>CM066036.1:591257413-596354913 GCA_033557465.1 Ichthyophis bannanicus
GGATTTTACAGTCCAGGCTGGCATCTTAGGTCAAAGATTCATTGACCCGTGGATATCCAGAAGCTTGTATCACTAAAGCCTGCCAACGTGCTTGGGTCGGCTGATTCGTATGTCCCTCGACAGAAACGTACGTCTGATGCAATTCTAACAATATACGTTTGTACAATCGACATTTTCAGAACCTTCACACGAGATTGCTAACATACTGAGAAAAGCATGGCTAATTTTGGAATCCTCTTTCTTCTCTAAGTGCGACAAACCTTTTGGTAGCGTACCAGAGAACCTCAAATATCAGAGATATTCTAGTACACAATCTGCCCCTAGAGCACACCTAAGTTCGTTCCAAGAGCATGTGGCCATTTTAAATGTGGGTCGTGCTGCGTCTGGGAAAATGTTCTGATTCCTAAAAAAGTAATTTTCAGAAGCCAAATCGTACATATAAAGTACCTGTTACAAGACTTTCTCCATTGCAACACCCAGAATGTCATTTATTTGATTCTGTGCCCATGTACCCTCTGTTACATTGGCAAGACTAAAAGATGCATTAAGGAACACGTATATTCGAACATAAGAGCAATATTCGGAGACTGGTGCTGGACAACCCCTTAGTTGAACATTGGGTTGACTGCTCACCATACCCTTTTCTGAATTTGAAATTTTTGGTATTGAAAGTGGTAAGGGCCTCATTGGCGAGTGGGCAAGTTCGAATAACTCCTCTTACTTCTCGACCAGAGATTCATTTATGATTTACGTACATTACACCCTTTTGGGGTTGAACCAAGAGGTTGCTCTTTCTGTTTTTTCCTTAGTATGCCTTTTTCTATAGTTTTCTTTTCACAGTAGCTCCTTTCCCCCAGCAGTTCCCTCCCCCCCTCCCCCCTCCCCCCTCCCCCACACCTTCCCCCCTCCCCCTCCACCTTCCCCCTACCCCCTCCCCCTCCCCATCCCCCTCCCCCTCCCCCTCCCCACCACCCTCCCGCCCCCCCCCTCCCCCTCCCCCCCCCCCCTCCACCTCCCCCCCTCCCCCTTCCCCCCCGCCCCCTCCCCCCCGGCCCCTCCCCCCTTCCCCCTCCCCCCCTCCCCTCCCCTTCCCCCTTCCCCCCCCCCTCCCCGTTGGTTCCCCCCCTCCCCCCTCCCTCCCCCCTTCCCCCCCCTCCCCCCGCCCCCCTTCTTCCCTCCCCCCTTCCCTCCCCCTTTCCCCTGCCTCCCCCCCCCCCCCCCCCCTCCCCCTCCCCTTCCCCCCTCCCCCACTCCCCCTCCCCAGCCCCCTCCCCTCCCCCTCCCCCTACCCCCTCCTCCCCCTCCCCCTCCCCCCCTCCCCTTCCCCCCTCCCCCTTCCCCTTATTATCCCCCCCTCCCTCCCCCCCTCCCTTCCCCCCCTCCCCCCCCCCCTCCCCCTTCCCTCCCCCCTTCCCCCGCCTCCCCTCCCCCTCCCCCCTTCCCCACGCCCCCCTCACCCCCTCCCCCCCTTCCCACACCTCCCCCCTCCCCCCTCCCCTCCCCCTTCCCCCTTCCCCTCCCCCTGTCCCCTACCCTTCCTCTTCCCCCGGCCCCTTCCCCTTCTTCTCCTTCCCCCCCTTCTCCTCCCTCACTCGCTCTCCCCCCCTCCTCTCCCCCCCTCTCTCTCCCCCCCCTCCCCCTTCCCCCTCCCCCCCTTCTCCCCTCCCCATCCCCCCTTCCCCCCACCCCTCGCACCCCCTTCCCTTCCCCCTCCCCTCCCATCCCCCCCCCCTCCCTCCCCTTCCCCTCTCACCCCCTTCCCCCCCTCCCTTTCCACCTCCCCCCCCTTTCTCTCTCTCCCCCTCCCCTCCCCCCCTCCCCCTCCCCCTTCTCCCTCCTTCCCCCCCCTCCCCTTTCCTTCCCCTTTTCCCTTCCCCCCTTTTCCCTCCTTCCCCCTTCTCTTCCACGCCTTCCCCCCCCCTCCCCCTTCTTTCTCTCTTTCTTTCTCTCTTTTTCCTCTCTATCCCCTCTCCTCCCTTTTCCCTCCCCTTCCTTCCCTATCCCCCTCCCCCTCCCCCCCTCCCCCCTCCCCCCTTCCTCCCCCCTCCCCCCTTCCTTCCCCCCTCTCTTCTTTTCTCTCTTTTCTCTCCTCTCCCCGCCCTTTCCTCCCCTTTTTCCCCTCCCCCCTCCCCCTTCCCCCCCTCCCCCCACTCCCCCTTCCTTCCCCTTCCTCCCCCCTCTTTCCCCCCCTCCCACTCCACTCCTCTCCCCCCCTCCCCTCCCTCCCCTTCCCCCTTCCCCCTCCTCCCCTCCCCCCCTCCCCTGTCCCCCCTTCGTCCCTCCCCCTTCCCCCCTCTTTCTTCCCTCCCCCCCCACAACCACACATTTATACAATCATTTGTCTTTAGTCGGTTTCCCCTTATTTGCATGGATTTAAATAATATGACATCCATCTGATAAAACGTCTTTTATGGTGATTTATTATTTTGTTTTGCCCATTTTTAATGTGATCGTTACATAATTTAAAAAAAAAGCACATTACTTTTAGCAGTTAATGTTTATTTGTCATTTTCATTCAGTGCCCTTAACCCGCAGTGGCGGGAAAATGTTAGTTTTTGAGCGTTCGCTCCTAGCATGTCCTACTCCGTTAGTTAATAGTGCAATAGCACAGAACGCTGGCTCTTGGTAAGCTCCTCTTATACTTTCTTTGTACATAACACAATTTAATAACATACTCTGATTATGGGTCCATATTTCTTTACGATGGCTATCTGTTTGCTATTACAGCTATTTTGCCAACAGAGCATTTTTATTCAGTATTTATTTGTGCGATCATTTGCCGGTTCAAGTGATTGCCTTTTAACCTGTACAAACGTCATCTTTGGGCGTCCGTTTTCAGCACATTCTACTGCTGTAGAGCAGAACGCTGGTTCTTGGCAAGTTCTTCTTTTTTATATTTAATACACAGTATTTAACTTTCATTTGCCGTTTTTATTCAGTGCCCTACACCTCGCACTGACGGGAACACGTCAGTATCTGAGCGTTCGCTTCTAGCATGCCCTACTCTATTAATTTACGGTGCAATAGCACAAACCGCTGTCTTTTGGTTAGTTCATTTTTTATATTTTTGAACATAACGCAATTTAATTATACACTCTGATTGTAGGCCCATAGGTTTTGATTATGGCCATCAGTTTGCTTTTCCGTTATCATGCCAACAGAGTATTTTTATTTATGCGATCATTTGCCGGTTTTAGTTATTGCCCTTTAACCTGCTCAGGCGGGAAAATGTTACTCTTTGGGCGTTCGTTCTCAGCATAGCTCATCGCGTTTACTTAACATTGCAGTAGAGCGGAACGCTGGTTCTTGAGAAGTTCTATATGTATAAAAAAACACAATTACAAGTTCCCGTGCTGGGTCTATAAGATTGGGATACATCTGGCGATTGCTGTTTCTTCCTTTTTAAATAGTTGAGCACTGCTCGTCACTGCGTTTCATTTTTATTCTTGTCTCTGGTTTGTTTTTTTATATATTCGTTCATTGTCGAATTCACATACTCTGTTTTTTATTGTTCCACTCGCTATTATTTTATTTAAAATTATCGGTTTACATTTTTACATTTTAGATATAAGTTGTCAGGACAATAAATATAATATAGGAGTTAAATAGACATCCCCTTTGATGTATCTTTCAAATCCACCACACAATATTCTGGTTTATCATCCATTTTCCTTTTTTCCACCTCCCTGTGTTTTCTGGCCATTGTTCTTAGATGTTTTTAGATATTTGTTGTTAATACAATAAGTATATTATATAAGCTGCATTTTTAAGAGTATAATTTTTTGATGTAATTTTTTAAGTACATGATGAGTGTCTCCACCTTTTTATAACAGGTTTTTTATATAACTTTTATACATTTTTTCACATGTTTCACATGTGTCTTTCATACCATTTTTATATGCGTTTATATATGGTTTTTATGATGATTTTTCTTTTTACATGTTTTTTTTTGTGTCCCTTGAAGTACCTTGATTGTTCATACATGTAAAAATTTTTTATATTACACATGCATATGGCTTTAAAAAATTTTATATTACACATGCATACAGTTTTACTTTTATAAGTGGTATTTTTATAAATGTTTTTATACTGTATTTGTGTTTTTTTATATATTTTATATATATGTATATTTATTTATGTAATTAATTGTTTATTATTAACTGGTTATATTTTTGTCAATATGCATTGTTGATATTTCAGAATTGTATTTACTTGTTTTGTGAGTATATATTTACTTATTCAATAATTTATTTGTTCATTGTCAGCCGTCAGTATCCCGTAGGTTCAATCCGGGATAACGTTCAATTTGATCCTATTAAGGTATTTATTTATCATTTGCTTCTCCTCGTCTCTCTTCTCCCCCCCTTTTTTTGGTATTTAAATAGGTACTTATTATTTCCTAGTATACATTTTTATTTATTAGTTTGTTTTCTAATTAACCATTATGAATTAACAGTTTGTCCTTTAGATGTTTTTAAGTGAAATTCATGGTTTTATTTATTATTTCTTCAATTTTTTATTCAATTATTTATTGATGTAATACAAAAATTTCCTTATATATTATGTTTTTAACTTATATGTTTATGTTTATTATTTTTGAGGTGTGTTCTCTAAGACCCCCTGAAGAAGGCCGGTGGCCGAAACGCGTTGGGGCGTAATAAACAAGGTTCAATATATCAGTCCAGGCTCCGCTATTTTGTTTTCTTCTATATTGTGCGGATCCTTAGCTCCTTTTTTGGTACTCCCCTGGAGGCTGACATCTTGTCCGGGGCTCCCTCACACTCTTCTTTGGCACTTCCGGTCCCCCCTCTGATTGCTTCCGGCCAGCCTCTGACCCCTCGCGTCAGCGCAGACCAGGACGACGCAGACCGGCTCAGCCTCCACCACACCGGCAGCACATACAGTTTTTCAGGGGCAGCTTCCGGAGTGCCAAGCCACCTGCGCGCTCACTCTCGGAGCGCCGGGCACCGTCGGAACCTCCGCTCTCAGCACAGCACCCGGGGGAGCTCTCATAGACACCAGAGCAAGAAAGGATCACAGCGCAGGGCTCGATCTCGGCGCAGATCTTGGAGCTGGGGGCATCGATCACCACGGCGCAGATCGCACAGCCGGAGATCGCGGAGCAGGCGGGGACAGCGCAGATCGCACAAGTATAGGAGCAGGCACAGAGTTGATTCACGGTGCAGAAGCCGTCGCTCCAGCAGCAGCAGCTCCAGCCGGCACAGTGACACCTCTTCATCATCCAGCAGCAGATCCCGGCAGTCATCTCCATCCGCCTACAGTGCCCAAAGCTCCTCCCCTGCACACAGCCTCCACAGTGAGCATGAAGAGCATCAGACACATGAAGAGCACCTACTACCGCCCGAATCAGGCATGCAGGCTGTCCCTGAACATTTCCAGCAGGAGCCTGCCCCAGAGACCCTAAAATTGCTGCAGGACATGCTGCAACAATGGTCCTCCTCTCTGGCCGCCCTGATCTCGGGACCCAGCACCATCATGCTGCCTCAGCCTGCCACACCAATGACCAGCGCTGTTGACAGGCAGACACCACACGGCCCGGCCCCCACCACCCCTGCTCAGGAGCAGGATGTCCCAGCAGCGCCCTCGCAGACAGATGCGGCATCTCGCATGGGCTCACCCTCTCACACCGACACCCCATCTGACCCTCCTGTTCCACCTGAGGACATTACCTACTACAAGTTCATTCAGAAGGTCATAACCGCACTCTCCATCTCTTCAGTGGATGTTCCGGATCAACGTGACGAGGTACAGAGCGCTCTCAAGTTCATTGATGCTCCCAAGCCCATCTCTGTCTTACCCGTCCATCAGCTTCTCCGGGACAACCTCACCAAGATATGGCAGGCTCCGGCATCCAATCATGCCTGCCCTCGCAGATTGGACAACAAGTACAACGTCCAACCCGTTCCCGGCTTCACCAAGCCGCAGCTACTGCACCATTCCATTGTTGTGGAATCAGCACTTAAGCGCTCCAAGTCCTCGCGCAACTCTACCAATGCGCCTCCGGGCAAGGACAACAAGCTCATGGATGATGTGGCCAAAAGAGTCTATCAAGGGGCTATGCTGAACGCTAGGATCGCGGCCCACCAATTCCAGCACGCGATTTATCAAGACTCTCTGGTTAGCAACATCAGGTCCACCGTTTCCCTCATGCCTGAGATTCCACTCTCCCTCTCTTCTGCCCTTGCGGAGCTTGATGACTGCACACGGCACCAAGGACGGGCCGCCCACGATGCTTTTGAGACCACAGCCAGAGTGGCGGGCACGGCCATCTTGGCCCGCAGATTAGCCTGGCTCCGGGTTTCCGGCCTTCGGACTGATTCTCACGACAGCACTGCAGACACTCTCTGTTCTGGCGATTCCCTGTTCGGTGATAAGGTCAAGGACACTGTCAATGACATGCGTGAGCGCTGTACCACCCTACAGACTTTAGAGGAAGGCTCTAACCGCTCTCGCACCTACCGCAAGGGAGGCCCTCAAAACAGCGCCAGTTCCAAGAGGTACCACCCTTATCGCAAGTGGCAACAGCAGCCCCGGTACAAGCAACAGCAGCACTACCAAGCCCCGTACAGGCAAAAGCCTCGCCAGCGGGACCGGGGTCCGAAGAAAGCCCCGTCTGCCCCCGTGAAGAATAATTCTGGTTTTTGACTCGCAGCCCTGCCAGCACCTTCCGACCGGGGGGCGCTTGTCTGCATTCCTCCCTGCCTGGGAGAGGATAACGTCGGATCAATGGGTGCTGTCCATCATAAAGCAGGGCTTCCGCATCAACTTCTCTTCGAAGCCGCCCCTTCGGCCTCCCCCTCAGAACTCAACTCCACCGGAGCATCTCGCCAGAACTATCATGAAAGCCAGTACAATAGAACATATAACACCCATTTTAGCTAATCTACACTGGCTACCAATCTACTGCCGAATAAATTATAAAATCCTTATAACAACATTTAAAGCTTTAAACAAGCTAGCACCTTCGGTACTGAACAACCTAATTAGCAAGGAAACACCAAAAAATCAACCAAAGGAGAGGAAACACAAACAAAATTATGTTTCCAAAAGACTTTACAAAATCTAAAAAATCCACCAACAACAAGGCCTTTTCACACTCAGCCACAATCCTCTGGAATGCACTACCCGAAGAAATCAGAAATCTAAGTGATATCAAGGAATTTCGTAAGAAATTAAAAACACACCTCGTTATGACACACTATGGTGACCAGTCAATTACTATCACTCAAACAGGCATAAGTTAATAGAAGATAATAAAATTCACAAACCAAAAACAAAATTAATGCTATTAGTTGCAATCAAAGATGCACTAATTCTGTTTCTCCACTCATTGTAATATAATGATGACTGCCAATCATCCTACAATGTATACAGTTTAATTACAATGTAACAGTTGTACTGTACATAGTTGCTAAGCACCGTGCAAAGGTTGTTATGCACATAGCTGCTAGATCATTGGTAACAAGTTCTAGTTCTTTGTATTAAAACTTATGTTCTTTGTATAATTTTCACAGATGTTATATGTAAGATGAACAGGCACTTATTACTGTTTCGCCAGTTCATTCCATTGTTCTTTGTAAACCACACCTGATCCATGGGAAAGTGCGGTATATAAGTGTCTGTTAAATAAAATACATAAACTGTTGACTTACAACACTGGAAAGTTGAGAAATCACTTCCCAAATGTTCTCCAAAGAGATCACATTCAGACGTACCAAAGTAATAAGCTTGGGCGGCTCAGACAGCGTAATTGCAGTTAGAGGAACTTTCCTTCCATCAGCCCCGCTCACTTCATGAGTGGAAACAGCCTCCTTCAGAAGTTGGCACTCCTTCACACCTGCAGCCTCAGATGTACTCAGTTGCTCACCAGATTCCACTTCAACAAAGCCCCGCTCTCGAGTCACCGCTCCCACTTCTTTGGAGAGAGCTTCGACTCTGCATGCAAGAGGAGATGCCGGAGGTGTCAGAGCTGGAGGAGGTACACGCCCATTAGGGGAGAGAGATACCTCAAGGGCAGGCAACACCGACACCGCCTCAGCCGACGAAGCAGAGCCGGCTCGAATCTCCCCAACTTGCTGCTCTGTTAGTCGAACAAAGTGATTCATGGGTCCCTCAATAGCAGGTACAGGCTCCGCGGGAGGAACATTTTGCTTGCCTTTCCATTTAGGCATTTCGGCCCGTTACAGCTCTGGCGCTATCTTGAAACAAGCCACTCCCCCAATGTCACTCTTAGAGACATGTTTACTAAAGGCTAACAGGTGTTAATGAAGTTAACATGCAGTAGGCTCCACTGTGCCTATAGAAATAAAAGGGCAGTGGGCATTTAACATGAATTAATTTCATTAACACATGTTCAAACCTTTTGTAAGCATATCCCTGATTCTCCTTACACTTTGCTTTAGGGCACTTCTGTGGGAGATGCCCATTTTTCTCCCAAATGTTTTTCTGAAGAACTTTTAAATATTAGCATGGATGAAGTCAGCATGAATGGGAAATACAGTGTAAGAATGAAAGAAACCCAGATTCAAGGTAGCTATATAGGTCCACATGGAAACATCTAGCAGAAGATGACAATTCATGTTGTTCCACTGCCAGGTGCTGTGATTACTAGTAAATAAGCAGACAGTGACTCAAGCTCGAAAGTCCTGTCCATTGTGTGGCCTAATTGCATGAGTGTAAACCTAAGCCCCATCTCTATTCAACTGCTACTATAGTGATCAGCCATACCTACGTTTTTCATTGTGTAAGGGGTTATGTACCTTTAAGTAACAGTGATGTCTACAGTGATATCTAATGAATATAAATGGTGAGACTCACAATGGGTTGCAACCTTCTGTTTGTGGAGGATTTCCAGAGAAGTCGGAAAAGGTCACTGTGGAGAAGGCAGTCTTCTAGACAAACTACTCTCACTGAGAAAGAGAAGACGATGCTTTACTCTTAAGTCATTTGACCCAGCTGTGCCCTTGGGAGGAAGACTGTGGGGCACATACCACAGAAAAGAGAGAGAGAGAGACTGGTAGGGACTGGTTGTGGGGAAGAGTGAAAGACTGGAGGGAACTGGCTGGTAGAGAAGAGAGAGAAAGAGACCGAGACTGGTGGGGGGCTGGTTGAGGGAGAGAGAGTGAGAGGGTAGTGGAGACAGGAAGAGGAAGGGAGATAAAGAGGGCTAGTGGGGACAGCCTTGGCACTGAGGGGAATGGTCTGGGAAGAGTGGTGGGGATGAACTGGGGATTTCAGAACCTTTTGAAGGTTAATAAGCGGTCTACACTACCAAAATGGTTGGGAACCTCTAGTCTAATCCATTTGTTTCAATCATAGTGAAAAATGTAAGACTGACCTTGATTTCTTTATAGAACCTTGGGACCTGTGTATGAAAGGAAATGATATCAAAGGGGCATGTCTACTAAACCTGCACAACTACGTGGTAAGGGAAAAACCTCCATGGTATCTGCAGGGTGCATTCCAGGGGACATTCTGCAGATATTGCAGAAGCCTAGATTTTCCATGGGGACCCCTGCATTACCTGCCTTGGCAGATACCATGGGAATAGTTCTGCAGTGCCTGCCAAAGCAGGTACCGCAGATCTCCACGGTAAATCCATGGGGAGGGATGGTAGCAATCGGGTGCTCAGAGCTCTGTGCCCTGATTGCTGCCATGGCCCCCCCCCCCAACTGCCACAATTGGGCCTGCCCCCCCCCCAATATTGTCTGTACCGTGATGATGTGATCTGCGGCACAGACAATATTAAAAATACAAATGTGTGCCCCCTTCAGCACCGATCCCAGCTGGACAGCTACCAATCCCCACTGGGAGCTGCCTGGGCGGGGGAGAATCGGTGTAGCCCTTGACTAGCAAGGAGTCTCAGCTGCAATGACTAGAAGAGTTCTTAGGGGTGAGATTTGGACATATTTGTACTTTTGAATTTCATACAGTATGGGTCTGGTTTGATAACAGGACCCCTATTTGAAAAGATTTAAAGTGCCTATTTTATAAAGGTAATTATAATCCCAACAAATTCTCACTCAATCTTTCTTATTCTAATATTCACCCTTATTCAGAAGACCTTATTTCATATGAAAAAAGACCTTCATCAAAGGGACTCCTTAGTTTCTTAAGTAAGATCATCATGCCCTTATAATATAATCCTTAGTCCACAACTATCATATATCAAAAGTAAAATAAAAAAAATAAATTTACCTGAATAATCCTAGAGTTCATTTGACATTCAGTTTCCTCATCACAGATCTCACTTGCTTTAATTTGTGCTTCAAAGTTTAACAGCCTGACATGAATTCCTGTTTTGAATGCATTATTCTGCATTAGTGGAAATGGAGTATATTCCTATATGCATATGCTCACCTGTCCATCTGCATCATCCTGGAAGAGGAGAACAAAATGATGCCGGTGTCTTTCAGATTTAAATACCTCATCAATCAAAATAAGTAATTCTACAATTATACGCATTCATTCACTTCACCAGACTGATTGGTTTACAACAAGGATCCCCACTCAGTTTCTCCATAGATTTGAGGGTGTGTAGACTGAAGCTGAAAAATCCATTGCTACTCCTTAGAATTCAGATATTGCTCCCTATCACCTCCATGCCAATCTAACTGGATTGTGTCAATTACTCACCAATAGAAGCCCAAATTATTAGGGTGTTTTTCTTGAAATTGTACTACAAGCAGTGTTGAGAAAGTACCAGTTCTCAACCTACTTTTCATTTAGTCTCAATCATATTATAGCCTACTGGGGTGTGTGATAGTGTGGCATGCAGTGGGAAGGGGTTTTCTTTATAACACAGGAGAGACAGCAGTTCAGGGACTACAAAAGCAGTTTTACTTCTGTCCCAGCTTGTTAAATTTCCACAAGCTAGTTCTCCAGGTCCTTCCTCCAGCCACTCCTTTGCATGGCTTGCCTCAAAAGGACCTGTCTCCATGGACTTCCCTCCCTCCTGCAGCCTGCTGGGTTTTATAACCTCTCCTTCTGAGTCACACCCTCCCAGCCCTGAACTCTGGGCTGCAGACTCTCTTAAAGGGGACTATTGATAATCCCATTGGAGAGGAATGGGTAACATTCTATATACCACATTACATACCCTCTCCCTAAGCTCAATCATGCTCCATTGGGCACCTGCCTCACACGGGACCCCAAACTGGGAAAGAGTCTGCATTCAGGTGAGTCCGACCAGCCCTATGGCAGATCTGGAACTGGTAGCATTGGAGACTCAAATAACACCACCTAATATGGCCACTGGACCCCTTATGTTGAGCCAGACACTTGAGGCATTGATGGTTCATTATTAGCATAAACGGACGGTAGGGCAGGTAATATTTGAAGGTTTCAAGCACCCACTTGACAGTCAGGGCTTCCTTCTTGATCAAAGCATAATGCTTCTCCTCAGGGGCGGCCCAAGGGGGGTGCGGGGCCATGTGCGGAGACTCGATGCGGGGCCTCATTTGCATAAGGTGCCTCATTTGCATAAATATTTGCATAATGTTACCATACACTAACTTTTAGTAAACATGCCTCTTAATGAGTATATGGATAAAGAAAGACTAAAAGGTTTCTACATTACTATAATCCAGTACCAACCGCCAGGCACATTAGGAACTACTACAAACACTGCCCATTTAGAACCCATAGCAAACCCGCCGTATCCTAACAGCACTACCAGGACTCACAAAGCACCATACCCTAACTATCAAAAGGCAACACTGCAAATATTAAACCAATACATTTCAGAGAACAACAATACATGACCTACTGGGGAAAGAACAAGTGGCAATGTCAAATAGGAATTATATAAACAGAATACCTCAGCTCAGTTACACATGCACAACATAGACCATCACCAAACAAGGAATCACAATTTAGAAACAGGAAGACAATAATTAAACTGGGAACCCCAAAAGCCAAACTTGGAATATACAACAACACTGTAGAAATAAAACTATAAATTAATTTCCTCTTGTACTAAACAAAGCGCAAAAATTAATGATGCACATTTCCCAGAGCTGACATATTCCAGTTAATAAATTCAAAATAAAGAGATATTTTTCTACCTTTTGTGCATTTTTTTTCAGTTGCAATTGTTCCAGCCACTTTCTTCTGGTTTATTCGTGTATTCTGCTAACTCTCCATCTGCTGTCCATTTGTCCTTTCTTCTGTCTTCTTGGTTTTTTTTTTCCATTCTCTCTCTACATCTGCTTTAACATACTAATCTTTCTCCTTTTGCTCTTTCCTCATTCCTATTTCATCTACTCAAAATTTACCCCTCCATCCTCAATCCCCACTTACTCTCCCAATACCCGGCCAATTGTAGATTTTTTATCCCTCCCACACAAAATATTTTTCCCCTCTCCATTTTACTCTCCCAGCCCCATCCCATTCTAATCCTCCCCCAACACCAGCTCCCTTCTAGTTCCAGCCTCACCCAGCATCCATTCCCTTCTAGTCCCTGCATCAGCCCATTTCCAGTCCTAGCCCCCCCCATCAACCCAATACCAGTCCTAGCCCCCCCCATCAACCCACTTCCATTCCTAACCCCCCATCACCCCTTTTTCAGTTTAAGCCCCCCCTATCAGCCTTTACCAGTCCTAACCCCCCATCAGCCCACTTCCAGTCCTCACCCCATCAACCCATTTCCAGTCAGCCCCCCATAGCCCATTGCCAGTCCTTACTCCCCATCACCACACAGTCCATTACCTTTCCAACCCCCATCAGCCCACTTCAAGTCCTAACCCCTCCCCATCAGCCCATTTCCTGTCCTAGCCCCCCCCCCCATAGTCCATTATCAGTCCTAACCCCCCATAGCCCATTACCAGCCTCCATCAGCCAACAGCCCATTACCAGTCTTAACCCCCCCCCATAGCCCATTGCCAGTCCTAACCCCCTATCAGCCCACAGTCCATTACCAGTCCTAACCCCATCAGCCCACCTCAAGTCCTAACCCCTCCCATCAGCCCATTTCCTGTCCTAGCCCCCAATAGCCCATTACCAGTCCTAACCGCCCCCCCCAACAGCCCACAGCCCATTACCAGTCCTAACTCCATCAGCCCACCTCGTCTTAATCCCCCAGCCCATTTCCAGTCCTAGCAACCCCCCCCAGCCCATTTCCAGTCCTAGCCCCCCATAGCCCACTCCCAGTCCTAATCCCACCAGCCCATTTCCAGTCCTAATCCCCCATCACCCAATTTTTAGTTTAAGCCCCCCCCATAGCCAATTACCAGTCCTAAGCCCCCATCAACCCACTTCCAGTCCTAATCCCATCAGCCCATATAGACTTAGCTCCGCCGTAGCCCCCCCATAGCCCATCACCACTCCTAACCTCCCCCAGCCCATCACCTCCTAACCCCCCCCCATCAGCCCATTTCCTGTCCTAGCCCCCCATAGCCCATTACCAGTCCTAACCCCCCCAACAGCCCACAGCCATTACCACTCCTAACCCCCCCAGCCCATCACCAGTCCTAACCCCCCCCAACAGCCCACAGCCATTACCACTCCTAACCCCCCCAGCCCATCACCAGTCCTAACCCCCCCCCCCAACAGCCCACAGCCATTACCACTCCTAACCCCCCCCGCCCATCACCAGTCCTAACCCCCCCCAACAGCCCACAGCCATTACCACTCATACCCCCCCAGCCCATCACCAGTGCTAACCCCCCCAACACCCCACAGCCATTACCACTCCTAACCCCCCCAGCCCATCACCAGTCCTAACCCCCCCAACAGCCCACAGCCATTACCACTGCTACCCCCCCAGCCCATCACCAGTCCTAACCCCCCAACAGCCATTAGCACTCCTACCCCCCCCCAGCCCATCACCAGTCATAAACCACCCCACAGCCATTACCACTCCTACCCCCCGCCGGGCGATCACAAGTGCTAACACCCCCCAACACCCCCCCGCAATTACCACTGATACCCCCCCAGCCCATCACCAGTCCTAACCCCCCCAACAGCCATTACCACTCCTAACCCCCCCCTGCCCATCACCATTCCTAACCCCCCCAACAGCCCACAGCCATTACCACTGCTACCCCCCCCAGCCCATCACCGGTCCTACCCCCCCCCCCCCCAGCCCAGCCCAGCCCAGCCCAGCAAATTTTTTTTTACAAAAAAAGCTGTCGCTGCCTCTGCCGGGGCCGGGGCCGCCGCGGCAGAATCGAGTGTGCCGCGGGGCCCCCCTGGCCCAGCAGAGCCTGCCCTCCCCGGTATCACCTCTCTCAGCTGCCTCCCTCCAGTCACACGCGCCGGCTTTCAGAGCGCGAGGTGAGTTTCTCCCTCGCTGCTGTGTTAAGCCCAATCCCCGGCCCCGGCAGAGGCAGCGACAGCTTTTTTTTTTTTTAAATTTTAATGTTGGATGATGGATCAGAATGTTTTTTGCGCGGGGCCCCCTGAAACGCGGGGCCCTGTGCAAAAAACATTCTCGCTCAATGGACGGGCCGGCCCTGCTTCTCCTAATGAAACAGTTCTCAGCTGATGAATGCTATGGGATGTTCTTCACCCCTACCTTCCTGGGCCAGAACGGCTCCTAGGCCCACCTCTAAGGTATTAGTTTGCACAATAAATGGTAGAGAGAAATCAGGGCTAATCAGAATGGGTTCAGAGCACACAGCCTTCTTGAGATGCTGGAAGGCCAGACACAGGTCCTGTGGGAGCTCACTTCCGGAGGAGATTGGTTAATGGCTCTGCCAGTTGTGCAAAATTAGGGATGAACTGGCAGTAATAGCCAATCAATTCAAGGAAGATACTAATCTCTCTCTTCGATTTTGGGATGTGGACCTGGGCAACGGCATGAACCTTCTATAGTTGAGGTCATATTTGTCCATTCCTGATTAAATACCCCAGGTGTTGAACATTCTGATGTCCCAGAAAAGATTTCTTGGGGTTGGCAGTCAACCGGGCCTTCCGCAGGCTGGTCAATATTACTTGTACTTGGGTTAGATGGGTGGTCTAGTCTCTGCTGTAGATGACAATGTCATTAAGGGAGGCAGCTGCATACTCTTTGTGTGGTCTTAGTAGGAGGTCGACTAAGCATTGAAATGTGGCAGTAGCCCCATGTAATCCAAAGGGAAGACCTTGCAGCATTGAAAAAAACATTTTTCTACTTGGCAGCTGGAGTCTAGGGCACCTGCCAGTATCCCTTGGTCAAATCCAAGATTGATATAAAGCATGCACCACCGAGTCGCTCGAGTAACTCATCTACTCTGGGCATGGGATACGCTTCCAGTTTAGAAGCTGCATTGACCATCTGGAAGTCAATGCAGAATCTGATGCTTTGGTCGAGTTTAGGAACCAAGCCAATGGGTGACAACCAGTCATTCATAGACTCTTCTATAACTTCCAAGTTAAGCATCTCTTCCAGCTCCTTGGCGATGGCCTGTCGCCAGACCTTCAGAATCTGATAGGATCATTGCCAGAAAACCACTCCAGGATCAATAATGATATCATAACAAATGAGGTGGGTACATACCGGGGGGGAGGGGTGGAGAACACCTTTATTATATATTCTGGTGGATCAATCCTTCTAGATCTTTTCTCTGGCAGCATAAGAACATAACATAAGATATGCCATACTGGGTCAGACCAAGGTCCATCAAGCCCAGTATCCTGTTTCCAACAGTGGCCAATCTAGGTCATACGTACCTAGCAGTTTCCCCAAAAGAAACAGGTTCCACAATGCTTGTATTGGGTCAAGCATTGATATCCTGGGTCCCTTCTTAATAATGGTTTATGGACCTTTCCTCCAGGAACTTGTCCAAACCTTTTTTAAACCCAGCTACACTAACAGCCTTTACTGCATCCTCCAGTAACAAATTCCAGAGTTTGATTACACGTTGAGTGAAAAAATATTTCTCTTATTAGTCTTAAATAGTTTACCCTGTAGCTCTATTGCATGTCTCCTAGTCTTTCTATATTCTGATAACATAAACAATCAATCTACGTTTACCCGTTCCACTCTGTTCATTAATTTATAGACTTCTATCATATCTCCCCTCAGCTGTTTCTTTTCCAGGTTAAACAGCCCTAACCTTTTTAGCATTTCTTCATAGGGGTATCCTTCCATCCCCTTTACCATTTTAATGGCTCTTCTCTGAACCTTTTCTAATAATGCTATATCCTATTTAAGATCCGGCAACCAGAATTGCACACAATATTCAAGGTGCACTCTCACCATGGAATGATATAGAGGCATTATAATATCCTTTGTTTTATTTTCCATTCCTTTCCTTATGATACCTAGCATTCTATTTGCTCTCTTGGCCGCCGCTGCAAACTGGGCCGAGGGTTTTAACATGTTATCCACAATGACGCCTAAATCTTTTTCCTGGGTGGTGGTTCCTAATGTGGAACCTTGCATCATGTAACCATAGTGTGGGTTGTTCTTCCCTAGGTGCATAACTTTGCACTTGTCCACATTAAATTTCATCTGCCATTTTGATGCCCAGTCTTCCAATTTATCAAGATCCTCTTGCAATTTTCCACAACCTTCTTGGGTTTTAACAACTTTAAATAGTTTTGTGTCATCTGCAAATTTGATAACCTCACTCGTTATTCCCTTTTCCAGGTCATTTATGAATATTTCAAAAAGCAGCGGACCCAGCACAGATCCCTGGGGTACACAACTATTCACCTTTCTCCATTGGGAAAATTGGCCATTTAGCCATACCCTCTGCTTTCTATCTTTTAACCAGTTCCTGATCCACAATAGTACACTGTCTCCTATCCCATGACTCTTTAGTTTTGCCAAAGGTCTCTGATGAGGGACCTTGTCAAAGGCTTTCTGAAAGTCCAAATACACTATATCAACTGAATCACCTTTGTCTACCTGTTTATTCACACCTTCAAAAAACATAACAGATTAATCTTCCTTGTCTAAAGCCATGTTGGCTGTCTCCCATTAAGACATGACTATCTACATGTTCAGCAATTTTGTTCTTTATGATGGTTTCTACCATTTTTCCCGGTACTGACGTCAGGCTCACCGGTCTGTAGTTTCCCGGATCACCCCCAGAACCTTTTTAAAAAATGGTGTTATGTTCGCCATCCTCCGGTCTTCAGGTATTACATATGATTTTAATGATAGTTCACAGATTACTAATAGCAGATCTGCAATCTCATATTTCAGTTCTTTCAACACCCTTGGATGTATATCATCCGGCCCAGGTGATTTGCTACTCTTCAGTTTATCTAATAGTTTAATACATCTTCCCAATGTATCGATATTTCCTTAAATTCTTCCGCACCTTTAAATACCACTTCAGTCATAGGTAACATCCCTACATCTTCCTCAGTAAAGACCGAAGCAAAGAATTCATTCAGTCTCTCCGCTATCGCCTTGTCGCCTCTTAGTGCCCCTTTAACCCCTCTATCATCTAATGGACCAACTGACTCTCTCACAGATTTTTGCTTCGAATGTAATTGAAAAAGTCTTTATTACGCGTTTTTGCTTCCGCAGCAAGCTTCTTCTCAAATTCTCCCATTGCCTGCCTTATCAATGCCTTGCATTTAACTTGCCAGTGTTTGTGCTGTTTCCAGGTTTTATCGTCTGGCTCTTTTTTCCATTTCCTGAAAGATGCTTTTTTGGCAACAGCAGCCTCTCTGACCTCACCTTTAAACCATGCTGGCAGTTTTTGGACTTCCTTCCACTTTTCTTAAAGCATGGAATACAGCTGGTCTGGGTTTCCAAGATAGTATTTTTCAACAACACCCAAGCTTGATGTAAGTCTTTAACCTTTGCAACTGCTCCTTTTAGTTTTTTCTTAACTATTTTCCTCATTTTATCATAGTCTCCCTTTCGAAACTTAAAAGGTAGTACTATGGATTTCCTTACTATCCCTCCTCCACTAATTAAATCAAAGGCGATCATGCTATGATCATTATTGCCAAGTGACCCCAACACCCTTATCTCTTGCACCAGATCTGGTGTTCCACTAAGGACTAGGTCCAATATGGCTTCCCCTCTGGTCAGTTCATGAACCAGCTGCTCCAAGAAGCAGTCATTTATTTCATCTAGGAACTTTATCTCCCTAGCAAGTCCGGCCGTGTCACTAACCCAGTCGATACCGGGGTAATTGAAATCACCCATTATTATTACTGTGCTGTAACTTTTGTTAGCTTCCTTGCTTTCTTTGAGCATTTCATCATCCATTTGTTCATTCTGGCCAGGCGGCAAATAGTACACCACCACTGCCATCGCCTTCCCCTTTCTACATGGAATTTCAATCCATAGAGATTCTACAGCAAATTGTGTTTCCTGCAAAACTTCAATTCTTTCTGTCTCAATGACCTCTCTAGCATAGAGTGCAACCCCTCCACCAATTTTATCAACTCTATCATTACGATATAGTTTGTACCCAGGTATCACAGTTTCCCACTGGTTCTCCTCCTTCCACCATGTCTCTGAGATTCCAATCACATCTAACCTCTCATTTAGTGCTATATATTCTAACTCTCCCATCTTATTTTGTAGACTTCTAGCATTTGTATACAAGCATTTTAGAGACTGTATTTTCTTCATATTAATTTGGCTATTGGTAGGCATGGGCAATTTGGGATCTTTAAGCTCTGTCTGTTCCATACTCGAGGGCATTTGGGCTACTTTACTCTTTTTTGGAACCTCTCTGCTTTTGGTAGTATCCTTCAAGGATATATTCTTCCGAACCATGCACTCTTGTGCGACTGTCGGCTTTCCCCTATTATCTAGTTTAAAAGCTGCTCTATCTCCTTTTTAAAGGTTAATGCCAGCATCCTGGTTCCATCCTGGTTAAGGTGAAGCCCATCCCTTCAGAAGAGCCCCTCCTTTCCCCAGAATGTTACCCAGTTCCTAACAAATCCAAAACCCTCACCCAGGCGATCCTCACGTCCACCAGCCACCCAGCTATCTGCATGCCTAATGATCGAATCACCAACTATAACGGCTGTCCTAACCCTTCCCTCATGGGCACATGGCGCTGGAGAAACCTCCTCGGTGTGAGAGGGTTTTACATCACCTGGAGGACAGGTCCTAGTTACAGGATCACTTCCTGCCACACCAGGGTGATGTTCTCCTGTCACGTGACCTCTCTCCTCCATGGCAACAGGGATGCTGCCAGACTGGAGGTGGGACTTCAGGACTATATCCCTGTAGGTCTTGTCTATGTACCTCTCTGTCTTTCTTATGTCTTCCAAATCTGCTACTGTAGCCTCTAGAGAATGGACTCGTTCCCTGAGAGCAGAGAGCTCCCTGCACCTAGTGCACACGTAAGACCTCTCACCAACTGGGAGAAAATCATACATGTGACACTCAATGCAAAAGACTGGAAAGCCCCCATCTTGCTGCTGGACTGCTGTCTGCATCTTCGTTTTAAGGTTGTGTTTAGATCTTTAAGTTCTTTACCTACTAAGGGTTGCTATGGATACTTATACTAATAAAATTGTACCTAATACGTTTAATATACCTTGTTCACCTGAAGCTTAATTAATCTCAGGTCCTTAGTGTATTACTGATTTTGATAATGAGCTGCACCTAAGAGTACCTCCTTTCCTTTAATATGTGTAAGTACCTATAAAGATACGATTATCCCAGGGGTGGGTGGGTGTTGGGAAGGGAGGGAAATAACACTTATTAAAAGAGGGCTGCTACACAGTACCCTGTCCTGTGCTTCTGAGGTAAGCTGTGACCAACTTCCTGGGTGATTAACAGTCCTTGCTTGGATAGAAGGAGTCTTTCAAAATGGCCTTTTGACCTGCCACCTGGCGTTAACACCTATTGAAAAAGTTTCACAGAGAGCTGGTCTCCAGTTGGGACTTGAGCTGGATCCGATGGTGCAGATATTTCCGGCCCAAAATCACCTCCCTGTACCATCATAGCCATCACTGAAGTCCACTTTTTCTTTTTTTTTTTAAGAAGTTTTTAATTGTTATACTACCAAGTAAATACAAAGAAAATCATGGCCCCAATCACAGAACAAAAGTAATCAAACTAACAATGCAGCCCACATCTCGGAGGACTGCTTAACCCCATACATAAGAAGAGGAAAATAAACAGTCATCTCATCTTCACAGACACAATTAATAAATTCTAGACCCACTTAACAAAACTACTTGCAGAAACTTAAAGAAATATTCAACCATGTTTCCATGCGAGAACATTCTCGAGATGTGCAGGATCAAAGAACGTGTAATGTGAACCTTGAAAAAACATTAAACCTTTGCATGGAAAGCAGCCCCCAAGGCAAGCAACCTAGATTTCAAACCCAAAAGGGATTTTCTTCTTGCCTTGGACACATCCAGGAAGATATTGATTGGCTGCCCACAAAATGAAATGTTTCTTTTTGAAAATACATTTTAAGTATTTTATTTCTATCTAACAATGAAGAAAACACCACTAATATTGTATTCCTAGTCAGAATTTCATCAATTCATGATTCTGACAAAGCAGACAAATCTGCTGAAGAGAGTTGATCCAAACTGTCTGCCTCTATCCAAATCTTTAACCCCCTTAGGAATATAATAGACTAGTAAGTTTAACAACGTCAGGTTCAGTAATTAATAATACCTCGTTCAAATATTTATGAAATAAATGTAATGGGGACAGAAATCCAGAGGGTGGAGTTGTGGTCTCTGTAGGGTGTGAATCAACTGATACTGTTGTTGTTGCTGCCCTTCCAGCAGGGCGCGTTGAAACAGTTGTTGTCGCTCCAGATACTGTTGTTGCTGTTGATACTGTTGTTACTGCTGCTGCCCTTCAGCCAGAATCTGAAGGAGCCGCTCCATCCTGGCTTGTCACTGCTCTCTTGCAACACCACTACAACATCCTCTTCTGCAGTTGAGTTAATCCTGCAGTATTCAAGCTCCAAGAACTTTTAGTGGTCTCTAGTAGCCAAAACAAAGTCTGCCTATCCGGCACTGACTAACCTTCAAGTTCCCTAACTAGGGTGAGGCTAACCCTCTTAGCCCACACAAACAAACCAAAAAATATCCTGACCTGCTGTAGAGGTCCAATCCTAGAGGTATGTGGATTTGCCCTCAGTCACGTGGGCAGAGAAAATCCCCAAGTTGCCACCATATGTGGTAGCATGGCATGTACTGTAGTGGGAAGGGGTTTTCTTTATAACACAGGCCAGACAACAATTCATGGAAACAAAAGCAGTTTTTATTCTGGCACAGCTTATAAATCTCCACAAAGCAAAACCCAGAACAGACAGCAGTTCAGGAAAACAAAAGCAGAATTACTTCGGTCCCAACTTGTTAAACCTCCACAAGCTGGTTTTTGGGGCCCTTCCTCTAGCCCCTGTTACTCAGAATTCCTTTGTTTAGCTTGCCTTGGAAGGATCTGGCTCCATGGGCCTCTCTCCCTTCTGCAGCCTGCTGGGTTCTTAACTTCTCCCTTTGAGCCATGCCCTCCCAGCTCTGAACTCTGGGCTGCAGACTCTCTTAAAGGTGACTGCTGATAATCCCTTTGGAGAGGAATGGGTAACATTCGATATACCCCATTGTAGTGGGGAATAAATATTGGAGAAATTACTTAATCACCAAAATATGTTGATGAAGGACCTTGCGAACACTTAGAAGGGAAGGAATGGACTCACCTGTTTTTGGAGAATAAATGTAGAGTCTCCTGAAATACTACTTAGAAATATAGAAACATGAAGGCAGAGAAAGACCACATGGCCTATTTAGTTTGCCCTTCCATATCAACCTCTACAAGAGTCCCCTTTTTTCATTTAGAGATCCTCTATCTTTGTCCCATGCTTCTTTGAATTCAGATACTGTCCTCATCTCTACCACTTCCACTGGGAGAGTATTCCACGCATCTACCACTTTTACTGTAAAGAAATATTTCCACATATTACTGCTGAGTCCATCCCCTTTCACCCTCATCCTATGTCCCCTCATAGCAGAGCTTGCTTTCAATCGAAAGAGGCTCTCCCCCTGTGTATTTATGCCATGGAGGTACTTACATGCCTCAATCATATCACCTCTATCCCGCCTTTCCTCTAAGGTGTACATATTAAGCTCCTTAAGCCTGCCCTCATATGCTTTTTAATGAAGACCACTAACCATTTTAGTAGCAGCCCTCTGCACCAACTCCAACCTGTTTATATCCTTTTGAAGGTGCGGTCTCCAGAATTGCACACAATACTCGAACTGAGGTCACACCAAAGACTTATATAGAGGCACTATCACCTCCTTTCTTCTGCTGGCCATTCCTCTCCCTATGCACCCAAGCATCCTTCTAGCTTTCACCATTGCCTTTTCTACCTGTTTAGCTACTTTAAGATCATCAGACACAATCACACCTAGGTCCCACTCTTCTTTTGTGGACAGAAGTACTTCAACCCCTATACCATATCGCTCCCTTAGACTGCTGCAGCAATGCATGACCTTACTTTTTTTTTTTTTTTCAAACATTCTTTATTCAAAAATTAAAGCAGGATTACAAAGTAAAGTCCACATCTAGGAGACTCCCAACTAAACAATGAAAGAAAATTAAAGATAACGAGGATCAAACACAACTAAGCCCAAATTTACATGGAAAGAAAGAAGTAACATTCAAAAGGACTCCTTACTAACCAAGAAGGCCTCAAATTGATCGACATCGAGAAAAACATACTTAGTGCATTCCAATTCCACTATACATTTACACGGATATTTCAAAAAGAAGGATGCCCCAATGGCAAGAGTCCGGTCTTTCAAAGCTAGAAACGTTTTCCGACGTGCCTGAGTACTCCTACTCACATCAGGAAAAATTTGTATAGGTTCGCCACAAAAAGCCAAATTTTTCTTTTTAAAATATAAATTGAAGATCAGACCTTATATTTTTTAACATTAAATCTCAGCTGCCAAATTCTAGACCATTCTTCAAGCTTAGTTAGATCCCTCCTCATGTTATCTATACCTTCTTGGGTGTCTACTCTATTGCAGATTTTGGTATCATCCGCAAAGAGGCAAATCTTACCCAATAGCCCTTCCGCAATATCACTAACAAAGATGTTAAAAAGAATTGGACCAAGGACAGTTCCCTGGGGTACACTACTGGTAACCTCTTTCTCCTCAGAGGGAGCTCCATTTACCTGAACCCTTTGCCGCATCCCACTCAACCAATTTCTAACACAAGCAGAAACTTTAGGGTCCATCCCTAGGGTACTCAGTTTGTTTATAAGTTGCCTGTGCGGAACGGTGTCAAAGGCTTTACTTAAATCTAAATACACCACTTCTAGGGCTCTCCCTTGGTCCAACTCCCTAGTCACCCAGTCAAAGAAATCAATCAGATTTGTCTGACAAGATCTGCCTCTGATGAATCCATGCTGCCTCAGATCTGGTAATCCATTGGACTCCAGAAACTTCACTATTTTCTCTTTCAGCAGCATTTTGAATAATTTACTCACCACAGAGGTTAGACTAACCAGCCTGTAGTTTTCAACCACATCCTTACTTCCGCTTTTGTGTAAAGGGACCACATGTGCCTCTCCTCAGTCCTCTGGCACCACTCCCGACTCCAAAGAGGCATTGAAAAGGTCGGTCAGTGGAGCTGCTAGAACATCCCCAAGTTCCCTCAGTATTCTTGGGTGTATCCCATCTGGTCCCATCGCTTTGTGTACTTTAAGTTTAGCTATTTCCTCATGAACAGTCTTCTGAAAATCGTTCAAGATGCCCCTCACTTCTGTTCCTGTTTGTGGGTGTTTTCTGAGGTCCTGCTCCTGGTTCTTCATCTGTAAACACAGAACAGAAATATTTGTTAAGCAAGTCCACTTTATTCTCATCAGCTTCTACATATTCCTTCCCTTCACCCTTGAGTCTGACAATACCACTTTTGCCCTTCCTCTTCTCACTAACATATCTGAAAAATGTCTTATTCCCCCTATTTTATTGTATTGACTGTTTCTTCCTCTTTTTGAATCTTTGCTTTCCTGACTATTTTGCTAGCTTCTCTAAGTTTTTCCAAATATAGATGTCTGACTTCCTCTCTCTGTAATCTCTTGTATTTCATGAAGGCCTCTCTCTTATTCTTCACCTTTTCAGCTATTTCTTTCAAAAACCATAGCGGTCTCTTTCTCCTTTTTTCCTTTTTAACAAAAATGTTGGTTGCCCTTAAAATACCCCTTTCAGTTTTGCCCACTGTTTTTCTACATCCTCCAGCTGTTTCCATCCCGCTAATGACTCCTTGAGGTATTGGCCCATCTTGGCAAAGTTAGTTTCCTAAAGTCTAAGAGCCTCACTTTTGAATGGAATTTATCAGCCCTAGTCCTAATACTGAACGGCACCATCTGGTGATCACTGGATGCGAGATGATCTCCCACTATAATATCAGAAACACTTTCAATATTGGTAAGCACCAAGTCCAGTATGGCCCCATCACGTGTGGGTTCTGTTAGCAGTTGCCTGAATAGTTCTCCCTATAGAGAATCCAGGATCTCCTTACTTCTAGATGATACTGCAGCAGGGATGTGTCAATCAACATCTGGCATATTTAAATCCCCTATAAGTAGCACTTCCCCTTTCCTTGCAATGCTGAGTATATCTTCTATTGAATCTCCGTCCACTTCTTCTTCCTGTGAGGGAGGTCTGTATATCACGCCAATGCAAATAGATTTCTCTTTCTCTCTTTCTAATTTAACACACAGTGCCTCCTGTCTCCCTTTTAAGCCCTGTATTTCCATAGCTTTAATATCTTTTACATATAGTGCCACTTCTCCTTCCCTTCTTACTACCCTGTCCTTTCTGAATAAAGTGTAGCTTGGTATAGTTACATCCCAGTCATGATTGTCCATGAACCATGTCTCTGTTACCGCCACTAAATCCAAGTCAGCCTCTCCCATTAAAGCTTCAACATCTGGGATCTTATTTCCCATTCAATGGGCATTTATACACACTGCTTTCCATATGTTGCCCCTTTTACCCATTTTCATAAAGGTACTTAATGTTTCACTTACCTGGGGGCTTTCTTCACCCATCACCAATGAATCTAGTTTAAAGCCCTCTTCAGTAAGATAGCCAGTCTGCTACTGAAGACATGCTGAGCCTTCTTGGACAGATGGACAACACATCTGCTCTGAAACCATGGGAATAGCATCCCATGGTCCAGGAAACCGAAATCCTCTCAGTAACACCATCCACGCAGTCATGCATTTATCTCCAGGATGCGAGTTTCTCTGCCTTGGCCTTTACCCTCAACAGGGAGGATTGAAGAGAATACCACCTGTGCATCAATCTGCTTCACCCTCTGTCCCAGAGCCATGAAGTCATTTTTGATATGCTCAGAGGGATACCTTGCAGTATCATTTGTGCCGACATGGATGAGCAACATTGGGTAATAGTCAGTGGGCTTTATGAGTCTTGGCAAACTTTCCGTAACATCTCGGATTTTGGTACCTGGCAGACAGCACACCTCTCTGGACATCAAGTCTGGTTGGCAGATAGATGCCTCAGTACACCTCAGAAGAGAGCCACCAACTCATTTATGTGGGCAGAACAACGAGATCAAAACAATTGAGACTAAAAGAACACTCAAGTAAGTTGAGAACTGGCACTCTTTCAGTGCTGCACGTAGGGCACTTTCAAGAAAAATACCCTAATAGTTTGAGCTTTATTGGTAAGTAATTGACTCAGTCTGGTTGGATTTGCATGCATTGTCTCCACTGCAAACAAATCTATCTCATGCATAGTCACTGTGGAAATTCTTAAAAATAGACTGACTAGGAGATATACTGGGACTTGGTTAAGAACCAGAGGCTTACATTCATAATGGCTGAACTGTCTAACTTGAAAGTCTCAGATATATGCAGATTTACTTCATGCCTATTTGTATGGAATCCTGAAAACCCAATTGGCTGTGGCGTTACCAGGTGAGGTTCGGGAAGCCTTGCCTTAAGCATCAATATGTCCTCAAGGATTAGAAAAAATCTGGATAAAATTAGGAGATGCGAATTATCTAGAATATCTTTCTGCCAGCAGCATTCTTTAAGTACAGATGTTTTAGAATTAAGTGTTAACAAACACTTCCATTCTGACATAGTTTCATAGTGGAGAATGTTCTTGACTTGATGTATTCAGCCTTGTTTCTGCATTTTCTTCGCTGTTAGTGAATAGAATTTTCTTTGATAGGAAAGCACTTGACTTTCGAATAAAAGAGAAGACCCCAAATAACATTCTGTTTTTTTACTTTCAAACTTGAAGAGATAATGGATTTATTACTAAATAGCTCCTGAATGACAGCAAAACCTTTGTCTGTTTATGTTCACCAATATATGCACTTGTAAGCTAACCATGGACTATCCAGTCCTTACGGTCCTAAGAATTCTCCTTTGCCTTGTGGCTTGACTTTGACTTGTGCATGAAGGCTCGTGACCAGCACCTTTTCTCTGGGCACCCATTGCGGTAGCATTCTGCCTTCTACTGAGAGAGCAAGTTAGCAATGTATGTACTGTGAGGCCACCATAGCTCCGTGTTGTGCATGATTATATAGAGACGCCTTAATTAATTTGTCGATAAGATGACACCAAACTCTGACATTTTTGTAGCTACACATTAACACAGCTTCCCTCTTGGAGGTCTGCGTAGTAGGTATCTGTGTCCCTCTTACTTCAAGGGCTGGAGACAGGAGCAACTCAAGATCGTCTTTCGATCTTTCTTAGGCAGCATCACAACCACAAAGACCACTTGACTGGTCCAATAACATATCTTTAAGAAAGAAAAATGATTACAATAAGCTTTTTGTTTATTCTGCGGTCTTAAAGCTCTTCATTTTCATAAGCAGTTTGGGACTTGTTTGTATAATGCTGGATTTATGGTTAGAATTCATCACAATTCTTCAAAGTTTTAATGTGAAAAAAGTGCTTCTATTTTAATGTTTAATAGTGCTCTGGACCAACAGAAAGAGTTACAAAACAAATCATTTACAGTGGTATAATTAAAGCTTTTAGAAAACATATTTAAAATGTGGCAGTGCATTCTGTTTCATCTAATAGTCTCACTGGTGTATTCAGAACCATAAATGCACTATTTGATCAGTGCATGTGGCCCCAGGGACTTCATGGTCTGTAAGCCACAACCTTCTAATAAGCACCCTACAGCCTGTTTATTAGACAGATTACTACTGGCAGGCATCCAAAGATTCATATCCTTAAAACTTGGAGCATTTTATGATGCCTACCCTACTGTGTGGCAACCATGAACTTCATAAATGTTGAGAAATTATACACCAGTTGGTAATTCTTCTGTGGTTCAAAATATTGTTTACCTAAACCAAAGCAATGTCTAGCATTTTTTGTGTTGTCGTAAGCAATTTGTAGCAAAGCTGTAGAAAATGGATCCCTTTTCGTTTTCCCTTGTAAATAAGATGGTGCCTGTCTGTTCAGCACAGTCCTTCAGTATGGAAGTAAGAGATTCTCCTTTCCATGATCAATGCCAAACATTCACTAGAAGGCTACAGCATTAATTTGGACATTTCAGACTGAATCTCTTTCCTAGTCAAAACTACATTTGGAGGTTTAGACAACAATTTTGATTTTACAGAGGGGGAAAAATAGTTAAACTAGAAATCATGGCCTAAAGAAAAGGTCATTGTATAGCAAAGTATAGTATAGAGCAATAAAATATGCTTGGCTAGCAATCTATGTTCAAGTAATCTTATTCCTTATAACAATACAAGGGGGGAAAGCATGCAAAGCATGGCTCATGCAGTTCTTTCCAACTCATGTTTGTGTACAGTATTATGCATGCACACTCCCATCTTTTTGTATCTGCATTGCCTCTGTATATGTATGTGTGTGTGTATCTTGTGCATGTGTACTGTCTGCGTATATGTGCATATCTCTGTTTTATATATTTATCTGTTGTGTATATCTCTATTCTGAGTATCTCTATTTTGAGTGTGTTTCTAAGCTGGTAGTTATGCTTGTGTGTGTGTCTGTGCATACTTGCATGTGTGCACATGGATGCTTGCATGTATATGTCTTTGCATGTGTGTACATTAGGGTGGTCCATAAAAATGAATTCCTGAATTCCTTTGCTCCCTGGCCTGATTCTGGTTCCATTTAGATAGAAAACACTGTGTACAAAGTTTGAAGCCAATCAAATAATATTTAGGGGTGGCTCAACAAGTCTTGAGATTTCCCCCTGGGAGCAGATGACGAAATGTTGCATCATCTTGTATCATCCACTCAGTTCCACGCTGATTACATTTGATTGCATCATATTTGAACTAATCTCGTCTCTGAGAGGTGGCAAAGACATTGTACTATTATCTTTGTATCTTTATTCTTTCAGATGGCGAAAAAACGTGGTTTTTATCTCATTGAAGAAAAGTCCACCACAATTCTGGGGGCCAAGCTCCCCAGCAAGGAGCAAGTGTTAAGTGTATTTTTACATCACCATATGACATTAAACAAAGGCGTTAGTGAAAGTGCATCTATTGTAACAAGTGAAGTAGAAGCTTACTGGGAAAAAGGCCAGGCTTCCTGTTCAAAGAAATGACAAAATTCAAGAAAAGTAAAGAAATTGTTCAATCAGTGGAAACTTTTGAAGAAAAACAAAGGGAGAGGAGGGAAACAAGAGGCAAATGAAAAAGAATTCCAGGTTGCAATGAAAAACCTATTTGATGTGGCGCATGCCAATGCAATGTATTTAATTCATATTCAAGAAGACAAAGAATTCTTAATAGCGCAACGAGAACCAGGGCGCCACGGCTCAATGTGCGCGATGGACAAGAAACTGGCCAACACGGAAGTAAGATCGCAACAGTGAGAAGAAGAACTGAAAAGGCACAGACAAAAACATGTTGCCGAAGCCGAGGCAACTACAAGCCAAGTTCAGCTGGAAGGATCTTCTTCCTCAGCAGAGTCAGGTGAAGACTCGTCGACATCTGCGGATTCAGATAACGGACAGAAGAAAGCAACTCCACAAACGAAGCAGTTTCGACCTAACAATGTCTGGACCTCAGAGCTTACAGCAGCCCTGGATCGGACAGGGACAACGGTAGCTGAAACCGCCAGACATCTGGGACATTATCCTGGGGAGCTCAATATCAGCCGCTCCAGCGTCAAACGCCATAGAGAAAAGCACCGTCAGCAACAATGGACGGACCTGCACAACGCATTCAAAGTCGAAGGCAAAACATGCATTGTGCATTGGGATAGCAAGTTATTGCCATCTCTCCTCTGTTCAACCACATCCGTTGACCGCCTTCCAGTTTTGATAGCGGCTGTCTCCACTGGAGAAACACAACTTCTTGGTGTACCAAAACTGACATCAGGAACGGGCGAGAATCAAGCTGCAGCAGTTTATGAACTGTTACAGGAATGGTGTTTGGATGAAAAGGTTGCAGGCTTCTGCTTTGATACAACTGCATCGAACACGGGATGTCGATCAGGAGCGTGCATTCTTCTAGAACAGAGACTCCGTCGCACAGTCCTTCATTTCTCATGCCGCCATCACATTTACGAAATAATTCTTGGTGCAGTATTCTCTACATGCTCTGGAGCTTCATCGGGTCCCGATGTCCAACTTTTTCGCCGGTTCCAAAAGAATTGGGGCTCCCTTGACAAGTCCAACTGTCAAACTGGAAAAGACTTGGAGGTGCTGCAACCTGACAGGGATCGCATCATGAAGTTTGCGGAATCCAAGTTGGCACAGGGCAATCACCGAGATGATTACCTGGAATTCTTGGAGTTAACGATTGTCTGCCTTGGAGGGAATCTTCCTAGTTTCAATTTCAAGAAACCCAGAGCTTTCCATCATGCCAGATGGATGGCAAAAGTCTTGTACTGTCTCAAGATTTGGATGTTCCGAGGACAACTCAAAGATCTTACCCAACGGGAGGAGTCCTGTGTTCGTGATGTGAGCATTTTCTCCATCCTGATTCATGTGGAAGCCTGGTTTTCTGCCCCTGATGCCACAGTTGCTCCTCGAACAGATTTGGAGATGCTGAAGAAACTACACTCTTACCACAATGACCGTGTTGGAAGAGCAGCCAGAGACAACTGCAACAGCATCTGTGGTATGTGTCAGAGGAGCTTGTGGCACTGTCACTGTTCGATGAAGCTGTTTCAGCACCGACAAAGCGGGCCATAGTGTCGGCCATGATCCCGGCAGAATCAGATGAAAGCGATGAGGATGATGACGAAGACGAAGATCCCCCAAAGCGGGTCGAATTGAAAAGTTCCATGATTCCACCACTTGAATCTTTTGCAACTCGCAAGTCAATCCGTTTCCTGAAACACCTCGACATCAACAGTGATTTTCTTAATGCAGACCCAGAAGACTGGGAAGAGAATGCATCATTCAAAGACGGTCTGAAGAAAGTAAAAAATCTTCCAGTGATCAACGATGTGGCTGAGCGAGGGGTCAAACTCATTGAGGAGTTCAACGGCCGACACACCACAAAAGAAGAGCAACTCCAGTTCCTTCTGGGTGTTGTCTCGCAACACCGTAAGATGTTCCCCACATCGTCAAAGTCCTTACTAGCATCTGGACCACAGTGAGTGCTTGGCAAGCATGATACCCCCGTCTATGAGCGGATAATACCCAGTGGTCTGACGAACCCTGGGGGGGATCCAGGGGCCTGATAGATAGGGACCTTGAGCTGCCCCTAAATATTATTTGATTGGCTTCAAACTTTGCACACATTGTTTTCTACATAAATGGAACCAGAATCAGGCCAGGGAGCAAAGAAATTCCTACTTTTATTTTTTCCCCTATGGCAGTGGACCACCCTAGTGTACATGTTAGTTATGTGTGTGTATTTATATCTGTCTTTCCTGTGTCTATGATCAGAAGAAGAGATGAGAGGAAGGGCTGTTTGACAGGTGCCATATTGTAATAACTATGAATCAGTGTATGTTGTATGTTGTAGCCTTCCTCTGAACTGCTTCCAGCCTTTTTATATCCTTTGCAAGATACAGTCTCCAAAACTGAACACAATATTCCAAGTGAGGCCTCACCAGCAACTTGTACAATGGCATTAGTACCGCTTCCTTTCTGCTGGTAATTCCTCTTTGTATGCAACCCAGCATCCTTCTGGCTTTTGCCACCACCTTGTCACACTGTTTCACCACCTTGAGATCATCAGCAACAATCACATCGAGGTCTTTCTCCTGGTCCGTGCACAACAATCTTGCGCCCCCTATCGCATACAATTCCCTTGGATTTCTGTTCCCCAAGTGCATGACACTGCACTTCTTCACATTAAATCTTAACTGCCAAACATTAGACCATTCTTCCAGCTTTTGTAGATCTTTCCTCATGTTCTCCACTCCCCTCAGGGAGTCCACTCTGTTGCAAATTTTGGTGTCATCTGCAAAAAGACATATAGATGTATGGTTATTTTGGGGTCCGCTACAATATTTACAGTGCTGCTCTTTTTTCTGGTGAAGCTCCTTGTCTGAGTATGGGAAGATGGTGCTGGTATGGTAGATTTACTCTGTAAATTCTGAGTGACTTTTGCAGGGTTTTGTATTAGTTCACAATATGCCTGGTACTGGAGAATGTTGTTTATGTTGTTATTAATGAGATGACCGGAAGTAGATATTTTAAAAAAATATATATATATTGACTTCTGTGGATGAATGTCCTAGTTCTGCTCTGTACTCTTGTGGAGGGAGGGGTTTCTGTGGATGCAGCATATATGTTCAAAAAGAAAAAGCAAGAACCATAACACAGTTTATAGGAAAATAAAATGAGCAATAATTTGGTGCTATAAACTGCACTGTGGTTCTCGTTTTTTCTTTTAGTTCCTTGGTTTTCGAGCATCTTGCATTTCCTTTTTTTTTTTTTTTAAGACATATTTACATTAACCCCATGCTAGTCCAATGTGCCGTTTCAGAGGCAATATGGTGGAGTTGTAGGGTTGCCAACCGGCCGGTTTCCAGCCGGCCTGGCCGGTTTTTCCATGGCCAGGCCGGCTGCCGGCACAGATGTAAAACCGGCCATTGAAAAGCCGTTTTTTTGCTCTGGCCGCAAGATCGGGAGCGGCCAGAGCAAAAAAACGGCTTTTGTCCCGAAGTCCACGGCGCGAACGCGAACGAGATTCCCCATAGCAGTGCAGCCACAGCTTCTGCTTTGTGCATTGAAAACTAAAGATAAACTGTGTGAGGAGCCCTCTGGTCATCGCAGAGACCGAGGAAGTGATGTCATGGGGCGGGCTCCTCACAGGTTGTCTTTCCTTTTCAAAGTAAGTGTATTGCATCCGCTGTTCTGTACAAAGCAGAAGCAGCGGCTTGGGCGGGGGGGGGGGGTGGTGGTGTGAGTGAACCAGCGGGAGAGGGGGGTTGATGGTGTGAGTGAACCAGCAAGGGGGGGGTGTGAGTGAACCAGCAAGGGGGGGGTGTGTGAGTGAACCAGCAGTGGAGGGGGGGGGGGGGTGTGAGTGAACCAGCAGGAGGGGGGTTGTGTGAGTGAACCAGCAGGGGAGGGGGGTGAGTGAGTGACCCAGCAGGAGGGGTGAGTAAGTGACAGGGGGTGGGTGAGTGAACCAGCAGTGGAGGGGAGGGTGGTGTGAGTGAACCAGCAGTGGAGGGGTGGTGTGGTGTGAGTGAACTAGCAGGGGAGGGGGGTTGGTGTGAACCAGCAGGGGAGGGGGTGAGTGAGTGAGTGACAGGGGGGTGGGTGAGTGAACCAGCAGGGAGGGGAGGGGAGGGGTGGTGTGAGTGAACCAGCAGGGAAGGGGGGGTGAGTGAGTGAACCAGCAGGGGAGAGGGGTGAGAGAGTCAGCGGGGCGGGGGGTGAGTGAGTGAACCAGCACTGAGGGGAGGGGGGTAAGTGAACCAGCACTGAGGGGGGGGTGTGAGTGAATCCTCGGTAATTTTTGTGGGTGGGGCTGGGGGCGGGGCAGGGGTGGGGCTGGGGCGGAGAATGGGTGGAGCATGGCGAGCCACAGGTGTCGGGTTTTTCTCGGTGAAAATGTTGGCAACCCTATGGAGTTGCCAAGCCCCTCTTATTATTTGGCATATTTAATGGCATGTTTACTAAGCTCCGCGCTGTTAACACATGCGAGGGCTGCATTACCAGCACGGGGCTGTAGGCTATCAGCAGGAGAGGGCAGGTACGTCCCCCTGCAGTTACCCACGCTTGAGGCAGCATTAGTTGCTCCCACACTGCTTGCACTGAGCCATTATGCTAGCTTCTGCCGACAATGCAGATGCCTGCATACGAGAGCTCTCTCTATTGCCTCACTCTGGAGGACAGTATAATTTGGGGAAAGAAATCCTGAACGCTTAGGAGTAATGGAAAAAGCATCAATCTTATTCCCTTGTCCAGCCAGCAAGTGGCAGTGTTATTCTCGCTTTTCTTTCATTCCAGCTTCACTTTCTCCTGCTACTATATTGACTGCATGACTGCCCAGTAGGAAGCGAAACTAGAGTGAGAGAAAGCCAGAACAACAGAGGCCTGATCAAACAATGAAAACAAATCCAGCAAAGAGAAAGCATGGATTTATTGGGGAGGCAAGGGTAACCGATTTTGCGACCCCCACTGGAGCCCTGGGAGCTGCAGATGCAGGATCAGGGTGGCCCTAAATGATCATCTTTTGCAATACCAATTGGTTGTTTAATGATGTGACTTTCACACTGTGAGTCTGCTGAAGGCTGTGGGCCCAATTCTGTGCCATCCCCGCTATTCGTGCCTTCTCCACCAGCATCTAACTTCCCCGCCGGTTGTACGGGGAAGGGGCAGATCAGAGGCGGAGGCAGGGTGGGCGGTGGGCGGTGGGCAGTTGCTGGCACTGGATGTACAGGGCCGATTCTAATGTCGGCCCTGTACATCCAGGGCTGGCGACTTGTGCAGGGAAGTTATTCCACCTCCAAGTGGAATAACATCCCTGGATGATTTTTTACTGCAGGCCCAGGGTGCGGACGGGACAGGGGGGGCCCAAAGACATGGAGTGGAGGCGTGGCCTAGTGGTTGGGGCAAGGTACTTCAAGCCAGAAGGTTGGGGGTTCAAATCCCACTAGAGGACAGCAACCTTGGGCTGGAAGGACTGGGGTTTCTAGTCCCACAGGTGCTCCTTGTGGTCTTGGGCAAGCCACTTAACCCTCCATAGCCCATGTTCCCTGTAAAATAGTTATCTCCAAGTTATAATGCCCTGTTCAATGTAATTTCAGTTTGTTCAATGTAAACCGCACTGATGCATAATAGTGCGGTATATAAGAGAATATAATAAATAAATAAAAATAAATAAATAAATAAAAAATAAAATAAATAAATAAATTCCCTGCAGCCTGACCTGGCCTGAGGCAGCCGGATCGGGGGATAGGGCTATGGGGAATGAATCTGGGAAGCCGGTGGCCAGTATCACAGATCTTTAATGGAGCCATGGCAACATGACTCCATGGTGCCACGGCTTCATTGAAGAGCCATGACTGAGTTATCCAGAAAGGTCCTGTATATGCAGGCCAGGCTGAATCACAGTCTTGGCTTGCATGTACAGGACAGTTTGTGATTCTGATCCCATGGGGCAAGACATACCCCGGGGGATCAGAATCGTGATCCCCTCTGTACGTCCGGCTCAGTCCGGACATACAGAGGTGATCTACATCCGGGATGGAATGAGCCCCTGTTTGTCTTATCAAAGCATGGCACAGTAAAAGATTTTAGGGATAAATAGTCATCAGATTTCTTTAACATATTTATGGACACTAATGTTTGGGCTTCCCAGTCTAGTTCATTAAACAGTGAATTGCCTGGTAACAGCAAAACATTCTGAAATATTGGCATATGAATAATACATTCAGAATATATTTTCTTATTTTACAGCAGTCTAATGGCATGCTTGTATACTGTTGGCCTATTTTACTAATTATTCTTCATAGTGCTATAATTTGTAACCTACTGTTTGTCATTGAAACCTGCTTATCACATGTGGTTTAAATTAGCAGTATGTTAATGTTATCACTGTCTTCCTACAGTGACAGACTATGTTGCCACTATTCTTTGCACCAACATTATATCAATTTTGCTTATAGGTTCTAGATATACATTGATTGTATGGTTATTATGCTGTTGATTCCTACATTCTGTACAAAATCTTTCTCCTGCATACAGTATTTTGTCAATGAGTATAATATCACTGAGATGTCTGTACCACTGAGTTTTTCTTTTGATCCATATCTAAAATTAAACATGCTTTTGGACTATCACAGCCTATTCGAATGATGCTATTTACTGCTCAGTAGTTATTTTTATTCTGGCTATGCATTTGCCCCTTCACTGCAATTTCTTACAACACTGGATTTGAAGGAGAAATACTAGCATCATGTGAAAACAGTTCACAAAGGAGTTTGAGGAAAAAGGGGGTGGAGTGTAGCCAGCATTAATAATAATAAGGGAGGAAGTGCCAATCTATAGGTTGCAGGGGGCATCAGAAACCCTAGCACCAGCCCTGTGTGAGGATATACAACTCTGAACAAGGGTATGGAGGAGGCATGGCTGGGATGTTCACAGGAAACTGGAAGCATGGTCGAGGCATTCTCAGGATCCTAGATATCCCCACCTGATCTCAGAAAGATCGTGGATGTCTGGTGTTGTGTCAAATGTTAGATTTGCCCCAGGCACAAATGGTGCTTGTTTTAACTGAAAAACACCCAGAGAGTGTAGAGAAGAAAGCACTCCACCATCCCCAGTGCTCAACACAATGTCAACGACAGCAGCAATGAAATGTGAATTCTAGCTGTGCTATTCCTATCCCACTACTCTATCCTAGATGTCTAGGTTCTGAAGTATAGTTCTGGGGATGTCTACGTAAATGCCCCTGCAGATGTCCATATTGGGCACATCCACAATGTGCCTTTTTTTTCTGACATTCTGGCTTAGACATCCCAGATAGAGGGGAATTTTAGAAGAGACATCCCAGTGCAAAGTGTACAAGTGGTATATCTTTTTCATACAAACTTTAATTATTTTAATTATGTGTAAGGCCCATTTACCTCATAGCTAGAAAACTATTACCCTAGGTCACGGAAATGGCATGATTCTGTCCCCTCTATATTGAGCCAGTAAGAGGATAATTTTATAATGGGGTACCTAGAAGGCAGCTAAAATGTGCCTCTGTTAAGGCTATTTTATAAAGACAAGTGCCTGTTTGTTTTTTATAAAATACAGTACTATTGTAAATGACAGAGATCACACTGTAGCAGGTGTAAATGAACTCATGTACACAAGTATGTGCATAGATTAAGGTATATTATAAATCAACACAAGCAGTTGTGAACGCCACCCATACTCTGATCATGCCCCTGGCTACACCTTACTAGAAAAGGATGCACCTTCACGTCAACACACATACTTTTATGCTGTTTGTTTGTTTTGTTTTTTTTAAAGATTTTATTAATGAAAAAGAAACATACACAATCCAAGTAACAAATATCAATTAGTAGGGAGACTATCCCTACCACCAAAATCAAACAGCAAAAAAACAATAATTATTACCCACATCCAGGAGAAGTTCATACCTAAAACAAAACAAAACTCTAATCTCTGATCAATACCCGGTAAAACCCCACCAAAAACCTGGTCTACTTCATGAAAAATGTAACATATACCTTAATATGCATAAACTGCCACATTCGTGCATTAGTGCCTTTATCAAATTACCCCCTAAGTGTTCCATTCCAAGAGGGAGTATGCTAGAATCACCAAGAGAATTCTAGAGACTTCTCCAAAAGAAAGAGAGAGTCCTATACAGAGGGAGAGTACTGGTGTAGCTTCTGAAATTAAGAATGGCAGGAGAGTCTGGAGATTATGCACACTCTCATAATCCCATCTGTTCAACGCCCTTACCAAATTCAGCCTTGATCATCAGGATTTGTCACCGGGAGAGGGTGTATGTAATCTAGTGGACTAGTCTTTCCAGTACTGTGGTCCTATGTCTATTGGATCTGTGAGTAAATACTATCTCAGCATTGGCACCCACCATACTCTATCTTTGATCATGGTCCCTTGGGAGTGGAGTGACAAACCACACATTTTGGCATGGTGGCCAGAGAGAAGCACACTATTGGACTTATCCATATGGACTGGATATCAACATGATTTTTCATAAAACTGGAATTGGTTTTGTTGGTGGCAAATTGGATTTCAAATTTGAATAATGCAGATTTTAATCATGTTTGAGGTCAATGGGATTTTTAGATTTTCTCCAAACCAAAATGGACAGCTGATCCATGAGATACAAAAATAAATTTTGAAAAATGAATTGGAAACATGTGCTTCTGGTTTCTAAAATGATTCAAAGTAAATCCACAATCCAATGAAACCCACTTTGTATATATGCCAAGGGTGAACCATCCCAGACAGTGAAATTTACCACCCTTGAGAGTTGCATTGAAGTCCAAAGAGTGAGATTTTTTTTCAGTTGGTGCTTCCATTGAAAGAGTTAAATATAGTGCTGATTTGCCAATGAAAAAGCAGCATAAAATATGGACTTTTCTGTGGAACTTCTGGAGGATACAGACACAGTGGAGGCAATTCTCGTGGCTAAAAGTCTGTGCACACATTTCCCAGCCCCTCTACTTGTAGGTCCAGGGAAAAGAGGTGATACAGGAGGAGGCAGGTACACGGAAGGTGAGCTCAGATTTCTTCCTACTGGCTGGGGCACTTGCTTTTAATTCTCTTACACTTGTCTCTTATGAGAGCGGTGACCAGGATCAGTGGACTGGCACTGAGGCTCTAATGCTGGAGAGAAGGGGCTCGATGAGTGTGAGGGTGAGAGAGCCTTCAAATGAATGGGACACACTGCTAAGGAGTGAGACTTGGCATCTCTGGCTCTGAATTTAAACAAAAACTAGCAAATATTTCTTCAGAAAGTTACTAGCAAGTCAACTCAACATACTTCAGAAATATTTACAGGGTCCATATCCCTGTTAGATGAAAGCCAATTGGATTAGTCTTTGTCTGCCATACTGCTGCCTTTGTGACGAAGAACCTTAAGCACCACAATAAACCACTGTTAATTACAGCTTTGGGTCTTCTCGCTCATGCTGGGTGACCACTTTTCATTGTAAAATGAAAGGAAAAAACCTGATTCCTAATCAAGTGTTTAGCAGGTTTTATGAGGTGTAAATAAATGTTCCATTTTTAATGCCGTACACTGCACTGCTAATTGCAGTTATTCTAGAAGGCAAGAGGGTGTAATAAGAGATTAAAAACTGTAATTCATTTCTAACCTGCAAATAATTATCACCTAGCATGTGATACATTTTGTGTGCCATAGTTTAACCTCATTAAAGACATGGTTTTATTGGGAGTTAAATGGAATGGTTACATGATAACTTTGTATGTCTATACCCTTTTTTAATGGCTCTGAGTAAGTAAAGAAGAAAAAGCGCCTCAGCTGGAAATCTCTGATGAGAACTGAGGAAGCTGTTTTCAGAAGCCCAGAGTTCCTGAATTAGCCAGCTGGCTTGACTATGGCTAAAAGGGTTTCTAAGCTAATTTACCTAAAATCGGGCAGGCTAAGTTGCGTACTGCCCAAATCAGGAGTTCTCAACCTAGCCTATGGGACAAAACCAGCCAGTCTGGTTTTCAGCTAAAGCACAATAAATATGCATGAGGTAGATTTGACGTGACAGTATATGGAAACTATCTCATGCATATTTATTTATTTTATTTATTTATTTATTTATTTCTCTTATATACCACGCTATTCGATATCAGTGCGGTTTACATGGAACATCAAGGTATTTTACGGTGGGGGATTACACCGTAATTACAAATAACAGGTAGCTCAACTTGGATAACCATATTAACTATTTACACATATATGAATAGCAGATAACCATATTAACTATTTGCACTATTTATATTCATATTAACTATATTAACTATTTATATTCATTACAGATATCCTGAAAAACTGACAGGGTGGGTGTGTCCTAGTGACTGGGTTGAGAACCAGTAAGTTAAAGGGTGAACACTTATAAAAAGAAACCCGTCCTCCCTTCCTGCAACCTGGTCTGTCATAAATTCACACTCTCCTCCCCCCTAGTTGCCGCTCTCTGCTTTCTTTCTACTACATCGCCCTAGCAGCTGATGGAGAAATCCTGGAGCCAGTTATCCTTCCTTTCCAATCAGTGGTAAAAGCAGCTAATTGGGAGCCCCATCCCACCCCTAGTAATAACAGCTGATCAGGAGCCCACCAGTTGTTCTTGCTACTGGTTGGAAGGAAAGATTGCCCGCTGGAGTGGGGGGAGGGATGCCTTAGCTGATCTTGCCACCAGATGGGTGGAAATAAATAAATCAAAAACACCCCTTAGTAAACCACCAATACATAAACCAACTCTAAGCTGACTTTTATGTCAATTTTAAAGTTTTTTCATAAACATTAAAAATAGGTTCTCACCGGACCTCAGGATTTATACACCCTCCATTTGGCGAAATTCATCACCATAGGGAAATGGTGGACACTTACATCATAGGTCCTTAACCTCAATACTTTATTAATTTTATTACCAAAGAATCTTTCAACACTATATTTCAAAACTATCCCTATCAAATATCTATACACAAGGATTTATCCAACCACTCACACAAACAGACTACAAAGCCCAATCATCAATAAATAACCACATACACATACTACTATAAAAAGCGTTTATCTGAAGAGACACTGTTTGTGTCTGATTATGGAGGAGCTGAGCTGGCCGTGAAATTTAATTTAACTCCGGTTCCTGATGAAGCCTGGTGGCGAAACGGAAGCTTTCGTTGGACAACAGATGGTGACCTTCGGGGGTAGCTTGTTAGCGCTATGAAGAAATGCTGTTAATTGATCTTTAGCAGATAAGTAACGGATTGCTTAGTGTTTTATGGTGTATGCTGTATACTAGTTAAAGGAATCTCATTTATTTTCTTCCAGCAATTTTTGCGGATATTGAGACATCGAGATTGAATATACCCACATCTGAAGATATCGGAGTTTGCGGTTTAAAGGGCCTTTAATATTCCTTCCTGTTACTTTCTGCTTTTTAAAGCAGTATTGGACACTTTTATAGTAGTATGTGTATGTGGTTATTTATTGATGATTGGGCTTTGTAGTCTGTTTGTGTGAGTGGTTGGATGAATCCTTGTGTATAGATATTTGATAGGAATAGTTTTGAAATATAGTGTTGAAAGATTCTTTGGTAATAAAATTAATAAAATATTGAGGTTAAGGACCTATGATGTAAGTGTCCACCATTTCCCTATGGTGATGAATTTCGCCAAATGGAGGGTGTATAAATCCTGAGGTCCGGTGAGAACCTATTTTTAATGTTTATGAAAAAACTTTAAAATTGACATAAAAGTCAGCTTAGAGTTGGTTTATGTATTGGTGGTTTACTAAGGGGTGTTTTTGATTCTTTGAGGTGATTATTCCCCTTAGGCGGTATTGTTATTGTGTGTATATGGAAATAAATAAATGCCATGGGAGAGGGACACCAGATGTAAGATCATGTCTGCCGCAGACACAGGCATAGCTGACTAGCTTTAGGTTGGCTATACCTACACCTAAGTTTGGCTCCTATGCTTTAGCCAGCCAGTGCTGAAATCAGTGATAGCCAGCTAACTTTCTTCCTTTGTGCAGAACCCACCCCTGGAACCTGCCACTTTTTTCCTGAGCAGCTAAATTTAGCTACGTGGTTAAATAGTTTAGCTGTTCATCCCCAGCAAATTTTCGAAGGGGCTAGTCTATCTTCCAAACAGCCAAAGTTAGGAAGCTAGAATGTTTTAAAAATGACTATTTAGGTTTATTCTGTGCACACAAAGCTTAAAAGGACAGCAGGGAAAATATTTAACTAGTTATATTATGTGATTAAAAGCCAGCATTGATCAATTTCTGTAACGTAGCACTTGCAGGCCTCCCCCAGTATCAGCTACGCCTTCTTCAGCTTCACCAGAAAGCTGCTGTCCAGATGATCACTCATGCTTCACGCACCGACCACATCACTCCACTACTCCTACACCTCCATCGGCTTCCTATCAAGTTCCGGATTCAGTATAAACTACCCAGCCTGGTTCACAAGGCCATACACACCGGCACTCCCCTGTACTTCTCAGACATTCTCCATCTCCACTCCTCCACGCCATTCATGCTAACCATTTACACCTCCCCTCTGCCTCACAAGCCTGCCTTAAATCTACCTACAACTCCCCTATTTTATTCTTTGGTCCCGCCCTCTGGAATGCCCTCCCCTCTGAACTCTGCCTCAAACTATCATTTCAAAAAATCAAATCCATGCTAAAGACTCACCTGTTCCAGCTTGCTTTTGACCTCTCCCATCCTACAGATAGTTCTTTTGCCTGCTGCCCCTCCCTTTCACTCTCTTTTTTCTTTCCCCCTACCATCTCTACCGCTGTATGACTATGATATTCTTTCCTATCTAAAATTGGCATTCTTTTCCTTCTTATGCTGTGTTGCAGCTAATTTTATACTTAGTAAACTGCCCTGTAACTTGCATGAAGGTGTGATATATTAAATTTGTGAATAAAGATAAAGAATAGACATACCACTTTAAGTGTATATTGGGGGTGTTCGTATTAGCTAAAACATAAAACATGTATAATAATTTCCAATATTTATCAGTATATGACATATTGATATGCTAATATGGATTTGAATGCATATAGAAAGTCTATAGAATGTGATTGACTGAGATGTAATTGAATGAATATAAGATCATAAGTGCTGCTATAGTGGGTCAGACCAAAAATCCATCAAGCCCAGTATCTTGTTTCCTACAGTGGTCAATCCAGGTTATATGTACCTAGCATAGACCCAAAAGTAGCCAGATTTTATGCTGCCTACATCAAGAATAAGCAGTGGCTTTCCCCAAGTCTACCGTAGAATATTTCTTCCAATATCTGAACAAATAGGGGTGAATATCTGAACAAACAAACAAATAGGGGTGACCTACACAGAGCAGTGGGTACACCCCTAAACAAAGAAATGGGGAGAGGTCACCAGCATGGAGCGGCAGGTGCACCTACTCTTGCCGCCTTGTGGGCCTACTAGATGGATCATGCTGGTCTTTATCTGCCGTCATTTACTATGTTACTATGTAAGAATTTGCCCAAATCATTTTTTTAAACTCAACTATGCTAACTGCTGTTACCACATTCTTCAGCAGTAAATTCCAAACCTTAAATATATATTTAGAGAAAATGTTTTTTTTCTATTTGTTTTAAATGTGCTGTCTTGTAACTTCAAGGGATATTTTAAGGGCAAAAAACCTTTTGTTAGGAAAGTACAAATGCAATGTGAGCCTTCAAGTCAATGCTGACTCCGGGCGACCCAGCAGCTCCTGGGGTTTTTTGGCAGTGTGACCAGAAGTTGATTGCCAGGCCTTTCTTCTGAGGCAATGAAGGATTAAGTGACTTGCCAAGGCTACAAGAGTGCTAGTGGGACTCGAACCTTGAGTCTCTTGGCTACCAAGTTAGTGCTCTAACCATTAGGCTTCTTGTATAAAAGGAAAAGGAGGCCACTATGGTTCTCAAAAGAAGTAGCTGAAAAGATGAAGAAAAGGAGGGTGACCTTCATAAAATACAAGAGCTCACAAAAAGAGGAAGACAAACATCAATATTTGGAACAGCTAAGATAGAAAAGTAGTCAGAAAAACAAAGATACAAATGGAAGGAAAAAAGAGCCAATGCAGTAAAATGGGGAGACAAAAGATTTTTCAGATATGTTAGTGAGAGGAGGAAACAAAAAAGTGGTATTGTCAGACTCAAGGTTGAAAGAGAGGAATACGTATGTAGACGCTGATGAGGATAAAGCAGAAAACACTGACAAATAGAAACAAGAAGTGAGGCAAATCTTGAACAATTTTCAAAAGATGGTGTTCTTGAGGAGCTAACTAAACTAAAAGTAGACAAAGCGATGGGGCCTGATGGGATACATCTGAGAGCATTGAAGGAATTTAGGGAAGTTCTAACAGCTCCATTGTCTGACTTTTCAGTGCTTCTTTAGAGTCTGGAGTAGTTCCAGAGGACTGGAGAAGGGTGCATGTGGTCCCTTTACACAAAGATTTTATTAATTTATTTACATTATCTTATATACCACACTATTCTGCATCAGTGTGGTTTACATTGAACAGGGCATTATAACTTGGAGATAACTATTTTACAGGGAACATGGGCTATGGAGGGTTAAGTGGCTTTCCCAAGACCACAAGGAGCACCTGTGGGACTAGAAACCCCAGTCCTTCTGGCCCAAGGTTGCTGTCCTCTAGTGGGATTTTAACCCCTGACCTTCTGGCCTGAAGTACCTTGCCCCAAACACTAGGCCAGTCCTCCACTCCAAAAAAAAAAAAGATGGAAGTAAGGATGTAGATGGGAACTACAGGCCAGTTAGTCTGACCTCTGTGGTGAGTAAATTGATGGAAACACTGCTAACACAGAGGATAGTGAGGTTTCTGGAGTCCAATGGATTGCAGGATTGGAAGCAGCATAGTTTTACTAGAGCCAGGTCTTGTGACAAATTTAATTTCTTTGACTGGGTGACCAGAGAGGGAGATCCCTAGATATGGCGTACTCAGGGCCAGCCCAACCACCAGTAAAAATAGACGGCTGCCTAGGGTTGTATTTCTGGGGGCAGCAAAGAACAAGGCATTCAAAGCTAAACAATAGATTTTGACTGTTAAGGGGGAGGAATAAAGATTAGAATGTCAACATCTTGAACCAACTCAGGGACCGGCTCCGGAAGTACTTAAATTTCAGTAAAGCCTTTGACACTGTTCCGTATTGGCAACTTATAAATAAATTGAGTGTCTTAGGGATGGACCCTAAATTCACTGACTGGGTTGTAAATTGGTTGAGTGGGAGATGACAAAGGGTACAGGTAAAGGGAGCTCACTCTGAGGAGAAAGATGTTATCAGTGGTGTGCCAGAGGGATCTATCCTTGGTCTGATTCTTTTTAATATTTTGTGAATGCTATTGTGGAAGGGCTGATGGGTAAGGTTTACCTTTTTATAGATGATACCAACATTTTCAGTAGAGTAGATACCTAGGAAGGAGTAGAAAACATGAGGAGGGATATAGCGAAGCTTGAATAGAGGTTGAGAATTTGTCAGTGTTATACATTTGGGCTGCATGAGTCTAAGGGAGAGGTACAGTAAAGAGGGTGAAGTATTTTTGCCGACCAAAAAAGAGTGGGACCTGAGGGTGATTGTTTCTGATGACCTTAAGGCGGCTAAACAGGTAGAAAAGGCAATGGTGAAAGCCAGAAGGATGCTTGGCTGCATAGGAAGAGGAGGAATGGACAGCAGGAAAGAGGAAGTGATTGTGCCTCTGTATATGTCTTTGGTGAGATCTAATTTAGAGTATTGTGTGCAATTCTGGAGACCGCACCTTCAAAAGGATATAAACAGCAGAAAGAAGGAGCTGATAGTGTGAAGGGCTTGTAGTGGAAAAAAGCCATGTGTGGGCAACATGGGGAAACATGCCTAGAGCCAGCCCTGAACACCAGAGAAAGAACAATACATTTCTTCCAGTACGGCGGAAAACCTAAAGATAGCAGAGAAGCACATTTCTGAAACTTGAAAGAGAAAATGAAAAACTTCCCACAAAAGAATGAACAAGACAAAATGTGTAATCCTGGGGGGAAACTGGAGGAAAGAGTGTGGCAGCTAGAAATGCCATGAGCTGCTAGGCACCGGTGACTGCAGCAGTGAGAGGTGGAGGGCTCTTGATTTCCCGCTCTTGTGCTTGTAAAATATCTCACTTCAATCACACACACAAAACACAGGATACAGAAGGTGAATGACTACAAAACATAAGAGTGGAGGAGTAGCCTAGTGGTTGGGGCAAGGTACTTCAGGCCAGAAGGTTGGGGGTTCAAATCCCACTAGAAGACAGCAACCTTGGGCCGGAAGGACTGGGGTTTCTAGTTCCACAGGTGGTCTTGGGCAAGCCACTTAACCCTCCATAGCCCATGTTCCCTGTAAAATAGCTATCTCCAAGTTATAATGCCCTGTTCAATGTAATTTCAGTTTGTTCAATGTAAACCACACTGATGCAGAATAGCATGGTATATAAGAGAATGCAAATAAAATAAATGAATAGACAGAAAATGAATTGAAACCTCCAAAAAGCTACTTTGTGGTTCTCAGCTTCCTTCTTGCTTCTCCTTATGTGAAACTTGAATGTGCCCTGCTTCACCCCTCACCAACAACAGAACCTGGGCTCTTGGGCTTCAATCCCTTCGCTCAATTCAATGGGAGAGAGAGAGAGAGTAAAAATAAGTAATAAAACAATTCACACACAGAATTAAAAACACTGTACTCTTAAGGCTTTAAGGGAAGGGTGTCCACAGTCCTGCAAACTCGAGCAGTTCCTGTAAATCCCCTTCCACCTGGCTAGACCAGAGCACCTCATTTATTGATAGAAAAACTGCGTTGTCAGCACCACCTTGTTACAAATCTTGTTATGGGACAAAGTAAGCAGAGACATATTGCTTAGCTGAATTAGAAGAAGCAAAAATATTCTGTCCCATTTTGCTAAATATGGCCTTGATTTTGGGTACACATATCTCTCCAGGCTGCTAGTGAATTCTAAGCCATTCTCCATATTAATTCTATCAAAGGTCTCTCGTACACCATTTCAAATCCCTCTCAACAAAACTGAACTATATCCAGGATCCAAATGTAGCCTCAAGGCGGTGCGTTTTAAAGCCTGGATTTGAATAGAATCAGAGATAGAGCCTGCGCACTGACTCGGGTAGTCTATCCCAAGAATATGGTGCAGCAAGGCGGAAAGAGCAGCATCTTGAGTTGGCAGTAGAAGAGAAGGGCATAGATTAAAGTGATTTGCTTGATGAATAGAGTTGCCAAGGAAGGGTGTAGGAGAGGTAGTGAGGAGTCTCAGAATGAATGCATTTGTAGGTCAGTGGGAAAAGTTTGAATTGCATATGGAAACTGATAGGGAGCCAATAAAGTGACTTGAGAAGAGGGGATATGTGAGCAAAGAGACACTGGCAGAAAATTAGCCATGCAGATGAGTTTTGAACAGAGTGAAGGGGAGATAGATGATTCAGTCGGAGACCAGTGAGGAACAACTTGCAATAGTCTAGATGGGGGACGATGGGAAAGCAGATAAGGGTGTTGATAGGGTGTTCTGAGAGGAAAGAAGGAATTTTGCTGATCTTGTAGAGAAAGAAACAATGAGTTTTAGCTATCTTCTGATTATGTGAAGAAAAAGAGAGAGAAGACTCAAAGACAATCCCAAGGTTGAGAGCAGAGGAGACAGTGAGGATGACATTGTTATCCACAGAAATAAAGAGGGGGAGAAAGGGGGGAGGTGGGTTTAGGTGGAAAGATAAGAAGCTCCATCTTCGCCATGTTCAGTTTCAGATAATGGTGGGATATCCAGGCAGTAACACCAGACAAGCAGGCTGAGATTTGGGTCTGGATTCCTGGAGAAATTTCTGGATGGAGAGTTGAATCTGAGAATCATCAGTGTAAAAATGCTACTAAAAACCATGGAAGATCAGGACACCAAGAGAATGAGAGAGAAGAGAAGCATGAACAGATATCACCGATTCTCAGGAGCCTCCACTGGCTCCCTGTAAGGGCCCACTCCAATTATCACCACCTTCAAAGCATCCCAACAACAAACATCAGAATACCTACATACCCTTATACAAAAACCAACCGAAAATAGACCCAGAAGAAGCAAGATTCAATCCACACTTGTTATCCCAGCAGCATCAAATAGGGCATTCTCCCTCTTCGCACCAAAACTCTAGAATGCCCTACCTGATGATATCCTATCAATAAACAACATTGAGGACTTCCATAAGAAAACAAAAACATACCTATTCTTGGAACACTTTGGTATGCCCCCTGATTAATTCATGTCTCATTGCTAACTCAAGTTGCAAAAATCAATACATAACTTTAATCTCTTAAGCAGCTGAAGTTGAGTACACTCACTTCCCCTTCCCCCTTCTTTTCTCCTCCCTTGCCAAATACCTTTCTTCCCTCTACCTACCTGTCCTGCATCCTGTAAATAGTTCTTTAAGCACACACTGTCAAGTTCATGTTACTATACATAGTCCTCTAGCAAACACTGTAGATGTTACCAACTCTTGTTGACTCCTGGATAATTTTCTCTTATGAGATGTTTAACTATTCCACCTAAACCTATCCCTTGTTAGATTGGTTTGTTCCATGTACTTTACGTTCAATTGTTCTATGTAAAGTGCCTTGACATTTTGAAAGGCGGTATATAAAACTAGCTAAATAAAACAAATAAATACATAAAATAATAAATAAGAGGTCCCAATAAATAAGAGCTCTAAGCGGAATAGTCCTGGAAGAGTATCCAGCAGAACATACATTGAAAGTGCAATGGGAGAGATAAGAGGAAAACTAAGACAGAACAGAGCCCAAAAATCCATGCAAGAACAGGATATCAAGAAGATGGTGATCAACAGTGTCAAAAACAGCAGATAGATTCTCATCATTTTTGACCTAGTAAATACCCTTGGATTTGGCCAGGAGCAGGTCTCTGGAGACTTTGGCAAGGGCAATTTCTGTTGAATTTAGAGGACAAAAACTAGATTGCAGTGGATCCAGAATGGCTTGAGAGTAAATTAAGTCAAGACAATGCTGGTGAACTGCTCATTCATATACATTTTGTACAAGAAAGGGAGGAGGGATATGGGGCAATCATTGGAAGGATAGGTAGGATCCAATGAAGTTCTCTTGAGGAGCAAAATAACCACAATATGTTGAAGCAGGAACAGTTGCATTGGAAAGCAAGAAGTAGACGATATGATAGATGGAAGGGATGACAGTTGGGGAAACAGAGCTTAGTAGATAGGTAGAAATGGGATCAGAGGAGCAAGTAGTGAGTTTGGAGGATGAGAGAAGATATGCATTTTCCTCTTGAATGATTTTACTACTGGTACTAATATTAACCATTAATATAACGCTACAAGATGTACGCAGCACTGTACAAACACATATAGAAGACAGTCCCGGCTCATAGAGCTTACAATCTAGTTAAGACAGACATCAAAATACAAGAGAAATAATTTATTTATTTATTTATTTATTTAACAGGTTTTTTATACCGCCTTTCTTACAATCAAAGCGGTTACAAGACTACATCAGGTTAGCATGAACTACAGACATAAAACATCAGACTACAAAACAATACATCCAGTTTTATACCACCTTATCAAAATATCAAAGTGATAAGCATGGATCTATAGTTAACAGAGAAAGACTACATCAGGTTAACATGTAATACAAACATACCTTTAAATGGAAGAGCAGCCAAAGGGAGAGACAGACAGAGGAATTTGTAAAGAGCATAGTTACTCAAATTAAAAGATCTTATACATATTTGATGTTATTTAATTTTTACCACGGGCCAACGCCTAAGGGCCACGCCAAAGGCCGACAGGCGCGGGCCCGCCTGTGTGCAGCTTCAACACAGAGGAGCTGCTTCTCCCCTCCCACAGCCCTGATTGGGCCGGAGGCAGACAGTTGGTCTCGCGCCTCTCGGGAGACCGGCGAAAGTGTTCTTCCCGCCTGAGGGCAGCTTCAACACAGAGGAGCTGCTTCTCCCCTCCCACAGCCCCGATTGGGCCGGAGGCAGACAGTTGGTCTCGCGCCTCTCGAGAGACCGGCGAAAGTGTTCTTCCCGCCTGAGGGCAGCTTCAACACAGAGGAGCTGCTTCTCCCCTCCCACAGCCCCGATTGGGCCGGAGGCAGACAGTTGGTCTCGCGCCTCTCGGGAGACCGGCGAAAGTGTTCTTCCCGCCTGAGGGCAGCTTCAACACAGAGGAGCTGCTTCTCCCCTCCCACAGCCCCGATTGGGCCGGAGGCAGACAGTTGGTCTCGCGCCTCTCGGGAGACCGGCGAAAGTGTTCTTCCCGCCTGAGGGCAGCTTCAACACAGAGGAGCTGCTTCTCCCCTCCCACAGCCCCGATTGGGTTCAGTAGGGAGAGGAGACACAAGGGGAACAAGAGATTAGGATCCAAAAGCAGCCTCAAAGAAGTAAGCCTTTTTAGCATGGATTTGAAGAGGGAGAGAGATGAGACTTGACGTAAAGACACAGGAAGTTTGTTCCAGGTATAAGAAGCAGCAAGGTGAAAAAATTGAAGTCTGCAGCTGGCAGTAGAAGACAAGGGCATAGAGAGAAGAAAGCCAGAGGAGGAGTGGAATTCACGAGAAGGGGTGTAGGGAGAGAGAAGAGAGGAAAGGTAAGAGGGGCAATAGAGTGAATGCATTTATAGGTTAAAAGGAGAAGTTTGAAATAGATATGGAAATAGAAGGGGAGCCAGTGAAGCGATTTCAGAAGAGGGGTTATATGAGTGTATTGGGGCTGGCAGATTAGCCGTGCAGCAGAGTTATGAATAGACTGAAGAAGAGAGAGATGACTTTGAGGGAGATCAGCAAGGAGGAGGTTGCAATAGTCAAGATGGGAGATAACTAAAGAGTGGACAAGAGTTTTAGTAGTATGTTCAGAGAGAAAGAGGCAAATTTTGTTAATATTGTAGAGAAAGAAACAATAGGTTTTAGGAAGAAAGGATGACAGGGTTGAAGGAAGGATCTGTGAGTGAAGAGGGCACGGGGAAATGGTGAACTCAACTGATATTGTGAACCTTGTCATGGAAGTAATCAGTCAAAGTCTGGGCAGAAAGCAAAGGATGGGTTGGGGGCTAGGGCACTTTGAGGAGAGAGTTGAGGGTTGCAAAGAAACAGCAAGAGTCAAGGGCAAGAAAGTTTGTCAGATGGATATAATATTGGTGAGTGCTATCCTACACTTGAAGGAGCTTAGCATGAATTTTAAATGTATGAAGTCACCATGGGCACCGGATTTAAGCTAAAGCTACTCATTGGAGTACTGAGTGGAGGAGTAGTCTAGTGGTAGAGCAACTGCCTAGTACCCAGAAAATCAAGGGTTCAATTCCCACTGGCATTCCTTGTGACCTTGGGCAAGTCACTTTACCCTCCATTGCCTTGGAAGAAAAGGCTGGCAATCTACTTCTGGTGATACATTGCCAAGAAAACCCAGAAGTAGCTGGGTTGCTGTGAGTCAACACTGACTTGATGGCACTAAAAAGCAAATCTCAGCAGAGCAGTACAGGAGCCTAGGTAATGGATTTTGGAGATCAGCCAAGGCTGAGGTATAGTACTCCTCACAGGGCATGGAATGAGAGGAACAAGAACATCCAAGACAGAAGACAGTATAATGCTCTAGAAAGAGACTGCCTCATTGATAGATTCAGATGAAATAATGGCTGAGAGAGAGATGAGACAGCAATGGAGAGAGCTAAAGGGTCAACAGCCTGAAGATTCCTAAATGTATCAGTGGAAATTGGTTGAGACTGTGGCAGGATATGAATAAGACTGAAAGTTAACAGATGATGGTCAGATAGGGGGAAGAACTGAGGTGAAGAAGCCTGAGGGTGAGCAGCTGGGGAAAAAAGACAAGGTCGAGGCAGTGGCCATGCTAGTTAGTAGGGGCAGTAGAACATACCTTGAAGTAGAATGAGGAGATTAAGGCAAGGAGTTTGAGGCATAAGAGTAAGAGAAGTCACCAACATGAATGTTGAAATTCCCAAGAATAAGAGAAGGGGAAGATGGATCAAGAAAGAAGGAAAGCTAGGAGCCAAAATCAGTGAGGAAGGAAGAAATGAACATATCAGGGAGTCAATAAATGACAGCTACCCAGAGAGGTAGTGGAATAAATAAATGGATTGGGATGGATTTCAAAAGAAGGAAAGGAGTAAAAACCATGTTGGAAGAAGGGGTTGAAACCTATAGGAAGAAGAGTATAGCAACCCAATACCACCACTGCAGCTAACCAGGTGGGGTATATGGGAGAAAAAATTGCTTCAGTTACTGCCCTTTGCCATGGATTTTGAGTCTTCAGAGAGAAGACAAATTTCAGTTAAAGCAAGAAGATACAGAGCATTAGAGAAAAAGATGTCATGAATATAGGTTCCTTTATTGAGGCAGAGTGGGACTTTCCACAGGGTGCATGAGAAAGGAATAGGAAGGAGAGGGATATGAATACGATGAAAGGGGTTGTGGTTGGATTTGTGCAAGGAGGGTGAGAGATGCCAGGGGAGGGGGCAGGCTTGGGATTGATATTTTCAGATGACAGTAGGAGAAGGAGAAGGAGAATACAGAAAAGAGAAGAGGAGGCACAATGGTGATAAGGGTGGAGAGCTCTCAGATAGACCGGAGATGGGTGAATGAGAGGAAGAAAATGTTGAAGCTCAAGAGCAAATGATAGGGTAAAGGACAAGATGGGTGGTCAGGTGAAGAAAGTATGGAGTAGATGATTTGAACTTGGAGTTTGAAAATGTGTGACTGAAGGGAAATGATTGGGAACAGCTAGGATCAAAAGGAAAAAGTACTGTGGAGCCATGGGGCTGGATAGAGAAGGAAAACTTTGTATCTGTGCAGAAATGGTAGGCAGGAGAGGAAGCTCCAGTAGGGAATAATAGTGTTAACAAGCCATTTCAGACCATGGGGTGGTGTGCCCAACCATACTACAAATTGCCCCCACTCTCAAAAGCGACCTCATCCCCAACTGCCCCATTTCTATCTCCTCATGTCTGCCGCTTCCATCCCCCTCCAATGCAGACTTCTGGTTAAGCTTATTCTCTGGTTAAATTTACTCTCGAACAAATGCCCAAGGCTTATTTTGAGGGGATATACACACATTTGCATTGGAGGGGGCAAAAGCAGCAGAGAGGAGGAGACAGAAACCACGATGCAGCACCAAAGCCTTTAGATAAGCGCTGCATTGCCATTTTGAGCCACTGCCATCGCTGCAAACCCTGGAGAGGGGCGGCCGTGGTGTCAATGGGGGCCAGTGGGGAGGAATGGGAGGATGGAGGGCCCCCATATGAAAGGGGCTATCAAAACGGCAATAGATCATTATATAGTTTTATAAAGTTATTCCTGCGCACATGGGGCCTCACACACAAGTAAATGACCTTTGATTAAATACTGGCCGGCGCAAAAGTATTTGTTTTGGTATTGAGGTGCATGCTTTGCCAGTAGGCATAGATGGAGACATGGTGTGGATGGAGTGCAAGCAGAGTTCGTACATACACTCATGGATTACACACATAGGCATGTAGATTAAAGTATTTCAGAAAGTATGCATGAACCTTTGCATCTGCTCACAAGCAGCTATAAGTGATTGCGCCTACATTCAAGGAATGTTCTCTGCCACATACTCTAGTGGGCACCATCTACTGTTTGTCTTTTAAACGTGGATAGCATATTCCATGAATGTTATGTATTGTACACTGACAGCTGTAGATCACTGGAAGCTGTAACTTAATTTGTGGCGGATGTTAAACTTCTCTTTGCTGCAGTTTTTTGTAGTAATAAAAAGCTAATTTTTCAAAAGGCAATTAGGGGCATACTTGTCTTTATGAAACAGCGCCTTCGTAGGTGTGTAAACTCCGACCCATGGTGCGGTTTTATAAAACTCACCTCAAAAAGAATATCCCAGTCACGATTCTCCATGCACCATGTCTCCATGGCTACCACTATATCCATGTCAGCCTCTCCCATGGCCACCTCTGTGGGAATTTATTTCCTATACTATAATTTATTTTATTTATTTATTTATTTATTTAGTAAACACTTGTATACCGCTGCTTCCTACGATCAGCAGCGGTTTACTTTACAGAATCATAATGTATTGTACGGTACATTGAGATTTCAGTTTTACATTTTGATTAGTCAATGATTACGTAACACGGGACAAGCATTTGGATACGATACATATTTGATTAAAGCACACAGATCAAGGTATACATTTGATTTCAGTAGATTGGGGGAGGGCCCCATATATACAATTTGTACAGAATTAGTTGCCAAGGTGTACAGGGTGTACAAGGTGTACTATAAGCATTAGCAGTGCATTTTTCCTAGGATAAAAAGGTGCCAGTATTCATATGTAGGGCACTTTCATTAATACATGAGGACCATGGGTCAATTTTAGCAGGCAATGGAAAAGGTGCCAGTATTTCTCACCACTGCGTAACCCTTCAAAAAAAGCCCTGGTTATTTAACATAAGAACATAACAATCGACATACTGGGTCAGACCATGGTCCATCAAACCCAGTATCCTGTTTCCAACAGTAGCCAATCCAGGTCACAGTACCTGGAAGTTTCCCAAAAAGACACACAGGTTCTAAAATGCTTGTATTGGGGGAAGCAGCAAATTACCCAGGTCCTCTTTAACAGTTTATGGGCCTTTCCTCCAGGAACTTGTCCAAACCTTTTTTAAACCCAACTACACTAACAGCCTTTACTACATCCTCCAATAATGAATTCCAGAGTTTGACTACGCATTGAGTGAAGAAATATTTTCTCTTATTAATGGTTACACTGTAGCTTCATTGCATGTCCCCTAGCCTTTCTACTTTTTGATGGTATAAAGAATTGATCTATGTTTACTCGTTCCACTCCATTCATTGATTTATAGACCTCTATCATATCTCCCCTCAGCCGTCTCTTTTCCAGGTTGAAGAGCCCTAACCTCCTCATAGAGGTGTCCTTCCATCCCCTTTACCATTTTGGTGGCTTTTCTCTGTACCTTTTTTAATTCCACTATATCCTTTTTAATCTACTGTGTTCACAATTGCACACAATATTCAAGATGCGCTCACACCATGGAATGATAGAGGCATTATAATATACTTTGTTTTATTCTCCATTCCTTTCCTTATGATTTCTAGCATTTTATTTGCCTTCTTGGCGGCCGTTGTACACTGGGAGGAGGGTTTTAACGTGTTATTCACAATGACACCTTAATCTTTTTCCTGGGTGGTGATTCCTAATGTGGAACCTTGCATCGTGCAACCATAGTTTGGGTTGTTCTTCTCTAGGTGGATAACTTTACATTTGTCCACATTAAATTTCATCTGCCATTTGAATGTTCAGTCTTCCAATTTATCAAGTTCCTCTTGCAATTTTCCACAATCCTCTTGGGCTTTAACAACTTTGAATAATTTTGTGTCGTCTGCAAATTTGATTACCTCACTCGTTATTCCCATTTCTAGGTCATTTATGAATATGTTAAAAAGCAGTGGATCCAGAATAGATTCCTGAGGTACTTCCCTATTCACTTTTCTCCATTGGGAAAACTGGCCATTCAGCCCTACCCTCTGCTTTCTTTTAACCACTTCCTGATCCACTATAGTACACTGCCTCCTATCCCATGACTTTTTAACTTTGCCAAGAGTCTGTCATGTGGGACCTTGTCAAAGGTTTTCTTAAAATCCAGATACACTATATCGACCGGCTCGCCTTTCTCTATCTGTTTATTCACACCTTCAAAAAAATATAACAGATTAGTAAAACAAGACCTTCCTTGGCTAAAGTCACGTTGGCTGTTTCCCATTAAACCATGACTATCTACATATGTCCTTACAACCCCCCTCGGAAACTCGGCTCTTCTAGCAAACTGCTTCTATCTGTGCCCTTCTCTTCTACTGCTAACTCCAGACTTCGCTCCTTTCACCTTGCTGTGCCTTACAGCTGGAACAAACTACCTGTGTCTGTACGCCAGGCACCTTCTCTAACCCTCTTCAAATCCAGGCTGAAAACTCACCTCTTCGCTGCTGCTTTTGGATTTTGACTCACCTGATCTCCTTTTTCTTTCCCCTTGCTTTATCCCTGCTACACCTTCTGTGTTTGTCTTGACTAGATTGTAAGCTTTGATGAGCAGGGCCTGTCGCTTACCTGTCTGTGCAGCGCTGCGTATGACTTGAAGCGCTATATAAATGCTCAGTAGTAGTAGTAGTATTTTCAGTAATCTTGTTCTTTGTAATTTAGCCCAATACTGATGTCAGGTTCACCGGCCTGTAGTTTTCCTGATCACCTCTGGAATCCTTTTTAAAAATTGGCGTTACATTGGCCATTCACCAATCTTTAGTTACTACAGATGATTTTATGAGAGCAAAATTTAAGAGAGACAAACCATTCACTTAGCTCTGCTTTGTTCTGTGTTTTGCTATCCTCACCTGCCATGCAAACATTCTCTGGGAAAAACTTCCATTATTAATTCTTCCCTTGGGAGCATGTTCTATGTCCTTGTCAATGACAGAGTATACATTTTATATTAATCGATGATGGTGCATATATTCCTAACAATTAGGTTGCTAACCAATGTCTTCTGGAAACATGAGGCCATTACTAAAGGAGAATTTGCTAGGATCATAAACTCATTCATACTCCATGTGACTTTGGCACACACAACATCAAACAGTAGTATATAGTTTTGTAGAACTAACTCACAGTAACCTTTTCAAAGCTGATAATGCATCAGCATGATAGATTTAGTAAAAGATTAGCTTGTATGGCCCTTAGGCTCTATATGTATAGCTATAACTACTGTAATTTATTGGATTACTTTTTTCAACAGTACCTGTTCCTTATTTAATTACATAGATAATAAGTTCATTTTTTCATCTGTTATGAGTTTCCTTTTAGGTAATAGAAGAAGTGGCCTCTTGGGCTGGAGGAGATAGATGGGAGGTGTGTGCTTTTGATACAGCTGAGAGGGGTGTGAACTAGACAATAGCACTAATAAATCGTATGCCAGAAGTTTTAAGGAAGGTTATGTATTATACTAATATACTTTATGGCTCTTGTTAATGATTGGTTGACAGACTTTTAAAGAGCTATAATACTTTTAATGGGTAATTTTATAAGGAAGCACCTATTTTTAGATGTTAACAGCATACATAAATGTTGGTAGTTTAATCATTTATGCACATAGGAGACCACGTATGCACATAAATGACCTCTTAAACCACTGACCAGCGTAAAAGAGCACACATTGTTTGCATGTCACGTACTGTTCTGGTGGACGTGCACATGGGTGGAGAGCACAAATATGCTTAGATTACAAAATTATATTATTTATGAGCATTCATGAAAACTGCAGGCATGAACATTTATACCAGCTCTATGACTGGAGTAAACGTCCACATCTTAAAGTGCAGTTTCTGCAACTCAGGCTAGTAGTTTGGAAAAAGAAGTAGGTGGCTACATGTTTTGTATAAAATACGCATTTTAAAAAGCATTTTAAATAGGTGCACTGATTAGAAATCTGTTTGTTTTGCTACTGCTGCCGATGGTTTCAAACAATTTCTATTTGTATACCCATAAAATAGCCTTAAAGCTGAGTTTGTTCAGCCATTAGCTATTACTGTCATGTTATTAAAGCGCACCAGGGGTTGGGTTACTTTGGGTTTTCCATCCTCATGGAGGAAAGTAAGGTTACCGGACAGTTCTTATTCATCAGGTTCAAAAAAATAAAGCTCCAAAAAATAGGGTACACCCCCCACCCCACGCCACCCTGACCACCCTACTAAGCAATAGTTTCAATTAGAGATGTCTAAAGAACCTCATAATAATGCCTCAGAAAAATGCAAGTTATCAATGTCCCTGTTTAATGTACATTACCAAATTTAAGTTACAGTGTAAACCGCTTTGACTGAAATGATAAAGCAGTATAAAAATCCCATTAAATAAAAAATATATATAATATCACTACTCCGGGTATGATGTTTCCACCTGAACCTGAAAAGTATAATCATTAGACACCCAACAATTTTTACATTTTTACATGAAAAAACCTTCGGTGACTAAATTGTTAAGTGTGAACAATACTTTATAAAGCAATTGTCTTAAAACTTAATATCCAAATAAAACAAAAAAGAATATAAAGGGATACCATTTTACTGCACTAAGGGGCATATTTACTAAACTGCACTAAGAATCAGCATCTCAGCACAGGTTTAGTGCCAAAAATTAGCATAGAAGATGCGGCCAAGCCCTGCTAACTGCTGGGGGTGTTCCTAGCAAGTTCCCTATGAAGTTACTGTGGCGGGACGCACTTTACCATGCTAAACCTGCAACCGCGATTATGGGTGCACTTACTGCCACCCATTGAGGTGGCAGTAACAGAGTTGTCAAGTTCCCCAATTCCTGGAGTGAGATGTTTTGCCAGTTCTGGTGTTAAATTTTCATTGCAATGCAGTATGATATTTATAGTCTCTGATTCTACCCATTGGAGTCAGTGCTGCAGTTCCCATAATGCATTAGAATGAGATTGTCAGAAATCCAGGACTGGCTTAAAATCTCACTCCTGCAAATGGGTAACCTGACAACTTGGCAGCTCTGCAGTAACTACACTCACCCTAACTGCAACATTGATTATACCACACGCTGACACCCACACTAAACACAACAGGCAGGCAATGCCCATTCTTCACCCCTAACCTGCTCAGTCCCTGCCCAATCTCATGCCAATTGTGCTAAAGTTTTATTGCATAGTAACTGTTACCACTGTCCCAAGTTAACCTTTTACTGTGCTCTAATACCCATGCTAGCTATTTAATGCCCTTTGGAAAACATTTCCCTTAATACATTTTTTGACTAGCTTTTGAAGGTTAGCACCTTCTTCTTCATGTCAAAACGATATAAACAAAATATGGCAATACTAGAATACATAAATAAATCATAAAAACATTCTAGTAATAGTCTCAAGGATAAAAGGTGGATTGTGGGTGGAAACACTGGGAGAAATGAAAGGGTGATCAGATGATGATGAGATAAAAAGTTATGGTATATAATGTGATAACAAAACTAGATTAAGTCCTTTCTTATGAGTTTTGATGTGTTGTATTCTTTTAAGTTCAAATATAAATTTGACCACACTACTGTGCTTCTCATTTCCCTTCATTAGCTCCCTGGGTCTTCTCAACTTCACTACACGATCCTGATGCTAGCTCACCGCGTCTTCTATGCCTTCTCCCCTCCTTACCTCACTTCCCTCATGTCCCTTCCCGTACCCTATGCTCCTCTCAAGCCTCTCTCTTGGCCTTTTCTCCTCCCTCTTCTTTCCATTTAGAAGTCCCCAGACATTGCTCTTTTGCATACCTAGGTCCACATCTTTGGAATTCCCTTCCTCGGGCTCTTTGTGAAGAATCATCCTTCCCTAACTTCAAGAAATGCTTCAAAACCATGCTTTTTTCAAGCCCCTGTCCTCCAAACCTCACCAAACTCATTCAGTCCATTACACTCCTCTTTCTATTGAACCAATCCCCATCCTCCCCCATAGATGGCCCTGGCCACACCAAACTTTTGCCTGCCAGGTGCCAGAAGAGAAGAGAGCAGCTGCGGCAAAAACTCCTTCTGCCCACTAGAGATCTTTGCTGCGATCGTGGCCATCAGATCCCTCCGGGTGAAGCTTGCGGCAGAGTCAGGGCAGAGCTTGGGGTGGAGCTTAGCCCCCACCCCCACCAATCATATGGCTATTCCACTGCCCCTGTCTCCGCTAGTTTATTCCATCCCCTCCCTCTTTTGTCTCACACTGTTTCCACTCTGCCGTCTTCCTCCCAGGCAATGCCTGCTTTTGTTTTATCCTTCCCCCGCTCCTATTTGATGATATTGTATTTCCCACTTCTGTCCCTATTCTCCTCTACCCTGTTTTTTTCTTTTCTCTACCTCTCAGCTTTTATAGTAAGCTGTTATGATGATCTTGTTGTCCCTTTGTAGCATATCAAGCCTTTGGAATCAATAAACAAATAAAAGAAAATGTCTTAAAATTCATGGATTGTTTTAAAAGTTTGTTTTAGCATTTTGACCTTAAGATCATTGATGCAATGCTCTGGTACACAGCAATGTTTCTCCAAAGAGGTATCACCTTGGTTTGTCTCGGGGACAATGAGTCAGATCTGCACATACAGTGAGAGTAATGACAGTCACTCTTAGGCTAGAGTACCGGTAGGTGGAATATGATTTCAATCTCTCCAATTTACTGCTAGTACGCGCCGTAGTACTTGCAGAGTGCCAAAAAGAGTTTCCTTCTGGCGTTCATAAGATGTAACTCGTATGGACAACCTGTCAAGATGTAATTGGGAATTGCTCTTAATCAGACCTCTGGCTCCCAATACGATGGAAAATGTTTCTGCCACATTTTCTCAGTCTTTGTGTGTCTTGGTAGTGAGTATAGTGGCAGTAGAAAGGGGTCTGCTCACTAACCTGAATACGCAAATATGGTGAGTTACAGGAAAAATCATCATATCTGTAAGGATTCTGGCTATATAAGGGTTGTCCTCCTTAAACATAGGAGGAAGCTATAATCTGATATCACTTCTAGCGGGGACTACATCTCCCAGGAGTCACTGGGGCTAAGCTGAGGAACTAGGTCAATGGGTAGATCCCAAAGACAAGGGCAGGTGCTCATTAAAAAGAAACATTTCTGAACTGAGAGGGAGAGATTTTTCCCTAGAGAGACAGCTGTGTGTGTGTTTGGCAGCATGGAAAAACGTTTAGTAGCATGGGAAACAGCTCTGAGTTTAAAGTTTTACTCACCGAAGGAGAAGGACCTTACTGCACCCTGGGCAAACATAAGGATTGAAAGGCCCAAAAGCGCAAAGCTCAGGTTTGTAAAATTTGTTTTCCAGCTCCTGGAATGGAAAGTAAGATGTTTTTGTTTTTCTTTTAATGCCAGAGGAAGGTGGGCAGCGTTTGCATCTATTATTGGGTTGCCGAGGATAGTTGGCATAATTAGCCTTTTACCCTGTATCTAAAAGGGGAAAGGCTTTAAAAGCGATGGAAATACTTTGCACACGTGCACCACAGAGCAAATCATGGACTGTAGTGTTTAAAAGTGAAAGGTTTGCCTCTCTGTTTCTGAAGTGCACCCATTGGTTAGGAAATGAGCTGGAACCTAGCTGGTTTGGAGAGTATTGAACTGTGCATGAGGAATGCTTGAGGATAAAAGTAAAACATGGCCTGGCTAAGTGGCACCACAGATGTTTAAGCAGAAGCCTGTAAACGTTCTCAACCCTGTCCTCGGGACCCACCTAGCCAGTCGGGTTTTCAGGATAACCACAATGAATATGCATGGGAGAGATTTGCATATAATGGAGGCAGTGTATGCACATCTCTCTCATATTCATTGTGGTTATCCTGAAAACCCGACTGGCTGGGTGGACAGGGTTGAGAACCCCTGCAAGTGTAAACAGTCAGGCAGAGACGAGGGAAAATCTTGTCATATGGTTGGAATCCTGGATGTCTCAGGTTCTGATGATAAAATAAATGTCAGACATTCTGGTTCAGCCTCATTAATGTCGTTGGAGCTTCTACCCTTCTCCCAGGGTACAGCTAGAATTAGGAATTCCAGATGGAGACCTGCCTGGTAGTCGGAGACCTCAAGAATGAGGGGTGATACTACCCACAGAAGGTGCTCCATCACAGTATCTTCTTCCTTCCACATGATTTACAGACCAATTGCCATTCTAGTGCTTTTCTCCTTCATTACTATATGCATTTCCTCCCATCCAGCTTTTTATCAGTCATAATGGGAATGTCCCAGGTGAACAGACCCTCTTTATTCTCTGTAATTCTCTTAGGACCGTGATCCCAGTGCTGCGCTGGTACAACAGTCTTGCAGTGTTGTTTCTAATGGACGAGGGGTGTCACCTCGTTGTGCATGTCTATATAGAAATTGTCTGCCATCAGAACTTTGCAGCTAGCTCTGAGATGAGTAAACCTTTCCAGCTCTTTACTACAGAATCTACATGTCTGTTTTGAGGCAGTTTTTCAAATGGTTTAGTGTTGTGCATACAATGACAGTCATGAGCCTCACTTCTAAGCCAGGGTCTCTTTTCTAAGCCAGTATGTAAGTTTCTATGCTGCAGATGCTGGAACTCCTTCTCCCATAGAAACGCATCGGACCTTTTGTGGGGAGGAGGGGGCTTATTTCTCTGGAACCCCCCAATCTAATCTAGCCCATTTTTGAAAAAGATGTGTCTTTTTACCAGTTTTTCCATTATGCCAAGTTTCAACCCATTTGCTTAATTCTGGGAGAGTTAGGGGCCTATATGCTAAAGCCCATTAGGGTTTTGCACTTAATGCATGTTTAGCACAGAAACTAATGCACGGTAAGTGCAAAGCCTCCATGGTAATTGTTGAAGGGCATAGTCAGCCGGTTCCTGGCAGTTCACGCACCGCCACATACCCGAACATGCAGCACAATTAACATGCATGATCCTGACACCACCCATACAGTTATTAGCTGTAGCTGTGCTAATTGCCCCATTGACATGCGGCAATTGCCCCCATGTTAACTGCAATGTGCTCTTCATGCCCACACTCTACTCATAATCTGCCCTTTCCCCGCCCCATCATGTGATGTGCAGTTACCAAGGGAATTGGCTGTCCTGCCTGCATGGTAACAATTTCCACACGCTAAAATGCATGTTAACCATTTAGCGGGCTTTAGTTAAAGGGTCCCTCAGTCTGTCCCCAAAAAGACAGACTTTTTTGACCCCTTTTGTATAATTCTTTCCAACTTTCATTGGGAACTTATACTCAGTGAAATTAATAGACTTGATGAAAAACGACCTGCACAAGTCCAAAACATTATGCAGCAAATGTTCTACCTCAAAATAAATGATTATGAAAGAATAATCGAAAAACATAAAGTAAAAGAAAAGACATATAATACATTTATTTAAAAAAATAAACAATGGAAAATATATATTCATTGATAAAATCCATTTTTTAATATTTCTTTTCTATATTGCTGTTAAACTTATTTTTGTAAAATATTTTTTTGTTGTGTAAAAAAGGTTGAAGGATGATTGATTGACTGAACAAAGTTAGTGTTTCTCCTGAACATTTTTTTCTGTCACACGGTCCTGTTGGTTCCTGTTCTGCACCTGTTCCTGTCTATTCACTGGGCATTCCCACCACTAGGTGAACTAAATGTCTGCCTAGGGGGCAGAATTCAATAGAGGGAGGTTGAAGTTTGGCAGGACAGGACCTAGAACCTACTCCCTTCCCATCTCTGCTGCTACCACCACCCCACTTCTGCCTGAGGCGTCCTGAAGCACTGGCATGAAGCCTATGAGTGCAGGCATGTGCTCTAGCTCTGTTGGGTCCTGTACCCTCAGATGGCCTACACAGTGTCGTGTTTAGGAGCAGCCTGCAGATAGATAGTACGAAAGTTGCTGTAGTTATTTATTTATTTGTTTTAAAGTTTGAACTGAGATAAAAACAACTGACCAGATTTAGGGAATCTCAAACCTTGTATGAAATGCTGCATGATGAATTCTCTCTGTTTGACGTAGTGGCATCAAATTTTTAGAACTTTTTCAGAGCATATGATGCTCCCTATGTTTGTACTGTAAGAGCCCGTAGACTTCTATGCACAGTAAGGTGACATACGTCCAAAGATTAATGCCTTTGTATTTTATGCTCATGTTTCTTTTTTACAAATGAGGATGGTATAGTATACTTTAGGGCCATCTGACGAATGATCAACAATCTTGATAATATAGTTCGATGTATTGCAAATGGGGTTTTTGGCAGAGAGAACATTTCGAAAATTAAGGATAAGCTCGAAGTAAGCTGTCGAAGCAGGGTGGATTGCCAGGTGCCAGAATGAACTATGAGGACAAAGGTGTCACTAATTGTGTGATAGCTGGTATGCCCGCCCCCCAAGGGACTATAAATGCTGTCTCCACAGCATCCCCCCAAGCCCAAATGGCCTCAGAAGCAGAAAGCCGGAGGTAGGAATCAAAACCAGGTCTGAATCATCAAAACCCACCCTTACCTCATCTCTTACTCTATCAAAAACTCCATTAGGGTAAATTTTCATACTTCTGCATTTACATCCTTCCTGCTTGAGCTGTTGTAAGGGTCATTCCTAAACGTCTGGTTGAAGGTACATTTTTTTTCCAGCATGTTAGTGCTGGAAGTTTTTTCCTGACAGGTTTTAAATGAGGCATGGTGCATTGAAATCTTTCCAGATCCAACTTCAGTTCAGTTTGTGCTCTCAACTACTTGAGTCCCTAATAAGAACAGAAACATGCAAAAATGACAGCAGATAAACATCATTCAGCCTATTCATTCTTCCCATCATACCAACTACTAAGCTCTCCAGTCTCTTTTCCCTTACAGATCCTCTGTGTTTGTCTCACTTTCTTGAATTCAGATACAGTCCTTGTCTCTACCACCTCCCTGGAAGGCTATTCCACACATCCACCATTCTTTCCATAATGGAATTTTCCTCAGATTACTCCCAAATCTATCCCTTTCCACCTTCATCCTACGCCCCTTTGTTCCATAGCTTTCTTTCAATTGAAAGAGGCTCTTCTCCTATGCATTTATGCCATAGAAGTATTTAAATGTCTCTATTGTATCTCCTCTCTCCCGTCTTTCTTCCAAAATGTACATATTGAACTCGTTAAGTCTGTCCCCAAATTCTTTATGATGATCACTGACCTTTTTAGTAACTGCTCTTTGTACTAATTCCATCCTATTTATATCCTTTTGAAAGTGTGGTCTACAGAATGGCATACAATACTGTAAATTATGTCTCACTAGAAATTTATATAGAGGCCCTCTCACTTCCTTTTTCCTGCTGGCCATTCCTTTCTATATGCACCCAAGAACCCTTTTGGCTTTTGCTGTCACCTTTTCTATTTGTTGACCACATTAAGATCAACAAAATGAATAATTCCAGGTCCTGCTCTTCTTCTGTGGAGAAATAGTTCACTCTCTATACTATAGAGCTCCCTTGGATTTCTACAACCCAAATGCATAATCCTGCATAATTTTAGCATTAAATCTCAGCTTCCAAATTCTTCAAACTTTGCTAGATCCCTTTTCATGTTAGCTACACCTTTTTGGGTGTCTGCCCTATTGCAGATTTTTGGTATCATCTACAAAGAAGCAAACCTCACCCAAAAGCCTTTCCACGATATCATTTAAAACTCTATCCAGGCCGGTCCCAAAACTCTCGGGATCCAAAATTCTGACTAAATATTCCTATCAAATGGTATATAATACATGACCATAGCAGAAAGAAAATCACTGTTAGAAATATGCAAAAATTAACCCGGTTGCAGAATGTGGATTAAAAATTTAAAGTAAGCCTTCAAAAAGTGTAAAAAAGAATCAGATCAAGGTCTGATACCTACAGCACACCACTGGTAACCTCCTTCTCCACAGAGTGAGCTCCATTTACCTGTACCCTTTGTTGCCTCCCGCTCATCCAGTTTATAACCTAGTTTGTCACTTTAGGGTCCATTCCTAGAGCACTCAATTTATTTTTAAATCGCCTGTGTGGAACCGTGTTAAAGGCCCTGCTGAAAACTAAGTACACCACAACTAGTGCTCGCCCTCGGTCCATCTCTCTGGTCACCCAGTCAAAGAAATTAATCAGATTCATCTGATAAGACTTGCCTCTAGTAAAACCACGCTGTCTCAAATTATACAATCCATTGAATTCCAGAAACTTCACTATCCTCTTTTCCAGAGTTTCCATTTAATTTACTCTCAACAGAGGTCAGATTAACCAGCCTGTAGTTCCCAAGTTCCTCCATACTTCTGCTTTTATGTAGAGGGACAGAATTTGGGGTTATCCAGTTTGTAGTGATATTCAGACTTCTACAGTTAAAGCAAAACAATACGTCCTCATATCCACACAAACTCAGTCATCAGTGCTTACTTTTACCTGCAGGAAGATGGGCAATTGGCAAATAATCCATTTATCCTTCCAAGTGGCTTTTGGAAATCTTCATTATGGCTACATTTATAAAGCAATGTTTAATATTGAAAACTATGGGGCCTTATATTCAGCGGCCGCAGCTAGCGCAAGTACAGCACCAAGCCGTTGCCACAAAAGAGTTAACCCGGCTTTTCAAGGCTGGGACTATATCCAGCCACCGGCATTGAATATCCAGGTTTGCTGCAGACGCCAAAAGCTAACCGGGCAGCAACGATATTTATTTAGCTGCTGTCTGTGCAGCGGCAATTTTCAGCCACTGCCCAGTTAGCTTTGGTGGCAAAAGTTAGGACACCTTTTGCTGCACCTAACTTTCACCACTGAGGGATAACCGGGCAGCGGCTGAAGATTGCCAATGACTGGTTATCCCTGGGTTCCGCCTATGGAATGCCCCCAGAAAGCCCCGATGCTGACCATGTAACTTTGAGGCGTATAGCGGCAGTATCCAGGGATGTTAGCGCTGCTGAATGTCATGCTTAGAGGCAGCTACACGGTTTACGGGTCTGTAAACCGTGTAACTGCCTTTGAATATCGGGCCCATGATGTCCAAATCGTTCCACTGTATCTGTATCGTTCCATGGTGCGACCGCACCTTGACTATTGTGTGCAATTCTGGTTGCCATATCTGAAAATGGATATAGCAGAAATAAAGTACAGAGAAGAGCAACCAAAATGATAAAGGGGATGGAAAGATACCCTGTGAGGAAAGGCTTAAAAGGTTAGTGCTTTTCAACTTGGAAAACAGACGGCTGAGGGGAGATATGATAGAGGTCTATAAATTAATGAATGGAATGGAACAGGCAGGGCCGGCCCGTCCATTGAGCAAGAATGTTTTTTGCACAGGGCCCCACGTTTCAGGGGGCCCCGCGCAAAGAACATTCTGCTTTTTTTTAAATTTCATTAAAAAAAAAAAAGCTGGCTCTGGCTGCTGCCGCTGCCGCTACCACCGCAGCAGCGGCAGAATGGAGTGTCCCGCGGGGCTTCCTCTGCTCATTGAGCCCCTCTGCAAAGGCTTTCAGATTCGCGAAGGGAGAGTGTCTCCCTCGCGTCTCTGTTAAGCCCGCAGGGCCTAATGGGAAATTTCCCATCAGCCCCTTTAGACGCGAGGGGCTGATGGGAAATTTCCCATTAGGCCCTGCGGGCTTAACAGAGACGCGAGGGAGACACTCTCCCTTCGTGAATCTGAAAGCCCTTGCAGAGGGGCTCAACGAGCAGAGGAGGCCCCGCGGGACACTCCATTCTGCCGCTGCCGCGGTGGTAGCGGCAACGGCAGCAGCCAGAGCCGGCTTTTTTTTTTTTTTTAATTTTGCCATAAGCCGGTGTGTGTGTGTGGGGTGGGGTGGGGTGGGGTGGTGTGGTGTGGTGTGGGGTGGGGTGGGGGGTTAGGACTGGTAATGGGGGCGCGGGGGGGGGTTAAGACTGGCAATGGGCTGGGGGCTCTCTGGAAATGGGGCTATGGGGGGTTAGGACTGGTAATGTGCTATGGGGGGGTTAGGACTGATAATGGGCTATGGGGGGGGCTAGTACATGAAATGGGCTGATGGGGAGGGGTTAGGACTGGTAAAGGGCTGTGGGCTGTTGGGGGGGGGAAAGTACTGGTAATGGGCTATAGGGAGGGTGTTAAGACTGGTAATGGGCTGTGGGCTGCTGGGGGGTTAGGACTGGTAATGGGCTATGGGGGGGTTAGGACTGATAATGGGCTATGGGGGCGATGGGGAGGGGTTAGGACTTGAGGTGGGCTGATGTGGTTAGGACTGGTAATGGGCTGTGGGCTGATGGGGGGGGCTTAGGACTGGCAATGAGCAATGGGGGGGCTGACTGGAAATGGGCTGATGGGGTTAAGACTGGAAGTGGGCTGATGGGGGGTTAGGACTGGTAATGGGTTATAGGGGGGCTTAAACTGAAAATGGAGTGATGGGGGGTTAGGACTGGAAGTGGGTTGATGGGGGGGCTAGGACTGGTAATGGGTTGGGGATTGCTATGACTGGAAATGGGCTGAGTGGAAGGGGAGGCTTGAACTGCAAATAGCTGATGGGGAGGGAGCTTGGAATGGAAATGGGCTGTGAGGGAAGGGAGCAAGGACTGAAAATGGGCTGTTGGGGGGAGCTAAGATTGGAAATGGGCTGTGGTGGGGGCTTGAATTGAAATGGATTCATGGAGGGGCTAGAACTGGAAGTAGGCTCATGGGGGGCTTGGACTGGAATTGGGCTGAGTGGAGGGGAGCTAGGATTTGACATGGGCTGATGGTGGGGCTAGGAAATGACTAGAAATGGGCTGATGGGGGCTAGGATTGGAAATGAGCTGATGAAAGGACTCAGACTGAAAATGGATGGGGGAGCTAGGACTGGAAATGGGTTGATGGGGGGCTAGGACTGGAAATGGGCTGATGCAGGGACTAGAAGAGAATGGATGCTGGGTGAGACTGGAACTAGAAGGGAGCTGATCTTGGGGGAGGATTAGAATGGGATGGGGCTGGGAGAGTAAAATGGAGAGAGGAAAAATATTTTGTGTGGGAGGGATGAAAAATCTACAATTGGCCGGGTATTGGGAGAGTAAGTGGGGATTGAGGATGGAGGAGTAAAATTTGTGTGGATGAAATAGGAATGAGGAAAGAGCAAAAGGAGAAAGATTAGTATGTTAAAGCAGATGTAGAGAGAGAGAATGGAAAAAAAAAACTAGGAGAGAAGAAAGAACAAATGGACAGCAGACGATGGACAGTTAGCAGAAAACATGAAGAAACCAGAAGAAAGTGGCTGGAGCTATTGCAACTGAAAAAAATGCACAAAAGGTAGAAAGATATCTCTTTATTTTGAATTTATTAACTGGAATATGAAAGCTCTGGGAAATGTGCATCATTAACATCTGCGCTTTGTTTAGGAAAAGAGGAAATTAATTTATAGTTTTATTTCTAAGGTGTTGTTGTACATTCCAAGTTTGGCTTTTGGGGTTCCCAGTTTAATTATTGCCTTCCTGTTTCTAAATTGTGATTCCTTGTTTGGTGATGGTCTATGTTCTGCATGTGTAACTGAGCTGAGGTATTCTATTTATGTAATTCCTATTTGACATTGCCACTTGTTCTCTTTCCCAGTATTCTCTGAAATGTATTGGTTTAATATTTGCAGTGTTGCCTTTTGATAGGTAGGGTATGGTGCTTTGTGAGTCCTGGTAATGCTGTCAGGATACGGCGGGTTTGCTATGGGTTCTAAATGGGCAGCGTTTGTAGTAGTTCCTTATGTGCCTGGCGGTTGGCACTGGATTATAGTAATGTAGAAATCTTTTAGTCTTTCTTTATCCATACACTCATTAAGAGACATGTTAGTGTATGGTAACATTATGCAAATATTTATGCAAATAAGGTCACTTATGCAAATGAGGCCCCACACCGAGTCTCCGCACATGGCCCCGCATCCCCCTTGGGCCGCCCCTGGGAACAGGTAAACCTAGACTGGTTGTTTACACCATCAAAAAGTAGGAATACTAGGGTACACGCAGTGAAGCTACAATGTAACCCATTTAATACTAATAAGAGAAAATATTTTTTCACTCAACACATAATCAAACTATGGAATTCATTACTGGAGGATGCAGTAAAAGCTGTTAGTGTAGTTGGGTTTAAAAAAAGGTTTGGACAAGTTCCTGGAGGAAAGCCCCATAAACTATTATTAAAGAGGACCTAGATAATCCACTGCTTGCCCCGGGATGAGCATTGTGGAACCTGTGTAACTTTCTGGGAACCTGTTAGGTATGTGTGACTTGGATTGGCCGCTTTTGGAAGCAGGATAATGGGCGTGATGGACCTTGATCTGACCCATTATGGCATTTCTTATATTCTTATGTTCAAATATAGAATTTTCTGGGAGGAATGGTGTTGAGATGAATTTTATTGCATTTAATTATCAAAAGCTTACGGGGAGGAAGACGCTAGGGGTCTAAGAGCTAATTGTGAAGAGGCACAAGGATGATGGTTCACCTAGGGGATCTAATACCTTTACACCGGCTCTGCTTAAAAACTGTTATCAAAAATAAGCAAGTAAAAAAGCTACTGTATTGGACAAAAGAATTTAGGAAATAAAGATGGATCTTTTTGATTAAGTGTGTATCCAGCGTCCTTTTAGGTACATACACTTTAGCTGTATTCAATCAATGTTCATGAAGAAAAGTGGAAGGATTTGATATGGTAGGCTCACCCTATTGAAACTTTTGGTTCTCTATGGATCTGAGGCAGCATGGATTCACCAGAGGCAGGTCTTGTCAGACAAATCTGATCGATTTCTTTGACTGGGTGACCAGGGAGTTGGACTGAGGGAGAGCCCTAGATGTGGTGTATTTAGATTTCAGTAAAGCCTTTGACACTGTTCCTCACAGGCGACTTATAAACAAACTGAGCACTCTAGGGATGGACCCTAAAGTTACTGCTTGGGTTAGAAATTGGTTGGGTGGGAGGCGACAAAGAGTACAAGTAAATGGAGCTCACTCTGAGGAGAAGGATGTTACCAGTGGTGTGCCCCAGGGATCTGTCCTTGGTCCGATTCTTTTTAACATCTTTGTTAGTGATATAGCAGAAGGGCTGTTGGGTAAGGTTTGCCTCTTTGTGGATGATACCAAAATCTGCAATAGAGTAGACACCCAGGAAGGTGTAGATAACATGAGGAGGGATCTAGCTAAGCTTGAAGAATGGTCTAGAATTTGGCAGCTGGGATTTAATGTTAAAAAATGTAAGGTCATGCATTTGGGCTGCAGCAATCCAAGGGAGCAACATAGTATAGGGGGTGAAGTACTTTTGTCCACTAAAGAAGAGCGGGACCTAGGGGTGGTTGTGTCTGATGATCTTAAAGTAGCTAAACAGGTAGAAAAAGCGACGGCAAAAGCTAGAAGGATGCTTGGGTGCATATGGAGAGGAATGGCTAGCAGAAAAAAGGAGGTGATAGTGCCTCTGTATAAGTCTTTGGTGCGACCTCATTTGGAGTATAGTGTGCAATTCTGGAGACCGCACCTTCAAAAGGATGTGAACAGGATGGAGTTGGTGCAGAGGGTGGCTACTAAAATGATTAGTGGTCTTCATTATAAAGCATATGAGGACAGACTGAAGGATCTTAATATGTATACCTTAGAGGAAAGGCGGGATAGAGGTGATATGATTGAGATGTTTAAATACCTCCGTGGCATAAATGCAGAGGGGGAAAGCCTCTTTCAATTGAAAGCAAGTTCTGCTACGAGGGGACATGGGATGAGGGTGAAGGGAGGTAGATTCAGGAGTGATATGCGGAAATATTTCTTTACGGAAAGAGTGGTAGATCCGTGGAATAGTCTCCCAGTGGAGGTGGTAGAGATGAGGACAGTAACTGAATTCAAAAAAGCATGGGACAAACACAGAGAATCTCTAAAGGTAAAAAGGGGACTGTTGTAGTTGTTGATATGGAAGGACAGACTAGATAGGCCATGTGGTCTCTTTCTGTCATCATATTTCTATGTTTCTATGTTTAGGAATCTTTCATTATGAGCTATAAAATACTCATGTCGGACAAGCATAAGTGAAATTCGAAGCCCCTTCCCCCAACCCAAAGCTCATACTCTGTACCCAGCTGGCAGAAATGGTGCTGTTCAGACCAGTGGCGTAGCGTGAGTTGTCAGCACCCGGGGCAAGGCAAGTAATTTGCGCCCCCTAACCCGTGGATTTTAGCACTCGAGTCTCTTCCACTAGATTAGTTAAAGAAACCCTTACCCCCTAAGCACATGTATTGTTTGTTATGAAAATACTGATGTAATTAAAGTAAAATGCATCTAAATACAAGTTTATTTTCAAACACTTTATTGAGTGCGAACATGCATTACACATTCTCCACATTTTCAGCAGGTCTATGAATACAAATCTACAAATGTAGTAACCTAGCATGGGCCATGCTATTATATGTCGTCTCACAACCATCGTAAACGACAAAAAATATCAAGAACAAAAAACTAAACATCAAACTGGAACCATACCCTGGAGATGATCCAAGACTGGGCTAGATGGAGCCAACTTCCTCAATCCTGTACCTCTAATTGTAATTCTTTAATAGAAGTGCAAGATATCAATCTGTATATAATATACAGATTAATTTAAATTCGCCTGCTTTGAATTAGCGCAAATTTTTCAACAACGGAATTGAAATCTACATTAAAGTCTCTCTCAAGGGGAGGATCACGTGAGCACATGAGCAGGTGAGGAGCTTCCTCGTCGTGCTCCCGGGCCGCCAGCAAGACCTTGCTATTTAACCGGCAAATATCATCAAGTGACGAGCACCGCTTACTGGACTTTGAATATTAGTCTTTTGGTGCAAGTGTGGAGTGACTTGGACGCCCTAAATCGCCCTGGGAAGACCATGCGAGCGGCTTCTAAGAAAGATAAACCCCCGAGCACGAGGGAGGCTAAAATGGCTGCTGCGGCCCGAGCGGGAAGTATGCCCAGTTCCCCGGATACCGATAGGGGGGAGACCAGCTCGGAGGACGTGGCTCACGAGGTGGTAAAATTACTGGAGCCCAAATTAGATCATGTGCTCAAGAAACTTGAAGATATGGGGGACACATTTGCAGATCTTACCCGCCGCGTGGAGGAAGCAGAACATCGCGTGACTGCCTTGGAGGAGGGTGAGTTGGCCCTGGAGAAGAGTTCCCAAGTGCAGAAAAAACAGATTGAGGCATTAATTCAAAAGGTAGACGATCTGGAAAATCGTTCCCGTAGGAACAATCTCAGGTTAGTTGGAGTGCCCGAGTCCTGGGCGGATGAGCAGCTGGTCCAACTTTTTGAAGAATGGCTGCCAAAGGAGCTTGGTCTCTCGAATTTGTTGGGGCAGATCAAAGTGGAACGGGCCCATAGGCTGGGGCAAAGATTGGAGGGCCGTAGCCGCCCACGGCCTATTTTGGCGAAGCTGCTGAATTTCCAGCATAAAGCGGCCCTGTTGCAGGTGTATCGAAAGCGACGGGATCTGAAATTGGATAACGCAGCGGTGCTACTGTTCCAGGATTATTCTGCAGCGCTAGCCACCCAACGTAAAGAATTCTCCCCCATCTGCTCGGCGCTGGTGCAAAAGGGAGTACGCTTTGCTTTGGTGTACCCGGCGGTGTTAAAGATCTTCCACATGGGCACTACACATTCTTTTACCAAGTCGGAGGACGCTCGCAAGTTCTTGGCTAAAATGTCCCCGCCTGTGTCACCTACAGCTGCCCTATGAAGAAGTGCTGGAGAGCGGGGCCTACTGCAGAGCATAGGTGGACTCATACTTGACGGTGCTTACCATCAGGGACTTGCAGCATGCGCGGCATGTGAAAACGCTGACACGCGGTCTAGGCCGCTTAGCCGCCTTGGCTGTTTAGACCTTCGGAGCGGAGGACCAGACCTTAGGGACATTGACCGCTGACCTGCTTTGATGAACTCTACTAGTGTGTTGGTGGCCCGGAGGTGCTATGGACGGTGATCTATCTCCCTGTTGGGAGAGTCTTGGATTCCAAGACTGTGTGACTGTGAGATGTTGGGTTCTGGGGGGGTGAGGGGAGGGATTGTTGAGGTCTTTTTTGCTTTTTGTTGCTATGCTTATATCTATATATGTTGGGGTGATTGGGGGAATGTGTGTGATTCCGAGTGGGGGGGGGGAGTATGTGAGTTTGAATGCCTGTGTATACGGGGAAGGTATGGATGGGTGGTGTGAATGTATAATGGCGACTAACTGGTATAAGAGAGTTTGGCTGTAAGGGGGGTAGGGAGGGGGGGTGCGGAGTGAATGTGAGTATGGGGGGAGAGTGGGGAGGGATTGGATTGGGTGGGAGGGGAAAGGATGGGGGGGAGGGGTGGAGCCCCCAGGGGACTAGCGCGGCCCCGTGGTGTTTCAGAGGGTTGGCATAGGGTACAAGCACGAGGACTACAGGCACTCTTGATTGGAGGGATACTGTGGGGGTAATATGCTGTTTTGGTTCTGGGGGTGAGGCTGGGCACCTCTGGTACCACATCCATCTGTATAAACTACTGAATCTTCTGGTGGTGGGGCACTATGCCTGAGGTTAAGATTGTCTCCTGGAACGTAGGAGGGATAGGTTCTCCTATTAAGCGTACCAAAATTTTGCAAACGCTTAAGAGGAAAGGCGTGCATATAGCTTTGTTGCAAGAGACTCACTTAAGTGCCTTGGAACATCTTAAGCTCGCCAGGGACTGGGTAGCGCGTGCATACGGGGCGGACTCAGGCACGAAGAAGGCAGGTGCAGTGATCCTAGTAAAGAAGGGTGTGCCCCTGGAAGTGAGTAAAATTGAGGCTGACCCGCACGGGCGCTATATTTTACTGTATGCTAAACTCTATAATGAACCTGTGTGGTTGTTGAATGTATATGCTCCTAATGTGTACGATCATGAATTTTATAAACGAATCCTACGTTTAGTGCATAACCATGGCCAGAATAAGTTAATTATTGCAGGGGACTTTAATTGCCCTCATGACCCATGCCTTGACAAATCCCAACAGAGTCAAGCAGGTTCCTGGACCAAAAAGGGGGTGGGGTATTTATGTAGAATGGGAGACCTCATAGATGTGTGGAGAGTCCTACATCCTGGAGTGCGCGAATACACACACCAATCGCGTGCACACCTTACATGGTCCCGTATTGACTATATTCTGGTTAGCGAGGGTGGCTTTCCATGGGTATTACAGGCGGGCATTGACCCCGTCGTGGTATCTGACCACGGCCCAATTTGGATTTTGTGGGATGCTCAGGGACCTTCACAGAGGGGATGGCGCTTTCCCGCCTATCTTTGGGAGGATGAGGCCTTTCGGACATATCTTGAACAGCAGTGGGATGACTATGTCTCCTTTAATGACCTTCCTCAATGCCCGTCCCTCTTATTCTGGGAAGCAGGTAAAGCAGTGCTGAGGGGAGCCATCATATCCTATACATCGACGCGACGTAAGCACTTGAATCGCAGTCTCTTAGTGCTGGAGCGTACATTGCGTGCCCTACAGCGCCGGTTGGGGGGAGGCCGGGACGAGAAGCTACAGAAGGAATACATGTACACGCAGGCGGCCTTGAATGACTTGCTCGAGAGTAGGGCGCGCATGTCCATGCAGTACTACCGCCATCGCCTTTATCGTTATGGCAACCGGTCGGGCACGTTGCTTGCCAGGCTCGTTCGAGATCCCCGGGGGGCCTGCTTTATTCCTGTGTTGAGAGGGGAGGCCGGAGTTTTGTTTCACCAGCCCGAGCGCATAGCTGAGATTTTCCGAACGTTCTTTACCCAGGTCTACAGTGAGGAGGAGCGAGACTATGCGGCAGGGGTAGAATTTTTGGCCGCGCAGTCCTTACCACAGGTTTGCTGAGGCTGACTTGCAGGCTCTTAATGCGCCGCTGTCAGTGCAGGAAGTGTTACAGGGGATTAAGCGTGGCAAATCTCATAAGGCTCCAGGCCCCGACGGGTTTAGTATTGAATACTATAAAATGCTGGCTTCGCGGCTAGCGCCGTCTATGGTGGTGATGTATGATGATGCCCGCACTGCCGGTATTTTCCCTAGAGACATGCGTTGCGCGGACATTACGGTCATTCCAAAGCCCGGTAAAGATACTTTGGACCCAGCCTCCTACCGGCTCATTTCCCTTATTAATTGCGATATGAAAATCTTGGCATCTATATTGGCATCCCGACTTAACCCGATCCTGCCGAAAATTATTGATCCAAGACAGGTGGGCTTTGTGCAGGGTAGGGAGGCCTCCCGGAACTTGTCTAAATTGTTATTGGGAATGGATCATTGTATACACCGGGACGAGGCTCTACTTTTGGTGAGTCTCGATGCCGAGAAGGCCTTTGACAGAGTGGCTTGGGGATATCTTTGGCATGTGTTGCCCGGTTTTGGACTTCAGGGGCCTTTTGTACAATGGATTCGAGCGTTATATGCCCAGCCCTCGGCTAGAGTGGGTGTTAACGGGACCTTCTCGGAGTCATTTATCTTAGAGAGAGGCACGCGTCAGGGCTGCCCGCTGTCTCCCCTACTATTTGTTCTCGCGTTGGAGCCTTTACTCCAGGCCATCCAGCACGATCCGGGGATTTCGGGTATTCGAATGGGAGGCGAAGAAGAAATGAAAATAAGTGCTTTTGCTGATGATATGCTGATTTGTTTGACGTCCGTGCCTGCCTCTCTCCATCGCCTGCTCCATTTGATAAGGCATTTTGGCATGGTTGTTTCGGGTTTTTAAAAATTAATGCGTTGAAATCTGTGGTGCTGGATGTGGGGGGCAAGGTACGACCAGTGTGGGAGGGAGAGTTTCCATTGGTTTGGGCAAATGGGGTGATTAAGTATCTCGGGATCCATCTGCCTGATAGACCTGACCGTTTATATCAAATGAATATCCCTGGGCTCCTGGCCCGGAGTTTACACACGTTCCAGGGTTGGCGGTGTCTCCCTTTATCCCTGAGAGGGAGAATCGCTCTTTATGTTATGGTTGAATTTCCCCGCTGGCTGTACGTTTTACGTATGCTACCCCTTTGGATATCGGCTGCTGACTGGAAGCGTTTTGAAGTTGGTTTAAGAGGATTCTTGTGGAGGGGTAAACGCTCTCGCATTCCCCTGCAGGCCCTTATGAGTAGGCGGGAAGAAGGAGGCCTGGAGCTGCCCTCCTTGCGCAACTATAATCTCCGGTACGTCACTAAACATGTGGCGGCCCTTTTGGAGGGTGATGGGGGAGGAGCGCTGGTGAGGCACCTTGACGAGATCGTGGAGCCGTACCATCGTCTATATGTTCTTCAGATGAGCAGGTTGCCGGTGGCACTCCGGGACGGGGTGGGGGGAAATTACTTAGGCACTTTGCGTGCAGCGTGGAGAGCCCTCTCGCGACGCTTTGGCTGGAATTGGGCTGGATCGCCCTGCTTCCACTCGCGGGGAATCCTAATTTTACCCCCGGATTTTCTAGAATGAATGTATTCCGAGGTTGGGAGCGTCGGCAGGTGGTCTGCTTGGGGGATTTACTAATGGAGGATGGCCAAACTATGGATAGCTTCCAGAACCTCCAGCGCCGATATAATTTACCTAGCCATGATTTTTATGGTTATCTGCAGGTGCGGCACTATTTGCAGGGCCTAACGCGGGCTATGATCACTCGTGCTGGAGTGGAGAAGGACACCCCACGGCTTATTTTGGGAAGGCTGGTGGAAAACCAACGGGGAGAGGAAGCGTGTAGGACGCTCCTTCGGCCCAGTAGGGGAGATACTTACCTTCTGAGTTTGAGTGAGCGCTGGAAAAAGGATGGGGTGGAAGCTATGTCACCGGATCTGCTACATTTGGCTTTTGTGGGGATAGCGAAGGGGCCTGATTGGGTATACCTACAGGAACTTCAATATAAATTTTTGTGGAGAGCGTACACTTGTGATACTTGGGCTTGTCATGTGGGATTGAAAAACTCTGCCCAGTGTGGATGGTGCGGTCGAGAGCCGGGTACTCTTCTGCATAAATTTTGGGGGTGCCACTTGGTCCAGGACTTCTGGCTACAGGTCTGTCGCCTGATTGCGGGGTGGTTGGGTGTTCACTTTGTAGTTCACCGGGAGATCTGCCTCTTTCATTGTTGGGAGTTGGGTCCTGGGGGGCCTCCAGTGGCGCATAGGTCCTTGTTTGAGCGGGGCTTTCTTATTGCTAAGAAGTCTTTGCTACACAAATGGGCTGAGGTCTCCCCTCCTACTGTTGGGTTATGGGAATCAGCGATGTTTGACCTGCTCCGCCTGGAAAAAATGACGGCGCGGCAGAAAGGAGGCAAATGTTGGGATGGGTTTACGGCATTGTGGTCCCCCTTTATCTTCCATCTCTCCTCTGGCGAGCGTGCTCTGATCCTGAACACCTGATTCTGGGGGCCTTGCATTGCCCCGTACTTCTCTACGGAATCTGTGGGGTATGCAACTTATGTGCCCTTGGACGGCGTGGAGGAGCCGAGGACACTGGTAATAGGCGGTTGATGGTGGCTGTTAGTGCTTGTGTATACATGTGACCTGGCTAATCTGTCCGTGCTGTGGGGCTGGGTGGTGGAAATGGGGGGGGGGGAGGGGGGGAGGGCAGGGTTGCCAGAATTGTGGACCACCTTGCGATCTTTGCCTAGAAGCGGACTTATGTATTAGTATCTTGTGGTTATAGCTATGTTGATGCTTTGGTTTTTTTTTTGTTTTGTTTGTCATATCCTATAATACCAATAAAAATGATTTGAAATAAAGTCTCTCTCAATGGACAGTATTGCTAGATTACTCAGTCTTTCTTGGCTCATTGTAGATCTCTGATATGTTTTAATTAGTTTAAGTTTTGAGAAACTTCTTTCACAACTCCCTGTAGAAACAGTGATAGTAAGAAAGATTCTTAATGTGACTACAAAGCTAGTTAAACTTTCTTGCAGCTTCCACTTATACACCCAGCGAAGCAAATCTAAAGCTGACCAGTTTGCAACCTGCTCATCAGGATTGACCTCCTTATACAAGATAATGTGGTGCCGAAGTCGAGTTATTTCGGTGAGCATAGATGCAGCATTCAATTCTGTGTACTGAGCACACGTGTGCTGTCACCACTGGCTCCCTTCCCTCTCTCCTCTCTGGCCTGTGTCACCTGCCGCCGCTGCCAGCTTCTTCTTGCTGCTGCCTGGGCTGGTCTGGTGTGGTTCTCTCCCGCGATCAGCGCTGCACTGTCCCTCCCCCAGATAGTCCCTCGCTCTCTCTTCGCACCCACCCCACCGCACGCCTGGCACCCCCCCCCTCCACAGTGGGCGGCGACCCGGCGGCTCGGATCGGATTCGCACAGCCAGCACTGCAGAGAGCTGCGAGTGCGAGCGCGCCCCCCCATGTTGCGCCCGGTGCGGCCGGCCCCCCCTGCACCCCCCACGCTACGCCTCTGGTTCAGACTGCAGCACTACTCTAGATAGCTATGCTCTTTCTGGGTGAGGGTGTAGCTCGGAGGCTTGTGAGTTCATTTACACCCTCACTGGCTCCATAAAATGACTTGCATTTCTCAGGTGGCTGAGTGGATGACCTGTGGCCTAATAGTTGTTAAAGTTTCAGTCCTTGCAGTCGTGGCTTATTCTCAGGTGTCTATCATGTGTGGATAGACTGTGTGCTGGAACCTTTCCACAGGACATTCTCTCCTTATGTTTTCTCCTGCTCTATTTATCTATATTCTTGATAAACCTGTAAATTAACTGGTTGCTCAAACTGGCTGATAAAACTGTAATTTTCATACGGTAAACCAAATGTATATTTATTCTGACCAATCAAGTGTATATTTATAATCTGTTCAATCAAATGTATATTTTTATTTGTGGCTCAAACCTGGGTGAGCAAAATGTAATGTCTATTGGTAATTTTTGTGTGTTGGTGGTGTACCCCTCCCCCAAATCATTCTGTACCTTCAACTGATTTTATACTGTACTCCCTTGTATTTTACACCATTGGTCCGCCGCTGATCGCTGGATTTGGCGGCTTACAAATGTATACCAAATAAATAAATAAAATAAATAAAATATTTCATACAAAAAAAAAGAAATAAATCAAAACAGCCGCTAGAGAAAAAGGAAACCATAAAAAGACAAATTCCATCAACAAGCCACACCTGACTGCTGTAAATCAGGTTCATCTCGCATTGATTTCACAGCCGTCTGGTGATGTCTTTGCAACAGTTGCAGTCAGTGTTTGTTGCAATCTGAAATGAAGCTCCGATTATTATAGCGTTCGAGGTTGGGTTTTGATTATTTTGATTCTTTTTCTTAAAATGCATGTTTTCATCCTCCCCAGTGCAAATATATACCAGTGGCAAGGCAGACTGGCGTATTGGTTCATACGGGACTTGCTGCAATAAACCATGTGATATAACGCCACACTTAGCTTCGCTGCTCGGCATATATTGTAGTGGTGTGCGCTGCTTTTTCTGTCAGTAATCTGCAATGATTACCTGCATGGTCAGTAACATGTGTCCTTTCCTGTCAGTGCTTGAGAAGGAAATGGTTCTTGCACTGACAGGAAGGGAGACATTTGAAAAAATGTCGGGGAGAAAGCGACATCAGTCCAACAGGATGGCAGCTTGAGGGCTCCGTCAACAGACCAGTACAAAATATATCCAATCTATGAATTCTTCCCTGAAGCTACACATAATACCCCTCACTACACAACGTTCTTAATATCTTCGTAGATTTCCAAATGCATTTCTTTTTATTATGAACACAAAACAACCCTGTAAATATGTTGACTGTAATATATAATATCTGTAAATGTAAATATGTTCTCTGTAAATATGTTATGAGTAGTTCTTTCGTTACATTAAACTTTAAACATGGGTGTATCTGGATTTATTCATTGTAACCTGCCCTTGATCTCTGGAAGGGACGGTATAGAAAAGCTCTTAAATGATGCCCGAATTGGTATAATTAAGACTGTGATTTCCCAACTTTTAGTGAGATGGAGTGTGGTTGTCAACTTTAATAACTTCAAGGCCTGTTCAATAAAGGCAAGCTCAGCAATTTGAAGCATTATTTTTATTCCACTGGTGAGGCCTCTGCTGCACATGGAGGGTTGGAGAAGCCTATGGAGAGAGAGATGAGCTCTGGCTTGGAGGATGGGTATGACAGTGACTGCGATGCAGGTGCTGGGTTGCTGACGTGAACTAATGCAATAGATGCTTGCTGATCTCAAACAGGAATTGAAATGCAAGATCTATACAGTTGCCATGGAGTGTAAGGGCCTATTCAGAGAGCTGAACTAGACACCTGAGTCGATGAACTGGAACAAAAAGTGGATGTAGCGGAAACTGAGACATCTGCAAAGAGAGCCCATGTTTATCAGGCTGTAGGGGTGTGTAGGAATGGCTGAGTAGCTGGAAGAGTTGAAAAATCAGGCCCACTGAGGTAATTTGCAGATTTAGGGAATACCCGAGTACGACCACTATGTAAATGTACATGATAAAGACCAGTGAGTATTTCGATGGATTTTGCAGCAGGCCTCCCTCTTGCTGGGGAAGAGGAGGTCCCGATTTGAGCAGGTGCATTGGGTATTGGATGGCCCACACATGGAGGGCCTATGAGATGTGATTGCTGTGATTTCCCATGAAAGAAAACATTTTGTGAATTGCCCGTTCTCTTAAAAGCCTGGCTTGGGATGGTGACCTGATAGAGATCTATGGGGACTTGGCAGCCATCACATTCCTGGAAGTCTTGGCGCTTCTGTAAACTGCAATGGTCTTGCCTAGAACAATACTCATTACCATCGGCTATGCCCCTTTGGCCTATACGTTTTGGTTAAAGGGGTGGTTTATCGCAGCAAGACTCTGGATGAGGTCTAGACTGCCTTGCAGGAGGCAGGCTTGATTAAGGATCACATCTAGCCCAAGCAGGTTCCACTCAAGTAATGTTCGCCCCAAACTAAATGGAAACAAAAATCTGGGGGGGGGGGGGGGAAGGGGGGTAAAAGACTGAAATATTATTTTCAGGGTTGCAGATGCTGGAACAGCCACAATCATTTATGGTTTCAGGTGCTGATACCTGAGAGGAGTGTTGACTCTTAGATCTGCCCACAACAGCTTTTTGGAGTCATTGCTCTAGAAGACCTCAGGCATTCTGTTTCTTTATGTGTACTTTTGAGATTGGATGGAACAAAGAATCTTTTTGTTGGGAGGGGGTTGATTTTTGAAATAAGCACCTTGGACTGTGGATTGTGGGATATTTTTTTTGACATTCAGGTAAAGCCTTGCTTTTCCTTCATGTTTTTGCATTCAGAAGTGGTGAGGTGGGTTGAGGAAATGAGTTGGGTAGTGTTTGCCGAGTGTTTTGCTTGTATGGGAGTTGCTTTGGGCTGATGCATTACTCCAGGTGATGTATCGGTCTGTAAGAAATATATGGTTGTTTTGGATTTGAGTATGGAGAGTTGGAGGGGTTAGTCGAGTAGGCTGGGTGTGGGGAAGGGGAGGGGGTGGTCATGCTACAGTGGCTGTGCCAGCTTTGAATGGGGGTGCAAATGTGTACTGTTGGCTGTGGGGTGTAAATATGGGAGTTGTGTGACTGGTGGGAATGGTAGTGACAGTGGTGGTTTCATGGAATGTTCCAGGCTTCAGTTACCCAATTAAGCAGAAAAAGATTTTAACTTTTCTCCAGTGGCAGCAAGCTAACATTTGCCCTTCTGCAGGAGACCCATCTTAGTCTGGCAGAGCATGATGAGCTTTTGCAAGAGTAGGTTGGACATTGCTAGACTACTTTGGTGTTGATTTCTTGGCATGCAGGAGTGGCTATTCAGATACATCATGCAGTCCTTTTGTGGAACACTAGGTCATTTGGGACCTTGATTCAGTTGGTGGGGGCCACTCAGGCTCCTTTTTATAATATTTTAATCTGGACAGAATATCTCCTTGCATAGGCTATAGTAGGTTTTTGCAGAGATGAAACTTTGCTACCTGATTGATCATCAGAGGCAGCTGCTGGAGGGTCCCTTAATTTGAAGAATTTAACAGCTCCTGGCTCAGATGGGCTGCAGTTGGAGTTTTGTAAGGTATTGGTGGATCAAGTTACAGGGTCTTTAATGACATTGTATGATCAGGTCCAGAGCTGGTGCTAAGGTCTCTAGTACCCACCTGCAACCTACAGATTGATGCCCCTGTCCCTCATTACTGTTAATGGTAGGCTGCACCCTCCTTTTCCATAACTCCACGTAATGCTAGTGTTTCTCCTTCAAAACAGATATTGTAACAAGAAAATTGCATTGAAGGGGCAAATGCTTAGTTGGAACAAAAACAAGTACTGAGGAGTAAATATTTAACATCATATAAGCAGGCTGGGATAGTCAAAGGCTTAATGTGATTGAAGCAAACAAAATCAGTGCATTTATTTAACAAAAAAAACTCCGTCTACAGAGGTTACAACCACAGAGCTTTTCATGCCTCTTATCTCGCCTCGTATTGTAGTTACAGATACTACCACCGCTCTCTCTCTCTCTGCATATATGGTTGCAAAACATTTATAAATCTGACAAAAAAGGAGGTGATAAAAGCAGTTAGTGTAGCTGGGTACAAAAAAGGTTTGGACAAGTTCCTGGAGAAAGTCAATAGACAGACCTGGGGAAAGCCACTGCTATCCCAGGGTGTAAGCAGAATTGAAGTAACAGTGAACATCCAGGTTGATGTCAGTAGTCCCGACAGTCAATGGTGGCAGCATTAATGTGAGAACCAGCACTTGGCTGAACTTTGAGATTTCTTTGCGAGCGCTGCTTCGCTGCTGCCTATTAGAGCTGCTGCCACTGAGGCGGAGCCTAGCGCGAAGGGGAATGGACGCGTGAAACGTGAGCTCCAGGGGACTGTCTTTTAATCCTGTGCCTGCGCCAGCATTTGTGCTCGCGACCCCTCAAAATTCACTGTGCAGTATCTGGGCATGGCAAATTCAAAGCCCGTCCGCCTAGACTTCACTTCGGGGTCTGGAACTGGCAATAAGCGGTCGAAAACGGAGCCCCCGTCCCCACAAAAAATGGCGGCAGAGCATGAGAATCCGGCGGCGCTGCAGGAGTTGCTGCAGGAGATCAGGGCTGTGAAGGCCATAGTAACGGCGAACAGCGCCTCGCTCCAGAGCGTGCAGGAGGACATGCTGCAATTAAAGGAGCAATTCGGGGCCCTTGCAGTGCGCCAGGATCAAACAGAGCAGCGTGTACAAGTGCAGGAGGAACGAATGAAACTGTTGGACAAACACTCCCGCCAAATTGAGCAATTGCAAAAGGAGATGGAAGACATCAATAACCGGGCCAGGAGGAATAATGTCCGCGTGGTAGGAGTCCCTGAGGGGGCTGAGGGGCAGGATATGTTTGGATTTTTATCTAAGCTCCTGACTTCCACGTTACAATTATCCTTTGCAATTCCCTTTGAGGTGGAAAGGGCGCATCGAGTCCCCTCGCAGGCCCTTCCTCACAATAAGCGACCTCGGCCTATTATTTTTAAGACCCTGCGGCATCAGCATGCTATAAAAATATTAGAGGCAGCACGGGCCCGGTCACCGGTAATTTTTGAGGGACATCGGCTCATGTTTTTTCCTGACTTCGTTAAAATCACTGTGGAGAAACGGAAGCGCTTCCTGGACTTGCGTCCGTGCTTGCAGCGCTTACAGGCGCGCTTTGGCCTTCTTCAGCCTGCTAGAATGAGGGTGATTTTACATAATGTTACCAAAACATTTGATGACCCGAATGCGCTGGGACTTTACATAGAGGAGAAGGAAGCTGAACTGATGAACTCTTTAAGTGTTTTCTTGGAACTTTCCTTCTGCTCCGCTCTTTGCTGGTGCATTCGAGAAAGCTCGAGCCTACCTTGTGGGCTCCCTTTCTCCTTGATTTATCCAGGCTAATTCCAGAAAGTATGGGTTGCCTGTATGGGGGTGGATTGGCCGGCGCAGGCCTTCATGGACACTCTTATCACCTCTGGTTGCGTCTTCCCGCTTCAGTGTGGGCTCACCCGTTCAGGACGGTAGAGTCCCCCCCCCTGGAGTGTGTAAGCTGTAGCAATGTTAATATTCAGATCGGCGATGTTTTCTTATGTTATGTGATATCCTTCAGTATGATAATGTGTATTTGCTGCAACGTCAAATGTATGTATAGCGAGGGAGTCATGCTGTCACTGAGTCTAGGCATGTATGTGTGTTTTGCTTGACATATGGTATCCTTGCGCATCCATTCGTTGAATGTTAATGGGGTGAATAATCCTATTAAGCGTAAGAAAATTATTCTGTATGGCAGGCAACTACAAAGTGATATCTTGCTGTTGCAGGAGACACATTTAAATGCAAAGGAGTCCCTGAAGCTGAATATCCGCCCCTTTTCTCTGCTTGCGTTTTCCCCTGCACTGGGTAAGCATAATGGGGTGGCCATCCTGGCTCGAAAGTCGCTCAATTTGCAGGTGACCCGCTCTCGACAGGATGAGGAGGGCAGGTGGGTCCAGGCCTTCATCAGGGTTGGATCTCTTGAGATAATGTTGCTTAATGTCTATGCCCCCAATAGAGACTGTCCTGACTTTTTCCGTAGGATAGCTGAGCTAACTTGCAATCCTTTGCACACGCCAATGGTCCTGGGAGGTGACTTTAATTTAGTCCTGGATGCGCTGGTGGACAGGAAGCCGAGCTCAGGGGGTTTTTCGATCCCTGATCCAAGATGCTGGCTTGGTGGATGTGTGGCGACTGTTTCACCCTGATGCACAGGAATTTACTTTCTACTCGTCCCCCCACCAGTCTTTATCGCGAATTGATTACCTATTGATCTCTAAGTCCCTAATCTCATTCCTTACTGAAGCTGTCATTCTTTCCTCCAGTGTGTCCGATCATGCCGCTGTTTCGGTGACCTTAGAGGGTGTTGGGCCTCGCTCTGCTCAGAACCATTGGAGTTTTGACCGTGGCTGGTTACAAAACGCAGAGTTCCAGCGGCAGTTGCGGGAAGCGATACTTACCTACTTTGACCTTAATCCCCCTCACTTGACATCGGGGTGGGCCAGATGAGAAGGCTTTAAAGCTTATATAAGGGCGATTATCACCAGTTTTAGTATCGGGCAGGCAAAGCTACAAAAGGAAAAATTAGAGGCGCAGATTAAAGCAGGGGAACGGGTGCTGGCACGTCGAACAGATCCCTGCGTGTTACTCTGCCTGCAGCGCTTGCGATTCCGCTATAATCAGATCCTTACCTCAGAGGCAGTCAAAAGTATCCGTTCGCAGGAGGGGCTCTACTATCGGGAGAGCAATAGAGCCAGCAAATTGTTGGCCAGTCAGTTGAATGCCCGGAGGGAACGAGGGCGGGTTGCTGCCCTTAGAGATCCTCAGCGGGGAGCGGTTTTGGTTACAGACTCCGAGATCTTGGCGGTCTTTAGGGACTTTTATGACCACCTATACTCGTTGGAGGGCGAGTGTTCCCTTGAGGCCTTCACGCAGCTTTTAGAACGGGTCCGGAAGCCAGGAATAGACCCGGGCGTACTGGCTCCCCTTGATCTCCCTATCACCTTGTCAGAACTGGTCGCAGCGATCAATTCTCTTTCTTCTGGAAAGGCGGTGGGCCCCGATGGTCTCTCGGCTGAATTCTTTAAGGTGTTTTGTAAAGACCTTGGCCCCTTCCTGCTACAATATTATCAAGCGCTATTGATTGAATGCCCCCAAATTGGCTCCTTTGCGTCTGCCAGTATAGTGGTTATCGAGAAACCTGGGTGGGATCCTCTCGAAGTAGGCAATTACTGACCCATATCATTATTAAATGCGGATTATAAGATCTATGCCTCTATTCTGGCGGCACGCCTATCCCCTGTGCTCCCGCAGTTGATCCACCCAGATCAATGTGGGTTTGTTGGGGGTCGATCCACGGCGGATAATGCCCGGCTCCTCTGTCATGTTTTGACAGAGGCCGCTTCCTTGGAGTCACCAGTAGGCTTATCCCTTGACGCTGAGAAGGCGTTTGACCGCCTCGAATGGTCCTTTCTCTTTCACGCTCTTGGATGGTTTGGGTTGGGGGAAGGTTTTATTAAGAGTATTGGCTTGTTGTATGCTAATCCTACGGCCCGTATCTGTGTCAATGCTGCCCAATCCCTGGAATTTAGGTTGCACTGTGGGATGCGACAAGGCTGCCCCCTCTCCCCGTTGCTCTTTAACCTTGCACTGGAGCCTCTCACCCTGCTAATTAGGCAGAACTCTAGGATTCATGGTGTTAAAATACGGGGTGCTGAGCTTAAGCTGTCGGCATACGCCGATGATTTGCTGCTTTTCACCACTCCGCCCTCTGTCCCCTATGTCCTTACGCAGATTGATGACTATGCTGCTTTGTCCGGTTATAAGATCAATTGGACGAAGTCGGTGGCCTTCCCTCTCAACGCCCGGGTGATTGAGGATATTGCACAATTTCCCTTTGTTTGGGAGACGGGTGCGGTGAAATATCTGGGGGCTTACTATTGTTACCCTTTAGAGGAAACGATGCAGTACAATATGGAACACCTTGTCTCTTTAGCTACATCCTTGACGGCCAGGTGGTCTCCTTTAAATTTGTCATGGTGGGGCCACCTAGAGTCTATCAAAATGACCATTGCCCCAAAACTTAACTATGTTCTGGAAATGCTACCCCTTATGTTTCCGCCTCAGGTTTATAAGCGGATTGAGATTGTACTTGCGCGATACCTTTGGAATGATCGGCCCCCGAGGATTGCACTGGCCAAGCTTAAGAATGTCAAAGAGGAGGGGGGGTTGAGTTTTCCTGATTTTCAGCTGTATCACAGGGCATTCCTACTTAAACAGGGGGGCAGATGGTGGGACGAGGTGACAGAGATCAGCCCGGTATGGTTGGATGTGGAGCGGCGGATAGTGGAGCCGTTTCCTTTACGGCTCGTCCAGGACATGCTCTTCCCATCGTCCCCCTGATGGCCTTCCCTTCTGCTAGACATGCAAAGGGCTTTCCAGGACCTATTGGCTCCAGTGCCCCTAGCAGAGCGGTTTTCTCTGGATCTCCCGCTTTGGTACAATCCCCTGTTCAAAATCCAGGGTGGGCCCTTTGCTTGGCGGCAATGGTATAGTAGGCATATCTGGACGCTGAGCCAATTAGTTCGGGCTGGAGAGTGGCGGGACTTTGGGGAACTGCAGAGGGAATTCCATCTCCCGGGAACTCTTATTTTTCAGTGGCTCCAGTTAAAACATTGTATAGAGACAGCGTTGGGGGGTAGACGATTTTCTAGACCAGAAGGGACACTCCTGATGGAACTTGCCCAGGCCTGGACTAAACCTGGTATCGCCTCCTCTCTTTATAAACTCCTGGTGCGGCGAGGTTCCCTGGACCCTCAGAGATTGCAGCGCCCATGGGAGTATGAATCAGGAGTTACTCTCTCTGCACAGCAGTGGTCTGACTTCTGGGCCAGACAGACTCGCGTTACTAGATCGGCCTCCATCACTCAGACCCTGTTTTTCTTTGCCCACAGAGCTTTTGTTACTCCTGTAAAGGTGACCAAGTGGGACCCCGCTGTTAACAACACTTGTTGGCTGTGTAAGACTGCAGTAGGTACCTTACGGCATATGATGTTTGACTGCTCTTTTCTCTCTCTATATTGGACCCAGGTGTGGGATTGCATCCAGGACATTCTCCGCTTTAAAGCCCCTCTTACCTGGTCGATCCTGGTCTTCCGGTCTGGGTCCAGGATTCCATTGGGGCGGCATGACTCCTTCCTTTTAGACTTTCTTTTGGGGATTGCCATCTGCTGTAGAGTGCGTAACTGGAAGGTGCTCTCTGACCTCCAGTACCAGGTCTGGTGGAATTGTGTGTGTCTGTATAGTAAATACGAACTGATGCCTCGTAAAGGCGTTCAGCTTGGACCTGGATACTGGAGGAAATGGCAATCTTTACTCCAGTATTGCAATGCAGCTCACTGTGCACATGATGATATCCCTTTTACGCCATAGTTTGCTCATTCTTAACAGTGTACCCCTGATCACTGACTTTGTTTATTTCTTCTTGATGGCTGGGGGGTAGACGCGCTACAGCTTTATAGGTGGGGGAGGGGGGATGGGTAGGGTGGGGTGGGTGATGTACATGTTGATTTGCTGTTGTTGCTTGTTTGTGTGAAAATTTAAATAAAACTCTAAAAAAAAAAAAAAAAAAAAAAAATAGCTGCTGCCACTGTGAAACATGCAGAGATTTTGTTGACATTGCAGCAAGGTTGGCCGAAAATGGAAAGATCATTCTGTAGCCTCCCATGAGAGCCAGCAGTGGTACTCCTTGTGGTGGACTGGTAGTGATGCTAACTACAAGCTTCAGGCCCTGTGCTGCGGCTCACGTGTCCGACTGACTGACCAATGAGCTGCACCCAAAACTCCCCCCACGCCGTCTATTCTCTGTGGCTGGCTGCCTGACTGTGACATAAAAGGTAAATACCACCCTAGCAACACGCCACAAGAAGGAACGAAGGAGGTCCTGCATGTTTGGTATCCTTCAGCAAAAGTGAAACAAGTTGAAAAGTGCACACTTTACAAAGTAAAGCCTTTGACACCGTTCCACACAGGCGACGTATAAATAAATTGAGCGCCTTAGGGATGGACCATAAAATGACTGACTGGCTTAGAAACTGGTTGAGTGGGAGGCAACAAAGGGTACAGGTAAATGAAGCTCTCTCTGAGGAGAAGGTGTGTGTGCCATAGGGATCTGTCCTCGGTCCAATCCTTTTTAACATTGTTGTAAGTCATATTGCAGAGGAGCTGTCTGGTAAAGTTTGCCTCTTAGGGGATGATAAGCAAAATCTACAATAAAGTAGACACCCATGAAGGTGAAGATAACATGAGGAAGGATCTAGAAAAGCTTGAAGTATGGTCGAGAATTTGTTAGCTGAGATTTAATGCTAAAAAATGAAAGGTCATACTTTTGGGCTGCAAAAATTCAAGGGAGCGGTACTGTATAGGGGATGAAGCACTTCTGTCCACAAAAGAAGAGAAGGGCCTAAGGATGATTACTTCTGATGATCTTAAGGTTGCTTAACAGGTAGAAAAGGTGATGGCGAAAGTTTGGATGGTCAGCAGGAAGAAGGAGATGATAATGCCTCTGTATAAAACTTTGTTGAGACCTCATTTGGAATATTGTCTGCAATTCCCAAAACCACACCTTCAAAAGGATCTAAACAAGATGGAGAGTGGATACCGAAATGGTCCGTGGGCTTTGTCATAAGGCATACTGCATGGGGACAGACTTAAAGCTCTCAATATGTGCTCTTTGCAGGAAGGGCAAGAGAGGGGAGATGTGATAGAGATGTTTAAAAACCTCCATGGCATAAATGCACAGGAGGAGAGCCTCTTTCAATTGAAAGAAACTCTGGATGAAAGTGAAAGGAGATAGATTAAGGCGTAATATGCAGGAATATTGCTTTATGGAAAGAGTGGGAGATGAGTGGAATAGTCTTCCAGTTGAGGTAGTGGAGACGAGGGCTGTATCTGCATTCAAAAAAGCATGAGACAAGCGCAGAAAGGAAAAAAGAACTGTAGTAGTTGGTATGGAAGGGAGACCGGGTAAGCCATATGGTCTATCTGCCACCATATTTCTATGTGACACAATAACATGTTTCCCTCGCTCACAGGATCAGACATTTGAGGGCTTCATCCGTGTGTGTGCATAGGAACTTTTGGAGGGTGCGTGCATGTGTTTGTGTGTGTCTCTGTCTGTCATGGAGGCTGCCGGAGACTACATGCACATTTGTGTGTATGTGCACGCCATGGGGACTGTCAGCTGCTACATACATGCATGTGTGTGTGTGATGGGGCCTGTTAGGGGCTAAGTAAATGTCTGCGTCATGAAGTATGTCCGAGGCTATCTAGATGTATGAGTGTGTGTGGGGTGCAGGGGTGGGGTGCCTCTGTATGTGTATGCGTGCTGCGCTGGTCAGGTTGCCTATGGGGGGTTGGGTGCCTCTGCATGCATGTGGTGTGGGGAAGGGGGTGCTTGTGTGGGGGGAGGCAGGGATGGAGTGCCTGTATGCTTTCTGCATATATTCATTGTGCCCTTTTTTTTCCTCTCTTTTCAACTTCCAGCCCCTTCCACTCTTTCACCTCTCTCTGCAGACTCTCCTGCTGCCTTCCCCCTCTCTGTTCCTTTCTTGGCCTCTGTCCCTTTCTCCTTTCTCCTTCTCCCTTCCATTTTTATCCCTTGGCCTCCATTCATTCCCCTCCCCCCAACCTTATTTCCTCAAACTTCTGCCCCTTTAAATTTTCCTTACATCTTGTCTTTGATCCCTGCAGCACTCTTGTCGCGAGTCTCTCTCCTCATGGGTCTGCAGGAACAGCCTGTCCTACAGGCAAAGAGCAGCACTGCAGGGGATTGCGGCTCACTTGTGATCTTCGACCTGCAGAAAAGGCTGCTTCTGCGGGCACACACACTACTGCCTGCTATGATTTTTGGCACCCTTTATTACTGGTGCTTATCCGGCTTACTGGGAAGCGCCAGCCCTGATCGGGTCAGGGTTTTAGGAGTTTCCCTGAGATCACAAATGGAGCATCAATTGTGGCTATGCCTAAGGAGGGCTGGGATGTTTTGGCCCGGCATCATATAGACTTATCTCCTAGCTTAACGTAAACACAAAGATCCTTTGCTAAGGTATTTGCTGATAAACTAAGCACTGCTCTCCCACAGCTGGTGGCTAAAGATAAGGTTGGGTTTGTGCCAGGCTGCATTGAGGTGACCAATGTTAGATGGGAGTCTGATATTACTGAGGTTGATCAATATTGGAGGATTCCTGGGCTGTTGTGAGTTTTTATATTGAAAAAGCTTTTGACAAGGTGGCATGGGATTATTTGTGGTTTGTTTTGGGGAAGTTTTTTTTTTTGGGGGGGGGGGGGCGGGGGAGGTTGGTTTGGTGCTTTGTGTGCCTGGCCAGAGCCCTGGAGTTTGGTTAATGGCTGCATCTCAAAGGATGTTAAGTTAGGTGGGGAATGTGCCAGGGATGCTCCTTGTCAAGGTTCTTTTGCCTTGTGCAGCCACTTACATCATATCTGAGGTGGGCACAGAATATTAGAGGCATTCCAGTTGGTGAAGAAGCAGTATATTGTGTATTATTCAATGATGATTTGTTGATTTTGTTAAGTGAGCCGGAGACGTTCTTGCATGTGTTAAGGAAATTGAAAGAATTTCCTCTGGTGTCTTGTTAGCAAGTCAATTGGATTAAGACTCTTGCCATAGATATTAATGAGCAGATCCAGACAGACTGGTATGGGAACTTCTTAAGTGGTTGCAGGACTCCCTGAAGTATTTGGGCCTGAAACCTCCCTGTGATCGGGGTCATTGGCATACCCTTAATGTAAGGCCTTATTGGTGGACAGTGCACAGAGATAGCTCAAGTGCAAGAGCTGCCTCTGGCGCTGACATGTCAAGTACGTCTGATCAAAATGACTTTGCTATCTAAGTGGCTTTATGTTTTGCGGAATCTGCCCATTATTTTAGCTAATACTAACAGTCCTGCAAAGGGTCGACTTTAAGCAGATATACTCTGCACAATTGAACACAATAAAAAGTAGATGGTTAGTCCAAAAAATAAGTTTATGTATATATGTAGGACCCAAATCAATAGCAGTGATTGGAAAACCTCAATCTTGACCTGTCCAGAGCAACTTGAAAGTACTTTTCACATAGCAATCAAAAAATCATTCAAAATGTCATCTCCACTGAGCCCCGATTTTTCTTCAGTCATGTCCTCTGACTCAGTGCTGGTTTCAAACAGAAATTCTCTAACAAAGTTCTGCATTAGGGAGAGTCTTTTTTTTCCAATATGTGACTGACCTCTCCAAATCTTTTCATCGTCTGCCGATGCATTACCCGTTCACTTCTTTTAGCTTGATCTCCTGATCCAACTAGACCAATCATGAAAGCCCAAGATCAAATCAACATCATCCATTCAGTTTCAGAATTCAGTCCCCTAGGGGAGATCAAATCTAATTGAAAGATCCAACATTGTTCAAAGAAGTTCAATCGGGCCTCCTGATCACCTCCTCTCCATAATTCGAGTATATGATCAATAACTCTCCATTGCAAATCCGCAAACTCATGATTAAGTCCATGCAATGCTGCACCAAAGGAGCTGAGTGGTCTGTGTGTTTAATCTCAATTTGTGCTCACTCAAATGAACCTTGAAAGCTCTCTTAGTATGCCCAACATACAATAAATTACACAGTCATATCATATACAATATATGTAGTATTACAGTCAGTCTGAAATCTTGCTGTAAACTCTTTACCAAACTTGGGATCAATCCAAGTCCTTCTGATAAGTGGTCACAAAAAACTGCATTGAGCACATTGTCAATGTCCCAAATTTTCAGCCAATGGAATTACTGGAGACCTAGCTGACCTTACATTACGTCCCATATATTCAATCCCCTTGCATATGAGATCAGCAATGGTTTCTGAAATCACAGGTGAATTTGCAAAACACAGGAATGCTGGCAAATGAGGTCTGCAATCTGTTTTGCCCTGATCATATAACACAATTGAGGGATGCTCAGTTCCATCAAGTACTGGACTGATCCAATCTATTATATTGAGCAGTGATGCCTTGTTCATAAAAGGGCAATCTCCAAAGAATGTTGGTTTGGGCTATTCTTTAGATATGGAAATGGAGTTGTAAAAAAACTAGGGGAGAACATCCCAGGATTTTGGGAATTATGCTTATTTGTGAGAATGGGGACTTTTTGCCAGGGATGGTATGTGTTTCAAGGTTGGGATGGTATAGGATTATAGCAAGTAGGCCAACTTTTAATTGAGGGTGGGGCAGGGAGTGCACTCATATGTAACTTTGCAGCAAACTATTAATTGTGCCACTAGTATTTCCTTTAGTTATTTATAGGTCTACCGCTAAATTGAGCCCATGCTGCAACTTAATGCTAAGAGTTTTTGTGAAGAGAACACTGGACTGCATTTTGGTGAAGACCTGTATTAAAATGGGATTGATTACTTGTTTAGAGACTGCTTGGATGTTACTGTGTGAGTAACGGCATCAACCAGCATGCCTACTAGATTTCTACAAGGAAGATTAGAGAGAAGTCTAACGTTTTCCAGAACAGGTGAGGTTCTTGTTGCCAGTCACTTCATGCTGGAAGGAGACTCCTCCAGGACGGAAAATCCAAGTGATATATAAACCACTTCTAGCGGGGGGGCGGAGCCTGATGTCCAGCGGGTAGGACGCTTTGCGTTGAAGCTCCCGAGAGGCCTACTCAGAATCCTGACTTAATACCTATATAAATTTACTATTTCGCTCCGAGCTGACCGGGGCACCTCGGGGGGGATGGCGGCCCACAAACCAGCGCGCTTGGACTTCGGGTCTCCTTCTTCTTCTCACGGAAAACACTCCAAAACGGAGGTATCCTCCCCGCAGAAGATGGTTCCACTTCGTGAAAACCCCGCAATGCACCTGGAGATTTTGGAGGAAATACGTGGCGTGAAGGAATTGGTGCAGTCTAATGGAGAAGCGCTTCGAGCCATGCGAGAAGACTTTGGAGTGCTCCAAGACCGACTTGAAGGTCTTTCATTACGGCAGGACAATATGGCGGGGGTCCTCGACTCGCACGAGGTGCGCTTGGGCAAACTGGACGAGGCTGAGCGCCAGATACAGAATCTTCAAAAGGAGTTGGAAGATAGCAATAATCGCGCCCGTCGCAACAATGTGAGGCTCCTCGGAATGCCGGAGGGGGTGGAAGCAGGAGATATAAGAGAATTCTTGCTCAAAACTCTTCCCTCCTTGCTGAAGATCACTTTTCACAGAGAACTGGAAATCGATCGAGCACACCGTGTTCCTGCCCGCATGGCGCTCAACCGCACGACCCCCCGGCCTATTATCTTTAGCTTGCTACGATATCAACAAGTGGAACAAATTTTACATGCTGCCCGAGCGAATCATCATTTGGAATATGAAGGTCGTAAGGTCTCCTTCTTTCCTGATTTGGCAAAGCCTACCGTTGACCGTCGGAAGAAACTCCTTGCTCTTCGCCCTCGACTTCAACAGCTACAGGCTCGCTTTGGCCTGTTGTATCCAGCGAAGCTCCGAGTGACTCTCCACAACCAGACCAGGACGTTCGAGGATCCTGATCTATTATCAACATTTTTGGACTCCAAAGAAGCAGAACAGATGCGCTAATCCTAAATCTTGGACTCTTATCTGCCGGCTCTGTCCGCCATTTTGAAGGGCCCGATGCGGCGGTCATAGCCCAGCACAGAAATAGCCTGGACTTTCTTTCTTTCTCTGTATGACTTTTGTCTTTGGTCTCCTATCCCTTCATGATGTGTGCCTCGGTCGGATTCGGAGCACGCACAGTCCTACAGGTTATATGTTTTTTCAATTTCGGCCTTCTCTGGGGTTTCTCCCCGCAGACACATGGTCGCCAGTAATTTTGGGGTTTTGCTTCTCCTCTACCGTACTGCGGTTTTCTTTGTTAATGTGGGGCGCTTCATTGTATTATATTAGCTTATTTTTCCTATGTCATGTGTACAGCCAGATACAGTCAGTTTGAGGGACACAGTGAAATTATGTGTGCTATCATGCTCAGAATTTTAACTTTTCTGAATGGCCTCATGTAAAATCTTATTATTCATCGTACAAGGCATTGCTGGTCCACTCAGCAGAAGGAAAATCCTTAGCTATCTTAGCCACGAGCACGTTGATTAGGTGTTTCTTTAGGAAACGCATTACACACTGCTGAAACACTGAAACTCAATGCTAGGCCTCACATGGTAGCTGCCTATTCTCCCACCGTTTCCAAATGGTACGGGATAGTCATTCTGGTTAAGAAGTCTGTGCACGCTACTGTACCTGATATTAGCGCTGACATGGAGGGTAGATGGGCCCGTGTACACCTTGAGGTTGGAGATAGTGAATTCACGTGTATTTGCACTATGTCCAGAATGTGGACAACCCTGCTCACTATGCAAGTCTTGCGCAGTTGGCCTCGGCCTCCGCCAATGCTCCATTAATACTTGGTGGCGATTTTACTCAAGTGTTCCCTCAATCTTTTCTTTTCAAACAAGGTGCTTGTTGGTTGGAAGCTCCAGTACCGAGCAGACCTGTGTGGCTAGATATAGTAGCGGGCCTTTGCTCACCGATTCCTCTTACCTTACTCCCTGGTATGACTCTCCCATTAGACTCCCACTATCCACCAATGTTTTTCGACACTTTAGGTGCCTTTAATACTCCTATGCAACCTTTCGACTCCCGACTCTGGTCAGTGTAACTTCAGCATTGCATTCGGAGCACTGGAGTACTCCCGCCATCGGCACTCTCTGCATAAGGTTGATTGGAAACTTCCGATCTCTCGGTAGTTTACCGGGTGTAGCATCCAATTTTACTAAACCTTATGTAATGCTATCACTAGAGATACCTCTATAGCGCAGAAAGTATGGGAGAGAGAATTGCAAGAGAATTGAATGTGACTTTAACCTCGGAGCAATGGAGCCTTATCTGGAGCAGAGGGACACGGGTTTCCGACCCGCCTCACTCACTCAGACCCTCTTCCTTCTAGCCCACCGGTGTTTTTACACTCCTCACAGTTTAGACAAATGGAACACTACTCAGGGTAATGGTTGCTGGACACGTCCTGTGGCCATTGGTTTATTACTTCATTTCATGTTATGCATGAATATCCCGCACTACAGTATAACTGGCGTCGGGTCTGGGGTCGTATTTAGTCTATATTGCACTCTCAGGAGTCCCTTTCTTGGAAGATAGTGGGACTTCGCCCAGTTGCGGGGATCCCCCCTCTCCCAAGAAATGGCTTATCTCCTTTTGAACTTTATGCTTGGCATTGCTGTTTCCCTCATTAAGTAATACTGGGAAATTAGTTCCCATCTGAGCCTCAATGAATGGTGGGATCATGCCTGTCTCTACAGTAAATATGAACAAATACTTCGTCTGTGCGCTTCCTCCGTTCAGACTCCTTCTTCTTGGTCTTAATGGAAGATGTTCAATGAATATGTACATTTTGCTAAATGCTCTCATCTGACTGTCTAACTTTGTATATATCTCTGTCTCATGATCATGCTGTATTGTGGATACTTTTTTGATCGTTTGATGTATAATCACTGTTAATTGGAAGCGCTCACATGCTGATACAAACGGGTAGAGAGGAAGCACCGGGGTGGGGGGTAATGGGTTTACTTTTCCTTATTGTATACTTGTTTTGTCTCTTTTGGTGTGTTGTTTCTTTTGTTTGTTGCAAAATGAAAATAAAAGTTTCAAAAAAAAAAAAAACCACTTCTAGCCACTGCACCATGAGGAAAGAGTAAAGTGTCTACCCTTTGGGCAGGGGGTCTTTTGCATACCATCCAAGTGAGCAACAGGCATCGGAGCAACAGCATAGAAGACAGCAAAGGATTGATGTCTCAGCAAAACCTGCCAGTACCCATTGTCTCAGAAGGAGAGCTGCTCTGCTTGTGAGAGAGGTTCCGAGAATTATAGGAACAATCAAGCCTTCTAATTCATCAGAATCAGGATCCCTGCAGAACAGTTCTGCGGACCTACAAATACAGAAACCACCAACTCCCATGAAGGGAAAAGGAACCCAAGCATTCATCACATACAAATCCAGGACAGTGAGAGAGTTCAACTCAAGATCGGGGCACAGACCCATATCTGTATTGCCAACAGCTTCAAGTACACTGGGAATGAGAACTAGCAATAGGAGAGAGGGAAACCGGACTAAGTAACAAACAGGACCATACAAAGCTAGAAATGTGCCCTGTACGACTAAGGAATCTGGTGCTCCACCCCCTCCACGTTCAGTAACTCGTTCGTTTTGAGCTTCCAGGAGGCCTAGTAATTATATCCGAGCCCCCTTCTGTGATTGTGCCCTGTGCAGCTGCACCACTCACACAGCGCTTGGTACGGCCCTGGTAAAAAGGTGCAGGATTAGTAAAGAGTGGAGTAACTGTTAAGCTTAAGATAAAAAATAATAAAGGGAGTGTAGTAACTTATCAGACTAAGAGAGAATGGAATAATCGACATATAACCATTTTGTCTAAGAAAGAGTTAACTCTTGCAATATAATTAAATTTTTCTGCCTCTGCTAGTTGTTCTTGTTGTTCAGTGGGCTCTAAACTCTAAGTAAACTCTTGGTTTAGAACACAGTTTCTGGCTTGGACTTGGTTATTGAAAAGGGAAGAGGTATGAGAGAAATAATTCCAAGTTTTAGTCTGTGATGCTGGTCCCCATTCAAGGAAGAACCCAGATATTTTGACTCCTAAAGAAAAATTGCACAGAGCTATAGTACTGATGTAATCCCGTGCCTGCCATAAAGCAAGAGCTGCTTTAAGGAATACACACAAAGAGGTTGGGTTATTTATTTATTTATTACAATCTCTTATATACCCCACTATTCGATATCAGCGCGGTTTACATGAAACAAAAAGACCAGAACAACAGGCTGTTCGGTTTTACAGAGAACAGGTGTACAAACTTGGATAACATGGGGGAACTATTTACATGAAATATCTACAAACAGGCGTTATGAGAAAACTGTGGTAAGTATCGTGTAGTTACTTTCTTTGGAGGGGTTAGCTAGGCGTCATTGCTGACTGGGTAGTACTTGAGGAACAGGTGAGATTTGAGTGCCTTCCTAAACTGGGCTAGGTCAACGATAGCACGAATGTTCGATGGAAGAGCAATCCAGCATCTTGGGGCGCAAAATTTGAATGCCCTGTTTGCCGCTGTCAGGGTGCATTTTGTTAAGGCCTTCGGAATTATTAGAGAGTTTATTGCTGTTGGTCTTCTGGATCTGTTAGGTGGGACGACGTGAATGAGCTCTGTTAGTGAGTAGGATGTAAGACCATTGACGACCTTGAAGGTCAGTAGTAAGGTCTTATACCTGGTTGTATAAAAACCTATTGAGCAAGGTGGATGGGGTCTGGCTATGAAATTAATTAGAGAAGGATGATTTCTGTGTGAATGTGACAGAGGTGAGAGATGCAGTTGAGAGTGTGGAGTGGAGAAAACTGTACTGTAAGTTTTTGTGTATAGGTTGCACATGCATGCTGTATGGGCTCACAAGGCACAAGTGTTCGATTCGGCTGAGTGCCCTAAGTGTGCTGGGGCATATGGAACCTTTCTTCACTGTGTGTGGGAATGCCCACTGATTGCCAGAATGTGGAATGGAGAGTTTCATTACGTCTCCCGTCTCTTGAGTGTTGCCTTACAGTCTGAAGCAGCAGTATGTCTGTTGGATGTGTGGGGTTTGCTTCCCCTGGGGCATAATGTGCACATCTTGTTTGTGCAAATGGTTTGCTTGGAAGTCATGAAGGTAATTTTAATTCATTAGGTGGGTTCTACACCATCCACCTTTTTGACAATGGAAGATGCAGTTGTGGATGGAGTGATTGTTGATCCAAATGACCAGTGTTAAGAACAAGAAAAACATTTTTATTTGTTTGGTAACCTTTATTTAGGGCACTGACCCCTTATTTCCAAAACCTGATCTTTAATAGGTTAGTTACGTGGTGAAGGGCAGCAGGGATAATGGGGACAGTAAGATTTTTGGCAATGGGCTCAGTAAGGGACTATTGTTCTTTAGATTGCACCAAAGGAGCATGAGGTGAATGGGGGACTTGGGGAGAAGGTAGAGGGTTCAAAGGGCCCACTTGGACCACCAGGCTTTGTTTTGTGGGGTCGGTGGAAGGGGATGGGAGGTCTTTAAAATCGTTGGTGGGATATACAGGAGCCATTTGTTAATCAAAAGTGGAAATATGAATGATCAAGAAGAGGTGAACTGAAACACAGATGAGAGATTGGTAGTTGCAGCCCAGGGCAGTGGATTACAGACAAAATGGTTTATAGCAATCACAGAAAAAAAAACGGGCAAAACAGATATTTGTAAAATGTTAGCAGCAAATTTGTGAGACTGACATCATACTCCACATACCATGGCTAAGGAGATTGGCGCATACCATGGCAGTAATGAACCTAACTCTTCCCTTTGGAGAAATGTCTCTCCTGGGAAGATCAGCCAGAGGCAGGATCCACTGAGGAGGAGGAGAATTTCAGGGAGTCGCAGAGACTTTGGGGCTCCGAGCAATGGACAGGCTGCATAATAAAGAGGAACAGTGTCTGCAGTTCTTCCTAAACTAGAAGGTCCCTAGTTATTTATTCCCTGACAAGGAGAGGGATCAAGTTTGGAGTTTTGGACTCCATTTGGTGAGAGCCCATGAACTTGGATTGGAATAAGGAGTCAAGAGATTGTAAGCTGATCTGTTGAACTTTGTTTTGTTTTCTGTTAACAAGTGACATTTAGTGTGTGACTTTGAATTTCCTTAAGTGCATTGGATTCAGAACCAACTTTCTGCTTGGATTGAGTCTTTTTGCTGTGAAAGGAGTGGAGAGAGTGAGCCAAGAGTGCAATAGGCCTGCCAATGTATACTGGTTTTGTCCCAAGAACCCTCTTTAACACTGGGAGTCATATCTGCAGAAGGAGTCTGGCTGCTGATATTGTGCCCCTGGAATGTCATAAAGCATTTCCAGCCTCTGCAAGGGGTGTATAGCCTGGCAGGGGTTACATAAAATTATCCCTTATGAGGGCAATTTTCAGAAAGGCTAGACATCGCCCACCCTTATGTTTTAAGTTTTATTTTGCTTGATATACCGCATCTTTGAAGACAGCAGGGCATTGTACAATTTTAAAAAAAAAAGTAAAAGTAAAAGTATGTGTGGAGTTCTACAACATACATACTTTCCCCTGCTTTACAATAAGTTGTTTTTGTGGGCATACTTTAAATTGGAGGAAGAAAATAATAACTTGTAGATTACATTTTCAAATGTGTGTGTTATTTTTCTAGCAATAAAGTATAGACAAAGTAGGTACAAAGACGTTCCTATGAATGCTTTGTACCTACCATAAGTTTAAAGGGTAAAGTATGCACACACATTTTCTTTGAAAATTGGTGCAGAGATCAGAAATAAAAATTACCTACCGGCATTGCAACAATAACACAAAATTTATTCAAAGTTGTTAAAACACTAGAGGATTGTGAAAAATTACAAGAGGACCTTGATAAATAGGAAGGCTGGCTGCCCAAATGGCAGATGAAATTTAATGAGGACAAGTGCAAAGTTATGCACTTATGGAAGAACAACGCAAACTACGCTTAAATGATACAAGGTTCCACATTAGGAACCACCACCCAGGAAAAGAATTTAGGCATCATCATGGATAATACTTTGAAAACCTCCACCCAGTGTGCAGCAGTAGCCAAGAAAGAAATAGAATGTTAGGAGTCATAAGGAAAGGAATGGAGAACAAAACCAAGGATATTATTATGCCTTTGCATCATTCCATGGTGCAACCGCACCTTGAATATTGTGTGCAAGTCTGGTCGCCATATCTTAAAAAGGATATAGCAGACTTAGAAAAGATACAGAGAAGAGAGACAAAAATGATAAAGGGGATAGGTGGATACACGCATGAAGAAAGGCTTAAAAGGTTAGGGCTCTTCAAATTTCGCAAACTTGATTGGGCCCCAGAACTGGGAACACACAGGTATCACTGGAAATAAATAATGCGTGGCACTATGTGGGAACATAGACATGCCATGGACACTGCTCGGTCAGAGTGAGAGTGACCCCCCCCCCACCCTGCGTGACATGCTGTGGCCACCCTGCCCATGCAGGTGGTGGTCAAGCACTACAGTATCCCAGCCATTGCCCTCCACCCTGTGCAGATGCATCCTGGCCAAGCCGCCCTGTCTGGGCCATACCCACAATACCTTGCTCCTCATTATTCACATTTGCAGGCTAACGCTGGAAGCAGTGTGAGCAATGTGGGCTCAGTAAGGTGTTGGCAGACACAAAACAATGGAGAGACATACGTACACTCCCACACCTATCTCACCATTGTGCAGAGATGGAGGTGGTTGACAACCCTACCCGTTGCACTGGTCTTGATCACAGTGCCGACATTGCTAATCTGTGCAGGGGGTAGTAGTGCTCTGGTGATAACTGCAGCTCTGTGCTGGGGCCAACAGCCTGACACTCCATGAAGCTGTGGATAGTGGAGCCCTTGTAAGTGGGTGTCCATACCCCTGTGCACCACTGCATTGGGGTTTGCCCATGTTATTGTTGTGGCTGCATTGTGGGCTAAAACTATGGGGAGATGCTCTGCAGGATCCACAGATGGGACCTGAACCTCTGACCCTCTGCTCATGGACATGCTGGCTGAGTGTACTGCACCACACTGTTGCCACAGCAGCATAGTGGTCCCTGGGGCTACCCTTACGTTCCTCGGCCAGACCTCTTCTGTTGCACTGCATACCACGTACTGGTACAGGGCATGGCCTAGGTCCACTGCAGGCAGGTGCCTCTGCTCCCTCCAGCACAATCACCCACCCCCTCTGCCATGCCGCCATGACCATATGCTGTCGGTGCCGGTGGTGCGCCATCCCAGGCCATCCAGGGGGCAGTAGGCGGCTGCCTAGGGTGTTGGTTCTGGGGTAGGGGTGCCTACATGGATGTCCACGCTTCCCCAGGCACCGCCTGTCAATGTTATGCGCCCCTTGGGGTGCCTGCTGGGTAGTGTCTCCTGGATGGGATACTGTGGGCCATAGACTCATGGGCATGTCTGACCCTGGTCAGTTGCTGTCTTGCTAGTTTCCATTTTCTGCATTCCCATGTGCCACCTCGACAACCGCCTAGTCCACCCTGTGCCCCAGTAGCCCCCACTGTATGTCCCGCCTGCAGCCCCCATGCCCCATTTGCGCCATCACCATAGTGGCCTTTCATACCAGGGCACTATGCTGTTGCTGCAAATGGAGCACTACTATCACCTTTCTTGGGCTCCCTGCCTATGCTGTACATTGCTGATGCTGAAATGGTTTCTCTCTCTTGCAAATGTGTGCTAACGCCAGGTTTTCAGTTGCGTTAGGATTCAGCCCTTAATTTCTCCGCGTTAGTGTGAAAGGGGCCTCTCCCCGCCCATTGACCCCTTCTCTCCGCCCTCTCTCCACCCTTTTCTGGACTTACCGCGGCCGGGAATGTTAAGGCGCGTTATGTAACGTTAAGGTGCGTTAACGTTACATAACACGCCTTAACGTAGCCGCTGCTATGTTACCGCAGTTTAGTAAACATACCCCTATGGATCCAGCAGCATTGACCATGACAGATCGAGAAATCCATCGCATCCTAGAGACTCGTTGCCTACTTGCAGTAGAGGCATTATCAAGGCATCGAAAAACCTTGAAACTGATACCTGTCTGGCCAATAGCACTCTCCAACGCATTGGATAATGTTTCCTCCCTGACAGATCAGAAGTAAACAGTGCATAGGGACTCCCTTAGGAGATTGATAGCCATTCATGCAGATGTCATTAGGGTCTTGTCTTGGCTCACAATGTCTGAGCCATGGCTGTGTCAGTGGCCCACTTGCTCTCAGTCTCCACGAAAAAGATTTGCAAAGTTGCAACCTGGACGTCAGTCCATACATTCACATGACATTACTGTTTGGATGGGTACTTCAGAATCTGTTCAGGGACTAGAATCCAACTCTATCCCCCAGGTCCATTTTTTGTCAGTTCCATGCTGCCTCACGATTGTCTGCGGCCTAAGCCCCACCTACCTGGTGACGCACAAGGTGACATCAGACGCCATTAGTATAACAGGAAGAGCACTACAGCAATCAGTTGTACCTTTTCTAGTGACTGTTAGTATATTATTTCTGTATTTCAGACTTCTTTCTGCTGTATACCACATTGCTGAAGTGCTCCCTTTGCTGGTCCCAACTGTCTGTAGCCTAAGTCCCACCTACCTGGCGATGCACAAGGTGACGTCGGATGCCATTAGTATAACGGGAAGAGCACCACGGTGACCATGTCCCAAAGGCAAGTGTCCGAGGAGCAGGTCCTGTTCCTTGGGCGAGCTCCTTGGGGTGACTCTGGGGGCCTACACCTTCATCCTTAGCTCCAACAGCACTGTGTCATCTCTGTTCTCTGTTGCTCACTGTGGTTTGCTTTCAGCTCTCTTTCTCTACACTTATGTGCTGCATGAACGCACTTATTCCTGTTCACTGGGGCTATCGCCCTAGGTATGTGAGACCTACACCTAATAGAACGTGGTAAGTTACTTGCTTGATTGCGCCTACCCTGAGTGAAATTTACCTCATGCCAAGTCCTCGATGGTTAGCTCTGGGAACCATTTTAGAGTAGGGCTGCTTAATGCTCGTTCAGTCCTCTCTAAGTCTGAGTACATTTATAACCTGCTTTTTATCACACAATCTCTTACTGCTTTGCCTTACCAAAACCTGGTTATGACAGGGGATGATAGTTAGTTAGTTATTTGACTCATTCCCTCTCTCCAAACTTTTCATGTTTTCATGCGCTCATCTGAATCATCGAGGAGGAGGGGTAGCCCTTCTGTTTTCTAAGTCTCTGATGGTAACATGTTGTGGAAATTCGTTCCTGGCTTACCTTGAAGCATTACTTTTTAAAGCTAATTTCTCTTCATATTCCTTGCATTTTCTGCTAGTTTACTGTCCACCAAGCTTAGATGCAGCTTCCTGGAGCTTATTTTATTCATCGGTCTCAGATATCATAGCTTCAGGGGAGGCTTCACAAGAAGGCAGTCCCACATAAAACAATTTGATAACACTAATTTGATAATACTAGAGGATTTTAATGTTTATGTGGATAACCCATTCCAAACAATGAATTTTTTTTAGATTATTTCTCAGATTTACATTTTAAGTTACTTTCCACTGGCCCAACTCTTACAGCAGATCACACTTCAGATCTTATCTTCTCATCAGATACTATTAGTTCACAACTTTCTAAAGTTTTTCGACACGGTTCTCCTGGACAGATTTCCTTTTAAGCTTTCAAATGACGTCTTCTCCTCCTCCTCCTCCTCCTATAGTAGTGACATGTTCCTTGAAACAGATTTCTGCCAACCCACTCCCAGCTTGTAAGTTCCCAGAGAACTTTGAGAATATGACCCTGGATGAACCAACTGCTGGCAAGTTATTTAGATAACGTTGCCTCATTCCGAACCATACATGGCCAAGTAAGGAAACACTATCTGTGGTTCCATGCAGGTCTGCATTTGTTAAAACAAAAAAACACGTAAAGCCAGAGAGAGCCTGGAAGAAATTACACTTCTTTTACTCAAAGAAACATATAGGAACTAAAGGAAACAGATAAAGGTATCCAAGAAAAAATATTATGCATCTCTTATGGAGCGGAAGTCCAAACAGAGCAAGAACATTATTTACTCTTGTGTCCTCCTTGACCAGCTATGATTGTTTAGGTACTCGTGTTGTCAGCCGACACATTAGCTCAGTTTTTCCTATCTAAGGTTTCAGCTATCTACACTAGTTTTCATGCGGTGCTTGATTTTGAAATCCCACTGGATCCTGGCCTTATGAATCTGGTAAATTGTGCATCCCCTACATTGTCTAGCTCCTGGTCTTCATTTAATTGTTTATCCCCAGGGGCATTGAACGTATTGATCTCCAGGAACAAGCAGGAATGAGTCTTCACATATGGGTATCGTCGGTACTGACGGAGCCTGCGTGGGAACGCTCCCCAGCGTCCAAAAGGAAAGCTTTTGGGAGCATCCCACAGCGCCTGCGCGCTGCCTTCCCGCGTTTTCCAACTGCCTCTCTCCAGTTCTTCTTTTCCGCGGAGCCAGCAGGTCGTGTTCCTGTCACCGCTGAAGAATTTCTTTATTTTTCTTTTATTTCTTTGGTCGCGTGTCTGCCTTCTCAACGCCGGACCGGTACCGCCGGTCTTTTCTTTCTTTATTCTAAAAAAAACCCTACTGTTTTCTCACTTCAGTGCATTTTTCTTTCTTTGGCCATAGGCCTACAGAAATTTTTCCTCATGGAAAAGCCCGCCTCCAGGTTTAAAAAGTGCACAAAGTGTAGCGGCACTATTTCTGTCACTGACACTCATGAATGATGTCTAAAATGTTTAGGTCCTGACCACTCCATTGCGGATTGTGAGTCCTGCTCCATGATGTCTGAGAGGTCTACAGAACTGAGCAGCTAAGCTCAGTACCCTGTTTCCCTCTGATGCAGCTTCGGTGGCATCGACGTCTTCCAGGGCTGCTTCTTCCTCCCATGGATCTCAGGTAACCAAACTTAAGTCCAGCTGGTCCTCGAAGGGTAGATCTCCCTCTAAGAACATAAGAACATAAGATATGCCATACTGGGTCAGACCAAGGTCCATCAAGCCCAGTATTCTGTTTCCAACAGTGGCCAATCTAGGTCATACGTACCTAGCAGTTTCCCCAAGGGACACAGGTTCCACAATGCTTGTATTGGTTCAAGCATTGATATCCTGGGTCCCTTCTTAATAATGGTTTATGGACCTTTCCTCCAGGAACTTGTCCAAACCTTTTTTAAACCCAGCTACACTAACAGCCTTTACTACATCCTCCGGTAACAAATTCCAGAGTTTGATTACACGTTGAGTGAAAAAATATTTTCTTTTATTAGTCTTAAATAGTTTACCCTGTAGCTTCATTGCATGTCCCCTAGTCTTTCTATATTCTGATAAGTATCGAGATGCCTCCGGGCTTGCTCTCGAGGAATCCGCACCGGCAAAATTACCCCGGCAGGAGGCTCCGGCTTCCAAAGCTTTATCTATGGGGTCACAGGTTGACATCGATGGCTCGGCCTCGACCGATCACCTGTTGCCATGTTCTGGTGTACCGGTGGTTCCCACCAGTACCGACATCCAGACATTGGTGGCATCGATGGATCAGAATATCCTGACCATGCAGCGTGACATCACGGCATTCATACAAGCTGCGACGCCCTCGGTACTGCAACAAACTCCGTTGTCGGTACCGACTTCGGCACCGGTACCGATTGCATCGACATCGGCTTCGGTGTCGACTGCAGCGGTACACTGTCCAGTGCTGCCCATCGGTACCGATCACTCCCGATGTCGATACCACCCGGTACGCATATCGGGCTCTGCAGGAGCATCCAGACAGACTATACTTCAATTCCTCTGAGGACTCTGATGAATCAGAGGCCTCTGTCGAAGCATCGGTGATCCTTCCTCAGGAGCCCTCTTCTCCAAAAAGGAGAATGTCTCCTCCAGAAGACTTGTCAGTTTGTTCAATGTAAACCACACTGATGCAGAATAGCGCGGTATATAAGAGAATGTAAATAATAATAAAAAATAATAATAAGACTTCATTAGGGAAGTGGCCAGGGGCCTTTCCATCTCAGTGGCCCCTGAGACAGAGCCTAGAGCCAAAAAATTAGATATTTTACAATATCCTAAGGCTCCTAAAGAGGCAGCCACTTTACCAATACATGAGATTCTTTATGATCACATGTTGGGCATATGGTAGACTCCTCTCACCACCTCCCCTCATTCTCGTAGGTTGGACACCATGTACCGTGTTCCTCCTTGTCCTGGTTTTCATAAGACTCAGCTTCCTCACCACTCCATTGTGGTGGAGTCTGCTATGAAGAAGATCAAGAGTACAAAAAGGCACTCTTCTACTCCTTCAGGAAGAGAATGCAGAACTTTAGAATCCTTTGGCAGGAGAATTTTCCAGGCCAATGTACTTGTTGCCAGAATCAACTCCTATAGTCTCTATATGGGGATGTTTCTAAAAGAAGTTACAGATCATCTGCAAACTTTGTCTCCTTTTATTGCAGAAGATAAAAGGGAAGAGTTTCTCACCTGGCTCAAACATGCTCAGGATGTTTCCAAGTTTTCCAACCGTGCAGCCTTTGACTCTTTTGAAGGTGCCAGCAGAGCCTCGGCTATTGCCATAGGTGCACGCAGAGTTGCTTGGTTACAAGCTTCTGATTTGGAACCCTGGCTTCAGGATGGCCTAGGAAACCTTCCTTGTACAGGTGAAAACCTTTTTGGCAAAGATTGGCAAGCAAAGGCCACCCAGATGGATGCTGAAAATTCTGCCTTGGATAGACTCTCAAAGTCTACTTCTGCTCCTTTTAAGAAAAGGTTGTTCAAAAAGGGATTTTTCCCACAAAAAAGGCAAATATTATTCTGCTTATGGTCAGCAGGCATCTTCTGCAGGTCGTTTTGCTACAAAGAGACAGCAACAACCAAAACAGGCCAAGCCTAAGGCTGCTAGGACTGCTACGGCCCAACAGCCTCAGCCCCCTCAGGGCCTTTGACTTACAACTAGAGAACTTAGCCTTTCTGGCTCTAGAACATCCAGAGCCTCTCACCATTCCAGGAAGGTTAGCTCACTTTGCTCCCAGATGGGAACAAATCACAGCAGAGCAATGGACCCTCTCCATCATAAGGGAAGGGTACAAGTTTCATTTCTTAAACCTTCCTCCTCACACCATGGTGAGACAGTTCAATTCTCCAACATCTCTCCTCGACCTTCTGGGTCAGGAGATTGCTACCCTTCTTGCCCAAGGGGCGATAGAAGAAGTACCCCTTTTTCAACAGGGTTCAGGGTTCTACTCCCCCTTTCTCATCCCAAAGAAGACAGGGGACTACAGACCCATATTAGATCTCAGAGAATTGAACAAGTTTCTATGCAAGGAGAAATTCAAGATGACTTCTCTCGGTAGTCAGGACTGGCTTTGCCATTGAAATGATTTCTACGGGCAGGAATGGCAAGTCGAGGGCTCAGACATTACTACTACAAGAACAGAAGTGGATTTTTCGATTAGCAACGACAGGCGCAACGGGCTTAAACAGTGCAATTGATTGGCGAGTATGCCTTTAATAATAAAGTCCATTTTACCTTTTTGATTTAACAACCTCTATGAACTGTGTGGTTGGTAGCTGATCAGCCAATGGGAGTCGACAGTTACGTCATTACCATTTAAATTCGTCAGGAAATGTTAGCCCGCATGCGCGGCGTTTTTTTGCTGTATACCTACTGAGTTCCGAGTTTTCAGTGCTCTGGAAGTTTTGTATACAGTATCCCGCGGTGCGATGAAAGGTAAATGATCTGGTCGCAATGTATTTTATTTTGGATTGAACCTGCAAGTTAAGCATTGTTTCATTTATCACTTCTTTGATTTTTCTAGAGATCGTGCTGTTTTAATAAATTCCCCCTGAGGAAGAAATCGAAACGCATTTGGCGGTACCCACTTTGGTGGCGTCGGGGAGTCTAATTTCAAGCAGTATGATAAGATAAGCACAATCTTTTCTTGATAAATCATTTGATTATGATAAAAATTGAAGAAATTGTTTAATGGAAAGCCTATGGAAAAATTAAGTAACACTACATTTCTCACAGTCGAATGATGATTGCTCAACAGGTCATTGATGCGTTAAGGCAGTTTGCTTTGTGAAAATTCAGAGCATTGCCAGTGTTAGTCTGAGACCTGCATTCATCTTTTTATATATATGTACACAGAAAAATGAGTAAATAAAAAGAAGTGTATGATAGGAAGTAGCTGTGTAGTTTCCAGCTTGCTATCTTTTTCTTCAATACCTTTTAGAGGGTACACAGTGTCATACTGTATATGATCCTACACCTAGCCAGTTAAGTTATCCATTTAATTTAGGACAGCCTTTTTTGCAGTCTTATAGAAGTGGAGAAATGTATTCAGATAGCGTTGAATATTGGCATCATTGGGTTTTATCTTTTAGCCCTACGCACAGAAAACCTCCATTCCCTCCCAGATATAACCAAAAAACCTTTTGCCAGACATCAAGATGTCTGGACAAAAGTTACCAGTGTCCAACAAAAGAACACGGATCCACGTGCAACAAACTAACCCGGTACGAACCGTGGATTGCAAAGGGAGAATATTTTATTGATCAACTCCAGCCATTGGCCCGACACAGGCCGTGTTTCGTTGAGCCTTCCTCAGGGGCTAAAATGGCTAAAAAATATACAATCATAAAAACATACAATGAGAAATAATTTGACACTCAAATAGAACATATAAGACCAAGAAATGAACATCAATGATGTGTTCTAAATCATAAATGTAAACTATTACATATACAAACTTTCATGTACAGCATAATATTTAACACTAGAAGCCCCAAAATGAATTTTACCTAGAAACCCCAAAGTGCGTCAATTGACGCATTATCACGATGACTGCATTTAGCATGAAATGCAGATGTGAATTAATGTGAAGTTACTTATATGTTAAATACATACAGTATGTGACATCATTACATGATGTCATCGTGTGCTTATTGTTTATAATGTCAGAGTAAAACTGTAACCAGTGATTGAGATGCGCCACCTAGTGGGAACATGAATTTATACCTAGAAGCCCCAAAGTGCGTCAATTGACGCATCCAAAACAATTGAGTGCGTCAATTGATGTACTTTGGGGCTTCTAGGTATAAATTCATTTTCACGCTAGGTGGTGCATCTGTCAGTAATTTTCGATGCACATATTTGAACATCTTGACCTTGCTAACAAAGTCATGGAACATGACTGACATGGTTCTAGCAGTGGCGTTGGTATACAACTTCGAAGATGCATTTGCGTCAATTGACACACTTTGGGGCTTCTAGTGTTAAATAGAAGGAAAAAACAAGTATAATTGTAAATTGAAAAATACACACATTAAATAAGCAAATGATAAAATACTTTAAAACACATAAAAACATTAAAATCACAATTAAATATACTCATGTTATAATAGACATTTTATGAAACAAACTCACTAAGGGTGTGACAAAAATTATGAAGAGGACATACCTGTCTGTATTATTCTATGTCCGGATCAATCTATACCACTATGGGAGGGAAGATAACATAGATAATGAGGGAACACTGAAGTGAAGGAAACAGTGCAATGAGTTGATGTAGTAAAATCTGTACTTTATGTTAAATGACTAAAGAGGTGTTGCCGGAAGGAATAAACCTTTTCAATGTATATTCATGCTACATAAAACAATGGTAATTCAAACATAGCTCAATCAATAACTTGCAGGGGCTGGACTCCAAGGAGATTTGTTTTCTTGAAAATAAATTACATGCTAATGTTATGCATACTATGGGGTATGTTTACTAAACTGTCCTAATGTTACCGGCGCTAGTTGCAGCGATAATGTGAAGAATGCCATATAAGGAGTGGGCGTTCCAGTCCTAAGATAGCAAGAATATGTATCTTGCGATAGTGGGCGCCATGGCATGTTAACGCGCGTTAACCCTAAGTACATGCCAGCGCAGGGTTAGATCAAAGTCAAAGGGAATACTGCAAATCCCAAGCAGAAACCATTATTTATTTTTTGTCGGGCATAAACCGCAAGAGAAAGAGGAAACACCTCTCCCTCCCATGCAGTACATGCCCCTTTTAATCAAAATTTTCCAAGTGTTCATTCAATGCGTTCTTCTAATTTGCCAAAATAAAAGACCACACTTAACTGATCGATCACACACGACGTGCACGTTTCGAAGCTAAGGCCTCTGTCTCAAGTGCTCCCGATGGAATGAAGTGTGTCCATCCATTCATCTGACAAAAAACGCCAGATTGTTGGTTGGTGACGTCAGGGATATCTGTTCAAAGATAGGCCAATTATAGAAACGCCCAATATCAGAGAACCAATCACACATAGGGGAATCCCCACACATCACGGGATCCCCTATAGCAAAAGGAAAACTTTTACATGTCAGAGGTCCAACCACTCGATGTCCCAATTTAGTCCATTGGGGGAAATGGTCCGCAAAATAAAAATCCATCATTGTTCTAGCCTACGCAGTCTAAACGTATGGTCCCCTCCCCTGGGATCCGCCGGCACATAATCAATCATCGTCCATTTGAAATGTTCAAACTCATCATGGCAATCTTGACAGTGTTGTACTACCGGAGCTGTCAATATTGACTGTTGGATGCGTGAGGCATGTTCCCCCAACCGGACTCTTATAACACGTGTAGTGCTCCCTACATACCGTTTTGGACAGGGACATTCCAAGAAGTAAATTACAAAACTCGAAGGGCAAGAAGTCCGCCACCTTCGTTGGAAAACACGACCAGACCATAAATCGGACCAAAACGGCCCTGGAATGGTAGTCGGACAGTATCTACACTCCGTGCATGCCGCATGAAAACCAGATCGAGCCTCCGGTAGCACCGACCTATCCCGCAAGGTTGTCGATTTTACCAACATATCGCGTAAATTGCGACCCTGTGAATACACAACCCGTAAGGGCTTGTTAAAGCTAGAGCATAAAGAGAGCACCGGCCAATGTTTCTTCAAAATGTAGGTGACCATCCCCGAATGACTCATATAAGGTAAAATACCTGTCACTTTATCAGGTAATCCTCCAGATGGTACAGGAAGAACCTGGGCCGTTTCCAAATACCACTCCTGGTGAGAAAAGTTGTATAACATAAATGTACAAAGTTTCCCAAAGTTTTTTTTTCCTGGTTAATTTCCCTGTTATATGTAAACTCATGCCGGCCTATTGCTGTTCGTGAGTAGTTTTGTTCACTGTAAACCACGCTGATGATAAAGAGTGCGGTATAAAAGAACTGTTAAATAATAAAAAATAAAATAAATAATAATAAATAATACAAAGCCCTCCGATACGCTCGAGAAATGACTGATGTCGGATAACCCTTACTGAAGAGCCTCTGCCACAGGTCCAGCGCATGGTACTTGTACTGTGAAACTGAAGTGCACAACCGTCGAATCCTTAAGAATTGCCCAAAGGGGAGATACTTACGAAGAGGCTCAGGATGAAAGCTACCATAGTTTAGTAGACAATTTCTCTGCACCGGCTTTCTATATAACGTGGTCATCAAAGCGGTGCCTTCCCAATATACCACCATATCCAAAAATTCCAAACTGTGCAAAGCGATGTGAGCTGTAAATTTAATGCAAGGTTTTATGGTATCCAGCCAAGTAATAACGTCATTTAAGGAAGCCAGATCCGACGTCCAAACAAAAAATATATCATCAAGGAATCTCTTCCAAATAGCCACATTAGCAAAACCCACAGAGGTAAAAATATGGCGCTCCTCTATATCCGCACAACAAAGTTTCATTCACCAAACCTATTTTAACTATTACATAACAAAATTATCAACAAATCACTAAGGCTAAAAGGACCTCAGGATGGCTAAAACCCACACATAGTGAAATATCACTATAGGGAATAGCAGACGCTTACATCACAGGTCCCACAGCCACCTAACCTTACCACCAATTTCACTTATTATACTATTTCATAAACACCAAAACTACCACTGGGAATACATTACCAAATCTACAAAAACCTACTATCATACACCATTCATACAACATACAAAACAAGATTTCTTTAAAAAGTGTCTCAATAATAATGAGTATGCTGATGGAGACAGCGCAGGAACCTTCAACACTCTTCCTAAATAGAAGAAAAACAAAGATAAGAGCATACAGAATTATTTAATGTCCAAAAGAGAGCATACAGCACTTATCTGTAGAAGACGATACAACGAACAGCTCATAGAGAAGGTCCGAGCAACGCTCAATCGCATAACATTAAACTTCTAATCCAGGACAACACCGGAGAACATTTTCAGTCCAACAAATCTTTGATAGTAGCACTCGCCCAATCTTCAATAATAACACTCGCCCGACGGAGGCTTCTGTTTCGCCACAAAAAGGGCTTCTTCAAAGGGCCAATTCAGAAAGTCAACGACCACAGGCTACTCACATGGACGGTCTCCGATAGCCGACAACACGGCATCTGACGCACATTAAAAAGACACTACCACCAATCACATCACTATTACATCAAAGAGGGAGGAGCTGCAAAGTGCACACTAGCAGAGATACCGGAAAAAGTCAAAAAAAGTTTAAAAAAATAGAGACCATTCAATTTTATCATTTAAGCCATGGGGATACAGCATATTTAAAACATAAATCCACCGCTGCTCTTTCTGTAACAAAGAAAGGGGGGACCGTGGGAGGTTATTGTTTTGAATGAGGGCGGATATGTACAATACAGTCAGCAGGTATATTTGATGAATCGGGTGTATGGTATGTTTATGTTGGTTATGTACCTGAGTCTGCTTGATGTGTTTATAGTGCTCTATGAAGAGTAGTGATACTTTTTCGGAAGTCCGCAAGATCTCTTATGTCCCTTATTTTTGGTGGGAGAGAGTTTCATAGGATTGGGGCATAATATGTGAAGGCTCTATTGCTCGTTGTCTTGTTGGTCTTGCGGGAGTCATCTGGGAGGGATAGAGAGTTTTAGATACATCCCCCTCTCTGTCTAGTGTCTGGGATTCTGATTATTGAGGTGGTAAGGTGAGGTGATATGTTGTGAAGCAATTTGAAGATAATTAGGTTTTTTTATTTTCTCCTGCTAGGGATAGGAAGCCAGTGTTATTTGTATAGAACTGGAGTGATGTATTCCATTCTAAATGCTCGCATGATTACACAAGCTGCTGTATGTTGTGCCATTTGCAACTGTGATAACACCTGTTTGGTTAGACCCTGCAATATGCTGTTACAATAGTCTATGTGCGGGTTAATCATTGCCTGCAAGACCGACCTAAAATCTGATGGCTCCTATAGGGGTCTTAGCTGTTGTAACATTTTAATCTTTCTATATATAGCCTGAGTGGTCCTGTTTTATGTGTGATGATAGGCTCAAGATTTTGTCTAGGATAATGCCTAGATATTTTGCTTCATCTTTTACTTGTATTGTGGCTTCTCTAAGCTGGATATATGGCCGGGGGGGGGGGGGGGAGGGAGGTGACTGTTTTGTCCCTGGTAATAAAAATTGCTTCTGTTTTATTGAGATTTACCTTCAGGTTGTTCAATGAAAGCCAATGCATGTTACAATTTGATGGAGGTTAATTTTTGCATTACTAACTGGTAGATAAATCATTATATTGTCAGCATATATGTGATAATTCACTTTATGCTTCTGAAAAATTTTGCAAATTGGTTGAAGGTATATGTTGAACATTAAGGCTGAAAGAGCAGAGCCTTGAAGAATTCCCTGATTTGAACTGAATGGATTTGATGTGGCTTGGCCAGTTTTTACCTGTTGAGTATGGTCTTACAAGTATGTTATGAATCAGCTGAGGGCAGTTCCACTAACTCCAATTTGCTGTAATCTTGTTAACAGTACATTGTGGTTGATCAAGTCGAATGCTGAAGCAATGTCAAGGAATATCAAAATGAATGCTTGCTTAGGTGCTTCAATTCCTTTGATCAGTTTATCGAAGAGGGCTAGGATGAGTGTTTCTACCCCATGGTACAATCTGAAGCCATACTGGTGTGGATCCAGTGGGGCATTGGAAGTTTAAGTGGTCTTCCAGCTGATTTTGTACAATTTTTTTCTATGACTTTTGCTATATAGGGGAGGCTCGATATTGGACGGTAGAAGTTTGATTGTAGTTTGTCCAGGTCTTACATTTTAGAATTTGATGAATGAAGGCTTGCTTCAGTGTTTTTGGCATGTAGCCCTGGGATAATGATAAGTTAACTATTTTTAGTATAGCCGGTGCCAGTTCATCGCGGGACATTTTTACCCAGCTAACTGGGCATGGGTTACCTGGAGACGTGGTAGTGTTTATTGCTGTAATTATTTGATCTAGGTGTTCTAAATTTACTGGGATGAGGTATTGTCATGTCAGAATGTTAGGTAGAGGTTCTAATTTATTTGTTGTTGCATCATGTGTATGTAGACCCAGCTTGGTGCTGTAGAAGCTGGCTAGCAACTGTGGGCTGATGTAGGTGGAGGGATCCTCTCTGTTTGGTGATTGGGTTAATGATTTCACAATCTCAAATAGCTCTCTTGGTCTATGGAGTGATTTCATTAGTAGCCTAGTATGGTTTGTGATAAGGAAGCTTATCATAGCTCAGGTAGGAGCTATAGAAAAGATGATGTGACTCTGAACAAGCAACCTGTCAGTTCTGGTAGAAGCAAGAAAACAGAGTTTTCACATAAAAGACTACCAGTCCCAGAATGCACCAGGTTTCCAGCAGCCATGAGAGGGGCTGAAGTGAGGAAATGTGTGTGCAATCAAGAGAGCTATGAGGTAATCCCTAAGCACTCATCTCAAAGGGCAGGGCCTGATTCAACACAGCTGCGCTGTGTTAGGGAGCAGCACACATTAGAACAGGATAAGAATAGAGCTGATTCTTCAGATAACAGTTACTACAAGCTCCAGCCCAGTTTCAGCAACAGTTTCAAGAACAGCTTCAGGAAGAGATACAGAGGGGAGAGCTTCAGCAACGGCTACAAGCACCAGTATCACCTGGAAAAACAGAAGCCAAGCCAAGCAGATAGAGAGAGAAGGAAACTCTCTGGAAGGAAGAGAAGAAAGGCCATTGGAAGGTCTGGGAGATTCCAAGGCAGTACTCATACTGGGAGGTATTCCAAAGGCCAGCAGAGTCCATTGGACTGGATTCAGCCAGAGGAATGGAGTGGCAGAGATAGGAATCACCAGTGGCTACCTGGAAGAGAGAAGACTGCATGTGGAAGGGACTTTCAGACCAAGGCCAGAAGGTATGTGAGAGAAGATCCAGTGTCCAGGGATCAAGATTGGAAGGCTGGACATCAGAATTGGATTACATATTGGCCAGGCTATACAGAGAGGAATAATGATAGCAGGAGAGGCTCAGGTATGAACACTGATCCAGACCCTATCTATAATAGAGAATGGCAGCAAGGGAATAAGCATTCTCATGATAGTGCCTTAATGAAAGACTCATCTGTGCCAATGTATGATATTGACCCTATGATTGTTGATGCAGGGGGAAATACAGCAGATGAAAGTACAGTTTATATGGACTGTTCTTTATCTAAATGCTATTGCTAGTTTGCTATGAGCAAACACATCAGCCATCACAAAGAAACCTAACTTTGTTCTTTATTTCCACTGCAAACAGCTCTTAAAGCAGGATTTGGGCTCACACAGTAGCAGCCAGCCAGCTAAAGGTTTTCAGCTGGTCCATTGATAGTAATTAGGGCTGCACCTGATTGTGTGTGTGAGCAAGGGAGAATCACTGCTGAGATCGGCGTGGAAAATAAGCAGAAGTTAACCTAACCAGCAAAGTTTATTCTTTTCTTTGTGCCTTTGTATTTGGTAATTATTTGCTAAGAAAACATTAGCTAATTGCCTGACAAGCTGAAGGTTGTTTTCTGGTTTACTTTGTGACTTTTTGTTATCCAATTTAAACACTGCAAGCAAGTAACCTCATTTATAGTGCTATCAAGCATACATGTGCTGGGTGAATTAAACCCCATCAATAAAAGAAGTATTTTATTGATCTTACCACTTGGTTTCACAACTCAAATTATTGTCATCAGCTGTGTTTGGGAGTGAATGAACTACAATACCCACAATACCTTGCAAGAATCATATGAATATATGCATCGTCAAGATTGTGTAAGTTCTCACCCTAGGCAGCCGTCTGACAAATGGCGTAGTTTTTCGGATTGCTCTTGCACCAAGAGGATTTACTTGTTGTGGATTACAAATAAAAGTCAAGTTTAAAGCTGTAAGAAGATTTTTTTCCCTCGTCTGCACTTTGGAGGAAAAGTGGTTGTTCCAGGAAGCTGTCCCAGAGGAAAAGACCCTATGCAAAGCTGGATTCATCACTGAGACAAGGTAATATGTACCTGGGCATGTCTAGTGGTGGATGTGTGTAAGCACAGGGGGTAATTGAAAAAAAAAAAAAGTTGAAAAAAAAAAAAAACACACCTGGTTGGAAGGTGCTGCTCTTTGGTTTTTTTTTTTTCTCTCTCTTTTCTTGCAGGGGTCAAGATGGATCCGAGGGAGATGGCTCAGTGGATGGCAGCCCAATTTTGCAAGCAGCAGGAGCTATCACAGCAGGCCCAGGACACTGCTATGAAGGCCTTAATCGAACAGCAGAAACCAGTGCTTGATCTGGTGCAAGCTCTAGTTCAGCTGCAGAGCCAAAGTGGAACAGATGCAAGACCAGCAGTTAGTACTGGTGCACCACATGTGGACACTGTGGGACTCAATCAAGGGATTGGGGCATTTAATTTTGGGAAATTAACTCCAGAAGATAATGTTGATGATTTTCTAGAGTCTTTTGAAAGAGTGGCACAGGCTTTAGCATGGCCAGAGACCCAGTGGGCAGTAAGGCTGGCAGCCTCATTAACTGGTGAGGCACTAGCAGCTTACAGAGCAATGCCAGCAGCCCAGGCTTTGATTTATAAGGATGTAAAGGCAGCTATTAGAGATCGCCTAGGGTTGTCAATTTCAGAGTATAGGCGAATGTTTAGAGCTGTTACATTGAAAGTGGGTGAGACACCCAGGGCTCTGAGTCAGAGAATCAGAAGTTTAGCTGTAAAATGGTTGGAGCCTGAGCAAAAGACAGTAGAAATGTTATTAGATATTATAATGCTGGAACAATTTATGCTTGGGGTACCTAAAGATTTGAATGTTTTTCTTATACAGCAAAATTGCCAAAATCTTGGAGAGGCAACCATGCTAGCAGAGAGATTCTTGGAAGCCACGCAGGCTTGCCATAGAATGGGTGGCCCTCTAAAGATGGATGCTGAGGCTAGATGTGCTGTATCAGAAAAAGGAATAATTAGGAATGTTTCTAAAAATGAATGTACTGTATCAAACCAGATGACACAGTGGAATAGAAAGAAATGTTTCAAGTGTGGAAAAGTGGGACACTTAGAGAAGAGATGCCAGACACACACTAGTTTAATGGGTCTGGATTTAAAACAACCCAAGGAAGGATTTCTTTTGATGGTTGATGTGCAAGGAATTACCACAAATGCATTATTAGACTCTGGGGCAGACCAGAGTATGATGTCAAAAAGGCTTTGGAAGAGGATAGAGGCCCAAGAAAGATTTGTGCCTAGAACCCCTGAAAGCCAAGTTCACATCAGATGCATTCATGGTGCTGCATCATCATATCCCACCTATAGGCTAAAGGTTAAGTGCCTAGGGAAACAAGAGGAAGTCCTATTAGCAGTGGTGCCTAGGCTACCCTTTGATTTGGTTCTAGGAAGAGACTGGCCAAGATTTAAGCAGGGTCTAGTGGAAGGACTAGGAAAGAAGGAGGGAGAAGGTTTAATGGTAGTAGCTCCCGGGCCTTTATTTGGAAGTCCTCAGACCCCAGCTAAAAAGATGGTTAAGCGTCCAGAAGACCAAGCTACCCCAAAGCAGATATTCGTCCTAAAGTACCATAAGGTCTCTGAGAAGGCCCAAGCTCCTAAGCGGGCAACCCCTCAGTCTGCTGGGTTTGACCTGTGCAGCATAGAAAATGTGATTGTACCTAGCCAAGGGAGAGCCCTGGTTGACACCGGTCTCCAAGTGGAAATACCAATTGGATGTTATGGGAGAGTAGCCCCAAGGTCCGGATTAGCCCTTAAATATTTCATCGATGTGGGTGCGGGAGTAATTGATCCCGATTACAGGGGCAATATTAAAGTTCTGTTGTTTAACTTTGGACAGAATGAGTATCATGTGAAGACAGGAGACAAAATTGCCCAATTGATTTGTGAGAGGCTGGGTTTTCCACCTGTGGAGGAGGTCACATCCCTAGAGAATTCTGAACGTGGAGCCAAAGGCTTTGGTTCTACTGATGTCAAAGGGGTTAAAAGCTTAGCTGCCACCTGTGCCCGAGAGAGGGAGGTGAGTGAAGAGGAAGATTTGGGACCCCAGGTATCTGATTGTAAAGAAAAATCAGAGCCCCAAATAGGTGAGGACCTGACAATGGTACAACAGGAAGAAATTAGGAAGTTGCTTAAGGAATTCCCAGATGTGTTGACACCCATACCTGGGGAGACCCATTTGGTGGCCCATGAAATAATAACTCCACCTGGGAAATTGGTTCGTCAAAGGCCATACCGCTTGCCTGAAGCCAAAAGACAGGAGGTAGTGGCACAAGTCCAGGAGATGTTGGACATGGGGGTAATAGAGGAGTCAAAGAGTCCCTGGAATAGCCCCATAGTCCTGGTGCCGAAGCCTGATGGATCCTTAAGATTTTGTATTGACTTCCGGCAGGTAAACGCCATATCAGTTTTTGATGCATATCCAATGCCAAGAATTGAGGAGCTGCTAGACCAGCTGGGACAGGCTCAATACTTAACCACCCTTGATATGACAAAAGGATATTGGCAAATCCCGCTCACCAGGGAGTCGAAGCCGAAAACTGCGTTCAGCACCCCCGTTGGCCTTTTCCAGTTCAAGAGGATGCCTTTCGGACTGCATGGAGCAGCGGCTACCTGCCAAAGGTTAGTGGATCAGGTACTTCGACCCCACCAAAGTTATGCTTTTGCATACATGGATGATGTCATAATCCATAGTAACACCTGGGCGGAGCATTTGAAGAGGATCAGGGCAGTCTTGTGCTCTATGAAGCAAGCGGGAATCACTTTAAACCCGAAGAAGTGTGCCTTTGCAAATAGGGAGGTAAAATACCTAGGCCACCTAGTGGGAAGAGGAAAAATTAAACCTCTATTAAGCAAAATAGATAGCATCAGGAATTTTCCTCCTCCAACAACCAAGAAACAACTAAGAAGTTTCTTAGGACTTATTGGATACTACCGCCGGTTTATACTGCAATTCGCAGAGAAAAGTGCCATTTTCACGGATATGCTGCGAAAGAATTGTCCAAACCAGATAAAGTGGACACCAGAAGCTGAAAAAGCGTTTTCAGTATTAAAAGAAAAATTGTGTACAGGACCGGTACTGAAAGGAGTAGACTTCAAGAAACCCTTTCTGGTTCAAACCGATGCATCGGATGTAGGGCTAGGAGCAGTCCTATCCCAGTGCCATGATGGGGAGGAGCATCCTGTGATGTACCTGAGCAGGAAGTTGTCACTGGCTGAACAAAAGTATTCCACGATAGAAAAAGAGTGTTTGGCTATCAAGTGGTCAGTGGAGGCGTTAAGGTTTTACCTTACAGGGAGAAAGTTCCAGTTGGTCACGGACCATGCCCCACTTAAGTGGTTGCAGCAAATGAAGAACCACAATGCCAGGTTGACACGCTGGTACATGGCCTTACAGGCGTTTGATTTTCAGGTTGAACATCGTGCCGGGAAGTTACACAAGAATGCGGATGCACTTTCCCGTATTACGGACTGTAGAGAAGAAGCTTCACCAGTAAAACCAGTCCGTAATAACTTAAGTAGGGGGGTATGTGATAAGGAAGCTTATCATAGCTCAGGTAGGAGCTATAGAAAAGATGATGTGACTCTGAACAAGCAACCTGTCAGTTCTGGTAGAAGCAAGAAAACAGAGTTTTCACATAAAAGACTACCAGTCCCAGAATGCACCAGGTTTCCAGCAGCCATGAGAGGGGCTGAAGTGAGGAAATGTGTGTGCAATCAAGAGAGCTATGAGGTAATCCCTAAGCACTCATCTCAAAGGGCAGGGCCTGATTCAACACAGCTGCGCTGTGTTAGGGAGCAGCACACATTAGAACAGGATAAGAATAGAGCTGATTCTTCAGATAACAGTTACTACAAGCTCCAGCCCAGTTTCAGCAACAGTTTCAAGAACAGCTTCAGGAAGAGATACAGAGGGGAGAGCTTCAGCAACGGCTACAAGCACCAGTATCACCTGGAGAAACAGAAGCCAAGCCAAGCAGATAGAGAGAGAAGGAAACTCTCTGGAAGGAAGAGAAGAAAGGCCATTGGAAGGTCTGGGAGATTCCAAGGCAGTACTCATACTGGGAGGTATTCCAAAGGCCAGCAGAGTCCATTGGACTGGATTCAGCCAGAGGAATGGAGTGGCAGAGATAGGAATCACCAGTGGCTACCTGGAAGAGAGAAGACTGCATGTGGAAGGGACTTTCAGACCAAGGCCAGAAGGTATGTGAGAGAAGATCCAGTGTCCAGGGATCAAGATTGGAAGGCTGGACATCAGAATTGGATTACATATTGGCCAGGCTATACAGAGAGGAATAATGATAGCAGGAGAGGCTCAGGTATGAACACTGATCCAGACCCTATCTATAATAGAGAATGGCAGCAAGGGAATAAGCATTCTCATGATAGTGCCTTAATGAAAGACTCATCTGTGCCAATGTATGATATTGACCCTATGATTGTTGATGCAGGGGGAAATACAGCAGATGAAAGTACAGTTTATATGGACTGTTCTTTATCTAAATGCTATTGCTAGTTTGCTATGAGCAAACACATCAGCCATCACAAAGAAACCTAACTTTGTTCTTTATTTCCACTGCAAACAGCTCTTAAAGCAGGATTTGGGCTCACACAGTAGCAGCCAGCCAGCTAAAGGTTTTCAGCTGGTCCATTGATAGTAATTAGGGCTGCACCTGATTGTGTGTGTGAGCAAGGGAGAATCACTGCTGAGATCGGCGTGGAAAATAAGCAGAAGTTAACCTAACCAGCAAAGTTTATTCTTTTCTTTGTGCCTTTGTATTTGGTAATTATTTGCTAAGAAAACATTAGCTAATTGCCTGACAAGCTGAAGGTTGTTTTCTGGTTTACTTTGTGACTTTTTGTTATCCAATTTAAACACTGCAAGCAAGTAACCTCATTTATAGTGCTATCAAGCATACATGTGCTGGGTGAATTAAACCCCATCAATAAAAGAAGTATTTTATTGATCTTACCACTTGGTTTCACAACTCAAATTATTGTCATCAGCTGTGTTTGGGAGTGAATGAACTACAATACCCACAATACCTTGCAAGAATCATATGAATATATGCATCGTCAAGATTGTGTAAGTTCTCACCCTAGGCAGCCGTCTGACAGGTTTTCTCTCTTAAGGTTGTTGATGGCCTCTATGTAATATTGTAATGTGTTCATATAGTATATCCTGTCATCTGGTAGCTTGGATCTTCTCCATTTTCTTTCTAGTTTGCACAGGGTTCTCTTTAAGGTTCTTAGTTTGTTGTTATACCATATGTTTGATTTTCTAGTACTTCCTTTGCATGCGTTTGCTGGGGCAGCTGCAGCTTTAGATAGTACAGAGTTCCAGTTATCCAGTATGATATTAATATCAGTGGTGTCATGATTCAGTTGTGGAAGTTTTTCTTGTAGGAATAAGATTTTGTTGTATATTTTTAAAGTGTGCTTTTGTAGTGGGCTTGGTACTTCACCTGCAAGCTGCGTTTGTTTGTGGAATCTTGAAGGTGATGTTAAAATGGTCAGACCAAGGGGCAGCTTGGGTTTGTTAGAAGGGGGTGGGCCTATTTATCGAGTAGACTATCTGGGAAGAATATTAGGTCTAGAGTGTTTCCCTTATTATGTGTCGGAGTTTACAATTTGAATGTAGTCCATATCATTCTTAGCTCTAAGGAAGGAGCATGCCTGTGAATTATGGATTGAAGGAAGATTAGTCACCTAGAAGAATTAATTCTTTGTTAGTGTGTGTGTGTGTATGAAAGCAAACTGTTTCTAGGATTGTACTTAAAGCATTGGGGTCATGAGTTGGGGGTCTATATATCAGGCAAAATGTGGCCTGTAGGTTTCAACTAACAGAATGTCCAGACCTTCATTACTAATATTAGCTATTAGGATGGGTTTTAATTCTTTCTTTGCCAGGATAAGACCTCCACCTCCGCGCCTGACTTCTCTGGGAGTGTGGAAGATCTCAAAATTAGGTTGTTTGATTTGATTGAGTAGGACTGTCCATGTCAGCAAGCCATGTCTCAGTGATTAGCATGATATCTGTTTCATTATCATGAATATAATCTAGAAGGATAGGGATTTTATTTTTAACCGATCTTGGGTTAATTAAGAAACAATTTAAAGTTGTAGGACTAGGTTGACCAGCTGTCCAGATATCAGGAACATGGCAGATTGTTGCAATGTGGAGAAGACACTCGTTTGTGTTTTATGTTGTGCCCTGCCATTTATATCTCATTGTTGCTCCTTTCGTATGACAGTGGCATTGAATTATGAGTGTGTTATAGTGGTGGTGGGATGCATCAAGTATATGGTATGTAGCAGGTGCATACAGAGTAAACAACATAGCTATACAGAGAACTGTCATATATGTCTTTAGCTCCATTTCAGTACTCGTAAGGGGTGAAGCAGTTTACACAAAATAATGGGAATTGAGGTGTGCTCTCGCAATTATTCTAATGTGTGGTAAATTAAATCATACAATTTGATTTTTGTGAGGTTCATGGTATTATACAGATACCTGTTAGTTGATTCAGAATAATCTGCATTAAGTATGGTTGTTATCCTATTAGGTAACCAAGGAGAGCAGGCAGTGCCTGCACACTACCAAAGAAGACCAAAAAGCAGGCACAAAAGAGACTGGCGAATGTTCAATTCAGGTGTAACGCCTTTATTGGCCCCTATGCGTTTCGTCTCAAAAGCCTTCCTCAGGGGGTCTTTTGAGGGAGAAAACCTCAAAAGAATTAACATTAAATGAGTATAAGTAAAAATACCAAAGAACATTTAAAAAGTGTTATAAAATCATAAACATGCTAAATACAATTATTTAATAAAGATAAAAGTAAAACTGCTCCTATATGTGTATCATAATACCTGAAAATACCATGTGGAATATGATGAAATCATAACATAAAACAAATAAAAAATATTATTTTAAAAACATAATAACAAGATAAAAAGTGCAAATAGATCAAGACAAAACCTAGACCATTGCTCATTATACTTAAAGGTGCAAATAGACATTAATAAGAAAATGGACCACAATCATAACCCACAAAGATGCATAAATCAATAAATTCCATAAAACAATTCATCTTATATTCCAAAATACAAATGACAGAAATATAACAGAAAACAGGGATGAGGGGAATAAAAAATCTGAACAATAACTAAAAGTTTCTGCCGATACTTATGAATGAAAGGAACCTATTTCCCAACAGACCCAGTAAAACTGATGTCATATCTTTTAGATGCTGTATATTTCATTATTATATAAAATATTAAATGAGTATAAAAGTGAAATCTAAAAATCATACATCTCTATATTTAGGTAGAAACTTTTACAGACTTTATATCATTATTTCTCTGAAAGGCATATTTTGAAACTTTTTAATGTCCTTTGATCTTAATTATTTAGTACTTTTAAAGATGTATATATTGATCTTATTAGAATTATAGGATTTGATTTTGAACAACTCCTCTTAGGAGCAAATCTTACTATAAGTTCCTAGTTTCACAGTTATGCATTTGATATAATATAGCCTTGATTTAACGAGACATCCAGCAGTAATACCATCATTTTTTATTGTGAAGCAAGAAGGCTATTTCCCTCCCATCTCCTTCCACTTTTCTTTACGTATGCAGTTTCTTCATAAAAGAGGGTTCTCTTATGGCAATGTCCCGTGCTTTTTTGAATAATCCTTCATAAAAACTTTGAAAATACTTCACGGTAACATTTGGTTACTAATTGGAATAATTCCAAGCTCTGACATAACAACTACAGGTAGCAATAACCAATGATAGAGCTCTTCCTATTTTATGCCTTTATGATTTTACTTTTTTAATAACATTGTGTTTGACTATTTATTATTTATTATTTTTTATTGTTTTATCCTTTTTAGTGGTTTGTATATACCACAAGACATTAAAGGTAGTATTCAGATCTTTTATTCCCCTCATCCCTGTTTTCTGTTATATTTCTGTTATTTCTGCCATTTGTATTTTGGAATATAAGATGAATTGTTTTATGGAATATATTGATTTGTGCATCTTTGTGGGTTATGATTGTGGTCCATTTTCTTATTAATGTCTATTTGCACCTTTAGGTATAATGACCAATGGTCTAGGTTTTGTCCTGATCTATTTGCACTTTTTATCTGTGTTCTTATGTTTTTAAAATAACATAAAACAAATTTAATAAAAAATATTATAATTTTATCATATTACACATGGTATTTTCATGTATTATGATACACATATAGGAGCAGTTTTACTTTTATCTTTATTAAATAATTGTATTTTGCATGTTTATGATTTTATAACACTGTTTTTAAATGTTACATAGAAACATAGAAATATGACAACAGAAAAAGACCACATGGCCTATCTAGTCTGTCCTTCCATAACAACAGTCCCCTTTTTACCTTTAGAGATCCTCTGTGTTTGTCTCATGCTTTTTTGAATTCAGTTACTGTCCTCATCTGGGAGACTATTCCACGTATCCACTACTCTTTCTGTAAAGAAATATTTCCGCATATCACTCCTGAATCTATCTCCCTTCACCCTCATCCCATGTCCCCTCGTAGCAGAACTTGCTTTCAATTGAAAGAGGCTCTCTCCCTGAACATTTATGCCACGGAGGTATTTAAACATCTCAATCATATCACCTCTATCCCGCCTTTCCTCTAAGGTGTACATATTAAGATCCTTCAGTCTGTCCTCATATGCTTTATAATGAAGACCACTAATCATTTTAGTAGCCACCCTCTGCACCGACTCCATCCTGTTCACATCCTTTTGAAGGTGCGGTCTCCAGAACTGCACACTATACTCCAAATGAGGTTGCACCAAAGACTTATACAGAGGCATTATCACCTCCTTTTTTCTGCTAGCCATTCCTCTCCGTATGCACCCAAGCATCCTTCTAGCTTTTGCAGTCGCTTTTTCTATCTGTTTAGCTACTTTAAGATCATCAGACATAACCACGCCTAGGTCCCGCTCTTCTTTAGTGGACAAAAGTACTTCACCCCCTATACTATGTTGCTCCCTTGGATTGCTGCAGCCCAAATGCATGACCTTACATTTTTTAACATTAAATCCCAGCTGCCAAATTCTAGACCATTCTTCAAGCTTAGCTAGATCCCTCCTCATGTTATCTACACCTTCCTGGGTGTCTACTCTATTGCAGATTTTGGTATCATCCGCAAAGAGGCAAACCTTACCTGAAAGCCCTTCCGCTATATCACTAACAAAGATGTTAAAAAGAATCGGACCAAGGACAGATCCCTGGGGCATACCACTGGTAACATCCTTCTCCTCAGAGTGAGCTCCATTTACTTGTACTCTTTGTTGCCTCCCACCCAACCAATTTCTAACCCAAGCAGTAACTTTAGGGTCCATCCCTAGGGTGCTCAGTTTGTTTATAAGTTGCCTGTGAGGAACAGTGTCAAAGACTTTACTGAAATCTAAATACACCACATCTAGGGCTCTCCCTCGGTCCAACTCCCTGGTCACCCAGTCAAAGAAATCAATCAGATTTGTCTGACAAAACCTGCCTCTGGTGAATCCATGCTGCCTCGGATCCTGTAATCCGCTGGACTCCAGAAACCTCACTATTTTCCCTTTCAGCAGGGTTTCCAATAATTTACTCACCACCGAAGTTAAACTAACCGGCCTGTAGTTTTCAACCACATCCTTACTTCCGCTTTTGTGTAAAGGCACCACATGAGCCTCTCTCCAGTCCTTTGGCACCACTCCTGACTCCAACGAGGCATTGAAAAGGTCAGTCAGTGGAGCTGCTAGAACGTCCCCAAGTTCCCTCAGTATTCTCGGGTCTATCCCATCCGTTCCCATCGCTTTGTCTACTTTAAGTTGAGAGAGTTTCTCACGAACACAGTCTTTTGAAAATTGTTCAAGATGTCCTTTGCTTCTGTTCCTGTTTGTGGGTGTTTTCTGAGGTCCTGCTCCTGGTTCTTCATCTGTGAACAGAGAACAAAAATATTTGTTAAGCAATTCTGCTTTATCCTTATCAGCTTCTACATATTCCTCCCCTGCACCCTTGAGTCTGACAATAACACTCTTGCCCTTTCTCTTCTCACTAATATATCTGAAAAATGTCTTATCCCCCCATTTTATTGCATTAGCTATTTCCTCCTCATTTTGAATCTTTGCCTTCTTGACTACTTTGCTAGCTTCTCTAAGTTTTTCCAAATACAGATGCCTGTCTTCCTCTCTCTATGATCTCTTGTATTTCATGAAGGCCTCCCTCTTTTTCTTCACTTTTTCAGCTACTTCTTTCGAAAACCATAGCGGTCTCCTTTTCCTTTTAACTTTATTTACCATTTTAACAAAAAGGTTGGTTGCCCTTAAAATATCCCCTTTCAGTTTTGCCCACTGTTTTTCTACATCCCCCAGCTGTTCCCATCCCACTAACGACTCCATGAGGTATTGGCCCATCTTCGCAAAGTTAGTCTTCCTAAAGTCTAAGATCCTCACCTTTGAATGGATTCTAACAGCCCTAGTCCTAATACTGAACCACACCATCTGGTGATCACTGGATGCAAAACGATCTCCCACTACAACATCAGAAACACTTTCACCATTGGTAAGCACTAAGTCCAGTATGGCCCCCTTCACGTGTGGGATCTGTTACCAATTGCCTGAATAGTTCTCCCTGTAGAGAATCCAGGATCTCCTTACTTCTAGATGATACTGCAGCAGGAATGTGCCAATCAACATCTGGCATATTGAAATCTCCTATCAGTAGCACTTCCCCTTTCCTAGCAATGCTGCGTATATCTTCAATTAACTCTGTCCACCTCTTCCTCTTGTGAGGGAGATCTGTATATCACACCAATGCAAATAGATTTCTCTTTCCCTCTTTCTAGTTTAACCCACAATGCCTCCTCTCTCCCTTTTAAGTTCTGTAATTCCAAAGCTTTAATAGTAGTTTTTACATATAGTGCCACTCCTCCTTCCCTTCTTCCTACCCTCTCCTTTCTGAATAAAGTATAGCCAGGTATAGTTACATCCCAATCATGGTTTTCTGTGAACCATGTTTCTGTAACTGCCACTAAATCCAAGTCAGCCACTCCCCCCAAAGCCTCAACATCATGGATCTTATTTCCCATGCTACGGGCATTTATACACACTGCTTTTCATATGTTACCCTGTTACCCATTTCCATAAAGTTATTTAATGTATCACCTACCTGGGGGCTTTCACTTAACTGGGGTTCTATGTTCTATGGGTATTTTTACTTAACCTCAAAAAGAAATAACATTAAATGAGTATTTCTTCCTCTAAAGACCCCCTGAGGAAGGCTTTTGAGCTGAAACGCGTAGGGGCCAATAAAAGGGTTACACCTGAATTGAAAATTCGCCAGTCTCTTTTGTGCCTGCTTTTTGGTCTGCTATCCTATTAGGCCACAGCTGGTTTAGGGAAAGCATATTATGCCAAGCTTTTACCATGCTGCCCTGCTAAATAGCTGGTGAGGCTGTGGGTTCAGTTGGTTGTTTTGTTCTTTTGTACATGGCTTTGTATCGTTGTTAGAGATACCACTTACGGTCTCCGCCAAAGAGCCCTCTGGCGAGGCCCTCAGGTTCGGGTGCGCCTGCTGGCGCCTCTATTTATCTGCTGCTGCTTGTTGTTTAAGTGCGGTGGGTTGGCATCGGCCTTTTGGCAGTGATCAGGGAGGGGCTTCCCTTCCCGCTCGCCTCCCGATGCCGACCAGGCCAGGAATTGGGGCAGAGAGAGCACTTGTGCCTGCCAGCACCTCTGTTTATCTGCTGCTGCTTGTTTCTCTAAATGGACTAAAATGAAAATGTCACTGGTTAATACCATGGTTAAGGGGAAAGCTGGAGACATTTGGCTTCCTTTCTGCCGAGGTTGCTAAAATTCAGATCAGTAGTCTACTTGTTCAAAAAAACCCATATCAGATTAATTGAAATTTGTGTTGTGTTCATAATTCATATGAAAACCAGGACCTCCCATTGTTAATTTTATGGTACAAGCAAGCAGTCTGGCTAGCAGAGATTCAGAAACAAGATGTTTACGGCTATATTTCTCAAGCCAGACATGTAATGTATATTAATAAAGAGTAAGGTTTACGGGGGGCGGAGCCTGATGTCCAGCGGGTAGGACGCTTTGCGTTGAAGCTCCCGAGAGGCCTACTCAGAATCCTGACTTAATACCTATATAAATTTACTATTTCGCTCCGAGCTGACCGGGGCACCTCGGGGGGGATGGCGGCCCATAAACCAGCGCGCTTGGACTTCGGGTCTCCTTCTTCTTCTCACGGAAAACGCTCCAAAACAGAGGTGTCCTCCCCACAGAAGATGGTTCCATTTCGTGAAAACCCCGCAATGCACCTGGAGATTTTGGAGGAAATACGCGGCGTGAAGGAATTGGTGCAGTCCAATGGAGAAGCGCTTCGAGCCATGCGAGAAGACTTTGGAGTGCTCCACGACCGACTTGAAGGTCTTTCATTACGGCAGGACAATATGGCGGGGGTCCTCGACTCGCACGAGGTGCGCTTGGGCAAACTGGACAAGGCTGAGCGCCAGATACAGAATCTTCAAAAGGAGTTGGAAGATAGCAATAATCGAGCCCGTCGCAATAATGTGAGGCTCCTCGGAATGCCGGAGGGGGTGGAAGCAGGAGATATAAGAGAATTCTTGCTCAAAACTCTTCCCTCCTTGCTGAAGATCACTTTTCACAGAGAACTGGAAATCGATCGAGCACACCGTGTTCCTGCCCGCATGGCGCTCAACCGCACGACCCCCGGCCTATTATCTTCAGCTTGCTACGATATCAACAAGTGGAACAAATTTTACATGCTGCCCGAGCGAATCATCATTTGGAATTTGAAGGTCGTAAGGTCTCCTTCTTTCCTGATTTGGCAAAGCCTACCGTTGACCGTCGGAAGAAACTCCTTGCTCTTCGCCCTCGACTTCAACAGCTACAGGCTCGCTTTGGCCTGTTGTATCCAGCGAAGCTCCGAGTGACTCTCCACAACCAGACCAGGACGTTCGAGGATCCTGATCTACTATCAACCTTTTTGGACTCCAAAGAAGCAGAGCAGATGCGCTAATCCCAAATCTTGGACTCTTATCTGCCGGCTCTGTCCGCCATTTTGAAGGGCCCGATGCGGCGGTCATAGCCCAGCACAGAAATAGCCTGGACTTTCTTTCTTTCTCTGTATGACTTTTGTCTTTGGTCTCCTATCCCTTCATGATGTGTGCCTCGGTCGGATTCGGAGCACGCACAGTCCTACAGGTTATATGTTTTTTCAATTTTGGCCTTCTCTGGGGTTTCTCCCCGCAGACACATGGTCGCCAGTAATTTTGGGGTTTTGCTTCTCCTCTACCGTACTGCGGTTTTCTTTGTTAATGTGGGGCGCTTCATTGTATTATATTAGCTTATTTTTCTTATGTCAAGTGTACAGCTAGATACAGTCAGTTTGAGGGACACAGTGAAATTATGTGTGCTATCATGCTCAGAATTTTAACTTTTCTGAATGGCCTTATGTAAATCTTATTATTCATCGTCAAAGGCATTACTGGTCCACTCAAAGGAAAGAAAATCCTTAGCTATCTTAGCCACGAGCATGTTGATTTGGTGTTTCTTCAGGAAACGCATTACACTCTGCTGAAACACTGAAACTCAATGCTAGGCCTCACATGGTAGCTGCCTATTCTCCCACCGTTTCCAAATGGTACGGGATAGCCATTCTGGTTAAGAAGTCTTTGCACGCTACTGTACCTGATATTAGCGCTGACATGGAGGGTAGATGGGCCCGTGTACACCTTGAGGTTGGAGATAGTGAATTCACGTGTATTTGCACTATGCCCCGACTGTGGACAACCCTGCTTACTATGCAAGTTTTGCGCAGTTGGCCTCGGCCTCCGCCAATGCTCCATTACTACTTGGTGGCGATTTTACTCAAGTGTTCCCTCAATCTTTTCTTCTCAAACAAGGTGCTCGTTGGTTGGAAGCTCCAGTACCGAGCAGACCTGTGTGGCTAGATATAGTAGCGGGCCTTTGCTCACCGGATTCCTCTTACCTTACTCCCTGGTATGACTCTCCCATTAGACTCCCACTACCCACCAATGCTTTTCGACACTTTAGGTGCCTTTAATACTCTTATGCAACCTTTCGACTCCCGACTCTGGTCAGTGCAACTTCAGTATTGCATTCGGAGCACTAGAGTACTCCCGCCATCGGCACTCTCTGCATAAGGTTTATTGGAGACTTCCGATCTCTCGGTAGTTCACCGGGTGTAGCATCCAATTTTACTAAACCTTATGTAATACTATCACTAGAGATACCTCTATAGCGCAGAAAGTATGGGAGAGCGAATTGCATGTGACTTTAACCTTGGAGCAATGGAGCCTTATCTGGAGCAGAGGGACACGGGTTCCCGACCCGCCTCATTCACTCAGACCCTCTTCTTTCTAGCCCACCGGTGTTTTTACACTCCTCACAGATTAGACAAATGGAACACTACTCAGGGTAATGGTTGCTGGACACGTCCTGTGGCCATTGGTCTATTACTTCATGTTATGCATGAATATCCCGCACTACAGTATAACTGGCGTCGGGTCTGGGGTCGTATTTAGTCTATATTGCACTCTCAGGAGTCCCTTTCTCGGAGGATAGTGGGACTTCGCCCAGTTGCGGGGATCCCCTCTCTCCCAAAAATGGCTTATCTCCTTTTGAACTTTATGCTTGGCATTGCTATTTCCCTAATTAAGTAATACTGGGAAATTAGTTCCCATCTGAGCCTCAATGAATGGTGGAATCATGCCTGTCTCTACAGTAAATATGAACAACTACCTCGTTTGCTCGCTTCCTCCGTTCAGACTCCTTCTCATTGGTCTCAATGGAAGATGCTCAATGAATATGTACATTTTGCTAAATGCTCTCATCTGACTGTTTAACTTTGTATATATCTCTGTCTCATGATCATGCTGTATTGTGGATACTTTTTTTTTTCTTTTTTTGATCGTTTGATGTATAATCACTGTTAATTGGAAGCGCTCACATGCTGATATAAACGGGTAGAGAAGAAGCACCGGGGTGGGGGGTAATGGGTTTACTTTTCCTTATTGTATACTTGTTTTGTCTCTTTTGGTGTGTTGTTTCTTTTGTTTGTTGCAAAATGAAAATAAAAGTTTAAAAAAAAAAAAAGAGTAAGGTTTACACAGATTTTATTATTATTGCACATCAAATGGTTTATATTACAAGCAAGGGTGAAGTTAGTAACTAATTAGACTGTGAAGATCAGGTTTAGAGGAATATAAATCCAGATTATTTATAAACCGTAAGGGCCTCTTTTCTTAAACATCTATTCATGCAGCCTTTATGCTCAAGTTGGGGATTCTGATAGACTGTGACTCAAGGTCAAATTATTCGTTCTGAGATATACAAAATCAAATGGCATGAGACAGAGCTTCCCAATCGCTCTAAAGCGGAGTCAGATTAAAGCAAAGCATAAGCCGTGTTATCGGGAATCTTTAAGCCAAGCCAGAAAACATGCATGTCAAACTGAATATTTCTAAAATGCTGACAGCTGTGCAAATATGCAGAAATCTCCGCTGTTAGTTCCCTCGCCCAAAGACTTTTGTGATAAATGGATTTCCTGCTGGACTTACATGTCTGACTACAGACTGCATCTGGCCTCTGAAGAATCAGACCTGGCCTACTTTCCAAACTCATTGCCTATGCATTCTGGGGCTTGTGGTCCTCACTACCAAAACCTATGTGCAGGATGGCTTTTCCAAGTTTAATTTAAAAACATTTATATACTGCCTTTATGAATTGATTAGGATACAGCTGAATGTCAAAACAAGCAGGAGACTACACCCTTGTAGGAAACATTTTGGCATCTACAGTATTTACTAAGCTGTGTTTAGTGTTTAATATGGGTTTTAAATGCATTTATGTAGAGATCAAAAACAGGTAATGTGTCACATTAACAGCGTTAACAGTTAGTGCACATTAACTGTCATGTTAAACACTTTTCTGGCAACGAATTCCAGAGCTTAGTTATTCATTGAGTGAAAAAAGTATTTTCTCCAGTTGGTCTTAAATGTACTATGTTGTTTCATTGCATGTCCACTAGTCTTTGTTCTGTTTTAAAGAGTGTAACGGATGACCAACAAGGAACAGACCCGTTACAAAGAGTAAACAATCCATTCACATTTATTCATTCCACTCGACTCATTATTTATAGACCTCTATCACATCTCCCCACAGCTGTCTTTTCTCCTAGCTGAAGAGCCTTTTAAGCCTTCCTCACAGAGGTAGGCTTCCATCCCCCTTTTATCATTTGGTCGTCCTTTGTACCTTTTCTAATTCTGCTTTATCTTTTTTTCAGATGTGGCAATCGGAGCTCCACGCAATGCTCCAGGAGGTGTAACTAACTACTTTGTGGGTTAGTGGCCGTGCTGTTAACGTGCGGTAGCAATTGTTGCCCCATGCTAGCAGCTCAGCCTCCTTTTCCCCAAAGCTACCCTCAATAGTTGTGTAGCGATTTTGCACTTAGCACTCCTTAATGTTGGCTGTTAACAAGCCTTAAGGGCAAAACCATGGCACATTTTAATAAAGGGGAACATTTATATGTCACAGGAAACTACACATGGTTTAAGCAATGTTATTTCAATAGGATAAAAATGGGAAGTGTGGGGCATTCCAGCTGCCTTTTTTGCAAACTACTGTTTCTTGTGTTTAGCTCTGCTGCTGCCTTCTTCACCATTTCTTTCATGCAGTGTGACTGTCTGCTATCTGCTTCTGACTCTCACTCTCACTCACTGCCTCTGGCCAGTCTTAATTTTTCAGATGAACAGTGTTTGTGAAAGCTATGAATTAGCAGTGTTGAAAACCAATTCCTCTGTTTAATATTCGGAACGGCTTCAGTAGGAGCAGTACCCCAACAGGTGTCCCCACACTACCATACTAATGGAGGAACTTCTGGCCTCTGCTGAGACTGTCAACAACCATGCCAGCTGGAGAGTGCTATATTTGGGAATTCTTCAGGTCCAACCTGGAATTTCTCAGTTCTGAAGCCAAAAATTCAGCTCCCTGAGAGAGCATCTCCTTTTCTCTGGAGGACCCTGCAGAGGAGGGCAATTTAAGCACCCTTTAGTTGAAAGCTGCCGCCCTCCTCTCTGGGTAAATGTATCTGTGCTATAAGGGGCAGAGGTAGGGATTAGGAAGGGTGGAGCCATCAGTCAAAACTAGAAATTTAATTTACTGAACCATCTGGGAAGCAAGTGCAAAGTCCATAGATAGAGCTGACCTCCACGGGGCATTTTCCCTAAGTTTTATTTATTTATTTAACTGGTTTTGGTATACCATTTTTCTACCAGTCAAAATGGTGAACAGTCAAGAAAAGATAAATAGTGGTGGGTTACAATGAGTTATAGTGAGTTGAGCTAATGGGAGGACGGTTGACAAGGTCGAGACTTTGGCATAGTGTCAGTGGGTTACAATAGACTCAGTAATAGGTACAATAGGTATTCAGCTGATCATTCTTCAGGAATGCTGGTGTGTGTCATAGTGCTCCTGAAGAGTTAAGTCTTTAGGTGTTTTCTAAAATCTTTGCTTGACTGGAAGTTAAGCAGGGTGAGTGGTAGTGCGTTCCAGAGTGTATGGGCATAGAGTGAGAAGGCTCGTAGATGGGCATGTTGGGTACAGTTGCGTACCTGTAGCGGCAAGCTGAAAAGGTTCAGTGTGCTCTGCTGCGTGGCCTGGTGGTACTGGAGTTGCTGATAGACATTTGGAGGTGTTGGGCCGTGAGGCCTTTTTGGACTCTGTGTATGATGGTGAGGACTTTGAACTTGATCCTAGAGTTGATGGGTAGCCAGTGGAGAGAGTTCAGTATGGGAGTGATGTGGGAGAGTCCTGGTACTCTCAGGATTGTGCATGCTGTGGTGTTCTGTGCTAGCTGTAGCGGTAGGATAGTATGCTTAAACAACCGTTGGTATATGGAGTTGCAGTAGTCAAACAGGGGGGTGACAGTAGCCTGACAGACTGCATGAAAGTTGTCAGAAGAGAGTAAGGGGTGTAGGCTGCATAGTATCCTGAGCTTATAGTAGACTGCTTTGGTAGTATTTTGTATGTATGCTTGAAAGTTGAGTTGCTGATCTAGGGTGACTCCAATGAACTTTACCTGAGTTTTGACTTGGAGGTCCATGTTGTCAATTCTGATGGTTCAGGGAGGCATGAAGATGGGGTCTCTGGTGACATTTAGGATCTCGGTCTTGCTGAAGTTGACTGTCAAATTGCAGTGCTGGAGCCATTTGACTATTTCCTTGAAGCAGGCTGAGAGATTGGAGTAATCGGGTGCGGCTGTAGAGAAAGGGGTATGTATCATTGTCATCAGTGTAGATCCAGTAGCTGAAGTTGAATTCCTGGATGGTTGTACTTAAGGGTTGGATGTAGATGTTGAACAACAGTGAGGAGAGTGCCTATCCCTGTGGTACACCTTGTGGCAGGGTCTATGGAGATGATGTACCCTGTCCTATTTTGACCTGTTGGGTGCGCTAGGATAGGTAGGAGTGGAACCACTGGAGAGGTTTGCCCTGTACTCTGATCTCGTGGAGCTGATCTAGCAGCATTCGATGGGACACTGTCAAATGTTGCAAAAATGTCCAGGAAAAGTAGTATGAATCTACTTAACCTAGTCACATCTATGGTGATTTAAAATGTTTATATGTATATATTCACTGTTAATACGATTGCATATTTGGCGATGTAATATATAAATGTAATTTTATGTTGTTGATCAAACTGTAATTTATCTGGTTGCTCAAATGTATAATTGTAATTTATGTGGTTGTTGTGCACCCCTCCCTCAAATCAGACTGTAATCTTAAATTGTTCTGTACATACTCCCTTGTTTGTTCCACCAATAGTCCGTTGCTGATCGCTGGAAGTAGCGGCATACAAATATATACCAAATAAATAAATAAATAAATAAAAATAAATAAAATAGTCTCCATTTCTGCAATGAGTGTTGATAATAGTAGATGTCAGTAGAGTTTCTGCGCTATGATGGGGCAAAAGCGGAGCATGTTGGTCAACGTGCTCTTGCAGCTGGATTTGGACTGTCTTTTTCAATGATTTTTGCCAGGAAGGGATGGTATGATGTAGGTGATCTAGGCTCTAGGTTGGGCTTTTTTATGAGAGTGTGGATAGAGGCCTGTTGGGGGGCGGGGGGGGGGGGGGAGATAGGCATGGGATAGGGATGATTGGACTATGGTTAATATGAGTAGTAGTGCGTTCTGGTGGCCTTTATCCATGATACCGGGCATGGGTCCAGCGGAGTTTCCCTTTGAAAATTTGTTTGCAGACCCATGTGTAAAAATTACATCTAGGCCTTCAACCCCCTTCACAGATTTTTAAAACTGACACCCTAAAAAACTAAAAAAATGGCATGGAGTGCTCCCAGCGAAGGGATCCTTTCTGCCACGATGGCACAATGAAAGGAATATCTGAGCCAGCAACAGTAGCAAAGAGCAAACTCTGCACCCAATATTCATAAAAAGATAACCTCCTAAATTTGTGTCCTATTTTCGGCCAAACTTAGGAACCTAAATTTCAGCAGAAAATTCATCTTAAGAAGCTTAAAGGTTATGGGGAGCATATTGAAAACAATTTAGCTAGTCAGTGGGATATTCATTGGCACTAAAATGGTTAGTGTCACTAAATATCCCCTCCTACCCAGTTTAAATGCCCCAAAGCTAACCATGTAGTGATGGAGCATTCCGAAGCCGGAGCGGAGAGGCATGTCAGCAGCAATATTGGGCCACTGGTAGGCTAAACCCTAGCTGGCTAAAGTTAGGCCAGCTTTTTTTGGCCTAACTTTAAATGGTTTAGCTATCTGGCCAGCGGCTGAATAGCACTACGGACTAGATCAGTGGTTCTCATCCCAGTTCTCTGGGACCCCCAGGCCAGTCATGTTTTCAGGATATCCACAATGAATATGCATGAGATAGATTTGCATGCACATTTATTTATTTATTTAAAGCTGTTTATATACCGCCTTTCTACTATTCAAGGCGGTTTACATAGAATTAATAATGAAACGGTGCATGAGCGACTGTTTTACAGAGAACAAGAACATTCCAGATTATACAATTAGTGCAACGGTCAGATAATTATGATCAACACAAAGTAACTACAACTCTGTACAGAGGGGAATGAGGAAAAAAGTGATCTGTGGATGACAATGAATGTGTGATGTGAGGATAGGAATTGAGTCTCTGAAGTTTTGTAGTAGGTAAGGTATGATACTAGGTCACACCTGACCGCAGATCTGGAGTTGTGGCAGTGTTGAAGTGTTTCTGGATGGTTAGAAGGTTGAGAGGATTGTGTCTTCGGAGTCCATCACCCTTGGGTTTTCAGAGAAGAGAATGGAGGCAGGTTGCCAATTCATTGTGTATAACTTTGTGTGTCATGATGAGTGCCTTGTACCTTCTCGCATGGATGGGGAGCCAGTGCAGGTGTTGTAGGACAGGGATGGTATGTGCTTGTCTGGAGATTCTGTGGGTTATCCTCGCTGCCGTGTTTTGTGCCATTTGTAGAGGTTGTAGGGATTGTTTAGAGAGTCTGTGGTAAATTATGCTGCAGTAGTCAAGTGTAGGGGTGACTATGACTTCACAAACTGTGTGAAATAAGTCAGGACCTAGTAGTGGGTGGAGGTTCTTCAACGTTCTCAGCTTATAGTAGATGGATTGGGCTTTTATTTTTGTGCTTGAAAGTTGAGTTCCTAGGATTTGTATGCATTGTATTGCAGATCTATCTCATGCATATTCATTGTGGATATCCTGAAAACCTGACTGGCCTGGGGGTCCCAGAAGACTGGGTTGAGAACCACGGGCCTAGATTTAAGATCCTAATTTAGGAGTCCAGTACTCAAAACTGCTGATCAGCTTAAGGTTATCAGATGTCCCCAATTTTCAGGGATTGTCCCTGATTTCAGAGCTGTCTCTTATTCCCACTGGTTTGGCAGCTTTCTGTCCCCATTCCAGCAATGGGGTAGTTACATTAAAATCGCTAAATTAAAAAAATATTTTTTTCTATCAGGTTTTAGAATTTTACAACCATTATCTTTATATTTTGAGCAGCGTGGGGGAAATGCATCACTGTTTCTGTTTCTGACCGTTTTGTCTGCCTGGACATGATGTTGCTGTCATGGGATGCATGGGAGGAGCAGGGTAAGGATTCCTCTTGCCTCCTGCACGTTTGTTGCTCAAATCTGGTACTAAGATATCCTTTCCTCTTCCTCCGCACCCCCCCAGTGGCGACCCAGGGGTTTCTGCTGCCCTAGGCAGACCCTCTGTGTCACCCCATCACCTTCTCTTAGCGCTGAAGCAGCGGCAGTTCTCAGCACTACGTCAGGCCTTAAAGTGCCTGCACACATCAATGGTCATGGCCTGCTGCTTCTGCCCCCCCCTCCAATGCAACTTCCTTGGAGGAGCAGGAGTGGCGTGCCAGAAATGCGTGTACCCATTCAGGCATTATAAAGCCCACTGTGGCGCTGAACTGCCACTTCCCGGAGGGCAGTGTAAGCGATGCTGCCTGCCAGGGTCCTGATGCCCTAGGCAACCACCTAGTTTGCCTAGTGGATGGGTAGACCCTGTCCCTCCCCCAAACTTGGGAAGAGTGTCCCAAATTTGCTTGCAAAAAATCAGGTAACCCTAGCTAAGCTCCTAATTTTTTTTTCTCCTGCCCAAGATCTGCCTCTATTGCTAACCACCCTTTATGATCCTAAATTTAGGAGTTTAGTGAAATTTTAGCGGGCATATTCAGTGGTGGCCGTTGCAACTGTTAAAGTGGCTAGTCATCGTCGCTTTAAAGTAAACTTGGATATTTAGCGCAGAACCATACCTGGCAATCAGCACTGCATATCCAGTTTGTCCAGATTGCTCTTTTGCAACCCAATCCCAGGAAAAAGATTTAGGCGTCATCATGGATAACATGTTAAAACCCTCGGCCCAGTGTGCAGCGGCGTCCAAGAGAGCAAATAGAATGCTAGGTATGATAAGGAAAGGAATGGAGAATAAAACAAAGGATATTATAATGCCTCTATATCGTTAAATGGTGAGACCGCACCTTGAATATTGTGTGCAATTCTGGTCGCCGTATCTTAAAAAGGATATAGCGTTATTAGAAAAGGTTCAGAGACGAGCCACCAAAATGGTAAAGGGGATGGAAGGATACTCCTATGAAGAAAGGCTAAAAAGGTTAGGGCTCTTTAACCTGGAAAAGAGACGGCTGAGGGGAGATATGATAGAAGTCTATAAATTAATGAACGGAGTGGAACGGGTAAACGTAGATTAATTGTTTACACTATCAGAATATAGAAAGACTAGGGGACATGTAATGAAGCTACAGGGTGAACTATTTAAGACAAATAAGAGAAAATATTTTTTCACTCAACGTGTAATCAAACTCTGGAATTTCTTACCGGAGGATGTAGTAAGAGCTGTTAGTGTTGCTGTGTTTAAAAAAGGTTTGGACAAGTTCCTGGAGGAAAGGTCCATAAACCATTATTAAAAAGGGACCCAGGATATCAATGCTTGACCCAATACAAGCACTGTGGAACCTGTGTCTTTTGGGGAAACTGCTAGGTACGTATGACCTAGATTGGCCACTGTTGGAAACAGGATACTGGGCTTGATGGACCTTGGTCTGACCCAGTATGGCATATTTTATGTTCTTATGTTCTTAATTAGTGACAATATTCAGCTGCTAACTGGACTGCAAAATCGCCTAACGTTTAAAAGGCTGCCCTATCGCTAGGTGTTTTAGCTAACGGTTAGTGGCTGAATATCACCACTAACCACATAGCTCATGGTGCCGCCCCCGGAATGTGTCATTGCTAACTGGTTAGCGATGGTACATATAACCAGGTCAGGAGGGGATACTCAGTGGCACTAACTGGATTACTGCTGCTGAATATCCTGGTGAGCTGGATTCATGTGGTTTGCAGGTGTGCAAACCATATATATCCCTTTGAATATGCGCACCTTTGAGTAAATTTCGGCACTCGGCACTATTAAATTTTCAGTGAGGCCAATATAGGAGCATAACTCTCATATCCCTTGAATATAAAGACTTCTGCGCATAGCCATATGGCTTCCAGTATCTGCATCTCCACAGGCCACTGGGTCCAAGACTGGTTCCAAGACTCAACTCATGTTTTTGCCAACGCTGCATCAACAACCAGAAAGCTTAGGGATGGGGCTAGAGATTAGTTTGTTTGGCCCCTCCAACCAAAAAATATTCTGCAACTCAGGGGTTATCATGGTATATGGCTAATGGCATAAAAAGGGAGAAAAGTCTTGGAAACTAAAAACTGTATTTGACTGTCCATCTGTCTACAGGTAACCTTTAAAAGGTTACAGTATGGATCCTCCCTGTCTCAGTCTGAATGAGCACACTCTCCATCTAAAAGCTATTACTCTCTTTTGTTCTTTCTTTGTTTTGTTTTTTTGTTTTGTTTTTTCTTGTATTGTGGATAACATGCATTTTTCTTTATATATTCTTGTATTGTGGATAACATGCATTTTTCTTTATATATTCAAAAACATAATACAATTTAAAAAAATAAAGAATTTTGGTGCTCAGAACCATGAGCATTTGGGAGTCAGACACATGGGCTTTCCAGCTTTGAAATTATAAGAACCTCCCCATATACCAATGTGCCTTTCAAAAGATGCCATGGTCTCAAAAATGTTCATCAAAAGGCTCTTGACACTATAACAATCCTTACAATTGTAATATAAATTTGATTTCTTAAAAAGTCAGCATTAAAAGTGATATAATAGCACGAGTCCAGGAAATCTGTTTTCCAAGCCTTTTAGTTTCCCTATACAATTGTATTTTTAACTTGATTTTTATACTCATTATTGTACATACAAGTTAATACTGCCCTCTGCTGGTTATGTACCATCAATGCAACAAAGGCTGTCTGAATAAACTAGTGCAGTTGCCAGAAAACCAGCCGTCTCCACCATGAAGCACTCTGCCTAGGATCAAATGTGAACTTTGTTTCTTAATCAGATAGTTCGCAACTAGTTGTAATTCTTTCCCTCTCTTCAAAATACAGTATATTTTTGTGTTGCAACATCATCGAAACTCATTGGCTAAAAGTGAAAAGGCACAGATAGTCCAGGGCTAGATTTAAGAATTGATGCCTACTGTATAGGCAGGACCAAAGAGGGGTGGAGATATCATAGAACATGATCCTAACATAAGCAAAACCAGGTAATTGTCTTTTGTTGCCTATACCTAAATGTGGGCCTTACAGAGGGGAATTTTAGAAGATCCCTCCAAGTGTAATCTGGGATGTCAAGCCAGAACATCTGAAAAAAAAGAAAAGCAGGCATATTCAAGTGCAGACATGATTTCATAAACCTGGACATACATGATAGGACATATGCAGGGCATCTACTCAGACATCCCCAGAACTGTATTTATGGGTTAGGAACAGGGCAGCCAGGGTGCAAATCCTGTTGCTGCTATAGTTGAAATTGTGCTGAGTACTGGGGATCATAGTGTTTAATTCTCTAAACCCTCTGGATGTTTTTCAGCTAAAACAAGCACTTTCCATTGCTATTCGCTATTCAGGCCTTGGAGCAGGTCTAAAGATAGACGTGATGCCGGATGTCTATGACTTTTCGATGATCAGGCCGGGACATACTGGTCCCTTGGAACGCCCTAACCATGACTCCAGGTTCCTGGGACTGCCCCGGCCGTTCCTCCTCCATGCCTCCCATTCAGATTCGGATGTCCTCACAGCTGCCTTCTTAAATGGCTCTGGAGATGGTCTCTGTGATTTGGACATCCAAAACACAAATAGGGCTTCTAAAATAACCCCCGTGGAGCCCTGTTTTTGGATTGATTTTATAGGGCCCGGTATTCAGAGCTGGCGGCTAGACGCGAGTAGTGTCTAACTATCGGTGCTGAACTTAACCCTGGATATTCAATGCCGGGGTCATAGGCAGCCTCGGCATTATATATCCGGGGTCGCCGATATTGCATGCTGCCCAGTTAGTTCCTGCAGCTAAAAGATAGGCGAGTGTTTTCCTTGACTATCTTTTAGGTGGAGTTCGCTAACCTGGCAGCATGCAACATTGCTGCTGCACAGTTAAGGACAGTCACCACCTCTCCTCCACTCTGGAACACCCCCGACATGCCCCATTGCTAAGCGGTTAGCATCGGGGAGCGTAAGGGAGAAGAGAGGGGCCGTAAACCATGTAACTGCTCTTCTAAAATCTGATAGCTCAGCGATCCTCCTCTAGTCCACCAACACCTTTGGGAATCTCCAGGTTATTGACCTCGGAATCTTATCAAGTATTGCAGGGGTGACAAACTTTATACAGGGCCACTTTTGTGGCTCTTGCTTGTAACAGGGGCTGGGGATGGGGGTCCCTCACACTTAGAATACTGATCAAACAATTGACCTAGGAGAAGGAAGTCAGCTTATTTGCCAGTTTACATAATATGAAAAAACCCTTGGTAATATTATGTAGGCTGGGTGCAATGTTCCCTCTAATTTTCTGTAGGCTGTGTGCGCATAAAATATCAGCTGTGTGCAGCTTTTGAAGGAAGGTTAAATTTTTGTGTGCCACATGATGACACTTGGAGTTATATACTTTAAAATTTGACTACATGTCAGAATACAGTATGTACACCACATTGATTTTCATCAAATTAAATGAAAATAGACGATTACTAAATGAAGCAGGAAATTTCTAGTAATTACAATCACAACTTTTACATTTTAAGACATCTGTGTTGTTTTCTATCAGAATCAGAGACGTAATTTTTGTGCGCTCTGTTGTAAAGTATGTGCGCTCGCTCGGCGAGGTGTGTGCGTGCGCACACGTGCACAGCTTAGTGGCTGGGTGTATATTTTATTTCTTTTATTTTAAAATGTTTATATACTGCTAATCAGAAAATTCTAAATGGTTTCCAATAAAACACAGACATTTTGATTCCAAACGACATGCACAACTGAAAGACAGCCCCATTCCTAAATGTTAAAGGCTCAAAACTGCCATTCATTAAAACATTTTCTAAATAAACAAAAGTCCTTGAAACCAGTCCGTCCACTGTGGAACATGCACAATTACACATACCGGTCTTACTAGCCTAACATAATATTAAAAAAAATACTGACCCAGTTATGTCATGCTGGGAGGAGACTCCTCTGGGAGGGAAAATCCAAATCATATATAAACCACCCCCAAAAGGCAAAGATCTGACTTTGGCATACATCCAGTATACCATGAGGAGGAAATGAGCAGTGTACCCGTAAGGGGGTGGTGGGGGGGGAGCTGTTGGTGGCCAACCCCAGTTCCTCATACTATCCAGGGGGAGCCACAGGCCCAGGAGCAGCAGCGGAGAGAGCACAGGGAAAGGAAGGTTCTCCAGCCTACACCTTGAACTCCAGAGTGACTGTGTCTCCTCGGCCAGTACCCTCTCTGGCTCAAGAAAGAGAGCTGCTCTACCTGTGTGGGGAGAATGGAAGCCTTTTACTACAGGAAGAGAAGGAGAGAGGGGTCCAGATCATCAGAGTCAGGAGCTCCTGAAGTCAGAATCAGGGGCCTGCAACCACAGGATCCACCAGCTCAGAACAGGAACCACAAGAGCTACAGTATCTACAACCAGTGACACTACAGCCAAGTGTGAACCAGGGCAGTGACGGGGATCTCTGCCTGCATTACTACCAGCTCCAGGTATACTAGAGCAGGAGAGGGAGGTTCTCACTAATGGGAAGCAACCAGAAGTATTAGAGAAGTAGTTGATTCAGTATAGCAGATTGCATGACCAGAAGGAGAAGGAGTTATCCACTTGTAACAGTTCTATTTTTTATATCTCTGCTTTGATATTGTTATTGTATCAATGACCCTAAAGTTCTAAGTAAACCCTTGATTCAGAACACAAAATCTGGATTGGACTCAATTATTTTGAGAAGGAAAGAGGTGTGAGGGGAGTTTAAGTGCCAAGGCCTTCCAGTGTATACTGGTCCCATTCAAGGAACCTTGTAATTAAACTCCAAGAGTGGAGACAGAGAGACTAAAACTCTTGGATTGGTGTGAACACTGTCTGCCATACAGCAAAAAGGACCAATGTAGGGACTACACACAGGCAGGGGACTTACAGAAGAATTATAGAAATACTCAAAAATAATTAAGAATAAGAGGCCAAAAGTCTGATTGCATAAGACCTCACCTCCCTTGACTTGTTGGAAGTCTTTTTTGCCGCAGTAACAGTCATGAAGTGTTAGAGTAAGTGTCTATTAACTTTGCATAGTGGGATGGTACAGTTTCTTTCCCCTTCCTCTTGGCAGACGGGCTCAGGCTCTTTCAGATTGGCTGGGAATTGTCTGTGGACTAGTCTTCACATGTTGCCACAGATGTTCTATTGGAATCAGGTTTGGTCTTTGACTGGGCCACTCGAGGATATTCACATTCCTCATACTGAACCATTCTATTATTGTTTTTGCTTTGTATTTAGGATCATTATCATGCAGAAAGGTGAATCTTTTTCTAGGTCTCTGGCAGACTGGCACAAGTTTTCCTCCAAGATCTGCCCGTACTTGGCACCATCCACCTTTCCCTCAGTCTTCAGAAGTCTCTCTGCTCTGTTGCTGCAAAGCGTCCCCACAAGATAATGCTACCGCCACCATGCTTTACCGAAGGAATGGTGTTAGGGTGATGTGCTGTGCTGTGCTTGTTTTGCATTACAGTATTAAGACCAAAAGGTTTCACTTTGGTTTCATCAGATCACAAAACGTTCTTCACATGTGTGTCTGTTTGCAAATGCTATTTGGCTTTTCTTCAGCAGTAACTTCCTACTTGCCACTCTCTCCCACAAAGGCCATACATGTATAGGGTTGCCAACTTTTTGAAAGCGAAAAACCTGCCATATGTTGTGCCTGTACTCCGCCCCTTCCTTGCCCCACCCTCCAAAAAATGCAGTGATGGCAGCAATGCAAGCTTCCGCACCTGCTGGTCACATTGGGGTGGGCAAAATGGGAAGTACAAGTGATTACACTATTCAACCCCCACTGAATTGCAGTTCTCTCCTCACTCCTGCAACACTTACATTCTCCCCCATACTGTATTAAATCCAACCTTATATTCTGTATTCACAGAACCCCTCCTCCAGCACCTCCTTCAAAAACAAGTGCCGAACAGAACTAGGACATTTCCCCCTTAGTATCATTTGAGTAACAGCAACATAAATCCTCTCAGTACCAGGCATATTACGAAGTAATACAAAACTCTACCAAAATGTTGCTCAGTATCTAGTGCAAATCTGTCATGCCAACACTTACTTCTAAACCTCACAATCAAGGTCTCTATCTAGGATAAGGCAGCACATTAAACACTGCGGTGCGCCCTCAAACATCAAGTGACTGAGTCTGCTCTGAGATGCTTGCTAAGTGCAGTGCCTGCATATGGAAGAAGCTTGCTACATGGCACACTGTGCACACACACACCCCCCCCCCCCCCGCACATGTGCCTGTTGCCACATTAAGTCAGATGATGACGGACGTCCGTAATGTGAGCCACCAAGTGGTGCCAGTTCCGTAGAGTGTGTGCATGTGCCTTCCTGACACCTAGGGGCACCAGAGGATGCATCACTCACTCACATAGAGATACTAAGGGTAACCCATCCCAAAGAGTGAGACTTATGTCTCCAATGAGTGAGACTGAAAGCCTTTGAGTGAGGTTTTTCTCACGACGCATTCACGTTATAAATTTGGAAAGATCTGCAGGTTGTACTGCTTTGCAAATGAAAGGAGCACCACAAAATGATGATATTTAACGTTCTATGGGGGGTTTTTTCAGCTTGTAATTTTTCACTCACTCCCTCCAGAACAGAACTAGGACATTTCCCTGTAGAACTCGCCATATAAACAAAACAGTCTGAAAATAACAACAATATAAACCTTCTCCAGTACCAGGGTATTATGACGTAAGACAAAACCCTACAAAAGTCAGCCTGGATGGAAAAAATCTGCCATTCCATAACGGCGCTAATGAGGGCCTACCTAGAAAAAGGCAACACTGTAAACACTTCAGTACCATCCATTGGGAAAATTAAACAAGCCGTATTACTACAGATCCCTGAAATATGAGATTGCAGACCTACTATTAGTAATCTTTGAACTGTCATTAAAATCATCTGTAATACCTGAAGATTGGAGGATCGGCAATGTAACGCCAGTTTTTAAAAAGGGTTCCAGGGGTGATCTGGGAAACTACAGACCGGTCAGCCTGACGTCCGTACTGGGCAAAATGGTAGAAAACATTATAAAAAACAAAATTACTGAACATGTAGATAGTCATGGCTTAATGGGAGACAGCCAACATGGCTTTAGCCAGGGAAGATCTTGTTTTACTAATCTGTTATGTTCTTTTTAAGGTGTGAATAAACAGGTAGACAAAGGTGAGTCAGTGGCTATAGTGTATCGGGATTTTCAGAAAGCCTTTGACAAGGTCTCCTGTGAGAGACTCTTGGTGAAATTAAAAAGTCATGGGATACGAGGTAGTGTATTATTGTGGATCAAGAACTGGTTTAAAAGGTAGAAAGCAGAGGGCAGGGCTAAATGGCCAGTTTTCCCATTGGAGAAAGGTGAATAGTGGTGTACCCTGGGGATGTGCTGGGTCCGCTGCTTTATTTTTTTAAATTTTTTATTTATGCAATTTCTAAAAAAAAAACACACAAGAAAAATATCTTGTACAGAAAGAGCCGGGTTGAAGAAAAAACCAAAGCAACACAAAGTAAGAAAAAAATTTATCTATACAATCAAGTCCTCAATAAGTAGGGCAAGACAGGTCACAATACAAAAGAAGTATTCTTACATACTCGTAGTCAAAGGAAATGAACAGACATCAAGGCGGGGCATACAAATCAATACCATAAGTACACCACCTAAACTAGGTAGGACTACCCAAGGGGGGCAATGAAGAGGGATCCTGCATACTTGATAATCTAGAAGAAATAAAGGAGGCCAATTGAGGTGGATCATAAAATATATATCTGTGACCAGTCAACTTCACCAAACATTTACAGGGAAAACCCAAAATAAAAGTCCACCCAATTGGACCACACCAGCACAATACAACAAAAATTGTCTCTTCCTCTTCCTGATGTAGCCCTGGAAATATCCTAATCTGAGAATCCAAAAACACTTTTATTAGGGGACCGAAAAAATAATTTCAAAAGCCAATCTCTATCGGCCTCCACTGCAAGGGTGACCAACAAAGTAGCGGTCACCCCTGAATCAGAGGCCAACCTCTCCAGAAAAGTTGACACATCAGATGACACCAGTGAAGACTTCTCCAAGTTATTCACAGCTCTAATCTTAACAGTAGGCAAATAGAAAGCTTTCGAAATAGGCGGTAGTGATTCAGCCAAAACCTTCAATGTAGAAGTCAAAAACTTCTTAAATATTTCCAGGGCCAAAAGAGAAGGGACCTTTGGAAAGTTCAACACTCATAGATTACGACTCCTTGCAGTATTCTCTAAAAACTCCATCTTTCTATGTATAACCGCAGAGTCTTTTACAAAAGTTTGAGTAGCCTCATGTACCCTCTCCAGATGACCTTCTATAGAGGTGACTTTAGCATTCACATTAGCTTGACCAGATTCATCACCAACTGCTGCCCAAATGACTGAAGCTGCTAAGAAATAGTCTGGAGTTGAAGAGAAATAGAAGCTTGCATTGAGGAAAAGGCTTCCCACAAACTTTCCATCGTGAAAGTCATAGATCTCACCAAAGTGCTGATTGAATCCTTAGCAGACACCACATCTTGAACAGGACTATCAGAATCCAGAGAAGGCAGCACCTCCAGTCAAGTACACCGAGATGAAGAGTTCTCTCTCATGTCCACCCCTACCTCGCTGGAACATTCAGCCAAAAGGCCAGACTCCCGGTTAGCAACTCTGGAGCTGGACAACTGCAACCGCTGCTCGGGAAGTGAACCCATCATCACTTGCTCACTCACTCCCAAACCTCCGTGCAGGCTTTCAAACGCAGGCCGATCTGGCGGGAAACGGCATTCCGGACTGAGAGAAATCTCCATAGACAAGGACCCTCCTTCCACCCCTGATGTATCCAGCAGGTCATCTGTAGTTCCACCACATGGGCCTGCAAACCGCCATCCTCTCACCACCCGGAGCCTCCACCGACAAATGTTTAGCTTTCTGCTTTCTACCCGTGTGTGGCATAGGGTAGAAAAGGGCGAGCCAAAGCAAAATAAACAAGCAAGGTAAAAGACACGGCGTAGCAAAGTCACAGGCGTTTGTTCCCGGCACCATCTTGCCTCTGGGTCTGCTGCTTTTTAACATATTCGTAAATGACCTGGAAATGGGAATAACGAGTGAGGTAATCAAATTTACAAATGAGAGAAAATGATTCAAAATTGTTAAAGTCCATGAGGACTGTGAAAAATTGCAAGAGGACCTTGATAAACTGGAAGACTGGGCATCCAAATGGCAGATGAAATGTAATATAGACAAGTGCAAAGTTATTTGCACCTAGGAAAGAAAAAAACCAAACTATGGTTACACGATGCAAGGTACCACCTTAGAAACCACCACCCAAGAAAAAGATTTAGGTGTCATCGTGGATAACATGTTGAAACCCTCCGCCCAGTGTGCAGCGGCAGCCAACGGAGCAAATAGAATGCTAGGTATCATAAGGAAAGGAATAAAGAATAAAATAAAGGATATTATAATGCCTCTGTATTGTTCCATGGTGCAATTGCACCTTGAATATTGTGTGTAATTCTGGTCCCATATCTTAAAAAGGATATAGCATTATTAGAAAAGTACAGAGAAGAGCCATCAAAATGGTAAAGGGGATGGAAGGATACCCCTATGAAAAGTTTAGGGCTCTTCAACCTGGAAAAGAGACGGCTGAGGGGAGATATGATAAAAGTCTATAAATTAATGAACGGAGTGGAACGGGCAAACGTAGATTGATTGTTTATGCCATCAAAATATAGAAAGACTAGGGGACATGCAATGAAGCTACAGGATAACCTATTTAAGACTAATAAGATAAAATATTTTGTCACTCAACGTGTAATCAAACTCTGGAATTCGTTACCGGAGGATGTAGCCATGTTTAAAAAGGTTTTGGACAAGTTCCTGGAGGAAAGGTCCATAAACCATTATTAAAAGGACCCAGGATATCCTCTTCTTGACCCAATATAAGCACTGGAGAAACTGCTAGGTACTTGTGATCTAGATTGGCCACTGTTGGAAACAGGATACTGGGCTTGATGGACCTTGGTCTGACCCAGTAGGGCATATCTTCTGTTCTTATGATCCCTACACATGCACTCACTTTTAACAGAATACTTGGCCTTAAACATGGATAGACCCTCACCAAGTACAGAACAAAAAATTACCACAAACTGACAATAGAAATATGTAGACAAAAATTCAACTGAAATTCCAAGTGCAGCACAGAGAAATAGAAACTACAATGATTTACTGCACCAAATACTAACAGAAAAAAATGATATAGATTTCAAAAACTGACATATTCCAAACACTAAAAGAAAAATATTTTTTTTCTACCTTTGTTGTTTGGCCATTTTATTTTTCTAATCATGTTGATCCCAGTTTCTGGATTTTGTTTTCCTCTGTCTTCTCTTAGCTTTCTCTCCAGTCCATTTGCACACTTCTCTCTTCTCCTGTCTTAATTTCCTCCTCTATATCCATCTCTCACTTTGATCTTTTCCTTTCAGCTTTTTTCCATTTATTTTTCTGTCTCTGTCCACTCAGATTTCACTCTTTCTTACAATCCAATCTTCCATCTTCTTTCTACTGCATGTATGTACAACTGTCCATCTCTTTCTCTCGCCCTGGCCCTTCCATTCTCCATTCCCTTATTCTCCAGTCTCCCCAGCACCTCCCTAGCATCTTTCCTCTTTTCCTCTCCTTACAGCTTTGTCTCTTTCTTTCTTTCTATTTCCAGCATCTTCTCTCACTCTCCTCCTCCCTGTGTTCAGTATCTCCTCGTCATCTCTGTGGTTATTGCCCAAGTGTCTTCCTACTTACCCCCATGCCCCTCTCTGTGTCTTTATCCCCCCTCCTATGCCCAGCATCTCTCCTCTATTTTATTTATTTAACAGGTTTTATATACCGCCTTCTCCTTCAATCAATGTATAAATAAGTACATTACAAATAAGAAAAAAGGGAGGAAGCATGCAGGATACAAATACGAATACTACACAACCCTAATAGATAGTCTCGAAATGATTTCTGAATAGAAAAGTCCTTAATTTCCGTAACAGCTCTCAGGGCATCTGGGAATAGTTTCATAGGACACCTCCCTCATGTCCAGTGTGTCCTTATTCCCTCCCTACGCCCAACCCCCTTCTGCGTTCCTACTCCCCCCTGCATCCAGATCTTCCCGTTACCCCGTCCCCCACCCTCTCTTGGGTTTAGCATTCCCTCTCTGTGTCTCTAATCCTTCAGCCACACATGCCAGCATCTTCTTGTCACCTTCTCTCCCTCCCTATGTTCAGCATCTGATACCCCCGTGTCCTATTTGCCCATGTCCAATATCTCCCCTGTGCCCCCCTATTTCCTCTGTTCAACATTCCCCACCTAATTGCATCCCTCATTCTCTCCATCCCCCATCCATATCCATCTCTCCATCCCCTATCAAGCCACGGTCTAGCTCCACCCCGGATGCCCACCTCTGCAGCTCCACTGTTGGGACTCGGCAGCACTTGCCTCGTTCCCTTCCCCTGCCAGTTCCTATCTCCCCCGCTGCGGCCGGGTCCTGCGGCAGTGGTAATACACCAGGAAAAACAGCAGCGCCTGCAAGTTAGTTAAGGCACCTCACTCAGGGCTCTGCCAGCCCCTCCGCTTAGAAACAGGAAGCTTGTGTCAGAAGGGGGCGGGACAGTCAGAGACCTGAGTGAAGCACATGAACTAACTTGCAGGCTCCACTGTTTTTGCTGTTGCATTGCTGCTGCTGCAAGTCATGGTGGCGGAGGTAAGCACTGGCAGGGAAAGGGAGCTAAACATAAAAAACAGCTTTCCAAATGCCGGTTTTAGGGCTCTGCTAGGCTGGCTGAAAACTGGTCAGTTGGCAACCTTCTATACAGAATATAAAGTAATCTAGAAATTGTTAACGTCAACACATTTTCCAGTCTTAGCTGAGACCTCTGTAATTTTTTTAAGTAATCTGAAGGCTCACAGCAACTTTCCTCAGCAGTTTCCTTAACCCACGGCTACTGATTTTGGAGGGATGACCAGATCAAGGCAGTTTGTTGGTGGGCTAAACTGTTTGCGCATTACAAAGATGGATCTGGCAGCCCTCCAAGGGATATTCATACACACTGAGATTTTCTTATAGCTTTACCCCAATCTGTACCTTTGAATAACTCTATCCCAGAGTTCTTTTGGCAGCTTCTTTTCGACATGTTTAAACCTTTGCTTCAAATTCACTTCATACAATAGTCACAGCATGAATTCCACTTAAGCAGCCCCTGCAGCACGGGGGCTCAAAGAAGGAGGAAGCCCCCATATAGCCATTCCAGTATCTTCTGAAGTGGATTCCCCCTCCTCTCAACAACATTTTGCTTGAGGGCCTTTAATTTGAACTTCTGCCACTGTACAACAGAAACAGCTTGATTTTTCATCCAAGAGTATTTGAATCAGCTCAACTACTGTGACTGGATACAGGTGGTCTCTATTTAACTTATTATGGGCCTTGTTAAGGCAGTTTTTGGAACCAGAGCTAATCTGGGTTTGCTATAACAAAGGGTGTGAAGGCTTAGGCCATCAAGACATTTCAGTTTCTTATTCTTCATCACTTTTTGAATATCTCAATAATTGTTCTTTCAACAGTGCCTTGTAAACGTCTTCACACCCTTCTACAATTTTTACATTCTGCTATCTAAAACATGCCGGAGACAGAAGAAAGGTGAGAAGTTTGAGGCTATATGAGAAAATACCAGCATTGGAAATGTAATGGTTGGGTGGGATGGGGGTGTGTTGATGAGTTTATGATATTGTTGGAGATATTTGCTTCCATTTGTGATTATTGTTTTATGAGTTTTTTGCTGGCATGGTGATTTGTATACTTTTCAAAACCAATAAAGTTAAATAATTAAAAAAAAATACAGTTCAAAGAGAAATTAAAGAAGGAGTTTGTTTCACTGATCTACACAGCATGTGTGAAAGAACAATTATAGTAATATTCAAAAAGTAATTAAGAGTAAGAAACCAAAAAGCCTCAAATACAAACAAAAATTAGCTTGGGACGTCCAAAAATTGTCTTATGGTCAATAATAATTACACTGAACCCCCCTGTTTTCAATCACAATAGCTGAACTGGCCTAGAAACAGAGTGGGGAGGACATGACTTGAAGTATCAGCTTTCCAGTGGTCTTTTCCTGCTGCAGCCAAGAGAGCTGGGGGGGGGGGGCTTATCTGGGGATGGGAAGACATAAGGTAGAGTTTGCTTAGGATGGGGAAAGTGGATGAGGAAGAGTGAGAAAACAAATGGATTGGGGCAAAGGGAGAGTCAGCAAGTGGATGGGAGATCAAGACAGCGACCGAGTAGGGAGATGGGTGAAGTGGTGAGCCATCAAGTGAGTGGCTGGGAAGGTAAAGGTAGGCAGGTGAGCAAGTGAATTTGGGGGCAAGGGTGAACAAGTGACTAAGAGAATGGCTAGCAAGGGGAGAGTGAGTGAGGGGATTGAAGGGGCTCTAGAGAGTGAGTGAAGGAATCATAGGGGATGTGAAGTATGAGTGATAGAAGGGCTCGGTGTCCAGAAGAGGGGTACAAGTACATTGTCCCTCCCTCATTTAATCTTGGATATTCTGCCTTTCCCCTCCCCTTTTCCCTCTTTCCTCTGCTCTCTAATTCTCCATATCCACTATTATCTGGCTGCATCAGGAGGGCTCTGTGCAGCTGATAGCTTGATATTGTTTTTTTCTCCTACTGGGGGGAGATTTAGGGTTATGTTTGCTAAACTGTGGTAGTGTTACCCGCGTTAGGTTTCACAGTAATGGTACGAATGCCCACATAAAGGAATGGGCGGTGCATCGTTGCGGCAAGCCGTGTCAGGTAATGCGCATTACAAGGCGCCCTATAAGGTACCTTACAAGGCACCATATGATAAGGTGCCTTGTAAGGCGCCCTGTAAGGTGCCTTGTAAGGCTCCATAGGCTAGGTGCCATATTAGGCACCCCTGGACAAGGCACCCTAGAAGGCACCCTGGGTTATGGAACCATAGGTTAAGGTGCCCCAACAATGTTGCGGTGGCCTAGGTTAGTGTGCCCTAAGGGCTGCAAGGTGCCTCAGGATGACATGCATGACCTGTGAGGCATAGAAACAGATGTAACCCTAACACTGGACAGAGCACCGAGGAAAGGCAATGAACAGGTGATCGAAGGAGGGAGAGCTGGGAGCTGCTGGACCTGCCATATCTGCGGGCATCCCATGTGGCTGGCAGTACTGGTGACAAACATGTTGGGGGCAACTGTACCACAGCACAGGGTGTTGGCAATGTAAAGTACTGGAAAGACAGTGGGTGGCAGATGATGGGAATACGTGTCCCCCAGTGGAGGCGGAGGTGGCAGGATAGGTACAATGATGGGTGGACAGAGGAGTGGTGGTGCCATGCAGATCAGGCACAGGTGAGGCAAGCACGAGGAGGCGCAATGCAGGAAAGGGTAACAGTGCAGGACATAGGGTGGCAGCCTGCACAGGAGGACAGGACTCTGCACAGCTGACAGACGCAGATAGAGGGACTGAAGGATTGTTGGCAACTGGGGTGAGGGTATTATAGGCTGGCAGCACAGATCTGCAAAGATATGACTGTGACAGGCATGCAAAATATTTGAGTTGGACAGGCATGTAAGGAGGGAGCAACAGGGAGTTGAACCCATGACCACTGCCTAGAAAGTCATTGTACTAACCAGTAGGCTATACGTCTATGGCCTATTGCATAGCAATGGCTGGATACAGATGGACTGCAGGTCACCGCACAAACTGTCTGCTCTGTGTGCCAGGATAGCGTAACCCAACCAGCACCCATGATGCAATGCACATGCAGAACAGCGGTTTACAGCTGGTCAGCAAATGGGGTCTGCACCTCTCCGGTACCACAGCTTGGTAAGACAGACTGACAGTGCATGATACTGGCACAGAGTTGCTATAGACCTTGCCATTGTGCAGGTCCTGTGTCCACCCAGCACTAGGTGCACAATACATGTGGTGCTAGAGATAGGTCCCGCTGCACATCCCTATCACTACCAGTATGTGACAGGTGTTCTTAGCAGTGCAACCGAAGGTACCTCTGTGCCCAGCTATGTTCCGCAGTCACATGTGGCCCTCTGGGACCAGACACCACCTAGATTAGTGCGTACCCAGTGTTAAGGTCTGGCTGCCATGGGCACCTGTTATCAGGGTAGAGGGGTGTTTAGCCTTGCATGAGGTGTATGCAGCACTGCTATTACAGGTCAAATTGGTATACACTATACCCCAAAGGGCCCACAATCACACATTTTGTATGTGAGGGAGTGGAGGGACAGATATCTGAACCCCAGGGAATGGCTGTAGGACCAGCAACCACCCCCCCTTCCCCCGATGGCGACAGACAGCCCTCCAGGGCTGGTGCGCAAGACCCACATCTGTGACTGGGGCAGTGGCAGACCAGCAGTAATGGGGGGGGGGCCTGGGAACCTTCAACTGCCCCACACCATGGTCTGCCATTTTCCAGCAGATAGCATATGTCAGCATATGGTCGTGTCATATGGCCATATGCTGACACGACCATATGCTGACACCATATGCTGACACGACTTCAGAGAATCCAGAACACTGCCCAACTTGTGTTTTACTCCTCCCCTAGAGACCACGTCACTCCCCTTCTTTTCCGTCTTCACTGGCTTCCCATATCCTTTCGTATCCAATTCAAACGTCTCACACTTGTTCACAAGGCGCTTCATACCACTACCCCACAATATTTGGCTGACCTAATTCACTTTCATAACCCTAGGTACACCCCCTGTTCCTTCCATCTCAACCGCCTCACACTGCCTCCCCCCTCGCATGCTCACCTCAATCCACCCGCTCCTCAGCCTTTTTTTTCATAGGTCCTGCTCTCTGGAACTCCCTTCCCTCCGTTCTCCGCCTGAAGCCCCATCACCTCACCTTTAAACATGCTCTGAAGACCCACCTCTTTTCCCTTGCTTTTGACCCTCCTCCCTCCTAGCCTTAACCTCTTCCTTGCGTTGGCTGTCCTTTTCTCGCTCTCCTTCTTTCTATCCTTTATTGAATTGTAATTTCCTTTTCCTTTTTCTGGCCTTGTGCCATGCTGTATTGAAGATTTTACTGTAAACCGCTCTGCTTATTACTGAAGGGCGGTCAAGCAAATAAATAAACATAAACAGCACAGTCGGACTGCACCTGCAGCAGCATACAAAGGTGTTCCAACCATGCACAGACTAACTGTAGACAGTCCACTAGCCAGTCCCTAGTGCATGCTCACAGAGAACACATGTGCACCCAAACATAGGATGTACAGCACAGACACCAAGCAGGTATGTCAGTGATTGTGCCCCAGAACTGGGAACACACAGGTATCACTGGAGACAGATAGTATAGAGCACTATGGGGAACCTAGACATGCCATGGTCACTGCTTAGTCAGGGTGAGACTGACCTCCCAGCATGACATGCTGTGGCCACCCTGTCCATGCAGGTGGTGTTTGGGCACTACAGTGTCCCAGCCATTGCCCTACTCCCTGTGCAGATGCATCCTGGCCAATCCGCCCTGTCTGGGAATACCCACAATACCTTGCTCCTCATTACACACCTTTGCAGGCTAACGTTGGTAGCAGTTGGACATTGTGGGCCCAGAGCAGGGTGGGAAGTCACAAAACAATGGATAAACATACACACACACACACTCCTACTGCAGCAATGTGCAATGATAGGGGTGGTTGGCAACCCTGCCCGCCACACTGGTCCTGATCACAGTGCCGACATTGCTAAACTGTGCAGGAGGTAGTAGTAGCGCTGTGATGGTACCTGCAGCTCCATGCTGGGGCCAACAGCCTGACTCTACATGACGCTTTGGATAATGGAGCCTGTGTGAGTGGGTGTTTGTACCCCTGTTGGCCACTGCTGTGGGGATTGCATGGTTTGATGTTGTATCTGCATAGCAGGATAAAATATTGGGATGTGCTCTACAGGATTCACAGCTGGGACTTGAACTGGTGACCCTCTACTCCCGGACACACTGGTTGTGTATACTGCACCACAGTGTTGCCACAGAGGCACAGCAGTCCCTGGGGCTACCTTTACTTCTCCTCAGCCAGACCTTTTCTGTTGCACTGCACACCACGTACTGGTACAGGGCATGGCCTAGGTCCACTGCAGGCAGGTGCCACTACCCCCTCCGCATGAACACCCCCCTCCCCCCGCCATGCTGACATGACCATATGCTGTCGGTGCTGATTGTGCACCGTCCCAGGCCATCCACTATGCAGGTAGGCGGGTGTCTGGGGTGGGGGGGCATACATGGTCATCCACACCCCCACCCCATCACCACCTACCAATATTATGCCCCTTCCACATGGGGGAGGGATGGCTGGGGGGATGTCCGGTCTGTGCCCTGGCAACTATTGGCTCGGGTGGTCAAGGTAGTTGTAGATTGTGTTTGGCCTTGGTCAGCTGCTGTCTTGCTGATTTCCAATTTCTATGTTCCTGTGTGCCACCTAGGTGACAGCCTAGTCCGCCCTGTGCCCCAGCTGCCCCCACTACATGTCCCACCTGCAGCCCACTATGCCCCATTTGCAGCATCGCCATAGTGCCCTTTCATACCTGAGCACTATGCTGTTGCTGCAAATGGAGCACTACTATCACCTTTTTCAGGCTCCCTGGCTATGCTGTACATTGCTGACACTGGAATGGTTTCTCTCTCTTGCAAATGTGTGCTAACGCCAGGTTTTCAGTTTCGGTAAGATTCAGCCCTTCAGTTCCCCGTGTTAGTGTTGAAAGAGCCTCGCCCCACCCACTCCTCACCCATTGACCCCTTCTCTCTGCCTTCTCTCCACCCTCTGCGGGACATAACGCGGCCGGTGACATTCCCGCACGTTATGTAACGTTAATGCGCGTTATGTAACGTTTACGCGCGTTAATGTTACATAATGTGCGTTAATGTAGCCTCTGCTACGTTACCGCAGTTTAGTAAACATACCCCTTAGAGAAATAAATGTATCACATTTTTTACTTTCTGCCAGGGCAAATGTAGCCCATGGTAAAGTAATGACGTTTTTAAATACTGGTACTCTAAGGCTTCAGGGTTACTAGCAGGAAATCACTGAGCATGTACAGAAGCTGTCTGTGAGGGGGAGGGTTGAGCTCCAGGCAAGGCGGAGACAGGTTGTAAAGTATTCCTGTATAATTCTGCAAAAGAATTTTGAAAATTCTGCACACAGTATTTTAAAATTCTTCAAAATTCTGCATAATTTATTAGTAAATATTTGCGTAGAATTCCCTCATCGTAAGATCTAACTCCTCAATTACCCCGGTATCGACTGGGACAGTGTCACAGCAGGACAAGCTAAAGAGATAAAGTTTCTAGATGAAATGAATGACTGCTTCTTGGAGCAGCTGGTTCATGAACCGACCAGAGGGGAAGCCATACTGGACCTAGTGGAACGCCAGATCTGGTGCAAGAAATAAGGGTGTTGGGACCACTTGGCAATAGTGATCATAGTATGATCATGTTTGATTTAATCAGTGGAGGACAGATAGTAAAGGAATCCACAGTACTACCTTTTAACTTTCAAAAGGGTGACTATGATAGAATGAGGAATATAGTTCGGAAAAAACTAAAAGGAGCGGTTCCAAAGGTTAAAGACTTACAGCAAGCTTGGGTGTTATTTAAAAATACTATCCTCGAAGCCCAGACCAGCTGTATTCCACGCATTAAGAAAAGTGGAAGAAAGTCCAAAAAACTGCCAGCATGGTTTAAAGGTGAGGTCAGAGAGGCTGTTGCTGCCAAAAGAGCAACCTTCAGAAAATGGAAAAAAGAGCCAAATGATGAAAACTGGAAACAGCACAAGCACTGGCAAGTTAAATGCAAAGCATTGATAAGGCAGGCAAAGCGGGAATTTGAGAAGAAACTTGCTACGGAAGCAAAAACACGAAATAAAGACTTTTTCAAGTACATTCGTAGCAAAAGGCCTGTGAGAGAGTCAATTGGACCATTAGATGATAGAGGGGTAAAAGGTGCAATAAGAGGAGACAAGGCTATAGCAGAGAGACTGAATGAATTCTTTGCTTCGGTCTTTACTGAGGAAGATGTAGGGGTGTTACCCAAGACTGAAGTGGTATTTAAAGGTGATACTGCAGAGGAATTGAGAGAAATATCGCTACACCGGGAAGATATATTACAACTATTTGATAAACTGAATAGTAGCAAATCACCTGGACCGGATGGTATACATCCCAGAGTGTTGAAAGAACTGAAATATGAGATTGCAGACCTGTTATTGGTAATCTGTGAACTTTCATTAAAATCATCTGTAATACCTGAAGATTGGAGGGTCGCCAACGTAACACCAATTTTTAAAAAGGGTTCCAGGGGTGACCCGGGAAATTACAGACCGGTGAGCCTGACGTCAGTACCAGGGAAAATGGTAGAAGCCATCATAAAGAACAAAATTACACAGCATGTAGATAGTCATGGCCTAATGGGAGACAGCCAACATGGCTTTAGACAAGGAAGATCTTGTCTTACTAATCTGATATGTTTTTTTGAAGGTGTGCATAAACAGGTAGACAAAGGTGAGTCGGTTGATATAGTGTATCTGGACTTTCAGAAAGCTTTTGACAAGGTCCCCCATCAGAGACTTTTGGCGAAGCTAAAAAGTCATGGGATAGGAGGCAGTGTACTACTGTGGATCGGGAACTGGTTAAAAGATAGAAAGCAGAGGGTAGGGCTAAATGGCCAATATTCCCAATGGAAAAAGGTGAATAGTGGAGTACCCCAGGGATCTGTACTGGGTCCGCTACTTTTTGACATATTCATAAATGACCTGGAAAAGGGAATAACTAGTGAGGTAATCAAATTTGCAGATGACACAAAGCTGTTTAAAGTTGTTAAAACCCAAGAGGACTGTGGAAAACTGCAGGAGGATCTGGATAAATTGGAAGACTGGGCATCCAAATGGCAGATGAAATTTAATGTGGACAAGTGCAAAGTTATGCACCTAGGAAAGAACAACCCACACTATAGTTACAAGATGCAAGGCTCCACATTAGAAACCACCACCCAGGAAAAAGATTTAGGAGTCATCGTGGATAACATGTTAAAACCCTCCGCCCAGTGTGCAGCGGCGGCCAAGAAAGCAAATAGAATGCTAGGTATCATAAGGAAAGGGATGGAGAATAAAACAAAGGATATTATAATGCCTCTGTATCGCTCCATGGTACGACCGCACCTTGAATATTGTGTGCAATTCTGGTCACCGTATCTTAAAAAGGACATAGAGTTATTAGAAAAAGTACAGAGAAGAGCCACCAAATTGGTGAAGGGGATGGAAGGCTACTCCTATGAAGAGAGGCTAAAAAGGTTAGGGCTCTTTAACCTAGAAAAGAGGCGGCTGAGGGGAGATATGATAGAGGTGTATAAATTAATGAATGGAGTGGAACGGATAAACGTGGATAAATTGTTTACGCTATCAGAATATAGAAGGACTAGGGGGCATGTAATGAAGCTACAGGGTAAACTATTTAAGACAAATAGGAGAAAATATTTCTTCTCTCAACGTGTAATCAAACTCTGGAATCTGTTACCGGAGGATGTAGTAAGGGCTGTTAGTATAGCTGGGTTTAAAAAAGGTTTGGACAAGTTCCTGGAGGAAAGGTCCATAAACCACTATTAAAAAGGGACCCAGGATATCAATGCTTGGCCTAGTACAAGCACTGCAGAACCTGTGTCTTTTGGGGAAACTGCTAGGTACGTATGACCTAGATTGGCCACTGTTGGAAACAGGATACTGGGCTTGATGGACCTCGGTCTGACCCAGTATGGCATTTCTTATGTTCTTATGTTCTTATGTTCCCCTAGACCTGAATTTCCCCCTGCCTTTTTGCTCTTTAGCTGTCTTGTGCTCAAACCACAGTTCTCTCTCTCAAGCCTTCCATGCGCCCCCCACCCCACCGTGTTCACTCACTCTAACTTCTACGAAGACCCTTAATTCTCTCTTCTCCCTAAGGTCTACCCCTCTGCACATACTCCACCCTCTCCTCCTTTTTCCCCTCCCCATGCGCCTACCCTTATGTCTTCTCCTTCCTTCCCCGGCACATACTCCCACTTTGTTCTCCCAAGCTTCCCGGGCACACATTCCACCCCTCCCATACTCTTGCCTCTCATTCTTCCCCCACCCTCAAGCAGTTTTCAGTCCCCAATAATTTCCGTTTCAGAATACAAACACGGGAACTAATCGGGCCTGGTCCTGGAAGCAAAACTGCAACACATGCACACTTGGCACAAAGAAAAAAACCTTAGCCCTCTTCCAAAGAGTCCAGCGACTTGCCACACTGTTTAAAAACACTTTGTGGCTCATCTGTTAATACTTTATGCCACTGAATATAAATCAGCCATGTGCTTCATTTCAACTCGGTGCTCCTGAAGTGCGGCCGAAAATTAAAACCCTAATGTTCCTGCAAAGCCGGACGTGAGCTGAGACCGACAGCGGCGCCTGAGCTCAGGACTGCGGAGCAGGGGCTGGGTCTTGTCTTGCTGCACGATATGCGCTTATGACCCCCTCTCACACTCTCTGGTCGTCTCCTCCTTGGTGCGTGGCTGGCAGCAGCCGTCCTCCAAACTCCTCTTACTGCCCACGCTCTACCCGGTGGCAGGAAGCCGGCAGACTTGCAGCTCCTGTGCCTACCCCCTGTCTTTGTGGTGCTTTATTGAATGGGCGTTGCTCTTTGTATGGTGTGTGGCTGAGCAGGAGGATGTAAAGGGAGCAGAGAAGGATCTTTAATCGTGCAACAGATGCAGCATTCTGCACAGGTGGAGAATGCTGCGCAAATTCTCTGTTGCACAGTTGCGCAGACTTCTCCCAGGTATAAATACCTGCAGGCAGGAAATGGTGCAGAGAGGGGGCAGTTAGGTGTGGCTTAGACAATGTTAAACGCTTTAAAAATCATTTTATTTCAATGTTTAATGGCCTGAAGATTCCGCTGCTGTTTGCATAGGTTTATTGTACCCTGCAGAGTAGCTGCTGCCGCTGAACCTTAAACCCAGATATTTAATGCTGGAGTCATGTCCGGCCCTGCCACTGAATATCCAGGTTGCCTGGTTAGCTTCCAAGAGAAAAGTAAGGTCAGCATTTGCTGCACTTTACTTTCACCAGATAGCCATATCCGGGCATGACTCAATATCGCCGCCGCACAGTAATGGCCGGTTGCCGCCCCCAGAATTTCCTGATGCTAACTCGTGGCACCTGTTGATTTTCAGCGGCAGTAACTTAGCGCTGAATATCCCACTGCAAACTGTATAAATGCCTTTTAGTATCAGGGCGTTTGTTTTTCAGTTGTATTATTTTCCAGATACAAGATAAAGGGAACAAGCTGCAAGAATAGCTTCACTGCAACTAATTTCCGCCCGTCAGACTATGCTACCAATTCCTAATTATAAAAGTATATTCAACTGACTATAGGAGCATAAAGCACTCGGATGATTTCTGCTCTTCATTATTTTAAGTATAAAGAATTACTTTTAATGTCTTCCTTTCTTTTCATCTAATTAAAACTCATTAAAGTTGAGGCATTATCTATTTCTTCCGGGTTGTAAATTAATTCAGGACTACTATGCCATGCTAATTGATGTCAGGCTTGAAGTCTACCACAAAGCAAATTATTACTATGTCAAAGAATGCACAGTTGCATGTTTCAGCACTGGCGATCATGCAGAAAAATGGCCCTGTTCTCCTGCTCTTGGCCCCTTTTTGGCTAAGCCCAAGTGTTAAATCAGAGGATGGCTGAGATTAAGAACCTGTGGAATAGAAGGGTTAATGCTTGCACAAAACTGTTTGGACCCTCGCTGGCTAAACAAGATTAAACCTACTCTTTCCATTTCAGAGCCTAACTATTCTTTTATTTTTTATTTTTTTATTTTATTTTATTTTATTTTTATTTGATTTCTTTTTTTATACCGTGCTCTCTAGAAACATTGTGGTTTACATGTATGCTAACAGGTACTTTTTATTCCCTTGTCCCCGAAGGGCTCACAATCTAAGTGTACCTGAGGCAATGGAGGTTTAACTGGCTTGCCCAAGGCCACAAGGAGTAGCCATGGGACTAGAGACCCCAGTCCCTCTGGCCTGAAGTTGCTTGTTCTCATGTGGGAATTGAACCCCCGGCCTGAGGTAACCTGTCCCAACCACTGAGCCACTCCTCCTTGCACTTTTACAATCTTAGCTGCTTGCACACACAAACAAAATGCAATATACTTTGCAAACGAAGATGTCTGTTCCTGCTTTGTTCTGCTGTGCAACATTAAAGCTGTATAATGCAGTGGTTTCATACAGACCTTTCCACTAAGTGAAATTTGGGACCACACAGAGTGACATAATCAAAGCCACCTGAAGCCTGGACCGGGACCTTGCCGCCTATAATAAGACATCAGCATTCCTCACCGGGACTTTAAGCAAGATACCAAGTCACTGGCGTAGGCTCAGCTACTGAAAATGCCTGGTGTTTGTGTTGGAACGCGTCAGAGGGTACAGCGCAGGTCTCCTTCGGCTTTTTCCTGAAGTGAAACGGGATATGTTGGAGGTTGCGATATCATTGATTTCACCAACCAGAAGAAATTAGACATAGATGTATTATGACTTCCAAAGTATCCTTATCTTTCCTGGGAGCCACAGTTTTATCCATTAAGTGAATTTGCAGTGTGGTTGGGTTTCAGATATATGTAAATGAATGTGTTTGCAATGGAAATAGAAAGTAGTCATTGAAGGAAAGCTAGATAAAGACTTTGCTGTACTATTATGTGCAGATGGAAATATTGAAAGAAGTCTGTCCTCTCTGGGATAGATTTCTAGCTAGGCGAAATCTGCTTAAAGATAACTGAATGATTTATCCAGCTATCTGTAAGTGGATTTTCAGAGACATATCTGGTTCTGTCGGCACCACTGAATATCGTCAATTAAAAATATATGGATATCTTCGGCCTGTTATATCTGTGGCCGAGAGAACTGCATGAAGTAAGCAGGATACTAGCTGAATGCCGCAGCTTTGGGGTTAGTTCCCACCCCTAGAGACCTACTAGCTCTGCCTCTTACATCTGGGTAACTTTGGGCCAGATTATAAGATGAAGTCAGCAGCCCTTGATTTTAAAAGTCAGTGATTTATACGGTTAAATTTAAAGTCAACCACACAAATTCATAAATGTATTTATTTATTGAAAAGACTTAATATACTGCTCATCACACCCACAAAAGGCAGCATCTGAGCGGTTCACAATAATTAGAAATCAGTGTTAACACAAGACATCACAAAAACAAACAAAAAAACAGAAACCACCAACTTTCCCCAAAAGCCAGTTGAAACAAGTTGTCTTTTAAAAGATTATGAACTCTTGGCCCTAATCTCCAAGGAGAGATTGTGCCAATAATCTGGAGCATTATAAGAAAAAGCAGCTTTCTTAATCCTCTCATGCCGCCGTTGCTGGAAAAGTGGAATACGTAGAAGATGGGCCTAAGACGACATCAACTGCTGAGCTGGAACATAAGGCACTAACAACGCTGATAAACAAAGCGAAAAACCCGAATAAAAAGTACGATGAGACAGCATCAAAAATGTAAAAATAATATGTTGGGTATTCGGGAGCCAGAGCTGCTTCATCAGCCAAGGCATCACATAATCAATTCTCTTGGCCCTATATAAAACCTTCACTGCTATATTCTGCAGCAATCAAATTTTAAACGTTGACCTCCTTGTATTCTATGGATTTCAAGCGCGCACACAGCTAGTTATGAAACACTCTTTATCCCCCTTTCAATTACAAACTATACCCCAGGAAATTATGTAATTTGAAGCCCACAGAATTTTGTGCATAATTTGACATGCTAAAAATCATATAATTCCCCTACGGGACGGTGCTACCTCTTTAGCTGCCCCCTATCTGTCCCCCACCATCACCAATTCCAATGGAGTCTTTCACAAGCCTCTCTTTTGTCCCAACATGTTGAAAATTCTGGGATGGTAGCTGTGTTAGTCTGGAGTGACAAAACCAACAGAGGCAGGTGGTATCTTTTACCCCACTTCATTGAGATATGAACAATCGAGGATAAGAGCAGGGCTGGCCCGGCCACTAGGCAAATTAGGAGATTGCCTAGGGTGGCAGACCCCGATACTTGGTATCGCTAACCCACTCCCCGGAAAGCGGCAGCTGAACTGCCACTTCAGCACCATGGTGGCCTATACGTGTGCTCGCTGGTCTGGCCTGCCACTCCTGCCCCTTCCGAGGAAGTTGCATCAGGAGGGGGGAGCAGGAGTGGCAGGACATTAGCACACATGCACATGGATATTTTAAGGCTCAACGCGGCACCAAAGCACCAGTTCAGCTGCTGCTGCTTCAGAGCAAGAGACTGGCACGGCAGCAGCACAGTCTTGGGAGATGGCACAGAGAGTCTTGTCCTTGAAAGTTCATGCCTCAATACATTTGTTAGTTTATAAGGCTTATGTTATAGGTAAGCTTATAAATTCAGCATAGTATCAATAACTCTGGGATTTGTCTTAACTTTATCGATAAAATGTCCCTTCCTATACATCTGGATGGTACAAAAAAGAAATGTGCCTGGCTGGGAAGATCATTTAAGTTTTGATTGTCTTCCACTCCTTGAGAAAAGCCCCTTGTTTCCTTTCCCAGTGTCATAGAACTAATTTGGAAAGTGTCTATGCAAAGCCTGCTTCTGGGTCTCATGATTCATTTTCTTAAATAAAGTAGTGTGGCAGCAATGTTAGTCCACTTGAATGCACAAAAGTAAAGATGAACAAATGATACCAGTTAGTGCAATAAAAAGATAGCACCTTAGTGTCTGTTTACCTTTAGTTCCCTTTTCCTAGAGAAATTGAGGATGGGAAGGAGAGAGAGAGAAGAGTGGGCACACCACCTTCTGAGTTCAAGAAAATTCCACTCAAGAATAAAAATAAAGCTCTCTCTGTAAAGTAATTATGGGTGCAATCACTGAGGAAAAAAGATAGTCCCGACAAGTGCACAAAATACAGAATTTGCAGGTTCTTTACAGGGTCAGTGCTAGGGTCTCTGGCACCCCCTGCAACCTATAGATCAACACCCCGGCCTCATTACTATTAATGGTAGGTTGCATTCCCCCATTTCCAAAACTTCTTTATGAACTCTGTTCACATGATATCCATTTCTCCTAATAATCAAATGTTGTAACAAAATTGCAGTGAAGGGGCAAAAGCATAGCTGGAATAAAAAGAAGTACTGAGAAATAAATATTTAACATTGTATGAACAGGCTGTGATAGCAAAGGGTTAATGTTATCAAAGCAAACTCAATCAATGTGTTTGTTTAACCTAAAAGAGATCTACAAAGGCAACAACCACTTAGCTTTTTGTTCCTCTTCTCCCGCCTGTTGTTGTTACTACAAATACTACTGCTGCCCTATCTCTGCATCCACAGTTGCACAATTCTTTTATAAATTCAACAAATAAGAAAGAGGTGATAAAAGCAGTTAGTGCAGCTGGGTTTAAAAAAGGTTTGGACAAGTTCCTGGATTAAAAGTCAATAGCCTGTTAAGATAGACCTGGGGAAAGCCACTGCTATCCCTGGGTGTCAGCCACATGGAAACCACAGTGAGTGCTAAGAGGCAGTGCTCATTCCCAGAGCTGAAATTGGCAGTCCTGATAGTCAACAGTGGCAACATCAATGTGAGAAACACTACTTGGCTGGGCTTTGGTATTTCTTTGAAATCGCTGCTTTGCAGCTGCAGCTGTGAAACATGCAGAGACTTTGCTGGTATTGCAGCTCAGCTGGCTGAAAGTGGAAAGATCACTCTGTAGCCTCCCATGAGAGCCACTGGTGATGCTCCTTGTAGTGGACTGGCAGTTATGTTAACCACAAGCTTCATGTTCTGCGCTGCGACACATGTGTGTCTGATTCCGACTGACCAAGTCACTGCACTGGAGGCCCCCCTACTCCCTCTGTTCTCTGTGCCTGGCTGTGACATAAAGATAAATATCACGCTAGCAGCATGCCACAGGAGGGAAGGAGGGAGGTCTAGCATCTTTGGTAGCCTGAAGCGAAGCTGAAACAAGTTAAAAAGCTCACACTTTACAGTGTGACACAATGGCGTGTTTTCCTCACTCATAGGATCATACATTTAGGGGCTTCATCTCTTTGTGTCATAGGAAGTGTCGGGGGGTCCTTTCATGTGCGAGTGTCAATGGGTGCATGTGTTTGTGTCTTTTTGTGTGTCATGGAGACTGCCAGAGGCTATATACACATGGGTTCATGTATGTGTGCGCCATGCGGACTATCAGGTGCTACATACTGTACATATGTGTGTGTATGCATGTGTATCATGGAGCCTATTGGGAGCAATATGTTTGTGTCAAGGAGAGTGTCGGGGGGCTGCATGCATGTGTGCCTGTGTCATGAGGAGTGTCGGGGCAGGACTGCATATGTTAATATCTGTTGGACGGTGTGAAACAGCACACTTACTGTATTAGAAAGCAATGTATTTCCCCATCCTTCATTTGCACAGTCATGCATATCTGGATTTGTGTGTGTGTGGAGGAAGAGTTCAAAGGAAGATGATAAAGTTTGTCTCGTTATAGTAGTAGAGGCTGTATGAGGAATCTTTATGTCTGTCTTCAGAAAGTGGATGTGTGGTGTGTGGATACGGTGCCTATGTTTGTGCATCTGGTGCAGTGTGGGAGTGGGGTGCCTGCCTCTGTGTATGTGTGGTGAGGGTGTGGGGTTCCTATGTGTCTGCATCCTGCATGGGTCAGGTGCCTGTGTGTGTGTGTGTTGGGGTGGCGTGCCTCTGTGTGTGTGTGTTGGGGTGGTGTGCCTCTGTGTGTGTTTGTGTGGTATGGAGGAGGGTGTATCTTTGTGTGTGATGGGGTGCCTAGATGTCTTCTGGTGGGGGTGGGGCAGCACCTTTTTTACCATTGCTATTGTACACCCCTTGCTGCAGACCTTCTTCTGCTGCCTCCCCTTAACTCTGTTCCCTTCCCAGCCTCTGTCCCTTTCTCCCTCCCCCTCCCCCTAGCATTCTCACAACTTGCCCTCCATTCCCTTCCTCCTATCTTTCTTTCCCAAACATTATGCCTTTAAATTTCTTCCTCCTACCTCCTGTTCATCTCTAGCCCCAGTTCCTCTTCCTTTAGTGCTTTAGGCTGCAATCATGGCCTTCTCCTTTTCAGCCCGCGGGGACAGCTTGTTCAATGGGCATCGAACATCACTACATTGCTGGATGCAATTTTGGCCTTCAATGCCCATGGGAACAGCCTGTCCCGCGGGCCAAAGGAAAACAGGTTGTGATTGTGGAGAACAGCGCAATGGTATCAGTGCCTGGGGAACAGGCTTTCCCGCGGATCGAAGAAGAGAAAAAGGTCACTAGTAGTGCAGTGGCATTCTGCTCTTTGCTCCACAGGACAGGTTGTTCCCCTGGGCACTGAACACCTTTGCCATGTTGAGGCAATCGTGGCTGCAAGTTTGACGTGGCACCCTCGACCACTGGCGCCCCCTGCCACGTTTGCCCAGCTTACCAGGTAGCGTCGGCCCTAGCTCCCTAATTACAGCTTTCAAATCAGGTACTCCACAACTCGGGTACATTTTAGATATGCTCTCCAAAATCCCATCGTGTCCAGAACACCTTCTTCTCTCTCTCCCAAAACTCTGAAAGACAGGAGCTGACCAAGCTCATTTTATCAGTAATTTTGTGAAATAAAACATACCAGGCCCGATATTCAAAGGCATTTACATGGTTGCAGACCTGCAAACCATGTAAATGCCACTAAGAGGGAGTGCCGCTGAATATCCACTTAGCATTGGGGCTTGTTGGGGGCGTTCCGGGTTGGAGCGGAGGCAGCACCAATCATTGATCGGGTAGTGATGATATTGAGCCGTTACACAGTGGCAAAAACCAGGTGCAGGAAACCCTGGCCTAACTTTTGCCACATATCACTAACTGGGTAGTGGCTCAATATCGCCACTGCCCGGTTAGTGATTGATAAATGCAGTGAACCCAGATATTCAATGCCAGGGCTGAATATGACCACAGTATTGAATATCCGACTAGCGACTTCAGCAGTGCTAACTGCTTGTGCTGAATATCGGGCCCATTGTTGATAAGAAATTTCACCACCTATGGAGAATAATGAAATAGAAATTATAAGAGTTTAGGTCCTATTAAAGCAAAGGCTCTGAGAGACATTTCTGAAGGTGCCGCATTAATAATAATAGGCAGTAAATAATACAGAATAACAAGAGAGAGAACTTCAGTTAATCACATGGCCAAGTCCAGCGCTGTCCTAGGAACATAAGAATACAGTGGGACTTGCTGTTTTGCTCCCCGGTGCCTCTCAGAAAGCTTCCCAGAGCAGCCTTTGCTGCCTCTCCTGATAAAGGGTGTCCAAAAACCCACTTCCTGATATTCTGAATCCAGTAGCAGAGCTGCACCTCAGTTGGTGCCAGGACTCCCACTTCACCTTTCCTGGCCTCGTTTCCCCTTTTCTTTAATGATGTGCAGGGGCAGCCCAAGTATGGTGTGGGGCCATGTGTGGAGATTTATTGCGGGACCTCATTTGCATAAATTTAATTCATTTTATTTTAAAATATATGTTGCCAACTAAAATTTTAGGCAGCTTTCAAAGGAGCCCTTCGCAAGCCTCTCTTTTGTCCTGGCAATGACTTAGGGGCAAGTTTACTAAATATTAATGTGCCACTGTGCAAATTGAAATAAATGGGTGCTCCTGCACATAGCGCACATTAACATTTGTGAATGCGCATTAACTTTTAAACATGCCTCTTAATGAGTGTCTGAATACCATTTGCATGTGCAGTGAGGATAAAGAAAGATTTCCAGATTTCTACATTACTATACTCCAATGCCAACTGCCAGTCACATTAGGAAGTATTAAAACCCTACTCATTTAGAACCCATAGCAAACCCGCCATATCAGTACTACCAGAACTCACAAAGCACCAAACCCTACCTTATCAAACATTGCAAATATTAAACCAATACATCTCGGAGAATACCAATACATGTCCTACTGGGGAAAGAGAACAAGTGGGACTGTGTCTGTGATTACATGAACAGAATACCACAGTTGGGTTACACATGCAAAACATAGACTATCACCAAACAGGACAAGGGATCACAATTTAGAAATAGGAAGACAATAATTAAACTGGGAACCCCAAAAGCCAAATTTGGAATGTACAACACTGGAGAAATAAAATTATAAATTAATTTCCTCTTGTAACTAAACAAAACACAAAGATGTTAGCGATGCACATTTCCCAGAGCTGACTTATTCCAGTTAATAAATTCAAAATAAAATAGTATTTTGCTACCTTTTGTTTGGGCATTTTATTTTTCAGTCGCAATTGCTCCAGTCATTTTCTTCTGGTTTCTTTGTGTCTTCTGCTAACTCTCCATTGTCTGCTGTCCATTTGTCCTTTCTTCTCTCTTCTAGGTTTTTCCATTCTCTCTCTACATCTGTTTTAACATGCTGATCTTTCCCCTTTTGCTCTTTCCTCCATTTTCTTTTTTATTCCTTTTTCATCCACTCAAATTTCACCCCTCCATCCTCAATCCCCATTTACTCTCTCAATACCTGGCCAATTGTAGATTTTTCTTCCTTCCCACACAAAATATCTTTTCCCCTTTCCATCCTCACTCCCTGGCTTCTTTTTTTCTCTCGCCAGCCCCGTCCCCTTCTAGTCCTCCCCTAACATCAGCTCCCTTCTACTGTAGTTACAGCCCCTCTCAGCATATACTTCCTTTCTGTCCCATTCTCCCACGCCCCTGCATCAGCCCATTTGCAGTCCTAGCCCCAATTCTTCTTCCAAGGCCAGCAGGTTTCTCCTCCCCTCCCCCCCCCTCCATCAGCCCATTTATAGTTATAGCCCCCAGTTTTCTCCCAGGGCCAGCAGATGTCTCCTCCCCTCTCCCCCCATCAGCCCTTTCAATTCCTAGCCTGTTTCCAGTCCTAAGCCCCACCATCAGCCCATTTCCAATGCTAGCCCCCCACATCAGCCCATTTCCAGTGCTAGCCCCCCTAATCAGCTCATTTCTAGTCCTAGCCCCCCCCCCCTGGAAATGCTCCTGTTTAACCTCCCGATACTCGGCGTGGGTAAACTTTAACAGAGCTGAGGAAAGAAGGAAAACGTCGTTCTTTCTCATGGTTCTGCAGAGGTGAGCCAGGGCACTGGGCTTTGGGCCTCCCCACCTCCCTCTGAAGACAGGCAGGCAGGCTCAGACCCCCTGAAATGCAGGGCTATGTGCGGGCAACATTCGCGCACAATGGACAAGCCGGCCCTGATGACACCTAATTTGTTACTGCTACAAATTTATAAAAGAAGAAAGCATCATAGGGCCTTTGGAGTCCATGCATACACTGCATGTTTGATGTGTCCCCCACCTCTTCTGATGCAACTTCCATTACTGAGGGGTGGGGACACGGGTCCCTAAAGCTGCTTTTTGTTCTGCCTCTCTGCTGTCCATTGATTGCTGCCATTCATCCTACAGCTGGGCCCAGTTGGCTTACTGTGCCAACCTTTCTGCCCTCCTATGACTGCTGCCCTGTGCGAGCACATAGTTTGCGCAGTGGGTCACACTGGTCCTGTTCCCGTAGAACATTGTTTCTCAATTGCCCATCTATGAATCGGTGGTGAAAAATTTGAGTTTTGATATAGCATGTAATCACTTCCTCACAGCCTGTCTTGCCACATAGACCTTTTTTTTTCCCTGTTAGGGCAATTCTCAAGGTCTGATTACTGGGAGAGCCAACCCAAAAATGAATTGATGCACTTTGCTCTGAAGCTCCACCTCCAATGGGCCAGGGGTGGGCAGGGCCACTATAGGGCCATAGAGTGAAGCATGCTGATTACTCTCCAGCTGGCTCTTCAATACTGAGGTATAACTGTTCCCTTGCCAGTGATCGGGCCTCAGGAAAGGCCAGACCTGACTGGAAAAAAAAGGAAAGAGATAGGGGAGTTGGAGGTTGTAACTGGTAACTGACTGGAGGAGGGAGGGATAGAGAAAGAGAAGGGTTTTTTGGGTTTTGTTTTTTTTAAAGAACAACTAGTGACTAGATAGAAGGAAAGAAAACAATAGAAAGAGTTAAAAAAAGAAGAAAAAACAATTGGTGGTTGGCTGGAAGATTGACTGAACCTACTGCTGGGGTAGGGGATGGGGTTGAGATAGGGCTGAGTCTGATGCTGAGATGGGGAGAAAGAGGCTGGAGGAGGTACTGTAGAACAAAACTGGGGTAGGGGTGGATAGGAAGAATTCTGGAGTTGTGGAGTGCCCCTCACAGCTTCACCCTCACATAGACTGTGCCTTTCTCCTTTGAAATAGAAAGTTTGGTCCCTATCTTTTGATTTTTGCCATCTTTCATTCACATCATTTTTCTGTTACAACTCAATTACTCTCTTGCAGCGCCGACTGACCTTTCTCCACATCTCTCCAGGCTCTCTCTGTCTCCATAATATGCCTGATAGAAAAGGACCTTAGTAGAAAGGCAAGGAAGGGAAGAGACCAGAAAAAGATTATGGTCCATTACAGCAGAATGAGCAGGTACAAATGAGCAAAATGAGTAGACCAAGTCATCCTTATCTGCCGGTATTTTGTGATAATGCTTCTATCAGAATAGTATCTCAAAACCTCCGTTTTAAACTGAAATAGTGGAGCCTGCCAATATCTTCAAGAACAGGGTCTCTATAAGAACGATAAAGTATCTTGTCTTATACTAATATCCAATACCACTGAAATTTGGAGACAATAGTCTAGCGTAGCATCTAGAAGGTATTGTGGCAAGTTATTTAGAAAGAGCTAATGCATTTTATCTATCTACTTGGGACCAAATATTCAAAGGTATTTACATGGTTTGCAGACCTACAAATGGTGTCAATGCCGCTTAGCAGGATATTCAGCGGTACTAACATGTTTAGTGCCACTGAACATCCATGGGTGACGCTGCTGCATGCCCCAGTGCGAGCCATTTAGCATCTGGGTGTTCCGGGGGCAGACTGGGGACGGCAACCAGCCATAACTGAGTAGCAGCACTACTGACCCACTGCCCTGTTATAACTACATGGCAAAAGTAAGACACAATAAAGGCTGACCTTACTTTTGCCGTGGAAGCTAACCGGGCAGTGGCTGAATACATTGTGATTATACCGCATGTTTCCAAGGAACACTCGGCACAAATTACTCCCTGCCTAGCCATTAATGTACATTATGGCAACATGCATTAATGCAGGTCATGGTCTCCTCAACCCTTTTCCATCTCCTTGAATGTATTGACATAAAAGCCTGCATAAGAGGAAAGGAGGGGTCATTTACAAAAGATCAGCACATACTATAACTGTATTAGCATGTGTTATCTGCCAAAGGGCCCACAGGAATAAGTGGACCCCGTGGCATGTAGCACACTAATCATACTGTCCATTAGTCTTGAAGGACTAGAAAAGGGGACAGCTACTTCTGGAGAGAGATCTGCAATTGTGAGTATATACTTATTGGAATTTTTCTGAAGGGACTTCTTTGGATTAAAGCTGATTAATCTGTGAACCCAGTGTATTTGTTAAATCAGTCAGGGCCTAGTAGCAGCAGTTTAAATTTAAAACACAGAAGAGAGCTTTCTGGTTAAATTTAGAACCCAGCAAAGAGCTTGTAGTTCAAATTTCATAATAAGTCAGAGCCTAGCAGCAGCAAAGAGCTTTAATTTAAATCAAATCAGAATATAACTTAGCATAAAAGTCAAAACAGGATCAGTATTCTTTGAGTAACAAATAAAGTCTTCTAGAGACCTTTACAAAGAGGACTTCTACCTAGGGGGCAAGAGACCTGTGAAACCTTTTCAATAGGTGTTAACGCCAAGTGGCAGGTCAAAAGGCCATTTTGAAAGACTCCTATCCAAGCAAGGACTGTTAATCACCCAGGAAGATGGTCACGGCTTACCTCAGCAGCACAAGACAGGGTACTGTGTAGCAGCCCTCTTTTAATAAGTGTTATTAAAATCATACATGTGACACTCAATGCAAAAGACTGGAAAGCCCCCATCTTGCTGCTGGACTGCTGTCTGCATCTTTGCTTTAAGGTTGTGTTTAGATCTTTAAGTTCTTTACCTACTAAGGGTTGCTATGGATACTTATACCAATAAAATTGTACCTAATATGTTTAATATACCTTGTTCACCTGAAGCTTAATTAATCTCAGGTCCTTAGTGTATGACTGATTTGGATAATGAACTGCACCTAAGAGCACCTCCTTTCCTTTAATATGTGTAAGTACCTATAAAGCTATGATTATCCCAGGGGTAGGTGAGTGTTGGGGAGGGAGGGAGGGAGGGAAATAACACTTATTAAAAGAGGGCTGGTGATAACAGCCACATCGCAAAACTTTAAACCAGTGAAGAACAACTGCCAGGCCTGTGGCAAACTCAGAAGAGCAGAGGCAGTGCAAAACACAGGATGTAGTAAGTTTTGCTGCTGCTGCCGCATTGGGGGAGCACCACAGTGACAAGGGGGGGCCCCTCAGATAAATCATGCTTTGGGGCCCCTCATTGTAACTCACACCACTGATGAACAGGCATCTGAAAAGTGCTCATTTTGTCAGGCAAATGTTTGGAAGGTGTGGAGAAGGGGCTAATTAATGCCCACTGCATTTTATACTATGCCAACAAACACTGATGGGGAATGGGGGCCCAAGTTTTCATTTTTTAAGCCACTGGACATCCTCTTATGCTGGCTTGCCTGAGATGGGCATTTCCCACCTAAGTATGCATGTCCAGGTCAGGGACATCTATGTTCTTGAAATCAGCCGGAGATATAAACATCCTAAGCATTTTTCTGCATGTTCTGCCCTGGACCTCCCCAATTTAACTTGGACGTCTTTTCTAAATCCCTCTCTTTGTGCAAATTTGTTATTTACATTTTTTATTTTTTAATTTAATTTAATTTTTTTTTTAATTTGTAGGCTACACCTAACCCCCAAGCTATTATATAGGGGCAAGTGAGCTTACACATTATTGGAGAGGATACAATACCAACAATAGCTTCTAGTTATGGTTGGAGTGCAGGGAAATCTAAGATGAAGTAGGAAATTATGGATCTAGCAGAGGATTTGAACCCTAAGCTGTATCTTTTGGAGTAAGTGAAACCTTTTGGCGCATACTAAACTTATATTGTAGCTGCTTTTAGTGGCAAGAATTGTAATAGCTAGGAAGTGGAAAGCCAGTATGAGTCCAATGTATGTGGAATGGGTGTCTAAAGTGGAAGAGATAATGTCATATGAGAAGATAACTATGTCCTTGAAGGGGAAATGTGTTATTTATATCCACCTGGTCCCAAGTTACAGGATAGGGATACAGGCAGACTGTAATTTAAGATAGAAATTATCATGCTTCTAGTCTTGGTTTTCTGACGTTTTGAATTTTATTGGTTATAAAATCATACAGTTAGTATTTCAAAGATATGCTTTGAGTTTATTAAAGTGTACAACAAATATAAATATCAGAAAGGATAATATGATACAGTGATCATCTTATGTGGTTTTTCTTTAAGCTCTAATCTGATTATTTGAGGTTCTAAAGATATAAAACGGCAACTATAATTTGTATGAGATTTCAAGTTTTTTATGTTGTTTCATTTTACACATGTTAAAATGGTTCAATATATTGAACAAGTTGTTAACTAATTTTTCCCCTTTTGCCTTCCCACAAAGGCCTCAGTGTCGTCCTGTCACCTTTGCCATCATGTAAGAAAGTTCTACACATTTGTTAACCAGAAACTTTCGGACTGGAAACTTTAACCTTTTGACTCCATCCCAAAAACTGGACAGACTGCTCTTTTCCCTTCTTATATGTAATCAGTTTGTTTTGGGAAAGCAGAATATCAAATTTAATAATAAAAATAATAGCATGGTATCTCTGTTGTATACCCTCATGCTTGAAGAGGAAACAGCTCTTCTGTTTAAAACCAATCTTACCTTGTGCCTATAGTAAGATTCAGGAAACCATTCTGCCATCGTTTGAGAGATCTCCACTCTCATAACAATGCACAGCTCTGAAGTTTGTTTTTCTGCATGAGGTCTCCAACATGCAACCTTTTGTTTCTGTAGTATAAGGTTACCAGATGCCCCTCCTTTTTGGGGACGGACCCCTATTTTGAGGTGCTGTTCGCTACATCATGGACTATAACCACCTCCTATCCATCCTGTATATACAGTACCTCTAATGCAGTCTTCTCTGTCCTGGTAAGAAAAAATGTAAAATTAATGTCTTCTGAAAAAGATGATGAATTATAAGTATAAAATAAAGTTTAAGCATATATGTATGTGTGCTTATAACTCGAAGGGCTGTCGCTGTCTCTTTTTTTTTTTTAATATTTTGAAATTACTGAATGCTACATAGAGTGGTCATTTTGAAATATATGGGGAAAAGATGCCCAAGGAGAGAAGACTCCTGCCCATGTATCCCAGATTTACTCTCCAAAAATCAGGCAACTCTTTAGTAAAGTCTTTACCACTGACCTGAAGGAGACATTCTGCTAATAAACAAACAGGAGAACCCTATCTACCTGACCATAGTTTCCCATTTCCTTACTCTGTGACAACTACCAGGGCAGTTTTGAAGGTAAGAAGGTCCTCTTGTCTAATTATCATTTCTGATAAAGTCTCTCTAGAATAACTCACTCAATACAACTATACACATTCAGTACATCCTTAGTCAAAGTCACCTTTTTACTTCCAAGGTCTCAGACAACCTGTAGCTCTGATAATAAGGGCAATTTTCATCCCAATAAACAGGCTAGTTGACATCAATGACCTTATTTTCGTTATCGAGTCAATAAGAATTTTCAAACTTTAAACACTTAGCTTCTTATTGAACTCGCAATATTCTCCCAAGTGTTTAAAGTTTGAAAATTCTTATTGACTCGATAAAGAAAATAAGGTCATTGATGTCAACTAGCCTGTTTATTGGGACGAAAATTGCCCTTATTATCAGAGCTACAGGTTGTCTGAGACCTTGGAAGTAAAAAAAGTGACTTTGACTAAGGATGTACTGAATGTGTATAGTTGTATTGAGTGAGTTATTCTCGAGAGACTTTATCAGTTTTTACTCACTTGTAATAATAGACCTATCGATCGTGTCTAATTATCATTTCTGGCACAAGCATGATATATATATATTTTATCTCATCCTGTCTCAGTCAATGTTCATGCCAACACATGGGAGTCCTCCACCTAGGCTGTGGCTGGTAGGGGAATGTCTGCTTCATGGGACTAAAAACATTTCACAGCACCTCCCCTAACCAACAGCAGCATGGGTGGAAGACGTATGCGCAGCTTGGAGGAAATGTTGGTCCTAGTACATTAGATAGCATAAAATTCTACAGAAGATTTAAGCAACCTGGTTTTTTTAATGCTTTGTGCCTGACGAGCAATTTTCAAAGGCCCTGATATTCAACAAGGTGCCGAGGCTGGCCATACCCACAAAAAGATACCCATTCAGGAAAAAGTGCTGAATCGTGAGTCAGGCACTGACAAAACGAGAAAGCAACAAAAATGCAGTGCAAACTGAGCACAGCGGCAAGCGCCCACCGCGGCATTGACAGATAAGCATAGGGTGTGTAACCTGGGAACTACACCAAGGCACAGGCAATACCCTTATACAGTATGTGACTACCACAACAGTAGCCAGAGAAGCATGATGGAATGTGGTCAGGAACTTGTGTACTGCCCATCCGGCATTCCCATGTATTGCCTGTCCAGCGTACCTGTGCATAGACTTATATACGACACCATCATGCAGGCTCCATGGGCTGCCTGCGCAGGAGCCCTCTGTGGGAGGGTGGACAGACACTAGCGGCATGGCAGTGAGTAGAAGTGAAAACTTCAGTCCAGATGAAAGTGAATGCCTCATCCACTCTGTGCTGTAGCACATGGGGGCCCTCTACCCAGGGGGAGTCTTCGCCCAAACCTGAGACTGGCAACAGCCATATGGAGGGGAATCCAACTCCGGCTGCACAGATAAGGAGGCCACAACAGGTGCGGGGGCTGAGCACCAGGCTAGGCAGACACATCCTGAAAGGCACAGCTGTGTGTCTGCACAGGGAGACAGGGCATGATGCCAAGCTACATGCTGGTGGCTGCACCAATGTGTGCCTATCAGGAGATGGTGGGGGGACGGGCCATGCATTGATACAGATTGCAGCCCAGATTGCCTGTAGCAAGGGGCATACCCACACATAGCAGGTGATGAGGGTGCTGCACCCCATGGTGGTGGTTGGTAGTAATGCCACAGGGAATGCACAGCAATGGAAAAGCTCTGTGCAGGGGGAGCTGTGACAGGGCTGGGCACCACAGGAGACACTGGCAGCCAGTTTGGATACCCAAACACCTACCCCACCCCCTAGCCCCTGTACCCTGGTGCAGGGGTCTGGGGCGACTGGTGGCAGAATTCATACATGTGTTACCTGTCTGTCCCTGCAAGTTGCTCTGCCACCCATGGGTATGCCCCTTCCCCTAGGGATACAGGTGTGCACAACAGACAATATGGTAGTGGCCAACTGAGTGCATGTGTGTCCCCCTCTCACCACAAGGAATATGGCCCTCAAATGCCATTTCTGAATGCTGTGCCAGAGGTGACCCAACCAGCTTCAGTGGATCAGGGAGCAGCTGGTGGCTGAGGAAGGCCAGTGGAGTAAACAGTGGCACCCAGCAGATGCAAAGAGCGGCAGCCATGGCTGCCAGGCTGGCGCAGGTAGGCCACCTAGTAGCAGACACTCCCTGTATGCAATGATGGGAATGTGCTGGGGGCAGCTGTGCCATCCCCTGGTGTCACTAAACCTGTGTGTACATCAACCGGCACCCACAACATGCAGATGTGCGCAAACCTATGTGGGGCATGGCACAGAATGGCAGTACAGGGGAAACACCCCCCCCCCCCCAGCGGAGAGCTCAGGGGCACATAGTGCAACTACCCATGCTGCCAGCCATGCATGTCCATTGCTGGGGGGGCCGGCAGGGCACAGTACAGCATGTGAGGGGGGAAAAGAGCTTGGCTGGAAGTGGACAAAAGGGAGGGCATGCAGTGTGCACCATGGGGGAGGCAGGCCCCTGTGGGCTGAAGATGGGAGCGATGCATATGTGGGCCCCCCAGGGAAATGCCAGTCCCACTCCAGGGCCATGCCTGTGCATACCAGTAATCTCCCTCCGCTTTCCCCACAGCTTGCTCCAGGGGTGCCCAGGAGACTGCTGGCCCACCACACCGGCCACCCAGGAGCAGTGGGGCTGCACCACCAGAGCAGAGCAGCAGCCATATCACCAGTGGTAACAGTGACGAAGAGGAGATAACAACCAGTGACTCCGCACCCGAGGACAGCACATCAGAAGAGGGGGCAGCGAGGGGGTCCATGGCACAGTGGGAGGAGGAGGGATTGGAGAGCCAGGCACAGGGTGGGGAGGAGGTGTCAGAGGAGGAGGAGGAGGAGGAGGAGGAGGGAGGGATCAGAGGGTCAGGGGGACAGGGAGGGGAGGAGGGATCAGAGGAGGAGGGATGAGAGGGCCAGGGGCAGAGTGGGGAGGAGATGTCAGAAGTGGAGGAGGAGAGATCAGAGTGCTGGGGGGGGGGGGCAGGGAGGCTGAGGTATGAGTAGAGGGGCGGTGGCAGGGGGGATGCAGGAATCATCCACCAAGTGCCCCAGGTATGGCGATGTGGCACAGGGCACTACCAGCAGGCAACCAGTGGGGAGCCCAGAGGCAGAGCTGCACCCTCCGGGAGAACCCTGCAGCCTACAGATGCGCCCACCCGCTACCCCACCAAGGGGCCATGTGGCCACTGCATGACTGAGCATGGGCTAGGTGAGACACAGAGCAGGGCCATGGTCCACCTCCCGAAGCTGGGATCCTCCACAGCCACCCCAGCATCCATGGGTGCACCCCAGCCATGCCACACATAGACCCTCAGTGCCACCACCCCTTCGTCCACAGAGTGACTGGGCCCTGGCTGCTGTGATGGTGGAGATGGACCAGGAGTCAATGGGCATGGGGTGTGAGCAGACCCATCCTGTGAGAGTATGGCTGAGGACCATTACCTGAGCAGAGGTTCACAGGAAGTGCCCTGCATGGGTAGTGCCTTAGTGGGTGTGACCATCTGTGTGGGTAGCACCCCCTGCTATACCCGTGCAACACAGCCATGGCAGCACTGGTGTGGCCTAGTAGCGCTGCGCGTGCAGGATGCCCTCTGACTTGCAAAGGCACACCGTAAGGGCGGCGCATGCCGTGGTTGTCATGTCCACCTACTGTGTTATGCGCCCTACCCAGGTATCGCTCTCTGGGCATCCCTGCATGCCTATCTTGCCATCACTCAGCACTGTGCAGTTATGGCATTCTATGGCAGGTAGTTGTCACGCAGATATTTGTAGTGTCAGCACCCAGTAGCCTACACATATATCAGATATGCCTTTGGACAGGGCATAGCCCCGCTGCGCACTCTACCCATATATGCATAAGAGGACCTATGTGGGTAAGCAAACGCCGCTTTATCGTGTTGCTGCTTTGCAATGGCTAAGGCACTGGTAGCAGCAAAGTGCACGAGGAAGGCGAACTTCACTCCATCCGAGACAGCTATGGCCCTGGGTTCATCTTGCAGCAGCACACCACCCTCTTCATGACTGAGTATGCCAGCGCCCAGGAGGCAGCATGGCAGGATATCGTGCATAGGGTCAATGCGGTACACCACCACAACCGAGACATGAATGACTTCAAGAAGAAGTGGTGCATGGTCCGTCAGGCAGTGAAGGAGAAGAGGGCCAGCAACAGCAGGCTGCTGCCTGCACAGCAGTGCAACCTCACCCCACTTGAGGAGCAGATGCTGCAGTATGTGGAGGAGTCACCTTCTCAGTGGTTCTGGGTTTCGACAGCTCCACCACAGGCATACAGGGGGGAGAGTAGGGGTGCCCCATAGCCTGGATGTGGCCGCGACAGCCATGTATGTGTCCATACCATGCCTCCATCCACCCAGACCATGCCTGTCTGTCTGTCAGACCATGGGTGCTGCATAGGGTGGGTACAGTGTGGGCCGTGCACCACCTGCTGGTTCTGTGGTAGACCATTGCCACCCCTCAGGCCATGCCAGCATGCCATGTCACTAACCTCTACCACCTTTGTTCTCCCACAGACCTGCCTTCCCAACCTGGGACCAATGTACTAGGGGGAAGCCTTACTGCCCACCATGGAGGATGTTGGTTTACAGCCAGGGGGCAGCATGGCCTTTGATACCAATATGCCATCCAGTGATGTGGAGCAGTCCTCTGCGATGGCCAGTGCAAAGGAGCTGTTGTGTTCGCCACCCAAGGTGGAGGGGCAGGCCAGTGTGACCACCAGTGTCGGGCAGCCAGCTGTGGATGACACACTACTTGCCGAGCTACAGTTCACTATCCTGGAGGAGCCAGTGGGTGCAGGGTGCAATGACCTGGACCAGGAGCTACTACAGGAGAGGGTACACACTTGGTGGCAAGCCCTAAGGGCATACTGTCTGAACTTCAGGGTATCCAGCAGGACCTGCAGGTTGCAGAGCAGGCCAGGGAGGCTGAGCGTGAGGAGTGGTGGGACCACAGACTGCATGTGGGGTGCCATATGGAGGGGCACCTGTGGCTAATGCGGGAGATGGCAGCATACCAGGCATCTATCACTGGCTCCCTGTGCAGTTTGTTGTGCCCCATGTAGGCACAGTGGGTGAGTGTGGGGGCTGCCAGCACAACAGCACAGCCACCTGCTAGTCCTGTACCATGTCCTTCAGACCACCCTACTGGAGAGGGTGGTCATGCTGCTAGCACATCCTCCAACAATGCTGCACTGCATTGCAGTGCATGTGTTAGAAAGCACCCATGGCCAGTAGGGAGCCCTGAGAAAGAGGGATCTCATGGGGGGAAATAAAGAACACTCTGAACATAATGGGTGATAATGGGCACTTTATTGTATCCTTCTAGGCACATTGTGTGGTACTGGGCACATAATTGGTGAATGTGTTTGTCCAGCCCTGGTGCAGGTACAGGGCAATCACCTCAGAAGCTTTCACATATCATCCGCAAATGATGGGCCAGTGCCCTGGCCTACTGCTGTCTCCCAGACTCTGCACCATCACCATCTGCTGCCTCTATGGCCTCCCACTCCTCCACAACTGATGACTCTGGCACTCCACTCATCCATGCCACGTTGTGGAGTATGCAACATGTAGCAAATATATGGCATACCCGCTCCGGGCTGTAGAGGAGTTAGCCACCACTCCTGTTGAGGCACTGGAAGCGGCTCTTCAGCACTCCAATTGCACGCTCCACAAATGTCCATGTCTGCTGGTGGGCATTATTGTACCTCTTCTCCAGCCAGCTCATGGGGTGGCACACTGGGGTCAGTAGCCAGGTTCTCAGGGGGTATCCACGGTCACCTGTGGGGGCAATGTGAGTTGTGAGCATGTGCATTGGGACGTGGATTGGGTATAGTCTATGGGCAGCTGTGGACAGGGTGCAGTAGTGCTCACGTGTTGTGGTACATACAGTACACGTCTATCATTTCCTGTTTGCAGTATCCATAGCATCAGACTGCAGCAGGCATCCATTTTGGGCCTGTCCTGGGGCTCACACATGTGCTCACTCACCTAGCAGCCACGTATCTCCAAGCTGACCCCTGGCTGCTGCCTGTCCCGGGCTGGACTGTGCGAGGACAAATGAATCATGGCAGGACCCTGGGTAGCAGGCACACACATCAGTGAAGTCCATGTTGACATCCACAATGACCTGCATGTTCATCGATTGTGTACCCATGCCTGTTCCAGTATGCCTCTGCTCCAGACGTGGTGCCTGCACTGATGGGAAATCAGCAACACTGTAGAATGCCTGCATGGTCTCCTTCCACCTCTGCTGTATCCAGGGGAGGGCTATGAGGTGGCACATCTTCCGCAGCAGGGCCCTGGTGAATGTTCCAATGCTGTGGCTGGCAGTGGGCTGCGTGATTCCAGCAGTCACTGCTATCACATGCTGGAAGCTGCCGGTTTCAAGGAATCCCAGGGCAGTGGTCACCATTATGGACACCAGTGGGGCCTCGCTCCTGGATGTGGAGGACTCCAGGTCCATGCTGAGTATGCTGTGCCTGCTGCTGGGTATGCACTGCCTGTCGGATCCTCTATGCCCGGGCACAGCATGCGTGTCTCCACCTCTGGATCACCATGTGCATGGCCCACATGGAGTCTGCCTGTCCGGCGGCACTTTACGTCTGCACAGTTCGGGTGCAGGCCTGATCACACATCCCTCACTCTATTGTGCCCTGTTCCACCACTACACGGGTTCGCAGCTCACTATCAGCCGTTGTATGCGCCGGGTGCCATCGCTTAAGGATACATGGTTAGTGACGTTAAATGTAGGCTCACACAGGTTTCGTAAATCCATTTTATGTGGGTTTCACTGTGACATACCCCCGTTCCGCCCCCAGGCTTCGGCACCTGGCACTGTGCGGGTAACTGAGCCTCAATGATTCTTGCCATCTTGTTGAATATGTGGTTTACACGGTTATGGCTGTTTTACATGGGTAAGGCCAGCCTTTATTAATGCAGCACGCGCCTAGGGCTTCGAATATCAGGCCCAAAGTCATTTCTGTATACAAAACTAAGCTTGAAAATTGCTCACTCCATTTGTGGTCAGCTTAAATTAATTGTTTTGCAGAAGTTTATCCACATGCCATGGAGGCATGTCTGGAGGCTTGGTTAGAGTGGGGAGACATATTTGCATACATTTGGATTTCTGGAAGTGTGCACATATATTTACATGGCAAAAGTACCACACAAAGAGTAGGGACAGACTCATGACCATACTTTTCCCAACCCAATTTTCAAAAGGGATTTTTCTTTTGAAAATTGATGTAAGGGTCTGTGGACAAAAAAATGTTGCCAGATTTTACAGATATGCACACAAAACAGCCCTTTTACTGAAGTGCGCTAAGCAGTTAACATGCATTTTTGTCTGCAGTAACTGTGTGCAAGGGCCCATGGTAGCTGTTACTGCAAAGCCATAACAGTTACTGCAAATTGATTCATGTGCAAATTGCCAATCATGCATGTGGATGGTGAATCGGTAGGTTAGGGGCAGGGAGTGGGCATGGAGAGAACATTGCAATTAACGTGGGGGGGACATATTACGCAATGTCAATTTTGTAATTAGCAGGGTGCAAGTAATTCCACCTCAAGAGCTGGAAATAGGTGCACCCACGGTAATTGTGCCATGTGTTAGAGTACACATTAACTGCCGGGAACCTGCTAGCCATGCCCCCAGAGTTGCCAAAGAGGTTTTGCACTTCCTGTACATTAGTTTTAGTGCTAAAATTAATGTCAAGTGCAAAACCCTAATGCACTTTGGTTAAAGGACCTCTAAGACTTCTTGAAAATCTTGGCAAAAGGTGCCTGGCAATTTGCTTTTGTTGATTTGGTACACAGTTTCTGGACAGATTCTTGCACGCATCTTTTTCAAGCATGAATTATAATCCTCATTTTTATGAGCAGCTAGAACATGAACTACACCAAACAACTGTAACTACTTTGCTTCTGTAAATACGTTGGACCAATGCCCACAGTCATGAAGAACTGGCAGGTGAAAACCCATCTATCTCGACAATAAACACTCATAGCCCTCATTCTTGGTTCCATTTGGATGATTAGCAGAAGCACAAGTAATGTTAAAATAAACAAGCTGTTAAATGACAATCGGATGGTCATAATTCCAGTGGGACATGGTATTCTTGGAGTATATGAAGGAAGAAACCTCTACTCTGTTATCACCATCCCTAAGCTCTGAAAGAACAGGTTCTTCAGAAGTACCCTGAAGGTGAAGACAGCATGCTGTTTTAGGTTTTGGATATGCTTTGCTAATGAGTTCCAAAGTTAAGGGAGGGTAACTAATGGAGTAAAGGTTTTTTGGTCACCTTGCTCGCATCACTGAAGCTTTTAAAAAGCATATTCTGTATTGCAGATGTGGGGGCCATTCCACGACTTTCTCTGTAGTCTCTCATTAATTTATGACAATGGACAATATATTGTGTTATAGATTGTTCTATCCATTTCATCCCATTTTCCAATCACAAAGATGACGGTAGAAGGTAACAAGCAGGCATCCGGTGACTCTTTTCCAATAAACACTTTTTGGAGTGCTTGCTGGTATGAAGCTGAAACCAGGTTTAAATTATGTTTAATATTTATTTGTGCATGCTTTTGTGCATACGTTGTTTGTTTCCGTCAGTCTACATTTAACCTCATATGTTTTGGATTATCTTTCCTCCACAATAAAGATTTTGTCCTAGTTTCAGTTGGAGCATTTTCTCAAGTTTATGACAAGTTCCCTTTACCATAATAAAGTAGAACTTACCTTAACTACTCAAAAGATGGCATCAGTGATTCTTCTAGTGGCACACATACCTCATCTAATCTGGGTATGGGTGTAATGCCACTAGTGTCATGTAAACTATACCATAAGAACATAAGATATGCCGTACTGGATCAGACCGAAGGTCCATCGAGCCCAGTATCCTGTTTCCAACAATGGCCAGTCCAGGTCACAAGTATCTATCGGGTTCCCAAAAGGTACACAGATTCCATGCTGCTTCTTCCAGGAGTAAGCAGTGGATTTCCTCAGTCTACTTTAATAATTATTTATGCACTTTTCCTCCAGGAACTCTTCCAAACCTCTCTTAAACCCAGCTATACTAATAGCTTTTACTGCATCCTCCGGTAATGAATTCCAGAGTTTTGATTACTCATTGAGTGAAAAACTACTTTATCCAATTTATCTTACATGCACTACTTTGTAGCATCATTGTGTGTCCACTAGCCTTTCTACTCTTTAAAGGCGTAAACAACCGATCTACGTTTACCCATTTCACTCCATTTATTAGTTTATAAACCTCTATCATATCTCCCCTCAGTCGTCTCTTTTCCACATTGAACAGCCCTAACCTTTTAAGCCTGTCCTCATAGGGGTATCCTTCCATCCTCTTTGCTATTTTGGACACCCTTCCCCATACTTTTTCCAATTCTACTTTATCCTTTTTAAGATATGGTAACCAGAATTGCACACAATATTCAAGGTGCGGTTGCAACTTGGAACAGTACAGAGGCATTATAATAGTCTTGGTTTTATTCTCCATTCGTTTCCTTATGATTCCCAGGATTCTATTTGCTTTCTTGGCCATGGCTGCACACTTGGCAGAGAGTTTCAAAGTATTATCTATGATGATGCCCAGATCCTTTTCCTGGGTGATGATTCCTAATATGGAACCTTGCATCGTGTAACCATAGTTTTGGGTTATTCATCCCTAAGTGCATAACTTTGCACTTGTCCACATTATATTTTATCTGCTATTTGGATGCCCAGTCTCCCAATTTTTCAATTTTTTCTCTTGAAATTTTTCACAATCCTCTTCTATTTTAACAACTTTGAATAATGTGGTGTCATTTGCAAATTTGATCACCCTATTTCCAGGTTATTTATAAATATGTTTAAAAAAAAAACAACAGACCCAGCACAGATCCCTGGGATCGTAAATGACCTGGAAATGGTAATAACGAGTGAGGTAATCAAATGTGCAGATGATGACACAAAATTATTCAAAGTTGTTAAAACCCAACAGAACTGTGAAAAATTGCAAGAAGGCCTTAATAAATTCGAAGACTGGACATTCAAATGGCAGATGAAATTTACTGTGAACTAATTCAAAGTTATACACCTAGAAAAGAACAACCGAAACTATGTTTACACGATGCAAGGTTTCACATTAGGAACCACCACCCAGGAAAAAGATATAGACTTCATCGTGGATAACTCGTTGAAACCCTCCGCCCAGTGTGCAGTGGAGACCAAGGAAGCAAATAGAATGCTACGAATCATAAGGAAAGAAATGGAGAATAAAACAAGGATATTATAATGCCACACCTTGAATATTGTGTGCAGTTCTGGTCGCCGTATCTTAAAAAGGATATGGTAGAATTAAAAAAGGTACAGAGAAGAGCCACTAAAATGGTAAAGGGAATGGAAGGATACCCCTATGAGAAGAGGCTAAAGAGGTTGGGGCTCTTCAACCTGGAAAAGAGACGGCTGAGCTCGAGATATGATAGAGGTCTATAAATTAATGAATGGAGTGGAATGGGTAAACATAGATCGATTGTAGAAAGACTAGGGAACATGCAATGAAGCTGGAGTGTAACCCATATAAGACTAATAAGAGAAATATTTTTTCACTTAATGCATAATCAAACTCTAGAATTTGTTACCGGAGGATGTAGTAAAAGCTGTTAGTGTAACTGGGTTTAAAAAAGGTTTGGACACATTCCTAGAGGAAAGGTCCATAAACCATTATTAAAGGGGACCCGGGAAATCCACTGCTTGTCCCAACATTGTGGAACCTGTGTCTTCTGGGGAAACTGCTGGGTACTTGTGACCTAGATTGGCCACTGTAGGAAACAGGACACTGGGTTTGATGGACATTGATCTGACCCAGTATGACATATCTTTTATGTTCTTATTCACCTTTCTCCATTGAGAAAATTGGCCATTTATTCCTATTCTCTGTTTTCTATCTTTTAACCAGTTTCTAAGTCACAAACATGCACTGCCTCCTATCACATGATTTCCTAATTTCCCTAAGAGTCTCTCATGAGGGACTTTGGCAAAGGCTTTCTAAAAATCCAGATACACTGTATCAACCAACTCACATTTATCTACCTATTTATAGAAACCTTAAAAAAAAAGATTATGGCTAAAAAAAAATGACTATTTACATGTTCAGTAATTTTGTTTTTTATAATGGTTTCTACCATTTCACCTGGTACTGATGTCAGGCTCACCAGTCTATTTTCCCAGATCACCCCCGGAACCTTGTTTGAAAATTGGTGTTACTTTGATCACTCTCCTACCTTCGGGTACTACAGATGGTTTTAATGATAGTTCACAGATTACTAAAAGTGGGTCCACAATCTCATATTCCAATTCTTTCAACACCATGGGATGTATGCCATCCAGTCCAGATGATTTGCTACTCTTTAGTTTATCAAATAGTTGTATTAAAGCTTCCAGATTTATTGAGATTTGTTTCAATTCCTCTGATACATCACCTTTAAATATAGGAAACTTACCCATGCCAGAAATGATATCATCTTCAGTAAAGACTGAAGCAAAGAATTTATTTAGTCTCTCCACTATGGCCTTGTCCTTTCTTGGTGCCCCATTTACCCATCTATCATCTAAGGGTCCAACTGACTCTCTCACTTGTGTTTTGCTACAGGTGTACTTGAAAAGGTTTTGATTATGCACTTTTGCTTCCATGGCAAGCTTCTTTTCAAATTCTCACTTTGCCTACCTTATCAATGCCTTGCTTTTAACTTGCCAATACTTATGTTCTTTAGTGATTTTTGTCATTTGGCTCTTTTTTCCATTTTTTGAAAGATTTTCTCAGCTATAACAGCCTCTCTGACCTCATCTTTAAGCCATGCTGGCTGTCATTTGCCCTTCCTTCCACCTTTTTAAAAGCATGGAATACCTCTGGTCTAGGCTTCCAAGATGCCCAGAAGGGGATTCAGAAAATGTGGAAGGGCTGTTGGGTAAGGTTTGACTCTTTGCGGATGATACCAAAATCTACAATAAAGTAGACACCCAGGAAGGAGTAGATAACATGAGGAGGGATCTAGCTAAGCTTGAAGAATGGTTGAGAATTTGGCAGCTGAGATGTAATGCCAAAAAATGCAGGATCATTTATTTGGGCTGCAAAAATCCAAGGGAGCAGTATAGTATAAGGGATGAAGTACTTCTGTCTATGAAAGAAAAGAGGGACCTGGGCATTCTTGTTTCTGATGATCTTAAAATGGCTAAACAGGTAGAAAAGGTGACGGTGAAATCTAGAAGGATGCTTGGGTGCATAGAGAGAAGAATGGCCAGCAGGAAGGAGGAGGTGATAGTGCTTCTCTATAAGTCTTTGGTGCAATCTCATTTGGAGTATTGTGTGCAATTCTGGAGTCCACACCTTCAAAAGGATTTAAACAGGATGGAGTCAATGCAGAGGGTGGCTACCAAATTGTCAGTGGTTTTCAATATAAACCATATGGGGGCAGACTTAAAGATCTCAATATGTATACTTTAGAGGAAAGGCAAGATAGAGGAGATGTGATAGAGATGTTTAAATACCTCTGTGGCATAAATGCACAGGAGCAGAGCCTCTTTCAATTGAAAGTAAGCTCTTCAATGAGGGGACATAGGATGAGGGTGAAAGGGGATAGACTCAGGAGTACTATGTGGAAATATTTCTTTACGGAAAGAGTGGTGGATGCATGGAATAGTCTCCTAGTGGAGATAGAGACCAGGACGTAGATCGATTGTTTACCTTATCAGAATATTGAAAGACTAGGGGACATGCAACGAAGCTACAGGGTAAACTATTTAAGACTAATAAAAGAAAATATTTTTTCACTCAACGTGTTATCAAACTCTGGAATTTATTACCGGAGGATGTAGTAAAGGCTGTTAGTGTAGCTGGGTTTAAAAAAGGTTTGGACAAGTTCCTGGAGGAAAGGTCCATAAACCATTAGTAAGAAGGGACCCAGGATATCAATGCTTGAACCAATACAAGCATTGTGGAACCTGTGTCCCTTGGGGAAACTGCTAGGTACATATGACCTAGATTGGCCACTGTTGGAAACAGAATACTGGGCTTGATGGACTTTGGTCTGACCCAGTATGGCATATCTTATGTTCTTATGACAGTAGCTGAATTCAAGAAAGCATGGGACAAATATGGAAGTTCTCTAAAGGAAAAACAAAAAGGAACTATAGCTGTTGATATGGAAGGGCAGACTAGATAGGCCAAATGGTCTTTTTTGCCATCATGTTTCTATATACCACTGAAAGCCATCCAACACTAAATTCTCCTTTTTGGGTCTCCTAGGCCTTGGTTGATGATAAAGTCCTGTAGCATCTCTCATCCCTAGAAAAGGAGCTGCAGCAGGACTTTGATGTGCTTGCCGGGTCACAGGACCTATGGTCATGCACCTAGAAGGCCTGAGAATGGAGGTACATGCCATAATTGTGGCCCTAAATCAACTCATGGCATGCATTTCCACTCAAGCCACTCCAGTGAGGAGATGGGATGTTGGGGAGTAGGGCACTACCAGTACTATGACCCACTGGTTATAGATCATGTTGGTCCCAAAATAAAAGGGAATGTTGAGTTGAAATATGTGTCCAGTGTTGTGCTTTACAGTGCCCATGAGCATCCACCACTGTAGCTCCCCATCATCCCTTGCACACAGTATGCAGGGGTGCACAACCTCCTGTATGGCTGACATGGTGGCCCTTCCTATCACATCATCCCCTGCCACCTCATCGCACCCTGATGATGCATGGTCTGGCACAAGACCTAGCCAAGGTTCTTGGTCCACCATCCTTTGCAGCCCACCCTCCCACAAAGCAATATGACTCAAAAGCATCATCCAGAAGCACAGGCCATATACCCCTACCTTTTGGCCAGGCCACTCATTCCATGTAGCATACGATTACAGCTATCAGAGGGAAAGTTACAGAGGGATAACGGCACTAAAGCAAGCAGAATCTTGACAGCTGAAGAAGATAATTATGTGGCTTCAAAGCTCAAGTAGTTTGAAATCTTTTTATTATACATATGTCAATCCAATAAATGGTATCACAGCTTGCAAAGCATGCAGCCAAAACTATGGATAAAAGTGACAATTTCTGCTGCTTGGTCAGTAGCAAGCATGCTTTTAGACAGAGTGGGGGAACTGCTGTTTTTGGACTGGAAAGTTACCAGTCATAGTGCCAGCTGAAACATAAATTATCTCAAAAATTACTCATGTCCCCACCACCCTCCCGCAGGATCAGCTGACCATCAGCAATGCCAACACAAATACCATGCTACACAACCTACTTTGGAGATCACAGCTCATACTGCAGCATTTAACGCCACAGGACATTATCATGGTGCCAGCTGTGTTCCAACCCAGCCATTTGAAAGAGTCCTGGCAGCCTGCTACTGCTTGCCCACTAACCATATGGCAGTTCTGTTTTTTAGTCAATGCAGTTATGCATCTAGTAGTGGATGCAACTGTGAAAGGTGAAGGCTCAGATGGACATTATAGTTTGTTTACTTTAAGAATACTCTTGTCTCAAAGACCCCTAGCAGACCATTTAATCAGGCATCAAACAATGGAAATTTACTACTACTATTACTTTATTGTTTATATAGCGTGACAAGACATATACAACGCTTTACAGAGACATGTAGGAGGCAGGCTCAGCTCCTAAGAGCTCACAGTCTAGTGAAGACAGACAACACAACTGGTGATTAGGATACTGTATATCTAGGGGAATGGTAAGGAAACACATAGGAGATGACAAGGAGATTTGGGGAATCAAGATCCAAAAGCAATCTCAAAGAAGTGAGTTTTTAACCTGGTTTTAACAGGGCTACAAATAGAAGCTGATGTACTGACTTGGGTAGTTTCTACCTTGCCGCTCCTTATGCCTGGAACAAAGATTGAAATCTGGAGTTGGCAGTGGAATAGAAGGGCACAGTTAGTAGGGATCTGCCAGAAAAGCGGAATTCCCGAGGAGGGGTGTAGGGAGAGAGGAGATAAGAAAGGTAGTTAGTGAGGAGCAGCCGAATGAAGGCACATACAGGTCAGTAGTAGAAGTTTGAACTGGATGTGGAAATGGATAGGAAGCCAGTGAAATGACTTGAGAAGAGGGGTAACAGGAGCATAGCGACACTGGTTGGAGATTAGTTGTGCAGCTGAGTTTTGAACAGATTGAAGTGGGGAGAGATGATTCAGAGGAAGACCAGTGAAGAGATGGTTGTAATAGTCTAGATGGGAGGTGACTAGAAAATGGATGAGGGTCTTAGTAGTGTGTTCAGAAAGAAAGGGATGAATTTTGCCATTATTATAATGACAGAAACTGCAGGTTTTAGCTATCTGTTGGATGTGTGTGGAGAGGGAGAGGGAAGAGTCAAAGATTGCGAGCCGAGGAAACAGGTAGGAGTAGAATGTTATCCATAGAAATGGAGGGGGGTTTAGGGGGAAAGATAAGAAGCTCAGTCTTGGCCATGTTCAATTTTAGATGGTGGTGAGACATTCAGGTACTAATGTCAGATAAGCAAGCAGAGATCCAGGCCTGGATTCCCAGAGAGATTTCAGGTGCAGAGAGGTAGATCTTACAGTCATCAACATAGAGATGGTACTGAAAACTATAGGAGGAGATGAGCACACTGAGGGATTGAGTGTAGAGAGAAAAAAGAGAGGTCCCAAGACAGAGCCTTGGGGTACAACAACTGAAAGCAGGGTAGCAATAGAGGAGGATCCAACAGAACATACACAAAAAGTGCAGTGAGAGATAGGAAGAAAACTACGACAGGACAGAACCCCTAAATCCAAGTGAAGGCAGGGTACTAAGGAGAAGGTGGTGATCAACAGTGTCAAATGCAGCAGAAATTTCAAGGATGAGGATTGAGTAAAGGCCCTTGGATTTGGAAAGGAACAAGTCATTGGAGATTTTGGCAAGAGCCGTCTGAGTTGAATGTTGAGGGCGAAAGCCAGATTGCAGTCAATCCAGAAGGGACTGAGGGGAGAAAGACAGTGGTGGTGAACTTCATGTTCAAGTAGTTTAGAAATAAAGGGGAGGAGAGAGATGGGTCAATAATTAGAAGGACAGGTAGAATCAAGGGATGGTCTCTTGAGGAGAGGTGCAATCACAGCATGTTTGAAGGCTGTAGGAAGAGTCATGGTAGAAAGCGATAGGTTGAGGATATGAGAGATGGAAGGGATAACAGTGGAGTTGATGGAGTTTAGTAGGTGGGTGGGAATGGGATCAGAGGAGCAGGTAGTAAATTTAGAGGAGAAGATATGTGGTTTCTTCCTCAATGATCTTGGAAAAGGATGAAAGGGCCACAGAGGTTGAGGGAAGGGTTAGGGATGAAGAGGGTGAAAGGGGGATGGAGATGGCCCCGAGAGGAACTCAAGAGTAATCTTATCGACTTTGTCATGAAAGTAGTCAGTCAAAGTCTGGGCAGAAAGGGAAAAAGGGGTCAGAGGCGGAGGTGCTTTGAGGAGAGAGTTGAGAGTTGTAATGAGATGGTGTGGATCAGAGGCAAGAGAGTTAGTCAGATGGACATAGTACTCTTGCTTGGTGAGTGCTATAGCAGACTGTAAAGAGGCTAGCATGAATTTGAAATGTAGGAAGTCCACAAAGGTGTGGGATTTGAGCCAAAGGTGCTCAGCTGAGTGGGCACAGGAATGCAGGTAGCGAGTTTTAGAGGACAGCCAAGACTGAGATACAGTACGCATTGCACAATTCACCTTCGGGCCACGTGGGTGTGCCACTCCACAGTGCACACTGCATGCCCTCCCCTTTGCCCATCTCTAGCCAGCTCTGTTCTTCCCTTCACATGCCCAACTATGGCTTGCCAACCTCCCCCCAGGCAGTGTCCACCCACAGGGGGCAGTGTTGGCAGGTGTACAGTGTGCATCTGTGGCCACTGCTGGTGGTGTGTGCCCCTGTACTGCTCTCCATGGTGTGCCCTCACCATGTGTGTGCATACCTGCATGTATTGGGTGCCAGCTGGTGCACACATGGGATAGTGGCACTAGGGGATGGCATGGCTGCCCCAAGCACATTCCCATCATTGCATACAGGGGATCCGCCAGATGATCTGCCTTCATCTGTCTGACAGGCATGGCTGCCACTCCCCCGCATCTTCTGGGCTCCACTGTTTACCCCACTGAGCTTCCTCAGCCACTAGCCACTTCCTGATTCGTTGCTGCTGGTTCAATTGCCTCTAGTGCAGAGTCCAATAGTGGCACTTTAGGGCCTCCAGGGTGCCTCACACGCTATATTCACTGTGGGAGAGAGGAGGAGGGCACACACATGGGCTCAGTTGTATGTTTCCACATCACCTATTATGCATACCTGTATCCTGTCTCAGCCTGGTGGCCTGTCCATCCTGGGGGCAGGGGCATACCTATGAGTAGCAGGTGTGGGGTGCATGTGATGGTATACCTCTGGCATCTGCCACCAGATTCCTCCCCACCGCTCCCCTGGACCTTTGACCTGAGGTTTCTAGTCCTATAGGCACTCCTTGTGGCCTTGGGCAAGCCACTTAACCCTCCGTTGCATCAGGTACACATAGATTGTGAGCCCTTTGGGGACAAGGGAATATATCCAGTACCTGTTTGTAGTAATTACATAATGTAAACTGCTTTGATTGAAGGATAAGGTGGTATAGAAAACTGGTTAAAAAAATATGCCCCATGCCACCACCAACAGTGCCATCTGGGTCACTGATTCACCTGTGTCACCCTTCTGGTCCCTTCAGCCACTTCTGCAGTACTCCCCCCTTTCCTTGCTCCCATCTGTTGCATGCAGGCTTGCCCTGGCACCATGGTACATGGTTGTGGACTGTGAATGGCCTTACCTGTGGGCATGTGTCATGCCTGGGGGCATTGACTGCTTCAGGGGCCACATCACTGCATTCTTTGTTTGGTGTCATGCAGGACAGGGTGTCGCAGTTTGTGCATGCTCGCCATTACACATCTGTCCGGTTCTGTGGCATCACATATTCATCATGCTTTCACAGCTGGACAGGGGGTGGTGGGCAGTGGTGGCAGATCCAATTGCAGGGACAGATGAATAGCACATATGTGGATACCACCACTGGCTCCCTTAAACCCCTAGGCCAGAGTTGCAGGAGCTGAGGGGTGGGGAGTATATCCAGGGCATTTGCACTGGCTGGCAGAGTCCCCTGGGGTAGGCAGCCTGACCACAGCTCCCCATGCACAGGGCAATGCCATTGATGTTTGAGCCCTGTGGTGTTGCTGCCATCCACCACCAGGGAGTGCAGCAGCCTCTCTGCCTGCTGCGTCTGGATATGCCTCCTGGTGCAAGCAGCCAGGGATGGCACCCGTACCATACATGGTCCATCCTCCTGCTGTCACCTGTTCTACAACCACTGGGGCTTCTACCAGCATGTGGTTTGGCCCCACATCCCCATCTCCCTGAGCAGAGACACAGCTGTGCCTTTCAGAGTATGTCTGGCCTAGAATGGTGCTCAGCCTCCCCCCCTCCCACCCATTCAGGTCTCGTTACCTGCACAGGGGAAGTAGGATGGCCCTCCATATGGCCGTGGCCATGGCCAGCCACAGGTTTGGCCGACAGCCTCCCCTGAGGTATAGTAATCCTTCGCACCGCAGCATGGATCGAGCAAGGGCCTCAGACTCATCGGGGCTGACGTTTACTGTCCTCATCACCATAATGCTGGAGTCTGTCTGCCCTGCCACAGGGGGCTCTTGCACAGACAGCCTGCGGGGCCTGCATGATGGTGCCCTTAATGCACAGGTACACCAGATGGGTTCATGCACACTTGCCATCCTGCTTCTCTGGCCACTAGTTTGGACACATACATGGGTATCGTGGGCTAACATCTTCTTAGTTGCCAAGCCTGGGTTCCGGACCCTGCGCCTACCCATCTATGCCGCACTGGGCGCCTGCCGCTGTGCTTGGTTTATGCTGCATTTTTGAAGCTTGGCCATTTTGGAGGCGCATGACTCATGATTCAAGCACTTTTCCTGAGCGGGTATCTTTCTGTGGATATGGCATTCCTCGGCGCCTTGTTGAAAATCGGTCCCAAGGAAATTTGAAGGATGTCTGGGCTAAAATACTATATAGTACTTGTTTTTCAGACATATTCTTTTTTTTTTATTTATTTATTTATAGAGTTTTCATCAATATTACAACGTAATATGAAAAGAAAAAACTTCAATACAAAGATTACAAACAAGAAATCAATACTACAAAGAAAAAAGCACAAGCCCACATCATGGGAGAGCATACCCAGCATACAATATAAAATAAACATAATTAAAGAATACCAAAGAGGAAAAAGAAGCGAGACGTTACCCAATCTCTTAATCCCTTTTAAATCTAACTAGCCAAGTAGAACCTAAATATCAATCCCCACTACAGGACTTCAAAAACTCCTCTAACTGAAGTGGCTCATAAAACACGTAGGAAGATTTCCTTGAGGTAATCAAACACTTGCAAGGGAATTTTAAAAAGAATGTAGCACCACTTGCAAGGACTCTGGACTTAAGAGCCAAAAAGCTTTTCCTCCGAGTCTGAGTTTGTTTAGATATATCAGGAAATATATTAACTTTTTGCCCACAAAATAATTCATTCTTTTTAATAAAGAAACATTTCAAAATCTCATTCCTAACACTTTCAGAATGAAAAGAGACCAATAAGGTTGCTCTCACTGAAATTTCATCCAATGAGGATTCTATAAACTGAGAAATATTCAAGGACTCCGCTGAACCTAGTACATCCAACTCTCCTTCCCCTTTAACTTCCTTTTTAGAGCTAGGTATATAATAAATGTTATTAAAAACAATCGTTGAAGAATCTTGATATCCCAATATTTCCTTCAAATATTTACGAAACAAAATATCAGCAGACAAATAAAGCGATGTTACTTACCTGTAACAGAGTTCTCCGGGGACAGCAGGATAAGTCAGCCACACCTGGTGACGTCATCCGACGGCGCCGAGACGGAAGTACTCTCCATAGCTCAGAAGGGCTTTTGCCCTTCTGAGCATGAGCCAACTGGCCGCACCCCCGGCCCGCCCCTAGCTAGCCAGTTCGTCACTAGCTGAGCCTTCGCCGCTAGGAGGCGGGCACCGGTCAGAGGCCGACCCCTTCTCAGGGGAGGATGGTGGGTATGTGTGGCTGACTTATCCTGCTGTCCCCGGAGAACTCTGTTACAGGTAAGTAACATCGCTTTCTCCTAGGACAAGCAGGATGAGTCAGCCACACCTGGTGCCTCCCAAGCTACCAGGAGCTGTGGTAGAAGGGGTAGCCGAGATAATGGCTTCTTACTGGTGTACCCTGGGAGACTTTGTACCAGTGTCTCTATCGTGAGATAAGGTTAACCGGAACAGCATCGCTATCGTGAGGTAACTGTAACAGCACTGTAACTGTTACTGCTAACTGCACCAGCACCGTTAGATAGGACTAACAAGCCGGGGTACTAGACACCTACTAGTGCAGCCGGGTTAGACGAAGGCATGCCTGTAGACGGCAAAAGGTGTAGGTACAGTGCAAGCATGCAGCGATAGCTAGCATGTGCCCCCGGATGCTGAGTGTGAGCCCTGCGGTCCCAGCATGCCGCAGCAGAGTACAAGAGCATACGGTAACCTGCAGTGCCAATGCGTGCAAGCGACGTGGCAGATACACTAGCCTATGGGCTCCATGTGCAATGGCAGATGAGAGATGCGACTAAGAGCATAATGCCGCCACAGTAAGGGAGGAACCGTGTACTGGCACAGGACACTGAAAGACACTAAGAACAGCATCCAGAGAGCGAAGTGAGTGAGGCCCTAAGGCCACAAGAGCGAAGTGAGTGAAGCTTCAGACCACCACGGGCATGAGTCAGTCTCTGGACCAGTCGTATGCCAGGCGAAGAGTTTGTCCATGCTGAAAGGTCTTGAACAGAGTGTAATGCATGAGATTTCGGAGCATGTGGTGTTTTTAGCCCTTGCTTGTGCCCTTGGCTGGGTGGGAGCATTGTGGGATTGAGGGAGTTGCTGCCCTAGTTGCTGTTGCACTAACTTGAGTGTGTGTGTGTCCTGTGAGCCTAGTTGCCTAGGTCAGAGATGATTGGGACCCGCAGGCCGACGGCTGGCTGATGTCCGGGGTCCCACAGGCGGTTCATGCAGACATCATGAAGCATTTTGAACCGCTGTCCAACAGTCCTGGGCTAGCCGAGGGCAGGAGTATAGAGGCAGCGAAGCTGCTGAATGCATTTTCCGGGGCCAGCAATCACCAGGGGGTTTAGGGACCTGTCTTGTAGCTGGTGCTTGCTCCGGGCTCTGTGGGACTCGTGCAGTCGGTCAGGTCAGAGTACCACCTGGCAATCGGCTTGGGCTAGATTCGCCTAGACTACTACTATCCCATGCAGTAATGCCGGGGCTTCACCGCCAGGAACGGTCGGTAATGCATTTCAGGAGCGAGACAAATCAGTGTCGACACTTTCCGAGTGATAGCCCTGTTGTTGTTGCCACTGGAGCACTGCAGGGGGGCATTGAGCCCATATATGAAGTACAAGCGAAGGACAATACGGAGAGGGAACTGAGAGGTGGGACTAAAACGCTGCAGGCAGGACATGCCGTGACAGTAGGGAGATTGCGATGGCCCGGGCTCTGTCCATCTTGAAACGTAGGCTTTCCCGAATGGGGCAGGGCAATTAGCGGTCTGCCCCAGGAAGATTAGTGGTCCGCCTTCGAACATAAGGAGGAGACTGATGGCCCTGGGTTCAGATGCTACCCGTGGTCCGTTTGAGAGCGGAGTCTATCGGCCAGCTCTCCCTAGGTCCCCTCGTGGATGAGAGCATAGTCCGTCAGGGTGCGTCTTTCGGTGGTACTGTCCTGGGTGAGAGTTGCTTGGCCGCGGTAGGGCAGGTTTTGGTCTGTGACTGCCCTGTCTATTATCCGAGCAGGCCTTAGATAACAGAGCTGTTGCAGCACTCTGCCGGTGTGCTTCAGACCTAAACCAGATCTGTTGCCAGGACACTGATCCCTGATGCTAGTCAATAGATGCCTGCTCTCTAATTGCTCAGAAGGAGGGGGGATCCTATCTGATCCCCTTGCTGGTGTAGAGAGTTGCAGTCTGCAGTCATGCCCAGTGGCTTAGTTTGTGGTGTCGAGGGCCTCTTGGTCCAGGTCAGGACCTGAACCTGTGACGCAGCTCCAAGGCACATAGGCTGTGGGTAGAATGCCACACTGTGGCCGCAACCAGGTTGTGGAGTCCATGATGAGTCCAACAACTATCTGGTACCAATCGTTGAGTCAACTACCCACCTTGACACTTCTCGGGTACTGAGAATGATGATGATGACCTCGAGTGGTGCGGAAACCTGTCATGGGGCTGTGGTGTCGATGTGCACTTCAACTGCATCCAGCTGATGTGAGGCTTCCATTTGGAGATCGGAGTCTGGTCTTCCCACTGGTTTTACCATGTTGGCACGGCCAATACTTCTCCGGGCGTTTGTTGCTACGTGGTGCTGGGAGCACCCGTGAGGCAAGGAGTACTGAAGCACCGGCGGGGGAAGGGGTACTGGTTTGCCCATCCCTCGCTGGACTGGTTTGGCAGGAACCACGGCTGGGACTTGAACCTGTGACCTTCTGCTCGTGAACGCACTGGCTGTGTGTACTGCACCACCGCGTTGTCACTCGCATGTGCCTTCTACCGCCCAGGAGCCAGGGTGTGAGGTAGTCCTGACGATTGTCCCTAGATGACAAGCGCTGCAGGGGCAGAGAGACTGTCTTTCCTGAGATGGAAGGCGGGCCCCGGTCTGATTTTGGGAGGCTATGCATGCCTCAGGTGTTCAGACCTTATATATTTATTCTTAGCACTGTGATGCAGAATGGCCGTCCGCTCTCAGGAAGAGACTGGAAGTTCCCGCATATTATCTGTTGTCCCCATCTTATGGGTGTTGAGTATAGGTTCAACCATACCATTGGTTGAGTATGGGCCTACCATGCTTGCAAGGGCATTCCTGACGGGAAAGGGTTGTTCCAACCGACCTGACCACCTTAAGTAACTCTTCTTCCAACATAAAGCACTGCGATGCCAGAACTTCCAGCTGCAGCAGTTGTGAGCACGGGTGTAATACGAGTGGGGGTCTGTGGGTCCCTGCCCTTTTTCTGCAGATCCATTCACCTTGCCCCTTGATAGGCACGCTGTCATAGTGGGCCTAGCCAAAGAGCGGCGGTCTGGAAGGGCTCTGGTGGGATAAAGGATTCGTGATGGCAGTCGTACTAGACTTGTCAATTTTAACTTGAGAGTTGAAGGTTGTACTAGGCCTCCACCTTAGGCCTCCCTAGTACCCGAGAAATCCGTAGGTGTCGGGAGGCTGGTGTCGTTTGGGCCCAGATGCCATTGCGTATCGACGGTCTTCCTTTTAGCGCTGTACAAGGATCGTTGTTGCTGAGGTAGAAAGGTTCTCGAACCTGTGATCCAATCCCACCTGACCAGAGTTGGCAGAGCGATGCTCCAGTCATGTTGGCCGCACGCTCAGTCCGGTGATGAAAGCAGGCCACCATGAGCCTCATCCAATTCAGAGGGGGCTGCATCCACGCTGAGAGCCCCTACAGCATGTGTCTCTTGCAGAGAGGCCTCATCTGGCCCCATGTTTGCTGGGAACTCATTCTACCTGCTAGGCCAGCGATTTCAGAGAGGCCTTATGTGGACAGGATTGGCAGGGCTTTGAACCTGTGACCTTCTGTTCTTGCACACACTGTCCGTGTGCACTGCACCACCGTGTTGCCACTGTCCTGTTAGCGCTGCCACGTTCCCTGTTCAAGCATTTGATAAACCGCCTTTGTCAAAGTATTAAGGTGGGATACCACTCCGTTATTCCACCTGAGGGGAAGCAGAAGGAAATGTGAGGCAGACTGATCATAATCAAGGCGCATCTGTATCCTGTATGTAACACCTCTGCCAGCCTTCTTCGTTGGGCACAGTGGGGAATTGAACCCCTGATTCCTGCACCATTGGTCAGTCTGTGGCTCTGCTCTGAAGGCAGAAGTGGTTTTAGGCTGATGAAGTAGCGCTCCGGTGGGCCTGTTCCCCTTATTGATTTATAATTAATTCAGGAACAGTAGAGTTCATTGTCCACCAAGGCTGATGAAGTAGCGCTCCGGTGGGCCTGTTCCCCTTATTGATTTATAATAATTCAGGAACAGTAGAGTTCACTGTCCACCAAGGCAATGGGGCCCTTTAAGGCATAAGCAGGATTTGAACCTGGTTTTCCTGTTGCAAGTCCGCAGTTCGAATCACTGGGCTGTGCTCACTTGCATGTGGAAGGGCATCGTGCCTCGCGAGCAGAACAGGGCCCTATTAATGCTGTGGACAGGATTGGCAATAGCCCCAGCTGGGCTTTGTGTCTTTGGAGGCTGGCTGCTGTGCTGGGAGCGGGTGCCGATTTTCGCACCGGGAGTGGGAAACTGTGCACCTGTTTGGAGCACCATCGTGAGCTAGCCAGCGGCGTCTCACCTCCAACGGGAACAGAATTAGTGACCACCTGAAGCATCCAAGACGGTCATCATCCAGTCAGGACACAGCCGCGACCCCGTGGCAAGGGCACTCCATCCGTGTCCAGTTGCCCAAGCTCCTCCCATTGTGCCTGCCGCTCCTCCAGCCAAGCGGACCGTCAACGCGCCAGCCCTGAAGTCATGATAGCCGTGGCGGGAGCAGAGAATCGGCGCTGAACAGAGATCCCAGTGCAGAGGCCCAGGTTGACGATGCATCGGGAGGAGTGGCAGGTTTCCACTGACGGTGTTGTCACATCCGAGGCAAGAGGTATCCGCGCCACAAGAGGAGGCCACTGGCGCTGGGGCCAGAGTTGTGTGTAGTGTGGGCTCATGGCGGCCTGCCTTTGATGTTCCTGTGCTCCGGGAGGTATATCGGCGCTGAGGCAGGGGATACAAGTTCATGCCGCGCGCCTCGGCGCCGAGACTGCCCGGTCGGCACAGTTGATGGCGTCGAGGGACTGCTCAGCCAATAGCCATGGAGCCGTGGGGCAGGCTGGGATTGCTGACCTCATCTCCAAGCCGGGAGGAGCCTGGGCAAGATGGCCGCCCCCGTAGTCCCCACGTGTGAGGGGATGCAGAGCGGCAGTGGATCAAGAAGGTTTTCTCGGGGACGGAGGCCTTACCCGGCACGCCGCTTGAGCCCACAAGCTCATCCTCTGGATTCCTTACGTGTTCATACCTTCTTGATCGGACACATCTGGCGAGGGCAGAGAGGGAGGATAGGGCTGGCTAGCCGGGGATGGAGGCCTAATAGGCACATCCTGGACTGCCGCACAGCGATAGCTGACTGGAAGCTTCCTCTTCCAGGCCGTTTCCTGAAGTCCTTGCCGCTAGAAGCAGCGTCGGCAGACTCTTGGCACTAGGCAAGCTGTTTGAGCTAGTGTCCCCCGCTCTTCAACACTCAGCCGCAGATTTTGAAAAACGGAGGCCTGTTCGAGGGCTAGCCGAGGACGGAGGCCTATAGGCACGTCCTGGGCTGCCACGCTGGCTGGGATCCCTCTACCTGGAGACTGACTGCTCCCGGAAGGCATGAGCCTGAGGATTCTGAAGGAGAAGGTAATTTAACTGACAATACATATGTTAAGGAAGAGAATTCTGATGATTTTCATTTGATTAAGATTGATTTCTGGAGAGTAGCAAAGTCCGTCTTGCTGGCAAGGCGGAAGAACTGAAACTGGCTAGCTAGGGGCGGGCCGGGGGTGCGGCCAGTTGGCTCATGCTCAGAAGGGCAAAAGCCCTTCTGAGCTATGGAGAGTACTTCCGTCTCGGCGCCGTCGGATGACGTCACCAGGTGTGGCTGACTCATCCTGCTTGTCCTAGGAGAATGTGTTTTAGGAAAATTGAGACATATAAGATTCTTTGCTCTAAGACTATTCTCAAATTGTTCATGTTGACGATGCAACAACAAACTATCCTTTATCGAGGAGGAGAGAGCACCATGCACTGTGGAGACCTGAGACTCCAATTTTAAACAACGAGAATCTAAAGAATTTAAACATACATCTTGATGTGCAAGCTTATCAACTGTCTCCTGAGTAAACTTTGCAAATTGAGGCATTAACCTAGCTAGGGAAGCTTCCATAGGTGTTAAAACACTCCATAAATCTGATAAGGACACATCCTGTTTAAGAGACTGAGCAGAAGGTTCATCCAATTCAGTAGAAACTTTTGGCGCCTCACCTATTGAAATCACACATGGGAGGGGAACTGCCCCAGCCCGAGGACTCAACACAGGAAGAGGAGCTACAGAGGAAAAGACAGGAAGAGGAGCTACAGAGGAAAAAACAGGAGAGTCCCCCTGACCTAGGATAGGAGAGGAGGTTAACTCAACCATTAAATCACCCTTAGCTAGTGGGGGAGGGATATCACCCCCTTCTAAATTTGAGGAGCCAACAGAAGAAAACACACTATTGGACAATGGTGAAGATTCATTCACAGTTTCATTAGGGGCTAGTACAACATGCTTGTCCATAGGACCAACTGCTTTAACAGTCTTAGATGGATTCATTGCACTAACCCCAATCACCTTCTTTTTCCGTTTACCCATTCCAGACATATTCTTAAGCAACAAAATTTTAGTCTGAATAAAGTTCAAAGTATTGGTTTACTAGCATAAACCAGATTCCACTGCTTTGTGAACTCTTGCTTACAGAATCAGTCAGGATTTTGTCTGGGAGGAGGGGAAATACATAATACTGGGTAAATAATTTTGTCTGATAGTTACATGACTTTACTCATTCTCTACCCTGTTCTCTTATTCTCTGCATTTCTCTTCCACTCATTCTCTTTTACGTCCCCTTTGTGTCATTCCTCTTCTTCACTTGACTCCATCTACTTCCTCATTCCTTCTGATCTTCCACACGTATTCCCCTCTTCCTTTTTCGGTCCTCTCCCTTCTAATGTGCCCTTCCTTCACTCATCTTCTGTTCTTCTTCCTTCTTATATTACTTCCGTTCACAATCCAACCCACTTATTTCTCTTGGCTCCTGTTCTGTTCCTTATGCAGAGATTTCTAAGGAGGGCTAGCTCAATCATTAGGCAAGACTAGGTAGCACCAATGTCAATGGAAAGTGTGAAAGGGAGGTTTTGAAATTTAAATTTAGGCTTTGGGGTAGAAAGTTGAAATTCAGATCTTCCAGGGTAACATTCTCAGAAATGCTTCCCATTCCATGTGCAGGACCCAAGAGGCAGGCAGAGCTCTAGAGTCGCAATGCATGGATGAGACCATGGTGCAAAGGAGAGGGATTTGGATTTTTGATGAACTGGGCAACATTCTGGGGAAGGGGAGGGAGATTTTCCAAAAAGACGGATTTCACCTTAACCATAGTGGAATCAGGCTGCGGGCATTAACCTTTAAAAGGAGATAGAGCAGCTTTTAAACTAAGTAAGGGATGTATGATTTATATTTATTAAAAGACTTGATATACTGCCCTTCGACAATGTATCAAAGCAGTTTACAATAAAAGCATTAGAAAAATAGGAAAAGAACACCAATTAAATAGTGTAGAGGGCAGGCACAATAAGAAGGGAGAAAAGGAGGGGGAAGGAGGAGCAGATGTTCCAGGCGTGCGACTGTGTGAACATCCAAATCATTCTGTTCTAAGTGATATCAGAGGGTAGATTCAATGCTTGATGGAATAGCTAGGTTTTAAGAGCTGTTTTAAATCTTGGAAAGGATGACTCAAAGCGTAAGGGTGCTGGGAATAAGTTTCATAATGAAGGACCTAAGAAAAAGAAAGCAGAGGTTCAGGTACTGTTAAGATGGGGCTGGAAGATATGATATGCCATACTGGGTCAGACCAAGGTCCATCAAGCCCAGTATCCTGTTTCCAACAGTGGCCAATCTACATCATACGTACCTAGCAGTTTCCCCAAAAGACACAATCAATGTGCGTGTAAAGAGCGGAGGGAACAAGTAGACACTTATGGAATGATGTGGGAAGAAAGGTAAGCAGGGATACCAGAGCTGAGAATCTTATGAATAAAGGTGAGAAGTTTGTATTGCAAGTGGTATGGTAAAAGAAACCAGTGGGATTTAATGAATATGGGGTTAACATGATCAACCCAAGAAGAACGATAAAGAAGGTGAATGGCAGTATTTTGAACTGATTGTAAGTGCTTCAGTTGGTATTGAGGTAGTCCAGAATAAATGGTGTTACAGTAGTCCAATTTTGAAATGACTAAGGAAAGCAGAAGGGTGGTAACAGCAGATGTTAGTAAGGTAGGAGTGGATAGTGCGGATTTGACAAAGGGAGTAGAAGCAGCAACGGATGATAGTGTTGATATGAGAGTGGAAAGAGAGAGTGGGGTCAAGGGTGACTCCCAGATATTTGAATATTTAGACTATGGGTATATTGATACTATCAAGGGATGGAGATGCAGATGAAGGTGGAAGTGAGCCAGGCTGCCATAAAGCTGAGGTCTTTATAGGTTTAAGTTTCAAATTGTTGGATTTCAGCCAGGAAGCCACTAAACTAAGACAGGAGTTGATGGAGAAGAGATCGGGAGTGATAGGTTGGGTGTGGAAGAGCAGCAGGATGTCATTTGCATAAAAGTATGCAGAAACACCCTGCTGCTGAATAATCATAGCAAGTGGAGCAAGAATAGCATTGAAGAGCAGGGGGGTCAACCCAGATCCCTGTGGGACTCCACAGGGGAGAGAAAAGTGAGAAGAGGAGACTGATTGGAAGGAGACATAGTACATGCGAAAGGAAAGGAAGGAGTAGAATCAGTGTAGCACAGTAGACCTCAGGCCAGCAGAGAAAAGGCATGACAGAAATAAAGAATGGTGAACCAGATCAAGGGCACTGGAAAGGTCAAGTGACACTGCCAAGGAGATATTACCCTTATCCCAAGAAATGTGAGTTTCATTTAGAACTGATAGTAAGATAGATTCTGTGTTGTGACCCAGCCTAAAACCCAATGGTGTGGGTGGAGAAAGTTTGTGTGTTCAAGGTGGTATAAAAATTGTTTGAAGACAAGTTTTTCAAGGAGTTTCGATAAGAATGGATGATTGGAGACCTGGCGGAAATTGGCAGGGCATGTAGGATCAAGGGTGGGATTTTTCAGAATGGGCCAGACAGCAGTTCTCTAGGAAAAGGGGAAAATACCTGATGAGAGACTGTTGTTAAAAAGAGTTAATATATAGGGAAGGAGTGCCAGAGAAGTCTCAGACAATCCCAGGTGGAGGGGATAGGATCTAGAGCACAAGTTGATATAGAGGAAGAAGAGATGACCTTCTCCAGAGCAGACATGGTAATCAGGTTTATTTATTTATTTACATTCTCTTATATACCGCGCTATTCTGCATCAGTGCAGTTTACATTGAACAAACTGAAATTACATTGAACAGGGCATTATAACTTGGAGATAACTATTTTACAGGGAACATGGGATATGGAGGGTTAAGTGGCTTGCCCAAGACCACAAGGAGCACCTGTGGGACTAGAAACCCCAGTCCTTCCGGCCCAAGGTTGCTGCCCTCTAGTGGGATTTGAACCCCTGACCTTCTGGCCTGAAGTACCTTGCCCCAACCACTAGGCCACTCCTCCACTCTAAGGTTAAATCGTGACCAGGTGTAATGGTGGATGGGATCATACGATTCATCAGAAGACCCGGAGGAAAGAATGTCCTCTGTCACTGGAGGGGAAATGGGAGGACTGATGGGGGCAACGCTTTGCCAAAAAGAAAAGATTTAATATGAGAAATATTGAGCTAATTGCTCTGCTGAGGGGTCGGTAGGTAGTGGAGGGAGTGATGATGGACAAAGGAGGCGAGAAACTATAGACTAATTGTTTGGGCCCATTGCTAGCTTTGATGATAAGTTGGCCATAGTACTGTTTCTTAGCTATGGAAATAGCTTGATGGTATATAGTATGACTGTTCCATAATAAGGCAAGAGAAGAGGGAGTATGGAGACAACGCCATAGGCGTTCTGCTCTTTGCAATTGTCAATGAAAAGTTAAGTACAAGGCATTGATAAGGCAGACAGGGAGAGAATTTTAAAAGAAGTTTGCCGTGGAAGCAAAAGCATATAATAAAAATGTTTTTTAAGTACATTCATAGCAAAACACCTGTGAGAGAGCCAGTTGGACCATTAAATGATAGAGGGGTAAAAGGGGCACTAAGAGAGGACAAGGCCATAGCAGAGAGACTGAATGAATTCTTTGTTTTAATCTTTACTGAAGAAGATGTAGGAAACTTCCCCACACTGAAAATGGCATGTAAAGGTGACATATTTGAGGACTTGAAACAAGTCAAGAGCAGCAAATCAGCAGGACTGAATGGCATACAAACCACGGTGCTGAAAGAACTGAAATACTCACATGAGATTGCAGACCTACTTTTAGCAATCTGTGAATTATCCTTAAAATCATCTGCAGTACCTGAGGATTAGAGAGTGGCCAATGTAACGCCAGTTTTTAAAAAGAGTTCAAGTGGTGATCCAGGAAGCTTACAGCAGATCTTGATGTCTCTACCGGGCAAAATGATAGAAACCTTTATAAAGAACAAAATTACTAAACATGTGAATAGTCATGTCTTAATGGCAGGAAGCCAACATGGATTTAGCTAAGGAAAATCTTGTCTCACTAATCTGTTATATTTTTTTGAAGGTGTGAATAAACAGGTAGATAAAGGTAAGCCAATTGATATAATTTATCTGGATTTTCAGAAAGACTTTGATAAGGTTCCTCAGAAGAGACTTGTGGAAATTAAAAATTCATGGGATAGGAGGTAGTGTACTTTTGTGGATTAGGAACTGGTTAAAGGATAGAAAACAAACAGTAGAGCTAAATGGGCAATTTTCTCAATGGAGAAAGGTGAATAGTGGAGTAGGCCTGGGCTAGGCCTGCTGTTTTTTAACATATTTATAAATGACCTGGAAATGGAAATGAGTGAGATGATCAAATTTGCAGATGAGACAAAATTATTCAAAGTTGTTAAAACACAGAAGGATTGTGAAAAATTGCAAGAGGACCTTGAAAAATTGGGAGACTGGGTCTTCAAATGTCAGATGAAATGTGATGTGAACAAATGCAAAGTTATGCCTTTAGAGAAGAACAACCCAAACTACAGTTACACAAAGCAAGGTTCCACATTAGGAATCACCACTCAGGAAAAGGATCTGGGCGTCATCGCGAATAATACATTGAAATCCTCTGCCCATTGTGCAGCCACAGCCAAGAAAGCAAATACAGTAGAATGCTAGGAATCATCAGGAAAGGAATGGAGAATAAAATCAAGGATATTATAATGGCTCTGTATTGCTCCATGGTGCGACTGCACCTTGAATATTGTGTGCATTTCTGGTTGCTATACCTTAAAAAGGATATAGCAGAATTGGAAAAGTACAGGGAAGAGCGATCAAAATGGTAAATGGGATGGAAGGATACCCTTATGAGGAAAGGCTAATAGGTTAGGACTCTTTAACTTGGAAAAAAGATGGCTGAGAAGGGATATGATAGAGCCTATAAAATAATGAATGGAGTGGAACGGGCAAATGTAGATTGGTTTTTTTATTCCTTCAAAAAGTAGAAAGACTAGGGGACATGCAATGAAGATACAGTGTGGCACATTTCAGATTGGTTGAAGAAAACATTTTTTTTCACTCAGCACGTAATCAAACTCTGGAAATCATTACTGGAAGATGTAGTAAAAGTGTAGCTGGGCTCAAAACAGGTTTGGATGAGTTCCTGGAGGCAAAGTCCATAAACCATTATCAAAGAGGACTGGGGAAATCCACTACTTACCCCTGGGACAAGCAACATGGAATGCGTATACCTTTTTGAACTCAGGATACTGTGCTTGATAGGCCCTTGGTCTGACCCAGTATGCCATATCTTATGTTCTAATGTTCTTAAATCAAAACAATTGATCGTGGCAGCCATACAAACTCCATAGAACCATCAGCACATTCTTATACCTGCATGAAGAGCAGGCACACACATACATACATGAAAAGTAAGATTTAATATTTAAAAGTAGGATGTCCAATTATGCATTTTTATAGGACTGTTGTCAAAAGGTTGGTGTTCAGATGACCATGATTGTTGAGTTTAGTTATCAAAATCTCGGGCGGAAAAGGCTGAAGGTTTGCCTAGGTCACCCATTACCTTGCATCAGCTGTTGGGCCAGCCCTGCCCCTAGGATTCTGCCTTATTTGGCATCACAAGGAGTAGTGGTCTGTAAGGAGGTGGCAGGGATAGCTTAGACCTCTGCATTGTCAAACATCGGTGTCCTGATTGACTACAATGGCACATCTGTGCTCTAAGGGTGTGGAGGAGAAAGCAAGAGAGAAGGAACCTTGGATACTAAGGGAGCAGTAGGGAGTCCTGATCCTGCAAAGTAAGCAGTGGATACAGTCCTCTGGAACGGGGTCAAGGAGGGCCAGGTTTTACCATGGCACAGCATCTGCGACCATGTCTGAGGACAGTATCCAACTCTGCAAGGTGCTACGCGGAAGAAGCTAGAGATTTAGGGGCTTGTTTACAAAGCCGCGGTAGTGGTTCGCGATCGCGATCGCAGCCGTGGCCCCATTGAAATCAATGGGGCCGCGGCTCCGATTACGATCGCAAACCGCTACCACGGCTTTGTAAACAAGCCCCTTAGTTTCACGAATAGCTCAAGGCAAGTTACATTAGGTTCAAGAGATTCCTCAGTTGCAAGGGGGAATCAAAGATTACGCCAAGGGACTGTAATTGTCTAGTTCTTTTTACTCTGCCATTTTATTATTTTATTGTTATTGCTAACAGTCCCTCAGTGTCCTGCTTTATACAATTCCTCACCTCCCCCTTTCTCAGCCCACGCCCTCTTTTTGGTAAAAAAAAAAAAAAAAAGTACTTTCGATTTCCTCCTAAGCAGCAGAAAATTAACTTCAGAACTTGCTTAAACAGGGAATTTATTCCACAAAGTGGGGCTGCTATACAAAGAGGCATGAACTCTCCAGCAGGCATTCCTTACTGCTGCCATTGAAGTGCCCGCAATAAGCATCCTTGAGATGAACATAATGACCTGACTGGGGTACATCACTAAACTATAACACAAGTAACCAGTTTTGAATGCAGAGGATTTCAAATGTCCACAGTGTCATCTTAAACTGAACCCTTTCTCACATCAGAAGCCAGTGAAATGCTTATGATGGGTAGCCATACTCTGGACTAGCTGTGTGTGATCTCCATATTACTTTTGTTAGTAACCGTACCTAAACAGTATTACAGTAGTCCAGAACACTCATAACCATCTTACTGTCTCTCCTCTTCAGCCCAGTCTTCTGCCTCTTTTAGTCCTCCAAAGTCTCCCTCTCTCCCTCTTTCTAGTCAACAGGAAGCTACAAGAAGCAAGAGCGGAGGACAGAATTTAACCAGTCTTAAGCCTGCCAAGCGCCTGGACTCATACAGTATATACCTAGGACACAATTTTTGTAAGATTTTATATTATGTGAATGCATATGAAAGATTTATGCTAATACAATACCTAGTGCATATATTATGTGGGTTTGGCAAACTGGTCTGCAAACTTCATTTTCAACATTTGCACATCTCTTCCCATTACATGTTCAGGATTTCCATGCTGTTGCCTCACTAGACAGAGAATTGTTTATATCTTTCAGACACCAAGTTTCAACATGAGCTTCACTACATGTGGAATCGTGCAGCCAGATAATGTTAATGTCAGCAAAACTAACGTTGAACTTCAATGAGGCCTGTGGATATTAAAGTCAATGATTAGGACTGTAATTATGGACTACATATAATTCTAGTTTGCAAAATATGAAAATAGAAATATTATCCAGAATTGAGTGTAATCACATACGAAGGGGAGGAAGCAGTGGCTTCTGAAGCCTAACAGGCTCTGCTAGCAGTGCTCGCGAATGAGAGCAGAATATCCTGATGACATTCGCCATAGGGAGAAGTGAAGAATGTGAATATAAAATTCCTTAAAGGGCTGGAACTGAGCACTTTCTTTTTTTCTCTTTCTTGGAACAACCAGGCTTCAAGAGGAGTTCCAGAACTCCAAGGACCGGGTCCCAAGGACCTAGAAGGTCTTGGGTTAGGAAAAGGATGTCCACTGCTTTTGGTGTCGGAGGACAGGATTTTATTTCCACAGATACCAAAAAAGAGATGGAGGAACCATCAGTGAATAGGTTCAGAGAACTAAGAACAAGGCAATGTGCTAAGAAAGAAAAGGCTGATAGTCCAAGACCGGCTACTATCCCAGAGAGTTAACACAGGCGCCTGTTGGACCGGGAGTGAGTAGGGAACAGGATAAAAGGGCTAGAAGACGTGGATTTGTAGGGGAGATGCTGTAGGAGAGCTGCCAGATCACTGGAGGGGGAGGACATGGAGAAGTGGAAGGAGATAGAAAGCTGCTAGTCTATGGAGGGGAGAGGGAAAAAAGGGCTGGGGAGGTGGAATAGAAAAAGGGAGATGCTAGACTTCGGGGGTATAGGGGAAGTTTGAGGGGATTGGGAGATGCTGAATTACGATGTGAGGGGGAGGGGAGGGGAGAGTGAGCATGGTGGAGAGAAGCCATGGAAGTTGGCAAAGAGATGAATGAGAGGAGGATGGTGATTACAGAGGTAGGAAATGCAATAATGGGGAGTGGGTAAAAGACAGAAGGGAGTGTGAGGCTAGCGAAGGGGTGAGATGGGAAATGGGAGAGCTGGGGAGATGGGCTGGGCTATAAGAAGAGTAGATGGAAAGTGATAGGTGAAAAGTCAAAAGGAGATTGAGGATGGGGGGTGAAATTTGGGTGGATGGAGAAGGAGTAAAGAAAGAAATGGAGGAAAGAGCAAAAAGGGAAAGATCAATATGTCAGAGACAGCTGTAGAGAGAGAATGGAAAAAACTAGACGAGAAGAAAGAATAAATGGTCAGCAAACAATGGAGAGTTAGCAGAAGACATGAAGAAAGCAGAAAAGAGAGACTGGGGCAATTGTGACTGAAAAATAAAATGCCCAAACAGCAAAAGGTAGAAAAAAAGTATTTATTTTAAATTTATTAACTGGAATGTCTCTGCTCTGGGAAATGTACATTGCTGACGTCTTTATGTTTTGTTCAGTACCAGAGGAAATGAATTTCTACTTTTCTTTTTCTAGTGCTGTGGTACATTCCAAGTTTGGCTTTTGGGGTTCTCAGTTCATTTGTTTTCATATTTCTAAATTATTCTGTATTTGGTGATGGTCTGCCTATGTTTTGCATGTGTGACCGAGCTGCGGTGTTCTGTTCATATAGTTTCTGTGTAGCAGTCCCACTTGTTCTCTTTTCCAGTAGGAGATGTATTGATATTCTATGAGATGTATTGGTTTAATATGTGCAGGGTTGCCTTTTGATAGGTAGGGTATGGTGCTCTGTGAGTCCTGGTAGAGTTGTTATGATAGGACAGGCTTGCTGTGAGTTTTAAATGAGTAGGGTTTTTATACTACTTCCTAATATACCTGGCAGTTGGCACTGGAGATAGTAATGTAGAAATCTGGTAGCCTTTCTTTATCCTCATTGTACATGCAATTGGTATTCAAACATTCATTAAGAGACATTGAGGCACATTCTAATATGTGCATCCAGTCCCCTATGCACCAGATCGGAGGCGGACCTGATTCCAATCCTGCGGGGGCTAGATGTGCCCTGCGGGATCGTAATCTGGTCTGGGTCTGTATGCGCAGGCAGGACCCGATTCAAATTGGCCTGCACGTACAGACCCCTGCCCGGCTAACTCAATCAGGCTCCGGAATGGAGCCGTGGTGCCATGGCGTCCCATTGCCATAGAGCCCCGACCCAACTATTAGATAAGCTGAAGAGTAGCAAATCACCTGGGCTGGATGGTATACATCCAAGGGTATTGAAAGAACTGAAATATGAGATTGCAGACCTGCTATTAGTAATCTGTGAACTATCATTAAAATCATCTCTAATACCTGAAGATTGGAGGATCGCCAATGTAACATCAATTTTTAAAAAGGGTTCCAGGGGTGATCCGGGAAACTACAGACCGGTGAGCCTGACGTCAATACCGGGAAAAATGATAGAAACCATCATAAAGAATAAAATTACTCAGCATGTAGATAGTCATGAACTAATGAGAGACAGCCAACATGGCTTTAGACAAGGAAGATCTTGTCTTACTAATCTGTTATGTTTTTTTGAAGGAGTGAATAATCAGGTGGACAAAGGTGAGTCGGTTGATATTGTGTATCTGGACTTTCAGAAAGCCTTTGACAAGGTCCCTCATGAGAGACTTTTGGCAAAACTAAAGAGTCATGGGATAGGAGGCAGTGTACTATTGTGGATCAGGAACTGGTTAAAAGATATAAAGCAGAGGGTAGGGCTAAATGGCCAATTTTCCCAATGGAGAAAGGTGAATAGTGGTGTACCCCAGGGATCTGTGCTGGGTCCGCTGCTTTTTGACATATTCATAAATGACCTGGAAAGTGGAATAACGAGTGAGGTTATCAAATTTGCAGATGACACAAAACTATTTAAAGTTGTTAAAACCCAAGAGGATTGTGGAAAATTGCAAGAGGATCTTGATAAATTGGAAGACTGGGCATCGAAATGGCAGATGAAATTTAATGTGGACAAGTGCAAGATTATGCACCTAGGGAAGAACAACCCAAACTATGGTTACACGATGCAAGGTTCCACATTAGGAACCACCACCCAGGAAAAAGATTTAGGCGTCATTGTGGAAACCATGTTAAAACCCTCGGCCCAGTGTGCAGCGGCGGCCAAGAGAGAAAATAGAATGCTAGGTATGATAAGGAAAGGAATGGAAAATAAAACAAAGGATATTATAATGCCTCTATATCGTTCCATGGTGAGACCGCACCTTGAATATTGTGTGCAATTCTGGTCGCCGTATCTTAAAAAGGATATAGAGTTATTAGAAAAGGTTCAGAGAAGAGCCACCAAAATGGTAAAGGGGATGGAAGGATACTCCTATGAAGAAAGGCTAAAAAGGTTAGGGCTCTTTAACCTGGAAAAGAGACGGCTGAGGGGAGATATGATAGAAGTCTATAAATTAATGAGCGGAGTGGAACGGGTAAACGTAGATCGATTGTTTACCTTATCAGAATATAGAAAGACTAGGGGACATGCAATGAAGCTACAGGGTAAACTATTTAAGACTAATAAAAGAAAATATTTTTTCACTCAACGTGTAATCAAACTCTGGAATTTGTTACCAGAGGATGTAGTAAAGGCTGTTAGTGTAGCTGGGTTTAAAAAAGGTTTGGACAAGTTCCTGGAGGAAAGGTCCATAAGCCATTATTAAGAAGGGACCCAGGATATCAATGCTTGAACCAATGCAAGCATTGTGGAACCTGTGTCCCTTGGGAAAACTGCTAGGTACGTATGACCTAGATTGGCCATTGTTGGAAACAGAATACTGGGCTTGATGGACCTTGGTCTGACCCAGTATGGCATATCTTATGTTCTTATGTTCTCAGCTGCTGACCACAATTTCCTTTCCCCGCAGCCCGACACTCGATCTGGCCTTCCATGGCTAGGGTCAGGCTGCAGGGAAATCCCTGTATGCCCTCACCTCACTGGCGCTGCCCAGGTCTGCTGTCCCCCATCCAGTCTGCTGACCCCAGACGTACAGGGCCAACTTCAGAATCATGGACTGCCCATGCCCCACCCTCGCTCCACCTCTGGAACACCCCTGACTAAGCCTCCCTGTACAAACTCCTTGTTTGAAAGGGGAGGCTTCTGCTGGGGATGGAAGGGGTCAAATAGACCCCATTGTGTTTACTAAAGGTTTAGGTGCATTCACAAATGTTAACACATGCTAAGTGCAGGAGCACCTATTTATTTCTATGCACACAGTGGAACTTAACATATATTAATGATTAGTACCCATGCCCCTAAGTCATTGCTGGGATCAAAAATAGGATTGTGGTGGGGTTCTCATTAGACACGTAGAAAGCATTTGACTTGCTGGAGTGGCCTTTTTTGTTTGCTGTCTTGAAGTGGTCTGGATTTAATGAAGGTTTCTGCAATCTAATTAAACTTATGTATACGAGACCGAGTGCGAAAATTTCTGTAAATGCAACTCTGTCTAGAGAGTTTCTCCTAGGGCGGGGTACCCAACAGGGTTGCCCTCTTTCCCCCATTATCTTTAATCTGACCTTGGAATCTTTGGCCTTATTAATAAGGCAAAGCCTCGCGATTAAGGGCATATCTATTGCTGGCATGGAAATCAAACTATCCACATATGCAGATGATCTCTTGCTTTTCACCACACTTAGCTCCATACCGAGTATTTTAGAATTGATAGATAAATATTCAGGACTATCCGGCTATAAAATAAATTGGTCAAAATCTGTTGCCTTCCCCCTAAACTCAAGAGCACGTAGAATGGATATGGAGGAATTTCCCTTTGTATGGGAACCTAAGATGGTGAAATACTTGGGAATTCACTATTGTTACCCACTTAGTGCAACCCTACAGCACGATGCAGAAAAGATCCTAACTACAATCGTAATATAACAGCAAAGTGGTCGCCGGTCTGTCTTTCCTGGTGGGGTCATCTTGAAGCTATAAAAATGACTATCACTCCTAAAGTGAATTACATATTAGAGATGCTACCTGTCTTTCTCACAAGTAAAGTGTACTGTCAAATTGAAAAGATTCTGGTTCAATTCCTATGGAATAATAAACCACCTAGAATTGCTCTTAGGAAACTCAAATCTAAAAAAGAGGAAGGGGGGGGGGGGTAAATTTCCCTGACTTTCAGGTCTATCACTGTGCTTTTTTGCTAAAACAAGGATCACGATGGGTGGAATGGGCCGTAGGCATACAGCCAATATGGCTTGAAATAGAAGAGAGATTGAGTTCTCTTCTCCCTTTGAGTGTTCTCCCTGGCATGGTGTCTGTCAAGAGGTTGAAGTCTCATAGAACCATATTGGACACTCAGAAGGCTTTTTAGCAGTTAGCAAATGCAATTCCCAAGGAAGATTGCTTATCGAAATCAATGCTCATCTGGCATAGTCCCTTTTTTAAAATTAATCAAAGCTCATTTGCATGGCAAAAATGGTTTAACAAAGGCATTTGGAGTGTTGGCCAACTAATATTAGATGGCAAGTGGAAATCCTTTTCCATTTTGCAAAGTCAATTTGATCTACCTCTATATTTCCAGTGGATCCAGCTGAGACATTGCATAGAAAAATCCCAGTTAGATATTACTTCATTGACTGACGATTGGGAGTTAATGAATAAGATAAGTTCTATATGTATGACCTCTGGGGTGCCTTCCCAATATTATATAATAATGGCTCAGAACAATAGTTCTCAGGCCATTGGAGTTCAACGAATATGGGAACATGACACTGGAGAAGTCCTCTCTTGCGAAACTTGGACAAACTTTTGGGCTAAAGTTAATAGGGTTTCTCAGTCTACCTCTATCTCACAAGCTTTGTACATTTTTGCACATAGAGCACACTTTACCCCGGTAAAAGCTGGGAATGAGTGTTGGTCTTGTCGGGAAGATGTTGGCACTTTGAGGCATGTGGTGTATGATTGCCCTGGCATTCAGTCTTACTGGAGTGCAGTATGGAATCGTATTCAGAAGGTGCTGGGATTTCAGACCACTCTCTCTTGGTCTGTGGTCATCTTTCGATCAGCAAGTGATATCTCATTGGTACATAGGGATAGTCAGTTTTTGCTGGACTTCATGCTGGGAGTGGCCCTACATCTTGTTATCTCTAACTGGAAAAATACTGCAGAGTTCAGTTGGCATGAATGGTAGAACCGCTTATGCTTATGCTGCAAATATGAACAAATGCCACGATGTGGCAGAACCCTCACACCCTCCACTCTTCTTAAGTGGAAACCCCTACAGAAATATATTTCTAAGTGAGGTATGAGATATAATAAAGGGTTATTAATCAATCCTCTGCCACTTAGGTTATGGAGTGGTGATCCTCTAAAGCCCTTATAGGTATGGTTGGCCTTCAACTGTGCTTTTTCTATGCCCCCCTGATGATCGCATGTTGGTGGGAGGGATAGGGTGGGGTGGGCTATGATTTCATGTTAGAGAAGAATTGTGTATTTTTTTATTTACTGTAATTTGGTTTTCTTTTTATTTGTATTTTGTTGGAAATATAAATAAAGTAGTTAAAAAAAATAGGATTGTGAAGGGCACCTATGGAAGTCACCTAGAATTTTAGATGGGAAGCATATAAACTTAAAAATAAATTGAATAAATTGAATTTATTTATTTAATTTATTTAACAGGTTTTTTATATGCCACCCTTAATCCAAGGCGGTTTACATAGAACAACAATATACAATCTTAAGAGAGTTGTTTTACATAGAACATGGGTAAGTATACTTGACATTAAATATGGGGGTTATAAATAAATCAGAGGTATGCGGATGGTTATGGTGTATATATATAAATAATCAAAGGTATGTGGATGGTTATGGTATATACAGTTAGGTAATGTCATTAGGACCAAAATGTTCAATGAAGAGATGTATTTTTAATAGTTTCTTCAGATCCTGTGGAGATTGTGCAGATCTAATGGACTCTGGTAGTGAGTTCCAAATCATTGGAGCGAATAGCATGAAGGTCTATTGCTAGTATGCTGTGTACATTTGGTCTTGAAGGGGGGATGTCAAAAATATTCTGATTTGCTGATCTTCTGTGCCTTGATGTCTATGTTCTTGAGATTATGTCATCAAGACAGGGAACAAATAGCTTTTATACATGGTGGTTATGGTCTTGTGTTTAATCCTCTGGGCAATTGGTAGCCAGTGTAATCTCCTGAGAGTTGGGGTTATGTGTTGGTGACCTGATGTACCTGTCAGGATTCTAGCAACAGTGTTCTGCACTACTTGAAATAGGTATAATGCCTTTTTCGGCAGTCTCTGATACAGTATGTTGCCGTAATCAAGATGGGGCATGATGATGGCCTGGAAAACTGGGACCAGGGAGTTGGACCGAGGGAGAACCCTAGATGTGGTGTATTTAGATTTCAGTAAAGCCTTTGACACTGTTCCTCACAGGCGACATATAAACAAACTGAGCACCCTAGGGATGGACCCTAAAGTTACTGCTTGGGTTAGAAATTGGTTGGGTGGGAGGCGACAAAGAGTACAAGTAAATGGAGCTCACTCTGAGGAGAAGGATGTTACCAGTGGTGTGCCCCAGAGATCTGTCCTTGGTCCCATTCTTTTTAACATCTTTGTTAGTGATATAGCGGAAGGGCTGTCGGGTAAGGTTTGCCTCTTTGCGGATGAAACCAAAATCTGCAATAGAGTAGACACCCAGGAAGGTGTAGATAACATGAGGAGGGATCTAGCTAAGCTTGAAGAATGGTCTAGAATTTAGCAGAAGTGATTTAATGTTAAAAAATGTAAGGTCATGAATTTGGGTTGCAGCAATCCAAGGGAGCAATATAGTATAGGGGGTGAAGTACTTTTGTCCACTAAAGAAGAGCGGGACCTAGGCGTGGTTGTGTCTGATGATCTTAAAGTAGCTAAACAGGTAGAAAAGGCAACAGCAAAAGCTAGAAGGATGCTTGGGTGCATACGGAGAGGAAAGGCTAGCAGAAAAAAGGAGGTGATAGTGCCTCTGTATAAGTCTTTGGTGCGACCTCATTTGGAGTATAGTGTGCAATTCTGGAGACCGCACCTTCAAAAGGATGTGAACAGGATGGAGTCGGTGCAGAGGGTGGCTACAAAAATGATTAGTGGTCTTCATTATAAAGCATATGAGGACAGACTGAAGGATCTTAATATGTACACTTTAGAGGAAAGTCGGGATAGAGGTGATATGATTGAGATGTTTAAATACCTCCGTGGCATAAATGTTCAGGGAGAGAGCCTCTTTCAATTGAATGCAAGTTCTGCTACGAGGGGACATGGGATGAGGGTAAAGGGAGATAGATTCAGGAGTGATATGCGGAAATATTTCTTTATGGAAAGAGTAGTGGATCCGTGGAATAGTCTCCCAGTGGAGGTGGTAGAGATGAGGACAGTAACTGAATTCAAAAAAGCATTGGACAAACACAGAGGATCTCTAAAGGTAAAAAGGGGACTGTTGTAGTTGTTGATATGGAAGGACAGACTAGATAGGCCATGTGGTCTTTTTCTGTCATCATATTTCTATGTTTCTATGTTTCTATTAATAGGGCATAGATGTCTGAGGACCCTAAGTTTCAGGTATGCTGTATTGGCTGCCTTCTTTATGTGCGAAAGCATGTTAATGTTGCTATCGAGAGTTATGCTGAAGCATTTGACTTCACTATTTGGGGTATGTTTACTAAACTGCGGTAATCATGAATAACGCGCGTTATGTAACGTTAACGATCGTAAGCACATCATAACATCATAACGTTATGTAACATCATGACGTTACATAACGCACGTTAACCGTAGTTAACGATCGTAAACTCCCGCGGCGCGGTAAAACACCGCAGAAGGTGGAGAGAGGGTGGAGAGAAGGGGGTCAATGGACAGAGAGTGGGCGGGGAGAGGCTCCCTTCACACTAACGCGCTGATCTGAAGAGCTCAATTCCAAAGCGAATGAAAACCTGCCGTTAAATGCAAATTACAGGGGAGAGAAACCATTTCAGTGTCAGCAATGTACAGCCCAGGCAGGGAAACTTAAAAAAAGTGATAAGTGTGATACATGTGCACAGAACAAAAGAGCACATAAACACTGAAAATGACCCCAACAAACTGGCAAAAGACCATAACCAAGCTGGCCAATAGTGGTATCAATGAGAAACATCAACCCCTCACCCCCCCCCCCCCCGAGTGAGCTCCATAGAACAGATATAAATCGTGGAAGGGTCTATAATCCGTCCCCATACAAGGTGAATGAGCCCACAGTGATATAGCGCTGCTCAGGGTTTTCCCCACCATCGGACAGGGTTCCTATGGCATGCACATGTCCCGCAACATCAGGGCGGGCATGTCGGAATGGCAACTGGACAGATGCCGGAGAAGGGGATACAGAGGGCCGCAGGTGGCACATGCTGTGGTGCAGCTGGGCCACAGTGCGGACTAGGGTGATGCCTAGGTGGCCCATACGAATGCTGAAGCAGCAGAGCAGCCAGACAGCAACTGCTGAAGGCCAAACATGGGCACGACTGTGTTTCCCACAGTGTCACAGGGGATAGTACCCAGCAGCTACCCCCAAGGGCACGGAACATTGGCAGGCGGTGCTGGGGGGAAGCGTGGACACCTTTGCAGGTACCCCTACCCCAGAACCCGCACCATAGGCAGCCGCCTACCTGCACATTGGATGGCCTGAGACTGCGCACCACCAGCACAAGGGCATGTCAGCATGGTGGCTGAGGGATACTGGTGGTGGAGGGGCAGTGGCAACTGCTCAGAGCAGACCGTGGCCTAGCCCTGTGTAGGTGGGTGCCGTGTACTGCAACAGATGGGCCCTGTCTGACGAACAGTCATGGTATCACCAAGGAATGTACTGACTCTGTGACAACAAGGTGGTGCAGTTCACAAAACCAGTGTATTCAGAAGCAGAGGGTCACAGGTTCAAGTCCCAGCTGTGGTTCCCGCCAACCCAGTCCCCATATTTTACCCACTACTACAACGTGCTAATACAGACAGCACCTTTATTGCAGATGACGTAAGCATGCCCAAGTCACCTACATTTTACCCTACAGAGCACAGACACCATAAACATGCACATTACCTAGAGCCTCCCAAATGCAGTCCTGGAGTGCCAAACACCATTCCGGTTCCATGCTGCCTCTGATAAAGATGCCTGTGCTGCATTTCTATGCGCCACCCCCATGGTATGCAGATGTATCTCATGCATATTCATGAGGGACAGCATGAAAACCCGAACAGTGTTTTGCACCGTAGGACTGGAGTTGGGAACCTCTGCCGTAAAGCAGCAGCCAACAGGGGCAGACACACCCGCACCCACAAGCCCCATTATCCAAAGCCTCCTGGGGAGGCAGGACTTTGGGCTCTGCGTGCATTTCCCAATACTAGCACTTGCATACCTTAGTAATGCCACCCTAAACCGGGGAATATGGTACACATCTGTCAAAAGGTTGCTGTGAGTACTGGCAGATAGCAATTCCTAGGTTAAGTACACTTTTCTGAGTGAGCTGCATCATAGCAACCTTTCTGATGTCTGTGGAGTGTGCTACAGGTCTTGTGACTGACAGTGTTTACCAACCTGGGGAGTGACTCCTACAGTATTACGTACCATAGCCATGCCTGCACTGTGCCCAGGACTTGTGTGGTGGCCTGGGCTGCCCAACACCTCTATAGTTGCACAATGCTGGCATAGGTGTGGGGAGTGTGTGTCTATCTATCCAGTGTGTGATGGCTGCCAACACCCTCCACAGCCCACACTGCTAGCACTGTTGCCAGTATTGGCCTGCCAATGTGCATAATGAGGAGCAGGGTACCGTGGGAATAGCCTGGATAGGGTGGCCTGGCCTGGATGCATCTGCATAGGGCAATGGCTCGGACATTGTAGTGCCTGGCCACCACCTGCACGGACAGGGTGGCCATAGCATGTCCTGCTGGGAGGTCACTCTCACCCTGACTGAGCAGTGACCATGGCATGGCTAGGCTCCCCCATAGTGCTATATAGCATTTCTCTCATGTGATATTTATGGGTTTCCTTTTGGGGCCCAATCACTGACTTATCTGCTTGGTGTGTATGCTGACATCCCCATTCTGGGTACATGCATCTTCTCCAGGACCATACACTATGAACTAGCTGGCAGACTGTCTGCAGCTAGTATGTGTCTTGCTGGAACACCTTGCCAGGGTGCAGCGGCTGGAGGCTTGCTGCTGGAGAATGTCAGATAATGGTGGGGGGCAGCTGAGCATTTCCAGGCCTGCCGTCTGTCTGCTATTGCGTTATATGGATGTGTACCGCTCTGTCTGTTCCCCAGCAGGACTGGGGTTGCTGGTCCCCTCTACTGCTGCCCTTGCAGGGAGGTAGACTGTGGATCTATTGGTGGGTGATCCTGTTTCCCACCCTGAGCCCCAGAGGGTGGGTTGTGTGGTGGTACATAATCTGCCTATGGGTCCATACACCTCCCCCCCCTCACCTAAAGCAGGTAACGATGGCACCAACACAGGATATGCACTATTCTGGGTGCAGCATCGCCCATAGGGACTAGACATGACCGAGACATACAGCAGGACACAGATGTATCCTAGGTGTGTCTAACTGAACTACCTATCACACACTGATGGGGACCTGAAGAATGGCGTATTTCAGCCATGAAAGGTGCTGTGGACCTGGTGCTGGGTGCCCCACCTCAACCTCAGGGTGGGCACTGTACCCGCACAATTTGACTGTCTGTGGCTACTCTGTGGCAGTACCCAGTCTAAAACTCGTGGTAAACCAGGAAGGATTCTTTATTATTCTATTGCACATACATTAGCTCACCAACCCGACACGAGCCGTGTTTCGATCAATCTTCGTCAGGGGCTTCTGGTGTGCTGCATCCATAATATATAAATAATTAAAAACATAAATAACATCACAACTCAACATGTTTAAACATAAATACGAATATAACCATAAAATAATAAATAATTAAAAAACATATATAAACCATGTATAAAACCGGGCATTACTCACATAAAACCATATAACTAGTGTGACATACATGGATAAAAAATAATTTATCATAGATAATCAATAAAATAATAAAATAAACGATTCTTGAAAGGGTGTTCTAATACTGTACCTTAATTAGTTGATATTTCTATTATGATGACTTTACTAAAACAAAACAGAAACATATGACCATTTGAACTTGCTATGTCAACAGGAAAGGACTTATAAACAATTAAATACATCCATACTAAATCGATCATACACTCTTTCCTGTGTTAATATCAGGAGCCGAAGTGAGGAGGGATAAAAATGCCATATCACTACATCAACTGCTCAAGGCTACAATCTTCCTCATGCATATTCAATTAATTTTTAACACTATATTAAAAACTATATTAAAAACTATACTAAAATTAGGAGCCGGAGTGAGTGAGAACAAGGGGGGATTTGCCTATTATTTCATCTGTTCCTCCAGTGAATAGATTTACACACTCAATAAATTCTAATCACTGACTTTTAATTACTCATATAACATCTTCTATTTCAAATTCCAACCACACCATTACACTAACCCTGTCATTTTCAATAAAACTGATTTGGATAGCAACCAAAAACATTTTTGTACCTTCTCACTTTTCAGCGACACGGGGAATCGCCAAACTCATTGCAGTCTTCTCTCATCTGATCCATCAAAAGACGCCCGCGTCTGCGCTGTCTTAAACGCGGGAAACTAGCGTCATATTCCTAGCATCACTTGTTGCTAGGCAGAACAAGACTCCTCTCGTGTTAATGCCTATTCCATTCATTGTATCACTAGCATCCCTTGTTGCTAGGCAGAATAGAACTCCTCTCATGTTGGTGCCTATCTAATCCATTATTACAAGACAGAATAGAACTCCTCCCATGTTAGTACCTATCCCGTCCATTTTATTACTAGCATCACTTGTTGCTAGGCAGAATATAACTCTTCTCGTGTTGGAGCCTATTTCATTCAGTTATTGATAGTGTCTAACTGAACTACCTATCACACACTGATGGGGACCTGCAGCATGGCGTATTTCAACCTCAACCTCAGGGTGGGCACTGTACCCGCACAATGTGACTGTCTGTGGCTACTCTGTGGCAGTGCCACACACGGTCTGTTCCCCCTACAAGGCCGAGGTGCTGTGGGGGTGCATGCCCGATCTTGTGCCCATCTCTCGACTGCTGATTTGCATGTGCAGTGCATCATGGGTACGGGTGGGTTACCCCTATCCTGGTAACCACAGCAGACAGTTTGTGTGGTGACGTGCAGTCCTGTAGCCAGCCAGGGCTTTGTTCACATCCTTATAAGATGTCCTATAGGGGACATTATAGAGTGCCTTGGCGGACAGTACACTTTATAATCTGCCCTATGGAGTGCGTTATGGGGTGCCTTATGCGGCACCTTAGGTTATGCCACCGTGAGGGTGTGTTTGCTGGCAGCACTAATTAAAATACACGTCACATGCCTCAACAATCGCTACTTAAATGTAAAGGGTGCTGCCTCAGCCAGCCTTATACATTAGGCCCACTGGGGAATCGAACCCATGACCCCTGTACCATCAGTCAGTGTTGTAACCATTGTGCTACAGCTCTGTTGCTATGCTTGTATGCCTGCGCGCCTTCTTAAGATTAATGCGTGGTAACGTGCCCTGTAGCGTTCGTTCATTTATGGCGCCTTGTAACGCGTATTCTCGGCGCGTTCTCGGAAACGATGTACCGCCCATGTCCTTATTTGGGGTTTCTGTCTCTACTGCGGCTCCTAACGCGAATCGCACTAACGCAGTTTAGTAAACATGCCCCTTTATGTTAATTTCAGCATGTGAGTATGATATTCTCTGGTGGTTTGAAATCTGGGTCTCTGAAGATTAGTAGTGCTTTTGTCTTCTTATTCAGTGCTAGATTTAGTTACACGAGAAGGTCTGTGATGGCTGTGAAGACGTCTGATATGACTGAGAAGTCCGGGGTGAGTATGTTGAAGGGCATATAGAACATGATGTCATCTGCATATAGATGAACGTGCATGTTCCATTTTGTTAGTAAGTTGCATATGGGCTGCATTTGAATTTTAAACAGTAGGGCTGATAAGGCTGCGATTCCTGTGGTATGCCTTGTTTAAGGTTAAATGGTTTGGAATTGCTGGGTCAAACCTTTACGTGCAGCGTTCTGTCTGACAGGTAAGATGTGAACCAGTTTATTGTGCTGTTAAGCAGGCCTATGTTTCTGGCTAGAAGTGAATGGTGTGATACCGAGTCAAAGGCAGTGCTGATATCCAAGAAGATCATAATGAATCCGTGATGTGGCTTGTCTAAGCCTCTGATTAGTGTGCCAAAGAGAGCAGTGAAGAGTGTATGAACGCCATGCTGTGGTTAGAAGCTATGCTGCTGGGGATCTAATGGAGCATGGGAAATGACATGGTCTGAGCTGGTGTTGTATAGTTTTTTTCGATTATTATGGACAGAAATGGGATGCTGGTGATCAGTTGATATGAACTGGGCTCTGTTGGGTATAATGAGGATTTCTTCAGAATGGGGCACATTGAAGCCTGTTTCAGGGCTGGAGGTACAGTAGATATCCTTGAGAGAGGTGTGGACCATCTTTAGTATAGTCAGAGTGAACTAGGTACGAAGGGATTTTATCCATGAAACTGGCATGGATCCACTGGGCATGGATCTACTGATATCTGAGAGTTCTCTCTCCAATATTAGTCTAAAAGTGCTCTATGTTTGATTTTAAGATTAGCTGTCTTGTTGATGTGATGGATCATTGCTCAGGGTGCGTATCAGGGATTGCCTATTGTAGAGGAAGTTGGCCATGGTCTGTGGGTTTAGTTGTTTTCTAGTATTCGTGGAATACATAGAAGTGGGTTCACTGGCGAGGGAGGACACAATTGAGAATAATTCCCTGGGACGACTGAGAAATTTCCTGAGGATGTTGGTGTAGTATTCTTTTCGGCTTCTGTTGCACAAGTTGATGTATTTAAGTTGCTTGCTAAAGAATTGCTGCTTAATGGTTGCCTCTTGTGTTTGTTTCCATCTTCTTTCTAATAGCTCAAGTTCTCGCCTGATAGGGGAGAGATTACTGGAATACCAGGAAGGGTATGTGGATTTAGGGGGGTCATAGATCGTCATTCTGTGAATACTGTGGCTAAGTTAATTACCGAGTTCCAGGAGTTGATGAAACTGTCTAGGTCAAGTAGGTTAGTTTCAATGAGCAGGGAGACATTATCGAGAGAGACTGAGGGTTAAACGCTTTGAGTCGGCGTATCTGTTTCTGTTGCTTGGGGAGGTATGGCAGCTGGGTACAGTTTGGGAGTACGAGTGAGATCATAGCATGGTCTGACCAAGGTACTGGGTCAATCTGGATGTTTAGATCTGCTCTTTGCAGTATGTTAGGTGCAAATATGAAATCTAGCAGTGTACCTTTGGAGTGAGTGGATGTGTCAGTTATCTGGATTTGCTGAAGTGTTTTCATAGTGTTCGTGAACGCACTTGCTTGCTTGTTAGAAGTGGATGGAAGGTCAAAATCACCGATGAGGAAGAAGTGTTTGTTGAATGCTGTGTCTGTGCATACTTCCTCCAATAGAACAAATAGATCATTGGTGTTGGAAGGGGGTTCTCGATATGTTAAGCAGATAGTGTGTTCAACATTGAAGATTGTGAGGAAGTCTAATGTTTGTAGGGATTGTGAGTTGATCATGGTGAAATTCAGGTTTTCCTTTGCCAGTATTAGGATCCCTCCTCCTCTTCTATTAGTTCTGGGGCAGTTGAACAGTTTGCAATAGGGTGGTAGTAACTGGTTGAGTAGTACGTTGTTGGTGCTTGAGATCCAGCTTTCAGTGATGCATATGAGGTCCATGCCTGTGAGTTGTACATGGTCTGCTATAGTTTGAGTCTTGTTACTGATTAGGCGGGTGTTAATAAGGGAGCATTTAAGTGGGTAGTGAAAGCGTTTATACCTAAAGCTTGGATGCTGGTGCTGAATAGCATTGATTTGTAGACGTCCGAGTGTTGGTTTTGAGTGCTGTACTTTGAGGCATGGGCAAAAGTGCAGAGGCTTTGGTCTGTAGAGAATTGGAATGCTATTGCTGTGATTTGCAGTCACCTGTGTGCTTGTTAGCAGGGCAAGCATGGTGAGTAGTATCACACTGTAGGGTATGAGCATGTGGAATATCATGGTTAGGTATGTAGTTGTTGGCTTATCGGGGATTAGATAATTGCAGTGGATTCAAGGTTCCTCTGTTGGTGTCCTCTTAGGTGGCTGTTGGGTGACTAGAGGTGTGCGCTGAAGATGTGGTCTGTGGATGTTCTAGGGCCCAAATGCTCTTATTCTGTGATGGTACCGGTGTTGGTCACTTCTTTATTGCAGCACTTATATGCATTGTGGTACTGGCTCTCTTTGTTGACATTGTGGTTGTAAGGTTGGTGGGGATTCTTGGTAGGGCCGCCAGTGTTATTTTGTGCTGCTGATGGTCCCTGCCTAAGGGCCACACCAAAAGGGTCTCTGACAAGGTCCTCAGGCACGGACACGCCAGGCCTGGGCATGCCTGATCCCACCGGGGAATTTATGCTGTGCAGTGGGGCAGTCCCTTCGGCCCAATTGGCCGCATCGGAGGGGAGCAGGGAGGAGCTCACCTTCCTGCTCTCCCTCGAAGCCACCGATCAGACCGATGGTGGTAGATGCAGGGACCGGCTTTTCTTCCTACCAGGAAATTTATGTTGTGTGGTGGGGCAGTCCCTTTGGCCTGATTAGCCGTGTTGGGGGGGAGCAGGGAGGAGCTCACCTTCCTGCTCTCCCTCAGTGCTGCCGATCAGGCAGACAGTGGTGGATGCAGAGACTGCCTTTTCTGTCCACCGGAGAATTTATGCTATGCAGTGGGGCAGTCCCTTTGTCCTGAAGATGCAGTGGATATGCAACTGAGGCCCCACCATGAATCTCCACACATGGCCCTGCATCACCCTCAGACCATCCCTGATGAAAACCATTGCCGCAACATGGCCATCTTCTCCTGCAATACCTCACCACTAATCCCTGTCTCTTTCAAAAAGGGAATCGATATCTGTACATCATCTGCATAGACAGTTCAGCTCTGGCCAATGCCAAATATAAAGGAATCGTAAATATTAAATAAATACAGAGAGAATTCTGAGCCCTGAGGGACCCCCTGTTTTAGGGGCATAGGAAAAGATATCTCATCTGCCAATTTAGCCATTTGTGTTCTCTCAATCAAAAAAGACTTAAACCACCAAAGAACTCCCCTTGAACTTCATTGATAAACATTTCAAAAACTTCACATGATTCACCATATCAAGAGCTACCAAAATGTATAACATCAACAAAACTTCATTAAACTCTTATCCAACAGCTACCAATCGAGTCTCTGTACTATGAAACTGTCTAAAACCTGTCTGTTTCTCATCTATCACTCAATTAGATTCTAAAAAGTACACCAGCTGATGAGCCTTCTCAATAATTTTACCCAAAAAGGACAAATAAGAAATTGGCTGCTAACTCTTCAAATTCCTGCAATAAGACATTCACAATTTCATTCAATCTGACTTTCATTTCCTTGCCCCCCATCCTAACCTTCAAAATTAGGCATGGATCTAAACTACACGTAGATGAAGACTTTAAGTGCCATTTTAAAAAGTTTAATCATGATTTGAACTTCTGAAGACATACATGTGGACATCAAAATCATGGACACGTCTCCGTAGTCATTTCACAAATGAAGTTTGCAGACATCTCCAATGCAGGGATGTCCAAGTAGGCACTGGAGGTGTGGCAGAGACTTGTCTGGGGAAGAGCAATAGACTTATATATCCCCAGTTGATCTCAGAAATGGCAGAGACGTCTTCAGGTATGTCCATATTTATACCTGCTCCAGGCACGAAGAGGCATCAGGACAATGCTTGTTTTCACCTTAAATCATCCAGAGAGTGTAGAGAAGCAACTAGCCTTAGATCACAAAGGCCTACACTGGGATTTGAACCCTGGCTATCCTGCTCTTAAGCCACTACTCTAACCATTGTGCTATTGTATATCATGCTTCTAGAATACTGTCCTGGAGATGTCAATATAGATGTTTGCTATACATGCCTATCAAGCACGTCCATGTTTCCAAAATCATGCCTGAACTTGCACGTGCCTGCGTTTTATTCAGACAGTCTGGCTTTGACGTCCCAGATTGCACTTGGATGTCCCATTGTGAAATGTACCTCTTAGTGCTTAAAATCTTATGAATATCACTAGATATGACTTGAGAGAAAACCTCCCAACTCTGCTGAGCTGCACTTTGATCATTCTCCCTTGACCAAAAATATAATTCCTTTCTTGTTCTATCCTGATTAAAACTACCCAACTACTTCTCAACCTCACAAAAACTCTGCAAATTCATTCCTCTTAAAAAAAAATGCTGCCAAATCCTTTCTTATTAAGGTAATTAGAGAATGTACCACAAAAAATAGCACTTTAGAATCAAATAAAGATGCTTCAATTTGTATTTAAAATAAAACCTTCTTAATCTTTTGTAACTCATGCCAAATACATAGTAGCCTTTATTTTCCATATCTTCCTTTCATTTTCATCCTGTCTTTCTTTATGATCTTTCTAAATGTCTATATTCTAAGGTCAGCTGGATATCAAGGAGACACCTTGTATCTACGTGATGACACTTGAATTTAATTTTCTGGAACCAGCTAGTCATACATTTTTCTTAAACACAAATTCCATTCTTGAACAGTCTCCTCAACACTATCAAATTCCCATGCCAACTGAATAAGTTCTGCAACACTTCTTCTGCTGTCACTATCCCACTCTCCCCGATTGGGGGCCCCCTGCTGGCCCCACCCTTACTAGTTTTACCTGAAATGAAATAGCAGAGTGTTCCCACCAAGTTGCTACCCATGACTTAAAGTCTGAACACTTTCCACATCCTGTCTCAAGATACCAAATCTAACAAATGACCTCCTATATGAGTATCACCCACCATAGACTGTCGGAAACCCACATTTATCATGCCATCCTGTTAACCACACTTCAGATAAATGCACAAATGATTCATAAGGAACATTAAAGCAATCAGGGAACCAAATTCCACGGGAAGCTCTTCAGTTAACAAAAGAAGTTCGTTCATCTGGGGCCCTATATACCAATAAAATTCCTAAATCCCTCCTTTCCCGATTCTTCACCAATTAACATTTACAACAATCTATTCCTGTCACAGGTACTTGAATTAATCCAAAATAATCCTTACAGGTAATCACACACCTCCACCAACACACATACACACAACCTCACTTCCCCAATCTATTTTCACCTCATCAGCCATATCCACTTTGAATAAAGTTGTTCCAGTACTGAATCCCCCACCCTCAACCACATTTCATAATGCACACTATTCCTCCAACTCATTGCTATAATTTCTTCTTCCACTAATTCAACTTTATTTCTTACCAACTAAGCATTTCACTCTTTCCAGGCCAATTACTATTAGACTTTGCAATTAGCATCAAAACCTATGAAAATGCTGCTTCTTATGAAAACCCCACCATGGCGGCCATAACCTAAAACAACCCCAACGTGCTCCACTCTAGGAACCTCAATCAGGACATGCTGCCTACGCAAAAAGGCATTATACCAATTTTCCCACCCTTATCAGCTTTCCCACCTATGACCAACCATAATTGGAATCATCTCTCCACTGCATATATCTTAATTCATGTAACTTAAACTCAGTATCCCCTCACTCCACATAAACGGCAAAACAATCCCTACCACAAATAACATCCAAAACCCAGCCCACATCCTAAACCATGCCAAGAATCTAAAAAAACTAGAATCCACAAGTTCAATGAAAAGAAATTGGGATGGAAGAATAGCCTAGTGCTTACAGTAGTGATCTGATGACCAGAGCGACCAGGGTTTAAATCCCACCGGCACTCCTATTGGCCTTGAGTGACAACTTTACCTTCCATTGCCTCAGATATGTACTTAGACTGTAAGCCCTTTAGGAACAGGGCAGTACCTACTGTACCTGAGTATAACTCACCTTGAACTATTACTTGGAAGAAGTGAACTAAATGCTTAATAATAAAAGTCACTATTGCCAAGTGGCTCTACCACCCTTACCCCTCATATCGAATCCTGTGTCTTCTTAAGGTCTAAATCTCTCTTGTCGGTTCCAGAACCAACTGCTCCATGAAGTAGTCATTTCATCTAGAAACTTTACCTTCATAACTTGATATGACATTTGCCAAATCAATATTTGATGCAATTGAAATAATTCATTATTATTCTTTTGCCAAATCTGTTTGCTTCCTTAATTTATTTTAGGATTTCATTGTTTCTTTGCACATTCTGACCAACAGTGTATCCCCAGTTCTATTATCTTCCCCTTCACACATGGAATTTCTGTCTATAAAGATCTTGTCGGCCCAGTATTCAAAGGCAAATATCTGGATAATGGCAGCTGCCATCTGGATTATTACCCTAGCTGGCACTATCTGTTGTTTTCCAGTGGCACTATATTAACAGTGCCAGTGTAAATCATTACAGACTGCCCCAGGACTGAATGACTGTGGAGCATGGTATTGCATTTAGTTATCCCGTGAGCAGTCATATTCCTTCCTCTATCTGGATACCCTTTAGGGCGGCATAGCTACCTGGATAGGAGGCTGAATATCACCAGTCTCTGGATAGCAAGCGGTGCTGATCACTACTCGCAATCTGGAGAGCGGTGCAGGATATATGTATTTATATAAATACTGCAGCTGGTGTTTGAAAAACATACTAAGAACATAAGAAATGCTTTACTGGGTCAGACTGAGGTCCATCAAGCCCAGTATCCTGTTTACAACAGTGGCCAATCCAGACCACAAGTGCCTGGCAGGTTCCCAAAGAGGCACACAGGTTCCACAGTCCTTTTCCCAGGGTAAGCAGTGGATGTCCCGAGTTCTCTTTAATAATAGTTTATGGACCTTTCCTCCAGGAACTTGTCTAAATCTTTTTTAAACCCAGCTACACTAACAGCTTTAACTACATCCTCTGGTAATGAATTCCAGAGTTTGATTATGCATTGAGTATAAAACTATTGTCTCTTATTAGTCTTAAATGGGTTGCATTGTAGCTTCATTGTTGTCCTCTAGTCTTTTTACATTTTGATGGCATAAACAACCGATCTATGTTTACCAGTTCCACTCCATTCATTAATTTATAGACCTCTATCATATCCCACCTCAGCCATCTCTTTTCCAAGATGACGAGCCCCAACATTTTAAACCTTTCCTCACAGGGGTATCCTTCCCTTTCTTTTACCATTTTTGTCGCTCTTCTTTGTACCTTTTCTAATTTAGCTATATCCTTTTTAAGATATGGCAACCAGAATGGCAATATTCAAATTGTGGTCACACCATGGAATGATACAGAGGCATTATAATATCCTTTGTTTTATTCTCCATTCCTTTCCTTATGATTCCTAGCATTCTATATGCTTTCTTGGCTGCCGCTGCACACTGTGCAGAGGGTTTCAATGTATTATCCACGATGATGCCTAAATCTTTTTCCCGGGTGGTGGTTTCTAAGGTGTTACCTTGCATCATGCATCCATAGTTTGGGTTGTTCTTTCCTAGGTGCATAACTTTGCACTTAACCACATTAAATTTCATCTGCCGTTTGGACGTCCAGTCTTCCAATTTATCAAGGTCCTCTTGCAATTTTTCACAATTCTCTTACATTTTAATAACTTTGAATAATTGTGTCATCTGCAAATTTCATCACCTCACTCCTTATTCCTATTTCCAGGTCATTTATGAATATGTTAAAAAGTAGCGGGCCCAGCACAGATCACTGGGGTACTCCATTATTCACCTTTCTCCATTGAGAAAATTGGCCATTTAGCCCTACTCTCTGCTTTCTATCTTTTAACCAGTTCCTGATCCACAATACTACACAGTCTCCAATCCCATGGCTTTTTACTGTGGTGTTTAAATATTGACCTGTTATGTTTTAAATACCTTGTTCCAGAAAACACCTATTATTATAATACTTCATTTTTCAATTGACATTGAATCATTGTAGACAGCAAAAAATTGTCTAGGATGTAGTAACCGTGGCAGGTTGCATCCGGTGCCCTATGCCCGTCCTTACTCATCCCCCACCTCCTTCATTCTTCTCAACCCCTCCCACACCCTTTTCCCAGATTTACAAATTACACAGACACAATTTTCTTATTGGAAGTACCAACCGGTCGCAGCTTTATTATAATTCAAACAATTAACTTTACAATATCAAACCGTTCTATAAACAATCTCCCACCAGCGGAGTGATACCCCCCCAGCCATAATTAGCAAAGTGGGGTCGCATCCGCTCCGGCCGTGTCTGACCACCGGCCAATTTCCTACCGCCCTTTCCCCGACCTCGCCATATGACTAGCAAAGGCCAGCAGGGCTTATCCGGGTCGGGGCACCCCGCCCCCGCCCAAGTATGACCAAACGGCTCCGGGCCCCGGAAACCTCCGGGATCCCGCCTTGTCAACCCCACCCCACTGCGACACCCCAAAAAACACCACCCCTTACATACCAAAAAGTGGAGGGAGGGGGGGCGGGAAGGCTTACCGCTCCGGAATCGCTGCCGACGAAAAAGGGGGGGGGTGAGCATCAGTGGCTCCTTCTTAAAACCTTCGTCTAACGCCGGCAGCTCTGATTGGCTCCGCTCTCCCCATCTGCGGAGCCAATCCATTTAAACGTTGCTGCCGGCGTCAGCAGCCTCCACGCTCCTTCCTCATCCCTCCCCCCCCCCTTTCCTTCTTTGAAGCCGGAAGGACGGACCGGGACCGGGCCGACCGCCCGGTTACCGGCGTCCCTCGCGACTCCGCGCTCGGACTTAAATTAACCGTGGCAGGTTGCATCCGGTGCCCTATGCCCGTCCTTACTCATCCCCCACCTCCTTCATTCTTCTCAACCCCTCCCACACCCTTTTCCCAGATTTACAAATTACACAGACACAATTTTCTTATTGGAAGTACCAACCGGTCGCAGCTTTATTATAATTCAAACAATTAACTTTACAATATCAAACCGTTCTATAAACAATCTCCCACCAGCGGAGTGATACCCCCCCAGCCATAATTAGCAAAGTGGGGTCGCATCCGCTCCGGCCGTGTCTGACCACCGGCCAATTTCCTACCGCCCTTTCCCCGACCTCGCCATATGACTAGCAAAGGCCAGCAGGGCTTATCCGGGTCGGGGCACCCCGCCCCCGCCCAAGTATGACCAAACGGCTCCGGGCCCCGGAAACCTCCGGGATCCCGCCACCGGCACTGGCATTTTAATGCCCTTGTGCCGCCCCCCCTATGCCCTGCTGCGACCAGTTGGCATCCCCGTGTAAAACACCTTCCAAGGCCTCTTGCCAATCATTCAACAGTAGATCTACACCCACAGGTGACAAATGAACACCATCAATCCTGTACAACCCCGTACAAGTCACTTCCACCCACGGGTGAAGAACTTGAATCCCACCTTGTCCCATTAACCACCTTCCTATTTGACGATTTATTTTTGTAAGACCCCGCGACCAACGCCGCTGGGCCGCACAAACAGGCCTTGGAATGATGTCCGACCAAATTAACTGAATTCCCGGGAACATATGCAGTAACATAGTTAAGTCTTTGATAACAAGTCGTATGAATTGCTTACAAGTCCATGTAACTAGGTCGTTGCCACCTAAATGCAACAGCAGCAGCCGTGGCTTGCCCCTCACTCGCTCATGGTGCCGGAGCAAAGGCAGGAGCTGAGACCACCTCAACCCTCTCTCACCCAGCCATAGCAGCGACACTTGAGCAGGATCCAGCCCCAGATTAGTCCCCAATGGCCGCTCAGCCGCTCGCCGGCCGGCCCAGTACATGAAAGAGTGCCCTATCATCCAACCGCTCTGGACACTCCCTCCTGCAACTGCAAAAGAAAACAAGAGTTAATCCATATTTCGCTTTGTTATTATTATTATTATGTTTTTTTTTTTTTGTTTTTTTTTTTTATAAACGAACATAACCCCGGAAAGCCTGAGAACGCCACCTCCCAATACTCTGAATGTCCTGCTGGGACAAGCCTGCCGCAGCAGCGCTGGAGGCCGCGCCAATACGAAAAGAATGAGCTGCATAATGTTCAGGGGGCTCCCCTACAGCCTTCAATGCCAACCGCAGAACTGCTACCACCTGAAAACGTGTAAGCAGCCGCCCGTCCGCATGCAGAAACAACCCCCCAACCCGCAATGGGCGGACCCGTAAGAAAGCACTCATTGCGCTCACCGGACAAGTGTGAAACCCTGGAATCCCACTCAGCCATACCCACAAACCTTTGCCTTGGGGATCAGTCTTAGATTTTGCTAACAAAATTCTCAATCGCCCTTTTTCAAAGCAAACATGCTGACGCTGCAGAATCCCCACATCTCCTGCCCTGGACGATCGCGCCACCAGCTCACCCATGCGAAAAGCCCCAAAAAATGCTAAAGTAAAAACAGCTCGAAAAAGCGTCACCTCATACTGCGACGAGGCCACCACCGCCAAGGACTTGCATATCTTTTCTAGTAAATCATGCGTGATGGGACGCCGAGCATCGAAATGTACAGGCACTGCCCGACCCCATCCTTGCAAGAGCCGACGGGCTAAGGCACCCCCTGACGGGAAATCCCAACCCACTGCCTTCGCAAAGTACTCGAAGCCTGCCAAATGACTGCGCACTGCAGAGCGAGTCACTCCATTCTCTTTCGCCCATACCACATATTGCCCCAGCAACTGAGGTGAAACCGGCCCAGACCACCAACCCGATCGCTCCAAAAATTCCACCACCTTCTGACATCCTCGCCGATACGCCGCCCAGGTGCCAGCTGCTACAGAACACCGCAACAAGTCTTTCATTCCGGATGGCCAAGACTCCATAACTTCCAAGGGACCGCACTTCCTTCTGCATCTGCTTGTGGTGCCAATCGACGGAATTGCTCGAACTTGAAACGGGAAAGAGAATCAGCGATGGAATTAGCATACCCCGGAATATGTTGAGCTCTCAAGTACACATTTAACCGCAAACAAGCCAAAATCACTTCCCTCATCAAGTTAGCCACCAAAAGACAGTGCGGTGAATAATGGTTCACTACCTGGACTACTGACTCATTATCACACCACCACAAAACCTTTTTGTTAGCAAATCTATCAGGCCACAATTCCAAGGCAACTAAGATGGGAAATAGTTCCAAAAAAGTTATGTTACTGGTAAGCTGCGACTCGCACCAGGATTGCGGCCAACGCTCCGCACACCAAGCCCCAGCGAAGTAAATGCCCAAACCTATGCCCCCCGCCGCGTCAGTATACAATTGCAAATCCGCACTACTGAGCTCCGGTTCCAGTAAAACTGTGGTCCCATTAAATTCTTCCAAAAAGACCTGCCAAATCCGCAAATCCGCCTTAATTGACTTCGAGACTCTCAGATGATGATGAGGCTTACGCACCCCCGCGGTAACTGCCGCCAAACGCCTCAAAAATACCCGGCCCATCGGTATCACCCGACAAGCAAAATTTAACGAGCCTAACAAAGCTTGCACCTCCTTCAGTGTCAAGGACGATGATGCCAGCACATTGGCCACCAACACCCGCAATCCGCGAATTTTTTCCTGTGGAAGCCGTGCCACCATGAAGTCTGAATCAAGCTCCACCCCCAAAAAAGTAATCCGCGTAGTAGGACCTTCCGTCTTTTCTTTTGCCAACGGTACTCCCAATTCCCTGGACAAATCCACAAAACCATCCAGCAATACACGACATTCCTCAGAGTGTTCCGATCCCACAAATAAGAAATCATCCAAGTAATGCACCACTTGCTCTATACCAACTTTACGTTCAAGTGCCCACTGTAGAAAAGTACTAAACTTCTCGAAGTATGAACACGAGATGGCACAGCCCATAGGCATGCATTTATCAAAATATATACCATCCTCGAAGCAAAAACCCAACAAGTAAAACGACGCCGGGTGCACTGGAAGTAGCCGGAACGCCGACTCAATATCTACCTTTGCCATCTGTGCCCCACGCCCGGCGGATCGTACGAGGTTCACTGCCTTGTCAAAAGATGCATATCGCACGGAACATAATTCTCGCGGAATACAGTCATTGACCGAAGCTCCTATGGGGCTGGACAAGTTATGTATCAGGCGGAATTTCCCCGGCTCCTTCTTTGGTATGATACCCAATGGAGAAATCACCATTCCTTCAAATGGCTGACTGACAAATGGGCCCGCTACCCTACCAAGCGACAATTCCGCCGCCAACTTTTCTCTCACCACCGAGGCGAATCGCTTCACAGACACTGAATTCCGCCCCACCGACCCCCCCACCTGTCCACATACCGGGATTACAAAACCATAATTAAAACCAAAATATAAAGCCTCTCTATCGGTTTGTCGAGGGTACCGGCCCAACCACGCATTCAATATTGACACTCTAACAGGCGTAGGGGCGAGGCCAAACCTCGCATTATTTTGTGCCAGAGGTAGGGGGCAGGGAGCTCCCTTTTTTGACACATTTAACGGCTGGATGCGCTCCCCCGCAAAGGGAACAGACGTGCCGGAATTTGCAATCTGGGAAAGGGCACGAGGTCTTGTTGAACCTCCAGCAAAGGTCACCTGCCCCATTGCCCCCTGTACGCTGCTGTACGAAACTCGCTCCCCCACGAAAGGACCGACCCGTCCCCCCCCCGCTGACGACTGCCCCTTTTACCCCTCCTCCGACACCACTCCTGGCCGACATCTGTGTCAACCACAAATTAATGTCCTGCATACCCCAAGACACAAGTCTATTCCCTTCCATCTTGTCTCTAAATTTCTCGTCATAGTTTAACCATGACCATCCTTCATGCGTCTGCGACGCCTCCAAGATTGAATCCGCGTAGGATAAAAGCCTCTCGTATTGTCCCGGGTAATGTTGTCCCCAAACACTAATCAAACGCAAAAAAGCCCGTGTCCAATTGACCACATTTCTCGAAACTTTCTTGATACGCCCCGCCTTTTCATCCTCCTTACGTTTTTTCCTACTTTCGCCCGATCGTTTGCGACCGTCTAGCAACCGGAAAATATCTATATAACGCCGCTTTTTAATTTTTTGTCGCAACTTCCGTGGCACTCCCTCCCATAACTCAGAAATTACCACAGCCGAAGGCAAACCACCCTCTGTACCCCTTCCTGAGACCGTTGCGTCACCCTTCCCCTGCCGACACATACTATCTTCCGATGACGTCACCGAAGAAGACGAATCCGAGGACGAAGCCGACGAAGAACTGTCCCTGTGACGCCTTCTACAGGAATGTTTCCGTTTTGCTGTCCTTTTTGCACCCTTTTTACCACTCCCTTTACTCCTCTCACCCGAGTCCACCTGTAACTCACCTGCAACACCAGTCGCCGACGCCACCACCTCATCGGGGCCCACATCCACGGTACTGAGCCCCGCATCCTGCTCCTGTCCGCCAGCTTCTCGCACCGCACCTTCACTGGGCATCTCCCGCTGCCGTATCAAAGTCGAATTCACTCGCTCTACTCGCCGCATTCCACTGTCGGTCCTCCCTGATAATGGCGGTGGACCCTGTGGAGACATAATAGGAAAAAGAGGGGGAGGGGGAACAGGCGAAGACCACCCCGGCTGCCATGCATCCAACCATTCAGCTCGGGAAGAACCTTGCCCACCCCCTAACCAGTGTCCCCATGGAGAGGGACCACCCCATGCCCCATAGGCACCATGGCCCCGTTGCACACTCTCCCAGTACGCCCTGTCGCTAGTATTTATGGGCTGTGCACCCGCTGGCCCGACCATAGGTCCAACTCCCATAGACCCATAGCCCCATCCCCCCCGCGTTAAACACCCTTGCTCCTGCTCATGCCCCCCCCCCCCCACTAATTCCTCCCCATCCCCAGCAGATCCAAGTTCATTTGCAACCCCAGGCGAAGTCCCGGGATCAGCTCCCACACCACCCCTTTGAGACTGTCCCCGCCTAGCTTGCCGCTTCGCACTGGGTCCCACAGCCCCCCTTCCCCGCAGCGATGACAACCCTTCTCCCCGACCACGCGGAGGTGCCTTTGCCCGAGGAAGCCTCCGACTGGCCGTGCCTCGCTGACCCCGGCCCCCCCCGCTACCCCCCCTCCCTGTAGCCCCAGCCCTATTACCCGCTTGAGCCCCCTTTGCCTGCGCCGCCCTATCAGGGCCAGCTGCCCCAGCCCTCACTCCACGTGCCATTCAACAATGAGGACCAGCCCCCAGCAAAACTCTTATTGAGCTTAATTATTCTGTTTCTTTGATTTTTTTTTTTTTTAAGTTACTGCCCCGAAGACCCCTTGAACCCTTTGCAAATCGAGCCCTCAGCTGACCAGACCGCCGCCGCAAAAAACCGTAGAGCGCACCAAGCCCGCAGCTACACCCCCAGCTAACACCACACAGGCCCCATAAATGTCCCCGGCTGTCCCAACCAGCGTGCACCCGCTTCCCACGCTGCCCGATTTTTATTTGCCCGGCACTCTCTCTACAAGGCTTACCGCTCCGGAATCGCTGCCGACGAAAAAGGGGGGGGGGTGAGCATCAGTGGCTCCTTCTTAAAACCTTCGTCTAACGCCGGCAGCTCTGATTGGCTCCGCTCTCCCCATCTGCGGAGCCAATCCATTTAAACGTTGCTGCCGGCGTCAGCAGCCTCCACGCTCCTTCCTCATCCCTCCCCCCCCCCCTTTCCTTCTTTGAAGCCGGAAGGACGGACCGGGACCGGGCCGACCGCCCGGTTACCGGCGTCCCTCGCGACTCCGCGCTCGGACTTAAATTTTTGTAAGTGAAGGCTCAATAGTCATTTTGATAAGTTAATTGTGTAAGGATTCACCTAGAGTGCCCATTGCATCATCCCTGATAGTAAGTATCTAGTATCTTGATGCTATGATCAGAAAATCACAGTAAGTTAATTAATACCTATGCAATGTACACAACGTAGCAAAAATCAGAAGGTCTGTAAAATAGTTTGATGCATAGATGCCGGCACTGTAAGTGCAGTAGGTACTTGAGTGCCCTTGATATTAAGCAAACTCCTTCACTGTGTTCAGGAAGGGGTATTTTGTGTTCTGGTTAGCACCTCCAATCATTCTGAAAAGTTGCCTTCTATGTTCTCGCGTGTATTTTTCTAATAGCATGTGCACCACTCCTGCATTAAAGGCACCTCTTCAGATTCATACACTGATTATCAAACTACAGGATAGGCTGCATGGATCATTTCCACTGTTCGATATGTTCCACTTAATTGCTGAGATATTGAATAAAATTCCCAGAAGAACTTTTAGCTTCCAGCAATCATTTTTCTTTCCTTTGGAGTCTAGACTGATAATGATTTACTGAAATTTGTGGTAAGCAACATAAGAAAAAGCTTTAAAAGTATTTAATATTTGTGGTGGTTGTGTGTAGAGAAGAAGAAAGCAATATTGTGGCTTGATGCTATATTGCCAGATGGAAGGCTTCTGCTATAAATAGGAGATGAATATCAAAAGCCCAACTTAAATTAGTTACGGTAGGTCAAGGGTAGGAAAAGAGGGGGGGAGGGGGTCAAGTTGCTTAAACCAAAGTGGTTTCCTGAAGGAACACCAAAGTGAATCTTTAGGCATCTTAGCCCTTAACTCCTTCTTGACACTTTTCCCCCAAGAATAAACTTTTAAAAATAAAAGTACTAATAGCTATAGGCAAGAATATTTTTTGTGTGAGTCTCAGGCCACAGACTAAGGCTTGATTCATTAAGAAAATCTTTTTCCATGAGCCTTTATAAGGATATCTGGTGAGCTTCAAAAATCAAAACTAGCTTATTTTGTCACATCTGCTAACAAGCATTTAAAATCTATGGGGTAATTTTAAAAGGGATTTTCCATGCATAATACAGTATTTTTCAAGCAGAAACAGCCTTTCTGAAAATTGTTAGGATTATGTGCTTGTAAAATTATGTGTATGCATCCTGGATGTGTGTAAATTTCTTATCTGACTGGAGGCACTCCTTGAACAGAGTAATTCATTTATTTATTTTATTTACCTTTTCTTTTTTTTTTAATACTGCTTAATCATTTCAGTCAAAGTGGTTTACATTGTAACTTAGGTAACGTAGCAGCGGCTATGTTATCATGCGATAAGTAACGTTAACGCGCACTAACGTTACCAGATGCAACGTTAGCGCGCGTTAATGTCGCCGGCCGCGGTAAGTCCCACAGAGGGTGGAGAGAAGGGGTCAATGGGCGGGGAGTGGGCAGGGAGAGGCTCATGCTACACTAAAGCGGGGAACTGAACGGCCGAACATTACCGCGAGTGAAAACCTGTCGTTAGATGCACATTTGCAGAGAGAAACCATTTAAGTGTCAGCAATGTACAGCATAGGCAGGGAGCCAAAAAAAGTGATAGTAGTGCTACATGTGCAGCAACAGCATAGTGCCCAGGTATGAAAGGGCACTATGGTGATGCTGCAAATGGGGCATAGGGGGCTGCAGGCGGGACATGCAGTGGGGCACAGGGTGGACTAGGCAGATACCTGGGTGGCACATAGGATTGCAGAAACTGGAAATCAGCAAGACAGCAACTGACCAAGGTCAAACATGCCCAGGAGTCTGTGTCCCACAGTGTCCCATCCAGGGGACATTACCCAGCAGGTACCCCAAAGGGCACATAACATTGGCAGGCAGTGCCAGGGGGAAGCACGGATGTCTATATAGGCACTCCTACCCCAGACCCCACACCCTAGGCAGCCGCCTATCTGCGCACTGGATGGCCTGGGATTGCACACCACCAGCATATGGGCATGTCAGCATGGTGGGGGAGGGGTGCTGGTGGTGGAGAGGGAAGTGGCATTTGCCCACAGCAGACCAAGGCCAAGCCCTGTTCAGGTGGGTGGCATGCAGTGCAACAGACAAGGTCTGTCTGATGAACAGTCATGGTATCCCCAGGGACAGAATTGTCTCTGTGGCAACAGTATGGTGCAGTACACAACAGCCAGTGTGTCCTGGGGCAGAAGGTCACAGGTTCAAGTCCCAGCTGTGGCTCCTGCAGACCATGTCCCTACATTTTACCCTACATAGCACATAAACATGTGCACTCCCTAGAACATCGGCTAACAGGGGCACAAACACCCATACCCACAGGCTCCACTATCCAAAGCCTCATGGAGAGTCAGGCTGTTGGGCCCGGCATGGAGCAGCAGTTACCACCAAAGCACTACTACTAGCACCTGCATACCTTAGCAATGCCTGCACTGTGCTCAGGACTAGTGTGGCGGGCAGAGCTGCCAACCACCCCTATCTCTGCACAATGCTGAAATAGGAGTGGGAGTGTGTGTATGTCTATCCATTGTTTTGTGGCTGCCTACTCCTCACTGGGCCCACAATGCTTACACTGTTTCCAGCATTAGCCTGCCAATGTGCATAATGAGGAGCAAGGTATTGTGGGTATGGCCCAGACAGGGTGGACTGGGCAGGATGCATCTTCACAGGGTGTGGGGCAATGGCTAGGACATTTTAGTGCCCGACCACCACCTGCATGGACAGGGTGGCCACAGCATGTCATGCTGGGAGGTCACTCTCACCCTGACTGAGCAGTGACCATGGCATGTCTAGGTTCCCACATAGTGCTATACAGTGATTCTCTCAAGTGATATCTGTGTGTTCCCTGTTCTGGGGCCCAATCACTGTTTGGTGTGTGTGCTTACATCCCACTTTTGGGTGCACATAGTTTCTCTGGGAACATGCACTATGGACTGGCTAGCAGACTGTCTGCAGTTAGCATGTGTATGGCTGGAACACCTTGCAAGGTGCAGCAGGTGTAGACTGACTGTGCCCTCTGCTGGTGAATGTCAGCTGGTGGTGGGGGGCAGCTGAACTTCTCCAGGCCAGTGCCCTTGTGACAAGTACAGGTCTGCATCAACTGCCCTTGATGGTGCCCTTTTGCCAGCAGGATTGGGGTTGCTGGTCCCACTGCCCTTCATCATGTCCCTCTACTGCCTTCATTGCAAAGATGTAGAGTGTGGGTCTGTTGGGGGCAGATCCTGTCCACCACCTTGACCCAGAGAGGGCAGTTTGCTACATAATCAGCATGTGAGTTCAGACACCCCCCATTCCTATTACAAGTGACCATGGCAACTACACTGGATATGCACTATTCTGGGTGTGTCATGGTCCACAAGGGCTAGATGTGACTGGGGAATACAGATGGGCACAGGATTATCCTAGCTGTGTCTGCAAGGAATACCTGTCACAAACTGGCACTGATGGGGACCTGCAGCAAAGCCTATCTCAATCAACCCGGGTACTGCGGACCTGGTGCTGGGTGCCCTACCTCACCCTCAGGGTGAGTACAGAACCCACACAATGGCATGGTCTGTAGCTACTCTGTGCCAGTAACACACACAGTCAGTTCCCCCTATCAAGCTGAGGTGCTGTAGAGGTGCATACCCCATCTGGTGATCAGATGTAGACTGCTGTTCTGCATGTGCATTGCATAATGGGTACTGGTGGGTTTACCCTATCCTGGTAACCACAGCAGACATTTTGTGCGGTGACCTGCAGTCTTTCTGTAGCCAGCCATTGCTAAGATAAAAGCCATAGGGGTGTAGCCCACTGGTTAATGCAATGACTTCCTAGGCAGAGGTCATGGGTTCAATTCCTCTTTGTTCTCCTTTTTTATGCCTCTCCTACACAACTACTTGTCATTCCTGTAACAGTCATATCTCTGCAGATCTGTGCTGCCAGCACATAATACCCTCATCACAGTTGCCAACCATCCTTCTGTCCATCTATCTGTGTCTGCCCAGCTGTTACTCTTTTCTGCATTGCGGCTCTTCATGCTTGCCTCTCCTGTGTCTGCTCTGCATGGCACTACTACTCCTCTGTCCTCCTATCATTGCACTTATTTATTTATTTAGACAGTTTTGTATACCACCTTATCCTTCAATCAAAGTGGTCACAACACAATTGGGGGATACATTTAACACGAGGAGATATGAGACACATACACTAACACTTACATGGGCAATGGAGGGTTAAGGGAACATGGGCAATGGAGGGTTAAGTGGCTTGCCCGAGACCACAAGGAGCACCTGTGGGACTTATCTTGCCACCTCTATCTCCACTGGTGGACACATATTCCCATCCTCTGCCACCCGCTATCATTGTAGCACTTTACATTGCCAACACCCTGTGCATCGGTACAGCTGCCTCCGATATGTTTGTCCACTTTACCGGCTGCCACATAGGTTGCATGCAGATTTGGCAGGTCCATCAGCTCCCACCTCTACTTCCTTCCATCACTTGATCATTGCCTTTCCTTGGTGCTCTGTGCAGTGTTAGGGTTACATATGTTTTTTGGCCTTACATTTCATGCTTGTCAACTTGGGGCACCTTACTGCCCTTGGGCACCATATCTTGGGTCACCTTAACATCCTTAGGGCACCTTATACGGCACCTTAGGTTAGGGCACCCTATAAGGCGCCCTAAAGGGCAGCTTATAAAGCGCCTTGTCAGCCTTGTAATGTGCTTTGTTTGCAGCTTTAACGTGCAATATCCCATTAACATGCGCTAACTGGCCAAGGCGCCCTTTACTGCAGGTTAAACAGTCATTGCTACCTTGACGCCGGTACGCCCACTTCCTTATATGGCATTGCTCATGTTAACACTGCACTTAACGCCGGTAACGTTACCGCGCTTTAGTAAAATACCCCTTAAACTTGGTAATGTACATTAAACAAGGACACTGATATCTTGGATTTTTCCTGAGGCAGATGAGGGTTAAGTGACTTGCTCAAGGCCACAAGGAGTGCTAGTGGGAATTGAACCCTGGTTGCTTGTTTCCCAAGCCAGTGTTCTAACCATTATTTAGCTGCATTTATATCCCACTTTTCACCGGGTCAAAGCGGTTGGGGGATACATTTAACACGAGGGGATATGAGACACATACACTAATACTTACAGGGAACATGGGCAATGGAGGGTTAAGTGGCTTGCCCAAGACCACAAGGAGCACCTGCGGGACTAGAAACCCCAGTCCTTCCGGCCCAAGGTTGCTGTCCTCTAGTGGGATTTGAACCACCGACCTTCCGGCCTGTAGTACCTTGCCCCAACCACTAGGTCACTCCTCCCTACTAGCTACTTCTCCACTCAATTTAGGTCTTTGGCTGTCTGTATATGTCCATCCATTGACAGAAAAAGTGTAGATAACTGTTCCAGTATAAGAGATGTTCCTTTTCTCTATGATTTGCCATTTCTGCCCCCTCTGATGCAGGAAGTCTATGATAGAGGGAGTTGAAGTGGCAGGTCATAGAGTTTGGATACGTTCTGTCTTTCCATTTAAATGATATTGAGTCTCTCATGAGGGACCTTGTCAAAGACTTTCTGAAAATCCAGATACACTATATCAGCCGGCTCACCCCGATTCTTCAACTGTTTATTCACCCCTTCAAAAAAATATAACAGATTATAAGACCTTCCTTTGCTAAAGCCATGCTGGCTTTCTCCCATTAAACTATGACTGTCTACATGTTCAGTTATTTTGTTCTTTATAATGGTCTCTACCATTTTGCCTGGTACTGATGTCAGGCCTACCTGTCTGTAGTTTCCTGAATCATCCCTGGAATCTTTTTTTTTAAAAATTGGCATTGGGAGGAGAGAAGCCCTACCTGGGAGCAGGCGCGGCTTTCTCATTTTGCCGCGGAGCAGTGCAGCAGGTGGGAGCTGGTAGCCTGCTGGGTCAGCTGCAGGCACGGGGTGGATGGCCCAGGCGTTGAGAACCCCCCCGAACCCTACAAAGCCAAGCCAGAGCAGAGTTTTGGTGGAGGAGAGAAGCCCTACCTGGGAGCCGGCGCGGCTTTCTCATCTTGCCGCGGAGCAGTGCAGCAGGTGGGAGCTGGTAGCCTGCTGGGTCAGCTGCAGGTGCGGGGTGGACAGCCCAGGCATTGAGGACCCCCCCCCCCCCCGAACCCTACAAAGCCCAGCTCGAGCAGAGTTTTGGTGGAGGAGAGAAGTCCTACCTGGGAGCCCGCGTGGCTTTCTCATCTTGCCGTGGAGCAGTGCAGCAGGTGGGAGCTGGTAGCCTGCTGGGTCAGCTGCAGGCACGGGGTGGATGGCCCAGGCGTTGAGGACCCCCCCCCCAAACCCTACAAAGCCTAGTGGATACACACACGGCCGCGTGTTCACGGCCGGCGTGGTCGTGTCCTAAGGGGCGTGTCACAAGGGGCAAGATACGCCCCTTTGATGCCCCTTCGACGCTACTGAGCATGGTGGAAGTTGGTTTGATTTGCCCATGAGTAAGCGGAAAGCGAAATCTACCGCTTTGACGACAACGCGAGCTGGTGCGCATGGAGCTAAGGTGGGACCTATGGATAAACATGTAACTTCCCTGCAGCCTGTTAATCAGTCGCCGGATGGGGCCTCTCTAAGCCCCGAGATCCGGTCACCACCTCCTCTTCCCCAATTTCCACTTTCATCTACTTTTTTGGACACTCCTTTGGATAATGAAGTCCCTGCCCTTTGTCCAGTAGACCCGACCGCATCAGAGGACTTATCTGCTCCTCCCACTCGGGAGGTGACCCTTACGGACATTTGGACTGCAATACAAAAAAATTGATGTTTGTTTGTCTGGTACAGTTTCTTCTTTATGTAAATTTTCCTATGATGTCATTGGTAAAATGAAAGTTGTTGATCACCATTTGCATTCCTTAACCAGTTTGACGGCCCGCACTGATTCTCAGCTTCAGACATATTCTGAAAGTAATGTTGTTTTAGTTAAAGAGCTTTCCGCAGTTTCCTATCATCTGGAGTCTCTGGAAAATCAGTCGCGGGCCAGAAACTTGCGTTTTCTTAATTTTCCTTCAACTCATTTATTATCTTCTGAATTGTTACTTCTAAAATATTTTACCGAGATATTACAGTTGAAAGAAACTTTAGAAACTGTCCAAATATTTTCTTTTTCAACTGCCCTTCAGGTGGCTCCAAATACTGAGGGGGATGTACCTCCTCCTGAGGACTTGTACCTTGGTGGTAACTTTCTGCTCTAAGTCTGATAAATTAAGGGTATTGTGTGCTTATTTTAAGCATAAAGATGTCGTTTTCTGTGGGTTTAAGCTTCAGGTGTTCCCAGATGTGGGTCGGACCACTCAGTTGCGTCGTAAACAATTTCTGGATTTGAAACCTAGGGTGACAATTTTGGGGGCTTCGTTTTTCCTTAAATTTCCTTGTCGGTGCCTTATAACATTCGAGGGGCGGAATAATGTCTTTACAGATGTGACTCAGCTTCAGAATTTCTTGTCTGTTAAGGAAAATGTGCGGGATAAGTAGGATGGGATGGTTTATTTCCTGCTCCCTTATGTGGAGACTGGTTTTTATCCAGACTCCTTTTATCTAGTAATGTTTTCCTGATAATGGTTGTCACTCTCCTTCTGTGATGTGGTCTCGAGTTATGTGATTGATGGAATTCTTGGATTATTTATCTTTGGTGATATTGTAACTTCTGTTTTTCTTGTTGTATTCAAGAAAATTTAAAATAAAAGATTTAAAAAAATTGGCATTATATTGACCATTTGCCGATCTTCAGGTATTAGAGATTATTTTAATGATAGTTCACAGATTACTAATAGTAAGTCTGAAATCTCATATTTTGGTTCTTTTAACACCTTCAGATGTATACCATCTGGCTGAGGTGATTTGCTACTCTTTAGTTTATCAAATAGTTGTAATACATCCTCCCGGTTTATCGATATTTCTTTCAAGTCATCCGATGCATCACCTTTAAATACTATTTCAGTCATGGTTAACTTCCCTAAATCTTCTTCAGTAAAGACTGAAGCAAAGAATTCATTTGATCTCTCCATTATGGCCTTGTCCCCTCTTAGTGCCCCTTTTATCCCTCTATCATCTAATGGTCCAACTGACTCTCTCACAGGTGTTTTTCTACAAATGTACTTGAAAAAGTTTTTATTATGCGTTTTTGCTTTCACAGCAAGCTTTTTTTTTTCAAATTCTCTCTTTGCCTACCTAATCAATGCTTTACATCTAACTTGCCAGTGCTTATGTTGTTTCCAGTTTTCATCATTTGGCTCCTTTTTCTATTTCCTAAAAGATGCTATTTTAGCTACAACAGCATCTCCGAACTCACCTTTAAACCATGCTGGCAGTTTTTTGGACTTCCTTTCACTTTTCTTAAAGTGTGGAATTTTATTTATTTATTTATTTCAACTTCTTATATACCGCACTTTTTGACATCAGCGCGGTTTACAAATAACAGAAAGGAACCAGAACAACAGGCTGTTTGGTATTACATATAACAGGAGTATCAACTTGGATAACATGGGAGAACTATTTACATGGAGTATATAATCTATTAGCTAGATAGGAATATAGCTGATCTGGGCTTCCAAGATTGTATTTTTAAACAACACCCATGTTTGATATAAATCTTTAACCTTTCCAGCTGCTCCTTTTAGGTTTATCTTAAATATTTTCCTCATTTCATCATAGTTTCCCTTTTGAAAGACAAAAGATAGTACTTGGATTTCCTTGCTGTAATTCCTACATACATTAAATCAAATGCTATGATCACTATTGCCAAGTGGCCCCAATACCCTTATCTCTTGCACCAGATCTTGTGTTCCATTAAGGACTAGGTCCAAAATGGTTTCCCCTCCTGATAGTACATGAACCAGCTGCTCTAAGGAGCAGTCATTTATATCATCTAGAAGCTTTATCTCCCTAGTATGTCCTGCCGTGACGCTGACCCAGTCAATACCTGGTAGTTTAAATCACTCATTATTATTACTGTGTTATAAATTTGTTAGCTTCTCTGATTTCTTTTAGCATTTTATCCATTTGATCAATCTGGCCAGGTAGTAGGTAGTACACCCCTACTGCCATTGCCTTCCCCTTTTTACATGGAATTACTATTCATAGAGATTCTACAATGTATTTTGTTTCCTGCAAAACTTCAATTCTGTGTGACTCAATGCCCTCTCTAACAGAGTGCAACCCCTCCACCAATTTGATCTACTCTATCCTTGCGATATAATTTGTACCTACGTATCGCAGTGTCCCACTGGTTGTTCTCCTTCCACCAGATCTCTGAGATACCAATCAGATCTTACCTCTCCTATAGTGCTATATATTCTCTCTCTCCTTTCTTATTTTTTAGACTTCTAGCATTTGCATACTAGCATTTTAGAGGTTGTATTTTATTCATATTAATCTGGTCATTGGTAGACAGGGGTAATTTGGAATCTTTAAGCTCTGTCTGCTCTGTACTCAAGGGCATTTGGGTTACTTTTGTCTTTATTGGAACCTCTGTCAATATGCCCTAACTTCAGTCTTTTGCTGGTATCCTTCAAGAATACATCCTTCAGAACATTCGCTCTTGGATGATTGTCTGCTGTCCCCTATTATAAGCCTAAATTTGGCTTCCAGATCCTCTCCCCATACTTTCCTATGTCATTGGTACCAACATGTACCAAGATAGCAGACTCCTCCCTTGTCTAGGAGACATGTGAAGTCCACTACCTTCTCATCAGGCAGGCATGTTACCAGGCGATCCTTATGTCAATCAGTCACCCACCTACCTACACGCCTAATGATCAAATCACCAACTATAACAGCTGTCCTAAACCTTCCTTCATGTGCACATGGCCATGGAGAAACCTCCTTGGTTTCAAGAGGGTTTTTCATCACCTTGAGGACAGGTCCTAGCTGCAGGATCACGTCCTATCACTCCTGGGTGATGGTCTCCTGTCACGTGACCTCTCTCCTCCATGGCAACAGGGATGCTTCCAGGATGGAGGTGGGACGTTAGTACTACATCCCCGTAGGTCTCATCTATATATCTCTGTCTTCCTTATGTCCTCCAAGTATGCTACTTTAGCCTCCAGAGATCGGACTCATTCCCTGTGAGTGAAGAGCTCCTTGCATCTAGTGCACATGTAAGACCCCTCACCAACTGGGACAAAATCATACATGTGACACTTAATGCAAAAGACTGGAAAGCCCCCCCATCTCTCTGCTGGACTGCTGTCTGCATCGTAGTTTTAAGGTTTTGTATAGGTATTTAAGTTTTTTACTACTTTAGGTTTGCTGGGGATACTTATACAACTATACCTAATACGTTTAATGGACTTTGTTCACCTCAAGATTATTTAATTTCAGGTCCTTAATTAATCTACTCCTGAAGAGGATAACCAGCCGCACCTGAAAGTGAATATGGCCGCCTCCTTCCCTTTAATAGGTTTAAGAACCTATAAAGCTAAGATTATCCCTGGGGTGGGAGGGATTTGTAGGAGGTGGGACGGAAAGAAGACTTAATAAAGGCTGGCTTGCTACACAGTGCCCTGATCTGTGCTTCTAAGGTAAAGTCCTACCAATTTCCTGGATGATTCACACAGCCCTTGGTTTGATAGACAGGGCCTTTCAAATTGCCCCTTTGATCGGTCACTTGCCTTAAACACCTATTTAAGACATCTTCACAGATCATTTAACTCCTAACTGGATGTTTATTTCTTTCTACTCAGAGACTATTTATTCTACTTGTATGCTAATCTATATTCTGATTTAATTTAAATAAAAAGCACTCTGACTGACTTAGCAAAAACACTGAATTATAAAATACACAGATTTATCAGCTTTAACCCAAAGAATTCTCTTTTTCCCCAAGATTTAGAGTATATTCCAGAAGATAAATATTTACAAGTGCAGATTTTTTCCAGCTGTAGCAGTCCCTTTCAGTAGTTCTATAGATCAGGAACTGGTCAAAAGGTAGAAAGCAGAGAGTAGGGCTAAATGGTCAATTTTCTCAATGCAGAAATGTAAATAGTAGAGTATCCCAGGGACCTGTGATGGGCCTGCTGCTTTTTAACATATTCCCATTTCCAGATCATTTATGAATAATGAGTAAGGTGTTCAAATTTGCAGATGACACAAAATTATTCAAAGTTGTTAAAACACAAGAGGATTGTGAAAAATTGGAAGAGGAACTTTACGCTATAAATTGGAAGACTGGACATCCAAATGGCAGATGAAATTTAATGTGGACAAGTGCAAAGTTATGCATCTAGGAAACAACAATCCAAACTATAGTTACACAATGCAAGGTTCCATATTAGGAACCACCACCCAGGAAAAGGATTTAGGCATTATCATAGATAATACATTGAAAACCTTCAGCCAGTGTGCCGCAGTGGCCAAGAAAGCAAATAGAATGGTAGGAATCATAAGGAAAGGAATGGAGAATAAAACCAAGGCTACTTATCTTTTCGCTCAAGCTTTTGATCTTCCCGCCCCTTCCTTCTCTTCCTCTCAGTCCAACATACTTCTATGTACACAGTCTGCCTAGGAGCTATTACATTCTGTGTCCACCTGGCGTCCCTTGAGCCCTTCGAATCAGTTCCCTCACCTTGTTTGTTTTCCCTATATGGTTGTTTCTTTGTTGTATGACCCGCCTACCACACCCTTTATCCTGTCTTGGTCGTTTGCTCCTGTCCCCTCCCTTATTGTTGTCATTGACGGTCTGTCCATTGTCTGTCCTTGTTTGGTTCGTCCCGTCTCGTCTACTGTGCTGTTTTTTACAGCCTACTTTTTGCTATCCTATTATTTCTTTCTATCCCTTTTGCTTAGTTAATGGCGTTCTCTTTCACTGTTTCTTTTTCCTGCAGCCACAATTATTTGTATTGTAAACCGCCTTATATTTTATTAAAGGCGGTATATCAAATTTGGCAAATAAAGATAAAGATAAAGATAAAAGATTATAATGCCTCTGTATCATTCCATGGTGCAACAGCACTTTGAGTATTGTGTGCAGGTCTGTACCAAGGACTTTCAGTAAGCTCGAAAAGAGTGAGTTACTGCATGTAGTTAGGGCGGAGGGGACCACCAGATTCATTAGTCACACAGGGTGCATTTCTAGCTAGGTACGGTCCTGAATATGTGCAACTCTGGTCACCATTTCTTAAAAAGGATATAGCTGAATTAGAAAATGGTAAAGGGGATAGAAGGATACCCCTATTAGGAAAGGCTTAAAAGGTTAGGGCTCTTCAACTTGGAAAAGAGATGGCTGAGGGAAGATATGACAGAGGTCTATAAATTAATGAATGGAGTGGAATGGGTAAACATATATTGTTTTTTTACTCCATCAAAAAGTAGAAAGACTAGGAGATACACAATCAAGGTCATTCTGAGCCACAAATAACAGCGATGGGACCCCCTCTGCTGCTCCCGATTAACTTCCACGTACAAACAAGGTGTTTGTATGGGGAGGCTTAGACGGGGGCAGAAAAGGGTGGGGCAAGAGACAGAGTTAGAGCTGGCAGTGGCGGTCCACGGCTCCAGATGTACAGGGCCGATTCTGACATTGGCCCTGTACGTCTGGGGCAGGCAGACTAGACAGGGGACTTATTCCACCTTGAAGGTGGAATAGGACCCCTAGATGACGCAGAAGGAAGCTTCGGCCACAGAAAAAAGGTGAGGTGGGTGCAGGGGATTCCCTGCAGCCCAGCCCTGGCCATGGGAGGCCAGATCGTGGGTTGGGTTGCGGGGAAAGGAGACAGTCGGCGATGGCCGGGGATCGTGGCTCCATGCATGGCAACCAGACACCAGGGCGCCTCAGCTCCATTCAGGAGCCTTGACTGAGTTAGCCGGGCAGGGGCCTGTATGTGCAGGCCGATGGGAATTGGGTCCCAGCCTGCACCAACAGGCCTAGTCATGATTTTTATCCTGAGGGGACTAGACGTGCCCCGCGGGATCAGAATCACGTCTACCCCTGTGCGTCCGATTCCGATCGGGCGCACAGGAGCCGGGACATCCTGATCGGAATGACCTCCAATGAAGCTACTATGTAACTCATTTAAGACAAAAGAGAAAATATTTTTTCACTCAATGCATAATCATACTTTTGAATTTGTTACCGGAGGATGTCGTAAAAGCTGGTAGTGTAGCTAGGTTTAAAAAAGGTTTTGACAAGTTCCTGGAGGAAAGGTCCATAAATCATTATTAAAAAGGACTCAGGAAATCCACTGTTTATCCAGGGACAAGCACTGTGGAATATATGTACCTTGTGGCCTGGCTTGCCCAATGTTGGAAATAAGATACTGGGCTTGATGGACCTTGGTCTGACCCAGTATAGCATTTCTTTTGTCATGTTCTTATGTTATGTATGAACTGCTTGTTGACGCCTTCTTTCCTTTATGACATTGAAAAATCACCAATAGTTTCACTCTGGTAGTTTTTACAGGTTTCAATCCTTATGTGCATTGGTTTGTCTGTCATTTGCTCACTGTTTTGCCTGTTTGCGTTGTTGTATTTTAATGATTGTAAACTGCTTAGATTATAAAATACATGTGGTATGTAAAATAAATGTAAACCTTTAACCTTAAAACTTCGATTCAAAATAAGAAATTAAGGTCATTTTAAAAGGGTCAAATGGCATTGTGCATGTAAATTATTGTAAAGTTGAAATTTACATGTTTATCCATGCCACACCTAGGGGCATGTTTACTAGACCATGTTGTTAGCATAGGGCCCTGTAGTTCAAATCCCATGCTGTCTGGTTATTGCATAGTTGAGAGGGGACTGGGCAGGTTTCGGGCCTAATGTGGGTGTTGACGGTGCATCACGGACATTAAACCATATGGGCACATGCTAACTGTAAATGTTGCCATTACAGTTACCCAAAACATATTTCTGGGTGTTGTTTGGATGGGCCTGGAAAGTATGCACGTATTTCTTATTTTGCAATGGCAATACAATTATATTTTTAAAAATCTGCCCATTTAGTCACATGTGTCCTCTAACTGCTCTGTTAGGCTTCGGAGAAGTGATTAATGGGCCAATGTGCTTACCTTTCTGGTGTTTAAACCCACCTCAAAAATCCAAAAATTAATGTTCTGGAGCTCAGTTCCTTAACTGGATCACTTTGGAGATACAGTTTTGTGAAATCAGGCACTTAAGTATGTAAATCTTGTCACTTACAGGCATAGCTTGCAAAATCCTCCTTTCCCTTTGGGTTGCTATTACCAGTACTACTACGTATCATTTGTATTATGCTAGAAGGTGTATGTAACTCTGTACATACAGATGTAAGAGACAATCCCTGCTCATCTGAGCTTACGATCTAATCAAGACAAACATCACTACAAAAACTGGGGACTAGAGTATGGTAAGATACACATAAGTGGTGAACGGGAGTCAGGATCCAGAAACAGCCTCAAAGAAGTGGGTTTTTAGCCTGGATTTGAATAGGACTAGAGAGGGAGCCTGTTGTACTGACTCAGGTAGTTTGTTCCAGGCATATGGAGCAGTAAGGTGGAATGAACAAAGTCTTGAATTGGCAGTAGCAGAGAAGGACACAGATAAAAGGGATCTGCCAGAGGAGCGGAGTTCCCGAGAATGGGTGTAGAGTGAGATAAGAGAGGAAAGGTAGTGAGGAGCCTGAGAATGAATGCACTAATATGTCGGTAGGAGAAGTTTGAATTGGATGTGGAAACGGATAGGGAACCAGTGAAGTGACTTCAGAAGAGGGGTTACATGAGCATAGCAATACTGGTGGAAGATAAGACATATAGCTGAGGGTTGAACCCTCCAGAACCCAGAGGTTGCCAGGATTTCAACACAAGCCTCAAGGTGTCCTAGACAGAGTTTAGTCTTAATCATCAGCAGGGCGAGTGCAAGCATTGGAGGTACCCTAGGTCAGCCCTACCCCCATTTGCCACTGCTGCCACCCTTCTCTGGGGCATGTAGTGCTGGCAATGGCTCAGAAACCATGACGTGCTTTCCTAAACGCTTCAGCACTATGTTACGGTTTCTGTCTTCTATCTGCCTCTGCTTTATCCGAACTGGAAGTCTGCATTAGAGCGGAGGGATAAAATGGAAACTGCAGCATAGCACTGAAGCATTTAGGTAAGCACTGTATCGTGGTTTCTGAGCTGTTCCTGCCACGGCCTAGATAGGAGCAGCAGTGGCAGCAATGAGTGCCTCTGAATGGCCGGCACTCTAGGCAACCATCAAGTTTGCCTAATGGTAGTGCCAATCCTGGTCATCATTTGCAAGGTAGTAGAAAGCTGGAGAAGTACAGAAGCAAAGGTCAGGAACATGGTCAGAAAAGCCAGGACAATACCAGTGAATCAGGAAAAGAACAGAATCATAGTCAAGAATCTCAGACACTGGTTGGGGATGATGGAAAAACTTGGGAAATGGGCAGAATGGGAATTTTGGGTTTTAAATTGTTTCAGAGCAAGTTGCATTATCAGCAAGAATGCCATGGTTGCCTTCTTATGTAAGGAGAGGGTCTCAGGAATAATTATGTTAGAGGGATTTGATGTACCAAGAACAGTAGCACCATCTAGTGGCTCTAGTAATTATAGTCAATAGCTTGTGGGAAATGTGTGGCAATTTGCAGATCAGGGAAGGTTCCCCTCTGCCAGTCTTGTTTGGACTGGAAGGGACTCTCCTGAGAAAGGATCAGTTCCTAGGTTATAAAAAAACTCATTCACAGGCAGTTTCTTGTCCTTGGCCCTCAAGCCATTGCACCATGCACATATAAATATGTGTTTGCCCTTAGAAGCTAATGCTACATCTGCCAGGGTACTTCATCCACTCAGGAAGAAGACCTGCACCGGTCACCCTAACCAGCACAAAGAAGAAAAGAGGCTTGGAACCACTGCACAAGCACAAGGGGTAGAGGCAATTACTCCCATACACTACAGGATGAAACTTAAGTACTGTGTTATTGTGTTCAGTGACCCTATTTTTAAATAAAATCTTGTTTCAGAACATAAACATCTGCCCTGGACTCTAATTATTGAGAAGGGTGAATGAGAGTGTATAAAGTGCTTAAGCTTTAACATTGATTACTACAAAAGTAATACCTCCTCTCATTTCTGAACCCTGATACATAATATTCCAAGTTGCTCATTGAAACTCTGGCTAATAGCTCCTTGGACTGGTGTGCTCCTTTGTCAGCCTAGCAATTCTACAGTATTTGTCTGGGCCATGCAGAAAAGGGGGGGATACATATGTAACAGTATCCCTCTTCCTATGAGGGGGCTCCAGGACCCCTTGGACCAAGTGTGAAAGGATACCAGCCATGAAATTGATGGAGGAGGCTGGTAGCATGGGTATCGGAGGCAGACACTTAGAATCTCTTCTCAGGACCATATCCTTTCCAGTGAACCAAGTATTGCACCTTGCCCCTAGAATGCTGTGAATCAACAATATTTTGGATTTCATATTCAGGTTCCCCGTCCACAATAACAAGAGCTGGAGAAGAAATTCTTCTGGATGATGAATGTGCTGGCTTGATCAGCGATATATGGAACACATTACGGATATGGAAACAGCAAGGTGATTTGAGAGATACAGAAACAGGCCCCAAAATTTCTTGCACTACATAGGGATCAATGAACTTAGGACCGAGCTTGGCGGAGGATATTTTAAGCTAAATATTTTTTGTAGACAACCACACCCTATCTCCTATTTTGTATTCAGGAAGTTCATAGTGGCAACTGTCAACCAGAGCTCATGCTACCACTAGGCAAACTAGGTGGTTGCGTAGAGTGGTATCCTTCTAGGGGTGACCATTGCCAACACTTCTGCCCCTCTGTGGGGCCTGTAGCAGCAGCAATAGAAGTGAAACCATAATGCAGCTCTTACCTAAACTTTCTGGTGCTGCATCATGGCTTCTGCTTTCTATTATCTGCCACTTCTACCCCCATGATGCATTTTTAGACTAAAAGCGCAATATCCCTAACTGCAGCAGTGTCGATAGAAGACTCTACCTCTGTGTATAACTTCCCAGGGAATTATCTTCAACAGAAATTAATTATGACATAGGGAATGGAGAACTGCTTGCTATTAGATGGGCATTTGAGGAGTGGAGACCTCTTCTAAAAGGGGCCCAACATCCAGTGACAGTATACATTGACCATAAAAATCTAGAAGGCATAGCATCTGCTCAGAGATTAACTTTACATCAAGCTAGATGGACTTTTCTGGAGTTTTACTATGACACCACTGAGTTGGTGTCACAGCCGGATGACAACTTAACAGAATACACCAGGATGCACTTCACCTAGGCTATGCATATTTATCTATAACAACCTCCTTTCCCTTTGAGTTGAGCCCTCCAGTATTCAGATGTTTCCAGGAATTAAAGCACGAGCACCAAGATGTTCGCCACAGAGTTTAGCATTTGTTGCCAGTTGCTGTTCATAAGATAGCAGGAGGCTGGAAACATCTGGGAGTGAAAGTCGGGGACATTAGTTGTACAGACCAGGACAATACCAATAAATCAGGAACAGTGCAGAACAGTAGTCAAGAATCAGACATCAGGAGAATAGTGACTGTGACCCCTGCCTTTGTTGAGGTGAGGACTGTGAGTTGGCCTGTCACCCATGAAACATGCATGCTATGGTGACTGGAAGTGCTGCAGTGACCAGCAGACACCAATGACATTATCAAAGGGCACCCAGGAAGTATAAAAGTGCAGCTGGACCACAGCACATGGCCGTGAGGGCATGACCAAAGGGGAATGCCCCTTTAGAGCCACTAAGGACTAATGAGTCTGAGATTCTGAATGATGAAAAAAGCAGAAGATTGAAGGGAAGCAGTTGGTATGGTCTATGGTAGTTGTGGGTGCTATGGAAAATAGGTACTAAAGAAATCACCCTGTAACTTGGGCCAAACTATAGCATCCCATGAAACAAGGTCCCAAGAAAACAACGAAAACAAATTATATTTTTTGTCGGGTACACTATCAAAGGAACAGGAGATAAGAATTCTTTCCCCCCCCCCCCCCCCCACTGCAGTGAGCCCTTTTTAATCAAAATATACTTGTAAACGCGGCTACTTAGCTCAAAAAATGCACTGGTGCACTCCGCGCACAGTGGGACCTGCAAGTGAATCCTGTGTACAACGTGACACGTTTCGGGTCATCACTTTGACCCTGATTCAGGCATTACAGCACACTTCCACCATGGTTTTACTGGCCTCAACCTACCCAGGGCCTTCCTGCTGCCTTAAAGGGAACCAGAATGCCATACTCAGGGCGCCCACGTGGCCGTGAGGTTTGCTTAGAGTCGGCACAACATCTGTCTGCGACTCCATCCAGCCTTAAAGCTACAGCACCATAGGTTCACCCACAAAGTAATCACCCACTCTAGCATACCGACATATCCTCCAAGCCCGACTCAAGCAGCCTCAAACTACCCAGGGCTTTCCTACTGCCCCGACGGGAACTAGAATGTGATACTCATGGACCCCTTATGGCGGTGAGCTCCTCCTCAATTTGGCACATCATCTCTCTGCAGCTCCATCTAGCCTTAAAGCTACAGCACTATAGGTGCACTCAAAAGGTAATAGCTCAATCCAGCACATCAATGCAACCTCCAAACCTGACTCCAGCAGCCTCAACCTACCCAGAGCCTTCCTGCTGCCATGAGAGGAACCAGAATACGATACTCAGGGATCCCATGTGGTGGTAAGCTCTGCCTTGTGTTGACACATCATCTCTCTGCAACTCCATCCAACCTTAAAGCTCTTAAAGCTACAGTACCATAGGCACGCCTATATGGTAATTGCCTGATCCAGTGCATCATTGCTACCCCCAAATCCGACTCCAGCAGCCTCAACCTACCCAGGGCCTTCCTGATGCCCCAACAAGAACCAGAATCCAATACTCAGGGATCACATGTGCTGGTGAGCTCTGCTTCGAGTCAGCACATCATCTCTCTGTGACTCCATCCAGCCTTAGAGCTACAGCACTATAGGCACACCCATGCCTAAGGGTCATGCCAAAGGGCCCTTAGTCATGGCCCTTTGACTGGACCAAGACTTCAAGACATCCATCAGAAAGGAAAATAGCTCTATGGTAGGTCAGCACCCAAGCTCTCAACACTTTCACCAGTGTGTACCACATACAACCCAACTGGGCAGAAAGTGTAAGGCTTGTCTATGCCCATGCCTCCTCAAAACATAAGGATCACAGCAGCTGGTTTAGACACTATCGATAATAATCTCAAAGATTCCAGCACACCCCCTAGAACAACAAGGCAATAATAATCTACCACACCACACAAAACCATGCACGCCGTAATTACCATCTACAAGCTCCTCGGCCTTATCACACTTATTTTACTCACATACTCATCCTCTGCTCAATATGGAATAATTCCAGTAATACATGGCATTAGGCATACTGCTCTGTGGACCAGTTTAGACAGACCTCTGAACAGAGGATCATGCAGACTTCTGAAAATTAACACTAGGATGCCAGAGGCAATGCTACACAAACAACAATCCCTCTCCCAACCACTCAAGTGTGCCCTAATCAACACTCACTCAGCATGCAAAAACATTGACACCATAGCTGATTATATCACTGACAATGATATAGACATTATGGAGATCATTCCAGAAACCACATAAGGGTTTGTATGTACGCCAGGGACATTTATCTGTCGAAAACATAGTCCGGTGCATAGCGCTTGCAGACATTTATCTCGCTAAGACGAAGATCTCAGAACATGTATGGGAGGGGCTGAATGGGTGCATGGTTTGCCACAGAGACATGGAAAGTGTATTTAGGAAAGGCTCGTGGACGTTTTGGGAGGTCCCCGCAGACATGCCCATTATACTTGCCAGAGACATGGAATAGGGCCAGTACTTAGAAATTATTCTGCTGTGTTTGTATAAAGGTGGTTACTAGTCTGTTCTAAACTGGTGGACTTCAGTATGGAAAAACACCACAAGATGCATTTATAAAGAACAGAAATCAGAGGTGTCTTGGGAATCTTGTAAGCTACAGAGGCATTAATAACTACCCTGAATTTATGTATGTACTTATAAGAAGCTCCTCTTCTGAAGCTCCTCCTAAACTCTTTCCAGGTGCATGCAATCAGTGAAAGTACAATTATCGGTCGGGCCAGTGTGTGTATTTATAAACTAATGATGGTAAAAATATCCACTTAAATGTCCATTTGCATGTGTAAATCAATAAAATACCATGATTTCCATACATTGATGGCATGCAGCTTTAGGACGTTTCTGATTTATGTGCAGAAAAAGCCTCTTAGGCCATGCCTAAAAGTAGGCGTGGTTCAAGAAGGTGCATACTTTTAGAGTAGGCATGCTCGGGGAGGTCACTGAGCAGATCATAGGTGGAGTCACAGTTTATGCATGTGTTTTATAAGATACATGCATATGGGCATACACTAATATTTATATCTGCTTGAGAGCAGGTATATTATTCATGCCTTCAGTCTACGTGCCATTTCTGCAGCATTTATGCTAATATTTTATAAAGAAATATAGGCTTAAAGAAACAACAAGTAGTCAAGACATCAGACAGAATGGCTATGAAGGGCCTAGACAAGAGTCTCAAGAGCAGAGATGTCTCTCTCCATACAAAGATTTGACTCCTTTAAGACATGGTATTTTCAATAACGTCCTATGGATGTGAAACTTGGACAGTGAAAAAGATAGACGAAGAAAATTGATGCCTTTGAATTATGGTGCTGGCGATGAATACTGCGTATACCATGGACTGCTCGAAGAACAAACCAGTCAGTACTAGAGGAGATCAAACCTAAGCTTTCTTTAGAAGCTCAGATGACAAGACTTTGACTTTCATACTTTGGACACATCATGCAAAGAGAGAGATCATTAGAGAAAGACATCATGCTTGGTAAGGTCAATGCAAAAGAGGAAGGCCAGCAATGAGATGGACTGAAATAATAACAGCATTTATTGGTGCCACTCTATCAAAAATGAGCTGCTTGTCTGAAGACCGAACACAGTTTAGGGCAACTATCCAGAGGGTCGCCATGAGTCGACACCGACTCGTCGGCACTTAACAACAACATGTATCTTTATAAGATCAGCAAAATATAGGCATCTTCCTGCCAAATTAACTTAGGTGACCTGTTCCAAAATTACTCTCATACGGTGGATTTCTCTTCTATGGCGGACCAGCTTGGGAGGATTCCAGGCAGCACATCTTGAGTCATGTTAATGTGTTGGGCAGGCCGCACAAGAAAAGCGAGAGGAGGTACTGTACATTCAGTCTAAGTTGAGAGATCTCAACAATTTAATCAAGATATGGGAGGAGTCAGCAATGTACAAACAGTATGAATGCAGCTAAAAACCATTTCTATAAAATGTACTTTCTTTCGCAATGCTATGGATCTTAGTGGATCACTTCAATTCCTTCACTTTCTCCATAACTAAGAGTCCTCTGTGTTGATCCTATCCCAGACTTCCTTAAATTCTGCTATTGTTTTTGTCGCCACCACTTCCACTAGGACAGTGGTTCCCAAACCTGTCATCAGGAGCCCCCAGCCATTCAAGTTTTCAGGATATCCACAAGGAATATTCATGAAAAGATTCATGTGTACTGCCTCCATTGCATGTACATTTTTCTCATGCATATTCCTTGTGGATGTCCTGAAAACTCAACTCGTTCAACTCAACTGGGAATCATTGCGCTAGGAGAATGTGCCACGTAACCACCATCTTTGCTGTGAAGGAAATATTTTCCAATGTTACAGCTTCTTTGCACCTCAAATCATAACCTCCTGTTCTAGAGCTTCTTTGCCAATGAAAAATGTTTGCTTCTTGGGCATTATTTATACCTTTGGAGAATTTGAACATCTGTCTCCTATCCCCCCCCCCCCCCCCCGCCAACTTTGTGCTTTAGGTTATAGGACAATAAAAAGCACTGGAGTAAAACTGGGAGAGCTGTGCCCTTTAGATTAATGGTATTAATTCACGTTACACAGTTAGGAATATATATACCAAAGTACCATGGCTAAATTACCAAAGTTATCGTGAAAAGTTATCCCAGCAAATTTTATGTTATGTACTAATCTAATGAGATGTGAAACTATAGTGGGCTGGTCCTGTGGATTGGTGGCAGTGTTCTGCACTACTATGTGGAGTTCCTGAAATTGACTTCTGGGTCAAATCATGCTTTTCCCAGGTAGTCAGCTCTGTGAATGTTGTGATGACAGTGTTCATAGCTCCTGTGGGGAAAGGGCATCCCAATTATTGTGCAATGGTGACACCAAGTGGCCAGATAGAGGGTTCACAATTTCTTGACCTCCAGCCTTGGATTTCCATTGCAATGACTGAGCAAATAGGGCAAAACTCACCAGATTAAAATTTTCTGGAAGCCCTCAAAAGCAACACGATACTTGTAGATTTTTTTTTAAATCTCTTTCTGTATATACATATATTTCTTGCATTTGTATGTTGGTCGCACTGTCACACTGTCAGTCACACCCGAAATCATCTAATTAATGGGACTTTGGGGAGCATCTGTTGACGGATTTAGAGTCCTCTGACTCACCTGCAATGGCTGCAGGGTATGGCCCAGGAGTGCTGCCCCTGAAGCTGATGTAGACCCTGCCGCCCGGGGTGGAGAGGTGTTTGTCCTGGATGGAGGCAGAAATGCTTTTCGTTTTCCTCTTCCATGTTTCCTTTCTTCTCAAGCTCTTCCTCCTCCTCCTGCTGTTCCAGGGAGAGATACCACACCTGAGACAAGTCGGCTGAATAGAAGAAAAACAGCATGGTATCAAAATGGAAGCAGTTTTAGGATGACAGAGAACTTGTATGCACTGGTACAGGGCCCTGCCATTGCACTGCTACCCATAATCTAACTGTGAAATCAACTCCACAAAGCAAAAGCCTCTTAACATTACAGTGGCAATGTATGGATGACATCCGCAGCTCATAAGCCACTAGACTCCTGTAGGTACTTATGGTTTGTTTCATCTGCCTGATTAATGGCAATACAATATAGCCAGGAGAGCTATATGAAGCTTCCAATGTCCAACATTTTAGAAGAGATGTGGAAAGGTATCTAGGGCCAGCCCCCAGAGTTTGTCCAAGGTGTTGGTACCCTGGGCAGACTTTAAGCATTACACCTCCCCCTCCCCCTCCCCCTGTTGTCAAATCTATTATTTAGCCTTGAATGTCCTGCTCCTTGCCACCACCACCATCACCCACAGAAGTTGCTGCCCTACTGTAGATGACTGCCTAGTTTACATGCTGTTTGAGCCGATCCTGTAGACAAGTCATTTGCCTAGGTGTTAGTAAAGTCATATCCAAGGACAGTAATACCATTGTGATGACAGTTGCAATGCTGCTTTATAGGAACAGCACGCTCTCACCTTCTTAAAAGCTAGATAATACCCTTTTGCAAACTATTTTATCCAGCAAACATTTTATCACTGTATGCACACAGAATTCAACTTACAATCTACCTGTCTCTTTTAATGCACAACATACGGTAAATCCTGCTCATCCACTAGTAGAGGCAGTTGCTGCTATCAGCTCTCCCTCAGAATTCAAAAAACTAATTTCTGATACGTTCGCCATTGAAAACTTTAAAGTGCTGGATTTTAAATCAATTAGGGGATCATTCCAGAACATGAATAAGGAGTTTGTATTTGTGATGGGGAAGTTTATGTGCCGAAAACGTCCCCGACTGTATTCTGAAACACTGTTGACATGCATGTCCATGGTGCTAGCATGGGGATCTCAGAATGTGTCCAGATGGGAAAGAATAGGGGCGTGGTCAGCCATGGAGACATATAAAGCATATTCAGGAAAGGCCCATGTATGTATTAAGTGTTTCCCGGAAACATCCATGTTATTCCTGCTGAAAGCTGGAATAAGGCCAGGACTTACAAAAAATTCTGCTCTTCTCTACAGTGCATCCCATATTGAAGAATAGTTGTGACAAGTATGTTTTGAACTGGTGTGACTGGAGTCTGGAAAAACACAAGATACAGTTTTAAGCTACAAAGATTAGAGGTAAAGGAATGTTGCAAGGTATAGACACATTAATAAACATCCTTACACAAATATTAAGAAGAGCAATAGTGTGTATTCTGGTTATGCTTAAATGTGCAGTTTGTGCTAAAGGAGCAAATCTAGGAGATCCTAACAATTCCCATATTCTGAAAAATGGGACTGCTGATGTAGGGATAGTATGGGTGTGAGCAGGGAAAGACTTCTTGTTTGGGTGAGAAGCAGAGATGATATATTTAGTCCTGGTACCCCATGCTATTATGTTACATTATAGCTGTTATGTATAGGTTCAGGGCATCTTTTTGGCAGAATTGTTTTTGTGACTGAAAGCGAGAGACTGTGTATGTGGTTTCAGGGGTGCATGGGAGGATCTGGTGTGCTCATCTGCAATGCAGGGGAGACATGGTCAATGGCTGTACCGTATGGATGACCGCAGCATCACCAGGTGCCAGTGTGACCAGGCAGTCAAACTCAGAGAGGATATACTATAGCCAAGTATCAAGACATATCCCTGTCAATAATAAGAGGTCCTCAGAATAAGGGCAGTCAACAGTGAAAACAGCACTAATGCATGCCCATAATGCACATTTTCTGGGACCAATGGTGTTGTTTTTGAGCATGTATTAGTGCTGTTTGCACGGCTGAATGCTCTTATTCTGAGGGTCCCTTATTGACAGGGATATGTTTTGATATTTAGCCACATGGAATCTATGCTGATTCCTTCTGGATTATTTTCATAGGGTACTCTAATAAGATCGGATATTATTGGCAGCAGGGCCGTACCAAGGGAAAATCGCGCCCTGTGCGGCTTGCACATCGGGCGTGCCCCCTCCCCTCCATGGCGGGAGAGAAGAGGCACGCCCGATGTGCAAGTCACCGGCATGCAAAGCAGATCTGTCCCTCCCTGCAAGGTTTAAGGGGCACATTTTAGCTGTCCTGCCATTGCCTGCCACTGCTCAGAGAAGAAAAAGTGGTGGCGGCAGGCAACGCAAGACAGCTAAAATGTGCCCCTTAAACCTGTGCGGCCACACCGCTCACACAGGGCTAGGTATGGGCCTGATTGGCAGTGCTATAGGGCAGTCATACATCTGCTGTACCAGGCACTGGGAGACATGAATGATGTTGTGCCAACATTCCCCAGATTGTACTATGCGGCCTACATCCCTGCCCAGGCCTGGATCAATGAGAGCTGCGAGAGTGGTAATATGTAAATCTGGATCTGGCTACTTGATGTGAGGGCACAGGGATCTCCCCTCCTATGCCTACACAGACCTGACCAGGCCACAAAGCAGATGGTGGGAAGGCAGACAGAGTTGCCCCACAGATAGCGGATTTATACAGACCGACATACACCACGAAGGGACAAATGTAGCTGCTGTGAGAAATAACCAGTACCCATATAGGTGGACAGCAGATGCTATAGTCAGAAGGCCCTACTACTACTGATCATTTGTATAGCGCTAAAAGGTGTACACAGCGCTGCACAGACAAATGTAAAAATGGTCTCTGCTCAATGGAGCTTACTATCTAGTCAAGAAAGACAACACAGCAGCTGTGAACAGGATACATCCAGGGGGAATGGTCAGGAAACACAAGGAAGCTTAGGCGGATCAGATCCAACAGCAGCAATGATGAAGTGAGTGCTCAGCCTGGATTTGAGAGGGATCAGAGGCGAAGCCTGACGTACAGACTCAGGCATAAGGAACAGAAGGTGAAAGGAGCAGCATCTGAATTTGGCAGTAGAAGAGAAGGGCACAGTTAAAAGCAATCTGACAGAAGAGCGGAGTTCCTGGGGAGGGATGTAGGGAGAGATAAGAGAGGAGAGGTAGTGCGGAGCAGTAGAATGAGTGCACTTATGGGTCATAGGCATGAAAGTTCCTGGGGAGGGATGTAGGGAGAGATAAGAGAGGAGAGGTAGTGCGGAGCAGTAGAATGAGTGCACTTATGGGTCATAGGCATGAAAGTTCCTGGGGAGGGATGTAGGGAGAGATAAGAGAGGAGAGGTAGTGCGGAGCAGTAGAATGAGTGCACTTATGGGTCATAGGCTTGAAAAGGCATATTTGTTGCTCAGCAATATTATGCATCCTTAGGGGAACTGTAAGGTTAATTCCGGGTTTTGTGTATTTGGTGAGGGTCCATCTCTAGTAGTTTACAGCATGTTTGTAGAGATAATTAGGACAGGAATCACTGGGGCCGGTTCCTAATGCCACATACCATTTGATACAAGGTATTTTCTGACAAAGATGTTCATATTTACATTCTTGTATACCATATTGGGTGCACTGGGACTACCTAGCATTTTTAAGGGCATGAGGAGGATTGGTGTATGGTCAAGGCTGCAGCAACTGTCATTTCTCATTGGTATTTATGTCTAGTGTAAATCAGCAAACTCCTGTCTGTGATGAGCAGCTTAGGAGATGCATGTTTTTCCTGAGGGGCGTGGTGTCTGCAGGCACATCGCAGGGACAAGCAGGATCTGAAATGTATAACTTTTCAGAATACGGTGGGCACAGGGATGTCCACAATGTTTAGCCACATCCGATAATATCGACAGGAATGTGTTTCTCCATTAGACTGCATGGGCCGTGCCAGTACTTGTGTGCGGGCCATGCTCCGGATATATGCACGAGCCAGCTGAATAGCGCTTGTTCGTGCCACACTGAACACGTCTGTTGCCCCGATTCCTGACCCACGGGTACTTCCAGACCCACAGATGTGGAATTAGGTTCAAACAAAGCCCATTTTTAATGCAGTCGTGCACGTTATGGAATCGGGTTCTTACTGCCTTCAGCTGTTTTTTGTATTGCTTTAATAATGACTGTTTCGAAACAACTATTTTTGCGTGAGGGCTTTATTTGAGTGATGGTGTTACTAGTATAATAGAGGGATTGAGCAATCGGGGCCTGGGCCTCGAGTGAGATCCTTGTTCCAACAAACCAGCCACTGTTTTTTTACTGTAAATAAAAAAAATATTTTTATTCCAAACAGAAAAACAAAATACCTGGTTTAATAACTTCTGGTTAACTTAGACCTGCCCTGTGCAAATATTCTGCTTAGACCTATACTCTCCTGGCCTTTCCTCTCCTTGTCTGGGCCCTTGCTCTGAGTTTGGAGTTTTTACTGTTTTATCTATTATTGTTTGCTATGCTGCCTCTGAGCCACACCTGTCCCTCCCAGCTCTCTGCTGTCTCCTTCTTAAGGTGGATTGGCTTTTAACAAGAGCTGGGGAGTTTCAGTGTATACTCCTTTATACACCCTCCCCCTCGGCTTGACCTTCCCAGATCAAGCACCTGCCTCTGCTGGAGTCACATACCAGGGAAGTAAATCAACCCTTCTGCTTTCCTTGCCTGCCCTGTGAAATATTTCATGCTTCTGATTTCAAAGGCCTACCTTTGCCAGGGCTCTCCTGGGACAGGAAATCAACATTTTAGTACTCCTTGTCTGCCCTGTGCTGCAGGCTAAGGAACTCTGGCATTGGTGTCCTTATTCTAGGTTATCCACTGAAGTGGATGGTGATCAGTTACCAATGTGAACCTGCATCTTGGCAAGTCCTACTGGAACACATCCAGTACCCATTTATCACCAGGGTCTGTTTCTCCATTACGCATAATTCTTCACCCAGCCTAATAGCTTCTGACTTTTAAAGGTCATAGGAGGTTCCTGGCCATCTTTCTGCTGAACCGGAATAGTTCCCAAGCCTACTTCTGAGAGGACTGATTAATAATCAGGGCTTGTCAGTACTGGATTTGAGCACAGTGCAGTCTTCAATCCTTGGAAGGCTTCTTCCTACTCCCAGGACCAGGAAATCTTCCACGAATACCCTCTATTGTAGCAGGCAGGTTAATGGCTCTGCCTTCTCTGCCAAATTTGCAATAAAATAAGAGTAGTAGCCAACGAGTCTTAAGAAGAAACCAGTATCTTTGACTAGGGATTGGGCATCCACGCAGTAGCTTCTGTTTTCCCTTTCTGTTGATGGACTTGTCCCTTCTCAATGGAGTAATTTAGGTATTGGGCTGCATCCCCCAGGAAGCATTTATTCAGATTTGTGGTTAGACCTGCCTTTTGCAGGCTTGCAAGGACAGCTTTGGACTGTCTTACATGAGTTTTGCAGTCCATACTGTAAATTACAATGTCATTCAGGCAGGGCTATAGGAAGGACTGTATGAGCAGTGCGGCCGCACAGGATGCAATGACGGAAAAGGCACTAACGTCATCACTGGGCTTCCAGAAAGCCCAATAAGAGTAAGTTCTTATGTGTAGCTGGTAAAGGAAGGTGCACTAGATTCAGGAGTCACACAGGGTGCATTTCTAGCTCAATTCGGTCTGGCATTCAAGTAAGTCAATAAATAGCTACCATGGGATCATAAGAAGAGGTTTACCAGTAGTGAAACAGTCCTTTAGGAGTAGAAACAGTGGTCTTCTCCTTGGTTGAGGATTAAGTGATACCTGCCAATACCCTTAATGAAATCTAGTGTAAAGGAAAACTGGTCTGCCTCCATTTTCTCAGTAAGTTCATCAAACCCAGGCATCAGGTAAGCTTCAAAGTTTGAAGTTTCATTAACCTTTCCGAAATTATTGCAGAAGTGGATACTTCTATCTAACTTAGGCATGAGTACAGTGAGCAATGACTCCTTGATCACTCCATGACATGCTGCCATGCCTCTGGAATATGGCACAGTCGCTGTCAGAAAAATAGTCCAGGGTCTGTGACAATATCATGGCACGACATCAGCATTTTGTTTGACCAGTCATTCTAAATCAGTAATGTCTGCCAGCTGGCCTTCAAAACAGGACATGTGGTGGCTCAGGATTCAACAGCACCTCTGATCAAATTCTTCCCCATGAAATAGCACAGATGCTGCAGTATCTTACTTCAATATTTATTTATTTATTTATCTATTTATTTATTTATCTATTTCTTCTATACCGCCCCTTCCAGAGATCAGGGGCGGTTTACATGGAACAATTTAACAGTTTTGTATACGTTCGTATAACATTACATTGAACAAGAACTTTTTAACTTTTTACATATAACAATAGATTTATATGGAATATTTGGGCCGCCTTCTGCTTATCTGGTTGAGTTACTTTATAATTCACTTGTTCTGTTCTCTCAGTGACTTAATATGGGTCTTGTCACTGACATAGCTTGCTATCAAATGATGGTACAGCACCAGAACGTGGTTTACTGGTCGGAAGATCAAAAGGTCTGTGGACAGATTATAGTCTCAGGCTTCTGTGCCTTGAGGTTTCTCTAAACACAGCCTATCAGCCTCTCTGGCTTTCTTTAGCTGGACTTGCATTTGAAGCATATAGTCTACCAGGTTCGGTCTTGAGGTTTTTTCCTCCTCCGATGCCTCACAAACCACATTGAGGATTCCTCTGGGTCTCTTCCCATAAAACAACTCAAATGCGGAAAAACCCATCAAACTCTGCTGCACGTCTCAAATTGCAAACAGTGCATACGGTAATAAGGAATCTCAGTTCTTGCCATTCTCGGCAATAAAACCCTGTTTGAAAGTATTGTTGAAGTATTCAACAAGCCATCCATCTGGGGATGATACACTGAGGTATGAAGCTTCTTCACCAACAAAAATGACCATTCCTCACCCACACCTTCCCACCTATCAATATCTCTCACATATCTCTCACCTAACACACACACCTTCCTACTTATGCCCATCCCTCTCACTCACACACAATCTCTCTAGTTATTCTTACCCCTCCACACAAACACACATCTATCCACCTATCATTCTCACTCACTCCCCTACATATCCCTATCACACACACACACACACACACACACACACAACCCCTCCAACTGTCCCACAATAGTGGTGTAAGTTCCACCCAAGCAGCCCCAGCAATGCAGGAGGTTCCCATGCTGGAAGGGGTTCCACACGGCAGCATGCCCTCTTCTGTGCAGCAACTTACTTTAATTTGTTTACTCTGCTCTAGGCCCAGCAGCTATTACCTCCTGATGAACCTAGGAGCATGTTTACTAAGCCCCACACCAGTAACATGCATGTGGGCTGTGTTACCAGCACGGGGCTTCTAGTTAACTGCAGGATGGTGGGCACGTGCATCCATCCCCCTGCAGTTAATGCAGCAAACAGGCTGTGAATGCAACTAATAGCTACCAGCACCAAGTGCAGTTAACGTGAGCCACTAATACCCATGCTAGCCATGACATGCTGGGAATTGCCTATTCCTGCCCACTCCCCACCTCAACTTACACTGTCAGGATAGCATGGAGTTTTCCGCATGGTGTCAAAACCATATGATAACTCTGCACTACTCTGGTAGCATCTTTTGGAAACATGCCTCTTAATGCCACCCGTTAAGGTGCCGTTAAGTGCACTTGCGCTAAGAGCAGCAAGTGTGATTAGCACAAGCTACTGATGGCCACAGTAGATGTGACTTATCATCAGTGCATCTGTTCTGTCCCTGACCTGCCCAGTCCCTGCCTCATCATGCACCACCCAGTTAGCATGGGATTTTTAGCACAGGGGCCCATACTACTTTTTAGCGAGGCACTCAAACTGTTAAACATCATGCTACTGGTAGAGCACTTTAGTAAACATACCTCTGTATGTAATCACTTGTTTTTGTAGAGATTTTTTTCCATAGATGTCAGTCTTCCCAAACTCCTGTGTACTTTTCTGTGTAACTTCGACATATTTTGAAAAAGTGACTTCCCACTAAACATCATAACATCATATTTTGTTGTAATGCGCCTTGAATGATCTGTATCACATGAGTGGTATATAGGTTTTTATAAATAAATTTCAATTTTTCATGTATTTTCCTGATGTCTACATTGATGCCTATGGCATTGATATACTTAATCCAACAAGGGAGAGCAGGTATAGACTTGAATGATGACAGCTAATAGCCGCAGTGCCAAAACACCAGATTAGGACAGTATTTAGTGCAAGAGTTTGCTGGTGTACAATTTTGAGATCATCTTATCAGAGAAATGCTTTCTCCATGATATCACTGAATTGCACCTTTTTGAGTATTGTGCACAGCCAGGTCAATGCTGACTCCTGGTGACCCTTATCGGCATAATTTGTCCAAAGCAGTTTACATAAAATAAACAAAACTACAATCATTGTAAATACATAAAATACTAACCAGACCCGACCCTGCTTAATTTCTCAGATCAGACAAGATCAGGTTCATTTGAGTATTATTTTGGCATTTCATAGTAAACAGGTTTTTCATAACACTCACTTTGGACTTGTTGTATTTTTTAAATATTGCATCTTTAAAGAGATTTTTTGTAAAACTGATAAACTGATTTTTGTCAGCATTTTAGATTCATCTTAAAGATAATTGACAAATAGGATAAGAGTAGGCGTATAATTACAAATGGTGGATGGTGCAGGGAGGAAGGTTTTAATTTTGTAAGGGACTGGGCTACATTCTGGGGAAATAAGAGTCTATTTTGCAAAGATGGGCTTCACCTCAATCAAACTCGTACCAGCCTGCTGGCGCTAATATTCAGAAAGGAAATAGAGCAGCTTTTAACTAGAACCTGGGGGAAAGCTTATAATCATTCAGGAACACATGGTTCAAAGAAAAGTAATTATGAAGGATACCATCATAACAGGGAAATTAAGGCATCCCAATAGAGAGGTTACAATAAAGGCTAAAATAGGCTGGGTGCCTTTAAATAAAGAGCAGAAAGAGATGAAAGACTGTAAATTATCTCTACCAACTATGATGAAGGTTGTAAATTCAAGTAAGCATGCCATGAAATGTCTCTAGTTTCAAAGAATCAATGGTTGGTTCAAAAAACTGGCCCAGCAGTAAGCAGGTGATTTGGATGTGACAACAGACACCATGAGCCCAATTCCATCCTGGATGTATAGGCCCTCGGTATGCCCGGTTGGAACCGGACGCACAGAGGGAGTTGCAATTCTGATCCCATGGGGCATGTCTAGCCCCTTGGGATCAGAATCACGAACAGACCTTTACATGCAGGCCGGGACCACAATTCAGCCCAGCCTGCATGTACAGGCTTTGCCCGACTAACTCAGTCTAGGCTTTACAATGGAGCCGCGGCGCCATGGCGTCTGGTTGCTATGGCACTGTGACTCTATTGTAAAGCCGCTATCCCTGGCCGCAGGCTTCTGAACTGCTTTCCTCGCAGCCTGACCCCCAATCCGGCCTCCCAAGGCCAGGGTCAGGCTGCAGGGAATGCTCTCTTCCCCCTCCCACTGCTTTGCAGTCCTGGGCTTGCCATCTGCTGCCTGATCGGTAAACCTATCCCACCTCAGAGGTGGAATAAGTTCCCCGTCCAGGCCATTGGCCCCGGGTGTACAGGGCCAACATTGGAATTGGCTCTGTACATCCAGGGCCAATGACTGCCCGCCCTAACGCCACACCCGATCTGCCCCTTCCCTGCCCCGTCTAACCTCCCCATACGAGTGGGAAAGTTAGATGTGATCAGATGGGGGTACCAATAGTGGGAATGGATGTCACAAGGGGATGTCCCTCCCCGCTATTCATTGCACTGAATGACCCCACATGTGTTTAAATGGCTTCCCCGATTCTTTTAGCCACTAGCTTCGGATGGAATGCTGGTATGGTGAATGGTGACCTGAAGCAGGGTTTGAAAATTGGTATACCCGAAATGCAGGACTGTGTAATGTTGATTCACCTGGATACACTGGCTCCGATTTACCATGACTTTTTAGATAAGTGCATGTTTAAAAAGATATGCCTGTATTCTTACTGCAAATGATTAAAAAGACGTGATCAGTAGTAGCTAACCCCCACCTGGTGGTCATTGTCCGACAAAATTTTTTTTTCTGAAATACGATCCATTGGGATAGTGTCTGCTTCATGACTGGTTGTCCTGTTCTGTTGGGGTCGAAGGCTACAAAGAGTTGGTTTTCCCGACAGACTTTCCGTTCACACTAGATAGGTGCACAGCGCACGCACACTCCAGGGTGTGGAGGTAGCTTTCCTCTGGGCTATCGTATGACTCCGGGTCGAAGGTGGAGAGCTCAATGGCTTAATTCATATGGAAAGGCTAGGCCACCTTTGGTGGAATTTTGGGTGGATCCGAAGCAATGCATGGTTTGGGTAGAGGATGGTGTGAGGGGGGGGGTGCAATGAGTGCCTGGAGTTTGCTCACCCTCCTGGTGGACATGATGGCAACAAGGACGAGTGTCTTCCATGTGATGAACTTGAACAGAGCATTCTCTAGCGGCTCCTAGGGGTCCCTTGTGAGCTGTTACAGTTCGACATTGAGGTCCCAGGAGGGTACCAGTTTCCTCACTGGGGACCACAGATTGGCAAGGCCTTTCATAAAGCATGAGACCAAGGGGTGTGTGGAGATGGATTGACCATCCAGGTGGTCGTGGAAGGCAGCAAGGTGGACCTTGATGGATCACATCTGGAGGCCTGCTTGCATGATGGAGAATAGGTAGTGGAGTACTTGTGGTAGGGGGCAGGAGAGAGGACTGACCCCTGCCGCCCTGCCCCATGCATCAAATCTGTTCCACTTCAGCGTGTATGAGCGTCAAGTAAATTCTCTGCGTGCAGCCAGGATGACCTGTTGGACCTTGCCTGTGAGGTTCATGCTGGGTAGGCATGACCTCTCAATTTCAAGCAGTCAGTGTGAGGGAGGGGAGATTCGGGTGCATGGTTCTCCCTTCACCCTGGATGATAAGTTCTAGGTGCATAGGGAGGCGCACTGGAGGGCTCTCAGCAAGGCGTTGGAGGTAAGGAAACCACATCTGTCTCGGCCAGTATGACACAATGAGGATCACTGAGGCTCTGTCGGCTATGATTTTCTGCAGGGTCTTGGAGATGAGTGGCGTTGGGGGGGGTAGGTGTACAGTAGCTTGCAGCTCTTCCAATGCACATGGAACCCATCAACAGCTACTCTCTGCTCCGCCGGGTGTCTGGAGCAGAAAGCTGTGTATTTTGCATTGTTCGGGTGTGCGAAGAGGTCCATCTATGATTGGCCCCAACTCCAGAATAGGGAGTCTGCAATTTCCAGATGGAGGGACCATTCACGTGGCTGCAGCTGTTGGCTGAGCTTGTCCGCCAGATGGCTGTGTTCACTGGGAAGGTAGGTGGCCAGGAGGTGGCAGTTCTTGGACCATGCGAAATTCCAGATTGTGTGCGCTTCCTTGCAGAAGGATAGCAATCCCATGCTACCCTGTTTGTTGATGTAGAACATGGCAATTTGATTGTCTGTCTGGATCAGCACCACTTTGTTGTATAGCCACAGTTTGAATGCTTAGAGGGTGTATTTGATGGCCCTCAGTTCCAGCAGATTGATGTGGAATTAGCCCTCCTGCCCCGTCCACATTCCTTGGGTGCACAGGTGCAGGAGGTGGGTGTCCTACCCTAGCTTGGAAGCATCTGTGGTGAGGATGAGGTTAGGTGGGGGATCCATGAAAGGTCTGTCAAGTGTGAGATGTGCTTTGCGTGTCCACCAGGTGAGCGAGACCCATATCTCTTCTGTTGCACCATAGACTGTGTTTGCTGGTTCTAGCAGTGGCAGAGGTGCCACTGCAGGCCTCTCATGTGATACCTGGTGAGCCGGATGACATGTGTAGTTGCTGCCATGTGGCCCAAGAGGTGCAAGAGCAACCTGGCAGTCGTGTCTCTGGCTGCCAAAACATCTTGTGCCAGGAATGTGATGGTGTCTACCTGAGCTGTCGGGAGGAAGGCTTTCGCTTGGCGGGTGCAAAGTATTGCACCAATGAAATCCAAGGCTTGTGTGGGTCATAATTGTGATTTCTTAAAGTTGACCAGGGAGCCAAGGGTGGATAGGAGTGTGGTGATGTTGTGTATAGCCTCTTCCACTGCCGACTTGGAGGGGGCAGAGATCAGCCAGTCATCCAGGTAGAGGAAGACACAGATGCTAGACCTTCGGAGGTGAGCAGCTGCCACTGCAATGCACTTGGTGAACACCCTGTGGGCCAGTGAGAGGCCAAAAGGGAGCACCTTGTATTGGTAGTGGCTGTTCATGATGCGGAAATGCAAGAACCTCCTGTGTGCAGGGTGGATAGGGATGTGGGTATAGGCATCCTGCAAGTTCAACGAGGTCAGCCAGTTGTTCTATTGTATGAGGGGCAGGATGAACCCTAGGGAGTACATCCTGAAGTGCTCTTTGAAGACAAAATTGTTGAGACGGCATAGGTGGAGGATCAGACGCACCCCTCCAGATTTCTTGGGGACCATGAAGTACCTGGAGTAAAACCCTCTGCCTGTTTTGTCCTGGGGCATGTGCTCTATTGCCCAGGCATCCAGGAGGGCCTTGATTTCCTGGGATGCTGTATTGCAGAGATGGACTGGTGTGCAGCTGTGGGGAATAGGCTTCTGCTGAGGGGTTGCCATGAAGCGGGTGTGGTAACCTTGATCAGCAATTTGTAGTACCCACTTGTCTGTAGTGATGTTGCCCCACGCTTCCTTGAAGAAGGTCACATGTTCTCCTACTGACAGGCATGATGTGGTGTCATCAAAAAGATGGGGTGCTCTTCCCGAGGATGGTGCGGCTTGTTTCTGCTGCCTGTGCTCCTTTGGCGAGGCCTTTGATGGTAGGGCTGGTATGTTGACTGGAATGATTGGTAATTGGAGCGTTTTGCCTGCCACTTTTGGTGTGGCTGATACCTCCTACATGGTTGGGACTTATGGTAGTAGAACCCTTGTGATTTTCTGGAGCTGGAGCTTTTGTCGAGACTATTGGAGGCTAAGGTCTGAAGTGTGTTGAAGTGCTCCTTCATGTCATTCACAGTCTCTTTCGCTTTTGTTCCAAAAGGGTTATCACCTGCGCAGGATGCGTCCACCAAGCGCTCATGTGTGTCCTCTCATAAGCCAGAGGCCTGCACCCAGGCTGTGTGTCTTGCTGCAATGGCTGTTGCGGTCTCTCTTGAGGCAGCATCAAAGGCGTTGAAGGTGGAATGTATGAGGTGCTTGCTGCACTAGCTCAGGTTGCCTAGGAGGGGGACCTGAGCTAGTGCAGGGATGATAGACTGGTGAGGCAGTTGGGACTTGTCAAATCCTGGCATTGGCTGAACCTGGTATTTGGCATCCAACCAGCATGATGTGGCCAGGATAGATGCAGATGCTTGCCAGTTACGATTGAGAATGTCCTGCAGGAGGCGGTGGATCGGAATGGAGACCACCAATCTGGGCATGTCGAGGTACTTCAGGAGCCCCAGGACCTCACTTCTAGGGTCCGGTATATCACTAGGTTGAGAGTCAGGCGTGAGGAGAGTTTCTATAGAAATTTTGGGTACATGAGGTCCTTTGACAGTGATGGTGGTAGAGGCGGTGTTGGAGAGGTCACTGCAGGTGTCTGACATTCATGGCTTGGAGGGGAGGAGCTGCAAGAAGATATCTGTTCAGTTGCTTCCTCTGCCTCGCTTTCTGAGGAAAAGGATTCCGGAGAGAACTCAACTGGTGGTGATGTTCGAGGGACTGATGCTGACTGTGGTTGTTGTGTCCATAAAACATTATTAAAGGAAACCCGTGAAATCCACTACTTGCCCCAATAAAGGCATTGGGGAACCTATCTCTTTTGAGGAAACTGCTAGGTACTTGGGACTAGATTGGACACTGTTGGAAACAGGATACTGGGCTTGATGGACCTTAGTTTGACCCAGTATCTTATGTTCCCCAAAGGCAGCGTGCTTACAATTATCTCCCAGTGGTCTGTAGCAGGAAACCCTCCCATTTTAGAGTGACACTTCTCTCGGTCGAAGGTCAGATCTGGGAGCTCAATTGGTTGGAGATTTGTCTACCCCAGAATACTACAGAGCACTGACACTTTGGAGTTACTGACAGGACTCCAGGCAGAAGGTCTGGCTGCCCTACAGAGCGGAGGTCCCGCGCTGGGAAAAATGGAAGGAGAAGCTGTTCAACCTGGAAGAATTTTTCCTTTTCTCTTGTGCATCTTGAGTCTTTTAGTCTTGAGCTGATTTGGTCGGTGATAGTGTGGCTGGAGGAAGTACTGGTACCTCAAATGTCATCTCTTTCTTCTAAGATTCAAGGTAGCTCTATGGCAATTGAGGAGAATGCCTCCAGAATACTGGCAGCTCAGACTGTAACTTCAGAGACTGAGACTAAAGTGACTGTGTTGGAAGGACAGTCAGATTCTTTCATTAAGAATTTTTCTTCTGCTAAGGTTAAGCTTGAGCAATTGGAGAATATGTCTAGGGCAATAAATTTGAGATTCATCAACTTTCCCAAGGTTTTGACTGTGTCGGCACAGGATATGTTTCATGCTTGTTTGACTGGAACTTTGAGCACAATTCCCAGAGGGGTAAGTCCAGACTGTCCAGACATCCCCGATGAAGACAGGCCCATTAGGAGCCGATTCTGGACCGTGGAAACTAAACGTTCCCACGGTATACAGAATCGAGCCTAGTGACGGCCCAGCATTCCCTTGCCTATCTGTGGGGATGTCTTCTCCATAAGCTCCTCTGGCTGCTGTGGCTCTGCTCCCTCCCCCCACCTCCCCACCATCCGACCCATGACTGGCCAACCGGGGCCTGCATCAGGTGGCGGGGACCCCCCCCCCACACACACACACCTGACCCCAGCCCCGGGGTGGATCCCCAGGCCTAATTAGTGCTGCTTATTCCACTTTTGAGGTGGAATAAGCAGCACATCCCCTTTGACCTGGCAAGATGTACAGGGCCATGACCGGAATCTGCCCTGTATGTTCTGCCGGGCTGGCACACCCCTGCTGCCCCCGCCATCTCTCCTGGAGGGGGAATCAGGCCAGGACATCTTGCGGTGCTGCGCGTCCCTTTGGGATGGGAAGCCGCCGCTACCCATGACTCTGCATCAGGCCTTTTGTCTATACCTGGTGAATCATGCCCACCAATGGTGAAGGTGTATTATTTGCTTCAAGCAAAAAAGTATCATCTACAGGGGAAACTATTGGTTTGCTGCATGCTGATATCCTTAATGATTCAGCCTTTTTATAAAGCTCTCAGAAGAGCCCACTGTCCCTTCTACTCAGCTAGTTACTTTCGCCTTGTTGTCCGATAAAGAATGGCTCTTGAAATTATTTTTTAAGAAAAGGAATTTGTTGCTTCGGGGTCTCCCAGTTCGTATTTTCCCTGACCTCACAAAAGAGACTCAAATGAGGTGTCGAGAGTTTCTCCTCCTTTGTCCAGGGATCCCACAGCTGGGAGCACTCTTTTTCCTGAAATATTCATGCAAATGCATGATTAAATTTTGTTCAGTTTCGTATATTTTTTATGAGCCCTCTGAGCAGCTGGCCTTCTTGAACACCCAGTGTTCAGAGGCCCCGGTGGATTCTGACCCTGAGCCTTTGCAAATTTTAAGATGATCTGGCTGTAACGTCTTCCTATTTTCCTGTGTATGGTTCATGAATAATTACCTTATGGGTCTCCTCCTTGTGGTGGGCTGGAGTGGATAAGGTAATACCTATCCCGGTTGGGTGTAAATATTTGTTATTTCTGTGCTTTAATATATTTATGCCCTACTCAATTTCTATACAAGATTTATTCTTGATTTCATTTGTATAAATTGCATAAAGATAAAATTTAAAAAAAAATGTCTGGGCGCTGAAGACAGACACATATGTTTAGATTATGCGTCTGGCTAAATGCTCTGGGTTATACCTGGTTTTCTGGCATCTAAACCAAACACATTATCTAGACATCTAGATGATGCCAGACCATACAAAACTCATTCTCCCCACTGAAAGCATAGCATTATGTATATAGTGGCATATTTAAATCCCGCTCTACCTATAATGTTGCCAAAAATTGAAAGAAAAGCATCTAGATGTTTGGCACAGCTTTTTACTACTACTACTAATCATTTTTATAGCTCTACAAGGTGTACGCAGCACTGTACATAAATATGTAAGACACAGTCCCTGCTCATTAGAGCTTACAATCTAATCAAGATGAAAAAAATATTACAAAACTGGGGACTAGGGTATAGTAAGATACACATAAGTAGTGAACGAGAGAGTGAGGAGTAGCACGATCCAAAAGATGCCTCAAAGAGGTGTTTTTTTTAGCCTGGATTTGAATAGGGACAGAGAAGGAGCCTGACCCACCAACTCAGGTAGTCTGTTTCAGGCATATGGAGCAGGAAGGTGAAATGGATGAAGTCTGCAGTTGGCAGTGGCAGAGAAGGGCACAGATAAGAGATCTGCCAGAGGAGCAGAGTTCCTGAGGAGGAGTGCAGAGTGAGATAAGAGAGGAAAGGTAGTGAGGAGCCGCAGAATGAATGCACTTGAGATCAGCAGGAGAAGTTTGAACTGGATGTGGAAAATGATAGGAAGCCAGTAAAGTGTCTTGAGAAGAGGAGTGTTATGAGCATAACGGCACTGGTGGAAGATAAGATGTGCAGCAGAGTTTTGAATAAATTGAAGGGGAAAAAGCTGATTCAGAAGGAGACCAGTCAGGAGCAGGTTATAATAGTCAAGACAGGAAGTGACTAGTGAGTGGATGAGGGGCTTAGTAGTGTGTGTAGAAAGGAAGGGATGAATTTTGTCAATGTTAAAGAGAAAGAAGCGATAGGTTTTAGCTATCTGTTTGATGTGTGCAGCTGACCTCAAGGTTGCGAGTTGAGGAAACGGGGGGGGGAGTGTAGCATTACCAACAGAAATAGAGATGGGAGGAAAGGGGGAGGTGGGTTTAGGGGAAAGATAAGGAGCTCAATTTTGGCCATGTTCAGTTTTAGATGGCGGTGAGACATCCAGGCAGCAATGTCGGATAATCAGGCAGAGATCTGGGCCTGGATTACTGGAAAGAGTTCAGGCACAGAAAGGTAGATCTGAGAGTTATTTTATTTTATTTATTTAGTTAACAGGTCTTCTATACTGCCTTATCATACATTCAAAGCGGTTTACATGGAACAGTTACAGCAACAAGCTTTACATAGAACAGGGGTCTACAACTTGGAAGTTAGTTGAGGTATAACAAGCAATAAACAATTGCTTGTTATAGAGTTGTCACCAAAAAGATGGTACTGAAAACTATGGAAGAAAATAAGTGCATCAAAGGACTGAGTGTAGAGAGATAAAAGGAGAGGTCCCAAGACAGAGCTCTGAGGTACACAAACAGAAAGCAGGGTGGTTGTAGAGGAGGATCCACCAGAATATATACTAAAAGAGTGATGGGAGGGATAAGAAGAAAACCAGGACAGAACAGAGCCCTTAAACAAAGTGAGGACAGGGGTATCGATGAGAAGTTGGTGATCAACAGTGTCAAAGGCAGTAGAAAGGAGGAGGGAGGAGTGGTCTAGTGGTTAGGACAAGGTACTTCAGGCCGGAGGGCCGGGGGTTCAAGTCCCACCTGGGGACAGCAATCTCAGGCCGGAGGGACTGGGATTTCTAGTCCTATAGGCACTCCTTGTGGTCTTGGGCAAGCCACTTAACCCTCCATTGCCCATGTTCCCTGTAAGTATTAACGTATGTGTGTCATATCCCCTCGTGTTAAATGTATCCCCCAATTGACCGCTTTGACCCAGTGAAAAGCGGAATATAAATACAGCTAAATAAATAAAAATATAAGGTCAAGAGGGATGAGAATAGAGTAGAGGCCTTTTGATTTGGCAAGGAACAAGTTGCTGGAGTCTTTGGCAAGAGTCATTTCTGTGGAATATAGAGAAGGAAAGCCAGATTACAATGGGTCCAGAAGAGCTTGAGGAAAGAAAGTCAAGACAGTAGCGGTGAACCACTCATTTAAGTAGTTTTGAAGATAAGGGGAGGAGAGAGATAGGCCGATAACTCTATTCTTATACTTCTTGGTAGGATCTAGTGAAGGCTTTTTGAGGAGAGGTTTTAACCACAGCATGTTTGAAGGCCACATGAACAGTTGCAGTGAAAAGCAATAGGTTTAGGATATGATAGATGGAAGGGATGATGGCAGAAGAGAGAGAGTAGATATTATGTGTTATGATGAGGTATTGTCAGTCTGTGTTATGTTACTTTTTATTATTATGTATGTAATTTGTAACCTGCCGTGAGCAATTTGAAAGGAAGGATAAATATTGAATGAATGAATGAATGAATGAATGAATAGAGCCTAGTAGATGGCTGGGGATGGGACCAGAGGAGCAGGTAGTCAGTTTGTAGGAGGAGAAAAGATTTGCAGTTTCCTCCTCATTGATTTCAGAAAAGGAAGAAAGGATGACCAAAGGTGAGGGAAGGATTTGGGACTGAAGAGGGGAAGGTGACCCTGTGGAGAATTCAAGACTAATCTTTTGGACAGTCAGCCTAGGTCTGGGTAGACCGTGAAGGAGGGATTGGAGGAGGAGAGACATTGAGGAGAGAGTTGAGTGTAGCAAGGAGACGGCGAGGGCCAAAGGCAAGAGATTTAGTCAGATGGACATAGTATTCTTGCTTCACAAGTGCTATGGCTGACTGGAAAGAGGTTAGCATGAATTTGAAATGCAGGTAGTCAGCAAGGGTACGTGATTTAAGAGAAATGCGCTCAGCTGAGCAGGAACAGAAATTGTAGCTAGCGGGTTGTCAAGGACAGCCAAAGTTGAGGTACAGGACGCCTCACAGGGTGTGTAATAGGCGAAGCGAGTGCATACAGAGCAGAGGAGAGTATAGTGTTATAGGAGGATGCTGCCCCATCAATGGATTCAGGTGACATAGTAGGTGATAAGACAGCAGTGGAGAGAGCTCAAGGGTCAATAGCCGTGAAGATTCCTAAACATGTTGGTGGAAATATGGTAAGACCAAGATGGGGAATGGTGAAGGGTGATGGTCAGATAAGTGCAGAACTGAGGTGGGGAAGTTTGAGGGTTGTCAGTTGGAGGAGAAGACAAGATCAAGGCAGTAGCCATGTTTCTGAGTTAGAGCGGTACAGCACACCTGGAGATTGAATGAGGAGGTTAGGGAAAGGAGCTTTAAGACATAAGGGTCAGAAGGGTTATCAATATGAATGCTATAATCCCCAAAAATAAGGGAAGGGGAAGATCCATCCAGAAAGGAGGAGAGCAAGGATTCAAATTCGGCAAGAAAGGTAGAGGTAGACTTGTTGAGTGTGGGGGGGGGGGGGGTCGATAAATGACAGCTACCCAGAGAGATAGTGGAGAAAATAGGCAGATGGCATGGACTTCAAAGAAAGCAAAGGAATTAGATGGAGGCAGGAGGAGGGGCTGGAATTGGGAGGAATGAGAGAGTAGGAACCCAACATCGCCACCATAGCTAAAGGGCCAAGGTGTATGGGAAAATAAGTAGCCTGTGACGGAGGGCAGCGACTGAAGCTGAATCTTCAAGGAGAAGCCAAGTTTCAGTAAGTGCCAGGAGATGTAGAGAGATAAGGAGGGGTAAATCTCCTTATGTAAGGTCTTGAAATATTTCCTTCTCTACATACACACAGATAATATATACTAGGCATGTGCATTCACCAGTATGCATTCGGTGCATTTGGGCACCTAAAAATTTTAAGTGTTTGCAAATTCCTTGTAAGCATCTATACCTACAGTACAAATTAACAGTGTGTGTAATTGTTTTGCTTGCTTAGAAAGGTTCTAGCATTCATACCCTAAAGGACAAATATGTGAAACAGACAGGAGAGAATACCCAAAAATTAAGAACATTTAATTTTAAATGAGCACGAGCTAATTTTCTTTCTTTCTTTCTTTTTTTTGCCTTGCACATCCCTAATACACACATATACCCCCTTCCCATTTTTCTGGTTGGATACAGTGTTTTTATCTTCATAGCTGTTATTATGAGTCCAGTGTCAGGTTCTTAACAGACTTCACATGACACTTCAACAAAGAATACTATTCATCTTTTCTTCCAGCGGTTGTTCTCTTATGGAACTTCCAAAAATAAAGAATCTTGGCAATCATAGTCGTCTTTTTCTTTCACAGTTCCTCAAAGGTCAAAAGAAACTGGAAGACAAAAAGTTTAAATTCATGAACTTCTTCAGCTCTTTCATCTTCTTTCCTGAAGCATTGGCTTACCAAGCCATGAAACTCATTTGCCACGCGAATCTAGCAAATCAGATCATTCAGGTTCCTTCTGCCTTAGTAAGTTGTGGTTTGTTCAGCAGGCAAAGGCGCTATCCCAACTAACAATCTGCATAATCAGTTGATCCAACATGGTAAGTTCAAGACGGTAGCGCTCACGGTAGAAAGGAGCTGCTTTGAGTCTGATAGCTAATTGTACAAGAGCACATTTGGGTTATATAATACAGTACTGTGAATGGAAACAAAATTCTCCAAGTCTTGCAGCTACCTTGCAGAGTTTTCGTGCTTTAATATGTATGCTAACTTGATTAGAAACGGTTCTTTTTAAGTCTCGGCCACTTAACCATGAATCAAACAAGAAGAAAGCAACAGTATAGAGTATTTTTCATGGCACACGTTCCTTCCACAGTCCATGGTACTATAGCAAAAAAGCACACAACAAAACAGCACTGTCCAAACAGCAAGCTGTCAAATAAACGCACAACAGTGCGGTGCAAAATAAGCGCAAGTCAACAGAGTATGATAAAACCATATAATTTTTTATTGTCTTTCATTGAAAGAAGTATGACTATATAGCAATATTATATACAATTCTCTGTAAAAACACTACAGGAATTTCATCTCGATCCTGTTTAATTAAAGGCAGTATAACCACTTATCAATATTATTGACATTGCCAGATAAAAACACTGTATAAGAATTGCATTGTGATCATGTTCAGTTAAAGCAGTTTAATTTTCAATATCATGGGCAATTCCACGTAAAATTTCTATTAAGAATATGGTTTCATAATCTTTGATCAATATTTCAAAGTGCCTATTGAGCCATATATATTTATTCTTTGATTTTATTTATTTATTTATTTATTTAGTAAACATTTGTATACCGCCGCTTCCTACGATCAGCCGCGGTTACTTTACAGAATCATCATGTATCGTACAATACAATGAATTTTTAGAGTACAATTTTGATTTTGGCAACGATTTACATAACACACGAAATAGAGACTAGATACTTTTCATAATTCTAAATAAACATTCGATTCAAGGGTGCGAGGGTGGGGGATACAATATACATATATACATGATTACCTATCGGTCGTCAAATGCTGCATTTGTTCCAAGTGTCATTAGAAGATATCTGGTTGTGGTAAGGTGCTGCAATTAGGTTGGGTTGTAGAATGTCTGAAATAAATGCGTTTTGAGGTTCCTTCTGAATTCAATAAGGCTATTTGACATTCGGAGCTCAGGAGGGAGCTGGTTCCAGTGGATCGGCGCTACATAGGTGAATGCTCTGTTGCTTGTTTCTGTTTTAACAGATCTCATGCTGGTAGGGACACAGAGCGTGTTGATATGTATGGTTCTTCTGTTCCTGTTGTGTGTTTGCTTAGTGATTAGGTTGTCAAGGTATGAGGGAGCAATATTGTGTATGAGTTTAAACGTTGTTATGAGTAGTTTGTAGATGATGCGGGCGGCTACTGGAAGCCAATGTAGTTCCATAAGCACTGGCGTTATGTGGTCCGTGACGTTTTTTTCCATGATGATTCTTGCAGCAACATTTTGGGCCATTTGTAAGATATTTAGGGTGTTCTTTGGGAGCCCTTGTAAAATGGCGTTGCAGTAGTCCAGGTGAGGAATGATTAGCGCTTGAGCGACAGTCCTGAAGTCTGATTTTTCTAAGATACTGCGAAGTGGTTGGAGAACTTTCAATTTGTAAAATATGGCTCGGTTGACTGTTCGGAGATGTTTATCCATCTTAAGGTTGTTGTCTATTAGGACCCCTAGGTATTTTATTGCAGGCTTTGCATGGTAAATGTTTTTGTTGAGGGTTACTGTAGGGGGTGGGTCGAAATTAGTTTTTTTGGAGATAAACATGACCTCTGTTTTCTTGTGGTTTATTGACATGTTGTTTTGTTGAAGCCATGTTTGTAACATGTCAAGGCATTTTTCTAGGGGAGTGAAATCCGGCTGTGCTGCGTTTAGGCGTGTGTACAGCATCACATCGTCAGCATAGATGTGGTAGTTGATGTTGCACTTCTGAAAGATTTCACAGATTGGTTTTATGTACAGGTTGAAAAGTAGAGATGACAAGGCAGATCCTTGCGGGATGCCCTGTGTCTGGGGGAAGGCATCAGCTTTATCGTTGTTGAATAGGACTTGTTGCATCCTGTTGGAGATGTATGATGCAAACCATTTTAGGGGGGTCCCTGTTATACCTATTGATGATAGTCGTTTTAAGAGGGTGCTGTGATGTACTGTATCAAATGCTGCCGAGATGTCTATAAATACAAGTATGAACATGTCCTTTTTGTTCTCAAGACCCCTGAGGAGGTTGTCGAGGAGTGCTAGCAGAAGGGTTTCTACTCCGTGATGTTGGCGGAAACCATATTGATGCATGTCTAGGGCTTTCCTATCGTCAATGTGATCTTGCAGCTGCTGCTGCACCGCTTTTTCAATAGTTTTTGCTAAGAAAGATATACTCGATATAGGCCTATATGACGCAGGGTCGCTTTTGTTGAGCGATCTGTTCTTTAATATGGGCCTAATGAGTGATCTCTTAAGATAGGCAGGCATTTCACCTTGATGAAGTGATTGATTGACAATGTGGGTGATAGGATTTGCTATTTCATTTTTGGTTGCTTTTATCCATGCTGCAGGGCATGGGTCAAGAGGGGAGGTGGTGGATTTTAAATTGGTTATAATGTTTATGACCTGTTTTTTGTTTAATTGGTGGAAAGTGTTCCATTCTGCAGCCGATTCCTTATGAGGGACCGTGTTGGCTTCCTGAGAGGTGAGTGCTAAAGACATCCTGTGATCCGTGACTGTGGGTACTTGCGGATTAAGTTTCTTGGCGTAGTGGTCTGCAAGCGTCTGGGAACTGATTTCGTCGGTCCAACCGGTGTCCTGGAGGGTTTTGGTGAGAGATTTGACAATCTCAACTAGTTCTCTGGGTCTATTGATGGCTTTATTAAGTAGTTTAGTGTGGTGATTCTTTTTTGCCTGGTTGACCTCATTCTTGTATTCCATGAGTAGAGTTAGGTGCAGTCGTTTGCATTCCTGGGTTTGCGCTTTCCTCCATTTTTTCTCTAACTTGCGTAGTTCCCTCTTCATCTTGCATAATGTAGGGGAATACCAGGGTTCAGATCTTGTTCTTGTTGGTGCGTTTGTGGTTTTCCCGTTTGGACTTGCTGCTGCTTCGATCCTTGAGTTCCATGTGTCTACAAGCTTATCTAGGTCCGTGAGAGTGTAATCGAAGCACGAGGATATAGATGCCACCAGTGTTTCACTGTTGAATTTTCGGAACTTCTTCCTTTGCGGTATTTTTGTGTCGGCTTGGGGTTTCTCCTTTGTGGTTGGTATTTGGATTTCCAGTTCAATTAGGTAGTGGTCAGACCAGGGGACTTGTGTTACTCGGGTTTTAGGTTGTTGCATTTCATTCAGTTTAGTGTTGGATGATATGAACACTAGATCTAGGGTGTTGCCTTTGATATGAGTGGCTTCCTGAATGATTTGGTTAAATCCGAGCTGGTCCATTGCTTCAAGGAAGGTATCGGCCTGGCTGCGTGGTATGGAGGGAAGGTTCAGGTCTCCCAGGATAATTCGCTGTTTCTTTGGTGCAGAGGTTGAGATAGTTTCAAGTGCAGTGGCCAGGTTGTCATGCTGGGGTGTGGGGGGTCTGTAGATTAAGCATATTGTTAATGTTTTGTTCTCAATCCTAAGTATATCTATGCCCTCAGAGGGAGCTAGGGATGCGTTCGTTAAAAGAAGGGAGGATCTGGCGAGGATTAGGACTCCCCCACCTCTTCTGTTAGGACGTGGGCAGTTGAAGATAGTGTAGTCAGGTTGCGTGAGTTGGTTTACTATTACTGGGTCAGTGTCTGTGAGCCATATTTCGGTGATGCATAGAATATCAGGTTTGTTGTCAGTCATGATGTTGTGGATGACGTGTGTTTTATTTCTAATAGATCTGGCGTTGATGAGGCATATCGTGATGGTGGATTGCGGGTATGGTTGTTTGTGTTTGCTTTTATGAGTTGAGGCTGTTGGCTTCCGTTGCTTCCTTTTTGGTTTGGATCTGCATTCATTACGTGGTTTGTCAGGGGTTTTAGATAGTGCGTTTTGGTTTGTTTTATGGCTTTCCATGTCTGGGGCCGTGTAACTAGTGAGGAGCAGGGGGATAATTGGCAGGAGTACTGGGCTATGGATAAATATTGATTGCCATAATATTGTCTGGTAGTGTGGTGTGTGTTGTATATATGCGTTTGTGGCAAGCGTTAGGCAGGAGCAGAGAGTGATGATTGTGGTGATGAGTGCCATGATGTGAAAAACCAGATTCAAAATGCAATGCTATTGGATGTCACAGACTTACGTAGATTCAAATGCAATATTATTGGATGTCACAGACTTATGCAGTTTCAATTGCAATATTATTGGATGTCACAGACTTATGCAGTTTTAAATGCAAATATTATTGGATGTCACAGACTTTCTGGTAAAGCTGGTAAGGTAAATGCAATACTATTGGATGTTACAGATTTACACAGTTTCAAATGCAATATTATTGGATGTCATAGACTTTCTGGTAAGGCTAGATAAGAGTGATCATTGACAATATAGTAGAATACACTGCATACTATGAGATATTTGCCACACTCTGATACAATGGAAATACTCTCTATAACGTTTGGATAGACTATACAGTGGTTAAAAATGGTATTTAAGAGTGCTTAAGCACGGTGTTCTGTACAGAAAGGTGCGCAGTATGTAAGGTTGCTATTGCTCTAGAGTATGAGTGGTGACTAGCTATATCGGAAGTGGTTCAGTGGTTAAGCTGTGGTTAACCACTGATGCTTCTTTTCTATGATAACCGGAACGAAAACGCTGTATAAGAATTGCATAGTGCTCCTGTTCATTTCAAAACTGCTCAAGAAGACGAAAGAATGAAGGAGTTTGGCAATCCATAGTTTTTTGAAAAGTGCGGTGCCATGCATCATTGTTGGTGCGTGGTAAATCTTATGTGCCAAGGTCATCTGCATTCCTCACTGCAAATGGGAAAAGCGGTGTGCTACGATGGTGATGATGCTGATGCCTGATATAGTTCTCCCAGTTGTCAGTAAGAGGTGCCAAATCCTCGAGCAGATAGTCCACCAGCTCTTCAAAACATTGGACAACATCACAGTGGGCATGAAACTCGACGCCAAAATCATTTTCAAGTGAATGTAAAATTCCTCTTCATTGTGATTTCTGCCACATCACATTGTTGAATTTGGAGTGGAGGAGTGGCCTAGTTGTTGGGGCAAGGTACTTCAGGCCGGAAGATTGGGGGTTTAAATCCCACTAGAGGACAGCAACCTTGGGCCGGAAGGACTGGGGTTTCTAGTCCCACAGGTGCTCCTTGTGGTCTTGGGCAAGCCACTTAACCCTCCATAGCCCATGTTCCCTGTAAAATAGTTATCTCCAAGTTATAATGCCCTGTTCAATGTAATTTCACTTTGTTCAATGTAAACCGCACTGATGCAGAATAGCGCGGTATATAAGAGAATGTAAATAAATAAATAAAATAAATAAATCTACACGTTATAATGTCCTGTTCAATGTAATTTCAGTTTGTTCAATGTAAACCGCACTTATTCAGAATAGCGCGGTATATAAGAGAATGTAAATAAATAAATAAAATTTTGTGCCACACACACTGCCCAAGATGGAATAAACGGCCTTTAATCTGTGCTCTTGGAAAGGTAGAAGTCCATGCATTAAAACTCATCTTTTTAAAGTCGACTATAAGAGTATCCGGATTTAACAAGGGCTACAGTTCAATAAGCTTTGTGAACAATCTGGTGTATGTTTGCTCCATTTTGTCATATAACAAGGCATAAATGACAGGAACAGCCGTATTGTTGATGAGAACAAATATGGTATATACTTGGTAAAATAGTTCAGGAGAGACATTAAAGTTCCGTCAGCAAACCATTGACTGTTTTCCACTAACAACTGTAAATTTTCATTTGTACCAAATAGAAACATTCTCTTTGGATCGTTACTCCCGGAATCACACAGGATGAAATTCTCGCCTCTTGCATCTAGAATTTCAATTTCTTCAAGTTGTTGAAAATTTATATATGGCAGCTGGTGTGTCTCTTGTCGTTGGATGGTTGCTGTGAAGACGCATATTCTGGAAGATAAGTTGCTGTCTGTAGCGAAATTTTGTTAGTAATACACTGTATTTTTTGCCGCATTTTTTCAGTTGATGTTTTTGCTCTTTAATGCATTGAATCTACAGCTTGTAAAACTTTAATATCCCCAGGATTTCGGGCATGGTCATTCTCTATTTTAATGGCTATGAGTGGATTCGTAACTGACTCATCTCTTGCAACCCGTTCTTGCGCATCTCCATGTGCTGCTTCCATCTTTGTTAACATGATCTTTTCTATAGCATAGCCTTCATGAACTATCATTGTTTTTCCTCTTTGTGAATTGATTGTTTCCATCCAATCAACAACCATTGTTTAGTTGTAGGTGCATGCCCAGTATTCCAGAATGTGAGCATTTCAACTTGAGGACTGATTTCAACATTTAAATTTACCATCCTGAATAAGCGCTGCTTTGTCAGCTTCTGCTGTTCTGTCTGCACTGGTTTCCGCTGTTTCATCGGTGCCATTTTGTTTCGTGCTGCACTGTCGACCTGCTCATTTGTCTATGCTGTTTTGTCTGCGCTTTTTTGTTGTGAGCTATTTTGACCGGTCACCACAATCCACAGAGTACAATATGCAAAGGTGACTGTGGAATCCTCTTGCAGGTAGGAACCAGGGAAACCACTGATGTTCTTTGTGACCTTAACCCTCCAATGCCTGAGGTGCAAACAAATTGTAAGCTCTCCATGGACAGGAAAGTGCTTACTGTATCTGAATGTAACGTGCCTTGAGCTGGAAAGGTGTGAGCTAAATAAAAAAATATAGTTTTGCATATATACCATTAATATTGTATGTCTAAGGCAGCATAAATATCAACACTGCAGCTCAGCTTGATGCGCAAGCAATATTGATAACAACATCCTTCAAAAGAAAATATAGTATATGAACCAATGCTGGCGTTGAACTTGACAGCAGATACTGTTGTTATCAACATGACATGTGGCTTAAGCTGAGCTGTTTCTGAGTTGGACAAATATAATATATTTTCTTGAAGGGAACTGAGGACTAAAAAAAAATATTTTTGCTGCCCGGGAGACAGATGATGGCTTTAAGGTCTACTTTTGCATAATAAGGAGTCCAGCACATGTTGATGTCTCCTTGACATTTCTGGAACATATGCTTGCTTTATAAACCTTTACCCTGTGCTTGTTTTTTCATTGTTTTCTGTAAAAGTGGGGTAAGATCACAGTTTTGGTGTACTTATCTCTTCTACTTCCATGTCTTATAGTCCTCCTAGGATTGCACTGTTTGAACCTATGGGGTATGTTTACTAAACCGCAGTAAATTCATTGGCGATAAGGGCAGCGTTAAGGTGCCTGAAGCCATATAAACTATTGATGGTTTATCTCTCTGAATGTAATCTTAGTCAAAAGTCCAAAAATGGAAAAACACTCAATTCTATCAATAAAGGGTCTGGATCTTTTTCAAACAATTTTTCTCTTATGGTTACTACTTCTCAAAAAGGTCTCAGACTTTATGGCACATGTTTTTTAGACTTATCAAATGTCTAGCTCTTGTGCCCATTAGCATCAATGACCTTTAACTGAGTTTAAAAGAGTATGAACGTATGGAGCTTCTGACCCACTATTTTCCACTCAATGAAATGACTGCTTCTAAAACATTTGCAGTAGCTCTTATCTCTTACTACAAACACCATGTGCTTAGCTTATAGTTTAGTAACATTTATAGTCTAGACGCTCACATTAAATGGCCCAAGGCACCCTAATGGGGGTGGTAGGTAGGTGGCATGCTGGCATTAGGGTGCCTTGGGCCATTTAATGTGAGCTAACAGGACCAAGTGCGGTAAGGTGACAAGACATCCTAAGGAGAGATAAGGTGCCTTAACAGGAGATTAGGAGCCCTAACATGAGATAAGGTGTCTTAAGATGTAATAAGGTGCCCTAACATGAGACAAGCCATCCTAAGGAGAGACATGGCGCTCTAAGGTGGAAAGCATGCAACTTAAGGCAGGAAAATGGCTGTAACTCAAATGCTGGATAGAGCACCAAGGAATGTCAATGTACAGGTGATGGAAGAAAGGACAGGTGGGAGTTATTGGACCTGCCATGTTGTGGGGCACCGTATGTGGCAACCAGTAAAGCGGACAAGCATGTGGGAGGCAGCTATACTGATGCACAGGTGGTGCGCCAATGTAAAGGGCTGCAATGACAGTATATGGCATAGGATGGGGAAGACATGTCCCCCAGCAGAAGCAAAAGTGGCAGGATGTTTGCAGCAACAGAAGGACAGAGTAGTAGTGGTTACGTGCAGATCAGGCACAGGAGAGTTGAGCATGAAGAGCCGTAATGTGGAAAAGAGTATCCGTGTAGGTCATGCAGTAGCAGTCTGCACAAGAAGACAGGGCTATACACAGTTGACAGAGGTAGATAGATGGGCTGAAGGATGGATGGCAGATGAGGAGACGAGAGGGTGGTATGGGCTGGCAGCACCGATCCGCAGAGCCCTGACTGTTACAGGCATGAAAATGATCTGAGTAGCACAGTCACAAAAAGAACAGGTAGGAATCAAACCCCTGTCCCCTGCTTACGGAGATCTTGCACTAACCAGTAGGCTACACCTCCACACCTCTCTGCACAGTAATGGCTGGATACAAAGAGACTGCAGGTCACTGCCTAAAATGTCTGCTGTGTGCGCGGGCATAGAGTAGCCCCACTAGTACCCATGATGCAGTGCACATACAGAACAGCGGTCTACAGCTGATCACCAAATGGAGAATGCATTTATCCATCACCTCAGCTCAGTAAGAAGCACTGACACTGTGTGATACAAGCACAGAGCAGCTACAAACTGTGCTACTGAGCAGTTTCTGTGGTCATCCTGAGGGTGAGGATGGGCACCCAGCACCATCTCCCCAGTACCTGTAGTGCTAGAGATGGTCTTGGTGGCCTATGCTGCAGATCCCCATCACTGCCAGTGTGTAGCAAGAATTGTCTGTAGTGTGATATGCTAATCACCTTGTGTCCTGCAGCATGCGACAGTCACCTCTGGCCCTGTCCCTGTCGGACAGGGACCCACCTAGAACAGTGCATGTCAGTACCCAGCATTACAATGCTGATTCCATGATGACCAACTACTGGGGAGGGGGTGTGTCTAGACTTACATGGGGTTGTTACTAGGGTCCTGCTGGCCCTACTAGTACCACTGGGAGTAGGCCTGGAACACCTCACGTTCCAACCACCTAGGTCTAACATTCACCCACAGCAAGCACAGTCAGACTGCACCTGGGTTTTCCAGACATGCACATACCAACTGCGGACAGTTCACTGGTCAGTACGCATTGCAGATGCACAGAGCAACCATGTGCACCAAGGCTTGGTATATACAATATGAACACCTAGCAGTTGGTTCAGTGAATGGGCCCCAGGACAGGAAGTGCACCCACATTGCAAGAGCCAGACACTATATAGCACTATGTGGATACATAACCGTGCCATGGTCACTGCTCGGTCAGAGTGAGAATGCCCTCCCAGCATGACATGCTATGTTCACTTGGTCCATGCAGGTGGCAGTTTGGTGCCACATTGTCCCAGTCATTGCCCTACCCATGATACAGACACATCCTGGCCAATCCGCCCTGTTCAGGCCATACCTACAACACTTTGCTCCTCATCATGCACATTTGCAGGCTAACGCTGGAAACAGCTTAGGCACTGTGAGGCTCCGTGAGGTGTAGAAAGCCACGAAACAATGGATGGACATACACACACCATATCAACGCACTGTGCAGAAATGGGGATGGTTGGCATTCCTGCCTTCCAGGCATTGTTAAGGTATGCTCATTGAGCAGGAGCTAGTAGTGTGCTCTGATGTTAACGCACACTCAGTGTGCTGGTGCTGTCAGCCTAACTCTCCATCCAGCTGAGGATAGTGGAGCCTGTCTGTGTGTTTGTACCCTTGTGCACCGATTAACTGGGGATTGCACATGTTTGTGTTGTACCTGCACTGTGGGATAAAATTTAGCCATAGGACCATACACACTGTGTGAGCCACAGCTGGGACCCAAACTTGTGACCCTCTGCTCATATACAGACAAATTGTGTGTAGTGCACCACAGTTCTACCTCATGGTTAGAACAGCCCCTGAGGATGATATGCTTCCCATCAGTCCTTGGCACATGTTGCACTGTGCATGGTGCATTGGATCAGAGCATGGTCTTGGTCTGCTGCAATCGGGTGCTGCTGCCCCCTTCATCAATGCCCCCCATGCCATGCTGACATGCCCATCTGCTATCAGTGTTGGTGGTGTGCAGTCCGAGGCCAGCCAACATGCAGTTGGCGGGTGCCTAGAATGGCAGGTCCAGGGAGGGGGTGGAAGCATACATGGACAGCCACAACCATCTGCCTTTCCAGGGACCCCATCACCGCCTGCTAATGTTATGTCTCTGCAACCTGGGGAAGAGATTGCTGAGGGGTGTGTTAGAGGTCTAGAAAATATTGCCTCGAGTGTATTGGGTAAACGTAGATCGATTGTTTACACCATCAAAATGTAGTAGGACTAGGGGACTTGCAATGCAGGTAAAGTGAGAGCCACTGAAGACTACTGAGAGTGAACGGTTTCTCAGTCAACGTGTATTCAAACTCTGGAATTCATTTCCAGAGGATGTCATAAAGGCTGTTAGTGTAGCTGGGTTTCAGAAATGTTTGGACAGGTACCTCCTCTGCTTGCCCAATACATGTACTGTAGATCCTGTGTGTCTTTTGTGTAAACACCTAGGTACCTGTGACCTAGATTGGCCACTGTTGGACATAGGATACTGGGTATGATGGACCTTGGTCTGACACTGCATGATCTACATGCACCTCCTTTGCCCAATTTGCACCATCAACATAGCGCCCTTTCATACTTGGGCACTATGCTATTGCTGTTAATGGAGCCCTACTGTCACTTTCTTGGGCTCACCCGTCTGTGCAGCACATTGCAGACATTAAAATGGGCTCTCTCTCCTCAAAATGCACCCTTTCCTTGAGGTTTTAATATGCGTTAGGGTTCCTGATGTAAAGGTGCCGTTGTTAAGGGAGCAAGCCTTGTTCCCACCCACTCACCATCTACTATCCACCCACAGGGTACTTTACCACTGCCAGTACTGTTAACGCAAAAATGCTAAAGCAGTGTTTACTCATGCTAATGGCACATTAGTGGGCATTAACGGCACGAGTGTGCCATTAGCATGCGTTAAGGGCACACTTGCTCCTTTAGCATGGTTTAGTAAACATAACATAGGGGTATGTGTTTTTATTGGTTAAGACACTGATAATGTAATGACACAGAAAAAAGTTTAAAAGTATCTGTGCTGGCCATATTTTGTTTTAAAAATGAAAGCTGTGCAGGTTCAGAGCTGCCGCGGCATTGGAGGTGCTGCTGGAGGTGTGGCAAAAAAATGACTCTGGAGACATCAGCCAGATGCAGAGGGCTAGGCCTGAGGCTCCCCGTGCTGCCCCAGAGCTCAGCATCCTGAAATTAAAAGTTTCAGTCCTAACCTGAAAATGACCATGCATGCGTGATTGTGCAATCGTGCATCCATTAGTATACTCCGATGAAGGGAGAGGGCTGGCAGGAGAAGCAGGAAACTCTGAGGAAAGGAAAAAATGACAAATTAAATTACAATAAAGTGGAAAAAATATTCGTTTTGACCCGAATCGTGTCAGAGGGGCGAGATGAACCCCCGGAGAGCAAAAATTAAAGGCAAAGTAACAAAAATGAAAATAAGTAAAAACGAGTGACAGCAACACTAAAATAAAATGTGCCAAAACAAGTTAAAAGAAGTAAAATGTAAATGATGAAAAATATAATAAATATTAGTGTGTGGGCATGTGTAGAGTGTGTATACAATTTTGTGTCCTAGATTATGGTGTCCACATGCAGAGGCGAGAAACAGTTGAGACTGTAAGCAAGTAGGAAGAGCACAGGAGACTGAAAGAATGATGTAATTTAAATAAATAATGTTAATACTGAGCGAATGTTAAAGAAAATGGCTCATAAAAATCTTTTGTATGTGTAAAGGTCTATTAGAGGCTTTCAAAACCTAACAGAGTGGTGTGTGAATTGAAATGAAGTTAGTAATAGGGAACTATTTTCAAACAGAGCTAAGTGGAAGAACACTTTTACAGTGCAGATATAATACTAGTGCAGGAACTTAGCCGTATTTTAAAGAAGTAAATATGATTGGCAGTTGAACAAAAGGTTTCAATATCTGAAGGGTAATCACTATCCATCTTCAGGGTTACCTATAATACAACATAGGGGTATGTTTACTACGCAGTCTTAACGTGCGTCGGCGATAGTGTGCAGGATGCCATATAAGGTAGTGGGCGTTCCGGTCTTAAGGTAGCATTTAGGGTTATCATGCGATAAGGTACGTTTTCGTGCGATAGAGGGAGCCATGGCACGTTAATGCGCGTTAGCCTTAATTAGGCGCGCTGACCTACAAACACAGCAACAGAGGTTTAGCACAATGGTTAATACATTGACTGATGAAACAGAGGTCATGAGTTCAATCCCCCAGTGGGCCTAATGAGTAAGGCTGTCTGAAGCATTACCTTTTACTTTAAATCAGTGCTGTCTGAGGCATTTTCTTTTTTAATTTAAATTAGTGCTGCCAGCAAACACACCCTCACAGTGCCGTAACCTAAGGTGCCGCATAAGGCACCCTATAAGGCACTCCAGAGGGCACATTATAAAGTACACTGTCCGCCTAAGGCGCCTTATAATGTTCCTTATAGGGTGCCTTATAAGGCGCCTTATGAGGCACCTTAAGGTTGCAACACTGTGAGTGTGTTTTTGCTGGCAGCACTAATTTAAATTAAAAAAAAGAAAATGCCTCAGACAGCCCTATCAAATAGCCCCACTGTGGGATCAAGCCCATGAACTCTGGCTCCACAGGCAGTGAAGTAACCAGTGGGCTACACCTACTAATAAACCCCTGGCTGGCTACAGAAGGACTTCAAGTCACCACACAAACTGTCTGCTGTGGTTACCAGGATAGAGTTAACCCACCCGTACCCATGATGCACTGCACATGCAAATCAGCAGTCTACAGATGATCACAAGATGGGGTATGCACCCCCATAGCACCTCAGCCTGGTAGTGGGTACTGACCGTGTGTGTTACTGGCACAGAGTAGCTACAGACTGTCACAAAGGCTAAAAAGGTTAGGGCTCTTTAACCTGGAAAAGAGACGGCTGAGGGGAGATATGATAGAAGTCTATAAATTAATGAACGGAGTGGAATGGGTAAACGTAGATCGATTGTTTACCTTATCAGATATAGAAAGACTAGGGGACATGCAATGAAGCTACAGGGTAAACTATTTAAGATTAATAAAGAAAAATATTTTTTCACTCAACGTGTAATCAAACTCTGGAATTTGTTACCGGAGGATGTAGTAAAGGCTGTTAGTGTAGCTGGGTTTAAAAAAGGTTTGGACAAGTTCCTGGAGGAAAGGTCCATAAACCATTATTAAGAAGGGACCCAGGATATCAATGCTTGAACCAATACAAGCATTGTGGAACCTGTGTCCCTTGGGGAAACTGCTAGGTACATATGACCTAGATTGGCCACTGTTGGAAACAGAATACTGGGCTTCATGGACCTTTGTCTGACCCAGTATGGCATATCTTATGATCTTATGTTCTTACATTGTGCAGGTACCATGCTCACCCTGAGGGTGAGGTGGGGTGCCCAGCACCAGGTCCACAGCACCTTTGATGGCTGAAATAGGCCATGCTGCAGGTCCCCATCAGTGCTAGTGTGTGTGATAGGTATTGTGTTGGTGCCATGGTCACATGATGTAGGTGAAGGAGGGTGTTTGGACCCATAGGCGGATTATGTGCCACCACCCAACTCACCCTCTGTGGCTCAGGGTGGGAAACAGGATCTCCCACCAACAGATCCACATTCTACCTTCCTGCAATGGTGGCAGTAGAGGGGATCATCAACCCCAGTCCTGCTGGGGAACACACACCCTACAGGGCAGTCAATGCAGATCTGTACACATCCATAAGGCAAGGTAAACAGACAGTAGGCCTGGAAATGCTCAACTGCCCCCCACCACTATCTGACATTCTCCAGCAGCGAGCACAGTGAGTCTCCAGCCATTGCACCTTTCAAGGTGGTCCAGCCAAACATACTAACTGCAGACAGTCTGCTAATTAGTCCATAGTGCATGTTCCTGGAGGAGATGCGTGTACCCAGAACTGGGATGTCAGCATACACACCAAGCAGATAAGTCAGTGATTGGGCCCCAAAAAAGAAAACCCATAAATATCACTTGAGAAAAATACTGTATAGCACTATGGGGGAACCTAGCCATGCCATGGTCACTGCTCATTCAGGGTGAGAGTGACCTCCCAGCAGGACATGCTGTGGCCACCCTGTCCATGCAGGTGGTGGCCGGGCGCTACAATGTCCCACCCATTGCCCTATGCTCTGTGCAGATGCATCCTGCCCACTGTACCTAGCTCCTCATTATGCACATTGGCAAGCTAACATTGGAAACAGTGCAAGCAGTGTGGGCTGAGTAAGGTGTTGGCAGCCACCACACACTGGATGGATAGACACACACTCCCACACCTATGCCAGCATTGTGCAAATATAGAGGCTTTTGGCAGCCCTGGCCACCTCACCAGTCCTGGGCACAGTGCAGGCATGGCTATGGTACGCTATACTGTTGGGGTCACTCCCCGGGGTGGTAAACACTGTCAGACACCAGAACTGAAACACAATCCACAGAAATCAGAAAGGTTGCTATGATGCAGCTCAATCAGCAAATTGTGCTTAACCTAGGAATTGCTATCTGCGATTAATCATAGCAACCTTTTGATATATGTGTAACGTATTTCCAGGTTTAGGGTGGCATTGCTAAGGTATGCAAGTGCTAGTATTGGGAGATGCTGCTGCACGCAGGGCCCAACATCCTGCCTCTCCATGAGGCTGTGGATATTGGAGCCTGTGGGTGCGGGTGTTTCTGCCCCTGTTGGCAGCAGGCTCTGGGGCAGAGGTTCCCAACTCCGGTCCTGGTGGGCCACACACTGTTTGGGTTTTCATGCTGTCCCTAATGAAAATGCATGTGATACATTTGCATACCATGGGGGCGGCACATAGATATGCAGCACAGGCATCTTTATTAGAGACAGCATGACACCTGAATGATTTTTGGCCCTCCAGGACTGCATTTGGGAAACTCTGCTCTAGGTATTGCACATGTCTATGGTGTCTGTGCTCTGTAGGGTAAAATATAGGCGTTTGAGGCATGTTTATGTTATCTGCAATAAACGTTCCCTCTTTATTACCACAGTTTAGTAGTGGGTAAAATATGGGAACTGGGTTGGCAGGAACCACAGCTGGGACTTGAACCTGTGACCTTCTGCTCCTGAACACACTGGCTGTGTGTACTGCACCACTGTGTTGCCACAGGGACTGTGCATTCCCTGGGAATACTATGACTTTTCATCAGACAGGGCCTGTCTGTTGCAGTGCAAGGCACCCACCTAAACAGGGCTAGGCCATGGTCTGCTGTGGGCAGCTGCCACTGCCCCCTCCACCACCAGTACCCCTCTGCCACCATGCTGACATACACTTCTGCTGGTGGTGCGCAGTCTCAGGCCATCCAGTGTGCCGGTAGGCAGCTGCCTATGGTGCAGGTTCTCGGGTAGGGGTGCCTGCATAGATGTCCACGCTTCCCCCCAGCACCGCCTGCCTATGTCCTATGCCCTTGGGGGTACCTGCTGGGTACTATCCCCTGTGACACTGTGGGAAACACACTCGTGCCCATGTTGGGCCCTCATCAGTTGCTGTCTGGCTGCTCTACTGTTTCAGCATTCCTATGGGCCACCTGGGCATCACCCTAGTCCGCACTGTGGCCCAGCTGCACCACAGCCTGTGCAGCCTGCAGCCCTCTGTATCCCCTTTTTCAGCATATGTCCAGTTGCTCATTCCAACATGCCCACCCTACTGTTGTGAAACATGTGCATGCCATAGGAAACCTGTCCAATAACAAGGGGAAACCCTGATCAGTGCTATTTCACTGTGGGATCATTCACCTTGTATGAGGACAGAGCATAGACCCTTCCAACATTAATATCTTTTTTTTGGAGCTTTCTCGGTAGTGTTTTTTGATGTTTCCCATTAATATCACTATTGGCCAGCTTGGTTATGTTTTTTTCCATTTTGTTCAGGTCATTTTCAATGTTTATTTGCCCTTTTGTTCCGTGCACATGTATCACACTTATCACTTTTTGTTGTTTTCCCTGGCTTTGCTGTACATTGCTGACGTAAATGGTTTCTCTTCCCTTTAAATCTGCTCTAACGCCAGGGTTTCACTGGCGTTAGTTTTCAGACCTGGAATCCACAGCGTTAGTGTGCAGGGAGCCTCTCCCCTCCCACTCTCCACCCATTGACCCTCTCTCTCTGCCCCTGGGGAGCCTTCCTCCGCCCTCCGGGAGCCTTTCTCCACCCTCAGCGCTCGTTTGCGCCGCTGCACACGTTATCACGCGATAAGGTACCTTATCGCCCGGTAAAGCACCATTATCATGCGATAACATGCCTTATCGCCTGATAATGTCGCAGCAGCGCAAATAGCGCCCTTTAGTGAACATACCCCATAGTGTCAGAAATGTTCTTCTACTACAGAGTAAAGAAACTTCAATTTTAAACAGCTTAACTCATACTTGCCTGTTGTTGAAGGGTCTACTACTACTGTTGAATAATAGAAACATTTAAAAAAATTGTTCATAGAATATAGTTGACTATATTATATTATAGTGCAATGTACTAATGAGTTGCTGAGCTATATAAAGATTGTTTACAAAAATTTAATTTATGCTATTTTTTTCAAGTTAAAATTAGAAAGAATTTCCAAAGTTAAACTAAGTGAGTCATTTTGGGAGAGTTCTCATTCTTTGGTAAGTTCTGATTTAAATTTGAGGTTCAAGAAGCTGTAAAGTGTATGTAAAAAAAAATAAAAAAAAAATTCATAAGCTAGGAGTTTCCATTGGTGGCTTACCTGAGGTAACTCAGACACCCATGACACTCATAACATCAAGGTAAAGTAGAGTAATGCCCCTGTGAAGCACCCGGTTTACAGAAGTGGCATCACAGACAGGATGGGACATCATAGGACAGGATAAGATAGGACAGGATTTGATAGGATAGGATAAGATTTGAAGTTCTTGAATTCCTTAGGTTTTGAATTTAGAAAAAGAACTAAATAAGTCATTATGTGGTATCTGAATCTGGTTTTGTCCTCTACTCTTATTGTTATCCCAAACCAAGAAGATGGAAGACTGGCATGCACGACTGGAAGAACTTAATGCTAAACTGCATATTCAAGAAGCAAGAATGGATGAACAGAGAACTGCATTTACCCAAGCCATGGAACTGGTTGAGAGGATTGCTGACATTGCTCAGCAGAATCAGATGCAAGGTCAAGAACAACCAGCTGCAACAACTACAACCCTGTATATCCCAAGGATATGAAAAATCCCCGATTTCTTTGGATCACCACAGAAACCAGGTGACCTTACGATTCAGGAATGGATAAAGAAGACAAAGGCATTATTAAGAATTCTTAGGATTCCACCAGAAGATCAAATGGAGATCATAAGTGATCATCTCAAAGGTCAAGCCCATAAAATTGTGAAATTCCACTCTGAATTAAGAGAGGGAACAGTGGAAGATTTATATAAAGTTCTGTAAAAGGTTTACAGAGATTGAGTACCAGTAACCAAAAGGTTACAGGAATTTTTAAATCATAAACAGCAACCCCGAGACACCATAGAGGATTCTGCATATTTTTTGCAAAATAAACTTTCAAAAATACTTGCCAGAGATAACTTGTACATTGGAGAGCCAGATAAAACTAAAAGGAAAGTTTGTCAATGCATTAAGAGAAATTGGTTTAAGACATGAAATGAAGAGGAGGTTAGAGGAAAATTTGAGAATTTTGTTTCCAGATCTCATGAAAAATGCTATACTCTGGTCAGAAGAAGACCAGCTAATAAATTCAAAGATGGAACAGCCCAGGCTTCTTGTCAGAGGGAGGAAAGATTTAGAAATGTCAAAATTGGCAGTGACAGCTATGTATGCTTCTCCTGTTCCATCCTCAGAGGAGAATTTGATGATTTCTGCTCTTCAGAACCCTACATCTTGTCTTGAAAGAATGGAGAAGAAACAAGATATGTATTTTGGAGTGAAGACGAGACAACCTTGAGAAGTTAAGTCAAACTTCATTGAAAAAAGTTAATCTGAAACTGGGAGAGATAAACCAAATTTTGTATGCTTTGGTTGTGGTGAATCTGGCTATACCAGATGAAATTGTCCTAGCAAATAAGAGAAAACTCTGGGAAAGAGATCCTTATTTGATGAAACTAGCAAGGTTATGGGTATGACAACAGGGATTTACAACAAGATGATGTACCAGAAAAGAGAGCTGGTTCCAAAAGTAGTCCAAGACCAAGAAAAACCTTCAACTTCTGCATCATGCATCAGAATGCAAATGGTAAAGAGAGCATCTTCTGGAGAATATTCTCAGAGGCACATATTTGGAAAGAGTCCTATGATCGAATCCAAAATCAATGGTGTTTGCACTTTGTGTTTCCTTGCTATGGGATCAGATATAACAACAGAAAATTTTTTCAAGAAGAATTTCCAAGGTGAAAGAGTTGATAATGCAAGTTGGATTAAACTATTCGCTGTTAACGGGATGAAGTTGCCTGTGATAGGATGTGTTAAAGTGGAGATTAAATGTATGGGACAAATATTGTCATCGACGTGCACAGTCATTGTTCAGAATGAAACAATATAAAATGTTACAGATAATGGGTATGAATATCTTACAAGATCCCAAAGGTATTTTCAAGGATCTGACACAATTAAATTGTGTCTCTGGAAAAAAAAGGAAGTATCTCAAGAATTTTATCTCAGCTACAATATCATCAAGAAATTGTAGAACAACCTGCAAGGGTAGGATTTGTAAAATTGACTGGAAGTCAAAGCCTGACAATACCTCCTTTAACTGGGAGGGTAGTTGAAGGCAAATGCTTTAAATTATGGCCAGTGGGAAATTGTCAAGTAGCTGTTGTGCCAACAAAAACAGTGTGATTACCCTCCTCTATCTTGGTTGCTAGTGTGCTAACCACTTCAAAAAGCAGAGCTGTTCCTGTAAGACTTATGAATGCTGAATACAATTCAGTGTGGTTACCTTCAAGAATTTGTGTGGCTGAAGTAATCAAGCTGGAACAAGTTTGTGCACCTGAGACTTTTTAGCTACAACCTAAACTAAACACAAATGGGGTCATTCCGATCCGCGAATAGCAAGGATGGACGTCTCCCCGCTATTCAGCCGTTCTGCCAATTCCAAATAACTTCCCCATACATTGTACAGGGAGGTTAGACGGGGCGGGAAAGTGGCAGTGTGGGGGCAGAGTTAGGGCGGGCAGTGGGCAGTCCGTGGCCCCAGACATACAGGGCGAATTCCAATGTCAGCCCTATACATCCAGGGCTGGCAGACTGAACAGGGAACATATTCCATCTCTAAGGTGGAATAAGTTCCCCTAGATGACGGGGGATGGCAGGCCCGGGCGACAGAGGAGGTGGAGGATATTCCCCGGAGCCCGACCCTAGCCTTGGGAGGCCAGATCGGGGGTTGGACTGTCAGGAATGAACAATCTGTTTGGCAGCCGGGGATCACGGCTCCTGAATGGAGCTGCGGTGCCATGGCAGCTTGACTGAGTTAGCTGGGCTAGGCCTGTACATGCAGGCTGACTGGAATCGTGGTCCCGGCCTTCACATACAAGCCTGGACGCGATTCTAAGCCTACGGGGCTAGATATGCCCCGCTGGATCAGAATCCCATCTAGCTCTGTGCATCTGGTTCCGATTGGGCACACAGAGGGCCAGGTCATCCAGGATGGAATCGGGCCCAAATTGCATATATTTAATTCAGGCTCAGACTATTGATTCATCTGAAGCATGTTCTGAAGATATAAATGAGTTGCCAATCTCATTGGAAATTCAGTGGAATGAATTAACAGACCAGCAATAAAACAATATGAAGACGCTTTTACAAAGATACCATAAGGTTTTCTCAGAACAGCACAGGGAAGACATAGCCACACCACTTAAAAACAAAAAAACCCTTTATTTCGTAAAACCTTCAAAGGTACAAATCCAACTTGGCCAAGTTTTGGCTGTCAGCCACTTAAGAGTCAGTTGCATATACAGGGTGGCCCAAAAAAAGTGAGAACATTTCATAAATTAAAAGTTTAAATAGTTTACTTATTTACCTTTTTTAGCTATATAACATCTTTATTTCAACAATTTCCGGTCGCCATCTTTTTTTTTTAAATTTGTCAATCGTTTACATCTGTCTTTTTGAATTTTTAAATAACTTATATGCTACGAGATGTTCTCACTTTTTTTGGGCCACCCTGTATACTCTAATGGCAGTCAGGACATTGTAACAAATAAAAATGAGTAGCTGAAAGCTCAATAAGTGCTTCTCAGATATGCCTTCAGCATCTACTGAGAAAGTGAAAGTAAAAAGAGATATTGATTACAGCAATTTGATCACTCATTCCATAAATACTGGTGAATCTCATCCAATAAAACAATCTTACAGAAGGATATCTCTGCATATCTTCCAAGAGTTCAAACAACATATACAGGATCTAGTTTCATAGGGTATCTTAGGGAAAGGCATAAGCCTATGGGCTTCACCAGCCATGGTAATTCACAAGAAAGATGGAGGAGTCCGTTTTTGTTGTGAATACCGGAAGCTCAATGCAGTGATTGTAAAAGATACATACCCTTTTCCAAAGATTGGAGAGTCCCTCGACGTTCTGGGAAGAGAAAATGTATTTTCTTTACTGGATTTAACATCTAGATATTTCCAGATGGTGATGAATGAACCGGATATTTCTAAGAGTGCTGTTAGCACATCGTTTGGGCTGTATGAGTGTACTCATATGCCCTTCGGCTTGTATAGTACACCAGTAAGTTTCCAGCGCTTTATGCAGATGGTATTTTCGAACCAAGTGTTTGAGATTCTACTGGTTTACCTAGATGATATCTTCATATTTTCATTGGGCTTCGATGAACACTTAATAAGACTTAAAAGATGTTCCAAAAGTTGGTGGAGCATGGATTAAAGTTGAAGCCTACAAAGTGTAATTTACTATGTTAAAGTGTGACGTATCTGGGACATGTGGTGTCTGGAGAAGGAGTACAAGTAGGCCCAGATAAAATTAATGCTTTAACCATATGGGCAGTCCCAAAGACCACTACAGAATTGCAACGTTTCTTAGGGTTTGCACGGTACTATCAAAAATGTGTTCCTGGTTTCGATCAAGTTGCTGCACCATTGCACAAACAGCTGTGGAAATAGAGAGGTATGTTTGTTTATTTAGCACTTGATATGTCGCACCTTTGTTACATCAAGGCAGTTAACAAAATAAAAAAGAAAGAACATAAGAATGGCCGAGGCCAGAAAGGAAAGAGAATAGAGCATTCACACAGTTAAGAGAGGAGAATCAGAAGGAGCTAGGAGGCAGGTTGAAGGTGCTGCAGAAAAGGTGGGTCTTCAGTAGGTTCTTGAATTTGGTAAAGGAGGGTTCCTGGTGCAAGACCGAGGGAAGGGAGTTCCGGAGCATGGTGCCAGAAAAAAGAATGCAGAGTGGCGAGTGGACTGAAGGTGCGCATGTGATGGGGATAGGAGGACTAGATGGCTTACATGATGCGAACGGAGGCTGCATGAAATTGAAGCAAATCAGCTAAATACTGTGGTGTAGAGGTGTATATATAGCATGATGAGCAAGGATGAGGACCTTGTAACAGATATGAAAAGCCAGTAGAAGCAAATCAGGATAGGGGAGATGTGGTCTCTACGCTGAGTGTGGGTAATGATCCGGGCTGCTGTATTCTGCACTAACTGAAGCTGATGGCATTGTGACTGGTTGATGCCAGTGAAGGTTGGATTGCAAAAGTCACGTCTTGATATAACTAAAGATAGGAGAAGGGCAGTTAGCGCCGACATGAACAAATAAGGACGAATGGCGAGTATCTGACAAAGGAAGAAAAAAAGACTTACGAGAAAGTGTGGAGTCCAGTGTTTCCCCTAGATAATGAAGAGAGGGAACCAATGGAATGGTAGAGTTAGAGATGGCTGATGCCAGAATGGGACATGATCGGCCAAAAGTGAACCAGATCGCTTGCATCTTAGAGACATTCAAATGTAGACAATTGGAAGAAAGCCAGTGGGAGACCCTGGCCAAGCAGTTGTTCAGTGGAGTGAGGTCTGGATGCTGGGGGCTGGTGTGGTGTAACAGGAGGATATCATCAGCATAGTAGTAAGCAGATAGTCCAGATTGCTGTATCAGTAGAATGAATGGGATCAGAAAAATGTTAAATAGGAGGGGTGCCAGGACAGAACCTTATGGAACCTCACAGCAAAGACAAACAGGGTCAGAGGAGGTGTTACCAGAAATCACAGCGAAAGAGCACGAGTAGAGGAAGGAGTGGAACCACTGGAAGACCGTGCCCCGGAGCCCAGCGTCATGTAATTGAGAGATAAGGGAGGCGTAGTCTACCAAGTCTACCAAGTCAAAAGCTGCTGAAAGATCAAGAGAAACGGCTATAGAAATTTCACCTTGATAGTGGGCAGTGTGCAAATCATTAAGGAAGGAGAGCATGATGGTTTTGTCACTATGACCAGGACGAAAGCCAGACTGACGGAGGTGTAAGAGGTGGATGGAATCCAGATGCTGGGAGAGCTCTGAGAATATAGCTGATTGAAAATGGCCTACTATTTCATAAGAAGAAAGATCCACTGGATTATCGGATGATTTAGCAGTTCATGGTACCACATTCATTACAAGCTGAAGTATTGAAAGCTAAATATGATTTCACTGGTCATTATGGCATTGAACACACAACGAAGGCTCTACAAATAGGTTGAATACGGTATCAAAGATAAGAGGAGTGGATTCATAACCGTTCAAATTGCTTGTTGGCCAAAGAAGTATTTCCTAGAGAGAGATGCCTGATGAAAAATTTCAATGTGACATATCCTCTCAAAGACGTAGTGCTAGATTATATGGTGCTAGAACCAACAAATTACCATATACTGTAGAAAATGCCTTAGGGGTATGTTTACTAAACCGTCTTAATGTTACCGTCGTTAGTTGCAGTCTTACTGTGACGAATGCTATATAAGGTAGTGGACATTCTGGTCTTAAGGTAGCATTTCGGGTTATCGCACGATAAAGTCCGTTATCGCGCGATAGAGGGAGCCGTGGCACATTAACGAATGTTAGCCTTAATTAGGCACGCTGACCTGTAAACACAGCAACAGAGGTGTAGCACAATGGCTAATACATTGACTGATGAAACAGGGGTCATGAGTTTGATCCCCTAGTGGTCTTAATGAGTAAGGCTGTCTGAGGCATTACACTTTACTTTAAATCAGTGCTGTCTGAGGCATTTTCTTTTTTAATTTAAATTAGTGCTGCCAGCAAACACACACTCACAGTGCCGTAACCTAAGGTGCCGCATAAGGCGCCCTATAAGGCACTCCAGAGGGCACATTATAAAGTGCACTGTCCGCCAAGGCACCTTATAATGTTCCTTATAGGGCACCTTATGGTTACAGCACTGTAAGGGTGTTTTTGCTGGCAGCACTAATTTAAATTAAAAAAGAAAATGCCTCAGACAGCCCTATCAAATAACACCACTGTGGGATCAAACCCATGACCTCTGCCTCTACAGTCAGTGAAGTAACCAGTAGGCTACATCTCTATAGCTACTAACAAACCCCTGGCTGGCTACAGAAGGACTGCAGGTCACCACACAAACTGTCTGCTGTGGTTACCAGGATAGGGTTAACCCACCCGTACCCATGATGCACTGCACATGCAGATCAGCAGTCAGATGATCACAAGATGGGGTATGCACCCCCACAGCACCTCGGCCTGGTAGGGGGAACTGAACATGTGTGTTACTGGCACAGAGTAGCTACAGACCGACACATTGTGGGGGGGGGGGGGGGACTGTGCACATCCTGAGGGCGAGATGGGGCACCCAGGACCAGGTCCGCAGCACCTGGCTTAGCTGAGATAGGCTATGCTACAGGTTGCCATCAGTACCAGTGTGTGATAGGTTGTCCTTGCAGACACACCTAGGATATACCTGTGTCCATCTGTATTTCCCAGTCATGTCTAGCCCTTGTGGACTATGATGCACTCAGAATAGTGCATATCCTGTGTGGGTGCCATGGTCACATGATTTAAATGAAGGGGGGTGTTTGGACCCATAGGTGGATTATGTACCACCACCCAACCCACCCTCTGGGGCTCAGGGTGGGGGACAGGATCTCCCACCAACAGATCCACATTCTACATCCCTGCAATGGTGGCAGTAGAGGAGAATATGAACCCCGGTCCTGCTGGGGGACAGGCACCTTACAGGGCAGTCAGTACAGATCTGTATGCATCCATAAGGCAATGGCAGACAGAAATGCTCAGCTGCCCCCACCACTATCTGACATTCTCCAGCCGCTGCACCCTGCAAGCAATGTTCCCTCTAATTTTCTGTAGGCTGTGTGAGCATAAAATATCAGCTGCGCAGCTTTTGAAGGAAGGTTAAATTTTTGTGCGCCACATAACGACACTCGGAGTTATATACTTTAAAATTTGACTACACGTCAGAATATAGTATGTACACCACATTGATTTTAATCAAATTAAATGAAAATAGACGATTACTAAATGAAGTGGAAAATTTCTAGTAATTACAATCACAACTTTTAAATTTTAAGACGTCTGTGTTGTTTTCTCTAAGAATTAGAACCGTAATTTTTGTGCGCTCTGTTGTAAAGTATGTGCGCTCGCTCGGCGAGGTGTGTGTGCGCGCACAGCTTAGAGGGAACAGTGCCTGCAAGGTGTTCCAGCCATACACATACTAACTGTGTATGTATGTGTAGACAGTCTGTTAGCTAGTCCATGTTCCTGGAGAAGATGTGTGCACCCAAAACTGGGATGCGAGCACACACACCAAGCAGATAAGTCAGTGATTGGGCCCCAGAACAGAAAACCCAAAAATATCACTTGAGATGAATACTATATAGCACTATGGGGAACCTAGCCATGCCGTGGTCATTGCTTAGTCAGGGTGAGTGTGACCTCCCAGCAGGACATGCTGTGGCCACCCTGTCCGTGCAGGTGGTGGCCGGGCACTACAATGTCCCAGCCATTGCCCTATACCCTGTGCAGATGCATCCTGCCCAGGCCACCCTGTCCGAGCCATACCCACAGTCCTTGCTCCTCATTATGCACATTGCCAGGCTAACACTGGAAACAGTGCAAGCAGTGTGAGCTGAGTAAGTTGTAGGCAGCCACAACACACTGGATAGACAGACACACACTCCCACACCTATGCCAGCATTGTGCAAATATAGAGGCTTTTGGCAGCCCTGTCCACCACACCAGTCCTGGTCACAGTGCAGGAATGGCTATGGTACGCAATACTGTTGGGGTCACTCCCCGGGGTGGTAAACACTGTCAGAAACCAGAACTGAAACACAATCCACAGAAATCAGAAAGGTTGCTATGATGCAGCTCCATTAGCAAATTGTGCTTAACTTAGGAATTGTTATCTGCCATTAATCAATGGCAGATAACAATCTCCTGCAGTTTACCGTGCAGCTTGTGTAGCCCTTTCCCCCTTTTAGGGCTCTCCCGGAAGCAGCAAACAACTCTGACAATCAAAGCAATCTCCTGCAGTTTACCGTGCAGCCTGTGTAGCCCTTCCCCCCTTTTAGGGCTCTCCCGGAAGCGGCAAACAACTCTGACAATCAAAGAAATCTCCTGCAGTTTACCGTGCAGCCTGTGTAGCCCTTCCCCCCTTTTGGGGCTCACCCGGAAGCGGCAAACAACTCTGACAATCAAAGCAATCTCCTGCAGGTGACGTCAGCACCTTCATCTCTATATATTCTCCACACTGGCAGCGTTCGTCGCCGTGGCGGCGTGCGGTGTGGGCGCGCGCCTAAGGAGCACACACAAGGAGCACGATGTGCTCCTTCTGCGCGCTCCTTGGGGCGCCGACGAGGGGCACCCTCTGAACTTCATGAACCAACTGCCACGCTGTTTTCAGACGCCGGGTCACCAGGACCCCGTTCAGGTCATACCCTTTGTAGAATCCTCGAGCCGCAAGAAAGCGTTTTTTGTCGGATTCAGGTATCTCTCCGTTTGTTTTATTTTCTGGTTAGTGCTCATGGCCGCCATTCTGGTCATCTGGGGCCGCCGCCCCCCTAAACCTTTTCCTTGTTTGCATCGATGTACTGTGCTTTCCCCGGTGAATCGTCACCCCTCCTCATTTGAGCCACTTTCTATTATGTCCACATCTCTACGACGAGGACTACTTAATTGTCGGTCTCTCCGAACTAAAACCGCACTGATTTACGACTTGATTGAGAGAGAATCCCTTGATGCCTTGTTCCTAGTAGAGACATGGCTTAAGGAGGGGGAGGATCCTCTTCTGACACGCTGTCTCCCACCGAATTATGACGCCATTTCGGTTCCCCGTGTAGCGCGAACCGGGGGGTGGAGTCGCTGTCATACACCGTTCCACACTCCCTTTCTCTCATATCTCCTCTCCGTCTCTACTCTACCCTGAAGCTCTCCTTCTCCAGTTTTCTGTCCAACCTGTCTTTCAATTCTTACTGGTTTATTCCCCACCATCGGCCGCTCCCTCCCTCTGGGATACCCTCATTGCTTCTATTTCCGATTTGATTCTTCAATTTCCACAAATGATTATACTTGGGGATTTCAATGTGCATTATGACCTCCCTGTTTCAGCTAAGGATGTAACGTCTTTTTCCCTTCTGCATGATCTCTCGTTACATCAGCACGTGCACCTTCCCACTCACATTGCTGGTCATACCCTAGATCTGATTATTTCTCCCTCAGCTCTTTCTGATCAAATTTCATCCCCTGTTTCCACGTCAGTTCACTGGTCAGATCACTCTTATCTTACCTTTGCTTTCTGTTTCACGTCCCCTTCTCTTGTCTCTCCTCTATCTCCCGCTCGTCCTTCTTGTTATATCAATTCTGGTACCCGCCAAGCATTTCTTGAGAGATACCATGCTCCCTCTTCTGAGTTTTTATCACTTTCGCCCTCATGTCTGGAATGCAGGACTGTCTTATACGTTAGATCAAATTGCCCCATGGCGCATACACCATCCCAGGACCATGGTCCACCATCCTTGGTTCCATGCTAGACTCCGTCTGCATCGAGCCCAGTTGTGGAGATCCAAGCGTCTCTGGAGGAAATCTCCTTTTCCCTCTACTTATCAGAACTTTAAGTCCTGTCATGCAGACTATCGTGCTAGTATTCATAGTGCCAAGCGATCCTTCTATTCCGACTCTATTGTTTCAGCCCCAAATAGATCTCGTTCTCTCTTTCAAACCCTCAACACGCTCTCTCGGCTACAGTCACAAACTTCCTGCAATTCTCCCATCTCTACAGAAATCCCTAGCCCTACCGCATTGGCTACCTTTTTCTCTTCCAAAGTACAGGATCTTCGTCATTCACTTTCCTCTTGTCCTCAGGTTCTGTCTTCCCCCCCCCCCCCCTCCTATTTCACCTTTATCCTCCCTGTCACTTTCTCATGTCTGGTCTAATTTTAGTACCATATCCTCCTCAGAACTCATTAAGCTTCTGTCCACTTCTCATAAAACCACTAGTTTATCAGATTCTATACCTTCCAGTTGGTTTTCTGATTCTTCTCCTGATCTATTGCATCCACTCCTTACTATTATCAATTCCAGTATGTCCTCTGGTTTATTTCCTCACACGTGGAAACATGCTGTGGTCCGGCCCTTGCTTAAAAATCCATCTTTGGACCCCTCTGTGCCAGCAAACTATCGACCTGTTTCTAATCTTCCTTATGCATCAAAGCTCTTGGAAAAGGCAGTTTTCTCCCAGCTTTCACACCATCTAGATTCCACGCAATTTCTTCACCCTCGGCAGTCTGGCTTTAGGGCCGGACATAGTGTCGAAACCATTATTACAGCAGTTCTGAACAAAATTCACTCATCTCACGATCGTGGTGACATCACGGTGGCGGTCTCTTTAGATCTTTCTGCTGCCTTTGATCTGGTGGATCACTCTCTTCTTCTTGCTCGATTACGGGATGCAGATCTCCGGGGTACTGTTTGCCACTGGTTCTATTCTTACTTACACTCTCGGTCATTTGCAGTCACTTCCTCCTCCGTCACTACTGATGCCTTTCCTCTTTCTTGCGGTGTCCCCCAGGGCTCTATATTGGCTCCTCTTTTATTTAATCTTTTTCTGACCCCCCCCCCCGCCCTTTTGATACAGCAATCGGGTATTTCGGGTTACTACTATGCAGATGATATTTTTCTTCTACACCACACATCCTCTTCCCAACCTGATATTGCTCCCCTTAATGCCTATCTATCTATGGTCTCTTCCTGGCTTTCTACAAATTGTCTTGTGTTGAATATCTCTAAAACCGCGGCTATATGATTTCCTCACAGCTCTACTGCTCCATCACTTGCTCCATCTTTTTCGGGTACCTCAATATCTCTAGTCTCTAAGTTTCGGTATTTAGGTGTCTTTTTTGATAGTAATCTCTTGTTTCATGATCATATTTCCCAGGTGTCCCGTCGCTCTTTCCATTGCCTTAGACGAATCCGTGCCATCAGACCATTTCTCTCCCCTCAGGCTCTTTCCACCCTCTTACTTTCTTTAGTTATCACTAGGATAGATTTCTGCAATCCTGTTTATGCTGGCATTCCCCAATACCAGCGCCACCGATTACAACTCATACAGAATACTGCAGCTCGGATGATCCTCCATGCCTCTCCCCGTGACCATATCACTCCCATTCTTCAGCACCTTCACTGGTTGCCAATAAACTTTCGAATTCAGTTTAAGATCCTCACTCTTGTCCATTGGGCTATTTATCTGCACATACCTCAGTATTTATCCGATCTATTAACCTTTCACACTCCCACCCGCAGTCTCCGTTCAGTTCATATTAATCGCTTGCACCTCCCTTCTCCCTCTCAAGCTCACCTTCACTCTACCCGGCAATCAGCCTTTTTTTACATTGGTCCTGCTCTCTGGAACTCCCTCCCCACTGACCTCCGTTTAGAACAGTCCATTCCTACTTTCCGCTCCCATCTCAAAACACATTTTTTCTCTACTGCTTTTAATCTTTTCCAGTGATTTCTGCTTCTCCTATGATTTGCTCCTATTTGCAATCTATCTTCTCTATCCTGACCTCCTTCTCCTATCCTTTTTAAGAAAAAAGTATTTTTTAAAGTATTGTTATTTTCCTTTTCTTTTTAATCATTTTATATATTTTATAGTTTTATTGTAAACCGCCTCGATGTAATGGGAGGCGGTATATCAAGTGATTATAAACAATAATCATAGCAACCTTTTGATGTATGTGTAACGTATTCCCAAGTTTAGGGCGGCATTGTTAAGGTATGCAAGTGCTAGTATTGGGAGATGCTGCTGCGTGCAGGGCCCAACAGCCTGACTCTCCATGAGGCTTTGGATAATGGAGCCTGTGGGTGTGGGTGTTTATGCCCCTGTTGGCCGCTGCTCTAGGGCAGAGGTTCCCAACTCCGGTCCTGGTGGGCCAAACACTGTTCAGGTTTTCATGCTGTCCCTAATGAATAAGCATGAGATACATTTGCATACAATGGGGGTGGCGCATGCTAATACAGCACAGGCATATTTATTAGGGACAGCATGAAACCTGAATGGTGTTTGGCCCTCCAGGACTGCAGTTGGGGAACTCTGCTCTAGGAATTGCACATGTTTATGGTGTCTGTGCTCTGTAGGGTAAAATATAGGCATTTCAGGCATGTTTATTGTATCTGCAATAAAGGTTCTGTCTTTATTACCACGGTTTAGTATTGGGTAAAATATGGGGAAAGGGTTGACAGGAGCCACAGCTGGGACTTGAACTTGTGACCCTCTGCTCCTGAACACACTTGCTGTGTGTACTGCACCACACTGTTGCCACAGGGACAGTTCATTCCCTGAGGATGCCATGACTGTTCGTCAGACAGACTCTGTCTGTTGCATTGCACGGCACCCACCTAAATGGGGCTAGGTCATGGTTTGCTGTGGGCAGATGCCACTGCCCCCTCTACCACCAGCACCCCTCCGCCACCATGCTGCCGTGCCATTATGCCGGTGCTGCTGGTGGTGCGCAGTCCCAGGCCATCCAGTATGCCGGTAGGCAGCTGCCTATGGTGTGGGTTCTCGGGTAGGGGTGCTTACATGGACATGCGTGCTTCCCCCCCCCCCACACTGCCTGCCAAAGTTATGTGCCCTTGGGGGTACCTGCTGGGTAATCTCCCCTGTGACACTGTGGGGGACACACTCGTGCCCATGTTGGACCCTCGTCAGTTGCTGTCTTGCTGCTTTACAGTTTCGGCATTCCTATGTGCCATCTAGGCATCTGCCTAGCCCGCACTGTGCCCCAGCTGGACCACAGCATGTGCCACCTGCAGCCCCCTGTATCCTATTTACAGCATCAGTACAGTTGCCCTTTCCTACGTGCCCACTCTGCTGTTGCTACACATGTGCACACCATAACAAACCTGCCCAATCTAAATGACAGAAACCCTGATCAGCGCTATTTCAATGTGGGATCATTCACTTTGTAGGGGGACAGAGCATAGACCCTTCCAAACATGATATCTTCATTTATAAGCTTTGTCAGTAGTGTTGCTTTATGTTTATCATTAATATCACTATTGGCCAGCTTAGTTATTAGGATTTTAGATGTGGTTCTTGTCCTTTTATATGTTTATTTGCCTTTTTGGTCCCTGCACATGTATCACAACTATCACTTTTCTGGGTTTCCCTGCCTTTGCTGCACATTGCTGACTTAAATCGTTTCTCTTTCCTGCAAATGTGCCTTAACGCAAGGGTTTCACTGGCGTTAGTGTTCAGACCCAGATTTCACAGCGTTAGTGTGCCTGGAGCCTCTCCCCTCCCACTCTCTGCCCATTGACCCCTTCTCTCCGCCCTCTGGGAAGCCTTACTCCATCCTTCAGACCCGGATTTCACAGCGTTAGTGTGCCTTAATGCTGCCGCTGCGTTATCGCGGAATAAGTGACGTTATCGCACGATAATACCACCGCTGCGACGTTAAGACGGTTTAGTAAACTTACCCCCTAGTCATCACCAATGTATTTACACAGTATACAAGACCTACACGTACCCAGACAGCCAGAACAACAGCTCAAGCTCTAATTAAACATTGGCTAGTGCACTAAGGATGTCCTGCTCATACTGTATACATTCTGATCAGGGAAGAATTTTTGAATCAAAGATAATCAAAGAACTCCGCATACTGTACAGAATGACCAAGAACCGCACAAAAATACCATCCCAAGGGCAATGCCAAATGTGAGCATTTCAACAAAATGATATGCTTGCAAACTCTGTCAGACAAGGAAAAGAATAATTAGGCTAACCATTCGCCTGAACTAGTTTTTGCTTACAACAGTCATATTCACTCATCAACTGGATATGCACCATTCTACTTGTTGTTTGGTAGAGACTCACATCTACCATGGGATTTACCAGTCAAGAATAAAGCTATGGATGGAGATAATCTTCCTCTCTGGATGACCAGATCATCGATCACAAGGAAAAAATGTGTAAAATTCCATGAAGATGGGTGGTCCAGAAACGTCATTTTGATAAGAGAGCTTTTGGGATGGCATTCAGAGTGAGGGACAGAGTTTTATTGCGGAAGCATCAATTTAGAGGGTGCTATAAAATTGCTGATTTATGGGAGATAACTCCTTATATTGTCACAAGAGTATTTGACGTGCAGACCGGGCCCCGATCCTGGGCTCCTGGATGTCTGGCACATTACCCGGCTAACTCAGTTAGGCTCCTGTATGGAGCAGCAGTGGCATGGCGTCCAATTGCCATGACACTGAGGCTGCATGCAGGAGCCGTGGCTTCATGCAGGAGCCACGATTGCTGGCCGCCCGCCAGACCCGTCTTTTTCCACAACCCGACCTCTGATCGGGCCTTCCATGGCCAGAGTCGGGCTGCGGGAAATCCCCTGCACCCCTCATCTTTCCTCCGTGCCCCTGTGCCGCCATCACCCAATGTCCAGAGGGACTTAGTCCACCTTGGAGGTGGACTAAGTCCCCTGTCTATCCTGGTGAACCCGGACGTACAGGGCTGTGACCGGAATCTGCCTTGTATGTCCGGGTGGTGCGCCCCGCCCCCAGCCTGCCCACTTTCCTCCCCATTGCTGCCCCTGCCCACCCCTATCCAGAGCTCCCCGCACATCTCCTAGATTTTGATAATTAAACTCAACGGTCATGATCATCCCAACACCACCCCTCCCATAATAATCCTATTAAAATGCATTTATTTATTTAACCAGTTTTCTATACCGCCTTATCCTTCAATCAAAGCAATTTACATTATGTAATCACTACAAACAGGTACTGGATACATTCCCTTGTCCCCAAAGGGCTCATAATCTATGTGTACCTGAGGCAATGGAGGGTTAAGTGACTTGCCCAAGGCCACAAGGAGTGCCTATAGGACTAGAAACCCCAGTCCTTCTGACCTGAGATTGCTGACTTGAATCCCTGGCCCTAGGTACTGTGTTCTAACCACTAGGCTACTTACAAATATTAAATTTTGCTTTGTACGTATGTGCCCACTCTTCCTGCAGATGAGAGAATGTGCTGATGGTTGTTTAGAGTTTGCGTGGCTGTGAAGATGCTGCTGCTTTTGCTGCTTCTCAAACTGTCATCACAAGTGACATCCTAGTCTTGCCTAATGATGGGCCAGCCCTGTTTGTCTCACAGTCTACTGTTTCATTTCTCTGCCCAGGTTACAAGTAAATAATACACCTTCCAAATTAAAATCACAGCTTCATTAGGTATCTTCAATATGACAAGTATATATTTTCTTAAACATTTCCATAGGTGACCCCAACGTCGTCTTAAGAAAATGTATCAGTCTAACATTTACATTTATTTAGTTCAAAGCTTCTGCAGGTTACACCTAAAGTCTGAAAGTAACTGAAAAGCAGCCCATTTTGAAGACAGCAGCAAAGATTCCTGAAGTCCTCTATTTCCCTACAGGCTGATCGAACACTGATGAAAACAGGAATTAGTAAGCATTCTGCAACCACCCATAATTAGCACTTTGATCAGTAGTTTGGGGATTACTTTGGAAACTAGGTCCCATCTTTTCAGCATAACATGGAATAATGTTAGTTCTATCCCCTTTTTACAATTTCCCGTTTCCCCCGTTTATATGGTCTTCCTTTGATATTTTCACTTTTAGGAAAAGGTTCTGCTGCCCCTCAAACCTAGACAAAATATTAAGGAAACACAGATGTTTTGGGAAGAATAAATAGCATAAGAATTTCTTCCACTGTGTCAAACCGCTCACCCTCCCTGTGCTGCTCTGATGCTGTTGAATGTGTTATGTGGTAAAGTAACTATAATGACAAGCAAATGGACATATGCATTTAATTCCAGCGATGATGATTTGATGCTGCATCCTTCAGTCTTTCTGTCGCCTGTGCTTTTAAACTGCACTCTTCCTTTTTAACATCATAACCAGCAGAGATGCAACCAAGTACACGCAAAAAGAATGCTTGGAAATCAGACTCATAAATCCTCAATTAACGCTCATGGTGTGGCATCTAATGACCAGCCATAACCACACACCATTAGCTTGCTAATGAATAGTTTATTCCACCATAGCAACAATGGCAGCACTTGGATACACTGGTATGACATGTGAAATAGTGGGCACAGTGCATGCTGGGAGTCTGATGAACAATTTACAGAAAGGATGGATCAGATAGTCCATGTACAAGATAAATTGCAAAACCACTACACACAGTAGCAGAAGGGGTTATTTATCCAGATTTTAGAACTGTAAATGAAGGTGACTAGATGACTCTATGAACAATGGGCAATTTTTGGCCAATTTTAGATGTAAGCTTTCATCTAAAATGCAGTTCTGTCTTATCTTTTAAGATTTATTTATTTATTTTATTTATTTAGTATACATTTGTATACCGCTACTTCCAGCGATCAGTGGCGGTTTGATTACAGATTGTAGGTTGTCAATCATGACAGGAAATTTGGAGTATAAACACATTGATTTGAAGGGAGAAGCACAGCACACAGGAGGATGGTTTAAAAGGAGCGGATTCAGAATTTACATATCTACATGAGTTATGTTATGTATGAGTTATAAATCAGGATTAAATAACTGTGGGTCCAGTAGATTAAATAAATGACTTCTAGATAAATAAATGAGTGCTTTATGGAGCAGTTGGCTCAGGAGCCCACATGAGGGGGAGCTATTTTGTACCTACTGTAATTCCTAGTGGAACAGAGGATCTAGTATTCGAGGTAATGGTATTGGGACCACTTGGTAATATTGACCATAACATAATAAAATTGGATTTAATAAATGACCGAAGAAGAGCAAGAAATCTACTACACAAGCATTTCACTTTCAAAAGGGAGACTATAACAAGTGAGTTAAATAGTTAAGAAAAAACTAAATGGAACAACTGCAAAGATTAAGAGTTTATATCAGGCCTAGACATTGTTTAAAAATACCATCTTGGATGCTCAGATCAGATGTATTCCATGTTCTATGGTTCTATGTATGCCGCATTAAGTTAATGTTCCGTGTAAACCAAGTTACTGTTTGATGTGAACCACCTTGACATGTCGAAAGGCAGTATATAAAATCAGTTAAATAAATAAAGCCAGACAACTGCCGGCATTGTTTAAAGGTGAGGTGAGAGAGGCTGCCATAGCTAAAATAAAATGTTTCAAAAAATGGAAAAAGACTCCAAATGAAGAAAACAGGAAACAGCATAGGCACTGGTAAGTTAGATGCAAAGCATTGATGAGGCACGTAAAGAGAGGATCTGAAAAGTTGCCATGGAAGCAGATGCATCAAACTACCTAACTTCAAGAGACCTAATCTCTACACCCACCATCACCCCAGTACCATGGTCTGACCATTACTTAATCGAGACAAATCTGCAATCACAAGAAGACTGGACAAGCGAAAGAGCGAACTTCCCACACACACAAAGACGATTCAAGTCCTTTGACAAGGACGAATTCATCCAGGACACAATACAACACTTGAACATTGACTCAGAGGACCTGGAGGAACAAGTTTCCAACTGGAACAATGTCCTAGCTAACGCCGCCAAACCATCCGTTGACAGGACCAAGAAACAACACCACAACAAGAGACAAAACAAACCATGGTACTCAGCAAAAATACGACAGGAAAAGAGGGAGCTCAGGAAAATTGAACGGAGATGGAGAAAAAACAAAACTACTTCCGACCAACATCTTTACCTAACAAAGCAAAAACAATACAATGAACACATCAACCAATCAAAGAGAGAATTCCACACAAACCTGATAAATTCTTCCATCAACAAACCCAGAGAACTTTTCGAAATAGTAAAAACCCTGACAAAAGAGCAAGCAGCAGAAAGAGAAATACAAGTGGATCCACAGATATTCGCCGACCACATCAAAGACAAATTTCACTCCACAGAGCGCACAACACCCAGTAGAACCAACAGAACGAACGTCCACCCCAAAACCTGGGGCACATTCCACTCACCCTCAAAAGAGCAGATATCAGACATCATCTCCACAATCAACACAAGCACTGCTCCTACAGACCCTTGCCCAGTGTCATGGGTCAAAGCCACCAAAGCAAGCCTCATACCAAACATTCATAAAATGGTACACAACTCACTCACTCAAGGACTCATGCCACAGCAATTAAAGCTTGCCTCAGTAAGACCAATCACAAAGAAAACTTCTCTCGACAAAAAGGACCCAGCAGCATACCGACCAATCTCCAGCATACCCTTCCTCGCAAAAATAATCGAAAAGACGGTTCAACTACAACTTCAGGAACACATTGACGAACACGGAACTCTCGACGACAACCAACACGGATTTCGTCCCAACCATGGAGTCGAAACTCTCCTGATCTACCTCTTCGACAGCATCATAAGAATAATTGACGACATCAGGAATGGAATTATAATGATCTTCATCGACATCTCCTCAGCGTTCGACACAGTTGATCACAATATACTCCTGGAGAGACTGAAGAACACTGGTATACACGGTACCACTCTAAAATGGTTCCACTCGTACCTAACAGAAAGACAGCTACAGGTCAAGGTGGGACAGGACACCTCCCGGCCCATAAACGTCCAACAAGGAGTACCACAAGGATCCGCACTCTCAGCACTCCTTTTTAACATCTACATCCAACCAATATGCAACATTATGAAAGAGAACAACATCCAATACACAATATACGCAGACGATATAATGGTATACTCCCCGATATCAATCAAAAACCCGGACTTCTCTAAGATAGCAGACTGCCTTACCCAAATGGCGAAGTGGTGCCAAAACAACAATCTAGCTATAAACTACAACAAGACTGAAGCTTTAATCATCACTCGAAACCAAAGCTTCACACACCCACCAAACATAAAGATACAAAGCACCACGATACCGATAAGATCGGAGGTGAGATACCTTGGGGTTACTCTGGACAGTAAACTCAACCTCAAACCACACATAGACAAAACAATCCAAAAAGCATATTACAGGATGCGAATCATCAGGAGACTGAAACCACTCCTCGCTCCTGAACACTTCCGTACAGTCTCTCAAGCACTGATAACCCCAATACTGGACTTCTGCAATCCGATATACCTCGGACTACCAAAACAAGCTCTCAAACCACTACAGCTGGCACAAAACACTGCAGCTCGAATCATATCCGGAGCCGCAAGGCAGGAGCACATCACACCTACACTAAAGGACTTACACTGGCTCCCAATCATTGCTCGCATCAGATACAAGACTATCATAAACCTATTTAAGATAAAAGAACACACATCAGCCAACAGCCTCCACCTGCTCATACAACCGGAAACCAGCGCACGTCCCAGAAGAAGTCAAACACGCAACCGAGTCAGCACCCCAAATGAGTACAAGCACACACGCAAGGACACAACAGACAGAGCTCTCTCCATGGCTGCTCCAACAATATGGAACAATCTACCGGACGATCTAAGGGCAACTCCAGACCTCAAAGACTTCAGAAAACAACTGAAAACCATGCTGTTCATAGAGCACTATGGTCACATCACATAACCTAAGAGAATGGATAACAGCACTCCAATCCTCCCAAACAACTGAATATATATAAAATATGATTCTAGCACCACTGTAAATAGCCCACCCTGTATATAGCTCAAACAAATCAAGCAACCAACACATCCCTCACACAACTAAGTTTTATCCTCACTGCATGTACAACACACACACTTTACCTGATTGCTTGCTGTGATACCACCTTGATTATTAAGATAAGGCGGTTTAGAAATACTGTTAAATAAATACTGTTAAATAAAATAATGAAACATTTTTAGTGTACATTCAAAGCAAAAGGCCTGTGAGGGAGTCAATTGGAACTTTAAATGATAGAGGACTTAAAGGAGCAGGCAAAGGCCATAGGATCGAGACTAAATTAACTCTTTGCTTCCGTCTTTGCTGAAGAAGATATCATTGCTGGCATGGGCATCTCTCATATATTTAAATGTAATGAATCAGAGGAATTGAAACAAATCTTGGTGAACCTGGATGTAATAGGGCAATTTGACAAAGAGTAGCAGATCACCAGAACTGGATAGCATACATACATGCTCAAACATTAAACTGCATACTTACTATTAGTAATTTGTAAAGTATCATTAAAATCATCTATACTATCTGAAGATTAGAGAGTAACCAACGTAAAGCCAGTTTTTAAAAAGGGCTCTAGAGGTGAGCTAGGAAACTACAGACTGGTGAGCCTGACATCTGTGCCACCAAAATTGTAGAAATCATGATAAAGAACAAAATTACTCACATATAAAATATATGGATTTATCAAAGAGAAGTCTTGCTTCACCAATCTGCTACATTTTTTGGATGGTGTGAATAAACAAGTAGATGAAGGTCAACTGGTGGACATAGTATATCTGGATTTTCAGAAAGCCTTTAACAAGGTCCCTCATAAGAGACCCTTGAAGAAATTATAAGAAGCAGTATTTGATTGTGGATTGGGAACTGGTTAAAAGATAGAAATGGTCAATTTTCTCAGTGGAGAGAGGAAAATAGTGCAATACCTCAGGGATTCTGTGATGAGCCCATTGCTTTTTAGCATATTTATAAATGACTTGGAAATGGGTACAAGTCAAGTAATTCAATATGCAGATGACACAATATTATTCTAAATTGTTAAATCATAAGAGGATTGTGAAAAATTGCAAGAGGACATTGAGAAATTGAGAGACTGGCATCCAAACGGCAGTTGAAATTTAATGTAGACAAGTGCAAAGTGCGCTTATGGAAGAACATTCCAAACTACAGCTACATGATGCATGATTCCACATTAGGAACTACCACCCAGGAAAAGGATCTAGCTGTCATCATGGATAATACATTGAAATCCCCTGCTCATTATGCAACAGCAGCCAAGAAAGCAAATAGAATGCTACGAAACATAAGTAAAGAAATGGAGAATAAAACCAAGGATATTATAGAGCATATTGACAAGCGTGCATCCAGCTAGCAGCATTTGCTAACCAGATAAATGAAATTAATCGGGGCCAGACACTGAAAGTCAGTGCAAACTGCCCTGGCTCTACTCAGATAGCACCGAGGTGGTCCTGGAGCAGAGTGGCAATTTATTCAGATAGCAGCTCCACTATTTGGATAATTATCCACATAATGTAGATGGTTATCTGGATAATAGCAATGAATATCACCATTATCTGGATAGTAATGGTGGTCAGCAGCATATTTGAATATTCAGTATCACCATCCGGATAATGTCAGGCACTGAATATTCAGACATATCTATGTCTAGCTTTTAAAAGGAACACCAGCCATGGAGTTTAAATATCATCCCCTATATCAGAAACCATAGAACCACCCTAAGTACCTAAGAAACTCATTAACAACAGTATCCAAACACATGGAAGAAGTCCTATTTCAATGGCCCAGAAAATGGAAATGTCTCAAGTAGTGCGACATTAATGCCGCACTTTTGAGAGGGATTTAAGTAAGACATAGGCTAACCAGATATTGAAATAAACCAGATACTCTATGTATGAATACAGCTCTTTGCCTCAAAACAGAAGTGCATGATGGAAAATTGATTCTATACAAGGAACGCTTGTAAAGTCAAACCCCTGGAGATAGAGCTTATTTCCTTTCTATTTATTTAATTCCGAGCACAATATATTATTATTTGCATTTAACACAACATGAAAAATGTAATACACTCTGCAAAATCCAATTGGAGAAATGAATCTGTTATACAAGTTCTATAAACCTGAACATATAATTTATGCTAAATTCTCTATTGCTTTTTAAAATGTCAAAATTTCAAATTTAACACTGCATGTATAGACTACTACTTCTACTATTAAACATTTATTTTCTTCATTTGCAAGTTGTTTTTTCTTTGCACAGATCATAAACACAAAAATTCTTACAGCTTGATAAAAAATACACTAAGGGGGAAGGTCACGTGATTTGCATGTCTGAAAATGCCCATTCATGCGTGCAAATCGCTTCCATGTCCTGGGAGTCATTTTAAAAAGACCCAAAGTCACACATATCTAGTGCAACCACATCTATGGCGTGACGGAGCTATGTCCAGGGCAGCATTGAAAAGATCCACATATATCTTTAATTTCACAATGGTGCCCGCATGTTTATACCCACAAGTAGACTCGTTCATAGCTAGACTTGCTCCTCGGCAGGAATAGGCATTTGAAAAATGCTTGTTTCAGCCAGCTCTCAACAGTGGGAATGACAAGGGCATTCCCTCTAATTGGCAAGATCATTTTTTTCTTCAAAGGAAGTTAGCAAGTGAATATCAAGGCCTCTGTTTACTGCTGCAGCACTGCATGCCTCCGTTTACAAGATCGCAGTCTTCGACGTGTATGTCATGGAAATCCATGCGCACATTCTGAAATCCTGGCGTGCGTATGTTGCCAGTTATGCAGACGGCCATACTTCGGTTGTTCTTTTCAATGTGTCTGGACCCTTGTTCTGCACGTCTCCTTTTTTCTGGAACCGTGGCAGAGACAGGTTGATTTCAGAAAGCATTTATATGTGTCCAGCTTCTCTCCTGCCCCTCCTACAAAATTTCAGACATTTTGATTTATTCGTCCCAGGGGGTACTTAAACAACCTTTCTAAAAAGTGCCTTCACATATCTAACCATATTCAGGCAGATACTCAGCCAACATGGCCACCATCCTACGTTTGTTCTTAGGCAAAAAATGAGAAATTGAAAATATTGAACAAACAAAAAATACAAACGATTATAAACTCAAAAAGCCCACATATAGGCTTATATTATAGTAAACAATCAACAATGGGTGTCCGGCAAAATCAACTTTAAATCCCTTTTTAATTAAACAGACTGACAAATCATGACATCTGGTTAGCAGGGGTATCCTTAACAAGGGAATGAGAATTTGAAAAATCTTCTAATTGAGACACATCAAAGAAAATATAATTATTCCCCCTAAATGAGACCAGGCACTTACATGGAAATTAAGGAAAAATGTAGCACCTAAAGTATGCACTCGAGGTTTCATGGTCGATCACTACTGTTTGCTTCTTCTCTTACCGCTCTCACCCTCCAATATCCACTAGCATCACATCTCCTTGTTCCCTTGCCAACCCCCAACAACCCCTTGCTGTCACTCTTGGCACATAACCCCCCCCCCCCCCACACACACACACACACACACACACCCTTCAGCTCTATCCTACTGCCACTCAGCTTCTCTCTGAGGATGTTCCCTCGCTTTCCCCAGATTCACAGGTTGCGCAATGGAATACTAATCTTTCTGCTGCCCTTGATCAACTAGCCCCATTACAACCCCGACCCCCGCACTGCCCTTCTCGACAGCCTGGTATCACCCTGGTCTTCGTCTTTTGCGCTCTCAGCTTTGGCGCACTGAGCATCTCTGGAGAAAGTTTCATTGACCCTCTGCACTGCAACTCTTCAAGGAGCATCACCTTCATTATCGTGCTCAAGTTCATCAGGCCAAGCAGACGTACTTCTCCACAGCCATATCCTCTTCTCCAAACCCCACCCGTCAGGTATACACCATTCTCAGATCTCTCAGCACACTTCAGTCCAGATCCCCATCACTGCCCCCAACTTCTGCTCCCAGCCCTTCTCAGTTAGCCTCTTGTTTCGTGACCAAAATCCTTGATCTTCGATGTTCACTGTCTCATTGTCCACCTTCATTGACTTCTTCCCTTCCACCCTCTCCTCCCCCCCCCCCACTCCTTGCCGCTCTCTCATGTTTAGACTTCCTTCTACCCACTCACCATCACAGAACTCATAAATTCTATCTCCTCTTCACATAACATAACTTGTAGTCTTGACCCTATCATGGATTCTGGAAACTTCCCTTGCCCTCCTTCCGGCCATTCTTGTCATGCTGAATGGCAGTCTTTCCTCCAGGTCTTTCCCCAACCCCCGGAAACATGCTCTGGTTCACCCTCTCTTAAAAAAAAATCACTTGATCCTCTCAACCCAGCACATTACCGCCCAGTTTCCAATCTCCCTTTCCTTTCCAAAATTTTAGAAAAAGCTGTCTTTGCTCAACTTTCATACTACCTAGGCTCCACTCACTTCCTCCACCTCTGTCAATCCAGTTTTCGGTCTGGCCACAGTGTCGAGACTATTCTGTTAGCATTTCTCAATGAACTCCACACCTCATAAGACCATGATGACATTTCTATAGCTCTATCCCTTGACCTTTCTTCAGCTTTCGACCTTGTTGACCACTCGATCCTACTTTCCCGTCTGCGTGATGCTGGCCTCCAGGGCATGGTATATCTGTGGTTTCACTCTTTTCTCTTTTCCCGTTCATGCACGGTAATCTCTAACTCCACCCCTTCAGTCTCCTCTGACCCCTTCCCTTTGCACTGCGGCATCCCCCAGGGTTCAGTGCTGGCACCTCTTCTGTTCAATATCTTCCTTGCACCGCTCACTGTCCTTATTCAGCAGTCTGAGATTTCAGCCTATTACTATGCAGATGATATTCTCCTTTTACACCATACCAATCCCTTACAGCCAGACCTTTCACCCCTCAACACCAGTTGCTAATTGGTTGGCTGTGAACTGTCTCCATCTTAATCTAGCTAAAACATCTGCCATCTGGTTCACTCATGGGAGTACCTGCCCATCTGTAGCCCCTCTTCTTGCAGGCTCTCCCATTCCTATTGTGTCCTCCTTCCATTATCTAGGGGTTTCTCTTGATTCCGATCTTTCTTTCAAGGATCATATCTCCCAACTTGTGAAAAAATCTTTGCCAAGTCTGTGCTATCTGTCCTTTCCTCACATCCCAAGCATTAACCACGCTTTTGCTATGTCCCGCTTAGATTTTTGCTACTCTGTTCTTGCTGGTATTCCTCACACTCAATTACACAGACTACAGCTTATTCAAAACATGGCAACCAGTATCATTACTCATTTCACTCGTCGAGAACATGTCACCCCCTTCTTCTCCAACTTCATTGGCTCCCTTTAGAATATCGCATCCGGTACAAAGTCCTTACCATGGTTCATCAAGCTATTTATACCCACACTCCACAATACCTGGCAGATCTCCTTCATTTCCATACACCTAGCCACCATCTTTGCTCAGCACACATTAACCGTATTTACCTCCCCTCTCCAGCCCGTGCCCACTTGCGGTCCACCCGCCACTCTGCTTTCTTTTTCCTTGGACCCGCCTTGTGGAACTCTCTCCCCACCCCTCTCAGACTAGAGCAGAATTTTATATCAAATTCAAATCACTTCTCAAAACCCATTTGTTTTCCTCTGCCTTTGACCTCCCGCCTTCCATTGTATGATCCTATGTTTTCCGGTTCTCTGTATCTCTTGTCTTGCTTCCTTTATCTTCTTTCTCTTTCCTATATTGCATTGAAGTTCCTTTCCTTTTTCTGGCATTGGCCTTTCTGTATATTTTTGGCGATTGTACACCGCCTTGATGTTATAAAGGGCGGTATATCAAATGGAATAAATATAAACATAACATTAAAAGGCCTTCCGCCTCAGTTGAGTAGGCCTGCATAAGGCGGGGAATATATTAATTTCTTGACTACAAAAAAGATTATTTTTTTCTGAAAATAAAGCTTCAAAATAACATTTTTATTAAATTCAGAATTAAAGGAGACCAGTAGTGTAGCCCAAACAGGAATCTCATCATTAGATGACCCAAGAATGGCAGATAAGTCAAGACTATCCACAGGTGACATTATTTCCTGTCTATCCCTCTCCTCAACAACTTTAACCCCTTTTGGTAGGTAATAAATACTATTCAAAGAGAGGTTAGCAAACTCCTGGTATCCAAGGATCTCCTTAAGATATTTCTGAAACAGTATTAAGGGAGACAAATAATGTATAATAAGAAAGTTCAAACACCTAAGGTTTCTGGCTCTGGAGGCATTTTCTAAATATTCCATTTGGTGATGAAGCAGGAGACTGTCCTTAACTGAGGAGGACACAGCTCCCTGAACAGTGGATTCCTGAAATTCCAACTTTTGAAGATGAGACTCCAAAAGACCAAGCTGAGCATCATGATGAGTAAAATTTGCTTCCAACTCCTTAGTAAAATCAGCAAGTTACTGAAAAGTGCCCCTAAGAGAAGCTTCCGTCTGAGAAACTATGGCACATATATCTTTTAAAGTAACTTCAGCTCCCTGCTCCACAAAAGCCAATAAACCACCTATGGCCCTTAAGGAACTTCCTACTACCGGAATCTGCACTATCCGGGGCAGGGGCGGCCCAAGGGGGGTGCGGGGTCATGTGCGGAGACTCGGTGCGGGGCCTCATTTGCATAAGTGGCCTTATTTGCATAGATATTTGCATAATGTTACCATACACTAACTTTTAGTAAACATGTCTCTTAATGAGTGTATGGATAAAGAAAGACTAAAAGATTTCTACATTACTATAATCCAGTGCCAACCGCCAGGCACATTAGGAACTACTACAAACGCTGCCCATTTAGAACCCATAGCAAACCCGCCGTATTCTGACAGCATTACTAGGACTCACAAAGCACCATACCCTACCTATCAAAAGGCAATACTGCAAATATTAAACCAATACATTTCAGAGAATACTGGGGAAAGAGAACAAGGGGCAATGTCAAATAGGAATTACATAAACAGAATACCTCAGCTCAGTTACACATGCAGAACATAGACCATCACCAAACAAGGAATCACAATTTAGAAACAAGAAGACAATAATTAAACTGGGAACCCCAAAAGCCAAACTTGGAATGTACAACAACACTGTAGAAATAAAACTATAAATTAATTTCCTCTTGTACCAAACAAAGCGCAGACATTAATGATGCACATTTCCAGAGCTTTCATATTCCAGTTAATAAATTCAAAATAAAGATATATCTTTCTATCTTTTGTGCATTTTTTTTCAGTTGCAATTGCTCCAGCCACTTTCTTCTGGTTTCTTCATGTTTTCTGCTAACTCTCCATCATCTGCTATCCATTTGTCCTTTCTTCTCTTCTAGTTTTTTTTTTCCATTCTCTCTCTCTACATCTGCTTTAACATACTAATCTTTCTCCTTTTGCTCTTTCCTCATTCCTATTTCATCCACACAAATTTTACCCCTCCATCCTCAGTCCCCACTTACTCTCCCAATACCTTGCCAATTGTAGATTTTTCATCCCTCCCACACAAAATATTTTCCCCTCTCCATTTTACTCTCCCAGCCCCATCCCATTCTAATCCTCCCCCAAAATCAGCTCCCTTCTAGTTCCAGTCTCACCCAGCATCCATTCCCTTCTAGTCCCTGCATCAGCCCATTTCCAGTCCTAGCCCCCCATCAGCCCATTTCCAGTCCTAGCTCCCCCATCCATTTCCAGTCCGAGTCCCTTCATCAGCTCATTTCCAATCCTAGCCCCCCATCAGCCCATTTCTAGTCATTTCCTAGCCCCACCATCAGCCCATGTCAAATCCTAGCTCCCCTCCACTCAGCCCAATTCCAGCCCAAGCCCCCCCCCCCCATGAGCCTACTTCCAGTTCTAGCCCCTCCATGAGTCCATTTCAATTCAAGCCCCCACCACAGCCCATTTTCAATCTTAGCTCCCCCCAACAGCCCATTTCCAGTCCTATCCTAGCTGCTCCATCAGCCCATTTTCAGTCCCCTAGCTCCCTTCCCTCACAGCCCATTTCCATTCCAAGCCCCCTCCCCATCAGATTTTAGCAGTTCAAGCTTCCCCTTCCACTCAGCCCATTTCCAGTCCTAGCAACCCATCAACCCACTTCCAGTCCTAACCCCCATCACCCCATTTTCAGTTTAAGCCCCCCCTATAACCCATTACCAGTCCTAACCCCCCATCAGCCCATTTCCAGTCAGTCCCCCATAGCCCACTGCCAGTCCTTACACCCAACCCCATCAGCCCACATCACATTTGATGTCCTCACAACATCAGCTCACCTCAAGTCATAAACCCCCCCATCAGCCCATTATCAGTCCTAACCCCCCCAACAGCCCATTTCCAGACAGCCCCCATCAGCCCATAGCCCATTACCAGTCCTAACCCCCCCAACAGCCCACAGCCCATTACCAGTCCTAACCCCCTCAGCCCACCTCAAGTCCTAACCCCTCCCCATCAGCCCATTTCCTGTCCTAGCCCCCCCATAGCCCATTATCAGTCCTAACCCCACCATAGCCCATTACCAGTCCTAACCCCCATCACCCCATTTCCAGACAGCCCCCATCAGCCCACAGTCCATTACCAGTCTTAACCCTCCCATAGCCCATAACCAGTCTTAACCCTCCCCATGGCCCAGTGCCAGTCCTACCCCCCCAACAGCCCACAGCCCACCTCAAGTCAAGTCCTAACCCCCTCCATAGCCCATTACCCCCCCCCCCCACCACCACACATCGGCTCATGGAAAATTTAAAAAAAAAAAAGCTGGCTGCCGCCGCAGCAGCAGTAGAATGGAGTGTCCTGCGGGGCCCCCTCTGCCCGGCTGAGCTCTCCCGGCCCGGCTGAGCCCCTCTGCGCCGGCTTTCAGATACACGAAGGGAGAGTGTCTCCCTCGCGTCTCTGTTAAGCCTGCAGGGGCTGATGGGAAGCAGGGGCTGATGGGGAGAGGGGGAGAGGGGGCCCCGCGGGACACTCCATTCTGCCGCTGCCACGGCGGCAATGGCAGCAGCCAGCTTTTTTTTTTTTTAATTTAATTTTTAAAAAAGCAGAATGCTCTTTGCGCGGGGCCCCCTGAAACGCGAGGCCCTGTGCAAAAAACATTCTTGCTCAATGGACGGGCCGGCCCTGATCCGGAGTAGAGGAACTCCCACAGAGGAAACATCAGAGGAAGACACAAGAGGTTGTGACTGTCCCTCCAAAGCAGGAGAGGAAACCGGGGAGCTCACAATCCCATTAGCAGTCTGTGGGGAAGGGATGATATCCCCCAACAAAAGTGAGGAGCTGGTAGATGAATCCAAACTTTCAGACAAAGGCAAAGAGAGATCTTCCAGCCCTTTAGCAGGCATGATGACATGTCTGTCCATCGGGCCCACAGTCTTAACAGATTTAAAAGGATTATTGTTACTCACAGGAAATATCTTCTTCTTAGTTTGCCTATGCCAGACTCCAGAACTCACTCTGCTCCTCTGTATTACGAAGGGGCTCCAAAGGGCCTTTGGGAGCGCCTACAGTTACTTCTCGCAGATGGGGCCATGATTTAAAGGCCCCCTGGTGACATCAGCGACATGTAGTGTGGATGGTCTGGGCAGCTCAGCAACAGGCAAGGCTCCAATCCTCCTAACCATCCAAAGTTAAGCACCTGTACTGGTGCTTAACTATACATATATTCAACATAGCTATCTGTATAAGTAGTAGCACTTGAATATACTTGTAGTGTGAGATTATATTTAAGTTAGATCTGTAATTTAATAGACCTAAACTAAGGGTCCCTTTTATTAATGCTTAGTGTACACTCTTGCATGACCCATTTTATTCCTGAGGGCCATGGGCCAGATAGTGTGTGCTAAGTGTTAGTAAAAGGGCCTATGCATATATAACTTATCCAGATAGTAGCTGATTATCACTCGCTCTTCTCCCCTAAACCAATTCTACTTTTATACAGATAAGTATTGGGTCGTTTAGTAATTTTAAATAGCATGATGTTATCTGTAAAGCATTTTGAAATATACAGATAGGGCAATTATGCATTCGCTGGCTGCCATCAAACACATAACTGCCTTTCAATACTGAGTCCTCAAATTATAACATAAAATAACATAAACAGATCATCACATGCTCTATAACAGGCATGTCCAACAGGTAGATTGCGATCTACCTGAAGATCACGGAGGGGGTCAAAGGTAGATCACCTGCCCCACTTGGCTCTATCTCTCCAGCAGCTCGCCCCGTCGCTAGGAGAGAGCTCGTGGCAGCAGGTCTTCTGCCGAGGGCTTGCCGCCGCCGCCGCCGCCGCTGCTGATCCTTTTTTCCCTGCCTGCGGGAATCTTGCCTGCGGGTGTATTGGGGGCGCTTGTTGTTTTCATGCCAATAATTTGTGGGTACCCCAGGGGACCGCCGCCTGCACCCCGCAACGAGATGCCACAGGCCCGGTGTCATACCTGGTCTCCGACCTTTCAGAATCACCCATTCCTGCCCCCGCCCCAAAACCCCTTAGAAGTGTGTTATATACCAGGCGATATCCATTCGCCCGGGCTTTACCTGAATACACTTAGGGGTATGTTTACTAAACTGCGTTAGTGCAATTCGTGTTAGGAGCCGCGGTAGAGACAGAAACCCCAAATAAGGACATCGGCGGTACATCGTCTCCGAGAACGCGCGTTACAGGGCACGTTACCGCGCGTTAATCTTAAGAAGGCGCGCAGGCAAACAAGCACAGCAACAGAGCTGTAGCACAATGGTTACAACACTGACTGATGGTACAGGGGTCATGGGTTCGATTCCCCAGTGGGCCTACTGTATAAGGCTGGCTGAGGCAGCACCCTTTACATTGAAGTAGAAATTGTTGAGGCATTTGACATGTATTTTAATTAGTGCTGCCAGCAAACACACCCTCACGGTGGCATAACCTAAGGTGCCGCATAGCGCACTCCATAGGACACATTATAAAGTGTACTGTCTGCCAAGGCACCCTATAATGTCCCCTATAGGACACCTTATAAGGATGTGAACAAAGCCCTGGCTGTCTGCAGGACTGCACGTCACCACACAAACTGTCTGCTGTGGGTACCAGGATAGGGGTAACCCACCCGTACCCATGATGCACTGCACATGCCAATCAGCAGTCGAGAGATGGGCACAAGATCGGGTATGCACCCCCACAGCACCTCGGCCTTGTAGGGGGAACAGACTGTGTGTGGCACAGCCACTGACAGTCACAATGTGCGGGTACAGTGCCCACCCTGAGGTTGAGGTGGGGCGCCCAGCACCAGATCCACAGCACCTTTCATGGCTGAAATACGCCATGCTGCAGGTCCCCAGCAGTGTGTGATAGGTAGTTCTGTTAGACACACCTAGGATACATCTGTGTCCTGCTGTATGTCTCGGTCATGTCTAGTCCCTATGGGCGATGCTGCACCCAGAATAGTGCATATCCTGTGTTGGTGCCATCGTTACCTGCTGTAGGTGAAGGGGGGGGGTGTATGGACCCATAGGCAGATTATGTACCACCACACAACCCACCCTCTGGGGCTCAGGGTGGGAAACAGGATCACCCACCAATAGATCCGCAGTCTACCTCCCTGCAATGGCAGCAGTAGAGGGGACCAGCAACCCCAGTCCTGCTGGGGAACAGACAGAGCGGTACACATCCATAACGCAATAGCAGACAGACGGCAGGCCTGGAAATGCTCATCTGCTCCCCACCATTATCTGACATTCCCCAGCAGCAAGCCTCCAGCCGCTGCACCCTGCAAGGTGTTCCAGCAAGATACATACCGGTACTAGCTGCAGACAGTCCGCCAGCTAGTCCATAGTGCATGGTCCTGGAGGAGATGCATGTACCCAGAACGGGGATGTCAGCATATACACCAAGCAGATAAGTCAGTGATTGGGCCCCATAAGGAAACCCATAAATATCACATGAGAGAAATGCTATATAGCACTATGGGGGAACCTAGCCATGCCATGGTCACTGCTCAGTCAGGGTGAGAGTGACCTCCCAGCAGGACATGCTATGTCCACCCTGTTCGTGCAGGTGGTGGCCAGGCACTACAATGTTAGTGCCATTGCCCTATGCCGTGTGCAGATGCATCCAGGCCAGGCCACCCTATCCAGGCTATTCCCACGGTACCTTGCTCCTCATTATACACATTGGCAGGCCAATACTGGCAACAGTGCTAGCAGTGTGGGCTGTGGAGGGTGTTGGCAGCCACCACAAACTGGATAGACAGACACACACTCCCCACACCTATGCCAGCATTGTGCAACTATAGAGCTGTTGGGCAGCCCAGGCCACCACACCAGTCCTGGGCACAGTGCAGGCATGGCTATGGTATGTAATACTGTAGGAGTCACTCCCCAAGTTGGTAAACACTATCAGACACAAGACCTGTAGCACACTCCACAGACATCAGAAAAGTTGCTATGATGCAGCTCACTCAGAAAAGTGTACTTAACCTAGGAATTGCTATCTGCCAGTACTCATAGCAACCTTTTGATAGATGTGTACCATATTCCCCGGTTTAGGGTGGCATTACTAAGGTATGCAAGTGCTAGTATTGGGAGATGCACGCAGAGCCCAAAGTCCTGCCTCTCCAGGAGGCTTTGGATAATGGGGCCTGTGGGTGCGGGTGCGTCTGCCCCTGTTGGCTGCTGCTTTACAGCAGAGGTTCCCAACGCCTGTCCTGCGGTGCCAAACACTGTTTGGGTTTTCATGCTGTCCCTCATGAATATGCATGAGATACATCTGCATACCATGGGGGTGGCACATAGAAATGCAGCACAGGCATCTTTACCAGAGGCAGCATGGAACCGGGATGGTGTTTGGCCCTCCAGGACTGCAGTTGGGAGGCTCTGCTCTAGGTAATGTGCATGTTTATGGTGTCTGTGCTCTGTAGGGTAAAATGTAGGTGTCTTGGGCATGTTTACGTCATCTGCAATAAAGGTGCTGTCTGTATTTGCACGTTGTAGTAGTGGGTAAAATATGGGGACTGGGTTGGCAGGAACCACAGCTGGGACTTGAACCTGTGACCCTCTGCTTCTGAATACACTGGTTTTGTGCACTGCACCACCTTGTTGTCACAGAGTCAGTACATTCCTTGGTGATACCATGACTGTTCGTCAGACAGGGCCCGTCTGTTGCAGTACACGGCACCCACCTACACAGGGCTAGTCCACGGTCTGCTCTGGGCAGCTGCCACTGCCCCCTCCACCACCAGTATCCCTCAGCCACCATGCTGACATGCCCTTCTGCTGGTGGTGCTGGTGGTGCGCAGTCTCAGGCCATCCAGTGTGCAGGTAGGCAGCTGCCTATGGTGCGGGTTCTGGGGTAGGGGTGCCTGCATAGGTGTCCACGCTTTCCCCCAGCACCGCCTGCCAATGTTCCGTGCCCTTGGGGGTAGCTGCTGGGTACTATCCCCTGTGACACTGTGGGAAACACAGTCGTGCCCATGTTGGGCCTTCAGCAGTTGCTGTCTGGCTGCTCTGCTGCTTCAGCATTCGTATGGGCCACCTAGGCATCACCCTGGTCCGCACTGTGGCCCAGCTGCACCACAGCATGTGCCGCCTGTGGCCCTCTGTATCCACTTCTCCGGCATCTGTCCAGTTGCCGTTCCAACATGCCCGCCCTGATGTTGCAGGACATGTGCACGCCATACGAACCCTGTCCGATGGTGGGGAAAAACCTGAGCAGCGCTATATCACTGTGGGCTCATTCACCTTGTATGGGGGCGGAGTATAGACCCTTCCACGATTTATATCTGTTCTATGGAGCTTACTCGGGGGGGGGAGATGTTGATGTTTCTCATTGCTACCACTATTGGCCAGCTTGGTTATGGTCTTTTTCCAGTTTGTTGGGGTCATTTTCAGTGTTTATGTGCCCTTTTGTTCTGTGCACATGTATCACACTTATCACTTTTTTTAAGTTTCCCTGCCTGGGCTGTACATTGCTAACACTGAAATGGTTTCTCTCCCCTGTAATGTGCATTTAACAGCAGGTTTTCATCCGCATTGGAATTGAGCTCTTCAGATCAGCGCGTTAGTGTGAAGGGAGCCTCTCCCCGCCCACTCTCCGCCCATTGACCCCTTCTCTCCGCCCTCTCTCCACCTTCTGTGGTGTTTTACCGTGCCGCGGGAGTTTACGATCGTTAACTATGTTTAACGCGCATTATGTAACGTTAACGATCGTAAGCGCGTCATAACGCGCATTATGATGTGCTTACGATCGTTAATGTTACATAACATGCGTTATTTACGATTACCGCAGTTTAGTAAACATACTCCTTAGCGTATTAGTTGTGTCGTGTGCTGGTCATTGGTCACTTTATAGTTTGCTTTCATTAAACGTTTTCGGGCAGACACAACAAATTGTCAAGAATTTGGTTATTTTGGCGGGCTTTTCCAATTTTGTTCTAACTTGCCTATGCCTTGCCTTCGAATTGGTTCGAACCACTGTGACTTTTGCTTGCCTCTGCAATTTTATTTTGCCTAGCCTTTGTGTTGATTCTACACTGCAATTTTATTTCGCCTTGCATTTGCGTTGATTCTACACTGTGTGCAGAATTTATCATCAACTGTTTCGTCTTTATGTTGTTTCACGAGTGATGTAGTTGATAAATTTAAAGATGTTGTTAAACAGTTAAGTTCTTTAGCTCAGATTTCTGCCCGTGTTGATTCCCATCTCCTAGCCGGTTCAAATACTAATCTTCCTTTGCTTAAGGATATTTCCGCTGTTTCTTACCATGTGGAGTTGTTGGAAAATCAGCATCGGGCTAGAAATCTACGTTTTCTCAATTTTCTCTCAACACACTTATTGTCTCCTGAAATTTTGTTGCAGAAATATTTCTCTGAGACTTTACAATTGAAAGGTTCTTTAAATGTGGTTCAGGTTTATTCATTTCCCCCTGGCAGTCAAGCGATGCTCTCTGAAGAGGGGGCTTCTGCTCCTTCTGATCAGTCTGTCACTCAAGATTTAACTGCCTTCTTGGAGGACTCTTCAGATGTCATAACCAAGCGTTGCACTGTTGTTGCAACTTTTGGCTCTGAATTTGTTAAACTATCTGTGCTTAGAGCCTATTTTAAGCACAGGGATGCCTTGTTTTGTGGGTTCAAACTCCAAGTATTTCCGGATGTTGGCCGTGCCACACAGCTTAGGCGTAAACAATTTTTGGAGTTGAGAACTAGAGTTGTAGCTTTGGGAGCGTCTTTTTTTTTTTTTTAAAGTTTCCCTGTCGCTGCTTGGTTATTTACCAGGGGCAAAGTTATGCTTATACTGATGTGTTACAGTTACAGAAATTTTTGACTGCGAGGGAATTGGCCGAGAAGTAGGGTGGCGGGTTTGTTTTGTTTTTTAGTCCCTTATGTGGAGTTGTAAAACTCTTAATTGCTAGTATTATTTTTATTTTCTTGATATGTTGATCATTTCTCCTTGATGTGTTCTGATTTTCTTTGGTGTATTCTTTTTCTTGAATATTATCTGGATTACTTGGATTTGTTTTCCTTTGTTAGTTTTGTATTCAGGGAAGAAAAACTTTAAATAAAAGATTTAAAAAATAAATAAATAAGAAACAGATCATAACTGCTATTCAAGATGTACAATTGTCAAGAAACACCATCGTGCGGCGAATAGAAAAGATTTGTGGAGACACAACTGAACAATTGTTGGAGGATGTTTCAAACTGTGTTGCTTTCTCACTCCAACTGGATGAATCTACAGACATAAGAGACTTAGCCCAGTTACTAGTCTTTATCCGGATGTTTTTTGAAGACTTCAGTGTTAAAGAAGAACTACTTGGAATGATTTCTTTAAAAGGAAGAACTACCGGTCAGGAAATATTCAGTTCTTTACATTCTTTTGTGACAAAGTGTAATCTTCCATTGCATAGACTTGTTTCCATCACTACTGATGGAGCAAGAGCAATGACAGGTGAGGTTAACGGTTTCATAGCCCTCTGGAGACAGCATGACGACATCCCAGATTTCCTTTCTTACCACTGCATCATTCACCAGCAAGTTTTGGCAAGAAAGAGACTCAATACAAAGACACTCATGGACATCACTTTCAAAATTGTAAATTCAGTTTGTGGAAGATCACTTCAAATACGGCTTTTCAATCTTACTCTTGATGAAGGGGCAGCGGAAATCATTTTGCACACAGATGTAAGGTGGCTAAGTAGGCACAAATTTCTGCAAAGATTTCGTGATTTGCTGAATGAAATAAGAAATTGTTTTGAAGGAGAGGGGAGATGACCAAGCAGAGTTGGAAGATGAGACGTGGTTATGTGATCTGGCATTTCTCGCTGACTTTACAGGCGAACTAAGTGATATGAACCTTGAACTACAAGGTGAAAACAAATGCATTGGCGAGATGAGTACAGTTTCATCCTACAAGAGCAAATTTGAGCTAATGATGACTGACCTTGCAAACAACACTTTTGATCATATTCCTAATATGCAGGACCATCTGGGACAATATCCAAATTTTGTTTTTCAGAATGAGAATTATGTGACAGAAATCTGTTCTGTTATCCAGGAATTCGAAAATAGATTCTGTGACTTCCAAAAAATTGGAACAGTTGTGGAGTACTTGTCATACCCATTCAAAGTAGATGTGGACATTAAAGAAACTGCAGCTGCTATCAGTAAAAATTACTCATTGAACAAGATATCTCTTGAAAATGAAATATTAACCCTTAAAAATGACATTTTTCTCAAGACCCGTGCTGAGCAAGAATCGTTTTGGAAGCTAGTGCCTAGAGACAAATTTCCCAACTTGAGAAGATGCAGTGAAGCTGTACACTCCTGTTTCGGTTCAACTTATTTGTGTGAATCTGCATTTTCCCATCTGAAAATGACAGAGTACACAACGTTCCAACATGACAGATGAACATCTCCAGGATTCCCCGAGACTGGCCCTCACGCAATATTCACCCAACTTCAAAAAGCTGGTGGATGAAATGCAGGCTCAGACGTCTCACTAATGAGCAAGAGCGAAATATTAAAGATTGTGCAAGATCTGCCTGGATCAATACTCGACCTAAATTTAACACAAATTGCTCAATAAAAGTTAAAGAAAATTATTACTTAATAAAACTTTAAGAAAAATGTATTTTCCATTTCCTCTCGCAGTTCTTACTGGATCTTCGTCTCTCTGTTTTGTTTTTGCTTAATTTGCTTAACAGCTGATCACATCCAAGTAAATGACAGAAGGTTCATTAAAAATAGGGGGGGGGGGAGAATCCTCCAACTTTATTGGGTTATAATTTAATTTGAAACTAATTTGGAACTTAATTTTCATGGTGGTAGATCACCGGCACTTTTGGCTGGAAAAAGTAGATCACGACCTGTTCGAAGTTGGACATGCCTGCTCTATAACAAACAAACAATATCTTCACAATTAACAAACATAACCATCAAAGAACATAAAACTACAAAATCCTTAAACAATACAAACAAAATCAAATGGCAATAAAGCAATTAAATGCTCTAGAAAACAACCATGTCTTGTTTTACATATCTTCATGAGTCAAATAATCTTGTACCAATCACAGAGCCCTGCGGATTAAATTACAAAACTGAGTAGAGGTATATGAAAAAGCTTGACCACATGTATCCAACAACCTCAGCTATCCTGGGGAAGGCAAAGACAGAAGATAACCGTGGGACGATCACAATTGCAATTGCTCCATCAAAATTCTGAACGTCAGCATCATCAACTTAAAATCAATTATTTGCCCTGCAGGCAAACAGCGGAGCATTTTTAAAGCAGGAGAAATGTGATCTGATTTAGATAGCGCTACAAAATGTACACAGCACTGTGCAGATGTATATAAGGAATAGGCCCTGCTTCTCAGAGCTTTGGAGCTTACATTGCAATCAAAATGCACAAGTCAAACATAGGCCCCTATTTATCAAGGAGTGCTAAGGTTTTGCACCTCACACGCATCAACTGCAAATGTTAAGGGACATTAGGTGACAAACATCTGTGGTAACTGCTGAATGTATTTCCAGCACTTTTGGCAGGGCTGCTATGCCGTTAACACAGCTGCTACCCAAATATGAAATTGCTACCAATGGCTCCTGCTTAGAAAAGTGCAGAGCAGTGTGCTCCGATGGAATGAGCCATGGGATGTGACGGCATCGATGGAATCACAAGAAAAGATGATTTCTATGTTTATATTTTGATGTTCAGTACTGTCTTTGCTTGCTGATGGAAGTGCCTTGAAGAAATGCTGAACTACCTTAAAAGTCAGCCGTTTTTTAGTTCAGGGCAGATGCTACAATTAAGCAAAATAGGTGGTCGCCTAGTGCCCCAAACTTTGGATGCTGGCCCGTTCCTACCATTGTCATCACTCCGCAGCTCTCTGAGACCTGCAGCAAAGACAATGACAATCAAACAACAAAATAGCACAGCCCGAATCACTACAAGCTGTTGCTGCACTCTATAGGTTCAGCTGGTCTCTCCCCCTCTGATGCAGATTTCCTGTTTGCATGGGGGCAGAATGAGGGTTTGCCTAGAGAACGTCACATCTTGCACTAGCCCTGTTTGAGTTGCTGCTGGGTGGTATTAAACCACTGAATTGTGTAATATTGTAATACTGAATATTTTTATGTTCATAGAAGAAAATAACAAGAAAAATTTGTTTTTGTAGGAGGAATTCTGTTGGTTATGGGACTGATGATTGAATATAGTGAGTGTGCTGTGGAAAGCTAACATTCTGATGGTCCCTTTTAACTATTTAGAAAGTAGTCGTCAGTAAGGAGTTGTTTCCAATATTTCCATATATACAATAGGGGGCTTATGATAAGGTTTTGTATTTTATAAAGGCAGCATTTGCATCTAAGCACCTTGCGTAAAATAGCTGAAATCTTCTGCACAAAGAAGACCTGCTTGAAACAGAAGTAATTTTGTGTGTTTATGTGCCTGGCATTCCATGCCTTTACCTTTATTGTACAATGGGTTGTCCTGGAAAACTGTGAGTTTTTGTGTATTTTCTGGTTATTTGAATTCTATCGTGACTTTTATTTTCCTCTTGCTCCTGCCCAGTCCATTTAGTCTGCTGCCTCAGACTCATATTTGTTTTATCTCATAGACTCGTAGTTGTTTGACTGCTGGTTTGTTTTTGATATTTTGTATTTCTTTCCCTTTCTTATTGTGAACGGCTTAGATTTTCACGAGATATACAATATAGTAAATAGATATGGACTATGGCTATTCATTATGTATTAAATAAAATATTTATACATACATGCCAATTCTCCCACTGTTCCGCCCATTCTCCACTCCTGTGAATGCCTGTCCATGTGAAGGAAAATTATAGGAATGAAAATGTGCAAAACGTGAGGTCGATTTTTGAAGAGAGGGTGTGCCTGTGGGAGGCCAATATAATTTTTTTTCAAATGTCCAGCGACTGGATAATATGTTGCAAGATCATGCAGTCCCGAAGTATACATATATGTGTATCTGTGGTGGGGTAGAAACCTACACGTGTAAAATAAGAGGCTGTTAGTGGTGGATGTGCACATGCAAATGGCTATATTTTGGTTGCTATACTTGGTGGCAAAATACACTTGCCCACTGCAAACTACATCCGCATGGCACATCTTCCCCTACGGAACTGCGTAAACTTGTTTCCGGTGTACACATGCTGCAGCAGCCATTAGAAGCTCACAGATTCAAGAGCACTGGCATGGCCGCCAGGAGGGAGTACAGCTTCTTGGATGTGACTGTCTGGTGTATATCCTGCTCTGCCAGCTGTGAAGTTGGAGGCCACCACAAGCTGTAGCATGATGGGCTTGGAAACTTGTATAAAGATCCAGACGACTCTGTCCAAATAAGCTGAAATCTTAACTCTTTGATCCACCCTAATACCTGTTAGTTTGCCTGCTAGTTCATGGATGACACTAATGTGGTGGGCAGCAACACACTATATTTACATGAGCTCCCCTGCAACCTGTCAGAGCACACACATATACACATACACACTCTCAATAATTTCCAAATGGCATGTCAGGGTCTGCAAATCTTGCAGCCTATAACATTGCCAATTGCAAGCACATGGCCAGTAAGCAAAGTTGCTGAGGTTTTGCTCACATGCATATAGTACAAGCAGACATCATACATGCCACCACAAGGAAGCCATGATACTAGCTAGGCAAGTTTGGTCCCAACACCCTGTGTCTACATGCAATACTCACTGCAGTGGCATAGCTCATGCAATCACCCTGTGTTCTTATTTATTTATTTAAAAAAAATTATATTCTGTGCTATATCCTAGGCAGATTACAACAGAAACAAGCATAAAATAAATCATAACTCACATAACAAAAACAATACTCAACTCAAAGACACAACGTCCTGCTTTGTTATTCAATAAATATGAAATAGTATACTCAAAGCCTAACTTACACAATCTGCTGGAAAAGCCTGCAGAAACAGATGTGCCTTTAATTTTTTACAAAACACCAAGATGTCAGAAGTGTTGCATAATTCAAAGGGTAATACATTCCGAAGTCATGGAGCAGCCATAGAAAACATTCTGCTACAAAAGACCTGGAAACAGACACACTGAAACAAAGGAATATCCAAAAGTAAAGTTTCCTGAGAACGTAAATTGCAAGGAGGGCAATAGACTCACAAAGTTGCAGACAAGCTGAGTGAAGCCTTGTGATTTAAGGATTTAAATAGCAACATAATAGTTTTATATGTAATTTGTGACTTAATAGGCAGCCAATGTAAATTATATAAATAGGTGGAAATATGCTTGAATCTCCTGCGATTTGTGATCAAGCATGCTGCCGCATTTTGCATCGATTGCAGAGGCTGAATAACATAAGACAGAAGCCTGAGAAAAAGGTTATTGCAATAAACTACTGCTGATAAAACCAGTGCTTGAACCACAGTATGAAGATTCTCAGGTGAGAGAAAAGACTTAAGCCTACGAATCATGTTAAGTTTATAGAAAGCGGCTTTGGTGATTTTTTGAATGCGGGCTTACATAGTCAATTGAGTATCTAATACGACTCCTAAATCATGAGCTTGGGATCTGGTAACACACAATCCCAAATCCTCATAAAATTAGACACAGGATCAGGTAAAATCCAAGATAAAAATAAGACTTCAGTTTTACCACATCTAATACATGCTCAGTCAAGGCCCTTCAGGGCACAAAGAAGAGATGCAGCCAAAACCATGCAAATAGGTGCTAGTCACTTTGTACAGCAGTCATAAGCTGTTGTCAGGTCGCCAAGGAAGGTGGACGAACCCAACCCTGCCAGGCCAGATTTATTTATTTTTATTTATTTATTTATATTCTCTTATATACCGCACTATTCTGCATCAGTGCGGTTTACATTGAACAAACTGAAATTACATTGAACAGGGCATTATAACTTGGAGATAACTATTTTACAGGGAACATGGGCTATGGAGGGTTAAGTGGCTTGCCCAAGACCACAAGGAGCACCTGTGGGACTAGAAACCCCAGTCCTTCCGGCCCAAAGTTGCTGTCCTCTAGAGGGATTTGAACCCCCAACCTTCCGGCCTGAAGTACCTTGCCCCAACCACTAGGCTACTCCTCCACAGATTCCACAGCCACAGTCACCATCACCCAGATGCAGGCAAACACCTCCAACAAAGATGTCCCGCAAGAGCAGGGAAAGACACTCTGTGGGTGGCAGGGATCATCCATGTCTAGGGAACTCCTGAACCCTAATGTGCAACCCTTTCTTCTGTTCCAGCCACTTTGTCATACAATGGGGGCTGGAGGTCTACAAAACAAGATTCAGAGCCATCCGGAGAGCCTGTCTTGAAATGCTGCAGTGAATGCAGCAGGAGATGGCAGAGCCAATTGCATAAACATAAACATGATAGAGAAGCAAGTGGGACATTGCAATGGTTATATATGGGATCTGTGGAACATGACAGTGATGGCTGATGATAAGGAGCTGAGGTGTGCAAGAGATGTCTGTTCTGGAGCAAGGGGTCACATTGGGCCTAAAGACTAAAAGTATATGTAGGATGACAAACACCCTTGCATCAGACCTGTCTGGATGGTGTGCATACACCCTGCACCTTGACTCACACACATGGAGGGAAGGGAGTGGGCAATGGGACATGACACATCCATCCACCAGGCAGCAGCAACAATAGCTGCCCCCTCCCCCCAGTTGTTGGCTAGGAACCAGATAGCAAGTACCGATGACTACAAATCACCGCCCATATGCATGCACCTGCAGATATGTAGAGACTCACACAAACACAACCATGAAGCTGCTAGTGTACTATGGTTTCCCATAACACTTTGCCACATAACACCCAATCCAACATGCATCACTCACATGGACATGCACAGTGCAGCATTGTGTTAGCCTGTGGGAATCTCTGGATGGGCATTGCACCATAGCCATAGCTGATGTTGAGAAAGTAGGAATGCATTTCTTTATACACCTCATTCCCACAGCCACTGCAGAACTTGCACCGGGTTACAGAAGAACCACTATACTCCATCTGTGACTGTGTCATCCCACACACATCTACTGCACTACAGAGGCATTCGAACTATCCTGTCCTTAACCCACAACCCTACCACATGGGGCATTCAATGGCCACCCTTTGCCCATCTATATAGGGCCTCTCTCATCCCTCTCTCTTACAAGTGCTGTGGCTGATCATGGGAATTCTGAGACGGGCTGCCCAATTCTGTCAGAGACATGCATATGTTGAAAGTATCAATACTCAGATGCTGTATGTAATGTGTTAGGCCTCCAACACCCCCAGGCTGGTCTCATGACAATACATTTGTTTTCATTTACCACTACTTCTACTATTACTTATAGCGCTACAAGGCATGTTGTTGTTAAGTGCCGTCGAGTTGGAATCGACTCATGGCGACCCTCTGGATAGCTATCCTAAATTGTGCTCGGTCTTCAGTCAGGCGGCTCATTGTTGACAAACTGGTACCCGTAGCTGCTGTTATTGTATCGATCCATCTCATTGCTGGCCTTCCTCTTTTGCATTGACCTTCTATCTTGCCAAGCATGATGTCTTTCTCTAATGATCTCTCTCTTCGCATGATGTGTCCGAAGTATGAAAGTCGAAGTCTTGTCATCTGAGCTTCTAAAGAAAGCTTAGGTTTGATCTCCTCTAGTACCGACTGGTTTGTTCTTCGGGCAGTCCATGGTATACACAGTATTCGCTGCCAGCACCATAATTCAAAGGCATCAATTTGCTTCCTGTCTGTCTTTTTCACTGTCCAGCTTTCACATCCATATGATGTTATTGAAAATACCATGGCTTGAACAAGTCGAATCTTTGTATGGAGAGAGACATCTCTGCTCTTGAGAGTCTTATCTAGGTCTTTCATACACAGTGCTATATAGAGGCATATAAGAGACAGTCCCTGCTCTTAAGAGCTTACAGTCTAGTCAAGACAGACAACACAACGACTGGGGACTAGGATATATCTAAAGGAATGGTAAAAACACACATAGGAGTTGAACAGGAGACAAAGAGGATCAGGATCCAAAAGCAGAGGTGAGTTTTTAGCCTGGATTTGAATAGGATCAAAGATACAGCATGACGTATTGACTCAGAAGAGTTGGCTGAGAAGAGATATGATTAAGATCTATAAAATAATGAATGGAGTGGATCAAGTAAACATAGATCAGTTGTTTACCCCTTCAGAAAATAGAAGGATTAGGAGACACGAAATGAAGCTACAATATAGCACATTGAAGACTATTTGGAGAAAATGTTTTTTCATTCGGTGTGTACTAAAACTCTGTAATTCATTGCTGTAGGATGTAGTAAAAGCTGTTAGTGTAGCTGGGTTTAAAAGAGACTCAGATAAGTTTGTGGAGGAAGTCCTTAAACCATTATTAAAGTGGACTGGAGAAATCCACTGCTTACCCCTGGGATAAACAGCATGGAACCTGGATTGGCCATTGTTGTAAACAGGATACTGGGCTCAATGGGCTTTCTTCTGTTGGCATGTTATGGAGGCAATGGAATACAGCACTGTCAAAAGCATCACTTCTCTGTGTCTCATTTGCAGCGCTAGCTGGAAATTAAACACAACCACTGCTGCCAGCAGCAGGCCAGATGCCACCACTGCTGCAAGAATTGCTGCCTCCCCTGGCACAGGAGGCATTACCTCTGCCACTGCTATCACCACATACAGTGCCTCCATGGTCCAAGGAGGAGAGCACAAGAGTGAAAGTAGCAGTACCAACAGCTGCGGCAGCAGCTCACTGGTATGGGCAGTGACAACATCTAAGAAGGAGAAAGGAGAGGAGAAGAACTCAGATGTGGTCATCAAACTTGTCAAGGTGCAGGACTGGACAGCCAGCAGCAACCACCTGTGGCAGGGAAGGCAGTGGAGTGGACTTCAGAAGCAGAGCCTGAGGAGGTCATCAACCTCAAGCATGCACAAAGCAGATAGGTGCGGGAGGAGTTTGGGGATGTATGAGAGGGGGAGGGTGGGTGGAGGAGGCAGATGGACAGAGTGGTGCACCAGTGCAGTACCTGGTCACCCAGCCTGTCCAGCCTGCCTCCATGCTGGGGCAGGTGTTTCACCATAAAGTCCTCCAGCCCTAGGGTGATTCCAAAGTCCTGCAGCATCACTCATCCCTTGAACAGGTGGTGGAGGAGGGCTTTGAAATGGTTTCCAGGTCAAAGGACCTCATGGTCAGACACCTGTATGACCTGAGAGCAGCGGTGCTTGCCATGGTTGTGGCAATAAACCAACTCATGATATGCATCTCCGAGAGCAGGGATGAGGGCTCGGGAGCCATGTAAACCCCTACTGACAGGCCATATTGGCCGATAATAAAAGTTTGCATTAGTTGAAAAATGTGTCCTGTATCATTATTTACTGTGCACCTAACCACCACTGTTGCTCCACACCAGTCCTTACACACAACAGGTGCCTGATGGCACCACCCAGGGATGCACTGCCAGCTGTATGCCCACCAGTGTGGCCCTACCTGACTCAGTGACCCCTGGCAACCCAAGACACTGTGGCACTACCAGGTCCAGCCAAGCATGGCCCTCTCCACGTCCACCTCAAGGTATTAGAGTCCAAGGCAAATCATCAGCCTTAGCCCCCCCTCCAGGATTTAAATAAGTACCCAGCTGGAGATGGAGGAGGACAAGAAGGAGCAGAAGCCTTGGCTGCAACCACTTACCCCATGAGCTGAGCCAACAGTACTTCTACTGCTCTAGCACCTGCTCCACAACCTGAGCTACCAGCACTTCCTGCACAGCAGACTGTAGCATCGGCAGTGCAGGAGGAGTGGTGTTGATGGAGAGGGAGGGATAGAAGGAGGAGGAGTGTGGAAAGAGTAGGGGAGGGGAAAGAAGCAGAATGGCAGCCTGAGAACTTGCTGCAGTTGCTAGCTACTCAGGCTGTCCACTCCACTTCCTTGCTCTCCAGGTGAGTCCTCATGAGTTGTCAATGGAGCTTGAGGACTCTGAAATCCTGCTGCAGATCACGCTCATGTGATGTAAAATCAGCAGGGCTTTGGGGATTTTCAGATCTCCATGTGTCACATAGTAACCCATCTGGAGGGCATGTGAGCAGAGATATGTGCTATCCTGCAAGTGTTACAGCAGCTGCTGGAACATACTCCTGCTTCTCCTGCTCCACAGAGGGAGGAAGAGAGGGGCACTCGGTATTATGGGCTACCTTGTAATGTGAGGGGAAACCCCTCATTGTACATATTACTAGCCCTGTTAGCACATTTTTACTTATTTATGGTCTCTGTTTTATTTGTCTATATTACCCTTATCTCCATCCACTCGGTGCCACTCCTTGTGCATGGAGCCTGGAGCCAAAAGCATAATCACACATTATACCCTGTATTGGAGCCCTTCCACAAGATAATAAGATCCAGCTATGTGTTGATCACATTGTGCTGGAGGTGTTATTCTTACATGTATATGTCTACCTTGTCCCAGACACATCTCCATAGTCACTTATTTTATTTTAAATATTTATATTCCACAGCAATCCTGAGATCTTGGCGGATCACAAGAAATATACACAATATTCAAAAAAAGTAAATAAAACACAAAAGTACATAAAAACAAGAAACTTTAACAATATAAAAACAAATCAGTCCGTTAGAATTAAAGGACTCCTCAAAAATCACAATCCCTCAAAGGCCTGCTGTCTTCAAATTCTTCTGAAAAGGCAAATAACCAGTCTGAACTCTAAGGCTTTTTGGTAAAGTATTCCAAAGTACTGGCCCAACTACAAAAACAGCTCGTTCATACATACAAGTGAATTGACACTGCTTTACTGTAGGAACATTCACTTACAGCAATATGTCCCCAAATGAGATATGGGTCAACCAGCTATATAGCCATTCCACACAACAAACAAGTGGCCATGTGACTCCCCAGGAGAGACCAGCATTGTCTGTAACTAGATAACATCAGCAACACCATTAGCTTCCTACAAATGCTCCAGTGGAAATATGGTAACATCTGGACCAAGACATCCCCTACAATTCTAGCTATAGCACCTCTTGTACACAAGGCCGTACTATCATCATCAAGCAGCACTGTGTCCCTTGGAGTTCAAAGTTCCTTATGGAAAGAGTGGTAGATGTGTGGAATCTCAGTGGATAGGGTAGAGACAATGACTATATCTAAATTCAAGAAAGCATAGGACAAACACAGAAGATCTCTAAAGGAAAAAGAGGGACTGTAAAGCTTAGTAGTTGGTATGGAAGAGCAGACTGGATAGGCTGTATGATATTAATCCGCTGTCATGTTTTTATGTTTCAATGATCTTGTGGAGTGTGCAGGGGATGTGCAACCCTGTAGGAGATGATGCATGTTCTGTGCCTTGGATGTCAATGGAGGCATATCAACATCTACACCAGCAAATGTAACATGTAAGATGTGCATATCATGTCCCCAAAACATAGGGCTGTTTGAGACTGAGAATGTACTACTGTGACTGGACTGCATTGCCATACGGACAACATGTTTACACAGGCCAGCATGAGTCTCAATGTAGTTTCCCCCTCCCCATGCCCCACCAAAAGTGTTCCTCATAGCCTCTGTCACCTAACTGCTCAGTTCCACCTAGCCTACTCTGTCCTATAGAGAGCTATGCCATCCCTGGCAGGTCATGTTAATCCAGGATGTAGGCAGACCTTCACCATCATCTATGCCAGTTGGCATACTGACTTACATGCAAACTCACATGCATACTTAAAGATGTCACCTAAAGATATGAATTCAAGACAAATGTTTTGATAAGACAAATGTTTTGATAATGGTAGCAGTAGAAGCAAACCACACAGACAACACATCTTCCACTTATGGAAGTACAGTCATGAAACAGCAGGCATGGTATGTCAGACAACACATAAGGCCTCTAGCCCCCTGCCCCTTTGTACAGGTACAAATTGGCTGTAGGGGCCATGGTGAACATATATATGGGGGGGGGGGGTATATAAACATGTTACTGTTGTTAAATGCTGTCGACTCGATGTCTCATGGTGGCCATTTAGATAGTTGTGTTAAACTGCATTTGGTCTTCAGTCAGGCAACTAATTGTTGTTAGAGTTGCAGTACATAGATAGAACATAATTATAAGTCCTGGACCCTGTAAAATGGGCTGTGAGGGCCCTGATGAGCATATAAACAGAGAGAGATATAGATAAAACATAATTGCAAGCCCTTTCCCCTACCCCATTGTATAGGTTAAAATGGGCTATAGGGGCCTTGGTAGCTAAAAACTTTGTTATTCAGTCACTGATGTTATTAAAGGTGGTCTGTTAATAGAAGAAATGTCTACATAGTTAGGAATGTATTTTGTAATCCTGCTTGAATCTACTTGTTAGAAAAAGTGTGTTATAAATTATCTTGTTAAATTAAATTAAAAAGCATGTAATGAGCTTTCCGCACTTATCCTGAGAGATCCTCTCTCCCCAGTCAGTACATGGCATCTACAAGAGAAACAGAGAAACCATAGCCAGCATGTACCTTCCATCATAGGCACACACGTAGCTGTCTCAGCAGATGACTCTCCTTTCCTTACACACAGTCACACAATGTGAAGGAGGCAGTTTCCTTTGGATACATGCAGTTGAGATCCATTTAAGTGAAAAACCAGCCCATGGCAAACAGAGTGCACCCCTTAGAATGTGAGCCCTTGCCAGGGCTTGTGCTGCTCAATAAAGTCCATCTCAGGCAGTGGAGATATCAACATACTTACCATTCATGAGCTAGCAACTTTGCAATCAGCCACATGTAGGCTTGCTACATGTACTTCTCATGAATGTAAAGTGGTCATTACACACATTTATAGCCCATGCACGTACCCACCTGCAGCATGTTTCAGAAAGAACCACGTGTAAAATGGCAATGTGTAGGTCCCACCCTATACATATGTATAAATCCAGAACATATACGGGTAGCAGTCCATTTTGGAAACACTGTCAATTGTGCTGAATCTGGCCAGGGAATGGCACCCAAACAATAGAAAAGACAACTTCTAATGACCAGTTCTTTTCTTTTCTTTTCTTTTTCTTTATTTCCTCTTTTGTAATTGTAATAACCCTTAATGTAACCCCTAATGTAAAGCACTTTGATTGAAGAAAAAAGTGATATATAAATCTGGATAAAAAAATTAAATAAATAAACTTCTGCCAGGGTGAGGTGGAACTCATGCCAGGGTGAGGAGGTCCTCAAGCACTAGCATGTTTTCCTGGACCATGCCAATGTCCACAGGAGTGCCTAGCAGAAACAAAATTCTGGCTGGGCATAGCTCACCATGCGAATGTTATTTACCACAAAAATAGAGATGCAGAGGACTTGAAGTGGAAGACCAAGCAGAAGGCCATGGAGACAGGTCTGGATGGGCAGCCACAGTCCTTCAGTAAATCTGAGCGATGGGTTCTGAAAACAATAGATGAGGAGGCGGTATAAGTGGTAGGATATCTGGATGCCTCAAAAGTCTCCCAAAAACACAGTAGGTATTTCTATCACACCTTCCCACACCCTTTCTACCTTCTTCCTGCATATTCTGCCACTATTGTTGCTACCTCCCCCCAACCTGGGCCTAATATTGGGATGTGGAGTGGCTCAGTGGTTGGGACAGGTTACCTCAGGCCGGAGGGCCAGGGGTTCAATTCCTGCATGGGGACAAGTAACCTCAGGCCGGAGGGACTGGGGTCTCTAGTCCCATGGCCGCTCCTTGTGGCCTTGGCAAGCCACTTAACCCTCCATTGCCTCAGGTACACTTAGATTGTGAGCCCTGCGGGGACAAGGGAATAAAAAAAGTACCTGTTAGTATACATGTAAACCGCTCTGATGCACAAGTAAAGGGAGGTATATCAAGTGCCTAAACCCATAACCATAACCATAATGATCACCTCAAGAATATCATAAAATTCTTAAGCACTACAACATCTGATCTGGATCCCTGTCCTGTTAGTTGGATAAAAGCCAACCGAAAAATCTCTGCTCTAGTCATCCTCAAGATAGCTAACATGTCCTTAGCACAATGCTACATACCCAAAGAGCTAAAACAAGCCATCATACATCTCATTCTAAAACACAAATCAATGGATAAATTATGCCTTAAATCATATAAATCATTATCCAGTCTCCCATTTCTAGCAAAAATAATTGAAGAGATTGTACATATTCAACTACAAGCCCATATTGATCTTCACTCGCCCCTTGATAAACACCAGTATGGTTTCAGAACTCACCATAGTACTTAAACGCTACTTCTTACACTGTTTGACAACCTTATCAAAGGTACTGATAACTCCAGCCTTTGAATCCATTAACCATGGCATTCTCCTTAACCGACTACAGCAAATCCAATGGTTTAAATCCCACAGATCCCAGCAAGTCAAAATTGGGTGGAATAACTTCACTGGACGTGTTTTTTCGGCAGCTCTGGGGTGCGAAAGGGGCTGGGGGGACAAAGTTAATTCCCCTCAGCCAGACCCTGGCCTTAGGAGGCCGGATCGGGCGTCGGGCTGTAGGGAATTAACGTTTTGTGCGGCGGCCGGCATCGCAGCATTTAAATGGAGCTGCAGTGACATGGCAACATGACATCATGGCACTGCGGCTCCATTTAAATGCCCTGACTGAGTTAGTCGGGCTTTGCTGTACATGCAGGCCGGGACTGAATCACAGTCCCGGCCTGCACGTACAGTGCTGTTTGTGATTCTGATCCCGCAGAGCTAGAGTTGCCCCACGGGATCAGAATCGCGATCTCCTTTGTATGGATGTACAAAGGAGATCTACGTCCAGGACAGAATCGGGCCCATTGTATATAAGTTAAACAGCCAGAAAGTTTATGGCTATATGTTTCTTACTCTTATAGTTAGTTTACTGTACACCCTCTATGTTAATTTGCATTCTACTTCATGTTTAATGTAAAATGTTGTTAAACTGTAAACCGCTTTGATCTTTGTAAAGGCGGTACAAAAAAACTTTAAATAAATAAATAAAATACATAAATATACAGCAGCGGTATCCATTGTGCCAGGATGATCTGTGGAGATATTCAATCTGGTTAGTGCAGGGGTGGTCTGTGGGAGGGGGGGGGGGCGGAGCTAGGATAGTGTGGCCATTATCCAGATAAGTGCTGATCTTGTCCGGATAGCAGAGATTATCAGTCAACCTTGCTGGATACTTTAGGCCACCTGAAAAGCAGGCCTAAATTGCTATGCAGATAGAGCCCAATTCTGAAAGGGGCACATCTGGGCCATCCAGATGTCCCTATGCAGGACAAGCCTGTTAGGATCCGATTCTGGACCATGGAAACAAAATATTTCCGTGGTACATGGAATCGGGCCTGAGGATGGCTCGGCGTGCCCTGCCTGCCTGCGAGGACGTCTTCCCCGCAGGCTCCATGGCTGCCGTAGCTCGGCCCCACTCCTCCCCACAGTCCAAACCACTGCTGGCCAGCTGGGCCTGGATTGGGTTGCTGCGACCCCCCCACACCTGGCCCTGGCCTTGGGGGGGATCCCCAGGCCCAATCGCAGGGTCAGTGCTGCTTATTCCACCTTCAAGGTGGAATAGACAGCACGTTCCCTTTAACCCGGCAGGACATACAGTGTCGTGACCTGAATCGACCAGCAAAGAGGAGGTTGCAATAGTCAAGACAGGAGGTGACCAAAGAGTGGACAACAGCTGTAGTAGTGTGTTCAGAAATGAAGGGACAAATTTTGTTAATGACATGTTTTAGCTATATATGGAATGTGTGGAGAAGGAAAGGGAGGAGTCAAAGATGACCCCAAGGTTGTGGGCCAAGGAAACAAGAAGAGTGTTGTCAACAGTGATATAGAAAGGAGGAAGGGAGGAGGAGGGTGTAGGGGGAAAAATAAGAAGTTCAGTTTTAGCCATATTCAATTTTAGGCGGCAGTGAGACATCCAGGTGGCAATGTCAGATAAGCAAGTAGAAATACTAATTTGGAATGAAGGAGAGATGTCAGGTGTAGATAGGTAGATTTGAGAGTCATCAGCATAAAACTGAAAACCATGGGAAGAGATGAGGGCACAAAGGGAATGGGTATAGAGAGAGAAAAGGAAAGGGCCCAGAACAGACACTTGAGGTACATCAGTTGAAAGAGGGATGGCAGTAGAGGAAAAACCTCTAGAACAAACACTGAAAGAGTGATTGGAGAGATAAGAAAACTAATAAGAAAAAAAATAAGAAGAGAACCAAGATAGTACAGGGTCTCTAAAACCAAGTGAGAATAAAGTGTCAATGAGGAGGAGGTGGTTAAAGTATCAAAAGCAGCAGATAGATCACGAAGAATGAGAACTGAGTTAAAGGCCTTTGGACTCAGTGAGGAACAGATCACTGGAGACTTTCACAAGAGCTGTTTCAGTAGAATGAAATGGACGAAAACCAGATTGAAGTGGATCAAGGAGAGCTTGAGAGGAGAGAAATTCGAGACAGTGGCGGAGAACAGCACATTCAAGAATTTTGGAAATGAATGGGAGAAGGGAGATAGGTCAAAAATTAGAAGAATAAGTAGAGTCAAGTGAAGATTTTTTTAGGAGAAATTGATTACAGCATGCTTGAAAGCTACAGGGAAGGTTGCAGTGAAAAGCGAAAGGTTGAGAATATGAGAGATGAAAGGAATGATGGAGGGGGAGATGGAGTTGAGGAAATGGGTGGAGGTAGGATCAGAAGAACAAGTAGTGAGTTTAGAGAAGGAAAAAAGAAGAGAGGTTTGCTGGGGCAGTCTGTGGAGAAATTACTGCTGCTGCTGAATATCGCAGTCTATCCCCTTAGCTGGCAGGACTCCTGTTGGCCAGTTGACTAGGGACTATGAATATCGACCCATGAACTCCTAAATTTAAGAGCATATAAAGTACATGCCAGCAGAGTAGGATATAGGGCAGAGAAAAATGTTAGGATCTTAGGAGAGATTTTCAGCACTAAACTCATCAATTAGGCTCATAAATCTTGGCAAATGAATGGCAGTCCCAAATTTATAAGCATAAGGGATTAACATGGCTAGTGCCGCTGAATATCTGCAGGTTCTGCCTCTGCACACCCCGATGCTAACCACGAGGGTTCTGGGGTATTCCAGGGACGGCCTAACGTTTGCCGTGGAAGCTAACTAGGTAGAGGCTGAATATCGCTGCTGGCCGGTTAGCTTCCTGGCAACCTGGATTTTCGGTGCTGGGGGCCCTGATATGACCTCGGTATTGATTATCCAGGTTTAAGTTTCAGCGAGGATGGCTAGCTGCTTAAACCACAATGACAGCCGCTGCTCAATATCTCTCCCCTTAACTTTTAAGCTCCTAAATTAAGATGAATTTTCAGTTGAAACTATAGGGGCTAATATTCAAAGGTACTTATCTGTTTATCAACACCTGTTAATGGGGTAAGTGCCACGGAGCCTAATATTTAGGGGCAGTGTCAAGATGGTGCTCCTGGATATTATCTCTGACCACCTTCGCACTCTCTGAATGGTGCTGGGGTGGCCTGGGGGTGAAGCTGGAGCAGAGCCAGCACTTGTCTGGACAGCTGTAATTTTCAGTGCCTGTCCAGATAACAATCTGCAAAAAAGCTGTCCTAAGTGGATGCAGATTGGCTATCTGGATAGCTATAGAATATCACAGCTATTCGGATATTGCTGCTACTCAGAGGCATCGGAAAGGCCCCACCAAAGCCTCACTGCCACGATCGTCAGCCTTCCCCTCCTGTCTGCTCGTGGGGACCTGATCTCTCGCAGGCAGACAAGAGAATTTTGGATTTGGGAGGTTATGTATAAAATCCATCCGACAGTCTCAAAACTCACTGGCAAAACACTGCCCAAATACTCCAAATCGCTTTGGGTGTTCCGTGGTCCAGTCCCCTGCACCACAGTTCAGACTTCCCAGGATGATTTCTCATGCTAGGAAGATGGATCATTGGCTACCCCTGAATAGCTGGATCCATTTGAAGATATTAATGAGTGCCCATAGGGCATTTTTTACAGGTTAGCCAATCTATCTTTCATCATGCTTTATTTCCTATTGTCCCATCCAATCCTTGAGATCCTCTCAAGATAACTTTCTAGTGGTCCCCTCTTTTGCTAGGTTGTGCTTCGATCATTCTCAGAATGCTGTGCATAGCACCATTGTTGGTGATGCTGTCTGGTAGCCCTTCGAAATGAATCCTTGTAGTAAATTTTTCAAAAAAAGGGGTGAAGACTTGGTGTTTTCTATATTTATCCTAAAGCAGCCTCAGGCCTATGGTACATCAAATTAGACCACATTTGGCCCTCAAATTAGACCACATTTGGCCCAAAACAACAAAGCTATGTGCAGCCCAATACAAACAGAGCAGTGACAACAAGACAGGCACTTAAGGACAATATACAGTGTAAATAGTACAACAATAATTTCCATAAAACAGAATCCGTAAAGCCCCCTTCCCCACAATATCATAGGCCTGAGGCTGCTTTAGGATAAATATAGAAAACATCAAGTCTTGACCCCTTTTTTTGAAAATTTTACTACAAGGATTCATTTCAAAGTAAATAACTAACTAATAAATAGTAAGTGGGATGCACCCTCCAGGTCCCACAAATTCCAGGGGTATTCAAAAAATCACTTCTTTCAGCTTGATTCTTTCAGGAACCATTTGGCTGAGTCCCTTCAGATCTCTGCAGCTTTCGATAGCTGCTCACAGCTGCTAGTCCACTCCAGACCCTTCTTAAATCAGTATTCCTCTCCAAACTCATTCTCTCTTTGTTAGGTCAAGCTGGCCTAGGGACGACTTCTCCTTCCTTCAAGGCCTAGCCAGCCATGCAGAGAGGCAGCTCCCCTTACAGCCGCATAGCAGCCCTGAGCTCTCCGGCTCAGCAGCCCCAGTCCTACCCTGGCAAGGTACCAGGCATGAGCACACGCTAAAACGTTTGGGATCGCTTTTGGTTTCTTTGGATGGTTCCCCATTTTTGTTGTGTTGTTTGAGTTTGTTTCATACATTAAACTTTAAGAGCATATTTTAACATGGATTAGAACTTTTTAATGCTTGCAAATCAGAAGAAGACCATGCATCCAAGTATCTGTCACTTTCTTACCCTTTGAAGGGTTTGTATTCTTTGCAGCTTCTGGTATTTTTCATTGGATCACCATATGAATTATCCAAAGATGTCATCATTCTGTTAGTATTAAATGTGAGTAAAACTTATGGAGTTATGGAAGGCAACAGCATGATAAATAAAAGCTTGCTAATGAAGCCCAGATATGATAGAAGTCTATAAATTAATGAACGGAGTGGAACGGGTAAACGTAGATCGATTGTTTACCTTATCAGAATATAGAAAGACTAGGGGACATGCAATGAAGCTACAGGGTAAACTATTTAAGACTAATAAAAGAAAATATTTTTTCACTCAACGTGTAATCAAACTCTGGAATTTGTTACCGGAGGATGTAGTAAAGGCTGTTAGTGTAGCTGGGTTTAAAAAAGGTTTGGACAAGTTCCTGGAGGAAAGGTCCATAAACCATTATTAAGAAGGGACCCAGGATATCAATGCTTGAACCAATACAAGCATTGTGGAACCTGTGTTCCTTGGGGAAACTGCTAGGTACGTATGACCTAGATTGGCCACTGTTGGAAACAGAATACTGGGCTTGATGGACCTTGGTCTGACCCAGTATGGCATATCTTATGTTCTTATGTTCTTATTATGAGGCACCCAACTGTACCGAATATTTCATCCAAGGTATTTAATAATACCATGTATTACATTTATGCAATAGTATTATTAGACAATAGTAATGCGCACTGGTTCAAGCATAAATGAATCACAGCAATGCCAGTTTTCATTATGATCCAGCATCTTCTAGGAAGAAAAGATTTTTAGAGCCAAACACACATTAAAAAACAATAACAGTGAATCTTTCCCACCCATTATAATGATGTCAAAGCATCTGTATTGTGGTCAGAATTCTTCCCAAATTAATTCTCATACTCTAGAGTTGTCATGTAAACACAAACAATCAAGTCAAAAATGTCTTAAAGCAGTGATGATTTAGTGCACATATGCCGTGAGCCCCTTGGGTTTCTACCATGTAAACAGTACTATGATTTCATTTCTGCTAAACAAAACTATATAGCCGAGCGCTTTGCTAAACCAGAGGGAATGAGTGATTTCATTCAGACTTATCTTCTATTGGTCCTTCTTGACCACTGCCCCCACTTCCGAGACAGTGGAACTAATTACTGCTTGTGGCTTTCCATTCATATCAAGTCATTACAATCAGCATTTCATTTTACTTTTCCATTATATTTAACCCAATTTGTTTTGATGTCATTTCTTTCTTGGTGTTCCAAAACATAAATGTAATTTGCTGCCACCCAGACTTTTGCTTCCCCAAACTCCTGCCTAAGAGGAAATTTGAAGAGGTGGGGGGGGGGGTGTATATAAACATACAACTTTCACCTGGGTCCTTTTGTCCACAACAGCTTTGAATATATCATGTATCTGAACACCCAGAAGGGTGTCCTCTGTCTAAAAAACCAGAGTGACATGCAAGAGAGAGAAACTGCTTTATGACTCTGAAACTGAGACATTCGTGGGAACCCTGTAGAATAACTCACACTGAAATCCAGTAGAAAGAATATTCTACCAAGGTACTTGTGCAACTGCCTGTGTTCACTCTGCTCCTCAGAATACAAAAGCAGAGAAAGCTGTACAATTATGGTATGGATGGGCAGATAAGATGGGCTGTATGGTCTTTATCTGATGTCATTTTCTCCGTTTCTGTGCTTCTAAATAAACAAAAAATTAAAATGGCCCAACATGACTATGTTTCGGCTCCTGCCTGCATCAGGGGTCCATAAATTTCATCATAGGTATACATGTAAGTATACAAGATCAAATAAATATTTAAACCCCAAGATTTAAATATTTGTTTAAATACAACTCATATACACCTCATGTATTTAAAAGGACGGAGTTAGTGGGGGGATATTCAGCAGCAGCAGCTAATGCAACTACAATGGCTAGCCATTGCCACAGAAAAGTGAACCTGGATATTCAATGCCTCGGTCATATCCAGCCACCAGCATCGAATATCTGGGTTGGACAGACTGAATTTTTGCAAGCTGGTTAGTGGCGATATTCAGCCACTAACCCGACTGCCAAAGCAGCTAAAGTTAAGGCAACCATTCAGTTGTCCTAACTTTAAGCGGTTAGAGCTAACCGGCTAGTGGCTGAATATTGCTGCAGTATGGATATCCCTGGGTGCCACCTCTGCTCCGCCTCCAGAACACCCCAATGCTAGCCGCTAGTGTCAGGGTGCTTAGAGGCTGCATTCGGGGATATTCAATGGCAATGACCTCCACTGGTGGCTCCAGAATTGGTTCAAGGTTTTGGAGCCCTAGGAGAACCTTAAGCCTTACTCCCCCCCCCCCCCCCCGCCCCCCTCCCAGCTGCCAGAATCTATTGTTTAGCTTTGAATGCCCTTTTCTTTGCTGCCCTCTAGAAGCTGCTGCCCTAGGTGACCACCTAGTTTGCCTAATGGTTGAGCCAGCCCTGATAACTGCTAAATGACTTTGAATATCACCCCCATATATCTCTTACACATAAACAAGTCAGAACTGTATATTCATATACCTGAAATACACAGTTTAAAAAAAAAAAAACAACTTTCACTGCTCCTCTCAAAGATGTATTCATCTTTCCATGGTCCACATTTATATTCCTTTATACCCTGTGATACAGTCACAGAGGTGGTCACCTGAACATTTATAGTTTATGGCTTTAGAATCTTCTGATATTAAAATTGATTTAGACTCCGATTCAGAATTTCTGAATTATTTGTTGGTACATATTGCATTTTAATGACATAATTTCATTCCTGGAGGAGTAGCGTAATGGTTAGAGCAGTGAGCTGAGAAGCAGGGAAACGGGGTTTCAAATTCCACTGCTGTTCTTTATGATCTTAAGCAAGTCACTCAGGCCTCTATTGCCCCAGGTACAAACTTAGATTGTAAGCCTTCTTGGGACAAGAAGATACCTAAAGTATTTGAGTGTAACTTGCCTTGAACTTCTGAAAAACGTTACGAGCTAAATCCAATCTAATTCCCTAAATAGCTTATTGCCTTTATTTCTATTGTTGCTTTTTTTTCCAGCGCTGTATAACTTTCAGCACATTTCAGTTGTCTTAACTTGTGTGCAATATGCTGCAAATTAGATATTTAAGCATTTTCACATTTCTATTTTATATTCCAAAACATAGAAAGATGCTTATTTTCCACCTGGTAGATCTTTTGTGAGTTTTAATTACAAAACCCTCCCATCATTTAAAGGTAATACTCCCTCATGGGTCCCACATTTAAAATGTGCATATAGGGGGGGTCCTTTTATAACATGGCACCTTTGGTAAAGTTGGAAAAACCGCATCTAGTTCAAGCCTGTTTTAAAAAGGCAATGTGGGAGCCTATGTGCATTTATTGAAGAGGCATCCAGCATCAGCCCCAGTGCTTACAAACCCCTCACGCATAAATTTAAAGCAGTCCAAAAAATGGTGTCCATTTTCATGTAATCTATATGTAGACACCCGTATTTTATCAAACGCATGCACACATCACACCTCCACCTCTGCCCAAACCATGCCCTAGGAATCCATAAGCATGTTCTTTTAGGCATGCATCCTTAAAAGTGCATAATCTGGCAAAGCAATTTTATAAGAATCATTTCATATTTGTAAAACATGCTTTACTCTAGAGAAACAATTTAGAAAATTACTCTGATAGCGGCACCCACGCTATCAGTGGTCATGCCAGTTATCATGCAGTAATGTACAATGCACTAACTACCAGTGCTGTCCATATCCTTTCTGCCCACAACCCGATCCTGCCCCAACTGCACTAAGCAGTTAATGTGCGATTTTTACTACCCTGTTCCCCTAATACTTATTCTATGCAATACTGAACAGTTGGCTAAACCAGTTCAACATCCAAGGAGAAGACTCAGTTTGTTAATTTCCCACTGTTTATTACAATTAACCAAAATAAGGAACTTGCTGTAAATACTACTATTATTTATCGTTTATATAGCGCTACAAGACATGCACAACGCTGTAGCTCAAAGAGTATAGCACTGCTCCTGCTCCAGTGAAAATAAGCATAGTCTTCTGAAACTGCCTCGGATTGTACAATTGCTGACTGATGGGATGGTGGGATTGAGTCACTGACTATGGCTGCCTGCTGAAGTTGAATGAAGACATGGATATTGAGACACTGACTGAAAAATGCATGTAGACGCTTGAAGAGGTGGATGCAGAAGCATGGTGAAAAGATGATGAAATTCCAGGGGAGTGAAGAGGAAGAGAGAGGGAATGTTTGCTTTCTGAGTCCCAAGTTGGAGATTTTTGCACTAAAGGAGGAAACCAAAAGCGGACCACAAAGCTCCCAATTACTCTAAATGAGCCACATATAAATTCTGCATAAAAATGCCGGGACACACATTAAGTGCCCTCACCCTTATCCCTAAAACCTTGCTGGTGGAAAGATTTATCACACAGAAACATGGAGGGGCATTCTAGAAAGAATGTCCAAGTACAATCTGGGATGTCTAAACCAGAACGTCGGGACAAAAAAAAAGCAGGTGCAGACACGATATCACAAATGTGGACATACCCAATATGGACGTCTGGATGCACCCAGAATAGCATTTCTGAATCTGGATGTCTAGCAATAGCCTAATGGATAGTATAGTAGACTAAGACCAAGGAAGTCAGGGTTCAAATCCCATCGCTGCTCTCACTGTAATTGTGCTAGGTGTGGGGGTTGATGGAGTTCTATCTTCTCTGATTATTTTTCAGCCAAAACAAGCACTTTCCTGATCCTTATTCGTGCCTGGAGCAGGTCTAAACTTGGACGCAACTTCGGATGTCTATCAAGCTCAACATCTTCCTTCATTACATGTCCCCTTGTCTTTCTACTTTTTGAACAAGTAAACAATCGATCTACGTTTATCCATTCCACTCAACTTGTTATTTTATAGACCTCTAGCATATCTCCCCTCGGCTGTCTCTTTTGCAAGCTGAAGAGCACTAACCTTTTAAGCCTTTCCTCAGGGATATTCTTCCATCCCCTTTATCATTTTGGTGGCTCTGCTCTGTACCTTTTCTAATTCTGCTATATTCTTTTTCAGATATGATGACCAGAACCGCAACAGTATTCAAGTTGTTGTCGCACCATGGAACAATACAGAGGCATTATAATAGTCTTGATTTAATTTTCCATTTGTTTCCATATCATTCCTAACATTTTATTTGCTTTCTTGGTCACTACTACACACTGAGCAGAGGGTTTCAATGTATAACCGGGTACGGCAGACCGGTCACCCCGTCCGTGCCCCCCACCTCCTATCCCCCCCCCCTTTACCACCTTCCCCTTTTCAATAATACACCACACCGCCTTTTGGGAATTAAACTGGTCGCAGCTTTATTAACCTTTAAAAATAACCAAACAACATTCCAAACCATAACATAATTGCCCCACCCCCCTGCAGATCGAGCCCACACCAGCCATGTGAGTAGCAAGGTGAGGCCGTTTCCGCTTCCGCCGGGAACAGGCCCCAGCTATTTTGCATACCCCTCCCTCTTCTGGCTTCACCATATTATTAGCAAAAACCCGAGGGATTGTCCGGGTCGGGGGTACCCCACCCCCACCCTAAGGATTGCCTCCGGCTCTGGACCCCAGAAACCTCCGGGCTCCCACCACCCCCTCCAGCTGCAACACACCGACACCCAACCAGGCCTTCGCCTACACCTAGCCAGGGAGGGAGGGCGGGACGACCGCCGCCTCGAGCTCTGACTCCCGGCGTGCAGCCCGCCGAACCCCCGCTCCGCCCCTCCTGGCCAGTGCCTTATTTAAACTCATTGGCTCCCGCGTCTTCCCTCAGTCCGTGGGAACCAATGAGATGCGAGACGCACTGCGTCTCACTAGACGGCCCTCCACGCTGCCGACACAACAGGGGGTATGACGTGCTGCCCCCACAGTTATCGGCGGCCACGCGGACCTAGGCCCCGCAGCCTTCCCGTAACCGGGTACGGCAGACCGGTCACCCCCCCGTGCCCCCCCAACCTCCTAACCCCCCCCCTTTACCACCTTCCCCTTTTCAATAATACACCACACCGCCTTTTGGGAATTAAACTGGTCGCAGCTTTATTAACCTTTAACAATAACCAAACAACATTCCAAACCATAACATAATTGCCCCCCCCCCCCACTGCAGATCGAGCCCACACCAGCCATGTGAGTAGCAAGGTGAGGCCGTTTCCGCTTCCGCTGGGTACAGGCCCCGGCTATTTTGCATACCCCTCCTTCTTCCAGCTTGCCATATTATTAGCAAAAACCCAAGGGATTGTCCGGGTCGGGGTACCCCACCCCTGCCCTAAGGATTGCCTCCGGCTCCAGACCCCGCAAACCTCCAGGCTCCTGCCACCGGCTCAGGACATCCCTGTCCTGAGCCGCCCCCCAAAGGCTAAGCTGCGACCAGCCCTCCCTCCGTGCATAATATCTTCCAGGGCCTCCTGCCAGTCATTCAGGAGCAAATCCATCCCCACTGGGGAGAGATGTACTCCGTCCTTCCTGTATAGACCTGCACAGTCCACTTCGACCCAAGGGTGCAAGATCTGGCACCCACCATGCTCCCCCACCCATCGGCCAATTTGGCGATTAATCTTCGTTAACCCCCTCGACCACCGCCGCTGATCCCAGCAAGCAGGCCATGGAATAATATCAGACCAGACAAGAACCACATCCTTAAACATCAATAACACCTCTCCCAAATCCTTGAGCACAGCTCGAATCAACTGCCTACATGTCCATGACCCTAAGTCGTTGCCACCCAGATGTAGCAGCAAAATGTCCGGCGCCCCTCTCTCACGCTCGTGGTGCCGCAGCAAAGGCAAGAGCTGCATCCACTGTAGTCCGCGCTCACCCAGCCATGAGATGGTCACCCTTGAAGCTTCCAATCCGAAATTCGGCCCCATTGGCCGTGTTGCTGCTCGTCGACCAGCCCAGTAAACAAAAGAGTGGCCAATCACCCAACAGCAACACGATCCTTGTCCCACTTCTGTAAAATAAAGATATTGTAACAGTTAACCACAATACAGCTCCCATAAGCGCACATAGCTCCAGAATGCTTGCGACTTCCATCTACCAATTCGCCGTATCTCACTCTCCGACAGACCCTCCGCCGCCGCACTGGTAGCTGCACCAATTCGAAAGGAATGTGGTGCGAACCGACTCGGTTCCTCACCAGTCTGCCGAAGCGCCAGCCGCAGCACCGCCGAGAACTGAAATCGCGTCAGCACACTCGCATCCTCGTGGATAAAGAGACTGCCCTCCCCACCCGGACGCACGCGCAAGTAAGACTCCAGTAGGGCACATAGGTGCCCCGTCCACCGCCCTCATGACTACCCAAGTTCCCTTCCCCATCGGATCCGTCTTGGATCGCACCAACCGGATACGAACCTTGCCCCCCACCAACTGAACATGCTGCCATTGCAATCCCCCCCCCTCCGGACCGACCGGACTCAGCTACCAACTCCCCCACGCGAAAAGCACCAAAAAAGGCAACTGAGAAAACTACCTGAAAGAGCTTACCTTCATATGGGGACGTCACCACTAGAGGCAACGCTAGGCACAACCGCACCAGGAGGTCATGCGTTATAGGCCGCCTGTCGTCGCCCCGCAAGGGGAGGGACTGCTCCCAACCTTGCAGCAGCCGGCGTGTTAAAAAGCCCCCCCAGCAGCCCCCCACCCCACTGCCTTCGAGAAAAATGAAAACCCCGCCAACTGCATACGCACCGTTGCCCGTGATAAACCTGCAGCCTTCGCCACCAAGACATACTGACCCATCAGCTGATCCGACACCGGTCCCCGCTGCCATCCCTGCTCTGCCAGGAAATTCACCACAGTGCTGCAGCCACATTGATACGCGGCCCACGTCGTCGCTGACACGGAATTCTTCAGCAATTCTATCATGTCCCGAGGCCAATCTGCCATAAGTGCTCTGGGACCAATGCTCCAACCTCTTCCGCCTCTGGCGCCAATGTCCGAAAGAGCTCCCACTTAAAACGGGAAAGATCATCAGCAATTTTGTTAGTACTCCCAGGGATATGACGGGCCCGCACCACCACATTCAGTCGCAGGCAAGCTAAAACCACCTGACGCATTAGATTGGCCACCTGCAAGCATCGCGGGGTATAATTGTTGATCACACTGACTACTGCTGCATTATCACACCACCATACTACCTTGCGATTCCGCAGCCTGTCTGGCCATAACTCCAAAACCACCCGAATCGGAAACAATTCCAGAAAGGTGATATTACTGGTGATACCTGCCTCCCGCCATGTCTGCGGCAATTGCGCTGAGCACCAAGCGCCCCCGAAGTAAATGCCCAAACCCAACCCACCTGCCACATCAGTAAACAACTGCAAGTCCCAGCTGGAAATCTCTGTCTCCCTCATGACAGTGGTACCATTAAATTCCTTCAGAAACTCATCCCATACCCCTAAGTCGGCCCCAATGCTCCGGGACACCCTAATACGGTGATGAGATTTAGTAACCCCTACCGTAGCTGCTGATAGCCAGCGTAAAAATACCCGTCCCATCGGAATTACCCTATACGCAAAATTGAGGGAGCCTATCAATGCCTGCATCTCCCGCAGCGTCATCTTGCTTGATGCCATCACGTTTGCTACCAACACCCGCAACTTGACTACCTTTTCCAACGGCAGCCACGACACCATGGCTACCGTATCCAACTCTACCCCCAAAAAAGTAATGCGCGTCACTGGGCCCTCAGTTTTCCCTGCCACCAGCGGGACACCCCAATCCCAGGCCAACTGTACAAAACCGTCCAATAACTCTTGACAACGGCCCAAGTCCGCCTTTCCCACAAACAGGAAATCATCCAGGTAGTGTACTACGTTAGCACAGCCCAACTGCTCCACAAAAGCCCAATGCATAAACGTGCTAAACCGTTCGAAATAAGCACATGACACTGAACAACCCATGGGCATGCACTTATCGAAGTAGCTATTACCTTCGAAGGAAAATCCTAACAAATGCAAAGCCGATGGGTGCACCGGTAACAAACGAAATGCTGATTCGATGTCCACCTTGGCCATCATGCACCGACGCCCACATCGTCTCACGAGCTCCACTGCCTCGTCAAAGGATGCGTAGCGCACCGCACACAAGTCCTTTGGAATGTGGTCATTAACGGAATCACCTATGGGGAAGGACAAGTTGTGAATTAACCTGTATTTCCCAGGCTCCTTTTTAGGGATGATTCCCAAAGGGGACACCACAAACTCAGCAAACGGCTGCTCTGCAAACGGGCCCGCGACCCTGCCCAACTCCATCTCTAAACCCTTACAATATGGGCGAACCGCCTAACCGCCGGCGCATTCCTAGCTTTGCGCACACCCAACTTACCCACTACTGGAATCTTAAAACCACCCCGAAATCCTTCCTCCAAAACCACTCCGTCCCTAAGCCTGGGATACTTTCTCAACCACGGTGGCAAAGCTTCAATCCTAATGGGAGTCGAAGCTAAGCTCCACAAGCTCCTACTGCTTGGCGGCTGGCACACTGGGGCCGGGAGTACCCCTCTTAACACATTTGAGGGCGGAATGCCCCCCATTGCAGACTGAACAGGCGTGCTGGAACTTACAATCCAGAAAGGGGCATGAAGATTTGTTGAACCGCCAACAAACATCTCCAATGGCCCCCCCCCGCCTGCTCTTTGCCCAGCCGAGGGGCCAGTTGCTCGAAAGGACCGCCCCGCCCCAGACACAGCCGCTAGTCCCCCTTTTGCTCCACTCGACCCCCCGCTGCTCAGTCTGACTGCCATCTGCATAAGCCATAAATTGATATCCTGTGTCCCCCAGGACAACAACTTATTCTCTTCCATCTTATCGCGAAACCTCTCATCATAGTTGAGCCACGCCCAACCTTCATGCATCTAAGATGGAGTCTGCATACGCCAAAAGCATCCCATAGTGATCTGGATGCTGGTGTCCCCACACACTAGCAAGTCGCAAGAAAGCCCGAGTCCAATTAACTACAGTTCGAGCTACCTTTCGCACCCTCCCGGCCTTCTCATCCTCCTTCCTCTTCCGCCTACTGTCCCCCGACCGCTTCCTGCCCTCCAACAACCGGAATATATCAATCTAACGCCTCTTCTGGATTTTCCGCCGCAACTTCCTCGGAACCTCTTCCCATAATTCCGAGAAAGCAGCTAAAGTAGGCGTCTCCCCACCCCACCCCTTCTTCACCGCACTCCTGCCTCCCTCTCTCTGCACGCTCTCCTCCGTCATAGAGGAACGTGGCGAAGAATCCGTTGAAGACGATGAAGAGGACCCAGACTTACGATGGCGTCGACAAGCATGTTTGCGTTTTCTTTTAGCCTTCCTACTCACCCCTTCGGTTGCCCCTGCTCCGCCGCCCACCCCTCCTCTTGATCTGCTGTCAACTCACCTGTCACACCTGTCGCAGTCTCCACATGTGGGCTTGGCTCTTGCTGCTCAACGATTGTCGGAGACGCTGTATCCGGCTCTCCCGCTTGTCCTTCAGCCCCGTGACTCCTTGGCATGCTCACTGCCCCGCCATCTTGCTGTAGCGGGCCACTCCTCCTGTGATCCCCTGCGTACTGCCATCCTGGAGGTACCTGCAGAGAGAAGACAGCAAACGGAGAAGGGGAACCTGCCATGGCCCAAGGAGGTTGCCACACCCCCAACCAATCCGCCCAAGACGAGCCTTGACCCCCTCCCCACCAATGTTCCCAAGCCGGAGGATAAATGCCGGCCGATACACCGGGCCAGCCTGCCATACCAGCCAGCCCTGACCTGTCGCCACCCGCCATCCACCCAGTCGGGTGCCCTTCCACAGTGGGAGAGAGAGACCCCAAAATCGCCTGCCCCTCGGAACCCACAACAGCCCCCCCCCATCCTCGAGCACCCCTAAACAATCCCTCTCCCCCTACATCCCGACCTCCCGAGGTCCCACGGCCTTCTGCCATATGCCTTCTGCCCCCTCCCCCAGCCTACTCCCCACCTCTGCGCCACTTCCCCTGCCTGCAGATTGTCCCACCCCACTGCTCTGCCCCCTTTTATTGGTAGCCTTCCCCTTTTGGCTCCTGGACCCCCTTACCATGCTCCCGTTGCCCCTCTGATCCCCTTGAGTGGCCTCTGCCCCCACCCCACCTCTGGCCCCCCTTTTCCTTCTTGCCCCCCTTCCCCTGCCTACTCCTCTCCCCTCCCCCTTTCGTTGAGGCATCGTTGTAAAACAACCAACCTTTATTCCGAGCCCCCCTTTTCTATTCCCTTCTCTTTGGTTTTCTTTTTAATTAAATGTTCTATTATGCCACTTTTTTTTTTTTTTTGTCCTGCGGTTCACTTTCCTCCTTCTTTAATAATGGAACGCACTCCCGCTGAAACCGCACTTGCCTGACTCGTCTCCGCGTTCGACGCTCCCCCACTTGCTATCCACCTTCGCCTAGCCACCAATGCCCAAGTTCACTACAACGAGGATCCTCCTGCACAGCTCCTGCTGTCCACCACGACCGCCGCTTTGAGCTCTGACTCCCGGCGTGCAGTCCATCGAACCCCCGCTCCGCCCCCCCCCCCCCTGGCCAGTGCCTTATTTAAACTCATTGGCTCCCGCGTCTTCCCTCAGTCCGCGGGAGCTAATGAGATGCAAGACGCACTCCATCTCACTAGACGGCCCCCCACGCTGCCGACACAACAGGGGGGTACGACGTGCCGCCCCCTGGTTATCGGCGGCCACGCGGACCTAGGCCCCGCGGCCTTCCCGTTATCCATACTGCATGCCTAGATCCTTTTCCTGGGTTGTGATTCCTAATGTGGAACCTTGCATCGTGTAACCATAGTTTGGGTTCTTCTTCCCTAAGTGCATAACTTTGCACTTATCCACATCAAATTTCATCTGCCATTTGGATGTCCACTCTCCCAATTTTTCACAATCCTTTTGTGATTTAACAACTTTAATTTTGTGCCATCTGTTCCCATTTCCAAGTCATTTATGAATATGTTAAAAAACAGCAGGCCTAGCACAGATCCACTATGCACTTTCTCCATTGAGAAAATTGGCCATTTAGAACTACTGTACTCTCTTGTTTTCTTTTAAACAGTTTCTAGTCCATTATAGCATGCCGCCTTCTATCCCATGACTTTTTACTTTCCTCATGTGTCTCTCACGAAGAGCCTTGTCAAAGGATCTCTGAAAGTCCAGGCATGCTCACCTTTACCTATTTATTCACACATTCAAAAAAATATAGCAGATTAGTGAGACAAAACTTTCCTTGGCTAAATCCATGTTGGCTCTTTCCCATTAAACCATGACTATATAAGTTCAGTAATTTTGTGCTTTATGATTTCTACCATTTTGCCTGGCACTGACATCAAGTTAACTGATTTTTATTTTCTTGGATCACCCCTGGAATCCTTTTTAAAAATTGGCGTTACATTAGCCACTCTCCAATCTTCATGTACTATAGACGATTTTAATAATAGTTTACAAATTACTCGTAGTAGGTCTGAAATTTCATTTTTTAGTTTTTTCAATACCCTAGGATATATAATCATCTGGTCCCAGTGATTTGCTACTCTTTAGTTCATCAAAATGCTGTATTACATCTTCCAGGTTTATCGAGATTTCTTTCATTTCCTCCAGTACATCACCTTTCAATATTATTTATGGCATGGGTAACTTTCCTACATCTTTCTCAGTATAGACCAAAGCAAAGAATTCATTCTGTCTCTCCGCTATGGCCTTGTCCTCCCTTAGTGCCCTTTTTACTCCTCTATCATCTAATGGTCCGACTGCCTCACAGGTTTTTTGCTATGAATGTATTTGAAAAAGCTTTTATTATGAGTTTTTTCTTCCACAGCAAGCTTCTTTTTAACTTTTCACTTTGCCTGCATTATCATTGCCTTGCATCTAAATTGTCAGTGCTTATATTGTTTCTTGTTTTCATTTGGCTCCTTGTTCCATTTTCTAAAAGATGTCTTTTTGATTAAAGCAGCTTCTCTAACCTCACCTTTAAACCATGCTGGCAGACATTTGGCCTTCCTTCTACCATTCTTAAAGTGTAGAATACATCTGGTCTGGGCTTCTAAGATAGTTTTTTTAAACCATGCCCAGGCCTGATGTAAACTCTTAACCTTTGCAACTGTAGTTTTTTCTTAATCATTTTCCTCTTGTTATCATAGTTTTCCTTTTGAAAATTAAATTCTAGCTGTTCTCCATCCATTTATTAATTTAATTTATCTAATTTAATTAAAAACATTTTATACCATCTTTATGTACAAGCATTCACAGAAATGTTAGCTAATACGCCATCGTAAAAACTGTTGGGGTGGTGAGATCTCCCTCTACTACCAAAAAGGATTTGGTTAGTCTGTATGTAAAAAGATATTTCAATCAGGGGCCGATACAGAAACCCTGAATTAGGGCTTTGAGCTAAAGTGCAGAACTGGGTTTCCAATGTAAGGCTAACACAGACATTTTGCTCTGTGATGCTGTAAGAAAACAGCATACATATAAGTTGTGTGTAAAAAGTTTGAGTTAGCAGCACCTGTAACGTGGGCGCAAAAAAACCTATTAGACATTTCTGCGCATGTATTGGAATGCTATCTACTACATAGACTGCAATATTATTCTTCACATAAATTAGTCATTTGCAATTAGTAAATTAGACCATAAGAAAGCCACCGCTTATACCCTAGAGATAAGCATGGAACTGGTGACTTTGGTGATATGCCAGGAACTTGCGACCTGGATTGGCCACTGTCGGAAACAAGGCACTGGGCTTGATGGATCTTTTTTTTTATCAATAATCTTTATTACAAAAGAAACAAGAATTACAATCAAGTCCACGTCAATGGGAAAGCAAGAAGGAAATACAGCAAGTAATAAATTCTTACATATATGAGCAATAAAGAAACAATATAAGTATGCACTAGGCCCATGAAAATATTATATTAGCCCTATATACTAGAAGAGGAAGAAGAAACATCTAACAAGATTCTTTACTGGACAGGAACACTTCCAACTGATCAGATTCCATAAACGCATACTTAGTCTGCTCATAAATCAAAATACACTTACACGGGTACTTTAAGAAACAAGAAGCACCTATTGCCAGAGCGCGGACTTTTAACAAAAGAAAAGCTTTCCTCCGCCTTTGAGTGAGTCTACAAACATCTGGAAAAATCTGAATCGAGTTACCACAAAAGATATTCTTCTTCTTAGAAAAATATAAATGCAAAATTAAGTTTTTATCCATTAAAGATACAAAAGAAACAATTAAGGTAGAGCGCTGATTAATCTCATCAATTGAAGACTCCAAAAAAGCAGAGAGATCCAATGTATGAGATGGAGAAACATTTCCAGCTTCCCTGGCTATAGGAGAGGAGGCTTCCGTGGTGGCTAATACAGGAACATAATAGACAGAGGAAAGTTTTATAGCATTAACATCTTCAATCAATAGAACCTCCTTAAAATACTTATGCAACAGTATAATTGGAGCAAGGTAATGAGTACGTGGAAAATTTAAAAACCTTAAATTTTTCACACGGGTTGCATTCTCCAGGGATTCTATTTGATGATGTATGATAACATTATCCCGAATAGAAGAAGAAACCGCAGCCTGCACCATGGAAACCTGACCCTCTAATTTGTTCAAGGCAGTATTACATTTAACAATAGACTCATCATGAACACCCAACTTCTGAACCACTTCTTTAGAAAATTGAGAGACCTGGGAAAGAGATGCACGCAAGGATAATTCCATGCTACAACTATCCACACGTCTCTCAAGGAAACTTCCACAGGGGAAATAACAGTCGCAGTCGGGATAGAGAAGTCCAACACTGATAGTAAAACTGAGTTACTTCCTTGTAACATGAGTTCTCCAGGGACAGCAGGATAAGTCCCACAAGTGGTGATATCATCCGACGGCGCCTAAGACGGAAGTCTCTCAGTAGCTAGTAGCCCCACCCCTAGCGCCGCCCCTAGCTAGCCAGAAGTCCCCAGCTGAGGTAGTCAAGAAGCTAGGTGGCGGCAGTGCTGTGGGAACGGCCTTTCTCCCCCCCCCACCCCCCCCAGGGGAGGAGGGTGGGAATGTGTGGCTGACTTATCCTGCTGTCCCTGGAGAACTCATGTTACAGGGAAGTAACTCACTTTTCTCCCAGGACAAGCAGGATGAGTCAGCCACAAGTGGTGCCTCTCAAGCTCCATATGCTGAGGTGGGGGGGGGGGGGGAAATAATGAAAGCCCAGAATCCAGTTTATTGACAACATACAGGCAAGACACCCACAAAGGTGCAAGCCTCTTGTGCAATCAGTAATACGAATATGCCGAACATCGGCGTATTAACTACCATCTGTGCAACTTAGTAAATATCAACAATCATCTGTGCAAATGCAATCGGGTATCAACAAGTAACAACAATATCACCACAAGCATGTGCGAATCCCGCAACAAAGCATGCAAATAAGGCTGGTCCGGTTACGTGAGTCTATGGTTTTAGTCCAATCACGTGGGCCTATGGCTTAGGTCCATTGCCGGGCTCGGCTGTGGCAAGCACTGCCTGGCCGAAGGCAGGACTGCCCTGATCCAAGCAGTAATGCCTCTGAAAGGTTTGGATGGAGGCCCAGGTGACAGCTCTGCAGATGTTTGGAACCGGTATGGAGCGTAGGTTGGCAATCGTGGCGGCCAATGCCCATAGATGATGTGCCTTGACTTTTGGCGTGGATTGTGACCCTGCCTGGGACAGGCAGAAGGCGATACATGAGGAGACCCAGTTGGAGAGCGTCCTTTTGGAGACAGGGCGGCCTGGTCTATTGGGGTCGTAGGAGACGAATAGCTGAGACCCCTTTCGGAGGGAGAAAGTCTGGAGGAGGTAGCAGCGCAGGGCCCTGACGCAATCCAGAGTGTGAAGCCTCTCCTGTTCCTGGCTGGAGTGAGGTTCCGGCTGGAAGCAGGGTAATTTGATGGTCTGATTGATGTGGAAGGCACTCGCCAACTTGGGGACAAATTTGGGGAGTGTCCGCAGGCAGGCTCGGTCCTGGTGCAATGTGGTGTAGGGTGGGTAATTCACCAAGGCGTGAAGCTCACTGATGCGCCTGCCGGAAGTGATGGCCACGAGGAACAGTGTCTTCCAGGAGGCGAATATGAGGTTTGTCGTTAGCAGTGGCTCAAAGGGGGCCCCTGTGAGCTGATCTAGGACAATGTTCAGGTCCCAGGCGGGGATAGGTGCCCGGAAGAGGGGTCGGAGATTGGCCAGGCCTTTCATGAAGCGGACCACCAGAGGGAACGTTGCAATAGACGCGTCTTCTGGGTGGTCATGGAAGGCCGCTATGGCAGACAGGTGAACCCTTATGGATTGTGTCTTGAACCCATGCTCAGAGAGGGAGGCAAGGTACTGGAGGAGTTGAGACACCGGGCAGGAGAAGGGGTCCAGATGGTGCGAGGTACACCAAATGCTGAAACGCCACCTCTAGTATGGCTTCCTGGTGGAGGGGCGTCGAGCCGCCAGTATGACCTGTTGGACCTCTGCTGAGAGGTCAAAGGAGGCCAAGGCCAACCTTTCAACTTCCATGCCGTTAGCGATAGCGTCTGCAGGCTGGGATGGAGTGTCCTGCCATTGTCCTGGGAGATCAAGTCCGGTCTCAGGGGCAGGCGTGTTGGAGGTTCTATGGCCAGGCGACACAGGTAGGGGAACCAGACCTGCCTGGGCCAGTGGGGAACCACTAGGATGGCTAGTGCCTTGTCCCTGATCAGGCGCTGGATTGTTCTCAATATGAGTGGGGTGGGGGGTAGACATATAGCAGGGGCCACTCCTCCCAGGGAATGTCAAAGGCATCTGCTGCCATTCTGTTGCGGGCTGGTCGTTTGGAGCAGAACAGGGGGCATTTTGCGTTCCCTTCTGCTGCGAAGAGATCGACCAGAGGCTGGCCCCACCTCGTGCACAGAAGGGATGACATGTCCTCGTGGAGTGCCCACTCGTGGGGGTTCAGCTACCGGCTGAGTCGGTCCGCTAGTTCGTTTTCTACTCCCGGAAGGTAGCAGGCCTGTAGGGTGCAGTTGCAGGAGAGTGCCAGGTGCCAGATCTTGAGCGCCTCCCTGCACAGGGGGCATGAGCCCGTCCCTCCCTGCTTGTTGATATAGAACATGGCCACTTGGTTGTCGGTCTGTATCCTGACCGATTTGCCTGCTATGTGGTCCTGGAAAGCTAGAAGAGCGTAGCGGATGGCTCTGAGTTCGAGGATGTTGATGTGGAGAGTCCTCTCTGGTATTGACCAAGGGCCTTGTGTGCAAAGCTGTAGGCAGTGAGCCCCCCATCCCACTGTTGATGCATCGGTGGTGATAGTGATTTGGTGTGCTGGTTGCTGCAGGTGTTTGCCCTGCTAGAGGTTTGTTGAGTGAGTCCACCAGCGGATTGCTCTGGCTGCCGATGCATTGATGGGGATCATCGTAGATAGAGGCTGCGTGTGCTGGCACCAGTTGGAGCGGAGGTGCCATTGTAGGGTCCGCATGTGCAACCTCGCGAGGGGGAGAACATGCGTGGACGCTGCCATATGGCCCAGGAGACATAGGATGATCCTTGCCGAGGAGTGTGTGGAACTGTGCACGTCGTGGGCAAGGCTGACAATGGCCATCTTCCTGTTCTGAGGGAGGAACGCCTTGGCCAAGGTGGTCTCTATATAGGCCCCAATGAACTCCAACCTCTGGACTGGTGTGAGGTGAGATTTCGAAAGGTTCACTAGAAAGCCCAGCGATGAGAGGAGAGAGGTGGCTTCCTTGACTGCTGTCCGTAGTACCTTCGTGGAGTGGGCGGATATCAGCCAATTGTCCAGGTATGGGAAGACGCATATGCCGCACTTGCGGAGATGGCCTGCTGCCACAGCAACACATTTGGTGAAGACGCGTGGAGCCGGGGATAGGCCGAAGGGGAGTACTCTGTACTGATAGTGGTTCCTCAGGACTTGGAAGTGCAAGAACCTCCTGTGTTGCTTGTGGATGGGGACATGAGTGTATGCATCCTGGAGGTCTAGTGAGGCCAGCCATTCCTTGGGTTGGATGAGCAGTAGAATAGAGTTCAGGGAGTGCATCCTGAATTTCTCCTTGATGACCAATCTGTTGAGTTCCCGAAGGTCGAGGATGGGGCGTACTCCCCCTGACTTCTTGGGAACGAGGAAGTACTTGGAATAAAACCCTGTATTGTGTTCATTGGAAGGAACAGGTTCTATGGCTCAAGATGAGAGCAGAGATATTATCTCTGAAGTCATCGGAAGGAGAAGGTGCGCTGGTACTTTGCTCTTAGGTGGGGAGTGCTGTGTCGGGGTTAAAGAAAACTTGATGCAGTAACCCTGTCTGATGATGTTGAGGACCCACTGGTCGGTGGTGATGGCCTCACAGGCGGGCAGGAATGCAGATATGCGGCCTCCCATGGGGGGTTGGGGAGGCTACGAGTCAAAAGCTCAGGTTGTTCTTCCCTGATGCAGAGGGAGCGCTCTTCTTCTGAGTGCGTTCGCGCTTGCGTTGTGTCGGCCTGTACGGCGCCTGGTAGGATTGCTGTTTGTACCGTGGTTGCTGCCATTTGCGGTGGGTGTTGTAATGCTTTGGCGCTGACTTCTGGTTGCTCCCTTTGCGGTAGGTTTGGGAGCGTTCCAGCCCTTCTTCAGCCAAGGTCTGAAGGGTGGTGCAGTGTTCCCGCATATCACTGACTGTGTCCCTGACTTTGTTCCCGAAGAGAGAGTTGCTGGCACAGGGGTTGTCCGTGATCTTATCGTGGGTATCTTCGCGCAGCCCTGAAGCATGTAGCCAGGCTAGCCGGCGTGCGGAGATGGCCGTTCCAGAGTTTCTAGAGGCTCCCTCGAAGGCATCATAGGCGGCACGGCCTTGGTTCTTGTCACAATCTTCCAGCTCCGCTAGAGCCATAGTGATGGATGCATGGGGCTCTGTGAGCTGGGAAGTGATGGCGGCCTTAAGATTGGCAATGAGTTAGTCTTGATTGAGCGTGTGCTGGAATTGATGTGCTGCCACTCTGGCGCTCAGCATGGCCCCCTGGTAGACTCGTTTTCCCACGTCATTGAGTAGTTTGTGATCCTTGCACGGGGCGGGGGGGGGAGCAATGGCGGTACTCCGTGAGGATTTTGACTGCTTGAGGGCCGATTCCACTACGATGGACTGGTGGGGAAGATGCGGCTTCTCATACCCCGGGGAAGGCTGGACCACGTACTTTCCATCCAGTTTATGTGGACAGGCGAGGTTGGAGGCTGGGGTGAGCCACATCTTAGCCAGGTTGTCCCGCAACAGTTGGTGTATGGGTAGGGAGGTTGTGGATTTGAGGGCTTCCACAAACTTGAGGGCACTTTGAACTTCAGCGCATTGGTCCGTGGAGTCAGCAGGGATGATGGAAAGTGCAGAGGCCACCTTGAGTAGGAATTTAGGGTAGGTCAAGTCCTCCTGAATGAGGGGGGAGGAGAAGGGGGACTCCGTGGCAGAGGAGGTGGTGAGTGCATCTCCTTGAGTGTGCTCTTCAGTGCCCTCTTCTTCGCCAGTCTGTGGTTCCGTAAGGCATGCAGCTGTAGGTGCTTGGGGGACCCACTGCTCCAACTTCAGCGTGGAGGGCTGCATCGGAGTGGAGGGTTGGTGTTGTGGAGATGTAGGCGTTTTGGTTAGAGGAAAGAGCTGGCAATGTGGTGGCCCATTGCTGGAGCATACTGGAGAGCAGTTTGAGGGTGTCTGGTTGGTAAGGAGGCTTGTTGGGTTGCAACTCTGCTGGGGGAGGAAGTTCCATTGAGTGTGTTTCCTCCACCGTTTCGAGGGATGAGGAGGGTGATGCAGGCAGATCATGGCTGTAGGAGAAGGAGCTGTAGCTGTTGTTGCTTTGCTCGTGCTTTGTTGGCGAGGATGCTTATGCTGCCGGGTTATATCTCTGAAGTCTCTGCGTTGGCACGATGAGCTGCTTCGTCGGTGCAGGCGCTTGGTGCTGTGCCATTTCCGGTTGTTCCATCCTCGGCCCAGACTCCGGCCCCGATGCTTGTGAGCCCCGTGGCTTCTGCTCCTGCTAAGATCACTATCTGTGCTACTGTGCCAATGTCTGCTGGCGCTCCTGCTCCGAGCACGACTCCGTCTCCGATGCTTGTGAGCCCTGCGGCTTCTGCTCCTGTTAAAGTCACTGGCTCTGCCGGCGCTCCTGCTCCGAGCGCTGCGCCGATGTGGTGGACTGTCCTTGCACTGATGTCGCTCTGACGAGGCTGTCAGCTGGGCGGCTGAAGATCCGGAAGCGTGGGCGGAGCCAGTCATGATTCCGGAAGTGATGGAGGAGCCAGGAGGAACCCCAGAAATGGAGGCGGAGCCAGCAGCCACGTGTAGAGGAGCGCATGTGGGCAATGGCTGGCTTACACAGAGTGAGACTGAGGCTTGGGAGGGCACATCTCCGGCTGTAGCGAGTTCGGAGGAAGTCCTCGGATATTGGAGAGGCGCTGTAGCTGCAGGAGTCGTCAGAGATCCATGGGAGGTCACAGGCTCCGCGGAATCGGCAGTGTTGGCAACAGGCTCTTGAGGAACTGCCGGGGCTGAAGACGGCTCCGGAGGGCAGAGAAACTCCAAAAGGGCATGCCTCCAATGCCTCCTAGTCCTAAGAGACATGTGAGCACATACGGGGCAGTTTTCAATGGGGTGTTCCTTACCCAGGCAGCGAAGGCTGCATTGATGATTGTCAGAGTTGCTCATTTTCCTGGAGCACTTGGGGCATTTCCTAAAACCCGGTTTCGGCATGATGAGAGGTAATCCTTTAATTGTTCTTCTGGTTTCTTGTTAGAAATGTTGGACTGAGAGAAAAAGCATCTTGCTGCATAAGGCAGAAGACAAAGACTGGCTAGCTTGGGGCGGTGCTAGGGGTGGGGCTACCAGCCCATGCTCAGAAGGCAAGCCTTCTGAGCTACTGAGAGACTTCCATCTTAGGTGCTTGTGGCTGACTCATCCTGCTTGTCCTGGGAGAAAGCAGACTTATTCTTATCCACATCAGTCAACAAGGAAGGAAGTTCCAGTTCACCCAATGAGGGCTCACCGACCGGTTCATCCACTCCGGGAGGTGAAACCCTCTGAAACATGACTTCCTGATTGGGTAGGGCAGACCCCAGTGCAACAGGAGAAGTAACAGAAACAGTACTTACGGAACCCAAGGATAAATCCTGCTCCTTCTATTCTGCCTGGGCACTCTGAAGATGATGATCCATAGGGCCCACAAGCTTAATGGTCTTAGAGCTCAAAGCTGGAAACACCTTCTTCCTTCTTTTACCCATGGGATCCCACGATACTCCACAGCACTCCTCGTTACTCCTCATTACTACGAAGGGGCTCCAAAGGGGCGTGGCATGCCCCTTTGGTCATACCCCTTTGGGCACGCGACCACAGGTGCGTGCCCGCGGGTCACGTTCCATGGCAGGCCGATGATTTCATACCAGCCCGGGGGGGCGGATCTGCAGGGCTCCTCCTTTGACAGCGAAACACACGGGCTAGCAACACCTCCTCACCTCCCGGCATTCTGCGGCGGGCCGAAGATTTTATACCAGCCCGGGGGGGGTGGATCTGCAGTGCTCCTTCTCCGATGGCAAAACACACGGGCCAGAAACACCTCCTCACCTCCCGGCGTTCCGCAGCGGGCTGATGATTTTATACCGGCCCAGGGAGGGCAGATCTGCAGCACTCCTCCTCCCAATGGCGAAACACACGGGCCAGCAACACCTCCTCACCTTCCCCTGCTTGATGGATCTTTTGTTTAAAACAAGATGGCAGTTCTTAGCTGCCAACAAGATGGCAGTTCTTAGCTTCTAATTTATTTCCACTAGTATTAAAAGCTCACACTCAAAAACTCTCTCGATTGGTTTGTGCATACTCCACAGCCACAAGCTTATTATTTACTTTGAATTCCAATGTTTACATTCCATGGCCTATATAAAATTATGAGAGCCCCAGAAATAGTTTTAATGACACTGTAGGGAAACATATAAATGACGGATGCCTGCCTGTCTCTCCTTTATGGGTCAGGACTTTGGCTGGCTCTAAACATATGGAAAAGACCAGAGGCGGCACAAAAAAATTGCATGCCAAAACCCATCGCATTAAATTACATGGGATGTTTTCATGTAGTCTCACACAGGGTCACAATTAGGGATCAGTAAAAATGTTGGCCACTCTTCTGTGGTTTTAATAAATTTAAAAAGTACAGTAAAATGAATATGTGTGCTTACCGTCTTAGCAGGCCAGTCTCTGGCTGTGTGCTCCAGGAATAGACTGTGGAGGTGGTGGGCTGAATCATGCGGAAGTTAGAACTGGTGAAAGGTTAACCACATGTGCACAGTGGGTGGGGAGGTCTGACCCGGTAGTTTCCTGCTGTTCCTTTGGGCTGCCAGCTCAATCGAAACCAGCCTCTACTGGACTATAGTACCATGAGCCTTAAAACAGAGACAGTGTCATAATTCAGTCACAGAACAAGGCTTTGGACTCTAGCTCAGAAGAGATTTCTGTGTCTGGTTTTTTTCTTAAAAATTTAATGCAAATGAGCCCTGAATCACTTACCATAGGAGACTGTAATTTTGGAAAGAATGCTTCAACAATCGGTTCTCCCGTTTTGATGGGTTTTAACCTGGTGCTTGCTTGCTTGCGGTTGATTCCCAACATCACCATCACTGCTGGAACTGGGCTTCTGATGTCACCCCAGGAATGCAGCAGTAAATACGAAACCGCAGCAACAACACTGAAGGAACTTCATACTTATTAATATCAAAAGCCAAGTTCCCACAACACAGTCCTACATCAAACATCAGGACTGCTCTTTTTAAAAGACATGATATTTCCAAAATTACAGCCTCCAATAGAAAGTGATTACAGCGATTAGACAATGATAGGCCATTTGTTTTGTTTAGAAAAAGCAACACCCCCTCGGGGAATTAGGAAAGGTAATGTGGTGTTAACACTACATGAAGCAAGCGCTGAACCATATATGCAGACATTCACTCCTAAAGAAAACTGGTGGCTGGGAAAATATACTTGCAGTGTGGACAGGAAGGATTGGGCAGGCTAGAAGGGGTTTTCTGCTCGGATTGACCATGTTATTATATAAGAGGAGATGGACTCCTCCTGTGAGTATTCTTTGGCAAGTATAATTGAGGAATCCAGTCAAACTAAGAAGAGAGGTAGTTCACAGGGGAATACTTACACAGCTCTGTTGCTTGAGAGCTGCAGATAGGCCTGTGATTCTTTTTTTTTGGGGGGGGGGGGGGGCCATGCAAGTCATGAAAATTAACTTTGTTCTTAAATCATGTGTATGAGAATATGTTTATTTTATTTATTTATTTATTTAACAAGGGTTTTTTTTATACCACCTTTATCATAAAATCAAAGCGGTTTACATTATAACACAAACGATTACAGAGAACTCATATTGGGGAGAGTGACAAGCAGGGGAAACTCGGAAGAATAACTCGTTTACAGCAGAACTTATATACGGATACCCAGTGGCATGTAAACATGTGTCAGGAGACTGGAGAGTTGTGTGCCTTCCCTGAAGTTGTCAGTGAAGAGGAAAGTTTTGAGCTGTTTTCTAGTGCCTTTAATCCATGGTAGTCCTTAGTTTCTCTGGAAGTGAGTTCCAAATGACAAGTGCTATTAGTGAGAGCGCCCTCTTCGCAGTGGACTCATTGGCTTTTGTGTATGAGCTGGGAGTTGGAATGCTATCTATGGTGCTCTGTCTCCTTGGTCTGTTGTTTGATTTTGTGCATATCAGGTCCTGCAGAATTCCGGCTGACAAGTTGTTTCTGATTTTGAAGATGGTCAGCGCTGTTTTGTATTTGGCACATGAGGTGATTGGCAGCCAGTTTAGCTGGCTCAAGATGGGTATTATGTGTTCATGCTTTGCAAATCCTATGATGGAGCGGGCGACGGTGTTCTGCGCTAGGTGCAGAGGACAGGTGGATTGCTTTGCTTGTCCTTGGAGAAGGGCTTTGCAGTAGTCCAGTATGGGTGTAATGACTGCTTGACAGACTGTGCGGAAATGTTCTTGGCTGAGAGGGGTTTGAGTCTTCGGATAATAGCTAGTTTGTGGAATGCATTCCTGGAGGTTTTGTTGATGTGGACTTGTAAGTTTAGGTGACGGTCAAGGGTAATACCCAGGTAACAAACTTTCTCTTTTACTGGGATCAGTGTGTCGGCCAAGTTGATTGAGGTTGGGGGGATGAAGAAGGCATCACGAGGGTTAATTAGTGCCTCTGATTTTTTAAAGTTGATGTGAAGTTTGTTGTTGGAAAGCCAGGTAATCATCTCTTGTAGACATTTTGTCATAGTAGCATAGTCCGGGGTTTCGAGATGGATTGAGGTATAGACCATGATGTCTGCATATAAGGCACAGTGAACCTTGTGCCTTTTGAAGATGTTATAGACTTGCTGTACATAAATATTGAATAGAAGGGCAGATAGAGAGGACCTTTGCGGGACTCCCTGTGCCGTGTTGAACGGAGAAGAGGTGTTTGCTCTGACTTTGACCTTTTGTTATCTGTCACTGAGGTAAGATTGAAACCATTTGAGTGTAGTGCTGTGGAGTCCAATGCTTGTTAGTCAGTTTAAAAGGGTGCCGTGCAATACAGTGTCGAAAGCAGAGAAAATATCTACAAAAACGAGCAGGAAGCCTCTTTTTATGTTGTCAATTCCTCTGAACAAGTTGTCAAATAGGTAAGCGAGTTGGATCTCAACACTGTGGTTAGGACAAAATCCATGTTGGTGGGTTAAACTTGCTACACAGTGACTAACTATATAACAGGTTTCCAGGAGACACACAAATTCAAATGGTACCTAACCTCTTCATTATAGAACCCATCATAAAATACATTTATTCATAAGCTACAACTTTTAACCTTTTTTTTCCTTTTTCCAGTTTTCTCATTCGCATTTTATAAAACCATTGAGAAGCATTTTCAGTGGCTGTGGCCAACATACATATCTGACCCCCGGCATTGAATATCTCGGTTGCCTGAATTTTAGCTAGCTGGTCAATTGTAATATTCACCCACTGACAGAGTAGCTACCCCAACCAAAGTTAGGATGGCTTTTTTTGGCCTAAATTTAGCCGGTTTACGTTAACCAGCCAGCAGCTGAATATCACCACTGCCCTGTTAACTCTAGTGCCACCCCCAGAATACTCCGATGAAAAGTGGTTAACATCAGGGCACACAAACCAGGTAGCAGGGGATATTCAGTGGCACTAAATGGTTTAGTGCCTCTGAATGCCCGCTGAACGTGGTTTAACTTGTCAACAGGTCTGCTAATCAGTGAAACCTCTGAATATGCCCCTCATTTGTTTTTAAGATGACAAATACAGAGCATGACAATTTAATTTATTTTTTATTACTTCTGGCCAATATACATTTTAGCATTTACAGTTAATCAACAATATCATAGTCTGAAGCCAAGCTGAAGTCAAAAGAGAGAGACTAAAAGACAAAAGGACATGTTTACTAAACTGCACTATTAGTGTGCTCTGTCTAGCATACATTGTCTCATGTTAACAGTTAGCACATAAGCTAAACAGACAGCGCGGGGGTCAGTACCGTGAGACCAGCGCCAGTTTGAGAACCTCTGGAGCAGGGCCCACTCCTGACCCATTCACGACTTAGACGACAGGAAACCCCTGGGTAAGACCTAGTGGATCAGCAGGGTGGAGGAGGACTGGAGTACATACCTTGGGTGGGAGGGGGCCTGATTATGGTAGGAGGATTGAGGAGATCTTGGGGGGAAAGGTCCATGTTGAGATGCTGTCCTGGGGGGGGGGGGTGATTCTGAAAGGAGGCTGGATCATTGGAGAGGGCTTGATTAGTAGAAGGGGTATTGATCCAGGGCTGGGATGGGTCTTTGGAGAGAGGGGAAATTGCAGCTACAGCCATTTGTCCCTTTGCTGGTGTTTTTCTCCAGGCCCACATTCTCTGCCTTGGTGGATAGCATGGGTGCATCCACCTTCCTACCGAGGCAGGAAACATGGGCCGATACAGTAAGTGTCTGTCCTATGCGTTAAATTCAGGTCAAATGTTGAGCATACCCCCTGCATTTATCATACACAGTTTGCATCTACTGCACCTGTATTTTTGCAAATGCCATGCAGTAAGGGCAAACACCACAGGTTAGTGAGGCAGCATGGTTTTACTAGAGGAAGGACTTGTCCGACGAATCAAATTAATTTATTTGACTGGTGACCCGAGAGTTGGTCTGGGAAAAAGCTTTGGATGTGGTGAAGTTAAATTTCAGTAAAGCCTTTGACACTCTTTTGCAGAGGCAATCTATAAATAAATTGAGTGCCCTAGGAATGGACCTGAAAGTGACTAACTAGGTTAGAAACCGATTTAGTGGGAGGCAACAAAGAGTACAGGTAAATGGCGCTCTCTCTGAGAAGAAGGTTACCAGTGAAGTGCCACAGGGATTGGTCCTTGGTCCTTGGTCCTATTCCTTTTATCATTTTTATAAGTGACATTGCAGAAGGGCTATTAGGTAAGGTTTGCCTCTTTGTGGATGATACCAAAATCTGCAATAGAGTAGACACCCAGGAAAGTGTAGATAACATAAGGAGGGATCTAGCAAAGTTGAAGAATGGTTGAGAATTTGACAGCTGAGATTTAACCCCAAAAAAATAGAGGGTCCTGCATTTGGTCTGCAAAAATCCAAGGGAGCTGTACAGTATAGGGCGATGAAGTATTTCTGTCCACGAAAGAAGAGCAGGACCTAAGGGTGATTGTTGTGGTTCATGATTTTAAGGTGGCTAAACAGATAGAAAAGGTAATGGCGAAAGCCAGAAGGATGCTTGGGTGCATAGGGAGAGGAAGAAGAAGGTGATAATGCCTCTGTATAAATCTTTGGTGAGATCTGGAGATCACGCTTCAAAAGGATATAAACAGGATGGTGTCGGTGCAAAGGATGGCTACCAAAATGATCAGTGGGTTTCATTATAAGGCATATGTGGACAGACTCAAAGATCTTAATGTCTATACTTTGGAAGAAAGACAGTAGAGGGGAGATATGATAGAGACATCTAAATAGCTCCATGGCATAAATGCACAGGAGGAGAGTCTCTTTCCATTGAAAGAAAACTCTGCAAGAAGGGGGCATAGGATGAAGGTGAAAGGGGATAGACTCAAGAGTAATTTGAGGAAATATTTCTTTATGCAATGAGTGGTAGATACATGGAATAGTCTCCCAGTGGAGATAACAGAGACAAAGATTGTATCTGACTTCAATAAAGCATGGGACAAACACAGAAGATCTCTAAAAGAAAAAAAGGGACTGTAGAATTCAGTAGATGGTATGGAAGACCAGAGTGGATAGGCTATATGGTCATTACCTGCCATCATGTTTCTGTGTGTCAAGAGAGTCAGAGCAAAGGGAGAGAGTAACATGAGAGCAGCTAAAAATGCAGGGACATTCTGAAAAGCAAGACTAAAGAGGAAAATGAAAGAAAAGGACATGTTTAACTATTTTACGTTAAAAAAAAAAGAAACTGTCTTTAATGACTGAATGGGCCTGTGTGTACCCCAAATGTGGTGTGCCAATCTCACAGAGGGATGAAAGACAGCTGCTGCTATGGTTGAACCCCCCCCCCCCCTGCCAGTTAATAAACGTTGCCCAAGGTATTTTTCAAAGAAGGGGCCCTCAATACTTGGTTAAGCGGGATCACCTCTGGCTATTACCTGGTAGCCAACTGGCTGGGGAAATCAATGCCTTATTAGCAAGCAGCGTAAGTTGCATATATATCAACAGGATCAAAGAAATATGGAGTGAAAGGGAAAACGGCAAAGGAAAAAAAAGTCTCGCATTTAGATTCTTGATTTTCTTAACATAAAACATTTTAAGTTCTATTCAATAGAAAATATGTTCTAAGCAGGGCTGGACCAACCATTAGATAAGACAGGAGTGGCCTAGTGGTTGGGACAAGGTACTTCAGGCCGGAAGGTCGGGGGTTCAAATCCCACTAGAGGACAGCAACCTTGGGCCGGAAGGACTGGGGTTTCTAGTCCCACAGGTGCTCCTTGTGGTCTTGGGCAAGCCACTTAACCCTCCATAGCCCATGTTCCCTGTAAAATAGTTATCTCCAAGTTATAATGCCCTGTTCAATGTAATTTCAGTTTGTTCAATGTAAACCGCACTGATGCAGAATAGCGCGGTATATAAGAGAATGTAAATAAATAAAGACTAAATAGTTGCTTGGGACAGCAGCTTCTGAGGGAGAAGGCAGCAGATTGCAGCAGTAGTCAAAGCAAAACAATAGGTCCTGACAGATGCACCAATCCAAAGAGCCATCGGCACATCCTTTTACCTGCAAGGTGAGCAGCTACACACCTACTTACAAAGCACAGTTCAATATTTAAAAGTATGGGGCCCGATACTGATTTGGGCAGGATATGAGCCACTACGGCATTGACTATCTGAGTTTGATGCACAGAAGACACAGCCGCAGAACCTAACCGGGTAGCGGCGATATTGCACCACTACCCGATCAGCATCTGCGAACAAAACTGTGTAAGTACCATTGATTATCCCCATTTAAGGCATTTACACGGTTTACTGGACTGTAAACCGTGTAAATGCCTTTCGAACATCGGGCCCATGATGTCCAACTGTGTACTTTTTCAGGGTTGTTCTTGGGAGGGTGGTATTCAGCTTATTTTGATTCTGAGTTTAATTATCAAAATCTTGAGGTGGGGGGGGGGGGGTGGTAAAGCTGAAGTTTGCCTAAGGTGTCCAATACCTTGCTCCGCTCCTGAGGCTAGCCCTGGTTCTAAGCCATCTAGTGTGCTCACTGTTCCTTCCTTACCTACAAAGCTCTCCACAAGGCAAGCCATTTCAGTTTTCCCATCGTGGCGGAAAGCCACAGTTGAACACCTATTAAACCACCAGAACTGGTGCCTTGCACGGAACTTGCCCTCTCTTTGCCCATAGCCAAGCCTTGAATGTTTGAAGTCACAGTATAGTTCAATACATGTGAGCTGATTCCAAAAACTACAGCAGAGAGTTGATAGGTTAATTGGAAGTTGCTGCATCTGGTTTAATCAATGATAGTTTTTCACATTTCGCTATCCAGTCATCGATCACAATAGATATTACGGATTTCCTTCGTCTTAATATAGTGCTCCCCAACTCATCTGCTGAAGTCTGGCTTCTGAGATAAACAAAATATGCAAATGAACCAGGTTCACAAACGAAATATGTCTCAGATAATTCATTGTGGATATGCTGAAACCAAGATCTGTTGATAGCTTACATGGATCAGAGCTGGGGACCACTGTCTTAGAATAAATCATATATGAGATCTAGTCTGTATAGAAAGGAGTAAGTTGGAGACTACCATGGACCTTTATGCTTGCTCTATTTTTCCTGTTACTGACCCCATTTCTAAACCTTCACAGTTTAGAAATACCACCTCAAAGAGCAGTTCTATAGACCGATGGTCTAACCAGTCCTGTAGTTGTTCACAAGGTATTCACTAGAGACTACCCATGAGTGATATCTCTTGTGCCTTCCAGCTTAGCAGCTGAGATCATCACCCACATGACACTTCTAACCCAGGTCAATCTAAAACTCAGCTGACCCCAAATTGCTCCCAAAGCTCAGATTTCCCATATGGCTATGCAAGCCACAGCGGCATCACAGTTTTTCATACAACGCATTATCGCTACACTCAAATTTCAGACAATTTAGATTGAACACAATTCTGGGTAAATTAACTTCTGCTGTACTATGGGGAATGCCCCAGCCTAATGTTTAACATGCAATTTTGTTAATTCTTAAAAATCAGTTTTTATCCTTTACAGAGCGCGGCCTGTGACTCAGAACCAGCACAAAGCCTCACACTTAACTGCTAGTGATGTAAGCACTTTGTGCCAGGTTGGTTAAACAGAAAAACACATAAATGCACTTAATTAACATCTGATGTGTACTTTTCAAACACAAATGCAATATTTGTGTTCAGGCTCTGGCAGTAATGACAGGGAAGTATGCTATTAATGTCTCTTGTGGTAGGACCATGTCTACAGCAACAAAAATAAAAATGGATTCAGACAAAACAATGGTGAAGAAGCCCACCAGAAAATATAAAGCAGTGATCAAAAGATGAAAAACATGTATTTTTCTTTCAGAAAATCAGCTACATATCAAAATTGTTTACAAATTTGATCTTAACTCTGTCATTCCCTGCAAAATCAAAGGGAATAAATTATTTTCAAAAGTAACCACACACTTTAGTTAACGAGAGATTAAATAACTTTACTAATGTGTCTAGTTTATTGGTTTATCTAATACCTAAGTTCAATAAGTCAATAGTGAGAAAGGTGTAAATGGCGACATGATTTAGGGACCTATTTATTTCCTCCCGTTTTTATGTCTATGGAGAAAATATGCAGTGCACTGAATGAGATTTAACATATTTATTTATTTTATGTATTGGAGTTCTTTCATGCCTTTTCAGTAACAGTATATTCCGGTCCACTAGATATGAGCTTCCAAGATAGAAGGACATGCCATCTATAATGGTATGTGTTTGGTAAGGAACATGGAAATAACGTAGTTATCACCTGTAACAGGTGTTCTCCAGGGACAGCAGGAATCAGTCCTCACATATGGGTGGCATTGGCGTTGACAGAGTCTGCACGGTAACCTCTCCCCAGCTTTCATAAAAAGCCTTTGGAAGATGCACCATGCATGCATTGTCCTCTTCCTGCTTAAGGGTGCCATCTTGCCTCAATATGATGACATAGCTCAATAAGGTAAAAATGACAAAAAGCAACTCCACAGAGAGGGAGGGTTGTGAGGACAGATTCCTGCTGTCCCTGGAGAACTGTTACAGATGAGTAACTATGCTTTCTCCGGGAATAAGCAGGAAGTCAGTACTCACATATGGGACTCCCCAGCTACAGGCTACTGAAAAAACCTGTAAAAGCCATGGGTGACCAGAAAAAGGTGAACAGTGAGAAGCAGCAATAGTCAAGGTACAGCAAACCCATGAGCAGCCCTGAGTGTCAAATGAGGAACCAGTTCTCTAGCAGCCTGAGCATACCGAAGGGCGGAGGGCAGGAGTTGCCTTACATCCCAAAACAAATGACGGAGTATTGCCAGGCCGATGGCACTGCCCTGGTGGGACTCCCTCTGCAGGCAGTAATGAGCTGCGAAGGTATGGACCAGATGGTGGCTGGCAAATCTCAGATAAGAGAATGGAGCGCAGGTTTGCCACAGAAGCCGCCAAGGCCTGGACACTGTGTGCTGTTACATGGCACTTCAGCAAGAGAGCAGCCTGCTCATAGGTGAAGGCAATGGAGTCCACCACCTAAATGGACAAAGTATGTTTAGAGACCACTGACCCTAGTCAATTTGGGTCATAGGAGATGAAAAGTCATAAGGAGCGATGGTGGGTCAGGATATGCTCCAGAGAGTAGGCCAGGGCCCGCTTACAGTCCAGAGTGTGGAGAGCGGCCTCTACTCTGTTAGCATGAGGCTGCAGGAAGAAGGTGGGAAGCACCATCTCTTGGTTGAGGTGGAATGGAAAGACCACCTTAGGCAGAAATTTGGGGTGCATGCGGAGCATGACCTTGTTCTTGTGGAACCTCGTATAAGATGGATGGGTCACCAGCGTCTGGAGCTCACTAACCCTATGAGCAGAGGTGAGTGCCACAAGGAAGATACTTGAGGTGGCAAGAGCTGAGAGGCTCAAAAGGTGGCACTGTAAGCTTTGAGAGAACCACATTGAGATCCCACTCTGCTGAGGGGGGGGGGCAGATGGGTGGTCTTGAGAGCAGTAGGTCCCTCAGGAAGCGAGTCACAAAGGGCTTAGCGGAGAGGGGTTTGCCCTCGACAAAATGATGGTGCACCGAGAGTGTTCGAAGGTGTACTCTAATGGAGTTGGACTTCAGCCCTGCCTGAGACAGATGAAGCAGGTACTGCAGTACTAGCTGGGCAGAACAGGAGAATGGTTTGATCTGCTTCTTCGCACACCATACAAAGAATCTCCACCATTTGAAGGCATAAGCCCGGTGGGTAGAAGTTTTGTGGGAGGACAGGAGGACCTCCTTCACCTCGCTTGAGAGATTGAAGTGGGCTAAGGCTACCCTTTCAGCAACCAGGCCATTAGAGTCAGGTACCCCATCTTGGGGTGCAGGAGAGAGCCGTCCTCCTGCAACAGCAGGCTTGGGGCACACCCCAGAGGAACCGGGTCACCTGAGACAGTCAAAGGAGCAGGGAGAACCATGGCTGCCAGGCCTACTGAGGAGCCAGCAGAATCAAGGTGGCTTTGTCAAACTGGACCTTGAACAGGGTCTTGGAGATCAGTGGCATAGACAGGAAGGCATAGAGGAGGCCCCCCATCCACAGGAAAAGAAACACATCTGCCGCCACCTGAGAGAGATGTGGCTGCCTGGAGTAGAAGCGGGGCAGCTGAGCATTGGCTAGGCTGGTGAAGAGGTCCATCTGGGGGAGCCCCCAGAGACGGAACAGCCAGCTGGCCACCCGGGGGTCCAGCCACCACTTGTGTGGTTGGAGGATCTGACTGAGCTGGTCTGCCAGGGCGTTGTCCTGGCCCAAAAGATACATTGCCTGCAGGAACATCCCACTTTTGCTGGTGAAAGAGCAAAGGCTCACTGCATCCTGTCACAGGAGGGACAATCCCGTACCTCTCTGCTTGTTGCTATAGAACATCACCACCTGGTTGTTGGTCTCGATCAGTACCACTTACTGCTGTAGGTGGTGGTGAAAGGCCCAAAGGGCTAGAGATATGGCTTGAAGCTCTAGGAGATTGATCTGCTGGAGGATCTCTGCCTGTGACCAACTGCCCTGAGTGTGGAGGTTGTCACAGTGGGCTCCCCAGCCTAATTTGGAGGCATCCTCTGGTGGGTGGGAGCCTGAAAGGGCATCCTAGCCTGTAGGTGCTGGAGATCTTGCTACCAGCCGAGGGAGTCGGCCAGAAGATGGGTCATGACCACTCTATCACACAAGTGCCCTGTCACTTGAGACCACTGGGAGCAGAGGGCCCACTGAGCTGGCCATTTATGAAGGCAAGCATCTGGAGTGACATGCACTGTGGACATCAAGTGACCCAGCAGTTGAAGCAGGAGGCAGACAGATGCCGAGGGGCAACCATGAATGTTCCCTGCAAGCACCTGGAGGAGCTGGGACCTGTCCAGAGGGAGGAAGGCCCTGCCCTGGATGGTGTCCAGCAGTGCCCCGATGAATTCCAGGCATTGTGCCGAGTGGAGATGGGACTTTGGGTAGTTTATGATGAATCCCAAGTGCTCCAGAATGAGGATGGTATGGGCCGTCAGCTGAAGAGCTTCAATGGCGATGCTTCCCTTTATGAGCCAGTCATCCAGATAGGTGAAGACGAACACCCCCTGGAGACACAGGGAGGAGGCGACCACTACCAGGCACTTGGTGAATACCCTCGGGGCAGAGGCAAGGCCGAGGGGTATAACCCTGTACTGGTAGTTGCAGCCTCCTATCATGAAGTAGAGGTACTGCCTGTGAAGGGGATGGATGAGAATGTTCGTATATGCATCCTTTAGATCCAAGGAGCATAGCCAGTCTCCCTGCTGGAGGTATGATGGCAATGTTCCAAGGGAGAACATCTTGACCTTCTCCCTCACCAGGAACCAATTGAGGTCCCGCTGGTCTAGGATGGACCAAAGGTAGCAGGAGTAGAACCCTTGTCCCTGAGGTGGAGGGAGACGGGTTTCACTGTTCTGTCGCCAGAAGACTTACGAGTTCCTGCTGAAGCAGATTTCAGTGAAGGGGAGTCATAAGGGGCTCTCCTAGAAAAAATGGTGGGGGCATCTGTTCGAGGTGAAGGAGGTAACCATGAGTCAGTGGTGATGAGGGACCACTGGCCAACATGAAGTACCAGATGCCCCCATGTGCTGCGGGGCAGGGCCTCCCAGGGGAAGAAAGGCTATACCTAAGGAGTCAAAAGCCCCCTCCAGGTTGCATGGGAGGTAAGGTCTAGGGTTTGGGGGTCTTCAGCTTACAAGTGCTGTGCCCTTGTCCTTTGGCTTGCTGGCCCTTCTGGGGAGTTGTGAAGGCCGAGAACTGAGGGTAGTTTCTGTAAGCCTTCCTCTTCTTTGGGTATAGACGCGTTTTCCCCAAAGCCTTCCTTTGGGAAGGGTCAGCAGCCGTTTTGGACAGCCTGGTCCTGGTCATGAACTTAGACTCCAACTTGGCAGCCTTGTCCATTATGGGCTTGCCAAAGAGGCTCTCTCCCCGGCAAGGGACATCAACCAACTTGCCCTGCGCCCATTGCTCCAAGTCGGAAGACTGTAGCCAAGCCTAGCAGCAGGCACTAATGTCCACCACGGCTACTCTAGCTGCCAACTCAAAGCCATCATAAGCCACCCAAATCATAAATTTGGAGCACTCTTTGACCACGGAGGTTAGGGTCTGGAATGACTGGAGAGGTTCCTCCAGAGACCAGCCGAGAACCTGGAGAGTTCCCTCGCCATGTCCCACAAGTACATGCCCATGTACAACTGGTATGCCTGAACTCTGGAAGCATTTCCTGCCCAGAGTATTGTCACACCTCCCCCTTGGTGGTAGTGGCGGAACCCAACAGAAAGGGGGTGGACATGGAAGAAGAAAGTTTGTTTGTGGGGGAGCTTAGTTCAAATGCAGGGCCCAGGTTCTTATAGGCCTGGTAGCCTTCTGGTTAACTAAGAGCTCTCAAGAAAATAACAGTCCGAGGGTAGGGAAATTATAAGGCTTTTATTTCCCACGTTGCAAATAGGTTCCTAAGCTCAGAATACAACAGCACACACAAAAGAAATGTCCTTGCTCCAGGTTAAAGGAAAAACATGAACTGAAAAATCTGTTAACTTCACAGTACTGTCAAAAACGGAATACGGCATCAACCTTTACATACAGGCCACAGCTATTCCTCTGCTAGGCTCAATCCTCTTGGTCAGGCAATAGCTACATTCCATCGGAATATCTGAGGGATCCTCCGGGAATTCCACCTGCATGGGCTCGCAGTCCGGAATGTCTGAGGACTCTCTTTCAGGCCTTCTGTGTAACGCTTGTATGATGCGCCAATGGTCAGCATTAAAAGGTAAGTCCTTGCATTGTATACTTTTATAACAGGAACAGTCTCTCCTGCACCCTGTTTCTTCTCTAGCAAGTTTCCTGTTTAATGCAGGTTTGTATCTTGTCTCATGAATGCCTTTAGAAGGACAGCATTCTCTAGTGCCCTGCTCCTTCTGTATCACATTATTCCTAAAATCATAGTTATTAAAATGGCAATTACCTTTTCTTCTAAGGTTCTCAGATTGAGGTGAGGGCTGAGGCCTGCTCCTGCTGGGTCTTGGTTTCTCAGCTGTCCAGGTAGGCCTCTGGTTCTCAGGTCTGCCTGCTGCTGGAGTTAGGCCTTGTTTGTGCCACAGCTCCTTTCTCCCAGGGCTTTGAAAGTTACCCTTCACAATTCTCCTTTCACCTCCTTGTTTGCTATTCCTTGTTGCACCTTTCAACAGTGGCTGGCCCTTGTTACTCTCAGGCGTTGGACTTTCTGGTATAGTCCTCCTCCTTTCAGGGTCAGCTTCCTTATGGTATCTTTCCCTCCTGGAAAGTGTATCTTTTCTTCTTTTAAAACATTTACAGCAAGTTTCTTCACCTGGCTCTGCTGAGTCTGCTAGGCCGTTCCCCTCGGTCAGGACTCCTATTCCTGGATCCTCCGAAAATCCATGCAAAGCTGGAACTGGAACTCCTTGTACCGCTCCTTGGCAGTCTCCTTGCCAATCTGCTTGCGAATCTCCTTGCGACTCTCTTTGGCACTCTCTTTGCCACTCTGCGTACCGGTCTGACTTCCTCCAGTCATCTGAGCTTTTAAAAGGAATTCTTCCCTTTCTACATTGGGTGTTGGCTGGTATTGCATCATTGGCTCTAGGGCGTGGTTCCTCAGTCCTCCAGAGGTCTCTCTGGCTCCCCCTATATGGCTCCTCGTGATGCTGCAGCCGGTGTTTACCTCTTTTTTCTGGGTTTAAAACCTTTTCTTCTGCCTGCAGCTGGTCCGTAGTGCCACAGTATCCATGGTACAGGACTCACTGCCAAGGGGCACCGAGGAGTCCGTTTTCTGGCTCTTGAGCCTATGCATGGCCGACTCCACCACCACGGAATTTGAGGCAGATGAGCTTTTTCGAAGCCAGGGCTCCAGCAGACCCAATATATCAAGTCAGCTGATTGCTCACAATGGGCATTGAGGCCGGGGACTCCCACATACAGAAGAGCAGCTGTTCCAGGATGGGGGGAATGGGCACCATGACTGCCTACTTAGGGGGAGCCTCATACTGGAGGATCTCAAGGTCCTCTGCTGAAGGCTTCTCCTAGGACTCTGTAGTGAAGGTAAGGGCCTTCGCCATATCCTGGATGAAGTCCAGAAAAGCCAGGTCCTCAGGTGGGGACCAGTGCAGGGCTTCGGGAGGGGAAGGGTCCAAAGGCATGTCCCTGTGGAGTCAAGTGTCTGCGGACTCATCATCCTCAGTTTTCCACTCTGACCCAGAGTTGGAGGAGATCTCGAGGGTCCTCTGGGCATCTGGCTCATGCCCCAGCCTGGGTGGCCCGGGGTCCCCAATTTCCCTGCTCTCCAAGTTGGGTACACTGGGCAGGGAAGTCCTTGGCCCTGAGTGGGACTGGGACCTGGACCAGTGCCGGTGTGAAGGGATCACTCGAAGCAGGTGGCACCCGAGGATTGGGCTCCACCTCCAGGGACTCCCTCACCATGGAGAGGCTGGTGGTCAGGAGTGATGACCCAGAGAAACCGGGCATCAGAGCCTTCTGCTGGCCATGAAGGCAGACGAGCTGCATTCCAAGGCCGCCATCCTGGCCTCGAGGCCAAAAGGCTCCACAGTCACTGGCACGGGCACCAAGGTCTCAGGCCCGGCACCGGCAGAGTTGAGGAGGTATGCTTAACAAGGATGGCCTTGAAGGACTGAGACTGATCCCCAGATGCCAATGGGGAAACTTTGAGGGCCACTACTGGCCATTGCCCTCGGCCTCACATCAAGGGCTCCAAGGTTGGTGGCATGGGACTTGCTCATGGCACCAGACACATCACCCAACAAGGCCATTGACAACGTCCAGCTCTTCGAAGGGTGTCCTTCCCCAAGAGAGCTCTGGCTCACCCTATGACCTCGAGGCTCCAGTGAAGCATGGTCGCCATAAAAGACCAAGGCCTCTGCAGTAGCCCTCGAGAGTGCTGGTCCTGTGGATGACTCCGGGGCTGAGTTGGCCCTATGAAAAATTGACTTGTGCTGCTTCTTGCAGCCTCGAAGGGCCTTAGGGATTATCTCCTGGCAGAGACCACATGCTGAGGCATCATAGTTCACCCCGAGACACCGAAGGCAACAATCATGCGGATCAGTGTGTGACATAATATGTGCACAACGATCACATAACTTGAAGCCACTGACCGAGGCCATGGCAGGGAATACATCCCCCGCGAGGTCAAACTCTTGGCCCGGCCATAAATGGCACGAAAACTTGCGCACCAGAGAAAAAAAAACAAGGAAAAAATGGAACCCGAGAAAAAAAACATTACACCGAAGCAAGCAGACCCAGGGAGGCGAGAAGGGTACTGGTACGCAAACCAGAGAACAAATTGATTAGAGAACCGAAGAAACATGGAAGAAAAAAATCAACTTTTTCCGGGGAGAACAGACACACTTCTGATAGGCTCCATGGAAAAAAGGAGACTTAGGTAAGATGGCAGCACCCTTAGGCGGGAAGGAGACCACGCATGCATAGTGCAAATCCCAAAGGCTGTCTTTGAAAGCTGAGAAGAGGTTACTGCATGGGTTCCGTCGGTGCCAATGTTACCCATATGTGAGATGGACTTCCTGCTTGTTCTCAGAGAACTCCATGTTACATCTCTAGTCTTAATCATGTCTAAGATAAACGCATCCAGAAACCACCACAAAGAATAAAGTTTGTTGTAGGCAGTACTAATCAGGACCGTAACAAGCTAGAAATGTGCCCTGTGCAACGCGCAAACCCAATGCCTAGCCTCACACCCAACCATGCACAGGAACTTGCTCTTGTTGGGCTTCCTGGAAGCCCAGTATGACATTAGCGCCTCTTCTGTACCTGTGTCCTGTGCAGCCACACTGCTCGTACAGCCCTTGGTATGGCCCTATCACAGATATGCAAAATTAATAAGGAGCAGATTTTCTTACAAAAGAAAATAGATCTCTTGAAATTTTGACAGAATGTCCCATGGTTCTCAACTGTCAATCAGAAGTAGCAGCACAATGAGAGAGGAATAAAAGCAGAGCTTTGGAGACTCTCAAATGTTAATTCTTTCCTAGAGAAGAGAGAGAAATACAGATCGGATCATACAATGACCAGCTGGCAGCACGGTACTTATCACCTCACTATATGAAGCTTTCCCTCATCAAGAAATGTGCAAACAGTAGTGTGGAGGAATAGCCTAATTATCAGAGTAGCAGACTGAGACCTGGGGAAGCCAAGTTTCAGATCTTAACGATGCTCTTTGTGACCTTGGACAAGCCACTTCACCCTCCTTTGCCTTAGGTAAAAACTTAAATTATAAGCTTTCTGGGGACAGGGAAATATCTACTGTGCTTGGATAGAATGTTGTTTTTAACTAGTTTATCCTGTCCACCCCAACAAGTTTTTTAAAGTAATCATTAAATATAATTTTGAACCACGGGGCATGTTTACTAAAGGTTAAAATGTGTTAAGTAAAGTTAACACACATTAAGTGCTGCTAGTGCCCATTCATTTCTATGGGCCATTACAGTACTTTACACACATTAACCTTTAGTAAACATCGCCTCAAGATACGTGGTATGTCAAATGTGAAATGCGAAAATATAACTCCTCTTTTGCTACCAATGAAAAGGGGTAAGCAAAATTAAATAAAATAAAATAGCTAAAATGCTCAGATTTTAAAATAGTTTTGGGTAATTTAATAGTTTACAACCCAATAGAATGTTTGAAAGAAATTATACATAAGGGATTGAGAATTTCTCTCCACCTGTACTGTGGCAAAATAAGTCTCTGAAAACCTAATGAAACAGAGTCCAATTTGGTATCGGGCAAAAACCAGGGAATAGACACATCTAGTTTGAAAAAAAGAGGACTGGGAGTTCTAGGAAAATAAAGCTCCCGCCCCCCCAAAAAAGTCCCAATCCATTTCCATGGGCGAGGCTGTCCCAGCAACTGAAAGACAGAAACACTGATACATTGAAACTTAACCCTTAGAGAACTGTTCCATTCAAATTGTCCCTACTCTCTTCTCTCCTCTCCTGGTCACAGACACATGCAAAGCCCACACAGATCTGTAGTTTCCTGGATCACCCCGGAACCCCTTTTTAAAAATTGGCATTACATTGGCCATTGTCTAATCTTCAGGTATTACTGATGATATTAATGAAGGTTCACAGATTACCAATAGTAGGTCTGCAATCTCATATTTCAGTTCTTTCAGCACCCTGGGATGGATACCATCCAGTCCAGGTGTGCTATTTGCTAGTGGCAGTGAAGTACAGCATTATCTATTGCCTGGGACAGTTGTGCTCTGTGATTAAACTGTAAATCCTTTGAAAGCTTTATGGTAAGTTTGCCATGCTGCCTCCATGGGCCTGGCATGAAGGAGGGAGCCCTGCATGCTGAGGGGTCTCGGAACGCCACTGTCTCCACTCCTAACCTGTCCATTCTCTGCCCCGTTGCACTCTAAGCAGTTAACTCAAGATGTTTACCATGCTGAAGCTTTTAGCATGCAGTCATTGTGACCGCAGCACACTTAGCATGCAGCAAACCCCGTGCTAACCATTAGTACATTTTAGTAAACATGTCCCATAGTGAGGACCAAGAAATGGCATCTTGCAATGGTCCTCAATGAAGAGCCACGGACTGCGGAATCCTCTGGAATCCAGTCTATGGACATTCCCGTCACTAGGTTTCGCTGTTGTGATTGCTTGGATGACTCCTCTGTCTTCCTCTCTCCCAGGCTGGGACTACTGCCTCCCCAGCATCCCAAGGTCCATCAGCCCTGAGAAGCATAGGCTAAATTTAGGAATCAAATCCAGATCTCCCACGTAGTAGCATGCGCCACGACCACTGAACCATAAGGTCAGCCCAAATCTTACAGCATAAGAGGCACTAGCCAGGGCAGCTGTGAATTTCAGAGCCCAAAGTATCCAGTTGGGCATCAGTGTCTTATCTTCCTGGATAGTGGCTATTTAAAGAAACATTTTGCCAGGGCTGGCTGCTGGCTTGGACCATAGCATTATGCACTGTGTCTGTCAATGCTAGTCAGGGACATGGTACACACTCAGGACCAGAGAGCAACAGCACACAGCTGCCATAGAAGGTATGCCTCAGAGAAGGAACTCCCCCCTCCCCCCCCCCACCCCCACTATCAAGGATCCCTTGAGCCTACTGGGGTAGAAAACAAGTCAAGAAAGAATGACAGACTATCAAGGATAAGATAAACCAAATGAAAAACTGAAATGTTTTGACAATGAATGATTATGAAAACCCCAGTCCTGGATGCAACCATCTTAGGTCCAGCAGGATGAGCAGTCTGTGACATTGGGTCATCTTCCATTCTATTGGAAGGTGAGGATAAGTACAATGCCAACAAAGAGCAGGGGAGGATAGTACAAAACAGAAACTGGAAGGTAAAACTCCTCAAGAACAGACCGGATACACAGAGGTAGACCAAAGACCTTAATTGGCAATTTTTATTCAAAAAAAGCCAGATTTGACCAAGTTTCGGCTGAAAAGCCTCCTTCAGAGGTCAAACTCTCAATGTAAGTTCAAAAACACATATATGGCATTGTTTGCTGCCTTTGGACAATGTTTTTGAACTTTTACATTGGGAGTCTGACCCCTGAAGAAGGCTTTTCGGCAGAAACTTGACCAAGTTGGGATTTTTTCAAATAAATATTGCCAGTTAAGGTCTTTGGTCTATCTTTGCTCCAAGGGAGGATAAGTAGCCATCATGAGTCCTCCTACTGGAGAACTGCTTTGACTAGTTTCCTGCCAAATAGCTTTCACTATTCACACCCTGATTGGTTGCCAGGGTGGCTGTTGTAACAGAAATGAAATATTTTCTTTATGCTATATAACAAAAAACTCTTAGGCTGCATTATAAGACAAAATCATGACCTGCAAGCCAGGTAGATGCCACTGTGCAGGAGATTCAGCGGCACTAATATGGTTAGTGCCACTGAATACCCCGGGGTGCTGCCGCTACACGACCCGATGCTAAGCGGTTGGCATCAGAGCATTCCGGAATGGAATGGAGATGGCACCCATCGCTAACCAGGCAGTGGCGATATCAAGCCACTGCCCAATTAGTGATATGTGGCAAAATTGAGGCAAAGGCAACCCTGGACTAACTTTCACCACATTAGCTAAATGAGCAGTGACTCAGTATCCCCGCTGCCTGGTTAGCCTCGTGGCAATGTGGGGAATCCAGATATTCAAGGCCGGGACCATGGTTTTTAGAAATTCTATATATATATATAAAATGAAAAACATGGACAACTCAATGGGCTGACTGGGAGTTGGTATGTGTTGTAGATGTATTCACTATATCACGGTCTATCCAGTAATGTGCCAAGCACAGCATACAGCTAGTGCAGCTGAAGATTTCCCATTGGAATCTGGGGGTCAATGAACAAGGCCCTGAGCAAAGACCACAATTCCAAACTGTGAATTTCAAGTCTGAAGTAAGCTTTGTTCCAATCTGTTAAACCATATCTTCTGGAAGGCATAGTTCCAACTAAGGTTTAATTGCCAGCAGATTGAATTCTCTCCAGTTCTTAAACCAGCCCAATTTTGCTTTTTTTTTTTTTCACATTTCTGCACAAGGTTTTGCTTCTCTTGCTGATCGGCGTGTCCAAAGAGAAACACACTGCACCCAAGAACGCAAAAAGATATACCTTCAGCAATGCCTGCAAAGATAAAATGTCTACTAAAATGTCTTAATTTACAAAGACGAAAAACACACAGTTTAATATTTCAATGCCGTGGTTAGCACTTTTAAAACACCAGCCTTAGTGTTTAAATCTATTACATATAGTCGACACTACTATCCGCAGAGGCGGCAGCACTAAATATATGTACTCAGCAGCAACCCCCGCTGGCTCTACAATATTCAGCCAGTAAGCAGATAGCTATGACATTTGAGTTAGGACAGCTTTTTGGCTGGACTAACTTTATCCGCGTAACTATACAGATAGAGGATGTATAGTATTAAGCACATAGTCTTACAGACTATCCCTAGGGTGAGCCAGAAGACCCATGTTCTGCCCTTGCTTCGCCTCAGCACTAGAAATCTGCAGGCAAAAACATTTTTGTTTCATTTCGTCTTTGTATCTGGTTTTTTTTTTTTTTGCAGTGCACCCTATTGTGTAATAATGCACGATCTTTTGAGAGAGAGTGCACTCTTTCACAAGACCGTGGACTATACAGCAATAGGGCGATCTATTCACGCATGCATAAACAGTGCGCCCTATTGCTAAATAATGTGCATTCTTGCAGAAGAGTGGGCGCTATTGACAGGAAATGGAAAATTACAACATGGTGGTGATTCCCTGCTTTGCAGGGCTTCCTGTGTGGTCTGTAAGGATTTTCAGCTCAATATTCAGGTAACGGCACTGAAACTTCACGGATAGGGCACTTAAGTTCTAGCATTACACACATAAATAAGATTCAACAAATCAGTTTTTGGTGCTGTCTTTTAATGGAGTAACTGATTCTTTGTCTAGCTCTCAGGAGTTAAAATCCCTTCATCATATTAAACCAAAGGGAGCAGGTCAAGGCAAAATGTGAAGTTACTAAAACACACAGGCAAATCATAAATTGCATTATTTTGGTGGTTTGAAAGGGAGGGGAGATGGTACATTATCAGAGCAATAAGAAGGTGATTGAAAGGCAGCAGAATGGTATCCGGTAGTGTTAAATGTATGTATCTTTTGAGTGCTTTTGTAGTTCCTGATTATTTTAACTCTGAATGTCTTATGTTAGTTAACCCCCTGGATGACCTGCGGCATCTGTCTGTGTCACTGCACTTTAGGGATCTAAACCCAATTCCCTTTGGATCAGCTGAGGGCAATGGAGGCCATCGTCTGTCCGTCCCGAATGGCCTATCTCTTAGTATTGACCCATGAACAAAAGTATAATTTTAGCTAACTGCATCTTTTGCCTTAAACATGTTTTTATTGACTTGATGAAAGGAGTGTAACTGAAGCATTGCCCAGAGTCAGCTGTGGCCCGTCTGCTCATCATTTTTTTGTTGTTACCAATAAAAGCAGACCACGGCTCCCCGCCTCCCCCAAGCTCAGCAGGATGAAGGCACATGACCTCTCTCTTGGCTACACCAGAGCCATCTAAACAGGGAAATGGAGTCACTTCAGGAACTATATTGTTAGTGCCATATAGATAGATAAATATAGATTATACATATATATCTATTTTTTCTAATATATTACATATATGTGTGTGTGTGGTGTGTGCAGCATATACATATATGCACATGTACGTATCTATCTATCCACAGTATATAGATAGATAGATAGATAGATATAGACACACACACGTACACACACAAAGGCTTTTTAACATGGGCAGTTTCCTTCCACTGTTTTGTATTTCGTACTCCTCCATAAACAGGGCTAGGATCTGGTGTAAAGAGTCTTTGGATTTCCCAGAGTTTATATGGTTTTTGCCACCTCCAACAGAGTGACTTTTTGTTGTACATATTTTTTTCCTTAAAAAAGTTTGTATTGAGAGTGTTTCACAACCAGATGTACATATAATGATGCACTGAAGTATAGGTATCGTAAAGGAAAGGGGGGGCCTCAGGGGCCATGGCCCCACCAAAACTTTGCTGCTGCGATCGGGGCTTCCCCTACTTTGGTCCACAGGAATCCGATCTCCTGCGGGCAGAAGTAGGGGAAGGCCAGCAATCACGACCTAGGAAGCAGCAGGCTGCCAGCAGAGATCCCATACCCTGTGGGCAGAAGAGCGCTATGATTGCGGCATGTATCCCTGCGGGCAGACAGGAAGGGAAGGCCAGCAATTGCAGCCATATGACGTTCAGCTGGTCCGGGGCGGATCTTGGGTTAACATTTGTAGCAACTCTTTATTACTGTGACGTACCTATTAGCTGTGAATTTGATGTTTTCTCCTAGGAGAAACAGGATGAGTCAGCCACATTGATGACGTCATCCGACGGCACAGGGACGGAAGTACTCCCTCTCTCTCTAGCTCAGAAGGGCTTTGCCCCTTCTGAGCATGGGCTAACTGGCCCTACCCACCAGCCCGCCCCTAGCTGGCCAGTTTTCAGCTCTTCCGCCTTGCCTGTGAGATGGATCTCTCTCTCTCTCATCCAACATCAACTCGCAGAAAAGATATCAGCACAGAAAGATTTCAGCAAGAAAGACTATAATTGCAACATGCCAAAACCGGGCTTCAAGAAGTACCCCAAGTGCGCTTGCAAAATGAGCATTTCGGACTTACATGATTGCTGCCTGCATTGCCTCAGTAAGGATCATCAGGTGGAAGACTGCTCTCTCTGCACACGAATGTCCCCCAGAGCGAGGAAGTCCCGTGGCCACGTTCTCCAAGAGTTTTTTTCCAAGTCTCTCCGGCAATGAAATCTCCTGACCGCATGGCTGAATCTGCTTCAGTGAGTAACTTGTCTTCCACTACTCCGTCCTCCACTCCTCGGAACCATTCCCCTCTGTGCTCACCTCCCGCGGAAGTGCCTGCTGCTTCCACAGCAGTTCTTTTGGGCACTATTGCCTCGACCTCGCAGCACAAGCAAGGACACATCCTACAGTTGTGCAGTCCTGACCACAGCAAAGGACCCGGATCCCTAAACCAGCCCAACGCTGAGCCCTCCTGGGCTTTGCACTACTACACTTCCTCTCCGGAACTTGTACTGTTTGCACTATCTTGCAGGACGTTGCACTTGTTTGCACTATTTCATAGGACATTGCACTGTTGCGTTGTTTGGACGTTGCACTGTTTAAACTGTTCCATTTTCTCTCTTTCACATGACGTTGCCCTGTTTGGACGTTACACTGCTTGCTCTATTTGCACTATCTCATTGCTTCCCTTGTCCCCTTTGATCATGTGTGATAATGTCCTTGTTCAGGTGGAGTTTTCCACCCATAAACGCCTTCCTAAGACCATGGCATCCTCGTCATTCTTCTCAATCTAGCAAACTATGGCCTCCCCCTCCTACCACAGCATACTAAAGCTGGGGAGGCACCAATGTGGCTGACTCATCCTGCTTGCCCTAGGAGAAAGCAAAGTTACTTACCTGTAGCAGGAGTTCTCTGCGGACAGCAGGATAAGTCAGCTGCACGTTCCCGCCCACATCCCCTGAAAGGGGTTGGTCTCTGACCAGGCACCCACCTCCAAGAATCTAGACTTCAGCTAGTAATGTACTGGCCAGCTAGGGGTGGGCCTGTGGGTAGGGTCAGTTAGCCCATGCTCAGAAGGGGCAAAGCCCTTCTGAGCTAGAGAGAGACAGAGAGAGTAATTCTGTCTCGGTGCCGTCAGATGACATCACCAATGTGGCTGATTTATCCTACTGTCCACAGAGAACTGTTACAGGTAAGTAACTTCACTTATCTAGAAATACAATAAAAAAGAAATGTTAATTAAACCAAAAGAAATATCTAGCCTTATTATGAGACACCATCTGAAAACCAGAAATATCACTGCTTCAAAAATTGTTGTTGTTAAGTGCCATCAAGTCGGTGTTGACTCCTGGCGACCCTCTGGATAGCTATCCTAAATTGTGTTCGGTCTTCAGTCAGGTGGCTCATTGTTGAAAGACTGGTACCCGTAGCTGCTGTTATTGTATCAATCCATCTCATTGCTGGCCTTCCTCTTTTGCGTTGACCTTCTATCTTGCCAAGCATGATGTCTTTCTCTAATGATCTCTCTCTTCGCATGATTGTCCAAAGTATGAAAGTTGAAGTCTTGTCATCTGAGCTTCTAAAGAAAGCTTAGGTTTGATCTCATCTAGTACTGACTGGTTTGTTCTTTGGGCAGTCCATGGTATACGCAATATTCGCCACCAGCACCATAATTCAAAGGCATCAATTTTCTTCCTGTCTATCTTTTTCACTGTCCAGCTTTCACATCCATATGATGTTATTGAAAATACCATGGCTTGAACAAGTCAAATCTTTGTATGGAGAGAGACATCTCTGCTCTTGAGAATCTTATCTAGGTCTTTCATAGCCATTCTGCCAAGAGCAATGCGTCGTCTGATTTCTTGACTGCTTGTTGCTTCTTTATTGATAGTTATTCCAAGTAGGTTAAAGTTGTTCATGATTTCAATTTCTTCTCCTTCAACAATGAACTTGTTGATTATGCCAGTTGTCATGATCTTTGTCTTCTTTACATTAAGGTGCAGGCCCATTTTGAGACTATGTTCTTTGATCGTGAGAAGCAAATGTTTCAGGTCATCTTCACTTTCAGCCAGTAATGTGGTATCATCAAAAGCCTTCATTTCTACTGAGTGACCTGAGCCATATCATAAAAACCTCTCAGTTTTATATCGAATTCCTCTTAGGGTCAAGTACAAAACTCACAATTAAGGTAGATGGTAAAACGGAATCTTAACGCTGATTTCTCCTTAGCTCAAACCTAGAATCTCACAAGACAGGTGAAGGGTCTGAAATGACTCCCCACTATTTCTCCTTCTAAGAGAAAAGCACAGGTCCCGGATATAGGGGGCATAGAATGCAGCAGTTTTGCCTCATGTGTTCTACCATGTCACCAATAAAGGCTCTGTTCTGGCCAGACTTTCTCTGTAATAGTGTGATTAAAGCTCCGAGTGGGGCAATGGAGACCACACCTGAAGCTGTGATCGAACTTTTATGAGGATTCGTTCCATGTTTTTCCTATACAACTCTCGTGGCTCTCTTGTCAAGAGTATCCCCAAGTACACAAATGAATCGCCTGCCCACTTAAGCGGAAAACTTCCTCTCCAATGTCCCCTTATTGTCCCTGCCACATCCGGGCAGGGCGGTGGCATTGGGGATGGTGATTTTGCCTCAGGTACTTTACTGGCTACAAACTCTTCCAGTGTGGTTATTGAAGCAAAATTTAAATGCTATAGATCGTGAGATTGGGAATTTCCTTTGGAAAGGGACTCAAGCTCGCATCCCGTTACATAGATTAAGAAGGAGATGGAAGTCTGGAGGGATAGGAATACCAGACCTACGGAGTTATGCCCTGGCATGCCAGGTGCGGCATATTGGAGACTGGCTAGGGAATACGGAGGTGTATACACCAAGAGCGCTGGAAGAGGCCTTTGTGGCTCCGCAGACCTTGTTGGCAGTGTTGCATCAGGAAAGTAGGCTCCTACCTGGTAGAGTGATTAGTAGTGGACTGGTTTGCCCGGCACGGAGGGTGTGGCAACATTTGAATAGGCTCTGGGGTGAACCATCAGGGGTTTCAAGTTGGCTACCCATACAGGGGAATGATCGGTTTACACCAGGATCAGAAACGCCGGCGTTTGCATATTGGAGGAGACAGGGTATATGTAACATTGGACATGTGGTGGATCAAATGGGGCAGGATGCGCTGCGGGTGGAAAGATCGGCACAGATATTAGAGTTCTTTGCACTGGGAGAGGAGTCACCGCCCACAATTGCACAGCTGAAAAGACAATTAGATGGCTATAGTAGTTTGCCTAACTATAGGATGGAGGAAGCTTTGTGGGCCCAAGAGTTGAATGTGTTGGTAACTCCTGGTTCATTACTTCAGGCCTTGAGTGGGATTGCGGGACTGGTGGGGGGAGCTCGGTGGCGGGAGATACAGTTTAAATGCATCCTACGGGCACATTTCTCTCCAAGACGGGCATTACGTTCCCATCTCACTGAGTTGGGCAGTTGCCCAAAATGTCCCTGCCCCTTGGCGGACTTAGGACATATGTGATGGGGGTGTCCGATAGTTTGCTTATACTGGAAGAGGATTGCCGATTTTATGAGTAGGATTGTATTACAGCGAATCCGTTGGACAGCAGCGCTTGTGGTGTTAGATCAGCTTGGACCACTCCACCCGAAAGGGAAATGGGAGCGCATCTTGGTCAGGAAGGCATGTCTGGTGGGTAAAGGCCCGATACTTCATAGGTGGAGGGAAGCGACGGGTCCCACCTTTTGGGAATGGCGTAACAACTTTCACCAGTTGATGCTTATGTAGAGGAGAGAGGCTAGAGGAAGTGCTCGACGTTGGCCCTTATTCCTGCTAATTTGGGAGCCATATATTTAGATATTGAGGCCTCGTGTCCGGAATGAAGTTCTTTAATTGGGTTGAGAAGGCCTAGAGGATGGATGAGGGAAGAGATAGAAGAAATGGGGTACTAATGGTATAATTACTGTACATGTTTACTGTGGGGTTGCTGAAGGGAGAGGCTACGGGGTGGGACGGAGGTTGGGGGGGAAGGGGAGGAAAGGGGAATATTGTGAATTCTTTTTTGCTGTATTTGTATGACTGATTTGCTGAGGAATCCTGGATTGAGAGATCACCAGGAATGCCGTTTTTGTATATTGTTCTGCATGATATGTAGTATTATTTGGTTTTCAATAAACAGAGTTTTCAAAAAAAAAAAGCTCCGAGTGTTAGGTTTTCTATGATTCCTTGCAGCTACTTGCTTTTCTGAGTATCCAGCTGCAACAGGCGGTGCTTCTTGTTGCTTCCCATGTTTTGACAGTAGCCACACCTTAGGCTGGTGAGAAAGATATTTGTAACTCGGTAGGCCATGGTTAGCACTTCAGTAGGTTCACTCCTTTTCTTTTTTTCTCCTCAGCTACTGTGGATTTAGAGCTCTCTATAATTTGTAGATTGACTTAAGCATTGAATATTTGATATTTCCTTTCATGGTGATACACGTTTGGTCATAGTTTGTTATATATTATGCTATTTTCCAAACGACATGCATGTCTTAGATTTCTTGGACACTGAAGAAAAAGTAGGAAAAGGGGCATATTTACTAAAGATTAACATGTTAGCACCCATAGGAATAAAATGACTCTGAACATCTAACGTGCCTTAACTTCATTAACGCGCGTTAAATCTTTTAGTAAACAGGCCCCAAAGTGTACCTTTGCTTGACAGGAGCCTGTTTACTAAAGTGCATAAAGGTTAACGAGAGGTTTACTGCATGCTAGTCATGCTGTGTTCACTTTTCTCATGGGGCAACATGGTAAAACTCCTACACTAACCACCTAGCATGGGATGAAGTGACAACTGGGTGGGTCGAGGCGGAGTGTGGACGTTGATGGTACATCGCAGATAGTGCAGGTGTCATTGGTGCATGCTAACCATGATTGTAGTCATTAGTGCGCCTCCTCAGTGGGAAACAGTGAGTGCACCCACATTAGGTGTGATTGCCGGTTAGCATTGTGAGGTGCGTTTCCCATGGTAACTTCTGGGGAATGTGCAGAGCAGACCCCTACAGCACAGGCCTACGCCACTTCCTGCACTAACCTTTGGGGCTTAACGAGCAGAAAACTACCACCTTTTAGTAAACATGGGATCAACTCAATGCTTTGTAGTATTTTAAAAATCATAGAACAGAAAAAGAAAATTAACAATAGCCAATATTTTCTTATATATTATGCTTTATTTGAATGAAAGCAAAATGAATAATCCTCATTAGAAAGAAAGATTTATGATTTTATTTGGCCAGTAAGAGAAAATTATTTGTGCTGCAGCTAAAGATGGGCTTAACATACAAACGTAAATATTTCTAAGTGCCTTTCTTAAGGACCACCTTGTTTAGTTAGAAAAGTGCTTGCTAGTCTTTCAGCAAAACCACAGTGACATCTAGTGGTTATTTTGGATAATGCACAAAATTTCTCAGAGCTACAAGCCTGCACATAATTCTTACTGAAACAGGAATCCTTCAGATGGAGGTACGGAATTGCAATTTAAAATGAGAGAAGAGCAAATCAGTCATAAGTCAGAGTAGACCAGGGATTTGTTTCAGAAGAAGATAGGCTTCAGCTTGTTCCGATTCAGAGTGAAATGGGAATTCTCTGGTCATTATTCCAAACTGGACAAATAAAGCTCTTGAAACCATTGCTTCAAGCAAACTGCCAAAAATTTACCTCTGTAGTTGCAAGTGACTATATCAAAGTCCATGATTTATGATGTCAAGAAATCTTACTATTCAAATCTGATCTCTTCATCCGCTAATTCCACACGGCAACTCTACCAGGTTCTCCATTCGCTCTTTCCATCCCCCATAGTTCTGTGTCTGCAGCTCCCTGCTCCTGTATTCCAGCTCCTTCTCCTCTAACTATTTTTTTCTCCAAGAAAATCTCCACATTATGCTCTACTTTTCCTGCTTGCCATCTCCTGTTATCCCCGCCCCCTTCTCTCCCCCCAACCGCTCCTCCTCCTTCTCCTTCCTCCACTACTTCTTTTTCTCACATTTGGTCCTCCTTCTGTTCAATCTCTTTGGAAGAGCTATCTAAAGCTCTTACTTCCTCTTATAAGACCACCTGTCCCCTCAATCCACTCCCTTCACATTGGCTTACAGAACCCTCCCTCTTTCTTCTCTCCTACATCCTTTGGATGTTCAATTCTAGCCTATCCTCTGGCATCTTCCCCTCCTTGTGGAAGCACACCCTGGTCCATACTATCCTCAAGAAGCCTACCTTGGACCCCACTATCCCTGCTCACTGGTATCCCATCTCCAATCTCCCATTTCTTTCAAAGATTCTAGAAAAACTGGTCTTTGCCCAACTGTCCGCTCTCCTCAATTCCACTCACGCTCTTCACTCCCGTCCGTCTGGATTTAGGCCAGGTCACAGCACAGAAACCATTCTTCTTTCCCTTCTAAACGAGCTCCATGTTTCTCATGACCATGGTGATATCACGCTTGTTATCTACCTGGACCTCTCTTCAACCTTTGACTTGGTCAATCACCCCACCCTTCTCTCGTCTTCATGACTTCAGGCTGTGGGACACTGCTCTTCTCTGGTTCTGATCCTTTCTCTGCACATTGTTTCTCCATTCAAACTGGATCTTTTACTTCTCCAGTCACACTTCTCCCCTCAGGGCTCTGTTCTGGCCCCCTTTCTGTTTGATATCTTCTTCAGCTCCCTCACTTTCACTGTAGATACGGCATACTTAGATTTCAGTAAAGCCTTTGACACTGTTCCTTATAGGTGACTTATAAATAAATTGAGTGCCCTAGGGATGGACACTAAAGTGACTACTTGGGTTAGAAATTGGTTGAGTTGGAGGCAACAAAGGGTATAGGTAAATGGAGCTCACTCTGAGGAGAAGGAGGTTACCAGTGGTGTGCTGCAGGATCTGTCCGTTGTCCGATTCTTTTTAAACATATTTGTTAGTGATATTGCAGAAGAGCTGTCGGATAAGGTTTGCCTCTTTGCTGATGGCACCAAAATCTGCAAGACATCCAGGAAGGAGTAGATAATATGAGGAAAGATCTAGCAAAGCTTGAAGAATGGAAGAGAATTTGGCAGCTGAGATTTAACACTAAAAATGCAGGGTCATGCATTTGGGCTGCAAAAATCTAAGGGAGCAGTACAGTATAATGGATGAAATATTTCTGTCCATGAAAGAAGAACAGGACCTAGGTGTTGATTGTTTCTGATGATCTTAAGGTGGCTAAAGAGGTAAAAAAAAGGCAACATCAAACGCTAGAAGAATGCTGGGGTGCACAGGAATAAGAATTACCCACAGAAAGGAGGAGGTGATAGTGACTTTGTATACGTCATTGGTGAGACCTAATTTGGAGTATTATGTGCAATTCTAGAGACCACACCTCCAAAAGTATATTAACAGGATGGAGTTGTTGCAGAGGGTGACTACCAAAATGGTCAGTGGGCTTCATCATAAGACATATGGGGACAGACTTAAAGATCTCAATATGTAGACTTTTTGAGGAAAGGTGGGAGAGAGGAGATATGATAGAAATGTTTAAATACCTCTGTGGTATAAATGCACAGGAGGAGAGCCTCTTTCAATTAAAAGAAAGTTTTGCCTTGAGAGGTCTTAGGATTAAGGTGGAAGGGGATAGACTCGGGAGTAATGTAACACCACTGAGGTCTGGAGAATGACCCTCCCACAAAGAATGCTGTTATCAGGTGGTATGAGCGGGGAAATAGAAAAACATGAGGTGCCTCGGGGGTTTCTTCCTCAGGGGAGCAGGGAGTCATTTTTCAGAAATTCAAAAGACTAATTTCCAGGTATTTTAAAAGTGATTAAACAAGTTCACTTTTAAAATGTAACCAGTTTTATTTTCTTGGACTTAAATAAAAGATTTAAGCTGATGCTTCAATTAACATATTTTCCTTATTTTTTAGCATTCAGGAACACTGTCACACTTGATGCTACTAGAATACATTAGATAAGTATCATCTATTTTTTCTTTTACTTTTAATTTCTAATTTATGCAGTCATTTATCTATACAAATACGTGTTGATACTTTGTGTTAACTTCTTTTTACAGCTTTAACGATCTTTTGAACAACAAGACAAGTAAGTATGCTTCTTGTATGTGAGTCTGTCTATCTATATATATGTCTGTGTATCTATGTAATTAAAAAAAAATATTCAAGATATCAAAGTGCAAAGTCTATCTGTAAGTCCTTCCTTGAAATTACTGTCCAGTAGTGAAAAAAACCCACCACCTCTGGCCAGAGTGTATAAAATGTGCACGTGTACACGTGACGTCTTATAATTCAGTCTTTCACCGGATTTCTTCATAGCACCTGCTGAGAATCTGAAGACCACATGGTGCTCAGGTCCTCCTCTTTACCTTATCAGGCATCCTACTACACTATTCTTTAAAACTCAATAAAACAAAACTCTACCTAAACTAACAATTTTGTTTTGTATTTCTCTTTATATTACAGTCTTGGTTTATTTTTACTAAACTGGTAGCTCTCCCTATACCCTATCACGCTCTCTAATTCAAAAGAAAAACAAATTGATTTGCCCTAAATAATGCAGAGACCAAGGTTATTGTGTGAACCAGACATACACTCTCTTTTCCACCCTCTCTTCTTGCATTCCACTCAGTAAGTCATTTGATTCAAAATTAGTTTCTCTGTGAACGATGGTAAATCCCCATGGCCGGTTTATCAGATTGTCTTCTGCTGTGCTCTTCCCATCAAAGTTAGGACTGGTGCTGCATGAAGCCCAAGCCTCCCTTCTGGCGCTTGTCACCAGCCAATAATAAATTGATTTTTATATTGCAGGGCTTTCATTGATCATCAGTCACTTAGCCTCACAAACATAAGTGCTTTCATCAAAGTCCCTTAGTGGTCTCCTCCACACTATCAGATCTCCAGAGTAATGATGAAGATTCCGCCACACTGCCTTTGGTATTTCTATGCACAAAACCCCACAAAGGTCAATTACAGAGTGAAAACATACAATAAATAAAAAAAAAACCCACTCCATGTATCTAACAAAAATATATCAGGCAAATATTGCAAAAAGGGAAGGGAAAAAGAGTTTCAGAACAAGTGAGGTACGGGCAACATAGGAGCAAAAGAACCATGCCCAATCCTCATCAAACATCAACGACTCTTTAAAAAAAAAAAACCCATTTATAAACCAATTTTTATTAACAAAAATTATACAAAAATAAGAGCAATGCAATTGCACAAAATATTCAAATACACGTGCAATAATTATTCAAATATTCAAAAAGTAAATTGCCAATAGTTCTTCAAATATTCAAAAAGTCAATTGCTCAAAAATACACTCAACAACATGTGTCAATAGCTCTAAATCGAATAAATGTATATGATGTCCTGCTGTCTCACAAAGCACTGTCGCCCAGAATGAGATAAATCAAAAAAAGGGGCACTTATCTCAAGCAGTTGCTGCTGAGCACACGCTGGAACTCAAAACCGGCTCAGATATAATTCAGCTGAAACTCAAAGCCAGCTCAGAAATAAATCCAATCGCTGTGAGCTGTTTTGACTGGAGGAATATGCAATGTCTGTTATGGTTAAATGGCTTTTGGGTGGATCTTCAGGGGATTTCCAGTGGATTGGAGTCCCAGAGGCTAAGGCCATATATGTGAAAGCTCTGGAGCTGGTAATTTGTTTCGTTTTTTGAACTGAATGTGGGATTACTAGGGAGTGGAGAGCGTTTTCCCATTGCAATCTAGTGTCTGCAGGGATATGAAGAAGAGTTGAGATGAAGGATGGTGCAACATTGTTAATGAGCTTAAAAGTTACTACGAGTAACTTGTATTTTATCCGTCTTGGTATAGGGAGCCAGTGGAGGTCATATAAGAGGGGTGTGATATGGTCGGTCAGTCTGGCTTCTTTGTTCTCCCATAGGCCTAAGAGCAAAAGACAGCTACGATCCCAGAGAGCAATATGGCCTTCTTCACCTTTTCGGCCTGCGGGAGCAACCTCTCCCGCAAGCACATAAAAGTACTGCTCTCTGTGATCGCAGCTTTCTTTTGTTCTTCGGCCCATTGGAGCAGCCTGTCTCATGGAAACACAAGTACTGCTGTTTGCCATCATGGCTTTATTTTCGGCTCACGAGAGCAGTCAGTCCTGCGGGCTGAAGAGCAATCAAGGCCAGCAGTACTTTAGTTTGCCCGCAGGACATGCTGCTCCCGCGGGCACAAGCACCACTGCTGGCTGTGATTTTTCTCCTCTGGTCCAAGGCTGCAGCTTTGGTGCCACTTAATACCAGTGCCCCCCTGCCATGTTTACCTTGGCTTACCAGGTAACGCTTGCATCTGGTCAGAAAACAAATCTTACAGGTCATAAGCCAGCTGTGTGTACTTCAAGCAATTAAGAATGAAAAGTCTGTTTTTTGCCTTATCTAGCATTTCTGTACAAAATGGTTTACTAAACGTTTTTCAAGCTCAGTTATACAAATCTCCGGAAAACAAGGTTTTGGTAATTAAGCTTAAGAATCCATTGCTTGTAGCACCCTCAAACATTTTGTGCCTGAAGATGGTGTCTATCTTTGTTAGGATAACCAGTATTTGGCCAGCATGGTGAGTGTTTAAAAAAAACACTCATCATGGAGAAGCTGGTCATCAGAAGGACCAGGAAAAATCAGCCACCAGCCTTCCCCTTTCCATGTCCAATGAACCTTTATTGGTCAAAACAGGGGCTGGTCTGTGGCCCAATCACTGCAGCAGTAGCTCATGGTAAAAGCATGGGAAGCAGAGTCTGAGCCAGTGCACTCTCCCAGGCCCCAAGGTGGCCCTGTCCATCTTGGCTTCTATATAGGAGGCAGGACCTGGGAGCGAAGCACTTGTTGGCTCAGTCTCTGGCACCCCACAGTTTCCCCAATGAGCTGCTGCTTCTGTGAGGATCAGACCTCAGAACAGCTCTTCCTAAAAAAGAAAACATTGATATGGGAAGCTGGCGTCTGTTGAGGTAGAGGAGATGTGGTGGGAGAAATGGGGTAAGGGCATATTGCGCTTTTTGTTTTTTTAAAGTTGGCAACCCTAATCTGCGAGTGTGTAAAATTCCTGGCTGCAGAAAATTATGACTGACTGACTGACATAGAATGCAAGAGGGAGAAAATGTATTAAAAGCAGACAAAAGAAGAGAACAGCAGGAGGAACTGGCAACAGAATCAAACACACCCACACCCACACCCCTCTCTCCAACCCATATATCCCCTAACTTGATGGCTGGAGCATACATATACACTCTTTACCTCTAAACACTCAGGTCCGTTGCAAGAAGATGAGATGCCCTTTGTGAACCTCATCCCTTGCGCCCCTACCCCTCTGAGGTGCCCATTTCCGCTGCGGCCGCTTCCACCCCTCTCTAGGACCTGCAGTGGCAGCAATGATCTATATAATCCATCAAAACCTATGTTTTACCACATAAGATAAAAGGTGTGTTTTTGTGCTGAGCCCTTGTATTTCTCAGAGAGAACAAATCAATAAAATCATCGGGCAAATCAGATCAAATCCTCTCTAAAATAACGTAATGTTTACTTTTTAAAACAATTTTCTCTTTCTTACAGAAACTAAGGGGTATGTTTACTGCAATGTTTACTAAACCGTGGTAAAGGAGCAAGTGTGTCATTAGCGCACATTAAAGGCACACTTGCACCCTTAGCGCATCTAAAATGCCCTTTAGCATGCGCTAATGGTACCAGCAGCATAAAACACCCTGTGGGTGGAGAGAAGGCATGCACGGGGCAGAGAGTGGGGGTGAATGGGCAGGGAGTTGATGGAACAAGACTTGCTCCCCTAACGCAGGCAGCTTAATGGCAGGAACCCTAACACAACTCAAAACCTCGCGGAAAGGGTGTTTTTTTGAGGAGAGAGAGCCTATGTAACATCTACAATGTGATGAACAGAGAGGGGAGCCTACGAAAGTGATAGTAGTGCTCAATTAGCAGCAACAGCATAGTGCCCAAGTATGAAAGGGCACTATGTTGATAGTGCAAATGTGGGCAAAGGAGGTGGCACATGGGTCATGTAGTGGGGGCTGCTGGTGCATAGGAGGGCCAGGCAGCTGCCTAGATGGCACATAGGAACATAAAATTACAAAATATGCCAAACTGTGTCAGACCAAGGTCCATCATGCCCGTATCTCGTGTCTAACAGTGGCCAATCTAGGTCACAAGTACCTAGCAGTTTCCCCAAAAGACACACAAGATCCACAATAACTGTAATGGGGCAAGCAATGTATAGCCTGGGTCCTCTTTAGCAATGGTTTATGGATCGTTACCCAGGAACCTGTCCAAACCTTTTTAAGCCCAGCTACACTGACTGCTTTTATACAACCTCTGGTAATGGATTGCAGGGTTTGATTACACGTTGACTAAAAAAATATTTCCACCTAGAAGACCCAAATGGGTTACACTGTAGCCGCATTGCACGTCTCCTAGTCCTACTACTTTTTGATGACGTAAACAATCGATCTACATTTACCCAATCCACTCCAGGCAATATTTTATAGACCTCTAACATAACACCCATCAGCCATCTATCCCCCAGGTTGAAGAGACATAACATTGGCAGGTGGTGATGGGGTCCCTGGGAAGCAGATGGGTGTGGGAGGGATGTGTGGCCATCCATGTATGCCTCTGCCCCCCCCCCCTTTGGACCTGTTGCCCTAGGCACCCACCAACTCGCATGTTGGATGGGCTGGGACCGCTCATCACCAATACTTGACAGCACATGGGCATGTCAGCATGGAATTGGGGGTGTTGGAGGTGGGCAGCGGCACCCACCTGCATCAGACCAAAGCCATGCCCTGGTGCAGTGCATAGTGCAACATGTGCTAAGGTCTATCTGATGGGAAGCATGTCATCCCCAAGGACCGTTGTAACCATGTGGCAGCACTGTGGCACACTATACACAGTTGGTGTGTATATGAATGGAGGGTTACAGGTTCAGGTCCTGGCTGTGGATCATGCAGTGCATGTCCCTGAGGCTAAGTTTTGGCCCACAGTGCAGGTACAACACCAAGATGTGCAACCCCAATGATTTGGCCAACAAGGGTAGCAGCACCCACACATACACGCTCCACTATCCTCAGCTGGATGGAGAGTCAGGCTGACAGTACTGGCACACTGAGCGTGCATTAACATCAGAGCGCACTACTAGCTCCTGCACAGTGAGCACACCTTAACAATGCTTGAGCTGAGACTGGGACCAGAGTGACAGGCAGGAATGCCAATCATCCCCCTTTATGCACAGTGCGTTGATATATGTGTGTGTGTGTTGTCGTGCCCTCTCTGGCCAAGCGGTAGCCACTGGTATTGCAAGGCTCTGGAGGGTGGTAGTTGTGCCTTCACTGATATAAACCACAAAACACTTCTTTCCAAATTAAAGGGTTTTATTCCCCGTCCCTTGAGGGTACTTTATCTTCAGGAACATAAATCAAATGCCTTGCTTGGACATATAACATAAAGTAACAAAAGCAAACAGAACTTGCTTCCTTCAGCTTCCAAAAACAACAAATAAATGAAAAGAACAAAACAGCTTAAATATTTCAATATGGTTCTTTCTCCTGTAGCTGACAGCACAGCTTATATCTGCCTTACTTAGAGAGAGCTGCAGCCTGTTGCTTATAACACTAAAGCTAGGACACCAACTAATTACTTATCTGAGAGAGAACTCAGGTTCAATCAAGGTCAAAGAGCAGTCCATCAATTCTGGCATATCATTTTCTTCTGCATTTTGATATTCCACTAACTCCGGCTGACTGGAAGGTTCATTCTGGACCTCAGCAGTAACGTGGGAGAATGTCTGGTTAACCTCATCAGACAGGAAGTTCCTCTCTTCCTTAGAGCTAGTGTCTCTCTGGGAATTACCATGTATTCTAGAGTTGAGCTTTTCAGGGCACTGCCCCTGCTGGTATTTTAGAATATAGCTCAACTCCTGGTTTGCTCTGCTAGTGGGATAATTAAGGGAATTTCTCTGCCGGTTCAGGCTTCCCTTTTGTAACCCAGCTGAGCTAGATTGGAGAGCTTGTGACGGAGTTTCACAGGGAGCTGTGAGCTTACAATGACTACAAAACTCTTCAGCTTTATCTGGTAAGTAAAACCTTTTCCTTCTAGGGTTTTTAAAACCAGAAGAAGGGATATTTTCAGCCTCTAGATAGTGGGACCTTGTGTGCCTATTTCCATACCTCCAGGGTTGTCTTCTTTCATATGGCAAATCACTCTTGCATTCACTCTGTGCACTGGAACCTGCAACTGCAGTCTTCTTGCGTCTCTCTGGCTCAAACACACTATCTGGCTGTTGATATCTCTCTGCTTCACTCAGGTCTTCGGTTCCCCTCTGACCTTCACGCTGGCTCTCTAGTTGCTCCAAAGCCTCATTGTCACTCTCTCTTACATTCTCATACCTGCTCCATGCTTCCCAGGGTTTTAGCTGCCTTTGCTGTATTCCCTCAGAGTGTGTCCGTGGCTGCTTCAGCTCCTCTCTCTCTCTGATTGTCTGGGAGCCTATTTTATCCCAGTGTTTCCTTGCTCCACCCCCACCCAGCTGAACCCTGTCAGGTAAAGTGAATTCCCTTCCTTTGCTGGCTGGGTGTGTCCTCATTGGACTTTTGCACGTGTTTCTAGGTTGCTCACGGTAACCATCTGACATTTCCTTGTTTACCCTGTCACTTTTTCTGTGCTCCTTTATGCTGAACTGCATTTTCTCGGGTTGTTTAGGGTCTGCACTGTTACAGTGTGTATGTCTATCCATCATTTTGTGGCTTTCTACACCTCTTTGAGCCTCACAGTGCCTAAGCTGTTTCCAGCATTAGCAAATGTGCATGGTGAGGAGCAAAACATTGTGGGTATGGGCTGAAACAGGGCGGATGGGCCAGGATGTGTCTGCATCGGGGGTAGGGTCAATGGGTGGAACTTTGTAGTGCCCTAATGCCACCTGCATGGACCAAGTGGCCACAGCATGACAAGCTGGGAGGGCACTCTCATACTGACCGAGCAGTGACCATGACACGGCTATGTATCCACATAGTGCTTATATAGTGTCTGGTTCTAGTGATGTGGGTGCACATTCTGCCCTGGGACCCCGATCATGGCATCAACTTCTGGGTGTTCATGCCGTATATCCCAAGCCTGGATACACATGGTTGCTTTATGCACATGCAATGTATATTGACCAGTCTGCAGTTCGTATGTACATGGCTGGAAAACCCAGTGGTGGGCAGCAGATGCAATCTGGACTGTGCTTGCTGTGGGTGAATGTTCGACACTGGTGGTTGGGATGTGAGGTATTCCAGGCCTACTCTCAGTGGTACTGGTAGGGCCAACAGGACCCTAGTAATACTTCCATGCAGGTATAGATGCGTCCCTTCCCCCCCCCCCCCCCCAGTAGTTGGCAACCATGGCATCAGCATTGTAACACTGGGTATTAACATGCACTGTTCTAGGTGGGTTCCTCTCCAACAGGGGCAGAGCACAGGGCCAAATGTGCCACTTCTTCAGGACACATGGTGACTAGCATGACAGTACCCGCCACACACTGGCGGTGATGGGGATCTGCAGCATGGGTGGCAAAGACCATCTCTAGTACTGCAGGTATGGGGGACCTGGTGCTGGGCGCCCATCTTCACCCTCAGTGACACGGTTTGTAGCTGCTCTGTTCTTGTATCACACATTGTCTGTGCATCTTACTGAGCTGAGTTGATGGATAAGTGCATTCTCCAGTTGATGATCAGCTGTAGACTGCTGTTCTACATGTGCACTACATCATGGGTACTGGTGGGGCTACCTTAGGTCAGCACACACAGCAGACATTTTAGGCAGTGACCCGCTGTCTCTTTGTATCCAGCCATTGCTGTTCAGGGAGGTATGGAAGTGTAGCCTACTGGTTAGTGCAATGTCTCCATAAGCAGGGGACAGGGGTTTGATTCCTACCTGTTCTTTTTGTGTCTGTGCTACTCAGATCATTTTAATGCCTGTAACAGTCAGGGCTCTGCACATCGGTGCTGGCAACCCATACCACTCTCTCCTCTGCCACCATCCTTTCTTCAGCCAATCCATCTGCCTCTGTCGGCTGTGTGAAGTCATGTCTTCTTGTACAAGCTGATAAACCATGGTCTACACTGGTACTCTTTTCCGCATTTCGCTTCTTCACACTTGCCTCTCCTGTACCTGATCTGCACATCACCTCTACTACTTTGTCCGCCTGTCGCTGCACACATCCTGTCACTTCTACCCCCACTGAGAGACATGTCCTCCCCATCCTATGCCACACACTGACATTGCAGCACTTTACATTGGCACCACCCTGTGCATCGGTACAGCTGCCTCACACATGCTTATCCAGTTTACTGGCTACCCCATAGGGTGCCCCCACTGATGTGGCAGGTCTATCAACTCCCACCTGTCCTTATTTCACTACCTTTACATTGGCATTCCTCGGTGCTCTATCCAGTGTTTGGGTTACAGCTGTATTCGTGCCCTAAGATGTATGCTTTCCACTTTAGGGTGCCTTGTCTCACCTTGGGAGACCTTGTCTCACCTTAGGATGTCTTCTCTCTCCTTGGGACGCATTGTCTCGCCTTCGGTCGTCTTGTCACCTTACCGCGCGCTTAATCCGGTTTGCTTACATTAAACTGTCCATGACACCCTAACGACAGGATGCCCCCTCCCGCCCACTGCCTTATATAACTTCATGCACCTTACCGCTGCCCTTAATGCCGGTGCCTTTACCGCCGTTTATTAAACATACCCCTAAAAGTGGATTCTCAGAGGGTCATTATATTGCAGCTAAAAAAAAATGTGTTTGATGCTCGTGTATAATCAGTTATCCTTTTAAAAGTCTGTTTATTTTTAGTAGCATAAGAACAGGCCCCTCGGTTGGTTTGCAGTTTGTTGTGCCATGAGGGATTGCATGCAGCAGTAATGTTGAGAGCTATGCTATTGGTAGCTTATCTACTGGCAGGGTCTCCCAAAATGGACAGGTCTCAAATGAGGAGCCAGACTAAGAAAGATCACCCATCTGGACACCAGTTGAATGGGATGGTGTTGGTGACGGAGGATTATCCTGACAGAAGAAGGAGAAGTAGATTGCCAGGCCTATCTTGCCATGAAAACCTCCTGGAGTCACAACAAAACAAATTGTGATATAATAATGGAAGATAAGTCACCCAGGTTGGAATGCACTCAATGAGCTACTGGGGAAGAGATGAAGACTTCTTAGAGTCAAGCCAGTATTTATGATATGGTTAGAACATAAGCCTCGGGATGTCTGACTGCTGATGTAGTTGCGCATGAAATAAGAGTCAGAAGCTGCAAAGATGTCTTACATGGAATACACAAAGCATGAAACAAGGAAAGCCAGAGGCGGTCAGGAATGAAACAGAACACATACAACTCGATCTGTTGGGTATCTGCAAACTGAAATTTGAATCTGATGATCACATAGTATACTATGCCAGAAATGAAAGACAAAATAGAAATGGTGCTGAATATATAATTAAGAAAATTTGCAAGAACTGTAATGAAATACAATGCAGTCAGTGAATGCTTAATTTCTATTTGTCTATGAGGAATGCCCATCAACACAACTATTATTCAGGTATATGCCACAACAACAGATGGAGAAGAAGATGCAGTTGATCAGTTCTATGAAGAAGTACAAGCTGAAATCAACAGAACATGCAAAAATTGGGAACAAAGAAGATGACAAATTGGTTGGAAAATATGAGCTTGGCAACAGAAATGAAGTTAGAGAAAGACTGATAAAATTCTACAAGACTAACAATTTATTAATCTCAACCATCTTCTTCCAGCAACATAAACAGTGACTGTACACATGGTTATCACCCAATAGATTGTACAAAAATCAAATTGACTACCTCTGTGGAAGTCAACTATGGAAAAGCTCAATAACATCAATAAAGACAAAACCTGGAGCTGACGGTGGTACAGATCACCAGCTACTAGCATGCAAACTCAAGCTAAAGCTCAAAAAGAGCAATGCACTCATAAATGCAGCAAAATGTGATCTGCTGGAATTTAAAAAGCACCTGCAAAATCGATTTGCCATTTTGGATACAAATAACAGAGCACCAGAAGAGCTATGGCGTGACATCAAGAAACGTGTGTTCAACGAAAGTGAGAAGTCTCTGCAAAAGGTGAAAACACAAAAACAGCCAAAATGGATGACCGAAAGACATGCAGAGAAGCTAAAGTCAGAGGAGAAAGTGAGGTAATCATGTAACTTAACTGAAATTTTGAATGTGCAGCAAGACGAGACAAGAAGCACTACAATGATGCATGCAAGAAAACAGAATCAGAAACTACCAGAGGAAACCAAGGTCAGCTTTCCTAAAGCTACAAGAGTTAAAGAGAAAATGCCAGCCTTGAACTGGAATGCTAAAAGATACTCAAAAATCTATGTTGAATGATGCTGTGAAGATCAAGAAAAAGTGGAAAAAATACAGTCATTATACCATAAAGATCAAGTGGATTAACAGCTATTTCAACCTGTACCTTATGATCAAGAACCTTTGGTGATGAAAGAAAGTCAAAGCAACATAGAAAGCATTATCAAAGAACAAAGTACTGGGCATTGATGGCATTCCCACTGAACTATTACAGCAATCGGATGAGGCTGTTACAATATTTGCAAGGCTCTGCCAGGAAATTTGAGAGACAATATCATGGCCGACTGACTGGAAAAGATCTGTGTTCATACCAATAAAGATGATCTGACTGACTATGGAAATTATCGCACAATTGCTCTAATCCCACATTCCATCAAGATTCTACTCAAGATCATTCAGTGGAGACTACAACCATACCTGGAACAAGAATTTCCTAAAGTTCAAGCAGGATTCAGGAAATGGCGAGGAAGAACAGACATTATCATGGATGTGAGATGGATCCTTGAAAAGAAAAAAAGAATACCAAAAGTATATTTACATGTGTTTCATTGACTATAACAAGGCCTTTGATTGCATAAATCATGAAAAACTCTGGGCCACATTAAGAAGCGAGGATATACCAGAACACCTGATAGTTCTCTTGCACAACCTTTACACTGATCAAGAAGCAACAGTTTGAATGGAACAAGAAACAGAATGATTTAAAATCAGTAAAGGTGTGATGGTTTGCACTTGGTTTGCAGCTTGTCATGCTGTGAGAGCTTGCGTGCATCAGTGATGCTGAGAGCTAAACTATCGGTAGTTTAACTACTGGCAGGGTCTCCCAAGATAGGCAGGTCTCAGCTGAGGTGCCAGACCAAGACAAACCACCCATCTGGGCAGCAGCAGAATGGCATAGTGTTGACGGCGGAGGATCACATTTTTGTGACAACGGCAACAACACCAAACTTAAACTGCGTGGAAGAAAGGCCCGGCAATCTACTTCTGTATCTTGCCATGAAAACCCAATGGATAGTTACAACAAAACAAATTCTGCTATGGTGCTGGAAGATGAGACCCCCAGGTTGGAAGGCACTCAACTAGCTACTGGGGAAGAGCTAAAAACTTTTCAGAGTAAAGCCAGCATTTATGATGTGGTTGGATCAAAGCCCTCGGGAAGTCTGACTGCTGATGTAGCTGCGCATGAAATGAGAGTCAGAAGCTGTAAAGATGTCTTACACATTGGAACATGGAACGTACGAAGCATGAACCAAGGGAAGTTGGAGGTGGTCAAGAATGAAATGGAACGTGTACAACTTGATCTGTTGGGTGTCAGCGAACTGAAATGGACTGGCATCGGGCACTTTGCATCAGATGATCACCTGGTCTACTATGCTGGAAATGAAAGACAAAGAAGACATGGTGTTGTATTTATAATAAAGAAGAAACTTGCAAGAACTGTAATGAAATACAATGCAGTCGGTGAACGCTTAATCTCTATTCATCTACGAGGATTGCCTATCAAGTATATGCCCCAACAACAGCTGCAGAAGAAAATGAAATTGAAGAGTTCTATGAACAAGTACAAGCTGAAATTGACAGAACATGCAAACAGGATATCCTGATAATCATGGGTGAATGGAACGCAAACGTTGGCAACAAAGAAGAAGGCAAAGTAGTTGGAAAATATGGACTTGGCAACAGAAATGAAGCTGGAGAAAGACTGATAGAATTCTGCAAGACCAATGATCTATTCATCTCAAACACCTTCTTCCAGCAACACAAGCAGCGACTATACACATGGACTTCGCCCAATGGATTGTATAAAAATCAAATTGATTACATCTGTGGGAGTCAACGATGGAAAAGCTCTATAACATCAACAAAGACAAAACCTGGAGCTGACTGTGGTACAGATCATCAACTACTAGTATGCAAACTCAAGCTAAAGTTGAAAAAGAGCAAACCACTCATGAATGCAGCAAAATATGACCTTGAGAATATACCATTGGAATTTAAAGACTGCCTGCAAAATTGATTTGCTGCTTTAGATACAAATGACAGAGCTCCGGAAGAGTTATGGAATGACATTTATTTATTTATTTATTTAGTATACATTTGTATACCGCTACTTCCAGCGATCAGCAGCGGTTTTTGATTACAGATTGGAAATTGTCAAATCATGACAGGAAATTTTTTTTTTTTTTTTTTTAGGTATAAACACATTGATTAGACAGGAAAGCACAGCACACAGAGAACTATTTTACAGGGAACATGGGCTATGGAGGGTTAAGTGGCTTGCCCAAGACCACAAGGAGCACCTGTGGGACTAGAAACCCCAGTCCTTCCGGCCCAAGGTTGCTGTCCTCTAGTGGGATTTGAACCCCCGACCTTCCGGCCCGAAGTACCTTGCCCCAAAAGGATATCTATTTGTGCTTTATCGACTATAGCAAGGCTTTTGACTGTGTAAACCATGAGAAACTCTGGGCCACATTAAGAAGCATGGGTATACCAGAACACCTGATCGTTCTCTTGCGCAATCTGTACATTAATCAAGAAGCAACAGTTCGAACGGAACAAGGAGAAACAGAATGGTTTAAAATAAGCAAAGGTGTAAGACAAGGCTGCATACTTTCCCCCTACCTGTTTAATTTATATGCAGAACAAATAACAGAGAAGCAGGATTGTATGAAGACAACAGAGGTGTGAAGATTGGTGGAAGACTCATCAACAACCTTCGCTATGCTGATGATACTACATTACTGGCTGAAAGTGAAGATGATCTGAAACATTTGCTCTCACAATCAAAGAACATAGTCTCAAAATGGGCCTGCACCTTAATGTAAAGAAGACAAAGATCATGACAACTGGCATAATCAACAGGTTCATCGTTGAAGGAGAAGAAATTGAAATTGTGAACAACTTTAACCTACTTGGATCAACTATCAATAAAGAAGCAACAAGCAGTCAAGAAACCAAACGATGCATTATTCTTGGCAGAATGGCTATGAAAGACCTAGATAAGATTCTCAAGAGCAGATATGTCTCTCTCCATACAAAGATTCGACTTGTTCAAGCCATGGTATTTTCAATAACATCATATGGATGTGAAAGCTGGACAGTGAAAAAGACAGACAGGAAGAAAATTGATGCCTTTGAATTATGGTGCTGGCGGCGAAGAACAAACCAGTCAGTACTAGAGGAGATCAAACCTAAGCTTTCTTTAGAAGCTCAGATGACAAGACTTCAACTTTCATACTTTGGACACATCATGTAAAGAGAGTGATCATTAGAGAAAGACATCATGCTTGGCAAGATAGAAGGTCAACACAAAAGAGGAAGGCCAGCAATGAGATGTATCGATACAATAACAGGAGCTATGGGTACCAGTCTGTCAACAATGAGTCGCCTGACTGAAGACCGAACACAATTTAGGATAGCTATCCAGAGGGTCGCCATGAGTCGACTCCGACTCAATGGCACTTAACAACAACAACAACAACAACAAAAGGTGTGAAAGGCTGCATATTTTCCCTGTACCTATTCAATTTATATATAGAACAAATCATCAGAGAAGCAGGAGTGTATGAAGACAACTGAGGTGTGAAGATTGATGAAAGACTTATCAACAACCTTCACTGTGCTGACAATACCATGTTACTGGCTGAAAATTAAGGTGATCTAAAATATTTGCTTATCAAGGAACATAGTCTTAAAATGAGCCCATACTTTAATGTGAAGAAGACAAAGATCTTGACAATTGGAAAAATCAAAAATTGTATCCTTGATGGGGAAGAAATAGAAATAGTAGACAACTTAAACCTGCTTAGATCAATAATAAATAATGAAACAAGCAGGCAAGAAATCCAACTGTGCATTGCTCTTGGCAGAATGACTATGAAAGAACCTGGATAAGATTTTCAAGTGCAGAGATGTATCTCAGCGTACAAAGATTCAACTTGTCCATGCTGTGGTATTTTCAATAACATCTTATAGATACAAAAGTTGGACAGTGAAGAAGAAAGAGAGTAAGAAAACCAATGCCTTTGAATTATGGCGTTGTAAAGTATACTGTGTATACCATGGTCTGCTCAAAGCAAGGGCAGTAGAACACCTTTTTTGGTTGGAGGGGCCATACAAACCAGTCCTTGGTGCTGCTCCAAAGCTCTCTAGTGGCTGATAATGTGTTGGGCAAAATTTTGGTGGGGCCATGGCCCCTGTAACCCACCCTTTTCCACTGCCTATGGCCCAAAGAACAAATCAATCAATACTAGAGGAGATCAACCTTAAGTTTTTCTTATAAGTACAAAAAACAACAATACTTCAACTTTCAAACTTCAGGCAGCTCATACAAAGAGAAAGACATCATGCTTGCAAAGCCGAAGGTCAATGCACAAGAGGAAGACCAGCAATGTGATTCAATGCAATAACAGCGGCTATGGATGCCACTCTATCAACAATTAGACATCTGACAGAAGCCCAAACACAGTTTTGAACTACTATCCATAATGTCATCATGGGTTGACATCATCTCAACAGCACAACAACAAAATAAATAGAAACAATTTCATTTGCATTATCTGAAAACATCTTTTAAACTTATAAAATGAATTAAATATAGTGAAAACATCTTATATTAATGCTCACATCATTCCTCTTTTTTTTCAAAGTGGAGGTGAAAGAGTGATGGAAACACTAGAGACTTGTATATCCTAATATATATTGTCCTATTCTAGCAGTCACTCAGTATGTCTCCTGGAAAAATACTACTTTACTTTAAATTTGTCTCATGCTGAAAAGTTCTTTTAACAAGCTTAAATTCTCATTTTCATGTGATTCAATTGAATAAATTGCTGAAAGCACAAAAGAGCCTTTCCTGCAATTTCTTAAACTTCTATAGAGAGAGAGAAAAAAAATAACTGCAGGCAGGACGAGCTGTCAGCAAGATTCTCTGCAGAAGTAAATTGTTTTGTCTGTGTAATGGAGTGTAATAGCTGTAATTCATTTTGAACTGCTGCTACTAATAAACTGATGAAACTCTCGAGTCAGGACTTGGGTATCTATCAATGTATGGCAGTCACAAATTTCTCTGAGTGTTCACTTAATTACAGAGGTAGGTAACTCAAGCCCAGCAAGGGCAGCTGTGTCTCTGGGGGGGAGGGGGCACCAGGCAGCTAGAGAACTGTCCCGCAAGCCCAAAATGAAGCAAGCAGGAAACCCAACAGCAGACTCACTCCTAGGATATCATATTAGCACCATTGAATGGGTAATCTGCTTAAAAGCCTGGACTAGTCAGGGTATAGCCATGGAAGATGACAATTTCAAGAAAAAGAAGAGCTGCTTACCTAGAACATGTGTTCTCTGAAGACAGCAGTTCACAAGTAACATATGAGTGACTGTGCTCAGTGCCAAATGAATGTATTCCTCCAGCTTTCTTTAAAAGCTAAAAGCCCCTTACTACTTAAAGGCAGTAGAGCCCATAGCTTCCTTCCACTGCTAGAACTTATTAATTGATTGTATTTGATTTACATTTAATTTACATTTATTAACCACCTTTACGAAGAGATTTTCCCAAGGTTGTGTATAACAGATGCAGCTTGACATATGCTGCAACTACAATGTAAGTTGCTTAGCTATAATTAAATGACCAAATGTTAGCATGATATACAATTAGAACAGTGAGGTAAACTTCGAAATAGCCAATTTCATTTACAGTATTAGAGATAATATGATACATTGTCGGCATTGTAGTTTTGTGCACATTAAAAGAGCACAGTAGAAGATAACAGAACAATGATACTCTGAATGCCAGCACAATACCAGGAAGAATCTCAATAGGCCGCAGACGGAATGTGCAATTGAAATACACAGACAAGTTGGATAACACAGAGGAATTGGGATAAATAAAGGTGGGTTGCTAGACTAAGAGGAAATCTTTAACTTCTCAATGGCACTATTAGGCACAGCACAGTCCTTGCTCCACAAAACTTGAAATTATGTAATGTTAAAACAGGAGGAGAAGTCAGGGCTTTTGGATTTTAAAGCAATCTCCAAGGGTTAGATTGTCAAGTGAAAAGACCAAGGTCAGATATGATGCAAGATGCAATAACTCAAGAAGGCTACTCTGTAAGCACCCAAACAAAAAACCCAAAGTCTGGAGTTAGCAATGAAAGAGATAGAAGCAGCTCATTCAAAGAAAGGGGGTCATGGAAAGGGGATGTAGGTGAACATAAGAGGAGAAGTAGAATGCTGCTGCAGAATGAATGCATGTGCGCACTTATAGGTAAGAAGAAATAGTCTGACCCAAAGGCAGAAACAGATAGGGATTCAATGTAGAACCATGAGAAAGGGGCCAACACGGTCGTAATATTGCTAGAGGAAGATAAGGCACAAAGCTGAATTTTGGATAGCCTGTAGTAGAGAGAGAGTGGCAAGAAATCAGCTCCAAAGGGAAGATGGAAGGGTTTTTGTTGATTTGTCAAGTGCTATCTTCCAAGAAGACCAGGCAGGAAAACAATAAGTAGCTCACCTCAGTTGTACACATGATTCTGTAGTTAAGTACGAGAGAGTAATATCCTGCAGCAGAAGGTGGACTATCTTAAAAATTAAGGTTGCTGAATCTTCTCAGTTTGCCATTGCTCTTCTCAGTTGAGATGGTCAGAAAATACCTGATGGAGATTTTGAAAATGCCATCTGAAAATCTACCTCCCAATGTATAGACCTATTACTACTACTACTACTATTAATCATTTATACAGTACTAAAAGGCATACACAGCGCTGTACAGATACATATAAAAGATGGCCCCTGCTCGTCAGAGCTTACAATCTAATCAAGACAAACAATATAATAGCTGAGAACAGGGGTACAAATAGGGAAGGCTCTCTCGAGTAGAGCAGGAGCCACCTCCCAGGGCTAGGGGAAAGGTGAGGGAGCTGAATTATATCTGACTGACTTCTTGGAGAATTTTTGGAGGTGGTCACTTGCCGTTAAACCTTGCTGGTTTCTTTTGCACCGGAGCCCGATTGCAATGCCGTATAATGCCTTTACTTTAGATACATTCATGAGAGGTTTATGGGCACACCAATTCATATATGTCCTGATTTATCTAATTCAGGACAAGTCAGGTGCCATTCATTTTTGGTCTTGAAGCCAAACGTTTGGGCCTTAGTTGGTAGTTGTATATTGAGATTTCCTTGTTTGTTATGTGTCCTTGAAGGGTAATAACTATTTCTTTGCTCAGCAGAAACACAATGTTTAACTATAGGCATTAAGGAAAATTTTAGAAGATCCGTCCAAGTGAAATCTGAGGCGTCTAAGCCAGAACATCTGAAAAAAATGGAGAGACATCCAGATGCAGACGTGATTTCACAAACCAGGATGTGCCTGATATGTACATCTGCAGGGGCATCTACTTAGACATCCCCAGACCAGCATTTCAGAACCCACACATCTAGAATAGCATGATTAGAGTAGTGGGTTAGGAACTGCGCAGCTAAGGGCTAAATCCTGTTGCTGCTATAGCTGAAATTGTGCTGAGTACTGGGGATGATAGAGTGCTTTCTTCTCTACACACTCCAGATGTTTTACAGCTAAACCAAGTACTTTTCATATGGTTGTTCATCGCTATGTGCGCCTCGGAGCAGGTCTAAAGTTAGACGTGATACTAGACATCCATGACATTTCTGTGATCAGGCAGAGATAGTCTGGTCCCTAAGGACATCCTAATCATGCTTCCAGGCTCCTGGGAATGCCCTGGCCATGATTCCCCATGCCCCCATTCAAATTCGGATGTCCCCACGGCTGGCTTCTAAAATGGCTCTGGAGACAGTCTCTGTGCTTTGGCTGTCTTTATGCCCATTTTTGGACATTCAAAGCACAAATAGGGCTTCTAAACTGAACCCCATCATCATTACTTCCCAATTAACCCAGCTGTGGTTCTCTATGAGTCGTCTCTGCACCATCCATTTCATGTAGCCCACCTAAAGTATTAGACAGGGGCACACAACAAAGTATTGTTCTGCAAAGACTACCAAAGGATTCTTATATTGTCATCAAAGCTGCCGATGAGGGTGGGGAGATTGTTTTATTAGACTGACAGAAGTATATGGATGAAGTGTATCACCAAATTGCAGATACTATTTTTCATACAAAATTATCTGCAGAACTGATTGATAAGCTTTTATCAGTAGTCCAAGCTGTTGTCAAATTTTGCTCAGGGGTTGTTGACATCTAAAGAGAGATAATTTTAAATTAATTCATAAATGAGAGTTTCTGTGATATGGGCACTTCTATAGGCCCCAATAGTCAAAAACAGCTGAGCTCCTAAATTTAGGCTCCCAGTTAGGCTCCTAAGTTTTGTGTCCTATTTTCAACCACAAATTCATCCTAATTTAGGAGCTTAAAGTGAATGCTCCTAAATTTAGGCCTTCCATTCATTTGCCTAGATTTGAGAGCCTAATTTATGTGCCTAGTACTGAAAATCACTGCTCAGCTCCTAACTACTTTCCCCCACCCTAAATACACCACCTTTGCCACTCACTTTTTATGCTTCTAAATTTAGGAGTTTATCAAAATTTTAAGAATAAATGTAAGTACTCAACCTTAGTAAATTATCAGAGAAGCCAATTTAGGAGCATAACTCTTAAAATTAGGAGCATATATCCTTTCAATATTGGGCCCAGGAGGGTAGGAGACTACTTCTTATTTGATCCTAAACCCCATCACCCCATGGGGCCATCCTCAGTGCCATCATTCAGTGAAATGCAGGCTGCAGAGGATTTGAATGACATAAAAGCTGAAAGTTGCTGGGGCTTCCAAAAAATATAGCTGTTCCCTCTCCAATTTTACTAAGTATTTACAGGGAAAACGTAAAAAGAATAATCCCCCCAATTGGAAAACGGTAGGTTTTAATAAAATAAATTGTTTTCTTCTTTTCTGTGTCACCCAAGACACATCTGGAAATATACTCACTTTTCAGTCCAAAAAGCTAGTCTCCTTACATCTGAAAAACTTCTTTAATAGCCAGTCTCTATCAGGTTCAATGGTCAACGTAAATAAGAAAGTAGAATTAAGCAGAGGCTCAGACTCAGACCTTTCCAACATAAGAACATAAGATATGCCATACTGGGTCAGAACAAGGTCCATCAAGCCCAGTATTCTGTTTCCAACAGTGGCCAGTCTAGGTCATATGTATCTAGAAGTTTCCCCAAGAGACACAGGTTCCACGATGCTTGTACTGGGTCAAGCATTGATGTCCTGGGTCCCTTCTTAATAATGGTTCATGGACCTTTCCTCCAGGAACTTGTCCAAACCTTTTTTAAACCCAGCTACACTAACAGTCTTTACTACATCCTCCGGTAACAAATTCCAGAGTTTGATTACACGTTGAGTGAAAAAATATTTTCTTTTATTGGTCTTAAATAGTTTACCCTGTAGCTTCATTGCATGTCCCCTAGTCTTTCTATATTCTGATAAGGTAAACAATCGATCTACGTTTACCCGTTCCACTCCGTTCATTAATTTATAGACTTCTATCATATCTCCCCTCAGCCGTCTCTTTTCCAGGTTAAAGAGTCCTAACCTTTTTAGCCTTTCTTCATAGGAGTATCCTTCCATCCCCTTTACCATTTTGGTGACTCTTCTCTGAACCTTTTCTAAAATCACTATATCCTTTTTAAGATACGGCGACCAGAATTGCACACAATATTCAAGGTGCGGTCTCACCATGGAACGATATAGAGGCATTATAATATCTTTTGTTTTATTTTCCATTCCTTTGCTTATCATTACCTAGCATTCTATTTGCTCTCTTGGCTGCCGCTGCACACTGGGCCGAGGGTTTTAACATGGTATCCGCAATGACGCCTAAATCTTTTTCCTGGGTGGTGGTTCCTAATGTGGAACCTTGCATCGTGTAACCATAGTTTGGGTTGTTCTTCCCTAGGTGCATAACCTTGCACTTATCCACATTAAATTTCATCTGCCATTTTGATGCCCAGTCTTCCAATTTATCAAGATCCTCTTGCAATTTTCCACAATCCTCTTGGGTTTTAACAACTTTAAATAGTTTTGTGTCATCTGCAAATTTTATAACCTCACTCGTTATTCCACTTTCCAGGTCATTTATGAATTTATTTATTTATTTTATTTATTTATTTAACAATTCTTTTATACCGCGCTATTATAATCAGTGCGGTGTACATAGAACAAGAACATACTACAATGCATACAAGTAACATTGAGTTTTACATTGAACAGGGAAATTCAACAATAGGACAACCGGGGGAACTATGTACAGATTAACTTAATGGTATATACAGTAATATCAAACTCGATTGGATGTTACAATGTGGTTCACTAATAAGACTAGAGAGAAGGTTGACCTGCTAGCCCTTTTCAGGTTGTATTGAGGTGGTAGTTTTGTTAGTGACTAGGTTGACTTCTGGGTAGCATTTTGTGAACAGGTGGTATTTCAATGCTTTTCTGAATAGGATTAGGTTTTTGATAGCACGGATTTCGTGAGGTAGTGCATTCCAGTTTAGAGGAGCAAATAAGGAGAAAGCCCTGTTGGAGGTGGCCTTAGTACACTTCGTTATTATCTTCGGGACAATTAAGGTGTTCATTGATGTGGTTCTCCTTTTTCTGTTTTCCAGGGTGCCATGGATGAGCTTGCTGATTGGCGTAGGGGGGTAGTTATTTAGTGCCTTGAAAGTAAGGACTAAAGACTTATACTGGATTCTGGCATGTAATGGTAACCAATGCAGTTCTTTCATGATGGGTGTTATATGGTCAGATCTTGATGAGCCGGAGAGGACTCTGGCGGCTGTATTCATGGCTAGGCGGAGCGGGTTTAAAGTTGATTGAGGGAGGCCATGTAGGATGATGTTGGCAAAATCCAGGTGTGGGAGGACTAATGCTTGGAAGGTTGTTCGGAAGTCTGTGGGATCTAGTAGGGAGCGGAGGTGACGTAGCGATTTGATCTTATAATATACGTTTTTTGTGATGTTGTTGACATGAGTTGTCATATCCAAGTGCTGATCCAATGTGATGCCGAGGTAACGGATGGTAGCTTTTGATTTCAACTCTATGTTGTTGACGAGTAGTGATGGAGGCGGTATGAACTTACGGTTCCTTGTGACAAAAAGAACGTCGGTTTTGCTGTGGTTTATCCGAAGGTTTTGTGATAGCAACCATTCAGCTACAGCTTCAAAACATTTGATTATTGGGGAGAATACTGGATGTTCAATTGTGAATGGCATATATAGGAGGATGTCATCTGCGTAAGCGAGACATTGTACATTAAAGGATCTGATCAAGTCACATTTCGGCTGCATGTAGATATTAAACATTAGTGCCGATAAGGACGATCCTTGAGGTACACCCTGTGATTGCAGGAATGGTTTCTGAGGATGCGTGGCCTGTTTTTAATTGTTGCCACCTGTTAGATATGTAGGATTTACACCACTCGAGTGCTGTGCTTTGAATCCCCTTATCTTTCAAGCGTTGTAGGAGTATATCATGACTCACAGAGTCGAAAGCAGCGGAGATGTCCAGGAAGATGAGGACGAAACCCTGTTGTATGTTGTTTATTCCTGTTACTAGAACATTGAATAGTGTTGTAAGGACTGTTGTAAGGACTGAATATGTCAAAAAGCAGCGGACCCAGCACAGATCCCTGGGGTACACCACTAGTCACCTTTCTCCATTGGGAAAATTGGCCATTTAGCCCTACCCTCTGCTTTCTATCTTTTAACCAGTTCCTGATCCTGATCCACAATAGTACACTGCCTCCTATCCCATGACTCTTTAGTTTTGCCAAAAGTCTCTGATGAGGGACCTTGTCAAAGGCTTCCAAAAAGGCCGTCAAGTCCAAACTATCAGATAATATTTGAGGACCAGTCAACAGTTTCTGTTTAGCAGTAGGGAGATAGAAAGCCCTAGAAACTGGAAGAATAGCCTCAGATAGAATCTTCAAAGTCTCTATCAAAAACCTCTTGAACAGTTCTAGAGCAGACATCATCGGAACCTAAGGTTTCACCTTGTATTGCCATTTTCTAAGGCTTCCAGCTTTTTATGTATTTCCTCAGAATCCTTAATAAACATACTGTTGCTGGCAAAAGACTGCTCTAATTTCTCCTCCAAAGTAGAAACCCTGTGCTTCAAAACTTGAATTTCCTTATGTTCACTCACGATTTTGGCATTTTGAGAAAGAGATACAGGAATATTTTGCAGCTGAATGGACAAAGACTGTTCAAACATCATTAAATCATCCTAAATAGTCTCTAAAGTTCAATGTCTTATGTCTCACCAGTGCTGAGTTTGGAACTAGAAGAGGAGAACTCGCAGAATCGGGGTCAGCCAATGGTACATTTATTTATTTATTTAATTTAGATAGATTTGTATGCCACCTTTTTCTTCAATCAAGGTGGTCACGTCACATCACAATTGGAGGGTTACATTTAACATTAGGGTACGTGTAAACATTTAGACAGTACAATTACTTAACAGTAATTAGACAGTACAATTGAGGTAACATTTAACATGAAGATATTTAATAATGTGGTATGAAAGATTTGTGTGTGGGGGTAGTATGGATGTGTGTTTAGTTGGTGGAGGTAGTAGTGTTATTGTTTGGGTAGGGGACGTTGCCTGAATGCTCATAGGTTTCTATAAATAAGAATGTTTTGAGGTCTTTGCGGAAGTCTGTGAGGTCATCTAACGCCCTCAGGCTCGTTGGGAGAGAGTTCCATAGTGTGGATGCCAGCAGTGATGGTGCTCTTTTTGAAGTTGTTTGTTTGGTTTTGTGATAGCCTGCAGGTGTGCCGATCATGTTGTCATTATTGGATCTTCTTGGTCTGTTGTTAATGTCCCTTGTTATAACGTTTTGGAGTGCGTCTGCTGAGAGATGGTGAATGATTTTGAAGATGATCATGATTGTTTTGTCTTTAGCTCTTGCCACCATTGGGAGCCAGTGTAGGTTGTTGTAGGACGGGAGTGATGTGCTCAGTCCTTGGAGTGTCTGTAATGATGCATGCTGTAGTGTTTTGTACCATCTGTAGTGGGTGGAGTGTCTGTTGAGGAAGGCCTTGATATAGTGAGCTTCCATAATCAAGCAGTAGTGTAATGAGTGCTTGGCACACTGTGCGGAAGTGGTCTTGACGGAGCATTGGTTTGATTTGTCTGATTGTTTTCAATCGATGATATGCCTTGTTTGCGGTTTTGGTGATGTGGGATTTTAGGTTCAGGGCTCTGTCTAGTGTGATGCCTAGATACTTAACTTCTTCTTTGACTACTATGTGTTTGTCTAGGATGCTGATAGTTTGTGGAGGTATGAAGGTGAGGTTCCTAGTGATGAACATTGCCTCAGTTTTGTCGTAGTTGACTGTTAAGTTGTTGGCTATGAGCCAGTCATTCATGTCTTCAAGGCATTTTGTTATTGTTGTAGTGTTTAGTGCTAGTAAGTTGATTGGAGCGTACACCATGATGTCATCGGCATAAATGTGGTAGTGTAGTTTGTGGTGCTTGATGATGTTGCATATGGGCTGTATGTAGATATTGAAGAGCACTGATGACAGGGCTGAGCCTTGAGGTATTCCCTGCGTGACGGGGAATTGTAGTGATTTCTTTTGATCGCATTTGACTTGTTGCGTTCGCCCTTCTAAGTATGATGTAAACCATTTCAGAGTATTCTTGCATAGTCCTATCTGTTGTAAGCGTTGCAATAGCTTAGCATGTGACACAGTGTCGAAGGCCGCCGAGATGTCCATGAACACTAGCAAGAAGCCGTTTTTTTATGTTGTCCATGCCTCTTAGGAGATTGTCAAAGAGGGAGGTGAGTAGTGTTTCCACGCCGTGTTGGGGCTTAAATCTGTGCTGGTGTATGTCCAGTGGGGCATTGATATCTATATGGTCCTGGAGTTGCCTTTGCACTGCCTTTTCCACGATTTTAGCAAGGAATGGCAAGCTGGAGATGGGACGGTATGACTTTGGTTCGGATGGGCTCAGATTGCTACTTTTAAGTATCGGTCGAAACACTCGCATCCACTCCCCTGAACTGTGGCTGTATCGCAGATATCACTGCTCCAACCAGCACTACAGGAGAACTGAACAACCCACACACACTTGAAGACTCTTCCTGGGGCTATGGAGCCTGAGAGAGGTGAGTAATGCTAACATCCTTCTTCAACAGCATCCCGGATGTTTCCGTTTGAGTCGCTCATGTTGGCTGCACCAGAGGGAATCGAATCTCCAAACTTAAGGATGTTTCTAGCTCAGGGAAAACCAAGGGGTCCTCTTCCGCATTTCCCAGATAGCTCACTCGAGGAACTCTTTACCTGCGGGCTTCACATAGCTGTCCTTTGTCCTGCTCTTCGCCTGATCCCCAAAGACTGCCTGCTGCATCTTGGCCTTATGCTTCCACATTGAATGATGCATGAAAGAAAAGAGAAAGGTAAGAAAAACCGGAGCAGTAAGCTAAACAATGCAGTGACCCGCTCACGTGACCTGGCCGCCGCCATCTTGCTTCGGTAATCCACAAGGGCAACTTTGGATGTAATTACTTCCTTTCTAGAGGCCCGTCTGCCTATATCTACTCTGGTCCCTTCTAGTTTCATTATTTGATTAGCACATTTGGCATCATGCTAAAATTATTTTGGGTTTAATGAAGAATTTTTTATGCAGATTCATGGGACAGCCATTGGTACCATCATGGCACCCAATTTGGCCCATTTATATGTTACACAATTCAAAGAGCAACATCTGTATGTGTCACATTGGATTTTAGTGTGGCATAGGTAGAAAAATGACTTTATTTTTTTATTTGAACTGCTTCTGTGGAATTGTTAACTGAATTCCACACTTGGCTTAATGGTCAAGATCCTTGGTTAGGGTTTACCTGGGCATTTAATGCCAGTTCAATTGATTCTTTTGACATTTTGATTATCCAACAGTTTGACGGGTTTTAGGCAACCTACAGATCACAATACCTTTCTATATTTTCAGAGTTGTCGTCCCAGATTTTGGAAAATAGATCTTTCCATCAACCAATTTTTATGGATTTGAAGAATTTATTCTGATTTGCAAGGTTATAAAACCAAGAATAAGTTATTAGAATATAGATTCTTGGATTGTGGTTATCCTCATTCTTCATTTTGCGGGCCTATTTAAGAGTGCTTTACAGTGATTGGATACCTATGGATAATAGCCGTGTGACCTGTGTTCCAGTATTCAAATCAAGATTGAAAAGTCAGGTTGATCATTAAAAGACACTGGTTTGTTCTATCAGACCATGAAATTTTAGCCACCAATCTAGGATCACTTATAGACATGGCCGTAATCTGAGGGATCTGATTGTGAAGTGCAATTTAACTCCTTTAGCCATGGACAGTCCTCTAGCAAAGCAATCTAGTCATTTTTAATCTGAAAAAGGTTCTATGTGTGAGATCTGTACCATGGTGATCATTTTTTTCACCAAGATACAGGAGAACAATTTTATCTGCAACATCGTACTGATTACTGCTCTTCCTTTGTTCTGTATATAATTGAGTGCCCCTGTGTATTACTTTATGTGGGCCACACAACAAGGATGGTGCAGACATGATTCATAGAGCACCATAGCTGCATTAACTGGCAAGTAATGATGACACCTATAGTTGAACATTGTGTTTCTGCTCAGCATTCATTTGGATCTCCTAGATGGACAGCACACATTTAATTCATGTTGGTTGGTACAGAGGAAACATTAAAGCCACTCTTAATAGATCTGAACAATACTGGATTTTTCATTTGAACAGCATGCCTCTGTACAAACTAAATATGGAAATTGATCAGGATGAATACAGTCGATGTTAAGAATTTTTTTTAAATTTTCATACATATTTTTTTCATAAGTTGTTGCAAAGTTTATGTTTAAAAAGACATCTGCATTTTAATGCTTGGTAGGATTTTGACCAGTTATCTTTACACATCATTATGGTGAGTGGTTCTTTGATTTTTGATTAAATACGGCTCTCTTGTGAATGTGCGTTGTCCCAGAAATGCTGGAAGCCAGCGCTTTGTGTTCCATTCTATCCACAATAGTTGCAATCATTAAAAATGTTTTAAAAATATCAAGGTAACTTGCTGAGTGCATCATGGGGCCAATGATTAGTGCAAAGCTGTTTCTTTGAAATCATATCCACTAACATATGAGGTTCTCATTACATTATATGCTTTATCATGGAATAGTATATTTATTTAAGGAATGTTTTTAAATTGTTTGTGGTATTTTTTAAATGTATTTTTTACTAACTTTTATAGATTATTTTTCCTGGTTTTGGGATACATGAGGTACTTGTGACCTGGATTGTTCACTATTGAAAACAGGATATTGGACTTGATGGACCTTTGGTCTGACTCAGTATGGAAATTCTTATGTTCCTATGTTCTAATGACTCCCCCAATTGACATAATACTTCCTATCTGCCTTCTTACCAACTGGAAGCATGGTGTGTGGGATCACCCACATCCTCTTTCAAATACATCCTGGAGTGCAGGAGTATGGCCATTCTTATCACCTCTTTAGAAAGTGCTCTAAGTATTATCTTACAACTCAAAGGGAGCGATCTTAGCCATCCTCATGACAATGTTAAGGATGTAAAAATTCTCATGAGGATTTCTATTAATAGCCTGTGGTGGTGAAGCTCCTGATGAGTGGTAGTGAGTATTTCCCTTTGGAATAGTACTCCTCTGACAGGTATCAAGGCCTCCAGTATTCCTCAGATTAAAACTCTGAAATCATTGACTAAATGGATATTTGAGAATCCATTGACTGTAATAATGAAGATGTGACCTAAAGGTTAGCTCCTTGGGCCTAGGGATCATGCAAAAGGGCACAAGAGACTTCCTGCCTAAAACCTGCATGATTCAAACTCACTATGGATGGTGCCAAAAAAGAAAGTGCTGCTTGACAAACCAAGAATAACTGAGGCAGGTGGTACCTTATAGGCTAACCATTTATTGAGACATGAGCTTCCGAGGACAAGAGAGAGGAGGTATTCACATTTTATCTAGTACTTGTAAGTGGTATTGCTTCATCCAGCTCTGGGCTCAGATTGGGAGATTGGTGCCATAGCTTGAGGAGCAAGAAGAGCTAAAAACACAGTGCTTTAGGTTGTGAAAAGGGCTGAGGTAGCAGAGAAATTGCTGGGACCCAGAAGCCAGGGAAAGCAATCGGAGCCAGCAGTGGTTGAAGTGTCTCCATGGATCTATCCACAAACCATCTGTCACAGTTCTAAGGAGAAGCTCAGGGAATAGGGCTAGATCTAAGCCAAATGGTGCCTGGGTGAAAATCATCAATGATGTCCCTAATACCCAGTCATTGGCAGGGATTAGAGGGATGGGAGTGCACAGAAGCTTTCTCTACCCCCTCTCCCCAGATTAGTATGTGGCAAATGGGGGTGGACCTTCTCACCCTGCCCCAGCTCACACATGAAATTTCCTCCACTTTCTCTAAGACTCATACATCCCAGAGTCTGAATCTGAGCACTGGTCCCATGTTACCAGTGTGTACTTAGACATATTTGGAGGGAGGGGGCAAGCCAAAATGACATTTCCACACATCATGCACACCCCGACATCACAGCCCCTCTCACCTATAATACAGCTATAAAATCCACTAGAAGGAAAAGGCCCCACTGACTGAAGAGCAGAGAGTCAGCTGAAGAGCTGCAGAAGTTGTGGCCTCCTGTCCTGGGTAATTCTGTTGCTGCTCTGGTCATGGTACAGGAAGCCACAGATGTGCAGCTCTTCAACTGGCCTGGAAATCTCTGCTAGTCCTGGAACGCTGCGCACCAATATTCTTCAACCAGTGAGTCCTGGATGTCCCCACCAGCATTTCAAGTCTGGCACCATTCTTGCAGGTCTTCAGCTATTGAAAGGCCAGATCAAAGGGTATCAGAGCTACAGGAAGAGTGACAATGCACAACCAGTATGAGGGAAGCAGAGCTGCTCCTGCTGCCAAAAAGAAAAACCGGGTGAAACTGATCTGGGCTGCCCCGCTGACGTCTAAAACAAATTCCCACTTGAGGATGCCAATTCATTTATCTTAGTTAATGAATCATCTTGGGGAAAGAAAAATTCAGAACCTGTGATTACTAGAGCAAGCACACTGCCTCCAGTTACTGAACAAACCTATCTGCAGCAATTTTTTTTTAACAAGCCATAGATATGTTGCTCTTCAGTATAATTTATTCTTCAACAGAAGGTAGAAAAAAAATGGGATGTGAACTCTTATCAGCACTCTGTTCTTGCGCTTTCCTCAGCATGACATCAATTGCCTTTGTTCAGGTCCTGATGTCCAGGCAATAGCAGAATAATCTACAGACTGTCAGAGGTACCCCGAATCTGAGCATCAGACAGCCTCACGAGACCAGCAGGTATGACTATTATCTGCCTGTTGATCCTCCCAGCATTGCAACTGCTCACATACCTTAAACAAGAGCTCTCATGCTTTCTACCACAACACTGCCTTCTGCTCTCAAGTGTTCTCATTGCAGTGAGAGAGTCGGAGACATCTTAGGCTTCAAAATAGACTCAGTGCAGATATGTCTTTATGTTCCCTAGATCAAGGGAGCCAAAATTAAAGATGTTAATTCAAGGTGTTCTCAGACTTGATCAACTCTCTATGATATCCTTCTCTAGAATCACAGGCCAGTTGTCTACCTGAGTTCAAGCAATCTTTTTCACCCGTCCTTCACCTTCAGAGCAAAATGCAAGGTATTCACAGACACGACATCCATCACATTCCGAGCTTTCAATCTCCAAGCCAGACAGCTCTGCATCAGCTGCTTTGTGGCCTCTGGCTCCCAAACTCAAAGCGCTTATTTGAGTTTGGGAGCAGGAGGCCACAATGTACCTGATACAGAGCTGACTGTATTTGAGTTGAAAGCTCGAAATGTGACGGACGTCGTGTTTGTGGATATCTCACATTTTGCATTGGTAGCACTGTACCAGCTCTGCTAAGTGGTTATATTTTAAAAGCTTTGTCTCAAATAAAATTGATTAAAAGGATGTCAGTTGCGGGAGAGTGGATCATTTCCGTCTCTGAACAGCCCATCCAACAAAAAATTGTTGGATACTTTCACACATCTGCTGGTTATTAATTGTGACTGGTTATTAATTGTGGTTGACCCTTGAGGGTTTTTTCTGTTTGTTTTCCTAGAAAGCACACATCTAAGTGTCAATGTATATATATGATTTACACTATAGATATGCCACATATTTTTTTTAATAATTTGTTGGCCACAGAATTCTTCATGCCTTATCAGAATATCTACTTTCTAGTTGCTGCCAAAAATTAGAGACCTTGTTTATAGATAAGCTAATATTTTAATTCTGCCATTTTAGCAAATCACATAAGGGTACATTTGTCAGACAGCATCTAGGTGAGATGAGTATGGAAAAGTACTAAACTGTCAAGTTCACCTGAGTTAAAATATCTGGTAGATAAAATGATGCCAGCTCTTCATGCAGAACATTGCAATTCTTTCTTGAAGGACCAGATCCAAAATGGGTAAACATTTGTTTCATGAAACAATAGTACTTTACAAAGAGACCTAACATCTCTTAAAGGATGAACCACATGTTGAATGGGGTTCTTATTATGCATTACATACCATGGAACATCACAGCAAACATTTTTATAGTATTTTATGTGCCAAACACAAGTATCTAATTTGTGAGGGATGAGACAATCATTATGACAATCTGGCTCCCATAAAAACTGATGGGCAATGCAAAAGTTCTGCAAAATAGATATTGTCTGTTTAAGAGCTCTTCATCAAGCTCTATCATCAGCATATTTTTCTTACTATTTTATTACTCTTAAACAGCATTTTGAAAGCTGTAGAAAATATAGGGAAAACAAGGGAAGAAACACTGAGGCATACAAAAAAACAACAAACTAAAAAAAACAACCCAAGAACCATAACTGTTCAAAAAGGTTAGAAAATTCTAATTTTGTGATTAAGTACTATATTACAGTAGAGCTAATATGTGGGATGCCTGCATTACAGTGTCTGATTTAAGATCATGCCTCCTGAGTATCATGGAAGCTGCCCTGTCTCTGAGGAGGATATTTACTAAATACATGATCTTTGCCATTAATGCACATTAAAGGGCAAAAGCATGTGTTATTTACCATAATGCACAGTTTTGTACATGTGTATTATACCCTAATAAAATGCAGCACATACAAATGCATGAAAAACACCTCATTTATATTCAAAGAGAATAACGCAGCTTGTGGTGATTACTGCAAGTCATTTTATTTTTCCAGGCTGTGAGAATCGGATTGCTAACATGTGGCCCAATGCTCCCAGTCGTTAATCCAATATAACAAAAATCCTCTTTATATCATTAGTCTTCTCTAGAAACATACACCAATCGTGATAATAAGGAAGGGAAAAAGATGCCAGCTTCCATATAACAAAGAGCATTCATCGGGCCATTTAGAATAAGCTACATCATTGGTCAAAAAAACAACTTCTAACCAATTTTTTATAATAAATTTATTTCAAAATATTAATTTTCAACTACACAGTTTTCAATTTCTCTAAAAGCATTTATCAGCCAGCACTTATCTTTTGCCTCTGTTCTCTCACTCCATCAATTCTGACACTGACAGCGTTTCGCATAAGCTGCCTCAGGGAAATGTGCCTTGAAAATAAATCCAGTCAATACCATATTATACAGAATCCCACCACATTTGAATGACTACCCCATATCCCCTATATCACTCATTTAACCATGCTTCAGAGAATATATTTATCTAAAAAACCCACATAACATCCATGACTCAATCTCCAGTCCAAATCCCATTGGTTCTACTTTTAGATACTGCACATTTCATGCACTGTTCCCTCATTCATTAAACTCAAACTCTCAAGTTCCGTACAATGTCCCCTATTCACAACATTCTCACATTCCTAGCAAATATTACTACAAAACCGACAATATTCTTGTCTCTCAACAATTACCCATTCATAAACCGCAACCTCACTAGTTCCATGCAATACTGTAAGTCCACACATTAACACACTCATAGCAGCTACCACCATAAGATATAAAATGTATTACCCTACTTAAACATTCACAAATACTCCTATCACTTTTCATCAAAAATAAACCGAATCAACCAACCTCGCCATATTATTAGCAAAGGCCAACCCCTCCCCTCCCTGCTCTGAGCAAAGATCCCCACCGAGATCTCTGCCTACCCCCCCCCCCCTCAAGGAGCTACACTCCCATACTTCATGACACTGGCCATTAGGCCCCCGTTGTCACAGTGCCCGTTGGCTTGGGACCCCGTCACCGGCACAAGATAGTCCTACTCTCCTTGTGTCGCCTCCTTTACAAAGTTAGCTGCGACCGGTGATGACTCGTCTGGGTGACTGTTTCCAATGCCTCCTGCGGGAGATCTTGCCCCACTGGAGACAAGTGAATCCTGTCAGTGTGATACAAACCAGCACAGCCCACATCTGCCCAAGTGTGCTGGACTTGCAACCCGCCAATCTGTGTAACCCACCTCCCAATCTGTCGGTTCACTTTACCGGACCACGTGCCCATCTACGCTGAGACTGGCAGGTTGGCCTAGGAATTATATCCCACCATATGATAATAGGCCTGGCAACAATGAACATATTACCGTAATGCCCCATTGTACAGTTTGAATGAGCTGTTTACAAGACCATTCATAAAGGTCGTTGCCGCCCTAGTGTATAAGAAGTCCAGCAGGAAAGTGCCGCAGCCTGGCCTGGTGATGAACCAGTGGCAGTAAGTGGCACCACTGCATTCTTCGCTTGCCCAGCCATATGAGTCATAGGCCCACTGGTGCCAACACCAGGTGAAGGCTGAAAGGTCGCGCAGGTGCTGTCACCTGGCCCAGTACATGAAGGAATGGCCCAGTATCCACCATTCCTCCAGGCATGGGCAGCCATCTGCAAGAGAACAAATCCAGCTGTTATCTGCAAAACAACAAGTCATTAAATTACATGTCCCCCTCTCCCTTTGCTTGGCACATATCCGGACCCAACTGCGACCATGCTTTTCTCAATTCACCTGTGGGCACATATAGCCCACATATGCTCCAGAGCATCACCGGCCTATCTGTTGAATTACTGTATTGCTGAGGCCTGCTGCTGCCACACTAGTAGCCGCCCCTATCCTGAAGGAATGTAAGGCAAACCTCCGCTCATCACAGCCTAAGTGACACAAAACCATGCGCAACACAGCCGTGAACTGAAACTGCATCACCTGACACGCCTCTCCATGCTGAAACAGCAGAACCTCCACTGCAGCGCACCATGCCAATTAAGCCTGCAAGTTTTGCACCGGACAGGTGAGCAACCCTTCTGCCTTGCAAAGCACTACCCACTCCCTCCACCCACTCTGATCTGTCTCAGATCAGGATAACAAGATGCGTACCTGAGCCTGCCCCACCACCACGTATTTTTTGTATAAGTCCCCACTGCGCCTACCTTCCCAGAGCTCAGAACCAACTCACTCACTCTGAAGTTCCCAAAGAAAGCAAGCGAAAAAAAAGCTCAAAACAATTGTGCCTCGTAAGCGGAGCTTGTGACATCTGGCAGTACTGCCCATATGTGGACCAACAACTCATGAGACATTGGGTGCCGTCAGTCCCATTGTATCGGTGTCACTTTTTCCCAGCCAGCGAGCATGCATCGGACCATACATGTGGCCCGCAGATTGCCCCAGCCCGCTGCCTTACTGCAAAAGGAAAACCCCGCCAAGGACAACTGGACCACTGACTTAGACCACCCAGCTGCCTTGGCCAGGACAATGAATAATCCGAGCAGTTTTCAGGTACCCTACCCCCAGATCAACCCAAAACTGAAAGCAATTCACCCAACTTCCTATATCCTCGCAGGCAAGATATCCAAATCAAAGGTGCCACCGAGTACTGCAATTAAGCAATCACGTCAAGGTTCTAACTTTCCAGAGATGCCTCGGCACTGTTGTGGCTACCGCCTCTGCTCCAGGCACAGTCTGTAAAATGGTGACCATTAGAAATGAGATAACACATCAGCTATTCGGTTCTGAACACCTGGTATGTGACAAGCTCTCGCGATTACATTAAGCCACAAGCAGTGGAGTACAAATATCCGCATCAGAGCCGCCATACATTGACACCTGGGAGATTATCAGTTAATGGTCTCAACTACCGCCACATTTGTCACACCAAAAAATACACCCTCCTATTTCGTAGATGCTCAGGCCATACATAAGAACATAAGATATGCCATACTGGGTCAGACCAAGGTCCATCAAGCCCAGTATCCTGTTTCCAACAGAGGCCAATCTAGGTCATACGTACCTAGCAGTTTCCCAAAAAGACACAGGTTCCACAATGCTTGTACTGGGTCAAGCACTAATATCCTGGGTCCCTTCTTAATAATGGTTTATGGACCTTTCCTCCAGGAACTTGTCCAAACCTTTTTTAAACCCAGCTACACTAACAGCCTTTACTACATGCTCCGGTAATAAATTCCAGAGTTTGATTACACGTTGAGTGAAAAAATATTTTCTTTTATTAATCTTAAATAGTTTACCCTGTAGCTTCATTGCATGTCCCCTAGTCTTTCTATATTCTGATAACATAAACAATCGATCTACGTTTACCCGTTCCACTCCGTTCATTAATTTATAGACTTCTATCATATCTCCCCTCAGCCGTCTCTTTTCCAGGTTAAAGAGCCCTAACCTTTTTAGCCTTTCTTCATAGGAGTATCCTTCCATCCCCTTTACCATTTTGGTGGCTCTTCTCTGAACCTTTTCTAATAATGCTATATCCTTTTTAAGATACGTCGACCAGAATTGCACACAATATTCAAGGTGCAGTCTCACCATGGAACGACATAGAGGCATTATAATATCTTTTGTTTTATTTTCCATTCCTTTCCTTATGATACCTAGCATTATATTTGTTCTCTTGGCTGCCGCTGCACACTGGGCTGAGGGTTTTAACATGGTATCCACAATGACACCTAAATATTTTTCCTGGGTGGTGGTGCCTAATGCGGAACCTTGCATCATGTAACCATAGTTTGGGTTGTTCTTCCCTAGGTGCATAACTTTGCACTTGTCCACAATAAATTTCATCTGCCATTTTGATGCCCAGTCTTCCAATTTATCCAGATCCTCTTGCAATTTTCCACAATCCTCTTGGGTTTTAACAACTTTAAATAGTTTTGTGTCATCTGCAAATTTGATAACCTCACTCGTTATTCCACTTTCCAGGTCATTTATGAATATGTCAAAAAGCAGCGGACCCAGCACAGATCCCTGGGGTATACCACTATTCACCTTTCTCCATTGAGAAAATTGGCCATTTAGCCCTACCCTCTGCTTTCTATCTTTTAACCAGTTCCTGATCCACAATAGTACACTGCCTCCTATCCCATGACTCTTTAGTTTTGCCAAAAGTTTCTGATGAGGGACCTGTTTATTCACACCTTCAAAAAAACATAACAGATTAATAAGACAAGATCTTCCTTGTCTAAAGCCAAGTTGGCTGTCTCCCATTAGGCCATGACTATCTACATGCTGAGTAATTTTGTTCTTTATGATGGTTTCTACTATTTTTCCCGGTACTGGCGTGAGGCTCACCGGTCTGTAGTTTCCCGGATCACCCCTGGAACCCTTTTTAAAAATTGGTGTTACATTGGCGATCCTCCAATCTTCAGGTATTAGAGATGATTTTAATGATAGTTCACAGATTACTAATAGCAGGTCTGCAATCTCATATTTCAGTTCTTTCAACACCCTTGGATGTATACCATCCGGCCCACGTGATTTGCTACTCTTCAGTTTATTTAATAGTTGTAATACATCTTCCCAATGTATCAATATTTCCTTCAATTCTTCCGCACCTTTAAATACCACATCAGTCATGGGTAACATTCCTACCTCTTCCTCAGTAAAGACCGAAGCAAAGAATGTATTCAGTCTCTCTGCTATTGCCTTGTCGCCTCTTAGTGCCCCTTTAACCCCTCTATCATCTAATGGACCAACTGACTCTCTCACAGGTTTTTTGCAACGAATGTACTTGAAAAAGTCTTTATTGCACGTTTTTGCTTCCGCAGCAAGCTTCTTCTCAAATTCTCCCTTTGCCTGCTTTATTAATGCCTTGCATTTGACTTGCCAGTACTTGTGCTGTTTTCAGGTTTCGTTGTTTGGCTCTTTTTTCCATTTCCTGAAGGATGCTTTTTTGGCAACAGCAGCCTCTCTGACCCCACCTTTAAACCATGCTGGCAGTTTTTTGGACTTCCTTCCACTTTTCTTAAAGCGTGGAATACAGCTGGTCTGGGCTTCCAAGATAGTATTTTTCAACGACACCCATACTTGATGTAAGTCTTTAACCTTTGCAACTGCTCCTTTAATTTTTTCTTAACTATTTTCCTCATTTTATCATAGTCTCCATTTTGAAAGTTAAAAGGTAATACTGTGGATTTCCTTACTATCCCTCCTCCACTAATTAAATCAAAGGCGATCATGCTGTTATCACTATTGCCAAGTGGCCCCAACACCCTACTGGCAAGGTCACCATGATAGGGAACATTTCTACGAAGGCAACGTTGTGTGTTTGTCCCCGAGCGTGCCAATCGGTCGGCCAAGGCTCAGCACACCATGACCCTTGGTAATACAGTCCAAATCCTAGACCGCCTGCTGCATCAGAGAACAACTGACATGGAGGAGTAGCTTAATGGTTAGAGCACTGGCTTGGGAAGAAAGAGACCAGGGTTTGATTCCCATGAGTACTCCTTGTGGCCTTCAGCAAGTCACTAAACCCTCCTTTGCCTCAGAAAAATCCAAGTAATCAATGTCCCTGTTTAATATACATTACCAAGTTTAAGTTACAATGTTTATGTTTATGTTTATTAAAACTTTATATACTGCCCAATACAGTTAGCATCTGGGTGGTTCACAATACATAAAAACAATTTAAAATTGTTAAAAAAGAGAGAGCTGCGAAAAAGAGCCAGAAAAGGAACGCCATAAAATCAAAGAAAAGGGATAGAAAAACAGAGAAACAGATAGAGGGGTAAAAGATGGGTAACAAAAGGAAAAAAAGGAGGGGACAGCAACAACATAGAAGATAATGGGGGACAGGGGTAGGGGTATGCTCTCATAGGCCTAGAGGGGGGGGGGGAGAGATGGGGCCGGGAAAGGAAGGTTAAAGGCAGAACAGAAGAGATGGGTTTTGAGGGCAGTTTTAAAGGATGGGTAGGAGGATTCTAGACGTAAAGAGGGGGGAAGGGAGTTCCAAAGCCTTGGACCAAGAAAAAAGAAAGCGGAAGACCGAGTGGATTCTAGGTGTGCTTGGGAGGGGGAGGGTAGAAACATACGGTTAGCGTGAATAGAGCGAAGAGGACGATGAGGGGTAAGAAGGTGGACCTGGCTGGCAAGATACAGGGGGGTACCTGAATGGATCACCCTGTGAACAAAAATAAGAATTTTAAATTGAACACGAAAGACAACAGGAAGCCAATGAAAATGTATTTATTTATTTAATTGGATTTGTATACCGCTTTATCATACAATCAAAGCGGTTAAAACAAACAAAAGTACAAAAAGTGAAGGTGAAAATGAACAATGAAAATATATACAGAGGGGTGACATGATCGAACCTTGAAGCATGGGAAAGAACATGAACAGCAGCGTTTTGAACACGTTGAAGGCGACAAAGTTGGGAGTGGGGGAGACCAGCAAGACAAACATTACAATAGTCGAGAAGAGACATAACAAGGGAGATAATAAGAGTAGTCATAGAAGAAATAGTAAGAAAAGGACGTACAGCACGGAGTTGTTTTAAAGAAAAGAAGGAATGTTGAACAACTGAAGAGATATGTTCTTTAAAGGAAAGGGAGGAATCAAGAATCACACCCAAGTACCACAGGGAAGAGACGGTGGGGATAGGTGAAGAGGAAAATAAGGGGGTGAGAGTGGGAGTGGGATTGCCGAAGGTGAACCATATGGCCGAAGTTTTCGTGAGATTAATGTGAAGAAAGTTAGTTGATAGCCAGGAGGCTACAGAGGAGAGACAGATATTGAAGGCAGTGATATTGGGTGTAAGAGAATCAGTGTGATAAAGGAGAAAGATATCATCCGCGTAGTAATAGGCAGAAACCCCGTGTTGTTGGACAAGGAGGGCAAGCGGGGCCAGGAATACATTAAAGAGAAGAGGGGCGAGAACAGAGCCTTGAGGAACACCACAGGGAAGGGGTGTGGAGGGAGAGGACTCTGAACCAGTGTGAACTGAGAAAGTGCGACTGAACAAAAAAGAGTGAAACCAACGAAGAACCAACCCAGAAAGACCCGCATCCTGAAGGGAGGGAGGGATAGGGGAAGAGATAAAGCAGTATAAAAAAACCTGTTAACTAAATAACTGCAAATCTGAATTGGAAACTGCAACACTGTGCATCCATTGTAATCAGTCAAGAAAGTGTCCCAAACTTGCAGATTCTCCTGTATGCCCTGCAACACCCAAATGTAATGGTGAGGCTTGACCACCCCAGCCATAGCCAAAGACAAGCACCTAGAAAAGTGGTGCTCCATTGGAATGACACAAAATTGAGGTACCCTACTAGAGACTGCAGCACCTGCAACTTAACCTTGCTAACCAAACCCACCACTGATATCATATCTCTCAATTTGTCCACCTTCTCCAGGAGTAAATGTGCCTCCAAGGCACATGAAAAGGCTCAACCCATTGGCATACATTTTTCAAAATAATAGCCATTTTTGAACTGAAAGTCCAGTAACTGAAATGCCGAGGGATGCACCGGGAGGAGCCGAAAAGCTGATTCAATATCTACCTTAGCCATGAGCGCCCCAGCCCTGCACTGGTGAACCAACGTGTCTGTGGAATCGAAAGAAGCATATCGCATGGTACAAAATTCATGAGGTATATGATTGTTTACCGAATCACCCGCCAGGCATTATAAATTGTGGATGAGTCTGAACTTTACGGGTTCCTTTTTTGGTACTATCCCCAAGGGAGAGATAACGAACGGTCGAAAAGGCAGCTCCTCAAAAGCCCCCACATTTCTGCCAAGCGCACACTCTGCCGCAACCTTCTCCCATGCTACCTCGATAAAGCATTGTACCAACACCACATTCCTTGCTGTTGTGTCCCGAACCTTTCTGCAGAATGAGATCATAAAACCCTGCACGAAACCTTGCAACAATCTTCCCCCTATTCTCTGCTCCCCATAACCCTGAAGCCAGGACCGCAAGGCCTCAACCCTCACTGGAGTTGGGGCCAACTGTGCTACTGTGCCCTCACTTGCTGGGAGGCGGAGCCCCCACAACAGCCTTTCAGCTTCATTTGGTTGCAGCGTGACTTCCTCCACAGAGAGAGCAGGCATGTCAGAATTTGCAGTCCGGAAAGAGACAGGACAACTTGTTAAAGCACCAACATAGGTCCATATTTCCTGACCCTGCTTTTGTGGGGCCGGGGCTAGCTGACAAACTCTGAAAGGGCCGATTCCCCCCCCCCCCCCCCAGTATGCCTTGAGGTCCTATCCTGGACCCAGGCGCTCCTCCACCCACAGACCCACATTTGGCAGACATCTGTGTGAGCCAAACGTTGAAGTCCTTCGTCCCCCAAGACAAGTGGACATTCCCCTCAATCATGACCTGAAAGCCTTGTCATAGTTTAACTAGACCCACCCTCATGAGCCTGCGAGGCAGTGAGTATGGCATCCACATATGCTAATAATGACCCATATTGCCCTGAGAAGTAATGCCCCCATACACTGGCTAATCTCAAGAAGGCTCTTGTCCAGTTGAGGGTATTCCAAGAAAACCTCTGAACTCTGCCCACCTTCTCATCATCCTTGAGCTTCTTACGACTCTCACCTGAACGCTTCCTCCCCTCGAGCAGCCAAAAAATATAAATGTACTACCTTTTCTTTATGTTGTATCATAACTTCCACGGAACCCCTTCCCATAGCTCCGCATATGGAGGGAGCAGTGGCCTAGTGGTTGGGGCAAGGTACTACAGGCCGGAAGGTTGGTAGTTCAAATCCCACTAGAGAACAGCAACCTTGGGCCGGAAGGACTGGGATTTCTAGTCCCACAGGTGCTCCTTGTGGTCTTGGGCAAGCCACTTAACCCTCCATTGCCCATGTTCCCTGTATTAGTGTATGTGTCTCATATCCCCTCGTGTTAAATGTATCCCCCAACCGCTTTGACCCGGTGAAAAGCGGGATATAAATGCAGCTAAATAAATAAATAAATAAATATGCGACCAAAGTAGGTGTACCCGAGCAAGTGACCTCCGGTGGAACTTGATGAGGAAGAGGATGACAATGAGATGGAATCACACTAACACCTATGTGAATGCCTGCGCTTTTCCCTTGTGTACGCTCCCTCCTTCATAGTCGCTGTAAAGGCGTGTTCTCTTCCTGTGCCACCAGTGTCCCCAATATCACACTCACCTGTTACTGAAGATGTCATCCCAGCTTCTTCGGGACCCTGCAGAGTCTGCGCTGCCGGCCTAGATGATTGCCTCTGTACTCCCCATGCCTCTGTGTCCCTGTGCGTCATCACAGGATCTCCCACTCCAGTCAGATGCTCCACTGCTGCTTGGGAGGGGGGGGGAGGGTGGTGTAAAGAAGACAAAACACCAGGCATTGCTCCAAAAGTAGATCCCCCAATCATCTCACCTCGACTACCCCAATTCATATTTGAAAGCTCCTGTCCCCCAGCGGCCCAAGAGGCCACCTCCCCCAGAAATAGCACTCCCATATCCTCAAATCCCATTACCATATCCAATGAGGTGCCCGAGGGGCCACAGTCCCATTGCAGGAGGCCCAGGAACCATCGACGCAGGTGAGTAGGCAGGAGACAGTCCTCCCCAGGACCATTGTGGCCCGTAGTCACCCACTGGTCTATCCAAACCAGCTCCGAACCCAGCCACTCCCATATCCCCCCAAGTACCCCTATTGTCATCCCCCCTTATCTGTCCATCCCCTCCAGGACTCCACACTGCATCTTGGCACATGCCCTCCATGTCCGGCTGATAGCCCTCCCTTAAATGCTCCTCCACGACATCCCCCACTGCATGCTGAACTGTCCCCCCTTCTCCCCTCCTCGTGTCCATTCCAAAGCCCACTGAACTGCCCACCTCAGCACCTTATAAGAACATAAGATATGCCATACTGGGTCAGACCAAGGTCCATCAAGCCCAGTATCCTGTTTCCAACAGTGGCCAATCTAGGTCATATGTACTAGCAGTTTCCCCAAAAGACACAGGTTCCACAATGCTTGTACTGGGTCAAGCATTGATATCCTGGGTCCCTTCTTAATAATAGTTTATGGACCTTTCCTACAGGAACTTGTCCAGACCTTTTTTAAACCCAGCTACACTAACAGCCTTTACTACATCCTCCGGTAACAAATTCCAGAGTTTGATTACACATTGAGTGAAAAAAATATTTTCTTTTATTAGTCTTAAATAGTTTACCCTGTAGCTTCATTGCATGTCCCCTAGTTTTTCTATATTCTGATAATGTAAACAATCGATCTACGTTTACCCGTTCCACTCCGTTCATTAATTTATAGACTTCTATAAATACAAATAGCCAAATTAATTCATATTAATTTGGCTATATGTATTAGTCCCCTGTTCATCTCCCCCAGCACGCGATGCAACTGCACTCCACCTTCCACCCCTTTTTTCCCCTCCTTTGCCGTGTCCTCTCATGTCCTCTGCCTCCCCTTCCCTGTGGAGAGCCCATGCCAGCTACAATCTCCCCCCTTCCATCTCTATCACCTCCCCTGACTCTTCCTGTTACCCTCACTGCTGACCTGGAGTGAATCCGTGGACCACGAGCAGCCCCCCTTCCTTTTTGAACCTCTCCCAAGGCCCGCAGGAGCTAGTTGAACCTGCTACAATTCCCCTTTTCACCATATGACCCATGAGCCTATGCTCCTGCACTCTTCTGTCCACGTCCCCGCATCACCTTCTGCACAGCTCACGACCCACCTTGCGGCCCCAAGACCCGCTCACTGCCACAAGCCTTTCAGTCTCCTGCTGCTCCTTGCCGAAGATCCCAAGGGCTCAAATTAGCAGATGGGAAACGAAGACCGCAGCCACCACTCATCCACCCGCCACCTTACACTACACGGAACTGGCAGCCTCATAGAACCCAACCCCTCCCCATGGGTAAGCATATCCTTGCAGTCAATGAAATCACCCTACACTAAAATGTAGGGCTATTTCAAACCCACAGCCAGCCCTGTTGCCTAGCATCTTCCCCCCCTGCCTCCCCCCCCCCCCCATGCCACCAGCCGCTCTCACAAGGCCTGCAGGAGCCAGGGCACCAGGTTACTTCTCGGCCCTGGGACCATGGTCCTGCGGTCTGCTACAATTTCACAAATTACTTGGGTGCATAATTGTCTCCCATTTCAACAAAAATGCCACACATGTGCAGTCTCACCTATTTATGTATTCAGCTTACGTTATACTCATTTACCCACTCAACCAGTCCACTAAATACTCCAGCCTTACTCCACATTTATTCCTTTTTTTTTATATGGTTATTACAAAATGATAATCCAAGAAATACTTCTTGTAACAGAATCAGAAAAGAAAGAAAAAGAGACAAAATAAGGTATACAGGACTATTTCAATCATTGCCCAGACTACAACAGGAAAAGAATAAAATAATTATAATCTTCTCATACCAGTCCACAATTATGAAGGGAGCAAGAAAGCATTACCAAGAAAAGCAAGGAAAAACAACCTTACAGTGAGGAAAACCATGGCACACAGAACATAGAGGTCACAAACATTAAATAGTATCATCCATTGGAAGCAGAAATATTATTAGGGGTAGATGTTACCAATCCAGTTCTCGAACTCAAAAATGCCACCAAGTAAGCTGGATCATAGAAAATATATCAAACAGATTGCAGTTTAATAATACATTTACAAGGAAAATTAAGCCAAAACATCCTCCCCCCCCCCCCCCCCCCAAGATGTAAAACCCTAACGCGAAGGAGGAAAAATTCCCTTCTGCACTCTGGGTAGCTCGAGCCATGTCAGGAAATACTCTAACCTTAAGACCTAAAAAAAGGTTCTCTCGGTTATGGAAACAACATTTTTAATATCCAAGCACAATCTGGTTCCAAAACAAAGTTCACAATAAAAACTGCAGGCTTAGCTGTGTCAGAACCATCCTTCTCCAGGACCTGAGTTAAATTTAAAGAGTCTAAAGTTACCTCAGGTTTACCATCCAAGTTCTGACCTCCAAATTTCCGCACAAAGGATGGAAGATAGTAAACCCTTGCAACTGGTAGAGAAGATGACTCAGGAATCTCCAAAATTTCTTTAAAATACCTTTTAGGTGTGGAAATAGGAGTCCCAAGAGGGAGTCTGAGAAAATTAATAAAGTAAAGGTTTTAGCTCTTAGCCTGCTGTCTAGTTTTCTATTTTTCTGTTTAAGGCAATATTGTCTCTTACTAAAGAATCTTCCATATTCTAAGATTTATTTTGTCTTGACTCCAATGACTAATTTTTTGCCCAGGGCCACAACGGAGCTTTACAAAGGTAAAACCTTATCTGCAGATGGTTGGAGATGAGCAGACACAACTTAAATTTGAGACAGGATCAAGCCTTCCAAGTGGTTGATGGCTTCCCAGAGGGATTCTAAAGTTATAACCACAGGTTTTGTGGCAACCACTCGACTCACCGATGGCAGGTCAGGTTGCAAGTTGGTTCCCCTCTTAGCTTAAGAACATAAGAACATTAAAACATAAGAAGTGCCATACTGGGTCAGACCAAAGGTCCATCGAACCCAGTATCTGGTTTCCAGCAGTGGCAAATCCAGGTCACAAGTACCTGACAGGTTCCCAAAAGGTAGAAAGATTCCATATTGCATATCCTAGGCGTAAGCACTGGATTTCCCCAGTCCAATTTAATAATGATTTATGAACTTTTCCTCCAGGAACTTCTAGAAAACTCTCTTAAATCCAGTTACACTAATAGCTTTTATTACATTGTCTGGAAATGAATTTCAAAGTTTGATTACACGCTGAGTGAAAAAATATTTTCTCCGATTAGTCTTAAATGTGCTACATTTTGGTTTGATTGCGTGTCCCCTAGTCTTTCTAGTTTTTGAAGGAGTAAAAAAACGATCTATATTTACCCATTCCACTCCATTCGTTATTTTATAGACCTCTATCATATCTCCCCTCAGCCGTCTCATTTCCAAGTTGAAAAGCCCTAGCCTTTTAAGTTTCTCTGTCATACAGATATTCAAGGAAAGACTTGTAGGGATAGCCAAGGAAAGGCTTGTCTTTCTACTCTGCTATACATTTTTGAAGGTGTGAATAAACAGGTAGACAAAGGTGAGCCAGTTGATATAATGTATCTGGATTTTCAAAAAAGCCTTTGACAAGGTTCTGCTGTATCCTTTTTAATATATGCTAAACAGAATTGCACAAAATATTCAAGGTGCAGTCACACCATGGAGCAATCCAGAGGCACTATAATATCTTTAGGTTTTAATCTCCATTCCTTTTCTTATGATCCCTAGTATTCTATTTGCTTTCTTGGTCACAGCTTCTTTATACCCCACCCCTCCCCTGCAAGCGCAGTACTTTGCTGTTTTATACCAACCTGAAGCTTTACTATTTCAGCTGCTTCACTGCTGGATCTACTGGGAACCGACGTTGGGACTTAATGATTCTTCACCCTCCAGCTGTCTATCCAGAAAACCTTCCCTGGACACAGACAGTAGCAGAGTCATCCCAGTGGCCTCTCACAGAATGAACTCATCCATAGGGCCAAACCAAGGATGTACAGTATTTCTCAAGCTGGGGGGGGTCTTCCTGGACAAATCCCTTCCTCTTTTAAGAACTCTTACCCATGAAAACAATGACAAAAGGTGATAGAACAGAGCCCCAATCAATGCTCCAATGTGGCAGTCATCTTGCTCTCTTAACCCATCATCCCCACATTAATTCCATTTGATATTGCTTTCATACCTCATTAATGTGTCTTATAAATCTGTCACAAGCACAATCTACAAATAAACAACAATGCCACTACCCCACACCACAGTCTATCCTAAAGGGCTACAGCCTCCAAGTCATCCTGGTGCCTTAACCGGACAGTTGATTTAGTGATCTTGCAAACAATCAAGGAACAATCTAAAGAGGAATAAAATCAAATAAAAACAGTAATCAATAAAAATCAACCAAAACAGAAATAAAAATGAAAATAATAAAAATGGAGAAGGAACAGGCTTGCCCAACAATCTCTCCCTGATACCAGACCCTTAGCCCGCATCATTTACTCTGTCGATGTTCATAGATAACACTGTGTTGGTCAAAACCAACAGCCCAATCAACATTTACGTACATTCAGACCCTCAAGCTCTACTGTGTGTAAGCAAAAAAATCTATTGCTGTTCCCTAATCAAAAGAAGTTTCATCGATTATCATCCCTATCATGTGGTGGTACATGATAAATACAAAAACATCATAAATCTTCAAAAACATGATCAGCTTTTACAGTGTTTCACCAGAGGAGCTTCCATCATTTTCTTATTCAATTTGCTCTTGTGCTCAGATATTCTCACTCTTAATTGTCTGGTGGTCTTCCCTACATATAATAGTTGACATGGACAGACAATAATGTAAAACCACAAAAGTGAATCACAAGTCATGTCCTGCAAACAAGAAGTCTGCATCAGGTGTCAGAGAGGGGGCAGAAGCAAACAGCTCCACGGTGCTGAAGTTTAAAGGTACAGTAGAAGTTAAGCGTACATCTATTTTTTGAATTGCAGACCATATATCATTAAGCGTTACTTCCCCAGTAGGGGATGCTAAAGTCCCAGGCTCTGTAGCAGATGGAAATACAGGACATGGAACTGGGGGACTCTGCTCAGGAGGACTACTTGAAATAGTGGACGAAAGAGCAGGGAGAGGAAACGGAGGAGGAGACCGGAGGACAGGACTCAACGAGACCTCCTCCGGAGATAGATTACCAGGCAGCAGGGCGGTCACATGTTTGTCCATAGGGCCTACCACTTTCTCTCCCGAACCTCCAATCCCAGATTTGTTACCAACCTTCGCCTTCCTTTTGCCCATGATGATGGAAACCACACTGATGTAGACACAACACACGAACACTTCACGTGCACCAAAGGGGCGTGTCCTCCCCCTTGAGCCACGCCCCTTTAGGCCACACCACGCCACACAGGCCGCGACACGCGGCCGCGTAGAGCACCGGAGGGCTTTGTAGGGCACAGCAGGGTCCTCCGGGCTAAGGCACGTCCTCCTCCCGCCCAAGATGTGGTGGATAAGTTACAATTTATGGATAACCAGTTAGGTTCTGTTGTAAAGCTTGCAGCTCGCTCTGATTCTCAGCTTCAATCTTGCCGTAATTCTGAAGCTGTGTTTATGCGTGATTCCTCAGTGATTTCCTTCCGGCTTGAGGCTCTTGAGAATCGTGCTAGAGCATGCAATCTACGTTTTCTTAATTTTCCTGTGACACACCTACTATCCTCTGAAATATTGTTTGGAAAATACTTTTTGGAGATATTGCATTTGGAGGGGGATTTTCATACAACTCAGACGGTCCATATGTACTACCTGCCTTTGGGTTCTTCTTCCACTCTTCGGGCTGTTGGGGCTCCTGCCCCTTCAGTCTCCTCAGTGGATCAAAATTTAACAGCTTTCTTGGAAGATTCTCTGGATGTCATCTCAAAACGTAACACTTTGGTAGTTCAGTTTGTTTCTGAATCTGCCAAATTGCGGGTTTTGAGAGCGTATTTTAAACATCGGCGTGTTCCCTTTTGTGGTCAGGCCATCCAAATCTTCCCAGATGTCTGTCGTTATACGCAGATTCGGCGTAAACAGTTTTTGCTATTAAAATCACAGGTAGTGGCTCTTGGGGCAACTTTCTTTCTTAAATTTCTCTGTCGTTGCGTGATTACCCTCGGGGGACAAACTTTTGTGTACAATGATGTTAATGCCTTGAAAGGTTTTTTGGATTCAAAAGCGGAGGGAGGTTCGTTAGTGGAGGAATGATTTTGTGTTTTCAGCTCCCCCTTGTGGGGTTTTGTAACCTCTTATTTCCTATATTAGATTGATTCTTTTTGTTGTTTGAGGCGATTTCTCCCCATGATGTGTTTCCTTTAATTGTGGGAAAATTTTCTTTATTGTATTTTGATATTTTCTTCTCTCATGTTTTTGTTTGTAATTTCTTGATGCATTGGAAAAAAAAAAAAAGAAGTTTAAAGGTAAGCACCACGGGGGCTATTTCAGACATCGTCGCTGCTGCACCTCCTGGAGAGAAGTGGGAGTGGCAGCAATGGGCGCCAGAAGGGGAGAGGGGTGCAAGGGCGTCTCATGTCCTTGGGCTGGCCAAGATCTTACTGCAATTACACACTGCACTGAAAATTGGATGTTTCAGTCACAAGTGTTCAGTCAGCTATAAAACTCTGAAAGATGCACTTCCGATCCCAATGCTTCCAGCTGTCATCTTAAAGAGGTCAGTAATGTCACATGCTATCCCTGACCTCCCAAAGTCTGCCATTAGAAGGCCCACCACTGAAGCTGAGTGGCCCCCCAAAAGTCACCCCCACTAAGAAGGGACATCTTCCCATAGATTATCCGCCCTCCCCTAGGGCCTTCCCCAGGTTTAAATTGGTGATCCAGATTTCCCGGGGCAAGAGCGATCCCCAGTCACTCCTGTCCCCTCTCACATTGGATTCAAAATAACACCACTTGAATCCTAGCCGTAGTCCCATGCTACTACCACCAGAGTTCAAGCTGCCATATAAGAGTGTGTGACATTGCCATTCCCTTTAAGATGGTGGCTGGGAGCATTAGCCCATGTGTTAAGAATTTGGAAGCTGAGATTTAATGCTAAAAAATGCAAGGTCATGCACTTGGGCTGCAAAAATCCAAGGGAGTGGTACAGTGTAAGGGGCAAAGTACATCTGTCCACAAAAAAAGAGTGGGACTTGGCATGATTGCTTCTGATTATCTTAAAAGTGTCTAAACAAGTAGAAAAGGTGACGGAGAAAGCCAGAAGGATGCTTGGGTGCATAGGGAGAGGAATGGCCAGTAGAAAAAAGGAGGTGATAGTGCCTCTGTATAAGTCTCTGGTGAGACCTCATTTGGAGTATTGTGTGCAATTCTGGAGCCCGCACCTTCAAAAGGATATAAACAGGCTGGAGTTGGTGCAGAGGGTGGCTACTAAAAAGGTTAGTGGTCTTTGTTACAAAGCATATGAGGACAGACTTAAGGATCTTAATATGTATAACTTAGAGGAAAGACAGGATAGAAGAGATATGATAGAGATGTTTAAATACCTCCATGGCATAAATACACAAGATGAGAGCCTCTTTCGATTGAAAGCAAGCTCCGCTATGAGGAGACATAGGATGAGGGTGAAAGGGGATAGACTCAGGAGTGATATGTGGAAATATTTCTTTATGGAAAGAGTGGTAGATGTGCGGAATAGTCTCCCAGTGGAGGTAGCAGATGAGGACAGTATCTGAATTCAGAAAAGCATGGGACCAACACAGAAGATCTCTAAAGGTCAAAAGGGGACTACTGTAGTTGATATGGAAGGACAGACTAGATGGGCCATGTGATCTTTTTCTGTTGTCATGTTTCTATATTTCTATGTTAGAGGCTGAATGCTCCTGACCTGGGCAAATAACACCAACTCTGAGCTGGTGTTATTTTGCCCCTCAAAATAATGCAGCTTATGCTGGTCACGCAATCTGTGTTATTCCTTTACCACTATCCTGTGGTACTAAATTATCACAGGATAGTGGCTCCCACGGTAAATTAAGTTGTAGTAAAATGTCAGATTTTACCTCAACTTAATAACTAGCTCTCTGAGTAATAGTGCATCAAAGTTTGCTAGAACAAGACTGATAAACACCACAAGTTCATTTACCAAATCTTACCATTTGTATCAAAAAGAGCAGCTGCTGCCACCTTCTGAGAAAACATCTTTCTTTTCCTGGCTTCAGAAATATTTCAAATTCAGGCAGCCAAACAAAATCCCCATGGAAGACATTCATGCTGATGTATAATCTAAAAATGAAATAATGTATTCCCTAATCCTAGCATTGTACTCATCATAGGTTCATTTCCACATTTCTTCCAAAAAGAACGGACCTAGCAAGTTACTGGTAAGGAAGAATGTGTGCTCTAGTTTCTTTTGTGATGTCAAGTTAATTCTGATTCCAGGCAACCAGCAGCCCCTGGGTTTTCTTGACAAGGTATTGTCAGACCTTTTCTTCCAAGGCTATGGAAGATAAAGTGACTTGCCAAAGGTCACAAGGAGTGCCAGTGAAATTCAAACCGTGATTTTTTCAGGTTCTAAGTTGTTGCTTTAATCACTCCTCTGCTTTAGTAATGCAGTGAATTCAAGAGAGCTCCTTGAACTTAAAACATAGAAACAGAAACATAAACTTGTCACTTCAAATCCTGCTTTTCTAGTCTACCACCATATCTCCTGGTACTTAAGTTTACCTAGACATAACCGAGTGATTCTGTTTGGCTGAAAAGTACTTTATAAACTTAAATTTAATTTAAAAAGGTTTTTTTTTCTACAATGGGATTCAAGGCAATTTATACAATTAAAAACAATTTAAAAAGTCATAAAATACCAAAAGAGATAAAAGCTTGTTAATCCACAGCACCTGTCCTCCAGATAAGTGCCATCGGCCAGAGCTATCCAGTGATATTTGGTGGCACTGTTTGGATTGTGCAGCTAAATATCTTATAGCCTGCCTTGGAACTAATCAGTGTTGGGGTGTTCCATGGGTAGAGCAAAAAATTCTACAAATAGCAGTAATATTAAATGTTGTTATCTGGATAACTATCCGAATAAGTTATGACAGCAAAAAGACTTTTCTAATATATCCAGATAATTATTTAAATAATGCCACCGGTCACCACATTATCTTGATATTCAGTACTGGATACTGGCACTAAATATCCAACTTTATCTGAACCACCATAGCTGGTGGGTTTAAAAAGAATACCCATCTGAATATTTATACTTTTCTGCCTCAGCAAAGATCTCTGGGGCCGATATTCAAGAGTGATGGCCGTTGCCATTTTAAATTAGACCCGAATATTCAATGCTGGTTTCATACAGTATCTGGCCACCGGCATTGAATGTCCAGTACTGTATAGAAGGCTAACAAGCACAGGCTATGATTAACAACCAAGATGAAAGAATAGAAACATGACAAAAGAAAAAGACCTCATGGCCTATCTAGTCTGTCCTTCCATATCAACCACTATAACAGTCCCCTTTTTTCCTTTAGAGATCCTCTGTGTTTGTCCCATGCTTCTTTGAATGCCTCATCTCTACCACCTCCACTGGGAGACTATTCCACGGATCCACCACTCTTTCCATAAAGAAATATTTCTGCGTATCACTCCTGAATCTATCCCCTTTCACCCTCATCCCATGTCCCCTTGTAGCAGAGCTTGCTTTCAGTCAAAAGAGGCTCTCCTCCTGTGCATTTATGACATGGAGGTATTTAAATGTCTCAATCATATATCCTTTATCCAGTCGTTCCGCTAAGGTATACATATTAACCCATTAATGCATGAATTCTACATTTGTTCCTAATACAATATTGCGTGATTGAAGTGTTTTATGCGTGGTTTCATATGACCTGAGGCATAAAAGTTGAGCGTCCCCCTTTCAGGGATACTATGCATAAATGTTAAGATCCTTAAGTCTGTCCTCATATGCTTTATAATGAAACCATTTTAGTAGCCACCCTCTGACTGACTCCAGCCTGTTTATATCCTTTTGAAAGTGTGGTCTCCAGAATTGCACACAATACTCCAAATGAGGTTGCACCAATGACTTATACAGAGGCACTATCACCTCCTTTCTTCTGCTGGCCGTTCCTCTCCCTATGAACCCCAAGCATCCTTCTAGCTTTTGTTGTCACCTTTTCTACCTGTTTGGCTACTTTAAGATCATCAGACACAATCACGCCTAGGTCCCACTCTTCTTTAGTGGACAAAAGTACTTCACCTCCTATACTATATTGCTCCCTTGGATTGCTGCAGCCAAAATACATGACCTTGCATTTTTTAACATTAAATCTCAGCTGCCAAATTTTAGACCATTCTTCAAGCTTACCTAGATCCCTCCTCATGTTACTTACACCTTCCTGGGTGTCTACTCTATTGCAGATTTTGGTATCATCCGCAAAGAGGAAAACCTTATCCGACAGCCCTTCTGTTATATCACTAACAAAGATGTTAAAAAGAATCAGACCAAGGACAGATCCCTGGGGCACACAACTGGTAACCTCATTTTCCTCAGAGTGAGCTCCATTTGCCTGTATCCTTTGTCACCTCCCACTCAACCAATTTCTAATCCAAGCAGTAACTTTAGGGTCCATCCCTAGGGTGCTCATTTTGTTTATAAGTTGCCTGTGAGGAACGGTGTTACAGGCATTACCGAAATCTAAATACACCACATCTAGGGCTTTCCCTCAGTCCAACTCCCTGGTCACCCAGTCAAAGAAATCAATCAGATTTGTCTGACAAGACTTGCCTCTGGTGAATCCATGCTGCCTTGGATCCTGTAATCCGCTGGACTCCAGAAACCTCACTATTTTCTCTTTCAGCAGTGCTTACAATAATTTAATCACCACCGAAATTAAACTAACCAGCTTGTAGTTTTCAACCACATCCTTACTTCCACTTTTGTGTAAAGGGACTACATTTGGCTCTCTTCGGTCCTTTGGCACCACTCCCGACTCCAACAAGGAATTGAAAAGGTTGATCAGTGGAGATGCTAGAATGTCCCCAAGTTCCCTGAGTATTCTAGGGTGTATCCCAACTGGTTCCATCGCTTTGTCTACCTTAAAGTTAGCTAGTTTCTCACGAACACAGTCTTATCAAAATTATACAGGATGCCCCTCGCTTATGTTCCTGTTTGTGGGTGTTTTCTGAGGTTCTGTTCCTGGTTTTTCATCTGTGAACACAGAACAGAAATATGTGTTAAGCAATTCTGCTTTATCTTCATCAGCTTCTACATATTCCCCCCTCACTGCTTCCACCGGAATTGGCCCCCTGGCATTTAGTGTGGATGGATATCCAAACCGGACATCCATCCCTGCTAAACATGACTCAGAATGATCCCCATAAGGAACAAGGGATCAGGATCCAAAGACAGCATTAAAGAGGTGAGTATTTAGCTTAGATTTGAAAAGGGGCAGGGATGAAGCCTGTTGCACAGACTTGGGAAGTTTATTCCAAGCATAATGAGCAGTGAGGTGAAAGAACTGAAGTCTGGAGTTAGCAGAGGTAGAAAAGGGCAAAGAAAGGAGCAAACCAGTAGAAGAACGAAATTTGCGAGAAGAGGTGTAGAGGGAGAGGAGAGATAGGGAAGGGTAGAAGAGTGAATACACTTAAAGGTCAGAAGAAGGATTCTGAATTGGATGCGGAAGTGGAAAATGAAGCCAATGAAGTGTTTTCAGAAGACGGGTTATATGAGCAAAACAAGGCTGGCGAAAAATTAATCGTGCAGGAGAGTTTTGAACAGATTGAAGGGGATAGAGATGACTCAGAGGGAGGCCAGCAAGTAGGAGGTTGCAGTAGTCAAGTCGGGAAGTCATTAAAGAGTGGACAAGTGTTCCAGCAGTGTCATCAGAGAGGAAGGGGCGAATCTTGTAAATGTTATAGGGAAAGAAAAGACAGGTCTTGTCAATTTGTTGTATATGTGAGGACAAGGAAAGGGAGGAATAAAAAATGACACTAAGGTAACGACGGACTGATGAAACCGGTAAAAGAAGAATATTATCAACAGAGATCAAAAAAGGAGGAAGGGGAGATGAGTTGTTAGGAAGAAAAATAAGTAGTTCTGTTTTGTTTATATTAAGTTTCAACCAGCGGTGAAACATCCAGGTGGCAATGTCAGATAGACAGGCAGAGATATAGGCCTGCAGTGCCTGAGAAATATTAGGAACAGAAAGGTAAATTTGAGAATCATCAGCATAAAAATGATATTGAAATCCATGGGAGGAAATGAGAGAATCAAGGGACTGGGTGTAGAGAGAGAAAAGTAGAGGGCCCAGAACAGACCCTTGGGGAACACCAACTGACAGTGGAATAGGAGAAGAGGAGGAGCCATTAGAACAAACACTGAAAGAGTGATGGAAAGATAAGATGAAAACCAGGACAGGACAGAGTCTCTAAAACCAAGTGATGACAAGGGCTCAAGGAGAAGGAGGTGGTCAACAGTATCAAAAGCAGCTGAAAGATCAAGAAGGATAAGGATGGAAAAGTGGCCCTTTGATATGGCCAGGAACAAATCACTAGAGACCTTGGCTAGTGTCGAATGTAGAGCGATAGCCAGACTGAAAAGGTTCTAGAAGAGCTTGATAGGAAAGAAAATCATGACAGCGGTGGAGGTCTGCGCGCTCAAGAAGTTTAGAAATGAAAGGAAGAAGGGAGATAGGATGATAATTAGAAGGAGAATTAGGATCCAGAGAAGGTTTCTTGAGCAGGGGTATGACCATAGCATGCTTGAAAGCTGCAAGGATAGTAAAAAGATATGTGAGATAAATGCAATGCGATGGAATACCCTGCTTATTTGTTGTCCCTGTTTTGAATAGAAAGACTAAGGGGTATGTTTACTAAACTCCGAAATTGTGCGGGTCCCCGTTAGTGTGCGTGTGCCATATAAGGAGTGGGCGGTTCTGTCAGTAAATAGAAAAAAAACGGGAGCCAGCAACCGTATTTGTGCGCGGCGCGCAAATGTGCGGGGTCCACATTAGTGCGTGGGAAGGCTAAGTGGCGCGCTGCTGGGCACACAAAAGAACCAAGCTGTAGTACAACAGAGAAGACACTGACCAATGGTGCAGGGGCCATGGGTTCAATCCCCCATTGTGCGCAAGGAAAAAGGCTGGCTGAGGCATGAACATTAATGGGTAGAATTGTTTTTGGAGGCATATTAGTTTTGGGCGGCATTAGGCGGCGCGCTGTTAGGTTTGGGCGCTATAAGGCGTTGCGCTTGTAGGTTTGTGCGGCAGAAGGCGTTGCGCTGCAAATATTGAAAGCCCTAAGGCGGTGCGCTGATGTGCAAGCACAGGAACAGAGCCACAGCACAATGGTTAAGACACTGGCCAATGGTGCAGGTATCAGGGGTTCAATCCCCCACAGTGCCCAGTGAACAAGGCTGGCTGAGGTATTACGTATCATGGGGATGAGTGCTGTAGGAGGCATAGTAGTTATATTTTAGTTCTCAGTACTAGCAAACGCACTCTCAAAGCGTGTTAACATAAGGCGGCCCACAAGGCACATGTTAAAGTTCACTGTCCGCCAAGGCACCCTGGAATGTCCCCCATAGGGCACCATATATGTTGCGTCACAGGATATTGTATACTGCACCTTATATGGTCGGCAACCATAAGGTGCCCTATAGGGCGCCCTATAAAGCACCCTCAGAGGCACCTTATGGGTACAGTACGCTGAGGGTGTTTTTGCTGGCATCAACATATGTACAGTAAATTAAAAAAAAACTTTGGACAACCCTATCAAATAACCCCACTGTGGGTTTGAACCCATATTACTGTATATATAACATTAAGTTAATCTGTACATAGTACATTAAGTTAATCTGTACATAGTTCCCCCGGTTGTCCTATTGTTGAAGTTCCCTGTTTAATGTAAAACTCAATGTTACTTGTATGCATTGTAGTATGTTCTTGTTCATTGTACACCGCACTGATTGTAATAGCGCGGTATAAAAGAATTGTTAAATAAATAAATAAATAAAATAAATGACCTCTGACTTCAAAGCCAGTGAAGTAACCATTGGGCTACAGCTCTATAGCTGCCAGCAAACCCCAGTCTGCTGGTGTAACCAGGATAGGGGTAGGCCACCCGTACCCATGATGCAATGCACATGCAAATCAGCTGTCCACAGGTGAACACAAGATGGGGAATGCACCCCAACAGCCCCCCAGCCTGGTAGGGGGAAGTGGCCGTGTGCACCCACACAGCACCTCGGCCTGGTAGGGGGTACCGACCGGGTGTTGTACTAGCACAGAGTAGCTACACGCCGTCACATTGTGCGTTGACTGTGCTCACCCTGAGGGTGCGATGAGGCACAGAGGACCAGGTCCACAACACCCTCCATGGCTGAAAGAGGCCATGCCAGAGCTCCAAACCAGTATTAATCTGTGAGATAGTTAGTTACTGCAGAAACACCTTGGATATCTCCTTCAGTCGTAGTCAGGGGAACCCCTTATGGACACCTAGGTGGGCTATGTACCACCATTCCCTTCCCCCCCAGGTTGAAAAACAGGGTCTCCTATCAACAGATCCACATTCTACCTCCCTGCAATGGTGGCAGAAGAGTAGACCATCAACCCCAGTCCTGCTGGAGAACAGTCACCCTACAGGGCAGTCAAAGCAGCTCTATACACATCCATAACACAATATCAGACAGACATTAGTCCTGGACATGCTAAGCTGCACCCAACCACTATCTGATATTCTCCTGCAGCAAGCCTTCAGCCGCTGCACACTGCAAGGCGCTCCATCAAGACACATACCAGCTGTAAACAGTCTGCTGGTTTGTCCTGATGGACATGCATGCACCCAGAACTGGAATGGCAGCGCACACAAGCAGATAAGTCAGTGACTGGGCCCCAAAAGGAAACCATATCACATGAGAGAAATACTATCTAGCACTATGGGGGTGCCTAGCCATGCTGTCGTCACTGCACAGTCAGGGTGGAGTGAAACCACAGCAGCACATACAGAGGTCACCCTGTCTGTGTAGGTGGTGGCCGGACACTACAATGTCTCTGCCAGTGCCCTATGCCCTGTGCAGATGCATGCTGGCCGGCCAACCCTGTCTCAGCTATACACATGGTACCTTGCTGCTCATTATGCACATTGTCAGGCCAATACTGGCAACAGTGCTGGCAGTGTGGGCTGTGGAAGGTGTTTGCAGCCAACACACACTGTATAGACAGACACACTCCCACACGTATGCCAGCATTGTGCCACTATAGAGGGGTTTATCAGCCTTGCCCACCACATCAGTCCTGGGCACAGTACAGGCATGGATATGCTACGCAGTACTGTTGGGGGTCACTCCCCAGGGTGGTAAACACTGTCAGAGACCAGACCTGAAGCACGCACCGCAGACATCAGACAGATTTTTATGTTGGAGATCAAAGAGCCAAATGTGCTTTAAGTAGGACAGTCTACCTGCCAGTACACATAGCAAACGTTTGAGAGCTGTCCACCGCATACCCAGGTGTAGGGTGGCATTGCTAAGGTATGCAGGTGCTAGTATTGGGAGATGCACGCAGGGCCCAATGTCCTGCCTCTCCAGGAGGCATTGGCCAATGGGGCCTGTGGGTGTGGGTATGTTCGCCTCTGTTGGATGTTGCTTTACGGCAGAGTTTCCCAACTCCAGTCCTGGTGTGCCTACCACTGTTCTGGTTTCCCTGCTGTCCCTCATGAGTGTGCATGAGCTACATCTACATGCCATGGGGGTGGTGCATAGATATGCAGCACAGGCATTTGTATTAGTGGCAGCAAGGAGCCTGAATGGTGTGTGGTCCTCCAGGACTGCATTTGGGAGACTCTGCTCTAAGTAATGCCCCTGTTCATGGTGTCTGTGATCGGTGTGCGAAAAGATAGGCTTATGTCCCCAGCAATCCTGGTTTGTCTGTACTATCACGGTTTAGTTGTGTTAAAAATATGTGGACAGGATTGGCAGTAGCCCCAGCTGGGCTTTGAACCTTTGACCTTCTGTTGTTGCACACACTGTCTGTGTGCCCTGCACCACCGTGTTGCCACAGATTGACTGGATTCCCTGGGAAGTCCATGACTGTACATCCAACAGGGCCTGTCTGTTGCAGTGGACCAGTGCCAGCCTGCACATGGATAGGCCACTGTCTTCGGTGGCTAGCAGCCACTGCCCCCCCACCACCTGTCCCCTTAGGCCAACATGCTGGCATGTCCTTATCTTGGTAAAAGCATATGGCCTGATTGAGTTGTGGCACTCCCGGACTGCATTTGGGGGACGTCGCTGTAGGTAATGCCCATTGTCATGGTGTGTGAGTGGTGTAGGGTAAAATATGGGTGTTTGCACCATGCTTCTGTACTCTGCAATAAAGGGGTGTCGTTACTATCTCTGTTTAGTGGTGGGTAAAGTGTGAGGACTGGGCTGGTAGGTGCCACAGCTGGGATTTGAACCTGTGACTCTCTGGTCCTATAGGTACTGGCTCTGTCTGCTGCACCACACTGTGGCCACAGAGACAGTGCAGTCCCTGGAGATAGGAAACCTGACCAAAAGAGTAGGGAGCCCTGCTCTGCACATTTTTACTGTGGGCTCATTCACCGTGTCTGGCGACAAAAGTGCAAATAAAACCCGCAAATGACCGTGGAAAACGGGTGAAAAATATAACCAAGCTGGCCAACAGTGATATTAACGGGCACACATAAAAAAACACACCCAGGAAAGCTCCACAAAAAGGAAATGATTTTTGGAAGGGTCTCCGCTCCGTAGACCCTTCCAAAATTCATTTCTTTTTTTTGTAGCTTTCCTGGATGTGTTTTTTATTTTTGCCCATTGCTAGCACTATTGCCCAGCTGAATTATAATTTTTAAACATTTTCGTGGTGGTCATTTTGGGTTTTATTTGCACTTTTGTTCTGTGCACATGTATCACACTGCTCACGTTTTGTAGGTTTCCCCGGTTTTGCTGTACATTGCTGACGGAAATGGTTTCTCTTCCCTTGAAATGCCCTCTTCCCTTGAAATGCCCTCTATTTTTGCTTGTAAATTCGGCCCCGATAATGTGCGGGGAGCCTCTCCCCTCCCCTTCCCCGCCCATTAACCCCGTCTCTCTGCCCCTCGGGAGCCTTCCTCTGCCCTCCGTTAGCCTTTCCACGCCTCTATCGGACATTTGCGGGCCCGTACTTGTGCAGGGCCCGTTAGTGTGTCGCGCACCTGCGCGGGGGTTCATCGCACGTGTGCGGGGCGCTTAAGAGCACTTAAGTGCTGGTTTTAGTGCGCTATTGTGCGGCGCGCAATTGTGCGGTTTTTAGTAAACATGCCCCTAAGTACTATGGGCATATTGAACTTGTAAAACTTACTGGTAACATTTTAAAGGGCTGGTGTTTTCTTTGCTGCTGATCCCAGAATGATTATCATTTTTGCTTTTGAAGCTCACAGATTGTGTAGTAGCTGGACATCTGTGGGAAGTGGATGTTATATTTAGTTCCCTGTAAGTTATTTAGACAGTAAATCCCAGTAATTCATTTTAATGTTGTCTGGAACTGGAAGCTGCTTTATTTTCTTACTGAGAGTTACCACTGAGAGCAGAAGTGGAAGTGCCAAAAACACTGGGGATGGATTGAGATAATGTTTGACTCGCAGCGCCCCCTACCTGTGACAGAATGTAAATTCCTCCATGACCAATCCTTCGATTACCTTCCATCTATAATAAAAAATCTCCCCAACAATCGACAGAGAAGAAGTACTGCGGAACCCCTCCTTGCTTCTCACACAGACTTCATTAAATTCAACCAATCAGCACGTGTACGAGCATTCTCATTATATGCTCCAAAGATATGGAACTCCCTCCCTGTAAAAATCCGCACATCTACTGATATCAAGGACTTCAGAAAACTCTTAAAAAACCACCTGGTCCAAATACACTTCCAGGACATCACATAAACAAACAATTACAGAGGATAATTGAACCATCTCACCCCAACTTCTGCTATAGCCGCTCTGTGGTCTAATATCATAGTCTTTTTTTCTATCATGACAGTTCCCCTGTAGACCTCTAACAAGACTTCTCACATGTAAATATTTTGAAATTTTATGGTTATTGCAAAGTTATGATTACTTGCTTTGTTCATTGTTCCATGTAACGTTAATGTGTTCCATGTAAGGTTATGTTCTGTTATGTGTAAACCGTGTCCATCCTTGGAAATGCGGTATATAAACTCTTCAAACAAATAAATAAATTAGGTATTGGTTTGACATGACTATTTATAATTTATTTTTTTGCATACAATATATGTTTTTGTATGCTTTTGTATAATTCTATATGTAAAATATCCCTCAAGTATAGTTGTGTTGGGTTTTAATTTTGTTTTAGTTGGATAATAAATTCTTATTGATATGTTGATGGTTCCTGTTTGGTCGCCTAGACTCTGTTTTGCACTGCTCACATAGGTGTCATTTATAAAATTATCCTCAATGTGGGGGAGTCATACTTTAACCAGCTTCCCCTGTACATATAACTCCATTTGGACCCATAAAGCCACCAAGTGCAATTTGGAACGCCCAAGCCAGAACATCTAAAAAAAAAAGCAGGCACGTGCAAGTTCTGGACTGATTTCGTAAACATGGATCTGTCCGATATGGATGCCTATGGAGATGTCTACATAGACATTCCCAGAATAGCCTATTTGTGCCTGCAGACATCCCTGACATTTCTAAAATGAAACTAGGATGTCGCAGTCCATTGTGTCTTCCCAGATGCACCCCTGCCACACCCTCTGCCTATTTGGATGTCCCTGTACCAGTGGCGTCTCTAAAAGCCACAGGGATTTCTCCATGATTTGGAGGTTCACTTGCACATCTTCAGATGTATAAATCAAAACCAAGGCTTTTAAAATGACCTCCATAGTATGGAAGCTTTGCTACCATTCCTATTACATGTAACAAGGATTGCCAACTGGTTTCATTTTCAAGACAGACTGATCCAGTCAAGATTTCGCTACACTGCTGTTCTGGACTTTTATTTCAGATTTCCCTAAGATAGGAAGGTTTATTATATAAACATGTAGTGGGGGGGGTGTAAAATCCATGAGAGGAAAAATCCATCCAGAAAAAAATGAAGGCAGTCTGGATATTGCACAGAATGCCTGGCAATACCACATAACATTAGGCAACTAACATGTCTTACGGGCGCTTTTACCAAATTGTACTAAGCAATTAATGCATGTTTTACCGTGCAGTAATCATTAGCAGGGGCCTGTGGTAACAATTACCACACAGTAAAAGCAGCCAGGGCTGTTAAAATCCCACGTTAACTGCTTAACGTGTGAACGGCCAGGGTCTGGACGAATTATGGACAGAGAGTGGTCATGGACTACGCATAGCGATTAGTGCACTGCATCTATGGTGTACCATCAATTGTGCAGCTAGTGTTAAGTTCATTCACAATTACTGTGGGTGCACTTAACGCAAGGTTAGAGCCTTTTCCATGTGGTACAGTAAGTACATGGCACATGCTGGACATGCCCGTCACAGTTACCACACAGCTTTAACACAGGGCTGGTGCAAAGGGGCGCCCTAGATGAACATTCAGCCTTACGCTCCCCAAAACGTTTTGCTAATTAAACTCAACAGTCTTGACAATCCTAACACTGCTCCTCCCACAACAATCCTATAAAATTGTGTTATTAATTGGACATCATAAAAACTTTGCTTTGTATGTGTGCGTGTACCCACTCTCCACGCAGGCTGTGCTGATGGATCTTTGAGTTTGTGTGGCTGTCGGGATCTACTGTTTCGCTTTGACTGCTGCTGCTCTTTGTTGCTCCTCCGAAGCTGCCACCCTAGGTGACCACCTAGTCTTGCTTAATGGTTGAGCCAGCCCTATTTGTGTAATCACTACACGTTGAATTTTGCTCCAATGCAAGGTAAATGCAAAACCTTACCACATTTTAGTAAAAGGGCCCCTTACTGTGCTGTGTGTAAGATACTGGGTGGAAGCGTAATATGATATGATCATTTTCACAGTTTGATTTGGCACATTGTATGTACAATATGAAACACGAAGCCATACAGAAAAGAATAAAACAGACTAAATTAACGTGCCCTTATCTCTAAAGCAAAAAAACCCCCCTTAGAGCTCACACTGCTCCTCTGCGGTATAACTAAACAAAAATGAACTTAGGTAATAATTCAACTGTGATAACTATAATTTAAAATTAGGAATATGCAACTGATATTCTTACTTTAGAAGCAGAAAATCCATACAGAAATGATTCCAGCTGAGTTCATTAGCAAATTATTTATTAATTCACACTTAATTTCAAGTGGCAAGCTGTGGATGGTGGCAAGCTGTGGATGACATTCGCCTGAAGAAGACATTGGTTTTGTCTGTTCAAGATAAGTACTGATTGAAAAAATGTACAAGTTGATTGGGCACGCTGTGGCCTTTTTTGATTAAAAGGGTTCTTTCGGTAATGAGGGGAATGGTATAGTCCTTCCTCTCCAACCGATAGCCCCTGACAAAAAATAGTGGTTGTGGGATTATTAATTTCCAGTGGTAGCTACTGGTGGGGATATTCAATGACTTTCTTTTTTGAGTGTGACTTATTTGTCATTGAACTTGGGGGGTTTTCTTTGTAGTAGTCATTTATTAAAAACATTTTACTAGCTTACAGAATAATGTAACACATAAATAAGGTCAACATTTCTGAGTGTTGCAGGATATATGAGTCGTGGGTGGACCTGGCAAACCTGGCTACCACATTCAGTATGAGCATGTTGGCATTACACACCACTTGCCGATTTATGGAATGAAAGTGCTTTGGTTGTGGCACATTGCTTCCCTGTCTCTGGGTGGGATAAGTGCCACATGTGTGCAGTCTATGGCTCCCATCACATTTGGTAGCCCTGCAATTCTCTCAAACTGCTGGTTTAGGGTCACGCATTGTTGCCTGGCATTAGGAAATACTTTATATAAGTCCTAATCCAGCCAGTCATGGCTCGCAGTACCTGGTGGAGGCATCTGGAAAAGGTGTACCAGTCCATTCCTCCCACTACAGCCTCTGATGTTTGGAAGCAGCCAGAGGCAAAGAAATGTAGAGCACTCAGGAGCTTGATCAGCCCTGGTATGGATTGTGACCTGGCCGTCAGAAACTCGAGGACAGGCCTCAGATCCTCGTACAGCTCTTCAAAGGCCCCTGAACTCAGCATATAGACAGAGATTACTTGGTCCTTGGGAAAGCTGAGGAGGGTGGCTCTATCTTGGAAGAAACGTGACCATCTTGGCTGGACTTCCTTTCTCCAAGGATACAAGCGCTGCTGCCCAACAGGCTGCTGCCCCTGCACATTCTCACCCACCACCAGTAGTGGGGTGAGGGGTAAGGCTGCCCCTGATTGCCTGCTGCCTCTGGGGCCCCATTTCCTTCAATCGCTTTTTCAGAGAGGACGTAAAGCACAGCCACAGCTATATGCAATGCCATAGTGTTGCAAGAACATAAGAACATAAGATATGCCATACTGGGTCAGACCAAGGTCCATCAAGCCCAGTATCCTGTTTCCAACAGTGGCCAATCTAGGTCATACGTACCTAGCAGTTTCCCCAAAAGACACAGGTTCCACAATGCTTGTACTGGGTCAAGCATTGATATCCTGGGTCCCATCGCCTTCCCCTTTTTACATGGAATTTCAATCCATAGAGATTCTACAGCAAATTTTGTTTCCTGAAAAACTTTAATCCTTTGTGACTCAATGCCCTCTCTAACATAGAGCGCAACCCCTCCACCAATTTGATCAGCTCTATCATTACGATATAGTTGGTACCCAGGTATCACAGTGTCCCACTGGTTGTCCTCCTTCCACCATGTCTCTGATATTCCAATCATATCTAACCTCTCATTTAGTGCTATATATTCTAACTCTACTATCTTATTTTTTAGACTTCTAGCATTTGCATACAAGCATTTTAGAGACTGTATTTTATTCATATTAATTTGGCTATTGGTAGACATGGGTAATTTGGGATCTTTAAGCTCTGTCTGCTCCATACTCGAGGGCATTTGGGCTACTTTACTCTTTTTTGGAACCTCTCTGCTTTTGGTAGTATCCTTCAAGGATACATTCTTCCAAACCATCTGCTCTTGGGCGACTGTCGGCTTTCCCCTATTATCTAGTTTAAAAGCTGCTCTATCTCCTTTTTAAAGGTTAATGCCAGCAGCCTGGTTCCATCCCGGTTAAGGTGAAGCCCATCCCTTCGGAAGAGCCCCTCCTTTCCCCAGAATGTTCCCCAGTTCCTAACAAATCCAATACCCTCATCTCTGCACCATTGTCTCATCCACGCATTGAGAGTCCCGAGCTCTGCCTGCCTTTTGGGTCCTTCAAGGAAGTGGTCACACCTGACAATCCTTTATGGGTTGAAGTGTGGATGGAGCATACTACACACACCTGGCTGTGTTTCTTTTGCATTCTTTAACTCGGGGTTTTGTTTTTATTTGCAGGTGTCTGGTTTTCAAATTGCGGACATCATCTCCACAGTTTAGATTCTGGAATTGCAGGTGTCTGGTTTTCAAATTGCGGACATCATCTCCACAGTTTAGATTCTGGAATTACACGTACCATATGGCATCACAAGACCAACTCTCACACAGCAGAGTTCCTAAATGACCTAGTTGCATGAGTGACAAACTTTTCCCATGTCTCTCGTTTGGCAATTGCACGGCAGGGCAGTATGCTAGTGGCAGTCTCTCCTTGCTGACTTGCAAAGTTACCATGGTGCAGGAGTGAGATATTTGACCACCTCTGGTCCGAAATGTTCCTTGCAATGCCGTCTGGTATGTGTAGTCCCCAAGTGTACAAAGTAGAATCTGTGCAGCAGTTCCCTTAAAGCATCAAGACCACAAACCCAGTAGAGCTGTAAACTCTGACTCCTATGACAAGGCGATTTGGCAAGTCTGCCCTACTCTGCCTGCACACATGACAGATATCTGTGTAACAAATGCCAACCCATACCTGCCTTGGGTTACTAACAGGCCCCAGGTGTGGCATACAGGCTATATCTTGACTGGGGTTGACCATATTACATGCAGGGTTGTGTAGGTGTAAAGATGATGCTGGGCAATGGAGGGAGTATAACTATATGTCCCTGCATGCCAAGTGGCAACGGCAGGATCAAATCTAGCCTATCAGTTGCATTTGAGCCCACTGGAAAAGCTTGCTGCTACTCTGAAATGGCACTTGTATGATGTGGCTACATGTGATCACTGAGGTCTGAACTGTGTGAAGAAGCTGTAATGTCTGCTCATTGCTGACACTGACAATTGAGCAGTTGGTTATGTTTCAAACAGGTGTTATGGGAGGGGGATGTAGACACCCTGATTGAGAATCAATCAGACTTTATCCAGGGAAGGTTAGCAGAGATTGGTGAATTGGCCTAGTGCACTCATGTCCCTATGGTCTTATTGGTGATGGACGCAGAGAAGATTTTCAGTAGGGTGGAGGGGGCCTTCATGAAGGCTGTGCAGCAGAAATTTGGGTTTGGCCCAAATTTTATGTTTTGGATAAAGGCTCTCTATTCAACCCCCAGTCTCATGTACGGGTGAATGAGAGTTATTTGATGTCTTTATAGGGGTACCAGATAGGGGTGTCCTCTTCCCCCCTTGTTGTTTGCCTTAGTGCTACCAGGGTTCAAGCCAACCAGAGATTAGGAGTGTGAAACTGGAAATTGAATCCTTCAAGATCCTTATTTGCAGATATTATGCTCACCCTTACTTATCCTTTACAATCTTTGCAAATTCATTTAAGAACATAAGATATGCCATACTGGGTCAGACCAAGGTCCATCAAGCCCAGTATCCTGTTTCCATCAGTGGCCAATCTAGGTCATACATACCTAGCAGTATCCCCAAGAGACACAGGTTCCACAATGCTTGTATTGGGTCAAGCATTGATATCCTGGGTCCCTTTTTAATAATGGTTTATGGACCTTTCCTTCGGGAACGTGTCCAAACCTTTTTTAAACCCAGCTACACTAACAGCCCTTACTACATCCTCCGGTGACAAATTCCAGAGTTTCATTACACGTTGAGTGAAAATATATTTTCTCTTTGAGAGAATTTGAGATCTACAACAACTTCTCCCAGGAGAAACTAAAAAGAGAGGGTGTAATTGGAGGATAAGAACCCTTATTGCTACTGCCTAGTGTGAACTGGCCAAGTGCTGGAGGTCCATGCAGCTACCTGCACAATCTGTTCTGGAACAAGATTTAGGTCTGTCTTTTTTATGAGTAAGCTTACTGTGATTTGTCACAGGACCTGGACTCCATGTCACAGGCATTCTCGAATACTTTATAATGCATTATATTCCATAATTAGTACTCAAAAGCTATTGGTAACTTCCCTGCAGGTTTCCTGGGTATACATTTTTGGACATCCTTTGCTTGCTAGAAATAAGAACCTTTAAAGTTCTTTTGTTGACTCTGCTTTGTTTGGTTGTGTTTTGCCTTGTGGTTTCTTAATACATATGGCTGTGATCTAATATCCCATGCCATCATATCACTTTGTATTTTGTACTCTGTCAGTATATTACGATTATGCTTTGTTTCTATATAAAGGGGTAGGGGTGGGAGAGGGGTTGAGCAAGGATTAGGTGGGACGTGTCATTTCTTTTTGTATCTTCTAGTCATTCAAATGATTTATTGCTGATATTTTTTAACTTTATTTTTCAATAATTTTTACAACGTCCTTTCCTTGAATCCTGCTAGACTAGTCCAGGACCTGCCCAGGAAGACTGAGGCTATTCTGGTGCTTAGAGTTTGTTAGACCCTCAAAAACTTTCCATGAAGTATTTCCTAGTCTTGTGAAAGTTGGGGTTTCTGAGAGTCTGCACATTGTTTTCCCAGTCTTTCAGATTTGCTTTAGTAATAGTTTACTGGCAAGTTCCAGGGTTGCATCACTAGTTATGCTGGTGATGACATCACCGAAGCTTGAAGTTCTCTGCCTCCATCTGCTGGTAGGAGAGCATAACCCCACTCGTCTGGACTGGTCTAGCAGGACTTGGGGAAAGGAAATTAGCAAGGAACAAATCTCACCTTATTCTTAAAGGGAGTAATTTTATAAAGATTTTTCCATGTGTAAAGCCTGTTTTACATGCAGACAAGGGCTTTTATAAAATTACATGGCCATGCACACCTGAAAAGATCACACATGCTTTATCTGTGCTTTGCACGCAGGTGATTCTGAGGGCCTAGTTTGGGCGGAGCTATGAAGTGCATGCACACACACACACAAATTTCTACCTTTTTGAAGCAAGTGTATTTTCCCACTGTTGGGGCTGGCTTTGGGTACCTATCTTACAGAAGCATATAGGCATATATGTTTCCTTTATAAAATAAGCACCTTTTTGAACTTTTTATGAAGGTGTCGTGTTGTAGCATTTTGGGGGTAATTTTAAAACTAATATTCTCACACATTTGTGTAGTAAGCTATACATTTTCCTAACAGCTTCCATGTGGCAGCAGTTTGTATTCCGGCCTGAACGCGCGTCATCGAGCAATAAGCCAAACTGTTATTATATTTTAAAGGCAGAGGCTTGTCTGCAGAAGTGGTGAATTCAAAGATGAGAACTCAGGCAGCATGATTTAACATTTTTTAATCAAATAACTTTGTAATTCTGTTGTTTTAAATGAAAAATAGCACCACATATTACTGGATTACTATAAGATTATATTTCATTTCAAATCTTGCAAGAGGTACAAGCAACATACCCCAAATCTATTTTCAGCTTTCTCGCTGAGTAGTAAAAGAATAATAAAGATTACGGGGTCAGTATTCAGACAGGTTTATGAGGTCTGCAGCATCTGAAAACCACATGAACCCTGGCGATCCCAGTATTCAGTGACACTGTCCGGATAGTACTGCTGAATATCCCCTCAGACCCCAGTAAAGACATCCTGTTAATTCCAGGGTGGTCTGCGGGGAGAGCTGGGGTGGTCCCGGCAGCTAGCCGATTAGCGGCGATATTCAGTTACCCAGATAGCTAAACTGAGTAACGTTAGGGCAGGTCAATGGTTGAATATCACCACCAACCCAAACTAAAACCACTGGCTGGCAAAAAGTGTGCTTTGTTTGTACTCTAAGGCTTGAGATGCATGATATTTTTTGGATGATATATTCTGGTAACCTTTGTAACTAAAAGTCTACAACTTCGTATATATCTTTATGATTATTTTCAATGTATTGTAATAATCTGGACAGCTGAATATGTGGTTCTAAACTTATACAGATAAATTATCTATATAAAGTTAGGACTGCTATTTATGCGGTCCACTTATACGTATAGCTTTATCCAGATAGAGGCTGAATGTTGCCACTTTGGGTAAATACAGGTCGCCGGTGGGAACACCCCAGTCACTCTCTCTTCAAGCTAAATGTTTTGGTCATATATCAACCTATATGTAAAAAATGAATCCAATTAGCAGTCCAGGAAATGTAATCCAAAGCTCTTATGTGGTCAGCACTCAATGTTGACTACATAAGTGCCTATGAATATTGATACCTTAGATTTTTTACCTTGGTCCTTCATAGTATATTGATATCTTTAGTAAGTAGATTTAACTAAAATGTTGCACTGTTGTAAACATCCTAAACAAGAACAAATTTAGCAAAGCTGAGAATTTATGACCCCTGATACTGCTAGCAAGCATGATCAAAGCACTAGTAATAGCCTTGTAAGCAGTTTGACATATGACATTGTGCAAGTTTTCGATTAAGCACTGTGAAAGGAACAAAATAGCTGAAATTGTCTATTTGTTTAAGCCACCGAAGTTACAGCTGACACTGAAAGAACAGCAGCATCGGCCGAGACTTCAATCTTTGCAGGGCATAAATAACTCTGAGAAACACTGGCAGCATTGCCACTGGGAGACCTGCAGTCTGCAGCCTCCAATTTTGGAGACCGTCTTTGTAATGCCCTTGTGGTCCTCACTGATGGTAGCTGGTCTTGATTTTTCACTGTTGCTTTGTTCCTCATCTTGAAATTGTTCTGTGGTGGTCTCCTGTAGCTGGTGTTTTTATTAGTAATATGATCTACCTCATTACTTATGCCGGGAGGTTCTGCAGATCCATTAAGCCAGCTGCTTTGGGAGCGAGCGTTAAATCTCCGTCGCATGCTAAAAGGTCCATTCTGCCAAGAAAAAAAAAATTCTTTCTAAAAATTCAGCTGTCGATTAGGAACCGTATGCAAAACATTTTTGGCTTAATTTTCTCTTTTATTTGTTTTTTGATGACAGAAGCTCATTCAGTTATATTAAAGTCAACGGTGAAGCAATGCATTCTAATTTGGACTTTACATCAGGATTTTCTATCCAAGTTTCATGAAGCTTGCTGGCAGGCTACAGCACTCCAAGACACAGAGTTGCATAAAAAAAACAGAGCACCAAAAAAGGGGGCAAAGGACACCAACAGTAGCATGAATAACCCCAGATACGATAAGAGGAACAAAGCAGAAGAAATAGGGGCACGAACACCTTAAAGCACTAAAAGAATGGGAAAATGGCATAAGCAGAGTCATGAACACCACCTGGCACCAAAAGTGTGGAAAGGGCAAAACAGCAATAGCATGAACACTCATGGCCCGCTCAAAGGACTAGCACCCCGAACCAACTTTTGCACCTCTCCCTCCCCCTTGGGTTCGATCTTGCAGTACAAGCTGCGCTAACAAGGGTAAATTTTGAGCCCACTGGCTTGTAAAATGTTACCCTCCCATAAAAGAGAACAAGCTGAACTTCTACAGATTCCTAAGGAAACCCTATATATTAACAGAATCCCAGACCATCCCTAGTAAAGAATAATAAACTAAAACATTTGAAACAAATACATAGACAAAAATTGAAATGGAAAACCCCCCAAACAGACCCTGAGCTGTGAAACACTGAAGAACTAGAATTAGAAAGGCATTTCCTCCTGTAATGCACATTTTCAAAGCTGACATATTTCATTCTCTAAAAACTGGCACTCTTTAGTACCTTGATCTGATCATTTTATTTTTTCAGATGGGTTGGTCCAAGTCTCTATTCCACTTCCTCTTGTTGGTTTTCTTCTAAGTCCTTTTCCGGGATCCCATTTCCATGTTGTTTCTTCACACTCCCTGTCTTCATCCTTTCCTTTGCTACACCTCTCTCTGACATTGATCCTTCTATTTCTCTCATTTGCCTTTTACCTAGCTATAGCTTCATTCCATTTCTTTTCCTCTCTCCTTCAATCTTCAATCTCCCTCTTTTCACTGTTCACCTACTTACCAGCTTTCCATTTCCTAACCTTACTTCCCTAGTCCTTCCATTCCACCTGTCTCATTCTTTCACCAGCATGATATCCCCTCCACCATCTTTCACCCACTTTCTAGTCCCCCATTTCCTCTCTCTGTACTCATCCCCTCCCCAACCTCATCTACCAACTTCCGCCTCTCATATCTTAATCAGCCCCAGCTCATTCCCTAGCACTCATCCTCTCTCCACCTCCAGACCCTTTCTTATGTCTTACCCTCACCTCATCCAGGCTTCCATTTCCTCTTTCACGTCTCCCATTTCTACCCTCTCTCACCTCCTTCAAGGAATACCTATATCTCTTCCCATGGCTCTCATCCACTTCATAGCACTCTGTCTTGTTCAACTGCCCCTCCAATCCCACCAGGTCCTTCAAACCTTCTTCCCTCCCCATATTTCTGCACTTGGTCACCAAACACAACATCCTGACATGCATGTGTGAATCCTCCTCTCCATGTCCTTTCTAAAATGTACCTTCACAGGAATGTATTATAATGTTTTTGTCTAATTGTTTATGACTATAAAGGCTATTAGCCTAAGGTGTATGTTAACCACGATGAAGTCAAATTTTTTGCTCAAATGGTGGTATACCAAATCTCTTTTAATAGAATAAATTAGGGTAGTCTGGCACAACACCCCTAAAGGATTCCTGTCCTTGCCCTCCGGTCCTGCCGGCGTGCCCAAATCTTAAATCCATCTCTATATACCCCTATAGATATACCACTCACAACCTATGTAACCAGATACTTGCTCACTCAACTTACAGAACATATCACGCCTTTTTGCAGTGCTTACAGCACGCACTTTTCACGTGGTTTAGATGGGAGTTCTTTTCATCTCCTTTTCTTCTACCAGCTCAGTCAGAACCAGTGCTAGCGTTCTGGTGCCATTAATCTTCATTCAGAACTACCCATGGATCTTCCTTTTAACAAACACCCCCTTCCCACTATTCCTAGTCTACTTATTGTAGTAATGGTCCAGAGGACAGGAAACATACATTAAGATTCTTTCTGGAAATCCAAATTATAGGCTTTAAATCTGTTCCCTTCTGGGGTGCAAAGGCCTGATCCAAGAATTAAACCAGACACTTTCTAAGTGACAGTGCCCAGCATTGCTACTAGGCTAGCCTGAGAATCATTTTATTCAATAGACACCTTAATTAAAATGTATCCTTATGTGTAGTTTTTCACCCAAATTCAAATTGGAATGAACTAAGCATTAGAAAACAATGTTTCTGGGATATGTTACAGAATATTGCCCAAAGTTCAGCCTGCATGTTATCATGTTTAGTAATTGCAAGGTCGCACCCAATGTAATACTGCCTTAAATAATTCCTGCACAAATAAGTATAATTTTTAGAGGATTGAAGGGTGCGGCCTTTGATATAAGACATTGCCTCTCTTTTTTCATTTGGGTAGATATTAACTTAAGATGCTCATTAACCTGTGACCATTATTTTCTACAGTACACAGAAATACCATGTAGTACTTGTAGCAATTTATTTACATAACTGAGGCATGCATTTTAGAATCTGAATTTTAAAGGATGCTTCTGTAGATAAGAATGCTCAAAGCCCTTAAGCAACTGGCCAAGAAGTTCTTATTCTAAGAGGCTTTATTTCTAGAGATGCAAGAATGCTACCAGAATGACTGTGTTGTGTACTTGGGCCCCTGTCTCCTAAGCACAGTACGGCTTTAAAGTTAGCAAGCAGGAGCTGACACAGTAATTGCAGAACCTTTTCGTCACCCGTTGGAGGCGTTCACAACATTTTTGGGAGGGCCACCATGCAGTTAATGCAGAGAAAAAGGCATAAGGTAGAAAATGCACAATGCAGTTAACTACACATCTTGAGGTGGCAGAAAATGCAGAACAGCAACAGTTAATGTGCCGTCATGATCCCTATATTAATTGTAAGGTTTGATCATCACCCATTCCATGCCCTCAAGTAGTATTTTCTGCATTAGCTTAACATGGGAATTTGCAAATACTAATTCCCATGTTAAATGGCTAAAACAGCATAGTAAATGAGAGGGAAGTCCAAAATGCAATATAGGTTCCTATATTAAGGTTACCAGAGTTTTAGAAAGAAAGTCTGGGACACTTGGGAAGGGCTGGGCGGGGTCCTTCCTCCTTGGGCATCTTTCTCCCATATATTCTGAAATCACTACTCTAGACAGCGTTCAGTACTTTCAAAAGAAGCAGGCTTTTTAGAGTTACAAGCGCACATATATACCTATATGCTCAAACGTTTGTTTTATATCTATAAATGTTCTATACATTTCTAAAATTCCTCCACTTTTTTAAAGAAAAGAAGTTCATTTTATATCTTCTCCTACCAGGATCGAGAAGACTGCATCAGAGGGGTGTGTAGGAGAAGCAAAGTCCCTTGCCTCTGTCCCCTCTAAAATTGGGGACGGGAAGTGATTATCGTCTATGGAATCAGGGACACTATTTCAAAATCAGGGACATCTGGTAATCTTAGCCTATGTGCATTGATGTCCCTGCATACATTTACACATGCTTTGTAAAAAGTGTAAAAGTGTGCATGTTCTGTCACACTTTATAAAATACAAGCAAATGTCACAACCCTTCCTCTGCTCCACCCATGACTATGCCTCCAGAAACGCCTACCCACAGAATTGTATAAAAGTGCACCCACTCTTTTTATGTGCATATGCAGTTGTGCAAGTTTATAAAAGCTCTTTTCCGCATGCAAAACAGAATTTACATATGGCAAAAGCTTAATAAAACGAACTCCACTATGATTACTGTATATAAAGGTTTCATTTTCATGTCATATTTGGAACTGATTCGTTCCAGTCATGTGAATGCGTTCAATGGTATGTACCTGTTTACTTGGAAGAATTCCCTGGAGAGGAGGATCTGTGATATTGTGACCAAAACTATTTAAAGGTTTGGTGCCGGTAGTTTTTCTCTCGGTTATCTTGCTATTACTAGGTGATTTTTGAACAGGCGTGATTTTCTTCCCAGTTTCTGCCTGAGGCTGCAGCTCAGCCTTCCCAGGTGAGGCTGAGCTGCTTAATGGTCTTAAAGAATAGTAGTTCTTTGGATGAGAAACTGTAAAAAAAAAAAAAAAAAAAAGAAGAAGAAAAAGCCACATCATTTTATCAGACATAAATTGGGTGTAGAGGACAGAACTATCACAAAGTTGCTTCTTTTCAGTGAAATGCACATCCTCTGGCTAAGCAATGCAACCGATATTGTCACCTCCATCTTTCTACTAATTAGTAGTGGTATGTACATCGCTTTTTTTTCATTCCCCCGCCCCCCTCTGTATTTCATTTCATTCAATTTCATAGGCGTTTTTCCATTTCATGAATTTTCATTCTTAAATGTGCACTATTTGCAAATAATGCAAGCTAAAAACAAAATGAAATATAATCAACACCTGCTCTGTTCATTTCATTTAGAAACAAAATAAATGTGTTTCATTGCATATTCATTTTATTTCAAAGGCAGACACAGCCTTAGAAATTAGTAGAGATGATTAAAGGTTCACATTCGTATGGCTACCAGGGTACTTTTTAGATTTTTGGTTTCAATTCATAGACACCTATGTGAGAAGACCAAAAAAGTGCTTTTATAAAATAGACTTCCAGATCTAGCCCCAACAGTACTTATTCTTCATTTTCTAAACCTGTGGTTGTTTTATTTTGTTATGTAACCCATTTTGAATGATGTACGTCACTATAAGAACATAAGAACATAAGATATGCCATACTGGGTCAGACCAAGGTCCATCAAGCCCAGTATCCTGTTTCCAACAGTGGCCAATCTAGGGCATACGTACCTAGCAGTTTCCCCAAAAGACACAGGTTCTGCAATGCTTGTACTAAGTCAAGCATTGATATCCTGGGTCCCTTCTTAATAATGGTTTATGGACCTTTCCTCCAGGAACTTGTCCAAACCTTTTTTAAACCCAGCTACACTAACAGCCTTTACTACATCTTCCGGTAACGAATTCCAGAGTTTGATTACACGTTGAGTGAAAAAATATTTTCTTTTATTAGTCTTCAATAGTTTACCCTGTAGCTTCATTGCATGGCCCCTAGTCTTTCTATATTCTGATAACATAAACAGTCGATCTACGTTTACCCGTTCCACTCCGTTCATTAATTTATAGACTTCTATCATATCTCCCCTCAGCTGTCTCTTTTCCAGGTTAAAGAGCCCTAACCTTTTTATCCTTTCTTCATAGGAGTATCCTTCCATCCCCTTTACCATTTTGGTGGCTCTTCTCTGAACCTTTTCTAATTACGCTATATCCTTTTTAAGATACGGCGACCAGAATTGCACACAATATTCAAGGTGCGGTCGCACCATGGAACGGTATTGAGGCATTATAATATCTTTTGTTTTATTTTCCATTCCTTTCCTTATGATACCTAGCATTCTATTTGCTCTCTTGGCTGCCGCTGCACGCTGGGCCGAGGGTTTTAACATGTTATCCACAATGACGCCTAAATCTTTTTCCTGGGTGGTGGTTCCTAATCTGGAACCCTGCATCGTGTAACCATAGTTTGGGTTGTTCTTCCCTAGGTGCATAACTTTGCACTTGTCCACATTAAATTTAATCTGCCATTTTGATGCCCAGTCTTCCAATTTATCAAGATCCTCTTGCAATTTTCCACAGTCCTCTTGGGTTTTAACAACTTTAAATAGTTTTGTGTCATCTGCAAATCTGATAACCTCACTCGTTATTCCACTTTCCAGGTCATTTATGAACATGTCAAAAAGCAGCGGACCCAGCACAGATCCCTGGGGTACACCACTATTCACCTTTCTCCATTGGGAAAATTGGCCATTTAGCCCAACCCTCTGCTTTCTATCTTTTAACCAGTTCCTGATCCACAGTAGTGCACTGCCTCCTATCCCATGACTCTTTAGTTTTACCGAAAGTCTCTGATGAGGGACCTTGTCAAAGGCTTTCTGAAAGTCCAGATACACTATATCAACCGACTCACCTTTGCCCACCTGTTTATTCACACTTTCAAAAAAACATAACAGATTAGTAAGACAAGATCTTCCTTGTCAAAAGCCATGTTGGCTGTCTCCCATTAGGCCATGACTACCTACATGCTGAGTAATTTTATTCTTTATGATGGTTTCTACCATTTTTCCCGGTACTGACGTGAGGCTCACCGGTCTGTAGTTTCCCGGATCACCCCTACAACCCTTTTTAAAAATTGGTGTTACACTTATTAAAAGAGGGCTGCTACACAGTACCCTGTCCTGTGCTGCTGAGGTAACCTATATTTTTTTTATTTATTTATTTATTTATTTATCTATATTTTTCTATACCGCCCCTTCCAGCGATCAAGGGCGGTTTACAAGGAACATTTTAACAATTGTACACAGATGTATACATTTACATTGAACAATCAGATTCAACTATTTACAATGAACGGTTAAGTTTAACTATTTACATTGAACAAAACTTCAACTTCAAGATGTTCTTATTTGATTTAAATTATGGCTCTTTGCTGCCGCTAGGCTCTAACTTATTATGAAATTTAAACTACAAGCTCTCTGCTGGGTTCTAAATTTAATCAGAAAGCTCTCTTGTGTTGTTTTAAATTTAAACTAAAAGTACTTTGCTGATGCTAGGCCCTGAGTGACTATTAAATTTAAACTACAGCTCTCTGCTGGGTTCCAAATGTAACCAGAAAGCTCTCTTCTGTGTTTTAAATTTAAACTAAAAATACTTTGCTGATACTAGGCCCTGAGTGACTATTAAATTAAAACTATAAGCTCTCTGCTGGGTATGAAATGTAACCAGAAAGTTCTCTTCTGTGTTTTAAATTTAAACTTAAACTGCTGCTACTAGGCTCTGACTGATTTAACAAAAAATTCCCAGAAGTATATACTCACAATTGCAGATCTCTCTCCAGAAGTAACAGTCCCTTTTTCTAGTCCTTCAAGACTGACTATGATGGTATACACACATTTTTAAATAAATAGCACATCGTTGCTGATGTACACATTTATACCTGTTCCAAGGTGGGTGTAAACGTGTGCTTTTACTCGACATGTGTTCCTATATTTGATAAAATATACACACACATCATATTCCGCTCCTTTTATGCCCCCCATCATGTTGGCATGTGTATTTATAAACATGTGTTATCACCACACAATTTTATAAAAGGTCTTTTCCACATATACCAAAGGCTGTATATATGGAAAAACCTTTCTAAAACTACCATCCACTGTGGTTCGTTATGAACAGTTGGGGTACTTGACTTGCCTCCTTTCTTAATGGCAGGAGTTTTAAAGTGAAATAGATACATACACTGTCTACAGTAAGTTTGTGGCTTGTGGAGTTCCTTCAGTTTGCCCTGTCCTGCTTCTTAAAACCCTTTTGTGGGCTTTGAGCCACTGGTGCATGACTTTGGCTCTCTATTGCACCAGTGGCTCACAGGTGACATCCAAACAACTGCATTATTGGGATCTTCCTCAGGTGATGCTATTTTAAAGCTTAGCCAACATTTGTCTATAGTTGTGTCCGGGCTTAGGCAAAGGAAGACTACTCCCCCAACATTGGTTAACTTGCATTGGCTCCCTATTCAGGGGTAGGTTCGATTTAAGCTTTTGGTGTGGCATACACAAAATCCTAGCATGTCAATACTCATATGCCGAAGTCAGCATTTTTTTAAAATGGTGGTCATGGCAATAAAATACTATGGGGGTCATTCCAGAACAGAAATAAGGGCTTTGCATGTGCGGCAGGGATGTTTATGTTCCGAAAATATCCCAAACTGTATTCTAAAACACTGCTGACATGCACATCCACAGCGCTAGCACTTGGGATCTCAGAACATGGCCAGAAGGGGCAAAACAGGGGTGTGGTCAGCCACAGAAACATATAAAGCATATTCAGGAAAGGCTCGGGTACATATTAAGTATTTCCCAGAAACGTTTCCTGCTGAAATGTGGAATAAATCCAGGATTTAGAAAAAATTCTGCTCTTCTCAGCAATGAATCTCATACTTAAGAATGGCTGTGAAAGTATGTTTTGAACCTGTGTGACTGCAGTCTGGAAAAACACAAGGTGCAGTTGTAAGGTACAGAGAGCAGAGGTGAGGGAATGTTGGAATGTATGGACATATTAATAAACACCCACACAGAAATATTAAGAAGATCAATAGTGTTTATTCTGACTATGCTTAAATGTGCTGTTTGTGCTAAAGGAGCCAATCTAGAGAACCCTAATAATTCCCATGTTCTGAAAAATGGGACTGCTGATATAGGAATAATATGGGCATGAGCAGGGAAACGATTCTTGTTTGGGTGAGAAACAGAGATCATATATTCAGTCCTGGTACCCCATGCTATTATGTTATGTCATAGCTGTTATGTATAGGTTCAGGGCATCGTTTTGACAGAATTATGTTGTTGTGACAGCAAAAGAGTGCATGCGTGTGTGTGTGTGTGTTTTGAGGATCTAGTGTGCTCATCTGCAATGCAGGGGGGACATAAAAGCCTCACCAGTACCTGGACCGTATGGAAGACTGCAGAGTCACCAGGTGCCAGTGTGATCAGGCAGTCAAAATCAAAGAGGGTTCACTAAATAGCTAAATGTCAAAACATATCCCTGTCAAATCATAACCAACAGAATAAAGGCTCTCAACAGTGAAAACTGCACTAATGCATGCCCATAATGCACATTTTGTGGGACCAATGGTGTTGCTTTTGAGTATGTATTAGTGCAGTTTACACTGCTGAATGCTCTTATTCTGAGGGTCCTTTATTATTGACAGGTATATGTTCTGACAGTTAACCATAGGAAACTTATGCTGACTCCTTCTGGATTATTTTTCATAGGGTACTCTAGTAAGATCTGATATTGTTAGCAATGAAATAGGGCAGCCATACATCCGCTGTGCCAGGAACTGGGAGACATGACTGATGATGTGCCAGGGGGAATGGTCAGGAAACACAAGGGAGCTTAAGTGGATCAGATCCAACAGCGGCAATGAAGAGGTAAGCGCTCAGCCTGGATTTTGGAAAAGCCAGAGAAGAAGCCTGATGTACAGACACAGGTAGTTTGTTCTAGGCATAAGAAGTAACAAGGTGAAAGGAGCGATGTCTGGATTTGGAGGTAGAAGAGAAGGGCACAGATAGAAGTGATCTGACAGAAGAGTGGAGTTCCCGGGGAGGGGTGTAGGGAGAGATAAGAGAGGAATGGTAGTGCAGAGAAGCAGAATGAGTGCACTTATGTGGAATTAGGTTCAAAGGGGGCCCATTTTTCATTTAGATATGTCCATGGACCAGGCATGCATGTTATGGAATCGCGCTCAATATGTATATTAAGCACTACTAACCAGATAGCAGGCAACACTGAATATATGTGGAGAGTAGTGATTGCCGCTGTCTCTTTGTATAGCAGCGATATTCAGTTATTATCCAAAATGCTATGCGGTTTAAGTGAGGGCAATCTTTTTGCTTTCCAAATTTAAACCTCAAAAGCTAAATGGATAGGGCCCGATTCTATTGTGGACATCCCGGCCCTTTGTGCGTCCAGTTGGAACCGGATGTACAGAGTTAGACAGGATTCTGATCCTGCGGGGCACGTCTAGCTCCGTGGGATCAGAATTGCATCCAGGTCTGTACATGCAGACCGGGACCCCGATTCAAGTCGGCTTGTATGTACAGGCCTAGTTCAACTAACTCAGTCAAGACTCCTGAATGGAGCCGTGATTCCCTGCCGCCGAATAGATTTTGCATTCCCCGCAACCTGACCCCCGATCTGGCCTCTTATTCAGTCAGCTGGCCCCGGACGTACAGGGCCGAAATTGGAATCATCCCTGTATGTCTGGGCCTGTGGACTGCCAAATGCCTGCCCTAACTCCGCCCCCGCAACACCCCTTTCCCACCCCCCTCGTACAACATATGGGGAAGTTAGTCAGGGTCGGCAGAGGGACCGAATATTCACGCCTCGAAATGACCCCCATAGTGCTTTAATATTGCCAAGTGTCCATAGAGTTAGGTGAAATACCCTCCAGAGATTCAGTGATGGGCCATATCCGGTGATCGGTCTAGATTGCTCTTTTGTAATCTGATTAGCAGCGATATTCAGCCGCTAATTGGATTGTAAAATTCCCTAAAGTCAGGACAGCCTTTCACCTGAATATACCCACTAACTGGCTAGCTCATGGTGCTCCTCCATTCTGCCCCATTGCAAACCGGCACTAAGAGCAAGCGGCTTTGAATATATCTCCCCAAGTATTTTCTTGGTGACTGTACCAGTAGTGTGGAACAGGTTCCCTTTGTTTTTGAGGAGTGAGACCAATCTCTTGGTCCATCATATGAATTTAATGGTTTGTTTATTTTCAGTGTAGTGTTTGTTGGTGTTCCTTCTTGTCTATCCTCTTCCAGTCCTTACAGTAGGTGCAGCTTTAAAATATTGTACTGTTTGTTTATTTTGTGACGTGCATTGAATGATTATCAGGAATATAAATGTTTATAAATAAAAGAATCAAACGAGTTCCTATTGCTCATAATTTGTGCCGTATGCTATGTATTATCATATCTAAATGATAACATATTCTATTCCACAACCAAAAAGTTATTAAAGGGCCACATCATTTAATTAATACTATCAAGTAGAACAGTGGGAGTAATATTGAAAGGTGTGGGGGGGTATATTTAAATATCCGCAGCAAGAATAGTTGTGATAAACAGTGACTGCTGTTGTTGCTATATGTTTAGTTTAGGCCTGCTATTGAGCAAGCCTATTTATTCGTATTTCTTAACCACTATGCAAAAATTCATTCAAAGCAGCCTAAACTAAGGGGTCCTTTTACTAAAATGTACTATTCAGTTAGTGCTGGTTTCAGTGCACGGTAGCCATGTGCTATAGCTCTTGGTAAACTAGCACAGGACTGTAACAGTTAGCATAGACTGATTTTTGTGCCAACTATGACTTGCATGATGCCATGCTAAATGGCCAGGTTAGTGGCACAGAGTGGGCCTGGTGAGCGCCACACAGTCAGCGTGGCTGCAAACACCATGTGCTGTCATGCTTGCTATTGGCACAGGTGGAGTTAAGGGCACCTGCAGTAATAGCACACTACATTAGGGCATGACGCCATGTGTTAACTGCCAAGAAAATGCTGTCCACACCACCGATGGTTAACGCGGTGGCTCTGTACTTAAAAGGCCTGGATTTTGTGCACTATTAGTGCGTTAGGTGCAAAAACACAGCGCACGTTAGTAACAAGGCCCCTAAATGTATAAATTATCCATATAAAAGTCATTCCATTCAGGACATCCAGGCCCCTGTGTGCCTGATCAAAAATGGACATACAGGGGTAGATGTGATTCTAATTCCGTGGGTCCCGTCTAATCCCCGTGGGATCAGAATCGCGACTAGGCCTGTACGTGCAGGCTGGGATCTGATTCCCATCGGCCTGCACATACAGGCCCCTGCCCGGCTAACTCAGTCATGGCTCCTGAATGGAGCTGTGGCACCATGGCGTCCATTTGCCATGGCTCCATTCAAGAGCCATGATCCCTGGCTGCTGCCGACTGTCTCTTCCCTGCAGCCCGACCCCCGATCTGGCCTCCCATGGCCAGGGTCGGGCTGCGAGGAATCCCCTGCACCCATCTCACCTTTCTTCCGTGGCCAGAGCTCCTGTCCCCCGACATCTAGGAGGACGTATTCCACCTACAAGGTGAAATAAGTCCCCCAACCAGTCTGCTCGCCCCAGACATACAGGGCCGACGTCAGAATCGGCCCTCTATGTCTGGGGCCATGGACCGCCCACTGTCCACACTAACTCCGCCTCCACACCATCCCTTTCCGTCCCCGTCTAGCCTCCCCTACAAACACTTTGTTCGTATGGGAATAGTGACTGAATATCACTGCTAAATCCATAATATTTGTTGCCGCTCTTGCTCCGTCTCCCTCCACAGCTTCACTGTGGGGGTCATTCTGAACCCTGAATAGCGGAATTGGACGTCCAGGTTTGACGTCCAACCCCCAAACAGGCCCAGCACCATTTTCTGGTCCTCCTGCTAGCCGCACACACAGGGCCTTTGTGTGGGGAGCGCTGGATGGGGCGGGAGGGAGTGGCGCCTAGGCAAAGCGGAGGAGGGATCAGGCACCCAGATGTAGAGAGGCCATTCAGGGCAGGCTTCTGTACATCCTCCGGGGGCAAGATGGATGCCCAACTTATTTTACTTCAGAGATGGAATAAGCCCCAGGTGAGGTTGCGATCAGGGCATGCAGCCCCTCCAAACCCACAGAGCCGCTGCTGGTGAGCCCCCACCACCCGATCTTGGCCTTGGTTGCCCCTGCCGATGATTGGGCAGCGGGGAAATGGTTTCTACGAGCTGTTGTTCATTGTGCGCGCCTGCTGGGTGTCCTGGTGCCATGGCGACGGGATGCCACGGCAACCGAACACCAGCAGTAGCATTGAGCAGTGGAGACAGGTAGCCTGCTGAATGCTGCGCACGCCGGGCCATCCAAGTGCCCTGATTCTGCAACCGCGGGAATGTATAGCTCTTGCGGTTGCAGAATCGGGTACAATTGTGCCAAGTCCATTTCCTGGATGTCCGGACGGCCCAGACGTGCAGAGCTCTGAATCGGCCTCCACAAGGATAGTGCTAAAGCAGTTGAACACATTTTTAGCCTGGCACTATCTGATTAATATGTCAAATTCCACCAATAAATGTATAACTTCCTTTGAATCCAGTATTTTTAAGGAGCTCCTATGTAACTGCTGTATGTTACGGTATGTATTTCCTTTCTAAATACTGCTGATTAGTATAACATTTTTTAATTAGTTTCTTTTAAGACATTTATTAAAGGTGTTCTACTGTCAATGTCATTTGTTAACCTGTATCTTTGGGTATTTCCAATCACAGACTAAATCCAGCAGCTTCAAAGAGGCACATTTCCTGTTACATACACTGTGAATAATTTGATTCAACAACGGTTACTTCAATTGAGTGCCTCTCGTAAAAACTCTTAAAGCAGCCCTACTATCCAGATTGCTCAAAATACTGTCTGGCCTGTTTCTTGTGCTCTATTGCTTCTTCTTCTGGTTTTATTCATTTTTTCATTTTTGCCCGATAAAAATTGTTGCACTATTATTCCTTAAGTACAAACAGTGTGCATCTTTTCATTATGGACATATATCCCATATTTGACAGTAAAGCTGAGGACTTCATGAGTCACCAATTCTAGTTGTCAAAAGAACCATAATTAATATTTATGATATGTATTAGCATTTATTTGGATCGCAACAAGGTTATTTTGCATATTTTGGTTATCCTACTAGCCAGCCCACTTGATGGTCCACGGAGACCCCGGCTTCACATGTATCAATGAAATAAATGTGTGCACAGCATACAATGGACGTAGTTAAGAAGGATGGGATTTGAAAAATTAAGCTTATTTCTCTTGTGGAAAGAAATGTATGTTGCTCAGAAGAGGGAGCGTTTAGATTCAGGTGATCTACAAAGAATTTGGTGATGAAGATAGACTATTTTGGTTTTCTTTGCTAGATTTTTAAAATAGAGCTGCCTGTAAATTGGAGCTTGAGATATTCGGGTTTTACATCTGTCCCAAAACAATACATGCAATGCTGGCTTAGAAACAGGCATCAGAACTTACGTTCTCCGCACAGCAGAATTTGTCTCTTCAGATGTTCTGCGTCACAGCAGAATCGTGCAGATCTACCCAGCTCCTCATCATATTTCCGTTCACTGACAAAATGCTGGGAAACACAAAGAATATCTAGATTTCAATGATTACAGACCTCTAATATTTTCCTATTGTGAAAATTATTTTTCTTGTATTTTCATGTCTCTTACATCTTCCGTCTCTCGTTTCCTCTCCTCTCATATGACTTCAAAACATTGCGGTTGCCTATCTTTATTCTTAATGTTGAGTTCTGGAGACCATGTCTTAGTAAGAAAGGACTATTTGAGGTTCTGCCACCAGCTTAAAACACAGCTTTGCTGGGTGAACTGCTGACCTTCTAACAGCAGGGGTCAATATGTGCCATCTGGCAGAATAGTCACTGCCACTCATTTCTTGGTCATTACTTCACCCCAGAAGCCATTTTGTTCCTGCCATCTACTGTAAGCCCAATATTTGTTTGGCGTCTTTGCCAGAGTTTGGTCTGCACTTCTACTGTGTTCTTTGTGCTTTGTATTCTTTACTGCATTCTTTCTGTGCTTTTGATCCTAATTCTACTGTGTGGAAACCTCTGTAGTTCAGTATTAGTTCCCTGCTGGGATCTTGCCTAGTTCCTGTGCTGAATCAACTCAGTGAGGGCTGGTGCTTTTCCTCCTATCTTGCTAAGTTCTGCTTGTATCCAGTACATCCTGGGCCCCAGGTTTTGTGCAACCAAGACCTGGTAACTTCCAGAAAGGAGAAGATCATGTCTGACCATCCCCAGGCCTAAGGGTGCCACATCCAGTGAAGACCTTAGCCTGCTCATTATTTGTGGGCTTTCTCATTGACAAGATCCATCACAAAATAATGCAGTGCAATGTCTGTGGGGCCGTAGTATTCAAAGATTTCGGTGTTGCTGTATCGGTATTCATCTCCCTGAGCTAAAGAGGGAAATTGCCAGAACTGATGTCTTAGAGTGGGCTACAATAATAGGGACTTCTTTACCTGTACCACTGGCACAAAGGTCTGCAAAACGGTGGGAAGGCTATCATACTGTAGGTTTAGGGAGAACTGACTGTGTATCACTGTTGCCTCTCATGTCCTTCTCTGCATAAATGTTACCAGACATCTTTGGTCCAGGAGCAGCCATTGAGACAATGAGAGCAGGGACGGAATGAAAGGGGATTGGCTGGGCAGGATTTTGTAACAAAGACCTTGAAAGCAATGATCAATAAACTCTGATAGGGGACCCCCTAGAAAAGGGTATAGAGTTGGTATATAGTCACAGAAAGGGAACTTATTTGCCTGCAAAGTGCCCTCATTTGCATGATGTGCAGAGAATCTAGAGCTTAGTTAAGAAATGCAAAGGGGACATGAATTGAATATCTTTGTGCATCCAAGGAATATAAATAGAATGCAGGCAATCTAGAGAAAGACTATCAAAATAAAGCAGAGTCAGCACCTAAAAACAATATGAAATGAGACTTAAGGATCTCACTACAGTGTACTGTATGCAGCCTAGAGGAGAAGAGAAACAAGGGGGTATGATAGAGGTATTCAAATATCTCAAGGGTCCAAATCATATAAAAGAAGCAAACATTCTCCAGTGGATAGGGAGTTTGAGCACTTAAAAATCTCAATATGTATAGTTCGGAAGAAGTGTGGGAGAGAGGGGATATGCTAGAAACACTTGAATATCTCCATGGCATAAATTCACAGGAGGCAGGCCTCTTTCAATTGAAAGGAAGCTCTGAGATGAGGGGCAGAAGATGAAGATGAAAGGAGGTAGACTCAAGAATAAGTTAAGGAATTATTTCTTTATAAGTAGAAAGAGCGATGGATGAATGGAATGGAGGTGTTCGAGACAAGGAGTATATCTGAATGTAAGAAAGCACAGGAAAAACAGAAAGGCTTTTTGAGGGAGAGAACACAAGAACTGCCATATTGGGTCAGACCAAAGGTCCATCAAGCCCAAACCAGACACGACACCTCTACTCCACTCTGCGATCCTTAACCTCCCTTCAACCCTCTGCGTCGGCCGTTCATACTCATCCCACTCCGTCCCCCTCTCTCTTAGCCTCTTAATTTAGCAACAAGATTTCCACCCTAAGAACATCATTACCCTCTTGTCCTGCCCCAATACTTTCCCCTCCTCCGGTCGCCTCTCCCCCTCCATTGGCCTGTCTCTCTCACTCTTGGGCTTCTTTCTCCTTAATTACGTCCCCGGAACTTCATCACCTTATCTCTTCTTCCAGGAAGACAACTTGTCCTCTTGATCCCATTCCCTCCTCTTGGCTTCTAGATCCCTCTTCTGGCGCTTCTACCTCACATCCTTACTATGTTTAATTCCAGCTTGTCCACAGGTTCCTTCCCCTCTGTTTGGAAACATGCCCTAATCCGCCCTATCCTAAAAAATCCTTCACTTGACCCATTGGTTCCTGCTCACTACCGTCCTGTTTCTAATCTTCCTTTCCTCTCTAAACTCCTCGAAAAATTTGTTTTTGCACAACTCTCCCACTATCTGGATTCTATTAACTTTCTTCACCCTCGTCAGTCTGGATTTCGTCAGGGTCACAGTGTTGACACTATTCTACTCGCTTTCACTAATGCACTACACGTGGCACACGATCGTGGGGATATTTCTGTGGTGGTTGCTCTTGATCTTTCTGCAGCTTTCGATCTTGTTGACCACTCCCTTCTTCTCCAGCGTCTACGGGAAGCTGGTTTATGTAGTACTGTTTATCACTGGTTTCACTCTTTCCTTTCTTCTCGTTCCTGTGCGGTTCTTTCCCCCTCTCCCTCTATTCCCCCTTCTGACCCCTTCCCTCTCTCTTGTGGAGTCCCCCAGGGTTCCGTCTTAGCACCTCTTCTTTTCAATCTGTTTCTATCTCCTCTTGCTCTCTTAATTCAACAGTCTGGAGTCTCTGCTTTTCTTTATGCTGATGATATTGTTCTACTGCACCACACTTCCCCCTCCTGTCCTGACCTTTCTGCACTCAATTCCTGTCTTTCTGAAGTAGCTAATTGGTTGACTCTTCACTGTCTTCACCTCAATCTCACTAAGACTATGGCCCTTTGGTTCTCTCACGGCTGTCCATCCCCTCAGCTGGCTCCCTCATTTTCTGGTTCTGCTGTTCCTTTAGTCTCCTCTTTTCGTTACCTCGGTGTTCACTTTGACTCAGATCTCTCCTTTCAGTCACACCTTTCTCACGTCACTAAATCATCTTTCTTCTTCCTTCGTCAAATTCGTGCGGTGCGCCCTTTTCTGTCCCCCTCAGCCCTTTCCACCTTGTTAATGTCTCTAGTTATGTCTCGTGTAGATTTCGCCAACTCTACTCTCATTGGACTCCCCAAGTATCGACTATCTCAACTACAACGGATACAGAACACTGCCGCTCGTCTTGCTTGTCATGCCTCTCTTCGGGATCACATTACACCCTTGCTCTTTCATCTTCACTGGTTGCCCTTTCCTTACCGCTCTCAATTCAAGCTGCTCACTCTGGTTCACAAGGCTCTCCATACTGGCACCCCTCAATATCTTGCTGACCTTCTTTCTTTTCACTCTCCCCAGTACACCCCTCGTTCTTTTCACCTCAATCGTCTCACTCTTCCTTTCCCTTCCCGTGCCCACCTTCAATCCACACGCTCCTCTGCTTTCTTCTTCATTGGCCCTGCCCTCTGGAATTCTCTACCCTCCTCCCTCCGCTTAGAACCTCACCACCCTACTTTCAAAAAACACTTGAAAACTCACCTCTTCTCCCTTGCTTTTGATGTGCCCTCCACTTTTGTATGACCTCCACTCCCCTTGCCCCTAACCTCCTTTTGTTCCCTTTCCTATCCCTTTTCTGTCTCTTCTGTTATACTATGGTTTTTATAAAGAAATTATAATTGTCCTCTTTTCTATTCTTTTTTCTGTCTCTCCTGTCTATACTATGGTTTTATAACGAAATTGTAATTTCCTTTTCCCTTTCCTTTCCATGGCTTTGGCCATTTTAATATTGATTTTTAATTGTACATCGCTCTGATTTTTGGAGAAGGGCGATTTTATCAAGAAACAATAAACATCAAACATCAGAGATGATGCAAAGGATTAGGCGCCATAAGTGAAGCCTTGTGCCCCTTGCAATTAGCTTTCACACCCCTAGCGCTCCCCACGATTTTATTGAACTCAATTGCAATCATCTCAACACCATCCCTCCCAGAGCACGCCTATAAAAATGCATATTTGGTCATTGCATTGTTAAGCAATGAACTTTATGCAGTAAATATATACGTAAGAAAGATATTAAAAAAATAATACTAGGGAAAATGGGCTGTTTACATATTGCTCATTCTTCCTGCAGCTGAAGATAAGAACTGATGACTCTCAGACAGGTTGATACAGAAAGCTGGTGCTAGACCCTCGCTGAAGCGATTTTTTTACGTTCTTGACAACACACACATTTTAACGTGTGATGCAGGAAGGATAGTGTATGCAAATGACCCCCCCATTAACTGTGCGTGTGCAAATGAGTCACTGCAGTGTTAAACTGGGAGAACAAGCCAAACACAGGCGCACAAGAAACCTGCACTAGTTTGGCTTGCTCTCCGGGCACCGCATGACTAATATGCATATTAGCCCTGACAGTATTTTTATATCATCGGGGATTATCATGGCATTGGGAAAAGCCTCTGATGTCATCCAAATACTGTCGGGGGTCGGTGCCCTAACAATAAAAGGATCCCTGGTGGTCCAGCAGCCCCGATCACCCCCCCCCCCCGATAGTATTTTGATGGCATCGGGGGTAATTGTGGATCGGGAAATGCCCCCCCAATGCCATTAAAATACTGTGGGGGGCCAGTGCCCCAACAATAAATGAATCCCTGTTGGTCTAGTGACCCCTGTACCCTCCACCCCCATTAAATACAAAACAAAATAATAACCTGGTGGTCTAGCGGCCCCTCAATTCAGCCCCTCCCACCCGGTACCTTAAAATAAGTAGGAGCATTGCATCTGCCATCTTGAAAAGTGTCAGCATCTGGGACGCGCCGGGTGAGGTCTATAAGGCTGTCATATAAGGTATGCCTTACATAGACCACCAGGTTACTTTCTTTTTATTTAAGGGGGGGACCCATCAGGTTACTTTTTTGTATTTAATAGGGGGTGGGGGGTACAGGGGCCATTAGACAACTAGGGATTCTTTTATTTTCAGGGTACCAGCCCCCAACACTGTGTTGATGGCATCAGAGGCTTTGCCCAATGCCTGATCATCTGAGAAGATGATGATCTAGGCATCGAGGAAAGCACCCAGTGCCATCAAAATACTGTCAGGGGCACATGTTAGAGATTTAAGTCACCTCAGACCCCGAAGTAAAAATCTTTGCACTTTGGTTGTGAAATCATCTACACCCATCTCTGCATCAGGCAGACCATGATTTGCATACCATGCAGCTGATTAAAATACATTTAAATATGCATGGTGTTAACTGGGCATTTTCTGCATTCAAAAAGTTGTAAAGTGTGCGTAAACATGGTGTTATGTGTGATTAAAGGCCGGGCTAGCTTTCTGCATTGGCCTGTGAGTTTGTGTAGCTGCCCGGATCCACTGCGTTGCTTTGACTGTAGTACTCTTTGCTGCCCCCACAGATTGCCTGGTGACTGGTCCAGCTCTCCCACTATCCTGTTTCCAACAGCGGCTGATACGGTTCATAATGCCTGGCAGCAGGGGAAGCCCAAGGGTGATGCAGGGCCATGTGCGGAGAATCATTGTGGGGCCTCATTTGCATATCCACAGGACCTCATTTGCATAAATTAATTTATTTTATTTTAAAATGTATATGTTGCCCATCTAAAATTTTAGGCGGCTTTCAAAGGAGCCCTTCACAAGCCTCTTTTTTCTCCTGGCAATGACTTAGGGGCATGTTTACTAAATATTAATGTGTGCTAAGTGCCACTGCGCCAATAGAAATAAATGGGTGCCCTTGCACTAAACACACTTTAACATTTGTGACTGCGCATTAACTTTTAATAAACATGCCTCTTAATGAGTGTTTGAATAACATTTGCTTGGGCAATCAGGATAAAGAGACTACCAGATTTCTACATTACTATACTCCAGTGCCAACTGACAGGCACATTAGCAAGTACTATAAAGCTTGCCTATTTAGAACTCATCTTCCAACTATACACCCATGGAAATCAACCACAATAAATCCAGAAAACCTCTTGATTTCCCCTACTTATTCAGTGTACAGGAACTAAAATAAATCCCCTAAAATACCTCCAATAGTACCCACTTAAAGAATAACTTATTTTAAATATTTTTTGTCGGATCGCTCACCTTGAAAAGAAACCTTTCTTCTCTCAGAGTGAGCCCTCCATTTTAATCGTTTTTCAGTGACCATAGTCCGGTCCTTAACCCGACTAAACAACACTTGTTGCTGTCTTTACCAATGTCCTTTTCAAATATTTGAATCTCAAATTTATATTGTAGGACAAAACAATGGTATCACTGAAATCTCAGTCCCTCTCCCTGCTATTAATCAAAATACAGGGAGAAAAATACTTAGCTGGACCGATGCTATGAAGAAGTTCTGTCGTTACTGATAGTCATGCCTCCTCGGTACATCCACCGATGTGCTCTTAAATGAGACTCAATTTCCTAGGACAAACTCATCTGTCCCATCCTTTTCTTGATGACATTCTTGACGAAATCAAGACTCCTCCAAAGCTGATAACCACGAGGTTCACGCGACACTAGTAGTGTTTCAAGCCGCACAACCGCTTCTCAGCTCTTCCTGAGGCATATGTGAGAAGCGGCTGTGCAGCTTTCCGATACCTGCATGAAAAATTCCCTCGACTCAGCAAAGCAAAGATTAGAGAGGGAGTTTTTGTGGGTCCTCAGATTCAAGAGCTCTTCAAAGATGACCGGTTCAACAACTTGCTGCAGGGTAATGCAAAACAAGCATGGAATGTTTTCGCCTAGTGTCAACAAACTTTCTTGGGAATGTTAGGGGCAGAAAACTACAAGGAACTATTAGAAGACATGCTGATGCAATATCAAAAACTTGGCTGCAATATGTTTCTAAAGTTAAATCAGTGATATACTAAGGGCAGGACGTTGGGTGCGGCCCGCCCCGGGTGCTGCCTGGGAGGGGCGTGCATCCCCACCAGGCCTACATGGCAGAACTAGCATGGCAAACTTAAAGCAGTGGGTGGCTTGTCACACTGCCTCAGCTCCAGGCCTAGAGGCTTTTGTCTCCCAGCCAAAGTTTTACATGAGAAAATACTTTTATAAAATGACACCTTCTCTCATTTACATGCCCCATACACCCTTTTTCTCTACTCCCCCCCCCCCCTTTTCGTCCCTTTCCCCTATCTTCTCTCCCTTTTTTCCTGAATAGCAGGCCTAAGCTAAATGGATATTGCCAGCATGGTGGCAGTCCTTATATTTAGCCATTTGAATAGTGGTGTTAAATATATAAATTAAGGTAAGCACCGTGGGCAGGGTTTAATGTAAGCTGGTCATCGTGCCAGCTCAATATTGACTCCAATGATATTCAGTAGTTTAGGTGAAAGCCCAAGATAACTGTGTTAAATGTGCCATCCAGGATTCTGTTTTCTTCTCCACTGTATGGCCTGTCTCTATTCTCCCCACTCAGGACCTCACTAGAGGGACCCACCATTGGGTCCAGCATTTCTCCCAGCTGGTCCCACATTCTTTCTGATATACTGAACCACACATATGCTACAGAAAGATGGATTTTTCTCAGCAGCTGTTCAGACCATGCTCTTTGGGGAGCCACCAGTGAGAACAGGGTTTGGTTTTTCATCTCCCTTGCAGAGAATGATTTTGTTGGAGCAGTATTCCAAACCCCGGCCAACACAATCAGCAGAAGCAGGGAACCAAAATTAGACGTTGGCAGCATTTTCAGCAAACCAGGATGTGAACAACAGTTCTATTTTTCATTAATTAGACTTGTAGGAGTTGTTTTTTTTTTTAGAAAGGTTCGATGCCACTTACATGTGTGAAAAGCTGATTTACATATGTAAATTGGTACGCACATATAAAGAGTGATTTTAGAAAAGGGACTATTTATATATGGAAGCAGCAGCGTAGAGAGAGTTTAAGGGGGCATGGTGGGGGCAGTCCTTCAAAGCGATTTGAAAATGCCTTATGTGGCCCTTCACATGAAAAGCTTAGGGACCACCAATCTAAAAGATGCAGTTCAAAGATGTTACGCATTAGCATGGAACTGAAACATAGCTATGAGAGGATAAAGTGGCCTTGTGTTTACTGCAGTTAAACGTTTGCATAGAATTATCCAAGGCAAACCTTAATTTCAGCCCGGAGTTCAGCCAGTTGGTTTTCAGCCATTTGACTTGCCATATCTGCCATTCTCTTCAGTTCTTCAGCTTTCTTCTGGCGAGCAGTCAATATCTGCACTGGAAAAAAAGAAAGAAAGAAAAGCATGAATACATTAGTACCTATGCATAAAAATAAGATTGTTTAACATTTACATAAGCTTACTTTAGACATTCAGCACACAAAAACCTTACAATATGCAAAATTACTTGCAAAGCCAAAAATACGATATTACCATGGTGATAAAACAAACAATTTTTTACAGATCAATCTAAGCATTTAGGGTAGATCTAATTTTACTAATGCTTTAAACGATTTACTGTTTCTTGTCAAAGAACCACATTATCTTCTTTCAAATTTCTGCTCATTGTTGGCTATATAAATATTTAGGAAACCATATGCCGAACATGAGGTCCTGCCAGAGCCATTTTCACAGTTCGTACGAGTGCCAACTGCATGTAGGGAGACAGGGTGAACATTGCGCAACACATTCTTAATGATGAAATTGATTTATCCCTGCCATTTTGGGCATCCCATTGGTTAACAGCATCAGCTATTCAAGTTTTCCTGAACAGAAACCAGAGGTGGATTGCAGGAACATAGTGACCTGGGGGATTTTTAATCATAGCGGCCCAAGACTGAACCACATAGGAATGTGTGAAAGCGCAATACTGTAGTGCTGGAAGCAGCTGAATGCGCAGAGCAGTAGAGTGGCTGATTCACTGGGGAGAGGGGGTGGAGGGTGGCTTTGCTTTTTAATCTCCTGCCTGCTTGGGCTACATCAGAGCTGGCCTGGCTGCTTTCCAAAAATTCCCACTTATTCAATAAATTCTATCCCCATGCCCCTGGTCCTTTGATGCCTGGTTGGGTGCTGCTGTGACAGTCTCTGTCTTGTTGTCTGTCTCTCTCCACTTGTGTGTGCAAGGAGTCCTGTTTCCTGTGGACAGCCCTGGCATGGGATGGGGAAGAGGAGACTTGGTGTGGAATCTACAGTTGTCACTAGTTTGGGCTGCTCAGGTGTCCTCTGCTGTGCTGCAGTAGAACCCTTGTCTCTGTCTCCACCCCAGTTGTGCAGCTGTGGCCTGCTTGAGCTTGATGTGGGCAGTCAGGACCCAACCTGTCCCTTACTTGCTCTACCTGCCTCACAACATACTTTGAGGGAGAAGCTCTATGCATGGTGTGCTCCATGGCTGCAGAACCTACCAAACAGCAGGTAGCAGAAAAGCAAGTCAGAGACTGTCACAACGCCACCCTGGTGGTTAAGGGGCGCCAAGGCAGGTTGGACATAAATATAAATAAGATTGGGTTTGGTATGTATTTTCTAGGGCCCAGGGATGTATAGCCTTGGTAGTGTCCTTATTACCAAATACCCAGAGAACAGAGGTCTTCGAGTGGAGGGAAAAATAAGGCTCTATTTCTCTTGTATTGCAAAAGGTTCAAACGGATCAGATTCAAACAACCAAAAGAAATGTCCTTACATCAGGTTAGAGAGAAAAGGTACAACTCAGGTTCAAAAGCAAAAACAGAGGAGATACAAAAACCAGCGTTTCTAATTTCACAAGTTTACTGCTCACTTGCTACACAAGGATTCCAAGCTTCCAGCGGTACAAAAGCTACAATCCATCTCTTCCTCAGAAAGGGACTCTACCACTTCCACTTGCATCGGTTCTTGCTCAAGCGTATCTGAACCAGAGTTAATGGTTCCTGGCAAGTTATAATCAGGCTTTTCACACAAACGCTGTATGAGCTCCTAGTGCTTGGGGTTCAGCGTGGGGCGTCGGTCATGAGCTGTTCTATAGTGTGAATATCCTTCTCTCTTCAAAGATTTTACATTCGCTTCCTGCAAACCTTGCTTAGTTAAAAGTTTCTTATTTGATAAAAGCTTTTCATACCTTGTCTCCTCAGCTGTGTGCCATGGACAGGGAGCTTCTGTTACTTGTCCTCTCCATACACTAGCCCTCTGAAGGCTGTTTCCAACAAAGTATGGGTTACCTGGTAACTCCGGCTTCTTTCCTTGGGACAAGGCTTGAGGCCTACTCCTGGTAAGATCCTGCCTTGCTCCTGCAATATGGCTTGGGTTTTTCACACAGCAGTCACAGTACGGCTTTTGCGTTCCTGAATCTCCTGGACCCTCCTGTATTCTCTGTCCTTTCAGGTCTCTCTGGCCTGTACCTCTTTCCTGCACTCCAGCAGCGTCTGTAGCTTCTGCAGTTCCTCCAGCATCCGCAGTTTCTGCTACTTCTCCGGCTTCTGAAGGCTCTGCAACTTCTCTGCTGCCTTCTCTGCTGCTTCTGGCTTTACAGACACTTCTGCTTCTCCAGCCACCTTCCTCTTTACCGCCACTTCTCCCTTTCCAGTCTTCCAGACTTTCTTTAAAAGGAGTTCCTGCCTTCCTGGATTGGAGGCTGGCTGGCTTTAGGTCACACCCTGTGGGGCGTGGATCCTCAGTCTTCCGGAGGTCCCTCTTGCTTCCCCTATCAGGTTCCTGAGAATACTGCAGCTTGTGCATGCCTTTTTTCGTGTTTAAAACATTTTCTTCTATTCCCTGCTGGTCTGCTGCATCACAAGACTCAGAGAAGGTAGAGTTTAGAGTAGGCAGCTCAAAACAAATTCATTATTCAACTGGCTTACCAATGCTGCCCTTTAGACATTCAACACATGTGTTTAGCTACTTTACTGCGGCAGCCAGCCAATCGATACAATGAAGTCGTCAGTCACAGTAAGTCAATGCAGGAAGAATCTTTCTCTTTCCACAGTGTCGCCAGCAGCCAGCCCACAAAGCAATGCCCAAATGCTCAATACCACAATCTGCTCATCACAGAAACTGTTGTAAAAAGATTATTCAGGAGATATTTTATGCTGGCAAATACCATTTTGGTCCGATTCTTTTTAACATTTTTGTTAGTGATATAGCGGAAGAGCTGTCGGGTAAGGTTTTCCTCTTTGTGGATGATAACAAAATCTGCAATAGACTAGACACCCAGGAAGGTGTAGATAACATGAGGAGGGATCTAGCTAAGCTTGAAGAATGGTCTAGAATTTGGCAGCTGGGATTTAATGTTAAAAAATGTAAGGTCATGCATTTGGGCTGCAGCATCCAAGGGAGCAATATAGTATAGGGGGTGAAGTACTTTTGTCCACTAAAGAAGAGCGGGACCTAGGCGTGGTTGCGTCTGATGATCTTAAAGTAGCTAAACAGGTAGAAAAAGGCAACAGCAAACGCTAGAAGGATGCTTGGGTGCATGCGGAGAGGAATGGCTAGCAGAAAAAAGGAGGTGATAATGCCTCTCTATAAGTCTTTGGCGCGGCCTCATTTGGAGTATTGTGTGCAATTCTGGAGACCGCACCTTCAAAAGGATGTGAAAAGGATGGAGTCGGTGCAGAGGGTGGCTACTAAAATGGTTAGTGGTCTTCATTATAAAGCATAAAAGGACAGACTTAAGGATCTTAATATGTACACCTTAGAGGAAAGGCGGGATAGAGGTGGTATGATTGAGATGTTTAAATACCTCCATAGCATAAGTGCACAGGGGGAGAGCCTCTTTCGATTGAAAGCAATTTCTGCTGTGAGGGGACATGGGATGAGGGTGAAGGGGGATAGATTCATGATTTATATGCGGAAATATTTTTTTACGGAAAGAGTGGTGGATCCGTGGAATAGTCTTACAGTGGAGGTGGTAGAGATGAAGACAGTATCTGAATTCAAAAAAAGTATGGGACAAACACAGAGGATCTCGAAAGGAAAAAGGGGACTGTTGTATTTGTCGATATGGAAGGACAGACTAGATAGGCCATGTGGTCTTTTTCTGTCATCATTTTTCTATGTTTCTATATCCAGGGCATCACCATAGCTGTCCTATAAACACCCTTCATTCTGCTCTTAAACCAGCCTGCAGGGAGTTAGTATAAATTGAATAAGTCTGGGCTGACCTAAGGGGCATGTCTATTAAACCGTGTTAGTCTTTTGCAGTTATCATGGTGCAATTGCTGCAAAGGGGCCACAGTAAGTCAAAAACATTGCAGTATCTGCACGGGGCATTCCCAGCTTCCCCCCTGCAGAGAGCATGGAGGTTTGGGATTTATAGCAGAGACCCTCTATACCTATCTCGGCAAGATGTATAGGAAAAGTCCTGCAGATATCACAGGTCCCCATGATAATCCAAGGGGAGTTATGGCAGCAATCAAGTGGCACAGAGCTCTGTTCCCCGATCAGGCCCCCTCATTAAACAATATTGCTGATGTCATGGTGTAGAGAACCACGGCACCAGCAATATAAAAAAAATACTGACCTGGAGGAGTTCATAGTTTCCTGTACCAGCTGCTTTCCTACCTGATTGACCTGGTCCTGCCTCCATTTCTCTGATTGGGGCAGTTGGCTTTTACGGGGCTATATCATCTGGCCTCCGACGCGGGATGCTGAGGAGTTCATAGTTTCCTGTACCAGCTGCTTTCCTACCTGACTGACCTGGTCCTGCCTCCACTTCTCTGATTGGGGCAGTTGGCTTTTATGGGGCTATATCATCTGGCCTCCGACGCAGGACGCTGAGGAGTTCATAGTTTCCTGTACCAGCTGCTTTCCTACCTGATTGACCTGGTCCCGCCTCCACTTCTCTGATTGGGGCAGTTGGCTTTTACGGGGCTATATCATCTGGCCTTCGACGCGGGACGCGAAGCGGGTGTGTGCCCGTGGTGCGTTTCCGAAGGGGCGTGTCCAAAGGGGCATGTCCTGCCCCTTTGGCGCCCCTTCGGCGCAAATTTGGCGCTATAAGTTCCCGTGAATGGGGAAAAGGAAGAAGCGCATGCTGCCTGCGGCTCAACTGAAGGCGGTTAAAATCGTAGGACCCATGGATGCGCATATCTCCGTTGGTAAATTGTTGCCTAAGTCTGCTGTCTTGGATACCTCCCTTGGTGAAAGGTCGACAGTAAGTACTGTGTGTTCTGACTCTCCTCCAGCCGCGGAGAATCTTTCCCCAGTGAAATGTGACAAGGACCTCTCCCTATTTGACTTTTCTGAGTGTGGTCTTAATAAGACTGAGGGTCCTAATCTGTCTTCCTCTTTTCTATGGTTGGGCTCTGTCACTGACTCATTGCCTCCTCCGTTGCCATCTGTGATTTTATTTGCTGGCCCTGGAGAATCTCGTGTTATTCCGGATGAAGTTTCTTTGAAAGATTTATGGACTATGTTGTCTAGAATGGAGTTGGCTTTGGACTCTTCTCTTCAAAGGATTTCGGTATTTACGAAAGAATCTGTTGTTAAATTTTCAAATCAAGAATTTCGTTTGGCTGCTGTTGAGAAAAGCGTTGACTCCTTTGAGACTCGCTTTTCAACCCTCCAGCCAATTGCTACTTCTATGGTTCAGGATGTTACTTTGTTACGTTCACAACACGAGGTTCTTGAGAACTCATTGCGTTCCAGGAACCTTCGTCTTTTGAACTTTCCTAAAACTCATTACCTTGCACCTATTATGCTTTTTCATAAATATTTAAAGGAAATATTGTTGATTTCTGATGTGGATACAATTTCTTTGCTTAATATTTATTATCTTCCTTCCAGAGACACGGCTTTTCAAGCCGGGCCTCAGGTTGGACGAGATGTTGGTGAGCCCAAAAGTTCAGCTTTTTTAAATATTTCTGATTTTTTGGAATCGTCTCATGACGAGATTCCCACAAGGGCTACATTGTTAATTACGTTAGCCTCAGAGTTGGACAGACAGAGAATTTTCCACGCATACTTCAAGAAAAAACTTGAGAAGTTTTGTGGCTCCACTATTCAAATTTTTCCTGATGTCTCGAGGGCCACGCAGCAAAAGCGGGAGGCCTTTTTGGAAATTCGCCCGCGTGTTTTGGCCTTGGGCGCTTTGTTTTATTTGAAATTTCCTTGTCGGTGCCACATCATTTATCAAGGTACTCGTTACATTTTTCTTGAGGTTTCGCAGCTTGTTGAATTTTTGAAAGGTAAAGGCTAAGATCTGCTTGATTTGGTTGTTTGTTGTTTTTCCTGTCTCTTTTGCTGGGATTTCTACAAGGTCTGGTCAGGGAATGGGATTTGTTTTTCTTTTTGATATAGCACTTCTCCTGGATGTGGACTATTGATATGTGTTTACTTTTGGATTTTGTTGTAATGTGGAGGTTGGGGTGTTTTCCCCTTCCTTTTGATAATGTATGGTTTAAAATTTGTTTGTTTCTTCAACAATAAATAAAATGTTAAAAAAAAAAATACTGATCTGCTCCCCCTTCAGCACAAATCTTCACAGGACAGTTCCCGATTGGGGCACTAGACAGTTCCAGATCCCTATCAGGAACTGTCTGGAGGGGGGGGATTGGTGCACTCCCCAGCCAGAATCAAAGCTAAATCTCTACACTGCAGCACCAATAATATTGTTTAATAGGAGGTGGGGAGGAAATCACAGCACTGGAGGCTCAATCTCTTCCAGGGCACACTGCTGCGTTAACAAGCTCTGGGGCAGATAAATCCATCTCTTGAGGTGGCATTATCCTCAGCCACGACTGGGCCCAATTTTGTCAGCCACCAAACAAAAAGGTTTTGCATAGTGGATGCCAACAATCACCACACCTACTCCTGCCCCAATCCACCCCGATTCTGACCCACCATCTCTGCACAAAGCAGATATGGCAGAAAAGTACCTGTGATATCTGCTTTACTCGTGCATTAGATGCTACCGCAAGGCAATAAATCTGCATTAGCCCTGCAGCAGCAGCTAATGCACTTTAGTAGACATGCCCCTAGGTGTTTTTTGAAATGCACTCCCATATGTCATTGATTTTTTCTTTCCACCGAAAATCATGGGTGTCATTTTTTCTCCTGGTTTTTATGTGGATTATATAAAGTATGGTTTGAATTATGGATGTTAATGTATAATCCACTTAGAAATGAACTTGGGCCCGATTTCAAAGGGATTAACCGTGTAAATCCCTCTATCTGGGTTAGTGTCGCTGAATGTCCCTGGGTACTGTTGCTGCACGACCTCGATGATTATTAGTTAGCATGGGGCATTTTGGGGGTAGCACCCAGCCATAACTAGGCGGCGGCTCAATATCGTTGATACCTGGTTATGGCAAAGTGGCAAAAGTAAGGTGCAGCAAAGGCTGGCATAACGTTTGCGACGGAAGCTAACTGGGCATTGGCTGAATATCGCCGCCTGCCAATCCGGGCTGGATATGACGCTGGCACTGAATATTCAAGGTAAAGTTTCAGCAGAATATCCATCTTCTTATATATAGTTTTCCTGGTAGATAAATTTTTAATAAAGATCATACTCCATTCACCCAAACTATGAAAGAAGCATCATGCTAAAGGTGTCAAGATGGTCTCAGATTTGTGAAATGCTCCTTAGTGGAGACGCTGTTTGTGCATAGACTCCTGACATTTTAAAGTTATTGCTTTCTCTTTATGGGGAAGAGGTAAAGTAATTTCTATTCTTACCTTCCCTTGAATAATTTTGTGGCCTGATGTATTGTTTCATTGTCTTGGTAGTGAGCAAGTGTTGGCTGAGAGGTAAAGAACAATGACTACTGCAAATGAAGGCTTGTTCGGCCCTGATCTGCATTTATACTGAAGCCTCCAAGATCGCAGAGGTGGGAAAAGATGTTTTGTAAGATTTTGATACATACTGACTTTCCATGCCAGCATTGTCAGGTTATTTGTAAGTAGCTAAGCAGTTAAAAGTATTTTGCAGACTCTTAGCAAAGCATTTCTGCCCTTTTCCCCATTAGGTTCCAAGGAGCCAGATAAATACTTACAGCAAATATAGAAACACACAGCCCTTCATTTGGGTATTAGGAGATTCAAGACAGATGCTAATAGTTTATTAAGCTGGAATGGTACCAGAAAGAGTGCATATCCTACCAGAAAATGAACTATTCTCAGAAATAAATAGTAGCAAGTGATAAAGTGAGGGCCAGCCTTTTTTTTGTTTTGTTTTGATTTTTTGTCCTTAGATCATACTGACATCATTCCTGGGGAGGAAGAAAGGTGCTAGGAGATTGACACTGAAAGGGCATCTTGCAATTTTATAAGAAGCCGCCTAAAGATACACACCATCAATGCACATAAATCATCTATTTTCAGTGATTTATGCAGGTGAATGGGCCTTTAAGTACGTAATTCAGCTGGTTACAGTTCTATAAGTCTGTCCGTCAGGCTGATGGTGCATACTTTCATTGTGGGTGTGCACATGGGCGGAGCTTGACTGGAGTACAAAGTTACATGGAAAAATTATAAAATACTATAATCTATGTCTGTTCTTTATAACAGCGTTTTTCAACCACTGTGCCGCGGCACACTAGTGTGCCGTGAGATATTGTCTGGTGTGCCGTGGGAAAAATTCCAATTTCATCCGTAACATGTGGCCTCGGCTCACAAATTAGGGTTGCCAACCGGCTGGTTTTCAGCCGGCCTGGCCGGTTTTTCCATGGCCAGGCCGGCTGCCAGCACAGTTGTAAAACCGGCCATTGAAAAGCCATTTTTTTTGCTCTGGCCGCAAGATCGGGAGCGGCCAGAGCAAAAAACCGGCTTTTGTGCCGAAGTCCGCGGCGCGAACGCGATTCCCTATAGCAGTGCAGCCGCTGGTTCCGCTTTGTACAGAGCAGCGGCTGCACTACACTTATATTGAAAAGTAAAGAGAAACTGTGTCAGGAGCCCTCCGATCATGCAGATCCCGAGGAAGTGATGTCATGGGGGCGGGCTCCTCACAGGCTGTCTTTCCTTTTCAAATTAACTTTAGCTGCAATAAAGTTAATTTGAAAAGGAAAGACAGCCTGTGAGGAGCCCGCCCCCATGACATCACTTCCTCGGGCTCTGCGATGACCGGAGGGCTCCTGACACAGTTTCTCTTTACTTTTCAATGTAAGTGTAGTGCAGCCGCTGCTCTGTACAAAGCAGAAGCAGCGGCTTGGGCAGAGGGGGGGGGGTGTGTGTGAGTGAACCAGCAAGGGGGGGGGGGTGTGAGTGAACCAGCAAGGGGGGGGGAGTGTGAGTGAACCAGCAAGGGGGGGGGCGATGGTGTGAGTGAACCAGCAGGGGAGGGGGGGTAAGTGAGTGAGTGACCCAGCAGGAGGGGTGAGTAAGTGACAGGGGGGTGGGTGAGTGAACCAGCAGTGGAGGGAGGGGGGGTGGTGTGAGTGAACCAGCAGGGGAGGGGGGTTGGTGTGAACCAGCAGGGGAGGGGGGTTGGTGTGAGTGTTTGATTCCTATTCAAGAGAATTACTTTATATATAGTCAATATAGGCACAGAGGTAAATTTTTTTAACATTTTCTAATGGTGGTGTGCCTCGTGATTTTTTTCATGAAAAAAGTGTGCCTTTGCACAAAAAAGGTTGAAAAACACTGCTTTATAAATCTAGGTGCAAGCATTTACACCAGTCCTAGGGTTGGTATAACTGATCATGCCTGGATTTTTTGCACATGTCCTATTTAATTTTTTATTTATGCAATTTCGATAAGACATCTAATAATTCTTAAATGAAACAAGAAGTGTAATATAGCTAGGAAATATCAAGTAACCACCACTTAAAACAAAATACAATAGACTTCTAGTAATAGCACAATCATGGGGCCAAGAAAGAAAACAAAAATTAAATAAGAAAGGAAAACATTACTTTACAGCGTGGTTAAGAGAGGAAATTCCGCAAGCCAGCATATCCAGCATGAGTCCTCTGGGACCACCCCTGGACGTTAGACTTTTCTCTGCAGAATGAAAATCCTTAAGCCGTAAAGGCTCAAAAAAGACATTGCTTATTCTCAAATAAAAGAAAACATTTACAAGGTAATCTTAAGCTCAATAAGGCCCCCAGACTCACGGCCCTACCCTTAAGGGTCAAGAACTCTCGCTACCCTCTTTGCATATCTCTAGAAATATCTGAATTCTTAAATCAAGAAAGGAAATAGACACATTATGAAAGTAAAGTCACTACACAATGTTTCTGTCAGACTCGCAAGTAAACGATGTCACTAAAGTAGTCTCTAGTGAGATTCAAAGAATTCAAGTCAGATTCATGTCCCCCAGTTGGCCCCTCCCCCCCAGAAGCTCCAATAAGTAAAGCAGATAATAAAAGATACTGAGCCCAGGTAATGGGGAGTAAAGGCTCCACTTGCATCTGCAAGTCTTTCCGCAAGTACTTCCTCATCATATCAGCAGAAACAATCAGGGGGGGGGGGGGGGTATTTAAGAAAGTTTAAGAACCTAAAACTGTGCTTCCTAATATGACGCTACAAAAACTCCATCCTCCTGTCAACAATGTCTGTTTCCTTGATATGTGCAGTATTCACATGTTGTAAAGTCTCCACTTCACTTTCTACTTTCTCCAGCCGACCAGCATGCTGCTTCAGGGACTGCTCCTGCGACACGGTCATAGTTTTAACTTGATACAAGTATGTTTTGAGCTTCTCAGCCAACAATCAAAAGATGAGTACACACTCTTGATGGCGTTCCATAACGTTTCCAACATTATGGCTGCCGGTCTTAATACTGTTGGAATTGATGCTCCTCAGGAAGTGCCTCTCCCTTCCAACTCATGGGAGGTCATGGCTGCTGGATCTGCCTCCACAACTGGCATCTCATCCAGGTACCACCCTCCACTGCAGCTGGTTCAGCCCCCTCGGTCAGATCACCTCCCTGTAACGGTGGGGATTGACCTTAGTTCAGGGCTCAGAGATGCCCCCTCTGTGCTGGTCTCCACTCCTTTGGAGATCACCAATAGCAAGAGTCCCTTTCTACTCATCTGAGCTGCAAACTCCTCTATGATTCACTGACCCACTAGCTAGGAAGGAACAGGAATGCAGATAACCCTTTCCCTTCCTTCTGCCACAAGCACGAGGCATTAGGAGTCCAGTAGGCACAATTATGAGTTCCAGAAGTAACAGCAGAAGCATTATGCACCACTCATGACACCATCTTCCCTCCCATTACTACTCCCATTACACCCCTATTTTATAAAGTTAGGTATGCTGCACTTCATTTTATAAAATAGGTGTGATAGCTGCGTGAGTTTGATGAGGGTATCCCTGTGGTGGTTCAATCTGCTGCTTTATGTCATAGTGTTCCTGAAAGAGGTATATCTTGAGGTGCTTTATAAAAGCCTGAGATGATTGCATGCTCCGCAGTGTGGGGGGCAGAGCATACAATCCCTTAGGTGAGCATATTGGATGCTCTTGCAGATTTGTGAAGGCAGTTCGAGTAGGTTCTGCATGCTCTGCCTTCGTGGCCTTTCGGTGCTGGGGGTGCTGACTAATGCCTGAAGTTGTTCAGAAGCAGTGTTTTGGTGGGATTTGTGGATGATGGTGAAGATATTGTGTTTAATTCTTGAAGTAATTGGTAGCCAGTGGAGCGATTTCAGTATGGGTGTAACGTAACTGTGTCTGAAGACTCCAAAAATGGTGCATGCGGCGGTGTTTTGGGCTAGCTGTAGAGGAAGGATGGTGGCTTTGGGGAGGCACTGGTATATGGAGTTGCAGTAGTCAAGGATGGGAGTAATGGAAGACTGGAATACTGCATGAAAGTGTTCAGTGGAGAGGAGGGGGCATACGTTCCACAGCATTTTGAGCTTGAAGTAGACTGCCTTTGAGGTGTTCCAGATGTAGGGCTGGAGGGTCAGCTGCTGATCCAGCGTTATGCCAAGGTATTTGACTTGGGTTTTGGAGGTCTACGTTGTCAAATTTAAAGGAGGTGGGGGGCATGAAGGTGGTGTCTTTTGTAATATGGAGAATTTCCGTTTTGCTGAAGTTGACTTCCAGGTTGTGGAGTTTTAGCCAGTTGACTATTTCGTTGAAGCGAGCCGTAAGTTTTGAGTAGTTGGGAGCAGATGTGGCAAATGGAGTATAGATCATTATATCGTCAGCACAGATTTGATAGTTGATGTTGAACTTCTGTATAGTTGAGCATTGGGCCGTATGTAAATGTTGAAGAGTAGGAATAAGAGTACAGATCCTTGAGGCACACCTTGAGGCAGGGTATAAGGGGCTGATGTGCAGTGTCCAATTTTTATCCGTTGAGTGTGTTGAGAAAGGTATGAGTGAATCCACTGAAGGGGTTGTCCTTGAACTCTGATGCTGTGGAGTTGGTTGAGCAGTGTTTGGTGAGAAACTGTGTCAAATGCTGCAAAAATGTCCAATAATAGCAGTATGAAGCCGCTGGAGATTTTTTCTGTTCCGATGATGGAAGATAATAGTAGGGAGGTGAGCAAGGTTTCAGCATCAATTGGTGGAGGGGTTGCACTCTATGTTAGAGAGGGCATTGAGTCACAGAGGATTAAAATTTTGCAGGAAACCTAATACACTGTAGAATCTTTATGGATTGAAATTCCATGAAAAAAGGGGAAAGCAATGACAGTGGGGGTGTACTACCGACTGCCTAGCCAGAATGAACAAATAGATGATGAAATGCTCAAAGAAATGAGGGAAACTAACAAAAGTTACAACACAGTAATAATAATGGGTGATTTCAATTACCTCGGTATCGACTGGGTCACTGTCACGGCAGGATATGCTAGGGAGATAAAGTTTCTAGATGAAATAAATGACTACTTTTTGGAGAAGCTGGTTCATGAAGCGACAAACGGGGAAGCCATTTTGAACCTAGCCTTTAGTGGAAACACAAGATCTGGTGCAAGAGATAAGGGTGTTGGTAAAAGTGATCATAGCATGATCACATTTGATTTAATAAATGGAGGAAGGATGGCAAGGAAATCCACAGTACTACCTTTTAACTTTCAAAAGAAAGACTATGATAAAATTAGGAAAATAGTTAAGAAAAAACTAAAAGGAGCAGCTGCAAAGATTAAAGGTTTATATCAATAGATCAGTCTTAAAGGAGTACAAAAAGGGACTGCTACTTCTAGAGAGAGATCTGCAATTTTAAGTACTTACTTCTGGGAATTTTCTCTAAATCTTGGGGAAAAGAGAATTCTTTAAATTAAAGCTGATTAATCTGTGTAAATTAGAATCCAGTGTATTTGTTAAAGTAGCCGGGCCTAGTATCAGCAAAGAGCTTTTAGTTAAATTGAAAACTCAACAGGTAGCTTTCAGTTTAAATATAAAACCCAGCAGAAGGCTGTGAGTTTAAATTTAAAACCCAACCGAGAGCTTTCAGTTTAAAATCAGACCACATTGAAATTTAATGTGGACAAGTGCAAAGTTATGCACCTAGGGAAGAACAACCCAAACTATGGTTACACGATTCAAGGTTCCACATTGGGAACCACCACCCAGGAAAAAGATTTAGGAGTCATCATGGATAACATGTTAAAACCCTCCGCCCGGTGTGCAGCGGCGGCCAAGAAAGCAAATAAAATGCTAGGTATCATAAGGAAAGGAATGGAAAATAAAACAAAGGATATTATAATGCCTCTGTATCGTTCCATGGTACGACCGCACCTTGAATATTGTGTGCAATTCCGGTCGCCGTATCTTAAAAAGGATATAGCGTTATTAGAAAAGGTACAGAAAAGAGCCACCAAAATGGTAAAGGGGATGGAAGGCTACTCCTATAAAGAAAGGCTACAAAGGTTGGGGCTCTTCAGCCTGGAAAAGAGACGGCTGAGGGGAGATATGATAGAGGTCTATAAATTAATGAAGGGGAAATTTCACTTACCGTTAATTTCCTTTCCTGGAATACTGCTAGACCAGTCCAGACAAACGGGTTATGCACCCCTGCCAGCAGATCTTGGAGACAGAGAATTCTACCAGAGCTCTGATACGCTGGAGCCTGGTGATATAATCCTACCCCTAGGGGTCTCCCTCAGTAACGTCTACAAGCTAATGCAACATGAACTGTAACATCACCCCAGAGGGTCTCAAGTGAACTATGTACAAGGGAGCCGAAGAACTCCCTAGAGCTGAAAACAGTATCCACCTACGAACCCATGGACTGCCCATGGCGAGGCATACAGGCAAACAGAAGAACCGCGGTCGGCGGCTGCACCGCACCAGCGGCACTCCAACAGACAGCAGGGTGGGTCCTAGACTGGTCTAGCAGTATTCCAGGAAAGTAAATTAACAGTAAGTGAAATTTCTCCTTCCAGTTCATACTGCTAGACCAGTCCAGACAAACGGGCAGTACCCAAGCTACCTGCTTTCAAGGGGGGGCAAGGCCACCAACAGCTCAGCAACTCCAAAACGGACCTCCTGACGGGCATGAATGTCCAACCTATAATGACCGACAAAGGTGGACAGCGACGACCAAGTCGCCGCCCGGCAAATATCGAGAGGGCTACATGAGACCTCCCGGCCCTCGAAGCTGCTTGCGCCCGAGTGGAGTGAGCACGGAGTCCTGGTGGAGCTGGCTCTCCCAGAAGAAGGTACGCCGCCTCAATGGTCTCCCTAACCCATCTAGAAATGGTAGATTTGGAGGCTGCGGATCCCCGACGAGGACCCGCGAACAAGACAAAAGAGGAACAGTCATACGGAAGGGTTTCGTGACCCTCAGATACCGAAAAAGAACCTTCTTAAGGTCCACCGCCCGCAACGGAGACCGACCACTGTCAAACTGCGCCTTTGGAAAAGACGGAAAGAAAAGAGGCTGGTTAACAGTGAACAGCATCAGCACCTTGGGCAAAAAGGAAGGGACAGTTCGCAGAGAAACGCCTTCTGAGGAAAACGAGAGATAGGGATCTCGACACGAGAGAGCCTGGTGCTCAGAAATACGGCGTGCCGAAGTTATGGCCACCAAGAAGACTGTCTTCAGAGTCAAATCTTTAAGAGAACAGACCCTCAGAGGCTCAAAGGGAGGAGCAACAAGGGCACAGAGTACAAGCGCGAGAGCCCACGCCGGTACAGGCGAACGTAGAGGAGGCCGGAAGGCCCTAACTCCACGGAGGAACCGAGACACGTCCGAATGCGAAGCTATCGATCGCCCCGCTATAGGACCCCGAAAACAAGTTAAATCGGCCACTTGCACTCGCAAGGAACCGAGTGCTAATCCCTTATCCACTCCAGCCTGTAAAAAGGACAGGATGTCCGGGACACCGCAACGCCAGGGAGAGAGGTTATTTCGCGAACACCAACCGTCAAGAGACGCCAAACCCGAGCTAAGCCAGCGACGTAGTAGACCGCCGCACCGTGAGAAGCGTCACGACCACGCTAGGCGAATAGCCTTAGCGAGCAAACTGGCGTCGTTCAATAGCCAGGCCGTAAGCGAGTAAGGAGTCGGGTCTTCCATCTCCACTGGTCCCTGAATCAGAAGGCCGAGAAATGCCTCGAGGCGGAGCGGCGACGCCCGAGACAGAGGGAAGAGATCTGCATACCATGGTCCGCGAGGCCAATTCATAGAAACATAGAAATTCGGAGCCAGCAGGAGCACTGGGCCGCGATGGTCTCGGAGCCGCTGGAGAACCATGCATATCATGGACCAGGGAGGGAAAACATACAGGAGAAGATGAATCGGCCACGGCTGAGAGACAGCATCTATGCCGTGCGCTCCCTTGTCCCTCCAATGGCTGAAGTACAGCGAAGCCTTGGCAGTCTGCGCCGTAGCCATTAGATCCATGGTCGGTAGTCCCCACAGGTGAACAATGGACCGGAACGCATCCGGTTGCAGAGCCCAGCCCCCGGGCTCCAGAGAGTGCCGGCTGAGAAAATCGGCTTGCACCTTGTCCATGCCTGCGATGTGCTGCGCCGATAGCCTGAAGATGTCTCTCCGCCCACGGGAGGAGCAAACGCCTTTCCTGTGAGACACCCGGACATTTTACGCCGCCTAGGCGGCTTAGGTAAGCAACTGTCGTGGCGTCGGACAGGATCCGAACCGCACACCGCCACAGAAGAGGCTGAAACTGAAGAAGGGCTAAGCGCACTTTCCGCGTCTCGAGACGATTGATAGACCATTGGGCTTCGCGAGGTGACCAACTCCCCCGTGCCGAGGCCAAGCCGCAATGCGCTCCCCAACCGGAGAGGTTGGCGACTGGCGTCACCAAGATCCAGTGCAGAGACTCCAGAGGGACCCCCCGTAGAAGATTGCATGCCTGAAGCCACCAGCGGAGGCTGCGGCGCAGCGGCGGAAGCAGAGGCAACCGGATTCGATAACTCTGATACCGGCGACCAACGAGATAGAAGCGCCGTCTGCAAGCAGCGCATGTACGCTCTCGCCCACGGAACGAGGGCTATTGTTGCTGCCATGGACCCCAAGAGTTGAAGGTAGCCCCAAGTCCGAGGCGCCGCTTGATCCAAGCAGCGGTGAAGCTGAAGAGAGATCTTCTGAAAGTGGTCCTGAGGTAGAAACACCCGTCCCCGACGAGTGTCGAACCAAGCTCCTAGAAAATCCAGGACCTGAAGCATCCCAAAATAGACAGAGTAACGGCCCAGTCCTCCTTCCAACGGTAGACCGGGACGAATGGCATCTAAACGCTGGAGCCTTTAAACGAAGCAACATCCGCTGCCCATTGACGCAGTCAGAGCCATCTCTGAGCTACCGACACCGGTGCTAGGAAGCGAGCTGACAGTCGCAAGAGATCACAGAAGGCCTCTGCCCGGAATGCAGCGATGGATTCTAAATGAACCAACTCGGGAACACCTGGAAGCTGCTGAATCCATCGAAGGGAGGCCCGAGCTGCTAGACCTCCGCACACCCCTGCAAGAAGGAAATAGCGGGCGAAGAAAAAACCCGTCTTCAGCAGACTCCCAACTCTTTAGGTCTTTCCGGTCGCGGAGTGCCGCTCCGCCCTCAACCGGAAGTGTGGAATGCCTGGTGACCCTGGTCATAATGCATCAACTGTCAGGCATGTCAGCCAACGGTCCAAGTCAGAGGGAGACCAAGGGTATAACTGACCAATACCACGTGCCGTACGAATGCCCTGGAAAATGGGATCCGGCTGCAACCGGATTTGAGAACCCTGAGGATCAGGCGTGTCGGCTAGGAGTAGCGACTCCATCACCTGTGTGATTAGAGCCGGCAACTCCTCTTTCCGAAAAAGGCTAAGAACTGTCAGCGAAGAAACAGACGGAGAATATTCCCCATCTCCTTACTCCAACGAGTCAGGGCTGACCTCCGAAGATTTAAAGTCTTCTTGAATATCCATAGTACCCCGCAAGGCACATGCAACGCTCCTAGGAGGACGTACCGCTCCAAGGTCTGAGGACTTATGGGACCGCTTGCGAGACCACGCCATATCCTTGCCTGCTACTGGGCGGGTGTAGGAGATATACCAAAAGACTCCAAACGCCACAGGTGTCATGCCAGATGGAAGAGTGTGAGGAACGCACTGTCAGTCAAGGCTGCTGTGGCTTCCAGCGGCTGTGGAAGCGAAATGGGAGCTGACTGAGTCCTTTTCTGCAGGAAGATCCTGCAGCAGGGGCTCTGAGGAGGGAGGAGATAAGGTGCTGATGATCCCATCTAGCAGCGCAGTGAGAATGGGGGAAGAGTCTCCCGGACGCAGCGTGCAGGTGGAACACAAGCAATCTATTAATTCCCCCTTCTGCTTATTACATATCACATATAATACAGCCAGAGAAACAAGCATTGCAGAGACTTAAACCACCTTTTCTCCTTTTTTTTTTGTTCTTAGTGTTTAAAACAAAAATCAAGGTAGGCTCAGGGAAACAGAAGACTCTTCAAAGAAAAGGATTTTGAAACTCCCCGTGCCTTCACAGCATGTTTAAATGTGTGGAAACGGCTGTCCAGAGCTGTTCCCTCCAAAAAGAAACACTGAAGAGAAAAACAAAATGGCCGCTGGCACAGAAAAACTGTCAGGTATTCACTGAGCTGAGAAGGAAACTGTCAGTCATTCACTGTGCTGGTACAGAGAAACGTTCAAGTCAGGGTAAGGCAATTACAGTGACTGAAAGTAGGGAAATTAGAGTTTGATCCCTCCGCAGCCACTCAGACCTTCATGGCAGGGGCTGAAAGATGTTTCTGGGGAGGGATGGAGAAGTCCAAACCCAGCTGTACTGAAGATTACAGTGATTTAGCTTTTTTTTTTTTTTTTAGGCCGAGCCCAAAACAGTCAGGAACCAAAACACTGACATAAAATTCCAATCAAATGGTATATTGAATAAGACAGGTACAATATTCCAGTAAGACATACAAAGTAACCCGGCTGCAGATATAATACGTAATACCTCAGCCAGTCCTGTTCATTGGGCACTTTGGGGGATTAAACCCTTGATCCCAGCACCATTGGTCAGTGTCTTAACCATTGTGCTGTGGTTCTGTTCCTTGTGGATTAAAAATTTAAAGTAGGAACTTCAAATCTCAGAGGCAGCCGGTCCGGATGCAGTTGAAATCAACCCAGGGCAGCTGAGGCAAGTAAGAAAAAAACAGTCTACTTACAGGCTTCTGTCAGAAAATGATACCTGAACTTCCTGGGGATGTCCAAGCCCCCGTGGCAAAGACTCAGCGCTGCGTAAAGCCAATCGGGAGCTCCATGGAAGCCAGGCTCAGGAGTTCCCAAGTTTATCTGGGGAATAAAGTCGCTGGGGGAAGAGCACAGCTGATTCTTGAGGTCCTTGTGTTTCTTCTGACAGCCTATCCAGCGTAGACCTGAAAAGGGCATAGTGAGAACTAAAAAAAAATAACTTTGCCCCGCAGGAACAGCCAGAGACTCTGTCCCTGAATTGCATCCTGTTCTCTATTCAAGCCTTCCCTACATTTTATTTATTATGTTAATACATAGGCAGAGAGAAAAGAACCCCTCCACAACTTACAGCTATCAAGTGCTGTGGAAAAACAAACAATAAAGCTGCTAGAAAGCAAGTAGAGAAGGAATCTGGCTTCCCGCCAAAAACAGGGGCTCATTAGCTATTCAAAATGGCCGCCGGCAAAAATAAACCTCAAAAAGAGTGAAATAAAACCCCCAAAAGCTAAGGAATTAACTTAAAAAGTCTAAGGACAAGGTGGGAGGGTTGCAGGCATGAGAAAAATGCCTAAAATCGCTGAAAAATCAATAAAAATAAATCGAGTCACCACAGAGCTGCAGACATCAGTGGGAGAAAGACAGGTGCTGTACTCACAGTACCGAAAGTGCAGAGAAGCCACGGACCACTGCTCAGACCACTGCCAGCTGCCTCACCACTAAAATCAGCCCCAGGGACTGGATTTTAGGAGGCTTACCATCCAGCTAAATAGTCCTCTTGACTAGTGCTGGGGAGTCTTCACATCAGCGATCTCTACTGTGACAGGACACAGGAGTTCAGCTGGAAACACCCTGGTGATCAGATAAGTACACTGGCAACTACAGGGGATAATCTCTCCAAAAGAAATCACAAAGAAATAAAGCATTTTAAATTTTTTTGAAGGAGCAAAAAACAAAGCATCCAGATCTGCTGGAGACAGAGAAAAACTGAGGGAGACCCCTAGGGGTAGGATTATATCACCAGGCTCCAGCCTATCCGAGCTCTGGTAGAATTCTCTGTCTCCAAGATCTGCTGGCAGGGGTGCATAACCCGTTTGTCTGGACTGGTCTAGCAGTATGAACTGGAATGGAGTGGAACGGGTAAACGTAGATCGATTGTTTATGTTATCAGAATATAGAAAGACTAGAGGACATGTAATAAAGCTTCAAGGTGATCTATTTAAGACAAATAAGAGAAAATATTTTTTCACTCAACGTGTAATCAAACTCTGGAATTTGTTGCCAGAGGATGTAGTAAGAGCTGTTAGTGTAGCTGGGTTTAAAAAAGGTTTGGACAAGTTCCTGGAGGAAAGGTCCATAAACCATTATTAAAAAGGGACCCAGGATATCAATGCTTGACCCAATACAAGCATTGTGGAACCTGTGTCTCTTGGGGATACTGCTAGGTTTGCATGACCTAAATTGGCCACTGTTGGAAACAGGATACTGGGCTTGATGGACCTTGGGCTGATCCAGTATGGCATATCTTATGTTCCTACAACAGAGAGCTTTCTGGTTAAATTTAAAACCCAGCAGAGAGCTTCTAGTTTAAATTTAATAGTCAGTCAGGGCCTAGTACTTAGAAAGAGCTTTCAGTTTAAATTTAACACACATCAGAGAGCTTTCAGGGTTAAATTTAAAACCTAGCAGAGAGCTTCTAGTTTAAATTTAATACTCAGTCAAGGCCTAGTATCAGCAAAGAGCTTTAATTTAAATCAACTCAGAGTACAACTTAGCATAAAAGGAAAAACAGGGCCAGTATTCTTTGAGCAATAAACTGTTTCTAGAGACCTTTACAAAGAGGTCTTCTAGATAGGGGGCAAGAGACATGTGAAATTGTTTTAAATAGGGGCTAAATCCAAGGGACAGATCAAAGGGGCATTTTGAAAAACTCCTTACATCCAAGCAAGCGCTGTGTGAATCACCCAGGAAATTGGTCACAGATTACCTTAGAAGCACAGGACAGGGTACTGTGTAGCAGCCAGCATTTAATAAGTCTTTCGTCCCTCCCTCCCAGACTCCCACCTACCCCTGGGATAATTGTAGCTTTATAGGTGCTTAGACCTCTTAAAGGAAAGGAGGTGCCATATTCACTCTCAGGTGCAGCTGCTTATCTTCATCAGGCATACATTAAGGACCTGAGATTAGTTAAGCTTGAGGTGAACAAAGTCCATTAAACGTATTAGGTATAGTTCTATTAGTATAAGTATCCCCAGCAAACCTTAATAAATAAACAACTTAAATCCTAAACACAACCCTAAAACTAAGATGCAGACAGCAGTCCAGCAGCGAGATGGGGGCTTTCCAGTCTTTTGCATTGAATATGATTTTCACCCAGTTGATGAGGGGTCATACGTGTGCACTAGGGGCAAGGAGCTGTTTGCTCTCAGGGAATGAGTCCAATCTCTGGAGGCTAGCATAGCAGACTTGAAGGACATAAGGAAGACAGAGAGGTACATATACAAGACCTATAGGGATAAAGTACTGAAATCCCACCTCCAGTCTGGCAGCATCCCTGTTGTCATGGAGGAGAGAGGTCACGTGACAGGAGAACATCACTCTGGTGTGGCAGGAAGTGATCCTGTAGCTAGGACCTGTCCTCCAAGTCATGTAAAACCCTCTCACACTGAGGAGGTTTCTTTAGGGCCATGTGCCCATGAGGGAAGGGTTAGGTGAGAATCGCCTGGTAACATGCCTACCTGGCACGAAGGTCACTGACCTCATGCGCCACCTAGACAAGGTCTTAGATAGTGCAGGGGAGGAGTCTGCTGTCTTGGTACATGTCGGTATTAATAACATTGGAAAGAGTGCTAGGGAGGTTCTGTAAGCTAAATTTAGGCTTTTAAGTAGGAAGTTGAAATCCAGAACATCCAGTGTATCATTCTCTGAAATGCTTCCCATTCCACATGCAGGACCCAAAAGGCAGGCAGAGCTCCAGATTCTCAATGCATGGATGAGACAATGGTGCAAGGAAGAGATTTGGATTTGTTAGGAACTGGGGAACATTCTGGGGAAAGGAGGGGCTTTTCCAAAGAGATGGGCTCCACCTTAAATGGGATGGAACCAGGCTGCTGCAGTAAACTTTAAAAAGGAGATAGAGCAGCTTTTAAACTAGATAATAGGGGAACGGTGACAGTCACCCAGGGTCCAGAACCATGTATCCCCGAAGGATACTAGCAAAAGACCAAAGTTAGGGCATATCAGCAGAAAGGTTCCAATAAAGACAAAAGTAGTCCAAATGCCCTTGAGTACAGAGCAAACAGAGCTTAAAGATTCCAAATTACCCCTGCCTACCGATAACCAGATTAATATGAATAAAATACAGCCCCTAAAATGCTTGTATGCAAAATGTCAGAAGTCTAAAAAATAAGATGGGAGAGTTAGAATATATAGCACTAAATGAGAGATTAGATATGATTGGTATCTCAGAGACATGGTGGAAGGAGAACAACTAGTGGGATACTGTGATACCTGGGTACAAGCATCGTAATGATAGAGTAGATCAAATTAGTGGTGGGGTTGCACTCTATGTTAGAGAGAGCATTGAGTCACAAACAACTAAAGTTTTGCAGGAAACAAAATTCACTGTAGAAGCTCTATGGATTGAAACTCCATGTAAAAAGGGGAAGGGGAAGGCAATGACAGTGGGGGTGTACTATCAACAACCTGGTCAGAGTGAACAAATGAATGATGAAATGCTAAAAGAAATCAGGGAAGCTAACAAAAGTTATATTACAGTAATAATAATGGGTGATTTCAATTACCCCGGTATTGACTGGGTCAATGTCATGGCAGGACATGCTAGGAAGATAAAGTTTCTAGCTGAAATAAATGACTGCCTCTTGGAACAGCTGGTTCATGAACTGATCAGAGGGGAAGCCATTTTGGACATAGTCCTTAGTGGAACACAAGATCTGGTGCAAGAGATAAGGGTGTTGGGGCCACTTGACAATAGTAATCATAGTATGATCGCGTTTGATTTAATAAATGGAGGAAGGACGGTAAGGAAATCCACAGTACTACTTTTTAACTTTCAAAAGGGAGACTAAGATAAAATGAGAAAAATAGTTAAGAAAAAAATAAAAGGAGCAGTTGCAAAGGTTAAAGATTTACATGAAGCATGGGGGTGTTTAAAAATACAATCTTGGAAGCCCAGACCAGCTGTATTCCACGCTTTAAGTGGAAGGAAGTCTAAAAAACTGCCAGCATGGTTTAAAGGTGAGGTCAGAGAGGCTGTTGTTGCCAAAAAAGTATCTTTCAGGAAATGAAAAAAGGAGCCAAATGATGAAAACTGGAAATAACATAAGTACTGGCAAGTTAGATACAAGGCATTGATAAGGCAGAGAAAGAGAAAATTTGAAAAAAAAAGCTTGCTGGGGAAGCAAAAACGCATAATAAAAACTTTTTCAAGTGTATTCATAGAAAAACCTTTGGACCATTAGATGATAGAGGAGTAAAAGGGGCACTAAGAAGGGACAAGGCCAGAGTGGAGAGACTGAATGAATTCTTTGCTTCAATCTTTACTGAAGAAGATGTAGAAAAATTACCCATGACTGAAATGGTATTTAAAGGTGATGCATCGGAAGAATTGAAAGAAATATCAATAAAGTGGAAAGATGTGTTACAATTATTTGATAAACTAAAGAGTAACAAATCACTTGGACCAGATGGTATACATCCAAGGGTGTTGAAAAACAAATACGAGATTGAAGACCTACTATTAGTAATCTGTGAACTATCATTAAATTCACCTCTAATATCTGAAGATTGGTGCATGGCCAATGTAACACCAATTTTTAAAAAGGGCTCCAGGGGTGATCCGGAAAACTACAGACCAGTGAACCTGACGTCAGTACCAGGCAAAATGGTAGAAACCACTATAAAGAACAAAATTACTGAACATGTAGACAGTCATGGTTTAATGGGAGAAAGCCAACATGGTTTTAGCCAAGGAAGGTCTTGTCTTACTAATCTGTTATATTTTTTTGAAAGTGTGAATAAACAGGTAGACAAAGGTGAACTGGTCAATATAGTGTATCTGGATTTTCAGAACGCTTTTGACAGGGTCCCTCATGAGAGACTCTTGGCAAAATTAAAAAGTAATTGGATAAGAAGCAGTGGACTATTGTGGATCAGGAACTGGTTAAAAATAGAAAGCAGGGGTACGGCTAAATGGCAATTTTCCCAATGGAGAAAGGTGAATAGTGGGGTACCCCAGGGATCTGTGCTGGGTCCGCTGCTTTGTAAATACTCTTATTCAGGGAATGCAGCGCATCAACCAAGGCTTCCTATTAATATTCCTAGACATCTCTTCCGCCTTTGACACTGGAAACCACCACATCCTCCTGCAACATCTCCGAATCAATGGAATTCAAGGCATAGTATTCAAATGGTTCATATCCTACCTCACAGATGGACACCAACAAATACAATCTGACCAAACACCTCCACCCCATACATACTCAAGGAGTCCCCCAGGGATCTACCCTCTCTGCACTCCTATTCAATCTCTACCTTCAACCGCTCTGCACAATCATAAGACCCCATAACCTCAATGTCCACATCTATGCCAATGATATCATGATCTATGGACCAATCAACACAAATCAACCCTCACTATCTGCCCACCAGAAATGTTTCACAGAGGTAACTAACTGGCTAAAAGACAACAACCTTCAAATCAACTACAGCAAAACGGAGGTCCTCTATATAACAAAAGATACCACCTTCGACCCCCCCCCCTCCACTTCAATAACATTGAACAACACAACAATTAAAACCCAGACTGAAGTCAGGTACCCTTGGAATCACCCTCGGTCAATATCTCGCAATCAAAGCCCACATCAACAAAATCGTCCAGACAATATACTACAAAACGAAGACACTGCAGTGCCTCCAATCACTCCTAGAGTCTACAGACTTCTGTGCTACGGATACCTCACATGGATTACTGCAGCGCTATCGCTAAAGGCCTACCACAATCCACACTCTTGTCACTGCAAACAGCTCTTAACTCAACAGCAAGGACCCTACAAGCAGGAACAAGACACAATCACATCAAAACTATACTTAAGCAGCTCCACTGGCTTCCACTACAAAGCCAAATTAAATTCAGAACTATCATGATAACCCACGAAGAAATCCATTCTGACCCCTCCACACACACACACCTCCACACGCTACTTCAGACCTTCCAACCACAGAGATCTAAATGGACCTCCATGATGAATACCCCATCATTCCTCACAGCAGAACTAAATCCAACCAGCAAACATGTAAACGAGTCTTCCAAATGTACGCACCCTCTATAGGGAACACTCTACCGGACCATCTCAGGAACATCACAGACCTCAAACCTTCAGAAAACATCTGAAAACACTCCTATTCACAGAGCATTTCAGCCTTATCATATAACCACCCCCCCCCCCCCCCGAAAGAACATAACCAGATGATTATTACTATCACTGTAAAAATGCAATGTGTGCCTTCAAGTCAATGCTGACTCCTGGGTTTTCTTGGCAGTGTGACCGGAAGTAGATTGCCAAGCCTTTCTTCCGAAGCAATGGACAGTTACGTGACTTGCCCAAGGCCACAAGGAGTGCTAGTGGGAATTGAACCCTGGTTGCTTGGTTACCGAGCCAGTGTCCACTGTATGTAGTTAATAATTGTAACTAGTTATGAACTCAAGAGTTATCAGTTGCATGATGTATATAGTTTAAGACATTGTTATTTTCACAATTGTTTTCTGAAGTCCACCATGACCCGGTGAAAGGCGGCATATAAATACAGCTAAATAAATAAATTCATAAATGACCTAGAAATGGGAATAATGAGTGAGGTAATCCAATTTGCAGATGACACAAAATTATTCAAAGTTGTTAAAAACCAAGAGGATTGTGAAAAATTGCAAGAGGACCTTAATAAATTGGAAGACTGGACATTCAAATGGCAGATGAACTTTAGTGCCGACAAGTGCAAAGTTATGCATCTAGGAAAGAACAACCCAAACTATGGTTACACGATGCAAGGTTCCACATTAGGAACTACCACCCAGGAAAAAGATTTAGGTGTCATCATGGATAACACGTTGAAACCCTCCACCCAGTGTGCAGCGGCAGCCAAGAAGGCAAATAGAATGCTAGGAATCATAAGGAAAGGAATGGAGAATAAAACAAATGATATTATAATGCCTCTGTATCGTTCCATGGTGCGACTTCACCTTTAAGATTGCATGCATTTCTGGTCACCATATCTTAAAAAGGATATAGTGGAATTAGAAAAGTTACAGAGAAGAGTCACCAAAATGGTAAAGGGGATGGAAGGATTCCCTTACAAGAGGAGGCTTGTTTACACCATAAAAAAGTAGAAAGACCAGGGGACATGTAATGAAGCTACAGTGTAACCCGGTTAAGACTAATAAGAGAAAATATTTTTTCACTCAATGCATAATCAAACTCTGGAATTTATTACCAGAGGATGTAGTAAAAGCTGTTAGTGTAGCTGGGTTTAAAAAAGGTTTGTAGTAAAAGCTGTTAGTGTAGCTGGGTTTAAAAAAGGTTTGGACAAGTTCCTGGAGGAGAGGTCCATAATCACTATGAAAGAGTACCTGGGAAATCCACTGCTTGCCCCAATACAAGAATTGTAGAACCTGTGTGTCTTTTTGGGAAACTGCCAGTGGATTGGCCACTGTTAGAAACAGGATACTGGACTTGATGGACCTTGGTTTCGCCCAGTATGGCATTTCTTATGTACATCTAAGTCTCCAAAAGATAGAAGCTCTCTGAGTGTATTGGGATAACTGTATAGCTCCTCACTTTTTGCTACTGTGGGATGATATGGTGTTAGAAGTTAAGGTCTAGGCACGTGACCTAGAAGTAGAATTGGATTCTAGATTGTAGTTGGATGATCAGATCATGAATTTGATTAGGTAACAGTTTTATTATTTGCACCAGCTTCAGTGGATCTGCCATTAACTCCCTCAGGCAGATCTGGTTAAAGTCCTATGCTATCATGATGTCATGCCTGGTTCCCTATATGAGGGACTGCCAGCTAAGAGCATAGGGTGGTAGCAACATTTCCAAAATGCCTTTTTTTTTTAAGTGCCATCAAGTCAGTGTTGACTCATAGTGACCCAGCTACCTCTGGGCTTTCTTGGCAATGTATCACTGGAAGTAGATTGCCAGCCTTTTCTTCTGAGGCAAAGTGACTTGCCCAAGGTCACAAGGAGTGCCAGTGGGAATTGAGCCCTTGATCTTCTGGGTATTAGGCAGTTGCTCTAACTACTAGGCTACTCCTCCACTCCAAAATGCTACAACATGGTTTTTGGCTTCAGCATGCTAAAAGATCATATTTTTCTTATTCTACATTTGTTCAATTGGTTGCTGATAGGTCAATAGATCCTACTTAAAGTGTTAGTTTTGCCCTTTAAGGCCTTAACAAAATGACTCTGACTTACATAATGGACAAGTTACCTTGCTATTTACAACCCATGCCTTGCAGTCACAGGGAGGGAGACTTACAGTGCTTCCACTAGTATATTCACTGATGCGCTTAAGTGTTCGGGCATCCTTTTTGTGGAACAAATTACCAGGGCCTTTGCATGTACTCGATTTGATGCAGCTCCAATGAGAAGAAATGTAAAGAATGTCTTTTAATGGATTTTTCCTTATACCAATTCGGTTTAGTGCTGTATTGTTTGTGTGGTATATATCGTTTCTAGTTTTATGTATGTTTTATTTAACCCACCCTGGGCATATTTATAAGGTTAAGCTAAACAAAGAAAGAAAGAAACCACATAAATCTAACATTTTGAAAATTTTCTCTCACTAATTGGCTAGGGTCCCTATTTGGGATCTGCAAAGATCTACAATTAATTACTGGGCGTATTCCTGGCATTTCTGGAAAGGCTGCTGTGCAGTAAATGTTGAAAAACTGTTCATACCACTCATTAACTACAAGATAGATGCTGTGTAATGCAGTTTGCCATACCTCTTCAGGTGGTGTTAACTGCTCGGCATTATTTGCCGTGTTGAAATGTGATAATGAGCTTGATTTTAACAGTAAAGCACAGTCCCTGCCCAAAAATGGCATTTTCCACGTTAGCTGTTTAAATATAGGAAATAACACTGGGTCAACTGTTAGCATGTGGTAATTCCCACGTTAAACATGTGGAGGGGCATTTTAGAAGAGAGTCCAAGTGCTGATATGTCTAAGCCAGAATGTCTGAAAAAAAGCAGGTATGTCCAGATGCAGACACAATTTCACAAACGTGGATGTGCCCAACATGGATGTCTGCAGAGGCATCTACATAGACATCCCCAGAATAGTATTTCAGAATCTGGATGTCTTGAAAGAGCCTAATGGTTGGAGTAGTGGGTCAGGAACAGGAAAGTCAGGATTCATCTCCACTGCTTCTATCACTGATGATAAAGTGCTATCTTCTCTACAACCAGGGCAGAGTGGGAGTGTCTGGAGGCGGAGCCCGGCGGGACCACGTGGGCGGCGCCATCTTGGCTGGAGGCATGGGAGCCGCATGGCAGAGGGAAAAGGCCCGAGGAGTTGTATGCTGTCGGGGGGCTTACCCTGTGCACCATGGAGGTAGCGGGGGAGGTCGGCTTCTCCGTTGAAGATGACGCGTTGGACCCCCGGCATAAGCGATCGGGAACGGCTTTATGAGGTGCATTCCCTGTCGCTGACCTGTGCCGCTCCGAAGTCCTGGCTTGAGGAGATGTTCGCGCTGATTCAGATGACGCCAGAAAGTCTTTTAGAGTGGTCTCTGTGTTTCCTTGCCCTGGGGGACATACAAGCGCAGCTGGAACAGTCCTCGACCTCATGAGACACTCCGAGGCATCTGAGGCAACGCTGGTGAGTGTCTGTAATGTTCATTTTACGATTGCATTGCAGGCATTTTTTAAACCCTGGTTTGGCCATACTGTAGCTGTTGATTGTGGCGGAGAGCTGAAGATCCGTCTTGAGGCAAAGGCGGAAGAAGAAAGACTGACCGGGCTAGGGGCGGGCTGGGGAGGTGGGACCACCTCACTCATGCTCAGAAGCTTCTGAGCTAGAGAGCACTTCCGTCATGGTGCCGTCGGATGACATCACCAGGTGTGGCTGACACATCCTGCTTGTCCTAGGAGAACTGGCTTCTAAAATGGCACGGGAGATGTCTCTGTGCTTTGGATGTCTCTATGCAAGTTTTCAGATGTCCAAAGCATAATTAGGGCTTCCAAAATAACCCCCTTAATATGGTTTAGTAAATAGAGGAATGAATCTCTGTGCACAAAATCATTGTACACACAGTTAGCTCTAAAAAAAGGGACTAGGTCAGGACATGCTCAGCACAGACTTTTCAAACATAGTTAATGTGATATTAAAGCACAAACAGGCTAAAGGACTCATTCAGCAACCTGTGTTAATGTGTATTAATGTGACCCGGGCCTCTATGATTTAATATTATCAAGGCATTTTTTTTATATATGCCAGTATACATGCATAAAATCTCACTTATAAAATAACTGCATGTACAAGTATGTGGAAGACAAGAACGCACGTACTGGTATATGACTCTGATGAAGGTGTGTTCAGGATGAGATTTAGGTACAGAGTGGATGAAATCACATTTTATGTTTACACTTTATAAAATATATACATATATTTACAGCTGCTTTTGAGATGGTGCAAATGTATGCAGGTTTATTATAGTTGAAATTTCTGTAATAAAGACACATAGGTGCCTGTGTGTCTTTATAAAAGACCCAAAATAGTCACCTACTTGCCCTTCACACATAGACAGCCTATTAGAAACATAGAAACATAGAAATATGACGACAGTAAAAGACCACATGGCCTATCTAGTCTGTCCTTCCATAACAACTACAACAGTCCCCTTTTTACCTTTAGAGATCCTCTGTGTTTGTCCCATGCTTTTTTGAATTCAGTTACCGTCCTCATCTCTACCACCTCCACTGGGAGACTATTCCACGGATCCACTACTCTTTCCGTAAAGAAATATTTCCGCATATCACTCCTGAATCTATCTCCCTTCACCCTCATCCCATGTCCCCTCGTAGCAGAACTTGCTTTCAATTGAAAGAGGCTCTCTCCCTGAACATTTATGCCACGGAGGTATTTAAACATCTCAAACATATCACCTCTATCCCGCCTTTCCTCTAAGGTGTACATATTAAGATCCTTCAGTCTGTCCTCATATGCTTTATAATGAAGACCACTAATCATTTTAGTAGCCACCCTCTGCACCGACTCCATCCTGTTCACATCCTTTTGAAGGTGCGGTCTCCAGAATTACACACTATACTCCAAATGAGGTCGCACCAAAGACTTATACAGAGGCATTATCACCTCCTTTTTTCTGCTAGCCATTCCTCTCCGTATGCACCCAAGCATCCTTCTAGCTTTTGCCGTCGCCTTTTCTACCTGTTTAGCTACTTTAAGATCATCAGACACAACCACGCCTAGGTCCCGCTCTTCTTTAGTGGACAAAAGTACTTCACCCCCTATACTATATTGCTCCCTTGGATTGCTGCAGCCCAAATGCATGACCTTACATTTTTTAACATTAAATCCCAGCTGCCAAATTCTAGACCATTCTTCAAGCTTAGCTAGATCCCTCCTCATGTTATCTACCCTTTCCTGGGTGAATACTCTATTGCAGATTTTGGTGTCATCCGCAAAGAGGCAAACCTTACCTGAAAGCCCAGCCGCTATATCACTAACAAAGATGTTAAAAAGAATCGGACCAAGGACAGATCCCTGGGGCACACCACTGATAACATCCTTCTCCTCAGAGTGAGCTCCATTTACTTGTACTCTTTGTCGCCTCCCACCCAACCAATTTCTAACCCAAGCAGTAACTTTAGGGTCCATCCCTAGGGTGCTCAGTTTGTTTATAAGTCACCTGTGAGGAACAGTGTCAAAGGCTTTACTGAAATCTAAATACACCACATCTAGGGCTCTCCTTCGGTCCAACTCCCTGGTCACCCAGTCAAAGAAATCAATCAGATTTGTCTGACAAGACCTGCCTCTGGTGAATCCATGCTGCCTCGGATCCTGTAATTCGTTGGACTCCAGAAACCTCACTATTTTCTCTTTCAACAGCATTTCCAATAATTTACTCACCACCGAAGTTAAACTAACCGGCCTGTAGTTTTCAACCACATCCTTACTTCCGCTTTTGTGTAAAGGCACCACATCAGCCTCTCTCCAGTCCTTTGGCACCACTCCCGACTCCAACGAGGCATTGAAAAGGTCAGTCAGTGGAGCTGCTAGAACGTCCCCAAGTTCCCTCAGTATTCTCGGGTGTATCCCATCCGGTCCCATCGCTTTGTCTAATTTAAGTTGAGATAGTTTCTCACGAACACAGTCTTTTGAAAATTGTTCAAGATGTCCTTTGCTTCTGTTCCTATTTGTGTGTGTTTTCTGAGGTCCTGCTCCTGGTTCTTCATCTGTGAACACAGAACAAAAATATTTGTTAAGCAATTCTGCTTTATCCTTATCAGCTTCTACATATTCCTCCCCTGCACCCTTGAGTCTGACAATACCACTCTTGCCCTTCCTCTTCTCACTAATATATCTGAAAAATGTCTTATCACCCCATTTTATTGCACTGGCTATTTCCTCCTCCTTTTGAATCTTTGCCTTCTTGACTACTTTGCTAGCTTCTCTAAGTTTTTCCCAGTACAGATGCCTGTCTTCCTCTCTCTGTGATTTCTTGTATTTCATGAAGGCCTCCCTCTTTTTCTTCACTTTTTCAGCTACTTATTTCGAAAACCATAGCGGTCTCCTTTTCCTTTTACCTTTATTTACCATTTTAACAAAAAGGTTGGTTGCCCTTAAAATATCCCCTTTCAGTTTTTCCCACTGTTTTTCTACATCCCTCAGCTGTTTCTATCCAACTAATGACTCCCTGAGGTATTGGCCCATCTTCGCAAAGTTAGTCTTCCTAAAGTCTAAGATCCTCGCCTTTGAAGGAATTCTAACAGCTCTAGTGCTAATACTGAACCACACCATCTGGTGATCACTGGATGCAAAATGATCTCCCACTACAACATCAGAAACACTTTCACCATTGGTAAGCACCAAGTCCAGTATGGCCCCTTCACGTGTGGGGTCTGTTACCAATTGCCTGAATAGTTCTCCCTGTAGAGAATCCAGGATCTCCTTACTTCTAGATGATACTGCAGCATGATTCCAATCAAAATCTGGCATATTGAAATCTCCTATCAGTAGCACTTCCCCTTTCCTAGCAATGCTGCACATGTCTTCAATTAACTCTCTGTCCACCTCTTCCTCTTGTATATCACACCAATGTAAATAGATGTCTCTTTCCCTCTTTCTAGTTTAACCCACAATGCCTCCCCTCTCCCTTTTAAGCTCTGTAATTCCAAAGCTTTAATAGTAGTTTTTACATATAGTGCCACTCCTCCTCCCCTACTTCCTACCCTGTCCTTTCTGAATAAAGTATAGCCAGGTATAGTTACATCCCAATCATGGTTTTCTGTGAACCATGTTTCTGTAACTCCACTAAATCCAAGTCAGCCACTCCCACCAAAGCTTCAACATCAGGGATCTTATTTCCCATGCTACGGGCATTTATACACACTGCTTTCCATGTTACCCTTGTTACCCATTTCCATAAAGTTATTTAATGTATCACCTACCTGGGGGCTTTCACTTACCTGGGGGCTTTCTTCACCCATCCCCAACGAATCTAGTTTAAAGCCCTCTTCAGTAGATTAGCCAGTGTACTACTGAAGACGTGTTGACCTTTCTTGGACAGATGGATGCCATCTCTGCTCTGCAACCCTTGGAACAGCATACCATGGTCTAGGAAACCAAAACGCTCTCGTTGACACCATCCATGCAGCCATGCATTTATCTCCAGGATGCGAGCCTCTCTGCCTTGGCCTTTACCCTCAACAGGGAGGATTGAAGAGAACACCACCTCTGCACCTAACTGCTTCACCCTCTGTCCCAGAGCCATGAAGTCACTTTTGATACGTTCTGAGGTATACCTGGCAGTATCATTTGTTCCAACATGGATTAGCAACATTGGGTAATAGTCAGTGGGCTTGATGAGTCTCGGCAAACTCTCCGTAACATCTTGGATTTTGGCACCAGGCAGATAGCATACCTCTCTGGACATCAAGTCTGGTCGGCAGATGGACGCCTCAGTACCCCTCAGAAGAGAGTCTCCAACCACCACTACCCTTCGTTTCCTTGTGGTTACTGATTCTGCAACTTTGGGGTACTTGAGCTCTGGTTCTTCCCTTTCCAGGGATGCTTTCACCTCCTCCACTTCCAGGGCTGCATAATGCTTCTTCAATTCAAGGGCTGGAGAAGTTGGATTGGTGATTTTGCAGGCCCTGGTGACTTGTGTCCAACCATCGACATTCTGTTGGCACCCATCTTCTCCTCTGCTGGAGAGCTTGGTTGCTGCAAGAAGCATCTCATCAATGTACTTCTCACTGTCTTGAATGCTCCTCAGCCTCGCCACCTCCTCTCTGAGTTCCTCCACTTGTTTCCTCAGAGCTTCAGCATGCAGGCACCCTGCACATGGAACTGGTCCTTCAACTGGCATTAGGACTTCTGTCTGGACCGAGGCAGAAGCTGTAACGGGGGCAACAGCTTTAGCAATATGATTTTTCCCAGCCATTGTTCTGTTCGTGGAGCTTAGGTATCTGTTAAAGCAAAAGAGAGAGATCTACCAAGTACCAGCTGGTTTCCCAGCTGTCCTTTCAGAGAAAAAGCAGTTAAATCTCCTTAATTTGTGCTGGTCCAATTCTCTGTGCTTTGTCAAATGGGGAGGTGCCCTATAAAGCAAGACTACTCGCTAGAGGTGGGTAGGGAGGGAACTAACACCTGATTAGGTGTTAGCAGTTCCCAAAGCTGAGGAGGTTACTGGAGTTCAACCACCTACTGTGCTCAAGGAAAGTCCCACTAAAGCACCAAAAAAAGTAACCTTGCTTTAAAAATGTACAAAAAACCCTTTTAAGAGCTCCCAGTCAGAGAGCTAACAACTTAATATAATAAAACAAACCCTTAAATCCTTACTGTTGGTTGATCTGGAGAGCTTCTGTAGGAAAGCCACGCACACTAAGGTAAAATTAACCTTAGTTAGCAAATAGGTCCTTTTGAGAATAAAGGGTCTTGTATTATGTGAAGGGGCATTTTAGAAAGAACGTCTAGGTGCTATCTGGGACATCCAGCCAAAATATCCCCCAAAACAGCTAGCACATTTAAGTTCAAAGGCAATTTCATAAATGTAAACGTCTCCGATATGGACATTGTCGGGGCGTCTACACAGACATCCCTGCAACTATATCACAGACTGAAGACGTTCCCCAGCCTGCCATTCAAGTAGAACCTAGCTACTCACCTTTAGCAGATGTTCTCCATGGACAGCAGGAATAAGTCCTCATGAATGGGTGACATCACCAACGTAGCCCCACATGGGACTGCTCCTCAGCTTCTACTAGAAGATTTTGGGAGGCTCCACTGTGCATGTGCACCTATCTTCCTGCCTACCATGGTGCCATCTTCTCCAGTATCATATCAAAGCAGTAGCCAGAAAACAACTCCTTGGGAAGGTGGGAGGGTAGTGAAAACATATTCCTGCTGTTCACGAAGAGCACTTGCTACAGGTAACTACGCTTTCTCCGTGGACAAGCAGGAAGTAAGTCCTCACATTTGGGATTCCCAAGCTACAGGCTACCAAAAATCGAGGAGGCCACAAGCCTAACAGGAGCAACAGACTCAGAGAACAAGAGAATTAGCGTGCATAGCCCCTCTAAGGGACTCGACTGATTCAGCATCTTCAGCATACAGTATCACTGAGGAATACATTTTTTGGTAGTCTGGATGGACAGAAGGGCTGGTTGGAGGAGTTGGAACCTAATTCCCATAGAGATGCCAGAGCATGGCTTAACCAAAATTGCTGTCATATCAGGATTCCCCATCCAGACAGTAATGAGCTGTGAATGTGTGGACGGAGGACTACGTCACAGCCCTGCAGATCTCCTCCATGGAGACCGAGCGCAAGTTGGCCACAGATGCAGCCATGGCTCTGACTTTGGAAGCCGTAACAACCATCAAGGCCAGGCCTGCCTGGGCATAAGCAAAAGAGATGTAGTCTGCTAGCCAAATCAGTGTGTTTGAAGGCTGCAGGCCCTGGATTGCTAGGGTCAAAAGAGACAAACAGCTGGGTAGATGTACAGTCTACCTTTGTCCGCTCAAGGTAGAAGGCCAGGGCGCGCTTGCATTCAAACATGTGCAGTGTTGCCTCTCCCCTATTGGTGTGAGGCCTGGGGAAGAAAGTCGGCAAAATGACCGACTGGTTGAGGTGGAATGCAGATACCATCTTCGTCAAGAAATGAAAGTGCGTGTGCATGACCACTCTATTGTAGTGGAACCTGGTGTATATTGGGTAAGCCACCAAGGCCTGGAGCTCACTGACATGGTGTGCCAAAGTGACTGCCACCAGGAACAAGACCTTCCAGGTCAGGAACTTCAGAGGGCAGGAGGCGAGTGGCTCAAAGGGAGCCGACAAGAACTGTGCTAGAATCACATTAAAGTCCCAAGCCACCAGCAGGGGCTTGACCGTAGATTTAGAAAAGAGTAAACTCCACATGAAGTGAGCCACCAGGAGCTGAGCTGAGATAGGCTTCCTCTCCGAGCCATGATGGTAGGCCCCAATCCCAGTCAGGTGGACTCTGACCAAATTGGACTTGAGACTGGAGTCCGAGAGGTGCAGGGATACTCCATCAGCCTGTCCACAGTGCACATCCAGAGCCTGGTCTGCGCACCATGAGGAGAAAACTTGAACGCATAGAATCTTTATGCAGAAGTCTTGCAGGAGGCCAAAAGAACCTCCGTAGCATTCTTGGGTAGGTTGGGCTCAGAGAGGACTACCAGCTCAGCATCCATGCTGTGAGGTCCAAGGACTGGACTTTGGGATGCAGAAAGGTCCCATCCTCCTGAGATATGAGATCTGTGGCTGAGCCAGCCACAGAGGCTCCCACTGGAACAGCTGAAGCAGCAGGGGAAATCACGGCTGCCTGGGCCAATACAGGGCAATGAGAATCATCGCACCCCTGTCAGTCTGCAGCTTCAGCAAGGTCTTTGCCACAAGCAGAATGGGAAGATAAGCATAAAGCAGGCCTACTCCCCAGTGGATGAGGAAGGCATCCGATGCCAGCTGGTCGCGGGACACAACCCTGAATCAGAACCGATCCACCTGGGCATTGTACAGGATCTATCACTCCCAAAAGATCCACCTCACACCCGCCTTGTTGAGGGTCCACTCATGCAGCTGAAGATTACAGCTCAGCTGGTCTACCAGGAAGTTAAGGTCCCTGGCCAGATAAGTAATCCTCAGCTCCATCCTGTGAGCAATGGCAAACTTCCACATGGAGGACTATTCCGTGTTGGATGCCCGGGCCTCTGTGCATTCGGTTGTAACCGGACGCATAGAGATAGATGGGATTCTGATCCCGTGGGGCACGTCTAGCCCCCATGGAATCAGAATACTGTCTAAGCCTGTAAGTGCAGGCCCAGACCAGATTCTAGTCGGCCTGCATGTACAGGCCTCTGCCCGGCTAATTTGTCAGGGCTTCTGAATGGAGCCACAGCACCATGGCCTCCAGTTTCCATGGCACCCTGGCTCCATTCAGGAGCCACGATCCCTGGCTGCCGCCACCTTTTTTTCCATTAGCTCGACCCCTAATCTGGCCTCCCAAGGCCAGGGTCGGGCTGCAGGAAATCTTCTGTGGCCCTCCCACTTTTTGACACGTCCCGGGCCTGCCGACTACCCCCATCTAGGGGAACTTATTCCACCTCAGATGTGGAATAAGTTCCCCATCTACTCTGACAGCCCTGGACGACATGGGAATTGAGGGATAAGTACTGGGCCCAAACAATTGGCAGAACCGCTTCCCCAGGAATTTTTAAAGTTTCTCCTAGATACTTCTTTAACACATCCATAGACAAAATCAAAGGACCTTCGAGAAATTAAGGAACCTTAAATTGTTCTTGCAAACACGATTTTCCAGGAACAAAAGTTTCCTATTAAGGATTTCTTTTTCTCTCATCCGAGCAGTACTCGCCCACTATCTGCCCCGTCTCCGCCTCTGTGCTTCCCCTTTCCCGCCCCCATATAACTCCCTGTTTGTACGGGGAGGCTTGGCAGGGACAGAAAAGGCAGACAAATAGACCCCATAGTACAATGCAACCTGGTTGTTTGTCTGGATCAGCACAGTCCCTTTTAAAAACATACCTGTTTAGACAGGCCTTTGGTTTGAGCGACACACTGGGCTCTGCAAGACTTAAATGGTTCCTATGTCCTCTATATTCCTCTCCCTTCTGATCTTTTTCTCTCCCTGTCCTATCATCATTGTAGTTCCTTTCTCGCCCCATTCCTGTCTTGTTTATTACAAGTTTTTGTTAAAGATTGTAAACTGCTTTGTATGCACCCACCAAGGGCGATATATTAAAAAACTGAATAGGTGTTAAAACTGAAGAATTTGGTGATGTGAGTGACTGCATGGACATGTTAAAGTGAGCTTTGTGTCAGCTGAGACTGCTGTACCCGATGCCTCGTAAGAGGAAGGGAAAAGCCCCAGCGTCTACCTCTGCTTCAACGCCAAAGACTTTGGTTCAGTCTCTCCTTCCCTTTGCCTCATCCTCTCCAGTGCTACGTTCTCCCTCTGCAGATGCTAGCGGAAGCGAGGCATCATTGAGCCCTCAGCAGAGAACAGCCTCGCCACTGCTGCAACCGGCGGTTATTGTTGTGGGGAAGGTGAAGGAACTCAGTGGGGAGTCCTGTAGTTCTTTGCTGGCAGAGGTTCTCTCAGCATTTAAGTCCTCTTCAGAAGGCTTTTTGAAAGCATCGGCTCCGGAACTTCATTCGTTAGTGGCTGAAGACAGGCTGTAGTAACACTAGAAGCGCTATGGGATGCAAACAAGGCTGTGGATTCCTCCTTGGCTTAATTTGCTGGTAGTTTCAATTCCCAATTGGATCAAGTCTCAACTAAGGCAGAACAGCAGCAGCTGGCTCTGATACAACAGACTGCAAGGTTGGAGCGAGTGGAATCGGCTGTGGATAGTCTCCAGTCAGTGCATACTGCTCAGATGAGGGAAAAATAAATCCTTAATAGGAAACTTTTGTTCCTGGAGAATCGTGTTTGCAAGAACAATTAAAGGTTCCTTAATTTCTCGAAGTGTCCTTTGATTTTGTCTATGGGCATGCTAAAGAAGTATCTAGGAGAAAATGAAAATTCCTGGGGAAGTGGTTCTGCCAATAGTTTGGGCCCAGTACTTATCCCTCAATTCCCATGTCGAGGAAGTGAGTGAAAGTCCTGAGTCTACTCAAACTCCCGATGTTGGGTATTTGACTGCCTTTCTGGAATCATCATTAGAAGAAATCACTGAAAGGAATACCCTGATAACCTGTTTTGCTTTTAAGTCAGACAGTAATGCTGTCCTAAGGCTTTTTTTTTTTTTTTGTAATATGTCAGCATTATTCTTTGGATCTAAGATATATGTGTTTCCTGATGTATCTAGGGATACACAAAAAAAGTGCTGAGAGTTCTTGGCTCTGAGATCCAGAGACTTGAAACTTGGCACCTCTATGAAATTACTTTTTCCTTGTAAAAGTTTGATTTCTTGGCAGTCTAAGCAACTTATTTTCTTTGATCCTAATCAGTTTCTTCGATTTCTTGTGTCCAGGGAGGGCCTTCCTGCTAGGATTGCTGACCCTGAAGGAACCATTAGTTAGGTTGGATAGAGTTGCAGTACTTTGGGAAGCAGACGCTGATTTAGAATTTATTTCTTTTTGTAGGTGTTTCACCTTTTGTATGATTTCCTCCTCCTTGCCACACTTGTGGTAAATTTATGGTCTATATTATTGGAATATTTGTGTTAAATGTTATTACCGGAGTATTATTTTAATTATTGCCTGTTCATTCATATTTGGATCTAAATTTGTTGAAACTGCATAAATAAAAAATGAAAAAAAACCAAACAAACAACAACAAAAAAAAACTGAATAAACAATGAACAGATTGGTTGGCCAAATGAACCCGGAACACCTTGAGGGCATTTGCTATGGCCCAGAGTTCCCAGAAATTTATTTGGTGCCGAATCTCCTGTTCGAACCACAGGCCCTGTGGGTGCAGGCATCCAAATGAGTCCCCAGCCTCGCTTGGACACCTCTGTTGTCAGCTTCCACTGGGGGGGGGGGGGGGGGGGGGCAAGTTCTGCGGCTCCAGCTACCAGTGCAGGAACTGTATTAGAGGCCTGGTAACTGCCACCCAGTCCTGGAGGCGACCTCTGTCCTGTGTCCACTTTGTAATCAGAGTCCATTGAGCCAGGGGAGTGACATGCATGGTGAAGGCCATATGGCCAAACACTTGCAGCATCCCCCAGGACATCAACTGACATCTCTGCTGGGTATCGTGGACCAAGGCTGTCAGCCTTTGCAGGCGATTCCATCAGGAAAAAATCCCAAGCTTGAGTGGTGTCGAGGAGGGCCCCTATGAATTCCAGCTGTTGGGACTTGGTTAGTTAAAGTCCATGTGGAGCATTTCCCCAGCTTTCAAAGAAAGCCTTTGGGAATGCCACTGCGCATGCGTGATCCCCTTCCCTCCCAAGGGTGCCATCTTGATCAGTCAGATGACATAGCTCAGGCAAAGGCAAAAAAAATACCAAGGACAGTGGGCAACTCTAAGGGGAGGTGGGCGATTTGTAAGAACAGATTCCTGCTGTCCCTGGAGAATACCTGTTACATATTAATAACTATGCTTTCTCCAGAAACAAGCAGGAAGTCAGTCCTGACATATGGGAATCCCCAGCTACAGGCTACTGAGGACATGTAGGAAAATGCCAGTCACTGGTAACCGAAGTCAGCCCGAGGACCCCGGGTCCCTGGAAGACCAAGTTCCTGGTAGCTGCAGAAGGGTCAGAGGGCAGGAGTTGCTTAAACCCCGAACAGATTACGGAGTACAGCCTTGCCAAAGGCGGCGTCCTAATGGGATTCCCTTTCCAGGCAGTAATGTGTCGTGAGGGTGTTAGCCGAAGACCAGGTTGCGGCTCAGCAGATGTCCGCCAATGGCATGGAGAACAGATGGGCCACTGATGCCACCCTCACACAAACCCCATGTGCCATGACTCAGCGGTCCAGGGGCAGCCCGGCCTGATCCTGGATGAAGGCGATGCAATCCACCACCCAGATGGAGAGGGTCTGCTTAGTGACCGCGAGCCCCATGCGGACAGGGTTGTAGGAGATGAAAAGCTGCTCAGACCTGCGGTGAACCCGTGTACACTGCAGGTAGAAGGAGAGAGCCCTCCTGCAGTCAAGAGAATGGAGGATTGCCAATGCCTGATCGGAGTGAGGCTTCGGGAAGAAGGTCGGCAGTACTATCTCCTGGTTGAAATGGAAATCCGAGACAACCTAAGGGAGAAACTTGGGGTGCATTCGGAGAAGCACCCAGTCCCCATAGAACCTTGTCTAGGGGGCATTGGCCATCAGTGCCTGAAGCTCACTGACCTCCAGGCTGAGGTGAGGACCACCAGAAAAAACACTTTCCAAGGAAGGTGCCAAAGTGAGCAGGATGCCATCAGCTCAAAGGGCAGCTGAGTCAGCTGCGTGAGGACGACATTGAGGGGGCTTGAAAATAAGCAGACTACGCATGAAGCAGGAAACCAGAGGTTGACCCAAGAGGGGCCACCCCTGACAGGGTGGTGGTTAACCAAGATGGAGCTCAGATGGACCCTGACCGAGTTGTATTTCAAGCTCGCCTGTGAGAGATGGAGTAGGTACCACAGGATCAAGTGTGTGGGGCAAGAGAACAGGTCAGCCCGCATCTCCGAGCACCACACTGAGAACCGACGCCACTTGAAGGCGTAAGCACTCCAAGTCAAATCCCTGCATGAGGCCAGTAGTAAGTCCTCAACATCCACCGGGAGATGAAGGGGGGCTAAAGCAATCACTCAGCTGCCAAACCATGAAGGATAAGGACCTCAAGTTCGGGTGAAGTAGCAGACCTTCCTGCGTCAACAAGCCCGGTGCATCGCCCAGGGGAACCAGAGGCTCCGATGAGAGGCGGAACAGCAGTGGGAACCAGGGCTGTTGAGGCCATCGAGGCCCTGTCCCACTATATTTTGAGGAGAGTTCACGCTATTGCGGCATGGGGGGAAATGCGTACAGGAAGCCATGCGTCCAAGACAGGAGGAAGGCATTGGGGGCTTCCCTGTTCAGGTGTGGAACCGGGCCACAGAACTGTGAGAGCTGAGAGTTCTCCGGGCTGACGAAGAGGTCTAGGACCGGAGTCCGCCAATGCCGGAACAGCCACTGGGTCGTCTTCAGACAGAGGCACCACTCGTGCAGCTGGAGGAGCTGGCTCATCCTGTCTGCCACGACATTGTCCTGGCCCAGGAGATAGGTGGCCTGTAGGGTTATGCCCTGGCAACCCACGAAGGACCACAGGGCTACTGCCTTGAGGCAGAGGCTGTAAGAGCCAGTGCCCCCTTGCTTGTCCATATAGAACACTGCTACTCAGTTGTCCTTCTGGATGAGCACCACCTGGTGGTGAACGTGGTGCCTGAACGCCCGGAGGGCAAGGAGGACCGTCTGGAGTTCAAGAAGGTTGATCAGCTGCCGGGACTCCTCCAGGATCCAAGTCTCTTGCATCCGGAGCTTGCTGCAATGGGCTCCCCCAGCCCATGAGTGAGGCATCCATGGTCAAGACCACGTCGTGTTCTGGGCCTTGGAATGGCATGCCTCGGAGCAGGTTACGGACATCCCGCCACCAGTCGAGGGACTCGGTGAGCAGAGGGTGTGACTGAGGCGGCATCTCAGAGGTGACCTTTGCCTGGGACAATTGAGCCCGAAGGCGCCATTACACTGCCCACATATGCAGCCGGGCATCAGGGATGACATGGACTGTCGAGGCCATATGGCCGAGGAGACAGAGCCTCGCTCGGCCCGATACCGCGTTGCGGCATTGGACCGTGGATGCCAGAGTGATGAGGCAGTCTGCCCTATCTTGGGGAAGGAAGGCTGTCACCCGCTGAGTGTCGAGGCACACGCCGATGAACTCCAGGGATTGGGCTGGAATGAGATGAGACTTTGGGTAATTGACTACGAAGCCAAGGTGCTCGAGGAGGTGGATGGTGCGGGCCACGGCTTGCTGCACCTCGTCGGTCGTCCCACCTGTGACGAGCCAATCGTCTAGATAGGGGTAGATGAAGGTACCCTGCACCAAGAAGCATCTAGTGAACACTCACAGGGTAGATGCTAGGTCAAAAGGAAGCACTCTGTATTGATTGTGGTTCCCCTGCACTCTGAAATGTAGGTATTTCCTGTGCTTGGGATGGACAAGGATGTGAGCGTACGCATCCCGAAGGTCCAAGAAGCATAGCCCACTAGAGGAAGGGCAGCGGGGCGCCAAGGGAGAGCATTTTGAACCTCTCCTGCACCAGGTATTTTTTTAGATTTCTTAAATCGAGGATGGGTCAGAAACTGCCCAACTGCTTTGGCACAAGGAAGTAACAGGAGTAGAACCCACAACCTCTGAGGTGCAGTGGGATCACTTCCACCGCTCACTCCTCAAGGAGGTTGGCAAGCTCCTGTGCCAAGAAGGCCTGGTGCGCGGGGAATCGAGGGGGCTCTGTGGGGTACAAGAGTGGAGGAAGCCGGTTCAGCTGAAGGCGGAAACCTTCCCGGACAACCTGGAGGACCCAGGTGTCTGAGGTGACAGACTCCCATCGGAGAGCAAAGTGGACCAGGCGTCCTCCCACTGGTAGCAGGATTGCCGGAGGGTGAGCGTCTATGCATCTGGTGTCAAAAACCCGGGGCCGACTGGGCCAGTGCTGGGGTCTGGCTTTTGGGACCCTTCGGCTTATGCGGGCCTTGATGGCCACTCTTGCTATGTCCGCCTTGGGATGGAGCCAGTGCCGGAGGTTAAGGTGGATAGCCCCAGTAGAGCAGACCCTTCCTCTGGAAGAAAGGCTTTTTGTCCTGTTGCTTCTACTGCGGGAGGGAGGAAATCCTCAGAGAGACGGGTGCGGATTATGTACTCCGTCTCAATCTCCGCTGCTTTGTCCTCCATTGGTTTGCCAAACAGTTGCTCGCCCAGGCACGGTACATCAAGCAGCTTCTCCTGGATCCATTGTTTGAAATCCAAGAACTGGAGTCAGGCCTGCCGCCTGGCCCCAATACTGGCAGCCGCTACCAGAGCGGAGGAGTCAAAGCTGTTGTAGGCAGCACAAAAAAGGTACTCTGAACAGTCCCCCACTGACTTTAGGAGGGACTAGAAATGGCAGAGGTAATCGCCATTGAGGCCCACCTGGAAACCCCCGAGCTCCTTCGTGAGGTCGCGAAGGAACATACCTATGTATAGCTGGTAAGCCTGGATGCGGCATGCCAGCATGGCGCCTTGGTAGGCCTTATGCCCGAGGGTGTCGAGGGTGTGAGAGTCCCTACACCGTGGGACTGAGGAGTAAGTTTTTGGGCTCTTTTGCTTCTGCATGGCGGACTCCACCACCATAAAAGTATGAGGAAGCTGGGTCTTCCCGAAGCCGACCCTCGCTGGACCCTGTACATAGTGTCCAGGCGCTTGCTGACAATGGGGATAGACGCAGGCATCTCCCACATGCGGAAGAGCAGCTGGGCTAGGATAGGCGGAACTGGGACTGTGAGAGATTCCCTCAGTGGAGCCTTGTATTGCAAAATATCGAGTTTTTCCACACGGGGGTTCCTCCTCAGACTGCGTGGAGAGCGCCAGGGCTCGAGCCATAAACCACACAAATTCCAGAAAGGCAGTGTCTTCGAGAGGAGACTGCCGCTTCTGAACCAGCAGGGAAGGATCCGAGGGGAGATTCCGACGAGCCTGGGATTCAGGGAAAGTGTCCCCTTCAGACTCCCAGCCCGAGAATTCTGAGGATGACTCAGAGCTAGGTTGCTTGATCAGAGCCTGTGCCTTGCGCTGGGTTCCCGAGGTCGAAGCCTGCCTGAAGCCGGAGGTCTAAGCTCGAGAAGATCTCGCACCCAAAGACCGGGATGGAGATCGAGACCTCTGCTGGGATCCCTCACGAGATCCTTGGCTCTCGGGGTTGTCAAAGCGGTTAGGGGAGCCATTACAGGCATTGCCCTCAAAGTCTCAGGGCACGCGCCATCAGGGCCTGGCACCAGCGCCTGCATTCCAGTGTCAGCATTCGGGCCTCCCATTCGGGAGTGGGGCCCTGCGACACTGACACCAGGGTGACCGGGTCGGGAGTTGAGGAGGGGGTCCTCGTCGGGATGACCCTCAGGAGACCGGGCGCCATCACCGGAGGCCTCCATATCTGTATGAGGTATCTTTCGAAGACACTCCTCCAACTCTTGGGACTGCCAAGGAGGGTTGAGGGACCGAGCACGAGAATGCTCACGCTTGTCCGGAGCCCCTGACAGTGTTTCTCAAGACCTTCTTCTTTTTTCACTCCCTTTCGGGGGACCTTTGCTCAGAGTGGCGCCGAGGCTGATCAGTGGAGTGGGAAACTACCAGGGCCACCTTGTGGAAAATGTCATCCAGCTTCTGCTTACGGCTCTGGGTGGCCTTGGAGGACATCTTTTTACAAAGGGAGCAGAGCTCCGGCTTGTGGTTGGCTTTGAGGCACCTAAGACAACAGACATGGGTGTCCATGAGCAACATATTTTTGGAGCATCTGTCACACTTTTTGAAACCGGAGGCCATGGTGACAAAATGAATCACCACCAGCAGTTGAAAAGGATGCGAAAATGCGCTGGTCAAGAAAAAAATGAAAAATTGAAAAATAACAACGAAGTCCCGGGACCCGCTGCCAAGGCAAGGGCACTAGGGACAGCGGGAAGAGGACTGGAAAACTGGAATTAGAGAGTTTAGGAATCTTTTTCCGAGGTATAGGACATGCGTCCGAAGGGCTCCATGGAAAAAGGGAGAATGATCAAGATGGCACCTTTGGGCAGAAAGGGGACCACACATGTGTGGTGGCATTCCCAAAGACTTTCTTTGAAAGTTGAGGAAATGCTCTGCACAGGCTCCATTGGTGCCGACGTCACCCATATGTGAGGACGGACTTCCTGCTTGTTCCTGAAGAACAAGTAGTTTCTCGTCTCTCTACTTGGGGGCAATGAAGAGTGTGTCTTGCTGCTCTTTATCCTTTTCATTGCTGACTCCACCACCAGACAGTGGTGTGGGAGCTGAGGCTTCTCAAAAGCCAGGGTCTTCTGGACCCAGTAGATCAAGTCCAGCTGTCTGCTGACCGCTGGCACTGTGAAGGGAATCTCCCACATTCTTATTTGCAGCCTCTGGTGCATTGGCACAGTCATCACCTCCTTTTGAGCTGAAGGATACTGGAGGATCTCCAGCTCCTCCACCCTTGGCTCATCCTCTGACTCCAGGGATAAGGGAATGGCCACCTTGGCCATATCCAGCATGAAGTCCCGGAAGGACATGTCCTCCAGTAGCGACTTCTGCCGATCATGAGGAGGAGAGAGGTCCAATGGGAGCTTGGGAGATCTATTCCCAGAAAACTCCAATGCCTTGGGGTCTCCCAGCCATCAGACTCCGATTCCAAGTAGCATCAGGCCTTTTCCCGGTGTCAGCTCCAGCTGCTTGCTGAGGAAGAGTGCCTCCGAGATTGATGGTGCATCAGGTGTTTCCATGGACTCCCAGGGGCATCGGACCCCAATAAGCTTGACAGGGAGATAGCCATAAGTACCAGCTCAAAGCGTCTGCATCAGCAGGCAGTGTATGGCTCTCGAGGATCGGCTTCACTGACTGCGGTGGTGATGCCCTAGGCACTGATGGCCAGCCGGTGGGCCTCAAGGGCTCAAAGGCATTCCACCGAGACTGCCGTCTACGAAGGCATCGGGGCCGGTATTACAAATTTGGTCACTGGCTCCAGCACCTCTGTAGAGGAATCCACAATGGTGGGGGATTCCTAGCACCCCTCTGGTACCCTGGCTGATGAGTGGTCTCGTCGGGGTCCCTTAGCGGACCACTCCCGGCCATCGCTCTCCATGTCGTGTCAGGAAGGGTTCCGATGTTGGTGGCCTTCGTCGACAAACTCCATACCAGATGGAGGTCGATGGAGATCCTCTGTTCTGTGGTACCATGGCTCAGCTCTGAGTTAGCTCGGGCCCCTCTCGATGACGATGTCTCCACAGTGCCCGAGGACACTAGGGTTGATGCCGGGGTCAAAGATGCAGAATCTGTCAGCCTGAGGAGGGACTCCTGCTGCTTCTCCTGACCCTTCAGGCCACTTTTTGTCATCTACAAGCACAGGTTACAAGAGGCGGGCTGGTGGAAGGGGCACCAGTTGTGCCGGTCCTTGACCGAGATGGTTCGGGCACACTTTGTGCACTCCTTAAATCCACTTGCTGGTTTCTGGGACATGTCCAGGAACATGGCCATGGCAAGGTTGAATGGCTCGATTGTACTAGCTGTGGGAAAAGGAAAAAAGAAGAAAAAGGGGCAAAAAAATAAAAAGAAAGTGACAGCACCAGGCCCAGTGCTACCAACAACAGGTAGTGAAGCTGGATAGAAAGAAACACCCCAAAGGAGTTAAGACGAAAAACGTTTTCTGACATTGTAGGAACACATCCTAGGAGTTCCATGGAAGAAGAAGACTGGAGAAGATGGCACTGTGGCAGGCAGGAAGGCAGGTGCACATGCATGGTGGAGTCTCCCAAAAGCTTCCAGTAGAAGCTGAGGAGCATTCCTGTGCAGGGCTCCATTGGTGACGCCACCCTTATGGGAGGACTTACTTCCCTCTTGTCCACAGAGAATGGAGATGTTTTGCAGCTCGACAACCACACAACAGGTATTCCCAAATCCTATCAATTATTTTTACTATTGTAAACCGTACTGAGGATGACAGGAGTTGTGAGGTTTCAACATTGGGTCCACAATTGATGAGGAAACGTGTATTTTGTAGGACTTTTTCCATGCAACAGAAAGGAAGAGATGCTAATAAGTATGCTCACTGGCTTCTTCTTTAACTTTGTCCACTTCTGACAGTAACGTCACTTCTCTCTCTATGATGCTGAAAACAGAAGACAGAGAATGGTCAGCGGCAATGCTAAGACGCAGAGTACTAGTTCAACAACAGCAATCTTGCTCTTTCAATACAAATTCTTATTGAATTAAGTGATTTGATGAAAAAAGGATATGCCAATTTTCCAAATACATTAATTAGACCCTACTTACAGAAAGGAAAGAAAAAGCGTGAATGAAGAAAAAATTCATGTGAAAAAAAAAGACACTGACATTTACAAATTTAATATTTTTTGAAATCTTCACATCAATTTAAATGACATGCATAAATGTATAATCAAACAGGCAATTGTTAAAGGTCAATAACCTGTGATGTTTACTTTGCCGTGCCACGTAGCTAGCCAAATATTGAAATATTTGCAAAGTGTAATTTTTTTAAGCACGAGAAACAAAAATACATTTGGCCAGCTCAGATGGCAGAAAGTAATTTCTGTGTATAATTTGTTTGCACACTCAGAATTTCACAGCTGTTGTACATTTATTTCAAGAAAGAACTTTAGAAGACCCATTTTACCTAAAATGTTGAGAGAGGAATTGAGACGTCCAGGTCAGGACTTGCTCAATTACCCCTCTATTTTACTAAAGGCTCTGCCAGATGCAGAGCCTCCTGTATAATATATATAAGAACATGGTCCACGCTCTTACATTAGTGTTTCTGCAGCCAGGAACATCGCAGGTTCCTGGATGCAGCAACGAGATTGAAGGACCCAAGTCAGACCTGTCATCTGTGAATGAGACTGGTAAGGAGGTCAAGTGATCCCTCCTCACCCCAGATCCCTACCCAGCATCTTGGTGTCTGGTCAAAAGCTGTTCCGATTAAAGGAGTCAACAATAGCAGCGTTTCAGAGATGTGGCTTCTAGTTAATTTGATAGCGGCGATATTCAGCCTCTATCTGGCTAATTTTAGTCATTTATCTTATCTTCCCTATAAAGCAGGCTTGATACAAGCAGATAAAAGATGATGAACGGGGATTTTCAAAGTGATAGTTGCGGTCAACAAACCTGCTAACCGCATTAATCATGGAGAGTGGGATATTCAGCGGCAGTAACGTAGTGCCGCTGAATGTCATCAGTGCTGCCACTAAATGCCACAATGGTATCTGCCTAGCATCGGGCATTCCAGTGGCAGGCCGAAGGTGGCACCCGGGGATAACTAGCTAGCGGCAATATTCAGCCACTAGCCGGTTATCCCTCAGCGGCACAAGTTAGGCACCTGAAAGGCTGTCCCACCTTTCACTGCTGAAGTTATACAGGCAGTGACTGAACACCGTCGCTACCCGGTTGGCTTCAGCACTATCTGGTCCACCTGGATATGGCCCCAGCATTGAATATCAGGGTTTAAAGTTCACCGCCGCTGAATATCCCCCCTGATCTGTTTACCTTTCAGCCACTATATTTGGCAGTGCTAAGTGGATATCTCTCTGAAACTCTGCTTAAAGTCATGCATTTTATGGTAGAATCAAAACCAAGAAAACCTAGCCTCACCTAGGCGTATTCGAGAACACTTTGGGGCTTGTTTACAAAGCCGCGGTAGTGGTTCGCGATCGCGATCGCAGCCGCGGCCCCATTGAAATCAATGGGGCCGCGGCTCCGATTACGATCGCAAACCGCTACCGCGGCTTTGTAAACAAGCCCCTTTGTCAAATGATCAGTGGCAACCCAGGCAATCTGTCTCTATCGTATCGAAATAAAAATTCCTGCCTAAGTCAAAATCACACAGAGGGTCATTGCATAAAGATATTCTTACAAACTGTACAGATATCATTATGCATATTTTCCGTCACTTTACCTGTTTAAGTTGGAAAGCTGATTATGCGGTCCTAAATTTAAAAAGATAAGTTATTGATATAAAGTTAGGACCGCTGTTTTTTTGTGGGCCACTTATATGGATAGCTTCATTCAGATAGATGCTGAATATCGCAGCTCTCTGGATAAGTTTAGGCACAGTCTCCAGAATGCCCTGTCTCCCTTCAAGTTAAATGGACACATATTGGTCATATATGAACAAAACATAACTGCATAGCAGATCTGGAAATGTAAAGGAAAGCACTGCCCCCAATGCTGTCTACATAAGTGCCTTTGAATACCATCCCAGAAAAGTATTAATTAAACAGTCTCCCAAGTCTCAGAGATTACATGCTTCTGTATATGCAGTGTAGTGTCCCTCAAGGGTCTTGTTTATCCCCTAGTGGTTAAACCAGTGGGCTGAGAAACAAGGGACCCAGGGTTTGAATTCTGCTTCTGCTACTAACACTCCATGTGACCTTGGCCAAGTCACTAAGGGGCACGTTTACAAAAATGCAGCAGCTTACTTCACATTCAGCCCCAAAATTTAGCATGGGGGTAGAGCTGGACCTGCGCTAAAAAATGGAAGTGTGCCGGCATTTCCCCATGTAGTTAACATGGGTTCCACAGCACTCCCGCACTAAGTTCACTGCAATGAATGTGGGTGCACTTAAGTTGGCAGCAAGTGCACCCATGCTAAGTGCAATCTTGATGGTTAATGTGCACTAAAGATGCCCATGCTAAGCACGGTGTGCGCTCTGCCCCTGAACTGCCCAATATATCGCTCCAATGCGCACTAAGCAATTAGCGTGGGATTTTTACTGTGGTCAAATTTTTGGTGTATAGTAATGCCTCAGATACCCACTTAGATTGCAAAGCTCTTTGGGACAGAGACATATTATACCTGAATATTTATCACTACTACACAGTGTTGCACACAGGACTGTACTTAACCCTGTGCAAGCGGTGCGAACGCACAGGCCACAAAGGCTTAAGAGGCGCATTTCCGCTGTCTGCCGTTGCCACTTTTACTTCTCTCAGCGGCGGCAGGCAACAGCAGATAGCTGAAATGCGCCCCGCAAGCCTTCTTGCGGCACACTAAGCAGGTCTGGTCCCTCCAGAAGGGACCAGACCTGCTTAGCATGCCAACGACTTGCACATCGGGTGAGCATCTTCTCTCCCACCCCCATAAAGTGGCTAGATGGAGGTGTTGGGGGGGGGGGGCGTGCGCCCGATGTGCAAGTTTCACGATCGGTACGGCCCTGGTTGCACATGTCCAGTAATGCTATAAAAATTATAAGTAGTAGTATAAATTTTTATTTGGACCCCCCCCCCCATGTCAAGTTCAACTATGGTAAGCCATGCCTTCATTTTGTCCATTTCAATGCTTGGCTGAGTTGTTGGAAAATGGCAGAGAACACTGTAGCATGTCTAGTAATGGAATCTGTACCTAGGGAACATACGAGTATGTAACATTGTTTTGAAATTCCTCCATTGGCTCCCAGTGCAGTTTTGGACTCAGGTGAAGGTTATTTGTCTGACTTTTAAGGCATTTTGGGGGTGAGGAGCAAGATGGTATCAAGCAGGGAATGCTTTATCCTGACTGCTTGGAGTTTGATTAGATGAGCCCTCCTGTGAAGGGTTCATCTGAGTGGTATCAGGCAGGGGACAATTAGATGTTGTGCCCCTCTCCTGTGGAATGGGCTTCCAGTAGACTTCTATCTCTTGATGGATTTTTTTTTGTCCTTTTGTGCTGTATATCATGAACATCACTGCTGTTTGAGAAAGCTTATGCAGGGGTCAGCTGATGTTGGGGGTTGATATTTTAAGGATATTTTGAGCTGGTTGTTTGGCAGAGCTGTGATGTCGGTTGGGGATGGAGGAAGAGCTTGGACTGATATTAGGGTTCTTTATGAGGTTGCTGGGGGAAGAGTCTAGATTGCGGAGATTGTGCAAGACTACAGTGGCGGGTCATGGGATTTGGGGCTTGATTTTATAATAGGACACCTGTGTGAAAAGTCCAAAAAGGCATCTATTTTGTAAAGGCAACATTAGCACTTATATATCTTTATAAAATGGGCTCCCAGATCAGCTAGGAAGTGCAGGCAGTAAAGGGGCAACCAGTGGAGCCCATACCACCAGCTATGAAAAAAATGTCTGAAGGCCACCACAGGGGCCGGCACAACCATTAAGCAAACCAAGCAGTCGTCTAGGCCATCAACTTCTGGGGCAAGGGAAAGAGCGAGGCATTCAAAACCAAACAATTGATTTTGACACCTAGGGAGGGTGTAAAGCTTAAGGTCTGCCTAGGGTGCCAAAACCTTGACACAACTCTGGGGCCGGCCCTGCCCACCACCCACCATTTGGGAAGGTAGAAGCGGATGCACGGAGAGGAAGAAAAATGAGGTTTTGGGGATGGATGAAAAGATAAGGCACACACAAATTTAGTTCTTCTTTCCCTTCTTCACTCTGATCCCCTCTCTCCTCCTACCTGCCAACCCAGTATTATTTTATTTTTTTACATCATATCATCCGTAGTAGAAACTTTGCATATAACACAATGACTTATCAACTCTGCAGCTGATGTCTATTGAAAATGGTATCAATGCTGCATCATTAAGCAGAAAAAATACAAATTGTTAATTAGGATTTATTAAACATTAGGAGCTCTTTTTAGTCTGACAGGTCCCTCCTACTCCTCGGGAATAGAAAACCTGGGAAATGAACCCACTTTCTCCGTATGGCAACAGAACTGTACCAAACTAGAAATGCACCCCGTGCGGCACGTGAATCTGGTGCCCTCTGCCTCCCCAGCTACATGCAGGAACTCATTTTTAGTGCGTTTCCTGAAAGCTCAATTTTGACATCAGTGCCCCTTCCATAGCCGCACCGCTCACAGAGCCCTTGGTATGATCCTGATGGCAACATACTGGGCTAACCTCTAGGTTTTACTTCCTGCATGTGTTAGTTTAGCTAATGATTTAAAAACCACCGTATTGATATTCGATCTACATAACATATATTAAAAAAAATATTGTTTTAAGTGACAGCGTGACAAAAACTGAAAATAGCAATGGAGTTTGGCATTCAAGAATAAGCCTAATCAATGTCTTTTCAATGTTCTTATAGTTTATTTGGAAAAATGAGAATAGCTTCAAACTCAAACTTATTTTTCATAACATACTTATTACACAAATTGAGGTAAATTTTATAAGCGACTCGAGCATATAGAACTGCATCTACTTTAATGCGATATGCGCATAGATGTTCCTGGAGATGAGATCGGGATTTCTGCACATATTTTACAAATTACATGCATATATACCGATTCTTGCTGGCACATACATGCATAGTGTTACTCCTGCCAAAGAGCAGGGGTAACTTTATGCAGGAGTTTTCAAGGAGGCAATTTTATAAAAGCACATAGCACATGTCTCTGTTTATGTTTATATTTATTAAATTTTATATACCACTGCCTGCCGATCATGGGCAAAAACTCAACAGTTTACAATGGTTAAAACTGAACTAACTAGAAGGAAAAAAATAGGTTGTAGAAAAGAAATAACATTGATTCTTAACATAAGCATAATAAAAAGAGAGAGAAAAGATACAGCTCAGATGTCTGGTCCAAGGAATGGCACAGGTTCAGCCAATGACTGGAAAGCCTGGAAATCAGGTGATAGATGGCTGTGGGTTATTAACTGATAGCTTGGGCAAAGAATTAAGCCTTCATGGTGCCATTGAATTTTTTGAGGAGTCCTCTGACTGGATGGCAGGAGGTAGTGAATTCGATAGGGTAGGAGCTGCTACCTTAAAAGCAGTTTGCCTCATTTACCCATGTGAGCGAATATACATTGTCATGGGGCTGTAGGCCTTCGCCTAGGGCCCCGAGGTTGGAGTTGCCTTGCTATCTTCTAGTGGTCAAAAATAGTCTCAAGTCGAGTGGTTAAGGCAAAACAAAACAAGGGCTTTATTCCCCTTCCCGCAAGGATATCATGTGCATAACCAAAAACAGGGAAAACAAAACAGTTTCTCACAAAGAAAAATATCTTCTTTTTCTTTGCTCTTTTTACAGGGCTTTAGCATAAAGATTCAATATCATCCGCAAGACATAATGTACAATCCATAGGAGCCTGTTCTGGAACCCTGGTGTTACTTTCCCATTGCATCTCTTCACTTTCAGCATACGTTGTGCTTGGGTTTAAACCTTCACAGCTGTTTTTATGAAAACCCCTCTCTGAAAGTTCAGATAGCGTACAGGGACACAGTTCTGTGCAAGTATGTTTAAGAGTACCTGTATCTGTAGGGTTGCCTCTCCAGCTCTCCTTTTCCACCCTCCAGGTGTTAGGGATTGTTTTGTAGCTTCCTGCAGATATTTCTGGTCTGGAGCACTGCTCTGACCCTCAATTCCGAATGGAGCTTCTAGCTTTCCCTCTCACAGTGCTAGGCTCCCACCTGTATAATTGTTAAGGTCTTCCCTCTGGCAGTGAGGACTGGGGACTTTCCTGCTCACTCGGTCTAGGCAGCCTCCTAGCCCCAGGTTGTGCCCTCCTCTCTGGAGCACTGACTTCCCTCCCTGGGCTGTAAACAGGTTTCTCGTAGGACCTCCAGCTACCGGCAGTCTGAGCACTTCCCCTGCCACGTTCCTCTGAAGCTTTGCCTCTGCTGCTTCCTGTTCCAGTGACACGCCCAGTGCTTCCTCTGTTCAGCAGGCTTCTCCCTCTGGGACCTCTGCCTCCCTGGTTGCTGACCTCTGCTCTTTCTTTCTGCTTCTCTTCCTCTTCCTCCTCCTTCTCCTTCCCCTTCTTTCTGGCTGGATCTACGAACCAGCTTTTATCTCCCTGTTCGCTGTAAGCTGACTGTGTTTTCTTGGACAGCTTGGGTGTGGTAGTTCTGCTCCTCTGTTCCTTTGCTTCTCCTGAGCTGCACATGCTGGCTGCCTAACAGATTCTAAGGTAAATTTCTCTTTTCTATCTATCTGCATAGGCTCTGTGTGGGCTTCTACGTCACATATCCCCCCTCCCTTAAGATATTACGGGCTGGTGGATCTACGTTCACACAGCTTGTAATCCGTGATAATGCATCTGCATTAAGATGCAATCTGCCCGCTCTGTGCTGCACTGTAAAGTTAAAGGCCTGTAGCGCCAAGTGCCAATGGGTCAGACGAGGGTTATGGTTCTTCATGCTGCTCAACCACTTCAGGGGTGCGTGATCCGTAATTAGTACAAACTTACGGCCAGTGAGGTAGAATCTAAGGGCTTCCACTGCCCACTTAATGGCCAAGCATTCTTTCTCCACTGTGGAGTAGTTGCCCTCTGACTTGGACAGCTTTCTACTAAGATGCATAATTGGGTGTTCCATGCCATCAAACTCTTGGGAGAGGACTGCTCCCAATCCAGTCTCAGAGGCGTCTGTGTGGACGACGAAGGGTCTCCCAAAATCCACACCGTGTAGCACCGGGACTTCGCACAGTTTCCCCTTTAACCCTATAAATGTCCTCTCAGCCTCCCGGTGTCCATTTTATATTATTCGGAGCATTTTTCTTTAGCATGTTGGTCAACACGGTGCTCTCCTCTGCGAAACGGGGTATAAACCGGCGATAATAGCCTATCAGGCCTAAGAAACTCCTTAATTGTTTCTTGTTCGCAGGTCTCGGGAAGTTCTGTACGCTGTCTACTTTACTTAGCAAGGGCCGGAACATTCCTTTCCTGACCATATGCCCCAGGTATTTAACTTCTGTACCCGCAAACAGACATTTCCTTGGGTTTAGCGTCATTCCTGCCCGTCTCATGGTTCTTAAAACGGCCTCCACCCTGGGCAGATGTTGTGCCCAGCTGGTACTATGGATGATGATATCTTCCATGTACGCTACCCGCATACTCCTGGTGGGGCCGTAAAACCTGGTCGACCAGCCTCTGGCATGTTGCCGCTGCCCCATGCAAACCGAATGGCATCCTACGGAACTGGAACAACCCGACGGGAGTACTAAAGGCAGTTTTGGGTCTGGATTCACGGGTCAACGGTATCTGCCAGTATCCTTTGGTCATATCAAGTGTGGTCAGATACCGTGCTTGTCCCAGCCGGTCTAGTAACTCCTCTATTCGAGGCATGGGGTATGCGTCGAAGAGTGAGATGGCATTCAGCTGCCTGAAGTCGATTCAAAAACGTAGGCGCCCATCTGGCTTAGGTACCAGGACGATGGGGCTACACCACGGACTTTTCGACTCTTCTATAACGCCCATGCTTAGCATCTCCCGTACCTGGGATATCACCTCCTTCTTCCGGGCTTCCGGTAGCCGGTAAGGCCTTTGCCGCACCACCTTCCCCGGTGGGGTAAGAATCTCGTGCGCTACCAAGCTGGTTTCTCCAGGCATTGACGTTAGGACATCTGTGAACTTCGCGAGCAACTGGGCCAACTCCTGCTTCTGCTGTAGAGACAGTTCTGCGCCTATCTTAGGTGCCGGGTTTTCTTTACAATCTACGAGTTGTGGACCCAGATCGTCCTCCATTTTCTCTTCGGACGTGGCGGTCAGACCTTTCACTTCCGTCTGCCTGGTGGACCCGAATCCACCAGCTCCACGACTCGTGGGGGTTAACAGTGGCACCTCTTCCAAGGAGGGGAACCCAACCCTTTCACATATGAGTTGAGCCACCCTATCACCTACTTTAACTTTAAAGTCTTGATCATCAAAGTTAAAAAGTAAAATTTTGACCACCCCCTTGTAGTCAGGGTCTATTACTCCCGCGCCCACATCAATAAAATATTTGGAGGCTAGCCCTGAACGAGGGGCTATTCTGCCGTAACAACCCATAGGCAGTTGTATTTGTAAGCCCGTGTCTATTAAGGCTTTCCCTCTCTTAGGAATCACGTCCTCAACAGCGCTAAAAAGATCGAACCCCGCAGCCGCGGGTGAGGCTCTCTGCGGTTTCTGCGCTTTAGGGGATACTTTGCAGAACTTCAGTACGAATCCCGATTTAGCTGAGGGTTCCACGTTCCCTGGCGCCTTTGAACTTGCGCCTGTCCTTCTGGGTTTTTCAAATAGGGGTTTCGGGACCACCGTCACCATGGCCTTCATTTTTGGATTATCCTCCTGTTCTAGCCCCCTTTTAAGCTCCTCTCGCGCGGGCAGCTCGCCTAGGGCCTCATCTGCAGGTCTACCCTCCTCCTCTGTGGGTTCAGATTCCTCCTCTGGGGGTTCACCCTGTATCTCTGAGGTTCGGGCCTGGGACCGGGTGGAGACCATACCTCCCTTTACGTGTATGCCTTTCTCTATCCCTCTACAAAACGGGGGCCAGTCCCTCCCTAGCACAATATCATAGGGCAGTTTAGGGATTATGGCCACTAAAACCTCCCTCCGTGTTCCTAACCCTTTTACTAAAACTCTATAAAGAGGGTAACTGGTGGATGCTCCATGTATACATCGAATCTTCGCTACTCCTTCTGGTTGGCTCGGTGCTGACCCCCTGCAGGCTTGTATAGCCTGCCAGAGTTTTTTCGAGACCATACTCTGGTCAGCTCCCGAGTCAAGCAACGCCCTAGCCAAAACACCTTGCACTTCTACACTCAGAAGGAAACCTTCTTGTATACATTTGTCATCATCAATTGCTGTTCGCATTACACAATTCCTCTGCCTGTGACCCATTTTACCACATTTAAAACATTTTACTTCTGCCTCTTTAACATCTCTCCTAGGCAAACAGTTGGTCACACCTTTCACATAGGGTCTAGGCTCCTTTATTGCTTTTTCAAAATTTGCCTCGCCAAACATGCTCTGAGCGCCTCCTTGTGGTTTACCGGCCAACTCAGCCTCCATAAACCGCTCCGTGAGGTGGGCTGCTTCTGTTGCGGTTTGGCAATTTTGTAAAGTCAAAAAGGACCTTATCTCAGCAGGAACTGCCTCCATAAATTGCTCTAGCACAATGGCATCAATAATGGATTTGAGGGTCTTTTCCTCAGGAGCGAGCCATTTCCATGCCAAGCTTCGCACCCTTTGGCACAACGCCTTAGGTGTTTCACCCGGTTGGAGCTTAGTGGCTCTCAACATCCTCCTGTATACCATAGGGGTTAAGCATAATCTATCACGAATGGCCTTTTTAAGCTCCTCATAATCTGTCACCAGAACAGCGGGCATGGCTTTGTAGGCCGCTAAGGCCTCTCCCGTTAGGGAGGTGGCAAGCCGGACTGCCCATTGCTCAGGCGGCCATCCCACATTCAAGGCTACCCTTTCAAAGGCCTCTATGAAGTCATCAATATTGTCCTCAACAGTCAATTGTCCAAAAGACAAAACTCCACAGTTCTGTGGTCCTACCACACAGGCATGCTCTCTTGGCCTTTTCTCCGCCGCCTTCTGGCTTGCCAGCAAAGCCTCTATTAGATCCATCATGGGCTTTTGCTGGGCCTGCATGGCTGCAACGGCTTGTTCTTGTGTCAGCTGTGCCAGTTCTCTTTGTTTCTCAAACTGAGAACTCATCCAGCGAAGGACTTTGTGGGGATCCATCTCCGGGTTTTTCTCTGCAAGATAAACAGAAAAAAAAACCACCAAGTGCGGCACCACACTTCTTTCAGAGGTTAGCTTTTCTGAGTTTCCTCAGCACTCCTTCTCCTCCGAATCCCTCAACACCTGTTATGAGAAAGGATCTTGAATAGGTTTCTATAACTAGGGAGGTGGAACACTGAATGGGAACTCCTCCGGGTGTGCGCTATGTGAAAGGGTGGTGCTGTCCTGGGCAAATCGGCGAAGCAGACCTATCAAGCTGGAGTTCGGACGTAGGATCCCCCTATGTGCTGGGGGTGGGGGGACTCTTCTGGCGAGAGAGGGGTCTACAGTCATTTTTGATGTTTTTTGGGGGGGCCTCAACACTGAGAGGCCTGTCCTCCCTGTGCCACTTAAGGGAGCTGCCTGCCTTAACTGAGGTGGAGGCAAACCCATCTTGAACTGGAAACACCCTTAGAGGAGGGCAACTTGGAGTGCTTAGTCTTTGCTGGTGCTAAATAACCCCTGGTCGGTTCTGCTGAAGGTTAGAGCTAGTGGGGAGGTGGTGGATCCATGGGGTTTGGAGTTTAGGGCCCATGTGTGGTGGTCCTTGGCTGTCGCAGAGTGTGCCAGTACTGGGAGGGAGTCTGCCTCCAGTAACGCAGCAGTGAGACCTGCTCCCGATTGTGCCTTGCTAGGCCCGATGAGGGCGGAGCCGGAGAGGATCACTGATTACTGGACAGAAGGCCTACGGTAGAGCAGAGTGGCCTTGGAATGATGGCATGAGGCTCCAGTGTTTCTTTTTGCTTCCTGATCGCCTCCTAATCACCAAAGATTACTGTTTCTGTTTTTGATTTTTTTTAATTGCAGCGGCCTGAGGCCACGTGGTGATATGGCAATCGGAGGAGTAAGGGGGAGCGGCGCGGCTGCCACCGAGAACTGTTGTTTTTTTCTTTTCTTTTTTCAGATGGCAGTTGGCCCGTGATGCCTCGGGGATCGCAAGGAGCAGCAGGAGATCCCGGAGAGAGGCACAGCTTAAAGACTACCGATGAACCAGATGGAGGAGGGGAGAGCCGTGCAGCATGCTGGCATGACAAGGGAAAACCGAGAATCACAGATGGGGGAAGGCGTACACATGCTCAGAGAAGTCCAAAAGACTTCTCTGCTCCCCGCGATCCCCGAGTCCAAAAGACTTCTCTGAGCTAGGGGAGAGTCCGACACTGAAGGCTCCATCATGGACGTCACCAGCACAGTGTGCTTGCATCCCCCCTCCTTTCTCCGGAGAAATAGAATTAGAAGACTGTCTTAAGAAAGGGGGAAAACCGGAGTGAAACGCACTGTGGGTTATGGCAAGGATCTTGAATAGGATTCTATAACTAACTGGGAGCCAAAGGGGGTTTTTCAATGTGGTTATATTTCTTGGTGCCCTTAAGGAGCTTAGCGGTAGAGCTTTGAACAATGAAAATTGTTTTAATTGAGTAGATCTTATGTCGAGAGAAGGGAATTGTTTTAATCTAGGTAAGAGAGAATGGCAGCATGGCTTGACGTGTGCACAGAAGCAGGATTCGTATAAGATGGAGAACATAAAAAGACTTTTTTATTCTATTCAAAATGTAGGAATCAATCAATAAATGTATTTCAAGTTTAATACTTTAATAAAATAGATGAAACATATGCACCTTGGTATGTACCTTCATAGCCTAGGTGGCCTGTTAGAAAATTACCCTCAAAATCTACTGTGAAGCTCAACTGAATAGTATGCATATGGCAACTGGACCTAACTGAAAAATAAATTTGATATAGGCCGGATTTTGATGCTACTGTACTGATGCATTCCATATTTGAAAGCAAATAAACAAATGAAATCTAAGCTTTCTTGGTAAAAGGAAAAGGAAGTTCAGCTAATGGGAGGCCAGCTGCCTGAATAAGAGGACAGACCGTGACATTCAGTGGAACTTTCCAGAGAGCGCCACTGAATATCGCCACAGCCCACCCTGGTATTATCTGGTTAGTGCAGGGACAGTCCAGGGGCAGAGTGGGGGCAGTACTGGGTGCCGGCATTTAACCAGTTAGAATGATTTCTCAGAGGTCCTTGTCTGGACAACTTAGGCCACATGAAAAGAAGGCCTTAGTTTTAATCTGGGCAAGCATGGGCTGAAAATCACGCTAAACAGTTAAATGTTGGCACCTACCTTGTCAGCTCCACTCAGCCCAGATACTCAGCAGCACTGCCACTGGATATCCTGCCGATATTTATGCACCAATGCTGACTGCCATGGAGTTTGAATATTGATAGTCTTGACAATTGGGCCAAATATATCCAAAGAAGTCTGATCCACCAATACATATTCCTACAGTCTTTTTAGAGTTTTAAATGCCTTAAGTACTCACCAGTTGTGTAACTCAGCAAAAGTGGCTTTGATCTTCTTCACTGAGGTGTCTATATCCTCTTTGATGATAATGTGGTACCTGGTTAGGGAAACAGCGCAGCGTTGCAAGTCTTTCACCGATTTCTCAATACTGGGTCCTAAAAAACAAACCATGCTCCATAACTAAGGTTACAAGATGTCCCCGATTTTTGTTTTTTTTTAAATGCTTTATTTAAATTTTTTAACAGTACAACGTAAGTAATATACACAGAATCAAACAGATCTTAAACAAAAGAAGATACTCCACACAAAAAAAGTAAGATAAACAAACAAAATTAACTAAATAAACCCAAGCCCCCCCACCCCCCCCCCCACCCTCAGCTCCTTGCAATAACTAATATAGCATGATTAATATGATATAACAAAATCCTAATGCGACAAACTGGCAACATATTCATCAAACGGTGCCCATTTTTCCATGTTTATCAACATAGATCCGGTGTGATGCACCAAAGTATAAGTCTTCTCATAACTTGCATAAAGAAAGACAGAATTCCACCATACATTCCAATCTAGATTACGGAGATTTTTCCAATTACAAAAAATAGTTTTAAGAGCTACCGCAATCATAAAATTTAACAAAAAATGATGACTTCGGGGAAGAGGTAAGAGACTTGCTGCGGACCGCAAGCATATAATAGGCCAGGACAACGGGACTGAGAACTTTAGAACTGCCTGAATTCTGCGCCAAGTCGGGATCCAAAACCTTTGGACACCAGGGCACTCTAGGATCATATGGGACAACGTACCCGGCTGTTCATTGCATGTCCAGCACCGCCCATTATTTTGCTTGTCCCATTTAGATAATTTTATGGGGGTAATATGGGCACGGTGCATAAAGAAGAACAATGATTGTGTAAGCGCGGCAGATCTGGCCACCCTAGTGACCGATCCCCACAAGTGCACCCACATGTCCGGAGTAATCGCAGAACCTATGTCAGCCTCCCACACCTTTGAAAGGCCTAATAGTGACCCCGGGAAGCACTCACCTAAGAACATATACAGGCGAGAAATTGCCTTCGGCTGGTCAGCGACTTCACTAATCTTCTCAAGTAAAGGACAGGATTCTGGCAAAGTGGTAATATCTCCAACTACAGACTGGATACAGTGTTTTAGCTGAAACCATTGGAAAAAGCAAACCTTCGGTAACGAAAATTCTTTCCGGACCACAGCAAAAGGTTTCCAATGGTTTTCTAAAAGCAGCTGACCAACCGTCCAAATCCCACACTCCTGCCAGATCCTCCAAGCGAAGGAATTTCTCTTTATTTGAAATAATGGATTTCGCCAAAGAGGCGAAGCTCTAGAAAGGCAGCTAGTAGAGGGCGCCCTAGTGGTAACAGCAATATAAGCTTCCTGAGTGTTGATCACCACCCCCAAAGCCCCACTGATATCTACCATTCTAGACCCAAGGAGTGCCTGCATAGGATAAGGGGAAACCAATCGGGCCTCGACTTCCAACCATATGGGAACGTTATGCTCATCCCTGGGTGTGCACCATAGCGCCCCCTGCTTTAAAAGAGACGCTATGTGATAGCGATAAAAGTCTGGGAAAAATACACCACCTTTATCTTTAGGCATTTTCAATTTACGCAGCGCAATTCTGGGAGGCTTCCCTTGCCATAAAAAGCTAAGCAGAGAACGTTCGAGAGATCTGTATATTGTCTGGGGTAGCAGCAAGGGGAGCATGCCCAGTACATAGTTCACCTTGGGAGCGACAGTCATTTTAATTGTTTCCATCCTGCCCCACCAGGACAAGTGTAAGGGGGACCAATGTAAAACTAACTCCTTTAACATATCTTGCAATATCTTACAGTTAACATGGATGATCTGGTCTAAAGAGGCACAATAGCGAACGCCTAAATATTTGATTGGGCCAGCCTCCCACTGAAATGGGAAGGCGGCCATAGAGGACGCAGTGGCGAGGCTATTTAAAGGGAAAGCAACAGATTTATTCCAGTTGATCTTATATCCTGAGACTGACGAGTAATGCTCAATCACTTTTAAAATTTCGGCGACCGAGCTGGGTTGAGTAAAAAGCAAAAGATCGTCTGCATAAGCAGAAAGTTTTACTTGCATATCGCCTATTGTAATCCCTTGAATGAACTTGGATTGCCTAACTGCTAAGTTGAGTGGTTCCAAAGCTAAATTAAAGAGCAAAGGAGATAAGGGGCAGCCTTGTCGGGTACCTCGCCGCAAAACAAACAATTGAGACAGCAAGCCATTTGCAAATATACGCGCTGTTGGCTTAGCACACAATACTTTCAACATACGACAAAAGACCGGACCGAAGCCGAACCATCTCAAAACTTCAAACAGAAAATGCCATTCAAGTCTATCAAATGCTTTTTCAGCATCCAGGGCTAAACCCACTAGCGGGAAGTCCAGGGTATTAGCTTTACATATCAGATTGCACAACAATCGGCCGTTATCTGCAGTTGAACGCGTAGGGATAAAACCGCATTGATCCGGGTGGACTAATCCTGGAAGAAACCCGTGTCAGCCTCCTTGCCAAAACCGTAGCATAAATTTTATAATCCGCATTCAATAAGGATATAGGACGATAGTTACCTACTCTAGTGGGGTCCCTACCTGGTTTCTCAAGAACAACCACAGTAGCCTCGGAAAAACGTCCGGTCTCAACTCGAACCTCTTGCAGAGAATGAAAATATTGCAACATCCAAGGAGTTAAGTCCTTTGCAAACGTTTTGTAAAACTCAGTCGGAATGCCATCCGGCCCAGCGGCCTTCCCGTGAGCAAGAGAGCCAATAGCCTCATAAATCTCATCCTCCCTCAAAGGGGTATCTAGTTCCCCAACCTGGGCATCCGTTAAAGCTGGATGCTTAAGAAGTCCCAGGAAGCCCTGGATCCGCTCCCGAGAGGCAACTACTTCAGAATCATATAATTTGGCATAAAACTTAGAGAAAGCGTCCAAAATTTGTTCGTTATTATTTAACAAATGCTGCTTGTCATCCACCAAGGTGGTTATGTGTACCCTATTACGTTTACCTTTTAACATTGCTGCCAACGTTCTACCCGCCTTATTCCGTTCCACGTAATACCGAGATTGCTGATGATGCATAAGTTGCTCAACTTCGGCACTCAACAAAGAATTATATTGACAGCGCAACTTTTGTAATCTAGCAAGGATACAACTAGCAGAGTTGTTGGACCACAGTCGCTCCCCCGCCTTAATTTGATCATCTAAGACCTTAAGCCGCGCTTTCCTTTGTTTGGCCGCCTTAATGGAATAACTAGTTATCACGGCTCGCATTGTTGCTTTAAAGGCCTCCCACCAGGCCCAGCTCGCTGTATCCGAGGGGGCATTTAATTTAAAATAGTCGGCCAGGGCCGTTCTAAGGGTAATACGAAAGTCCTCCTCCGAAAGAAGAGACCGCCGAAAAGACCATTGCTCAGAGCCCTTCACCTCCTCCGCTAATTGGAGACCTAAGGTAATGGCCGAATGATCAGAGATATGCCGAGCTTCAATACCAACAGAGATTACATTTGGGACTAAGGACTTAGAGATTAAAAAATAATCTATACGAGATAAAGAATTGTGTGGAGCTGAAAAAAAAGTGAAATCTTTCTCCGCCGGGTTAAAAATTCTCCACACATCTATTAGCCCTACAGAGTCCATGCAAGCTTTAAGGACCAAGCTAGCTTTAGAATGGCTCTCCCTTTTACAAGGATGACGGTCCAGTAGGGGATCCAAAGCCATATTAAAATCCCCACCCACCACCAGGGGAAATTGTGCCTCGTCTTGTAGACTAACGGTGATCGACTGAAAAAATCCCGGATCATCCATGTTCGGAGCATAGACATTGCAGACCACTAATTGCAGACCATTAATTAACAACCTTACCATGGCCCACCGCCCTTCCAACCCACTCCTGGAAGCCTCAACTTTCGCCCCAAGGGAGCTACGCACCAGGATGGCTACACCATTTTTTTTCCGCACTGCCGGCGCGTACCCGGCTAGCGCAAAAGATCCCCCCGCTAGTTTCTTAGTCTCTTCTGCGCCTAAATGTGTTTCTTGAAGTAACAAAATGTCAACATGATGCTTTTTACCATAACATAAAATCTTTTTTCTTTTGATTGGATTTTGAATGCCTTTCACATTGAGAGACATTACAGTAAACCCACTAGAGCCTGACGCCATCGTTATACATATATACAAAGATCATAAATGCCAGAGTCGCCTTACACAAAATATTGAACTTACCCCTAACTAAACCAACAAGCAAGGAGCTGACCCCAACCCCAATAGGGCCAAAACCCACCCTCAGGTGAGACAGTGCAAGACTAATGGTCCCCGTTCACCCATACTTTCACATACTGAATAACCCATCTATCTGTGTTGGCAGCAACTACTCCTTAGTGAGGCTGTCCTCATCAAGAACACCAGGCAAGGGCCGGTTGGGCAACCAAAACATACAGAACATAGTTACTCATAAAAAAAAAAACCATTGCAGCACCAAAGAGAAAGAAAAAAGAAGGAAAAAGAGAAAAGGAGAATAAAAGAACATAGGCAATGATACAATGATAATCATGCCCCAAACCGGCTTCCTAAAACTTGCCTCGAAGTAGCCATCAACAACAGCCATTCACAACACAATATTCTTTTGTAAAACAGCGCCCAGCTGTCAGCACATTTGAAGCGCCTCCTGGTCTTCAATAAAGGCTGCTAGGGATTTAGGATCCTCAAAAACCTTGGTGGAATTATTTAGAGTCACCTTAAAACGTGCTGGGTAGAAAAGCCCATAACGGGCTTGCAGTTTCTGCAATCGGGGACGAAGAGCAAGAAATTGCATCCGCTTCTCAACCGTGGTTTTACTGTAATCAGGGTAAAAAGACAGCCTCCTGCCCTCAAATTGCACTTGCTTCGCAGATCTCGCAGCCTCCATTATTTGAGAAACATGTTGAAATCGCAAAACACATAATATCATGGGCCTTGGCTTGCCGTCGCGCACTTCCCCCCGAGGGGGAATACGATGGGCTCTTTCAAGCTCAAAAGATTGTTGGAACTCGATTTTTAACAACTTTGGTATCCACATTTGCAGGAATGCGACAGGGTCTTTACCCTCTGCCCCTTCAGGAATACCAGTGATGCGAATATTGTTACGGCGCGAACGATTATTCATGTCCTCCAACACCCGTTCTAGCTTCTCAACACGTTGCAGGGCTTGCCTGACTTCTTTAACGCTTCCCTCTTGTGCCGCAACTTTCTTCTCAATGTTGTCAATCCGAGTAGTCAAGAGCTCTAGTGAACAGCGTACCTCTTTGAGATCCATTTGCACCGAAGTTAGGGTATCTCCACTGGACTCCACCAACGCCCGCATAGATCGGATCTCGGCCAGGATTTCCTGAAAGGCCTCTGGAGACTCTTTCTGCGGCGCCATTTTGTGCTGAGACAAGGGATCGGTTTTAGATCGTTTCGATCCGGTATTTGACGTCCCCGCAAAGTCCAGACGGGTCTGTTTGGAGCTGGCCATTGCCTGTGCCTCGAAGGGACCAAAAGCTCGATCCAAGCTTACCGCCAACACAGTGGGTACGTTGGGTTGTCAATGGGTTCGCGGGAGAAGCAAAGCTATGCGACCATCACCGTCTGCTGCTGGCTCCGCCTCTCGATGTCCCCGATTTTTGTGGATTGTCCCCCGATTTTGAAATAGTGTCCCTGACTCCAAGGATTATAACCACCTCCTGTCCCTGACTTCAGTGGGGACAGAGGCAAAGGACTTTACTTCTCCGTCTTTTTGATCCTGATAGGAGAAGATGTAAAATTAACTTATTTTCTGAAAAAAGAGGAGGAATTTTAGAAATGTATAGCATACTTATCTATATGTATAAAAAGCATTTCCATGAACAGCAGGAATAAGTCCTCACATATTGGTGACGTCACTGATGAAGCCCCGCATGGAACGCTCCCCGGCTTCCAAAGGAAGCTTTTGGGAAGTATGCCGTGCATGCACGCCTGCCTTCCCCACCCGTCACAGCACCATATTCTCCAGTATAACAACATAGCAGGAGCCAAAAAGAAACTCCCCAGGGAAGTGGAAAGGTTGTGAGGGCTTATTCCTGCTATTTACAGAGAACACATGCTATAGGTGAGTAACTATGCTTTGTCCATGAACATGCAGGAAATAAGTCTTCACATATGGATTCCCAAGCTCCAGGCTGCCAGAACCCGAGGAGAAAGAATAGCCCAACTGGGCATCGAGAACTGGAGAAGCCAGGAAGACCAGAGAGGAAATGCTGTCAAGGGACTCATCTGATGGCAGTACCCACAGTCAACATTGACCAAGGGAATTTTGAGCAGGTAGACTGGACGGACAGAAGGGTCGGTGGCAGGAGTTGACCCTCAAGACCTAAAGAAATGCCGGAGTTTGGCCTGGCCAAAATTGCTGTCCCTATGGGAATCCCCATCCAGACAGTAGTGAGCTGCGAAGGTATGGACCGATGACCATGTCGCAGCCTTGCAGATCTCTTCTGCGGAGACAGAATGGAGGTTGGCTACCGATGAAGCCATCGCATGGATATTATGAGCTCTGACATGATCCTCAAGGCTCAGATCAGCCCAGGAAGACATTTGGGTGATGCAATCAGTGAACCAGAGGGATAACGTGTGCTTCAAAATAGTGACCCCCAGCCTATTGGGGTTGAAGGAGATGAACAACTGAGAGGACTGACAGTGAACCTTTGTGTGTTGGGGTCTTTTGGACTTGGTATAGTGAATCGAGCCGGCAGCTGATGGCTGGGAGCGTGAATGGCACCTCCCACAGCCACAGAAGCAACCTCTGCAGGGCATGGTGGACAGGAATTATCACCGCCTAATGAGGGGCTGAAGGGTATTGGTGGAGTTCCAGTTCCTCTGCCCTTGGTTCCTCTTCCAATTCCAGAGGTAAGGGGATGCCTTGGCCAGGTCCCGAACAAAATCCTGGAAGAATATGTCTTCCAGGGGCGACGTCTGCTAGTTCAGAGGGAGCAACCGGTCAGACAAAAGATCCTGGTCCCGAAGATCTGGTTTCCCATTCCGATTCGGATTCCACAAGGAAGTCGAAGTAATGCCAAGTCTCCTATGAGTGCCTACTGCACAGCTCAGGAGAGGGTGGATGTCGATGGCCCTCTTTGCACTCGGCATGCCGATGGCGATGCCCAGGGGCATCAGACTCCAATACATTGGAAAGGGAGATGGCTCCGGCCACCGGTGTCAATACCCAAAGGGTAAGAAAAAAGCTAACCAATGACAGGGGGTGAAAAAATGAGCAAAATTTCAGTCACAAGGGCAAGAAATTCAAATTTTATTCCTGATTGCAACAACATGTCCTAAGAGCTCCATGGAAAAAGGAAGACTGGAGAATATGGCACCGCAGCAGGCAGGGAAGGCAAGCGCACACGTGCAGCATACCTCCCAAAATCTTTCTTTGGAAGCTGTGGAGCATTCTGTGCGAGGCTCCGTTCGTGACATCACCCATACATGAGGACTTATTTCCTGCTTGTTCATTGGGCATTAAATTTATGCATATATGTATGTATGCATGCTTATAACTCAAGAATGACTGCTACTGTCTTTTTTAAACTTTTGAAATGTCTGAATGCTACCGATCATTTCAAAATATATGGGAGAAAAATGTCTGAGGAGGGAGGAACGCTGTTTCTCCCAACCTAGCTCATCTCTGCCTAGGTGTTCCAAATATGTTCTCCAAAAATTTGGTAGCCCTATCCCATAACATTCCCCAGTACTGTAAGATCACACTTTACTTTACAATATTAGTCATTTGCTTCTCACAATCAAAGAACAGTCTCAAAATGGGCCTGCACCTTAATGTAAAGAAGACAAAGATCATGACAACTGGCATAATCAACAGGTTCATCGTCGAAGGAGAAGAAACTGAAATTGTGAATAACTTTAACCTACTTGGATCAACTATCAATAAAGAAGCAACAAGCAGTCAAGAAATCAGACGATGCATTGCTCTTGGCAGAATGGCTATGAAAGACCTAGATAAGATTCTCAAGAGCAGAGATGTCTCTCTCCATACAAAGATTCGATTTGTTCAAGCCATGGTATTTTCAATAGCATCATATGGATGTGAAAGCTGGACAGTGAAAAAGATAGACAGGAAGAAAATTGATGCCTTTGGATTATGGTGTTGGCGGCGAATACTGTGTATACCATGGACTGCCCGAAGAACAAACCAGTCTGTACTAGAGGAGATCAAACCTAAGCTTTCTTTAGAAGCTCAGATGACAAGACTTCGACTTTCATACTTTGGACACATCATGCGGAGAGAGAGATCATTAGAGAAAGACATCATGCTTGGCAAGATAGAAGGTCAACGCAAAAGAGGAAGGCCAGTTATGAGATGGATCAATACAATAACAGTAGCTACGGGTTCCAGTCTGTCAACAATGAGCCGCCTGACTGAAGACCAAACACAATTTAGGATAGCTATCCAGAGGGTCGCCATGAGTCGACTCCGACTCGATGGCACTTAACAACGACAACAACATTTGTCAAGCTCCTTTTTGGCACATTCTTCTCTAAACCAAATTAGAAAAATGTAGCTGCCTTCAAAGTGAAAGACAGAGCATACTGCTCTCAGATTTTATTTATCAGTGAGGCACTTGCAAGTTTCCAGACCTAGATTAAGGACATCCTACTCAGAAGTTTACCTTGCATGCAAAAATCTAGTTATATCAGGTCCATTCAGATAATAGCACTACATTATGTTTGAAGATTCTGTTCAGCTTGCTAATATTTCTGGTAAATGGTGTTTTGCACATCTTATTTTTCTATGTATATGTATGTTCCTATATATTCATAGAATAGAAGTCAATGCGCTATAACTGTTAATCATTAACAATATAGAATCAGTGAACCCTGAGCTAAATCAAGCGATTGTGGCAATGCTAAAATTGAACACAGCTATATACAGTTGTAGTCAACATTATTGGTACCCTTGCATTTTAGGTATGTTGTGTACAATATCTTGAGAAATAATTGGAAACATTTCAACTGTATTTCATCATAATATTTTAATAGTATGTTCAAAGGTATGCAACAAAAAAATGATGTCTGTGCAACTTAGATGTAGCAATTTCTGAGAAAAAAAACAAAATAGGACCTAGACAGGATTAATGGCACCCTTCACTAATATTTGGTTGCACAACCTTTGCCAGTGATGACAGCCTCCAAACGTTTCTTGTAGCCATCTATAAGTTTCGTACATCTGCTGGTAGTTTCTCCTACTCTTCAGTTATAATTTGTTTGAGCTCATGAATGTTTCCAGGATTCCTTTTACCAATGGCGGATTTCAGCTCTTTCCAAAGGTTCTCAATTGGATTCAGATTAGGACTCATTGCTGTCCAGTTAAAACAATCCATTAAGGAGTTGAACTGCAAGAGTGCCAAGAATGTTGACCAGAACTGTATGTAAATTATTCAAATCAGGGATAATAAACATTAGCTTCTTTGCATCTATCCCTAAACCAGCAGTCCCCAAAACAGGTGCTCTAAGGCTGCAGACCAGTCTTGTTTTCTGGATATTCGCAATGGATATGCATGATATATAATGGAGGAGGGGTTCATTGAGGGCATGCACTGTCACGACAAAAGGGGCACATCAGCAAAATTTTGTTTAGGGGCCTTCATTAGAATATATGCCACTGTTGAAAACTAATTAAAAATTGTATCATTAATTCAGATTGGGGCCCCAGTTTACTAAAGGGCCCTTTTACTAAAGTGCATTAGACAGCGCAGATTTTGATGCATGCTAACCATGCGTTGTGGCCCACGCTAATGGTTAGCATGTGGCTATGATAGCGGACGCCAATTCCTATACTAACTGCACCCCATACATTAGAATTGGAAATGGGCAGGTTAAGGCTTACTTTAAATTTTTAATCCACATTCTGCAGCCGGGTTAATTTTTGCATATTTCAGGAAAATTGTACCAGCCTTATTCAATATATTATAACAGTGATTTTCTTTCGTCATTGCGCAGATCCCGAATATTTCAGGCTCGGCCATTTAGTCAGAATTTTGGATCCCGAGAGTTTCGGGACCGGCCTGGATAGGGTTAAGAGTACAGAGTAGGCACGGTATAGACCGCGTCACCACGCACTAACGGCACATCTTGCAAATAGCACAGGTGCAATTACCTCCATATCAATAGGTGAAATCAACTGCACCCGCGATACTGGCGACCTTTAGTATTGAACGGTGCCATGTGTTATCTATCGGGGAAATGCTGTGTATGCCCCTGACAATTAATGCAATGGGTCTGCATGTAACACACCTTGCTTTGTGGACTAAAAGCACATCAGGTGCAAAACCACAGTGCCCTTTATTATAGTAACAGGGCCCCCTAAGGCTTTTTCCCTATTCTGCCATCTACAGATTTACGGAGAAAAAAACTTACTGAAAAGCCCTTAAATATCCATGGAGACCACAAAGCCAATTGTTACCTAAATAATGCTAAACATTTTAATTGTACCTTTGAAAAATACTAATTCAGCAGAATTACGGATGCATGACAGGTTGCTGAAGTGGCATATCACATTCAAAATTTGACTAGCTCAACCTAGTAAGAGCCAGTGAGATTTCATGAAAAATTTACAGTGAATCAAATGAGTTTTAAATGACCAGGCTACTTGGCAGTATGGAGTGAAGGGAACCCAATTTTCTGCACAGACTTGGAGAAAAGTATGTTTCAGCATCATCTGGTAGTTTAGTTCTCTTACATATTTGAGACTGCTTAAGTATGTTCTTTGCTGTGCAATCTCTCTGTGGACACACACAGGTTAATTTTATAACAGAGCACTGTGGCTATGTGCGTACATAGTTGTTCTTTTTTAAAGACATGCAGGTAGCCTACTTGTTTTTATAAAATACTAGCACATGTGGCAGAGAAAGCACCTTGAATGTAGATATGATCATTTACACCTTCTCACAAACAAATGTAAATGAACACAAGATATAAACAGGATGGAGTCAGTACAGAGGGTGACTACTAAAATGGTTAGTGGTCTTCGTTATAAAGCATATGAGGACAGACTTAAGGAGCTTAATATGTACACCTTAGAGAAAAGGCGGGATAGAGGTGATATGATTGAGACGTTTAAATACCTCCATGGCATAAATGCACGGGGGAGAGCCTCTTTCGATTGAAAGCAAGCTCTGCTACGAGGGAACATGGGATAAGGGTGAAAGGGTATGGATTCAGGAGTGATACGCGGAAATATTTCTTTACGGAAAGAGTGGTGGATCCGTGGAACAGTCTCCCAGTGGAGGTGGTAGAGATGAGGACAGTATGTGAATTCAAAAAAGCATAGGACAAACACAGAGGATCTCTAAAGGAAAAAAGGGGACCGTTGTAGTTGTTGATATGGAAGGGCAGACTAGATAGGCCATGTGGTCTTTTTCTGTCGCCATTTTTCTATGTTTCAACGTTTCTACACGTACACACAAGTAGATTAAGGCATTTTATAATTTACCCATGTACATGCAAACTCTGTCCATGCTCCCCCAGAACACACTTACCAGAAAGGTATGTGTCTTTATGCCAAAGTGCACTTTTAGGCTGGTTGGATATTTCATAAAAGAAAATGTAAGTGTGCATGTCGCCAATGGATGTGGCCACATTCCCCTCAATCCCCTTTAAAAAATTACCTCCATAATGTACACTCTTAGATGAAAGCAAGCAGCATTGAACACAGAATGGCGAATACTGAAATATCCTCAATCCATGATTTATTCTGTTTAGAACAGTGTTTCTTGGGGGAGGGGAAGGAAAAATTGCCTTGGCAGTTTGCTTTGGCTGCTTTGGGGTTCCAGATTAATTAGAGCCATTTCTTGCACAGTAGTTGGAGATTTTTGCCTCTCAGTGCTTGCTCGCTGTCTCCATGGCCCACAATATTGGCGTATAGAGTAATGTTAGGTTAGTGAATACTTACAGGGTTCAGAGCAGGACTGGATTGGGCAAGACAAGAGGTTTCTTCAGTTTGGGCTGGGAAGCACCCAGAAATCAGGAGCTGCACTCAGATAGACAGAGGTCTGAATCTGAAATTTACAAGTAGCAAGAGCTGGAGTGGCAACTGAAGTCAAGAGCTTGCAGTGAGTAAGTCCCATAGCTGAGGCTGGAACTGAAGGTGAATCAAAACTGTAGGCCTGGAACTGGATATGAGATGCGGTGACGTGGTCACAAAACTTTATTGAAAACCAAACCCCTACGCGTTTCGGCAAACGCCTTCCTCAGGGGGGTGAGCCTCAAAAGTTAAAAAATAAAACTGAAATAAAAAACGTTATAAAACATAGATAATACAATAAATTATGATAATATAATGAGCCAAATTAACATAAACATGATAATAAAACTAACAAAGGATACAATAAAAACAAGGCTGAGTAAAAATAGTAAATAAGCATGCTTGACATATGTAAAGGGGTTGAAAAGACCAATCCTAAAAAGTAAAATTAGATAGGAAACCTCCAGAGACCAGACAAGGAGTAATCATAAAACCTAGCCATAAAAATATAAATTATTAACATTATACAATAAGACGATAGGGTGGATAAAACATACATAAATAGAAATCAAAAATCAAGATAAAAAGAAAATCACCATAAGTAAACTAACAAAATCACTATGCAAAAGAGTGAGGAGGATAGCACAATTAAAATCCAAACTAGGAATTCACTTGTGAAGCAAGCTGTTTTTATGATGGTGATCAGAGAAATATATGGAAGTGACAAAACAAAGGAGTGAATCCCAGAACTGTAGGTCCTGCCTGCACTGCACAAATTTTGTTTTCTGTAAACCGCGCTGATTTTAAAGAGCGCAGTATAAAAAAGACGTTAAAATAAATAAATAAATAAATAAACCTAATTAAATATTGAAAAGCAGTATAAATTGAGCTGTCTAATGGGAAGAGACATATAAATGTAAGGCTATACCAATGTACTCCAAAACCAGCATTGATTTTTAATCTTTTATTTCTCATCCTCAGTATATGGAACACCATTTAATTCTTTAATAAACATTAAAACAGCATTTTCTGACACAATTTTTAACTTTGAGATTTCACCCTTGACCTTTGTTTGGCAGGTTAGTCTTTTCAACAACCCCTTAACATATGTCAAGCATGCTTGTTTATTATTTTTACTCAGCCTTGGTTTTTTGTATCTTTTGTTAGTTTTATTATCATGTTTATGTTAATTTGGCTCATTATATTATCATAATTTATTGTATTATCTATGTTTTATAAAATATTTTATTTCAATTTTAATGTTTAACTTTTAGGCTCACCCCCCTAAGGAAGGCATTTGCCTAAACATGCAGGGGTTTGGTTTTCAATAAAGCTTTTGTGACCACTTCACCGCACCAGGTCGCAAGATTAGAGCAAGGGTTAGAAGCGAACTACAACTGCAGACTAGGAAATGGAGTCGGAAAGCAGACCACCACAGGAGCAGGAACTAGAACTTGAAACTTGGAGCAGAGAAATTTGGTAATTGGAGGCTCAATAGCAAAGAGGATGGTTAACTTTTAAGTTGCTGAGAACAGCTTGTGGGTTGCCAACATCATCTTTTGACTTAGTGCATGCCAATCCCTGATGCCCATGGGCTCTCTGACCATCTCTTCTTCTCTGTGGCCTTATCTTACACCAGGTCCTTAGCTTGTTTGAAAACTATGACTTTCTATCATGGAATCCAGGGCTGATCCTGATTCAAAGTCCCTTAAGGATTTTGACCTGACAAGTCACTTGCAACACTGATATTTATTTACAAAAGTGCAAAATGACCAACCATGATTTACTTTTACAACTAGTGAAGAAACAACCTGAATCTGATATAGTCTCTGTGTTTCCTTTTTCTCTCTGAGAAATACAGCACGACATTAGATAACATTGGGAGTTACTGAAATTTCAGAATGTTTTCCAACTTATGCTGGTATTTGTCTCAAAAAGGGGCCAGAACATCAGAGATTTTGAAGTGCATTTCTTTTGTAATTCAACATCTAATGTAGACTATCTTTTGACTATGCACAAGGGAGATCTCGCTTGAGGACATTGATCATTATGTCTTTGATCTTTTAATGGTGACATGCCATCAGTTGGCTTTCCAGCTCTCTTGAACCTGTAAGTACCATATATATTATCTGTTGTCTTTACATGAAGTTGTGTATAGGTAAAACCAAGAGATACATCTGCACTAAGTTGATTGAACATCGTAGTAATGTCTGATGGAACACCAGTTGAACACTATACATAGTACAAAACGGACCATACCAAAACCTATGCGAGTTGTGCAGCCACACAGGGTGCAAGTATGGAAGAGGTGCTGATATCATCACTGGCTTCTAGAAAGCCCAAAAGGTGCGAGTTCATGCAGAAGGCTGGGTGGTGGGGGGGGGGGGGGTGCAAGATTTGCAAGTTGTACAGAGTGCATTCTACTTTGGTATGGTCCTGAGTACAAGTATAGCTTTGATCTCATTTTTCAGGTTCTGGATGTAACCTGGTCTACTCTGAGAAATTTCATTGCAACTAGGGTGGAAATTAATTTATATCCATTAAAAGCAAAAGAGCTACAACTTATAAATAAAGAAGTGGATTGGTCTGACTTTATTCTTTATTATTGAGCAATGCTGGTTAATATCACACAGCACTTTCCAATATTTGGAGTTCAGCTATACACACAACTGGTTGCATCAGCTTTAATGTAAGCGGCTTTTATGAATAGGTTAGATGTTCCGTGTTAGTCTGGAGCAGACAAGGGGTTCGTGGAGGTGAAATATTACTGACCAGCGAGGAATCACATGTGAAACGTTTTAAGCTCTCTGCGGGTATTGGGTATTGAGATTTTGACATTAAAGATGCAAGGCAGTTGAAAGAAGAACAGCCATGCAGAGGCATCTTTTTTAAATTATTGACTAGATAATTTAGTTCCTTTTTATTGATCAGCTATGGACTATAGATATTGCCCATCCAGCAAAGTTATTTCTGATTGGATTATATGCACAGGATATTGTATGGAGAAATTCATAAGCCCAGGTTGTTACTGACCAAGTTCCACATCAGTAACTCTTTAAATGCTAGTGTATCCAAGGTACTCTTGAGATGTATAAGTCTCTCTGAAGACATTTAAATGTGCTTAGCATTTTGGATTTCATAGTGTTACAATTAGGTGATGTCAAGCATTTTATGATAGTTTATTTGAAGAAATTTCATCATCTCAGGTAGGTGGCTATTCATCACCTCAGGTAGGTGGCTATTATTATAATAATAGCCACCTACCTGAGGTGATGAAATTTCTTCAAATAAACTATCATAAAAGATAATTATCTTTTCTAAGGCAATAAAATATCATTAAAGATTTTTCGCTGTTTGCAGAACAAGAAAAATTGGACCTTACACACCTTACACATTACAATTTTTACTTCATTACAAAATCTTTAAAATATATGCACAAACAAGTTGTATGATTAAGATAGTGTGATTGTTGTCAAGAAAGGCAACAGACACATGGAGACTAATTTTATAACAGTGCGTAGGTTAGTCGTCTTTTCCTTATAAAATGCTAATGTACATGCCAGAGAACAAGTCTTATCATACCTTCTCTCGGGCAGGTATAAATGTTTACATCTACTTTTTGTACATATGTGCGTAGATTATGGTATTTCATAATCTGTGTGGGTGTATGAAAACTCTACCTGTACTCCATCAAGACGGTGCTCCTCACTACTCCTCCATGTCAAAATCTGTGTTTTTTGCTGGTTAATATTTTATAAGAGGTCATTTATGTGCATATGTGATCATATACACATAGGAATGACATTATTAAATTATCCCCTTTGTTCCCTGGCTGCCAGTCATCAACATTTGAGTACCTACATAACAATAATATTTTTTGCTGTTCTGTTTTAAATGTGATGTGCTGAGCTGAGGGAAAAATAAACCTAACTATGGAGGCTTGTGTTGCATTTGCCTGTGTAAATAGTGGCATTTACACATTTAAGTGCCCTATGCATATAAGAAATGATTTTAGAAAAGACGCACCTGATATGTGTATTTGCAGCACATACAGTTTTGAAGGGGGCATGATGGGGGAGTGACTTGCGTGGCCCTGAAAAGTGTGCATGCTTTTCCAATTTTGCAATTTATTCCATGCATACTTCAAACAATCAGGTATCAACTTGGCTCTATACAGCCTTAAGGGGGTCCTCGCAGTTCAGTACATTATATTAGACTGTAGAGTGCTGGCTGCTGCACACACCCTGATTGCCCTGGACCAAATATGCTGCAATTGTTCTTCCTCAATCTCCTTGTGCAATTCCTCAAACAATGTACCTTCTTAAGACCAATGCAGCCCGAAGAGGTAAATGACAGCAATAATTTGTAGCACTGAGATCCTACCTTACCAGAGCGAACCAGTGCTATGCACCAGCTATTACATTAGGGAAAGAAGACAGGGAGCTTTCCTTCTCTAAGCAGTATTTCAGCTAAAGCCATTTATAATACTGTGATTCATGTAACCCATAGTCATCCCTGATGTCTCCAAATGACATCATATGACCATATTGAATTTCATGCTCCAATTTCATGATCCCCTGCTATTGCCAATCTGTACAAAAAATGACATCCAATTTGAAAATCCTTATTAAATCAAAGACCTCTATAGAGAGTTTGGTCCCATGAAGGCAAGAGAGAGCTTGATATCAAAGACCTTCAAGATCATATAGGTGTCAAAGATAATCCTATTAACTTTAAATTACTGGGTCAAATTTACCCCTAATAATAACAATAAAGTCAAAGGCTGCATTAGATAGGATTCAGCCTCTATCATTGTGGGAGTGATCCAACATCTTCACATGGTGTCAACCAATAACACACAACTTGCAGCAAAAACAGTTTGATATACAATTAAAAATCATAGAGCAAAACTCCCAATGAGTCTTCGGGTGCTTGAAGCTTCTGCCATCCGATTTTGGGAGTTTTCTATCTCCAGAGAAAATGAGACATGAGGCCAAATAGGTCTTTATAAAGCAGACTAGAAACAGAATAGGAATCATACTAAGCGAATAATTTACTAAGGGAGCTACCTTCATTTTAAGGCTCTCCAACCATTGGTCACCATTGTACATTTCACGGTGGCAGACAGCTGACATCTTCAATAGCAGCTAAAACTTTCTTGACATTCAAAGCTAACATCATTTCTACATCCTGATGAAAGAGTACTCCCATATATCTAATGCCCTTTAGGAACCAACACAGCTGACTATTTTTAAATATATCTAAAGAACAGTGAACATTAAGAGGATTAATCTTGCACCCAGACAATTGACAGAAATGCCCTATAATTTCTAGCACTTCTGGGATAGGGATATGAGGGTGAGTTATGTACAGTAATGAAGCCTCTGTGGAGAAGTGATCATTTCTTTGCAAGCAAACTTGGTGATAGAGGGGTTTATTTAGAAAAGTCTGTTTTTTATTTCAGTAAAAAAAGCAAAACTAGTTATCAGCTTATTTCAGAGGTTTTAATTTAACTTATTTTATATTTAGGTAGCCTCTTATAGCTTTAAAAGGAAGCAGGCAAACAGCAGCTTACTTTAGAGGTTTTAAATTAACTTTTTTTTAGATTTAGATAGGCCTTTATAGTCTTAAAATAAAATAGACAGGTACCTAGCCTTTTTCCCAATCTAAACTACACTTACATGATGCAAGGTTTCACATTAGAAATTACCACCCAGGAAAAGGATCTAGGCATCATTGTAGATAATACATTGAAACGCTCTGTGTGTGCAGCGGCAGCCAAGAAAGCAAATGGAATGCTAGAACTAATAGGAAAGGAATGGAGAATAAAATCATGGATATTATAATGCCTCTGTACTGCTCCATGATGTGACTGTGCCTTGAATATTGTGTGTGTTTCTGGTCGCAAAGGACATGGTGACCAGAATCATACATGGCAGAATGAGAAACAGTACAGAGAAGAGTGACCAAAATGACAAAGGGGCTAGAAGGATACCCCTATGAGGAAAGGCATAAAAGATAGGGCTACTCAACTTAGAAAAAAGATGGCTGAGCAGAGGTATGATAGAGATCTATAAAATAATGAATGGAATGGAACAAGTAAACATAGACTGGTTGTTTACTCCATCAAAAAGTAGAAAAAATAGGGCACACACACATATTTTTTCACTCAACACATGATCAAACTCTGGAATTCGTTACCAGAGGATTTAGTAAAAGTTGTTAGTGTTGCTGGGTTTAAAAGATGTTTGGACAACTTCCTGGAGGAAAGACCATAAACCATTATCGAAGAGGACTAGGGAAATCACTGCTTACCCCTGGGGTGAGCAGCATGGAATATGCATATCTTTTTGGGAACCTGACAGATACTTGTGACCTGGATTAGCCACTGTTGGAAAGCCAAGAAAGCATAGTTGCTCACCATGAATAGCAGGAATAAGTCCTCGCGTATGGGTGACGTCACCGATGGAGCTCTGCATGGAACTCTCCCTAGCTTCCAAAGGAAGCTTTTGGCAGGTATGCCGTGTATGCGTACTGCCTTCCCCGCCTGCCACGGCACCATATTCTCCAGTATGATAACATAACAGGAGCCAAAAGGCAACTTCCTGGGAAGGTGGGAGGGTTGTGAGGACTTATTCCTACTATTCAGGGAGAGCACCTGCTATAAGTGAATAACTATGCTTTCTCCGTGAAAAGCAGGACATAAGTCCTCACGTATGGGACTCCTAAGCACCAGGCTATAGGATCCCGAGGAGAAGACTAGCCCAACCGGGCATCAAGAATTGGAGAAGCCAGGAATACCAGAGAGGTAGTCATGTCAAGGGATTCATTTGATGCAGTATCCAGTCGGCATCAACCAGGGGAATTTTGAGCAGGTAGCCTGGATGGACAGAAGGACCGGTGGGCAGGAGTTGACCCTCAAGACCTCAAGAGATGCTGGAGTACAGCCTGGTCAAAACTGCTGTCCTGTCAGGAATCCCCATCCAGACAATAGTGGGTTGTGAAAGTATGGACCGAAGACCATGTCACAAACCTGCAGATCTCTTCTTTAGAGACAGAATGGAGGTTGGCTACCAATGTAGCCATTACATGGATATTGTGAGCCATGACATGACCCTCAAGGCTCAGACCAACCAAGGAATATACATGGACGATGCAATCAGCAAGCCAGAGGGATAGCGTACGCTTTGAAACAGCAATCCCCAGCCTATAGGGGTTGAAGGAGACAAACAACTGAGGAGACTGGCAGTGCACCTTCATCCACTCCAAGTAGAAGGCCAGCACATGCGTGCAATCCAGTGTGTGCAATGCTGCCTCACCGCAATTAGCATGAGGCCGGGGAAAGAATGTTGGAAGAACAATAGATTGGTTGATGTGAAAAGCTGAGACCATCTATGGCAGAAAACATGGATGCATGCAGAGCACCAACCAGTTCTGGTGGAACCTGGTGTATGAAGGAAGAAGACCTTCCAGGTCAAGAACGTCAGTGGACACACATTCAGTGTCTCAAAAAAGGAGCCTACATGAGCTGGCTGAGGACCATATTCAGGTCCCAAGCAACTATAGGGGCTAACTGGAGGCTTCAAGATAAGCAAGCCCTGCATGAATTGCCATACCAGAGATGCATAAACACCGAGTTGGACTTCAGCCCAGATTGAGAGACTCAAAAGGTACTCCAATAGCTGGTCCACATGGCAGACAAGGGCTCCAACAGTCGACCATTGCACCAGGGGGCAAACCTCCATCATTTGAACATGTAGACTTTACGTGTTGACTCTTGTGAGATGCGAGCAGGATCTCAGTAACATCCTCGGGGAAAGTAAGCTCCGCAAGGGCTACCCATTCAGCATCCATGCTGTGAGGGCTAGGGAATAGATGTTGGGATGCTACCCTCCTGCGAGATGAGGTCTGGGTCAGAGGCCAGATGGAGGTTCCTTCTGCAAGAGCTGTAGCAGTAATGGGAACCACGGCTGTTGAGGTCAGTAAGGAGAAATAAAAAAGTGTAGCTACTCATCTGAAACAGGTGTTCTCTGGGGACAACAGGAACCAGTCCTCACATATGTGTGATGTTGGCACCAACAGAGCCCACGCGGAAGCAACTCCCCAGCTTTCAAAGAAAGCCTTTGAGAGATGCACCATTCATGCGTGGTCCCCTTCCCCCCCCAAGGGTGCCATCTTGCCTCAGTCTAGTGATACAGTTAAGATGGAAAAAATTAAAGTACGGTAAAGAAACAACTCCAACGTCTAACCTGATTTTCCAAATATTCCACTTTTCTGGCTGACACAGTCCTGTCCAAAGCCTGGGCATTCACTATACCCTGCAAATGCCCGACCTCCTGCTCCAGCTTGATTAGTCTCTCCTCCTGACCCGCCACAGCGCTAGCCAGAGTTCCACAAGTAGTCTTAACCACAGAAACTTCTTCGTTCACAGCACCAAACATAGTCTTAAGGGACGAATTGAGTGAAGCTAAACCGTCCCACAGTGTTTCCATAGTTATAACCGCAGGTTTTACCAATAACATTTTCCCCAGAAGGTCTCCTCCTTGAATAGCCTCCACAGCACTCTCTCCACTTACTGCTGTTCCAGCTTCAGTTATTCTCCACCACTGGACCGGCGCCTCAAGGGGGGACCCATCAGCCAGAGCTCCTCCCGAAGACCCCTCCTTCGGCATGCTCGTCGGCCTGCCGTCAAGGGATCCAGCCTCTGCCTGAATTACACTTCTGGGTCGCGGCGGGGGGGTTCGCAATTCGGGCGACAACCAAACCCCCGAGACACTTAGCGTTGACACTCCATCAGCCGGCGCTGCCAAAGACACAGCTGCTGCTCCAGACCAAAAGCCGCAGTCACCCAAGGTTCGCTGAGCCAAAGGGCGTGGAACGCTCACCCCGGGAGGGTCGACCACCTGCTTTCGCTTCCTCCTCCCCATCACAGCAAGGTAGGAAGCAGCAACACGGCTCCGGTTCACCCAGGTGCTGCAGCTCCAAGATTCAGAGCGTCCTGACGCAAACTCGTCACGCCCCCCCCCCCCCCCCAACCTTCCTTTGCTATTTTTGGAGATGGTAAGAAGGTATTTTGGAGAGGTTCTCAAACTTCCCCAAGACCAGTTTCCACCTCTGGTTCGGGCACAGTATGTGCCCTCGGGGTTAAGGGATGTTGGTCCCAGCTCTCCTATTGCTCTTGCTGAAAAGGGGGACCTAACAGGGTTTTTAGAGTCCTCCCTGGATGTCATCACTGATAAGTCTACCTTACTGGTCACTATGGCGCTAGAGTCAGATAAGTTCTTTATTCTTCGAATGTATTTTAAGAATATCAATGTAGACTTTTTGGGCTCGAAAGTACGAGTTTTTCCTGATGTTGCACGTAGTACACAGTTGAGAAGGAAAAGCCTTTTGGCCTTTCGCCCCAGGGTGTTAGCCCTAGGGACGACTTTTCAACTGAAATTTCCCGCCAAATGTTGTGTGGTGTATAAGCAGAAAGGTTATGTTTTCTTTGAATCCAGGCAGCTTATTGATGTCTTAATAGCTAGGGAGGAAGTTGTTGTTGAAGTGTCTAAACCGACCCATACGGCTGACATTTAAGTCTGTACCTGTTCGCCTGATATATTGATTTAGGTTTGGTATTGGTAATTTTTACCTCTGCCTGATGTTATATTTCCTAATACGCCCCCTTTATATATTTTCTTCTTTGATTGAGGTCTAAATGATATGGCTGGGATGTTATTTTTGTGATTTTGTCAATTTTGCTTCTTGTTTCATTATACATCTAACACCCATTGTTTTCTTTTCATTGAAGTTTATTTTTACCTGGATGTAATATTATATACTGCTATAAATAAAAAATTTAAAAAAAAAAAAGAAACAACTCCAAGAGAAGGAGGGAGGGTTGTGAGGACTGATTCCTGCTGTCCACGGAGAACACCTGTTACAGGTGAGTAACTACGCTTTCTCTGGGAACAAGCAGGAAGTAAGTCCTCACATATGGGACTCCCCAGCTACAGGCTACCAAGAACCTGTAAAAAACATCACGGTGACCAGAAAAAGGTGAGCCGAGAACTGCAGCAGTTGAGTCCCAACTGAGAGATTCTTTTAAGACCCAAGTGTCCAGTGGAGAACCAGAAGTCCAGTAGCCTGAACATAGAAGAGTCAGAGGGCAGGAGTTACCTACACCTCAAGGAGATTACGGAGAATGGCCTAGCCGAAGGCACTGTCCCATTGGGACTCCCTCTCCAGGCAGTAGTGAGCTGCGAAGGTATGTACCAAAGACCAGATTTCCGTCACAGGTATGGAACGCAGATTTGCCACAGAGGTAGGGTGCACCATGACCCAGTGGTCCAGTGAGGCCCCTACCTGCTCATAGGTGAAGGCAATGCAATCCACCACCCAAGTGGACTAAGTTTGCTTGGTCACTGGAAGCCCCAGACGGCTGTGGGTCACAGGAAATGAAAAGCTGAGGCGCTTTGTGGTGGGCCCGAGTTCATTGGAGGTAGAAGGACACAGCCCTCTTACAATTCAGAGTGTGGATAACAGCCTCCGCTCTGCCGGCGTGAGGCCTCGGGAAGAAGGTGGGTAGCATCACTTTTTGATTGAGGTTGAAGGGGGACACCACCTTTGGCAGAAACCTGGGCACTACTCTGTTCTTGTAGAACCTCATGAATGGAGGCTCTGCCATCAGAGCCTGGAGCTCGCTCATCCTGCGAGTTGACATTAATGCCACGAGGAAGACACCCTTTCTAGGAGAGGTACTTCAAGTGGCAGGTAGCCAGAGGCTCAAACGGCAGTTTAGGTGAACTGTGAGAGCACCACATTGAGATCCCACTCCACCTTTGGGCAGACTGGGGGTTTGGACAACATGAGGCCCTGCAGGAAACAAGAGGCTGAGCCGAGAGGGGCTTTCACTCAATGGAGTGGTGGTGCGCCGTGATAGCACTCAGGTGCACTCTGACTGGGTTGGACTTCAATCCCACCTGGGACAGGTGGAGTAGGTACTGGAGTACCAGCTGCACTGAGCAGGAGAATGGATTTGCCCACCTCTTGGCGCACCATGCCGAAAAGCGATGCCACTTGAAGGCATACGCTCTTCTCGTGGAGGTCTTGTGGGAGGCCAAAAGAACCTTCTCCACGTCCTGTGGGAGGTCAAAGTGAGCTAGAGCTACCCTTTCAGCAGCAAGGCCATAAGTGACAGGGACCCCAGGTTGGGGTGCAGGAGAGTCTCATCCTTCTTTGACAGAAGTCCTGGGGCACGGCCCAGGGAAATCAGAAACACCGCCGACAGGCGGAGAAGTAGCGGGAACCAAGGTTGCCTGGGCCACCTGGGGGCTACCAGTATCGGTGACGCTCCATCGCTCTGGACCTTGAAGAGGGTCCTAGCGACCATCGGTGTTGGGAGAAGGCATAGAGAAGGCCTTCCGTCCATGGGATGAGGAATGCATCTGCCGCCACCCAGGATAGGAGCAGCTGGTGGGAACAGAAGCTGGACAACTGAGTGTTGTCCGGGCTGGTGAATAAGTCCACCAGGGGGACACCACAGAGCTGGAAAAGCCAGGAGGCCACTCTGGGGTTCAGGTGTCACTTGTGTGGCTGGAGAATTCTGCTCTGATTGCCCACCAGGGCATTTCACTGGCCTGGGAGATAGACCACCCATTGAGTGCCACGTATGAGCAGAGGGCTACCGCCTCCTGGTAGAGGGAATACGACCTCATACTACCCTGCTTGTTAACGAACATTGTTACTTGGTTGTCTATATGGACCAGCACCAACTGGTGCTGCAACCGGTGGTGGAAGGCTTGGAGTGCCAAAAATATTGCCTGGAGCTCCAGAAGGTTGATTTGAGACTGGCAGTCCATCTGGGACCAACTGCCTTGAATGCGGAGGTTCCCACAATGAGCTCCGCATCCCAGCAGGGAAGCATCCATGGTGAGGACCCTCTGGAGGGAAAGTGCCTGGAAGAGCATCCCAGCCCGAAGGTGGTGGGGGAGCTGCCACCAGTCAAGGGAGTCCTCCAACTGGTGGGTCACATTCACCCTGTCCCGAAGTCTGCCTGTGGCTTGTGCTCACTGGGAGCGGAGGCATCACTGAGTCGCCTTCATGTGCAGACGGGTGTATGGGGGTCACATGGACCATGGAGGCCATGTGGCCGAGCAGGCAGAGGAGAATGAGAGTGGCACCGACCGGCGGTGCTGCACCTCTGTGGCTAGTGCACCTCTCGGGCGGGAGGAAGGCCTTAGCCTGGAGGGTGTCTAGTTGAGCCTCGATGAACTCCAGGCACTGAGCCGGAGAGAGATGGGACTTGGGGTAGTTGATGACAAACCCCAATTGTTGCAGTATGTGAATGGTATGCTCAGTGGCATGGTGCACCTCTGCAGCTGTGCTTCCTCTTATGAGCCAGCCGTCCAGGTAGGGAAAGACAAAGGCCATTTGGAGGCAAAGGTGGGCTGCGACTATTGCTAGGCACTTGGTGAAGTCCCTTGGCGATGAAGCCAGCCCTAAGGGTAGATTGGTAATGACCTCCTCCCATTACGAACCGGAGGTATTTTCGGTGGCTGGGATCAAGACATGTATATACCCTTCCTTCAGGTCTAAGGAGCATAGCCAGTCTCCCTGCTGAATGTATGGCAGCAGTTTTCCAAGGAAGAGCATCTTGAACGTCTCCCTCACCAGAAATCTGTTTAGGTCCCGCAGGTCCAGGATAGGCCTGAGACCCCCTGTTCGCTTGGGCATGAGAAAATACCTGGAGTAGAAGCCTTTGCCCCAGAGATCTTTGGGCACTGGCTCTACTGCCTTGTTCTTGAGGAGGCCTGCAAGCTCGATGAGGAGCAGAGTCTGGTGAAGGAGAGACCTGATGGGCTCTCTTGGGAAGAACAAGGGAGGTGTCTCTTGCAGGTGGAGGAGGTAACCCTCCTTGACAACTTGCTGTACCCAGGAATTGGTGGTGATGGAGAATCACCTGTGAGCATACAGGGCCAGACGGCCCCTGTAGGCTAGGGCCTCTTGGGGGAGTGGGCTAGGGCCTCTTGGGGGAGAGGAGGCCATGCCCAAGGCATCAAAAGCTCCCTCCAGGCTGGGCCAGGGCCAATGCCTGGATCTTTGGGGTGTTCTGTTTGTGAGGGCTGTGCCCTTGCTCCATGTGCAGCTGACCTTGCTGTGGAACAAAGAAGGCTTAGTGCATTGTAAAAATCCCCCTTTTCCCTCAGGAAGAAGGGCTTATTCCCTGGGACTTTCTTACAGGGATGCACCAAGTACTTTTTAGAGAGTCTGGTCCTGGTCAGGAACTCAGTCTCTCTTTCCAGTTTTGTCTGCCGTGGTTTTTCCGAAGAGATTTTCTCCAGTACAAAGGACATTGATAAGTTTGTCCTGGACCCATTGCTCGAGGTCAGAGGACTGCAGCCATACCTGGCGTGGGATTCCAATGCCTTCAGCAGCCACTCTGGCTGAGGACTCAAAGCCATCATATGCTGTTAGAGACAGGAACTTCGAGCACTCCTTGACTGCTGAGGCCAGTGACTTGAACCACTGGAGAAGTTCCCCGTCAAGGCTTGCAGAGAAACCGGTGAGCTCCCTCACCAGCTGTTTGAGGAATATACCGATGTACAGCTGGTAAGAATGGACTCAGCACACCAGAATCGAGCCGTGAAAGGCTTTTCGACCGAGGGCATCCAGGGTCTGGGCCTCCCTGCTGAGGAGCACCGAGGAATGAGTCTTTTGGCTTTTGAGTCAGTGCATGGCCAACTCAATGACCATAGAGTTGTGAGGGAGTTGGGTTTTCTGGAATCCCGGGTTTCAGTGGATTCCATACATGGAGTCAAGCTATCTGCTCACTATCGGCACTGATGCCAGTGTCTCTCACATACGGAGGAGGAGGCGCTCGAGGATCAGAGGAATGGGTACTGTGAGAGCCTCTTTTGGAGGGGCCTCATACTGGATGATCTTAAGTTCTTCAGTGCGGTCTCGAACCGTGGTCTCGAACGCAAGAGCCTTAGCCATGCCCCACACAAAGTCGAGGAAGGCAACATCCTCGAGCAGGGAATGGGATTGGGACACCAATGGAGATGGGTCCGAGGGCACGTCTCAATGTTGCCAGGTGTCCGGGGGCTCCTCGTCATCAGTCTCCCAGTCTGACTCAGTCAGCAGAAGAATCAAGGCCCCGTGGTTCCTGTGATTGAGGCCCAAGCCCAGAAGCCCCAGGAGGACCTGTGGTCTGAGCTACATGTGCTGGCCGAGGAGGACCTGTATCCCAAGGAATGGGACCGAGACCTCATCCGATGCCAGTGGTACTCAAAGATCAGCTTTACGTCTGGAGAATCCCTTGATGTCGAGGGACCGGTCACCAGGACAGATGAACCAGAGGAACCGGACATCAATGCCTGCTGCTTGGCTAGGAGGGCAGAGATTCTCTGCTCCAGGTATGCCATCCTGATCTCCATGCCAGTTGGTTCCACAACCTTAGACGCAAGCACCGATGGCCTCAGGCCCGGCATCGATTCCATTGAGGGGGAATCCTTGGCCAGGATGGCCTCGGGGGTCCGAGGCTGGTCACTGGATGCTGATGACTCTTTCCGAGGCAGCTTGCAAGGATGTCCTGTCTCTGACCCCTTAGACTCATGCCAGGGATTGCGGGGCCTGGTGTGGAATTTACCCGCTTTTGCAGACCCATTCTCCAAGATGGTCTTCGAGGGCTTCGAACTCTTCTTGCGTTCCATCTCTGGGGATTCCCTCTTGGAGAACCCACAGATGCGGGATTCCGAGGCAGCCCAGGCATCGCGGGAGGTACTGGAGGGGGCCCTGGAGCGTGATGTCACTGGGTATTCCGGTGCAGAGTCGGATCTATAGATGAACTTTTCTTACTGCAGTTGATAACTCTTGATGGCCTTCATGGTCATGGCCTTGCAAAGATTGCAGTCGTCATGATCCGGCCTGAGGCAAAGGAGGCAGCAGTCATGTGGGTCGGTGAGGGACATCAGCTTACCACACTGATCACATTTCTTGAAGCCGCTGGAAGCTATAGGAAAAAATGGGCCCTGAAACCTGGGTGAGAGTCTGAGGCCTACGTCAAAAAAGGGTGCAAAGCGCCGATCGAGGGATACCTCGAAAAAAACAAGGAAATGAACCTGAGGTGAGCTGGTGTAGGGGTTGGAGAGGAACCGGTACGCGTACCGGATAAAATAAGACAAAAATGACACTTTTTCCGAGGAAATGGGACAGACATTTGGTGGGCTCCATGGAAAAAAGGAGACTGAGACAAGATGGCACCCTTGGGCAGGAAGGGGACCATGCCTGTGTGATGCATCTCCCAAAGGCTTTCTTTGAAAGCTGAGGAGATGCTTCTGTGCGGGCTCCATTGGCGTTGGCATCACCCATATGTGAGGACTAACTTCCTGGAGAATCATGGAACCCCTCTCAGCCTGGAGCTTCAAGAGCATTTTTGCAATGGATGGAATCGGGAGGTAGGCATATAATAGTCCTCTCCCCCAGTGGATCAGGAAGGCATCCAGAGCAAGGTGATCGCTGGCCGGCCTCTGAGAGCAGAACCGAGCTACCTGGGCATTTTGTGCCATAGCAAAGAGGTTGATATCAAGAGTGCCCCTCTCCCGAGAGATACGTTCCACCATCCCCTCTTGAGGGCCCACTTTTGTGGATGAAAACCCAGCTGAGTCAATCCACCAGGCCATTGCTCTCACTGGGCAGATACGTTACCCTGAGAGCCATGCCATGGAGTAGGACAAACTTTCAAAGGTGAATTGCCTCCCAAAACAGGAGGTACGAGCCTGTGCCCCCTTGCTTGTTCACATAGAACATGGCAACTCAGTTGTCTGTTTGGATCAGGACCACCTGATTTGTTAGATGCATCCGAAAGGCATAGAGAGCATTCCCGATGGCCTGGAGTTTGAGGAAGGTGATCTGATAGAGACTCTCACTTTGGACCAGAAGCCCTGTGTGTGGAGATCATTTAGGCGCGCGCCCCAGCCAAGCTTGGAGGTATCCATCATGAGCAGCCTGCAGGGCACTGCTGGTTGGAATGGGAGGTCACTGCGCAAGTTTGCAGGCATGAGCCACCACTGGAGGGAATGTGCGAGAGATGTAGTGACCACCAGCCTGTCCTGCAGGTGACCCGGGACTTGCCGCCATTGCATTTGCAAGGTCCACTGAGTCTGCCTCATGCAGAGGCAGGCATGGGAGATGACATGCACCATGGCTGCCATGTGTCTGAGGGATCTCAGCAGCCTACAGGCATTGGTGTGTCACTAGTGCTGCAAGGTGTCTACCACCTTGGTGAGACGCTGCAGGCAGTTTGCCGGCAGGAAAGGTCTCATCTGAGTGGTATCGAGGAGAGCACCAGTGAACTCCAGTTGTTGTACTGGCTGGAGGTGAGACATCAGGTAATTAATTCTGACGCTGAGGCCTTTGAGCACCTGAATGGTGAGTCGGTGGACTGCCGTACACTGGATGGCGTGAGGCCCATTATGAGCCAGTTGTCCAGGTATGGAAAGACAGAGACCCCCTGGGTCCGGAGGAAAATGGATACAGCTGCCAGGCACTTCATGAAGATCCTGGAGGCTGCAGCCAGCCCAAAGGGTAGAGGGTTGAGGTTTCACAAATCCAGAATGGGCAGAACCCACCGGTCTTTTTGAGGACCAGGAAGTACCTGGAATAAAAGCCCTGCTCGATATGGGCCGGGGGCACCAGTTCAATGATGAGTTCGGCTAGCAGGGCTATGACCTCAGTCTGCAGAAGGCTCTGGTGTGCAAAGTCCAAAGGGTACTCCCAAGATTGTAAGGAGGTGGCAGCTGAGTGAAATGCAACCTATAGTCACTGTAGATGGTTTGTAACACCCAGACATCTGAGGTGACCAGAGGACACCGGTGGGCAAAGTGGACGATCCACCCTCCCCTCCTGCAGAGGGACCTTGGACAGAAGTTGACTGGCTATGCTCCTTTAGACCCCATAAAAACCTCCCACCGGGCTTGGGCTGAGGCGGGCGGGCTGTGCCTTCAGGGTCTTCTCCCTCCACTGAGTGCGTGAAGTCTGGGCCTCAGGTTGCATTTGCAGCTGGGACGGAGAGTACTTCTGTGGGTATGGAAGGAAAGTCTTCTTGGTTGGTGCTTTCTTCTGTGCAGGATCTGCAGTCTTTCTGGAGAGCCTAGTGAGGTTCACTTGTTCCTTTTCCAGATCCTCACCATTTTCTTATACAGGCTTAATAAAGTTTTCACCCATTAGTAGACGATGGCGATCTTGTACTGGACCCACTACTCCAAGTCAGAGGACTGCAACCAGACCATCCACCGCACGGCGATTCCTATGGCCGCTACTCTACTGGCAGATTCAAAGGCATCATAAGTACCCCGGACCATAAACATAGAGCAATCTTTGCCGTGAGCTATGAGACCTCGAAAGGACTTGCAGCGGTCCTCAAGAATGAGTGAAGCAAAGTCCTTGATGTTCAGCATGATATGTTTGAGGAACATGGCCATGTACATTTGATAGGCCAGAATCCAGACAATCAGCACCTCCTCCTGAAAGGGTCAAGGGTCCTCGCCTCTCATGTGGCAGCTCTGAAGAATGTGTCTTAGCTCTCTTTGCCTGCTCAATGGCAGACTCGACCAAGATGAAATTGTGGGCCAATTGAGACTTTTTGAACCTGAAGCCTTCTGGACCCAGTACAGGGAATCGAGCCAGTGGCTGACAGCCGGAAGCATGAGTGGCACCTCCTACTGCTGCAGAAGCAGCCTCTGCAGAACATGGTGGATGGGAACTGTCACTGCCTCCCGAGGGATATTGGAGAAGTTTTAGTCCCTCTGCCCTTGGTTCATCCTCTGATTCCAGAGAAAAGGGGATGGCCTTGGTCAGGTTCCGACTATGCTAATGGTGATGCCCAGGAGCCTTGGACTCTGATACAATGGAGAGGGAGATGGCTCCAGCCACCAGCATCAATACCAGTTTCCACCAATGACCCAGATGCTGTGGGCAGAACAAGGGTTTCCAGGATCGGTTGGAAGAAGTGCGGTGATGAAGCACTGCTCGCCACGAAGCTTGCATTCTGCAGGGCTTCCGCCACCACCAGGTGAGCTTCTAAGGCTCATAGGCATTCCTCCAGAACCACTACCGATGAGGACGTTGATGCCACAGCCGCAGACTCCAACATATGGGTCGGGTCCTCCCACTGGGGAAGCTTGGTCAACCATTCTTGGCCCTCACTGTCCGTCTTGCATCTAGAGGGGTTGCTATGGTGCTGCACGCAGATTTTCTCCTTGTACTCCCCTTTTGACACGGACGGGTCTCTGTAGAGAGATGCCGCTCTCCGCTCACACCTTTCTGCTCTGACTGAGCCCTCTGCCTTTTTTCCTTGGCCACCTCAGGCGAGGATGAGGATGTTGGTGATGAGGATACTGAATCAGATGAGCCAAAGAGGGACTCCTTCACTTTTCCTGACCTTTCATCCCTCAATGCGTCATCTGCAGACAGAGTTCATAGGACACCGGCTGGTTGTTGGGCCCAAGGCATTGCAAGCACCACTTATGGTAGTCAGTGGGAGAAATAGTCTTGCCATATTTGATGCATTTTTTAAAGCTGCTAACAGGCTTAGACATGCCAAAAAATACCACCTTGGCAAAATTAAACTGAAAAACGGCCATGGGCAGGAAACAACCCATGAAGAGAAAAAGGATGCCAAAAAGGCGCAAAAACTAGAAAAAAAAGCACCCAGAGGGTAAAAAAAAAAAGCTAACCGAAGACAGTCAGGTGAAAAAATCAGCAAAAGCTCAGCCACAAGGGCAAGAAATTCAAACTTCATTCTGGACTGCAGGAACTTGTCCTAGGGCTCGGAAAAAAGAAATCTATGAGAATATAGTGCCTGGTGGGTGAGGAAGGCATAGAGGGAGGAGTGGTCTAGTGGTTAGGACAAGGTACTTCAGGCCAGAGGGCCGGGGGTTCAAGTCCCACCTGGGGACAGCAATCTCAGGCCGGAGGGACTGGGATTTCTAGTCCTACAGGCACTCCTTGTGGTCTTGGGCAAGCCATTTAACCCTCCATTGCCCATGTTCCCTGTAAGTATTAGCGTATGTGTCTCATATCCCCTCGTGTTAAATGTATCCCCCAATTGACCGCTTTGACCCGGTAAAAAGCGGGATATAAATACAGCTAAATAAATAAATAAAATAAATAAAAGCTTCCCTTGGAAGCTAAGGAGTGTTCAATGCGGGGCTCCGTTGGTGATACCACCCAAACGTGTGGACTTATTTCCTGCTTGTTCACAGAGAAAGCTAATAGACTGCTAAAAATCATATGGAAAAGAATGGAGAATAAAACAAACAATATTATAATGCCTCTTTATTGCCCCGTAGTACGACCACACCTTGAGTATTACATGCAGTTCTGGTCACCACACTTAAAAAATAATACAGCGGAATTGAAAAAGAAAGAATTGGAGAACATAAGAATATAAGAAATGCCTTGCAGGATCAGATACTTATCCATTCCTTAATCACCTCCCGTCTTGACTATTGCAACCTACTCCTTGCTGGTCTCCTGCTAAATCATCTCTCTCCCCTTCAGTCTGTTCAACATACTGCTGAGAGGCTAATCTTCCGCCAGCCTCATCATGCTCATATTACCCCTCTTCTCAAGTCTCTTCATTGGCTTCCTATCTGTTTCTGAATCTAGTTCAAAGTTCTCCTGCTGACTTATAAGTGCATTTACTCTGCAGCTCCTCACTACCTTTCCTCTCTTCTCTCTCCCTACACCCCTCCTCAGGAACTCTGCTGTTCTAGCAAATCACTTCTATCTGTGCCCTTCTCTTCTACTGCTAACTCCAGACTTCGGTCCTTTCACCTTGCTGCCCCTTATGCCTGGAACAAACTACCTGAGTCTGTATGTCAAACTTCTTCTCTGGCCCTTTTCAAATCCAGGCTTAAAACTCACCTCTTCACTGCTGCTTTCGGATCTTGACTCACCTGATCTCTTTGTGTTTCCTTACCATTCCCCCTAGATGTATCCCATGTCTACACTTACTGTGTTATCTGTCTTGACTAGATTGTAAGCTCTGATGAGCCGGAACTGACTCTTGCATGTCTGTGCAGCGCTGCGTATGTCTTCTAGCGCTATACAAATGCTCAGTAGTAGTAGTAGTAGACCAAAGGTCCATTGAGCCGAGTGCTGTTTCCAACAGTGGTCGATCCAGGTCACAAGTACCTGTCATGTTCCCAAAGGATAGAAAGATTCCATCCTGCTTATCCTAGGGGAAAGCAGTGGGTTTCCTTAGTTCCACTTAATAATTCTTAATGGATTTTTCCTGCAGGAACTTGTCCAAAGTTCTTTTAAAACCAGCTACACTAACAGCTTTTATTACATCTTCTGGTAACAAATTCCAGAGTTTGATTAAACGTTAAGTGCAAAAATATTCTCCAATTAGTCTTAAATGCCCTAAATTGTAGTATATTGCATGTCCCCTTGTTCTACTTTTTGAAGGACTAAATAACTGATCTAGGTTTACCCATTCTCCTCCACTCATTATTTTATAGAACTATCTCCCCTCAGCCGTCTTTTTTTTCCCCAAGCTGAAGAGCTCTAACATTTTAAGCCTTTCTTCATAGAGGTATCCTTCCATCCCTTCATCATTTTTGTCACTCTTCTCTGTACCTTTTCTAATTTTGCTAAATTCATTTTTAGATATGATGACCAGAACTGCACATGGAGTGATACAGAGGCATTATAATATCCTTGGTTTTATTCTCCATTCTTTTCTTTATGATTCCTAGCATTTTCTTTGCTGCACACTGAGCGGAGGGTTTCAAGGTATTATTCATGATGCCGCCTAAATCCTGTTCCTGGGTGATGACCCCTAATGTGGAACCTTGTGTGGAGGAGGAGTAGCAGGCCTAATGGTTTGAGCACTGGCTTGGGAACCAAGAGACCAACATTCAGTTCCCACTAACACTCTTCGTGGCCTTGAGCAAAACTCTCCATTGCCTCAGAAAAATCCAAGTTATCAATATCCCTGTTTAATGTACATTACCAAGTTTAAATTACAATGTAAACTGCTTTGACTGAAATGATAAAGAAGTATAACAAACCTGTTAAATAAATCTTGCATAGTGTAATTATAATTTGGGTTATTCCCAAGTGTATAATTTTGCACTTGTCTACATTAAATTTCATCTGCCATTTGGACGCCCAGTCTCCCCGTTTCTCAAGGTCCTCTTGCAATTTTTCACAATCCTCTTATGATTTAACAACTTTGAATAATTTTATATCATCTACAAATATGATCACCTCACTCATTTGTCCCATTTCCAGATCATTTATGAATTTGTCAAAAAACAGTGGGCCCAGCACAGATTCCTGGGGTACTTACTCCACTATTCATCTTTCTCACATTGAGAGAATTGGCCTGTGATGGAGTGTATAGGAAACTCCCCATCCCCCGCAGAGAAACTCCTCAGCTAAGCTTAGAATCAGTGAGGTATTGCTCTGGTAAGAGCTTAAGCCCCTGTCCCTTGCCTTGCTGCTGAAAAACTGACAAGTGTATGAACTGAGTTGGCCTGGCCAGAGTGCAGAAACTGTGGAGCACCAGCTTTTGTTTTGTGCCTTTGAAATACTGTTTGTAACTGCACCAAGGCCAAGAAGGGGCCAGGCAGCCTGCCTGATCCTGCACAAGTGCATAATAAAGTTTTTGTGTTTCCCTATCAACCTCCTTTTGGTTATGGATTCTTGGGTCACTGCCCTTCGTTTGCATGCTTATACCACATGACCCAGTGAAAAGCGGGATATAAATACAGCTAAATAAATAAAAAAAACATGGCCATTTAGCCCTACATTCTGTTTTCTACCTTTTAACCAGTTCCCAGTCCACAACAGTACACTGCTTCCTACCCCATGACTAATTTCCTGAAAAGTCTGTGATGAGGGACCTTGTCAAAGGCTTTCTGAAAATCCATATACACTATATTAACTGGATCACCTTTATCTACCTGTTTATTCACACCTTCCAAAAAATATAAAAGATTAGTGAGGCCAGGCTTTCCTTGGCTAAATCCATGTTGGCTTTATACCATGACTCTATATATTTGTTCTTTATAATGGTTTCTCCCATTTTGCATGGCAATGACGTTAGGCTCACGAGTCTGTAATTTCCCGGATCACCCCTGGAACCCTTTTAAAAAAGAGTGTTATATTGGCCACTCTTTAATCTTCAGGTGCTACAGGTGATTTTAATGATAGTTTACATATTTTTAATAGTAAGTCTGAGATTTCATGTTTGAATTCTTTCAGCACCCTGGGATGTATGCCGTCTGGTCCAAGTGATTTACTACTCTTTTATTTATCAAATTGCTGTATTCCTTTTTTTTTTTGGTTTATTGTGATTTGTTTCAATTCCTCTTATCCATCACTTTTAAATATCATTTCTGGCATGGTTAAGTTTCCTACATCATCTTCAATAAAGACTGAAGCAAAGAATTCATTCAGTCTCTTCGCTATGGACTTGTCCTCTCATAGTGCCCCTTTTATCCCTCTATCATCTAATGTTTCAACTGGTTCTTGCACAGGTGTCTTGCTATGAATGTACTTGAAAACGATTTTATGGTGCACTGTTGCTTCCATGACAAGATTCTTTATAAATTCTCTTTTTGCCTGCCTTACCAATGCCATGCATTTAATTTGCCTTGTGTCCAAATGGCAGATGAAATTTAATGTGCTGTTTCTTGATTTCTTCATTTGGCTCCTTTTTCCATTTTCTGAAAGTTTCTTTCTTGGCTATAATCATCACTTCACCTTTAAGTCATGCTGGCTGTCATTTGGCCTTCCTTCCGCCTTTCTTAAAGCATGAAATACATCTAGTCTGGCTTCCAAGATAGTATTTTTAAATAACAACCAGGCCTGATGTTAAAGTCTTTGCAGTTGCTCCTTTGATTTTTTTCTTAACCATTTTCCTCATTTTATCATGGTCTCCTTTTTGGAAGTTAAATGCCAACAAGTGGATTTCTTGCTATGCTTCCTCCATTTATTAGGTCAAATGTGATCATGGGGGCCACTTGGAAATAGTGATCATAACATTACCTCTTGCACTAAGGACTACATCTAAAATAGATTTCCCTTGCATCGGTTCCAGAACCAGCTGCTCCATGAATAAACCATTTATTTCACTAGAAACGTTATCGCCCTAGCATGTCCTAATGTGACACTGACCCAGTCAATACTAGGACAATTGAAATCTCCCATTATTACTGTGTTGTAAACTTTGTTAAGTTTTCCTAATTTCTGTTAGCATTTCATCATCCATCTCTTCATTCTGGTCAGGTGAATGGTATTACACCCCCCCCCCCCCCCCCCCCACTGCCATTCCCTTTCCCTTTCTAGCCATAGAGATTCTACAATGTACTTTGTTTCCTGCAAAACCTTTATCTTTTTTGCCAAGCCCTCCACCAATTTGATCTACTCTATTGTTGTGATATAGTTTGTACCCTGGTATCAGAGAAGGGTGGCCAAAATGATAAAGGAAATGGAAGGATACTCTTATGAGGAAAGCCTTAAAATTTTAGAGCCCTTCGTTTTGGAGATGAAACAGCAGAGATGTGATAGAGATCTATAAAATAATGCGTGGAGTGAAACAAGCAAATTTGAATCAGTAGTTTTCTTCTTCTCCAAGTACAAAGACTAGGGGACACTCAATGAAGCTACAAAGTAGTCCATTTAAGACTAATTGGAGAAAATATTTTTTCACTCCATGCATAACTAAGCTCTGGAATTCACTGCCAGAGGATGTAGTAAAAGCTGTTTGTGTAGCTGGGTTAGACACTGAAAGGGTGGTGGATGCTTGGAATGCCCTCCCGATGGAAGTGGTGGGGGGAAATACAATGACTGACTTCAAAATGGCATGGTACAGATGCAGTGGATCCCTTTATAGCAAGAAGATGAAATCAAAGCAAAATTACAACCCTAACATAGGCGGGGGGGGGGGGGGGGGGGGGAAGGACCTTCATTGAGCTCCAGTTACAACCGTTCTAGCCACCTTACCATGCAGACCAGATGGACCATACTGGTGTTTATCTGCTGTCGTATACTATGTTAAGTTTTTATAAAACTATTAATTGTGGGAATAAGGTAATAGGGAACAGTTATTTACTCTTTCAAGTATTACAAGGATTAAGTGTATGCCATAAAACTAGCTGGTAGCAACTTTAATATAACTTTAAGAAAAGTATTTTTTCAATCAGTGAACCAAATGAGCTGTGGAATTTGTTGCAGGAGGATTTTGCCAAGGTAAATAGCATAGCTAGATTTAAAAAATGTTTGGACAAGTTTCTGAAGGACAGTTATATTACTGTAATAATCATTAGACATTTAAGGGTAAGGTTTGCCAACCCTTACTGCTAAACAACAGGGAATGGCTCTTATGCAAAGATGGCAGGACTGTCTATATCATGACTGTAAATTGATAGCACTATTCAGGTTTACTTCAAATTAAAGAAGGATGGTATGTGATAGACAACATTGTAACATCGCACACTGACATAGCTGGGGCATACTACAGACAAATCCTATAATTTGGCGAACTTGTCATAAGCTGGAATAGGCAAATTTAATTGAAATATGAATTTTGCAAACATTTGTATTTGGCTTATGAAATTTAAGGTTTGAATGGATTGGAAAAAGTAATGTGTGCTGATGAGGACTGAAGCCACACCTCTTCAGTTTCAGTATGGTGTTACAGGGTTGGCCTGATAGACCAGTGACAATGCTGCCTGCCACTATTCAGAAGACCCAGGTTTGATTCCAAATCCAGCTTTTCATCCTGCTGGCTAGGGCTGGGAATGCAACAGAGGTAGTGCTCGCAGTCCCTGGAAGGAAGCCCTGACTGCTTCTCAGCTGGTGTAACATGCATTTATATTGGGCTCCAAAGGGAGCTGAAGGCCACATTAGTTATAAGAACCAGATTTAGAGGAGAGGAAAAAGAAGATAATGTGAATCGGGAAATTCTGATAGGGAACCAGAAGTCTGGTACTGAGCAACAGCAGATGCTGGATGGTAAAAAAATATTATTCATTTTATAAAATATGGTGTTACAGGCATTTCTATTAATATATACAATCGCAACTGATGTTTTCCAGAAATAGCAGGAAAAGGCACACAAGTGGGTGACATCATTCAATGGAACGGCGATGGAACTGTCAAGCTCTAAGCCTGTACAGCCCTTCCAATACACAACAGTGTCTCCAGCTTCTCAATTGGTTACGAAGTGCAATGATGGGCATATGAGGGGGAAGTGGGAGGGATTTTGTGCCTTACTGATTCTGCTGTCTACAGAATACACCTATTATAAGGTAAGTAACTTGTTTTTTTACTTCAACAAGCAGGACTGAGTCAGGCACACAAGCAGCGATTCCCAAGCCTAGGGCTGCTGCTATTAGATATCACGTAACTTGGCACTGAGAGTAGCCCACATAAGGAATTGTGCGAGTTGCTAGGAGAAAAACAGATTAGTCAAATACAAGGTTTTGATGGATTCCTTTTGGAGACAGTAAATGAACAGGAAAAGAATTAAAGAAAACCAAGTAGCTACTTTAGATTTTGTTTGTAGTAAGTTAGACTTCTGTAGAACTACTGATGCTGATATAGTATTGATCTGATGAGTTGATATGGAGGTGTGAGAAACAACTGGTTGTTGATATGAGAACTGTGTACAGGAGTGAAACCAATTTGTTAAAAGCCGTATTTTAACTCTTCCCTTAAGTAGTGTGAATTTCACTCACTTTAAGAAATGAAGTGATTTTCTATCAGAAAGAGGCACTTCCAAGGAAATAACTTTAGGGAAATATATTTGCAGGGTTCAATATGGAATGTATAGAGAGTGCAAAGCACTAAATTTAAGTTGTCCAGAAAGGGATTTTTGGGAAGGAAATGCTACTCAGAAGAAATCTTTCATGAAATGGAAAAAAACGATTTCTCTTTTAATTATTAGAATGTTATATATTTACTATAGTAAGACAAGAGAGCACTGAGAGCAAGACAGTGTAGATCATCAATGCATAGGGCCACCAATCCCCTTCACCTCCCCTTACACTGTTTAATATAAACAACACATCTGTTACATTGTTCTAGTTTTCTCACTTCATTATATGTAAACCACCTTACTTTTTAGAAAAATCAGTATATTTTGTTAAGTGCCGTCGAGTCAGTGTCGACTCACGGAGACCCTCTGGATAGTTGCCCTAAATTGTGTTCAGTCCTTAGTCAGGCGGCTCATTGTTGACAGAGTGGCAGTCGCAGCTGCTGTTGTATCAATCCATCTCATTGCTGGCCTTCCTCTTTTGCACTGACCTTCTACCTTCACAAGCATGATGTCTCTCTAATGATTTCTCTCTAACGTATGATTTGTCCAAAGTATGAAAGCCAAAGTCTTGTCATCTGAGCTTCTAAAGAAAGCTTAGGTTTGATCTCCTCTAGTACTGAATGATTTGTTCTTCGGGCAGTCCATGGGATACACAGTATTTGTCACCAGCACTATAATTCAAAGGCATCAATTTTCTTCCTGTCTGTTTTCACACTATTCAACTTATGGCGTTATTGAAAATAGCATGGCCTGAATAAGTCTAATCTTTGTATGGAAAGAGACATCTCTGCTACTGAGCATCTTGTCTAGGTCCTTCATAGCCATTCTGCCAAGAGCAATGCAGCATCTGATTTCTTGACTGCTTGTTTCTTTATTGATATTTGATCCCAGTAGGTTAAATTTGTCCACTATTTCAATTTCTCTCCATCAATAGTGAATTTATTGATTTTGCCAGTTGTCAGGATTTTTGTCTTTATTACATTAAGGTGCAGGCAAATGTTTCAGATTGTCTTCGCTTTCAGCTAGTAGTGTGTTATCATCAGCATAACGAAGGTTGTTGAAGAGTCTTCCACCAATCTTCACACCTTGGTTGGCTTCATACAGTCCTGCTTCTCTGATGATTTGTTTTACATATAAATTAAACAGGTAAGGGAAAAGTATGCAACCTTGTCATACACCTTTGCTTATTTTAAACCATTCTGTTTCTCCTTGTTACTTTCGAAATGTTACTTCTTGATCAATGTACAGACTGTGCAAGAGAATGATCAAGTGTTCTGGTATACCCATGCTTCTTAATTTGGCCCAGAGCTTCTCATGGTTTACACAGTCAAAAGCCTTGCTGTAGTCGATAAAACACCCAGATATTCTTTTGGTATTCTTTTGTTTTTTCAAGGAACCATCTCACATCTGCAATGTCTCTCATTCCTCGCCCCTCCCTGAACCTTGTACTTCAAGAAGTTCTCATTCCAGATATGGTTGTAGTTTCTGCTGAATGATTTTAAGGAGAATCTTGCTGGCATGTTGGATCAGAGCAATTGTGCGATCACCTTTCTACAGTATTGGCATAAACACAGATCTTTTCCAGTCAGTTGGCCATGATGTTTTCTAAATTTCCTGGCAGAGCCTTATAAGTATGTTAACAACTGCATCCAATTGCTGTAATACTTCGATGGGAATACCATCAATGCCCTCTCCTTTGTTTTTTGATAAATCTTTCAATGTTGCTTTGACGACTTCTTTCATCACCAATGGTTCCTGATCATAAGGTACAGTTTGAAACAGCTGTTGGACCACTTGATCTTTATTGTATAATAACACTGTATATTCTTTCCACCTTTTCTTGATCTTCTCAGCATCATTCAACATGGATCCTTGAGCATCTTGTAACATTCCAATTCGAGGCTGGAATTTTTTCTTTAACTCTCATAGCTTTAGGAAAGCTGATCTTGTTCTTCCTCTAATAGTTTTTGATTCTATTTCCTTGCATGCATCATTTTAGTACTTCTCCTTGTCTTGCTGCATGTTGTAAGTCTGAATTCTGTGATTGCTTCTCTTTCTCCTCTGGCTTTAGCTTCTCTGCATTTCTGAGTTTCTTCAGTTTTATTTATTTATTTGTTAGCTTTTATATACCGCTACTTCCAGAGGTCAGTGGGGGTTTGCAATGAACATTTAACACAGCAAGAGCTTTACATAGAACGTCAATTGAACATATTTACAAGGTAAATCTGGCAACAGAAACAGTGTTACCATAACTATATACAGATTGCAATACTTAATTTACAGTTTAAGGGTATTTTGGTGCAGGAGGGTTATGATCAGTCATCTATTTTGGCTGTTTTTGCTTTTTCACCTTTTGTAGAGATTTCTTTCTTCCAACACAACCTTCTTCATGTCATCCCATAAATCTCTTCTGGAGCTCAGTCATTTGTATCTAAAGCAGCAAACTGATTTTGCAGGCAGTCTTTAAATTCCAGTTGTATATTCTCAAGGTCATATTTTGCTACATTTATGAGTGACTTGCTCTCTTTCAACTTTAGCTTGAGTTTGCATACTAGTAGTAGGTGATCTGTACCACAGTCAGCTCCAGGTTTTCTATTCGTTGATGTTATAGAGCTTTTCCATCATTGACTTCCACAGATGTAGTCAATTTGATTTTTGTACAATCAATTGGGTGAAATCTATGTGTACAGTCGCCACTTGTGTTGCTGGAAGAAGGTGTTTGAGATGAATAGATCGTTGGTCTTGCAGAATTCTATCAGTCATTCTCCAGCTTCATTTCTATTTCAAAGTCCATATTTTCCAACCACTTTGGCTTCTTCTTTGTTGCCATCTTTTGCATTCCAGTCACCCATGACTATCAGGATATCCTGTCTGCATGTTCTGTCAATTTCAGCTTGTACTTGTTCATAGAACTATCAACTTCATCCCCTTCTGCAGCTGTTTTTGGGGCATATACTTGAATTATAGTAGTGTTGACAGGCGTTCCTCATAGATGAATAGAAATTAAGCGTTCTCTGATTGTATTGTATTTCATTACAGTTTTTGCAAGTTTTTCTTAATTATAAATGCAACACCATTTCTTCTTTGTATTTCATTTCCAGCATAGTAGACCATATGATCATCAGATGCAAAGTGCCCAAAGCCAGTCAATTTCAGTTTGCTGACATCCAACATATCGAGTTGTACATGTTCCATTTCATTCCTGACCACCTCCAACTTCCCTTGGTTCATGCTTCATACGTTCCATGTCCCAATATGTAAGACATCTTTGCAGCGTCTGACTCTCATTTCATGTGCAGCTACATCAGCAGTCAGACATCCTGAGGGCTTTGATCCAACCACCTCATAAATGCTGGCTTTACTCTGAAAAGTCTTCAGCTCCTCCCCAGTAGCAAGTTGAGTGTCTTCCGACCTGGGGGTCTCATCTTCCAGCACTACCGTGCAATTTGTTTTGTTGTGACTATCCATTGGGTTTTCGTGGCAAGATACAGAAGTAGATTGCCAGGCTTTTCTTCCACACAGGTAATTCTAATGTTGTTGCCGTTGTCACAGAAATGTGATCCTCTGCCACCAACACTGTGCATTCTGCTGCTGCACAGATCAGTATATAAACACTGTCAAATAAATAAATATGAATTGCTTTATATAGGTAGGTAGAAGAACCTGGTAGTAAAGTGCATTGTCCAAGAACTACTCAAAGTTGCCTTTAGGTAGGGGATACAACAAAGACACAACCTTTAGGCCCTTAACGCCCAGCTCCAGAGTCTCCCACTGACAGACCAGGAGTTATTCCCTCAGCTCTGGCAAAGGAAAAAAGCCAAAGGGATGCCTGATACATCCAAGATAGGGTCTACCTGTGATGGTGGTACAGGCATTGACTCAATGCATTAGGCCACCAATGTATCCTGAATCAATACCAAAAGTTCCTCTCTGTGACGAAGGCAGATTAATGAAGGATCCTTGCTATTCACAAGGGGAAGCTCCCTTTCCTCTTCAGACTCACCTCTGAAGCCAACCAGTCCTCTTCAACATATTAGCCAACCCCATAAGATTCCAGGAGGAGTGCCCAGACAAAAGAACAAGGCAGAGGCACTTAGCCCTCTGGCTGGCCATGGCAGCACAACACAAGGTCCCCAGATCCCTGCAGAAGGGGTTGCCAAGCAGCTACTGATGGCAAAGCAGCCCATAAGCTGTTTCAGCAGCTGCTGCTCAAAGCCAGCAGCCAGAGACACGGGAGACCCTGAGGGTGATTGCTGCCTTGAACCTGGGGCCTCCTTGACCCTTCATTTAGACCTCAAAGGCTCCTAACAGGCAGGAAGGGCACAGAGGAGGTCCCAGCACCAGCTCTAGGGCCCAGGCTCACAGTGGAGGTCCCTTATAATGCGTAGAATTAGAGTTCATGACATCCCTATCGCACAGGGGGCCTAAGGAGCCCATCACACTGCTGAACCTGTTGAACCTGTGTGTGCCACAGGAGGTATAGCACTGGGCACATGGCATGTTTGCCAAGCTCCATGCAGTCAAAAAGAACTGCAAAAATGAACAATGTAGGTAACAAAAGAGAGGAATGCTAAAAAACAACAACAGAGCACCACCATGGCAAAATGAGTCCTGAAAAGGTAATCTCAGTACCTGAAAGGGTTTCAACATCTAGCCTGTCTGGGCTTCCTCAAAACATCTGCACAGGGAGCTAACCCACTTGTCTGGACTAGTCTAGCAGGATGAAAAGGAATGACTGGTTAATTTTTTCCGGATATTCAGTTGATATCCACATAGATAAAGTTGTCCAGGTACCTTTAGGGCAGCTGTTTATCCACTCAAAATTACCTAGCTAGTGCTGAATGTTGGCGCCGCGTGTAAAAAGTGATACATGCCCCAGAAATGCTCCTAGAGCCACCTTTTTTTTATGCAGGTAAACTTTGTGCACCTTATGACTAGTCTGCACAAGATTCTTCCAGTCAACAGGAGCGAAATTTTTAAGTGTGAAGATTTTCCATCCGGCTCTCAAAATTTGCTGGGCAACCATTTGGAATTTTGACCTCTTAGCACTCCCAATCTATGCCATCTACTGTCATCTAATCTTTCCCGAAAGAAGACATGATCAGCCTCCTGTCTTATTTATACTCAACTTGCATATTCACAAAGATGAAAATCTCAAAATCTGAATGCCAGAATTCAAAGACAAATAATGGTATGAATGGCTCCTTATCAAATTAGTTTGATAGCCATAAATTATTTCCAGGCAGAAATTTACCAAGAATTTTGATAGCCTGGGTATAAGATTTTGTGCCTAGTTACAATGGGGGGGGGGGGGGAGGGGGGATATTCAAAGGCATTTACATGATTTTCTGGATATCTGCGAGTGCTGTTGCTACATACCTCGATGCTACGCGGTTAGCATTGGGGCATTCCAAAGTGGAGGTGGCACCTGTTGCTAACCAGGCAGCGGCGATATTGAGCCACTGCCCATTTAGTGATCCATGAGTAAAGTAAGGCGCTGAAAAGCTTGGCCTAACTTTACTCACAGAAGCAAACCAGGCAGTGGCTCAATATTGCCGCTGCCCGATTAGCTTCCAGCTAGCTTCTGACTTCTGCAGCAACCTGGATATTCAATGAAGGAGACAACACAAAAAAGGGAGATGCGTACAGGTCACAGGTGCTTTTATTGAAAGAACCCCCTACACGTTTCAGCTAACGCCTTCTTCAGGGGGTACAAACCTCAATTAAAAACAGAGAAAAAAATAAATAATAATAAATAAGCAAATAGAACATTTAAAAAACAACACATAAATGAATGAATAATAATGGTTAATAATAAATATCATAAAAACATAAACCATACATCATCAGACCAATATAAAAAGTAAGGCTGAGTGTGGAGAGAATAAGGGGTACCCTTGCCACAACTGAACTGTTTGAGCTGGCAAATGCATATATCTAAAGAGAGGACAGAGATGAGGACCAGTGTATATTAACATAATCCCAAATTAGGGAACATATCTACTCACAAGGGCACACTTTGTATACTTCTTAATAAATAAAACGTATCTGCAAAACATGTAAAAATCAAAAGTTATAGTGGGAGTATTCAATATGTAAAATACACAGGGGTATGTTTACTAAGCAGCGGTAGCGACTTCCGTACGATATTGGAGCTGCAGCCCCATTGCCTTCAATGGGTCGCGGCTCCGATACTGCACGGAAGCCGCTACCGCTACTTAGTAAACATACCCCATAGTCTTTTACATTCCCAGGGGAATAAGAGGGGATAATGAAATATGTGGATATAATGAGCTGTATAGCAAAATAAATCCATAGGCAAAATAAATCAGAAAAAGCTGTATAGCAAAATAAATCCATAGGCAAAATAAATCAGAAAAAGCTAGTAATACTGGTGGAGCCAGCATGAGAAACCCACTTCCAAAATCACCCTGTATTACATCTGACATATATAAATAAAAAATGTGTTCCTACAGGGTAGAAATACGCTATTATGAGAAGAGCTCCTACCACAGCATTACAATACCACGAAAAACCCCTCAATCAAAGATGTCAACACTCTTTTAGCATGACACAAGCAAATCAAAGGAAGGTTAAAGAAAATATAACTGAAATATAAATACTCGAGTGTCGTGAGCATATATATAGGTATTTTTTTTAACAGACTGACAGTCCACACTGAGCGTTAAACTATTCATACTTTTACGTTCCCATAGAAGACAGCACAGATGTGTGGACATTGTGTCTATAAGAACAGTGGAACCGTCACAGTGTGCATACTTCTGTATATAAGTGTGTGTCCAAAATATATAGTCTAAATTCTAGCAACGGACAACTTATAAACTCACCCTTGTATAGAAACTGAAACTCGCCACAGCGTAGCAGCAATTCAACAAAGGACTGAGCAATGAGACGCGCATGACAGCATGCTTAATTTTAAAGGGCTCAGATTCGTGCCAAAGTAATGAGGTCAAAGGGTATCCCTCACTTGAGCAAATCAAAATAAGCATGAGAATAGAATAAAAATAGAAATCTATCTGTGGATATGTGTTTCGTATTTAGACCCAACTGTCAAAAGGTTACTGATCCAATCGCATCTGTATATATCCGTGGGGAACAAGCAGTGCTCTGTTCATCAAGTTCAGTTATTGTACCTTTCCACGATATAAATACGTATGTATTAAATTCTGGATGATACTATACACAGCCATATCCTGCATAAGTGAGGTATCCATATCTTACATTGCAGTGAACAGCCTAACTCTAACACCCCCTGCAACATAGCTCATGTTTAAGGATAGTCTGTTTCCTTATGACTAAAAACAAATTGGTGCATATAGAATAAACGACACTCGACGTTCTCCGAATCAGATGTATACATAAAAAAAAATGAAAACACATCTCCCAAAGCACTGCGTTGTAATGTAGAAACAGAAACATGACAACAGAAAAAGACCACATGGCCTATCTAGTCTGTCCTTCCATATCAACCACTACAACAGTCCCCTTTTTTCCTTTAGAGATCCTCTGTGTTTGTCCCATGCTTCTTTGAATTCAGATACTGTCCTCATCTCTACCACCTCCACTGGGAGACTATTCCATGGATCCACCACTCTCCTGAATCTATCCCCTTTCACCCTCATCCCATATCCCCTCGTAGCAGAGCTTGCTTTCAATCGAAAGAGGCTCTCCCCCTGTGCATTTATGCCATGGAGGTATTTAAACATTTCAATCATATCACCTCTATCCTGCCTTTCCTCTAAGGTAAAGATATTAAGATCCTTAAGTCTGTCTTCATATGCTTTATAATGAAGGCCACTAACCATTTTAGTAGCCACCCTCTGTACTGACTCCAGCCTTTTTCTATCCTTTTGAAGGTGTGGTCTCCAGAATTGCACACAATACTCCAAATGAGGTCGCACCAAAAACTTATTTTTTTTTTTTTGTGCCATCGAGTCAGTGTTGACTCATAGCGACCCAGCTACCTCTGGGTTTTCTTGGCAATGTATCACCAGAAGTAGATTGTCAGCCTTTTCTTCCGAGGCAATGGAGGGTAAAGTGACTTGCCCAAGGTCACAAGGAGTGCAAGTGGGAATTGAACCCTTGATCTTCTAGGTACTAGGCAGTTGCTCTAACCACTAGGCTACTCCTCCACAAACTTATACAGAGGCACTATTACCTCCTTTCTTCTGCTGGCCATTCCTCTCCGTATGCACCCAAGCATCCTTCTAGCTTTTGCTGTCACCTTTTCTATCTGTTTAGCTACTTTAAGATCATCAGACTCAACCACGCCAAGGCCCTACTCTTCTTTAGTGGACAAAAGTACTTCACCCCCTATACCAGCGATGGCGAACCTATGGCACGCGTGCCAGCTGTGGCACGCGAAGGCCTTGCAGCTGGCACGCGGGAAGGTCCGCAATTAAGATATGCGGCGCGGCGGAAGGTGAGTGTGCTGGTGTCCAGGGCCGGCCCGTCCATTGAGCAAGAATGTTTTTTGCACAAGGCCCCGCGTTTCAGGGGGCCCCACGCAAAGAACATTCTGCTTTCCTCAAAATTACATTAAAAAAAAAAGCTGGCTCTCTGGCTGCTGCCGCTGTCGCCGCGGCAGAATGCAGTGTCCCGCGGGGCCCCCTCTGCGCCGGCTGAGCCCTCTGCCCGGCTTTCAGATTCGCGAAGGGAGAGTGTCTCTCCCTCGCGTCTCTGTTAAGCCCACAGGGGCTAATGGGAAATTTCCCATCAGCCCCTTTAGACGCGAGCGGCAGCAGCCAGAGAGCCAGCTTTTTTTTTTGGACTGCTAATGGGCTGGGGCTGGGGCTGGGGCGGGGGGGCTGTTAGGACTGCTAATGGGCTGGGGCTGGGGTGGGGGGGCTGTTAGGACTGCTAATGGGCTGGGGCGGGGGGGCTGTTAGGACTGCTAATGGGCTGGGGGGGGTTAGGACTGCTAATGGGCTAGGGGGGGTGGGTTAGGACAGCTAATGGGCTGTTAGGACCGCTAATGGGCTGGGGGGTTAGGACTGGTAATGGGCTGTGGACTGATGGGGGCTGTCTGGAAATGGGGTGATGGGGGGGGTTAGAACTGCTAATGGGCTATGGGGGGCTGTTAGGACTGCTAATGGGCTGGGGGGGTGGGTTAGGACTGCTAATGGGCGGGGGGGGGGGGTGGGGGGGTATGGTAGGACAGATAATGGGATGGGGGTGTTAGGACTGCTAATGGGCTGGGGGGGATAGGACTGCTAATGGGCTGTGGACTGATGGGGGCTGTCTGGAAATGGGGGTGATGGGGGTGTTAGAACTGCTAATGGGCTATGGGGGGTGGTTAGGACTGATAATGGGCTATGGGGGGGGCTAGGACAGGAAATGGGCTGATGGGGAGGGGTTAGGACTTGAGGTGGGCTGATGTGGTTAGGACTGGTAATGGGCTGTGGGCTGATGGGGGGGGTTAGGACTGGCAATGGGCTGATGGGGTTAAGACTGGCAATGGGCTGATGGGGGGGGTTAGGACTGGTAATGGGTTATAGGGGGGGGCTTAAACTGAAAATGGGTTGATGGGGTGTTAGGACTGGAAGTGGGGTGATGGGGGGCTAGGACTGGTAATGGGTTGGGGGGTTGCTATGACTGGAAATGGGCTGAGTGGAAGGGGAGGCTTGAATTGCAAATAGCTGATGGGGAGGGAGCTTGGAATGGAAATGGGCTGTGAGGGAAGGGAGCTAGGACTGAAAATGGGCTGATGGAGCAGCTAGGATAGGACTGGAAATGGGCTGTTGGGGGGAGCTAAGATTGGAAATGGGCTGTGGTGGGGGCTTGAATTGAAATGGACTCATGGAGGGGCTAGAACTGAAAGTAGGCTCATGGGGGGGGCTTGGATTGGAATTGGACTGAGTGGAGGGGAGCTATGATTTGACATGGGCTGATGATGGGGCTAGGAAATGACTAGATGTGGGCTGATGGGGGGCTAGGATTGGAAATGAGCTGATGAAGGGACTCAGACTGAAAATGGATGGGGGAGCTAGGACTGGAAATGGGTTGATGGTGGGCTAGGACGGGAAATGGGCTGATGCAGGGACTAGAAGGGAATGGATGCTGGGTGAGACTGGAACTAGAAGGGAGCTGATGTTGGGGGAGGATTAGAATGGGATGGGGTTGGGAGAGTAAAATGGAGAGGGGAAAAATATTTTGTGTGGGAGGGATGAAAAATCTACAATTGGCCTGGTATTGGGAGAGTAAGTGGGGATTGAGGATGGAGGGGTAAAATTTGAGTGGATGAAATAGGAATGAGGAAAGAGCAAAAGGAGAAAGATTAGTATGTTAAAGCAGATGTAGAGAGAGAGAATGGAAAAAAAACTAGAAGAGAGAAGAAAGAACAAATGGACAGCAGGCGATGGACAGTTAGCAGAAAACACGAAGAAACCAGAAGAAAGTGGCTGGAGCAATTGCAACTGAAAAAAAATGCACAAAAGGTAGAAATATCTCTTTATTTTGAATTTATTAACTGGAATATGAAACCTCTGGGAAATGTGCATCATTAACGTCTGTGCTTTGTTTGGTACAAGAGGAAATTAATTTATAGTTTTATTTCTACAGTGTTGTTGTACATTCCAAGTTTGGCTTTTGGGGTTCCCAGTTTAATTATTGCCTTCCTGTTTCTAAATTGAATGAAATCATTAAAACATTATAAATTGCCAATAAATTGAAATGAAAACCAAAGGATTGTGAATCAAATTGATTCTCTGACAATACAAAGATTCCAACCTTTACAAATGATGTTACATAGTTCAGGCAACTTTATAAAGAGTTTTTAGATACTAAAATCTTGTTGTTAAGGTTTAATTGACGTGCTGGCACTTTGAGGAAATTCTTTGGTTTTGTGCGGCAGTTTGGGCACTCGGGCTCAAAAAGGTTAGCCATCACTGCCCTATACTATATTGCTCTCTTGGATTGCTGCAGACCAAAAGCATGACCTTGCATTTTTTAACATTAAATCCCAGCTGCCAAATTCTAGAACATTCTTCAAGCTTAGCTAGACCCCTCCTCATGTTATCTACACCTTCCTGGGTGTCTACTGGAGGGACAACTCATAACAAAAATATGAAGGAACAGTATAAAAAACAGAACAGAATAAAATAAAACCCATAGTAAATGAGAACCAAAAATGGCTATTTAAAGAGCACATGACAGAGAATGGGAGGCCATGGGGGCCATCGTACCATAGACGTAAAAAAAGTGAGAAATACATAAATAACTAAAACATAAAAACCAGGCATGTCGCAGGGATAAAAAATTAAATAAAAACAGATAAACTGGCTTCTTGGTTAAGTCCAAGAAGTGCCAAAGTTTTCAATTCATAAATATATCGCTATTAGAGCTTGAGAAGTATGGAGTCCACATCACCACCCTTCCAGTGTGGTTCCATGACCCTGATCGCCAGGTACTTTAGATCTGTGATATTGTAACCTTTTTCTTCCCATTGTGTCACTAATGGCTTCTCTGGAACACATCTTTTAAGGCAGCTGTTGTGTTCCGTAATCCGTTTTCCTTTAAATTTGTATTCCTGCGACATGCCAGATATGGCCCCAGCAGTGAATAACAAGGGTCAGTTTTCAGCGGCAACAGATAGCTGCATTAGAAGCGCTAGCTACCGCAGCTGAATATCCGCACCTATTATTATAAAGTAAACTACTCAAATGCTATGCCTATGCAGAAATTGTTTATAAATCTTTTATATATTAGCATGCCAATTTTGAGCCGCAGCAGTCAGGGATTTCTTAAAACGCTGCCTGCCATGGCTAAATTTATTCTAGATATTCTGTGCCAGTATCTGGATTCTGGTTGCTGCTGAATTTCTGGATAGAGAGTTAACTACTGCCTCTATTCGGCGTGATATTCACTTCGCTATCTGAATAGCCGCTTAAAGCATAGTTACCTGTAACAGGTGTTCTCCGGGGACAGCAGGAATCAGTCCTCACATATGGGTGACGTCGGCACCGACAGAGCCCTCATGGAAGCATTTTGTGAAGACCCTTGGGGCAGAGGCTAGGCCGAAGGGGAGCACCTGTATTGAAAGTGCCTGCCCCCTACTACAAACCACAGGTACTGCCTGTGGTTGGGGTGGATGAAGATGTGAGTATAAGCATCCTTGAGGTCTAAGGAGCATAGCCAGTCCCCTTGCTGAAGGTAGGGCAGCAATGTTCCAAGGGAGAGCATCTTGAACTTCTCCCTCACTAGGAATTTGTTGAGGTTGCGCAGGTCGAGGATGGTCCTTAGGCCCCCTGTCCTCTTTGGGATGAGGAAGTATCTGGAGTAGAACCCATTGAACCTGAGGTGGTGGGGCACTGGTTCCACCACCTTGTCCTCAAGAAGACCTGCCAACTTCTTCAGAAGAAGGTCCTGGTGTAGAGGAGACCTGAGGGGTCCTCCTGGTAAATAAGAGGGAGGTGTTGGAGACAGGTGGAGGAGATAACCCTCCCTGACTACCCTTAGTGCCCAGGAATCAGTGGTGATAGCCACCCATCTCTGGGCATTGAGGGCCAGGCTCCCCCCCCCACCCCCCTCCCCCGGGCTGCTGACCTCCTTGGTATAGAGAGGCTATGCTCAAGGAGTCAAAAACTCCCACCTGGCTGAGCCGGGGCCTGGGTTTTGGAGCCTTCTGCTTACACGGGCCATGCCCATGTCCCTTGGTCTGCTGACCCTGTTGGGGAGCTGGGGAGGCCTGTTAGGGTGGGTAGTTTCGGTAAGCAGCTCCCTTCCTCAGGTAAAAGGGTTTTTTACCCGAGACCTTTCATTAGGTAGGGGCAGTGGTCTTCTTAGAGAGCCTGGTCCTCATCATGAACTCGGTCTCTAGCTCGGCAACCTTGTCAGTCATGTGTTTGCCAAAGAGGTTCTCCCCTTGGCATGGGACATTGCCCAATTCGTCCTGAACCCACTGCTCAAGATCAGACAACTAAAGCCAAGCTTGGCAGCGTATACTGATGCCCGGCGTGGCTAGCTGAGCTGCCGACTCAAACCCGTCATAGACCGCTCAAGACATAAATTTGGAGCACTCACAGACAGCTTTGGCAAGGCTCTTGAACTGCTGCAAGGGTTCCTTGGAGAGACCAGCTGAGAACCCGGCGAGTTCCTTCACCAGGTCTCTCAGGTACATGCCCATGTACAGCTGGTAGGCCTGGATGCGGCAGCGGAGCATCGAGCCCTGGTAGCACTTTCTGCTGAGGGCATCCAAGGTGCAGGCCTCCCTGCTGGGGGACACCGAGGAGTGCATCTTCTGGCTTTTCAGCCAATGCATGGCCGACTCCACCACCATGGAGTTATGCGGAAGTTGTGACATCTAAAAGCCCGGCTCTAGCAGACCCTATACATCGAGTCGAGCCGTCTACTCACCACTGGCACTGACACCGGTGTCTCCCACATGTAGAGCATGAGCCGTTCCAGGATGGGAGGGATGGGTACCGTGAGTGATTCCCGCGGAGGAGCCTCTTACTAGAGGATCTCTAACTCATCCGCTCGAGGGTCCTTCTCCGACTCAGTCGGGAATGCCAGGGTCTTGGACATTTCCTTGACAAAGTCCAAGAAACCATGTCCTTGGGTGGGGACCACCGCCAAGGTTCCGAGACGGGGGAATTGGAAGGAACATCACAGTGGTGACGGGTATCAGGGGACTCCTTGTCCTCCGTCTCCCACTCATAGTAGTCCGTCGAGGACTCGCCGGAGGGCTGCTCCACAGGCTTCGAGGGCCCTGATGCTCTACGGCCGGCACCTGGTAGACTTGCTGGGGATGACCACGGTCCCAACGAATGGGACTCATAGCGCGACCTCGGCCGAGGATTGACTCGGCCTCCAGGGACATCTTGGATGTTGACCACTCGGTGGTCGGGGCGGATGAACTGGTCATACTGGACAACAGCGCCTGCTGCTGTTCCATGAAGGCAGCCTTCGGCACGGGCACCGAGGGACTTGGGCCCGACGTCGGCTCCCCCGAAGGGGAATCCTCAATGAAGATGGTGTCTGGGGACCGAGGCCGGTCTGCGGCCGGATCCTTCCGGGGGATTTTCACAGGTCGCTCCCACTCCGATGCATCGGACGAGCGTCTCGGACTGCGGTACCAGACCTGGGGTGCTCCCGGCCAGTCGGAACCATCCAAGGACACCGCTTTCGAGGGTTTCTTCTTCCTTCTGGGTTCCCTCGAGGGAGATCCCCTTTCTAAGAACCCACGACGAGGCTCGGGTTTGGAAATTTCCGCCCGAGGTGTCGGGGCCTCAGACAAGGCCCTGGCTTTGGGAGGCACTGGGGACTCAGGGAAAAACTGGTTGTGCTGCTGCTGGCCGCTCTTGAGGGCCTTGCTCGACATCCTCTTGCAGAAACCTCAGACCACCGGTTCGTGGTCTTGCCCGAAGCAAAGAAGACAGCAGAGTGGTGTGTGGCGGTCAAAGACATGATTTTAGAGCACCGATCACACTTCTTAAACCCACCGGTAACCATGGGGAAAAAAAAGTATCCCTGTGAGGTCGAAGACTCTCTGGGCTGCCAGCAGGAGAAAAAGGGCACGAAGACACCAGGCAAAGAAAATAACGAAAAAACTACAAAAATAAAAACTGAGCCCGACGCCGAGATACCGAGGTCGGTAGGCGGGAAGAGTACTAGTGCAATACCAGAGGCGAGTTGGAAACTCAGGGAACAAAATAATCAACTTTTTCCGGGGACAAGCCAGACAATGCCTGAAGGGCTCCGTGGAAAAAAGGAGACTGAGCAAGATGGCACCCTTAGGCAGGAAGGGAACAATGCATGCGTGGTGGCATCTCCCAAAGGCTTTCTTTGAAAGCTGGAGGGATGCTTCCGCCAGTGTCGACATCACACATATGTGAGGACTGACTTCCTGCTTGTTCCCGGAGAATACAGCTTTTTTTCTCTCCTAAGTTATCCATATAGTTAAATGTATAGTAGTGCTGAATATCAGTGCTAAATGGATAACAGCTGGCTTAGCCCATGGACTGCCCTGACACTATCAGGTTATTCAGTGCCACTATCATAGTGCCACTGAATATCCCCTTTGGCAGCACTTATCGTAGTGCTGCTGAACACTGACCCCTAGGTTTGTATCTCTCACATAATCCTGAATATTAAACAGCAAAGGTAGCAATTATAGGTGATCTAGTCCTCATCCCATCCATTTAGGGGCAATATCCAAATCCATTTACATAGATGACCTAGTCTGTTGATAACGGACTTCCTCTATCTGTTTAAAATTACAAATTTCATGCAGATTTCCATAGCACACATACTTTTAGCTGACTTAAAAAAGAGACATTTCCAGGGGAATATTTAGACTGGGAAAGGAAACCTTTGCACAGCAGGGAGGTAAAATTTCAGGATTTAAAATTCAGCCATTTGTCTAACAGAAAAGTCTTTATGCAGTAAAATTCACTGTATTGTTGTCTTGTGCTCCAGAACCTAATAAAGACATTTATTCTTCTTTTGAGAGAAAACCTACCAAATCCCCCTTTGAACAATGATAACTCCTCATGATCTTCACCTCCTTGGAGCCATTGTCAAAATTTGCTAAGACAGATTTCCACACAGTATTTTAGATGCCAGCTTTTCTTTTGGGTACTGCAAACGCTAGGTCACATTATCTGAAAGTCATTTGTAAGGACGGAATGTACAGCACTTTACCTCTTTTCTTGACAGAATCCTCCTGCTTTTGTTCAGTGTTCACTGCAGGCACAGACTGTTTGGTGGATGCTGGTCTTGACCTTGGTTTGAATTTGGTTTGCTGAGCTGATGACTTCGTGCCTTGATGCATCTGTACACTATTACAGGGCTGAGGGTGTAACTGTACTAAAAGTCCATTCAGTTCTGCAGCCTTCTTTCCTGTAGGGGAACATCACATGGTGATTGGGGATGACTCAAAACTTCAGACACAGGGGTCTGCATTATCAGAAATGGAGTCATTTTTGCACAGTGTTGGTCAATTATTCAAATCTTCTAACAGATATGAGAATCTATTTCTACTGTAAAAGAGACATACAGGAAACACAGCTCTGGTGAATATGTGAAGGGCAGTATAGAGAATATTAAATAAATAAATAACATATGCCTGTTGAAAATGAATTACAACAAATTTTATATTTAAACTGCAAGAAGAATCTTTCATGCTGATTTTTGGAAAGGTATCCCAATCAAAGTTAACCAGAAACCTTGGGGGCATTTTCCCCGCAGTAAGGTTTGTCTTCCATGATCAAAACACCCAAGGGGCACAATGATCCCGCTTAAGGGATAATTTTATAAAGCATTTTTTGTGCATAAATGAGCTGTTTATAAGATTACCCCAGGAGTCGCACAGGGTGACAAGAAGGCACATATGCTTACATGATTTGTGTGTCCTGGGGGTGTAGTTTGGGTGGAGCATAGGCGGGGCACAATTTCCACATGCATTTTATAAAATATGCAAGTCCTCTACCCGCTAACATTTATATCTGATCATAAGCAGGCATGAATGTCCGTGACGTCCATCTAGCTGCGAGCTCTGCCTGTTTACCTCTAGTATTTTATAAAGACACACAGGTGCCAATGGGGATTAGTTTAGAAACATCCATGTGTTAAGAGCAATGTTTGCAGATGAGGATTGGCAAATAAATGTAATGTCATTTTAGAAAGGGGCTAAATGCAAATGGTGATGAGCACCATGTTTAGTTTTGCAGGGGGGCGCGGTAAAGGTGGGGAGAGGGAGTTGTTTGAGCAGGCCTTATATATTGACATGGATTACCCACCTTACAAGGGGAATCCACATTGGTAGAAGACAATCTATATGTCAGCATTTACACCTGTGCTTGCTTAAACGGCACAGATCTGCCCCTCCCCCCGGCAATAACCATCCCCGGTGACTCCCAAGAACTCTGCCCCCCTCCATTGATCCCTACTCATCTGAACCCCCCCCCCCCCCCCAGCCATCAGATTCCCTTATCCAACCTCCCTCCAACAGCATTAACATTCCCGACCTTTCCTTGCAGAATCACAAACTCCTCCCTGAGGACCCCCCACAAGACATGATGAAACATCAATGTACAGTCCTGCACACCCCTATGTGTATTTTACAGGAGGCTCTACATTTGACAGAGCCTTTTGTAAAGTACAGTGGAAACTTTCCACATCCCAACCTGGATGTATAAATCCCCCTCACCATATCCTATTTAAAATCTGCTTTTGTGTCATTATAGCAGACTAGAAATAGGCACTTACTTGGCCTTAATTAACATATAGGCATGCTGTTACAAAACTGCTCTCCACATGGAAAGCAAAATAAGGGTTATATAATAGCATTTTGTGCATTGTGTGAGTATGCTACATAAATGCTGTGAACAAACTAGCCAATGCACCGATCTTATTACCAATTTATCTAAGTCTCATTTCCATCTCCACCTCATTTCTCTGTTAATCATCTTTTACTTCACCTTCATTGTTCATTTACTTCTCCTTCATTGTTCTTTTACTTCTCCTTCATTGTTCTTTTACTTCTCCTTCATTGTTAAAATCAGTAAAATCACCAAGACAATCTACTTCAAAACAAAGACACTACAACGCCTATGACCACTCCTAGAACCGACTGTCCTGCAAGCATCTATAATACCCCATCTGGATTTATGCAAAGCTATCTACCAAGGCCTTCCACAATCCACACTGCTCCCATTGCAAACAGCTCTCCACTCAACAGCAAGGACCCTACACACAGCAAAAAACAGGAACATACCGCCCCTATCCTCAAACAGCTCCACTGGCTCCCATTACAGAGCTGAATAAAATTCAAAAACACTCATCCTAATCCACAAAGCAATTCATACCGATCCCCCCACACACCTATGCACGCTTCTTCAGGCCACCAAGCAACTCAGATCTAGACGGACCTCCACTATATAAATATATATATATATATATATCCCTCATCTCAGAAGCAAATCTAACCAGCAAGCATTCCTCTATATGGAACACTCTCCCAGACCAAATCAGAAACATCATAGATCTGAAAACCTTCAGAGAACATCTGAAAACACACCTATTCACCAAGCACTTCACCCCCATAACATAAGCCAGTTGACTGCACCTGCACATAACCTGTCTGTATAATGTACATAGTTTAAGACTGTATATAGTTATAAACTCGTATGTATCAACTGCATGTTGTATATACAGTAGTTGTAGATGCTGTTACAATGTATTTTCTCTCCTGTTCTATGTAAACCGCCTTGATCTGCTGAAAGGCATTATATAAATACGGCTAAATAAATTGTTTGTTTTTCTTTCTTAATTTGGCTCCATTCTCTCTAATCAGAGTTTAATAGATATTGGACTTCACCTTGTTTTCCCATTATTACCCTTTTGTTGAAAAGATGACTTCAGTATCTTCCACCTTTTTCAGTCCTCTGCTGTCATCTCTGTGTTCTCCTTCTGTCTTACTATTTTCTTAGTACTCCTCCTTGTTTCTTACACCCCATGACTTCATCTTGCTCTCTTCTATTATTTTATTCCCTTTTCTGTCTCACTGATATCACTTCTCTACCTCTTTCAGCCCATATCTCTTTCTCATTCGGCTCCTGATTGCAGTACATATGGAATCACAAGTCATCAGAGCTGAAGGACAGAAGTTAGTGTCGTACCTGACAAACTCATCCTCCTCATAACATTTTTTTTTCCTTTTAGAATCTTCACTTCCAAAACTCAGAGAAGCACAATAAATATAAACGTACAAATACAATAATCATCCTATACAAAAAATTCAGAGTACATAAACACAAAAGAAGCAAATAAGGGAAACACGAGAAAAAAAGGAAAATAAATCTATACAATTAATGAAATGTAAGAGAACGGACAAGAAATATAAAATTGCTATATTGGGTCACACCAAAAGTCCACCAAGCCAAGGACAAGAGAGCTGCCCGAGATGGTCAGAAAAGCTATTATCACCAAACATCAAATTTCAAAGGGGTACAAGGCCATCAGTTTGCAATGCTAATAAGTTTTATGCTCATGGAACTGTCAAAAACCTCCCAGGACATGGTGGGATGAGGAAAATTAACCCAAGAAGTCTTCAAAGATTAGAATGAACTGTTGGAAAAACACTACATACAACATCCAAAGAGCTTAAGGCTGACCTGGAGTAATCTGGAGTGGTGGTTTCTACCCACACCACACACCACACACTAAACAAAGAAGGACTTCATGGGTCAAAGTCAAGGAGGACCTCACTACTCAAGACAGACATAAAAAGGCATGCCTGATCTTTGCCCAAACCCACCTTGAGTAAACATAATCCTTCTGAGAAAATGTTCTGTGGACAGATCAAACCAAACCTGAGCTCTTTGGCAAGGCAGACCAGCAATACATTTACAGGTGAAGAAATGAAGCTTATAAGGGAAAAACACCATTTCTACAGTCAAATATGGTGGAGATTCCATAATGTGGGGCTGTTTTGTTGTCTCAGGAACAGAAGGTCTGGAACATATTAAAGGAATCATGAAGTCAGAGGACTACCGAGGTATTTTGGAGCAAAATGCGCTACCTAGTGTCACAAAAGCTAGATTTGGATCGAAGATCACAGGTCCTCCAGCAAGACAATGGCCAAAAACATGCATCCAAAAGTTCAAAAGAAGGGTTAAATAGGAACAAATGGACTGTTTTAAACTGGCCAGCAATGAGCCCTGATCTCTATCCAATTGAGAACCTTTGGAAAGAGCTAAAATCTGTCATTGGTAAAAGAAATCCTGGAAATATTCATGAGCTGGAACAAATCACAATTGAAGAGTGGAAGAAAATTAGCAGCAGATGTACAAAACTTATAAATAGCTACAAGAAAAGCATTTGGAGGTTGTCATCACTTCCAAGGGTTGTGCAACCAAATATTAGTGAAGGGTGACATTATTTCGGTCCAGGTCATATTTTGTTTTATTTTTCAGAAATTACCAAGTTTAAGTTGCACCGACATCTTTTTTTTTCTGTTGTATACCTTTGAACATACTATTAAATTATTATGATGTCATACAGTTGGAGTGGAGAAGTAGTCTAGTGTTTAGAGCAATAGCCTAACACCCAGGAGATTAGGGTTCAAGTCCCACTGGCACTCTCTGTGACCTTGGGCAAGTCACTTTACCTTACCTTGCCTTGGAAGAAAAGGTCTGACAATCTACTTCCAGTCATACCTTGCCAAGAAAACCCAGGGGCTGTTGGGTCACCACGAGTCCATATTGAAATGGTTGGAATATTTCCAATTTATGTTTATGTGTACGTTTATTCAATTATTTGATAGACTGTACCTTCATGACACCAGGAAAATGGCTAAAGCCGAAAAGGAAAAGGAACTACAATGTAGGACAGGAAAGAGATAGAGAGACAAGAAACATTTATAAAATAAGCAGGGGATTAGAGGGGGAAACTACATTATGAGACAAGAAAGAGTCTCACGGGCAAGGACACACATAGAGCAGGCAGGGAAATTACTGGAGGGAAGGACCTCACGGGGGGAAGTAGGGGGAAGATTGAAGGTAGAGCAGAAGAGGTGGGTTTTCAGTAGTGCTTTGAATTTGGGGAAAACTGTTTCCAGACAAACGGTGGTTGAGAGGGAATTCTACAGGGAAGGGCCCAGAAAGAAAAAGGCAGAGGGGCAAGTGGAGTATAAGTGAGCATGTGATGGGGAAGGCAGATGTAAACATTTGACATGAGCTGAACGGAGTCTATGGGTTGGAGTATGAAACTGTAGGAGGTCAGATAAATACTGTGGGGTCTGAGTGTAGATGGCATGGTGGACAAGAGTGAGAATCTTGTAACAGATGCGATAGTCAATGGGAAGCCAGTGTAACTGAAAAAGTAGCGGTGTAATATGATCACATCAGGAAGGATGAAAAAGGAGTCTAGTGGCAGTGTTTTGTATCATTTGTAGGCGGTTTAACTGGAACTAAGGAAGACCAGTGAAGACAGTTACAGAAGTCAAGGCAGGACATAACCAGAGACAACAGGAGGGTGGCAAGGCAGTAGTGAACAGGAAGGAGTGCATGGCCCGGATCTGTCAGAGATAGAAAAAAGAGCGTCGTGTGAGTGATGAGATGTGGTCATGAAAAGTTAAGTCAGAGTCAGGAATCACCCCTAGATAGCAGAAAGAGGAAACTAGGGGTACAGATGAGCCAGAGAGGACTGGGGCCACTGTGGGAGGGGAACCAAGAGAGGAAAACCACATAGCCATTATTTTAGACACATTAAGGTGGAGACAGTTCTGAGAGAGTTAAGAAGAAATTTTGGATAGGCAGTCATTAATGGGGGAGAGATCCAGAGAAGTGGAATTAGTATGGTATAGGAGAACAATATCATCAGCGTAATAGTACGCTGATATTCCTAGCTGTTGGATGAGTAAGGTGAGTGGTGCCAGAAAGATGTTGAATAATAAGAGGACAGAACTGACCCCTGTGGAACTCCACAGGGGAGAGGGACAGGATCAGATGAGGCATCGCCTGAGAGAACCAAAAAGAGCATGAGAAAAGAAAGGAGTGAAACCAGCGGAAGATGCAGCCCCTAATGCTGGCTTCCTGAAGGTGAGATAGGAGGATAGAGTGATCAACAAGGTCAAAGGCTGCAGAGAGATTCAGGGATATTACCAAAGAAAAATCACCACAATCACGTGCTACATGAATTTCATTCAGGAAAGCGAGGATAATTGTCTTGACGCTGTGATCTTGGTGGAAACCGGACTGCTGGGGATGGAGAAAGTGAATGGAATCAAGGTGGTGAACAAGCTGTGGAAAAACTGCTTTTTTGAGAATTTTAGAGGGAAAAGAAAAATTAGAAACTGGATGTTAGTGTGCTGGGACAAGGGGATTGAGAGATGGGTTTTTTAGGAGTGGACGGACGAGGACGTGCTTCCATGGAGCAGGAAAGGTACCAAAGGAAAGACTAGTGTTTAACATATCAAGGATGAATGGGAGAAAAGTGAAGGAAGGTTCTAATAACCAAGATGAGGGCACTGGGTCCAGAGAGCAGTTGGTCTTCCATGTTGAGGAGATGGACCTAGACAGTTTTGCATTAGTGAGAGAACGAAAGGACATCAAAACATGTGAGAGGGAGAGAGGGGTGGGGGGAGGCAGGGGGAGGGGATGCTGGGAGGGGGGCAAATGCGTAGAGTTACGCGGAGATCCTGAATCTTTGAGGCAAATAAGGAGGCAAGCATAAGGAGGGAGAAGGGAAAGGGGCATCGTAGAGCAAGGGGGGGGAAGGGTGAATGTTAGAGAGGGTTTTGAGGGCTGAGTAGAGCTGACGAGTGGCATTTGGAGCTGCGGAGATCAGCTGAGAGAAGTAGAAACACTTGGTCTGATGGACAAGCATACGGTAGTGCTAATGAGAGGACCTAAAGTGCTGGAGGGTTGTGAGTGAGTGAAAGCTCCTCCAACGGCGTTCTGACCGGTGTAGATGAGACCGCACCAAACAAAGCCCAGAGTGATACCAGGGCTGGTGGGAAAGACCAGGAGGAGGTTGTGGCTAAAGGGGTGCTAACTGGTCCAAAGCAGTGAACAAGGAGGAATTCCAAAAGGAGACTTGAGAGTCCGAGGAGAATGATGAAAAATTGGGCAGAAGCAGCAGATCGGCTGGAGGGAACTGTTTAAGGGTGATGGGACAGACGGCAGTGGGCTGGATCAGATGGAAATGGAAGGGACGATGGGGCTGGAGCTTGAGGAAAGAGGAGATCAAATGTAATACAGAAGTGACCGGTCTAGGGGAGGGGGCAGCAAGCGAATCCAGAGGGTGCAAGAGGAGAAGCTGAAGGGGTTATAACAAGATCAAGGGTGTGGCCTACCTTATGAGTAAGCAGGTTCACGTGTTGCAATAAGTAAAGGTCATGGAGAAATGTTAGAAAAGAGAGATCATGAGAGGAAGAGGGGGACTGAGCAATTATTTCTCAAGATATTCTACAAAACATACCTAAAAATGCAAGGGTGCCAATAATGTGAACCACAACTGTACACTAACTGCTTTTACTAGATCTTTCGGTAGCGAGTTCTAAAGCTTAATGATGAGCTGAGTGAAACATTATTTTCTTTTATTTGTTTTAAATGTACTACTCAGCAACTTTATGGCATGTCCCCTAGTTTTTGTACTTTTTTTTTTTGAAAGAGTAAGCAATCAATTCACATTTACCCTTTCCACTTCACTTGGGATTTCACCCTTTCCACTGCACTCTTCTTCAAGCTGAAGAGTCCTACTTCTTTAGCTTTTCCCCATGAGAGCTGTTCCATCCCTTTTATCATTGTGGCTGTCCTTTTCTGTACCTTTTCTGATTCCACTATATCTTTTTTGAGGTGTGGTGACCAGAATTTCACCCAACACATAAGGTGCAGTCTTACCATGGAGCAATACTGAGGCATTATGATATTCTTTATTTTATACTCTTATTCCTTTCCTAATAATTCCTAACATTCTGTTTGCATTTTTGCCTGCTGATGCACATTGGACAGATGATGTCAACATATTGGGGCATGTTCACTAAAGAGCATGCCATTAGCAATTGTTGGAGCCACAAAACTAGCACAGAGACCCACACCTAACTTTTGGTAACATGCCATTCCATGTTAACTGGCACATGGGTGCACTTAACGCCACCTCAAGGGGTGGGGGTATATGTATTCATGTTAATTGGCAATAATCGCAGTTAGCATGCAGCTACTGTACAAATCCCATGCCAATTGCACCCAGTCCCCACCCAATCATGCACTAACTGTTTAGCATGGAATTTTTACCACGGGCCCTGTGCTAACAGCATGGCGTGCTTAGCACATAGCAAACCCCATTCTAACAGCACCGTTTAGTAAATATGCTGCATTGTCTACTATGATACCTAGAGCCTTTTCCTGAATGGTGATACCTAGGGGCATGAGCATGTCTATTAAAGAGCGCACCAGTAGCGGAGACCCACACTAACTTTAGGGAGGAGAAGTATGTCCCTCTGCCATTAGTGTGTTGCTAAAATGCAGCACCAACTGGCATTTAAAAGTGACATGCCATTAACACGCACATTCTATTCCAACCCGCCCAATCAGACGCTCGCAGGTTAATGTGGGATTTTTAGCAAAAGACCCTGTGCTTTAGCATGCGGTTTGCTATGTGGTACACGCAATGCTAATAGTCAGCACATGTTAGTAAATATGCCCTTTATTGTGGAATCCAACATCGTGTAGCTACAGTTAGTGTTATTCTTCCCTATGTGCATCACCTTCCACTTGTCCACATTAATGAGGACTTTTTATTAATGTGTGCCAAGTTGTTAGTGCGACTTTAAGCTCATGTTAGCTCAGGTCCACGATAACTGTTCGCACGGGGACAGGACAGTTACTTCTCAGTGATTCATGCGCATCGGGCTGATGAATGGGCAGGTTAGGCGCCGAAAGTGGGTGTGATGAGCACATTGCCGTCAGTATGGGAGTAAATACTGTGCACTGTTACTATAGCAATTAGTGCAGATGCAATTGCCTCCACAATAGGTGGAGTTAAGTGCACCTATGGTAACTGCAACCCGCATTAGGGTACGTCACAATGCATTAGCTGATGGGAACATACTGGCCACACTGACTTTAATATATTGGTTTTGCCCTTACTGCGTGTGAATTTCATGCTGTTGGCGCTTTAGGTGCAAAACCATAGTGCCCTTTAGTAAAAGGGCCCCTAAATTTAATTTGCTATTGGATGCCCAGTCTTCTAGTCTCATATGGTCCTCCTGCAATTTTTCACAGTCCATATGCAATTTAACAACTGAATAATTTTATATATTTTCAAATTTGATTACTTTTTTTCATTGTTCCCATTTCCAGATCATTTATAAATGTTAAAAAGCACTGGTCCTGGTACAGATTCCTGTGGTACTGCACTAATCACATTCTTCCATGGAAAAAATTGGCCATTTAAATCTGCTCTCTTTTTTTCTATTTTTTAACCCATTCCCAATCCATAATAAAGATTGCCTTCTATCCTGTCGCTTTTTAATTTCCTCAGAAGTCTCTCATATTGTTACTTGTAAATAGTTCACTTGTTCTATGTAAAACGACTAGGTATGCTGTGATAAGGAAGCTTATCATAGTTCAGGAAGGAGCTGTACTAGAGGTGAATTGGCTCTGAACAAGCAACCTGTCTTTGCTGGTAGAAATAATAAAACAGAATGTTTCCATAAAAGACTACCAGTCCCAGAATGCACCAGGTTTCAAACAGCCACTAGAAGAGCTGAAGTGGGGAAACGTGTGTTCAATCAGGAGAACTATGAGGTAATCCCCAATCCCTCATCTCCAAGGGCAGGGCTTGATTCAGCACAGCTGAGCTGTGCTAGGGTGGAGTGTCCCTCTAAACAGGTTAAAAGTAAAGCCTATTCTACACAGAAGCAGCTTAAGCAGAAGGAGGAGCAGAGGTACCCAGAGCCCAAGGACAGAGAGAGCAAGAAGCAGCGTGGAAGAAAGAAGAGGAAAGCATCTTGGAGGTCTAAAGGAGTCCATAGCAGTATGTATGCTGGGAGTCATTCCAGAGGCAAGCATACTCCATTGGACTGGGGAAAGCCAGAGGAGTGGGGTTAGAGCCAGGAATCCACGGACGGCACCTGTGAGGGAGACGGCTGCATTTGGAAGGGGCCCTAAGACCAGTGCAAGAAGGTATGTGAAGAGAGATCCAGTGTCCAGGGATCTTGATTGGAAGGCTGGACATAAAAACTGGACTACATACTGGCCAAGATATCTGGAGAGGAACTCTTAACAGCAATGGAAGCTCAGGTATTTATTTATTTAGTATACATTTGTATACCGCTACTTCCAGCGATCAGCAGCGGTTTTGATTACAGATTGGAAATTGTCAAATCATGACAGGAAATTTTTGAAACATAAACACATTGATTAGACAGGAAAGCACAGCACACAGAGAACTATTTTACAGGGAACATGGGCTATGGAGGGTTAAGTAGCTTGCCCAAGACCACAAGGAGCACCTATGGGACTAGAAACCCCAGTCCTTCCGGCCCAAGGTTGCTGTCCTCTAGTGGGATTTGAACTCCCGACCTTCCGGCCTGAAGTACCTTGCCCCAACCACTAGGCCACTCCTCCACTCAGTATGAACACTGATCTATGCCCTAGCTCTTCACTTGGAAGACAGCAGGGAAACAAGTATTGTCCTGAGAGTGCTCCATTAAGAAATTCCCCTGAACCAGTCCATGATATTGATTCTATGATAGTGGAAGAAGAAGGAGATATTTTAAATGATCAGAGTGAATACATGGATTGCTCTCTATCTAGGCTTCTGTGGTAATATACTTTCACAAATACACCAACCATCAAAAAGAAATATATCCTGTTCTTTTATTTACCCAGAAACGTTTACAAGAAAGCTTTTGGATGGGCTTTGAGCCACGTATAGAAAGTAAACCAGCCAAGAGGTTTGCAGCTGGTTAATTGTTAGCAATTAAGCCTTGCATAAATGCAGGTGGACTCTGAAAGGACACTTCTGGGTGTGTGTGAAAATACAAGAAGTTATCCTTGAAAAAGAACAGTTTTTGATTACTTTTTTTGAGTTTTGTTTTTGTTTTTGGAGCACTGCTAAAAGATATTAGCAGGAGCTCACAGAAAGACCTTTCTGTTCCCATCAAGGTCTTTATTGTTTGATTGATTGCTTAAGAAGTTCAGTTGTTGTTCCTGATTTGTTTTCCTAAGTATAATACTGAAAGCAAGTATCCTTTTTGTGCTACCAAGTAAATCTGTGTGGGAGAAATAACCCCATAAATAAAATATATTTTCTTTGCTTAACACTCGAGCAAGCACAACTCATTTATTTGTGAACGGCTGATTCTGGTATGAATGGACTACATTTCCCACAATTCGTTGCAAGTCATACTAATATTTGCCTTTGCCAAGACTGTGGACATTCTCACCCAGTGCCCCCATTTACAATGCACTATCACATACCATATAATTTACTGTTCCTTGTAAACCGCACTTGATACTTGGGAAAGAGCGGTATAGAAATAACTGTTAAATAAATAAATAAATGCTTTCTGAAAATCCAGATACACTATATCAACTGACTCACCTTTCTCCTCATGTTTATTCGGGCCTTCACAAAAATGGAGCAGATTGGTGAGGCAAGACTTCCTTTGATCAAATCCATGTTGACTCTGTGTCATTAAACCATGTCTATATATAGTTCAATCATGTTTTTCTTTATAATTTTCTACCATTTTGCTTGGCACTGATGTCAGGCTCACTGGTCTGTATTTTCCCAGATGACCTCTTTTTTAAAAAAAGGCAATACATTGGGGATTGAGCTGGACTGCTTGTCGAGTGGAGGAAAGGGGCCATGTGATCTGCTCCCATATCGGCTCTCCTACTTGCTCCTGCTGTGGCTGTTTTTTCTTGCTTGCATATTCCTGGATGGCTACTCCTGACAGAGGTTTTGCCCATCTGCACTACAAATTCTTGGCGGCCTGCGGGTCGTGTGCCGAAGGGGTATGACCAAAGGGGCGGGACACGCCCCTTTGGCGTCCCTTCAGTGTCTCCGAGGCGTCGAAAATTATGGTCACAGCTTGGAATGGGAACGCATAAGATCAAGGGGGGGGGGGCAAAGTCATCTACTGCCTCTGTACCATCCGGCAGAGTAATTGGACCCCTGGATAAGCATTTGGTGCCTCAGCAGACTGCATCACCTTCCCCAGATGGCGTATCGTTTAGCTCCAGGACTCCTATGCCTCCTCCGCATCCTGTGCCTTTGTTGTCTTGTCTGTATTTGGAACTCCATCCCATGAGTTAGGGGTTGGTCACCAGGTACTTATTCCTAAACCTGTGGCTCTACCAGATTCTTCACTTTTACCTATGCCTTCACCTGAGGAAGAAATAATTCTTTTTAAGGATTCATGGGCTGCAATTTCGGTTATTAATAGTAAATTATCCACTACTGTTGTTTCTTTATGTGAATATAGTTTGGCTATGGTAGGTAAAGTTACAAAGCTGGATGCTAGTTGTATTGCAATGCATAATTATTTGTCCAGAGTGGAAGCCCAGTAGGTACAACTGGGATTTATTGGTACAAACCTGTTTAGAGGCACTGGAAAATGCCTCTCGGGCGCATAACCCTCAATTTTTTAATTTTCCGGTGACGCGGTTGTTGTCACCAGAGATTTTGCTTGCTAAATATTTTTCTGAACTATTAAAATTAACTGACCCTGTAGAGATTTCTCATGTTTATTATATTTCATCTAAAGTTCAGGCTTCCGTAGAGGAGGAGGGAAAGTTTGATACTCTTCTCCCTTCTGATAGTCCGAACTTAACAGAGTTTTTGAAAGACTCTACAGACACTATTGGCAAATGGAACACCTTGTTGGTAACTTTCACTGCTGAAACAGTGAAGTTTAAGATATCGAAGTTGTATTTCAAATATAAAGATGTTCCCTTTTGTGGGCAAAAATTAAATGTTTTTCCAGATGTAACGAGTTCTACTCAAGCACGCCGTAAGTTGTTTTTGGCCTTAAAACCGCAAGGTTTTGCTCTTGGAGCATCCTTTTTCCTGTGGTTTCCATGTAAATGCATGATTACTCTGCAGGGTCAGGTTTATGTCTTCCTTGACCCGTCCCAGTTGGAGAAGTGCTTGGAAAACAAGTATGGATAGTGAGGGTGGTTTAGGTTGTTTAATTGTTGTTCTCCTTATTGTAGCTTTTGCTTGATTTCCTTACTTTGGTGGGATTTATGTCTTAGTTTGGTTCAACTTCCATGATGGGGGTTACATGGATGATGCCAATTTTTTTTTCCTCTTTTCTTCTTTTCCGTTTTTTTTTATGCTTCTTTGGAGATAATTGGTGTCTTCTTTTCTTGTATATGTGGCTGTACATTTGTTTTAAAAAAAGAAAGGCAATACATTGGTGGCATTCCATTCTTCAGGTACTGTAGACAATTTTAATGATAAGCTACAGATTACTAATAGTAGAGATGCAATTTCATTTTTGAGTTATTTCAGTACTCTGGATTGTATAGCATCCAGTCAGGGTGATTTCCTGCTCTTTAGTTTGTCAATTTTGCCTGTTACATCTTCCAGATTCACTGAGATTTGTTTTCAGTTCCTCTGAATCATCACCATTAAATACCATTTCTGGCATGGGTAGCTCTCCAACATCTTCAGTCTTTATTGAAGGGCCAAGCTATCCATGTCTTTTCAGACAATGCCATGGTGGTAGCATATGTCAACAAACAAGAGGAACTTGAGGTGGCCGTTCTGTGCTGTTGGGCGGAGGAACACCTAGTGGCTCTGTCAACAGCCCACATAGTTGACAAAGTTCAGCCTGGCTTTGAGAGTCAGTATATAGTGGGATCCTGGGGAATGTGAGATGAGTCCCCACACATTCAGTCTCATAGAGCGAAGGTGGAGGTCTCCCAGTGTTTGAGCTAATGGCCACATGGGACAATGCCTATGTGAGCAATTTATTCAGCCACCACAGAGACCTGCAGGCAGTGGGCTTGGGTTCCTCTTTGCTCCCGGGGGGGGGGGGGGAGGTTAAATAGATTTTCCCTCTCGTGTGACTGATCATCCCTTAGTGGAGACTCTTTATTACTGAAAGAGCTGAAAGGTCTCGCTTTCAAGCCCATCCACAAGGTCTCTCTCAAAGATATGACTCTTAAGGTGGTGTTTCTAGTGGCAATTACATCTGCCAGACAGGACACAGAGCTACAAGCCTTGTCCTGCTGTGAGCCCTTTTTTAGTGATTTCAGCAGCTTCAGCTGTCTTGCAAATAATACCATCCTTTCTGCCGAAGGTGATCTCCTCCTTTCATCTTAATCTGACAGTAGTTTTGCCCTCCTTTTTTGAAGGATGACTTCCAGTTGGATAAGAACATAAGATATGCCATACTGGGTTAGATCGAGGTCCATCAAGCGCAGTATCCTGTTTCCAACAGTGGCCAATTTAGGGCAAAGTATAGCACAGTTACTTACCTGTAACAGGTGATCTCTGGGAACAGCAGGAATTAGTCCTCACATATGGGTACGTCGGTACCGACGGAGCCCGTGCGGGAAAGCTCCCCAGCTTCTTAGAATAGAAGCTTTTGGGGCCTCCCACTGCACATGCGCACTGCCTTCCCGCCTTCCTGAACAGCTCTCCTCAGTTTCGAGTTTATAGCTGAGTCAACAGAGAGAGGACAGGAAGATAGATAGATAAAAGATACAACTCCTAGGGGAGGTGGGTGGGTTGTGAGGACTAATTCCTGCTGTTCCCAGAGATCACCTGTTACAGGTAAGTAACTGTGCTATCTCCAGGAACAAGCAGGAATAAGTCCTCACATATGGGGACTCCCTAGCTTAGATGCATGGGATCCCCTGTAAAGGTTCGCCATCTTCGTATGGATCTCAGGCATCCATTCTGGGAAGGTGGGCAGGAGTTGTTTAGGAATGGAACAGGTGCTTGAGGACAGCCTGGCCAAACAAGGCATCCCGGCGGGAGTCCTTGTCCAAACAGTAATGGGCTGTGAAGGTATGAACCGAGGCCCAGGTAGCGGCTCGACAGATCTGATCTATGGAAACAGAGTGCAGATGAGCCATAGAAGTTGCCATGGCCCTCACATTGTGAGCAGTGACATGGCCTTCCAGAGAAATGTTTTTGCTCTGGTAAGCAAAAGAAATACACTGAGCAATCCAATTGGAAAGTGTACGCTTGGAGACTGGAAGTCCCAAATGGGAAGGATCAAAGGCCACAAAAAGTTGAGAAGACTTTCGATGTGGCTGAGTCCTATTAAGGTAAAAAGCGAGAGCTCTTTTACAATCCAGAGTATGAAGGTTCCTCTCTGCATTGGATGCATGAGGAGCTGGAAAAAAGACAGGTAGATATACCTCTTGATTAAGATGAAAAGGCGAGACCACTTTAGGCATAAAGTGGGGATTCGTCCTAAGGACCACCTTATCATGATGAAATCTTGTGTAAGGTGGATTAGCCACTAAAGCCTGCAGCTCACTGATGCGGCGAGCCGAAGTGACTGCAATGAGGAAGATGACCTTCCAGGAAAGAAATTTCAAGGAGGTGGAAAACATTGGCTCAAAAGGTGGCTTCATAAGTTGACCGAGCACTAGATTCAAATCCCATGCGACCGGGGGTGGTCTGATGGGAGGTTTAGTGAGAGTCAGGCCTCTCATGAATCTTGCAACAAGAGGATGAGAGGAGATAGGTTGTCCATTTATATGTTTCAAGGATGCTGCAATAGCACTTAAATGGACTCTTACCGAATTCGTCTTGAGGCCTGCATTGGATAGATGCAGGAGATAATCAAGAAGAGAATTCAAAGGAAGTGCCAGAGGGTCAAGACCCTGCTGAGCACACCAAATGGAAAAACGTTTCCATTTGAAAGCATAGGAACGCCTGGTAGAGGGTTTCCTAGAGGCAGAAAGGATATCTTTCACTGGTTGGGAAAGATGAAAGTCTTGAAGGCTTAAGCCTTCAGTAACCAAGCACTGAGGTGAAGGGATTTGGGGTTTGGGTGCCACAAAGTCCCCTCCTCCTGAGACAGGAGGTCTGGCGCAGCTCCCAGATCCAAGTAGGATCCCTGGGAGAGCTGTAGAAGTAGAGGGAACCACACTTGGCGTGGCCAGCGTGGAGCTATGAGGATCATAGTTCCATGATCCCTCTGGAGTTTGAACAGAGTCTTGGGAATCAAAGGAATGGGTGGAAAGGCATATAGGAATGCCTGATTCCAATTCAGGAGAAAGGCGTCCGTGGCCTGAGCTCCCTGACACGGAGTTCTGGAACAGAACCGGGGAAGTTTGGCATTCCACGGACTTGCAAAGAGGTCTATGTCCGGGGTCCCCCATTCCTGAAAGATTCGGTTTATTTGGTCCAAATGTAGGGACCATTCGTGTGGCAGCAGAACTCGACTGAGCCTGTCTGCCCGAGAGTTTTGAACTCCTGGGAGATACACTGCTAGCAGGTGAATCTGATGCTCTCTGGCGAAGGCCCATAGTCTTAGAGCTTCGTTGCAAAGCGACAGAGAGCCCGTCCCTCCTTGTTTGTTTATGTAAAACATGGCCACCTGATTGTCCGTCTGAACTAGGACAGTCAGGTTGGCTAGGAGGGAGTGGAAGACCTTGAGGGCAAGGTAAATTGCTCGCAGTTCCAGAAGATTGATATGAAGGGTGGTCTCCTGTAGAGACCAAGTGCCCTGAGTGGAGAGAGTTTGCAGATGGGCTCCCCACCCTGTTTGGGAGGCATCTGTTGTGAGGGTTGCTTGGGGTAGCAATGGTTGAAATGGAGCCCCCAACAACAGATTCTTGGTGGAAGTCCACCAGTGGAGGGACCAAAACAGACGATCGGAGGTTTGTATTTGGTCTGAGAGCGCTCCTGACGCCTGAGTCCACTGAGTGGCCAGGGTCCATTGAGCTGCTCTCATATGAAGACGAGCATAGGGCACCACATGCACTGTGGAGGCCATATGACCCAGTAGGCGTAGCATTTCCCTGGCTGTCAAGTGAGTGCTGGACTGAGCTTGGGAGGCCAAACTCAGGAGGCGCTGGCCTCGAACATGTGGAAGGTAGGCCCTTGCAGTGATGGTGTCCAACTGGGCCCCTATGAATTCTAGAGATTGAGTAGGGATGAGTTGGGACTTGGGAAGGTTTACTACCAGTCCCAGATACTGCAAAAGGCTCCTTGTGTGGTCCAGGGAAATCTGGGCCTGTGACTGAGTTGGAGCTCGGATGAGCCAGTCGTCCAGATATGGGAAGACAAAGATTCCCATGCCTCTTAGAAATGCGGCTACGACTGCCATGCATTTTGTGAATACTCTTGGAGCAGAGGCTAGACCGAAGGGGAGTACTCTGTATTGGAAATGTTTTCCCTGAAACAGAAAGCGAAGATACTTTCTGTGGGATGGATGGATGAGTATATGTGTATACGCATCCTGTAGGTCTAGAGAACAAAGCCAGTCCTGACCCTGGAGGTAAGGAAGGAGAATGCCGAGAGACAGCATTTTGAATTTCTCCTTGAAGAGAAATTTGTTCAATTCTCTCAGATCTAGGATTGGTCTGAATCCCCCTGTCTTCTTTGGAATGAGAAAATAAGGGGAGTAGAAACCGGACCCTTGTTGAGGAAGAGGAACCTCTTCTATGGCCCCTTGGGCAAGAAGAGAGGAAACCTCTTGACCCAACAGGGTTAGGAGAGATGGGGGAGAATTGAATGGTCTCACCATATGATGGGGAGGAAGGCTGGAGAAATGAAGTTTGTAACCCTCTCGAATGATAGAGAGGGTCCATTGTTCTGTTGTGATTTGTTCCCATCTGGGAGCAAAGTGAACCAACCTTCCGGGTATGGTGAGAGGTTCTGGTTGTGTTAGAACCAGAAGTGGCAAGTTCCCTAGGAGCAAGTCAAAACCCCTGAGGGGTTGGAGCCTGCTGAGCTACAGTAGCTGCTGCAGGCTTAGCTCGTGCTTGTTTGGATTGCTGACGCTTAGCAGTATAGCGAGGTTGAGAAGACTGCTGGCCAGTATTTGAAGCAACTCTGGCCTTCTTATAGTAAGGCCTTTTAAAAGACTTTTTCTTAGTAGGAATTGAAGTGGACTTTGAAAGTCTTTCCAAGGTGGCATTTTCAGCATCCATCTGGGTGGCTTTGATTTGCCACTCTTCCCCAAATAAGTTCTCACCTGTACAGGGCAGATTCCGTAAGCCATCTAGAACCCAAGGTTCCAGATCAGAGGCCTGGAGCCAAGCAAGACGTCGGGCTGCAATAGCAATGCCCGAAGCCCTACTGGCTCCCTCAAAGGAATCATATGCTGCCCTATTAGAGAACTTAGAAACCTCTAAAAGTTGTTTCACTAGGGAAAGGAATCCCTGCTTTTTATCCTCAGGGATAAAGGGGGCAAAATGCCGCACCTTTTTGGCAAGTTCCTCCAGGAACATGCCCATATAGAGACTGTAGGAATTAATCCTGGCTATAAGCATACTAGCCTGGAAAATTTTCCTACCAAAAGAGTCCAAAGTCTTACATTCCCGTCCTGGAGGGGTGGAAGAGTGCCTTTTGGTACTCCTAATCTTCTTCATTGCAGACTTCACCACAATAGAGTGGTGAGGCAATTGAGTCTTTTGGAAACCAGGAGAAGGAGGGACCCTATACATGGTGTCCAACCTACGGGAATAAGGAGACAAAGTCAAAGGATTCTCCCAGAAATCCATCAGTTGTTCTTGAAGGATTTCATGGATAGGCAGGGTAACTGCCTCCTTAGGGGCCTTTGAGTATCCCAAAATATCCAGTTTTTTGGATCTGGGTTCCTTTTCAGAGGATGTGGTAATAGAAAGGGCTGTAGCCATATCTAAAACAAAGTCCTGGAAGGACAAATCCTCTGGAGGGGACATTCTCCTTTTAGGAGAAGAGGGCTCCTCAGGTAAGTTGAGTGAAAACTCAGCAGAATCATCAGAGGAGTGAAAATCCTCAGAGGAATCGGTGCTTTCCTCTAACGCACGATACGCGTACCGATCGGTATCGATATCGGGCGTATCGGGTATGGAACCGGTATGGAGCGAAAGCCCATACGGTACCGACTTGCGTTTAGAGGTGGACGGCCTCGATACCGGCATGGCGGACGATACCGGTATCGGGCCCGGAACCGCTGAAAGCGGAACCGATGGCGTTGCAGCTTTAATGAAAGCCATGACGGCCTGCTGCATGGACTGTACAGTATCGCCCATGGACGCCATAGCTGCCTGGATGTCGGTACCGGAGTGACCCGGTACCCCAGAGCAGGCTAACAGGTGATCTGTCGAGGCCGTAGCATCGATATCAACCTGAGACCCCTGAATTGGCGTTTTTGGAAGTTGGACTTCCCGCCGGGGTTGTTTGGCTGGGGCAGGGTCCTCAAGTTCTAAGCTAAGAGCCTCTCGATGCTTTGAAGGAGATTTGCTCTTTGAGGACTTGCCCACAGAAGGTTTGGTTACCTGAGATCCATCCGGAGAAGAAGACCTGGATGACTGTGATGCTGTATTCTCTGAAGCAAACAGCACATGGAATTTGTTGGCCCGGTTCTGCAGCCCACGTTTAGACATGTGGGAGCAAGATGGGCAGTCCGGTATGGAATGGTCAGGCCCCAAACATTTCAGACACCAGTCATGGGTGTCTGTGACTGAAATAACAGCATTACATTTGGTACACTTCTTAAATCCAGGGGCTGGCTTCTCCATGAGGAGAAATTGAGTAGGCCGAGAGGCCTCTCTGAAGTGACCAAAAAGCTAAAAAATAAGAAAAAAGAATTATAATTTTTTAAAGAAAGAAAGAAAAGACCGGCGATACCGGTATCGGTATGGGGAAGGCAGGTACGCGGTCTAAAGAAACAAATAAAATAACAATTTCTTCAGCGGTGACAGGAACACGACCTGCTGGCTCCGCAGAAAAAGAGAAACTGAGGAGAGCTGTTCAGGAAGGCGGGAAGGCAGTGCGCATGTGCAGTGGGAGGCCCCAAAAGCTTCTATTCTAAGAAGCTGGGGAGCTTTCCCGCACGGGCTCCGTCGGTACCGACGTACCCATATGTGAGGACTTATTCCTGCTTGTTCCTGGAGATCTAGCGGTTTCCCCAAAAGACACAGGTTCCTCAATGCTTTTATCAGGTCAAGCAGTGATATCCTGGGTCCCTTTTAATAATGGTTTATGGACCTTTCCTCCAGGAACTTGTCCAAACCTTTTTTAAACCAAGCTACACTAACAGCTTTTACTACATCCTCCGGTAACAAATTCCAGAGTTTGATTGCACGTTGAGTGATAAAATATTTTTTCTTATTAGTCTTAAGAAAAGCTTCATTGCATGTCCCCTAGTCTTTTTATATTCTGATGACGTAAACAATCAATCTACGTTTACCCATTCCATTCCATTCATTAATTTATAGACCTCTGTCACATCTCCGCTCAGCCGTCTCTTTTCCAGGTTGAAGAGCCCTAACCTTTTTAGCCTCTCTTCATAGGAGTATCCTTCCATCCCCTTTACCATTTTGGTGGCTCTTCTCTGTACCTTTTCTAATAACGCTATATCCTTTTTAAGATATGGGGACCAGAATTGCACACAATATTCAAGGTGCAGTCGCATCATGGTACGATACAGAAGCATTATAATATCCTTTGTTTTATTTTCCATTCCTTTCCTTATGATACCTAGCATTCTATTTGCTCTCTTGGCCGCCGCTGCACATTGGGCAGAGGTTGTTGCTCAGATACCTGGAAGAGACCAATTCATTTTGGCATTCTCCATTTTCCACTGGATCAAAGAGGCCATTAGTTCAGCATACCTTCTGGATGGGAAGCAGATACTGGAGGGAGTCAAAATTCACTCCACTAGGTCTCAGACCTCTTCTTGGGCCAAATTAGCCCTGGTGTCACTGGAAGACATCTGTAAGGCGACTACCTGGTCTTCTTGGAGTACTTTCATGAAAAACTATAGAATGCTGATGACGCCTTTGGCAAGATTGTTCTGGCCAGAGCATCATCTTCCTCCCACCCTGTGTCCTGACTGCTTGAGTGCATCCCACTTGTATGAACTAGTCTAGTAATGAAGGAGAAATTTCAATCATACCTGATAATTTTCTGTCTTTGAATCCTACCAGGCCAGTCCAGGACCTGCACTGGAAGACTTTGCCGTGGGTTGGGGAGTCGTGCTTCCTCTGCATTGTATTCTATTACAGAGCCTGATCGAGTTTACACAATCATAAGACAGCCAAATAATACTTCCAACTGTTATAATAGTCACCTGTTATTTTTGTTAATTGTTCTTATCTCATATTTTTCTGTCTTGGTTACTGGATTCTCTCAGTGCCGCACTAGGGGTTACACCTTCTGATAATATCATTGTAAGTGCTCTAGTCAGACTCCACCTGATGGCAAGGGAGCAACCCCATTCAACTGGATTGGTCTAGCAGGATTCAAGGAAAGGAAATTTATCAGACAGTAATGAGCTGCGAAGGTATGGACCGAAGACTATATCACAGCCCTGCAGATCTCCTCTGCAGAGACAGAACAGAAGTTAGTTACTAGTGTAGCCATCGAATGGACATTGTGAGCTGTGACATGACCCTCAAGGTTCAGTTCAGCCAAGGAATATACATAAGTGATGCAATCAGCGATCCAGAGGGAAAGCATATGCTTCAAAAAAGCAACATCCAACCTATTGGGGGTCGAAGGAAACAAACAACTGAGAGAGCTGACAGTGCGCCTTCGTGTGCTCCAGGTAGAAGGCCAATGCATGCTTGCAATCCAGCATGTGCAATGCTGTCTCACTGCGATTGGTGTGAGGCTGGGGAAAGAATGTTGAAAGGACAATGGACCGGTTGAGGTGAAAAGCTGAGAACACATTCAGCAGAAAACAGGGGTGCGTGCAGAGCACCACCCAGTTCTGGTGGAACCTGGTATATGGAGGATGTGTCGACCAGGGCCTTGAGCTCACTCACATGTTGGGCCGACATGACAGCCACAGGAAGAGGACTTTATAGATCAAGAACATCAGAGGGCATGCGTCCAGCAGCTCAAAAAGAGCCACATGAACTGGCCAAGGACCACATTCAGATTCCAAGTGACTGTAGGAGGCTTGACTGGAGGCTTTGAAAGAAGCAAGCCCCACATGAATCTGCTTCCCAGAGGTTGAGCTGACACAGGCTTCCCCCTCGCAGCATGATGGAATGCTCCTATTGTGCTGAGGTGAACATGCACCAAACTGGACTTCACCCCAGAATTGGAGAGGTGCAAGAGGTACTCAAACAGCTGGCTCACGGGGCAGACAAAGGATCCAGCGGCCGACCAGTGCACCAGAAGGCAAACTGTCACCATTTGAATGCATAGGCTTTACATGTCAATTCCTGTTATCTTTATCTTTATTGCACATTTGTTATACTGCCCTTGGTGATGCCCTCTGGGAGGGCAAGCTCCTTGAGGGTTACCCACCCAGCATCCATGTCATGAGTGCCAGGGAACAGATGTTGGGATGCAATAAGGAGTCGATGTCTTGCGAGATGAGGTCTGGGTTGGGGTCCAGGCAAAGAGGTTCCCTGTGTGAGAGCCACAGCAGCAGCGGGAGCCATAGTTGTCGAGGCCAGTAAGGAGGGATGAGAATCCTGGATCCCCTCTTGGCCTGGAGCTTCAGGAGCATTTTGATGAGCAGAATTGGGGGTTAGGCATAGAGCAGGCCTTCCCCCTAGTGGAGAAGAAGGTGTCCGGAACCATGTGATCGCTGGCTGTCCTCCAAAAGAAGAACCGAGGTACTTGGGCATTCTGGGCCATAGCCAAGAAGTCAACATCGGGGGTGCCCCGCTCCCGAAAAATCTGGTCCACTACCTCCATCTTGAGGGAGCTGAAGAACCTAGCTGAGGTGATTGGCTAGGTCATTGCTCTGGGAAGATACACTGCCATGCCATGGAGCAGGGCAAACTTCCAGAGGCGTGTTGCCTCCCAGGACAGGAGGTATGAAACCCACGCCCCCCTGCTTGTTCACCTGGTCACTTGGTTGTCCGTCTGGATCAGGAACATTTGATTTGCCAGGTGCGCCCAAAAGGCACAGAGAACATCTGCAATGGCCCGGAGCTCAAGGAATTTAATATGATGGAGGCTCTCACTCTTGGATCACAGATCCTGGGTGCAGAGACTGTCTAGGTGTGAGCCCCAGCCCAGTTTGGAGGCATCCATTTTGAGCAGCCTGCAGGATGCTGCTAGTTGGAATGGGAGACCATGATACAGGTTTCCAGGCACAAGTCACCATTCTAGGGACTGCGTAAGTGACACAGTGACTACAACCATGTCCCACAGGTGGTCTGAAGCATGCTGACATTGTGTTTGCAAGGTCCATTGAGCCTGCCTCATGCAGAGGCGATCCTGAGGGGTGACATGCACCATGGCTGCCATTTGTTTAAGGGCTCTTAGCAGCCTACAGGCCGTAGTGTGCCGCTGGCTCTACAACGCACCCATCACCTTGATGAGACGCTGTAGGGGGTCTGCCGGCAGAAATGTTTCACCAGAGTGGTATTGAGGAGGACCCCGATGAACTCCAGTTGCTGTACCAGCTGGAGGTGGGATTTCAGCTATCGGTATCGACTGGGACAGTGTCACAGCAGGACAAGCTAAAGAGATAAAGTTTCTAGATGAAATAAATGACTGCTTCTTGGAGCAGCTGGTTCATGAACCGACCAGAGGGGAAGCCATACTGGACCTAGTCCTTAGTGGAACGCCAGATCTGGTGCAAGAAATAAGGGTGTTGGGACCACTTGGCAATAGTGATCATAGTATGATCATGTTTGATTTAATCAGTGGAGGACAGATAGTAAAGGAATCCACAGTACTACCTTTTAACTTTCAAAAGGGTGACTATGATAGAATGAGGAATATAGTCCGGAAAAAACTAAAAGGAGCGGTTCCAAAGGTTAAAGACTTACAGCAAGCTTGGGTGTTATTTAAAAATACTATCCTCGAAGCCCAGACCAGCTGTATTCCACGCATTAAGAAAAGTGGAAGAAAGTCCAAAAAACTGCCAGCATGGTTTAAAGGTGAGGTCAGAGAGGCTGTTGCTGCCAAAAGAGCAACCTTCAGAAAATGGAAAAAAGAGCCAAATGATGAAAACTGGAAACAGCACAAGCACTGGCAAGTTAAATGCAAAGCATTGATAAGGCAGGCAAAGCGGGAATTTGAGAAGAAACTTGCTACGGAAGCAAAAACACGAAATAAAGACTTTTTCAAGTACATTCGTAGCAAAAGGCCTGTGAGAGAGTCAATTGGACCATTAGATGATAGAGGGGTAAAAGGGGCAGTAAGAGGAGACAAGGCTATAGCAGAGAGACTGAATGAATTCTTTGCTTCGGTCTTTACTGAGGAAGATGTAGGGGTGTTACCCAAGACTGAAGTGGTATTTAAAGGTGATACTGCAGAGGAATTGAGAGAAATATCGCTACACCGGGAAGATATATTACAACTATTTGATAAACTGAATAGTAGCAAATCACCTGGACCGGATGGTATACATCCCAGAGTGTTGAAAGAACTGAAATATGAGATTGCAGACCTGTTATTGGTAATCTGTGAACTTTCATTAAAATCATCTGTAATACCTGAAGATTGGAGGGTCGCCAACGTAACACCAATTTTTAAAAAGGGTTCCAGGGGTGACCCGGGAAATTACAGACCGGTGAGCCTGACGTCAGTACCAGGGAAAATGGTAGAAGCCATCATAAAGAACAAAATTACACAGCATGTAGATAGTCATGGCCTAATGGGAGACGGCCAACATGGCTTTAGACAAGGCAGATCTTGTCTTACTATTCTGATCTGTGTTTTGAAGGTGTGCATAAACAGGTAGACAAAGGTGAGTCGGTTGATATAGTGTATCTGGACTTTCAGAAAGCTTTTGACAAGGTCCCCCATCAGAGACTTTTGGCGAAGCTAAAAAGTCATGGGATAGGAGGCAGTGTACTATTGTGGATCGGGAACTGGTTAAAAGATAGAAAGCAGAGGGTAGGGCTAAATGGCCAATATTCCCAATGGAAAAAGGTGAATAGTGGAGTACCCCAGGGATCTGTACTGGGTCCGCTACTTTTTGACATATTCATAAATGACCTGGAAAAGGGAATAACTAGTGAGGTAATCAAATTTGCAGATGACACAAAACTGTTTAAAGTTGTTAAAACCCAAGAGGATTGTGGAAAACTGCAGGAGGATCTGGATAAATTGGAAGACTGGGCATCCAAATGGCAGATGAAATTTAATGTGGACAAGTGCAAAGTTATGCACCTAGGAAAGAACAACCCACACTATAGTTACAAGATGCAAGGCTCCACATTAGAAACCACCACCCAGGAAAAAGATTTAGGAGTCATCGTGGATAACATGTTAAAACCCTCCGCCCAGTGTGCAGCGGCGGCCAAGAAAGCAAATAGAATGCTAGGTATCCTAAGGAAAGGGATGGAGAATAAAACAAAGGATATTATAATGCCTCTGTATCGCTCCATGGTACGACCGCACCTTGAATATTGTGTGCAATTCTGGTCACCGTATCTTAAAAAGGACATAGAGTTATTAGAAAAAGTACAGAGAAGAGCCACCAAATTGGTGAAGGGGATGGAAGGCTACTCCTATGAAGAGAGGCTAAAAAGGTTAGGGCTCTTTAACCTAGAAAAGAGGCGGCTGAGGGGAGATATGATAGAGGTGTATAAATTAATGAATGGAGTGGAACGGATAAACGTGGATAAATTGTTTACGCTATCAGAATATAGAAGGACTAGGGGGCATGTAATGAAGCTACAGGGTAAACTATTTAAGACAAATAGGAGAAAATATTTCTTCTCTCAACGTGTAATCAAACTCTGGAATCTGTTACCGGAGGATGTTGTAAGGGCTGTTAGTATAGTTGGGTTTAAAAAAGGTTTGGACAAGTTCCTGGAGGAAAGGTCCATAAACCACTATTAAAAAGGGACCCAGGATATCAATGCTTGGCCTAGTACAAGCACTGCAGAACCTGTGTCTTTTGGGGAAACTGCTAGGTACGTATGACCTAGATTGGCCACTGTTGGAAACAGGATACTGGGCTTGATGGACCTCGGTCTGACCCAGTATGGCATTTCTTATGTTCTTATGTTCTTATGTTCTTATGTTCAGCTAGTTGATCATGAAGAAGATCCCTTCAAGCACCTGAATGGTGAGCTGGTTGGATTGCCGTACGCTGGCCGGTATGGGGCCTTTTACAAGCCAGTCTTCCAGGTACAGAAAGATAAAGACCCGTGGGTTTGAAGGAAGGCGGTCAAGACCACCAGGCACTTTGTGAAGAGACTGGGGACCAGAAGGGAAAGACCCTCCGGGCTGCAGTCAACACCAAGGGAAGCACCTGGTATTGATAGTGTTGGCTGCCCAGCATGAACTAAAGGTACTGCCTGTGATGCGAATGCATTGGAATATGCATGTACGCATCCTTCAGATCCAAGGAGCATAGCTAGTTGCCTTGTAGGAGGAATGGGAGCGGCATCCCCAACAAGCATCTTGAACTTTTCGCAGATCCAGAATGGGACGGAACCCACCAGTATTTTTGGAGACAAGGAAGTACCTAGAGTAAAACCCCTGCCAGATCTGAGCCAGGGGAACTGGCTCGATGGCAAGGTCAGCTAGAAGGAATATGACCTTGGACTGCATGAGGCTCCGGTGCACAGGGTCCGCCCCGGGATTGTAAGGGGGTGGCAGCTGGGTGAAATGCAACTGATAGCTGTTTTGAATGATCTGCAGCACCCAGGCATGTGAGGTGACAACAGGCAACCAGTGGGCAAAGTGGACCAAGCCACCCCTACCTACAGGGGACCTTGGCGGACAACGGTTGACTGGCTAAATTCCTGAAGACCCCATCAAAAACTGCGTCGGGCTTAGGCTGTGGGGGTGGTCTGCACCTTTCAGGGTTTTCTCTCTCCGCTGCGAGTAGGGGGCCTAGACCTTAGGCTGAACCTGCAGCTGGGACGGAACATACCATCGCAGGCACAGGAAGAAAGCCTTCTTGGCTTGTTGCTTTTTTCACGTGGGGTCTGCCATCTTTCTGGAGAGCCTGGTGAGGGTCACTTGTTCCTTCTCCATCTCCTCTGCATTCTCCTCCATGGTCTCTCCAAAAAGGTTCTCACCCCGGCAGGGGCCACTGGCAATCTTGTCCTGGACCCACTACTCAAGGTCAGAGGCCTGCAACCAAGCCATCTGCTGCACATTGATGCCCATGGATGCCACCCTACAGGCGTATTTGAAGGAGTCATAAGCGCCCCATACCATAAATTTCGAGCAATCCTTGCCATGAGCTACAAGGTCTTGGAAGGACTCGAAGCAGTCCTCAGGAACGAGGGAAGCAAGGTCCTTGATGTCCAGCATGATATCCCTGAGGAACATGGCCATGTACGTCTGGTAGGCCAAGATCAGGGCTATCAGCATGGAACCCTGGAAGCATCCCTCCCAGAGTCCAGGGGCCTTTCCTCCCATGTGGAGGGCACTAAGGAGTGTTTTAGCACACTTAAGGGCAGATTCATTCACAATGGAATTGTGGGGCAGTTGAGGCTTCTTAAACCCCAGGGCCTTCTGGACCCAGTACAGGGAGTTGATGCAGTGGCTGACAACTGGCAGTATAAGCAGCGCCTCCCACAGCCACAGTAGCAGCCTCTGCAGGACATGGTAGTTGGGAACAATCACCGCCTCACAGGGAGTTGAGGAGTATTGGAGGTATTCAAGTTCCTCTGCCTTAGGTTCCTCTTCAGATTCTAGAGAAAAGGGGATGGCCTTGCCTGGTCCCAAACAAAATCCTGGAAGGACATTACCTCCAGAGGCAACTTCCACCAATCCAGAGGGGGCAACGGATCGAAAGGGAGATCTTGAGCATGAAGGTCTGACTGTCGATTTTCCGCCTCAGTTTCCTATTTGAATTCTGACTCCAAGAGGAAATCGAAGTAATGCCAAGCATCCTCTGAATGGTGACTTTGACACACTGAAGAGGGAGTTAGCTCCAGCCACCAATGTCGATACCAATCTCCCACCCAATGTCCGAGCGGTGATGGGCAGGGCATGGGTCACCAGGAGAGGCTGGAAAGAGTGCAGTGACAACGTGCTCTGTGCTTTCAAGCCTATAGTCCACAGTGCTTCCACCGCCACCTAGTGAGCTTCTAAGGCTCATAGGCATTCCTCCAGAACCACCACTGATGAGGACGTCAATGCCACAGTCATGGACATCGCCGCTGAACCCTCGGGTGGGGACTCCATCATGACTAGAGCATCGAGAGACATCTAGCTGACCTCTTGGCACTGGGAATAGACTTCGCTGTCTGGGTCGGGTCCTCCTGCCAAGGAAGCTTGGTCAGCCATTCCTGGCCCTCACTGACCATGTCACACCGAAAGGGGCTGCAGTGGCGCTACACATAGATGATCTTCTTGTATTCCTCTTTTGACATAGATGGGGCCTCTGCAGAAGGTCGCTCGCCTCCACTCGCATCCACTCGAACCCTACTGCTCCAACTGAGCCCTCTGCTCTTTTCCCTTGGCCACCTCAGGCATGGAGGGGGGTTGGGGCTGGAGATGCTGAATCAGATGAGCTAAAGTGGGACTCCTGGTGAGCTTTGGATTCTGTTTTCCTGTTTTACTTATGACTGGACCCCAGTCTCAACTGATCCGCATCAGTGGGTCACGTGCAGCTCTAAGGGCTATATCAACCCGCCCCCCCCCCCCCCCACGGAATGCGGCCACGTGCCCATGAGCGTGTGCTGCCCCTTCGGAGGACATAGGAGGAGAAGTTTGCTATACTCTGTATGGAGAAAAGAAAAAAGAAAGAGTCTAAAATTCCGAATGTGAAGGTCGTTAAAGTTGTTGGTCCTCTTGATACTCTTTTTGGTTCCATGGAAAAAGCTTCTGCAGCTTCTGCTATCAGGAGGGACTGTTTATTTGTGAGTACTGATTCAGCTTCCTCTTCTCTAATGGGTTGTACCCTCCCAACCTGAGTAGCAGTTCTGCTGTGGCTCTCTCTGCTCTAGATAAAGGGAGTGGAGATGCATTAGAGACCCTCCCTCTTTGCCGAATTCATTTCTGCGGTTTGACTCTTCTGCTAGTTCCAAATTTCTGTTGCCTAAGCCTGTTAATTTTGTACAAGTTTCTGATCAGCCTGTACCTCCACAAGATATTTCACTCAAAGATACTTGGGAAGTAGTGAAAAGAAATGAATTGTCTTTGCAAACTTCTCTTATTCCTATTTCTACTTTTTCTGAGGAAGTGGTGGCTTTTTATGATAAATGATGTTCTAAACTTGAAACTCAAACTTCATTGCTCCAGACGGCCCTAGCTTCCTCAGTACAAGAGTCTCTTGTTTTGCACTGTCAGAATGAATTATCTGAAAATATGTTATGTTCTAAACATTTGCGTTTTTTTACATTTTCCTTGTACCCACTTCCTGTCCTCTGGAATTTTGTTTTCAAAATACCTTAAGGATGTCTTACTGCTCTCTGATCCTGATTTAATTAAAATATCTAAAATGTATTATATGCCTAAAGAAGTGAAAAAGTCGCTATAAAGGGGGTTTGTTTAGATGGGCAGGAGATAGATCAATTAAGTGAGCCTAGCTTGGATTTGTCTGCATATTTGGAGACATCAATGGCGGAAATTCCTTCAAGAGCAACTCTTTTAGTGACTTTCCTAATGGAGTCTGACAAAGACCTGGTTTTACGGCTTTAGTTTCCTAAAAAGCAGGAGAAAATTTTTGTTCAGTCTATTCAGGTATTTCCTGATGTCTCTCGTGTGACACAGAAACGTAGGAAAACTTTCCTGGAGCTGCGACCTCAAGTACTGGCTCTGGGGGCTTCTTTTTATTTAAAGTTTCCTTGTAAGTGTAATTTGGTATACCAGGGAGTGAGGTATGGTTTTCTTTGAGCCATCTCAGTTGGAAACTTTCCTGCAGAGTAAGGGTAAGGATTGATTTGTATAATATTGTTTTATTGGGATTTTATTTCCTTGCTTCTTATGATATGTTAAAAAGGGGTTAAAGTAATCTTGTTGTTCTGGGGTATTTGTTTAAATTTGGGCCTCACCGTTGATGTGGACTACTTATTGTATTTGGTTTTAGTAGCTCATATCATCATTACCATGGGCTTTAAATGAGCTGTGCGCTGATGTCGGCACAAGTGCTTGCATAACGTTAGCTCATGCTAACATACCTTTTTGCATTGGGTAGTGTTCGCAGTGCAAAAAACTGTGTGTAGAAGCTGTACTAAACTCTGCACAAAGCCTCCTGCACTTTATTGCACTGGACTCAAACTGGAAAAAAGATAACATTAACACATCTGCCCTTTATTGGAAACCCAAAGGAGCAGGAGAACTTGCTGGCCCCTCCCCAAAAAGGTTGTTTACATAATGACGGTATTTATTTTCACAGATGATCTAATTTATGGAGACCTTCATTTGAATAGGAAACAAATATCATCTAAGAATTAAGCTGGCACACTCTGAGACGTATTCTTGGCATGGCATTAGCCCACATCATGGAAGACTTACATTTTTTCCTCATCTCTGATAGGAAAGAAACACGTGGTTGTAATTTGAAATCATGCACTTCAAGGTTCTTGTTATTGAACATTTGGCACAGAAAATACATATTTTTGAGTCCAAGAAGATTTGTTGGCATTAATTGAATGTAAATAGTATGCACGAATAATTTTGATGGAGGCATCTGTCTGTCTCTAGCAGGAGCTGTCCAGACCATGGTGCTGAACAACAGCGACATGTGCTTTACTACTCTCGTGTCTGTCTTGTGGCTATGTTGTATTATGTATGTAAACTGTGACTCGCCTAAATCTTGGAATTTGTGGAATATAAACACAAATAAATAAATATTGTTTTGAGGATCATCTTTGTTATTTTTAGTTCAATATTTTAGTCTCCATTTCCATGATTCTTGACAGCCAAAGGGAGGGAAGGAAGGAGGTGTGTGTGTTTATGCGTGTATTCACACAAGGAGTCCAGAAGAATATTCGTTTACCTATACTGCCATGAAAATATTACAAAAGTGGCACTTGGTGAATATAGGTTGTAAATACTAAGCATAAAGATGCCACTAACATGGTATAGCATAGTCCATACTTAATTCTTATGCAAATAAAAAATGCTCAAGTTCCAAATGGTTACATTTAATTTGAAGGGGTATATTCTTTTTATTTCACAGAAATCTCCTAGCAATAAATAAATATTCCATGTTCCCCTGGATGACTACTAGCTAACTCGAGTTCTCAATATGACAATTCCTACTGGGGATTGGGGATACAAAGGAGAAGTAAAAAATTATTGTAGGTGCATTTGCTGGATGTAAAAGACTATCAGGTAATTTGCCCTTCTTTCTTCTTCCATGGGCAACCTCTCCCATTCACTCTTGTTAAAGCACTGGTGTAAGGGATGAGACAGGGAAAGTGGGGGGAGGGAGGGGATAAGGTACCTGAGCTAAAGGTATGACAAGAAATGGATACCAGTGATACCTGCATCATCAGAGACTCCCGAGGAAATTAAATAGTCATAGTACAGGAGGCAAGGTCCTATTATGTTTCGAAACAGAGAGAGAAAACAGAAAGTAGGGAGAAATGGTAATTTTTCTCATTGGAGGAAAGCGAATAGTGGATACCCCAGAGATCTGGACTGGGACCATTGTTTTTTTAGTTTCAAATCGTTTTTATTGAATATAAAATGCAACAGTATTCAAATTACATCACAAAACTTAAGAACAACATAATAGTACAATAACCCGCTATATCCCATTACTTTTTGTCCCCTCCCCAACCTCCTTCAGACCTAGTCACCAACCCCATGCATTATCTTTGGTGAGACTACTTCAGATGCAGCATATCAACATATAGGTTTATATCAGACAAATTCATACGGGAGGCTTTGTCCCTGAGAAACGGGATGCCCAGACAAAACAAACATATCTTATGAGGGAAAGTGTGAAGAAAAACCCTCCCTGTTACCCTCTAACCCATCCCCCACCCAGTAGTCCACAACCACAGCACTCCCTCCATCATACTGACCATTCATACATCTCCACAAACTCTTCTACTTGGGCAAAATTAAGCTAGGTATTCAGAAGCGTACTCTGCCTGGATGGAAAGACTGAGTGGCTCCCAAAGTGTAAGAAGTCTTTTCCTGGGCCCTAGTGTCTAGTGCTATAGCTGTCCGACGTTCCAATTCCATAAGCTCAAATAATGTGTATTTCCATTGCTGCATCTCTGGGGCCTCTTCAGTCAGCCAGTGTCAAAGGATGACGCTTTTAGCCATTAAAAACCCTCAATCGCAGAATCTCCTGCAGAAAGCCAATGCTGCCCATTTCCCAGAGTAACATCCAAGTAGACACATCTCTGGAGCAGGGGTTACATCACAAGAGAGTCCACCTCCCAGCTTAGTACAGACTTGAGACCAGAAGATTACTAACCAAGGGCAAGACCAAAATCGGTGTAATAACGATCCTGGGGACTGCGCACAAAGCCCACATAAGGCAGATGACAGAAGCCCTGCTTTATGTGTCCATACATTGTGTACATAGGCCCTCCACAATAGCTTATACTGAAGTTCTTGCAAGTATGCATTTTCGGAGAGAGCAGTGAATTGTTCAAATCCTCTCGCTAGCAGACGTGCCGAGAGCCCCTCCAAGTCCATCATTATTTCATCTTTGTACCAAAGTCTCAAGGTAGTGGTAGTCTGGTGCTAGATGTACCAGCCTCTTCACTTCCTGTGATCCCTCTCCTTCCCCCAAAGCACCCACCACATCACATAAACCTTTTCATTGGAAAATGCTAGGTTCTTAGCAGAAAAAGTCTGCCGTGGGCAGGCAAAATCTTGAAGGAGCTGACCAAAGGATTACATCTCCTCTGCATGCTCCATTCGCAAATCAACAATATACATTAGACCCTGTGCAAACCAGCGGTGGAGAACTGATGTTGACATCCCTGGAGGAAAGCCAGGATTTCCCACCAAAGGTAACGATCTCGTAGTTCTCCACAAAATGTGATACCTCAAACAAAGGTGCCGCCAAGCTACGCACTTGGTTCACAGATAAACCTTTCTCAATTGTCCCCCAAGATTGTGTTGTTCGGCATGTAGCACAAACATTGGGTGTTGTGGAGGACACCACCATTTTAGGAGAGATATTGGGGCGCACTCCTCAGAGCCCACTGCCTAATCTTTAAGATGCTGAACCAAACTCCTGGACTTTGTGCTTACCAATGAGGAAAGCATTTCTGATGTTACAGTGGGAGATCATCTCGCATCCAGTGATCACAAGATGGTGTGGTTCAGTATTAGGACTAGGGCTGATAAAATCCATTCAAAAGCAAGGGTCTTAGACTTTAGGAAAGCTAACTTTGCCAAGATGGGCCAATACCTCAAGGAGTCATTAGCAGGATGGGAACAGCTGGGGGATGTAGAAAAATAGTAGGGAAAACTGAAAGAGCAACCAACCTTTTTGTTAGAATGGTAAATAAAGGTAAAAGGAAAAGGAGGCCACTGTGGTTCTCAAAAGAAGTAGCTGAAAAGATGGAGAAAAAGAGGGAGGCCTTCATGAAATACAAGAGATCACAGAGAAAGGAAGACAGGCATCTATATTTGGAAAATCTTAGAGGCTAGCAAAATAGTCAAGAAAGCAAAGATAAAAAAAGAAGAAGAAATAGCCAATGCAATAAAACAGGGGAATAAGACATTTTTCAGATAAGTTAGTGAGAGGAGGAAGGGCAAAAGTGGTATTGTCATACTCAAGGGTGAAGGGGAGGAATATGTAGAAGCTGATGAGGATAAAGCGGAATTGCTTAACAAATATTTCTGTTCTGTGTTCACAGATGAAGGGCTGGGAGCAGGACCTCAGAACACACCCACAATTAGGATGGGGAAGCGACGGGGATGTTGAGTGATTTTCAGAAGACTGTTTGTAAGGAACTAGCTAAACTAAAAGTAGACAAAGCGATGCACCAGATGGGATACATCTGAGAATTTTGAAGGAATTTGGGGACATTCTAGCAGCTCCACTGACTGACCTTTTCAATGTCTCTTTGGAGATGAGAGTGGTGCCAGAGGACTGGAAAGAGGCACATGTGGTCCATTTACACAAAAGCGGAAGTAAGGATGTGGTTGAAAACTACAGGACAGTTAGTTTAACCTCTGTGGTGAGTAAATTATTGGAAACGCTGCTGAAAGAGAAAATAGTGAGGTTTTTGGAGTCTAACGGATTTCCGGATCTGAAGCACCATGGATTCACCATAGGCAGGTGTTGTCAGACAAATCTGATTTCTTTGAGTGGGTGACCAGGGAGATGGACCGAGAAAGAGCCCTAGATGTGGTGTACTTAGATTTCAGTAAAGCCTTTGACATCGTTCCACACAGGCAACTTATAAACAAACTGAGCACCCTAGGGATGGACACTAAAGTTACTGATTGGGTTAGAAATTGGTTGAGTGCGAGGCAACAAAGGGTACAGGTAAATGGAGCTCACTCTGAAGAGAAGGAGGTTACCAGTGGAGTGCCACAGGGATATGTCCTTGGTCCGATTCTTTTTAACAATTTTGTTAGTGATATTGCAGAAGGGGTGTCGGATAAGGTTTGCCTCTTTGCAGATGATATCAAAATCTGCAATAGAGTAGACACCCAGGAAGGTGTAAATAACATGATGGGGGATCTTGCTAAGCTTGAAGAATGGTCTAGAATTTGGCAGCTGAGATTTAATGCAAAAAATGTAGTGTCATGCATTTGGACTGCAACAATCCAAGGGAGCAGTACAGTATAGGGGGAGAAGTGCTTCTGTCCACAAAAGAAGAGCGGGACCTGGGCATGATTGTTTCTGATGATCTTAAAGTAGGTAAACAGGTTGAAAAGGTGACAGCGAAAGCTAGAAGGATTCTTGAGTGCATAGGGAGAGGAATGGCCAGCAGAAGAAAGGAGGTGATAGTGCCTGTGTATAGGTCTTTGGTGAGACCTCATTTGAAGTATTGTGTGCAATTCTGGAGACCGCACCTTCAAAAGTATATAAACAGATTGGAGTCGGTGCAGAGGGTGGCTACTAAAATGGTTAGTGGTCTTCATTATAAAGCATATGAGGATAGACTTAAGGATCTTAATATGTATACTTTAGAGGAAAGGCGGGATAGAGGAGATATGATGGAGACATTTAAATACCCAGTACAAAGACGCGGTAAGGAAAGACAGAGCTTGTTTTATTGAACTTAGAACCTAGAATGACTTGCCAATAGGACCCGACACAGGCCTTGTTTTGATTACCCTCCTTCAGGGGTCATCTGGCATGCTACATTCATAAATATATAAATAAAAAATATAAAAATCAAACTGTGATACAACTTAAAAAATTAACATTGATAAATTGAAATCAATAAATTACAATAAAAGCTAATCGTGAATATAAAAACATTTAAATAAATAAATAATAAAACCCAGGATCATAAACGCCATCTCAACAAATGTTGAACATGAATAACACTTAACAGACATGTAATTATAAATAACATGAAGAATAAAATATTGTATTGTAAAATGATGAACAAATAGATTATTATAAACAGCATAAACACAGTATTAATAAGATACATATAAAAATCTCCAAGTTCATATAAATAATATATAAATTAAAAGATAAAATCAAATGTAATAAATATACTCTAAATAAAACAGCATTAATAAATATATTAACATAGCAACAATAATAAAAACACATAAAAACATAAAAACATCCATATAAAGGTGTCATTAACTCAATTATTGGTATGTGAGTACCTCTGTACCAAGATAAGTCAAATATGAAGATCTTGTACTACAATAAGAAGAAAAGGGATGGTAAGATGAAGCAGGAGTGAGCCAAAAAAATGTGAGGGTGCCTCTGAATCACAGATAATAATGTAACTTCCTATGGCACTCTCAAAACCGTAAAATTTTGAAAGTATAAAAATATAAAGGAAGTAATAAGGCATAAAGGCATTGAAAACTTTAAAAAAAAAAACTATATGTATAACAATAAAAACGCTTAAAACGTACATGCTCTTCAAACGGCATGATATACAAGATTAAAAACTGTACCATAAATAAGACCCAAGAATGTGTACTAAAACATATAAAAACTATCGGAAAAAAATCTAATCTATAGGTTCTCATGGTTTAAAGCAGACTAAGGATGTGAGAACCAATGTTATAATCCCGCCCATATCAATTCTGTGAACATTTATATTGCTACTAATCTAAAAAAACATAAATATTTAGAGGAACATTCAATGTCAAACCTCAGGTTTCATGTTATAATGTTCTACACAGAACTGAAAACCAGAGTAATACACAACATTCAAAAAATAAAACTTAGTATTGAAATGTTTATGCCTGTTGTCCCCCGCAGCCCCCTCTGGTGGCGGCGTAGTGTTTCCACCGAAGGGCTGGGGAGCGCACAAGATTAGGGGTATTGGGGTTGGCCAGGTGCGAGGGTCAAAGGTAGCGGTCCTTTGTGCCGACCTCGTTACCAACTTCCCAAAAGAGTAACTTTAGACCAAAGTGGAGGGAAAAAGAAAAAGGCTTTATTTCTCCTTTACGCAAAAATGGTTCAAAACATACGGCTTTGGAAAGCAACAGGATTGTATCAGTCCTTACATCAGGTTCAACGCATACAAAAACGGTCAAAGTAACAACTGTTAACTTCACAGTAACTTAAAGTAAAATGAAACCTGCATTCACTTTATGCATTCATTGAACTCCCAAACAGGCTATAGCTTCACTGCTGTACAATATGTACATTCCATTGGTTCCTCAGCCTCCTCACCCCCAGATTCCACTGGCATCCATTCCATATCAGACAGCTCTGAGTCTGAAGCTTCGGTAGGGCTGAGTTCTGGCTTTTTAAAAACATGCCATACTGTTTTCCAGTGTTTGTTTGTTAGCTTAGGGTGTCGGCTTCTGGCTACAGGATAGAACAATGGCTGTTCATCCGCTATAGTTTTAAAAGCCCTCTTGTCACAACATTTAATACTGGCAGTTTTCTTCTTAGGGAAATTATCTGTTAATCTCTGCTTATAAGTATCATTGTTATACAGATAAATTTCTGTCCTCTGGCTTTCTTCTGTGCTAGGCCTAAGCAAACAATCACAAGAAATGGCTGCTTTACCTTTGAGCTTTCTTCTGTCTTTTCCAGGGAAGGCTTGAGGCCTAGTCGGGTTATCCTCCAACTCTTGCTGGCCCAAGTATTCCCACAGTGTCTCTCTTTCCTTAGTGTGTGGAGAAACCCCTCTGAGGCAAGGCTGCAGCTGTTGCCATCGGCCTTTGCTTCCACTCCTGTGGCTGTTGTCTGGTGGCCGCGCCCTTGCAGCTTCTCCCTGCTCACCAGGCCTCTGAGTTCTCCACTTTTCTCTCAGGTTGTGTCTTAGCCCTTCTCCCTGGATAGGGCTCTCTCTCAAGCTGGATGTTGGACCATCTCTCTCCTTGAGTGCTCTCTGGGCTTGTCTTTCCTTGACTGCCCCCACTTCAACTGCTCCTTCCTTGACTGCTCTTTCCTTGACTGCTCTGCTTGATTCAGGACTGCCTCTCCTTAAATCGGAACTGACTGGGCCTAAGTCCTGCCCATAGAGGCGTGGTTCTTCTGAATCCATGCTGGCTCTCCTGCTCCCTTCTATGTGGACCTTCAGGATATTGCACCTGAAAGCTGTTTTTTTCTACATTTAAAACTTTTTTTCCTTCTGCAAGAGGGTCCGCTGCATCACACTGTATAGTACCCATCTTTGCCTTAGAAAACTATGTATGTATGTTGTTTTTATGTTATTATTGTTGCTATATTAATATATTTATTAATACTGTTTTATTTAGAGTATTTTTATTACATTTGATTTTATCTTTTAATTTATATATTATTTATATGAACTTGGAGATTTTTATATTTATCATATTAATACTGTGTTTATGCTGTTTATAATATTCTATTTGTTCATCATTTTATAATACAATATTTTATTTGTTCTTCATGCTATTTATAATTACATGCCTGTTAAGTGTTATTCATGTGTTTGAAGATAGTTCAACATTTGTTGAGATGGCGTTTATGATCCTGGGGTTTATTATTTATTTGTTTTTATATTCACAATTAGCTTTTATTGTAATTTATTGATTTCAATTTAGCAATGTTATGTTTTTAAGTTGTATCACAGCTTGATTTTTATATTTTTTATTTATGTATTTATGAATGTAGCATGCCAGATGACCCCTGAAGAAGGGTAATCAAAACACGGCCTGTGTCGGGTCCTATTGGCAAGTCATTCTAGGTTCTAAGTTCAATAAAACAAGCTCTGTCTTTCCTTACCACATCTTTGTACTGGGTGTCTTCAATTAACATGGACTTTCTGCTTTCGTTGGTGGACATTTAAATACCTCCACGGCTGACTGCACAGGAGAGCCTCTTTCGATTGAAAGCAAGCTCTGCTATGAGGGTGAAAGTGAATAGACTCAGGAGTAATATGCAGAAATATTTCTTTACGGAAAGAGTGGAAGATGCATGGAATAGTCTCCCAGTGGAGGTGGTAGAGATGAGGATAGTATCTGAATTCAAAAAAGCATGGGACATATACAGAGGATCTCTAAAAGAAAAAATAGGACTATTGTAGTAGTTGATATGGAAGGGCAGACTAGATAGGCCATGTGGTCTTTTTCTGCAGTCATGTTCCTATTTTCTATCTATCTATAATTGGGAATAGCAGGTGAGGCGAATAAATATGCAGATCACTCCAAATTACTCAAAGTTATTAAATTACATGTGGATTGTGAGAAATTGCTGGATGATCTAGTGAAGCTAGGAGAACAGGCATGCAAATGGTAGATATAATTTATGGTGGACAAGTGCAAAGTGATGCACAAGGGGAAATATCCTAAGCTATAGATACACAAAGCTAGTTTCCACATTAGGAGTTGTCACCCAAGAAGACAATCTGGGTGTCATCATAGACAATACATTGAAATCTTCCATTATATGTGAGGAGATGGAAAAAAAGCAAGCAGAATATTAAGAATTATTAAGAAAGGAATAGAGAATAAAACAAAGGATATAATAATACTTTTGTATCACTTCATAGTCTGACTGCACCTTGAGTAGTGTATATGCAATTTGGTCTCCATATTTCAAAAAAGATATAGCGGCATTAAAAAAAGTATAAAGAAGGGCAACCAACACCAAAGAGATGGTACAACTCTCCTGTGGGTGAAGGCTAAAGAGGTTGGAGAAGAGACAGCTGAGGGGAGATATGACAGAGTTCTATAAAATCCTGAATGGAGTGGAATGAGTAAATGTGACTCTATTGTTTTACTCTTTCAAAAAATACAAGGACTAGGGAGCACACCCGAAGCTTTTATTTTTTTTTTTAAAGTGCCTTCAAGTCAAGGCTGACTCCTGGTGACCCAGCAGTACCTGGGTTTTCCTGGTAAGGTATGACCAGAGGTAGATTGCTAGGCCTTTTCTTCCAAGGCAATGGAGGGTAAAGTGACTTGCCCAAGGTCACAGAGAATACCAGTAAGAATCCAACCCTAACCTCTTGGGTACAAGCCTTTTGCGTTAACCACTAGGCTAATCCTCCACTTGAATATTTAAAACCGATAGGAGAAGATATTTTTGGTCTGTCCATGTATAATTAAGCTTTGGAACACATTGCCAGAGGATGTGGTAAAAGCAGGTAGTGTAGGTAAATTGAGTTCCCAGTTTGCACAAATTCCTGGAGAAAAAGTCAATAAAGTGTAAGGTAGACTGAGAGAAAACCACTGCTTATCCCTAAGGATAAGTAGGATGCAACTGGCTACTTTTGGGGTATGTCGGGTACTTATGAGCAGGATTGGCCACTTTTGTAAACAGGACACGTGGCTTGATGGACCCTTTGGTCTGATCTAGTACAGCACTTCTTATATTCTTATACAGGATTGTTGCATCAGGGGAAATGAGCTCCCCTCCCCCACCAGGACAAGCAAGACATATTTGTAAATGAGCTGGAGCTGGGAGTAACGAGTGAGGTAATCAAATTTGCAAATGACACAAAATTATTCAAAGTTTTTAAAACCCAAGAGGGTTGTGAAAAATTACAAGAGGATCTTGATAAATTGGAAGACTGGGCGTTCAAATGGCAGATGAAATTTAATGTGGACAAGTGCAAAGTTATGCACCTAGGAAAGAACAACCCAAACTATGGTTACATGATGCAAGGTTCCACATTAGGACCCACCACCCAAGAAAAGGTTTTAGGCATCATCGTGGATTACGCGTTGAAAACCTCCGCCCAGTGTGCAGTGGCAGCCAAGAAAGCAAACAGAATGCTAGGAATAATAAGGAAAGGAATAGAGAATAAAACAAAGGATATTATAATGCCTCTGTATCCTTTCAGTGTACGAATGCACCTTGAATATTGTGTACAATTCTGGTCGCCATATCTTAAAAAGGATACAGTAGAATTAGAAAAGGTTCAGAGAAGAGCCACCAAATGGTAAAGAGGATGGAAGGCTACCCCTATGAGGAGAGGCTAAAAAGGTTAGGGCTTTCAACCTGGTAAAGAGACGGCTGAGGGGAAATATGATAGAGGTCTATAAACTAATGAATGGAGTGGAACGGGGTAAACGTAGATCAATTGTTTATGCCATCAAAATGTAGAAAGACTAGGGGACATTCAATGAAGCTACAGTGTAACCCATATAAGACTGATAAAACATTTTTTCACTCAATGCATATTCAAATTTGTTACCGGTGGATATAGTAAAAGCTGTTAATGTAGCTGGGATTAAAAAAGCTTTGGACAAGTTCCTGGAGGGAAGGTCCATAAACCATTATTAAAGGAGACCCAGGAAAGCCACTGCTTGCCCCAATACAAGCAATGTGGAACCTTTGTCTTCTAGGGAAACTACTAGGTACTTGTGACCTAGATTGGCCACTGCTGGAAACAGGATACTGGGCTTGATGGACCTTGGTTTGACCCAATATGGCATATCTTATGTTCTTATGTTCAGGTGAAGCAGTGACTGAGACCGTGCTATCATTAACTTATCTAGCTGGCAAGTGACACTGCACCAAGGAAACCTGGGAGGATGCATGGCTTGAGTTGGGTTCAGAGTCTAGCTGGAAACATGGCAGGAGCCTATTTAGTGGAATAGAAGATGATGGCCTGACTTGTCCTATGGAAGGTGGTGTGGTAGGGAGCATAGACAGCTCAGCTGATTCCATTATGGCCAACATACAGCAAAGAAAGGTGTCAAAGATCCCAAAGATATATAATTAGGAACATGCAACTGAAGTCCTAAACCTTGTTGTGCAACAGCTTTTGGGGGTATGTTATTATGGTTTATAGTTTACTTATTTGTATTTTCTTTTCCATTTGAAATTCTGCCTTTCCTTGGTCCTCAAAACAGATTGCAATCATAATCATAAAAATAAAGTCTTGAGGATTTTGGGGGCAGACCAAGAGATAATCCCAAGGTTAGGATTGCTTGTGTTAGATGTAACAGACTAATGAAAAGTTACCTTTTCTGTTTTATCTGAAACCAAGTTATTGTTTTGACTTCCCGTGACATTCTGTGTTTTCAAAATCTGGAGACACAAAATGTTTGCCTTCCACAAATTAGTTCCTCTTAACTCTCTTATTATGCCTTCTGTGTGACAAGATAGTGGCCAAAGACAGACGGATGAAAGGCTGTATACAGAGAGGAATAACCAACAGGAAGAAGGTGATATTAGTGCCCCTGTACAGGTATTTCAACATGCTTTTCAGGATCTCTGATGGCGTATTATCGACCACATACAAGAAAAATCTCAAGGAGGAGATCGGCTAGCTGCTCTGCAATATAGAGAACAACAATGGATTTACAAGTTATGATCAGTGGCCCCACGAGGATTGAATTTATCATTAGATTGGTGGAGTATGATATAATATGTGAATTAAGAATCAAGATTGACAGCTACTACCCGAAGGACGTAAGACATCACATGACCAGTTATTAGCATATAAGATGGTGCTCTGACTGTGACGTTTTAGATACGTCATAGGTTTTTGAAGAAGGGCCGGGAGAGTCAATGGCCAGCAACACAGCGTTGTGTCGACGGACGAAATGTTCTCATATAACATTGAGAAACAAACCATTACATGAAGGCACAATTTGGATTTATGAAAGGAGAGGCAGTTGATATATGACTCTTCCAACTACAGTCATAAGAGGTTCGTGTTGGCCTCCTCTGATTTCGATTAGAGTCGAACTGCCGAGATGGTTCCATAGCTCTGTTGGAAAACTTGGAAGATTTTCAGCGTTAACTCTGCTGGACTGAGCTAAGTAGTAACATAACCAGTATATCTAAGAGTTATTTCGTTAAGCTCTTCCTGTGGGGCAACATAAGGTTATCCCTCAGTCATTTGATGAGGAGGTTGCCCCGTATTTTTAAAACATAAGATTAAAAAGTTTCTTTCAAGGCACGGGCTCCAACAAAAATAGCATATTTAGCTTAGAAGCATGTACACCATTAGGTAGATTTAGCTTTGAAAGTAAATAGTAAATAGGGTACTAGTTTATCCTTTGTTCTTTATCTGCCGGCATATTTTGTTACTATGTTCTGCACAGCGAACTAACCTTCGATTTTTGGTTCTATCTGAGAAGGCTCCTCAAAAGAGTGTGCTTCTTCCTTAGGACAAAGTATTTCTGTCTTGTCATTCGTAGATTCGCTGGAACAGTTGTCCTTATCACAGTCATTGAGCTGGTAGCCGTAAATCCCTTGAGGTCCTTCTGATGCTTGATTAGCTTTGTCGCCATTCTCTTTAATATACTGCTGGAGCTTAGACTTGCTTTTCTTTCTCTTGTTGATCTAAAATAAGAATAATCACAAACTTTATTTCATATAAGTCAGCGGGTAAATGAATAAAAGGGACAGACGCGTTACTTTTTATTTTGCATCTGCAACAAGGAAATGAAAAACTTAAAGAATTTTCATGTGAACATGATAAAAACGGCAACAAGAATTGCACACAATGTTCAAGGTGTGATAAAGGAGTGATAAAGAGGAATTATATCATCCTTGGTTTTATTCTCCATTCCTTTCCTTATGTTTCCTAGCATTCTATTTGCTTTGTTAGCCGTGGCTGCACACTGGACGAAGCATTTCAATGTATTATCCACGATGACGCCCAGATCCTTTTCCAGGATGGCGATTCGTAATATAGAACCTTGCATCACTTAACAATAGTTTAGGTTCTTCCCTAACTACATAACTTTGCAATTGTTTACATTAAATTTCATCTGCCATTTGGATGAGCATTCTCTCAGTTTTTCAAGGTCCTCTTGTAATTTTTCACGACCCTCTTGTGTGTCAACAACTTTGAATAATTTTATGTCATCTGCAAATTTGATCACTTCACGTGTTCCCATTTCCGAGTCATTTATAAATATGTTAAAAAGCAGCAGGCTCAGCACAGAAACATGGATGAGGTTCTCCTCTATTCACCTTTCTCCACTGGGAAAATTGGCCATTTATTCCTACTCTGTGTGTATATTTTAACCAGTTTGCAATCCGCAACAGTACACTGCCTCCAATCCCATGAGTTTTTAATTTCCTCAAGAGTCTCTCATGAAAGACCTTGTCAAAGGCTTTCTAAAATTAAATCCAGATACACTATATCAACCATCGCACCTTTATCTGTTTATTCACACCTTCAAAAAATATAACAGATTAGTGAGACAAGACTTTCCCTGGCTAAATCCATGTTGGCTTCCTGCCATTAAACCATGACTATCTACTTGTTCAGTAATTTTGGGCCCGATATTGAGTTATGCCAGCTATGCGCAATTATGGCGCATAGCCATGTGTGCCAACCCTTAACCACGGATAATCAATTTTCAGGTCAGATGCGGCTCGGGCACTGAATATCCAGGTTTGCCGCACAGCCTCCCAGATGCAGTAGACAAATGGACAGTGCGATATTGCATGCTGCTCATTTAGCTGCTGTGGCTAAAAGCTAGGTGAGCTATGGGCTTACCTAGCTTTTAGCCACAGGTCGCTAACCAGGTAGCATGCAATATCACTGCTGATCAGTTATCGACTGTTGCCAAGTCCGCTCCTCTCCAGAATGTCCACGACATGCCCCAATGCTAAGCGGTTAGCTTTGGGGCATGTAAGGGAGAAGATCGGGGATATTCGGCGGCATTAACCATGTTTGTGTTGTATCTGTGTTTTGTCTGTGTGTGTGTGTGTGTGTTATCTCTGTTTTGTATGTTTAACTTGTATATTTGTGCATATCTATTTTGTGGTCTGTGTGTGTATCTTTGTGAGCTGGTATGTCTGTGTGTGTTGGTATGCATGCAGACATGTTTGTGTGAGTTTGCGTGTGAATGGGAGAGGAGATAAGAGGGGAGGGTGTTTGACAGGTGCATTTCTGTTACCCATTATGGTTAGGGAGAGAGCAGGCATTGCGGGTTAAACTAGAAAGAGGGAAAGAGAAATCTATTTGCAATGGTGTGATATATAGACCTTCCTCACACGAGGAAGAGGCGGACAGAGAGTTAATTGAAGACATACGCAGCATTGCTAGGAAAGGGGAAGTGCTACTGATAGGGGATTTCAATATGCCAGATGTTGATTGGCACATTCCTGCTGCAGTATCATCTAGAAGTAAGGAGATCCTGGATTCTCTACAGGGAGAACTATTCAGGCAATTGGTAACAGACCCCACACGTGAAGGGGGTCATACTGGACTTGGTGCTTACCAATGGTGAAAGTGTTTCTGATGTTATAGTGGGAGATCATTTTGCATCCAGTGATCACCAGATGGTGTGGTTCAGTATTAGGACTAGGGCTGTTAGAATCTATTCAAAGGTGAGGGTCTTAGACTTTAGGAAGACTAACTTTGCCAAGATGGGCCAATACCTCAGGGAGTCATTAGCGGGATGGGAACAGTTGAGGGATGAAGAAAAACAGTGGGAAAAACTGAAAGGGGATATTTTAAGGGCAACCAACCTTTTTGTTAAAATGGTAAATAAAGGTAAAAGGAAAAGGAGACCGCTATGGCTTTTGAAAGAAGTAGCTGAAAAGGTGAAGAAAAAGGGGGAGGCCTTCATGAAATACATGAGATCTCAGAGAGAGGAAGACAGGCATCTATATTTGGAAACACTTAGAGAAGCTAGTAAAGTAGTCAGGAAAGCAAAGATTCAAAAAGAGGAGGAAATAGCCAATACAATAAAATGGGGGGATAAGACATTTTTCAGATATGTTAGTGAGAAGAGGAAGGGCAAAAGTGGTATTGTCAAACTCAAGGGTGAAGGGGAGGAATATGTAGAAGCTGATGAGGATAAAGTGGAATTGCTTAACAAATATTTCTGTTCTGTGTTCACAGATGAAGAACCAGGAGCAGGACCTCAGAAAACACCCACAAACAGGAACAGAAGCGAGGGACATCTTGAACAATTTTCAGAAGACAGTGTTCGTGAGAAACTAGCTCAGCTTAAAGTAGACAAAGCAATGGGACTGGATGTGATACACCCTAGAATACTGAGGGAACTTGGGGACGTTCTAGCAGTTCCAGTGACTGACCTTTTCAATGCCTCATTGGAGTCAGGAGTGGTACCAAAGGACTGGAGAGAGGCTCATGTGGTGCCTTTACACAAAAGTGGAAGTAAGGATGTGGTTGAAAACTACAGGCTGGTTAGTTTAACTTCGGTGGTGAGTAAATTATTGGAAACGCTGCTGAAAGAGAAAATAGTGAGGTTTCTGGAGTCCAGCAGATTACAGGATCCGAGGCAGCATAGATTCACCAGAGGCAGGTCTTGTCAGACAAACCTGATTGATTTCTTTGACTGGGTGACAAGGGAGTTGGACCGAGGGAGAGCCCTAGATGTGGTGTATTTATTTATTTAAAAGGTTTTATATACCGCCTTCTCCTATAATCAAGGCTGTTTACACCGCAAACAATCGAAGTATAATGACATTTGTGTGTTCATGCAGTGTTATACAGTGAACGCGTGTGTGTGTAAGTTGGCGCTGATTCGTGGTGGGCTATTTACAGTGTGCGCTACTTTACAATACTATGTACATGAATGAGAAAGGGAGGGGGGTTGGTCTGTAGATTTCAGTAAAGCCTTTGACACTGTTCCTCACAGGCGACTTATAAACAAACTGAGCACCGCAGGGATGGACCCTAAAGTTATTGCTTGGGTTAGAAATTGGTTGGGTGGGATGCGACAACGAGTACAGATAAATGGAGCCCAACCTGAGGAGAAGGATGTTTACCAGTGGTGTGCCCCAGGGATTTGCCCTTGGTCCGATTCTTTTTAATATCTTTGTTAGTGATATAGCGGAAGGGCTGTCGGGTAAGGTTTGCCTCTTTGCAGACGATACCAAAATCTGCAATAGAGTAGACACCCAGGAAGGAGTAGATAACATGAGGAGGGATCTAGCTAAGCTTGAAGAATGGTCTAGAATTTGGCAGCTGGGATTTAATGTTAAAAAATGTAAGGTCATGCATTTGGGCTGCAGCAATCCAAGGGAGCAATATAGTATAGGGGGTGAAGTACTTTTGTCCACTAAAGAAGAGCAGGACCTGGGCGTGGTTGTGTCTGATGATCTTAAAGTAGCTAAACAGGTAGAGAAGGCGACGGCAAAAGCTAGAAGGATGCTTGGGTGCATACGGAGAGGAATGGCTAGCAGAAAAAAGGAGGTGATAGTGCCTCTTTATAAGTCTTTGGTGCGATCTCATTTGGAGTATAGTGTGCAATTCTGGAGACCGCACCTTCAAAAGGATGTGAACAGGATGGAGTCGGTGCAGAGGGTGGCTACTAAAATGGTTAGTGGTCTTCATTATAAAGCATATGAGGACAGACTTAAGGATCTTAATATGTAGACCTTAGAGGAAAGGCGAGATAGAAGTGATATGATTGAGATGTTTAAATACCTCCGTGGCATAAATGTGCAGGGGGAGAGCCTCTTTCAATTGAAAGCAAGTTCTGCTACGAGGGGACATGGGATGAGGGTGAAGGGGGATAGATTCAGGAGTGATTTGCAGAAATATTTCTTTAAGGAAAGAGTGTTGGATACATGGAATAGTCTCCCAGTGGAGATGGTAGAGATGAGGACAGTAACTGAATTCAAAAAAGCATGGGACAAACACAGAGGATCTCTAAAGGAAAAAAGGGGACTGTTGTAGTTGTTGATATGGAAGGACAGACTAGATAGGCCATGTGGTCTTTTTCTTTCGTCATTTTTCTATGTTTCTATGTTTCTCCCAAGATGCAACACAGAGGGGTGGGGGTGTCATTCTGCCATATAAGGCATTTTTGGAAGAATGACGAGAAAGGGATGAAAAGGGAAGAAGAAGAGCCGAGTGAATGGTGGTGCGGAGAGATAAGTGGGAAAGGGCAGAAGTGGAGAGAAGGAAGGAGATAGAGAGTAGACAAAGAGATGAGAGAAAAAGTTGAAGGATGAGAGAATTATGAAAAGTGGGGAAAGGGTGAGTGAGTGGAGAGGAAGGAATGTGTGTGGGAAGGCTAGGTGTGAGGGTATATGTAAGCAGGAGGGAGGAGAGGAGAGAATGTGTGTAAGGAGGAGGGAGGAGAGAAGAATGGAAGGGTACAGGTGGGATAAAAGGAACACAAGAAAAAAGTGAAAACAAAAGAAATGGAACCTATAACATGAACAAAAGAGAGATTCTCCAAGGACAGCAGGATAATTCCTCACATATGGGTGATGTCACCAATACAACCCCACATAGAAATCTCTCTTCTCTTTCTAGAAGCTTTTGGACTGGTTCCACCGTGCATGTGTGTGAATTCCCAATTGTTGCTGCCACGCCTTATAACCTCAGTCCAAAGACTAACTAATGCCAGAATATGATTCCAAGAAAAGGTGGGAAGATTGTGAGGACTATACCTGATGTAGGTAAGTAATTCTGTTTTTGCCATGGACCAACCGGATATTTGCTCACATATGGGACTCCTTAGCTACCAGCTGCCTCACAAAAAAAAAAAAAAAGGATGAACATGTCTCGCAACAAATAGACACAACGCAATAAAACTTTTTGTTCTGGAACAGGCCTTCATGGAAGTTATACTATATATAACAAAACAGCACTGAATGGAAAAAAAACAGGGGCTAGGAGGGATTGGATTATAATCCCCAAAATGATTCTGAATCTCTGGTCAATTTCTTTCTCCCCACTATCCCCCCAAGCAACTCTAAGTTTCCACTCACAATCCCATCCAAGCCCTGAGCCCCCACTTAAAATCCCACTACCCAGCCTATCTTAGTCTTTCTTCTGTTTTCTCACACAAGATTAGAGTCTCCATCTGGCAGAGTCCCTGCTTTCCCACATCCTATATCCCTAGTGCCTGCCCTCCTGCCTCCTACTCCCATTCCCCAGCACCCACCCACTTACTTCCTTCTCCAATATATTCATTTACCTTGTTTCTCTTCCTTCTTACCCCAGCATGCGTTCTTATACCCCTCCCTCTCAACCTTCTCTTGGTTGACTTTGTTTCTTCCCCACTCCCCACAATATCTGTCCTCCTCTCCTTTCTCACACTCCCAGCATCCTCCTCTTTTTCCTACTCCGACCCTAATGGTTTGAGTATAGCACAGCCAGGGGAGCAAAAGCAAATGCTCCTGTGACTGTATTAATGCCACGGCTGGGGAGGCAGAGGGCAGGTTGGAAGTGAGGCAGGCTCACCTCTTAAGCTGGCCCTGTGGGTGGTCGTCTGCTGTGCAGTACTCACCAGATGGTGAGCTTCAAGGCAAGGGTCCTAGACTTCAGGAAAACTAACTTTGCAAAGATGAGGGAATACCTTAAGCAGTTGTTAGCTGGATGGGAACAGGCGGGAGAGGGATGATATTATAGAGACAGAGTAGTTACTCACCTGTAACAGGTGTTCTCCAGGAGCAGCAGGAATCAGTCCTCACAAATGGGTGACGTCGGCGCCGACGGAGCCCTCATGCGGAGCATTTCCCCAGCTTTCAAAGAAAGCCTTTGGGAATTGCAGCGCGCATGCGCGGTCCCGTTCCCGCCCAAGGGTGCCATCTTGCTCAGTCTGATGACATAGCTAAAAGACAGCAAAAAGTTAGCAAAATAAATCATATGACTGCAACTCCAAGGGGAGGAGGGAGGGTTGTGAGGACTGATTCCTGCTGCTCCTGGAGAACACCTGTTACAGGTGAGTAACTACTCTTTCTCCAGGACCAAGCAGGAAGTCAGTCCTCACATATGGGACTCCCCAGCTTAAGGCTACTGGAGACCTCAAGCCGAAACAATGAGCTCCCTCTAGCTCGTCAGTATGTAAGGAAGGAATCTTCTCTGAGAACGCCCCGACCGGTAGCCCAACACCAGGGCCGGAGGGTAGGAGTTGCCTAAACCCCAAAGAGATTATGGAGTACTGCCTGTCCGAAAGCACTGTCCCTGCGGGACTCCCTCTCAAGGCAGTAATGGGCCGCAAAAGTCTGGCTTGAAGACCAAGTAGCGGCCCGGCAGATGTCTGCCAACGGAACAGAGCGGAGATGAGCCACTGACGCAGCCTTCGCCCTGACACGATGAGCCGTGACTCGACCCTCCAACGAGAGGCCGGCTGCCCCATAAGCCCAGGCGATACAGTCAGTGACCCAGATGGACAAAGTACGCTTGGAGACAGGGAGCCCCAATTTATTGGGGTCAAAAGAAACGAAGAGCTGAACAGCCCTCCGATGCTCCCGCGTACGGTCAAGGTAGAATGACAACGCCCTCCTACAGTCCAGGGTATGCAGGACCATCTCAGCCCGGTTGGCATGCGGCCTGGGAAAGAAGGTCGGAAGAAGCACCTCCTGATTGAGGTGAAAAGGGGAGACAACCTTAGGAAGAAACTTAGGGTGAGTCCGTAAGACTACCCTATTCCTGTAGAACCTAGTGTAAGGGGGATCAGACACTAGTGCCTGCAGTTCACTCACTCACCTACCTAGCAGAGGTAAGAGCTACCAAAAACAAGGTTTTCCAGGAGAGAAAACGGAGAGGGCAGGTAGCCATAGGTTCAAAGGGAGGACAAGTAATCCGCTGTAAGACCACATTCAGATCCCACTCGGGGGCTGGTGGACGCAAAGGAGGCTTAAGCAGAAGGAGGCCTCTGAGAAAACGAGCCACCAAAGGGTGGTTGGAAAGAGGCCTTTCCTCCACCGGCGAGTGGTGTGCTGAGAGAGCACTGAGGTGAACCCTGACAGAGTTGGACTTAAGGCCTTGATTGGAGAGGTAAAGCAAATATTGCAATACTACCGTTACCAAGCATGAGAAGGGATTCTCGCTGTGCTGAGCACACCATGCGGAGAATCTACGCCACTTAAGAGCGTAGGATTTCCTGGTGGATTGCCGTCTAGAGGCTAAGACAACATCTTCCACCTCTCTAGGCAGCAGTAGGGGAGCCAGGACTACCCTCTCAGCAGCCAGGCCATCAGATGAAGGGACTGGAGGTTGGGGTGCAAGAGAGTCCCCCGATCCTGAGACAGGAGATCGTGCTGAAACCCCAGAGGAAGAGGGGTATCCACCGCCAGTTGTAGCAGAAGCGGGAACCACGGTTGCCTCGGCCACCTGGGGGCTATGAGGATCATTGAAGCCCCGTCCTTGAGGACCTTGAACAGTGTTCGGGACACTAGTAGCGTGGGAGGAAACGCATACAGTAGGCCTGTGGACCACGAGATCAGAAACGCATCCGCTGCTACTCTGAGAGGATGCGGTTGTCTGGAGCAGAATCTCGGGAGTTGCCGGTTCAGAGGACTGGCGAAAAGATCCATGGTGGGGAAGCCCCACCTGAGAAAGACCTACTGAACCACCAACGGGTTCAACCTCCATTCGTGTGGTTGCAGGACTCTGCTCAGTCTGTCCGCCAGGTAATTTTCTTGACCTGGGAGATAGACAGCCTTGAGGAGGATTCCGTGATTGACAGCCCAAGAGCACAGCCATTGCGCCTCCTGACATAGAAGAAAGGAGCCTGTGCCGTCTTGTTTTTTCACATAGAACATGGCAACTTGATTGTCCGTCTGGACCAAGAAAGACTGGTGAGAGAGCTAGGCGTATCGCCCGTAGCTCCAGGAAGTTTATCTATTGAGCAGCCTCCCAAGGAGTCCATAGACCCTGAGTACAAGCCCCTTGGCAATGTGCTCCCCAACCTAGAAGAGAAGCATCTGTCGTCAGCACTTGAGAGTGCGGAGTGGTTTGAAAAACTACTCCGAGTACTAGATTTGGAAGGTGAAGCCACCATTGCAGAGAGGAGACGAGCAGGTCAGATATTCTTACCGAGTCCGCTAGGCTCCCTGTGGCCTGATGCCACTGAGTGCGAAGGCTCCACTGAGCCGGCCGCATGTGCAGGCGGGCATTGGGGGTGACATGAACCGTGGAAGCCATATGGCCGAGGAGTCTTAGGAATTGCTTGGCAGAGACCAGGGAATTGCTGTGAAACTGCCTGGCCAGATCCATCAGCCTGTGGGCTCTGTCCATGGGCAGAAAAGCCTTCGCTTGAAGAGTGTCCAGCCTTGCTCCTATGAATTCTAAGTTCTGAGACGGGAGCAAAGTGGACTTTTCGAAGTTTATGACGAACCCCAAGTGCTGAAGCAGAGCCACAGTGCAAAGGGTGGCCCGATTGGCCTCCTGGGAAGGGTGGCCCGATTGGCCTCCTGGGAAGACTGGCCCCTTATGAGCCAGTCGTCCAGGTACGGAAACACAAAAAGACCTTGAAGCCTTAGGTAGGCCGCCACCACTGCCAGGCACTTGGTGAACACCCTGGGAGCGGAGGACAGGCCAAAGGGTAGTACTCTGTACTGATAGTGGTTTCCTCCCACAACAAATCTGAGATATTATCTGTGGTCTGGATGAATAAGGATGTGAGTATAAGCATCCTTGAGATCCAAGGAGCATAGCCAATCTCCCTGCTGGAGGTAGGGCAGCAGTATTCCAAGGGTAAGCATCTTGAACTTTTCCCTCTCCAGGAACTTGTTGAGGTTGCGCAAGTCTAGGATGGGCCCGAGGCCTCCTGTCCTCTTTGGTACCAGAAAATACCTGGAATAGAAGCCGTGACCTCTCAGGTGGTGGGGCACCGGTTCCACAGCCTGTTCCTTTAGTAGACTTGCCAACTCCTGAAGGAGTAGGTCCCTGTGCAGAGGGAGTCTCGGAGGCTCCCCTGGAAAATAGGAGGGAGGCACCTGGTGAAAATGGAGAAGATAGCCCTTCTGGACTATGTGAAGCACCCAAGTATCTGATGTGACGGCTGAACACCTGTGGGCAAAGTGGGCCAGCCGACCTCCTGTGCTGAGAGAAGCCAGCTGAGGAGAAGAGGCTATGCTGTCTGAGTCAAAAACCCCCACCCTGCTGAGCAGGGGCCGGTGTTGGTGACTTGGGGGCCTTCTGCCTACGGGGCCCATGAGCCTGCCCCTTGGCCTGCTGACTCTGCTGGGGAGCTGCAGAGGCCTGATAATGAGGGTATTGTTTATAGGCAGATGACTTCCTCGGGTAAAAGGTCTTTTTTCCCCGAGCCCTTCTTTTTCTGAGAAGGGGCAGAAGTTTTTCTGGACAGCCTAGTCCTGGTCAGAGTCTCGGTCTCGGGTTCTGCAGCCTTTTCAGCCATGGGATTGCCAAAGAGGTTTTCACTTTGGCAGGGGACATCGACCAACTTGTCCTGTACCCATGGCTCGAGGTCGGATGACTATAGCCAAGCCTGTTGGCAGGCACCGATGCCGGCCCCGGCTACTCGGGCCGAAGCCTCAAAGCCATCGTAGGCTGCTCGAGAGATAAACTTCGAGCACTCTCGAATACCAGTGGACGAGGCCTGGAACCTCTGCAAAGGTTCCTCGGAGAGACCAGCAGAGAACCCGGCAATCTCCTTTGCCAGGTCTCGGAGATACATGCCCATGTAGAGCTGGTATGTCTGGACACGGCAAGCAAGCATAGAGCCCTGGAAGCACTTCTTACCGAGGGCATCCAGGTTCCGGGCCTCCTGGCCAGGAGGCACCGAGGAGTGCATCTTCTGACTTTTCAGTCGATGCATGGCCGATTCCACAACCATGGAGTGGTGCGGTAATTGTGCCTTTTGGAACCCGGGTCTCTTGCGGACTCGATAGATGGAATCGACCCGCTTGCTTAACACCGGCGTCGAGGACGGGGTCTCCCACATGCGGAAGAGCAGCCGCTCCAGCATCGGAGGAACCGGTACAGTAAAGGCCTCCTTCGGGGGAGAGTCATACAGGAGGGCCTCGAGCTCTTCAGCTCAAGGCTCCTCCTCGGGATCCGCGGGGAAGGCCAAGACCTTGGCCATATCCCGCACGAAGTCCGAGAACCAGGTATCCTCCGGAGGTTCAGACTCCGGCGAGTCTGATGGGACACACCGAGTCCAATAAGAGCCGGGTGACTCCTCGTCCTCTGTCTCCCAGCCCGACTCCTCAGAGGAGGAATCGAGCGGCTCCGGTTGGGCGGGCACCGATGCCATCCGCCCCGACGCCGAGGGTACCGGCGTCGACGACTTCGGTCCCGAACGGGAGGCCGAGGGAGACCGTGGCCGAGGATCGACTCGAGCCCGCATGGACTCGAGAATCGGCTCGGCCTCCGGGGTCGACTTGGACGTTGAGGTCCCGATGGTTGGGGCAGATGCACCGGTGAGACCGGCGATCAATGCCCGCTGCTGTTCCATGAAGGCAGCGAGGCTGCTCTCCAAGGCCGTCAACCTGAGTCCGAGCTCAGGAGACCCAGCAGCACCCGACTCGAGCCCCGACGGCGTCGGGCCCGACGTCAGCTCCCCTGGAGGAGAGTCCACGAGGACTACAGCACTTACGTGTCCAGGAGACTCCATCTCGATACGAGGATGTTTGGCAGGCCTCTCCGACTCCGAAGACCCGGGACGGCTATCGGGGCTATGCGACCTGGCCCTCGAGGAACCAGGAGCGTCCACCGACGCCGCCCTCGCGGGTTTCTTCTTCCTGCGATGTTCCCGCGAAGGAGACCCCCGCTTAGAGGAACCCCGACGCTGCTCGGGGCCGGAGTTCCGAGACGTCGAGGCCTCTGACGAGGTCCGGGCCCGTCCGGACACGGAGTCAGAAAAGATCCTATCCTTTTGGTACTGCCGACTCCTCAATGCCTTCGAGGACATTTTGCCACACGGACCACAGATCATTGGGTCATGATCGGGGCGGAGGCAGCAGTCATGTGTGTCGGTAAGAGACATAAGTTTCTTACACCGATCACACTTTTTAAACCCGCTGGTAGCCATCGGGGGAAAAAGGGCCCCTGCGAGGTCAAAAGACCGGGCTGCCAGGGAAAAAGAAAAATGGCGCGAACGCTAGTCACAAAGGAAAAAACCGAAAAGAGAGAGTGGACTCGATACTGGCGTATCGGTCCAAGGCGGGAAAAGGATCCGGCGTCGAACCGAAGAGAAACAGAGAAAAAATAGGAAAATCAACTTTTTCCTCGAGGAAAAACGAACAACTTCCGTCGGGCTCCGCGGAAAAAAGAAGACTGAGCAGATGGCACCCTTGGGCGGGAAGAGGACCACGCATGCGCGCTGCAATTCCCAAAGGCTTTCTTTGAAAGCTGGGGAAATGCTCCGCACGAGGGCTCCGTCGGCGCCGACGTCACCCATATGTGAGGACTGACTTCCTGCTTGGTCCTGGAGAAATTTAATTACTCCAGTGGTATAAATGTACAGGTGGAGGCCCTGCTCCAGTTGAAAAAAAGTTCTGGAAAAAGGGGTCATAGGATAAAGATGAAAGCAGACTTGGGATTAATCGGATGAAATACTTCTTTACAGGAAGGGTGATGGATGTGTGGAACTGCTTCCCAGTGGAGAAAAGAACTGTATCTCAATTTAAGAAAGCATGGGACAAATACAGAGGATCTCTGAGGGAAAGGAAGGGATTTGTTTATATGGATGAGCAGATTGGATAGGCCATATGGTCTCTATCTGCCGTCATTTCTATGTTTTTGTATAATTCTTTCCAACTTCCTTTGGGTTGGAAAGAATAATAAGTTAGAAAAGTTGTCTAACAAAATCCTTCCTAGCAACATATAGGTCACTTAATGATGCTCATCTATTTATTTAGAAAGTAATTTTCTGTAGGTCAGGTAAGCATAATCAGGCCATTTAAAATTGCACTGGTATTTTACAAACTATGTTGTGGGAGCTGCACAATCTATAAAACAGTCATATCTCCACCCCTCCAAAATATGCACATATGGCTGCCCCTCAAAAGCCAGATCAAATACAAGACTCTCCTCCTCACCCACAAGGCAATCCACAGTCACGCCACCTCACACCTTCAGACTCTACTCCAGACTCCACAACAAAAAAAACCCAGAAGACAAACAACAAAGCACAGTTACGTAACTGTAACAGATGATCTCTGGGAACAGCAGGAATAAGTCTTCACATATGGGTATCATCGGTACCGACGGAGCCTGCGCGGGAACGCTCCCCAGCGTCCAGTAAGAAAGCTTTTGGGAGCATCCCACAGAGCCTGCGCGCTGCCTTCCCGCCTTTCCCAACCGTCTCTCTCCAGTTCGACTTTTAAAGCTGAGACAAAGAGAGAGAGAGGAAAGGAAAGATAGATAGAGAGATACAACTCCTAGGGGAGGTGGGTGGGTTGTGAAGACTTATTCCTGCTGTTCCCAGAGATTACCTGTTACAGGTAAGTAACTGTGCTATCTCCAGGAACAAGCAGGAATGAGTCTTCACATATGGGGACTCCCTAGCTGCAGATGCCAGGGAGAGACCCCATGGTTATGTGCCCTTACAGAGGGCTGCACTTCCCCCCATGGATCTCTGGCATCCGACCAGGGTAGGTGGGTAGGAGTTGATTAGGAATGGAACAGGTATTTGAGGACAGCCTGACCAAACGAGGCATCCCGGCGGGAGTCCTTGTCCAAACAGTAATGGGCTGTGAAGGTATGAACCGAGGCCCAGGTGGCCGCTCGACAGATTTGGTCGATGGACACACAGTTTAGATAAGCCATTGAGGCTGCCATGGCTCTCACATTGTGAGCTGTGACATGGCCCTCCAGAGAAATGTTCCTACTCTGGTAGGCGAAAGAAATACACTGAGCAATCCAGTTGGACTGTGTTCTCTTAGAGACTGGAAGTCCTAAATGAGAAGGATCAAAAGCAACAAAGAGTTGAGAAGACTTTCTATGTTGCTGTGTTCTTTGTAAGTAGAAAGCGAGAGCTCTCTTACAATCCAAGGTATGAAGATTCCTCTCTGCATTTGATGCATGAGGTCCTGGAAAAAAGACAGGTAAATATACCTCCTGGTTCAGATGAAAAGGCGAAACCACTTTAGGCATAAAGTGTGGATTGGTCCTGAGGACTACCTTATGATGGAACCTTGTATAAGGTGGATTAGCCACCAAAGCTTGCAATTCACTGATGCGGCGTGCTGAGGTGACTGCAATGAGAAAAACAACTTTCCAAGAAAGAAATTTCAAGGAGGTGGTGGCTAAAGTTTCAAAGGGTGGCTTCATAAGCTGGCCAAGAATCAGGTTTAAGTCCCATGCCACTGGAGGTGGTCTAATGGGAGGTTTAGTTAAAAGAAGGCCTCTCATGAATCTTGCTATAAGAGGATGAGAGGAAATAGGTTGTCCATTGAGAGGCTTGAGGGATGCTGCAATAGCACTCAAATGGACTCTTACTGAATTCGTTTTCAGGCCTGCATGGGATAGATGCAGGAGATACTCTAGTAGAGAATTCAGAGGTATTGCAAGAGGGTTTAGACCCTTCTCTGAACACCAAATGGTAAATCTTTTCCATTTGAAAGCATAGGAACGTCTAGTAGAAGGTTTTCTAGAGGCATGAATAACATCTCTGACTTGCTGAGAGAGATGAAAATCTTGAAGGTCTAAGCCCTCAGCAACCAAGCCCTGAGATGGAGCAACTGGGGGTTTGGGTGCCATAATGTTCCCTCTTCCTGGGATAGGTGGTCTGGTGCAGAAGTAGAGGGTACCACACTTGGCGTGGCCAATGTGGTGCTATGAGGATCATGGTCCCTCGATCTCTCTGAAGCTTGAATAGTGTTTTGGGAATTAGGGGAATTGGTGGAAAGGCATAAAGGAAGTCTTGACCCCAGTGAAGGAGGAAGGCATCCTTGGCCTGAACTCCCTGACACGGAATTCTGGAACAGAACCGGGGAAGTTTGGCATTCCACGGACTTGCAAAGAGGTCTATGTCCGGGGTTCCCCAAATTCGAAAAATCCTGGCTACTTGGTCCATGTGGAGGGACCACTCGTGTGGAAGCAGAACTCGACTGAGTCTGTCCGCCCAAGAGTTTTGAACGCCTGGAAGGTATACTGCCAGAAGATGGATGTGATGCTCTCTGGCGAAGGCCCACAATCGCAAAGCTTCGTTGCAAAGCGACAGAGAGCCAGTCCCACCCTGCTTGTTCACATAGAACATGGCTACATGGTTGTCCGTATGGATGAGGACTGTCCTGTAGCTGAGCAGGGTATGGAACACTCTGAGAGCTAAGAATATTGCTCTGAGTTCCAATAGATTGATATGCAGAGAAGTCTCCTGTGGAGACCAGATGCCCTGGGTGGAGAGATCTTGTAGATGAGTTCCCCAACCCTTTGGAGAAGCATCTGTTGTGAGAGTTGCTTGGGGTAGCGGCTGCTGAAAAGGGGATCCCAGCAACAGGTTTTGAGAGGACCTTCACCACTGGAGAGACCAAAAAAGGCGACTGGAGTTTGCTATTTTGTCTGACAGGCAACCTGATGCCTGAGTCCATTGGGTGGACAAAGTCCATTGAGCTGCCCTCATGTGAAGGCGAGCATATGGAACCACATGCATGGTGGATGCCATGTGGCCTAATAGTTGTAACATCTCTGGAGCAGTTAATTGGGACTTTAACTGAATCTGGGAGGCTAACTGCACCAGACGTAGGTGACGGGCCTGAGGAATATAGGCCCTTGCAGTTGTGGTATCCAGCAAGGCCCCTATGAACTCCAGAGACTGAATAGGGGTGAGATTGGATTTTGGGATGTTTATCACTAGTCCCAAATACTGAAGGATACGCATTGTGCAGGTTAGACAAGTCTGGGCCTCTGACTGGGATGGGGCTCGAATGAGCCAGTCGTCCAGATATGGGAATACGAATATTCCTAGAGTGCGGAGAAATGCAGCTACTACTGCCATGCATTTCGTGAACACCCTTGGTGCAGAGGCCAGACCGAAAGGAAGCACCCTGTATTGGTAGTACTTTCCTTGAAATAGGAACCGAAGGAACCTTCTGTGTGTTGGATGGATGAGGACATGGGTGTACGCATCCTTGAGATCTAGAGAACAAAGCCAGTCTTGACTCTGAAGGTATGGAAGCAGAGCCCCAAGAGAGATCATTTTGAATTTCTCCTTGAATAGAAATTTGTTCAATTCTCTGAGATCTAATATGGGTCTGTAGCCCCCTGTTTTCTTTGGGATAAGAAAATAAGGGGAGTAGAACCCTGAGCCCTGTTGAAGAAGAGGTACTTCTTCTATTGCCCCTTGGGCAAGAAAGGTAGCAATCTCCTGACCTAGAAGGGTGAGGAGAGATGTTGGAGAATTGAACTGTTTCACCATGGTGTGAGGAGGAAGGTTTAAGAAGTGAAGCTTGTACCCTTCCCTTATGATGGAGAGGGTCCATTGCTCTGCTGTGATTTGCTCTCATCTGGGAGCAAAGTAAGTCAACCTTCCTGGAATGGTGAGGGGCTCTGGTTTTTCCTGAGCTAGAAAGGCTAAGTTCTCTAGTTGCAAGTCAAAGGCCCTGAGGAGGTTGAGGCTGCTGGGCTGTGGTAGGCCTGGCAGCCTTTGACTTGGCCCGTTTAGGTGGTTGCTGACGCTTTGCAGGAAAACGACCTGCAGAAGATGTCTGCCCATGAGCAGGATAATATCTTCACTTTTTAGAAAAAGATGTCTTTTTGAACAATCTTTTCTTAACAGGAGCAGAGGTAGACTTTGAAAGTCGATCCAAAGCAGAGTTCTCAGCATCCATCTGAGTGGCCTTTGCTTGCCAATCCCTGCCAAACAGGTTTTCACCTGTACAGGGAAGGTTTCCCAACTCATCTTGGACCCAGAGTTCCAAATCAGAGGCTTGTAACCAAGCAATTCTGCGTGCACCTATGGCAATAGCCGTGGCTCTGCTTACACACTCAAAAGAGTCAAAGGCTGCACGGTTGGAGAATTTGGAAACATCTTGGGCATGTTTAAACCAAGTGAGAAATTCCTGCCTTTTATCTTCTGAAATAAAAGGAGCTAAAGTCTGCAGATGATCTGTGACTTCTTTTAGAAACATCCCCATATAGAGACTATAGGAGTTGATTCTGGCAGCAAGCATATTGGCCTGGAAAATCCTTCGGCCAAAAGCATCTAGAGTCCTACATTCACGTCCTGGAGGGTTAGATGAGTGTCTCTTTGCACTCTTTATTTTCTTCATAGCAGACTCAACCACAATAGAGTGGTGAGGAAGCTGAGTCTTATGAAAACCAGGACAGGGAGGGACACGGTACATGGTGTCTAATCTACGAGAATGAGGAGAGGTGGTGAGAGGAGTCTCCCACATGCCCAACATGAGATCATAAAGAATCTCATGAATAGGTAAGGTAGCTGCTTCCTTAGGAGCCTTAGGATATTGCAGAATATCTAATTGCTTGGCTCTAGGCTCTGACTCAGAGGCCACTGTAATGGAGAGGCCCCTAGCCACTTTCCTGATGAAGTCTTGAAAAGACAAGTCTTCTGGAGGAGACATTCTTCGTTTTGGAGAAGCAGACTCCTGAGGAAAAAGTACCGGTGCATCGACAGAAGCCTCCGACTCATCAGAGTCTTCGGAGGAATCAAAGTATCGCCTGTCTGGATGCTCCTGTAAAGCCCGATACGCGTACCGAGTGGGATCGACATCGGGAGTAAGCGGTACCGGTTCGGTACCGATGGGCATCATAGGACAGGGTACCGTTGCAGTCGACACCGAAGCCGATGTCGATGCAATCGGTACCGGCACCGGGAACAATGCCGGTGCCGGAGTCGGTACCGGCAACGGAGATTGTTGCGGTACCGAAGGCGTCGAAGCCTGCATAAACGCCGTTAGGGTGCACTGCATGGACAGAATTTTCTGATCCATCAACGCCACCAGAGTCTGGATGTCAGTACCAGTGGAAGCCACTGGTACCCCAGAACATGGCAACAGGTGATCGGTCGAGGCCAAGCTATCGATGTCAACCTGTGACCCCATAGATGATGCTTTGGAAGCCGGAACTTCCCGCTGGGGTAATTTTGCCGGTGCGGAATCCTCGAGGACAAGCCCGGAGGCATCTCGATGCTTAGAGGGAGATTTGCCCTTCGAGGATCGGCTAGATTTATGTTTGGTTACCTGAGATCCATGGGAGGAAGAAGAAGCCCTGGAAGACGTCCATGCCACCAAGGCTGCATCAGAGGGAAACAGGGTACTGAGCTTGGCTGCTCGGTTCTGCCGACCTCTTTTAGACATCATGGTACAGGACACACAATCCGTGATGGAATGGTCAGGACCCAAACATTTTAGACACCAGTCATGGGTGTCGGTGACGAAAATAGTACCGCCACACTTCGTGCAAGTTTTAAACCCGGAAGCGGGCTTCTCCATGAGGAGAAAATGTTCAGGCCTAAGGCCGAAAACGCAATGCACAGTTGAAGAAAGAAACGTTTTTGGGGTTTTTTTTAAATAAGAAAGAAAGAAAAGACCGGCGGTACCGGTCTGACGTTGAAGAAGGCAGACGCGACACAGAAAAATAAAGAAAATATAAAGAATTGTTCTGTGGTGACAGGAACACGACCTGCTGGCTCCGCGGAAAAGAAGAACTGGAGAGAGGCGGTTGGGAAAGGCGGGAAGGCAGCGCGCAGGCGCTGTGGGATGCTCCCAAAAGCTTTCTTACTGGACGCTGGGGAGCGTTCCCGCGCAGGCTCCGTCGGTACCGACGATACCCATATGTGAAGACTCATTCCTGCTTGTTCCTGGAGATAGAACACTCTCATCATCCCACATGAAAAAGCAAAAACCAACCAGAAAGCATGTACTTTATACTCCAACTAGCTGGAACACCATTCTAGAACCAATTCGAAACATACCAGACCTCCATAACTTCCAAAAGCACCTGAACACCCACCTATCCATTGAGCATTTTGGCCCCTCGCACAACCACCCCCTTCAAACACACACAAAACCCACAAACACCGACAAAGAGAATAAGCTCCAATGTAACTCCCCCTCTACACACACCCTGTATTTATCCCACCAATGTAAATAATTCTCATGTATATGTTACCTGCTGATTATACATAATTTGATTTGTTCTATGTTAACCACTTTGACCCGATGAAAGGTGGTATATAAATCCTGCTAAATAAATAAATAACTGAAAAGCAGAGGTTATATAATATCAGCTAGGAGAAGTATTCCAATTCTACTGAAGGAGTCTTTATCAAGTTGTGCAATTGCCAATATGGGGAAAACAAAGGGTGGGTCCCTCGTCAAAGAGTACTTTTGCTAGAGTTGTAAGGAAACACCAAATATGTGCAGATTTATGGTGACTATTTTGTGAACTGTAGTGACTTGATTGCACGACATTTAAATGATCTGCTTGTTAAATTATTCACCTGCATCAAGTGCTCCAGCAAACTGTTTAATTTTAGAACATCTCCTTTCAGAGTGATTGTATGGATTTTTGGCTTTACTGGGAGATGCCAGCAGATTTCCCTAAGTAAGGGCCTTGGAAAGACTATCTTTTCCTATGTCAGGAAAGGATCTTAGATCATAGGCCGTTAGAGCCCCTTAAATTCACCCTAAAGCCAATGGGTCCAATCAGAGGATGGTACAGGGGCTACATTTGCTTGGTGTCCAGCAAGAAATCTTCCTCCTTTTTTGCCTTTCTCCATGTATTTTTTTTTAATTCCCTGCCTCAGGTGTGACCAATTTAGGATGGCGTTCAGTCCCACCCACTCCCAGTATCCCACCCAGAATGTCCTTTCCCCACCGCCCAACCCCTGATCGGGCCTGCCATGGCCAGGGTCGGGCTGCGGGCTACCCCCTCCACCTCCTTACCTTACTTTTCAGCCCCGGAGCAGTCATGTCCTGTCATCTAGGGGGACTTATACCACGTCCATAGTGGAATAAGTACCCTGTCTAGATTGCCAACCCCAGACTTAGAGGGCCGACAACGGAATCGGCCCTGTATGTTTGGATCACGGCGCCACTCACAGCCCGCCCTCACTCCACATGTGGCCCACCCCCTCCTGTCCACAAACAGCTCTCCGCACAGCTCCCCATAACCTTTTGTGCAAACTGGACTTTCCGTGAAAGTTTAATGTGTGCAAAATAGCATAAAATTGCATGGTCTGATCATTTCATGATACATTTCTCTCTCCCTTTCCAACCCACTAACTCTACTCACAGTAACGCCAAATGCACAGAACAAAGATTCCGCCAGTTTAACAAGGAAAGCTTTCTGTAATCTATTTCTCCAAAATTAGACAATACCTCAAACAATCTCAATGAACTTGTTTCTACCTGGAACTCTATTATTGAGGCGGAAGCTAAATATGCAACTTCAAATAAAAGAAAACCTAGATCTAACTCGTCTGAGAAATGGTACACCTCCGAGCTTGCTGCACTAAAGAAAAACCTCCGGAAATTAGAGACTAAATGGAGGATGAAGAAAACCTCTGAACTTAGGGTTCAATACTTCACAAGCCTTAAAACCTACAAGGAAGCCATTAACACCACAAAAAGGCTATACCACAGTAAAACATTATCTAAGGCCATCAACCGACCCAGAGAACTCTTCGAGATTATTAAATCTTTAACTAAGGTTCCCGATCACACCCCTAACAAAACACCAATAGACCCGCAACGCCTGGCAAACCACTTTGCCAACAAGCTTAAACTAAGCACCCGTCCAAGTATTATCCTAACCCCTACCACATCAAATTCCATCACTGAGTGGGGCTCATTCCATATAATCTCCAACAAACAACTTCTAGAGATTATATCAAACCTCAATACTACCACCTCATTACTTGATCCTTGCCCGGTGTCCTGGGTTAAAGCAGCAAAATCCGAACTAGCTCCATACATTTTGAAAGTGGTAAACCAATCTCTACTTCAAGGCTTCATGCCGGATGACCTCAAATATTCGGCGATTCGCCCTCTACTAAAAAATAAAACCCTTAACAGTACTGACCCTTCCTCATACCGCCCCATTGCCAGCATACCTTTCTTAGCCAAAATCATTGAAAAGGTAGCTCAGATACAACTACAAGATCATATTGATACCAACTTCCCTTTAGATGAGCACCAGTATGGCTTCCGCCCATATCACGGAGTAGAAACCTTACTCATATCCCTTTTTGAGTCTCTAATCCGAGGTATGGATAATATAAAGCAGACCTTCTTGCTCATATTCCTTGACATTTCCTCAGCCTTTGTCAGTGTAGATCATAATACGCTCATGTCCAGACTATCTCAACTAGGTTTAAAAGATACCACTCTTAACTGGTTTAAGTCCTACATTTCTAATCGTTTCCAATATGTCCATTTAGACCATTCCCTCTCACTACCATTCCCTCAAGAACGTGGTATCCCACAAGGATCCTCACTCTCTGCATTACTTTTTAACCTTTATATCCAACCTATTTGCGCAATCTTTCAACGCCACAATCTAAACTATTTTATCTATGCTGACGACATCATGCTGTTCGCCCCTTTAGACATAGCTAACCTTAATTTCAACAGAATCGCCACCTGCCTCTTTGAAGCTGAACAATGGCTCCACTCAATCCATATGGACATCAACTTCAAAAAGACTGAAGCACTCTTCGTAACCAGAAATACCAACTTCACCCCTCCAACTACCATCAACCTTATGAACATTACTCTCCCAGTCAAATCTGAAATTAAATACCTTGGAGTTACACTAGACAAAACGCTAAGCATGACCCACCACATAAAACAGACTGCCAAAACTATATTTTTCAAGCTGAGATCCATACAGCAACTCAGACCCCTCATTGACATCAACGATTTCAGAACAGTTGTCCAGGCTCTCATTATGCCACATTTAGACTTCTGTAATGGCATACTCCAAGGGACATCTAAAAAGAATCTACACATCCTTCAAAGAGCTCAGAATGTCACTGCTCGAATCATTGTGAAAGCCAAAATATTCGATCACATCTCCCCCATCCTATATGCTCTCCACTGGCTTCCAATCTCTAGGAGGATTCAATATAAAACTCGTCACCACTTTTAAACTCATTAATGACTTAGCTCCATCACAGTTAGCAACATTACTTCAGACTCCACTAGAAAACAGACTTAGAAGAAAAACTAACCTTAACATGCTACTAATTCCCAATGCCGTAAGAAAATCGAAACAAATAACCACCAACACTGCTTTTTCATATTATGCTCCCAGCCAATGGAACAAACTACCACTAAACCTAAGAGAGATTAAGGACCTTACCTCTTTCAGGAAGGAACTTAAAACCTACCTGTTTAGTCAACATTACAGCAACCTACAACCTGCAATCAAATATACTACACAAGAATATACAACTAACCAAACACAAGTCTATCCTACCTAATTCTAGACTCATTTTTAATAACCATTCTAAATAGTCCTCCTCCCAACACTGTACTTGTGATTACAAATAACTATTATAAATAGATTTGTCAACCATGTAAATAATTTACACATTGGTTCTTTGTAATATAGTTTTTATGTTCCATTATGTTCTTATGTAAATAACTTACACATTGTTTCCGTGTAACTTAATTCTTATGTTCACTGAATGTTCTATGTAATGCAATATTGCATTGTTTGCTATATTGTTGTTTAAGTTCCTTGTAAACCGCCCCTGATCTCTGGAAGGGGCGGTATAAAAAAGCACACAAATAAAATAAATAAATAAAATATCTGCACTTGGCACTTTTGTGCACTTACAGGCATTTTGTGCTATTTTAATGCAAAGTGCACTTTTACAAAGTCACGTTGCACTTTAGTACATAGGGCCCTAAGTGCAGATATTTGAATCTTACCTTCTTCTTGCCTGTCATATTCCATTCTTTCAGAACCTGGACTGCACTACCTAGAAAAAGAAAAACATAATTTTAGTGTGTGCTAGCTGGCAAAAAAACCAAAATGTATAAAAGGTACACCTCTGGGAGTGGCATTTTTTGTAGGCATGGTGCCATCCATGATTAGCAGCACTCATGACCTAGGACACTACACCACACTACAAAACAGAAGATGATACCTTACTTGTTACAATCAAGTGAATCCCCAATCCCATGTAACGTTTTACAGAACAGATGACTATTTACAGTGTAGGCTATTATTTACAGTATAGGTCTCGTATATGCAGTTAACAGGATTATGGGAAACTTGGGTTTGTATAATAGGAGTAAATACATTATTGATAGCTCAGTATTAGTGTGGGATAGGTGTACTTTAGCTAGTAGGGTGGGTTAACGTACTTTAGCTAGTAGCATGGGTGAATACATTGCTGGAAGTCACTTTGTGGAGCTCTGAGCTTTGTTCAGGTGATTAGTTCCTCAAAGTATTCTTGGAATAACAATGTTTTTAGAAACTTGCGAAATTCTTGAAGGTCCTTAGTGGATCTTGTCTTCTCCAGAAGTGAGTTCTATAGCCCTGGTGCATAAAAAGAGAAGGTTCTGCTGGATGTAGAAGAATTACTTTTGGTGAATTCTGCCGGAGTGGTCAGGGAGTTTCTGAAGCAGGTTCTCCTTTCTCTATTTGTTGGTGTGCTCTGTAGGAGTATTCTTAAGTAGGCAGGAGGTTCAGATTGTAGGTTTTGACGATGGTATGTAGATTTTTATATTTTATCCCTCTGGTTATGGGAAGCCAGTGAAGTTTTTTCAATATTGGGGTGATAGATTCTAGTACTGGGATTTGAGTGATGGTTCATGCAGAAGTGCTCTGTGACATTTGGAGACGCTGAATGATTTGCTTTGGAAGTCCTGTTAGGGTGTCACTGCAGAAGTCTAGGTGGGGGAATGCCATTGCTTGGGTCGCAGGTGTTGTAGAGTTTTTAGCTTAGAGTATATTGCTCTTGTAGTGTTAATGTGGGTGGTCATATTTAGCTGCCTATCAAGTGTGATTCCAGGGATGCACTTTCAGGGTAGTTGGGGGGTAAAATGTTTCATCTCTCGATAAATATAGGACCTCTGTTTTTTATGTAGTTTATGTTCAGATTGTGTTTGGATAGCCATGAGACAACTTCATTGAAGCACATTACTATTTTGGTCTCATTGGGGTTATTAGTGTCTAATTGGGTGTACAACATAATACTATCTGCGTATAGGTGGTAGAAGATGTTATGTTTTTGGATTTCCTCGCAGATGGGTTGTATATAGAGGTTAAATAGTAGTGCCGATAGAGTAGATCCTTATGGAATTCATTGTAGTTGGGGATATGGCTTGGATGAGTTAAGATCTACTCTTACTTGTTGTTTCCTGTCTGTTAGATAAGATTTGAACCATTGTAGCGGTGTGTCTTTAATTCCAATCTTTTGTAATCTAGTAAGTAGTAGATGGTGGCATATGGAGTCAAAAGCAGAGGCTATGTCTAGAAATAACAGTATGAAGTCTGCTTTCTGTTTGTCAATCTCCCTTAATATTATGTCCATGAATACAGTAAGAAGAGTCAACTCCATAACTGTTTCGAAAGCCGTGATGTTGTGGGTTAAGTGGAGCATGTTTTTCAATGTGTTCCTGTAGTTGATGATGGACTATTTTTTCTATTATTTTTGCTAGCAGTGGTAGACTAGAAATTGGTCTGTTAGTCCTGGAATCTGATTTGTTTAAGGTGGGGCTTTTTAGGATAGGGCGTATCGATGTGGTTTTTAGTACTTTAGGCATGTAGCCTTTTGTTAGTGATAGCTGTACTAACTTGAGTATTATAGGCGAAAGTTCTTCACATGATACTTTCATCCAGCTTACTGGGCAAGGATCGATGGCTGATGTGGTTGTGTTCAGATTAGCTATTATTTTTTCTAGTTGGCTTGAGGATGTCATTGAGAATGTTGTCCATGCTAGGACTGTAGTAGAATCGATGATTTTAGTTGGAATGGTCAGTGCAGAGTTCTTTTCTGGTTTTCCCATGTAGTACCATTTATTTATTTAACCGGTTTTATATACCGTCTTTCAACACATCAAGGCAGTTTACATCAAACAGTAACTTGGTTTCTATTGAATAGAACAGCCCATACATAAAACTAGCAACTAAGAATACAGCAAACAGTAGAGAACATATTGTACATTAGGCAATAGTTGTAATATCAATCCTCCATGGCAACATGAAACATAGGTAACTATACACAGTAGAATGTGCCAACAATACAAGATAATATGAGATGTGGAACAGACTTGGGACTCAGGTGGAGAATAGGCTGGGAGGCATGGTCTGGTGCCTTGGAGAAATGCTTAGAGCATAGGTGCGTTTTTATTTTCTTTCGGGAAATCTTTGAGATCTTGTAGTGTGAGAATGTCATCTGGTAGTGCATTCCAGAGTCTCAGTGCGAACAGGGAGAAAGCCCTACTTGATGTTCAAGCATTGTATTTATAGTTGTCTGTAGGGATAGTGAGTAGTTTGAGTACTGGTCCTTCTGGATCAGTTGTCTAGTGGTCCTTCTATAAGGGTTTCTAGATGATCTGGTGATAGATGGTGGAGTGCTTTGAAGATAGTGATCGATACTTTGTACATAACAAGGGCTCTTATTGGAAGAAAATGGAGATTACTGAGTATCGAGGTAATATGCTCACGTTTGGGGGTGCCAGTTAATACTCTTGCGGCAGTGTTCATGGCCAACTACGGCAAGTAGATTGATGAGGCTGGTAATCCTTGTAGCAGGATCTTACAGAAGTCAAGGTGAGGCCGAGTTAAGGCTTGGAAAACTGTCCATAACTGGGTTTGGGGTCCAACAAAAGAGCACGGATCCACGTGCAACAAACTAACCCAGTACAAACCGTGGATTTCAAAGGAAGAATTTATTTATTTTATTGATTGATTCCAGCCATTGGCCCGACACAGGCCGTGTTTCGTTGAGCCATCCTCAGGGGCTAAAATGGCTAAAAAATAAAACATACAATCATAAAAATATGCAGTGAAAAATAATTAAACACTCAAATATAACACATAAGACCAAGACATTTTATTTATTATTTATTTATTTATTACAGTTTTTTATATACCGCGCTATTTACAATCAGCGCGGTTCACAGATAACCAAAGACCAGAACAACAGGCTGCTCGGTTTTACATAAAACAGGACGATAAACTTGGATTCGATAAACTTGAATAATATGGGGGTAAAACTATATACATAGAATGTTGGTCTGTTAATTTTGATAACATGAAAGGGATTTATGAGACGTTGCTTGTGGGGTTGTGAAAGGAGGCAAAGTGGTTAATATTGAGGTGAATATTTTGAATTTATGTAGGGTAATAATTGTTGATTAGGTTATGCTTGAGGGGAAGCTTTATGTAGGGTAGTATTTGATGAATAAGTTATGCTTGAGGGCCTTTCTGAATTGGCATATGTTAGTTATGGCACGAATTTCGGGTGGTAGGGAGTTCCAGTGTTTTGGGGCACAGAACATGAAGGCTCTGTTCGCTGTTGATCGGCTACACGTTGTTATGGCCTTCGGTATTATTAGGGTGTTTATTGCTATATGTCTTCTGGATCTTGTTGGTGGTAGTGTTTGTGTGAGATCAATTATTGCGTTTGCAGATACACCGTGGATGGCCTTGTATGTTAGGACTAGGGTTTTGAATTCGAGTCTGCCTTGTATCGGGAGCCAGTGAAGCTGTTTGAGGATTGGTGTTACATGATCACTCCTGGCAGCTCCTTGTAGAATCCTTGCAGCAGTATTCATGGCAAGTTGAAGAGAGCTTAGGGTGGATTGTGGGAGACCTTGTAGAATTGAGTTGGCGAAATCAAAATGCGGCAAAATGAGTGCTTGGAAGATGGTTCTAAAATCATCTGGGTCAAGTAATGAGCGAAGATGCCTGAGTGTGCGTATTTTGAAGTATACAGCTTTTGTAATATTGTTTACATGTGTTTTCAAATTGAGACGTTGGTCCAGCGTGACTCCAAGGTATCTTATTGTTTCTTTTGTGGCTAGATCCGCTCCTTTCACACTTATATGTGATGGTGGAATGAAGTTGGGGTCTCGCGTAACAAAGAGAACCTCAGTTTTCTTGTGTTGGATGCGGAGGTTCTGTGAGAGAAGCCATTCCGATACTGCATTAAAGCAGTTTATTATGGGCAGTAGGTCTAATTGCCTTGTAGAAAATGGCATATAAAGTAGGATATCATCTGCGTAAATCATACATTTCACGTTGAATGATCTGATGATATTGCAGATAGGCTGCATGTAGATGTTAAACATGAGAGATGAGAGAGATGACCCTTGTGGTACCCCTTGTTTTTGATGGAAGAGATTTGATTCTCCCGTTGCAGATTTTACATATTGCATTCTGGTGTCTAGGTATGATTTACACCATTCCAGAGCTGAACTACCAATGCCTTTTTCCTTCAAACGTGTAATGAGTATCTCGTGATTTACCGAGTCAAAGGCTGCTGCTATATCTAAGAAGATTAGCACAACGCCTTGGCGGATGTTGTCTATGCTGGTGAGTAAGTTGTTGAGGAGAGTGGTGAGGAGTGTTTCAACTCCATGATGTTCCCTGAATCCATGTTGAAAGTAGTCGAGAGGGGCTGTTGCGTCAATGTGGTCTTGAATTTGGCGTTGCACCTCTTTTTCAAAGATTTTTGCTAGGAGGGGAATGCTAGCAATAGGCCTGTATGAGTCAGCTCTTTTAGGGTCTAGTTTGGGGTTTTTTAAAAGTGGTCTGATGGATGTGAGCTTTAGTACAGATGGGAAAGATCCAGTTGTGAAAGAGAGGTTCATGATTCTTGCAATGAATGGACTGAAGACACTTCTAAGGTCCTTGATCCAGAAGGCTGGGCAAGGATCGGTTTGAGCGGTGGAGGTATTGAGTGAGGTATTGTGTCTTCAACTTGTTTAGCTGAAGGTGCGGACAGTGATGTCAAGGTGATCTGGCAGGTTGATTCTTGGATATCTACTTTCTGTAGCTCATCCGTCTGTAGAAGTTTAGATTGCAAATAGTCAGCAAATTCTTGTGGTTGAATATCTTGTTTTTGTTCTGATGATGGTTCATTTGATAGCGATTTTACTAGGCTGAAAAGATCACGGGGTTTATTTAATGATCTTTTGAGCATCTCAGTGTGATACTGCTTCCTCTTGGTTGTGATTGCTTCACGGTGAGTCTCTAAATAGAGATTGTAAGCTGTGTGATCATCAGCAGCAAGTGATCGGCGCCAGCGTTTTTCGAGTCTTCTCAGGTGCTTAAGAGAGTCTCGCAGATCAGGAGAGAACCAAGGGGCAGAGGTTCTTTTCTTTGAGGTGTTATTTTTGTGTGGTTGGATAGAAATGGCATTGAGTCTGTTATTCCAGTCTTCAATTGCTTCTTCCAGGTTGAGTGTTGTATTGTAGAGGAGTGATTGGGTATTTGTCATTATAAAATCCTTATTGAAGGGCCGAAAGCCTCTTGATGGGGCTCTTGGTGTGTTGTCAAGGTTTCTGTTGTTTTGGTAATGAGTGTTGTCCAAGGGAATTTGTAGGATTATGAGTTTGTGGTCTGACCATGGTACATTAGTGATAGATTTTATCACGTTGCTGTTTTGTGTAGCAACAGATTGTGGGGCGAAAACCATGTCAAGGATGTTTCCTTTGATGTGTGTGGGCTCCATGATTAGTTGCTTATATCCAAGACTTTCGATGGCGTGGAGGAATGAAGAGGACTGATGTTGCTGCAGTGATGGGAGATTGAGATCTCCCATTATCCAGTTTGGAGTGTTGAAGTTGCTGGTATTGGCTGCAATGTCAAGTATTGTGGGCAGGTCGTTCTGGGAGCTTGACGGGGTTCTGTAAATCAAGTTGATGGAGCATTGCTTGTTCGTTATGGTGATAATTTCCAGATTGTCTGAGCTGTAGGAGTTAACTGTATTGAAGAGGAGATCAGACTTAGTGAGTATGAGTGCTCCTCCTCCCTTCTTGTTTTCTCTGTGAGTTGTGTGTATGGAGAAATTAGGTGGAATGAGTTGGTTTATGAGGACATTATCTTCTTTTGATAGCCAGGTTTCAGTGATCAAGAGTGCGTCAAGATTGTTATGGGTGACTAAATCTTGGATTACAGGCCATTTTTTTCTAATCGAGCGGGCATTTACAAGAGCACATTTTATGCTTTGGGAAGATGAGGAGTCTTGTTGCTTGGGGTTACTGTTTTGGAGTAATGTGATGTGAATCAGGTGGGAGTGCTGTATGCGAGCTTCCTTAGCTGGATAATGGTAAGAATTATTGAACCATTTTTTTCCGTGGTTTTTGAGGATAGGGATTTGACTGGTGGAAGAAGAGTAGGCAGCGGAGGTCTCGATCCAGTCAGAGAGAAGGTACACAGAAAGAAGAGTGATGAGGTGAGGATACATTTTGGATTTTGTTGAGGAGATGTAGATGTCTATGTGAGCTGTATATTATATCAGGTAGGGATATTATTGATGAAGGTACGGGTAGAGGATGTTGTAATACAATGCAAGCAATTGTAGAATTGTAACAACTGTAGGAATGGAGAATATAGGGTATTAAGGCAAGTGTATCAGGTGGCAGTTATTATACAAAGCAGGTTACTGTAACAACTCAGGTAATACAGGCAACTGTAACAAACTGTAACAAATGTATATGAATGGCTATAGAGTAGGCACAGAGCAGCAGGAGAGTGTGCTATCAGTGGCACTGACGGCGGTGATATTGAGCTAGAACAGAGGTTAGTTTATCTTTATAGATATTAAATACTTGCTGTGCATTTAGACCGAGTATATGCTGATGAATGTAGCCTCAGGGTATCACTGATTGCGGGATGTGCGTGGAGCTGTGAGCTTCTTGGACGATTCCTGGGTCATTGGAAGGGCCTTTGCCCAAGGGCCGAGCCAAAGGGCCCTCTGGCGAGGCCCTCAGGCGCGGGCCCGACAGGCGCGGGCCCGCCTGTCGGCGGCTTGCTTTTCTGCTGTTCTAAATCGTAAATGTGAATTCACACATATATAACATTTATGTACAGCATAATACTTAAATCGGAGCAAAAGGATCAAATAAATAAATGAATAAAAATTAAAACCAATAAAACACATAAAACCATAAAAATAACAATTACATATATTCACGTAGTTATATATATTGTAGAAACAAACTCACTAAGGGTGTGACAAAAAATACGGTAAGGACATACCTGTATGTATTATTCTATGTCCTGATCGATCTATACCACTATGGGAAGGAAGATAACAAAGATCATAAGGGAGCACTAAAAAGACCAACAGTAGTGGAATGAGTGGACGTGGCAGAATTGTACATTATGATACATTTCTAAAGAAGTATTACCAAAGCAATGAACCTTTTCATTGCATATTTATACTACATAAAACAATGACAGATCATTGCATAAACCAATAAATGACTTGTAAAGCATAGGCTTTCAGGAAATCATATATCTGCTAAATATATGCATACTGTGGATAATCGCAGCACAATCTAAAGATCCCTCTCAACTAACCGGTCAGGAGGATCCTCATCAATAGGTCTATAAAACATGGTAAATTATGCACGTAATGATTTTAAAAAAAAAACAGTATTAGTACTGTATTGTTTGATTATAATATACACAACCCGTGCATTACTCCCAGTTATCTATTAAGAATCAAACCGCATTATGGGATGACCCCTGCAATTTCTGAAACTAAATTCCACTCGCACTTTAATGAATATATCAAAACCATTTTTGACAAAGAAACACAAGTTAACCATTATATAAAAAAGACCTACCTGTGCAGTGTAGCACAACCTACTGTCACGAACGTATAGTGAAACTAATACAAACTTATGACATAAAGGCTCTCAACCCACAAGTCTTTAAGGTTTTTAAACATACGATTAATAACAAAAAGACATCAATTAACTGCCACATGCATCAAATATCTAAAAAATAAAAATGCCTTTGCAAGCCAAATCCATTTTCAAAGATATTTTAAAATTACGATTAAAAAAAGGGGAGTAATTAAACTTCCATATAAATAAGCATCTAAAAAGTGACGTACCTATGTGGTATGAATTTATACATATCCAAGGTGCAAGTAATGTATAAAAACTAAATAAGCCTGTGCAATGTAAAATCATCTAATATAACAAATGCACAATTTGAATTCATTTCTGAAACTATAAAGGATCTAACAATGAAAACAGACCTCTGATACAGAGGCTATAAATCACAAAATTTCAGCGATTCTTAAACATGCGCTTAGGGCAAGAAGACCTAAATTTAACTACCATCTGGGCTGGTCCATAAAAAGAAAAATATATCTATGCATTATAAAATCCTATCTGTGCTTATAAGAATTTAGATGACCCGATTATACGTGTAGAAGGGAACATTCAATTTAAACATATTTGCACATAAGGGAACTGCTTGCGCTCGGTCACGGACCTCTGTTGTAGAGGTTATAAATCAAAAAATTTATTACCAGTTTGTAAACCTGCGATTGAAGCAGGAAGGCATAATACTGACTACCATCTGAACTAGTCTATAAAAAGAACGATACATCTATGCGGTCTGAAACCTTATCTGTTCCATAAGTGTTAAACAACCCGATTGTACATATGCAAAAAGCACACTCAATCTAAATATAGAAACTGCTTGCATTCAGTCAAAAAAGCGCTGTAGAATAATTGAACACAAAAGTTGCATTAAAAGAGGAGCGGTGGAAAAACCTTTAGTCACCCATTGGCAAGAACAAAATCATAAAGTATCAGAATTGAAGTATTTTGTAATTAAGAAGGTTAAGTTAAATTGGCGTGGTGGTGACATTGATAAGACCATTTTACGACTTGAACAAAGATACATTTTTCTTCTCAATACTTTATACCCTGATGGATTTTTCTGCTTTCATACTTTATATAATTTTAATTTGGGGTGGTGTATGGTGTTTTATCTTGGTATGCACTTTTTGAAAAGTCTAATTAGGACAATTATGGTTATATCCACCGGTTGTTGTATGAGGTTTAGATATAAGGTTAATTTAAGCTATAGAAGACATCCCATCAAGCTCCTTTTATTTGCCTGCAAGTAAGGCTCCTATTTTTGTTCAGGTGAAGTATACCAATTTGGTTGATACAGTTTTTTCTCATGTATTTCATTTGTTGTTAGGGGTTGAGAGTACAAAGTATCTTTACTAAAATGTTTTACCTCTCGAGACTGACACGTGGTCATTTTTGTCTTTTTATTAACCCTTTCCTTGGTAAATTTACATTAACCGGGTAGCCAGACCCGGCGCTCAACCTTTTCCTTATAACCTTGCTTCCCCCCCCCCCCCGATCCCCACCCCTCTTTCCCCAACAGCTTTCTCTTTTACCCTTCCCACAAATTGCACTGATAGCCAAGTGTGGTGACAATTGGTCGCAGCTTTATTTCCGACAACATCCAAACAATAACAGGAACAATGATCTCACAACCCCCCCCCCCCGCGGAGCAATGCATCACCAGCCATGCTATTAGCAAAGCGACCTCGCCTCCGCTCCAGCCATGGTCACACCACCGGCAACGTTCCGACCACCCCTATCCGACTTCGCCATATTACTAGCAAAAGTCTTCCAGGGGTAGTCCGGGTCGAGGGCACCCCGCCCCCGTCCCGAGTCGCCTAAGGCTGCGGACCCCGGAAACCTCCGGGATCCCGCCTCACCCCCCCCCCCAAGCTGCGAAACCCCAACACCAGCCCCGCATCGCAAAGGCTGGGCGGGCGGGTGGGCTGCAGGGCCTCCCGCCACACTGCCTGTGCTCCGACCAGGATCGCGCACTCTAGAGCACATGGCAGCCTGCACCCTGATTGGCTCCGCTCCCTCCCCTTCCCGAGCGGAGCCAATCAATTCAAAAATTGCACCGCGTGCACGGCCCGCTGGGGCACCAATTTGCCCCCCATGCACGAGCAGGGTCCCGCGCCGGGCAGAGCACCCGGTTACGAGCAGGCGCCGAGACCCTGCCCGCACCTTTATTCATAGCAGCGCTGACGTCGGTGCCGATCTTCCCGCGTAAAATCTCTTCTTCTACAGCGCAGAAGCCGGCGTTTTTTACAGACAGCAGTCGGCTGGTTTAAAAATCAGAGCTGGTGTGCCATTGCTGCAAAAATTCTCAAACTTTGGTTAATTTGGCGATTGCTTTTTTGACTGAATGCAAGCAGTTTCTATATTTAGATTGAGTGTGCTTTTTGCATATGTACAATCGGGTTGTTTAACACTTATGGAACAGATAAGGTTTCACACCGCATAGATGTATCGTTCTTTTTATAGACTAGTTCAGTTGGTAGTCAATTTTATGCCTTCCTGCCTCAATCGCAGGTTTACAAACTGTTAATAAATTTTTTGATTTATAACCTCTACAACAGAGATCCGTGACCGAGCGCAAGCAGTTCCCTTATGTGCAAATATGTTTAAATTGAATGTTCCCTTGTACACGTATAATCGTGTCATCTAAATTCTTATAGCACAGATAGGATTTTATAATGCATAGATATATTTTTCTTTTTATGGATCAGCCCAGATGGTAGTTAAATTTAGGTCTTCTTGCCCTAAGCGCATGTTTAAGAATCGCTGAAATTTTGTGATTTATAGCCTCTGTATCAGAGGTCTGTTTTCATTGTTAGATCCTTTATAGTTTCAGAAATGAATTCAAATTGTACATTTGCTATATTAGATGATTTTACATTGCACAGGCTTATTTAGTTTACCCTGTAGCTTCATTGCATGTGCCCTAGTCTTTCTATATTCTGATAGCGCAAACAATCGATCTACGTTTACCCGTTCCACTCCACTTATTAATTTATAGCCCTCTATCATATCTCCCCTCAGCCGTCTCTTTTCCAGGCTACAAAGGTTAGGGCTCTTCAACCTGGAAAAGAGACGGCTGAGGGGAGATATGATAGAAGTCTGTAAATTAATGAGTGGAGTGGAACGGGTAAACGTAGATCGATTGTTTACATTATCAGAATATAGAAAGACTAGGGGACATGCAATGAAGCTACAGGGTAAACTATTTAAGACTAATAAAATAAAATATTTTTTCACTCAACATTTAACCAAAATCTGGAATTTGTTACCGGAGGATGTAGTACAGGCTGTTAGTATAGCTGGGTTTAAAAAAGGTTTGGACAAGTTCCTGGAGGAAATGTCCATAAACCATTATTAAAAAGGGACCCAGGATATCAATGCTTTACCCAATACAAGCATTGTGGAACCTGTGTCTCGTGGGGATACTGCTAGGTACGTATGACCTAGATTGGCCACTGTTGGAAACAGGATACTGGGCTTGATGGACCTTGGTCTGATCCAGTATGACATATCTTATGTTCTTAGTTTTTATACATTACTTGCACCTTGGATATGTATGAATTCATACCGCACAGATACGTCACTTTTTAGATACTTATTTATATGGCAGTTTAATTACTCCCCTTTTTTTAATCGTAATTTTAAAATATCTTTGAAAATGGATTTGCCTTGCACAGGCATTTTTATTTTTTATTTTTTAGATATTTGATGCATGTGGCAGTTAATTTATGTCTTTTTGTTATTAATCGCAGGTTTAAAAACCTTAAAGACTTGTGGGTTGAGAGCCTTTATGTCATAAGTTTGTATTAGTTTCACTATACGTTCGTGACAGTAGGTTGTGCTACACTGCACAGGTAGGTCTTTTTTATATAATGGTTAACTCGTGTTTCTTTGTCAAAAATGGTTTTGATATATTCATTAAAGTGAGAGTGGAATTTAGTTTCAGAAATTACAGTGATAGGGGTCATCCTGTTATGTGGTTTGATTCTTAATAGATAACTGGGAGTAATGCACGGGTTGTGTATATTATAATCAAACAATACAGTACTAATACTGGTTTGTTTTTTTGTTTGTTTTTTTTTAATCATTACATGCATAATTTACCATGATTTATAGACCTATTGATGAGGATCCTCCTGACCGGTTAGTTGAGAGGGATCTTTAGATTGTGCTGCGATTATCCACAGTATACATATATTTAGCAGATATATGATTTCCTGAGAGCCTATGCTTTACAAGTTATTTATTGGTTTATGCAATGATCTGTCATTGTTTTATGTAGTATAAATATGCAATGAAAAGGTTCATTCCTTTGGTAATACTTCTTTAGAAATTTATCATAAAGTACAATTCTGCCACGTCCACTCATTCCAGTACTGTTGGTCTTTTTAGTGCTCCCTTATGATCTTTGTTATCTTCTTTCCCATCGTGGTTAGATCGATCAGGACATAGAATAATACATACAGGTATGTCCCTTACCATATTTTTTGTCACACCCTTAGTGAGTTTGTTTGTACAATATATATATAACTACATTAATATATGTAATTATGATTTTTATGGTTTTATGTGTTTTATTGGTTTTAATTCTTATTTATTTATTTGATCCTTTTGCTCCGATTTAAGCATTATGCTGTACATAAATGTTATATATGTGTGAATTCACATTTACGATTTAGAACACGTCAATGATGTTCATGTCTTGGTCTTATGTGTTATATTTGAGTGTTTAATTATTTTTCACTGCATGTTTTTATGATTGTATGTTTTAGTTTTTAGCCATTTTAGCCCCTGAGGAAGGCTCAACGAAACACGGCCTGTGTCGGGCCAATGGCTGGAATCGATCAATAAAATAAATAAATTCTTCCTTCATAAGTGGGTTTGGTCCAGGAATGGTTTGAGAGCTTTGACTGTTCTGATTTTCTGGTAGAAGAGGCTTATAGTGGAGTTTATGTGCTGAGTAAGAGTAAGACTCTGGTCCAGTGTGACCCCCAAGGTATCTTACATTAGATTTAGTGTGGATCTTTTCTCCACTCATATCTATGGGGGAGGTGAGAAACAGGGATTTCTGATGACATGAAGTAGCTCCGTCTTTCGGTAGTTCAAGTTAAGGTTATGTGTTTTAAACCATTGCAAGACAGCATAGAAACAGTCTATCAGAGGGGTGTATACTGGAGTAAGTGTGGAGATAGGGATATACAACATAATGTCATCCGCATATAAGTGATACAGGACATTATAAGAGTGGATGATATTACAGATAGGTTGAATGAACAGGTTAAACAGGAGTGCAGACAATGCAGATCCTTGAGGTACCCCTTGGGTTATACTGGAAGGAGTGGCGGCTATCCCATTTATACGTACTTGTTGCCTCGAGGAGAGGTAAGAATAGAACCATTTGAGGGTGGTGTTCCATAGGCCAATTGCTTGAAGTTGAAGTAATAGAGCATTATGGGGTACAGAGTCAAAGGCAGCTTTTACAGCAAGGAAAATGAGGGCAAATCCTTGATGGAGTTTCCCAGTGCCCAGGATGAGCTTGTCCATGAGTATGGTGATAGGATATTCTACCCCGTGGTCGATTCTAAAACCATGCTGTTGTTGGTCAAGAGGGGCATGTGTGTCAACATGGTCTTGCAGCTGCATCTGGACTACCTTTTCAATCATCTTGGTTAGGAAGGGTAAACTAGAGCTGGGCCTATACGAGCTTGGTAGCTTTGGGTCCAGTCTAGGGCTTTTGAGGATTGGGTGTATCAATGCATGTTTAAGACGTTTTGGTAGGTAGCCTTGGGAGAGGGAGCTGTTTAAGATCTGTAGAATTATTGGAGCTAGCTCTGCAGAGGTTGATTTGATCCATTCTACAGGGCATGGGTCAAGCTGGGAAGTTGTTGTATTAAGGCCTGCAATAATATTTTTAAGCTGGCTTTCTGATATGGAAGTAAATTTGCTCCAGAGGCAGGTTGAAAGGCTCTCATATGCAGTCAGGAGTATAGAGGGCATAGGGTTCTTAGTTTGTGAGACAGTGCCTGAAAGTGATTTGCGAATGCTTGTGGTGTGGGGGAGTCAGAGTCTCTGTTGTTGGATTCTTCAGTGTTGCATTTACTATGTTGAAGAGTTCCTGTGGATGAGTAATTAATCTAAATATTAGCTTTGTGTGATATTCTTTTCTGGTCCTGTTGCTATTTTTACAGCAAGCTCATGTATGCCTCATGGTCTGATGGGGATTTGGAACCTCGCCATTTTCTTTCAGTCTTTCAAAGGTTATGCTTTAAGTACCTCAGATCTATTATGTACCATGCAGCCCAATGGTGCCATGTGATGGTACTAGGAGAGAGAGGGGCTAAAGAAGTATGAGATAAGGTGTTATGCCAATTCTCCACTAATGTGTCCAGGTCATTGCAGGTCATGGTCAACTTAGGAAGGATAGTATTAAGGAATGTTTCCTTGTTCCAGCTCTTGAATTGTCTTCGTGGGAGTGAGGTGTTGAGGGATTGTGCTTGGTCATGAGATGTGGGTATGGTAAAGTTGAGGACTGTGTGGTCTGACCAGGGGACTCTATGTATGGTAGGTGGAGGAAGTTGTTGGGAGGGAGCATGTTGCTTGTTGTTGAAGATGAAGTCCAGCCTCCCTCCTTTTTCAGGTGTGGGTTCTTCTATAATTTGGCAGTAATGAAGGGCTTCTATCGCCTCCAAGAAGGCATTTTCCATTCCACACTGAGTTGATGGTAGATTGAAATCCCTGAGGAGGATAGCGTGTTTGCTAAGGGTGGATATATCACAGGCTGACTGAAGTATTGTGGAGAGTTGTTCACCAGTAGGGGTGGATGATCTGTATGTTAGGCAGATGGTCAGGAGCTTATTAGAGACAGTAAGTAGATCCAAATCTTCTGCAGTGTCTGCGGATGTTTCTGATGGAGTCGTAAGTGTTGTTTAGCTAGAATCAAGACTCCCCCTCCTTTATGGCCCATTTTGTGTGAGTGGAATAGGTCACAGTCTGGTGGCAGTAGTTGGTTCATTAGTGTGGAATCTGTATTTGAGAGCCATGCTATTTTTTCTGGTGTAAGAAAGAAGGTTGGTTTGGTTAGGGATTTGATGATATTGAAGAGCTCTCTAGGTTTGTTCAGTGAGGACATTATGAGTTTTAAGTGATATTAGTTCTTATTTCTATTGATGGAGTCATGGTATTCCTCTAGTTGTTTCATGTAATTTATTTGGGTTTCAAGTTGCTTTATTTGTCTCCAGATCCTTTCCAGTTTTGGCAGCTGCTTTTATTTTTGTTTCTGAGGGACTGTGTGTAAATTCCAATGAAGGTGTCCCTCCAGCTCACATTAAAAGCGAGCCTGACATAAAGTTGAAGGCAGCCTGCAGTAATTTGGCAGCATCCATTTGTTGGGCCATGCCTCCCCACCTATTGACTCCTTGCATTTTGGGGTGAACATTTTGCACCTTTTTGGCCCAAACTCATAACATGTTATGAGGGGGAGGGATGAAGAGATCTGGTGCAGCCCAGCATGGCTTTAAAAGGCAACTGTGCTGGTCTCAGGATCTCTTTTGAGCTAAGCGTCTCCCATCCCTCTCACCTAGCAATACTATAATATTCCACAAGAAATAGCTGTTTGTTAGCTACTGGCATCATGCTTGAATTCTTAAGTGTTAACATGTGCAAAGTTTTGACTTTATGGTCTTGTTTTCTCATGAATATAACATACTTAAACCTTATTAATGTGTCGCAGCTTCCACAAATACCCAAGGCAACTGGCAGAAATGGCTGGAGAACCTAGTAACATAGTAACATAATAAATAATGGCAGATAAAGACCAGTATGGTCCATCTAGTCTGCCCAGCAAGGCGACAAGAGTAGGTGCACGTGCCGGTCCGTGCAGGTCACCTCTCTCCATGCCTTTGTTTAGGGGTGTACCCACCGCTCCGTGTAGGTCACCCCTATTTGTTCAAATATAAGAGGTAGTTATGCTTATTTTGATTTTATCCTGTTGCTATAAAGGGATCCACTGTGTCTGCCCCATGCCATTTTGAATTCTGTCACTGTATTTGCCCCCGCCACTTCCATCGGGAGGGCATTCCAAGCATCCACCACCCTTTCTGAGTGACTGGGCCCTCTAGCTGGCGACAATGATGGAGTGCCCCAGCAAACTCTCGAAAGCAGTGAAGAGCTGAGCTTATGGTGGCCAATTCAGATATTCGACAAGAAGCATGAGGCAGAACACAGGCATCAGTGCCACTTTGAATGGCGAACACAGACAGACAATCGATGGTGACATTGGCTTGGGTAGCCCCAGGGATCCCAATCCCTTTCCTGTGTACTGCACTGAATAATGCCGTGACCTTTATTGACCCATTTATTTGTTCCATGTTTTACTCAGGATATTGTGAAACCTGAGTGGGGGAAGTCCTGCCTGCTCATGTTATTTATATTCTGCAAAGTATACATGTAATCCTTAAACTCTTGCCTTGGCAAAGAGATGTCTGAGGGGAAATATGATAGAGGTCTATAAAATGATTGGAGTGGAATAGGCGAATGTGATTTTTTTTTTTTTTTTTTTTTTACTCCTTTAAAAAGTACAAACATAAGAACATAAGATATGCCATACTGGGTCAGACCAAGGTCCATCAAGCCCAGTATCCTGTTTCCAACAGTGGCCAATCTAGGTCATACGTACCTAGCAGTTTCCGCAAAAGACACAGGTTCCGCAATGCTTGTACTCGGTCAAGCATTGATATCCTGGGTCCCTTCTTAATAATGGTTTATGAACCTTTCCTCCAGGAACTTGTCCAAACCTTTTTTAAACCCAGCTACACTAACAGCCTTTACTACATCCTCCGGTAACAAATTCCAGAGTTTGATTACACGCTAGGTATCATAAGGTAAGGAATGGAAAATAAAACAAAAGATATTATAATGCCTCTATATCGTTCCATGGTGAGACCGCACCTTGAATATTGTGTGCAATTTGGTCGCCGTATCTTAAAAAGGATATAGCGTTATTAGAAAAGGTTCAGAGAAGAGCCACCAAAATGGTAAAGGGGATGGAAGGATACTCCTATGAAGAAAGGCTAAAAAGGTTAGGGCTCTTTAACCTGGAAAATAGACGGCTGAGGGGAGATATGATAGAAGTCTATAAATTAATGAATGGAGTGGAATGGGTAAACGTAGATCGATTGTTTACGTTATCAGAATACGTTATCACAAAGACTAGGGAACATGCAATGAAGCTACTAAGTTATACAATTATGACTAATCAGAGAAAATATTTTTTCACTGAATGTATATTAAGGTCTGGAATTTGTTACCGGAGGGTGTAGTAAAAGCTGTTAGTATAGCTGGATTTAAACAAGATTTGGACAAGTTTGTGGAGTAAAAGTTCATGAACCATTATTAAAGTGAACCTGGGGAAATCTACTCCTCATATCTTAGATAAGCAGCATGGAATCTATTTACCTTTTGGAATCCTGTCCAGTACTTGTGGCCACTGCTAGAAACAGGCTACAGGGCTTGATGGATTTTTGGTCTGACCCAATATGCCAAATCTTATGCACAGATCTCTGAGGAAGAGGAAGGGACTGTAGAGCTTAGGAGTTGATGTAGACTGGCAAACTGGACAGACTGTGGGGCCTTTCTGTCATCATTTTTTATATTTCTATGAAAAAAATGATCACTTAGGAACAAAATCTCAAACTCAGAATACTTACCATCCACAAATGCTTGAATGGCCTTATCCACATTATTATCAAACTGCTGGAGCACCAGTACTATTTCATTTTTGCTTTTGTCAGGCACAACTGATCGGACAGCAATAATCTGAAAAAAATGAGATAGAAAAAACTCTTGTCTTGTGTCTATAGGGAAAACCCATGGCAATAATGAAACAGACTACAATAAATGCAAAAGGAAAGAAGAGGTAGACAAAATGGCTACTACAAAACATTGCCTTATCAAAGTTTCTAATACTGTAGATAAATTGCTGATTTGTACCTGAACACTAGATATTAGGGAAGAAGGCAATTATTTAAGGGTCAGAAAAGTGGGAAAAGTTTGGGAGTCTGGGATATTCAGGTTGGAGGGGTGAGGGTGGGAGAGGGGTATACAGTAAATTTTGTTTGGGACTACTGGTTGGTATTTGATGGTTGGACTGGGGTTAGAGGGAATTTCTGGGGGGATGGGGGCTGGGGTTGTGGAAGGGAGTGGGTTGTGAGTTAGTTTTATAGCTGTTGTATGTTAAGGAGTTTTGAATTTTTATGACAGCTACTCTGGAGCTTACATTCGCCATGAATGGAGAGTCTTGGGAGAGATTCCTGCAGACGCAGTTTGAATACCTGTTGTTTATTTTATAGTATTTACATTTGTTTATAATATGTTGGTTTATACTTTTATTTTTATTCTACACCATGTTGTCATGTTTTTATAGCGATTGTTAATGATTAGTTTTGATAGGCTGTTTACTCTTGAAAGGAAGTCAAGTAAAGTTCTGTAAAAAAATTAATTAGACAGGACAAGAGCGATTTTGAAAAGAAGCTTTCTGTAGCAGCGCTGTTCGACTCAGTGATACATTCATTATTATAGGAGTGGCTTTCTGAAAATGGCCTTGGAGGAAAAGTTTTACTTTGATTTCAATCATATTTGACTGGCAACAGGTCCATCTTGATGCCTTCACTTTGGATTTGTTTCAGTAGGGCAGGAGTGTACCGCAAGGATTGTCACTATCCTCCTATTTAATTAATATATGACCCCTCTGTGTAACTTCTACATTCAGTGAGTGTACAGTTTCAGCTTTATGCCGATACTTTTATTTCCATTTAAGATTAAGCACGATTTTATGCAGTTTCAAGCCACAGCAAATTTCAACCAGATAGCATCATAGTTTGCACAGAATGGTTTAGGAATTATTTTAAAAGCAACGATGGTTTATAGAGGCGCCGATTTCATGTTGTGTTACAGACTGAAGTAACATACCTAGGGCTTATCCTTGACTCTCAGTTGATGATGCACTTCAAAATTCTGTGTCAAAAGATCCGAATTATGCACAATTTTGCATGCTTTGTTTGTGGAATCAACAAAGCATATTGTTTTTTAGTGATGCTTAATTTAAAATACAATACAAAAATATCACAAAAAAAGTGCAAAATTTTTAATTATTGTGTGCAGAATTCCAGCAGTAGACTCATACGTATCTTTATTTATTTATTTAACATTTCTTATATACTGCCTTTCATGATATCAAGGTGGTTTACATTGAACAAACTGAAATTACATTGAACAGGGCATTATAACTTGGAGATAACTATTTTACAGGGAACATGGGCAATGGAGGGTTAAGTGGCTTGCCCAAGACCACAAGGAGAACCTGAAGGACTAAAAGCCCCAGTCCTTCCGGCCCAAGGTTGATGTCCTCTAGTGGGATTTGAACCCCTGACCTTAGACAACTTGCCCCAACCACTAGGCCATTCCTCCCTGGAGATTGCTCAACGTGCATTTTTTTCTCTCTTAAAAAAAAAAAAAAAAAAAGAGTACGCATGATGCAATGATTGTGCTACTACTTGAATTTGGAAGATTTCTGGTGTGTAGCTCAGGCATTGATTTTATTGATTACTACAATATGGCATTTAGGGGCCTGCTGGAGACTTATGTTCAACCACTTCAATTAATACAGAATTCTTGTACAAGAGTCCATGCAGGATCTAGGAAAACATGATATTACACCAATTTTATTTAATTTGCATTATTACCAATAAAGCTGAGATTGCAATTTGAGTGTTTGTATATCATTTTTAAAATTAACATATCAATTAGCATTTACTAATTAAGAGAGAATGAATGGTCCATGCTGTTGACTCCTTATATGCCTATGTGTTCTCTGAGATCTGACAATGAAAAGTTATTGAAGTTACCAACAATAGCCATAGTTAAAAAGAAATTGATTTATGATAGAATCTTTCCAGTTGGAGGAATCCAAGTATGAAACTCAATTTCATCAGAGCTCTGGAAGGAGCAGCTGCTTTTGACTTTCCATAAAAAATAAACTAATTTGTTTACTATGGGGGTTATTCTGTTGCACGAATAGCGGGGATGGACTGGGACGTCCATCCCCGCTATTCGTGCCTTACCCGCCAGCGTCTAACTTCCCCGCCGGTTGTACGGGGAAGGGGCGGCTCAGGGGAGGAGTCTGGGTGGGCGGTGGGTGGTTGCCAGCCCTGGATATACAAGGCCAATTCTCTGAGGTGGAATAATTTCCCTGAATGGTTTTTTTTTCGGGACCAGAGTGTGGATGGGGCAGGGAGGCCCGAGGACATTCCTCACAGCCTGATCCTGGCCTTAGGAGGCCAGATTAGGAGTCGGGCTGCAGGGAAATCACCTTTGAAGTCCGGCGGCCGGGATCGCGGCTTTACAATGAGCTGCAGTGCCATGGCAATCGGACGCCATGGCGCCGCGGCTCCATTGTAGAGCCCTGACTGAGTTAGCCGGGATCAGGCCTGTATGTGCAATCTGGGCTGAATCGCAGTCTCATCCTGCACGTACAGGCCTGTTCGCGATTCTGATCCCGCGGGGCTAGACATGCCCTGCAGGATCAGAATCGTAAGCCCCTCTGTACGTCCGGCTCAGATGTTTTGTTTTATATACATTGTTTGCTTGATCTGCTATATTACTATATACATTAGATTGTACATCAGTTAGATATATTTAAGTAGGCAGTTTATTATGAAATATAGAGCTTTTATTTACTCCGAATTATCACCATCAAAAAAGGACTCTGGTGTGGATATAACCCCATCATCTTCCTCACCAAAGACTGAGGCAAATAAATCACTTTGTTTTTCTGCTGTTGCCTTATTCGCTCTGAGCGCTCCTTTTACCCATAGGTTGTCCAGTGGTCCAACTGACTCTTTCACGGGCTTTTTGCGTCAGAGATATTTAAACATATTTTTATTATTAGTTCTTGCTGCTATAACAAGCTTCTTTTCAAAAATCTCTCCTGGCCTGCCTTATTATGTTTTCACATTTATCTGCTTGCACTTTTCCTCTCGTCATTAGGATCAGTTTTCCATGTTCTGAAATATGCCCTTTTGGCTTTCATCATGTCTTTCACTTTATTATTAAACCACAATGGCCATTGTTGAACCTTCTTTTGACCTTTTTTTAATGTGCGGAATATATTTTATCTGGGCACAGAGGTTGAAAATATTGTTCATTTAATCGGTCTCTGGCATTTCAGTTTGCTATGCAATGTAAATTACTGCTACAAAAAACTTAAGCTACTTTAGGAATCACAGCTAGAATATCGTTTTATTTCAAAGCAGATGGTAGAGAAAGTGTCTTTGCATGCCTGCTTCTAGTATAATTTCAACTAGTTATAGTTCTGTAGTCAGCACTTTAAAAAAAGCTGTCCGGTTCCATTTTGAGGCTGCAGGTGTGCATAATGCCCTGAGGTACATAACTCAGTTTTGCCCTTGAACGTAAACTTGACATAGCCAGCTATGCGCTTTCTTATACCGCATTCCTATTTCTGGCTCTGCTGTGGCCTCTAAAATGGAAAATCTATGAACACATACTGCATGTGTAACCTTGCAAGAAAAATAGCTTTAACTGCTATAAAAACTTATGAGGATCAGACCTGGCAAAACATGCCGATTTCAGTGTGAGAAGCATTCACGGTAAACAGTAGTGGAGAGAATTTGCTTTTATTTTCACCAAGACATCCATTGCAATGCTCGTGTGCCGCGTATGTCAGCTTTGAAGACCCACATGCCCTTTGAATTCATCCTTTGAATTAACAGGCAATGGTATGTTAGAAAATTCCTTGCAGTAAAATGTATTATTTAATTGCAAAACACTGCTATCACACTGCAAATGGGCAATGGTAAGAACACATTTTCCAGGACTGTAATTACCTTGTCCTTGATATTCCCTTGATAATTGGTTTCAGCCATCTCCGTCTCACTAACCAGATGAAAAATCTTTCTGCAATAGAAAGAAACATAAGAAGTTTTTTAAAAAGAACTTATTATGCTATTTTTATAACTTCCCAGCCACAACATTATGTCCTTACCTCATAAAATTTAAAGAGCTTTCAGTTTAGAGAACCTGAATTTCAAAAAAATGTTCCTCTTAACTTGATTTAACTCGTGCAGATCCAATTATGGCACTCCTAGCCCAATTCTGCTGCTTGAATTTTATACAAATACCAGTTGATTTAGTTCAAGGGCCATTACACTGTCACCATAAAAAGTTGCCATTATAATGTTTGTTTGAATAGTTTACTTTGTCTTTATGACATTATCTTTGTCAGCTTCTCTATTAATGCTGAGTGATTAAATTCTACCTTGTCATTCAAAAAAGAACACTGGAGATTTTCTTATGCAGTCACTGCAGTCACCTGGGGTCTATCTACTGAGACCGTTTGACTACGGTGCGCTGTGGCTTTGCACCTAACGCAAAATCAAGGCACGTTAAGTCCAGAGCCACCACGTTTACTGTTTGGGGCATGTACAGCTTTTTCCCAGCATTTAACACGCGGTGTAATACTGTAACACGGGAATCTATTACCACGGATGCATTTAACTTCACCCCTGAGGTGGCGGTAATTGCACCCATGCCAATTGCAAGAGTCACAGTTAGTGCGTGAAGTTTACCCCTGGGCTGACTGCACGGTGCTTACCACGCTCATTCTCTGTCCCTAAGCCGTCCATTTACTGTTAGGCCACACAATGCACAGTTAGTGTGGAAATTGGTCCATACTGTGATGGCCCTGTGCTAACAGTTGCTGCGGGCTACAGCACTTTAACGTGCACCAAAATCCACACTGCATAGTACACTTTAGTAAAAAGGCCCCAAAGGTGCAGTGACTTCTGTTATTTAATAAAGTTCTCGTTATTTCTGCTGGCATCTATTCACCAAAAATAGTGTGCGTAGTTATTACAGCATACAGCATAGCCTGCTGTCTTACGGCTTGAAAAGTTTGGTAATATGTACAGTAGAGACAAAGGTAAATACAATGGGATACAGTGCATTAATAGAAAGGAATGTTTTACAAATCAGTCTCAGTTTTACTGTACTACCCTCTAGAGAACACAGTATTTCTAAAGATCGTTAGAGAACAGTTTACAAGTTTTATGGTAGCACAATTATGGCAGATACTGTCGGTAGTATAACTGTAAGTTACGGAGCCTAATTGATATGAATGGCACTGTTATGCGGCAAGTAGCAAGTGTGAGAAATTTTAAATTTCCTGACTCGATATGAGAAAGGAACCTGCAGCAATTCTGTTCTTCCCCTGATGCAGTAGAATTTATCAACCAAGCTTGAATCGGGAGTGAGAGCAGAGAATGGCAAAGGTCCTCGTTTGTAAGGTTGCAGAGGCAGTGGGAGTACATGCTGAACCCTCAAATCAATTTGGATAAGTTGTGAACATTATCTTAATACTGTTCAATGGGCATTATTAAGCAGAACAGTGCTTTCAAGTGCCTATATAAAAACTTATTTACTAAAAATAATTAGGGGGCCAGTGACTGGTTTGCGTGTCAGCGATTGCTGTGAATAGGCCACCTCAGTAAGGCCCAGCCTCTGTAAATTTTTAATATTAATGTTGGCACTCCTGTCCAGAGTAAATGTAATAAACTGTCCTGGGTTGACGTGTTTGATTTTGAAACATTTTTTATTTGCGCTATGCAAAACATCCGTGGGTTAAATATAATTAGACAGTTATTTGTGCTGTTCAGGATTTTAGTACCACGGAGACTGATTTTGTCTGCAAAGAAATTATTAGGCCAGCTTTATTATAGCTTTTTTTGGATATGTAACAGTTTATGCTGAAAAGTTTTCCTTAATTCATAAAGAATGTATTTACACTAAAATCTCTTTGCTATATGCAGTGTAGTGTAGGGATCTTCCTAACTGGCCAGTAAATTTTGTCCACCATTTAGTCGATGAAATTCTGTGCTGGGTGCTCTAACGTTCGCTGCAGAAAACTGTTAGCTCTCTCCCACCCGCTCATGAATGGAGTCCTGATTCAGCAGTCTGCAAAAATGAACATTTCCCAAAGACTTGGCAAACATCACAAAATGAACACAGGACACACAGTGCTTTCATGATCTGCTGGGCAAGCTCTGAACTTTCAAAAGGTGCAATAATTCTTGCAGGGCCCTGTTTTCCACTAACACAATAATTACAGTTTCAGTTACCAAAACAATTTGAGTCAGGTTAAGACATATGTTTTACTTTATTTTCCTCTTTTGGCCCCTTCATGCAACACTTAGGACAGTGCTGAAAAGCAGAGGCTGCCAGGTAAATTCAAATAATCTCTCAAATCTCAGTCCAGCCACAATCTCTTGGACAACCTAAGACTACCACGTTTCAGAATCTCAGCCACCGACAGCTCTACCATAAGAGACCTCAACAGGGGACACACCCTGATGGAAATCATCACCACCAAAGTCACATTTAATTCTCCAGAATCAGTCTTGGAGACTAGAATAATGGATGTCTTGCTCCTGTAGAATAAAAATAATCATTTGCATAGGCAAATTCAATAAAAAATATACCCAGAAATCTCCTATAGATCCATCATCATACTCACAAATGTCAACCTGCATGTAACAGACACAAATATCAGATGAGGTTTCTGCAAACTCATTCTCTTAAACTCAGAATCCATTCAAAACACACTAAAACAGCAACATGACCTGTTAAGAGAAAAATTCACCAACCTATACCTCACAGGAACCTAGACACTGGACTTTCCCCAGTTCCTTCAGCACTTTCCATAAGGTTACACATTTTCAAATTGTCTCTAGAAGAAATAGACAAGAACAAGGAGCAGTAATAATTTACAATATATCACTGGACCCGATTGATTTCCACACAAGAACAAAATGGAAGAGAATACATACTTTTATAGGCCAATGCTCACCTCAAGAGGGGAATCTTCTTGATATATTGCCCACCGTCTTGCAAAGAGAGACATAATACTGGAAATAATTTTCAAATATTTCAGAAGCATAATCTTGGAAGGCTTCAACATTCATGTGGATGATCAAAAGCTGGACGCCACAGATAACTTCCTGACCATGACAGAACCCTAGGCTCGGCTCAACTAGTTGACATATCAACTTATGAAACAGACCGTACTCTTAACCTGATTCTAACTGAGAATGCTGCAAGAACTATCCACTGAAAATATGTAAAATCACTCAACTCTCCTGGTCGGACCATTACATAATTCTATTTGAGCTACAGCAGTCGACCCCCAATAGAACAAGATACAATATCCACAAAATCTTTCAAACCAATTGCATGCATACACTCAGAAAATCTATTTCCAACTCATACTCCACCACTACCACCTCGATAGTCAACACCTGAAACACTGACCTTAAAATAGCTATCAATATATTGGCTCTTCAGAAAGTTTTCAAACCTAGAACCCAAACCCACACCTTGGTTTACACAGAAATAAAGGAAATCAAACAAGATGGCAAACGTTTGGCATGTAAAACACAGAAGGCGTAGTTACTCACCTGTAGCAAGTGTTCTCCATGGTCAGCAGAAATAAGTCCTCTTTATGGGTGACGTCGCAGAGAGAGCCCCATGCAACTTACTACCTAGCTTCCATTGCAAGCTTTTGGGAGCTGCACCGTGCATGCGCACCTGCCTTCCCGCCTGCCACAGCACCATCTTCTCCAGTCAAATGTCAAAGCAGTAGCCCAAAAAACAACTCCTCGGGGAGGTACGAGGGTTGTGAGGACTTATTCCTGCTGTCCACAGAGAACACCTGCTAGAGGTGAGTAACTACACTTTCTCTGTGGACAAGCAGGAAGTAAGTCCTCATGTATGGGACACCGAAGCTACAGGCTACCGAAACTGAGGAGGCAAAAGCCCAACAGGACAACAAAACTGGAGAACAGGAAGAACAGTAAAGGTAGTCCCTCTAGGGATGCCACAGATTCAACATCCTCAGCGTGTAGCAGCACCAAGGTCACTCGTACATTTGTAAGTAGCCTGGATGGACAGAAGGACCAGTGGGCAGAATTTGGACCTAAGACCCAAAGAGGTGCTGGAGCACGACCTGGCCAAAGTTGCTGTCCCATCAGGAATCCCCATCCAGACAGTTGTGGGCTGTGAATGTGTGGACTGAAGACCATATAGCAGCCTTGCAGATTTCCTCTGTGGAGACTGAGTGCAAGCTAGCGACTGACGCAGCCATGGCTCGGACATTGTGAGTCATCACATGATAATCAAGGCTCAGCCCTGCCTGGGAATATGCCAAAGAAATGCAGTCAGCTAGCCACAGGGATAACATGGAAGCACCCAGCTTACTGGAGTCAAAGGAGACAGATCTGAGTGGACCACCGATGAGCCTTCATATGCTCGAAGTAGAAGGCCAAGGCACGCTTGCAGTCCAGCATGTGCAACGCCGCCTCACTCTGGTTGGTGTGTGGCCTCAGGAAGAATGTTGGCAGAACAATCGACTGGTTTGAGGTGGAACGCAGAGACCACCTTCGGCAGAAAATGCAGGTGCATTAGCAAGACTACCCTATTCTGGTGGAATCTAGTATAAGGCACATGAGCCACCAAGGCCTAAAGCTCACTGATGTGGCAGATCGACGTGACCACCACCAGAAATGGGAACTTCCAGGTCAAGAACTTCAGAAGGCAAGAGTCAAGTGGCTCAAAAGGAGCCTGCATGAGCTCAGCAAGGACCACATTGAGATCCCAAGCCACCGTGAGGGATTTGAGAGAAGGCTTCAAGCTTCACATGAAGCAAATCACCAGAGGGTGAGCTGAAACAGGCCGGCTCACTGAGCCGCGATGTTAGGCCCCAGTCACGCTGAGTTGAACATGGACAGAGTTTATTTTCATGCTGGAGTCTGAGAGGTGCAGGGAGGTACTCCAGGAATTGATCTAGTGCACAGGAGAAGTGATCCAGTGACCTGTCCATGCACCAGGAAGCGAACCTCCACCACTTGAACGCATAAGCCTGGCACGTCGAGTCCTTGCACAAACCTAGGAGGACATTCGTGACATTCTCAGGCAGATTGAGCTCTCAGACAACTACCCTCTCAGCACCCAGGCCTTGAGGGCCAAGGAGCAGACGTTTGGATGCAGCAGGGTCCCGCCATCCTGGGAGATGAGGTCTGGGGCAGAGCCTAGGCACAAAGGATCCCTCTGAGAGAGCTGGAGCAGCAGGGGGAACCATGGCTGCCGGGGCCAGTATGAGGTAATTAGGATCATGGTGCCTCTGTCGGCCTAATTCTTCAGCAGAGTTTTTGCTATGAGTGGGATCGGGGGATACGCGTAAAGCAGACCCACTCCCCCAGTGAAGGAGGAAGGCATCCAAGGCTAGCTGGACGCTGGACAGCCTCCGGGAGCAGAAGCAGTGGAGTGGTGAAGAGATCTGTTATGGAGATACCCCACTCCCAAAAGATCCTGCCCACCACACCCCTGTGGAGGGTCCACTCATGCGGTTGGAGGACTCAGATCAGTTCATCTGCCAAAACCTGAGCTTGCCGTTTAGATAATTGCCCTCAGCTCCATCCCGTGGGCCAGGGCAAACCTCTACAACTGGACTGCTTCCCAGCAAAGGAGGCACAAGCCCGTGCCACCTTGCTTGTTCACATGGGACATCGCTACCTGGTTGTTAGTTTGGATCAGGATCACCTGATTCACCAGGTGTGCCTGGAAAGCCCGGAGGGCATTTGCTATGGTCCACAACTTGAGGAAGTTGAGGCTCTCCTGCTCAGATCATAAGCCCTGCATGCGCAGGCCATCCAGATGAGCCCCCACTCGAGCTTGGATGCATCGGCCATCAGCATCCTGCGGGGGGGCTCCGCTTGGAATGGGAGACCTCTGAGCAGGTTCATTGGCTCCAATCACCAGTTGAGGAACTGTACCAAGGGAGTGGTGACTACCACCCTGTCCCGGAGATGGCCTGTGGCCTGCTTCCATTGCATGCTGAGGGTCCACTGCACCTGCCACATGGAGAGATGGTGTAGAAAACACAATAGATTTATTGATGTTACTGTCACAGTGAGAATCTACAACCACCTACCCAACACGGCCATGTTTCAGCACTGCCTTCATCAGGAGTTTGGCCAAAGTAAATCACCCTGGCCTTTCAAATGTATGTTTTTGTTCAATTTTCATTGTATCTCATGAATAGCAAGCAATGAACTGTTCACAGTTTTCTACACCTCACTCTATACTGGTTGGTTTTCCATTTGCGAGTATGATTTGTTTCTTTTGTTGAATATGGAGAGATGGGCCAGAGAGTATTGTGCACTATGGAGGCCATGCATTTTCAGCTGTCATGTTGCACTGACGCCATACACCGTTGACCACTTCTGTCATACGCTGCATGGAGTTCATTGGCAGGAACACGCAAACTCAAGTGGTAAAAGAAGAGAAAATAACTTTTTCCACTGGTGCAGGACACATCCTAGGGGCCCAGCAGAAAAAGAAGATTGGAGAAGATGGCGCCACAGAGTGTGGAAAGGCAGGCATGCATGTGCAGTGCAGCTCCCGAATGCTTCCAATGGAAGCTGGGGAGCATTCCACATGGGGCTCCATCAGAGAGTGGGGAGCGTTCCACATGGGGCTCCATCAGAGAGTGGGGAGCGTTCCACATGGGGCTCCATCAGAGAGTGGGGAGCGTTCCACATGGGGCTCCATCAGAGAGTGGAGAGCGTTCCACATGGGGCTCCATCAGAGAGTGGAGAGCGTTCCACATGGGGCTCCATCAGAGAGTGGGGAGCGTTCCACATGGGGCTCCATCAGAGATGTCAACCATAGGTGAGGACTTACTTCCTGCTTGTCCATAGACAAACCAGCATTACAAACTGTGTGAGATGAATGCAGATGGCATCAAGCATCCTACTACAGGGCCATCACTGAAATAAAGAAAGCCTATATCTCTCCTACTGGTACTGAATCACACTGCAATAACTAAGTGACATTTAGTTACAAAACATTACATGACCTAGACTTGGGCATGAAAGAGGCCCTACATGAAGCCATTATGGGAGACAATCTGCCACAAGCCCACACACTTATAGTTTCATATCCTTTTGTACCCTAAGAACATAAGAAATGCCATACTGGGTCAGATCATGGTCCATAAAGCTCAGTATCTTGTTTCCAACAGTGGCCAATCCAGGTCAAAAGTACCTGGCAGGTTCACAAAAGGAACACTGGTTCCACAATGCTCGTCCTGGGGTAAGCAGTGGAATTCCTGGGTTCTCTTTAATCTTTCCTCCAGGAACTTGTCCAAACCTTTTTTAAATCCAGCTACATTAACAGCTTTTACTACATCCTCCGGTAACAAATTCCAGAGTTTGATTACGCATGGAGTGAAAAAATATTTTCTTATTAGTCTTAAATAGGTTACCCTGTAGCTTCACTGCATGTCCCCTAGTCTTTGTATATTCTGATGACGTAAACAATCAATTTACTTTTACCCGTTCCACTCCATTCATTAATTTATAGACCTCTATCATATCTCCCCTTAGCTATCTCTTTTCCAAGTTGAAGAGCCCTAACCTTTTAAGCCTCTCCTCATAGGGGTATCCTTCCATCCCCTTTACTTTTTGGTGGCACATCTCTGTAGCTTTTCTAATTCCACTGTATCCTTTTTAAGATACAGCAACCAGAATTGCACACAATATTCAAGGTGTGGTCGCACTATGGAATGATACAGAGGCATTATAATATCCTTGGATTTATTCTCCTTTCCTTTCCTTATGATTCCTAGCATTCTATTTGCTTTCTTGGCCGCTACTGCACGCTGGGTGGAGGGTTTCAAAGTATCATCCATGATGATGCCTAAATCTTTCCTGGTTGGTGATTTCTAAGGTGGTACCTTGCATCGTGCAACCAAAGTTTGGGTTGTTCTTTCCTAGGTGCATAACTTTGCGCTTGTCCACATTAAATTTCATCTGCCATTTGGATACTCAGTCGTCCAGTTTATCAAGGTCCTCTTGCAATTTTTCACAATCCTCTTGTGTTTTAACAACTTTGAATACTTTTGTGTCATCTTCAAATTTGATCACCTCACTCATTATTCCCATTTCCAGGTCATTTATGAATATGTTAGAAAGCAGTGGGCCCAGCACAGATCCCTGCGATACTCCACTATTTACCCTTCTCCATTGAGAAAATTGGCTATTTAGCCCTACTCTCTATTTTCTTTTTTTTAATAGCTTTATTTACATTTTCATTGTACATCCAACCGTTTACATCAAACCCAAACAGTAACAATTACCCAATAACTGCAACCTTCCCATCCCCTTCCTCCCCCCCCCCCCCCCACTCCTCCAGGACACAACTAGCACAGTGAAAATAATGGTACAGAGTTTTTCACAGGGTGTCAAGGTTACCTTTGACATGGACACAGTTAGGTTCAAAGTCTGAGCTACACTTTTCATACACTTATGCCAGCTATGTTCACAAAGTCATTTAAGAGTTTCCACTTAAGATTACCGCCTCTTATAGGCATCGACGTTTTCCTAGGCATTGTTCATACTAGCTATACAAACATACTTGATTCCACCATATCTACAAATTCAGGTTGGCCGTACATTTCCAATTGAGCACAATTAAATATATCGCCACTCCCATCATGAAGTCCAGCAAAAAGTAGCCTTCTCTATGTAAGGAAGGGAGCTTTGCTGCTGACCGGAATCCTATGATCCCCCAAGTAAGGGTCTCTTTGAACTTAAGAATGATTTGTATCTGTTCCCAGACTTGCTCCCAGAAAGTCCTTATTCCCGGGCACTCAAAAACAACATGGGCAAAGGTACCAATATTGCTGTTGCATGTCCAGCAAAGATTGCTAGCAGTCTTATCCCATTTTACAACTTTAACTGGTGTGTAATAGACCCTATGAGTAAAGAAGAGCAGAGTCTGAGTGACCAAAGCTGACTTCGATACTCTTACTTGTTTACACCAGAATTTCCTCCACTGCTGTGCGGGGAGAGTAATCCCAGTCTCATGTTCCCACACCTTCTGCAAGATCCGTGTCCGGGAATTGAGGTTTTGATTCAACTTCCTGTAAAAAAAAGCGAGGCCACACCTGCTGTTTGCGTCACCTCGTGAATTATCTCAGCTACCCCATCCTTCTCTGTCACAAGCTTGACATCTGCCTTGGAGTTTTCAATACAGTGTCGGAGTTGCAGCCATTGAAAGTATAATTTGGATGGGAATCCGAATTCTTGCTGCAATTCCGTATGCGCTTTCCATTTATTATCCTTTATCAATTGACCAACACACCAGATTCCTTTTGAATACCAGTGGCTCCAGGCAACTGTTTTCTTCAGGATTTTGAATAGGGGATTATGCCACAGCGGCAGCTGAGCAGAGGGACTCATATCTGAACCGCAGACATAAGAGTGATAAACGCGTTAAACGTATCAACTATCATCCTGGGACAGCATGCGCTCTGATTTAATTGCATGCCTGGGAGGAACATCATTGGTATCGGGGCCATTAACTTTTCTTCTACTTCTAGCCATATCGGTCTGCGCTCCGATCGGCACTTTAACCATCCCGATCCCTGCTTCAACAAGAATGCTTTGTGATAGGCTTGGAAGTCCGGGAATTTTACGTCACCCTCCTCCCTACTGAGCTTCAGCTTTTGTCGTGCTATTCTCGGCGTTTTATCGTTCCACAAAAATTGTATTAGTATTCTCTCTATCTGCTGATATGTTTGTGTTGGCATCAAGCAGGGTATCATCTCCAAAATATAATTAATCTTTGGGACTATCATCATTTTTATTATCTCTAGATGACCCCACCAGGACAGCACTAAAGGGGACCATTTGGTAGTCATATCTCGGGCTATTGTCAATGTAACGTCGGTATTAAAGCGGACGGTTTCCTCTGAGGGATAGCAATAATGTACCCCTAAATACTTTACCATGCTGGATTCCCAGACAAATGGGAAGTCTTTCATGTCCTCTTTATGTACCCAGTAGTTTAGCGGAAAAGTTACTGATTTTGTCCAGTTAATTTTATAACCCGAGAGCAGCGAATATCGGTCTATCTGCTCCAACACCATAGGGACCGATTCTGGAGAGACGAATAGAAGGTGATCATCGGCAGACGCCGACAGCTTGATTTCTATGTCAGCGATTGATGCCCCATTGCCGAAGAATGAGAGCTAATGGCTCCAAAGCCAGGTTGAATAGCATGGGAGATATGGGGCAGCCCCGACGTGTACCACGCCCTAACTTTACTGGGTGGGATTTTGTTCCGTTTATGCAGATATTTGCCATGGGCTGGGCATACATTATTTTAATAAACCAGAGAAAACCTTCTCCAAAGCCAAACCATTTAAGGACTGAAAATAAAAAGGGCCATTCTAATCGGTCAAAAGCCTTTTCAGCGTTGAGGGATAAGCCTACTAAAGGTTTCTTCATATTTTCAGCACCAACCAGAATATGGCACAAAAGTCTTGCATTGTCAGCCATTGACCTACTCTCTACAAAGCCACATTGATAGGGATGGATTAATAAGGGCATCTTTCCTGACAGTCGACCCGTTAATACGGTCGCATATATCTTATAATCCACGTTCAACAAAGATATTGGCCGATAGTTAGCCACCATCTGCAGATCTCTACCCGCTTTTTCAAAGACTACCATGTTCGCCATGACAAAGGAACCTATTTGTGTCATTGCCTCCACTAACAGATGGAAGTATTGGCATAGATGGGGGGCTATCTCTTTGGCAAAGGCCTTGAAAAATTCAGCAGGGAGCCCATCGGGGCCCGCCGCTTTACCTGTTGCCAACGAGGTTATGGCCTGACTGATCTCGCCCTCAGAAAAGGGCCTATCTGGTTCCTCCCTCATTTCTTTACTCAATGTCGGCCTCTGTATCCCAGAGAGCAGTTCTTCAAATTTTGCCTGTGAAAATTCCCGCTCTGACTCATAGAGATGAGCATACAAGGCTCTGAAGACTTCAGCAATCTCCGAGTCTCTCACAACCAGCTTCTGTCCCTGTGAGTCCCAAAGTGCCGCTACTCTTTTAGCCTCCCTATCTCCATTCAATGCATTGGCTAAAAGCTTACCTGCTTTATTTCCTTCCCGATAGTAGACACTTTTTTGCACTTTAATGTTTTGAGTAGCTTCCGTGGATAGTAGCGCATTAAACTTAAATCTTAAATGCTGTAGCCGTAATAATATGCACAGGTCCGTTCGCATGCACAACACCTGTTCCCCAGCCTTATCTGTTGTTCTAAAACTAGCAGTTGCTGTTTACGTTGCCTGGCTTGCCAGATGCTAAAGCTGGTTATAACCGCTCTTATAGCTGCCTTAAATCCCTCCCACCAGGCCCAGCCTGTTGTGGCTTGAGGAGAGTTGAATTGAAAATATTCTGCAATCGCGGCCCTAATTTCTATGCAAAAATCTGTGCTGTCTAAGAGGGCTCTATCAAAAAAACATTCCGAGGGATTTACACGCAACTCCTCATCTTGTATCACCAAAGAGATGGCCACATGGTCAGATATATGCGCTGGATGTATATATGCCGACTCTATGCTAGGAATTAGTGCTTTAGAGACTGCAAAAAAGTCAATTCGTGATAGAGACTGATGTAGAGGCGAAAAATAGGTAAAATCTAGCTCCGAAGGGTGGAGTACCCTCCATATATCCACCAATGCCATCTCCTCAATCAGGGAAGAGAGAACTATATGCACCTTAGAAGGTTTAGAGGTCCGAGGTGGTTTCCTATCAACCAAGGGGTCATTTACCCGGTTAAAATCTCCTCCTATAATTAGCGGTATCCCTGTATCCATGTGCGCTTCCTTTGCTATTGCAGCAAAAAATTCTGGGCAATCTGCATTATCTGCATTATCCAATCTGTATATGTTTATGATAACCACCTCCAGACCTCCCACCTTAATCAAGACCTTAGCCCATCTTCCTTCTGTATCAGAGCGAGTTTGCAGGATATTAGTACTTATGGATTTCCTAACAAGTATAGCTACTCCATTACGCTTATTAACTGCTGCAGAGTATGCCACTAAAGTATAAGGCTTTATACCAAGCTTTAGGGCTTCTTTTTGATTTAAATGTGTCTCTTGCAGCAGCAAAATAGCTGCTCTCTCTTGCTGGGCATAATTAATAATTTTTTTCCTCAACATTCACTGATAGAACTTTACAGGGGGCCATTTTCCCTTTCTTTTAAACATGTGCCTCTCAAGCTCGCCAGCATACACACTCCCTTGCGTCTCTGAAACTTCATCAGGATGCCTATATAGCTTATAGGAAGCCCCATCTTATCCATCCCATATCTCTGGTACCTTGTGTCGGAGTCCTGCGAGCTCGGCGTCCTTTTACAGCGGACGCGTGCTAACTTAGTGTGCCCTAGAGGAGAAACTTTGCCTCTGCAGCCTATTGGTGAGCCTGAGGCGGAAGGACTGGCTAGAGAGACACTGGCATATAATCACTTGGTTCAACTGCATGCACCGCTGCTCTAGTGTCACAGATTACCCCTACCAATATGATCTCTATTCACTCCTCACCACACTATTGCAGCGCGTTAATGTGTTGTACATTAACCTCTCACCCGCAACACACCCTCAATCACATTCTTTCTGCTTCTTACAGCTATTTTAATTTTCTCTTTGTTACATTTCTTATGCTGAGTCATCCACAAATGTCCCGCTAAGGCAACTCCGTTCAGATGGCTAATCTCGGCAAGCCTAATAATTTTCTTAGTCCTCAGCGCATCTGAGCGAGTTCCTTTTCTTCCAAATATAAGTGAAGAGCCTCAGGGTCATCGAATGTTCTGGTCTGGTTATGTAGAGTAACGTGCATCCGCGCTGGATACATAAGACCGTAACGTGCCTGGAGTTGTTGCAGCCATGGTCTTAATGCTAGAAATCTTTTCCTCCGGTCTACAGTGGCCTTGGCGAAGTCGGGGTAAAAAAACACCTTATGGCCTTCAAATTCTAAAGGAGGGTGTGCACGCACCGCTTCCATGACTTGGGCCACTTGCTGATACTGGAGGATTCTTAGTATTATTGGCCTCGGTTGCTTGCTGTTTGGTAGTGATTGCGAAGGGACCCGGTGAGCACAGTCAATTCCAAATGCCCTCTCAAAATTAAGCTTGAGTACCGAAGGGATCATTTTGACCAGGAATGTTATAATGTCTTTACCTTCCGCTCCTTCCGGGACCCCGATTATTCTCACATTATTCCGTCGGGCTTGATTACACAGGTACACTAAAATATTTTTTTTTTATACTGCCTCTAATGTTTCGATTGATTTTTACGTTTTTTGGTGCGCTGAATCCAAATCTGGTAACCAATTTGCTCCATCACGTACAGATTTTTTGCTACATTGGGTTAGCAGTTTGAGGTGAACGTTTCAGATTGAGTGCGATCGAGATAAAAGTTTCTTGGATGAATTCTTTATACTAATTGTTTAGTAGTTATTCAAATAAGAATAAAGAAAATTGTAACAAGGCAGCACATAAGAATAGAGTAATGTCAACAAAACACACTGTGATGGTAGCAAAATTGTCTGCACTTAAAACAGCCACATACATGTGCACAAACATTGAGCATATAAGAGCGAGGTTAGACACAAAGCAAAGCAAAGAAATGTGCAAAAAATGTTCTACAGGTATGTATGTAAGAATAGAAAACGCAAACCGCACCATTGCAATACATGAAGACAAACACCCGATGGTGTGAAAATAAAATTCTAATAAATGAGATCCGACACTGTGGTAATAACTAGCAAATTTTTATTTCAAAGTTTAGTAAAAACACGATATTTGACAACACAGTTTAGATTTTAAAGTCATTCTTGGGTCAATCAATCTCCTGGTGGGCCCGTTTCTTCTTCCCCCGAATGCTTCTCTTGGTGCGCTGCTTGGCGTATTTTTCATCTGGGGTTTCCCGCAGCAGCAACCAGCAGAAATCAGCCATCATAGTGGTGTTCCATCTTCCTTGGTACCTTCTCACTGCGTCCTTGATGTCCTGGTGAAACCTTTCACCTTGTTCTTCACTGTACGCCCCCAAGTTTTCGGGAAAGTAGTTCACATGGGAGTGCAAGAAATGGACTTTCAGGCTCATGTTACAGCCTTGTTCTTTGAAGGCATTGAGCATCCTGGCAACAATATCCTTATAGTTCTCATCCTGCCTGTTCCCCAAGAATTTGAGAACAACATCCTTGAAGGAATCCCAGGCTTCTTTTTCCTTCTCAGACATCGTTTCAGCGAATGCTCCATCTGAAATGAGTTTCCTTATATCAGGGCCAACAAACACTCCTTCCTTTAGCTTTGCTTCAGAAAGTCGGGGGAACTTTGAGCAAAGGTACCGAAAGCACTCACCATCTTTTGGAAGGGACTTGATGAATTGCTTAATGAGACCCAACTTAATGTGGAGAGGTGGTAATAGAATTTTATCACGAGGTACCAAGCTCTCATGAAGAACATTTTTCTCACCGGGTCTCAAATACTCCCGAATTGGCCAGTCTTTTTTCCCCCAGTGTAGGTCGCGGGCCCGGCTATCCCACAAGCAAAGGAAGCAGGGATATTTGGTGAAACCGGATTGCTGCCCTAATAGCATGGATAGAATTTTAAAGTCTCCACAAATCATCCACTTATGCTCATCATAACGAATCTTCTGAAGAATCAGGGCCAAATTCTCGTATTTTTCTTGGAGAATAACAGAGTGAGCAATAGGAACTGAAGCGAATGTGTTGCCATTATGAAGAAGAACACCTTTTATGCTGTCTTTTGACGAATCAATGAACAGCCGCCATTCAGCAGGATCATACTTGAGTTTAAACTTTTCCATCACTCCGTATATATCGTTGCAAAATACCAAATCTTCCTCTTTGCTGAAATACTTCAAAAATTGTGTCTCGCGGTTGCGGTACCAATAAAAAGTTGTTCCTGGTGACAATTGATTTTTCTGTTTAAGCCGAGAACCTAGCAGTTGGGCAGCATCTTTTGGGAGTCCTAAATCCCGGACTAAATCATTCAATTCAGCTTGAGAGAAAAGTTCAGGTTTCGGATCTGGTTCAGTTTCAAACTCGGAAGTACTGGACTCATCGGGAAAAGCCATCTGATGAGTCTCATCATGATCAGAACCGTCCACACAAATATGATCCAAAGATTTTGGTGGTTCAGGCACAGGTACTTCGTTGCTATGAGGCATAGGCTTAATTGCTGAGGGAAGGTTGGGGTAACTTATTACGTTCTTATTTTTTAAGTTGTATCCCTTCACAATGCAAGAGCAAAAATAGCAGTCACTGCTGTGGTCTCTTTGTTCACGCCACATCATAGGTATTCCGAAACGAAATGCTTGTTTTTTACCTTTCATCCATAAGCGTAGATCTTCCTCACATGTCTTGCACACTTTGTGAGGAGCCCACGGTTTGTCTTGATCGCCTAACTTCAAACCGAAATAGGCGAAATATACTTTTTTAATAAATGCAGAAATGTTCCTCTGCCGCTTTTTCACGGTATATTCCCCACAAATAAACAAAAAAACTGTCCGGAGAGTTGACGCAACCTCTGGCTCTGTGAGCCATCACAAATACACAGCACTGCAAACTACAACTGTAGTGAACCACTTCGGAATAAAGCTGGATTACGACTGAGCAAACAAAAGGTAATAATGAACTTGCAAGAAACTGAAATTTGACAGGAACGTTCATGTCGCAACCACCGGGTTTGAGCGAGCGAACGAGGCGAGGCGAACAGGAAAGAACATGCGCCAGCGCGAGTACTGGATTTAGCCCCCCGCCTCCCAATTGTCCTGTTAATGTATAAAATGAATACAAAACACTCTAAAATATCATGAGGGAGTGTTTCTAGTTAGTTAACCATTACAACCTCTATTTTGGGCCAAGAAAATAAACTGCAGTCGGCTAAAAAGAAATTATGTGAACATTCCTTATATGGGTAAGAAATCTAATTTTGCAAGAAAACGTGACGGAACATTTTGGCTATTTTTCCTGGATTCAGCACCCCAAAATCTATAGGAATCAGTTGCAAAACTGGAGGCAGTTTTTTGGTAGTGTACCTGTGTTATTACTATCTTCGACTTCCCTCTGCAGCGCCCACAGCTGCTTTTCCAACTTGTCAACTTTACACAAACGCTCACCATGCGCTGCCAGAATTTCCTCCACTTTATCTTGAGGGAGGGAAATTCCCTCTATATTACTCCTCAACGCGCTGATTTCCTCATGAACGGTGCTCAGGGACTCTCTGTTGGCTTTGACCAGCTCCTTGACACCCCGGATCTCTGCAAGGAGTTCCTGTAAGGCCTCAGATCCTTCTCGTGTAGCCGCCATCTTTTGGGGTGAAAGGGGTTCCGTCTTGGACCTTTTCGCGCTGCTGTTCTGTGCACCCGAGTAATCTAATCGGACCGGCTTTGGTCCAGACATCTCTTGGGTCCTCTATGACTCAAATTAGTTCTTTAGCTTCACAAAGTGCAGTGATTTATCAGGATTGTTGGCAGATCTCTACAGAGCCTTCGCTCTAAGCGACCGTCCTGTTCAGCATCAGGCTCCGCCCCACCTACTCTCTATTTTCTATCTTTTAACCAGCTCCTGATCCACAATACTAAACTGCCTCCAATCCCATCACTTTATTTATTTCACCAAGAGTCTCTCCTTAGGGACCTTGTCAAAGGCATTCTGAAATCCAGATACACTATATCTATTGGCTCACCTTTGTCTACCTGTTTATTCCCACCATTAAAAAAATAACAGATTAGTAAGACATGATCAGTAATTTTATTCTTTATAATGGTTTCTACCATTTTGCCCGGTACTTATATCAGACTCACCAGTCTGTATTTTTCCAGATCACCCCTGGACCCTTTTTAAATATTGGTGTTACATTGGCCATTCTCCATTCTTCAGGTACTACAGATGATTTTAATGATAGTTCACAGATTACTAATAGTAGGTCTGCAATCTCATATTTCAGTTCTTTCAATACCCTCGGATGTATACCATCCAGCCCAGGTGATTTGCTACTCCGGTTTATCAAATAGCTGTAATACATCTTTCCGGTTTATCGATATTTCTTTCAATTCTTCCGATACTTCACCTTTATATACCATTTCAGGCACATGTAAATTCCCTACATCTTCTTCAATAAATATCAAAGCAAAGAATTCATTTAGTCTCTCCACTATGGTCTTGTCCTCACTTAGCATCCCCTTTACCCCTCTATCAGCCAATGGTCCAACTGACTCTCTCTCAGGTTTTTTTGTTACGCATGTACTTGAAAAAGATTTTATTATGTATTTTGCTTCAATTGCTAGCTTTTTTCCGAATTCTCTATGGCTGACTTATTAATGCCTTGCATCTAACTTACCAATGCTGATCTTGTTTCCCATTTTCGTCATTTGGCTCTTTTTTCCATTTCCTGAAAGATGCTTTTTTGGCAGTTTTTTGGCCTTCCTTCCACTTTTCTTAAAGCATGGAATACATTTGTTCTAGGCTTCAAAGAGAGTGCTTTTAAACAATGCCCACGCTTTCTTTAAATCTTTAACCTTTACGGCTGCTCCTTTTAATTTTTTCTGAACTATTTTCCTCATTTTATCATAGTCTCCCTTTTGAAAGTTAAATAGTAGTACTATGGATTTCTTTGCCATCCTTCTTTCATTTTTTAAATCAAATGCAATCACGCTATGATCACTATGGCCAAATGGCCCCAACACTTTTATCTCTTGCACAAGATCCTGCATGCCACTAAGGACTAAGTCCAAAATAGCTTCCCCTCTTGTTGGTTCATGAACCAGCTGCTCCATGAAGCAATCATTTATTTCATCTAGAAACTTTCTCTCACTTGCATGTTCTGCTGTGACACTGACCCAGTCGATACCCGGGTAATTGAAATCACCCATTATTACTGTGTTGTAACATTTGTTAGCTTTTCTGATTTCTTTCAGTATTTCATCATCCATCTGTTCATTTTGGCAAGGCAATCAGTAATACACCCCCATTGCCATTGCCTTCCCCTTTTTACATGGAATTTCTATCCATACAGATTCTACAATGTATTTTGTTTCCTGCAAAACTTTAATCCTATGTGACTCAATGTTCTCTCTAACATTGAGCGCGACTCCTCCACCAATTTGATCTACTCTATCATTGTGATATGGTTTGTACCCAGGTATCACAGTGACCCATTGGTTGTCCTCCTTCCATCAGGCCTCTGAGATACCAATCATATCTAACCTCTCATTTAGAGCTTTGTATTCTAACTCTCCCATCTTATTTTTTTAGACTTCTAGCATTCGCATACAGTCATTTTAGATGTTGTATTTTATTCATATTAATCTGGTTATCAGTTGTTGGGGTAATTTGTATTCTTTCAGCTCTGTACTTAAGACATTTGGGTTACTTTTATCTTTATTGGAACTTCTCTGTTAGGATGTCCTAACTTCCCTCTTTTGCTAGTATTCTTCAAGGATACATTCTTCCAAACCATGTGTTCTTGGGCAACTGTCGGCTTTCCCCTATTATCTAGTTTAAAAGCTGCTCTCTCTCTTTTTTAAATGTTACTGCCAGCAGCCTGGCTCCATCCCGGTTAAGGTTGAGCCCATCCTTTTGGAAGAGCCCCTCCTTTCTCCAGAATGTTGCCTAGCTCCTAACAAATCCAAAACTCTCTTCTTTGCACCATCGTCTCGTCCACGCATTGAGACTCCAGAGCTCTGCCTGCCTTTTGGGTCCAGCGCTCAACACGGGAAGCATTTCAGAGAATGCTACCCTGGAAGATCTGGATTTCAACTTCCTACCTAAAAGCCTAAATTTGGCCTCCAGAACCTCCCCCTCCCAGATTTTCCTAGTTATTGGTACCGAAATGTACCAAGACAGCAGACTTCTCCCCAGCACTATCTAAAACCTTCTCTAGGTGGAGCGTGAGGTCCACTACCTTCGCACCAGGCAGGCATGTTACCAGGTGCCCGGCCACCAGCCACCCAGCTATCTACATGCCTAATGACTGAATCACCCACTATAACAGCCATCCTAACCCTTCCCTCATGGACACATGGCCCTGGGGAAACCTCTTCAGAGCGAGAGGGTATTACATCTCCTGGTGGACAAGTCCTAGCAACAGGATCACTTCCTGCCTCACCAAGGTGATGTTCTCCTTTCACATGACCTCTTTCCTCCATGGCAACTGACATTCTCTTATCTTGCCTAAAGGTAACAACTAGTTCTGAAGGCAGTGCTGACCCAAGGGCTTCTGCCATCCTAGGCAGAAACCCCCGGCTTCGCCACTCGCAGCTGCCACCAATTCCGTCTCGGGAGGGGTAGGCAGGCAGTATTTCCAAAAGCGGTGGCTTTTTACTGCCACTTTTGGAAATACTGCCACTGTCCATCTCCCTCCCCCAAATGGAATCGGCTGCAGCTTGGGGGAGGGGGTGTGGCCACCTATGTGTGCCGCTGCCACCCACCTGGGCGGGCTGCCTAGCTCGCCTAGTGGATAGGCCGGCCCTGCCTGAAGGCCCATTACTAATGGAAGGATGCATACATGATTGCATTAAAAAAAGGTAATAATTAGACCACCCTTAACTTGGACTCAAATGATCTAGGCAACTAACAGTTTTAAACTTCCCTTTTTTGGTCAAGATCATTAAAAAAATGGTACTAATGCAGCTATCCAACTTTCTGCTGACCTCTAAGAGGGTATTTTAAAAGCTCAATTCATGTGATGCATGTCTGAAAGCAGGCTCATGGACGTGAAAATTATGGAGACATGTTCTGAACCATTTTAGAAAGCTAGGTATATAGACATCCCCTGCATGAGAATGTTCAAGTAGCTTGGGGGCATGGTGCAGGCATGCCCTGAGTGAAACAAGGGAGTTGCACGTCATGGTGCAATTTCAGGATGGCACAAGCACGTCAGGCCTTGGTTGTCAAAATGTCCATGCCTAAACCTGCTTCTGACCACATATAAAGTGCAAAAAAAATGCTTGTTTCATGGGGAAGAGAAAAATGCACTTATATTACAGTGGTTAATATTTCCTGGCCGAAGAAACCTGCCTCTAAATACTTACTCCAAAAATATTACTGGCCCGCCACTGCACGTCTGCGAATCTGAAATGGCATTGCAGGATGTGCTAGCCTCATAACAGACACTCCCCCTTTTTTTTTAATTTCATATCGATTGCATTTTTACAATAAACCAAAAAGAACCTTGGAACAGGAAACATACATTCCATCATGCATCACATAATTACAAGAAACTGGTAAATTAATGCAGAAATATTGGTAGGATTTAAAAGCAAAGCACAAACAATAAGCCCACACATATTCCAGATGTTAGCATTGCACTCGTTTAGCATTCAAAAAGAAACGTAACTGAGAGGGCTCAAAGAAATGATAGATCTTATTTTGGTAAGACAGCACACATTTACAAGGAAATCTTAATGGGAAACTTATGCCCAAAGCCAAAGCCTCCAAAAACTTCTTCTTCCTAGTCTGCATCCATTTAGACACATCTTAGAAAATCGGTATTCTACCCCCCAAGGAGGAAACATCTGATTTTTTTTTAAAATAAATCTGCAATAATGCTTCTTTATCCTGAAGAAATACAAATTATACCAAAAGTGTAGCCCTAGCTTCAACCTCCTTGGTGGACTGCTCTAACAACTCAGACAGGTTACCCCCAAGTCCAAGGACTCATATGAAACCTCCACCAATGAGGCATCAGCTTTCTGCGGAACGTGTTTAGAAGCCAATGGAGGGAGATAGTAGATTTTCTGAAGAAGAGGCATCCCGGACTCAGGATAACTGAAAGTCTCTTTTAGGAACCTAATAAAAAGATCCTTAAGTGAGACCAAAGGCACCCATGGAAAGTTGAGAACACCTAGATTTAAACTTCTCTGTTCATTTTCCAAGTTCTCAATTTTACACTGAAAAAAACAGTCTAACCTGAGCCAATGTACCATGCTGCTATTGAAGCTGTTGAAGCTTGACCTCGAGTCCCAACATTCATCCTTGCTGGATCTTCGTGCCCTTCTTCACACTCTCCAAGTGAGGTGAGTACAAAGCCAAAGCCTGAAGCACCTCACACATACCTGATAAACAGACTCCGTAGCGTCCCAAATGGATTCCAGGGTCACCGCCTTAGGATGAATAAGAGGTGGGAAACACTGAAGAAAATGAGGACTCCTGGATAACTTCACTCTCTCCTGATAGGGTATCACCCCCAACCTGGGTGCTGGTAAATGCACTGCCTTCAGCCACCAATGAAGCCAATTCCATAGCAGAGGCTGCCTGGGTCCTGGCGCCTGTTCTGATGTCAGGCACTTTGTACCCAGCAACCCTAGGTGCGGGGAGAGTGGAAGGGCCAGCCGGGCTCAACGAGATGTTGCTTCCCAAGCCTCTCCCCAGCCCCGGCAGCAGGAATGCCCGAAGTCTTCGCCTGCGCGAAGCTGTCCATAGTGCGTTGTCCCACTGGCACTGCTTCGGGTATGGAGGGAATACTGCCCTTATCCTTAGCGTTGTACTTTGGTATCAGGTAAGGAGAGAAAAAGCATCTGCAGGGGAACAAGCACCAATGTGTCCAACTCAGATGCCATCTTGGATCATTCAATGGGTCAAGTATTTTTTAAAAGTTGACCCTAGTGCATTTCCTCTTCACTCCCCTTCTGACCTAGCCAGGCCAGGGAATCCAAGTATCCAGTTCTGTAGAGTTGCACTTCAGGGATGACCATATTTGTAAAATGGCCTATACCTGTGCATGTACCTGGCCTTGCTATCTGCATGGGACCCATTCCAGAATTAGTTACTGAGATGTCCATTTTTCGGGGTGGAGACAAAGCAATTTCAGAAGCCATGACTGCCACTCCTATGATTTTGGACGTTCTGCTGTGGACATCCCAGATTTTTTTGTAGACTTCCCTTCTAAAATGCCATTTCACATGTCCTAGAAATATTCCAATCAGGTTTCAGGCTTCACTGCAGTACTGAGACAACAGTAGTATGATGCTACTACCACTAGTACTACTGAACATTTGTACAGCACTACAAGATGTATGCAGCACTGCACAGACACATGTAAAAGACGGTCCCTGCTCATCTGAGCTTACAATCTAGTCAAGACAGATAACAGTAGCTGTAGACATGGGATACATCTATGGGAAATAGTAAGGAAACACAAAGAAGACCAGGTGAGTCACGATCCGAAAGCAGCAGTGCAGAGGTGAGTTTTTGCCTGTATTTGAAAAGGGCCAGAGAAGGCACCTGACATACAGACATGGGTAGTTTGTTCCAGGCATAAGGAGCGGCAAGGCGAAAGGAGTGAAGTCTGGAGTTAGCAATAGAAGAGCAGGGCACAGACAGAAGTGATTTGCCAGAAGATCAGAGCTCCCGAGGAGGGGTGTAGGGAGAGATAATAGAGGAAAGGTAGTGAGGAGCTACAGAGTGAATACACTTGTAGGTCAGCAGGGGAAGTTTGAACTGGATGCAAAAACAGATAGAGTGCCAATGAAGTGACTTGAGAAGAGGGGTAATATGAGCATGATGAGAGTGGCAGAAGATTAGTTGTGCAGCAAAGTGTTGAATAGACTGAAGGGAAGAGAGATGTCCAGGATCATGGGCCCATCTCCACCCCCTCTGGCCCCAATCCAGAGCTCCACACACATCTCTCTACGTGCAGGGAACTTTGGGAACAGAATTGGCCGCAAGTGGATAACGGGGGTTGGATGTCTAAGCCGGACAACCATTCCCGCTATTTGTGGTTCGTGATGACCCCCAAGGTGTCTAACTGGCTCCTACAAAAACTGAAATAGTCTATAGCATAGGGAAAAAATATGACCCAAGCAATTTAAACTTCAAGATGATTCTCAATGGAAAATCTGTGTCCTTTTATCACACTCACAGCTTAGGATTTGCTCCTTGATACCAAATTCAGTATGGCCACTCACATCATATGAATGGCTAGATCAGCTTTCTTCCAATTCTGCCCCTTCTTTGACAACCTCAGCTTTGCTACAGTCATTCAGGGTTGTGTGATTTTCTACCTGGATTACTGCAACCTGCTCTATACTGGGATTTCAAAAAGATTAAACCAATGTCTGCAACTCATCCAGAATGCTGCAACATGAATAATGAAAATGCAAAACTAATTTTAAAAAGATCACTTTTATCCTAAAATCTCTGTTGTGGCTCCCAATATTCCAGCAAGTCATATTCAAAATTTTAGTGTGAGTCTTTAAGACTAATAAAGCTGATGCACCTACCTATCTCAGCTGTCATCCATTCATTTATATAGCAAAAACATGGCTCTTCAAAGCAGCCTTCAAACAGATATGCAATATGGTTTGCCTGTCAAAGAATCTGCTTCTTAGTATCTAAAATAACTTATATGCGACTGCTGTGCTCCTATGATCTCTACTACTGCACCAGGTGCAAGTGTCCGTCCTGAGCGAAGACTACGTTGACATGGAACAACTGCTCAGAGAATACCACCCCAGTGTTTACTCCACATTCTCTTATTCCACCCTATTCAGATGCAACCGAGAGACTGTGCCATGCCCTATCACCATCAAATGGTCTGCTTTGACTAAGTTGCACACAAAATAGAACTGCTCCCAGCATGTGTAAGTCCTATGAGACCAATATCCTGCAGAATAGGCAGTGTATAATTTGAAACATCTAAATTGTTGCAAGCATTACTAACATGAACTGCCACATGTGCTAATGTGTATGTATGTGAATATATTATCCGTTTAGGTAGTAGTACTAAAAATACAGGAATAAGTGGAATGTCAAAAGGAATTATTTCACTTATACCTGCTTTTTATTACAAGGTGTATAAAGTACTGGGCCAATATTCTAAGGTACTTAAACATTTAGAGGTCTATTCTGATCAGGCCACATCCGGCCCATCCGGACATCCAAAATCGGAATGGGCTGGATTTACACCCGTTTCTGCACCCGTGGGAAAAAGACATTCCGACAGGAGCAGAATTGGGGCAAAGGGCTTGGACGGACTAGCAGGCCCCAATTCAGCCCCACTGCACATATGGCTCCCACCCCATCCAAACTTCACAATGCTCTTTCATGGAGCCTCGGTGCTGCGGCATCCCATCGCCATGGCACTGGGATACAATGCAGGAGTCCCGAATCCCCACACTAGGTTAAAAGTGCTGTCCCCCGAAAGGGCCTGCCAAGGTTGGGGGTCGGACCTAGGGGAACCTCCCGCTACCTCTCACCATCCTTCCTTGCTCCGCCAGTGCAGATCTCCTCTGGCAGGGAGACTTATTCCACCTCTGAGGTGGAATACGTTCCCCATGCATCCTTGCCCCCCCCCTTCCCCCAGACGTATAGGGCTGCAACTGGAATCGGCCCTGTGCGTCTGGGATCAGGGGCCTGTCTCCGCCCTGCCCATGCTCCTCCTCCAGCCCATCCCCTCCCGCCCCCTCTGTACGTGCGGGGAGCTTTGAGTACAGAATCGGCCCCAAGCGATTAGCGGGGGATGTACGTCCAAATAGGATATACATCCCCGCTAATTGCAATTCTGAATGACCCCCTTAATGGTTGCTGCCAAATGTATACATCCCCTATCCATGAATTTTCTGTGGCACTATATGGAGAATGCCGCCAAAACTTCCAAGTAAATGTCCAGGCAAAATCCAGATAGTGCCAGGATGGAGCGCGGGTGTTCTGCCTAGCTATACCTATAGTGTCAATATTCAGCTGTTATCTGTATAACTAAATGGTTTAATTTAGGACAGAAGAAAAGGCTGACTTAAGTTAAACTGCGTAGCTATAGGTATAGCTGCTGAAGTGGAAAGGCAATGGGCCAAACTGAAATGTAAAATGGGCAACTCATCTTTTATGTAAAGAAAGTCAATAAAAGCAAGAGGTAAAGGAAACCAATATGGTTCTCCAATGAAGTGGCTAAAAAATTAAGGAAAAAAGTATAGCATTCACAAAATATAGAAGTTCACAAGAAGAGGAATGCAAAAAAGAATACTGGGTAAAGCTCAGAGGCAAAGAACAATCAGAACAGCAAAAGCACAGGCAGAAGAAAAAATGGCTGAAGACACAGAGCGATGTGAGAAGACATTTTTCAGATATATTGGAGAGAGAGGGAAGGCCAGAAGTGGAGTTGTAAGACTGATATGCTGTGTGGAGTGTGATGAGGAAAAAAGCAGAAATGCTGGACAGATACTTCTGGGTTCATGGAAGAAAATCCTGGAGAAAGACCACAGATGGCTGACAAAAGTACATATAGAAATAGAGTACATACCACACTATTCATGGAAGAAAGAGAGTCTATGAGCAACTGGAAAAACTAAAAGTAGACAAAACCATGGAGCAGGATGACAAACATCCCATGGTGCTCAGAGATATTCTGGTCAGTCCTGTTAAGTATGTGTTTACTAGATCCTTAGAGGCAGGAGAGGTTCCTCAGGACTGGAGAAGAGGGGATGTGGTCCAAACTAGGACCGATTCTGTTCAATATTTTCATAAGCGACATTGCCAAAGAGTTAGAAAGGAAAAATTTGCCTTTCTTGAAGATAACATGAAGATTTGCAACAGTGGCTACCCCAGAGGGAGCTGACAACATGAAAAATGATCTACAAAAATTAGGAGAATATGCTAATGCTTGGGGGAAGAAGAGGAGATGCTGCACTGTTGGGGGAGGAAGGAAGGGGGAGGGGAGAAAGATGCTGGCTACAAGGCTAGTGGAAGATACTGGGCTACAAGAATGGGGTGAGCCAAGAAAGAGAGGTGCTGATGGGTATGGTGGAACCATGGGTCATGGGGGGGGGGGGGGGTTGTCAAGGAAATGAGTGAGAGGAGAATAGTGAGTACAGCCGATAGAAATGTGATAATGGGGAATGGATGAATGATGGAAGGGAATAAGAGACTAGGGAAGAGTGGATCAGGGAAAATAGCAGAGCTAGGAGAGATAGGCTGAACAGGAGGTAAAAGGAGATAGAAGGTTGATAGGTAGGTGAAAATTAAAAAGGAGCTAGAAGGTGAAGTTTGAGTAAACAGTGAGACAGTAAAGAGAGAGCTAGAGGAAAGGACAAAAGGGAAATATCAATATATCAGACAGAGATGTAGGAAGACAATGGGAGAACACCGGAGGAGAAGGGAGAAACAACAATAGACAGTAGACACCAGAAAAAGAGAAGTCAGATGAGGAAAGCAGAAAAGAGAGACTGGGATCAACATGCCATGATGACAATGTAGAACATATTTTATTTTGAATTTAACTGGAATATGTTTGCTTTGGGAAATATGGATCTAGTCAGGGCAGCTTGTTGATAATTGCAGACCATCAAAAAGTGCAGCAGCAGACATGGAGGGGGCAGGCGTTTAAGAATGCTGCATCATTGTGGTGGAATGAACCTCTTCTGGGATAGAGGCAGGCATTTGATAAGGGGCGGTTCTGAAAAGCCTTAAAAACTTTTCTTTTCCAAGTTAGATGGGAAAGGAGGCACCTTGGGATGGGCAGATGGGGAGGAGAGATGGGTGCACAGTTTTCGAGTTTGTAGATATGTGTTTTTATGGATGTAAACTGTATAGAATGTTTATATATTTGTGGTATAGAAATGTTTTTAAATAAACAATAAATTCAGTGCAAGAGGAACTGCATTTGTGCTTTAATTCTACAATGTTATTGGGTTTCCCAGTTCACTTTTCTATTTCTAATTTATTGTTCCTTGTTCTGTATTTGGTGAGAATTTGTATTTTATGTGTTATTGAAGAGTGGTATTCTTAGCCTGAAGTTTCTATTAGAAATCTGTAGTAGCCCAGATTTTTTGTTTTACGAGTAGTAGGTGTATTGGTGTTCTAGGGTCCAATATAATGTTTGTAGTGCTGCCTGTTCATAGGTAGGGTTCTTGCTGTTTGAATTATAGGAATTAGTGCCTGTGGCAGGTTTGCTACATGTGCGTTCTCTGGGGATTTCTTTCAGGTTATATATTATTTCACGAGGATGGTAATGGAGAGATTTATGTTGCTGTTACTCGGATGACATGAGAATCAGAATATTTTTTATATAGTCACATCCATGGAGAAACGTCCTGGTTCTGCTCTGCACCTATTGTTGGAGGAGGTAGGGTTTTTGTAGATGCAGAGTATGTTTACATTTACTATATTGTGCCAGACTATATTTATGAGTATGTTTACATTTACTATATTGTGCATGAAAGTCATGTGTGCAGATTTAATGTGAAAAAGTGCAGAGTCATGCACTTGGGATGCATAAATCTAAGGGAATTGTATGCGATAGGAGGCAAGAGGTTGGTGTGCATGGACCAGGAGAAGGACCTCGGAGTGATGGTTCTGAGGATCTCAAGGTGGCGAAACAAGGCGGTGGCCAAAGCCAGAAGGATGCTGGATATACAGCCTGCACCAACCACCCTGTTACCTTCCTATTTATTCTCACCTCTTCTGATTATGCCTTACCCTGTTATTACACTATGAAACCTCGTTTATAAAGGTGCTTACATTGTCTTTATAAAACAGATTTAAAGTAAGTGCCTTTTTGGACTTCTCACACTGGTGTCCTAATACAAAACTACTCCATAACTGGGTAAGTTTAGCCAGGCTACCCCAGCCAAATAAAGGGCAGTCCTAATTCCAACTGTTCAAATTAGCACCAGCCAGAATAAGGACATTTTTCAGCCATAAAGCTAGCCTAAATTCAGCAGAAAATGTGGCTAAAACTAACCAGTTAAATATTCCTTAGTAGCAGCAGCAAAATTAGCAATTCCCTGGCACAGCTCCAAGGAGCTACAACATCCACTGCTCCCCACACAGTCGTGAGCAGCAAAGACAGGAACAAAAAGAAAAAAAAATCTCTCCACTGTCTCTTTCCTGTGTTGTCAACAGCACAGATTACCCACAGTCCCTTTCTGCTGATGATCCCGAGTCACAGTTCAAGCCAGGACCCAGCTTATATTCTCCCAAAGTGGCATGCCACAGTTGCCTGAGATTGTTCCAGTGGGTTTCATCAGGCATCTCTTCAAGGAGCTGTTTGCTTCCTGGTCTATCTCCCTTCCTTTTTTTCGCTCAAGAAGGGGGTATCTGAGTTCTTTCTTATCAGGAGGAACCTAGACTTCAGAGCTCACCTGGTGAAAAGGCATGTCTTCTCTGAAATAAATCACAATAATGCAAGTATGTTCCCAAACAGACCTTTTTACTAGAAAATGATGAGTAACACTGAGAATGGCTGTAGATAAAAACCAAATGGTGCCATGGGAGTGTGCTCATATGAGGCCGCTCCGGTAGTCCTTACTGACTGGAGTTAAAGTTCAGGCTTCCACCCCAGCTGGGAGTGAGAGCCGGCTTGAGGTGGCAGCTACACCCACGTTATCTGAAGAGGGGCATGTTGCTGGATGATCACTTGTGGGTACTTCCAGCAATGATCGCCAGTCTTACGGGCTGGGGAGCCTTTGTCAAGTCTGAATGGTCCAGGGCCTCATGAAAGCCTTCACCAACTCTTCCAAAGTGACCCCAAAAGGAGCTTCCCCTCAATGCCAGTTGAGTTAGCCAGACTTTGGAGGGCATGCCCACTGCTTGGTGGCAGAGCCAAATCCAATGCTGCATCACTGTCAACAGGGCAATATCCCTAGCCGCTAAGCAGACTAGAACATACATGGCCTCCGAAGGAATGCAGGCAGTAACTGACTCCACAGAATCTCTTATCCAGCAGAATAAACTGACTCCACAGGAGCAGGGTTGGAGATAGCAGGTCTGCACGCATCACCATCTGGAGAATAGCAGCTGCCGCCGCAAACTGACTCTTCAGCAAAGAGTCCACCTTTCTATGTCCACCTTGTCTTATGTCCCAAAACAGACGAGTTCAGGCCACCAGAACAATCCAGCCCAAATAGTGCTCTATGCGCCAAAGTACATGCCCCAACAGTGATGAATGGGCAGATGCTGGAGAGGGGAGCTTCCCAGGGCCATGGTGCAACCACACCTTGAAGTGGAGGAGTAGCCTAATGGTTAGAGCACTGGCTTGGGAACCAAGCAACCAGGGTTCAATTCCCACTAGCACGCCTTGGGCAAGTCACTTAACTCTCCACTGAATCCAAGTTATCAATGTCCCTGTTTAATGTACATTACCAAGTTTAAGCTACAATATAAACTGCTTTGACTGAAATGATAAAGCAGTATAAAAAAACCTGTTAAATAAATAACTACAACTTATCCAGTCTGCACTTCCATGAGAACTATTAAGTTCTACAATCCCTTCCTCTCCCTCAGAGATCCTCATGTTTGTTTGAATTCAGATACAGTTCTCTTCTCCACCACCTTCACTAGGAGGCTGCTCTATGCATCCATCACCCTTTCTGCAAAGAAATATTTCCTTAACTTATGCCTGAATCTATCTGCTTTCACTTCCGTTTTCTGACCCCTCATTCCAGAGCTTCCTTTCAATTGGAAGAGGGCTACCTCCTGTTCATTTATTCTACTGAAGTATTTAAATGTTTCTATTGTATCACCTCTCTCCCGCCTTTCCTCCAAAGTATATATATTGAGATCTTTAAGCCTATCCTCATATGCCTTATGATGACGATCACTATGAATAGAAGGAAGTCCTTACAGAAGGTAAAGTATTTAGAAGTTACTTATAGAGCCATCCACTGAGAACTCCTCTCTTCCCAGTGCATTCAACAATATCTGAGCCTCCTGTGGCAAAGTCCACCTCAGACACCAACTTTTCTTCCTCTTCAGCAAAACCTTACAGAAGCCTTTTACCAGAGTTGACTGACTTCCATCGGATGCCTCTGTCAGATCTAACAGATGACTAGCCTTTGGCCATCTGCACAATGTATCAGGATTTGGACTCTTCTCCAAGGATAACATTACCACGCAACTCTTTGGCAACAATTCTTTGACTGAATAATGTCCAATTAATCCCATCCATAGATGATATCTGATCTGTTTCCAGGCTGAGCTGTTTCCCTGGTTATCTGTCCTTCCTCTAAACTTGGTATAAAAGCTCTAAATGTTACACTTAAATGTTCTGCTCACTGACTTCTATATCATCATGGAAAGAGCTTACAATTGCTCATTTATATTTCTGTCTCTTTCCGAAAACCAAGCAAAATCAAACCCCATCTCCCGCAGTTAGAAAATATTTGTTTTACTCACACTCTTGTCTGTATCTCACCTCTCTCTCACTATGAGAAAAATCTCACTTTTTTACCAGCTAGGACACAAGGACTCCCTCTGCTCTTCCTAGGAGTCCTCCTTGGGCTAGTTAGACATGCTGAGGCCCAGGGCAGAAATTTCGGAGGGGGACGCAAAGCCCACAAGTAAGTTGTGGCTTTCACAGCTTCAGGCAGTTTTGGGGCTCCCCATAGCAGGGGAATCCAGGGAAATTGTCCTTGTTGCCCCCTCCTTATCATTGGCCCTGATGCCTCTTAAATTCTCTTCTAGCATGTCCTATTTACACTCCCAACTGAGAAGATCGATAGACGACATCAATTCCTTTCATGTTCGAAGGACAAGAGCACATTAACACTATTCTAGTTGGCCTAAGAGCCTTATGCTGGTATGGTTACAGCTGAGGGTGGAGGATCAAGTTCATGTGTCAGGTTGTTGAATAGGTCCAGGATGGACGTTTGTGTAGGCTGTTAGGTCTGAACTACTGAGAAGGGGCAGCTGTAAGTAATATATATACTGTATGTGCTGCTGATAGCAGAGGCCGGTGTCAGCAAGTGGAGAAGCAGTGATTCTTTTCTGAGAGGAGTGGAGCTAGGAATCACAAGATATGCAAAGAATAAATGCTACATAGAATTCCTGCCACTCTGTCTTTCCCCTCTCTGCTTTTATTCCTATTATTTCTAAACTTCTTTTATATCCTAATTTTGCTATTTTTAGAGCTGTGGAGATTTTGGAAGGGGAGGGCGAGGGGAGATCCTGGGCAAATTATTTGGGAAGGTTTAGCCATCTATGGCCATGACAACAATGCAGAAGCGGAGGCATCTATTCTGGGTAAAAGGGGAAAATGTATGACAAATGTCCTGTGAATGTTACAAGGAAAGCAGGCAGAATTAAGATTGTGTAGATAAGAAAAAGTGTTTTTTTATTACTTTTAGTAACATACTGACCTTGCATATCTGCAGACTTTTGTGTCTGATAGCTTGCTAGGGCATTTGCCGTTTTCTTCCTTAATAACCTGAGGGTTTGCTGCATGTGAGAATGCTATGATTTTCTCCACTGATTCCTAGGAAGCCAAGTTCAACATGCTCGCTAGTGATGTGTGGGCAGACGTTTCTGGCATCTTGCTCCTTCATCATGGTGACATCATGATCCATGCATGCACAGAGCAGTTTTCCTACGTTTTCTCTACAGAGGACAGACACTGCACAAGCAATCATGCATCTCTGCACAGGGATGAGGTAGCTAATGCCTGTCATGGCTCAGAGCAAGCAGGGCAGAAATTCTTCATTGTGTGGGGTAATTTTATACTAGAATATCTATATGAAGTTCAAAGAAGTGCCTGTTTTATAAAGGTGCCTATGTTGGCATCCCCTTTATAAAATATGTTCTCAGAACCAGCCTCAATAGCATGCAGATTTGCACATGCTCCCAGAACCAGCCCGATGAAAACACATTTTCACCTGCCCTGGAAAAAGTGTGAAAGATGTGAGTGTGTGTGTGTGTGTGTGTGTGTGTGTGTGTGAATTCTACTCATATACCTTTGCATTCTATAAAATATGCACATACACTGCAATTCCACCTTTGTTCTTGCCAAGCTAAGTCCCTGGGATTGCCTATAAGTAGATCACCTAAAAGCAGGCAACATTTTCAAGAGTGTGTGTTTTCATGTGTGCACGAGGTCACACAATTTTGTAAGAGACCTTTTCTGCATGTAAAACAGACTCTACACATGAAAAGGCAATACAAAATTACCTCATATGCTCATTTACATCTAGTTCATTATTAAATGACTCTGGCTAGCAAATATTTTGATTTACTACCCAAACCAAATAGCCATTTTCCTCAGCCACTTTTCTAACGATAAAATAAATGACAACTCCATCATTAATAAAGCTGGGGCCAATATTCAGAGTGATAAATGTGGTTACTAGACTTTCTAACCACATTAATCACGGCAACTGGCAATGCCAGCCCGTCCATTGTCCGCGAATGTTGTTCGCACAGGGCCCCATGCTTCAGGGGGCCCCGCGCCAACAACATCTTGCATTCAGTACTGGCAGGCAGGGCGGCTTTAGAGAGAGCCGGAGAGGGCCCGGCTCACCTCTGACAGCCGCCGAAGTGAAGAGCACCTTTTTTCTTCACTTCCCCCTAACGGCCAATTTCCAGTCCTATCCTAGCCCCTCTATCGGTCCATTTCCAATCCAAGCCCCCCCCCCCCATCAGCCCATTTCCAATCCTAGCCCCTCTCCCCATCAGCTTTTTTCAGTCCTAGCTCCCCTCACTCAGCCCATTTCCAGTCCAAGCCCCCTTCCCATCAGCTATTTTCAGTCCTAGCTCCCCACCACTCAGCCAATTTTCAGCCCAAGCTCCCCCCCCCCCCCACTCAGCCCATTTCCAGTTCAAGCCATGGATCTCAAGCAAATCATAGTCCACACACAAAAAAGGCAACACCCCCTCCCCCCCAAAAAATGAACAGAAACTTCAAACAATTCAACCAGGATGCATTCCTTAAAGATATCCTCCCACAACTGGAAACCAACACAGCTGACCGCATCACACCTATCGACAGATGGAATGAAGTCATCGGCATATATAACATTCTCCCTGCCACTCACAACCAGGAAACCCCAAAGAACCATGGTACAACCCTGCCCTCTGCAAACTCAAAACACAACTGCGGAAAATAGAATGAAGATGGCAAAAAACAAAACAAACATGAAGACAAAATCAACTACCTAAAACTTCTACAGATCTACCACACTGCAACAGACAATGCCAATCGTGCTTACCACTCAAAACTGATCAACAGTTCAATCAATCATGCGAGGAAACTTTTTGACCTCAAACAGCTGACAAGAACACCTTCGATCACCAACCTGAATACTGCCCTCACCCCTCAACAGCTGGCAACCCAATACAAACAACTTAACCCTCAACCCTTACCCCTCAACCTAGCCCTGCTTTCCCAATCACCATAACCCCCACAAGTTCCCATTGTCATCCTTCAACACTATCAGTACAGAAAACATTGAATCCATCATCTCAACCCTTAACAACACAACCTCTCTCCCTTGACCCCTGCCCAGTCAGCTGGATCAAGGCAATGAAAAGGAAAATCAGCCCCATACTCACCAGAATCACTCACTTAACCCTACAACATGGTCATATACCACAAACCCTGAAATTCATCTCTATACATCCCACCCTAAAGAAACCTAATCTTGACCCCTTGGACCCAGCCTCTTACAGACCAATTGTCAGTCTCCCTTTCACCGCAAAAATCATTGAAAACACTGTTTAACGACACCTCCAAGACCATATCAACAGGAACTTCCTCCTTGATCCCCAAAAGCGTGGATTCTGACCACTGCATGAAGTCGAAACACTGATGGTCTTCCTTGTCGACACTCTAATAAAAGGCATCCAAAACATCTTGGCCACTTCTGACATTGTCAACCAAAAACATCCTGCTACAATGCCTTCAATCCACCGGCATTCAACGCACCATTCTAAAATGGTTCTCATCATACCTTACCCAACAGATAAGTTGGTTCAAATATATCCACTCCCCTCGAACAAACTCAAGTGGTACCTCAAGACTCCACCCTATCTGTGCTCCTCTTCAACATCTACCTTCAACCTCTCTGTTCTATCATCAAATCCCACAATCTCAAATTTCATATTTACACAGATGATATCATGCTTTATGGACCATTCAACACGGAACAACTCTCCATCAATCATCAAAAATGCTTTGCCGAGGTGTCCAACTGGTTAAAAGACAGTTCTATTAATGAAGTTCTATTTTTAATGAAGGACAACATATTCTCTCCACCAGCCACCCTAACACTAAACAATACCCAAGTGCAAGTTCAACCAGAAGTAAAATACCTTGGCATCATCCTAGATGAATACCTCGCCTTCAAACAGCAAATAAACAACACTGCAAAAACAATTTATTTTAAAGCCAAACCATGCAATGGCTCAGACCTCTCTTGGATCCCTCAGACTTCCGCACTGAACTTCATGCAATAATTCTCCCCCATATTGATTACTGCAACTCCATATACCAAGACCTCCCACAAAATACACTACTTCCACTATGCACTGCACTATATACAACAGTGTGCATTCTGCAAGGAGCCTCAATTCTCAACCATATTACACCCATCCTCAAGCAACTCTATTGGTTGCCAATAACAAGCCGAATAAAATACAAGACCCTCCTTCTAACTCACAAAACCATCCACTCCTACTCAAATACATAGCTCCACACATTGCTCCAAACTCAATAGAGCCAGAAGAACTGCCACAAAAAATACTCTCATCATCCTCCATGCTAGAACCAAATACAACAAACAAGCTTGTAGATGAGCCTTTCAGCTATATCCCCCTCTATTTGGAACGCACTTCCAAACACAATAATAAACACCACTCATCTCTGTGCCTTCCGAAAAAAACTAAAACCCATCTCTTCTCAGAACATTTTAACCCAACAACATAACCCCCCTGCACCTACCGTATATGATGTAAAAATTATAAAAAACAAGAATTGTTACCTATTGTACATAGTTAACTGTTAAATGTAACACGTTTACACTGTATATAGTTTGCATGTTCAATGTAGACCAGATAGTATATTTATGTTCTATGTAAACCGCTTTGACCCAGAGAAAAGCGGTATATAAAACACTGCTAAATAAATGATAATCCTAATGTGGTCTTATCTTTACCCAGTTTCTTTGCTGGCTTTCCTTCTTTTATTGTTTTTCTTTTTTTTATTATTTATAAGTATTTACAATTCACTTCCAATAAAACTTGTTACAGAAATACAGAAGGCCAATAATTAAAACATTTAGTAACACCTTCCTAATGCCAAGGAAAAGGAAAAGAAAAAGAAAGGACATCAGTCCCCAAAACAGCCCACAATTTATGAAGATATCAAGGACTGAATCCCAACTAAATTAACCCTAACAATTTAGAATCAATTACTTAGGTATGGAACAGACTAGGAGTCAACATCAGGCTCTATGATTGCAGGGAGTTGTATTATAATGGTTTCATTCTTATCAGGTCAACAACAATAAGTGAGGATAGGGACCAAGAAATCAGACTGGCTTACCCTCTGACGCGGAGGTCCCGACGGCTTGATGTGCCCTGATAGCATCCCATAAAATTTTCTAACATTTTTATTCTGATGTTATCATGTTTGCACCCTTCCCTACCTTAAACACTAAGGGGGTCATTCTGAATCATCCCCGCTATTTGTGCCAGCTTCAGCCACCGATTAACTTCACCGCCAGTTATACTGGGACGTTAGTCGGGGGCGGAGAATGGGCAGCCCAGGGGCGGAGAGTGGGCAGGCAGTGGGCGGTTGCCAGCCCTGGACATACAGGGCTGATTCAAATGTTGGCCCTGTACATCCAGGGCCAGCAAAATGGCCAGCAAACTCCCCTGGACGTTTTTTTTTTTTTAAATTAGGGGCGTAAAAGGGGCTGGGGGGGGGGGCAGGGGACATTCCACGCAGCCCGACCCTAGCCTTCGGAGGCCGGATTGGGGGTCAGGCTGCAGGGAATTTGCAGTTTTGGTCAGCGGACGGCATCGTGGCTTTTAAATGGAGCTGCAGTGCCATGGCAACATGATGCCATGGCTCCATTTAAATGCCCTGACTGAGTTAGCCAGGTGAAGTCCTGCATGTGCAGGCCAGACAGAATCACTGTCCTGGCCTCCACATGCAGGACTGTTCACGATTCTGATCCCATGGGGCTAGATGTGCCCCATGGGATCAAAATTGTGATCCCCTCTGAGTCCGGTTCAGACCGGACGCACAAAGGGGATCTACGTCCGGGACAGAATCGGGCCCTAACTATACCGCCTTGATAGCATGTTTTAATGCTGACTATCTGCCAACAGATTGGCCGTGAATTACAAAAACACAGAGGTGCTTTTTGTAAATAGAGATCCTGTATTTCATCCACCAGTGACACTGAAAGTTAATTATGCTGAATTGAAGGTCAAAACAAAGGTTTGCTACCTAGGAATAATATTTCATCAAAGGTTCATCCTTCATGCTCACATCAATAGCGTCATCAAGAGTGTATGTTATAAGATGAGGGTGTGCGTAGTGTCCATATACTGTTAGACAACAGCAGTTTTTGTACTGTTGTTTCAAGTCCTATTATTGCCATATTTTGACTACTGTAATTTTTATCAGGAATTGCCGAGAAATGCAATCCAGCTGGTACAAAATACTACTGCATGTATTTCTTAGGAAATTAAGAGTAACCCATATCATCCTATTGTTAAGGCAGTTACATTGGCTTTCCATTACCAGCCAGATTAAGTATAAGGTTCCCAGGCTCTATGCTCCTAGGCTCCGGAATGCCCTCACAGACAGGACCTTATGGACTTTCATAGTGAAATAAAGACTCATTTGTTTAAGGAATATAATGTTTTAGATATCTGAACTAGTAATTTCTAGAGTATCGCAGTGAAAGGCCTAAATCCTCGATGTTTAATATGTTATTTTCTTAAGTCTTTGTTATTGTTTGAGGGAATCATTTTAGAAGCCCATTCAGATTTGGAAAGCACATGGATATCTTTGGAGCCATTTTAGAAAGACATGAATTTGCAAGTGCCTGGTGCAGTCACATTCAGGTCATTTGACCAATACAGGAAACTGATCTAGAAGTAAAAAAATGAAGTACCTTAAGGACCATAGACCAATCTCTCAATATGGCATCACACATAAAATTAGTCACTAGATCTATCTTCTTTGTTACGAATGATCCAATAGCCACTACTTGATAGTCATGATTTTAGATCAGTACTCCAAGCGTTGATCACACTGCATTTTGACTTCTGTAACGGCATATTACAAGGCTTGCCAAGGAAGGTTACTAATCAACTTCAAATGGCTCAAAACATTGCAGCACGTGTCATATGCAAAGCCCATAGCTCAGAACATATCACCGGCATTCTTTGTAAACTGCACTGGTTACCGATTACAAGCAGGATCAAATATAAAATGCTAATGATCACCTTTAAACTACTTAATAACATCGCATCATCATACCTTTCCACCCTAATTAACATACCCATTATTGAAAAAATCAGAAGAGGATTCTTACAAAACACAATAATTGTTTCCACAGACTTTCATAAAACAAACTGATCTACAAGTAACAGAGCATTTACCTATGTTGCTCCTACTCTCTGGAATGCCCTACAGGATTCATTAAGAGCTATTAAAGACCTACACACATTCTGAAAGGAAATCACAACCTATTTATTCATTGAATAATATGGTAATACACATGACAACAGTGATATTTACCCAACCTAGCTACTAATTCGCATATCCCCATCTCACACACAGAAGCCTGCAGGGCTTATCAGTATGTATACTCTTGTAAATAGTTAATCTGTAAATAATGTACTTGTAAATAGTTTACTGGTAGTTAATGTATCAATGTTACCCTGAGTTTTATGCAATTTGGTTTAGTTTTATTGTAAACCGCCCTTGATCTTGGGAAGGGGTGATACAGAAAAAAAAAAAAACACAAATAAATAAATATGGGGGCATAGTGGAGGCATGTCCAGGGCATCCCTATAAATATAAAAGTATGCACCTGACTTTAGAATGACATTCTACATCTGGGATTGCCAGCAGACACGCCCATGCTTCTGGGCATGAATAGGCACCAAAGAAGTGTTTGTTTCAAGATTCTAATACCTATCAACAGAAGAGGGAAAAACCCTCACATTCTCCCAATACTTTTCGCTCCTGAAAAAAAACTGTATGTAAATAAAGAAACCTTTTTCCTTGTTGCCATACCGCTTTACATCTCCGCTTGCAAAATGGCAGGCCAGGACATGCATGTGGCATCGGATACACACACACATTCTGAAATACCATCGCAGGTCATCTGGACTGCTGCCGTTCATGTCAGACATGTGCAAGTTTCTAAAATCGAGCAACAACTTGCATGTGTCCAGCCCATTATTTGTCATGTTACCATTTTGTTATGTTTTAATGGAGACATTTAACTTTTAGGGTGGCAACAGGTTGATTTTAAAAGGCACTTAACTTTACATGTGTCCGCCTTCACTACAGCTCCTCCCATGGGATTTCAGGTATTTTGACTTGGACTTCCCAGATTTCACCTGCACGCCTTTCTAAAATGTGCTTTCATTTGTGTATACCTGCTTTGACTTTGTAGATAAAGATGGATTAATAAAATTATTAATTTAATTTAATGATTATAGGTATCCCTGAAGTGTAGACAACAAAACTGCATAGGAAGTCTGAAGAGTAACTTCATGTGCTTAATGTTGTTAAGTAAGCTAGCTCTATTAAAATATGCTTATTAGACTGCATCTTAATCACACATTCACACAGGAAGTTGTCAAAACAAGCTCCCCAATTGCAGGATCTTATGTCTTAGTGATAAAAATTGAATACCATTGGCTACCTCAAGAAAAATTAGATCTTTACTATTAAGGAACCAAGTCCCCTCATTACAAAAATATAACCCAAGGATCCTGCCCCTATTAGGCTCAAGCACAAATACAACAATCAAGATAGCTGGCTTAAAACATTTATTTCATTTCTTTCTAATACCTCAGTTAAGTTCAGGGAGTCAAAAGACAAATGTGAAACACCATCTTGAGTCTGATGCAATTTTTTCATAATGTAAGGTGGTATATAATAAGTCCTAGAAACAGGAGGGCAAGACTGTTCCGGAATTTTTACTATTTATTTATTTAACATTTCTTATATATTGCCTTTCATGATATCAAAGCGGTTTACATTAACAAACTGAAATTACATTGAACAGGGCATTATAACTTGGAGATAACTATTTTACAGGGAACATCTCCAACATATACTGATGGAAAAAATATCAAAGATTCTACAGGCAATTTATACACGCAAGGTCCTATGACGAACCACATTCTCCAAGTTTTCAATCTTTCCAAGCAGATCCATGATATATTTAATCAAAAGAGACTTATGTTCTGTATTTATTTATTTACATATCTTATACCCTGTCAAATCACTACAGTTCAAGGCGGTTCACACTGCACAAACTGTAAGGCTAAAGGAGGTCTGCACTATCAAAAGTACATCTATGGTTGAATGAACAGGCAATAATATAAAAATGCTTTGGTAATACTAGAATAATCTTTCAAATGTGTTCCATTTTACAAGATAGTGCAAGGTAGTTAACAGCAGTGCTTACACTCTAGGTTGCCCACTACATACCCTACCTATGTTGAATGCATTCCTGTTCCTCTGTTGTCGAGAAAGGAGAAATTTTGCTATCTTGTTCATTTCCTTTTCTTGGAATCTTGTTAGACCAGTTTGGACAAATGGGTTATGTTTCTCTGTCAGCAGATGAAGGAGACAGAAAATACAGAACTTTCCCGTGACATCATTGATGGTATAAGAAGAGGTGCAGCTGGAGGCTCTATCTCAGCTGCCTTCTCGCCATGGTTTTGCCGAACAGGTTCTCCCCAGTGCAAGGGATGTCAAGCAGCTTTTCTTGGACCCATTGCTCGAGATCAGAGGTCTACAGCCAGGCCTGGCGCTGGGCACCGATGCCCCAAGCCACCACTAAAGCCGCTGACTCAAAGCCATCGTAAGCCGCCCGGGAAAACAACTTAAAGCAGTCCCGGATCCCGGAGGTCAGGGGTTGTAACCGTTGGAGGGGTTCCCAGGCTAGCCCTGCTGAAAACCCAGACAACTCCTGGGTCAGGGCCTTGAGGTACATGCCTATGTATAGTTTATAGGCCTATATTTGGCACCCCAGCATCGAGACCTGGTAGCACTTGCGTCCAAGGGCCTCGAGGGCTCTGGCCTCCCTGCCTGAGGGGACAGAAGAATAATTCTTCTGGCTCTTGAGTTTTTGCAAGGTTGACTCGACAACCATGGAGTTAAGTGGGAGTTGGGGCTTGTGGAACCAAGGCCCCTTTCGGACACGGTACATGGCGTTGAGGCACCGACTGACAATCAGCACCATCGCTGTGGTCTCCCACATTCTCAGTAAGAGCCGCTCAAGGGTCAGCTGCATCGGCACCATGACAGACTCCTTAGGTGGGGTCTCAAACTGCACCGAGAGGGCCCTGGCCATATCCCTGACAAAGTCATGGAAAGCCACGTCCTCCAGAGGAGAATGCGCAGAGACACCGGGGGAGACTGCTCTGAGGGAATGTCTCTGTGCCAACTGATTTCTGGGGAGGCCTCATCATTGGTTTCCCAATGATGAGTCGAGGGATGTCGAAGACTCTGAGACTTTCCGGCCCTGGGCCTCGAGGCTGGCTCCGAGGAGCTGGAGCCCTTCAGAGGACCTGGGGTCCGAATACCAGAAACTGGGCAGGGAGGATTGGATACCTGAGGAATGGGACTGAGACCTCGACCGGTGCCGGGAACTTACATGAGGCCGATGCCCGGGAACTCCCCTGCAGTCGAGGACCTGGTTGTCAGGGCAGATGATGTGGATGAACCTGCCATCATTATCTGCTGCAGGGCCAGGATTGCAGAGACATTCTGCTCCAGAGTCACCATTCTGGTTTCCAGAACAGAAGGCTCCGCAGCCTTCGATGCGGGCACTGAGGAACTTGTGCCCAGCCCCAGCACTCTCGCAAGTGTGTCCTCGATGAGGACGATAGCCTCGAGGAACCTCACATGGTCTCCACCGGCCGAGGAATCCTTCTTGAGGACCTTGGTAGGGTGCTGCTCAGAGCCACCCAAATCCCTCCGTGGGATTTTACTGGGTTTCACCGGTGGAACCTTGATGGGTTTTGAGGATTTTTTCTTCTTTCTCTAGGGGTCCAGGGTCTTCGTGAGGAGCTGCCGCCGTGGCACTCCGAGGACACCCGGCCCTCATGGGAAGTGCTGGGCTTGGAGCTCGGCATCAGTGACACAGTGCCCAGTCAGGCCTTGGGAACAGCTTCTCCTGCAACTCTGATCTCTTTTTATTGGTTTTCAGAATCATGGCCTGGCACAGGTCGCAGGAGATGCTATCATGGTCCAATCCCAAGCAGCATAGGCATCAGTCATGGGTGTCGGTGATGGACATGGCTTGACTGCAATGGTCACATTTTTTTAATCCACCAGGGAAGATATGGTGGGAAACACCTGGCCGGGGTCGATGACCGCCGGGTGAAAAAAAGTATGAATGCCGGTCGAAGCAGGCCACGATCAAAAAATTGGAAAAGAAGCAGAGAACGGCGCTTGATCTGGTGCCGGCTCGAGGAGGGAAGAGGAACCAGTACACAACCGGGGAAAAAATCAACTTTTAAGGATTTTAACAAGGATCTTTCTGGGGGAACAGGACGGTCCTCCATTGTGCTTCGCGGACAAAAGGAGACTGAGCAAGATGGCACCTTTGGGCAGGAAGGGGACCACACATGCGTGGTAGCTTTCTTTGAAAGCTGGGGAAATGCTCTGTTAGCGCCGACGTCACCCATATGTGAGGACCGACTTCCAGCTAGTTCCTGGAGAAGTGCACCTCTCTTATACCAGTGGTGAAATAACTGGAAAATTCTGATTTTCACTGTTTGCATAAGCTTCTGTCTCCATAATCTCACTAGTCTAGCAGGATGATGAGGATATAAAGATAATGGTCTTTCTAAAATCTAGTAGCAAAGACTGATATTCGTTTGTGTGTGTCTTCATATATATATGATAATTAAATTAATAGATTTATATACATAGTCATTTTTATGAGAGTGATTGAAAAAAAGAGGTTAAAGGGACAATGAAAATTACTGATTAATACTGAAATTCTATACTATCAAACAAATTCTGGGGTTAATTTAAAGTGACCTAGGCACTAGGAGAACATAGCATGCAGCTTTACATGACATATACATATATATTCCTGGGGGTGTAGAATGGGTGTTGCAGGGATTGAATCAGCACTTATGCATGTATGTTATATAAAAAAAGAATAAGTGGCAATTCTTACCTACACATCCTTGCACAAAGCTATTGCTGCCTTGGAGCAGGTATAACTGTGCAGTAGCTTTTGGGGAGGCAATTTTATGAAATCATATGTTGCCTTTATAAAACAGGTACAACACATATGCCCTATGTGCCTTGACAGCCTAGGCCAGCGATGGCGAACCTATGGCACGCGTGCCAGCTGTGGCACGCGAAGGCCTTGCAGCTGGCACGCGTGAAGGTCCGCAAAAAAAGAAAAAGCTGGCTCTGACTGCTGCCGCGGACGCGGCAAGGGCAGAATGCAGCGTCCCGCGGGGCCCCCTCCGCCCGCTAAGCCCCTCTGCAAGGGCTTTCAGATTCGCGAGGGAGAGCGTCTCCCTCGCGTCTCTGTTAAGCCCGCAGGGGCTAATGGGAAATTTCCCATCAGCCCCTTTAGACGCGAGGGACTGATGGGAAATTTCCCATTAGCCCCTGCGGGCTTAACAGAGACGCGAGGGAGACGCTCTCCCTCGCGAATCTGAAAGCCCTTGCAGAGGGGCTTAGCGGGTGGAGGGGGCCCCGCGGGACAGTGCAATCTGCCGCGGCAGCAGCCAGAGCCTGCTTTTTTTTTTTTTTAAATTTGCCAGGGGGGGTTAGGACTGCTAATGGGCCGGGGGGGGGGGTTAGGACTGCTAATGGGCAGGGAGGAGGGGGGGGTTAGGACTGCTAATGGGCAGGGAGGAGGAGGAGGGGGGGGTTAGGACTGCTAATGGGCAGGGAGGGGGGGGTTAGGACTGCTAATGGGCAGGGAGGAGGAGGGTGGGGGTTAGTAATGCGAATGCGCAGGGCAGGGAGGGAGGGAGGGGGGGGTTAGGACTGCTAATGGGCAGGGAGGGAGGGAGGGGGGGGTTAGGACTGCTAATGGGCAGGGAGGGAGGGAGGGGGGGTTAGGACTGCTAATGGGCAGGGAGGGAGGGAGGGAGGGGGGGTTAGGACTGCTAATGGGCAGGGAGGGAGGGGGGGTTAGGACTGCTAATGGGCAGGGAGGGAGGGAGGGAGGGAGGGGGGGTTAGGACTGCGAGTGGGCAGGGAGGGAGGGAGGGAGGGGGGGTTAGGACTGCTAATGGGCAGGGAGGGAGGGAGGGGGGGTTAGGACTGCTAATGGGCAGGGAGGGAGGGGGGGTTAGGACTGCTAATGTGCAGGGGGGGCGGGCGGGCAGGGGGGGGCGGGCGGGCGGGGGGGGTAGGACTGCTAATGGGCTGGGGGGGTTAGGACTGCTAATGGGCGGGCGGGCGGGGGGGGTAGGACTGCTAATGGGCTGTGGGCTGATGGGGGCTGTCTGGAAATGGGGTGATGGGGGTTAGGACTGGTAATGGGTTATAGGGGGGGCTTAAACTGAAAATGGGTGATGGGGGTTTAGGACTGGAAGTGGGTTGATGGGGGGGGGCTAGGACTGGTATTGGGTTGGGGGTTTGCTAGGACTGGAAATGGGCTGATGGGGGGCTAGGACTGGAAATGGGCTGATGCAGGGACTAGAAGGGAATGGATGCTGGGTGAGGCTGGAACTAGAAGGGAGCTGATGTTGGGGGAGGATTAGAATGGGATGGGGCTGGGAGAGTAAAATGGAGAGGGGAAAAATATTTTGTGTGGGAGGGATAAAAAATCTACAATTGGCCGGGTATTGGGAGAGTAAGTGGGGATTGAGGATGGAGGGGTAAAATTTGAGTGGATGAAATAGGAATGAGGAAAGAGCAAAAGGAGAAAGATTAGTATGTTAAAGCGGATGTAGAGAGAGAGAATGGAAAAAAAAAACTAGAAGAGAGAAGAAAGGACAAATGGACAGCAGATGATGGAGAGTTAGCAGAAGACATGAAGAAACCAGAAGAAAGTGGCTGGAGCAATTGCAACTGTGTAACTGAGCTGAGGTATTCTGTTTATGTAATTCCTTTTTGACATTGCCACTTGTTCTCTTTCCCCAGTAGGTCATGTATTGTTATTGTCTGAAATGTATTGGTTTAATATTTGCAGTGTTGCCTTTTGATAGGTATGGTGTGGTGCTTTGTGAGTCCTGGTAGTGCTGTTAGGATACGGCGGGTTTGCTATTGGTTCTAAATGGGCAGTGTTTGTAGTAGTTCCTAATGTGCCTGGCGGTTGGCACTGGATTATAGTAATGTAGAAATCTTTTAGTCTGTCTTTATCCATACACTCATTAAGAGACATGTTTACTAAAAGTTAGTGTATGTTAGCATTATGCAAATATTTATGCAAATTGACGTGCTGGCACTTTGAGGAAATTCTTTGGTTTTGTGCGGCAGTTTGGGCACTCGGGCTCAAAAAGGTTAGCCATCACTGGCCTAGGCACTCTTTTATAAAATTACCTTCCTTGGGTCTATGTATGCAAAGAACTGGTTGAATGTAATCGTGTTATCTTTTTCTGCAATGACTACGCAGCTTTCTCAGAAGAAAATGTTAACAGGAACATATCAGACATGCTACATTCTTGCACTTTTTCATAACTAATACCAAAAAAATTGTATTGTAATAGCGCACTCCTTTCCAACATAGAGTATATTCAGCCCTGCACATATACATCGAAAAACACAAGGTGCAATATGTACATAGAATCCGTGTGACTTGTAATGGCTAACGTCTACCATTGTAAGATTTAGTCTTAATCTGTGATATTTGCAAGAAGCTATATTACATTAAAAAACACACCAAAAGTTCAATACCTACAAATTACACTGGTCAACACTGAAATCGTTACTGACTTTAAAAGGCCCTAATCTGTAGTATCTTGGTGAGCTGAACACGAATATAACATTAAAAAAATTTTATTAGCTCTTGTTTTGAAGATATTGCTTGTAGTTCATTTTTGACGTTTCACCGTGTAAATTTATCCAGTAGGATATCAACAACATCACAAATAAGCCTTGAATGATGTAATATTGCATCACATTGCATAATACCAGCATGCACACATCATCCAGAGTTGATTGCATCATTTTCTGATGCAATGCAATACTACTGCCAGACAGCTGCTGAAGCCATCTGACGTCAGCAGTGTACTATACGCAGTCGGAAAGGTTGAGCATTTAAAATATTTCAGACTGTGTGCGAGACAGTTTAAGCTACTGTTACATGTAACTTTTATTAATCATATAATTTTAGCCATTTAGGTACAATACAGAACAGTAATGCCGCGAATGTGCGTTAATACCGTGGACAATTTCTGCTACATTTGTGGGGAAGTGACATTTGCCAACCAGAAGAAAAGTATCACTTCTCAACTGAAGAAGGCATATCATATTTACTTCGGATGCAAGATTGGTGACCAATACAAGCCTTGGGCTCCACATATATGCTGCACTACATGTACAACACAGTTTTCACAGTGGTTGAATTGCAAAAGACCATCAATCCGTTTGCAGTCCCCATGGTGTGGAGAGAGCCAAGCAACCACACAAATGACTGTTACTTCTGCTTGGTTCCTCCTCTTTCCAGCGGAATAATGAAGCAAAAGAAGTCGAGCATAGTCGACCCAAACATTCCGTCTGCATTGAGACCAGTTCCACATGGTGAGGGACTTCCTATTCCAGAACCTCCATCAGAATATTTTCTTGATTCATCTGATGAGGACAAGGGTGAGCCGACCTGTTCTTCTCCTGGTCCGTCAGCATGCAGTGACCCAGATTTTCACTGGAATGCATTATCAACTCCACAAAGAATAACACAGGAAGAACTAAATGACCTGGTTAGTGATTTGGACTTATCCAAGAACAAGGCAGAATTGCTAGGATCAAGACTCCAACAATGGAATCTTCTAGAAGAAGATGTCAACATTACTTCATATCGAAAGCGCCACCAGCAGATGGAGCCTTTCTTCAGAAAGGAAGGTAATCTGGTATTCTGTTCTGATATTGAAAGCCTCATGAATGCCTTAAAAATCACTCATGACCCACAAGACTGGAGACTATATAGACTCTTCGAAACTGAGTCTGAAGGCTGTGCTTTTGAACAATGGAAACCTTCTTCCATCTATTCCAGTAGCGCATGCCGTCCACATGAAAGAGACATATGATAACTTAAAGCATCTACTGACTTCCATTAACTATAACAAGTACAGCCGGCACCTCTGTGGTGACTTGAAGGTACTTGCCCTTTTAATGGGACTGCAGCAGGGATATATAAAATACATATGTTTCTTATGTGAGTGGGATAGCCGAGCAAGGGATTGGCACTACTTGCAGAAGGAATGGAATCGCAGACAAAATGTAACAGTTGGAGAGAAGAATATCCAGCCCCCAGCTCTGGTTGAGGCTCACAAAATCCTGCTACCACCCCTTCACATCAGACTAGGTTTGATGAAAAACTTTGTGAAAGCCATGGACCGCACTTCGCCAGCTTTCCGATACCTGCATGAAAAGTTTCCTTGACTCAGCGAAGCAAAGATTAAAAAGGGAGTTTTTGTGGGTCCTCAGATTCGAGAGCTCTTCAAAGATGACTGGTTCAACTACTTGCTGCAGGGTGATGCGAAACAAGCATGGAATGCTTTTCGACTAGTGTCAACAAACTTTCTCGGTAATGTTAGGGCAGAAAACTACAAGGAACTAGTAGAAGACAGGCTGATGCAGTATCAGAAACTTGGCTGCAATATGTCTCTAAAGATCCATTTCCTTGATTCCCATCTCGATTTCTTTCCTGACAACTCTGGTATTGTTAGTGATGAACAGGGCGAACGTTTTCACCAGGATATCACAACGATGGAGTAAAGATACCAGGGAAAATGGTCCACTGCAATGCTGGCTGACTACTGCTGGACACTCTCCAGAGAAGCTCCCGAACAGCTGTACAAGAGACAGGCGAAAAAAATCTAAGAAGTAGTCTATGACTTGTTTTTTTACAGGTATTAACCGAAGGCCTATTATATTTACTATTGACATGCACTTCGTGATGTAAACATTAATTCTTGTAGATTACAAAAGAACTAGAGCCAACTTTGCAATTTCACTGTCATATTCATGTTCAGCATATAAAAATTGATAAGAAATGACTATTTTTATTTCAGTAACATGACTTTTGTAAAAATTTGTTGACCAGTGTTATCAGTGGGTCAGGTCACCCTGTCCCTATAATTTTGAATGACTAAGATAACGTTGTTGAATGAAATGAAGAGATGGCAAAATCTAAGATGAGGGCCAAAGACTACTTGCAGGGTAAACAAAGAATATACAGAGTCAGTGGTTCTCAACCCTGCCCTTGGGACACACCTAGCCAGTCAGGTTTTCAGGATAACCACGATGAAAATGCATGAGAGATTTACATGCACTGGCGCCACGGTATTCAAATCTCTCTCGTGCATATTTACTGCAAATTTTTGTGGCTTCATTGCCCTCAATGTGCTTGTTCTTGGTTGTTCTCAGAAGCTAAGCAGGTTCAGGTCTGGCTAGTACTTGGATGGGTGAACACCTTGGAATACCAGGTGCTATAGACTTACTGCACAGAAGAAAGGTCAAGCAAATCTACTTCCAGTTGCAACTTGCAAAGAAAACCCAGGGGATGGGTCACCAGGAGTCAGCACTGACTCAATAGTACACAGGGGCTAATTTTATAAGGAGTTGCCTAAAGTTACATGATGCCACTGACTTATTAATTTGTCTTTATTATTTATTTAAAACATTTTTAAGAATCCTTTATCAACATCCCTAAGCAGTCATACATAATCATAAACATAATAAAAATAAATAGTACATGTTACAATATACAGACAATAATTCAAACATGACCAAAAGCATCCCTAAAAAGAAGGATATTTTCATGATTTACTCACATAAATGAGACTGTCGCAATTCTATACGTACATGCATCACTGCAATGGCACATACTTTCACTGTAAGCATGGGCAGGGTACATGGAGTGCACAAGGACAGTATCTGTATAAATTATAGGATTTTTCTTAATAAAATACTAGCATAAGTTCCCAAAAAAACACCTTGACTTAAGGTACACCACCTAGTGTTGGTGTAATGCCTGGGCCTAGATTTGTAAAAGAACACATGTAAAGTATAAAATCTTATCATTATGCACATTATTTACAAATCTAAGCACCGGCACTTACACCTGCTCTAGAACGGATATAAATCAACGCTTGTTTTTCGGCACTTAGATTGGTATTTTATAAAGCAAATTAGACAGCTACTTTTGTTAGAAAAATGGTTTAAAACAGGCGCATTTTGGCTTTCTTACAGTAGGCACCCGGTTGTAAATTGCTCTTTTAAATCCATAGGTGGACGGCACCCACTCCTAGACTCAAATTCTCAACTTTTACTTCTGCTGCACAGAGACATGTTTGAGTTACACAAGGTTCTTCTGTGTAACGGTCCTCATGACACTCATGCCCATCAACTTGACTTGTGGTGGATGACAGGTGGCATTCGACAAGATACACAAATCAGACAACATCAAAATCTATGCCGCATCCTTATTCAAAACATGCCTCAACTATCTTTCCTTTAGAGAAGCACCTTACTCTAAGGAACAATCAAGTGATCAACAGACCTACCTGAATATCTCCTCTGTAGCAGACTCAGGGGAATATCTAGGAAGCTTAGCATCCCAGATCACAATAAACAATATATCCACTCCCTCCACGGAAGAAAAAGAACGCCTGAGAATCATCGACAAAGAATTCTTTAAAGATGAGTCAAATTAGCTTGGTAGCTCCTCTTCCTTTCCGCACACCCAGAAATCAGCTACCCAATAACAAAAGACACATTCTCACCTAACTGAACAGAACTTTCTAAAGAAACAAGACAGCACTTTGTAACCTTCATGTTGGACATGTTTACTAATGGCCATGCAGAGACAGCAGTGTCTCTGAAAGAAAAACAAAGAATTCAGGTACCTTCCAACATAAATCAAGTCACATCTGAATCATATTTGAATCAAGCACACGGTTCCAGGGAACCTCAATGAACAAGTTATTCCTCAATGGGCTTGATTTAACCAATCAATTTCAGGAAGGAGCCTGTCACTGTAATAGCAAACATTCAGCAAATATTCTACTGTTTCTTCTAAGAAGACTATAGAGCAACAGCCCATTGAACTCAGGAGAACAGCACAAAAAGCAGAAAAGGAGCATGGCACAAAATGCCAGACATCTATTGGAAAGAGACATGTGGACAATGGATTAAAGTCTTTATCTATGGAAGAAGCAGCCATCAACCTGCTGAAAAGACTACAAGCAATGTTAGCTGTGGTCTGTTTGAGACTTCACAAAATAGCCTCCAAGAGTGCTAAGGTGATAAAAGCATCCTCCTAGGAAGATAACTCTGTAGACTTATGTAAGAACATAGGGCCCGATTTTCATTTAGGCAGACTATGCTCTGCATCGGCGCATATTCTGCCCGCCAACCCTCTTAACCCAGATTTTCATTTCCACAGCAATGAAAATCTAAATCTGGGTCACACCACACAGGCCGGCAGCGGCTTAGGCTAAGTGGGTAGCAGCAATTTTTGATGCTTCCCGTTTAGCCCCAGCACCTTAAAGATAGACGAGGGTTTTCATTGCCTATCTTTAAGGCGCAGAGCGCTAAGCGGGCTGCATCGAAAATCACTGCTACCCGCTTAGTGCCATTTTCTGCCTCCACCCCAGAACGCCCCAAACACCCCCCGCTGCTATGCAGATAGCATCTGGGCACATTAGAGACTTAACCGGGCTTTTCCAAAGGCACTACCCGTGTAGGGGCCTTTGGAAAATCCTGGCTAAGGCATTTACACAGGTAACATGGGCTGCTACCCATGTAACTGCCTTCGAAAATCGGGCCCATAAAATCTGCCATACTGTGTCAGACCAAGGTCCATCAAGCCTGATATCCTGTTTCCAACAGTGGCCAATCCAGATCACAAGTAACTGGCAGGTTCCCATAAAAGGTACACAGATTCCGTGCACCTTATCCCAGGAGTAAACAGTGGATTTCCCTGATCCTCTTTAATAATGGTTTATGGACTTTTCCTCCAGGAATTTGTCCAAATCTTTTTTAAACCCAGCTACACTAACAGCTTTTACTACGTCCTCCAGTAATGAATTCCAGAATTTGATTATGTGCTGAGTGAAAAAATATTTTCTCCTATTAATCTCTTGTGAGCTAAACTGTGACTTCATTGCATGTCCCCTAGTCTTTCTACTTTTTGAAGGAGTAAGCAACCAATCTACGTTTACACCTTCCACTCCATTCATTATTTTATAGACTTCTATCATATCTCCCTTCAGCCATCTTTTTTCCAAATTGAAGAGCCCTAACTTTTTAAGCCTCTCCTCATTGGTAAAGGGATTGAAGGATACCCCAAATCTTTTCTATTTGCTTAATATCCTTTTTAAGATACAGTCTCTAGAATTGCATACAATATTCAAGATGCGGTCGCACCAAGGAACGATAAAGAGGCATTATAATACCCTTTGTTTTATTCTCCAATCCTTTCCCTATGATTCCTAGCATTTTATTTGCTTTCTTGGCCGCCGCTGCAACTGGGCGGAGGGTTTCAACGTGTTATCCAGAAGGCCATATACTACTACTACTGATCATTTGTATAGCATTACAAGGGGTATGCAATGCTGCACAGACACACATAAAAGATGGACCCTGCTCAGCAGAGCTTACAATCTAGTCAAGACAGACAACACAGCAGCTGTGGACAGAATACATTTAGGGGGAATGGTAATGAAACACAAGGGAGATTAGGCAGATCAGATCCAAAAGCAGCAACGAAGAGGTGAGCGCTCAGCCTGGATTTGCGAAGGGCCAGAGAAGAAGCTTGATGTACAGACTCAGGTAGTTTGTGCCAGGCATAGGGAGCAGCAAGGTGAAAGGAGAGAAGTCTGGAGAAGGCAGAAGAAGAGAATGGCACAGATAGAAGCGATCTGCCAGAAGAGCAGTGTTCCCAAAGAGGAGTGTAGGGAAAGATGAAAGGAATGGTAGTGCAGAGCAGCAGAATGAATGCACTTATAGGCCAGAGGCATGAAATGCATTTGTTGCTCAGCATCCTTTGGGGAACTGCAATGTTAGCTTCGGGTTTTGTGCATTTGGTAAGGGTCCATCCTTAACAGTTTAAAGCGTGTTTGTAGAGATGACTAGGATCACTGAGACCGTTTTATAATGCCAAGCACCATTTGATGCAAGGTATGTCCTGACATACGTGTTCATATTCACATTCTCTTACTCCATATTAGAGTGCATTGGGCTTACCTAGCATTTTTCAGGGCATAAAGAGAACTGGTAAGAGGTCGAGGTTGCAGCAGCAGTCATTTCTCATTGTATTTATTTCTAGTTTGCATCAGCAAACTACTGTCAGTATGAAGAGCAGCTTAGGAGATGCATGTTTTACCGAGAGGTGTGACGTCCACAGGTACATCCCAGAGATAGGCGGGATCCGAAACGTACAACTTTTCAAAATACGGTGGGCGTAGGGACATCCAAAATGTTTACCCATGTCCCATAATATTGACGGTGGACATGTTTCTCCATTATATCACATGGCCCGTGCCTGTACCCATGAGTGGGTCGCACACTGGATGTGTACACAGGCCAGCTGCATAGCACTTAGACATGCCTGACGTGGCACGGGCAATCTCCTTGATTCCGGACCCGTGGGCATGTCTAGACCTGTGGATGCGGAACTGGGTCCAAACGGGGCCCATTTTTAATTTAGATGTGTCCATGCACCGGACATGTATGTTATGGAATTGGGTTCCACATGCATAACATTGCACTTGTCCACATTAAATTCTATCTGCCATTTGGCTGTTCTATCTTCCAATTCATCAAGGTCTTGCAATTTTTCCCAATCCTCTTGTGTTTTAACAACTTTGAATATTTTTTTGTCATCTGCAAATTTGATCACCTCACTCATTTTTCCCATTTCTCCAGGTCATTTATGAAACAGTGGGTATGTCAGTACCCCAAGCTTACACTGGAGAGTGCACTGGAAATAGCTGAGGGATATCATGAAGCCCAGCTGGCGACTGAAGCAGGTAGGGAGAAGGGGAAGAAGTCATCCATCAGCCCAGGCGGATGGAAGGGGAAGCTGGAACAAATGTTGGCTCGTATGTTCCAAACCTCAAAATCACCTCCTAGGTGAGGGCGTAGCCCCAGCCATGACCCCTTCACCTGTTTTAGGTGTGGAGCCCGGGGACATTTTTGCTCAGAAATGTCCCCTGGGTATGGAAGAACCCATGGATGCCAGTCTAATCACCCCTCACACCTGCGCTTTTGTGGACACTCCCCACCCAGGGGCACAAAACTTTGTGATTCCAGTGGAGCTCAAAGGAAACTACCTCCAGGTCTTGATAGACTCCGGGAATGTGCAGACCCTCATTCGCTAAGAAACCATAGCCAGATTTCAAATTCACTATGCAAAAACGGTAATACTGGCCTGTGTTCATGGAGACAGTCAAATGCAGGAACACAACAGGCAGAACAGGAGTGAGTCATCAAATAATGGTTCAAAGTGTCTTTATTCAGCCAAGAGTGTTTGATACTGGCGTTTATCCTAAAGTGTATCTTTAAGAAATTGGTTCACATGAGAAAGAATATCAGAGTGCTGCAGTATTGGTGCCAATACACCCCTGAGGAAGGCACGTACCAAAACATGGCCATATCTGGTGTGCTATACTGTATCCCTATATAAAGACTTTTTGAATCATTATTTGACAACTCGCGCCTGTTTTGTCTGTGTGTGTGGAGGTCAGAGGCAGTATCCAATGGCACAGGTTTCACTTAGAACTCCAGCAAGACAAGCCACATTCGAGGTCGCAGTGCTGCCCTGGCTCCCATATCCAGTGGTGATCAGCTGAGACTACCCAAACTTCGGAGCGATATGGGCCTAGCTAACTGACGGCTCCACTAAGTTGGACTAGGAAGATTTCCCAGAGGCTTTCCCACTGGAAGACACAGATCTATATGTTGAGAATCCCAAGGCTGCTAAGTCCCGGAGTTAGCGACACCACTACCAACAGAATCTGGGGACAGCTATGAGGGAGGGATGTGGGGAGGAAGAACCTAGGGAAGTAACCTCTGGGGATAGATCAGGGCTCAGCAGTAGTGACCCAAATACAATTGTCCCCTTCCCAGAGTGGGGGCTGAGGGAAGACCCAGGGAACTTCAGGAGGGCCCAGGAAGAGGATAAGTCCCTCAAACATGCCCGAGAGTGGGTTTTGAAGGTGGATGGGAGGTTCAGTAGACAACAGAAAGTCGCCTGCAAGAACCTTTCACTCTTTTGTGCTAAAGGGAGATTTATTATACAGAGTGGCCAAGGGGGCCCTAGAGGGGGAGAAGTAGAATGGCCTTATCATCAGCAGATGTTATTCTTGGCCCATAGCCATTTATTAAGGGAATACCTGGAGGTGGAGAAAACACTAGTGCGTGTTTTAGCTCAATTTTTCTGGCCCGGGGTCCATAAACAGCTGCAGTTATATTGCCAGTCATGCCCGACCTGCCAACGTCATAACTCGACCAGGGTCCAACCGGCTCCTCTAGTGCCTATGCCATCATTGAAACCCCATTTGAAAAAGTGGCCATAGATCTTGTAGGACCTTTGGAGCAAACCACCTAAGGCAACAAGTATATTTTAGTCATGCTTGACTATGCTACCCAATACCCAAAGGACACTGCTCTAAGGAATATGAAGACTACTACAATAGCGAATGCCCTCTGGGAAGTATTCTCGCAGGTGGGAATATCAAATGAGATCATCACAGATCAAGTAACATCCTTTGTATTCAAGGTGATGAAGCAAATGTGCCTCGATGTCCTCGTTGAGCGACTCAATAAAACTCTGAAACTGATGTTAAAAAAGTTCATGCAGGGCAGAAAGAATTAGGACATTCTCCTACTCTATTTGATGTTTGCCATTTGCAAGGTATCTCAGCGTTCCATAGGGTTTTCGCCTTTTGAGTTACTCTTTGGAAGATGGCCAAGACACTAACAAAGTAGCCCTAGTGGAAATAATGTCTTGCGTATCTTCTAAAAACGCGGTCAAATCAAAATTATTCTGCTCCTCTAGGACAGCTACATCTCCTTCCTTAAAGCTTATTTTAGGAAAAAAAGATAATTGTGGGGATAAAGTGTCCATTTTTCCTGACGTATCAAGGTCTACACAGTTACGTAGAAAGGTTTTTCTTGCATTCAAAGCTAAAATCCTTGCTCTTGGAGCAACATTTTTCTTAAGATGCCCTTGTAAATGTCTTGTTTCCCTCGGATTTGATAAATTTGTATTTCTGTCTTCTTCAGAGAGAAGTGGATTCTTGAAAAGGAAAAGGCACATTGATTATCCATCTTTAGTATATTTCACAAATTTATTTCTCAGGGGTAGGTTGCTATGTTGACAGGTTGCTATGTTGGCAGGGGACACATTCCATTGAGGTTGTGGTGCCTTGCTTTGTTTTCTTTTTGTTTATTTATTTTATATTTATTGTGAATGATTTCCAGAGACGTGGGCTGACATACTTGTAAATGTTGTGTTATTATGGAAGTATTATGGGTGACCTGTTTGTATTTCTCTAACCTGTAATTTCATATTGTATAGCTGTAAAAGTCTTATAAATAAAAGATTTTAAAAAAAGGAAGATGGCCAAGAGCATTTTAGATGTGGTAAGAAAACCTGGGAAGAACAACCCCATGCCAGGCATAATTTGGTGGTATACATTATACAATTCCAAACTGGTTGAGGAAAGCCAGAGAGGTGGCCAAACTCAGTCTGGAAAAAGCCCAAGCCGAATAGGCCAGGATGCTACAATTGGGTAGCCGTGCACCATACTTTCCAACCAGAAGTCAGAATTTTAGGCTTATTGCCCTCATCCAAGAGCAAGTTACCCTGTAAATGGTAGGGGCCCTATGAGGTGGAAGAGAAAATGGGACTTGTTAACTACAAAAGACTGCTCAGTCAGATACATGGAAGAAAACCAAAATGTACTAAATTAATCTACTGAAAAAACTGGACTCCAGTGACAGCTATGGTGATACAGAGAGATGATTTTAGGCTGAAAATTTCAGTCCCATTGGATCCAGCTCAAGTCCTGATTGGAGACCAGCTCTCTGTTGCACAGAGAAGAGATCTAGAAGGTTTGATCCACCAGAACCTAAAAGTGTTCTCCACCTACCCAAGATGAACCCACCTCATTTGTCATGATAGCGTTACTGATCCTGAAGTGGATATCCAACAAAGAACTTATTGGATTCCGGAGGCCCAGCGACAGGCCATCGCCAAGGAGCTGGAAGAGATGCTTAACCTGTAAGTTATATTAGAGTCTATGAGTGACTGCTCATCACCCATCATCTTGGTTCCTAAACCTGATGGAAGCATCAGATTCTACAATGACTTCCGGAGGGTTAATGCAGCTTCTAAACTGGAAGCATATCCCATGCCCAGAGTAGATGAGCTAATCGGCGAAGCACGCTTTATATCAACCTTAAATCTGACCAAGGGATACTGGCAGGTGCTGTTGACTCTGGCTGCCAAGGAGAAGACTGCTTTTTCAACACCCCAAGATCTATTTCAGTTTATAGTACTGCCCTTTGGATTACACAGTGCTCCCTGACACATTTTAACAGCAAGTCAACCGCCTACTGAGACTGCACAAAGAGTATGAGGCTGCATACCTTGACGACATCATTATCTACAGCAGAGACTGGACCACCCATATAATCCAAGTACAAGCCATGTTGACATGCCTGCGGAAGGTTGGGTTGATGGCCAACCCCAAGAAATATTTTCTGAGAGGTCATGAGGTTCAATACCTGGTATATTTAATAAGGAATGGGCAGATATGACCTCAGCTACGGAAGGTGGATGCCATTGCCCAGGTCTCCAACCCAAAGTCGAAGAAAGAGAACTGTGCCTTCCTTGAATTGAATGGCTATTACTGCCGGTTCATCCCTAATTTTGCAGAGGTGGCAGAGCTGTTAACCAATCTCTTCCGGATAAGAGCTTCTGAATGGATTCAGTGGTCATCAGACCTGGATCTGACCTTCCAGCGCTTCAAGAAGGCCATATGCTCTGAACCCATCCTGAATAGCCCTGATGTCTCTCTACCATTTATTGTGCAAACTGATGCCTCAGAGGTGCACCTAGGAGCCGTTTTAGCCCAGGAAGTTAGGGGTGAAGAACATCCCATAACATTCATGAGCAGGAAGTTGCTTCCAAAGGAGCATCATTGAAGGACTACCACCAGACTCCAAAGCAGTCATCTCGCCTATCCTGAGAGACCTAGTGGAATGTGTTAAACGTCCTACCCGCTGGACCTTTGATGCCTTCGACAGGGCTTCCCACACCACTGCTATGGCTATTGCTTCCAGATGCACTGCTTGGCTCAGGACATCCGGCCTGCAAGAGGACACCCATTAGTGGCTGATTGATGCTCCCTGTGCAGAGGACAACTTCTTCAGGGGCAATTAAGGACACCATTAACGCCATGAAGGACCTCTTCACCACAATCCAAACCCTGACCTCAGAAGGTCTGGAGTGCAATTCCAATCACCGCAAGTCAAATGGATCATACCCACAGAAGTCTTACTCTGCCCCATGACAACACCTACCACAAGTGGCAGTCACCATACTCCAAGCAACAGTTCTACCACCAACCCTATCAGTACAAACCGTACCAGAGGGAGCACCGGCAACAGAAACAATCTGCATCCCCGTCTGGAAAAAGCACTCCCTCCTTTTGACTCTATGGGATACACGACCCTGCCAGTGGGAGGATACCTTTCATTCTTCAAAGGAAGCCTGACAGGACATCACCCCCGATAAATGGTCCTGGACATCATCAGCAATAGATACTGCATCAGACTCTCTGCAACCCCACAGCAAAGGAGAATTCCTCCCAGTCAGACGCAAGCTCACTTGCTCGCCACCATATCTGCAGAAATCCATTCCTGAAAGTGGAGGCTATAGAACAAGTTCCCCCCACCAAGATCAACCACAGTTTCTACTCCAGGTAACTCTTCATCCCCAAGAGGTCTGGGGTATCTGACCCATCCTAGACCTCAGCCACCTCAACAAATTCATCCACAAGGAAAGGTTCCGCATGTATACCCTCAGATCCATCCTTCCACTCCTGCAACGCAACAATTGGCTCGCAACACTGGATCTCCAGGCTGTGTACACCCATATCCCCATCCACCCAGCACACAGAAAGTACCTATGCATCTACATCTTGGACAACCACTACCAATATAGGGAACTCCACAAGTCCTGGGGTATGCATTTTTCCCTACCTGGACAACTGGCTCATCTCCGCCTCATCACTACAGGACACAAGGCACGGTTGCATTGCTATCTTCACTGGGCTTCTTCATCAACCACAAAAAAACCCCAACTCCAGCCTACCTAGGCCCTGGAGTTCATCGCAGCAGAAATACGGACACCCCAAGCGAGGACATTCCTACCTTGGCAGCGCACTGACATTATCACCTCCTTGTCACAAGAGGTGTTGTCCTCCAACACCATCAAAGTCAAGACACTACTATGACTTCTGGGCCACATGGTAGCTACCATGCAGATCATCCCCTTTGCCAAACTTCTCATGAGTACCCTCCAATGGCATCTGCACTGGAACTGGAACCAGCGCTCCCAGTCCCTGTTGTGCAGGGTCACTGTAGACTGCAAAGTGCAGGCCACACTTGCATGGTGGATGCTCCAGGAAAACCTCACCCAGGGAAAGCTCTTCCAGCAGCCACTACATAACCTCATCATCACCATGGATGCCTTCAAGACACTATAGGGTGTCCATATACTGCACTTCCTCATGAAAGGTACCTAGACAGTAAAACAGCGTGACCACCATATCAACCTGTTAGAGCTCCATGCCATCAGATATGCTCTCAAGGCCTTCTCCTCCTAGATTGCCAATAAAGTAGTACAGATACAAACCAACAATCAAGTCACCACGTTCTACATCAACAAGCAGGGGGGCATAGGCTCCCCAACCCTCTGCAGGGGGGCCCACAGAAATTGGACCTTCGCTCTGTCCAGTGGATGCTTCCTACAAGTGTCCTATCAACCAGAGAAGCACAATCAGCTGGTATACAGGCTCAACCACCATCTGGATCTGCATGAATGGTCCCTCAACAACAGAATTACAAAATCTCTCTTCCAGCGCTGGGGCTAAGCATAGCTCGATTCACCAATGAGAACCATGGAAAATGCCACCTCTTTTGCTCCAAATGTGCCTCCATGCACAGTCTCGCCTAAGATGTGTTAGACCTACACTGGGGGGACTAGTTATTCTGGTATGCATACCCCCCTCCACCTCGCTCATCTTCAGGACCATTTAGAAGATCATCGGCGACATTGCAACAGTCATCTTGATAGCCCCTCACTGACTGAGATAGATGTGGTTCCCATATCTTCATTGCCTTGCCAACTGCCCACCCATCCACCTTCCACCAAGGATGGGGGGACCATGCTGCAACCCAACCTGGCACCTCTTCCCCCAACCGCTTGGAGATTAAAAGGATGAGGCTGTCCTCCCTCTACCTCATTGCCGAGATACAATAGTTCATTCATACTGCCAGACGCAACTTCACAAGAAGATCATATGGCCTGAAATGGCTCCTGGTATGCATCATCAGGACAGGACCACTTCTGCCCCATCTCATTTATCCTCCAATACCTGACCATCCTTGCCAGCGTGGGGCTCAGAACCTCCTCCATTCAGGTGCACCTGTTGCGCATCGTAGCGTTCCACAACCGCCTCAACAACCAATCCATTTCCATACACCTGCTCATCTCACGATTCATGAAAGGTCTTGCCAACCTTTGAACCTCAGTATGCCAACCCGTGCCACCTTAGGACCTCAATATCATCTTGCAGCAGCTCATGAAGAACCCATTCGAGCTTTTACAGGATCCACCTTTCAAGCACCTGGAAGACCCTTTTCCTCATCGCCATCACATCAGCCAGATTTGTGAGGGATCTACAGGCACTGGTCGCCCACTCACCCTACACCCTACTGTACCCAGACCGTGCCACCCTCCATACACACCCCAAGTTCTTCCCCAAAGTGTCCTCACCTTTTCACATAAACCAAGCCAACGAACTCGATGGCTGCCTACCTTCTACCCTAACTCCACGCCATGCCAGAAGAACAATGCCTACACACACTCAACTGTGTATGAGTGCTATGCATCTACTTTGAGAGGACCAAGCCTCATCAGACCAGGGCACAGTTCTTTGTCTCTTTCGACCCAAAAAGACCGGGGTGCCCTGTTACAAAAAGAACACTCTAATAATGGATCACAGCCTGCATAGCATTCTGTTTTTCACCGGCTGGCACTCAGCCTCCTGGCTCCATCCGGGCCCACCAACTTCAAGCCCTGGCTACCACTCTGGTGAACCTCAATGCCATACTGGTGAGGGACATCTGCAAGGCTGCCACCTGGTCCTCTGTACACACCTTCCAGTGGCACTACTCAGTGGTGCAGAAGAGTTTATGCCACTCTATGCACACCCTCTGTGCCGCCCCCAACTGCCCTGTTCCCCCTGAGTGTACCGCCCCCCAAGTGCACTACATGCTGTCTCCCCCCTCCTTGAGCTGAAGTGGCAGCAGCTGAGCTGCCACTTCAGCACTGTGTCAGGCCTTAAAGTGGGCCGCATGCATGCATGTTCATGGTCTGCCATTCCTGTCCCCCTCTGACGTAACTTGGAGGGGGCAGGAGTGGCAGGCTGGAATTGCATACATGTGCATTTGCATTTTAAAACCTGCCACCTCCCAGGGAGTTAGGTTGGGTTAGCGATGCCACCCATCAGGATCTGTCGCCCAAAGCAACCACCTAGTTCACCTAGTGGATGGACCCTGTCACTACTGCTTGAATCAGCTCACACTAGCAGACAGCACCTTTGGTCACTCTAACCTGAGCATGGCCACACCACCAGGACAGGAACAGCCAGGTCAGAACAACACAGCACCTGGGGATGCCCTGTGACCAGACTATATGCCACTAGGATGTACTCCTGCCTCTTTTCATTCAGCCTGCTGGGACTGTCAAAGCCTTCTTCTTGTTCATTGAGGCCTTGACCTCACCTCTGCTGTTAATCATTTTGTTGACTCCTTGACCTCTGTTGTTAAATCCTTGACTCCAACTGTTCTGCATCGTTAATTGCTGCCTGTTATTGTTAATTGCTGTCTGAGTCAGCTCATGTTCCCAGTTAATAAAGAGCACCTTGACCTTACCGTTCTCTGTCCGGCTGTCTCCTTCAGACAACCAGCTTCATCCTACTGCAGCACATGCGGGCCAAAGGCCATGGCTATGGAGTCACCAGGTGTGACTGACTCATCCTGCTTGTCCTTGGAGAACGTAAGGTTACTTATCTGTAATAGGGGGTTCTCTGTGGACAGCAGAATAAGTCAGTCACACATTCCCGCCCACTCTCCCTAGGAATGGACACAAATATGCATGTGTCCGTGAGGGGCGAAGGACCTACTGTCCAACCTAGGAGGTCTCTGCTTTGGATGAACTGAGCCAGGTAGGGGCAGGCCAGGGGGTAGGGGCACCTTGGAAGATGCTCACAAAGACTTTGCCTTTCTGAGCTCTAGGAGATCACTTCCATCCATATGGTGCCATCAAATGACGTTACCAGGTATAGCTGACTTATCCTACTGTCCACGGAGAACCCCTATTACAAGTAAATTCGCTTTTACCCTTTTGCTTCTACTATAACCCAGATATGTACACCGCTTTGATGTTCTTTTCAATTAACAGTATAACAAAAATCACATAAATAAATAAATATACATATACTGCTGCATCATCCACTACTGCTATCACAGAGAGATGTTTTTTTCAAATGCATCTGTAAAAGCTATAGCTAAAGTAGCCAATGTGAAGATAAGAGATGTAGAAAGCATGGCAAGGTTAAGTTAGCACCACAGCCTAATCACACCACATCATGACTAGAATTATGTGCAGCAGTTCTGGAAATACAGTGGAGCTGATAATGACTCAGTCAAATCCTATACTGACAGTAAAGTAGTACTGGGGTACATATGCAATCAAACCATATTGCATGTTCTATGTATATGTAAGCATGAGAGTTGAACACATCTGGAAGTCAATATGACCAAAACAATGGCATGTTCCTACTGACCAAAACGCAGCAGATCATGCCACAAGAGCTGCTCCAGCAGTTCACCTCATGTAGACAACATGATCGGCAGAAGCAGACATTTTTATGAATCATGACTACTCATCCCCAGCATTGAAAACATGCTGTTGAGCTTTTGGACCCTAAATCCAACTCACAAATCTGTCCACAAATAACCTTGCAACTAGCACTGCACCTAGAAGAGGTATTTCATGGAAGACGCAATCAGAGCCATCGGGTTCTAAATTGTTCGTGTAAAATGATGCATCACCACATTAATTATGGAGGAGTGGAGGAGTAGCCTAGTGGTTGGGGCAAGGTACTTCAGGCCGGAAGGTCGGTGGTTCAAATCCCACTAGAGGACAGCAACTTTGGGCCGGAAGGACTGGGGTTTCTAGTCCCACAGGTGCTCCTTGTGGTCTTGGGCAAGCCACTTAACCCTCCATAGCCCATGTTCCCTGTAAAATAGTTATCTCCAAGTTATAATGCCCTGTTCAATGTAATTTCAGTTTGTTCAATGTAAACCGCACTGATGCAGAATAGCGCGGTATATAAGAGAATGTAAATAAATAAATAAATAAATAAACAATTCACAAAATGTATTAAATGATGCAAATGAGGAAACAGCAAAAACAAAGGATGTCAGATTTTCCAGCCAATCAGCTTAGCACTAAGCTACCATTCACCTATATAGGGCTGGATGTTTTCAGACCATGGGCAATCATTTCATGATGAATCCGAGAAGGATGGATGAACAGAAAATGATGACCTGTAATGTTTATATATTTATTTACTTATTTATTTAGCTAGCTATGCATATACTGCTTTTCACCAGGTCAACAACAAGAGATACATTGAAATATGGTATAACTTATTTACAGTGTGTGTGTGGGGGGGGGTGTTATATCTTCACATTCCTGATTTGATATGCATCAGGTTTTCTTAACATATCTACAATTCTCCTTTGCTTCTCAGTCCATATTTCCATATAAGCATTCATGCTGTCTACATCAAGGTCATCATAATCAGAGGAACAGCCAAGCAGCTCCATTCTGACTGTGAAATCAACTATGTGGGTTCTTGCAGAGCAGTGAATATTAGCTCAGACAAAACTGACAGCCACATCATTGAAAGATACTGGTGAGACCAAAAACGCACATGGGTATTCAATCATCATCATTCTTCAAATATGGACCTTTGGGGAATAAGTGGGTAGAAACGCTGAGAAAGGCTTCTAGAATGTTTGAAGTGTTCCTCCCTATTGTATCTTGCTGTTTTTTCACTATCACAGTGCAACATTTTCTATAATGTGTTGTGATGGGGGTTATTTTCATTTTATTGTGTGTCATTTGCTATTATGCCTGTCCTGTGTTTGTTATACCCTTTTTATTGTAATCTGTCTTGACAGGTACTTGTGACCTGGATTGGCCACTGTTGGAAACAGGATACTGTACTTCATGGACCTTGATCTGACCCAGTATATTTCTTATGTTCTAATAAGCCTACTGTATTTAGAATGGTATATCAAGTGTAATAAATAAAATATAATAAAAAAAAAATAAAATGATCGGGATTGCTTACTGTACCCTGAACTCCATATTCTCAGTAACTGGTCTTAACCACTCTCCTTGCAGAGGTTTCTGCTATTATCAGAGCAAGACCTTTGGTTCCAATATCTATGGATCCTGAGTCACCATTGATACTGAAACTGGCTATTCTTCTTATTTATGAATATTTAGCTCACACCTTTCCAGTAGCAGTTCAAGGCAAGTTACATTAGTCATTTCCCTGTCCTCAGAGGGCTTACATTCTAAGTTTGTACTTGAGGCATGGAGAGTTAAGTAGCTTGCCCAAGGCCACAAAGGAGCATCAGTGGGATTTAAACCCTGATCTTTCTGGTTACAGGCTGCTGCCCTAACCACTAGGCTACTCCTCCACTCCTGGAAATGACCCTGTTTTACTCAAAGATAACCAAGCTCAGTGATTGACCAATGAGAACCATCATAAAAACCTTTCCCAGTAAAGATGGAGGTATCTGCAAAACTGAAGTTAGAACTATAAATCAAGGGACATTGAAATCCTTCATCAGACCGATCATTGAGGCAGTGCTCTTCATGCTTCAGGATGACGTATGAATGCGTTGGACTCTGCATGCCTTTTAATATGTTTTTACTTCTTAAGAAGTGCAATAAAACTGGTTAACTACTCATACCAGGCAGAGCATGCTCTGTCTACAGCTTATATTTGCATGTTTTGTTCAATGTTGCAGATACCTGCATTTCCCATAGCAGTACAGGTCGGCTATCCAGGGTCCTAACATTGTAACATAGTATATGACGACAGATAAAGACCAGTATGGTCCATCTAGTCTGCCCAGCAAGGCGGCAAGAGTAGGTGCACTTGCCGCTCCATGCAGGTCACTTCTCCCCATGCCTTTGTTTAGGGGTGTACCCATTGCTCTGTGTAGATCACCCTTATTTATAAAGATATAAGAGATAGTTATGCTTATTTTGATTTTATCCTGTTGCTATAAAAGGATCCACTATGTCTGTCCCATGCTATTTTGAATTCTGTCACTGTGTTTGCCCCCACCACTTCCATCAGTAGGGTATTCAAAGCATCCACCATCCTTTCAGTGAAAAAGTATTTCCTGACATTGCCTTTCAGTTTATCCCCTTGCAGCTTCATGTTATGCCCTCTAGTTTTACAGCTTCCCCGTCTTTGGAAGAGGTTTGTTTGTCCATTAATACTCTTTAAGTACTGTATATAAAGGTCTGAATCATATCTCCCCTGTCCCTCCTCTCCTCCAGAGTGTACATATTTAGGTCTTCGAGTCTCTTCTGATAAGTCTTATGATGCAGGCTCCAAATCATTTTGGTTGCCTTCCTCTGAACCGCATCCAGCCTTTTTATATCCTTTGCGAGATATGGTCTCCAAAACTGAACACAATATTCCAAGTGAGGCCTCACCAGCGACTTGTACAGTGGCATTAGTACCTCTTCCTTTCTGCTGGTAATTCCTCTCTGTATGCAACCCAGCATTCCTTCTGGCTTTTGCCACCACTTTGTCATACTGTTTCGCCACCTTGAGACCATCAGAAACAATCACACCGAGATCTTTCTCCTGGTCCGTGCACATCAATCTCTCGCCCCCTATCGCATACAATTCCCTTGGATTTCTGCTTCCCAAGTGCATTACACTGCACTTCTTCACATTAAATCTTAACTGCCAAGCATTAGACCATTCTTCCAGCTTTTGTAGATCTTTCCTCATGTTCCCCACTCCCTGAGGGGAGTCCACTCTGTTGCAAATTTTGGTGTCATCTGCAAAAAAGACAGACTTTTCCATTCAGCCCTTTGGCAATATCATTCACAAATATATTGAACAGTACCGGTCCCAAAACCTAACCCTGGGGCACCCCATTAATCACCTTCCTTTCATCCGAGTGAGTTCCGTTTATCATCACCCGCTGTTGTCTGTCAGTCAACCAATTTCTGATCCAGTTCACCATCTTGGGACCCATCCCCAAGCTGTAACCTTTAATCCCATAGGTAGAATATTACATGCGACTATTCCTTCTGGACCCATTGGAGTCTCCTTGCTCTCATCCCCTAACTTAGAATATAAATTTAACCCTATTGAGAGCCCTGGACATTGTGGATAAGCTATAATTCTCCTCTCCTGGGGTCAAAGATCTCCATTGTAGACTCAGAAGCCTTGAGCTGGCTCATTGCAATTCCTCTCCATGTGCTGCTGCAAGTAGCGTTCACTTTTAACCCTACAATTGAAATGTCCACAGAAAGACTCGTCACGTTTGTACTGACTCCATCTGCGCCGCACTCAGCTTCAATTATCTACAGTCAGTTCCTTGTTTATTTACTTATTTAACAAAATTTTGATTATACGGCTGTAAGTGAGGCGATATCTAAGCAGTTTGCCAAATTGCAATAAAACGGTTGGAAATTAAGAAAGCAAACTTCTCATTTGGATGTTGACTGGGTTGAATTTGATGCCTAGCAACTCAGCCAGCACATGTTACGAGGGCAGCACAATTTCTCAGCTAGAAGTACAACTGAATAACTGGCTAAATACAGCTGGTCACAATTTAACCATCTAGAACTAACAAGCTTTGCCAGTTAGTGCTGAAATTCAGTACGAAGTTGCTAAATCCTCCCCCTCCAATCCACCCAAAATTAAAGTTCAGCAGAGGCAGACAGCCTCAGAATCACCCTCCTGCCTGTGCAGATTTTAGAGGACAGCCAGCCTTTTTGTGATCTCACTGCCTCTGTCCAAAAAGAGAAACCTGTGGAAAGGAGGGTCAATGGCACCCTGCACAATCCTCTCTTCCCTCCTCCTCAAAGACAGAATTGGAAGTGGGGCTGACAGCACGATCATGAATCTCCCCACCTGCCTACCCACCTGGCATAACATTATTCAGCAGCATCTCCAACCATGACTTCCCACCCCCCACAAACTCCCACCTATCCCATCAAAGGTCCTCAGCCAAGCCAAGAAGACACAGCTTACAGTGGAAATGGACAATTGGGGGGGATGAGAAGGGGCTATATGCCTTTGCCCTCCCCAGCTCAACTTCAGAACTTTTTTTTAGGATCATGGGATGGGAGTAAGGTGTCATAAAAAGGAGATACTCGAGGTTTATAGAGGGAGAAGGATCAGGAAGAGGATTACTCTTGGTCACGTTTTACTTTATGCCAAGCAGAAGAGTGGGTGGAGTGAATGTAGAAGATGCTGTTGGCCCTTCATCAAGTCACTCTTTTGAGTGGGAGGAAGGAAGATTACATTCCCCCCATCATTTTCTCTCTTTGAATGGGAGGAGAGAGGATTACAAGGGCAAGGGTCATCTCATAGACTTCTGCCTTGGTATGCAAGGGAGGATCTGGCCAGCTAAATTTAGGCCTGTTACAGCAACACCTAGATTTACCTATCCAAGTTTGTTGGGTAACACTAGACATAAGCAAAAGGTCTTTAGGTTTCTCCTCCAAACCTATCCCCATCCCAGGCCTGCAGGCTGAAACTTAGGTTGGATATATTTAGATAGTTAGCATGGTCAATTTTCAAAGACATTGATCTAGGGGGCTAAGTTATTATTTAGCCAGCTAGATTTTTTTCGAAAACTGACTCTCATGTGTCCAGCACTGACACATGTGGATGAGAATCCCGGCTTGTGTGTGTGCTCAGAGCATTCCACGCTATTCAGCCATTCATATTTCATAGCGTGAAGTCTTTTGGAACAATAGACAGAATGATTTAACTGCTTTGATCAATAAGTAAAGTGAATCTGGCATCCGAGTCATATGTGATATGTTAAAAGAAGCCACACTGTAGCAGACCTACTATTTCAATCATGTCTCCACGGCAACTGGAATACTGTAATTTTTCCTTTTGTATGAAATATTTAAGTTTGATGTAAAACAGATTCTTGGCTTAGCTTTCTTGTATAGGCTACAAGACTGTATTGTTTTGGATGGCCCGAGTCCTATTAATGGATGACGACAGAAGGTGTGATCCAAGAGGCGAGGAGTATAGCTGAGAGAGAGATTTTCCTTGCCCTTCTTATAATGCAACCAAGATGCAGTGACATTCTGATTCACTATTTACTTTATTCTGCATCCCTGCTTATAACATCAAACCTATTAATCTTTTTTATTTTTGTTTATTTTTTTAAACGCTACCAATCCATAGTTGTTGCACTGTCGATCATTTTAAAAAGCAGTGCTTCTGTTTGCCACAAACAGAAGTTTTCTGACAAAAATTCACATGCATAATATTTGAATTTTGAGAAGCAGCCTGCTATATCTAAGCAGAAGCAGCAATAACAGCGCCCAGAGAGGAGCTCATAGCCTTCACACAACAGACACAAGTAGGATTTCGGAAGCAAGTATACTGGATTCTATAAGATGCTATCATCTTTTACCCCTGACTGAGGACTGCCACTACATTCTAGTGGAGGCTGCCATTAAGCCCATAGCAAACTAAGCTTCAGACTGATCGTCCACATTAAACAGTGAGCAGTGTTAGGAAAGCATAAGTTTGGCTCAGGTCTTAGTCCCAATGAGGGAAATACAAAGGGCATGTTTACTAAGTGTGGCAATGGTTTTGCAGCTACCGCACAGCATATGTCAAAATGCTGTGCGGTAGGTGCAAAACCTGTGGGGTATCTGCAGGGGGAGGGGGAGGTAACATCTACCCTGCAGATATCGAACAAGTCAGGCAATTACCGCATAGGCCTGCTTTCCCAGCATTGGCAGGTAGCATGAGAGCACCTACACTATCTGCCAATGCAGGGAATGTGGGACTGAGCAAAGGAGAACAAAAAGGACAAACAGCAGCAGCCATGATATCCTTCCCGTTCACAGCAGTGTAGGTGCCCCCAAGTCCCCCCCCCCCCGAGTCCTCTGATTCCTCCTCACCTCCCCCTCCCCATTTGGAGAAGATATAAATGTGCATGTCAGCATTTATACGCTACAGGGCTGGTTCTGGGTATTTATAGACACCAATGTTGCCTTTATAAAACAATCACCTCGCTGAGGCATCTTGTTATAAAATCAGGCCTTATACAATTTTAAAAAACAATAAAATTTGGAGAAACAGCAGCGGCAGATACCGGGGCTTGGCGGCTGTCCTGCTCTACCAGCGATTGGCTTGCAGTAGAAGCTCCTCCCACTTCTCCCCAACATCCGAAGGCTTCCGCAGCATTTAAACACCGGCTATGAGCAGGGAGGTGAGAAACAGCGGCGGCAGATACCGGGGCTTGGCAGCTGTCCTGCTCTACCAGCGATTGGCTTGCAGTAGAAGCTCCTCCCACTTCTCCCCAACATCCGAAGGCTCCTGCAGCATTTAAACGCCGGCCGCCTTCGCAGCTGCGCGCCCGAAGGGAGCGTGACCAAAGGGGGAACACCCCTTTGGTGCCCCTTCGGTGCTAATTTGAGGCCCTAGGGCCCAAAGCCGTTGGGGGAATGCCCAGAGGTCATGTGAAGCGGATAAGTAAGTCTGCAAAACAATCTTCTAATTCCACCTCTACTCCAATAGTGAATATTGGTCCTATGGATCAGCATGTGGTTATATTACAGAACGTTTCTTCAGCTGTTCAAGGTTCTTCTTTTTTTTTTAAATTCTTTATTTTCGTTTTATAACAACAAAGGAAAAGGAAGACATACAGCTAAAAGACAGATACATAACGTGTAATACATACACCAAAGTAAACCCCTACCACCCCCCTCCCCCCTGCTTCTTCTCTAGAAAACTAAGCATTCCCGAAGCGGGCGTGTACTTACATTATTGTGTTACAAAACCTAACGGTGATCTAAAACATGATGAGTGCGCATTATACAGGCATGTTGGAGCAATGAGCAGATTGTACATAATCATTAAGCATCTGCCATTTAGACAAGCGAGAGTGAGTTTGGACATGGGGAATAGCTCTCCGAGGTATCTGCTCATATTTACTATATAAGCAGACGAGGTTCCACCATTCATTGACAGTAAGTCGAGAGCTATCCTTCCAATTCCTCGTGATTAAGCATATGGCTATACCCAGCATGAAATCAAGAAGAAAGCGACCCTTCTTAGGAAGAGAGGGGACCTCCGCCACAAAGCGGAGTCCCACGACTTTCCAAGAGAGAGGTTCATGAAAGTGTAAGATAAGTTGAATACGACCCCAGACCCGCCCCCAATAGACCTGCAGTTGAGGACATTCATAAATAACATGAGCGAAGGTTCCCACAGCAGTATGGCAAGACCAACACAGGTCCCTAGCATTTGGGTTCCATTTGGCTATTTTTTCTGGGGTATAAAAGCATCTGTGTGCAAAGAAGAAGAGAGTTTGGGTAACAGAGGCAGACCGGGAAACCCGCACTACCTTACTCCAGAAAACGCTCCATTGCACAGGGGTTAAAGTGGTTTGCAGTTCGCGCTCCCAGGCTTGTTGGGCTCTAAAAGTGTCCGTGTCTGTACCCTGACATATTATTTTATAAAAGTTAGAGGCTACCCCATGTGTACTACTAATGGAGTGAACTATCTCTAATAGCCCATCCTCAGTAGGGGCAGAGGGCGGCAGGATTCGAGCACTTTTGAGGCAGTGTTGAAGCTGCATCAATTGAAAGTAGTGTTTCGCTGGTAACGCAAATTCCTTTTGTAAATCAGAAAAGGTTTTCCAACGAGCTGCAGAGAAAAGCTGTTGGGGTGTCCAGATCCCCCTGGAGTACCAGGGTTTCCAGGCTATTGTTCTATTTAGGACTTGAATTCTGGGGTTATTCCATAGCGGGAGTCCGTCCTGAGGACATACATTCGGGCCCAGTGATAGAATGAGAGTGTTAAAGGCCGCAAGAGTATCGACAATCATTGGTGGATGGCGGGTGTCTACTTGATAGGACATACCGGGGAGATGGGTCAACGGAATTGGGCTACTAAGCTCCTCTTCTATGTCAAGCCAAACTGGTCTGCTGTCTGTTGAGGCATCTAGCCATCGGGCACCTTGCTTAAGTAGAAAGGCTTGATGATATCTAAGAAAATCAGGAAATCTGGTACCCCCTCGTTCCTTTGCAGACTGCAGTTTATGTTTAGCTATCCTTGGTGGCTTGCCCTGCCAGAGATAACGGACGAGAAGGCCCTCAATATCTTTATAAGTACGTAACGGAAGTAAGCATGGCAGCATTTCTAAAATGTAGTTCACTTTGGGGACTATCATCATTTTCACAGTTTCTAAGCGGCCCCACCATGTGAGAGATAAGGGAGACCAACGATTTGTGAGTTCACGGACTTTGGAGACTACCTCTTTGGCATTAAAACTGATAGTGTCTTCTAAAGGAGAACAGTAATGGACCCCGAGATACTTCACCATGCGGGATTGCCAAAGGAAGGGAAAGGCCTGCATGTCAGCCTCATGTACCCAGCGGTTCAGTGGGAATGCTACAGATTTGGTCCAGTTAATTTTATAGCCCGATAATTGTGAGTATCCGTCAATCAGATCCAAGACAGCTGGAACCGAATCGAGGGATACGAAGAGCATAAGGTCATCTGCATATGCAGAGAGTTTAATCTCCCTATGACTAAAGGGGACACCTCGAATACGTGCAGACTGTCTAATAAGGAGGGCTAGGGGTTCAAGAGCGAGATCAAAAAGCATTGGTGATAGGGGGCAACCTTGACGCGTGCCTCTTTGGAGGTTAAATGGCTGAGATTTGATGGCGTTTACACAAATACTGGCGACGGGTTGAGTATACAAGACTTGGAGATATCGGAGGAAGCCCTCTCCAAAGCCATACCATCGGAGAACTGCAAATAAGAAGGGCCATTCTAGACGATCAAAGGCTTTTTTGGCATCCAGGGAAAGACCCACCCATGGATGGTCGAGATTGGCAGCACTAGATAGCACATGGCACAAGGTCCGAGCATTGTCAGCAGTTGATCTGCCGGGTATAAAACCGCATTGGTCGGGGTGAATTAGGGTAGCCATCATGTCAGATAGCCGGGTGGCCAAGATCGTTGCGAAGATCTTATAGTCGGCATTAAGTAGGGAGATTGGACGGTAGTTGGCGGTCAGTAGCGGGTCTCTGCCTTCTTTCTCAAATACAACCACATTAGCTGCAGAAAAGGATCCCAAAGAGGATGTATCTACCGCAAGGGCAGTAAAATAGAGTTTTAAGTAGGGAACTAAATCTGCACTGAACGTTCTGTAGAATTCGGTCGGGAGACCATCGGGCCCTGCAGCACGGCCCGAGGCTGTTCGTTTTAGGGCAGATTGGATCTCTGAAGTAGAGAAGGGTTCATCCATCACATCCCTATCATCTTCAGAGAGGGTCGGCCGCTGAATGCCAGAAAGCAATCGCTCGAATGTCTCTGACGAGAACTCACATTCAGATTGATATAGGCGGGTATAGAAATCCCGAAAGAGCTCTACAATGTCGGAGTCTGTGGTCACTATGCCCCCTCCCTGTGGAGCTCGAAGGGCCGCAACGCGTTTGGCTTCTTTTTGACCTTTCAAGGCATTGGCTAAGAGTCGACCGGCTCGGTTATTTTCACGATAATATGTCCCTCGCTGAAGCTCGATACTCTTAGAAGCTGCAGTTGAGAGGATTGAATTATATTGAAAACGGAGACGCTGTAATCGAATTAAAACACATGGGTCAGTGCGTGAAGTTAGAACTCGTTCGCCTGCCTTTATTTGTTGGTCTAGTATGAGCAGCTGCTGTTTACGTTGTTTCCGCAGGCGGATTTGATAGCTAGTGATCGTTGCCCGAATGGCCGCTTTGAAGCCCTCCCACCAAGCCCAATTCGCAGTATCTTGGGGTAGATTAAAATGGAAGTAATCCTGTATGGCTGCTCGAATTTCTGACTGGAACTCTGGCTGAGTTAACAGGGCTCTATCAAAGAACCAGGCTCCCGAGTTTCCCTGGGGTGCAGTAGTGTGTAATTGAAAGGAAATGGCAGCATGATCTGAAATATGTTGGGAGTGAATCTTTGCAGTGTCCACCTGAGGAACTAACAGTTTTGAGATTAGAAAGAAGTCTATGCGAGACTGAGATTTATGAGGGGAAGAGAAGAAGGTGAAGTCAAGCTCATTGGGGTGTAGTAACCTCCATAGATCAACTAAAGCAAGATCCTTAATCAGGGAGGTAAGCGTGGCGTGACTCTTGGGGGGACCACTCGTCCTAGGCGGCTGTTTGTCAATCAGGGGATCAAGGACTAGATTGAAATCCCCCCCAATGATCAATGAAGTATTAGCAGAAGCCTGCGCAACCTGAGCAATGGTAGCAAAAAAGGCAGGGTCATCAACATTAGGAGCGTAAAGGCATATACATGTAACTTCAAGGCTACCTATCTTGAGGTGAACTCTAGACCATCTACCTTCTGTATCTGAGCTAGTCGCAATAACAGTAGCATGCAAAGATTTCCTAACCAGTATGGCAACCCCACATTTCTTAGAAACGGCTGGGGAATAGGCGGCCACCATGTAAGGTTTAATATTGAGTTTAAGAGTTTCCTTCGAATTTAAATGCGTTTCTTGGAGAAAAATCAGATCCGCTGCTTCCTGACTGAGGTAGCTTAGGATTTTCTTCCGTTTTATCGGATTATTGATTCCTTTTACGTTCAATGAGAAAATCTTACATGGTGCCATCAATCGGTAATAGACATTTTAGGTAAGGGCGCTTGATAACATATAACATAAGCAGAATCTGTACAACAATGTCATAATCACCGAGTATTCTGGCTAATACACCCCATATTGAAAAGTATGTACCAACGTATCTTAGAGAAGAAGCAAAACCCCCAAAGAATATGGCGACCATATGTCTGCGGGAGGAGGCCCTAGAGAGGAAATAGAAAGACATGTAAAAAAAAAGAAAAGAAACACCAGAGTCCATAATAACACTGTCTCTGATACTCATCGAGGCTACTGTGGGTAGATGGAGTCGGGTCACAGATACCATCAAGAGTAAGGCCACAGACTGCCCACGCCAGACTCTTTGCTAGGCTGCGGCAGATCCAATATGGCAGGTACAGCGGATATGAGGAGACTTGCAGGAATATTCTGGAAGTCAGCGCATCAAGTCGGCTTCTTTGGAATCCAAAAACTCCGCTAGTAGATCAGGGTCCTCAAATGTTCTTGTCTGATTGTGAAGCGTGACTCGGAGCTTGGCCGGGTACATCAGGCCATAGCGTGCTTGTAGTTGTTGAAGCCTCGGCCGGAATTCCAGAAAGCGCTTTCGGCGGTCGACCGTGGGTTTAGCCAAGTCGGGATAGAAGGAGATCTTGTGGCTCTCAAACTCCATATGGCCCTTTGCCCGAGAGGCACTTAGAATTTGCTCCACGTGTTGATATCTCAATAGTCGAAAAATGATAGGCCGCGGGGTCTTCCTGTTGAGCGTTATGCTTGTGGGTACACGATGAGCGCGATCAATCTCCAAATCTTTGGTAAAGGTGATTTGGAGCAGGGAAGGGAGGATTTTGCATAAAAACTCTTTCATGTCTCCCGATTCCGCTCCCTCCGGTATGCCCACGAGTCGTATGTTGTTGCGGCGCGCTCTATTATTGCCATCTTCCACCTCTTTCTGCAAGGCCCGCACCTGTCGTTCAACTTTGTCAAGTTTGGACAACCGGGCCGCATGGGAGTCCAATATGCTCTCCATTTTGTCCTGACGCGAAGAAAGCCCTTCTAGCTTGCTTTGCAGCACACCAAAATCTTCCCGCAGCGCTCGGAGTGCTTCACCGTTTGCCTGCACAAGGTTTTTGACCCCTCTAATCTCTACGAGGATTTCCTGCTGCATTTCGGGGCCCTCGCACAAGGCCGGCCCCTTCTGCGGGGACGGAGGTTCAGTTTTGGAACGTTTGCCGTGAGAAGCCGCTGGAGATCCAAATTCCAGGCGCGTTGGTTTGGTCCCCGCCATCTCACCAATGTGCCCCGGCAAGATCAGAGTAGAAGTTCTAAGTTAGTGAGGTGTTAATTCAGGATTCTGAGTAGGCCTCTCGGGAGCCTCAGCGTTATGCGACCATCCCGCTGGACATCAGGCTCCGCCCCCCCTGTTCAAGGTTCTTCTTCTTCTGCCTCCGGTGCTTCCCTAAGCTCCATTGATAGGACTCCTCCACCTAACCCAGGACTTTCTCAGATTCCTGCTTTTGACACATCCTCTTCCGAGGTATCTTCTGCCTCTGGAGAGGAAGAGGGGGTTTCTCCTGTTTCTATAGCTTCTCCCCGTGAAGTGTCCCCGCTAATTCCTATTCCGGCTGTCAGTTTAGATGGTCTTCAATCCTTATCTAATGCTGTTAACTTTGAAGAAAATCACATTATCTGATATTTGGAAGCAGGTTTCTGCTACTAACTCTTTGCTGACTAGATTCATGGACCAAAGTGCTATTTTTTCTCAACAGGTTGTTAATAGGGTACATGAGGTGGAAGTGTCTGCTAAGAGTTTGTTTCAGCGTGTGGATAAGGTGGAAGCTCACGTTGGTTCTTTGCAATCGGCGAGCGCATCCACCTTAAAAGATACTCTGATCTTGTATAAATAGTTAGAATCCTTAGAAAATATTTCTCGTGCAAAGAATATTCGTATTTTGAATTTTCCCAAGACTCGATTTATGTCACCTGTTCATCTATTTAAACAGTATTGTAAAGATGTTTTGTTATTACCAGAAGCTGATGCTATTATGATTGCTCATTCTTTCTATTTGCCAGTGTGGGCAACACCTGTAGAGAACAGTGTGGCTCCATCGGAGGAACAGAACAATTTAGATTTAACTAACTTTCTAGAAAACTCTCAAGCTCTGATTTCCTCCCGTGCCACACTAGCGATTACTTTGGTCAATCTTGCGGAACAAGGCTTTAATTATGAAGGCCTTTTTTTCAAAAAAAGATTTTTCCTTTTATGGCCATAAGTTGTCTATTTGTCCCGATGTTTCCCGATACAAGCAAATTCGGAGGAGGTCCTTTCTCCAGCTTAAACCTCGTGTTTTGGCTGGGGGAGGAACATTTTTTCTCTGATTTCCTTGTAAGTGTCTGATTACCTTGCAGGGGATTAATTATATTTTTTCCGATCCTACTCAACTTGAAACCCTCTTCGTCTCAATCCAGGTCTGAGATAAACATATTTATCTTACTTTGTATATGATATTATTTTTTTTTGTTTATTTGTGGCTAGAGGATGTAGCCTTTAAATTATTCCACTTGGGTGTCTTTCTCCCACTGTATTCTCCATAATGTGGACTGCTTAGCGGATTTGATGATTTGGACTTTTTCTTTTTCTGGACTTTTGGTCTATGTTCACCGCTTATTTTCTTTTGTATTTTGTATTTGGAAAGCATTAAATAAAATTGTTAAAAAAAAAAAAAGAACAAACAATAAAATTTCAGAAAATACAAATAAAACAATTCAATAATGATATCAATAAAGATTAAACAGATCATCTTCAGTAACTCACTAGATTTCAATCCTCCCCCAACAATGATAAAAAACCCCACAAACTAAGAGGCAATATTCAACTCTCAGAAAAAAATCTCATAATCCAGCAGATTAACAGGGTTCATGAAGGGCTAAACCAAAGATAGCCCTTTGTACTGTGCATCAGGAACTGATTAAAAGATAGAAAGCAGAGGGTAGGGCTAAAAGCCAATTTTCCCAATGGAGAAAGGTGAATAGTAGAGTACCCCAGGGATCTGTGCTGGATCCGCTAATTTTTAACATATTCATAAATGAGAAGTCACGTGATGCGGTGAGCTTGAGAGGACGTGAGTTGCTCGAGCTCTGGGCCCTTCTCCCCCGAAGGCTGTTATAGTGCCGTGTTTGGTACCGAATTTGGGCTAGCTGGGGGATCACTGTCCTGATCACACGCACGAGCTGCCTACCGTGACTTGAATCGCAGGATGGCGACTGCGGTGAAGGCGGGGAGACGTGATAAAGACCGCACTGCAAGTACCTTGAAAATGGCAGACCCCCCCCCCCCCCCCGAAGCAAAGCGCCGCGGCCTCTTTAACGCTGACGTTGCATGCCAAGATGGACACACTTCAGAGTTCCCTGGGCTCATTGGGTACTCGGGTGCAAGAAGCGGAGACCCGCATTTCCCGAGCAGAAGATGATATGGAGCAACTGTGGCGGGAGCTACTTGCAGTGCAGCAGGCGTCCAAGGCCCATGCTATGAAGTTGGATGACCTTGAAAACCGCTCCCGTCGCAATAATTTACGTTTTCTGGGCATTCCCGAATCTGTTCCGGATAAAGACCTGCGGAAGTATGTCGAGAACCTGTCTGCCTTTTTGCACGACGGGGCTAATCGGACCGGGCCTATTGTGGTGGAAAGAGCTCACCGGTTGGGGCCCAAACAGCAAACAGAGGACCGTCGGCCAAGAGTGGTCCTGGCTCGATTTTTGTGTTATACACAAAAGGACACTGTTTTACGAGCGGCGAAGCAAAAAGGTGTTGTTGAGTGGGAGGCAGCGAAAATTCGCCTTGCACAGGATTACTCAGCGGCATTGAGTCTTCACCGTAAGGCCTACGCCCCGCTGTGCCAATACCTGATTGAGGCCAATGTCCGCTTCAGCATTCAGTATCCTGCTACCTGCGCGTGCTAAACCAGGGCACCTACCGGGTGTTTGACTCAGCGGAGGAGGCCCGCCCATACGTGGAACAACTGCTGGGGCCAGTGACATCGAACCACGGAGAGTGATGACTGTGGGGACACGTGGTGCTTTGCCTGGTAGCCCTCCCTGTCTGAGGGAGGTGGAGGGGGCTGGTTTTGATGCTCCCCGTTCCAGTGGAGGACTGGCTCTTGATGATTACTGCCTGGTTACGAGGCCCCCCCCTTGAGAGACTACTGCGGAGGCCTTGAGGCTTTGGATCTGGTATCAGTGGGCCCATGCCGGGACATTGTGTTTTCGGAGAAGAGCAGTCCTTCTCTGGCACCCTAAGGCTTGTGCCTGGCTCGGGGGTAATGGCCTCAGCTGGTGTGAGGTGCTGGTCGCACCGGCTTGCCCTGAGAGGCCCCGGGTCTCTGACTATATTACTGTGGGAGTACGTCGCCTGCCCGCCCCGGAGACCCCAGTTGGACTGTTACCTGGACTGGGTTTACCCACCCTTGCCAAACACTGAGGGCAGGTGGTGGCCTACTGTTTGATGTAGGGATTGTGTGTGTATGTGTTATTGTTTGGTTGGCTATTAAATTGGGACCTAGTTCTGAAATATTATTTTGTGGCTATAGGAATGGGTGGGCAGAGGGGGAGGGGCGGGGTGTGAAAGTGTGCGACTGTAAGATTATTTGGTGGGGGGCTGGCTCTTAGGGCTTAACGAGATGTCGTGGGCCTTAATGCGGTGATCCTGGGGGGGGTGAGGTGGGTAATCTATCCCAGGTCTTGTATCATGGTTGGTATAGGCTAGGAATGGCTCTTAGGGGCCCTTCTTACTTAGGGTGTGGTATTTGGGAGGGGGGAGGGGGGGTCCCAAGTGCATCTTAGGTGACTCTAGATGGGAGAGGATTGGCGGTTGGAGGATGAGAGTGGAAGACGGGTTGGGGAGGGGGAGGGGGAGGGGGTGGGGTGGAGGGGGCGGGGTAGGGGGACGGGATGGACAGGAAGGTTGAAGGGGTGTGGAGGATGCGGAGAGCACAGCGATTATATCTGTTGCTTACATGTATAAATTCTAGGAGCACTTTTTGATCAGGGGGGGGACCTCAGGCTGGGGGGGTCCCGCCCCACTTTTCTGGCAGAACTTTTAACATACTGTTGGTCAACCACTGTCCCCTCTGAAGGTTATTTCTTGGAATGTGTGCGGGGGTAGGTAACCCGATCAAAAGGTATAAAGTGTTACAGGCCTTAGCCCGATTAAACTGTGACATTGCTATGTTGCAGGAAACCCACCAGATGGCCGAAGAGCATGCTAAATTACAAAAGACCTGGGTGGGGCAGAGCTGGGGTGCTCCTGCTAAGGGAAAAAAGGGTGGAGTGGTCATTTTGATTCATAGACGGGTTCGCTTTGAGTTGGAGCAGGAATACGCCGATCCAGAAGGCAGGTATATCCTGTTATATGGTAGCCTGGAGGGTAAGCCGATTTTGTTGGGTAACCTATATAGCCCTAATGTTCTGGACCGAGCGCTGTATGCCCGACTGGCCTCCAGAGTGGAGCAACTGCCCGATGTCCCCTTGATACTAGCTGGGGATTTGAATGGGGTGTTGGATATAGAAATAGATACGACGGGTAGGGGTGGGGAGCGTCTGCGCGCGCCGACCACCAAAGCGTTACGGGGCTTATGTACTCGCCTGGGACTTATCGACCCTTGGCGCCTTTTACATCCGTCAGAGAAAGATTTTACCCATCAATCGAGAGCCCATGGCACTAGCGCTCAACTTGATTATGTGCTTGTTTCGGAACGGCTATTTGTACGGATCGGAGATGCACAGATAGGTCCTAGTGCGATATCGGATAATGCCCCGGTATGGGTGGATCTTGGTTGGGGGGACTTGGCGGCGCCGCCTCGGCTGTGGCGGTTTCCCCTGGGGTTATACTATGATGCCGACTTTCGCACCTGCGTTGGACAATATTGGCAGGAATTTGCGGGCCACAATGCGCAGCATGCAGAGGATCCGGAGTTGTTTTGGGAAAAGGCCAAAGTAGTGTTGTGGGGCAATATCATTGCTTATGTGGCGCGGAAGCGTAAATTGCTGGCGCTGCAGATTGTTCAGTTAGAAAAGCAGGTCGTGCGAGCTCGACGGCAGTGTGCGGGAGACCCCACAGCAAGTAATAACCGCAGACTGTGGGAGCTACAAACAACTCTGAATGAATTACTTCATCAGAGAGCGAAGAAATCACATTTGTACTATAGATACCAACTTTACCGGTTTAGGGACAAGCCTGGGCGACTTTTGACACGCTGCTTGCGGGGTAAGCAGGGTTCCCGTTCGATAGCAGCGCTCCGCGATGATCAGGGACGTTTACATAAAGATAGTACAGCCATAGCTCGGTTGTTTCGTTCCTTTTTCCAACAGCTTTACACGCGGAGAGAGGGGGCCCCCACTGACATGCGAAACTACTTACGAACAGTACAGCTGCCACAGGTGACGGCGGACCAGCGGGCATTCTTGGAAGCTCCGGTGACGGTAGACGAAGTCTGCAGAGTTATTCAGAAGGCTAGTTGTTGTAAGGCGCCTGGCCCTGATGGGTTTGGGGCAGAGTTTTATAAAAACTTTTAGGGGACCTAGTGCCCCCCTCATTAGTGGCCCTATATCACTGCCAGGTGGCCCAAGGGCAGTTTGGCTGGGGCGCCAATCACGCGCACATTACCTTATTTCGGAAGCCGGGGAAGGACCCCACCCGGGCGGCCTCGTATCGGCCTATCTCCTTATTAAATTTCGACTCGAAGATACTGGCTAAGGTTTTGGCGGATCGACTGGCCTCTGTATTAGGGGATCTGGTGCATGAGTCACAGGTTGGGTTCGTTAAAGGGCGGTATGCAGTGCGGAACCTGCGGAGAATTCTGGCCTCCCTTGAATGGGTACGTGAGCGGGATCTCCAATCCCTGGTAATCAGCTTTGATGCCGAAAAGGCATTCGACCAGGTGCATTGGGACTATTTGCAATATCTTCTGCCATGTTATGGGTTGGGTGACCCCTTTTGTAAGATGGTGGCATTGCTTCATGCGGCCCCTACGGCAGGAGTTCTCTGTAATGGGGTGGTCTCGGATGAATTTCGCCTGGAACGGGGCACCCGTCAAAGTTGTCCGCTATCCCCCCTGCTGTTTGTGTTGACCCTAGATCCGTTGATACGTGGTGTGAGAATTGGGTCTCATGGATTTAAGGTGGCTGTTTTTGCAGATGACCTACTTGTTCACCTTACGTCCCCCCTGCAGTCTTTGCCTCACTTACTAGAGGAGTTCTCGCTTTATGGTACATTTGCGGGGTTACGCATCAATATGAATAAATCGGAAGCCTTAGATATGGGGGGTACCCTACAGGGGAGCTGGCCGGGGCCATTTCCCCTTCGTTGGGCCGATGGCTCTTTTGTGTACTTGGGCATTTTGTTGACTAAGAAGCCGACGCTGTTATATCCAATGAACTTTGAGCGTATCTTGTCTAAGCTCCGAGCAAAGTTGCGGGCCTGGGCGCCCCTTCCCCTGTCTCTCTTGGGTAGAGTGGCCACCTTGGGGATGGTGATTTTCCCGCGAGTACTTTACTGGCTGCAAACCCTCCCAGTTTGGTTCTTGAGGCGCGATTTGTTGCGTATGGAGAAGGAGATTCGGGGGTTCATTTGGAGGGGGACCAAAGCCCGTATTCCATTGGCTAGAATGAGAGGGGGGTGAAGATTGGGGGGGGGTGGGGGTCCCGGATTTCTGGAAATATGCGCTGGCATGTCAGGCACGGCACCTGGGTGACTGGCTGGGGGATACCGAGATCTACACCCCCCGCGGGTTAGAAGAAGCTTTTGTTGCCCCGCATTCGTTGGAGGCGGTTTTGCATTTGCATCAGGCGGCCTTGCCAACCCGTATGACGAGCAGTGTCCTGATTAAGGCGACCCGACGAACGTGGCAATAGTTGAATAAATACTGGGGTAGTGACCCTACGGTCTCGAGTTGGTTGCCCATACAGGGCAATGTTTGTTTTCCGCCAGGTTCCAACTCGGCTCCTTATCGGCAGTGGGGGCGCCTGGGTATACGGCGCTTAGGACATTTGATAACCTCAGACGGTAGCTGTAAGGCGTTGGGGGCGCTTTGTAGGGAATATGATTTGAGCCCTGGTGTGTCCACCTTTGCCTATGTGCAGGTTTCTCATTATGTCGGTTCCTTGCCACAACATGAGCTTCACCTGGAACACTCGGCGCGGATTTTAGAATTCTTAGCGCTGGGGGCGGAATCCCCACCGAATATAGCCGACTTCAAGAGGCAGCTGGATTGGCTTGAGCCTCCGCCTGATTTTACTGTGCTGGAAGGCCTCTGGGCGAGGGAACTAGGGCGAGAAATACCCCCGGGTACTGTTCGGGTGGCAATGGGCCGGATTGCACAATTGGTGGAGGGGGCCCAGTGGCGCGAGATACAGTTTAAATGTATTCATCGGGCTTACTTTTCCCCGCGACGGGCACTCAGAAGCCGTCTTACCTTAGACGGAGGATGCCCCAAATGTTCTTGTTCTTTGGCGGACCTGGGTCATATGTGGTGGGGCTGTCCCTATATTCGTCGCTATTGGCAGCAAATCGGGGTATTTCTTACCGGTCTTTTGGGGCAGCGTATTTGCTGGACAGAGCTGTTAGTGGTGTTCGATCAGCTGGGACCGCTCCACCCAAAGGGCAAATGGGAGAGACTCTTGTTGCGAAAAGCCTGTCTGGTGGGTAAGGGGCCTCTACTTCGCCGGTGGCGGGAACCAGTGGCCCCTACATTTTGTGAGTGGCGTAATAGCTTACACCAGCTTTTACTCATGGAACGGAGGAGTGCGTTAGGACACCCCCAGAGATGGGCTACCTTTCTGTTAATTTGGATGCCCTACATTCAGAGATTGGGACCTAAAGCCCGCAGCGAGGTCTTGCGGGTGGGATAGTGGTTGTCTAGATGGTTGTTGCTCCATGATTACTATTGTGTGCTGTGCTTCCTGTGGTGGGTGGGAGGGGGGGGCTTGGGGATTACTGGTAATGTATTGTATTATTTTGTTTCTTGTTTGTTGTTTGTACCCAGAGTGGTGGACAAGACACAGCCCCACCTGGGATTGGTTCCTCTGTATCAGTAGAATCTTGTTTGGATGTTTGTAGGTTTTCTTGTGTGACTTTAATAAATAGAACTTTGAAAAAAAAACCCACATATTCATAAATGACCTGGAAATGAGAATAACGAGTGAGGTTATCAAATTTGCAGATGACACAAAGTTATTCAAAATTGTTAAAACCCATGAGGATTGTGGAAAATTGCAAGAGGATCTTTGATAAATTGGAAGACTGGGCATCCAAATGGCAGATGAAATTTAATGTGGACAAGTGCAAAGTTATGCATCTAGGAAAGAAAAACCCAAACTATGGTTACACGATACAGGGTTCCACATTAGGAATCACCTCCCAGGAAAAAGATTTAGACATCATCATGGATAACATGTTAAAACCCTCCGTCCAGTGTGCAGCAGTGGCCAAGAGAGCAAATAGAATGCTAGGTATCATAAGGAAACGAATGGAGAATAAAATAAAGGATATTATAATGCCTCTGTATTGTTCCATGGTGCGACCGCACCTTGAATATTGTATGCAATTCTGGTCTCCGTATCTTAAAAAGGATATAGCGTTATTAGAAAAGATACAGAGAAGAGCCATCAAAATGGTAAAGGGGATGGAAGGCTACCCCTATGAAGAGAGGCTAAAAAGGTTAGGGTTCTTCAACCTGGAAAAGAGACAGCTATAAATTAATGAATGGAGTGGAACAGATAAACGTAGATCAATTGTTTACGCCATCAAAATATAGAAAGACTAGGAGGAATGCAATGAAGATATAGGATAACCTATTTAAGACTAATAAGAGAAAATATTTTTTCAGTCAACGTGCAATCAAACTCTGGAATTTGCTACCGGAGGTTGTAGTAAAAGCAGTTAGTGTATCCAGGTTTAAAAAAGATTTGGACAAGTTCCTGGAGGAAAGGTCCATAAACCATTATTAAAGTAGACCCAGAATATCCACTGCCTGCCCCAATACAAGCATTGTGGAACCTGTGTCTTTTGGGGAAACTGCTAGATACTTGTAACCTAGACTGGCCACTGTTGGAAACAGGATACTGGGTTTGATGGACCTTGGTCTGACCCAGTATGGCATATCTTATGTTCTTATGTTAACTGATGACTTCACCAGAGAAACATACTTTGGCTTAATGGGCTACCCAGCCTCTTGGCTGCTGGGTTTTTTTTTAGTTATTATGCACTTTTACCAAATCTGAGTTCAGGGTGAGTTACAATCAGGTATACACGTTTTTTCTGTGTCCAAGTGGACTTACAATGTAAGTTGTACTTACAGTGGTGTGCAAAAGTCTGGAATCACTTGTAAGTTTTGCGTTTTTCATACGTTCTAACTTTTTTTTTTTTCAAATTTTGCATTAGCTCAGCATATTCATCTTTCTACCACGTTAAAAGGGATACATTTGGCTATTAGAGTTGACTTTTTTGAATTCCCTGCTTCCAATTTAAATATTTTTCAGACACTGGGAGATAGCTACTGCAATTTTTGTGGATCCTGCGTCAAAACTGGATCGAGATTATCCAATATGCACACGTTATTTCTGACCAATCAGAAGGCTGGTTTCACTAACCAATCACAATGCAGATATCTAGTCAACAGTGCAGCTATAAAAACGCGCGGAATTTTTGAATTTCATACGCTTTCTGGATCGACCATGAAGATGACTCAGACCCTGACGTTGGAGGAGTGTGCTCGTGTGTCCTTTATGAGCGAGGAAGAATTTTCAAGCCATCAGATAGCCAGGAAAGTTGGCTGCAGTCAGAGCGCTGTTGTTAAGATTGTACAGAAGAAGAAAGAAACGGGTTCAGTGGTGGACAAGCCTCATTCAGGTCGTCCACATGCATCAACATCACGCCAGGACCGCACACTACGATGCATTTCACTGACTAATCACAAGTTGACCTCTTCTCAGCTACTTCGAGAGTGGTCAGACAAGAGTGAGGTCAGTATCAGCTCATCAACAGTTCGTCATCGGTGCCTGCAGTTCAGTCTCCGGGGCTGCAAAGCATGGAATAAGCCACTGATGACTGACATACAAAGGTGCAACCGGATCGTGTGGGCGAGAAAGCACTCAACCTGGTCGACTGAAATGTGGGAAAAGGTGCTATTCAGTGATGAAAGCACCTTCTGCCTGTTTGGTAACCAGGCCCGCACCTATGGGAGGAGATTTCCTGGAGAGGAATTCAAGCCTGAGTGTCTCAACCTCACTGTGAAGCATCCTTTGAAGGTCATGGTCTGGGGCTGCATGGCTGCCAGTGGCGTTGGACATCTTCACATCGTCGATGGAATGGTCAACGGGGCCAATTACATCACCATACTGCAAAAGTGTATGCCATCAACACACCAGCTGTTTCCTGGCCAGTTCCTATTCCAAGATGACAATGCGCCCTGCCATTGCTCCAGACAGGTAATCAGCTGGAAGCAGTGGTACAACATCAAGTCAATGGACTGGCCTGCCCAGTCTCTAGATCTGAATCCAATCGAGAACCTATGGCACAAGGTGGCCTTGGAAATATCCAAGAGGCATCCGACATCAAAGCTTGAGCTGACCGAGTCACTCATTGCAGCTTGGAACCGCATTGTCACCAACGATCACCTTGTCAGACTGGTTCATTCAATGTTGACAAGGTGCAGTCAGGTGATCAATAACAAAGGGTGGCCCATCAAATACTGAGCCATCACTGACACATAAAAACGGCCTTTTTCAAGGCCACATACATTAATTTGAAAGAAACCTGGCGTGCGTCCATAATATTTTAGAGCATACTTAGAATAATATATTGTTGGCCAACGATGTACATTACGCGATTTTCACAGAAAATCTATCAACAGGACAACTATGGGGAACAAACTCAGAAAATAAGGGCCAAACCAATACTAAAAGTTGGCCCTAATAGCCAAATCTATCACTTATCATGAGATACACAGAAAAAGCCACTGGGAGGAAAAAGAAATGAAGATATAAAGTCACGAAGTTGAAGAAACGTCAAATTTACAAGTGATTTCAGACTTTTGCACACCACTGTAAGGCAATAGATTCAGGTAAAGGGACTTCCCCAAAGTCACAAGAATATCAGCAGGGGAGGCAGGATTTGGCTCTTAGTCAACCTGGCTTCCTTGGCTCTTAGTCAACTGCTCTAACTGCTAGATTCCTCCTCCACTTCACCCATGTAAATGTATAGTCCAGGCAAAGCTGTCCCCAATGCTGCTGCTGCCTTAACTGCTGCCTCCTCCCCCCCCCCCCAACAGATCAGCCCCTGCTGATATTACAGGATGGAACTTGGCTTACCAGTGTTCTCAACATTCCAACTAGAGTTAAAAGTCCAGAGAGGCCCAAATATGAGATAGTCATAAATGGAGCAAGCATTCCTCCTGAAGATTACTTAGGAAGCTTCATACAGAACAAATATCAGAAATCTATCTCGGGAGTTTTCTAGGATCCACTCCTGGATGTGTAATTGACTGTTTTCCCACTTGAGATAGGAAAATGAGCAACAGTTTAACTCCAAGCAGAGAGCTGAGGCAGAAAGAATATTTCTCTAGTAAAAGACTGTAACAGCTGATGGAGACAGGGACTCAGCACAACACTGGAAATGCTTGGATGCTCCTATGGGAGGAATGAAAGACTGGTGTAGTATAGGCTATGCAGCATTCTATTAAACTTCAACGCAACTAGTTCCGCTGCTCTAACAGATTTCCAGAACTGCATTCACTGCTTTAGCACACAGCCAGATAACCTCAGTGCAGCCCCAAGAAAGAGTTTTCTTGGAACCCAATGAGTGCACACAGCCCAACAATCCCTAATGCACATATATAAATATGCTAGCACCTATCACTCCTACATTCACTGCTCACACAAAACCAAAACCCATGCATTCCTACATATACACTCCTATGCTTGTCTCTTACAGACACAACCATATACCACCACACATACATTTATTTAGTATTTATTTTATTTTATTTAACTTCTTTCCTATACCGTCTTTCTATGAGTCAAGACGGTTTACAGGTAATGTAATGCTTTGAACATGAACAAAAAGTAACAAAGGTGTGCTTACACTTAACAATAAGTAAAAGGAGGGTTAGTGAGGATATGCAAGGGTAAGATAGGTGTGTGAACGTTAACTGTGTATAAGGTTAACTACGAATGGATTTAAGTATGTACATATTGTCATAGGGTGGATCGGGATCAGCTAGAAACAGAGCAAAGTAGTGTGAATGATTGCAGTGAAAGAGACAGGTTGAATGGAGAAAAGCTTGACAGTTGCCAAGGACAACCTAGGCACAGCTGTTTAGACCCAGTAGAAACCCACCCAGGAAGGGAATTTGCCTCAACCAATAGGAGGCAACAGAGAAAAGGTGGAGTCAGGGATGACCTACATAAAAGAAATTCTCAAACAGTTAGAGGGGAGGAACATTGGAGAGAGAGAGAACCCTGGAAAAAGGAACATTGGAGAGAGAGAGAACCCTGGAAAGGAGAGCATTGGAGAGAGAGAGAGAACACTGGAAAGAGGAACCTTGGAGAAGAAGGAATTATTGGAGAGAGGAACCTTGCAGAGAGAGGAAAGAACTCTGGAGGGAATTCAGAGGCCAGTATGGGTCAGAGGGAAGGCAACACCCTGACAGTGTGAATGAATGGGAAAAGCCAGCAAGGTATGAGAAGACTGCAGCTGTAGATACAGAAGCAGGAAGCAGGTACAAAGGCTATTTATTGAAAGAAAGAGAAGAGCCTTGTAGATATAGAAATCACCATAAGAAGCCCTCTTATACAGAACCTGTTAGTAACTTTCCTCCTGCTTATAAAAAGGTTAAGGACAGAGAGTTTTACTTACCTGGCAGGGCTGAACAAATCCCTTGCCATAAGCCTTCAGTTCCAAGAGAACTTCCGTTACACCAGTGGCAATTAGACACAGCTGATTCTAAGCAGCTCAGGCAGACCCGGCAGGGATCCTCTACCAATTACACAGCTGACAGGATAGCTGAAGACAGAAGCTGTGCATTGAGGCATCAGAAGGGGCAAGGCTCTAAGAAGCAGTTTGCAGAACTTCCTGACACTCCCCAGAGAGGCAGTGCAGTGCAGGGACGAAAGAACTTCCTCTTTGATAAAAGAAACCTGTTAGACTTTTATTCTACCTTGGAAGGAAAGGAAGAAGATAGCAAGGGGCCGGAGCCTATGGAATATGAGGATTCAGGAGTCTTATCAGACCCCACATTAATGGAATGTTCAAATACCCTGTCTGAACCTGAGTTTTCTTTAAGGTAACAGAATCTGTATAATATACCAAAGCACCAATATTGAATGTGCTGATAACTCTCTCTAAAGACAAATGGACATTTGAAACTGTTTCTTTAAGTTAAGTTAAAGAGTATATGCTGAAGGAAGCTGTTTCTGTTATTTTGATTACTTTTTGTTTGAGCAGAGTGTGCTCTTAATTTATGTTCCTTGGAAGAAGAAATACCTCATGGGACGGGGAATAAACCCTTAAAATGATAAAGAAAATCTGACTGTGTGATTTATGTAAAGAAGCACGACACAACTACCCACTTCAGAAGCCTTATAATACCAGGAGTCACCGCTGGGGCTAAAGAAGTGTGACAATATGTACAATTGGAGTTACAGTTAGTGATGTTGATGATGTTGGGTTCATTCTATAAATGGTCTGCACCGTGAAGTTCCATGAATAGGTGGGTTTTCAGCTTCTTACGAAATTCTCCAATGGTTTCGATGGCTCTCATGTAGTGTGATAGGTTGTTCCATATTGTAGAAGCATAGATTGAGAATGTTCTATTATTTGTCCTTTGGGTACTAGTGCACTTTTTGGATGGTATGTCTAGTTGGTTGATCATGTTACAGTATGTTTTCTTAGTCTGTCGCTGGAGGGCCTTCTTAGAATACTCATGAGACATTCTGTGGATTGGTGATGTATGATCTTAAATGTGTTGAGGATTGCTTTGTATTTTATTCTAGCTATCACAGGCAACCAGTGGAGTTGTTTGAGAATTGGAGTGATGTATGTCTCTCGGGAGGTTGCTTGAATAATTCTTGCAGTTGTGTTTTGGGCCAGTTGCAGGGGGTATATTGTGCTTCTGGGGAGTCCATGATAAATTGAGTTACCGTAGTCTAGTTTAGGGGTGATGACTGACTGACACGCTGTGTGGAAATCCTGAGCGCTTAGGAGAGGGCAAAGATTCTTCAAGATTCAGTTTGTGGTATACAGATTTGACGGTTTGGTTTATTTGCGTTAGTAGAGTTAGTCCTTGATCGAATATTACTCCTAGGTATTTAACCTCGGCTTTAACAGTGATCTCTTTGTTATCAAGCTGGAGTGTTTCAGGTGGGTTACATCTCCTGGCAGACAGGTCCTAGATAGAGGATCACTTCCTGCCGCACCAAGGTGATGCTCTTTTTGTGTGACCTCTCACTTCCATGGCAACTGAGAGGCTGCCAGATTGGAAGTGGGCCTTCAGTACTATGTCCCTGTAGGTCTCATCTATGTATCTGTCTGTCTTCCTTATGTCTTCCAAATCTGCTACTCTAGCCTCCAAAGATCGGACTCGTTCCCTGAGAGCAAATAGATTCTTGCACCTAGTGGACATGTAAGACACCTAACCAACTAAGAGAAAATCGTACATGTGACATTCAATGCAAAATGCTGGATAGCCCCCATCTCTCTGCTGGACTGCTATCTGCATCTTAGTTTTAAGGTGTTGTTTATCTATTTAAGTTGTTTACTTAAAGTTGCTAAGGATACTTGTACTGATACCAATTACCTTTAAGGAACTTTGTTCACCTCAAGATTAATTAACTTCAGGGTCTTAATCTATTCCTGGTGATGATAAACAGCTGAACCTGAAAGTGATGTTGACCACCATTCCCTCTTTAATAGGTTTAAGAGCCTATAAGGCTAAGATTATGCCTGGGGTGGGTGGAAGTTGGGGTAGGGGAGGTGGGAGGGAATTAACACTTAGAAAAGGTTAGCTTGCTACACAGGTCCCAGACCTGTGCTTCTAAAGTAATCTGTTAACAATTTCTTGGGTGATTCACACAGCACTTGGTTTGATAAAGGGAGCCTTTCAAATTGCCCCTTTGACCTTTCACTTGACTTTAACACCTATTTAAAACAAATTTCTAGATCTCTTGTCTCCAGAGTAGAAGGCCTCTTTGTAAAAGTATCTAGAAACAATTTATTTATTTCAACTCAAATTTTACCCTATTCCTCCTTCTATGCTAAGCTATACTTTGATTCAATTTAAATTAAAAGCTCTCTGCTGATACTAGGCCCTGACTGAGTTAAGAAATACACTGGATTCTAAAATACACAGATTTATCCATTTTAACCCAAATAATTCCCTTTTCCCCCAAATTTAGAGAATTTCCCAGAAGTAAATACTTACAAGTGTAGATTTCTTTCCAGTAGTAGCAGTCCCTTTTGGTAGTCCTTCAAGACTGACTTAGCAGCATGGGATTTACAAATATCTACTGCCACTTGCTGTGTCTAAATAATGTGAATCTGGAGAAGTATTTCAGCTCTTGGGTCTACTCCCACCATAGACACTCTATTAATATTCTCCATTCTGCCCACAGATCCTTATGAAGACATTCATCCTAATACATCTGCACCTTTTATTCACCTCCAGGAAACCTCAGAACCGAATATATTTTATCCATCCTCCAGGCTGAGGAGGCCAGTTCAGATCATTGCTACACAACATATCTTTCATCATTATCTAAGGGCCAAATTTTGAAACGTTTAAAATAATTTTTCAAGTGAAGAGAAATAGGAAAGATAGCTGCAGCAAATATTTTACTCTTATTGCTTAAAAAATGTAGCACCCTTCCCTTATTTTTAATGCTACATTTATCTCCACAGATTCTCACACTTATTTTCTTTATAAAAGAGATTGGTTTATACTAACAGATCATATTTCCTTCCCCTGGTCCCTCCCCCCATGTGGGATTTTACTCAGGGCTCAGTAAGTACACATAGCCCAATGATCCACCGTCTACATAGATAAACATTCTGATACCCATCACCTCTATACCTACCCCTTATACAAAACTATAACCCATACACTCCCAAACATACCCCCTATATGACTCCCCCATATGTTCATACCATCATAGACACCCATCCCAACCCACCATATACTACCACTCACCCATACACACAATTCTACCTCCCCCATACACACTACACAAACATCTTTTCAACCCCACACCCATCCATAACCCCCCACACCCATTTGTATGTCCATACACAACTACACATACCCACAGCCACACATCCACCTCAACTCCTCATACAACCCCAGTCACTTACTATCCATACATCCAGATCCTCATACACACTGCACACATTATCTTCACACATGCTATATAGCGTAGTTACTCACCTGTAACAGGTGTTCTCCAGGAGCAGCAGGAATCAGTCCTCACATATGGGTGACGTCGGCGCCGACGGAGCCCCCCGCGGAGCAATTTTCCCCAGCTTTCAAAGAAAGCCTTTGGGAATTGCAGCGCGCATGCGCGGTCCTCTTCCCGCCCAAGGGTGCCATCTTAGCCAGTCAGATGACATAGCTAAAAAAGACAGCATAAAAATTTGCAAAAAACTAAAGCAGATGATTACAACTCCACGGGGAGGAGGGAGGGTTGTGAGGACTGATTCCTGCTGCTCCTGGAGAACACCTGTTACAGGTGAGTAACTACGCTTTCTCCAGGACCAAGCAGGAAGTCAGTCCTCACATATGGGACTCCCAAGCTTAAGGCTACCGGAGACCCTAAGCACAAAAATGAGCTCCCTCTAGCTCAGCAGCATAGAAGGAAAAGAATCTTCGCTGAATTAGTACCCACCGGTAGCCCACATCCGGGATGGAGGGTAGGAGTTGCTCAGACCTCAAAGAGATTACGGAGGACTGCCTGTCCGAAAGCACTGTCCCTGCGGGACTCCCTCTCGAGACAGTAATGGACCGCAAAAGTCTGGCTCGAAGACCAAGTAGCGGCCCGGCAGATGTCTGCCAGCGGAACAGAGCGGAGGTAAGCCACTGACGTAGCCTTTGCCCGAACGCAATGAGCCGTGACTCGACCTTCCAAGGAGAGTCCGGCTGCCCCATAAGCCCAAGAGATACAGTCCGCAACCCAGATGGACAGAGTACGCTTGGAGACCGGGAGCCCCAATTTATTGGGGTCAAAAGACACAAAAAGCTGAGCAGCTTTACGGTGCTCCCGCGTACGGTCAAGGTAGAAGTTCAATGCCCTTCTACAGTCCAGGGTATGGAGGACCGTTTCAGCTCGGCTGGAGTGTGGTCTGGGAAAGAAGGTTGGAAGTACCACCTCCTGATTGATGTGAAAAGGGGAGACCACTTTTGGAAGGAACTTTGGGTGAGTCCGTAGGACTACCCTATTTTTGTAGAACCGAGTGTAAGGGGGATCAGACACGAGGGCCTGCAATTCACTTACGCGTCTAGCGGAAGTGAGGGCTATCAAGAACAATGTTTTCCAAGAAAGAAAACGGAGAGAACAGGTAGCCATAGGTTCAAAAGGCGGACAGGTGATCCGCTGTAAAACCACATTCAGGTCCCAGTCAGGCGCTGGCGGGCGCAGAGGTGGTTTAAGTAGAAGGAGACCTCGGAGAAACCTCGCAACGAGAGGGTCGTTGGAGAGAGGTCTTCCGTCCACCGGCACATGATGTGCTGAAAGAGCACTGAGGTGAACTTTGACGGAGTTGGACTTAAGTCCCAGATTAGAGAGGTAGAGCAAGTACTGCAAGATCACCGACACCGGGCAGGAGAAGGGATCCTGAGACTGTTGGGTACACCAAACAGAAAAACGACGCCATTTAAGGGCGTAGCATTTGCGGGTAGAAGGGCGTCGCGAAGCTAAGACGACCTCCTCCACCTCTGCCGGCAGGAGAAGGGGAGCAAGGACTACCCTCTCAGCAGCCAGGCCATTAGGTTGAGAGACCGGAGGTTGGGGTGTAGCAGAGACCCCTGATCCTGAGTGAGGAGATCCGGTTGTAACCCCAGAGGGAATGGATCCTCTACCGCTAATTGCAGCAGGAGTGGAAACCACGGCTGTCTGGGCCAGCGAGGGGCCACCAGGATCATGAAGGCTTTGTCTCGGAGCACCTTGAAAAGAGTCCGAGAGACTAGCGGGATGGGAGGGAAAGCGTACAGAAGGCTCCCCGACCATGAGAGTAGAAAAGCGTCCGCCGCAACTCGAAGGGGGTGTGGCTGACGAGAGCAGAAGCGAGGAAGTTGCCGGTTGTGAGGACTGGCAAAGAGATCCATCGTGGGGAGGCCCCACTTTAGAAAGAGCTTCTGAACTACCAAGGGATCCAGGCGCCACTCGTGCGGCTGGAGGATCCTGCTGAGTTTGTCCGCCAGGCAATTTTCTTGGCCTGAGAGATAAACTGCCTTGAGAAGAACGCCGTGACTGACGGCCCAAGAGCAGAGCTTCTGTGCTTCCCGGCAGAGAAGGAAGGAGCCCGTGCCCCCCTGCTTGTTCACGTAGAACATGGCAACTTGATTGTCCGTCTGGACAAGGACGAACTGGTGGGAGGTCAGGTGGGAGAAGGCCTTGAGAGCCAGGCGGATCGCTCTGAGCTCCAGGAAGTTGATCTGCTGAGCAGACTCCCACGTTGTCCAAAGGCCCTGAGTACGTGCCCCTTGGCAATGTGCTCCCCAGCCCAGGAGGGATGCATCGGTCGTCAGCACCCGGGCCGGCTGAGGTGGCTGAAAAGGCATGCCGAGCACCAGGTTCGGTCGATGAAGCCACCACTGAAGAGACGAGGCCAGCGGCTCGGAGACGCGCACTAGGTCTGCTAGGCCGCCTGTGGCCTGTTGCCACTGCTTGCGGAGACACCATTGAGCAGGCCGCATATTCAGGCGGGCATTGGGGGTCACATGGACGGTGGAAGCCATATGGCCGAGCAGTCTCAGGAAGCGCCTGGCGGAGACCAGGGACTGGCTGCGAAAACGGTCGGCTAGGTCCATGAGCCGTTGAGCCCTGTCGAGCGGTAGGAACGCTCGTGCCTGAGGAGTGTGCAGCCTTGCGCCGATGAACTCGAGATCCTGTGAGGGGAGCAAAGTGGACTTTGCGAAGTTTATAACAAAGCCCAAGTACTGCAGAAGAGTCACCGTGCGGCGTGTGGCGATGGTGACCTCCGGCGCGGACGCTGCTCTGATGAGCCAGTCGTCGAGGTACGGAAAAACATAGAGGCCGTGAAGCCGGAGATGGGCCGCCACCACCGCGAGACATTTTGTGAAGACTCGCGGTGCGGAGGACAGGCCAAAGGGCAGTACCCTGTACTGGTAATGATTTCCTGCCACCACAAACCTGAGGTATTGGCGGTGGCTTGGGTGGATGAGGATGTGCGTGTAGGCATCCTTTAGATCCAAGGAGCATAGCCAATCTCCCTGCTGGAGGTAGGGCAGAAGGATTCCAAGGGTAAGCATCTTGAACTTCTCCCGCACGAGGAACTTGTTGAGGTTGCGCAAGTCCAGGATGGGTCTGAGGCCGCCTGTCCGCTTTGGTACTAGAAAGTACCTGGAATAAAAGCCTTGACCTCTCAAGTGGTGGGGCACCGGTTCCACCGCCTGCTCCTGCAGAAGACCTGCTAACTCTTGAAGGAGTAATTCCCTGTGCAGAGGGGTTCGTGGAGGTTCTCCCGGAAAATAGGAGGGAGGGATCTGGTGGAAGTGGAGAAGATATCCTTCCCTCACGACCTGAAGCACCCAGGCATCCGAGGTGACGCTGGACCACCTGTGGGCGAAGTGAACCAGCCGGCCTCCGGTGTTGGGAGGAACCAGCGGAGGGGGAGAGGCTATGCTTAAGGAGTCAAAAGCCCCCACCCTGCTGAGCAGGGGCTGGTGGTGCAGGCTTGGGGGCTTGCTGCCTACGGGACCCGTTACCCCGTCCCTTGGCCTGCTGGCCCTGTTGGGGAGCTGCAGGGGCCTGATATTGGGGGTATTGTTTGTAGGCAGCCGCCTTTCTCGGGTAAAAGGACTTCTTTCTCGAGCCCTTCTTTTTCTGGGAAGGGGCGGAGGTCTTCCTAGAAAGCCTAGTCCTGGTGAGAGTCTCCGTCTCGATCTGTGCAGCCTTGTCAGCCATGGGCTTGCCAAAGAGGTTTTCGCCTCAGCAGGGGACATCGACCAACTTGTCCTGCACCCAGGGCTCAAGGTCAGATGACTGAAGCCAAGCCTGTCGGCGGGCACCGATGCCGGCTGCGGCCACTCGAGCCGATGCTTCAAAGCCATCATAGGCTGCTCGGGATATGAATTTAGAGCATTCCCGAATGCCAGTGGACAAAGCCAGGAACCTCCAAGGGTTCCTCGGACAAACCAGCGGAGAACCCGGCCAGTTCCTTAGCTAGGTCTCGGAGATACATGCCCATGTATAGCTGGTAGGTCTGGACACGACACGCAAGCATAGAGCCCTGGAAACACTTCTTACCAAGGCCATCCAGGTTACGGGCCTCCCTGCCAGGAGGCACCGAGGAGTGCATCTTCTGGCTCTTAAGACGATGCATGGCCGATTCCACTACCATGGAATGGTGTGGTAGCTGTGCTTTTTGGAAGCCAGGGCTCTTGCGGACTCGATAGATAGAATCGACCCGCTTGCTCAGGACCGGCGAGGTGGCCGGACTCTCCCACATGCGGAAGAGTAGTCGTTCCAGCATGGGAGGAACCGGTACAGTAAAGTGTTCCCTGGCGGGAGAGTCATACTGGAGGGCGTCGAGCTCTTCGGCTCGAGGCTCCTCCTCGGGGTCCGCAGGGAAGGCCAAAGCCTTGGCCATATCCCTGACGAAGTCCGAGAACCGGGCATCCTCCGGGGGGGACTGCTTCCGAGGTTCGGACTCAGGTGAGTCCGAGGGGACACACCGAGTCCGAAAAGAATCAGGCGACTCTTCCTCTTCAGACTCCCAGACCGACTCCGACGAGGACTCGGTGGGGTCGGCCCGGGCAGGGCGCGGCGCCGGCCGCCCCGACGCCGAGGGAGTCGGCGTCGGCGACCTCGGTCCCGAACGGGAGGCCGAGGGTGACCTCGACCGAGGATCGACTCGAGTTCGCATCGACTCGAGGATCGGCTCGGTTTCCGGGGTCGACTTAGACGTCGACGTCCCGGCGGTCGGGGCAGCGGCGCCAGCGAAGCCAGCGAGCAGTGCCCGCTGCTGGTCCATGAAGGCAGACAGTCTGCTCTCCAAGGCCGTCAACCTGAGTCCGAGCTCAGGTGACCCAGCAGCCCCCGACTCGGGCCCCGACGGCGGCTGTCGCGGAGGCGAGTCCAGGAGGACCACAGGACTTACCCGAGCAGGCAGCTCCGACTCCAGGCGAGGTCGCTTCGTGAGGTGCTCCTTCTCCAAGGACCCGGGACGGCTATCGGGGCTATGCGACCTGGCCCTCGCGGAGCCAGGAGCGTCCACCGACGCCGCCCTCGCGGGTTTCACCTTACGTCGATGGTCCCCGGATGGAGAACCCCTGTCGGAGGAACTCCGGCGACGGTCCGAGCTGGAACCCCTGGACGCGGAGGCCTCCGACGAGGTCCGGGTACGGCTGGGGTCAGCGAAGATCCTATCCCGCTGATGCCGCCGACTTCTCAACGCTTTGGAGGAGAGTTTGCCGCAGGGCCCACAGATCATTTCTTCATGATCCGGGCCCAGGCAGCGGAGGCAATGGTCGTGTGTGTCAGTTAGTGACATATTTCGGTCACACTGACCACACCGCTTGAAACCACTGGCAGCCATCGGGGGAAAAAGGGCCCCGGCGAGGTCAAAGGACCGGGCTGCCAGGGAAAAACCGAAAAACGAAACTGACTGAGTCAGAAAAACCGAAAAAGAAGAAGAGGACTCGTGACCGGCGTCGCGAGTCCGGGCGGGAAAAAGACCGGCGTCGAACCGAAGGAAAAAAGTAAATTATGAAGAAATATCAACTTTTTCGCGGGGACACGACGGGTACGTCTGTAGGGCTCCGCGGAAAAAAGAAGACTGGCTAAGATGGCACCCTTGGGCGGGAAGAGAACCGCGCATGCGCGCTGCAATTCCCAAAGGCTTTCTTTGAAAGCTGGGGAAAATTGCTCCGCGGGGGGCTCCGTCGGCGCCGACGTCACCCATATGTGAGGACTGACTTCCTGCTTGGTCCTGGAGAATATACATACTCACTACCATATATGCCTAGGACTTACAAATTCCTATATCTACATCCACCAAACAAGCACTTATAACCCACATGCAAACCTGCAACTTACACAATCCCATACCTTCACAAACATCCAATGCTTTTGCACCCCCACACATACCCATAGCCCAGGGGTTCTCAACCTAGTCCTCAGGACACACTTAGCCAGTCAGGTTTTCAGGATAACCACAATGAAAATGCACGGGAGAAATCTGCATGCATTGCCTCCATTGTTTGCAGGTATCCCTCATGCATATTGTGGCGCTCGCGCCCCTACCAGGCGGTCGCCTAGTAGGGACGGGTGACCACCTCTTATATTTCCTAGGGTTGTAGTTGTGTGAGGAATAATGAACCGAGTGGTTTTTAAAAGCGCACAGGAATTTATTCAGCTTCCTTGCAGGTAAGTGGATACAATTTCTTCAAGCTCATTTACTCTCCAGACAAAAGAAAATAATGGATACTTCTCCAGTAACAAATGTCCAAACAAAACAACAGCAAATTCAACTATCAACTGTTTCTGGCTCACACTAATTTACCTTAGTGCATGCATCACATTCCATCTCCCAAATACTGGAATTTACATCAGCCTCTCCAGCTTCAATCTCCATACTCTCAGCAGAGCTGTAGCAGGGTTCTGCTTGGTAGCGCTCAGGGACTTTCTGCTTTAGAGTTTCTAACAAGTCAAACAACCTCTCCCACTTTCTTGCCTTCCCTTCTCTGGGCAGGTCTCCTATGGGGTGCTCTTGCTTAACCTTCCTGGTGAAACATTCCTTTCTGCACTGTGTTCTCCGGGGTATAACAGTTTCCTCAGAGTCAGAAGAGAAAGCACACTTAGAAGGCCTTATTGCCTCCCTTCTCCTACCTTGGGCTTTTGGTGGAGTATTCTCTTGGTTAGAGCTTTGGCCAGTCAGGACTCCCTCTGCCTCAGCGTAGGGCAGAGACTTGTGGTAAAGCTTTCCCACTATCTTGCTAGGGTAGGTGGTTCTCCCCCTGGAACCTTCCCTATGTCCTCTGTGGCTACTGTGTTGAGTATGGTGGCTTCCTTTGTACCTTCTCTGGTTGTCTTTATAGCGGTTCCTTTTTCTGCTGCTCCTTTTGGCTACAGGGCTGTCCCCTCTGTACCTTATGGAACCTGGACTGGAACCTGAGCTGCAACTCCCACTTAGGCCTGGACTGCAACTCCGACAGCAACTGCCACTGCAACTGCAACTGCATCTCCAATCATGCTTCCAACCATGCTTACAACCGTGCTTACAACCAGCTCTCCAACCATGCTTCCCACCAGCTCTCCAACCAACTCTTGAACCAGCCCTCCATGCTTCCCACCAGCACTCGAACAATGCTTCCAACCAACTCTCTCTCTAGTGTTTGTTTGCTCCCTTTCAAACACTGAGCAGGGCAACTCCCTTCCTGGCTCCGCCCTTCTGTACCTCCCACTCCTATCTGTGGCTGACCTGGAGTGTGGGCGTGGCTTACAGCTAGGTCTGCCCTCTAGGTTTCTCTCCTGGCTTCTGCTGTGGACTATGTGATCCTGTGTACCCATCCCCCGCAAAGAGGAAAAATTCTTCTTCTCTTCACTTTTTCCTGGCTGGGCTGCACTCTCCTTACCACAATATTCATTGTGGCTATACTGAAAACCGGACTGGCTAGGTGTATCCAAAGAATTGGGTTGACAACCACTGCCATACACAGAAAAATACAATCACACACCATCTCACATACACATACACACAACCTAACTCCCCATACACTTCCACTTATCATCCACCCATCTCTCCCTTACCCAATACACATAGACACACATACCACCTCTACATATTCCTACCCACCTATCAATCTCCCTACTCTCCAAACAACATATGTCTATACATTCCCACATGCCCACTACACACACACATGCAAATGCACAACCCATACTCCTATTTCACGTTCCCCTTTCTACTCTCACACACCTATTTTGTACACAAACATGATTCCCATCCCCCTATGCCAAGGGTTTTCAACCCAGTTCTCAGCACACACCTAGCCAGTCAGTTTTCAGGATAACCATAACGAATATGTATGTACTGCCTCCATTGTATGCAGATCTATCTCATGCATATTCATAGTGGTTATCCTGAAAACCTGACTGGGTAGGTGTGTCCCAAGGACTGGGTTGAGAACCCCTTGTATGCATGCATACACACACACACACTCACATACCCTACCATAATCAATGTACCCACAAAGATATCTCCACCAAAGCTCCCATGCCCCCACACTCCATATCCATATATACTCCTTTTACAGTCTATATTGGGAAGCATTCTTAAAACCATACCTCAGCATGCCTTCTCTACTTTATAAAACTATAATATAGCAAGGAAAAATGAAGCAAATCAAAGACTTATCACCATGGGATCTGCAATGATCTGCTGCTACTTGTCTGTACATCAGGTAAACTCTAAGAAATAATTTTTGCTATTGCTTCGCAGTCCACACCCACTATACATGCTCTATTAATATTCTCCACTCTGCCCCAAGTGCTTATAAGGACTGATTCATCCAAAGACATATGCATCTTTCATTCAACTCCAGAAGTCCTTGGTCCTGAATATATTTACTCATTCTCAAGGCTCATGAAAGTCCAGGTCAGAGCATTACTACACAACACACCTTTCATCATTATCTCCTGTATAGGTTCAGTTGGGCATATTTAAAACATTTTTGCAACTGAGGAAAAATAAAAAAGCCAGCTGTAGCTTTTCTTTTTTTGCTCTGTTATATAACACTTAAAAATGCAGCACCCTTTCCCTTTTTTTAAATCACTGGCTAAAATTTTCCAAGCAAACGCGTCTTTAAAAGGAATAAGGCCAAAATTTATCTCCACAGACTGTCATACTCAGTACTTAAGAATATTATCAGCTATTACCTTATTATGCTGAAAGATTCCCTATACATATATCAGTACAGATCCCATATGACCATAGCCTCTCTGACTGAGGTATGAAGGAGGGTTGGCTAGAGAAGGGAATCCGTGTAAGAATCAAAACACTCCCCCCATGTATTATCTATCCCTGGGCTCTTGAAACAGGGAGAAAAGGAATGTGTCTGGGGTAGGGCTGGTGCAAAGATATGAGGCGATGTTCAGCAGCAGCAAGGACTCAAAAGCAGCACCACAGAGCTTACCAAAGGTCTCTGGTACTGCAAGCTGTTCGTGCTTCCATCCCCATGCAAAAGGAAGTCTGCATCGGAGAGGGAGAAGCAGGAACAGCGCGCAGGACCCAAATCTTTTGGTAAGTACTGCGGCGCTATTTTGCAGGTCCCAGAGAGGGGTGGCAATGGGCTTCCCCAGAAACACTGGTGCTCTCGTCGATTGCCCAGTTCACCTATTGGCTCGTGCTAGTCCTGTTCTGGGCAAGCCAAACATATTGATTCTCCAAGAACAGCAGTGTATAAGGAGAAACGCTTCTGCGTGCATCTTTTAAGAGTTATTCAAAAATTATAAAAAGGCAAAAACAGAATCTGTGTCACATGATGAAACAGAACATACCTAACATAAGCTTATATAACAGAACTGTATTTTATTTCTGTTGCTCTGAAAGAAACGAAAGAAGATTTTCTATTTCTCTTTACTCGTTTGTTTTTTTTCTATAAAGTTATTTCTGGTTAGTTATCCCATGTGTGGACCTGAAATAATATATTAATTTTGAAAACAGCAAAGTCAAACTACTAAACCACAGTTCTCCACCTCCCTAAAAAAAAGGAATGGGTTAGCTAGCGACACTGTGGTTAATATGAACATAAGAAGAAACTTGAAGAACTCACTAAGTGTATCCTACCATTTGGCTAACTAGGCGGTTACCTAGAGCTCCAGCCCTCCAAGGTGGCCATTGCCACCTACTTTGCATAAACTGGAACTCTGTGCCAGAGGGGTGTGGAAGCAGGAGATAGAAGGCAAAAGAAACCGCAGTGCAGTGCTGACATGTGCAGGTAAGTGCTGCGTCACAGTGTGGGTCACTGCTGCCACTGCCAGCCCCAGAGAGCAGTGGTAGCAGTGTCAATGGTGGGGAGCCACAGGGTGCGGCAGGATGAAGTGCCCGCCTAAGATGCCTCTGTCCTTACACCAGCCCTGCCTAGAGGAAACGAGGGCACAAACACCCATAGGTGATATCAAAGACAACAAGAAACAGGTGCACCAAGACAGTAGTAGGTCTGTAAAACTAATATAGAAAACCCCAACACGTTTCGGCTGAATGCCTTCTTCAGGGGGAGTTAAAAGCTTTGACGCTACCAACAGGGATACTGAAACAATTGAGACTCATATGAAAGGTCCTTGTCAATAGACTGCGGATCGTCTAGAGAAACGCAACCTTGTAGAGCCTGATATCACAGCACTGGAGATGCAAGCATGTTGCAAAACCTAACAGAGTAGTTGTGCACTCTTGTTTGAAACAAATGTCCAGAAAAAGTCCATCTTAATAAATTTGACAATGCAATACTTATGTGGACTAACAAATAAATGTTTATTTTTATTTTTAGGAGGAAAGGCCTCAGAACCTTGTGGCGTTTGCTCACAAAAATTAGCCAGCTACTATGTTTATGTGTAAGAATTAGCCATACAACCTCCTTATAGTGTCCAAAAAAGTGCACAATGTTTAAATTCATAAAGCATGGAGTTCTTTCAAAATCCTATTTTCCAATAATCCACTGCAAAACATCCAAATAAACTGTAACTTATCTATCTCACTTAGCATTATAGTCCAAGTTTCACATCCCACTGACCAAATTGCTGCTCACCTCATTTTGCATCGAGCTGCATCAGGGAAACAATGAAATTCATTTATGGTAAAAACCTATGACCTTCGCAATGAATTGCATCAAGCAAGCAATGGAACTCTTTCTCTAAATTGAAACAATTAGCTCAACATTCACTTTTATCCATATTCATGTGAAGTGGAATTTTAAAAAAGGCGTCCAAGCGCAATCTGCGACATCTAAGGCAAAACATGCAGAAAAATGCCAGGGACATCTAAGTTTCAGACCAATTTTAGAAACATACATGCCCCTGACACAGATGTCTGTGTCAGTATCCATATAGATGTCCCTGCTATGAAGTCTTGGAGCAGGGGCATCCATCTCAAGTAAGGTTGCATATAGAGATGTCCAGGGGCATGGCAAAGCCAAAACATGGGCCTCAATCTCCATCTGTGTTCACTGACAAATTGTAAAATAAAGGGGACATGTGTGTACCTCCTTCTCCACACCCTCCAGACATTTGCTTGACAAAAACAAGCATGTTTTTGATGCCTATGTGTGCCCGGAGCAGGTATAACCTTCGACACGGCTCAGGACATCCAGGATATGTCTGAAATTTGGGTGCGGATGCCCAAGTTCTTGGGACTACCCTGGCCATGCCTCCATCGTGCCCCCATTCTAACTTAGATGTCCCTGAGTTGGGGACGTACACAGTCCCAGCTTCTAAAATGGCTCTGGGGATGTTTGTTCATTTGGACGTCTCGGTGCCCATTTTCATATGTCCAAATTACTAACAAGGCTTCTAAAATATTCTCCATAATGTAAATTTGCACTCATTGTGGAAAAAAACCAAGGCTTTTTCAAACTCAAAAATAGTAATGGCAGTGTACCTTTTGTCCTTAAGGCTTATAAATTGAACCCTTGGTCTCACATGTCAACATTTTAATCCAGACTTTCATAAAACTTATCCAATCAACCACAAAGCCTACACAAACTTTAAAAAAAAAGTCTTAAAAGAAATTTCTTCTTAAAAGAAAACACCTCACTAAATGGCAGAATTGAGATACGAAGAGAAATGAGATTTAAGCCAATAAATCCAATGCTGTTCAAGACATAACTTCAATGATCTGTCACAATTTTTCATCGTAATTTCCAGGTAAATTTTAAAGGGTGCACCTAGGTTAACATGCATGTTTATGTGCATCAATCACACTTATTTTATAAAGTCAAGTACACATGCACTTTATAAAATAAGGGCATAAGTAGTGGGAAATGAACATCAAATCTAGGTTCAATCGCTGGAGCAAATACCACAGATATCTTACCTGTGTACACCCTAATTTTATAAAGTGCACGCATAAATACATGCTCCACCCAAGACAGACAAACAGAACAAACAGGAGACTAGGGTAAAACTAATGGGAAATGGTTATAATACACAGAGATGGGTAAAGAGGAGAATAAAGGGTTATGATCCAAAAGTAGACTCAAAGAAGTGAGGTTTTAGCCTGGATTTGAATAGAACCAGAGATAGAGGCTGATGTACCAATTCATATAGTCTGTTCCAGGCATTCGGTGCAGCAAGGTAGAATGAATGAAGTCTGAAGTTAATCATGGAAGAGAAGGGCACAGATAAAAGTGAATTTGCTTAATGAGTGGAGTTTTCAAGCAGGAAGCAGAACTAAAAAACCTCTGAATTTTTTCCTTCCTTGTGATCCTGCTATGCTGGTTCAGACAAGTGGGACATCCCAAACAGTCAGAACCCATAGAGGGAGAAAGATGACACTATACGGTAGATAGAACTGCCCTGCCAAAGGTGTCATCTGCTCTGACTCCCACATGCAACCTATAGTGCCTCACAAAGGTGCTCAGAGATGACCAGATAACCACCTTACTCACATCCTCCGGAGACACCAAGGAGGACTGTAAGAAGGGTAAAACAGACTGTCTACCTTCCTGATCTCCAGGGCATGAAAGAAACACCATCTCTCAAACCCTACAGACTCAGACTCTCATCTAGGATAAGGAACTACAGACCCTCTGGGCTTTGAGAAGGATGTCTACTACCACTACAAAGCAGGCTCTCTTAGCCAATGCCTCTCAAGTCCTAGGCCATAAATGAGAAGGGAACGAAACCACAATAACTGCTCCTTGATCTCCCAGGGGAGGGGAAAGATCTGGTTGAACAACAGAACAGGGAAATCAGAGAGACTACAAATGTCTCTGAAGGGGGTGCATGTGCGCCCTGGCCCAAGGGAACAGTTCAAGGGCTGACGCCATGGATCCTAGGAGTTGGAGATAGTCCCAGGCCCAGGGAACTCACTGATCACAAAATGCTCTGAGTTGGCTCCCACTGCTCCTGGACAAAAGGGCTGTCTGGTAGCTACTAAACCCAGCACAAAGGGCTCAGACCACCAAATCTGCACACAGCAAGGTACTCCAAGTGTTGGTAAGGAATCTGGTTACTCTTGGAATAGTTTATCACTAACCCCAACCTTTCTAGACAGCTAATCACAAGGACTGTCATCCCTAGACCTCTCCAAGGAATCCAACAGAATCAGTCCGTTGTCCCAAGTATGGGTGAAACAGGATTCCTTGCTTGCACAGGAACACCGCCGCCACCACCACCACTATGACCTTTGAAAAGATGACAGGAGCCATGGCCAAGTGGAAAGGCAGAGCCCAGAGCTGAGAACAGTGGCTCAGAAGTGAAGAAATCACTGGTGTTGATCCTGTGTGAGAACAGTAAAGTATGCATCTGTGCAATGATGGACCTGAAAATCTTTATGGGGAAATGAAAGATTCTGAGTTTCGCACTGACCACCTTCAGGTCCAGAATAGGCCAGAAAGAATTTCCCTTCTTTGGCACCATGAAGTGGATGGAATAACGCTCCAGGATCTGCTCGGTGGAGAGCATGGGTAGAAGAATCTGCAACTGCAACTAGCAGGGTGTGAGGTAGCACAGTAAAAATGAGAAAGAATAAATAAATAAATAAAAGCATATTCCAAGGGGTTTACGTTTGCCTGGTAGGCCATGGTCCTTCCTCCCTAGCCGGGAAGCCTATCACTGGTCCAGACAGTGACAGCCATCCTCCGTGAGCATGAGTCTCTCTCTAAGGCACAGAGGTGTATGGTGCAGCAGGCAACCAATTACTTTGCACTCAGCCGGTTTGTTATTTTGGCGGGGGAAGTGTGAATACCGTTGGCCCTTCTGGCCTCTGAAGTCTGCAAGCAGCGCCCGCTGTTCCCACGCATTCACTCTGTGTATGCGCGTCCCGGCTCCCTGCTGTGTAGTGTGCTCGGAGACCACGGGCTATCGGAAGACAGGGTGTGCCAGCATTGCCAGCGCCAGGAAAAGGCCGTGGAGCAGGTCCGTGTGTTGGAAGGCATGGAGGGCACCACAACAATGCCAAAAGGAGTGCAGGTGACAGGTCAGGCTGTGAATTGGGGGGGGGGGGGGCATGCAGGGGCCAGAGGTGATTTTATGTGCTCCACAGCATAAAAAGGTGAAAAGAAAGACAAGACACACAAAGCACACCTGGGCCTGGTGACAGCGGCTGCAGACAGCTTTTTTTCACCGGACTTCATTTTGGTGATGCACCGGGCCTAAAGCAGCAGGCAGGAGAAGTAAGCAGTTCCCCGGGGTCCTCACAACCACGCAATTTGGGAGCAGAGCCTCCACGAAGAGAGCTGCCATGACCTGAAAATGTTTGACTTCAAGGCGAAGGTAAGGTTGGAGGTGGTCTGTCCCCTTCGGGCTCCCCGGAGTCTGGGGAGCTGGATGAAGGATATGCAGACATTTAGGGTGAATCTGGTGGAAAGGAACTGTAAAAGGGTGAAATCCCACAGGGGGAGGACCCAGAGGTATTCAAGGTATTCCTTAGAGAAAAAACTCCCCACCCTAATAGCTCGTTTTTTGGTAGCACTGAATATGGCACTCGCGTCTCCTAATGGCAGAGGAGACTCTGGAGGACCCGCTGTTGCAGAGTTCCAAGGGGTCCAAAACCTCTTTTCCGTTCCACAGGGTGATCAAGAAGAAGCTTCCTGTTAGACTGGAAACCCATGCTGAGTACTGGGCTCTGTAAGCACACTGCACACTGACGCAAGGGACACTATGCTGACTGCTGCTGCTGTTGCCACCTTCCTGCTTTAGATAAGTGGAGGGAGGGGAAGGAGGCTGAAGATATGCTAGTTTAATTTCATCATCACCGGGGGTCATGTGAATTTCCAGTTATTAAAATAGGTCATACAGGATAAAGTTTGAAAAGAACTGGCATAGAGAATAGATGAGTAAATGATGGCAAGCTAAGAGCATTATGAATCCGTTTACTATAGTAAGCATTCTTTGTTTCTGCTACTACCAACATAAAAGTACTCAGAGCATTCTCATATCCAGATTCTCTTCTTTCTCCACAAATGTTCAGATCATCTAACTTTTCTTTTAAGAGTGAGTAAATCACCTGTAAACCATGGGGATAAGAAGAGTGCCTATCAGTGAGATCATGAATCACTGTGGCCCCATTCAACACATCGGCAACAATCATACTTCATTTAGCAATCCGCATCTCAGCATCAGAAAGCCAAATGCTCTCAACACATTAGTCCCATAGGTCACCAAAACAGACCGAATCAATTTTTCTCTCATCTTTTTTCTATTCTTGTCCACAACCAAGGGCAGGTGGTAAGTGCCCAGACACGGAGGCAGCATGGCAAACTTACCTTAAAGCTAAGGGTGGCTTGCCATGCTGCCTCTGCTCCAGGCCCGGCAGCTCTTCTCTCCTGGCCGAAGTCTTGCGAATCGTGAGACAATGGCGCGGGAAAGCCTGGAGAGAAGGTAGTACGGCAAGCTAACTGCAGCTTTACTGTAAGGCCTGGTGGGGGCAATGCACTGCACCACTCTGTGCGGGGTGGGTGCCCATCCACCCCGCACAGAGCAGTCAAGGGAGCTGGGAACGCCACTATGCGCAGTCAATTGCAACTCAATAAAAATGATGACTGAACTACCCTAGGGATAATATTTTTAAGGAAGACAGTATCTTTCTTGATACCAAAGACTCAGACAAAAAACGTAGATTTAACAAATGCTCTTAAGAGTAAGTAGCCAGTGAAACTAATTGAACCAGTCTTAAATGTCTCGGTCATATCCAAAAATAATTCCACCTCCTCAGATAACAGCTGGACACCCGATTATAAATTAAAATCCCCAAGACAAAGACATGCATTCATATTATTTACCAAGAGGTAAGTCATTCTGAAACATCTAATAAGATCTTGATTGAAGTATCAGAGAGTGGTACATACCACACAGGTATCAGACCACTATGCAATCAAGGCAATTCACAAGCTGGATCCACCCAGCCATTAACTTTTTCAAATTTAAAGAGTTAAATGTTTCAAATTATTCGTTGACCAAAGAACTGAATACTGACCTTGATGAATCTTTTCTCCTAAGTATCGTGAATTATTGTTCGTATTGTAGGTTGCAAACATATTTTTTCTTCATCTTCAGTTAGCCAAACTGCCCTGAGAACCAGATGAAAATCTGTTCTTTCACATTCTCCTTCCCCATAGTCTCTTGGTTGTCTAAAATCTCTGAAAACGTGCATTCCACAGACTACATTACCTTGCTACTTTGGTGTATTATCCCAAGACAAAGAGCCTTTCTTATCTGCTAATTTCTTAAACAGAAATCTCAGTAGTTCTCCAGAGACTAGACAGCTCTTACAAGGCAAATCTATTAAAAACATCTGCTGACCATTCTCCAGGCCACAGGGATGTTCCTGTTTTCACTGTTGCTTAACTTGCTTTTGCTAGTGCTGTAATATTATACAATGAATTTGCCAAATATTGTGCTGTTAAGAAAACTTCCAGCAGTTTACAAGATGAGCTAGGCCTAGAAACCCAATCTGAAATATCGTTCTGTAGAGCTGGCAGCTATTATTTTATTTATTTTGGAAAAATTTATATTGCACCAATCTGGGAGAAATATCTCATTCATGGCTGAAGTATTTTAAAAATTACGCTAACAATTTAAAAACACACAACGTAACACAAAAGCAGAAACTCAAATAGGCACATATTAATATTAAGTATTTATTAAAACATAATAAAAGAGACCTCTATTAACTTTCGAACACATCAAAAATAATCTAAAAACCATCTTCAGTCTATCACTGAGCACCACCACACACAGCTGTAAATTAATATCACTCTAATCATTTTATGGAAAATCTACACATCAATGTCTTCCCTTAGTACCAGAGGCAGCGCATTCCACCAAATTAGACCTGCCCCCCCCAAAAAAAAATATTCTAGCCCATGAAGTCACTAATTTGATTTCAATAAATGGAGGACTTGCAAGCAAATGTAGATTTTAATACTACACTGGAAACACAGAAGAAATGTTTGTGTTTAAAGATGATCCTGCCACTTCAGAGGTTTTCCTTAATACTGATTCTCTCTTTCTAGCTGAAGAATTTAATTTCTTAGCTTCTCCATGACTTCCCAGATTTCAGCACCTACCTGAGAAAGCACAGTTACTTACCTGTAACAGGTGATCTCTGGGAACAGCAGGAATAAGTCTTCACATATGGGTACGTCGGTACCGACGGAGTCTGCGCAGGAATGCTTCCCAGCGTCCAATCAAAGAGCTTTTGGAAGCATCCCACCACGCCTGCGTGCTGCCTTCCCGCCTTCCCCAACTGCCTCTCCTCAGTTAAGTTTTAAAGCTGAGACAAAGAGAGAGAGAAAGGAAAGGAAAGATAGATAGAGATACAACTCCTGGGGAGGTGGGTGGGTTGTGAAGACTTATTCCTGCTGTTCCCAGAGATCACCTCTTACAGGTAAGTAACTGTGCTATCTCCAGGAACAAGCAGGAATGAGTCTTCACATATGGGGACTCCCAAGCTGAGATGCCTGGAGTCCGAGCATGTCATAGGTTGGAACATGCTATCCCCCACAACACCAGGCATCCTGAGGATGGAGGGTAGGAGTTGAAGAAAGAAGATGCTGTGGAACAGCTAACCTAGCCCAGGACTGCAGAGAAGGAGTCCATGTGTGGATAATGATTGTCATTAATGATATTACAAAGAATATTGCAATATGGACCTCCGCTAACAGGATTTCATAGAAGTATGGAGGTTCATGGATCTACTGGGAACCCAGTAGAGGAACCGTGAAGAGGACCTCACTGTAAAGTGGAGGTAATAAACCTGTAGGAAAACAGTGGAGGTCAGAATCCTGAAAGGTAACAGGCACCCCTAGTAGGAAAAACTGGTGTAGTACAAAAACGGTGGGCCTTCAGCGGAAAGCTGTATGATAAAAACCAAACTCTTTTGGCGGCAGAGTAACTCACTCTTAGGAGCAAAAAGAGAAAGGCTAACCGATTTGGACAAACAGGCACAGTTCTTGTGGGGAGAAAGGGTATGGGAACCCCTTGTATCCCAAAAAGAGAGGACAAATGCCTGAGGCGTTAAAGCCTGTGATTAACTGAAGATCCACAATATCTCTCCTAACTGGGGTAAGCTAGGAGAGATATTAGGTACGGAGAGCTTCAGAGGTACCTAAACCCTTAGGTTATGGTATAAAAATTGTAGACTACCACAGAAGTGGTTGTGTGTGTAGAATCCCAAACCTGCTGAATAGCAGAGGTATGGGTAAAACCCCTCTGTCAGAAACAGATAGCTATATGAGCAAAGACAGTGAGATAGATAGATAGACATATAAGAATATATCTATAATGAGATATGGAAGGGCATAAAATACACACAAAAGATAAATATGAATATGTAGGCCTAAATATGGGTGTCTGTAATTAAACAGACAGATATATGCCTACAGCATGGTATTCACATAGAACATGTGGAGAGGAAAGATTGATCTAATAACAAGGAGGTGCAACCTACTTGAGAAGATATATAGAGAATCTATTCCCCCTGGTTATGATCCGCAAGGATGCTAGCTAGTGAAATAACCAGGATGGTTACATGAAAAACAGAGATAATATCAATCTGTAGCCAGCAAGTCCTGAGTCGTCCAAGACTCTAGCATGGTAAGTAGACAGAAGACAGATAGGGATGAGGTACCATGTTGACCTGCTTAAGGGCAAAAAAGTATCATGCGTTCTTACCATGAGGACGAGCTGCAAGGAGAAAGAGCATATCCCCGATTGGGAATGCCATGGACCAAAGCAGGGATTTGGCAACTCCTTAAGCCCTTAGGTAAGAGAAGGCCTATGTCCTTTATGGCAAAAGGAGATAGTAAAAGAAGGGAGAACCTTCTAGTCATGGGAGACATGACTGAAAAGCCTTTTCCAACCATCTAAGATAGCTGTTGGAGAAAAAAACCCAATGCTCTCTAGCAAGGGCCCATAGTGGAAAGCTTCTCTGTAGAATTGCAGAGAGCATGATGCAGAAGAATGAGGAGATAGAACTGGCTGCTAGAGAGCCAGTATCTCAGCCCACTATGCTGCCAAATCCATGGAAATGGAGATGGCAGAAATAGAAGACCAAGCCAGAAAGCTTGTAGTGAGATAATCTCCAAGATAGATGGAAAACACTGACTTGGAGCCACCACTAAGACCAGATAGAATGTTAGTGGAGGACAAATCTGGTTGTTTGTGGACAAGAACCAGTGGACCAAACATTAAGGCTCCTGCATAGGCAGCTGCTAGCAAGAAAGCAGAAAGAATATTACTGTTCAAAAACAGAAAGAACAGACAGAACAGGAGTAGAAAACTCTGGACATGTCTGATAAGCTGCTTCAAAGTAAAATTGAAACAGGGGAGGAAACTCAGGGAGGAAAACTCCGCACTGGAAAGTGACAAACCTAGAGAGGCTGAAGAAAAGCCCTCCAGCAAGTAATTCCGCTCTTACAGTGGTAAGAGGGTGAAGAGAATAGAGCTGAAAAAGACTTACCAAGTAGTAAGTCTATAGAAAGGAAAAATACATTCTGGCACAGGAACTATCATTTGATAGTGGTCAGACCTCTTTCCCTAGCAGGAGAAGAGGAGAAAACTGTGACTTATAGGCATGAACATTCTGACAGCTCATAGAAAAAATGGATGTCTTTTGGAAAGAGATCCATGTGTAGGGGTTAGAATGAAGTAGTGGATTGCCTCTGTTGAGAAGAAGCAACTGTAGATTCTAACCCCAAGGGTCACAAGCATCTGATGATGATTGATCAGAAACCCTGCAGAGGCCGGGTTTGCTAAGCCTGGTGAGAGGTTGGATTCTTCAGACCAGGACAATGCCTCCCCTGTAGGGGAACATCTGTATGATGGGCAAGTGAGGAATAAAACCTTCTTCTCCTGTGGGAAGAAAGTTTGGTAGGACATTTCCTACCTACTGGGACAGAAGAAGGTGTAGAACAACCCTTAGGAACAGGTAAATCAGTGGACAACTGAGTAACCTGACGTAAAAAGACTCCTTGTTGAAAAGATTTTCTCCAGTGCAAGGAGCATGTCCCAGCCGTTGTTGTGCCCACTTGGCCAAATCTGAAGCTTGGAGCCAGGCTCTACGTCGTGCCCCTATAGCTATAGCAGAAGTCCTGCTAACAGACTCAAAAGAGTCTAGGGAAGCACGAGAAAGAAACCAAGAGATATTCTGGATATGCTTAAGCAGTGAGGAATAGTCTGTACTCCTGGAATCTGGAAGGAAAGGAGTCAAAAGATGTAATTGCTTTGTGACCTCCTCAAGAGAAAGACTCATATAAAAAATATATGAGAGAATTCTTACAGAAAGCATAGATGTCTGGAAGGTTTGACGTCCAAAGGCATCTAGTGTCTTAGACGCACGACCTGGCGGATAAGAAAGCACAGTTACTTACCTGTAACAGGTGATCTCTGGGAACAGCAGGAATTAGTCCTCACATATGGGTACGTCGGAACCGACGGAGCCTGCGCGGGAAAGCTCCCCAGCTTCCCAGAAAGGAAGCTTTTGGGGCCTCCCACTGCACATGCGCGCTGCCTTCCCGCCTTCCTGACCAGCTCTCCTCAGTTCGAGTTTATAGCTGAGACAATAGAGAGAGGAAAGGAAGATAGATAGAAGATACAACTCCTAGGGGAGGTGGGTGGGTTGTGAGGACTAATTCCTGCTGTTCCCAGAGATCACCTGTTACAGGTAAGTAACTGTGCTATCTCCAGGAACAAGCAGGAATAAGTGCTCACATATGGGGACTCCCTAGCTAAGATGCCTGGGAGATCCCCTTCCAAGGGTTCGCCATCTTCGTATGAATCTCAGGCATCCATCCTGGGAAGGTGGGCAGGAGTTGTTCAAGTATGGAACAGGTGTTTGAGGACAGCCTGACCAAACAAGGCATCCCGGCGGGAGTCCTTGTCCAAACAGTAATGGGCTGTGAAGGTATGAACCGAGGCCCAGGTGGCGGCTCGACAGATCTGATATATGGATACAGAGTGAAGATGAGCCATAGAAGTGGCCATGGCTCTCACATTGTGAGCTGTGACATGGCCTTCCAGAGAAATATTTTTACTCTGGTAAGCAAAGGAAATACACTGAGCAATCCAATTGGAAAGTGTACGTTTAGAGACTGGAAGTCCCAAATGAGAAGGATCAAAAGCCACGAAAAGCTGGGAAGACTTTCGATGTGGCTGAGTCCTGTTGAGGTAAAAGGCAAGGGCTCTTTTACAATCTAGAGTATGAAGGTTCCTCTCTGCACTGGATGCATGAGGAGCTGGAAAAAAGACAGGTAGATATACCTCTTGATTAAGATGAAAAGGCGAGACCACTTTGGGCATAAAGTGGGGATTCGTCCTAAGGACCACCTTATCATGATGAAACCTGGTATAAGGTGGATGAGCCACTAAGGCCTGTAGTTCACTGATGTGGCGAGCCGAAGTGACTGCAATAAGGAAAAGGACCTTCCAGGAAAGAAATTTCAAGGAGGTAGAAACCAACGGTTCAAAAGGTGGCTTCATAAGCTGACCTAGAACTAGGTTCAAATCCCATGCTACCGGAGGAGGCCGGATGGGAGGTTTAGTTAGAGTCAGGCCTCTCATGAACCTTGCAATAAGAGGATGAGAGGAGACAGGTTGTCCATTTATAGGTTTTAAAGATGCTGCAATAGCACTCAAATGGACTCGTACTGAATTCGTCTTAAGGCCTGCATTAGAAAGATGCAGGAGATAGTCTAATAGAGAATTCAAAGGAAGTGCTAGAGGGTCAAGACCCTGTTGAGCACACCAAATGGAAAAGCGTTTCCATTTGAAAGCATAGGAACGCCTCGTGGAGGGTTTCCTAGAGGCATGAAGGATATCTTTCACTGGTTGAGAAAGATTGAAGTCATGAAGGCTTAGGCCTTCAGTAACCAAGCTCTGAGGTGTAAGGACTTGGGGTTTGGGTGCCACAAAGTCCCCTCCTCCTGAGACAAAAGGTCTGGCGCCGCTCCCAGGTCCAGGGAGGGTCCCTGGGAGAAATGCAGAAGTAGAGGGAACCACACTTGGCGTGGCCAGCGTGGAGCTATGAGGATCATCGATCCGTGATCCCTCTGGAGTTTGAACAGAGTCTTGGGAATCAAAGGAATGGGTGGAAAGGCATATAGGAATTCCTGACCCCAATGTAGGAGAAAGGCGTCGTTGGCCTGAGCTCTCTGACACGGAGTCCTGGAACAGAACCGGGGAAGTTTGGCATTCCACGGACTTGCAAAGAGGTCTATGTCCGGGGTTCCCCATTCCTGAAAGATTCTGCGTATCTGGTCCATATGCAAGGAGCATTGGTGTGGAAGGAGAACTCGACTGAGTCTGTCTGCCCGAGAGTTTTGAACCCCTGGAAGATACACTGCCAGAAGATGAATTTGATGCTCTCTGGCGAAGGCCCATAATCTGAGAGCTTCGTTGCAAAGCGACAGAGAGCCTGTCCCTCCTTGTTTGTTTATGTAGAACATGGCCACCTGATTGTCTGTATGGACTAGGACGGTCAGGTTGACAAGGAGGGTATGGAAGAATTTGAGGGCAAAGAAGATTGCTCGCAGTTCCAGGAGGTTGATGTGAAGGGTGGTCTCTTGTGGAGACCAAGCACCCTGAGTGGAGAGGTGTTGAAGTTGGGCTCCCCGCCCTGTTTGGGAGGCATCTGTTGTGAGGGTTGCTTGGGGCAACAAAGGTTGGAAGGGGGCCCCCAACAACAGATTCTTGGTGGACATCCACCATTGGAGGGACCAAAACAGACGCTTTGAGGTGAGTATTTGGTCGGAGAGCGCTCCTGATGCTTGAGTCCACTGGGTGGCCAAGGTCCATTGAGCTGCTCTCATATGAAGACAAGCGTAGGGCACCACGTGTACCGTGGAGGCCATGTGGCCCAGAAGTCGCAGCATTTCTCTGGCTGTCAAGTGACTGCTGGACTGAGCTTGGGAGGCCAAGCACACCAGACGTTGGCCCCGGACTTGAGGTAGGTAGGCCCTTGCAGTGGTGGTGTCCAACTGGGCCCCTATGAATTCCAGAGACTGAGTAGGGATAAGTTGAGACTTGGGAAGGTTTACCACCAGTCCCAGATACTGCAGAATGTGCCTTGTGCGGTCCAGGGAAATCTGGGCCTCTGACTGAGATGCAGCTCGGATGAGCCAGTCGTCCAGATATGGGAATACAAAAATTCCCAGACCTCTTAGAAATGCGGCAACTGCCATGCATTTGGTGAACACTCTTGGAGCAGAGGCTAGACCGAAGGGAAGTACTCTGTACTGGAAATGTTTTCCCTGAAACAGAAATCTTAGATATTTTCTGTGGGATGGGTGGATGAGTATATGTGTGTACGCATCCTTGAGATCTAGAGAACAAAGCCAATCCTGACTCTGAAGGTATGGAAGGAGAATGCCTAGAGAAAGCATTTTGAATTTCTCCTTGTACAGAAATTTGTTCAATTCTCTCAGATCTAGGATAGGTCTGAATCCCCCTGTCTTCTTTGGTATGAGAAAATAAGGGGAGTAGAATCCTGTCCCTTTTTGAAGAAGAGGGACCTCTTCTATTGCCCCTTGGGCAAGGAGAGAAGAGACTTCCTGACCCAACAGGCCCAGGAGAGATGGGGGAGAATTGAAGTGCCTCACCATGGTATATGGAGGAAGGTTGGAAAAATGAAGTTTGTAGCCCTCTCTGATGATAGAGAGGGTCCATTGCTCTGATGTAAATTGCCCCCATCTGGGAGCAAAGTGAGCTAATCTTCCGGGAATGGTGAGGGGCTCTGGTTGTTCTAGAGCCAGAAAGGTTAAGTTCTCTAGGGGCAAGTCAAAACCCCTGAGGGGGTTGAGCCTGCTGAGGAGTGGCAGACACTGTAGGCTTTGACCTTGCCTGTTTAGGCTGCTGACGTTTAGCAGCAAAGCGAGGCTGAGAAGATTGTTGGCCAGTATTTGTGGAAAATCTGGCCTTCTTGTAGTAAGGCCTCTTGAAAGACTTTTTCTTGGCAGGAGTAGAGGTAGACTTAGAAAGTCTATCTAAGGTAGCATTTTCTGCGTCCATTTGAGTGGCTTTAATTTGCCAGTCTTTACCAAATAAGTTCTCACCTGTACAGGGCAGATTCCGTAAGCCATCCAGGACCCAGGGTTCTAGGTCAGAGGCCTGGAGCCAAGCAAGTCGTCGGGCTGCAATGGCAATGCCCGAAGCTCTACCGGCACCTTCAAAGGAATCAAAGGCTGCTCTGTTGGAGAACTTAGAAACATCAAGAAGCTGTTTCACTATAGAAAGGAACTCCTCCTTTTTATCCTCAGGGATAAAAGGGGGCAAAATGCCGTACCTTTAGGGCAAGTTCCCTGAGAAACATGCCCATATATAGACTGTATGAATTAATCCTGGCTATAAGCATACTAGCCTGGAAGATTTTCCTACCAAAAGAGTCTAGGGTCTTACATTCTCGCCCTGGAGGGGTAGAAGAGTGCCTTTTGGTACTCTTAATCTTTTTCAGCGCAGACTTCACCACAATGGAATGGTGAGGCAGCTGAGTCTTTTGAAAACCAGGAGAAGGAGGGACCCGGTACATGGTGTCCAACCTACGAGAATAAGGAGACAACGTTAGAGGAGCCTCCCATAAGTCCATCAAGTGTTCTTGAAGGATTTCATGGATAGGCAGGGTGACTGTCTCTTTAGGAACCTTAGGGTATCCTAAAATATCCAGTTTCTTTGATCTAGGTTCTTTTTCAGAGGATGTGGTAATAGAAAGTCCTTTAGCTAGTTCTATAATGAAGTCTTGAAAGGACAAATCCTCTGGTGGAGACATTCTCCTCTTTGGGGAAGAAGGGTCTTCAGGAAGAACTAGAGACAGCTCATCAGAGTCCTCAGAGGAGTCAAAATCCTCAGAAGAATCAGAGTATCCTCTATTTGCTTCCAACGCACGATACGTATACCGTTCGGTATCGACATCGGGCGTACCGGGTATGGGATCGGTATCGGGTGAAAACCCGGATCCGGCATGCGGAACCGATCTGCGTTTGGAAGACGATGGTCTCGGTTCCGATATGGGAAACGATACCGGAACCGGACCCGGAACCGCTGGATGCGGTACCGAGGGCGTCGCAGCTTTAATGAAAGCCAGCATGGCCTGCTGCATGGTCTGAACAGTATTGCTCATAGACACCACTGCTGCCTGGATGTCGGTACCGGTATAGGCCGGTACCCCAGAGCAGTCTAACAGGTGATCAGTCGAGGCCGTGCCATCGATGTCAACCTGTAACCCCATAGATGGAGCTTTGGAAGCCAGAGCTTCCCGCCGGGGTTGTTTGGCTGGGGCAGGATCCTCAGATTCAAAAGTGAGAGCCTCTCGATGCTTTGAAGGAGATTTGCTCTTTGAGGACCTGCCCGAAGAAGGTTTGGTTACCTGAGATCCATCCGGAGAGGAAGACCTGGATGACTGTGATGCTGGATTATCTGAAGCAAACAGCACATGGAATTTGTTGGCCCGGTTCTGCAAACCACGTTTAGACATCTGGGAGCAGGATGGGCAGTCCGGAATGGAGTGGTCAGGTCCCAAACATTTAAGACACCAGTCATGGGTGTCTGTGACAGAAATAACAGCACTACACTTGGTACACTTCTTGAAACCAGGGGCTGGTTTCTCCATGAGGAGAATTTGTGTAGGCCTAAGGCCTAACCAAAGTCACCAAGTTGTGCAAAAATAAAGATTTTTTTTTTTTGAAAGAAAGAAAGAGAGAGACCGGCGGTACCGGTTTCGGTATGGGGAAGGCAGGTACGCGGTCTAAAGAAAACAAACTAAAACACGAATTTCTTCAGCGGTGACAGGAACACGACCTGCTGGCTCCGCGGAAAAAGAGAAACTGAGGAGAGCTGGTCAGGAAGGCGGGAAGGCAGCGCGCATGTGCAGTGGGAGGCCCCAAAAGCTTCCTTTCTGGGAAGCTGGGGAGCTTTCCCGCGCAGGCTCCGTCGGTTCCGACGTACCCATATGTGAGGACTTATTCCTGCTTGTTCCTGGAGATGAGTGCTTTTTCTTACTCTTTACCCGCCTCATTGCTGATTCCACTACTATGGAATGATGAGGAAGTTGAGTCTTTTGAAACCCTGGAGTGGAGGGCACCTGATATAGAGATCAGTTGCCCTGGGAGGTGGGGGTACCCTTAAAGGTGTTTCCCACATTCCTAAAAGGAGATCCTGCAAGGAATGATGCAAAGGAAGCATTATGTTGTCCTTTGCTGTGGTAGAAACAGAGCCTGGTGCAGGATCATGTCCTGGAATAGGAATGGCAAGGGATCTTGCTATATCCAGGAGGAAACTCTGAAAAGAGGGATCCCAAACAGGAATCTCCCTTGGACAGGTTAGATCTAAAGAACTAGCCTGAGCACCCACAGAGTTATCCAAATATATAGGAATAGAAGATCCTGCAGAGTGCAGTGTGGAATGCTTAAGGGATGGTTGCTGGTACTGGTTGTCAGGAGCAGCAACCGTCCTTACCACATTGTGCATGCCAGGTATCAACTCCAAGCTTGGTATAGAATGGAGCGATCCTGTTGAAAAAAGCATGGCAGGAGTTGGCCACGATGCTACTGTGGATACCGGTACCGATGGCAATACTGGTACCGATGTCGGAGTCGAGCCCGACAAAGACATCGGAGCAGTCATCGGTGACAGTTCAACCGGTACCAAGGTAACCAAAAACCTGCGGCTACTATCCTCGGTACCGAAGCCCCGGTATCGATCGGTGACGGTACCAAAACCTATTGGTACTCGGTCTTCTAGACTAGAGATTGATTCCAAACTTGGCATCGAGGGCAGAGAGCCTGATAAGCGAAGCATGGAAGGCATCGACCGTAAGGGTAATGAGGACATCGGTACCGACTTCGGTACCGTGTCTGATACCAGTGAAGGAAGGTCAACCAGTGGCAACTCAATCGGCCTCGGGGGAACCGAGAGTTGCGGGTCCGAGTCATCGGAACCGAGCCTTCGGTACCGCCGCGAGACGGTACCAAGGCGAGTCGGTACCCAATCCTCCAGACTGGAGATCGATTCCAGACTCGGCATCGAAGGAAGCGAGGCTGTCGATGCACATCTGGAGGGTACCGACGTCGGTGGTAGTATCGGTGTTGGTACCGATAATGGAAAGTCAATCTGGGGAGTATCCACCGGTCCCGAAGGCACCGAGGATGCCAGATGACGATCCCTGGTGAGGAGTGTTTCATCCAACACCAGTGCCGATGCCGGGGTATCGGTACCGCCGCTCGAAGCGGATGCCACCACCATACACGGCTTAGGTATGTTCTGTGGGGGGTGAAGCCCAGGAACAACCTGAAACCCCTTATACGCTTTGGAGACCGAAGACTCCCGCCGGGGTTTTGAAGCCAGTGGGCTGTCGAGGGCAAGGCCAGAGCCGTCTACATGCTGTGCATGAGACCTACCACTCGAGGACTGGCTAGTCTTAATAGACTGTTTGTGGGTTACCTGATCCTGTATGGAAGAAGAAGGGGATGGTGCCCCGAAGTTGGAGGGCAACCGTGTATCGAGGGAACCTCGATGTTGAAGACGTCTTCTCACCAAACTGTTGTCAGGACCCAAGCAGGTTAGACACCGACTTCGAGGGTCTAAAAATAAAGTTGTACCGCCACAGTCTGAACATTTCTTGGAGAAAATGTCCGGCGGTTCCATGAAGAAAAAATATCCCGTGGAAAAGGAAGATTTTACAAGAAAAGAAAAGAAAACTAAGAAATAAGAACAAGAATTTTCTGCGGTGACAGGAGGACGTCCTGCCGGCTCTGCGGAAAAATGAAAACTGAGGAGAGGCAGTTGGGGAAGGCGGGAAGGCAGCACGCAGGCGTGGTGGGATGCTTCCAAAAGCTCTTTGATTGGACGCTGGAAGCGTTCCCGCGCAGACTCCGTTGGTACCGACGTACCCATATGTGAAGACTCATTCCTGCTTGTTCCTGGAGATACATGCATCCATATTAGTGTTCCTTCCTTATGCATGAAGCATAACTTTAAGAAATATGTTTGTGTACAATTTCTTGTCAGGAATGATCCATTCACTCCTGACAAGAAATTTCCTTTATTGTTGAATACAAAGGAATGATATGATGGACCCCTTTTACTAATTTCATGCTAAGGATTTGCAATAAATGCACCAAACAAACACATTTTAATTGCAAGGTCTTCATGATAGCTTTTGGGGGTATGACCAGTATGAACTAATACGTGATGCTGCTTTTGGATCCTGGTGCCCCACACTCTTGTTCCCCACTTATGTATATCTTACCATACTCTAGTCCCCAGTTAGATTCTAAGCTCTGATGAGCAGGGATTGTCTCTTACATTTATATATGTAGTGCTGCGAATGCCTTGTATTTATTTACATTCTCTTATATACCGTGCTATTCTGCATCAGTGTGGTTTACATTGAACAAACTGAAATTACATTGAACAGGGCATTATAACTTGGAGATAACTATTTTACAGGGAACATGGGCTATGGAGGGTTAAGTGGCTTACCCAAGACCACAAGGAGCACCTGTGGGACTTGAAACCCCAGTCCTTCTGGCCCAAGGTTGATGTCCTCTAGTGGGATTTGAACCCCCGAACCTCTGGCCTGAAGTACCTTGCCCCAACCACTAGGCCACTCCTCCACCCCATTGTAGTGCTATACAAATGATTAGTAGTAGTAGTAGTAGTAAATAGTGATGAGTAGTGTTGCCAACTGGCTCCAGATGCGCCCGACAGCCTTGATCCAGTCCTGGGTTTACCACATTGCATGCAGGGAAATGTAGTTCTGATTTCTCTATTGCACTCCATAAGAAAAGCAAGACCACATGTCCATGCATGCAATAGGGTAAACATAGGCCTGGATCAAGTCTGTCGGGCGCATCTGGAGCCAGTTGGCAACCCTAGTGGTGAGCCACTTAAACGTGAGTTCTGCTAAGGTGGATTCACTTAGACTCACATAGAGCATTAAGAGCTGCATTGTCCCCGAGCGTACAGCAATTGCCCAGGTGCTAGCGGTAATCTGCTCTCCACATCGCATTCCCCACCCCATCCCACAATCGTCGATTCTTTAGCGTACAGTGGCAAACATACTCATGCATTACTGTTCCCAAGTGCCAGTTGTCTAGACTGTAAACTCTGATGAGCAGGGTCTGTCTAGGTCTCGGTATAGCGCTGCATATGCTTTGTAGCGCTATACAAATGATTAGTAGTCGTACTAGTAATAGTAGTAGCAGTTGCCACACATTAAAATGCACATTAAAGCTCATAAGCTGATTAATGAGAGTAGTCCTAAATTTAGTGATAATGTGGAATCCTCCAAGACAGTGGTTCTCAACCAGTCCTCGGGACACAACTACCTGGTAAGGTTTTCAGGACAACCACCATGCATATGCATAAGATAGATTTGCATGCACTGCCTCCATTGTATGCAAATCTCTCTCATGCATATTCATTCTGGTTATCCTGAAAACCTGACTGGATAGGTGTGTCCTGAGGACTGGGTTGAGAACCCCTGCTCCAAGGACTACTTTTTTTTAAACTTTTCTTATTACGGAAGGACTGCATTTTCTAAAAATTAAATACATGAAATAAGATGTCCTTTTGTTCGGGAGCTTCTGATTCAGAAGAAGATTCATTATCATCTATTCACCAGATTCTGGAACCTTCTCTGCAGTCCTCAGTGTCTGCAATTATATCCGAGTCTGATGGTTCAGTAGGTTTTCTTTAATGAAGTTTACATTATCTTGGGGGCATATTTACTAAAAGTGCACTAACCATTAGCATGGGGTTTGCTGCACTAACAGCACAGAGCCTTGCGCTAAAATTCCCACGCTAACTGGGTGGGTTAGGGGCAGAATGTGGGCCTAACCATGTATCCTGCCATTAGTGTGGGTGCAATTAACGCCACTTTGAGGTGTGGTGGTAACGGCACATGCATGACAGAACGGTGCAGTGCATTAGCAATATGCTACCAGCAGGGGGACGGACATATGTCCCCTAAAGCTAGCGCAGTTCAAAAGCACACTACTGGTGCACACTTTACTAAACATGTCCCTCGATCTCATCTCCATAGATACTACTCTACCTTTCATATTCTTTGGACATCCAGTATCACATCAATTCCTATGGCATGCCCTACAGCCCAAGCAGACGAATTTCTTTTATGTGTAGTCCATTCACATTTGGCATTACAGCTAATCAGAAAAGACCATCCACTGCAGAAGTGTTCCCAGAGACTGTACCTGTCCAATTTAAAATATTTCTGTGGTCTAGACGTAGGCAACTTCCCTTAAATATAACCTAGGAAAGCAGCTGTCTGTCTTACAAGCCTCCGCCTTTGGCATTCCCTCACCTTCTCCAAAGTATTGCCAGTGTGCTGGCTGGGTACCCTTGCTTGCTTTTATTTATTATTTTTATTTATTGGTGTGTTTATATACCAGCATTCAATAAGATTTGTATTCTGGAAGTTTACATTACTCTTTATAATCCATAGTCGCAGCAATACATGCACAGAAAATGACCAAAAGCTTCATGGTTTATCATGAGCATTTGTACTCTAAGGGTCTTAAACACGGTGGGCCCAATATTTAAAAAAAGCTGAGCTTCTGAATTTAAGCTCTTATGTTAGGCTCCTAAATGTGTGCCTTATTTTCAGCCACACTTAAGAGCCCAGGTTTTTAGCTGAAAATTCATCCTAATTTAGAAGCTTAAAATTTTATGCCACTAAATTTAGGCCTGTCATTCATTTGCCTAGATGTATAAGTCTAATTTATGTGCCTAGTGCTGAAAATCAGTGCTAAATGCCTATTTTTCCCCATCCTAAATCCACCCCTGTTGCCACTCACTTTTTTTGTTCCTAAATGTAAGAGTTTAGTGAAAATTTAAGTAAAAATGTACGCACTCAGACCTAGTAGATTTTCAGAGAGGCCATTTTAGGTGCACAAATCTTTTGACTATCAGGCCCAGTATTTTGAAATACACTTGAATCAAATGAGGTGACTTTCTGGAGGACTTTGATATATCAGCCTAACTAATATTGCAGATAGTAGTAGACTATGGTAGCATGCCACAAAATTAAGACACCCATTGCTTTACAATGCTCCTTCAGAATTTCCTACAAAAAGTCTACAGTATATATTTATTTATTTATTTGTGCTTATTTACTGTTTTTCGTGAATCAAAGTGGTATACTGACTGCCCACTGAACTGAACAACAACAATTGGGCTCCAAACCAAACAGAAAAACTAAACCATTTTACAATTTGATGTTTCAGTAAAGAAATACAAAAGCAATTGTGAAATTTGTCACAATGCTTTATTTTTAAGTACCTATATTTATTTTATAGCTCAGACCTCCGAATGCCACACAGCAATGGAATCAAACCGACATGTCTTAAATTATATCTACAATGTTTATTTATTTTTTTTATTTGTTAACAGAAAAGCACAGACACACCAAACTCTGCTGCTATGTTTTGTCTGGTGGAACCTGGAGTTGAATGATGAAGAGAAAGCATAGTAAAAGAAAAAATACAGAAGATCTTGAATGGAAGGGACAGCCATTAAATTGGGCAGAATTACTACTACAGCTCTCACTCCTAACTCCAGTGATAGCAGTTGTGATGAGGTGTACATCCCATTACTGGAGAAAGAAGAAGAAAAAAGAAAGCAGGCAGAATCTCAGACTTCAAGCTGGGTTTTCAAGGCTGCTAGGTCCAGAGGAATGGGACAGCTAGTTCCCCAGGTAACCCGGGGGGGGGGGGGGGAGCCGGAAAAGGTGGTGCCAGCCATACACACACACACACACACATATGTTGTTGTTGTTAAGTGCCGTCGAGTTGGTGTCGACTCATGGCGACCCTCTGGATAGTTGTCCTAAATTGTCTTCGGTCTTCAGTCAGGCGGCTCATTGTTGACAGAGTGGCACCCATAGCTGCTGTTATTGTATCGATCCATCTCATTGCTGGCCTTCCTCTTTCACGTTGACTTTCAACCTTGCCAAGCATGATTTCTTTCTCTAATGATCTCCTTCTTCGCATCATGTGAAAGTCGAAGACTTGTCATCTGAGCTTCTAAAGAAGGCTTAGGTTGATCTCCTCTAGTACTGACTGGTTTGTTCTTCGGGCAGTCCATGGGATACACAGTATTCTTCGCCAGCACCATAATTCAAAGGCATCAATTTTCTTCCTATCTTTTTCACTGTCCAACTTTCACATCCATATGATGTTACTGAAAATACCATGGCTTGAACGAGTCAAATCTTTGTATGGAGAGAGACATTTCTGCTCTTCAGAATTTTGTCTAGGTCCTTCATAGCCATTCTGCCACACACACATACATACATATATACATACATATATACATACACACATACTGGGGAATTTTCCTTATAGGAATGGGACCTCGGGGACAGAGGATTTTGGGGAGAAGTGGACCAGTTAAGAGTGTATACCTTTATGGAGAGGAGCTTGCTTGTTTTTGTGTTCCCCAGACTGTTTTAGATAGTTCTGGTGCCCGACGATGTCCAAATACTTAAAATAGTGGACCAAGGAGCCATGACAGGACCTCCAGCAGCTGCATGAGGCACAACACAGTATACAACAGACAGCATCACAAATAGGGATGCTGGAACAATTTTTATAGTGGGAGTATGGAAAACCTTTGGACAGATGGACTATATAACAGAAGCTTGCACCAGCAGGGGAGTGCTAACAGGGCCAAATTTAAGATGCATGTGTGTGCACATGTGAGTGTATGCATGCATTGGGGATCAATGTGCGCACATGCATGAGTGTGTGCTTGCGTGTATCAGAACTCTATGTGTGTGTGTGAATGCATGTGTGCATGCATTGCATTCATGTATCAGGGCTCTATATTTGCAAATATGTGTATGTGCATGCATGTGTTGGGGCTCTATGTGTATGTGTGCTTTCATATGTTGTGGCATTGTGCTCATGTACATGTGTGAGCACACATACTGTATATAAAGGCTGTGTGTGTGCAGGTGTGTGTCAGTGCTGTATATGTACATGTTTATGTATGTGTTGAGGGCTCTATGTATATGAATGTATGCATTTGTGCATGATTGTGTCATGGGGCTGCATATGTGTTGGAGGCTCTGTGTGTACGCATGCATGTGTCATGGGCTTTGTTGGGCATGTCTGTGCCAAAGGGCTGTGTGTGTGGATGTCAGTGTTGGGTGCCTCTGTGTGCAAGTATGCAGGTATGTATGTGTCATGGCCATGCACATGTGTATTACAGAGGGCTGTATGCCTATTAGTGGCCTCTTTCTCTTTCACCCACCCATGCATTCTGCTTCCCCCCCCCCCTTCCCCCAATACCCATCCTTGCCATCTCTCTCCTTCCCTGTCACTGGCTTTTCACTCCCTCCCCTTCCCTTCACCCTTAATGCTCTTAGTCTCTTCTCACCCCTCTTCATCCCTTAGATTCTGTCCCTTATTTCTCTCTTCCTCTGTATCCCCTCCCCTTTCCCTTCTGCTCTGCCCCTTTCTTTCCAACTAACCCCATCCCTTTCCTTCTGCTCTGCTCCATTCTTTCCTTCCAAACCTGTCCCTTCCCTTATGCTTGGATCCTCTTTATGCTGCTCCTCAGGCTCTTCCCTTAACCTACTCCTTCCTTTGCAGTGCCGCAGCTCTCTTCCTGTCAGTGATACCCAGGGACTCCTAGCAGCTCTTCACTGTGTTCCTCCTCTCTTTTTGCCAGCAGAACCTTGGACTTCCCACTAGCTCTCAACACTGTTCCTTTCTTCCTGCCACCAGACCCCAAAATTCCCACCGACTCTTTTCATCGCCACTCTTCTTCATAGCAGGACCCAAGGACTCCCACCAGTTCTTTGTGCGAGCCATATTTATTAGCTGTACTTATATACCACTTTTCACTGGGTCAAAGCGGTTTACAGATATATGCTAACAGGCACTTGTTATTCCCTCGTCCCCAAAGAGCTCACAATCTAAGTGTACCTGAGGCAATGGAGGGTTAAGTGGCTTTCCCAAGGCCACAAGGAGTAGCCATGGGACTAGAGACCCCAGTCCCTCTGACCTGAGGTTACTTGTCCCTATGTGGGAATTGAACCCCTGGCCCTCTGGCCTGAGGTAACCTGTCCCAACCACTAAGCCACTCCTCCCTCCTCCCTCCTTTGTGCAAACAGATTCATGTGGATGGTTGGATGGACAGACAAATAGACCCTCCCCAATAAGCGCTATCATTTATGTGAAGTGCATCTAAAAATGTAATCATGATCAAATTAAAGCAGAATGAATACCTTTATTAACAATGAATAAACTAAAGAAAAGGGCCTACACTACCAATACACCTCCTACTGGGAAAACAAGACAAGTTGAACCATACGAAAACTACATGTTAGCAGAATATCTCACATTGGTCACACACAGGGGCGGCCCAAGGGGGGTGCGGGACTCGGTGCGGGGCCTCATTTGCATAAATATTTGCATAATGTTACCACACACTAACTTTTAGTAAACATGCCTCTTAATGACTGTATGGATAAAGAAAGACTAAAAGATTTCTACATTACTATAATCCAGTGCCAACCGCCAGGCACATTAGGAACTACTACAAACACTGCCCATTTAGAACCCATAGCAAACCCACCGTATCGTAACAGCACTACCAGGACTCACAAAGCACCATACCCTACCTATCAAAAGGCAACACTGCAAATATTAAAGCAATACATTTCAGAGAATAACAATACATGACCTACTGGGGAAAGAGAACAAGTGGCAATGTCAAATCGTTATTACATAAACAGAATACCTCAGCTCAGTTACACATGCAGAACATAGACCATCACCAAACAAGGAATCACAATTTAGAAACAGGAAGACAATAATTAAACTGGGAACCCTAAAAGCCAAACTTGGAATGTACAACAACCATGTAGAAATAAAACTATAAATTAATTTCCTCTTGTACTAAACAAAGCGCAGACGTTGATGATGCACATTTCCCAGAGCTGACATATTCCAGTTAATAAATTCAAAATAAAGAGATATCTTTGTACCTTTTGTGCATTTTTTTCAGTTGCAATTGTTTCAGCCACTTTCTTCTGGTTTCTTTGTGTCTTCTGCTAACTCTCCATCGTCTGCTGTCCATTTGTCCTTTCTTCTCTCTTCTAGTTTTTTCCATCCTCTCTCTACATCTGCTTTAACATACTAATCTTTCTCCTTTTGCTCTTTCCTCATTCCTATTTCATCCACTCAAATTTTACCACTCCATCCTCAATCCCCACTTACTCTCCCAATACCCGGCCAATTGTAGATTTTTCTTCCCTCCCACACAAAATATTTTTCCCCTCTCCATTTCATTCTCCCAGCCCCATCCCCATCCCATTCTAATCTCCCCCAACATCAGCTCCCTTCTAGTTCCAGCCCCACCCAGTATCCACTCCCTTCTAGTCCCCGCAACAGCCCATTTCCAGTCCTAGCTCCCCCATCCATTTCCAGTCCTATCCGAGTCCCTTCATCAGCTCATTTCCAATACCAGACTCCCATCAGCCCATTTCTAGTCCTTTCCTAGCCCCACCATCAGCCCATGTCAAATCCTAGCTCCCCTCCACTTAACCCATTTCCAATTCAAGCCACCCATGAGCCTACTTCCAGTTCTAGCCCCTCCATGAGTCCATTTCAATCCAAGCCCCCACCACAGACCATTTCCAATCTTAGCTCCCCCAACACCCAATTCCCAGTCCTATCCTAGCCCCTCCATCAGCCCATTTCCTGTCCTAGCTCCCTCCTCTCACAGCCCATTTCCATTCCAAGCCCCCCTCCCCATCAGCTATTTGCAGTTCAAGCCCCCCCTTCCCCTCAGCCCATTTCCATTCCAAGCCCCCGTCCCCATCAGCTATTTGCAGTTCAAACCCCCCTCCACTCAGCCCATTTCCAGTCCTAGCAACCCCCCAACCCATTACCAGTCCTAGCCCCCCATAGCCTATTACCAGTCCTAAGCCCCCATCAGCCCACTCCCAGTCCTAATCCCATCAGCCCATTTCCAGTCCTAACCCCCATCACCCAATTTTCAGTTTAAGCCCCCCCCCATAGCCCATTACCAGTCCTAACCCCCCATCACCCCATTTCCAGACTTAGCTCCCCCATGGCCCATTACCAGTCCTAACCCCCCATCAGCCCACTTCTAGTCCTAACCCCCATTAGCCCATTTCCAGTCCTAAGCCCCCTCCCCCCAGCCCAGGGAAATTTTAAAATAAAAAAAAACTGTCTGCTGCCTCGGCTGCGGCAGAATCAAGTGTCCCGCGGGGCCCCCCCCCCCTGCCCAGAAAAGCCTGCCCTCCCTGAATCAGCTCCCTCTCTGCAGTCGCACCGGCTTTCAGAGCGCGAAGGGAGACTAGTTTCCCTTTTGAGGCTCTGTTAAGCCCGCGGGAGCTAATGGGAACTTTCCCATCAGCACCTGCGGGCTTAACAGAGCCACGAGGGAGAAAGTCTCCCTTCGCGCTCTGAAAGCCGGTGCGACTGCAGAGAGGGAGCTGATGCAGGGAGGGCAGGCTTTGCTGGGCAGGGGGGGCCCCACGGGACACTCGATTCTGCTGCCGCGGCAGCAGACAGCTTTTTTTTTTTATTTTAAAATTTACTTTTAAATCAGAATGTTCTTTGTGCAGGGCCCCCTGAAACGTGGGGCCCTGTGCAAAAAACATTCTCGCTCAATGGACGGGCCGGCCCTGGTCACACATGCATAGAAAAAAGAAAAACTGTCACCAAATACGAAATAAGTGAACACAAAATTATAAAGAGCAATATGCAGACAGATATTGATCACTTGCTCACTCCATCCTCACTTTCTACCTCTCATGCAGGACATGAGAGAAATGGTAAATGAGAGGGTGGGTTATGTTACACAGCAAAATGGTTTGTCTTTGGCATGCATTGTCTACTCTAGCCTCATTCTATCCCCTTCTGTTCCCTGCACAACAGGAATGGAGGGAGAAACAGCAACAGGGGAGAAGTTGGATAAGGAAGTAGAGTAGTTTTCCTTGTTCTACTTCAGTCTATTCCAGCCTCCCTCCCCTCTGCCACTTCACTGCATACTGACTGCGAGGGAAAGGGCTAGAGCAGGAAGTAAACAGCTATTCTCTGCTGAATGAAATTTAGGTACTGGCCAAGAGTCATCAGGGCTGAACCCTATGTACTTATGAATAGGGAAGCTCCTGGTGCCATCCCCAAAACCACTGTGTTTTGTATAATCACCTAATCTAACTAATAGAAGAGAGAGGGATTGGACAGGAAAGTAGAATGCTAGGACAAATCCTGAAAAGTAGTATAGAATGTGTTCTTTTAAAAAAATAAATAAAATCCAATAAATCTATTTATTACATATTGAATTCATATTGTGTATAATAGAAACATAGAAACATGACAAAAGAAAAAGACTACATGGCCAATCTAGTCTGCCCTTCCATATCAACCACTACAACAGTCCCCTTTTTTCCTTTAGAGATCTGCAATAGAGTAGACACCCAGGAAGGTGTAGATAACATGAGAAGGAATATAACTAAGCTTGAAGAATGGTCTAGAATTTGGAGGCTAAGATTTAATGTTAAATAATGCAAGATCATGCATTTGGGCTACAGCAATCCAAGGGAGCAATATAGTATAGCGGGTGAAGTACTTTTGTCCACTAAAGAGCAGGACCTAGGTGTGATTGTGTCTGATGATCTTAAAGTAGTTAAGCAGGCAGAAAAGGCAACAGCAGCAAACGCTAGAAGGATGCTTGGGTGCATAGGGAGAGGAATGGCCAGCAGAAGAAAGGAGTCTGTATAAGTCTTTGGTGCGACCTCATTTAGAGTTTTGTGTGCAATTCTGGAGACTGCACCTTCAAAAGAATATAAACAGGCTGGAGTAAGTACAGAGGGTGGCTACTAAAATGGTCATTAAGCATATGAGGCCAGACTTAAGGATCTTAATATGTACACCTTGGAGGAAAGGCGGGATAGAGGTGATATGATTGAGATGTTTAAATACCTTCATGGCATAAACGCACAGGAGAAGAGCCTCTTTTGATTGAAAGCAAGCTCTGCTACGAGGGGACATGGGATGAGGGTGAAAGGGGATAGATGCAGGTGTGATATGTGGAAATATTTATTTACGGAAAGAATGGTGGATCCGTGGAATAGTCTCCCAATGGAGGTGGTGGAGATGAGGACAGTATCTGAATTCAAAGAAGCATGGGACAAACACAGGATCTATAAAGGAAAAAAGGGGACGGTTGTAGTGGTTGATATGGAAGGCAGACTAGATAGGCTGTGTGTTTTTTTTCTGTCATCGTGTTTCTACGTTTCTATGGAAAAGCTCAATAACATCAACAAAGACAAAATCTGGAGCAGACTGTTGTACAGATCACCAACTACTAGTATGCAAACTCAAGCTAAGGCTGAAAAAGGGCAAACCACTCATGAATGTAGCAAAATATGACCTTGAGAATGAATATACTACCGGAATTGAAAGACTGCCTGAAAAATTGATTTGCTGCTTTGGATACAAATGACAGAGCACTAGAAGAGTTATGGGATGACATCAAGAAACTTGTGCTCAAAAAAAATGAGAAGTCTCTGCAAAAAGTGAAAAAGCAAAAATGGCCAAAATGGATGACCAAAGACTCCCTGAAAATTGCCCAGAAATGCAGAGAAACTAAAGCCAGAAGAGAAAGACAGGCAGGCAATCACAGAACTCAGAGATTTCCAACATGCAGCAAGACGAGATAAGGAGAAGTACTACAATGATGCAAGCAAGGAAATAGAATCAGAAACTATTAGAGGAAGAACACGATCAGCTTTCCTGAAGCTACAAGCGTTAAAGAGAAAATTCCAGCCTTGAATTGAAATGCTACAAAATGCTCAAGGATCCATGTTGAATAATGCTGAGAAGATCAAGAAAAGGTGGAGAGAATATACAAATTCATTATACCATAAAGTTTGTTTTATTTATTTATTTATTTAAAAGGATTTATATCCCGCTTTATCCTGAAATCAAAGTGAATCAAAAATCAAGTGGACCAGCACTTGAGGAGAAGTCAAAAGCATTATCAAAGAACAAAGCACCAGGTATTGATGGCATTCCCAATGAAGTATTACAGCAATTGGATGTGACTGTTTCAAAACCCTTCTATTAGCTTTCAAAGCAATCAAAGGTATTTCAGCCTCCTCACTCACTCATCTTATCCACTTTGTCCCTCCCAACAGATCCAGAAGATCAACAGCTGTAAACTTGCTTGCAATACCAAAGGCTTCAACAAAGTACAACTTATCAACCACAAACAGGACTTTCAGCTGTTACGTACCCAAATGCTGGAATGCTCTACCCCCTGACATTAGGGCCATAGCCAGCCTATATCAGTTCAGGAAGGCCCTCAAAACCCACTTGTTCCTCCAACACTTACCTGACAGCAATTGATCCTAGATATACCCTCCAGGAATTGACCCAATTTAGTTAGAAAAGACCTACATGCATTATCTGACTTTTATCTATCCTTCCAATGTAAATAGATTATGTATATAGTTGACCCTGTTTTCCATGTTTATACTCCTGTTCGATGTAAACCTGACAGCTTGTTGTTATGGTCGTTAAGTTATAATGTAAACCGCACTGATGCTAAATAGCGCGGTATATAAGAAACTGTAATAAATAAATAAAATAAATAAATACTTACAAGGCTCTGCCAGGAAATTTGGAAGACATCATGGTCAACTGACTGGAAAAGATCTGTGTTTATACTAATATTGTAGAAAGGTGTTTTGACTGATTGGGGAAATTATCGCACAATCGCTCTGATCCCACATGCCAGTAAGATTCTACTTAAGATCATCCAGTAGAGACTACAACTATACCTGGAAAGAGAACTGCCTGAAGTGCAGGCAGGGTTCAGAAAAGGGCGAGGAATGAGAAACATCACTGTGGATGTGAGATGGATTCTTGAAAAGACAGAACACCAAAAGGATATCTATATGTGTTTTATTGACTAAAGCAAGGCTTTTGACTGTGTGAACCATGAGAAACTCTGGGCCACATTAAGAAGCATGGGTATACCAGAGCACCTGATAGTTCTCTTGCACAGCCTTACACTGATCGAGAAGCAACAGTTTGAACGGAACAAACAGAATGGTTTAAAAATCAGCAAAGGTGTATGACAAGGCTGCATACTTTCTCCCTACCTGTTTAATTTATATGCAGAACAAATCATCAGAGAAACAGGACTGTATGAAGACAACCAAGGTGTGAAGGTTAGTGGAAGACTCATCAATAACCTTCACTATGCTGATGACACCACAATATTGGCTGAAAGTGAAGATGATCTAAAACAAGAAACAGTCTTAAAATGAAGTCTTAAAGTGAAGATGATCAAGATCAAGAAACAGTCTTAAAATGGGCCTGCATCTTAATGTAAAGAAGACAAAGATCCTGGCAACTAGCAAAATCAATAAGCTCATCATTGATGGAGAAGAAATTGAAATAGTGGACAACTTTAACCTGCTTGGATCAATAATCAATAAAGAAACAAACAGCAGTCAAGAAATCAGACGACACACTGCTCTTGGCAGAATGGCTAAGAAGGACCTAGACAAGATTCTCAACAGTAGAGATGTTTCTCTCCATACAAAGATTTGACATGTCCAAGCCATGGTATTTTCAATAACATCTTATGGATCCGGACGTTGGACAGTGAAAAAGATAGACTGGAAGAAAATCGATGACTTTGAATTATGGTGCTGATGAAGAATACTGCATATACCATGGAATGCCTGAAAAACAAACCAGTCAGTAGTAAAGGAGATCAAACTAAAGCTTTCTTTAGAAGCTCAGATGACAAGACTTCAACTTTCATACTTTAGACACATCATGCAAAGAGAGAGATCATTAGAGAAAGACATCATGCTTGGCAAGGTTGTAGGTCAACACAAAAGAGGAAAGCCAGCAATGAGACGGATCAATACAATAACAGCAACTATGGATGCCACAATGAGCCGCCTGACTGAAGACTGAACACAGTTTTGGACAGCTATCCAGAGGGTTGCTATGAGTCGACACCGACTCAACAACATTTAAGAACAACAATATTCATCATATATATTTGCATACAATGGGAGGCAGTGGGTGCAGATACACCTTATAAATATTCATTAGGGATATCCTGAAAACTAGGCTGGATTATGGTGCACCTGGACTTGAGTTGGCCACCCCTGATCTAACCAGTTCACAGCACTCTCTTGTGCTCCAGCACATGCTACAGTGGTGTGCAAAAGTCTGGAATCACTTGTGAGTTTTGCGTTTTTTGTACTTTCTAATGTTTTTTTTTAATTTTGCTTTAGCCCAGCGTATTCATCTTTTTACCACGTTAAAAGGGATACATTTGGCTATTAGACTTGACTCTTTTGCATGCCTTGCTTCCAATTGAAATACTTCACAGACACTGGGAGATAGTTACTGCGATTTTTGTGGATCCTCCATCAAAACTGGATCGAGATTATCCAATGTGCACACGTTATTTCTGACCAATCAGGAGGCTGGTTTAACTAACCAGTCACAATGAAGATATCTAGCCGACAGTGCAGCTATAAAAATGCATGGAATTTTTGAATTTCATACGCTTTCTGGATCGACCATGAAGATGACTCGGACGCTGACTTTGGAGGAGCATGTTTGTGTGTCCTTTATGAGCGAGGAAGGATTTTCAAGCCATCAGATAGCCAGGAAAGTTGGCTGCAGTCAGAACGCTGTTGTTAAGATTGTACAGAAGAAGAAAGAAACGGGTTCAGTGGTGGACAAGCCTCGTTCAGGTCATCCACTTGCATCAACATCATGCCAGGACCGCGCACTACAATGCATTTCACTAACTAATTGCAAGTTGACCTTTCCTCAGCTACTTCGAGAGTGGTCAGACAAGAGAGAGGTCAGTGTCAGCTCATCAACAGTTCTTCGCCGATGCCTGCAGTTTGGTCTCCAGGGCTGCAAACCATGGAATAAGCCACTGATGACTGACATACAAAGGCGCAACCGGATCGTGTGGGCAAGAAAGTACTCAACCTGGTCGACTGAAATGTGAGAAAAGGTGCTATTCAGCGATGAAAGCACCTTCTGCCTGTTTGGTAACCAGGCCCACACCTATGTAAGGAGATTTCCTGGAGAGGAATTCAAGCCTGAGTGTCTCAACTTCACTGTGAAGCATCCTTTGAAGGTCATTGTCTGGGGCTGCATGGCTGCCACTGGCGTTGGACGTCTTCACATCGTCGATGGAATGGTCAATGGGGCCAAGTACATCACCATACTGCAAAAGTACATGGTGCCATCAGCACACCAGCTGTTTCCTGGCCAGTTCCTGTTCCAAGATGACAATGCACCCTGCTATCGCTCCAGACAGGTGATCAGCTGGAAGCAGCAGAACATCATCAAGTCAATGGACTGGCCTGCCCAGTCTCCAGATCTGAATCCAATCAAGAACCTGTGGCACACTGTTCCCTCTAAGCTGTGCGTGTGTGCGCGCGCACACACACCTCGCCAAGGTTTACAACTTTACAACAGAGCGCACAAAAATTACGGTTCTGATTCTGATAGAAAACACAGACATCTTAAAATTTAAAAGTTGTTATGTATTTATGGTTTTCACAAGTTCTACAATGTTTTCTAGTGCAATCAATGTGGTGTACATACTGTATTCTGATGTGTAGTCAAATTTTAAAGTATATAACTCCGAATGTCGTTATGTGGCACACAAAAATTTAACCTTCCTTCAAAAGCTGCACAGCTGATATTTTATGCGCACACAGGCTACAGAAAATTAGAGGGAACATTGCTGTGGCACAAGGTGGCCTTGGAAATATCCAAGAGGCATCCGACATCAAAGTGTGAGCTGATTGAGTCACTCATTGCAGCTTGGAACTGCGTTATCATCAACGATCACCTTGTCAGACTAGTTCATTCAATGCCAACAAGGTGCAGTCAGGTGATCAAGAACAAAGGGTGGCCCATCAAATACCAAGCCATCACTGACACATAAAAACAACCTTTTTCAAGGCCACATACATTAATTTGAAGGAAATCTGGCGTGCGTCCATAATATTTTAAAGCATACTTACAATAATATATCTTTGGCCAACAATATACATTATGCAATTTTCATAGAAAATCTGTCAACAGGACAACTATGGGGAACAAACTCAGAAAATAAGGGCCAAACCAATACTAAAAGTTGGCCCTAATAGCCAAATCTATCACTTATCATGAGATACACAGAAAAAGCCACTGGGAGGAAAAGGAAATTAAGATATAAGGTCACAAAGTTGAAAAAATTTCAAATTTACAAGTGATTCCAGACTTTTGCACCCCACTGTAGCTATCCCGCTCATTCCCCCGCGTTGTAACATTGAGTGGCTTTCTGCATCCAGTGGCATCAGGGGATTGGCTACTGGAATTATGGCATTTTGTGGTAGTGAGTAGGACTGTTTTGAACTGTGGGGCACTGTATAAGAGTTGAGCCCATTGTAGTTCAATCAGCAGCTCTTCGAACAGCTAATGTTGAACCACATGGGTCTCCATACTTACGGGGAGCTCAGCGATTCAAACAGCAAATGTTTCTAGAGAGGGCTGCCGCCCAAAGGAGGAGACAGAGCGTGAGAGGTTTGCTGGTGATAGGGTCAAGCATCAGATTGAATAGAGGTGTCAGTAAGAGCAAGAAGCAGCTGCAGTAAAGATGTGAGGTGAGGAGGAGAGAGAAAGAGAGAGAGAGACAGAACAGAACTTGGGGATTGCAAATAAAAATGTTTCTGAGGGACTGGTTGAGGGAGAGCAAGAGAGAATGGGATGTGAAGATTGGAAGATGGGAAAGGGGGGACAGCAGAGACTGGGGGAGCAAGTAAATAATTCTGGAGGTAGGTATGAGCAGGAACTCTAAGGGGGTCTTTACTGAAGAGCACTAGCTGGTAGCGCATCTTCCAAAGTGCAATGAAGGCGTGCTGGGGCACATGTAGCCAGCTAGCATGGGGCCATGACAGCATGGGGCGATTCCCTAGCTAACTGTGCAAACTGTTAGGGGTCATGAGTGGGTGTTTAGGGGCAGAGAGTGGGCATGGTGAGCTCAGAGCAGTTCATGCCGAGTTCACACCGCACGCTCATTGCATTGGCATGGGAGTCACCTAACACCACCTCAAGAGGTGCCCTGCGTAAACTGCTGGGGAAATACTTTCCGCACACCCGACAATTAACATGGTGGTGTTGCATCTAACGCACCATTGTTTTAGCGCTTTTGGTACATTGGGTGCAACACTCTAGTGGCCTTTAGTAAAAAACCCCTGTGGAAGGAAAGGGGAAAGATTAGGGATGCTGAGATTGGGTGGGGAAAATGGGGATGGAGAAAAAGTGAAAGGGGGCTATGGAGACTGAGCAGGGATTTGAGTAGATGGTCAGAGATGGGGGGTTGGGAATAAGTAACTTAGGAATGGGGAGATGGGGGGGGAAGATGCCTTGGTTGAGAGAGTGGAGACAAGGATATTAGGTTGTAGGGAGATCAAACGGAGACTATGGGATTGAATAGAAAGCAAGGGCCAGAAGGGAGCAGGGCCCCAGGTTTGAATGAGGGAGTGGGAAGGGAGGGGAGATAGGGACTTGGATTAGTTGGAGGGGCAGAAGGCTGGTGAGAAAAGTGGCAAAAAGACTGAACTAGTACAGTTGTAACAATAAATCCCCAGATAACAAAAAAAAAAGAAGCAAGTATTTTTTTCTGTTCAGTGATTGGAATATATTGTCTGGAATGGGCATTCTTTATATGTTTGTATTTTTCACAATACAATAGGAAATGTGTGTTTCTCTAGAGTTGCAATGCATGAAGAGTCTGGTTTCTTGAGGTCCCCATTTCAATTTTTGTCTGCACATTTTCTAACTTATTCTGCCTTTGATGAGAGTCCGCCTCTGTTCTGTGTGAATGACCAACTTGAGGGATCCTACCAGTGTGTTGTTTCATGTAGGGATCTATAGCAGTATGGCCCATTCTCTCTTTTCTAGTAAGATACCTACTGATATTCTAGCAGTATGCAACTCTGGTCTTTGAGAAAAGAAGAAAAGAGAGACTGAAGCCATCATGACTGAAAAATTGAACTCCTAGATTAAAAAAAATGGCAGAAAAAAGCCTTTTATTTTGAATTTATTAAACAGAATATATGTTAGCTTTGGGAAATGTGCATCATTGATGTCTTTATGTTTTGCTCAGTACAAGAGGCAATGTATTCCTTTTTTTATCTTGCTAGTGTTGCAGTACATTCCAAGTTTGGCTTCTTGGGATTCCCAGTTCAATTTTGTTGTTCATATTTCTATATCTAATTTGTGGTCCCTCTGCTCTGTATTTGGTGATTTGTGTGTGATCAACGTCTCAGCTTGTAGTTTCTATGTAGCAATCCTATTTTTCCAGTAGGAAACACATTGGTTTAATATTTGTACCGTTGCCTCTTGATAGGTAGTGCTGTTATGATATGGAACGTTTACTATAGACTCTCGGTGTGTTTTTTTTTTTACAGGGGTTTGCAGTGCTTCCCAATTTACCTGGCTGTTGATACTGAAGAATAGATGTGTAGAAATCTCATAGACTCTTTGTAATTCCACTGCGTATGTGAATGATGTTCTGACACTCATCCACTCATTTAGTTATTAGCGGGACAAAATAGAGGGTTGTGAAGGGCTCCATTAGAAAAGATGGGGGGAGGGGGGCAGCACAGTAATCACTCGCACAGGACAGCACTGGGGGAGGGAGACAAGAGAGGAAGAGCATGAAGGATTCAGCCCTGGGCTGTAATAACAAATTTAAAGCTGTAAAATGTTGCATAATGTTACTGCTAACAATATTATTAATTTCTGTGTAGAATTTTTTTTATTTTTGCACACAGATTCCCCAAGGTAGACGATACTAAAGTGCAGTTGCTTAATGACACAAAAACCATACTGATTTGCCACGATTACATTTCTAAGGTCCCCTTTTACTAAAGCCTGGTAATTAGTTAACATGCGTTTTAATACTCGGCAACTGGCCGCCGGGCACGTGAGCAACCGCGCAGTAAATAGCATGATAACTGGTTATCATGCAATGGGGCGGGGAAATGCGTAGAATGTGGGCATGGAGAATGCACTGCCTCTAGCACAAGGGAAATTACTGCGCACTCGGTGGCAACGTGGCAATCAGCGCGAGTGCACCCGACGCCACCTCTAGAAGGTGCATCCACTCTAGAGCACCACGTCAGGGCAGCCCGTCACGCATTAACCGTCCGGATCATGCTGCCCATGCCTTCAACAGCTAACGTGGAGGATTTGCGCTTAACATGCGTTTGTTTCACATGCTACATTGAAAACCTTATCAAGCTTTAGGAACCAGAGCCTTCAATAATACTGTTTGTAAGCATTTTATAAACGTAAACTATTAATATCCCTTAGGCCTAATTTCATTTAGTTTTATGACTTCATTCGTTGTATTTCTATTTTCTGCAGCTCTGGTTTGGACATCTGGGAACCATTGGCCGACGGCTGCTAACGGAAATACAGCATTGCATGGTTTAAGAATTACACATCTGAAAGATAAATCAATCCTTCTTCATCCAGGGCAAAACTTTTTAACATGAGCTATAGTCACAGAGAGCCGCACAGCCAGACCTGGGGTCCTATGCAATGGGGGATATTTTATAAACAATTTTTTTCCATGTAAAAGGCCTCTTATAAAATTATCTCAGGGGCTATGCATATAAAAGTATGGGTCATGTTTACTAAAATGCAGTAGTTTACTGTGCATTAAGCCCCAAAACTTGGCATGGGGATGGCGCGGACCTGTGCTAATGAATGGGGATGTGCCTGGCATTTCCCCATGCAATGCTTGCCAAGATTATTGTGAGTGCAGTTACCCCCAAGCTCTTGAGGTGTCTGTAAGTGCACCCGCAGTAACTGCAAAATGTGCAGTTAGCACACTACGGATGCCCACACTAACCACACTTTGCAGTGAACACACACACTCTACTGCATGCTAAGCATAGTGCAATAATCATTACCATGCACTAAAAATGCAGCCACAGTAAGAATCCCACACTAACCACATAGCACGGATTTGGGCAGAGGCTGGGCAGATAAGGGGCAGAGTGTATGTGTTCACTGCAAAGCGTGTGCACTGTGCTTAGCATGCAGTAAACCTCACACTAACCATTAGCGCACTTTAGCAAACATGCTCCTTTGTGCAGGTATTTTTATGTCACCCATGTGTAGGCGTGTTCTGGGAGGAACGCAGACAGAGTCACAATTTATGCACATTAAGAAAAGTTTAAAATAGCGTGTGGAAATCAGAATTGAGACACTGAGGTCGAGATGTACACAATTCTGTGATATGTTAGAGAAAAGGCTATGCCAAATGAGGAGCCTTTTCTAAAATATCCATGAGGACATGCCGGAGTGCTGGAGGAGCTATTTTACAAATCTATATGTGGGAAAAAAAAATCAATCAGTGAAAGGAACTCAGCACTTACACATGTAAATTGTCATTTTGGAAAACTATGGGCCCCTTTTAGTAATACTTAGCTCGAGTCCTCTGCCACACAGCCCATAGGAATAAAATGGATAATGTAGCATATAGCTCAAGCTAAGCTTTAGTAAAAGAGGCTGTATATGTATAAATACTGCCAATTAACTACAGAAACTGCTATCTTTAATTAATTTCAGTTTGGAAATGGAACCAAACAACAGGAGCATTAAGGAAGATAACCACCTTAATCCCTTCTGTAAAGGGCTAGATGAAATGAGAATTTTTTGAAAGCCTCTACATGCCAGAGAGCAGCTGTAAATCCCAACATGGATACTTTTGGCCATACATATGCATTCCCTATATAATATGGGGAATTCACGTGCAAATTTTTGGTTCACCCAGGCCATGCTCTAACCACACCTTTGGCAAACTTCCTTGCAGCTGCTATGCAGTATGGACCTCCACATGTAAATTTAGCCCTTTTTAAAGCTGACATTTACAAGCGGATGTCATTTCTCGCATACAATATGATGACAATATCAGATCACGGCTGCACTAAAATCTAAAAAAAAAGAAAAACATGAAAAACATAAGGAGTTCAAGTAAATGCCAGACTGGGGGGCCCTGACCTGCTCCCAAACAGACAAATGTCTGCAGCTCCACTCTAGGCACCATTTCTATGACTTTGGCCCTACTGTTTTACTAGATAAACTTAAAATGGGCACCTACCTAGCCTTCATATGTAGATGGCCCATTACAAAATTATTCTCCATGTATTCTATAACTTTTCATTATCTGATTATGAAACTATGTAGATTTAATTAACAGGCTTTATATATACCGCTTTATCATTTCAATCAAAGCAGTTTACATTGAAACTCAAACTTGGTAATGTACATTAAACAGGGACATTGATAACCCTCCATTGCCTCAGAAAAATCCAAGTTAAGTGACTTGCCCAAGGCCACAAGGAGTGCTAGTGGGAATTGAACCCCTTGTCTCTGGGTTCCCAAGCCAGTGCTCTAACCAGTAGGCTACTCCTCCACTCCCTTAATGTCATAGTAGAAATGTTACAGGGTGAACTATTTAAGACTAATAAAAGAAAATATTTTTTCACACAACATGTAATCAAACTCTGGAATTTGTTACCGGAGGATGTAGTAAAGGCTGTTAGTGTAGCTGGGTTTAAAAAAGGTTTGGACAAGTTCCTGGAGGAAAGGTCCATAAACCATTATTAAGAAGGGACCCAGGATATCAATGCTTGACCCAGTACAAGCATTGCGGAACCTGTGTCTTTTGGGGAAACTGCTAGGTACGTATGACCTAGATTGGCCACTGTTGGAAACAGGATACTGGGCTTGATGGACCTTGGTCTGACCCAGTATGGCATATCTTATGTTCTTATATGTTCTTATGTTAATTTATGACTTCTGATTGGTGGATAGCTTCCATTACTGCAACTGAGAAAACAAAATTCTTCTCAACTCCTCGCCCTCAGCCCTCTGGCCGCACCATTTAATTCCACAGATCTAATGATAATATCTTTAGTTTGTTTAATGTAGCAAGGGTCAATTTCATTATTTACTGAATGGGTGGGAATTTTAAGAAGTTGTGATGATCCTAGTGGGTAATTTTGGGATTTATACTGTACACTGCAAAACATATCTGTACTTGATGCGTATGATGCTTTGAAGATACCATAATTCATACCAAGCAGGAAGTACTTTGGTCTCTTCCTGCTCTTTTACTCTTCCAACTCAGTCAGAATGAAAGCTGAGATCAGGTACTGTAAGCCTTCATTTGCAGCTATCTGGGGATTTTTCACCTATTTTACATTCACCCAACATAGCCAAAATGGTCATTGTATTGACAGTCCTCAGCTGGAGTCCAAGTATAATCCTTAAGTCCTTGAATGTGGGGCTTTGAATGTTGTCACCACAGCCTCTCCAGCACCAGGGAACCAGGAACCCCAACCCAGAGAATGGAAGCACTGGTGTGGGGAATGAACCAGGGATTCGCCGCAAAACAGTGCGCTTCACTAGCTGCCCAAGCCCCTGGGTCAGCTGAATGAGCAACTTTAACCCAAGAAAAAGCGGACTATAAGAATATGATAACTAAATTAAAACTAAATCACTGACCAGCTGGATTCTTCAGTTTCTATTACACAAAGTGAGAGCGTCTTGCCTAGAATGTGAGATGAAAATATCAGATCACGACTGCATTAAAATCTAAAAAAAAGCAAAACAAAACATGAAATACATAAAGAGCTCTAATATCAAAGACCATCTGCACAGACGAAGAACAGGAACAACCCTTTTCAGTATAAGCACCGCACATCTGATGCAATGTGCCACATCATCAGGTCTGCAACTCATGAAAATCGACTGCTGTTCTCGCTACAAGATCCCCCCCACAGTGTTTGCAAGCTGCTGGATCTCTGAGAACGAGCCAGTTGCAAAGAGAAGTAGGAGGGCATAAAATGAATGTTCCAGGCTTTCTTGGAGAATACGGAGACAGAGGACAGCATTTGAACTCTTAACAACGCATCAGCAAAAGTGTTTTTGCTAGCAGGAAGCAAAATTGATGTGCATTAAGAAAGTCAGTGAATACCAATTTAGTATATTATATTTGTAGAGCTGAACTTATAGTTTAAATATAGTCCCATCACGAGTGATCACAAATAAATATTAGCAATAGGCTTAGAAATACATAATCAAACTGGATCATCATCATAAGATTTGCCTTTTTTAAATATCAATGTTTGTTTTAATATCATGTATTAGTTGCAGTTGTTATTTTTCTATACTGTACTACTGTGCCAAATTGACAGCTTGAATAAGAAATATCACAGGGTAATGATGAATTAACTGTAGCAGGAACCACAATATTGAAACAAGCCTGTAGAGAAACAACATTGCTTGTGTTTTCCCCGTGTAAATAACCCTCACCACTATATGGTACGTGGCCTTCTGGAAAAAAATATAATGAATATTCTATAAGCTACTTTGAAACTCTTCAGCAGTTACACAGGCAGCAGATTTGCTCTGCTAGTACTGAGCAGTCTGATTATTGGGTATTGTGCACCTATTAAAGTTGGCACCAGCAGAAATTTCTCGTTCTCTTTAGAACAGTAAGTTTGAGAAACTGAGATCATACTTCACATGACCCGGCTTATACGTGAGGTTCATTACTGCCGCGGCATGCACAAAACTAACCCATCTGAAGTAACTGTCATCTTTGCTTCAAGAGCCTGATTCATGAAAGTGGCATCATTTCACAGTGGCAGCCACCATTGCAGGAAAAAGTGGAGTCGCTCTTGCCCCCCCCAACATCTCCCAGACCCCTAGGATGAGTCAGGGTCCCTAGGGGTTGGCCCCGACCTTAGTTTTTGTGAAGGGGAGCCTAACGGTGGTAGGGCTTCAACAGAGGGATTTTTCCCATTTATAACCCAAATTGGGGCTGGCAGGGGTTAATGGCCTACTAGATGACCAGAGGCTTGAGGAAGCTTTAGGGGAGTGATCAGAGGAACCTTTTTATAAAAAATTATACTTCACATTGAGGCAAGAGAAGCTCCCAGGGAGGCCACCGACCCACTAGGGGAACCTCTGATTTACATTTGTATTTAGCTCACACCTCTTTCAATAGCAGCTCAAGGTCAATGGATCTTCTCCTGTCACTAGAGGGCTTACAATCTAAGTTTGTACTTGAAGCAATGGAGGATTAAGTGACTTGCCCAAGATCAGAAGGGACCATGTGGGCACTTTAAATCCTGCCATCACTACACAAAGGAGGCATCTTAAAAAAACAAAAACAGCTTTCACCCACTGCTGAAACTGGGTATGCACGAAGTTTCCAGCCATGGCAGCATGTGAAAAATTTGTTGCAAAATGTAGATGCAGATGTATATAAGCTAATAGCTCCTTTGCATCCTGTAGCTAAATTGTGCAACAAGTACTAACATGCAACCATTCTCAAGGGTTAACACGTGAAGCCCAAAAGGAAAGAAAAGATTTAGTGAAAAGGAAAGAAAAGATTTAGTGAATCAGGCAGATTCTGTCTACAGCTCTCAATTTGAAGTTTTCAAACAGAAGACAGCAAAATTTGGCAGCTGCTAATTAATTAGTTCTTCTCCATGGTAGTGCAATCAGCAATGCCCCAGTATACTGCCAAGAGCTGTACAATAAAGGATGTATTTTGGAAGCCCTATTTGTGCTTTTGTGTGTCTAAAAACGGGCACAGAGATATCTCCAGAGCCATTTTAGAAACTGTCTGTAGATGTCCCCAGTGTGAGAATATACAAGTCTGAATGGAGGCATGGCTGGGGCGTTCCCAAGAACCTGGACATCATTGCATTGGGGAACTTCTCGTTTTGGCTGAAAAACATCCAGAGGTGTATAGAAAATAGCACTCATTCATACCCAGTACTCAGCACAATCACAGTGATAGCAGCAGTGGGGTTTGAACTCTGGCTTTCCTTGTCCTAGCCCACTACTCTAACCATTAGGCTATCCCTAGACATGCAGGTTCTAACATACTATTCTGGGGACTTCTACTTTTTCTCCATGGACCAGCAGGAATGAGTCCTCAAGTATGGGACTCCCAAGCTACAGGCTTCCGAAAACCAAGGAGGCCAATGATTGCCCAACAGGGGCAAACATCAACTGCCTTAATGGTCAAGGAACCAACTATATACAATGCCAGTGATTCTCTCTTCCCTTTTTTTTAGGTAGCCTGGACAGAATTGAATGGGTTTAGGGGGGATGGAGTTGGATTTCAAACCATGAAACTCCTAGTCCTTCTTCATGCACCTACGTCTGAGCTTCCACTCCCTCTCCCATACTCTTTTGAATTCAGACTCATTCCCCTGTGCAAAGAAAAATGGGCTATCATTGGCTGTCAGAAGAAATCAATCTATGAGGCTCCACCAATCCAAAGGGAGTGGAAGCTCAGACGTAGGTGCATGAAGAAGGACCAGCAGTTTCATGGTTTGAAACACAACGTTGTGTACAATTGAGTATATGTCTTCTTGGATAACTGCACACATTGAGAATGGTTTAAGATGGGTTAAGCAGAAGACTTAGATGATTCCTTGGATCTAATAACCACGGTAATCCACAGCACTAAGTCAGCACTGATTCATGTCAGCCTGATGGTGGAGACATAGGACTGCTGCTTCATTTGGAAGAATCATGGGTGCGTTGCATTTGGGACCCCAAGATCTTTGAGTTAAGTTGGTCGTCAATCTGCTCACAATACCATTCTTATGATTGTGATCTTATCAGTGAATTTACTAATTTTGTAATTTTGCCTCAGCGGTATGGAAAGGGTGGGTTCAACTCTAACTACTTGGCAATATCTGGTTAGTGGCTGAGTATCTTAGTACTCAGCCAGCCCAGATTTTCAGCAGTGGAAAATGGATATCTTTCACTGCTGAATATCCAGTCTCAACTAAAGTGGCGGCAGCTAGGCACTGTATTTAGCCTCCTAATATGCCCCCTAGGCCTTTAAAGCTACTTTAAAACTAGGTAGCATAGGTTCATTTGAATATACAGTGGAATTACATTCCATAATGATGGTGCCAAAAGTCTGAGTTTCCAGTTGACTCTAGCCATGCCTTGGCAGGAGAGGCTATGACCAAGAGACTATTCTGTTCTCAGAATAGCACTCTACTGGAGTATAAGGAACCAACTTATCAGACAGGTAAAGAGATAAATCAGAATGTAGAACTTTACCAGGGTTATTCTTTGGACATCTTGAAGTGGGCAAGGGAACATTCAAAGCATGGAGACATCTCCAGAGTCATTTTAGAAACTGGGTCTATGGACATCCCCAGCATGAGGACATCTAAGTCTGAATGAGGGCATGGCAGAGGCATGTCTGGGGCATTTCCAAAAATGTGGATGTCCCCGCCTCATCTCAGAAACGACATGAATATCCGGCATCGTGTCTAAGGTTATACCTACTCCAAACATAAACAGGAATCCGAAAAGTGATCGTTCTGTAGGGCAAATGTTTGGAGAGTGAGGAGAAGGAGCTACACTAATACTCTTTACTTTAGAATATGACAATGAACACTGACGGGGAATGGGGGTTCATGTTTCCATGTTGCTATGCTACTGGATGTCTCCTTATCCTAGCTTGCATGAGATGGACATCCCCACTCTACACTTTCCTAAATGGGGCATCTATGTGGCCACTTGTATGGACGTCCATGTCGGGAATATCCATGTTATGAAAATCAGATGGTAACATAAATGTCCATGACAATTTTCTGCACGTTCCACCCTGGACATCCTGGATTTGATTTGGATGTCCTTTCTAAAATGTCACTTGACATGTAAGAATTAAGATCTTAAACTTAACTCTACAAACAAATGGCAACCAATGGTTTTAGCCTCAGCAATGGTGTTATATGATCAAATTTATTTGGAATACCAATAAGTTTAAAGGCTGTTTTTGAATCAGCTGTTATCTGTTTAATGATGCTTTTCTTAGCCCATTACACGACCAAATGCAGTAATCACCATGACTGATAACTAATATATGAAAATGGTTAATGTTTCTTTTTCTAAATAAGGTCTCAAGGCTTTTATAAAGCAACAAACTAGGCTCTAAGTCCACTAGAATTTGGTTATCAAATGATAACTGTGGGTCAAAATACATACATCCCAGAATCTTAAAGGAAGTTACCAAAGGAAGAGACTGCCCATTAATCGAGGGTCCAACAGCAGGCATGGTTAAACGCCCAGGGATCCACATAGTACCTGATTTAGTGATGTTAAATTTTAGTCAATGATCCTCCAATCAATACTTCACCTTTGTAAGACAATAATTTAAGAATGTCAGATTAGGACAATTTGAATCAATATAGCCAGTCAAATGAATATCATATCTTTCAGTTTAAATGATTTCTGCTAATGGGCTTAGGAACAGACTGAATAAATTAGGTGCTCATAGTGGGTTCTGAAAATATAACCATCAAAAAACACGTATGCACATGCGGAAGAGCCTTTAAAATCACAGAGTTGTAAGAAAGTACTAATTTTAAAATAGTTCAGCTGTTAAGAGAATCTGAAGAAGACATACAGGTTGAATTTGACATTTATTTATTTTATTTATTTGATATACCACTTGAGAGCCAAGGCTATCACATTGGTTTACAAACAATTAAAAAAGGGGGGTAACAGTACAGCAAAAAGGGGGAAGTAAAAGAATACAAAGAGGGGGAAATTACAGTTCATATACAGGGAGGGAAACTGAGAGGCAAAAGGAAAGACAGCAGGCAGTTCTGCAGCGGAAAAGGTTAAGTAGCAGGGAACTGGGGAAAACCTTGTATAACCACATATTAGTAGAGCTTAATATTCAATACTCACAGAGCTAAAAATGTCATGCAGCCATAAACTACATTCTAAGCCTCTTTGGTGAGGGGGCAGTATATATAGGAATACAATAATAAACAGCATTCTAACTCATTTTAAGAAATTTACTCATGCTGGAATTATGCACACTACCATTCAAAAATTTACACTTTTATGCGATTTCTTTTTCTATATTGTATTTTAAATTATGTATCACTCAAAAACAATATGCTTTGTTATTTTTTACAAACAAGGCATGCAGAATTTTGCATAATTCAAACCTTTTGACACAGAATTTCGAATTGAGTGTGCAGAATTCCATTAGAAGTAGATAGTCCATATGATTCTCAAATGGAAAATGTGCCTCATAGTTTCTAACATTTTCGGCCATGTTTGCTAAAGGACGTTAGCTGCTACTGAGGGGCTAACACAAATTTATTCTGTGGTGGTAACAGCTAACATGGAAGAAATAACAAATATTGCAGGGACTTTTCTGCGATATCTGCATTTTTTGCGGATGTGTGGGGGGCCAGGATCGGGGCAGGGAGTAGGCATGCCGATTTTCGGCAGCCACCATGAAAAAAGATATCATGCAATGGATGCCAAAAATGGCCCAATTGCAGCTGCAGATATGTCAGCGTGACATCTTGCCCCCTCCCCCCCTGCAATACAACAATATTATCAGTGCCACAGATGTAAAGATCCATGGCACCAACAATATTAAAAAAATTCCCTTAACAACCCCCCCCCCCCCCTTTCAGCACTGATCCCCATCGGGAACTGTCTGGGGGGAACCACCAAAAAAACAATACAGATACCATGAAGATTTTGGAATTAACCATAGGCGTTTTGCAGCTATCATGCCATGATAGCTGTAAAAGATGACCGTGGTTTAGTAAACATGCCCTTTTAAGCTTGGGAATTCATTTAAAAGATTTCAGGGAATAGTCTGATTATCTTCTTCAGCTGACCTAAAGAGACATTTATTTTCTATTTTGCCAATTCAGAAAGCTGATAGAAAAAAAGGGTACTTAAGAAGCCTCACTTGGAATATTGTGTTCAGTTTTGGAGACCGTATCTCGCAAAGAATATAAAAAGGCTGGAAGCAGTTCAGAAGAAGGCAACCAAAATGATTTGGAGCCTGCGTCATAAGACTTATGAGAAGAGACTTGAAGACCTAAATATGTACACTTTGGAGGAGAGGAGGGACAGGGGAGATATGATTCAGACCTTTAAATACTTAAGGAGTATTAATGGACAAACAAACCTCTTCCAAAGATGGGGAAGCTGTAAAACTAGAGAGCATAACATCAAGTTTCAAGGGGGTAAACTGAAAGGCAATGTCAGGAAATACTTTTTCACTGAACGGGTGGTGGATGCTTGGAATGCCCTCCCGATGGAAGTGGTGGAGGCAAACACAGTGACAGAATTCAAAATGGCATGGGACAGACACAGTGGATTCCTTTATAGCAACAGGATAAAATCAAAATAAGCATAAATATCTCTTATATCTGAACAAATAGGGGTGACCTACATGGAGAGGTGAGTATACCCCTAAACAAAGGCATGCTGGACAGACTAGATGGACCATGCTGGTCTTTATCTGCCATCATATACTATGTTATCTATGTTACTAAGAGGAAATTTTATAAGGAGCAACAAAGTTAAGCACCATCAAAACACACCAGTCACCTATTTTTAATTACTTACACTCACAGTTGAGAGCATTCTTATTTTATAGGACAACTCCCCAATTAGCTTCACACAGGAACATAGAATAGCACTGTTAGAACACACTTAAAAGAAGTTAACTGCTTTTTCTCTTAAAGGACAGCTGAGGAACTGGTAGGGACTTTGGTAGGTCTCTCTCTTTTACTACAACAGGTACCAAAGCTCCATCAACTAAACAATGGCTGGGAAAAATTGTATTGCCAAAGCTGTTGCCCCCATTACAGATTCTGCCTCTGTCCAGACAGAGATCCCAATGTCAGTTGAAGGACCGGTTCCATGTGCAGGATGCCTGCATGCTGAGGCTCTCAGGAAAGAAGTGAGGAGCTCAGAGGTGGCGAGGTTGCTAAGCACTCGAGATAGTGAGAAAGTACATTGATGAGATCCTTCTTGAAACATCCAAGCTCTCCGACAGATGTGAAGATGGGAGGCTTCAGAAGGACGAAGGTTGGACACGTCACCAGAGCCGGCAGTATGCAGCCCTGGAAGTGGAGAACATAAGCATCCGAGAAAAGGGAAGAACCAAAGCAGAATCAGTCACCACAAGGAAGAGATATGCCAAAATCTGATATGTTACAGAGAGTTTGCCAAGACCTATCAAGCCTACTGACTATTATACGATGTTGCTAATCCATGTCGGCACAAATGATACTGCTAGGTATCCCTCCGAGCATGTCAAAAGTGACTTCATGGCTCTGGGACAGAGGGTGAAGCAGATATGTGCACACCCTTCAATACTCTGTTGAGGGTAAAGGCCGAGGCACAGAAGCTTGCATCCTGGAAATGAATGCATGGCAGTGTGGATGGTGTCATCAAGAACATTTTGGCTTCCTGGACCATGAGATGAAGTTCCAAGGGCTGCAGAGCAGAGATGGTGTCCATCTGTCCAAGAAGGGTCTTCAACAGCAGACTGGCTAATTTACTGAAGAGGGCTTTAAAATTAAATATGTTGGGGATGGATGAACAGAGCTTCCAGGTAAGTGAAACATTAAAAACCTCTGTAGAAATGGGTAATAGGAGCAACATCTGGAAAGCAGTGTGTATAAATGCCCATAGCATGGGAAATAAGATCTCAGATGTTGAGGCATTAAGGGGAGAGGCTGACTTGGATTTAGTGGCGGTTAAGAAGACATGGTTCATGGAAAACCATGACTGAGATGTAACTATAATCAGGGGATATTTTATTCAGGGGAAGGTGGAGTGGCACTATATGTAAAAAATAATATTAGCGCTATAGAATTGCTGGGCTTAAAAGGAAGAGAGAAGGCATTGTGGGTTAAACGAGAAAGAGGAAAAGGGAAATCCATTTGCATTAGAGTTATATATAGATCCCCCTCACAGGGCGTAGAAGTGGATGAAGATTTAATAGAAGACATACACAGTATTATGTTTTATGTTTTATTACATTTGATAAAAACCGCCTTTCATATACAGTCAAGGCGGTGCACAATTAAAATAATTCGTAAAAGGAGGCCAATGGCCAATTAAAAAGAAAGGAAATGTACAATTCTTCAAAAGGACAGAGATAGTAAAAGTAAGACGAGACATAAGGGAGAAGATAATAGGGGGAGGGGAGAGGAAAAAGGAGTTTACACGAAAGGGGAAGGAACATCAAACGCTAGGGAAAACAAGTGGGTCTTCAGGTACTTTTTGAATATGTTGAAGTGTGGTTCCAAACGGAGGGGAGGGGGGAGGGCATTCCAAGCAGCGGGTCCAGCAAAAAAGAAGGCGGAGGAGCGTGTGGATTGCAGGTGAGCACGGGAAGGGGAAGGCAAGGTAAGGCGGTTAAGATGAAAGGATCGAGGGGTGTGCCTGGGGGAGTGAAAGTAAATGAGATCCGTGAGATACTGTGGAGTGCTAGTGTGAAATGCTTTATGTACCAGGATGAGAAGTTTAAAGATGGCACGAAAGGGGACAGGCATCCAATGGAGACGAAAAAGAAGGGGAGTGATATGGTCCCGAGGTGATGAGTGGGTGAGGAGGCGTGCCGCAGTGTTTTGAATACGTTGAAGACGAGAGAGTTGGTATTTAGGAAGACCGATAAATAGGGAGTTAGAAAAATCCACACGAGACATAACCAGAGATAGAACCAGAGTAGTGAGGGCAGAGGGGGAGAGGAAGGGACGAATAGAGCGAATTTGACGAAGGGAGAAGAAAGAGGTTTTAGTGATGTGAGAAATATGCGAGCGAAAGGATAGATCAGAGTCGAAATGTACACCCAGATAGCGGAATGTGGAGACGAGAGGGACGGGAGCACCAGAAAAGGAAGGAGCCATTGTGGGAGGAGGACTGTTGTGGGAGAACCAAATAGCGAGAGTCTTAGTAAGATTTAGGTGGAGACAGGCATGAAAGGAGAAGTGCTATTGATAGGTGATTTCAATATGCCGGATGTGGATTGGCATATCCCTGTTGAAGTGTCATCTAGAAGTAAGAAGATCCTGGATTCTCTACAGGGAGAACTATTCAGGCAACTGGTAACAGAACCCACATGTGATGGGTGATCACTGGACTTAGTGATTACCAATAGGGAAAGCGATTCTGATGTTACAGTGGGAGACCATCTCGCATCCAGTGATCACCAAATGGTATGGTTCAGTATTACGACTAGGGCTGATAAAATTCATTCAAAAGAGAGGGTCTTAGACTTTAGGAAAACTAACTTTGCCAAGATGGGACAATATCTTAAAGAGTCATTACTGAGATGGGAACAGTTGGGGGATGTAGAAAAACAGTGGGCAAAACTAAAAGGGGATATTTTAAAGGCAACAAATCTTTCCGTTACAAAGGTAAATAAATGTAAAAGGAAAAAGAGGCCGCTATGGTTCTCAAAAGAAATAGCTGAAAAGGTAAGGAAAAAGAGGGAGGCCTTCACGAAATACAAGAGATCACAGAGAAAGGAAGACAGGTATCTGTATTTGGAAAAACTTAGAGAAGCTGAGAAAGTAGTCAGGAAAGCAAAGGTACAAAACAAAGAAATAGCCAATGCAATAAAATGCGGGGATAAGACATTTTACAGAAATTTAAGTGAGAGGAGGAAGGCAAAAGTGGTATTGTCAGACTCAAGGGTGCAGGGGAGGAATATGCAGAAACTGATGAGGATAAAGCAGAATTGCTTAAAAAATATTTTTGTTCTGTGTTTACAGAAGACACCCACAAATAGGAACAGAAGCAACGGGGATCTCGAACAATTTTCAGAAGACTGTTCATGAAGAACTAGCTAAACTAAAAGTAAACAAAGCCATGGGTCCGGATGGGATACATCCAAGAATACTGAGGGAACTTGGGGACATTCTAGTGGCTCCACTCTCTGATCTTTTCAATGCCTCTTTGGAGTCGGGGAATGGTGCCAGAGGACTGGAGAAAGGCGCATGTGGTCTCTTTATACAAAAGTGGATCTAAGGATAACATTGAGAACTACAGGCCAGCTAGCCTAAACTCTGTTGTTAGTAGATTATTGGAAAGGCTATTAAAAGATAGATTTCTGGAGTCCAAAGGATTGTAGGATCCGAGGCAGCATGAATTCACCAGAGGCAGGTCTTGTCAGACAAATCTGATTGATTTCTCTGACTGGGTGACCAGGGAGTTGCACCAAGGGAGAAACCTACATGTGGTGTATTTAGATTTTAGTAATCCTTTGACACCGTTCCACACAGGCGACTTATAAACAAACTGAGCAACCTAGGGATGTACTGTAAAGTTATTGATTGGGTTCGAAATTGGTTGAGTGAAAGGCAACAAAGGGTACGGGTAAATGGAGTTCACTCTGGGGAGAAGGAGGTTACTAGTGGTGTGCTGCAGGGATCTGTCCTTGGTCCAATTCTTTTTAACATTTTTGTTAGTGATATTGCAGAAGGGCTGTCAGGTATGGTTTGCTTGTTTGTGCATGATACCAAAATCTGCAATAGTTTAGACACCCAGGAAGAAGTAGATAACATGAGGAAGGATCTAGCTAAGCCTGAAGAATGGTCTAGAATTTGTCAGCTGAAATTTAATTCTAAAAAATTTAGGGTCATGCATTTGGGCTGCAAAAATGCAAAGGAGCAGTACAGTGTAGGGGGTGATGTACCTTTGTCCTCAAAAGAAAAGCGGGACCTGGGAGTAATTGTGTCTGACGATCTTAAACTAGCTAAACAGGTATAGGATGCTTGGGTATATAGGGAAAGGTATGGCCAGCAGAAATAAGGAGGTGATAATGCCTCTTTATAAGTCTCTGGTGCGACCTCATTTGTTGTACTGTGTGCAATTCTGGAGACTGCACCTTCAGAAGGATATAGGCAGGTTGGAGTCGATGCAGAGAGAGTGGCTGCTATAATGATTAGTGGTCTTTGTTATGAAGCATATGAGGACAGCCTTAAAGATCTTCATATGTATACTTTAGAGGAAAGGCGGGATGGGGCGATATGATAGAGACGTTTAAATATCTCTGTGGCATAAATGCACAGGAGGGTCTCTTTCAATTGAAGACAAGCTCTGCTATGAGGGGACATAGGATGAGAGTGAAAGGGGATAGACTCAGGAGTAATATGCGAAAATATTTCTTTATGGAAAGAGAGTGGTAGATGCATGGAATAGCCTCCCAGTAGAGGTGGTAGAGATGAGGACAATATCTGAATTCATAAAAGCATGGGACAAACGCAGAGGATCTCTAAAGGTAAAAAGGGGACTATTGTAGTTGATATGGAAGAGCAGACTAGATAGGCCATGTTTTCTTTTTCTGCTGTCATGTTTCTATATTTCTATGGGCCTTTACACGCATACCATAGGTGGATGCTATTCTGTCAGACAGATGGCACGTACTTTTCGTGCGAATGTGGCTGGGGCAAAGCGCATTTAACCATGTAAGCTAGAAAATACTATAACTTGTACACCTTCTTTACAAATCTAGGTGCGGGCATTTATACCACACCACCTTGGAATACCAGGTGCTGCAGGCTTACTGGGCTGAACTTGGAATTCTACTTCCGGTTGCATTTTGCTAAGAAATCCCAGGAGATAGTCACAACATGGATAACTATTCACAGGGTCTCCAGGAGTCAAGATCGACTTGATGGCACTTAACAACATCAAGACCTGACGTAAGTGACCACGCCTAGATTAACATGCATATCTCACTACTTGTACCTCTATTTTATAAAGTATAAGCATACTTTGTTTTAAAAATAGGCATGAAATATGCACATTGCAATCTGCAATGGGAGTCTATAAAATTACCCTCATTATGCTGCCAGTATCCCTAAATAAAGAAACATTATGGATTTTCTTGCAGGTGCTATGTGCTTGAAGCTTTCTAAACACTGGAAAGGAAGTCGGGCCTGCAGAAGCAAACAGCTCACTGCAAGGTTCTGCTGGAGCTTAAAGTGACACAAGGTCAAGGGACAAGCCTTTCATTGCCTGTGCCAAGTCCCGAATCACTGCAAAAATAACTTTTAACATAAAAGTTGCTTTCTTTATTTGAGTCATGGTATAGCACTTGATTGTAGCTTTATGGACTTTTGGGAAACATTTTAACCTTGACAACATTTTGAATCGTTGAAATTCTCCTTTAAACAAACTGATGTGTGTCGCTGAACAGGGTCCTTATGAATCCAGGCTGGTAAGGAAAAAAAGCTTAGAGTGATCCGAATGGAACAGGATCTTTTGAAATTCTGAAGTTGCTCAAAACGTTTTTTTTTCAAAATAGCTGTTTCTGATTCAGTCCAAGTACTTTAGGAGGTTTTAATTTACTGCTTTTATGTTTTCATGTGTATTTCTGCATAAGAAATATTTTGAAGGGACAAGTAATTGTAATTTAGACAGTCTTATTTGAAAAATAGACATTAAGGCCAGATATACTTGAAAAGCTTTTTACACTTTGGGCCCGATTCCGAATGCTGAACGTCCTGCCCATCCGGACGTCCAGGATCTGGACGGGCCGGTCTAGTCCCCAATTCTGAGTCCGCAGGCGCTAGATGTTCCCATGGGATCAGAATCGGGTCTAGACGGCCGGCCCATGCCTGGACAGGCAGACCATCCCCCGATTCTGTGCCGCCAGACATCCAATCGTCTCCCCACACAGACAAGTCCCGGCTCCTGCATGGAGTCGTGGTGCTGTGGCGTCCTGGAGCCGCGATTCCCAGCCGCTGCCACAAAGTTCATTCCCCGCAGCACAATCCACGATGTGGTCTTCTAAAGGCAGGGTCGGGCTGTGGGGAAGCTCATGAACTCCCTTACCCCACTGACCTGGCCCTGCGCAGTCGACCCCCAATGTCCAGGAGGACTTATTCCACCTCCGAGGTGGAATAAGTCCCCCATCCATGTTGGCGACCCTGGACGTACAGGGCCAACCTCAGGATCGGCCCTGTACATCCGGGTTCGCATCCCCTCCCTCGCTCCTCCCTTGGCCCGCTCCCATCCAGAGCCCCCTTTATATCTCCTATGTACATGCAGGGAGCTTTGGGCAGGGGACGTCCATCCCTGCTAAACATGGCTTGGAATGACCCCCTTTATATTTATGGGAAAAATGTTTAGTTAGTTTCTATTCTAGTCAAAAAAATAATTTTAAAGAATCTCTCTAAAAAGGAGAAATATTCCCCATGCTTGCTAATTTCCTTTCCTTAAATCTTGCTCTGATGAGTGGATAATGCTCCCCAGCTAGCAGAGGCAGACTAGAGCAACTTTCAGGGTTGTCATCACTTGTATATATATTGGTGTAACTGAGAGAAGCCAGTATGACACTTCCCAAGCAGAAAGCAAGACTGAAAAATTTAGAAGAAAGCATTAATCAGCAACAATAACTTTGTACAAACTTTTGCCTCTTAACTCTGCATCAAGCACTGATACTGAAAACGCAGTTAAAAGGCAGCAGGGTTCCCAAATGTATAGGAATAGTTTTCCAGGGTGGGTCCTAGACTAGTCTAGCAGAATTCAAGGAAAGGAATTAGCAGGAATGGAGCACTGGGGCTCCAAGCTGCCGTTACAGTTTTAATAGTGTCCATGTCATCAGATGGTCAGGACATTGCCGATTGCTGGTTGTCTCATCAGAGTCAGAGGGCCCTTTGCGGTGCACCAGAAGTTCACATTGGACTCTTCCTCTCTCCACGCCTGGATCTGTGCAGGACACTTTTTTATCTAATAACGGGCCTGCCTCCTCCATTGCTCCCTTACATCCTCTCATTCTTCTTTCTTATTTTTTCCACCTTCTCAGCTCCCTTAAAACCAATTATGCTTCTCAAAAACAAAATTCTCTTCACTCATGTGTTATTTTAGCCATCCTTTCCTTCGTTTTCCCTTTCCTTCCAGGGTGCTGGAATGAGCTGCCTTACTCATTTGAAAGTGCATTTCAGATAGGATGTAGAGATCAGAATTGAGATATCGAGGTCATCATGTTTACAGCTGTGTGGGTATTTCAGAAACGGCTCTGCTAAAAGTGGAACCATTTTTAAAATACAAATAAGGAGGCGCAGGGCTATACAAAGATAGATAGATACACACATGCACAGTGGAAAGAGCCTTTTCATAAATATACATGCAGGAAAAATCAAAGGCAAATTTACACGCTAGTGCTGGCATTTCACAAGATATTGTACATATGTAACTGCCGACACTTGCATGTGCAGCTGAACTATTTTGCAAACCGAGAAGTGCATATGCTCTTCATTAACTACAGGAGATTCTATCTTAATATCATTTCAGTTTGGAGGGGGAACTATTTTAGACTCTGAAATATTTAAGAAAATTAACATCTTCTGTTCAGTGTGTGGCAGCAGCCAAAAATGCAAACAGAAGTTTAAGAATCATTAGGAAAGGAATAAAAAATAAAACAAAAGATGATATCATAATGCTTCTGTTATCACTGCATGGTGCAATTCTGGACTTCGCAACTTAAGAAGGATATAGCAGCATTAGAAAAGTTACAGAGAAGGGTAACCAAAATAATAAAGCAGATAGAAGACGTCTCCTATCAGGAAAGACTAGAGGTTAGGGCTCCTCAGCCTGGAGAAGAGAAGGTTGAGGGGGAGATATGACAGAGGTCTATAAAATCCTGAGTGGAGTGGAATGGGTAGATGCATATTGATTGTTTACTCTCTCAGAAAACACAAGGATAAAAGCAGGTAGTGTAGCTGGGTTCAAGAAAGATTTGGATAAATTCTTGAAGTCCATAAACAATTATTAAGGTAGTCCAAGAGAAAACCATTGTTTATCTCTGGGAACAAGTAGATGGAACTGGCTACTTATGAGAAATTGGTTCAGAGAATGCAGCAAAACAAGATATGCCAAATGGACCAACAATGAATAATACCTTATAAAATGTCCACAGGGAATATTTCTTTAATAGACAATATTCATTCCACTTTATATTGCCATTATTTATTTCCCTCCATTTGCCAAACCAGATTGTGATGATATCTACATAACTCAAAGTGCAATCAAAACACCATCAAAGAGCAATCAAAAAATAATAGAAGTGGGGGAAGGAAGCTCATACTTGAATGGAGGTAACTGTTTAACCATTGGCATATTTCTGTATCTTATATATTGTATATATTTTTTTTTGCCACTTAGCTTGCAAAAATAAAGAGAAGACAGATGCAGATTCCTCATACAAAAATATCTCCAATCCCAACCTCGCCAAAGGTTTCACGAAAAGCTTTTTTAAAGGGATTGAAGGTGTCCTGAAAATTATCACTGGGAGCATCAAACCCATGCCATTTGCAATAGTAAAGAGACATTTACGTGTGGAAGCAATTTACATGTGTTTATGCCTGATTTATACATGTGCAAATCACAAATAAGACTTCTAAACTAACCCCCTTATTTATTGATTTTAATTGTATATGTGATTATTGTTTTGGCTATTTGTCATCATTCTTAGACCACCATTCTGCCATGTTGGGTTATCAATGGCTCTCCTCTACTACAATTTAATCCAGCACCAATTTTAGTCACCACTTTATTTATTAGTATTTAGCACATGCCTTTTCCAGTAGAGGTTCAAGGTGAGTTATATTCAGGTACAGTAGTTATTTCCCTGTCCCCAAAGGGATTACAATCTAAGTGTGCACCTAAGGCAATGGCCCAAGGCCACAAGGAGAGTCAGTGGGATTTGGACCCTGGTCTTTCCGATTCCAGGTTGCTACCCTAACCACTAGGCTACTCCTCTACTCCACTTTACAAATTAGCAAGAACCATGAGCAAACTGATTTTGACTTTGTTTTTAAATATTAAAGACATCACTCTTTCTTTGTGGCATTTAACAATTGTTTATTAAGATAGAAATACTGTATATACTCCCTAATACATAAAATACATGAACTTCAAAAATACAGAGACATGTTGATTAAGCTGGGCTAACCGTTAGCATGTGCTATTTGTAACTAGGTCCCATTGAATAACATGGGACATAGAGCTCCTTTTACTAATGCTTAGCTCGAACTATCTACTGTATGGACCATTTTACTCCTATGGGCTGTGTGGCAAATAACTCAAGCTGCATGTGAGCGAAAGGGGCCCATAGTTACAAATACCCCAAGCTAATTGTTAGCCCAGCTTAGCAAACATACCCCATGGAATCTCAAGATGAAAAATTAATTCAATTTGTAAAAGATAATGCACATCTTAATACAGCTAATGGCTACCAAGACATGGTCAAAATGCAGTTCTATGAAAGCTATATACATAAAGAAAACATTAACAAAAAATATCCACTTGAGTATATTTTTGATGTATTATCTTTAGATCTCAGCAATAATCTTGCAGTAAATGAAATTATGACAGATGAAGGCCAGCATGGTCCATATAAAATGCCCAGTGCAAGTTACCGCCCTCCATGTTTTTATTTTTTGTTTATTTATTTTTATTTATGCAATTTCAAAACAAAAACAAGCATAACATCTTGTAAGAAAAATTGCGGGTGCACGCAACATCAAAATAAAAAAGGAAATAGAAAAGCAAAAAAGAAATACAAATTCATCAAGTACCTCTACTGACAAGCCCACAACTATGGACAGACAATATCAAGTACCCAAAGCAAAAGGGAGCCCATAATGCAGCAATTACAAATCATAGCGGATCAAGTACCCTGGTCTAGTGAGAATCTAGGCTGATAAGAATGAATAAAGGATAATAGCTGGGCATTCTCATAAAAAAACATAACTCACAGATCTCAATTAAGTCAAATATTTGCATGGGAATTTTAGGAAAAATAAGCCTCCCAACTGAATAATAGCTGACTTAAGCAGCAAGGACTCTCCATGACGCTTCTGCGTCTCCCTGGAAAGACATACGAACATTTAAACCTTTAAAAATCACATTTCGCTTTTTAAAGTACATTTTCAATGTCCATTCCCAATCGGAAAACAAGGCGAAGGTAACTAATAACGTAGCAGGAACAATCTGATTTTGCTCAGAAGCCTCCAAAAGAGTCGAAACATTTAGTGTATCCATCTGTTATCCAGATGCCCCCTGTAAGATAGTTCTTAAACATATCTCATGGTGAAATTAAAGGGGTTTTAGGGAAATTCAACAGCCTCAGATTCAACAATCTAATGGCATTCTCTCCAGTTTATATCTAACCGATGTTAAATCTTTCAAAATACCATCCGAACAAGTCCCCATAGCTTTAATTTTCTTTTCCAACACAGACACAGCATTTTGTACCACAGATAAATCTGCAACACTCTTAGATATGGCCATAGTATTACCTCGAACTTGAACCTGTAAGTCTTGTACTAATGGGATCAAAGTCTCATCAAGCCGGGAGATGGCATCCCAAATAGCACCCAAAGACATATTTTCTGTTCTAGGAAGGCAAAAGCCAGAAGAAGCAGACAGTGAACTTCAAGCAACGCCAGGAACTTTTGTGGCAAAATCAGATGGTGTCCCTCTAGAGACTCTGGAGCTAACAAGGGCCCCGCCACTCCAAACCTTTTCAACAGCTGCCAAATGTCGAACCCGCAGTGCAACTCCAGCTCCCGCAACTTTGTCAGAGGGCTGCCTGCCTTCCAAACCCCCCCCCCCCCCCGAAACACTCACCAGTACCGAGGGAAGCCCCAGCCACTCGGGCGCTATGGCAGCTGGCAGAATCAGAGAAATCTGCAACTCTGGAGAGAGAGATACTTCATCGCCTGAACTCGACACCGTTCACTCGACATCGAGGTCAAGAACACTGAAATCCAACGTCGGCTTGTCAAACAAGGGCATAGGAGAGCTAGCAGATTTGGAAGCTGCCTTCCCCTTCCTCTTGCCCATACTCTTGAGGAAATGCTGAGAGAGCTCACCTGGACTCCGCTATTACAGGTAGCTCCTCCACCCCTCCTCTCCTATGTCTTTCTTTAAGGGTTGTACCCACCGCTCCGTGAAGATTACCCCCCTCTATTTTTTGAAATGTAAAAGTTATTTAAGTTTGCTTTGATTCTATCCTCTTACTAATAAAGGAGATCCCCTGTGTCTGTCTCATGCCTTTTTGAATTTCATCACTGATTTTGCCCCCAGCACTTCCGTGTTTTTGTTGTTAAGTGCCGTTGAATTGATGTCAACTCCTGGTAATCCTGTGGATAGATATCCATGTTGTGACTACCCCCTGGGTTTTCTTGGCAAGGTGTGATCGGAAATGGATTGCCAGGCCTTTCTTCTGTGCAGTAAGCCCCATCCAAGTAGTAACCAGGCCCAATCCTGCTTAGATTCTGAGATCAGATGCACTCAGGATAGAAAGCTTTTAACAGGTAAGTGAATTTAGAAATTTCCCCTAAAGCAGAACTGATAAAAAAATGACAGGTTCGAAAAGCAATGTTGTGTCACAAAGGAGGATATAATGAGAACATTGGATTGAAAAACTTGTTTAGATAGAGTAAAATGAACTACGAAATTCATCTAACCGGAACTGGGCTAAAATTGGTGAATGTCCAACAAGAGACCTTTGTTTCGTAGGAAAATATTGTTTCTATATTCATAAGACGTGGCATAAGACTGTAAATAAAGGCATATTGTGGAATAGTTGTACGTGTTTTATCTTTTTTTATCGTTCACTGGCAGCAGAATGCCAGAAGAAAGAAAGAATGTATTGTAGAGGTACTAAACTCAGCCATTTACTCAGCCACGATGCAGCAAACCACATCTCAAGGAGCCAAGTTCAAATACTGTCCAAATTCAACTTTCATCTGAACTGAAATTAGAGCCTCATCATACTTCATCCACTTTCGGCAACTCTTAGCTGTTTTCTCTATTACGTGCCTAGAGATTTTCTAGGACAGTGTTAGTATATATATATTTATACAGGCTGGCCCCAAAAAAGTGAGAACATCTTGTAAATTAAAAGCTTAAATAGTTTACTTATTTACCTTTTTTAGCTATATAACGTCTTTATTTCGACAATTCCAGTCGCCATCTTTTTTTTTTTTAAATTTGTCAATCGTTTACATCTGTCTTTTTTAATTTTTAAATAACTTATATGCTACAAGATGTTCTCACTTTTTTTGGGCCACTCTGTATATATACACACATACGCGTTTGTGTGTATAGTGTTTATGAATGTTGATGTTAAGTGCTATTGACTCGATGACTCATGGCGACCCTGTATATAGCTGCCCTAAACTGTGTTCGATCTTCAGTCAGATGGCTAGTAGCTGATAGAGTGATATCCATAGCTGCTGTTATTGTGTTGATCCAGTGCTTTGCTGGTCTTCATCTTTTGCACTGACCTTCAACCTTACCTTACCATATCTAAATATGTGTGCACGCGTGCGCATATATCTATCTATCTGTGTATGTGTGTGTTTATCTATCCATACATATATATACTGTGTATGTGTGTGTGTGTATACATATATACATATACATACACATACATATACACATATATACACATATACATACACACACAAACACAGGGCCAGATTCCGATCCACATCTCCTTTGTACGTCCGGGCTGACCCGGACGTACAAAGATCATCGCGATTCTGATCCCATGGAGCATGTCTAGCCACGCAGGATCAGAATCGCAAACAGGCATGTGTGTGCAGGCTGGGACAGCGATTCAGTCCTGGCCTGCACGTACAGCCACAGCCTAGCTAACTCAGCCAGGGCTTTTAAATGGAGCCACAGTGCCATGGCATCCTGTTGCCATAGCACTGCAGCTCCATTTAAAAGTCGTGATGCCGGCCGCCTGCTAAAAAGTTAATTCCCTGCAGCCTGACCCCCAATCCAGCATTCTAAGGCCAGAATCAGCCTGCGGGGAATTAACTCTGCCCTCTCCGCAGCCCCTTCTGCACCCAGGCCGCTTAAAGAAAATGACTCTGAGGTGGAATAATTTCCCCGGCCATTTCGCCGGCCCTAGACGTACAGGGCCGACATTAGAATCGGCCCTGCACATCCCGGGCTGGCAACCACCCACCGTCTGCCCACTCTCGGCCCTGGACCGCCTCAATTGGAAGAGAAGTTAGTCGGAGGCTGCTGCCGGCACGAATAGCAGGGATGGATGTCCATCTCCGCTATTTCATGTCTCAGAATAACCCCCTATAATTGTATATGTCTGCATACATACACGCACACATATATATACACACACACACACAAAGGAAGAGAGAAAGGTCCGTACATCATTCGGAAATCCTGTGGGGTTGAATGGCAAGGTGTTAATGCCTCATATAGTGCAGGTTTTCAATCTCAGGCCAAAAGACAAAAGGGTTGTCCTTAGCTGATAGCCATACTTTTTTTTATATTTCATTTTTATTCTGTCCTTCTTCAGAAAAACTCAAGGCAGATTACAAGTCAACAAAACATAATAAACTGAATATGCTAAATAAACATAAAATATTCATACACAACAATCAAGTTTTGCTAAAAGAGGCCATCACATAATCTGGAAGAATCACATGACTGAGGACCTACAGAATAATGAGAAGGTGAGTATTCCCCAAGATCATATTAACGAAGGGCTTTGCAGACTTATCCTGGGTATCCCACAGCCACTTGAATTTTCAGTATATCCAAAATGAATACAACTGAAATAAATTTGCTATGGTAGGTCTCCAATGCATGCAGATTTATCTCAAGAATATTCATTCTGGACATCTGGAAAATCCAACTGGCTGTTCACAAGCCTGGATCAAGGCATAAGTAATATAGGTAACTAACAAGGGTCAGGGTCAGCCTCAAAGCTGGGTCAAGGTGTTGGCACCCTAGGTAAATCTTAAGCCTTATCCCCCTCCTGACTGCCAGAATCTATCATTTAGCTTTGAAGTCCCTGCTGTTTGCTGCCCTCCAGATGTTGCTGCCCTAGGTGGCTACCTAGATTGTCTGGTCGTTGGGCCAGCCCTGACTTGGGTGCTAAATTGAAGGTACCCAATCCAAAAAAGGAGTCTTCTCCCACTTACTTTAGGGTTGTTCATTGAGGCCACTTCAAAGAGGGACCAACATGGCACGCTGGCGAGCATTCCCATCCTGCTTTCCTTTCTCAAAGGGGCCCCTTTGACTGTCCAAGTTTCAAGGCAGGATCCCTCTTGCCCTGCCTATGGGTGCCAAAATCTTAAATCTGGCCCAGTCTGTGGGATCCCAGGGCAGGTCTGGGAAGTGCTGCACTACTGTATCTCACTGACATTACTAATTTGTTAGGAATTTAGTCGTTTGGAAACACCAGTAATGTAGATTAATCCCATATCTGATTTCTAGCTCACTATAGTCAATATTCAATCACATGCAGCAACTCCAACAGCTCAAATTGTGCATCAATATTGTTAATTCCAGTAGGTGGATTGTAAGCACCCAAAAAGAGTAACCGCATTAGGATCGCTCGGGTGATAATCATTTGTAAATGCAATGCAAAACAATAGTCATTTAGCATAACATATTTACTAATGTTGCCATTCCACGTCAGCTTTATATATTTCCCATAATTTTAGAGAAGAATATAGGTTATAAGGGCCAACTCTGGCATTCATCCTATATGACTCAGCCATGTGGAATCTATGAAAGGAAGAAGGATATGTTTGCTATCAGCAAAAACCAGACAATTTCTTCTTGGCAATTAAAGAGAAGGACAGTGCGCGATGAATACTTTTGTGTTTCACTTTAAAAGTTCTGAAGCTGCCTTTCCAGTCTGTTTCGTTACTGAGAAAGAGAAACAGAAACTTACAGAGAGGTATCGATTGCAGGACCGAGCAGTCATTAATGGTGATCACTTTCCTCTGAAAACCTCTGCTGCTGCAGACATGCCCTCCCTTCTTTCCTCCTAACGGAACTACAGTCTGCACAACATTCCAAAAAAACCACGCTTAAGAAATAAAGAATAAAACAGATGAACCAGACAACTACGAGGAGGCGTCCGTCTAGCTGGAGGGGTTTCCACCTAAGGAATTCGGTAGGTATAACTTCAACCCGGGGGGGGGGGGGGGTCTGATTAATCAAGCACTGTCTCCCTTTCTAAGTCTAAAGGAGAAGACTCTTATAAATCAGTGAACAGTAGACAGAACAGGAAGAGGTGCAAAGGCTACGGAGAACGGCCGTCGGTAAGCTGCAGGTATTATTTTGGAACGCGGAGGAGCACAGAACGCCCGCGCGCTACCTGACCCGTCTCGCGAGCGTGCGGCGCAGGGTCCGCTTCATTCGCCGGATCGGTCCTCCCCTCCCCCCAGAGCGCGGAAGGGGCAAGGTGCCGGCGCGCGAGAGCCGCCGCCGTCTCGTTATGCCCTGAATTCCTCACCTCAGCCGGTGCTTCCCGATCCTGCCGCTTTCGTCCAGATGAGGGGCGCTAGAATAGCGAGAAAATGCGAGGGATTCTGCTTTTTGTGTCTGACTCCCCCTCCCCTTTGCCTGTTACATACAGTGCCTCCCCGTTTTGGAAGATGAGTGCTGCTGGCCCAGCCCCCGCAGCCTCCTCCTCCTCCTCTCACTCTCTTTTCCGCCTGTTACATTCCTTCAGGCAGAGCTCTCCACCAACCTCTGAACTGGCTACCAGCTTTCTAGAATTTAAAAAAAAATGCCTTTCGGATTGATAAAAAAGGTGTATTTCATTCGTGGCAACTTATGTTATGTCACTGGTTCTGTTGTACTTGACATGAGGCATTTTTACCAAAGCGTGCTGTTACGGGCCCTTTTACTAAAGGGCGCTAGGGTATTGCACTGAATGTGCCAACAGAGCTGAAACTGTGGCAAGTTAAGTGCAACACCATTGTGTTAACTATTGGGAGCCTGGAAAGCATTTCCCCTGCAGTTAACACCGAGCCCTGTCACTTAATGCTACCTGTTGAATTGGTGTTAGCTGATCCCACGCTGGTGTGTTATGAACCCGGCGCTAACTGCATGGACAAACCATGCCCACTCCCTGCCCCTACTCCGCCCACTCTCTACCCTAACACGCGTTAAATAGTACGATAATCGCCCCACATTGTCAGCTCTGTGCTAGCTGGCAACACGCATTCAGCTTTATCAGCTATCACTCTTTAGTAAAAGACCCTTTTAGTGTAGGCTTTAGCTCACAGTAAGGGCACCACATTAAAAGTTAGCATGAGACACCATACTAAAAATCCCTTACTAACTGGGTAGCATTTCGGGGGAGACTGAGTAGGTTGGGGTGGAATGTGGGTGTTGATGGCATGGTTTATCATGGACATTATGGGCATGTGCTAATTGCAAATGTTGCTGCTAGTGCAGGTGCACTTAATGCCAATTCATTGGGTGACATTAAGTACATCAAAGTGCCAGATTGCACAGTGCTGCATATTAGCAACACACCAATGGCAGGAGGACAGACATGCCCCATGAAGTTGGTGGCAGCCTCCATACTAGATCCATGGCCAAATGCATGCTATCAGCACATTCTTTAGTAAACATGCCTCATAGTGCACTTTTTATAGACATCATGTTGTTGTTGTTGTTGTTAAGTGCCGTCGAGTCGGAGTCGACTCATGGCGACCCTCTGGATAGCTATCCTAAATTGTGTTCGGTCTTCAGTCAGGCGGCTCATTGTTGACAGACTGGTACCCGTAGCTGCTGTTATTGTATTGATCCATCTCATTGCTGGCCTTCCTCTTTTGCGTTGACCTTCTATCTTGCCAAGCATAATGTCTTTCTCTAATGATCTCTCTCTTCGCATGATGTGTCCAAAGTATGAAAGTCGAAGTCTTGTCATCTGAGCTTCTAAAGAAAGCTTAGGTTTGATCTCCTCTAGTACCGACTGGTTTGTTCTTCGGGCAGTCCATGGTATACACATAAGAGATGAAACAAGAGGGATGGGTTGGGAAGAAAGAGAAGTGGCACAAGTGGGGGCAGGGCTCCCGAGGGTGAACCAAATGGCAAAAGACTTAGTAGGATTGACCTGAAGAAAATTAGTGGTGAACCAGGAGGCAACGGCAGAGAGACAGAGGTTAAGGGGAGAAATATCGGGCATATGAGAATCAGTATGGTGTAGGAGTATGATATCGTCCGCGTAGTAGTACGCGGAGATATCAAAACTGCTGGATTACTAGAGCAAGAGGGGCCAGAAAAATGTTAAAGAGAAGGGGAGCGAGGACAGATCCCTGAGGCACACCACAAGAAAGAGGAGTGGAAGCTGAGGAGGAGGACCCATCCACCACAGAAAAAGAGCGACAGGAGAGAAAAGAACGAAACCAACGGAGAACCATACCAGAAAGTATTAGTACTAGGGCTATTAGAATCCATTCAAAGGTGAGGATCTTAGACTTTAGGAAGGCTAACTTTGCCAAGATGGGCCTATACCTCAGGGAGTCGTTAGTGGGATGGGAACAGCTGAGGGATGTAGAAAAACAGTGGGCAAAACTGAAAGGGGATACTTTAAGGGCAACCAACCTTTTTGTTAAAATGGTGAATAAAGGTAAAAGGAAAAGGAGATCGCTATGGCTTTCAAAAGAAGTAGCTGAAAAAGTGAAGAAAAAGAGGGAGGCCTTCATGAAATACAAGAGATCACAGAGAGAGGAAGACAGGCATCTATATTTGGAAAAACTTAGAGAAGCTAGCAAAGTAGTAAGGAAGGCAAAGATTCAAAAGGAGGAGGAAATAGCCAGTACAATAAAATGGGGGGATAAGACATTTTTCAGATATGTTAGTGAGAAGAGGAAGGGCAAAAGTGGTATTGTCAGACTCAAGGGTGCAGGGAAGAAATATGTAGAAGCTGATAAGGATAAAGCAGACTTGCTTAACAAATATTTCTGTTCTGTGTTCACAGATGAAGAACCAGGAGCAGGACCTCAGAAAACACCCACAAACAGGAACAGAAGCGAGGGACATCTTGAACGATTTTCAGAAGACTGTGTTCATGAGAAACTAGCTCAACTTAAAGTAGACAAAGCGATGGGACCGGATGGGATACACCCTAGAATACTAAGGGAGCTTGGGGACGTTCTAGTAGCTCCACTGACTGACCTTTTCAAAGCCTCGTTGGAGTCGGGAGTGGTGCCAAAGGACTGGAGAGAGGCTAATGTGGTGCCTTTACACAAAAGCGGAAGTAAGGATGTGGTTGAAAACTACAGGCCGGTTAGTTTAACTTCGGTGGTGAGTAAATTATTGGAAACGCTGCTGAAAGAGAAAATAGTGAGGTTTCTGGAGTCCAGCGGATTACAGGATCCGAGGCAGCATGGATTCACCAGAGGCAGGTCTTATCAGACAAATCTGATTGATTTCTTTGACTGGGTGACCAGGGAGTTGGGCCGAGGGAGAGCCCTAGATGTGGTGTATTTAGATTTCAGTAAAGCCTTTGACACTATTCCTCACAGACAACTTATAAACAAACTGAGCACCCTAGGGATGGACCCTAAAGTTACTGCTTGGGTTAGAAATTGGTTGGGTGGGAGGTGACAAAGATTACAGGTAAATGGAGTTCACTCTGAGGAGAAGGATGTTACCAGTGGTGTGCCCCAGGGATCTGTCCTTGGTCCGATTCTTTTTAACATCTTTGTTAGTGATATAGCGGAAGGGCTGTCAGGTAAGGTTTGCCTCTTTGCAGATGATACCAAAATCTGCAATAGAGTAGACACCCAGGAGGGTGTAGATAACATGAGGAGGGATCTAGCTAAGCTTGAAGAATGGTCTAGAATTTGGCAGCTGGGATTTAATGTTAAAAAATGTAAGGTCATGCATTTGGGCTGCAGCAATCCAAGGGAACAATATAGTATAGGGGTTGAAGTACTTTTGTCCACTAAAGAAGAGCGGGACCTAAGCATGGTTGTGTCTGATGATCTTAAAGTAGCTAAAAAGGTAGTTTGGTATTTCCAAGGTGGATACACAGGTCATGGCGGTTACCAGTTACATCATTATTCATGTGGAAGGCAGATTGGCCCTAAAGGATTTTCTGGACCGTAGCGTGGATTCATTGCTGAAGAGCGAGTTCACCGTGGCAGCTGTTGTTCTGCAGCTGACAGTATTTGCCAGCCTGGCATCTCGAGCCCTGCTTCAGTGGATTCACTCTCTTCTGCCGGATGATGATACTCCTCTTTTGAAGTCGGCTATGTCCTTCCTTTCTGGTGCCATGCATGACCTGGTATGTTTGGCGGCCAGGGATGCTGTCCTGATGACGGTTGTCACAGCATTGGATTTGGCTCTGGCACTGGGCAGCGGACTGATCTTTCAAAACTCAGTTGGCCCAACTGGCTGTTAAGGTGAGACTTCATTTTGGAGCCGACTTGGAGAAGCTGGTGAAGGACCTGGATGAGATGAAATCTTATTGCCTCCTTGGAGTGGAGGAGTGGCCTAGTGGTTGGGGCAAGGTACTTAAGGCCGGAAGGTCAGGGGTTCAAATCCCAGTAGAAGACAGCAACCTTGGGCCAGAAGGACTGGGGTTTCTAGTCCCACAGGTGCTCCTTGTGGTCTTGGGCAAGCCACTTAACCCTCCATAGCCCATGTTCCCTGTAAAATAGTTATCTCCAAGTTATAATGCCCTGTTCAATGTAATTTCAGTTTGTTCAATGTAAACCACACTAATGCAGAATAGCACGGTATATAAGAGAATGTAAATAAATAAATAAAAATAAAAGACAGGTCCAGGGGGCCTGTGAAGCGGGCTGGTGCCCCTTTCTCATCAGCCTCCACCCGTCCACTGAGGGTACACTGACTGGATCCCTAGGGATCTCGGAACGTTCATTGTTACCGACCTAGAAAACTTTTCTTCTCCTCTGCTTCCCGGCTTTGGGCTTATTCTCAGTCCTTTCGTGGAGCATGTGGGCCCAGGGACTCGGTCCTCTCCAGGGGAGGACCCTCTCGAGCTGTGCAGTGAAGGTTTGTGGGCTCATTTTGGGGTTTGCCATTTCTTTCAAGAATAAGCCCAGGTTACCAAGGATTGCTGGGTTCTAGACACTATTCAGTTCGGCTATGTTCTGAAATGCAAAGAGCCAATTCCAGATGCCTTTCTCCCCTTGTGGGTCTGCAATCAAAAATGCCGCTGTGTGGGCCACTTTGGACAAGTTGCTTTGCCCCCGGTCGAGCAGGACAAGAGCAGATACTCCATCTCTTTCATGATGCCCAAAATGGACAGTTCTTTTCAGCCCATTCTGAACCTCAAGGGGGTCAACGAGCACTTGCGTGTCCTGCACTTCTGGATGGAAACCTTGTGCTCCATGATTCAAGTACTGTGCCAAGGGGCGTTCTTGGCTTCTCTGGATCTGTCCAAGGCGTATTTTCATATCTCAATCTGGGCGGATCAGCAAAAGTATTTGCGTTTTGCCATGCTTGACTCCCATTCCTTTATAGAAGTATCTCCAATGGTGTCCCAAGTGGTGTCATTTTTGGAAAACCTCGGCTGGCTGATCAATTGAGGGAAGAGCCAGCTTTTGCCTTCCCAGTCCCTGGAGTTTCTGGGAGCATGTTTCAAAACTCAAGTGGACAGAATTTTCCTGTCAGAGGAGAAAGTTAAAAGACTGTTGGATTGCCTGATGCTGTTCTGTGCGCAGCAGGCTCCCAGAGTTTGGGATTATCTTCAGCTCCTCGGATTGATGGCAGCAACCATAGAGATGGTGCCATGAGTGTGTTCTCACATGTGATCAGTAATCCTTGCTGACTCAGTGGTCCCTGAGGAGTTCTAGCGCAGGCTCCTTCCCCATTGATGGTGGCGGTGGTGGCAGCAGCCTTGTCATCCTGTGGAAGGGCATGCTGCTGGACAATTTTTCCTGGATCCTCCTGACAATGGTTGCAGTCTCTTGGGCTGGGGAACCAATTGCCAAGACCATACAGCCCAGGGCCATTGGAACCGCAGGGAAGCGATGTGGTCCATCAACCGCCTCGAGGTGAGGACCACCAGGTTAGTTCTTCTGTGTTTCTGGCCCTGCTTGGATGTCCACGCGCAGGCTGACATGGCCTTTGGCTCGGGTTTTGCGAGCTGCTGTGTCTTCTTCCTACCGAGTGGAGTCATAGCTTTGGTATGCCCCACTTGTCTGGACTGGTCTAGCAGGCTGATATAGAAGATAACCTTTTACTTACCAGTTAATGTCCTTTCCTTGAGTCCTGCTAGACCAGTCTAGGGCCTGCTCTTGAAACTGTATTTTCTTTGTTCTTCTGCTGTTGTACCCTTGTGTCCACTCTGGTTTTTATACTTTGCTCTGCAGATTCATCTTCTACTGACAGCCTTCTGTTCATACTTTCCTGTAGTTCTCTACTGTTGATTACTCGTTGTTGCCCATGATTGAAGTTGTGTGAAGCTTGCTATGTTTCTCCCATATGCTTTGGGATGAATACTGAAAAAACCTCTGGTGGCTGAGGCAAATAGAGATATGCGAGTGATGTCATTGAAGCCTGAGCTTTTCATTGGTTCTTTATCTCCACCAGTCTCCTAGTAGGGGAACACAATCAACTTATCTGGACTGGTCTAGCAGGACTCAAAGAAAGGATATTAACTGGTAAGTGAAATGTCACCATGCTCCCTACTATGAAATATTTGAGTTATTAAACTTGGATGAACTAATCCTAGTTATAAAGAGAGGTTTCCTGCTTTGGGTTTTGCAAGCACCTAAAACAGAGTCAAATTTAGGGAGCCTGGAGAGGGTAGGGTGGGAAGCAGAGTGTGAGGATCGTCTGATAGAGCCGCACCTGATCAATCATTAAGCTGTTGCTTCAGGTGGAACTTTTTGGAGGCAGCATGTTTTTGATTTTCCCATGGACAGACTGTACAGAAAAGCTTGCAGAAGAGAGAAGGAGCTTGAGATCATACCCCCGCTAAAGCGTGATCTCATTGCTTGTGCCACTACCCTGAGGTGCTTGCCTAGGGTAAAGTCTGCTGTGGATACTGATAGTGTCACTTGTCTTGCCTGCTAATACTCTGGAAAGTCTGGACGATCACCATCTGTCTGCTGAGGTGAATTTCTCTTCTTCATCTCCACCTTTGCTGCCACTGATAGGCTCTTCCAGCTGCTTCTGACTCTAGTGCTGACATTGATGCCATGGGGGAAAGCCTGGTCGGTGCTGGAAGAGAGTGCACGGTAGGTGGGAAGGTCTTTGGGGGGCTGGAGGAGAGCTCATGGAGGGAGAAGTCCTAGGGGTGCTGGATGAGACTGCAAAGGGGAAAGACTGGAGGTTATGCAGGAGGGAGAGCACATGGGAGGGGGGAATGCTTGTGGGGCTGAAGAAGAGTGCATAGGGGGGAGGTCAGGGGACATCATCACAGATGAGCAGCCTGACATCCTCTGTATAACTGAAACTTGGATCACGGACACCGACTCAGCATTATTAAACCAGATAAATAAACCCGGTTACAAATTATACAACTGCCCCCGCACCAACAAAAGAGGAGGAGGAGTTCTCATCGTCACCAAAGCCAACCTGCAATTAACAAGCACATACCAGCTATCAAATATGGACATCGATTTGCTTAAAGTTGAAAACTCAGCTCTATCCATCTGCCTGATATACAGACCCCCCTCGCCACACCATGAATCACTTGCCATAGCACTAGAGAGCATCTCCTCCACACAACTCAGGAAATTCCAAATCATCTTGGGAGACCTAAATTTAACCTCAATGCCGCCTACTCACGCAAAGACCTTCCTTGAAGCCATGAACCAACTAGGATATCAACAGCTAATAAATGAGGCCACCCACGACAAGGGTCATACCCTGGACATGGTCTTCACACCCACGAATCAGCAGCGCAACGAAGAAAAACCTCTAATAAGGATAACTCCAGTACCATGGTCCGACCACCATCAAATTGATCTACGCTTAAACCTGCCATCCTTACCCAAAGACGCAAAGGCTCGGAGAACAGTACACCCAGAAAGGGGTTTCAACAAATTAAACTTGGAAAATCTCATAAGTAACATTACCGCCCACATAGATTTGGAATGCATGGACCTCGATCTACTAACAAATAGCTGGGACGCGGGAATCCAGGCTGCATCGCACCCAACATGGAAGACCCCCCCCCCGATCTCAACTAAACCCAGATCTGAACCCTGGTACACAGAAACGCTAACCAGAACGAAGAGGGAACTCCGAAGACTGGAGAGAAAATGGAGACGAAACAAATCCATTGAACACAAGACTGAATACCTCAAACACCTCACAAAATACAAAGGCGAGGTCAACTCTGCGAAAAGGACACATCACACCAACTTATTAAACAAAGCTATCAATAAGCCTCGTGAGCTATTCGAACTAGTAAAATCACTGACAAAAGTACCTCTGGAAGACCACCGGGGTACCGTAATCAAACCCCAAACCCTGGCAGACCATTATGCAAGTAAACTCACTGCAACCACATCCACTCACTGTTTGAACGAAACCTACCTGGAACATCGCCTAAACAAGATGACCAATATAGACCAGGAAAAAACATGGAGCAACTTTCACAACATTGATGTCCAGCAAATTACCAACATAATAACAAACATCCGTACCACCACCTCCCCGCTAGATCCCTGCCCAACAGCTTGGGTTAAGGCGGCAAAACAAGATATTGCGAACCAAGTATCACATATTGTGAACCAATCGCTGCAACAAGGAATAATGCCCACACAACTCAAGAAATCGATAATAAGGCCAATCCTAAAGAACAACTCACTCAACAAGGACGACCCAGCCTCCTACCGCCCCATCTCCAGCATATCTTTCCTGGCAAAGATCATTGAGAAGTCAGTCCTATTACAACTACAAGACCATCTGGATGAACATGAAACCCTAGATGAACAGCAATACGGTTTCCGACAATGTCATGGGGTGGAAACGCTGTTGATAGCACTGCTTAACAACCTCCTCAAGGGCCTTGAAGACAAAAAGAAAATGTTTATACTCATTTTCATTGACATCTCTGACGCCTTTGACACAGTCCATCATGGAACCCTCCTACAAAGGATTGAATCAATAGGAATATTGGGAACCCCCCTGAAATGGTTCTCTTCTTACATAACCAACAGAATGCCACAGGTTCATTTCAATGGCAAAGAAGCAGAAGCTTTCCTGCAAACGCAAGGCGTACCTCAGGGCTCCGCTCTCTCGGCACTACTTTTCAATGTCTATATGCGACCCCTCTGTAATATTCTCCAACAACACAATATCAACTACCACATTTATGCGGATGATATTATGCTCTACACACAGTTGGATACCGAGAACCCTAACTATACTCAGCTTGAAACATGCCTCACCGAGATGCTAAATTGGATACAGCAAAACAACATGGCAATCAACCATAAGAAAACTGAAGTCATGTATATCTCAAGAAAACCAAACTTTGACCCTCCTGCGTCAGTCACCCTATGTAACAATACATACAACACGAAGACTGAAATAAAATATCTGGGTGTAACACTTGACAGCAATCTAAAGATGGAAAAGCACCTCCGCAAAACCAACAAGGCCGTTGTCCCACAAACTTAGAGTCCTACAACCCCTACGGAGCATCATTGAACCCCACGATTTCAGATCTGTTGCACAAGCTCTAATTATGCCACACCTCGACTACTGCAATGCCATCCTACAGGGCCTTCCAAAGAAAACCCTCAACATTCTCCAAATGGCCCAAAATGTAGCGGCTAGGGTCATCATGAAAAAAAACCTTACTGATCACATTACCCCTGTATTAATCGAGCTACACTGGCTCCCCATTGCAGCCCGGATAAAATACAAAACACTAATAACCACCTTCAAGCTTATACATAACATAGCGCCATCCTTTCTCTCCACCCTTATCAGCACGCAACCACCCAACAGAAGCAGGCGAACAATCCACTCAAATATACTCCACGTTCCCCCTGATATCAGATCTGTAACTGCCACCACTAGCCAACGAGCATACTCCTACTCGGCCCCGTCCCTCTGGAACCAACTACCACCAGAGCTAAGAGCTATTAAAGACCTTATGGAATTCAGAAAGAAACTCAAGACACATCTTTTCCAGTGTCAATACAATCTAATATAATCCCAGGGGTATAAATGATACCACCCAATGAAACATGGTTGCAGTTTATGTAAATATGTAATGTCTGACTCCTCTACATATGACCTCTCCCCGTGTGCTGTGCTTCCCCCTCCAAATCAATGTGTATACCGCAAAATTTCTGTCATGATTCGACAAATTCATATCTGTAATCAAACCGCTACTGATCGCTGGAAGAAGCGGTATACAAATGTATGCTAAATAAATAAATAAATAAGAGAGCAAATAGCAGGAGACGTGGGTGCTGGAGAAGAGGGGACATTAAAAGCCTGCCCTGTTGCATTCTGAGACTTGAAGCACTGATTTCAATTTGCAGAATTTGGGACTACAAATCTACATTGCTTTGTAATGTAAGTTCAAAACCAGGACTAGCCAAAAAAAGTCTTCATCCTAGAACAAGTTAACTTGTTCAATTCTGCCTGAGATGGCTGAACTTCCATCATTTTTGTGGGGGGAATGTTGAGGCTTCTGAGCCCTCTGTATTATGGGGGTATATTATGTAACATAATAACCCCCAATCTCCCACAAGAACAATGATTGGGGCTTGGCTTAGCATAGAAGGAAATGCATTTCTGTTTTTAGTTCTCATGTTTTGCACTGTGTCCAGAGTAGTTTCTTGAGGTTTTGTTTCCGTTTTTTTTCCTGCACATCTAGTTTGTGATAAATTATATTCTGTATTTGCCGAAGGTTTGTCTTTGTTCTTTGTGTAACTGAAATGAGCTATTTTGCAAGTGCAGGGCTGGGGAACTTCCAGTCCTCCAGCTGCCCCCAGCAGCTCATGGGAGTTCTTGCTGCTGCACTCATCCCCGTTTTCCTTAGGATTATACAGGGGGTTTTTCCTACTAATTCTTTTCTGGGAAGTCTTTGATTTTTCTTTCCTATTTTTTGTAAATGTGTATATCTGATTTTTTTTTTGTTACAGTACAGAAGGAAGTGCTTTCCTCTTATTCCTACCTCTTGCTATGTAGAGTTGTTTCTGTGAGAGTCCTGGGAGTTAGTATTGTTTTGGAAAGGCACAATGCTGAGGTTTTTGGGGGGGTTTTGTTGTTGGGTTTTTTTTTGTTGTTTTTTAGAGTTCTGTGTTACTTCAAGGTGAGGAGTTTGTGTCACTGAACTAAGATGACTTCAAAATCTGAATATTCTTGTTTGCATTATTAGTAGTAAGTGGAAGCATCCTAGCAGTCCACGAAGACATAAAAATATAAAATACACCATGCTAGGTCAAATCAAGTCTATCGAGCCCAGCTAGGAGATATTGGTGCATTATAACTTGATATTTTTCAGTTTATTTGTATGTGTTTACTAAACCTTAGCCTGCAGTATTGTTACTATAGGCATATAGCACATGGAAACATTTAGTAAACATGGCTCTGTATAAATTCTACAGTGGTTCACGCCCTGCAGAATCCTCTTTGATTGTAGTACTGCGATTCCAGCTTCCCTCAGTGTGCATGCCTAAAGCATTTCAGTGTGTGATGCCCAGAGGGGGGGTCCTGGACTGGTTACATGCCTGGCTGGTCCCATGGCAGGCTGGGGACTTGATCAAGTGCAATATGATTGAGGATTGTTGAAAACCAAAGGCATGGGGAAAATAACCTGTATTGCATGGCAGGTATAACCCCCTCCTCCAAAAACATGAAATATGGGGAAAATAACCTGCACTGTGCCACTGTGCTCTACCCAAGCAACCCTACTAGGTAGGCAGGATGGACCTTGTTGATCTTCATCTATTGTCATCCACTATGTGAAGGAGTGGAGGAGTGGCCTAGTGGTTGGGGCAAGGTACTTCAGGCCGGAAGGTCAGGGGTTCAAATCCCACTAGAGGACAGCAACCTTGGGCCAGAAGGACTGGGGTTTCTAGTCCCACAGCTGCTCCTTGTGGTCTTGGGCAAGCCACTTAACCCTCCATAGCCCATGTTCCCTGTAAAATAGTTATCTCCAAGTTATAATGCCCTGTTCAATGTAATTTCAGTTTGTTCAATGTAAATCACACTGATGCAGAATAGCACAGGGGTCCACCAAGCCTAATCGCGCCCGAAATCTTTGCAGCACCTGAGAAGTAAGCGTTTTTTCCCGAGTTCCCTGGAGAGCGTCCACCCAAGCTCACCACATCACGTGGTCTCTGGCAGATGAAATTTAAATGTGGACAAGTGCAAAGTAATGCACGTTGGGAAAAATAACCCAAACTCAATGCTAAGTTCCACATTAGGAGTCACCACTTAGGAAAAGGATCTAGGCATCATTGTTGAGAATACATTGCAATCTTCTGCTCAGTGTATGGCAGTGGCCAAAAGAGCAAACAGAATGTGAGAATCATTAGGAAAGGAATAGAGAATAAAACAGAGAACATCATAATGTCTCTGTATCGCTCTATGGTGCTACCACAACATGAGTACTGTGTGCAATTCTGATCTCCGCATCTCAAAAAGATATAGTGGCACTAGAAAAGCTACAGAGAAGAGCAACCAAAATGATAAAAGGAATGGAACGACTCTCCTATGAAGAAAGGCTAATGAGGTTAGCCTGGAGAAGAGATGGCTGTGGGGAGATATGATAGAGGACTATAAAATTCTGAGTGGAGTAGAATGGGTAACTACAAATAGATTGTTTATTCTTTCAGAAAATAAAGAGACTAGGGGACACACCATGTTACAATAGAAGAAAATATTTTTTCACTTAATGTATAAATTAAGCTTTGCAACTCATTGCCTGAGATATGGTAAAAGCAGGTATTTTGGCTGAGCTTAAAATAGTTTTGGACAAATTCCTGGAGGAAAGGTTTGAGAGAAACCACTATAAACAGCATAGAACTGGCTACTTTTAGGATATGTCAGGTACTTGTGACCAGGATTGGCCACTGTTGGAAACAAGATAGTGGGCTTAACAGACCTAGTATGGCAGTTTTTAAGTTCTGAAGAGTCCTAGCAAATATCATCAGAAATATTTATGTAGCAACATGGATCTCACCACATTTGCATGAATGTGCTAATAGGACACTTTCCAATTTGCAAGAGTAAATGCACTAGTTTAGAAAAAGTAAAAGCAGTCATTTTGCATTTTCCAATTGTGTTATTGCTCTATAAATGTCAATCTCAACCCTCTGGAGTATCTTGCTTGCTACACTTATTTCTAATAGAATATCATGCCTTAGCACTAAACCACACAGAAATTTGAATCTGCAGATATTGGTTGAGATTTCTGTTCTTTCTATAATTATTTTGACCAGAGTGGTTCCTGTCAATGCATCATCTTCCATAACTGTGGTTATGGCATCATACACTTTTCCAATCTGATCGTGGAGAGATGTTTTACTGCCTCTACATGGATTATCCCATCTGTGGTACTCAGTGATTTCAGTGCACTATAATTTGTGATGTTCCCAGGTGTTTTAAAAATGTCACAGATGAGTGGCTGCAAAGAAAAATGCATATGCACTTTGAACAGTGCCAAAGAACATAAAAGCTTCAAGACAAGCTGAGGCAGCATCACTTACCTAAAAGTTCAATGAATGTGAACTACAAAAGAGAAAAAATGTTAGTGGATTGAGTTCCTGCACCACAGCCTGTAAGCCACTCTTTCTTCCTTTCATGTTGGCTCCGTTTTCATAGCCCTGTCCTCTCATATCTGCAATCTGCAATATTAATGTCCATTTCTAACTTTGGAAGTAGCACATCTGTCATCCTAGCTCCTGAACTGTCATCTAAGTCAGTGAATTCCAAGCAATGTTCTCTGACAGTTACTACAGAAGTTTCATTGTTAAAGATTCTTCAGCCATACTGAACAAATTACCTTAATGGTGTGTTTTACAATGGCAGATGTCAGGCCTAGAATGATGGAGTAATATTGCGCAAACTTCAGGTGTTCCAAAATCTTTGACTGTATGAACAGTAACTGGATGATCTAATTTTGAATTATTTTTCTGAGGTAGGTAGTATGAGTTGTGAGTTACTCTTCTTAGATGTTCCTTAAATACCGAATCAAATTCTGCCATCAATTCTACAACTTTAAGAAAATGATCATTATTTGGCACAAACAACTGATCTGACTTCCAACACAGAGCAAGGTCCTGAATAGCGAGTGCTCTAACAATTGCAGCTAGCCACTTTAGAACATTTATCCAGTGCTGAGTCTCAGTAACAGTCTTCTGTTGACTGCTTTCATCTATGGTTGCCTTTACCCTCAGTCTTGTCTCCAACTCTTTCCAGCTCAAGAACGCTTTATAGTGACGTGGTGCCTTATCATGATTTGCCAGTGCTCTAGCCAGGTTCCTCCAGTCCTTTATTCCAGCAGAACTTAATGCCGATGCGGTGGTGTCAGCTTGGAACAGTTAGCAGCAAAAGCAGCATAAGGCATCCTGGCTCTTTGAGTACACAAGCCATTGTCTCTCCTCTTTCTCACCACTGGCGTTTTCACACCAGTAATTAATACGACGAAAACTTCTTCTGTGTACAAGATCATTTGGAAACTTCAACACTTCCACATGCTTTGGATCATTTAGTACAATGAAGTCTCTCAGCTTACTACTTATTTCTGCCACAGCCCTGGATCTTCTAAGAAGGGTAGACTGAATTCTGAGGAAAACTTCAATCTCCGATTTCACCACACCTGCACATACTGAAGTTTCTATGTCAGGCACATGACTTCATCCATATGAGATACTGATATGGATGTAGTCTAAATCATTATTCAATGGTCTCATATGAAAGGCTATAATTAATTCTATTATATATACCTGCTAGTGAAGGAGTAACCTAGTGGTTAGAGCACTGGCTTGGTAACCAAGAGCCCAGGTTTAATTCCCACTGGCACTCCTTGTGACCTTGGGAAAGTCACTAAACCCTCCACTGCCTCAGAAGAAAGGCCTGGCAATCTACTTCTGGTTGCACTGCCAAGATAACCCAGGAACTGCTGGGTCACCAGGAGTCAGCATTGACTTGAAGGCACACATTGCATTATACACATGCCTCTCATCCCATCCAAACTTACAAAATATATTTATTTAATCTGCAACATCTAATTCTTACATTTTATCAACACTCCTCAATTTCAATCATCGGTCTCAACATGCCTATATAGTTATTGAATATTTTTTTAAACTTTTTGCACAATGAATGCAATAAAATGTCCAGTGGCAGATTTAATTTTTAAGTACTTATCTTAATCCATTTCTGAGTCCTGACATGATTTCATTTTTCAAGCTAGAAGGGCACCTCACAACACTTAGAGCATGTGTATGCTCACAAGATGTGCTGCTGTCAAAGGAAATGGTATTTATGTACCTGGCAACTAACTGATATCCATTACAACAATGACAACCATTCAGCTTTCATTACTTGACTCAGCTGGTGAGACTGAGTTAAGGGTGAAAATCCAACATTGCTCTTTTATAATTTAATTGGCATTCACGATCACTGCCTCACCAAGTCTCATTTGCATGTTCAAAAATCCTCCAAGTAAAATCACCCGCATTGTCCTTATTTGCCATAAAATGAGCTACCATCGGTGCTGTCAATGTTCCGGTATTCAACCTACTGAAATGCTCATTTTTGCTGCTCTCAGTCTGTCCCATGTACACCTTAGGACAACTGCACATGATTGCATAGATTACAAAACTTGAATTGCATGTAGAGTTCTGTTGAGAATAATATACTAGGTTAGATTGTGAATGGGACCATGAAGGACTTATAATAGTCCTAGCATATACTGACATGCATGACATATCTGCTAATTGATTTTTAGTAAGTTGCTTTGTTGCTCCAAGAAGATCCCCAATGTTAAGTCCTTGTCGATAAGCAATCATTGGAGATTCTTGAAAGATTGAATGTAATGACAATAATTTCCAATGATGCCGAATTGCTTTAGCAATTCTAGCACTTACTTGGGTGAAAGACAAGACACACACCAGCCTAACCTCTGACTCCCTCTGTTTATATTGAAGGAGAAGATCCCGCTGGGCATATTTAGCCTATTTATACGCTCTTCGAATAGCTGTCATGGGATATTTTCGTGACAGCAATCTGATCTTCAAATCTTGTGCCTTAATCTGAAATTCTTTCAAGGTATGACAGATTCTACACAGACATAAAAATTAGGCCCACTGGCAAATTCAACTTCAGATTATGTGGATGACAACTTTGAAATCTCAATAAATTATTCCTCTCTACTGGCTTGTGGAAGTTTAATTTTCACACTTCTCAATCTGCCCATCCAAAAACTCAAATTTTATCTACTGATTGTTCCATAGAAAATTTCAAATTTGAATTGACAGAATTAAGAAAATTATTAAAGGCTTGTAGCTCCATAGCAGCGTTTCAAAAATCTCCAATGATTGCCTATCTTCCAGCACTGGCACTGGGAGATTAAACTCCTGCCTTCTGCTGCAGTTGCTCAAATGTTTTATACGTGGAGTGTGAAATCAACTGCCCCCCCCCCCCCCCAGCTAAACACCCAATCTGAAACAACAGAGGCAGGTTACTTACAATGATTCCAATATTATTCGTATTGCAAACAACTTTCAATAAACATATTGAAAGCCTGCAATTCACCGCAGAAGAATTACAACTACAAAACCATATGACCCCGCAACCAACCTATAAACCACCAGAGAGTTATTTTATTTATTTACATTCTCTTATATACTGTGCTATTCTGCATCAGTGTGATTTACATTGAACAAACTGAAATTACATTGAACAGGGCATTATAACTTGGAGATAACTATTTTACAGGGAACATGGGCTATGGAGGGTTAAGTGGCTTGCCCAAGACCACAAGGAGCAGCTGTGGGACTAGAAACCCCAGTCCTTCTGGCCCAAGGTTGCTGTCCTCTAGTGGGATTTGAACCCCCGACCTTCCGGCCTGAAGTACCTTGCCCCAACCACTAGGCCACTCCTCCACTCCTTTCACTCTTTCTTTAATGAGTTCACAACCTCTTCCTTTTGCAGCAGTGTGACATTAGCCCTCCAAGTCCGCTGCCCACCCTGCACCACCTCCTCGTTATCGTACTGTGATCTGATCCCACCTACCCAGGAACAAGTTGAACTGCAAATACACATTTGCCTTCCCTGAGTGGCATGTGTATTCTCTACACCTTGAGTTACCCTCCCTCCAGAGGTCTACCAAATCCCACTGCTTCATTCATACCCAAAGCTCCCGCCCCTCCCTACCATGCAAAGATGCTGAGTAATTAGACCTGTCCTCCACCTCAAGTGTTCAGTTCATATCCCTCACAATAACCTAGTGTCCTTTTGCTTCCTCTGCAAACGTTTTCAACCATCCCTTGAAAAAAAGGATTGGGCATTAGAGGCATACAGATTTAAGAAGGACACCTCCTTTTGGTCCATTCACCCAGCTGCCCACACAGCCTGCTCTTGAAGGTCCCCTCCCATCCTGTACATGACATATGGAAGCCGCTTATGAAGAAGTATCGTTATACACCCCCTCCCCCCCCCCCCCCCCCCCCCCGTTTCTTGGAGTTTATATGCAGAGAAAAAGATTTGTTCATACCCTTTTCCTCATAGTTTTAGGTGCTCCTCCCTCATCAAGTAAGTTTTTTGCAGGAGAGACACATCTATCTGAGCATGGGCTAACTAAGTCAGAATCCTCTTCTGCTTCACCAGATTAGAGATCCCTCTAACACTGAGAGATGCTACCTTAAACCCTCCTATTATAGTACACACTTATCCAGTTACCCCCCCCCCACCCCCGAAAATACCCTGATCACACAATCCCCACCACTCACACAGCTCCTATCCACCCTGGCTAACTTCACTGAGCATAAACATGAAACTTAACAAACAAATTATCCCTCCTCCCACATCTTCTGCAACACTGTCCTCCAGTTCCACATCCCCATGTTTTAACATTTTGGACTCTCACAGGCTCCATTTTTATCATAACGTAAGGACCTCCAACCCTCAGCCCGTGCCCAACAACCAACACACCTTATACATTATCTCCTGCCCCTCCCCAAACAGGGAGGTCAGCAAAACTCCCTATTGTATCTCCTCTGTGAACAAGGGGAGTTGGGAACCTTTCCAAAAACGCCATTCATTCAGGCAGAGGCCCCCTTGGTGCTATACCCCAACAGACTCCAAAGGTTCAAATCTATCTGTGTGTCCAGGGATCTCTGCACCGTGAGAGAAAGAAAAATTTTAAAAAGTAGATCAATATCCTTAATCGCTAGCCAACAATCGCAGTCTCCACCTGGCTGTCCTCTGACTGATCCTTGTCATCCAACAGTAAGTCCTCAGTCTCCTCCTGTCCCGAGACCTGCTGCACCCCCTTTCCTGGACTTTGCATGCTTTTTTCTTTTGCTACTTGCCCGTTGTGACTCTGATCCTCCCTGCGTGCAGTGACCACTGCAGATATTTCTCAATCACCTCCTGGGAATGAAAAAAATGGCAAACACCATTGTCAATAAGAATCAGGTGTGCCAGATACTAGATTGCTAAGCCAACATATCTTGGTATTTAAGCAGGTCTTTCGGTTGATGCATAGTTTCCATGGTAGGGTCCAGATAGATATACATTTTCCACCCCTTGTAATTCATATGACTAGTTTTTCGTGCTGCCCTTACAATAAAGTCCCTGTCCTAGAACCAAAGCAGTATAACCTTGAGAGCTCTTGGTCAGGCATTGGCCTGCCAGAAAGCAGGTCTCCAGCATCGCCAAGACAAAGGCTCTAAGGTCGACTCACTCCTCTCGTTCCGGCACCCCGAATATTCTAAGATTTGTCCGCCAATCATGATTTTCTTGATCATTGGCGTTTTCTTGCAACCAACCAACTTGTCTCTTTAGTCTGGCAACTTCACCCGGTAATATTGCTTGCGTGTTTTCTGTGTGGCCTATCCAAACCTCCACTTCCTCCAAACAGAGATCCACTGCAGCAAGTTTCTCTTCAATTTTTCCCAGCACCTTTTCAGTTATTTGTTATTTCGAGTCTCTGATATCTTTAAGAACTTTTATCAGGTCTAATTCGAGTTTCCCTCCAGGTTCCTCGTACTCACTGTTTGCTGAGGAGGCTAGTGATAGCGGCTGTGAGGCAGGGGTCTTGGCTGTTCCCCGTGTTTGCGCCTTAGCTGCATATAATTCTTTTATAGTTTTTGTGGATTTCATCTTGAGTGTCTTCGGCATTTCCCAGCCTGAGATCTACTCTGGCAATAAAAAATTGTATTTTTCAACCTTTTGTTGAGCGTGGGCTGCTGGGAGCATCTCTACATGCATCTTCCCTCCATGCTAGCTAAACTGGAAGTCAAATTAGAGCCATGGCAGATGAAATTGAATATGGATAAGTGCAAAGTTATGCACTTGGGGAAGAACAATCCAAACTATGGTTACACGATGCAAGGTTCCACATTAGGAACCATCATCTAAGAAAAGTATTTAGGTGGCATTGTAGATATTACTTTGAAACCCTCTGCCTAGTGTGCAGCAGTGACCAAGAAAGCAAATAGAATGCTAGGAATCATAAGGAAAGGAATGGAGAATAAAACAAAGAATATTATAATGCAAACGCACCTTGAATATTGTGTGCAATTCTGGTCACCATATCTTAAAAAGGATATAGCAGAACTACTCGCAGAAAAGATACAGAGAATAGCCACCAAAATGGTAAAGGGGTTAGGATACCCCTATGAGGAAAGGCTTAAAAGGTTAGGGCTCTTCAACCTGGAAAAAAGATGGCTGGACAGGTAAACACAGAGTGCTTGAAAAAGTAGAAAGTCTAAGGGACATGCAATGCAGGTACAGTGTAGCCCGTTTAAAACTTCTAGGAGAAAATATTTTTTTAACTCAATGCGTAATCACACTCTGGAATTCGTTACCAGAGGATGTAGTAAAAGCTGTTAGTGTAGCTGGGTTTAAAAAAGGTTTGTACAAGTTCCTGGAGGAAAAGTCCATAAGCCATTATGAAAGAGGACCAGGGAAATCCACTGCTTACCCCTAGGATAAGCAGCTTGGAATCTATGTACCCTTTGGGAAACCTGATAGATACTTATGATCTGGATTGGCCGCTGTTGGAAACAGGGTACTGGGCTTGATGGACCCTTGGTCTGACCCATTATGGCATATCATATGTTCTTATGGCTTTCTAGATTGAGATAGCTGTTTGATCAGGGAGACATCATGACCTTTAAAGCCTTACAGAATATATATGTGTTAGAATGGAAGCATAAATATGACTACCTACAAATACACCATTATGTTAAGGGGGCGGGTGGGTAAGACTTTTATGGAGGTCTTGTGTAAAGAACAAGGTGATGCAGCAGGGGCTGCAATGTCTCTGCAGAAATGGGGGGAAGGAGGAGAATTGGAGGGAGTGTAGGCAGTAGGGTAACTTTTCACCACATGTGTGGGATTGGAATAAATGCATCTGCGTCAAGGAAAGTATTATTGGTAATTCTTTGAAACTTGATCGTAAAGTATTTTTTGCTACACAATTGTGATCCCTCAGTTTAGAGGAAATATTGGGACTTTTTGAAATTTGCAATTCTAGCCGCCAGAGGGAAGATTGTGGTTAGTTAGAAGCCACAGAAATTGCCAAGAACCTGAGTTTTCTGCATGAGATTGCATGGATTCTATAGCTTGCTGAGGCTGACTGCAGTTCGCCAAGGGCAACGGGAGAAGAAGGAAGAAATCCAAACTGCTTATTGGACATGGTGGCACAATCAGGGAAGGAGGGGTTTTAAGGGATCTGGTTGGGGGCAAGGGGAGTGGGGCAGATGGGAGGATTGTTTTGTATTGGAAAATTTATCGGAATGGACCCCAGGGTGTCGCTGGAATGTGAGTTGTATGATTTGTGATAAAACATTAATAAATGGTAAATTACAAAGACAGCCAGCATGTCTCAACCCAACAATGGTGATGCTTTATGTCTATTCCTGCTCCAGGGCAGGAATAGGCATCAAAAAAGCTCTCATTCTGACATCTAAACAGCTGGATGGCGTAGAGAAGAAGTACTCTGATATCTCCAATACTTTTCACAACCATAAAGACAAATGAAGGGAGACTAGGACACTTGTTCTGTGGTCAGGGCCGGCCTGTCCATTGTGCGGGAATGTTGTTCGCACAAGGCCCTGCGCTTTGGGGGCCCCGCACCAACTTCATCCCGCATGTGCTGTTTTGGCTCCCGGCAGTACCAGCTTCAAAAGGAGCCAGGGAGGCCCGAGGCCCTCGCTCACCTCTGCACAGCCGCTAGAGTGAAGAGCAGCGTTTTTCTTCACTCCGGCAGCTGTGTTCTCATGTAGCCTGCTGGCGCGCCAGAAGTTAAATGGCATTTTCTGTTTCCCGGTACTCAGCGTGCCAGCTTGCTACACAAGAACATAGCTGCCGGAGTGAAGGAAAATGCTACTCTTCACTCCGGCGGCTGTACAGACATGAGCCGAGGCCTCGGGCCTCCCCAGCTCCCTCTGAAGCCACTCAGATAGGCGTGGGGCTCTTCATGGGGGGGGGGCCTAGGACTGGAAATGGCCGATAAGGGGGTTAGGACTGGAAATAGGCTGATGGGGGGCTAGGATAGGACTGGAAATGGGCTGATGGGGGACAGGGAGAATGAGACTAGAAGGAAGAGGATGCTGGGTGGGGGTTGGAGCTAGAAGGGAGCTGATGTTGGGGGAGGACTAGAAGTGGATGCAAAGGGGAAAAGATATTTTGTGTGGGAGGGAAGAAAAATGTACGATTGGCCGGGTATAGGGAGAGTAAGTGGGGATTGAGGATGGAGGGGTGAAATTTGAGTGGATGAAAAAGGAATAAGGAAAGAAATGCAGAGTAAAAGGGAAAGATCAGTTTGTTAAAGCAGATGTAGAGAGAGCATGGAAAAAAACTAGAAGAGAGAAGAAAGGACAAATTGACAGCAGACAATGAAGAGTTAACCGAAGACATAAAAAAAACAGAAGAAAGCAACTGGGGCAATTGCAACGGAAAAATAAAATGCCCAAACAGCAAAAAGATAGAAAAATACTGGGCAATGTGCATCACTAACGTCTTTGCATTTTGTTTAGTGCAGGAGGAAATTAATTTATAGCTTTATTTCTTCAGTGTTGTTGTACATTCCAAGTTTGGTTATTGGAGTTCCCAGTTTAATTATTGTTTTCATATTTCTAAGTTGTGATCCCTTGTTCTATGTCTGCCGACAGTCTATGTTTTGCATGTGTAACCGAGCTGCAGAATTCTGTTTATGTAGTTTCTATGTGACAGTCCCACTTGTTCTCTTTCTCCATTAGGAGATGTATTGGTATTCTCTGAGATGTATTGTTTAATATTTGCAGTGTTGCCTTTTGATAGGCAAGGTTTAGTGCTTTGTGAGTCCTGGTAGTGCGTTTTGATATGATGGGTTTGCTATGGGTTCTAAATGAGCAGGGTTTATGGTACTTCCTGGCAGTCAGGGCCGTACCGAGGTTGAATCGCGCCCTGTGCGCCTTGCACAACGGGCGCGCGCCCCCCTCCTCATCCCTTCCCCGTGCTGGGAGAGAAGAGGCATGCCCGCTGTATATGTTGCCAGTGCGCTAAGCAGATCTGTCCCTCCCTTCTCTAACATTGCGTCAGAGCAGGGAGGGACAGATGTGCTTGGCATGCCGCAAGAAGGCTTAAGGGGCGCATTTCAGAAGTCTGCCGTTGCCTGCCGCCACTGAGTGAAGAAAAAGTGGCGGCGGCAGGCAACAGCAGACAGTCGAAATGCACCCCTGAAGCCTTTGCGCCTTGTGCGGCCACACCGCTCGCACAGGGTTAGGTACGGTCCTGCTGGCAGTTGGCACTGGAGTATAGTAATGTAGAAATCTGGTAATCTTTCTTTATCCTCACTGCCCATGGAACTTATCTTCCTAGCATGTCCTGATGTGGTGTTTATCCAGTCAATATTGGGGTAATTTGAAATGACCCATTATTACTGTGTTGCCAAATTTGCTAGCTTCCCTAATTTCTGATAACATTTCACCATCTGTCTGCTCTTTCTATCCAGGCAGGTGATATGATTCCCCAGCCACTATTTTCTTCCCCTTTATAAATGTAATTTCTGTACGTAAAGATTCAATGACACATTTTGTTTCCTGCAGAATTTTTATTCTGTTTAACTCTATTTATTTATTTACTTTTTTTATTTTTATTTACTTTTTTTTATTTACTTACTTATTTACTTTTTTACTTTTTTTATTTTTATTATTTCAGTCAAAGCAATTTACATTGTAACTTAAACATCGTAATGTACATTAAACAGAGATAATAACTTGGATTTTTCTGTTTATTGTTCTCTTTATCAGATAGTGCCACCCTCCCCCAATTTGATCCATTCTGTCATTGTGATATAATTTGTACCCTAATATCACAGTATCCCATTGGTTATCCTGCTTCCAACAGATCTCTGAGATGCCTGTTATATCTATCTTTTCATTTAGTGCTACATGTTCTAACTCTCCCATCTTATCTTTTTAAGACTTCTAGCATTGTATAGAGACATTTCATGGTATGTTTGAATTTACAAACTTCTTGATAGTCAAGAGGGATAATTTGCAATCTTTCAACTCTTTTTTTAGAGCACCGGTGCTACTTTAGCCTTTATTGTAATCTCTCTATTGAATGTACAAAAAAACCCTTTCAGTATTCCTTTTTATAGAAGTACAGATCGAACTTTCCTCCAAAGCAAAAAAGCTTATGTAAATATATTTTTTCCCTTTGCCAAGCAGGATTGAGTCAGGTACACAAGTGGGTGACATCACTGCATGTAGAAAGTTCTGTTCAGTGCTTTCCTTATCTCCTCGGTTTTTTGTTTGTTCCATTCAGTAGAACAGACATTAAGCAAAGCTCTCCCAATAAATGTTTCTTAAGATGTCATCCCCAGGACAGGTTTGGAAAACCCCCGGATATATACAGTGGGTACATATATTTGCATCTGCTTCCATGGCCAGTGAGGTTTTCAAAAGGAAGCCCGACTTGGGGTTTCACATTGAAAGTAAGCTTGCAATCTCCACGCTTTATTTTGACACATGGGACAATTTTAAAATGATTTTTGAGATTGAAATACTATTTTATATTTATTTCTGACTGTTTAATATATCTGTTTTTCCTTTCTAGCCATGCCTTTCCCTTCTGGCCTGTGTCCTGTAGAAGTGGCTGGCGGCATCCATCTCTTCATTGCCAGATGGATGCTCTGCAGTCTGTAGAGGAATTCCACAACTTCTGCTGCTCATTTGGTAAGAAATCACTGCTTATTTCCATTATTATTCAGACCGAGGCATGGCACCATGTGTAGCTCCTAAGTCCATCACTATAACTCGTTTACACCAAAGAGGTTTTGCAGCAGGGCAGGATTAAAATGATTACAAGCTAGGGATGCCAACTGGCTCCAGATTCACCTGACAGAGTTGAGCCAGTCCTAGGTTTACCCCGTTGCATGTGGGCATTTATGAATTTCCAATTGCATTCCCTAAGAAAAGCAAGACTACAAGTACATGCATAGAGCTGGGTAAGCCCAGGACTGGATCACTTTCATTGAGTAAACTCTGGAGTTAATTTACAATGTTTATTACAAGACAGTAGTTAAGTATAAACCCTGAGACAGTGCTCGATACTGTGGTTTGTCAAGTGGCACAGTTCATAATGGGGTATGTTTTCTAAAACACAGTAGTTTATCATGTGTTAAGCCCTGAAAATTAGCATGGGTGTAGCTGGACCTTCGCTAACAAATAGAGATGTGTATGGCATGTTCCTATGCAGTTAAGGTGGCTCCAGCCCCACCCCTGTGCTAATCCTACTGAGGAAGCAGTAAATGCACCCATGCTAAGTTCAACATTGATGGTGAGTGTATACTAATGACCGCAATGCACAGTTGCCGCCCACACTCTGCCCCAACCTGCTCAGTCTCCCCTCAACCCACACTAGATTTTTAGAACAGCTGCATTTTTAGTGTATGCTAATAGTTTCTGTATGTGGGGTAAACTCCATGCTAAACATTATTGCACTTTAGTAAACATGCCCATTATCAATACTTTTGTTAATTAGAAAGAAGCAGCAAGTGGTTCAACAGTGCCATCACATGGGGCAAACACAGGACAGCATCTGAAAGTTAAGAAGGACAATATAATGTTTTCTCAATTTTTCCCACCTTCCCCAGTCTTTATTTCCATACCTTTTACCGCTTTCACACCTTTTCATTTTTCTGTTGAATTAATGTGAGCCAGTGGTTTAGAAATATTTGAGGGCAATGTTCAGCCAAGTGCCAAATGCATAACTTTAAGGAGATACGTTATCTGTTTAAAGTTATGCATATATTCAACCGACCTGCATTTAGGTAAAGTGACCAAATATATCCTCATAATGTTAAATGGATAATTTATCCATTCAAAGTAACTCCTGTATTTGCGTATTTTATTTAACATATAAAGCTATATGGGGAGTGGCTGGATTTTGGTGATCTATGCTTAATTTTAGATCCTGTCCCTAGGATGCTCCTAACCCTGTCTCCACATATAAAGATTAACTCCTTATCATTCCTCCTGTCCAGTCCAGATGCATGGGTTATGCTCGCCTACCAGCAGATGGAGACTGAGAACCACTGATTTGATGATGTCACGGTATAAAGGGTCCTGTGCAGCCCTGCTCTTACCAGTATTTCTCAGTCGCCAGCAGATGGAGGTTCTCTAGTCCTGTGCAGTCTGAAATGGATTGAGAATGTTGAGGATTTGGGGAGTAGATTGACTGTTGCTGGCCTTAGAGCCCTGGGGTGCTGAACCTGGTGGCACCAGGTCCTTCCCTCCACCACTTGTCAGATTTTGGTATGGTTGGAAGAGCCCCTGTGAAGATTTCTCCTAGTCTGTTTCTACTTTTCAGGCTTCAGCAAACATGTCTAGAGGAGTTTAATTAGAACTTTGCTTTCAACATCTGTAGTAAGGCCTTATGCTCTACACAGTGGGCCTGTCTAATTTCAGCCAAGTGTTGGCAAGTTTAAGTTGGTTTCTTTTTGTCAGAAGAGAAGCACCTTTCTGCCTCAATCGAGTGAGAAATTGTCAGAAGGAGTGGCTTCTTTGGTTCTCTCCCTGGGTTAGTAAGGTAGTAAGGGTATCAAGTGACAGACTTCCTTACTAATTTCTCTGGTTTAGTTTTAGTCAAGCTCTGTAATCGCTGTTTTTATTTTTTCTGGTCTTTACTTGCTTTCAGTTAAACTTGTTTGGCGGTGTAGTGTGCAGTAATTATAGGATTTGTATTAGACAGCGGATTCGTCTGTCTTGTGTGTTAAAGTACAGTCGTAGTCTCTTATCTTTGTTCCAGGCGAGGAGGTTGTCCTCGAGTGGGGATGAAACAGTGATGACTCTCCTTGCCAGTTAACCTTCTAACTGTCACAGTCATGAGTTTTCTCGGACTACTTGACAACCCAATAAAGAAAAGAAAAGAAAAACCCCAGTGGCATTTGACCACATAAAGGTTTGGGAAAAGCTGTTGCAGGCAGCCGCAGGTCACCGGAGCGGCAGGCTGGGGGGCAAGACGGCCCCGACACCCTTGGGGGCTTTAAAAATCCAGTCAGGAGTGCTCTGAGCTGGGAGAAGCTGTTGCAGGCAGCCGCAGGTCACTGGAATGGCAGGCTGTGGGCAGAATGGCCCTGACACCCTCGGGGGCCTTGTTGCTTTGTATTTAACACCGTCTGGCTTGTCTCATGCGGGTGGTGCGCATCTAAGGGGCGCGATACAAGGGGCATTTCAGGCCCCTTGGGTGCCCCTTGGAGCACTACGGGAGCACCTTGGAAGCAGTGTATGTGACTTCTACTCATGGGGAAACAGAAAGAGGCATCACCGACACCTGTGGTGAGTGGCCCTATGGATAGACATGTCTTGCTTGTTTCTGGGGCTGTCTCACATTCAGCTGTGGGTTTCCCCTTCAGAGGTTTCTGAAGGGGTTTCCTTATGCTCTGTTGACCATACTCCGCCCCTCCTCCTTTGGGATCTACTCCTGCTGACTCAACCCATTGGAACAGAGTGTCCCAGCAGTTGTGGTGAGATCTCTTATACCAGTGATATGGACTCCCCCTCCAGCTGAGTCCACAGAGATATTGGATTTGCAGGTCTCCCTGACTGATATTTGGAGGGTGGTGACACGGACTGAGCTTACTTTAGTTTCTACAGTGACCCAACTGCTCCTTCACGTAAGACGTGGTGGCTGGGTTGGTTCAGGTAGAGAAGCAGGTTGATTGGCTTTGTACTCAATTGTCTAAATGGAAATCTCTGTGTCAGTCCTTGCAGGCAATTCAGACAGCTGTAATGAAGGATAATTTGTTGCTTAATCGTACTTTGAAGATGTATGAGAATGTTGTTAAATCCAAGAATATTAGGTTTTTGAATTTTCCAATGTGTCATTTGTTATCTTCAGAGATTTTATTATGGAAATATTTTTGTGAAATATTAAAATTGCCTAATGCTGATATTATTTCTATTTCTAAGATGTATTACCTTTCTGGTCGGGGTATTTCTAATGAGTGGTCTGCTGCTGGTAGTCAACAGCAGCTATCTCCAGGGGACACTCAGGAGGACACTCAGGATAATATCCCTACTAGAGCTACTTTACTTGTGACTTTTGTTTCAGATCATGATAAAGTCTCTGTGTTGAAAGAGTACTTTACGAATAAATATATTTCCTTTTGTGGGGCCCCTATACAGTTGTTTCCAGACATGTCGAGAGCTACACAGTCTCGGAGGAAAGCCTTTTTTGGCTCTGAGACTTCGTGTGTTGGCTCTTGGCACTTCTTTTTTTGTGTGATATCCTTGTAAATGTTTGGTATCTTTGCAGGGGGTTATTTATGTGTTTTTTGATCCATCTCAATTAGAGAATTTTGTGTCCAGTAAGGAAGATACGGTTCTATGAGGTTGGGTGGGCAGATGTATAGGGTTTTGGGGGGTTTTGGCTGCAAATATGGAGCCTAGTCTCCTTGTGATTTCCTTATGTTTTGTGTATTTTTTGGGGGGGAGGGGTTGCTTCTCATTTTGTGGACTATAATGATTTGTTTTCTTTTTCCTTATAATGTGTGCAGTTGGTGGTGTTACTTTATTTGCATGTAGCCTAATGCATTATGGAAAATTATTAAAATATATTTAACATAACCACACAAAGGAAGGACAGTTGTGAACAGGTGTTTGGGGTTTGCCTATGGGCTCTGCCAGTTGCACATAAAAATGTAAGATATGCCATACTGGATCAGATCAAAGTCAATCAAGCCCAATATCCTGTTTTCAACAGTGGCCAATCTAGGTCACAAGTACTAGCAGTTTCCACAATGTTTGTATTGGGACAAGCAATGGATTTCCTGGGTCCCCTTTAATAATGGTTTATGGACCTTTCCTCCAGGAACTTGTCCAAACCTTTTTTTAACCGCAGCTACACTAACAACTTTTACTACATCCTCCAGTAACGAATTCCAAAGCTTGATTACACGTTGAATGAAAAATATTTTCTCTTATTCATCTTATATGGGTTACACTGTAGCTTCACTGCATGTCCCCTAGTCTTTCTACATTTTGATGGCGTAAACAGTCGATCTACATTTACCCGTGCTTTCGTGCAGTGCTACTCAAACTGGGGTCCCTTGTCAGCTCAAAGCTGTTGGTTTCAAGTAAATATGCAGGCTGCAGATGTTGGAGGCAGGAAAGCTTTGGTTGGCTAGAGTTCATTATTTATTTCATAACACTTATAAACCACATTTTCAGTCAATGATGATGTCAGTGTATGAAAAATAGGCAGTTTGCCTGTAGTACAGTGGTTCCAGCCTGTTCTTTGTAGACACCTGGTAGTCTTTGAGGCCATAAAAGGGGTTCACAGACACACAAAAGGACAAAAACCCTGAGTTTCTTCACTGCTGGCCAGAAGCAGCAGAATGCATGAGGATGGTATCAGGCCAGCAGCATAGCAATGGCAGCCCAAAGTAGCTGTAGTTGTAGGATGAGCATGCCTGGAAGCAGTTGCAGCCCTGTGGGCAGGAGCATAGGCATAGTTTGGGGGATGGTGAGGGGAGGCATTGTCCCCCCAAACGAGTTGTCCTCGATGCCCATGATCGTTTGCGAGCCCATGGCGATCCCATTTCCCATGGCAAAGTTCTTTTCTGTCTGCCGGTGGGTATCTCATCCCCCGTGGGCAGAAGAGAAAAGGATGGCTGCGATTGCAGCAAAGACCCTTTCTATCTGCCCACAGGAGATTGGATCCCCATAGGCAGAAAAGAAGAGGGAGGCCGCAATTGCGGCCTGATGCATAAAAGGTTGTGTGTGGGGGGGGGGGAGCGAGGAAGTGAGGTAGAGAAGGCAGAAACAATTTAAAGGAGTAGTGGGCCTATTAAAAAAGGAGGATGGGGGATTTTAGAGCAGGGGATGGGAGTGCTAGAGGGGTTAGTGAAGGGGGGAGAGTCTGGAAGGGTAACAGATGATGGAAGCCAGCAGGAGAGGGGTTATGGGGGAGGGAAGAATGCAAGATGTCCCCAAAAAGTGCATTCCTCTCCCCCCAGAACACACACACAAGCATTCCATCTTCACACCACACATCACACACACAGACACCCTCTTACACACGACAGACACATATGCACATCCTCACCTGTTTACCATACACACACACATCTCACCTCTGCATAACATATACACATACAGGCACTACACCTCTGCATCACAGAAAGAGAACTCTGCAACACACACATAGACATGCATTGCAGCCCTGCACCCACCTGCATAAAGGCACCCACCACCACACCCCATGCTCAGACAGGCTCACCACTGTTGCACCACACACACATGTACAGACACTTAATGTTATCTGTATTTCTGTATAAAGATGTCATGTGGTATAGGAACTCTGGTGCGACTCGTGAGACTTGAGAACATGAGACCAGAGTGAGAGACAATGGGGGGAGGGCGTGAGGAGGTCAGAAGAACTGGCTCCTAAGATTTTGGCCGAGCTCCTAAATCCACACACAATTTATTGAGGCCTGCAAGAGGCACATCACGTTTGGAATTTTGACACAAGCTATAGGCGGAACAGCTGCACAAATAAAGTCCTGTCACCATGTGCACCTCTCTCGTTTGCAGAATAGTAGCATGAGGCACAGTTCTCTCTGATCTCTCATGCAAACAATACTGCCTCTCCCCATGGTCTGCCCCCTCCCTCAATCCCAGTGATTCTTGTTCATGGGCTGCAAGGAGAGCCATCACTGCACCTAATCAGTGACATGACTGCCTCTGAGATGGAGGCACTGAGATCATTAGAGGGGGAAAACTGGGGAGAATGCTGTGCCATCTGCATGTGGGATCAGAGAGGCCTGTGTGTCTCACGCTACTGCTCAGCAAAGGTAAGATAAAGTGTTTCCCACCTGCTCTATTTCTTGTGTTCCACTGCATGTAGTCTGGCTTGTGGGGGTTTCAATTTAATTTAAGAACATAAAAACATAACAAATGCCATACTGGGTCAGACCAAGGTCCATCAGGCCCAGTATCCTGTTTCCAACAGTGGCCAATCCAGGTCACAAGTACCTGGCAGGTTCCCAAAAAGGCACACATGTTCCACAATGCTCATTCTGGAGTAAGCACTGGATTTCCCAGGTCCTCAATGGTTTATGGACTTTTCCTCCAAGAACTTGTCTAAACCTTTTTTAAAACCCAGCTACACTAACAGCTTTACTACATCCTCCGGTAATGAATTCCAGAGTTTGATTATGCATTGAGTTAAAAATATTTTCTCTTATTAATCTTAAATGGGTTACACTGTAGCTTCATTGCGTGTCCTCTGGTCTTTCTACTTTTTGATGACACAAACAACTGATCTACATTTACCCGTTCCACTCCATTAATTAATTTATAGACCTCTATCATATCCCCTCTCAGCCGTCTCTTCCAAGTTGAAGAGCCCTAACCTTTTAAGCCTCTCCTCATAGGAGTATCCTTCCATCCCCTTTATCATTTTTGTTGCTCTTCTCTGTACCTTTTCTAATGTTGCTATATCCTTTTTCAGATATGGCGACCAGAACTGCATAAGATATTCAAGGTGCAGTCGCACTATGGAACGATACAGAGCATTATAATATCCTTGGTTTTATTCTCCATTCCTTTCCTTATGATTCCTAGCATTCTATTTGCTTTCTTGGCCGCCACTGCACACTGGGTGGAGGGTTTTAACGTATTATCTACGATGATGCCTAAATCTTTTTCCTGAATGGTAGTTTCTAAGGTGGTACCTTGCATTGTGTAACCAAAGTTTGAGGAGTTCTTTCCTAAGTGCATAACTTTGCACTTGTCCACATTAAATTTCATCTGCCATTGGGATGTCCAGTCTTCCAAATTATTAAGATGCACTTGCAATTTTTCACAATCCTCTTGCATTTTAACAACTGAATAATTTTGTGTCATCTGCAAATTTGATCACTTCACTCGTTATTCCCATTTCCAGGTCATTTATGAATATGTTAATAAGAAGCGGGTCCAGCACGATGCCAATCAAGCCTCTGGATACGCAGGACCACTACCGTATCACAGAACTTATAAATTCAAGGTGCCCTCAGGCACAAGCACACACTGGGGCCTGATTGACATTCCCGCAGGGTGCAGATAAGGAAACCCCCTCCCCGCCCCCATCCGATGAGGCCAATCAAGCCTCCGGATACCCAGGACCACCACATTGTCACAGAACTTTTAAATCCAAGGCACCCTCAGGTGTGCCCACGCCTGAGGGTCTTGCCAGAGGGCTCTTTAGCATGGCCCTTAGGCCCGGGCCCTTAGAAGCGGGCCGAAACCGAACAAGCCAAGTCCACAGAGACTCTCTACCCAAAACACAAGCACTCAACCACAGTCCTCAACTAATGGCAGCATAAGAGACTGGCTCTGCCAAGTTCCTCTCCGCTCCTCGACACCTAGCAAAACTGAGCTAAGAAGTTCACAACCAATTTGGAGATGAGTTGAGAACACACCTATGTCCGGCGACCTGCACCTCAGGAGCCCACCAGAGTACCATAAGGCATAGCCCATAAGCTCAACTATGATTAAGGTGTACCCGTAATGCCGGTAAACCAAAGGGTGAGTTACCAAGCCACTATTAATACCCTCACTATACTAGATCAACCTCCTGCAATTAACAAGCCTCAAAATGAAGCTCCACAAACATGCCTAACCCTCACAGAATCCTTCTCTTCACCATATGCCTCGTCATACTATTAGAACTACAGGAACACGCTAAGCCTCATGCCAAACCTCTGTACCATCCCAGTCATCTGAGAATATGGCACCCGAAGCAACAAATGCCTGCCACACAGAAGGCAACAAAGAAATAACTCCACCCTGGTGCACATCCTTCTCCAGGAAAATATCTCCCTAGAAGATACCACCCAAACAGCAAGAACTACACACTACATAAATTGCACCTTAATTAATGCCCGCAAGAAATAAAATTCAACTCCTCAATGACTACCTAATTGATAACAACCTAGACTTCTTATGCATAGCAGAATCGTGGTTTACCAATACAGATACTATTCCCATAAACCAGCTAAAACCACCAGATTATGACATCTTCACCTGTTCTCAATCTCACCGCAGAGTAGGCGGTGTCTGCAAGAAGTAACTTATTGTTCAAACTAATGCATACCATCAACTCTGAGGGACTAGACCTAATAATAATCTCAAAAATACAAATGACATTGTCTTGCCTATTGTTCTCCTACAGAAAATCATGATGAGTTAGCGACCATTCTAGAAATAGCCAGTTCATATGTACAACCATCCTCCCACCTAACACTGATGGGCAACCAGGAGTTATGCTTTGCACCACAGAAACAATCCAAATCTTTCATGGAAGCAATGGATCCCTTCTATTTCACTCAACTGATCTGCTGTCCAACACGTACTAAAGGAAATACCTTGGATCTCATCTTCATTCAAACCCAACTCCTAGAAACCCACACAATCCCCAATCCGCTGCTAACAGAAGTCCCCTGGTCAGATCACTACTCTGTCACCTGTCGCATCCCGCAGAACTCAAGCCCTAGATCAAGCACCACCCACAGCATGAGCCACCATCGCTTCAGGCCCTTCAACAAATCAACCTTCATTGATGACGTTATCCTCTCTCTAGATACAGAACCCAATGACCTTGATCTCATAGTGAATAAATGGCTAAACACAATACAAACCTTCGCTGCAGCATCTCCCACTGGACCTGCTAAACCGCACTATCGTATCCACACCTCCTGGTATACACCAAGCCTCAAAGAGTGAAAGCAGAAACTACGGAAACGTGAAGGCAGATGGAGAAACACACTCGATGAGTAGACTAACGGTCTTCCAAGTCATGATTCTACCACACTTTGATTTCTGTAACACCATCCTACAAGGTATGCCAAAGAATTCCTTGCATCCACTACAACTTGCACAGCATGCAGCTGCGCAAATTCTTATGTGTGCACCTGGATACAATCATATCACACCCATCCTAAAAGAGCTACATTGGCTACCCCTATTCAGTTGAGTCAAATATAAACAATGATGACAACATTCAAAATAATCCATCAGTTATCCTCTCAATATTTACATTCCATAATAACAAAACCCCCGGAAAATTGCCAAAGAAGAATTAATGCAACAAACCTTCTAGTCTTTTCTCCTGAATTGGCCAAAAGCAATCAGACAACCTGTGCCTGGGCATTTTCCCTTCATGCCCCTCACATCTGGAATGCCCTATCAAACCACATCAGAGACACTCATGACCTTGCAACATTCCGGAAGTTACTAAAATCCTACCTGTTCAAGGAACATTTCAATAGGATTACCTAACCTGACCCTTACGAACCTCCAACCAGATAGAACCTCATCTGTACCCAACCTACACATACCTTCTCCCTCCCTATATCCCTCCCCTCCTTCTGCTCCTTAGATTAAGCTGAAACTTTTACCTGTCACTCTGCCCCAGCTACATTGTTTATATTGTAAATATATAAATATTTCAACTGTTTAACATGTTCTCCATAGAATTCATGGAGTCTCTAGTCTCCATGTGTTCTCTTTTCTTGCTTCTAAGATAATCTAAAAGCTGTTTAACTATGTTATGCTAGCTCTGCCTTGTTATAATGTAATTTCGTTCCATGTTCTGTGTTGGTTATGTTCTATGTAAACCGCAGTGATCCTCGAAAACATGGAATATATTAGACAAAATAAATAAATACTCCACTATTCACCTGTCTCCATTGAGAAAATTGGCCATTTAGCTCCACTCTCTGTTTTCTATCTTTTAACCAGTTCCTGATCCACAATACTACACTGCCTCCAATCCCATGACTTTTTAATTTCGCCAAGTGTCTCTCATGATGAACCCTGTCAAAGACTTTCTAAAAATCCAGATACACTATATCAACTGGCTCACCTTTGTCTACCTGTTTATTCACACCTTCAAAAAATATAACAGATTAGTGAGACAAGACTTTCCTTGGCTAAATCTATCTTGACTTTCTCCCATCAAACCATGACTATCTACATGTTCAGTAATTGTATACTTTATAATAGTTTCTACCATTTTGACTAGTACTGATGTTGGGTTGACTGGTCTGTAGTTTTCCGGATCACCCTTGGAACCCTTTTTAAAAATTGGCATTACCTTGGCTATTCTCCAATCTTCTAGTGCTACAGATGATTTTAATGATAGTTCACAGATTACTGATAGTAGGTCTGCAGTCTCATATTTCAGTTCTTTCAACACTCTCGGATGTAAACCTAATTCTTCTTCGAGTTTGTTATAATTTACTCTGTACTTGGTGAGGATCAAACTGTGTTCTGCCTCTGTGACTGAGACCAAGGGGCATGTTTACTAAACCGTGGTAGCGGACTCTCCGCCCGATATCGGGAGCCGCGGCCCCATTGAATTCAATGGGGCCACAGCTCCGATATCACACAGAGTCCGCTACCGCAGCTTTGTAAACAAGCCCTCAAGTGTTCTCTTAGCATGGAGTTTCTATGTAAGATCTGTAGTAATCTGGCTTGTTCAGTTTTCCACATAGGTGTAAGGATGTTCCTAGGCCCACTGCAATATTTATAGTGCTGCTGTTTTCTGGGAAGGCTATTAGAAGCTGGGTTGTTACAGTATGGTAGATTTCCATTAAAAGTCTTCAGTGACTTTTATAGGGTTTCATGTTAGTTCACAGTCTGCCTGGTATGGGAAAGACTATTAAAGGGATGATGCTGGAATCAGATTTTTTTTCTTTTATGTTGGGTTCTATGGTAAAATGTCCTAGTTCTCCTCTGCACTTTCTGTTGGAGGAGGGGTTTCGTTGGATGCACAATAGATGTTCAAAAAGCAAAAGAGAGAACCATTGCACAGTCTCTAATGCCAAAATAAAATTAGTTATAATTTATTTTGGTGTTTAGAGACTGTGCTGCTGTTCCCTTTTTTTTTTATCCCTTGTCTTGTGATCACCTTACATCTCCTTTGTTTTTTTGCAGAACATATATGCATCGCAGCCTTCAAATACCCGCAAGAGATATTGATACTATAATTGTAATCGTGAGCCAAAATGGTATCTCTCAGCTGTGACACCAACAGGACAGACACTCAGAAACAAACTAATCTCGTCCTGCAATCAACTTCCTAAGAATTAGGAGAGTCGTTTACAGGAAGAGAAAGAAACTAAAGAGAAAGAAAACAGTTAAATAAAAAATAAATAAATAATTAAGATTTTTGCTTTGCAATGTTAGTATGATGTTACATTATTCAAGACTAGATGGAATAAAATTAGCAGCATTCAAGGTTTAAAATATTTATTTAAAAATATAAATAAGATGGATCTTACACTTCCTGACTCAAGTCATGCCAATATAATGCAACTTATTAAAATGCAGTTATGGTGATAAAGTGCTTTAAAATAACATTGCCCTACAATGCTTATGGAGCGCCTAACTGCTTTATGTTACGATTAAGTCCTAAATTTGAAAAGGTGTGGGGCCCCTTTCTTTTTTGTAATCCTCCTTCCTAATTTAGGTTTTAGGTATATGGTGGGGGGGGGGGTTGTTCTGTTCTGTGGATGCTGCTTAGATGCATCTATGTAAGCTTGTTTGTAAAGTCTGGCATCATCAGGCGGTTTATAAGTTTCTTGAAAATCTTAATAAACATTCAATTAAAGAAAAAACAACATTGCACACAGTTAACTTTAAATATTTTTTACAGAATGCAGCAGTCCACTAACTTCCTTAGGAAAGTATTAATTTTCAACTTCTAAAAATACTTTCTTTTCTTTTAAATATTAGAAATCCTTTCAAATCTATTTTTTCTGTTTTTCTGTATATACTAAGCATTAAAGTCTTATTTTCCACAAGTAAGTATTTTAAATACTTTAAGCAAAATACTATAATCAAAGTTTCAAACTTATTTTCTTATTTTTAAACTAAAACAATCTTTTTCTCTTTCAGGTTCCAGGTGAGTATGTGGTCTATCTTTTCTTTTCTCTCTTTACTCTATAAACTTCACTATAATGGTGTATTTGTGCTCAAATAACTCTTAAATATGTTTGTGCCTAGGGGTAGTGCTACTTATCTTCCCCAGTGCTTTCTTGCAAAGGAGCTCAATGTAGTTCTCCGGGTCATCAGGGTCTGGTCAGCACATCTACAGACTCTCAGGTCCGCTCCAGCGATGGTCACAGGAATTCCTACTACCTAACTATTAACTAAGTTGGTCCTTTTAAAAGTCTTAGTCATGATTTGGATGTCTGAAGACGTGCACATCCAAATCACAGAGACATCCCCGGAATCATTTTACAAATGCTTTTAAAAGACGTCTCCTGTGCGGGGATGTCCAAGTATGCAAGGGGGTATGGTAGAGGCCTTTATTTAGTTCTCATTCTTCCTGATATTTCTGCTGCTTTTGATACTGTTGAACACCTCCTCCTCCTTGACACTTTATCCTCTCTTGGATTTAGAGGCCTTGTACTGTCTTGGTTCTCTTATCTCTCCAATCACTCTTTCAGTGTTTGTTCTGAAGATTTCCCCTCTTCTACCATCCCTCTCTCAGTTGGTGTACCTCAAGGGTCTGTCCTGGGCCCTCTCCTTTTCTCTCTCCATACCCAGCCCCTTGGTGCCCTCATCTCTTCCCATGGCTTTCAGTATCATTTTTTTGCTGAAGACTCTCACATCTATCTGTCTACACCTGACATCTCTCCTTTGCTCCAAACTCATATCTCTACTTGTTTATCTGACATTGCTACTGAGGGGACATTACAGCTGAGGGGGAGATATGATAAAAGTCTATAAATTAATGAACGGAGTAGAACGGGTAAACGTAGATCGATTGTTTACATTATCAGAATATAGAAAGACTAGGGGACATGCAATGAAGCTACAGGGTAAACTATTTAAGACTAATAAGAGAAAATATTTTTTCACTCAGCGTGTAATCAAACTCTGGAATTTGTTACTGGAGGATGTAGTAAAGGCTGTTAGTGTAGCTGGGTTTAAAAAAGGTTTGGACACGTTCCTGGAGGAAAGGTCCATAAACCATTATTAAAAAGGGACCCAGGATATCAGTGCTTGACTCAATACAAGCATTGTAGAACCTGTGTCTTTTGGGGAAACTGCTAGGTACATATGACCTAGATTGGCCACTGTTGGAAACAGGATACTGGGCTTTATGGACCTTGGTCTGACCCAGTATGGTATATCTTATGTTCTTATGATGTCTCACCACTGCCTAAACCTGAATATGGCTAAAACTGAACTTCTTATTCTTTCTTCTAATCCCTCCTCCCCCTTCCTCCTTTCTCTATCACTGTTGATAACACTCTTCTTCCTGTTTCCTCAGCCTGCAACCTTGGGGTCATCTTTGACTCCTCTCTTTCCTTCTCCACACATTTTCAACATATAGCTAAAACCTGTTGTTTCTTTCTCTACAACATTAATAACATTTGCCCCTTCCTCTCTGAACACACTACTAAGACTCTTGTCCACTCTTTGGTCACCTCCCTTCTTGACTATTGCAACCTCCTCGCTGGTCTCCCTCAATGTCATCTCTCTCCTCTTCAATCTGTCCAGAATTCTGCTGCGCGGCTAATCTTCCGCCAGCCCCAATACTCTCATATAACCCCTCTTCTAAAATCACTTCACTGGCTCCCCTTCTGTTTCCATATCCAATTCAAACTTCTTCTAACATATAAATGCATTCACACTACTGCCCCTCATTACCTTTCCTCTCTTCTCTCTCCCTACACCCCTCCTTGTGAATTCTGCTTCGCCTCTGGCTTTCTTCTCTGTATACCCTTTTCTCCTTCTGCAAATCCGGACTTCGATCTTTTCACCTTGCTGCTCCTTATGCGCATTTGGATTCTAATCCCTTGTTCTCCTTGTGTCTCCTTCCCTATCAGAACCCCCCCCCCCCCTTGTTTCTCTTGTATTGTTTTGTCTGTCTTGATTAGATTGTAAGCTTTATGAGCAGGTACTGTCTTCTTTAATATGTTTGTGCAGCGCTGCATATGCCTTGTAGCACTATATAAATGATTAATAGTAGTAGAGGCATGTCTGGGGAGCTGCAATGGACTTAAACGCCCCCGTTCAATTTCAGAAACTTCGGGAGCATCTGCAGGCACATCCACATTTAGACCTGCACCAGGCACGAATAGACATCAGGAAAGTGCTTGTTTTGGTCTTAAAACATCCAGAGTGTAGAGAAGATGAAAAGGTGAGCAACTAGCCTAAGATCACAAAGGCCTGCACTAGGATTTGAACCCTCGCCACTCTTCCTAACCCACTATCCTAACCATTAGGCAACAGACAGCGCTAACCTGGTGCAAGTCATATTTATCAGACAGATGGCAGCACGTTCGAACCGGCTCCTCTTCCTCCAAACCTTTCCCACAAGAGAAAGGGATCATCACTCTCAGTCCTGCTTTTCAATGTATACATGCAGCCCATTTGTGCTCTCATCTGCTCCTTCAGTATCAACTGCCTGATCTATGCTGACGATGTCCTGCTTTACATGCCTATCTCAACAGAGCATCCAGATCTCTCACCACTAACAGCCTGCTTCGATGCCGTCACTGATTGGCTACATACACAGAGGCTTAGAATAAATTTCAACGAAACGGAGGTCCTCTTTATCACCAGGAACACAGCATTCACCCCGCCCACCTCACTGAAATTACGAGATGCCGAGCTCCTCAGCAAGCTCACGGTACGCTATCTAGGGGTCACACTAGACCAACAGCTCAACATGAAAGCCCAGATCAGTAACATGGTCATAACGGTCTACTACAAAATAAGGACGCTCCGTCACCTACGACAGCTGCTCGAGCCAGATGACTTCAGGACAATCTATCAAGCCCTAGTAATCCCACATTTTGATTATGCTAATGCAATATTACACGGACTCCCGAAGAACACACTAAATCCACTGCAGCTTGCAATGAATGCAGCCGCTAGAATCTTGCATGGAGCCACCAGGAGGAAACACGTAACCCCAATCTTGAAGGACCTGCACTGGCTGCCGGTACACTGCAGACTTTCCTTTAAAATGCTATTGATGACCTTCAAAGCCATCAACAAGTGCTCCTCTACCTCCCTCATGGACCTCATCCAGCCCACCCCCCTCAACAGAGCTTGGAGATCAGCTGCTGCTAATACGTTGATACTCCTGAAGGCGATTACAAAATGTTCACAGTCAACAAGAAGCAGAGCCTTCGCGCTATATGCACCCACATGCTGGAACGCCCTTCCACCTGCCATTCGGGCCATCACCGACCTCGCCCAGTTTAGGAAGGCGCTGAAGCACCATCTTTTCCTTAAACACTATACCGATTCAGATGACATCTCACAACCAACCATATCCAGGAACCAGGCCGTCATCTCCAGCATAGCCACCCTGCACGATTGCAGCCCCACTCTCTAGATTACAGAGCTTAAAAGGGAGAGAGGAGGCATTGTGGGTTAAACTAGAAAGAGGGAAAGAGAAATCTGTTTGCATTGGTGTGATATACAGACCTCCCTCACAAGAGGAAGAGGTGGACAGAGAGTTAATTGAAGACATACGCAGCATTGCTAGGAAAAGGGAAGTGCTACTGATAGGAGATTTCAATATGCCAGATGTTGATTGGCACATTCCTGCTGCAGTATCATCTAGAAGTAAGGAGATCCTGGATTCTCTACAGGGAGAACTATTCAGGCAATTGGTAACAGACCCCACACGTGAAGGGGCCATACTGGACTTGGTGCTTACCAATGGTGAAAGTGTTTCTGATGTTGTAGTGGGAGATCATTTTGCATCCAGTGATCACCAGATGGTGTGGTTCAGTATTAGGACTAGGGCTGTTAGAATCCATTCCAAGGTGAGGATCTTAGACTTTAGGAAGACTAACTTTGCGAAGATGGGCCAATACCTCAGGGAGTCGTTAGTGGGATGGGAAAAGCTGGGGGATGTAGAAAAACAGTGGACAAAACTGAAAGGGGGTATTTTAAGGGCAACCAACCTTTTTGTTAAAATGGTAAATAAAGGCAAAAGGAACAGGAGACCACTATGGTTTTCGAAGGAAGTAGCTGAAAAAGTGAAGAAAAAGAGGGAGGCCTTCATGAAATACAAGAGACCACAGAGAGAGGAAGACAGGCATCTGTATTTGGAAAAACTTAGAGAAGCTAGCAAAGTAGTCAAGAAGGCAAAGATTCAAAAGGAGGAGGAAATAGCCAATGCAATAAAATGGGGGGATAAGACATTTTTCAGATATATTAGTGAGAAGAGGAAGGGCAAAAGTGGTATTGTCAGACTCAAGCGTGCAAGGGGGGAATATGTAGAAGCTGATAAGGATAAAGCGGAATTGCTTAACAAATATTTTTGTTCTGTGTTCGCAGATGAAGAACCAGGAGCAGGACCTCAGAAAACACCCACAAATAAGAACAGAAGCGAGGGACATCTTGAACAATTTTCAGAAGACTGTGTTCGTGAGAAACTAGCTCAACTTAAAGTAGACAAAGCGATGGGACCGGATGGGATACACCCTAGAATACTGAGGGAACTTGGGGACGTTCTAGCAACTCCACTGACTGACCTTTTCAATGCCTCCTTGGAGTCGGGAGTGGTGCCAAAGGACTGGAGAGAGGCTCATGTGGTGCCTTTACACAAAAGCGGAAGTAAGGATGTGGTTGAAAACTACAGGCCGGTTAGTTTAACTTCGGTGGTGAGTAAATTATTGGAAACGCTGCTGAAAGAGAAAATAGTGAGGTTTCTGGAGTCCAGCGGATTACAGGATCCGAGGCAGCATGGATTCACCAGAGGCAGGTCTTGTCAGACAAATCTGATTGATTTCTTTGACTGGGTGACCAGGGAGTTGGACCGAGGGAGAGCTCTAGATGTGGTGTATTTAGATTTCAGTAAAGCCTTTGATACTGTTCCTCACAGGCGACTTATAAACAAACTGAGCACCCTAGGGATGGACCCTAAAGTTACTGCTTGGGTTAGAAATTGGTTGGGTGGGAGGCGACAAAGAGTACAAGTAAATGGAGCTCACTCTGAGGAGAAGGATGTTACCAGTGGTGTGCCCCAGGGATCTGTCCTTGGTCCGATTCTTTTTAACATCTTTGTTAGTGATATAGCGGAAGAGCTGTCGGGTAAGGTTTGCCTCTTTGCGGATGATACCAAAATCTGCAATAGAGTAGACACCCAGGAAGGTGTAGATAACATGAGGAGGGATCTAGCTAAGCTTGAAGAATGGTCTAGAATTTGGCAGCTGGGATTTAATGTTAAAAAATGTAAGGTCATGCATTTGGGCTGCAGCAATCCAAGGGAGCAATACAGTATAGGAGGTGAAGTACTTTTGTCCACTAAAGAAGAGCGGGACCTAGGCGTGGTTGTGTCTGATGATCTTAAAGTAGCTAAACAGGTAGAAAAGGCGACGGCAAAAGCTAGAAGGATGCTTGGGTGCATATGGAGAGGAATGGCTAGCAGAAAAAAGGAGGTGATAATGCCTTTGTATAAGTCAGTGGATGGGGTCACAGAAAAATGGCCATTTCCGCATCTCTCTGGACTTTCACTGTGACCTATTGCAAGTCACCATTCAGCATGTGACCCTGGAATCAGTGAACATTCATAGGCCTTTCCCCCTCCTGAATAAGTTTCCTGTTAGGCTGGAAACCCATGGTGAGTACTGGGGTCCTTAAGCACACACTGACACAGGAGGCCCTATGCTGCTGCTGCTACTCCTGCTCTAGATGACTGGAGGGATGGGAAGGAGGCTGGAGATCTGCCCACTTGATTTCATCATCATTTGGGGTCATATGGGCTAAATGTTTGAAAAGCACTGCTGTAGAGTGAACAAACAATTAGCTGTAGTATCTGGAACATGAATTCTGGGATGGGAGACAAACACGCTGTAAGGTTCAAAGGGATCCTTCAGTCAGTCTGTCTCACAAATAAAACTCCAGACACTGAATGTTGTTCTAACTTGGAAAAATAAACTTTACTGAAGCAAATATCAGCAGAACAGTATAAAAAGCTCCATGGTGCGGAAGAAACAGTCTATAACTTTATACAGTCTAATCCTCACAAAAATACAAAGGTCAAGAATAGTAAAATAGAAAATCCACACAGTATCACTTCCAAAATCTTTTGAGTAAGCTGCAGGCATTCAGAGACTTACTAGAGTTTCCCTTGAGCCTTCTCCCTAAAGTCCTTTGGAAACTCCCAAATCCTCCTCGCCCACAGATAGAAAATCAGTCGATACCTGCAGAGTTGCCAATTTACCAGATTTTTTGCCAGCTCTGCTTTTAAATTTGCATTGCAATGCAGTGTGGTGCTTGTAGTTCTTGATTTTATCCATTGGAATCGATGCTGCTGGTCCCTTAATGCATCAGAATGAGATTCTCAGAAATCCAGAACTGGCTTAAAATCTCATTTTGATGCATTAAGGGACCAGCAGCACCGATTCCAATGGATAAAAGCAAGGACTACAAGCACCTCGCTGCATTGCAATGCAAATTTAAAAGCAGAATTGGCAAAAAATCTCATTTCTGGAACTGGGTAACTTGGCAACTCTGCACCTGGCTGGTGTCCTTTGTCTCCAAATAGACCAGTGCGTCTCAGGATCTTGGAATACATGGCTTCCCAACCATGTCAAACAACTGAGCCCTCCTAAAACTACCCTAGCCTCTAGAAAGTGAAGCTGAATACCCCAGACTCCAGGAAGCTGTCAAGTAGCTGTGTACAGTACCTTTGATTTTTCACTTTGGCACTTTGGATCGAACCTGTGTGGAGAAACCCCAGTGGATTTTCAAAAGTACCCAAGCATTATTAAAGAAGATTCTCTCATCGATCCGCAGCCCAGGAGCGTCAACCCGAGCTGCTTCTGTCTCAGAGCTCCAGGAAGACTGTGCCGGTAATAAAGCCTCTTGTCATGGCTCAGTGGGCTGTCTTTCCAAACCCAGCTCTCACTGTGGAAAGAGAGTTAAATAAAGAGTTAACTGTGGGGATTGATTGAGTCAATAGATCAGCAGAGGATGTTGTTTTTATAGTTATGTAATGTCATTAGGTCCAAAGTGTTCTATGAAAAGATGTGTTTTGAGTAGTTTTTTCATATCTTTAGTAGATTGTGCAGATCTGATGGTTTCGGGTAGGGGGCATAAAGCGAGAAAGCCCTATTACTTGTCTGTTGTGTACATTTGGTCTTGAATGGGGGGATGATCAGGAGATTCTGGTTTGCTGCTCTTGGTCTTGTTGTGGATGCTTTTATGATTTGATCATTGAGGCAGGGAGCTGAGAGGTTATGAAGGATTTTGAATGTGGTAGTTATGGCTTTGTGTTTAGTCCGTTGCAAGATTGGAAGCCAGTGTAGACTTTTCAGGATTAGTGTTATGTGCTGTCAATTTGTTCTGGCTGTTAAGATTCTGGCGGCAGTATTTTGTACTAGCTGGAGCGGATACAGTTCATGTTTTGAGAGCCCTTGATAGATAATCTTACCATAGTCAAGGTGAAGTGTAATGATGACTTGAAGGACAGATCTGAAATTATTGTCTTGTAGCAGAGGTCATAGGGGCTTGAGGAATTTAAGTTATGAGACCTGCGGCATTTATTCCAATTAGGATTGCCAGCTTTTTGAAAGAGAAAAACCCCACCATCCCCGCTAGTCATGCTCTGCCCAGGCCCGCCCCTGCCCACTCTTTCCCTGTCCCCTGTCCCACCCCAACCCCTGTCCCCAAAAAATAATTGCAGAGAGGGCAATGTGCAAACTGAACAAGCAAGATTGCTCCACATTCTTAAACAGAAATTCCATATTAACAGAATACCCAGCATTAGTTGTACTCACACACACACACACAATACAGACAGGCTTTCATCAATAAATTAGCACAAAATGAAAAGAGAAATATCCAGATAAAAATTAAACTGAAACCCTAAGAAGCCAAACTTCACGTGCAGTGCAGCATCAGGAAATAAGAGATGCAGTTCCCCATACGGTGTAAAATATAAAGATAGCACAAAGTCCAATCACTAATTTGAAAATAAAATTATTTCTTCTACCTTTGTTTTCTGACCATTTTATTCTCTGATCATGCTGGTCCCAATCTGAGGCTTCTGCTTTCCTGTCTCCTCTTAGCTCTCTTTCTATGGTCTATAATCCATCTGCCATTTCTTGTCTCTTCTTTTGTTTTCTTTCCTTCCATCAGCCTATTTCCAGTCCCAGTAACCCTCTCTTTCCAGCCCTCCCCTCCCATTACCTTCCAGTGTCAACCCCCTTGCGTTCCCAGGACTGCCAGTGGTGATCATCTCCTTCCAATCCCCCTTCTTCCCCACTGTCCAACCCCTTCTAGTCCAAATACCATCCCAGGTATCAACTTACTTCCACTCCCAGTGCCAGTCCTGTGTCAGCTCCCAGTCACCCTATCCTCTGTCCATCCCCATGGGCCCCCTATCTTCCAATCCCCCCCCCCCCCATTACCCAGCCACCTACTGGTCCCATCCCCAAGTGTCAGCTCCCTCCAGTCCCACCCCCAGGTGTCAGCTCCCTTTCAGTCCCCCCATGTCAGTTCCCTTCCAGTCCCCCTCCAGTACCATCTCCAGGTGTCAGCTCCTTTCCAGTCCCCACCTCCCCCCCCATGTCAGCTCCCATCCAGCCCCCACCTTTCCCCATGTCAGCTCCCTTCCAGCCACCTCCTCCCCCCCTATTTCAGCTTCTTTCCAGCCCTCACCTTCCCTCCTCTGCCAGCTGCCTTTCAGCCACCTCCTCCCCCCCCCTTTCAGCTGCTTTCCCGCCTTCTCCTTCCCTTTTGCTCTTTCCTACATTTCTTTCTTTATTCCTTTTTCATCCACTCAAATTTCACCCCTCCATCCTCAATCCCTACTTGCTCTCCCAGTACTCAGCCAATCATAGATTTTTCTTCCCTCCCACACAAAATATCTGTTCCCCTCTCCATCCTCACTCCCCCGGTTTCTTTTTTTTCCTGCAAGTCCCAGCCCCACCTCTTTCTGGTCTTCCCCCAGCATCAGCTCCCTTCTAGTTCCAGTCCCTCCCAGCATCCAGTCCCTTCCAGTCTCAATCGCCCATCCAACCGCATCAAGCCTATTTCCAGTCCTAGTCCCCCAGTATCACTCCTCCTCCAGTCCCTCCCAGCATCAGCTCCCTTCTAGTCCCAGTCCCCCATCCCCAGCCATTTTCCAGTCCTAACCCCCCAGTATCAGTTCTCTTCCAGTCCCCCTGCCAGTATCTACTCCCTTCCAGTCCCCCATCCCCCAGCACCAGTCAATTTTGAGATCTAACCCCCCAGTATCAGTTCCCTTCCTATCCCAGTCCCACATCCCGAGGCCATTTCCAGTCCCAACTCCCCAGCCCTCCTCCAGTCCCTCCCAGCATCGGCCCTTTTCTAGTCCCAGTTCTCCATCCCTAGCCCATTTCCCGTATCATTTCTCTTCCAGGCCCCCCCCCCCCCAGTATCTACTCCCTTCCAGTCCCAGTCACCCATCCCCCAACAGCCCATTTCCAGTCCTGGCCCCCCATTCCTATTCTAAACCCTAGTCCCACCCCCATTCTATTCTAGCCCCCAGCCCCCCTCCCTCTCAGCCATACACCAAAATGGACTCCACGCCTTATCAGCTTCAGAGGTAACTGGGAAAGCCTGAAGCCCCAGCTGACCTGCCGGGGTGCTCCTTTTACCACAGCTGCAGGAGAGAAGGCAAACGCTGCTCTTTATTCCTGTGACTGTTCAGAGGTCAGCCGAGGCTTCAGACCTCCCCGGTTCCCTCTGAAGCCAGTCAAGCACCCCCCCCCCCCCTGAGGTGCAGGGTCATTTGTGCGGGCAGCATTCCCACACAATGGATGGGCCGGCCCTGGTGTGTACACTGTTTGTGTATCTGAAGAGCAAGAGTATGTAGATGTGCCTCTGAAGCATGAAAGAATGCGTATATGTGTGTGTTTGTGTCTTTCCCTGGTGGGAATGGTATCATATAGAGTTTCCCTTCAAAAATCTGGGCTGGAGTGGAAAGGTCCACTAGTGCAAATGTAAATGTCTACATACTAAATGAAGGGAAGTTTCTGGCTGTGGAATTTACCCAGCTATTTAGTTGTTGCTTACACTAGCCCTAGACTTTGTGTAAATGGTCATGCCAAATTTGCAAGAATATGTGTAAATTAGTTTATTTCACTTGCTTGCACTGCCCGTGCTCCCAGAATCCCCAGTTTTGCTCATGTGATGCCCATAGTGAAAGTTCATACCATCCAATTAATGTGCTTATTTTTACGCTGGTCAGCATTTTATAAGAGGTTATTTACACACATATGTGGCCACTTACATGCATAAAACATCTAAAATACCAGCATTTACGTGTGTTCTTAGTGCCTAAAAATAGATACCTCCTTATAAAATTTCCCTCACTAGGTAGAGTTAGGTTTGGTTCTTAAGTGGCTAAACGGGTAGAAAAGGTGACGGCGAAAGCCAGAAGGATGCTTGGATGCACAGGGAGAGGAATGGCCAGCAGAAAAAAGGAGGTGATAGTGCCTCTGTTTAAATCACGTGCAACCTCATTTAGGGGCTTGTTTACAAAGCCGCGGTAGCGGTTCGCGGTCGTTATCGGAGCCGCGGCCCCATTGAAATCAATGGGGCCGCGGCTCCGATAACGACCGCGAACCGCTACCGCGGCTTTGTAAACAAGCCCCTTAGAGTATTGTGTGCAATTTTGGAGATGACATCTTCAAAAGATATAAATAGGATGGAGTATGAGCAGAGGGTGACTACTAAAATGATTAGTGGTCTCTGTTATAAAGCATATGGAGGCAGACTTAAAGCTCTTAATATGTATACTTTAGAGGAAAGACGGGATATAAATGCACAAGAGGAGAGCCTCTTTCGATTGAAAGCAAGCTCTGCTACGAGGGGACATGGGATAGATGCAGGAGTAATATGTGGAAATATTTATTTACAGTAAGAGTGGTAGATGCATGGAATAGTCTCCCAGTAGAGGTAGTAGAGACAAGGGCAATATCTGAATTCAAGAAAGCATGGGACAAGCACAGAGGATCTCTAAAGGAAAAAAGGTACTATGGTAGTTGATATGGAAGGGCAGACTAGATAGGGCCATATGATTTTTTTCTGCTGTCATGTTTCTATGGTTTAGTAATTTGGGATTCTGAGTGTGTATGATCATTCAACCTGCTGCTGCCACAGCACCCAGAACTAGGTCCTGCAGCTTTCCCCATGGTGCTGCTGGAGAGATTGGGTGTGGAAGCCTTGGGGGGGAAGGCCATGAACAAAGATCCCAAGGGACAGAGCAAGGTCGGGAAAGAATGTATGTGATTGGGAGGGGAGTTGATAAAAGAAAGAAATGGCATCTGTGATAAGGGCACACAAATATGCTTGTCTAGGACGTATATAGTGTTAATCTGGCTGTGCTCTTGAGTCCTTAAATAACTTTTGCCCACTGGCCCCTACCCTAGGGATTGGGTTGTAGAGTTGAATCATTTGATATGCTGCATTTAAAAGAACAGCAAAGTAGTTTACAATCAAAAATATAATACAAGACAAAAATAAACAAAACAGGAGCATTAGACTCCCCATGTGCCGTCAAGAGCACTCCTCTCTATTTACAGCAGGCATTGTTATTAATTCCTAGTAAATTGAGGTTGCAAAGCACATATCCTTGTGTATTTGAGTATGTGGGACTGGAGTTATGTATTCTATTGCATTAAAACTACATTTGGAGAAGAATTATTGTCTTTGAGAAAGAAGGTGAAAGCATGGCTATTTGAACAAGCTTTTGGATGCTGATAGTTTGTAATACCTTTATTTATTTATTTTATTTAAAATTTGTTTTTATACTGCTTTTCTACAATTCAAAGCGGTTCACAATTAACAAATGAGTAACGGGCCTGTTGAGCACACTGTTTTACATTAAATGGAACATTAAACAGTACAACATAGTTTAACAGTTTAACATCAATTTATGGTTCTGCTGGTTATATTGGTTAGCCTCTGTACAGATAAAAGGAGTATTTGTATATTGTGTCCTTAGGGTGCAATTTAAGGTGGTTGGGTTTCTGATTGTATATCTGTGCTGTATTCCTTCAGAAAGAGGTATGTCTTAAGCTTCTTTCTGAATTCCGATAAGTCTGTAATTTCTCTTATCCTGGCTGAAGGGAGTTGGGGGCAAATAATGAGAAGGCTCAGTTGCAAATGGACTGCTTGCTCCTGATCTTCTCGGTAGGGATCTGTAGGAGGTTAAGGTTGGAAGTTCTTCTGGACCGTTCAGTTATGGATTTGGCAATGAGTGGTAGGAGGCAGCTTGCAGATTCGCTGTGTAGGATTTTAAATGTTTTGGTGAGTGCTTTGAATTTAATTCTAGCAGTCATGGGAAGCCAGTGAAGCTGTATAAGCCATGGGGTGATGTGGTCTCGATTAGGGGCTCCAGTGATTATCCGTGCAGCCATGTTCTGAGCCAGTTGCAATCTATGGAGGGTGTATTTAGGGAGGCCTTGATAAATGATGTTGTAATAGTCCAGATGAGGTTTAACTATAGCCTGGCAGATGGTACGGAATAGGTCTGTAGAGAGAAGGGGGCAAAGATTCTTCAAGGTTTTTAGTTTTTGGTAAATAGTGGATGTTGTTCTCTTTATATGGGCTTGGAAAGTTAGCTGCTGGTCGAGTGTTATGCTAAGGTATTTAATTTTGGAATTGACTTTGATTTCTGCGTCGCCTAGTCTCAATGTTTGTGGAGGGCAGAAGGTTGGGTCAGTGGTTACGTATAAGGCTTCAGTCTTCTCATTGTTGATGCGTAAGTTGTGTCTGGTGAGCCATTCTTTTGCATGTTTGAAGCAGTTTTGGAGGCTGGTGAGGTCAGGAGAGAGGAGGTCAATGGGTGTGAAGATCATTATATCGTCGGCATAAATTTAATATCGGATGTTGTGGCTGTTGAAAATATGGCAAACCGGCTGTATGAAAATATTAAAGAGGAGGGCTGAGAGGCTTGAGCCCTGGGGAGCTTCAGTTTGTTGAGTAAAAGGGATTGAAGTCCTTTTGTTGATTCTGACTTGCTGCTTTTGAGAGTCTAGGTAAGATTGAAACCAGGCGAGAGTAATCCCTTGGATTCCAATTTCTGAGAGCTTCCGAAGCAGCAGGTTGTGAGGAATGGAATCAAAGACAGAAGCAATGTCGAGGAATAGGAGAAGGAAACCATTTTTCTGTTTTTGTAGTCCTGTTATGAGGGTGTTCAGCAGGTAGGTAATAAGGGTTTCAACTCCATGATGTCTGAATCCGTGCTGATATGGGTTGAGTGGGGCATTTTCTGTAAGGTGGTCTTGAAGTTGCATAAGTTCTATTTTTTCAAGGATCTTTGTGACAAGCGGGATGCTGGATATAGGTTTGTAATATTTCAGGCATGTTGGGTCAAGCTTGGTGCTTTTTATGAGAGGACGGATTGATGATTGCTTCAGAGAGGTGGGCACTTGCCTTAGGGACAAGGAAGTGAGGACGATCTTCATTAGATGGGGGCTGAGCTCAGGGCAGGTGATTTTTACCCATGATACCGGACATGGTTCTAGTGCTGAGGTTGTTGTATCGAGGGCCTGGATTGTGTCTTCCAGATTACGGAGTGATGGGAGGTCAAATTGTGACCACGGCTTCTGAGGTGAGGCATTGTGGTTGGCCTCTGTTGAGGAGTAGATCATTGGAGGTGTGGATAGCTGCTTGGAGATTGAATAGGTGATAGTCTTTATTTGGATAGTTCCTTTAGGAGTGTTTTTGCTATGGTAAATAGTTCTCATGGTTTTTTTTTATTGCTTTGTTGATTAGATTAGTATGGTATTCCCTTTTCCGCTTGAGTGTTTCCTCATTGTAGAGCTTATGTGGGTCTCTAGAGCTTCTCCATTTGCATTCTAAGCATCTTAATTCTCTTTTTTGCTTCTGCAGGGGGCTGAGAACCATGGGCCCTCGTCCAGGGCTTCCCTATATATCTTTTTGGATGTGTGAGAGCAGCTTTTGATAGCGTTGTGTTCCAGCCTTGGATTAGTCTGTCAAGGTTGGTATTCGAGTTTGCTATCGTGTCAAGTTGTGGGATGACTGATTCAATGAACTCTTCCTTGATGAATTTCTTGAATCTCCAGGCGGTCTGGGATGAAAGATCTTGAGTAGCTTGCTGTGAGATGAGGCAAATTGGGAAGAGGATGGCGGCATGGTCTGACCATGATACTGGGAGAATTATGGTAGGTGATTGCTGCAGTAGAAGGGGAGAGTCTGAAGGCAGAAATATGAGGTCCAAGATGTTGCCCTTTGTGTGTTTTGGCTCTTTAGGATCTGGATATAGCCAAGGGCTTCCATTGCATCTAGAAATGTGTTTGCTTGTGGGTAGGAGTTGGAGGCTAATTTGAGGTCTCTGAGAAATATAAGGGGCTTGTGGCTGGTTGAGGTGGATCAGACAGTTTCAAGAAGAGTCAAGAATTTGGATGCATTGTTATGTGGTGCTCTGTATGATAAACAGAATGATATGGAGCTATTCGCTACTAGTAAGATATCAATTTCTGTAGTGGAGTCAATGTCAATAACTTTGAGCTTCATGTTTTCTTTGGAAATAATGCATACTCCATGTAAACTGCTTTGAATGCAATGTTTCATGTAAACCACTTTGAATGCAAGAAAGGCGGTATATAAAAATTGTTAAATAAATAAAATACTCCACCTCTGCCGTGCATCCTTTTTGAGGTTAGTATTGAGTGTGAGGGAGGCAGAGCTGGTTTAAGAGAACTGTCTGAATCTGTGAACCATGTTTCTGTTATGCAGAGGATGTCAATGTTATTTTCATTAATGAAGTTAGTGTCTGGATTTGTTTCGGGCAGAGCTTGTATTAATGAGGGCACATCTTGTGGACTGTGTTGTATTGTACTTCACCTGGTCCATATTGTGCATGGCAGAATCAGCAAGGATGGTGAATATGAGGAGGAGTAGAATGATTTGCATGATGATGGTGGTTAGTCTTCTGTGCATTGCTTCCATGTTTATAGACTGGTGTTTGATGTAAAGAGGGCTAGCTAGAAGTAGTGGCTTACCAACAGTGGCTGAGGATCATTGTGGTAATTGTTGGTTTCTGTGGAGAAACTGCCGCAGAGATCCTTTGTAAGGTGGAGACTTCTCTGTGTGTGGCTGCTCTATCATGTCTACATCTGGCAGATGAAGATAGGTGTCCTCTTGGCTGCTGTCTTGCTGATCAATTTAGTGGTATCTTCCTTGTTCCTATGTCTCGGTCCAGCGCCTAAGGGCCATGCCAAAGGGCCCTCTGGCGAGGCCTTCAGGCACAGGACCGCCAGGCGCAGACGCACCCAATGGCGCTTTGAATTTGAAGTCTGGGTGTGGGACCCTTGTGCTGGAGAGTGGGAGAAGGTTCAACCTCCTGTTCTCTGTTATATACCTGTCGGAGAATTGCATTGTGCTGGGTGGTGCTGTTGATGAGGGGTTATTAAAGATAGGTGGAAGGTGGAGTATTGAATTTATTTTTCATTTTTCATTTATGTTTGTTTTATTTTATTTTTTGTTTTGAAGAAAAATTAAAGAAGAAAAAAATGACAAAAATACATAACAGTGTCCTGAAAAGTAGGGAATGAGGCAGTCTACCAAATAAGAGGGGTACTGAGATGCCAGTATCTTAAAAACCATGAACAGAATCTTAAACTTAGTTCTAAACTATATGGATGAAAGCTGACTATTGGCAGCTATTCATATATTCTGCACCACTACTTCTGTGAATAGCAGCTCTGAATATTTGTAAAATATTTAAATGGCATGCCCGTGCTTAAAAGAATTCTGCCCATGATGTATGTGTGTATTTATATATATATATATACATACATACATACATACATATATTGTCGTGACCCTCGCCTGGGCCAAAGGCTTACAGGCATAGGGCTGCCAATGTTTGTCCTTAAATAAAGAGTCAAAAGAAAACACAGCTCTGCACGTTTAACCAGAAAGTATATTAGTATCAACAACACACTGATGTATTCAAGTAGAAACTTCAAACAGACTTAAGCAATCAATTCAGGCCCTGTAGACAAAGCAACTGGTAGGTCTCAGACTTGACGGGCAAAAACATACTCCAATCAGTAACTACTGCTTGAGCATAGCCCTTATTGCATCAACGACCTTTGATACTTCGTTGCTCTGAAAAAGGGAGAGAAGCATCCACTGACTCTTTAAACAAAGTAAACTGTGTAAACTCGAAACTGTTCAACCAACTTATATAGAGAAAGTGGTCAGCTTAACTTAGCTTTTGACAGGCATTGCTTGAAAAAGTGCTTGGCCATCGCCTTATCCCCAACGCTCTCACTCGCGCTATCCTGCGTTTCACCCGAGCCGGTTTCTTCAGGGGGTGGCTTAAACACTCACGGTAGTTTGATTGAAGATCATCCAAGCGTTGTAAGCGTTGTAACGCTTGGATGATCTTCAATCAAACTACCGTGAGTGTTTAAGCCAACCCCTGAAGAAACAGGCTCGGGTGAAACGCAGGATAGCGCGAGTGAGAGCGTTGGGGATAAGGCGATGGCCAAGCACTTTTTCAAGCAATGCCTGTCAAAAGCTAAGTTAAGCTGACCACTTTCTCTATACTGTATTGCTCCCTTGGATTGCTGCAGCCCAAATGCATGACCTTGCATTTTTTAACATTAAATCCCAGCTGCCAAATTCTAGACCATTCTTCAAGCTTAGCTAGATCCCTCCTCATGTTATCTACACCTTCCTGGGTGTCTACTCTATTGCAGATTTTGGTATCATCCGCAAAGAGGCAAACCTTACCCGACAGCCCTTCCGCTATATCACTAACAAAGATGTTAAAAAGAATCAGACCAAGGACAGATCCCTGGAGCACACCACTGGTAACATCCTTCTCCTCAGAGTGAGCTCCATTTACTTGTACTCTTTGTCGCCTCCCACCCAACCAATTTCTAACCCAAGCAGTAACTTTAGGGTCCATCCCTAGGGTGCTCAGTTTGTTTATAAGTCGCCTGTGAGGAATAGTGTCAAAGGCTTTACTGAAATCTAAATACACCACATCTAGAGCTCTCCCTCGGTCCAACTCCCTGGTCACCCAGTCAAAGAAATCAATCAGATTTGTCTGACAAGACCTGCCTCTGGTGAATCCATGCTGCCTCGGATCCTGTAATCCGCTGGACTCCAGAAACCTCACTATTTTCTCTTTCAGCAGCGTTTCCAATAATTTACTCACCACCGAAGTTAAACTAACCGGCCTGTAGTTTTCAACCACATCCTTACTTCCGCTTTTGTGTAAAGGCACCACATGAGCCTCTCTCCAGTCCTTTGGCACCACTCCCGACTCCAAGGAGGCATTGAAAAGGTCAGTCAGTGGAGTTGCTAGAACGTCCCCAAGTTCCTTCAGTATTCTAGGGTGTATCCCATCCGGTCCCATCGCTTTGTCTACTTTAAGTTGAGCTAGTTTCTCACGAACACAGTCTTCTGAAAATTGTTCAAGATGTCCCTCACTTCTGTTCTTATTTGTGGGTGTTTTCTGAGGTCCTGCTCCTGGTTCTTCATCTGCGAACACAGAAGAAAAATATTTGTTAAGCAATTCCGCTTTATCCTTATCAGCTTCTACATATTCCCCCCCCCCCCTGCACCCTTGAGTCTGACAATACCACTTTTGCCCTTCCTCTTCTCACTAATATATCTGAAAAATGTCTTATCCCCCCCATTTTATTGCATTGGCTATTTCCTCCTCCTTTTGAATCTTTGCCTTCTTGACTACTTTGCTAGCTTCTCTAAGTTTTTCCAAATACAGATGCCTGTCTTCCTCTCTCTGTGGTCTCTTGTATTTCATGAAGGCCTCCCTCTTTTTCTTCACTTTTTCAGCTACTTCCTTCGAAAACCATAGTGGTCTCCTGTTCCTTTTGCCTTTATTTACCATTTTAACAAAAAGGTTGGTTGCCCTTAAAATACCCCCTTTCAGTTTTGCCCACTGTTTTTCTACATCCCCCAGCTTTTCCCATCCCACTAACGACTCCCTGAGGTATTGGCCCATCTTCGCAAAGTTAGTCTTCCTAAAGTCTAAGATCCTCACCTTGGAATGAATTCTAACAGCCCTAGTCCTAATACTGAACCACACCATCTGGTGATCACTGGATGCAAAATGATCTCCCACTACAACATCAGAAACACTTTCACCATTGGTAAGCACCAAGTCCAGTATGGCCCCTTCACGTGTGGGGTCTGTTACCAATTGCCTGAATAGTTCTCCCTGTAGAGAATCTAGGATCTCCTTACTTCTAGATGATACTGCAGCAGGAATGTGCCAATCAACATCTGGCATATTGAAATCTCCTATCAGTAGCACTTCCCCTTTCCTAGCAATGCTGCGTATGTCTTCAATTAACTCTCTGTCCACCTCTTCCTCTTGTGAGGGAGGTCTGTATATCACACCAATGCAAATAGATTTCTCTTTCCCTCTTTCTAGTTTAACCCACAATGTCTCCTGTCTCCCTTTTAAGCTCTGTAATTCCAAAGCTTTAATAGTAGTTTTTACATATAGTGCCACTCCTCCTCCCCTTCTTCCTACCCTGTCCTTTCTGAATAAAGTATAGTCAGGTATAGTTACATCCCAGTCATGGTTTTCTGTGAACCATGTTTCTGTAACTGCCACTAAATCCAAGTCAGCCACTGCCACCAAAGCTTCAACTTCAGGGATCTTATTTCCCATGCTATGGGCATTAATACACACTGCTTTCCATATGTTACCCCTGTTACCCATTTCCATAAAGGTATTTAATGTATCACCTACCTGGGAGCTTTCACTTACCTGGGGGCTTTCTTCACTCATCCCCAACAAATCTAGTTTAAAGCCTTCTTCAGTAGATTAGCCAGTCTACTACTGAGGATGCGTTGACCTTTCTTGGACAGATGGATGCCATCTCTGCTCTGCAACCCTTGGAACAGCATCCCATGGTCTAGGAAACCAAAACGCTCTCGATGACACCATCCACGCAGCCATGCATTCATCTCCAGGATGCGAGCCTCTCTGCCTTGGCCAGGATTGAAGAGAACACCACCTGTGCACCTAACTGCTTCACTCTCTGTCCCAGAGCCATGAAGTCACTTTTGATACGTTCCGAGGTATACCTGGCAGTATCATTTGTTCCAACATGAATTAGCAACATTGGGTAATAGTCAGTGGGCTTGATGAGTCTCGGCAAACTCTCCGTAACATCTTGGATTTTGGCACCAGGCAGACAGCATACCTCTCTGGACATCAAGTCTGGTCGGCAGATGGATGCCTCAGTACCCCTCAGAAGAGAGTCTCCAACCACCACTACCCTTCGTTTCCTTCTGGTCACTGATTCTGCAACTTTGGGGTACTTGAACTCTGGTTCTTCCCTTTCCAGGGATGCTTTCACCTCCTCCACTTCCAGGGCTGCATAATGGTTCTTCAATTCAAGGGCTGGAGAAGTTGGATTGGTTTATTTTGCAGGCCCTGGTGACTTGTGTCCAACCATCGACATTCTGTTCGCACTCATCTTCTCCTGTGTTGGAGAGCTTGGTTGCTGCAAGAAGCATCTCATCAATGTACTTCTCACTGTCTTGAATGCTCTTCAGCCTCGCCACCTCCTCTCTGAGTTCCTCCACTTGTTTTCTCAGAGCTTCAGCATGCAGGCACCCTGCACATGGAACCGGTCCTTCAACTGGCATTAGGACCTCTGTCTGGACCGTGGCAGAAGCTGTAACGGGGGTAACAGCTTTAGCAATACGATTTTTCCCAGCCATTGTTCTGTTCGTGGAGCTTAGGTATCTGTTAAAGCAAAAGAGAGAGATCTACCAAGTACCAACCGGTTTCGCAGCTGTCCTTTCATAGAAAAAGCAGTTAAATCTCTTTAATTATATTCAAAATGTGCTGGTCCAATTCTCTGATTTGTTAAAGGGGGAGGTGCCCTATAAAGCAAGACTGCTCACTAGGGGTGGGTGGGAGTCGGGGTGGGTAGGGAGGGAACTAACACCTGATTAGTCAAACTTCCCTCTTCTCCTTTTCCTCTCCTCTGAACAGGGCTTATAAAGCTGTTTCCTAACTAACACTCCCCTGTCTCTGCACAGGTGATTATCATTACCCTCCAAGCCTGCACTTACGTTAGGGCTTGGGTGTGGATTGGCTTCAGCAACTACGTGCTTCTTTCCTTTGCCTGCAGTCTGAACCCTGTGAATACCTTGCCTGTCTCTCACCTTAAAGGCATATTCACTGTTTTCTTCTGTTTCCATCGGCTCAGCACAGCTCTCATCATCACAATATATATATATATATATAATTATATATATATATATATTCATTATTTTTTAATTACCCAGTAAAGACCTTATATTTTATATTGGACTATCTTCCCCTTCACCTATGGGAGCCTTTAGTGAGCTGAGTAAAGGAAGGTATCAGAGTCCCTACTCGGACAAAAACTAACTCTTGTCCACTCTAGCCTCACCCATCCCCTCCTTTTCACTGCATAATAGGAAGGGAGGGAAAAACAACAGCAGGGGAGGGGCTGCATAAGGGAGTCTATAGAATGATCATTCTTTCTTTCAGGGTCTTTTTGAGGGGTAGAACCCAATGGCATGCCCCTTATGGCTAATTATATTATTTCAGGTTGTTTTCTATATGAAAAAAGGAAAACCAAAAGAATTATCCCCACCAAAAAAAAAACATTCTTTGGCTGCTGACAGATTGATGGTATTTCTCCTTTTTTGTTGGAAGGCTACCCTTAGCTAGGATTCCCACTTATGTGGCTGATTCATCTCACTTGTCTGCAAAAAAGAAATTGCTTACCTTTTGGACAGCAGAGCAATCAGCCATGCATTCTGACCATTCTCCCCTTGGAGGTTGTTCCTTATAGAGGACTGAGGGGCTCCTATGTGACTACAGCTGAGCGGAAGCTACCTCACATGCCTGTGAAAAGCCTCCTAAGCTTTTCCAGATCTATGTATAAAGGGAGTAATAATGACCCATAGTGGCCAGCAGTATTTTAAAAATGGTTGCCATGAGTAAATAAAATCCAAATATTCAGCAGCAGAACCTGGATAGTGGCTGTCGCTGAATATCTGGATTTTGCGTCCAGCACAGTGGCTTTCTTGACTAGCAGCTACTATTGAAATAGCCAATCCTCATACACTTAAGACAGCATTTTTCCTTTCCTAAGTTATGCAGATACTTATCAGGATAGCAGTACTGAAAATCGTCACTATTCAGATAAGTGCTGACTCCTCCCCAGCTCTCTCCATGGACCGCCCTAGCACTATTCTGATAGTGCCACAGCAATCAAAGGAAATATTTAGTGGTATTATCCAAATAGCGCCACAAAATTTTGGGCTCATTGGGACTTATCTGGTTAGTAGGCCATGCTAATTGGATAAGCTCTCGACACCCAAATGCTTTGTGTTGGTGTCACTGGATGATGTCACCTACTTGTATGGATGATTAGCCTGCTGTTAACAGAGAACGTCTGTTACAGGTAAGTAACTTTGTTCTCTCTGGTCACATGAAGAAGCTTCATGAATCAGCAAAGCCCAGAGCAGCCAAATCAGTTGGTTTCCTGGAAGTATGCTATAACCTGGATTGTCCAATACTACAGGTTTTATTTAACAGAGCCTAGGATTTTGTTTGACTCTGGAAGCATGCTGATTTTGAGTGGAATAGTTTGGAGAGTCTACTTGTTCGGGATCTGAGGAAGGCAATTTTAGTTCCTGAAAGCTGGTCATAAAATGCATCAAGTTAGTCCAAATAATAAAGTATCACCATATGTATATATTTTGGAGAGTATATAAACTCTGTAACTTGCATTATTTTTTTTAAATGCCAGCTGCAATGTTTAGATATTTTGCATATATTCAGAATTGCTATTTGTAGAAATGGCAGTGCTGAACTTATGCCACCACGAGATGGATAACCACCAATCAGCCGCTATCTGTATAGCTAAGCGGTTTAATTTAGCATAGAAAAAATTAAACTATTTAATTATATGGATAGTGGCTGAATATCTGTGACTATCTGTATACAGTTGTGGTCAACATTATTGGCACCCTTGCATTTTAGGTATGTTTGTGTACAGTATCTTGAGAAATAATTGGAAATATTCCAACTGTATGTCATTATAAACTTTTAATAGTATGTTCAAAGGTATACAACAAAAAAGATGTCTGTGCAACTTAGACATAGTAATTTATGAGAAAAAAAAAACAAAATATGACCTGGACAGGATTAATGGAACCCTTCACTAATATTTCGTTGCACTACCCTTGGCAGTGATAACAGCCTCCAAACGTTTCTTGTAGCCATCTATGTTTCGTACATCTGTCTACTAGTAGTTTCTCCCACTCTTCAACTGTGATTTGTTCCAGCTCAATAATGTTTCCAGGATTCTTTTTACCAATAGCAGATTTCAGCTATTTCAAAAGGTTCTTGATTGGATTGAGATCAGGACTTATTGCTGGCCAGTTTAAAACATTCCATTTTTTCCTTTTTAACCATTCTTTTGTACCTTTGGATGCATGTTTTGGGTCACTGAAACAAACAGGAGCAGGTGATAGAACCAAGGGAAATTTATTAGGTGAACACTAATATTCCACTTGGTTCTATCACCCCACTGCTGTTTGTTTCCTGGTTGCCATGGGTGGGTGTGCTTTTTTGTTTGGACTGTTTTGTGTCATTGTCCTGCTGGAGGACCCATGACCTTAAACCTAGACCTAGCTTTCTGATACTAGGTAACACATTTTGCTCCACAATGGTTTTGTAGTCCTCTGACTTCGTAATTCCTTTAATACATTCCAGGCCTCCAGTTCCTGAGGCAGCAAAACAGCCCTACAATATTATAGAACCTCCACCATATTTAACTGTAGGAAGGGTGTTTTTGTCTTTATAAGCGTCATTTCTTCGCCTGCAAATGTATCGCTGGTCTGCATTGCCAAAGAGCTCAAGTTTTTTGTTTTGTTTTTTTTTATTTTATATTTATCAAGTTTTACAATCATAAACTAAGCGAAACTTGGAATTAGGAAAAAACATTCAGTCAAACACAGCAGTACAAAGGAGGTTTCATAAAAGAGGAAACTAACCAAATGTAGTAGACCACAATTAAGGAGATCCAAGAGTCACAACCCAGCGGAGCAGGGAAAATAAATAAAAAACAAAATAAGCATAACAGTACAGCAAAGCTAATACTTAAAGACCCCAATTAAACCCCCTAGCTCCACTCAAACCTAGTTTCTTGGCATCCAAAAAGAAATATAATTGAGAAGGTTCAAAGAAAAGATATACAGAATTTTGATAATGAAGTATACATTTACAAGGAAATCGAAGTTGGAACTTTGTACCCAGTGCAACCACTTCAGTGCACAGCTCCAAAAACTTCTTCCTACGAAGTTGTGTCCAATGGGACACATCTGGAAAAATCTGAATCTTGCCCCCCATAAAGGCAATATCAGTTTTCTTAAGAAATAAATGTAATAACGCATCTCTATCTTGAAGGAAAACAAAAGAAACCAATAATGTCACTCTAGACTCTACTGTTTCAGATGACTGTTCCAATATTACAGACAACTTCCCAAGATCAAGAGAATCCAAAGAAACATCCACTGTAGGAGCAGGAACTGAAGCAGGAGAGCCCTTAGTGAATCCAGATGGCAAATAATATATCTTCTGCAGAGGGGGAAAACCAGCCTAGGGATATCCAAAAACTTCCTCCAGGAACTTATGAAAAAGGATCCTGGCCAGAGAACCAGCCACTCGAGGAAAATTCAAAATCCTAAGGTTCAAAGACCGGTTAGTGTTCTCAAGGTTTTCAAACTTCCGTTGAAACACCAGTCTATCCTGCGAGAACAACGCCTGTTGATTCTGAACCCGATGGACTTTCTCATCAAGCGCAGTATTTAAACCTTGCTGGTCTTCCAATCTCTTCTCCCCATTCACCAACTGGTTTGGAAGCAGTGCCAGCGCTTGGAACGCTACAGCACACACTTGATGCACCGACTGCAGGGCAGACCAAATAGAATCCAATGTTACTTCTTGTGGACGCTGTAAAGGAGGAAAAACCAACTGAAGATCAGGAGTGGAATCAAGGGCCACCAAACTCCCCTGGCCAGCTGCACCCGCCTGTTGATCCAGCGACCTGAGTTCCATCGAGAATTGACAAAACCACTACCGCCTCCGTACTCCCAGAGGAGGGGACTTCGCCGCCTACCAACACAGCAGCAGCGTCGATCACACCAGGCACGGGAGGAGTGGAGGGGCCAGTAGAACTCAATGACACATCACTGCCCAGACCAAGGCTCTCCTCCGCCGCAGCCCACGGGACACCCAATTCCTTTACCACCGCATAGTTTTCCATGGTGCACTATCCCAAAGGTAATCCTCCCTTACCCTTTGCCTTGCGTTTTGACATAGGGCAATAGGAATAAACTCCAAAAGAAAATGGAAAAAGGCAAAGTAAGCAGAGCAGCCTGCACCACGTCCTGTTAAGATGCCATCTTGGATCTGCCGAGCTCACGTTTTTTTTTTCATCTGTCCACAGAACATTTTCCCAGAAGGACTGTGGTTTCTCAAGGCAGGTTTGTGCAAAGATCAGGCGTGCCTTTTTATATCTGTCTTTGAGCAGTGGGATCCTCTTTGGCCTTTGCCCATGAAGTCCTTCGTTGTTTAGTATGTGGCATCTGGTATGGGTTGAATCCACCACTCTAGATTGCTCTAGGTCAGTCTTAAGCTCTTTGGATGTTGTATGTGGTATTTTTCCAACAGTTCGCACTAACCTTCGAAGACTTCTTAGATTCGTTTTCCTCTTCCCACCACATTCTGGGAGGTTCTTGACAGTTCCATGGGCAGAAAACCTCTTAATAACATTGAGAACTGTAGACACAGGAATCCCAAGATCTTTAAAGAAGGCCTTGTACCCCTTTGAGGTTTGGTGATAATGGCTTTTTTGACTGTTTCAGGCAGCTCTCTTGTCTTCACTATTGTGAAAATGGAACAGGGAGTGAATGTGGCCATTTTAAACATTAGAGCCATCATTCATTGGTTGATTCAAGTCATGTGAGTACTGATAATTGATCACAAGTTCGTCTAATTTTACTGCAAAGGGAATGTGGGTCCTCTGTTCAAACTGATTTGAATTGTTTATAAGGGTGCCAATAGTCATGTCCTCAAAAATAAACCCCTTACAAAATCCCCTATACATCTCTTTTAATGTCGGACTATTTGCCGCAAGGAAAACTTCCTCCTGAAACAAAACGTCCTTTTTATTTTGTGAACCCGCTACTCACAGGTCACTAACCATGTCAATCTTTATTTAGCCATAGGAACATAAGATATGCCATACTGGGTCAGACCAAGGTCCATCAAGCCCAGTATCCTGTTTCCAACAGTGGCCAATCTAGGTCATACATACCAAGCAGTTTCCCCAAAAGAGACAGGTTCCACAATGCTTGTACTGGGTCAAGCATTGATATCCTGGGTCCCAATCCTTGCAGTTTCCCCAAAAGACACAGCCTGAAGAAGGGCCGAATTGCTGGCCTGAAACATGGCGCTATGTAGCGGTACGACCTACTAACATCAGAACCTATAGACTGGGAACTATTGAAGATGATGGCGAGGACGAAATGCTGCAGATTACTAACTTCTACATAATGATGAATGGAGTTACGCCTGAAAGCTAAGTTGGTGGCTTTTAGTTCATGTTAACTGGTTCCTCGTCACTACTTCTTTTGTCAGTATGAGGGATTGGCAAGATGCCATTTTCCCTTGAATAATGTTTGACACGGTTAGTGACCTGTGAGTAGTGGGTTCACAATATAAAAAGAATAAAAAGGACGTTTGCTTCAGGAGGAAGTTTTCCTCGCGGCAAATAGTCCAACATTAAAAGAGATGTATAGGGGATTTTGTAAGGGATTTGTTTTTGAGTATTGATTTTTCAGCTCTTGAGTGGTTTATAGTTAGGTAATAATCATGTCCTGGCAATGTCCCAGTTTTTATACTATTTCCTTTTTTAATTGGTCTTGTTTTATTTGATTCTTTTATGTGTCAACAATGTGTGCATATATAGTCCAAAGTCATTTCACTGGCCATTATTTTAGGCAATATTGGACATTAAGGGGTTGAACTGCAACGATGCAAATAATGTTGACCACAACTGTAGTTGGCTCCACCACAACACAATCTGGGTGATGCCAAGGTGGTCTATAAAGTTATAATGAGGTACTTTGCATGTATTTGCTTGCTTTGCATTTCTTTATTATATAGCATGCATTGTGGTAAAGTAACATGCACTAAGGACAAATAATTCAGGATTTTGCCTTTTAACGTGTGTTAAGTGGCAAAAATCCTTTGTTGTCCCCTGAACCCACTTTAGTAACAACCACCCAGAATGTTAGGGATTATTTGAAAAGGGATGGAGCACAAAACTCTGTGTAGGTCCCTGGTGCGACCGCACCTTGAATACTATGCAGCTCTGCCCCCCCCCCCCCATCTCTAAAAGGATGTAGCAGTGCTAGTAAAGGTTCAGAGCAGGGCATCAAAAAGGATAACTAGGATGGAACACCTTCTTTATTAAGAAAAGCTAAACAGGTTAAGGCTCTTCAGTTTGGAGGAATACAACTGGGAGGGGATATAATACAAGTTTATAAAACACAGCTGAAGTGGAGTGGTTACGTAGAGAATGGGTGTTTAACCTTTCAAACAATACTGAACGAAAGGGCACTTCATGGAAAAAACAATCAGCTGACTGAAACAAATTGTAGAAAGCTTTCTTTTCGTGCAGCATATAATTAAGGTGTGGAATCTGATGCTGACAAACAGCAGGATTAAAGAGAGACTTTGTGAAGTTCCTAGAGGAAAAAGTCCTAAAAATATTGTTAGCCAGATAGACTTGAGAGAGCCATTACTGGAAATGATTTATGATCTGGGCCTCAATGTAGCAAATTGCACTAAGCTCTAGCACGGCATTTGCTTGAGATTTTCCCATGCTGCTCTTGCTCCCTGATACAGAAAGCAAGCTAGCACAGGAAAATCCTGTTCAAAACCACTGCACTAAAGTATAGCACAGTGAGCATGCTAATCGCATGCAAACAAGCAACTATCTATTTGCTCCTGATGTTAAACTCCGTGCTGAAATTTAGTGCAGTGTTTTCTCTTAATGCTGCCCCAAGAGTCTTCGGAGCCTAGCTTTGGGCAGGCGTAAAGAGGCAGTGGGGAACCAAAGGATCATCTGAGGTGAAGTGTGACATTTCACCTCAGATGACTCAAGCAAGCCCAGACCCCCAATCCCCTGCCAGGTACCAAAGAATCATTCATGACCCATTGGCCCCGAACCCCCTTAAACATTCCAAAAGTGGCCCTAGTTGCTCCAAACCCCACCACCACTTTATTTGGCAGACTGACCCTGCACAACGTGTCCCAGTATGCATTGTGTGAAGTCTGGTGCTGCTATGGCAAGGCAGAGGTGTGCGGGCATCATTTCTGCCTCCCAATAACAATGGTACGGGAGGGATCACAGGTTTTGCGGTGGGGGGTTATCAGAGCATGTTAGGGGTTGAGGAATATAGCAGCTACATGGGGTTTGGGGGTGGTGGTTCAGAGCCACTTCAGAAATTTTTTAGGGAATTTAAGGGTCGGAGGTTCGGGGCCACTGGGCCACTAATGATTTTTTGGAGGTGTCAGGGTGGGAGGATTGGGAGCTTCAGGATCGGGAGTATTGTGTGGGTGATCAGGGGGTCTGGGCCTCCTTATGTCTTCTGAGGTAAAGTGTCACCACATCAAATCACTCTTTCTCCCAGCTGCAACCAGTGAAGAGCTGTGTGCACATGTGTCTGCCATTCTCTGGAAACAAGCAGGAAGTCAGTCCTCACATATGGGTGACATCAGCACTGATGGAAGCATCCCCCCAACTTTCAAAAAAGCCTATGGGAGATGCCACCACACATGCGTGGTCCCCCTCCTGTCCAAAGGTGCTATCTTGTTCAGTCTCCCTTTTTCCGTGGAGCTCTTCAGACGTTCATCTGGCTTGTCACCAGAAAAAGTTGATTTTTTTCACTCCGAGTTTCATATTCAACTCCGGTATCGCACAAGTACTCTTCCCATCACCCGACCTCGCTGCCTTGGCGTCGAGTTCGGGTCTATTTTTGAGGTTTTTCATTTCGTTCATTTTCTGGCATCTTCACGCCTTTTTTTCCCAACTGGCAGCCCGGCGAGTCTTCGACCTCACAGGGGTACTTTTTTCCCCCATAACTACCAGTGGCTTTAAGAAATGTAATTGGTGCTCAAAAATTATGTCTTTGACCAATGCACATGACTGCTATCTTCGCTGTCTCATGCGAGACCACAACCCAGCAGCATGCGGTCTTTGCAAGAGGATGTCCAGCAGGGCCCTCAAGAGCCACAAGCAGCAGCACGATAAGTTTTTCCCTGAGTCCCCGATGCTTCTGAAGGCCAAGGCCTCGTCTGAAGCCTCGGCACCTCGGGCGGACCCTTCCAAGCCCGAGCCCCACCATGGGTCTTCAGAAAGGGAGTCTCCCTTGAGGGAACACAGGAAGAAGAAGAAACCCTCGAAGGCGGCATCCTTGGATGGATCAGACTGGCCGGGTGCCCCCCGGGCCAGATCCTGCAATCTGAGACACTCATCCGAGGCATCAGAGAAGAAGCGGCCTGCAAAGGTCCCCCGGAAGGATTCGACCTTGGACCGGCCTCAGCCTCCAGACAACATCCTTGTCAAGGATTCCCCTTCGGGAGATCCGACACCCGGGCCCAAGTCACTCAGTGCCCGTGCCGAAGTCTGCGGAGCCTTCTGGCCTGGAGTCCAGAATGGCAGCCCTGGAGCGCAGTTTGTCTGCCTTCAAGGACAAGCAGCGGGCACTGTTGTCCGGTATGACCGGTTGATCTGCTCCGACCACCGGGCCCTCGATGTCAAAGACATCCCGAGGCCAAGCCTATCCTCGAAGTCCTTCGGCCTCGAGTCAATCCTCAGCCGAGGTCTCGATCCAATTCCCACTCGACGGGACTGCGATCAACCCCGGCAAGTGTGCTGGGCACCGGCTGGAGAGCATCAGGAGCCCCGAGGGCCTCGAAGCAGCCCTCCTACAAGTCCTCGACAGACTACTCCAAGTGGGAGATGGAGGATGAGGAGTCCCCCGATACTCAACACACAACGTCCCATCAGACTCTCCCGTCTCGGAGCCTCGATGGTGGCCTATGACAGGTTCAAGTCAGTAACTTGAGTAGCAGCGGCGGGCATCTGTGCATGGCGCCAAGATTGGCTACAGTTGTCTGACCTCGATGTGGGTTCAGGACAAGTTGATCGATGTCCCATGTCAAGGAGAGAACCTCTTTGGCAAACTCATGACCGGCAAGACTCCCAAGCTGGAGACCAAATTCATGATAAGGATCAGGCTCTCAAAAAAGACCGCTGCCCTTCCCCGATAGAAGGGCTCGGGTAAAAAGTCCTTCTACCCAAGGAAAGGAGCTGCCTACAGAAACTACCCACCCTTTCAGGTCTCCCCAGTTCCCCAACAGGTTCAGCAGGCCAAGGAACATGGGCATGGCCCTCGTAAGCAGAAGGCTCAAAAACCCCAGGCACCGGCTCTGGCCCTGGCCCAACCAGGGTGGAATTTTGACTCCTTGAACATAGCCTATCTGCCCCAAGGAGATCAGCAGCTTACAGGGGGACATCTGGCCTACTATGGCCAGAGGTGGTTGACTATCACCACTGACTCTTGGGCACTTTGGGTGGTCAGGGAGGGTTACCTCCTTCACCTGACTCAGATACCTGCCATTTATTTTCCGGGAGAGCCCCTTGGGGCTCCCCTCCACTGGAACCTTCTACTGAAGGAGTTGGCAGGTCTTCTTGAGGACAAAGTGGTGGAACCGGTGCCCCACCAACTCAAGGGCAAGGGGTTCTATTCCAGGAACTTCCTTGTGACAAGAAGAACAGGGGGCCTAAGGCCCATCCTCAATCTGCGCAACCTCAACAAATTCCTGGTGAAGGAGAAGTTCAAGATGCTCTCCCTTGGAATATTGCTGCCCTACCTCTAACAGGGAGATTGGCTATGCTCCTTAGACCTCAAGGATGCCTATACCCACATCCTCATTCACCCCAACCACAGACAGTACCTGCAGTTCATGGTAGAGGGCAGGCATTTTCAGTACAGGGTTCTCCACTTTGACCTAACCTCTGCCCCAAGAGTCTTCACAAAATGCCTGGCAGTTGTAGCTGCCTTCCTCCAGCTCCAGGGGGTCTTTGTCGTCCCCTACCTGGATGACTGGCTCATAAAGGGCGGCACAGCCTCAGAGGTGCATCGCATCTAGGTTCTGCAATACTTGGGCTTTGTCATAAACTACCCCAAGTCTCACCTCCTCCTGACACAGTGTCTGGAGTTCATTGGGGCAAAGATTGACACAGTCCAGTCGAAGACTTTCTTGCCCAGGGATCGAGTCGATCGTCTCAGGTCTCTAGCTCGGGACATACAGTACTGTCCCTGCCCGGCTTATCCTGCGCCTCCTCAGGCACATGGCCTCCAAGTTCCACGTCGCCCCAGACGCTTGCCTCCACATGAGGGCGGCGCAGTGATGTCTCCGAGACCAGTGGGCTCAAGCCACAGGGCACCTCCGAGACAGAGTCTCTGTAATCCCCCAACTGGCGGACTCTCTGGTCTGGTTGCAATCTCTCCAGTTTCTCAAGGCGGGCATGCCTTTTCAGGCCCCCAGTCTCTTAAGGATCTTCACTACGGACGCCTCCCTGCTCAGCTGGGGAGCCCACTGCAGGGAGCTCTGCACCCAGGGCAGCTGGTCACCAGGCAACCCTGCAGATCAATCTCCTGGAGCTACGGGCGATATACTTAGCCCTGCGAGCATTTTGCTACCACCTGCATCACCAGTCGGTATTGGTCCAGATGGACAACCAGGTGGCGATGTTTTATGTGAACAAACAGGGGGCACGGGGTCTCATGCCCTCTGTTGGGAGGGAGTGGTCCTCTACTCGTATGCAATCCAACAGGAAGGGTCCCTGCAGGCAGTATACCTACCAGGCCAGAGCAGCCTGCTAGCCAACAGGCTGAGCAGAGTCCTCCAGTCGCACGAGTGGCAGCTGGACCCCAGGGTGGCCGACCGGCTCTTTCAGATCTGGGAGAAACCCATGATGGACCTGTTTGCCAGCCTGGACAACTTCCAGTTGCCCCGCTTTTGTTCCCAACAGGCCCACCCCTCCAGGGTGGCAGCGGACACGTTCCTCGTCTCATGGTCAGACAGTCTCATGTACGCCTTCCCTCCCACGTCGCTAATTGCCAAAACCTTATTTAGGACCCTCCGCAACAGGGCCTCACTCATCCTGATAGCCCTTCAGTGGCAACTGTGGTTCCTGCTGCTCCTCCAATTAATGATGAAGACCTCCATTCCATTGGAGACCTCTCCGGGACTCCTGTCTCGGGAAGGGGGCTCTCTTCTGCACCCCAACCTTGGGTCCCTTTCACTGACAGCGTGGCTGCTGAAAGGGTTACCCTAGCCCCTTTCAACCTCTCGGGTGAGGTAGAGATGATCCTGCTGGCCTCTCACAAGGCTTCTACTAGAAAAGCTTATGACCCCAAATGGCGCAGGTTTTCAACCTGGTGACCCATTCTCCTGCCCGGTGAGTTTGGTGCTACAGTACCTTCTCCACCTCTCGCACTCTGGGCTCAAGTCTGTCCGGGTGCACCTTAGTGCCTTGGCGGCACACCACCACCCAGTGGATGGCAAGCCCCTCTCGGTCCAACCATTGGTGACTCACTTTCTTAGGGGTCTGCTCTTATCGAAGCCCTCGGTTCGCCCTCCAGCAACCGAATGGGACCTCAACGTAGTGTTGGGGCAGCTCACTCGCTCATTCTTTGAGCCTCTGACTACTTGCCACCTACACTACCTCTCTTGGAAGGTGGCATTCCTGGATTCACTCACTTCCGCTCGCAGAGTTAGCAAGCTTCAGGCCTTAGTGGCGGAGATGCCTTAATCCAGGTTCTACAAGAAAAAAGTGGTGCTGCGCACGCACCCTAAATTCTTTCCAAAGGTAGTATCGTCCTTTCATCTCAACCAGGAAGTAGTATTCCCTATCTTCTTTCCGAGACCTCACTCCAGTAGGGCAGAGACAGTTCTTCACACCTTGGACTGTAAGAGGGCTTTGTCCTTCTATATCCAATGCTACTCAGCTTTTCATCTCCTATGATCCCAATAGGCTGGGGGAGGCAGTGACCAAGCGTACGCTGTCCACCTGGGTGGCGGACTGTATCGCCCTCGCCTATGAGCAGGTGGGGTTCCCGCTAGAAGGCCAAGTCATGGCACACCATGTCAGGGCCATGGCGGCTTTGGTGGCAAACTTGCGCTTTGTCCCGATGGTGGACATCTGCTATGTCATCACCTGGTCTTCAGTCTATACCTTCACAGCCCATTACTGCCTGGAAAGAGAGTCCCGACAGGACAGTGCCTTTGGCCAGGCTCTGCTCCTTAACCTTTTCAGGGTTTAGGCAACTCCTACCCTCTGACCCTTCTGTGATCAGGCTACCAGAGTGCTGGTTTTCATCAGACACAGGGGTTCTACTGTGGCCTGTGGATACTGATTCAATTGCTGCTGTTCGTGGCTCCCCATGAGGAAGTCCATGTTTTTTTCTGTGGGCTTTCGGTAGCTTGTAGCTAGGGAGTCAACTTCCTGCTTGTTCCCGGAGAAAGCGTAGTTACTCACCTATAACAGGTGTTCTCCGGGGACATCAGGAATCAGTCTTTACTACCCTCCCTCCTCCTCTTGGAGTTGCTCCTTTACCATCTTTTGATTTTGCCATTTTTTAGCTATGTCATCTGAACAAGATGACACCCTTGGGCGGGAAGGGGACCACGCATGTGTGGTGGCATCTCCCAAAGGCTTTCTTTGAAAGCTGGGGGGATGCTTCCGCGCAGGCTCCATCGGTGCCAATGTCACCCATATGTGAGGACTGATTCCTGCTGTCCCCTGAGAACACCTGTTAGAGGTGAGTAACTATGCTTTATCTGCTGCATTTGGGAGTAAAGGTTTGCATTAATCTTGCATCAGAAAACTGCTCAGTGCATGGCTCTAACACAAGATTATCTGCATCGAGACCCTGGACTAGCCACTGTCAGAGACAGGATGCTGTGCTCAGTAGACCTTGGCCTGACTAAGCATGACTTATCTTATGTTCTTATTCTCCATTACAGCATCTCAGGCATATTGTGGCACTTTATTATAACGTATGTTGTTAAAGGTAGTAGAGCAAATGAAATACATACAATTTTCCTTACCTAAAAGACAGGAGGACAAATTAAGGCCCTGCTACATAGATATGGAGACAGACAGCATGGCTCATAAATTGAATCTGGTTTAGTAAAAACTCCCAAAGTAACTAGACAGCAACAGGATTGTTTTTTGTTTTTTATTTATTGTTTTCATAGCCTGGCACATACTATAAGGAGACACATACTTTTTATCAACAATTAATTTAGTCATTAATGCATGATAAATACCTCCTTATAAAATACAGACCAGTGTAAAAGAACACACATTGCTTGATGGTGTATGCTTTGCCAGTAGGCATGCACATGGGTGGAGAATGGACACAGCACAAAAGTATGTACATTGATTATAAAATGTTATAATTTACTCACATTTTTATGTAAACATAGACATATAGGCGCAGGCATTTACACCAGCTGTAGGGCTGGTGTAATTGCCTGTGCCTTAACTTAAGATATGTTTCTGCCACTTACTGCTATTGACATGGATGAGTAGCCTAGTGGTTAAAGCACTGGCTTGGGAACCAAATGACCAGGGTTTGATTCCCACTAACACACCTTCAGCAAGTCACTTCATCTCAGATCACCTCCATTGCTTCAGAAGGATCTAAATTATTAATGTCCCTGTTTAATGTACATTAGCAATAACTTAAAATGTAAACTGCTTTGACTAAAAATGATAAAGTTCTTTTAAAAAACCTGTTAAATAGATTAATTAAATTATATAAAGAAAAGACAAAAAGTAGGCATCTACTTATAGATTTACTCTCACTAGGCATACCTCGAAGCCCAGGAGATACTTGGAGTGAAGCTGGAATTTTCTAATTTAAGCAACACAAGGTGGGCATGCAGATGGAAAAATCATGTGCTGTAAACAAGTGGGGAAAGCATGCAGAGCGTAGTTCATGGAATTCTTTCCAATCCCTCTGCATGTGTTTGTATGTTTACATCCCTGTGCACTCACGTCTGTGTTTGTATCTGGATTGCCTTTATGTGTGTCTGTTTTCAGTGTTTTGCAAGTGTGGTGTGTGTGGGTGTGGGTGCGCACATCTTACACATATCTTTTTGTATCTTTAGCTATTTTGTGAGGGTTTGTGTGTATGCATGTTTGGGTTTCTGTGCATATGTGTTTGCATAAGCATAGGTGTTTTGTATGCGTGTGTATATTTATATGTTTCTTGGTTTTCTGTGTGTCTGTGATCAGAAGAGATGAGAGAAGGCAGTTAGAGAGGTGTAATTCACCACCTCCCTTCCTGTGGCTGGACCATACCCTCAGTTTCTGCTGCAGGAAGGGCAGGGTCACTCACACAAGAGGGAGGATTAGAGAATTGCAGATAGAGGTTTTAAACTCAGAAAATGTCCAGACACACTGGCCATCCTTCTAGCTCCTGAACATTAGTGCAAAATTCTGTTGAATCCTGAAAAAAAGCCAGGCAGTTAGCAGTCTTAACCTCTTGAGTCCAGAGCAAATCTCACAAGGTCTCCTAAACATTTGGACTCAAAGTATTTGCTTAGTGCTTTAATCTGGCCCTGCCCATAGCAACAGATAATAGTTGGTAATATATATAGCAACCAATAAGAAAATTGTATGGTTAAATCAGTAGATTTCTGCTGTGCATGTATTGTATGGGGGTGGAGACTGAGGGGTGGAGCCATTTAGGGAATATTGGGATAGTTACAGAGGGTAGTTTTGTGGGATAGGTGTAGTTTGCGGGATGGTGGGGAAGTTGCAGGGGAATAGTTGAGAGTGGGGGCAGTTTGCAGGGTGATGAGGCAGTTGCAAGAGTAGCTTTTGGGGTGGGGCAGTTTTCAGGGTAGTTAGGTAGTTACATTTGAGAGAGTTCTTGGAGGTGAAGCAGTTTGTATGGTGGGGCAAGCAGTGGAGCAGTTTGTGGGATGATAGGGCAGTTGGAGCAGTTTATGGAGTTGTGGGTCAATTACAGGGAGTAGTTTCTAGGTGTGGGGCATTTTGTGGGGTGGTGGGGCAGTTGCAAGGAGTAATTTTTGTGGAGTGGGGTAGTTTATGGAGTGGTGGGGCAGTTTTGGGAGGAGGATTTTGGGAATAGGGCAGGGATAGATTTTGGGGGTGGGGACAGTTTGCAAGTTGGTGGGGCAGTTGCGGTGGTAGTTTGTGATGTGGTGGGTCGGTGGCAGGGGTAGTTTTTGGGGGTGGTGCAATTTAGGAGATAAGAGGCAATTGTGAGGGTAGTGGAAGTTTGGGGGGTTTGGAAAGTAAAGAATAGGGAGAGACTGGGAGAAGGAATTCTCTAACCGCTGTGTTTCTCTATATGTACTTTTCTATTCTACAGAAGCTGGAGCACCTTCTTCAATGGAAATGTACTGGGTCATTCTTCGGGAGAATGGTCTTTTTCCTCTGGAACTCCTGTTCTAATATGGCCCATATTTGATGTGCCTTTTTTAATTGTTTTCCTCACATGCCAAGTTTTATCCCATTCTGTTAAACTTTCAGAGAGTTATTTTTCCCCCAGACAGATTGGCAGGCTTTCTTGACTTTTTTTTAATATAATTCTTTCCAACCTCCATTGGATTGGAAAGAATAAAAACTCAATGCGTACTTCCTAGCACTTTGCTGGGGCTGTCAAAGCCTCCCTAGTCTTCTGAGGATTCATTGGAGTATGGGTTTTTTTGAAGTCTTTGCCAAAAGTAGTATTTTGTATGTGATTGATCTTTTATGATGTTCTTAGTACAATTCACATAACACATAAAACTCTGCAGGCAGAAGAGGAGATGCTTTTCAGGCCTCTGGTGTATTACAAAGAGTTGTCGATGTGTGGGAAAATATGCAGACAAGTGCTGAGTGGGATGACATTTGGGAGGAAATCCAAACATCGTGGGAGCTGCATGACGTCTCTCTTGATGCTGAAATAGATGCTCACCAATGACAACCGTCATGACCTCAGATGAATTGTTCATTTATTACAACCACGCTTGGACAATGAGAATATCACCACAGCCAGGTAAGAATGAGAGTGATATATCTTCCAGCTGTATCTTCCAGCTATATCTTCCAGTGTTCAACACACTGCTAGAGGAATGTAAGCACATGATTTCATCTGATTCAATGGCACCAGCTAAAACTGTAGATGCAGTGCTGAAATATGATTCAGGGGGCACTGATGGGCTGCTTGGTAAATATGCAAATATCCTTTCAGTCAATATAAAATATGTTCACACAGATAAAAATGGATTTACTAAACAGGGGCCTCACTCCTGAGACTGAAAGCAACTGCTTAAAACATTATCTTTATTGAAATTGTTCATTATGCTCCAGTCCATTTATTAGGCTTATATACTGCAGATCATGTGGTTTGCATGTACAGTACATATACACGAATTCATAAAATCACAGAACAAAAGCACAAATATATCATAAAATAGTTATATTAACTAAATGTTATCATAATAAAATATACATTTAAAAAGGTTTTTCAAAAAACTGTTTCTAACATCTTACAAAAAGATAAAATATCCTGCTGTTGCCTCAAACAATCTGGCAAAGCATTCCACAGCCCTGCCACATATACAAACATTATGACCTTCTTTCAAAGAAGGTATACTTAACAACTCCTGAGAACCAAAGCACAAAGAGCGTGAGGGGAAGTTAGAAAATGAAGTTCTCGAATAGCTCATTTTCCTGTTTCAAATGAATTGCCTTAAAGACAAGACAAAGGCATTTAAATTGGCATCTAACATCTTCAGGGAGCTGGTGAACAGTCTTCAAAATGACCAGATTTGATTAGTCCAAAAATCAAACTTACGGTGGTATTTTGAACCATTTGTGGCAAGTGAAAATATCTTTTAGGTAGTCCCACACAACTTATGTAATAATCTAAAAACAGTAAAATAGCCATTTAAAACAATTTAGAATTTGTACTTAGCTATCCATGAGGTAATTTTTTGCCATGTGACATGTACAAAACTGAATGTGAGCCACACTGGATCAGGAGAGATGAGCTTTATGTTTACTACACATTGAAAATGACCCTTTGAGAGAGATTAAATTTTATTTATTTATTTTTGGTTTTATATACCGCGCTATTTTAAATCAGTGCAGTTTACATTGTAACAACATGGTACATAAAACAGTATACATAGAACATTTGAACATGATACATAAAACATGGAATATTTGAACATGATACATAAAACAAGACAATAAACATATCTTTTGTAAAGATATGTAAACTATTTACAATCTAATCTGGGCAGATTATCGACACCTATGATGCTACATCCCGTCTTCAGATTTTAATTCACTGATGTGATTATTCCATTTTATTATTCTGCATGGACAGAAGCAGTGTGCTCAATAGTTGATACATAGAAATATAGAAACATGACGGCAGAAAATGACCACATGGCCTATCTAGTCTGCCCTTCCATATCAACTACAATAGTCCCCTTTTTTTCCTTTAAAGAACATCTGTGTTTGTCCCATCCTTTGTTGAATTCAGATACTGTCCTCATCTCTACTACCTCCACTGGGAGACTATTCCACAGATCTACCACTCATTCCATAAAGAAATATTTCCACATATTGCTCTTGCATTGATCTCCTCGTAGCAGAGCTTGCTTTCAATTGAAAGAGGCTCTCCTCTTGTGCATTTATGCCATAGAGGAATTTAAGCATCACTATCATATCTTATCTATCCTTCCTTTTCTCTAATGTATACATATTAAGATCTTTAAGTCTGTCCTCATATGCTTTATAATGAAGACCACTGACCATTTTAGTAGCCATCCTCTGCACCAATTCCATCCTGTTTTATATCCTTTTGAAGGTGTGGCCTCCAGAATTGCAAACACTACTCCAAATGAGGTTGCACCAGAGGCACTACCACATCCTTTTTTCTGCTGACCATTCCTCTCCCTATGCACGCAAGTACCCTTCTGGCTTTCACCTTTTCTACTTGTTTAGCCAGTTTAAGATCATCAGAAAAAGATCATGCTCAGGTTCCAGACTTCTTTCGTGGACAGAAATACTTTGCCCCTTATACTGTACCGCTCCCTTGGGTTTTTGCAGCCCCAATACATGATCCTGCATTTTTTAGCATTAAATCTCAACTGCCAAATTCTTCACCATTCTTCAAGCTTAGCTAGATCTCTCCTTATGCTATCTACCCCTTCCTGGGTGTCTATTGCAAATTTTGGTATCATCCGCAAAGAGGCAAACCGTATCCGACATCCCTTCCGCAATATCACTAACAAAGATGTTAATAAGAATTGAACCAAGGACAGATCCCTGTGGCACACCACTGGTAGCCTCCTTCTCCTCAGAGTGAGCTCCATTTACGTGTATCCTTTGTCACCTCTCACTCAATTTCTAACGCAGTCGGTCACTTTAGGGTCCATCCCTAGGGTGTTCAGTTTGTTTATAAATCGCCTGTGCAGAACAGTATCAAAGACTTTATTGAAATCTAACTACACCACATCTAGGGCTGTCTCTTGGTCCAACTTCCTGGTCATCCAGTCAAAAAAAAATCAATCAGATTTGTCTGACAAGACCTGCCTCTGGAAAACCCATGCTTTCTCAGATTCTGCAATCCACTGGACTCCAGAAAACTCACTATTCTCTCTCTTAGCAGTATTGTCAATAATTTACTCGCCACAGAGGTTAGACTAAATGGCCTGTAGTTTTCAACCTCATCCTTACTTCCACTTTTGTGTAAAGGGACTACATGTGCCTTTCTCCAGTCCTCTGGGACCACTCCTGACTCTAAAGGAGCATTGAAAAGTTCAGTCAGTGGAGCCGCTAAAATGTCCCCCCAAGTTCCTTCAATATTCTTGGATGTATCCCACCCAGTCCCATTGCTTTGTCTACTTTTGGTTTAGCTAGTTCCTCATGAACACAATCTTCAGAAAATTGTTCAAGATCCCCTTCACTTCTGTTCCTATTTGTGCGTGTTTTCTGAGGTCCTGCTCCTTGCCCTTCTTCTATGAACACAGAACAAAAATATTTGTTGGTTGCCCTTAAAATATCCCCTTTCAGTTTTGCTCATTGTTTTTCTACATCCCCCAGCTGTTCCCATCTCACGAACGTCTCCTTGAGATATTGTCCCATCTTGGCAAAGTTAGTTTTCCTAAAGTCTAAGAGCCTTGTTTATGAGTAGATTTTTTCAGCCCCTACAATCTGGTGATCACTGGATACGAGATGATCTCCCACTATGACATCAGAAACACTTTTCCTATTAGTAAGCACCAAGTCTATTATGGCCCTTTCACATGTAGGTTCTGTTACCAGTTGCCGGAATAGTTCTCCCTGTAGAAAATCCAGGATCTCCTTATTTCTAGATGACACCGCAGCAGGGGTATAGCAATCTGCATCCAGCATATTGAAATCAACTATCAGTAGCACTTCTTCTTTCATGGCAATACTGTTTATGTCTTCTATTAAATCCCTGTCCACTTCTTCTCCCTGTGATGGAGATCTGTATTTCATATCCATGCAAATGGAGTTCCCTTTCCCTCTTACTAGTTTAATCTACAGTGCCTCCTTTCTCCCTTTTAGGCCCTGTAATTCTATAACTTTAATCTGAGAGCAGCTCAGTTTTTCGATGGCCTGAACACAGATGACTTAGAGTATGGGTGTCAGTGATGGTTTCTCATTTGAGTGAGTAGCCAGAGGATTTAGGCTCACTGGAGGTACAAGGCCATCCACTCCATGATAGAGCAAGCATTTTTAGTGTTAAACAATGGCTTCAGCTGTTTAAATCATTACCAGTTTAGTCCAGCTCACTCCAGACTCACTGCATCCTTGGAGACACTATTCCCACATTACCCATACCATACCCTCCAGCCCCCCTCCCCCGTTATAGATAATTTAGCCTCACAGCCATGTTTGAGCTAATGTTAATTACCGTACTGCTTTAGTTTTTGTACCCCTTTAATGTTATATGTAACTACTGTTCCACTTAAGTTCTCTGTATTGCACTATTTTCTATGTAAACCGTTTTGACTAGTAGAAAAAAAAAGATGTTAAATAAATAAATCACTCAGATGAAGCTTTATAATATTCCCCAGAGAAAGCGGGTATAACTATACTCACCTACTGCATTCTTCAAAATACTGCATCAAAGCCCACATGAATTCTCTCCTCCCACCAGATCCCATCTGTCACTCCTACCATCAGATTTCAGAACAGCCTTATGGTGGTGAGTCAGGTCAGAAACTGAGTCACAGCAGATAACCTCCTGTATGTAGTGCCAAAAATAGCAAAGAAAGATTATATTTTACTCCAGCCCTTACTCCACCTTAGCTAGCCGAGTATACCTTTTTACATTTCTGTTTACAGAGCATAGTTGTCCCCATGGGCATTCCTCTGCTGCTTCCTTCAGGTACACTCTCAACAAAAAAAAGAAGTAAGATCATCTACTTTATTCAGTATAAAGAAGCATGTTAGGATTGACCACAAGGGGAACCTTTGAAGGCCTTTACATTGGCCTTTTCTTTGACACTACGGGCCTCTATAAAAAACAGCTCATAGGGTCACACAGTGTATGCCAGGGGGTTGGCTCTAGGAGAAATCTTCCCATTGGCTCCCAAAGGTTTCTCCTGAGCTTCTGTCCAGAGAAAAAAAGAAAGATATAAGCACAGACTTTTTAACTGCTCAAAAAACACAGATTTTATTTACATGAGAGGCAATAAACATTCAAGTCAATATTTGAGTTGATTTGTTGACGTTATTCTTCAAAATACTGCATATGGAAAGCGGTGTATATAAATGCCCGTAGCATGGGAAATAAGATCCCAGATGTTGAAACTTTAATGGGAGAGGCTGACTTGGAATTAGTGGTAGTTACAGAAACATGGTTCACAGAAAACCAGTACTGGGATGAAACTTTACCAGGCTATACTTTATTCAGAAAGGACAGGGTATGAAGAAGGGGAGGAGGAGTGGCACTATATGTAAAAAACAATATTAAAGCTTTGGAACTACAGAGCTTAAAAGGGAGAGAGGAAGCACTGTGGGTTAAATTAGAAAGAGGGAAAGAGAAATCTATTTGTATTGGCGTGCTATACAGACCTCCCTCACAGGAGGAAGAGGTGGATGGAGAGTTAATTGAAGACAGATGAAGCATTGCCAGGAAAGGGGAAGTGCTACTGATAGCGGATTTCAATATGCCAGATGTTGATTGGCACATTCCTGCTGCAGTATCATCTAGAAGTAAGGAGATCCTTGATTCTCCACAGGGAGAACTATTCAGGCAACTGGCAAAAGAACCCATGCGTGAAGGGGCCATAATGGACTTGGTGCTTACCAATGGTGAAATGGTTTCTGGTGTTATGGTGGGAGATCATTTTGCATCCAGTGATCACCAGATGGTGTGGTTCAGTATTAGGACTAGGGTTATTCAAAAGCGAGGGTCTTAGACTATAGGAAAACTAATTTTGCCAAGATGGGCCTATACTCAGGAAGTCGTTAGTGGGATGGGAACAGCTGGGGGATGCAGAAAAGCAGTGGGCAAAACTGAAAGGGAATATTTTAAGGGCAACCAACATTTTTGTTAAAATGGTAAATAAAGGTAAAAGGATAAGGAGACCGCTATGGTTTTCAAAAGAAGTAGCTGAAAAGATGAAGAAAAAGAGGGAGGCCTTCATGAAATACAAGAGATCACAGAGAGAGGAAGACAGGCATCTATATTTGGAACATCATAGAGAAGATAGCAAAGTAGTCAGGAAAGATTCAAGAAGAGGAGGAAATAGCCAATGCAATAAAATGGGGGACTACAACATTTTTCAGATATGTTATTTAGAAGAGGAAGGGCAAAAGTGGTATTCTCAGACTCCAAGGTGAAGGGGAGGAATATGTAAAAGTTGATGAGAATAAAGCATAATTGCTTAAGAAATATTTCTGTTCCATGTTTACAGATGAAGAACCAGGAGCAGGACCTCAGAAAACGCCCACAAACTGAAACAGAAGCGAGGGGCATCTTGAACAATTTTCAGAAGACTGTGTTCGTGAGAAACTAGCTAAACTTAAAGTAGGCAACGCGATGGGACCGGATGGGATACACCCTAGAATACTGAGGGAACTTAGGGACGTTCTAGCAGCTCCACTGACTGACCTTTTCAATGCCTCATTAGAGTCAGGAGAAGTGCCAAAGGACTGGAGAGAGGCACATGTGGTCCCTTTACATAAAAGAGGAAGTAAGGATGGTGGTGAGCAAATTATTGGAAGCACTGCTGAAAAAGAAAATAGTGAGGTTTTTGGAGTCCAGGTGATTACAGGATTCAAAGCAGCATGGATTCACTAGAGGCAGGTCTTGTCAGACAAATCTGATTGATTTCTATGACTGGGTAGCCAGTGAAACTGTTTTAGTTTGGGAGTTATATGATCTTGTCGGCTTGGCTTATCATCTGGAAGTCACTGATGTCGAGCAGTGGGTGGAGGTGTCTGAGTATTTTCATCATGTGATATGCTGTCAATATGGTTTTCTTGATGTGCGATTGTAAATTTAATTACTGGTCTAGGGTTATTCCAAGATACTGATTTCAGACTTTATTTGTAGGTCTATGTAGGGCATAGTAGAAAAGGCACATTCCTGGCTTTTAAGTGAATGGATGCAACAGCTGAGTCCAGATGGAGTGATACCAGTGATCCTTTGTAAGTACCCAGCTCCTCATCTGGAGCTGGGAACTTACAAATTTGTCCATAATATATTAGAGCTACCCATCAGTGACAGCATATACCCCTTGGATACTGTTTCCTGGTGAAAAAAATCTGTAACAAACACAACACAACTTCCTACAAGCTTAACATTTTGTTCATTGTAATCACATAAAGCTATACTCTGGGATGGAAGAAACAACTCCATGAAAGTTTCTTCACTGATAACTGGCACCCAAGACTCAGAATCAGCCTTCATTTTGAGTAATAACAGCCATGAATTGTTTAGGATAAGTGTCTACCAATTTTACACCTTCAAAAATATTTGATTAATTTGTAAGACAGACTTCCCTTTGTTAAATCCATGCTGGTTCTTTCCTATTGAGCCATATTTATATTTTGACCAGTTATTTTGCTCTTAATATTTTTTCCGTTCTTCCTCTGACTTTCTTCTCTCAATGCCCTTTTCTTCCACTGCCAACTCCAGGCTTTGATCTTTTCACCTTGCTGCTCCTTATGCCTGGAACAAACTTCCTGAATCTGTATGTCAGATCTCATCTCTCCCCATTTTCAAATCCATTCTAAAAGCTCAACTCTTTGAGGCTGCTTTTGGATCAAAATTCCCTCGCTCTCCTTTCCCTATTTAAACCTCTTGTTTCTCTTATATTGTACTGTCTGTCTTATTTAGATTTTAAGCTCTAATAAGTAGGGCCCATCTTCTATATGTTCTTGTGCAGAGCTGCATATGCCTTGTAGTGTTATATAAACGATTAATAGTAGTAGTAGTAATACCTAGTACTGATGTCAAACTCATTGATTTATTATTTTCTGGATGAATCCTAGTGTCTTTTTAAAAAGTGGTTTTATATTAGCTATCTTTCAGTACTCGGGTACAGTGGTAGATTTGAATGATAGGTCACCAGGCAGGTCTACACAGGGGCAGATTTATTATGAAACTAATGAAGCTTAAGCTTCAGGACCCCGAATCCCAGAGAAGCCCCAAAAGCAACTTTAGTCCACATAGCTTAACATTTTTGGGTATACTGTATGAGAAGAGGTTTTTTTAAAAAAAAAAATATTAATAATATAGTGTAATTCAATATAAAATAATAGTTACAATAAAAATTAAAAGATTATTAAAGTATCATGTAGGCTAATCGTAAACGAAAAAACATTCAAATTAAGGATGTTTCATTCCAAATATATATGTAATATAAAATAATTATAAATAATTTAAAGCACTATTAACATTTATGACTGAAATTAAAACTTTTATTAAAATTATATAACATTTCCCTACTTTTCATCTTCCCATAACTCAAAAACTTTATTCATACCAGAGACTTTCACATGTGAGATAATCCAGTACAGCAATTTTAATCAAAATCTGAGATGTGGTTTAGAAAATTTGTGGCGATCTGTTGTGGAACAACCCCATTGAAGAAGATAAAATTGGCTATTCAGACCTCGTTGCTGGTTGCGAAAGGGCCCCCATAGCAGTCCAAACTTCAGGGCCCCAAAAATGTAGGTCCGCCACTGGGTCTGCAGTTTCATATTTGAATTCCTTCAGAATAATGGTTGAATACCATTAGACCCTGAGGTTTTGCTAGTTTGTTTGTCCATTTGTTCTAGTAACTCTTCCAGACTCACTGTCATTTGTTTAAGTTTCTTTGAATAGTTTCATTATGGATATATTGCCAGCATTATCTGCACTGAAAGTTAAGCCGAAAGAATTCATTTAGCAGATCATGTTCAAACTAAACAGCCCCTCCTTGAAAATTTAGAGGACTGCAAGGAATACAGATATATGTATACTAGTGTTCTTTGCAGGTGCAAAATATTAGGCATAAAGGACCTGATATTCAGTGCCGGCAGCTAGTGCGATTACAATAGCTAGGCGCCAGTGCTGAACATTAAACCCAGATATGCAATACTGGAGTTGCCACACAGCCTCCGCTGCCACAGAGGTTAACCAGGCAGCAACAATATTGAGCCGCAGCCCGGCTAGCTCTTATGGGTAAAGATAGGCCAGTTTTTGCTGCACCTATCTTTACCCACGGATTGCAAACCGGGCAGTGGCTCAATATCGCCGCGGCCTGGCTTGCGATCGACTCCACCCAGAAACACCTCCGACATGCCCTGATGCTAAATGGTTAGAATCGGGGCATATAGTGGCATTAGTCTAAGATATTCAGCGGCACTAGTGCTGAATATCCCGCTTAGGGGCATTTACATGGGTTACAGCTCTGTAAACCATGTAAATGCTTTGGAATATTGGAATATTGAAGTATTTATAGCTATTTCAAAATGAAATCACTGCATAGTTTATTGTTGTCCTCCCCCCACCCCTTTCAAACCCATCTCTTTTTGATGCAGCTATGGGTATACATGCTGTCATATAACATGGGTGTGTTTAAAGATAAGAACGGAAGAAATGCCATACTGGTTCAGGCCAAGGGTCCCTCAAGCCCAGTAACCTGTTTCCAACAGTGGCCAGTCCAGGCCAGAAGTAACTGTCAGGTTCCAAAGGGTAAGCAGTGGATTTCTCCAGTCCTCTTTAATAATGGTTTATGGACTTTTCCTCCAGGAACTCATCCAACCTTCTTTTAAACCCCGCTACACTAACCGCTTTTACTACATGTTCTGGTGGCGAATTCTAGAGTTTGATTACATGTTGAGTGAAAAAATATTTTCTCCAATTAGTCTTAATTGTGCTACATTTTAGCTTCATTGTGTGATCCATAGTTTTTCCACTTTTTGAAGGAGTAAATAACCAATCTGTATTTACCTGTTCCACTCCGTTCATTATTTTATAAACCTTTATTATATCTACCCTCAGCCGTCTCTTTTCCAAGTTGAAGATCCCTAACCTTTTAAGTCTTTCATTGTAGGAATATCCTTCCATCCCCTTTACCAAGTTACCATGCTATTTACCATTTTCACACTAATACTGAGCTTGTATGTTATGTGTGACCATGTATGGTAATAATGTTGACATGCTCTAGAGGTAAAGTTTTTGTGTGTTCACACTAAAATTAGAACATAGCCTATTAAGTGATACTTTATTGTGCATGTTTTAATTTTATGTTTTAATGTATCGGACGATAAATATTGCACACAGAGCCAGGGAGGGTAATTTTATAAGAGGTTAAATGGGTAAACGTAGATCGATTGTTTACGTTATCAAAATATAGAAAGACTAGGGGACATGCAATGAAGCTACAGGGTAAACTATTTAAGACTAATAAAAGAAAATATATTTTCACTCAACGTGTAATCAAACTCTGGAATTTGTTACCGGAGGATGTAGTAAAGGCTGTTAGTGTAGCTGGGTTTAAAAAAGGTTTGGACAAGTTCCTGGAGGAAAGGTACATAAACCATTATTAAGAAGGGACCCAGGATATCAATACTTGACCCAGTACAAGCATTGCGGAACCTGTGTCTTTTGGGGAAACTGCTAGTTATGTATGACCTAGATTGGCCACTGTTGGAAACAGGATACTGGGCTTGATGGACCTCGGTCTGACCCAGTATGGCATATCTTATGTTCTTATGTTAGGTTCCTAGGCTGTGATGTCACATAGATGCATATGTTGCACCTATTTAATAAAGGTAACATATTCACTTATGTACCTTTATGAAATTACCTCCCCAAAAGCTGCTGTACAAAGTTATGCCCGCTTCAACAGTAACTTTGTGGGTATATGTGCCAGCAATGCTGGCTTAACCATTAAGAGGGTCATTCTAAAACATTTAGTCATGGTTTGGATGTCTGCAGACATGCACCTGGACGTAGTCGTCATTTGCAGACGTCTCCAGAATGGTGACATACGTGGGGCATGGCAGAGGTGTGTCTGGGGAGGGTCAATGGACTTACACATCCCCGTTCACTCCCAGGCCAACTGCAGACACGTGCATGTTTATTCCTGCTCCAGGCACGAATGGGTATCAGGAAAGTGTTTGTTTTCACCTTAAAACATCCAGAGAGTGTAGAGAAGATGGAGAATTAAGTGACTAACTTTGGATTACAAAGTCCCACACTAGGATTTGAGAACCCAGGCCACCCAGCTCTTAAGCCACTACTCTAGCCATTATGCTACTAGATGGTTTGGTTCTGAAGTACTCTCCTGGGGACATCTGTGTAGACATTTGATACACAGGCATATCGGGCACATCCACGTTTCTGCAATTGTGCCTGAACTTACACGTGCCTGTCTTCCTTTACAGGCATTCTGGCCTTGACGTCCCACATTGCACTTAGACATCTGATTTGGAATGTGCCTCGAAGCACACTTGGAGATTGCCTAGGGCAGCAGCTTCTTGGGTGTGGCAAGGAACAATTGCATTCAGGGCCGGCATGAGAAGTTGAGGCACCCTAGGCGAACCTCATCTCTTGCCCCCCGCCCCCCCCCCCCCCCCCCCCCCGCCGCAGCTCCCAGTGCCACTGCTGTTGCTCTTTTCAGGGACATACCATGGCCGCAAACAGTCCCACGACGCTTACATTTAAGCTTCAGTGCCGCAGGGCTGTTTGCTTCTGCCCCCTCTGACGCCTGATGCCGACTTCCTCTTTCGGCATCAAGCGTCAGAGAAGGGGTGGAAGCAAACAGCCCTGCGGTGCCAAAGCTTAAAGGTAAGCGCCATGAGGCTGTTTTCTTTTCGGCTATTGCTGTCATTGTACATCCCAGAGAGCTGTGACAACCACAGCAATGAAGGGCCCCTGTAGGGCCAGCACTCTATGCGACCACCCAGTTCGCCTTATGGTAGCACCAGCTCTGGTTGCATTCAAGGCAAAACTATAAGTCCTGACAGTCACAAACAAGCAAAGAACTATCAGCATGTACATTCACCCACAGAGAAAGCAAGCGATTTTCAAGTAGCCCAGTAACCCATTTACCTGGATAAACAATTTTTGTCAATTGTCTTCATTATATATACAAATATATACAAAGCAAAGTAAGATGTCTGTTTTGCACAGGATTGTTCTGGGAAGGGTGATGTTGGGGTTGTTCAGTTTAATTATCAAACTGTTGGGGGGGGGGGGCTAAGGACATGACAGTTAATGGTAGCTATGTGTAGGCCCAAGCTTTTTGTTGTTTTTGTCGCAAACAAACCTAATTGCTTTTGTTTTCCACTACTAGTGTTGTTGTTGTTAAGTGCCGTCAAGTCGGAGTCGACTCATGGCGACCCTCTGGTTAGCTACCCTAAATTGTGTTCGTCTTCAGTCAGGAGGCTCATTGTTGACAGACTGGTACCCGTAGCTGCTGTTATTGTATCGATCCATCTCATTGCTGGCCTTCCTCTTTTGCGTTGACCTTCTATCTTGCCAAGCATGATGTCTTTCTCTAATGATCTCTCTCTTCGCATGATGTGTCCAAAGTATGAAAGTCGAAGACTTGTAATCTGAGCTTCTAAAGAAAGCTTAGGTTTGATCTCCTCTAGTACCGACTGGTTTGTTCTTCGGGCAGTCCATGGTATGCGCAGTATTCGCTGCCAGCACCATAATTCAAAGGCATCAATTTTCTTCCTGTCTGTCTTTTTCACTGTCCAGCTTTCACATCCATATGATGTTATTGAAAATACCATCAGCTATAGTCAAATACACTCCAAATATATCAAAATGAAGTAGACAATGAAGCTCAAAATTCTCCAGCAGGTATTATACAGAATGAAGTGCAACCATTCTATAACGCACGAGGTCTCAGACTGTGGGATTATGTGGCCAAAACTGACCTACTGTGTCTCCCAATTTTGCATCAACGACCTCCCTGGAAGTGTTAGTAATAACCAGGTGCACTCTCAAATTTCACTCATCCTGCTTAAATGAGTAATAATGCATAAAAACCAAATAATCTTCAATCTTCAAATCAAAACCATTCACCAAAAAAATTTATATTCTTATCTTATTTGCTGTAGATAAACAAGCTGGCAAAAACGTTTGTTCAAACTGTCAGATCACCCAACGCCGTTCACTGGCACTGCCTACGCGTTTCTCCATGCGGTTCTTCAGGGGCCGCGCGGCGTTTTCCACCAGCTGTGGTTAATTGCATTGCAGAACAGTGCGGTATTGGTGAAGAAAGTGGGCAGCATTCTTTACTTGCTGAGCTGTTGTTTGGATGTTTGGCATTTTCACAGTTAGCCCCTGAAGAACCGCGTGGAGAAATGCGTAGGCAGTGCCAGTGAACGGCGTTGGGTGATCTGACAGTTTGAACAAACGTTTTTGCCAGCTTGTTTATCTACAGCAAATAAGATAAGAATATACATTTTTTCGGTGAATGGTTTTGATTTGAAGATTGAAGATTATTTGGTTTTTATACATTATTACTCATTTAAGCAGGATGAGTGAAATTTGAGAGTGCACCTGGTTATTACTAACACTTCCAGGGAGGTCGTTGATGCAAAATTGGGAGACACAGTAGGTCAGTTTTGGCCACATAATCCCACAGTCTGAGACCTTGTGCGTTATAGAATGGGTGCACGTCATTCTGTATAATACCTGCTGGAGAATTTTGAGCTTCATTGTCTACTTCATTTTGATATATTTGGAGTGTATTTGACTATAGCTGATCTGTACACACTCTGCAATTAAAAGTCCTATACTCAGTGATTGAAAATACCATGGCTTGAACAAGTCAAATCTTTGTATGGAGAGAGACATCTCTGCTCTTGAGAATCTTATCTAGGTCTTTCATAGCCATTCTGCCAAGAGCAATGCGTCATTTGATTTCTTGACTGCTTGTTGCTTTTTTATTGATAGTTGATCCAAGTAGGTTAAAGTTGTTCACAATTTCAATTTCTTCTCCTTCAACGATGAACCTGTTGATTATGCCTGTTGTCATAATCTTTGTCTTCTTTACATTAAGGTGCAGGCCCATTTTGAGACTACGTTCTTTGATTGTGAGAAGCAAATGTTTCAGATCATCTTCACCTTCAGCCAGTAATGTAGTATCATCAGCATAGCGAAGGTTGTTGATGAGTCTTCCACCAATCTTCACACCTCTGTTGTCTTCATACAATCCTGCTTCTCTGATTTGTTCTGCATATAAATTAAACAGGTAGGGGGAAAGTATGCAGCCTTGTCTTACACCTTTGCTTATTTTAAACCATTCTGTTTCTCCTTGTTCCATTTGAACTGTTGCTTCTTGATCAATGTACAGATTGCGCAAGAGAACGATCAGGTGTTCTGGTATACCCATGCTTCTTAATGTGGCCCAGAGTTTCTCATGGTTTACACAGTCAAAAGCCTTGCTATAGTCGATAAAGCACAAATAGATATCCTTTTGGTATTCTTTAGTCTTTTCAAGGATCCATCTCACATCCGCACTGATGTCTCTCATTCCTCGCCCTTTCCTGAACCCTGCTTGCACTTCAGGTAGTTCTTGTTCCAGGTATGGTTGTAGTCTTTTTTGAATAATCTTCAGTAGAATCTTGCTGGCATGTGGGATCAGAGTGATTGTTCGATAATTTCTACAGTCAGTTGGATCACCTTTCTTTAGTATTGGTATAAACACAGATCTTTTCCAGTCAGTTGGCCATGATGTTGCCTTCCATATTTCTTGGCAGAGCCTTGTAAGTATGGTAACAGCTGCATCAGATTGCTGCAATACTTCTATAGGAATGCTATCAATGCCTGGTGCTTTTTTCTTTGATAAGGCTTTCAATGCTGCTTCAACTTCTTCTTTCATCACCAATGGTTCCCGATCATAAGGTACAGGTTGAAACGGCTGTTGGTCCACTTGATCTTTATCATATAAAAACTCTGTATATTCCTTCCACCTTTTCTTGATCTTCTCAGCATCATTCAACATAGAACCTTGAGTATCTTGTAACATTCCAATTTGAGGCTGGAACTTTTTCTTTAACTCTCGTAGCTTTAGGAAAGCCGATCTTGTTCTTCCTCTAATAGTTTCTGCTTCTATTTCCTTGCAAGTGTCATTGTAGTACTTTTCCTTGTCCTGTCTTGCTGCACGCTGGAAATCTCTGTTGAGTTCTGCGATTGTCTTTCTTTCTCCTCTGGCTTTAGCTTCTCTGCGTTTCTGGGCAATTTTCAGAGTTTCTTCCATCATCCATTTTGGCCGTTTTCGCTTTTTCACCTTTTGTAGAGACTTCTCGCTTTCTTCCAACACAACCTTCTTGATTGCATTCCATAACTCTTCCGGAGCTCTGTCATTTGTATCTAAAGCAGCAAATCGATTTTGCAGGCAGTCTTTAAATTCCAGTGGTATATTCTCAAGGTCATATTTTGCTGCATTCATGAGTGGTTTGCTCTTTTTCAACTTTAACTTGAGTTTGCATACTAGTAGTTGATGATCTGTACCACAGTCAGCTCCGGGTTTTGTCTTTGTTGATGTTATAGAACTTTTCCATCGTTGACTTCCACAGGTGTAGTCAATTTGATTTTTATACAATCCATTGGGTGAAGTCCATGTGTACAGTCACCGCTTGTGTTGCTGGAAGAAGGTGTTTGAGATGAATAGATCATTGGTCTTGCAGAATTCTATCAGTCTTTCTCCAGCTTCATTTCTGTTGCCAAGTCCATATTTTCCAACTACTTTGCCTTCTTCTTTATTGCCAACGTTTGCGTTCCAGTCACCCATGACTATCAGGATATCCTGTTTGCATGTTCTGTCAATTTCAGCTTGTACTTGTTCATAGAACTCTTCAATTTCATTCTCTTCTGCAGCTGTTGTTGGGGCATATACTTGAATTATAGTTGTGTTGATAGGCAATCCTCGTAGACGAATAGAGATTAAGCGTTCACTGACTGCATTGTATTTCATTACAGTTCTTGCAAGTTTCTTCTTTATTATAAATGCAACACCATTTCTTCTTTGTCTTTCATTTCCAGCATAGTAGACCATGTGATCATCTGATGCAAAGTGCCCGATGCCAGTCCATTTCAGTTCGCTGACACCCAACAGATCAAGTTGTATACGTTCCATTTCATTCTTGTATATGTTCCATTTCATTCTTGACCACCTCCAACTTCCCTTGGTTCATGCTTCTTACGTTCCATGTTCCAATGTGTAAGACATCTTTACAGCTTCTGACTCTCATTTCATGCGCAGCTACATCAGCAGTCAGACTTCCCGAGGGCTTTGATCCAACCACATCATAAATGCTGGCTTTACTCTGAAAAGTCTTCAGCTCTTCCCCAGTAGCTAGTTGAGTGCCTTCCGACTTGGGGGTCTCGTCTTCCAGCACCATAGCACAATTTGTTTTGTTGTAACTAACCTTTGGGTTTTCATGGCAAGATACAGAAGTAGATTGCTGGGCCTTTCTTCCGCGCAGTTTAAGTTTGGTGGTGTTGCTATTGTCACAAAAATGTGATCCTCCGCCATCAACACTATCCCATTCTGCTGCTGCCCAGATGGGTGTTTTGTCTTGGTCTGGCACCTCAGCTGAGACCTGTCCATCTTGGGAGACCCAGATAGTAGTTAAACTACCAATAGTTTAGCTCTCTGCATCACTGATGCACGCAAGCCCTCACGGCACAACAAGCTGCAAACCAAGTGCTACAAATCATTTGTATAGCACCACAAGGTGTACACAGCACAGTATATAGACATGTAGGAGACAGTCCCAGCTCATCAGATCTTACAATCTAATCAAGACAGACAACACAGCAGCTGAGGAGTAGGGTAAGAACATAAGAACATAAGATATGCCATACTGGGTCAGACCAAGGTCCATCAAGCCCAGTATCCTGTTTCCAGCAGTGGCCAGTCCTGGTCACAAGTACCTAGCAGTTTCCCAAAAAGATGCACAGGTTCATAATGCTTGTATTGGGGCAAGCAGTGATATCCTGGGTCCCTTTTAATAATGGTTTATGGACCTTTCCTTCAGAAACTTGTCCAAACCTTTTTTAAACCCAGCTACACTAACAGCTTTTACTACATCCTCCGGTAACAAATTTGATTACACATTGAGTGAAAAAATATTTTCTCTTATACGTCTTAAATAGGTTACCCTGTAGCTTCATTGTATGTCCCCTAGACTTTCTATATTCAGATGACGTAAACAATTGATCTACGTTTACTCATTCCACTCCATTCATTAATTTATAGACCTCTATCATATCTCCCCTCAGCTGTCTCTTTTCCAGGTTGAAGAGCCCTAACCTTTTTAGCCTCTCTTCATAGGAGTATCCTTCCATGTACTTAGGTGGTGTATGCACACAAATTGCTTGTGTGCACGTATACCTCCAAATTTATACACACACACACACACACACACAATCAGTATACCAGCACACAAGCAGTTTGTGTGCATGCTTAATTTTTAGACATGCAAACGAATGCCCAGATGTGCCCACAATGCCCAAGACTGGTTAATGGTGGGGAATGGGGCAAACTGAATGTTTGCCAAGTATACCTAATGCTCTTGCACTGGCCTTGTGTGCAGTAAGAATTGGAATTTATGTATACATTTTATAAGTTACATGCATAGTGTTAATCTTGCCCCCTCTCTGCCCATTCTCTGCTCCCTACATGTATATTGCATAAATGTAGTCACTTTCAGGTCAGTAGTCAAGTGACATGGGCACTGGCGTAAGTTAAACACCAATGCTGGCATTTAATTTAATCTTTAATTCAATGCCGCTATCTGTATATAAGTATTGGCAGTGAATATACGCATTTACTGGTGACCATACTGGCACTACTCATGTAAAACTCTGTTCTACACACACAAGACATTCATAATATTTCAAAAGCAAATAGGATGAAAAGTCCATCAGGACCTGCCAATGTGGTGCAATTTGTGTAGGGTTGCATGTAGACTGCAGAGGTACAGCTTGCGTTGGAAGAAATATGAAAGCAACAGTTTTAATTAATACAAGGAGATTATTGCAGCTTGCTGTGTTTAATTTAGAATATTGCAGAGTAAGCAAAGGGTTAGGTTTCTCTTTTAAGCAAGGAATAATGTCCTGATACTCTGCATGCAATAATTATCAGTGAGATAAATAAAAAGTTAATGCCCAAGGAAATGACTTGGATGTATTGCCATAAGTTTAATGCTGGTTGCTCTGAAGTTCGAGCTCTTTCTGGAGCAGAGACTACAGCAAGGTGTACCCAACCCTGTCATTTTTATTTTAGCAAATGGGTGTTTCAGGTCAGCAACACGGAGGCCGCAACCTGTTCCTGCTTTCATGTCCAGTGACTCAGAATTCATTTACAGGGCTAGTGTCCTCAGCTTTGTTTCTCTTCCCAGTCCCCACTCATAGTTAAATAGTGCCAGGGCGTCTTGGAAACTTGACTGCAGGCAAGAGGACTGAAAGCAGTAAACATTGCTAAGAGGTGACAATCCCTTCCTCTGTGTGTGTGTCTGTATGTGTGTGTGTGTGTGTGTGTGTGTGTATTTAGGCAGTAAATAGTTTAAGAAGTGACAATACCTTCCTGTATACGTGCTTTTATCAATTCAGAGACAGTCAGCACCACAGAAGCAGCTCCAGTCACACTGAATAAGTAATAAAGAGTTTGTAATTCTGTCTCAGCAGTTTAACATGACACTGGCCTGTCCTGGAGGCCACTAGCTTACAAGCGGCTACTTCGACTGTGCAGGACACTTCCAAAGAGACATGAAGGTGGCAGACGTTTTCCTGCTTCCTGGTGACAGGTTTCTAGCAGTGACTTGCCTTGGATTTTGGTGACCTTATGAAATTGACTCCTTTGCTGGGTATTTTCTGAATTTCCAAAGGTAGGTAAGACCATTTTTATCTTGCCTTATTTTTTGCCTTGTGTTTTGAAGACTAAGATCAGTATCTCTGTTCAACAAAGAGCTTTGAGAAGAGTTACTAGAAGTGTCAAATGAAAGCTCAAAACCTTTAGTTACATATGTGGGTCAAAAGCCCAAAAACTGGTTCTAGGGTTAAGTGTGTGGGGTTTCAGCTTCAGTCACAGGCAGCAGGAACTGACTTTTATTTAGAAGTTACATAAGGAAATTTTTTAGCATTAACTCAAATTTTTTTTAATCAGCTCTATTGATTCCATAAAAATAGCTTTTGGCTCAGTTTTTTCAGCAGCGGGTTTTGTACTGGGCAGGTGGCAATGCTAGCAACAGCTTTGGTGTTAATACTCTCCCTGTAATCGCCTTGGACCTTTCTGCATATAGAGTAGCAGTTTATCACCCAGAAAGTGTATATTACTTAATAGACCACTAGCAGAGAAAAGTACAGTAATTAATTGATTCAGAAAGCTCCCCGCCCCCCATCCCCCCCCCCCCAAAAAAAGCAAGGGCATAAAGTATGTAGGTCTGCACAACTGTTTTGAAAGGAGAAACACAAAGGCCTAACAATGAATGCCAAAGTTGCTCAAGGATGGTGGGATGGGTCAACCATATTACTCCAATCGGACATTAAAGGGCTCATTCTGTCCCAGACGTAGATCCCCTCTGTATGCCCGGTCTGAGCTGGACGTACAGAGGGGATCGCAATTCTGATCCCGCAGAGCACATCTAGCCCCGCAGGATCAGAATTGCGATCAGTCCTGTACGTGCAGGCCGGGGCTGCGAGTCAGTCTGGCCTGCACGTACATTTATTTTATTTATTTATTTAACCCGACTTCTATACCACCTTATCCTTAAATGCACAGCCCGACTAACTCAGTCAGGGCTTTTAAACGCAGCCGCGGTGCCATAGCGTCCGGTTGCCATGGCACTGCGGCTCCATTTAAAAGCCGCAATGCCAACCACCAGATAAAAGTGTTTGTTCCCTGCAGCCCAACTCCCGATCCGGCCTCCTAAGGCCAGGGTCAGGCTGCGGGGAATGTCCCCTGGCCCCCCCCCCCCCCCCCGTGCCCCGGTATTAAAGAAGAAACATGTCCAGGGCAGTTATTCCACCTCAGAGGCGGAATAACTTCCCTGCATATGTCGCCAGCCCTGGACCTACAGGGCCGACATTAGAATCGTCCCTGTATGTCCAGGGCAGGCGACCCCCCAGACTCTGCCCCTGAGCCGCCCCTTCCCTGCACCGTCTAACTTCCCCACACAACCGGCGGGGGAAGGCCCAAAGAGTGGGGATGGACGTCCCGTTGGGATGTCCATCCCCGCTATTCGTGGCACAGAATAACCCCCTAAAGGGGCAAGTTTTTAAGGTGCTTCCTAATTTTAGGTGCTAGCAGTGCACCTAAATGTCAGTATTTTAGTCATTTACACGCATAAGTGACACTTACGTGCATAAATGACCTCATAAAATACCGAGTAGTGTTAAAGCATGCACATTGTTTGCATTGCACGTATTTTCACTGTAGGCGTGCGCATGAGCAGTGTGTAAGTATGAACATTGATTATAGAATGCCATCATTTATGTGCATACAATCCTTGTATGTATGTATAATGCTGGGCAAAACACTGGGAACACAACCCACTAAGTGTGCATTTATGTTATGTCTATTTTACAGTATAAAGCTAAGTGTGCATATTCTTGACTTTATAAAATACTAGTATAATTGTCAAAGAACATGCCTTAAGGTGTAAAGACTTACACCATCCCTAGAGCCGGTGTAAATTACCATGTAACATTGTAACAGCAGAGCGCAGACAAACCAATGATACCAGGAGTCTGTTCAGAAAGTCCAAATCATTTATTTGTGCACAAGTCTCAAGCAGAATCAAATTCAAAATGGCTGAGCAATGGTTTCTAGCAAAACAACAACTTTTATAGACTTCTTCTCCATTCTAGACATAGGAAAACATTTCATTGGTCCCGGTACCCTCCCGTACACCTTCTATTGGTTCCGGTACCGATATGGCCAGCCAATGATGTTCTTTGACTGGGCTTAGCACCTGCTTACCCCCCTTATACTCCCAATTACAATGGTCAGTTCACCAACTTAGATACTTTTCCCCTCCAAGGCCATTTAACTAGTTAGCACATGTGGGAAAGTAGGGCACTGTAACCTTTCTTTCAGCAGATTTAATTAATTCTATAGCAGCTGTATTTTCTTATCAGTAGCAATTAAACTTATTTTTCTATATTTTTCTAAGTTTCGATTCTGCTCAGCTAAGCTGATTATGCTTTGCTAAGTTTCAGTTCTACAATAGCAGCCTATTGGGGGATGTGCAATTCCTTTGGGCCTCTCCACAGGCTTCATTTACAGGTCAAGCTAGTTAGGCCTGTCTGCTTATTTCAGACACCATGGATCATAGGCCTTCGCCTACCACAACATAAATGCATGAAAACGCACATTAACTAGGCATGACTATAAAATTGCCTTACTGGGTGTCATTTTATAAAGAGCATGTAGAACAGTGTTTTGTGTACTCAAGTGGGTTTTTATAAAATTGCCCAGGATTATACATACACACAAAATCAATTGACAAGTTGGAGGTAATTGTTTAACAGGGCATCTATGTCAAAGTTCCAAAAAGGTACATGGATTTAAGCTTATTTTATAAAGGCAGCTTCCATATCATCCTGCTAGGCCATTCCAGACAAGTGGGTTGTGTTCCCCTACCAGCAGAGGTGGAGACAGATTAAAATCCAGAGTCTTCTGATAACCTAATCCTGTACTGTGTCAGGAGCAGCTAGAGGGTATACAACCTCAGTATTTCTCTGTCTCCAGCCGAGTGTGGACGCATCAAAGTAGCTCTGTGAAAACTATGAGAGAGCTTGATCTAGCGCGTGAGTAACTATTCCAAGGGCAACTTCCTCTGTTGAGCCAACGTAGGAGGCATCCATAGGGTCACTCTTAAAGAAAGAGGAGCTGGCGGTGCTGATTCATCAAGTTTCCTCTGCTCTGCAGCTGTCAGGTGCTGTGCTGGCAAAGTAGGAGCCACAAGACTACCCCCTCTGTCAGGGGGATCAGAAAACCCTCCAGGATGTTTCTTTTCCTGGAATTCCTGAAGAGAATGATACACGCGGAATGGGACTCACCTGCTGCTCTTCTGAAAAGGGGTCAGGGTCATGAGTCAGCACTGCACCCTCCTCAGGAAGACCTTGGCTGTATACATGGTAAAGAATTTCTTGACATTCGGAAAGCAAATTAAAATCATGGGAGGGTGGCATATTCAAAATTGTTTACCAGTTAGGAGAACTGGTAACCGGTTAAATTGCGGTCAACGGGATATTCAGGTAGATAAGTGTTTTTAGTGCTGCTGAATATGTCCAGACTCATATAATCTGAGGGGGGGAGGGGATATTTAGCAGCGGCGACTACCCCTTGCAAAGTGGCTAGCCATTGCCACTGAACTTTAAACCTGGATATCCAATGCTGGTCACCAGATCTGGGCCGTTTGGATAGTGGTGAAGCTAACCGGGCAGCGGTGATTCTCCAGGACCAAGCAGGAAGTCAGTCCTCACATATGGGTGACGTCGGCACCGACGGAGCCCTCGTGCGGAGCATTTCCCCAGCTTTCAAAGAAAGCCTTTGGGAATTGCAGCACGCATGCGCGGTCCCCTTCCCGCCCAAGGGTGCCATCTTGCTCAGTCTTCTTTTTTCCGCGGAGCCCGACGGACGTAGTTCGTTTTTCCCCGAGGAAAAAGTTGATTTTCCCTGTTTTTTCTCTTTTTCTCCGGTTCGACACCGGATCCTTTTCCCGCTCGGACCGATACGCCGGTATCGAGTCCTTTTTTCTCTTTTTCGGTTTTTATCCTTTGTGGCTGGCGTTCGCGCCATTTTTCTTTTTTCCCTGGCAGCCCGGTCTTTTGACCTAGCAGGGGCCCTTTTTCCCCCGATGGCTACCAGCGGGTTTAAGAAATGTGATCGGTGTAAGAAACTTATGTCTCTTACCGACACACATGACTGCTGCCTCCGCTGCCTCGGACCCGATGATGACCCAATGATCTGTGGTCCGTGTGGCAAAATGTCCTCGAAGGCGTTGAGGAGTCGGCAGCACCAAAAGGATAGGATTTTTTCTGACTCCGCGTCCGGCTGGGCCCGGACCTCGTCAGAGGCCTCGACGTCTCGGGACTCCGGCCCCGAGCAGCGTCGGGCTCCTCTGAGCGGGGGTCTCCTTCGCGGGAACATCACAGGAAGAAGAAACCCATGAGGGCGGCGTCGGTGGACGCTCCTGGTTCCTCGAGGGCCAGGTCGCATAGCCCCGATAGCCGTCCCGGGTCTTCGGAGTCGGAGAGGCCTGCCAAACATCCTTCTGTCGAGATGGAGTCTCCTGGACACATAAGTGCTGTTGTCCTTGTGGACTCTCCTCCGAGGGAGCCGACGTCGGGCCCGACACCGTTGGGGCCCGAGTCGAGGGCTGCTGGGTCTCCTGAGCTCGGACTCAGGTTGACGGCCTTGGAGAGCAGCTTCGCTGCCTTCATGGAACAGCAGCGGGCATTGATCGCCGGTCTCACCGGTGCATCTGCCCCAACCACCGTGACCTCGACGTCCAAGTCGACCCCAGAGGCCGAGCCGATCCTCGAGTCCATGCGGGCTCGAGTCGATCCTCGGCCGCGGTCTCCCTCGACCTCCCGTTCGGGGCTGAGGTCGTCGACGCCGGTACCCTCGGCGTTGGGGTGGAGGGCATCGGTGCCCGCCCGACCGGAGCTGCTGGATTCCTCCTCCGAGGAGTCAGGCTGGGAGACGGAGGACGAAGAGTCACCCGACACTCATCGGACTTGGTGTGTCCCATCGGACTCGCCCGAGTCCGAACCTCGGAGACGATCCCCACCGGAGGATACCCGGTTCTCGGACTTCGTGCGGGATATGGCCAAGGCCTTGGCCTTCCCCGCGGATCCCGAGGAGGAGCCTCGAGCCAAGGAGCTCGAGGCCCTCCAGTATGACTCTCCCCCAAAGGAGGCCTTTACTGTTCCGGTTCCTCCGATGCTGGAGTGGCTGCTCTTCCGCATGTGGGAGACCCCGGCCTTGACGGCGGTGTTAAGCAAGCGGGTCGATTCAATCTATCGAGTCCGCAAGAGCCCCAGGTTCCAAAAGGCGCAATTACCACACCACTCCATGGTTGTGAAATCGGCCATGCATCGACTGAAAAGTCAGAAGATGCACTCCTTGGTGCCTCCCGGCCGGGAGGCCCGGAACCTGGATGCCCTCGGTAAGAAGTGCTTCCAGGGCTCTATGCTTGCTTGCCATGTCCAGACATACCAGCTCTACATGGGCATGTACCTCCGAGACCTGGCAAAGGAGATTGCCGGGTTCTCTGCTGGTCTCTCCGAGGAACCTTTGCAGAGGTTCCAGGCCTTGTCCACTGGTATTCGGGAGTGCTCGAAGTTTATCTCTCGAGCAGCCTACGATGACTTCGAGGCTTTGGCCCGAGTAGCCAGGGCTGGCATCGGTGCCCGCCGACAGGCTTGGCTACAGTCATCCGACCTCGAGCCATGGGTACAGGACAAGTTGGTTGATGTCCCCTGCCGGGGTGATAACCTTTTCGGCAAACCCATGGCTGAAAAGGCTGCTGAGCTCGAGACAGAGACTCTCACCAGGACTAGGCTGTCCAGAAAAACCTCTGCCCCTTCTCAGAAAAAGAAGGGCTCGTGGAAAAAGACCTTTTACCCGAGGAAGTCATCTGCCTATAAACAATATCCTCATTATCAGGCCTCTGCAGCCCCCCAACAGGGTCAGCAGGCCAAGGGGCAGGGTCAAGGGCCCTGTAGGCAGAAGGCCCCCAAGCCATCTACACCGGCCCCTACTCAGCAGGGTGGGGGTTTTTGACTCAGAAAGCATAGCCTCTTCTCCTCAGCTGGCTTCTCTCAGCACAGGAGGCCGGCTGGCCCACTTTGCCCACAGGTGGTCAGCCGTCACATCAGATACCTGGGTTCTTCATATAGTCCAAAAGGGCTATCTTTTCCATTTTCACCAGGTACCTCCCTCCTATTTTCCAGGGGAGCCTCCAAGACTCCCTCTGCACAGGGACCTACTCCTTCAGGAGTTAGCAAGTCTGCTAAAGGATCAGGCTGTGGAACCGGTGCCCCACCACCTGAGAGGTCACGGCTTTTATTCCAGGTACTTTCTGGTACCAAAAAGAACAGGAGGCCTCAGACCCATCCTAGACTTGCGCAACCTCAACAAGTTCCTGGAGAGGGAAAAGTTCAAGATGCTTACCCTTGGAATCCTGCTGCCCTACCTCCAGCAGGGAGACTGGCTATGCTCCTTAGATCTAAAGGATGCGTATACTCACATCCTTATTCATCCAGACCACAGACAATATCTCAGATTTGTTGTGGGGGGAAACCACTATCAGTACAGAGTACTTCCCTTTGACCTGTCCTCCGCTCCCAGGGTGTTCACCAAGTGCCTGGCAGTGGCGGCGGCCTACCTGAGGCTTCAAGGTCTTTTTGTGTTTCCGTACCTGGACGACTGGCTCATAAGGGGCCAATCTTCCCAGGAGACCAATCAAGCCACCCTTCGCACTGTGGCTCTACTTCAGCACTTGGGGTTTGTCATAAACTTCGTAAAGTCCACTTTGCTCCCGTCCCAGAACTTAGAATTCATAGGGGCCAGACTAGACACGCTTCAAGCGAGGGCTTTTCTGCCAATGGACAAAGCCCACAGGCTGATGGATCTGGCCAGGCAGTTTCGCAGCAATTCCCTGGTCTCTGCCAGGCAATTCCTGAGACTGCTCGGCCATATGGCTTCCACGGTTCATGTCACCCCCAATGCCCGCCTACACATGCGGACTGCTCAGTGGAGCCTTCGCACTCAGTGGCATCAGGCCACGGGGAGCCTAGCGGACTCAGTAAAGATATCGGACCTGCTAGTCTCCTCTCTGCGATGGTGGCTTCATCTTCCGAATCTGGTACTCGGAGTGGTTTTTCAATCCCCTCCGCATTCTCAAGTGCTGACAACAGATGCTTCTCTTCTCGGTTGGGGAGCACATTGCCAAGAGACATGTACTCAGGGTCTCTGGACCCCTTGGGAGGCAGCTCAACAGATAAACTTCCTGGAGCTACGGGCGATACGCCTAGCTCTGAGAGCCTTCTCCCACCTCGCCTCTCACCAGTCTGTACTGGTCCAGACGGACAATCAAGTTGCCATGTTCTACGTGAACAAACAAGGAGGCACAGGCTCCTTCCTTCTCTGTCAGGAGGCACAACGGCTATGCTCTTGGGCCGTCAATCACGAAATCCTCCTCAAGGCTGTCTACCTCCCCGGTCAAGAAAATTACCTGGCGGACAAGCTGAGCAGGATCCTGCAACCACACGAATGGAGATTGAATCCCTTGGTGGTTCAGCAGATCTTTCTCAGGTGGGGCCTCCCCACCATGGATCTCTTTGCCAGCCCTCTGAACCGGCAACTCCCGAGATTCTGTTCCAGACAACCGCATCCTCTCAGAGTAGCAGCGGTTGCGTTTCTGATCTCGTGGTCCACAGGCCTACTGTATGCGTTTCCTCCCACGCCACTAGTGTCCAGGACGCTGTTCAAAGTCCTCAGGGACGGGGCTTCATTGATCCTGATAGCCCCCAGGTGGCTGAGGCAACCGTGGTTCCCGCTTCTGCTGCAGCTAGCGGTGGACACCCCTCTTCCTCTGGAGTTTCAACACGATCTCCTGTCTCAGGATCAGGGGACTCTCTTGCACCCCAACCTCCAGTCCCTTCATCTGATGGCCTGACTGCTGAAAGGGTAGTCCTGGCTCCCCTACTACTGCCTCGAGAGGTGGAAGATGTGGTCTTGGCCTCTAGGCGACAATCCGCCAGGAAATCCTACGCTCTTAAGTGGCGTAGATTCTCCGCATGGTGTGCTCAGCACAGCGAGAATCCCTTCTCGTGCTTGGTAGCGGTAGTGTTGCAATATTTGCTTTACCTCTCCAATCTGGGCCTTAAGTCTAACTCTGTCCAAGTTCACCTTAGTGCTCTCTCAGCGCACCACTCGCCAGTGGACGGGAGGCCTCTTTCTAACCACCCTTTGGTGGCTCGTTTTCTCAGAGGCCTCCTCCTGCTCAAGCCTCCTTTACGTCCACCAGCCCCTGAGTGGGATCTGAATGTGGTCTTACAGCGGATTACTTGTCCACCATTTGAACCTATGGCTACCTGCCCTCTCCGTTTTCTCTCCTGGAAAACCTTGTTTCTGGTAGCTCTTACCTCGGCTAGGCGAGTGAGTGAACTTCAGGCACTAGTGTCTGATCCTCCTTACACTAGGTTCTACAGGAATAGGGTAGTCTTACGGACTCACCCTAAGTTTCTTCCTAAGATTGTCTCACCTTTTCACCAAATTCAGGAGGTGGTTCTTCTGACCTTCTTTCCCAGACCACATGCCAACCGGGCTGAGATGGTTTTGCATACCCTGGACTGTAGGAGGGCGTTGTCCTTCTACCTTGACCGTACGCGGGAGCATCGAAGGGCTGTTCAGCTCTTCGTTTCTTTTGACCCCAATAAGTTGGGGCTACCTGTCTCCAAGCGTACTTTGTCCATGTGGGTCGCTGACTGTATCACCTGGGCTTATGGGGCAGCCGGCCTCTCATTGGAGGGTCGAATCACGGCTCATCGTGTCAGGGCGAAGGCTGCGTCAGTGGCTCATCTCCGCTCTGTTCCGTTGGCAGACATCTGCCAGGCCGCTACTTGGTCTTCAAGCCAGACTTTTGCAGCCCATTACTGCCTTGAGAGGGAGTCCCGCAGGGACAGTGCTTTCGGACAGGCAGTACTCCATAATCTCTTTGGGGTTTAGGCAACTCCTACCCTCCGGCACTAGTGTTGGGCTACCGGTCAGGGGCGTTCTCAGAGAAGATTCCTTCCTTACGTGCTGACGAGCTAGAGGGAGTTCATTTTTTCCGCTTGACGTCTCCGGTAGCCTTAAGCTGAGGAGTCCCATATGTGAGGACTGACTTCCTGCTTGGTCCTGGAGAAAGAGTAGTTACTCACCTGTAACAGGTGTTCTCCAGGAGCAGCAGGAATCAGTCCTCACAACCCTCCCTCCTCCCCTTGGAGTTGCAGTCATTTAATTTGTTTTTGCTAATTTTTTGCTGTCTTTTAGTTATGTCATCAGACTGAGCAAGATGGCACCCTTGGGCGGGAAGGGGACCGCGCATGCGCGCTGCAATTCCCAAAGGCTTTCTTTGAAAGCTGGGGAAATGCTCCACACGAGGGCTCCGTCGGCGCCGACGTCACCCATATGTGAGGACTGATTCCTGCTGCTCCTGGAGAACACCTGTTACAGGTGAGTAACTACTCTTATTCAACAGCTGCCCAGTTAGCTTCTGCGGTGAAAGTTAGGCTAGTCTTTAAGGTGAAGAGCTGTGGTGCATAGTTAGGCCAGCCTCTAATGCGCTTAGGAATAACTGAGCAGCGGCTGCATATTTCCACTGCCAGATTATCCCAATCCCAACTTCACTGCATCCCCAGAATGCCCCGATGCTAGCCGGCTAGCATCGGGGCGTTTAGCTGTGGCATCCGGGGATATTCAGCGGCACTAACCACGTTACTGCCACTGAATATCCCAGTCGCCACTGGGCTTTAACCAAACCATTTTCTTTAAAGGTAGCCAGTGTACATCAGATAACATTGCAAAGATATGATCTCTCATAAGAACATAAGAAATGTCATATTGGGTCAGACTAAGGTCAAGAAAGCCCAGTATCCTGTTTCCAAGGTCACAAATATCTGTCAGGTTCCCAAAAAGGCACAAAGGTTCCACAATATTTATCCCGGGTAAGCAGTGGATTTTCCTGGTCCTCTTTAATAATGGTTTTATGGACTTTTCCTTCAGGAACTTGCCCAAACCTTTTTTAAACCCTACTACACTAACAGCTTTTACTACATCCTCAGTTGAATGAAAAAATATTTTCTCTTTAGTCCTAAATGGGCTACATTGTAGTTTCATTGCATACCCCCTAGGCCATGATGGCTAACCTTTTTGAGCCCGAGTGCCCAAACTGCCGCACAAAACCAAAGAATTTCCTCAAAGTGCCAGCACGTCAATTAAAGCCCCATTTGCATAAGGTGCTTCATTTGCATAAATATTTGCATAATGTTACCATACACTAACTTTTAGTAAACATGCCTCTTAATGAGTATATGGATAAAGAAAGACTAAAAGGTTTCTACATTACTATAATCCAGTACAACCGCCAGGCACATTAGGAACTACTACAAACGCTGCCCATTTAGAACCCATAGCAAACCCGCCGTATCCTAACAGCACTACCAGGACTCACAAAGCACCATACTCTACCTATCAAAAGGCAACACTGCAAATATTAAACCAATACATCTCAGAGAACAACAATACATGACCTACTGGGGAAAGAACAAGTGGCAATGTCAAATAGGAATTATATAAACAGAATACCTCAGCTCAGTTACACATGCAGAACAGACCATCACCAAACAAGGAATCACAATTTAGAAACAGGAAGACAATAATTAAACTGGGAACCCCAAAAGCCAAACTTGGAATATACAACAACACTGTAGAAATAAAACTATATATTAATTTCCTCTTGTACTAAACAAAGCGCAAAAATTAATGATGCACATTTCCCAGAGCTGACATATTCCAGTTAATAAATTCAAAATAAAGAGATATTTTTCTACCTTTTGTGCATTTTTTTTCAGTTGCAATTGTTCCAGCCACTTTCTTCTGGTTTCTTCGTGTCTTCTGCTAACTCTCCATCTGCTGTCCATTTGTCTTTTCTTCTCTCTTCTAGTTTTTTTCCATTCTCTCTCTACATCTGCTTTAACATACTAATCTTTCTCCTTTGGCTCTTTCCTCATTCCTATTTCATCTACTCAAAATTTACCCCTCCATCCTCAATCCCCACTTACTCTCCCAATACCCGGCCAATTGTAGATTTTTTATCCCTCCCACACAAAATATTTTTCCCCTCTCCATTTTACTCTCCCAGCCCCATCCCATTCTAATCCTCCCCCAACACCAGCTCCCTTCTAGTTCCAGCCTCACCCAGCATCCATTCCCTTCTAGTCCCTGCATCAGCCCATTTCCAGTCCTAGCAGCCCCCCAACCCAATACCAGTCCTATCCCCCCCTCATCAACCCACTTCCAGTCCTAACCCCCCATCACCCCATTTTCAGTTTAAGCCCCCCCCTATAACCCATTACCAGTCCTAACCCCCCACTTCCAGTCAGCCCCCATAGCCCATTGCCAGTCCTAACCCCCCCATCAGCCCACAGTCCATTACCAGTCCTAACCCCATCAGCCCACCTCAAGTCCTAACCCCTCCCCATCAGCCCATTTCTTGTCCCAGCCCCCCCATAGCCCATTATCAGTCCTAAACCCCCCCATAGCCCATTACCAGTCCTAACCCCATCAGACCACCTCCAGTGTTAACCCCCATCAGCCCATTTCCAGTCCTAACCCCACCCAACAGCCCACCTCAAGTCCTAACCCCTCCCCAGCAGCCCAGTAGCAGTCCGAGGCCCCCCCCCCACCCATTAGCAGTCCTAACCCCCCCTCTCTTGCCCATTATCAGTCCTAACCCCCCCCCCATAGCCCATTACCAGTCCTAACCCCCATCACCCCATTTCCAGACAGCCCCCATCAGCCCACAGCCCATTAGCAGTCCTAACCCCCCCTCCTAGCCCATTAGCAGTCCTAACCCCCCCCTAGCCCATTAGAAGTCCTAACCCCTTCCCCCTAGCCCATTAGCAGTCCTAACCCCCCCAGCCCATTAGCAGTCCTAACCCCCCCCCTCCTAGCCCATTAGCAGTCCTAACCCCCCTCCTAGACCATTAGCAGTCCTCACCCCCCCCTAGCCCATTAGCAGTCCTAACCCCCCCAGCCCATTAGCAGTCCTAACCCCCCCTAGCCCATTAGCAGTCCTAACCCCCCCTCTCTAGCCCATTAGCAGTCCTAACCCCCCCCATAGCCCATTTCCAGTCATAACCCCCCATCACCCCATTTCCTGAGATCCCCCAACAGCCCACATCCCATTAGCATTCCTAACCCCCCTAGCCCATTAGCAGTCCTAACCCCCCCCCAGCCCATTAGCAGTCCAACCCCCCCCAGCCCATTAGCAGTCCTAACCCCCCCCCTGCCCATTAGCAGTCCTAACCCCCCATCACCCCATTTCCAGACAGCCCCCATCAGCCCACAGCCCATTAGCAGTCCTAACCCCTTCCCCCTATCCCATTTGCATTCCTAACCCCCCCCCTCCTAGCCCATTAGCAGTCCTAACCCCCCCCCTCCTAGCCCATTAGCAGTCCTAACCCCCCCAGCCCATTAGCAGTCCTAACCCCCCCTAGCCCATTAGCAGTCCTAACCCCCCCCCCCCCCCCGGCAAATTTAAAAACAGAAAAAGCGGGCTCTGGCTGCTGCCGCGGACGCGGCAGCATGCAGTGTCCCGCGGGGCCCCCTCCGCCCGCTAAGCCCCTCTGCAAGGGCTTTCAGATTCGCGAGGGAGACAGCGTCTCCCTCGCGTCTCTTGTTAAGCCCGCAGGGGCTAATGGGAAATTTCCCATCAGTCCCTCGCGTCTAAAGGGGCTGATGGGAAATTTCCCATTAGCCCCTGCGGGCTTAACAAGAGACGCGAGGGAGACGCTGTCTCCCTCGCGAATCTGAAAGCCCTTGCAGAGGGGCTTAACGGGCGGAGGGGGCCCCGCGGGACACTGCATGCTGCCGCGTCCGCGGCAGCAGCCAGAGCCCGCTTTTTCTTTTTTTGCGGACCTTCACGCGTGCCAGCTGCAAGGCCTTCGCGTGCCACAGCTGGCACGCGTGCCATAGGTTCGCCATCGCTGCCCTAGGCTTTCTACTTTTTGAAGGAGAAAACAATCAATCTATGTTTCCCGTTCACTCCATTCATTAAATTTTAGACCTCTATCATATCTCCCCTCAGTCATCTCTTTTCCAAGTTGAAAAGCCCTAACCTTTTAAGTCTTTCCTCATAGGGATATCCTTCCATCTCCTTTAGCATTTTGGTGGTGCTTCTCTGTACCTTGTCTAATTCTGCTATATCCTTTTTAAGATATAGCAACCAGAATTGCACACAATATTCAAGGTGCATTCACACCATGGAATGATACAGAGGCATTATAATATCCTTGGTTTTGTTCTCATTTCTTTTCCTTATGATTCCTAGCATTCTATTTGCTTTCTTGACCGCTGCTGTACACTGGGCAGAGGTTTCAATGTATTATCCACGATGACGCCTAAGTCCTTTTCCTGGGTGGTGGTTCCTTGGATCGTGTAACCATAGTTTTGGTGGTTGTTCCCTAAGTGCATAATTTTGCAGTTGTCCACATTAAATTTTGTCTGCCATTTCAATGTCCAGTCTTCCAATTTATCAAAGTCCTCTTGCAATTTTTCACAATTTGCTTGTGTTTTAACAACTTTGAATAGTTTTGTGTCATCTGCAACTTTGATCACCTCACTCGTTCCCATTTCCAGGTCATTTATGAAGATGTTAAAAAGCAGCAGATCCAGCACAGATCCCTGGGATATTCCTTTAGTCGCCTTTCTTTATTGAGAAAATTGGCCATTTAGCCCTACTCTCTGCTTTCTATCTTTTAACCAGTTCCTGATCCACAATAGTACACTGCCTCCTATCCCATAACTTTTTAGTCTTGCTTGAGGGACCTTGTCAAAGGCATTCTGAAAATCCAGATACACTATATTGACTGGCTCACCTTTGTCTACCTGTTTATTCACACCTTCAAAAAAATATAACATTAGTAAGACAAAACTTTCCTTGGCTAAATCCATGTTGGCTTTCTCCATTAAACCATGACTATCTGCATGTTCTGTAATCTTATTCTTCATAATGGTTTCTACCATTTTGCCTAATACTGACGTCAGGCTCACCTGTCTGTGGTTTCTCAGGTCACCCCTGGAACCCTTTTTAAAAATTGGCATTATATTGGCCATTCTCCAGTCTTCAGGTAGTAGAGATGATTTTAATGATAGTTCACAGATTACTAATAGTCGGTCTGCAATCTCATATTACGGTTCTTTCAACACCCTCGGTGGAAACCATCCAGTCCAGGTGATTTGTTGCTTTTGAGTTTATCAAATAGTTGTAATATATCTTCCCAGTTTATCATTATTTATTTCAGTTCTTATGATACATCACCTTTAAATACCACTTCAAGCATGAATAACTTCCCTACATCTTCTTCGGTAAAGACCAAAGCAAAGAATTCATTCAGTCTCTCTGCCATGGCCTTGTCTTCTCTTATTTAATTATTTTATTTATTTTTTTTGAAACATTTTTCTATACCACCCCTTCCAGAGATCAGGGGCAGTTTACATTGAAACTAACATTTTACATGGAACATTGGAGATGTATTTATAACAATTAACCATTAACGATTAACTATTTACACTCCTTAGCATCCCTTTTACCCCTCTATCATCCAACTGACTTCTTCACTGTTTTTTTTTTTGCTATGAATGTATTTGAAAAAGGTTTTATTAAGTGTGTTTGCTTCCACGGCAAGCTTTTTTTCAAATTCTTTCTTTGTCAGCCTTATCAATGCCTTGCATCTAACTTGCCACTGCTTATGTTTCCGTTTTCATCATTTGGCTCCTTTTTCCATTTCCTGAAATATTCTTTTTTTTGCTACAATAGCCTCTCTGACCTTACTTTTAAACCATGTTGACAGTTTTTTGGCCTTCCTTCGACTTTTCTTAGAGCATGGAATATATCTCGTCTGGGCTTCCAAGATAGTATTTTTAAACAATGTCCATGCTTGATGTAAATCTTTAACCTTTGCAGCTGCTCCTTTTAGTTTTCTCTAAATTATTTTCCTCATTTTATCATAATCTCCCTTTTAAAAGTCAAAAGGTAGTATTGTGGATTTCCTTGCCATCTTTCTTCCATTTATTAAATCAAACGCAAACATGCTATGATCGTTGTTGCCAAGTGGCCCCAAAACCCTCATCTCTTGCACTAGATCCTGTGTTCCACTAAGGACTAGGTCCAAAAGAGCGTGCCCTCTTGAACCAGGTGCACCAAGAAGCAGTCAATTATTTCATCTAAAAATGTTATCTCTCTAGCATGTCCTGCTGTGACATTGACCCAGTAGATGCCGGGGTAATTTAAATCATCCATTATTATTGTTTTGTAACTTTTGTTAGCATTCCTGAATCCTTTTAGCAATTCATCATCCATCTGTTCATTCTGACCAGGCGATTGGTAGTACTCTCTACTGCCATCGCCTTCCCCCTTTTACATGGGCTTCTGAGCTCTGAACTAAATTTGTTTATTAAGCCCAATAGAGTAGGTTAACAATAATCTAACCTAGAGGTTTTATTAGCCAGAATGCTAGTTGCAAAACAATCACTCACCTTTGACAATTCCAAGTTCTGCGTCCTTATTTTGATAATAACAACTATAAGTTATCTTAGACATCTGCTTTTCTGTAGACAAAGTATGGTCTATTATCATTCCCGAATTAACAAGTTGATCTTTTAGCTCAAGCTGGAAATTATCTATTACCAGTTTGGAGGGCAGGAACTTTATTTTCAAAGTATATATCCAAAGTACTTAAAACTTAAGTTTCTTATTAACAATCCACTTCAAGATGGCTTGTAAGCAAGCATTCATCTTATTCACAAATCGGTCTTCATTTCACTTTATTTTCATTTTCATTTATTAAAAATGTATATACTGCCATTTTGACTACAATTCCATCACATCAGTTCACAAAAATCATCAAAATCAATGAGGGGCATATTCAAAAGGATTAACGCGGTTAGCAGACATGCTAAGTGCATTAATCCTGCTGAGCAGGACCCATTTGTGCTACTGAATATCCTCTGTTAGCCCAGCTGAACACCATCGGCGAGTTCCAGGGGTGGAGCGGAAGCAGCACCAAGAGTTAACCATTCAGCAGTGATATTCAGCTGCTAACTGGTTAACCAAAACCGGCCAAAGTTAGGCCAAACAAAGCTGGCCTAAATATAGCCAGTTTAGCTATCCAGCCAGCAGATGAATACAGTTGCTGACCAGATAGCTAAATCACTATCTGGGCAAACCAGATATTCAGTGCTGCTGGTCAGATATGGCCACGGCACTGAATACCCGGACATAACATAAAGTGGTGATGGCCAGTCACTTTAACTGCTGCTGAATATGCCCCCAATTTGCCTATTAACAAAGATCACCTAACTTACTCAAAGGATATAAACTATCTGAAAGCCAGACCATGCCAAAAACTGCAACAGATAGCACTCTTAAGCTGTGCACCTAATAGGCCTGCTTCTGAGAGGTGACTTGCAGGGCTGCACATTCTGGCGGGGCGTGCAGTCCTGCAATCCATCCTGCCCGTATTCCCCCACAGACTCTCCCTACACAGCCAGAGCAGCAGTAAGGGAAGAGATGGTGGGGATGGGAGGGGGCGGAGCAGGGGGAGGACATACAGGGCCGATTCAGGGGTGGGTCACGGGTGTAAGTGCTGCTTATTCCATATCAGAGGTGGAATAAGCAGCTGGGAGAGCAGCAATTGTGGTTGGAACACCCCCCCCCTCCAAGGCCGAGAAGGTATCAGGTGGGTACCTGCCGCCCAAATCAGGCCCCGGCTGCCCAGCCTTGGGTCAGGAGACAGGGTAACAGGGGGTCGGCGCTATGAGAGGCACACCCGTATGTGGGGAGGACGTCCCCGCATGTATATAGGGGAATGCCGAGCCTTCTCAGGGCCTGTTCCTACACCTGCAGGAACGTCTGGCTCCCACGGTGCAGAATCGGGTCCTAATGGACCCATTCTGCTCGGGGGTGCCCAGATGGCCCAGACATGCCCCTTTGGGGATCAGGCTCCACATAACTTAAGCTAACCACCATCTTAACCAAATGAAAAAGCCATGGGGGCATTTTCAGCAGTGGTGGCCAGCATCCTTAAAACAGCTGGTGGTTGCCATTTTAATTTAAACCTGGATATTCAATGCCAGGGCCATATCTGGCCATCAGCATTAAATATCCAGTTTGCCCAGATAGCCATGTTACTGTCTGTTCAGTGGCAATATTCAATCACTGGCCAGATAGCTAGAGTGGCTATACTTAGGCTAACTATTTTTGGACTACTTTAGCCAATTAAGGTTAACTGGCCAGTGGCCGAATATTGCCGCTGTCCTGTTAACTATGGTTGTTGCCTGGAACATCCCAATGCTAGCTGATTAGCATTGGGGCGTTCAAACCAGGTAGGTAGTACCAGCTTAAGAACCAAAAGATACACTCATTGGTACCACCCAAGGCCCAAACCCTTGATGCCCTCGAACAAAAGACCTTCCAGGACTCAATGCTACTGTGCCAAATCCACTCATACCAGCTCTATATCGGCATGTATCTAAAGGAACTGTCGAGGGAGCTCGGGGGATTCTTGGCAGGTCTCAATAGAGAACCCCTACAGAGGTTCAAAATCCTAATCTTGGCGGGAAAGGAATGTTCAAAGTTTCTGTCCCGAGCAGCCCATGATGGCTTCGAGTCATTAGCTAGGGTGGCTGCCATAGGCATCGGGGCACGATGCCAGGCATGGTTGCAGTTGTCCGACCTGGAGCAATGGGTACAGGATAAATTGATCGACATCCCCTATACAGATGAAAACCTGTTCGGAAAACTCATGGCAGACAAAGTAATGGAGACAGAGACCGAGTATGTCAAGAGAACCAGGCTCTCAAAGAAGACCTCGGTGCAACCCTGAAAGAAAACTCTGGAGGAAAAAGACTTTCTTCCCGAGGAAGAAAGGGGACTTCAGTTCTACTCTGTACTTCCAAGCCTTCTTGGGGCCTCAGCAGCTCCAGCAACAGAAAGCAAAAGGCCCAGAAACTCCAGGCACCAGTTCAGGCCCAGCCCGGGAGAGGCTTCTGACTACCTGGGTGCGACCCCCACACCCCCAGGGGGTCCTCTGCTGCCCACAGGGGGTGCCTAGCCCTGTTTTCCCACTGTTGGACGGCCATCACTACTGATGCCTGGGTGTTACAGGTGGTGAAGGAGGGTTATCTCCTCCACCTACATCAGGCACCACCCCAGTACTTCCTAGGGGAGCCCACCAGGCCTCTCCTTCACCAGACCCTACTCCTAACCGAACTAGCGGGACTAATCCATGACAGGAGCTAGTCCCAAAACACCTCTGGGCACCGGCTTCTACTCCAGGTACTTCCTTGTCCCCAAGAGGACTGGGAGCCTCAGGCCCATCCTGGACCTGCGAGAGCTCAATAGGTTTCTGGTCAGGGAGAAGTTCAAGATGCTCTCCCTTGGAACACTGCTACCATTCCTCCAGCAGGGAGACTGGCTTTGCTCCTTAGATCTAAAGGATGCCTACACACATCCTAATCCACCCCAGCCAGAGAAAATACCTCTGATTCGTGGTGGGACAACACTGCCAATACAGGGTACTGCCTTTCGGACTAGCCTCATCTCCAAGGGTCTTTACAAAGTGCCTTGCGTTAGTCACAGCCCACCTCAGGCTTCAAGGAGCCTTCATCTACCCCTACCTGGACGACTGGCTCATAAGGGGAGTCACAGCTGCAGAGGCACAAGGCGCCACCAGGCGCACCATAAAAGCATTGCAGCACCTGGAGTTTGTTATCAACTACCCCGTCCCATCTCACTCCCACTCAGAGCCTAGAGTTCATAGGGGCGCAACTGGACACCCTTCAGGCAAAGGCCTTTCTCCCTCAGGAGTGGTCAATACGCCTCAGGGAAGTAGCCGCAGTGGTGCTATGGCGCAGGACAATGCCCACCCGGCTTCTGTGCCTACTCAAACACATGGCCTCCACAGACCACGTAACGCCAGATGCCCATCTGCACATGAGAACAGCGCAATAGTGCCTCCGCTTTCAGTGGACCCAAGCTACAGGCAGGCTCTGAGACAGAGTGCATGTGACCCGCCAGCTGGCGGACTCGCTCGGATGGTGGCAGAATCCAGGTCACCTATAGGCTGGGATGCCCTTCCAGGAACCCACCCCCCAGAAAGTCCTCACCATGGATGCCTCTCTAATGGGCTGGGGAGCGCACTGCGAGAGCCTCCAGACACAAAACTGCTGGTCCCAAAGGGAATCCGAAATGCAGATCAATAGCTGATGGCTGAAGCCCTAAAGGCCTTCAGCCATCAGCTACAGCACCATATGGCACTGATCCAGACCGACAATCAGGTCACGATGTTCTATATGAACAAACAGGGGGGAACGGTGTCATACCCCCTCTGCCAGAAGGCGGTAGCCCTCTGCTCTTATGCCACGTGCAGAGGGATGCATTTGAGGGCAGTCTACCTCCCAGGTCAGGACAATGTCTTGGTGGACAAACTGTGTATGTTATGTGCCGTCGAGTCAATGCTAGCTCCTGATGACCCAGTCCCTAAGTTTTTATGGCAAAATGTGACCAGAATGGAAGAGTAGTCTGTGGCTAGAACTGTAGCCTGGTGACCAAGAGACTGTGGTTCAGTTCCCACTAGCAGTCCTTGTGGCCTTGGGCAAGTCACTTCACTCTCCATTGCCTTGGAAGAAAGGCCTGGCAATCTACTTCTGGTCACACCTTGCCAAGAAAACCCAGGGGCTGCTGGATTGCCAGGAGTCAGCATTGACTCAACAGCATGCATTGCATTATTATGATCAGAAGTACAGTAGATTGCCCTGCCAGGGAAACCAGTCATAACTTTTGTTTTAAATTGTTTGTAAAACACAGTAGGCAGTATTGCATACTTGGTGTTGCAGTATATAAGACTAAAATTAATTGAAATTATGAAAACGGTGGCATTATTTCATGTGCCTGATAAGATTTTACCTCTAAAAATTTCAATGTATCAGATAATATTTCAAAATTAATTTTAAAAAACCCTTGATTTATGCTGTGTTGTCATTGCTGCTGTCTCCATAAACAAAGCAAGCCTGAATCCGACCTTTGAGAAGTTGTTGATAAGCTTATCGGGCAGGTGCTAAAACAACAAAGCTTCCTACCTGCTCAGGTTAACTCCAGCTTCAGAAGAACCCAAGGTACAGTATTGGCTGAGAGTGCAGTTCAGCCTATTCTGTATACACAGGCAGTCATGTGAAGGTCAAAGTTCCGTGTTTGCTATATATATATATGTTTATTTTTATAGTTAGGAAATCCCCTAATTGCTGCTGTCGTATCGTTTAAGAAAAACTGCTCCATGGTAAGTTGTAGTCTTGAAGGTTTTTTGGGTAGAAGAGGGGATCGGACATAGAAAATACAGCTTGAAACGATATACACACTGTAGGTGCAAGTCCTATGAAAAAGGTTAGGTAGCAAAATTAACTTGTGACAGTTTAAGAAACTAAATAAATTAGGTTTCTGTATATGGCAAAATTCTGTTGAAAGCAGAGCTTAGACATGTTTTAAAGAGAAATCCATGTTGATTCAGGAGTACGTGCCTATGAGTGATATCAGATCTGATTTTTTCCAAAAGGCTTTTATCTGTATTGGAAAAAAATGTCTAGGTCCAGCAACAGTGTGGCAGCCTGAGATTGTCTGGATCAGAAAACAAAATGCAGAGTGGGCATTATTGCAAGGTTTTCTTGTGAATTCTCCAAAGGGACGGCATAAGGAAACATTTCTAAAATTGTTTTAAAAAGTTTTATATAAGCCATTCTAGTAATTAAAATCATCAAATGCCTTTTATTTAGGCATGTTTCATGAAAAGCAAAGAGTCTGTTGTTTTACTGTGTCTGTCTGTCCATGTATTGAAGGCCTTTTCTTGATGGATTTGGCTTGAATTTGGTAGGAGTGTCTCTTATTTAAGTTCCAAATTTGTCCAGATGTGATAAGTGAGCAGAGCAATACCCACATTTGCAGGATCAGGCAGGAACTGGCATCTAAAGCATGAGTAGACTATGGAATTTGCTGAAAGCTCTCACTTCTCTGACTTGTTCATTCTTTCTCCCTTTCTCTCATTCCCAAGAATTAATTGTTTGGCATTTGTTGACAGTGCCTCCTGCTAAGCCCCTCCTATCGCTATAGAACTAAGTAAACCAAGGTGCTGCCCTGTCATTGTCATCCGAAATCTGTGCTGCCTGTTGCAATCCTGCTACATCCATGGCCTAGAAGAAGGACAAGTACTTCAAGTGACATTGTGTCAAGCTTTCTATAAACAGGGCCGGTGCTATTTTTTTGGCTGCTCTGTGCAGGGATTACTGTGCTGCCCCTCCCCATGCCCCAGTGGATTCCATTGGAGTCCTTTACAAGCCTCTCTTTTGTCCCAACACAATGAAAACTTTCCAAGAACTAGCTGTGTTAGTCTGGAGTATCAAAAATGACAGAGACAGGTGGCATCTTATAGACTAATCAATTTATTGAGGCCCAGTCTATAAGGTGCCACTTGTCTCTCTCATTTTTGCTTGAACATCATTTACATGTGCAGTAGAGATAGAGAAAGGCTACCAGATTTCTACATGACTTCCCTCCAGTGCCAACTACCATATAAGAACAAAAGATATGCCCTACTGGGTCAGACCAAGGGTCCATCAAGCCCAGTATCCTGTTTCCAACAGTGGCCAATCCAGGCCTCAAGTACCTATCGGGTTCCCAAAAGGTAGACAGATTCCATGTTATATAAGGAAGTACTATAAAATCCTGCAAAAAGACCAGAGTGCATAGCAAACCTCCAATATTATAACAGCAGGACTCACACAGCACAAGTCCTAACTATGAAAGGCAATACTACAGTACTATCCCGCCTTTTCTCTAATTTCTACAGAGTTAAAGATCTTAATATGTATATGTTAAAGGAAAGGTGGGATAGAGGAGATATGATAGAGATGGTTAAATACCTCCATGGCACAAATGCACAAGAGGAGAGCTTCTTTTGATTGAAAGCAAGCTCTGCTACGATGGGACATAGGATGAGGGTGAAAGGGGATAGACTCAGGAGTAATATGCGGGAATATTTCTTTACAGAAAGAGTGGTAGATATGTGGATTAGTCTCCCAGTGGAGGTGGTAAAAACAAGGACAATATCTGAATTTAAAAAAAAAAAGGACAAACACAGAAGATCTCTAAAGGAAAAAAGGGGACTGTTGTTCTGGTTGATATGGAAGGGCAGACTAGATAGGCCATGTGATCTTTTTCTGCCATCATGTTTCTATGTTTCTAAATATTAAGCCAAACTGTTTAGAGAAAACCAATACCTTTCCTACTGGGAAAATAGAACACGTGGGACTTCTACAGATATCTACACAGAAACTACATGCCGTACCTCAGTCATACCTACAAAACACAGAGAGACACTCACCAAATACAAAACAAAGTACTGCAAATTAGAAATAGAAAGACAATAATTGAACAGGGAACCACAAGAAGTCAAAATCTGCATTGATGGCAACGCTGGAAAAATAAAAATAGAAATGCATCTCCTCTTCTACTGAACAGAAACATCAGCAATGCACATTTCCCAAAGCTAACATATTCCAGTTAATAAATTAAAATACTTTTATTTAATAATTTTGTGTTTGGGCATTTTATTTTTTCAGTCACAATGGCCCCAGCTTCTCTTCTGCTACCTGCTGTCTTTTCTTAGCTCTCTTTCCAGTGTCTGTTGTCCATTTGCCATTTCTCCTTGCTCCTCCTGTCATCTTCCATTCCCTCTTTATATCTGTCCCTGACATATTGATCTTTCTCTTTTAGCTCTTTCCTTACTCCCTCTTTATCCACTCACATTTCACCCTCTGTACATCCCTCAAAGCCCAGCATATCTCGCTCTCTCTCTGTACACCTCTCAGAGTCCAGTATCTCCATCTCCATCCTCAGAGGCAAGCATTTCCCTCTCTATCCACCCTTCAGAGCCCATCATCTCTCACCCTCTCATAGCTCAGCATCTCTGCTCTCTCTGTCCTTCCCCGTCCAGTATATCCGCATCCCCTATGATAGAAGTAGTTCCCCGTGACAAAAATAGATTTCTGAAGTTTGTCCTCTTTGTGCAACTTGCCTTTAAATGCTGAGACTGCACTTATATGCTGCATGCACAGATTCTCAAATAATACAACCTCCCATCATCGACGAGTACAGAGGTTATACTTAAAAGGATTCAACAGATTCAAAACGTATTGCATTTCTCGGTGCTTTTCCCTAGTAAACAGAGCTAACTAATGCTTACAATACTAACACTTCATCACTTGGTAGACATGCCAAGAAAGGAAATGGGCTACATCTGATTCATCATCACTCCTGAGATGAATCCCTATGGAGGTCTGCCATGGTCCCTTACAAAGTGCATCCAAAGCTTGGATATTATCAGTGGTGATTTTCCACCAGATCAGCACCCCTAGAACTTTTCTGAACTTTCTTCCTTCCCCCCACTACAGCTTCTGTCCCCCTTCCCCTGATCCATCTTCCCCTTACTTTACCATAGACGTGTAACTCAATGGTACATTTCCTCCATTTCCAGAATCAAGCATGTAGGGTGTTCATATATGCGCCTTATTGGAAGTGTCAGGAAGTATCAGTGTCAGTGTATGTGTATATGAATTTTGAATGGATTGAAGGGGAGACCAGTGAAGATTATGTTGCAATAGTTTAAAATGGAGGTCACTAGAGAGTGGATAAGGGTCTTGGTAGCATGTTCAGAAAGGGACAAATTTTGTTGATGTGATTGAAAAAGAAATGACAGGTTTTAGCTAGCTATTCAATGTATGCAGAGAAAAGAGAGAGAAGATTCAAAGATCAACCCAAGATTGTGAGCTGAGGAAACCAGGAGGATGGTAGTGTTATCTACAAAAAAAAAAAAAAGGAAAAAGATAGTAGGTGGATTTAGGTGGAAAGATAAGGAGTTCCATCTTGGCCATGTTCAATTTCAGACAGTGGCGACACATCCAGGCAGCAACTTCAGACAAGAAGGCTGAGATACAGGCCTGGATTCCTGGAGAGATTTCATGTTTAGAGAGGTAAATCTGAGAGTCATCAGTTTAAAGATGATACTAAAACCCATGGGAGGAGATTAGGGCACCAAGGATTGAGTACAGAAAGAGAAAAGAAGAGTTCTCAAGATAGATCCCTGAGGTACTGAAAGTGGGATAGGAGTGGAGGATCCACGAGAACACACTGAAGGTGCAATGGGAGAGATAAGAAGAAAATCAAGCGCCCCTAAATCTAAGCGAGAACAGGGTATCGAGGAGAAAGTGGGATTGAAAGTGTCAAGAAGCAGCAGATAGGTCAAGAAGGATGAGGATTGAGTAAATGCCATTTGGTGAGGAACAGGTCACTGGAAACTTTGGCAAGGGCCATATCTGTAGAATATAGAAGACAAAAGCCAGATTACAGGGGATCCAGAATGACTTGAGAGGAAAGTCAAGACAGTGGTAATTTGCATGCAAAAGGGAAGAGAGAGATGGGCCAATAATTGGAAGGGCAGGTCGGATCTAATGATAAATTGGAAGACTGGACATCCAAATGGCAGATGAAATTTATGCAGCTTGTAAGGATTTGTGCCACAGCCACAGACTGAGGTAGCCTCAGTTGAAAATGTGACAGATTGTTGGCATAATTGGGAAGAAAATTCAGCTTACCTGAATTGATCCATCATCAAGGTTGAACATCAGCATGGATAGCTATGTGGGTTATTAGAAAAACGTGGTAATATTACATGGAAAGAGACCTAAATGTTAGGGAGAAAGCATATTCAAAGGCATTTATGCAGTTTGAAGATATGCAAGCTGTATAAATACCATTCACTGGGATATTCAGTGTCACAACCCATCTAGTGCCGCTGAATATCCCCCCTAAGAGATTTAAATTTCCCATTGCAAACTGGTTAGTGACAGGGTATTCTGCGGGTGGAGCAGGGATAGCATCATTAGCTAGTTAGTCAGTGGTGTGATATTCAACCACTAACAGTTTAGCTAAACTTCCTAAAGTTAGGACAAGTGAAAGGCTGTCCTAACTTCAGGCATTTTCGCTTCCGGCTAGCGGTTGAATATCACTGCTAACCAGCTTGTAAAAGAGCAAACCAGGCAAACCGAATATTCATTGCTGGTCACCGAATATGGCCCTGCACTGTATATCTGTATATTTAAGAGTGCTATCTGCCACCGCTGAAAATGGCTTCCTAGATTTATAGGACATGATATTTAAAAGGACATATCCAGTTCATCAGATTTGCTATCTGGATAAGTCCTACTGAGATAGATATTCCGCAGCACTAGTCCTAGGGCGGTCCAGAGGCGAAACAGCCTGGAGAGCAGCAATTTTAGTGTCACTATCTGGATAACAATCAAACACGCAGTCCTAAGTGTTATGCGGATGGCCTGTCTGAATATTGCCACCATACAGACAGTGCTGGCACTGATTGTTGAATCTGGATCTTCAGCAACGGCCATTATCCAGATACCGGATCGGAATATCCGGTTTATATTTAACCATGGCGACCAGCATTTAAAAAAAAACTTGACAGCTGCAGTCAAACATCGGCTGGTTAGTTATTGTGTAAGAATCATAGCAGAAGATGAAAAAGTCGGAAAAGTCCTATCATTGGAGGTGAAGGCGGCCAGTGCCTGTGCTGTCAAGTTACCCAGTTCCAAAATGGAGACTTTTTGGCCAGTCCTGGTTTCAAACTTACATCCTAAAGCAGTGTGGTATTTGCAGTCCCTGATTTTGCCCATTGAAATCAGTGTTGCAGTTCCCATAATGCATCATGATAGGGACTTCTGAAATCCACAACTGGCCTAAAATTTCCATCCTGAAACTGAGTAACTTGACAGCTTTGCAGTATTTTAACGGGTTCTGGACTGACTTGGGACAGATAGAGGGAAGTGTTAGGAAAGAGTTTGAAAGTTAAGGTGAAAAAACCATGGAGAGTGGGTGGAGAGCTGTAGTTGGATTAAACGGTAGAAATTGAATTGCTCATTTACACTAAGTGGAAGAACCACAACTGGGCAGACCAGATGGGTCAGTTTGGGTTTTTTATGCCATTATTTACCAATGGTACTCTAAATAAAGGATAAATAAATTACCATGTAAAAACATCTGCTTAAGGTATAGAGGACCCCTTTTACTAATGCTTAGCACTCACTATCTGCCACAGGGCCCATAGGAATAAAATGGGTTATACGGCAGACAAAGTAAACTAAATGTTAGTAAAAGGGATCCAGAATGCGAGAAACCCGTTTGAAAATACAAACCAAGCAGGGCACCATAGGCAGAAGCCCTGGCCATGTCCCCCCCCCCCCCCCCCAATGTGCTGAACCACGCCGCCCTCCCCCCTGCATCCCAATCCGCATTGCCACCCCCCACTGCTGCTGATTCCTGCAGCGGGGTTGGGGGGGTCAGCTCGGCTCAGCAACAGGCCATATGCTTCGGCACACATGGCCTGCCACTTCTGACCCCTCTCTGACACAATTTTGAGGGGTCAGTAGTGGTAGGTCATGTGTGCTGAAGCACATGGACTGCTGTGGGCTGCTGCCACCAAGCCTAACCGCCGCCTCCCTGACCCTGCCACCGGAATCAGCAGCAGCGGGCGACAGCGGTGTGGCTCAGCTCGGGACAGGGGAGGGTGGCAGGCCATGGGCACCATGCTGCTCGCCGAAGTCTTCCACCTAGTAGATGGGCTGGCCCTGAACCCAAGTAGGCACGTCCTTTCAGCACTCTGAAATGAAAAGAGCATCAAAGACTGAACTTGTGCTCAGAGCATAAACATAAATTGAACGGGTGGTTAAACTGACTATTTTTAGACATGTTTTGCATCAGGTGATACTGCCTATTTTTGGGATCAGTCTCTCTGTCTGTTTGTCCTTCTCGCTGTACAGACCTGTTGGAGCGTGCACAAACAGATGCGTATAAGAAAACTGGAGTGAAGCGTTGGTGACAGTCCCCAATTCCCATGGGTGAAGATGAGGCCTGAGCCATCACAGTGCAGAATGAAGTGCGAAGGAGCCCCGCCCCCTAACGGCAAACATTACCGGGACTGACAGATGGTAGTGACAGGAGTGAGTGGCGCAGAAGAGAAGGAACACGATGAGAGGGGCGGAAGGAAGAATGGCTGAGGGAAGACAGGGAAACTCCCTCCTGTGCACTCAGAGTTATAGGGGTTCGAATGAGTGCAAAGGATTATAATCCTGCATTCATACACAAGCCATACTACTCATCACCACTACCTCATCCCCATACACTTACCCCCACCATACACTTACAGCTCCCTCTGTTCTGACACATTCTGACTCCTTTCCCTACAGTCCTCAAAGCTCATAAATAAATCAGCCCTCATAACTTCCAGTCATACACAGAGAGCAGTCCCCGTATCCCCACCTGACATTCCTGCGCCCCCATGCATTCAGCCTCACCACCCACTCAAAACCTTCCCATCCATTCACTCACCCCCATATACTCCACTCCTCCCAGCCATACACTCCAGCAGCAAAACACATAGCTGTAAAATGCGCAGAGAATGCATTTTCCAATTTGTTTTAAAGTAATTTCTAGGTCGTGTGACATTCTTGAGAGCAGAGCTGAGCGGTGCCTCAACTAGCTGAAACAGCCTCTGTTATTTGCACATGCAGTTCAAAGTCTGAAGTACGGCTAGCGTAGTTCATACCATAAGAAGTCATTTTTTTCTCACTCTTAAGCAAATACTGTAGAGGCCATGTCCAGACATGCAAAGCACTGAATAAACTGATGCACGTTAAATCCTAACCTGATGGCCCAGTGGCTAGTACTGTGCACTTTTTCACCCCAAATAAATTGGAGATCAACATCTGATCCATCCATTTCATAGGAGAAAAGTGGAATAGTGACTCGTGCTTGCATCCTAAGCATTGGAACTCTTTCCCCCTTGGTCACCGCAGGATAGTGCACATTAAAAAAGCCTAGTGTGAGTCTGAGGCAAGACCTCCGAAGTGTCAGGGGAACTGTAACAAGCTTTTATACCAAGGGTGTGGAAAGCAGTTTTTAACTTTGGTATAATGAAACCTTCATCCTCAAAGGATCCTGCAGCAGCTGCAGTGGCAGTTCTAGCCCCAATACCTATGGCAGGGGCTAGACATCCCTGCAGGAGCAGAATCGCAGCACAGTGGCTGGAAGTCCAGGGAGTGCCCCGATTCAGACACCCCAGATGTCCAGTCACTTCCCAGCTAACTCAGCCAGGCTCCTCCATGGAGTGGCAGTGGAATGGCATCCTGTTGCCATGTCACGGTGGCACCATGAAGGAGCCGCAATCATCGGCCACTCCCAAAACATTCTTTCTCCGCAGTCCGACCACCAATCAGGCCTCCCATGGCTGGGGTCGGGCGGCGGGGAACCTCCTGTATTTCCTCACCTGTTCAGTCTGGCCCAGCTCCGCTGTCCCCCGATGTCCAAGGGGACTTATTCCACCGCCAAGGTGGAATAAGTCCCCCGTCTAACCTGCCAACCCCAGACCTATAGGACCGACCTCAGAATTGGCCCCGTACATCCGGAGTCAGCTCCCTTGTCTCCCTCTGAATCATCTCTCTCCCCTTCAACGTGTTCAAAACTCAGTGCGTGGCTAATCTTCCGCCAGCCCCGATATGCTCATCTAACCCCTCTTCTCAAGTCGCTTCACTGGTTCCCTATTTGTTTCCATATCCAATTCAAACTTTTCCTACTGACTTCTACATGTACTCATTCTGCTGCTCTTCACTACCTTTCCTCTCTTATCTCTCCCTACACCCCTCCTCTGGAACTCCGCACTTCTGGCAGATCCATTTATCTGTGAACATAAGAATATAAGATATGCCATACTGGGTCAGACCAAGATCCATCAAGTACCTAGCAGTTTCCCCAAAAGACACAGGTTCCACAATGCTTGTACTGGGGCAAGCAGTGGATATCCTCCTTTAATAATGGTTTATGGAAATTTCCTCCAGGAACTTGTCCAAACCTTTTTTAAACCCAGCTACACTAACAGCCTTTACTACATCCTCCGGTAACAAATTCCAGACTTTGATTACACGTTGAGTGAAAAAATATTTTCTTTTATTAGTCTTAAACAGTTCACCTTGTATCTTCATTGCATGTCCCCTAGTCTTTCTATATTCTGATAACGTAAACAATCGATTTATGTTTACCCGTTCCACTCCGTTCATTAATTTATAGACTTCTATCATATCTCCCCTCAGCCGTCTCTTTTCCAGGTTAAAGAGCCCTAACCTTTTTAGCCTTTCTTCATAGGAGTATCCTTCCATCCCCTTTACCATTTTGGTGGCTCTTCTCTGAACCTTTTCTAATATCGCTATATCCTTTTTAAGATACGGCGACCAGAATTGCACACAATATTCAAGGTGCGGTCTCACCATGGAACGATATAGAGGCATTATAATATCTTTTGTTTTATTTTCCATTCCTTTCCTTATGATACCTAGCATTCTATTTGCTCTCTTGGCCACCGCTGCACACTGGGCGGAGGGTATTAACATGTTATCCACAATGACGCCTAAATCTTTTTCCTGGGTGGTGGTTCCTAATGTGGAACCTTGCATCGTGTAACCATAGTTTGGGTTGTTCTTCCCTAGGTGCATAACTTTGCACTTGTCCACATTAAATTTCATCTGCCATTTTGATGCCCAGTCTTCCAATTTATCAAGATCCTCTTGCAATTTTCCACAATCCTCTTGGGTTTTAACAACTTTAAATAGTTTTGTGTCATCTGCAAATTTGATAACCTCACTTGTTATTCCACTTTCCAGGTCATTTATGAATATGTCAAAAAGCAGCGGACCCAGCACAGATCCCTGGGGTACATCACTATTCACTTTTCTCCATTGGGAAAATTGGCCATTTAGCCCTACCCTCTGCTTTCTATCTTTTACCAGTTCCTGATCCACAGTAGTACACTGCCTCCTATCCCATGACTCTTTAGTTTTGCCAAAGGTCTCTGATGAGGGACCTTGTCAAAGGCTTTCTGAAAGTCCAGATACACTATATCAACCGACACACCTTTCTCCACCTGTTTATTCACACCTTCAAAAAAACATAACAGATTAGTTAGACAAGATCTTCCTTGTCTAAAGCCATATTGGCTGTCTCCCATTAGGCCACGACTATCTACATGCTGAGTAATTTTATTCTTTATGATGGTTTCTACCATTTTTCCCTGTACTGACATGAGGCTCACCGGTCTGTAGTTTCCCAGATCACCCCTGGAACCCTTTTTAAAAATTGGTGTTACATTGGCGATCCTCCATTTTTCAGATATTAGAGATGATTTTAATGATAGTTCACAGATTACTAATAGCAGGTCTGCAATCTCATATTTCAGTTCTTTCATCACCCTTGGATGTATACCATCCGGCCCAGGTGATTTTCTACTCTTCAGTTTATCTAATAGTTGTAATACATCTTCCCGATGTATCGATATTTCCTTCAATTCTTCCGCACCTTTAAATACCACTTCAGTCATGGGTAACATCCCTACATCTTCCTCAGTAAAGACCGAAGCAAAGAATTCATTCAGTCTCTCCGCTATCACCTTGTCACCTCTTAGTGCCCCTTTAACCCCTCTATCATCTAATGGACCAACTGACTCTCTCAGATTTTTTGCTATGAATGTACTTGAAAAAGTCTTTATTTCACGTTTTTGCTTCCGCAGCAAGCTTCTTCTCAAATTCTCCCTTTGCCTGCCTTATCAATGCCTTTCAGTTGACTTGCCAGTGCTTGTGCTGTTTCCAGGTTTCATCGTTTAGCTCTTTTTTCCATTTCCTGAAAGATGCTTTTTTGGCAACAACAGCCTCTCTGACCTCCCCTTTAAACCATGCTGGCAGTTTTTTGGACTTCCTTTCACTTTTCTTAAAGCGTGGAATACAGCTGGTCTGGGTTTCCAAGACAGTATTTTTCAACAACACCCAAGCTTGATGTAAGTCTTTAACCTTTGCAACTGCTCCTTTTAGTTTTTTCTTAACTATTTTCCTCATTTTATCATAGTCTCCCTTTCGAAAGTTAAAAGGTAGTACTGTGGATTTCCTTACTATCCCTCCTCCACTAATTAAAACAAAGGCGATCATGCTATGATCACTATTGCCAAGTGGCCCCAACACCCTTATCTCTTGTACTAGATCTGGTGTGCCACTAAGGACTAGGTCTAATATGGCTTCCTCTCTGGTCGGTTCATGAACCAGCTGCTCCAAGAAGCAGTCATTTATTTCATCTAGGAACTTTATCTCCCTAGCATGTCCTGCCGTGACACTGACCCAGTCGATACCGGGGTAATTGAAATCACCCATTATTATTACTGCGCTGTGACTTTTCTTAGCTTCCTTGATTTCTTTGAGCATTTCATCATCCATTTGTTCATTCTGGCCAGGCGGTCGATAGTACACCCCCACTGCCATCGCCTTCCCCTTTTTACATGGAATTTCAATCCATAGAGATTCTACAGCAAATTTTGTTTCCTGCAAAACTTTAATCCTTTCTGACTCAATGCTCTCTCTAACATAGAGCGCAACCCCTCCACCAATTTGATCAGCTCTATCATTACGATATAGTTTGTACCCAGGTATCACAGTGTCCCACTGGTTATCCTCCTTCCACCATCTCTCTGATATTCCAATCATATCTAACTTCTCATTTAGTGCTATATATTCTAACTCTCCCATCTTATTTTTTAGACTTCTAGCATTTGCATACAAGCATTTTAGAGACTGTATTTTATTCATATTAATTTGGCTTTTGGTAGACATGGGTAATTTGGGATCTTTAAGCTCTATCTCCTCCATACTCGAGGGCATTTGGGCTACTTTACTCTTTTTTGGAACCTCTCTGCTTTTGGTAGTATCCTTCAAGGATACATTCTTCCGAACCATGCGCTCTTGGGCGACTGTTGGCTTTCCTCTTTTATCTAGTTTAAAAGCTGTTCTATCTCCTTTTTAAAGGTTAATGCCAGCAGCCTGGTTCCATCCTGGTTAAGGTGAAGCCCATCCCTTCGGAGGAGCCCCTCCTTTCCCCAGAATGTTCCCTAGTTCCTAACAAATCCCAAATCCTCATCCCTGCACCATTGTCTCATCCACGCATTGAGACTCCGGAGCTCTGCCTGCCTTTTGGGTTCTGCGCGTGGAACGTGAAGCATTTCAGAGAACGCTACCCTGGAAGTTCTGGATTTCAACTTCCTACCTAAAAGCCTGAATTTAGCCTCCAGAACCTCCCTACCACATTTTCCTATGTCATTGGTATCAACATGTACCAAGACAGCAGACTCCTCCCCAGCACTATCTAAGACTTTATCTAGGTGGCGCATGAGGTCCGCTACCTTTGCACCAGGCAGGCATGCTACCAGGTGATCCTCACGTCCACCAGCCACCCAGCTATCTACATGCCTAATGATCGAATCACCAACTATAACGGCTGTCCTAACCCTTCCCTCATGGGCACATGGCCCTGGAGAAACTTCCTCGGTTCGAGAGGGTTTTACATCAACTGCAGGACAGGTCCTAGTTACAGGATCATGTCCTGCCACACCAGGGTGATGCTCTCCTGTCACGTGACCTCTCTCCTCCATGGCATCAGGGATGCTGCCAGACTGGAGGTGGGAATTCAGGACTATATCCCTGTAGGTCTTGTCTATGTACCTCTCTGTCTTTCTTATGTTTTCCAAGTCTGCTACTCTAGCATCTAGAGAACGGACTTGTTCCCTGAGAGCAAAGAGCACCTTGCACCTAGTGCACACGTAAGACCTCTCACCAACTGGGAGAAAATCATACATGTGACACTCAATGCAAAAGACTGGAAAGCCCCCATCTCGCTGCTGGACTGCTGTCTGCATCTTAGTTTTAAGTTTGTGTTTAGATCTTTAAGTTCTTTACTTACTAAGGGTTGCTATGAATATTTATACTAATAAAACTGTACCTAATACGTTTAATATACCTTGTTCATCTGAAGCTTAATTAATCTCAGGTCCTTAGTGTATGACTGATTTGGGTAACGAGCTTCACCTGAGAGCACCTCCTGTCTTTTAAGATGTGTAAGTACCTATAAAGCTATGATTATCCCAGGGGTGGGTGGGTGTTGGGGAGGGAGGGAAATAACACTTATTAAAAGAGGGCTGCTACACAGTACCCTGTCTTGTGCTGTTGAGATAAGCTATATTCTGATTTGATTTAAATTATAGCTCTTTGCTGCTGCTAGGCTCTAACTTATTATGAAATTTAAACTACAAGCTCTCTGCTGGGTTCTAAATTTAACCAGAAAGCTGTCTTCTGTGTTTTAAATTTAAACTAAAAGTACTTTGCTGATGCTAGGCCCTGAGTGACTATTAAATTTAAACTACAAGCTCTCTGCTGGGTTCCAAATTTAACCAGAAAGCTCTCTTCTGTGTTTTAAATTTAAACTTAAACTGCTTCTACTAGGCCCTGACTGATTTAACAAAAAATAGTGGGTTCACAGATTAATTAGCTTTAATACAAAGAATTCCTTTCAGAAAATTCCCAGAAGTATATACTCACAATTGCAGATCTCTCTCCAGAAGTAACAGTCCCCTTTTCTAGTCCTTCAAGACTGAGGATCACAGAGCTCTGGTTGAGTTATTTATGCATGTGCTGCTGAAGTAAGCTGTCTCCAACTTCCTGGATGATTAACAGTCCTTGCTTGGAAAGAAGGAGTCTTTCAAAATGGCCTTTTGACCTGCCACCTGGTGTTAACACCTATTGAAAATGTTTCACAGGTCTCTCGCCCCCTAGGTAGAAGGCCTCTTTGTAAAGGTCTCTAGAAGACTTTATTTGTTGCTCAAAGAGTACTGACCCTGTTTTGCCTTTTGTGCTAAGCTATATTCTGATTTGATTTAAATTTATAGCTCTTTGCTGCTGCTAGGTTCTAACTTATGAAATTTAAACTACAAGCTCTTCTGTGCTCTTCTCTTCTACTGCCAACTCCAGACTTCGATCCTTCCACCTTGCTGCTCATTATGTCTGGAACAAACTACCTGTGTCTGTGCGTCAGGCTTCATCTCTGGCCCTTTTCAAATCCAGGCTGAAAACTGACCTCTTTGAGGCGACTTTTGGATCCTGACCTGCTTAGTCTCCTATGTGTTTCCTTACCATTCTCTGAGATATAGCCTTGTCCTCAGCTGTTGTGTTGTCTTTCTTGACTAGATTGTAAACTCTGATGAGCAGGGAGTGTCTTTTACATGTGTCTATATAGCACAGCGTACACTTTGTAGCACTATACAAATGATAAGTGGTAGTACTAGTAGTGGTAGTTTCATGAGCAGACAACCTCTTAATAACATTGCGAACTGTAGACAAAGGAATCCCAAGGTTTTTGGATATGGCCTTATATCCCTTTGCAGTTTGATGTTTGGTAATAATGGCTTTTCTGACAGTCTCAGGCAGCTCTCTTGTCTTCACCATTGTGAAAATGGAACAGGGAGTGAATGTGGCCATTTTAAACATTAAAGCCATCACTCATTGGTTGATTCAAGTCATGTGAGTACTGACAATTGATCTCACAGGTGTGTCTAATTTTATTGCAATGGGAATGTGGTTCTATTGTTCAAACTGATTTGAATTGTTTATAAGGGTGCCAGTAATCATGTCCTGCCAATGTCCCCGTTTTTATACTATTTCCTACTATTTCCTTTTTTAATTGGTTTTGTTTTATTGGATTCTTTTATGTGTAAATATGTGTGCATATATAGTCCAAAGCCATTATACTGGCCACTTTTTTTTTTAGAAGATATTAGACATTAAGGGGTAGATTCACACCGAATAAGGGGGTTGTACGTCTGGCTTGGATGTACAACCCCGGAGAGGCCTGGGACGGTATTCCAGCCCCAGCACTCCCTGCACATATAGAGGCTTTGTGCGGGGAGCGCTGGACAGGGGCAAGAGGGGGCGGAGTGGAGCAGGGGCAGGGCTAAGCACACAAACATGCAGGGCCTATTCAGGTCAGGACCCTGAACGTCCACCAGCTGTCTGCTAGATACTCGACTTATTCCATCCTGAAGCCCCCCCTATCCCAGCATGCTGCCAAAGGATGATCCTGGTCTTGGGGAACCCTCGCAAGGGCCTGGCGGCAGGGAGAAGGGGCTTTTTCGCAGAAGAAAGGTTTGTTGCTCCGGCTGGACGTGCCGGTGCCATGACGACATGACGCCACTGCACCGGCATACCAGCTGGAGTGTTGGGAGGGCTGGCCAAGCAGAGGACTGTACGTCTCCAGTAGCAGAATAGAGGGCACGCTGGGCCATCTAAGTGCCCAGATTCAGCAACCACGGGAACATATAGCTCCCATGGTTGCAGAATCAGGTACAAATTGGCCCCATCTATCTTTCGGCCATCAAGACGGTGTGGACATGCCCCTCTCTGAATTGGCCTCTCTGGCGTTGAACTACAAGGGTGCCAATAATGTTGACCACAACTGTATTTACACACTTTCATCCATTGAGCTAAGAGCAATTTTTAACCCAGAGAATGTTCTATGTCTGTTTCCTTTCAGAGGCTCCAAGGAAAAGCAAACCTCATTTTATACTGCTTCTTTTCATTTGCAAAGCAATACTGCATTTAAATCTTTCTAGATTTATGCTGTGAATGAATCATCTGAAAAAAATCTCACTCTGTGGGGCAGTAAATCTCACTCGTTGGGATGGTTCACCCTTGGCATCTCTGCTTTATCCAGATATACAGCAGCACTTATCTAGTGAAAAAGTGCTGCTGATATGCACCTAAATCAAGCTGGTCAAGATTTGACTAGCTAGATTTAATGTTGCTGGATTCCCCAGCTAAATTTAGCCAGTGAGTGCTGAAAATCAGCACCAACCAGCTGAGCTCTTGAAATGCCCCTCAACCACACCAAGCCTGCATTCCTCCTTCTAACCCACCCAACTGTCATTTGTTTGAAAACATGTACCCACCATCATATTCCTCTGCCATGTCCTTTAAAAAAAAGCCATCACAGCTCTCCTCTTCCTCCCTGCTGTGAAAAAGAAGGAGTGATCCCTCTTTCTTCCTACTTTCCATCTATCCAAGAAAGACGGAAAAGTCGGAGCCTGGAGGGAGGACACATAGGAAGCAAATGATCCCCCTTTGAGAGCAGGGAAGGAGAGAAGAAGGGGAAAGCTTGCCATGGGTGAATTTGGTTCTAATAATAGCTGCAGGGAAGGTAAATCCAGTGCTGGTGATATTATTTTCAAGAAGCCATAAACAGAAGGGAGAGTGCGTAAAGCCCAACCCATGGGGACATTTATGGAAGGAGGGAGATCAGCTTCAGCTGCAGGAACATTTCATTTTAAATGATAGCTGGGAAAGCAGAGAGGCAAGAAAGATTTTTTTTTTTAAAAACAGACAGGTGAGAGAGAGGGAGGGGAGGGGAGGGAAGGAGGGGATGGAAGGGAGATCCCACCAGAGGGAACTTGGCTAGCCAGATTTAGTCCTGCTATTGTTGTATATAGATTTGGCTAGTCGAGTTAGATGGTTAGCAGTACTTACCTAGTGTTCTCCCTTACCTCACCCTGCCCTTAATTCGGCAGGCTCTATCTGGCTACTTAGTGAAACATAGATTTCTAACTTTTACTGTTCAGCAGGGGAGGTTTTGATCTAGCCATCTATGTCCTTACTTAGCTGGTTAGAAAACGTATCTCTTGAGTTACCATTGAACAGAAAGACCATAGTATGTACATTTAAAATTAAGGGGTATGTTTACTAAACTGCGTTAGTGCAATTCGCGTTAGGAGCCGCGTTAGTGGAAGGAAAGCCAAAAAAGGACATGGGCGGTACATCATAACCGATAACGCGCAGTTGCACGCGGTATTGCGTGCCGCGCAGCAACGATCGCTACAGCACGTGCAAGCTTAAGACAGCGCGCAGACACCCAAATACAGAAACAGAGCTGTAGCACAATGGTTACTACACAGACTGATGGTACAAGGGTCATGGGTTCGATTCCCCAGTGTGCCTAATGAAAAAGGCTGCTTGAGGCATCATGTGCAACCCTTTGAAGGCCTACTATAATATTTTATCCACATTCTGCAGCTGGGTTAATGTTTGCACATGTCAGGAAAATTGTATCCAATATGTTCCAATAGTGACGTTCCCTCTGGCATGGTCATGTATGCTATACCATTTGATAGGAATATATAGGCAGAGGTTTGGATCCCGAAAGTACTGGGCTTGGCCTGGAAAGGGTTAAGTTGTGGGCTGTGAGGAAGGTTACTTGTACCTGAATAGTGCTGCCAGCAAACACAGCCTCACAGTGGCGTAACCTAAGGTGCCACATAAGGCGCCCTAGAGGGCACTCCATAGGGCACATTATAAAGTGCGCTGTCTGCCAAGGCACCCTATAATGTCCCCTATAGGACACCATATAAGGCACCTTATAAGGCACTTTATAGGGCGCCTTATGAGCCACTCTAAGGGGACAGTACCCTGAGGGTGGTCCTGCTGGCAGAACTAATATACAATAAAAACAGACAATGCCTAAGACAGCCCTATTGATGAACCCCACTGTGGGTTTAGGACCCATGACCTCTGGCTCCACAGGCAGTGTAGTAACCAGTGGGCTAGAGCTGCTAAAAAACAACTGGCTGGCTACAGGAGGACTGCACGGCACCACACCCACATTCTGCTGTGGTTACCAGGACAGGGTTAACCCACCCGTACTCATGATGCACTGCACATGCAAATCAGCAGTCGAGAGATGGGCACAAGAGTGGGTATGCACCCCCACAGCACCTCGGCCCTGTAGGGGGGACAGACCGTGTGTGGCACTGCCACAGAGTAGCCACAGACACTCACATTGTGCGGGTACAGTGCCCACCCTGAGGTTGAGGTGGGGCCCCCAGCACCAGGTCCACAGCACCTTTCATGGCTGAGATGCGCCATGCTGCAGGTCCCCATCAGTGTGTGATAGGTAGCTCCATTAGACACACCTAGGATACATCTGTGCCCTGCTATATGTCTCGGTCATGTCTAGTCCTTATGGGCGATGATGCACTCAGAATAGTGCATATCCTGTGTTGGTGCCAAGGTTGCCTGCTGTAGGTGAACAGGGGGTGTATGGACCCATGGGCAGATCATCGACCACCACACAACCCAGCCTCTGGGGCTTAGGGTGGGAAACAGGGTCACCCACCAATAGATCCACAGTCTACCCCCCTGCAATGGCAGCAGTAGAGGGGACCAGCAACAAGCAGTCCTGCTGGGGAACAGACAGAGCGGTACACATCCATAACACAATAGCGGACAGACGGCAGTCCTGGATATGCTCAGCTGCCCCCCACCATTATCTGACATTCCCCAGCAGCAGGCCTCCAGCCGCTGCACCCTGCAAGGTGTTCCAGCAAGACACATACTAGCTGCAGACAATCCGCCAGCTAGTCCATAGTGCATGGTCCTGGAGGAGATGCATGTACCCAAAACCCAGGGGATGTCAGCATACACACCAAGCAGATAAGTCAGTGATTGGGCCCCAAAAGGAAACCCATATATATCACATGAACAAAATGCTATATAGCACTGTGGGGGAACCTAGCCATGCTGTGGTCACTACTCAGTCAGGGCGAGAGTGACCTCCCAGCAGGACATGCTGTGGCCACTCTGTCTGTGCAGGTGGTACCAGGCACTACAATGTCCAAGCCATTGCCCTATGCCCAGTGCAGATGCGGCCAGGCCAGGCCCCTATCCAGGCTATTCCCATGGTACCTTGCTCCTCATTATGCACATTGGCAGGCCAATACTGGGAACAGTGCTAGCAGTGTGGGCTGTGGAGGGTGTTGGAAGCCACCACACACTGGATAGACAGACACACACTCCCCACACCTATGCCAGCATTGTGCAACTATAGAGGTGTTGGGCAGCCCAGGCCACCACACAAGTCCTGAGCACAGTGCAGGCATGGCTATGGTATGCAATACTGTAGGAGTCACTCCCCAGGTTGGTAAACACTGTCAGACACATGACCTGTAGCACACTCCACATACATCAGAAAGGTTGCTATGATGCAGCTCACTCAGACACTTGTACCTAACCTAGGAATTGCTATCTGCCAGTAATCCTAGCAACCTTTTGATAGATGTGTACCATATTCCCCGGTTTAGGGTGGCATTACTAAGGTATGCAAGTGCTAGTATTGGGAAATGCATGAAGAGCCCACAGTCCTGCCTCTCCAGAAGGCTGTGGATAATGGGGCCTGTGGATGCGGGTGTGTCTGCCCCTGTTGGCTGCTGCTTTACGGCAGAGGTTCCCAACTCCAGTCCTGCGGTGCCAAACACTGTTCGGGTTTTCATGCTGATCCTCATGAATATGCATGAGATACATCTGCATACCATGGGGGTGGCGCATAGAAATGCAGCACAGGCATCTTTATCAGAGGCAGCATGGAACTGGAATGGTGTTTGGCCCTCCAGGACTGCATTTGGGAGGCTCTGCTCTAGGTAATGTGCATGTTTATGGTGTCTGTGCTCTGTAGGGTAAAATGTTGGTGTTTAGGGCATGTTTACGTCATCTGCAAGAACGATTCTGCCTGTATTAGCACGTTATAGTAGTGGGTAAAATATGAGGACTGGGTTGGCGGAAACCACAGCTGGGACTTGAACCTGTGACCTTCTGCTTCTGAATACAGTGGTTCTGTGCACTGCACCACCATGTTCTCACAGAGATGGTGCATTCCCTGGTGATATCATGACTGTTGGTCAGACAGGACCTGTCTGTTGCAGTGCATGGCACCCACCTACACAGGGCTAGGCCACGGTCTGCTCCGGGCAGCTGCCACTGCCCCCTCCACCACCAGTATCCCTCAGCCACCATGCTGACATGCCCTTCTGCTGGTGGAGCTGGTGGTGCGTGGTCTCAGGCTGTCCAGTGTGCAGGTAGGCGGCCACCTATGGTGCGTGTTCTGGGGTAGGGGTGCCTGCATAGACGTCCACGCTCCCCCCCAGCCCCGCCTGCCAGTGTTCCGTGCCCTTGGGGGTTGCTGTTGGGTACTCTCCTCTGTGACGCTTTGGGAGACACACTCGTGCCCATGTTGGGCCCTCATCAGTTGCTGTCTGGCTCTACTGTTTATGCATTCCTATGGGCCAACTGAGCATCACCCTAGTCCCCACTGTGGCCCAGCTGTGCCACTGCATCTGCCGCCTGCAGCCCTCTGTATCCCCTTTTCCAGCATCTGCCCAGTTGCCCGTTCCGACATGCCCGCCCTGATGTTGCGGGACATGTGCACACCATAGGAACCCTGTGCGATGGTGTGGAAATCCCTGAGCAGCGCTATTTCACTGTGGGCCCATGCACCTTGTATGGGGACGGAGTATGGACCCTTCCACGAATTATATCTGTTCTATGGGGCTTACTCGTGGGGGGCGGGGTTGATGTTTCTCATTGCTACCACTATTGGCCAGCTTGGTTGTTGTTTTTTTCCAGTTTGTTGGGGTCATTTTCGGTGTTTCTGTGCCCTTTTGTTCTGTGCACATGTATCACACTTATCACCTTTTTTTTGTTTCCCTGTCTAGGCTGTACATTGCTGACACGTAAATGGTTTCTCTCCCCTTTAAAGTGCTTTTACCGGTAGGTTTTCATTCGTGTTGGAATTCAGCTCTGAAAATCAGCGCGTTAGCCTCTCCCCGCCCACTCTCCGCCCATTGACCCCTTCTCTCCGCCCTCTCTCCACCTTCTGCGGTGTTTTACCGCGCCGCGGAGCATTACGCGCATTAGCGCGTGATAGCGCGCACTATAGCGCGTTTACGATCGTTAATGCGCTATAGCGCGCTAACGATCGTTAACGTCGTACAACGCGCGTTATTCACGTTTACCGCAGTTTAGTAAACAAACCCCTAAGTACTGTATAAAGGAAAAAGCAGTCAAGTAGTGCTGACTTGTTGTGAAAGGATACTTATAAAAATACAGAGGGGGCTATGGAGAGATCTAGTAGTTAAGCATGAAACACTCAGAACATTACTGGGTATAGCAGTGGGAAAGGGATGGCAAGTGTTCCTGTATGACAAGCGATGAAGAAATTCACTTGAAACAACCACCAGGATTTAAAGATATAGAAAAACTAGGCCATCTACATAAAATTCAAAATGGCCACCAGAGCGAGGAGACCAAAAACAAAAATCTTGCTTACAAAAGACAATTTCAGAAGAAGCAAAGTTAACCCTTGTCTGTAATCAAAGAGACAGGATGATGGATGGGTTTCTGTACTAATATAGGCTGGCAAACTGGTGATATGTTTTGAATGAGAAGAGGGTGACTGTGGAATAAATAAATGCATTAAACCAAGATTTTGAGACAAAAGACCTGTGAAATGAAACGCACTAACTGGGAACACGGGTAGAAAGATAAGGGGAGTTACCTTTGCAGCTAAGGACATAAAACAGAAGAAATGATTAAGGGGCTTGTTTACAAAGCCGCGGTAGCAGTTCGCGATTGTTATCGGAGCCGCGAACCGCTACCGCGGCTTTGTAAACAAGCCCCTAAGTGTTTTGGGCTGAAGAATGCAAAGGCAGAAAACAGTCCCTTGGAAACCAGCTAAAGAGGAAACTAAGAGCACAGCACTCTCCTACCAGATAATCAACTATAAGCTCCTTTCCCTGGACACGCTCTGTTTAGGGAAGAGGTCCCTTTTCAAGTACTTGAAAGTAAGAAATATCTGGATGCAGTCTTGGATCAGGATTCTCCAACAGGGACCAGGCAGGCTGCAGAACCTAGGGGATCACACACAGTCATTCAAAAATGAATCTTCATCATGGAAATGGTGTTCCGAGAAAGAATCATTTACTAAAAAAAAAAAGGGTAAAGTAGCAGAAAACAGAAAATCCACCCCAGGTTTTGGGTCTCCCCAAAATATTCTCGAGCCCAATATTCCAGAGCACTTACTGTATATCAGCAGCTGCTATATTCTGTGAATTTTCAGCGGCACTATACAGATGGTGCTGCTGAAAATTCAAAGACTGCCCTAGTTCTGTCCAGATAATCCTGGTATGAAGTGCGGAAATAGCATGGCCGTTCCACTTAACTCTACAGATAGTCAGTGATATTCAGCTGTTATTTCTAAAACGAGGTGGTTTAATTTTGAACAGAAAATGAAACTTCTTAACTACACGGAGACTAGTGGCAACAGAGCAGATGAAAGGATATGCGACACCCTAGGTGAACCTCATCCTTTGCACCCCCTGTTCTCTCCCCCCCCCCCTTCCCTGACTCCCATTGCTGCCACTGCAGTCCCTCTCTGGGACTTCAGCAGCGGTGGAAATAGCTTCAAACAGCCCTGCAGCGTTTACCTAGACCTCCAGCAAACAAGAAGTCAGAGGGAGTGGAAGCCAAACAGCCTCATAGCACCTTGGGTCTAGGTAAGCTCTGTGGGGCTATTGGAAGTCATTGTGGCCACTGCAGGTTCCAGAGAGAGGTGACAGTGGGCCACTCCGGACCATCGGTGCTGTAGACAGCTGCCTAGTTCGCCTAGTGGTCACGCCAGCCCTGTGTGACAGTCATTGGCCTCTTTATATATTCAGCACCACTGATTCTGCAGATAGCGCCTCTGAATATATATATATAAAATATTTAAATGTCACAGCCCATGCTTAAAGACAACGCTAACCGTGGCATTTGAATATCGACCCAACCTTGCAAAATTCAAGCAAGCAGAAACACAAAAGCACAACTCAACGGAATAAATCCCATTGGTTGCTTTTAGCGTCCTTTGCTTCCAAGATCTTCCTAGGATGCGGTAATTTTATAAACAACTCATCCCAATTATTTTGAAAGCGTCAAATCCTTCCAGATTTGCTTAAATGAAAACATTTCTGTCTCCTTCAGATATGTTTATACTTTCTCTTTATATGTTTATGTCCATACAAGAACCTGTGGGCTCAAAATATTTTTGTATAATAATGGATTTTCAACCCTTTTTATACTTAAGGCACATCCCATTAAAATCAATATTTCATCATTGCCCAGCTGCTATAATTTGAATATCAGGTAATTTTATAAAGTTATTTCAGCGCGTATGTGATAAGATATGTGAGTAAAATGGCTTTTATAAAATTAGGCCGGGTGTGCATACTTTCACTGTAGGCATTGCTAGGGGTGTGCTCTAGGCAGAACACAGGCAGAGTCGTGAAGTTTGCACGTCGATTATAAAATACACTCATCTACACACATACTTGCATACTCTGCACACAGGCATTTACTGTACACCTGCTCTCAAGCAGTCATAATATCCAAACAATCAATGTAGGCACTCTTGCTGATGGATTTGTCTTTGAGGCTTTATAAAATAGGGAGCAAATAGGTGCTTTCTTGCCCCATTAAACCTAGGAACCCTCCTATAAAATTACCCTCAATAAGTGCAGACTCTACTGCCACATCTGAAGATTTCTTGTGTATCTGTAAGGGCTGCCGCCTTTCAAGACGGTCTTCCCTCTCCTCTTTCACCACAGTGCTCTGCTACAGAACTTCTGCTACACACTGGAGATCTTTGATTTCGACCAGAATGTGCAGGAGCTCAAGCTGCCCTCTGTGTGGAGAAAAAAGATCAGGAGTATCTTTTCCCACTGTCACAAAACCAAACAGTACTTGGGGAATCAGACTCTGTATCAGAAACCTGCTCCTAGACCGCAGGTAAGATCCTTGCTCTCCCCTCCCTCTCCTCCTTAGAGATGTTGACACCCTCCCCACTACCAGTGCTCATAAGACTCCTATATAGTTTCTGAGAAAAGGGATCCACCTTGGGGAAGGGCTGTGATTGTTACACACTTCTTTCTCTATACCAGGCATTCTTAACCCAGTCCTCAGGATTTACCTAGCCAGTCAGGTTTCTGCATAACCACAAAGAATATGCATGAGAGAGATTTGCATACAACGGAGACAGTACATGCAGATCTCTCTCATACATATTCATTGTACTTATCCTGCTAATCTGACTGGCTAGGTGTGTCTCTAGGACTGGGCAGAGAACCTCTGCTCTATACCCATCGTTACACCTACAACTGGAAATTTTCACATTATACTGTATCCTATAGTGAGGCCCAGCTAGATTTAGATAACAGTATGGATACTGAAAATTGTTCAATATTACCACCATTACAAGCTCTGATCTTGTAGCAGCAATAAGGATGCTATGCAGAGGAGTGTCACTGCCAAGCCAAGAGGATTGTAATGTGTACCTTAAACTGTAGTTTCCAGGAACTTGCAAATGCAATCTTACTGGATACATGAATGCAAAGCACATCGGAGACATTCTGACAGAAAATCTACCAGAGGTTACCTATTTATGCTTGCAGAAGTTATCGGTTGACCCAGCAGAAGACACACTTCACTAATGCTTTCCTCTACAGAAGCAGAATATGTCGCAGCTAGGAGTGTGCATTCGTGAAAGCACATCGAATTTGTTTGGGTGCCTAAAAATTTTAAATGCACGCAAATCACTTGTACATGTGTATACCTATGAATTAACACACATACACTTGATTTGCAGACTTAAAACAGTCCTAGCATGCAGCATACAATGCATAAGCAAAGAATGAATAGTTCAATCAGATACAAAAAAAATGTCCAAAATTTGGGAAAACATTTGTAATGCAAGCACAAACAAAACCTTTTTTTTGGCCATTCACACCCCTTGTAATAGCAGTACAAGATAGTCAATAGGTAATTTGGATGTAGTGGTTACTTGTGTACGTGGACGGAAATCTGAACAAACCTACAGAGATTCAGAAAGACAATCAAGGTTATATTGCATTAACATGAAGTGACAAAGTCAACCCCAAATCAAACATATAGAAGTGAAATATCATTTCCTGAGAGAATCGCAATAACAAGGATTAATAGAACTGCAATATTGTCCTACAGAGGACATGATAGTAGGCATTCTAATAAAGAGTTCCTTCATAAGCTATTACGTGAAATGAATCTAGTATCCTAACTCAGAGGTCCCTGGATTTTTCAAGACAAGGACTGCATAGGGCACATCAAGTTATTGAGAGGACTAGGCGGGGGTCTACTTAGCTTGCTGAGTAGGAGGAGACAGAGATCACCCTCAGTTTGCTGAGCCGGGAGGATCTGTTCTTCAAATTGAAAGTAGAGCCAGATTTAAGATGCTGGCATCCAGAGGCAGGACCTGAGAGTGGTGGGGAGGAGAGATTTATCCCCCAGAGATCATGTAGCATAGTCCTATTGCAAGCAGAATTGGGCTCCTGTTTAGCATAGATATTTGGTGCCTTCAAAATTTGGCACTGTAGACAACTGCCTGTGTTACCTGCACCTAAATCCAGGCCTGATTGAAAGGCTGAGGCAGGGACCAGGGTTTCCAGGGGTGTAGCAGATAGGATGACAGCAATAAGATTCCTAGATTTTTCAGAAGTTGGCAAATCTGTGTCCTTTCTCTCACTTTCTCCACCATCTGCCTCCAAGGAGAATGGAAGGGTGATAGAAGGTTTAGGTGGGGGATTGTTGGGTGGCTTGTTTGTGTTCTGCCTCCCACCTTCTCCAGTCTGTGCTGCCCCCAGGGAGAATGGAGGGTGATTGAAGGTATAGGTGGGGAGGAATGTTGGGTAGATTGTTTGAACCCTTATCTATTTTCTTTCTAATTGGCACTAACATGTAGTAGTAGTAATTTTATTTATTTATTTATTTATTTAGCTGTAATATCTCTACTTCAGTTGTGTTACACATGGGTGTAGTTTTGCAGGGAAAGGGGGTACAATGCTCTCCAGTTTAGCAGGACAGGATGTGGAAGAGCCTTCAAAAATGGGCTTGAAGTGTCCATAGCATCTGAAAGAGGGAAAAGGGGGAGAGAGGAGGAGATGCTGGACCACTCCAGAAGATAAGAGAGGGGGAGATGTTGGATCACGTGGATGGGAGGGGAGATAGAGGGGAAAAGCTGGACTGTGTGGAGGGAGAGGAGAAAGAGGGGAGATTCTGGATAATGAGGGGGGTGGAAGATACTGGATCACATAGGAGAGATAGAAGGAAGATGTTGGACACAAGGAAGGGGAGAATAGAAAGAAGCAAGATGCTAGACTGTGGAGAGAGAGAGAGAGAGGGAGGCTGACACTGATGGATGGTGGGTTGGGAGAAGGGGGCATCATATTAGAAGAATGGTCTGATTTTGGGACTGGGGCTGATGTGGTGACTGGGCATGAGAAAAGGGGGCTGATGATGGCAGATGCTGGATATGAGAGAAGACTGCTGCTGGCAGATGCTGGAGTTGGGGATCAAGTTGGAAGAAGCAGGCTGGTTTTAGGAGGGGATGCTGGGGATGGAAGAAGGAGCTGAGACTAGCAGATTGGGATTGACAGTGAGAAATGGGGGCTGATGCTGGGAGAGTGAGAAGGAAGAGGAGGACAGATACTGCGTGGGAGGGGGGAGGGGAATAAGCAAGGACATGTGCAGGGGAAGACGGAGATGGAGGGGAAGAAGAATGGATGCTGGAATTAAGAGGAAGGAGTGCAGGGTAAATGAATATGGAGAATGAGGTAGGAGGGTAGATATTGGGGAAGGGGAGAAGGAGGTATGGAGGAAGAGGCCAGGGAATGGATGCTGAGGATGGGGGAGAGACAGGGACAATGGATGCTAGGGAAAGGGGAAGAAAGAGGCAGAGGGCTATGAAGAGAGTGAGAGACAAATGAAGGGGACAGATCTTTCGAAGGAAGTGAGAGGGAAAATGGGAACTTGGATAAGAGGGTAAAATATAAGAAAAGGACTGGAGGTAGAGAGGGGATGAATGGCAGGGAAGGAGCTGAATTGGTGAGGAAATGAGAGGCAGAGGTAGATGAGGATGTGGAGGGGATAAGATCAGAGGGTAAAAGTGGGAGACTATAAATTGGGTGAAAATGGGATTATGAGAAGCTGACAAGGAATGAGAGGCACAGACTGAAGGACTAGGGAGGTAAGTCTAGGAAGTGGAAAGCTGTGAAGTAGGTGAAAGGTGAAAAGAGAGCGACTGATGACTGGACAGAGATGAAGGAGAAAAGAAATCTAGCTATAAGTAGATAAAAGGCAGATCAGAGAAATGGAGAATAAAGATGAAACAGACAAATGAATGTTAGAAACAGATTTTTGTAGAGGAAGGGAGAGAGACAAGGGCAGTTAAGAAACAACATGAACAATGAGATCCTGAAAAAGGACATAAGAGAAAAACATCAGAGGAAATGATAAAAGGAAACCAGGATCAGCCCAACTGGAAAAAATAAAATGATCGGACAAAGGTACAAACAACATTTTAGAAAATGAAACGAATGGAGAATCAGCTGGGCTGGAGACCGGAGTCTGGCGGCAGTATTTTCCATCCTTGATTGGCTGCAGTAGCTCCTCCCGACTGCTCCGGTTGGCTCTTGCAGCATATTTCAACGTCGGCTGCCTGTGGGAGCTGAGAATCAGCTGGGCTGGAGACCGGAGTCTGGCGGCAGTATTTTCCATCCTTGATTGGCTGCAGTAGCTCCTCCCGACTGCTCCGGTTGGCTCTTGCAGCATATTTCAACGTCGGCTGCCTGTGGGAGGTGAGAATCAGCTGGGCTGGAGACCGGAGTCTGGCAGCAGTATTTTCCATCCTTGATTGGCTGCAGTAGCTCCTCCCGACTGCTCCGGTTGGCTCTTGCAGCATATTTCAATGTCCGCCGCCTTACGCAGCCGCGGTCACGTGCCTGAAGGGGGCGTGCCTGAAGGGGGCGTGACCTTTGGTGCCCCTTCGGTGCCGCTTTGGGGCCCTGAACCCTAGTCGCTATGGAAATGCTGCGGGGACATGCGAAAAGGAAGAGCAAGAAGAAGAGTCAGTCTGATAAACAATCTACAGCAGGTACTTCTACTCCTTTTGATACTATCGGTCCCATGGATCAACATGTGGTGGTTTTGCCTAAGTCTACTTCCTTGGCTCAGTGCTCTTCTTCTCCTGTTTCCGGGATTTCCTTGAGTTCCATCAATAGGACTCTTCCACCCAACCCTGGATCCTCTCAAGCCTCTGTTGAAACTACATCCTCTTCCGTGGTGTCTTCATCCTCGGGGGAGGAAGAGGAGATTCCTGTTTCTCTACCTACCATTCCTTGTGAGGTACTTCCTTTAGCGCCTATTTCGGCTGTTAGCGACTGTGAGGGTTTTCCTCAAATTGAAAATCTTGAAGAAGTTACTCTTTCAGCTATTTGGAAACAAGTTTCGGCTACTAGTTTATTGCTATCTAGATTTATGAATCAGACTGCTGTTTTTTCGCAACAAGTTGCTAGTAGATTACATACTGTGGAGGTTTCTGTTAGTCATTTGTCTCAACATGCTGACAGGCTTGATGCACAGGTTGCCTCTTTGCAGTCAGCCAGTGCATCTGCCCTGAAAGATACTTTACTTCTTTATCAGCAGTTGGAATCTTTGGAGAATGTTTCTCGTACTAAAAATTTGCGTGTATTGAATTTTCCAAAAACTCGTCTTTTGTCATCTACATTGTTATTTCGGCAATATTGTAAAGAAACTTTGTTACTCGCTAATGCCGACACTATTTGATTGATCGTTCTTTTTATTTGCCTGTGCGGGTGACACCTGGGGAACTCAGTGTGGCACGGGAGGAGGAGTGCACTCTTACAGATCTGACTGGTTTCCTGGAAAATTCTCAGACACTTATCTCTACCCGGGTTACTCTGGTGGTTACTTTGGCCAGTCTTTTGGATAAGGCTTCCATTATGAAAGCCTTTTTTTCAAAAAAAAGATTTTCTTTTCTATGGCCATAAGTTATCCATTTTTCCCGATGTCTCCAGGCACACGCAGTGTCAAAGAAGGTCCTTTCTCCAGCTCAAGCCTAGAGTTTTGGCTGGGGGAGGTACCTTCTTCCTTCGGTTCCCATACAAATGTTTGGTGACTATCCAAGGGGTGAATTATGTGTATTCTGATCCTTCTCAGTTGGAATCTCTATTGGTTTCACTACAGGTTTGAGTGGTATTATTTTTGAGAATTATTATATTACTGTAGTGAGGTCGGTTGGGTGTTGTAGCCTTTGGAAAGTTAGCTTTGGTCTCCTTCTAATGCTGTATTCTCCGTGATGTGGGCTGCAGGGTGATATATATCTTGGGCTATTGCTTGTTCTAAATTTATTATCTGTTATTATTGATTATATTGCTTATTTTCATTGTATGTTGTTATTTGGTCGCATTAATAAAAATAAAAAAATAAAAATTTAAAAATTTAAAAAAAAAGAAAATGAAACGAATGACATGTCGGCTCTAAACATGTGCATTTCTTGTATTCATTCTGTACAACAGAAAATGCATTTTTGTTTCTCTTTCTTCATTGTTCCACAGCCTACAGAGTCTGGTTTCTTGGGTTTTACTTTTCATTTTTTGCCTGCATACAGTTGTGGTCAACATTATTGGCACCCTTACATTTTAGGTATATAGTGTACAATGGTTTGCAGCTTGTCGTGCTGTGAGGGCTTGTGTGCATCAGTAAGAGCTAAACTATCGGTAGTTTAACTACTGGCAGGGTCTCCCAAGATGAACAGGCCTGAGCTGAGGTGCCTGACCAAGAGAAACCACCCATCTGGGCAGCAGCAGAATGGCATAGTGTTGATGGCAGAGGATCACATTTCTGTGACAACGGCAACAACACCAAACTTAAACTGCGTGGAAGAAAGGCCTGGCAATCTACTTCTGTATCTTGCCATGAAAACCCAATGGATAGTTACAACAAAATAAATTGTGCTGTAGTGCTGGAAGATGAGACCCCCAGGTCGGAAGGCACTCAACTAGCTACGGGGAAGAGCTGAAGGCTTTTCAGAGTAAAGCCTGCATTTATGATGTGGTTGGATCAAAGCCCTTGGGACATCTGACTATTGATGTAGCTGCGCATGAAATGAGAGTCAGGAGCTGTAAAGATGTCTTACACATTGGAACATGGAACGTACGAAGCATGAACCAAGGGAAGTTGGAGGTGGTCAAGAATGAAATGGAACGTGTACAACTTCATCTGTTGGGTGTCAGCGAACTGAAATGGACTGGCATCGGGCACTTTGCATCAGATGATCACATGGTCTACTATGCTGGAAATGAAAGACAAAAAAGAAATGGTGTTGCATTTATAATAAAGAAGAAACTTGCAAGAACTGTAATGAAATACAATGCAGTCAGCGAACGCTTAATCTCTATTCATCTACGAGGAATGCCTATCAACACAACTATAATTCAAGTAATTCAACAACAGCTGCAGAAGAGAATGAAATTGAAGAGTTCTATGAACAAGTACAAGCTGAAATTGACAGAACATGCAAACAGGATATCCTGATAGTCCTGGGTGACTGGAACGCAAATGTTGGCAACAAAGAAGAAGGTAAAGTAGTTGGAAAATATGGACTTGGCAACAGAAATGAAGCTGGAGAAAGACTGATAGAATTCTGCAAGACCAACGATCTATTCATCTCAAACACATTCTTCCAGCAACACAAGCGGCGACTGTACACATGGACTTCACCCAATGGATTGTATAAAAATCAAATTGACTACCTCTGTGGAAGTCAACAATGGAAAAGCTCTATAACATCAACAAAGAGAAACCTGGAGCTGACTGTGGTACAGATCATCAACTACTAGTATGCAAACTCAAGTTAAAGTTGAAAAAGAGCAAACCACTCATGAATGCAGCAAAATATGACCTTGAGAATATACCACTGGAATTTAAAGACTGCCTGCAAAATCGATTTGCTGCTTTAGATACAAATGACAAAGCTCCAGAAGAGTTATGGAATGACATCAAGAAGGTTGTGTTGGAAGATAGCGAGAAGTCTTTACAAAAGGTGAAAAAGGAAAAACGGCCAAAATGGATGATGGAAGAAACTCTGAAAATTGACCAGAAACGCAGAGAAGCTAAAGCCAGAGGAGAAAGAGAGACAATCACAGAACTCAACAGAGATTTCCAACGTGCAGCAACAGGACAAGGAAAAGTACTACAATGACGCATGCAAGGAAATAGAAGCAGAAACTATTAGATGAAGAACAAGATTGGCTTTCCTAAAGCTACGAGAGTTAAAGAAAAAGTTCCAGCCTCGAATTGGAATGTTACAAGATGCTCAAGGTTCTATGTTGAATGATGCTAAGAAGATCAAGAAAAGATGGAAGGAATATACAGAGTTTATATATGATAAAGATCAAGTGGACCAACAGCGTTTCAACCTGTACCTTATGATCGGGAACCACTGGTGATGAAAGAAGAAGTTGAAGCAGCATTGAAAGCCTTATCAAAGAACAAAGCACCAGGCATTGATAGCATTCCCATAGAAGTATTACAGCAATCTGATGCAGCTGTTACCGTACTTACAAGGCTCTGCTAAGAAATATGGAAGACAACATCATGGCCAACTGAGTGGAAAAGGTCTGTGTTTATACCAATACTAAAGAAAGGTGATCCAACTGACTGTGGAAATTATCGCACAATCGCTCTGATCCCACATGCCAGCAAGATTCTACTAAAGATTATTCAAAAGAGACTACAACCATACTTGGAACAAGAACTACCTGAAGTGCAAGCAGGGTTCAGGAAAGGACGAGGAACGAGAGACATCATTGCAGATGTGAGATGGATCCTTGAAAAGACTAAAGAATACCAAAAGGATATCTATTTGTGCTTTATTGACTATAGCAAAGCTTTTGACTGTGTAAACCATGAGAAACTCTGGGCCACATTAAGAAGCATGGGTATACCAGAACACCTGATCGTACTCTTGCACAATCTGTACATTGATCAAGAAGCAACAGTTTGAATGGAACAAGGAGAAACAGAATGGTTTAAAATAAGCAAAGGTATAAGACAAGGTTGCATACTTTCCCCCTACCTGTTTAATTTATATGCAGAACAAATCATCAGAGAAGCAGGATTGTATGAAGACAACAGAGGTGTGAAGATTGGTGGAAGACTCATCAACAACCTTCGCTATGCTGATGATACCACATTACTGTCTGAAAGTGAAGATGATCTGAAACATTTGCTTCTCACAATCAAAGAACATAGTCTCAAAATGGGCCTGCACCTTAATGTAAAGAAGACAAAGATCATGACAACTGGCATAACCAACAGGTTCATCGTTGAAGGAGAAGAAATTGAAATCGTGAACAACTTTAACCTACTTGGATCAACTATCAATAAAGAAGCAACAAGCAGTCAAGAAATCAGATGATGCATTGCTCTTGGCAGAATGGCTATGAAAGACCTAGATAAGATTCTCAAGAGCAGAGATGTCTCTCTCCATACAAAGATTCGACTTGTTCAAGCCATGGTATTTTCAATAACATCATATGGATGTGAAAGCTGGACAGTGAAAAAGACAGACAGGAAGAAAATTGATGCCTTTGAATTATGGTGCTGGCGGCGAATACTGTGTATACCATGGACTGCCCAAAGAACAAACCAGTCGGTATTAGAGGAGATCAAACCTAAGCTTTCTTTAGAAGCTCAGATGACAAGACTTCGACTTTCATATTTTGGACACATCATGCGAAGAGAGAGATCATTAGAGAAAGACATCATGCTTGGCAAGATAGAAGGTCAACGCAAAAGAGGAAGGCCAGCAATGAGATGGATCGATACAATAACAGCAGCTACGGGTACCAGTCTGTCAACAATGAGCCGCCTGACTGAAGACCGAACACAATTTAGGATAGCTATCCAGAGGGTCGCCATGAGTCGACTCCGACTCGACGGCACTTAACAACAACAACAACAACAGTGTACAATATCTTTAGAAATAATTAGAAATATTCCAACTTTATGTCATCATCATATTTTAATAGTATGTTCAAAGGTATACAGCAGCAAAAAAAGATGTCTGTGCATTTAAACTTAGTAATTTCTGAGAAAAAGACAAACAAAAAAATGACCTGGACAGGATTAATGGCACCCTTCACTAATATTTGGTTGCACAACCCATGGCAGTGATGACTGCCTCCAAAGGTTTCTTGTAGTCATCTATAAATTTTGTACATCTGCCTGCTGGTAGTTTCTCCCACTCTTCAACTGCTATCTGTTCCAGTTCATGAATATGTCCAGAATTCCTTTTACCAATGGCAGATTTCAGCTCTTTCCAAAGGTTCTTGATTGGACTGAGATCAGGACTCATTGCTGGCCATTTTAAAACAGTTCACTTTTTCCTTTTTAACCATTCTTTTGTACTTTTGGATGTATGTTTTGGGTCATTGTCCTGCTGGAAGACCCTTGACCTTAAGCCCAGACTTAGCTTTCTGATACTAGGTACCTCCAAAATACCTTGGTAGTCCTCTGACTTCACGATTCCTTTAATATGTTTCAGGTCTCCAGTTCCCGAGGCAGCAAAACAGCCCCACAACATTATGGAACCTCCACCATATGTACAGTAACTGTAGGAAGGGTGTTTTTTTTCCTTATATGCTTCATTTCTTTGCCTGTAAATGTATCGCTGGTCTGCATTGCCAAAAAGTTCAAGTTTGGTTTCATCTGTCCAAAGAACAATTTCCCAGAAGAACTGTGGTTTCTCAAGGTGGGTTTGGGCAAAGATCAGGTGTGCCTTTTTATGTTTGTCTTTGAGCAGTGGGGTCCTTCTTGGCCTTCACCCATGAAGTCCTTCTTTGTTTAGTGCACGGCGTATGCTGCGGGTTGAAACCCCCACTTCAGATTGCTCCAGGTTAGCCTTAAGCTCTTTGGATGTTGTATGTGGTATTTTTCCAACAGTTCGCGCTAAGCTTCGAAGATTTCTTGGATTAATTTTCCTCTTCCCACCACATCCTGGGAGATTCTTGACAGTTCCATGGGCAGAAACCTTCTTAATAACACTGTGAACTGCGCAGGAATCACAAGGTTTTTGGAGATGGCCTTGTGCCCCTTTGAAGCTTGATATTAGGTGATGATGGCTTTTCTGACGGTCTCAGGCAGCTATTTTGTCTTCACCGTTGTGAAAATGGAACAGGGAGTGAATGTGGCCACTTTAAACATGAGAGCCATCATTCATTGGTTGATTCAAGTCATGTGAGTGCTGACAATTGGTCACAGGTGCGTCTAATTTTATTGCAATGGGAATGTGGTTATTCTGTTCAGATTGATTTGAATTGTTTATAAGGATGCCAATAATCATGTCCTGACAATGTCAGTGTTTTTATACTATTTCCTATTTCCTTTTTTTAATTGGTCTTGTTTTATTTAATTCTTTTATGTGTCAAATATGGGTGCATATATAGTCCAAAGCCATTTCATTTTTTTTTTATAACTTAATCTTTATTGATTTTTTATGTGTTTTGTTCCTTCAATCCAACAATACAAACACGAAATATAACAGAATACTAAGTTGGTATACAAGTGACCCTCCCACCCCCCCCCCTCCAATATATCATGACATGCTACACACAGCAGCGTATACAATACATAGCCCCCTACCCACCCCTCCCCTCTCACCCAAAAGTGCGAACTAAAGACACCCACAGTCCCCATTCCCACCCCTTCCCCATTAAAGATACTAGCACACCCCTGAAGTTGCTAAATAAGCTATTAGTGGTTGCCATTGTCGCTCAAACCGCTCCCCCTGATTTCTCCGGAGGGCTGTCAAACGTTCCATATGCAGAACATTCTGCAAGCGGATAGTCCAATGGTGTAGATCTAGCGCTCCCCCCTGTCGCCACCGCCATGCGATTTCGCACCTGGCTGCAACTATACAGGTTCGCATAGGACGAGACCATTGATAGGACAGATTGTCGGGCCAAACCCCCAAAAGAAAGAGAGAGGGGGAAAGCTCCAGTCGCACCACAAAGATATGGGCCATTTGATCCCGAACCCACGTCCAGTAAGAGCAAACCTGGGGGCATTCCCACCACATATGAAAATATGTTCCCCTAGCCCCACAGCCCCTCCAACAGAGATCGGACACCGCGGGGAACATCCTGTGATATCTTTCAGGAGTATAGTACCACCGCATTAAGATTTTATAGGTATTCTCTTGAATTAAGGTGCAAATAGAGGATCTTGCCGCGGCTTTATAAATGGCCTTCCAGCCTTCAGCATCCCACTGCAGCCCCAGATCTTTTTCCCATTCCACCATATATTTTAGTCGGGGTTCCCCCTCCAAGGCCCTCCGCAAGCTAAGATAAAGCCTGCGAATCAACCCTCTAGAGGAATGATGGGCCACCCACAAGGCCTCGAGGTCATTAAGCCCCTCGTCTATACGGTCCCTAAGCACTTTTTGACGCAGGTAATGAGTAACCTGCAAGTAAGCGAAAAAATCGCGTCTATCCAAGTGAAACTCTGCTTTCAATTGATCAAAGGACTTGATCTCGTTATCGTCGAGTAAGTGCACAAATTGAGTCAGGCCCTGATCCTCCCAAAGCTGGAAAACCCTTCCCTTGCCCGGCTCGAAGGCTGGAGTGGCTCGTATTGGTGAAAGCAAAGACGTCCCCAAATCAGCATTGATACGTCGCCACCCCCTACCCCACTCCCCCAAAAGGTGACGGATAAAGGGATTTCGAGTCCAGTCCCCCTGCAGAGCGCCCCGCAGCAGCCTGGGTAACCAATGTAACCTATGATACGGTACAGCATGCTGTTCAACCGTAAGAAACCCTTTCGACTGGACGGGTGCCCGCCACTCCATCGCCTGCCGCATTTGCGCGGCTAGGTAATAATCCGCAATCACCGGCATTCCCAACCCCCCCTCCCTCCGAGCCCTATACATAACAGTCCGGGCAATGCGCGGAGGCCTATGCCGCCATACAAACAAGAACAGCTTCCGTTGGAGCTTGCAGAGAACAGTTTGGCGGACCTTAATAGGTAGGACTTGGAAAAGGTACAGCAATTGAGGTAAAACCATCATCTTGATTGTCGCTATCCGGCCCAGCCAAGATATACCCTCCCGGTTCCAGCGCTCCAAAGCACGGCTTAACCGTTGCAACAACTCAGGGTAGTTTGCCCCATATAATTGATCCAAATGGCATGTAAGATACACCCCTAAATATTTGATCTTACTAGCCGCCCAACGAAAGGGAAAACACTCCTGTAGATGCGCAGTTAAGGCTCCAGACAAGTTAACACTCAGTGCTTCAGTTTTGTCCCAGTTGATCTTAAACCCAGCGACCGCCCCAAAGCGTTTCAACTCGAGCATATAAGTGGGTAAGGCTAGCAACGGCCGTGTAATAAATAACAAGAGATCATCCGCGAACATCGTCAGTTTATGCACTGTCGATCCGACTGTTAAGCCCAGTGCATCCACATTTTGCCGGAGATGTTGAGCCAAAGGCTCCATCGTTAATGCAAATAGCCACGTACCCCTCCCCAGGGAGAAAAACTCGGAATGCCTACCATTAATTTTTACCGTAGCGACCGGATGGGCGTATAACGCCCTTATCCAGGACATCATATTAGGACCAATCCCCACTGCGCCCAATATCTCAAACATGAACCCCCATTCTACTCTATCAAATGCTTTTTCAGCATCTACTGCCAAGATAAGAAGTTCCTGTTGCTGATGTTGGGCCGCCCACATCACCTGAAGGGCTCTTCGGATGTTATCTCCCGTGTTCCGGCCCTGGATAAAACCCGTCTGATCCGAATGAATAAGGGAGGGCAGTATGCGCCCCAAGCGATTAGCCAAAATCTTCGCCAAAAGTTTCCCATCGGTGTTCAAAAGAGAGATGGGGCGATAAGAACCACAAATGGTAGGATCCCGGCCGGGCTTTGGTAACACCGTGATTCCCGCCTGGCTCATGGAAGGAGGCAATTGCTGTCCCTGTAGAACTGCATTAAATAACCGTTGCAACAATGGAGCTAATGTTTTCTGGAATTTCTTGTAAAACACCGTTGGAAAGCCATCTAAGCCCAGGGATTTATTCAGAGGTAAACCCTTGATCACCTGAAAAATTTCCTCCAGAGTAATCTCATGATTCAAAAGCTCGCGATCCGAATCGGAGATGACGGGGAGACCACCCCCATCCTGAACATATTTGTGCGCCGCCGTTGGGGCCCCTACCATCTCGCTGGTATATAAGGTCTCATAATATTGTCGAAATTGCTCCCGAATGTCCTTAGCACAGAAAACAAGCCGATCTCCCGGCCCCTTGACCTTCAAAATGGTTGAACGCCGATCCCTATCCTGCAACTTCTTCGCCAAGAGACGGCCCGCTTTATTATGAAATTCATAATATGACTGATTAATACGACGAAGTTGGAAATTGATCGTCTCCATCTGCAAGGAGGTTAAGTCTGCTCGGGCCTGTGCCAGTTGCGCTTGTATACGAACTTCCCCCCCCCCCCCCCTTTTATGTCGTTGCTCCAACTCGGCGACCCTGTGAAGCAACTGAGCCACTTTTTCCCCCCTAGCTTTCTTCTTACGAGCAGCACCCTGTATCAACACCCCACGTAGGACCGCCTTCAAGGCATCCCACTGGATCCCCAAGGAAACATCCCCCGTGTCATTCACTGCGCAATAATGCTTGATTTCATCTATGACACTAGCTATCACTGCAGGATCCTGCAAAAGACTTTCGTTAAGGCGCCAGAAGGACCTGCCACTCACATCCCGCTCCCCGCCAAACTCCACCCAAATCGGGCTATGATCCGTCCATGTTATGGGTTCAATACCAGCTTTCAAAAGTTTGGGGAACCATGTAGCATCCCCAAGAAAAAAGTCTATTCTACTATAGCTATGGTGTACCTGGGAATAGTGCGTATAGTCACGCCCCTGCGGGTACATCTGTCGCCAGAGGTCCCCCAGCCCATAGCTCTGCATTAAACTCCTTAATTGAATACGCCCTTTAGTATCCCCTCTTGTATCCCCTAAAGTCCTATCCCTACTAGGGTTCAATACCTCATTAAAGTCCCCCCCCCAGCAACAAGGCCCCATGCACTTTATCAGAAAGCCAACTGGACAGCGTGCTCCAGAATTCCATGTGTGGATCATTAGGACCATAAACATTCAGAAAAGTAACCTCCTGTCCCTGCAACACTCCCCAGATGAGCAAGACTCGTCCTTTAACGCCTTTACGCACCCCCCCCCCAACTGAAAGGAGACGTCCCTGTGTACCAAAATAGCCACTCCAGCCTTTTTATGAGAACCTTCCGCGTGAAACCAAATGTCAATATATGCCCCATGGCGTAATAAATGCTCGTCTTTCGGCAATAGATGCGTTTCCTGCACAAAAATAACTTGCCAGCGATGTTGCGTAGCCTCCCGAAAGAAGGCTTTCCGCTTTTGGGGTGTATTGAGACCCCTAACATTGATAGAGCCCACCTTAAGACCCGCCATCTATGAGCGGCAACCACAAGATCTCGAACAACTCCAGTGTATAGACAAGCTGAATCCCCCCCTCCCACCCCCTAATGTTCCACCCACGCCCACCCCCCTCCCGTCCCCCCCTACCCCCTGCTGTTGATCCCCCCCAGCTCCCATCCCCCCCCACCAAGCCTCTTACCACAGGCCCTATGCCTGTATCATCTCACCGGAGGAAGAAACGTACCTTCCGAGACTTAGTATGATGCCATAACCCAGAGTCCCCCCACACCCCTGCCGTTAATTAGCATACAAATTACACAGCAGCTGTCCTTGCCCAAATCCATTACCCGTTCCCCCCGCCCACCGTCAGGCCCCGCCTGCTCAGAAAAAGTGAGAGAGAAAGAAACAAGGAAAAGTAAAAAACAGTGAAACAAACATAACTTCATAATCATGACTATTACAGGGCCTCACATCACAACTCCAAACCATGGGCCCCCCAGAACAACATAAGTAAATCAAGCAGAACCTAACACAATGATCCCCAAACATCAGCAAAACAGTGGAGGCCAGGTACCGATCGGGGAGGCCAAGGGATGCCACTGAACAGGCCCCCCTCCTCCCCTCTCGGCCCAGGCCCTTGCCAAACGCCCATGTCAGAGCAGTCCCTGTATGCCGTTCATCAGCAGGGCGCTGCCAATCAAACAAGTCCAGGGGAGACGCACAGTGCAAAGTATAGGCCAAAGTCAAATTTCCTGATTCACCGCACTGCCTGAGCCCGAAGGTGCTCCCCAAAGGTATAATCCACCTCGCTGCCACCAAAGTTCACTACTCCACTGCGGCGTCGGGCTGTGTCAAAGGCCCGCCCGGCTCTAAGGCCCCAGTGGGGAGGGCTTCTCCGGATGTCTGATGAAGGCGATGGCCCTTTGTAGGGATCCGCTGCCACCTCAACTTTTCCAGTATAAGGGACTGTTCCCGAGTCTGATCAGGCACCCCGGGGGCCGTACGGATCTTGGGCAAGTTCGGGGCCTTAACCTCATCCAGGCACCGCCATGCCTCAGAGAGAGATCTAACGCGATGGGTCACCCCTCCGGCCTCGAACTGGATACCAAAGGGAAAAAGCCATTTATATTTAATTTTTTCGCACCGCAGGTATTCCGTAACTGGTCGCATCTGCTTACGGCGTTGTAAAGTCTGAGGTGCTAAGTCCTGGAAAACCTCGATCTCAGAGCCCTGCCATTGCAGTTTGCCCTTCTGAGCTGCCGCTCTCATAATCTCCTCTTTCTGCGGGAAGCTAGTTAGGCAGGCGATAAGGTCCCGTGGCCGGTTCCCCGGAGGAGATCTAAGTGCTCTATGCGCCCGTTCAATACTGATTCCAGTTTTAAGGCCCGACATCTCCTGAGCCTCTCCATTCAGCAGGGCCTCACAGATTTCACGCACCACACTAACCGCTTGTTTATAACGATCCTCCTCAGGGACCCCACGAATGCGGATATTGCAGCGTCTAGACCTATTTTCAAGGTCTTCAATTTTCCTCCGCAATTCCTCCGTGTCTTCCTGCCAGCGGCTGGTCATGGAACGCACTGTCTGGGCTGCGGCGGCCATTTCGTCCATGTGGTCCTCAAGGACCTCCACGCGGTGTCCCATCTCCTGTAAGTCCTGTCGAAATTCTGCGAAGAGGTCTTTCACTTCGCGCTTGACCCCCAAAACTTCGGCTTTAATTTCATGGCACCAGCGCCGAAGATCCCCTTTAGGGCAGGCCTCGTCGGCATTTTCAAGCTCGTCCTCGGTTTCCGTTTCATCTTTCTCGGCCCGCTCCTTTTGGGAACGGAGGGGAGCATAGCTAGAACGGAACTTATCTAGCTTTTTTTTGGTCGACATCATGTACCCCGACTCGTCAGCTGCCAAGTATGCACTTTCCCGGGGGTGGGGGGGCCCAATGCGAAAGATTATTGCTCTATTTTGGTATATCTCGGAGGGAGCTTCTGTATCAGGCCACCATCCCGGTCAGTGACGTCACTTCCTCCCGCCATTTCATTTTTTAGGGGATATTGGACATTAAGGGGTTGAACTGCAATGGTGCCAGTAATGTTGACCACAACTGTATTCATTAATTTGCAGTTTCTTATTCTTTACTAGATGATAATTAGTGTTTCGCCTGTGTAACCGAGGCGATGGATTTTGTTAATACAGTTTCTGTGTAAGAACCTGTTGAAGCCTAGCTATTTGTCTTTTCCCAATTAGAGGTGTACTGGTATTCTAGAATTTGCAGTATGAGTTCTTGGACTTGGTTCTTGTATGGTAAACTTCTGAGTGTTCATTTGCAGGTTTTTGTGTTACTTCACACAGGGACCTTTTTACTAAAGTGTGCCACATTTTAGAATGTGGTAACTCTCAGCGCAGGCAGGGGCGGCTCAAGGCAATTTGTTGCCTAAGGCGAGGAATGAGATGGCCCCCCCCCCCCATAGTGGAGGGGGTGCTTTCTTAAAACTCCAGTCAGGGACTGAACCAAACCAAAAAGCCAATTCGATTATATGGAGGAAATGCAAGATGTTTGCACACCAAGAAACTAAAAGAAAGAGTGAGAACCACAACACAGCTTATAAAACTAAATTATTATAACTTGTTTTTATTTTGTTGTTATAAGCTGTGTTATGGTTCTTGCTTTTTCTTTTTGAACATATATTTTGCATCCACAGAACCCCCTTCCTCAACAGTGGGTGCAGAACAGAGCCAGGATATTCACCCACAGAACTCAATATCTTAAAAAGAAAAAAAAATCTGATTCTGATCATCTCACTAACAACAATAACAAACATTCTCCAGTACCAGGCATATTGTGAACTAATACAAAACCCTAGAACAAAGTCACTGAGTATCTATAGAGCAAATCTACCATATCGGCACCAACTTCCAAAACTCACATAAGGAGGCCATCCAAAAAAAGCGTCACTGTAAATACTACAGTGGGCCCTGGAACATCCCAACACCTATTTGGAAAACTGAAAAATTCAGATTACTACAGTACATATCCCTACATACAAACTCCATATTAACAGAACACCTGGTCTTGGTCACATATTCGTAACACAGACCCTCACCAAGTACAGGATAAGTGACCATAACCTAAAAATAAACATTTTGTTGTTAAGTGCTGTCGAGTCGGTGTTGACTCATGGCGAATATAGTTGTCCTAAACTGTGTTCGGCCTTCAGTCAGGCGGTAGATAAAAATTAAACTGCAACCCCAAGAAGCCAGATTCTGCATACAGTGCAATACCAGAGAAATAGAAAGAGATGCATTTCCATGTACTGTATAAAATATAAAGATGGCACCAAGTCCAATCATTAAACTGAAAATAAAATTTTCTTCTAGCTTTGTTGTCTGACCATTTTATTCTCTGATCAGGTCCTAATCTGAGGTTTCTTCCAGGGCCAACAGCTCTCTCCTCCCCCCCACCAACCCATTTCCATTCCTAGACCCCCCCCATCAGCCCATTTCCAGTCCCAGCCTAATTCCAGTCCTATCCCCCTATCAGTCCATTTCCAGTCCTAACCCCCCTGATCAGCCCATTACCAGTCCTAGCCCCCCCCTTCAGCCCATTTCCATTTCTAGCCCCCGGTCTTCTTCCAGGGCCAGCAGCTCTCTCCTCCCCCCCACCAACCCATTTCCATTCCTAGACCCCCCCCCCATCAGCCCATTTCCAGTCCCAGCCTAATTCCAGTCCTATCCCCCTATCAGTCCATTTCCAGTCCTAACCCCCCTGATCAGCCCATTACCAGTCCTAGCCCCCCCCATCAGCCCATTTCCAGTGCTACCCATCAGCCCATTACCAGTCCTAACCTCCCCCTTATAAGACCGTTACCAGTCCTAGCCCCCTCCTAATCAGCCTATTTCCAATGCTAGCCACCCCCATCAGCCCATTAGCAGTCCTCACCCCCCAATCAGCCCGTTTCCAGTCCTAGCCCCCCCCCCCCCGATTAGCCCTTTTCCGGTGCTTGCACCCCATCATCCCATTACCAGCCTTAAACTGCCCTGATCAGCTCATTTTCAGTCCAAGCACCCCCCCCCCCAGATCAGCCCAATTGCAGTCCAAGTCCCCCACCAGCGGTGCACTGAGTGTCGGAAGCATTTCCTGTCTCACCAAGCATGCCTCAGCATGCTGCTGGGCTCAACTTTAACAGAGACGTGGAAAAGAAGGGAAACACTTTTCTCTCGTGGTTCTGCAGAAGTGAGCAGGGCGCCAGGCTTCAGGCTTCCCCAGCTCCCACTTAAGCTGGTCAGGCAAGTGCGGGGCCTCCCGAGGCAGTGGCGGGTGGGGTGGGGGTGAAGGGGTCGAATCTGCCACTGCTGAGAAGCAGCGGCAGCAGCTTGTCCACCCTTTTTTTTTTTTTTAAACTTTGAAGGCAGAGTGAGGCGGCTGTTTTGGGGGCATTTTTTGCTGCCCCCAAAGGTTTGCCACCTAAGGCGGCCACCTCACTCCGCCTCATTATAGAGCCACCCCTGAGTGTAGGACCACTATAACTGTTACCGCACAGGCATGACAGTTAGCATGCGTTAATTCCCATGGTAATTGCAAATCGTGTGAAGGGGTGGAGAATAGGCAGTTTAGGGGCGGAGAGTGGGTTTGGAGATCACATTGCAGTTTGCAATGGGGATCATTGCACGTTGTCAATATAGGAGTTAGCATGGGTGCACTTAATGACACCTCAGTGAACGGTGTTAAGTGACTACATTAATCGCAAATACCGCTGCTATGGTCTAGGTAATGTGTCCATGTGGTAACAGCCTAGAACATGCAGACCACATCTCCAACAATTACCATGGAGGCCTTGCCCTTACCGCATGTTCATTTTAGCACTAAATGCTGGTTAAGTGCCCAAACCTAATGCACTTTACTAAAAGGGCCCCACAGTGTCTAGCAGTGGAAAGAGTTTGCTGATACTGATATGACAATAGAATTTGAAAATAATTTTTTTGTATGTTGAATTATATAGTGAAAAATTATACTTCTACTGTACTCTGTACCTGTTGTGTGAATTTTATTGATTGATCTGAGAATGACTCAAGTACTTTATCAGTCCAATGTTCAAAAGCACTTATCCATACAGCAGGATATGCGATATGGGCAAGTGTGATATCCATGAATTTCTGCGGCACTATCCGGATAGCACCACTGAAACTTCTTACAAACTATCCTGACAATATATGCATACTGCTGAGGCATAGCAAGAGATAGCATGGGCATGATGTCTAACTATATGGTCTGTAATATTCAGCAGCCATCCGTATAGCTATGCTGTCCTAACTTATACTGTATAGTTATACAGATAGTGGCTGAATATTGCTCCTTATTTGACATTTTGATCACTAGTGGTAGTACTGTGAGCATTCCACTAAGGGTCACAGTCACCATTTTGAACCTGGGCCAGCAATGGGCAGAGGGATTGGGAATTTCTTTTGTGCCCCCCCCCCAAATAGACAACAAGGATAGGCCCGGTAATTCTGGAAGCGGGGGGTTAGTGTATGGGGTCTCTTTGGGGTGGGAGGGCTGTTCCTGTGAGGTGGGAGTATCATTGGTGGATTTTGGGGGGGTTATGGGGGGATTTGGTTGGGGAAGAGGGCAAAGGATGTCTGTTGAGGGGTGATCTGAGCACCTTTTATTAGGAGGAGGATTGGGAGTGAATGCAACTATTAGAAAACCTCCAGCCTCTTTAAGATGGCCCCCAGGAGCATCAGGCTGAGTGTTAGTGGCGCAATATTCCTAGGGAAGAAAAATAAAGCCTGCTCAAAGCTTGTGTTATTTTCACATAAAGAATGCAGTTTTCAAAATTAAATGACCTGGAAATGGGAACAATGAGTGAGGTGATCAAATTTGCAGATGACACAAAATTATTTGAAGTTGTTAAATCATAAGAGGATTGTGAAAAATTGCAAGAGGACCTTGATAAATTGGGAGGCTGAGTGTGCAAATGGCAGATGAAATAAAATGTGGACAAGTGCAAAGTTATGCACTTAGGGGGTCATCCCGATCCCGAATAGCAGGGACTGGATGTCCAACATGAACGTCCAGCTCCCACTGTTCCGTTAGACCTAATGCCAATGATAGAACTCCCTGCATGTATACAGAAGATGTGTAGGGAGCTCTGGATGGGGGTGGGAGGGTGTGACCCTGACTCTGAACATACAGGGCCGATTCCAGTCATGGCTCTGTATCTCCGGGCTGGAGGAAAAGGACAGGGGACTAATTCCACCTTCCTGGTGGAATAGGTCGCCCCATGGGAGGCGATCGCAGTGACGGACCCCCCCCCCCCCACAAAGATTAAGGCAGGCCCAGGAGGTTCCCTGCAGCCCAACCCCGGCCTTGGCAGGCCCATTCAGGGGTCAGGTGGCAGGGAAAATGCTTTTGGGATTTGGTGGGGGATCGGGGCATGTCTGCATAGCATCCTGGTGCCATGGCAATGGGATTTCACAGCACCGGAGCTCTATGCAGGTGCTATAGCTGTGTTGGACAGGGTAAGCATTGTGAGTCTGGTGGCTCAGCATCGGGGCACATCCTGCCTGTCCAGGCCAGTTGCACCCAATTCTGACCCCATGGGGACATATAGCACCTGCGTGTTCAGAATCAGGTGCAAATCCGGCCCTTCCATATTCTGGATGGACCAGACAGGTCCCAAATAGAATTGGCCTCCACGGCAAGAACAACCCAAACTACAGTTACACAATGCAAGGTTCCATAGTAGATGTCATTGTGGATAATACCCTGAAACCCACTGCTCAGGGTGCAGCAGCGGCCAAGAAAGTAAATAGAATGTTAGAAATCATAAGGAAAGGAATAGTAACAAACATGTTGTATGGCACAGCAACCTCTGCAGGCCAGACAGTGCAGACATGGAGAGGACTCATATGGTGAAAGAAGAGCTGGGAAATCATGGAAATCCCCATCAGTCTCTCCTACAAATTGTAAAACAAGGGGAGAGAGAGGACAGAGAGACAAATGAGCCAACTCCCTCTATATACAAGTGGAGCAGGAGAAAGGAAAGGTCATGTGGTGCAAACAGCTGGTTTGGGTAGTTACCTTGACTGCTAGGGCTCATTTAATGCTGCTCCCAGCACTCAGAGTGAGTCACACCCAGTGCTCAGTGCACATTTTCTCCTTCTCACTTAGCCTGGGGATAAGCCTGAGGCTGGAAAGAGGAGAAACTTTGTACAGTCTATTCACCACTGTCATACCCTAGGACTCCAGTCCTTCTTCTCAGTTCTGGTTTTCCCTCTCTCTGCCTGCTGAGCCAGGAGCTCACACATAGCTCTTGGAGCTGTGATTTTATAGTCTCATCTCTAAACTACAATCCCATTTAAAATGGGGAAAGTGATGGCAACAAGTTAGATTCAAGGCATTGATAAGGCGGGCAAAGAGAAAATTTGAAAAAAAGCTTGCCATGGAAGCAAAAATGCATAATAAAAACGTTTTCATAAGAACATAACATAAGAACATAAGATATGCCAAACTGGGTCAGACCAAGGTCCATCAAGCCCAGTATCCTGTTTCCAACAGTGGCCAATCTAGGTCATACGTACTGTGATAAGGAAACTTATCAAAGCTCATGGAGAAGGACAAAAGAGGGGAATTTACTTTGATCAAGGGACTTGTGCTGGCAGGTCAGAGAAATAAGACAGCTTGTTTCCCTAAAAGACTACATGTTCCAGGATGCACCACTTTGCAGAAAATCCCTAGAGGAGCTAAAGTGGAAAAGCATGAGTCTAATCAGAGAAACCATTATGTCATCCCTAATCAATCACCTTCTAGGAGAGAGCTTAATCCACAACACCTGAAGTATGCAAGGGAGGAGTTGCAATCTAAGCCCTTTAAAACTAGAAGGGAATCTTCAGAAGGAAAGAAGAAGGACAGGAAGAAGAACCAGGACGGGAACAGGAGGAACAGGAACAGCTGGAACCTGAAGGAACAAGGACAAGGAAGCAGACGGTCCAAGAGAGGAGCTCAGAGAAGTACGTATGCCTGGAGAGATTCCTGGGGGAAACAACCTTCAGAGGACTGGAGAAAGCCAGAGGTCTGGAGATCCACAGCCGGGGAACCTCAAGCAGCACCTAGAAGGAGTACTACGGCAGCTAATGAGGAAAGGAGCCCAAATACCTCTTGGAGGTCGTATGGAGAAAAGGCCCTGAGGTCCAGAGATAACAACTGGAGGACAGGACACAGAAGCTCTGTTGCATACTGGCCAGAATACCAAAGGAATCCGCCTGATGCCAGCCTAGATTCAGGTATGAACTGTGAACGTTTCTCTAGCTCTGAGCATTGCAAACAGCAGGGAAACAGTTTTTCTCCGTATAGAGGTCAGTTAATAAAGCCCTCTGAGTCAGTCAGTGAAATTGAACCCATGCAATTCCAGGAGCAAGGTTTAATGTCTGATGAAGAGAATGTTTGTATGGACTGTTCCTTGTGTAGGTTGTTAGTTTAGAAATGTCCTCCAAATAAGAGAAAACATCAAAAGGAAACATTCTAATTATTGGCTCCCCCAGAAAGTTCTCTTAGAGAGAGAAAGCTTTTGGGGAAGTTTGCCCGTGTGCTGAGAACAAGCTGTTAATTGCATTTGGATTGTCACCTGTTGCTAGAGCAGAGCACAGCACAAGCCAAGCACACGTAGAATGTAAAAGTTCTTTTCTGTGTGGATAAAGAGAGCTGTTTTTTTGTATAAAGAAGTTTTTCCTTTTTGGTTTGTTTCCACCTCAGCACTGCTACAAAGTTTGATAGCAGTGGCTGTAAGAAAGCCTTTCTGTTCCATAAAGGACTTTGATACTTATTTACATAAGCTTTTCAGTTGCCTTGTTTATGTTGAATAAACCCTGGATAAGTTATCTGGATGGTGTTACCAAGTATATATGTGTGTGGAATATTCACCCCATAAATAAAGTCTAATTTTTTCCTTAGACTTGACCAACTACAAGTTTCTTCATTTATTTAAAAGGCAAGATGTGTGTGAATGGACTTCAATAACCACAATCCTTTGCAAGACAGTTAATTTACATACTTGCCAAGGTGATGGTACCTTCATAACAAGCACCCCCTTTTACAGTACCTAGCAGATTCCCCAAAAGACAGGTTCCACAAAGCTTGTATTGGGTCAAGCATTGATATCCTGGGTCCCTTTATAATAATGGTTTATGGACCTTTCCTCAAGGAACTTGTCCAAACCTTTTTTTAAACCCAGCTACACTAACAGCCTTTACTACATCCTCCGGTAAAATATTCCAGAGTTTGATTACACGTTGACTGAAAAAATATTTTCTCTTATTAGTCTTAAATAGTTTACCCTATAGCTTCATTGCATGTCCCCTAGTCTTTCTATATTCTGATAACGTAAATAATCGATCTACATTTACCTGTTCCACTCCATTCATTAATTTATAGATTTCTATCATATCTCCCCTCAGCCGTCTCTTTCCCAGGTGAAAGAGCCCTAACCTTTTTAGCCTTTCTTCATAGGGGTATCCTACCATCCCCTTTACCATTTTGGTTGCTCTTCTCTGAACCTTTTCTAATAACGCTATATCCTTTTTAAGATACGGTGACCAGAATTGTACACAATATTCAAGGTGCGGTCTCACCATGGAACGATACAGAGGCATTATAATATCCTTTGTTTTATTTTCCATTCCTTTCCTTATGATACCTAGCATTCTATTTGCTCTCTTGGCCGCCGCTGAACACTGGGCGGAGAGTTTTAACATGTTATCCACAATGACGCCTAAATCTTTTTCCTGGGTGGTGGTTCCTAATGTGGAACCATAGTTTGGGTTGTTCTTCCCTAGGTGCATAACTTTGCACTTGTCCACATTAAATTTCATCTTCCATTTTGATGCCCAGTCTTCCAATTTATCAAGATCCTCTTGCAATTTTCCACAATCATCATGGGTTTTAACAACTTTAAATAGTTTTGTGTCATCTGCAAATTTGATAACCTCACTCGTTATTCCCTTTTCCAGGTCATATATGAATATGTCAAAAAGCAGTGGACCCAGCACAGATCCCTGGGGTACACCACTATTCACCTTTCTCCATTGGGAAAATTGTCCATTTAGCCCTACTCTCTGCTTTCTATCTTTTAACCAGTTCCTGATCCACAGTAGTACACTGCTTCCTATCCCATGACTCTTTAGTATTGCCAAAATTCTCTGATGAGGAACCTTGTCAAAGGCTTTCTGAAAGTCCAAATACACTATATCAACCGACTCACCTTTGTCCACATGTTTATTCAAACCTTCAAAAAATCCTAACAGATTAGTAAGACAAGATCTTCCTTGTCTAAAGCCATGTTGACTGTCTCCCATTAAGCCATGACTATCTACATGTTCAGCAATTTTGTTCTTTATGATGGTTTCTACCATTTTTCCCGGTATTGACGTCAGGCTTACCGGTCTGTAGTTTCCTGGATCACCCCTAGAACCCTTTTTAAATATTGGCATTATGTTCACCATCCTCCAATCTTCAGGTATTACAGATGATTTTAATGATAATTCACAGATTACTAATAGCAGGTCTGCAATATCATATTTCAGTTCTTTCAACACCCTTGGATGTATATCATCCGGTCCAGGTGATTTGCTACTCTTCAGTTTATCAAATAGTTGTAATACATCTTCCCAATGTATCTATATTTCCTTCAATTCCTCCGCACGTTTAAATACCACTTCAGTCATGGGTATCTTTTTAGCAAAATACCTGTGAGAGTCAGTTGGACCATTGGATGATAGAGGGGTAAAAGGGACACTAAGAAAGGACAAGGTCATAACAGAGAGACTGAATGAATTCTTTGCTTCGGTCTTTACTGAAGAAGATGTAGGGAAGTTACCCATGCCTGAATTGGTATATAAAAATGATGTATTGATGGAATTGAAAGAAACATTGATAAACTGAAAAGATGTATTATAACTATTTGATAAACTGAACTGTAGTAAATCACCTGGACCAGATGGTATACATCTGAGAGTGCTAAAAGAACTGAAATATGAGATTGCAGACCTACTGTTAATGGTCTCTGAACTATTATTAAAATCATCTGTAATTCCTGAAGATTGGAGAATGGCCAATGTAATGCCAAATTTTAAAAACGTTTTTAGGGATGATCCGGGAAACTACAGACTGGTAAGCCTGACGTCAGTACCGGGCAAAATGGTAGAAACCATTAAAAAGAATAAAATTACTGAACATATAGATATTCATGGTTTAATGGGAGAAAGCCAACATGGCTTTAGCCAAGGAAAGATTTGTTTTACTAATCTGTTATATTTGTTTCAAGGTGTGAATAAACAGGTAGACAAAGATGAACCAGTTGATAAAGTATATTTGGATTTTCAAAAAGCCTTTGGTCCCTCATGAGAGAGTCTTGGAGAAAATAGAAAGTCATGGAATTGGAGGCAGCATAGTATTGTGGATCAGGAACTGGTTAAAAAATAGAAAGCAGAGAGTAGGGCTAAATAGACAATTTTCTCAGTGGAGAAAGGTGAATAGTGGGATACTCCAGGGATCTCTGGTGGGCCTGCTGCTTTTTAACATATTCATAAATGACATGGAAATAGGAATAACGAGTAGGGTGATCAAATTTGCAGATGACACAAAATTATTCAAAGTTGTTAAAATGCAAGAGGATTGTGAAAAATTTCAAGAGGACTTTGATACTGTAAATTGGAAGACTGGACATCGAAATGGCAGATGAAATTTAATGTGGACATGTGCAAAGTTATGCACCTAGGAAAGAACAACTCAAACTATGGTTACACGAAGCAAGGTACCACCTTAGAAACCACCACCCATCGAAAAAGATTTAGGTGTCATCATGGATAATACGTTGAAACCCTCTACCAAGTGTGCAGCAGTGGCCAAGAAAGCAAATAGAATGCTAGGAACCAAAGGAATGCAGAATAAAACCCAAGGATATTATAATGCTTCTCTATCATTCCATGGTGCAACCACGCCTTGAATATTGTCTGCAATTCTGGTTGCCAGATCTTTAAAAGGATATAGCGGAAATAGAAAAGATAGAGAAAAGCGACAAAAATGATAAAGGGAATGGAAGAATACCCCTATGAGGAAAAGCTTAAAAGGTTAGGGCTCTTCAACTTGGAAAAGAGACGGCTGAGGGAGGATATGATGATAGAGGTCTATAAATTAATGAATGGAATGGAATGGGTAAACATAGATTGTTTATGTCATCAAAAAGTAGGAAGACTAGAGGATATGCAATGAAGCTACAATTTAACCCATTTAAGACTAATAAGAGAAAATATTTTTCTACTCAACACATAATCAAACTCTGAAATTCGTTACCGGAGGATGTAGCAAAAGCTGTTAGTGTAGCTGGGTTTAAGAAAGGTTTGGACAAGTTCCTGGAGGAAAGGTCCATAACCCATTATTAAAGGAGGCCCTTGAAATCCACTGCTTAACCTGGGAAGAGCACTGTGCATCCTGTGCACTGTTCCCTCTAAGCTGTGAGCGTGTGCGCGCGCACACACCTCGCCGAGCGAGCACACATACTTTACAACAGAGCGCACAAAAATTACGGTTCTGATTCTGATAGAAAACAACACAGATGTCTTAAAATTTTAAAGTTGTGATTGTAATTACTAGAAATTATCCGCTTCATTTAGTAATCGTCTATTTTCATTTAATTTGATTAAAATCAATGTGGTGTACATACTGTATTCTGACGTGTAGTCAAATTTTAAAGTGTATAACTCCGAATGTCATTATGTGGTGCACAAAAATTTAACCTTCCTTCAAAAGCTGCACAGCTGATATTTTATGCGCACACAGCCTACAGAATATTAGAGGGAACATTGATCCTGTGCACCTTTTTGGGAACCTGCCAGGTACTTGTTACCTGGATTGGCCACTGTTGGAAACAGGATACTTGACTTGATGGATCTTGTTCTGACCCAGTATGGCATTTCTTATGTTCTTATATGCCTAGGCTGGAAAATTCTGGGGCGGGGCAGCAAAGACCAGGGCATTCAAACCTAAAAAACTGATTTTGCCATCGGGAGAAGGATCTAAAACTTAAGGTTTGCTTAGGGCACTAACATCTTGAACCAATTCTGCAGCCAGCCCTGGCTGAAGCCTCACTCAATTGGTTTGTTGCTACTGTTAATTGTTTGCCAGGGAAAAAGCAGTCTAATTTTTACAGAGAAAGCAGCATGATAATTGTTCAGCATTTCTGCTGGAGTGCAGGACATATGAACTGAACCTTTCTTAGAAATGCTGCTCTTGCAAAGGACTCTTCTTAAATCTGTCTGACTGCTGTAAGGAACCCAAAGGTTTTGCTCTTACCCTCAATCAGGAGGGAACTGCTTTCTGAAATGTAGCTGAGGTTTATCACGGAGGAAACTCACTCATGCGGTGGACTACACATACTGCAAAGACTCTTGCCCAGGTATGAGACTTGGGTTGTACTTTCCTAAACTAAGAAACTGAGGACTCTGTTTAAACCTACAGGAGAACAATGGAATCATTTCCTTAAACAAAGGAGAGCTGTGGCATTAAAAAGGTTTGTTGTTTTGATTAATGAACTGTCAGGAAAAAGCACAAATTGATTGCTGTATGTAGCTATGTATGGACTACATTTCCCAAGAGGCACTGTATAGCTGAGGTGGATAAACACCTCACTCTGATTAAGTTGTATAGTTGCTCAGTGTCTTCCACTGAGCGAGTGAACACATTGGTTTCCACTGGGCAAGTTAACACATTGATTTATTTTGCTGAAGATAATAAAACAGATTTTTGTTTAAAGCATTGTTGTAGCATCATGGAGCACCCCCAACTTGCCATATTGGGGACTCTTGGGTGAAACAACTCACGGCATCATATAATTTTCACAGCAAGCTGCGGTGACTTCCCCTTTGAGCAAGATCAGTTCTTCTTCCCAAACTATCCTGAACAAATTGGTCTTGGCTTTCCATTCCCAATACAAAATGTCTCAGCTGGAAGTACTGAAAAAATCAGATTTTAAGATTTATGAGTTCTTCTAGTTGGCTCATTGAGAGAAAAACATCTTGGGAAAGCAACTCCTATTAATTCCTACAACTTTGATATATTTATGAAGATCTTGGAACTTTGGGCCAGAGAATGGGAAAGAGTCCCTGATCAAACTCTGTGAAAATAATTTCCCTTCCAGTTGGGCTTTGGCCCATATGGATTTCTAGACTCTCTATAGAGTTCTCAAGAAGGGTTGCCCCCCTCCATGTTTTATTGTCCTCTGTTCCCCTAGATCTTCTCTATTCTCCATTTGAAAAACTGAATATAGCTACAATATCTTTACCCAATGAGTATCTCTCGGACAAGCGAAGTAACATTTCAGCGCTTTGAAAATTTTGAGACTTAGGCATTTCCCCCCTGCCCCATACTCTTTCCATTGAATGAGTCTAAGATTACTAATCCTGGGCTTCTTTCCATCCCCTATAAAACAAGTCATCATCTTATTATCACATTTTCGAAAGTACCCGGTGGGAATACTAGAGGAAGCCGGGAGAAGAAAGAGAGAATCTTCAGGGGTATCAGCACTTTATATGCGGCAATCTGGCCCATTTACCTGAGAGTAGGAGATTTTCAACTCTCCATCTCCTTAATTTTTTGATTCAGGGCTATATACTTCAATTTAACCAGATGTTTTTGTATCAGCTGCAATACTGACTCCTAAGTATTTTATTCCATTATTGCCCATCTGAAGGAGAAATTTTCTTGAATATCCTGATTGGATAAATTAAGCTCCGTTGCCTCAGTTTTGTCAATGTTTACCTTAAACCCCAAAAATGTAGAGAGTATTAATTTCTTCCAAAGGATATGGTAAAGATCCATAGGGATTCCTTAGAAAGACCAGGGTGTCATCAGCCTAAACAGAATCTTATGTTCCTCTTTTCCAATTCTTATTGGTTGTATAAGTTTGTTCATTCTTATAAAAGCCACCAAAGGTTCAATAGTTAAGGCAAACAACAACAGAGATAGGGGGCCTACCTGCCCTTGAAACTTGTTGAGCAGAGGGTCAGAGGTTCAGGTCCCATCTGTGGATCCTGCAGAGCATCTCCCCATAGTTTTAGCCCACAATGCAGCCACAACAACATGGGCAAACCCCAACGCAGTGGTGCACAGGGGTATGGACACCCACTCACAAGGGCTCCACTATCCACAGCTTCATGGAGTGTCAGGCTGTTGGCCCCAGCACAGAGCTGTAGTTATCACCAGAGCACTACTACTACCCCCTACACAGATTAGCTGTGATCAGGACCAGTGCAGCGGGTAAGGTTGTCAACTACCTCCATCTCTGCATAATGCTGAGATAGGTGTGGGAGTATGCATATGTCTCTCCATTGTTTTGTGTCTGCCAACACCTCACTGAGCCCACATTGCTCACACTGCTTCCAGCGTTAGCCTGAAAATGTGCATAATGAGAAGCAAGGTATTGTGGGTATGGCCCAGACAGGGCGGACTGGCCAGGATGCATCTGCACAGGGTGGAGGGCAATGGCTGGGACAGTGTAGTGCTCAAACACCACCTTTATGGACAGGGTGGCCACAGCATGTCACGCTGGGGGGGGGGTCACTCTCACTCTGACCAAGCAGTGACCATGGCATGTCTATGTTCCCACATAGTGCCACACATTATTTGTTTCCAGTGATACCTGCGTGTTCCCGGTTTTGGGGCCCAATCACGGAGATACCTGCTTGGTGTCTGTGCTGTGCATCCCACCTCTGGGTGCACAGGGTTCCCCTGTGAGCATGCACTGTGGACTGATTAGTGGGCTGTCTGCAGTCCGCCTGTGCATGGTGAGAACACCTTGTAGGATGCTGCAGGTGCAGTCTGACTGTGTTGTCTGTTGATGAATGGCAGACTGTGGTGTGGGGCAGTTGAGCCTTCCCCTGCCTACCCCAAGCATCACTGCTGGTCTGCAATGGTGACAGGTATGGCACTGGCCCAGCAGCCCTGGAGGGCTGGCATCTGCCAGCAGGACTGTGGTTGCTGGTACTGCAGCCATTCTGCAGCATGCAAGCACCTGTCCCACCACACCCTCATCTACAAAAGGGGTGATTGAGGCCCCTTGGGGTATGTAGCACATACCACTTAGACCCATAGTGGCAGTGCTACATTGCCCTCATGCGAGTCTAGAGACCCCACTGCCCTGATAACAGGTACCCATGACAGCCAGACCTTAACACTGGGTACGCACTAATCTAGGTGGTGTCTGGTCCCGCAGGGCCACATGTGACTGCAGAACACAGCTGGAACAGATGTACCTTTGGTTGCACTGCTGGGAACACCTGTCACACGCTGGGGATGAGCAGCAGGACCTATCTCTAGCACCACATGTACTGTGGACCTAGTGCTGGGCGCCCATCCTATCCCTCAGGGTGAACACGGAACCTGCACAATGGCATGGTCTGTAGTTACTCTGTGCCAGTATCACGCACTGTTAGTCTGTCTTACCATGCTGCAGTACCAGAGAGGTGCAGACCCCATTTGGTGGTCAGCTGTAGGCTGCTGTTCTGCATGTGCAATGCATCATGGGTGCTGGTGGGGTTACCCTATCCTGGCACACAGAGCAGATGGTTTGTGCAGTGACCTGCAGTCCTTCTGTACCCAGCCATTGCTGTGCAACAGGCCATAGAGGTATATCTTACTGGTTAGTACACTGACGTTCTAGGTGGAGGTCATGGGTTTGATTCCTCGTTGTTCCCTCCTGTCCAAGGCAGATATTTTGCTTGCCTGTGACAGTCATATCTTTGCAGATCCGTGCTGCCAGCCCATAGTACCCTCACCACAGTTGCCAGCAATCGTTTTAAGGCTCTTAATTAGGCACAGTACAAGGCACGTTACAAGGCACCTTATTAGGCACAGTACAAAGCATGTTATAAGGCACAGTACAAGGCACTTTATTGGGCACAGTACAAGGCACATTATAAGGCACATTACAAGGCACCTTATTAGGCACAGTACAAGGCATGTTACAAGGCACCTTATTAGGCACAGTACAAGGCATGTTATAAGGCATGTTACAAGGCACCTTATTGGGCACAGTACAAGGCACGTTATAAGGCACGTTATAAGGCACCTTATTAGGCACAGTACAAGGCATGCCCCTTAGTAATAACCCCTTCAATCTAATGGCTAAAATTTTAGCAGAAACCATGCCCTGCCAGTAGATAGTCCTTACGTGGTATTTATGCTGTACAGCAGAAAAGGGGTCACACAATTTGAGGATTAATACAGTCACTAAGGCTAAACTCATGGATTTTATTTCATTGTTCTTGAAATGGGGACCAGCATATGCTGGGAGGCCCTTAGTATTTAAATGCCTTTTATACTTCTTCCCATCTCCAAATAAATGAGACCAGTTCAGAGTTTCTGTTCTGCACCAAGAGTTTACTTAAAACAGGGTCACTGATATAATATTTATAACTGGCAAAATAGCAACAGGGACTATATTACAAGCAATTTATTCCTTTTCTTTCCTCTACTTGTTACAATCAGGTTACTTCTTTCTTCCCTTCACTCTGATATAGTACAATATCAGTGGTGTAAATTCTAATGAAGGGCTCCTCAGCAAATGTTTACTGCGGGCACCCCATTGTCACTGCGGTGGTGCTATCCCTCCCCCCCATAAGGGCAAACCTACGTTAAAATGTTTGTGGCACTACCTCCACTTGTCTTTTAAGTTTTGAGGCTAGCAGTCATCACCTCCTGGCCAATGCCAGGCCGAAATCTTGTAGTGTGGCTCTAATCATGAGACTTCAGTCTGGCAATGGGAGGCAGGACCATCCCATCCACTGGTGCTTCAGAGCCTGCCATAGCTCCAAAGCCGACAGGGGCAGGGTGGCCGGCCTGCCTAGCGCAACAGAAAGCTTTGGGCTATCCCTGATGGGAAGTGATAGCTGCCAGGCCTCAAAGCTTAAAAGAAGAAAGGACAAAGGCAGAGGTAATGTGGCACTGTGTGGGCCTTCTTCCTGATGAGAGGTACCTGCAACATTGATTTACCATAGTCCCTGTGAAAAAGGCACAGAAGTGCTGAAACTCTAGCGTCAAATGGTTCAGTGTGTTAATCATTGATGTTTGCGAGTATTCATCGGCTGCCTGATACTTGAAGTTCATTTGGACCGTAGACCAGGACTATACCAAGCTAGAAATGTGCCCTGTGCAACTAACGAATCTGGTGCCCCCCCTCCGCCCCAGCAACGTGCAGTAACTCACTCTTTTTGAGCTTCATTCAGGCTAATTGTTGATGGAGTGACATCCATAGCTGCTGTTATTGTTTCATTCTTCAGCTCTTACCCAGTAGCCTGTTGAGTGCCTTCCAAGCAGAGGGTCTAATCTTTCAGCACTATATCGCAATTTGTTTTGTTGTGATTATCCATTGGGTTTTTGTGGCAAGCTAAAGAAGTCAATTGCCAGGTCTTTCTTCTATGAAGATTAATGCTACTGTTGCTATTTTCACAGAATTGTGATTCTCTGTTGCCATCATTGTCTGATACTACTGCTGTTCACATGGGTGATTTGTCTTAGTTTGCCACCTCAGCCAAGATCTGGCCATCTTGGGAGATTCTGCCTGTAGTCAGGCTAACAACAGCATAGCTATCAGCATCACTGATGCACACAAGCCCTCATGGCACGACAAGCTGAAAATAAAGGGAGTGCATGAAAATTATAGGGGTATGACTATTAAAGCACGGGGATAACATGGAAATACCGCCCAGCTGTTGCAACTAATGAGGTTGAAATGCAGATATCACAGACACTTTTTTGAAATTATCTGCATTTCACATGGTAAAGTCATGGAGGTGGAATTGGGGTGGGGAGTAGGTTCTTGGCAGCAACCACATGAACAATTGTTGCATGTTAACTGCCAAAATCACCCAGCATGGTTTAAAGATGAGGTCATAGAGGTTGTTGTTGCCAAAAAAGCATCTTTCAGGAAATGGAAAAAAGAGCCAAATGACGAAACCTGGAAACAGTACAAGCACTGGCAAGTCAAATGCAAGGCAATTGATAAGGCAGGCAAAGGGAGTATTTGAGAAGAAGCTTGCTACAGAAGCAAAAACTCGTAATAAAGACTTTTTCAAGTACATTCGTAGCAAAAAACCTGTGAGAGAGTCAGTTGGTCCATTAGATGATAGAGGGGTTAAAGGGGCACTAAGAGGTGACAAGGCGATAGTGGAGAGACTGAATGAATTCTTTGCTTCAGTCTTTACTGAGGAAGATGTAGGGCTGCTACCCATGACTGAAGTGGTATTCAAAGGTGCGGAAGGATTGAAGGAAATATCGATACATCGGGAAGATGTATTACAACTATTAAATAAACTGAAGACTAGCAAATCACCTGGGCCGGATGATATACATCCAAGGGTGTTGAAAGAATTGAAATGTAAGATTGCAGACCTGCTATTAGTGATCTGTGAACTATCATTGAAATCATCTGTAATACCTGAAGACTGGAAGATGGCGAACGTAACACCAATTTTTAAAAAGGGTTCCAGGGGTGATACGGGAAACTACAGACCGGTGAGCCTGACGTTAATACCGGGGAAAATGGTAGAAACCATCATAAAGAACAAAATTGCTGAACATGTAGATAGTCATGGCTTAATGGGAGACAGTCAACAGACAGTCAGAAAGCCTTTGACAAGGTCCCTCATCAGAGACTTTTGGCAAAACTAAAGAGTCATGGGATTGGAGGCAGTGTACTACTGTGAATCAGGAACGGGTTTAAAGATAGAAAGCAGAGGGTAGGGCTAAATGGCCAATTTTCCCAATGGAGAATGGTAAATAGTGGTGTACCCCAGGGATCTGTGCTGGGTCTGCTGCTTTTTGACATATTCATAAATGACCTGGAAAAGGGAATAACGAATGAGGTTATCAAATTTGCAGATGACACAAAACTATTTAAAGTTTTTAAAACCCAAGAGGATTGTGGAAAATTGCAAGAGGATCTTGATAAATTGGAAGACTGGGCATCAAAATGGCAGATGAAATTTAATGTGGACAAGTGCAAAGTTGTGCACCTAGGAAAGAACAACCCAAATGATGGTTACATGATGCAAGGTTCCACATTAGGAACCACCACCCAGGAAAAAGATTTAGGCGTCATTGTGGATATCATGTTAAAACCCTCCACCCAGTGTGCAGCGGCAGCCAAGAGAGCAAATAGAATGCTAGGTATCATAAGGAAAGGAATGGAAAATAAAACAAAGGATATTATAATGCCTCTATATCATTCCATGGTGAGACCGCACCTTGAATATTGTGTGCAATTCTGGTCGCCGTATCTTAAAAAGGATATAGCGTTATTAGAAATGGTTCAGAAATCAGCCACCAAAATGGTAAAGGGGATGGAAGGATACTCCTATGAAGAAAGGCTAAAAATGTTAGGGCTCTTTAACCTGGAAAAGAGACGGCTGAGGGGAGATATGATAGAAGTCTATAAATTAATGAACGGAGTGGAACGGGTAAATGTAGATCGATTGTTTATGTTATCAGAATATAGAAAGACTAGGGGGCATGCAATGAAGCTACAGGGTAAACTATTTAAGACTAATACAAGAAAATATTTTTTCACTCAACGTGTAATCAAACTCTGGAATTTGTTACCGGAGGATGTAGCAAAGGCTGTTAGTGTAGCTGGGTTTAAAAAAGGTTTGGACAAGTTCCTGGAGGAAAGGTCCATAAACCATTATTAAGAAGGGACCTAGGATATCAATGCTTGACCCAATACAAGCATTGTGGAACCTGTTTCTTTTGGGGAAACTGCTAGGTACGTATGACCTAGATTGGCCACTGTTTGAAACAGGATACTGGGCTTGATGGACCTTGGTCTGACCCAGAATGGAATATCTTATGTTCTTCTTATGATTTGCAGCTACAGATAATGTTACCACATTATCTGCAGCCAATGCTACCAGTCCTGCTTCGTGGCCACTGCCGATTGCCAGCAGCTGTCTCCTCAGGCACCTATTCCCCCCTCCCTCAACTCGGGTCCCCTTACCTTTCACCATTGTCAGCTCCATGGATGTACTGATGTGTGACATCTGACAATGTTACCTGGCAAGACTCACCCCCCCCCCTTTCAGAACACCCCTGCAGTTTATTAGACATACCCCTACAATTTACATGCCTGCTCCTGCCCCGTCATCGCTATCCAAAATGGTACCATTCTCACAGTGCTGTCCATTTCTCATCCTGACACTAGGGGGCAGCATCATGAGAAAGGTGCAATTTTTGTTATAAGTCTAGAGGCCAGGAGCAGTCCTCTCTGGATGCAAGGGGACAGCACCATGAGAATGGCGGCATTTTGGATAGCGACAATGATGGGACAAGAGCACGGAGGACCGCTCCTTTACCCACGCCCACTAGGCCACCAAGCATTTAAGGATAAGTGTTTGGGGGGTTTGGAGAACCTCCTTTGGCCAACTGTCTAGTCAGGCTTGTAGTTTTTGTAGGGGTGGGGGGGGGGGGGGGTAGGCCGACTGGCTAGCCAGGACTTTAGATGTAGGTTGGAGGTAAAAGGGAGGGAGGGGGCTAGCTAGCTAGCCAGCTCTTAGTATCCTGAAATCCCTGCATCATGGGCACCATGGGACTTCCCAGGCTACCTGTTTATGCAGGGATTGCGGTCTGCATGGTAAGTACACATCCTTCATGGTATCTGCAGGGGACAGGCTGAGAACACCCCCTGCAGATACGGTGGGCCTTTTGCAGCTACCATGGGGCCTTTGCAGCTGTTACCCTATGATGTTACCCTACTGCTAAAGGCTACTGTGATTGAGTAGACAGACCCCATAGAACTTTATAATTTAAATGTATAAATTTGTGCTCGATTCAGGCTCCACCCCGGTATATACCCTCAGTGCAAGTAAGTGTGAGCAACCCAATATGCATATTTACAGAATAGCTACCAGCTAGACTACCCCTGTTAAGTGCTCATTTGCAGGAGTAAACAACTAAAATACCACGATTTATGTACATACCTTTACATGGCTCCTTACTACCTTCTAAAAGCACTGAGTACTTTCCATCTGCTATTTGCCTGGATAGGGAAGGTAACATTGCACACATATATATATTTAACAACTTTTCTATACCGCTGTATACACTAGTCATGGTGGTTTACAGGGAACAGTTAAAACAAACTCAAACATGGAACACATTGAATACAATAAACTGTACAAAATACAATCAATAAAGAACAAAGCTGAATGTTAAATTATGCAATGTAGAAGGTAAGACATTCGTTGGGCAAGGGTCTAGCACTGGATTGTGCAGGGAGCAAGGATGGTTTGATGGGTGTGCTGCAGATGAAATGGTGCCGGGTGACGAAATATCCTTTGTGTGAGTCGTGGTGAGAGGGCGGCTAAAGAGGTCATTCTGAAAGGCGGGCTGCAGGACTGCATGCCCCACTTGGACGTGCAGCTCTGCAATCTGTCTGGATCTTATTCCCGCACTAGCTCTCCCCATAAGTCTTATGCTTCAGGACAGACAGAGCCAGCTTAAGTAAAGGATGGATCTTGACGAGATTTAAGGGGTTTCTGGTCCAGGGCTTGATAAAATATAGTTATAGCAGATCATATAACTGAGTACTGTGAGCTCAGTGTATGGTGATCATGATATGGAAAATGGACTTGGATTATTGCAATAACCCATTGAATGCAAATGTTGTTGTTTAGTTTGTTAACGTAAGACGCTTATTTCCTGGAAACTTGAAGGAGCGAGAAAAAAAAGGGTAGACTTTCCTATCCAATGCAATGAAGGAAAACAGCATTCTTTCGTCAGAACGCAAGCGTTAGGTAGCGACAGAAATGATAACAGTAGAGTGACAGATGGTAAACAGATTATGCACTGTCAGTGCACAGTATGGAGTCTTACCACGTTGTATAGAGAAGCAACCCCTGTGTGCTTGCTCATCTCTTTATTTACCAGTCACTGCCAGAAGTGAGGTGGCATTTCCCCAGCAATATTAATCAAACAGCCACAAGCACAGACATATGACACGAAAAAATGAATTTATTCCCTATATAAATAATCATTGCTTTAGCCTGCATATTTTATTTACAAACAAATGCTCATTCTCCGTGCTGCTAATTTTTTTTTCTCTTGAGTGGGGGTGAATTCAGTAGTTCTCCCCTGTTTACCTCAATTTTAATTATAATGTTTCATGTTCTGAGTTCAATGTAAAACGCTTTGATTTAAGGATAAGGTGGTATAAAAAACAGGTTAAATAAAATAAATAAATAAAGTCATTCACTTGGGTAAACTGGTTGGTCTGAAAATTGCTTTTCCATGCCTGGCTAGAAGCATATGCAGGCTTTCACAGCAAGCACACTTTTAGGTGGATTGGAAAGAGTTGCTTTGGGGAGTATATTTAAGTGGAGAGAGGAAAATGGTGTGCACATTTGGCATTTTCAAAAGTATATTCTCCTACATCCTCATCATCTCCAGGAACAAGCAGGAATAAGTCCTCACATATGGGTACGTCGGTACCGACGGAGCCCGTGCGGGAAAGCTCCCCAGCTTCTTAGAATAGAAGCTTTTGGGACCTCCCACTGCACATGCGCACTGCCTTCCCGCCTTCCTGAACAGCTCTCCTCAGTTTCTCTTTTTCCGCGGAGCCAGCAGGTCGTGTTCCTGTCACCGCTGAAGAAATTGTTATTTTATTTGTTTCTTTAGACCGCGTACCTGCCTTCCCTATACCGATACCGGTATCGCCGGTCTTTTCTTTCTTTCTTTAAAAAATTATAATTCTTTTTTCTTATTTTTTAGCTTTTTGGTCACTTCAGAGAGGCCTCTCGGCCTACTCAATTTCTCCTCATGGAGAAGCCAGCCCCTGGATTTAAGAAGTGTACCAAATGTAATGCTGTTATTTCAGTCACAGACACCCATGAATGGTGTCTGAAATGTTTGGGGCCTGACCATTCCATACCGGACTGCCCATCTTGCTCCCACATGTCTAAACGTGGGCTGCAGAACCGGGCCAACAAATTCCATGTGCTGTTTGCTTCAGAGAATACAGCATCACAGTCATCCAGGTCTTCTTCTCCGGATGGATCTCAGGTAACCAAACCTTCTGTGGGCAAGTCCTCAAAGAGCAAATCTCCTTCAAAGCATCGAGAGGCTCTTAGCTTAGAACTTGAGGACCCTGCCCCAGCCAAACAACCCCGGCGGGAAGTCCAACTTCCAAAAACGCCAATTCAGGGGTCTCAGGTTGATATCGATGCTACGGCCTCGACAGATCACCTGTTAGCCTGCTCTGGGGTACCGGGTCACTCCGGTACCGACATCCAGGCAGCTATGGCGTCCATGGGCGATACTGTACAGTCCATGCAGCAGGCCGTCATGGCTTTCATTAAAGCTGCAACGCCATCGGTTTCCGCTTTCAGCGGTTCCGGGCCCGATACCGGTATCGTCCGCCATGCCGGTATCGAGGCCGTCCACCTCTAAACGCAAGTCGGTACCGTATGGGCTTTCGCTCCATACCGGTTCCATACCCGATACGCCCGATATCGATACCGATCGGTACGCGTATCGTGCGTTAGAGGAAAGCACCGATTCCTCTGAGGATTTTCACTCCTCTGATGATTCTGCTGAGTTTTCACTCAACTTACCTGAGGAGCCCTCTTCTCCTAAAAGGAGAATGTCCCCTCCAGAGGATTTGTCCTTCCAGGACTTTGTTTTAGATATGGCTACAGCCCTTTCTATTACCACATCCTCTGAAAAGGAACCCAGATCCAAAAAACTGGATATTTTGGGATACTCAAAGGCCCCTAAGGAGGCAGTTACCCTGCCTATCCATGAAATCCTTCAAGAACAACTGATGGATTTCTGGGAAAATCCTTTGACTTTGTCTCCTTATTCCCGTAGGTTGGACACCATGTATAGGGTCCCTCCTTCTCCTGGTTTCCAAAAGACTCAATTGCCCCACCACTCTATTGTGGTGAAGTCTGCAATGAAGAAGATTAGGAGTACCAAAAGGCACTCTTCCACCCCTCCAGGACGGGAATGTAAGACTTTGGACTCTTTTGGTAGGAAAATTTTCCAGGCTAGTATGCTTATAGCCAGGATTAATTCCTACAGTCTCTATATGGGCATGTTCCTGGAGGAACTTGCCAAAAAGGTGCGGCATTTTGCCCCCTTTATCCCTGAGGATAAAAAGCAGGGATTCCTTTCCCTAGTGAAACAACTCTTAGAGGTTTCTAAGTTCTCTAATAGGGCAGCATATGATTCCTTTGAGGGAGCCAGTAGGGCTTCGGGCATTGCTATTGCAGCCCGACGTCTTGCTTGGCTCCAGGCCTCTGATCTGGAACCTTGGGTTCTAGATGGCTTACGGAATCTGCCCTGTACAGGTGAGAACTTATTTGGGGAAGAGTGGCAAATCAAAGCCACCCAGATGGATGCTGAAAATGCCACCTTGGAAAGACTTTCAAAGTCCACTTCAATTCCTACTAAGAAAAAGTCTTTTAAAAGGCCTTACTATAAGAAGGCCAGAGTTGCTTCAAATACTGGCCAGCAGTCTTCTCAACCTCGCTATACTGCTAAGCGTCAGCAATCCAAACAAGCACGAGCTAAGCCTGCAGCAGCTACTGTAGCTCAGCAGGCTCCAACCCCTCAGGGGTTTTGACTTGCTCCTAGGGAACTTGCCACTTCTGGTTCTAACACAACCAGAACCTCTCACCATACCCGGAAGGTTGGTTCACTTTGCTCCCAGATGGGAACAAATCACAACAGAACAATGGACCCTCTCTATCATTCGAGAGGGTTACAAACTTCATTTCTCCAGCCTTCCTCCCCATCATATGGTGAGACCATTCAATTCTCCCCCATCTCTCCTAACCCTGTTGGGTCAAGAGGTTTCCTCTCTTCTTGCCCAAGGGGCCATAGAAGAGGTTCCTCTTCCTCAACAAGGGTCCGGTTTCTACTCCCCTTATTTTCTCATTCCAAAGAAGACAGGGGGATTCAGACCAATCCTAGATCTGAGAGAATTGAACAAATTTCTCTTCAAGGAGAAATTCAAAATGCTGTCTCTCGGCATTCTCCTTCCTTACCTCCAGGGTCAGGACTGGCTTTGTTCTCTAGACCTACAGGATGCGTATACACATATACTCATCCATCCATCCCACAGAAAGTATCTTCGCTTTCTGTTTCAGGGAAAACATTTCCAATACAGAGTACTCCCCTTCGGTCTAGCCTCTGCTCCAAGAGTATTCACAAAATGCATGGCAGTCGTAGCCGCATTTCTAAGAGGCATGGGAATCTTTGTCTTCCCATATCTGGACGACTGGCTCATCCGAGCTCCAACTCAGTCACAGGCCCAGATTTCCCTGGACCACACAAGGAGCCTTTTGCAGTATCTGGGACTGGTAGTAAACCTTCCCAAGTCCCAACTCATCCCTACTCAATCTCTAGAATTCATAGGGGCCCAGTTGGACACCATCACTGCAAGGGCCTACCTTCCACATGTTCGAGGCCAGCGCCTCCTGAGTTTGGCCTCCCAAGCTCAGTCCAGCACTCACTTGACAGCCAGGGAAATGCTACGCCTACTGGGTCATATGGCCTCCACAGTGCATGTGGTGCCCTATGCTCGTCTTCATATGAGAGCAGCTCAATGGACCCTGGCCACTCAGTGGACTCAGGCGTCAGGAGTGCTCTCAGACCAAATACAAACCTCCGATCGTCTGTTTTGGTCCCTCCACTGGTGGACTTCCACCAAGAATCTGTTGTTGGGGGCTCCATTTCAACCATTGCTACCCCAAGCAACCCTCACAACAGATGCCTCCCAAACAGGGTGGGGAGCCCATCTGCAAACTCTCTCCACTCAGGGCACTTGGTCTCTACAGGAGACCACCCTTCATATCAATCTTCTGGAACTGCGAGCAATTTACCTTGCCCTCAAGGTCTTCCACTCCCTCCTAGCCAACCTCACTGTCCTAGTTCAGACGGACAATCAGGTGGCCATGTTTTACATAAACAAACAAGGAGGGACGGGCTCTCTGTCGCTTTGCAACGAAGCTCTAAGACTATGGGCCTTCGCCAGAGAGCATCAGATTCACCTGCTAGCAGTGTATCTCCCAGGAGTTCAAAACTCTCGGGCAGACAGGCTCAGTCGAGTTCTGCTGCCACACGAATGGTCCCTACATTTGGACCAAATAAACCGAATCTTTCAGGAATGGGGGACCCCGGACATAGACCTCTTTGCAAGTCCGTGGAATGCCAAACTTCCCCGGTTCTGTTCCAGAACTCCGTGTCAGGGAGCTCAGGCTACAGACGCCTTTCTCCTGAATTGGAATCAGGCATTCCTATATGCCTTTCCACCCATTCCTTTGATTCCCAAGACTCTGTTCAAACTCCAGAGGGATCATGGAACTATGATCCTCATAGCTCCACGCTGGCCACGCCAAGTGTGGTTCCCTCTACTTCTACAGCTCTCCCAGGGATCCTACTTGGATCTGGGAGCTGCGCCAGACCTCCTGTCTCAGGAGGAGGGGACTTTGTGGCACCCAAACCCCAAATCCCTTCACCTCAGTGCTTGGTTACTGAAGGCTTAAGCCTTCAAGACTTTCATCTTTCCCAACCAGTGAAAGATATCCTTTCTGCCTCTAGGAAACCCTCTACCAGGCGTTCCTATGCTTTCAAATGGAAACGTTTTTCCATTTGGTGTGCTCAGCAGGGTCTTGACCCTCTGGCACTTCCTTTGAATTCTCTTCTTGATTATCTCCTGCATCTATCCAATGCAGGCCTCAAGACGAATTCGGTAAGAGTCCATTTAAGTGCTATTGCAGCATCCTTGCAACATATAAATGGACAACCTATCTCCTCTCATCCTCTTGTTGCAAGATTCATGAGAGGCCTGACTCTCACTAAACCTCCCATCAGACCACCCCCGGTCGCATGGGATTTGAATCTAGTGCTCGGTCAACTTATGAAGCCACCTTTTGAGCCAATGTTTTCCACCTCCTTGAAATTTCTTTCCTGGAAGGTCATCTTCCTCATTGCAGTCACTTCGGCTCGCCGCATCAGTGAGCTGCAGGCTTTAGTGGCTAATCCACCTTACACAAGATTTCATCATGATAAGGTGGTCCTTAGGACGAATCCCCACTTTATGCCTAAAGTGGTCTCGCCTTTTCATCTTAATCAAGAGGTATATCTACCTGTCTTTTTTCCAGCTCCTCATGCATCCAATGCAGAGAGGAACCTTCATACTCTGGATTGTAAAAGAGCTCTCGCTTTTTACCTTAATAGGACTCAGCCACATCGAAAGTCTTCTCAACTTTTTGTGGCCTTTGATCCTTCCCATTTGGGACTTCCAGTCTCCAAGCGTACACTTTCCAATTGGATTGCTCAGTGTATTTCTTTTGCTTACCAGAGCAAAAACATTTCTCTGGAAGGCCATGTCACTGCTCACAATGTGAGGGCCATGGCAACTTCTATGGCTCATCTGCACTCTGTTTCCATAGATCAGATCTGTCGAGCCGCTACCTGGGCCTCGGTTCATACCTTCACAGCCCATTACTGTTTGGACAAGGACTCCCGCCGGGATGCCTTGTTTGGCCAGGCTGTCCTCAAGCACCTGTTCCATTCCTAAACAACTCCTGCCCACCTTCCCAGAATGGATGCCTGAGATCCATACGAAGATGGCGAACCTTTACAGGGGATCCCATGCATCTAAGCTAGGGAGTCCCCATATGTGAGGACTTATTCCTGCTTGTTCCTGGAGATAGCACAGTTACTTACCTGTAACAGGTGATCTCTGGGAACAGCAGGAATTAGTCCTCACAACCCACCCACCTCCCCTAGGAGTTGTATCTTTTATCTATCTATCTTCCTGTCCTCTCTCTGTTGACTCAGCTATAAACTCGAAACTGAGGAGAGCTGTTCAGGAAGGCGGGAAGGCAGTGCGCATGTGCAGTGGGAGGTCCCAAAAGCTTCTATTCTAAGAAGCTGGGGAGCTTTCCCGCACGGGCTCCGTCGGTACCGACGTACCCATATGTGAGGACTAATTCCTGCTGTTCCCAGAGATCACCTGTTACAGGTAAGTAACTGTGCTTTCTTGTCTCCTATACAATGGCACACACTTCAGCATTCACTATCACAGCAATCATCCCTATCATACACCAACCACAGAACAGACTGCAATCTCTCTTTTCGCAGCACATTTCTCATTTCTGCGCACCTGACAACTAAAAATAAAAATAACCAGTGTGGGGTTAAACTCCTGCTTCTCGAAAAAGAATTTAAGCATGTTGGTTGGCAAAGGGTGGTGTTGAGAGAGCGAGCCAGGTTCTCCACCAAAGCTTTGCCTGTGCGTAGCTCCTACAGAAGCGATCACAAGATTTGGTTAGCACTTTAACATTGAGAGGCTTATGGCTAGCAATCGCTCTCATTGGTTCACTTTGTCTATTCCAGGGCGTCAGCAGAGGCGGGTTGCTGCTCCATACCAGCTGATTGGCTGTCCTCCCTCCTTCCTCAACCCTCCCACCTTCTTGCTCCGCCACGCTGCAGACGTCACAGCGAGAACTGTGCTGAATTCTAAAGCCGCCCCGTTTCGTCCATTCATGAATCGGCCGTGACGTCAGCAGTGCCCCTTTGCAGTGGGCTGCAAGATTGTGGGGGCGGAATTTCCTTTTTTTTAATTCTCCAAATCCTCGGATATATGTATTTTTTTTTTTACCTAATGACAGTTTAGCATCTTGGATGTTTAAGCAGAAAATGGAGAAGCATGTGTAGGAATTCTTTTAAAACAGTAAGTATCTCTCCGTAAAATATATGCTGCCTGTTTTCTTTGTTTTATTATGGAGATGGGGGAGGGGGTGAGGAAATGAATTTTCTCTGAGCCCAGCTGTGAAGGAGAGGGAGAAACAGATGGATGGTGCATTTGTGCTGAGGGATCAGTGGACTAGAAAAATGATGCTGAATGAAAGAGGGACAGAAACCTGAAATCTTGATTTTTCAGGGGAGTCTGCACAAGCCCTTACCTTGCTTTACTTTCATCTTGAATTCCTTGTCAGCCTTGCAGATTTTGGGCAAATCTTACCTGTAAATCTGTAAGAAGACAAAAAAATAAGTGCCATTCTTACTTAGGAGTGCTTGATTTATAGGGGCCCATGGCCGTACCGACAAGGTTCTAATGGACACGGTAGAAGGAGGCAGACGGCGAAATTCTAACGTGAACACAGCCGGCTTTGGAGGATCTGCGGTAGAAATTCAAATCGCTCTGTTTCTTATTTGCTAAAGAAGCTTGACACCGCTGTAGCTGCAAAATCGTACTCGGTTTTTGCTTGGAAGATTTGCATAAATATGACGGTCAATATATTTTTTAAAGACCATAACTTTATTACTTTAAGTTTGAAGCACGCAGCTTTCTTTGGTTTCTGTATTTGCTTATTATTGAAATGTTGACACTGTATTTTATCTTTTTTTCAAATATTCCCTCTGTCCCCCCCCCCCCCCCCCCTTCCCTCAACACACAAAATAACCCAGATCCTTGTTTAAGTTTAGAAGGGTCTGAAACTGTAAGTTTAGGTTTCACAGCTGATGGAGGGCGCTTTCCAGTATGCTTCAGTGGAATACACATTTAGAGAGGAAAAAGTGGTCAGAGCCATCCAAAGAGGAGAGCAGTAAGAGGCAAATGTGAGAGACAGGAAGCTGGGGAGGGCGAAAAAAATGAGATGGAGGGAAGAGGTGCAATGGGAAATTAAAAAAGGAAGAAAAGTATTTAAAAAGGAAAATGTGAAGGAAAGAGGGAAAAGGGTCATTTTTGCAGGAAAATTTAAAAAAGTTTTCCTTTTGCTTATTTTCAGCTAATGTGTGCTACTGCCATTAATGTCCCTTATTTTACTGCAGATTCCATGTTATGCATTGGGACCTAGTTACTAATAGCGACTGTTAACAGTGTTAGCTCACGTTGGTAACTGTTTATTGGAAATAAATAGCACAATTTACTATAATTATTCCCTCATCCAATCTCTCCCCCTACCTCCCCAGCAAATCATTCTATATTTTTGGATTTCACTATTTGATTTTGTTCTAATTTTTATGAGTCTGCCCCAATTCTTAATCTCCCTATGTTGCCTATACATTATGGGGTTATTTTAGAAGCTTAATTTGTGATTTGCATGTGTCAGTATAACCACTTCCATGTGTAAATTGCATCCATGTGTAAATGGCCGTTTTTAGAAAAGGTTCACGTTACATATGGATGCCCCATACCACAGCGAAAGTAGACATAACCTGGTTGGGACAAAAATCTACACATGTATTTCCCCATTTCATACAGGAAATGCATGTGCATGTCTGAATTTGCCCATGCCTGGATTTACACCTGCATCCTGACATGAATAAGTGTGGGAAAAAAATGCTCCGTTTGCCCCCATAATCCCTCAATGTTTATTTGCGCCTCCAAATTGAAATAACTGAAAGACGGGATCCTCTGTAGGTGGCTAGCAGCATCTACATGTCTCAGTTGGAAAAATGGCTTAGATACATGTGTAAGTGGCAACAATTACACGTGTGTGTTGTGAAATGCCGGCACTTACACATGGCACTTACATGCCGGCACTTACACTTCTGTCGATTTATTTCTGGAATGGCTCCTCCCACTGCATGTTGATGTGTATTTTAGTAATGGCTCCACGTTTAGCTGTTTCTAAAATACCTTCAGAATTGATCATGTTGTGACCTCCATGTTCTATCTAAAATGTGCCTTCAAAGAATTAATAGATTTTGTCTACTGTTTTGAAAGACTTAGCACGAAATCAGATGGTGAAATATTTTATGGAGAAGTGGAAACTAGTAAATGCTAGTGAACTTCTTTTGTGATGTGAGACCGGCTGCGCATCCTTAATAGAAGGGAATATACATGAATTCTAGGGATACAGGATATTAGATGAAACTGGGCAGAGGGGAGACAGCAAGGGGTAATGAGAGAAAAATAAACTAGGAAAAACATATGAGGAAGGAGAGGACATAGAAAGGGTCTTCACTATCCGATTCATATGCTGTACTGAGCCCCATTCCACCTTCTCTCCTTCTGCTAAGAGACTTGGGCAAGAGAGAGAAAATTTCTGGAAGGGAGCTGAATCTCACCTCTATACCCCCATTCCTTTTTGCTTCTTTTCTTATATAGAATCTTAAGAGGCCTCATTCCTTGCAGATTTAATTAAAATTCCCTCTCCCTCTATTAATCAGACTTATAACTCACCTGGTTTAATTCTTTCCTATCATGGTCACAGTGTTTAAAAACACACAACCTCATTTCTACGTTGACAAGGTTATAAGTTACAAGAATCTAGGATTATTCATTATGTGCCTTTTTACAGCACTGTTTACAATCTGGTGTGCGTTGTGCAAAGGATAACATGGAAGAATTTAAGTGTTCAGATGGTCCATAGTGATAGTGACTATGACAGAACGATAGCTGCCACAGTACGTCTGCTTTTGCAGAGTGAAATCCAATGCTAGTTTTCGAACTCTGCCGAGGTACCAAATCCTAAAACATGACATTGTGGAGAAGATATCTGTAGTCCATCTGGGAAAAGAGACTATAATATGTAAAGATACTTGGTTGCAGAAATATGGTTTGTCTTACTTTTGACTTTTTAGGGGTAATTCTATAAGTAGCCATGTAAAGATACATGCCATTTATGTGCATCAATCACCTATTTTCAAAGACTGGCACGCGTGAATGGGCATTTAACACAAGTACTTTAGCCGGTTGTTATTCTGTGAGTGTATGCGTAAGGCTGGTTGCATGTATTTTTACTGGGCGTGTGCATGTGCACATGAGTGGAGCTTGAGCAGAACGCAAATCTACACACATGAGTTATAAAATACTGTAACTTACGAGCGTTCTTTAGAAATTTAGGTGTGGGCACTTAAGGCTGGTATAAGTGCCCGTGCCTAGATTTAACACATTTTCAGACACTTGCCACTATGTTATAAGGAAATATAGGAGCCTGATCACGAGGCGCATTTTGGGTCCCTAAAACTAGGTACCTGGTTATAAAATTGCCCTCCACAGGTATGGTGTAATAGGATGCCTTTATAATAAGGTTTTATAACTGTGGAGTACCTCAAGGACCGATTTTATTGCACTGTTCTGTACCAGGAATTGCCTCTGCAGCAAGTATGACTTCTTCAGCTGGTACAGAACATAGCAGCTGAGATAGTCACACTAATTTTATCTGATTTTCTTTGGTTGTTGCAGGTGCAGTCTGAGATTTTATGTTTTGTATTTGCACCAACTGAGTCCACAGCATTTATTTAGTCTGTTATCCTATTATGTTCCTCTGAGACCTTTGAGGTCATTATAATTAGGACTGTTGCAAGTGCCATCACCAGCAGTGGTATGGTTAGAAGGGACAAGCCAAACAGCCTTTTCATTTTGTGGTCCAAAGTGCTGGAATTTAGTGTTACAGGATATCCAGGCAGAGCCCCTATATTCAAATTTCACAAAAAAAGATTAAAGACTTGTCTGTTTTGTTTGAATGAGTTGGGTGGGGGTCATGGGTTTTGGTTAGGCGTTATGATATAAACTGTATTTTATGAGGTATTTGTATATGTATTATTCACTGCCTAGAAGTTGCAGTCTTAGAAGGTTAATCAGCTTTTAAATTAAACCAAATTAAAGCACTAACATATTAGATGGTGGTAGAAAAAGACTAGTTAGTCCGTCCTGTTAATTCTTTCTGCATTACAAGGATATACAGTGTTTGGCAAAAATCTTCACAGCCTTGTACTTTTTTCACAGTCTGCTGTCTAAAAAATACAATTGAGAATGCATTAAAGTTGGAGTTTCACCAATTTACACAACACACTCTAAGCTTTCAGCATGAGAGAATAATTGCAGAAATATTCAAAAAGTAATTAAGAATAAAAAAATAAGTCTCGATTGCATGTCATTCATATCCTTTGTCATGGCAAATCTAAATTAATTGTTTCCAAAAATTCTCAAAAGGCCCATAATGAGTTAAATAAAGTCCAACTGTGTCCACTCACAGTGGTTGACTTGATTGAATTACACTAAGTGAAAAATCCATCTGCTTCTGTTGTATGAAGTGAATTTGAAGCAAAAGTCTAAACATGCTGAACACAGAGGTACTGAAAGAATTGTCTCAGGTACAAAACTTAGATTGTAAGTTCACAGGGGCAGGGAAATACCTACTGCTCGGCTTGGCGTTACAAGATGGGTGGCATTTTTCTTCTTGGTTCCTATGCTATGGAATTCATTACCCAGGCTTGAAACATCATATAAGATGTTGTATCTATATTATATATAGTCTATTTGTTCTTATTATGCTGTGATTCAAAAGCTATTCAAATGTACAGATTGGCTGAAGGCTATAAGAAAATTTCAGTGTGATTGAATATGTTGTGGGACCCAGTCAGGTCTATAATTGTAAGGTAGAAAGTTTAACTTTACAGAGATACTTTGTTGATCAGGCCGTCTCTCCATAGTCAGTAGCTATGGGTTAACCCTTTGAAGGCCTACTTTAAATTTTTAATCCACATTCTGCAGCCGGGTTAATTTTTGCATATTTCAGGAAAATTGTACCCGTCTTATTCAATATGTTCTAATAGTGATTTTCCTTCTGCTATGGTCATGTATTATATACCATTTGATAGGAATATTTAGTCAGAATTTTGGATCCCGAGAGTTTTGGGCTTGGCCTGGAAAGGGCTTTTAAGGAAACTGATGAGAAAGGTCATTGTGAGGCCTTAGTTTACTTTAAAAAAACTACAGAGGTTTCTGGCTATGACTGAAGAAAATGTTGATTATTCCACAAACATGGCCTATATGGGAGGGTGGCAATAAGGAAGTTGCTGCTGAAGAAAAGCCATATGATACGTTGTATAGAGTCTGCAAAGAAACAATTAGAGGACACTACATGCATGTGGGAGAAGTTTTTGTGGTCTGATGAGACTAAAGTGGGAGTGGAGGAGTAGCCTAAGGGTTAGAGCACTGACTTGGGAACTAAGAGACCAGGGTTTGTTTCCCACTAATACTCCTTGTGGCCTTGGGCAAGTCATTTAACTCTCCATTGCTCCCAAAGAAGGTCCTGGTAATCTACCTCTGGTCACACTGCCAAGAAAACCCAGGTGATGCTGGGTCACTGACTCGAAGGCACATATTGCATTTTTGAGACTAAAGTGGAACTTTTTGGTCTTGATGCTAAAAAAAATATGTGGTGTAAAACCATTGCAGCACATTCTCCTTTTAACACCATCCCTATCATAGAGCATTGTGGTCGTAGCATTACGTTGTAGATCTTTTCTCATTTGGTCAGAGGGAATAGACAGCATGAGAAAAGATCTATAAAAATTAGAAGAATGGTCAAATGCTTGGCAATTCAGATGTAATGCAAAAAGGTTCTGAGTGATGCACTTGGGATGCAGAAACCCAAAGGAACTATATGTGATTGGGAATGAGAGGCTGTTGTGTATGGACCAAGAGAGGGTCCTCGGGGTTATAGTATCTGAGGATCTCAAGGTGAAGAAACAGTGTGACAAGGCAGTGGCCAAAGCCAGAAGGATGTTAGGCTGTATACAGAGAGGAATAACCAGCAGGAAGAAGGAAGTATTAGTGCCCCTGTACAGGTCGTTGGGTGAGACCCCACTTAGAGTATTGTGCTTAGTTTTGGAGATTGTACCTTACAAATGATAAAAAAAAATGGTTCAAAGAAAGGTGACCAAACTGATTTGGGTCCTGCGCCAGAAGGAATATGAGAAAAAACTTGGAGACCTAAATATGTATACCCTAGAAGAGAGGAGGGACGGGGGGATATGATACAGACGTTTAAATAAAACACCTAGAAACTCTGTTGAATGATCTGAGAGAGGCTTGCCCAAAGAGGCTCCTGTAAGATAGGCCTAGAGATTCCAGAGGTTCCTCTTACAGCATATCAGGGAGGGCGGAGTCATTTCAGGGCCAGAAAGAGTTCTGGCATGGCCTGTTCCTCCTATGGGCCTAAACCCAAGAAGGGTCAGTACTATTGTGGATCTTAGCATTTGCAGCTCTCGGCAGATGCCTCCTCGGGGCAGCTCTAGCTGTTTTGTTTGGAATGGACCCACATGACATCAAATCATTGGGTCCTCAAGACCCTCAAAAAGGAGCACATGCTAGAATTTGCAGAGCCTTCTTCGGAGGTCTTTCTAAAGTCTCCTTGTGGCTCCCTGGCCAAGAGAACGGCATTCAAGAAAACTCTTGAACACCTCCTGTGGTTGTAGGCTATCGTACCTATGCCCTCCATAGAGCAAGGTTGGGGCAGTATTCCATTTACTTCCTGGTATCAAAGTAAGGCAGGTCCTTCCATTCCCTTCTAGATTTACAGGTGGTCAATGTCAAACTCAGCGTGCCCCACTGCCTCATGGAGACCCTCAAGTTGGTAATTTCATTGGTCCAGCAAGGGGAGTTTCTAGCCTTCTTTCTGAGTCATATTCCTGTTCGGAATCAACATTAGCGTTTTTTCTGCTCCTGTATCCTGAGCTGCCTTTGACCTTGTCAGGGTCCCTTGCACCTTCTCATAAGTCATAGTGGTTGTGGAGGCCTTCCTGCAGAAGCAGTGGATCCAGGTTAACCCGCAGCTAGCTGGTTTGGTCTGGGGAGGAGTCCATGGTGGATACATTCCAGGTGATCCAGTGGCTGGAAATACTGGGTAATCAACTACACCAAGTGCAGCTTAACTTCCTCTCAGTACTTGGAGTATCTGGGTGCCTGCTTCAACATTCTCTAATGGGTATTTCTCACCCTGGAGAGATTGTTTCTATGAAACTCTCCTGTTCATATGACTCTATGTAGCAAGTTTTGTAAATAGTTCACCCCTGTTATCCAAGTTTTTTGCCCTGTTATCTGTAAACTCATACGTGTTAACTGTACTGAGCATTTTTGTTCCATGTAAACCGCGCTGATTCTGAATAGTGCGGTATATAAGAGACTGTAAATAAATAAATAAATTGGTAAAGCTGTAGATGCAGTTTAGGGGTTTTGGCTCTCAGACAGAACCTGAGGCATGGGACTATCTGTAACACCTGGGATTGATGATTTTGTTTCTCAAATTTGTGCCTTGGGCCACAGTGCATATATGCACCTTGCAGAGGTACCTTGTAACTCGCTGGTCTCCCTGCTCCCAGTTTTGTGATCAATACCTCCCTCTTACCCTGGAAGATCAAGGGCGAGCTGGTCTGGTGGCTACTGCAAACACACCCTCTGATGGACAAGATATCTCTGGAGGTGCTGGATTGAATGATAGTCACTATGGATGCCAGTCCTTTTGGGTTGGGGAAATCGTTATCTTGGTCAGTTTGCTTAGGGATGCTGATCCTAGCAGGAAGCCTTCTAGTTGATCAGTAGGCTAGAGGCATGTGATTTCCCCTAGCTCTGGAGAGGTTTGTTACCTTCCTGGAGGGCAAGTCAGTTGGAGCATTCTCAGACAATGCCACAGCAATGGTATATGTCAACAAATAAGGTGGCACTCGCAGCGCCACAGTGACTGTGGACGTGATGGAACTCTGTCTTTGGGCAGAAGCTCATATGGTGGATCTGTCAATGGCACACACTGTGTGAGTCGACAGTGTAAAAGTCAACTTCTTGAGCCAGAACACTATGGATTCCATTGAATGGGAATGATGCCCTTACACATTGAGCCTCATTGTGTGGAGGAGGAACTTGCCAGCGTTTGATTGGATGGCCATCCAGGAGAATGCCAAGGTGAAGAACCTTTTCAGCGGAAGGAAGGATCCATGGTTGGCAGGCTGGGATGCCTTTATACAGGCATGGCCCTTGTATATCTTTCCTTTGTGTTCCATGGTGGCCAGGCATCTGTGCAGGATTCTGTCTCACCCGAACTTGGTCATTCTGATGATGCCAGACTGGCTGCTCAGGCCATGGTACGAGAATCTCTTGAACCTGTTGCTGGGATGACTGTTGCTACCTCAGCAGAGGGGACTGCTGTGGCAAGGTCTCCTAATCATGGAGAACTCTGTACCCTTATCGCTTTTGGCCTGGCCCTTGCAAGGTGCAACCTGTCTAAGAAAGATGTTCTGGGGTGGTAGTTAATACCTTTCTTAAGGCCTGGAGGCCTCTGTATCTGTGGCATATGTTAGAGTATGGAGGGTCTTCAAGAGGTGGTGTTCCTCACAGGCCTTAGATGCTGAAAGGGTGGACATAATTTCTGTTTTATCCTTCTTGTAGTGTGGTTGGAACCAGGGTTTAGCTTTGAACTCTATCAAAATTCAGATGATGGTGCTTGCAGGCTTCCGGAGGTGTGTTCAAGGTGTGTCCTTGATGATACACCCGTATATGCCCCGCTTCCTCAAGGGGGTAAAGTAGATCTGTTCTCGGGGTAGTTTCTCCAAATGGGTTAGTTGTGCGCATACCATAGCAGTCGTGAACCTCACTTCTAAGCCAGGGTATGTGGAATATGATCTTAATCTCTCAAATTTACTGCTAATGCTCAGTGAAATATTTGCATTGTGCCAAAGAGAGCATCCTGCTGGAGTTCATAAGATGTAACATGTATGGGTAGTTTGTCAAGATGTGCTTGGAAATTCTTCTTTATCAGGCCTGTTACTTCCAGTACAATAGGAAATATTTCTGTATCTTTCTGCCACATTTTCTTGATCTCTGATTGCATTTCTTGATATTTCAAGATCTTTTCCTTCTCCACGCGATTCACAGAATAATCACTCTGTACTGATGCTTCTATTATTTATACTGTTCTGGTGTTCTCCTTTACCACTATGTCAAGTTTCCTGGCATCCAGTTTCTTATCCGTCGGTATGGGAATGTCCCAGGTGATCATAACCTCTTCATTCTCTGTTATTCTCTTAGGACCATGATCCCAGCGTTTTTCAGGGACAGTGATGTTATAGTGTTTCCAGAGTTTTCAGTGGAAGAGGTGTGCTACTTTGTTGTGTCTTTCTGCATAGAAATTTTCCACCATCAGAACTTCACAGCCTGCTATTTGTTGAGTCACTGTTTCCAGCTCTTTCTTACAGAATCAGCAAATGTTTGTTGTGCCAGTTTTTTCAATACTCGCCATAAACCATCTTGTCCGTAATCTGCTGTTCTGGGCTGCAACTATCAATCTTTCATCCTTCGGTTTTAGTCTACCTTTCCTCAACCATTCATGTGTCCATTCTTGATTGACAAAAGGTTCTTGGAGTAACACTTTGTATTTTCCATTGTATTTGTGATTTGCTATTTGCTTTTCCTCGCCTGCTGATCTAATTCTTTGAAGAGGTTTTCTCTTGTTTTGCAAATTCTGTTACTTCCTTTCCCATGCACACCTATGGATTCTTGCTTATTCCTTCTAATCATTGGAATGCTTGTCCAAGTTTGATGATGGAGACAAATTCTGGACGTTTACTTTCATATTTCACACTTTTTGTGTATTTGGATCCGATGATGCTGTCAGATAGGCTTGGAGGCCTATGATAGTAGCTCTGTAGGTATAGTCAATCTCTATAAGTCCTAGCCCTCCTTCAGCTCTAGGGATGTACAGTCTTGGCATACACTGATTCTTGTAAATTACTTCATGAGCATGGAGGAGTTTTTCAAGCTCTTTATGAGGCCAATCCACAATCCCTTTATGTGTTCAGTAGTGCTGCAGTGGAACTTTTCTTTGGTCCCCCTTTTGAGCCCCTTTGGAAGACCTCCCTCAAGGATTTGACCCTGAAGATGGTATTTCTGTAGGTATGGCTTTAGCCAGACAGGTATCAGAGCTATAGGCCTTGTCCTGTAGGGAGTCTTTTCTGGTCTTCTCATCAGCTTCTGTTTCCCTAAGGATGATGCAATCCTCTTCCCAAAAGTGCTTCCTCCTTTTCTTCTTACTCTCTGTGATCCTTGGAGGAGGACCTTGCTGCACCTGTTAGATGTGAGGAGGGCATTGCTGAAGTATCTAGAGAATATCAATGCCTTCTGGTAGTCGGGCCATCTCTTTATCCTCTTCAGTGACCCGAGGGAGGGGCAGGTGGTGACGAAGGCCTCAATTGTCTGCTGCCTTAAGAAGACTGTTGGTTTAACCTACCTCCTGTGTGGAAAACGCATGCTGGAGGAATTTGGAGCTCACTCCACTAGGGCTGGAGCCTCCTCATGGGCTGGGTCTGCCTTGGTGTCTCTCGAAGACATCTGTAAGATGGTTACCTGGTCTTCCCTAAGCACCTTTTGTAAAGCACTACAAGTTGCATGTAAGAACTAGTGCCTTTTTTTTAGAGTAAATCTGTCCTGAGTGTCATCTTCCTCCCGCCTTGGGTCCTTGCCTGCTTTGGTATATCCTACTTGTCTGGATTGGTCTAGTAGGATGATAAGAAAGGAGACATTTTACATACTTGTTAATTTTCTTTCCTGAATCCTGCTAGACCAGTCCAGGACCCACTTCAGGAAGGACTGCTCCTTTAGATTTTGGAGCACTGCTGCCTTATAACTGCATTATCAGACAGTGCCTGGTGCAGAGTCAAGTGTGGTAAGAGAGCCAAAACGTGTTTGTACAGAGTTTATTGTTGATTAATACTTTTCTAAGTTTTTCATTCTTCTGTTGGGAAGTGTCATACTCGCTTCTCTCAGTGCTGCACCAGAGTATATACTAGTGATGACATCATTAAAATCTATTCTAGTCTGTCTGCACCTGCTGGTTGGGAGAACATAACCCAATCGACTTGACTGGTCTAGCTGGATTCAAGCAAAGGAAATTAGCAAGTATGTAAAAATTTCTCCTTGAGTGCCTTAGTAAGAAGAAAGAAGTGAAAGCCCAGAACTGAAACCTTAGAAATTCTCTGGTAAGACTTGAAGACTGCAGTTTGCAAATGATCAACAACCAACTTGAAGGAACTTGAGCTATTTTGCCAAGAAAAATGGGCAAACAGTGCGCCATCCCACTGTGAAAAGTTGATAAACATTGATCCTAAATGACTCACAGCTGTTACTGCTGCAGAAGGGGCTGCTAACAAGTATTGAGTCACGAGTGTGTGAAGATTTATACAATGTAGATGTTTGGGATTCTTATTCTTAATTACGTTTTGAATATTTCTACAATTTTTCTTTCACACTGAGAATATAGAGTGTTGTGTGGATCAATGAAACAAACTAGTGTGTTAATGCATTTTGAATTGTACTTTTTAGCCACATGTGGGGTCATCCTGAACAACGTTTAGCGGGTCTGGATGTCTGATCCAGATGTCCAGACCTATTAAATGTCCAGGCAGCCTGCCAAGGACAGAGCTTCCCGTATAAACAGGCAATTTGTACAGGAAGCTCTGCTTGTAGACGGGAGGGGGCAGGACAGAGGGGGAGTGGAGAGCGACCCTGGATGTACAGGGCCTATTCCGTGGTCAGCCTTGTAAGTCTAGGGTCTGCTACGGAGACGGGGGACTTATTCCATCTCGGAGGTGGAATAAGTCCCCCTGGACAGAGGTGAGGGGGTGCAGGTGGTTCACCACAGCCTGACCGTGGCCATGGGAGGCCAGATTTGGGGGTCAGGCTAAAGGGGAAAAAAGGGTCTTGTCTGTAGCTGGGGATCGCGGCTCTTGAATGGCCGATCAGAATCAGGCACGGCCTGCATGTACCAGGCCATAGACCTGATTCTGATCCTGTGGACACGTCTAGCCCCCGCGCGATCAGAATCGGGTCTACCTCAGTACGGCCTGATTCTGATTGGCCATACAAGGGGGAGACGGCCAGCACAGGATGTCCCTCATGGAGAGTAATTTTATAATGTAGGGATGTAAGCGGAGAGATATACGTGTCACATCTATGCACAGCTGTTACTTATGCCAGCCCTAGAACTGGTGTAAATGCCCAAACCTATATTTGTAATAGAAACACAGAAAAATGACGACAGAAAAAGACCACATGGCCTATCTAGTCTGTCCTTCCATATCAACAACTACAACAGTCCTCTTTTTTCCTTTAGAGATCCTCTGTGTTTGTCCCTTGCTTTTTTGAATTCAGATACTGTCCTCATCTCTACCACCTCCACTGGGAGTCTATTCCACGGATCCACCACGCATTCCATAAAGAAATATTTCCTCATATCACTCCTGAATCTATCCCCATTCACCCTCATCCAATGTCCCCTTGTAGCAGAACTTGCTTTCAATCGAAAGAGGCTCTCCCCCTGTACATTTTTCAATCATATCATCTCTATCCCACCTTTCCTCTAAGGTGTACATATTAAGATCCTTAAGTCTATCCTCATATGCTTTATAATGAAGACCACTAACCATTTTAGTAGCCACCCTCTGTACTGACGTCATCCTGTTTATATCCTTTTGAAGGTGCAGAATCCAGAATTGCACACAATACTCCAAATGAGGTCGCACTAAAGACTTAGGGATCCACCAAAAAAGCACGGAACCATGTAAACAGAAGAAACCCAGTACTAGTTCGTGGTATTAAGGAAGGAGAACCTTTATTACACTCAACTTAAGCCCAAAAGCCCCGACACAGGCCGTGTTTCGAATGCTCTTCGTCAGGGGAATTCAGGCACACTACATACGTAAAAACATGAACAAACATTATAGAAAAGTTATAATAAATAAACACATCATAATAAATAAATAATCCAATTAAATCATAAACAATAAAAATAGATAAAAATTAAAATTGGTTAATCAAAATTAATACAAAATCACCGAAGTTAAACTAACTGGCCTGTAGTTTTCAACCACATCCTTACTTCCGCTTTTGTGTAAAGGCACCACATGAGCCTCTCTCCAGTCCTCTGGCACCACTCCCGACCTCAACGAGGCATTGAAAAGGTCAGTCAGTCGAGCTGCTAGAACGTCCCCATGTGCATAAATTTGCATTCTGCCCAAGCTCCACCCATAGTGCATACATTAGGTGCAAGCATGCATATCAGCCTGATATGTGTACTTACAGAATTGTGCCTGCCCAAAGTATGTGCATAAAAGCTGACCTGCACGCATAAGTCTTGAACAAATATGTTTATGTTTATTTATTTGATATACTTACGCACATTGATGGCGCTTAACTTTATATAGTTCCTTATATAATTTCTTCCAAGGTGTGAGAAATGTACAAAGGTGGTAAGACATTTGCAAAAGATCCTGTATCCCAGCTGCCAGCCCACTTTGGATGGTCCTTTCAGCCTGGGAAGGTGTTTTTTTTTATAAATATTGTAAATAATTAAATACCACTCTTCATTTAGGATGTTTTTTGTCCTCTTCCTTCTCTGTGTTGCCCACTCATGTGTAGAAGAGCATGCAATACTTTCTTTTTAGTTCAAACAGAAGCTTTCCAGATCCTTGCAGTAATCCAGAAATGACCAATGCCATTGTGCCCGTTGCCCAGACATCCAGCCTCTTAGATCTCTGTGGCTTTTCCAGATGATACGCCACCCCCACCAATTTGCCATACTAACTGAGTCAAGATAAGCATTCTTCAGCCTGCCAGACTGACCTTGCTAGAGGAGATCTGCTACATTTTAGCTAGAACATCTAGACCTGACTGTACTTGCAGCTTGACAGCCAGACCAAGTTGCTTTTTTGTCGCTGATCGAACTATAATATGATGGAAATGTTAAAAATCTAGCAGGTGTCAAGGGTAGATCAAGAAGGGAAGAGTTTTCCATAGAAAAAGAAACCGGGAGGAGTCATGATACAAAATGAGAGAGAGGAGGAAATTGTTTTACAGAGAGTATGATGGATTTGTGTAGTACCCTTGTAGCAATGGGGGGGGGGGGGGGTGTTAACCAAAACTATGGAATTCTGATATGCTAAGGGCAGATAGAGTGTTGACAAGGGCAAGAGAGGGAAGAGATAAAGAAGGCAGTGCCTGCTTAGTGGTTTAGGTTTTTATGTGCTGTCATATTTGGTTCTTATATTTGGAATTTGTTTTTGGGGAAGCACAAGGTGGGACCTTACAGTGGTCATCAGTCTTAGAAGTCTGGTAGCCAAGTGAGGACTCCAGGCTTACTGGGCAACAGGAAAGCTACAAGCATTCTTAGGTTAGCTGTAGACCTTCTTAGGTCTGCCACTGTGAATGATTGAGTGATCATGTATTGCCATTCCGAGCACCAGCAGATCATAGTACTTTAACCATAGCATCGTGCACGTGCCGTCTAACTTCCCCTGTCCGCAAAGTACAAGCATTTGTGTCATGTCGGCTTTCACTTTTGTGGTTCCCGTATTTTTCTATTTGAGATCTATTCGAGCTCTAAGAAAATCAAGAGATGTGACAGCACAAAATAAACTTACTCCAAAGCCTAAAATGAACAAAAAACAAATATATTTTCCACAGTGTACTGGTGGTGTATTAGTAAAAGTAACTTCCGCATTCCTGTGCTGCTCTGTACTTAATGATTTTGCTGTCTGAGCGACTACAGAGGGACTTTATCTGAGAAACCACCTGTGTGTCTCTCAAGACCTTCAGGCTGGGAAGTTCATGGTCTGATTTAGGGAAACAGTAGTATTTGTAAATATTAAATAGCTTGATGTTATCTTAATACATAATTAAATAAACAAACAGTTTAACCATGTGTGGTATCCACAGTCATTACAGATCTTTTGTATTAGTCATCTATAGAGCCACAGTTGACACTTTTCAGCATTATCTGTATGTTTTGGTCTGTAGCACAGCTGTGCAAATATGCTTCATTTCGATTTATCAGTTTTGCAAATATGGTAATGCGCAGGGAATACAATTCATGCATTACTTATGTCTGTCCCTACTCCACATAAATGTGTATTCTCCTTACCATCATCATCAGTTTATTTCTCTTCTGCCTCACAATTTACTAATGCTCGAGTCTGGATAGGACACACATTGCACAACCTAGCAAAAATGGGTGTGCATTCACTTTAATAAATGGAAGTCAGTATCTTAGTAAGCACACTTAATTCTGTTGCAAGTCAGACTGGAGAGACTGGGTCTGACAGATATATGCAATACGTTTCTAAAATCATTTGATCGCCCAGCGTTGTGGGGAGAGGTGGGGGATATAGGATGTAGATGGCTATGCTGCATGCTTCTGGAAAGAGCGGTGAGTTCTATGGAATGTAGACTCAAGGACTTTGTTGCAGACCCTTCCGCAAGATTGATTCTTTTGGATTCATTTTTTAAAACTTTTTATTTATCATTTCAAATGCAAAGTACATTCGTAGAATAATGAATGCAGGAAATTCAGCAAATATAATTTATAAAATAAAGAACCACACAAATAATATTTAATCAGTCCAGATGGGGAGCATTGGAAAATTAAAAAAGAGAGAGCGAGACCTTTTTCAGTAGTTCAGTAATGAAACAAACATGGCAGCTGGATTAAAAAACAAAAATACAGTAGGCAGGGCATCTGGAGTCTCATTAGGAAGCCGTCGGGCACTCAGAAAGCTCGACAACTGGGACGGTTCATAGAAAATATATGAGGCATTATTAATTTTAATCATACATTTACAGGGATACTTTAAAAAATATAACCCCCCAACAACAAAACCCCAGGTCGAAGCAGAAGAAATTCCTTTCTACGTTTTTGAGTTTCCTTCGCAAGGTCTGGAAAGACCCTAACAATTAAACCATAGAATTGAACAGAACGTTTCTTGAAAAACATTCGTAAAAACCAGATGCCCTGCCTACTATTTAGGCTTGACTGTTTTTTGTTCTCTTTCTTATGCTTCTCATTTTTTTGGTTAATTGTTTTCTTACTTAGATATCTTCGTGGTGGGCTATAGTAGGACTTGGAATTGTTTTTTCTTATTTTCTGTTTCCTGTTTTTAAATATTGATTATATCAATGCTTGTTTTCAGACCATTTGTTCTAATTTCCATGAAGCTTTTGTAATTTAGCTTCTTTGTATGTAAAATTAATAAAGATTAAAACAAAAAAAAATTACACTGGAACTTTTGACACATCCCCTCTAGTTAATAAAAGTTCATATAGTTATTTGGGTTAAAAGAATAGAAAATACTTTTTTAAGTAACAGAACACCTACAAGGCCAAAACGTCCCAAGACGACCTCTGGATATCACGAGAAATATCAGGGAAAAATTAGAACCCTGGATCCTCTAGACAGCTCATGTGGTGTTTTGATCTAGTTAGACAGCAAAGCTGACTAATAATGTAGCCCTTCCTGTAACTATATTCATTGAGTTTTTCAAGAAACCTATTAGGTCTAAACTGCCCAACTGGACTTCACTCCTTACTAGCTGTAGTTGCAGGTCCAAGAGACAAATACGGTCCTGAGGAATCTTCAAAATCTCTAACATATATTTCCAAACCATCTCTGTTAGGGCTAAGAACAGAGATTTGTGAAAGCTCAAAAAATGAACATAAGATATGCCATACTGGGTCAGACCAAGGTCCATCAAGCCCAGTATCCTGTTTCCAACAGTGGCCAATCTAGGTCATACGTACCTAGCAGTTTCCCCAAAAGACACAGGTTTCACAATGCTTGTACTGGGTCAAGCATTGATATCCTGGGTCCCTTCTTAATAATGGTTTATGGACCTTTCCTCCAGGAACTTGTCCAAACCTTTTTTAAACCCAGCTACACTAACAGCCTTTACTACATCCTCCGGTAACAAATTCCAGAGTTTGATTACACGTTGAGTGAAAAAATATTTTATTAGTCTTAAATAGTTTACCCTGAAGCTTCATTGCATGTCCCCTAGTCTTTCTATATTCTGATAACGTAAACAATTGATCTACGTTTACCCGTTCCACTCCGTTCATTAATTTATAGACTTCTATCATATCTCCCCTCAGCCGTCTCTTTTCCAGGTTGAAGAGCCCTAACCTTTTGAGCCTTTCTTCATAGGAGTATCCTTCCATCCCCTTTACCATTTTGGTGGCTCTTCTCTGAACCTTTTCTAATAACGCTATATCCTTTTTAAGATATGGCGACCAGAATTGCACACAATATTCAAGGTGCGGTCTCACCATGGAACGATATAGAGGCATTATAATATCTTTTGTTTATTTTCCATTCCTTTCCTTATGATACCTAAATTATTCCTCCTCCATTTGCTTCTTTATATGCTCCGGTTTTCGAGAAAACAGTGCCTTGTCCTTAGCCTGCTCACTGCCAAGTGCCTGAAGCTCTCCTAGTTGAGTCTCCATCAAGGCCACTTTTCTTGCCTGCTGCTTCTGCTCCCAAGTGACTTCCTTCACTGACTTAGAAACAGCACGCAAGTCCTGATTAAACTTTCCAGCAACAGATAAGAGGGAGGTGTTTAAAGTTACAATTGCAGATCTTTCCACCTTACTGTTTCCCCAGCAGAATTCTTCTTATCCCTAAATCTAGGGAGAGATGATATGATTACTTGATCCTTCTTCCTCCACGCAAGGGGAAATTCAGCCACTGAAGCACCCTCTTCACTCATCTTCAGTGGAGAACTCATGAGGGAAGCTTCTTCAGTGCTGCTTATGTTTCTTGGTCGCAGCTGCACAGTTCTTTGCTTATCCACACTCTGGTCCATTGGAGAAATGAGTGAACCTGTAGAAGCCATGATCTCTGCCCCCACCTGCTGATTCCCGAATGACTGTAGAGTTGGCTATACTGGCACCAGAGTCCTCTTCGAACCCAAGGGTAGGTTCTTCTGCTATCTATTCCTGTGCCCCATCACACCATGATTTCCATGACTAAACCAGGCAGACACTGAATTGGGACAGCGTTCACCTACTCGGAAGTCAGGAGCTCTCTGCAAGGGCATCTTACTGCTCTGCCATCCTGTCCTCCCGTTCTCCTGGATCCATCTTAACCACTTCCTAACTAGTCACAGCCAGCAAGCTCGAGATGGGCCTGTTTTCTGCTTGCACTTCAGAATATGCTGTCCCTACAGACAGCAAATCATGTTTTTAGCAGTGCCTTCTTCAGCTGTCATGAGTGCTTCCATCAGAAATTTAAACAACAAGACACATCCCCCCCCAGGCAATTCATACTCTCATGTCCAACTGATTCCTCTCATTGCCTCATTGATTCCCCAGCCTATCCTTACTTGGTATTCTAGGTGAACCTTCAAACTTGTAGGGGTCTGAAAATTAATTGAGAGGTGGCACAACTCCCCCCCCCCCCACCCCTGATTATTTTGTTATTTAAGTTCAACGAAACACCCCTTCCAAAGCAGTTCTGCAAAAGTACATAATTAAACATCATATGCTCAAAGTGCAATTTCCAAGGCCCATTTATCTGTGAAAATAGGCTATTTGAAAACAGTCCACATCCCAGAATGTAAAACTATGTGCTGATGGTTCTTTGAGTTTGTGGGGCTCTTAGGACTTATTGTTTCACTTTGCTTTGCTGTCCTCCAGAAGCTGCAGCCCTAGGCAACCATCTACCTAATGATTAAGCTGGCCCCCTGGGATAGGGAAGATAAGTGTCATCCTGGAGCTTCAGTGAGGGAAGAACCAGTGAGCCAGGCTGTCTTTATCAGTACAGTAGTGTAAGTAGGGAAACAGAAGGACCCCACCACCTCCCCTGACCAGTGACATCATCGGAAGGTAACAGACCTGCCAAGCTATGTGGGGTACTGCCTGGCCTAGTGACAGTCCTACCTGCTCCCTACCTTCAGCTAATGTCCCTCTTATCATATCTACCCCTCCTTAATTCCCCATTCATACACTGATCTCCCTCTGATCTTCTCAGGCTATCCTCGCACACTGCCTGAGAAGTGAGATAATCAAATTTGCAGATGACACAAAATTATTCAAAGTTGTTAAAACCCAAGTGGATTGTGCAAAATGACTAGAGGACCTTGATAAATTGGTAGACGGATGTTCAGATGGCAGATGAAATTTAATGTGGACAAGTGCAAAGTTGTGCACCTAGGAAAGAAGAACCCAAACTGTGGTTACACAATGCAAGATTCCACATTAGGAACCACCACCAAGGAAAAGATTTAGGTGTCATCATGGATAACATGTTGAAACCCTCCACCCAGTGTGCAGTGGTGGCCAAGAAAGCAAATAGAATGCTAGGTATCATAAGGAAAGTTTCTATTCAATGTAAATGTATACCGAAGTATACAAAATTGTTAACTTGTTCCATGTAAACCGCCCTTGATCTCTGGAAGGGGCGGTATAGAAGAAATAGATAGATAAATAAATAAATAAATAAGGAAAGGAATGGAAAATAAAACAAAGGATATTATATTGCCTCTGTATTGTTCCATGGTGCGACTGCACCTTGAATATTGTGTGCAATTCTGGTCACCGTATCTTAAAAAGAATATAGCGTTATTAGAAAAGGTACAGAGAAGAGCTACCAACATGATAAAGGGGATGGAAGGATGCCCCTATGAGGAGAGGCTAAAAAGGTTAAGGCTCTTCAACCTGAAAAAGAGACAGCTGAGGGGAGATATGATAGAGGTCCATAAATTAATGAATGGAATGGAACAGATAAATGTAGATCGATTGTTTACGCCATCAAAATATAGAAAGACTAGGGGACATGCAATGAAGCTTCAGTGTAACCTATTTATGACTAATAAGAGAAAATATTTTTTCACTCAACTCGTAATCAAACTCTGGAATTCGTTACCGGAGGATGTAGTAAAAGCTGTCAGTGTAGTTGGGTTTAATAAAGGTTTGGACAAGTTCCTGGAGGAAAGGTCCATAAACCATTATTAAAGGAGGCTCGGGAAATCCACTGCTTGCCCCAATACAAGCATTGTGGAACCTGTGTCTTTTGGGGAAACTGCTATGTACTTGTGACCTATATTGGCCACTGTTGGAAACAGGATACTGAGCTTGATGGACCTTCGTCTGACCCAGTATGGCATATCTTATATTCTTAACTTAATACATTTTTGGACTAGCTTTCAATGATTAAAACCACCTTCAGATCAAGACAGTATGAGCAACAGATGGCAATACCATAATATATAAGTGATTCACAAGAGCATTCCATTGACCGTCTCAGGGAGGAGGAGGGGAGGGGGAAAGATGGATATTTACAGAAAGAGAAGCAATCTAGTCAGCTCAACCCCTGATCCTCTTAGTCTCCTGTTCACCTCCTATGTGTTTCCGTACCATTTCCCTAGATATATCCTGAGTTGTCTGTCTTGACTAGACTGTAAGCGCCTATGAGAAGGGACTGTCTCTTACAGATAATAGGCCAAATGAATAAGCCAGAGAACAACAAATTACCTGGACCGATTGGTATACACCCCAAAATGCTGAAAGAACTAAAAAATGTAATGCAAGTATGCTATTATTAATCTGTGATCCTTCATTAAAATCATTTATGGTCCCTGAAGATTGGAGGGTGGCTAATCTAACACCAACTTTTAGAAAGGAACCCAGTGATGAATCAGGAAACTATAGACCAGTGAGTTTGACATCAGTGCTAAGCAAAATATTAGAAACTATTATAAAGAATAAAATTACTGAACATGTAGATGTTGTTATTAATTAATATTAGCTCACGCCTTTCCAGTGGTAGTTCAAGGCAAGTTACATTCAAGTACCTAGGTATTTCCATGTCCTTGGAGGGCTTACAATCTAAGTTTGTACCTGAGGCAATGGAGGGTTAAGTGGCTTGCCCACGGTCACAAAGAGTGTTGGTGGGATCTGAGCCCTGGCTTCCTTGATTCTCAGCCCTCTGCTCTAACCACTAGGTTACTCCTCCGCTATAGTTTCTTTTGGTTAGGGATTGAGGGGTGTAACTCCAGTGCTCATGAGCCAAAAACCAATCAGGTTTTCAGGATATCCTTTATGAATATGCACAGCATAGATTTACATACTATTAAGGGAGTGTGCACATAATCCATCTCATGCATATTTATAAGGGATATCCCAAAAAACCTGAGTAATTTGTGACCCTTATTAAATTACCTTCTTTATATATAGGAGTTCACAGAGGTATAGTCTGGGGGGGAGTGGAAACAGAGAGAGCATATTTTACAAAAATAGATATGTATTAACCCTCTGGTGCCTCAGGTACAAACTTAGATTATAAGCCCTCTGGGTTTAGGGAAATACCTACTGTACTGAATGTAACTCCATCTTGACGTAACGTATACCAGTACTATTTAGTCATTTCAGATGTGCTATTTAACATCTTTGAAAACTAGAGCAGGGAAGCATGAGGCCGTGTATCCTGGTATTTATTTATTTATTGAATGAATTAATTAATTAACGGGTTTTTTTCTATACTGCTTTATCTTATGGTCAAAGCAGTTTATATCAAACAGAAATTTATACATTATAATAGGGTAGCAAACTTGGGGAACTTACTGTATATAGGAGAGCAAGAGTTGAGGAGATGGGAAGGAGAGGGGGTTAACAGTGAGTTCAGGAGGAGGGGGGACAGAGGATAGGGGTTTAACGGGTTCAGGAGAGGGGGGGGGCAGAGGTAGGTGTTCAGTGGTGTTATGTCGCATCTGCCATCCAGTCCCTCAGTTCATTGGTAATTCTCTCTGACCTATTTGCTCGTCTGTCTTAGGATAGTGCAAGACTGGAATGGTATACCAGTATTGTACACAGATGAATTCTTGTCTCTCCACCTAATAGAAAGTGAAGGAGCTTGCAAAGAATGGTTCAGTTCTTTTGTAATGATGATTTTTCTCTGGGGGGCTGGTATTTTTAAGTTGCTTGGACAGACACAGCTGTTGTAAAACAGTTTTTTTCCCCAAATAACTTGTAAGTAGAGAGAAGCATGAATAATCTGATTACAGTAACTTACTTATAGGCTTCTGAGGGGTACTGAGGTGCCCATCTGCCGACCAGATTTGATGTCCAGAGAGGCGTGCTGTCTGCCAGGTGCCAAAATCCGAGATGTTACGGAGAGTTTGTCGAGACTCATCAAGTCTACTGCACAAATGATACTGCCAGGTATCCCCCTCAGAGTGTGTCAAAAGTGACTTCATGGCTCTGGGACAGAGGGTGAAGCAGATTGGTGCACAGGTGGTATTCTCTTCAATCCTTCCTGTTGAGGGTAAAGGCCGAGGCAGAGAAGCTCTCATCCTGGAGATGAATGCATGGCTGTGTGGATGGTGTCATCAAGAGCGTTTTGGTTTCCTGGACCATGGGATGATGTACCAAGAAGCGTCAAAGTGTCTTCCGCAGCAGACTGGCTAACCTATTGAAGAGGGCTTTAAACTAGATTCATCGGGGATGGGTGAAGAAAGCCCCCAGGTGAATGAAACATTAAATACCTCTGTAGGAATGGGTAAAAGGGGAAACATCTGGAAAGCGGTGTGTATAAATGCCAATGCATGGGAAATAAGATCCCAGATGTTGAGGCTTTAATGGAAGACGCTGACTTGGATTTAGTGGTGGTTATAGAAACATTCATGGAGAACCATGACTGGGATGTAATTATAGCAGGCTATACTTTATTCAGGAAGGACAGGAGAGGAGGAGTGGCACTATATATAAAAAATAATATTAAAGCTATAGAATTATAAGGCTTAAAAGGAAGTGAAAGGCTTAAAAGGAAGTGAGGAGGCACTGTGGGTTAAACTAGAAAGAAGGAAAGGGAAATCCATTTGCATTGGTGTGTTATACAGATCTCCCTCACAGGTAGAAGAAGTGGAGGGGGATTAAATAGAAGACATACGCAGTATTGCCATGAAAGGAGATGTGCTACTGATAGGTGATTTCAATTTTATTTATTTTATTTAGACAGTTTTGTATACCACCTTATCCTTCAATCAAAGTGGTCAACAAGACATGGGGAAGCATACATTCAACAGGAGGGGATCCGATTCACATACGTAAAAGGCTATCTACTTATAGGTCTGAATGGGGATGGGCGGTTGGGGCTAAGTGGTGAGGGTAGCTAGTGGGCCACTTGGGTGGTATCTAGTGCTTGGCAACTTAAGGTGGTTGCTTATAGGCCTCGGTGAAGAGATGGGTCTTGAGAACTTTACTGGATGTTGATAGGTACATCTCTGCTGCAGTGTCATCTAGAAGTAAGGAGATCCTAGATTCTCTACAGCAGCAGTTGTCAACCTGTGGGTCGCGACCCCCACAGGGGTTGCCACAGGATTTAGCGGGGGTCGCCTCACTCTGCCAAGTTAAAAAAAAAAATTTAAAAAAGCGCTCAAGTTGCTGCCACTGCCGAGTCCGCTTCTCGGCAGCAGCAAACTCACCGACTCCAATCTTCTGCAGCCACGGATCCCTGCCTCTTAGGGAACTGCGGCTGTGCCTGTGAAACAGTTGCGGAACCCTTCCTGTCTCTCGACAGGCTCCGTGTAGCATTGTCCCGCCTCCAAAGGAAGTACTTTGGGGGAGGAGTGACTCAGTGGTTGGGACAGGTTACCTCAGGCCAGAAGGCCAGGGGTTCAATTCCCGCATTGGCACAAGCAACTTCAGGCCACAGGGACTGTGGTCTCTAGTCCTATGGCCACTCCTTGTGGCCTTGGGCAAGCCACTTAACCCTCCATTGCCTCAGGTACACTTAGATTGTGAGCCCTTCGGGGACAAGGGAATAAAAAGTACCTGTTAGTATACATGTAAACCACACTGATTCTAAAGAGCGCAGTATAAAAAATAAATAAATAACTGTAAAAGGAAAAGAGGCTGCTGTGGTTCTCAAAAGAAATAGCTGAAAGGTGAAGAAAAAAAGGGTGGCTTTCATAAAATAGAAGAGATCACAGAGAGAGAAAGACAAGCATCTATATTTGGAAAAACTAGGAAAGTAGTCAGGAAAGCAAATATACAAAAAGAAGAAGAAATAGCCAATGCAATAAAATGGGGGCATAAGACATTTTTCAGATATGTTAGTAGAGAAGGAAGTGTAAAAGTGGTATTTTCAGACTGAAGGGTGAGGAATATGTAGAAGCTGATGAGGATAAAGCGGAATTGCTTAACAAATAGTTCTGTTCTTTGTTCACAAATGAAGGATCAGGAGCAGGACCTCAGAAAACATCCACAAATAGGAACAGAAGTGACGGAGATCTTGAATGATTTTCAAAAGACTGTGTTTGTGAGAAATTAGCTAAACTCGAAGTAGACAAAACAATGGGACTGGATGGGATACATCCAAGAATAGAAGGAACTTGGGGATGTTCTAGTAGCTCCACTGACTGACCTTTTCAATGCTTCTTTAAAGTTGGGAGTGGTCCCAGAGGACAGGGGAAAGGCACGTGTGATCCCTTTAGACAAAAGTGGAAATAAGGATGAGGTTGAAAACTACAGGCCATGTAGTCTAACCTTTGTGGTGAGTAAATGATTGGAAATGCTTCTAAAAGGGAGGATGCTGAGGTTTCTGGAGTCCAATGGATTGCAGGATCCGAAGCATCATGAGTTTACCAGAGGCAAGACTTGTCAGACAAATCTGTTTGATTTCTTTGACTGGGTGACCAGGGAGTTGGACCAAGGGATATCCATAGATGTGGTGTACTTAGATTTCAGTATATCCTTTCACATCATTCCACACAGGCGACTTATTAACAAACTGAGCACCCTAGGGATGGACACTAAAATGACTGACTGGGTTAGATATTGGTTGAGTTGGGAGGCAACAAAGGGTACAGGTAAATGGAGCTCACTTTGAGAAGAAGGAAGTTACCAGTGGTGTGCCACAGGGATCTGTCCTTAGTCTGATTCTTTTAACATCTTTGTGAGTGATATTGCAGAAGGGCTGTCAGGTGAGATTTGCATCTTTGCGGATGATACCAAAATCTGCAATAGAGTAGACACCCAGGAAGGAGTAGATAAGATGAGGGATCTAGCTAAGCTTGAAGAATGATCAAGAAATTGGCAGCTGAGATTTAATGCTAAAAATGCAGAGTCATGCATTTGGGCTGCAAAAATCAAAGGGAGTGGTACAGTGTAGAGAGCAAAGTACTTCTGTCCACACAAGAAGAGCAGTACCTGAGTGTGATTGTTTCTGATGATCTTAGGGTGGCTAGACAGGTAGATAAGGCGACTGCAAAAGCCTGAAGGATGCTTGGCTGCATAGGGAGAGGAATGGCCAGAAGAAAGGAGGTGATAGTGCCTCTACATAAGTCTCTGGTACAACCTCATTTGGAGTATTGTGTACAATTTGGAGACCACACCTTCAAAAGGACATAAACAGGATGGAGTTGGTGCAGAGGGTGCCTACTAAAATGGTTAGTGGTCTTCATTATAAAGCATATGAGGACAGACGTAAATATCTTAATATGTATACGTTAGAGGAAAGGCGGGATAGATGAGATATGATAGAGATGCTTAAATACCTTTGTGGCATAAATGCACAAGTGGAGAGCCTCTTTCAATTGAAAGCAAGCTCTGCTATGAGGGAACATAAATTGAGGATGAAAGAGATAGACTCGGGAGTAATATGCGGAAATATTTCTTTACAGAAAGAGTGATAGATGCATAGAATAGTCTCCCAGTGGAGGTAGTAGAAACGAGGACAATATTTGAATTCAATAAAGCATGGGACAAGCACAGAGGATCTCTAAAGGAAAGGAAGGGTGTATTGTAGTTGATATGGATAGGCCATGTGGTCTTTTTCTGCCATCATCTTTCTATGTTTCTATAGTCAGTGCTCCCGTTCCCTTGAAACTCTATTCTGGTTAAGAACCTTATTCTAATATAATTATTATAATTATTATTATTTGAATCATTCAAAAAGCAGACCCACAGTAACTAGGGATTCATGTATTTTATTTCAGTAGTACTTCAAAGTGAGTTACATTCAAGTACAGTGTGTATTTCCCTGTCCCCAGAGGGATTAGATCTTTTTCACATGGTTTGTAATTGGCGATGAAATCAGATTCCAAGTTACTGAAGATGGTTTATTTTGGATACAGAAAGGAGGTCCTCTTTTAGAAATGTGTTTCTGCATGCAAAGCCTTTTTCTCCGTGTAGAAAGAGGGCTTTTCTGAAATGATGTAGCTTAATACATGCTGCAAATAGACATTCCCGGGGTGGAGCTAGTGTGGATTGTGTTGTATACACATACTTCTTAAAACAGAGTCTGCACACACATTTATGCCTGCTTTGGAGCAGTTGTAAATTTGTGCGTGCTCTCTATTGGCTTTCTTAAAACGAGCTTAAAATAGGTGCATATTTCAAACATTTTAGCTATCCTATTGTAAACTTTCCCTCAGATTTAAATTAAGGTGCCTGAAAGACTGGAGTATTTTCATTTTGAGATAAAAAAAATTCTGGGAACTTGGGTTTATATTATTTCTTCTGTGCACTTTCCTTTCTGTCATAAGCATGACACAGTTCTGCATGTTTTCATGAACATGATCTGATTTGGTGACAGTTTCCATGCTTTTCATTGTGCAGAGGCTGGCTGAGACTGCGGAGGTGGCAATCTCCAGATCAGGCCTTGATTTATAAACTGCTTTCCCTGTAGACACAAAAAAGAGAGAACGGGCCCGATATTCATCTAGGTTGGCTATGCGCCGCTAGCCGTCTACGCGAACCCGTAACCCCAGATATTCAATGCCAGGGACATAGGCGGCCCCGACATTGAATATCCGGATTTGCCACACAGCCTTCTAGCTGCAGTAGCTAACTGAGCAGCAGTTAGCTGCCTGGTTAGCCCCTGCGGCTAAAAGCTAGGTGAGCTTTGCTATGCCTTTCTTTTAGCCGCAGGTTGCTAACTGGGTAGCATGCAGTTTCACTGCTGCCCGGTTATAGACTGTCACTGCCTCCGCTCCTCCCCGGTATGCCCACAACATGCCCCAATGCTAAGCGGTCAGCACTGGGGCGCGTAGGGGAGAAGATCAGGGACCGTGTTAGTGCCATTGAATATCCTACTGAGCAGCATTTACACGGTTTCCAGGGCTGTAAACTGTGTAAATGCCTTTCGAATATCAGGCCCAACATGCTTAGCAAATGAAGCTCTTAAGGTTGGAAGGTACAGTTGACTTGGCCATGGCCTGGGAGTATTTGGTAAAGGCATGGTAGCTAAGTAAGAGGAACATAGAGCCACTGGTGCTGTGGCAGGAGTGGAAAGTGATGAGAAGGGAACATTTTGGACCATTCAGTTTCAAATCTTACTACTTCTCTAAGCCTTCAAGCCATCATACTCTAATAACAGCAGTGTTCTCTCCAGAGATTTTTGCCAGCTGGGTGGCATGAAGGAGTGAATGGCTGGGCCACACTGTAAGCTGGCCAGCAGCACGCAATGTAAGCAGTCGCCTTTCAGGAAGTAACATATATGATCTGCTTGTTTGTCACAATTTCAAATTTGTGTCTAATTTCATTCATATTATATTTACATATACTGTTACGTTTTTTTTAAGTATTAATTACAAAATCACTTAATTTTTCCATTCCTGTTCATTACTTGGCCAGTTAATTTAGCACAGTTCCTTGTGTCATCCCCCAAAACTGTTCCCCCTTGCCTTGTGGTCCTAGTTCCAGACATCATCACCACTTACCAATCAGTCAATAGCTTGTCATGCCTTGCGTAATTTCCTCAAAGTGAAAAGTCATCCTCTGCCCCTATAAAATCTCCTTTAATATCAACTCCAGCTCTATCTTTTTTTTTTGAACTTCTGTTTTTTTATCTCAGAAAAGCCCTTGAGCAAATAACTCCTTGCCACATCTTCTGCAACAACTTCCCGATGTGGTTCTAATCTGTTTTTTGATTTTAAAAATAGCATTGCATAGAAATAAAGCTTAATACTTAAGGAAAGTAATATAAGGTAGGATATCTTTTGCACTTTTTATGAGCTTTTCGGGAGTTAGCACTGTCCCTCAGGTACCAAAATAGATCAAAAAATATTGCCAAAAGTACAAATGAGTTATAAAGTGCATTGCGATGACTGTGTAAATGAAAAGGGAGATGATGGCTTGTGTTAGTTATCATAGGGTGACGTGCAGTGGCGTTTTATGTTTGGTGGTAAATTAAGAAAACAAAATATTCAATAGCATGGTCAAGAAAGCACAGACCAAAAAACAATTGGACGGATATTCAAAGCCTTTAGTCGGCTGGCCAATGGGAGTCAGCTGGCTAAGAGGATAGACAACCATATTCAGTGGCATTATCGAGATAGTGCCGGGGCAGTCTATGGAGATTTTCAGTGACACTATCTGGTTAGTTCAGGTGCTGTCATTTACCCAATTAGCACGATTTTCAATGACCTTTGCCTGGACAACTTAGCTGCATGAAAAGCAGGCCTAAGTTACAATCAGGGAAAGCACCAGCTGAAAATCACTCTGAGTACGTGCCAAGCACGTACCTGGTTATCATCCCTTGGCCCAGATATTCTGCAGCATCTTCTGTCTGGCCACTGTGGCGTTTGTGTCCAATTTTCCGAACTGCTGATATTCAATGTGACCTACTTTCACCAACTAAATATGAGAAAAAGACATAAGGAAAAATGTGTGCCCATTGGGAATGTGCATTTCTTAGTGGACATTCAGTTTGGTAGTTCACCTTAAAACAATTAGTGCATACTAAATTGATTTACAATATACATCAGCCTGTGAATTAACATGTGATAAGTCAATTAGTATATTATAAACGCTGTGGCTCATGCTAAAGTGTAGCTATTAAAATGAATGTGAGAACAAACAAAAAAACCCACGTCTTATTTGCAGGGGTCTGAGGTCTAGGCCATCCCTACAGGAGGCCCTGGGCCCTCAGGTGGCTCTTCACAGCTGGCAAGAGGGTTGTGCTCCCACTTCACTTCTTTGTCCATGTATTTTTCTGGGGCTCAAGCCTTATCTTCTGTGGAGATTGGTTGGGATGCTGAAGAGGACTCTCTTTCTCCAGAAGGTGAGCTCTGAAGAGGAAGGGGAGCTTCCCTTTATGGAGGGTGAGGATCCTTCTGTGATCCATCTTTTTCACAGTGCGGACCTTTTGGTACTGATTCAGGATGCTAGAGTCCAACAGTGTGCCATATCTTGAAATATATTAGGCATCCTTCTGGCGGTTTTCCTTCGTCTGAGCCCATTTGGTAAATCCTAGTCTCCCAGTGAGAGAATCCGGTGCTGGGCCTTAAGGGTCCTAAGATTCTCTCTCAGGTTAATCGCTGCCCCAGGGTATGCCAGATTCGTTTTTTGGGCTTCCTTGGGTGGATGCCCTCATCACAGTGGTGACCATGCACACAACTTTTTCAGTGGAAAAGCACTGTGCTCAAGTAGTCTCATAATAGGAAGGTAGAGACCCTTCTTAAGAATGCCTTTGTGGCCTCGGCCTTGAGTTCCCAGGTGACTTTGTGTGTGTGGGTCTGGTAGCCAGAGTGCTATTGGGCTGGGTTCATCATCTGCTAGATTGCCCAGATACTATCAAATTGGACTCTGGAGTCATGTATGTGGTGATTACCCTCTATGACTTTAAAATGATTTTCTCAAAGTCCATGGAAGTAGTTGTTATAGTTAGGCAGTGGCTCTGGCTTCATAATTGGTCAGCTGATGCAGCCTCCAGGTTGTGACTGAGCAAACTCCCCTTCAAGGGCAGGTTGCTCTTTGAGGAGAATCTCAAAGTTGGTGAAAGACCATGGGGAGACATGTCCTTAAAGGCTCCCAGAAGACAGGCCCAGGGGTGCTAGGTTTGCCTCTCAAAGGGCCTTGTGTGGAGCTTGGAGATACCCTCAGACTGCTAGGAGTCCAGGTTGGGCATATTCCTCTTATGGATCTAGGCCCAAGAAGGGGCAATTCTTTCAGAGCTCTCAGTAATCTTGGAACTCATCAGCCAGAGCCGGTAAACTTCCACAGTGAGATCCAGCAGGTTCCTTCCAAGGTACAGCTGGTTGAGGGGCAGCTCCATCTGTTTTTCTTGATGTGGACCCATATCACATCAGACCAATGGAACCTAGGAGTTCTAAGTCAGGTATACATGCTGGAATTTGCAGAGTCTGTAAGGGATACCTTTGTAGAATCTCTGTTGTGACTCCCCACTCAACAGGGTAGTGGTCGAAGAAACTCTACAGTGCTTCCTGCAGTTGCAGGCTATTCTTCCTGAGCCTACCAAAGAGCAAGGTTGGACATTATTCCATCTACTTCATGGTCTCCAAGAATGGAGATTCCTTCTGGCTTATTATGGACCTGAAAGTGGTCAATGCCAAACTCTAAGTTCTCTCTTTCTGCATAGAGACTGTCATATCTGTCATTGCTTTTGTTCAGCATAGGGAATTTCTTACCTTCCTAGATCTCACCAAGGCGTAATTGCATATTCCCATCTGGGACAACACCAGTGATTTCTTCGCTTCTGTATCCTGGGCTGCCACTTCCAGTTAATGGGCTCTGCCCTTTGTCCTTGCCATGGCTCTTTGCACCTTTTCGAAGGTCATAGTGGTGATGGCAGCATTCCTGTGCAAGCAAGGGATCTGAGTTCACCCATACCTGGACAACTTGTTAATTCTGTTAAACTACCTGGAGAAGTTAAGAGAAGACACAGCCCTAGTTATTTTGGTGTCTAGAATTGCTGGGTTTGATGATCAGTTATCCTAAGAGCAGCATGAATCCCTTCTAGGCTTTTTAGTATCTTGGTGCTCAATTCAGCACACTCTTGGGTCAGGTTTTCCTCATACTGGAAAGGTCACTCAAGCTGCAGAATCAGAGTTTATTGTGCGTAGTCTGCTCCTTAAACCTAGGACTGCTTTCAACTCCTAGGGTTCATAGTGTCAATCTTGAAGCTGTTTTTTGGGTCAGGGCACTCATGCATCTGCTGTCTCTCTGGACTCTCTGCCCTCAGCCTTTCAACCAGACCCTTCCTCTCCCCTGAGAGATCAAGGATAAGTTAGCATGGTGGTTTCAGTCACGCCATCTGATGAGAAGAATGCTTCTGGAAGCACCGGATTGAGTGATAGTCACCATGGATGATAGTCAGCCTGATGAGCTGAGGTGCTTTCTGTCTAGATCTGATTGTCCAGATCCTTTGGACCTTCAGGAAGTCTCCTGGACAATCAACCAGTTGAAAGCCAGAACAATCCACCTGGCTCTGGTGAGGTTTCAGTCATAGAGGGTAAAGTGGTGATACACATCAACAAGCAAAACAGAATTCAATGCTGGAGTGGCTCTTGAGGTGGCAGAACTGTACCATTGGGTAGAACATCTGATTGTTCTGTCAACCACCTACATGGCTGGTGGTCACAATGTGTAGGTCAACCTCTTGAGTAGGGACACTGTGGATCCCAGAGATTGAGAGTTTTGCACTATGAGGCTGAATGAGTGAGAGCTAAGGTAGGGCCTTCTGATATTCAATCTAATGGCCACTCAGGAGAATGTCAAAATGAAGAACTTTTTTTTAGCTGCAGAAAGGACTCATGAGCAGTGGGTTTTGATGCCCTTCTTCAAATATGGCCCCAAGAGAGACATAGATATGTTCTCCCCCCTCTTAGCCTTGGTAAACCTCCTCCTACACAAGTCCACGCTTGGTGATCTAGTGGTTCTGGACTGGCCACATAGGATGCAGTATAAGGGTTCTCACTTTTGTTACCTCAAGAGAAGGGCCTCCTTTGGCAAGGGTCTCTGGTGATGGAGGATCCTGTTTCTTTCTTATTTATATCCTGGGCCTTGAAAAGTGTATGCTGTCTAAGAGAGGCCACTCTGGAGTGGTAGTGGATACTATTCTCAAGTCCCACAAGATCTTGACTTCTTTAGCCCATGTGAGAGTTTGGAGGGTTTTTAAGAGGTGGCATTCCTCTTAGGCCCCAGAGGCTAAGATGGTGAACATCACCGCCATTTAGTCCTTTTTACAGTTTGGCTGGCCCTGAACTGTCTGAAGATTTAGGTGGCAACCCTGGCATACTACTAGGGGCATATTCAAGGTATGTCTTTGGCAATGTACCCTGATGTCTCTTATTTCCTCAAGAGTAAAGCAAATTTGTTTGCTAGTGCACCCAATGGTTCCTCGGTAGATTCTTTCTCTGGTGTTGAAGACGTTGAAAAGGTCTCCCCCCCCTTTGAGCCCATTCATAAGGTCTCTCTCAAGCATTTGACCTGAAGGTGGCTTTCCTGGTGACTGTTATGTATGCTGGGCATGTGTTGGAGCTACAGGCCTTGTCCTGTAGAGACTCCTTTTTGATCACCTCAAGAGCTTCCTTTCACTTACGGACTGTTTCATCCTTTCTTCCAAAGATGCTATCCCCTTTTCATTTCAGTCAGACAGTTGTTTTGTCCTCCTCAGAAGAGGACCTTCAGACAGAACCCTCTTTGTGTCTGTTGGATATGAGGAGGGCGCTACTTAAATATCTGGAGATTGATAATTCTTCACTGTTATGACTATTTTTTTGTTCTTTTCAGTGGTCCAAGGAAAGGACAGGCAGCAGCCAAAACCTTGATTGCCCATTAGATTAAGAAGGTGATTAGCTCAGCATATTTTCTGGCTGGGAAACAGATACCGAAGGAGTCGTAGCTCACTCCACTGGGGCACAAGTTGCTTTCTGGGCGGAGTCTACCTTGATGTTTCCAGTGTACATCTGATCGTTTCTGAGCACCTTTTGTGATATTCTACAGCAGTGGTTCTCAACCCAGTCCTCTGGGACCCCCAGGCCAGTCAGGCTTTCAGGATATCCACAATGAGTATGCATGAGATAGATCTGATGCACTGCTTCCATTGTATGCAGATCTATCTCATGCCTATTCATTGTGGATATACTGAAAGCCTGACTGTCCTGGGGGTCCCAGAGAACTGGGTTGAGAACCACTGCTCTACAGGTTGCATGTGGGGGCTGGTGATTTTGGCTGGGCAGTTCTGTCTAGAATGTCATCTCCCTCCCCCCCCCCCCCCCACCTTGCATAATGACTGTTTAGGTACATCCCAGTCGTCTAGATTGGTCTACCAGGAGGATAGAGAAGGAGAAAATTACATACCAGATTTTCTTTCCTTGAATCCTCCTAGACCAGTCCAGGACCTGCTCTGGAAGACTCTTCCTACAGGTTTGGAGCCCTACAGCCTTTTGATTGCATTGTCAATAGCAGTGCCTGACACAGAGTCAGTTAAGATAAAAGAGCCAATACTTGTTTCAAATGTTTGTTCCAATTTATGACTGGCTATTAATGTTCATAGCTTATGAGTTTTTTCTGAGCTTTTCAGTGTTTCTCAGTGCTTGGAAGTTTCATACATGCTTTTCCTAGTGCTGCACCAGAGGATATCCCAAGAGACTAAATTGCTGAAAGTTGTTGAAATCAGTCTCCATCTGCTGGTAAGGGAGCATAACCCACGCATCTGGACTGGTATAGCAGAATTCAAAGAAAGAAAATGATCAGTTATGTAAATTTCTCCTTCCATAATTCAAATGGACTATCACAGCCACCATGTCATTTTATATACAGTAAGAGCACTGAAAAGATTCCATCCATGCAGTCAGTAGCTTTTTTCTTACCCTATATGAAGGACTCTTCTAACATCCTCCTTGATATGGCTTGTCTATCTCTCTCTCTCAGAGCTACCTTTCTGTACCGGAAATCTCAGCAGGAATCCAGGCCCGGATCTCTGCCTGCTTATCTGACATTGCTGATTGGATGTCTCATCACCGTCTGAAACTGGACATGGCCAAAACTGAGCTTCTTATCTTTAATCCTTAACCCAGCTCCCCGTTTCCTCCCTTCTCTGTTTCTATCGATAACACTACACTTCTCCCTGTTTTCTCAGCTTGCAATCTCGGGGTTATCTTTGACTCTACTCTCTTTCTCTGCGCACATCCAACAGATAACTAAAACCTGTCGTTTCTTTCTCTATAACATTGCCAAAATTCGTCCCTTCCTTTCTACACACACTAGTAAGACATTTATCCACTCTTTAGTCACCTCCTGTCTAGAATATTGCAAACTCTTTCTTGTGGGTTTCCCTCTGAATCATCTCTCTCCCCTTCAATCTATTCAAAACTCAGCTGCGCGGCTAATCTTCTTCCAGCCTCAATATGCTCATGTTGCTTCGTGGCTCCCTAACCGTTTCCATATAAAATTCAAACTTCTCCTACTGGCCTATAAGTGCGCTTACTCTGCTGCTCCTCACTACCTTTCCTCTCTTATCTCTACCTACACCTCTCCTTGGGAACTCCGCTGTTCTGCCAGATCCCTTTTATCTGTGCCCTTCTCTACTATTGCCAACTCCAGACTTCGATCCTTCCACCTTGCTGCTCCTTATGTCTGAAACAAACTACCTGAGTCTCTGCATCAAGCTTCATCTCTGGCCCTTTTCAAATCCAGGCTGAAAACTCACCTCTTTGAGGCCGTTTTCGATCCTAATCCACTTAGTCTCCTATGTGTTTCCTTTGACCTCGTTTGACCTCCAACTTTGCTCCATTGCCCCCACACACCTACACGGCCACTGCCTTGACCTAATACTCTTCTCCAATTCCTCTCCCTCAAACATCTGCAAATCAATCCTTCCCTTATCTGACCATCACCTCTTAACTTTTACTCTACAGCTCCCGCCATCCCAACCTCGTCCTGTCTCCTCCTAGGACTGGAAATGGGCTGATGGGGGGCTAGGACTGGAAATGGGCTGATGCAGGGACTAGAAGGGAATGGATGCTGGGTGAGGCTGGAACTAGAAGGGAGCTGATGTTGGGGGAGGATTAGAATGGGATGGGGCTGGGAGAGTAAAATGGAGAGGGGAAAAATATTTTGAGTGGGAGGGATAAAAAAATCTACAATTGGCCGGGTATTGGGAGAGTAAGTGGGGATTGAGGATGGAGGGGTAAAATTTGAGTGGATGAAATAGGAATGAGGAAAGAGCAAAAGGAGAAAGATTAGTATGTTAAAGCAGATGTAGAGAGAGAATGGAAAAAAACTAGAAGAGAGAAGAAAGGACAAATGGACAGCAGACGATGGAGAGTTAGCAGAAGACACGAAGAAACCAAAAGAAAGTGGCTGGAGCAATTGCAGCTGAAAAAAAATGCACAAAAGGTAGAAAATTATCTCTATTTTGAATTTATTAATTGGAATATGTCAGCTCTGGTAAATGTGCATCATTAACGTCTGCGCTTTGTTTAGTACAAGAGCAAATTAATGTATAGTTTTATTTCTACAGTGTTGTACATTCCAAGTTTGGCTTTTGGGATTCCCAGTTTAATTATGACGTCAGGGCCAACAGCGCGCAGCTGATCCGGCGTGCTCGTTTTTATCTTTTCTGGGGGCCCACAATTTTTGTTGGGGTAGGGCCTCACTCATGGTAAATCCGGCCCTGTGTGTACCGGTACTTCTTATCGATAGCAGCCACCAGCCGCTTCACCAAGGATCATATGCTATCTCCTTTCACAAGCATTATAGTTCTGGAGAACTTCAGATCTATATTAAATACCACCTGCTTGTCACAGTTTGAATCAAATCTGATGGTTTTTTTTTTTTTTTTTTGGTGTGTGCTGGAAGAGTGGTAGTCTTATACGGCGAGTATAGGCCAAACCCTATATTTTAACAGGAAAAGTAGGGGGTCGTCTTATACGCCGGAAAATACGGTATTTATGCCTCTTTGCATTGTCCTTGAAGGCTCTAATTTCTGTGCTCTGATCATTTCTTGTCCACCTGTGTCACTTCATTCTTTCATTTTTAAGTTCTCCCCTCAATGTCACTGTGTATAAGTCATTGAAATCCCTTTTTTGTTTTCTTGATTTTAACCGCCTGTTACTTTACTGTACATGACAGCTTGCTTCATTTTCCTGGTGAGAGTTCTTGATGCCATGCATCTTTTTAAAGAGAGCCATATTCTCTTGTACTGTTTAATGTTTTGAGAAACAAAGCATATGATAGCACCCACCATGTATCATTTACAAATCTTAGCACTTATTAATTATTTTCAAGTTAATCCTCTGCAATGCCCCAGACCAGTTACATTTGGAACACTGTTACAAATTGCACCTTCCTTCATCTATTGAATGAAGTCTTTGATGAGAGATATAGAAAACCGCAACCGCTATTCAAAAAGATATATTTGCTAATTAATATCTTCATTAACCAAAAAATCTGTGCTCTACTAGAGAGACTGAAGGCAAGATAGCTCATATCAACGTCAGGCCATCTTAATGCTCTCAACATGACAACATTGGTCTAACCAGTGATATTTCTAAAAATACATACATACATCAAAACGTTTAAAAAACACACTTCACAGGGGACAAAAAAACATCCAGCTGTAGTGATCAATCGCCTCTGCCTCAACGCTGTCAGCTTTTCGCTGCTTGTTTCATCAGGAGGCACTAGCAGAAAGATAACACTACAGAATAAAACAACAAAAATATCAACATCAATATTCACAAAAGTGGCTCTATATTAATACACCAAGACAGCTCCTATACTCCCACCAGGGACATTCTATAGTAAAATATATTACTAAAAAGAAACATTGACAAAACACTTAGAAAACAGACGAACCCACTCATTCTAATAGCAGCCAAGGTTATTTGGCCAATAACATTCTACTTGTTATTAACCACTCAACCCATGGGAACCGACTCTTCTTGATAGCAACCAATAATAATCAGTTTATTACTAGACAATGATTGTCCGCTTCTCACTATTCAGTCGATATCCATGGAAGATGTACACACACATCATCCTCCCCATTCATAGAACGAACATCCACACTGTGATGTCATATATCAGCCGATACAGAAATTGCAAATTCACAGAGCACATCCCTTGCTAAAAATTATGTACTCCCTTCATCCAGACCCAGCAGGTCATCGCAGTCAACAACATACTGTTCTAAACCAAGCACCCAACCTAAAATTTTTATTTTTATTTAGCTCAGCTTTAAAAGCTATTTAAAGGTCAAGCAATCAAAAACAACCTGCCGCAGACCTGGAACTATTCAAATAAGAAATAATCACCGGGAGTTCCTTATCATTCCTCCAGTTCAGTCCTTCACCACTGAGTAGTGCACCTCCTCCTGCAGCATGGAGACTGGGCATGTCAAAACTGTGACATCACTGGATGTACTCTGCTGGTCTCACCCATCAGCCTCAGTGTGTCCAGTCTCCATGCAGAAGGAGGACATAATGAGCCTAGGTGCTGGGCTTACTAGAAGAACAGATAAGGAGCAGTCCTTAGTGTAGTGTAGTTAGTTTAAGAGGTTTACCTTGATTGTCACTTTAATTTTCTTTAATTGGCATTTGTTCTATTTCTTTGGGTATATCACTTTAAAAAAAAAAGATTTTTAAAGCTCGTGGGGATCGAACCTCTGGTAATTCCTTCCCCTTTCAAAATCGGCCTGGGTGTGCAGCTGCTCTCCCCCTCCTGGTTGGAATGGAGGGGAGTTGTGTTGCAGCAGAAGAGAAGGAACGGAGCACCCCGGTGAGGTTTGCGACCTCGTGGCTATGAGCCGGGAGACGAAAAGCCCTCTCAGCATCGGCTGATCACGCTTGGCTGTGTGCAGCGACGTGGTTTGCAGGGCAGGCGTTTGGAAAGCGCTGGATCAGGTAACTTACCTGGGGTCCTTCTTGGGCCCAGTAGTGCATTGCAGGTGTTCGCCAGAGCGCGGCCACGCCAGGAGGCCCTGGGCCTCGACTCTGAGCGTGATAAAAAGTAGCAGGCCCATCCGATTTTGCGCGGGCTCTGCTTCCCACGCTTTCAAGCCACGGGGAAATGGCATTTCCTGATAACGTCTGCTAACGCTGAAATTTAGCAGGTTCAAGGGACATTATCCACAGTGAGGTTATTATAGTTAATTAATCTGATCCAATTTACTTTTGGTTGTTTGCTTGAGTTATTTTGAGTTAAACCTATACAAGGTTTGGTTTTTTTTTTTTTATTTCTTTGTTTGGAGGGGCATCCCTTCTTTCTTAAAAAAAAAAAAAAAAAAAAAGAAAAGAAAAGAAAATAATATTGTGCTTTATTTAGTTATAGCCAATGCCATCACTGCCACAGTACTTGGTCTGTGGTACCCACAGGGGCGCATTCTCGGCCGACGGGGTCTGCAAGGGCTGCGCGCTCACTTCCAATACCATGGAACAAGAATTCCAAGTTAAAATTGGTGAAGAGACGCAGGGAGATGCTGAGTCACTGTTGGAAGGACCAGCCGTGTCCCTGCTAGAAGGCCAAGCAGGGCCAGCTAGCGCTGCGGTGACATTAGGACCCGGGGCGGCCCTTGGGAAGTTTTCCCCCAGATTTTGTGCTTATAATGCATCCAGCATATTGCTTAGGGCAGCAGGGGATGGTCCCTGAGCCTTGGATGTGGGGGACGCAGGGACAGCCGTCAAGCTCAGAAAAAGCTGGGGACAACCTGGAGATGCCCCTTAAGAGGGCTCGATCTCTGGGTGGGCAGCCCTTGGAATCGGATTGGCCGGATACGGAAGATGTAGATTTCGAACCCGAGTCCGGAATGGAAGAGTTTGAGGAAGGCGAGAACAGGAACCGGAGGATCAAGCAAGGATCATAAGAGTATTTCGCACGGAAGAGCTGACTGCGCTCATTACTGAGTCCCTTCAGGCGCTCATCCTCACTTCGGTTCATCCAGCAGATGAGGAGGGTTTGGAAGACCCTCTCATTCAAGCTGTGCGGCAAACTAAGGCGGTGTTCCCAGTTCACCGAGTGGTAGATCGGATGATTCAAGATGAATGGGACGTGCCAGAAGCAGGATTACGAGGCATGAGAGTTATGAACAGGTTCTATCCCTTAGCTGATAAGGAGAAGGAAAGATTTTGTTCTGAGCATAGATGCAGCAGTATCAGCAGTTACGAAAAAGACGACGATTCCTGTGGAAGACAGTGCGGCCTTGAAAGATACGCAAGACCGGAAGGTGGACAGCTTATTGAGACAAGCCTTTGAGGTTAATGCTCTCTAATTGCAGGCATCTATTTGTGGAGCTTGGGTGGCGAGAGTTTTCCTCAGGTGGGTGCAGAGGTGCGACAACCATCTCAGCAGGATCAGAATAGCATGGCTTCCTTAATAGCCGCGCGCCGGTACCTGTGGTCAAGAAACTGGTCGGCGGATGTTTCTTCTAAGGCGAGGCTTGTTAAGCTTCCTTTTAAAGGGAAGTTGTTGTTGTTTGGTGAAGATCTAGATAAGTTGGTTGAGGACTTGGGAGAGTCCAAAGGTGGTAGACTACCGGAAGATAAGCCTAAGCAGGGGAGGGCTCTTCCGGCTTCACGAGGTCAATTTCGGGACTTCAGGAGATTTCATACCTCTCGGCTGGGAGGTTTCTCACGTGGAAGGTTTGCTTCACGAGCGCAAGGGGTTCGAGGCTTTCAAGGAGCAGGGAGAGGGTTCACAGCTACCTCCTCCTTGGCTGCCAGAAAACCGCAATGAAGCGAGGCGGGCCTGGGTAGGACTTCAGCCAATTGGAGGGCGGCTTCAAGCGTCTCTTCCTGCCTGGGTCAAGATAACATCCGACCAATGGGTCTTAGAGGTGATACGCAAGGATTATGCTCTTGAATTAGCTTGACCGGTACTAGATTAATTCGTTCTATCCCCTTGCAAAGGACAGCAAAGAACTTCCGCGATATGACACACTTAGGGGCAGTTGTGCCAGTGCCCCAGGAGGCGTACGGCGTCGGTCGTTACTCTATTTATTTTGTGGTGCCAAAGAAGGACGGGTCTCTTCGGCCTATTCTGGATATCAAGGGAGTGAATCACAGTCTGAGTATCTCATTTTCGGATGGAAACATTGCAGTCGGTAATAATAGCAGTTCAACGGGGGGGAATTCTTAACATCTCTTAATCTTACCGAGGCGTACTTGCACATCCCGATCAGATCAAATCATCAGAGATTCCTAAGGTTCGCCCTACCGTGGGGACATTTTCAGTTTCAGCCATGGCCCTTTGGTTAGGCAACGGCCCCGTGTATTTTCACCAAGGTTATGGTGGTGGTAGCGGCGGCGCGGCGGAAGGAAGGAATCTTAGTTCACCCTTATTTCGACGATTGGCTGATGCGAGCAAAGTCGAGAGCCGAGAGTGTCCAGGCTACAAGCAGAGTAGTGAAGTTCCTTCAGGAGCTCGGCTGGGTAGTCAACGCGTCCAAAAGCCGGCTGGTTCCGTCTCAGGTCTTAGAGTACTTGAGAGTGCGGTTTGACACTCAGGTGGGAGCAATGTTTCTGCCGGAATGGCGAGTGCGGATCCTTCAATGGCTGGTACAACAATTTGTGTCAATGCCAACTCTGTCGGCTTGGACCTATCTTCGAGTGCTAGGGACAATGGCAGTGACTCTGGAGGTAGTTCCATGGGCCAGAGCGCACATGCGTCCCTTACAAAGGTCGTTACTTCGACGCTGGTCCCACCAGAATGACTCTCTAAACAAACGGCTTCCTTGCCCCCTGCGGGTCAGGCAGTCCCTTCAGTGGTGGCGCTCGCCAGGAAGTCTGGCGGCAGGCATGCCACTGGAGCAGCCGCAGTGGTTTCCAGTGTTGACAGATGCAAGTCTCGGGGGTTGGGGAGCTCATTGCGGGGATCTCTTCACACAAGGGACTTGGAGCGAGCAGGAGGCTGTGTGGTCGATCAACCGTCTGGAACTCAGGGCGGTGGCACTTGCGCTACAAGCCTTCGAATCCAGAGTGAAGTGTCAAGCTGTGCGAGTGTTGTCCGATAATTCTGCAACAGTGGCTTACCTCAATCAACAAGGGGGCACAGGAAGAACTGTTATGGAAGAGGAAGCGAAGACTCTCTTTGTGTGGGTAGAGCCTCGGCTACATAAACCAGCAGTAAAGCCCAGCAGAACCACGAGCCAATCAAAATGGAGTGAAATAAGGACTGATGGGATACTTGCATTTTGTATTGCATAGATCAGCAGATTTGAAGTCTATGGGGTTTATTTTAGAAGCCCTATTCGTGCTTTGGACATCCAATTCACAAGGGCGTCCCTGGAGCCATTTAAGAAACCGGGTATATGGACATCCCCAGGGTGAGGACATCCGAGTAGAACAGGGGCATGGTTGAGGTGTGGCCTGAACAGAGCAAGGGAGATGCACGTTGCGGTGTGATTTCAAAACGTCACAAACATGTCTGGCCCTGTTTGGTGAGACGTCCATGCTTATAACTTGCTCCTGACTAAGAATAAGGAGCAAAAAAGTGCTTGTATCATGGCAGCAAAGCTACAAGGGTGAGGAGCAAAATGTGCTGTCATAGACACTGTCAGTATTTCCTAGGCAAAGAAACATGCATGTCAATAAAGTTTCCAAACAGATTACTAAGCCGTCACTGAACACAGACATCCCTCTTCTGGAAAACACCGGCCAGGACATCCATGAAGCCGTTTCTGCGGCCGTCCATTTGGAAACATCCATGTTTCTAAAATCAGGCCAAAATGTAAACGTCCCCCAGGATTTCCTCAGACGTTTTATCCTGGACGTTTTATCCCAGATTGCACTTGGACGTCCTTTTTAAAATGCCATTTTATTTTTTCCGATATTCAGTATATTTATTGAGAAAATGCATGAGGAAGGGGAATGGCAGTGGTAGTCCAAAAAAAAAAAGAATTTTAAAAGGTTCCCAGAATGCTTAACATCAAATGAAATGCCACAATGAAGAAAAAATATGTTGCATTACTGTTGATCCAGTCACAAAAACACCTGCCATTCAGTATCTTGAATAGGACTGACAAGAGCAGCAGGACAGCTAATGGTCCTTTAGGTCAGACCACAAACTTCCATTTATAGCAGTATGGAATATATCTCGAGGAAACTCAGCTAGACTGGCCTGGGAGAGTCTGAATTCATTAGATCTCAGAGGTGAAGAAGGGTCAGTCCTGGCTAGTATCTGAATAGGGAAAGACCAGAGAAGGTGCTGTGGGCTGCTGAAGGTAATGGAAAATCTCTGGAATATTTTTGCTAAGAAAAAGCATAGGCTCTAGTCATCTAACCCTCGACCCTCAGCACTGGATAGAAAGAGGATAGGCAAATCAAACGTCTTTAAAACAAACTTTGACATTGTAAAATACTTTAAATATCTAGAATATTTCAAAAGGTTCTGCATATTTCAGAATATTGAGAAGATCTTGGCGCCCTTCCAATCCCAATATCAAATGTGGTATTCAACTCGCTGCTGTTAACCTGGATGGATTTCATTAAGGGTGTGGCCCCAATATTTGATCTGTTTTGCCCCTTAATATATACGAGTATATTTTCTGTGGAATTTTCTTTCACTGACTCTTGCTTGTTAAAATACTTGTTTGTCTTCCACTGTGATTTTCCTACATCTCCATGCCAGAATACCATGATGCAGCTGTCATTTTCTTCTGGATGTGTCCAGTTATTTAACTTCACTACATTCCAAATGAGTTAGTTGTGCCCATACTAGTAAGCCAGAGTATGGTGGAGGTGTCATTCTCTCATATTCTGTCAATATTTTCATTGCTCAAAAGCAATGGTTCTCAAAAATTAGGTAAGGATGCCAGGGCTGGTGTGGCCGCCTCTCCACAAAGAAAGGGGAGAAGCTGCACTGTTGTTTTGGGAAAGGGGAGATACTGTTCATAGGGGTGGGTGGGGAGAGGGGAGGGAGATGCTGCTTCAACGTTGGGGGGGGGGGGACAGAGGGGAGACACCAGAGTACAAGGGTGGCTGAGGTAGGGATATGCCGGACTTCAAGAGCGAGTGGGAGTGAGAAAGAGGGGTAGAGATGCCGGGCTACAGAGGTTGATAAAAGGAGGGAAAAGGAAGATGCTGGGCATGGTGGAACCTTGAGGGAGAAGGCATAGGAAGTTGTCAAGGAGATAAGTGAGAAGAGAATGGTGAAAACAGAGCGTAGAAATGTGGTAACAGGGAGTGGGTGAAATAAGAGACTGGGGAGGGAGACGAGGAATGCAGAGCTACGGAAGATGGGCTGAGTAGAGATGAGAGAAGAAGATGGAAAGTTGATAGGTATATGAAAATTAAAGAAGAGATTGAGGACTGGAAGGTTAAAAGGGGCAAAATTTCAGTAGATAGAGAGACAGAGAAGAAAGAAATGGAGGAAAGAAATAAAAGGGAATGATCAATATGTCAGAGATAGATGTAAGGCGAGAATGGAGGAAGACAGAAGGAGAGAGGATAGATGGACAGCAGATACAGGAAAAAGTATCGGCAGAAGACGGACGTATAAAACATAAAAGAGAAACTGGGACCAACATGATTGGAAAAATATCCAGACAACAAATGTAGAAAGAAGTATTTTATTTAGACTTTATTAACTGGGATATGTTAGTTTTGGGAGATGTGCAGTGGATGTTTTTGTATTTTGTAGTTTCTGTCCATCTTGTTTTGTTTTACCAGTAGTAGGTACTGGTGTTGTAGAACCCAATATAATATTTACATAGAAACGCAGAAAAATGACAGCAGATAAAGACCATGTGGCCTATCCATTTACCCTGCCATTCCAACTACTAAGCTTTACATCCTTTTTATTCGCTTATGGATCCTTTGATTTTGTCCCATGCTTTCTTGAATTCAGATACAGTTCCCACCTCTGCCACCTCCACTGGGAGGCAATTCCATGCATCTACCACTGTTTCTGTAAAGAAATATTTCCTCAGATTACTCCAGGATCTGTCGCCTTTCACCTTCATCCTATGTCCCCTCATTGCAGAATTTTCTTTCAGTTGAAAGAGGCTCTCCTCCTGTGCATTTATGACAGAGATGTTTAGATACCTCGATGGCATATCTCCCCTATTTTTTTTCCAAAGTGATACTTATTGAGATCTTTAAGCACATCCCCATATGCATTAAGATGAAGGCTACTGACCATTTTGGTAGCCACCCACTGATTCCGTCCTGTTTATATCCTTTTGAATGTGTGTTTTCCAGAATTTCACGCAATATTCAAAATGAGGTCTCACCAAAGACTTGTATAGAGGCACTATCACTTCATTTTTCCTGCTGGCCATTCTTTTCCCTATGCACCCAAGTATTCTTCTGGCTTTTACCGTTGCTTTGTCTACCTGTTTAGCCACCTTAAGATCATCAGAAACATTCACACCCAGGTCCTGCTCTTCTTCCATGGACAGAAGTACTTCACCCCTTATACTGTACTGCTCCCTTCAATTTTTGCAGCCCAAATGCATGACCCTGCATTTTTTAACATTAAATTTCAGCTGCCAAATTCTTGATCATTCTTAAAACTTCGCTAGATCCCTCCTCATTTTATCAACACCTTCCTAAGTGTCTACCCTTTTGCAGGTTTTGGTATCATCTGCAAAGAGGCGAACCTTACTAGACAGCCCTTCCTCAATATTACTTACAAAAATGTTTAAAAGAATCGGACCAAGGACAGATCCTTGTAGCAGACCACTGGTAATGTCCTTGTCCTGAATATGAGCTCCATTTACATATACCCTATGTTGCCTCCACTGAACCACTTTCTAACCCTGTCAGTCACTTAGGGTGCATTCCTAGAACATTTGGTGTATTAGTAAGTCACCTGTGTGGAACAGTGTTGAAGGCGTTACTGAAATCTAAGTACATCACATCTAATGCTCTCCCTTGGTCCAACACTCTAGTCACCCAAACAAAGAAATTAATCAGATTTGTCTGACAAGTCTTGCCTCTAGTAAAACCATTCTGCCTCGGATCCTACAGTCCATTGGAATCCAGAAATCTCACTATCCTCTGTTTTAGCAGTGTTTCTAGTAATTTACTGACCACAGAAGTCAGACTAACCAGTCTGTAGTTCCCAATCTCATCCTTACTTCCACTTTTGTGCAGAAGGAAGTCATGTGGTCTTCAGTCCTCTGGGACCACTCCCGACACTTAAGAAGCATTGGAAAGATCAGACAGTGGAGCTGCTAGAACATCCCTAAGTTCCTTCAATACTCTTGGAGGTATCCCATCTGACCTCATTGCTTTGTAATACTGTCTGTTCATAGGTGGGGTTTTTGCTGTTGGAATCATAGGAATTAGTGCTGAGTAACAACAGATGACATGTAAATCTGAATATTTTTTGTATGGTGATTGCCATCAAGAATTGTCCTAGTTTTAATCTTCTGTAGTTGTTGGGGGAAGTAGGTTTTTGTGGATGCAGAGAATATTTGTTTTTAACTCATAAGAACTGCTATATTATGTCAAATCAAAGGTTCATGAGTGTCACATGTGCGAGTATTGTCCATAAAAAGGTTGAGAACCACTTCTCTAAAGAAAGCCTCCTTCTGGAGTTTATAAGGTGTAATATGTATGGGGCAACATTAAGAGGTGCTTGGAAATTCTTTTTAATCGGGTCAGGAGCAGGTATATGTGGGTAAATCATGACTCCACCCAAAGCCTATCCATGAACATGCCTACATCTAGGTCACATGAAAGTATGCACCTTCTTACCACCATACATACTTTTAGACTGATAACCCTTGAGGTAACTTTATAAAAGCCCTTTATGCACGTAAAAAAATCCTTTATAAAATTATATCCTTAATGATTTCACATGAATCTTCTTTGAGATAAAAACCAAGGCAGAGTCCAGTCACAGCAAATTCAAAGTGCTGGTTTTAAAAAATGCTGACTTTAGTAAAATGTGGGAGTACCTGAAAGAAGAGCTGGCAGGATAGGAAGAGATTAAGGAAGTGGAAAAGCAGCGGACCAAGATGAAAAGAGCTATAAAAATGGCAACAGATCCTTATGTAAGAAAAGTAAATAAAAGCAAGAGTGAAAAAAGGAAATCTATATAGTTCTCCAAGGAAGTGGCTAAAACAATAAAGGCAAAATAGGCAGCATTCACAAAAACATAAGAAGAGGAACACAGAGAATACCAGACAACGCTCAGAGATGCAAAGAAAGAAACAAGTGTAGGCAGAATTAAAAATAGCTAAAGATGTAAAGCAAAGTGACAAGACTTTTTTCAGGTTTGGCAGGGAAAAGAGAAAGACTAGAGGTAGATAAAAGATGCTGAAAAATACTTTGTAGAATGATGTAGAAAAAGCAGAAATGCTAAATAAATAACTTTATTCCACATTCATGGAGAAGGGCCGCAGGGGGCTGATACGGCAGCAGTGGGTGCCCTTGACAGCCATCTAGTTCACCTAATGGTAGTGCCGGCCCTAGTACATAGGAACATGACCAAAATAGAATGGGGTTTGCACCAGAAGCCGTATAAGAAGAGATTTCAAGATCTGCTTATGTATACCCTAGAGGAGAAGAGGGACGGGAAGATATGATACAGACCTTTAAGTACTTGAAAGATATTCATGAATTAATAAACCTTTTTCAGAGACACAGAAGCTATAAAATTAGAGGACATGAAATGAAACTACACGTAAATAAACTTAAAAGCAATATCAGAAAATACTTTTACACAGAAAGGATGGTGTATGCCTAGAATGCCCTCCTAGTAGAGGTGGTGAGGACTAAAACAGTGACTGACTTCAAAAAGGCATGGGATAAACACAGAAGATCCTTATGTAGAAGAAGAGAATTCCTGCTCAAAGCAATCTTTCGTGATTTTTACACTTCAAAAAAGGCACAGAGCATGGGTAGCCTGCACGGAGAGGCAGTTACAACCAGGGCCGGCGCTACCATCAGGTGAACTAGGCCCTCCAAGGGCACCCATTGTTGCTGCCCCTCTCTGGGGCCTGCAGTGTTGGCAATAGCCCCACAACTTTGACGCAGTGCTTACTAACACCCTCGGACACTGCGTCATAAGAACATAAGATATGCCATACTGCATTATAAGAACATAAGATATGCCATACTGGGTCAGACCAAGGTCCATCAAGCCCAGTATCCTGTTTCCAGCAGTGGCCAATCTAGGTCATAAGTACCTAGCAGTTTCCCCAAAAGACACAGATTCCTCAATGCTTGTATTGGGTCAAGCAGTGATATCCCGGATCCCTTTTAATAATGGTTTATGGACCTTTCCTCCAGGAACTTGTCCAAACCTTTTTAAAACCCAGCTACATTAACAGCTTTCACTACATCCTCCGGTAACAAATTCCAGAGTTTGATTACACGTTGAGTGAAAAAATATTTTCTCTTATTAGACTTAAATAGTTTACCCTGGAGCTTCATAGCATGTCCCTTAGGGGCATGTTTACTAAACATTCCTAACGTGCGGGGCCGCGGTAGTGTGCGTGTGCCATATAAGGAGTGGGCGGTTCAGGCAGAAAGAAGAAAAAACCCCTACCGTACGTGTGCGCGTCGCGCTAATTTGCGGGGCCCACATTAGCGTGTGGAAAGGCTAAGTGGGGCGCTGCTGAGCACATATCAGAACAGAGCTGTAGCACAACGGTGAACACACTAACCAATGGTGCAGGGGCCACAGGTTCAATCCCCCATTGTGCGCAACAAAAAGGCCAGCTGAGGCAACACCTTGAATGTGTAAAAGTGGTTCAGGAGGCAAAGTACTTTTAGGCGGCACACTGTTCGTTTTGTACGGCATAAGGCGGCGCACTGTACTATCTGGGCGGCACAAGGCGGCGCACTGTTCTTTTTGGGCGGCACAAGGCGGCGCACTGTTCATTTTGGGCGGCACAAGGCGGCGCACTAATTGTGGGCAGCAGGAGGTGGCGCACTGATGGGCATAAGGCGGCGTGCTGATGCCAAAGCAAAGGAACACAGCCACAGCACAATGGTTAAGACACTGACCAATGGTGCAGGGACCAGGGGTTCGATCACTCACAATGCCCAGTGAAAAAGGCTAGCTGAGGCAGTATGTTATATGTTGTGGAGTGCTGTAGGAGGCTTTCTAATTTTATTTTGTGATAACTACTAGCAAACGCACTCTCACAGCATATTAATATAAGGCGGCCCATAAGGCACATGTTACAGTGCACCGTCCGCCAAGGCACCCTAGAATGTCCCCTATAGGGCAGCATGTATGTTGCGACACAGGATAATGTATAGTGCACCCTATATGGCTGGCAACCGTAACGTGCCCTATAGGGCGCCCCATAAAGCACCCTCAGAGGCACCTTATGGGTACAGTACGCTGAGGGTGGTATTGCTGGCAGCAACATATGTACAGTAAATTAAAATAAATCTGTGGACACCCCTATCACATAACCCCACTGTGGGTTTGAACCCATGACATCTGGCTGCACAGGCAGTGACGTAACCATTGGGCTACAGCTCTATAGCTGTAAGCAGCCCCTGGCTGGCTGCAGATAGCCTGTACGTCACCTCACTGACAGTCTGCTGTTGTGAACCACCTGTACCCATGATGCACTGCACATGCAAATCAGCTGTCCACGATTGAACACAGGATGGGAAAAGCTCCCCGGCCTGGCAGGGGGAAGTGTCCGTGTGCACCCACACAGCACCTCGGCCTGGTAGGGTGTCCTGAGTGGGTGGACAAACGGCAAAGAGTAGCTAAACACCATCACATTGTGCGGTTACTGTGCTCACCCTGAGTGTGAGATGTTGTGCCCAGGACCAGGTCCACAACACCAGGCATGGCCAAATGCGGCCATGTCAGAGCTCCAAAGCAGCAATAACCTGTGGAATAGGTAGGTGCTGCATAAACATTTTGGAGATCTCTGTCTGGCTCAGTTAGTGGGGACCCCCCAGGTGGATAAAAGAGGGCTTTCCCTCAACAGATCCCCATCCCGATGGCAGTAGAGTGGACCATCAACCCCAGTCCTGCTAGGGAACAGACACCCTACAGGGCAGTCCAAGCAGCTCCACACACTTCCATAAACACAATATCAGACAGACATTAGGCCTGGATATTCAAAGATGCACCCCCACCACTATCTGATATTCACCTGCAGCAAGCCATCAGCCACTGCATCCCGCAAGGCACTCCATCACAACACATATCAGCTGTGAACAGTCTGCTGGCTGGTCCTGATGGACATGCATGCACCCACAACTGGGGTGGCAGCACACACAGACAGATAAGTCCATGAAGAGGCCCCCACAGGACACCCATACATATCACATGGGAGAATCACAATATAGCACTATGGGGGTGCCTAGCCATGCTGCCGTCACTGCACACTCAGGGTGAGAGTGATCCCCCCAGCAGCACATACAGAGGTCACCCTGTCTGTGTAGGTGGTGGCCGGGCACTACCATGCCCCTGCCAGTGCCCTATGCCCTGTGCAGCTGCATCCTGGTCAGTCCACTCTGTCTGAGATATACCCATGGTCCCTTGCTACTCATTATGCACATTGGCAGGCCAATACTGGCAACAGTGTTGGCAGTGTGGGCTGTGAAAGGGGCATGCAGCCAACACCCACTGTATAGACAGACACACAATTCCACACCTATGCCATCATGGTGCTACTATTGAGGAGGTAATTAGCCTTGCCCACCAAACCGGTGCTGGGCACGGCAAGGCATGGATATGCTACGCAGTACTGCTGGGGGTCACTCCCCAGGGTGGTAAACACCGTCAGAGGCAAGGGCTGGAGCACGCACCGCAAACACCAAACAGATTGTTCGGATGGGGTCAACTAGCAGTATGTGCGTAACGTATGGATATCTATCTGCCAGTATTCCTAGCAAGCGTCTCAGAGCTGTGTACCGTATACCTCAGGTGTAGGGTTCCATTGCTAGGGTATGCAGGTGCTAGTATTGGGAGATGCACGCAGGGTCCAATGTTCTGCCTCTCCAGGAGACATTGGCCAATGGGGCCTGTGGGTGTGGGTGTGGGTGTGTCTGCCCCTGTTGGCTGCTGCTTTACGGCAGAGATTCCCAACTCCAGTCCAGGTGTGCATCACACTGATCGGGTTTACCTGCTGTTCCTCATGAATATGCATGAGCTACATCTACATGCCATGGGGGTGGTGCATAGATATACAGCACAGGCATTTGTATGAGTGGCAGCATGGACCCTGACTGGTGTGTGGCCCACCAGGACTGCATTTGGGAGATTCTGCTCTAGGTACTGCCCCTGTACATGGTGTCTGTGCTCAGTGGGGTAAAAGATAGACGTAGTACCATTGCATATGTCCTCGCCACGAAAGGTTTGTCCTTACTATCACTGTGTAGCTGTGGGAAAAATATGTGGGAAGGATTGGCGGTAGCCCCAGCTGGGCTTTGAACCTGTGACCTTCTGTTCTTGTATGTACTGTCTGTATGCACTGCACCACCTTGTAGCCACAGATTGGCTGGATTCCCTGGAATGTCCATGCCTGTGGATCCGGCAGGGCCTGTGTGTTGCAGTGGACTGTGCCAGCCTGCACATGGCTTGGCCTCTGTCCTCTGTGGCTAGCTGCCACTGCCCCCTGCACCACATGTACTCGTGCGCCAACATGCTGGCATGAGCTTCTCTCAGAAAAAGCAGATGACCTGATTGCAATGTGGCAGTACGGGACTGCATTTGGGGGACTTGGCTGTAACATATGGGTGTTTCCCCCATGCTTATGTTCCCTGCAATACAGGGGTGTCTGCTCTATCTTTGTTTAGTGGTGGGTAAAATATATGGATGGGGCTGGCAAGTGCCCCAGCTGGGATTTGAACCTCTGGCCTTCTAGTCCTAGAGGTCATGGCTATGTCCTCTGCACCACACTATGGCCACAGAGACAGTGCAGCCCCTGGAGGTAGTAAACCTGGCAGGATGGAGTCACAAACCCTGCTGTATGCATTTTTACTGTGGGCTCCTTCACCCTGTGTGGTGACAAACGTGCAAATAAAACCCGGGAATGACCACGGAACAAAGGGGGAAAACATATACCCAAGCTGGGCAACAGTGATATTAATGGGCAACCCTAGATAACACTCCCAGGACAGCTCCAGAAAAAGGGAAATGTTTTTTGGACGAGTCTCCGCTCCGTACACCTTTCCATAAATCATTTCCTTTTTTTTGGAGCTTTCCTGGGTGTGTTATCTAGTTTTGCCCATCACTATAACTGTTCCCCAACTGAATTACTATTTTTCATATTTTTGTGGTGGTCATTTTCTATTTATAATTGCACTTTTGTGCTGTGCACATGTATCACACTGCTCACGTTTTGCAGGTTTCCCCGGTTTTGCTGTACATTGCTGACGGAAATGGTTTCTCTTCCCTTTAAATGCATTCTAACGCGAGTGATTCACTCGCGCTATTTTTTTTTTGGAAATTCAGCCCCGATAATGTGTGGGGCGCCTCTCCCCTCCCCTTCCCCGCCCATTAACCCCTTCTCTCCGCCCCTCCGGGGCCTTCCTCCGCCCTCCGTTAGCCTTTCCACGCCTCTATCGGACATTTGCGGGCACGTACTTGTGCGGCACCCGTTACTGTGACGCGCAAGTGTGCGGGGCTTCATCGCACGTTTGCGGGGCGTTTAAGCGCTCTTAAGTACCGCTTTTAGTGCGCTATTTTGCGGCGCGCTAATTAGCGGTTTTTAGTAAACATGCCCCTTAGTCTTTCTATATACTGATGACGTAAACAATTGATCTACGTTTACCCATTCCACTCCATTCATTAATTTATAGACCTCTATCATATCTCCCCTTAGCCATCTCTTTTCCAGGTTGAAGAGCCCTAACCTTTTTAGCCTCTCTTCATAGGGGTATCCTTCCATCCCCTTTACCATTTTGCTGGCTCTTCTCTGTATCTTTTCTAATAACGCTATACCCTTTTTAAGTTATGGTGACCAGAACTGCACACAATATTCAAGGTGCAGTCAGACCATGGAATGACACAGAGGCATTATAATATCCTTTGTTTTATTTCCATTCCTTTCCTTATGGTTTCTAGCATTCTATTTGCTCTCTTGGATGCTGCTGCACACTGGGCGGAGGGTTTTAACATGTTATCCACGATGACACCTAAATCTTTTTACTTGGTGGTGGTTCCTAATATGGACCCTTGCATTGTGTAACCATAGATTGGGTTGTTCTTTCCTAGGTGTATAACTTTGCACTTGTCCACATTAAATTTCATCTGCCATTTGGATGCCTAGTCTTCCAAATTATCAAGATCCTCTTGCAATTTTCCACAATCCTCATAGGTTTTAACATCTTTAGATAGTTTTGTGTCATCTGCAAATTTGATAACCTCACTCGTTATTCCCTTTTCCAGGTCATTTATGAATATGTCAATGTAACCAATGTCTCTAATCCTTGCGTCAGCCCTGGTTACATCCCAAGCTAAAACCCAGAGAAGTGGTAACCTGCGTGAAGTAGCAGTTGCTCCTATTCTGTGCTTTTTTACGTTGGGTTGCAACATGTACGGTGTGGCAGTTACAACTCAATGTAAAAATACCTTTCTGGGCAGACTGGATTGGGTGTGCTGGCCTTCATTTGCTATCATTTACTGTGCAGCCTATTTTCAGTAGGATATCTGGGGCAGAAATTGAAATGTCTAAACAAGATATTTCAATTTCTGTTGATGTTCAGCAGCACTAAGCATCTGTTTAGCACCGCTGAATATAGACGCTCAGATGTGCACAAAAATGGGTGCCTAGTTTAAACATTTGGGTACTGAAAATATACCATTATACATTTAGACTACGGGGTCATTCTGAGGCACAAATAGTGGGAATGTACGTCCTACCTGGACGTACATCCCCGCTATTCGTCCCTTTTGCTGTCCCCATACAAGGCTCCCTGTACGAAAAGTAGGGTTGTACGGGGAGCCCTACACGGGGGTGGGAGGAGGCAGGCGGGAGATGGAGCGAGGACAGTGCATGGGTGGGCCATCACCCCAGACGTACAGGGGCAATTCTGAGGTCGACCCTTTATGTCCTGGGTCAGCCTTCTAGATGGGGGACGTATTCCACCGAGGAGGTGGAATAAGTCCCTCTGGACATTGGGGGACTGTGGAAGCTGGCGGCGGCAGAAAGGTGAGTGGGTGTAGTGGGTTCACCACACCCAATTCTGGCCATGGTAGACCAGATTGGGGGCCAGGCTGAGATGAAAGGGGGGCTCTGTCCCGTGGCTGGCAACCGCGACTCCTGAATGGAGCTGCAGTGCCATGGCATCGTGGCTCCATTCAAGAGCCTGACTGAGTTGGGGATCTGTAGGGCGTGCGGCCCTTCAGAATCAGGGCCCGGCCTGCATGTACAGGCCAGTAGACCTGATGCTGATCCTGCAGGGGCTAGACGCCCCTGCGGGATCACAATTAGGTCTACCTCTGTACGCCCCGATTCTGAGGGACCGTTCAGGGGCTGACGTCCAGAAGGGAATTGGTCTCTATGTGTTTGACTGAGCACTCTATTAGACCTGATTTTGCTTCACCTAAGCCATATTAGAAATCTAGGCTTCTAGGTGCCAAAAATCAGCTTCCATATGTCTAAAGACGCCACTCCGCACTGCACCCATCACCTGGACCCACAAAAATTTGCAAACTACCTAAAAGAAAAGAACTCCAAACAAACGAGCCCCCCCTATCCCCCAGGCCAGGAATGCAATCTGAAAGTGGCGGAGCCTCAGCAAACCTGGGAGAACTTTATCATGCCCTCAACACAGCAAATAGAGGACATAGTGAATGCCCTTAACACAACGACCTCGCCATCTGACTCATGACCAGTGGTGTGGATCAAAGCTACTAGAAGCCAATTAGCCCATTACCTCCACAAAATCATTAAGGAATCCCTCCAGCAAGGACATATACTGCAATCCCTCAAGCAAGCCACAATATGCCCGATACTCAAGAGCACCACGCTAAGCCCCTCTGATCCAAAATCCTACCGCCCCATCTCTAGCCTTCCATTCCTCACAAAAATCATTGAAAAGACCGTGCAGAGACAACTACATAGATTTGAATGCTCCACTTGACGTCCACCAGCATGACTTTAAACCACAGCACAATGTGGAAACTCTGCTTACCTCTCTCTTTGACAATCTCCTAAAAGGCATGGACAACATAAAGAACGGATTCCTGCTAGTGTTCATGGACATCTCAGAGGCTTTTGACACTGTGTCCCACACCATATTGCTACAGCGCCTGCAGCAGATCAGAATAAGTGAGAACACCCTAAAATAGTTTACCTCCTACCTGAAGGATCGGACGCAGCAAGTCAAATGTGCTCAAAAGAAATCACTTCAGTTCCCTGTTATGCAAGGAATACCACAAGGTTCAGCTCTTTCATCTATACTCTTTAATATATACATCCAACCCATATGCAGCATCATCAAATGCCACAAACTACATTACCACCTGTACGCTGAAGATATCATGGTATATGCCCCAATCAACCTGCAATCACCTGACATGACATCGATGACAAGCTGCCTTGAGGACATGGACACCTGGCTCACCGCTAACAACCTGATGGTCAACTTTGATAAAATAGAGGCTATGTTCATTACCAGAGACTCCACATTCAAGCTGCCCCAAACAATCAGCATTCTAAACAAAACTATAGCAATCAAGGATGAAGTCAGGTACCTGGGCATCACCCTGGACAGATCTCTGAACCTACAATCTCACATTACTAAAACTGCAGCAAAAGCCTACCACCGATTGAGGATCATCAGAAAACTCAAACCAATCCTTGACCAAGACCACTTCCGCACAGTTTGCCAAGCAGTCATCACCCCACTGCTAGACTATGGAAACTCAATATACCAAGGCCTCCCCCAGCAGTCTATTCACCCACTCCAAATGCTGCAGAATACTGAAGCACGCATCATCACGGGCACTGCAAGATCTGAACACATCACCCCTGTCCTGCGACAGCTGCACTGGCTCCCAATAATTGCAAGGGCAAATTTCAAATCAATCCTGAGCATTTTCAAAATCTTCCACCACTGCTCTGCAGATGCGCTCCAGGACGTAATAACCAAGGATGTCAGTAACAGGCCTAGAAGAACCAACAATGACAACAGGATCACCTTACCCACAGGTTATCACAAGACTAAGCAAGTAACATCTAAGAGAGCTCCCTTGCTACTGGCACCTGCATTATGGAACTCCCTCCCCATGGACATAAGGACCCTAAATGATACCAAGGACTTCTACAAAGCTCTCAAGACTCATCTCTTCACTGAGGCCTATGAGCAACCACCTTAAGTTGCCAAGCACTAGATACCACCCAAGTGGCCCACTAGCTACCCTCACCACTTAGCCCCAACCACCCATCCCCATTTAAACCTATAAGTAGATAGCCTTTTACGTATGTGAATCATATCCCCTCCTGTTGAATGTATGCCTCCCAATGTCTTGTTGACCACTTTGAATGAAGGATAAGGTGGTATACAAAACTGTCTAAATAAATAAATAAAATAAATAACTAGGGGTTTTGTTAACCCAACTGCATGTATAATGCCATCGTAAATTGGGAACAACAGGTATCTAGGCATTCAGCACACCACCGAATATGTAGGTGACCTTTAATAATGGGCCCTGTGTTGCCAATCAGTTTCAGCTATTTATTTATGTATTTTCTTTTGCATATCTTTGCCTTGTGCAATAGTTTCTTTGTGAGATTTGAGAGCTACAGATATTTTGGTAGTGTGGTTGCTGCATTGGTCCACCTTTTGGGGTCTTTTTATAAGGTGCACTTACATTTCTGTCCATATTTACACGTATAAATAATCACTTACATGCATAATGTAGTCAATTGCTATTCTGAAAGTACATGAGTCTGACTGACGGCGCATGCTCCACACTGGAATTTGGGCTTGGAGTGAAAATTCATGCCATGAATTCTAAAATACTATAATTTATGTGCATGCTTGCAAAATCTGGGGTGGGCATTTACATTTACCACAGGTGTAAGTGATCATGCCTAGGTTTAACGTGCATTTTCAACCACTTAAGCCCCTATTTTATAAAGTTTGCGCATGCTTTATAAAATAATGTGAAATATGCACTTTAAAACGCGCATTAACCTAGGCGCCCCTTATAAAATTACCCTCCATAGGTTTATAAGTCAAATTAAAACAAAATAAAGACTATAAGCTGATGTTTTGGTGAATGGATTTTCATGCAGCTCAGTTTTGTGTGCACCTGATCTATCAGCTACACTACCTCTGCATTGTTTCAGATGACAGCTTTACTTCCGTCCTCTGACTGTTCTTTCAATGTATCATTCTGGACCTTGTTTCAAATCATTTCAAAAGTGAGGAAGCCTCCAAAGAACGAATCCACATGGGGCTCTTTTAACAGTGTTAATGTTTTAAGAAAAAGGATGTTGAATGCTAAAGATCCTTCAGAAGAATCCTTTGTTGTATGTTTGTGTTCTGCTTTCTCATTCTTCTTCTTCGCAGAACCCACATCAAAGACTTGTGGGACAGGTTAGCAGGAGCCTAGCCCGTAGTTTGAGAGGCACTGCTTTCAGCTGTGGTCAATCCTCCGTTTTCTATAAATCAATGGCGTGCTTGCTTTTCACTTTGGGTGTTACTGATGTACTTTTTATGTATAGTGACAAAACTGTGCGTGCATCGCACAGCCTGTAATAGGCTTGCAGCCTAGGCCCTGGTAAAGTTTATCCTTTCCCCCTCCCCATACCTCAGCTCTGCAGGGGAGGTTTCTGAGGACCAGGAGATAGTGTTCTTCCATCTTTATTGATTTGTTTTGTTGATTTGTATTTATTATTCTCCTCCTAAATGTGAATTTTTTAGGTGGTAATTTCATAAAACGTTTCCATGTGTGAAGCCTGTTTTACACTCAGGAAAGGGGTTTTTTAAAATTCTTTGGGCCTGATTTTTTTAAAACATGTAAATGCCTTAAATGGGGATATTCAAGGGCACTTAAAAAGTTAGTGCTGTTGAATATCCCCCTCTAACTCCCCAACGCACCCCAGTGCTATCCAGGAGCGTTCTGAGGCAGAGCAGAGGTGGCGACAAGCAATAACCGGGCAGGAACGATATTGCATGCTGCTCAGTTAGCGATCTGCTCCTTAAAGATAGGCAAGGAAAACTCTCGCCTGTCTTTAAGGCCCAGGAACTAACCAGGCAGCATGCAATATCGCTGCTGTCTGGTTAGGTACTGCGGCTTCTGGTATCTGTGGCGATCCCTGGATATTCAATGTTGGGGCCACATATGACCCCGGCATTGAATATCTGAGGTTAAGGGTCAGCGGGCAGGGCTATGCGCTGTAGGAGCGCATAGCCTACCCATCTCAGTATCGGGCCCTTTATTTATAGTTTTCACATTACATTCCAACTTGTACAGCATCCTGTAGAAAAAAATCAAAATATACAGGAGGAAAGTGTTTAGATTTCACTAACATCATTTTAGTGCCTACATGACAATATACGTGCATAAAATGGTTCTTATAGAATTACATCAGGTGTACAAATGAGTGTGGTAACCTGAATGCATCTACTTTACTGTAGGTGTTGCTGAAGCCATGGTTTAGGTCGAGTCACAAAATACATACTAATTGACACATGTACTTGCGTACGCCATGTACGGACATTTACGCCTCCTCACAAGCATGCAGAATGTCCACACCTTCAGTGTAGGCATGGCTTATGCTGATTTGCACTAGCATGTTATTAATACACATACAGGGTGGCCCAAAAAAAGTGAGAACATCTTGTAGCATATAAGTTATTTAAAAATTCAAAAAGACAGATGTAAACAATTGACAAATTAAAAAAACAAAGATGGCGACCGGAAATTGTCGAAATAAAGACGTTATATAGCTAAAAAAGCTAAATAAGTAAACTATTTAAGCTTTTAATTTACGAGATGTTCTCACTTTTTTTGGGGCACCCTGTAAGTGCCTATGTGTCTTTATAAAATAGAGATCAGAAAAACAAATACCCAATCTATTAGAATAACCAACTCATCAGATAAATCTAACAATAATTTTGTTTTTTTGTCGGAAATGCCAGCACAGTAAGAAGGGATAACCCTTTCCCCGCTGTGGCCCATCCATTTTAATGAAGAAACTTTTGTAAAACCTTGAGAAAGCTTTTCATCAGCTAAGTATAAGCTGTTTTACAAACGTTTCTTCATTAAAATGGATGGGCCACAGCGGTGAAAGGGTTATCCCTTCTTACTGTGCTGGTATTTCCGACAAAAAAACAAAATTATTGTTAGATTTATCTGATGAGTTGGTTATTCTAATAGATTGGGCATTCGTTTTTCTGATTTCATATTTTTGACCCAGGTCTCAGGGTTTTTTATTTTATTTTATTGTTTATAAAATAGAGGGCAAGGGGGCGGAGCCTGATGTCCAGCGGGTAGGACGCTTTGCGTTGAAGCTCCCGAGAGGCCTACTCAGAATCCTGACTTAATACCTATATAAATTTACTATTTTGCTCCGAGCTGACCGGGGCACCTCGGGGGGGATGGCGGCCCACAAACCAGCGCGCTTGGACTTCGGGTCTCCTTCTTCTTCTCACGGAAAACGCTCCAAAACGGAGGTATCCTCCCCGCAGAAGATGGTTCCATTTCGTGAAAACCCCGCAATGCACCTGGAGATTTTGGAGGAAATACGCGGCGTGAAGGAATTGGTGCAGTCTAATGGAGAAGCGCTTCGAGCCATGCGAGAAGACTTTGGAGTGCTCCAAGACCGACTTGAAGGTCTTTCATTACGGCAGGACAATATGGCGGGGGTCCTCGACTCGCACGAGGTGCGCTTGGGCAAACTGGACGAGGCTGAACGCCAGATACAGAATCTTCAAAAGGAGTTGGAAGATAGCAATAATCGCGCCCGTCGCAACAATGTGAGGCTCCTTGGAATGCCGGAGGGAGTGGAAGCAGGAGATATAAGAGAATTCTTGCTCAAAACTCTTCCCTCCTTGCTGAAGATTACTTTTCACAGAGAACTGGAAATCGATCGAGCACTCCGTGTTCCTGCCCGCATGGCGCTCAACCGCACGACCCCCCGGCCTATTATCTTTAGCTTGCTACGATATCAACAAGTGGAACAAATTTTACATGCTGCCCGAGCGAATCATCATTTGGAATATGAAGGTCGTAAGGTCTCCTTCTTTCCTGATTTGGCAAAGCCTACCGTTGACCGTCGGAAGAAACTCCTTGCTCTTCGCCCTCGACTTCAACAGCTACAGGCTCGCTTTGGCCTGTTGTATCCAGCGAAGCTCCGAGTGACTCTCCATAACCAGACCAGGACGTTCGAGGATCCTGATCTATTATCAACATTTTTGGACTCCAAAGAAGCAGAACAGATGCGCTAATCCCAAATTTTGGACTCTTATCCACCGGCTCTGTCCGCCATTTTGAAGGGCCCGATGTGGCGATCATAGCCCAGCACAGAAATAGCCTGGACTTTCTTTCTTTCTCTGTATGACTTTTGTCTTTGGTCTCCTATCCCTTCATGATGTGTGCCTCGGTCGGATTCGGAGCACGCACAGTCCTACAGGTTATATGTTTTTTCAATTCCGGCCTTCTCTGGGGTTTCTCCCCGCAGACACATGGTCGCCAGTAATTTTGGGGTTTTGCTTCTCCTCTACCGTACTGCGGTTATCTTTGTTAATGTGGGGCGCTTCATTGTATTATATTAGCTTATTTTCCTATGTCATGTGTACAGCCCGATACAGTCAGTTTGAGGGACACAGTGAAATTATGTGTGCTATCATGCTCAGAATTTTAACTTTTCTGAATGGCCTCATGTAAAATCTTATTATTCATCGTACAAGGCATTGCTGGTCCACTCAGCAGCAAGAAAATCCTTAGCTATCTTAGCCATGAGCACGTTAATTAGGTGTTTCTTCAGGAAACGCACTCCACTCTGCTGAAACACTGAAACTCAATGCTAGGCCTCACATGGTAGCTGCCTACTCTCCCACCGTTTCCAAATGGTATGGGATAGTCATTCTGGTCAAGAAGTTTTTGCACGCTACTGTACCTGATATTAGCGCTGACATGGAGGGTAGATGGGCCCGTGTACACCTTGAGGTTGGAGATAGTGAATTCACGTGTATTTGCACTATGTCCCGAATGTGGACAACCCTGCTCACTATGCAAGTTTTGCGCAGTTGGCCTCGGCCTCCGCTAATGCTCCATTAATACTTGGTGGCGATTTTATTCAAGTGCTCCCTCAATCTTTTCTTCTCAAACAAGGTGCTTGTTGGTTGGAAGCTCCAGTACCGAGCGGACCTGTGTGGCTAGATATAGAAGCGGGCCTTTGCTCACCGATTCCTTTTACCTTACTCCCTGGTATGACTCTCCCATTAGACTCCCACTATCTACCAATGTTTTTCGACACTTTAGGTGCCTTTAATATTCCTATGCAACCTTTCGACTCCCGACTCTGGTCAGTGTAACTTCAGCATTGCATTCGGAGCACTAGAGTACTCCCGCCATCGGCACACTCTGCATAAGGTTGATTGGAAACTTCCGATCTTTCGGTAGTTTACCGGGTGCAGCATCCAATTTTACTAAACCTTATGTAATGCTATCACTAGAGACACCTCTATAGCGCAGAAAGTATGGGAGAGAGAATTGCATGTGACTTTAACCTCGGAGCAATGGAGCCTTATCTGGAGCGGAGGGACACGGGTTTCTGACCCGTCTCACTCACTCAGACCCTCTTCTTTCTAGCCCACCGGTGTTTTTACACTCCTCACAGTTTAGACATATGGAACACTACTCAGGGTAATGGTTGCTGGACACGTCCTGTGGCCATTGGTTTATTACTTCATTTCATGTTATGCATGAATATCCCGCACTACAGTATAACTGGCGTCGGGTCTGGGGTCGTATTTAGTCTATATTGCACTCTCAGGAGTCCCTTTCTCGGAGGGTAGTGGGACTTCGCCCAGTTGCGGGGATCCCCTCTCTCCCAAGAAATGGCTTATCTCCTTTTGAACTTTATGCTTGGCATTGCTGTTTCCCTCATTGAGTAATACTGGGAAATTAGTTCCCATCTGAGCCTCAATGAATGGTGGAATCATGCCTGTCTCTACAGTGAATATGAACAAATACCTCGTCTGTGTGCTTCCTCCGTTCAGACTCCTTCTTATTGGTCTTAATGGAAGATGTTCAATGAATATGTACATTTTGCTAAGTGCTCTCATCTGACTGTCTAACTTTGTATATATCTCTGTCTCATGATCATGCTGTATTGTGGATATTTTTGATTGTTTGATGTATAATCACTGTTAACTGGAAGCGCTCTCATGCTGATACAAACGGGTAGAGAAGAAGCACCGGGGTGGGGGGTAATGGGTTTACTTTTCCTTATTGTATACTTGTTTTGTATCTTTTGGTGTGTTGTTTCTTTGTTTGTTGCAAAATGAAAATAAAAGTTTCAAAAAAAATAAAATAGAGGGCAAGAAAGCATCTAGTTTGGCTCTAAATCTATAAAATTACCTTCCACCATGTGCTCAAACCCAAACTGCCTCTGTAAAGTCCTCAAATTGCTGGGGAATGGATCGGACCAAAATGATCAAAGATAAACGGAAACAACAACAACCACCTCTTATACTATACAAAATTAAAATGCAACAAATAAAACCCTGAACATATTCTTACTGTATGGAAGTGCAGCTAGATCTCAGGACTAACCATGAGAGGAGAAGATTCAGCACTAACTGGAGACTGCACAACTTTATCATGCAGCATAAAGATAATTGGGTCGGATACAAAATATGTTTAATATATTTAATTCCACACATAATGTGAAATTTAAGAAAAAAACATTACTTCAATCTGCAATACCCTAGGACACATAAGCAGGAACTGCTTTCTCACCTTTTTTTGGCATATCAGGAAAAATGTTCTTTTAAGATTAAGAAACAGCTCATGCCCGTGTTTAAAAAAAAACTGATCGTCAAATCCCAATGTTAGAATTGTAGGAGCTAAAATAATCATCTCCTTGGAAGACTGGAAAAGCAGTTAGATCCAAACTGTCCAACAATATCTATAACTATAGCTGGTCTGCTGAGGGAGACTCCTTCCCCAAATACAGGCACATAGAAAGCACAAGGCACAAGTGATAAAGAGCAGGACTCTTCAGGATTGTCATAAGATATCTCCGAAATGGCATATTCACTGAGATAATTCTAGATTTAGGAAAGATTTGTAACCTGTAAATTCCTCTTTTGAGTGATATTCTCTAGGGGTATGTAAACGCCGTTAAGCAGGATATTCAGCACACTAACATGGTTAGTTCCACGGAATATCCATGGGTACTGCCACTACATGCCCCAATATTCAGCCACTGACTGTTTATTCCTTGGCAGTGAAACTTAAGATGGCATTTTCTGTGTCTAACTTTCACCGCTGAAGCTAACCGGGCAATGTCTGAATATCGCTACTGCCCGACTGGCTTCCTGCTTTGGCGGTGAACCCAGATATTCAAGGCCAGTGGCCAGATATGGCCCGGCATTGAATATCTGAGTTTAATGTTCAGTGGTAGTGGTGGCTAGCCACTATAATTGTACTAGCCACTACTGCTGAATATTGGACCCTAGGTTCTGAAGCAGTGGGAGTGTACTAACGACTGCCTGGCCAGAATGAACAAATGGATGATGAAACGCTCAAAGAAATGAGGGAGGCTAACAAAACTTACAACTCAGTAATAATAATGGGTGATTTCAATTACCCTGTTATCGACTGGGTTAGTGTCATGGTAGGACATGCTAGGGAGATAAAGTTTCTAGATGAAATAAATGGCTCCTTCTTGGAGCAGCTGGTTCATGAACAGACAAGAGGGAAAGCCATTTTGGACCTAGTCCTCCTTAGTGGAACACAAGATCTGGTGTAAGAGAAGGGTGATGGGGCCACTGGGCAATAGTGATCATAGCATGATATCATTTGATTTAATAAATGAAGGAAGGATGGCAAGGAAATCTACAATACTACCTTTTAACTTTCAAAAGGGAGACTATGATAAAATAAGGAAAATAGTTAAGAAAAAACTAAAAGGAGCAGCTGCAAGGTTAAAGATTTACATTGAGCATGGGTGGTGTTTAAAAATACTATCTTGGAAGCCCAGACCAGCTATATTCTACGCATTAAGAAAAGTGGAAGAAAGTCCAAAAAACTGCCAGCATGGTTTAAAGGTACAGTCAGAGAGGCTGTTGTAGCCAAAAAAGCATCTTTCAGGAAATGGAACAAGAAGCCAAATGACGAAAACTGGAAGCAACATAAGCACTGGTAAGTTAGTGGAAAGGCATTGATAAGGCAAGCAAAGAGAGAATTTGAAAAAAACCCTTCCTTATCGTCACTCCAGTCCAGTCCCTTTACTTCTGGGTTGCGCAACCCTTCCAGCAGCTTGGAGGCTGAGCCCATCCTTTTTGAGGATGTTGCAGTATAAATACCACTGGCACCACCCACAGATCCCAGTATTCTCAGCCTCCAAGCAGCTGGAGGGTTCCATAAGCCAAAAGCTTACTGGAGTCTTCTGTTTATTTCCCTGTTAATTTAATTTAATTTTTAATTTATTTATTTAGCTTTACTTTCTTGCGTTTGCTTTGGGTATCCCCATTAGCTTTACTGCACCTTTAAATTTTCTTATCCCCCTCCCACCTCACCCCCCCCGTCCGTTGCCAAGCTCCCAGCCCAGAGGAGGAGGTGTTACCGGCAGCAACGAAGAGGATCGCAAAGGCTCCTCTCCTTCCAGGTCGGCCAGCTCCCCGCAGACCTGCTCATAGGCCTGCCCTGCCTCGCGCCGAAGCCCTCCGGTGGCTGAGCACTTGAGGCAGCAACGCGTGGCTCTCCCACATCCTCCGACTTTGCATATCAGCACCGGGAGCCTCGGGGGTTTAAAATCTGCTCCGGAGCCCAATTCCACCGCCGATCATGTTTCGGCAGTTTGAATTTGTTTGGCGGCGAGAGCAGAGCCCCGACCGCCGGTTAGGACTCCACGTGGCTGCGGCCTACCATGTGTGAGCCTCCGGAGTGCTTCTGACTTCCGCGGAGCATCACGCTGTGTAGGAGCAACAAAAACGCAAGTACTGGGGAGCAATTTGGTGACTGATTTTCATCCTAATTGGATTCTTGCCTTTATTTTAATTTATTTCTAAATTTCTTACATTAATTTTCTTTGCCGGGTTAGTTAATAGTTTGGGGGGTGGTGGGGGCACAATTGCGTTTACTACTTAGAGGCCACTCTTTATTCCCGTTTGGATTGAGTGCATCTTTTATTGTAAAGTTGCATATTGTTTATTCAGGCAGAAAACTTGCCTTTGAAGTGGACATGACTGGCAAACCACGGTGCCCGTCTTGTGGCACTCGTAGGGGTACTGACTCCGAATCAGGAATCTGCAGAGGTTGTGCTGCTTCGGCAGAACAAGGTATTCAATTGTCCATGTCCCAAACTACTCAGGGGTCAGGAGACCCTTTGGAGGAGGTAAGGGTCTCCCATCCTCCCCCACCTTCTACCCCGGTTTTGCCTGTCTCTTCTCTTTCCCCCCCTCTACTGCAGTTGAGGAGGAGAGTGTCGGGGACCCCTTCTCTCCCGAATTTGTCCTTTTGCTGCACAAGGCCTATTGTTTGCGCAAGCAGGGGCTTGAAGCAGGTGAGTCGAGCGCGGCGAAGGAAAGTGAGGGGACCAGACCATGGAAGACAAGCTCCCAGGACTCAGGTGTCCCTCACAAGCGCGCAAGGCTGGCGAGTGAGGAGCCTCTCACGTCCTTCTCGCAGGATACTCTGGAAGAGGAGCTCTCGGACAAGGATTTAGGTGAGGATGGGGAGGAGCTTGAAGAGGGAGAGATTCCAGAGGAGGATCAATCCCGCATAGTGCGAGTTTTTCGGCGAGAGGAGCTCCCGGCGCTGATTAATGAGTCCCTCAAGGTACTCAATGTGACTTCGGACGCTCCAGCAGAGGAGGAAGTGTTAGAAGATCCTTTAATCCAAGCTGTGAGGAGGTCTCAAAAGGTCTTTCCTGTTCACAAGGTGGTGCGTCAGATGATCCAGGAGGAATGGGATCAACCAGAATCAAGTTTGAGGGGAGTGCGTTCTATGTCACGGCTATACCCTTTGCCAGAACCGAATAAAGAACTGCTGAGGTCTCCCAAGGTGGATGCAGCGGTATCTGCAGTGACAAAGAAGACGTCTATCCCGGTTGAGGGTAGCGCGGCTTTGAGGGACTCTCAGGATAGAAAATTGGACACGCTGCTGAAGCAAGCCTTTGATGTTAGTGCTCTTGCCTTACAGGCCTCGGTTTCGGGGGCTTGGGTGGCTCGGGCCTGTTTGAGGTGGTCCCAGCAACTTCAACTAGCGGAGGGTACCTCAGGGTACGCCCAATCTATTTCAGCTAGGTTGGAGTCCGGGGCTGCCTACCTGGCGGATAGCCAGTACGACCTCATCAGGAGCCTAGCTAAGAACATGGCCTCTATGGTAGCAGCTAGGCGATATTTATGGCTACGTAATTGGGCAGCAGATGGCTCCTCAAAGGCGCGCCTGAGTCGTCTTCCCTTTAAGGGGAAGCTACTATTTGGTGAAGACCTAGATAAGTTGGTAAAAGACCTTGGCGAATTTAAGGGAGGCAGACTCCCGGAGGACAGACCAAAACAAGTTTGTTCTCTAGCTCCGGTGCGCAATCAGCCAAGGGATCCCCGGAGATTTCGTCCAGCCAGATCGAACACTTTTCCTAGGGGCCGTTTCCCTTCGAGGGGTCAAAACTTCAGAGGGTTTCGGGGGGCAGGGAGAGGCTTTGGGACCTCCTCCTCCTCCGTGGGACCTAGAAAACCTCAATGACAAACCGGGGGTCCAGGAGGGCGGCCTGCTGGTGGGGGGCTGTTTAAGGCAGTTTCTTCCCGCCTGGTCCCAGGTCACGTCCGATCAATGGGTCCTGGAAGTGATCCGAGAGGGTTATGCTCTCGAATTTGCAAAGCAAATACTTCCAGCCTTTATTCAGTCTCCCTGCGGTTCTCCGGTAAAGAGGGCGGCGATAGAGGCCACTCTTTCACGGCTCATAGCACTCAGAGCTGTGGTCCCTGTTCCGCCAGACCAATGCGGTTCCGGTCGATACTCGATTTATTTTGTGGTACCAAAGAAGGAAGATTCCTATCGCCCGATCCTGGATCTACAGCAAGTCAATCGCTATCTCAAAGTGCCTCATTTCCGGATGGAAACCCTAAGGTCGGTCATCGTGGCCGTAAGGAGCGGGGAGTTCCTGACTTCATTGGATTTGACGGAAGCCTATTTACATATCCTGGTCCGAAAGTCCCATCAACAGTTCCTGAGATTCGCGGTGCCAAGAGGTCATTTTCAATTCCAGGCTCTGCCCTTCGGTCTAGCTACAGCTCCTCGGACTTTCACCAAGGCGATGCTGGTGGTGGCTGCGGCCCTGCGAAGAGAGGGAATACTGGTACATCCCTATCTGGACGATTGCCTGATACGGGCAAAGTCAGAAGAGGAAAGTCGCTCGGCCACTGCCAGAGTGGTAGAAGTTCTGGAAGAGTTAGGGTGGGTCATCAATCGGGCAAAGAGCAGGTTGATGCCCTCCCAGGAGCTCGAGTATCTCAGAGCGAGGTTCGACACCAGCAGAGGAAGGGTGTTTCTGTCCAAGACGAGGTCAAGGGACCTAAGGATCCTAGTCACGCTATTTCTGAGCAGGTGAAGACCTTCGGCGTGGCATTACCTTCAATTGCTGGGAACCATGGCTGCAGCAATAGAGGTAGTACCGTGGGCCAGGGCTCACATGCGGCCTCTGCAGCGGGCCCTGTTGCGTCGTTGGTCTCATCAACATCACCCTTTGTCCATGCGGCTGCCCTGCGCTCCTCGAACCAAGAAGGCCCTCCAGTGGTGGCGGTGCCCAAGGAATCTGGATTGCGGGATGCCTCTCGAACCCCCGCAGTGGTTACTGCTGACGATGGATGCCAGTCTAACAGGCTGGGGAGCTCATTGCAAGGACCAGTTCGTCCAGGGTCTCTGGACGTCGTTGGAGTCCCAATGGTCCATCAACAGACTGTAATTACGGGCGGTAGCCCTAGAACTCAGGGCACTCGAGTCCTTAGTTCTATGAAGAGCAATTTGCGTCCTCTCCGACAATGTCACCGCGGTGGCTTACATCAACCGCCAGGGCGGCACAAGCAGTTCCGCCTTGGAGAAGGAAGTGGACGGCCTATTCCAGTGGGCCAAGGTCCGGTTGGAGGCTCTTTCAGCCCAGCACGTGGCCGGCACGGACAACATTACGGCCGATTACCTCAGCAGGTTCAAGATAGACCACGGGGAGTGGGAGCTGGAGCAGGAGGTCTTCGACCAGATAGTAGCCCTTTGGGGCCCACCAGTCATGGATCTCATGGCACGGTATGCTTCCGCCAAGGTAAGCCGATTTTTCAGTCGAAGGAAGGAAAGGATGTCCAAAGGCTTAGATGCTCTGGCCCAGAGGTGGCATTCGGAGGGTCTCCTGTATGTGTTCCCCCCATGGGCTCTCATCGGAAAGGTTCTTCAGCGGGTGGAGGCTCACCAAGGTTTGGTAATCCTCATAGCTCAGGATTGGCCTCGCCGCCCCTGGTATGCGGACCTGGTGAGGTTGATTGCCGACCGGCCTTTGCGGCTTCCCTGCAGAAGGGATCTGCTGAGTCAGGGTCCGGTTCGGATGCCTCACGTGGATCGATTCTCGCTTACAGCCTGGCTATTGAAAGGGCGCGGCTCCGGAAGCGGAGTTATTCGGGATCGGTAATCTCGACTTTGAGCGCTAGAAAGCGCTCGACCTGTCTTTCCTATGTAAGAGTTTGGCGCATCTTCGAAGCATGGTGTGCGGAGCACCGGAGGAAACCTCTTTCGGCCTTGGTTCCGGAGGTCCTGGAGTTCTTACAAGCGGGTTTTGACAAAGGCCTAACGCACAGTTCCTTACGAGTCCAGTTGGCAGCCATCTCTTGCTATAGAGGTAAGGTCCGCGGAAAGTCCTTACGGGCCCACGCGGACGTGACCAGGTTCCTAAGAGCGGTTAGGCATCTACGTCCCCAGCAAAGATCGGTCATTCCTCCTTGGGATCTCAACCTGGTATTAAATGCCTTGACCAGGGAACCTTTCGAGCCAGCAAAGGAAGCCTCTCTAAAGGATTTGACACTGAAGATGGTTTTTCTGGTCGCTATTTGCTCGGCCAGACGTGTCTCCGAACTTCAAGCGCTGTCCTCCCAGCCCCCCTTTCTTTCATTCTTCAAGGATAAGGTGGTCTTACGGACAGTACCTTCTTTCTTGCCCAAGGTCATCTCTCCCTTCCAAGTGAACCAGACAGTTACGCTTCCGTCGTTTTCGGCGGAGGGGCAAGAGGGGAAGGACAGGAAGCTGCGCCTTCTGGACGTTCAGAGAGCCTTGAAGCGTTACCTCTCCCGCACAGCGCCTTTTCGAAAGTCCGAACGTCTATTCATTCAGTTTGGAGGGCCACACAAGGGGGAGGCAGCGGCCAAGGCTTCCATCTCCAGGTGGATCAGGGAAGCTATTGCTTCCGCCTATATCCTCAAGGGGAAGCAGGTTCCAGGGGGGCTGCGCGCTCATTCAACTTGGGCGCAGGCTACCTCTTGGGCGGAATATAGTTTAGTTCCGCTGCTGGACATTTGTAGGGCGGCTACGTGGTCCTCGCTGCATACCTTTACTAGACACTACAGACTGGACGTTCAGAGTTCAGCTGACTCTCGGTTTGGGGACGCGGTACTTCGGTCCGGGATAGCGGATCCCACCCAAGCTTGAACTGCTCTGTTACATCCCAGAAGTAAAGGGACTGGACTGGAGTGATAAGGAAGAAGTAATTAGGCCTTACCTGCTAATTAGTGTTCCTGAAGGAACGACAGTCCAGTCCCTGATCCCACCCGGTTTCTTCGATTGGCGTAATGTCCTAGTGGATATGTGAGGATCAGCGGACCAAATTCAGGGCCAAAACAAAGTGGAAGGGCCCCTTGGTACAGGTCCGGCGGGCCGGGGTGAAGGAAGGCTCGGTCAGGCTAAGGAAAACCTCCTCCTTCCCTCTACCCTTTTTCCTCCTTGCCTTTTTAAAAAAAAAAAAAAGTGGGAGAGTTAGTTGTGTTTGTGGTGTTATTTTTATATAGGCTATTAATTGATTTTTCGTTAAGTCTGCTTTTTCATTAGATTACTGGGATCTGTGGGTGGTTGCATGCCCATAACACTACAAGGTTATCTAGGTGCACCAAAGCTATTGTAAAAGCAAGTGGAAAGTGAGATGTTTGTCCTGACAGATCCAGCAGCAAAACATATATGGCATGTGATGAACACCTTAGTTATTCTTTCAGTGGTCATCGCTGAAAACAGTATTTGCAATGCTAAGATTGGGATAGAAAAAACTGAAATGGGTCTGTACAGCTGCATGTCAAAACATATCCCTGTCATTCATAGGAAACCATCAGGATGAGAACATGCAACAGTGCAAACATCAGAAACACATGCCCAAAAGCATCATCGTCTATCCTGACAAATGTGCACAACGTTAGTGGCCTCTGATGGTGCATTTGGATATGCATTAGTGCTGTCTGCACTGCAGTGTGCCTCCAACTCAGAGTCCCCACCATTGACAAAGACATGCCCTTCTATGTTGTTGCAGAGCAGCTGTACAGAAGTTACTGCCCATTCACTCTGGTACCTGGCAATGCTGCGGCAGCCCTACGGTCCAGGTACTGGCTAGGCATATATGTTCCCCCAGAGTTGCAGATCAGCACACCAGAGTCTCCCCTGCAGCCCTCATACCACACGCGTGCACACACAAGGGCGTCTCAGGACCACACTTCTCAGCCAAACATGCTTCTGCTTCATAGTAACTCACATACCATCCCTACCTCTACATTCTCATTTCTCTTAACACAGTAATTGTTAGGGAAGCCTAGAATAGCCCCTTTAGCACAAACAGCAAATGCCAGCATTGCCAGAATAAAGACTAGTGCAGTGCTTTATATTTCTGTTGGAGTGTTTTTTTATTGTTACTTCACCTTACAAACATCCCTCACTTGTGCATTCTGTTCTTTACAACTTCATCTTGTGCCCTCCCAGACAGCAGACACACCAGTTCAATACAGACGTGTCACAGCCATACATCCCTATGGGAGGTGTTGAAGATCAGAGCAGAAAATCTTCTAAGGGCTGGCCTTATTCCACATTGCCGCTGGTAAGACGCAGACGTCCATGTGATACACCTTCTATGCCTCCAGGGCTTGCCATGCCCCTGTTATGTCCCCTTTCACCCACATTCTGAGATCCTTGTTTTAGTGCCATGTACATGCAGGGCCGCATGGTTTCAGAATATGGTTCTAGATGTTTTTGCGAGAAAAACATCTATCCCACCCACCCAGGTGACTTATTTGTGTTTCGGAATGACCGCCATACTGTCCTCATCTCTACTACTGCCATTGGAAGACTGTTCCATATATCTACCATTCTTTCCATAAAGAAATATTCCTTATCTCTCCAGTCCAGTCCCTCTCTTCTGGGTTGTTCAACCCTTCCAGCAGCTTGGGGGCTGAGCCCATCATTGTTTTTTTTTTTGGTTTTTTTTTAATTTATATTTTACCATTTCACAATACAAGAAGTAAACAAAACGAAACAAAAAAAAGCAAAAAATACAGGAAATCATCAATATTATACCAGTCCCTACATTTAACAACCTATCAAAATCACATCCAGGAGGTGGTAATTAAAGATAATACATACATAAACCTACTAACAGCCCAGTAAATCCTCAAAGACAACCCAAAGGTAAATATAAAATAAGAGTAAATATAGAAGAAATCCCAGAACAAACTAACCTTTCCCTTTCAAAAAGTCTAACAAATGTTCTACCTCCCCAAATATATATCGCTTTTTAGGGCTTACTTTAAGAAAAAGTTTGAGAAATTTTGCGGACAATCTATTCAAAATTTTTCCTGATGTCTCAAGAGCCACACAAGGACGTCGGAAAGCCTTTTTGGAGGTCCGTCCACGTGTGGTGGCTCTCGGGGCTAAATCTTTCTTGAAATTCCCATGTAATTGTCATATACTTTATCAAGAGAGCCCATCATCATTTTGATGATGCTGCAGTATAAGTACCACTGGCACCACTCACAGGCACCAGTATTCTCAGCCTCCAAGCAGCTGGAGGGTTCCAGTAAGCCAGAGAGCTTACAGGAGAGTTGCATTAGTTATTTCCCTTTTAAAATTAGCCTCTTAATTTACTTTAAATTTACCTTTTATTTCTTGTTTTATTTTGGCTCTGTGCCTTTAAATTTAAGTTCCCTCTTCTCCCCCCCCCCTCCCCCTCTCCCCTCCACGCTCTCCCTCGCAGGCCCGATTTCCCAGCTGCAGAGGGGGGAGGATTACCTGCAGCAGCGAGGGGGACTGAAGGAGTCTCCCTCGCGAGCACAGCCGGCCGGCACTCTGAAGTCCTTCCTGCGGCCTGCCCCGCCTTGTGCCGAAGCCCTGCGGGTAGCTGAGCACTTGAGGCGGCGCCAGGGCCTTCCCTGCGGCCTGCCCGGCCTCGCGCCAAAGCCCTCGGAGCAGCTGGGCGCTTGAGGCAGCTCCAGAGACCAGAAGCGATCGGGAGTAAGAGCAGGATCGCCGGACTCAACAGAGGGCACTGCGACCAGCAGTGCGATTAGGACCTCATGACCGCAGCCCTGAACGCCACGTGGCTGCGGCCTACACACGTGGAGACCAGCGGAGGACGGCTGGTTTCCTCGCACCAGCCAACACATAGAGGAGAGGAGCGGCAAGACAGCAAGTATTTGGGGAGACATTTAAACTTGCTGTTTTTTTGAGACTTAACTTTAATTTTAACTTAATTTAAATTTAAATCTTTGTTTTTAGATCTGATTGGGGGGGGGGGGCTCATTGGGAACATAGTTGTCTCTACTGCATTTATCTCTGCTTAAGTATTTTCCTGTGCTTAAAGGAAAGCATGCCTGGTAAGTCACGGTGTCCGTCCTGCAGCACGCGTCGGGGCATGGCCTCGGAAGCAGGGGTCTGCAGGGGTTGTGCTGCAGAGGCTGCTTCCATAGAACAAGAAATCCATTTGACCATCTCACAAGCTTCCCAGGGGTCAGGAGACTCTCTGGAAGGGGGAGGGGATCTCTCCTCTCCTCCACCTTCAACCTTGGATTTTCCCGGAGCTTCCCTGGCCCTTCCCTCCACCTCCAGGGGGGAGGAGGGGGCCTGGGAACACTTCTATCCTGAATTTATCCTCCTGCTTCACAAGGCCTATTGTATGTGCCAGCAGGGGGCAGGAGGGTCAGAGACATTAAAGGAAAATGTGGTTACCAGGCTGCTGAGGGTGAGGACCCAGGACACAGGGGTCCCTCCTAAGCGCGCTAGGCTGGTGAGCGATGAACACCTTACATCTCCTATACCTGACTCTCCCGAAGAGGAGGTCTTGGACAAGGAAGTAGGTGAAGAGGAAGACGAACTCGAAGAGGGAGAGATCCCAGAGGAGGAATAGGCCCGCATTGTATGAGTTTTTCGTCGAGAGGAGCTCCCAGCAATGATTGCTGAATCGCTGAAAGTGCTCAATATGGCCTCTGACATGCCATCAGATGAGGAGGTCTTGGAGGATCCATTGATCCAAGCCGTTAGGAAGTCCCAGAAGGTGTTTCCAGTCCACAGGATAGTGCGGCAGATGATCCAGGAGGAATGGAAGCAACCAGAGTCCATCCTGAGGGGAGTACGATCTATGGCTCATCTGTACCCTTTACCAGAGCCAGACAAAGAACTGATGAAGTCGCCCAGGGTGTATGCGGCGGTGTCGGCAGTCACAAAGAAGATGACTATCCCGGTCGAGGGCGGCGTGGCTCTGAAGGATACACAGGATAGAAAATTGGATACATTGTTGAAGCAAGCCTTTGATGTTAGTGCTCTCGCCTTACAGGCTTCAGTGTCAGGGGCTTGGGTGGCCCGAGCCTGCCTGAGGTGGTCCCAGCAACTTCAGCTAGTGGATGGTCTGTCAGGTAGCACACAGGCAGTCACGGCTAGGATGGAGTCCGGGGCTGCTTACCTGGCAGATAGCCAGTACGACCTCATTAGGAATCTAGCAAAGAATATGGCCTCGGTGGTAGCAGCTCGGCGATATTTGTGGTTACGCATTGGGCGGCTGATGCCTCTTCAAAGGCGTGCCTGAGTCGACTCCCATTTAAGGGGAAGTTGCTATTTGGAGAAGACTTGGATAAGTTGGTAAAGGACCTAGGCGAGTCTAAGGGAGGCAGGCTTCCGGAAGACAGGCCAAAGCAAGGACGCTTGCAGGCTCCCGTGCGGAGCCAGCCAAGGGATTTCCGGAGATTCCGTCCAGCCAGATCGAACTCCTTTCTTAGGGGCCGTTTTCCCTCGAGGGGTCAAAGCTTCAGGGGGTTTCGCAGAGCGGGGAGAGGCTTTATTTATTTATTTAATTTTCTTATATACCGCGCTATTTGTCATCAGTGCGGTTTACATTGAAACAATACAACAATTGGTCAGATATAACAGACCTATTACAAGTAACAGGAAACGTAACATGGAAGTAAACAGGGAAAATCATTTATATTTCTAGAAAATACATGTTGGAAATATATAAAATCTATACAGTTAGTTAGGGTAGGTATGAGGTTAAAAGGATGGGGGAGGGGAAGGGGTGTTTAGGTGTTTGAAGTGTGCGATGAAAAGGTGGTGTTTAAGGGCTTTTTTGAATTATTTGATGTCTTTAATTGCTCTGATATTGGGAGGGAGTTTGTTCCAACATCTAGGAGCATAATTCGAAAAAGCCCTATTGATGGATGATTGATTAGCTTTTAAGGAAACTTTTGGTATAAGTAGTGTGTCAACAGCTGGAGATCTCCTGGACCTGTTATTTGTTGTGTGTATGATGAGATCAGAGATGGAATCTGGAGAAATATTATTGAAGGCCCTAAAGGTGGTAAGGATGGCCTTATATTGGATTCTACAGTTTATTGGTAACCAATGAAGCTTCTCTAGAATGGGGGAAATATGCTCACACTTTGATGATCCGCAGAGGACACGAGCAGCTGCGTTCATGGCTAATTGTAGAGGATTAATAGTTATATTTGGTAAGCCATGGGGTATTATGTTAGCATAATCAAAGTGCGGCGTGACTAGAGCTTGAAAGATGGTGCGGAAGTCATCAGACTTCATCATAGGTCTCAGATGACGAAGGGTTTTTATCTTGAAGTAAACGGCCTTTACGGTGCGTTTTATATGTTCCTTGAAGTCTAACCTTTGATCCAGAATTACTCCTAGATATCGAATATTTGATTTGACTGAGATCAGCATCTCTGACTTTTAGAATTGATGGAGGGGAGAAAGATTTATTCCTTGTGATTATTAGAACCTCTGTTTTTTTAAAGTTAATACGGAGGTTTTGAGAGAGAAGCCAATCAGTTATTGAATTAAAACAGTTGATTAGCACTGTATAGTTTGGCTATGATACAGATATCGGTGAGAATAATAGCACATCATCCGCATACATAAGGCAGGATATTGGGGCCTCTTCCTCCTCCACGGGTCCTAGAAAGCCGCAATGAGACAACGGGGGTCTGGGAGGGATGCCTGCCAGTTGGAGGGCAATTAAGGCAGTTTCTTTCCGTCTGGACCCGGGTCACATCCGATCAATGGATCTTGGAAGTGATCCGAGAGGGCTATGCTCTCAAATTTGCAAAGCAGGTACATCCAGCGTTTGTTCAATCTCCCTGCGGACCGCCAACAAAAAAAGCAGCAATAGAAGACACTCTTTCAAGACTTATAGCGCTAGGGGCGGTGGTCCCCGTTCCGGAAGACCAATGCGGCTCAGGTCGGTACTCAATTTATTTTGTGGTACCGAAGAAAGAAGGGTCCTTTCGTCAAATTCTAGACCTAAAGCAAATCAATCGCTGTCTCAAACTTCTGCATATCCGAATGGAAACCCTCAAGTCAGTGATTGTGGCTGTAAGACGGGGGGAGTTCCTGACATCCTTAGATCTGACGGAAGCGTATTTACATATTCTGGTCCGAAGGTCTCATCAGCAGTACCTGAAATTCGCGGTCCCAAGAGGACATTTTCAGTTCCAGGTCCTACCCTTCGGCCTAGCAAAGGCCCCCCGGACTTTCACCAAGGTAATGGTGGTGGTGGCCGCAGCCCTTCAAAAGGAGGGAATTTTGGTGGATCCTTACCTGGATGACTGGCTGATCCGGGCGAAATCAGAGGCGGAGAGTCGCAAGGCGACAGCCAGAGTGGTAGCATTCCTGGAGGAGTTGGGGTGGGTCATAAATCGGGCAGAACAGATTAGCACCCACGCAGGAGATTGAGTACCTCGGAGCAAGGTTCAACACTGAGAGAGGAAAGGTGTTTCTACCGAAGCAGAGGTTAAGGGACCTGAGGAACCTCGTATTGCGGTTCCTGGCCAGGTGGAACCCTACAGCCTGGCATTATCTTCAAGTGCTGGGAACCATGGCAGCGACGATAGAGGTATTGCCATGGGCCAGAGCACATATGCGACCGCATCAACGGGCCTTGATACGACGTTGGTCCCATCAGCATCATCCTTTGTCCATGCTGCTGCCCTGTCCATTACTGACCAGGAAGGCTCTTCGGTGGTGGAGGTGCCCAAAGAACCTGGAATTTTATTTATTTATTTATTTATTTATAGTCTCTTCTATACCGCGCTATTCAGCATCAGTGCGGTTTACAATGAACAGTAATTCTCCTCTCCCCCCCCCCTACCTTCCCAGGAGTCTTACAGAATGCCCCTCGAACCTCCCCTGTGGGTGCAGCTGACGATGGATGCCAGTCTAGCCGGCTGGGGGGCTCATTGCGAGGGCCAGTTCGCCCAGGGTTTCTGGGCTCCAGGGGAATCTCGGTGGTCCATCAACAGACTGGAGTTGTGGGCTGTAGCCTTAGCTCTCAGAGCCTTCGAGCCCTTGGTTCGAAAAGCAGTCTGCGTCCTCTCCGACAATGTCACCGCAGTGGCCTACATCAACCGCCAGGGAGGAACAAGCAGTCCTTCCTTGGAGGAGGAAGCGGGCAGCCTATTGCAGTGGGCAGAAGCTCATTTAACAGCTCTATCGGCGCAGCACGTGGCCGGAATGGACAATGTCATGGCCGATTACCTGAGCAGATGCAAGATAGACCACGGAGAGTGGGAACTGGTTCAGGAGATATTCGACCAGGTGGAAGCCCGCTGGGGGACTCCAATTATGGACCTCATGGGACGATGGGCATCAGCCAAGGCAAGTCGGTTTTTCAGTCGCAGGAAGGAAAGGATGTCCGAGGGCTTGGATGCTCTGGTCCAGATGTGGCCTTCAGAGGGTCTCCTGTATGTTTTCCCTCCCTGGGCTCTCATAGGGAGAGTTCTTCAGTGTGTGGAAGCCCACCAAGGGTTGGTAATTCTCATAGCTCCGGACTGGCCACGACGTCCATGGTATGCAGATTTGGTGAGGCTAATGGCCGATCGGCCATGGCGGCTACCCTGCAGAAAGGATCTATTGCTGCAGGGGCCAGTACAAATGCCTCACGTGGATCAATTCTCGCTTATGGCCTGGGCTATTGAAAGGGCGCGGTTCCGGAAGCGGGGTTATTCAGGATCGGTAATTTCAACATTGTTGAGCGTGCAAAAACGCTCGACCTGCCTTTCCTATGTGAGGGTTTGGCTTGTATTTGAAGCATGGTGTGCGGAGCATCAGAAGAAGCCCCTTTCAGCCCTTGTCCCGGAGGCCCTGGAGTTTTTACAAGCAGGATTCGAGAAAGGCCTAGCGCCTAGCTCCTTGTGGGTCCAATTAGCGGCCTTTTCGTGTTATAAGGGTAAAGTCCGGGGAAAGCCCTTAAGGTTCCTACGAGCGGCTAGGTGATTGTGGCCCCAGCAGAGGTCAGTAATTCCCCCATGGGACCTCAACCTGGTGTTAAATGCCTTAACAGGGGAACCTTTCAAGCCAGGGGGGAAATCCTCCCTGAAAGATTTGATCCTAAAAACAGTATTTCTAGTAGCTATTTGCTCGGCTAGGCGTGTCTCCGAACTTCAAGCGCTGTCTTCTCGGCCTTCCTTCCTTTCATTCTACAAGGACAAGGTGGTCTTGCGAACAGTTCGCTCCTTCTTGCCTAAGGTCATTTCTCCCTTTCATGTGAACCAGGTCGTATCTCTCCCGTCCTCCTCTGGGGAAGGTCGAAAGGGGGATGATAAGCTTCGCCTCCTGGATGTGCGCGGAGAGCTGAAGTGTTATCTGTCCCGTACGGCGTCCTTTCGAAAGTCCGAATGCTTATTCGTTCAGTTTGGAGGGCTGCACAAAGGAGAGGTGGCCGCCAAGGCTTCCATATCTGGGTGGATCAGGGAGGCTATTGCATCCGCTTATATCCTGAAGGGGAAGCAGGTCCCGGGGGGTCTTTGCGCGCATTCAACTCGGGCCCAGGCGACTTCCTTGGCAGAGCATAGCTTGGTTCCGCCGCTGGACATTTGCAGAGCGGCTACTTGGTCGTCGCTGCATACCTTTGCCAAACACTACAGGCTGGATGTCCAGAGGACAGCGGATGCCAGTTTTGGGGATGCAGTGCTTCGGTCCGGGATGGCGAACCCCTCCCAGGCTTGAACTGCTCTGTTACATCCCAGAAGAGAGGGACTGGACTGGAGAGATGATAAGGAAGAAGTAATTAGTCCTTACCTGCTAATTAGTGTTCCTGAAGGAACTCCAGTCCAGTCCCTGATCCCACCCGGGTTCTTCAGTTGCAGAATTTACTTTTCTGGAAGGAGAACACCGGACCGAAGACAGATGGCAAAGAGGAGGCCGCAGGGTTCCTTGCGAAGGTCCCGGTGGCATGGTAGGTGGCTAGGACGGGGTCCTGGGGCGTGTGGGTGAGGGCTAAGGCGAGCTCAGGTAAGCTTCTCCTCTCCCCCCCCCCTTACCTTCCCAGGAGTCTTACAAAAAAAAAATAATAATAAAAGAGGGATGTTTTCTGTTAGTCTTTCCTTATAGAGTTATAGTTTTTTAATTGTCTATCTGATAAGTCTGCTTTTTCAATAGATTACTGGTGCCTGTGGGTGGTGCCAGTGGTACTTATACTGCAGCATCATCAAAACGATGATGGACTCAGCCTCCAAGCTGCTGGAAGGGTTGCACAACCCAGAAGAGAGGGACTGGACTGGAGTTCCTTCGGGAACACTAATTAGCAGGTAAGGACTAATTACTTCTTTCAGCATATTACTCCTGAGTCTATCCTCTTTCAGCTTCATCCTATGTCCCTCATTGCAAAGCTTTTTTTCAGTTGAAAGAGGCTCTCCTGTGCATTTATGCCATGGAGGTATTTAAATGTTTCTATCATATCCCCTCTCTCCTGCCTTTCCTCTAAAGTATACATATTGAGATCTTTAAGTCTGTCCCCATATGGCTTATAATGAAGACCACTGACCATTTTGGTAGCCACTCTCTGTACCAACTCCACCCTGTTTATACCCTTTTGAAGGTATGGTCTCCAGAATTGCACACAATATTCCAAATGAGGTCTCATCAAAGACTTATACAGATGCACTATTACCTCCTTTTTCTGCTGGCTATACCTTTCCTTATGCATCCAAGCATCCTTCTGGCTTTTGCTGTCTCCTTTTCTACCTGTTTAGCCACTTTAAGATCATCAGAAACAATCACACCCAGGTCCTGCTTCTCTTTTGTGGACAGACATACTTCACCCCCTACACTGTACCGCTCCCTTGGATTTTTGCAGTCCAAATGCATGACCCTGCATTTTTTAGCATTAAATCTCAGCTGCCAAATTCTTGACCATTCTTCAAGCTTAGCTAAATTATTTCCTCATGTTATCTACTCCTTCTTGGGTGACTATTCTATTGCAGATTTTGGTATCATCCGCAAAGAGGCAAACCTTATCCAATAGCCCTTCCACAATATCACTAACAAAAATGTTAAAAAGAATCAGAACAAGGACAGATCCCTGCGGCACACCGTGGTAACATCCTTCTCCTCAGAGTGAGCTTCATTTACCTGTACCCTTTGTTGCCTCCCGCTCAACCAATTTCTAACCCAGTCAGTCACTTTAGGGTCCATCCTTAGGGTTCAATTTATTTATAAGTTGCCTATGCAGAACGGTGTCAAAGGTTTTACTGAAATCTAAGTACACTACATCTAGGGCTCTCCTTCGGTCCAACTCTCTTGTCACCCAGTCAAAGAAATCAATCAGATTTGTCTGACAAGACCTGCCTCTAGTAAACCCATGCTGCCTTGGTCTATCAGCTGAGGAGGTTATTGACTTCAAAGAGCTTTCTTACCTCTTTGAACTTGAAGGCTAGAGGAGAAGAAAAAGAACTCTAGCAGCAGAACAAAAGCTTTGCTCAAGAACACAAAAAATTCCCCTTTTGTAATACAGCAGAAAAAAATTAGCTATTAAAAATGAAAAAAAAAGCTCCCTTTAAGAGCTCTCAGGCCGAGAGTTTGTATTCAACTGCAGACCCTCTAGGAATGCCCTCTGCAGAACCAGGGCTGGGTTGTTATTCCATCTACTTCATGGTACCCAAGAAGATTGGATCCTTCTGACTTATTTTGGACCTGATGGCATTCAATGCCAAGCTTCAAGTGCTTCACTTTTGCATGGAAACCATAGCGTCAGTCATTGCGTTGGTTCAGCAAAGAAAGTTTATAACCTCCCTGGACCTTGCAGAAGCATATTTCCATATTCCCATCTGGGAAGCAACATCAGTGCTTCCTCTGCTTCTGTGTCCTGGGCTGGGAGTTCCAATTTCATGTTCTGTTTGACTTGGCCATGGCACCTTGCACCCTCATGAAGGTGATAGTGGTGATGGTGGCATTCCTATGCAAGGAAGGCATCCAGATTCACTAATATCTGAGAGCCCGCTTCATCACTTGCTTGGGATGAATGTTTTTCATGCTGGAGAGGATGCACAAGCTACATCAGCAACTCGGGGAGTTTTAGGCTCTGCTAGCACCTCGAACCTGGGACTAGCTGCAAATCCTGGGTCAATGGCATCTACCCTAGATCTGGTCCCTTGGGCCTGGTGTATGCACGCCCTACAGAGACATCTGTTGACTGATTGGTCTACCTGCTCCCATTTGTTCACTCATCGTCTTCCTCTTCCCTGGGAGATCAAGGAACAGTTGAAGTGGTGGTTGCAGTCCTGCCATCTGATGGCCAGGATGCCATTGGAAGTGCCAGATTGGGTGATAAATCACCACTGAAGCCAGCCTGAAGGGCTGGGGAGCACACTACTACTTAGATTACTTATCATTTGTATAGCACTACAAGGCATATGCAGCCCTGTACAGAGATATGTAAGAGACAGTACCTGTTCATAAGAGCTTACAGTCTCATCAAGACAGACAACACAACTGAGGACTAGGATATATCTAGGGGAATGGTAAGTAAACACAGGCGGTGAACAGAAGATGAAGGGGATCAGGATGCAAAAGCAGTCTCAAAGAGGTGAGGTTTTTAGCCTGGACTTGAACAGGGCCACAGATGGAACCTAATGTACTGACTCAGGTAGTTTGTTCCAGGCATAAGGAGTAGCAAAATAGAAAGATCGAAGTCTAAAGTTGGCAATGGAAGAGAAGGGCATAAATAGAAGGGACCTGCTCACTGTGTAGATCAGCTTGTCCAGGGTTGCTGGTCCCATCAGGAGGCTTCCTAGTCGATCAAAAGCTGGAGGGCAGAGCAATCCATCTGGCAATGGAGAGTTTTGGCCTCTCCTAGTGGGCAAAATGGTATGTGTGTTCTCAGACAGTTCCAAGGCTGTGGCGTGCATCAACAAGTAAGGAGGAACTTGTTGTGTTGAGGTGGCGGAACTGTGTCATTGGGCAGAGGAACATCTGATTGCTCTTTCAGCAGCCCACATAATAGGCATCAGAAGCATGCAGGCTTACCTTCAGATGGAACACAATGGATCCTGGTGAGTGGGAGTTAAGCTCAGAGCCAGCCCATCCACTAGGAGAACTAGGTGATCGCCTAGGTAGCAGATCCTGGTGGGCGGCATGCGGGTCGAACCCTCCCTCCAAGCGTGGCACAGCCGCCACTTCAGCCGACATCAGAAAGGGGCAGGAGTGGCATTCTGTGAGCATGCGTGCTGCTGCCTTAAGGCTTGCCGTGGCACGGAAGGGAGGGATCACCATGCCAACCTTCTCCCTCAGGTGGGACAATGGATGCCAGGAGAAATCCTGGCAGAAACCCTTGGGGTGGTCCAAAGGGTGGGGCACAACAGAATGGTGGGCCAGGAGGAGGTGGCACAGGGTGGGTCTACCTAAAGTGGAAGAAACCCTTAGACTTACCCTGGTTAAGCCCTCATGCATTCAACCTCATAGTGAGGAGTGGAGCCTCCCAGTAGTCGACTTGATGGCCACCCAAGAGAATGCCAAAGTGAAGAACTTCTCCAGCTGCAGGTAGGATTACGGGTGGCGGGCTTGGTTGCCCTGCTTCAGGTGTAATCTCAGAAAGGTCTTCTATATGTCTTCTCCCCCCCCCCCCCCCCATGGACCTTGGTGAACTGTCTTCTTTGCAGAATTTGTTCTCACCTAGGCCTGGTGATTCTATTGGCGTTGGACTGGTTGCTCAGGCCCTGGTATGTGGATCTCTTGAGCCTGTTGGCAGGGTTCCCTCTCATGATTCCTCAAGAGAAGGGTCTCCTATGGCAATTATCCCTGGTGATGGAGGATCCCATTCCCTTTTCATTTATGGCTTTGACCATGAGAGGAGCAGGCTGTCCAAGAAGGGCTACTCTGAGGCAGATGGCCTCTACTTTCTTGGCCTATGTTAGAGTCTGGACAAACTTAGAGGTAGAGTTCTTTGCAGGCACTGGAGGCCAGGAAGGTGAACATTTGTCACACTTTCGTCCTCCTTACAGGCCAGTTTGGATCAAGATTGAGACTGTGGCCATAGTGTGCTACTGGGGGTATATTCAAGGGATGTCCTTGGCAGTGCATCCTGACATCTCCTGCTTCCTCATGGGAGTGAAGCAGATCTGTTCCCCAGTATGTCTCACTATCCCTCGATGGAGTCTTTCTCTGGTGTTGAGGGCTTTGAAAGCCCCCCCCCCCTTTTGAGCCCATTTGGAAGGCCTCTCTCAAGGATGTGACCCTCAAGATAAGTTTTCCTGGTGGCAATTGTGTCTGTCAGGAGGGTATCAGAGCTGCAGGCCTTGTCCTGCAGGGAGCCTTTTTTGGTCATCTCAATGGCATCTGTCTTCCTATAGACCATGCTGTCTTTTGTTCCAAAGGTGCTGAAGAAGAAGCTAGTCCAAGAATGTATTAAATTAGTCCAATAAAAAGGTATCACCTTTATTTTCCTTTTATGTTTCTCTTTTTATCTAACTGCCATTAAAATGGACAATGGTATCTGGATAGTGACTGGTGCTGAATATCCAGAAAATGCAGTGACAGGCTGCATTATTCGAGTAGCAGTGATAGTTTAGTCTGTTATCTGGATAGCTACCTGCATAAAATTAGGGCAGCCTTTTTGCCTTTCTCTTGCACAACCTTTACATTGAGCAGCAGTTCCAACAGAACTAGGAGAAACAGAATGGTTTAAAATCAGCAAAGGTATACAACAAGCTGCATACTTTCCACCTACCTCTTTAATTTATATGCAGAACAAATCAGAGAAACAGGACTGTATGAAGACAACCAAAGTGTAAAGATTGGTGGAAGACTCATCAACAACCTCCGCTATGCTGAATGATACTACATTACTGGCTGAAAGTGAAGACGATTTGAAACATTTGCTTCTCAAGATCAAGGAACATAGTCTTAAAATGTGTCTGCACCTTAATTTTACGAAGACAAATATCCTGACAACTGGCAAAATCAATAAGTACATCATTGATGGAGAAGAAATTGTTGATCCAAGTAATTTAAAGTTGTCAACTATCAATACAGAAATCTGACGACGTATTGCTCTTGGTAGAATGGCTATGAAGGACCTAGACAAGATTTTCAAGAGCAGAGATGTCTCTCTCCATACAAAGATTTGACTTGTCTAGGCCTTATGGATGTGAAGGTTGGACACTGAAAAGATAGACAGGAAGAAAATTGATGCTTTTGAATTATGGTGCTGGCAGCAAATACTGTGTATACCATCGACTGCCCGAAGGACAAACCAGTCAGTACTAGAGGAGATCAAACCTAAGCTTTCTTTAGAAGCTCAGATGACAAGACTTCGACTTTCATACTTTAGACACATCATGCAAAGAGAGAGATCATTGTAGAAAGACACAATGCTTGGCAAGGTAGAAGGTCACCATAAAAGAGGAAGGCTGGCAATGAGAGTAGTATTCAAAGCTGCTGTTATTGTATTAATCCATCAACATGAACCGCTTGACTGAAGACCGAACAAGGTTTAGGTCAACTATCCAGAGGGTCGCCAGGAGTCGACATCGACTCGACGACACTTAACAACAACAACAACAACAACAACTTTATGTGTTTCGTCGCTATCTGGATATTTAATTGCTCTGCCCATAGACCGCCCTGGTGCAATCCCAGTAGTGTCAAGGCAGTCTGTAAGATATTCAGTGATGCTATCAGGATAGTGCGAGTAAATTACCAACAGACAACTGGGCCAGCGGCACTTGTCTGGATAGCAGGTGCTGTTGTCCAGATAAGCGTTTCTGAATATTGACCTCCCCCCCCATTAATAAAGTAAATTAACTTGCTATCTAGTGAGATGGCATAAATGACTGTAAAAGTGCATTCATTAATTAAGAAATGACAGAATTACAGAAGCTACATGTAGAGAATGGAGAAAGAAATAATATAGCCATTAAATCTTTGTGAAAGAAACCACCTAGATTGTATATGCTGAAGAAATGGTTAATTTATCCACTGTCAGCATTAAAAGAATCAGTTTAAATAGATTTTACTACTTTATTTCACCATTCAGGTCTTTGTGTATGTTTCAGTTGTTATTGAAGATAATAAAGCCTGACATTTAATCTAAGCCTCAGAAATGGAAAAACCAAGTGATTGCTCTTGTTTAAGTCTTCCCTAGACTGGACCCATGAAGTCACTAATTTATAAGTAATTACTAAGCCTGGCTGGCCTCCTACCAAAGGAGATCATCCTCAAAGACCCTTGTTAGGTTGAAAAGTAAGAAAGATAGCTAGAACAAACTGCCTTTTTTTCCTCTGTCGAGCAACACTAAAAAATAAGCAAATTCCATAAAAAAAACAGTCTAAAGCTTCCTGCATGGCATCCATATGGAGATGGCAATGCTCACCTTTTACAAACCCCTTTGATTTACTATCACACTTACGCAACCCTATTCAACATTTATTCACCTCTTATCCTCATGCAAGTCTTTTTCCTTTCATTAAAAAGATTATACATAAGGCTCATTCTAAGAGTTTATCGTTTGGAATTTTAGAAGTTCATTTTTGAGGCCATTAGATGCTTTCCCAGGGTCAGAAAAATGGGAGTTTATCAGTGTATTCCCCTTGCAAAATAATTTTCTGTGACATTTTAGGTGAAGTCTATTCAATATTCCACACACAGTTTTCTAGCGGTGTTATGCTGACAGTCTCCTTCTTTCATCTCCACCGCAGCATCTGCCAGCGTCAGCCCCCCTTCGTCCAGCCCCAGCAACAGCGTCAGCCTCATCTTCTCCCAATTTCAGACCTTCCCTTGTCCAAGCTCCAGCACCCTTGTATCTTTTGTTTTTGCTGTTCTATGCTTCTTTGCTGGCACTGCCACTGGCACCATGGAAGGATGTGAAATGTCAGAACATTAAATATGGGAAATAGTATAAAAAACAAGTTTCTTTTCTCTCCTCCAAGAGAAAATTCTTTAAGTGAGAAGGATTCACAAACACATAAATACTACTAATTGTAACGAGATATTTACAAGGATAACAAAGGAAAAAAGTAGCCCCAAAGGCAGGAATTCATGCTGTAAGAACCCAAAGAAAAGTTTCCTACATGCCTTTGTAGGCCTGGAAACATCTATAAATATCAAAATCTTATGTCTACAAAATAACGGGCCCGATATTCAAAGGCATTTACATGGTTTACTGACCTGTAAATGGTACTGACACAGTTAGTGCCACTGAATAGCCCTGATTAACACCGCTACATTCTCCGATGCTAACCATTTAGCATCGGTGCATGTTGGGGGCGTTCCAAGGCAGAGCAGAGACGGCACCAATTGCTAACCGAACAATGGCGATATTGCACCGCTGCCTGGTTAGCAACCCATAGGTAAAGATAGGCCAGCCTTTGCTGCACCTATCTTTACCCGTGTGAGCTAACCGGGCAACAGCTCAGTATCACCGTTGCCCGGTTAGCTTCTGCGATGTCTATGGCTGTATGGCAATGCCGGGACCGCAAATGACCCCGGCATTGAATATTCAGGGTTAAAGTTAGGTGGCGACATCTATGCGCCGTAGAGGTGTATAACCATCACAAATGAATATCGGGCCAACAAGTCCTTTTTCTTAAAAATAGACTTAAATAAACTGTTTATCGTTCTGAGAAACAAATGTAGTGCTAGTGCAATATTATCTTGAGAATCCTCTAAGAAAGCATTAAGATCAAATCAGAGATAGGTAGCAAAACATCCAAACCCTGCCCTGATTACTCAATGGCCTTTAACCCTGCCCTGATTACTCAATGGCCTTAGAACGATCAGGCACATAATAACATTTGGGGCATGTTTATTAAGCTGGGCTAAATGTTGCATGCACCATTTGTAACCAAGTCCCATTGACTAACCGTTAGCCCAGCTTAGCCCTTTAGATATATCTGTGCTATCGGTATTAGGCAAAACAAGAATCTCTTTAAAATTCTTCCTTAACAATATTTCTGGAGAGAGTAAAGCACTAACAGGGCACTGAAGAAAACTCACGTGGTATAGAAGGGAAGACTAAATAGGCCGTCTGGTCTTTATCAGCTGTCATATTTCTGTGTTCCTAAAAATAGTCCCTAAATTTTGAATATTATGATGCAAACTCAAAGAGGGATCTTTACTAAAGGACGTTAGCTGTTATTGTAGTGTTAACACGGGAAAAAGCATGCTGTGGTGACAGCTAATGCGATCGAAATACTGCTACTGCAGGCAATTTTCCATGGTAGCTGCATTTTGTATGGAAAATGAGGGGGGAGGCAGGATCGGTTTGGGGGAAATGGTGTGGTGATAGGAGGCAACTGGCGCGCAAACAATTGTCATGGGCTGGCTGTCCAAATCGCTGCTATTGAGGCTGCAGATAATGCCACCTGCAGCCAAACCTTCAGTATCGCTTCACAGCCACTGCCGATCAGCAGCAGCGTGCTGATTCCCCCCCTCCCCCCATGACCTCCCTTAGGTCTTCTCCTTGCAAAAGGGTGCTGGTTCTGTGGATCTTCTGATCCCCTGGAGGGGCCCTTTCAGCACATTCCCCCCCCCCCCGGACTGCACCCAACCCTTAAAGGATGCTGTCTGGGGATCTCCAGGGTCCCTCCAGCCCCCCCCCCCCCCCGAACCAAGCTCCCAGCTAGACAGCCAGCCCCCCAGAAAAGCTAGGATGCTGGCTAATGAGTTGGGATCCCCCTGGCTCCCCCACTCCTCCAACCTTACCATAAGTATTCCTGGTGGTCTAACGGGAAGGGGGCAAGGGCGGTCCCCACCTGATCCTGCCACCATCTCTGGCACTATACAAAATGCAAAATGGTATCTTATCGCTAGGGAGCAGCAACGGGGGGGAGGAGGGGGGAGCGGGATCGGCATGTTGCTACTGCCGATCGGGGAGCACAGAGCAGCTACTTGCTCTGGCCTCCCCTTGCTTTCTCCATTTAGCCCATATTCCCTCCATCAGCAGGCAGTGTGCAGGGAACACAGGCTTGTGCAGTAATCAACCGCTCTGTGTGGTATCTGCAGGGCAGATGCTTGCTACTGCTCCTATAGATATCACACAGGTTTTGCAGCTATTGCACGGCTTATTTATATATGCCACACGGTAGATGTAAAAACACCACACTTTAGTAAACATGCCCCAAAGAGTCTTTAGTAGAGGAAATGGACATATCTTATAAATATGCAGCTTGAGGGTCCAAAATTGCAGATTTCTTATTAAAAAATTCAATTTTACTGTCAAGAACTGTAAAGTTAACAGCCATTTCTTGAGTAAACTTACACAACCAAGAGGTAATATCATCAATAGAAGCCTCAATTCTAGTCGCCACTTCTATATCTTGCAAGGAAACTTGAACATCAGTTCTATTCTGAGAGGAAACTACAAAAGGGTTCCAGGACACAACACGAAAAGTAGGAACTAATAAGGAATCACCAGAGAAGAAAGAAAACAAATGAATCCTTGATCACTGAAAAGCTCTGATGGGAAGGAGTTTCTGGTGGGGGAGGCGATGTATACTCAACTCAGCTAAATGAGGCACCCTCAGGGGAAAAAGTTGGTAAAACAGTTCTTCGAAATGAAAGTTCCCCTTGCTGCTTCAAATGTTTATCCATTAACTTGACTGAAACCACTCCAGATGCAGCAGGTGTTTTGATCTTGTTTTTCCTTTAGGAGGCATCACAGAACTTTTAATAGTAACTGTTGGTGGTAAAATTCCTGCTGCTCCGCATGAGCTCCAAAAGAGTTGTGTCCCGCCCCTTTGGGCACACTTCTTTGGGCGCCACAGACTGTAGTGGGTTCCGCTGCTGACATCAGCAGGTTGTCCAAGTGGTGCCTGTGTCCAGATGATCTTGCTTCTGTTCCTTTCAGGTATCTTCAACACATCTGCACTATTGGGGCTCCCAAACTGCCGTAGGGTGCCGCGGGCTATGGCGGATCCTGTTGCTGACATCAGCAGGTTGTCCAAGCAGCGCCTGTTTCCAGATGGTCTTGCCTCTGCTCTTTTCAGGCAACCTCACCACACCTATGGTGTTCTCAATAGAGGATCCCCGATTTTATTTACTTATAATTTTATATATATATGCTAAAAATCTAAAATACTAAACAGCTTACAGAAAAACATATGACATGATTCAGGCAAATAACAAATGAAAAAAAATCATAACAACATAAATAAAAACAAAAGTTTATTTTTTAACATAAATAATTGATGTTGGAAAGAATCATACAAAATGGATTGAGGAATGTCTTTCTGTTCATCTGTCTGTCTGTCTGTGGGTAAAATAACTCTCTGAACATTTACCAGAAGGGGATGAAACTTGGCATGATAAAAAGACACAGCAGATTAAAAAATAGGCCAAATTGGACTGGAGATTCCAGAGAAATAACTCCCCCCCCCCCAAAAAAAAAATAGCTCAATGCATTTCTGTAGGAGGAGTTGGCATAGGAACTTAGATATTTTACAACATAGCAATTAGGGAATTACTCCATTCAAACTCCTCTCACTGCTATCCCCTGCCTCCCCTACACAATTGTCCCACTAACCCTTAACCTGTCTCCACCCGCAAAAAAATCTTCCCTCACAACTGTCCTACCAACTTGCCAAATGTTCCTACCATGAAAAAAATACCCCTACAACTGCCTCACCACCCTACAAACTGCACTATCTCCAAAAAATCCCCCCGCAAATCATCCCACCATATTGTAAACTGTCCTCACCCGAACAAACAATCTCCTGCATCTGCCTCACAAACCTGAAAACTGCCTCACCATCGCACAAAGTGCCACATTTCCTTATCATCCTGCCAGATCAGTCCAGCGAGCAGGTGGAAATAGACCAGAGTAACTTTCAGTGATGTCATCATTTGTATATATGCATCCTGCAGATGGCGAGGTGTGTGGACTGGTGCAGTAGTGCAGATAGGCCTGCCTTCCCTGGCCCATATTATAGTCGTGTGGCTTGTGTATTTGAGACCTTGGAACAATATTTGCTCAGAGCCAACAGTTGTCTCCTCAAGCCAACAATTGTCCTCTGTTCAGCGCTGTCATCCATGGGTTCCAGATCTGGTTGGCCAAAGAGCAGACAGCAAGACCCCCGGAGACCCCTGAACAGGGGTTGGTAAGTTTAGGCCCAGGCCCCCCTTCCCTCTCACCGTCCTCTCTCTGCAAGTTCTGCTTATATTTCTCTATTTTATATTTTTGCTCTTTTTGTCTGTTTGGCTCTCTGTCTTAGCAGTTTAAAAAAAACAAAAATATCTCCTTTCAGGCAGCTGGACCTTCCCAGGCCTGTGTGAGCAGCCGACCTGACAGGTAGAAGGATTCCCTTATTGATCGGGAGTTCCTTTTTTGTCGCCATTCTTTTTCCATCAGGTTTTTCCTTAGATTTTTTTCCTTTAACCACATTTGAGCTCTTCTGCGATACCAGATGCACGGAGGTATGCTGCTTACTATTCCTGTCGAGGGAGCTCTGCGGCTGGCTCTTTTTTTCTCCAAGTGCAATGGGAGAAACCTTGAGGCACATTTATTCAGCAATGTTTGAGGTCCGATGCTAATTTTGTTGCCTCTTCTGCATCATCCATGATTTTTCCCAATGGCAGGATGGAATGGCGGCCATCTTGGATAGCCTCATTGTCCTGGCTGAAGGGGAGTGTGGTGAAGGGCCACAGGGTCAAGCTGACAGGCCCCTGAGGGTCTGCCAAGGCCCCAGGGCCTGTTCTTAACCGGTTTTGAGCAGCAGCTCCCGAAACATTTCATGGGCTTTTTTTCAGTCCCTGGTAGCTGCGTGGCAGTCTCCTTCATGGGGTTCAAGGCCCTGAGCTCCCTACAGGGGACTCAGGCACCTCTAGCATCTCACCCTCTGGCAGCAAGGAGGTTAAGCACTCTTGTCCCTCATTTTCACCTGTCTTTTTCTCTGAGAGTCCAGCCCAAATTGCACTGGAGAATTGTCTGTGCTGATTAGTATCTGCATTATTTATTCATATGTTATTTACTTGCTGCTCATTATACTTTGTGGCATTATACAAGCAATGTTAAAAAAACCATAATATAAAAATGCTGCCCCTCAATTACCTCAAAGCATCCAAATTAACATTATCCATACTCATCTATACATTGGCATCCTAAACAATTTGAACATAGGCAGATTGAGCTGGCTAAAGTTACATGCCATCAACATTTGTAAATCATGCCCATAGCTGACATGAGGGCAATTCTGAAAGTATGCCTGATGGTACATGCTTTCACTGAGGGCATGCGCACTTCGCCCAAATTCCACCCAGGCACAAGTATGCACATAAAAGATAAAATACTATAATTTATGTGTGTTCTTAACAAATCTAGTCGTAGGCATCTATACCAGCTCTGGGGCAGGCAGAAGTGCTTGTGCCTTAGAGTTATTTGCTTATTTGTCCTCTTACGTTACGCCTTGACAAATTTTCTTGGAATCTAGGAGCCAGCCTAAAAATCTAGGAGCCAGCCACCAAAACGTAAGTCACCAGTGCATGCTCCCTCCCCCTCCCCCCCAAAAATGGTGCATCGCAGTTACTTTTTTGGGCCTGATTTACTAAGACTGTTTCCTCATTTTTCTTGGGAAAAAGCTTAATAAATCAGGCTGTTAAAGGGCCACTGTACAATGACAACAAAATTCAGTGGCCCCATTCCTCCTCCTCCTCCCACCACCCCCACCGACCCATTAAGCTAACGTGTGTGTGCATATGTGTAAGAGAGTGTGTGTGGCATGGAGATGGGGTGCGTGTGTGTGCAGGTGTGGTGAGGATATGGGGTGCCTGTGTGTGTATGTGTGGTGTGGGGGTGGAGTTGCCTGTGTGTGTGTGTGTGGCGGGACAGGATTGCGCCTGTGTGTGTGTGGTGGGAGAGGGGTGCGCCTTTTGCACATACACATTGTGCCCTTCACTTCCGATGCATTCATCCCTTTTCCCCCACTCCAAGCCCTCTCCTGCTGTCCCCGCACTATCCCCAGACTCTCCCCTTCAGCTCCCCCACTTTGCATCCTCCCCACCATTCACACTGATGGCTGAATGAATTAAAGGGGCAGTAGGTTTTAGTAAGTACTCTGCCCTTTTAGTTCATTCAGCTGTCTGTACAGAAAACTTACTTAACTCTTTTTTTTGTTTTTGAAGACATGAGCTCTCCCAGCCAGATCCTTTTTGGCCCTTTTGTCTACAGGGGCTCTTCTGGCTGCACGTGGTCCTTTTCGTCTCTTCTGCCCATAAAGGTTGGGATCCCCGCTGGCAGACACCAGTTCTCCTGGCCACGCATGGCCCTTTTCAACACTTCTGCCTGTTTGGGTTGGAAGCCCTACAAGCAGACCCTGGCTTTCCAAGCCACCTCTGAGCCTCAGGCACTAGGTCTGATATTTTGGTTGCCATGGTGACCTGGCACCTGCGGTTTGTCAAGCCCTGACTTACATTAGTATTCTATAAAGAAAGTAGATGCTTAATTTTCTTTATAAAATAGGCTTGATTTAGGCATGGAAAAATGTGCATTAACTAGGTGGGAATTTATAAAAATGCCCTCTAGTTTAGGCATGTTTCAGGCACCTATATTAAGGCAATTTTCTAACAGTAACTAGGCGCCTACTTATCGTTATAAAATACTAGTTTGTGTTCTTCCATTGAGATGAGGACATTTACACTAGCCCTGGAGATACACATGTAAATATGCGTATACATGCTCTGCCCAAACTCCGCCCCCGTGCACGCCTACCTGCAAAGTATATATCATCATGTCAGGATGCAAACTTTTACACGAGTTGGTATTGTATAAGAGGCCAATTACAGGCGTATGTGCCCACATGTGCGTGGCAATGGCTTTATAAAATTATCTCCATTGGGCTTAATTCTGTAACTGAGCACATGCATAAATAGTGTGTGCATGCTGTTCCCTCTGTACACGCCAGTGACGTTTAGAAAGGGAAGCCTGTGCGTACTTCCGTGCTGAAAATTACCCCAGGGAATGTATGCAATTACATCTGACTGCTTTTTACTAGGCACAAATTTTCTAGGTTACTTTGTGCGTGCATGTTCCTTCCAACCCCCCTCCCAAAACCCTTTCATTCAGTTTGAGGGAACTTGCACATGTGCACGTACTTTTGAAGATTATATGCGTGTGCGCGCAAAATAACCCGGAAACGGCCTTTAAAATTATTCTTCTGACTATTAAACTCCAGTCGTGCTCGGCTGCAAGAGCAGAGCGTTTTCTTTCTTTTGAAGACCGAAAAGCTGTGCATTATCCTGATTTCCCTTGGAAGGCAATTCCACAGCTGCAGACATTGAAAGTATGAGCAACTGCCCTCTGCCAGCGAATACAACCCACAGAGGGAAGAATTAACAGTCTTCTCTTACAAGGGATGCAAGGGGTGGGAAGGATAATAATTAAACAACTTGTCCTATAAATAACCAAGATTATCGCTCTGCAAAGCCTTAAAGGTTAAAGTTAACGTTTTTAAATCCATAACCTTATAAGAATGGGAGTGACACGGTACCCGCAACTCAATCCACCCAAAATCTGGCTGTGGTATTCTGAATGTACTTTGGCATTATCTTTGATGCTGATCTGTATATGCTGAGTAGCAGTAATCTAGCTTTGATGTGAGCTAGATGGGTCACGTGCTGTACAGGCAGGTAAAGCTGCAGCTAAAGAACTATATGCGAAGAGCCAAAACACACTTTCGCTACAGAGACAAATCGTGTGTAAAAAATAAGTACATTTTCAGACCTATGTTTTGTACCACGGAATGTAACATAGTAACATTTATTTATTTTATTTATTTATTTGAACTCATTTCTATACCGCTCCTTCCGGTGATCAGCAGCGGTTCACATCAAACATTTAACTCTGCAAAGTTAGCAGTTTACATAAAACAAAAATTAGCAGTTTACATAAAACAGTAGTGTGGAGCATTGAACGTGTAAAAAAGGTAACATTTAACTTCATAACTCAAACTATTTACATAATAAGGAACACATATGGTGATACATATGGTTAAAAACTATATACAATATATTTGAATATAGTATATGACGGCAGAAAAAGACCAGTATGGTCCATCTAGTCTGCCCAGCAAGGTGGCAAGAGTAGGTGCACAGTCACCCATCCCCAAGCCTTTCTTTAGGGGTGCACCCACCGCACCGTGTAGGGCACCCCTGTTTATTGAGATATAAGAGATAGTTAAGTTTATTTTAATTTTATCTTGTTGCACTGTGTCTGTCCCATGCCGTTTTGAATTCTGTCACTGTATTTGCCCCCACCACATCCATCAGGAGGGCATTCCAAGCATCCACCACCCTTTCAGTGAAAAAGTATATTTCCAGGAACAAGCAGGAATGAGTCTTCACATATGGGTAGGTCGGTACCGACGGAGCCTGTGCGGGAACGCTCCCCAGCGTCCAATCAGAAAGCATTTGGTAGCATCCCTCAGCACCTGCGTGCTGCCTTCCCGCCTTTCCAACTGTCTCTCCTCAGTTTTTGTTTTTCCGCGGAGCCGGCAGGACGTCCTCCTGTCACCGCAGAAACCTTTTTCTTAAATTTTTTATTTCTTGTTTTCTTGTGGTCACGGCTGTTTTCCCGCCGCCACCAGTACCGCCGGTGGGGTTTTTTCTTTTCTTTTTCTCAAACTGAGGGACAGTTTTCCCTCAGTTTCTGTCTTACAATTTTTTGGGCCTATAAGGCCTCTCCATCATGGAGCCTTCTTCCCCTAAGAAGTGCCTTCACTGTGGAAATTCAGTTTTCTTTTTAGACTCCAATGACTGGTGTCTAACCTGTTTGGGTCCTGACCCTTTTTCCCCTGAACCGTCAGGCTACAATACTGTGAGAAGAGACTCTCTTTCGAGTTTCCCTCGATACCGTTTTCCCTCCCTTGGGCAGGGCACCGGCCATTTCTTCTCTTCAGGATCAGGTAACCCACAAACAGTCTGTTAAGACTAGCCAATCCTTGAGTGGTAAATCTCATGCTAAGCATGCTGACGGTCCCGGCCTTGCCCTCAAGACCCCATTGGCATTAAAACCCCGGCGGGAGTCTTCGGGCTCTAAAGCATTTCAGGGGTTTCAGGTTGTTCCTGGGGCTCACCCCTCACAGAACATACCTGAGCCATGCTTGGTGGTGGCATCCGCTTTGAGCGGTAACGATACCCCGGCATCGGCACCGGTGTTGCGTGATCCGCTCTTCACCAGGGATCGTCATCGGGCATTCTCGGTACCTTCGGGACCGACCGAAGCGTTCCAGCTTGACTTTCCAGTATCGGCAGTACCGCCGATACCACCACCGACGTCGGTACCCTCTAGGCATACATCGATAGACTCGCTTCCTTCGATGCCGAGCCTAGAATCGATTTCTAGTCTAGAGGACTGGGTACCGACGCGCCTCGGAACCGATGTTTACCGATTCCGCATGCACGGTACCGAGGATAATCACCAAGGGTTTTTGGTTACCTCGGTACCGCTTGAGCAGCCTCCGATGACTGCTTCGGTGTCGATTTCGCCTTCGATTCCGGCACAACTACCTGTATCGGTATCGATGCCGGTACCTGCAGTATCATCGGGACCAGCTCCTTCCATGCTTTTTTCACCTGGATCGCTCCTCTCTATACCTAGTTTGGAGTCAATACCTGGCATGGATGATGCACTACTGACTGTCTCGACTCATAACTGCCAGTTCCAGTTGTCCATCCATTACAAATCCTGTTCTGCACCGGACAGCTTCATCCTCCGATGCCCAGGCTACCTTTTCAAATTTAGCCTGTCCAGGGATGGTTCCCATCGGAGATCCTTCTTTTCAGAAATTTCTCCTTGACATGGAAACCTTCCTTAATATTCCTATCCCTGGCTATGAGTCTTCTCAGGCTTTTTCTGCAGGAAAGGAAAATATAATGCTTCCTTTACATCACTCTTTGCAGAATCTTCTTCTGGGGATATGGGAAAAACCTTTAAGGGTTTCTTCACCTCCTACAGCAACTGATCTTCTGTCCTACAGCAACTGATCTTCTGCCCCCCTCTCCAGGATTTCAAAAGCCTCAACTTCCCCATCATTCCATTGTAGTGGAATCAGCAATGAGGAAGGTAAAAAGCAAGAAAAAACATTCTTCTTTCCTGCCAGGGCGTGCATCTAGAACACTGGATGCCTTTGGACGTCAAACCTTCCAAACATCTATGCTGGCAACAAGGATTCTCTCATATATTTTCTATATGAGTCTATCCCTTCAGGAGATCACAAAGAAATTATCTCTTTTGACTCCTTTTCTCTCAGAGCCCAAGGCTGCAGACTATTCCTTACTTCTTAGTCATAGCCAAAATATCTCTTGGTTTCTTTCTCGTGCTTCCCTAGACTCTTTTGAGTCTGTTAGCAGAACTTCTGCTATAGCCATAGGAGCACGTCGTAAAGCCTGGCTCCAAGCATCAGACTTGAGTAGATGGGCACAACAAAGACTGAGTAATACTCCTTGTACTGGAGAAAATCTCTTCAATAAGGAGTCCTTACGTCAGGTTGCTCATTGCTCCACTGACTTTCCTGTTTCTGAGGGCCATCCTAAGCCCTCTCCTTCCTCAGCAGGTAGGAAATGCCCTACCAAACCTTCTTTCCCTAAAAGAAAGAGGTTTTCCTCTTCTCCTGTCCATCATTCGGATGTTCCCAAGCAGGGGAAGTCTTGCCCTGGTCTGAAGAATCCAAACTCTAGCCAGGCTGAATAAACACAGTAACCATAGGTTTCTGATTAATCTTTTTATAACTACAGTTACTTTCTTTTCAGCAGAAGTTTTTCACTGTTTTTCCATTCAAAACTCTGCTCAGGGATTCCTATTCTCAGGAAATCTATTTACTCTTCAGTATGCTGAACTGTCCGGATATTCATGTCTATAAGTTACAGGGTTTTCCACCTCTTCTTGACTAGAAGAGAGGTTTAGCAACTATCACATGATAGTTTCTCTGTACCAGCATGAATTTTTTCCTTCCAGGGACTTACCAAGTGGTACGTCCTTTCTTCAGCTTCTATCTCTACCCTCTTCGCCAGGGTTTCCCCTATAAGAGTGGTACCATACCATTGAAAGACTTTTCTTGTCTTTCTTTTCACTGTAGAGTTTCTTCTCCTGAGTAAACTCCCTTCTTTATCTGGGCAGCTCTGCAGACAGAGACAGCTTGCTCTCTTTGTTCAGTCTGTCTCTCTACTTGACACAGACCGACTCTCTCTGTTGTCCTATTCAATAGCTGCCCATGCAGGAGTTCCAGTAATTGACTACTGGTACTTTTCCACAAGTCCCAGTCTTGTCTTCCACCACTTCTGTCTGGCCTTAGTAGTGATTCCAAGACAGTTTTCTACATCTTTCTTGGATAATCCTTTTCACTACAGGCTTCTTACACTATCTTCTACCCTTGCCATCTCCAATCCCTGGGTTTGGCAACGTAGTGGACGTGGCTGTCAGTTTTCTCCATCAGCCAGTTCTACATCCCAGTTCTCCTGCATAATGCTCTCTGCAATCCTACTGAGAAGCTTTCCACTATGGGCCCTTGCTAGAGAGCATAGAGTTTCTCTAATGGCTATCCATCATGGTTTAAAAAGGCTTCCTCAGTCATCCCCTATGACTGTGAGGGTTCTTCACACCCTACTATCTTCTTTTTAAAAAAAAAAAAAAAAGGGGGGGAAAGGACATAAGCCTTCTCCACGTGAAAGTCTAGAAGTTATCCCATTCCTATAGGGAATATACTCTTTTTTCTTGCAGCTTGTTCTCATGGTATCCTAATACTTCAAGGACAGCACATATTAATCTGGAAAACGCCTGATACCTCCTTTGTCCCTCACGTAGGTCAACCTGGTATCTCATTCTATGCGTTTCTGTCCTTTTACCATGCTGGAGTTCCACAGGACTCCGGACTCGCTGTTTACAGACTGATATTATCCTCTGTTTTTTCACGTAACCATCCTGGTTATTCACTGGATAGCATTCCTTTACCATCATCTCTGGGGGAATAGATTCTCTATATACCTTCTCAAGTAGGTTTCACCTCCTTGTTCTTAGATGAATCTTTTCCCTTCACATCTCCATGTGAATGTCCTGATATGCATAACTCTGTCTGCTTATTGCAGGCATCTATCTTTACACCTATATATGCAGGTATATATATCTATGTATATCTATACCTATATACATCTCTCTAGCTGTCTCTGTCTGTCAGCTAAGTGTGCATATGCTATGCCCTTTAGATCTCATTATAGATATATATATATCTATATACCCGTGTATATATATATATATATATATATATATTTATTTATTTATTTATTTATTTACATTCTCTTATATACCGCGCTATTCTGCATCAGTGCGGTTTACATTGAACAAACTGAAATTACATTGAACAGGGCATTATAACTTGGATATAACTATTTTACAGGGAACATGGGCTATGGAGGGTTAAGTGGCTTGCCCAAGACCACAAGGAGCACCTGTGGGACTAGAAACCCCAGTCCTTCCGGCCCAAGGTTGCTGTCCTCTAGTGGGATTTGAACCACCGACCTTCCGGCCTGAAGTACCTTGCCCCAACCACTAGGCTACTCCTCCACTCATATATATATATATACACACATATATCTACATATATGTGTGTATCTGTCCAGATACTTATTATACGTAGATATGTATTTCTATACTTAACTCTCTGACTGTCTATGCTCATAAAGGTTTTTACCTTCCTGTATGTTTCTGACAGTGGGCTTGCACAGCTTCATACTGTTCCACAGTATGTTTCGGATATTATGCACACAACCACTGCTGTGGTACTGACAGCCCTAGGTTTACGTATCCCTGAAGCTCCATACCCCAATGTCTTCCTATCTCTCACCAGTTAGGAAAGACATGGTGGATCTTCAGTGGATTTCAGATTCAATTCCTCAAACATCTGTCCTTTCTTGGGAGTATGGGGTTCTTCTCATACCCTTTCCTCCCTCAAGGACTATGTCTGTTTATCCAGATCGGTCAGTCTTCCTCTTTGGCTCCTACCTCTGAATACTTCTGTAGCCAAAAGAGTTTTCAGCTTTCCATGAAGCTTCCCACTGCAGACCTGACGTGTTTGTGCTACCCCAATTGAATCCTGGGGTCACCTCTTACTTCCAAATGTTGACCTCCACCTTCACTCCAGTGAGGTCACCTTGAACATTATTCTACTGGATCCCCAGTAGACTCCATCAGCCTCTCTACTTCCTGCAATCCAGTAGGTGAGCGTCATATGGTGATTGTTCATTTCAATGTTATGATGGTTGTTCATTTCAATATATCTTTTGATAATGATCATACATACAAGGACTCCTTGTGGGTAGTCCTTTCTTAGGTTAGCTGTTCTTTCTGCAGCTCCTCTCTTTTCAACTCCTGCCCTCCATCCTCAGGATGCCTGGCCATGTGAGTGTAGCATGTTTTCAATCTTCAACATGTTAGGGCTCCAGGCATCTTAGCTTGGGAGTCCCCATATGTGAAGACTCATTCCTGCTTGTTCCTGGAGATAGCACAGTTACTTACCTGTAACAGGTGATCTCTGGGAACAGCAGGAATAAGTCTTCACAACCCACCCACCTCCCCTAGGAGTTGTATTTCTATATCTCTCTTTCCTTCCTCTTTCTCTCTCTTTGTCTCAGCTATAAAACTCAACTGAGGAGAGACAGTTGGAAAGGCGGGAAGGCAGCACGCAGGCGCTGAGGGATGCTCCCAAAAGCTTTCTGATTGGACGCTGGGGAGCGTTCCCGCGCAGGCTCCATCGGTACCGACGTACCCATATGTGAAGACTTATTCCTGCTGTTCCCAGAGATCACCTGTTACAGGTAAGTAACTGTGCTTTCCTGACATTGCCTTTCAGTTTACACCCTTGCAGCTTCATGTTATGCCCTCTAGTTTTACAGTTTCCCCATCTTTGGAAGAGGTTTGTTTGTCCATTAATACTCTTTAAGTATTTAAAGGCCTGAATCATATCTCCCCTGTCCCTCCTCTCCTCCAGAGTGTACATATTTAGGTCTTTAAGTCTCTTCTCTACTTCAAATGTGAGATGTGGGTTGCATTCTCCTTCCCACAAAATTTCTGAATTGCCAGCTTTTAATTTGAAATTGTTCTCTCGTAACCACTCGGCCATCTTCCTATACCTCACTTATTTTTGTACTTGGAGCAATACCTTCAAGGTTGTCTCTGTTTATGGTCTTTCTCGGCCTAATCTGGGTTATCTCTGAATGCCTGGATCTTATAAGTGATTTTCGTTGTGACCTTTAGGGTAGTTTGCCAGCTGGCACTATGATTAATACCAAAAAATCTACATTTATAACTTATGTACTTTCTGTTTAATTTTTCAAGCCAAGGGCCAAGTTAATGATCTGCCATGAGTCTAACAATACATATACCTGCTACTAGAAACAAAGTTTGTGCAAATTAATCTATTAAATTGATCCAACTAAATGAAGTTTTACTCTGCCCATATTTTCTTCTCTTGGAGGGAAGTGAAAGAAAAGGAAGAGACATTTGTGTAATATTGCTACTTTTCATCTCATAGAGTTCATGCGTAGCCCTCTCTGCGGTGTCTCAGAGATTTGTAACTTTTAATTAGATGTTCCCCTCCTTAATTAACCCCTCTTTGTTTTGCTCTATCTGTTCTGTCCTTTTTTTACAATGGAGTTCTTTTGTGAAGTGGCCTTTCAGAAAGGGTGCCCAAGTGCATTCTGGGCTGTCCAGAGCAGAAAAATGCCGGCAGCCTTACACGTCCCCCTTAGGAAAGCGTGCAAGCTAGCATAAGGAGACATCCAACACAGTAGCAAAATGAAAACATGAACCTTCATTCCCTGTCCGTGTTCCTTATCGGCACCCTCCAGATGTATGTCTGACAGAATAAGCCCTTTTCCGATGCCTGTTCGTGCCTGCAGCGGGTATAAGTTGGATGTGGCTTGAGTTCTCTAAGGCATTTCTGAAATCGGGCAAGGATGTCCAACTTCTCGGGAGCCCTGAGACGTCTACTCTGTGCCCTCTTTCAGACCTAGGGACATCCACAGAGCTCGCTTCTAAAATAGCTCTGAGGATGTCTCCATGCCCGTTTTCAGATGTCCAAAGCATGAAAGAGCTTCTGAAATAACCCCGTTAATGTAAACTGCTTTGCTACAGATCATGTAAAAGATCAAGTTTTTAATAAACATAAACATTTATAGTGTGAACTGAAGGGCGGCCAGTTTTCATCAGGACATTTTTGGCATAAATTGAAATGTCTTGTTTTAAATGTTGCATTTTTGTCACTATTCAGTGGTGCTGTGCGTTTGCTTAGTGCCGCTGAATATAGGTGCCAGTTTATGTGGTAAAGGGATGCACAGTGTATACGTATGGGCATTGAAAATAGGCGCCTCTATGTTTCGACTATGCATTTGGTTAGGTGCTCCAGGTTAGGCCTGGTTTTGCAGTGCATAAACCAAATGCATAGTCTTGGCATCTAGGTGTCGAAAATAACACTGGTCAACAAATTTTTACAAAAGTCATGTTACTGAAATAAAAATAGTCATTTCTTATCAATTTTTATATGCTGAACATGAATATGACAGTGAAATTGCAAAGTTGGCTCTAGATTTTTTGTAATTTACAAGAATTAATGTTTACATCACGAAATGCATGTCAATAGTAAATATAATAGGCCTTTGGTTAATACCTGTAAAAAAACAAGTCATAGACTACTTCTTAGATTTTTTCGCCTGTCTCTTGTACAGCTGTTCAGGAGCTTCTCTGGGGACTGTCCAGCAGTAGTTAGCCAGCATTGTAGTGGACTATTTTCCGTGGTATCTTTGCTCCATCGTTGCGATATCCTGGTGAAAACGTTCGCCCTGTTCATCACTAACCATACCACAGTTGTCAGGAAAGAAATCGAGATGGGAATGAAGGAAATGGATCTTTAGAGACATATTGCAGCCAAGTTTCTGATACTGCATCAGCATGTCTTCTACAATTCCTTGCAGTTTTCTGCCCTAACATTCCCGAGAAAGTTTGTTGACACTAGGCGAAAAGCATTCCATGCTTGTTTCGCATCACCCTGCAGCAAGTTGTAGAACCGTTCATCTTTGAAGAGCTCTCGAATCTGAGGACCCCAAAAACTCCCTCTTTAATCATTGCTTCGCTGAGTTGAGGGAATTTTTCATGCAGGTATCGGAAAGCTGGCAAAGTGTGGTCCATGGCTTTCACGAAGTTTTTCATCAAACCTAGTTTGATATGAAGGGGTGGTAGCAGGATTCTGTGAGCCTCAACCAGAGCTGGGTGCTGGATATTCTTCTCTCCAACTGTTACATTTTGTCTGCGATTCCATTCCTTCCGCAAGTAGTGCCAATCCCTTGCTCGGCTATCCCACTCACATAAGAAACACATGTATTTTATATATCCCTGCTGCAGTCCCATTAAAAGGGCAACTACCTTCAAGTCACCACAGAGGTGCCAGCTGTACTTGTTATAGTTAATGGAAGTCAGTAGATGCTTTAAGTTATCGTATGTCTCTTTCATGTGGACGGCATATGCTACTGGAATAGATGGAAGACGGTTTCCATTGTTCAAAAGCACAGCCTTCAGACTCAGTTTCGAAGAGTCTATAAATAGTCTCCAGTCTTGTGGGTCATGAGTTATTTTTAAGGCATTCATGAGGCTTTCAATATAGGAACAGAATACCAGATTACTTTCCTTTCTGAAGAAAGGCTCCAACTGCTGGTGGTGCTTTTGATATGAAGTAATGTTGACATCTTCTTCTAGAAGATTCCATTGTTGGAGTCTTGATCCTAGCAATTCTGCCTTGTTCTTGGATAAGTCCAAATCACGAACCAGTCCAAATCACGAATCACGAATAGTTCTTCCTGGTTATTCTGTGTGGAGTTAATAATGCATCCCAGTGAAAATCTGGGTCACTGCATGCTGACGGACCAGGAGAAGAACAGGTCGGCTCGCCCTTGTCCTCATCAAATGAATCAAGAGAATATTCTGATGGAGGTTCTGGAATAGGAAGTCCCTCACCATGTGGAACTGGTCTCAATGCAGACGGAATGTTTGGGTAGACTATGCTTGACTTCTTTTGTTTCGTTATTCCGCTGGAAAGAGGAGGAACCAAGCAGAAGTAACAGTCATTTATGTGGTCGCTTGGCTCTCTCCACACCATGGGGACTGCAAACGGCATTGATGGTCTTTTGAAATTCAACCACTGTGAAAGCTGTGTTGTACATGTAGCGCAGCATATATGCGGGGCCCAAGGCTTGTCTTGGTCACCAATCTTGCATCCGAAGTAAAGAAGATATGCCTTCTTCAGTTGAGAAGTGATACTTTTCTTCTGGTTGGCAAATGTCACTTCTCCACAAATGTAGCAGAAATTGTCAACGGTATTGACGCACTTTCGCAGCATTACTGTTCTGTATTCTACCTATATGGCTAAAATTATATGATTAATAAAAGTTACATGTAACAGTAGCTTAAACTGTCACGCACACAGTCTGAAATATTTTAAATGCTCAACCTTTCCGACTGCGTATAGTACACTGCTGACGTCAGATGGCTTCAGCAGCCATCTGGCAGTAGTATTGCATTGCTTCAAAAAATGATGCAATCAACTCTGGATGATGTGTGCATGCTGGTATTATGCAATGTGATGCAATATTACATCATTCAAGGCTTATTTGGGATGTTGTTGGTGTCCTACTGGATAAATTTACACGGTGAAACGTCAAAATTGAACTACATGCAATATCTTCAAAACGAGAGCCAATAAAATGTTTTTAATTTTATATTCGTGTTCAGCTCACCAAGATACTACAGATTAGGGCCTTTTAAAGTCAGTAACGATTTCAATGTTGACCAGTGAAATCGGCACCTAGATGTCTAAACTATACATTCTGGCGACATTGCCCTCAGATCACCGAAAGCCGTTCTCCCTGTCGAACGCACAGAATATGCATTCAGCGGGATATTTAAATCCTGCTCTACATATACTGCCACTGAAAATCAGCAACAATCACTTAGGCGTTTAGTACAGCATCGAATGTTTAATTGCCTTTTAAAAACTGACTCCCAGATGTCTAACGTGGTGCTCTTCAAACGTTTATCGCGTATGACCCCATTTTAACAATTGAAAATTTACGTGACCCAGGATGATGATGAAATCGAACTGGCAGGTCTCCAGCTTCCTGCAGCTCCCTCCACCCATCTTAAGTAGGAAGGCAGCAGCAACAGTAGTGGGAACAGCAGCAGCAGTCAGCACAGGGTCCCTTGTGTCAGTATGCAGTGTGTGCTTACAGACCCCAGTACTCAGCATGGGTTTCCAGCCTAACTGGAAGCTTCCCCAGGAGGGGGAAAGGGCTTATGAATGTTCAGTGGCTCACAGTCCACATGCTGACTGATGACTTGGCATAGGTCACGGTGAAAGTCCACAGAGAAGGGGAAATGACCATGTTTCTGTGACCCCATCCACCATTATGTTACCCGATTTGGGATCCTGAACCCAGTTTGGGAACCACTTGTCTAGTGCTTTCACAGAAGTCAAATTTACTAGATGTTTTCTCTGCATTTCTGTTTATTCCTTAGTCATCTGTCAGAGAATCATTTAACTTTCCATACCTTTCTTTGGGATTTTATAACAGAGATCGGGAGCTTATGCAGGTTGCTATTTTTTCTTACTATTTTAGTTATATATGATGCAAATAGGCGTTTACGTGCATATTTGACGCAGTCACCATTCTGAAAGTGCACATGTCAGGCTCATTGTGCCTTAAGGCTGGCATAAATGCATGCGGCTTAAATTAGCATGTTTTTGCGAAATTACACCCCTGTTTTATAAAGTATGCACATATCCTACTTTATAAAATAGGAGTGAAATACATATATACCTTATAAAATTACCCTTCACATGGATAGTAATGCTGAATATTTTATTGGATGGCAGTAGAGTTTGAAACCTGGTTTTCCTGGTTCTCAGTCCGCTGCTGAAACCAGTATGTTACTCTTCTGCTGCTGTCTTTCTGAAGGAGAGGGGCACTTTTCAGGAACACCAAAACCTCATGGGATTCTCCTTGGCAGGCAAATCCTACTTTTCCTTTTCTGTAAATGCATTGTACTTTGTCCATCATGATCCTCAGCTGACCACCGTGCACAGAAGGTCCGCTGGTTTCTTTTCACTTATCAGAAGCTTTGCACGCTCAGCTGTTATTTCAGCAGTTATTTCTACAAATTTTCAGCAAGACTAAAATGCCATTACTCTCATCTTGTTCATCATGTTATACTCATCTGTTATGTTTTTTTTTTTTAAATTTGCTTTGAGTTTCATACTGTGTTGTTGTTCTCAAAAGCACAGTCATGTAGGCGGTTCACTTTTTTTTATTGTGCTCTCCCTCGATACCTAGCTGCTGATAACATCTGCATTATATAACCAGTGATGTTCTTAGTGCAATTGTAAATGCCACAGTAAGGAGGAGACAATTGGTAGTGTCAGCGGAAAGGCCAAAGAATAAATGAATATGAAGACAGGTTTATTACTGGCACTTGGCATGAATGACGTTCTTAGTGCAGCTGGGACCCGTCATTGGAATAGCACGGAGGAGTGGGCTACGTTACAGAAGGGAATGTATGTGATTTGCTAGCCTGTGCAGTTATTATTAATCACTCGCTTCATTCTCCCAGAAATAATGGCTAACTAGCAAAACATTTTTAAAAAGGTGATATTCTTTTTTCCCAACACAATAGAGGTTGGAAAAAAAATTGTAACTAAGGGATCGAAAATGTCTGTTTGTGTCTGCGGGCAAATGAACTCTTTTGAAATTTAACAGAACAGGATCAAATTTGGTATAGGGAATATCTGGTAAAAAGAAATATCAGGTTTGAAAATGGGCTGGATTGATCTGGGAATTCCAGGGAAATAAAATGCTCCGGAAAATGACGTACAAGGAGTGTCTGTGGGATTCAAACCCTGGCCTTCCTGACTGTCAGCGTGCTGCTTTCAGAAAGATTAGACCCATTTTTACCCAGTAGTTATTCTCGCATTGGTAGGTGTTGCAAGGCAGAGTTTGAATCCACTTCCAATGAACACATTTCTTTAGGTGTCATGGAATGCCATTTAACATATCTTATTAGACTGTCAATTTGCACACATTTCTGCGGCAATCACAGTATATTTAACTGTTAAATATTCAGATATATGTTAATATATCACTTCAGTATCAGTTTGCCTTTATCTGCGTTGTATGCCTGGCTCTAACATAATTAACCAGTTTCTGGATTCATGTTCTTATGTGCTGATAATTGTTAACTGGATGTACTTGTATTTTTTCTTTGTGGTCTGGGTTGCTTTGGATATCACATATAATTTGGAAAATTGGAGTCACTGTGTGGTATTTGATAGTTTAGGATGCTGTTTTGACATGTCCCTGTGTAAGAGCTCACAAGAACATGTCATTTGTACTACATGTTCAGAAGTTCTAAAATTTAGTTATTAGAATATTCCTTTTAGCAAGAAGAGTATATATGAAAGGTGCTATGGACTGCCCTGTGCCACCACCTTTCTTAGTTTTTGGGTAGTTTGAAAATGGGCTAGATCATTTCCCTGGAATCCCCAGATGAAAGTCCTCCAAAATCTGACATACAACACTCCCTGTTTCCCCAGACTCCATGGAGGGCAGAAGAGGAGACATCAACCCCTAGATTAAGGCAATTTATTCTTCCCTCAAAAAGTTATGAAGGGGACACCCCCTGCTCATTGTCTGGTAGGCTGGCCCATCCTCCATGTATTTGCATTCCTGACAGGTTAGATTACGAACAGAGACTCTTGAATGTGTACTGTTTTTCTGTTGCCCTTCTGTGCTTTGTTTCTAGTACCTTGTGCGTTTTTTTTTAATTCAGCCTTTGCTTTCCCTGGTACCATCCTTTCTGGACTGAGGTACTGATGCCCCATTTGGATCACCCAGACTATGCTTACTTAACTAAGCTTTGGCTGTCCCTGTTTATTTCATCTTGGTTTAAAATGTTTGATTTTGTTATAATTGTATAGTGCTTTAAGGAGGCTTTATTGTTTTATGATTTATTTTTGTCTACATAACTTTTATATTTATTTGTGTATCGCTTTGATTGTGTTATGGAAAGGTGGTTAATCAGATTTTAATAAACTAAACCAAATTTAATTTATGTTCCCTCATCTGGACATAGAGGACACATTGCTTTGATCCTGCTGCTCAACTAGAGGGGAATTTTATAGTAGGATGCCTAAGTGAAGGCAGCCAAAATGTGACTATTTTAAGCTGACAAGGTATGCCTTTGAGTTCATTTTAACTTCTGATGAACCAGCCTCTGGGTTTTCTTGGCAAGGTGCCACCGGAAGTAGATTGCCAGGTCTTTCTTCCATGTAGGAGGTTTACAGCCCCTGGTATTCCAAGTTGGTCTCCCATCCAAGTACTAGCCAGGCCCAACCCTGCTTAAGCTTCTAAGATCAGGCTTATTCAGGGCAGTGAAGCAATTGTCTTCAATGTGCAACAGCAGGATTTGAACCCTGTCTGCCTTGTTCCAGCCTGCTGTTCTAACCACTACAGCTTTAATGTAGTAGCATCTGTTGAGGGTAGTATATGGGTGAATAAGTTACAATTGGGTACAATAAATAGGATCCTTTACCATAGGTCTTACATCTAAATTTGTATTTGTACCTAAGGAAATAGAGGGTGAGCACACTGTTGGGGGGGGGGGGGATCATTCCCTCCCCCAGACACCAACCCCCCCAACACCAATCCCCAGACAGAAACAAAAGACCTGATGGCCTAGTGGCCTTGATTTCCCCCCCCCCCAACCAAACAAAACCCTGGTGGCCCAGTGGCCCCAAACCCTTCCACCTCCCCCCCGTATCTTAAATGACGGGGGCAGGAGAAGTGGCCACATGCTCCAACCCCTACACACAGTGCATCCTGGGATGCACCAGGTGGGGTCAGACTGTCATATAAGGCAAAAAATGCCCTGGAACAGCTCGTGCATCCCAGGATGCAACACAGGGGTCACTGCCATATCAGGCATTTTTTTGCATTATATTTCAGTCTGACCCAACCTAATGTATCCCAGGATGCACCACGCGGGGCCGGGCACTGCAATTTTATAAAATGGCACGGGGAGGGAGCATGTGGGCAACGCTCCCACCCTATCATTAAAGATACTGGGGGTGGAGATGTTTCGGGCCACTGCGCCAACAGGGTTTTGTTTTGGTTCGGGGGGGGGGGGGGGGCTGTGTCATGTACTTCTTAGTAAAGAGTAATGCATATGTATGAAGACTCTGCAGAGTCGGAGGCAGCACTGAGTGTCCTGACTCTCTTATTGCTGCTATGTCCTTAGTGAGAATCAAAGCATTGTTGTCATGTTGCTCAGTGTGATCTTTCTTGCTTTTGTGCATACCTTTGGTGGTGTATTTGTTTCTAAATAGTAATATTTAATAGGATACCTTTCCTGTCTAGCCCCACAGACCATAGATCTGTTTCTCTCATCAGCTCTGATGTTCAAAGCAAGTGTAATAGAAATTGTGGCACACTAAGCCTGAGTGGGCATTGAATTTGGCACAGTGAGCTGCGTATATTGTACTTGGTGGGATACTGTTGAGTAGGATGTGTTAGTGATTATTGGCAGTAGATAGCTCTGGCACTGTACTTGGTCTGTAGATGCTGCCTCCAAGCTGTGACTGAGCAGACTCCCCTCTAAGGGCCGGTTGCTCTTCAGGAAGAGCCTCTTGAAATGGTGGAATCCTTGAGGCCCACAGAGACTCCTGGGAGATAGGCCTGGAGGTGCCAGGAGTTCCTCTTGTAGTTGCATGCATATAGCCTGGAGGTGCCTTCGAACAACTAAGAGTCTGGATGGGTCTGGTGGTCCTAGAATCTCAGTCCAGGAAGGGCAGTCTTGTTGGAGCTTTGAGAGTGTTTGAGTCTTCACCATGGCTCCACTGGGAGTCAGTCATCCCCCCCTGAATGAGTTTCAATAGCCCCTCCCATAGTTCGGCCAGTTGGAATGTAGTTCCGGTGGTTTCTCTCTGAGAGGACCCGTACCATCTCAGACCGGTGGGTCCTCAGGTTCTCAATCAAGGTTGGAGATGTATTTGCTTCTCTTGCAAAATGCCCATCTTCTGAACCTTCATTGGCTAGTCTGAGGTTTATGTGATAAAATATTTAAATTATGGTAGTGCCTGTACAAGATGTCAGCTTAGAATCTCCCTGCAGCTCTCCACATGTGGGCGATATCTGAGAAACGTCTGCAGTGCCTTCTGCAATTGTAGGCTCTGTTCTTGTGCCCTCTGCTGTGGAGCCAGGGACATTATTTCATCCACATAGTGATACCCAGGAAGGGAGGGTCTTTTTGGCATATGCTGGACCTAAAGGTGGGCTTTGTCAATCTCCCAGTTCCTCTTCCCATCTGAGGACCATCGTATCTGTTATTGCATCATTCAGGCAGAGAGAATTCCTCACCTCCCTAGATCTTGCCAAGGCAATATTGTCACATTGTCATGTAGGAGCAGTTCAGCGGTTTCTCCACTTCTGTGTGCTGGGCCGCCAGTTCCAGTTCTGAGCCTTGCTGACCTAGCCAAGGCTCCCCATATCTTTCTAATGGTGTTGGTAGCAGTGTTTGGGTGCACGCAGAGAATCCAGGTTTACCCATTTCTGGACATTTAGCCAATAATTCTGTTGACTACCTGGAGAAGAGTTGACACATACCTGGTGATTTACTGGCTGGAAAGACTGAGGTTGGTGATCAACCATTCCAATAGCAACCTATTTTCTGACTCAGGACTTGGAGTACTTGAGGGCTCTGTTATACTGTCTCCTGGATCAAGTTTTTCAGAGAGGTCCATCGAGCTTCAGAGCCCCCTAGGAGTATTTTGTGCTCAGTCAGCTCCATGGGCCTGGGACCGTCTCCAATTCCTTGGGTCAATAGCATCAACATTGGATCCGGTTCCTTGTGCCAGGGCACTCATGCACTCACTGCAGAGGCACCTGCTAAACCCTTTGGGTCTCCCTATTCCCAGTTTGACCAGATCCTGTCTCCTGGAAGATTAAGGAGCAGTTGAAATGGTGATGCAGTCCTGTCGCCTATTAGTTGGGATGCTGTTGACAAGCACTGGATTGTCTGCTTGTCACCTTGGATGCCAGCTTGAAGGGCTGAGGTGCATACTGCCTGGGCCAGTGGGCTGAAGGATTCTGATCCACTCAAAAGCTCTGGGCAATTATTTGCCTGGAGGCCAGAGTGATCTCTCTGGCCATGGAGAGGTTCAGGCCTCTCTTAACCCTTTCCAGGCCGAGCCCAAAACTCTCGGGATCCAAAATTCTGACTAAATATTCCTATCAAATAGTATATAATACATGACCATAGCAGAAGGAAAATCACTATTAGAACATATTGAATAAGACGGGTACAATTTTCCTGAAATATGCAAAAATTAACCCGGCTGCAGAATGTGGATTAAAAATTTAAAGTAGGCCTTGAAAGGGTTAATGGGCAAAGTGTCTGTGTGTTCTCGAACAATGCCCTAAGGGTGGTGTATGTCAACAAACAGGATCATTGAGCTGTGGGGTTGGGTGGAGGAATGCCAGATTGCCCTATGTGCAGTGCTCACTGCAGGTGTAGATGATGTGTAGGCTCAGAGCCACTGTAAGGAGATGAGGCGCCCTAGGCATACCTCATCCCTTGTGCCCCTTCCCCCTCCAGTGCCCATTACCGCCACTGCTGCTCCTCTCTGGGACGTGCAGCAGCAGCAGAGGGCACCAAAAGCTCCACAGTGCTTACCTTTAAACTTCAGTGCCACGGAGCTATTTGCTTCCGTCTCTCCAATACTCGATGCTGACTTCCTGCTGCGACAGCAGTGGCAGTGGGCACTCCAGGAGGGCTGGCGCTCTAGGCAACCTCCTAGTTCACATAATGGTAGTGCCAACCCTGTGTAGGCTGTCTTCCTAAGTTGGAATGCCGTGGATCCAAGTGAGGAGGAGCTCAACCATCATGCGTGTGACCTCATGGTGCAGAACTGGAGCCTCCCAGTGGCCACTCAGAAGAATGCCAAAGTGGGGAACTCTACAGCTGTGAGAAGGCTCAATAGATGGCAGGTATACTTCAGAGGTGGCCTCCGGAGGGATTCTGTATGTCACTCTCCCTGGCCCCAAATGAAATGTTTTCTGCACAGAATTTGGGCCCATTTGAGCCTGGTGATTCTAATGGCCCCCTACAGGCCTTGCAGACTGTGATACACAGATCTTTTCAACCTGCTGGTGGGGTCTCCCCCTCTTGCCATCTCAAGAGAAGGGCCTCCTGCAGCAGGGGCTCCTAATAATGGAAGATCCTCATTCATTCTCACTTATGGCCTTGGTCTTAAGAAACATAGGCTCCAAGAAAGGCTACACAGGAGTGATGTTAAACACCCTACTTAAAGCTTCGGTGGGCCTCTATGTCCTTAGCTTATGTGAGAGTCTTGAGAGTTTTCGAGAGATGGTGTTCCTCTCAATCCATAGAGGCCAGGAAGGTGGATATTGTTATTATTTTGTCCTGTTTGCAATCTGACCTGGACCAGGACTTGGTCCTGAACTCTCAAGATTCAAGTGGTGTCCCTGAGGTGCTACAAGAGTCACATCCAAGGGATTTCATTGGTAGCACTTCCCAGAGGTCTCCCGCTTCCTCAAAAGGGAAGCATTTTTGTCCACCTGTGGGTCCAGTTTTGCCTCAGTGGACTCTCTCTCTGTTGTTGATGGCATTGAAATGGACCTGCATTTCGGTCAATTCATAAGGCCTTCCTCAAGAATTTGACCCTATAAGATGGTCTTCTGGTTGGCTATGGCATGCACCAAGCAGGTGTCTGAACTGCAGGCCTTGTCTTGCAGGGAGCCTTTATTGGTCATGTTAATGGCTTCTTTTTCCTTGCAAACTGTGCCATCCTTTCTCCCATAGGTGCTATCCTCCTGTCATCTTAACCAGACTGTCTTTCTGCCCTCCTTCTAGCATGAGGATCTTCAAAAGAGCACCTTTCTGTGTTTGATGGATGTGCAGAGAGTGTTGATCAGACACCTGGAGATTATTAATTCCTTCTTCTGGTCGATTCATTTTTTGTCCTCCTTGGTGGTCAAGGAAGGGATTTTCAGCAGCCAAGTCCTCTATTCCCTGCTGGATTCAGGAGGCTGTTGAGTCAGCGTACCTTCTTGCTGGTAAGTGGGTGTTGGAAGGAGGCAAAGTTTACTTCACTAGGGCACAAGCCTCCTTCTGAGCAGAGTCCACCTTGATGTCTCCAGAGAACATCTGCAGGATGGCTACCTGGTTGTCTTTGAGCATCTTTGTAAAGCACTACTGGTTGCATGCAGGACTTGTAGCAGATGATGCTTTTGGTAGGGCAGTCTTGTCCAGTGTGGAGTCTTCCTCCCACCATGGTTCCTGACTGCTTCGGAACATCCCACTCATCTGGGCTAGTCTAGCAGGATAATGAGGAAGGAGAAATTTTGCCTGATAATTTTATTTGTTTACATCTTGAATTCTGCTAGAGTAGTCTAGGATCCGCCCTGAAAGATTCTTATTACAAGTTGGCTAGCCCTGCTGCTACATTGTTGGTATCAGAGCCTGATGCAGAGTTAATTCTGGTAAACAAGCCAAATACTTGATCAGGTTGTTGGTTGTAGAATTGAATTGTTGGATGATAACATTATGTGTTAAGGGTTTTTCTGAGTTTTTCCATTTACTGCTTGGGAAGTGTCTTACTGGCTTCTCTCAGTACTGCACCAGCATATATACTGAATGATGACATTATTGAAAGTTGCTCATGTCTGCCTCCACCTGCTGGCAGGGAGCCTAACCCATTGGTCTGGACTGGTCTAGCAAGATTCAAGAAAAGAAAATTATCAAGTAAAATTTCTCCATAATCAACATGCATACTTTGTGACTGTGCTCCTGTTCACCCAGACTGCGCTTCTGGCAGTGCCTACAGTAAAATTACATATATCCATGCCATCATGTGTAGATTTTGCCTATTGCAATTTTATAAAAGCTATTTTGTGTGTCTCTGTTTGCAAATACGCTCTAAGATAACTTTATAAAATTACCCCCTCACTTGGAATATCTTTGTCAATTGATTGCTATTTAAGTGGCTTATTTATTTTAATGAGTGTAAATTGCTCAGGTTGTAAAATGATTTGCTATATATCAAATAAATTTAAACCTTAAATATGTGCCGTTTCCAGAAGGAGCCACAGTGTGTGGCTTCTGGCCAAGGATAATCGTTGCAGTAGCTGGGCAATGTGGGAGGCATACCTGCAGAGTTGCCAAAGGAGACTCATGGTGCTTAGTCCAGTTGAAACCAGCTCCAGATGAATTGAAACCCAAAGGACCAGGAAAAAAATGTCAGCCACAAATAAAATTAAACCTTGAACCAACACAATTCAAGCATGGTCTGATTTTGAAAAAAAAAGCTTCTCTTTCTGTGGACTAAACCCTAAAGAACTGGTAGAGACAATGAAAAATAATCTGAATTTTTGTGACTAAGGATGAAGCAGCGAAGTGCAAACAATGAATAAATCCAGGAGTCAATTGCAGGGTCCAAGCCAATTTATTGTGCACAAGGCTCAGACAGTAAAGCATCCAAAAAGGACTGAGCGAAGTTTTTACAGAAACATATTCATTTTATACATTTCTTCTCAGTTTGATACATGCAGACTTTCTATTGGTCCCAACGCCCCCTGCACTTGTCCAATCAGAGACCCTTTATGGGCCTAGCTCTCAGTGCCCCTTCTAGGATTGTTCTAACAATGGCCCAGTTTCTAGGTATTGATACAATTCTACTGTGAGGTCGTTTCTAGCTCCAGGAATGCAAGTATTGAAACATTTCTATCATCAGAACACAAGAGAATAATAAAGGATTTATGAATTCATGAAAAACTTCTTGTTAAGCAGTTTAAAGCAGTTTTATCAAACTTTTACAGACTTTTTGGTTTTTCTCAGATGGGGGTTGGGATCAGGGCCTAGCTTACAGGCATTTCATATTTGCAGGCTATCATAGGCCATAGCCTACCACAAGGAAACACTGGATCCTGTAATAGTTTTAGTTTAGTTAACTTCCATAGGTTCTTTAATCAAGACGCAGTTACAAAAAACAAAAATCATCTGCAAAAAACAGGATTAAAATCCAGAAACAGTTTGTAATCCAGAAGAAAGAACAGGGAATGTGAGATCAGAGTGAGGAAGCAAAGATTTAAATCTTGGTGAAGTAAACACAAATAGAACAAGACAAATTCTTGGGGAAAACAATTACAGCATTAGAACTGAAAATCTTTTCCAGCAAGCAGCAGAAATCAGAACAAATTCTTATTGTCATATCAGTTTCATTTACTTTTTTGAGGTGGTCACTGAATATATCAATCAGGATAACAATGTGAATTTATTTATTGATACCGATTTATACGCCGCTGATCTAAAAATTCTAAGCAGATTACAAAAACATATTGGAAATGTGCTAAAAACGAATTCAACGGACAAACATACAATAAATATTATCTGGTTGAAATTTGTTCAACCTCACCATAAGGTTCCTAATACAAAACTGATCTGAACATTGGAAAACCTGATGCAGCAGTGCAGGGAGGCCTGTCCTGTGGCCTTTTTGGTTGAGACCTGTAGGCCCAAAGTGTGCTCGGAACTCAGGTATTCCCTTGTCATCTCGAACCAGCAGCTGCCCTGTGTCCAGCGCTGCTACCCACAGGTTCCAGGACTGGCAGGCCAGAGAGTGGGACAGGAGGACTCCAAGGGGCTCCTGAGGGGTGTGGTAAGTTTCGGCCCAAGCCCCTTTTCTCTCTTTCTGTCCTCTATCTGCTTGCTCTTTTGCTCTTTTTCTCTTTTTCTATTGATTTCAGTTAGCTCTATTTGGCTTTCTTGGCTACTTGTAATAATGCAGTTTCAAATTTTAAAACAAAACAATATCTGTTTTCTAGGTAGTCGTGGCTCTCAGGCTTGCAGGGAGGCTGGGGCAGCCCTTCTTGGGTTTCCCTGGCCGACATGACAGGTGTTTAGATTCCCTTTTCACCATGGCCTTGATTGGGGTTTTTTTGGTGGTTCTTTTTTCAGTCTTTTTTTTCTTTTGCAGCGCGGAGCTCTGCCAGGTGCTTGGTGCTGTGCCTTCTGCGGTTACCATTGAGTCAGTTCTGCAGCAGGCTCCTTTTGCTTTGAGTGTGCTGGAGATGTTGAGAGCAGTGCTTTTCTGATGTTCTGATGAACCCTCCGCCCAGTGTGCAGCGGCGGCTAAGAAAGCAAATAGAATGCTAGGTATCATAAGGAAAGGAATGGAAAATAAAACAAAGGATATTGTAATGCCTCTGTATCGTTCCATGGTGAGACCGCACCTTGAATATTGTGTGCAATTCTGGTCGCCGTATCTTAAAAAGGATATAGAGTTATTAGAAAAGGTACAGAGAAGAGCCACCCAAATGGTAAAGGGGATGGAAGGCTACTCCTATGAAGAGAGGCTACAAAGGTTAGGGCTCTTCAACCTGGAAAAGAGACGGCTGAGGGGAGATATGATAGAGGTCTATAAATTAATGAATGGAGTGAAACGGGTAAACGTAGATCGATGTTTACGCTATCAGAATATAGAAAGACTAGGGGACATGTAATGAAGCTACAGGGTAAACTATTTAAGACAAATAAGAGAAAATATTTTTTCACTCAACGTGTAATCAAACTCTGGAATTTGTTACCGGAGGATGTAGTAAGAGCTGTTAGTGTAGCTGGGTTTAAAAAAGGTTTGGACAAGTTCCTGGAGGAAAGGTCCATAAACCATTATTAAAAAGGGACCCAGGATATCAATGCTTGACCCAGTACAAGCATTGTGGAACCTGTGTCTTTTGGGGATACTGCTAGGTACGTATGACCTAGATTGGCCACTGTTGGAAACAGGATACTGGGCTTGATGGATCTTGGTCTGACCCAGTATGGCATATCTTATGTTCTTATGTCTCAGGGCCTGTTCTTCAGCATTTTTAGGAGCCCCTGCACTGGGGTCGGGGCCCGAAGCTGGCAGGCCCTCTGGGACCCCAGGCTCCTTTTCTCATTTGACTTTAAATAGCAAGTGATGAAACAGCTCACAAGCTATTTTTGGTCTTTACCTTAGCTTTCTGTGCGACTGCCTTTCTTGATCTCTTCTTCTCCTTGGCGATTGCGACCCCCCCCCCCTTATTTCTCTTGGCCCTCCCCCTTGAGAAGTTTCAGCCAATTTGGCCTGTGTCTCCCCTCTTCCCTCCCCATCCTTTTGTGCCCTTTGTTTAGTAGCACTCGCCACTGCTTTGTAACCTAGGCCTTCCTTCCCCCTCCTCTTCCTTTGTCCTCTCATCTGCTTGTATGCTGTGCTTTCGTTTTGTCTGTTCCTTCAGTTTTTATTTTGTAAACCAGCTAGTTGCCTTGCTACAGGCGATATATCAAGTTAAATAAAACTGTAACTAAAACTGAGAAATCTATTTAGTAATACAAAGGAGGCAGTATTGCCACAGTGAAAACCTTTAGGGAGGGCTTGTCTAGGACTGATAGAGGGGAGTTCTGATCCACACGTGGAGGGTTAATTAAAAAAGTCATGCTTATTAAATACTTGTTTTTGTGTGCCGTTTTTAGGTTTATTTTATAAAATCACGTAGGGACATGCGTGTAGGCACTAGCATTTACATCGGCTTGAGGGCTGGTGTAGATATTGGCACATAACATTCTCCAAGTATATGCACCAATGAAGTACTGTAATTTTACAATCTACGGGGGTGAGGGGGGGCGGGGATATTCAGCGGCGATGGCTAACGCGTTTTTTTGCAGCTAGCTGTCTCTGCTGAAACTTGAACTCAGATATTCAATGCTGTATCCAGCCACCGGCGTTGAATATCCAGTTCAGACAGATAGCAAAAAAGGTAACTGGACAGTGGCTCGATATCAGGTGCCTAACGTTTTCTGTTTTGCGATAGCCGGGCAGCGACGCAATATCGCTGCTCTCTGGTTATCGCCGGGTACCGCCTCAGAACGCCCTGATGCTTAGCCAGCTAGCATCGGGGTGCGCAACTGTGGGACCTGCAGATATTCACCATGTTGGTGCCATTCAGTGTCCTGGTCAGCACGATTAACACGGTTAGCAGACTAGACTTGAATATCTCCTTCTATGTGCATAAGTGCAGGCACTGCCTGTATTCCACTCAGACTCTGCCCTTGTGCACACCCACAGTAAAAGCACATGCCGTCAAACGTACATGCATACTTTAGCACTAGTCTGTATTTTGTAAGAGGTCATTTACGGGAGTAAGTGGTCACTTTATGTACGTAAGTGACTAAAATGCTGTCACTTATGCACATTCTTAGCGCCTAAAACTAAGCAGTTCCTTATAAAATTCCCCCCATGATGTGTAAAAACAAATTTCTACTCAAAGGGGTACAGCATGATGCCACAAAATTGATTTTGAGGCTAGAAATATTTTTATAAGCTAAATGAAAATGACTAAGCATGCAACTAAAAAAAATTATTTTGGGGTATGTTTTCAATCCAGTCCTCTCTGCGCTACATTGGCATCTCGTAGCTCAAGGGTCTATGATTAAAGTTTGTGTCTTGATTTTTAAAGCTCTCCATGGCATCTGCCCAGATTACCTAAGAGATTGTCTGGTGCCTTATATTCCTAGCCACATGATACAATCTCAGGAGGCTAATTTGCTGCAAATTCGTTCTTTGAAAGAGGTCTGCTCATTTGCAGTGAGAGTTTACTTTCTCAGTTGCTGGTCCAGAGTTGTGGAACTCGTTACCTGTGACACTGAGGAAAGAGCAGTGCTTTTCAGAAACATTTCTGAGGAGGCTTTGTTTATCTGTTGGCTTTCATTAAATTTTCTATGTTGTTTTTTTGTCTTGGTTTTATGTATTCATTGTTTTATGCTTTTATTCATGCAGTTTTTATTAATGTTCTTAATTTTTGTTCTCCACCTTGGACAACCTGTTGACTGGAGTTGGCTGAATATAAATTGTTTAAATAAACAAATAAGTAAATAAAATAAATAAATAAATGTCTTAAGAGGTAATTCTGTACGTAGTGGTGAGATTTACGTGCATTAATAGTGCTTATTCTATAAAGTCAAATCTGTGCAGATTTTATTTTATAGAATACGAGCATAAGTGGCTGTAGTCACACGTAAATACTATTGTGGCCACTTATACCAGCTCCAGCATAGTTGTAAATGACTGTGTGTATCTTACACGCATTTGGACCTATTCTATAACATATGCACGTAAATATGCACTCTGCCCCTGTGCACACCCACACTGAAAATATGCGCCAATATGCGCCATTGGTCCGTGGTGCGTACTTCAGAATAGTGATCAACCAAACTCCATGTGTAAATACCTTGCTTTCCACACATAAGCTCACAGAGAAATCTAGCCGCCTCTTACAGAATTACCCTTAGTATCTAATGTGAGGGCTTATGCAGTTCCATGGTAAACTGATATTCATACACAATATAAGAAGGTACCTTGTATTTGAAAAATTGTTGGGTTTGTGCCGGCTGAAAAGTACATGTGTAGTTGTGGACTTTTGATGTTAGGTGCCCTGTTGAAATTTGACCCCATGTACGTAGACCACCAAGTTGAGACTGCTTGATTTAGAGAAGCGCCGCCCAGTATGTAGTTGCATGGTGAAACTTCACTGATGATCTGTTTCTGTATATCAGGACTAGTGGGCAAGAGAGAGAGTCACACGTAACCAGATATAAATATTTATTTGTTCAGTCATTTATTCTGATCTATATTCCTCCTATCTTGAATTTGTAGGTGGCTCACAAAAAGCAACATAAAAAAAAGAATACTGTCAGATTAAACAAGCACAAACATCATGTGATAATGAAAGGCTTTTGGAGGGAGGATGTATGCAGGGTGGTTATGGTAGTATGTCTAGGCTTTAGCTCTCTATATCTAAGAAAATCACTGGAGAGTGGAAGTCCTAAAGCAGAAAGTGGATTAGAAGCAATTCCAGTAAGGTAACTTGGTTCAGGGAATCTCATTGAGAGCTTCATAGATCATCCTGTAATCTGAAGAAAGCTAGGCTTCAAATAGGCTTCAGTTCATTGTGCACACGCTGGCATACTATGCATTAATATAACTTAATACAGACGTATATGTAGAAAATGAATGCTTTTTGTCCCTTTCTCTTGCAAGCTTATTATTCCTGACAGACTGCTCTTCAAACTGAATCACATTATACACATTAGAGGTCTGTGAATAATAACTTAAAAAAAGAAGCAAAGTAGGTGGATTTCTGCCTGAGTCACTTTCATGAAGATCTATGAATTTTCCAGTGTTTCACAAATGACATCCACCAGCTTTTTTTTTTCAAAGTAAAAATAGTGCTATTGTAGCAAAATCAGCTCTTGATCTGTAGAAATCCACCATGGATTTTATTGAATTGCTAGATTTTGTCACCTTGGCACCACTGTGAACAAAATGAGGTCCCCCTGATAACTGTGAGCTTTGCAGATGTGGCATGATAGCACTGGATGTATTTGCCAACTTAAGATGACACTTTTCTAATAAACATCTTATTTGTCCACAATAATGTTATTTCACAGTGTCTGTTTTGTCTTGGTCTTTATAGGTGCAAATGCCAGATGTCAGAGTGAGCTTGTGTAAGAAGTTTTTCAAAATTAAATCAAGCTGACTGCCCCATGCACACTCATGGTACCATGGCTAACCCTCAGGAGTCCCTGAGTTGGTCTTCCTCACCCAACCTGATCTCCAAGACCCTGAATGAAGACAGAGAGTTCATGGTGCACCATGATGTGTATGCACCCACTGGAAACCGTCCTTCGTCCAAGATCTTGGAGGACGTGCAAGATAACTCTGTACCTCAGACAGACCTGAGCGATAACTTGAATAGCCAGGGCACCACAGCTGTGCTGACCAGCATCAGTGAGGATTCGAGAGACCACTTTGAGAACAGCGTGCTACAGTTGAGGGAGCAGGATGATGCTGAGACTACCGTTCCTCAGGGGAACCATTATTCAGGGGATGGGGGGAACAATGGTGGCATGGAAGACATAAAAATCCAGTTTAACAGGTCTGGGAGTGGGAATGGGGGATTTCTTGAAGGGCTTTTTGGCTGCCTGAGACCTGTGTGGAATATCATAGGAAAAGCTTACTCAACAGACTATAAACTACAACAACAAGGTAAGCCATGAGCATATGTTGGGTGAGAAAGGCTTGCAGTGAGGTATTATAGAAATGTGTAATAGTGTATTACTATTTTGAACAGTGTAGTAATACTGTCTTTTCTTATGGTATTTACAGTACTTGACGTACTACAGTAATTTTTTTCACATTTTATTTAAATTGGCATACAACAATGTTAGGTTTCCAAGACCATAAAACTAGACATACAACAAAATAATATCAAGACATCTTGCATAACTAATCTTATCTCCATAGAACCTTTTTACATCTCCCCTCCTCCATCCCCATCTGAGTAGCACAGATTATAATACTACATACTATTCAAATAGTCCAACGTAGGGCCCACTGCTGTTCAAACTTGTACAGAGATTGTCCCCTAATAGATGTTAATTTTTCCATCAAAGCAACTCCTCTTGGGGACTTTTTTAGTAAATCCTGTTAAGGTTTTGCACATAATGTGCGTTTTAATGCATGGTAAGTATAAACCCTCCATGTTAACAGTTGGGGTTGTAACCAGAATGTCCGGCAGTTAATGTGTGACCGAGTACGTTAAAAGTGTGGTACAATGCATGCACCTAACGATACTCAAAGAAGTATTGTTAGATGCACCCGCTTTAATTGCCACATTAACGGTGATCATGACTCCTCCCTTAACCCACTCACTCTTCACATTAGCATGTGAGTACCAGTTAACATGCGTTTTGGCAACCAGGCAACCTAGCATGCCTGCATGTTAACATTCACTGCGGCCAGTTACCGCACGCTAAAACATACATTAACCAGGTAGTGGTGCTGTAGAGAAGTGTAATCAATGAATAAGTCCAGGAGTCAATTGATAGGGTCCAAGCCAGTTTATTGTGCACAAGGCCCAGTCAGTCAAAGCTTCATAAGGAACTGAGCAAAGTTTTTACAGAGACATACTCATTTATACCTCTTCTTCAGTTTGATACATGAGAACTTTCTATTGGTTCCAGCTTGATACATGCAAACTTTCTATTGGTCCCAACGCCCCCTACACCTGTCCAATCAGAGATCCCTCCTGGGCCTAGTACCCAGCTCCCTCCCTTAGGACTGTTCTAACAATGGTGCAGTTTCTTGGTTTGATACTTCTCTACTGCAAGGTCGTCTCTAGCTCCAGGAATGCATGTATTGGAACATTGCTATCTTTCGCACACAAGAGAATAATGAAAGACTTATGAATTCATGTAAAACTTCTTATTAAGCAGTTTAAAACAGTTTTCTCATTTTTCACAAATTTCTGGGGGTTGGAATCCAGGCCTAACTTACAGGCCTTTCATATTTGCAGACTATTCTAGGCCATAGCCTGCCACATTCCCCCCTTTGATTATTCTCACCCGCTAGAGAGAAAGGGTGAGAATTAAATCATTCATTAAACTTGCGTAGTCGCCTCATCTTAGGGTATTGGGGAATATTGCCACATAGCTAATATTTTTGTAGCTGCCTTCCGCTCTACAGTACTATCAATTACTGAGGTTACCATGCGTAAGCAAAGAGGTAGGAGACATGGGAGCAATAAGCACATAGCTAGTATGAATATCACTATAAGCGCAAGGGTCTTTAGACCACTTAACCATGAAAATGCTGAACCAAACCACCCATCCAGCTTCAAACTATGCCAGGTCTGAACAGGCACAAATGTTTGCTTTCTCATCTGAATAGCTATATCTTCAACAACATTCCCATTATTATCAATCTGCAAACAACAATTGCTTAAATTCAATTTTCCACATACCCCACCTTCAGCTGCTAACAAATAATCTAGAGCTAGACGATTCTGATAAATAGCTGTACGCATTTGTGTACTTTGCTTAGCCAAGAGGGTTAGTGCTTTACTAGTTTCATTGGTTATTATTTCAACAACAGCTTGTAAGCATATTATACGATTTATCATATAAACAAGGGTACGATATCCCCATGTCCCGTCTTGCTCCCAAGTAGCAGGTCCGTAGTATGAAATAATTCTCTCAGGTGGCCACTCCTCCTCTCCCCACTTGTTCCATTGGCCTATCTGCAAGACCTCTCGTTTCTGTCGACTTCTGTACACAGGATATCCCAGTTATTCTCCATGGGATGTAGGTAAGAGGAAAAAGGAAGGTCGTATAGTTCCCAATGCACATGCTCCTCCCCAATGGTGAGGAAGCCTAGCATATGCTCGGGTTCCGCAAATCCAGTACAGTCCAGGTGGTGCTTGCCAGGCATTATAAGCTGCTAAATTAGTCCAGATGCTGGCAAGTTTGGGGAAACGAACTAGAGGATTGGAGGGCTCTGAGGCGTTGACTCCGGACCACCAAGATGTCTTCTTAGTAGTACTGTTGTAGAACTTTTGATTGAGACAGACCAGCTGCCCAACCTCCATGTTAAACTGTGGTCCAGAGCGAGCAAAACACAAATTACCAACAATGGGGTGGGCCAGTACCCACTCACTAGTAGTATTATGTATATCAGTCTGGTTATAAGGAATAGAATAGTTCAATTTTTGTGCCTCCCAAGGCCATTGATCTCCCATCTTAGTTCCTCCACAGAAAAGACCGTCTGAAACTTGAAGACTAGATGCTACTGCTCCCGCAAGTTCAAGAAACAAGTTCTGTGAAGCAGAAGGAACCTCATACTCTGCTTTCATGGCCTCATAAAAGGAGTGATGTATTCGATAGGGTGAAGATATTTGAGCCTTAGTATTCAACTGTATGTGTAGGATTGTTCCAGGATCTATGCCCCCTCCTGCTATACGCAATCCAAATTTGTATCCTTGCTTCCACTGGTTAGGGTCGAGTATGAGGAGTTGCAGGGGATTGCAGGCACCTTTCTGGAATTTCTTAGGTTCAGGTAATCTGATTCTTGTCAGACTGCCTTTACGACTATCTCCATCCCGTCCTACAGGTGCATTAGTCCAGGTAGCAAAATATACACAATCCCACTTTGGACAAAAGTAGGCATCTTTAGATGCGGTGCTGTAGACGGTGGTTGGAGAGTTCTTTCCAGTACACCGTCCCCATCCGTAGGCTCCTTCCGGACACATATATTTATCATCATAATAGTAATCTCGTTCCCATGACCCACACTTGTGGTAAGCATTTCTGTTTGTTACAGCACATGCATCAAAGTTCAAGACAACATCTTTTGTGGGGTCTGGGAGTGGGCTTGTGGCATTTATGAGGGCTCCATCCTCATCATTCCAACATATTTCAAGCACATAATATGAGGGGTTCTGCCGGGGGTTATAACAAGTCTTACTTTTCCCCTTCGTGCAGATATTTAATTCTGTGCCATTATAGATGCACCGGCTGACTATACCAGTGCAAGTATAGTAAGAATGGTAAAGTAAAGTCTGAGTGACCTTCTGTCCCGTTCGGGTAGTGGTTATGCAAGCTGCACAAGGGGGTAAGGCAAAAGTCTTTTCCAGGAACCCCAGAACCACCACTCCCACAAGACAATAGTGGAAGAACATTGGAGGTCAACTGGAAGGTTGGGTACGATAAACTTGTAGAGTCATCTTCTTCTTCTTCTTCTGCTTCGATGGTCACCCTTGCGTGGCAGAAAGGGAACTGTAGATTCTGAAGATTTTCACACCGCCGGTTGTCTCCACAATGTAAGTCGCAATGGAGTCTCAGGATCATTCACTGAAGTCCATTGCCCAGGGTCAGGAGCGGCCGCCGGCTTTACTCGACTATGGTGGATCCAAGGTTCAAATTCCGCAACTTTCACTGCTGTGGGGGTTGACAGGTTGACAACATAGGGTCCCTTCCAATTCGGCGCTAGTGGGGTCTTTCTCCACTCTTTAATCCACATGGACGCTCCTGGCTTGAAAGGATGCAGAGGCTCTGTTAGGTTGATGAGCAATCGATCTTGTACCCAGGTATGGAGACTCTGCAAAACAGAACCTAAAACCAACAGTTCTTGTCTAGTTATTTCAGATCCTATTTGTCTCATATCTCCTTTAATTCCCTGTACAATGGGTGGAGGTCGCCCATACAAAATTTCAAAAGGGGAGACTCCTAGGGACTTGGTGGGAGCAGAACGTATCCTAAGAAGAGCTATGGGGAGAACCTGAAGCCACTTTAGGTGTGTTTCTTGACAAAGCTTGGACAATTGAGATTTCAGGGTTCTACTCATACGTTCTACTTTCCCTGAACTCTGGGGTCTGTAAGCAGTGTGCAACTTCCATTGTATCTGCAGAGCTCGAGCTAACTGTTGGGTCACTTGGGATACAAATGAGGGGCCATTATCTGATCCTATAGTCAATGGTATTCCAAATCGAGGAATAATCTCATGGAGCAACACCCTAGTGACCTCTCGGGCTTTCTCAGTTCGAGTGGGATAGGCTTCTACCCACCCGGAAAATGTACAAACTAGAACCAACAAGTAGTGATACCCGTTTGCACGGGGCATTTCAGCAAAGTCCACCTGCATATCACTCATTGGGGCTACCGCTACTGACTGAACTCTTGGGGGTGGAACGGGACCTTGCTTAGCATTATTCTTGGCACACGTCAAACATCGCTGTGCTACTGAGGCGGTCAGAGGTCCTAGTAGTGAAATACAAAAATGGGGCCTCAGGGCTTTTTCCATAGCTGTTTTCCCATAATGTGTGGCCTGATGAAAAGCATGAACAAAAACTGGCCCTAATGCTTCAGGGATGACTGTGGGACCGGGAGGTAAACTACCTTCTGAAGGTGGCAGCACTATCCAACCTTTTTCTGTCAGGACCCCTCCCTCCTTTTCACAGAAATAGTCTAACTCTCTTGCAGTGTATTGGGGCACCCAGGAACTAAGGGGCACAGGGAATAGGGCTGCTTGCATCGGGGTATCTTGGGTCCTAACTCGTCCTGTTGTGGCTGCTTTTCGGGCTGTGGCATCGGCAAACCTGTTTCCTCGGGTGACTTCTCCTGCTCCTGCCTGATGACCTCGGCAGTGCATGACTGTCACTTGTTTGGGGGCCCATACAGCATCTAATAACATCAGTATCTCGGGCCCATACCTGATGGACTTGCCCCCTGAGGTGATCAACCCTCGTTCTTTATACAAGGCTCCATGCGCGTGCAAAGTTGTGAAGGCATACTTGGAATCTGTGTACACATTTAAGCGGAGTCCTTCTCCTAATGTCAATGCTCTAGTGAGGGCTATCAGTTCAGCTTTCTGCGCTGAAGTTCCTGGGGCCAGGGCTGAGGACTCAACTACCAGATCAAGGGTCACCACTGCATATCCAGCACAATGATGTCCATTGATGACAAGACTGCTTCCATCTACAAAGAAAGTCTGTTCAGGGTCCTCTAGAGGGACATCAGTCAAATCAGGGCAGCTTGAAAATACAGTGTCCATGGTTTCTAAACAGTCATGATCAGGGGGCCCAGGACCAACTGGGAACAACGTCGCAGGATTCAAAGCTTGACTGACCTTTAACTGTATCTGGGGGTTTTCACACAGCATGCTCTGATATTTCAACATTCGTGAATTTGTTAGCCAGAAGTTTCCTTTGTGTTCCATGAGAGTCAGGACTGAGTGTGGCACAGTAACTTGGAGACTCTGTCCCAGAGTGAGCTTATCTGCTTCGCCCACCAGGAGGGCTGTTGCTGCAACAGCTCTCAAACAAGGGGGTCAGCCTTTCGCAACTTGTCACGAAGTGGATCTAGCAGAGCCCATGGAAATAAGTAGAAATACAGATAGTGGATCTGACACTGACACTTCAGACAAGCACATGACAGGGAGTTGCTATAGGCAACATAAACAAACCAGGTCTCGAGCTCTGAGAACACGCCCAAGCTGCAGGAAGGCTCAGGAATCATTAGGGAATGAGGAGCAGCTGAAAGGAGGCGGGGTTGAGACACACGTGGATAATCCTCACTCACCTGGAGTTAGAGGGAAGGGCGAGTGCAAGTGCAGGTTCGGGTTAGACGGAGCTGAGAGAGCAGAAGCAACAGAAATCCTGGAAGCCAGAGAAGTCCCAGGAGTTACAGGAATTAGCAGAGAGGCAGAGAGAGCAGCAACTGCAGAAACTCCTGAGAAGTCAAGGAACTCTGAAAGGGCAGAGAACCCCAGGAGCCTAGGACATTCTGCTGGAAGTCTGGGTTGGAGCGGAGCCACTGAGAGGGCTGGGAGTACCGAAAGGTTTAGCTCCAAGGCTGAGAGAGAAAACCCAGGAGTCTGCCATAGAAGGCAGTGCACAGACACCTTTGAACACAGTAACGCTTATATAAAAGGTAACAGAGAAGGCAGTTTTAAAGCCAGGCTTAGACAGGCTGGAAAAGCCAATTACCCAGGCTACAGGGACAGAAAGGATAAAGTCTTCTGTCCTGAAGACAGTTTTGTACCTGGGAAAAAGCCAAAAGGGAAAACCTGTAAGGAATTGCCGTCCTGTTCCACTCCGGTAGCTTCAGCTGTGCCGAGGAACTCTAAGCTGAGAGAGCCAGAAGGTAAGCTTATTACCTCTAATAGAAAGAGAATTGAATGCAGGAACTTCCCATATGATTGGCAGCATTTGAAGAGCTCTCAAGAAAGGAACTCTAGTGAATACGGTAATTGTTTTTCACAGACGTTAACAGAGGAAGAAAAGAAGTCTCTTTGTGATAGAGAGAGACTGCTAAATAACACGTCTAGCTATTTGAAAGAGAGACTGTTGGCAACAGAGAGTGAGGACATGCAGTGTGAAGTGCAGGGGGACCAACCCACTGTTGAATACATGGATTGTACGCTCACAATTGCAGACGAGATCTCCTCTCTATGTTAAAGGAGCTGTGAAACATTCTAACTGTGGAAGTAACAGAGAAAGGGTTTATGTTTGTTGGAAAAAGGACTGTTTAAAATACCTTTTCATTTGGTGTAAAGAAGCTGAAAAAAGAAGCAGTTTTTGTTCACATTTTGTCTCTTTATTTTTGTACCCGAAGTTGGTTTATCTGCCTTGTTTTTCATTACAAAAGGAATCCTCCCGGAAGGGGAATAAATCCTGTCTTTTGAGCCTTACCACGCGTCCGCAACTCATTTCTTAGCTGGTCTATAAGAACTACGACTCCCAGAGAGCATAGCAAGGCTTTCTATATCCTTTTTCTGGTCAGTTCAAGATAAGGCCTCAGTGTAGTACCCTGCCTTAACCTGTGGGGTCCCACGCTGGGTGACAAACTACATCCAATTGTTTTGACAAGTAGGCAACTGGCCGTTGCCAAGATCCAAGAGATTGAGTCAGTACCCACAACGCATTTCCTTGTGACTCATGGACGTAGAGATGGAAGGGCTTCTGGACATTTGGAAGACCTAGAGCTGGTGATGACATCAGAGCATTTTTCAGAGACTGGAATGCTGCATCCTGTTCCGGTCCCCACTCTAGTGGAGACTTTTCCATTCCTTTGGTAACCTGGTACAATGGTTTTGCTAGCTGCGCAAAATTGGGTATCCATATGCGACAGTATCCCGCGGCCCCCAGGAAGGCTCTTACTTGCCTTCTAGTGGTTGGAGTAGGGATACTGCATACAGCTTCTTTGCGTTCTGGTCCCAAGCGTCATATTCCGCTGGACAGCTGGAATCTTAGATATTTGACTTCAGTTTGGCATAGTTGTGCTTTGGCTCTTGAGACTTTGTATCCAGCCTCTTTTAAAAAGTACAAGAGTTCACTAGTAGCTTGTAGACATTCACTTTCTGAGTTGGTGGCTATGAGCAAGTCATCCACATACTGAAGAAGAACCCTTTGTCCTGGGTTCACTGGGTAACTTGAAAGATCTTGATTCAGGGCGACACTAAAGAGAGTAGGTGAATTCTTGAATCCTTGGGGTAATCTGGTCCAGGTGAGTTGGCCCCGCCTTCCTGTTGTGGGGTCTTGCCATTCAAAAGCGAATAACAGTTGACTGGTGGGAGCTAGATGTACGCAGAAAAAGGCATCTTTCAGGTCCAGGACGGTGAAATGAGTAGCCTCAGCAGGGATCAGTCCCAAGAGAGTATAAGGATTTGGCACTATGGGGTGTATAGTTTCAACTGCGTCATTTACCCGCCTTAAATCTTGTACTGGGCGGTAATCCCCTGTCCCAGGTTTCTTAACTGGGAGAAGGGGAGTATTCCAAGGTGACTGGCACTCCTTGAGAAGTCCATACTTCAGCAGTTTCATTAAATGGCAATGGATACCTTTGATGGCTGGTCGAGGAAGAGGATACTGTTTCACATGCACTGGTTCTGCTCCTGGCTTGAGGGTGACAATGACAGGGGCTATGTTCTTCGCTAGGCCAGGTGGATTATCTTCTGCCCATACTTCAGGTGGGGCTATGAGGCTGGTAGGTATACAGGAACTGGTTGACTTGATTGGAGGTGCACTATAGAACCGCCACTCTTCTTCTCGGGGAACAGTTAGCACCATCAATCCAGCAGGCTTTGGATTCACAGTCATTTTCATTTCTCCCCCTTCAGCGAAGGATATCTGTGCCTGGAGCTTGGCAAGCATATCTCGGCCCAGAAGTGGAATAGGGCACTCAGGCATATACAGGAACTGGTGCGTTATTTTTTGTCCCCCTAGTTCACACATACGGTTCTGCAGGAATGACTTTGTGGCCTTGTTCCCAGTGGCCCAAACAATGGTGACAGATCGAGAGGAAAGAGGAACCACTGGCTTAGCCACTACTGAATGTTCTGCTCCTGTATCTAGCATGAAGTCCATATATTGGTCCCCTATCTTCAAACTGACCATAGGCTCCTGGGGACCCAGGGTAAACGTGGAGCCCGGTCTGGCCTAGTCTTCATCCACGTCATCCATGTCATAGCCCGTTGCTACTGCCACTCCTTCAATGGCTTCTTCTCTCTCTTGCTGGAACTGTGCTCTATTCATTCCTCCCCGCCTTCAAAATCGACCTCCTGTTCTCCAGGGACTCCCTCCTCCCCTCGTGGGGGCGGAGTCCAGATGCGGGCATTCACTCCTCCAATGTCCTTCTACTTTGCAGTAGGTGCACTGATTTGCACCCAATTGAGGCCTGCCACTTCCGCGGCCTCTTCCACGTTCTCTGGTCCTTTGATTAGGAAAACCTCCTCCTCGTCGCTCAACTAAAGCGGCAGCAAGAAGATCTGCTTTCTTCTTCATCTTTCGTTCACTTTCTCTGTCACGTTCATTTTCACGATTCACAAATACTTTCTGAGCGACTTCCATTAACTGTGCTGTATTCATGCCCGCAAATCCATCCAGTTTCTGCAATTTTCGTTTTATGTCTCTCTGGGACTGGCTGACAAAGGCCGCATTTACCATGCGTAGATTCTCCTGAGCGGCAGGATCATATGGGGTATATAGTCTATAGGCTTCGGACAACCGCTCCATAAAAGGCCGCTGGGCTCTCATCTGGACCCTGGAGGACTTCAGATACCTTCCCGATATTCATGGCCCTCTGGCCTCCCTTCTTCAGGCCCTGCAGCAAGGCCTGGCGAAATCTCGTTAGGGCCGCTGCCCCCCTTTCATCATTTGGGTCCTACCCGGGATCTTCATTTGGGTAAGCTGCAGCGGCAGCTTGTGGGAGATTTATTCCTTCTCCTTCTACGGGGTTTTCTTCTAACCAACGGAGAGCTGCTTGCCCAATTCGTCCTCACTCCTCAGTAGTAAAGAGGGTGGACAGGAGCTGGCGACATTCGACCCGGGTAGGTTGGTGGGTTTGCATAATACTAGACATTAATTCTGTTAATTCCTGGGGTTTTGCTGTATAGGATGCATAATGCGTTTTCCAGTTTAATAAATCAGTGGTGGAAAAAGGTACGTAAACTAGGCTGGTTGGTCCTGGCGCCATCTGGCCCTGGTCATTTAAAATAGGTACACCAGGCACTTGGCGTAATGGCATTAGGTGCCCTGCTTTCTCCTTCTTCTTTGGAGTTATACTTCTTAGATCATAAGGCTCCCGGGCACAAACTTCCTTGGCGGGTGAACCTGAACTGGCAGGAGAGCCTCCGCTCTCAGCATCGTCGGAGGACTCGGGTCCCCCCAACGTACTTGGGCCTGACTCGGGACTGTCACTCGGGGGAGGGAGCTTCTTGGGCTGCTGCAGCGGCACTTGCTGGGGTTCCTCATCAGGCTCCGCTTCAGGCAGCGGTGCTGGGGGAACTAACCTATGTGGGTACTGGGGTAACCAGGCCAGGATTTCTGGGGACTCTGGGGCGGAATACACAGGCAGCTTCTCCTCCTCAACCTTTCGGGTCCCCCTAGTAGTGGCTACTAATATTCTACATTGCTCCTCATAGCAGCGCTTCATCCATGAAGGCTGCCTTTCGCAAGCATCTAACCAGGAATCTATATAGGGGAACTGGTCAGGATGCGCTTTTTGTACAAGCTGATGAACACGGGAAACCTTTTCTACATCAAAGGTGCCCCCGTGGGGCCATGAAATAGCTAACGCAGGCCACTCCCTATCACATAGCATTTTTAATCTAGACGGAGACATTTTTATACCGTAGTCTCCTGAAAATCCTTTACGGAAATTCTTGATCATACATTCCAACGGAGTTTGCGGGACTCCACCCCTCCCATAATCTTTTTTTTTTATTTTTATATTTTTGAATTTCAATTTACATTCAAGAATACATCTTGAAACAGAAATTGAGAAGGGTATAAGCAATACAGTTTAAACATAATCTCATACAAAAATACAAAGGCAAAGCAAATCCAACAACCCAACCCACTCTAGCCCACCATGATTAAAGGAGGGAATACCATAGATAGGAAATTAAACAATTCAACCAAATTCAGCAAGAAGTAGAGGTGTGACAAACAGCTAACCTAATTCTCGGGGTGGAGAGGGGGGAGGTACATCCATCAACCAATTGTGGCGCCCCTCCCATAATCTAATCGTAACTACGTACACGTAATGACGCACCAGACGACAAACAGTAAGGGTAGGTAGTATGGCTGTAGGTAAGGGGTCCGCACAGCCCACAGAACACTGGGGGGAACAAACACCACTCGCTTCCTCCTTTTCGCGACCTTGACGCGGTTGCCCGGCCAGGAACTGCGCTACTCAGGAGTCCACTTTCGCTCTGTCTGTATTTCAAGACCTCTCAATCACACAAGCAATCATATTTTCACAAAAAAAATCATTTTTTAAGTGTCCAGGTTTTCTGACTAACTGACTATTTCAAACAAGAAGGGTTAATGGCTTCGGCTTCTGCTTTCTCTTATGCGGAGCATACTAAGACCGCCCTTATGAGAGGTGATCAAGCTCTCTTGTCTCATGCATACTTATGCGAGATTTCTCAGTCTATACCAAATCAGTCTCGCGCACACTTATGCAAGACTCTTTTTCCCAGGCTGTACTTACTGACTATCAAATCACAAGAAATGTCTACTCACCGGATCCGGTTCCCCATACCACACCCGTTCTTGGATTGGATCCTGGAGTCCCCTCGGGTTCAGAGGTGTTGGCCGGCCGGAGCCAGTGGCCCGCCGAGGCAAGGCAGAACCCTCTCCGGCACAAAAGGGCCGGCGGCGCCTGAGGTTTCCCCCGCGGTCGGACAGACACAGTTCCAACCGGGCCAAACCTCGAGGCGAATTGCGTAGATTCTCACTTGAATACCATTCACTACTCGCACTTCCCGGCCAACGCACCAAGAATATGCTGTAACGAAGTGTAATCAATGAATAAGTCCAGGAGTCAATTGACAGGGTCCAAGCCAGTTTATTGTGCACAAGGCCCAGTCAGTCAAAGCTTCATAAGGAACTGAGCAAAGTTTTTACAGAGACATACTCATTTATACCTCTTCTTCAGTTTGATACATGAGAACTTTCTATTGGTTCCAGCTTGATACATGCAAACTTTCTATTGGTCCCAATGCCCCCTGCACCTGTCCAATCAGAGATCCCTCTTGGGCCTAGCACCCAGCTCCCTCCCTTAGGACTGTTCTAACAATGGTGCAGTTTCTTAGTTTGATACTTCTTTACTGCAAGGTCGTCTCTAGCTCCAGGAATGCATGTATTGAAACATTTCTATCTTTCACACACAAGAGAATAATGAAAGACTTATGAATTCATGTAAAACTTCTTATTAAGCAGTTTAAAACAGTTTTCTCATTTTTCACAAATTTCTGGTTCTTTTCTAGCAATAGTGGGGGTTGGAATCCAGGCCTAACTTACAGGTCTTTCATATTTGCAGACTATTCTAGGCCATAGCCTGCCACAGTGGCACTTAGTAAAAGGGCCCATGGGTCTTCCTAACCATTGTCCTCCATCTAAAAGTTCCACTCATTTCCAGAAATAGGCCTGTACACACCTGGCTCCCAACATTTCCCATCCCCAACTCCCATCCCCCGATATGACGATATCGAACATACCCTTTCCCTGAAACCCTTATATAATGCCAAAAGTAATCCTTTACAAACTGTTATGGTACAACCAGATCTCTTCTAAAACCATATGACCCCCTGGACCACAGCCCATGTATCAGTCTTAATCGTCCCCCTTGAAGCAAACTCCTCCTGGAGGTCTTTTAAAAGGTAAGATTTTTTTATCGTCCAATTATTGATCAAAAACTCATAAACCTTTCCTTGCTCATCTAACATACACCCCCTCTCTCCCTCCTAGGATAGAAGCTCTATAGTGGATGGGCGTCAAAGCTGAGAATCCTCCTTTTTTTCTCCAATGAAGCCCACAGCCTCTCCCTAATTCCTAAAAACATGTTGTGTGAAGGGATATACCAGTTGCTTAACTCTGACCCATTGTGTTGATAACCATGATAAAAAAACAAAAAAAAAAACAAAGTGGGAAGTCCCTGAAGTAGTGATGTTCAGTCTGTACATTCTTTTTCCCTGGAGCTTCTCCCCTCGAATCAAATACATGTCCAACCCGGGAGGCCCAGAACTGTAATTTCATATTTGGGACTTCCAAACCCCTCAAGTTCCGTCATACGATACATCACTTCCCTTTGCACCTTTGGAGGTGCTGTATAATTTACAGTGAAGCCGCGACCTGGGTCAGAAATGCCTGAAAAAGATATAAAAACCTTGACAACATATTTATTTAATCAAAGCTACTTGCCCAAGCCAAGATATCGTAGAGTTCTACCACTACGCTAGGTCATCATCTGTTGCCTTTAGTAAGAGACCAAAGTTAGTCTGAAAGAGCTATGTAGGATCATTTGTTATTTGGACTCTCAAATACCTCAAGTTGTATTCCATTCATCAAAAAGTGAAGTTCTTCTTGAATCTGCCTACCTCTTCCCGTGCTAAGGTGACATTTAAGAACTCCATTTTATCCATGTTGAATTTAAATCCAGAGACTGACCATACTTATTAAATTCCTTCAGGAGCACTGAGATAGATGTGAAGTGATTTAATATGGAGAGCATCACATTATCTGTTAAGGAGGACACCTTCTGCTCTTCCCCACCTATGCATACTCCAGTGATGCCCCCATTCTGCCTGATTGCCTATGCAGTAGGTTCTCTTTACTAATGCAAACAAGGGAGAGAGAGGACAATTCTGTTTCATGTCCTGTCCCAAGCAAAAATTTCTGAGTAAGCCCCATTGACATTTATATGGGCTTCCAATGAAGTAGTGCTTCCATACGTTTCAAGTACTTTGGCCGTACCGCAAATTTCTGCAACACAGCATACATAAACTGCCAATGAACCATCTCAAATGCCTTTCCAGCATCTACTGATAGGAACGTTGCCAGTTTGCTTTCTTTGTATTCTATTGTTTTATGACCGGATACAAACCCAGTTTGATTCATACTGATCACACCAGGTAATACATTAGAAAGTGTATTGCCCAGATCTCCAGGAACAAGCAGGAATGTAGTCTTCACATATGGGTATCGTCGGTACCAATGGAGCCTGTGCGGGAACGCTCCCCAGTGTCCAATTAGAAAGCTTTTGGGAGCATCCCACAGCGCCTGCATGCTGCCTTCCCGCCTTTCCCAACTGCCTCTCTCCAGTTCTTCGTTTTCTGCGGAGCCAGCAGGTCGTCGTTCCTGTCACTACAGAAAATTTTTCCTATACTCCTTTTTTGTGGTCGCGTCTGCCTTCCTCGACGCTATACTGGTACCGCCGGTTCTTCTTTCTTTCTTTTTCAAAAAAAAAGAAAAATCATAGTATTTTTTTCCAAATTTTTCTTCCTCAGGTGCACGCGCCATTTTGGGCCTTAGGCCCAAAATTTCCTCCATTATGGAAAAACCCGCTTCAGGTTTCAAGAAGTGCACCAAGTGTGGTGGTACCATCTCCGTCGACACCCATGAATGTTTAGGTCCTGACCACTCCATCTCGGAGTGTATGGCCTGTGCCATGATGTCCAAGAGGGGTCGACAAAACCGAGCTGCTAAGCTCAGCACCCTTTTTCCCTCCGATGCAGCCTCTGTGGCATCGACGTCTTCCAGGGCTTCGTCTTCCTCCCATGGATCTCAGGTAACTAAACATAAGTCTGGCTGGTCCTCAAAGGGTAGATCTCCTTCCAAGCATCGAGATGCCTCTGGTGTTGCCCTTGAGGGTTCTGTACCGGCAAAATTGCCCTGGCGGGAGGCTTCGGCTTCCAAAGCATTATTGGGGCTCCAGGATGTTTTTGAGGCCTCAACCTCGGCAGAACTACTGGTGCCATGCTCTGTGGTACCGGCTGCTTTCTCTGGTACCGATACCCAGGCATCGGCAGCGTCGATAGACCAGAGATTCCTGGCTATTGAACGAAGTCTGGTGGCTCTCCTTGCGGCATCTGTTACTAATCTGTTATGTTTTTTTGAAGGAGTGAATAATCAGGTGGACAAAGGTGAGTCGGTTGATATTGTGTATCTGGACTTTCAGAAAGCCTTTGACAAGGTCCCTCATGAGAGACTTTTGGCAAAACTAAAGAGTCATGGGATAGGAGGCAGTGTACTATTGTGGATCAGGAACTGGTTAAAAGATAGAAAGCAGAGAGTAGGGCTAAATGGCCAATTTTCCCAATGGAGAAAGGTGAATAGTGGTGTACCCCAGGGATCTGTGCTGGGTCCGCTGCTTTTTGACATATTCATAAATGACCTGGAAAGTGGAATAACGAGTGAGGTTATCAAATTTGCAGATGACACAAAACTATTTAAAGTTTTTAAAACCCAAGAGGATTGTGGAAAATTGCAAGAGGATCTTGATAAATTGGAAGACTGGGCATCAAAATGGCAGATGAAATTTAATGTGGACAAGTGCAAGGTTATGCACCTGGGGAAGAACAACCCAAACTATGGTTACACGATGCAAGGTTCCACATTAGGAACCACCACCCAGGAAAATGATTTAGGCATCATTGTGGATACCATGTTAAAACCCTCGGCCCAGTGTGCAGCGGCGGCCAAGAGAGCAAATAGAATGCTAGGTATGATAAGGAAAGGAATGGAAAATAAAACAAAAGATATTATAATGCCTCTATATCATTCCATGGTGAGACCGCACCTTGAATATTGTGTGCAATTCTGGTCGCCGTATCTTAAAAAGGATATAGCGATTTTAGAAAAGGTTCAGAGAAGAGCCACCAAAATGGTAAAGGGGATGGAAGGATACTCCTATGAAGAAAGGCTAAAAAGGTTAGGGCTCTTTAACCTGGAAAAGAGACGGCTGAGGGGAGATATGATAGAAGTCTATAAATTAATGAACAGTGTGGAACGGGTAAACGTAGATTGATTGTTTACCTTATCAGAATATAGAAAGACTAGGGGACATACAATGAAACTACAGGGTAAACTATTTAAGACAAATAAAAGAAAATATTTTTTCACTCAACGTGTAATTAAACTCTGGAATTTATTACCGGAGGATGTAGTAAAGGCTGTTAGTGTAGCTGGGTTTAAAAAAGGTTTGGACCTTTTACTAAGAAGGGACCCAGGATATCAATGCTTGCACCAATACAAGCATTGTGGAACCTGTGTCTTTTGGGGAAACTGCTAGGTACATATGACCTAGGTTGGCCACTGTAGGAAACAGAATACTGGGCTTGATGGACCTTGGTCTGACCCAGTATGGCATATCTTATGTTCTTATGTTCATCGACACCCTCGGAACCGCGTCAGACAGTTCAACCGGTACCGGCACCGACTCCGACTCCGGTACCGGACGGCATCGACATCGGTGTCGGCTTTGCCGTCACCCAGTCATGCTATGCCTTCATGTACCGATACACCGGTACCGATTTCCCCCGGCACCGACTTCGGTCGGTAGGGGTATCGTGCTCTACAAGAGCATCCGGATAGAAGGTACTTTGAATCCTCGGAGGAGTCTGAGGATTCTGACAGCTCTGTCGGTACCGGAATACTTCTCCCGGAGGAGCCTTCCTCTCCTAAACGTAGGATGTCTCCTCCAGAAGATATTTCCTTTCAGGATTTTATCAGGGAAGTGGCTCGAGGTCTTTCCATTACTGTGACTCCCGAAACAGAGCCCAGGGCAAAGGAGTTGGAGATTCTACAATATCTTAAAGCTCCTAAGGAGGCAGCTACTTTGCCTATCCATGAGATCTTACATGATCTCATGCTAAGAATGTGGGAAACACCTCTTACCACCTCTCCTCACTCTCGTAGACTGGATACCATGTATCGAGTCCCTCCTTGTCCTGGTTTCCAGAAGACTCAGCTTCCTCACCACTCCATTGTAGTGGAATCAGCTATAAGGATCAGGAGTGCAAAGAGGCATGCCTCTAATCCTCCAGGACATGAGTGTAGAACTTTGGATGCCTTTGGACGTCGTACTTTCCAGGCTTCCATGCTTTCTGCCAGGATCAGTTCCTATATTTTATATATGGGAATGTTCCTTAAGGAAGTGACAGGAGATTTGGAGATTTTAAGCCCTCTCCTTCCTGATAAGAGGCAGGATTTTCTCACACTGGTTAAACATGCCCAGGATGTTTCTAAGGGGTATGTTTACTAAACTGCGTTAGTGCAATTCGTGTTAGGAGCTGCGTTAGTGGAAGGAAAGCCAAAAAAGGACATGGGCGGTACATCGTTACCGATAACGCGCAGGAATGCGCGTCTTAAGGCGCCACATAGCAACGATCATTACAGGGCGCGTTACTGCGCGTTAAACATAAGAAGTCGCGCAGACACACAAATACAGTTAGAATTTCCCCCCAGCCAGAGATGGTGTCTAGCCTGCAGTGGTGGCAGCAGCCACAGCATCTGAGGAAGGGTATGCCACTGGACGATCACTTCTGGCTTCTTCTGTTGATGGATGCTAGCCTTTTTTGGCTGGGGAGCTCAGTGCGAAAACCAAGCAGCTCAGGGCTGTTAGAGCAGCCAGGATTTGGCATGGCTTATCAATTGCCTCAAGCCAAAGGCAATTTGTCTGACCCTTTGCACTTCTGGACCCTAGTCAAGGGCAGAATGAACCAGATGTACTAAGACAATGCCACGGCAGTGGCGTATATCAGATGGCAGTGGGAGAATGAAGAGTGTTGGGGTGGCCCTGGAGATGACTACTGGGCAGAAAGTTCCTACCTCTATTGGCCCAACACATTGCTGGAATCAACAACATGGAGGAGGACTTCCTCAGCCACCACTCGATCCCAGAGAGTGGGAACTGAGTCAGACTGCATTTCAGCATATTCTGCACCTCTGGGTCATCCTGAGATAGATCTGATGGTGAGCCAATCCATTGTCAAGGCATGCATATTCCTTTGCCGCTGTAGAAAGGCAGGCTCCAAGGGTGTCAATGCCCTAGCCCAGTCCTGGCCAAAGCACTGCCTGCTGTATGTATTTCCTCTGTGGCCACTCGTAGGATATGTGCTTTGATGTATAAAGTGATATCTGGGCTGGTTGTCCTGGTAGCGCTGGATTAGCCTCGGAGGCGATGGTTCAGGGACCTTATGCTGCTTCTGCAGGAATGTCCTCCGTGACTGCTTCCAACCTGGGAACTGTTGCAACAAGGGACCTAACGGCTTGGCTCTTGAGAGGCTATTCTCCTGCAGTGGTTTCCACACTCCTCAAGGCGAGGAGAGGATCTACCAGCTTGGCCTACATGCATGTCTGGTGTCTTTTCAACCACTGGTGCCCTGGTTGTCAGATTAGACCTAGTACCACAGATTTGCTGTCCTTGTTTTCAGTGGAGGGTAAAGTGACTTGCCCAGTGTCACAAGGGATATCAGTGGAATTTGAACCCTGGTTTCCCTGTTTGTATCCCACTGCTCAAACCACTAGGCTGTTTAACACCCTCAACAACCCCTGAAGGAGCAGCATACATCCCTTAAGATCCCTAGATATTTCCCATATCTGAAGTGACAAATCCCCTCTCAAAATCTCAATCTCTGCTTTCTTTTTGTCACCCCTATTAGAACTCTAATATATAGGGGTATAGCTCTTATCCCACAAATAGGTTTCCTGTATAAAAATGATATCCTACTGTTGGCACTTAATTTCTTTGAAAAGCAATTGCATTTTTTAAAGATGAGTTTAAACCTTTAACATTAATATTCCTATTCGACTCCCAGGACCTATCTCCAAAAATCTTTCTGAAAAGCAGGAACCCCCATTATCTTCCCCTTCCACTCAGCCAGATTGCTCATAATGTAAATTATATCACCCCTTTTGTAAACATGTGTTTGATCTCTTTTATATTTATGGAATTGTAAACCGTCTTGATTTCTTTCATTGAAAGGCGGTATATCAAATTAAATAAACATTACATGACATAACATTACCATGTAACCACTCTCTTCCTCCTCTCCTTCTTCCCCACCCACCAATCCTATAATACTCTCACATCCAGTGTGAGCCCTTCCCATGAGGAAATAAGCTACCGCAAGGATCAGGACAATAGTATTTACACCTATGCCGCCTCCACAATGCCACTCATTCAATGCCACTCCTCTTTCCCATCACCAAGTCTAAATTTTCATTCAAGTCAACCAACACACTCTACCACATTCAACCCCTGTTAGCACACACCCAACCACCTACCCCTACCCCTCACTCCCTTTTCCATACTGGTCTCCATGCATTTGGTTAAACCAGAAAAAAATAAACTGAAGTCCCAGTCCAAGTGCTGTGGTCACGTAAACACACAATTATTTTCTGATACACTAATATTCCATTCTGTTATGACAAGTACCACTGTTCAAGTTAGGAAGTGTCTATCTCTTATTTTACGTTTCATCCTGCAATGTTAACCTAGGCAGTCTCTGCAGCCTCTTTGCTTTAGTCGGTACCATCTTCCACTTGAAGCTATTGGAAGACTTTTTATGCTGTCTGACCGACAAGCTCTTAAGTCTATCTTTCTGCATCACTAGCCAGCTTCCTTTGCTGTCTTCATGAGTCCCAACGTACCTTTTGCAGAGAATAGTAACCCAAAGGGGTGCAGTCACTAGTACCTAGTTCTTTGTATAAATATATAGTGATATCACACAGTTCCCGCTGTTTCTGCAGTTATAGCTGAGAAGTTGTTAAAAATTTGTATATTAAAGTTCTCCCATTTAATGTCCCCTTTTTAGCTGCTGTTTTCATAATCTCCTCTTGAACTGTGTAGAAGTGCAAGTAGGCTCTGATATCTGGAGACAGGGATCCCTAGACTCAATCCATTCGTCAAGTCTGATATATCTTGCCGCAAGGTGACAGCTGCCTCTTTTATTTCTGTTTTTACTGTGGTGGTCTTCCTCTAAACCTCTTTTTGATATCGGCAAACCATCCACGCATCCCCTTGTGAGAAAAGGCCAGCCGTGTGTTTGCAAATTCCGATTCCTCTCCCAAGAAGCTACTGCCTCTAGATGCCATGGTGCACTGATCAACCTGAGACGAGTCTTTCTCTTTACTTACTTATAGAGACTTAAATTCCTGAAGTCTCTTTTATGCAGACATCCTCATAGTGTTCAAACACTCATGGAGGTAAGGTAAGTAGAATTCACTCTATTTTCTGAGTGCTTTGCACTGATTTTGGCTGAACAATCATAGAGCTCTCTGCTCAAGGCCATTTCCCGGCCATGACCCTACTTCCTCCACCAATATCAATACCATGATTTTCTTATGGCATATTCTAGCATGATTATACTCCACTGTGTTCCTGAACTCTACTCATGTGCTAACATCTAGTTGTTTGGGAGGTGGAAGGGGGTAGAGAGGAGCAGCAGCATAAAGTAGTACTAGTCTAGTAATTGTTACTCATTCAATAGTATATATAGCTATATCTGACTTGTACAGTGCAATATCCTCATTGGAATATCTTTAGTAATAACTCAATGAGTACTACCTGTGGTTTAATAATATGCTTTTTTATGGAGTAGTTAATCAACCTAAGGATATCCTCAGATTCAGCATTAGAGGAAAGTAATAATATCATGGGACAGAACATGATCTTGTCTTTGCATATCTACATCGACTAAGGGGAAAACACTGTATGCTGTTGAGGAACTGGGTTGGTTCATATTCTTTACAAGTTGAATTCAAGAACCATTGTTTGTAGAAACACTGAACATAGGATTGATCTGACCAGAGTTGGAAAAAGGTCTGAAGAAATCTAAAGGATGTACTTTTCATTGGATCACCGTTTTAATTTTATTTAGCTGCATTCCATATTTTTCACAAAACTTACTAGTAGAAGTTTGAACAAATTTCTTCATTTGATCTGGGAAAAGCATCAAATTTCTATCAAGTTTGAACTAGGTGGAACTGTCCCTTCCATATTGTCCTGCTAGGCCAGTCCAGATAAATGGGTTGTGTTCCCCTACCAGCAGAGGTGGAGACAGAAAAAAACCTGAGATTTCTGGACCTCATACTGTACTATATCTAGAGCAGCTAGAGGGGCATACCACCTCAGTTTTTCTTTGTCTCCAGCTGAGTGTGGACACATTAGAGCAGCTCTCTGAAAACTTTGAGAAAGATAGATTGATTTAGCTCATGAGTAATTGCTCTTAGAAGTGACTTCTTTACTTGAGCTGCAAATGGGAGGCACCTGTTGAGTCACCCTTAAAACCAGTGCCTTCCTGGGTTGCCAAGGAGGAGGAGGAGTATTGATTCAGTTCCCTGTCCTTATCCTATTGAGAGCCAGTTGAACAGCCAGAATTGTTGGATCAGGACCCCATAGGATTCTTTGAAGTTGCATAGCCTCAGTGCCCCCTTCTCTTCCCTTTCCCCCATCTTTCCCCTGAAGATGGCATGAATATTCAAGAGGTATGTGGCTGCAGGCCTTGGCAGCAGAGGAGTAGCATTGAGCCCAGCACTGTTGCTGCTTGAGCTCCCTGAGGGTGAGTACCAAATTTAAGTTCCTGTTCCTATATCAAATTTCTCTGCAATATTGTCTGTGGGGACCCTTGATTTCTGCCATTTAGTGGGAAGATTGTTAGGTCAGGGATTGGAAACATTGGTACTTGTGGTCTTTTTGCCTTGGTTCCCATCTTGTACTGGTGCTGTGTACATGAGTTACGAGCGCTTGGCTGTGCTCTAATCTGCATTCCTCACTGCATGCATTGGTATGTGGTGTCTGCATGCTTCAGCACGTACCCTGAGCATACGCTTCCATTTTGTGCCATGAGTGCATGCTTCGGAACACTATTTCTGCAATGCATAGGTAGCTCCACGCTTTTGGATCATACACAATGAGCACATCTCACCACAGTGTACCTTGTTTGGATGGAAAATTTGCTTCAGGAAGCCATTCTAGTTGACATAGGCACTTGTCTTCTGGGAGGAAATGCTGCCTTTCTGCCCTCCCTCTGCAACTTGGCATGAAGGCTTCTGCTTGCCTCTTAGATGGACTTCTCTTCTGCCTCTTCAGCTCTGCAGGCGGTTGTGGGAACAACTGGAGAGAGCTGAAGACGCAGCATCCAAGTCCCATTTAACTGGACTTCCTCTCATGGGGAAGCTGGTGTTTGGGGAGGACATGGAAAAGTTGCTTAAAGAATTGGAGCATCCAGACCACATCATCATCTGGTGGATAGACCTAAAGGGCCTCTGAAGCATGGCTTCTCCTATTCTGCGTTACATTCTCACTCCTGCCACCAGTAGTCTCGAAGGTTTAGGGACTCCCAGAAGGATAACCTGAGAAGGCCATCCTTCCTTTGGCTCCTGTTTCTGGGCCCAGTCCTTTTATGGGACTCATGGGCCCACAGGGTTCTCTGTTCCTCCAAATTTGGGTTCTCCCGTCAGGGCCTGTGTGATCTCAGAACAGTGAGAGCTCGACATCATTCTGTTCAGCTATGTGCCGCATTTCCTGCCAAACCGCAGCCTGGGGGGGGGAGGGGGGGAATTAACTGAGATTCTGCTGAGTCCAAATCTGAAAAAAATTCTCTGCCACTCAAAAACCTCTCTGCTGCTTTCCCCTGAATCATACAACCGCTACAGACCCTGTGGTAACTCAAACTGCAGCTACCAGCACACACAATGCAGTGTGGAGCCAAGCACCGCCACATCGCAGTGATGGCCTAACCTCCACAGGAAACAAACAAGAAAAAGGCACTCACCGGCTGTCCCAGAGAGGAAAATCCCAATGAGCAGCTGATCAGCAAGGCACTCGGTACACGCCTTAAAGGAACCTCTGATCTGATTTAATCTTGCTCCCCTTTAGGTCTGTATTCTTTTTATGTTTTTCTTTTTTCTTAAAAAGGCAGTGCAGGTTTGACAGGGAGCGCTCCAATACAAGACCAGGCTTATATTGGGCTGCCCAGCTGGGGGGGAAGGGCCACCAGGAATTTAGACCCCAGGCTTCACCTGATCCATCCAAGGCCTCAGTGAAAAAAGTCAGTCCCTGCAACTCTGCCAGCCCACAGCTATACTCAGCAGGTAAAGGTTATACCCAGCTCTAATATGCAGCCAGTCTGAAACTAAGTCCCTGCTTCTCACTGATTTTGTTTTGTTTTGTTTTGTTTTGTTTTTGGGGGGGGTTTGGAAATAGGCCTAGATCCAATCCTTTCAGTAGAGTCCACCACACAAAGGCTCTTCTCTAGCTGCTGGGAACTGAGATACTGATTTCCTAGAGCTGAAGAGGGAGCTCTTGTACTGTGACATCAGAAATCTGACATGCTCAGTTTCCGGCTGCTGGAAACGGAGATAACCCACATGTCCTGGACTGGACTGGACTGGACTGGAGGGACAATAAGGAAATAGGCAGATGGACTGGACCTCAAAGGAAGAAAAGGAGTAAAGTTGAGATGGAAGGAGCGGTTGAACAGGTAGGAAGGAGGGAGTAGCAAACCAACAACACAGCCATGGCCAATGGATGACGTCCATGGAAGAAAAGGTAGCCTGCATGACAGAGGGCAGTAACTGAAGCAGAGTCTTCAGGGAGAAGTCAAATCTCCCTGAGCAAGAAGATGCAGCCCATTAGAGATAAAGAGGTCATGAATAAAGATAAGTTTGTTGGAGGCAGAATGGACATTCCACAGGACGCATGAGAAAGGAAGCGAGCAGGGAGGAAGGGATATGAATAAGTTTAGAGGGATTGCGATGGGCCAAAAAGGTCCATCCAGACTGCCCTGCAAGGTTTATAGGTTGCAACTATCTACTTCATGCAGGTTACTCCTACTGCCCCACCTCTTGCCAGCTTGTTGAGAGTTGTAACTGTCCACTCAGTGTAGGTTAACCCTAACCCATTCTATTTAGGGTTGTATTACTGCTCCATATAGGTTAACTCCTCTCCACCCATAGAATAACCATTTTACTGCTGTTCTGGGCTGAGCAGCTGTTCAGAACAGGGTATTCCACTGCTTTGTTATAATCTCTTGTGGGGCACTGTCTCCAGATGGGCTAGTTTGCGCATACCATGATGGCAATGAACTTCACTTCTAAACCAGCTTTTAAGAGGTCCTGTGTGTGTTTATCCAATATCTTTTTGAATTCTATTTTGTCTCCACTACTTCCTCTGGGAGATCATTCCATCCATCCACTTACTTTGCATCTTCACATCTGTTCTGCGGTGCTCTCTCTTTTGGAAAAGCTTCATTTGTGCCTTTATGCCTTTCAGATATTTGAATGTCTGTATCATAGCTCCATCTTTCCTCCTCTTCTTATTTGAATCAAAGATGTAGCATAGTAAGGGTCAATAGCCAGTGAGGTATTACGAGGTGCATGTATGAAACTGATAAAATATTCCCAGATAAAGTGTACAGTTATAAATATAAAGAAACCCTGGAATTCCAAGAGGCAAAGGGGACTATGCATGAAACCTGTTTGCAAACTTCTAAGATTTCCTACTTCACAATAGTACAATTTCATGCACAGATTGCTACACACGAGATTTTATTTCAAGCCAAAATTAATGGGCTGCTACAATGCAAAGCAGTTCATTAATTAAGAATGCAGCAAAATATTTTTGCAGCCTAGTTTCTAAAAAAAAAAAAAAAAAGAAAAGAAAAAGGATTACTGAGGCTTAGTTACCTTTTTCTCTGTGGTGCCCCATGGAAAGGTTTCATGCGAAAGTTTGCTACCCAGCTCATTTGCATAGGTAGCAGACTTCTGTATGAAAATGGAGAAAAACACATGGGAATCTCACAGGTTAATAAATTACCCTCTTAGTGCTAAGGTTTCTAATTTAGATGCCTATGTTTGCACGCCATTAAAACTGGTTGCAAGCCTATGGAAACTTACGATTTAACATGCATAGTAAACTGCATCGTACTGCAGCAAACCTTATGCTAATGGTATATAGAACATGGCCATGCTAAATCAAACACGACCACTCAAACAGAGCCACACTCTGCGCAGCCCTGCCTCAGGGCTTCTCTCTCTTCCCCAATTTTCTTCCGATCTCCCTTTCTGATTCCCTGATGCTGGCTACAGTCATTCCCTCTCCAAACCAAGTAGCGTGTCATTACTGTGCCTTTAATGAAATACTATATTGACAGCTTTATATTTTACTGCAGTGCCACAGAAATGCTCCTGTAGCATTACAGAGTAATGTCTTCTCATATAGCATTGTAGCACTGCAATATGTTTTTTAGCAGTATTCTAAGTCTAGGTCAGGGGATGGTGTGCAGCACTGCAGCGGTTTCTTTTCCAATACTGCACGGGTATCTTCTTTGGTAACATCACACCGTGCTTATGAAAAACAGCTTGTCCAGTTTTAGAGTATATTAGGAAACCTGCTGCTGCAGTAATAAGATGGATTACATATTTTCATGCAATAATGTTACAGGGATACTCATCTCCCATCCTTGAGCATCACAATCAAGGCGAGTTTCCAGGATATGCAGAAAGAGAAATTAGACTTACCTGCTAATTGTGGTTCCTTGAGGAACTCCAGTTCAGTCCTTCACCTCTGGGTAGTGTACCTCCTCCTGCAGCATGGAGACTGGGCATGCCAAAACTGTGACATCACTGGATGTATCCTGCTGGCCTCTCCCATCAGCCCCAGTGAACTACTGATAAAGCAGACTCAAAGGAGCAACAAATAAGTAGCTATAGTATTAAATTTAACTTTAAACCACTAAACTAAATCCCTCTAATTAAGAGACAAACTTCATCTCTCATGTTCTCTTCCCTCCATGAACAAAATAGGGCAGAGAATCTAGAGAAAAAGAACCACAGCGAAACCGAAACTTTAAAAGGTTTACACCTGTCATGATTAATATTCTTTCAGCCCGAACCGACATCCGAACTAACCACCCCTGGGCAGGAATCAAGACTGAACTGGAGTTCCTCAAGGAACCACAATTAACAGGTAAGTCTATTTTCTCTTTCTTTATCGGTCCTCCAGTTCAGATCATTACCTCTGGGATGTATCAGAGCAGTAATCAGTGGGAGGGACCTATCCACCCGGATCACAACACCGCCAACCTGAAACAGGCATCGTTCACCGATTGAACATCCAGGCAATAATGCTTACTGAATGTATGGAGAGACGACCAGGTGGCCGCTCTGCAAATCTCCACTGGCGGAACCAAACTATGCTCCACCCAAGAAGTCACTTGCACACTAGTAGAGTGAGCCCGTAACCCCACAGGCAAGATATATGCTGCAAGATATATGCTGATGCTATAGCCTCTCGGACCCATCTGGAAATCAAAGCTTTGGCTGCCACTTCTCCTTTACGCAGACCTCCAAAAAGAATGAATAGGCAATCAGACTTACGAAAAGATTCCGAGACTTTCAAGTACTGATGCAGAACTCTTTTTATGTCCAACCGACAAAGACTACGGTCCGAGACGTTCCCTTCCATAGGCCCCAATACTGGCAATGAGACCGATTGATTCAGGTGGAAAAGAGAAACTACCTTGGGCAAAAAAGACGGCACAGGCCACAGAACCACCTTTTCTTTGGAAAAGACAAGAACAATTCCCGACAGGACAAAACCTGCAATTCCAAAACTCAACGTGCCAAACAAATGGCCATAAAAACACTGTTTTTAAGGTTAAATCCAACATAAAAATTAAATAAATTATCAAATCTAAAAGCACAAAAGCAGACACAAGCGAATAAGAACACAATCAAACAAATATACATGTACTATAAACTAAAACTATTATGCTTTAAAAACATAATTAAAACATACATAAGATCATGATAGAAAATCATCATATGCAATGGCATTAAAAGCATATTGCAACAATAAACTAAAGATAAAAGAACCAAGAGAAAACTGAAACAAGACATTTAATTATTAAAAAAAAGGACATTTAGAGGGGTCACGTGATGTGGTGAGCTTGGGAAGTTGCATCTGTCCTGAGCTCCGGGCTCCCCTTGCTCTAAATCGGAACAATAGTGCCTATTTTTAGGTACACCGACCGATACACAGCCCTCCTCAAGTGCCATACCCACGAGAAACTTGTCAGGGGGAGCTAGAAGCGAATGGCGACAACGGCTGCGCGAACCGGGAGGAGAGAGAAAGACCGGGCGGCTGGGGCCTCCAAGATGGCGGAATCACCCCCGAAGGTGGGAGAAGTGCAGGTACCGGCTTCCGGGGCCTCAGTAGCGGAGATTTCAGCCGCGGTCTCCAGTGCCCTCTCCCTTCAATTTGATTCTCTGAGAAGTAAAATGGATGCGGTGCAGAATTCCGTGGAGGCCATCGGGGCACGCATGCAGCAGGCCGAGGCCCGCCTCTCGCAGGCGGAGGATGAGGTGCAGAGACTGAGCCAAGAGCTGGCGCAGACACGGTCTACCGTGAAGGCCCACGAGGAGAAATTGGAAGACCTCGAGAACCGCTCGCGACGCGGTAACTTGAGGTTCCTGGGCATCCCGGCTTCGGTGGGAGATACCGACCTGCGAGACTACATAACTGCGCTGTCTGCTTCACTATTGGGAGAGGACAGACACAACGCGCAGGTGGTGATCGAGAGGGCGCATAGAGTGGGCCCTAGGAATTCCAGGGATCCGCGGCCTCGGGTGGTGCTGGCCAAATACCTACAATTCCAGCAAAAGGAGGCTGTGCTGCGAGAGGCCAGGAAACGCGGAACTGTGGAACGAGACAGTGTTCGGATCCGTGTTACACAGGACTATTCAGCGGCCGTGAGCAAGCAGCGGAGGGCGTACGCGCCAATTTGCAAGAACCTCATCAATGCCAACATCAGGTTCTCCGTGCAGTACCCTGCACGCCTGTTGGTGTTTCACGAAGGGAAGCAGAAGGTGTTCGGTTCGCCGGAGGAGGCAGCGACATATGTGGAACAACTTGTGAGGCCGGGTTTGACGTCGGGCAGTGAGACTGCAGGCGTGCCATGACTTTCTGGACGAAACTGTGCCTGTTCAGTCTTTGGAGAGGCCTGAGGGAGCCCGGGGAAGCTGTGTTCACCTCCCATGGGGTCAGCTCACGGGGGTGTGATATGGTGCAGGCAATATGAGTGTTACTGTTATGGGAAAGTTTAGATTATTGCCTGGATTATGATGGTACTTCTCCCTGTTCGACTGGCTCATGGGGTGGGCAACATGGGGTGCTTGTGGTCACCATGACAGGTGACAATAGGGAATGACCATGGGCCCGGCCTAGTCGGTCCCTCCAGTACAGTTACCGTTGTTTTGCTCATCCCTCAGTGTCCTGATGATAGTGGGGTAGCGGTTGCCGTCGGGCATATTCAGGCGCCTGAGGAAGTCGATAAAAATTGATTGGGGGGGATGGAGGGGGGGTATGGAGGGGGGGGGGCGGGGTAGAGCAGAAGGCAGTAGCCGAGAGCAGTTGGAGAAGTACCTGATTATATAACTACCCCGTGCCCATGGACGGGTATCGTGGGGGGGAGAATGTAGTTATGTTTTTTGGGAACGGAATTGTGGTCATTCCTAATGTCTGTTAATGTTCTTTTGTTAAAGTAGTTGATCCTAAATTGGGGGTCCACGGGGGGGGGGGCTGGTCTGAGGTAAGGGGGGATACACGATTGGAGTAGGGAGCGGGGGAGCCCGGACACATCTTGGTGACAGGAGAGGCGGGAGAGGATGATGGAGATGGGGGATTCAATGGTAGGGGGGAGAGTGGGGGTGGGTGGGTGGGGAGCTTGGGGAGGGGGGGTGGAGTCGGGGGGGGGTGGTGGGAGGGGGTTTGGGGAGGGAGGGGAACAGGGGGTGGGGGGGATAGTTGTCTTTCAGCTGCCCGAAGACTGCGGGTCCTGGATCAGATGGGTGTGTTGTGCGTGACCCAGTTGAGCCATAAGTATAACTGTCGGGGGGGAGCCTCAGGCTGGGGGGGCACCCTCATGGTACTAGTTTACAGTGTTATACAGGCCTGTTTGTGTATTCAATGCCACTTAAGATAATATCTTGGAATGTATGTGGTTTGGGTAACCCGATTAAGCGTTCCAAAATCCTGCAGGCTTTGGCTAGGCATAAGGCGGACATAGCTATGCTCCAGGAAACCCACCAGACAGCCGAGGAGAATCATAAACTTTGCAGGGACTGGGTGGGGCAGGTGTGGGGGGCTCCAGCCCTTGGGAAGAAGGGGGGAGTCGTGCTTTTGATTCACAAGCGAATAAGGCTGGAGGTTGTACGGGAACTAGCAGACCCGTCGGGCAGATTCGTACTCTTGCAGGGTGTCTTGGAGGGGAGGCCAGTTATTCTGGGCAATCTATATTGTCATAACGTATTAGATTTGACCCTCTATTCTCGTCTCGCCTCTAAAGTAGAGATGTTGCCGGAGCTCCCTGTGATTTTGGGGGAGACTTTAACGGTGTTATGGATGTGGCCCTAGACACGTCTAAGGGTGGGGAGTCACGGGATAGGTTGCAGACGGCCCGCGCGCTGCGTTGATTGTGCTCCAGGCTGGGGCTAGTGGACCTATGGCGGCTGCTGCATCCGACTGAACGGGATTATACGCATCAATCACGGGCGCATGGCACTAGTGCACGTATAGACTACCTGTTGATTTCAGCCGGTCTGTTCGCCAAGGTTGAAGAAGCGCAGATTGGGCCCGTAGAGATTTCCGACCATGCATTCGTTTGGCTGGATGTTTACTGGAGTGGGACTACCCCCAGGACTTCTCTTTGGCAATTTCCGCTCGAATTATATAGGGATGCCCAGTTCCGTTCTTTTCTTCGGCAGAGATGGCGGGAGTTTGAGGCGGATCATGATGCCCACAGTGATGAGCCCGAGTTGGTGTGGGAAACTGCGAAGGTTGTGCTGCGGGGAGACATTATAGGGTTCCTTGCTAGGAAGAGGAAACTAAGGGCGGAACGTATTATTAGCCTCGAAAAGCTGATTACAAAGTTGAGACGCCAGTGGGCTCAGAACCCAACAGCAGGGCTTAAAAGGCGGCTGTGGGAGAGTCAAACGGAACTTAATGAACTGTTGCATCAGAGGGCCAAGAAGTCTGTGCAGTATTACCGATACCAATTGTATCGTCATGGGGACAAGCCCGGGAAATTACTGGCCAGGTGCCTGCGAGGCCCCAGGGGCTCAAAACTAGTGCCCGCGTTGCGGGATGACCTGGGGGCACTGCATCGGGAGAGCCCGGCGATCGCGCGGGTTTTTCGTTCCTTTTTTCAGCAACTTTATACAGCGGAGTCTCCGTCCTTATCGCAGATGGCAGACTATGTGGAGGAGTTAAATCTACCCCAACTCTCCGAGACGCAACGGGCGCAGTTAGATCGGCCGATCACAGTCACAGAGTTGCAAGCTGCTATTTCCAAAGCTCATTGCTACAAATCTCCGGGGTCTGACGGTCTTGGAGCTGAGTTTTATAAGATTCTTAATGAGCTGATTTCCCCAACCTTAGCTGCCGTACATAATTTGAGGGCCCAGCAGGGACATTTTCGATGGGGGGATAATCATGCCCACATTGTCCTCATTCCGAAACCAGCTAAAGACCCTCTATCAGCAGCTTCTTATCGACCTATATCTTTGCTTAATTTTGATCTTAAATTAATGGCAAAAATTCTGGCCGATCGCCTGTCGGAGTTCTTGGGGCAGCTTGTCCATGATTCTCAAATAGGTTTTGTTAGGGGCCGCTACGCAGTACGTAACTTGCGCAGAATAATAACTTCCCTAGAGTGGGTCCGGCGCAGAAGTATGCCCTCCTTATTAATCAGCTTTGATGCGGAGAAAGCCTTTGACAGGGTAGATTGGCAGTATTTGATGTACCTTCTCCCGCGATACGGTATAGGGCCCTCTTTTTGTAATATGGTGGCGAGCTTATACACAAACCCGACTGCAGCGATCCTATGTAATGGGGTCTTGTCTGAAGCCTTTCCTTTACGAAGGGGGACTCGTCAGGGATGTCCCCTCTCACCCCTTCTTTATGTCCTGTCTCTTGACCCCCTCCTGCGTCGGTTGGAGCAGTCGCGAGCGGTTCGGGGGGTGCTTATCGGAGATCATGAGTTTAAAATATCTGCTTTTGCCGACATTTGCTCTCACCCACAGAGTCTCTGCCCAACCTTCTGCGGGAGTTCCAAACCTTTGGGAAGTTTGCGGGGTTTACTATTAATTGGGACAAATCCGAGGCCCTGGATATCTCGGATCAGCTCCGGCGTAGCTGGCCGGGTGAGTTCCCTCTTAAATGGGCAGACAATCAATTTACATACTTGGGGATAGTACTGCCCAGTCAGTTGTCTCAACTTTACAGGAGTAATTTGTCTCGGGTGTTGACCAAAGTGAAAACTCAGTTGCAGGCTTGGTGGCCTCTTCCCCTCTCTTTGTCGGGGAGGATTGCGGCGATTAAGCTGGTGATATTGCCGAGGATATTGTATTGGTTGCAGACTCTCCCGGTTTGGTTGCTACGACGGGATGTTAGGCGTTTTGAGGTGGAATTCAGGGGCTTTTTGTGGAGGGGTGCGAGAGCACGGATCCCCTATAGTCGCCTGGTGGGGAAGGGGAGGAATGGGGGTTGGGGGCTTCTGGACCTCGGAGCCTACGCGCTGGCCTGCCAAGCCCGACATCTGGGGGACTGGCTGGGCTATACCGACTTGTATACTCCCTTGGCGTTGGAGGAGGCCTGTGTGGCCCCCCATTCCCTACAGGCCCTGTTACACTTGGACTTTAGCCGGCTGCCCACCCATCTGGTCGACAGTGTGTTATTGGTTCCCGTGCTCCGGACTTGGCGGCAGCTTAATGTTTATTGGGGCCGCAACTGGAAGGTGTCGTGCTGGTTGCCCATTAGGGGTAATGTTAGTTTTACTCCAGGCACGGAGACAACTGTATTCCGAGTCTGGGGGGAGAGGGGTCTGCGGAATCTAGGACATGTGGTCGATCCCGCTGGGAAAATTAAATCCTTTCCTTTCATATCCCAGGAATATGAGCTGGGGTCTCGCCACACTTTTGCGTATATGCAGATCGCCCACTATGTGGCCTCGCTTCCGGGTGAGGAGCTGCATGGTGACCGGTCAGCACAGATTATAGAGTTTTTTTAGTCTGGGCGGGGTGGAGAAACCATCTATACGTCTTTTTAACACTAGACTGGAACTTTTTCAGCCTCGACCGGACTTTTGCGGTGTGGAGCAGGCCTGGGGGGTGGAGCTGGGGCGGGTTATTCCCCAAGATACCGTTCTGGTTGCCCTTCAAAGAATCGGACACCTGGCGGATGGCATCCGTTGGCGGGAAATACAATTTAAGTGTATCACTAGGGTTCACTTTTCCCCGAGACGGGCTTTCCGTTGTCATCTGACCCTGGATGGTAGTTGTCCGCGGTGTGCAGAGCCCATGGCGACTTTATTGCATATGTGGTGGGGATGCCGGAAGATCCGCTCCTATTGGCGGGAAGTTTGTTGTTTCATGGCGACCCTCCTAGGACAGCCCATATCCTGGGACGCTGCCCTGGTTACCCTGGACCTCCTGAGCCTTAACTCCCCGAAGGGGAAATGGGGTCGCTGGCTGGTGCTGAAGGCCTGGCTGGTGGGTAAGGGACCACTTTTACATCGATGGCGGGAAAAGAACCCTCCCTCCTTTTGGGAATGGCGGAATTCCTTCCATCAGCTGATGCTCTTGGAGTGTAAGGGAGCACGGGGCCATGCCAAACGTTGGTCTGCTTTTCTGTTACTTTGGGACCCATATATTCAAATTCTGAGTCCTCGGACCCGCAACGAAGTTCTGCAGCTAGGATGTTAATGGTGGCTTAATCGGGAGTAGCTCATAGTGGAGATCTGTACAGTTCTATGATCTGATTCAGACATGGATTAATTATGTGTATGTTGTGGGGAGAGGGTGGGGGGAAGGGGGGGTATGGGGTGGGGGAGGGGGGGGGAAAACTTGAAAATGTTGTGACCGTCATTGTTCCCTCCCTGGGGATCAGAGTCCACCCCAGGGGGGAAGTAGATGATTGTTGTATATCTATTTTTGTTTATTTTGATGGTTCATAAATAAACATTGAAAAAAAAAGGACATTTAAATCTAAAAAAACCCTTAAGACGATGATAATTAACTGTTCAGGATGTATCCTTATGGTACTGTTCTGGTACATCCCTCATGTACTGGACTAGACTGGAGAGACGATAAGGAAGGCAAAATTAGTTCTTACCTGATGATTGTCTTTCCTTGAGTCCCTCCAGTTCAGTCCAGGACCCTCCCTGCAGACAGCAATTCTTTTCAGTTTTTAAGCGTGACAGAGGAGGCATGTCCAGCTGATTGGAGGGACGATTAATATAAGAAGAACTTCTGAAATGGTAAATTCTTCCTGTCCATGGGTGGACATTAGTGCATTCATGTCTCTATCATTGCTGCTCATCCTATATCTGTACATAGTTTGGTTTATATTGGCACATGCTTTACTGTTGTAATCTGTAGTTAATCGGTACTATTTCCCAGGGTTTTGCCCTGGTTTATTTAGTGCCATGGGCTTACTGCTCTCTCTCGTAGTCTGATTTGTCAATAGGATACTGGTTTCCTAGAGCTGAAGAGGGAGCTCTTGTATTGTGACATCAGAAATCTGACATGCTCAGTTCCTAGCTGTTGGAAGGGAGAGATAACCCACAACTACTAGACTGGATTGGAGGGACTCAAGGAAAGACAATTAGCAGGTAAGAACTAAATCCACTACCTCTCTGGGTAGCTGTCATTTATCGACCCCCTGACAAGTCCACTTCTTCCTTTATCACTGACTTTGACTCCTAGCTTTCTTTCTTTCTAGACCCATATTTCCTTCTTTCTGCACCCATATGTCCCTTCCCTCATTCTTGGGAATTTTAACATTTATATTGATGACCCCTCTGACTCTTATGCCTTAAGCTCCTTGCTTTAACCTCATTCAGCCCCCAGCTGTGTTCTGCTGCCCCTACTCACCAGCATTACCGCTACCTCGACCTCATCTTTTTCCCTAACTGCTTGCCCTCAAACCTCTCAACCTCAGTTCTTCCTTTATCCAACCATCATCTTCTAACTTCCTTTCTTAACCACTCACCGCTACAATCTCATCCTATCTCCATCAACACATTTAGGAAACATTAGGTTATTGACCCCCCTCTACTCTCTCCATTGCTGTCTCATCTCCTCTCTCTTCCACTATGTCATCTAAGTCTGTTGAAGAGGCAATCTCTTCCCATAACACTATGCATCCCTCTGTTCTGGATGCTCTCGCTCCTCCCATTCCACACCCTTTGAGCATACCGTACTGTTCCTCAGCCTTGGCTGACCCCTAAAACCAGATACCTACATTCCTGTGGCAGCCCTGCTGAGTGCGTTTGGCTTAAATCCCATACCCATGCTGACTTCCTATATTTTAAATTCATGCTAACCTTTTTCCAGTCTGCTATAGCATTCACCAAGCAAGAATACTATGTCTGTTTGACAAACTCTCTTGCCTCTGACCCTCACCATTTCTTTGCAGTGCTCAACTCTCTCCTCAAAGTGCCTCCACCCCGACTCCTCTCCTTTCTGCCCATACTTTGGCTGATTGCTTCCATGATAAGATTCACAAAATTAGTGTTGAGTTCTGCACAGGATCACCTCTATCTCCCCCTCCTCCTCTTCACTCTCAAATCCTTTCTTCAAACTTTGCCACCCTTTCTTCCTAAAATCACTGAGGAGGAAACAGCATATCTTCTCTTTTCCTTCAAACTCACTACCTGCTCCTCTGATCCCATTCCCACCCTTTTACTGAGCTCTGTCTCTCCCGCTATTGTCCCTTCCCTCGATCATATCCTCAACCTGTTGCGTTCCACTGCAACTGTTTATGTAGCCTTCAGATATGATGTGGTCTTGCTCTCAAAAAATTCTTCACTAGATCATCTCCAGGAACAAGCAGGAATGTAGTCCTCACATATGGGTATTATTGGTACCAACGGAGCCTGCGTGGCAGCGCTCCCCAGCGCCCAATAGGAATACTTTTGGGAGCATCCCTCAGCACATGCGCGCTGCCTTCCCGCCTTTCCAACTGTCCCTCTTCAGTTCTATGTTTTCCGCGGAGCCAACAGGACATATTCCCTGTCACCGCAGAAAATTCCATCTTTAAAATTATTTTTTGTGGTCGCGCTTGCCTACCGCACGACGCCCGCCGGTTCTTTTCTTTTCTTTCCTAAAAAAAAAAAAAAAAACCTAAACTTTCACTGTTTCTTTTCAGAAACTTTCCTGTTTTGGTGCTAGGTGCCATTTTGGGCATTAGGCCCCATCTGTCCAAAATCATGGAAAAGCCAACTAGTGGTTTTAAAAAATGTACGAAGTGTGGCGGTACCATTTCCGTCACTGACACCCATGATTGGTGTCTAAAATGTTTAGGACCTGATCATTCTCCAACTGAATGTCTCTCCTGCATGGGGATGACTAAAAGAGGAAGACAGAACCAGGCCACAAAGCTTGGCACCCTCTTCTCTTCAGATGCCAGATCCATTGCATCGACATCGTCAAGGGCCTCTTCTTCCTCCCATGGATCTCAGGTAACTAAACACAAAAGCCGGTCCTCAAAGGGTAGCTCTCCTGCTAAGCACCGAGAGGCCATTGGCATTGCCCTTGAGGGAACCATACCAGCAAAACAGCCCCGGCGGGAGGCTTCGGCTTCCAAAGCATCGATGGGGCTTCAGGATGTTCTCAAGGCTTCAACCTTGCAAGAACTACCTGTGCCATGCTCAGGGGTTCTGGCCATTCTTACCGGTACTGACACCCAGGCATCGGCAGCGTCGATAGACCAGAGATTTCTTGCTATCGAACGCAGTATCGTAGCTCTTCTCTCAGCTGCAGTACCGGTGGTCCCAAGGGCACCAGTGCAGACATCGACACCAATGCCGGTACCGACACCGGTACATATACCGGTACCAAGACCAACGATGCCGGTACCGACGGTACCGGCCCCGATGGTAACTCTTCATATTCCACCTCCAGCTGGAGTGGATAAAGTGGTACCGTGTCACCTCAGTACCGACTTCGATTGGTACCGGGATCGTGCTTTGCAGGAGCATCGGAGTCAGGAGTACTTTGAGTCCTCCGATTCCGAAGACTCTGACAATTCTGCTGGCACTAGAGGGTTTCTCTTAGAAGATCCCTCTTCTCCCCAACGCAGAATGTCACCTCCAGAGAACATGTCATTTCAGGATTTCATCCGTGATATGGCTAGAGGTCTTTCAATCACAGTAGCTCCTGAGGAGGAACCCAGAGCAAAGGAATTGGAAATCCTCCAATATCCTAAAGCTCCTAAGGAGGCAGCTACTCTGCCTATCCATGAAATTCTGCATAATTTGATGCTCAGAATGTGGGAGACACCTCTGACTACTTCTCCTCACTCTAGGAGACTTGATGCTATGTATCGAGTCCCACCATGTCCTGGATTTCAGAAAACTCAGCTGCCACACCATTCTACAGTAGTGGAGTCAGCCATGCGTAGGATGAAAAGTGCTAAAAGACATGCATCCAATCCTCCAGATCTTGAATGCAGGACTCTGGATGCTTTTGGATGCAGAGCTTTTCAAGCTTCCATGCTTTGAGCTAGGATCAGCTCATATATCCTATATATGGGAATGTTCCTCAAAGAAATCATAGGAGACTTGGAACTTATGAGCCCATTTCTCCCAGATGATAAGAGACAAGACTTTCTTACTCTGGTTAAGCATGCTCAGGATGTCTCCAAGTTTGTCAATCGTGCAGCCTTTGACTGCTTTGAATGCATCAGCAGAACTTCTACTATTGCCATTGGCGCATGATGAATTGCCTGGCTACAGGCATCAGACTTGGAGACTTGGGTACAGGACAAGTTAGGCAACATTCGTTGCACGGGAGAAAATCTCTTCGGCAAGAACTGGCAGGAGAAGGCTAACAAGTTAGATGCTGACAATTCTACCTTAGATAGATTGTCAAAGTCTAGAGCCACTCCAGCCAAAAGAAAGCCTTATAAAAAAAACCTCTTTTAGCAAAAAGAGGAAGTTTTATCCCTCCTATACCCATCAGACTCAAGTTCCAGGTCAGGTTGCCCAAAAGGGACAAACTAGACAACAAAAGAAACCAAAAGGCCAGAGAGCCCAACCAGCTCTCCAGGTTCAGCCCCTCAAGGGCTTTGACTCCTTCCTAGAGAGCTTTGCCTTCCTGCCTCTGAGGGGTCCTCAACCCCCCAATATCCCTGGCAGGTTATGCCACTTTGTCAACAGATGGCATCAGATAACAGCAGAAGATTGGACTTTGTCCATTGTAGGGGAGGGGTACAAACTTCATTTTCACAGCTTACCCCCTCCTACAATTCTAAAGCAGTTCAATTCACAAACCTCTGCAGACAATCTGCTAGATCACGAGTTCTCCACTCTTCTTGCCCAAGGGGCAATAGAGGACGTACCCATTCTTCAACAGGGTGCAGGGTTCTACTCCCCCCTATTTTCTTATCCCAAAGAAAACAGGGGGACACAGACCCATTCTAGACCTCAGAGAATTAAACAAATATCTCTTTCGAGAAAAATTCAAGATGATTTCTCTGGGAACTCTTCTGCCATATCTTCAAAGCCAGGACCAGCTTTGCTCTCTAGACTTAAAGGATGCATACACTCACATTCTTATCCATCCAGATCACAGGAAATGTTTACGTTTCCTTTTCAGGGGCAGACATTTCCAGTACAGGGTTCTTCCCTTTGGTCTGGCTTCAGCACCAAGGGTATTCACGAAATGCATGGCAGTAGTAGCTGCATTTCTACGAACCCTGGGGATCTTTGTCTTCCCCTACTTAGACGACTGGCTCATCCGAGCCTCCACAGTGACAGAGGCAGGGCACTGCACTGTCTCGTACAATGTGAATCCTCCAATACTTGGGATTGGTAATAAACTTCCTGAAATCTCAACTAGTTCCTTCTCAATGCCTAGAATTCATAGGAGCCTGTCTGGATACCAGACAGGCAAGGGCTTTACTTCCACAAGCCCGGTGTCTTCGCATAATGCAGTTAGCTTCCCAAACAGCAGGCAAGTCCTCCCTCACTGCTCGGGAGCTACTGCAGCTACTGGGACACATGGCATCCACAGTTCATGTAGTCCCATATGCTCGCCTCCACATGCGAGCAGCTCAGTGGACCCTCTCCACACAGTGGACACAGGCCACGGGTCATTTGTCGGACAAAATAACAGTCTCTCAACGACTAATTTTGTCCCTCAATGGTGGCAATCATTAGAAAATCTGACAGTAGGGTCTCCTTTCCATCAACCCCTCTTTCAGGCCACCCTAACAGATGCATCACAGGTGGGTTGGGGAGCACACCTGAATCATCTCTCTACCCAGGGCACCTGGACTCCACAGGAGGTTGGTTTACACATAAACCTCCTGGAGTTAAGAGCCATTTATTTAGCTCTTCGAGTGTTCCACGCCCAGCTCAGCTACAAGACAGTCCTAGTCCAGGCGGACAATCGGGTAGCCATGTTCTTTGTGAACAAGCAGGGCAGGACAGGCTCTCTGTCGTTATGCAACGAAGCTTTATGACTATGGGCCCTCGCCAGAGAGCATCAAATTCACCTTCTAGTGGTATATCTTCCAGGCATTCAAAACCTTTGGGCAGACAAACTCAGTCGAGTACTCCTACCTCACGAGTGGTCACTCCACCTAGACCAGGTGGCAAAGATATGTCATCTCTGGGGCACTCCAGACATAGACCTCTTTGCAAGTCCACTGAATGCCAAACTTCCCCGGTTCTGTTCCAGGATTCTGGCGCACAACTGTCAGGCAAGGGATGCCTTCCTCCTCCTTCACTGGGGTCAGGACTTCCTTTATGCCTTCCCACCCATTCCCCTCATCCCCAAGACACTCTTCAAACTTCAGAGAGACAGGGGTCGCATGATCCTCATAGCACCACGATGGCCACGCCAAACGTGGTATTCCCTGCTTCTGCATCTCTCTCATGCACCACCTTTGGAATTAGGGCATGCTCCAGATCTCCTTTCCCAGGAGAACGGGATGCTATGGCACCTGAATCCCCAGTCCCTGCACCTCACGGCCTGGTTGTTGAAGGCTTAGACCTCCAGGATTTCAACCTGTCCCAGCAGGTAAAAGATATCCTTCAGGCTTCTAGGAAACTTTCCACAAGAGATCTTATGCCTTCAAGTGGAAACGTTTTACTATATGGTGCTCCAAGAGGGAATTAAACCCCCTGGTCATACCCTTAGAATCAATACTAGAGTATCTCCTTCACTTATCGAATTCTAGCTTAAAGACCAATTTGGTAAGAGTCCATCTTAGTGCAATTGCAGCTTCTTATAAGCCTCTAAATGGACAACCAATTTCCTCTCATCCACTCCTATCAAGATTTATGAGAGGCCTTTTATTAACTAAACCTCCCATCAAGCCACCACCGGAAGCATGGGATCTAAATCTAGTTCTCGGACAGCTCATGAGGCCGCCTTTTGAACCTTTAGCCACTACAGCCCTTACGTTTTTGACTTGGAAGTTCATCTTCCTGATTGCAATCACCTCTGCCCGTCGCATTAGTGAATTGCAAGCTTTAGTGGCTGATCCTCCTTATACTAGATTTCATCATGATAAGGTGTTCTTCGAACTCACCCACACTTTATGCCAAAGGTGGTTTCGCCTTTTCATTTAAACTAATCAATTTATTTTCCTGTATTTTTTACGAGGCCTCACGCCTCTAATGCAGAAAGAAACCTTCATACTTTGGATTGTAAAAGGGCCTTAGCCTTTTACATTCAAAGAACACAGCAACATAGAAAGTCCTTGCAACATTTTGTAGCTTTTGACCCTAGTCATTTGGGACTTCCAGTCTCCAAAAGAACTTTATCTAAATGGATTGCCCAATGCATATCCTTTACTTATGAGAGTAAGGGTCTTCCTATTCAGGACCATGTCACAGCTCACAATGTGAGAGCCATGGCAGCTTCCATGGCTAATCTCCACTCTGTGTCTATCGCTGACATTTGTCGAGCAGCCACCTGGGCTTTGGTACACACCTTCACAGCCCACTACTGCCTAGATAAAGCCTCCTGTCGGGATGCCTTCTTTGGCCAAGCTGTTCTTCAAAATCTCTTTCAAACTTAAAACAACTCCTACCCACCAACCCTGGTGGGATGCCAGAGATCCATGGGAGGAAGGATTCTCACCTTCCATGGTGGCACCTTCCTGGGGATATCTCCCTGGCATCTTCAGCTAGGGAGTCCCCATATGTGAGGACTACATTCCTGCTTGTTCCTGGAGATAGCATAGTTACTCACCTGTAACAGGTGATCTCCGGGAACATCAGGAATTTAGTCCCCACAACTCTCTCTCTCTCTTTTTCTCTTTCCTCTCTCCCTCTATCCTTTCACTCAGCTACAAATTTAACTGAAGGGGGACAGTTGGAAAGGTGGGAGGGCAGCGTGCTTGTGCTGAGTTATGCTCCCAAAAGCGTTCCTATTGGACGCTGTGGAGCGTTCCCGCGCAGGCTCCGTCGGTACCGATGATACCCATATGTGAGGACTAAATTCCTGCTGTTCCCGGAGATCACCTGTTACAGGTGAGTAGCTACGCTTTACCTGCCCTACCAACTATAAGCCCATTTTACTCCTCCTTTTTGTATTCAAACTATTTGAACATAAAGTTCACCGCAGCTGTCTTGACTTTCTTTCCTCAAGCCATTCTGAATCCACTGCAATATGGCTTTTGTCCTTTATAGTCTACATAAACGGCCCTTTTCAAAGTCTTCCATGTCCTGTTCTTGGCCAAATGTAAGGGCTTTTATTCAGTCCTCATCCTTCTTGACCCATCTCCTGCTTTTCACACCATTGATCACCACCTTCTCCTCAATACCCTGTTCTCACTTGGATTTAGGAGCTCTATTATGTCCTGGTTTTCTTCTTCTCTCACCCATTGCTTATTTAGTATATGTTCTGGTGGATCTTCCTCCACTGCTATCCCGTTTTCAGTCGGTGTATCTCAGAGCTCTGTCTTGGGACTCCCTTTTCTCTCTTTGTACTCACGGTCTTGGTGCCTTGATTTCTTCCCATGTTTTTCAGTATCATCTTATGCTGATAATGCTTAGATTTACCTCTCTGCACCTGAAATCTCTTCAGAAATCCAGGCCTGCTTGTCTGACGTTGCTGCCTTGATGTCCCAATGCTATCTGAAACTAAGCTCACATCTTTTCCCCTAAATCCACCTTCCCCTTTCCCCTCTTTCCGTGGATAACACTATAATCCTCCCTGTTTCTTCAGATTGCAACCTCAGGGTCTTCTTTGACTTCTCTCTCTTTCTCTGCTCATGTCCACCAGATAGTTAAAACCTGTTTTTTCTTTCTCTATAACATCAGCAAAATTCATCTACCATGACTGTTTATCCACTCTCTAGTCACCTCCTGTTTAGACTATTCCAACCTGCTACTCGCTGTTCTTCCTCAGAATCATCTCTCTCCCCTTCAGTCTATTCAAAATTTAGCTGCATGGCCAGGGGCAGCCCAAGGGGAGTGCGGGGCCATGTGCGGAGACTCATTGTGGGATCTCATTTGCATAAATATTTGCATAATGTTAACATGCACTAACCTTTAGTAAATCTGCCTCATAATGAGTATATGGATAAAGAAAGATTACCAGATTTCTACATTACTATACTCCAGTGCTAACTGCCAGACACATTAGGAAGTACTACAAACACTACCCATTTAGAACCCATAGCAAACCCGCCATATCATAACAGCACTACCAGGACTCACAAAACACCAGACCCTACCTATCAAAAGGCAACAATGCAAATATCAAACCAGTACATCTCAGAGAATACCTACTGGGGAAAAAGAACAAGTGGCACTGTCAAATAGATACTACATAAATAGAATACCTCAGCTCGGTTACACATGCAGAACAAAGACTATCACCAAACAAAGGAGAAGGATTCACAATTTAGAAATAGGAAGACAATAACTAAACTGAGAACCTCAAAAGCCAAACTTGGAATGTACAACAACACTGGAGAAATTAAACTATAAATTAATTTCTTGTACTAAACAAAACGCAAAGACGTTTCCCAGAGCTGCATATTCCAGTTAATAAATTCAAAACAAAAGAGTATTTGTTTACCTTTTGTTGTTTGGGCATTTTATTTTTCAGTTGCAATTGCTTCAGTCACTTTCTTCTGGTTTCTTCGTTTCTTCTGCTAATTCTCCTTTGTCTGCTGTCCATTTGTCCTTTCTTCTCTCTTCTAGTTTTTTTTCCATTCTCTCTCTACGTCTGCTTTAACATATTGATCTTTCTCCTTTTGCTCTTTCCTCCATTTCTTTCTTTATTCCTTTTTCATCCACTCAAATTTCATCCTTCCATCCTCAATCCTCACTTACTCTCCCAATATCCGGCCAATTGTAGATTTTGCTTCCCTCCCACACACAATATCTTTTCCTCTCTCCATCCTCACTCCCGAAGCCCCATTCCCTTCTAGTCCTCCCCCAACATCAACTCTCTTCTATTTCCAGCCCCACCCAGCATTTGCTCCCTTCTGGTCCCATTCTGCCATCCCTCCGCATTAGCCCATTTCCAATCCTAGCCTCCCCATCAGCCATTTCCAGTCCTATCCTAGCCCCCATCAGCCCTTTGCACTCCAAGCCCTCCCCCCCCCATCAGCCCATTTCCAATCCTAGCCCCTCATCAGCCCATGTCCAGTCCAGGCCCCCATCAGCCCATTTCCAGTTTGTCCCCCCTCACTCAGCCCATTTTCAGTTCTAGCCCCCCCCCCCCTCCGAAGAGCCCTGAAGCTGTCTGACTGGCTTTAGAGGGAGCCAGAGTGGCCCTGACTCATCTCTGGATGTGGTAGAGAAGAAAGGACAAACACTTTATTGAAATACTTGAACAGGAGTATAATATAAACCTCCCCAAGGGATTAGCAGCTAAGCCGACCCGACACAGGCCATGTTTCGGTTATGCCTTCCTCAAGGGTTCTCTTGGCATACTAAAATCATAAACAAAAAATGAACAAAAAAAAGATATAGTACACAATTAAATAAAATCATAAAAACATAAGCACATAAAATCTCATAATAAGCAAAAATCTGAACAAATGTCACAAAAACATGATATTTACAGCTAAAAAACAGAAATGAATAAATAATTAGCATCTCAAACATTATAAAAGATCCATATAAATCAAACTAAAAACATAAAAGCCATAACAACCATAAAAGAAAGCATAAAAAAGGCAAAGGATGTGACAAGTAACTGATCTAAAACATCATTAGCAATGATAGGGGAAAAACCTCTTTTTGACTATAACCCCTTCTGTTATCTTGTGAACTAAAGGGAGAGGAAAGAAAAAACAAGATGAAGCAGGAATGACCAGCACTACAACATTGGTGATACCATCCCTGTTATGGTTTTGAACACTGAATAAATAGCTTAAGAATGGTGACTGTGGGGAAAGCCTGACTCAATAATTAATCAAATAACTAGTTATTTATACCTACTCAAAATGTGAAAGAATCAAAAACGGCTGGTAGGCTATGTGGCAGGCACCGTACTAAGATTGGGAACTGCATATGAAAATCAAGATAAAAACCTTCCTACCTATGATCGGGTCTAAACCAAAATCCATTAAAGCCATCCAATAGTTAAAAAATAAAGGCATACCTGTTTTAAAATCTCTTTAAAAATATGTTAAAAAATACAAGCTGTGACATCCCACCGCTTAGGAATCGACTGGAAATCTCAAGCTGTAAAAAAACGCCTGCACTTGCGCTGTCCACTTATCTATCACCACGGGAAAGCCGGCATCAGCTGACCAACACACATTACATAGCGGTGAAAACCTTATAAATACAATCCTAGGAGTACTGGTCCCGCGTATAAACCGGACCAACAAAGAATACAAATGAGAAAGAAAAATAAAAGAATTGGTAACATATAGTGAACCCCATTCAAATCCAATGACCATATTGCAAATCTATACGAAATAAATACAGAATGATCATCTGCTTAAGCACTCGCAAAGGATTGTATTGTATCCACCTTTCAGCAAGTTTTACCCACAAGTCTTATCAAATGTGCAACCCACCGTGGGAATTGGAAAGTAGTTTTTTTATGTAATTTAGGCCAATTCCCACGGTGGGTTGCACATTTGATAAGACTCGTGGGTAATACTTTTTGAAAGGTGGATACAATACAATCCTATGGTACCAATTCTTTTATTTTGCTTTCTCATTTGTATTCTTTGTTGGTCCAATTTATACGCGGGAGCAGCTCTCCTAGGACTGTGACGAGCGCCGTTTTTCTTCACTTCGGCAGCTGTGTTCTAGTATGGGCCGCTGGTGCATTCAATGCTGGGAAACAGGAAATACCCTTTAACCTCCCACGTGCCAGCAGCCTACACTGGAAAACAGCTGCTAAAGTGAAGAAAAACAGCGCTCTTCACTTTGGCACCTGTACAGAGGTGAGCCGGAGCCTCAGGCCTTCCCAGCTCCCTCTGAAGCCGGCCCTGCCAGGAGCCAAACAGCATGTGTGGGATGTTGTTGGCGCGGGGCCCCTTGAAGCGCGGGGCCCAGTGTGAACAACATTCTCGCACAATGGACGGGCCAACCCCGCGCATGGCTAATCTTCAGCCAGTGTCGTTAACGCTCACGTATCTTCTCTTCCCGAGTCACTTCATTGGCTCCATATTCATTTCCGCATCAAGTTCAAACTTCTCATACTGACCTACACGTGGATTCATTCTGCGGCTCTTCATTGCCTCTTCCTATACCCCTCCTCAGGAACTCCGTTCATCAGGCAAATGACTTTCAGCTGTGCCCTTCTCTTCCACTGCCAACTCCAGACTTTGTTCATTCCACCATGCTGCATTGTATGCCTAGTCTTATTCAAATCCAAGCTAAAAATCTACCTTTTCCAGTGCTTTTGGATCCTGACCCCCCTAGTTTCCTGTTTACCACCCATGTGTAATATGACCGTTTCCCCTTAGTTTTACCCAGGTCCCCTGTTTGTTGTATTTGTCTGTCTTGCATAGATTGTAAGCTCTCATGTGTATGTCTACAGCACTGTGTGTCTTGTAGCGCTTTGTTTTTATAGTAGTAATAATAATATCTATTATAGTAGTAGTAGTAGTAATCACAGTACTCTTTATTTGCCGTCACACACGCTGGTGCACTGCTAGTGACTACGATAGCCAACAGCATATTAAATTGTAATATCTGGGCTAGCTTAAAGCCTTTGAAACTCGCACAAGCCAAGGTAACCAGTGACCAGCGAGGCCTTGTTGTTCTGGTCTGGAGAGATACTGTCACTGCAGTGCACAGCAGGGATTTAAATGCTATTGTCTGCAGTTGGATTTAAAGTGCTTATTGTCTAATAATGAGTGGCTGATTTGTGTGTAAGCCTATCTGCCTGTCAAATTGTCTCAGCAGTGAGTGGGGTAGGGGGATGGAAAGGCGAAGGAGGTTTGGAAGGGTCATGTGAAGGGCAGAAAAAACCAGCACACCATGTTCATATTGTATTGTGCAAACAAAACATTATAATGAGAATGGGAGAACAATCGATGGCAGCTGAAGGGAATTAAAAATGAACTAGTCATTAGGTTTAGAGTGTCATCTGGTGCTTTGGAGAAAGATTGGTGGTGCATGAGGACAAGCTGCTGCCTCTATTTGCTGCTCTCCTGCAACAATATGGGCACCACCAGTAACTTCTGCTTGTTTAATCATAATTATTATTTCTGTAGTGCATAAAGCATACACATTACTGCGTACATATGTCACATTAGTGTGATATCCCTGTCCTTAGGCACTTAGGAGTGAATGTTCTATAATAGGGCTCCTATGTGAAACGTCCAAAAAGGAGTCTAATTTATAAAGATAACGTAGGCACCTGTACGTCTTTATAAAATTGTCTCTCAGAGCTAGCCCTAATTGTGCACAAAATTGCTCTCACACAAATTTACATCTGCTCCAAAGAAAGCAGGCATGCATGTGTGCAATCTGTCCATGTGCCTGCATAATTTATAAAATATGCACAATTCTGCCCCATCTCTTTCCTAACCATTCCCCTAGGAACGCCCACATGCAGGATGTATAAAAGCAGGCATTATCTTTCAGTGTGCCTACTTTATATGAGCGTGTGCCCCTGTACAGTTTTATAAGAGCCTGTTTCCTTGTGTAAAACATGCTTTACATCTCAAAGAAGCTTTGTATAATTGCCTCTTTACAGTGTAAATCTAAGCACAGGAGATTAAGGAGTCTATGTATTAACCCTTTGAAGGCCTACTTTAAATTTTTAATCCACATTCTGCAGCCGGGTTAATTTTTGCATATTTCAGGAAAATTGTACCCGTCTTATTCAATATGTTCTAATAATGATTTTCCTTTTGCTATGGTCATGTATTATATACCATTTGATAGGAATATTTAGTCAGAATTTTGGATCCCGAGAGTTTTGGGCTCGGCCTGGAAAGGGTTGATAGCTTTTAAACTCGCTAAATTCTAGTCTCTGCATTAAGCCACAGTTTAGTCCGTAGAGAGGGATTTTCAAAGCCATTTCCAGTTTTACCCATGGAAATTTATTTTTACAAAATTCATTTTAAGGGATTCAAAACAGGTTTTAAAATTCATCTATCTGAATTAGCTTATTCGAATTATCTATGAGTGTAGCAGCTGATAAGCATGCAATAAATAAAACCAGGAGTCAGTTCAAAGATCCAAGCCAATTTATTGTGCACATGGCTCAGTTAGTCAAAGCTTTAAAAGGACTGAGCAATGGAGTCCAGCAAACAACACCATATATACCTTTCTTCTCCAGTTTAACATGGGCAAACTTTCTGTTGGTCCCAATGCCCCCTGCACCTATCCAATCAGAGATCCCTCGTGGGTCTAGCTCCCTGCTCCCCCTTCCCAAACTGTTCTAACAATGGTGCAGTTTCTAGGTTTGATACTTCTCTACTGCAAGGTCATTCCTGGCTCTAGGAATGTAAGTATTGAAACATTTCTATTTTCACAGCACAAGAGAATAATGAAAGATTTATGCATTCATGAAAACTTCTTATTAAGCAGTTCAAACAGTTTTCTCAAACTTTTACAGACTTTGGTTCTTTACTAAGATGGGGGTTGGAATCAGGGCCTAACTTACAGGCCTTTCATATTTGCAGACTATTATAGGCCATAGCCTGCCACATTCCCCCCTTTGATTATTCTCACCCGCTAGTGAGAAAGGGTGAGAATTAAATCACATATTATACTTGCATAAAAGCATCATTTTGGGGTATAGGGTAATATTGCCACATAGCTAATACTTTTCATAGCTGCCTTCCTTTCTACATTGCTATCAATGGCTGCTGACTTTATTCGACTGTGATGAATCCAGGGTTCGAGTTCTGCAACTTTAACTGCTGTTGGGGTTAACAAGATGACAACATAAGGTCCCTTCCAATGCGGTGCCAACGGTGTCTTTCTCCACTCTTTGATCCACACCGAGACTCCAGGCTTGAGAGGATGCAGGGGTTCTGTTAGATGGATAGGCAGCTGGTCTTGTACCCACGTATGAAGACTCTGCAAAACAGAACTTAAAACCAATAGTTCTTGTCTAGTAATTTCAGATCTAATCTGTTCCATATCTCCCTTTATTTCCTATACAATAGGCGGGGGTCGCCCATACAGAATCTAAAAAGGGGAAACTCCTAAAGGCTTAGTAGGAGCTAAGTATATCCTAAGAAGGGCTATAGGACGAACCTGGGGCCACTTCAGGTGAACTTCTTGGCAAAATTTGGACAACTGAGATTTCAGGGTTCTATTCATACATTCTACTTTTCCTAAATTCTGAGATCTGTAGGTAGTATGCATCTGATAAAGTTAATATCTCAGGGCCATACTTAATGGACTTGCTTCCTGAGGTTATCCACCCTCATTCTTTGTACAGGGCCCCATGTGCATGCAAGGTTGTAAGGGCATACTTGGAATCTGGGTACACATTTAGACAGAGCCCCTTTTCCTAGTGTCAGTGCTCTAGTAAGAGCTATCAGTTCAGCTTTCTGTTCTGAAGTTCCTGGGGCCAGGGCTGAGGACTCAACTGCCAGATCAAGGGTCACCACTGCATATCTGGTACAACAATGTCCATTAATGATGACAAGACTACAAAGAAAGTCCGTTCAGGGTTCTCCAAAGGAACATCAGTCAAATCCGGGCGGCTTGAGAATATAGTGTCCATAGTTTCTAGACAGTCATGATCAGGGGGGTCAAGACCAACTGGTAACACCGTAGCAGGATTCAGAGCTTGACTGACCATCAATTGTACAACATACTTTGATACTTCAACATTCGTGAATTTGTGGGCCAGAAACTTCCTTTGTGTTCCATGAGGGTCAGAACAAAGTGCGGTACAATAACTTGAAGATTTTGTCTCAAAGTGAGCTTGTCTGCTATGCTCACTAGGAGGGCTGTAGCTGCAACAGCTCTCAAACAAGGGGGCCAGCCTTTTGCAACTACATCCAATTGTTTTGACAAATAGGCTACTGGCCATTGCCAAGATCAAAGAAATTGAGTCAACACTCCTAGAACATTTTCTTGTGACTCATGAACAGAGACTGAAAGGTTTTCTGGACATCTGGTAGACCCAGAGCTGGTGATGACATCAGAGCGGTTTTCAAAGATCGAAAGGCTGCATCCTGTTCAAGTCCCCATTCCAATGGAGACTTTTCCATTCCTTTGGTGGCTTGATACAATGGTTTTGCTAGCAGCGCAAAATTGGGAATCCATATACGACAGTACCCTGCGGCACCCAAGAAGGCTCTCACTTGCCTCCTGGTGGTTGGAGTAGGAATACTGCATATAGCTTCTTTGCGTTCTGGTCCCAGGCGTCGAATTCCACTGGACAACTGGAATCCTAGGTATTTAACTTGTTTGACATAATTGCGCCTTGGCTCTTGAGACTTTGTATCCAGCCTCATTAAAAAGGTGCAAGAGTTCACTGGTGGCTTGTAGACATTCACTTTGAGTTGATGGTTATGAGCAAATTGTCCACATACTGGAGAAGAACCCTTTCTCCTGGGTTCACATAGTAGCTTGAAAGATCATGATTTAAAGCAGCACTGAAGAGAGTAGGTGAATTCTTAAATCCTTGGGGTAATCGAGTCCAGGTGAGTTGGCCCCGCCTTCCTGTTGTGGGGTCTTGCCATTCAAAAGCAAACAAAAGTTGACTGGTGGGGGGCTAAGCGTATGCAGACAAAGGCATCTTTCAGGTCCAGGACAGTGAAATGAGTAGCCTCAGCAGGGATCAGTCTCAAGAGAATATAAGGATTTGGTACGACTGGGTGCATAGTTTCAGCTGCATCATTCACTCGCCTCAGATCTTGTACTGGGCGGTAATCCCCTGTCCAGGTTTCTTAACTGGGAGAAGGGGGTGTTCCAAGGTGACTGGCACTCCTTGAGAAGTCCATACTTCAATAGTTTCATTAGCTGGTCGGGGAAGAGGATACTGCTTCACATGCACTGGTTCCGCTCCTGGCTTGAGGGTGACAATGACAGGGGCTATGTTCTTCGCTAGGCCAGGTGGATTATCTTCTGCCCATACTTCAGGTGGGGCTATAAGGTTAGGAGGTATACAGGAACTAGCTGGCTTGATTGGAGATGCACTATAGAGACGCTACTCTTCTTCTCGGGGAACAGTCAGCACCATCAATCTAGCAGGCTTTGGGTTCACAGTCATTTTCATTTCTCCCCCTTCAGCAAAGGATATTTGTGCCTGAAGCTTGGCAAGCATATCTCGGCCCAAAAGTGGAATAGGGCATTCAGGCATATACAGGAACTGGTGCATTATTTTCTGTCCCCCTAGTTCACACATGCGGTTCTGCAGGAAAGGCTTTGTGGCCTTAGCCCCAGTAGCTCTGACAATGGTGATGCATCGAGAAAACAAAGGGGCTACTGGCTTTTGTATTCTGCTCCTGTATCCCCCATAAAGTCCATATATTGGTCCCCTATTTTCAGACTGACCATAGGCTCCTGGGGACCCAGGGAAACTTGGAGCCCGGTCTGGCCTAGTCTTCATCCATGCTGTAGCCCTCTTCGGCTGCCACTCACTCTATAGCTGCTTCCCTCTCTTGCTGGAACACTGTGCTCGGTTTATTCTTTCATGATTCTAAAATCAACCTCCTGTTCTCCAAGTGCTCCCTCCTCCCTTCCTGGGGGTGGAGTCAAGATGCGGGTATTCACCTCTCTAATGTCCTTCTTCTCTGCAATGGGCGCACTGATTCGCACCCCGTGGGGGCCGATCATTTTCACGACCCCTTCCACTTCCTCTGCTCCTTCGATTAGGAAAACCTCCTCCACGTCATTCAACTAAAGTATCAGCAAGAAGATCTGCTTTCTTCTTTATCTTACATTCACTTTCTCTGTCACATTCATTTCCACAATTCACAAAAGCTTTCTGAGCAACTTCCATTAATTGTGCTGTATTCATACCCGCAAATCCATCCAGTTTCTGCAATTTCCGTTTTATATCTCTCTGGGACTGACTGACAAAAACTGCATCTACCATACACAAATTCTCCTGGGCTGCTGGATCGCATGGGGTATATAGTGAGAGCTGCCTGCACTATTTGGATCCCACTTGGGGCCATCAAGGCTGATGGGTCTGCATAATACTGTTCATTAGTTCAATCAATTCCTAAGGCTTCTCAGTATAGGAGGCATAATGCAGCTTTCAGTTCAGTAAATCAGTGGCAGAAACAAGGCTGGTCAGCTGGTTTTCAGTATTAAGGATGGGTAGGCCCTGGACCTGGCTCAATGGTATAACGTCTGAAGGCATACGGCAATCGGGACTGTCTGGGTTCCACTTCATGTTCTTGGGTGCTGGCTGTGATTGACCCTGAACTGGCAAATGAATTCCTGCTTGTAGTGTCATCGGTGGACTATGGCCCACTCTGAGTACTTTAAACTGAGCCGGGGCTTCCGGTCAAGAGGGGGTGCACGTTCTCCTGCTGCGGAGGTGGCTGGTGAACTACTTGGGCACTGTTCCCTCTAAGCTGTGCGCATGTGCACACGCGCACACCTCGCCGAGTGAGTGCACATACTTTACAACAGAGCGCACAAAAATTATGGTTCTGATTCTGATAGAAAACAACACAGATGTCTTAAAATTTAAAAGTTGTTGTGTATTTATGGTTTTCACAAGTTCTACAATATTTTCTAGTGCAATCAGTGTGGTGTACATACTGTATTCTGACGTGTAGTCAAATTTTAAAGTATATAACTCCGAGTGTCGTTATGTGGCGCACAAAAATTTAACCTTCCTTCAAAAGCTGCACAGCTGATATTGTATGCGCACACAGCCTACAGAAAATTAGAGAGAACATTGTACTAGGGGTACATCTGCAGGGAGGTGCCCCCCCCACTGCCCCAGGCTCTGCTCGGGGTGGTGGCAGAGCTGAGGGAACTGGCCTATAAAGATAATAAACGGGCAGGTTTTTTTTTTGTTTTGTTTTTTTAATCCAAACTTCCGGGCCCCCCTCCCTTGTGTTTGCTACTAATCCCCTACATTGTTTCTCATAGCAACGCTTTATCCAGGAGGGCTTTTTCTCATAAACATTTAACCAGGAGTCTATGTAGGGGAACTGATCAGGGAACATTTTTTTGCACAATCTGATGAACACGGGAAACTACAGGGCCATGAAGTAGCTAACACTGGCCACTCCCTTTCACAGAGCATTTCTAATAGGGACGGAGACATTTTAAGTCTGTAGTCTCCAGCAAAGCCCTTGCTAAAATTCCTAGTAATACATTTCAACAAAATCTGCGTGGACTCTGACCCCCCCGCATTTTCTTATGGACTAAACATAATGGATGTGTGTGCTCATTCTAAATAGGAACAGTTTAGATAAAGTCCTTAAAATATAAAACTATTATTTTGCAACATGTTATAACAACAATCCCAACAGAAAGAACTATGGCTCCTAACATGACGGCCACATATCTGTTACATATGACTGGAATGAAAATAATTAGCATGGAACTAACTGTCAGCCGTAATCAGCATTTTTAAGCTGAACAATGTCTCTGCAAAAGAAATTACTTTAAATCTTACAGTTCAGAAAACAGACATTCAGAGGACATGTACATTCCCTCAGGATTTAAATCACTTTCAAGTTGTGATCTGGTACTACTAGCTTGGGATGCTTCATAGTCCTGTCAGGATTCTTATCCTCTACTTCGTAGGTCAAAGGGAAAACAAAAGCAGTTTCTGTTTGAACTATTACAGTGCTTGCTGAAGATTTGAACATAAAAAAACACAAGACAAGGCTAAGCCCTCAAATGCATTATACCTATAGCTTTACAGAAATCCTCATTTGGTCCGTACAAGAACAGTTCAGGAACTCAAACAGGGTTAATAAGAACTTAACCCTTTCCAGGCTAAGCCCAAAACTGTCGGGATCCAAGATTCTGACTAAACATTCCTATTAAATGATATATAATACATAACCATAGCAGAAGGAACATCACTATTAAAACATATTGAATAAAACAGGTACAATTTTCCTGAAATAAGCACAAATTAACCCAGCTGCAGAATGTTGAGATTAAGCCTTCACAGGGTTAAAAGACACTACACATTCCTTTCTCCAGACATGCCCCTTCTCTCTCTGCTGTACTGGAAAAAAAACTGGAATTAGTGAGACAGCTAACTGTAAAAGTGACTCCTGAGTTTGTGTTTCCTTCTTTCTTCTTCTCTTAATACTATCCCTTAATCGGTAAACTGTTTCACAAATTACGCAACAGAATAATCTTACATTATACCAGAAGGGAAACTCGTGGTTTCAACAGATAACAGCAAGGACAGAAACACCAAATGCTTCCTCCATTTCGCGACCTGGGCACAGTCGCCTGGCCAGGAACTGCGCTACTCAGTAGTCCACTTTCGCTCTGTCTGTATTTCAAGACCTCTCAATCACACAGGTAATCATATTATCACAAAAATCATTTTTCAAGTGCCCAGGTTTTCTGACTAACTATTCCAAACAAGAAGGATCGATGGCTTCCCTCCGCGCATACTCATGCGGGGTCTACTAGGACCGCCCTTATGAGAGGTGATCAAGCTCTCTTGTCTCGCGCATACCCATGCGAGATTTCTCAGTTAGTCTATACCAAATCAGTCTTGCGCATACTCATGCAAGACTCTTTCCCCAGGCTGCACTGACTTTTAAACAAGAAAATATCTACTCACCGGATCCAGTTCCCGATACCAAACCAGTTCTTGGGTTGGATCCTGGACTCCCCTCGGGTTCTGAGGTGTTGGCCAGCTGGACCCAGTGATCCGCTGAGGCCAGGCAGAACCCTCTCTGATACAATAGGACCAGTGGCGCCAGAGAATTCGTCCGCGTCGGACAGACACGGTTCCAACTGGGCCAAACCTGGAGGCGAGAAGTCGTGGTATATTTACTTGCATACCATCCCCTGCTCGCACATTCCGGCCCAACGCACCAAGAATATGTAGCAGCTGATAAGCATGCAATAAATAAAACCAGGAGTCAGTTCAAAGATCCAAGCCAATTTATTGTGCACATGGCTCAGTTAGTCAAAGCTTTAAAAGGACTGAGCAATGGAGTCCAGCAAACAACACCTTATATACCTTTCTTCTCCAGTTTAACATGGGCAAACTTTCTATTGGTCCCAATGCCCCCTGCACCTATCCAATCAGAGATCCCTCCTGGGCCTAGCTCCCTGCTCCCCCTTCCCAAACTGTTCTAACAATGGTGCAGTTTCTAGGTTTGATACTTCTCTACTGCAAGGTCGTTCCTGGCTCTAGGAATGCAAGTATTGAAACATTTCTATTTTCACAGCACAAGAGAATAATGAAAGATTTATGCATTCATGAAAACTTCTTATTAAGCAGTTTAAACAGTTTTCTCAAACTTTTACAGACTTTGGTTCTTTACTAAGATGGGGGTTGGAATCAGGGCCTAACTTACAGGTCTTTCATATTTGCAGACTATTATAGGCCATAGCCTGCCACATGAGACATTTATCTGTAGCAATTTTTGCAGTCTCTTAGCTCGCCAGGAGAAACCACTCGTCAGCTAGACAGTTGCATTCTCCCTTCTCACCCTTCCCCTTCTCTTTCCTTCATGTTTTTTTATCCTTTTCTTAATTTTATTTTACATTAATTTTAATTGTTGTTTTACTGCTTTTACTCTCATTGTCAACTGCTTTAATAGTATTCTGAAAGGCTGTCTAGCAAACAGAAGCATAATATAACTTAATATGTGGGTAAAGGAATGCATATTTTTACCTTCAGTGAGCAGAGGTACTCTGGGGGAGGAATTTGCACTTAAGCACATACATCAGAGTTTTCGAAAGTATATTCATAAATCTTTCTGGAAAAATTCTTTGCACAAATTGGCAGGTGTAATTGTGTGTGGGTAGTTACGGTGGCACACTTTTCAAATAACATATGCTGATATTGGCCTTTAAAATTTCGTAGGCTGTTAAAAAAATTCTCCTCCCTTCCCATACAAAAAATAGACCCTTTAATGGAAGCAGTGCTCTCTATTAGGTACTGCAGCATGACCTAAACAAGCTAGAGCTGTGCTTTCCAAACGTTTTTCCGATGTGACTCCATTTTCGCAACGGAAAATTCATGTGATCCGATACTAATCAAATAAAATTATTACTCAAACAACATAAATATAAACATATAAATATGTAAATCTATGCTTTTTAAAGTAATTATTCAATGCACTCAACATGCCTGACATACATAGGCTTCAAAGTTATAACAAAGCTTCTTGACTATTTGCAGTGTGGGCAGGGCTGGTATTAGACATGCAGGGGTCCAGCAGAAACTGATAAGGGTGCCCAAAGCCCACCTGCAGGCTATGCCTCCTGTAGCCTGAGGCAGACTTGGGGCCCCCTTTGGCATGGGGGCCTAGGGCAACTGCCCTGTTTGCCACCCCCTAATGCCGGCCCTTTGTGTGGGGGCTGAGCATATGGGGGGCAGTGTGTGGGTGTTTATGTGCAGAGACTTGAGTGTTTGGGAGCAGTGCATGTGTATGTGCGTGTGTGTTCAGATTTGAGGGATAAGTGTTGTCACAGGGCCTACCTTGGCAGCGTACTGGAGCGAGGTAGGTGGGACATAAAAACATTTAAGGTTGGGTTTGGCCGATAACTTACAGGGCCCAGGGACTTTCAGCCCTGGTAGCATCCTTTGGTACCAAAATCCCACAGAAAACAAAAGGTCCGAGTGGAGGAAAAACAAAAGGCATTTATTTCCCCTTTCATGCAGAAAGGTTCATATGCTTGAACACAAAAACGTCAAACACAAATTCCTTGCTTCAGGTAAAAGAAAAAGAAAGCATTAAAGGAAAACTGTTATCTTCACAGTAAATGGAATAGCAGGCAAACAAACAGTCTCTATTCCCAAGACAGAGCTTAGTGGCTTAGTAAGGACTCCAAGCTTCCTGTCTTACAGAAGCTACAGTCCATCTCGGTGTCTGATGCAAATTCCACCTGCATCGGTTCCCATTCTGAAGCCTCTGAGCCTAAGTCAGTACTTGTGGGTAAGTTGTAATAAGGCTTTTTAAATATCTTCTGCACAACCTCCCAATGCTCAGGGTTGAATACAGGGCGTCGGTCCTGCGCCCACAGATACTAGGAACTGTCTTCCTTTGGTAAGTGTTTTATCTTAGCTTTCTGTAAAGCTTGGTCATTAACAAGTCTCTTGGTTGGTGCGTGTTTCTTGCACCTTATCTCATAAGCATTCTCACAAGGATAATATTCCTGTGCTCCCTGTATTCCCCATACATCAGCAGTCTGTACCTTGCTTTTAGTTAAATATGGGTTACCTTTTCTTCTCGGCTTGTCTGCTCCAGGTGAGGTTTGAGGCCTGCTCCAGTTGGGATCCTGCCTGGCCTGAGCAATAGGCCTTGTGCTCTCCAACCGTCTTGCTGTTGGCTTTAGACCACAGTCACAGCCACGCCTTTGCCTCTCTGTACAACAAACACTCACTCTGGCTGGAGTTGTCCCACCTTCTCCACGGGGTCTCCTTTCTCCAAGCCAATGCGGCTGCTGCTGCCTCCTGCGGAACCGTGGTTCAGGGATTACTGCTCCTTCTGGATATCTAGCCCATTCACTCGGCTGTCCTGCCCAACCTGCTGGTTCTCTTGGCAGTCCTCTTTCCCCAGGCCGTCCTGCCTGTGCCTTTCTCCAGGGCTGTCCTGTCTCCTCAGGATATCCTCCTTTCCAGAGCGGTTCCTCTTTCCCAGCTTGTTCTCCTTTCCCAAGCTGTTCTCTTCCTGGCCGTTCTGCCAGTTCCGTCTGTCCTGCTCCTGGTTCTGCCTTCCAACCTTCCAAATTCCCTTTAAGAGGCACTCCTCTCTTCCTTGATTGGAAGCTGGCTGGCATTACCTCATGACCTAGGAGGTGTGGTTCCTCTGTTCCTCGGAGGTCCCTCCTGCTCCCCCTATGTGGTTCCTCACGATATTGCAGGTTGTGCTTGACTTTTTCTGCATTTAAAACATTTTCTTCCCCTCCCAGAGGGTCTGCAGCATCACAGTGTGTATGTCTAAAGCTGAAAAAAAGCACAGCTTCCTAGTGAACTTTGAACTCCCCTCCCAAAGGTTTACCCTGAGTTGGTCGCTAGCCATATCTATCACCAGTCTTGACAGATGTACATTCCAAAAGCAAATATATTCCAATCACTAAATAGAAAATAAAATCATTTTTTTCCTACCTTGTTTTCTGGCATTTTATTTTTATAATCCTTTGGTTCTGGTTTCTGCATTTCTCTGTCTTCTCTTAGCTCTTTTTTTTCCAGGGTCACCTGTCTACTTGCCATTTCTTCTTTCTCATGTCTTCACCATCATCACTTTACATTAATTTGTAATCTTTCTTTTCAGTTTTCTTCCTTCTCCTTTTTCCATTTAATTGTAAGTTTCCCGCTGTTTACTACATTTACCCCCAGTGTTCCATCATTGTCCCTCATCCATCCCTCCCATTCCCAAGCCTCTTACGGCCCAGTTTTTACTAACACTCCCCCTATATCCAGCATCTTCCCTCTTTCCTCTCTCACCTTCCCCATCCAGGGTCTCTCTCCCTCCCTCCCTCCCATGTTCATTAGCTCCTTTCTGCCTCCCTAGTCCCCCCCCCCCAACATATGTCCAGCATCTCTTCTGTCTCCCTAGTCCCCACCCCTTGCCAGTATCTTTTCTGTCTTCCTTAATGTTCAGTCTCACCAGTTGTTGGATCCTCCATGTCCAGAATCTCTTCTCTCTCACATCCCCTATAATATCCCCCCATGTCAAACATATCCTGTCCTTCTCCCTCCTTCCCATTCCAGCATCTCCTCAATTTCCATAGTTTCCCCCATGATCATTATCTCCTGTATTTCCCAAGTCCTCCCTTCCCAAATTCAGTATCTCATCTGTTTCCTGAGTTCCTCTGCAAAGGCCATCACTTCTTCTGTCTCACCAGTCATCTTCCTACCCATATCTAGCATTTCCTGCCTCCCTGCCCAGTACCCCCTCCCCATGTCATGCATCTCTTATCTCGCTCCCTTCCCTGTTTAGCATCATCCCTTTGTCTCCCTATGTCCCCCCTGATGTACAGCATCACTCCTCTGTCTCTTTATGCCCCCCCTATGTCTGGCATCCACCCCTCTGTCACCCAATGTCTCTCCCCCACATGCCCAGCATCTCCTCAGTCTCCCTTCCTGTCCTGTCCTTTCTGGCACATACTTGTCATGGCCACATGTTGGGTTCAGGGCAGGGGTGCATGCCCCAGAAGACCACCCCACATCAAATCCAGCCCACTAGTAACAAAGATAGTAAAGGTGCGGGGCCTTTCTGCTACAAGCATGCGCGTGCCTAAGTCCCTGACGGCCTTCTTGTCCCACCTCCTCTGACGCGACAAGTATGCATCAGAGAGCGCAGGACAGGAAGGGATGGCAGGGTCTTAGAGGTATATATGTGCCTGTAAGACACTGCCAGTCTTCCTTGTCCCGCTTCCTCTGATGCACATCAGAGAGGGTAGGACAAGGAGGTCCGGCAGGATCTTAGAGGCAGGCGCGTGCTTTTATCAGAAAGGCCCTTCCCCTGTACTACTTTTCTTTTTTTTTTTACCGGCGGTGGACAGTGGGCTGGATTTGACAGGAGGTGGCCTCCTGAAAGTGTGATTCACCCTGTCCCAAACCCAAACATGTGGTCGCAACCCCAAATGAGGATTTTACAACACCATTTGAGGTTGTGACCCACAGTTTGGGAAATGCTGAGCTAGAAATATGAATTCAGCTAGTTCAGGGTGTAACAATGACAAGCAGGGCAGGACTTGCAGTGCCAGAGTGGCAGAACTGTGCTGTTGGGCAGCATCTGGTTGCTCTCTTGGCAGCTCACATAGCAGGGGTTGACAGAAAGTCCATTTGAACATTAAGTCGAAACATGGTGGAACCTGACAAGTGAGAGCTGAGCCCTCAAGCCTTCCACCTCGTAGTGTGGAGGTGGGACCTTCCAGTATTCAACCTGATGGCCCTTTGCCAAAGTAGGGAACTTTTTCAGCTGCAGGAGGGACCTGCAGGCAGCAAGATTGGATGCCCTGCTTAAAGAATGGCCTCAAAAGGATCTCTTGTATGTCTTCCCCTGTAGCCATTGATGAGCCACCTTATTCGCAGGATTCAGTTTTACCTAGTTCTGATGGTCGTAGATTGACCACACAGACCATGATACCTGGATCTCCTGAGCTTGTTGGTGGGGTCTCCTCCTCTTCTGCCACCTCAAGAGAAGAGCTTTCTTCAGCAAAGCCCCATATTGATGGAGGGCCCTGTTACCTTCTTGCTTAAGGCTTGACCCTTTAGAGATGTAAGCTGTCCAATAAGAGCAGTTTGGGAGCAGTAGTGGATACCCTGCTCAAGACCTGTACGACCTCTCTTTCCTTGGCCTATGTGAGAGTCTGGAGAATTTTAAAGAGGTGGTATGTCTCTCGTGTTCTAGAGGCCAGGAAGATGGACATAGTCACTATGTTCTTCTTGCAATTTGGTTTGGAGCAGGATTTGGCTCTGAACTCTCTCAAGCTGCGGGTAGCCCTAGCGTGCTATCGGGAACATGCTCAAGGTATGCCATTGGCAGTGCATTCTAATATGTCTCGCTTCCTCAAGGGATTAAAGCAGATCCGACCACCATTGTGCCCAGTGGTTCCCTAGTAGAGCCTCTCTGGTTCTGAAAGTACTTAAAGGCTCCTCTTTTGAGCCGATTCCTAAGTCCTCTATCAAAGATTTGACCCTTAAGGCAGTTTTCCTTGTGGCTATTATGTCCATCAGGGGGGTCTCAGGCCTTATCCTACAGGGAACCTTTTATGGTTATCTTGACAGCTTCGGTCTCACTGAGAATGGTGCTGTCCCACTTTCATCTTAATCATGTTGTCCCACGATAACTGTCATAGCCCTGCACTAGCTGGCAACCCGTGTCCCAGTGTGCATTCAGCATGTGCTAGAAGACTTGCTGCCAGCTAGCACCCTTTAGTAAAAGACCCACATTGTTTTAATATATTATGAATGTTTTATGTAAACCACATTGATGTTGTTTTTATGTTTTGTGGATAAACATGTAATAAATAATAAATGAAATGAAATAAGGTACATAGTGTCATTCACAGGTTTTTCACACTAGTCTCCCCTTTTACTCTTCTGATCTTTTGACATTGCGCAGTTCAACATGCTCGATCGATCGGTTCTAACTATATTAATCAGTTGATGCTTCTGTCTGCTTACAATAATCTTTTTAATATAACTACAGATATTACTTTTCCTGTTATGGTCCTTTCCTCTGGAATTTGATTCCTCAGGAGCAAATTAAATCACACCCATTCTAAAATTGCTCTGAAATCCTATTTCTTTGCCTTGGTATTTGATGAAACCCCAGGTGTACCCTTGGAATGACACAACAGTCAGTACCTTTCCTGCTTTGATCTCTTCTTTTTCTTCTCTCAAGTTTTTAATACTCTGATCTTTTTTATAATTTTAATGATTGTAATTTTCATTAATTTAGCTTCTATGGGCCCAATATTCAAAGGCATTTACATGGTTTTCAGACGTGCAAACAGCGTATGCTGCTAAGCGTGATACTCATCAGCACTAACACGGTTAGTGTTGCTGAATATCCATGGGTACCGCCGCTACACACCCCAATGTTAACCGGTTAGCATCAGGGTGTTCCAGGAGCAGCTCTTGGAAATAACCGGTCAGCGGAGATATTCAGCTGCTGACCAGTTATCCCTTGGCGGCAAAAGTTAGGTCAGCCTTTTTAGTGCCTAACTTTTGACACTGAAGCTAACTGGGCAGTGGCTGAATATCGACACTTACCAGTTAGCTTCCTGCTTTGGTGGCAAACCTGGATATTCAATGCTGGTGGCCACTGCCCTGTCATTGAATATTCTGGTGCAGTGTCTAACCAAAAAGCAGTAAGACTCTCAGAAATCAAGCAAACTAGTACAAATAGAGCTTTATTTAAACCACACAGAAGTGAAAAACACTCAAGGATACTGAACCCGACATGGCTGTGTTTCGGTGTGGCCTTCATCAGGGATTAAGACTACAACAAAAGAGAACAAATTTAAATCAAACATCTTAAATCATATACGTGCAAATGATAAAAACTTATATTAAAACCTTATATTAAAAATGTTGAATGACAGAGACTTCACTCATAAAGTACTTAAAAAACAGAGAAATATGATTAAGTCAAGAGTACGGACTTGTTTATAATTTTAAAGGAGGTCTTATAGAAAGGGTCAAACTAAAATTAACTAATAACAAAAACAATAAGAGAATATATAATTAATTACAATTGACCTACAAAAAGGTCAATATGTAGAGAATAAACATCATAAATATCATTTGGGTATATAAATAAACATATACATAAAAGAACATATAAACAGCAAGCATTCCACACATATATTTACATTCAAGAGATATATACAATTGCTGTAAGGAGAGTGATAGAGTCATAGATGTATTTCATGTAAATTACCTATGGAGTAACAAGGTAATAGCTTAGACTCACGCAAGATTGTATTCAGAAAATAGGTGCAAACAGGCAGGGGGCCTCGTGTTGCTTAAATATTAAAAATATATTTTTTTCTACATGTTACTAAATGGTTCCAATCTGTTAGCCATAATTAAACGCCATCTAATCATTAAGACCCAGAATGGACTAAAAGAGAGTTAAAATGGAAACTCTCTCATGAGGTTAAATATAGCCATAGTAGGATGATCAAAGAGGAATTTCAATAAAAATCAGAAAAGCACCAAAATCTACTGCAAGGGAGGGTCTTAATGTATCAGTAAAAGATAAAAAAAAACTATATCAGGCTATTAAAACAAAAGGCTCATAAAATCAAGGAGGAAAAGTGTTAAATAATAATTAGAAACCCCAATCTGAATCAGTAAAAATGAGCAATATATTAAGAGTGCATGAGAAAATGAGCTTTTAGAGAAAAGTAGCTTTTAAGGCATTTTAATCGTTTTTTATTCCTTACGCTCCTTTTCTCTAAAAGCTCATTTTTACAATTATATAATTCTAGTTTTTAATGTTTTTCTTCACTGACCATTGAATATAATTGTCTTTTTACTTTTGGTTTTTAAATGTGCTTCACTACTGTTTCCTGTGGTTTTGTCCCACACAAGTTTTTACAAGAACACAGGTGCCCAGAACTCAGGCTCCTAATGTTTTTTACAATCATGCACTCTTAATATATTGTACTCCATCCAGGCAGGTGCATTGGGTGGGAGCTCTGAATTGACACTGGTTCTGACAGCTATTTCCCTGTCCAGTGTGTCAGAATCCGATGCTAGGGACACCATTGTCCGCATACAGGGCAGCATGAGGGCCACCGGCATCCACTCCCTTATCGTGGAGACAGTGGTGGGAGGAGACTTGGCACTACTTTAACTTCCTTTCAGAATCTGAGTCAGAATGGTAGACCGAGGAGGAATCGATGGCTTTGGACCTCCGGTCTCCTGACCTCCTATTCTACCTGTTGCCTTCCCCCAAGCTGCATAAGTTGCCTCTGGAAGATATGTCTTTCCAGAACTTCATCAGGGACATGGCCAAGGCCATCCCCTTCTCCCTGGAATCGGAGGAGGAACTGAGGGCGGAGAAGCTGGAGTTTCTCCATTACCCCTTGGCCCCCTGGGAGGCGGTTATGGTTCCAATGCACCATGTCCTGCAAAGGCTGCTGTTGCGGCTATGAGAAACCTGTCTTGCAGTTTCCGTTGTCAACCAGAGATTTGATTCCTGTACTAGATCCAGAAAGCCCAGTACTTCAAGAAGCCTCAATTACCATACAACTTCATTGTGGTTGAGTCAGCCTTGAAGCAGGTTAAAAGGACCAAGACTCATTCCTCGGGACATGAGGCTCAAATCATGGACTCCTAAGGGAGAACATGCTATCAGGGTTTCATGCTGGTTGCCAGGGTTCTGGCCTACCAGACCTATATGAGCATGCTGGATCTGGCAGAATTTGCTGCCCTTGTCCCTGAGGACCATTGTGAGGCCTTTTGGGCCTTGGTGAGCTATGGTAAGGACTGCTGCAAGTTCATGGTGCGTGGCACCTATGATGCTTTAGAGTCTGCAGGCAGAGTCGCAGTGGTAGGCATTGCTGCCCACCAGCTGGCATGGCTGCAGTCCTCCTTCCTGGAACAGTGAGTCCAGGACAAGATAGCCAATGTTCCCTGAAGAGTGGAGAACTCCTTGGAAAGCTGGTGGAGGAAAAGGCAGAGGAGCTCGAGAAGGAGCATGTGACTCTCTTTAGGCTCTCCAAGAAGACCGCAGATCCCTCGCAGAAGAAACATCAGGGTAGGAAGGCATTCTATCTGTGCCTGTACTGGTATTACCTGGCCCAGCCAAAGGTGCAGGCCTCCCACCAGGGGAGCAGACTTTTGACAGGTTTCTCCGGAGCATAGCCAGTCGGCCGCTGTCTGCCGGGGTACCCCCTCAGGTAGGGGGGTGGCTTGTCCACTTTGCCCACAGGTGGGCCTTTATCACTTCGGATGCCTGGGTGTTGCAGATCGTCTAGAGCAGATATCTACTACACCTTGCCCAGCTGCCACCTCCGTATGCCCCAGAGGAGTACCCCTGTGGACCCTGCACACCAGAGCTGAATACAGGAAGAAGTATCTGCTTTTTTAGCCGATCTAGCCATCGAGCCGGTTCCTCCGGTGCAGGTCAGATGGGGCTTCTATTCCAGATACTTTCTGGTTCCCAAGAAGACCTGGTTCCCAAGAAGACCGATGGGTTCTGGCCCATCTTGAACCTGCGGAACCTAAACCAGTTCCTGATGTGAGAGAAGTTCAAGATGGTCTTGCTAAGGACACTACTCCCGTACCTTCTACAGAATGATTGACTATGCTCCTTGGATCTAAAGGATGCGTACACACATCCCAATCCACCAAGATCACAGACAGTATCTGTGGTTTGTGCTGGGAGGCCAGTACTATCGGTACCGAATGCTTCCCTTCGGGCTGGCCTCAGCTCTATGGCTTTTCGCGAAGTGCCTGTCGGTCATGACCTTTGGACCATGGGGGTCTTCGTCTTCCTGTACCTGGATGACTGGCTCATCAACGGTCCCACGTTGGATGATGTCCGGCAATCTGCCGAACTTGCCATTCAGGTGCTTGAGCAGGTGGGCTTCATGATCACCTACCCAAGCAGCAGCAGAGTTAATCAGGGCCCTCCTTGATGCCACTCAGGCATGAGCCTTTATGCCAGAAAACTACATGCAGTGGCTGGTGGCAGTGGTGGACGTGGTGCATCGCTAGGTCCACACTTCGGCCCGAGAGATGTTGTGGGACATTGACCCTATGGCTTCCATGGTACATGTCACCCCTTGGGCCCGTCTCTTCATGCTTCAGGCTGAAAGGACACCTCCGGGACAGAGTGGCAGTCACTGTGTCTCTGGCGCGTTCCCTCAACTGGTGACTTGAGCCAGAGAACCTACTCAAAAGCTTCCCATCCAGGATGGCAGTCCCTCACAAGATGCTCATGACAGACGCATCCATGCTTGCTTGGGGGGGCTCACATGGATGGCCTGCACACACAGGGCCTGTGGTTCGAGCAGGAGAGCCAGCTCCAGATCAAGTTCGTTGAGCTTCAGGTGATTGTCAATGCCCTCCACATCTTCCAAGGGCACCTGGCCAATCAGGTGGTCCTGATCCAAATGGACAACCAGTTGGCAATATTCTACGTGAACAAACAGGGGGCACAGGCTCATACCTCTTCTGTTGGGAGGCACTTTGGTTGTGGAGGTTTTCCCTGCTCTACGGCATGAGCTTGCCAAGCAGGTAAGTCTCTCTGAGCTTCAACGGCCTAGCGGACCAGCTCAGCTGAGTTTTTCAGCCACATGAGTGGACCCTCAACAGGATGGTGGTGAACCGGATCTTTCAGGAATGGGGTATTCCTGCAGTGGATTTCTTTGCCACAGCACACAATGCCCAGGTGGGTCGGTTCTACTCCCAGAGGCTAGCTAGCAACTGCCTGGCCTCAGATGCCTTCCTCCTCCACTGGTGAAAACCCTCCTGAAGCCCCCAGCCGACAGGGGCTGCATGATCCTTACCTCTCCTTATTGGCCTCAACAGTCATGGTTCCCACTACTGCTGCAGCTCTCGCTGAGGGAGCCTCTCCATCTGGGCTCTGCCCCAGACCTCATCTCACAGGAGGGCGGAATCTTGCTGCACCCCAGCATCTGCTCGTTGACCTTCATGGCATGGATGCTGAGTGGGTAGTCCTCCCGGAGCTTAACCTTCCTGAGGGTGTACTGAACATCCTTCTGGCATTCCACAAAGAATTGACGTGCAAGGCCTAAGCGCTAATGTGGCAGAGGTTTGCCACCTGATGCGTGGGAGGGCACTCAACCGCATCTCTTGTGTTGTGAACCAGCTGCTGGAATACCTCCTGCACCTCTCGTACCCAGGCTTGAAGTCAAATTCGGTGTATGTTTACCTCAGTTCAATAGGGGCATATCATTGTTGCTCCGGGAGGAAGCCCATTTCGCCCAGCCTCTCGTAGCTCGCTTCATGCAGAGCCTACTCTTGAAGCCTCTGCCCAAGCCCCCTACATTTGGCTTGGGATCTCAACGTGGTACTTGCCCAGCTGATGTGGGCCCTGTTTGAGCTGCTGGACTCATGTCCCCTGAAATTCCTGACCTGGAAGGTCCCCTTTCTGGTAATGGTCACGTTGGTCTGACACATCAATGAACTTCAGGCCTTGGTGGCTCATCTGCTTTACACCAGGTTTCACCAGAGCAGGGTGGTTCTTCACACACACCTTCACTTTCTGCTGAATGTGGACTCCGCATTCCACCTTAAACAGTTAATAGTCTTATCAATCTTCTTCTCTGGCCTCATGAGGTGAGGCAGAGTTGCATATCTTGGACTGCAAGCAGGCTCTAGCCTTCTACCTGGAGCGCATGAAGGTGCACTGCCAATCCACTCAACTGTTCATTTCCTTCGATCCCAGTAAGCTGGGCGTCACCATCTCAAAGTGCACGCTATCCCTTTGGTTAGCAGACTGCATCACCCATACTTATTTCCAGGCTGGGTTGAGCCTTGAGGGCCATGCATTGACTGTGTCAGTGACCAACCTCCACTCTGTTTCCATAGAGGAGATCTGCAAGGCTGCTTTGTGGTCTTCGGTCCATAGCTTTGCAGCCCATTACAGTCTGGATGGGGATATCCAACAGGACAGCAACTTTGGCCAGGCCATGCTCCGGCATCTCTTTGGCTCATAGAATCAACTCCTGCCCACTGGCCCTTCTGTCCATCCAGGCTACCTACTAAAACCACTCAGGTCAATGTCTGCTGAGGATGCTGAATCAGATGAGTCCCTCGAGTCGTGGTACTACCTTACTGTTCTTCCCGGCTTCTCCAGTTTGGTTGCCCCTGTTGGGCTGATGATCTCCTCGGGTTCCAGTAGCCTGTAGCTTGGGAACCCCATATGTGAGGACTTATTTCCTGGTTGTTCACGGAGAAAGCATAGTTACTCAACTGTAGCAGGTGTTCTCTATGGACAGCAGGAATAAGTCCGCATAACCCTTCCACCTCCACGGGGAGTTGCCTCTTTTGCCTCCTGCTATGTTATTAGACTGGAGAAGATGGCGCCGCAGCAGGCGGGAAGGTGCACATGCGCAGTGTACCTCACAAAAGCTTCCTTTGGAAGCTGGGGAGTGTTCCCATGCTGGGCTCCGTCGTTGATATCACCCATACATGAGGACTTATTCCTGCTGTTCACGGAGAACACCTGCTACGCTTTCCTCAATGATCCCCATCAAGTCTCAAATCAACCTCCAGTTCCTGTGTGCCAGCATGCAAACACTGTTTGACAGTGTGTTGACTGAATGCCTGTCAAAAAGTTAAAAAGCTGATCAAAAATATTTGATGATTCCATGTTCTTCATGGGAGCATAAAACAGATTAATGAGGCTGCACGTGAGCTTTTGGGATTAGATAGACAACATCTTAAGAAGAACTCTACAATGCAAATAGCTTCTCACATTCTCTTTCAGTTATGTTTTTTGTCTGTGTACAGATTTGATAAGGCAGTTAATTGCATGAGACAATGCTAATCAATGCAAATATAATCTGCACTCAAATTAAGATTTGATTTCTAATTTGCGTTGCATGTAGCTCTCTATTTTGGGCACATACACACTGATTATAATGTATTTAAAATCTTTGTTATCATGATGCTTGAATTTACCTTGGAGCTTCTCCTTTTTATGCTTATGGAAAAAACTGTAGTGGCTTTGTTCTGTGAAAATTTCAGAGCCATTCAAATAGCCAGACTTGGAAATATAGGACCTGCAACGTTTTCGTTCTCATTATGCTACAAAAACAAGATATTTTGTACCACGCTGCATAGATTTATTTTTGCTACACAGTAGGAGAGAACACTATTAACACTTTATATGCCTTCATCTTCATCCCCCTGCCGTAGCCAAAAAGCTGTTTTTCAACCATCCCAAGAGCATGCAAAATGAACAAGCTAGCTCCATGTTCAGGCAAGGTTAAATCCATGGGGCTGCTGTTCCTGGTTCCTGCATGACCCATCCAGTTCCTTTGTCCAGTTTTTCCTCATTCCACCCCCCTCCCCCCTTTTCTCTCAGTGGTTTATAGTACTCTTCTCTGCAACATCCTCACTCAGACAATGAGACATAGGACTTGTGATGAGATCTCATTCACTGGTACACTATGGGAGAAGTGATATGCATTTTGTGGATTTAAAACTGAGAGGGTCTTTTAATAAAGGGTTCTAGCTGGCAGCGCATATCTGGCATGCGCTAAAAGCGAGCCTTTGTCACGGATTGCCAGCTAGTGCGGGGCCATAACAGTTAGCATGGGCCGATTCCCATGCTAACTGTGCATCCTGTGTTAGGGGTGAGATTGGGCAGGTTAGGGGCAGAAAATGGGCATGGTGAGCTCTGTGGAGTTAGCCCGGGGTACACACGATTAGCACGGGTTTACCTAACACCGCCTCAATAGGTGGAGTTAAGTGCACCCACGTTAATGTGGCATGCATTAGGGGACAGGGCTCCATGTTAACTGCTGGGAAAATGCTGTCCACACCCCCAACAGCGCAGTGGTGTGGCACTTAACACACCGTGGTTTTGGAGTTATTGGCTTATTAGGTGCAACACTTTAGCACTCTTTTATTGAAGATCCCCTGAGTGTCTTAGATGAGCAGAAGATCCATTTTGTCACTATGAGGATAATTTTGAAAAGCATTTGTGCTTTATGTACAGAACAGGATTTTATACAATTGCTTTCCAGTTATGTGCTTAAATTTACACATGTAGGACCTGATTTTATGAGTGGGCACCTTTATAAAATAGGCACCCCGACCCAGCCTCAGCAGCATGCCAATGCTGATGCCCATGTTTACACCTGCTCTGAACGTGTGTAATCGAAGCGTATACTCATTTATTTTATATGTGTGTACATTGACTTTATGTCCTTGGTAAGGCCTACACACATATCATGTCAAAGTAAGCACACATTTTCTGTGCATGCACGTTTTATGCCAGTATGACGTCACCCAATGATAAAAGCCCTTTTCTACATGCAGAACAGGTGTTGCACTCAGAAAAACCTTTAGAAAATTACCCTGGTAGAATCTGTACGAGTATAACTTTACCCATATTGAGAGGAGACATTCTTTCAGGGGAAGGAATGGGAAAGGATTTGTATTTCCATGCATACTGTTGAAACTTCACCCATATGCATGCAAATTATCTCAGAAAATGTGTGCATGATAAAGAACAGCTGTAAACATAAGTGCATAAACTCCCTGGAGTAGTTTTCAAAATCCAAATAGGTAGAAAGATGCATGTACTTTTTACATATGCGCAGAGAGTTATAAAATTAGCCTTGTGTGTCTGTCTCCCGCTCATGACAAAGCTCATTAATAACCACCGTAACAGTCATTCTCTTCAGCTGCATTTTCTGCTTGCTTGGTTCCAGATACTTGGGAGGTTCCATTCGAGGAGATCTCTGAGCTCCAGTGGCTGGGCAGCGGAGCACAAGGGGCAGTGTTTCTAGGCAAGTTCCGAGGGGAGGAGGTGGCCATCAAGAAAGTGAGAGAACAAAAGGAAACGGATATTAAACACCTGAGGAAATTGAAGCATCCCAACATCATCGCTTTTAAGTAGGTAACTGGGCACTGTCAGTGGGGCAATATGGGTTCTCGGCGTGCTTGTTCAAATAAAAATGTTTACTGCATACTATGGAAACCTGTTCACATACAATACTCATTCTCCATGAACAAGCAGGAAGTAAGTCCTCACATATGGGTGATGTCACCAATGGGTGATGTCATGCAGAATGCTCTCCAATTTCCATTGGAAGCTTTTGGGAGTTGCACCGCGCATGTGCGCTTGCCTTCCCGCCTGTCGTGGCATCATCTTCCCCAGTCTCCTGTTTTCTGCAGAGCACATAGACGTGTCCTGCACCAGCGGAAAAACGTTTTCTCTGTTTAACCCCTGTGGGTATTTTTTTTTAGTAATTTTCACTGTTAGTCGACTCTCAGCCAATATTTTTCTTTTCCTTGTTTTGTTTTGTTTTTTTGCTATCTTTTCAAAGAAATGCACAAAATGTGGCCACACTATTTCTGTCAAGGACTGGTGCCTGCAGTGCCTTGTGCCTGACCACCTGCCCGCATTCTGCAACCTTTGTCTGCAGATGACAAAGAGGGGCCTGAAGGGCTGGGAAAAGCAGAAGGAGTCCCTCTTCAGAACATCTAATTAAGCATCCTCGGCTCCAGCATTGGTGAAGCTGTCGTGGAGTTCTGCTGAGGCGTCAATTGGGCGGGATGCCCAGGCACATTCGGAACTGAGGGGCTGGGACATCGAGTGGAGACTCTCCATCGATGTCCGACTAGAATCAAGGAAGGACCTGACGCCAGTCCCATCAATGTCAAAAGGGGAACCCAAGTACCGGGACAAGCCCAAGGTGCATCGGCACCACAGCGCTTCCCAGCGTGATGTGGATAGTGAAGACTTGCAGCGGCCTGCAAAGCTTCCCCGGCAGGAGGAATTGACTCCCAGATAGGAGGTATCAACCCTCCACAGCCTTGGAGGGAAGCCGGATGTCTCACGATGAACCTGTCAACGTGGAGTCCCTGCCAGAGGTATCTGCACCAGTGGTTGAAATTTCAATCCCGCCCCTGGTCCCCTCTGAGGCGGTGATGCTGGAGGAATGCCTGAGGACCCTTGAGGCTCACATAGCGTCGGTCTTAGCTTTGCAGCAGGCAGGCTCTGCGATGGCTTCAACAGTGTCACCAAACTCTATGCAGCCCATCCTGGAGACCTCATGCACTGCCAGTGGAGGCAGGTGCATCGAGCAGGAGATTGGAATTGATGCCAGTTCCCATGGCGATCTCCCTCTCGAGTGTATTGGGTTCTGATGTCCCAGGACACTCCCATTCTTTCTTGGGGAGCCGTGGGTCCCATTGCCATCTGCCCTCTCTGCATGATTGGAGTAGGTGGTAGGAGGAACCCGACGCTACTTCGATTTCCTCTCGAAGTTCGTATCTGAGTACTGGGAAACTGAGAAGGGCTCTGCCATTTCAGGCAGGAGATCTTCTGACCTTCCCTCTGATCTGTCCCCTCCATATGAGTGGCGTAAATTGCTCCTGGAGGACATGTGCTTCCAAGACTTCATGTGGGATGTGGTCAAGGCCATACCCTTCTTCCTTGAGGTGGAGAACAAGCCAACGATGAAGGAACTTGAGTTTCTACAGCAGAGGTTCCCAACTTCGGTCCTCGGGGAACCCCAGGCCAGTCAGGTTTTCAGAGTACCCACAATGAATATGCACTGCAGATCTATCTCATGCATATTCATTGTGGGTACTCTGAAAACCTGACTGGCCTGGGGTTCCCCGAGGACCAATGTTGGAAACCTCTGTTCTACAGCATCCTTCGATGCCCAAGGAGGCAGTGACAATGCTGGTGCACAATGTCTTGCAGAGACTGCTGCTGTGGCTGTGGAAGAATCACCTCATGGTTCCCACCTTCAGACAGCAGCTGGACTCAATGTACTGTGTCCAGAAGGCGTCGGGCTTTGAGAAGCCCCAGCTACCACACAACTCCATCATGGTTGAGTCGGCCTTGAAGCACATGAAGAGCACCAAAATTCACTCCTCAGTACTTCTGAGGTGGGAGGCCAGGACACTGGACTCCTTTGGGAGGAGATGCTAGCAGGGGTCCATGCTGGTGGCCCAGATCCTTTCCTACCAGCTGTATATAGGTATTTTCCTGAAGGATGACATGTTGGACCTGGCAGAATTTGCCACCCATGTCCTTCCTGACCACCTTGACTCCTTCCATGCCCTGGTAGGCCATGGCAAGAATTTCTCTAAGTATAAGTCACGTACAACGCCTTCGAGTCCACCTGCAGAGTAGTGGCAGTGGGCATTGGCGCCCAGCAGCTGGCTTGGCTCCAGTCCTCCATCTTGGAGTAATGGGTCCAGGATGAGCTGGCCAATGTTCCTTGCAGTGGGGAGAACATTTTTGGGAAGCCAGTCAAAGAGAAAGTGAGCGAGCTCGAGAAGGAGTACATGATGCTCTCCAGTCTCTCGAAGAAAACTGCAGATCCTTCGCGCAAGAAGTACCAAGCTAAGAAGACCTTCTAACCATGCCCACGCTGGTACTATCTGACGCTCCAGACTGCCCAGTTGAAGGTGCAGGCCCCCGCCATCAGCGGCGGGAGAAGCCTCAAAAGGCCCAGCCAGCCCCACAGCCCAAGCCGGGGTCAAGCTTTGGACTGGTTCCTCAGAAGCATAGCCAACCATCCCTTACCTGTCGGAGTTCTCCCTCAAGTAGGGGGCAGCTTGTCCATTTCACCCAGGGCTACCAGCTGCACTTTGCCCAGCTGCTGCCCCCTTTCATCCAAGGGGAATATACATGGACCCACTGCACCCAAGCTTGTTGCGGGAGGAGGTCTCCATTCTGCTGACTGGCCTCACTATTGAGCTGGTTCCACTGGCTCAGGTCAGAAAGGGGTTTTGTTCCTGGTACTTCCTGGTCCCCAAAAAGATAGGGGTTTCAACTCCTTCTGGACCTCCGGAACCTCAACAGGTGCCTTGTGCGTGAGCATTTCAAGTCCCCAAGTCCCAAGCAGTGGCTGGAGTTCATCAGGACCCTCCTCAATACCACTGAGCCTGGGCATTTGTGCCACTGGACCGCATGCTGTGACTGACAGACATTGTCAACAGCATGTAGCATTGGAGCCACACCACAGCCCAGAGGATGCTGAAGGTGCTCAACTACATGACCTCCACAGTACACATTACCCCCTTGGCCCTCCTCTTCATGCAACAAGCACAATGGACCCTCTGCACACAATGAAAGCAGGCCACAGGCCACCTCCAGGACAAGGTGGTGGTCATCACTTCCCTGCTACAGTACCTCGTCTGATGGTTGGAGTCACTGAACCTGCTTCGGGGCTTCCTGTTTTAACTGGAGCTCCCTCGCAGGATGCTGACAACCGAGGCGTCCAAACTTTGGTTGGGGGGGCTCATCTGGACAGCCTGCAGATGCAGGGCCTATGGTCTAAGCAGGAGAGCCTGCCCCCAGATCAACTTCCTTGAGTTGCGGGCCATAGCGAATGCCCTCCAAGCCTTCTGGGCACACCTGGCAAATCAGATGGTCCTAATCCAGACCAACAACCAGGTAGCAATGTTATATGTGAACAAACAGGGAGGCATGGGTTCATACTTCCTCTGCTGGGAAGTGGTGCAGCTGTCGCAGTTTGCCCTGGACCACAGGATGGAGCTCAGGACAACCTACCTGCCTGGCAAGCTCAATGTTCTGGCGGATCAGCTGAGCAGAGACCTCCAGCTCATAAATTGACCCTCCATGGAAGATCTTCCGAGAGGGGGGGGTACTCCCATGATCGACCTCTTTGCCACATCGCAGAATGCCCAGGTGGGCCAGTTCTGCTCCAGAAGGTCATCCAGTGACCGGTGGCCTCTGATGCCCTTCTCCTCCATAGTGGAGGAGGGGGTGGGTCTGTTTTACGCCTTTGCTCTGATCCGACTAATGGCAAAAACTCTGCTGAAATTTCAGGTTGACAGGTGTACCATGATCCTCATTGCCCCATACTGGCCCCAGCAGCCAGTCTCCCCTGCTGCTTCAACTCTCTCGAAGGGAGCCTCTCCATCCGGACTCTGCCCCAGAACTCATCTCCCAGGATGAGGGGACCCTGCTGCACCCCAACATCCACTCCTTGGCCCTCACAGCCTGGCAATGTCACGGATGTCCTTCTGGTGTCACGCAAGGGCTCGATGCGTTGGGCTTATGTGTTCAAGTGGCAGAGGTTCACTGTTTAGTGCATGGGTAGGGTTCTGGATCCCTTCTCCTACAGGGTAGATCAGTTGCTGGAACACCTCCTGCACCTCTCAGACTCGGACCCGAAATCCAATTTCATCTGGGTTCACTTCAGTACAAATGGCGCTTACCATTGCGACTCAGGGGGGTCAGCCCATTTTGGCTCACCCACTGGTGGCTCACTTCATGCGGAGCTTGCTTCTCTCAAAGCCTCCAATCAAGTCCCCTGCGGTGGTTTGGGATCTCAATGTGATCTTTATGCATCTCATGTGGGCTCCTTTTGAGCTGCACGATGCTTACCTTCTCAAGTACTTGATCGGGAAAGTCCTATTCTTGGTGGCGGTCACATCGGCCCACTATGTCAGTGAACTCCAGGCTCTGGCAGCCCATCCACCTTACACTAGATTCCAGATGCCGAAGGTGGTCTCCAATTTCTACCTCAACCAGTCTTTTGTCCTGCCTACTTTCTTCCCAAGGCTACATGTCATCTGGGGGGGAAGCAACATTGCTCATGCTGGACTGTTAGCATTCCTTGGCCTTCTACATCGAGTGTACCAAGGCCCACTGGCGGTCCACCTAGCTGTTCATCTCTTTTGACCCTTATAAGCTGGGGAAGGCTGTTTCTAAGTGTATGCTATCCTTGTGGCTGGCGGACAGCATCGCCTTGGCATATTCCCAGGCTGGCCTGAATCTGGAGGGTCATGTCATGGCTCCTAAAGTTCAGGCCATGGCCATGTCCATTGCTAACCTGTTCTCAGCATCCATGGAGGAGATCTGCAAGGCTGTGATGTGGTCTTTGGTCCACACATTCACGGCCCACTACTGTCTGGATGGGGATTCCCGATGGGACAGCAACTTTGGCTAGGTCGTGCTCCGGCACCTTTTTGGGGATTAGGTCCAACTCCTGCCCACCGGCCCTTCTGTCCATCCAGGCTACCTACAAATGTTGATTAACCATGGTGCTGCTGTACGCTGAGGATGCTGAATCAGTGGAGTCTCTAGAGGGACTACCTTGCTGTTCTTCCTGTTCTCCAGTTTTGTTGCCCCTGTTCGACTTTTGGCCTTCTCGGTCTTGCGATAACCTGTAGCTTGGGAGTCCCAAAGGTAGAACAAAAAGAAGCAACAAAGTATCTGTAGAATATGTAGGAACAAAGAAACAGATACCAGGACTGGCAGAATATTCAGGCTTGGGAATCCCATACATGGGGACTTACTTCCTGCTTGTCCACAGAGAAAGTGTAGTTACTCACCTGTAGCAGGTGTTCTCCATGGACAGCAGGAATAAGTCCTCACAACCCTCCCACCTCCCCCAGGAGTTACTTTGGCTGCTGCTTTGATATTTGTCTGGAGAAGATGGTGCCATAGCAGGTGGGAAGGCAGGCATGCATGCGCGGTGTAGCTCCCAAAAGCTTCCAATAGAAGCTGGGGAGCATTCCGCTTGAGCTCCGTTGGTGACATCACCCATATGTGAGGACATATTCCTGCTGTCCACGGAGAACACCTGCTACAAGTGAGTAACTATGCTTTAGTTTGATGGTTAATTTTATTATGTGCTCCTGGAATTGCTCTTCAGCAGAACCTGTAGTGCAGGACAGTCCAAATGGGCCTAAGGTTATTTTGGAGCTTTGAGTTCATTAACCTCTTGGACCAGAGCTCCTAAAAGAAATACAAATGTGAGGACTGGCATTGGAGAAAGAAGGTGATGAAATGATAGAGATATTTGAGAAAAAAATAGAGATCCACAAATAGAGCAAAATTGCATAACAGGGTGCTTAGGTTTTGAGGCAGAGAAGATGCCTAATTTAAGCCAGGGACATATAGGCGCTTATGTGTCTTTATAAAATACTTGCATAAATTCTACAGAAATCACACCTTGATTGAAGGTGTAGACATTACGCTTGTTTGAGAGCAGGCATAAATGTTAGTGAATACTGTATTGTTTATAGTTTATTATATTTAATATACCACTTATAATAAGTGTTACATTATAAAATATGTGTGTAAATTGCAACTCCACCCATGCTCTACCTTAACTCCCCCATGCCTACCCTATGAGTAGGCACCTGTTTACACCGTGTCTACTTTTAAGCATGACCTAATTTTATAAGAAGCATTTTACATTTATCCCTGTAGTGGTAAGTCTTGGGTAGTAGTATAGCTAGAATAGAATGGCCCCGGGTGGAAAAATTAACCTCATCTTTTCGAAGGTAGTAGAGACTGGGGAGAATCCCCTTCAGACCTCTAGGGAATATGCATAGAAATTGAGACATATCTGGGACAGACTGTGTTCTAAATGGATATCAGGAATAGGAGGGTATGTAAGGCTGAGATGTTGGTGTTTTGGGCAGGAAGTAGCTGAGACAGTAGGGATATGTGGGGTGTGTCTGCTCTGGGTGAAATCTCTGAAGTGAGGGAGTGGGTGCTTAAGTATGTCAGGGGCACAATGGTGCTGTGTGATTATGTGGGAGTGTGTGTAAGCAAAACATGACAAGGTAGGATGGCTGGAGCAGTAGAGTTGTAGGGGTGTGTAAGGCAGAGAGTATGGGGGTGTATGAGGAACAAAGGAGAGGGGTGTTGCATGCACAATGAGGATGTGGGGAAGGCCTGGTCTGAGCAGTGCTTCTGAGCTGGTGATGCAGCTGGAGAGGGGACAGGGCAGTGTCTGAGGTGGATCTGTAGGGAGGGTGTCAGGGATGCAGGAGAGGGGATATGTCAGAACTGGATCTGCAGAGAGAGTGGGAGGTTCAGTGCAGGAAAGCCTGAGAAGTGGTTGAGGTAGATCTGCAGGGAGGGTAAGGGTACAGAAGTTTAGGTAATAGTCCCTGCCTCTTCCCTCTTTATTCAGGTCACTCACTCTATAGAAACAATAAACTGATATGCTTCTCAAAACACTTCAATGTTTGTCACACAATTTTCTTCTTTAAACAAAATACTACACAATACTACAAGGAAGGTCTCAGTACCCACGGGCTTATGATAGGCATGATGTAAAATCACTATCATAATACACAGGCCCCATAACATCAATGACCTTCCCCGTAGAAACAGAATGACCACCAAAGCAAAATCACTCAACTTTGGAAAAATTCCCCTTTTCGATGGCCACCCTGCTCCCCGATGCTTCAGTCCAGAGCTCACAAGCGTTTCGCAATCACCATCGCTTCATCAGGGGAAATGCCAACTAATCATCAAAATCATCAGCAACACATTAAAAATCATCTGACATAAGCACAAAACCATCCTCCAAACCATTACTCACCCATAACCCAAATTGGCAAAGCTAACACCCCCTGATGAAGCGATGGTGATCGCAAAACGCTTGTGAGCTCTGGACTGAAGCATCGGGGAGCAGGCCGGCATAGCGTAGATGTGAGAGAAGGTTGTGATGGTCGACGAGATCAAATGCAGCAGAAAGATCAAGAGAGACAGCAAGGGTGAAAAAGCCACGGTCATGGGCAGTGTGTAATTCATTTAAAAGAGAGAGAAGGACAGACTCCGTGCTGTAACCGGGATCAAAGGACACGGTGAGAGCCATGAAGATGGATGAGATCAGCGAGGTACGGAGGGGGTGTAATTGACCTTGTGGATCAGGATGAGTATCTTGTAATGAATGCAGAACTGAATGGGAAGCCAATGAAGATGATGTGGTCTGTGTGGGAGGTGCGAGTAATCAGGCGAGCGGTGATGTTCTGAAGGAGTTGAAGATGGTTGATTTGATATTGAGGAAGTCCAGCCATGGCGATATTGCAGTAATCGAATCACGATGTGACAAGAGAGAGGACCAAAGAAATGAGAGCAGAAATGGGCAATAAAGGTTGAATGGCTCGGATTTGGAGCAAGGTAAAGAACGAGCGGTGGATGAGTGTGGAAAGATGTTCCTGGAAGGATATGAAGGAATCTGAGATAATACCAAAGTAATGGAAACTAGAGGAATGGGAATATTAGAGAGCAGGAGTGCCTTAGAGGGACTGGAGCCACTAAACGTGAACCAGATGGCTGCAGACTTTAACGGGTTAAGGTGTAGGAAGTTTGATGACAGCCAGGAGCTAATAGTTGACATGAGTTGAGAGGTGACAGATCAGAGGCTGAGGGATCAGTGCGATGCAGAAGGATAATGTCATCAGCATATGAATAGGCTGAAACACGATTTCTGTTGGATAGGTAATAGCAGAGGAGCAAGAAAGACATTAAAGAGAAGGGGATCCAGGACACCACATGAAAGGGAAACGGGGGCAGAGCAGGAAGGACCTAGAAGAGAGGAAGGAATGAAACCAGTGTAAAACAATCCCTTGGACACCAATGTTATGGAGACAGGAGAGGAGAGTGGAGTGGTCGACCAGATCGAAGGCGGAAGAGAGATCTAGAGAGACAGCTAGGGAGATATCACGAGAATCATGAGAGGTGTGTATTTCATTAAGAAAGGACAGGAGAACAGTTTCAATGCTATGGCTCAGACAAAAACCGGACTGGTGTGGGTGGAGAGTGAGAGTGGTAGAAAGGTGAGAGAAAAATTGACCAAATACCAGCTTTTTCAATACCTTAGAGAAGAATGGAAGGTTAGAGAAGGGCACCAGTGTGCTAGAGCGGAGGGATCAAGGGAAGGCTTTTTATGGAGGAGATGAATGAAGGCGTGTTTCCGTGGGGAAGGGAAAGTGTCCTCAGGGCCTATACAGATTTTTAAAATGTGACTGCAAGGAGGAAGTGAATGTAGCACACAATACACTACTACTAGCCGTGCTGCCATTCAGCCTCCCGATTCCAGTTTTCACCGTGCTCCATGGGGCAGCTAGAAAAGCGCTTAAGTGCTTCATCTGAGGCTATCTTGAAGTCAAAGGGGTATGTTTACTAAATCGTCCTAATGTTACCAGCGAAAATCGCAGTGATAATGTGAGCACTGCCATATAAGGAAGTGGGCGTACCGGCGTCAACGTAGCAAGCACTGTGTATCGTGCGATAGAGGGCGCCTTGGCTCGTTATGCGCGGTAACCTTAACATTGTGGCAGCGCTGTGAGACTATGTATAGAGCTGTAGCCCACTGGCTAATACAATGACTACCAAGCCAAAGGTCATGGGTTTGATCCCTCTGAGGTCTCATCTAATAAGGCTGTCCAAAGCAATCCCTTTTGCTGCATGTAACAGTCAGACACATCTCTACAATCTGTGCTGCCAACAGAAACACCCTCACCTCAGTGCCGTAACCTATAGGGCACATTATACAGTGCCTTGTCTGCCAAGTGCTGTATAATGTGCCCTATAGGGTGCCCTATAAAGTGCCCTATAGGCCACACTATAAAGCATCCTATACAGCAGCAGACAGGGCGCCCTATAGGGCACTTTATAGGGCACTCTAAAGGGCACATTATACAGCGCTTGGCTGACAAGGCACTGTATAATGTGCCCTATAGGTTACAGCACTGAAGTGAGGGTGTTTCTGTTGGCAGCACAGATTGTAGAGATGTGTCTGACTGTTGCATGCAGCAAAAGGGATTGCTTTGGACAGCTTTATTAGATGAAACCTCTGAGGACTTGAACCCATGACTGCTGGCTTGGCAGGCAGTGTATTAACCAGTGGGCTAGTCCTCTAGCAGTTATCACAGCACTGGCTGGCTACAGAAAGACCACAGTTCACCGCATGAAATGTCTGCTGCGGTTACCAGGATAAGTAAACCCACCAGTACTCATGATGCAATGCACATGCAGAACAGCAGTCTACATCCGATCACAAGATGGGGTAAGCGCCTCTACAGCACCTCAGCCTGGTAGGGGGAACTGACCGTGTATGTTACTTGCACAGAGTAGCTACAGACCGTGACATTTTGCGGTCCCAGTGCTCACCCTGAGGGTGAGGTGGGGCTCACAGCACCAGGTCCACAGTACACGGCCTGGCTGAGGTAGGCTATGCTGCAGGTCCACATCAGTGCCAGTGTGTGACAGGTAGTCTTTGCAGACACACCTAGGATACCTCTGTGGCCATCTGTAGTACCCACTCACGTCTAGCCCTTGTGGACTATGATACACCCAGAGAAGTGCATATACTTTGTGGTTGCCATGGTCACTTGTTATAAGAGCGTGTGTGGGGGGGGGAGTGTCTGGACCCACATGTGGATTATGTAGCACCACTTACCACCCCGCCCTCTCTGGGTCATGGTGGGGGACAGGATCTGCCACCAACAGAACGACACTCTACATCTTTGCAATGGAGGCAGTAGAGGGACCTGATGAAGGGCTGTGGGACCAGCAACCCCAGTCCTGCAGGGGAAAGGGTGCCCTCCAGGGCAGTCAATGCAGATCTGTACGTATCACATAGGGCACTGGCAGACAGGCAGTAGGCCTGGAAAAGCTCAGCTGCCCCCCACCACAATCTGACATTCAACAGCAGAGGGCACAAGCAGTCTTCACCTGCTGCACCCTGCAAGGTGTTCCAGCCATACACAAGCTAGCTGCAGACAGTCTGCTAGCTAGTACATAGTGCATGTTCTTGGAGAAACTGTGTGCACCCAGAAGTGAGATGTAAACACAAACACCAAGCAGGTATGTCAGTGACCGGGCCCCAGAAAAGGGAACTCCCAGATATCACTTGAGGGAAAGACTGTGTAGCACTATGTGGAGACCTAGACATGCCATGGTCACTGCTCAGTCAGGGTGAGAGTGACCTCCCAGCATGACATGCTGTGGCCACCCTGTCCGTGCAGGTGGTGGTCAGGCACTACAATGTCCCAGCCATTGCCCTATGCCCTGTGCAGATGCATCCTGCCCAGACCACCCTGTCCGGGCCATACCCACAGTACCTTGCTCCTCATTATGCACATTGGCAGGCTAACACTGGAAACAGTGCAAGCATTGTGGACTCACTAAGGTGTAGGCAGCCACAAAACAATGGATAGACATACACACACTCCCACACCTATTTCAGCATTGTGCAAAGATAGAGGTGGTTGGCAGCCCTGCCCGCCACAACAGTCCTGGGCACAGTGCAGGCATTGCTGTGGTACTCAATACTGTTAGGGTCACTCTCCGGGGTGGTAAACACTGTCAGAAACAAAAACTGAAACACACTCCACAGATATCAGAAAGGTTGCTATGATGAATCTCTGTTAACAAATTGTGTTTAATTTAGGATTTGTTATCTGACATTAATCATAGCAACCTTTTGATATATGTGGAACCTGTTTCCAAGTTTATGACGGCATTACTAAGGTATGCAGGTACTAGTATTGGTAGATGCTGCTCCGCGCAGGGCCCAACAGCCTGACACTCCATGAGCCGTTGGATAGTGGAGCCTGTGGGTGTTTGTGCCCCTATTGGCTGATGCTCTAGGGCAGAGGTTCCCAACTCCGGTCCTGTTTATTTTATAGGCAATAAAGGTTCCTTCTTTATTACCATGGTTTAGTACTGGGTAAAATATAGGGACATGGTCTGTAGGAGCCACAGCTGGGATTTGAACCTGTGACCTTCTGCCCCTGAACACACTGGCTGTGTGTACTGCAACAAACTGTTGTCACAGAGGCAGGCCATTCCCTGGGGATACCATAACTGTTCGTCAGACAGACCTTGTCTGTTGCAGTGCACGGCACCCACCTAAACAGGGCTTGGCCTTGGTCTGCTGTGGGCAGATGCCACCGCCACCACCAGCACCCCTCCGCCACCATGCTGACATGCCCTTGTGGTGCTGGTGGTGTGCAGTCCCAGGCCATCCAGTGTGCCGGTAGGCGGCTGCCTATGTTGTGTAGGCCGGAGTAAGGGTGCCTGCATAGACATCTACGCTTCCCCCCGGCACCGCCTGTCAATGTTATGTGCCCTTTGCGGTACTTGCTGGGTACTGTCCCCTGGGACACTGTGGGACACACACTCGTGGGTATGTTTGACCGTAGTCAGTTGCTGTCTTGCTGATTTTCCGTTTCTGCGTTCCTATGTGTCACCTAGGCATCTGCCTAGTCCACCCTGTGCCCCAGCTGCCCCACTGCATGTCCCACCTGCAGCCCCCTGTACCCCATTTGCAGCCTCACTATAGTTCCCTTTCGTACTTGGGCACTATCTGCTGCTGCTGCACATGTATCACTACTATCACTTTTCTTGGTCTCCCTGCCTTTGATGCACATTGCTGACTTAAATGGTTTCTCTCTCCTTCAATGTGCCTCTAACGCGTGGTTTTCACTCGCGGTAATATTCAGACCTTCATTCCACAGCGTTAGTGTGCCTGGAGCCTCTCTTCGCCCATCCCCCGCCCATTGATCCCCTTCTCTCTGCACTCTGGAGAGCCTTACTCCACCCTCTCTGTGCCTTAACGCCGCCGGAGACTTTATTACGTGAAACGTAACGTTACGCGATAACATTACGTATCACGCGATAGCATCACCGCTGCTACGTTAACGCGGTTTAGTAAACATACCCCAAAGTCTCACAATATGAGCTATGAGATTATAGCTCTTATTGCAAGACTTAGACCCTGATGGCCTGAAATGAAACGCTTAAGCACTTTACTAGCTGCATAGTGAGCACTGGGCTTGGGAGGCTGCAATACGTGCCGTGTTCACCTCCCAACACTACCAGTACCTGCTCAGTTTTTGTTTGTTTCTTCTTAAACCAAAATCAACCTTTAGGTCCAGCATCAGGCAATGCCTTTCAGTGGGTAGTCCTCTGTTTTTTGTAAGGCTCGCTCAATGGTATCTCTATCCCCTGGTCTTGTACTTTCAATCCTTATTACAGTAAGTCCAGACAGAACAGGAAAGCTCACTGCTACAATTTCTTAAAGAAAACAAGAAGATAAAGAATCAGCATTGAGAAAAAATGTGGGTTTTTTCATTAAATTCTGTATTGACCCAATTATGTTACAAAGCAAGGTTTGTTACTGACGTTCTGTATATCAAAATATCCAACCTCGCCTTGTACTGAGTACAGTCCTGGAAATCGCACTTTCGAAAGCATATAAACAGGACAGTCAGTGGTCTTCATCATAAGGCATATAGGGATAGACTTAAAGATCTCAATATGTATACTTTGGAGGAAAAATAGAAGAGGAAAGATATATGATTTAAAGGTCTCTATGTGGTATAAACGCACAGGAGGTGGTCCTCTTACAATTAAAAGGAAGCTCTGGAATGAAGGTCATAGGATGAAGGTTGAAATGGATAGACTTAGGGGTAATATAAAGAAAGGGGAAATTTTACTCACCATTAATTTCCTTTCCTGGAGCTCTGCTAGACCAGTCTAGACAACCAGCAGATGTGAGACAGATGTGAGACAGAGAAAACACTAGAACAGTGCTGTAACCTCATTACTGGCACCTTACCTAGTACAGCAAGGGGCACTCTTTAGTATAATCATAACAAGCAACGAAACAGTGGACCACATGTCCATAGGGCCTCTGAAGTCAGAACAGGGGAACTATGTACAGAAGCAGAAATATGCGAGAGAACTCACGATCAGACAGAGAACGACCACATTTGAGCCCAAGCACCTGGCCGCTGTGGCAGGCCCGCCACTAGGGTGGGTCCTAGACTGGTCTAGCAGAGCTCCAGGAAAGGAAATTAATGTGAGTAAAATTTCTTCTTCCAGAGTACCCACTGCTAGACCAGTCCAAACAACAGGGCAGTACCAAAGCATTGAGCAGAAGGACAAGGCCGCGGAAAGCATGTATGTGCCAAATTGGGCTGCCACCATCGCTTGCACATCCAAGTGGTAATGACGCACAAAGGTGGATAGGGAGGATCATGTTGCTGCCCTGCAGATATCCAATGGCGCCACCGCAGCGAGTTTGGCTCAGGAGGTCACTTGCACGCATGTAGAGTGAGTTGTTAGGCCAGGTGGTGTTGGTTTGCCCACCAAAAGCTAGGCGGAGGAAATGGCTTCCTTAATCCAGTGACCCAAGGTTGGCTTAGTCACCGTGTGACCCTTGCAGTGTCCAACAAACGGCACAAAAAGCCGGTCGGAAAGTCGAAAGGCATTGGTTGCTTCTAAATACCGCAACAGTGCTCTGCGGACATCTAAGCTGCGCAGCTCATACTGCTGCTCAGCCCTGAAGAGTGGTAAGAAAATCTCTTGATTAATATGAAAGTCGGAAAAGACCTTCAGAAAGAAGGAGGGAACTGGCCTCAAGGAAATCACTTCCATGGAGAAGGACAAGAAGGGGTCTCGACAGGAAAGAGCCTGAAGCTCAGAGACCCAGCGTGCAGAGGTGATTGCAACAAGAAACACAGTCTTGAGGGTGAGGTCCTTAAGGGAGACTCGTTGCAAGGGCTCAAAGGGTGTCTGCTAAGAGCACAGAGAATGACTAAGAGCCGCCATATGGGTACTGCCTGATGAACCGGCAGCCAGAGGGAGAAAATGCCCCTGAGAAAGCACCTGACATCCCGATGAGAGGCAAGGGCCTGTCCCGAGTAGCCCCCAAAAGGTCGCTATTTGGACCTGTAAGGAATTACACATGAGACTGTGCTGGAACCCATCCTGGAAAAAGGCGAGGATGTTGGGCACTCACACTCGCTAGAGCGAACAAGGCCACTGTGTGCACCAGTGCTCAAAATGACGTCCCACTCGGATATAGGCCAGGGATGTGGACCACCTGCGCACTCTGAGAAGTATCGCCATTACCTCTGGAGAGTAGCTGCCTCTCAAGAGCCATGCCGTAAGCATGAAGAGACCCAGATCCTCCATCTGGATGGGTCCCTGCTGTAAGAGGCCTCACTGGGTCCCTAAGGGGAGTAGACTGTTGACTTGTCGCTGGATGAGGCCCTCTATCATGGCCGCCAAGGCCACTGGGGAGATACCATGACCAAAGGATATGGATGTCGTCCCACTTGGCAGAGCAGTCTAGGGATCATCAGCTACAGCGGAAAGACATAGAGCAATGTGCCCGCTGGCCATAACTGGACTAACACATCGACGCTCATGTATCCCAGTATTCTCCTCCGGGAGTAGAAGGCTGGGACCTTTGTGTTCGACAGTGTCGCCATGAGATCCACCGCTGGGCATCCCTAGCATCGAACAATGCATTGAGATCCCACTCGCTGGATCAAGGCAATGCCAGCTGAGATAGTCTGCTTGGATATTGTCCTCTCAAGCAATATGCTGTGCCGAGAGTGCCAGTAGATTGCGCTTGGCCCACGGGAACAGGAGGTGCATCTCCCTGGCCACCTCTTGCCACTCTGGTGGTTCACATAAGCCACAGTCATCGCATTGTCAGACATCACATGCATACTGCCTTACCCAGCAGGAGGGGCTGGAAGCAGAGCAGTGCAAGCCGAATTGCTTGTGCCTCGAGACAATTGATGGTCCAGTGCACTTCCATCGGCAACCACTTACCTTGTGCTGAAGAATGAAGACAATGAGCTCCCCTGCCAGAGAGGCTGGCGACAGTGGTCACAACCACCCACTCTGGCTGATTGAGCAGCATCCCCTGGAGGAGATGCGCGCATGAGTTCCACCAGTGGAGACTGGCCCACACAGATGGAAACAGTGGAAGCTGAACTTCAAAGTCTTCGGACAGTGAAGACCAGCAGGAGAGAAGGGCCTGCTGCAGGGGGCACATGTGCACCCAGGCCCACGGCACCAGATCGCGGGTTGCCGCCATTGCCCCAGAAGCTGCAGATAGTCCCATGCCCGCAGGTTGGACTGTTGTGAGAAACTGTGGAGTTGGTAACGAAACTTGCACCAGCGAGCCTCTATAAGGACTACTCTTCTGGCCTAGGTGTCGAATCGTGCCCCAAGGAACTCCATGACCTGGGAGGGGATGAGGGAACTCTTGGTGTAGTTGAAGATCCACCCTAGGCGATCGAGGAGCTGCAGGACTCGACAGACCGTGAGTTCTGCCTTGAAGCAGGACCATGCCTGAATGAGCCAATCATCCAGGTAAGGATGGACACAGTTTCCCTCTTGTTGCAATGCTGTTGCCACCACTACCATTACCTTGGAGAAGGTGCGTGGAGCGGTGGAGAGCCCATACTGGAGGGAAGAGAGATGAAAATGCTGTCTGAGCACTGTGAAACGCAGATAGCATTGATAATTGTCCCAGATGGGAATATGGAGATACACTTCCGTGAGATCCAGCATTGCCAGAAATTTGCTGGGTCTGACGGCCTGAATAACTGAGCGTAGCATCTCCATGCGGAAGCGAGAAACACGCAAGCTGCGATTGATGCCCTGGAGATCAAGAATGGGGCAAAAGGTGCTATCCTTCTTGTGGACCACGAAGTAAGTAGAGTAGTGGCCTGCCTGGCAGTAACGCTCCAAGGAGAAGGAGCCTCTGCCGCGTCACTTGGATCGCCTGGTGCTTGAGGGCAGTGGAGCAGAGAGCGATCATGAAAGCCTCCGCGACAGGTCTGGCCAGATCGAAGGCATAGCCCCACCGGACGACCACTAGAACCCATGTGTCGGACGTAATATGAGCCCATTCCTGTTGAAACAAGTGGATGCACCCACTGATCCACAGCACTCCAAAATGGACTCTGGCCTCATCATTGGGAGGAGCGGGCCACAGGTCCTCACTTCCTAGAGCTGTCTGTAGACATTTGCGACTGCCAGCACCCCGACAGGAATGACTGCAAATGCCGGCAGCCAAATACGATGCAGACTGTCGCTGCGAGCGATAGTGCCAGAAGTCACAGTAGCTGTAATCCTGATACCCTGATCTTGTGGTGCCGGCCCCGGCAGATGTAGATCACCGGGAGGGTGCCTTAGGCTTGTCTTCTGGCAGGCATTGTGGCTTGACCTCATCTAGGTTCTTGACCAGCTTTTCCTTGTCCTCCCTGAAGAGGAGACCACTCTTGAAGGGGAGGCCTGCCAGGGGCACCTTAGATGCCACGTCCGCTGACCAATTGCATAGCCAAAGCCAGCAACGGGCCACATTTGCAGCTGCCACCACTTGGGCCGCCAGGCGGAGCAAGTCATAGAAACTATCCGCCAGAAAAGCCGCCATGGATTCCAGGCATTCTATAGAAGCGTCCTCCGGCAGCAGTTGAATCCAGCATAGTAAGGTCCTTGCCCCAGCCCGCCAAATACGGATGTCTGGAGCACCGAAGCTGAGGCATAAAAGGCGGTCTTAAGAAGACTTTCCACTTTGTGGTCCTGAGGATCCTTGAGAGCCGCTCTACCCTCAACAGAGATAGTGATCTTCTTAGTAACAGCGGTTATGAGAGAATTCACTTTGGGGTAATATAGCCACTGCTCAAGATCTGCAGGGGACCAGCGATAAATGCAGCCTAAACACCAAGCCATTCGTAGCGAGGCATTAGGAATATCCCACTCCTCCATCACCAGCTGCTGCAGCTCAGGAGGGAATGGGAAGGCCTTAGCTGGTGGACGAATCCCTTAGAGAATAGATTGAAGGTAGACTGTTGGGCTGTTGGGGTAGCCTCAGGAATCCGGAGCTCTGCAGCCACCTGACTAATGAGGGATGCAAGTTCATCCTGGCAGAAAATACAAATCACCCTATAGAGGGCCTCCTCATCAGAAGGAGAAAACTCTCCTTCCTCCAAACTGGAAATCCCTGAAGATGAGCCATCAAGGTCACCAGTGTGCTCCTCCTCAAGGGGATCTTAGTCCTTGAGCACCCAAGCAAAGGTCTTACATTGTCTCTTTGACCCTGAAGCAGTTGCCATGGTGGCCTTTCTTTTCCTTGTGGCCTCAGGGACTATGGATGCTATGGAGATGGGGTCTGCGTAGGACGGGGGGATCCCATGGAGAAAACATCCCGGCCTCCCTTCCAAAGGTCCCATCCCTGCTTAAAAATGGCTGCAAATTCTGAGGCATCTGTGTCGCTGAGCTGAGCTGGTGACCAATCGTGTCTCCTCCATGCAGTAGAAGAGCCAGCGGGGAAGAATCATCCCGCTGAAGAACCGGCAGCGAAGGCTCCAACCCCACCAAGCCAGGAGCTGGCGACACAGGCAAGGATACCCATGGTAGAGAATCAGCCGATGTTGAGTCACCCCCTGCTGAGGGCTCTGCATGCTGAAGCCCCAAGCCCTCCCATGATGATTGGCCTGGGTTGGCCACGAAGGCCGCACACAACTGGTGCACGAGGTCTCTCTTGCGCTTGCCACATGCAAGGCAGTGGGGGGTCTTGCTCATCAGGAACTGGGGCACACGTGCATCTGTGCATGCAACTAAGCACCACTGAAGAACAGCAGGAAGCTGCCATGGCCTGTGCCATCAGGCTGCGTCACACTCCGAGCGTCGCACTCCAAGCCAGAAATCAAACGTTCATTCAGGCATCCAGTTCAAAATGGCATTGCACCACAATTCCACAACACATCCCGGCCTCAAGTCCTCGGGGGAAGGAGGGGTTAGGCGCTGAGTCTGCCACAATAAGGAAAAAACAGGCTATGCCGTGCAGCTTTTCCACTGTCTGATGGGGGAGGCTCCAATTCTCTATCCTTCTTTGCTCGTCTTGTTTTTCAAAATTGAAAAAAAAAAAAAAGCTGACCCTCATGGTCAGAAGTTGCCCCCCCCCACAAGTAGAGGAGACCCAGTATGGGTGTCTCCAACATTCCCAAATCCTAGTAGCCCGCTGACTCACAGCCCTCAAGGCCGGAGCAGTGAACAGACAGGAGCTATACCAAAACAACCTACATCTGCTGAAACAGAGAAAATACTGAAGAGTGCCCCTAGTTGTACTGGGTAAGGCATCAGTGATGAAGTCAAAACACTGTTCTAGTGTTTTCTCTGTCTCATATCTGCTGGTTGGGAGACATAGCCCTGTTGTCTGGACTGGTCTAGCAGAGGGCGCTCTGGAATATTTCTCTACAGAAATGTGATGGATGCGTGGAACGGCCTCTCAGGGGAGGTGGAGGAGATGAGAACTGGATCTGAATTCAATAACATAAGAACATAAGGTATGCCATACTGGGTCAGACCAAGATCCAACAAACCCAGTATCCTGTTTCCAAAAGTTGGCAATCTAGATCATAAGTACTGTGGTGAAGAATGCCCTCCAGAAGAGATGGAGGTTGAAGAAAATCCTGAAAAGCGAAAGGATTTACACAGGATTTTCAATCCTAGAAGAAAAAAAACACACTGCTCTGCTGAGCTGAGAACAGACACCAGCCCAGGGGAGGAGTTAGGCAATGCTGATTGGGCACACCCAGGGGTTGGACAAGGTGTGCCAGGAAAAGAAACCCTTTTTAAAGCTTTGAACAAGGCTGCTAAGCAGATGATGTGTGAGAGAGGGTCTGAGACCAGGAAGCAGACTGGCTGGAAGAGTGGGTCTGAGACCAGGAAGCAGTTTGGCTGTACGAGTGAGTCTGGAAGATTTGAGAGTGTTTGGAAAGGTTCTGCAAGGAGTTCTAAACACGCTGTTAAGAGGAGTCCTGTGAGGAATGGACGGAGCCATGTTTTAGAATCCTGGGAAAAGACAGAACCCTGGAATAGAAAGCCTCAAAGGCAGGCACACTTTGAAGAAAACTCATTCTACAGGATAGAGCCTGGACCTGGAAAGCCCAGAAAAACCCACACCTGGAAAGCTCTTGAGCTACCAAAGAGGAGAGGAGCCTGGCAGAAAGAAGGCAGTTCTGATACAAGCCAAGATAGAGAAGGTAAAGCACAACTTCCTATTTTTAGGGTTTTCTTGAAGGAACCTGATCATTGCCCTGAACTGTTTAAGCCGAGGGCTGCAGTGGGAACAGTTAGTGACGGGGGGAAGGACATAATATTTGCTGACAACTGCCAATCTGATAAAAACCAGGCTGAATTGCTCTTCCAAGAATTTAAACAGTTTCTAGAACTGAAAGCAGGAAAACAGCAAAAGCTTAATGAAGATAGTAGTTCTGTTAAGTCAGAGGATTTGATGCAGGTAGAAAATGATTTACCTACCGTAAGCACTGACCCTTGTAGCATGGACTGCTCTGTATGCTGTAAAGAATAGCAGTATAAAAGAAGCTTTGCACATTGTATGAAAGGAATACAAAACGTTGCTGTTTCTGCTGCCTGTGCCGTGAAGAAGTTAATTATTGGCACCTGTGTTCTGAACCCACGCTGTGAGAAGAACAGCTAGTATTATGAGGCTGCAATGTTCATAAGCTATCACTCGAGGCAGAGCTGAGTTAAGCTCCTCCATAGATGAAAAGCTGAAGTTAAAGCTATTTCTATTTCAGTTGTCCTAAGTTCCTGATTACCTCCGTTTGTGTTAAAAGTGCACCCTTTACGTTTATGTATTTGAATTTTGATGCGCTGGAGAAACATCCCCAATACAAATAAATATTTCTTGCAAGCCTTACCATCTTTGTCGCAACTACACTTCATTCCCGAGAGAAAAGAGAGTGAACTACAATTCCCATCATCCCTAGGGAACAGTTTACATCTACTCCTAAGGGACAATAAGGCCACTCCTGCCTGTTAGCTCCAGGGCGCAGGCAGGAGCGTCACAGTACCTAGAAGGTTCCCCAAAAGACACAGATTCCACAATGCTTGTATTGGGTCAAGCAGTGATATCCTGGGTCACTTTTAATAATGATTTATGGACCTTTCCTCCAGGAACTTGTCCAAACCTTTTTTTAAACCCAGCTACACTAAAAGCTTTTACTACATCCTCTGGTAAAAAAATTCCAGATTTTGATTACACGTTGAGTGAAAAAAATATTTTCCCTTATTAGTCTTAAATAGTTTACCCTGTAGCTTCAATGCATGTCCCCTAGTCTTTTTTATATTCTGATGACGTAAACAACCGATCTACGTTTACCCGTTCCACTCCATTCATTAATTTATAGACCTCTATCATATCTGTCCTCAGTCGTCTCTTTTCCAGGTTGAAGAGCCCTAACCTTTTTAGCCTCTCTTCATAGGGGTATTCTTCCATCCCCTTTACCATTTTGGTGGCTCTTCTCTGTACCTTTTCTAATAACGCTATATCCTTTTCAAGATACGGCAACCAGAATTGCACACAATAATCAAGGTGCGGTCGCACCATGGAACGATAGAGAAGCATTATAATATCCTTTGTTTTATTTTCCATTCCTTTCCTTATGATACCTAGCATTCTATTTGCTCTCTTGGTCGCCGCTGCACATTGGGCGGAGGGTTTTAACATGTTATCCACAATGATGGCTAAATCTTTTTCCTGGGTGGTCGCTCCTAATGTAGAACTTTGCATCGTGTAACCATAGTTTGGGTTGTTCTTTCCTAGGTGCATAACTTTGCACTTGTCCACATTAAATTTCATCTGCCATTTGGATGCCCAGTCTTCCAATTTATCAAGATCCTCTTGAAATTTTCCACAATTCTCATGGGTTTTAACAACTTTAAATAGTTTTGTGTCATCTGCAAATTTGATAACCTCACTCGTTATTCCCTTTTCCAGATCATTTATGAATATGTCAAAAAGCAGCGCACTCAGCACAGATCCCTGGGGTACTCCACTATTCATCTTTCTCCATTGGGAAAATTGGCCATTTAGCCCTACCCTCTGCTTTCTATCTTTTAACCAGTTCCTGATCCACAATAGTACACTGCCTCCTATCCCATGATCCCATGAAAATCCAGATACACTATATCAACCGACTCACCTTTGTCTATCTGTTTATTCACACCTTCAAAAAAACATAACAGATTAGTAAGACAAGATCTTCCTTGTCTAAAGCCATGTTGGCTGTCTCCCATTTAGCCATGACTATCTACATGTTCAGTAATTTTGTTCTTTATTATGGTTTCTACCATTTTTCCCGGTACTGACATCAGGTTCACTGGTCTGTAGTGTCCTGGATCACCCCTGGAACCCTTTTTAAAAATTGGCGTTACATGGGCCATCTTCCAATCTTCAGGTATTACAGATGATTTTAATGATAGTTCACAGATTACTAACAGCAGGTCTGCAATCTCATATTTCAGTTCTTTCAACACCCTTGGATGTATACCATCCGGTCCAGGTGATTTGCTACTCTTCAGTTTATCAAATAGTTTGAATACATCTTCCCGGTGTATCAATATTTCTTTCAATTCTTCCACATTATCACCTTTAAATACCACTTCAGTCATGAGTAACATCCCTACATCTTCCTCAGTAAAGACCGAAGCAAAGAATTCCTTCAGTCTCTCCGCTATGGCGTTGTACCCTCTTAGTGCCCCTTTTACCCTTCTATCATCTAATAGTCCAACTGACTCTCACACAGGTTTTTTGTTATGAATGTACTTGAAAAAGTCTTTATTACGCGTTTTTGCTTCCACAGCAAGCTTCTTCTGAAATTCTCTCTTTGTCTGCCTTATCAATGCCTTGCATTTAATTTGCCAGTGCTTGTGCTGTTTCCAGTTTTTGTCATTTGGCCATTTTTTCCATTTCCTGAAAGATGCTTTTTTGGCAACAACAGCCTCTCTGACCTCACCTTTAAACCATGCTAGCAGTTTTTTGGACTTCCTTCCACATTTCTTAAAGTGTGGAATACAACTGGTCTGGGCTTCCAAGATAGTATTTTTAAGCAACACCCAAGCTTGATGTAAGTCTTTAACCTTTGCAACTGCTCCTTTTAGTTTTTTCTTAAATATTTTCCTCATTTTATCATAGTCTCCCTTTCGAAAGTTAAAAGGTAGTATTGTGGATTTCCTTACCATCCCTCCTCCATTAATTAAATCAAAAGCGATCATGCTATGATCACTATTGCCAAGTGGCCCCAACACCCTTATCTCTTGCACCAGATCTGGTGTTCCACTAAGGACTATGTCCAAAATGGCCTCCCCATCTGGTTGGTTCATGAACCAGCTGCTCCAAGAAACAGTCATTTATTTCATCTAGAAACTTTATCTCCCTAGCATGTCCTGCTGTGACACTGACCCAGTCAATATCGGCGTAATTGAAATCACCCATTATTAATATTGTGCTGTAATGTTTGTTAGCTTCCCTGATTACTTTGAGCATTTCATCATCCATTTGTTCATTCTGGACAGGCGGTTGATAGTATACCCCCACTGCCATTGCCTTCCCCTTTTTACATGGAATTTCAATCCATAGAGATTCTACAGCAAATTTTATTTCTTGCATAACTTTAATCCTTTGTGATTCAATGCCCTCTCTAACATAGAGTGCAACCCCCTCCACCAATTTGATCAGCTCTTATCATTGCGATATAGTTTGTACCCAGGTATCACAGTGTCCCACTGGTTGTCTTCCTTCCACATCTCTCTGAGATACCAATCATATCTAACCTCTCATTTAGTGCTATATATTCTAACTCTCCCATCTTATTTTTTATAGTTCTAGAATTTGCATACAAGCATTTTAGAGACTCTATTTTATTCATATTAATCTGGCTATCGGTAGGCAGGGGTAATTTGGAATCTTTAAACTCTGTCTGCTCCATACTCAAGAGCATTTGGACTACTTTTATCTTTATTGGAACCTCTCTGCTGATATGCCCTAGCTTCATTCTTTTGATAGTTTCCTTCAAGGATACATTGTTCCAAACCATGAGCTCTTGGGCGCCTATCGGCTCTCCCCTATTATCTAGTTTAAAAGCTCCTCTATCTTCTTTTTAAAGGTTAATGCCAACAGCCTGGTTCCATCCTGGTTAAGATGAAGCCCATCCCTTCGGAAGAGCCCCTCCTTTCCCCAGAATGTTCCCCAATTACTAACACGTCCAAAATCTTCATCCTTTTACCATCGTCTCATCCACGAATTGAGACTCTGGAGCTCTGCCTGCCTTTTGGGTCCTGCGTGTGGAATGGGAAACATTTTGGAGAACGCTACCCTGGAAGTTCTGGATTTCAACTTCCTACCTAAAAGCCTAAATTTAGCCTCCAGAACCTCCCTACCACATTTTCCTATGACATTGGTACCGACATGTACCAAGTCAGCAGACTCCTCCCCAGCACTATCTAAGACCTTGTCTAGGTGGCGCATGAGGTCCGCTACCTTCGCATCAGACAGGCATGTTACCAGGCGATCCTCACATCCACCAGCCTCCCAGCTATCTATATGCCTAATGATCGAATCACCAACTATAACGTCTGTCCTAACCCTTCCCTCATGGGCACATGCCCCTGGAGAAACCTCCGCAGGGCGAGAGAGTTTTACATCACCTGGAAGACAGGTCCTAACTACAGGAACACTTCCTGCCACACCAGGGTGATGCTCTCCTGTCACGTGATCTCTCTCTCCTCCAGGGCAACAGGGATGCTGCCAGACTGGAGGTGGGACTTCAGGACTATATCCCTGTAGGTCTCGTCTATGAAAGCATGGGATAAGGGAAAGGGAACTGGATTTAGCCCATGCCTTTCTCAGAAGCTCAAGGCAAGTTACATTCAGGTACTATAGGTATTTTCCTATCCCCAGAAGTCTTACCTTCTAAGTATGTACCTGAAGCAATGGAGGGCTAAATGACTTGCCCAAGATAAGACAGTACAAAGGATCTCTGAGGGAGAGGAAGGAGTTGTAGAACTGCTTAGTTTGTATGGATGGACAGACTGGATAGTCTTTATCTGTTATCATTTTCTATGTTTCCGAGTGTGGCCCTGATGATGACTGCTTCGCAAGCATCCTGGTGGAACATCTCCTAGAGCTGAAGGCAACTGCAATGCTCTTTATGGGTTGGCAAGTTGGGCTGCCTCCTGGAACACCAAGTCAAGGAAGTACTGAAAGCAATCTTTTTTCCCTAGCAATAAATGTGCCAATACTCACACGCAGGGCAGTCTTTAAGGGGTAGAGTTTCCACTGAGGGGCATTGTCCTACAATAGCCATGCCCCCTGCAACCAGCCACAGCCTATGAAAAGGCAGCATTGCAAATATTACACCAGTTCTAGAACACACCTCCTTCTGGAAAATTAGAACACGGTGGACTGCTACAAATCCATACACAGAAACTGCATGCTCACAACATACCTCATCTTTGTAATATGCAAAATATGGATAGAACCTCACTAAGTTCAGGGTAAATGATAATATATTGCAGAAAGAAATGTGCAGTCAAATCTGAACTGGAAACCCCAAGAAGGTGGACTCCTGCTTGCAGTACAACACTGTAGAAATGGAAACAAAAATGCATTTCCTCTTCTACTGTACAAAATATTAAAATTGTCAAACATGACGCACACAGATTCTCAAAGCTGGCATATTCAAATTATTAAACCAAATATTGTTCTGCCTATTGGGGTAATTAAATGGTACAGGGCCTACACAAAAAGAGCCCTGAGATGAGCTGTAAGACCTGCAGAAGAATCAAGATGTAAATTTAGCAGAGACATTCAAATACTTTTTTTTAGATATGAAAAATGTAAAAGAAATAGTGTTTTCAGTGGCAAGGAAGTTCTACAAGTGTGTTGGATACAAAGAGCTGTCTTCAAGTGGAGGTAAAGGAGACAAAAATACTAATGAAATCCAGGAATGTATGGGATAAGCACAGAGGATCCCTAGCAGCCAGGAAGTGAAGGGAAAGACAGGGATCAGCTGGAGTCTGTGGCATTATATCAGGTAGTAAATTGAACAGACTTGATTTGCCACATAGTTCATATCTGCCATCAAATTCTGTATTTTTATTCTCAGCATACAGAATGATTCATATGGTTACAATTTCAGTAGTATCCAAAGACATGACGATATGAACTTGAAATAAAGTTCAGAATGGTGGTGAGCCTAGTTCCATCATATATAGTAGCAACAAATAGGGAAAGCATGTAGAGCATGGCTCATGGAATTCTTTCCAGTGCTGCTATATATGTATGTCAGTGTATGTATGTTTGTGTTTGCCTTTGGGTTGGTGAGTGTTGGGGTATGTGTGTGTTTGTGCGCCTGCATGCAAGTGTTGCTCATGAGTTTGTGAGTGTATGTGTGCAGGTTGTGTGTTGTGCTTTCTGTTGCACTGCTAGGATATATGTTATAAATGGTCAGGTTATTTTTAAGTGTGTGGGTTTTTAATATACCTAGAGGGCTTAATTGTGCAATTCATTCATTGATATTACACTAGAATTTGGGAGTGGTAAGGCAGTTGCCGAGGGGTAAAGAAATAATTGTGGGGGTTAGGGTAAATAACAGGGTGGTGGGGCATTTGAGGGGGTAGTTTCGGGGGTCAGAGTAGTTTGTGAGGTGGTGAGGCAGTTGCAGGGGAGGTAGTTTTGATAGATGGGGGAGCAGTTTTGGGGAGATGGATGAGAGAGAGAGCAAGAAGAAGCAGTTTGAAAAGAATTGCTTAACCATTCTTTTTCACTGTATGTAGGCTTGTATGCTACAGAATCTGGAACACCATCTACCTTAGAAATGCATGTGAGCAATTGAGGGGGTTTATTTCTCTGGAACCCCTGGTCCAGTCTGTCTCATTTCTGAGCTTGATGCGTCTTTTGACTGATTTGTTTCTACATACCAAGTTTCATCCCTTTTTGTTACATTTTTTGAGATTTATTTTGCCATCTGGAGAGGCAGGCGACATACGTTTGTCGACCCCTTTTATATAAGTCTTTTCAACTTCATTTAGGTGATAAAGAAAAAAAAAGTGGTACCATTAGGTGGCAAAAAGTATAAGGAAGTAAACAATATGGGCCCCATTCCATACAGGACGTCCATACCCCTGTGCGCCCGATCGGAATTGAACGTACAGGGGCAGATGCGATGCTGATCCCGTGGGGCACGTCTAGCCCTGCGGGATCAGAATCGTGACTAGGCCTTTACATGCAGATCTGGGACCCAATCCCTGTCGGCCTGCACATACAGGCCTCTACCTAGCTAACCCAGTCAAGACTCCTGAATGGAGCCGCGGCGTTATGGCGTCCAGTTGACATGGCACTGTGGCTCCATTCAGGAGCCGCGATCCCCAGCCACCGATGACTTAATGCATTCCCCGCAGCCTGATTCCCAGTCTGGCTTCCCAAGGCCAGGGTCGGGCTGCAGGGAATCTCCCGGGCCCCCTCCACCCTTTGATGCGCCCTGGGCCTGCCGTATCCCCCCATCTAAGGGAACTTGTTCCACCTCAGCCGACAGCTGAATTGGCCCTGTAAGTCCAGGGTCACAGACCGCCCACAGCCCGCCCTATCTCCGCCTCCATGCCACCCCTTTCCCATCCCCATCTAGCTTTCCCGTACAGACTCCCTGTTTGTACAGGGAGGTTAGTCGGGGTCGGCAGAGGGGGCCGAATAATGGGGATGGACATATGTGTATTATAATGATAATAATAATAGAAATGATTGTTTTAATTTGCTATGAGACTCTTCAGCAAGTTATAAGACATGTGCCAGCTATATACATCCTTATCCCTGGAGTCGGTGTACACAATCCTTTTTCCACCCTCACATGAACTGATGAATGTGGTGATGTCTCTCAGAATTTATTCTTAAACAAGTCACTTGTTATGGTAGGATATGGAGTTCCTGTTTTCTTACAAGGAGAGCCTAGCAATCTGAATTTAAACACGGGAGATAAGCGACTTGAGAGTCTCACAACGAGTTTTGTATATGTGTAGGATGTTTCTTAATTTCAGACCGATCTTTTCCAAAACCTAGAAAAGTATTATAACTCAAAAGGGAATTAAACTTGGGCCTCCACATTCACAGCTCTGTGGCGTAACCACTCTGCTATGCTACCAACTCAGTCACGTAATGCTTCTTGTTTGAAAGCTCTTGTTGAAAGAAGGAGGTAGCTGGATAAAAAAGATTTTACAGACGATATATAGAAAACCATTTGGTGCCACAGGTACAACGCTTGATTCCTAATTATAGATCACAACTAAATTACCAGATTTTTGTATATTTTTCTGTTACCTTAAATTAGGTTTGTCGTTAAAAGAGACAAACTTTAATCTGAGGTGATTATACGCTAGGAGAAGACTAGCCTAAAACGTGTACTTATTTCTATATTTGACTAGATGTATGTTGACATAGCAAACTTTAATGTGAATGCTCTGAAAAGAAATGACTACAGCTGGAGGTTACACAGTGGAAGGGCAAGCAGGCCTTCTGTTGCATAGGGCGTTGCTTCCATTTAAGTCGCCAGATATTGTGGCACTATTGTGCATCATAAGCCTTTTTTTTCCTCCAGAGATGGATAATGTATTAGCTTTTTCACAGTTTACTATGTGGTTGCCTACAGCACCAAAATGGGGGGAGGGGAGGGACATTTACACATATACTGCGATTGACCTATCTCTTCAGCTGCCTCCCCTACAGGCCAGAAGTAGCAAAAAGCCATCGACCATTGATACTGCCTCCCTAACTCCTGATAGGGACCACACAGTGCTGGAGGAAAAAGAAGCTGCTGACTGTCACTGCCGCATCATGCTCCCTCCCTCTGACTTCATGCAGAGCTGGAGCAGAAAAGAGCCTGCAACTTCAGTTATTATCTGCTACTCCTCCTTCATGATAGGCTTTACACGTGGCGAAGGAAGAATTTCAGGTCCCAGCCTTCCGCCCAGTACAGCCACATCTGGCCAAAGAAAAGAAGAGCCTCTGCAATTCTTACCTCTTGCCCAACCCCAGCTTTAGCTTCTGCAGAGGTGATGGAAGGAGCAGCAGGGCTAGAAGCCACTAAGAGCAATTCTGAAACTAGGAAGGGGGAAGTGGGTATTCAGAAATTTGGGAGGGAAGCGGATGGAGACTCGTAGAAGAATAATGTATACTGGAACTAGGTCAGGGAGAGAGAAAATTCAGGGGCTGGGAGACAAAGCAAAGACTATGGGATGGGGGGCATAGGGGACTTGAGAAAGCAGAGACTCGGGGACTGGTGGGAGAGAATAGGTAGGGTGTAAAAGGTGAGGGTAAAAAGGAGGATGAAAAAGGACTTGTGAAGGAGTCAGAAATAGGGGAATGGAAGGACTGGGGAGTGACTGAGTGTGTGAGTTGAAAAGCTAATAAGTATGAAAAAGATGAAAAGAGAGCGATTGGGGATGAGAGAAAAAGTGACGTGGAGGAATAGGCCATAGATGGGGAGAGTTCAAGACCAGGGCCGATGCTAGGGTCTCTACCACCCCCTGCAACTATACATCAGCACACCTCTCCATCATTATTATTATTGATAGGCTGCACCCTTTCTTCCCAAAACTCCTTTGTGAACTCTGTTCACATGATGCTAGTATTTCTCCTTCAATTCCGTCTTTTATATGTATCTGTACAGAGCTGCGTATATCTTGTAGCAGTATATAAACGATTAATAGCAGTAGTGGTAGTAACAACAAAATTGCAGTGAAGTGGCAAATGCATAGCTGGAATCAAAATATGTACTGAGGAGTAAATATTTAACATTGTATGTATGTGTCACTTGGTTTACAGCTTGTCATGCTGTGAGGGTTTGTGTGCATCAGTGATTCTGAGGCCTAAGCTATCGGTAGTTTAACTACTGGCAGAGTCTCCCAAGATGGCCAGGTCTCAGCTGAGGTGCCAGACCAAGACAAATCATCCATCTGGGCAGCAGCAGAATGGGACGGTGTTGGCAGCGGAGGATCACATTTCTGAGAAAACAGCAACAACACTAGAATTAAACTGTGTGGAAGAAAGGCCTGGCAGTCTACTTCCGTATCTTGTCACGAAAACCCAGTAGTTAGTCACTAAATAAATTGCACTAGAATGCTGGAAGATGAGACCCCCAGGTCGGAAGGCACTCAACTGGCTACTGGGGATTAGGTGAAGACTTTTCAGAGTAAAGCCAGCATTTATGATGTGGTTGGATCAAAGCCTTCAGGACATCTGACTGTTGATGTAGCTGCACATGAAATGAGAGTTAGAAGCTGCAAAGATGTCTTACATATTAGGACATAGAATGTACGAAGCATGAACCAAGGGTACTTGGAGGGTGGTCAAGAATGAAATGAATATGTAGAACTTGATCTGTTGGGTGTCAGAGAACTGAAATGGACTGGCATCAGGCACTTTGCATCTGATGATCACATAGTCTACTATGCTGGAAATGAAAGACACAGAAGAAATGGTGTTGCATTTATAATTAAGAAGAAACTCGCAAAGACTATAATGAAATACAATGCAATCAGTGAACACTTAATTTCTATTCGTCTACGAGGAATGCCTTTCATAACCATATACTCCAACAACAGTTGCAGAAGAGGATGAAATTGATAAGTTCTATGAACAAATAAAAGCTGAAATTGACAGAACATGCAAACAGGATATCCTGATAGTCGGGTGACTGGAATGCAAATGGCAGCAAAGAAGGCAAAATGTTTGGAAAATATGGACTTAGAAACAGAAATGAAGCTGGAGAAAGACTGATAGAATTCTGCAAAACCAATGATCTATTCATCTCAAACACCTTCTTCCAACAACACAAGCGGCGACTGTACACATGGACCTCACCCAATGGATTGTACAAAAATCAAGTTGACTACATTTGTAGAAGTCAACGATGTAAAAACTCTAACATCAACAAAGACAATACCTAGAGCTGACTGTGGTACAGATCATCAACAACTAGTATGCAAACTCAAACTAAAGTTGAAAAAGAGCAATGACCTTGAGAATATACCACCAGAATTTAAAGACTGCCTACAAAATCGATTTGCTGCTTTAGATACAAATGACAGAGCTCCAGAAGAGTTATGGGATGACATCAAGTAGTTTTTTTTTTGGAAGAAAGTAAGAAATCTCTACAAAAGGTGAAAAAGCAAAAATGGCCAAAATGGATTGCCGAAGAATCTTTGAAAATTGCCTAGAAACGCAGAGAAGCTAAAGCCAGAGGCGAAAGAGGCAATCGCAGAACTCAACAGAGATTTCCAACGTAGAGCAAGACAAGACAAGAAGTACCACACTGACGCATGCAAGGAAATAGAAGCAGGATCTATTGGAGGAAGAACAAGATCAGCTTTCCTAAAGCTATGAGAGTTAAAGAAAAAATTCCAGCCTCAAATTGGAATGTTACAAGATGCTCAAGGATTCATGATGCTGAGAAGATCAAGAAAAGATGGAAAGAATATACAGAGTTATTATATGATAAAGATCAAGTGGACCAACAGCCGTTTCAACCTGTACCTTATGATCCGGAACCATTGGTGATGAAAGAAGAAGTTGAAGCAGCATTGAAAGCCTTATCAAAGTTCAAAGCACCAGGCATTGATGGCATTCCCGTAGAAGTATTACAGCATCTGAAGCAGCTTTACCATACTTACAAGGCACTACCAGGAAATTTGGAAGAAACCATCATGGCTATCTGACTGGAAAAGATCTGTGTTTATACCAATACTAAATAAAGGTGATCCAATTGACTGTGGAAATTATCGCACAATAACTATGATCCCTTATGCCAGCAAGGTTCTACTGAAGATTATTCAGCAGAGACTACAGCCATACCTGGAACAAGAACTGCCTGAAGTGCAAGCAGGGTTCAGGAAAGGGCGAGGAACGAGAGACATCATCACAGATGTGAGATGGATCCTTGAGAAAACTAAAGAATATCAAAAGGATATCTATATGTGTTTTGTTGACTACAGCAAGGCTTTTGACTGTGTAAACCATGAGAAACTCTGGGCCACATTAAGAAGCATGGGTATACCAAAACACCTGATTGTTCTCTTGCACAACCTTTACATTGATCAAGAAGCAATAGTTCGAACTGAACAAGGAGAAACAGAATGGTTTAAAATCAGCAAAGGTGTACAACAAGGCTGCATATTTTCCCCCTACCTCTTTAATTTATATGCAGAACAAGTCATCAAAAAAGCAGGACTGCATGACGACAACAGAGGTGTGAAAATTGCTGGGAGACTCATGAACAACCTTCGCTATGCTGATGATACCACATTACTAGCTGAAAATGAAGACAATCTGAAACATTTTCTTCTCAAGATCAAGGAACATAGTCTTAAAATGGGCCTGCATCTTAATGTAAAGAAGACAAAGATCCTGACAACTGGCAAAATCAATTAGTTCATCCTTGATGGAAAGAAATTGAAATAGTGGACAACTTTAACATACTTGGATCAACTATCAATAAAGAAGCAACAAGCAGTCAAGAAATCAGACGTATTGCTATTGGTAGAATGGCTATGAAGGACCTAGACAAGATTCTCAAGAGCAGAGATGTCTCTCTCCATCCAAAGATTCATCTTATTCAAACCATGGTCTTTTCAATAACGTCATCTGGATGCGAAAGTTGGACGATAAAAAAGATAGACAGGATTAAAATTGATGACTTTGAATTATGGTGCTGTCAACGAATACTGTGTATACCGTGACAACTGAATACTGTCAGGTTTTCATGATGTCCCTAATGAATATTCATGGACCTATTTCCATACAATGGAAGGCAGTGGATGCAAATAGATCTAATGAATATTCATTAGGGACATCATGAAAACCTGACTGGTCTGCGGCCCTCCAGGACCGGAATTACTCACCCCTGGTGTATACCATGGAAGAACAAATCAGTCAGTTCTAGAGGAGATGAAACCTAAGCTTTCTGTAGAAGCTTAGATGACAAGACTTTGACTTTCATACTTTGAACACATCATGCGAAGAGAAAGACATCATGCTTAGCAAGGTAGAAGGTCAACGCAAAAGAGGAAGGCCAGCAATGAAAAGAATCGATACAATAACAGCAGCTATGGATGCCAGTCTTTCAACAATGAGTCGCCTGACTGAAGACCGAATACAGTTTAGGACAACTATCCAGAGGGTTGCCATGAGCTGACACTAACTTGACGGCACTTAACAAAAACAACATGAAGAAACTGTGATATACAAAGGGTTAATGTATTTATTTATTTTACATTTAAAAAAAGTTCTACAAATTTTAGCTTTTGTGCCTCTTCTCCCACCTGCTATTGTTGCCACAGATAATACCACCGCACCATCTCTGCATGTACGGTTGCATAGCTCTTTTATAAATCCGACAAATAAGGAGGAGATGTTTACCTGATCTCCTTTGTGTTTCTTATTATTCCCCCTAGATCAGTGGTTCTTAACCAGTCCTCCTTGAACCCCTAGGCCAGTCGGGTGTTCAGGATAGCCCTAATGAATATGCATGAGATATATATGCATTAGAGATATCCTGCCAACCTGACTGGTTTGTGGCCCTCTAGGGCTGGATTCAGAGACCCCTGCCTTACATCTCTGTCATTTAAGAATGTGAGTGGGCAAGGTGCAGATCTCCAAGACATCAAAAAGATTAGATAGAATTTGTCACATGCCTTGTTGCTTCTCACCACTACCAAAATATTGTCTATTAGACAACTTTTTGGTGGTGGTGAGAATTGAGGAGGCATGTGACACATTCTATCTACCCTTTTGATGTCTAGGACATCTGCACCTTGCCCACTCACAATCTTAAATGACAGAGATGTAAGGCAGGGGTCTCCCAATCCAGTACTGGAGGGCCACAAACCAGTCAGGTTGGCAGGATATCTCTAATGCATATATATCTCATGCATATTCATTAGGGCTATCCTGAACACCCGACTGGCCTAGGGGTTCAAGGAGGACTGGTTAAGAACCACTGCCCTAGATGTATCCCTGTCTACACCTACTGTGTGGTCTGTCTTGACTAGATTGTAAGCTCTGATGAGCAGGGACTGTCTCTTACATGTCTGTGCAGTGCTGCGTACATCTTGTAGTGCTATATAAATGCTCAGTAGTAGTAGTAATAAAAGCAGTTAGTGTAGCTGGGTTTTTAAAAGGTCTGGACAAGTTCCTGAAGAAAAAGTCAATAGACTGTTAAGACAGATCTTGGGAAAGCCACTGCTATCCCTAGGTGTAAGAAGGATGGAAGCCAAGGTGAGCACCAAGAAGCAGGACTCAAGCCTTGTGCTGATGTCAGCAGTTCCGAGAATCAATGGTGGCAGCATCAATGTGAGAACCACCACTTGGCTGGATTTTGAGATTTCTTTGAGAGAGCTGCTTTGCTATTGCTTGTTGGAGCTGTTGCAACCGTAAAACATGCAGAGACTTTGCTAGAGTGCTGAAAGTGGAAAGATCACTCCATAGCCTCCCATGAGAGCCAGCGGTGGTGTTCCTTGTAGTGGACTGGCAATGATGCTAGCCACAAGTTTCAAGCCCTGCACTTTGGCACACTTGTCTGACTCTGACTGACCAACTCACTACACCGGAAGTTCTCCTACTCCTTCTATTCTGTGTGGCTGGCTGCTTGGTAAATATCACTCTAGTAGCGTGCCAGAAGAGGGAAGGAGGGAGGTCCGGCATGTTTGGTGTCCTGCAGCAAAGCTGAAACAAGTTGAAAAGTGAACACTGTGACACAATGGCTCGTTTCCCTCATTCAGAGGATGAGACATTCGGCGTCTTCATCTGTGTGTGTCATAGGAAGTACCAGGGAGTCCTCATATGTGTGTGTGTCAGTGGGTGAGTGTGTTTGTGTCTTTCTGTGTGTCATGGAGACTGCCAGAGGCCATATACATTGTATGTTACATACACATGTGTGTAAATGTCTGTGTGTGTGTGCACGTGTATGTCATGAGCCTGTTTAGGACTATGTGTGTGTCTGTCATGAAGAGTGTTGAGGACTGCATTCAGTGTGTGCGTGATGAGGAGTGTTGGGGACTGTATGCATGTGTGTGTGAATGTCTATGTGTGTGTGCATGTGTGTCATGATGCCTGTTAGGGGCTATGTGCATGTCTGTGGCATGGAGAGTGTCAGGAGCTGCATGCAACTGTGTCTATGTGCTGTGAGGAGCGTCGGGAGCTACAGGCATGTGGCTATGTGTGCATGGGAAAACAGCACACTTATGGTGTGACAAAGCGATGCATTTCTTCTTCCTTAATGTGCAAGATCAAACATATCTGGGTGTATGTGTGGAAAAAGTTCAAAGAGAGATGATAAAGTGTGTATCCTTATGGTAGTAGGGGTTGTATAAGGAATCTTTATAACTGGTGTTTATATACATACATATATATATATATATGTCTCCATATAGTGGATGTGTGGTGCGTGGGTGTGGCATATATACACCTCACATATATGTCTGCAAATACATGTGGTGCAGTATGTGGGGTGAAGTGTGTGTGCATGTGTATATGGTGTGGGGATGGGGTGCCTCTGTGAATGTGAGATGCGGAGGTGGAATGCCTCTGTGTATGTTGGTGTGCTGTGGGGGTAGGGTACCTGTGTGTCTTGGGGTGGGGGTTGGGGAGCTGCGCCTTTTAGCATATATTCAATGTACCCATTTTTTCCCCTCTCTTTAACCTAAACCCCTTGCACTCTTACACCCCTCCATTTAGACCATCTCCTGCTGCCTCGCTCCACTCCAGTGACATACCAAGGGCAAGGTGGTGGGAGCAGTCTGCCACAGATGACAGCAGAGCAGCAAACTTATTTTACTTGTTTGTCATGTAGTGTGCCGGGCCCTGCGCTGTTTCCTCTCCCAAAGTCTCACAATAATGCCACAAGGCTCCGCCAGGGACAGGCCTGGAGTGGAGGCAGGGGCATGCCATGCAGCAAACAAGTAAGTATGGGGGGGGCCTGCTCTGGGTGCCAAATAGGCTTAGTATGCCACTGCCCCCATTCTTTTACCATCCCAGCCTCTGACCCTTTCTACCTCCCCTTGTATTCTTACCCCATGCCCTTCATTCCTCTCCCCCATCTTTCTTTCCCAAACTCACAGCCTGAGGCATAGAGCAGGAACTCTAGCATTGCGGCATTCGGAGAGCGCAGGCATGGACATCTTCCTGGATGCTATGCACAGGGGCAAGATGAACCTGGTGAACACAAATACTGAGCATGGCCATACCCCGCACTTGGCCTGCACTTCATGCGCCTGCTGCTGGAGAAGAGCACAAGCGGGGCTGCACTACACTCAGCCTGGCTTGTGAGCTCGGCTGCCATCAAGCTGCTGGTTCATTCAATGCAACATGAAGATCTCTGATTGCGCCGTCAACGGATCCCTCATCTACGCCACCATAGCCGGCCACAGCATTGTGCTTGAGCTCCCTGCTTTCTAGCGGGGGCACAATGAGTGCGTGCGCACGAGTGCTGAGTGGCCGGGCCCAGATTGGGAGGGGCAAGAGACGTGTGAAGGTCACAGGAGCCTTTATTAGATGAAAACCCCTGTGACCTTCACACGTCTCTTGCTCCTTGTGTTTCCTGGCTCCTATTGCAAGAGCATTTGCTCTTCTTTGTGTTGACCAGAGCGGGAGGGGGCATCGCCGGAGTCACTGAACTCCAGGCCCAGGAGCTATGAAGTCCTACGAGCTGCTGCCATGGTTTAGGGAGAGCTGTCTTGAGGAGCAGCCTAACTGCGGAGCAGAAGGAGGCCATGATCATAGCCAGCAGTGGTATGTGGGCCCACGAGACAGGATGCTCCTGCGGGCACATAGCACCACTGCTGGCCGGCACTCTTGAACTTGCTTACTGCTGGCCTCCCTGCCATGCTTACACCGCTTATCGGGTAGCACCAGCCCTATTCAGGACAACAGAATATTTGGGAAAGTGGGGAGGAGGGAGAGAAAAAGAGATTGTAATGGGAAAACATGACAGGTGGTGAATGGAAAAGATGAGAAAGCTTGGAAGGATGGGAGGGAAGGGAAATGGTTAGGAGGAATAATGGATGCTTGAAAAGAGCCAAAATGGGAATGATTTGAGGGAGCAATCTGAGAGAACTAGGAAGGAGGCGACTGTTGGGGAAGAAGGACAAGGGATTCAGATGGCAAAAGTTGGAGACAGGAGCAATTCAGTGAAGAGAGTGGAGGGGAGAGTTAGGAACAGTTGGGACAGAGAAATTGGAGGATGAGAAGAAAAGGAGGGGAAAATTGTAGCTTTGAGTAGACAGAGGCAGAGAAGAGGAAGTATCAATGTCTGGGACAGATGTAGGAGAGAAAGTGCAGGTGTTGCGAAAAGAGGAAAGAAGAGACAGAAGATGGAAAGGAGACACTGGAAATGTTAAGATCAATAAGAGGAAAGCAGTAGTTCAGAAAGAGAGACTGGGACCAACATGGTTGGAAAAGTAAAATATCCAGCCAAAGAAAGAAAAAAGGCATTTAACTTTCAGTTTAGTAATTGAAATATGTCAACTTTGCATAATGCAAAAGGTGTGGAATGAATTACTGCTGCTCTGTGGCCTAGGAGAGGTAGAACTGTTTTTGCTGATGTCTTGTGTTGATGTAAGAAAAAATCCAATAGAGACACTATGGCTAATATTCTTTGTAGAGGGAAAAAGACACCGGTTGATGGTGTGTGTATTAGGACTCCTAAGAGTTCTAGCTGTTGCTCAGGTATGAGGAGTGATTTCTGGAAGTTGATGACAAAGCCCAGATCCTGTAAAATCAATACCATGGCCTGAAGCGACACTTTGACTTCGAATTCTAATCTGCCTGAAAGAAGTCAGTCATGTACTATAGGTATGGAAAAACAAAGTGGTCATGGCGGTGAAGATATGTTACTGCCACTGTGATACATTTGCTATACACCTAAGGTGCTGCTGAGAGACCGAATAGAAGACTCTTGTACTGATAATGTTACTTCTGAAAGCAAAAATAAGGGAATTATCTGTTCGTTTGGCAACTGGGTTTGTGAGTGTAGGCATCCTTGAGGTCTAAGGATATTAGCTAATCGCCCTTTTAGAGAAGGGGAAGGATGGAGCTTTAAAGAGTTATTTGTAAACTTTTTTTTTACTAGAAGTTTGTTGAGCACACAGGGATCCAATATGGACGGAGTCTCCCCTTTATTGTTTGGAATCAAGAAGTATCTAGAATAAAATCCCTGTTTCCTCTCTAGTGTTGGCACAAAAGTGTCAACCCCAGATATACAAAAATCACTCAAACTCAAAAGATACTAAACAAGGACAATATATAAAAGGGCTAAAGGGAGACATCAAGAGGCACTTATTCTAAACCAGTAAGCACTGAACAATTTACGCTATATATTCATCATCTGTCTCCCCTATCCCAATTTTTTTTTTTAAATTTTTAGCAGTTAGTGCTCTTTATCACTGGTTTATTTTTACCAGTGGAACACTGTACATTACATATACAGATAGGTCCACATTCATATCCCTGAGTACTTGAGGCAAAATAACTTGGCAAAGATCTTAAGACGTATGGCCTCAGACTTCATGCTAGTGCAGTGATTCCCAAACTGTGGGTCGGGATCCAAATGGGATCACAAAAACAGGGCTGTTTCCCCTTCCTCTCAGTGGGGCCTGTGAGTAAGGCCCTGACCCATCCTCCTGTGTGGGCTTCCTGTTAAACTGGGAACCCATGCAGATCACTGGATCTGTGAAGGCACAATGTCACCCAAGGCCCTGCGCTAAATGTTGCTACTATGGCCACCAGTGATGCCTTTGTGTTGAATAGATGGTAGGAAAAGGAAGTGGGAGAATGGTAGGGAGGGAAGTGGAGGTCTACTATTTTGTTTTCATCATTCTCTGGGGTCACACAGATTTTTAAGTATTAAAATTGGGTCCTATTGGATAAATGTTTGGCAAGCACAGTGCTAGGATATCATCATGGAATATGGTGTCTTGGAAGGGTGCTCATACTTCTTTTATTCTGAGTGGACTCCACCTGCTTTGTATTTTTACACTCATCTCAAATATTCATGTGAATGTGTGTTTTCTCTCCACAGAGGTGTGTGCACTCAGGCCCCATGTTACTGTATCATCATGGAGTACTGTGCCCATGGACAACTTTATGAGGTGCTTCGAGCCGGCCGGAAGGTTACTCCCCAGCTGCTTGTTGATTGGTCATTAGGGATTGCCAGTGGAATGAGCTATCTACATCTACACAAGATTATCCATCGAGACCTCAAGTCCCCAAAGTGAGTTTTAAGTGCTTTTCAAGTCATCCTTCAGTTCTCTTTCCTCCTGGATATATTAATTTTGGCTTTTGAACTTAACATTAAATTTGTTTATAAACTCAATGGAGTATAGATAACTTTAGGTATCTCGGGCAGCAGTGAAACCAGATATTCTATGCACTCTCCATGACACAGACATGCACACAGCCCCGGCACTGAAGAGCCAGTTTCATGTTTAGCTGCCGTGGTCGGTGCTTAAAAAAATGCCGACCGTAGAGTTTACATTTTACCTCTGATATTTTTAAAATAGTCAGTTATGAGGAAATAGATGTAAATTGCTGATGCATGAGAGATTCCATAGCCATAAAACAACCTTTCCTCCACACTGGAACATACTGCTCCACTAGCAGATACAGCCGTATCTTCTCACATGTGTTTTGGAGTAAGGTATTTCCAAAATGGCTTCTGCTTCCACCAGAACCTATTGTGGTATTGGCTTGAAAAATTGTACATTCCAGTTAGGTGCTAAGACCATGTTGAGGTACCATAATAATATTACAGGTTTTAGGAAATCTTCACTTATTTATCTGAAAAGGCAATAGGATAAAGCAATGAAAGGTTAATGATCTTGATGAATTCATAGTCATGCTATGCATCATTCTCTTTTCAGTGAAGCTTTAGATCAATGGTTCTCAATCCTGGGAGCCCCAAGCCAGTAAGGTTTTCAGGGTATCCACAAAACCTGAGTGGACTGGGTGCCCCAGAGGTCTGGGTTGAAAACCACTGCTTTAGATAATGGACTCTGTTGCCCAAAATAATAACTAAAAAAGCTTTTAGTTAAAAGATGTTCCATGACATCTCCAAATAAACACAATCAAATTCCGTATTTTATAAAAACATAGTTTGGAGGCCCAATATGCCTCTGGAAAGTTGCAGAAACTTTTCATAATTTTAGACTAGTTCCTACCTCTGAATTGCATAATACATTAGCAGCCTCATTACTGTACACAAGAACTTTGTTACGCCATTTCCAAAATGGAAAGCCACTCTCTTGATGTCGCCCACCTCTGGGATTGTGCACACAAAATGAAATGAACATGCTCCAACTGGGACATCTGATCAAAGAAAGACTGGAGGCCAGAAAAAATGGCCCACAACTCAGTCTGACACACTGCCTCATTTAAATGTGCTTCAGATGCTTACATGGCCTGGTTCCATAGGAATCAATGCGGGAAATACACAAAAAAATCCACGTTAAGTATTTTGGTGGGAAAAGAAAACACTGTCTTAAGAGAGAGGAAATTTAAACAAAACACTATACATGGGTCAGGGAATGCTTATATTTGTGCAGCCCCACAGTTATAGTAACATAACATAGTATATGACGGCAGATAAAGACCAGTATGGTCCATCTAGTCTGCCCAGCAAGGTGGCAAGAGTAGGTGCACTTGCCGCTCCGTGCAGGTCACCTCTCCCATGCCTTTGTTTAGGGGTGTACCCACTGCTCCGTATAAGTCACCCCTATTTGTTCAGATATATGAGATGGTTATGCTTATTTTGATTTTATCCTGTTACTGTAAAGAGATCCACTATGTCTGTCCCATGCCATTTTGAATTCTGTCACTGTGTTTGCCCCCACCACTTCCATTGGGAGGGCATTCCAAACATCTACCACCCTTTCAGTGAAAAAGTATTTACTGACATTGCCTTTCAGTTTACCCCCTTGTGGCTTCATATTATGCCCTCTAGTTTTACAGCTTCCCTATCTTTGGAAGAGGTTTGTTTGTTCATTAATACTCTTTAAGTATTTAAAGGTCTGAATCATATCTCGCCTATCCTTCCTCTCCTCCAGAGTGTACATATTTAGGTCTTCAAGTCTCTTCTCATAAGTCTTCTGAAGTAGGCTCAAAATCATTTTGGTTGCCTTCCTCTGAACCACTTCCAGCCTTTTTATATCCTTTGCGAGATACGGTCTCCAAAATTGAACACAATATTCTAAGTGAGGCCTCACCAGCAACTTGTACAGTGGCATTAGTACCTCTTCCTTTCTGCTGGTTATTCCTCTCTGTATGCAACCCAGCATCCTTCTGGCTTTTGCCGCCACCTTGAGATCATCAGAAATATTCACACTGAGGTCTTTCTCCTGGTCTGTGCACATCAATCTCTCGCTCCCTATCGCATACAATTCCCTTGGATTTCTGCTTCCCAAGTGCATGACACTGCACTTCTTCACATTAAATCTTAACTGACAAGCATTAGACCATTCTTCCAGCTTTTGTAGCTCTTTCCTCATGTCCCCCACTCTTTCAGGGGAATCTACTCTGTTGCAAATTTTGGTGTCATCTGCAAAAAGACAGACTTTTCCATTTAGCCCTTCGGCAATATCACTCACGAATATTTTGAACAGTACTGGTCCCAAGACTAGGAGTGGAAGAGTAGCCTAGTGGTGAGAACACTGGCTTGGTAACCAAGCAACCAGGGTTCAATTCCCACTAGCACTCTTTGTGGCCTTGGGCAAGTCACTTAACCCTCCATTGCCTCGGAAGAAAGGCCTGGCAGTCTACTTCCGGTGACACTGCCAAGAAAACCCAGGAGCTTCTGAGGAGTCAGGACTGACTCGAAGGGACACATTGCATTTGGTCCCAAGACTGAACCCTGAGTCACACTGCTAATCACCTTCCTTTCATCCGAGTGAGTTCCGTTTACCATCACCCGCTGTTGTCTGTCAGTCAACCAATTTCTGATCCAGTTCACCATCTTGGGACCCATCCCCAAGCTGTTGAGTTTATTGATAAGCCTCCTATGAGGAACAGTATCAAAGGCTTTGCTGAAATCTAGGTAGATCATATCCATCGCATGCCCTTGATCTAGTTCTCTGGTCACCCAGTTAAAGAACTCAATCAGATGTGTTTGGCAAGATCATCCTTTGGTAAAACCATGTTGCCTCGGATCATGCAACCTGTTGGTTTTGAGGAAGTCCACTATTTGCTCTTTCAGGAGTGTCTCCATTACTTTTCCCACCACCAAGGTAAGGCTTACTGGCCTGTAGTTTGTCACTTCTTCCCTATTACCACTTTTGTGGAGAGGTACCACATCAACCCTTCTCCAGTCCCATGGAACCTCCTGTCTCCAAGGATCTATTAAAAATATCCTTTAAAGTCCCTGCAAGAACTTCTCTGAGCTCTTTCACTATCCTGGGGTGTATCCCATCTGGTCCCATAGACTAGTCCACTTTCAGTTTTACAAGCTGTTCTAACACATCTTTTGTGAATGGTGCGGTATCTACTCCATTCCCATTTGTATATTTGTCAATCACAGAATAAGGTTATTCCTGCTGTCTCACTCCACTGGGTACAGCAATGTTTCCAGGTCCTTTCAGGAGGAGGTTAGCGCGAGCAAAGAGAAGGTTAGGGGATGTTAAAGAAGAAGGAGAAACTCAAAAAGGAGACATCTGTACAGTTTGTTGAATTCTTCCTCATCCAATGATTGCTGCTGGCAGAGGGAAGAGAAGGAAAGCCGTTCACTAGTCAGCAGCTGTAAGTTTTCTATGCTCTTTTGTTTTGTGTTGGTGATAACGTAAAGCTTCCTAGGTTCTGGAAACAGTGTAGAGTCATATGAGGAAAGTTACTAGCTGGACCTTCTGCCAACGGGATAGACACAAAGGCCCATTCACTAAAGGTTGCTTACTGTAGGCAGCCAGACGGCATTCTATTCAGGAAAGCCTCTGCTGTGACATGAGTGGGCAGAAAACCATTGAGGCCGATATTCAGCAGAGTGGGCAGGTTATAATTTGAAATGTCTAATGGGACTGTATATGGTTTATTCAGTGGCATTATACATTTAGGAAGTGCCACTTAATATGCAGGTATAAGCAGAACATCCAAAAGAGATGTTCTAGTGTGTGCCTGATTTTTGTCTGCATTTTACAAAGGGGATCCATAGTGTATTTATTTTATTTAAGTGTTTTTATATCCCACTTTCTCTTAAAGTCAAAGCGGGTTACAGAGAACACGAACCAGGCCTAGCATTAGAATATTACATTATGGCTTACATTAAACAATCAGGGAGGTATAGCATAACTTGGAAAGTAACAGGATATACTGTAGAACGTTAGGTATCAGTAATAACGGTTAATTAATAAGTTTGACAAGTAGGAAGAGTTTAGCATGGTGTGCATTCAGGAAGGAGTGCCTAACAAAAGGATCTATGGCCAAAAAAGTGTCTGCTTCAGGTTTTACACTAGCTCTGTGACACACACAGATTTTTGAAAAGTGCTTGTTTATATCATAGTTTTACATGGAGGATTGAGGGGTTATTCTCCTTAATCCCTTGTTCTGTATTTCTTCCTCCAAAATGAAAATGTTTTAAAAAATTGAGGCCTCAATATGTAATTGGTGGCACTTATTGGCTTGCAAAATGGCCCGGCTCTATGTGGAAGCTGCTCAGTTTGCGCACACGTAGATTTTTAAACAGCTCCTCCTCCTGTGTGTGGCGGCAAATCCATGTGCACATCAGCATGTCCTTTTATGTATTTTACAAGCGGCGCCATGTTTGGCAGAGTCTTTGGTAAAATAGTCCCCCCTGCCTCCATGTCCACACCTAGACGTGCCTTTTCTCACAAATACATTCTATCTAAAACGGGGCCCTCCGTGTGCAGCTAGCCCCACCTTGGGATGCCTAACTTCCAGATCATTTTGGAAGTATAATTCTGCACATATAATAAATTATACATCCAGAAATGTATTTTTAATGGCCTGGATTTTTTTTAAAGCACTTATGTGTTCGCCATTAATGCAAAATGCAGACGTGCTTTTGAATATCATCCTCGTAGGGCCTGATTTTATAACGAGATGCCTATGAGAAGTCCAAAACGGTGCCTATTTTAAGCCTAGTTTATAAAAGCAACATAGGCCCCTGTGTGCCTTTATAAAATAGGCATCCAGAACCAGCCCCTCTGGCGCACCAATGCCGATGCACACATTTACACCTGCTGTAGTTGGTGCAAATCATGTACATGTGTATTTTATTAGAAATGTGTGCAACTCCATGTCTGCTTCACCTGCACCCCAAGGAATGCCTACGCGGAGATTGCACAAAAGTAGATGCATACTTTTTTATGCATGTATGCAGTCGTGCAATTTTAAAAAAGCCCTTTGCTGCATGGAAAACAGACTTTACATATGGAGAAGCCTTTATAAAACTACCCCCCTCCCCACACACAATATTAAGGCCCATACTAATGGTATAATGATATAGAAAAGTATAGATAATAAGCACACTAAAGTTATCATTAGTCACTGTTTCATGACAGAATTTGATCACCTACTCATTGCACATGCTAGAAAAGCCACTCTCTGGCCAAAGGCAGTTTGGTGGGGAGGGTGGTGGGGAGATGATTTGGCTGCTGCAGCAAGAACGAGATGAGATGGAAAGGGAGAAGAGCAAAACAGAGACAAAAGGAGGAGGAGAAAGGGTGTGGTAGAGGCAGCAGAGAAGTGGAAGAAGGCAGCTGTGTCTCCCATTTCCCACTCAAATGCCAGTCTGGCTGCATACTTGACCTTTGTCCTGTCTAACTGATAAGGTCATTATGAGGTGCAGCAAGGAGTCAAAGGCAGGCCTGTAGATGGAAGTGGTTTCCCTCAGAAAATTTCACTAACTGATGAGTATAAAAGGAGCCAAGTTTTTTTAGTCCTGCTTTATCTGCATGTAACTACTTTTCCAGTAGGGAAAGGGCTGGATAGCCGCAGAGCCAGCCCAAGGGTTTCTGCAAGCTTAGATGGACCCCCTCAGGGTGCCCCCCCAGTTACCATACTGCTGTTCTGCCCTGCTCTTCCCCTGTTCTACCCCCCGCCCCCAGGCCGCCAGCTCACCAAGCTGTTGCTATTGCCTTGAGACTTGCTGCGGCATGGAAGGGAGGAATCACTATGCCACCCCCACCCCCAGCATCCATTGTCTCACCTGGGGGAGGGGGCAGAATGCAGTTGCTCTCTTCTATGCTGCGGTGAGCCTTCGGGCAGCAGCACACGTACTCACAGCATGCTCCCTCCCCGACAGGACGTTGCATTTGAAGGGGGGCAGGAGCAGCATGTTGTGACTACACGTATGTGTGTCGCTGCTTTAAGGTTCCCCACAGCACTGGTACCGCACTTGGAGAAAGAAATGGATCGATTAGCTGGCATGCTGCCCACCAGAGTCTGCACCCTAGGCGACTGCCTAGTTCACCTAGTGGATGGGCTAGCCCTGGATAGTGGTCAAGGAGTTTACCTTCAGAGACTTCAACTGTAAAATGGCTTGTAGTTTCTGGAAACAGAGTTCTGTGATGGGACCAACATCTGCTAGGAGGCCTTAGATTTAGGGCTGTAGGAACCAGCATTTTCTCTCAGTGGCTCAAAAGACAGTGAAGAGCAAATTTTGTTAAAGTCAGAGACAATTTTACTGCTTGAGTACAATCAAAACAATGGCATGGTAGGAAAATACAGGGATTCAAACATCTGTAAAGTCCATAGTTCATGCTTGAGTTGATTATCCTCCAGTGAACAGGAAAATGCTGAAATTCCATGTACTATCCAATTGTAAGCCCCATGAAAATTCCCAAAACGACTTGGGCATGCTCCCTTCTGAGGCTCTTTTGTAGTTTTCCCTCCGGGAAAGTTCTTTTCCAAACTCATTTTCTCTGCTATTATAGTAGAACACAGATGCTGGATGAAATCATTTCGACTTCAGGATTCTCACCTTCCAGGCCACCGCTACCAGGAGCTCTCTTAGACTCACCTACTTCACACTTTTAGGAGAGATTCCCTCGCTGCAGGCTTGGAAGGAAAGATTTCACTCTCGTTCCCTCCTGAGGAACAGAAATATCCTCTGTAATTACAAATAGAGGCTCATGGCATCGTTGTCCAGTAGAGATGGGTTCTAATTGAGTTGTAAGCCAGAAGGAAGCTGCCAAGTCAGAAGGCAATAAAATAAAACATTGTTTTAAGTGTTATGTGGTAGAGTGAAAGAAGCATACCGGCTTTCTTGTTTTTCTACATCATAAAAAGTCTTAAAAGTGGCAAAATTACTCTGTTAGGAAATAAAGAAAGCAATTCTCTTCTGGACTTACACCCGCCCAGACCTGGACTAAATATATGTGTGTCTGAAGATCCCACTAGGCGAATAAAAGATACATATACAGATGGAATGAAATGGTGGCTGTGGTGCTGCTTGTGGGCAGTGTGGCGAGTATTGATGAAGTAGGTGTGTTGGCTCCTCTTACTGCACACTCAGAATGTCTTGTGTCAAACCATGACAATTTTTTTTTTTGAGATGGATAACTTTTGAATATCCTCTTTTACAACAGCTGCTATTTGACTGCTTGACCAAAGTAGGGTTGCCAACTGGCTCCTGATGCGCCCGACAGGCTTGTTCCAGTCCTGGGTTTACCCCATTGCATGCAGTTACTTGTAGTTTTCCTTTTCTTATGGAGTGCAATGGAGAAATCAGAACTACATATCCCTGCATGCAATGAGGTAAACCCAGAACTGGATCAAACCTGTCGGGCGCATCTGGAGCCAGTTGGCAACCCTAGACCAAAGTCAAGTATTTCCAGAAGCTAAAATTTAATTTGAGTAAATTAAGCCCTACATGTAGAGGAACATAAAATGTTCCATACCTAATCAGACCAAAGGTTCATCAAGCCCAGCATCCTGCCTTGGGCAGTGGCAATTCAGTGACCTGTCCAAGTACCTGATAGGATCCCAGACAGTAAATCCAATCCTTATCGCTCATGTCCAGAGATAAGCAGCTTGGAGCTTGACTGAACTCTTTTTTTTAAACCCATCTATGCTAACTGCCTTGACCGCATCTTCTGGCAATAAGTTTCACAGCTTATTTATGCATTGGGTGAAAAAACACTATCTCATTTGCTTGTGGAGGGTAATGTTCTAAACTACTTCTAGGTGTAAAAACACCATTTCTTATCATCCTGCTAGTTCATTCCAGACAAACAGGTTATTCTCCCCAGCCAGCAGGTGGAGGTAGACTAGAAGAGCTTTCTGTGATGTCATCCCTAGTATATCCACTGGTGCAGCACTGAGAGAAGCCATATTGCCTGCCTCCAGCAGATGGCAGGATGTTTGTGGTGGACTGGTGCAGCAGTGCAAATAGACCTGCCTCCTCTGGCTCAGATCATAGTCTTATAGCCTGAGTGATTGAGACCTGTAGGTCCACAGTTGCTTGGAACTTGGGTATACCCTTGTCTCTTTGAGTCAACACATGCCCTCTGTCCAGCGCTGGACTAGAGAGCAGATAGGAGGACCCCACAGGGCCCCTGAGGGAGGTTGGTAAGTCTGGGCCTCAGTCCCCCTTCCCTCTTGCTGTTTCTAGATGCATGTCTGTTATTTTACTTTGCCCTTTGTTTTTCTAATACTGTATTTTTAATTGGATCTCTTTTGTTTTTTGGAATAAAGTAGCTTCGTAAAAAAAAAAAAAAAAGCTCCTTTGAGTCAGCTGGGCTTTTTCAGACTTGTACAGGTGGCTGGGACAGCCCTTCTTGAGTTTTGCTGGCAAGACTAACAGTTTTGGGACTCCCTCTTTGATCAGGGTTTTCTTTTTTACTGTGGTTTTCTTTTTCCATTGGGTTTTTTTCTTCACGTTTTTAAAACTTTGATCATGTTGACTTTTTCTGCAATGCTAGGTGCATGGTGGCATGCTTCTTGCGGCTCCCATTGGGTGAGCTCCATGGCTGGCTCTTTTTGCCCCAAGTGCAATGGAGACACCTCGAGGCACATTTTTTTTGCCAATGTTCGGACCATCAGTAGGGTGTCCGGGGCTTGACTCTGATCTTGCCTTTACTTGCTTGGATTGAATAGCAGCTCCTGAAACAGTTCACAGGCTGTTGTCAGTCTCTGTTAGCTGCATTCTCTCTCTCTGGTAGTAAGGGGATTAAGCACCCCTGCCCTGCCTTGTTGCCTGGCCATCCTTCTGGGAGCCAAGTCTTATATCCTTTGGAGGAAGTCTGGGATGATGAAGAGGATTCCCCTTCTCCAGTGGGAGAGTCAGCCGAGGAAGAGACGCTTCCCCTGACAGAGGGTGAGGATCCATCAGTGAACCATCTTTTTCACAGGCAGGATCTTTCTAGTCTTATTCAGGATACCATAATGGCTTTACGCATTTCAGAGCCCTGCTACATTGGAGGTTTTGCATTTGGTCCCTATCATGAAAGGTTTGCAGCATCCTTCCAGCTTCTTTCCACTAAGAGCCATTGCATAAGCTTGTCATCTCTCCGGGAGACACTGGAACTGGGGATAAAGGGGCCCAAGGTCCTGGCTCTGCTGTATTCTCTGCTTCAAGGTGACATGGAACAACCCTTAAGCTCCCTTAGGTGTATATCCTGGTCATGACAGTAACAAAGCGCACAACCATTCCTGTGGAAGTTGGTGCTGCATTAAAGGAGACCCATGAAATGAAAGTAGAAGCCCTCCTCAAGAATGTCTTCATGATTTCGGCCTTGGGAACTCAGTTAGTGATTTGTACAGATGGGCTGGCTGGAGCCCTCTTAGGTGGATGTAGCAGTTGCCAGATAGGCCAGATGTTTTGAGACTGGAGTCTGGAGCATCATTTATGGCAGATGCCCTGTATGACTTAATCAGAATTTCTTCCAAGTCCATGGCGACAGTTGTAGTGTACTGAAAGGGGGCTTTGGCTCTGGAATTAGTCAATCCAAGCCTCCTCCAAGTTGCAGCTGAGCATGCTGCCTTTTAAAGGCAGGCTGCTCTTTGGGGGAGACTTGAAGCTGGTGAAAGAATTGAGAGAAGCTCGCCCATAGAAGCTCATGGTAGATTGGTCCAGAGGTCTCAGGGCTTCATGCAGGGCTTAACGAGGAGTAGTGGAGCAGCCTAGTCCCAATAACAGTTTGAGCATGGCCTATTCCTCCTTTGGGTTCAAATCCAAGAAGTCAGCCCTTTAAAGGAATCCATCATTCTCCGCATCTACTCCCTCAAGAGCCAGTAAGCCCTCTTAATGAGTGCCGGAGGGTCCCTTCTGAGAGACAGCTGGTTGGGGCAGCTCCAGCAGTTTCATTGCTAATGAACCCAGATCACATCAAATCAATGGAGTCTGGAAAAGGAGCATGCAAGGTAATTCTCAGAGCCTCTTTGGGAGGCCTTGGTAGAGTCTCCCTGCAACTCCTTAGCTAAGAGGGTGGCCATAGAAGATACTCTTCGGTGCCCTCTACAGTTGCAGGCTCAACTAACTGTGCCCTCTGCAGAGCAGGATCAGGTGGTAATCTATTTATTTCGTGATGCCCAAAAAAGGAGGGTCCTTCCAACCCATTCGGGACCTGAAGGCCATCAATATCAAGCTACAAGTAGCCAGTTCTGTACAGAGACCCTCAAATCGATCACTGTGTTGGTCCAGCCAGGGGAGTTTCTTATCTCCCTGGAACTTGCTGAGGCATACTCCAGTATTTCCATCAGGGAGCAGCATTGGCATTCCTCCATGTCTGTGTCCTGGGCTTCCATTTCTAGTTTTGTGTCCTAACGTTTGGGTTAGCCATGGCACTTCACACCTTCTCGAAGGTGATGGTGGTGGTGACAGTGGTAGTGGCAGCATTCATGCGAAAACAGGAAATCCAGGTGCATCCACACCTAGACAACTGACTGATTCCATCCAACTCCATGGAAAAAAGTCCAAAGCAGATAAGGCCCAGGTGATTTGCTGGCTGGAAAAGCTGGGTTGGGTGATTAACTATCCCAAAAAGCAGCTTTGTCCCTCCAAGGACTTGGAATATCTATTTAACTCACACCTCTTCAGTAGTTATTCAAGGTGAGTTACAATGAAGTACAGTAGGTATTTCCCTCTCCCTATAGGGCTTACAATCTAAGTTTGTATCTGAGGCAATGGAGAATTAAGTGACTTCAGTCACTTGTGATGAGTGTTTCTCACCCAGGAAAGGTTGAACAAGCTGCAGTGACAGCTACGTAGGCAGCATCCAGAGCCTGAGACTACCTGCAGCTCCTGGGGTCCATGGCATCATCTCTGGAGCTGGCATCTATTAGTACTACTACTACTGAACATTTGTATGGCACTACAAGATGTATGTAGCGCTGCACAAACACATGTAAAAGACGGTTCCTGCTCATCAGATCTTTCAATCTAGTCAAGACAGACACACAGTACCTGTAGACATGTGATACATCTAGAGGGAATGGTAAGGAAACACAAAGGAGACCAGGTGAGTCAAGATCCAAAAGCGACATCAAAGAGGTGAATTTTCAGCTTGTATTTGAAAAGGGCCAGAGAAGGCACCTGATGTACAGACTCAAGTAGTATGTTCCAGGCATAAGCAGCAGGAAGTTGAAAGGAGCAAAGTCTAGAATTAGTAATAGAAGAAAAGGACACAGATAGAAGCGATTTGCCAGAAGAGTGGCACTCCTGAGGAGGGGTGTAGGGAGAGATAAGAGAGAAAAGGTAGTGAGGAGCTGCAGAGTGAATGCACTTATAGGTCAGCAGGAGAAGTTTGAACTGGATGCGGAACCAGATAGGGAGCCAGTGAAGTGACTTGAGAAGAGGGGTAATATAAGCATGACAAAGCTGGTGGAAGATTAGCTGTGCAGCAGAGTGTTGAACAGATCGAAGGAAAGAGAAATGATTCAGAGGGAGACCAGCAACTCTAGATGGAAGGTGACTAAAGAGTGGATAAAGTGTCTTAGTAGTGTGTTCAGAAAGGAATGGGCGAATTTTGTTGAGGAGTCAAAGGCGACTCGGTTGCTAGCTGAGGAAACAGAGAAGTAGAGAGTTATCCATAGAGACTGAGAAAGGAGGAAATAGAGAGGAGGATTTAGTGGGGGGGGGGGGGGGAAGAATAATAAGCTCAGTTTTGGCCATGTTCAGTTTCAAGCGGCATTGAGACATCCAAGCAGCGATGTCAGAAAGGCAGGCAGAGATCTGGGCCTGGATTGCCAGAGAGATTTCAGGTGAAGAGAGGTAGATCTGGGAGTCATCAGCATAAAGACGGTGCTGAAGGCCATGGAAAGAAATGAGTACACCAAGAGACTTGGTATAGAGAGAGAAAAGGAATGGACCCAAGACAGATCCTTGGGGTACACCAATTGAGAGTGGGATAGCAATAGAGGAGGATCCACCAGAACAAACACTGAAAAAGCAATGGGAGAGCTAAGAAGAGAACCAGGATAGCACAGAGCCCTTAAAACCAAGCAAGGACAAGGTATCAAGGAGAAGGTTGTGGCCAACAGTGTCAAATGCAGCAGAAAGGTCAAGAAGGATGAGGATTGAGTAAAGGCCCTTGGATTTTGCTAGGAACAGGTCACTGGAGACATTGGCAAAAGCCATTTCAATAGAATGCAAAGGACAAAAGCTGGATTGCAATGGATCCAGAAGGGCTTGAGAGGAAATTAAGACGAGGCAACTGCAGTGAACCGCACATTCAGGTAGTTTAGAAATGAAGGGGAGGAGGGAGATGGGTCAGTAGTGAGAAGGATAGGTATGGTCTAGTGAGGGTTTCTTGAGGAGAGATGTGACCACAGCATTCTTGAAGGCTGCAAGGACAGTTGCAGTGTAGAGCAATAGGTGGAGAATATGAGAGATGGAAGGGACAACAGAGGAGGAGATGGAGTTTAGGAGATGGGTGGGAACAGGATCAGAGGAGCAGGTAGTGAGTTTGGAATAGGAAAGAAGGTATGTGGTTTCTTCCTCAGAGATTATAGAAAAGGAAGAAAGGGTAGCAGAGGCGGGGGGGGGGGGGAGTTGGAAGTGAAGAGGTAGAGTAGGGGAAATAGCAGATCTCGTGGGGAATTGGATTGTGATCTTGTGATTTTGTCATGGAAATAGCCAGGATTTGGGCAGAAAGGGAAGCAGGAGTCGGAGGCAGAGGCACCTTGAGGAGAGAGTTGAGAGTTGTAAAGAGACAGCGAGGGTCAGAGGCAAGAGCGTTAGATGGATATAATAGACTTGTTTGGCAAATGCTATGGCTGACTGGAAAGAGACAAGCATGAATTTAAAGTGGAGAAAATCCACGAGGGTGTGGGATTTGAGCCAAGAGCGCTCAGCTGAACTGGCACAGAAACGTAGATAGCGGGTAGTGTAAGACAGCAAGGACTGGAGTATAGTACGCCTCACAGAATGTGGCATGAGCGGAGCAAAAGCATCCAGAGTAGAGGAGAGTGTGGCGTTATAAGAAGCTACTGCCTCATCAACAGACTCAGATGACATAGTAGAGAAAAGAGATGACGAGACAGTGGAGGAAAGAGCCAAGAGATTGGAGGAGACAGGGCGATGTTGAAGAGGTGAGCGATGAAGAATGAAGCTTAGCAGGTGATGGTCTGATAAGGGAAGAACTGAAGTACAGAGGTTTGAGGGTAAGCAATTAGAGAAGAATACAAGGTCGAGGCAGTGGCTGTGCTGGTGAGTGGGGGCAGTAGAGCAAAGCTGGAGGTCAAATGAGGAGGTAAGGGAAAGGAGCTTTAATCTTGCATCATTAAAAAAAAGAGGAGTGATGAAGCCGCAGCTCTGCACAGATAAGTGATTTATTCTTGTTCAAGTTTAGAAAATATTTTTGCCATTTGAAGAAAGAGTACTTTAAGTTAATGTACTTTAGAGAGGAGTGGCCTAGTGGTTGGGGAAAGGTACTTCAAGTCGGAAGGTCAGGGGTTCAAATCCCACTAGAGGACAGCAACCTTGGGCTGGAAGAACTGAGGTTTCTAGTCCCACAGCTGCTCCTTGTGGTCTTGGGCAAGTCACTTAATTCTCCATTGCCCATGTTCCCTGTAAAATAGTTATCTCCAAGTTATAATGCCCTGTTCAATGTAATTTCAGTTTGTTCAATATAAACCGCACTGATGCAGAATAGCACGGTATATAAGAGAATGTAAATAAATAAATGTATGTGTTAAGAAGTACTGTGAAACATTTATGAATCTGGACTATGAATATGATGGGAATGGACCGATGATGAAACAATTTTGAGAGTGAAAGCACAAACTGTCATAGAGATGTTATACTATATTTATAATATTGTATTTATAAAACTGTGTATGCCATGTTATTTTTTTATTTGATTTTATATTTTGTAAAGGCAACATAGATGTAACAGTATGTGTGTTTACTGACTGGCCTCCAATTTGTCCAAACTATGCCCTCGGGAACAGCTACATGCAGATCATACAAAAGTAGATGCACTCTTTCTCTGCTTATCAAAACCTTTTCCACACTTCGCATAGGCTTTTATGCAACCTCCTTTATGTATACAGTCCTGATGCTGCATGCTACGGACATTTTGGAGGCATTCTAGTCCTATCTAAGTCATTCCAGCACCACTGTACTATTTAAATATACTGCTGTGGTTGCATTACCCGACAGCCTCCTCCTGATCGTTTGGGCTCCCGGCTCCACTGAAACTGGCCTCTAGTGCACTCAGGTGCCATGAGCCTTTAATGACATTGGTCCAGAGTTTTTATACACCTTTTTTCATCCCCTTCCAATAATTAATAAAACAAACAAACATGCTGAGCCCGATCCACTGAGATGTTTGTCTCATTCTTTCTACTGGAAAAGGCATTCATGAATGAGAGCCTTAATGGACAGAGAGAACATTTTGGAATATGCTTCTAATTGGATTTGGCAAGTGTGTCTTCAACTATGTTTTGTTAAAGCAAAAATGAAACTCTGGAAATTTCAGCAGTATTCACTGTTTCATGTAATTCCTTCTTTGAGATGCAAAGCCATGCTCAGGGATGAATAAGAACATAATAATGCTTTGCTGTGTCAGACCAAAGGTTTAGTAAGCCTAACATCCTCTTTCCAACAGTGGCAAATCCAGGGCTGCCCAAAGGTATCCAATACTCCAGGAAAATCTTCAGCCGCAGGCCCCTCTCCTGCGGCAACTCTAGGCCCACCATGGTCCTGCATTTCCCCCTTCCCAAGGCTCCCCCCAGCCTAGCATCACCCCTCCCCTACCCTCCCTCCCCCCTCAGTTGTCCAGCATCTTATCTTCCTTTCCCTAATCCATCCCCAAGATGTCCATATTCACATACCCACCATTTCCTTCTCCCCACCGCTGCCAACACAGTACCTCCATTCTCTGTTGTTCAGTACTGCTGCACAATTAAAGTTGGCGCGGCCCCCATGGGTGGGTCTTTCAGTACGGGCCGGTGATCTAGTGCTGCTGTATTCCATTCCCTTTCCGTTGCAGACTTCCTGTTGAAGGGGGTAGGCTGTGGTAGTGTGTGAGCGTGGGCCTGTACTGAAAGCCCTGCTACTGTGCTGACGTACTATGAAAATGCTGCTCCTCTGCCCAGTTAGAACCATGCAGCTACCCCCAAAATCTTCTGTCCTAGATAGCCTACCTGACTAATAGTAGTTTATTGATCTTTCCTCCAAGGACTTGTAAAACCCTTTTTAAAAAACGATAGTCAACAGAATGAAGACGTACTTCCTCCAGTTGGTTTTAAAAGTGCTACCTATTGGTTTCCCAAAGAGTCTCCTAGTCTTCGTACCATTTGAAAGGGTAAACAACCATTTGTATCTCGCCATTTTCCATCAACAAGCAGGATTGAATCAGGCACACAAATGGATGACATTATTGGACAATGCTGGGACAAAACTGCTCTCCCATAGCTCAGAACCTTATGTAGGTTCTGAGCATGTGCGTCCTTCTCACACACAGTGGCCTTCTCATCTCCTCGGGTTTTTCTTTCCTTACACTGTGCTAAACGAACAAGCTATGAAGGCTTGTTCGTTTGGAGGCAGTGTACTATTGTGGATCAGGAATTGGTTAAAAGATAGAAAGCAGAGGGTAGGGCTAAATGGCCAATTTTCCCAATGGAGAAAGGTGAATAGTGGAGTACCCCAGGGATCTGTGCTGGGTCCACTGCTTTTTGACATATTCATAAATGACCTGGAAAAGGGAATAACGAGTGAGGTTATCAAATTTGCAGATGACACAAAACTATTTAAAGTTGTTAAAACCCATGAGGATTGTGGAAAATTGCAAGAGGATCTTGATAAATTGGAAGACTGGGCATCCAAATGGCAGATGAAATTTAATGTGGACAAGTGCAAAGTTATGCACCTAGGGAAGAACAACCCAAACTATGGTTACACGATGCAAAGTTCCGCATTAGGAACCACCACCCAGGAAAAAGATTTAGGCGTCATTGTGGATAACATGTTAAAACCCTCGTCCCAGTGTGCATTGGCGGCCAAGAGAGCAAATAGAATGCTAGGTATCATAAGGAAAGGAATGGAAAATAAAACAAAGGATATTATAATGCCTCTATATCGTTCCATGGTGAGACTACACCTTGAATATTGTGTGCAATTCTGGTCGCCGTATCTTAAAAAGGATATAGCGTTATTAGAAAAGATTCAGAGAAGAGCCACCAAAATGGTAAAGGGGATGGAAGGATACTCCTATGAAGAAAGGCTAAAAAGGTTAGGGCTCTTTAACCTGGAAAAGAGACAGTTGAGGGGAGATATGATAGAAGTCTATAAATTAATGAACGGAGTGGAACGGGTAAACGTAGATCGATTGTTTACGTTATCAGAATATAGAAAGACTAGGGGACATGCAATGAAGCTACAGGGTAAACTATTTAAGACTAATAAAAGAAAATATTTTTTCACTCAACGTATAATCAAACTCTGGAATTTGTTACCGGAGGATGTAGTAAAGGCTGTTAGTGTAGCTGGGTTTAAAAAAGGTTTGGACAAGTTCCTGGAGGAAAGGTCCATAAACCATTATTAAAAAGGGACCCAGGATATCAATGCTTGACCCAGTACAAGCATTGTGGAACCTGTGTCTTTTGGGGAAACTGCTAGGTACGTATGACCTAGATTGGCCACTGTTGGAAACAGGATACTGGGCTTGATGGACCTTGGTCTGACCCAGTATGGCATATCTTATGTTCTTATTTTTTCTTTTTAATTTCTTCTTTTGGGACTCTGACAATTTCTGTTCATCATCTTTAATCTTTTTTCTTTTTATAATTTGCAGTAGGCGTTTTGTTGAAAAAAAATGTCAGAATTTTGCCCTTGTCCATATTGTGCTGGAAATTCCCACAAAGGAGACCTTCATCCAGTTTGTTTCACTTTCTTGGGGCCAAACCATGATCCTGAGTCCTGTGTTTTTGCGCAGTCATGTCTGTCGCCTATCATGGTGACCTGGTTGCTGAACTATGTTGTCATCAAGACAGGGTGAAAAAGTTCTTTTATCTGTAGTGGTTCAGCTAACTTCCCTAGTTGCTCTGAGATTGCCGGATTCTGCACATAATATGTCTTTGCAATTCGAGACTGATACCTCCTTTCTGTGTGGTGGTGGCGCGAGTGGTCCGGTCGCACAGGAACAGGATATAGGAACATTCTGTATCGCATCTAGCTCCTGGAGGTTCCCAGGCCAGACATGTCTACCCCCTTTTCAGGGTGCTCCTGTGCCTATGGACAGATTGTCCTCAAGGGAACCTGAAATATCACAGCTTGCGCACACTGACAGTAGTATGATGGATCAGTGAGGTGATGCATCGTCTATCTACTGCCTTTTTTGTGTGGTGCCATTCACTTCTCTAAACAATACCTTGTAAATTTCTGTATGACATTCGTCTTGTGATCAAGATCCTGGGCCCCATATTGAAAGGGGACATGGTTAGTAGACCTGCTAACCATGTTAGTCCCCTTGGCCAGGAGTAACTGGTTAGCATCGGGGCAATCTGACGATGGCACCGGCGATAACCAGTGATGATACTGAGTGACTGCTCGGCTATCGTAATGTGGCAAAAGTAAAGGTTGGCTTACCTTTCGCCACTGAAGCTAACTGGGCAGCGATTGAATATCACTGCTGGCCTGTTAACTTCATGTGATCCGTGCAACCCAGATAATTCAGTGCCGGGCCCCGGATCTGGTCCCTGGCACTGAATATCCGGGTCTGATGTTCAGTGGTGGTGACCAGATGCTTTAGCAGTGCAAGCTGCCACAGCTGAATATCGGGCCCTCTGTTTCCATGTCCGTGCCATTTCCTGCGATAAGCAATAATGCTTCACCTGCACATCAACCTGTAGTTCACGAATATTCTTTGGTGGATCCACAACATTTCCGTCAGTTCTTACAGCGCTTGATAGATCTATTTATTTTATTTATTTTTATTTATTTACATTCTCTTATATACCGCGCTATTCTGCATCAGTGCGGTTTACATTGAACAAACTGAAATTACATTGAACAGGGCATTATAAGTTGGAGATAACTATTTTACAGGGAACATGGGCTATGGAGGGTTAAGTGGCTTGCCCAAGACCACAAGGAGCACCTGTGGGACTAGAAACCCCAGTCCTTCCGGCCCAAGGTTGCTGTCCTCTAGTGGGATCTATATAGACAGGAGACTGCTAACAAGCGAATATTCTTTTGTGCCTCACCAGCGGAGCACCTCATTACACATTATTAGTATAGGATGGGCCTGTGCCATAGGGGCTTGTTCCTAGATGGTGTTTGCTTACTGTTTACATGTTGTTTCAAACGCACTGGACCCAGTACTAGGTTTTCTGGGTAATAAAGCTAATATGCAGCTTTTTGTTTCCTGATACCATTATAATTATCTCCAGGTTGCACAATACCATAAAGTCTGCTTCAGTGTCCGTTCTAGTGTGTTGTTATGGGTGAATAAATTTGAAACTGTATCATGTTTCTTCAGTTATTTATGGTGTTCGCTCTACCAATATTTTGTTATAAGTTTAAACTGCAGAATAAAGTTTTTCACATCTCCTCTGTTTATTCTGTTTGGTTAAGCAGCAGTTTTTATTTAATTCTGTCTTCAGGCCATGAGCCACTCCTTAGACTCTTGGAAGATTTTCTAAGACGAGTTTGATTTACAAACAAACATCAAAGTCCAAATACCAAATTTCCAAGTGAATAATTTAATAAATATAATAGTAACTAAATATCTAGATTAAAGATTACATAGAAAGGGACAAACAAAATCAAGATCTGATAGATAATAACCCTAAGGCCTGTTAACAGACCAAGAACAGTATATCAAATACAGTAAACTATAAACTATTTAATATTTCTTCTCCCAGGACCCAGACCTTCAGCTTCCTGTTGTGTAAGCCTTGTGAAATGTGTTTGTCTTTCTGATTTATTAGCATTTCACCGGCCATTTCTCTTCATCCTGTCCAGGTAGATAGTAATGTACTCCCTCAGTTGTAGTCTTCCTCATTAAACACAGAATTTCTCTCTATAAAGATTTCACATTGCATTTTGTTTCCTGCTGGACTTTTCTCCTGTTTGACTCTATGCTCTCCTTAATATGCATCACCATCCATCCGCCAATTTTCTTGCCCCTTTAATTTCAATATAATTGGTACTCTGGGGTCAGTGTTCCATTGGTTATTCTCTTTCCACCTGTTTTAGATGCCTATTATGTCAACATTTCATTTAGGACCATACATTCTGAGCCTCTAGTCTTAGGTTTTCAACTTCTTGCATTTGCATATCAACTTTTTAAAGTATATTTTTTTTTATTTGTATTCCCAACTTGCCGAACAGTTGATGGGATAATTTGGAATCATCTTATTGCACACGTAACAGCAAGCTCAGCAGTAGGAGAATAGGGCTGCTGGAAATTGTTATGCCTGCCCCAGTAATAATGGGTTGATAAGAGACCTTTACAGTGGTCCAAGATGTCTTGCTTTGCTCAGCTGAGAAAAGCTTGACGCTCACACTGGTTTCTATTTATCTTTAGCTCATGCCTTTCCAGTAGTAGTTTAAGGCAAGTTACAGTCAGGTACTGTAGGCATTTCCCTGTCCCAAGAAGGCTTATAATCTAAGTTTGTACCTGAGGCAATAGAGAGTTAAATGACTTGCCCAAGACCGACCACAAGGAGCATCAGTGGGATCTGAACCCTGGCTTCCTTGCTTCCAGCCTAGTGCTCTCATCACTAGGCTATGCTTCCACTCCACTGATATCACTGTGTTGCTGCTGTAGTTAAAGCCATAATGATGCCATGGTTGTATTTCTTTTCGCTCTGCTAACAGTGTGCTGGTTACTCATACGGACGCTGTGAAGATCTCAGACTTCGGCACATCGAAGGAACTCAGCGATAAAAGCACGAAAATGTCATTTGCTGGCACCGTGGCTTGGATGGCACCAGAGGTGATACGCAATGAGCCAGTTTCTGAAAAAGTGGACATTTGGTAAATAACATCATAGTATGAAATACAAAATCAGTATGGAGGCAATAGAAGCATAGCAGCAAACAGTGCATGCGAAGATGCCTTTGTTCTCTTGCTTTTGAGCTTTGTCCCATCCACCTCCATCTGGTGATCATTATATTGGACATCAGGGGCAGGCAACTGCAGTCCTCAAGGGCCCCAAAGCAGTCATGTTTTCAAGATATTTCTATACATGAGAAAGATTTGCATGCCTGCTTCCTCAATTGCATATTCATTGCAAATGCAATGCAATGTGTGCCTTTGAGTCAGTGCTGACTCCTGGCAACCCAGAAACTCCTGGGTCTTCTTGGCAGTGTGACCGGAAGTAGATTGCCAGGCCTTTCTTCCAAGGCAATGGAGGGTTAAGTGACTTGCCCAAGGCCACAAGGAGTGCTAGTGGGAATCAAACCCTGGTTGCTTGGTTACCAAGCCAGTGTTCTAACCACTAGGGTACCCCTCTGCTCCTGCATATTCATTAGGAATATGCTAAATCCAACTGCTTTGAGGCCCTCGAGGACTGAGAGTTACCCATCCCTAATGTAAGTGACCCAAGATCCATGGCTGGAAGGGAGAATCTTTGAGGTTGTTATCCAGCACCTGGAGTCATTCATGCTGTGAACGATTCCATGACCCAATCATTTCATCATTAGAAGAAACCCAGACAACATTTAGTAGAGGATTAGCGCACCTGTGCTTTGCTCTTAAAAACATGGGACCAGCCTAATTCTGATATGCTGAAGGAAAAAAAATATCAATAACAATTGTGGACTGGGCAAAGAGAAGGTTGAAAGGAAAAAATGTGGTTTATGTTTATTAAAATTTTGATAAACCGTCTTAGACATGGGAATGCATCAAAACGTTTTACAATAAAATACTTCATTAAAAGAAAGGAAAGCATTACATCCATTATTGTTATGTTTGTTTATAGGAATTTCTGCCAACTTTAGCATCGACCATGACAAGTTTTACATTTAATAAGCAAAAGTCGCTTTAGCAGCAATTCTGCCTATAACATTTAACTATAGGTAACTTCTCCAACCCATCCGCCAAAAGTTTCCTTATAAGTAGTGTGGCCGATATTCAGAGTCCTTAGTTGGTAGCCAGCAGGAGGCTTTCTGGATAAAGGTGCTGACGACGACATTCAGCAGCACTATCCGGATAGTGCTGCTGTATATCTCCACAGACTGCTCTGGCACTATCTGGTTAGGGGGTGGTCTGTGGTTGGAAGATGGCATGTCAGTGCTATCCAATAAATGCCGGCAGTTATCGGATCAGTGTGATATTCAGCCATCATCTATCTGAACAACTGGAGTCACCTGAAAAGTGAGCCGTTGCAATCTGGATAAGTGCTTGATAAGTGCCTGCGGAATATTGCGCTGATAGGATAGTGTCACTCAGCCCGGATATTCAGCGGCAGCTTCTATCCAGATGCTGCTACTGGATATCCCGCCGATATTTAAGTACCATGGCTGACTGCCCTGGCGTTTGAATATTCACCTTTCTGAATATTAGGCCCAGTATCTAATGGTTAGGGTACTGGCTTGGTAACCAGGAAACTAGGGTTCAATTCCCACTGGCACTCCTTGTGGCCTTGGACAAGTCACTTAACCCTCCATAGTCTCGGAAGAAAGGTCTGGCAATCTACTTCCGGTCACACTGTCAAGAAAACCCAGGAACTGCTGGGTTGCCAGGAGTCAGCATTGACTCGAGGGCACACATTGCATTTGCATCTCATGTAAACAGTAAAAAAGATAATTTTGATACAATGGAATATATAATTACAGCAGGCCAAACAGAGGTGAATAAATATTAGATAAAGGGTGACATACTTGAGAAAATTAGAAGAGACTGCGAAAGATTTAGACACATAGTAGGAAGAGATAACGACATACAGAGCACTATGTGGGGTAACTTTATAAGGACCCTCCTAATTTTAGCTGTCTAAATGTCAGTATTGGCTACTTGTAGAATACTGACTAGCGTAAAAGTACACACCTTGTTTGTATGACATGCATTTTCACTGTGGGTGTGCATGTGGATGGAGTGTGGACGGAGTGCACAATCACATGTTTAGATTATGCGCATTTTTGAAAAATCTAGGCATGGGTATTTATACTAGTTCTAGGGCTGCTATAAATGTCTGCTCCTTAAGGCACTTTTCCTGCCACTCACCCTTAAGAAAAATAGGCACCTACTTGTTTTGGATGTCTTCAACTAGGTGCTCAGTTATAAAATTACTCTCTGTGGGTACAAAAGATAGACAAGACGTCATACTAATGAGGGTACCCTAGAGACGAGAAATGACTACTTATAAGCCATAGTCTAGGAAAGTAACATTTTCTTCCTCTCAGTCTGCTTACATAAGTACTACTATCTTACTCTTTCCGCAGGTCATTTGGGGTGGTCCTATGGGAGCTGTTGACGGGAGAAATTCCATATAAGGATGTTGATTCATCGGCCATCATCTGGGGAGTAGGTAGTAACAGCTTGCACCTGCCAGTCCCTTCGACTTGCCCAGATGGCTTCAAAATCCTCATGAAGCAAACGTGGTGAGAGTTCGGCCTCACATGCTTGCACAAAAATTACTCAAAGATACTAAAGATTTGGCAGGAAGCTATACTCAAGCAGCCAAGGTGCCAGAGTACCATCAAAATAACTTTCTACCCATAGGGACTAGAGGGTGCTATCCTGTATCTCATCAGTCTGGGCATTTCTGCTTCTGACCTGTATTTTACTTGTGCTGTAACTGCTGTATGGCTAAGTGAAGGATTTCAGTCTGGTGTCTTCTACTAGCATAAAGCCCACTTTAAGTGAAAGTGTCTACCAGAAGGACTGCACCGGCCACTGAAAAATCTCTCATCCATGCACAATGGGAAGGACAATGCACTCAGGATGGGGGGGGGGGGGGGTGGAGAGAGATGCATAGATACAGGTGTATTAATTGCATGCCGAATTTTGTTATACATTCATCCCAGGTAGCTTTTGTGTACCTTATGTGTGCCTAAAAACTTGAGCAGCTGGAAACCTTCCACATGTAAACCTGTGAAGGAAAAAGGCAGCACAACAGCCTACGGCAGAGTTATTCATATATAACCAGTTAAAGAGGGATCACAATGAGAAAGGATAGTTAGACATTCAACGCTGATAATTATCAAAACACCATCACCTCTTCTTCCACTAGTTTGGATGTATTTCCACAGGTATTGCCCCAGGCAAAATAATCATCTTAACAGGTAACTCTCTCTTCTGTATCCTGTAGTAATGGAGACTAGAAAATATCTAAAGTATCAAATAAGAGAAGTGTGTAGCAAAACTTCAAGTCTGTAAATATGACTTTTTTTTGTGTATTGTGTAGTGTTGTTCTCTGTTGACCCTCTCTCCAGCAGTGCTTCCAGTAAGTCCAGGATTCTTTAACATAGTGTGCCCATAGCACCCAGATAACTTTGGTGCAGTAGAAAAAAAATGAAAGAAACTGGAAAAAAGAGACTGTTATGTAACTGTGTTCCTGTTATGTGAAAGGATCAGTGCTGGACACCATGTTTAACGAGAGCCTTGCCCCTCTTTTTCAGGCAAAGCAAGCCCCGGAACCGTCCTTCATTCCGACAGATCCTCATGCACTTGGATATTGCCTCTGCCGATGTGCTTGGAACTCCCCAGGAGCCATACTTCAAGTCTCAGGTAACAACCAATAAACAGTCAGCCCCCTGAAGCACTTATACAAGAATGTTGCTCAGGTGCCTCCACCCTCAAGCAAAGTTTGGTGTGTTTATTTCGTTGGAATGCTTGTGTTTATTTTTAACTGTAGAGCGTTTTTAATAGTCACACTATGGTCTGGGACTGCCAGAACCCTTTGCCAGTAGTGCTACCCTCCTCTCTGTTGTTCAGCCACTGGGAGCTGACGTTCAGTCACGTAGAAAGAGAAGTTTGGCTATACACTGGACAGACAGTGACCATATTTAAAATGCATCCTCAAAAGTTGCACTTTCAGAGTATCTTTCTAATTCGCAGCAAAAGAGGTATGAAAGAATTCCTAGAGTATTTTTGCCAGAGGCTCAGAAGATCTTTAGATGACTCACGCAAGTGTGACTAAAATCGACTCGGTAAAAGGCGCTGTTACTTTTAATTGCTCAGGGAGTTGGTTTGGCATTTAAAAGAAAACTACACCCACCGTGTACCATGTAATGTTTCATATATGCATATTGCAATTGGAAATACCCCCCCCCCCCCATCACTTTTTTTTTAAAGTAACTTAGGGGATTTTGAGTCTGTAAAAAACAGAAAAACAAAACAAAACCCCACTTGAGTCCATCAAGTTCATCCTTCTAATTGTCTATGCTAGTGGTGCTGGGTTGCTATGCCTAAGTCAGGTTTTCAGGATATCCCTAATGAATATATGAAGTCTATATGCATTCACTGCTTCCACTGTATGAGGAAATTTCATGCATATTTATTAGACATAGCCTGAAAACCCAGCTGACTTCTGGGGGACAAAGCACCATTACTGTATGCAATCAATTTGACTTGGTGGTGAGTGATTTATATCATCATGTTTGCTAATAGAGCAGTTTTCAAAGCTGTTCTTGTGGGCGAAATGGTCTTTAGCCAAGGGTGGTCCGGGGGAGCCATGGCCCCTCCATTATGGCAGCAGGTCTAGCCTATCAGCAGCAGCGGAACAGTCAAATGAAAGGAGAACTTGAGATGGTGTCGACATTCGCACGGCCTTCTGCCTGCCCATGTTAATACCAGGCCCCACCATAGAATCAGTCCTGGCTACACCACTGGTTTTAGTCATTGAAATCAGCTGCTTGAAAATTGTCTGCCCTGTATGTGGGTAAAAGTGTGCCTGCTGGAGAACATAGCTTGCAGTTTTATCTGCCTTCCATGAAGACATTCCTGGGACGGTGTTAGGGTGGAGAGTGAAAGAACCTGTTTTTGTGAATTCAAATACATGCTGCTAGGGTCTGTGGGGACCTTTTTCTCTGGCCTTTTTCAAAATGAAAGCATATACAAATCTCTGCTTTGAAAATTTATGCAAAGTTTGCCAGTAAAAAGCTCCTAGGGCCTGGCTAGCTATGCGGGCATTCTGAAAATTGCTTCCACATTGTATGCTCATCAAATTATCCGGTTTTCTCTTAAACAAATTCACTCAGCAACAGACTCTGTAACCTGATCATCTTAAAAGTAAAATGGATAGCAAGAAATCAGATTTCTCTTGTCGTAACTTCAGATTATGTTTACCATTTCCCAATGTACATGCTTTCTAACCAATTCGCATATTGACCTTTCAGGTATTTATAGATTGAGCACATTACCCCTTAGCTTCCTCCTCTTCAACGTCATTTTTTGTTTTTAGCCTGGCAGGTTTCTCCTGTTTTCCAGCTTAGTTGAAACTTATCTCTGTTTGTTCTAAGGTGTCGCCAGCCTTCACTCACAACTGGCTGAAGTATTTTCCCTGTCTTTATATCACACTCCCACCTCAACCTAACCATCACAGTGATACTTCCTATGGCTCCCTCTAGAACCTGCTTATATGGACCCTAAAGAGGTCATTCTAGTAAAGCTTTTCTGCATGTAAAGCCTCTTTTACATGCAGAAAACGGGTTGCTTTCTAAACTTGCATGGCTGTATATATGCACATATAAGTCGAAATGCTAACATGCTGGGCATGGGCTTTCTTGGGGGCAGAGTGGGGGCAGAATTACGATGTACACATGTACTTTAGAAAATACCTAAGTGCCTGTAAACATTTAAGACTGCCTCGGAGCAAATGGAAATTTGTATGTTAGGATTTTCTCCAGGAACAAGCAGGAAGTCAGTCCTCACATATGGGTGACGTTGGCGCCGACTTAGCCCCATGGAAGCATCTCCCCAGCTTTCAAAGAAAGCCTTTGGGAGATGCCACCACGCACGCGTGGTCCCCTTCCCTCCCAAGGGTGCCATCTTATTCAGTCTGCCTTTTTCCGTGAGCCCTACAGACGTTTGTCATCTTCCCCCGGAAAAAAGTTGATTTTCTAGTGCACTAAAGTGCATTTCCTTCTCTGGTTAGCACTGGTCCCTTTCCCGCATCCAAGTCCCGTTGCCTCTGCTTCGAGTCTCGGAACTGTTTTTTAGGGGTTTTTCTCCAGTGCGGTTTCGCGCCTTTTTCTAACCGCTGGCCACTTCAACCTCGCCGGGGTCCTTTTTGCCCCAATGGCCAGTGGATTCAAAAAGTGTGATCAGTGTGCAAAGAACATGTCTCTAACCGATTCACATGACTGCTGCCTCAAGTGTCTAGGTGCCGACCATGACCCAGAGGTTTGCACCCTTTGCAAAAAGATGCCCACTAAGGCCATCCAAAGTCGTCGGCAGAAGCAGGATGACAACTTCCACAGGTCAGATTCAGCCCCGGTGTCCCTGGTAACCTCGTGCTCTAAAGCACAGCATGGATCCTCGGAGTCGCATAAAGCCCTCATGATGCCTGATGGATCCACGGATACTCCAATAGGAGTTCTCCAGAGTGGGAGCGCAAGAAGAAGAAATCCTCGAGGACCTCATCCTGGGAATTGGACACACACAGCAAGTCCCGTGCAAGGACCCACAGTCCTCAGAGGGTATCCAAGGAGTCGGATCAGGAGCGGCCGGCAAAGATGCCCAGAACAGATGCCGAGGCCTCCGGTGCCGGATCATAGACCCCTGAGGCCTGTCCCATCAAAGACTCCCTCTCTTCTCCTCACCGACACCAGACCCAGTCAACCTGGTGTCCGCATCGAAGGCTGCAATTCCTGAGTGGGAAGCCAGGATGATGACATTGGAACACAGTATCACTGCCTGTCTCGCCTCACAACAAGCATCAATGTCCGGCTCCGCTGATGCTCACGCAGAGAATACAGGGACCTCAATGTCAAAGACTCCCTGGGCCGCCGAAAAGATCCTTGAGAGCCCCAGGCCTCGAGCCAATCCTTGATGAGTGTCTTGATCCCACTCCAGTCCTCAGGAGTGAGATCCTCCCCAGCAAGTGCTTGTGGCTCTGGCCAAGCAACAGCTGTGGGTCACCGAAGACCTAATCCAAGCCCAACTCCTAAGGAGCCAGCAGGCCTCGAGTCCTCGATAGACTACTCTGACTAGGAGTCCAAGGACGAGGCTTCGCCAGAGACGCGTAAACACCATGCTCCCCTTGGATCCGTCTCCCCGGTCCCCTCCTGAAGACACCTCGTTACTTGAGTTTGTCCAGGACACATTGAAGGCTTTGTCTCTCACCACAGAGTTGGAGGAGGTCCCTCGCATGGAGGAGCTCGAAATCCTCAAGTATGAGGCTTCACCTATGGAGACCCTTATGGCCCCCGTTCCCGCCATCCTCAGGCGACTCCTCCTTCGGATATGGGAGACGCCAGCATCAGTGCCAATAGTTAGCTGATGCCTGGACACCATGTACCGGTTCTAGCAGGGCCCCAGCTTCCGTAAGGCGCAGTTTCCTCACACCTCTATGGTGGTGGAGTCAACCATGTGCTGGCAAAAAAGCCCAAAGACTCACTCTTCTGTGCCTCCATGCAGGGAGTCCCATGCCCTTGACGCCCTGGGACACAAATGCTACCAGGGCTCAATGCTGGGTTGCCGAATACAAACAGGTATCGGACCTCGAGCAGTGGGTACAGGCATTGGTGCTCTATGCCAGGCCTGGCTCCAGGTATTGGACCTCGAGCAGAGGGTACAGGAGAAACTCCTCGATCTCCCCTGTCTCGGTGAAAACCTCTTCAACAAACTGATTGAGGACAAAGTGACCGAGATTGAGACCGAGTACGTTACACGAACTCTGCTCTCCAGGAAGACCTCCACTCTTCCCAAGAAGAAACAGTTGGAGAAGAGTCCCCATTTTCACAGGAAAGACCAGCCTTACCGGGGCTATCCCCAATACCAGACCCCCCAGACTCCGCAGCAGGGTCAACAGGGCAAAGGACCAAGCCAGGACCAATATAAGCCTAAGCTCCAAACACCAGCTTCTGCCAGAGGGGAGCAGCTGCCAACAAGGGGGTGTCTGAACCACTTCGCCCATTGGTGGCTGGCCATAATCACTAACACTTGGGCCCTCCAAGTGATCAATAAAGGCTACCGCCTTCACTTAGACTGGATGCCTCCCCCTTTCTTTTCAGGACAGCCCCCTTGATTCCTCTGCACCAGGCCCTGCTACTGCAGGAATTCGCAGGCCTCATCAGAACAGAGCCATGGAACCACTACCCTTCCACTCCCATTACTTTCTGGTCCCAAAAAGAACAAGGGGCCTAAGGCCCATCTTGGACTTGTGAAACCTGGTGCGGCGTCTTTTGAGAGGGCTAGGCAGCCGTATCAAGCACAAAGCTATCCGCACAAGCCTGATTCAGAAACATCCCAGTTCAGGTTTGATAGTTATCTTCTGCCTCTGCTTTTATGAAACAATATGTCTATATAGTAATCGCTGCATTTTCTTTTGTATGTAGAGCCAATTTTTGTTTGCAAGCCCCCTGAAGAAGCAACGAAACGTACATCGGATACCGAAGAGGTGGCGTTGGGGTAATTGCAATAGTGGCAAAAACTGAAACTGGATCAATATTTAAGATAAGTCTGATTTTTTGAGAATCCCAAAATTTGGTACATGACATCTTTTAAGCCATACTTTAAAACATGATAACCTGGTCATTGATGTCACTGTAGCACGTAGCTCTTGAGACATGTTCCTGAGCAGTGCACGATATAGTCTGAGACCAGTGGTTTATAATAAGACAAACGAATTGGCATATGAATAAGGGGTTTTTTGATTGTATCTTGTGGATTATGATACATCAGCTTTGATTAATTTTATTAGAGGGATACCTTATATAATACAGTTGTTTTGTAACTACCCTCTGAAAGCAGACTAAATACCTTTTAGCATTGAGGTATGGCGCCATCACTCAGTGTTGGTGCGGTCCATGCTCTGCCTACTAGGCCACATGGCATCCACAGTGCATGTGGTTCCCATTGCCCGCCTCCACATGCGGGCAGCTCAGTGGTGTCTCCACTCACAGTGGACATAAGCCACAGGCAGGTTCCGGGACAGGGTCTCAGTGTCCCGTCCGCTAGCAGAATTGCTAAACTGGTGGCAAGGCACTCAGCACCTGCAGGAGGGCATGCCCTTCCAATCCCCAAATCCTCAGAAGGTCCTCATCACGGACGCATCCCTACTGGGCTGGGGTGCTCACTGCAAGGAACTGCGCACGCAGGGTAACTGGTTCCTGGCGGAGAGCCAGCAGCAGGTCAACCTACTGGAGCTCAAGGCCATTTTTCTGGTGATCAAGGCCTTCCACCACTGCCTTCGGAACCAGTCGGTGCTAGTTCAAACAGACAACCAGGTTGTGAAGTTATACATGAACAAGCAGGGGGGCACAGGGTCTCAGCGCCTCTTCCAGGAGGCGGTAGCCCTCTACTCGTATATGATCAGTCAGGGAATGCTCCTCAGGGTGATATACCTGCTGGGCCAAGACAGTGCCCTAGCAGACATACTTTGCAGGGTCCTCCAGCCGCACAAATGGCATCTAGACTTCAGGGTGGCGCAGCGGCTATTTTGACTCTGCGGAACCCCAAGTCTGAACCTTTTCACTGGTCCAACCAATGCTCAGCTGCCCCCCTTTTGCTGTCCCCAACCGCATCCACCCCAGATAGCGGCAGACGCCTTCCTCATTTCATGGTCGGAGGGCCTTCTGTAAGCCTTCTCTCCCACACCACTAATCGCCTGGACCCTCTTCAAGGTCCTGCAAGACAAGGCCTCCATGATCCTGGTGGTCCCTCAGTGGCCCAGGCAGCCTTGGTTTCCTCTGTTGCTCCGCCTCTCAATGAGCCCCCGATCCCTCTGGGGAATGCCCCGGGGCTACTGACCCAGGAGGAGGGCACTCTCCTTCACCCCAACCTGGAGTTGCTGTCGCTAACAGCATGGCTGTTGAAGGGTAGCCTTAGTACCCTTCAACCTCCCAAGGGAGATGGAGGAAGTCCTCCTGATCTCTCATAAGAACTCCATAAGACGAAACTACATCTTCAAGTGGCACAGATTCGCAGTTTGGTGTATGGAGCAATGGGTCAATCCATTCTCTTGCCAAGTGCACACGGTGCTATAGTACTTGCTTCACCTTTTGCAAACTGGACTCAAATCCAACTCCGTCAGAGTTCACCAGAGCCTGCTCTCGACACACCATCATTCCATAAAGGGCAAACCTCTTTCTGAGCAGCCCCTCATTACCGGATTTATGTGGGGCCTTCTGCTCTCTAAGCCTCCTATCTGCCCACCCCCAGTGGAATAGGCCCTCAACATGGTTTTGACGCAGCTCACCAAGCCGCCTTTCGAACTTCTGGCTACCTGCCATTTACATTATCTATCCTGGAAGATCATCTTCCTGGTTGCGCTCACCTCTGCCCTCAGAGTGAGCGAGCTTACAGGCCTTGGTGGCCGAGCCACATTACACCAGGTTCTACAAGAATAGGGTCATGCTTTGCACCACTCTAAATTCCTTCTGAAAGTGGTATTCGCCTTCCACCTCAACCAGGAGGTGGTGCTCCCCACCTTCTTTCCACAGCCCCATGCCAACAAGGTGGCAGCCTTTCTCCATACTTTGGACTGTAAGAGGACACTGTCCTTGTACCTTCAACATATTCAGGGCCAATGCAAAGCCTTGCAGCTTTTCGTTTTATACGATCCCAGTCAACTGCGGGAGGCTATTACAAAGCGGACCCTGTCCACCTGGGTGGCAGACTGCATCGCCTTCACCCACGATCGGGCTGGGCTCTCGTTGGAGTGCCGGATACGGTGCATGTTGTCAGGGCTATGGCGACCTGGATTGCAAGCCTACGCACTGTCTCTATGGCAGACATCTGCCAGGCTGCCACCTGGTCCTCAGTTCACACCTTTGCAGCTCACTACTTCCTGGAGAGGGAGTCCTGACAGGACAGCTCCTTCGGCTAGGCCGTACTCCATAATCTGCTCGGGGGTTTAGGCAACTCCTGCCTTCTGACCCTTCTTGTTCAGGCTACTGGAGCGATGGTTCTCCCTGGATACTGGGGTCCTCAGAGTCTGTCCTCAGATTTGCTTGTGGCTATTCATGGCTGGACCTTATTTTTCTACAGGTTCTTGATAGTCTGTAGCTAGGGAGTCCCATATTTATTTATTTATTTTTATTTATTTACATTCTCTTATATACCGCGCTATTCTGCATCAGTGCGGTTTACATTGAACAAACTGAAATTACATTGAACAGGGCATTATAACTTGGAGATAACTATTTTACAGGGAACATGGGCTATGGAGGGTTAAGTGGCTTGCCCAAGACCACAAGGAGCACCTGTGAGACTAGAAACCCCAGTCCTTCCGGCCCAAGGTTGCTGTCCTCTAGTGGGATTTGAACCCCCGACCATATGTAAGGACTGACTTCCTGCTTGTTCCTGGAGAAAGCGTAGTTACTCACCTGTAACAGGTATTCTCTAGGGACAGCAGGAATCAGTCCTCACAACCCTCCCTCCTCCTCTTGAAGTTGCTGTACAATTTTTGCCATCTTCTTTTGTCAGCTCTAGCTATGTCATCTGACTGAGTAAGATGGTACCCTCCTGGAGGTTACGAATCCCTTTCGTAAGCCCAACCATCCTTTTGTACTGTTTGTTGGCCTGTGCAAGAGTGAAGCGGCGGTCAAGTTGTCTTTAGGATGCTGGATTGAGGAGGGCTTTGCATCAGCGCATCTGTAGCATAACTGGTCAGTTCCAGAGGGTTTGTGTGCCCATTCTACTCAAGCATAAGCATCCTCGTGAGCGGAGTGTAGCTCGGTAGTCCCTGCAGACATTGGCAGGCAGCGACGTGGGCATCCCTTTCCACTTCTGTCAAGCATTACTGCTTGGATGTCCACGCGTAGGCGAATATGGACTTTGGCTCAAGGGTTTTGTGAGCTGCTGCATCTTCTTCCTGCCCAATGGTATTTTAACTTTGGTACATCCCACTTGTCTGGACTGGTCCAGCAGGACTATATGGAAGGTGTCATTTTAATTACCAGATAATGTCCTTTCCTTAAGTCCTGCTAGATCAGTCCAGGACCCACTCCTGAAACTGTTCTGTCTGTTATTTTGAGACGGTCCGCTGGTCCGCTATGATTTATATGCTTGGCTCTGCAGGTCAATCTCTACTGTACATAGTTTCTTTACTGTTTGATTCATTATTTTTGCCCATGTTAAGATTGTGTGAGGTTTGCCATGCTTTCCCATATGCTTTGGGATGAATACTGAGATGGCCTCAAGTGGTATAGGCATGGGAGTGATGTCATTGAAACCTGGGCATTTCATTGGCTATCTGTCTCCACCAATCTCCCGGTAGGGGAACACAACCCACTTGTCTGGACTGGTCTAGCAGGACTCAAGGAAAGGACATTATCTGGTAAGTAAAATGTCACCGTTAAGCAGATCCCTGGAAGTTGCCATAGTCAATAGAGCATCACCAATTACCTCACCTAGAAACAGACAAAAAATTGCATGGAAAAGTAGGACAATAAAAGTGCAGAAATGGTCGCAATTAGGGTTCACATGCTGCACATTGCCATATGTAGGGCTTCTGGTTTGATCCTAGAGTTGGATCTTCCTCTCCCGGGGGTCTACTGAGGATGCTGCAGAGGTAGCATTCACAACCCCAGAAGGGAGGACTCATTGTTTAAGGGTGACACCTAATGGCCGGATTCAAAGCCTGAGATTGCAGGTCTGTAGACGGAGCCTTGGTTTATAGTGCAAGGTTCCTGAACAGGATCATTGATGTAATAACCAGACTAAATATGTTGGGGGGAGGGAGGGCACAGTTTCTCTGGTAGTTGGAAATGGAGGCTTATGGTGTCAGATCTCGGCACTGGTTCTCATTGAAATGGAAGAACAAAGGATGGAGACACTTAAATACTTCCAAATTATAAATACACAGGAGGCTCTCAAGTGTGTTAAAAAGTCATGGCAGTATTTTATTATAGATTGGTAAATGGTCAAAAGATTTTTTTAAAAACAGACGGTAGAGCTGAATGGCCAATAAAAGGGTTCAGTGCTTTTAACATATTTACAAATGATCTAGAAATGGGAACAAGTAGTAAGGTGATCAGATTTGCAGGTGACATAAAATTATTCAAAGCAGATTGTGAGGAATTGCAGGAGGACCTTGTGAGACTGAGAGACTGGCCATGTACATGACAGATGAAATTTAATGCGGAGAAGTGCAAAGTGATGGACGTAAGAATAATCCCCATCATGCTAGTTAGGAGTCACCATCCAGTAAATGGATCTAGGCATTTTTCATAGACAATACACTGAAATCCTCTCAGCGTGTGGATGCAGCCAAACAAGTAAATGAAATGTTAGGATTAATTAGGAAAGGAATGGAAAACAAAACGGAAAATATCATAATGCCTCTGTATAGTTCCAATGGTATGACTGCACGGTGAATACTGCGTGCAGTTCTGTTTGCTGCATCTCCAAAAAGTATAAAAGAATTAGAAAAGTTTTAGAGACGAGTGACCAAAACGATATAGGAGATGGAATAACTCATCTATGAGGAAACGCTAAAAAGATTAGGGCTGTTCAGCTTGGAGAAGAGGCAGCTGAAGGGGAGATATGATAGAGGTTTATAAAAATTGAGTGAAGTGGAACAAGCAAACTTGAATAAGTTGCTTGCTCTTTGAAAATATACAAAGACTAGGGGACATGCTATTGAGTTACCAAGTAGCATATTTACAACAAAAAAGGTTTAAAGGCTTATTTGTTTTTGAACTGTTTTTTGGCGGGCTTGCAGAGTGAGGCTGATTTTCAGTGTCTCCCTGTGGAAGGGCAGGGAGTGCGGTGGCCAGAGGCTCTTAAAATACCAGGCAAAAAAACGTACAGGGACAAACAAAAATCCTTGTGCTTCAGTTAGTTAGCATTCTCTCCCCAGCTTGTTGTTTTCATGATCTGGTTCACAACGTCCTTCCCGCGGGCCATAAGTTAAAGTTCAGAAAAATAAAGTACAGTCATTCACTTCTTGAGTTTCCTACCTGGCAGCAGGACTCCTTCCTCAGCCTGGCTTGTAAGGAGCTTTCTGTCTCCACAGGCCTCTCCTTCTCCTGCAGTCTGCTGGGATCTTAACCTCTCCCTGTGAGTCATGCCCTCCCAGCCCTAAACTCTGGGCTGCAGACTCTCTTAAAGGGGACTGTTGTTAATCCCTTGGGAGGGGGACGGGTAGCATCCTAAATACCCCATTACACTCCCTCAGTGCCTGTGCATCTTACTATTTTCTTTCCTGTCTAATAATGCTCTTCCAGTTCATGCTGTTAGTCCTTTATATTTCTATTATTGTGTCTTGCCTTGCTTTTCTTTAAAGCTGACTAAGCAAGTGACGTGACCTTAAATATAAATCAAAGAATTTTTTTTTACTCAACACACAATTAAGCTATGAAAGTCATAGAGGATATGATAAAAGCTGTTAGGGCCATGTTTGTCTAAGCGATGCGACTCTAGCATGCGAATAGCCCCAAAAACGAGTATGGAGAAGCCACTCAACCCCCATTAGTAAATAGAGGCGTGCGTGGCATGTCCCTATGTTACTAGTACGTGCAGGGCCGGATTTACCTTGAGTGAGGCCCTACGCCAACAAAAATTGTGGGCCCCCAGAAAAAATAAAAACGAGATCAACTTACCAAAACAGAAATGGCAATAGATGTATAGAATTGCCTGACATAAAGAGGCAATAGGGACAAAATCAGCATCGGAATTCAAGAAATACATTAAAAAATGTCTTATCCATCGGGGAAGAGGATCACTGAATGATCCGGCGGTACTACAGCAGCTACAGGAAATGGACCTGGCCGTCGCTGCTCCCCAGTACTCACTATGGCTTTGGTGTAACAGGCCACCGCCTCCTGGTACTTGCGGGTGACGAAGAGTCTGTTTCCCTGCTCCTTTAACTCCTGAGCGCTAGTGCTCTTCTCCGGAATCCCGCCTCCCCCACTCTCCTTTTCCTCTTTCCCCTTCATGCCAGGGCCTGGAGAAGCTCGCGGACGGCCCCGTTCAGCTAGGCCGCAGCAATTTCAACTCTCTCTAGAGAGCGAGGGATCCAGGCTCGCACAACCCCGCCTCTCACTCTGACTATACCCAACACACCCACAAATAGGGTTGCCAACTTTTTCACCGAGAAAAACCCGGCACCTGTGGCTCGCCATGCTCCACCCATTCTCTGCCCCTAGTCCCACCCCTGCCATGCCCCCAGCCCCACCCACAAAAATTACCGAGGATACCTGTAGGCTAACTTCCTTGGTCAGATAATAATTAAACTGGGAACCCCAAAATCCAAACATGAAATGTACAACACTGGAGAAATAAAACTATAAAGTAATTTCCTCTTGCACTAAACAAAAACGCAAAGATGTTAGCAATACACACTTCCCAGACCAGACATATTCCAGTTAATAAATTCAAAATAAAAAGTATTTTTCTACCTTCTGTTTGGGCATTTTTTCAGTTGCAATTGCTCGTCACTTTCTTCTGGTTTCTTCGTGTCTTCTGCGAGCTCTCCATGTGTCCTGTCTTCTTCTCTTTAGATGTTTTCCATTCTCTCTCTATTTCTGCTTTAACATACTGATTGTTTCCCTTTTGCTCTTTCCCCCAATTCTTTCCTTATTCCTTTATCATCCATTTAAATTTCACCCTTCCATTTTCTAGCCCCTCTTACTCTCCCAATACCAGCCCAGCCATCATAGACTTTTCTTCCACACAAAATATTTTTCCCCTCTCCATTCTCATTCCCCATCCATTCTAGTCCTCCCCCAAAATCAGTTCCCTTATAGTTCTAGACCCACCCAGCATCCACTCCCTTCTAGTCCCATTCTCCCATGCCCCACATCAGCCCATTTCCAGTCCTATTCCAGCTCTTCATAAGCCCATTTCCAGTGCTAGCCCTCACATCACAGACCATTTCCAGTCTTAGCCCCCCCCAATCACAGGCCATTTCCAGTCCTAGCCCCGCCCCCCAATCACAGCCCATTTACAGTCCAAGTCCCCCATCACAGCCTATTTGCAGTCCTAGCCCCCCCCCCCCAATCACAGCCTATTTCCAGTCCTAGCCCCCACCATCACATCCCATTTGCAGTCCGAGTCCCCCTGCACCATCACAGCCCATTTGCAGTCCTAGTTCCCCCCCCACCATCACAGCCCATTTCCAGTCCATGTCCCCCCCCCCCATTAGCCCTTTTCCAGTCCAGGTCCCCCTCCCCATCACAACGCATTTCCAGTCCAGGTCCCCCCCCCCCATAGCCCTTTTACAGTTCAGGTCCCCCCCCCCATCACAGCCTATTTCTTTCCAGTCCAAGTCCCCACCCCCATAGCCCTTTTCCAGTCCAGGTCCCCCCCCCATCACAGCCCATTTCTTTCCAGTCCAAGTCCCCCCACCCCCATAGCCCTTTTCCAGTCCAGGTCCCCCTCCCCATCACAACGCATTTCCAGTCCAGGCCCCCCCCCCATAGCCCTTTTACAGTTCAGGTCCCCCCCCCATCACAGCCCATTTCTTTCCATTCCAAGTCCCCCCCCCCCCCCATAGCCCTTTTCTGGTCCAGGTCCCCCCCCAATCACAGCCCATGCAGTCCTTGCCCCCCCCCCGACCAGCACCGCGGCTGTCTGAGGGGCTTCAGAGGGAGCAGGGTAAGCTCGCGCGAGGCCCCGGCTCCCTCTGTACAGCCGCCAGCGTGAAGAGCCTTTTCCTTCACGCTGGCGGCTGTATCTGTGAAGCCGCGAATGCTGGGAAAGGTTAAAGGGTATTGCCTTTAACCTTTCCCAGCAATCGCGGCTTTACAGATACAGCTGCCAGCGTGAAGGAAAAGGCTCTTCACGCTGGCGGCTGTACAGAGGGAGCCGGGGCCTCGCGCGAGCTTACCCTGCTCCCTCTGAAGCCCTCTGGTGTGTGGGCCGGCCCCGGGTGCGGGTTTTCTCAGTCCTGGGGACTCTTGTTTGTGGGCCCTTGCCAGCTGTGGGCCCTACGCCACGGCGTACCTGGTGTATAGGTAAATCCGGCCCTGAGTACGGGTATTATGCTACCCCCATGCTTGTCTTTCGCACGAGTTGTGCAGGTGCACTTAATGTCACTTATTGGGGTGGCAGTAGTGCATCTACGCTAAGCGCTACATTGTTGAGAAGCGCTATGCCAATAATGTCTGCACTACTTGTGATGCAAATGCTCTGCCCAAGCCAAGCACTGCTCTTTCTCTGCCCCAACATTTGCTGCTCATATAGCATGGGATTTTTAGTGTGGTCACATTTTCAGTGCACAGTACTTTTTACCACAACACACTTGACATGCGCAGAAGTAGTGTAAAGTTGGGGTTTTTTTATAGCTAAACTATGTTCTAACTTTATTTACAACACTTACCAAGAAACATTTCATCATGCATCTACTGAGTCCCCACATAGCCATGCCTGAGTCTGTGACTGGAGGAATGAGAAACCTCCCTCTTCCTGCTGTTTCATTAGAGTATAATATGCAAAGTCTGTGTGAAATTTAAAATTTTGGAAGTCAAAAATTTCAAGATGGGCAAATTTAGACGAATGCTTGTGTTTTTGAAAATAATAATAACAATAATAAGACCCTACAAGGAAAAGAAAAATGCTATGTTTTGGAAGACTATGAGGTCTGTCTATTAAAGTGCGCCAGCTGTTAATATGCCAATAGAATGGGAAAAGCATTCTGCGTTAACAGCCAATGTGGGTAACTGCAAAAAACGCAGCGATTTCCTGCACCATCTGCAGCCTGTGTGTTAGTTACTTAAGTTTATTTATTTATTTATTTACATTCTCTTATATACCGCGCTATTCTGCATCAGTGCGGTTTACATTGAACAAACTGAAATTACATTGAACAGGGCATTATAACTTGGAGATAACTATTTTACAGGGAACATGGGCTATGGAGGGTTAAGTGGCTTGCCCAAGACCACAAGGAGCACCTGTGGGACTAGAAACCCCAGTCCTTCTGGCCCAAGGTTGCTGTCCTCTAGTGGGATTTGAACCCCCGAACCTCCGGCCTGAAGTACCTTGCCCCAACCACTAGGCCACTCCTCCACTCCAAGTGGGTGGGGTATGGGCGGAGAGCAGGCATGTCTGAAACAAGCACTCACTGCAAGCATCAGCAGCACGGGGTAATCGCAGGCTTTGCAGACATCACAGGTGCAGCCATTGCCACCCCAATGGGTGGCATCAGCTGCATCTGCAATGCCGCTGCACTGCGATCTCTGCATTTTTCACATGTCATCTGCCAGGGAGACGCTGTGCATGCCCCCAACGGATAACGCACGGCTTTTTCAGCTAACACGGCGCTATGTGCACTAGGTTGTAACATTGGCACTTGCCAATACTTACAAGTTCAGATCCTTGGGTGATGCTGCTCTCTTTTGTGTTTCAATCTCTTTATTAACAAATAAAACAAATGAAGCAAAACAACTAACGTACATTTGTTTCTGATGTACGTTATCTTTCAAACATACAGAGACTGGCCACAAACGGGCTTTTGTTAGTTTTCCATCCAAACCCCCCTCAACAAAACCCCTTCCTTCCCGTTTTCCCTCTACCCTATCCCATAAAGAAAGCCCCCACACTTAAATCCCAACACCAGGCAGCAAGCAAGCAATAAAACCAACTAATATGAACAAAGAGTGGAGTGAAGAGCATAGCTAACAATGTCCGCTTATGACCCCCCCAAGAAATCCCGATTTAAGTCAGCAATTCAAAACTAGGCTGTGAGTCCTATGGGGCAAGGCCATCCAAAAAGGATCGTCATTGCCCACCTCTTTCCACTCCATTAATAATAAATCAAGGATCAAGGCTCGCCATTGAGTGAATGAGGGGGAATCACTACACCTCCAACCAAGGAGAATAGTCCTATGGGCCAAAAATAAAACCTTCCAAAGAATAGCCCGGCTCCATGATGCAAAATAGTAAGCAAAGAAAATTGAGAAAATGACAACACATCTACCTTCAGCAGAATCTGTCCCCCGAGTACCTCCATCAAGAAGGTGGAAACTTGCTTCCAAAACATTATCTCTCCAGGACAAACCCAGAACATATGTCCCAAAGTGGCATGCTCCTCCACACATCTAGGACACACACCTGTCTCTGCAAAGTCTGCTGAAAAGGCCTACCAAAGTGGAGCATGCTCTTACATCACAAAATTATATTGGGACTCTTGATATAAAACATTAATAGAGATATTCTAAATGCTGCACAAGCTAGTTATCAAGAGCCCAGGAGCAACCCCTTTTCCAAGCACAATAACATCCAATGAAAAGTGAAAAGCGGACATTTTAACCCATGCTCCAGTCACAAGGCCAAACAAAAATCCAAAGACTCTCACATGTCCATAATCTCCAGTAGAGCCACTGAAGAACGATAGTGACAGGCCTGTAAGTAAGAATAAGAATCATGATGAGACAGGTCATATTGATCCACCAAATCTTGAAAGGAGTACAATTTTCTCTCCTCTTTAAAAAGGTCTAACGAGTATTCCAGCCCCTTCAACTTCCAACAGCAGAAGAGCCCACAGCCCAGACCCACAGGGAAAGCCAAGTTACCACACAGCGGTAAAAGGGGGGGGGGGGGGGCTTGCATAAGGACATAACTCGAGCTTACTACACAGCCCTCTCCATACCTGCCGTATATATTGGGGTACCTGGTGTTGATGACACCTCGTGTCTAAAGTCTCCCTCTGGGCCTGCAATACAAAGAGCAGACAAAGAGAGATTCATTCATCCCTCTCTTCTCCTCAAGAGTAATAGGAAAGACCCTCCACCCAATCTCGGATGTGCCAGATGCAATGCAGTGTGTGCCTTCGAGTCAGTCCTGACTCCTGGCGACCCAGAAGCTACCACAAGTCAAATTGTAACAGAATAAATGAGGAAGTGCAGTATAGAAAAGCCATGCCCATGAGGGACACCGGCAGTGGTTCCCAAATGTGCAACTGCTCCACCATATGGTGTAAAAGGAGACCAATATTAAGAGGATATAATTTATCAAGCTTTTTCTAGATCCAAGCCCCCCAAATAGCGTACGCCAGACTCTGCGCATTTCAGTGGAAATTTGACTCGCCATTCCAATGCTACATCTCCATTCAGGGACAGCATCTCAGACGTTATTAAATTCATCTGAAACCCCAAGATTCTCCCAAAGGAAGAAACTAGAGTCAGAGCTCCCTGTAGGGAATTCACAGAGTTCGTCAACACTACCAAAACATCGTCAGCGAAAGCCAAACATTTCATCTCTCGCATCCCCAACCGCACTCCATGGATAATCTCTGAAATTTTTAGACCACGCAACAAGGGCTGCAGAAACAATGGGGGGCATTCTGATCGGTGAATAGCACCATTAGACATGCAGGCCGGATGTCCGACTGGAGCACATCAGCCCCAGCGTATTCTGCAGACAGCGCTTCCCCCATGTACACAGCATTTGTGCGGGGAGCACTGTATGGGGGCGGGAGGGGGCAGGGTGGGGTGGAGCGGTGTGTGGGAGTAGCCAGGTGCCAGAAGTACAGGATTTATTCTGAAAAGGCCAGTGTATGTTCTCCAGGACGTCCAGCATATTCTACCCCGATGATGGCTGGGGGCATTAATGATTGCGCGCCGCAGCCCCCCGCACCCCATGATGTTGGCCCAGCTGAGCCCCTGCAGCCACAATCCAAGCCATAGGGGCATCCGGTGCTGCCCAGACAGCGGTCTGCAGCGGCCGATGGGACCATGATATTCCGAGCCATCAGGTAGAAGCTCATTGCCACGGTGTGAGGATGCCACGTCTCACTTGCCCCAGCAGTGGCATTCTGGCATCCAGGACATGCAGCTCCCTGTACATCAATCTCCTCAGCATACGAGGAGTGCCTGGATGTGCATTCCCCCGATTCCACCAGCGCGGGTACGTCTGGACCCCGTGGTAGTGGTATCGGGTCTATCTCGGCCCCGGCTGAGTTTGAGTGGGCATGGTGACCATACATGCAGGGCATAGAATCAGCCTCCACACAAACAGCAGGGGTGACAAAGGGAATCTCTGCCTATTGCCCTGAGTTAATGGGAACTCTGCAGAAAGATACCCATTTAGCATCACGACAGCTGATGAGTTAGCATACAAGGTCAAATGGCTCAAAACCAAAAATAAAAATGCTCCATGTGACCCTGCTGAAGGCTTTTTCAGCATAAAAGCTGACCACAAGAACAGGGTCCCCCTTTTCCATAACTTGCATCATGGCAACGAAAAGCTTACACACATTGATCACCACCTGCCAATCCTTAACAAATCTCACCTGTTCTTCTGCTACAAGACCAGGGAGGCATATTGCAAAATGATTTGTCAGAATCTTAGCCAGAATCTTTAGATCAACATTCAGAAGAGAGATGGGACAATAAGACTCTGGCAACATGGGGTCTCTCCCTTCTTAGGAATGACAGTGATCAATGCTTGATTAGATATCTGGGGAAATCGAGCTTCCTGAACTGCAACTGTATAATAAGCTTCCAGAAGTCCAGGAAGTTGTATCTATAAAATGCGATAAAACTCCCTGCTGAACCCATCCGATCCTGGAGCTTTATTCAAGGGAAGGGTTTTCAATACCTTTTGGATCTCAGAACATGAGAAAGGAGCTAGATCTGTTTGTGTCAGAGTAGGAAGATCCAAGCCTCCCAAAAATGCACTCAACTCCGACTCCTCTGCTCTCAAAAGGTAAAGAGGATGAAAGGATACCCCTATGAGGAGAGGCTAAAAAAGATTAGGGCTCTTCAACCTGGAAAAGAGACGACTGAGAAGATATGATAGAGGTCTATAAATTAATGAATGGAGTGGAATGGGTAAATGTAGATCGATTGTTTATGCCATCAAAATATAGAAAGACTAAGGGACATGCAATGAAGCTACAGTGTAACCTATGTAAGACTAATAAGAGAAAATATTTTTTCACTCAACACATAATCAAACTGGAATTCATTACCGAAGGATGCTGTAAAAGCTGTTAGTGTAGCTGGGTTTAAAAACGGTTTTGACAAGTTCCTGGAGGAAAGGTCCATAAACCATTATTAAAAGGGAACCAGTAAATCCACTGCTTGTCCCAATACAAGCATTGTGGAACCTGTGTCCTTTGGGGAAACTGCTGGGTACTTGTGACCTAGATTGGCCACTGTTGGAAAGAGGATATTGGGCTTGATGGACTTTGGTCTGACCCAATATGGCATATCTTATGTTTTATATTCTTAACTCAGAGGAATACAATGTGGCATAGTAATCTCAGAAGATCTCAGCCATAGCCTCTTCGCCAGTGACCACTCCTCCATTCCCCATCCGTAAAGCTGAAACTAGTTTCAGCCTACAACTAGGTTTAACTACTCTGGCCAATAAATGTTGTAGACGATTTCCAAACTTATGAAGCCTAAACTTACTGTATGGAAGAGTAGTATATGCTGGGTGCGCAAGTTACCTCAAGCCAGAAGGTCAGGGGTTCAAATCCCACTAGAGGACAGCAACCTTGGGCTGGAAGGACTGGGGTTTCTAGTTCCACAGTTGCTCCTTGTGGTCTTGGGCAAGCCACTTAACTATCCATTTCCCATGTTCCCTGTAAAATAGTTATCTTAAAGTTATAATGCCCTGTTCAATGTAATTTCAGTTTGTTCAATGTATACCGCCTTGATATCATGAAAGGCGGTTTATAAGAAATGTTAAATAAATAATAAATAAATAAATAAACTCATTTAATAACTTCTGCATTAGCAAAAAAGCTTGCTTATTGGCCCACAAAGAATAAGAAGCAAAGCATCACGTCTCTTGACACAATTTGGCCTCCAGCTGTATTAAGCCACAGACATCTGCTGCTTATGGTGTGCTGCATAGGCAATAACCTCACCCCTCAGAACCGCTTTAGCGGTATCCCAAAAAAGAACCGGGTTGCCCACATGCTATTGGTTATATCCACAGAACTCCCCCCACTTTGCAGCAAGAAACATTTCGATGGACACATCCGAAAAAAGATAGGCTGGAAACCTCTGAGAAAAACCTCCTCGAGGAGGACCCAGCTCCATCTCAAGCCAAATCAACTTATGGTCTGAGATCTCCAGAGGGCTAATTGGATCGCAAAGAGATTCCTGAAGGTCAGAATATAATCAGTTCTAGACATGGAACCATGTGCTCTAGACACGTGTGTATAGTCTCGTTCTAAGGCAGTGGTTCCCAAACCTGCCTCCCAAGCAGTCGGGTTTATAGGATATCCACAATGAAAATGCATGAGAGAGATTTGCATGCAGTGTCTCAATTGTACGCAGAGCTCTCTCATGCATATTCATTGTGGATATCCAGAAAACCCGACTGGTTGTGGAGGCCCCAGGATAGCTTTGGGAACCCCTGTTCTAAGGGATGAAGGAGGCGCCAGGTGTCCAGCAGATCTAGTTGCTCACAGGAGGCGCCAAGCATCCACCACCAGATCTAGTTGCTCACATAAATAGGGCAATCCTCTCCAGGTGGCCTAGCTCCCACCGCCTTTGCATTTCCAGATCTATCCATATCGGCATTAAGGACAGTATTGAAGTCCCCCTCCGAAACAGTAGGTGAGTCCAGATGCCACACATTCCCGGTACAACTTCCGGAAAAACTTCTGGCTAAAAACATTAGGGGCATAAACTGAGGCTAAAGTAAATTCCCACCCTCCTAGACAGACTTTCAAGAAGAGATACCACCTCTCACAGTCCCGAGCTACCCGCGGTACCATATACTGCAAAGATTTTGTCAACAAAATAACCACTCCAGTTTGTCAACCCTGAGCAGAGACAAAAAATATCTCCCCTACCCAACCTCTCTTCAACTTTTGATGCTCCATGTTTGTAAGGCGAGTTTCCTGCAGACAAGCAATTGTGGCTTGGTGCTTGTGTAGTACCTGTAAGATTTGTGCCCTTTAATGGGGGACCCCACACCAGATGCATTCCAAGAAAAAATTCTCACCCTAGACATTCATCTTCAAGCATGTAGAAAACAGTAAACTGACATCAAAACCATAAGTCGTAGACCCCCGGCGTCCAGCCCCACCATGGATCCACATTCTCCACAAGCCACTGCTCTCCACAATGTAAATTACGATTGCACCCTGCTTGCTGCTCTCTCCCCTCTTCCCCCCCCCCCCAGCTCTTCCCTAACATCCCCCATTCCCCAAGCAACTACTCCTATTCTACCTCTCCATCCTCAAACCACCACATTTCCGAGATCATTACAGATGCATCCAGATTCCCCAATCCCCCCACCCCAATCACATCAATACCTCTAATCCTCTCCTTCTATCTCCCCTACCGATACCATGCCACCACCCATCACACAGCATTCAGTCACTCTGCGACAACCCATCGCCCACCTCTCAATGCCGACATTCCTCCCTCCTCTCCACAGCCTTCTCAGCTGTCACACACACAGGGATAAAATACCAAACCCAATCTCATACAGAAAAGAAAAAAGGGACAAAACATATAAGGCAGGAGCAAGCATCCAACAAAGGAGTAATCCACAACTTAGGCGAATCCCTTCCCTCCCTACTTCACTTTGTTTCAGCAAATTAGGATAAACATATTAAGATAAACTTTAAGCTTTAAAAGACGGCAGACTCAAGTCCCAGGCCAGGTCTGTTACAAACCAGCCCAAATCCGGTCACAGTCTTATCCTGGAGGAACATAACACTTGAAAAGGGCAGCTTGGCCACCTCTCCAGCAGGGAAAAGCCTCCTGACATTGCCACTACAGTTCTCACAGTCATTCACTTAATCAGGCCGCTTTGGTGTCGCTCATCCTTTATTGACAGCCGCCACTGCAGCAGGATCTGTGAACACATGGCATTCCTCAACATACTGCACTAGCAGAATGGCAGGATATTGGAGCAGGAAGCAGATTTTATGTTCCACCAGCTCTTTACACACAGTACCAAACGCATGACGCCCACAGCCACCTTTGCAGAGTAGTCTTGAAATAAGAGAATTCACTGATTCTGGTACTGTATGACTGAGCATTGGAGATATTTCTGTAAGATCGCAGCTTTGTGGGCAAAATTCAGAACATGGGCTATGATGACTTGAAGCCACTGCCCATCTTCTCTGCATCGGCCCAGCTAATGTGCACGCTCAAGTCGCAATTGGCCCAGCACTGCCGGTAGCACTAATTCATTGGTGAGCCACCTCTCCAGAAGCCCACCAATTCAGCCTCTGCCACTGCATCCGGCAAACCCATCAGACATAGATTGTTCCATCAGAACCGATTTTCCAAGTCCTCGACCTTAGCTTCAAATCTCACCACTGTGCTCTGCAATGTAGAGAGCTCCTTCAGGGCCCCACTCAATAAGTCCTCCGTTTCACTAACCCTGTGCTCCACTTCAGGCAGACATTTGATTCCAGCTGATCTCCCAGCTTAGTGAACCTGCCATCCAACACTTCAACATCAGCCTCAGTAATATGGCCTCCGGATATGTTGTATGGCCACAGCATTAATTCCCGGTTCCGGGAGCCAGAGATGGCTATCTTAGCCTCTGCCAGCTTGCTCCATTCTCAAACTTTTTAAGCCCCCCCCCCCCTTTCGTGGCCATATCAGCTGATGATCTTTGCACAAATTTGTCCATAGATCAACTATTCACTAAACCTGGTCTCTGAAAAGGAAAGATCATTGAAAAATTGTAAAGGATGGGGTTAGAAGCAATTGAGGACCCCAGAGCCAAGGGAAAGCATGTATCCCTCACTCTTTGTAGTTGGGTTTTAAAAAAAAAGGTTTGGACAAGCTCTTGGAGGAAAAGTCCAATACCCATTATAACGAGGTAGACTTGGGGATCTCCACCTCATATCCCTGGGAATAAGTAGTGTGGATCTGGGTATTTTTGGGTTATGCCAGGTACTTGTGGCCTGGAAGGATATTGGGCTTGATGGACTCTTGGTCTGACCTAGTATTGCAGTTCCTGTGTTCTTACTGGAAAGAAAGCTCTGGAAAAAGGGGTCATAGGATGAGGGTGTGAGGGTGAAAGGGGATAGACTCAAGAGTGGCCTAAGGAAATATATACAGTTTATTTACAGAAAAGGTGGGGGATGCATGGAACAGCCTCCCAGTAGATGTGGTGGAGAAAAGGACAGTATCTGAATTTAAGAAAGCATGGGACAAGCGTAGTGGATTTCTGAAGTAGAGGAAGGGGTTGTATAAAAGAGCAGTTCATGTGCATAGACAAACTGGGTAGGCCATATGGTCTTTATCTACTGTCATTTCTAGGTCCATAGGCAGTGGTAAGTGCATGTGTGCTAATTTTAGGCCATGTTAGGGCAGGGTGCACGGCATTACTTAAAGTAGACAAAGCGATGGGACCGGATGGGATACACCCTAGAATACTGAGGGAACTTGGGGACGTTCTAGCAGCTCCACTGACTGACCTTTTCAATGCCTCGTTGGAGTCAGGAGTGGTGCCAAAGGACTGGAGAGAGGCTCATGTGGTGCCTTTACACAAAAGCGGAAGTAAGGATGTGGTTGAAAACTACAGGCCAGTTAGTTTAACTTCGGTGGTGAGTAAATTATTGGAAGCGCTGCTGAAAGAGAAAATAGTGAGGTTTCTGGAGTCCAGCGGATTACAGGATCCGAGGCAGCATGGATTCACCAGAGGCAGGTCTTGTCAGACAAATCTGATTGATTTTTTTGACTGGGTGACCAGGGAGTTGGAACGAGGGAGAGCTCTAGATGTGGTGTATTTAGATTTCCATAAAGCCTTTGACACTGTTCCTCACAGGCGACTTATAAACAAACTGAGCACCCTAGGGATGGACCCTAAAGTTACTGCTTGGGTTAGAAATTGGTTGGGTGGGAGGCGACAAAGAGTACAAGTAAATGGAGCTCACTCTGAGGAGAAGGATGTTACCAGTGGTGTGCCCCAGGGATCTGTCCTTGGTCCAATTCTTTTTAACATCTTTGTTAGTGATATAGCGGAAGGGCTGTCGGGTAAGGTTTGCCTCTTTGCGGATGATACCAAAATCTGCAATAGAGTAGACACCCAGGAAGGGGTAGATAAAATGAGGAGGGATCTAGCTAAGCTTGAAGAATGGTCTAGAATTTGGCAGCTGGGATTTAATGTTAAAAAATGTAAGGTCATGCATTTGGGCTGCAGCAATCCAAGGGAGCAATACAGTATAGGAGGTGAAGTACTTTTGTCCACTAAAGAAGAGCGGGACCTAGGCGTGGTTGTGTCTGATGATCTTAAAGTAGCTAAACAGGTGGAAAAGGCGACAGCAAAAGCTAGAAGGATGCTTGGGTGCATACGGAGAGGAATGGCTAGCAGAAAAAAGGAGGTGATAATGCCTCTGTATAAGTCTTTGGTGCGACCTCATTTGGAGTATGGTGTGCAATTCTGGAGACCGCACCTTCAAAAGGATGTGAACAGGATGGAGTCGGTGCAGAGGGTTGCTACCAAAATGATTAATGGGCTTCATTATAAAGCATATGAGGACAGACTTAAGGATCTTAATATGTACACCTTAGAGGAAAGGCGGGATAGAGGTGATATGATTGAGATGTTTAAATACCTCCGTGGCATAAATGTTCAGGGAGAGAGCCTCTTTCAATTGAAAGCAAGTTCTGCTACGAGGGGACATGGGATGAGGGTGAAGGGAGATAGATTCAGGAGTGATATGCGGAAATATTTCTTTACGGAAAGAGTAGTGGATCCGTGGAATAGTCTCCCAGTGGAGGTGGTAGAGATGAGGACAGTAACTGAATTCAAGAAAGCATGGGACCAACACAGAGGATCTCTAAAGGCAAAAAGTGGACTGTTGTAGTTGTTATGGAAGGACAGACTAGATAGGCCATGTGGTCTTTTTCTGTCGTCATATTTCTATGTTTCTATGTTTCTATTACTGCTGGAAACACACTTTCCACATCCCTGACAGTTAAAGAAGTGGCATTGCAGCTAGCTTGCTTTGGTTTTAGTGTCATTGGCCCGGTAGGTACAACACCATAGTGCTCTTTAGTAAAAGACGCTCTAAGCAGGCCGTATGACCCTTCTCTGCTGTCATGGTCTATGTTTCCATGTTGCATCATTAGGGTGACCATATAACTCCATGTTAAAGGGGCAGTCTGAATTGGTCTCTTTTAATTCCAATAAAAAGGAGATTTGCAATGGAAGTAGGGCTCCTGGGCTGGTGTATTCTGTATTTTTGACATCAGGGTCACCTTATATATTAGGCTTTTCATTTACCCAGTCTACTGCCAGAGATAAGGACAGCACTATACAGATATTTGGAGTTCCATAAAAAACTTACATCACACTGTCACTCTTACTGTTCTTTTGTCTGTTGTTTAGCCAGATACATAAAGAGATCCAGTGCACTTAAGCATCCATTCAGTCTGGATCTAAAAATTTAGTAAGACTTAGTAGACTTATAATAGTAATTTTACTTTATTATCAGTTAGCCATCCACGAAGTAGAGTGAACCTGCTGCACAGGCGACAGTTCTCAGTACAGCTGAGTTCTTAGTGGCTCCCTAGAGCTTGCAGTTCAACTGTGTTTACGTTCTTCTCTTCACTGCCAAATGCTCACTGAAGACACGCAGTTAAAGATATATTTTCACAATGAGAAGTGTCATGCAATCAAGCAGGTGCCCTGGAGTCCATAATGACTGACAGCCATAATCATCTGAAAGCCATTGAGAGGCCTGTGTGAAACAAGCAGATTATCTCAAGTTCACTTCCAAACTGACATACCTCAGCAGCCATCACACTTAGAACTAACAAGCATGCTAGTTGGTGGTTCACCAAGAAAAATATAAAAAGGAGCACCAAAAGGGGACAACATTCAGACACAAGTCACCGTAAAAGTTGGACCCTATAGATTTAACCCGGAATTCTGCCAGCTTTATAACTTTATCACAAAATATTTTTTGTTAGATGATAAACAACATACCACACTCGGTTGTCAATGTGACCATTTGCCATAAGTCCATTTTACTTTAATAATTATGCAACAACTTAAGAAATATTGATTAGTCAGAAAACTGGGGACTGTAGAACCCTAATCCCGACATAGTGCTATGTTTTAAGTGGCTAGAGCAAACGTATATAACTGCCCTGCATCAGGAAAATACTTATCAAATATCCAGCATATAAAACATCCACTGTGTGAAATCACAGAATGAAAAAACTTTCCAGAATACACGTATCCATCAATTTTTCATCACTTTCTTCAAAGCACATATTCGGTGTTCCTTATACCAATCGTCATAAAATTTAAATGGACTCCCAGGTTATCCATATTGGCTGAATCGCTCACTATTTCTGGTTCCCATCACAGCGACTTCTTAATACCTTGAAAACTACAGCTCCCAGCATTCCAAAAGTACACTTCAAAAAAGATAACTCCACTCCACATCCCCATTCATACCAAGGGGGGCTGTAGTACGTAAACGAAGAATCCAAGATTGTTCACAGAAGTTTCAAAGTACATCTCGATCCCCTTCTCTCCAGGCCTAAATTAAAATATAAATTATGAGGGGCACATTCAAAGTGTTTTAGCCAGGCCCGCTAACCGGCTCAAATACACTCAGTCTGATATTCAGCCGCACTAACCAGCTAGTCCCGCTGAATATTCCCACAGACCATGGAAAATCACCTGGTTAAAACTGGGGCGGTCTGTGGTGGGTGGTGACGGTGGCTATCCAGTAAATGGTGATATTCAGCCTCTAACCAGTTAAAGTTAGGACTGGTGAATGGCTTCCCTAACTTTAACCAGTTAGCGCCATCTTGTTAGCAGCTGGATATTGCCGCTAACCAGACAGTAGGCGTTGCAGTTCGATGAGTCCGGATATTCAGCAGCAGAAACCAGATATGTCCACCACTGAATAAGCGGGCTCTTATTAAAGCAGCGGCAGCTAGGCAGTTTAAATAGCCTAGCCGCCGTCACTGAATATGCCCCTCTATCTGTGTAGTGCCTGAAAGATGCTGCTATATGGATAATTTCTGGGTGCTGCCCTCCATCTGTTCCTTCACTATATGTATGGTGCCATGACAATTAGACATATTTCAATCTGGTACTAGCCTTTGAATATTTACATCATCAGTAGACATATAGCTTCCTTTGAAAATTGACCCCTTCGTTTCCTGCAGGACTTTTATCCTGTTTGATTCAAAACCATTCTTAGCATTTAGTACTAGTCCTCTTCTAACTTGATCCACCCTGTCATTCCGATATACATTGTACGCTGATATCACAGTGTCCCATTGGTTGTCCTCCTTCTGCCTGGTCTCTGAGATACCTATTATGTCTGTACCTTCATTTAATGGCTTATATTCTAACTTTTAAATCTTCATTTTTTAGACTTCTGGCATTTGCATACAGACAATTCAAAGTATGTTTTTATTTGTAGTCCAACTTGCTTAGCAGTCCATAGGGAAAATTTGGAATCATTTATTGTTGTCTGTTCTTCATCTAGATGGGCCTGGGTTTCTACAGCCTTTACAGTGACCTTTCTATTGGGCTGTTTTAACTCCCCCATTTTGCCATTATCCTTTAAAGATACCTCACTCCAAACCATGTGCTCCTCAGCAACTGTCTATTTTCTCCCACAATTTAGTTTAAAAGCTGCTCTATCTCCTTTCCAGATATTAGTGTCACCAGCCAGGTCTGAGTTCTACCATGGTTAAGGTGGAGGCCATCCTTTCAGAATAGGTTTTCGTTTCCCCAAAATGTTGCCCAGTGCCTAATAAATCTAAACCCCTCTTCTCTACAACATTATCTTGGCCTGACTCCTGCGCATGGAATGCAGAGCATTTCTGAGAATGTTAAATTAGAGACTCTAGATTTCAGTTTCTTACCTAAAGTCCTTACTTTGGCAGTATACAATATCTGGAAGCTCAGAGTGATCAAACATGATTTCTAGAACTGAACATTTCAGTTCCTCTAATGCAATTTTTGCCAGTTTCGCTGTGCAAGAGGTGGGATGGGATGAGGAATTGTGGTATCACCCTGCATATGCTTGTGCCTGTGGTAATAATGATGTGAAATCTGAAGGATGAATTCTCTCCCTTTGCAGGCTGAGTGGAGGGAAGAAGTGAAGAAACACTTTGAGAAGATAAAGAGTGAAGGGACTTGCATTCACCGCTTAGATGAAGAGTTGATACGGCGCCGAAGAGAAGAGCTTAGGTGTGTAATAAGAATTTCTCTTCTCTTTCAGTTTCAGTGGCTATCTAGGAATAGCAATGCAGGCATTTCAGTTCTTCATTGGTCATGAATTCCAGACTGGCTGAGAAAGTTCAGCATTTTTTTATAGAGAGAAGAGGCTAGAGCAGGGAGCCAACAACCTCTATTGATTTGGTGCCAAAAGTAGAACGGTGCTGCAGCTGGTTGTCTTGCCATTCTACTAGCATGAAAGCACGCCCCAGGCCTAATACTGTTTGATGCACAAGACATTTTCAGACCTTGCAGTGATGGCATTTTAAAGTGAGCAGTATGCTAGTTGGATGGTTCTGTGGCTCGCAGGCAGGGGTTGCAGATCCCTGAGCTAGAGGCAGACCTATGTAGACAGGTAAGAACTGTCATTAGCCAATCCAGCTTCTCACTGTGGTTCATAAAACCCTCTATTCTGGTACACCTCAATATCTCTTCTCACTTATCATTCTCCTTACACCACAACGCACTCTCCTCTCCATTCAGATGAACCGCCTTCACTTCCCTTCCGCCTCCAAGGCTCATCTTGAATCCATTTGTCATTCCGCATTCTACTTCCTAGGTCCCAGTTTATGGAATAATCTTTCTTCAGACCTCCACCTGGAATCCTCATTTGTTAAATTCATGTCCCATCTCAAAATCTACCTCTTCAGAAAGGCCTTTAATCCCCCCCGACTGCTTTTTATCGCCTGCCCTACTCACCTTTGTCCCTTTCTCTCTCCCCCTACCCCTCCCCATGAATGTGTATACTCTTGTTTCTTGTATGTAACAATGGAGTTCCTTTCCATTTCTTAACTATTTTATATTGTAAACTGCTGTGTTGCCTCCGCAAAGGGCCGTATATCAAGCTTTTAATAAACATAAACATACGCAGTTGAGCTTTTGCACACAATAACGGGTTTCCTCTGAGAAGAGCAACAAATAGGGACTTGGAGATGCATTTGGACATCTAAGAGTCTGGTTAAGGCCTCCTTAGCATATAGTGCTAGGTCTAAGAAGATTCAGCCCTTTTGGAGCTCCCAGTGGTCTCGACTGAATCCCGGTCCCCCTCAGATCCAGGAAGCCCCACAATGAGATACAGCAGGTCCCTTTCGAGGAGCAGCTGATTTGGGGATGGCTCTGGCAGTTTCTTTTGGTGTGGACCCAAATCCCCTCAGATCAATGGATCCTAGGGGTTCTAAGTCAGGGATACATGCTAGAATTTGCAGATCCTCTGTGGGACACCTTTATGGAGCCTTTATGGAGTCTTCCTGTGACTTCCTGCTCAAGTAGGTTGTGATTGCAATGCCTCCTGTAGTTGCAGGCTATTCCACCTATGTATTCCATGGAGCAGGGTCAGATGTGTTATTCCATCTATCTCACAGTGCCCAAGAAGGGGAGGTACCTTCCATCCCATCTTGTATCTGAAGGCAGTCAATACCAAGCTCTGTGTTCCACATGAAGTACATCAGGTTGATCATTGTGTCAGTCCAGCAAGGGGAGTTGCTTTCAGATTCCTATCTGGGAACAACACCAGCAGTTCCTTCGTTTCTGTGTCCTATGCTGACATTTCCAATTTTGGGCTCTGTCCTTCGGCATGACCACGGCTCCTCGCACCTTCTCTAAGGTCATGGTGGTTGTGATGGCATTCCTGTGCCCATAGAGAATCAGAGTTCTCCTGTACCTGGATGACTGACTGATTCAGTCAGACTTCCTGGAGAAGTGTAGGGAGGAGACAACCGTGGTGATTTCATGGATAGAAAAGCTGGTGTGGGTGATCAATTACCCCAAGAGCTGCCTCATGCCTTTCCAAGACCTGGACTATCTCAGAGCCCGGTTCAACCTGCACCTTGGTGGAGTGTTCCTGATGTCAGAATGGTCCATCAAGCTGCAAAGCCAACTCACTTCAGCAACGTGGGCCTGGGACTGTCTTCAATTACTGGGGTCCATGGCATTGACTCCGGAGCTTGTCCCTTGGGCCAGGGCACACATGTGCCCAATACAGAAGTATCAACTTTCAACATGGTTCCTCAGCTCTCAAATGTTCGGCCAGACCCTTCCTCTCTCCCCCTCCTCCCAGAGATCGAAGAGGAGCTAACGTGGTGGTTACAGTCACACCATCTGATGATTGGGATGCCCTTGGAGAACCAGATTGGGTGATAGTTACCATAACGTCATCCTGAAGAGCTTGGCAGCTCTCTGCATAGGTCAAATGGTTCAGGACATTGGAACCCAAAGGAGACCTTCTGGCCAGGGCCAGGACAATTTGCCTGGCATTTCAGAAGTTTCTGTCCCTTTTGGAGGGCAGAGCAGTCCAGGTGTTCTTGAACAACGCAACAGCAGTGATGTATTTCAACAGGCAGGGTGGAACTCACAGTGCTGGGGTGGCCTGTGAAATGGTGGAGCTGTGCATTTGGGAACAGGTAAACCTGGTTGATGTGTCAGCAGCACATATAACCGGAATCAACAATGTGCAAGCCAACTTTTTAAGTTGGTCTACATACATCCTGGAGAATAGGACTGAATCCTCATGCCTTCAAACTCATATTGAGGAGGTGGGGTCTCCCAGTATTCGACCTGATAACCACTCGATAGAATGCCAAGGTAGTGAACTTATTCATTCACGGGGGGAGACCTACAAGCGGCAAACTTGGATCTCCCACTTCGTATGTAGCCTCAGGAGGGTCTCGTCTTCCCTCTGTGGTCCTTGGTGAGCTGCCTCCTGTACAGGATTCGGTCTCGCCTGGACTTGGTGATTCTGGTGGCCTTTGATTGGCTACACAGACCATGGTACACCGATCTTCTGAACCTATTGGTGGAGTCTAATAGTGATAGAGGACCTCATTCTCTTCTCATGGCTTGGCCCTTGAGAGGCATAAGCTGTCCAAAAAGGACTACTTAAGAGCAGTAGTGGACACCCTGCTTAAAGCCCATAAAACCATTACCTCGGCTTATGTGAGAATCTGGAGGGTCTTCAAAAGTTGGTGTGCCTCACGAGCTCTGGTGGCCAGGAAGATGGACAAAGTTGCAGTGTTGCAGGGTCTGGTTCTTAACTCACTCAAGGTTCAGGTGGCAGCCCTAGCATGCTATAGGAGGCATGTTCAGAGTATGTCCTCGGTGGTGCCCCCCAATGTCTCCCACTTCCTCAGGTGAGTGAAGCAGATCCATCTGCCATTATGCCCAGTGGTTCCCCAATGGAGTCTTTTTCTGGTTCTGATAGTTCTTAAAGACCCTCCCATTTAGCCTATTCATGAAGCCTCACTCAAGGATTTGATCTTAAAGTGGTCTTCCTGGTGGCTATTGCCTGATGAGGCAGGTGTTAGACATTGTTCCCTCTAAGCTGTGCGCATGTGCACGCGCACACACCTCATCGAGCGAGCGCACATACTTTACAACAGAGCGCACAAAAATTACGGTTCTGATTCTGATAGAAAACAACACAGATGTCTTAAAATTTAAAAGTTGTTGTGTATTTACGGTTTTCACAAGTTCTACAATATTTTCTAGTGCAATCAATATGGTGTACATACTGTATTCTGAGGTGTAGTCAAATTGTAAAGTATATAACTCAGAGTGTCATTATGTGGCGCACAAAAATTTAACCTTCCTTCAAAAGCTGCACAGCTGATATCTTACGCGCAAACAGCCTACAGAAAATTAGAGGGAACATTGAGAGCTGCAGGCCTTGTCCTGCAGAGAATCCTTTCTGGTCCTCCCAATGGTACTGTCCCTTTTTCATCTCAATCAAACTGTCATATTGCCCTCCTTTCATGGGGGAGGATCTTCATTCAGACTCCTCTACGCGTCTGCTAGACAGGAGGAGGGTGCTGGTTTCTGGAGATTACTAACCCCTTTTGATGGTCAGACCATTTCTTCATCCTCTTCAGCAAACCAAGGAAGGGACAGATGGCAGCCAAATTGTCTATTGCCCTCTAGATTAAGGAAATTATTGCTTGCAGCATACCACAAGCCATTTCCTGGGCAGAGTCTGCCTTGGTATATCTGGAGGATACCTGGTCATCCCTTAGCACTTTGTGCAACACTACAGTTTGCAGGTGGGAGTCGCAGAGAGCGTATTTGGTAAAGAAATTCTCTTCAGGCAATCATCTTCCTCCCACCTTGGGTTCTGACTTCTTGAGTATATCCCACTCATCTGGACTAGCCTAGCAGGATGACAACATTTTTCGTACTTGATAATTTTCTTTCCTTGAATCCTAGACCAGGCCAGAACCTGCCCTGGAAAACCTCTCTTGCAAATTTGAGGGTCCCACCTCAATTTGAACATCTTGTTGGTATCTGTATCTGATGCAGAGTTGATTATGGTAATAACCAAATACTTGTTCCAAATGTTGCAATTTATTGTTGGTTATTAACTTTCAAGTTTCTTAGTCTTTTCTGAGTTTTTCAGTCTTGCTTACTGCTTGGGAAGTGTCATACTGGCTTTTCTCAGTGTTGCACCAGTACTTATGCAGAGTGATGCTGCCACTGAAAGTTGAACTTGAAAGTTGAATATAACCCACTCATCTGGACTGTGTAGCAGGACTGAGGGAAAGAATTATGGGGTATGCAGAATTTCTCCATGCTGCAGGTCTAAGTGTGTAAAAGCCACACAAACCTTCTAAAATGACTTGTATTGCATACAGAATTTTAAAATATTGTGTATAGGATTTCCGCCCAGAAGATAGCTTATATCCACACCCACAATAAGGGGATACAGATATATAGAAACATAGAAAAATGATGACAGAAAAAGACCACATGGCCTATCTAGTCTGTCCTTCCATATCAACAACTATAACAGTCCCCTTTTTTCCTTTAGAGATCCTCTGTGTTGTCCCATGCTTTTTTAAATGTAGATACTGTCCTCATCTCTACCACCTCCACTGGGAGACTATTCCATGGATCCACCACTCTTTCTGTAAAGAAATATTTCCGTGTATCACTCCTGAATCTATCCCCTTTCACCCTCATCCCATGTCCCCTCGTAGCAGTACTTGCTTTCAGTCGAAAGAAGCTTTCCCCCTGTGCATTTATGCCACGGAGGTATTTAAACGTCTCAATCATATCACCTCTATCCCGCCTTTCCTCTAATGTGTACATATTAAGATCCTTAAGTCTGTCCACATAATGAAGACCACTAACCATTTTAGTAGCCACCCTCTGTACTGACTCCATCCTGTTTATATCCTTTTGAAGGTGTGGTCTCCAGAATTGCACACAATACTCCAAATGAGGCCGCACCAAAGACTTATACAGAGGCACTATCACCTCTTGTCAGACAAATCTGATTGATTTCTTTGACTGGGTGACCAGGGAGTTGGACTGAGGGAAAGCCCTAGATGTGATGTATTTAGATTTCAGTAAAGCCTTTGACACCGTTCCTCACAGGTGACTTATAAACAAACTGAGCACCCAAGGGATGGACCCTAAAGTTACTGTTTGGGTTAGAAATTGGTTGAGTGGGAGGCAACAAAGGGTACAGGTAAATGGAGCTCACTCTGAGGAGAAGGAGGTTACCAGTGGTGTGCCCCAGGGATCTGTCCTTGGTCTGATTCTTTTTAACATTTTTGCTAGTGATATAGCAGAAGGGCTGTCAGGTAAGGTTTGCCTCTTTGCGGATGATACCAAAATCTGCAATAGAGTAGACACCCAGGAAGGTATAAATAACATGAGGAGGGATTTAACTAAGCTTGAAGAATGGTCTAGAATTTGTCTGCTAGGATTTAATGTTAAAAAATGCAAGGTCATGCATTTGGGCTGCAGCAATCCAAGGGAGCAATATAGTATAGGGGGTGAAGTACTTTTGTCCACTAAAGAAGAGCGGGACCTAGGCGTGGTTGTGTCTGATGATCTTAAAGTAGCTAAACAGGTAGAAAAGGCGACGGCAAAAGCTAGAAGGATGCTTGGGTGCATACGGAGAGGAATGGCTAGCAGAAAAAAGGAGGTGATAATGCCTCTGTATAAGTCTTTGGTGCGACCTCATTTGGAGTATAGTGTGCAATTCTGGAGACCGCACCTTCAAAAGGATGTGAACAGGATGGAGTCGGTGCAGAGGGTGGCTACTAAAATGATTAGTGGTCTTCATTATAAAGCATATGAGGACAGACTTAAGGATCTTAATATGTACACCTTAGAGGAAAGGCGGGATAGAGGTGATATGATTGAGATGTTTAAATACCTCCGTGGCATAAATGTTCAGGGAGAGAGCCTCTTTCAATTGAAAGCAAGTTCTGCTATGAGGGGACATGGGATGAGGGTGAAGGGAGATAGATTCAGGAGTGATATGCGGAAATATTTCTTTACGGAAAGAGTAGTGGATCCGTGGAATAGTCTCCCAGTGGAGTTGGTAGAGATGAGGACAGTAACTGAATTCAAAAAAGCATGGGACAAACACAGAGGATCTCTAAAGGTAAAAAGGGGACTGTTGTAGTTGTTATGGAAGTTCAGACTGGATAGGCCATGTGGTCTTTTTCTGTCGTCATATTTCTATGTTTCTATTTCATGAAGGCTTCCCTCTTTTTCTTCACCTTTTCAGCTACTTTTTTCGAAAGCCATAGCGGTCTCCTTTTCCTTTTACCTTTATTTACCATTTTAACAAAAAGGTTGGTTGCCCTTAAAATATCCCCTTTCAGTTTTTTCCCACTGTTTTTCTACATCCCCCAGCTGTTCCCATCGCGCTAACGACTCCCTGAGGTATTGGCCCATCCTGGCAAAGTTAGTTTTCCTAAAGTCTAAGACCCTTGCTTTTGAATGGATTCTAACAGCCCTAGTCCTAATACTGAACCACACCATCTGGTGATCACTGGATGCAAAATGATCTCCCACTATAACATCAGAAACACTTTCACCATTGGTAAGCACCAAGTCTAATATGGCCCCTTCACGTGTGGGGTCTGTTACCAATTGCCTGAATAGTTCTTCCTGTAGAGAATCCAGGATCTCCTTATTTCTAGATGATACTGCAGCAGGAATGTGCCAATCAACATCTGGCATATTGAAATCCCCTATCAGTAGCACTTCCCCTTTCCTAGCAATGCTGCGTATGTCTTCAATTAACTCTCTATCTACCTCTTCCTCTTGTGCAAATAGATTTCTCTTTCCCTCTTTCTAGTTTAACCCACAATGCCTCCTCTCTCCCTTTTAAGCTCTGTAATTCCAAAGCTTTAATATTATTTTTTACATATAGTGTCACTCCTCCTCCCCTTCTTCCTCCCCTCTCCTTTCTGAATAAAGTTGGTTGTACATCATTAGACCTTCATTTATTCAGTATCTTATCATCTTGATTGAATGTATTTACAGGCACACAGAATGAACACTTAACCTTGGTCTTTATTTTGTCCCCACCAGACATGCGCTGGATATCCGTGAGCACTATGAGAGAAAGCTGGAGAGAGCCAATAATCTGTACATGGAGCTCAGTGCCATCATGTTGCAGCTGGAGGTCCGGGAGAAGGAACTTATAAAGTATGTGCATGGGCTCACATAGCCTGAGAAAGGTTTTATGGCCATTTATCAAGGCTCCACCCAATATATTTGTTTTTTATTTGCACATTTGATCCACATACATCATCAATATAATCTGAGCGAACTATAATTCAGAAAATCAGTAGTTTAATATTAAGCAATAAACTCCCTCTCCATACTCTACCATCTTTCACTCTGCTATCTCTAGCCTTGTTTCCACCTCATTTATTTATTTATTTAATTAATTAACAGCTTTCCTATACTGCTTTATCTGGGAGCCAAAGCAATTTACGTTAGTGAACAGATTAACTTTGATGTTAATACAACCAAGTAACTATTTACATTCCATTAGCGGCCAGGCAAGCCCCATTTAACAAGTTCCCCCAGCTCACTGATCAAAAAGGCTACATTTTCTACTTTTTCCAGAATGTGAGTTAAGTCTTTCTAAGCAAATGTCCAATGGCAGTACATTCCATAAAAAGGGACTCTATATTGCAAAGTTCCAGTGCAACGTATATTGCAGTCTAATTCCAGAAAGGGCCCTTATCAAAATGGAGCTGATCATAAAATTGAGATTGTTTGTGTTGGTTCATATGACTGCTACAAGGCTTTTTAATAAAATGGTCTATCTAAACACAAACGCTGATGCACCATATGATCTTAAACTTATCTCCATTCTACGGGGAACCAATGAAGAGACAACAAAATAGGAGATATATGGTCCAAAGATTTCTTATTCATTAGCAGCCGAGCATATTTGAGGCTTTTATAGATGCGTTTTGCATTTGTATGCATAGCACCTATTGTCAAGGGTTCAGGCCTCAGGGAAATTTTGTCTGTCTGTAAACATGTTTGTTTTTGCTAGCCCACAGAAAATGCAGCGATTCAGTTTCTCCATCATAATGGGTTCGGCGTGGAGGAACTGGCTGATTTTACAGTTTGAAGTCCCATGAGAATTCAAATTGAGAGATCAGTCCAAACTTTGTTAACCACAGACCTGAATTGTGCAGAGCACCCATCGTGATGGGGGAAGTGTGAACCCCCACATTTTTTAGGAGCTGCAGCCAGAGGGATGAATCCCTAAGTAAAAGAGCAACTGGATGAAGGGGGAGGAGAGGGAGAGAGACTGAGACTGGGTAAAACTTGGAGGAAAGGGTGTCATGAGATGGAGAGACTGCAGGAAGGCTGTTTGGGGGGGGAATGAAAGAGAAAAAGAGACTGGGAGAAGGCTGCAGGGGATATGAGAGAGATACTGGAGGGAACTTGGGAGGGGGGTCATAGAGAGACATGCACACAGAAGCAGCTCCTGACTCTGCTCATGACAAACACACACACACACACAACTCCCAATACTCCTCATTACACGCACCTCCTGACGCTGCCCATGACACACATGCACAAGCAGCTCCCAACTCTGCTCATGACACTCACACGGAGCGACTGACACTGCTCATCTCACAGACACATACACGCAGCTCTGAAAACTGCCCATGAAATACACTCATGCGTGTGCCCACACACACACTGCTCCCATTACACATATACATGCAGCTCCCAACATTGCCCATGATACACACATATAGCACCCAACACTACCAATAACACACACACACAGAGCACCCAACATTACCCATCACACACACACATGTACCCTGCATATGCCTAATTCTGTGAATGGGGGAAACGTGCCATTATATCACACTGCAAGTATACACTTTTCATCTTGTATTATGCTGTGGAGCATAGCAAATTTACTCTTTGCAGCCCCAGATTCCCTATAGATGAGCTTTTGTCCTTAGTGGAACACCAGATCTGGTGCAAGAGATAAAGATGTTGTGGCCACTTGGCAATAGTGATCATAGCATGATCGCGTTTGATTTAATTAGTGGAGGAGGGATGGTAAGGAAATCCACAGTACTACCTTTTAACTTTTGAAAGGGAGACTATGATAAAATGAGGAAAATAGTTAAGAAAAAATTAAAAAGAGCAATTGCAATGGTTAAAGACTTACATCAAGCTGGGTGTTGTTGAAAAATACTATCTTGGAAGCCCAGACCAGCTGTATTGCTTTAAGAAAAGTGGAAGGAAGTCCAAAAAACTGCCAGCATGGTTTAAAGGTGAGGTCAGAGAGGCTGTTGTTGCCAAAAAAGCATCTTTCAGGAAATGGAAAAAAAGAGCCAAATGACGAAAACTGGAAACAGCACAAGCACTGGCAAGTTAAATGCAAGGCATTGATAAGGCAGGCAAAGGGAGAATTTGAGAAGCTTGCTGCGGAAGCAAAAATGCATAATGGACTTTTTCAAATACATTCATAGCAAAAAACCTGTGAGAGAGTCAGTTGGTTCATTAGATGATAGAGGGGTTAAAGGGGCACTAACAGGCGACAAGGCGATAGCAGAGAGACTGAATGAATTCTTTGCTTCGGTCTTTACTGAGGAAGATATAGGGATGTTACCCAAGACTGAAGTGGTATTTAAAGGTGTGGAAGAATTGAAGGAAATATCAATACATCGGGAAGATGTATTACAACTATTTGATAAACTGAAGTGTAGCAAATCACCTGGACAGGATGATATACATCCAAGGGTGTTGAAAGAACTAAAATATGAGATTGCAGACCTGCTATTAGTAATCTGTGAACTATCATTAAAATCATCTGTAATACCTGAAGATTGGAGGATGGCGAACGTAACGCAAATTTTTAAAAAGGGTTCCAGGGGTGATCCGGGAAACTAAAGACCAGTGAGCCTGATGTCAGTACCGGGAAAAATGGTAGAAACCATCATAAAGAACAAAATTTCTGAACATGTAGATAGTCATGGCTTAATGGGAGACAGTCAACATGGCTTTAGACAAGGAAGATCTTGTCTTACTAATCTGTTATGTTTTTTTGAAGGTGTGAATAAATAGGTAGAAAAAGGTGAGTCAGTGGATATAGTGTATCTGGACTTTCAGAAAGCCTTTGACAAGGTCCCTCATCAGAGACTTCTGGCAAAACTAAAAAGTCATGGGATAGGAGGCAGTGTACTATTGTGGAATCAGGAACTGGTTAAGAAAGCAGAGGGTAGGGCTAAATGGCCAATTTTCCCAGTGGAGAAAGATGAATAGTGGTGTACCCCCAGGGATCTGTGCTGGGTCCTCTGCTTTTTGACATATTCATAAATGACCTGGAAAAGGGAATAACGAGTGAGCTTATCAAATTTGCAGATGACACAAAACTATTTAAAGTTGTTAAAATCCATGAGGATTGTGGAAAATTGCAAGAGGATTTTGATAAATTGGAAGACTGGTTATCAAAATGGCAAATGAAATTTAATGTGGACAAGTGCAAAGTTATGCACCTAGGGAAGAACAACCCAAACTATGGTTACACGATGCAAGGTTCCACATTAGGAACCACCACCCAGGAAAAAGATTTAGGCGTCATTGTGGATAACATGTTAAAACCCTCCACCCAGTGTGCAGTAGCGGCCAAGAGAGTAAATAGAATGTTAGGTATCATAAGGAAAGGAATGGAAAATAAAACAAAGGATATTATAATGCCTCTCTATTGTTCCACGGTGCGACCACACTTTGAATATTGTGTGCAGTTCTGGTCGCCGTATCTTAAAAAGGATATAGCGTTATTAGAAAAGGTTCAGAGAAGAGCCACCAAAATGGTAAAGGGGATGGAAGGATACTCCTATGAAGAAAGGCTAAAAAGGTTAGGGCTCTTTAACCTGGAAAAGAGACGGCTGAGGGGAGCTATGATAGAAGTCTATAAATTAATGAACAAAGTGGAACGGGTGAACGTAGATCAATTGTTTACGTTATCAGAATATAGAAAGACTAGGGGACATGCAATGAAGCTACAGGGTAACCTATTTAAGACTAATAAGAGAAAATATTTTTTCACTCAACGTGTAATCAAACTCTGGAATTTGTTACTGGAGGATGTAGTAAAGGCTGTTAGTGTAGCTGGGTTTAAAAAAGGTTTGGACAAGTTCCTGGAGGAAAGGTCCATAAACCATTATTATAAAGGGATCCAGTATATCAATGCTTGACCCAATACACGCATTGTGGAACCTGTGTCTTTTGGGGAAACTTCTAGGTACGTATGACCTAGATTGGCCACTGTTGGAAACAAGATACTGGGCTTGACGGACCTTGGTCTGACCCAGTATGGCATATCTTATGTTCCTATTTCTGAACTAGAATCAGGGATCTTCCAGTCCAAGAAGGGTAGTCTACAGTGAAAGCTTTTCAGTTCTGGCATTTTGCCAGTGACTTATTCTTGGTGCTTATAGCACACTACTATATCTGAATTTCACCTCTAGTACTGAAGAAGTGCCAGGCTCGTTCAGACTAAAGATCCATCCAACCCAACATCCTGTCTCGACAGTGACTGTTCATGGTCACATGGAATTACTCAGCAGATCTTTCAAGGTTGATCCATTCCTTGTTGATTACTCCAAGAATTAAGAGGTGACAAACACCCCAGTCTCTGACTAATAATTATTAATGGACTGCGAAACTTGCCCAAATGTTTTTTAAAACTGGCTGCCTTGACAACATCCTTTAGTAATAGTCTCCAAATCATCTGAAAGGTGTCACAAAAATGGAAAAAATACCAAAGAGAGCTGGTGTAGACTAGGAATGGACTAGAGAGTGTAAGCCCTGTATCTGATAGTTACACTTGGTTTGGTTGTTCCATCTTGTTCTTATGTATACTAAGACACTGAATGGTGATTAAACATTGGAGTAAATTTACAAGGAGACTTGAGAAAATTGACATTGTTTCATCTAAAAGCATTTCCCAGACCTTTTACTTAGTGTCAATATTCTTTTGTAGACGTGAACAAGCCGTGGAGAAGAAATATCCAGGGACATACAAGAGGCACCCCGTGAGACCAATTGTACAACCTAACGCTGTAGAGAAACTGATTAAGAAGAAAGGAGGGACACATAAGCCTGGAGTTCAGGCAAAAAGGTGAGAATCTGCTTTGATTTTGTGCCATGGAAACTAAAAGCCTCTCTTTGATCCATGAACCAATATTGACTCCTCAAGCTTTTCTTCAGCTTCTCCATGAACGCTGTACTTTGGCCAGAAGGATTCATCTGTCCCATTGGTTACAGGAAGGCTAGTTTCCATAGTAGCTGAGTCTTATAGTATTTAAAGCCTAAGATGATTATTGCACCAAATAATGAGGCGATTAGGCATGCATGTAAAAAAAGCAATTTTAAAAGAGCTGCTGCTTGTACACTTGTGCAGGTGATATGCACATATTTAAAAGGGCATGTTTTGTGGATGGTTTGGACAGACCTTAAGGGGTCATTTTATAACAGGACACCTAGGTTTATAGGACAAGAATGTGCCTATAAAGTCTTTATAAAATACTACTAGTAAAAGTATATGTGTATTCCCTATTTTTCAATGGCAATACGTGTATATTTCAAGAAATTTGTCTGTCCGCATTTATACTTACCCCATATCACCCACTGCTCATTTGAATCTGCAGTTTGGAGGAGAAAAAAATTGTGCTTACCCCAGTGATGTTCAAAACCACCTTAAAAAGTCTGAGTTTTGGATCTCTGTTCCTTAAATAACTCCTCCTGAATGTGCAGTTTTGCAAAATCTGATGTCATGTGCAGGTTAGTAGGATCTGCTGCTTGTCCATGTTAAGTGCCATTTCTTAAACGTACAGAGCCCCAAATGTGACCTTTTGTAAAATGACTATTCCTGCTGTTGGTGCCACCATATACACATTTTTTCATGGCCTTACCTGTATTTTACAAACGCATTACAGACTTTGAACATCCTTGACTTGGACGTCTCATTGCTGACCTAAACGCCCTATTCAAAATTGGGCTGCACGTATGGTAGTAATTGACAGCTGTGCAGTCCTTACAACTACCATTTCCCTCAGGATGGTTGATGAGAACATCCAGAGAGTAGAGACTCAAGTGTCTGCCCTGCTCTCCGTCTCTTGCCTTTCACTTACACTGGGCTGTGCCCATCCTTATTGAATCCCCCCTTCATACATGAATAGAAGAATCTGATAGAAATTCAGCAAGTTCAGCACTAGGGTAGATAGATGTCTCCTGAAGCTTAAGACGCTTCTCTAATACTCCTAAATATAATGGGCCCGATATTCAGCAGCAGCAGTTAGCACCACTAAAGCGACTAACCACCGCCGCTAGACTTAAGACCCGAATATTCAATGTTGACCTAGACGCCCTATTCAGACAGGCATTGAATATCTGGGTTGCCATGAAGCTAACTGGGAACAGCTATATTCAGCCACTGCCCGGTTAGCTTCAGCAGCGAAAGTTAGGCCAGCCTTTACTGCACCTGACTTTTGCCATGTTTTGATATCCGGGCAGCAGATAATTATCGTCGCTGCTTGGTTATTGCCGGGTGCCACCCCTGGAATGCCCTGGACCACCCTGATGCTAACCGGCTAGCATCGGGGTGTGCAGTAGCAACGCTCACGGATATTCAGTGGCACTAATGATGTTAGTGCTGCTGAATACCCCGGTCAAGGGGATTAACATGGTTAGCAGGTCTGCTAACCGTGTTAATCCCTTTAAATATCTAGCCCAATAACTTTACACCTCTTTATGTTTACAAAATGTTAGCTCTGCTTTGATGGATGACCCAGGAACCATATAATTCCAAATAACAAACAGATAGCTCTGACTCATTGGTCGTATATATGTTGCCATATGACTAATCAATATTTTAATTTGCTCTTTAGGCCTGACCTGCTACGATCAGATGGCATTCCCAACATAGAGATGGCACCGGGTGGCTCACCAGTTTCTGGAAGCCCAAAAATGTCAACACAAGGTGGGAAAGGGAGATATCGGAGCAAGCCACGCCACCGACGTGGTAATAGTAAAGGCAGCCAGAATGATTTTGCAGGGATCCTGAAAGCGCAGCCATCACAAGAAAACTCACCACAACCATCTCAACATTCCCTCCATCCTCACCATAGCCTGCTTCACCACCAGCAACACCATAATCACCATCCAGTGAGCCATCACCATGCCCTCAACATCCACGGGCAAGACATAGCCAACTGTGCAAATAATCTAAGGTACTTTGGCCCTGCTGCAGCTCTGCGCAGCCCTCTGAGTAACCATGCACAGAGGCGCGTGGCAGGCTCCAGCCCTGACCTCATCTCAACCACAATGGACGTGGACTGCCAAAGACATCCAGGGACTGACAATATAGAGGAAGGGCGATGGGAGTGCTGTGAAGAAGGCCGGTGCAAGCTCTGTCCTGAGTGTAAGGAGACCGTTGGCAGCCAGGAACAGAGCAGTGTCCTCCCTCTGGAAGCAAAAGGTTCTCTCAATTGTCCTGAATCTTCAGGACGGGGTCCCTTGCAGGAGAACTCCAGATATACCGAAAAAATGAAGGATAATGAATTCAACAGCTGCCAGTCACCATTGTCCCTGGGCACACCCCAGCACCTTACCCCACCAGTTCTACCTCGCAAAACAAGACCTCTACGAAAGGTAAAGATAGCTATAAATCTTAAATCATGGACCTTCAAACCACTCTCTTATTTTCATGCGCGCAAATATTTTCTTAGCTCTTCATACTTTCACGATGACGCTTCTGTAGCCACAGTTCTCTTTTGTTATCGGAACCAGAGATTATATGTGAAAGCACCTCATTTGCAGTGTCTGTAGAATCTGAGTTATCTAGGAAGCAATATGGGTATTTATGACTGAGTGGAGCTGGCAAAACCAGTGTTCGGTGTGTTTTAGAATGCCTTTAGGAGGTCTATAACATATGTATTTGGGACTAACAAAGAAGGAGTTTAGGAAGTGGTGGATGCTGTCATTTATCATGAGAGCAGTGCCCTGGGAGGAGAACGGGAAGGAAGAGGTTAATGCGTTTAGGTAATGAAGTTAATCTGCCCTGCGCATTACCTATTGTGCAATTGCATTGCCCTATATGTTCTTTACTAGGTACATACATTTTCATGTTGTTCAGGTATTTTTTTCTTTAGCACACACTATGTGTCACTTTCCATGTGATTACTTTGGCCTGTGTGGTGTTTGTCATGTAATTTACTTGCCCTGTGTGTTATTTACCATTGAGGGAATTATGAAAATATTTAACTGGCTAAAATCAGGAGTTAATCAATTAAACCATTGCTTTTCAAAACTCACCCCCTCTGACTGACTAACTCTAATCTCTTAAATGCACAAGCACATAAATTTAGTGAATCAAAAAATGAGCTCTGGTTCAGTCAGGAAAAGAAGATAGCCAATTAACATGGATTTTCAGCACTAACCAGCTGACTTACTTCTAAAACTAGGGGAACAATTGACTGCTTCAGTCTAACTAGCCAAATTTCATCTGCCAGATTTAGGTAAATTTTCAGCCGAAAATACGCCTAAAGAGACCCTATTAAAATTAGCCAGTTCTTTGTTGCTCATTGACTCTTTGAAAAGTGCTCAAGAGGACTGCCCCTGCTCTGTGTCACTTACCGTAGAAAAGTATTCCATAGAAGCACTCTTTTCATTTTTATCCTTCGCTACAAATTAGCCATTCATTAAAATCTCTTCTTCAATCCTAGCTTGGTATTCCTATAGTGAGCAGTCCTCTTTTATGCCCTCTCCCTTAAGTGATGGTGGCTATATTTCATCAACAAATCCAGTATCCTATTCTCAATATTCTCAGCACTCTCTGACCGAATAAAGTTTTCCAAAACATTTTGATTTCTCGACCTCAAATACAGAACCTCACATAGAGGTCAATCTACTAGAGTGCAGTAGCATAGGAAGAATTACAATGGAAGGCTAAAGGGATTTACTAACTTGTGGTATCTAAATTCTACAGGATTTTAGATTCTGTGGTAATTTTTCCTGTGTTCTTGCTGCTGGGAACATCATGCATTCCCATTTGCAGAAATGCATGATGGTAAGCATGATCTTGGGCCCACAATCTCTTAAAAGAGACATCCTAAATTAAAAATAAATCTGACCCTCCCCCAGCATCTCCTCCTGATAAAATTTAAAACCTTTCGTAGGCCATTGGTTCCCTCTCTCTACCTTATATCAAATCTAATGGGGTCCAGAAATCCCTTCTGGCCTTGTGGCCCCCAACAATGACACAATGCCCCTCTGTAGCCCTAGTGAAGGCCAGAAGCTCAGTAATGAAGCCTATGCCCCCATAGTCCTAGTGCCATCCCCCAGAATAAAGACAAGGCTCTGATCTAGACCCTTTCTCCTCAGACTCCAACTCGCCCCTCCAGGTTAAAATTCAAAGGGAGCAGAAGTAATGCTTCTGTGTCTGGTCTTGACCTCTGAACATACATTTAGCGTGTTGGATTATAACAACCCAGAGTATTTATGATTTGATTAATAATATAAGATTGGGTTGGTTGGCCATTATGGAGTCATGGACAGATTAGCAGAATACAGCTGTGTTGAATCAGCTTTGCTTGCCAGAGTGTACTTTTGTATAGTTCTGAGTTCAGGAAAGCCGGGGGAGGGGGGTGCCCTTTTTGTTGCGTGTAATGAATTCCTGGCTTCCTGGCCGGGGCCTCAGTTCTTTTCCTATCTCCAGATTTCAAAGCAAGTGAGGAAAGAAATGAAATGAAAACAAAACACACAGAATTATACCATAACAACATCTGCTTAAAACTTTAAGCGGAGGAATTCACAGACCTGCGAACCTGAGCAGTCTACTGTAACCCCTCCCTTAGCTTGACTACAGTATTTTCTTTTATTAGGAAAAAATGCTACATTGTACAATTTCATCTTATCACTCCGTCATGTTTCTTGCTTTACTTTTTGTTTCTCCGGGAACAAGCAGGAAGTCAGTCTCACATATGGGTGATGTTGGTGCTGATGGAACCCACATGGTAACCTCTCCCCAGCTTTCAAAGAAAGCCTTTGGGAGATGTACCATGCATGCGTGGTCCCCTTCCTACCTAAGGGTGCCATCTTGCCCCAGTCTCCTTTTTTCCACGGAGGCCATCGGACGTGTGTCTGTTCCCCCTGGAAAAATTACATTTTTTTTTCTTGTCTTCCTCCTGTCTCCCGATTCTGCTTGCCTTCAGCGTCACGTTTGTCTTCAGGTTCCTTTTCTTTTTCCCCCTTGGGGGTTTTCTCCTGTGCGTGGGTTTTTTGCCCTTTCTGGCCGGGCCAAGGGAGTTTGACCTCGCGGGGACCATCTTCCCCGCCATGGCTTCAGTCAGTGGCTTCAAGTCTTGCGATCTTTGTGTTCACAATATGTCATGCATAGACCCATATGATTGTTGCCTTTGGTGCCTCAGGCCGGATCATGATACCTTGATGTGCAGTCTCTGCCAACAGATGACTCTCAAGGCTCTCCGAGGCCACAAGAAGCAGCACAAGTTGATTTTCCATAAGACCGACTCAACCTCAGAGCCGTCTGCAGGACCATCACCCTCGAGGGCTGCCGTGGAGGCCTCGGCTTCGCGCAGTGACCATGCTGCCTCGAGGTCATGGAGCATCGAGTTGGGGCTCCTTTGGAGAGGGACGCCCCTCAAAGAGCCTGACATTGTCAGTGGCCTCCTCAGGTGATGAGTCCTGGACTGTGGGAAGTCCCATGGCCCCCAGCCTCAGAGCCCTTGACAGGAGGCCAAGGCTGATGGTCGGAAGCGGCCCTTGAAGCTGCCCTGGCAGGAGAAAACACCATCAGCTTCCAGGGATTGGTCTCGGTCCTTCGAGGTCATCCTCAGTGTCTGTGCCAGTGGCTGTGGAGCCATCTAGCACGGAGGCCAGGATGGCAGCCTTAGAATGCAGTTTGTCTGCCTTCATGGCCCATCGGTGGGCTCTGATGCCCAATTCCTCCAGGTCTTCACTCCCGACCACAGGCCCCTTCACAGCGAGGGCCTCCTCAGAGGTGGAGCCGATCCTCGAGCGCCATTGACCTCGAGAGGCACCTCAGGCCTTTCCCGATCCCATTCGGGACGGAGGACTTCCCTGCACTGTGCACTCAACTGAGAACACAAGAGCATTGGGACCCCCGAGCCATCGGGGCTGGAGCTCTAGCCCAAGGCCCGGAGGACCCTTGAGGTCTCTTCTGACTCTAGGTCAGACTGGGAGACTGAGGACAATGAGTCCTCGGACACCTGGCTCCACAGGGATGTGCCCTCAGACTCTTCCCCTCCAGAGGCCCAGCTCCAGTCCACACTCGAGGATCTGGCCTTTCTAGACTTTGTGAGGGATATGGCAAAGACCCTTGTCTTCACCACTGAATCCGAGGAAAAGCCTCGAGCAGAGGACCTCAAGATCCTCCTGTACGAGGCTCCCCCCTCCCAAGGAGGCCCTTACAGTACCTGTTCTCCTTATCGTGGAGCGGCTGCTCTTCAGTATGTGGGAGACTCTGACTTTGGTTCCCATTATGAGCAGGCAGCTGGACTCAATGTACTGGGTCTACCGGAGCCCTGGCTTCCAAAAAGCTCAACTGCCTCACAACTCCACGGTAGTGGAGTTGGCCATGCTTAGGCTCAAGAGCTAGAAAACGCACTCCTCTGTGCCCCGGATGGCCCGCACCATAGATGCCCTGGGCGGGAAGTGCTTCCAGGGCTCAATGCTCATCATCCAGATCCAGGCCTGTCAGCTGTACATGGGCATGTACCTGCGGGACAAGGTGAGGGAACTCACTGGGTTCTTGACTGGTCTCTCCGAGGATCCTCTTCAGCGGTTCTGGACTCTGGCCTCCAAAGTCAGAGAATGCTCCTAATTTATGACTTGAGCAACCTATGGCTTTGAGTCGGCAGCTAGAGTAGCAGTGGTGGGACATGGAGCAATGGGTATAGGACAAGTTGCTCAATCAATGCCAAGGAGAGAAGCTCTTCAGCAATCCCATGACGAACAAGGCCGCCGAGCTGGCGTCCATGACCAGAACCAGGCTCTCTAAGAAGATCGCTGACTTTTCCTGATAAAAATCTTCAGGTAAAAAGCCCCTATACCCGAAACAGAAGCTTACGGAAACTACCCTCAGCATTTGGCCTTCCAGCTCCCCAACAGGGTGAGCAGACCAAGGAACAAGGGCATGACCCTCATAAGTCTAAGGCCCCCAAGCCCCAGACTGCACCTCAGGTGCAACCTGGGGTGGGAGGTTGACTCCTGGGGCATAGCCTCTCTTCCCCCGGAAGGGCCTGCCCGCAGCACATGGGGGGGGGGGAGCGTCTGATATTCTTCGCTGACTGCTGGCCTGCCATCACCACCAACGTGTGGGCCTTGCAAGTGGTGAAGGAGGGGTGCCTCCTCCACCTTGAACGGACACCCCCACCATTATTTCTGGGAGGGCTCCCAAATGCATCCCCTTCACTGGGACTTGCTTCAGCAGGAACTCGCAATCCTTATGGCAGATAGGGCAGTGGAATCCATCTCCCTCCACCTCAGGGACAAACCTGCTACTTCCTGGTGCCCAAAAGGACTTTTTTTGGGGGGAGGGGGGTGGCTCATCCTAGATCTGTGAGACCTCAACCAGTTCCTGGTGAAAGAGAAATTCAAAATGCTCTGCCTTGAAAATGATCTGCCATACTTCCGGCAGGAAGACTGGCTATGCTCATTGGATCTAAAGGATGCCTATACACATATCCTTATCCACCCTCTTAACAGGCAGTACCTCTGTTTCATGGTAGAAGGCTGCCACTATCGGGGACAAAGTCCTGTGGCTGACAACCTCAGCTGGTGGCAACAGCTCCAGCACCTGCAGGCCTGGTTGCAGGCGAAGAGCCTCCAGAAGATCAACCTCTTGGAGCTCTGGGCGATAGTGCGTGCCCTCTGGGCTTTCAAACACCACCTTCAGGACCAAGCAGTCCTAATCCAGACTGACAACCAAGTGGCAATGCTCTACATCAACAAGCAGGGAGGGCGGATTTGTCCCTCCTGTGCCAGGAGGTGGTGAGCCTCTGTTTCTTCGCCAGCAGCAGCAGGATGTCCTGTGGGCAGTCTACCTCCTGGGCCAGGACACTATCCTGGCAGACCATTTCAGCCAAGTCCTCCAACCACATGATTGGTGACTGGACCCCAGAGTGGTCAATCATTCCACCTCTAGGAGCTCCTGCAGGAGGACCTCTTCGCCAGCCTGGCCAATGCCCAGCTAACCTGCTTCTGCCCCAGATAGCCACATCCCTCACGGGTGGTGGCAGATGCATTCCTCATTCCATGATGGAGGGCCTTTTCTATGCCTTCCTGTCCACACTGTTGATCGCTAAGACCCTGTTCAAGGTCCAGCTCGACAGAGCCTCTGATACTGGTGGCTCCTTGGTGGGCCCAGCAGCTGTGGTTCCCACTGCTCCTCCGCCTGTCCCAGGTGCCCCGGTCCCTCTGGGGTGTGACTCGGGCCTGCTGTCACAGGACAACAGCTCCCTCCTGCACCCCAACTTGGGGTCCTTGTCTCTGACAGCTTGGCTGCTGAAAGGGTAGCCTTGGCCACCTGTTCTCTGCAGTGAGATGGAGGCAGTCCTTTTGGCTTCCCGCATGCCTTCCACCCACTGGGCCTTTGCGGTTCTCAGTTTGGTGTGCGGAGAGGCAGATTAACCCCTTCTTCTGGTCCTCCAATACCTGCTTCACCTGTCCCAGGCAGGGCTGAAGTCCTACTCTGTCAGCGTACACCTGTTTGCACTTTCAGCGCACCATCATGTTGTCGAGGGCACAGTCCCTCTATGTGCAACCCCTCGTAGCTCGCTTCCTGAGGGGCCTACTACTCTCTAGGCCACCCGTTCGCCCCCCAGTGGCGGAGTAGCATCTCAACGTGGTTCTTTCAAAACGTACTGTGCTATCCTGTAAGGTGGTCTTCCTCATAGTGCTCACCTCAGCTCGCAGGGTCAGCAAGCTCCACCCTATACGAGGTTCCAAAATAACAGGATCATGCTCCACACACACACCATGTTTCTGCCTAAAGGGGTGTCTCCATTCTATCTCAACCACATTCTTCCCACGACCCCATGCCAACAGGGCAGAGGCCGCTGTCCACACTCTGGTCTGTAAGTGGACCCTGTCTTCTACCTGGAATGTACCCAGGCCCACCATCACTCCTCACAGCTCTTAGTCTCCTATGACCCAAATTGGCTGCGGACAGCGGTCTCTAAGTGTACCCTATCCACTTGGGTGGTGGACTGCATTGCCTTTGCTTACGAGCAGGCTGGTCTTTTGCTGGAGCCCTCGGTCATGGTGCACAGCGTCCCGGCCATGGCGGCCTCTGTGATGAACCTGCGCTCTCTCTCCCCTTGGTGTAGATCTGTAGGGCTACCACCTGGTCCTTATTCTATACCTTCACAGCCCATTACCGCATGGAGAGGGAGTCCTGCCAGGACAGTGCCTTCGGCCATGCAGTACTCTGTCATTTGTTTGGAGTGTAAGGCAACTCCTTCCCTCTGGCCCTTCTGTGTGTTCAGGCTACCGGAGAATTGGTTCCTTGCTGACATTTAGGGCTGCTTGTAGGTTTGGTGTTCCTTGACTCTGTTGCTGCTTCTCACGGTCTTCCTTTTCTGGTCTCCCGTGGCTTTTACAGGTTTTTTTCAGTAGCCTGTAGCTAGGGAGTCCCATATGTGAGGACTGACTTCCTGCTTGTTCCCGGAGAAAGCGTAGTTAGTCACCTGTAACAGGTGTTCTCCAAGGAAAGCAGGAAACAGTCCTCACAACCCTCCCTCCTCCTCCCTGTGCAGTTGCTTTCTTTTTGCCATCTTGAGCTATGTTATCATACTGAGGCAAGATGGCACCCTTTGGCGGGAAGGAGACCATCCATGCGTGATATGTCTCCCAAAGGCTTTCTTTGAAAGTTGGGGAGAGGTTACTGCGTGGGCCCCATTGGCACCAACGTCACCCATATGTGAGAACTGATTCCTGCAGTCCCCGGAGAACACTTGTTACAGGTGAGAAACTACACTTTAACTACATGTTACAGATCAAGCTAAACACTATGGGCCCGATATTCATCTGTCTGCAGTTTGGAAGAGACATTCTCCTCGATGGTGCATAGCTCTCCCCACCAACCTCTAAATCGGATATTCAATGCCGCAGTGATGGCATTGAATATCCGGTGATCGCCGCCAAGGCTGAGCAGGCAGCAGCAATATTGGATGCTGCCCGATTAGCTCCTGCAATTTAAAAATAGGCAAGGGTTTTCCTCGCCTATCTTTAAGGCACAGATCACTAACCGGACAGCATCCAATATCTCTGCCGCCCAGTTAGCACCATTCTCCACTTCTGCTCCACCACAGAACACCCCCACATGCCCCGATGCTTACTGGATAATATCGGGATGTGTAGGGGACTTAGATGGGGATATTCAATGGCACTAACTGGCACATAAGGCATTTACACAGTTTACTGGGCTGTAAACCATGTAATTACCTTTTGAATATCGGACCCTACTTGTTTCAGGTCAAGCTGGACAGAGCCATATTGACCACTTCTAGTCATGACAAGCATTCCTGCAAACAAAAACATTCTGTCTCGAAGAAGTAACCTTCAATCATAAACACCACTTGTGAACCTGTCAGTATATTCAGAGCTGTTCTCACTCTGTAAACTTTTCCTTGAGACCTCAGCCCCCATTCAAGTCCCTTTCTACACTTTATTTCAAGTATGGTTTCAGCTTATGATTCTATCTGAGGGGTAGATTATAAAGAAGCTCGGTCAGTAACCTCATATCAGCTGGGGGTGATGGTGGTACATAGAGCACCATAACTATAGGAAGTTAATAGAGCAAACTTTTTCACTTATAGTGAAGATAGCCAAATTTGGAAAATTTATGGCCATCTTGTGTGATTTTGATCTGCATGTGAGTGAGTCACTTGGTTATGCTCAGAATTTTATGGAAGAAATGATGTTGATTGGCTTTGTCCTGTTAGACCAAGAACCTACACATCTGGCTGGGCATACACAGAATTTTTTTGTCACTGGGTGCATTAAATGTATGGTTACATTGGGAGATGTAGGGCTACAGACAGGATAAAGTAGAGGAGTCTGTGGTACAGAAGCTATGATCGGTTAAGGTTCAGAAAAGTCCATCTGCTAATGATTTGGGTAATATATTAGGTCCTGTTCGAGAATGCCATCATTAGTTGAGAATTGTGGATTTAGTAGGAGTTTGAGAAAAAGAAGTAGTTATTGCCCTGGATCCAATAGCTCGACCCAAGAAGAAACTAGTGAAGGAAGGGCAGAAATTAGCCTTTCAAGTGATTTATGGCTGATGAAAATAGTACAAAGAAAATTCAAGCTACTAGAAATGAGTTAGCAATTATGAGACAAATAGGCTTTCTTTACAGATTCATCAGTCCAGGGCCCAGAAAGTTTGACTTAAAGGTGTTTCTAATTCGGGGTTAGGATTAATTCCATCACTGGAGATAAGCATGGATTTTGCTACACATTTTCAGAGAAAGCCAGAAGATGGAGGATCAAGAGGAGGGAGTAGGGTAGGGTGAAGCCAATGTTGGGATGGAGGTGAGGTTGCGATTAGTGGGGATAAGGGAGGTGCAGGAGTTAGGGGCGAGTTTCTAGTTCAACCCTAAAAGAAATGTTAAGTATTAACCCGGTATTTTGATTTTTGCCTGCGGAATTAATGAGGAATGATAAGGGCTTTTCCCAGAAAGGATTATTTTGATAATAAATGCAAACCTATAGGAGGGAGTGTTCCCCTACTGTTGAAGACATCAGTTGCAAAAATTCTATTGAAACAGACCAATCTTGATTCTTTGGAATTGAATGATTTCTACCTAGTGGTCAATCTGACAACCTTGGAATAGGTGATTGAAAGATTGTTGAAGGTCCATTCTTAGTTTTTGAATACAGATAAGGTTATAAGTAGCTATCAATGTAATTTTCAAATACAGAGACACTTCTGGTGGCTCTTATGGATGGGTTAGTGAAGTACTTGGAGGGTAATGGGAGTACTGCAGTAGTTTCATTAGATCTCTCAGTTGAATTTGACTGGGTGTATTATTCACTTTTATCAAGACTGCAGATCTTTGGTTGAGTGGTATAATATTTTAACAGTATAGATCATTCTTGCAGGTCAGATCTCAGGTGGTTCAAACAGGGGCGGCCCAAGGGGGTGTGGGGCCATGTGCAGAGACTCATTGCGAGGCCTCATTTGCATACATATTTGCATAATGTTAATATGCGCTAACCTTTAGTAAACATGCCTCTTAATGAGTGTCTGGATAAAGAAAAACTACCAGATTTCTACATTACTATATTCCAGTGTCAACCGCCAGCCACATTAGGAAATACTATAAACACTGCCCATTCAGAACACATAGCAAACCCACCGTTATCATAACAGCACTATCAGGACTCACAAAGTACCAAACCCTACCTATCAAAAGGCAACACAGCAAATATTAAAACAATATATCTCAGAGAATACCAATACATCTACTGGGGAAAGAGAACAAATGGCACTGTCAAATAGAAACTACATGAACAGAATACCTCAGCTCGGTTACACATGCAGAACATAGACCATCACCAAACAAAGAACAAGGGCTCACAATTTAGAAATAGGAAGACAATATTTAAACTGGGAACCCCAAAAGCCAAGCTTTGAAAATACAACAACACTGGAGAAATAAAACTATAAATTAATTTCCTCTTGTACTAAACAAAATGCAAAGACATTAGCGATTCAAATTTCCCAGAGCTGACATATTCCAGTTAATAAATTCAAAATAAAAAACATATTTTTCTACCTTTTGTTATCTGGGCATTTTATTTTTCAGTTGCAATTGCTCCAGTTACTTTTTTTCTGATTTCTTCATGTCTTCTGCTAACTCTCCATTGTCTGCTGTCCATTTGTTCCTTTCTTCTCTCTTCTAGTTTTTTCCATTCTCTTTCTACATCTGCTTTAACATACTGATCTTTCCCCTTTTGCTCTTTCCTCCATTTCTTTCTTTATTCCTTTTTCATCCACTCAAATTTCACCCTTCCATCCTCAATCCCCACTTATTCTCCCAATACTCGGCCAATCATAGATTTTTCTTCCCTCCCACACATACTATGTTCCCCCTCTCCATCCTCACTCCCCCAACCCCATTCCCTTCTAGTCCTCCCCTAACATCAACTCCCTTCTATTTCCAGCCCCACCCAGCATTTGCTCCCTTCTGGTCCCATTCTCCCATCCTTCCGCATTAGCACATTTCCAGTCGTAGTCCCCCCATTAGCCCATTTCCAATCCTAGCCTCCCCATCAGCCATTTCCAGTCCTATCCTAGCCCCCATCAGCCCTTTGCAGTCCAAACCCCCCATCAGCCTATTTCCAATCCTAGCCCTTCATCAGCCCATTTCCAATCCTAGCCCCTCATCTGCCCATTTCCAGTCCAAGTCCCCCCATCAGCCCATTTCCAATCCTAGCCCCCACATCAGACATTTCCAGTCCTAACCCCCCCATCAGACATTTCCCATTCTATCCTAGCCCATCCATCAGCCCATTTCCAGTTCGTCCCCCACCCCCCACTCAGCCCATTTTCAGTCCTTCCTCAACATCAGCTCCCTTCTAGTTCCACCACCACCCAGCATCTGCTCCCTTCTAGTCCCATTCTCCCCCCCTGCAGCCATTTTCCAGTCCTATCCTAGCCCCCCCATCAGCCTATTTCCATTCCAAGCCCCCCCCCCCCATCAGCCCATTTCCAGTCCTAGTCCCCCCATCAGCCCATTTCCAGTCCTATCCTAGTTTCCCCCCCCCCCCCCCTTGAAGAGCCCTGTGCCTATCTGACCGGCTTGAGATGGAGCTGGGGATGCCCAAAGCCCCGACTCACCTTTGCACAGCACTGGAGTGAAGGGCAGTGTGTTCCTTCATTCCAGTAGCTGTGTTCTCCTTAAGTGCGCTGGCACACCGAACGTTAAAAGGCATTTCCTGTTTCCCAGCACTCAGCGCGCTTCAGGAGAACACAGCTCCTGGACATCGCTCTTCACTCTGGCACTGTGCAGCGATAAGTTGGGGCTTCAGGCCTCCCCGGCTCCCTCTGAAGCCAGCCGATACTGCAAACCAAACACCATGTGCAGAATGGAATTGGTGGGGGGCCCTGTGTGAACAACATTCTCTCTCAGTGGACGGGATGGCCCTTGGTTCAGATGGGTGAATATTATTCTACTGCCTGGACTTTGCAATAAGAGTCCTGTAGAGATATTGTATCCCTATATTTTTAATAGTTTCTTGATCTCATTATGTAGGAGGAGGATTTCTGTGGGGATTCATTTGCATGAGTTTGCAGATGATGTTGGCTTGATTTTCCTAAGTGCGGTGAAGAGGTGTGGAAAAGGAGAAGACTTGGATTACTTCCTGTCTTTCAATTATTTCAGCCTAGTGTAAGATGAAAAGTTTAGTGTTAAATGTGAAGACATTGGTTAGTGTTGATGAGAAAGGTAGAGATGGATTCATCATGTAGTATTAAACTGAATAGTCAGGAGTTGCCTGATCCTACAGTGATAAGGGCTTTGAGAGTGTTGTTAGGTACAACTCCCTCTACGATTCCACAGATTTCAGAGGTATGACATTCTTTCCATTGAGAGTGATCTGATAAGTTAGGATGGTTTTGGAGGTAAAAAATCTGGCAACAGTAGTATAGGCATTAATAATAAAAGTTTGATTATTATAATATTCTGTATTTGGGATTGACAAAGAGGTTAGTGACTGGATTACAATTGATCCAAAATATAGCAACTCGACTTGTGAAGGGGTAGAAATTTTTTGATGCTGGTTATTCCATTATTACATGATTTGCATTGCTTGCAGTTTGAAATATTGATGTTGAACTAAGACCTTATGAGGGCAGTTTTATAATAGATCGCCAATATGTGAAGGCCAGGTAGGCACCTAGTTTTAACCTCTGTTTTAAGGGTTCATAGGTGCCTATGGTGCTCAACAAATCCTGGATGCCAGGTCACCATGACGCCTAGAAATTGCACCCTGGCACCTGGGATCTCATGCCCCTGAATTGTTTGTTTTAGTCGCAGCTACTGAAGAGTGCTGTTTCCAGTTTTCCCACCATGATCATCTCTCTGTGTGCTTGAGCAAGATTCCCTCATTTTGGCTTACAATTTTCTGACTCTCTTCTCCATCAGAACGGGGATGACACATCTGAAGAGGAAGAGGGTGAAGTGGATAGTGAAGTGGAATTTCCCCGAAGAAAAAGGTAACAAGTGACAACATGTTAGAAACCAGTTTCTTTTTTATAATCTTTTCTTGGTGCCTTTTTGATTGGTTTTAATGGGTTTAATTAATTTAACATTTATATTCCCAAGAATTACCCAAAAATGGGGACTTAGGTGGATTTTATGGACTCTTGTCAGCAATCCTTTGGTAAAGCTGGAATCATGAAGCGATAAAAATATAGGAAGGAATATTCAAAGACATTTTAGGTGGTTTGCAGACCTGCAAACACCCTAAATGGCATGTAGTGACAATAATGTGGTTAGTGCCGCAGAATATCCCTAGTGTCGGCCCCTAAGCACCCTGATGCTAGCCGGCAAGTGTCTGGGCGTTCCTGGGGCAGAGTTGAGACGGCATCCGGGGATAACAGGCTAATGGTGATATTCAGCTGCGCTAACTGGTTATCTTACAGCAGCTAAAATTAGGCGAATATTGCTGCTAACTGACTATCCGGCCAACCCAGATATTCAATGTTGGTGGCCAGATATGGCCCCGGCATTGAATATCAGGGTTCAGTGGTGCCGGCTATCCACTTTATCAGCGTTAACTGCCTCCACTGATACCTCCCCCACCCCAGTACAGTATTTCATTTGACAGTGAGATGTGACTAATTAGTTGATTAATGTGGAGGCCCTCTCCATTCCATATCAATTGCAATCTCATTAGGGCACATTTACAGGTAGGGCTGTGATGCTAAACGTGCAAGTCCCAGTGGATGTGGGGAAAAATAACAAATGATGGCAGATAAAGACCAGCCTGACCCATCTACTCTACCAGTAAGATGGTTAGGATTGTAACTGCTGCCCCCTCCGTTTAGGGTTATAACCAGGTCCCCATTGCTGCCTAGGGCCGATGCATGGAGTATATCTTCTGTTGAACAACTTTGCTGGATTGCACTTGGAGCTTCCCCTGAATTGTCTTCATAGCTACCTTGCTTATAAACCTCTTTTTTTGTGCCTAAAATACGAATGATACTAATTATACCCTTTGGGCCTGATATTCAGCGTCGGTGGCTACTGTGATTACGGTGGCTAACTGCTGGTGCTGAACATTAAATGTGAATATTCAATGCCGGTGTCATATGCAGTCCTGACATTGAGTATCTGGGTTCACCACAGAAGCTAACTGGGCAGCGGCGATATTGAGCCTCTGCCCGGTTAGCTCCCACAGGTAAAGACAGGCCAGCTTTTGCTGCACCTATCTTTACCCATGGGTCGCTAATCGGGCAGTGGTGCAATATCGCCATTGCCTGCTTAGTGATGGGTGCCGCCTCCGCTCTGCCCTGGAATGCCCAAGACACACCCCAATGCTCTATGGTTAGCATCACGGCAGAAAATCACCACTGACTGGATAGTTAATGATGCTGGCCCTAGAATGCCATGGCGCTAACCAGATACCACTGGGGCATTAACTTGGATAGCAGGGGATAATTAGCAGCACTAACTGGGTTAATGCTGCTGAATATCCTGGTGAGCAGCATTTATACAGTTTGCAGGTCAAAAAACTGCATAAATGCCTTTGAATATGCCCCCCTTGCTTGCTCTCCCTGCAGGTAAAACAGTGTGCTGATGGTTCCTTAAGTGTGTGTCTGGCTGTCAAAATCTGTTTTGCTATGACTGTTGCTGCTCTTTGCACCTTTTAGAAACTGTTGCCCTTGCCTGGTGGTTGAGCCAGCCCTGGGCACTCAGTGACTTACCCACCACGAAACTCTAGTTACTCACCTGTAACAGGTGTTCTTCAGGGACAGCAGGAACCAGTCCTCACATAATAGGTGACGTCAGCACCGATGAAGCCCCCGTGAAAGCATCTCCCCAACTTTCAAAGAAAACTTTTGGGAGATGCACCATCCATGCGTAGTCCCCTTCCCACCCAAGGGTGCCAGGTTGCATCAGTCTAATGACATAACTAAGACGGCAAAAAATAAAATATGGTAAAGAAGCAACTCCAAGGGGAGGAGGAAGGGTTGTGAGGACTGATTTCCTGCTGTCCCTGGAGAACATCTGTTACAGGTGAGTAACTACGCTTTCTCTGGGAACAAGCAGGAAGTCAGTCCTCACATATGGGACTCCCCAGCTACAGGCTATCGAGAACCTGTAAAAATGCCTCAGCAACCTGCAAAGGGTGAGCCGTGATCAGCAGCAGTTGAGTCCCTATTGAGAGACTCTTGCAAGAACCAAGTATCCGGCAGAGAACCAGCACCTCGGTAGCCTGAATACAGGAGGGTCGGAGAGCAGGAGTTGCCTACCCCCCAAAGAAATTAAGGAGAGGTACCTCAAGTGGCAGGTAGCCAGAGGCTCAAACAGTGGCTTAGTGAGCTGCGAGAGCACCACATTGAGATCCCACTCTGCTGCTGGAGGGCGGACAGGGGGTTTGGGTAGCATAAGGCCCTGCAAGAACCGAGACAGAAAGGGCTGAGCCAAGAGGGGCTTGCCCTCAACGGAGTGCACTGTGATAGCTCTCATGTGTACTCTGACCAAGTTGGACTTTAGTCCCACCTGCGACAGATGGAGCAAGTACTGGAGTACCACTTGTACCGAGCAAGAGAATGGGTTCGCCCATCTTTCAGTGCACCACACCAAGAATCGGTACCACTTGAAGGCATAAGCCTTTCTTGTGGAAGCCTTACAAGAGGTCAGAATAATCTCTTCCACATCCCATGGGAGGTTGAAGGGAGCTAACACTACCTTTTCAGCAGCCAGACCGTGAGTGACAGGGACCCCAGATTGGGATGTAGGAGAGCCCTGCTCCTGGGAGAGTAGTCCTGTGGCTCGGCCCAGGGGAATTGGCGACGCCACTGACAGGGAGAGGAGCAGCAGTAGCCAGGGTTGCCTGGGCCACTGGGGGGCTATAAGTATTAGTGATGCCCTGTTGCGCTTGACCTTCAAGAGGGTCTTGGCAATCAGTGGTATTGGTGGGAAGGCATACAGGAGACTTTCCATCTATAGAATTAGGAATGGGTGCAGCTGGCGGGAGCAGAAGCGGGGCAACTGCGTGTTGTCTGGGCTGGTGAACAGGTCCACCAGGGGGGATGTCCAAGAGTCACAACAGCCAGGAGGCCACTTCAGGATCAAGGTGCCACTCGTGCAACTGGAGGACTTTGCTCAGCTTGTCTGCCAGGGCATTGCCTTGGCACGGGAGATGACCGCTCTTAGGAATATCCCTCTGCGTGTCGCATAGGAGCAGAGGGCTACCACGTCTTGGCAGAGGGAGTACGACCCCGTGCCCACTTGTTTGCTCACATAGAACATTGCAACCTGGTTGTCGGTCTGGACCGGCATTGACTGGTGCTGCAGCCGGTGTCGGAAGGCTCGGAGAGCCAGACATATCTCCCAGAGCTCCAGCAGATTGATTTGCATATGGGATGCCACCTGGGACCAGCTGTCTTGCATTTGGAGGCCCTCGCAATGCGCTCTCCAGCCCAGTAAAGAGGTGTCTGTGGTGAGGACCCTCTGGGGGATGGGTGCCTGGAAGAGCTTCCCAGCTTGAAGGTGATGAGGGATCTGCCACCATCTGAGGGAGACCGCTAGCTGGCAGATCACTCTCACTGTGTCCCAGAGCCTGCCTGTGGTTTGTGTCCACTGAAAGTGGAGGCACCACCGGGCAGCTCTCATGTGCAATTGGGCATATGGGGTCTTGTGAACTGTGGAGGCCATGTGGCCCAGCAGGCGGAGGAGAAGCCAGGTGGGTAGCAACCGGCATCATTGTACCTTTGTGGCTAGCCCCCTGTGGCGTTCTGATCTCTCTTGAGGGAAGATGGTCTTGGTCTGCAGGGTGTCTAGCTGAGCCCCTATAAACTCCAGGCGTTGAGTCAGAGCGAGGTAGGTCTTGAGGTAGTTGATGATGAACCCCAGATGCTGAAGGGCATTGATGGTGCACCCTGTGGTGCATTGTGTCTCTGCATCTGTGCCTCCCCTTATTAGCCAGTTGTCCAGGTAAGGGAAGATGAAGGCCCCTTGGAGATGGAGGTGGGCTACATCCACCGTGAGGCACTGTGAAGATCCTTGGTGATGAGGCCAGCCCAAAGTGCAGCACCCTGTATTGGTAGTGCTGTCCTCCCACCACAAACCAGAGGCATTTTCTGTGGCTGGGATGGATCAGGATGTGTGTGTAGGCATCCTTTAGGTCTAAGGAGCATAGCCAATCTCCCTGCTGGAGGAATGGCATCAATGTTCCAAGGGAGAGTATTTTGAACTTTTCCCTTATCAAGAACTTGTTCAGGTCCTGCAGATCCAGGATGGGCCTTAGACCCCCTATTTTCTTGGAGACGAGGAAATACCTAGAATAGAAGCTGGTGCCTCTGAGATGTTTTGGCACTAGCTCCACCACCTTGTCCTCGAGGAGACCTGTGAACTTAGTGAGGAGCAAGATCTGGTGGAGAGGTCTCATGGGCTCTCTTGGAAAGAAAGATGGCAGCATCTGCTGAAGGTGGAGAAGGTAACCCTCCTTGACCACCTGTAGTACCCAGGTATCGGTGGTGATTGTCGACAACCTGTGGGCAAACAGGGCCAGCCTCCCCCCTGTGGGCTGTAAGGGACCTCCTGGGGGAGAAGAGGTCATGCCCAAGGAGTCAAAAGTCCCCCGTCTTGAGCCGGGGTCAGCGTCTGGGACTTGGAAGTCTTTTGCTTATGGGGGCCATGCTCCTGTCCTTTGTGCTATTGCCTGTGCTGTGTGGCTGAGAAGGCCTGGAACTGTGAAGCATTGCCAAAGCTACCCTTCTTCCTTAGGAAGAAGGGCTTCTTCCCCGGGGCCTTCTTTCGGGGCTGCACCGAGGTCTTTTTTGAGAGTCTGGTCCTCCTGAGGAACTCAGTCTCGATCTCTGCTGCTTTATCTTCCATGGATTTCCCAAAGAGGTTCTCTCGGATGCAGGGGACATCAATAAGTTTGTCCTGAACCCATTGTTCGAGGTCAGACAATTGCAGCCACGCTTGGTGTCGAGCTCCGGTTGCCAGCTGCGGCCACTCTGGCTGATGTCTCAAAACCATCGTAAACTGCTCGAGACAGGAACTTTGAGCACTCTTTGACCGCAGAGGCCAGTGACTTGAACCTCTGGAGGGGTTCCTTATCGAGGCCTGTCATGAACCCACTGAGTTCCTTAGACAGCTGTTTGAGGTACATGCCGATATAGAGCTGGTAGAATAGGACCTGGCATGCCAGCATCGAACCTTGAAAGGCCTTCTGAACAAGGACATCGAAGGTCTGGGCCTCCCTGCCAGGGGGCACCGGGGAATGGGTCTTCTGGCTCTTCAGTCTGCATATGGCAGACTCAATAACCATTGAGCTGTGGGGAAGTTGGACTTTCTGGACTCTAGGGCCTTGGTGGACTCAATACATTGAGTTGAGTCACCTGCTGACAATGGGCACTGACACCGGTGTCTCCCACATGCGGAGAAGGAGGTGTTGCAGGATCAGTGGAACTGGTACTGTGAAAGCCTTCTTTGGAGGGGTCTCATACTGAAGGATCTCCAGTCCCTCTATGTGAAGGTCCTCCTTCACCTTGGTCTCGATGGAGAGCGCCTGCACAAAGTCAAGGAAGGCAACATCCTTTGGTGGGGAACGGCATTGGGACGTCGGGGGGGGGGGATGGGTCTCAAGGTACATCTTGATGGTGCCGAGTGTCTGGGGACTCTTCATCCTCTGTCTCCCAATAGGACTGGAAGTCTGAGGTCGATTCCGAGGATTCAAGGTCACCGTGGTTGGGGTCCAAGCTGAGGGGCCTGGGGCCTCCAGAGGACCTGTGGTCCAAGCCATGTGCGCTTGCCAGAGAGGACCGCTGACCTGAGGCATGGGACCGGGACCTTATCCGATGCCGCTCTCGAGGCCAGTGCGCTTGAGGATCATCTCGACGTCCAGGGAGGCCCTCGATGTAACCAAAAGACCCCCACTTTTTCCAGGGAAAACTGGACAGTCTTGAGGGCTCCACCTTAAAAAGGAGACTGAGGCAAGATGGCACCCTTGGGTGGGAAGGGGACCACATATGCGTGGTCCATCTCCCAAAGGTTTTCTTTGAAAGCTGGGGAGATACTTCTGCAGGGGCTCCATCGGCGCAGATGTCACCTATGAGGACTGACTTCCTACTTGTTCCTTGAGAAACTATCATTTCAGTCTCACAGTCAGCTCTATTCACAAAGGTGCAATACTGTTTTACCATGAAAAAATGTGGCTTATTATGAGCAGGTCCTATGGGAAATCATAGAGCCTGTGTAAATAACACAAACATTTGCACATCAGTGAAACCATATTCCATTATGAATTGGAGTGTTTGTCAAAGATACTTTCTTAGACTTCCCCGATGATTTGAATTATGCAAAATCACGTGGTCTGAAAAGGTGCCTATTTTAAACATATTTTATAAAGGCAACATAGGTACCTATGTGTCTTTATATAATAGTCTCCTGAAACAAGCCCCAGTAGCACACACATGCCAATGCACAAATGTATTCCTGCTCCGAAGACTGCATCGGTGTTTGCATGTGAATGCTGTTTTATACAGTGTATGCCTACATCACAACTTTACCTCTCTTCTGTCCAAACTGCCAACAAATTGCATAAAAGTAGGGGCACATTTTTCAGGTGTGCAATGCATATGCAGTGTGCAATTTTATCAATGCTCTTTTCTGTGTATAAAATAGGCTTTACACATGGAAAAAGCTTTATGAAGCTACTGCTGCCCAGGCCATGTACGCCATCTAGATACAAAATACAGATATTCACAAATAAAGCATAGTTACTCACCTGTAACAGGTGATCTCCGGGAACAACAGGAATTTAGTCTTCACATATGGGTATCGTCGGTACCGATGGAGCCTGCGCGGGAACGCTCCCCAGTGTCCAATAGGAAAGCTTTTGGGAGCATCCCACAGCGCCTGCGTGCTGCCTTTCCCAACTGTCCCTCTCCAGTTGAGTTTATAGCTGAGACAAAGAGAAAGAAAAAGAGATAGAGAGATACAACTCCTAGGGGAGGTGGGTGGGTTGTGAAGACTAAATTCCTGCTGTTCCCGGAGATCACCTGTTACAAGTGAGTAACTATGCTATCTCCAGGAACAAGCAGGAATGTAGTCTTCACATATGGGGACTCCCTAGCTGCAGATGCCAGGGAAAAGACTCCAGACGTTGTGTGCCCTTGTGAAAGGGCTCCACTTCCCCCCATGGATCTCTGGCATCCTACCAGGGATGGTGGGTAGAAGTTGATTAAGTATGGAACAGATGTTGAAGAACAGCCTGACCAAACAAGACATCCTGGTGGGAGTCCTTGTTCAAGCAGTAATGGGCTGTGAAGGTATGAACCGAAGCCCAGGTAGCTGCTCGGCAGATGTTGTCGATAGACACAGAGTGAAGATGAGCCATAGAGGCTGCCATGGCTCTCACATTGTGAGCTGTGACATGGCCTTCCAGAGGAAGGTTTTTACTCTCATAGGCAAAAGATATACACTGTGCAATCCAGTTGGATAGTGTTCTTTTGGAGACTGGAAGTCCCAAATGACTAGGATCAAAAGCAACAAAGAGTTAAGAGGACTTCCTATGTTGTTGTGTCCTTTGTAAGTAAAAGGCCAGAGCCCTTTTACAATCCAGAGTATGAAGATTCCTTTCTGCATTTGACGCATGAGGCCTTGGGAAGAATAGAGGAAGGATAACCACAATGAATATGCATGGAGAGATTTGCATATAATGAAGGCAGTGTATGCAAATCTCTCTCATACATATTCATTGTGGTTATCCTGAAAACCCAACTGGCTAGGTGGGTCCCGAGGACAGGGTTGAGAACCCCTGGTTTAAATGAAAAGGTGACACCACCTTTTGCATAAAATGTGGATGAGTCCTAAGGACTACCTTATCGTGATGGAACCTTATATAAGGAGGATCAGCCACTAATGCTTGCAATTCACTGATGCGACGTGCTGATGTGATTGCAATAAGAAAGATGACCTTCCAGGAAAGGAATTTCAAAGAGGTAGTGGCTAATGGTTCAAAAGGCGGTTTCATAAGTTGCCCAAGAACCAAATTTAAGTCCCATGCCACCGGTGATGGCTTAATGGGAGGCTTAGTTAAAAGAAGGCCTCTCATAATTCTCGTTATGAGAGGAAATAGGTTGCCCATTTAGAGGCTTGAAAGAAGCTGCAATAGCACTCAAATGAACTCTCACTGAATTGGTCTTAAGCCCTGCATTAGACAAATGAAGAAGATATTCCAGTAATGATTCCAGAGGTATCACAAGAGGGTTAAGACCCTTCTGCGAGCACCATATGGTAAACCTTTTCCACTTGAAAGCATAAGAGCGTCTTGTGGAAGGCTTCCTGGAAGCATAAAGGATATCCTTTACCTGTTGAGAAAGGTTAAGACCGTGAAGTTTTAGGCTTTCAGCAACCAGGCCCTGAGATGCAGAGACTGGGGATTGGGATGCCACAGCATCCCGTCCTCCTGAGAAAGGAGATCTGGAGCAGATCCTAACTCCAGAGGCGGAGCTTGAGAGAGATGTAGGAGCAGAGGGTACCACATTAGCCGTGGCCAATGTGGAGCTATGAGAATCAAATGACCTCTGTCTCTCTGAAGCTTGAACAGGGTTTTGGGAATTAGGGGAATGGGTGGAAAAGCATACAGGAAGTCCTGGGCCCAATAGAGGAGGAAAGCATCCCTGGCCTGACATCCTTGAGCCAGAACAGAACCGGGGAAGTTTGGCATTCAGCGGACTTGCGAAGAGGTCTTTGTCCGGGGTTCCCCAAATTTTGAAAATTTTGGCCACCTGGTCCGCATGAAGAGACCATTCATATGGAAGCAGAACTCGACTGAGTCTGTCTGCCCAAGAGTTTTGAATGCCTGGAAGATACACTGCAAGGAGATTAATCTGATGCTCTCTGGCGAGGGCCCATAGTCGCCATGCTTCGCTGCATAGCGACAGAGAGCCTGTTCCGCCCTTCTTGTTCACATAGAACATGGCTACTTGATTGTCCGTTTCAACTAGGACTGTCTTGTAGCTGAGCTGGGTGTGGAATACTCGAAGAGCAAGGAAGATTGCTCTGAGTTCCAGGAGATTGATGTGTAGATAGGCTTCCTGTGGAGTCCAGGTACCCTGGGTAGAGAGGCTTTGCAGGTGAGCTCCAACCCACCTGTGAAGCATCTATTGTTAGAGTGGCTTGGGGTTGGGATTGCTGAAAAGGAGACCCCACCAAAAGGTTCTGGGGTGACCGCCACCTTTGGAGGGACAAAATAAGGCAATCTGAGTTTGCTATTTTGTTTGACAGGCAACCTCACGCCTGAGCCCACTGAGTGGATAAAGTCCACTGGGCTGCCCTCATATGGAGGCGAGCATAAGGAACCACATGCACAGTGGATGCCATGTGGCCTAGCAACTGTAACATTTCTCGAGCAGTGAGGTGAGGTTTTAACACTGCTTGGGAAGCCAATTGCACAATGCGAAGGCAGCGGGCCTGTGGAAGGTAGGCCCTTGTCTGTCTGGCTCTGGAGAGGCTCGAATGAGCCAGTCGTCTAAGTAAGGGAAGACGAATATTCCTAGGGTGCGAAGAAATGCTGCCACCACAGCCATGCATTTTGTGAAAACCCTTGGTGCCGAGGCCAGGCAAAAGGAAGAACCCTGTATTGGTAGTGCTTCCCCTGAAATAGGAAGCGAAGGAACTTTCGATGAGTTGGATGGATGAGAACATGAGTGTACGCATCCTTGAGATCTAGAGAACAAAGCCAATCCTGACTCTGAAGGTACGGCAGCAGAATTCCTAGAGAAATCATTTGGAACTTCTCTCTGAGGTCTAAAATGGGTCTGTGTCCTCCTGTTTTCTTTGGAATAAGGAAATAGGGGGAGTAGAACCTTGTACCCTGTTGTAGAATGGGTACCTCTTCTATTGCCCCTTGGGCAAGAAGCACAGTGACCTCTTGACCTAACTGGATGTTGAGAGAGGTCTGAGAATTGAACTGTCTTACCATTGTAGGAGGGGGCATGCTGAGGAAATAAAGCTTGTACCCCTCTCTTACAATAGACAGAGTCTAATTTTCTGCTGTTATCTGACCCCATCTGGGGGCAAAATGACATAACCTTCCTGGAATGGTGGAGGGTTCTGGACCGTTCAGGGCCAGGAAGGCAAAGTTTTCTAGATAGGAGTCAAAGCCCCTGTGGAGGCTGAGTCTGCTGAGCTGGTTGAGGCTTAGCAGCTTTTGTTTTTCTTTGCCTAGGTTGTTGCTGCTGTCCCTTTTGGGCAGACTGACCCAAACAATGTCCCTGTTGGGTATAGGAGGGATAAAACGTCTTCTTCTTACTGAAGAATGGTTTCTTGTAGGATTTTTTCCTTGCAGGATCAGCTGTAGATTTAGACAATCTATCCAAGGTGATATTGTCAGCATCTATCTCATTAGCTTTTTCCTGCCAATTCTTGCCAAAGAGATTCTCTCCAGTGCAAGGAATATTCCCCAGTTTATCCTGTACCCAAAGTTCCAAGTCAAATGCCTGGAGCCAGGCAATCCTACGTGCACCTATGGCAATAGCAGAGGTTCTGCTTATGCACTCAAAGCAGTCAAAGGCTGCATGATTGACAAACTTGGAAACATCCTGAGCATGTTTGACAAGGGCGAGGTAATCCTGCCTCTTATCATCAGGAAGGAGAGGGCTCATAAGCAATAAATTTCCTGTGACCTCCTTAAGGAACATTCCCATATATAAAATATAGGAACTGATCCTAGCAGAAAGCATGGAAGCCTGGAATGTTCGTCGTCCAAAGGCATCAAGACTCCTACACTCACGTCCTGGAGGGTTAGATGCATGCCTATTTGCACTCTTGATCCTTCTCATAGCTGATTCCACCACCATGGAATGATGTGGTAGCTGAGTCTTCTGAAACCGAAGACGGGGAGGAACTCGATACATGGTGTCGAGTCTTCGAGAGTGAGGAGATGTGGTTAGAGGTGTTTCCCACATCCTTAACATGAGATCATGCAAGATCTCATGAATAGATAAGGTAGCTGCCTCCTTGGGAGCTTTGGGGTATTGTAGGATTTCTAATTCCTTTGCCCTAGGCTCTTTTTCAGGAGCCACTGTGATGGAAAGTCCTCGAGCCACGTCTCGGATATAATCCTGAAAGGACATATCCTCTGGTGGAGACATCCTACGCTGAGGAGAAGAAGAATCCTCAGGAAGAAGTACTCTGGTATCGGCAGAGCTTTCAGAGTCTTCAGACTCATCCGAGGATTCAAAGTACCTCCGATCCGGGTGATCGTGCAAGGCACGGTACCGGTACCGATCGAAGTCGGCATCGGAGGGGTCCGGTACCGACTTGTCGATACCGGATGGATAAGCATGACTCGGTCCCGGTAGAATACCTGCCGATGTCGATGCAGTTGATAACGGTACCGGAGTCGGTGCCGGTACCGGTTGAATTGTCTGAAGCGGTTTCAAGGCCATCGAGGCCGTGAGAAGAGCCACCAGACTGCGTTCAATAGCCAAGAATCTCTGGTCTGTCGATGCTGCCGATGCTTGGGTATCGGTACCGGATGAAGCAGCCGGTACCCCAGAGCATGGCACCAGTAGTTCTGCCGAGGTTGAGGCCTTGGGAACATCCTGGAGCCCCGTTAATGCTTTGGAAGCCGAAGCCGAAGCCTCCCACCGGGGCAATTTTGCTGGTACAAGTCCCTCAAGGGCAACGCCAGAGGCATCTCGATGCTTAGAGGGAGATCTACCCTTTGAGGACCGGCTAGATTTATGTTTAGTTACCTGAGATCCATGGGAGGAAGACGAAGCCCTGGAAGACGTCGATGCCACAGAGGCTGCATCAAGGGAAAAAGGGTGCTAAGTTTAGCAGCTCGGTTCTGCCGGCCACTCTTCGACATCATCCTACAAGCAACACACTCCGAAATAGAGTGGTCAGGACCTAAACATTTGAGGCACCACTCATGGGTGTCGGTGACGGAGATGGTACTGCCACATTTGGAACACTTTTTAAAACCCGAAGCGGGTTTTTCCATTTTAAAGGAGAAGTTGGGCCTAGTGCCCAAAATGGCGCGTGGCACCTGAGGAGAAAAAAACCTGGAAAAGACTCCAGAAGAAAAGTTTGGGGTTTTGTTTCTTTTTTGGAAAAAAATAAAGAAGAACCGGCAGTACCGGTGTAGCGTCGAAGGAAGGCAGACGCGACCACAAAAAAGAAGAATAGAAGGGAATTATGTGCGACCTGTCGGCTCCGCGGAAAACGAAGAACTGGAGAGGGACAGTTGGGAAAGGCGGGAAGGCAGCACACAGGCACTGTGGGATGCTCCCAAAAGCTTTCCTATTGGACGCTGGGGAGCGTTCCTGCGCAGGCTCTGTCGGTACCGACGATACCCATATGTGAAGACTACATTCCTGCTTGTTCCTGGAGATAAACATTATTCAACATGAAATCACAATGATAAAATCCCAAAACAAACATTTAACCCTCAGGGCCTTTTGAAATTAGGGTGATGGGTGCTGCATACAGATTATTGCTCCAAAATTATGGAATGCTTTTCCATACAGGATTAGGTCTGAGCCTAATTACTTTCATTTTTAGATGTTTTTTATGGCCTGGATAGTTAATTATGTCTTTAATTACCTCACCAAGTTAAGCAAGATTTTTGGTTGTTCTTCTGAGCTGCTAATTCATGTTTTTGTTTTGTTATTTTTATTATGATTTTTTGGTGATATAGTTTTTATATTTATTTTTACATGTATTTATCTCAAAGTTATTTTGTTAAATATGGATTGTCAAATTTGAAATATTATACATAATATAACCCATGGAAGGAATTATGTAAGCTGCTCTATTCCTGATCATTCTAATGAACCATGTTGAATGGAGATTTTTCTCTTCCTAAAATAATCTGAAACCCCTGAAATCTACTGTATGTGTAACTTGTTAGGGAGTAATTTTATAAAATATTTCCCTTGTGTAAAGCACTTATAAGTATGTCTGCTGACATAATGGTGAGTACTTATTCAAGCAAAGTGTGTAGTATGGGGGTGTTGCACTGTTTGTGCATATTTTATAAAATGCACAAATACATGTACACTTTCTTTGGAACAGGTGAAAATTTCTGAGAGAGGATTCATACACTACTAGGGGTCATTGCACGAGTCTATTTTATAAAGGCATATAGGCCCCTCTGTTGCATTTATAACATAGACCCCTCTTCACATCTTTCAAATTGGTGCCCTATTATATAATTAGTTGCCACCTGTATAAGTAATGGGAAACCCTGTCAAGTCATTTAATGTGGCATTTGCATGTTTCTTTATGATATCAGGCCTCACCGTTGCATGAGCAGCTGTCAGTCCTATTCAACTTTCAGCTCGGAGAACTTCTCAGTTTCTGACGGAGAGGAAGGCAACACCAGCGATCACTCGAACAGCCCTGATGAGCTGGTCAGCAGCAACAAGGATCAACTAGTGGACAAGATGGAGGACATGCTGTCTCAGACTCCCGAAATTCCCATCGAGATCTCCACCCAGTCCGATGGACTCTCGGACAAAGAGTGCGCGGTCCGCAGGGTGAAAACGCAGATGTCCCTGGGAAAACTCTGTGCAGAAGAACATTGCTATGAAGTCAGTTGTTGCCTGCTCTATTTCATGGTCTTGTCTTTATTTTCAGCTTCATGAGATATTCTTACCATGTTGCCTCCTGGCCGATTTGCCAGCGAATTCCTAACCGTCTTTCCGCTTACAGGATAGCAGATTCTTTCCCTTATGGACACTGGTGTCTCTTGATGTTTCTTATTATTATACTGTCCTTGTATTTCCTAGCCCTTTCACAGACAACCGGTATAGGGGGTAATACGAAGATGCCCCATGCACACATCATATTTTTACTTGCCCTTCTGCTTGACTCGGTGCTGATCGCAGGCGGGCTTCAATGGCCTGCCAGAGCTTGCGCGGGACCATGCTCTGGTCTGCACCCGAGTCAAGTAGTGCCAGAGCTTCAATGCCCTCTACTTGAACTTTCAAAAGGAACCCCTCTTGTATATGTTTTTCTCTCCCAGACACAAGGACTGTTCGTTCCATACAATCCCTACGAAAATGCCCTACCTTGCCACAATTATAACATTTCCCTTTGGATAGGGGTACAACAGCATTTTCACTGGGTATTTTAACTTTTAGGTTCCTTTCTGATCTCCCAAAGTTAGCGGCGCCAGCCACCTTCAGAACGCCCCCTCTTGAGGTGCCAGCCAACTCGGCCTCAAAGTAGCGTTCAGTGAGGTTGGCTGCTTCCTCAGTGGTCTGGCAACTTTGGAGCATCAAGAAAGGTACGGCTTGCATGAATTGCTCCAGGATGATGGTATCAATCACCCCCTCGAGAGTCCTCCTCTCTGGAGCAAGCCATTTCCATGCCAATCCCTTCAGCCTTTGAAATAAAGCTTTTGGAGTTTCCTTAGGCTTCAGCCTAGCCTCTCTGAACATACGTTTGTAAAACAATGGCGTTAAGCCTAGCCTGTCTTTCACAGCTTTCTTTACCTCAGTATAATCTGATGCTAAAGCAGCAGGCATGGTCTTATAAGCAGCCAGAGCCTCTCCTGTGAGGGACATGGCAAACCTCACTGCCCACTGTTCTACAGGCCATTTGACTGCCTCTGCAATTCGCTCAAAGGCCTCTATAAAATCATCGAGATTATCATGAGCGGTTAACTGTCCAAGCGCTAGAGCGCTACAGTCTTGAAGTCCTACCCCCTTAACCAACGAGGGAATAGCTCCTTCAGTGTCCCTTGGCTTCTTCAGCAAAGCCTCCAGCAGTTCAATGAGTGGCCTCTGCTGGGCCTGCATTGCTGCAGCACTCTGCTCCTGTGTATGACGCGCCAGCTCCATCTGCTTCTCCCACTGGGCAGACATCCAACTCATCACGTCCTGTGGATCCATCCCAGTGCTGTTACTCCTGCAGAGACAGAAAAAGAAAAAGGGCCCACCAAGTGCGGCACACTACAGCTTTCTTTTTTAACCCTGTCTTAACTGCAGGACAGTAGATCTCCTTTCTCACTCTCTGCATCCACCTACACCCTTGTCCAGCTACCTTTACCTTGGCACTGTGTAGACTCAGGCATTGAGAAAGGTCCTGGTCCTCCTGGCCGATTTGCCAGCGAATTCCTAACCATATTTCCGCTTACAGGATAGCAGATTCTTTCCCTTATGGACACTGGTGTCTCTTGATGTTTCTTCTTATTATACTGTCCTTGTATTTCAGGCAAAAATCCTGCCAACTACGCCAACTTGTCACCAGTAACCTCCCCAGAGCCAGGGGCTTGTAGGGTAGGTCAGCCTGGGATATCCAAACTTAGGTAGCAGGGCAGTACACTTGGTCATGCACTGCCTTCTGGGAGTTGTATTTCCTCGTACTCACTAAGCCAGGAATAATTGTAGTCGAGTGGTTTCAGGCAAAACAATGACAAGGTTTTATTTCCCCTTCCGGGTGGATTAATTGCAAGTGAAACTTAGGACAAAATGGCCATACTTCTGGCATAAAGAAAACATCTCAGGAACTCATAATACAAAACAGCTTCTTTGGCTTTCAGCTTCAAACATACAGTGCTCAGAACAAACTTAAAGGTAACAGTCCCTTTTCCATACAAAGGCAACACTTTGCTTCTTCTCTGCTGTTCAACCAGCCTTGTTAAGAGCCAGCTCAGCAAAGTGAGATGACGTGATCAGCTAGTGATAGCGTGCAGTCCATTTGCTCATCTGATATCTCTTCGGTAACAGACCCTGTCTGCATTTCCTCACAATCACTCTCAGCTGGGTAAGTTTGTGCACAGTTATACGGTGTTTTAAAATACAGTCCCTCTCTATTTCCCCGAGGCCTCTCTTCACAGCACTCTAAAGAGCAGGGTTGAGCATTACCATATATATGGGATTTAGCATATGGAGAGTCCAGCAAATCTTGGCAATCACAAGGAAAACTTTTAAACCTAGTTTCCTCTCTATATGGTTTATACAGCCTACCTTTTGGCTTTTTCAAGGAAGGACTTAGCACGGCTGGGTCAGCAAGGATTCCAAACACTGGCTGTGTTCTCCTGCCTTTTAGCTTCTCCTTTTCCTCAGACATACAAATATCATCTGGCCAGCACCTCTCTCTCTCAGGAGTTTCTGAGTGCTCCCAAACCAGCCTCCCAGGCAGTCTCTCCCTCCAGCTGCCTTCCCGATAGGGCTCCCATCGTGGGCTGCTCCCACCTGGCTTTTGGGCACGTGCTCTGTGAATCTTTGTTGCTCTGGCTTCCTGAGCTGAGTCTCCCGTTTCTCTCTCAGCTGCTGCTGCTTTCTCCCAGATGCTTGTTCCTGTCCTCGTCTCTCTTGCCTTTCTTGCTTCTCCACCACTTCCTCCTCTCCTTCCGAATCTGAAGCTCAAGCTATCACTCAATTCTAGTGAGTACTTTTTATATCCCTGTTTCTGAGGGCTTAACTGCGCCCCTCCCCCAACCAGGTGTTTCTCCTTAATCCCTGAGCTCAGGGCTACGTTGCAGCTTGGGCGTGTTTGCTCCCCTCGTGACTCACTCTGTTTATGTTTCCCTTGGCAACCCTGGGCCATGTGCTCTGCCTGCCTGTCAGTTTCTGAAGCAACCTCTTCAGCTTCACCCAGTTCCATAGCCTCGGAAGGATCTTCTACATGACAATATTCATTGTGGTTATCCTGAAAATTTGACTGCCTAGATGTATCCCAAGGACTGGATGGAGAACTCCTGCAATAGGCCGTATCCTTTGTTCTTCCAGCATTTACCATAATATTATTTTGTGATCCTTGTGTGTCCACTATATTTATCATGGAATAACTTTGCTACATTTTGTTCTTGGCACATAACATGGAGATAGCCAGCCAATTGACATCTGCGCTTAAATGAATGCATACACTCTTCCTAACAGGGAAGGGGTTTTCAAAAGCTGTGTACTCTGTGTGTGAATAAAAGTAGACATGTTGCTCCATAATATGTATATTTTACCTATATATGAGAAGAAGCATGTGTGTGATTTAATATTTTCAAAAGTATATCTTTTGTTTTAGTGCAAGTTGTCTGCAGGTACTTTTTCCTTAAGTAGTTTCCAAACTGGAAAGTCTATGGAATTTGCTGCTATATAGACAGTATAAAACTTTCCCTCTCAGAGATGTACAAAAAATGTTAAGTCATTTCTGTGCAGAGTACTGCTTTATAAACAAAGATAGGAGCTTATACAATTGCACATCCCAATATGCACGTAAAGTCACTTGCATGCTAACTTTACCCCAACTGTGCAGAGGCGTTCTTAGGAGTGGGTGGGGGAGGGTTCGCATTTATACACATAGGACCCAATATTTGAAGGCCCTTACATGGGTAGCTTCCTTAGTTACCCGTGTAAGGGCCGTATCCAGGATATTGAAAGGGCACACACACGGGTAGTGCCCTTCGAATATCCCGGCTAAGTCCCTAACGCGCCCAAATGCTATCTGCATAGCGTTGGGGCGTTAGGGCCGTTCTGGGGCAGAGGAAGGGGCTACACGGGTAGCAGCGATTTAAGGTGCAAAGAGCTATGCGGGTAGCATCAAAAATCACTGCTACGTGTAACCTTTGCGGCTGCCGGGGCGTGCAGGCTAACTCGGATTTTCATTTCCACCAGCGCGGAAGTGAAAATCCAGGTTAAGGAGGTTGGCGGGCAGGCTATGCGCCGCGTTGGCGCATAGTCTGCACAACTCAATATCAGGCCCATACTTTTGTAAATGTGTGCATGGTAAAGAGCAGATATACATGTAAGTGCGTAATTTGGAAAATAATATGTGTATACTACTTATGTATGTGCTCGGTTTATAAAATTACACTCATAAACGGCTATTTTATAACAAGGCCCCTAAGTTAATAGGTGCCTGTTTTTCATCTCTTTTATAAAGCCACATAAGCACCTGTGTGTCTTACTAGCATAATTCTGTCATAAATCACTACTAGATTGAATATGCAGACGTTACACCTACTTGGGAGTAAGCGGGAATGTTAGCATGTGCTTTTTGCGCATAGTTTATAAAATATGCATGTAAATCATGACTCCTCCCATGCTGCACCCTAACGCCCCTCCTAAGCACGCCTATTCTACAAGTACATGTTATCTTGCACCACGCCTACTTATATAGACATAATCTAATTTAATAAGATGACTCGTTTACATGCAAATCAGCATTTTACACACTAAAAAGATTTAGAAAATTACCCCATAATGTGCAATGGAATAATAGTGTAAAAAAGAGGGACTATAAATCAGTATGTTGAAGAGAGATGATCTAGATACCTAGCCTGAAGACTCAGAGTGACTTTTATCAAAGGAGGGCAACTTTTAATAGATGACTAATTGCATGTCTCCCTCTTCATTATTTTCCAGAATCCAGGCCACTTCGGAGAATCAGACTGCGACTCTTCAGATGGGGAATGCTCAGATGCCACAGTCAGGACCAATAAACCCTGCAGTCCTGCCACATGGTGATGAAGCAGTTCCCACTTCGCTTCTCCAAGCAAAAAGCTACCCTCTTTTAATCTTCCATACATCCCTCACAAACTCCTCGGCTTTCCTCCTTCCCTAGATGCTCTTTAATTTCTTAAGACGCTGATGGATTCCTTCTTTCACCTCTTCATCCTACCATTCCTGTCCTGTCCCACCCTTAAAAACAATCTGCAATAAGAGAGAGAGATGTGGACTCTTCTCAAGCCTCTGGGAAAAATATCTTAGAAATGAAGTTACGTTCTCACTGGAGCATTTCAATCACAAATGGCAGGGATATATTTTGTTGAAATAATCAAGCTACTGTAACACTGATATTTATTTTTTTTGATGTTTTAACACTTTGTACTGTAAAGAGTAGACTATATATTACATCCATATGTAGAGACTCTATGATTTAAGAAACAAAGAAAAACACAGGCTGAGAAATTCCTGGTGAGTCTTACGACATGCATGGACCAGGATTTGGTATTGCTGCTTTTTATATGGACCAGCCCCAGGAGCCCTTCAAATGACAGCAGAAGGGACTACATTGAAGAAAACCCCAGTCCATCATTCTTACCAAACAAAGAAGAGTCAACAGAACAGTGCTATGAACAAAAGAGCTTCGACACAACCAGATTAATCCAGTATCCTTGGCGCTCCCTCCAAGGCCTTGTACAGCTATCCTGGAAATTTCTCCGTTAATCTCACCAGAGATTTGGATACATTAGAAGGACTTTCAGCTGCTAAACATGCTTGGCCAACCTTGGAATGAGAACATGTTGGCCAAAATTGCTGAAGACATGGAGGACATGTCTTGGCAGTATCTAGTCTGTGTCTACTTCTGTGTGTTGCACCTCCCTGTACCTAAGAAGAGCAAGGCTTCCATCTCGAAGGCCATGTGAAAAAATAGACATCTCCATCCAGCTGTCTGTCCATTCTTCTGCCTCTTCCCTTCTAACCTCTCCTATGGAAACCTTAGAGAACAGTGGCAGCAAAGAGCTCTGGTTTGTGGACTCTTAGAAGATTCTGAAAAAGGCAGCATCACTCTCACAGACTTGGAATGACAGCACTTACTCTTCATCACTGTGATTTTATTGGTACTGCCATCGCATGCCGAAAAGGAAGCGTTATTCCTGCTAAATCAGTTCCGTTTGCCACATCTTCCCCAGTCTGCTATGGAGAGAAAGGAGCAAATACTATCTACAAAACCAGTGCTGGAAAAGTAAGAACTTGGATTGAGTCATGGAAAGCACATTATAGAAAAGGATAAGTCCTCTTGAGTAATGGCGTATATGTCACACAGACGAAGAATCATCAAGTGAAAAGTGTCATTGTCAGAGTCTAACCAAGCAATGACAAACCAGTAAAGAAACCTCCTCCAAAACCATGATGGGGGCTAAACTGAGAAGAACAAAAGGGACCATTTTCAGCATCAACCCTCTCCATAGTTGTTATTGTTTTGATTTTTCTTTGTTTATAGTGGTAGCTGCCTGCCTTTCATATCAGGTTTTGTGAAATGCTAGAAAAAGCATCTTGGGTGCTGGAAATGTTTTTCCAGTAATTGCTAAATAGTTGAAGATCTGTGAGAGATATTTCTCATACCTGCTTCAAACAGGGGTGTCACAGTGTGGTCCGTTTACATGGTACGGTAATTCATTCTCATTATTAGTGCAATTAAGATGCCACTGAAAAGACACCCCATAGGATGAGAATAACAGACTCTATTTGCACTTCCTTTACACTGAAAACCTCAAAGTAATAGAGAACCAGCCAAGCAGTTGGGTAGAGAGGCTAAAATAGTAAGAATACGTAATTGGTGTTTCAAAGTGCAGTGTAATGGGACTGCTGAAATTTTTGCTTCAGGCAATACCAGACTTAAAAGTCCATAAAGATGGAATAGAGTATGTAGGGCTGAGCATCTAGAATGTACATCATCCCTTATGCAGTCATAGTAAACTGCAGAGACATTAAAGTGAAGAATAGAATGTTGATTCTACTCCCTGCTGATAGAACGTGCTTGGTGGCCATCTTTGACTTTGACAAAAGACCCAGGATCCTGGATGAGGAGGAGTCTTAAAGTAAAGGCAAAAAAAAAACCCCTCATAAAATTACAGTGCGATACCCCCTCTCAGAACATAGATTGCAGCATTCAAAAATAACATTTAGCACTAAGATCTGCATTTACAATTCAAATATGTTTCATTTTCTTGTTAATACAGCTAACACCATCTTTAGTGAATTTGGAAAAAAAAGTCTCCTGCTTCATTGACACCTAGGTAACTACAGAACAGCAGAAATCACTCTGAAGTTTAGTGATCATTTGACTGCCTGCTAAGGAAAACCAATGGCCCGATCACTTTTTATTTACATCTGGTTTTCTGCCGTATTACCATGAAGCTTTGTGGTCATAACAAGGGTAATTTCATGACAGCTTGCCTAACTTAGATAGCAGGGAATACACACATAGGCTACACTAAACAGACATATACTTTTCATTTTTAAAATTTATGTGCTTTTAAAATTACCCTGCAGAAAGTACCTACACACATTTTTATACTTGCTCTTGGGCATACACAAATTTGCATGTTTATATTATGTGCTTTGACATGTCATGTATAAAATAGATATAGGGCTTTAGCTCATGTCTTGGCAGTGGTAGCTCAAAGTGAGTTACTTTCAGCTACAAGTAGGTATTGCATTTGGTCCCCCAGAGAGCTCTATGGGGGCAATTTTATAACAGGTCACCTATGTGCAAAGGCCAAGAAGATGCCTATTTTATAGACACTTTGGGCTATGTTTACTAAACATTAGCATGCACATTAGCTACTGCAGCAACCATGTTATTCCTATGGGTATGGTGACAGCGGGAGTAAACATGACCCATAGACACCTATATGTCTTTATAAAATTACCCCAACAAACCAGTAGTAGTCATGGCTAAAATGAAGTCAGATGTGCACACCTACTCAGGAGTAAGTGTAAATGTTAGCACATAAATTGCGACTCCTCCCCTGAACATGTCTACATCCAGGCCTTGTAAAAAATTCACCTATTCTTGTCATTACTTATATTTACACACGGGGCACTTTTATAAGAGGCCTGTGACTTGCGTATGCTGAGAAAGGCTTTACAAAACTACCTGTAGGCAGTGGAGAGTTGAGCGACTTGCCCGGGGTTACAAGGAGCGGCAGTGGCATGCTGCTCTTACCACTAGGTTGTTCCGCCACCCATCTGTGTAAATTCTGCTCCCAGGAAGGCCTCTGACCTAGTTGGACAAATATATGTATCTGCAGGGTGTATGGGTATAGATTTAGGCACCAATAGCTCAGTCAATTTTATAAAAGGTGATTTGTGCAAGTAAAATTCTGTTTTATGAACAGAAGTGCCTTATCAAAATGCCCTTCCTCCTCCCCCCCATTACAACCTAACACAAACCAATCGTCAAATAAATTTTTAGGGTTGCTACTAATAGTCACCTGAACTCTGGATTTCTGTGACACTGAGCTTCATATTAATGTTTTTGTGAGTGCAGGGAGTCTTTATTTCCTCATCCAATGGCATTGACAGGTGATTTTTCTCTTTGTCAACATACAGAGCAACATTGGGTATGATATGATATCTAGAATTCTGAAGCAAATCTAGACGCATTATCATTTCAAAATGGTTTCCTGGAATTCACCGAGTGAGTGTGGGATTAGTTGTATTAATAAGAAAAGAAAATATGTACGAGGGGAGGCTGATAAGTCTCTAGCTTTGTAACGAAACAGAAAGCTACGGGTACACTTCAGTTCCGGAGGTCCGAATGATCTCTCTGTTTCGTTACAAGGCCGGAGACTTATCAGCCCCCCTCGTATTTCTTACAAGATACTCAGATAAATATTAGTGGTGCTGCTCATCCCTCTTCTGAAGGCACACTTAGCTTGTTGGGTTTTCAGGATCCCCACAATGAATGTGCATGATGTAATTACAGTGGGTCTCCCATATAAGCAAATCTATCTTATGCATAATCATTGTGGGAATCCTGATCTCCAAGAACAAGCAGGAATAAGTCCTCACATATGGGTACGTCGGAACCGACGGAGCCTGCGCGGGAAAGCTCCCCAGCTTCCCAGAAAGGAAGCTTTTGGGGCCTCCCACTGCACATGCGCGCTGCCTTCCCGCCTTCCTGACCAGCTCTCCTCAGTTTCTCTTTTTCCGCGGAGCCAGCAGGTCGTGTTCCTGTCACCGCTGAAGAAATTCTTATTTTAGTTTGTTTCTTTAGACCGCGTACCTGCCTTCCCCATACCGAAACCGGTACCGCCGGTCTCTCTTTTCTTTTCTTTTAAAAAAAACCAAACTTTTATTTAGCACAACTTGGTGACTTCGGTTAGGCCTCAGGCCTACACAAATTCTCCTCATGGAGAAACCAGCCCCTGGTTTCAAGAAGTGTACCAAGTGTAGTGCTGTTATTTCTGTTACAGACACCCATGACTGGTGTCTTAAATGTTTGGGGCCTGACCACTCCATTCCGGACTGCCCATCCTGCTCCCAGATGTCTAAACGTGGTTTGCAGAACCGGGCCAACAAATTCCATGTGCTGTTTGCTTCAGATAATCCAGCATCACAGTCATCCAGGTCTTCCTCTCCGGATGGATCTCAGGTAACCAAACCTTCTTCGGGCAGGTCCTCAAAAGGCAAATCTCCTTCAAAGTATCGAGAGGCCCTCAATCTTGAGTCAGAGGAACCTGCCCCAGCCAAACAACCCCGGCGGGAAGCTCTGGCTTCCAAAGCACCATCTATGGGGTTACAGGTTGACATCGATGGCACGGCCTCGACTGATCACCTGTTAGACTGCTCTGGGGTACCGGCCCATGCCGGTACCGACATCCAGGCAGCAGTGGCGTCTATGGGCAATACTGTCCAGACCATGCAGCAGGCCGTTCTGGCTTTCATTAAAGCTGCGACGCCCTCGGTACCGCATCTAGCGGTTCCGGGTCCGGTTCCGGTACTGTCTTCCATACCGGAACCGAGACCATCATCTTCCAAACGCAGATCGGTTCCGCATGCCGGATCCGGGTTTTCACCTGATACCGATCCCATACCCGGTACACCCGATGTCGATACCGATCGGTATGCGTATCGTGCGTTGGAAGCAAATAGAGGATTCTCTGATTCTTCTGAGGATTTTGACTCCTCTGATGACTCTGATGAGCTGTCTCTAGTTCTTCCTGAAGAGCCTTCTTCCCCAAAGAGGAGAATGTCTCCACCAGAGGATTTGTCCTTTCAAGACTTCATTATAGAAGTAGCTAAAGGACTTTCTATTACTACATCCTCTGAAAAAGAACCTAGATCAAAGAAATTGGATATTTTAGGATACCCTAGGTTCCTAAAGAGGCAGTCACCCTGCCTATCCATGAAATCCTTCAAGAACACTTGATGGACTTATGGGAGGCTCCTCTAACGTTGTCTCCTCATTCTCGTAGGTTGGACACCATGTACCGGGTCCCTCCTTCTCCTGGTTTTCAAAAAACTCAGCTGCCTCACCATTCCATAGTGGTGAAGTCTGCGCTGGAAAAGATTAAGAGTACCAAAAGGCACTCTTCTACCCCTCCAGGGCGAGAATGTAAGACCCTAGACTCTTTTGGTAGGAAAGTCTTCCAGGCTAGTATGCTTATAGCCAGGATTAATTCATACAGTCTGTATATGGGCATGTTTCTAAGGGAACTTGCCCTAAAGGTACGGCATTTTGCCTCATTTATCCCTGAGGATAGAAAGGAGGAGTTCATTTCTCTGGTGAAACAGCTTCTAGATGTTTCTAAGTTCTCCAACAGAGCAGCCTTTGATTCCTTTGAAGGTGCCGGTAGAGCTTCGGGCATTGCCATTGCAGCCCGACGACTTGCTTGGCTCCAGGCCTCTGACCTAGAACCCTGGGTCCTGGATGGCTTACGGAATCTGCCCTGTACAGGTGAGAACTTATTTGGTAAAGACTGGCAAATTAAAGCCACTCAAATGGACACAGAAAATGCTACATTAGATAGACTTTCTAAGTCTACCTCTACTCCTGCCAAGAAAGTCTTTCAAGAGGCCTTACTACAAGAAGGCCAGATTTTCCACAAATACTGGCCAACAATCTTCTCAGCCTCGCTTTGCTGCTAAACGTCAGCAACCTAAACAGGCAAGGTCAAAGCCTGCAGCGTCTGCCACTCCTCAGCAGGCTCAACCCCCTCAGGGGTTTTGACTTGCCCCTAGAGAACTTAACATTTCTGGCTCTAGAACAACCAGAGCCCCTCACCATTCCCGGAAGGTTAGCTCACTTTGCTCCCAGATGGGGGCAAATTACATCAGAGCACTGGACCCTCTCTATCATCAGAGAGGGCTACAAACTTCATTTTTCCAACCTTCCTCCACATACCATGGTGAGGCACTTCAATTCTCCCCCATCTCTCCTGGCCCTGTTGGGTCAGGAAGTCTCTTCCCTCCTTGCCCAAGGGGCAATAGAAGAGGTTCCTCTTCTCCAACAAGGGACAGGTTTCTACTCCCCTTATTTTCTCATACCAAAGAAGACAGAGGAATTCAGACCTATCCTAGATCTGAGAGAATTGAACAAATTTCTATACAAGGAGAAATTCAAAATGCTTTCTCTGGGCATTCTCCTTCCATACCTTCAGAGTCAGGATTGGCTTTGTTCTCTAGATCTCAAGGATGCGTACACACATATACTCATCCACCCATCCCACAGAAAATATCTACGATTTCTGTTCCAGGGAAAACATTTCCAGTACAGAGTACTTCCCTTCGGTCTAGCCTCTGCTCCAAGAGTATTCACCAAATGCATGGCAGTTGTAGCCGCATTTCTAAGAGGTCTGGGAATTTTTGTATTCCCATATCTGGACGACTGGCTCATCCGAGCTCCATCTCAGTCAGAGGCCCAGATTTCCCTGGACCGCACAAGACACATTCTGCAGTATCTGGGACTGGTGGTAAACCTTCCCAAGTCTCAACTCATCCCTACTCAGTCTCTAGAATTCATAGGGGCCCAGTTGGACACCACCACTACAAGGGCCTACCTACCTCAAGTCCGGGGCCAACGTCTGGTGTGCTTGGCCTCCCAAGCTCAGTCCAGCAGTCACTTGACAGCCAGAGAAATGCTGCGACTTCTGGGCCACATGGCCTCCACGGTACACGTGGTGCCCTATGCTCGTCTTCATATGAGAGCAGCTCAATGGACCTTGGCCACCCAGTGGACTCAAGCATCAGGAGCGCTCTCCGACCAAATACCTCAAAGCGTCTGTTTTGGTCCCTCCAATGGTGGATATCCACCAAGAATCTGTTGTTGGGGGCCCCCTTCCAACCTTTGTTGCCCCAAGCAACCCTCACAACAGATGCCTCCCAAACAGGGTGGGGAGCCCATCTACAACACCTCTCCACTCAGGGTACTTGGTCTCCACAGGAGACCACCCTTCACATCAACCTCCTGGAACTGCGAGCAATCTTCTTTGCCCTCAAAGTCTTCCATACCCTCCTTGTCAACCTGACCGTCCTAGTTCAAACAGACAATCAGGTGGCCATGTTCTACGTAAACAAACAAGGAGGGACAGGCTCTCTGTCGCTTTGCAACGAAGCTCTCAGATTATGGGCCTTCACCAGAGAGCATCAAATTCATCTTCTGGCAGTGTATCTTCCAGGGGTTCAAAACTCTCGGGCAGACAGACTCAGTCGAGTTCTGCTTCCACACGAATGGTCCCTACATATGGACCAGATATGCAGAATCTTTCAGGAATGGGGAACCCCGGACATAGACCTCTTTGCAAGTCCGTGCAATGCCAAACTTCCCCGGTTCTGTTCCAGGACTCCGTGTCAGGGAGCTCAGGCCTACGACGCTTTTCTCCTGCATTGGGGTCAGGACTTCCTATATGCCTTTCCACCCATTCCTTTGATTCCCAAGATTCTGTTCAAACTCCAGAGGGATCACGGATCGATGATCCTCATAGCTCCACGCTGGCCACGCCAAGTGTGGTTCCCTCTACTTCTGCATCTTTCCCAGGGACCCTCCCTGGACCTGGGAGCTGCGCCAGACCTTCTGTCTCAGGAGGAGGGGACTTTGTGGCACCCAAACCCCAAGTCCCTACACCTCAGAGCTTGGTTACTGAAGGCCTAAGCCTTCATGACTTCAATCTTTCTCAACCAGTGCAAGATATCCTTCATGCCTCTAGGAAACCCTCCACGAGGCGTTCCTATGCTTTCAAATGGAAACGCTTTTCCATTTGGTGTGCTCAACAGGGTCTTGACCCTCTGGCACTTCCCTTGAATTCTCTACTAGACTATCTCCTGCATCTTTCTAATGCAGGCCTTAAGACAAATTCAGTCAGAGTCCATTTAAGTGCTATTGCAGCATCCTTAAAACCTATAAATGGACAACCTGTCTCCTCTCATCCTCTTATTGCAAGGTTCATGAGAGGCCTGACTCTAACTAAGCCTCCCATCCGACCTCCTCCGGTAGCATGGGATTTGAACCTAGTTCTAGGTCAGCTTATGAAGCCACCTTTTGAACCATTGGTTTCTACCTCCTTGAAATTTCTTTCCTGGAAGGTCCTTTTCCTTATTGCAGTCACTTCGGCTCGCCGCATCAGTGAACTACAGGCCTTAGTGGCTCATCCACCTTATACTAGGTTTCATCATGATAAGGTGGTCCTCAGGACGAATCCCCACTTTATGCCCAAAGTGGTCTCGCCTTTTCATCTTAATCAAGAGGTATATCTACCTGTCTTTTTTCCGGCTCCTCATGCATCCAGTGCAGAGAGGAACCTTCATACTCTAGATTGTAAAAGAGCTCTCGCCTTTTACCTCAACAGGACTCAGCCACATCGAAAGTCTTCCCAACTTTTTGTGGCTTTTGATCCTTCTAATTTGGGACTTCCAGTCTCCAAACGTACACTTTCCAATTGGATTGCTCAGTGTATTTCCTTTACTTACCAGAGTAAAAACATTTCTCTGGAAGGCCATGTCACAGCTCACAATGTGAGAGCCATGGCCACTTCTATGGCTCATCTTCACTCTGTATCCATAGATCAGATCTGTCGAGCCGCCACCTGGGCCTCGGTTCATACCTTCACAGCCCATTACTGTTTGGACAAGGACTCCCGCCGGGATGCCTTGTTTGGTCAGGCTGTCCTCAAACACCTGTTCCATACTTGAACAACTCCTGCCCACCTTCCCAGGATGGATGCCTGAGATCCATACGAAGATGGCGAACCCTTGGAAGGGGATCTCCCAGGCATCTTAGCTAGGGAGTCCCCATATGTGAGGACTTATTCCTGCTTGTTCCTGGAGATAGCACAGTTACTTACCTGTAACAGGTGATCTCTGGGAACAGCAGGAATTAGTCCTCACAACCCACCCACCTCCCCTAGGAGTTGTATCTTCTATCTATCTTCCTTTTCTCTCTCTATTGCCTCAGCTATAAACTCGAACTGAGGAGAGCTGGTCAGGAAGGCGGGAAGGCAGCGCGCATGTGCAGTGGGAGGCCCCAAAAGCTTCCTTTCTGGGAAGCTGGGGAGCTTTCCCGCGCAGGCTCCGTCGGTTCTGACGTACCCATATGTGAGGACTAATTCCTGCTGTTCCCAGAGATCACCTGTTACAGGTAAGTAACTGTGCTTTATTCATCTGGGCTGATGTGCTTCCAGGAGAAGGCTGAGAATCTTTGCATTAGTGTATATGCTGCTGTTTGATCCAACATCATTCCCATATGATAGTAAATATTGGGTGGCTGGAAGTATCTAGAGACTTCATAATACTGCTCCCATATTACAGTAAATAGTAATGGAGTTGCCTGTATGCAGTCACAGTGTCTATAATATCACTTCCAACTTATAATGAATTCTGCATGTGTGTTATTGATCAAGACCTTTAAGAACACCAAGGCTGCTATAAAGAGAACCAAGATGTATAATGATTGTATTTTCAAAATATTATATTATTTGCTGCTTGCGTGGCATCTTTGGTAGTATCGGGGCCACGATTGTTGAAGTTCTTCTTAAATCCTTGCACGAGCCTAAAATGAAAGGCAGGAGAAAACTGTAACCACTGTCATCATTTTTTTTTCTTATGTTTGTTTACACTTTTATGTGATGATGTTGATTTACGTCTAATGGTACTTAGTCTCATAGGGAAAAATGAAGGAAATGTTTTATTTACACAGAGAGCAGTATTGGAAGAGTTTTAAATTATTCCAGGTTTTGGTTATGTAGCTGGACTACATTAAGTTATGATATAATAATAATAATAATGATTAGCATTATAATTTTTTTTCTGTAGATCAGAAGTTTTTGGTTTACTTTTAGCGCAGTGATTTCTTTATGAATGAAGGAAAATAATGTGATGCAATGATCAACAATTATGGTCTATGAACAAACAGGGGCTGTCACTGGTGCTAAGTGCTGCTAGGCCTCTGAAGGGCTGGTTTATGTTCTCTACTTGGTCCATATGCAGCTGATGATCTTTGTATTTGCAGTGAACATCATTGAGCTTTGTGATCTCATTGGCTGTACAAACAGCAGGAATTGCCCTGAAGAAAGCAAACCATGATTAACTTACATGATTTCTTTCACCCTGAGACCTACGTAGTATCGGAAGAAATGAGAGACAGATAATTTTGGACAATTTTGTGGATTTTTCCTATAGTAGCATAGCAATCAACTTTGACCTTGGAGAGCTAAGTGCATGCCATAGAAATCAAAGAGAGCAGTGATGGGAACATATTAATTCATTGTGGATTGTTTATTTTGTAGGCAGCTATACACAGAGGCATGCAGAAACATGAGCCTGTCTCACATTTAGAAAGAAATGAGTTAAGTATTTCTGAATTCAACGTTATCAATTTGGGTCTGATGGAGTTGTAGGCTATTCTTTTTTTTAATTTAGCTTGTGGCTTTTCATTAGTAGCTCAACCCAAGTTATATTGAGGGGCAGAGTAGGCCAGAGCTGTATTTTATATTATTAGAGACCCAAGGCCCTTGTAATGATTGCAGACACCCTAGGCAGGCCCTCCATCCCCCCACCCCTCTCCGGGGCCTGCAGTGGCTCACAAACCACAATGCAGCACTTATCTACACACTACGATGCTGCATCAGGGTTTCTTTCTCCTATCATCTGCCACGTCCACCCCCTCCGACACAGTGCCAGACTGTAGCGGTAAGCACCATGTGGTGGTTTGCGACCCATTGTCACCACTGCAGGCCCCAGAGAGGGGCATCAGTGGTAGCAAGGGGCATCCGAAAAGGGCCAGTACTCTAGGCAACCAACTAGTTCGCCTACTGGTAGCACTGGCCCTGCAGAGACCTAAACAAGTACTTCAGCGGTTCACAAAGGAGCCCATAATGAAGTTTTATTCACAGTGGCATGCAGCATTAGGTTTTACATTACCCCCCTAACCTCTACAAGGATTATGCTGTGCTGTCCCTGTTTTCAAATACAGGATACAATAATACATCAAACAGCCCCATACCAAGAGCAGGACCACGTTCCCTACAAGTCCAGCCAACTAACTGGACAATAGAATTTTTCTGTTCTTGCAAAATTCCAATTGCACCTACTAACTTGTATGCCAGGACTTTTACTTTATGCATATTAAGCAAATCAGCTTACGTTTTAAATCATTTAGCAACCTCTACTCTTTACTTTTCTATTTCCCTGCATAGCCACATAAGAGGTTATTTAAAGCTTGTGCTACATTTGTAACATGTAAACAGCAAATGTGTGCATCTAAGCAGCAATTTTAGAAAAGTTGCTACTTCCACATGTCTGTCCACAGCATGAACATTTTTAAAAGGGGCATATTCTGGGCAGGCCTGAAATGTATCTACATATTTCCTATTTTGCAAAGGAAATGTATGTTAATCTCAGGCAACTGTGCATTTGGACCTCGGGTTTGCAGGCGTGATTGAGGGGACACTTGTGCTCACCTTTCTGGTGTTTAAAACTATCTCAATAGCCAAAAATTAGAGTTTTTAGCTTGGCTCTCATTGGGCTTCCAGTTTTGTAAAATCTGATATGTCCATGTTAGTTTGTAAAACTGGCACACATTTAGAATGCTCAGTGATGCCGCTCTTTTTGTTTTTTTAATGTGTCCCTTTGTAAAATGGCTATTTTCACTGTCAAGGCTGCAAACCACACATGTATTTCCCAAGTCTTTATAGATATTTTGCAAAAGGCTCTGCATTCAACTAACTTTTTAAAAAATACTTGGGAAAGTTTTGATTGTCCTTTTTTCCTACCTACATTACTTATGCAAAATTGGACTTAGAATTGTAAAACCTAGTTCTCAGATTATAGAATTTCTGGCCCCTACTGTTCACTCTGGTTATGATACTACTTAAAAAAAAGTCTCTTTTGCAGGCCAATTAAACAGAATGCTTGTAAAAGGTATTTGATTTATTTTAGTGATTCAGTGAAAGGAGAGGAGATAATTTAGAACTGCTGATGATTATAAGCTAGGATACGAGGCAAGAGATGGCTTATTAGCCAATTAAGGGCAGGAAGAAAGAGACTTGAACTTAAGCTAATGATAGAAATACAGTGGTCCCTCTATCTAACAAAGACATCTTGACTATAGTAAACCGAAGTCAGGTTCCCCCAAATAAATCTTGTATAGCAGACAAATCCTGTTGGGATGAGCCCTCTTTGCAACAGAGAAATCTGATGGGGCAGGCTCTTTAATAAAAGATAGTAATGTACTGTATTTGTAGACACAGTATCAGACTTCCTGTTTCACACAGCTTATTCATTTTCAGCCTTAGCAGTAGATGACACTGGCAAAAGCAGTGAATGAATCCTATGGATAGTTAAGCCTGGTCAAATTCTGACAATTTGTCAGTCCCCTAAAGGAAGTGTATAAAATTTGCCACCGTCTTGCTGCATGCCCCCCCCCCCCCCATATTAAAATGATAGCAAGAGAGCCTTGCTTCCCATATTTATAGCATTTAGGTTGTTCTACTTTTATAGGACCATAGAAAAGGCTGGAAGAGATCTCAAAAAGACATCAGGTCCATATCTAAAGAGAAACCATTATACCCTACCATGCCAGATGATTGCCTAGACCAGGGGTGGGCAATTCCGGCCCTCGTGCACCACAATCCAGCCTGGTTTTCATGATGTCCCTAATGAATATTCATGGACCTATTTCCATACAATGGAAGGCAGTAGATGCAAATAGATCTCATGAATATTCATTAGGGACATCTTGAAAACCAGGCTGGATTGTGGTGCACGAGGGCCGGAATTGCCCACCCCTGGCTTAGACAGATCTTACAGATCTCCAGTACCTGAGCTTTCACTACCTCCCTATGTAACCTGTTCCAGTAGTCAACTATCTTTAGAGTGAGAAAGCATTTTCTCCATAGGCACAAAATGGGAAAAATCCTTTAGTAGACAGGTCCCTAAATCTCCCCTACTGCAATTCGGATTGTTATATCTTGTCCTTTCCCCAGTTAAGATGTATCACACCCTGAACAATATTTCTTCGGCATAGGTATTGACAAATTCCAGCTGCAGTGACAGTTCCTGATTGTTCTATGTGTTTGTGGTTTTCTTCCATTTTTTATCTTTTTTGTTTTATTACAATGTGAAAAGTGATTATTTCATGTGCATTTTTCACAATCCCATCTCTGCGGTTTTTCTGCTCTTCCTCTGTCTATCATTATCCCCCTCCACCATCACCTCACCCCACTTACCGGTTTATTTATCTCCATGGCTTCTTATAAAGCTCAATATCCTCTGTTAAACTGTGTACAGTGATGGGATTAAGAATGACGATCAAAGCAAACACATGCATGGAATAAAGAGCCAGTGTACTTTACTGTTTCCTGGGTACTCGCATGCTTTTTGTAACTGTACATTAAATCAACAAAGAATTTATACCAATACTAGGGCAGGGTGGAGCCATCAAACTTGCTGTAAGAGTAAGTCATCTTCATTAGCTTGAGCTTCCTCCGCTGTGCAGCTCAACAGTGCCCTCAGCCGATCGTTTCAGGATTTGCTGCTAGAGGAATTGATGCATGAGAGAACAATTGGATGAAAGGGGAGGATATGAGAGAGAAAAAGATTGGATGAAGCCTGAAGGAGGGGGGAGGGGGGTCATGAGAGACTGGAAGAAGGCTGCAGGAGTTAAGAGAGAAACACACACACATGTAGCCCGTGACACTCCCCATGACATACAAGCTTACACACTCCCCAACACATATCGACTTCCCCCCCTCTCCCCCACATGCCTGATTCTGCAAAGGAGGTAAACACACCATTGTGTCACACTACAAATGTACACTTTTTAACTTCTTGTTCTTTTCAATAGTCCTATCACGTCTTAACAAACAAAGACCAAAAATCTGTAGTCTAGTGATTATAGGACAAGGGGCTTAGTCATAAACATTTTTTTTTTAAACTTTAGGATGTCCATTTTATCTCGTTTTGCTCACCTGAATTTCGTTGAGCAATAAACACAGCACCTTTGGCCACGTAGCCATAAACAGGCAGGAGCTCAGTAATGCTACTGTCCAGTTATGGCCAGGTGCTAATCGTATTTCTCCCTTTGTACATTGGGCCCTATCTACAGTATCTGGATAGTGCCAGAGTAGAGTGTGGGTGTTCCACCTAACTCTATGAATAGTTGGAAATATTCAACCGCAGTGAAGTCAAGGCAACAAAAAGGCTGTCCTAAATTAAACTACAGTACATAGCTATACGGATAGCAGCTGAATATCCTTTTCTATACATGCAGCAGCAGTGGTCACTGTAGTATACTGTATGTATGTTCAACACAGCTGCTTCAATGGATAGAGCACTTAATATATATATATATATTTTTTAATTTTAGCGCCATCAAGTCAGTGTTGACTCCTGGTGACCAGCTACCTCTGGATTTTCTTGGCAAGGTATAACTGGAAGTAGATTGCCAGGCCTTTTCTTCCGAGGCAATGGAGGGTAACATGACTTGCCCAAGATATGCCAGTGGGACTCAAATCTTTGATATTTTGGGTACTAGGCAGTTGCTCTGACCACTACTCCTCCACTCAATATATACGAGGTGTGACAAAAAAGAAACGAGACTGTGGCAGCCAAGCCCATGACTCAGTGCCAATTGGCTAACCGCTTATGTCACTGTGTTGTACAACATCTCACCAATATTCTGTTATAATATTTTTCATCTCTCTCACTCTGTTTTTTTTTCCAGGTTTTTTTGTAGCACACTGCTCCATCGCTTTGTCACGCAATTGGAGGTGGCAGAAATATGGAGCAAAGAATCAACTTGAAATTTCTGTTTAAGTTGGAGAAGAGCCCAACTGAGTGTCTCCAACCTCTCCAAAAGGCTTATGGAGAAGATGCAATGCCAAGACTGTGAGTCTTCGAGTGGCACAAACGCTTCAAGAGTGGTGAAGGATGACCCCAAGTCAGGATGGCCTTCCACGACAAAGATGGCTGAGAACACTGCTAGAGTAAACCAGCTGGTGCAGAGTGATCGAAGACTGATGGTATGGATGATAGCTGAGGAGCTCAGCCTGAATAGGGAGTCAGTGCGGACCATCTTGGTGCAGGAGCTGGGGATGCGGAAGGTGTGCTTTTATCAGATGACCAGAAGGAGCACCGGCTCAATGTTTGTTGAGACTTGCTAGAGAAGATCCAGAGTTCATTGGCCGAGAGGAAGACTTGGGTCTTCCAGTACGACCCTGAAAGCAAGAGACAGAGCCTGCAGTGGAAGACTCGACTATCACCCAGACCCAAGAAGGTGCGCATGTCCAAATCAAGGATCAAGGTCATGCTAATCGCATTCTTCGACCAGAAGGGAGTGGTCCATCATGAGTTTGTGCCTGAGGGTCAGACAGTCAACCAGCACTTCTACCAGCAGGCCCTCAATCGCCTCCATGACCGGGTTTGGAGCAGCAGGCGGGCTCTGTGGAGAGACAAGTCGTGGCTGCTCCACCACAACTCAACCACACACACTGCGCTCAGTGTGAGGCAGCTCTCGACCACCCTCCTTATTCCCCAGATCTCACACTGTGCGACTTCTGGCTCTTTCCCAGGCTGAAGAATGTGCTCAAAGGAACTCATTTCACCTCTGTAGAAGAGATCAAGGGAATGAGGGAACTGAGGGACCTCAAGGAGGAGGACTTTACAAAGTGCTTCTGTACGTGGCAGAAGCAAATGCAGACGTGCATTAACTCAGGGGGGGATTACTTTGAAGGAGACAATGCGTAATTTCTCTGTAGATTTTGTAATAAAACATTTATGGGACAGTCTCATTTCTTTTTTGTCACACCTTGTATTATATATGTTAGTATGTAAAATATTTAAACACCACAGCCAGCATTTTTAAAACATGCTGACTGCAGTGTTTAAGTACTGACTCTAAATTATCATTTTAAAAACTCATAACATCCATTTTGATTTCTACAGCAGGTTTCTTATGCTTCTTTGGAATTTCAGCTCAGTTGGAACTGGCCTGGTGAGCTTTTGGTAATGTAAGCTCTCATTCACATTTACTTGCTATTTTTTCTCTTTCCTGTGTAACCCAAAACTTGCAGTGACAATCCTCTGCCACAGACTGTTGCTCTTTCTAGAACCCTGTAAAATGCTTATCCTAAGTCTTGACCCACAGGGTGTCGCATTTGAGTGATGGCTGGGACATCCTTCCCCAAAAAAACCCCCCATCACTACTGTCTCTGTGGTGCTGGCTTTAGAATGTTGACCAGCACTTCCTTCCAAAAACCCTTACTTCCTGTCACCTCACCACCACTCTTCCAACATTTTGGCACAGAACACCACACAGGTAGACAGAGATGTGGAAAAATAACTGAAGCAAGTGGTGAAAAATTAAACCAAACATTTCTTTAAAGCCATTGTCAGCATACACCAGCAGGACATTATGCCTAGCATAGTTGTCATGGCTTTTTCCCAGACCTTGGATTTCAAGCAGCTTTGTTACTCTAGTGATGTCAGTCTCCAAACTTAATGAGGGTAGTTTACAAGATGAGATAAGCTCTGACCCCCTGGTGATGTCAGTCTCCGGGCCTGATGAGATTGGTCTGCAGCCCCTCCTTGCTAAATCAAGAATAGCAGACTTCAAAGGGAGGTGCTGGAAACAATAGCAGACCTCAAAGGGAGGTGCTAGAGAAAATTCACTATAAAGGACAGAACTACTTCCTCTTTCTCTCTCTCTCTCTATTCATCGGACATGAAGGACAGGAAGCTCTGATAATCACTTCTCTTCACCCCTCCCCCCTCTCTCTCTCTGATCTCTCTCACACACACATGCACACACATAGAGTCTTTCATATACTCTATTCTCTCTCACACTTCACACATGCACACACACACATAGATTCATTGATGCACACCGAAGCAGCTCTCTAACAACCTCCTACCTCTGTTCTGTAACTTTGTAATAAGCCTATTTCTATATAAAACCCTTTTTCCAAGCCACACCTGTTTGGTTGTCTTATTTGTGCTGCTTACCCTACTGTCTCTGTGAAATGAACCCAGGACCAAACGGAGAGTAGACCAGAAGATTACATATTCAGAAGATTACAGCCATCTCCCTTCATGCTTCTAAAATCACACATCATACATTTTCCCCCAAAATACAAGCAGACACTCAAGAGAGACAGGGAAAATAACTGACAAGCTAGAGAAGGATGGTGCCAAAAGAAACCATTCTAACCAGCTCTTCCAACCACATCCTCAACTACACATACAGCAAAACATACAGAATATTCCTTTATGACCCTACTACAGAATCCCCCATACCCCTACCCATCACTGCTACACTCTTCACAACATACTATCCATGCACACAATTTCGCCTCATACCCCACGCCTACCTATATTCATCCAGCCATTCCCCACCCCCAAATACATACCCACAGCCCTCCTACCAAACATCCATCTCACCCCCATAGATTCCTATACAAATCTATGTTGGAAGGCATTCCTAAAACAATATCTTTTGCATGATTTCCCTAGTTATTTCTTACAAAGAATGCATCTTGAGGTCTCCCAGCCTCTTTCTGGATGACTTACATTGCCCATCATGCACCATTTTGGTGGCCCTTTGAATTGTACGTATGTTATTAATAAGGCCGATTTTCAAACAGCCCAATATTCAAAGTGGCAGTTTCTCCAAATGGATTAGTTTTGTACATATCATGACAGTCATGAACCTCACTTCTAAGCCAGGGTATGTGGAGTATGATCTCAGTCTCAAATCCACTGCTAATGCTCAGCGTATTAGTTGCATCATACCAAAGAGAGCCTACTTCTGGAGTTTGTAAGATGTAACATGTATTGGTAATTTATGAAGGTATGCTTGGAAATTTTTCTTAATCAAGTCTGTGGCACCCAACATAATGGGGAATAACTCTGTATCTTTCTGCCACATTTTCTTAGTCTCTGACTGCATTTCTTGCTACTTGATAATCTTCTCCCTCTCAACACAATTCACAGAATAGTCTCTTGGGATTGACACCTCTATAATAAATGCTGTTATGTGTTCTTCTCCTTTACCACTAAGTCCAGCTTCCTTGCAACCAGCTTTTTATTGGTCAGAATGGAAGTATCTGAGGCAATCATAACCTCTTAATTCTCTTAGGATCATGATCCCAGTGCTTTTCAGGTATAGTGATATTGTAGCGTTTAGAGTTTCCAGTGGATGAGACGTGCTATTTTGTTGTGCCTTTCTGTATAGAAATTTTCTGCCATTTATTTATTTATTTATTTAGCAAGCATTTGTAGCCCGCTCCTTCCAGCGATCAGAAGCGGGTAGGATTACTATTGTGAAACTGCCGAATCAAGGCAGGTACAAATTTTGTTTACATACAGATTGTCAGAAAAGTACATCATACAGAGTTAACACTTCTTAGCTATGGGGGAGTTCATTTACATATATACATAAATACATATATACAGGATAATCTTCTTGGACTGTCGAATCAAGGCAGGTACAAATTTTGCTTACATACAGATTGTCAGAAAAGCACATCATACAGAGTTAACACTTCTTAGCTATGGGGGAGTTCATTTACAGATATACATAAATACATATATACAGGATAATCTTCTTGGACACAGTGGTCAGGGGCTGCTCCATCTGTGGGTTTAGTTCAGGTTGAAATGTGATTGGAAAATGTGCGTTTTGAGTTTCTTTCTGAAGTCTAGAAGGTCATTGCTAGCTCGTAGTTCTGGTGGGAGTTGGTTCCACAGTGTTGGCGCCACATATGAGAAAGCCCTGTGGCTGGTGTTAGTTTTGGCAGATCTTATATCTGTTGGAGTGTGAAGGATGTTGGAATTGTGGGTTCTTCTGTTTCGGGTAGGAGGTTGCAATCTTACTAGGTTGTTGAGGAAGGAAGGTGCTAAGTTGTGAATGAGTTTGAAGGTGGTTGTTAGTATTTTGTATTTTGTGCGAGCTGTTATGGGTAGCCAGTGTAATTGAATTAGCACTGGTGTGATGTGGTCACTTAGATTTTTCTTCATTATGACCCTGGCAGCTACATTTTGTGCCATTTGTAATATGTTTAGGGTTTTTTTAGGTAAACCTTGTAGGATGGCGTTGCAGTAGTCAAAATGTGGCATGATGAGTGCTTGGGCCACTGTTCTGAAGTCTTGGGGATCAATAATATTCCGAATGGGTTGGAGCACTCTAAGCTTGTGGAAAACTGCTCTGTTGGTCTTTCGGAGGTGTTTTTCCATCTTTAGGTCACAGTCAAATGTGACTCCTAGATACTTTATTTCTTTTTTTGTTTGGTAAGTGTTGTTACATAGTGTTATTGATGTGGGAGGGTCAAAATTCGGTTCTTTGGAGATATACATTACTTCGGTTTTTTTGTGATTAATTGACATGCTACTTTGTTGTAACCAGTCTTGCATCTCTCCGATACATGTCTCCAGTGGGTTGTAGTCTGGGTTTTTAGTGTCTAGTTGTGTGTATAGCATGATATCATCGGCATAGATGTGGTAATTAATTTCGTGCCGTGAGAAAAGTTTGCATAGTGGCTGCATATATATGTTAAACAGAAGTGCTGAGAGAGCAGAGCCTTGGGGGATTCCCTGTGTTTGTGAGAAAGATTCTGCTTTTTCTCCGTTGAATTGAACCTGTTGTGTTCGATTTGAGATGTAGGATGAGAACCATTTTAGTGGGGTTCCTGTTATTCCTATTGATTTTATCCTATTTATGAGGGTCCCATGATTAACTGTATCAAAGGCAGCTGAGATGTCAATGAATACAAGAATGTACATTTTCTTTTTGTTTTCAAGGCCCTTTAGGAGGTTGTTAAGTAGAACTAGTAACAGGGTTTCAACTCCATGATGTTGCCTGAAGCCATATTGCTGGTCATCAAGAGGAGCACTGTCAGTCAGATGGTCTTGGAGTTGTAGAAGGACCGTTTTTTCTATGATCTTTGCCAGGAATGAGATACTTGATATGGGACGGTAGGAGGCTGGGTCTTCTCCGTTGAGTGTAGTGTTTTTTAGGATCGGTCTAATGACTGATTTCTTTAGTTCTGAGGGCATGATTCCTTGTTGTAGGGATAGGTTAACTATGTGTGCTATGTGAGGTGCTATGTCTTGTTTCACTGCCTTGATCCAGGATGCAGGACAGGGATCTAGTGGGGAGGTGGTGCTTTTCAGGCTTGTGACAATGGCTGTGATTTGCTGGGTTCCTATTTTGTGGAAGTGCTCCCATAACTGGTTTTGCGTTGTGTTGTTCTCACTTCTGATTTGTGGTGTTGGTGGGGGGGGGTGGAGGACCAGGGGCCGTCAGTTTGGTCGCGTAGTGGTTTGCCAGTGTTTGGACCTTGATGGATTTGTTGAGGTTGGCATTTTGGTCGGTTTTGGTTAGTGATTTGACTAGTTCAAATAACTCTCGTGGGCGATTGATTGCCTTGTTTAGGATGTTGGTGTGATGTAATTTTTTTGCATTGTTCACGTCGTCTTTGTATTTTGCGAGATGGGCCATGTATTTAGTTTTGAGATCGGAGGATTTGGTTTGTCTCCATTTTCTCTCTATTTTAACGGAGCTCCCTTTTTGATTTTATTAGAGTTCCTGTGTACCAGGGTTCCGAGTTGATCTTATGTGGGTTTGATGTGTGTTTCAAAGTTGGGTTAGATGTATTTTGGATGTGTGTGTTCCATCTGTTAGTTAGTTCGTCTAGGTCTGTGGAATCTAGGTTTATGTGGGATGCAATGGTGCTTATGAGGTGTTCCTCGTTGAGTTTGCTGAATTTCCTAATGGGGTTGGTCATTCTCATCTCCTTTGAGTTTTTGGGTTGGCACTGTAGTTTAAGTTTACAGTTGATTTGGTGGTGGTCTGACCATGGTACTTGAGTTATGTTTATTATAGGTGGTTCATTGCTTTGTTGTGGATTTCTGGGTATGAAAATCATATCTAGGATGTTTCCTCTATCGTGTGTGGGGTTGCTTATTATTTGTTGGAAACCCAATTGGTCGATGGCTTCATAGAAGGAGTCCGTGTGGGACGGAGGAATTGATGCTAGGTTCAAATCTCCGAGGATGATCTGGAATTTTTTGCTTTGTGTGGATGTGATGGTTTCTAGTGCTGTGGCTAGTGTTTCGTGCTGTGGTGAGGGAGGTCGATAGATTAGGCAGATGGATAATGCCATGCTCTCGACTTTAAGTAGGTCAAGATCGGGATTTGTGACCGTAGATGTGGTTGTGAGTTGAAGGCTGGTTTTGGCTGCTATAAGGACTCCGCCTCCTCTTCTGTTGATGCGTGGGCAGTTGTATAGTTGGTATCCGGGTTTCTGTATTTGATTCATTGTTGCAGAGTCTGAGTCAGTGAGCCATGTTTCTGTTATGCATAGGATATCTGGTTGTTCGTCAGTTAGAATGTTGTGGATAATATGCGTTTTATTCCTTATTGACCTAGCATTAATAAGGATAATGTTACATGTGTGATGTTCTTGGTGTGTGGTTCGTGTGAGTTGTATTTGAGATCCAATAGTGTTCTTTGCTTTGGTTTTAGGGTGTTTTTGAGATTTGTTCCCTTTGATATGGGTGTGTCGTTGGGGTAATTTACTTGGTGTTTGTGTGGTGGTGATAGGATTTAAGTTGTATTGATGCAGGATGGGTAATGGAGGGGGGGGTGGAGAAGGTAGATTGGTGTATATAGTAGAGGAATACAGTATTGTGAGTGTGGGATGGTTCTATATGAAGATGTTAGTATACACATGCACAAAATCAGGAAGGTGTGAGCAGGCTCCATTTTATGTTTGCCAGAAATATTTGGATTTTGGATTCGAGTGGTGCAGTGTGGGGTGAAGTCAAGGCAGCTGGCCTAGAGATGTGTTAGTGTAGGCCGACAAGATAGTTGTTGGGTACCAACAGTCTAGCAGGGATAGATGGGTTGGGGTACAGCGTTTCTTATTACTTTAACAAAATAGGGATACAGTCCTAACGTTCCTTATCACTCAGTATAAACAGATACAGTATTGTGCGATACAGTCCTATCGTTACCTATCACTCAGTATAAACAGATACAGTATTGTGCGATACAGTCTTAAGGTTATTGCAAGAAGGTTATTGGGTTACTGCATTGAAATGTAACAACTTGCTGGTTAGAGATACTTGGTTTCATTTAGCTCTAAATAAACAGTAGTAGCCTTTAGAGTTGGTAGGGGTTTACAATGTAACAGCTGGCTTGAGGAGAACAGGGCTTGTGACAGTGGGGAATTTACACATTATATATACAGAGGTATGTTGGCTCCTACTTGGGGGGGGGGGTTAGGCCAGGGTTGCACAGTGGTCTTTTGCATCAGGAGGTAGATAAGTCCAGTAATTGATTACCTGGGTGATATCGTTGTAGTTGAAAGCTCTTGATGTCGAATTTTGGTCCAGCTATGGGAATCTCGTGGAGCGTGGTGGTCGGGACCGGCGAGCTCAGACCCGGCCTGGGGAGCTCAAGCCGTCAGACATTTGATTGCTGCACTTTCGTTTTCTGTCCGTTATCGGAGTTTTGGTCATGTGAGTCAGGCTTCTTGATACTTGCAGCCTTGTTGCGGTTCAGTGGATGATGTTTCAACTGCGCCTAATCTCCACCGCCTAAGGGCCACCGCCAAAGGGCCCTCTGGCGAGGCCCTCAGGCGCGGGCGCGCCCTGTAGGGACGCCGCTTTTATGCGGTTCTGCCTGCGTGCGTGTGAGCCTCCCACTGCCCGGATTGGGCAGGAGTGTGTGGAGGGAGGGCTCCCACTGCCCGGATTGGGCAGGAGTGTGTGGAGGGAAGGCTCTCACTGCCCGGATTGGGCAGGAGTGTGTGGAGGGAAGGCTCCCACTGCCCGGATTGGGCAGGAGTGTGTGGAGGGAAGGCTCCCACTGCCCGGATTGGGCAGGAGTGTGTGGAGGGAGGGCTCCCACTGCCCGGATTGGGCAGGAGTGTGTGGAGGGAAGGCTCCCACTGCCCGGATTGGTCAGGAGTGTGTGGAGGGAGGGCTCCCACTGCCCGGATTGGGCAGGAGTGTGTGGAGGGAGGGCTCCCACTGCCCGGATAGGGCAGGAGTGTGTGGAGGGAAAGGCTCCCACTGCCCGGATAGGGCAGGAGCTTCACCAAGGCGGTTGGAGGGCTAGCGATGCTCAGCAGCTCCCACGAAGTAGGGATGCCGCTTTTATGCGGTTCTGCCTGCGTGCGTGTGAGCCTCGCACTGCCCGGATTGGGCAGGAGTGTGTGGAGGGAGGGCTCCCACTGCCCGGATTGGGCAGGAGTGTGTGGAGGGAAGGCTCTCACTGCCCGGATTGGGCAGGAGTGTGTGGAGGGAAGGCTCCCACTGCCCGGATTGGGCAGGAGTGTGTGGAGGGAGGGCTCCCACTGCCCGGATTTGGCAGGAGTGTGTGGAGGGAAGGCTCTCACTGCCCGGATTGGGCAGGAGTGTGTGGAGGGAAGGCTCCCACTGCCCGGATTGGGCAGAAGTGTGTGGAGGGAGGGCTCCCACTGCCCGGATTGGGCAGGAGTGTGTGGAGGGAAGGCTCTCACTGCCCGGATTGGGCAGGAGTGTGTGGAGGGAAGGCTCCCACTGCCCAGATTGGGCAGGAGTGTGTGGAGGGAGGGCTCTCACTGCCCGGATAGGGCAGGAGTGTGTGGAGGGAGGGCTCCCACTGCCCGGATAGGGCAGGAGTGTGTGGAGGGAGGGCTCCCACTGCCCGGATAGGGCAGGAGTGTGTGGAGGGAAAGGCTCCCACTGCCCGGATAGGGCAGGAGCTTCACCAAGGCGGTTGGAGGGCTAGCGATGCTCAGCAGCTCCCACGAAGTAGGGACGCCGCTTTTATGCGGTTCTGCCTGCGTGCGTGTGAGCCTCCCACTGCCCGGATTGGGCAGGAGTGTGTGGAGGGAGGGCTCCCACTGCCCGGATTGGGCAGGAGTGTGTGGAGGGAAGGCTCTCACTGCCCGGATTGGGCAGGAGTGTGTGGAGGGAAGGCTCCGACTGCCCGGATTGGGCAGGAGTGTGTGGAGGGAGGGCTCCCACTGCCCGGATTGGGCAGGAGTGTGTGGAGGGAAGGCTCTCACTGCCCGGATTGGGCAGGAGTGTGTGGAGGGAAGGCTCCCACTGCCCGGATTGGGCAGGAGTGTGTGGAGGGAGGGCTCCCACTGCCCGGATTGGGCAGGAGTGTGTGGAGGGAAGGCTCTCACTGCCCGGATTGGGCAGGAGTGTGTGGAGGGAAGGCTCCCACTGCCCGGATTGGGCAGGAGTGTGTGGAGGGAGGGCTCCCACTGCCCGGATTGGGCAGGAGTGTGTGGAGGGAGGGCTCCCACTGCCCGGATAGGGCAGGAATGTGTGGAGGGAGGGCTCCCACTGCCCGGATAGGGCAGGAGTGTGTGGAGGGAAAGGCTCCCACTGCCCGGATAGGGCAGGAGCTTCACCAAGGCGGTTGGAGGGCTAGCGATGCTCAGCATCTCCCACGAAGTAGGTACGCCGCTTTTATGCGGTTCTGCCTGCGTGCGTGTGAGCCTCCCACTGCCCGGATTGGGCAGGAGTGTGTGGAGGGAGGGCTCCCACTGCCCGGATTGGGCAGGAGTGTGTGGAGGGAAGGCTCTCACTGCCCGGATTGGGCAGGAGTGTGTGGAGGGAAGGCTCCCACTGCCCGGATTGGGCAGGAGTGTGTGGAGGGAGGGCTCCCACTGCCCGGATTGGGCAGGAGTGTGTGGAGGGAGGGCTCCCACTGCCCGGATAGGGCAGGAGTGTGTGGAGGGAAAGGCTCCCACTGCCCGGATAGGGCAGGGGTGTGTGGGGGAAAGGCTCCCAATGCCCGGATAGGGCAGGAGCTTCACCAAGGCGGTTGGAGGGCTAGCGATGCTCAGCAGCTCCCACGAAGTAGGGACGCCGCTTTTATGCGGTTCTGCCTGCGTGCGTGTGAGCCTCCCACTGCCCGGATTGGGCAGGAGTGTGTGGAGGGAGGGCTCCCACTGCCCGGATTGGGCAGGTGTGTGTGGAGGGAAGGCTCTCACTGCCCGGATTGGGCAGGAGTGTGTGGAGGGAAGGCTCCCACTGCCCGGATTGGGCAGGAGTGTGTGGAGGGAGGGCTCCCACTGCCCGGATAGGGCAGGAGCTTCACCAAGGCGGTTGGAGGGCTAGCGATGCTCAGCAGCTCCCACGAAGTAGGGACACCGCTTTTATGCGGTTCTGCCTGCGTGCGTGTGAGCCTCCCACTGCCCGGATTGGGCAGGAGTGTGTGGAGGGAGGGCTCCCACTGCCCGGATTGGGCAGGAGTGTGTGGAGGGAAGGCTCTCACTGCCCGGATTGGGCAGGAGTGTGTGGAGGGAAGGCTCCCACTGCCCGGATTGGGCAGGAGTGTGTGGAGGGAGGGCTCCCACTGCCCGGATTGGGCAGGAGTGTGTGGAGGGAAGGCTCTCACTGCCCGGATTGGGCAGGAGTGTGTGGAGGGAAGGCTCCCACTGCCCGGATTGGGCAGGAGTGTGTGGAGGGAAGGCTCTCACTGCCCGGATTGGGCAGGAGTGTGTGGAGGGAAGGCTCCCACTGCCCGGATTGGGCAGGAGTGTGTGGAGGGAAGGCTCTCACTGCCCGGATTGGGCAGGAGTGTGTGGAGGGAAGGCTCCCACTGCCCGGATTGGGCAGGAGTGTGTGGAGGGAGGGCTCCCACTGCCCGGATTGGGCAGGAGTGTGTGGAGAGAGGGCTCCCACTGCCCGGATAGGGCAGGAGTGTGTGGAGGGAGGGCTCCCACTGCCCAGATAGGGCAGGAGTGTGTGGAGGGAAAGGCTCCCACTGCCTGGATAGGGCGGGGGGGTGTGGGGGAAAGGCTCCCACTGCCCGGATAGGGCAGGAGCAGGAGCTTCACCAAGGCGGTTGGAGGGCTAGCGATGCTCAGCAGCTCCCACGAAGTAGGGACGCCGCTTTTATGCGGTTCTGCCTGCGTGCATGTGAGCCTCCCACTGCCCGGATTGGGCAGGAGTGTGTGGAGGGAGGGCTCCCACTGCCCGGATTGGGCAGGAGTGTGTGGAGGGAAGGCTCCCACTGCCCGGATTGGGCAGGAGTGTGTGGAGGGAGGGCTCCCACTGCCCGGATTGGGCAGGAGTGTGTGGAGGGAAGGCTCTCACTGCCCGGATTGGGCAGGAGTGTGTGGAGGGAAGGCTCCCACTGCCCGGATTGGGCAGGAGTGTGTGGAGGGAGGGCTCCCACTGCCCGGATTGGGCAGGAGTGTGTGGAGGGAGGGCTCCCACTGCCCAGATAGGGCAGGAGTGTGTGGAGGGAGGGCTCCCACTGCCCAGATAGGGCAGGAGTGTGTAGAGGGAGGGCTCCCACTGCCCGGATAGGGCAGGAGTGTGTGGAGGGAAAGGCTCCCACTGCCCGGATAGGGCAGGAGCTTCACCAAGGCGGTTGGAGGGCTAGCGATGCTCAGCGTATTAGTTGCATCATACCAAAGAGAGCCTACTTCTGGAGTTTGTAAGATGTAACATGTATTGGTAATTTATGAAGGTATGCTTGGAAATTTTTCTTAATCAAGTCTGTGGCACCCAACATAATGGGGAATAACTCTGTATCTTTCTGCCACATTTTCTTAGTCTCTGACTGCATTTCTTGCTACTTGATAATCTTCTCCCTCTCAACACAATTCACAGAATAGTCTCTTGGGATTGACACCTCTATAATAAATGCTGTTATGTGTTCTTCTCCTTTACCACTAAGTCCAGCTTCCTTGCAACCAGCTTTTTATTGGTCAGAATGGAAGTATCTGAGGCAATCATAACCTCTTAATTCTCTTAGGATCATGATCCCAGTGCTTTTCAGGTATAGTGATATTGTAGCGTTTAGAGTTTCCAGTGGATGAGACGTGCTATTTTGTTGTGCCTTTCTGTATAGAAATTTTCTGCCATAGCCAGCTATGAGGTAAGTCACTGTTTCCAGTTGTGTGGAGACCTCGGTGTTGACTGCAGTATGTGGATATTCAACAGCAGCATTCAGATAGTGGCTGCTGCCGACTATCCAGATTGTACATCAACTATCCAGATGGCAGCAATTTTCAGCCGCTAGCCAGATAGCAATTTAGGCCTGCTTTTCAGGTGGCTAAAATCATTGTTATCCTGATAAAGTTGGCACTTATATGTTCCAGCTCTGCCTATCGATCGCCTTCCACTAACCAGATAGTGCCAGGGTGATCTTCAGCACCATTTCTCTGGATAGTGCTGCAGAGTATCTTATGTGGATAATCCTACTTTAGATCCTGCAATTCATTGGAGTCCAGAAACTTCACTATTCTCTGTGTTAGCAGCATTTCCATCAATTTATTCACCATGGAGGAAAGACTGGCCCACAGTTCCCAATCTTCTCCTTCCACTTTTGTGTAGAGGATCCTTATTTCCCTTCTCCCAAAGGAGAGAGCTATAAAATGAAGTGATTTAGGGCTCTGTACTGGAAGCAGAGTTGTTTAACAATTTCATTAATGATCTAGAAATGGTAGCCCCGAGTGAGGTGATTAGTCTGCGAATGGCACTAAATTATTCAAAGTAGTTAAAACACAAGCAGATGGTGAGGAACTGCATAAGGATCTTGCCAGACTGGGAAACTGGGCATCTACATGCCAGGGGAAATTTAATGTGCATAAGTGCAAATCTATACCCACAGGAAAGTATAGGTGCCAAATGGAATCATCAGGATCTTGGAATCATTGTGGGCAATACACCAAAATATTCAGCTCCCTATGCAACATAATGGTAGGAATTATTCAGAAAGAAACAGAGAATAAAACTGAGAATTAGAAATAGCTCTGCATAATTCCATGGTGCTACTAGGCATTGAATACTGTGTCCACTTCATATTGAAATATCTTTAAACGATATAGGAGAAATAGAAACAGCACAGAGGAGGACAGCAAAAATGAGAAAGTGGGCTAGTTCCCTTAAAATGAAAATGTTAACAGGTTAAGGGTCTTCAGCTTGAAGAAAACATGACTGAGAAGGGTATATGACAGAGGTTTCTAAAAACATGAGTGGAGTGGAAAGCGTAGTTACCCACCTGTAACAGGTGTTCTCTGGGGACAGCAGGAATCAGTCCTCACATAAGGGTTCCTCGAAGAGACCAGCTGAGAACCCGGCGAGTTTATTTATTTAGTAAACACTTATATACCGCTACTTCCAGCGATCAGAAGCGGTTTGATTATATTTTGGGATTTGTCAAAAATCAAGACAGAAAAGTTGGGGCATAGATAGAGAGAAACAGGGGTAATACACAGCACACATAGTAGGGTCCAAATATAGACCTTAATGTACTAACATACATTTACAAAAGAGATTGCCCTTCATCTATTTACATTTTTACATACAGCCATTCACTTCCTCTTTTATCCTCTTGGATTTACATCTGGTCGTAGTGACAATTGAACAGATGTGTTTTTAATTTCTTCCTGAATTCGATTATGTCTTTAATTGCTCTCAGCTCGTGTGGTAGGTGGTTCCATAAGGTGGGGGCAGAGAAGGAGAACGCTCTGCGGCTAGTACTGACTTTTACATGTCTGATGCTGTTTGGAACTAGTAGTGTGTCTGAGTTGATGGTTCTCCTCTTTCTGGTGGTTGGTTGCGTGGAGATAAGGGTGAAGAGTAGTTTGAACGTAGTTACCAATGTTTTGTATTGAATCCTGGCAACGATTGGTAGCCAGTGCAGATCAATCAATACAGGTGTGATATGTTCAGTGACACTTGATCGCATGATGATCCTTGCCGCCACGTGTTGTGCCAATTGTAATATATTGGTCATTTTCTTTGGTAGACCCTGTAAGATGGCGTTACAGTAGTCTAGGTGAGGCATGATGAGCGCTTGTGCAACCGACCGGAAGTCACATGGATCAAGTATATTCCGCAGGGGTCGTAGTACTCTAAGCTTGTGAAAGATGGTCTTGTTGGTGTTGCTGAGGTGTTTTTCCATCTTTAGTTTGCTGTCAATTGTGACTCCTAGATATTTAATTTCATTTTTAGTGTTGTAAGTGTTGTTGCACAATGTGATTGTTGGAGGCGGTTCGAAGTCAGGTTTACTGGATATAAACATTACTTCCGTTTTCTTGTGATTAATCGACATATTGTTTTGTTTTAGCCATCCCAACATCTCTCCCATGCAGGTTTCAAGCTGAGCGTAATTAGGTTCTGCGGCCTCTAATTGCGTGTACAGCATGATATCGTCTGCGTATATGTGGTAGTTAATGCCATATTTCCTGAATATTCCACTGAGGGGTTGCATGTAAATGTTAAAAAGTAGCGCCGAGAGTGCCGAACCCTGCGGTATGCCTTGAGTTTGAGTGAAGGCCTCAGCTTTTTCTCTGTTGAATTGGACCTGCGGCCTTCTGTTCGTTATGTAGGATGAGAACCATTTCAAGGTGGTTCCTAAGATTCCAATCGATGCCAGCTTGTTAAGGAGGGTTAGATGATGGACAGTGTCGAAAGCGGCAGAGATGTCGATGAAAATGAGAATAAACATTTTCTTTCTGTCTTCCAGGCCCTTGAGGAAGTTGTTAAGCAGGGCCAAAAGCAGGGTTTCGACCCCATGATTCTTTCTGAATCCGTATTGCTGTTCGTCCAGGGTTTCATGGTCATCGAGGTGGTCTTGCAGTTGGATGAGGGCTGCTTTTTCAATGATCTTTGCTAGGAAAGATAGCAGGAAGAGTACTGGTGCAATACCGGAGGTGAGTGTGAAACTCGGAGAGAAAAATCAACTTTTTCCTGGGACAAGCCAGACAAACATCTGAAGGGCTCCATGGAAAAAAGAAGGCTGAGCAAAATGGCACCCTTTGGCGGGAAGGGGACCAAGCATGCATGGTGACATCTCCCAAAGGCTTTCTTTGAAAGCTGAGGGGATGCTTCCATGAGGGCTCCGTCGGTGCCGACGTCACCCATATGTGAGGACTGACTTCCTTCTTGTTCCCGGAGAACAGGTAAATAGGCCAGGGAATGATAGCCTTACCGCTAAGTTGCATGGACTGTCACCAGCACATAAAAGCTTTCTTTTTCAGTCAAGGTACAATTAATATGCTCATCTTTCTAGACATCGCCGCGGCGTTCGACTCCGTGAGTCACGAAATTCTCCTTGGAAGACTGAAAGAGAAGGGCGTCTGCAACAGTGCACTAGGATGGTGTAAATCTTATCTTGACGGCAGATGGCAATATGTGAAATCTGGATCAGAAGAGTCAACACATTTCCATCAAAAGCAAGGGGTACCCCAAGGCTCATCGTTATCCTCCTTACTTTTCAATATCTACATGCAGCCCATCTGCAATATCATAAGATCATTCAATGTGAAATGTGATATATGCAGACGATATTCTCTTATACATGCCCTTCTCCACAACTCACATGGTCCTGACCCCACTCACAGACTGCTTCAATGCAGTTTCAACTTGGCTCCAGCCACAGAACCTACGCATTCAACATAAAAAAACAGAGGTGCTATTCATCACCAGAGACGCCAACTTTACTCCCCCATCCCACGTCAGTGTCAACGAAGCTGATTTGCAAACCAAAGATGCAATAAAATATCTAGGAGTTACCTTGGATCAACATCTTGACATGAAACGCCACATAAGCAACATAGTCAAAGCCGTCTATTTCAAAATCTGTTCACTCAAACACCTACGCTCCCTGTTGGACCCAGATGACTTCCGAACCATATATCAAGCGTTGATCCTGCCGCACTTTGACTTTGCAAATGCCAGCTTACAAGGTCTCCCCCAATCCACACTAACCCCCTTACAGTTGGCCATGAATGCCGCAGCTAGGGTCCTTTACGGAGCATCCAGAAACGACCACGTGACCCCCATTCTCAAACAGCTGCACTGGCTACCGATCCATGGGAGGATCACCTTCAAAACCCTTCTATTAGCTTTCAAGGCAATCAAAGGTATTTCAGCCTCCTCACTCACACATCTTATCCACATTGTCCCTCCCAACAGATCCAGAAGAACAACAGCTGTCAACTTGCTTGCAATACCAAAGGCTTCGACAAAGTCCAACAAGATAACCACAAACAGGGCTTTCAGTTTTTATGTACCCAAATGCTGGAATGCTCTACCCCCTGACATTAGGGCCATAGCCAACCTATATCAGTTCAGGAAGGCGCTCAAAACCCACCTGTTCCTCCAACACTTACCAGACAGCAATTGATCCTAGATATACCTCTCAGGAAATGACCCAATTTAGAAAGAAAGGCCCTCACATGCATTATCTGACTTTTACCTATCCTTCCAGTGTAAATAGCTTATGTATATAGTTAACCCTGTTATCCAAGTTTGTACTCCTGTTCGATGTAAAACCTGACAGCTTGTGTTATGGTCGTTAAGTTATGATGTAAACCGCGCTGATGCTAAATAGCGCGGTATATAAGAAATTGTAATAAATAAATATATGAAAGAATGTGGTCGAAGTTAGTAGTACAGGTGGGCAACAACAAAAATTTTGGACAAGTTTCTGGAAGACAGGACCATGAACAATAATTAGCTTTGAAGACTTGGGGATAGTCAGCTCTAGAGTAAGCAACAAGGACTGGCCTTGCCATTGGGATCTGCCAGCTACCATCAAGTAATTTAGATTGGCCACTGCTGGAGACAGAATCCTGAACTTGATGGACCACTGGTCTAACCCAGTATGACTTTCCTTATGTTCTCCAGTTCCCAGCATCCATCCTCCTGCCTTCACTTCCCTCTTCTCCAGCATCCCACCGTTTCCTTGCCTCTGGCCCTCAGCCTCTTCCTCCCTTCTGTACGATTAGGTCTCTGCCTCTTTCAACCCTTTGTCCCCTCACTTTCTGCCTTCTGTCTTTGTCTCCTACCCTCTTCACCACAGTGGCTCAAGTTATTTAGTTGGTGTACTATGTATTTCAATTGCAAGTCAGAACAGCATGGGAGGAGGCAGCAGAGGGAACGGTCTGGTGTTGGGGCCAGCCACCTGACTGGATTTTAATTTTAGGTCCATGGTCTGAACCAGCTATTTGGTACAGTAAAAATAACTGCAGAACAGGTCTCACAGTAGCAGTAAAACATAGCTCAGTAGGGGAGCCGGTGGTGATGCCACAGACTATGTCCCTCCATCTTTACTGGTGGTGCAGGCATGTTGAAAATTCATGGGACTGACACTTCCTGCATGCTGATCTCATACACTATAATCAGAATATAAGTGCTGACCCCACATATTTTCAAAGAGCTCACAGTACCAGCAGAGATAGAGAGAAACAGCAGAACAGACTCGGTTCTCTTCAACTCTCTCCCCAGCTCTTGCTCTGTCTGACATGCAACCTGCATGGTATCAATGACCAGTGATGTAGTACTGTCAAGATCAGTGTATACTGGCAAAAGAGTACTGAGGTCTTTTTAACTTTTCACAGTGAGGTGGTATAGATATGAAGGTGGATCAGTATATTGTTAACTGATAAATAAGACTATTGATATTTTAGCTGTGATGCAACCTGCATGGCCATATGAAAAAATCCATATGGCCATGCACACACATGTCTTGAAGAGAATATTGCCAGTGACAACTCCCCCTTTATGCATCCACCATAATATGTTGAAATCATTTCAGTAGTCCATGTCCAAATCTGAAACACTTACATAACCCAACATGCTGGCTTGTGCCCCTGCAATATGATGCTACTGGCAACAATGCTGTTGTGATCAGGGCCGGCCCGTCCATTGAGCAAGAATGTTTTTTGCACAGGGCCCCGCGTTTCAGGGGGCCCCGCACAAAAAACATCTTGCATCCCAGCAAAGTTTAAAAAAATCAGAAACCGGCTGCGGCTGCCGCTGCCGCCGTGGCAGCGGCAGAATCGAGAATCAGCCCATTTACAGTCCTTACCACCCCCCACCCCCCCCCCCATCAGCCCAGCTAAGTTTAAAAAAAAAAACCCAGAAACCGGCTGCTGCTGCCGCCGTGGCAGCGGCAGAATCGAGAATCCCGGGGGGCCCCCCTGTCCTGCAGTCTTCTATGCGGCCTCAGCATCGGCTGTCAGAGCTGCGCGAAGAGAGAGAGCTTCTCCTCTCACAGCTCTGTTAATCATGCCGCGGGGCTGATGGGAAATCCCATCAGCCCCGCGGCGGGATTAACAGAGCCACGAGAAAGGGAAACTCTCCCCTCGCGCAGCTCTGAAAACCCCGCACTGAGGCTGCATAGAAGACTGCAGGACAGGGGGGCCCCGCGGGATTCTCGATTCTGCCGCTGCCACGGCGGCAGCAGCAGCCGGTTTCTGGGTTTTTTTTTTTTAAACTTAGCTGGGCTAATGGGGGGGGGGGGTAAGGACTGTAAATGGGCTGATGGGGGGGTAAGGACTGTAAATGGGCTGATGGGGAGGGGGGGGGGAGGGAGGGGGTTCGGACTGGAACTGGGCTGATGGGGGGGTTAGGACTGGTAATGGGCTATAGGGGGTTCAGACTGGAAGTGGGCTGATGGGGGGGTTAAGACTGGGAATGGGCTATGGGGGGTTAGGACAGGTAATAGACTATGGAGGGGCTAAGACTGGTAATGGGCTGATGGGGGAAGTTATGACAGGTAATGGGCTATGGGGGGCTACGACTACAAGTGGGCTTATGGGGGGATTAGGACTGGAAACGGGCTATGGGGCGGTGGGCTAAGACTGGAAATGGGCTGATGGGGGGTGTTAGGACTGGTAATGGGCTGTGGGGGGCATTAGGACTGGTAATGGGCTATGGGGGGGTTACAACAGGTAATGGGCTATGGGGAGCTACGACTACAAGTGGGCTGATGGGGGGATTAGGACTGGAAAAGGGCTATGGGGGGGGTTTAGGCCAGGAAAACGGCTGATTGGGGGTTAAAAACGGTAAGGGGGGGGCAAAGACTACAAGTGGGCTGATGGGTTAGGACGGGTAATGGGTTGATGGGGGGTAAGACTGAAAATGGGCTGATGGGAGTGTAAGGACTAGAAGTGGGCTGATGGGGGGTTAGGACTGGTAATGGGCTATACGGGGTTCGGACTGGAAGTGGGCTGATGGGGGGGTTAGGACTGGTAATGGGCTATAGGCGGTTCGGACTGGAAGTGGGCTGATGGGGGAGCTAGGACTGGTAATGGGATGGGGGGTTGCTAGGACTGGAAATGGGCTGAGTGGAAGGGGGGCCTGAACGGCAAATAGCTGATGGGGCAGGGGCTTGGAATGGAAATGGGCTGAGTGGAAAGGGGGCTTGAACTGCAAATAGCTGATGGGGAGGGGGGCTTGGAATGGAAATGGGCTGTGAGGAGAGGGAGCTAGGACTGGAAATGGGCTGAGTGGGGGGGGGGCTAGGACAGGAAACGGGCTGAGTGGGGGGAGGGGCCAGGATAGGACTGGAAATGGGCTGTTGGGGGTGCTAAGGTTGGAAATGGGCTGTGGTGGGGGCTTGAATTGAAATGGACTCATGGAGGGGCTAGAACTGGAAGTAGGCTCATGGGGGGCTTGGATTGGAAATGGGCTGAGTGGAGGGGAGCTAGGATTTGACATGGGCTGATGGTGGGGCTAGGAAAGGAATAGAAATGAGCTGATGGGGGGCTGGGATTGGAAATGAGCTGATGGAGGAACTGATAGGACTGGAAATGGATGGGGGAGCTAGGACTGGAAATGGGCTGATGGTGGGGCTAGGATAGGATTGGAAATGGGCTGATGGGGGACTAGGACTGGAAATGGGCTGATGCAGGGACAAGAAGGGAGCAGATGCTGGGAGGGGCTGGAACTAGAAAGGAGCTGATGTTGGGGGAGGATTAGAATGGGATGGAGCTGGGAGAGTGAAATGGAGAGGGAAATATATTTTGCGTGGGAGGGAAGACAAATCTACAATTGGCCGGATATTGGGATAGTAAGTGGGGATTGAGGATGGAGGGGTAAAATTTGAGTGGATGAAATAGGAATGAGGAAAGAGCAAAAGGAGAAAGATTAGTATGTTAAAGCAGATGTAGAGGGAGAATGGAAAAAAACCCACGAAGACAGAAGAAAGGACAAATGGACAGCAGATGGAGAGTTAGCAGAAGACACGAAGAAACCAGAAGAAAGTGGCTGGAACAATTGCAACTGAAAAAAAATGCACAAAAGGTAGAAAAATCTCTCTTTATTTTGAATTTATTAACTGGAAGATGTCAGCTCTGGGAAATGTGCATCATTAATTTTTGCGCTTTGTTTAGTACAAGAGGAAATTAATTTATAGTTTTATTCCTACAGTGTTGTTGTATATTCCAAGTTTGGCTTTTGGGGTTCCCAGTTTAATTATTGTCTTCCTGTTTCTAAATTGTGATTCCTTGTTTGGTGATGGTCTATGTTCTGCATGTGTAACTGAGCTGAGGTATTCTGTTTATATAATTCCTATTTGACATTGCCACTTGTTCTTTCCCCAGTAGGTCATGTATTGTTGTTCTCTGAAATGTATTGGTTTAATATTTGCAGTGTTGCCTTTTGATAGGTATGGTATGGTGCTTTGTGAGTCCTGGTAGTGCTGTTAGGATACGGCGGGTTTGCTATGGGTTCTAAATGGGCAGTGTTTGTAGTAGTTCCTAATGTGCCTGGCGGTTGGTACTGGATTATAGTAATGTAGTAACCTTTTAGTCTTTCTTTATCCATATACTCATTAAAAGGCATGTTTACTAAAAGTTAGTGTATGGTAACATTATGCAAATATTTATGCAAATGAGGCACCTTATGCAAATGAGGCCCCACACTGAGTCTCCGCACATGGCCCCGCACCCCCCTTGGGCCGCCCCTGGTTGTGATACACCGACTATCCCCAATAGGCATGCTCTGTCCATCTGTATGCACACACAGATTTGTTTGCGCATGTGCATAATGCACAGCCAAAGGACTCCAGCCACTGACATGGTGACAAGAGCTGCAGGATACTGCAGGAAGCTCAAACCCTGCGGCTTATGTAGAGGAAGGATGCTATTGCTGTGAGGCAAAGAGCTGCAGTGTGTAAGTGGGGACATAGAAAAAGTTAGGTAGCTGGGGGAGTGGAAGTGGGTATAGGGGACGTGATGAAAGAAAGTTGGAAAAGCTGGAGTGTGTGCGAGGGGAGGGGAGAAATTGAAAAAAGCAGGAGACAAATGCGGGACAGCCAGACTAAATAGGCCATATGGTCTTTATCTGCTGTTGTTTTCTGTTTCTATGAGTATGTGCAGGGTTAAGGGGGGTGAGTGTCAAGGGGAGGAAAGGAAGAAAGAACTTCAGCGGTATAAGAGTAAGAAAGAAAGCTAAGAACACCTCTTAACACACCTTCCCATCCCTCCACAGATTACATCCATGAGATACTCTCAGACACACACAATCCAATGCAGTACCCATCCTTAGCTATTACCCCATCCCACACAAAGCCCCAAGTGTACCCAGCATCTCAAACGTATCCACCAGTACACTCATACACACAGTCATACCTACAGACACACAGAATTCACTGACCCAACCTACCTCTGGAACTCTATCGAGATGCACTTTGCCCTTTCTCTCCCAGCCATGTCCTCTGGAAACATAAGCCCTGGGTTTGCAAATGGAGGAAGGAGAAATGCATAGCCGTGTCACATCGTAAGTGTGCATTTCTCAACTCACTTGTTTTCCTTTAAATTATTATTAGTTTGCCTGCTTTCTTTCTCTCTTTGCATTTTGTTCACACGTTTTCAGTAGTAACTCTCAAAGTGATGTACATTCAGATAGAGAGAAAGCAATCACAGGATCCCAACCATAAAAAATATTCTGTTTCTTTCTAGAATTTTGTCTCATTAGTATAAATAAAAAGCAGACAAAGAAACTATTTCTCACAAATATTTATTTCTGAAAAATCAGTGCTTTGCATGTAAACAATGCAAACCAATAAGGCACTTAATGTCCTCAACTACTGTAACCAGGAGGAATTACACTATCTTTGGCTATGATGGATTCCTTTGCCATGCGTTTTTTTTTCCTATCTCCCTCCTCGCATTTTGTTTTTTGTAAGGGGGGAGGAAGTGGGCTTAAGCTTATTTTACAATTCCCAGGCTTCAGCTCCTCACTCACTACCTCTAAACTCTTGATAGTTCTCCTGAACTTATTCTGGGCCAATGTAATAAACTATGTGATAGTTTACTGTGCATTTTCCCACACTAATCTTACTCCTAATGTAGTCACGGTTTTAGCAGAGGCGCATCTGCAGTAAAACCACCAGGCTAAATGGTAGCATGCTTGCCATGCCAACTGGCTGAATCAGTAATTGCTCCCAAGTTTAAAAAAACAGCATGTTAGATTTGGGCATTTCACATATACCTTAGCACGGATTGTTTTCATCACCGCTGGAGGACTTTCCATTGCAGGAGCTAACGGGTCATCTGAGGTGAAGTGCATCACTCTATTTCAGATGATCCTACTCAGAAATGGTTCCTGGTGGCCCAGTAGGCTCCAAGGCCTCCCATCATCCCTTCCAAAAAAAATCCAGGTGGCCCAAGTGGACCCTGAACACTCCCTTTCCCTCAATGCCCCCCAAACCAGCATTAGATCAAAAGGCATGAATGATTTCTATTCAATACTGCCTCTGGTGCTGCCATCTTAGAAAATAGCTGTGCATGACCCCCAGCGCTTCCTTACTTGACAGCTCGACCCCTAACCATACAGTCAGGGGTCAAGCACGGTCATTTTCAAAGATAGCAATGGACGAAGAGGTCAGCACTAGATGCTTCTCCAGGACAAAGAGTATTACTGGACCACAGGAATGCCGCAACTTTGGAGGACCAGGCAGGGGCACTGTTCCCTCTAAGCTGTGCATGTGTGCGTGCGCACACACCTCGCCGAGTGAGCGCACATACTTTACAACAGAGCGCACAAAAATTACAGTTCTGATTCTGATAGAAAACAACACAGACGTTCTTAAAATTGAAAAGTTGTTGTGTATTTATGGTTTTCACAAGTCCTACAATATTTTCTAGTGCAATCAATGTGGTGTACATAATGTATTCTGACGTGTAGTCAAATTTTAAAGTATATAACTCTGAGTGTCGTTATGTGGCGCACAAAAATTTAACCTTCCTTCAAAAGCTGCACAGCTGATATTTTATGCGCACACAGCCTACAGAAAATTAGAGGGAACATTGGGCAGGGGTGCCCTGGACCTGAGAGCCTCATTAAAGAGAGGGAAGGGTTGTTTTTCTTTCTACTTTCCTGCCCTGACAGGAATGGACAAAGAGTAAAAGATTTCCATCCGTTGCAGAAAACTGCGGCATGTTAATGGCAGTGGTGTGTGCTGTTTTTTCTGTCAGCACACTTTTTTAACATGTCTCTTATCAGAGGCAAAACTCTTTTCAGTGGATGCAAAGCTTATTACATTGGTCCCTCTATGTGCAGTCTCACCACCCACGAAGATCCACATGGCCAATAAGGATGCAGAAAACATGCACAGGGAGGACCAATCAAGTGGAAGTGGACTTGGACCTCATGGGCCACCCAATTTGCCATTTAGTTGTTTCAGCTCTCAGCTGTTTAATCTATAGCATTCTAGTGACCCCTTTGAGACTGAGATAATCTCAGAAATTATACGTTTTCATAGAATAGACCAGCGTTTTTCAACCACTGTGCCGCGGCACACTAGTGTGCCGTGAGATATTGTCTGGTGTGCCGTGGGAAAAATTCCAATTTCATCCGTAACATGTGGCCTCGGCTCACAAATTAGGGTTGCCAACCGGCCGGTTTTCAGCCGGCCTGGCCGGTTTTTCCATGGCCAGGCCGGCTGCCAGCACAGTTGTAAAACCGGCCATTGAAAAGCCGTTTTTTTGCTCTGGCCGCAAGATCGGGAGCGGCCAGAGCAAAAAACCGGCTTTTGTGCCAAAGTCCGCGGCACGAACGCGATTCCCTATAGCAGTGCAGTCGCTGGTTCTGCTTTGTACAGAGCAGCGGCTGCACTACACTTACATTGAAAAGTAAAGAGAAACTGTGTCAGGAGCCCTCCGATCATGCAGAGCCCGAGGAAGTGATGTCATGGGGGCGGGCTCCTCACAGGCTGTCTTTCCTTTTCAAATTAACTTTAGCTGCAATAAAATTAATTTGAAAAGGAAAGACAGCCTGTGAGGAGCCCGCCCCCATGACATCACTTCCTCGGGCTCTGCGATGACCGGAGGGCTCCTGACACAGTTTCTCTTTACTTTTCAATGTAAGTGTAGTGCAGCCGCTGCTCTGTACAAAGCAGAAGCAGCGGCTTGGGCAGAGGGGGGGTGTGTGTGTGTGAGTGAACCAGCAAGGGGGGGGGGAGTGTGAGTGAACCAGCAAGGGGGGGGGGAGTGTGAGTGAACCAGCAGTGGAGGGGGGGGGTGGTGTGAGTGAACCAGCAAGGGGGGGGGGCGATGGTGTTAGTGAACCAGCAGGGGAGGGGGGGTAAGTGAGTGAGTGACCACGCAGGAGGGGTGGGTGAGTTAACCAGCAGTGGAGGGGGGGGGGTGGTGTGAGTGAACCAGCAGGGGAGGGGGGTTGGTGGTGTGAGTGTTTGATTCCTATTCAAGAGAATTACTTTATATATAGTCAATATAGGCACAGAGGTAAATTTTTTTAACATTTTCTAATGGTGGTGTGCCTTGTGATTTTTTTCATGAAAAAAGTGTGCCTTTGCACAAAAAAGGTTGAAAAACACTGGAATAGACCATTAGAAGGCTGTAACCTCTCTCCAGTACTGTAAATTCATGATCTGGGGCATTTCCTTACCCAGCCAGTATAAAACACAGGAAATTCAAGCTTGCTCCCAAATTCTAATCCCCAATATGGGAGTTACTCTAAACAGTGAGCCAAACCTTTTACTGTTATAACTTAACATATGTAACAGCTTTGGATTTTTTACAGAAGAAACAGAAGAGAAAAATGAAAAATACTACTGTTCAGGTAGATCACCCTGACCAAATTAATACCAGCAGCATGCAAACATTGATAGTTAAACATTGGACTAGCAACTTTTACTAGTAAAATAAAAATATATACATGCTGCTAACAGCTATTTTCTTATAAATGAAAATTCAAAAATGTTTATAAGAAATTCTGCACAAACAAGAAATATAGGTATATTGTTTTTTCACATTTACATCATGTGCTTAATGTTTTTTATCCACTTCAGAACAGCCCCATAAAGAGGCTTTCTTTGCCAGTTAATGCCCAGATGAGATTCAGCAGTGATTGTACAAAATGAGAGAACACAACCTTTTCCTCCCAATATACAACACAGTGGCATCCAGCAAAGTAGAACAGGGAAAGGAGGAGTATTTTGGGAGCCTCATTTGATGACAGGATATATATAGATGCAATAGGAGTCCCTTGGGGAGTTCCGGATGAGTAGGAAGCACGAAATCAGATTGCAGCTAGATTCGAATCCCTGTTATGGGTAATCACAATAAACAAACATGTGAATTAGATAAATTATATCAATTATACCCGGGATGCAATAAAGGGGATCGCAGAACAATTGGACGCCACTAGCAGAATGGCCTGGGAGAATCGAATGATTTTAGATATGATGGCAGCTGAAAAAGGGGGCGTGTGTGATGGGGGGGGGGGGGAATGTATGTTCATACCCAATAACACAGCCCCTGATGGTACTATCACTAAAGTCCTGCGAGGACTAACTACCTTGGCAGAGGAATTGGCAGAAAATTCAGGTATGGATACCTCTCTCGCTGGATGGTTGGGGTCATGGTTTGTGAAATGGAAAGGGGTGGTAGTATCTATATTTACTTCTGTATTTGTTGTAATTGGAGTATTAATTACGGTGGGGTGTTGCATAATAACGTGTATAAGAGGGTTAACTCAAAGATTGATAGAAACGGTAAGCACTAAAGAAATGATAGTATCATTTCCAGTGCACAAAGGTGCAATGTTAATAATGGACGATAAAAGGGAAGAGAGAGAGTTAGGAAGGATGTTATAAAAGTTAGAGGCTTCTTATGGAATTGTGGAGTAAATGTAAAAAGTAACAAGAAAATGTTAAAAAGAAAGAGGGAGGGGTTTGATATAAACAAATGTGATATGTTATTTTTACAATGTAACATAATGCTTGTATTCCATTCATTTACCATTCTGTAATATAATTTTGTGTGTCTGCATCCTGGGAAGAGAGACTACGTGGCTAATAATACGTAGCCTGTCACAGGTGCAGAGGTTCAAAACTGATTCACCTTTACTGTATATCTGCATCCAGGGAAGGGAGACTACGTGGCTAATAATACGTAGCCTGTCACAGGTGAAGAGGTACAAAGCTGATTCACCTTTACTGTATGCTCACTGAAGCGTTCCACCCTTCCTTGCAAGAAAGTGATTGATTAAACTAACTCTGCATCATTGGGGAGTCTGTTATTGTGTAAAAGTTATATTTCTTACATTGTAAAAGCGTGGAAGCTTTCTAAAGAGGAGTCAGACCTCTATTTGGCTTACAATGCAGCAGCCCTGATTGGCTTTTACAAGAATATATTGCCAACCTGTCCCCCCCCCCCCCCCACAAGCTCAAACCCAGGGCCAGAAATTTTTTTGGAAGGGGGAGGAGGGAGAGGATTAGATTTAAAATCTTAGGGCTTTGTTACCAAACAGCGGTAGAGGCTTCCGTGTGATATCTGATATTGCACAGCAGCCGCTACCACTGCTTAGTAAATGTACCCTTTAGATTTCCTTCTTCCTTCAATTTTTGAAGTGAACTACATAAACAGTTCTGTAAAATTAAAGAGTTTAATTATTTATTAAATGCTTTCTTCCAGTCTCTACATAACAAAACCATTTTAGGAAAATAAGGAGCATGTTTGCTAAAGCACGGCAGCCAGGAGCACAGGGTTTAGCGTGGAGCTAACACGCATTTTAGCCACGCAGTAGCCAGAAGAACGTGGTCAGATGGCTCCCACACTAAAACCGAGCTATGTGCAAATAGGCAGTATTTGGATGGAGAGTGGGCAGTAGCAGCCACACGTGTCTGGCATGGCCATAGTGATGCGCTAGATGCACAAAGACACCTCTAGCATGGGTGCAAATACTGCCAGCCTCCTACCAGGCAGTAATTGCACCCGCCTTGGCTATGCATGGCCTGGGCACAACTGTCAAGTGGTTCAAAGCCCTGAACCCTTACACACAAATACCATCATTGATAGTGGTATCGGATGGGCAGCATGGTGCAGCCTGACTCCATAAAGCCAGGGCTTGCAGCACATGAGTGTTTCTGCGGGGAGAGTGGGCACACATATACATGAAAAGCTGCATTGCTATGGAAAGTATGTTGTTCAAGTATGCATTCGCACTGGATAGATGCGCATGGGCTACTGGTATGATGAGTTGAAGAGTTGGGAGATAGGGCCTGTCCTCAATGGAACAGTGTACTGGCCATATAACCAGGGTTGGAGACAGCAGAGTACAGCTGGCAGAGTGGCATGTGACTAAGGTGTTCCAACAACTGGCAAAATGCAGGTTCGGCACCAATATGTGCTGTCCAACTACCACTTCCCCTGCACGTGGAGCCATGTAGTGGTTCTTATGTGCACCAGTGAGGTTATGCTGGTACAATGGACCCTGTTCCTGTGGGCAGATAGACCCTCACCCTGACCTAATGGCTCACGAGGAGATACCTACATTTCTACCACTGAATCTGAGCCTGCTTTGTTGGAGTGCTCTGATCAGTGTTTCTCTCTCCCTCCCCCAGTTCCCTGCCTAAGGGATAAGGCATTTCAAAGACTTGGGGAGCTCCTGTGACCTCCCAAGGGCCTGTGGGCCTTCGTTTCCTTGAGGGCTGGAACTCTCCAGCTGAGAGTTGCCCATCTCCATGGGGGTATGTAGGGTGTCCTGCAGTGTCTTCCCCAGAGCTTTGCCCCTGGTGGGAGCATGGGTGCCTTTGGTGGACTGCCTCCCAGCCCCCACCTGAGGTTAGGCCACAGGACTGGGTGTCCTAGGTGGCCAAAGGAGTGGCTTCTGGGCACCACAGAGCCCATGTGGTAGAAGGTATGGGTGGCAGGGTCTTCTCACCATATAATCCCCACATGTGTATGGTTACTGTTTTGAGTCTGCAGATCCCTTCTCCCACATGGGTACTCTGCCAGATGTCTATGGGAAATGACAACCCCTTCCAACACCAAAGATACACTACAGCCTAGGTAATCGAGCACCCTAGGTGCATCAGGGTGAGAGCAGCTCGTATGGTTATTCCACATGGAAGCCACTGCTGATGCCCTGCCTGCACATCCATATGCTACATTTGCACCCTACTTCCTCAAAAAGGACTGCAGCACAATCTCTATACCCAGGTATCATTGTATGATAGCTCTGCAGGGCTTTGGTGGCTTACTGCCAGCCACAACATCATACTGGTAGTGCGCAATAGCATGATGCTCGTTACCAACGCCTTCAAAGTGCACATGCGCTTAGAGCCACATGTACCCAACTACTAAGATAGAGATGCATCTAGCATGGCAATCCATCCCTACTGTGGCCATGACCTCTCCGTGTACCATGGCCGCTACGCCCCCTCCGCAGTAAACTTGCATGCTAACTGCATGTTTTCCCTGCGCTACTCATGGCACTTTAGTAAATATGCCCCTAAGAGTCCTAAGACTGGAATGCAAGTGATCACTTATTTTACTTAGGTAACAAAACACAGAAGAAGCAACAAAGAACTTCTCTTAACATTTAAAAAAACCTCATTCAACTCTTTATTTTTTAAGCTAAGCTGAGTGTTTTACTTATTCAAGGTCTAGTTTTAAATCTATTTCCTTTTCTTACTAGGGACAAGTGGCGGGGTGGGAAGAACTCAGATTCAAGTTTCAGACAGTGAACGTGAAAAACCCTATGCAGAAAGCATTGTGGAGCTTTTGTTGAAAAGTGCCAAATTTAACCATTTCCTGAAGTTCCACGGCACTTTTCCCTAGCACTATTTTCTTTTCTGATGTTAACTGTTTTCCTTCCCGAAGGCTGGAGGAAATTAAAGCCTTCAGCAAAAGCTACACTAGTTCTATATTGTGAGGCCTATGTATTAAAGGGTGCTAACATTTTCGCAAACAGTAACATGCACTATATATTCTTTTCACATATACAGTCTAGTTTATGCATATGGGGAAATTTTCCTTACCGTTAATTTCCTTTCCTGGAATCCTCCTACACCAGTCCAGACAAATGGGTTGTGTTCCCCTTCCAGCAGATGTTGGAGACAGAAAAATACTTCAAGAGTCCTGATTGGTTGGGCTCTGATAGGTAATGACCTGCCCGTAGGGGTCCTCTTCAGTATAGGTTATATAGCTAATGGAATGAAACTAAGAAACACCACCCACGGCCAACAGGGCCGCAAAAACAAACTGGTGTAAGTACACACATGAAGAATTCATGCTGAAAACAGTCGACCCTCGGATAACCCTACACGAAAAAGAATCCTTTAGGACGTGCAGAGGGTGGTCGGCTTAACATCAAGAAACTGCAACTGACAGCCGGGCGGGAGATGGACTGGTCTAGCAGGCTTCCAGGAAAGGAAATTAACGGTAAGGAAAATTTCCCCTTCCATTTCATCCTGCTAGACCAGTCCAGACAAATGGGAAGTACCCAAGCTAATGACCTCTCAGGTGGGAAGCAACCGCCGCCGAAAGCACTCCAGTTCCAAACTGACTGTCCTCATGCGCCTGAACATCCAGGCGGTAATGTCTCACAAAAGTGGACATCGATGCCCATGTTGCTGCTTGACAGATATCCAGCGGAGCGACTTGCGAGCGCTCTGCCCAGGAAGCCGCCTGTGCCCTGGTGGAGTGCGCGCGAAGACCCGCAGGCAGCGGCCTGCCTTGACCAATATAAGTTACCTCTATGGCTTGACGGAGCCACAGAGAAATAGTAGACTTGGAGGCCACGAGACCCTTACGAGGTCCCGCAAACAGAACAAAGAGATGATCGGATGCACGAAACGAATTAGTGTCCTTTAGATAACGACAAAGAATTCTCCTGAGATCCAAGGTTCTGAGATCTTTATGCTGCCCCGTGCACTGTTCCTTGGAAAACTCCGGAAGAAACAGCGCCTGATTGAGGTGGAAGGACGTAAGGACTTTCGGTAAAAAAGAGGGCACCGGCATAATCGATACGCCCGCCTCCGAAAAGGACAGAAAAGGGTCCCGACAGGAGAGAGCTTGTAACTCGGAGAGCCTACGAGCCAAAGTAATCGCCACCAAGAATACAGTCTTGGGCGTCAAATCACGAAGAGAAGCCTTCTTGATAGGCTCAAAAGGACGAACTCCCAGGGCCTTCAAGACCAAGGACAAATCCCAAGGGGGCACTATGGTCCGTGAGGGCGGATGTAACACCTTCACTCCCTTGAGAAACCGGGCCACATCGGAATGCGATGCCAACAATCAGCCACGCACTGGCCCCCAGAAGCAGGTTAATGCGGCTACCTGCACGCGCAGAGTACCCAGGGTTAAGCCTTTTTCTAACCCCCCATGTAGAAACGCTAGGATATCCGGGATCGCTGTGTGCCAGGGGGAAAGCTGACGATCTGAACACCAGAACTCGAACACGCGCCAAACTCGAGCATAGGCAAGGGACGTCAAGGACCTATGAGCCTGGAGTAGCGTAGAAACCACCTCACAAGAATAGCCTTTGCGAGCTAGCTTGCCGTGTTCAAGAGCCAAGCCTTAAGCGAGAAGGGATCTTCGTTTTCCATGAACAATGGGCTCTGACGAAGAAGGGAGGAGGCCGCCCTCAATGGTAGAGGAACTTCTCAAGTCAAACGTACTAGATCCGCGTACCACGGCCGACAGGCCCAGTCTGGCGCTACGAGAACCACCGGTCCCCTGTGATCCATGATACGATGGAGAACCTTGCCGATCATGGCCCACGGAGGAAAAACGTATAGAAGGACGTGAGTCGGCCAAGGCTGTGCTAACGCATCTATCCCGCTGGACCCGAGATCTCTCCAGCGAATGAAAAAAGCTGGTACCTTGGTATTTTTTGCTGAGGCCATGAGGTCCATTGCCGGCAACCCCCATCTGAGCACTATGTCCTGAAAGGCCTCTGGCACCAATTCCCATTCTCCAGGATCGAGAGTGTGCCGACTGAGAAAGTCAGCCGTGACATTGCTGACCCCGGCGATATGCTGCGCCGAGATGGCTAGCAAGTGCCTTTCCGCCCACGGGAACAAACAATCCATCTCTCGTTACCCCGGGACACTTTGTGCCTCCTTGGCGATTGAGATAAGAAACCATGGTGGCATTGTCAGAGAGGATCCTCACCGCTTGACCCTTGAGAACGTGTAGAAAACACCTTAAGGCGAGGCGAACTGCTCGCGCCTCCAGTTGATTGATCAACCAACTCGCCTCGTGAGGCATCCAGGTACCTTGCGCTGTGTGAGTCAGGCAGTGAGCCCCCCAACCGGACAGACTGGCGTCCGTCGTCATTAAAATCCAGCGCGAGCTGTCCAGGGGGACCCCTCGAAGGAGATTGCGCTCTGAGAGCCACCAACGAAGATTGTTTCTTACATTCGGTAAGAGCGGAAGTCGGAGGTGGTACTCCTCTGACACCGGGGACCAGCACAAAAGCAGCGCCTTCTGAAGACAACGCATATGAGCCATCGCCCACGGCACCAGATCGATGGTGGCCGCCATCATTCCCAAGCCCGAGGAGAGGACTGAAGCAGGAACAAGCGAAGCTGAGCAGTCAACTTGAGAAAACGGTCCTTCGTCAAGAACAGGCGACCCTGAGCGGTGTCTAATCTTCCTCCGAGAAAGTTGATCTGCTGAGACGGCTGAAGACAACTCTTTGGGCGATTGATGACCCATCCTAAGCTCTCCAGGAAAGAGACCACTTGTGTTACTGTGCTGCAGGCCTCCGGGAAGGAATCCGGTCGAATAAGCCAGTCGTCCAGGTAGGGATGCACGCGGATGCCTTGCTGACGTAAGACTGTGGCTACAACCACTATTACCTTTGAAAAGGTCCGTGGAGTGGATGCTAAACCGAAGGGCATTGCCTGAAATTGAAAATGCTGCCCGAGAACTGCAAAGTGGAGGAATCGCTGATGCTCCTGTCGAACGGGAATGTAAAAGTAAGCCTCTGCAAGATCTAGCGACGTGAGGAATTCCCCCATGTGGACCACTTGAATAACCGACCGAAGCGTCTCCATCCAGAAGTGAGGCACATGAAGGCTGCGGTTGACGCCCTTGAGGTCTAGGATTGGGCGAACGGAACCATCCTTCTTGGGCACCACGAAATAGATAGAATAGCGGCCTAGTCCTCTTTCTGGAGCTGGAACTGGACGAATGGCACAGAGTCGGAGGAGCCGCCTTAAGGTCTCCCGAATGGCCAGCTCCTTTTCTGGAGCGCCTGCCGGGGACAGAAGGAAGGCGTCGGGAATAGGATGGCAGTAATAGAGAGACAGACCCCGGGACACAATATTGAGAACCCATTGATCGGAGGTTATTGCTGCCCACTGACGAGAAAAGAAGGCCAAACGCCCCCCTACTGGAGAAAGAATCTCGAGTGGGCTGCTTGTCCCGTCAGCGGGAGGAACGCGCGGACGTGAGGAACGTTCCTGTTCTGGAATAGGAATCGCCGCCCTTTCGAGCCCCTCGAAAGGACTGACCTCGTTGCCCAGCTCGACTAGAGGGAAACGAGGGAGCAGCCAGCTTGTAAGACCGAAATCTCCTAGAGTTGCGGGGCTTCAAAAAACGCCGAGAACTCTGAGAATAGGAGCGAAAGGAGCGCCGCGGGGCAGACTTCGGGCGATCCTCCGGCAACCGTTGCGGTTTAACCTCTCCAAGGTCCTTAACCAGCTTGTCGAGATCTTCGCCAAACAAAAATCTTCCCTTAAAGGGAAGCTTTGAGAGCCATGATTTGGAAGCGACATCCGCCACCCACTGTCATAGCCATAACCACCATCGCGCTATGGTGATTGATGCAACAGAACGAGCAGAGAGGCGTAACAGATCATAGAACGAATCTGCTAAAAAGGCTGTGGCAGATTCCAGGCATCCCATGGCTGGATCCTCTGGCAGCCGCTGAATCCATCGTAACAGCGCCCGGGCCACCAACCCGCCACACACAGTCGTCTGCAACGTCATAGTGGAGGACGAAAAGGCTGTCTTCAAAAGATTCTCCACCTTGCGGTCCTGCTGATCCTTGAGTGCTGCGATGCCTTCTACTGGAATGGTGGTATGCTTAGTCACCCCTGAAACCAGGGTATCAACTTTTGGATAGGAAAGCCACCTGTTAATTTCAGACTGAGACCAGAGATAAAGCTGCCCAAGATGGCGTACCGCCCGGAGGGGAGAGTCCGGCGTATCCCATTCCCGAGAAACCATTTGCTGTAATTTTGTCGGGAAGGGAAAAGCTTTAGAAGGTTTACAAATGCCCTGCAAGATCGGATCCGCCTGAGACTGTGTAGGGGGCACATTGGAGCTAGGCGGATCTGAAAGTCGCAGAGCCTCAACTACCTGCTCAATCAGAGGCGCTAATTCTTCTTTCCGGAAAAGACGGATATCCTGTGAATCATCCGGGGCAGTCATGGAAGAATCTGATGGGGGATATTCGCCATCCTCACGGTCTGAGTCAGTCAGGGTGTCGTCTGCCGAAGATCCCCCAACACCTGAAACCGCAGAGCCGTCTGACAAACTGCCAGGAACCCTCTTGGAGGGACCCCCTGCCTTGCGATCCAACCTCTTATGGGTCCGCTTGCGATGGGAAGCCGCCTCAGTATCCTTCTCTGAGGCTAGCAGTAACTGGGATCCCTGGTCTGATGAATCCGATTGCCATAGCGACCAGGCTTGGCGAAAAAGTGCTAAAAACTGCACCTCTGAAGGTGCTGGAGCTTCCTGTCGCAAGACCGTGGCTTGTGGGGATAACAGGGGGGCCGCCAGAGAAACTGAACCATGCCGGGCATCAGGAGCCAAGGCGGGCAGACCCGGAGGACCATCCAGAGCCGTGCCCGACAGGAAGGGACCCCGTGAAGACTCCCCAGGGTGGGATAGAAGGCAGAACACATGCTATCTATAAGATCCTTTTGCTTTTTGTTGCATCCTAGGCAGCGCTGCCCCCCAGAAGGCATGACCGCGCCGTTTATGCCCTAGGAAATAGCATCTTCTTTTTTTTTTAATGTAAACTATACCCCGAAACGCTATCAGCCACAGAGCTTATAAGAATAACCTGAGGCAGAACAGAGAGACAAAAGGCTGCTGAATCTGAAATGGCCACCTGGGATGCGGCCGCGCGTTCGCGAAGATGGCCACCAGCTGAAAAAGCGCATGAAAAAAGGAAACGCGATGAAAAAGGCTAAAATGCAGAAGAATTAAATTAACTGAGCCAGGGGGTGCAGCGGTAGCTTGTCTGACAGTCAGGAGGGGACCGGAAGCTAACAGCAAGGCTGGAGCTCCTGTCGGTTAGGCCAATTGCTCCCACAGTGCCCGGGAGCTGCCGCAGCATTCAAATACAGAACAAACTGACACAGTTTCGCAAATGCCGTCGACCAGCCCAGCACATCTAAATGCCTCCCCATCTCTGGCAATCGAGGTATCTGCTGTCCCAAATTTTATCGATGACCCCACAGCTCGATAACCCCCATGGTTAGGGCTGGGAGCTTCCAGGAACAGAGCTACAACTGATGATAATCAGGAGCTCTTCTCAGGTACCCCCGATGACAGCCGTGCTGGGAAAATCCAGGGCAACACCTCCTGTGAAGCCCGGATACGTCCAGAGGGGTAAGGGATCCAGAAAAAATAAGGGATCTCCCAGATAGAAGCAAATGAACAGAAATAAAAGTAAGAAGAGAGAGCCCATACAACACTCCTGCATCTGCTGGAGACAGAAAAATACTGAAGAGGACCCCTACGGGCAGGTCATTACCTATCAGAGCCCAACCAATCAGGACTCTTGAAGTCTTTTTCTGTCTCCAACATCTGCTGGAAGGGGAACACAACCCATTTGTCTGGACTGGTCTAGCAGGATGAAATGGAATAGTACTTTAACATGTGTTAACTAGCTCATGCAAGTTTTAACATAAAAACTTATGCTATTGCAAAAATATGATTTAAAAAAATCATGCAATTCAGCTCACTACGTATTAGCACGTTGAAAAAATGCATGGTAAAATTTGCAAATGTAAATGCACAGCCATTAATGCCAATCAATCAATAAATACATAAATAAACACCACTTCAAGAAAATGCTGTTAAGTTTTTGCAATAACATCCATGTAAATACACTAACTTTAACATGAGTGAATTAATGCAAAAATTATTGCAAGTCATTAATATGGCTCCTTATTAAGAGCTAATTAATGTGTGTTAACAGCTAATGTTAACGCACTTTAGTAATAAAACAACATTACACAACCCTCATCGCTCATTCCATAGAAACTGTGGGCAAATGTTAATCTTCAAATACCAGAAAAGGCCAAACTGACTTTCCTAGTAGGCTGGAATGTCTTTCCGTGTGCATAACCATTTCACTTTTCAGGTGATGTGCATAAGACAATATGGTTTGAACAAACTCTCCATATAGGAAACTAGTTATTTTCTTTTTCAGGAACTAGGAATTAGTGGATTATTTGGTGGCCGGTGAACACAAGTCCACTAGCTATATATTTTCAAATGCTATACAGATGGTATCGGGCCAAAAATCCCTCTAACCGGCCTGGCATTATCTGTATTGTGAAGGGGCAGAGGAAGGGCAAAGCAGCTAAATTACCAAGACAGCACCGATTTTCAACTGCTATCTGGATAAGCTATGCATTTGGTTTAGGCCTGCAAAGCTAAACAGATAATGGTGGCAACAGCCATCGCACAATACATATTTTGAGTACCACTGACACTGCATAGTTACTAATTTAAATTCCTGTGCTGACTTTTAAATCTAAATGGTGAACACCACTGCTGAAAATTCCCCTGCAAGGATTATGAGCTTTACGAAAAGGAATTAATCACTATAATTAGTTCCTAGTATTATGGTATTCCTTGAATCTGACATTAGGGCTTTTTTGTTAACATAAGAACAGAAGATAAATGTCATACTGGCTCAGACCAAGGGTCCAGAAAGCCCAGTATCCTGTTTCCAACAGTGACCAATCTAGGTCACAAGTACCTGGCAGGCTCCCGAAAGGTATCCAGATTCCAGGCTGCTTGTCCAATGAGTAAGCAGTGGATTTCCCTGGTCCTCTTTAATAGTGATTTATGGACTTTTTCTCGAGGAACTTGTCCAAACCTCTTTTAAATCCATCTACACTAACAGCTTTTATTACATCCTCTGCTAACGAATTCCAGAGTTTGATTATGCGTTGAGTGAAAAAAATATTTTCTCTGATTAGTTTTAAATGTGCTACATTGTAGCTTCATTGCCTGTCCCCTAGTCTTTCTACTTTATGAAGCTATAAACAACCCATCTATATTTACACAGAGCTGGAAAGTAAACATTTAGAGGGGATATGCAAATCACTGCCTGTGCTGAAGGAGCAAAGGAAATATTTGTTCACATTTATATTTATTAAGCTTTAACTTTAAATCTATAGGGACTAGTGTAGGGGAATAAAATGCACACTCTAGACAGAGGGTGGAAAAGTAAATTCTGGGGCCGGTGGAAATTGCTCACCCTAAGAGAAATGGTATCACTTTGCACTGGCACCTGCAGCACTGTGCAGAAAATAGGTTGGAGAACAATTACCTGAGATCTAGAGGCATCAGATGTCTTTATCTAAAAAAGCTTGAACTTCTCCCAACCCAGGGAGTGGACATGGCAGCAGAGAGACTCTGGGAAACCTAATCCAGGCTTTGGAGTCCAGCGGTGGATCAGCTTAAGAGAGAGCATCCAATAGTCACAAGACTCAAGAAGGGCCCAGTGGAATCAGCTCCCAAGGGAGCTACAGTGGCAGAATCAGCTCTAGAGAGAGCTGCAGCAGCAGAGAGTGAATCAGAGAATCAGCTCCCAAGAGAGCTACAGTGTTAGAATCATCTCTGTAGAGAGCTGCAGCAGCAGAGAGTCCATTCCAGACTAGGAGCCACAAGATCAAGGGAGGTCCAGAGGCAGATCAGCTCCAGAGATCTACAGCAGCGGAGAATCAGCTCCTGAAACATGTACAGCAACAGAGAATCCATTCTGGACTAGGAGCCACAAGACCCAGGGAGGTCCAGCGGCAGATCAGCTCAAGGGAGAGCTGCAGCGGCAGAATGCCAATTCTGGACTAGGAGCCACAAGACTCAGGAGAGTCCAGCAGCAGATCAGCTCAAGGGAGAGCTGCAACAGTTGTTCCAAGAGTGGGCAGAAGTGCAAAACCCGATCTGGTTTGGAGGAAGTGGAGCCAAAGCTACAGCCTCAGCGACTGGACAGATCTACAAAACCTCTCCTTTCACAAGCAGCCACCAGTCCAGAGCACCAGCAGTGGGTGAGATTTGGGACTGGTGGGCAAAGGGAAAGGGAGAGGAGTTAGGAGACAGGTTATTAAGGTTAAATCCATAAGCTTCACAGGTTTATTTAAGTTATTACCTATAAGGATACAGTTTATTGGTTGAACTGCTTTATCTCTTATTCACTTACCATACTACAGGTTGTACATATTGCATTGTTTTATCACAATACTTGATGTATATATTTTGTAAACAAATTACTAATAATTTTTAAGCCAGCCTTATTCACAGTAGTGTTTTTTGGAGAGGTTTCCTGGGTTGAAAGGAGGGAAATCCTACCCACTAACATCTTTCTTCCCCAGGTGGAGGTGCCAAACTGACAAGGACCGATGGAGCCCAGCATTTCTAAATAGGCTCGGGCTGTGATTCAAGATAAATGCAGTTAACATAGCTGGGTTGTTTGCTTTTTCAATATTTATTGAATTTTCTTAGTACATATCCAAACATCCACTTGTTTAGAAAAAGGAGCATAGCAAATTAAATAATACCAAATAAATCAAATACACATGCAAAGGAAATAAAAGATGCTAGATCCCACAAGTCCTCAATTCAGCAGGGACATGATTCTTAAGATGGAAAAGAAAATCCCCAATAGGAGAAATAATAAGAAGAAACAGGCTTAACTTGAATTCTACAGCATATTATTATATGAGCATCTAAATCTCAAGGCTTAGCATTAATAAAAGTTAACAATTCAGAAGGCTTGTAAAAAAGGTGAAATTAGACTTACCTGCTAATTGTGGTTCTTTGAGTAACTCCAGTCTAGTCCCGAACCTCTGAAATTGTGTACGTCCTCCCGCAGCCTGGAGACTGAGCATGTCACTCTTTTGGTGACCTTAGTATAAGTAGTCCAGGGACTGCCTCCTTGAATCAGTTTTCTATTGACAAAGCAGACTCACCAGAGCAAAATGTAAGCCAATCTCAACAATAAACCTTTAAACAGATATCTACGAATAACAAATGAACAATTAAGCCTTACACTATCTCTATGTTAAGATTATAATACTGGAAACATGAGCTGCTCCTTCTCCAGCTATGATCATACTCTTGCAAGCCTGACGCGCCTCGCGACTCACCCCCTAAGAGCCCTTCAACATCCCCCTCCCCGGTCTTCAGGCTACACTCTGGCAGTCTACAGTAGAGAGGGATGCGGGACTAGACTGGAGTTACTCAAGGAACCACAATTAGCAGATAAGTCTAATTTCACCTTCCTTATCGTCCCTCCAGTCTAGTCCTGAACCTCTGAAGATGTAACAGAGCAGTGAACATTTTACCAGGAGGGGCCTGCCAGACCAGCCTGAAGAACCGCTGATCCAAATCTAGCATCCCCTTCTGCTTGCACATCAATCCTGTAATGCTTGACAAAGGTATGTAATGACGACCAAGTTGCCGCCCTACAGATTTCCGTCGCTGGAACCAAGTTAAACTCCACCCAGGACGCTGCCTGAGCTTTAGTCGAATGTGCTTTTAAACCTTTCGGCACCACTCTGCCCTTTAAGAGATAAGCTGACGCAATCGCTTCCTTAATCCACCGAGCTATAGATGCCTTAGAAGCCGGTTCTCCTTGCCTAGATTCACCAAACAAGACAAACAACCTGTCCGACTTGCGCAACGCCTCTGTCCTCTGCAAATATTTCTTTAGTGCCCTGCCTATATCCAACCTATGCAGCCGCCCTTTAGCCACATCTTCAAGTAACTTTTCAAAGACTGGCAAGGATACCACCTGATTGACATGAAAGGTCGATACCACTTTAGGCAAAAAGGACAGGACAGTCCTAAGCACTACTTTTATGCTTGAAAATGACAAAAACAGTTCCCTACACGACAAGGCCTGCAACTCTGAGATTCTCCCTGCCGAAGCGATAGCAACCAAAAATACCACCTTTAGCGTAAGATCCTTCAAAGTCACCTTCGCCAATGGCTCAAACGGCTCCCCAACCAGTGCCTCCAGCACCACATTAAGGTCCCACCCCAGAACTGCAATCCTGCAGGGGGGTCTCAACAAAGAGGCCGCTCTCAAAAATCTTTTCACATCCGGATGAGTTCCCAGCGTCCTCCCCTGCACCTTCCCTTGATAACAGGACAGTGCCGCCAACTGCACCCTAAGAGAAGACGCTGCCAAGCCTTTATCAAATCCATCCTGCAAAAAGGACAAAACCTGTGCTACCGTGGTCTTCAACGCCTGCATCTGTCTATCCTCGCACCAGGTCTCAAACAGCCGCCAAACTCTAACGTATGCCATAGAAGTGGAGCGACACCTAGACCTCAATAACGTAGAAATCACTGCTGCCGAGTACCCTTTGACCGTCAGCCTTGCCCTCTCAAGAGCCAAGCCGTAAGCGAAAACCGATTCACCTGAGGCATACTTAGAGGGCCCTGCACTAGCAGGTCTCTCCTGTCTGGTAGCCTCCACGGAGGTTCCACCAGAAGACGTATTAAGTCGGCATGCCAAGGCCGCCTTGGCCAATCCGGCACCACCAGAAGAACTAGACACTTGTGCCTTTCTATGCGTTGGAGAACTCTGCCGATTAGCAACCACGGTGGGAAAATGTACAGAAGACTTTCCTCTGGCCACTTTTGCATCAGGGCATCTAATCCCTCTGACATTCTCTCTCTTCTCCTGCTGTAGAATCTTTCTACCTTTGCTGATTCGAACGTTGCCATGAGATCCATTACTGGCTGACCCCATCGCTGTACCAGCGAATCGAAGACTTCCTGATGAAGGACCCATTCTCCCGGATCCACCCTGACTCGACTCAAAAAGTCAGCCATCACATTTCCCACCCCTGCTACATTCACCGCCGATAACGCTTCCAGGTGCAACTCAGCCCAAGCTAGCAAACTGTCAGCTTCCTCCTCCAGATGCACGCTGCTGGTTCCGCCTTGCCGATTGATATACGCCACCGCTGTGGTGTTGTCCGACAGCACCCTGATCGCCTTTCCCTGTAGCAGACACTGCAAGGCCTGTAGGTCTAACGACACGGCCCATAACTCCATCCTGTTGATGGACCACGTCCTCTCCTGGTCTGACCACTGGCCCTAGGCGTACTGTCCCTCGAAGTGCTCCCTCCCAGCCGAACAGACTCGCGTCTGTTGTCAACGGCTTCCAATCCGGCGACTCTAGAGGCATTCCTTTCTCCAGACTCCCCGGACGAAGCCACCACTGTGCAATTTGCGCACCTCCAGCGGACACACCAACCTTCTGGACAATGGATCGGACTGATGCGACCATCTTCTGAGCAGCACCCTCTGTAGAGGTCTCATGTGAGCTCTGGCCCATGGCACCATCTCTAGCGTGGCCGCCATTGTCCCTAATAGCTGTAAATACTGCCATGCCGAAGGAGTCTTGTTCGGCAGGAACACCCGAATTAACTGTCTCAATTTCTGAATCCGCGCTAGCGGTAGGTAGACTCTGCCCCTGCGCGTGTTGAAGTGAGCTCCCAAATACTCTAACTCCTGTGATGACGCCAACTTGCTCTTTGATACGTTGACTACCCATCCTAAGTCCTGCAGGAAACTCACTACCGCCTGGTTGCCTGCTGGCTCTCCACCTGCGACTTCGCTCGAATCAACCAATCATCCAAATATGGGTGAACTAACACTCCTTCCTTCCTCAACGCCAACACCATAATCTTGGTGAACGTCCTTGGCACTGTTGCTAAACCAAATGGCATTGCCTGGAACTGGAAATGCCCCATGGGCACCGCAAACTGAAGAAAACATTGGTGCTCCAACCTGATCGGAATGTGTAGATAGGCCTCCGACAGATCCAACGATGTAAGATACTCTCCCTGCCGCACTGCCACAATGACTGACCGCAACGTCCCCATGCAAAAGTGAGACACCCGGAGACACCTGTTCACTCTTTTTAGATCCAGAATGGGCCGTAAGGTGCCCTCCTTCTTTGCCACCACAAAATATATTGAGTATCGACCACTTCCTTGTTGATCTGCCGGCGCCGGCACCACCGCCTCGAGAGCTAACAACCTTTCCAAAGTTTGCCTTACCGCATTTATCTTGGATCTTGTTCTGCAGGGAGATTGCACAAACACGTCTCTCACGGGGTGTTGGAACTCGAGCGCACAACCTTTCTGCATGATCTCCAACACCCACTGATCCGAAGTAATTTGGGCCCAGGCAGGAACAAACTCTCTTAACCGACCTCCCACTGGTACTATCCCTGCCTGGACCCCCCTCACTTCATTGCAGCTTCTTGACACTTGGGGAAGAGGAGGCTGAAAAACCTCTGCCAGCACCTCTGAAGCCACGAAACCCCTGAGACCTATACGGGAACTGACCCCTCTGCACAGGGCCAAACCGAGATGGGCGAAAACGCCTAAACTCTCTCTGCTGACTCCTAGACAGTGCGCCCAGACGATTCTGCTTCTGCTTGTCCTCCGGCAACCTGCCCCCTTTCGATTCACCTAGGTCCTTTACTAACTCCTCTAACTCCTCCCCAAAGAGGAGCTTACCTCTAAAAGGGAGCTTACCTAACCTCGCTTTGGAGGCTGCATCTGCCGCCCAATTACGCAGCCAGAGATACCTCCGTGCCGCCACTTCCGACGCTATACTCTTTGATAGGCCCCGAATCAGATCATACTGGCTATCTGCTAAATTCGCCATCCCAGATTCAATGCGGGCAGCTTCCTCAGCTGCTTTGTCCACTTGCATCCCTTTCAGTCTCTGGGACCATCTAAGACATGCCCTTGCCACCCAGGCCCCACAAATCGAGGCCTGTATGGACAGGGATTTTACTTCAAACACCTGTCTAAGCAAAGTATCCAATCTCCTATCCTGCGTATCCTTAAGAGCGGCACCTCCCTCCACCGGGATTGTCGTCTTCTTAGTTACTGCCAAAACCGCTGCATCCACCTTGGGAGGTTTAAAAATATCCTTATCCGGTTCCACCAGAGGATACAGCCATGCCATTACCCTAGCTCCCTTGAGGCTAGCCTCAGGCGTATCCCATTCCTCCTGAATCATCTCCTCGAACACCCTATGAATTGGGAACGCTCTCTGTGACTTTCTAATCGCCTGCAACAAAGGATCCTCCAAAGCAATATGCTCTGTCCGACCCGAGGCTGGCACATTCAAAGCCTTTAGTGTTTCCGCAATCAGGGCTGATAGCTCCTCTCTCCGGGAACACTCGCACTATTCTCGCCTGGTCCTCTGGCTCCGCTATCTCACCTTCCTCCAAGTCCTGTTCTATATCTGACTCTTCTAACAGGTCTGACTGATCCTCCAAGTCCTGTTCTGCTCTGTCCACCCGCAGTTTAGCCCTCTTGCCTATGCTACTACCTGCAGCTTCATCTAACACAGCCCCCGGCCTCTTTGACCCTCGGATCTCTGCCTCCACGGGCCCAGCCATTCCGCTACCAGATCCCTCAAGAGCCTGCTGCAGCATCGTCAAGAACTGCTGCAAAAAGATTGCCCCCAGCCCCCCCTGCAGAGGAGCTTGGGGTAAGGGACCATCTGGAGCCGCCGACGGCCCAGGTATGGGCTCCTGACCTACCTCTGGGGACACAGGAGAGCCCTTTACCAATGTAACCTCCTCTGTAGCATCAGACTCTCCTTTCTGCGCCATGTCCGCCATGGAAGCCTCGAGGGTACAGCCTCTGCACACTCCCGCTTCAGAGACTCTCCCTCTCCGTACCACACACAAGAGGCACCTAGGCCGATTAGGCATAAAGACTGCTCTTCAGCACAGTACCCTGCCAGAGCCCAGAACTCCCATTCTATTCTGTAAACCCCTCACTATTTTTTTTTTATATAAACAAGTTTTCGCCAATAAAACTATTGCATACCAGACTAGAGCTGATATAGGCCCCCGGGAAGCTCTCAGCGCCGAACCCCGAAGCCCTCGTTTTCCGCGCGAATACACGCGGTCAGCGCCTTCCCTGAAGAAAAACAAACTGCCTGCTTCGAACCGCGCGGCAAGCAAAACCGCTGTCCCCCACCGTCCCCGGCGCTTACCTCCAATTCGCCGATGACCGGTCTATGTGGGACACCCTTTCTCCGGAGCAGGAAGACTCCTGCCCCATTCTCTGCCTGTGGCGGCCGTCGGACCTTTCACTTTCACCTCCGCCGCAGCACCTCGTGGCTTCCCGAGGTGCGCGGTAGCAGTGCAGCTCCTCTACGGCCTCTTTCCTACCGCGGGGGAACAGACACCGGAGGCCCCTGCACAATTCCCTCACACTACTCTGCAAGCGCTTCTCGCTACAGAGAGGGGGGAGAAGGGGGGCAGCCCACCTGCACAACTTACCGAATCGGCAAGTATAATTATCAAAGCACCAATTTAAAGGGGTACTTTTTTTTTTTTAACTTAAATTCTTTTCCCTTTCTATCAACTAGATAAACCTAGCTGCTGCCTTAATCGTTGCTCTAGTGAGTCCCGGATCTCTGGACTCACACCTCCTTCCGCTGCGTGGAGACTGAGAAAACTGATTCAAGAAGGCGGTCCCTGGACTACTTATACTAAGGTCACCAAAAGAGTGACATGCTCAGTCTCCAGGATGCGAGAGGACATACACACCTTCAGAGGTTCGGGACTAGACTGGAGGGACGATAAGGAACATAATTTAACTGAATTATATTAGACACTTGCAAGAAAATTTTAAAAAGAAAAGAGCCCCAACTGCAAAACACCTGTCTTTAAAAGCAAAATTATTTTCTACGACTCTGGGTCTCCCATGCACAATCCAGAAAGACCCTCACGTCACAGCCAAGGAAAGAGACCTGTTGATTTTTAAAGAAAAGCTTGAGAATCCAGTCACAATCAACTGAAAGTGCACAAGCATAACTGGTTTTAAAAAAAAGGTCAGACATTTTTCTGGAGGAAAAGCCCATAAACCATTATTAAGAAGGTAGACTAGGGGATAAGCCCCATGTAATCTATATACTTTTGGGGATCCTGTCAGGTAACTGTGGCCTGGATTGACCTCTGTTGAAAATAGAATTCTGGAGTGTGTGCTTTTGCTACATTGTCTCGTTTGGCTGAGAGGAGTTTGCTGCTCTGTCCCGGAGAGCACTGCGGATCACGTGAGCAGACCAGGCAATAAGACCGAGCCCTCCCTCCTGCTGCTTTGAGTGTGTGCCTTTGCTACATTGTCTCGTTTGGCTGAGAGGAGTTTGCTGCTCTGTCCCAGAGAGCACTGCGGATCACGTGAGCAGACCAGGCAATAAGACCGAGCCCTCCCTCCTGCTGCTTTGAGTGTGTGCCTTTGCTACATAGTCTCGTTTGGCTGAGAGGAGTTTGCTGCTCTGTCCCGGAGAGCACTGCGGATCACGTGAGCAGACCAGGCAATAAGACCGAGCCCTCCCTCCTGCTGCTTTGAGTGTGTGCCTTTGCTACATTGTCTCGTTTGGCTGAGAGGAGTTTGCTGCTCGGTCCCGGAGAGCACTGCGGATCACGTGAGCAGACCAGGCAATAAGACCGAGCCCTCCCTCCTGCTGCTTTGAGTGTGTGCCTTTGCTACATTGTCTCGTTTGGCTGAGAGGAGTTTGCTGCTCTGTCCCGGAGAGCACTGCGGATCACGTGAGCAGACTAGGCTATTAAATCAGCCTTCACCGCGGGACGCGCACCGCGGGCGCGTTCCCGGGTGCGTGCTCCGAAGGGGCGTGTCCTAAGGGGCAAGCCACGCCTCTTTGAGCCCCTTCGGAGCACATTGGAGCGGAGCGGGTGAGATTATTCATCTTTAATTATATGGGGAAGCGTAAGAAGAAGTCTCTTTCCTCCTCGATGGCGTCTGGGAAATCTGCAAAAGTGGTTGGGCCCATGGATAGTCATTTACGGTCCATGGTATCTCCTCCCACTTTGTCATTTTCTCCTGATTCTTCTGCTTCGGTAGATTCTGTCTCCCTGAATCCGTCTCCTGAACCGCGTAGGGTTGTAACCCCACCCAGCAAACACCCACAGGATTCGGTTAAAGAACCTTCTCCTTCTTCAAGTGGTAATTTGCCTGTTTCTTCAATGTTGCCTGAATCTTTTCTAAAGCTTGAAGGGGATCTGGTGTCTGTTCCTTGCCCCATTGACTTTTCTCTGCCACTCTTGGAAGATCCATCTCCTCCAGCTGAAGTTTCTTTACAAGACATATGGCGGATTGTTTCCAGAACTGCGCTTTCCTTGAAATCTTCATTGGTTAAAATGTCTATGTTTACTAAAGAAACCGTTAATTCTTTGTCTAATCATCAGGACAGATTGTGCTCCCTTCAGTCTTATAAGGCTAAAGTTGATGGTCAGATTGTTTTGATTCAAGGGTCTGTAGCCTCTTTTGTCCAGGATTCTTTATATTTACATACTCGGAGTCGGGATGAAATAATCGAAAATGCTTTAAGGGTTAAAAATCTTAGATTATTAAATTTTCCTCGGACGCACTAGCTCTCTCCGACTATACTATTTGTTAAATACTTAAAGGATGTTTTAAAGGTTTCTGAGCCAGAATCCATAGTTCTGTCTAAAATATACTATTTGCCTATTGGTATTAGAGGGAAAACTGGTTTCAGATTCTGAGACAGGTGGTGCACCTGGTGAAGATATGGATTATCTATCAGCTCAGAGTCTGGATTTGTCAGCTTATTTGGAGTCCTCAGTAGAAGAGATATCTACTCGGGCCACTTTGTTAGTTGTATTTTCATTAGAGTGAGATAAGGAGATGATTCTGCGCTCTTATTTTAAACATAGACAGGAAAAGTTCTTTGGGCAGTTGATACAGGTCTTTCCTGATGTGTGTCACGCCACGCAATTGAAAAGGAAGGCCTTCCTTTTACTTCGTCCTTGAGTCGTGGCAGTAGGGGCCTCTTTTCTACTTAAATACCCTTGCAAGTGTGTCGTCACGCATCAAACTAAGTCCTATATCTTATTTGACTCAATTCAATTGGAAAAAATTATTGCAGAATCTTGGTTGATTGGCGGGTTCATGCTTAGTATAAAAGGGTTTTGTTATGTTGTATTTCTCCTTCTCAGCATTGGATTGTGTTTTTTTTCTTTATCTACACTCCATATTGTGAGCTGGGTGTTAATATTTTGTTAAACAATGTTGGCTGAAGTGTTATTGCTTATAATTTCTTTTGTTTTTCTTCTGTGTAAAGATTGAAATTTCAATAAAAAAAAAAAAAGAAAATAGAATTCTGGACTTAATGGACCTTTGGTATGATCTAACAGTTCAGCATTGTAGAACATATATCAACAAGTCTCTGTACTCTGTCCTCCAGAAGAAAATCTTTAGCCTGATCAATGTCCAGAAGTGCCCCAATGAGGGAAAAATATGAGTTGATAACCAGTAACTGGACTTAAGAAGGATTACCCGTTTCTCAAGAGACTAACAGATCCAGAGATGAAACTGCTAGAAGCCCGTCATCCTGATATGGAAAAATGAGGAAATCCTGTCTGTGTAACTGGACTGCTGCTATAAGCACCAGGCATTTGGTAAAGACCCTGGGAATACTGGAAATTTTAAAAGGAAGACCTTAAACCAGAGGACGGGTATTGCTGAAGACAGGGCCTTGGTTCAGACTTCAGGTGTGCCAATTTCTTTGCCATTTGGCTTGTTTCTTTTGACCAGGCCCAAAATGTTTACTTTGGAGTCCATTTGGAATGTTATTCTTTATCTTTCTGAAAATCTAAGCAAATAATTGAGATATCATTTAAAGCGCAAACTAATTCGGACTCGATTAAACTAAATCATGAAGCTACTGAGTCTGTTACCATAGTTACTCAGGATCGTCCAGGGCAGCACTTTTGAGGGTTCTGATTTTCCCAAAAGCCAGAGGTGTTTCAACTATGGAAATGTTTAAATATTACCTGGCAGAGGTTCTCCTTGTTCTGAAGAACTTAGTGATGCGTTTCTTGTACAGGGTAGAATGGATCTGAAGTGGATAGGTCATTTCCTTCAGGAGAGGAGTCATCAGCCTGAGTCTATGGCACAACGTAATTTTCTAAACCAGTTTAGTAGGTAGACAGAGCAGAGGATTGGAGGTAAGGAGCAATCTCTTGCAACTCTAATTCAATAAAGATAGGGATGAAACTACTGCATCCTGGGCAAACTGTACACATCTTTGCACCAGAGTGATTTGGATGGATTGAAACACTTGCGGTGCAGGTTGGATAGATCTTGATAAGTGACTCCTTGGATATCTTTGCAATGGTCTTTTACAAAGTTATTGAACATTCTTTGTAGAAAGGAATGAGGTTATTCCAGCAGAGGTAATGAAATGGAAGAGCAGGACTCATCTGCCACTGCAATCAAGATTAGCAGCTTTTTATCTGAAGGTGTGACCTCTGGTGTCTCTTGCGCACAGCCACTGTGCCAAATAGATAGTGAAATCATAGAGATCTGTGCAGGCACTGGAGATGAAGAGGACATGTGCTAGAGGGGTCTCTCTGCAGGTTTCTTGAACTCTGGAGTAGCACCACGAATGAGGCCTTCTGTGCTTAGAGATCAACGCTTAGAGACCTTTTGAGTGTTGCTTAGACTGATGTGTCAGTGCTGAGAAAACTTGCATTTTTGGTTGAGATGTCTCAGCCGAGACCTTTGCCTGGTTGAAAGAAGTTCAGGAAGCACAATGGAACCCTTTGGCCACTGCATGAGGAGGCAAAGGCAGCTTCCAAAAAAGAGGATCTGCTATATGGTGCAGATCCTGTTTAGCATCTGTTCCAAAAATATTCCCTTCAATTCAGGAGGTGCTCCTCAGTCTCAATCTTCCTGAAGCTGAAAGAGGTGTTTCCTGGCCCTGGGCAACATCCTTCCACACTTATAGTGGTGGAATTGCTGGTGAGAAGGACCCAGGCAGATAATCATGGTTACTGCCATTTGCCATCCTTCTATCGTACATGGCACAGGCAAGGAATCCTAGTTAGATCTGTACCACGGTGGTGCAGTGAGAAAGAAAACAAAGTTTGAAAGATTAACAATTGTATTTTTTTTAAGTGAGAAATAATGAAAATATATAAAAAAGAAGAAAAAAGCACAATAGATTTAGAATTGGTAAGATAAAAAAAGATGCTCTTCAAAAGATTGCGAGGTAGAGCTTGGTGGGAAAAATAAAACTGAGGAGACTAAGAGGATTGCTGACTGTGGGAAGAATCCCTCATGCTCAGACCTTAACTTTAGTTCTGACCCCTGGGAGAGTTGTTCTGTCCTAGTGTCACTGCATGAGGTTACTCTATTTGTGTGGCTGATTCAATCCTACTCGTTGACGGAAAACAGGTTACAACACTTTAGAGCAAGATGCATTCAAGTGAGGGAGATCATACAGTAGCTCCTTACTATAGGCTGTTAGAGATTACTGGCATCACTTCTGTTCCTGGTGTGCAGTGGATATTTTCACCACCTCTCTCAACGATTTAGCTGACTTCAGTTAGGTGAGAATTGATCTACAGAAATCTCAGCAATAGTAGAAGCCAGATGCCGTTCCCTAGAATTAATGAAATGTTCATCTGAACCATTCACGAATAAGCAGGTAAAAAAATTACAATTACAGTTATCAGATGACTATAGACCACAAGCATGTATAAATTAGTCTAATATAAAAGATATATATGATATCTTATTTGTGGAGGAGTGGCCTAGTGGTTGGGGCAAGGTACTTCAGGCCGAAAGGTCGGGGGTTCAAATCCCACTAGAGGACAGCAACCTTGGGCCGGAAGGACTGGGTTTCTAGTCCCACAGGTGCTCCTTGTGGTCTTGGGCAAGCCACTTAACCCTCCATAGCCCATGTTCCCTGTAAAATAGTTATCTCCAAGTTATAATGCCCTGTTCAATGTAATTTCAGTTTGTTCAATGTAAACCGCACTGATGCAGAAAGAGTAGTTACTCACCTGTAACAGGTGTTCTCCAGGAGCAGTAGGAATCAGTCCTCACATATGGGTGTCATCGATGCCGATGAAGCCCCAGCGGAGCATTTCCCCAGCTTTCTATGAAAGCCTTTGGGAATGCAGGCATGCATGCGCGGTTCCCTTCCCGCCTAAAGGTGCCATCTTACCTCAGTCAAATGACATAGCTAAGAACAGCACACAAAAATGAAAAAATAAACTATGTACAACTGCAACTCCCAGGGGAGGAGGGAGGGTTGTGAGGACTGATTCCTGCTGCTCCTGGAGAACACCTGTTACAGGTAACTACTCTTTCTCCAGGACCAAGCAGGAAGTCAGTCCTCACATATGGGTGACTCCCTAGCTCTGGGCTACCGAGGAACCCAGGCTGAACAAGAGAACTCCCTCTAGTCCCAGCAGCAAAGAAAGGCTTTTCACTGACACAACCTCCACCGGTAGCCCAACAGAGGGCAGGAGTTGCCTAAACCTCAAAGAGATTCCGGAGTACTGCTTGGCCAAAAGCACTGTCCCTACGGGACTCCCTCTCCAGACAGTAATGGGCCACAAAAGTCTGGCTTGAAGACCAAGTTGCAGCCCTGCAGATGTCTACCAAGGGCACAGAGCGGAGATGAGCCACTGAGGCAGCCATTGCCCTGACACGATGGGCCGTGACCCGACCCTGCAAAGGAAGGTCAGCTGCCTTGTAAGCCCAGGTGATACAGTCAGCCACCCATATGGACAAGGTACGCTTGGACACAGCCAACCCCAAATTATTGGGGTCAAAAGATACGAAGAGCTGAGTAGCCTTTCTATGCCCCTGCGTACGGTCAAGGTAGAAGGATAAGGCCCTCCGACAGTCCAGGGTATGTACGACTGCTTCAGCCTGGCTTGCATGAGGCCTAGGGAAGAATGTTGGAAGAACCACCTCTTGGTTAAGGTGGAAGGAGGAGACAACTTTTGGGAGGAACTTTGGATGAGTTTCTAAGGACTACCCTGTTCCTATAGAAGCGAGTGTAAGGCCTATCACAGACCAGGGCCTGAAGCTCACTCACTCGCCTAACCGAGGTAAGGGCTACTAAGAAGAGTGTCTTCCAGGACAGGAAGCGTAGAGGGCAAGTAGCCATCGGCTCAAAGGGTGGGCGAGTCAGCTGCTGCAAGACCACATTCAACTCCCACTCAGGAGCAGGAGGAAGGATTGGAGGCTTGAGCAAAAGCAAGCATCTGAGAAAGTGGGACACCAAGGGGTGAACCGACAGAGAATGTCCTTCCACCAGGGAGTGGTGAGCTGCTAGAGCTGAGAGGTGGACCCGAACAGAATTGTACTTAAGTCCTTGATTGGATAAGTGCAGTAAGTATTGAAGCACTACTGGTACAGTACAGGGGAAAGGATCCTCTGTACGTAGCTGACACCAGAGAAAAAACCTTTTCCATTTGAGAGCATAGGTTTTCCTAGTGGATTGTTTCCTAGAGGCTAGGACAACCTCCTCAACTTCCTGAGGGAGGCCCCAGGGAGCCAGAACTACCCTTGCAGCCTCCAGGCCATGTTTATGTTTATTAGGCTTGATATACTGCAGTTCCAATTAGAGCACGGCGGTTTACAAAAAACTCAAAAATATATACAGAGGGGCCAATAGGCCTGAACAGGAAAAGAAATTACAATGGAGACAGGAGAGCACTCAAGACACCAAACTAGACATGAATGAGGAGAGAGAAAGACAAGGGAAAGGAGGGGAGAGGAGTCACACAAAGGGGGAGGGGAGGTCAAAGGCGGTGGAGAAGAGATGCGTCTTCAGGTCTTTCTTGAAAGTGGGATAGTGTTGCCATCAAATTGAGAGCCTTGAGATTGGGGTGCAGAAGGGAACCCTGATCCTGAGAGAGAAGGTCAGGTTGCAACCCCAGAGGCAGTGGAGGATCCACCGCCAGCTGAAGCAGAAGTGGAAACCAAGGCTGTCTGGGCCACCTGGGAGCCACCAGCAGGACCAAGGCCTTGTCCTGAAGAATCTTGAACAGAGTTCGGGCCACCAAGGGCGTGGGAGGAAACGCATACAGGAAGCCCTGAGACCATGGAATCAGAAAAGCATCTGCTGCTATCCGCAGAGGATGCGGTCGCCTGGAGCAGAACTTTGGCAGTTGCTTGTTCAGTGGACTGGCAAACAGATCTATCAAAGGAAGACCCCATTTTAGGAAGATCTTCTGAACTACCAAAGGATGCAGCTGCCACTCGTGGGGCTGTAAAATCCTGCTCAACCTGTCTGCCAGGAAGTTTTCCTGGCCTGGAAGGTACACAGCCTTGAGGAGCATGTTGTGCTTGAGGGCAAAGGAGCAAAGGTCCTGTGCCTCCCGGCAAAGGAGTCTGGACCCAGTCCCGCCCTGTTTGTTCACATAAAACATGGCCACTTGGTTGTCTGTCTGAACCAGGACAGATTGATGAGCCAGGATAGGAGAGAAAGCTTTGAGTGCTAGTCGAATAGCCCTGAGTTCCAGGAGATTGATCTGCTGTGCCGCCTCCCAAGGAGACCACAGGCCCTGGGTGCACTTGTTCAGACAATGAGCTCCCCAGCCCTGCAGGGAGGCGTCTATGGTCAGCACCACTGTGTACCCAGGAATTTGAAAGGGTATCCCTTTCATAAGATTGGGTGGGTGCAGCCACCAGCTGGGGGAGTACAGAAATGGTTTGGACACCCTTATTCTGTCTCTGAGGCTGCCTGTGGCCTGAGACCACTGACTCCGAAGGCACCATTGTGCAGGCCGCATATGGAGCCTGGCATTGGGGGTGACATGAACTGTCGAAGCCATGTGGCCAAGCAGCCTCAGGCAGAGTCTGGCGGAGACCACTGACCTGCTGAGAAACTGATTTGCCAAGTCCATCAGTCTTTGGGCTCTGTCTGCTGGCAAGAATGCCTTTGCCAGGGCAGAGTCCAGCCTTGCCCCTATGAACTCCAAGTTCTGGGAGGGGAGCAAAGTGGACTTTGCAAAGTTTATTACAAATCCCAAGCTCTGAAGAAGAGCAATAGTTCTGAGAGTGGCCTGTCGGGCCTCCTGGCACGTCTGACCCCTGATGAGCCAGTCGTCCAGATAAGGGAAGACAAAGATTCCCTGATTTCTCAGGTAGGCCGCCACCACTGCCAGGCATTTGGTAAAGACTCTGGGAGCGGAGGTTAGGCCAAAGGGCAGTACTCTGTACTGATAATGATGATTTCCTCCCACAATGAACCTGAGGTACTTTCTGTGGTCTGGATGAATGAGGATGTGAGTGTATGCATCCTTTAGATCATAGGTGTCAAACCTGTCCTGGAGGGCCACAATCCTGCCAGGTTTTGGGATAGCCCTAATGAATATGCATGAGATATATATGCATTAGAGATAGCCTGCCAACCTGACTGGTTTGTGGCCCTCCAGGACTGGATTTGGAGACCACTGCTTTACACCTCTGTCATTTAAGATGGTGAGTGGGCAAGGTACAGATTCCCTAGACAAAAGGGTAGCTAGAATGTGTCACATTCATCCTCGATTCTCACCACCACCAAAAAGATGTCTAATGGACAATATTTTGGTGGTGGTGAGAAGTGAGGAGGAATGTGACAAATTCTATCTAACCTTTTTGATGTCTTGGACATCTGCACCTTGCCCACTCACAATCTTAAATGACAGAGGTGTAAAGCAGGGGTCTCCAAATCCAGTCCTGGAGGGCCACAAACCAGTCAGGTTGGCAGGCTATCTCTAATGCATATATATCTCATGCATATTCATTAGGGCTATCCCAAAACCTGGCAGGATTGTGGCCCTCCAGGACAGGTTTGACACCTATGCTTTAGATCTAAGGAGCATAGCCAATCTCCCTGCTGGAGGTAGGGCAGAAGTGTTCCAAGAGTAAGCATCTTGAACTTTTCTTTCTCTAGGAACTTGTTTAGGTTCCTGAGATCCAGAATAGGTCGAAGGCCACCGGTTCTCTTGGGTACCAGGAAATACCTGGAGTAGAACCCTTGACCTTGCAAGTGGGGAGGCACAGGCTCCACCGCCCTGTCCACCAACAGACCTTGGAGCTCTTGGAGGAGAAGATCTGTGTGCAGGGGAGGCCTTGGAGGCTCCCCTGGAAAGTATGGCGGAGGCAGTTGGTGAAAATGTAGTGCATAGCCCCTTTGGACTATGTTCAACACCCAACTGTCTCCAGTTATGTGGGGCCACTGGTGGGCAAAGAGGGCGAGGCGACCTCCTGTGCAGAGTTGGGAGAGCAGGGACTGAGAGGCTACGCTCAAGGAGTCAAAACCCCCCACCCTGCTGAGTGGGAGCAGGGGCCGGAGGCTTGGGGGTCCTCTGCCTACGGGGCCCATTACCCTGCCCCTTGGCTTGCTGACCCTGGGGTGCAGCTTGGCAGCCTGATACTGAGGGTACTGTTTGTACGCAGTGCCCTTCCTCGGGTAAAAGGGTTTCTTACCTGAGGCCTTCTTCTTGTGAGAAGGTGCAGAGGTCTTCCTAGACAGCCTTGTCCTTGTAAGGTGCTCAGTCTCGAGCTGTGCAGCCTTCTCAGCCATGGGCTTGCCAAAAAGGTTTTCACCTCGGCAAGGGACATCGACCAACTTGTCCTGAACCCATGGCTCGAGGTCCAATGACTGCAGCCATGCCTGGCGTCGAGCCGCGATGCCGGCTGCCGCAACGCGGGCCGAAGCCTCGAAGCCATCGTAGGCGGCGCGGGACATAAACTTCGAGCAGTCCCGGATCCCCGAGGACAAGGATTTAAATCTCTGCAAGGGTTCCCCGGAGAGACCAGCAGAGAACCCGGCCAACTCCTTGGCCAGGTCTCACAAGTACATGCCCATGTACAGCTGGTAAGACTGGACACGGCAAGCAAGCATCGAGCCCTGGAAGCACTTTCTACCCACACCATCGAGGTTCCGGGCCTCCCTGCCGGGGGGCACCGCGGAGTGCATCTTCTGGCTTTTCAGACGATGCATGGCCGATTCCACCACCATGGAATGGTGTGGTAGCTGCGCCTTCTGAAAGCCATGGCTCTTCCGGAGTCGATAAATCGAATCGACTCGCTTGCTTAGGACCGGCGCCAAGGCCGGTGCCTCCCACATCTGGAAGAGGAGCCATTCCAGCATCGGAGGAACCGGGACAGTAAAGGCCTCCTTCGGAGGAGAGTCGTACTGCAGGGCCTCGAGCTCTTCAGCTCTAGGCTCTTCCTCGGGGTCCGCCGGAATAGCCAACGCGGTGGCCATATCCCGGACAAACTCCGAGAACCGGGTGTCCTCCGGAGGGGATCTACTCCGGGGCTCAGACTGCGGTGAGTCCGAGGGGATGCACCGAGTCTTGAATGTGTCAGGGGACTCCTCATCCTCCGTCTCCCAGGCGGACTCGTCTGACAAGGAGTCAGGGTCCGACCCTGCGGGGCCCTGGAGCACCCGCCCCGACGCCGGCGGCACCGGCATTGACGCCCTCGGTCCCGAATGGGAGGTCGAGGGAGACCGCGACCGAGGTCGACTTCGAGCCATGATGGACTCGAGTATTGGCTCGGTCTCCGGGGTCGACTTCGATGTCGCTGTCCCGGTGGTCGGGGCAGATGCGCCAGACAGGCTGGCCATCAGTGCCCGCTGCTGCTCCATGAAGGCAGACAGTCTGCTCTCCAAGGCTGTCATCCTGAGACTCAGCTCGGGAGACGCAGCAGCCACTGACTCAAGCCCCGGCGGTGCCGGGCCCGACGTCGGCTCTCTGGGAGGAGAGTCCTCGAGGACCACAGGGCTTACATGTCCAGCAGACTCCGGCTCCATGCGAGGAACTTTGGCAGGCTTCTCTTGTTCCACGGGCCCGGGGCGACGGTTGGGGGTCTTAGACCTGGCCCTCGAGGAGCCAGGGACCTCCTCCTCCGACGCCCTCATAAGCCGCTTCTTCCTCTTGCGTTCCCGGTGGAGGGACCCCCTGTCCGAGGAGCTTCGATGGCGCTCGGGATCCGAATCCCGAGATGTCGAGGCCTCAGACGAGGTCTTGGCACGGCCGGAGGCTGAGTCCGAGAAAAGCCTTTCTTTCTGCTGCTGGCGATTTCGCAGTGCCTTGGAAGACATCTTCCCACATGGTCCACACGTCTTAGGGTCGTGATCAGGACTGAGGCACCGAAGGCAGCAGTCGTGTGTGTCGGTGAGAGACATCAACTTCTTACACCGATCACACTTCTTGAAACCGCTGGAAGCCATCGGGGAAAAAAAAGAGTCCCCGCGAGGTCAAAGGACCGGCCTTCCAGGGAAAAAGCAAAAAAAGGGCACGAACGCCAGCCACGAAGGGCAAAAACCGAAAAAGAAGAATCGGGCTCGATACCGGTGTACCGAACCCGGCGGGAGGGGAACCGGGAAGAAAAAATAGCGAGAATCGTCGAAAAAATATCTAACTTTTATCCGGGCTGACAGGACACACGTCCGGTGGGCTTCTCAGAAAAAGAGAGACTGAGGTAAGATGGCACCTTTAGGCGGGAAGGGAACCGCGCATGCGTGCCTGCATTCCCAAAAATTTTCATAGAAAGCTGGGGAAATGCTCCGCTGGGGCTTCATCGGCGTCGATGAAACCCATATGTGAGGACTGACTTTCTGCTTGGTCCTGGAGAATAGCGCGGTATATAAGAGAATGTAAATAAATAAATAAATTTGCCCCTTACTTTAATGTATTCAAGTAGATTAACATAGTCACCGCAATTCTTTGCTCAATCTCCCTCTAAAAAGCAGGCATGCAAGTTTATACAGTATATGCAACTAGGTCTCCTGCCTGTCATCTTAAAGCCATAGCCAAGGACCCTAGTTATCTGTAGCAATCTGATGGTAGATTCCGTGATCCATAAATTAGAACTCTGCAGCACTTCTGCAACATAATGTATGTGATAGGAACATGCTTCATTTGCTAAATTATTAGGGGTCAATTTTAAAAAGATCTATGTGCATTACTTTTCACCTAAACTTAAACCTAAATTTTGGTACCTTAAATCATACGGTTCCTAAATTGAAGCACCTTATAAGGCAGCAGGGGAATGAAATGAAAAGAGGAACTGGATTTAATTCATGCCTTTTCTCAGAAGTTCAGGGAGAACTACATTCAGGTACAGTAGGTATTATTCCTATCCCTGGAGGGCTTACAGTCTAGTTTGTACCTAAGGCAATGGAAGGTTAAGTGACTTGCCCAAGATCATCACATGGAGTGACAGTAGAATTTAAACCTGGCTTCTAGCCCACCGTTCTAACCATTAGGCTAGTCCTCCATTCATAAGTTAGGAGCTCAGTGCTGATTCCCAGTGCTGAGTGTCTAACTTAGATGAGCCCATATCAAGCCTAGATGTAGATGTCTATACTTAAAGTTAGGTACCTATTTTCAGGACATGTTTTAAGAGCCTTTAGTTTCAGAATACACACTCCTAACATTAGCCTCTTCGTATCTGATGATGCATGGGGAGGGGTGCCCTGCATGGAGCGGCAGCCACACCCCCCCCTGCTGGGCAGACTACATGGACCATGCTGGTCTTTATCTGCCGTGATATACTATGTTAAACCTCATTTGAGGGAAGTCATTTACTTATAGCAGACACTAAAGCCATTAGTACACATTCATTACCAAAGGGCCCTAACACTCATTAATAGATCTCCTTTAATAATGCAGTGGGGCAGCCTTTCTAATAAAGTATTTAAATGCAGATTCCCCAATAGCAGCAAACCACTCCATAGTCATCCAATGGGAAACATTCAGTACTCATATGTGTATTGAAAATTAAACAACGATAACTGTGCATTCTTTTTTTCCCTTGAATTACTTCCTTTCAAGGATTTATTGCCCCGAAGTTCACAGCCTATAGTTCTTTCACAGAGGCAGCTTATGAGGAAAACAGATTCATTTTTGCAAAAGTAAGCTTTTAAATTCTGCCATTTTCTTTTCATTCAGTAAATGCAAAAAATGCAATGTTTTTATATGAAAATGTTACAGGGAGATTCTGTGACAACAAGCAGAATCTACATTCTCTAAATCACAAAAAAATGAGGGCTTCGACTAAAACTCGCCCACTTTAGCGAGATCCAGCTTAAAAATAAGCAGACAACTGGGTTGTATGTTTCAGTTTTTGATTAAAAGTAAAGCAGTTTCCATAGAAACCTCTTAAGAAAGTTAGAGGGAGGGAGTAACCTGCATAAAGCAGCAGTTACAACCCTAAACAAAGGCATGAGGGGGTAATAGGCACAAAGTGACAATTACAACACTGATCACCTTACTGGGCAAACTGGATGTGCCACTTTGATCTTTTTCTAAGATCTACTATTACTACGACTGCTAATATAGCGCTACAAGAAGAACACAGTGCTGTATATACAGATGTAAGACACAGTCTCTCCTCATCAGAGCTACGATTTTACTATGGATAAGCCGCATGCTTCCTTAAAATCCTAGGGGAGGGGGAATTCTATAAGATTTAACCTTATCGTTTGACATTTCTTTTAGGTGGAAAGTTTACATTTTAGCACATGTGTAAGAAAACTCTACCATCTGTGCACAGTGCAATATCTCACAACTGTAGGAGAAGGCTGGACTAAACATCAAGAGGTCATGTAGGGGACAAGTTTCAAGTACACTGCCTAGGTACAAATTCCCTGGATACAACCTTAGAACTAATTTTTAAAGGGAAATTTTGTATGCAGTTTTCACTTGAAAACTGCCCATGGATACAAAGGAATCGAGGACTTTGAACCTGCTTTGCCTACAGATAGATTTTTTTTCTCGAAAACAGCACTCCTAGATTTGAAAATCCAATTTACATGCATTGTTTTCCAAGATTATCCTACATACACCCCCAAGAAACAACATCCCTCAATCTATCTAAAAGTACATATGCAGTAGAACCATGTGAATACTTTAAACTGGATTAAGGTCAATTTACCTGGGTAAATGAATCTGAAAATGTTTTTCCTTTACTGTTATACTGTTGGTAGTATTTTTGAAACATTATCTAATTCTTACCCAGTTCAAATGTTCCTACCTCTCTTACTATCTCCTGGTGTATATATAAGTTACAATTAATAGTTGAATGTTCATTGTTCTAAATCTGTTCTATGTAAAATAATAGTACTCTATTATTAAAGTTTATGTTACCTGTAAACCGCCACTGATCTCTGGAAGTGGCTGTATAGAAAAGATGTATAAATAAATAAATAAAATAATAATGACTAGTCTGTTCCCTAAGTGGGATGCCCTGTACTTCAAACATCTCAGACAAATACATTCTGCACATAAAAACCTTTAACAATGGACATTCAAACTACCTCCACTGAAAATTACTCGGTGCTTACCCAGTCTTACAGTTATGAAGTTATTTTTAATATTAAACGCACATGGCACCTGCATCTTTTAAGCCCATTTAGTACACATGGCAAACATTCACCTATACCAACTGAAAAGATCCCTAGATCATTGGGAAATTTTTCAGGTAGCTTCCTTTCAGATCTCCTGAACACATCATGGTACATCATGTTCTGAGCCATGTCATAAATGACTTCACAAGGAAAGGGATCTAATTGGTTCACCTAGTAGGTATCAATTATGTAACTTTTAGGCCGATTTGTTAATGTCCAGCACTGTGCAATAACACATTAGTGAATGGGTCCTATTAGAGGAGAGCTGTGATAATTAACAGGTTAACGCAGCAGTGCACATTAAGGAATCAGCCTTTTACTCACAAAATGCAGATTAACTATGTGTCATGCTTATTTCTGGAGGTGCGTGTTTCTTTAGCATAGTTACTCAGCTGTAACAGGTGATCTCCGGGAACCGCAGGAATTTAGTCTTCACATATGGGTATCGTCGGTACCAACGGAGCCTGCGCAGGAACACTCCTCAGCGTCCAATAGGAAAGCTTTCGGGAGCATCCCACAGTGCCTGCGTGCTGCCTTCCCCAACTGTCCCTCTCCAGTTGAGTTTATAGCTGAGACAGAGAGGGAAAGAGAGAAAGAGAGCGATAAAACTCCTAGGAGAGGTGGGTGGGTTGTGAAGACTAAATTCCTGCTGTTCCCGGAGATCACCTGTTACAGGTGAGTAACTATGCTATCTCCAGAAACAAGCAGGAATGTAGTCTTTACATATGGGGACTCCCTAGCTGCAGATGCCAGGGAGAAACCCCAGAAGTTGTGTGTTGTGAAAGGGCTCCACTTCCCCCCATGGATCTCTGGCATCCTACCAGGGATGGTGGGTAGGAGTTGATTAAGTATGGAACAAGCAGTAATGGGCTGTGAAGGTATGAACCGAAGCCCAAGTAGCTGCTTGACAGATGTCATCGATAGACACAGAGTGAAGATGAGCCATAGAGGCTGCCATGGCCCTCACATTGTGAGCTGCGACATGGCCTTCTAAGGGAAGGTTTTTACTCTCATAGGCAAAAGAAATACACTGTGCAATCCAGTTGGACAGTGTTCTCTTGGAGACTGGAAGTCCCCAATGACTAGGATCAAAAGCAACAAAATGTTGAGAGGACTTTCTATGTCGCTGAGTTCTTTGCAAGTAAAACGCTAAAGCTCTTTTACAATCCAAAGTATGAAGATTCCTTTCTGCATTTGAGGCGTGAGGCCTTGGGAAGAATACAGGAAGGTAAACCGCTTGGTTTAAATGAAAAGGTGACACCACCTTTTGCATAAAGTGTGGATGAGTCCTAAGGACTACCTTATCATGATGCAACCTTGTATAAGGAGGATCAGACACCAATGCTTGCAATTTACTGATGCGACGTGCTGATGTGATTGCAATAAGAAAGATGACCTTCCAGGAAAGGAATTTCAAAGAGGTAGTAGCTAACGGTTTAAAAGGAGGCTTCATGAGCTGCCCAAGAACCAGATTTAAGTCCCATGCCACCGGTGGTGACTTAATGGGAGGCTTAGTTAAAAGAAGGCCTCTCATAAATCTCGCTATGAGAGGATGAGAGGAAATAGGTTGTCCATTCAGAGGCTTGAAAGAAGCTGCAATAGCACTCAAATGAACTCTCACTGAATTGGTCTTAAGCCCTGTATTAGACAAATGAAGGAGATACTCCAGCAATGATTCCAGAGGTATCGCAAGAGGGTCAAGACCCTTCTGCAAGCACCATATGGTAAACCTTTTCCACTTGAAAGCAAAAGAGTGTCTTGTGGAAGGTTTCCTGGAAGCATAAAGAATATCCTTTACCTGCTGAGAAAGGTTAAGACCATGATGTTCTAGGCTTTCAGCAACCAGGCCCTGAGATGCAGAGACTGGGGATTGGGATGCCACAGTATCCCGTCCTCCTGAGACAGGAGATCTGGAGCAGATCCCAACTCCAGAGATGGAGCTTGAGAGAGATGTAGAAGCAGAGGGTATCACACTTGCCGTGGCCAATGTGGAGCTATGAGAATCATATGGCCTCTGTCTCTCTGAAGCTTGAACAGGGTTTTGGGAATTAGGGGAATGGGTGGAAAGGCATACAGGAAGTCCTGACCCCAATGGAGGAGGAAAGCATCCCTGGCCTGACAACCCTGAGCTAGAATTCTGGAACAGAACCGGGGAAGTTTGGCATTCAGCGGATTTGCGAAGAGGTCTATGTCCGGGGTTCCCCAAATTTGAAAAATCTTTGCCACCCGGTCTACATGGAGAGACCATTCATGTGGAAGCAGAACTCAACTGAGTCTGTCTGCCCAAGAGTTTTGAATGCCTGGAAGATACACCGCAAGGAGATGAATCTGATGCTCTCTGGCAAGGGCCCATAGTCACAAAGCTTCGTTGCAGAGCAACAGACATCCTGTTCCGCCTTGCTTGTTCACATAGAACATGGCTACCCGACTGTCCGTTTGAACTAGGACTGTCTTGTAACTGAGCTGGGTGTGGAATACTCGAAGAGCAAGGAAGATTGATCTGAGTTCCAGGAGATTGACGTGTAGATAGGTCTCCTGTGGAGTCCAGGTACCCTGGGTAGAGAGGCCTTGCAGGTGAGCTCCCCAACCCACCTGTGAGGCATCTGTTGTCAGAGTCGCTTGGGGTGGGGGTTGTTGGAAAGGGGACCCCACCAAAAGGTTTTGGGGTGACTTCCACCATTGGAGGGACAAAATAAGATGATCCGTGTTTGTTATTTTGTCTGACAGGCAACCTGATGCCTCAGTCCATTGAGTGGATAAAGTCCACTGGGCTGCCCTCATATGGAGGCGAGCATAAGGAACCACATGCACAGTGGATGCCATGTGGCCTAGCAATTGTAACATTTCCCGAGCAGTGAGGTGAGGCTTTAGCACTGCTTGGGAAGCTAAGTGCACCATGCGAAGGCAGCGGGGCTGTGGAAGATAGGCCCTTGTCTGTCTGGTATCCAACAGAGCTCCTATAAACTCTAGAGACTGAGTGGGAGCTAGGTTGGATTTTGGGAAGTTTATGACAAGTCCCAAATACTGAAGGATATGCATTGTGCAAGATAGAGAAATCCTGGCCTCTGGCTCTGACGGGGCTCGCATGAGCCAGTCGTCTAAGTAAGGGAAGACGAATATTCCCAGGGTGCGAGGAAATGCTGCCACCACAGCCATGCATTTTGTAAACACCCTTGGTGCCGAGGCCAGGCCAAAAGGAAGAACTCTGTATTGGTAGTGCTTCCCTTGAAATAGAAAGCGAAGAAACTTTCGGTGAGTTGGATGGCTGAGAACATGAGTGTACGCATCCTTGAGATCTAGAGAACAAAGCCAATCCTGACTCTGAAGGTATGGCAGCAGAGTTCCCAGAGAAATCATTTTGAACTTCTCTTTGAACAGGAATTTGTTCAATTCTCTGAAGTCCAAAATGGGTCTGTGTCCTCCTGTTTTCTTTTGGATAAGGAAATAGGGGGAGTAGAACCCTGTACCCTGTTGGGGAATGGGTACCTCTTCTATTGCCCCTTGGGCAAGAAGCAAAGTGACCTCTTGACCTAATGGGGCGTTGAGAGAGGTCTGAGAATTGAACTGTCTTACCATTGTAGGAGGGGGCATGCTAAGGAAGTGAAGCTTGTATCCCTCTCTTACAATGGACAGAGTCCAACTTTCTGCTGTTATCTGCTCCCATCTGGGGGCAAAATGACATAACCTTCCTGGGATGGTGGAGGGTTCTGGACTGTTCAGGGCCAGGAAGACAAAGTTCTCTAGATAGGAGTCAAAACCCCTGTGGAGGCTGAGTCTGCTGAGCATGTTGAGGCTTAGCAGCTTTTGATTTTCTTTGCCTAGGCTGTTGCTGCTGTCCCTTTTGGGCAGACTGACCTACACGATGTCCCTGTTGGGTATAGGAGGGGTAAAATGTCTTCTTTTTACTGAAGAATGGTTTCTTGTAGGATTTTTTCCTTGCAGGATCAGCTGTAGATTTAGACAATCTATCCAGGGTGATATTGTCAGCATCTATCTCATTAGCTTTTTCCTGCCAATTCTTGCCAAAGAGATTCTATCCTGTGCAAGGAATATTCCCCAGATTGTCCTGTACCCAAAGTTCCAAGTCAGATGCCTGGAGCCAGGCAATCCTACGTGCACCTATGGCAATAGCAGAGGTTCTGCTTATGTACTCAAAGCAGTCAAAGGCTGCACGATTTACAAACTTGGAAACATCCTGAGCATGTTTGACAAGTGCAAGGTAATCCTGCCTCTTATCATCAGGAAGGAGAGGGCTCATAAGCTCTAAATCTCCGGTGACCTCCTTAAGGAACATTCCCATATATAAAATATAGGAACTGATCCTGGCAGAAAGCATGGAAGCCTGGAAGATTCGACGTCCAAAGGCGTCAAGATTCCTACACGCACGTCCTGGAGTATTAGATGCATGTCTTTTTGCACTCTTGATCCTTCTCATAGCTGATTCCACCACCAAGGAATGGTGTGGTAGCTGAGGTTTTTGAAATCCAGGACAAGGAGGAACTCGATACATGGTGTCGAGCCTTCAAGAGTGGTTAGAGGTGTTTCCCACATCCTTAACATGAGATCATATGGGGTCTCATGAATAGGTAAAGTAGCTGCCTCCTTGGGAGCTTTAGGGTATTGCAGGATTTCCAATTCCTTTGCCCTAGGCTCTTTTTCAGGAGCCACTGTGATGGAAAGACCTCGAGCCACATCTCGGATAAAATCCTGAAAGGACATATCCTCTGGAGGAGACATCCTACGTTGAGGAGAAGAAGAATCGTCGGGAAGAAGTACTCTGGTATCGACAGAGCTTTCAGAGTCTTCAGACTCATCCTAGGATTCAAAGTATCTCCGATCCGGGTGATTGTGCAAGGCATGATACCGGTACCGATCGAAGTCGGTGTCGGAGGGGTCCGGTACCGACTTGTCGATACCGGAAGGGTAAGCTTGACTCGGTCCCAATAGAATACCTGCTGATGTCGAAGCAGTTGGTGCCAGTACCGATTGAACTGTCTGAAGCGGTTTCAAGGGCATCGAGGCTGTGAGAAGAGCTGCCAGACTGCATTCAATAGCCAAGAATCTCTGGTCTATCGACGCTGTTGTTGCTTGGGTATCGGTACCGGATGAAGCATCCGGTACCCCAGAGCATGGCACCAGTAGTTCTGCCGAGGTTGAGGCCTCGAGAACATCCTGGAGCCACGTTAGTGCTTTGGAAGCCGAAGCCTCCCGCCAGGGCAATTTTGCCAGTACAAGTCCCTCAAGGGCAACGCCAGAGGCATCTCGATGCTTGGAAGGAGATCTACTCTTTGAAGACCGGCCAGATTTATGTTTAGTTACCTGAGATCCATGGGAGGAAGACGAAGCCCTGGAACACGTCGATGCCACAGACGCTGCATCGGAGGGAAAAAGGGTGCTAAGTTTAGCAGCTCGGTTTTGCCGACCCCTCTTCGACATCATCCCACAGGCAACACACTCTGAAATAGAGTGGTCAGGACCTAAACATTTGAGGCACCACTCATGGGTGTTGGTGACGGAGATGGTACCGCCACACTTAGAACACTTTTTAAAACCCGAAGCGGGTTTTTCCATGTTAGAGGGAAAATTGGGCCTAGTGCCCAAAATGGCGCATGGCACCTGAAGGAAAAAGTAGCTGGAAAAAATTCCAGAAGAAAGGGGGTTTTTTTAGAAAAGGAAAGAAGAAACCGGCGGTACCGGTGTAGCGTCGAAGGAAAGCAGACGCGACCACTAAAAAGAAGAATAAACGGGAATATTTTCTGCGGTGACAGGATGTGCAACCTGTCGGCTCCACGGAAAACGAAGAACTGGAGAGGGACAGTTGGGAAAGGCGGGAAGGCAGCACGCAGGTGCTGTGGGATGCTCCCAAAAGCTTTCCTATTGGACGATGGGGAGCGTTCCCGCGCAGGCTCCGTCAGTACTGACGATACCCATATGTGAAGACTGCATTCCTGCTTGTTCCTGGAGATTAAATCTAACACCACCTGGCTTTATGCCTAACCCAGGAGGATCTCAGATCCCTCAAATAAGAAAATCCAGCAGTGCCTATGGGCAAAAATGAATACCTGTTGCAAAGTAAGGATTTTTTTTTATAGCAGCACTGCAATCTTTGTGCAATGCATAGGAGAATATAAATTGAATGCCTTCTTGCTCACCTAATTAAAACAGCATGAAATCATGAAAGGTAATCTGTAGACAGTTTAATAGTGGTATTGTTATAACCCCATAACAATGTTTTATGTGCAATATGCTTGCACACACTGCTGTGTGGGTCAGGAACTAGTGACATCCCCTCAAGTCTATATCCTCTCACTATTTAGAAAATATACAAAGCAATACAGAAAAAGGCAATAATTCACAATGATTTCAAAGCCACAGGTCAGAAAGCTCAGGTAGCAACATACTCACCCTTCCCAAAACTCTTCACAACATGATGGTTCATCTGTAATTCATGCTATTTACCTACAAACAATATTCTTGGTGCATGCCTAGCACATTTTTGGATGCACACACCTTGATTTTCTGGAGACAGACATAAAAAAAATGACTGCTCCCTTCTGCCACAGTGCTGCAGCCAGTAAAAACTGACAGAAGCTTAAGACAGACAGTGCTTCAAATTACACAAATTCAGTTTAAGAAATTTTAGAAAAGCTATTTTCTGTAGAGAACTGTGATTCCTGCAGACTTGTATTCTTTGCAGGATGCATGATGAGAGAGGTGGTTGGTTTTTTTTAATGTTACTGGCACTAAGCAAAGAAATTCCATCACATGGTCTTTTTGCCATTGATAAGATGGGTGTCCAGGTCTGTGTCATCCAATTTCAGATGGGTGTGGCCAAACCTTTTGATAAGCGTGCCAGGTATTAATGCTACCACAGCTATGGCCAGCAGTTTGAACAATGTGCTCCAAGAGAAAATGTCATCAAGAGACTGGATCTTGGAGAGGATGGCGCCTGTCTGCACACAAATGAAGTTGTATGGGAGAAGACCTGCAACATGTTAGAAGAAAGAAAAATTAAAACTATAAAACCCAAGGGAAAAATGACTTTCTAAATACAAGCTGAAACATGCCAAAACCTTAACGTTCAATTCATCTATTTTGAAGTGGAAAGGAGGCTGCGGTGAGCAGTTATTCAGAAAGGCTGGCCAAATACTGAAAAATATGATTCTAATTTTGGAAAGGTTAACTCTGGGAAGACAAAGACATAAATAAGCTGATAACAAGCATATTATGAGGCATTTTAGGCTGATCAAGCTCTGAGTCACTGAAGGCATTATCTATCTCAATTACAGTGCATGGAAGACTCGTTTTCCCTTTTTTGCACATGCAAAGTTGTTCCAATGATTTGATCTGCTACAGAAAAGGGCAAAGGAAGTGCAGGATGCATGTTCAAGCTGCAATGTTGGCATACTCTTAAGTATCTGATAGTAGAATGAGCTATACAATGTTATAATGAATATTCAGATTCAGATTTATTGGCGACTGGGGATACAGGTGGACCAACAAGAGACTATACGGTGCTGATGGACTACATCTCTCTGTCGCAGGGAAAAGAATCTTAAGTGAAAAATTCAGGCACTATGTGGATATGCATTTAAACTAGGAAAAGGGGGTGACGGATGTGGAAGATCAAGACCGGCACGCTACCCCCTGCAAAAGCAGAATAATATCAGAAACAGTCACACTTTTAAACCACACATCACAAACAAGTGGGAAGATGTGGGCAGAACAAAATCAATGCAAAATACACACAAGCCAGGTAAATTCTGGAAAGCAATGAGCACAAAAGCTTGAAGCTTAGCCAACAAAGTTCTGGACCTGGAAGCCCTAATGGTGGAAATGGATTTGGACATTGTGGCCATTACAGAAACATGGTTCAATGAGTAACATGATTGAGATGTAGCCATAACTGGCTATAATCTATTCAGAAGAGACAGAGAAAATGGAAGGGGAGGAGGAGTGGCCTTGTATGTCAAAAGCAATATTAAAGCTACTGAAATGCAGGGGGCATGGGGAAAAGAAGAAGCGCTCTGGATTGTGTTGGAAAGAGGAGATGGCACTGTCATCCATACTGCTGTAGTCTACAGACCTCCGACTCAAATTGAAGAGATAGATAACGATTTGATTAAAGATATTGCCAAGATAGCCACAAAGGGGGAAGTAATCATTTTGGGTGACTTTAATCTACCTGATGTGGATTGGATTACTCCTTCTGCACATCTGGAAAGAAGCAAAAAAATTGTAGATGCTCTCCAGGATGCATCACTTAGACAAATGGTCATGGAACCAACCAGGGAAAGCTCAACGCTGGATTTAGTGCTCACCAACGGTGATAGCATGTCAAATGTCTGCGTGAGTACCCCTGTGAGCAACAGTGATCATTACACAGTGTGGTTTGAGATAAAAGCCAGGGTACAGGCCAAATATAGCAAGCCCAAATATAGCAAGCCCAAAGTCCTAAACTTCAAAAACACTGACTTCAATAAAATGGCCAAGTACCTAAAGGAGGAGATGACAGGGTGGAAGGAGATAAAGGAAGTGGAATTGCAATGGGATAAACTAAAGGTGGCAATAAAAGGGGCAATGGACAAACATGTTAAAAAAGTAAACAAAAACAAGAGGAGAAGGAAACCTATTTGGTTTTCCAAAGAAGTGGCTGCTCAAATAAAGGCAAAAAAACACAGCTTTTTCGCAAAATTCAAAAGCTTGCAAACAGAACACAGAAATGAATACAGGATCAAACTCAAAGAGTCAAAAAGAGAAATAAGGATAGCAAAATCAAAGGCAGAGGAAAAGATGGCTAAAGATGTAAAGGGTGGCGACAAAACTTTCTTCAGGTATATTCGGGAAAGGAAGAAGATCAGAGTTAGAATTGCACGACTCAGAAGTGCTGGGAAAAGACTCATGGAAAGTGACATAGAAAAAGCGAAATTGCTAAACAAATACTTCTGCTCTGTATTTACTAAAGAAAATCCTGGAGATGGACCAGCTGGGACTCCCAAATATAAAAATGGGAATGAAGTAGATACCACACCATTCACAGAAGATGAGGTGTTGGAACAACTTGCTAAACTGAAAGTGGGCAAAGCCATGGGACCAGATGGGATACAGCCCAGGATACTGAAAGAGCTCAGAGAAGTTCTATCAGGGCCGTTAAAGGATGTATTCAACAGATCCTTGGAAACAGGAGAGGTTCCTCAGGACTGGAAAATGGCTGATGTCGTACCTCTACACAAAAGTGGTGACAGGGAAGAAGTGTCAAACTACAGACCCATAAGCCTTACCTCGGTGGCGGGAAAAGTAATGGAGGCGCTCCTGAAAGAGCGAATAGTGAACTTTCTCAAAATCAACAGGTTGCAACATCCGAGGCAACATGGTTTTACTGAAGGACGGTCTTGCCAAACTAATCTGATTGAGTTCTTTGACTGGGTGACCAAGGAACTAGATCGGGGCATGCGATGGATGTCATCTACCTGGATTTCAGCAAAGCCTTTGATACTGTTCCTCATAGGAGGCTTATCAATAAACTCAGTAGCTTGGGGATGGGTACCAAGATAGTAAACTGGATTAGAAATTGGTTGACTGACAGACGACAGAGGGTGATGGTACATGGAGCTCACTCGGATGAGGGGAAGGTGATTAGCGGGGTGCCTCAGGGTTCGGTCCTGGCCCGGCACTGTTCAATGTATTTGTGAGTGATATTGCTGAAGGACTGAATGGAAAAGTCTTTTTTTTGCAGATGACACAAAAATTTGCAACAGAGTGGACTCCCCCGAGGGAGTGGATAACATGAGGAAAGATCTACAAAAGCTGAAAGAATGGTCTAATGCTTGGCAATTACGATTTAATGTGAAAAGTGCAGTGTAATGCACTTAGGTAGCAGAAATCCAAGGGAAATGTACGCGAAAGGGGGCGAGAGGTTGGTGTGTATGGTTCAGGAAAAAGACCTCGGTGTGATTATCTCTGATGATCTCAAGGTGGCAAAACAGTGCGATAAGGCGGTGGCAAAAGCCAGGAGGATGTTGGGCTGCATACAAAGAGGGATTACCAGCAGAAAGGAAGAGGTACTTATGCCACTGTACAGGTCGCTGGTCACCTGTCACATGCAAGGATGTACCAGAAATTGTAATTTTTGACAAGCCAGATATATATACACAAGTCATCCCTAAACAGCTATTTAATGAAACATTTTATCACAGATAATATTCAGTCAAAACCCAAATATCTGGCACAATTGCCAAGTGGAGATGCAAAATGATGGAGATAAACTAATCCCATTGCTCCCCTTTGCTCCCTGCAGTGGCCCCGTTCTCAATGAACGAACATTTCGTAAAGTCAAGCTTGCTACCTCCTAATCAAAGTTTATTACTAAAAGGGATCATGCTACTGGATTTTGTTTATAATTATGAGCAGCGGCATCTATTCTGCACAATACCAGAGCCATGTAATTCATCAAATAGGTGGAAATATTTATTTAGTCTGTGGCTTCTTTTCTTCTCATGCGTTAAAAGAAATAATTTGGCCAGCTTGGGAAATATTTGGCAGTGTCCTGTGGGGATATACTTCTGTCCGTGACTGTTGCACATCACTGAATTCTTCAAAGTGTGCAGAGTCTGTGCTGTAAAATATTGGACTTTTTAGGACTGGCCATGTAGCTCAGTGGCAATGCAGAAGACTTAGGTGTGATGGGGTCTACATGCCCCAGAACTGGAGAAGACAATATAAATATTAAGAGGTGAAAAAACCCCAAGCACAGGAGTCACACGAATAAAATTTGTCTAAGAAGAGGGTTGGTAGGGGAAGGCCAGGGGCACGAACAGGAGACAGAATTCAGACTCTATTCAGACTCATCATTTTGTAACAGGCTTTCCCATTAATATAGTATAGTGTAGGGCAGTGGGCATAAACCTCGGTATCCCCAGCAAGTCAGGTTTTCAGAATTTCTATAATAAATTTGTATGCAACAGAGCCAGTGTAGTTAAATTTATCTCATACATATTCATTGCTGATATCCTGAAAAAAACAATTGGCTGGGGTGCAGGGTATCGTGCTGAAGGTAGTGCAGGACTGGACTAATGTAGGGATGAGTAAATGGTACTGAATGAAGATTTACGCCTTCTGGGAAGAGGGAAATGTCAACTGTGTCTGAATGCAACTTGCTTTGTATTACTAATGAAAAGGCGTGAGCTAAATCTAAATAAATGTAAAATAGGTTAGCCCATAAATAGTGAATAAGCACCATTTAGAAGGACATTATTAGTGTTTGAGCAAACAATGATTAATCAAGATTTGTTAATATGAATGCAGCTTCAAGAACTTAGAAGGGGGAAGGTCAACCTAGGGGAGAAGACAGTGGAATTGAAGAGAGAGACAAGGATATAGCATGTTTTAAGGAAGGTGGAAATCAGAAAGGATAAGTGAGAATATAGGGAAAGAGCTCTATGAGCAAGCCTAAAAGCCATGACACCCCTTTAACAAGTGACTGAAGGGGGATACTTTAAAATACTAGAGTGCACAGAAGTCCAAAAGAGACACATTTCATTTGCAGAGTAAGATGATGGAAGATTAGGGCAAGAGAGGTTAATGAGGAAATTCAGTTAAAGATGTTAGGAAGGTTTAAAAAATTCCCATTGAAATGTCTAGGGTTGCTTACAGCTGCCTGAGGTAGAAGTATATTTATTAATGTGTGTGAAGTCTCTGAGAGCCATGGGGATTTGGGTAAATTGGACTAGTCTAGAGGTGGAAATGAGGGTGAGAAGCTTGCAAAATCTCTGAGGCCGCTCGTGTAGACATCCCAGTGCTAATGCTTGACAAAAGGTGGAAAGTAATAACCATGTTGTTGCCTGACAAATAGTCTGCGGGGCTATTGAGCTCAGCTCCACCTACGAAGACGCTAGTGCTTGGGTAGAATGGGCGCGCAAACCCTCTGGAGCTGGTCGGTTCCACAACAGATATGCAGAGGTAATGGCCTCCTTAATCCAGCACCCCAAAGTTGACTTAGCCACTGGTCACCTTTGTGCAGGCCGGCAAACAGCACATAAGATGATCAGACTTAAGAAAGGAATGTGTAACCTCCAAGGACTGGAGAAGCATCCTCCGGACATCCACAAGATGAACATCCTTAAACTTCCCCAACACTGCTCCTTAAAGAAGGAGAGCAGGCAGACCACCTGGTTCACACGGAAGGGAGAAATCAACTTAGGCAAGAAGGAAGGCACAGACCGAATGGAAAACGTTCTCCTTTGATAAGGATCTCGGCAAGCAGAGCCTGCAGCTCAGAAATTCGCCTTACAGAACAAACTGTGACCAAGAAGACTATCTTGAGCATCAAATTCTTTAAAGTAGTGAGCTTCAACAGCTCTAAAGGCGCCTAAATCAGGGCCCCGAACACCAGATACAGATACCAGGAAGGGATCACAGACCGGAGGGGAGGACGCAGATGCCGAACCCCCTAGAGAAAGCACAAGACATCTGGGTGCAAGCCTAGAGACTTACCAGCCAATGGACCTCAGAAATAGGCGAAAGTTGCTACTTGAACTCTCACCGAATTAAGGGAAAGGCCCTTCTCCAGGCCATCCTGTAGAACAGGCCAACAGATATGGCACCTTCGTCACCACAGGAGCCATACCATCACTCAAAGAGGTGCCAGACCCACACATATGCTAGCGTGGTAGACATTCCCCAGGCTCCAAGCAGAGTAGAGACCACCCCCTTACAAGCTAGCCATTTCCTTTCAAGAGCCATGCCATAAGCGAGAAGGGAATCAGGTCTTCCAGGATGATCAGTCCCTGCCGCAACAGGCCCCAGAGACAGAGGCAACAGGACAGGAAGCTCCTGCAGGAGTCGCATCAGGTCTCCAAACCACACTCTCCTCGGCCAATCAGGCTCCACCAAAACAATCCTGCCCTGGTGGCGTTCTATATGCCAAATCACATACCCCATTAGGGACCACAGAGGAAACACGTACAGCAGGCACTGACTTGGCCAAGGCCTGGCCAGAGCATTAACGCCCCTGTCTCCGTGTGGTGAATGAAGAAGTGGTAAACTTTGGCATTGGAGCAGGTCGCCATCAGATCCATTTCAGGGCGACTCCAGTAGCACAGAAGCAACTGAAATGCCTCCTGACTAAACTCCTACTCTCCAGGATCCAGAGCGTGCTGGCTGGGGAGGTCCGCTTCCACACTGTCCACCCTGGCAATGTGCTAAGTAGAAAAGGCTAGGAGGTTCTTCTCTGCCCAGGCAAACAGGAGAGCCATCTCCAGAGCAACCCCAGAACTCCTCGTGTCGCCTTGCCAATTGACATAAGCCACCGTTGTGGCTTTGTCTGAAAACACTCGAATCCTGGGCCCTCAACCAGGGGCTCGAAATGCAGAAGAGCCAAGATGATGGTCCTTGCCTCAAGACGACTGATGGACCACACTGCTTCCCTGCAGTTCCAACAGCCCTGGCTGTACAGTCTTCGCAATGGACTCCCCAGCCTGAGAGACTGACATCCGTCGTCAGAAGAATCCAGGAGAAATCGTCCAGGGGCACGCCCTTTCTCAGATGACAGAGCTGCTGTCACCACTGCATGCTGACCTTCACGATCGTCAGGAGCAGGAACCTGTGCTCAAACTCCTGAGAACTCGGAGACCACAGAGTCAGCAAGGACTGCTGGAGTGGTTCCATGTGACTATGCACCCACGGCACAACTCTATGGTCACTGCAATCAATCCGAGGAGCTGAAGATAATCCCAGACTCTGGGAGCCTGCCACACACAGAACAGTGCCAGGCAATCCAACAGTTTTTGAAGTTCTCCTCTGGCAGGAAAGCTCTGCCCACTTGAGTGTCGAAACATGCTCCCAAGAACTCCAGGGACTGGGAAGGTTACAGCTGGCTCTTGCCCCATTTGATCACCTGACTGAAGCTTTCCAAACAGAACACCATTCGGGACACTTCTGAAAGGGAAAGGGCCCGGATGAGCCAGTCATCCAGATATGGATGGACCCAGATCCCTTGGCGCTACAGCGCTGCCACCACCATGACCTTGGAGATCGTCCTCGGGGCTGTCTGGACAAGCATGGCAAAATGCAAATACTGTATTTTTACTGATCTACACAGATCTGGATATGAAAATACACCTCAGCCAGATCCAGATAAGCCAAGAACTACCCTCTACACTGCTTGAATCAGGGAGCATAAGGTTTCCAACTGGAAGCACAGGACATGCAAGTGCTTACTGACACCCTTGAGGTCCAGAATGGGCTGAAAGGAACTATCCTTTTTTTTTGCACCACAAAATAGATGGACTATTTGCCCTTGCCCCACTCATCCTGGGGGATGGGCACCACTGCCTTTAGGGGCAGTCACTTATCCAAGATGGTCCGCACAGCAGCACTTTTGGTCACAGACCCAAAAGGAGAAATGATGAAGGCATCTGGAATTGACTCTTTGCATTCCAGTACACAACCGAACTGAATGATGTCTAGCACCCCGCGATCCTTGATAACCCAGGCCGATTCCTGAAAGAAAAGGTGAAGCCTGCCACCAACCACAGGAATCAGGGAATGGGCCCCCAAACCTTCACTGTGCAGCCTGGGAGAGTGCTCCTCTGGAAATGATAGAGTCTCTGGACCCACGCACTCCATGAAAGGGCTGATAACAAGCCCAAACTTCAGAAGCAGAGGGAAAGAAAGGTTTCTCCAGGAACAAGCAGGAAGTCAGTCCTCACTTATGGGTGACACTGGCACCGACGGAGCCTGCACAGAGCAATTCCCCAGTTTTCAAAGAAAGCCTTTGGGACTGCTACCACACATGCATGGTCCTTTTCCCGTCCAAGGGTGCCATCTTGCTCAGTCTCCCTTTTTCCGTGGAGCCCTTCAGGTGCACGTCCTCGTCCCTCGGAAAAAGTTTTGTTTTACTCGCCTTAACAGGTTCTCTTTTTTTCCGGTTGCACTGGTCCTCTATCCATCCTTTCCCCTGCTCTTCTTTAGAGCGCCCGGGGATACACATTTTTCCTAAATTTTTTGTTCTGGGCTTCGTGCCCTTTTTTCTTTCCAACCGCTGGCCACTGAATTTAAAAAATGCGATAGATGCTCTAGGAACATGTTGCTTATGGACACCCATGACTGCTGTCTGCAGTGCTTGGGAACTGACCATGACCCAGAGCTCTGTTCGCTCTGCAAGAAAATGTCCTCTAAGGCCCTGCTCAGTCGTAAGCAGAAGTCCGAAGACATTTTCCGAAAGGCCGCATCGGAATCCCTGGTGGCGCCCTCGGTCGTCTCTCCTCCGGTGGGTTCACACCCTGCAGCCCCGCGTTCTCGGCGACACACTGACCAGGGATCCCCCCGAGGTTGAATGACGAAAAAAGAAGAAGGCCTCAAAGTCACTGAGGGGACTCATTCATGACAAGCGCAAGCGCTCCCGTGCCCAGTCATTAAGTCCCCTTCTGCATTCCCGAGAGTCGAACAAGGCGCAGCCTCGCAAGGTACCTCGCAGGGAAATGGAGGCCTCCAGCGAAGGCGCCCAATTCTCCTGAGGTTCGTCCCAGTGAGGACCCCCTCTCCTCCTCAACACCTGATCCAGTGACCCCGGTATCGGCATCCCAGGGCCCCATGCCCATGTGGGAGTCCCGTATGCTGGCGCTCAAATGCAGCGTTTCTGCGTTCATTGCTTCCCAGCAGGTGCTCATGGTCAGCTTTTCTGACTTGCACCCAGAGACCGCGGGTCCCTCACATGGGACACCCAAATCCATCCAGGAAACCCCTGAGAGCCATGGGCCTCGTGAGGGTCCTCGACATCGGTCTCACTCGCTCTCCCATTCCTCGGAGGCGAGATCATCCAGGGCCTCCGGCTCCAGGCCGCCAGCCATCAGACAGGGCGACCCGCCCGGCTCGGATCCCTCGACCGATTTTTCGGACTGGGAGTCCGATGGGGACACTTCCCCGGAAACCCGTACCCACTGGGATCTTCAGTCGGACCCCTCGCCGCCTGCATTCCAATGGCACTCACCACCCGAAGACACCTCTTTCTTGGTGTTTATTTGGGACATTTATTTATTTATTTAGCTGTATTTATATCCCGCTTTTCACAGGGTCAAAGCGGTCAATTGGGGGATACATTTAACACGAGGGGATATGAGACACATACACTTATACTTACAGGGAACATGGGCAATGGAGGGTTAAGTGGCTTGCCCAAGACCACAAGGATTGCCTACAGGACTAGAAATCCCAGTCCCTCCGGCCTGAGATTGCTGTCCCCAGGTGGGACTTGAACCCCCGGCCCTCCGGCCTGAAGTACCTTGTCCTAACCACTAGACCACTCCTCCCTCACTCAGGCTGAGGAGGACTCTCGTGCTGAAGAACTCAATATTCTTCAGTACGAGTCCCCGCCCAGAGAATCCCTCACTGTGCCTGTGCCGCTGATTCTCTCAGCTGTTGCTCCGCATGTGGGAGGCCCCAGCCTCGGTCCCCATTGTGAGTAAGCACCTTGACACAATGTACAAGGTGCAGCGTGGGTCTGGCTTCCGAAAGACCCAACTCCCACACACCTCGATAGTGGTGGAATCGGCCATGAGGAAGCAGAAGAGCCCGAAGTCGCACTCATCGGTACTACCGGGCTGAGAGTCGAGAGCCCTTGATGCCCTAGGCCGCAAGGCCTATCAAGGTTCCATGTTTTCTTGTCGCATCCAGGCATATCAATTGTACATCGGCATGTTCCTGTGCGACCTGGCTAAGGAACTGGGAGGTTTCTCCGCGGGCCTCGAGGGAGAGCCCCTCGACAGATTCCGTGCCCTGTTAAATTCAGTGGCTGACTGCTCCAAGTACATCTCTCGAGCCTCTTATGATGGCTTTGAGACATCAGCTTGGGTGGCGGCCATGGGCATTGGAGATCGCCGCCAGGCATGGCTCCAATCCTCGGATTTGGAACAATGGGTGCAGGAGAAGCTCCTGGACATACCCTGCCTTAGTGAACAACTTTCTGGTAAGCCGATGGAGGAGAAGGCTGCGGAGATCGAGACAGAGTTCATTACCAGGACCCGTCTCTCCTGCAAGACCTCCACTCTGCCTCGGAAGAAGCAGCCAACCAAGAAGCCCTTCTTCCCTGGGAAAGGTCGCCAGGATCGCAGCTACCTGCCGTACCCAGCTAACCCACGCCGACTGCTCCAGCGCAGGGAAAGCCCAGCCAGGGGCACCGTAAACCAAAGAGCCCGTAGGCCCAAATGCCAGTCCCTCCGCAACCTACTCAGGGGTTTTGACGCCAGCGGCATAGCCCCTCGCCCTCCAGCGATACAGCAGCCAGTGGGGGGACGCCTGTCCTGCTTCGCCCCATCGTGGGCGCTCATCACCTCGGATACTTGGGTTCTCCAGGTCGTCAGAGAGGGCTATCACCTCCATTTCGACAGGCTCCCCATCCCCTTTCTCCCCGGTGGAGCCTCGACTCCCCGCACACCAGCTTCTGCTGCAGCGGGAATTGCACTCCCTCCTTGCCCAACGGACAGTCGAGAAAGTCCCTCCCCACCTTCGAGGTCGGGGCTTTTATTCCCGGTACTTCCTCGTCCCGAAAAAGACAGGGGGTCTGTGGCCCATCCTCGACCTCCGCAGGCTAAACAAATTCCTGGTGCGGGAGAAATTCAAGATGTTATCTCCTGGAGTGCTGCCGCCTTTACTCTGGCAGGGTGACTGACTATGCTCCTTGGATCTAAAGGACGCTTACGGCCATATCTTGATCCACCCCAACACAGGCAGTACCTGCATTTCAGGGTGCAGGGAGAGCATTTCAAGTACAGGGTACTTCCCTTCTGCCTTGTGTCCGCCCCACAGGTCTTCACGAAGGGCCTCGTCGTGGCCATCACTCACCTTCGGCGCCGGGGCGTGCCGGTTTTTCCCTACCTCGATGAATGGCTCGTTACGGGCTCCTCCGTCAAGGAAGCCCGGCAAGTATGTCGCGCACTGTCCTCTTGGAGAGCTTGAGGTTCTTGGTCAACTACCCAAAGTCTCACCTCGAGCTGGTGCAGGCTCTCGAGTTCAATGGGGTGTGCCTCAATACTCGTCAGGCCATTGCCTTCTTGCCGGTGGATCGCTCCACCTGCCTCCAAGCTCTGGCGGCTCACGTACAAAGCGCCCACCAGGTTACCACTCGGTCCATGCTACATCTCCTGGGCCACATGGCCTTGACCATGCATGTGGTTCCTTACTCTCGCCTGCACATGCGGACGGCTCAGTGGTGGCTCAGTGCCCAGTGAAGCCAGTCCCTTGGACATCTCAGGGACCCCGTCAGGGTTCTCTCTGACCTCCACTTGTCCCTGAACTGGTTGCAAAACCCCCGCAACCTCCTGCGGGGATCGCCCTTTTAGACCACACAGCACAATGTGGTGCTGACCACAGATGCTTCCCTGTTAGGGTGGGGAGCCCATTGCGGGTCTCTCTGCATGCAGGGGAAATGGTCACCCAGCTCAGCAGCAGATAAACCTGCTCGAGCTCCGGGCCATCCGGTGGGTCCTGAGGGCCTTCGACGTTCTCCTCAGCGGGAAGTCATTTCTGGTACAAACCGACAACCGTGTAGTGATGTTCTACATCGACAAGGAGGGGGGCACAGGGTCGCACTCCCTCTGCAGGGAAGCGGTCCTCATCTGCTCTTTCGCAGCTCGACGGAGGATGTCTCTCAGGGCGGCGTACCTCCAGGGTCAGGAGAATGGTCTGGCGGACAGACTCAAGAGAATCCTTCGCCCCCACGAATGGCGGCTGGATCCCAGAGTAGCAAGCTGGCTGTTTCTGTGCTGGGGCACTCCAGCGATAGACCTCTTCGCCAACCCCCAGAACATGCAGCTCCCTTGCTTTTGCGGCCCAGTACTGCACCCGGGCAGGGAGGGCCCTGATGCATTTCTCCTGGACCGATCCTCCAGTCTTCTGTATGCATTCCCTCCTTTTCCACTCATTGCGAGGACTCTGTTCAAGGCTCAACGGGACAGGGCATTGCTGATTCTCATAGCACCCTCGTGGCCTCGGCAGCCTTGGTTCCCGCTCCTGCTTTAGCTGTCGATGGAGCCTCCGGTCCCCCTGGGCTTGGCCAGGGACTTGCTAACGCAGGAAGAGGGTCGGGTACTACACCCAAACCTAACCTCCCTATCCCCTCATGGCCTGGCAGCTGAACGGGTCTCTCTAGCCTCTCTGGCCCTTCCGGAGGAGGGCAAGGAAATCCTCCTTGCCTCGAGGAAGGACTCCACTAGGCGGGTTTACGCCTTTAAGTGGAAGAGCTTCTCCGTCTGGTGCTCGGAACACCAGATTGACCCTTTCTCATGCCCGGTTCAGTAGGTTCTCCAGTACCTCCTCCACCTCTCGAGGGAAGGGCTGAAGTCGAACTCTGTTAGAGTTCATTTGAGCGCCATATCGGCTTATCATCTCTCTATCGAGGGAAAACCTCTCTTGGGGCAGGAGTTAGTCTCCCGCTTTATGCAGGGCCTTCTGCTATCCAAGCCGCCCATCCACCCTCCTCCGGTGGAATGGGACAACATGGTGCTCATGCAGCTCACCCATCCACCCTTCGCGCCGATGGCGACGTGTTCTCTCTGGTATTTGTACTGGAAGGTGGCCTTCCTGGTGGCGCTGACCTCGGCTTGCTGAGTCAGTGAGCTTCAGGCGCTCATGGCTGGCGTCCCTTACACCAGGTTTTATCGGAACAGGGTGGTCCTCTGGACCCAACCTAAATTCTTACCCAAGGTCATGTTGGCCTTTCATCTCAACCAAGAGATAGTGCTCCCAACCTTCTTTCCGAGGCCCCACGCCAACCAGGCATTGGCAGCTCTCCACAACCTCGACTGCAAGCGGATTCTCACCTTCTACTTGCAGTGTACCCAGACTCACCGCAAGTCTGACAGACTTTTCGTGACCTACGATCCCAATCAGCAGGGGCAAGCAGTCACCAAGCGCACCCTCTCAGTTTGGGTGGCGGACTGCATCGCTTTGGCCCATGCAGGCGGGCATCCCTCTGGATCGTTGAGTCACTGCACATGGGGTCTGAGCCAAAGTGGCCTCGGAGGCCTCGCTGCGCTCCATGCCCTTGATGGACATCTGCCGGGCGGTCTTCCACGGACAGCTTCGCTACCCACTATTGCCTGGAGAGGGAGTCCCACCGGGACAGCGCCTTCGGCCAGGCTGTGCTCCGTAATCTGTTCAGGGTATAAGCAAATCCTGCCCTCCGACCCTTCTTCATGGCTACGGATGGCTTCACCCCGAGGATCCGAAGACTCGGGCTCCTTCGGGCTTCAGTTCTGCTTACTGCCTCGCAGAGGCATTTTTTGGTTACAGGTTTGGTAGCCTGTAGCTAAGAAGTCCCATAAGTGAGGATTGACTTCCTGCTTGTTCCTGGAGAAAGTGTAGTTACTCACCTGTAACAGGTGTTCTCCAGGGACAGCAAGAATCAGTTCTCACTACCCTCCCGCCTCCCCTGTTGAGTTGCTGTATTTTTGTCCTTCCCTTGCCATCTGCTTGGTAGGGCTCAAGCTAAGGGACCTGACTGAGCAAGATGGCACCCTTGGGCGGGAAGAGGACCACGCATGCGTGGTAGCAATCCCAAAGGCTTTCTTTGAAAGCTGGGGAATTGCTCCGTGCGGTCTCCATCGGTGCCGACGTCACCCATAAGTGAGGACTGATTCCTGCTGTCCCTGGAGAATACCTATTACAGGTGAGTAACTACGATTTTCCAGATAACAATGAGGATCCCCTGGGATTCTGGCCAACGCACCCTCAGTAGACAGGCAGAGGCTGATGAGAAAGGGCTACCAGTCCACTTCACAGGCTCCTTGGACCTGTTTTCCAGAAGGCGGTAAGATTTTGTCTCGCCCAGGTCCTTCACCAGCTTCTTCCAATCAGCTCCAAAAAGAAGCTTCCTCTTAAAAGCCAGTTGGCCCAACTGGGCATTGGAATATGTATCTGCTGCCCAGTGCCTCAGCCAAATCAAACGCCGTGACACAGTCATCAGGACACTATCCCTGCCCGCTAAACTTACCAGGTCATACAAGGCATCAGAAAGGAAGGCCGTTGCCAACTCCAAAAGAATGGTAGTATTATCTGGCAGAAGAGACTGAATCCACTGGAGCAGGACTCAAGACGACAGGCTGGCACATACCACCATCTGAAGAATAGCAACTGCCATTGTGAACTGGTTCTTAAACAACACATCTACCTTTCAGTCCAGAAAATCCTTCAAGGCCGATCCACCTTCCACAAGAATGGTTGTCTGTCTGGTAATCACCGCAACCTGTGCATCCTCCTTGGAAATATCAAACCACCAAATGCACTCCTTCTCCAGGAATGCATAGATCTTTTAACACCCCCTTAGCCCCTTAGGCAGGGAGTCGGAAGAGTCTCACTCCAATCAGATCATATCCATGATCATATCCGGGAATGGGAAGACAGTAGTGGATTTCCATACCCCTTGAAGGAGTGGGTGCACCTTCAGCTTCTTCTCTATTCCAGAAGCATCAGTCAAGTTTAAGGTGGATGAAACCCTGGCAATCAACACTGCCAGCTCCTCCTTCTGGAATAGGCAGATCACACCAGCCTCTTCACAATCCTCTGAAGGTAAGAGTACTTCTTCATGCACGTCAGAGACCAGTACTGAGCCATCTGAATCCAAATCACTGTCAAAATCTCAGACAGTTCCCAGATGTTCCCAATCTCCAAGGAGCACCCCTCCCTGAAGACACTTAGCTAAAGGCAATTGAACAGGGCTTCCACTCTCAGCCTGCCCCTCACAAGACTGGGCCCGGGAGCGCCCAGAGGCCACAGGGTCTGAGTTTCCAAGCCAAAAGGACCAGGCCACCTGCAAAAAGGAAAAGAACTCCAGGGAGGACAATCCAGAGTCCAGAAGATCTCCTCTAGGAAATGACCCCCCAATGCCAGGGGGCATAGCCGCCTCAGACTCCCTAATGCATGAGAAGCGACCCACAGCACAGTCGTCAGACACTCCAGCCGGCTGGATATCCTTACTTATAGCGCCATCCATCACCTCCTACCCTGAGGCAGGCAAGGCCAGACTAACAGCATCCCCCTGCTGAGAGAGGGGGAGCAGGCCCTCCAGGGATGACTCAGAAGCTGCCATACAAGAGGAGCAGAGTCCAGAATCTGGAGATGAAGCACTTTGCTTGCCACAGGCCAAACGTTTCCTGGAAGAAGACATAGGGGCTGATGCAGAAAGCCAGTGCTAAAGTCATAGTAACATAGTATATGATGGCAGAAAAAAACCCAGTATGGTCCATCTACTCTGCCCATCTAGTTGTGCCCTATTAGCTATGTATTCAACTATGCAGCGTGCCAATAATGCTCGACTTCAGCGCCAGCATGCAGAAAGGGGCACATATGCAAATAAGACATGCAAACTTTTGGCACAAAATATTAGCGTTAAACTGGGAGAGCAAATCAAACACATGCACACAGAAATCAACGCAAGTTTGGCATGCTGTCCCGGAGAAACAGGGTCATCTGAGGTGAAATTTGATACTTCACCTCAGATGATCCAGGCATCAGGGAAAACCCCTGATGCTATTAAAATACTGTCATCGGGATGGTACCAACCCCAACCCCCCAACAGAAACCAAATCCCTGGTGGCCCTGATCCCCGCCTGCCCAATAAAAAAATCCCTTGTGGCCCAGCAGCCCCTGATCTCATCCACCCACCCAATAAAAAAAACGCTCGTTACCCAGTGGCCCCCAATCCCACCTACCCACCCAGCCAAAAAATAAAAAAAAACCTTGGTGGCCCAGTAGCCCCGATCCTCCCACCCAATAAAAAAACCTGGTGGCCCAGTGACCCTGATCCCACCTACCCACCCAATAACAAAAAGAACCGGTGGCCCCGGACCCCCCCATCCCTCTCCCGGTACCTTTAAGCTGGAGTGTTGCCCATGTGCTCCTGCCCCTGCGCCACCATCTTGAAAAATGGCGGCACCTGGTCCCACGCCGTTTATCCTGGGATGCTCCGGATGGCATCAGACTGACAGATAGTATGGCTCTCATTATGAGCCACAATACAGCACTGAACATAAACAGTTCATAAAGCAACTTTCATTCTAAATGGACTCGGCATGATTCTGAATTGCTTTAGAAACACAGCCATCTCTCAGACATAAGACCTGGGGCATTATAGGCCCTAAGAGAATTTAGGAGGAGAAAAGCAGTGATGATAAAAGCATAAAATGGCAGAAAGAGACAATTCAGTGAGCTTCTGGTCTTCTATGGACTGAGTTATTAGAATTCCCTAACTATAGGACGTTGCACTATGTATTATAGCATATCAAGTTTCCTTTATTACAGTTATTCCGAGTGAGACAAATGTTATGTAACATACATGCGGAGTGTGGTGTAATTGTACAAGGCTGGGTTTCATTTTTGCCACTGAGATCTAAGGGATGCTATTTCACTAGAGTCAGCTTGAGGCTGTGACAGCTGATATTACAACTTATTCACTTGTCAGCTAAGTGTGCTGTGAGAAGGGAATGGAGGTGGTCGGAGAGTTCAGATGCTGCAGCCTGTTAACACCTGCCAGCCTAATTTCTACAGAGATGATGTTGCTGTGGTATACTTTCCTTCAGCACAGAAACTTGTACAAAGGCAATGGTAAGAGAGCTTTTTCATGGAGCTGATGACATCTGGTAGACATACCTGTTAGTTTTGTTGTCATTAACTAATGCTCCAGATGCTTTTGAAAGATTTCCCTAGTAGGCGCTTCTTGCATAAGCAGTAACTTGTAAAACTATTACTTGTGTTAATCATGGCCGTGGTAATAATAAAAAACATGCAGCAGTTGACTGTAGTGCACTTTGCTGATCCTCCTGGATCGGGATATGAAAATATACCTCGGCCAAAACCAGAGATGCCTGGAACGCCCCTCAGCACATAGCTTGAATCACGGATCACAAGGTTTCCATCTGGAAGCGCAGGATGTTTACATAAGAACATAAGAAATGCCATACTGGGTCAGACCAAGGTCCATCCAGCCCAGCATCCTGTTTCCAACAGTGGCCAATCTAGGTCACAAGTACCTAACAGTTTCCCTAAAAGATACAGGTTCCACAATGCTTGTATTGGGGCAAGCAGTGGATATCCCGGGTCCCCTTTAATAATGGTTTATGGACCTTTCCTCTAGGAACTTGTCCAAATCTTTTTTTAAATCTGGCTACACTTTTACCACATTCTCTAGTAATGAATTCCAGAGTTTGATTACATGTTGAGTGAAAAAAATATTTTCTCTTATTAGTCTTAAATAGGATACACTGTAGCTTCATTACATATCCCTTAGTCTTTCTATATTTTGATGGCGTAAACAATCGATCTATGTTTACCCATTCCACTCCATTCATTAATTTATAGACCTCTATTATATCTCCCCTCAGCCATCTCTTTTCCAGGTTGAAGAGCCTAACCTTTTTAGCCTCTCTTCATAGGGGTATCCTTCCAACCCCTTTACCATTTTGGTGGCTCTTCTCTGTACCTTTTGTAATAACGCTATATCCTTTTTAAGATACGGAGACCAGAATTGCACACAATATTCAAGGTGCAGTCGTACCATGGAACGATACAGAGGCATTATAATATCCTTTGTTTTATTCTTCATTCCTTTCCTTATGATACCTAGCATTCTATTTGCTCACTTGGCTGCCGTAGCGATGACACCTAAATCGTCTTCCTGGGTGGTGGTTCCTAATGTGGAATCTTGCATCGTGTAACTCTGTATTTGTCCATATTAAATTTCATCTACCATTTGGATGCCCAGTCTTCCAATTTAGCAAGGTCCTCTTGCAATTTTTCACAATCCTCATGGGTTTTAACAACTTGAATAATTTTGTGTCATCTGCAAATTTAATTACCTTACTCGTTATTCCCATTTCCAGGTCATTTATGAATACGTTAAAAAGCAGCAGACCCAGCCCAGATCCCTGGGGTACTCCAATATTCACCTTTCTCCATTGGGAAAATTGGCCATTTAGACCTACCCTCTGCTTTCTATCTTTTGACCAGTTCCTGATCCACAATAGTACACCGCCTCCTATACCATAACTTTTTAATTTTGCCAAAAGGCTTTCTGAAAATCCAGATATACTATATCAACCGACTCACCTTTCTCTACTTGTTTATTCACACCTTCAAAAAAACATAACAGATTAGTAAGACAAGACCTTCCTTGGCTAAAGCCAGGTTGGCTGTCTCCCATTAAGCCATGACTATCTATCTAAATGTTCAATAACTGTGTTCTTTATGTTGTTGTTGTTGTTAAGTGCCGTCGAGTCGGAGTCGACTCATGGCGACCCTCTGGATAGCTATCCTAAATTGTGTTCGGTCTTCAGTCAGGCGGCTCATTGTTGACAGACTGGTACCCATAGCTGCTGTTATTGTAGCGATCCATCTCATTGCTGGCCTTCCTCTTTTGCGTTGACCTTCTATCTTGCCAAGCATGATGTCTCTCTCTAATGATCTCTCTCTTCGCATGATGTGTCCGAAGTACGAAAGTCGAAGTCTTGTCATCTGAGCTTCTAAGGAAAGCTTAGGTTTGATCTCCTCTAGTACCGACTGGTTTGTTCTTCGGGCAGTCCATGGTATACACAGTATTCGCCGCCAGCACCATAATTCAAAGGCATCAATTTCCTTCCTGTCTCTCTTTTTCACTGTCCAGCTTTCACATCCATATGATGTTATTGAAAATACCATGGCTTGAACAAGTCGAATCTTTGTATGGAGAGAGACATCTCTGCTCTTGAGAATCTTATCTAGGTCTTTCATAGCCATTCTGCCAAGAGCAATGCGTCGTCTGATTTCTTGACTGCTTGTTGCTTCTTTATTGATAGTTGATCCAAGTAGGTTAAAGTTGTTCACGATTTCAATTTCTTCTCCTTCTTTATAATGGTTTATTTTTTATTTTTTTTAAATATCTTTATTTATACAGTATTTTCCAACAAAATACAAACAAAAGAGAAAACTAAATTACAGCAAATTAAAATACACACTTCTTCTCTGTAACATGAAATAATCAAAGGCTAACCACAACCCACCCCACCCTGTCCCTCCCATTGTCATGCGATCATCAGGGGCCATATGAAAGAAACATAAAACATCTGCAAGCCTGCTAGGCCTGCAAGGGCTATAGAAGGCCAAGTACTCCACTATAGAGAACATAGGCACACGTGTACCATCATGCGCATCAACCAAACTCAACTGTATGTTTCCAGTTAGAAATAACGGAAATAGGGCCACACCCAGCATGGAGCCAATTCGAACCAACAGTCCCTTTGTAAGGACGAGATGCCAATTGCTGACCAAAAAATGACCCCAAATCAGGAGAGAGTGGCCCCGGATCGCAGCACCACCTCAATACGGTTCCATATTGAAGCCTAATAGGACTGAATGTTAGGACAGTCCTACACCACATATCTCCTTGTTGAGATTAACACTTATTCTCAACTGCATATTGAACATATACCTATGGCCCCCTCCACCCATCGTGAATCTTGCTTTAGCAAAAGCCATAGTAATAGGACAAAAAATCAGGGTAGCTCCTCCCACCTTCCTCCCACAAAAAAAAACAAGCTTCCAAAGAACAAGACTAGGCGGTTATTTCTCCATGAAAGCTGAAATAAGAGTTCCATCAAGTTAACAATATCCTTTACTTGTATGGAAGACTGGTAGCATTCCTATTATATAATTCACTTTAGGAGTAATAGATATAGTTATATCTTCAAGACGACCCCACTAAGAAACAGACCGATGACCATGTTACTGTATATAATTAGAGTTCGTTAAGTCAAATAGGGTAAATGAGATTACAACATGAATCTAGCTGTGATCCGCATGGATAGTAGACTCACTAAGTCTAGAACAAAGTCCCTTGAAAGTCAGGAAAAATCAACATGGAAAATTTAAAAACCATGGGGGATACAACTTTCTATACTAAGATGGCCGTTCCCTTATTCTTATGATGAGCAGCTGAAAGCCCTTAAAAGTAGGCTTACATGTCTAATTTCAACAACTCCATTGCATTCAAGAGTGTCTCCTGCAGCAGTAAAATCTCAGCACTTTCTTTCCAACCAATTCAGAAGAAAACCTTCCTCTTGGTAGAAATTATTAATGACCTTAACATTCAGTTACATGATCTTAAAGGACAGCATACTGACAATGTAGCTCCGAATTAACAGTCATATGTTGCAGAAACAGATCAATATGTAGCATTTAGTTTTTCATTGTAGGACAACTTCCTAACCGTTTTAGAGTGTGGCTGCATCTATAGCCCAAGGAAAAAAGAAAGAGGCCCCGTCATATGATCAGACGCAATAGAACACCTAATAGAACACCTTATTAAAAGTAAGAATAATGTCCTTCAAAGAAAACAGAATGAAATGTCTCAGTAGACAGCAGTATTACATGCCTGAATGTCATTTCTGCATGGATAAGTCACCATCACACGAACTCAGACCAGTTAAACGTTCATGATAGCAAGCGCCATAAAACTGTAGCAAGTAGAAGATGTAATATAACTTCACCGCATCACCGCCGACTCCGTATCCTCTAGAAATGCGCATAGATCTCCGGGATCATCAAAAGTCTTGGTCTGGTTATGCAACGTGACTTTCATGTGAGCAGGATAAAGCAGTCCAAAATGGGCCTTCAGTTCAACCAAGCATGGACGCAACTCCAAAAGACTCCTTCTCCGATCCACCGTCACCTTCACAAAATCCGGGAAGAACAGGAGTTTGTGCCCCTGATATTCCAAGGCTGAAAGTGCTTTAGCTGCACCATTAGCAATATTTGCTGAAAACGCAGAACTTTCAAGACAACTGGACGTGGATGCTTGCTCGTGACCATGGATTGAGTAGGCACTCTGTGGGCGCGCTCAATCTTGAACAGCATAGTGAAATGCAACTTTAACACACCTGGAATCATGGCCTGCAGAAAGGATATCAAATCATGACCCTCCCCCTCAGGAACTCCTAGTATTCTTATGTTGTTTCGCCGAAAGCGATTATTACCATCTTCCACCTCTCTTTGCAGAGCATGTATCAACTTGGCCTGCTTCTCAATGGCCTCGAGCCTCTCCTCATGTGACGCCACCACATTCTCTCCCTTCTCCAAATGAGCCGTATTTGACTCCAAAGAGGATCTCAACGCGTTGATATCTTCCTGCATTGCACATAGCAATTCTCCATTAGCTTTGACCATTTCTTTGCCAGAATCTCAGCCAAGATCTCCTGCGAGGTCTCAGGACTATCTCGGATGACCGCCATCTTGTGAGGTGAGAGAGGTTCCGTCTTGGTTCTTTGCACTAGTATTTTGAGATACTTGGAAATCCAGCCGCATCTGCTTGGAGCCCGACATATCCGGGGTCGAATGGTAACCAAGTAGATAGGAACTATTTGATTAAATATTGCAGAAACCAGGATTCTTGTCTTTTTCCCTCTGGAGCACTGCTCTTACACATCCATCTTGACCAGATACCAGGCTCCACCCCCCCCCCCCCTTTTATAATAGTTTCTACCATTTTTCCTGGTACTGACATCAGATTCACCGGTCTGTAGTTTCCTGGATCACTTCTGGAACCCTTTTTAAAAACTGGCATTACATTGGCCATCCTCCAATCTTCAGGTATTATAGATGATTTTAATGATAGTTCACAGATTACTAATAGCAGGTCTGCAGTATCATATTTCAGTTCTTTCAACACCCTTGGATGTATACCATCCAGTCCAGGTGATTTGCTACTCTTCAGTTTATCAAATAGTTGTAATACATCTTCCTGGTGTATCGATATTTCTTTCAATTCTTCCACAGTATCACCTTTAAATACCATTACAGTCATGGTTTACATCCCTACATCTTCATCAGTAAAGACCGAAGCAAAGAATTCATTCAGTTTCTCCGCTATGGACTTGTCTCCTCTTAGTGCCCCTTTTACCCCTCTATCATCTAATCGTCCAACTGACTCTCTCACAGGTTTTTTGCTACGAATGTACATGAAGAAGTCTTTATTATGCATTTTGGCTTCCACAGCAAGCTTCTTCTCAAATTCTCTCTTTGCCTGCCTTATCAGTGTCTTGCATCTAATTTGCCAGTGCTTATGTTCTTTCCAGTTTTCGTCATTTGGCTCCTTTTTTCATTTCCTGAAAAAAGCTTTTTTGGCAACCACTGCCTCTCTGATCTCATCTTTAAACCATGCTGGCAGTTTTTTGAACTTCCTTCTACTTTTCTTAGAGCGTGGAATACAGCTGGTCTGGGCTTCCAAGATAGTATTTTTAAACAACACCCATGCTTGATGTAAATCTTTAACCTTTGCAACTGTTCCTTTTAATTTTTTCTTAACTTTTTTCCTCATTTTATCATAGTCTCCCTTTTGAAAGTTAAAAGGTAGTACTGTGGATTTCTTTACCGCCCTTCCTCCATTTATTAAATCAAAAGCGATCATGCTATGATCACTATTGCCAAGTGGCCCCAACATCCTTACCTCTTGCACCAGATCTTTTGTTCCACTAAGGACTAGGCCAAAAATGGCTTCCCCTCTGGTCGGTTCATGAACCAGCTGCTCCAAGAAGCAGTCAGTTATTTCATCAAGAAACTTTATCTCCCTGGCATGTCCTGCCATGACATTGACCCAGTCGATATTGAGTAATTGAAATCACCCATCATCATCACTGAACAGTAACTTTTGTTAGCTTCCCTGATTTCTTAGAGCATTTCACCATCCATTTGTTCACTTAGGCGGTCAATAGTACACCCCCACTGCCATTCCCTTCTCCTTTTTACATGGAATTTCAATCCACAGATATTTTACAGTGAATTTTGTTTCCTGCAAAACTTTAATCCTTTGTGACTCAATGCTCTCTCTAACAAAGAGTGCAACCCCACCACAAATTTGATCTGCTCTATCATTCCGATATAGTTTGTACCCAGGTATCCCACTGGTTGTCCTCCTTCCACCATGTCTCTGAGATACCAATCATATCTAATCTCTCATTTAGTGCTATATATTGTCGTGGTGGCAGCCCCTAGTGGCCAAGGGCGGTAAGGGCATGCTCCACGATGTATTTATTTTTCAAGGAGCGTAGTGTAATGTAAGGCCAAAAATGGAGTTTGGTCTTATCTCTTTTCAGCTCCTTGTGTGCACATAATAATTCAGCCAAGAGTGTAGGGAAACAAGGCTTTTATTCCCCGTCTGTGCAAGGGTTCAATTAAGACAGTGGAAATCAAAGAATGTCCTTTGTTTGAAAAGGTTCCAGTAATAAACAGGTGGGCTAACTGTTAGTAGCTTCACAATTAGTGCCAAGGAAAATGGAGGAATTCAGTTCATTCCAAACACAAAAACAATTAAACAAGTTTTCTTCCTATTTACACGGTGGCTATAGACTCTAGGCTAGTAGCTATACACAACCCACAATCCATATCTTCTTCCTGAGGCATGGGAATAGCATTTATATCTTCTACGTCCATAGATTCTGCCTCACGACTTTCCCCCGTGGAGTAAATACTGTCCCTGGCTGTCACAGCTTTACATGGACTGTCTCCACTGACCTGCCTCTAATAAGACTGGGTTTTAAGTTCTCTTGGTAATTCTTGAAACCACTCTGGTTTCTTTCTTCTTACAAAGGGAGTATTTGCTTTAGCAGTGCTTCTAGGAGTTAAGCATTCTTTAGCAGGAATAAAGCTTTCATACCTTGGGTTTCTGTAGCTGGACTCCCTGGAGCCTTCTCTCCCAAGAACGTCTCTGTTGCCACAGTTTTTCTGCCGGTAGCTTCTGGGCAGTGCTGTGCTTCCTGGCAGCTTAGTAAAACCTGGTATGGATTCAGCTTTCTGCTTCAGTGGTAAAATAGCTTTGCTAAAAACTCCTTTTCCTCGAGTACCTGGTAAAACTTTTCCAGCAGGTTCCAGTGACTGCAGGTCTTCCTCCAAACATGGTTCTCTGATTCTCTGGATACGTCTCTCAGCTTTGGACTCAGGAACATTGCTTGAGCAGGGAATGGCACACTCACCAGCCTGACTGCTTTCCCCAGCAGACTCCCTCTGAACAGCTGCTCTGGTAGCTTGGCCCCTCTGAACTCCACCTCTGTGAATTCCGTTCCCTTGGGCTTGCTAAAGGAGGATTCCTTCCTTCAGGTCTCTCCTTCTTTCCTTAGCCGTGCTCCTTGTTCCATCTCCAAGTCCTTCTGCTCCTTGTTCTGCTGCTTCCCTTTCTGTAGCCGTGCTCCTTACTGCTTGGCTTTTTCTCTCCCACTCTGCTTTGCTAGAATTAAACTTCTGCTTATAAAGGGATTTTCTCTTTGAATCTCCCGGGCTCATTCCCAGGTGCAACTGGTTAGATCTCCTAGCCTCATTAGCTTCTGTATGATCACTCCTGACCCCTCTAGCTGTGCTTTGAAGTAATTGCACATCTAGATCTCTGTGAGAAACAGGGTTTCTTTTCAACTTTGCATCTTTATTAGTACCAGCCTCATGACAATATTCTAACTCCCCCATATTATTTTTTAGACTTCTGGCATTTACATACAAGCATTTTAGAGGATGTATTTTATTCATATTAATCTGGCTATCGGTAGGCAAGGATAATTTGGAATCTTTAAGCTCTGTCTGCTCTGTACTCAAGGGCATTTGGGCTACTTTTGTCTTTATTGGAACCTCTCTGCTAATATGCCCTAACTTCAGTCTTTTGCTAGTATCCTTCAAGGATATATTGTTCCGAACCATGTGCTCCTGGGCGACTGTCATTCAAGCGCTCATTGACACCCTTGAGGTCCAGAATGGACTGGAAGGATCAGTCCTTTTTCGGTACAACAAAATGGATGGAAGAACTGCACTTGCCCTGATTGTTCAGGGGAACAGGCATCACTGCCTTCAGGAGCAGCAACTTGTCCACCAAGATGGTCCGCACAGTGGCCCTTTTGATCGCAGACCCACAAGGAGAAATGACAAAGGCGTCCAGATTCGGCTATGCATTAGCCATACATACATAGCCATACTGAATGGTGTCTAGCACCCAGAAATCCTTAGTGACCCTGAAGCCTGCCCCCAACCAAAGGAACCAGTGAATGGGCCCCCAAAATGTCACTGCGCGGCCCGGTGGATCCTCCTCTGGAAGGGACCAAATAGCAGGGCCCACGTGCTCCAGGAAAGGACTGAGAATGAGCCTGAAATCTGGAAACAGAAAGACTTTCCAGGCCAGCAGTGACAGAGTCCTGAGACCCCCAGGGAGCAGGCAGAAGCTGATGAGAAAGGGGCTCATGCCTGTTTCACAGGCCCCTTGGACTACGGAAGGCAGTAAGATTTTGTCTCGCCCAAGTCCTTCACCAGTTCTCCAAATCGGCCCCCCAAAAAAGCTTCCCTTTAAAGGCCAATTGAGTCAACCGAGCTTTAGAAATGTGTCTGCCACCCAGCGGAGAAGCTAAATAAAATTCCGTGTCACCATTGACAGGGCACTAACCTGGCCTCTAAAAGTACAAAGTCATACATCATTCCACACCTAGACTACTGTAATGCCATACTGCAAGGCCTGCCAAGGAAAACCACAGATATCCTGCAAATGGCACAAAATGTTGCTGCCAGAATCATTATGCAAAAAAGACTCTCTGACCACATTACACCCACCCTAATTGAGCTTCATTGGCTCCCCATTACGGCCCGCATACAATACAAGATATTAGTCACCACTTTCAAACTCATCCATAATGTTGCACCCTCTCATCTCAACAGTTTGATATCCAATCTACCCAACAACAGGAGTAGAAGAACAACGAACCTCAATACCCTCTGCCTCCCGAAGTCCTTCACAAAGGTTAACGCATGTACCAGCAGCAGAGCTTTCTCATTTATAGCTCCTACACTCTGGAACCAGTTGCCAAGTGACCTACGTGAAATCTGTGATCTGAAAGACTTCAGAAAAAATCTTAAAACTCACCTCTTCCAATCACACTACAACTTAACCTCATGAACTCCACTCTGCTGTGTGTAAATATGTATCTAAGGATCCTATGTAAAGTCCTAACAACCAGTCACTTGTAAATATGTATATAAGTACACCGTGTGAACCCTTAACAACAATCAATTGTAAACTGTAACCCCATGTTTTTGCTGTGCTCTTCCTCCCTTCCCTAATCACATTGTATGCATTCGTAATTCTGGCCGGTACAGCCAACATCACCAAGTGTAAAACCGCTGCTGATCACTGGAAGCAGCGGGATACAAATGTACGCTAAATAAAAAATAAAATAAATAAATAAATGCATGGCATCAGCAAAGAAGGCCGTAGCTGACTCCAAAAGAGGGGTAGTATCACCCAGCGGAAGGCACTGAATCAACTGGAGCAGGGCTCGAGACGACAGGCCTACACATACCACCAACTGAAGAATAGCAGCCACCGTGATGAGCTAGTTCTTCAACGACAAATCCATCTTTCAGTCCAGAGTATTCTCTAAGGCCAATCCGCCTATCACAGGAATGGTAGTCAAGTCTGTTAACCGCCGTGACCTGTGCATCCACCTCAGGAATATCAAACCACACAACGCACCCCTTCTCTGGGAGAGCATACATCTTCTTATACACCCTTAGCCTCTTAGGCAGGGAGTCAGGGGAATCCTACTCTGACTGGATCATGCCCTTGAGCATCTCCAGGAATGGGAAGACAGTAGTGGATTTCCACACCCCTTCAAAGAGTGTATACACCTTCTGCTCCTGCTCCATGCCTGGAGCATCTGCCATGCTCAAGGTGGATGAGATCATAGCAACCAACACAGCCAGTTCCTCCTTCCGGAATAGGCGAATAACACCAGCCTCTTCACAATCCTACACAGGTGAAAGTACTTCTTCATCCACATCAGAACCCAGAACCGAGACATCTGAATCCAAGTCACTATCGATCCACATCTCCAGGGGGTGCTTGTCACCGGGAACGCTTAGCCAAACAGAGCTTCCACTCTCAGCTTGCCCCTCTGCTCTCAGGGGCACCTAGAGGCTGCAGGGTCTGAATTTCCACACCAGATGACCAGGCTTGTTGTAAAAAGGATTCCAGGGAGGACAATCTGGAATCTGGAAGTTCTCCTTTCGGAAATGACCCCCCAACAACAGGGCAGTCCATAGGAAACACAAATACCCGCAGGAAAAAGGCAGTAGATACAAAGAGCAGGGTGAGGAATCACACTGTGGAGTGTATAAAAACCTTTGAGTGTCCAGAGGTCCCTCCCAACACATTCGTGTTTCAGCAAGCTGTGCCTTCATCGGGCATATGGAACCTCAACAGAAACAAACATATATAAAATACATCAGTAGTATGTAATTAAACATAATATAAAAACAAAAAAAGGAAGAAATACTTGCTAATAATATAAGATACAAAATAAATTATAAAAATAAAGCAATGCTAATTAAAAAAGATAAATGAAAATGGGTATAATCCAGACACATCCAAGGACCGAAAATAGCTAAACACAACCTGTAATAAAAGAAAACCATAAAAGGGGGGGGGGGGGGGTGGGGGGGACAAGGACTAGTGGCACAGTAAAAACTACAGATACACACATTGAGATAGCATAAAAACATATCCGGACACTAAATATAAAACATTATGGATAAGAATAAAAAAGCATGATGATAAAATCTACATGTATCTCCCATAGAATAAGAAGAGTGATTCTCACCTTTGTCTTTATTTTGGTCTGGCCAGAGTGCATACCAATGGGTTACTATGACAACTAAATGTTCTAGTTTTGGCAGGCTTTTCTCTTTAAATGGCTGCCACATCGGCACTGGCCTCTTAATGTCTGCACAAACACCGTTCAGCTAAAGCCCTGATGCACCACTGATGTTTGAAATTCATACGGTTCACGTTTTTCATCTTTATGATTTTTTACACATCCTTTTAAGTTTATTTATGGTATAATGTATATCCTTTATATTAGCTCAATATAGTAACAGTTTATCACCTTAGACACAGTAGCTCTGATTGTCCACCTGATAATCCTGGCATTACACTTCACCCGCCCTGCAGTGTAATGTAATCATCTTCTCCAAGAAATACATTGTATACTGGCTCTCTTCAATTTTTGTTTTGTCTTTTTTTTTGTTTCATAATCTATAGCAAATAATATATTAACTCTCCACCTCCCATTTGGTTATGCTCCTCTTTGGCTAATCTAATCTACTTTCTGCATAATTGCAGATAAAGCCTACTATCTCCTGTTATGGATATCTTTGGCCTTATTGAGTGTTTCCTGCCTTTTGAGAAAGTGTCACTCTTCTTATTCCATGGGAGATATATGTAGATTTTATCATTATGCTTTTTATTCTCATCCTTAGTGTTTTATGTTTTGTGTTCTTGTATGTTGTTATGCTATCTCAGTATGTATCTTTGTAGTTTTTACTGTGCCCCTAGTCCTTGGGGATTTTAACATTCATGTTCATAATCCCTTTGACCCTTATGCTTTAAAGCTCCCGTCCTCCTGTCCTCCTCATTCGACCTCCAGCTTTGCTCTACTACCCCTACTCACCAGCACGGCCACTGCCTCATAGTAACATAGTATATAATGGCAGATAGAGAGCAGTATGGTCCCGCTAGTCTGCCCAGCAAGGCTGCAAGAGTAGGTGCACCTGTCGCTCCGTGCAGGTCACCCCTCCCCATGCCTTTGTTTAAAGGTATACCCACTGCTCTGTGTAGGTCACCCCTATTTGTTCAGATATAAGAGATAGTTATGTTTATTTTGATTTTATCCTGTTGCTCTAAAAAGGGATCCACTTTGTTTGTCCCATGCCATTTTGAATTCTGTCATTGTATTTGCCCCCACCACTTCCATTGGGATAGCATTCCAAGCATCTACCCCCCTTTCGGTGAAAAAGTAATTCCTGACATTGCCTTTCAGTTTACTCCCTTGCAGCTTCATGTTATGTTAGTTTTACAGCTTCCCCATCTTTGGAAGAGGTTTGTTTGTTTATTAATACTCTTTAAGTATTTAAAGGTCTGAATCATATCTCCCCTGTACCTCATAAGAACATAAGATATGCCATACTGGCTCAGACCAAGGTCCATCAAGTCCAGTATCCTGTTTCCAACAGTGGCCAATCTAGGTCATCCCCTAGCAGTATCCCCAAGAGACACAAGTTCCACAATGCTTGTATTGGGTCAAGCATTGATATCCTGGGTCCCGGAAGGCACTAACCTCTCCTCCAGAGTGTACATATTTAGATCTTCAAGTCTCTTCTCATAAGTCTTCTGACGCAGGCTCCAAATCATTTTGGTCATCTTCCTCTGAACTGCTTACAGCCTTTTTATATCCTTTGCGAGATATGGTCTCCAAAACTGAACACAATATTCCAAGTGAGGCCTCACCAGCAACTTGTACAGTGGCATTAGTGTCTCTTCCTTTTTGCTGGTAATTCCCTTCTGTATGCAACCCAGCATCCTTCTGGCTTTTGCCACTGCCTTGTCACACTGTTTTGCCATCTTGAAATCCTCAGAAACAATCACTCCGAGGTCCTTCTCCTGGTCTGTGCACACCAACCTCTCACCCCCTATTGCATACATTGCCTTTAGAGTTCTGCTTCCCACGTGCATGACACTGCACTTCTTCACACTAAATCTTAACTGCCAAGCATAAGACCATTCTTCCAGCTTTTGTAGATCTTTCCCTCATGTTATCCACTCCCTCAGGGGAGTCCATTCTGTTGCAAATTTTCGTGTCACCTGCAAAAAGACAAGACGTTTCCATTCAGTCCTTCAGCAATATAGAAACATAGAAACATGATGACCGAAAAACACCACATGGCCTATCTAGTCTGTCCTTCCATATCAGCCAACAACAGTCCCCTTTTTTCCTTTAGAGATCCTCTGTGTTTGTCCCATGCTTCTCTGAATTCAGATACTTTCCTCATCTCTACCACCTCCACTGGGAGACTATTCCATGGATCTACCACTCTTTCCGTAAAGAAACATTTCCGCATATCACTCCTGAATCTATCCCCTTTCACCCTCATCCCATGCCCCTTCGTATCAGAGCTTGCTTTTAATTGAAAGAGGCTCTCTTCCTGTGCATTTATGCCACGGAGGTATTTAAACGTCTCAATCGTATCACCTCTATCCCGCCTTTTCTCTAAGGTGTACATATAAAGATCCTTAAGTCTGTCCTCATATGCTTTATAATGAAGATCACTAACCATTTTAGTAGCCACCCTCTGTACTGACTCCAGCCTGTCGCTTTTTCTACCTGTTTAGCTACTTTAAGATCATCAGACACAATCACGCCTAGGCCCCGCTCTTCTTTAGTGGACAAAAGTACTTCACCCCTGTACTATATTGCTTCCTCGGATTGCTGTAGCCCAAATCACTCACAAATATATTGAACAGTTCCCAGGACTGATCCCTTGGGAACACCGTTAATCACCTTCCTTTCATCAGAGTGAGTTCCGTTTACTGTCACCTTCTGTCGTCTGCCAGTCAACCAATTTCTGATCCAGGTCACCACCTTGGGACCCATCCCCAAGTTGTTGAGTTTATTCATAAGCCTCCTATGAGGAACAATATCAAAGGCTTTGCTGAAATCTAGGTAAATCACATCCATCGCATGCCCTTGATCTAGTTTTCTAGTCACCCAGTCAAAGAACTCAATCAGGTTTGTTTGGAAAGATCGTTCTTTGGTAAAACCAAGTTGCCTCGGATCATGCAACCTGTTGGTTTCAAGAAAGTCCACTATTTGCTCTTTCAGGAACGCCTCCATTACTTTTCCCACCACCGAGGTAAGGCTTACTGGCCTGTAGTTTGTAACGTCTTCCCAACCACCACTTTTGTGAATAGGTACCACATCCGCCATTCTCCAGTCCTATGGAACGTCTCCTGTCTCCAAGGATCTATTAAAAACATCCTTTAACAGCCCTGCAAGAACCTCACTGAGCTCTTTCAGTATCCTGGGATGAATCCCATCTGGTCCCATAGCCTTGACCACTTTCATTTTTGCAAGCTGTTCTAACACATCATCTTTTGTGAATGGTGTGGTATCTATTCCATTTTCATTTGTATATTTGTCAATCACAGGTGGTCCTTCTCCAGGTTTTCTCTGATAGAAACAGAGCAGAAGTATTTGTTTAGCATTTTCATTTTTTCAATGTCACTTTCCACAATCCGTTTCCAGCACTTTTGAGTCCTGCAACTCTACCTCTGATTTTCCTCCTCTCCCGAATATACCTGAAAAAGGTTTTGTCGCCACACTTCACATCTTTAGCCATCCTTTCTTCTGCCTTTGATTTTACTATCCTTATTTCTCTTTTTTGTCTCTTTTAGTTTGATCCTGTATTCTTTTCTTTTCCTCTGTTTGCGAGCTTCTGAATTTTGTGAAAGCTGTGTTTTTGACTTTATTTGTGCAGCCACTTCTTTGGAGAACCAAATAGGTTTCCTTTTCCTCTTGTTTTTATTTACTTTCCTTATGTATGTATTTACTTTCCTTATGTATGTACCTTTTATTGCCTCCTTTAGTTTAGCCCATTGCAATTCCACTTCCCTTATCCTCTCCCACCCTGCCAACTCCTCCTTCAGGTACTTGGCCATTTTACTAAAGTCAGTGTTTTTGAAGTTTAGGACTCTGAGCTTGCTGTAATTGGATTCTACCTTGGCTTTTATCTCAAACCACACCGTGTGATGATCGCTGCTGCTCACATGGGTACCTTCCTGGATATTCGACACACTATCTCTGTTGTTGAGCACTAAATCCAGCACGGAGCTCTCCCTGGTCGGTTACATCACCATTTGTTTAAGTTTGTTTAGGAAGGCATCCACAATTTTTTTACTTACTTCTTTCCAGATTTTCTCTAATTGCTTACTCTTAAAGAAGAAATTAGACCTTACCTGCTAATTGTCTTTCCTTGAGTTCTCTCCGGGCCAGTCCAGGTACCTCTGCTCTTCACATTGGACCATCACCTGCTAAGCTTCACTCTTCATTAGCCGCCGCCTCAACCTTGCCCTGTGTCCTCCAACCTCTTTAGAAATCTTCATGCTATTGACCCTTTGACTTTCTCCTCCACTATGTTATCTGAGTCTGTTGAGGCAGTAGCTTCCTATAACACTGCACTCTCCTCTGCTCTGGATGCTCTTCTTCTGCCTATGCCATGTCCTGTGAGGCATACTGTACTCCAGCCCTGGCTGTCTTCCACTACCCGCTATCTATGTTCCTGTGCCCATTCAGCTGAGCACACTTGGTTCAAATCCTGCACCCTTGCAGACTTTCTACACTTCAAATTCTTTCCAGTCAGCCATAGCACTTGCCAAACAAGACTATTATGTCCATCTGACTAACTCACTTGTCTCTGACCCTCACCGTCTCTTTTCAACTCTCAACTCTCTCCTCAAGGTGCCTCCACCTCAAACCCCACCTTCCCTTTCTGCCCACACCCAGGCTGACAATTTCCATGACAAAATCCACAAGATCATAATCCAGTTCCCCATGAGGTTAGCTACTTCCCCTCCTCACGCCCAACTTTACCCCCCTACCTCTGCTACCCTTTCTTCCTTTTCTATGATCTCTGAGGAGGAAACTACACACCTTCTTTCCTCCTCCAAACTCACTACCTGCTCCTCTGATCCTATTCCCAACCGTCTCCTAAGCTCCATCTTCTTCACTATTGTCCCTTCCATCTCTCATATTCTCCACCTATCGCTCTCCATTGCAACTGTTCCTGCAGCCTTAAAGCATGCTGCGGCCACACCTCTCCTCAAGAAAACCTCACTAGCTCCTACCTGTCCTTCTAACTATCGGCCCATCTCCCTCCTCCCCTTCAATTCTAAACTAACTGAACGTGAGGTTCACTGCCATTACCTCGACTTTCTCTCGTCTCAAGCCCTTTTGGATCCTTTACAATCTAGCTTTTGTTCTTTACATTCTACAGAAATGACTCTTGCCAAAGTCTCCAGCGACCTGTTCCTGGCAAAATCCAAGGGCCTTTACTCGATCCTTATTCTTTCTGACCTTTCTGCTGCTTTTGACACCTCCTCGATACCTTGGCCTCGCTTGGTTTTAAAGGCTCTGTGCTATCCTAGTTCTCTTCTTATCTCTCCCATCGCTTTTTCGGTGTTTGTTCTGGTGGATCCTACTCTACTGCTATCCCACTCTCAGCTGATATAACCCAAGAATCTATCTTGGGTCCACTCCTTTTCTCTCTATATATCCAGTCCCTTGGTGCACTCATCTCTTCCCATGGTTTTCAGTACCATCTTTATGCTGATTACTCCCAGATCTACCTCTTTATACCTGAAATCTTTACAGCAATCCAGGTCAGGATCTCTGCCTGCCTTTCTGACATTACTGCTTGGATGTCTTACCACTGCTTCAAATTGAACATGGCAAAAACTGAACTTCTTATTTTTCCCCCTAAACCCTCCTCTCCCCCGTCCTTCTTTCTCTGTCTCTGTGGATAAATCTCTACTCCTTCCTGTGTTCTTGGCTCGCAACCTTGGGGTCATCTTTGACACCTCTCTCTCTCCTTCTCCAAACACATTCAACTGATAGAAACAGCAGGTTTTAGCTTTCTCTATAACATCAACAAAATGCACCCATTCCTTTCTGAACACACCACTAAGACGCTTATCCACACTTTAGTCATCTCACGTCTACACTATTGTAACCTACTCCTTGCTGGTCTCCCTCTGAATCATCTCTCTCCCCTTCAATCTGTTCAGTACTCTGCGGCACAACTAATCTTCCACCAGCCTCGTCATGCTCATATTACCCCTTTTCTCAAGTCACTTTATTGGCTCCCTATTTGTTTCCGCATACAGTTCAAACTTCCCCTGCTGACCTATAAGTGCATTCACTCTGCAGCTCCTCGTTACCTTTCCTCTCTTATCTCTCCCTACACCCATCCTCGGGAACTCTGCTCTTCTGGCAAATCACTTCTATCTGTGCCCTTCTCTTCTATTGCTAATTCCAGAGGTCACTCCTTTCACCTTGCTGCTCCTTATGCCTGGAACAAACTTCCTGAGTCTGTACATCAGACGCCTTCTCTTGCCCTTTTCAAATCCAGGCTGAAAACTCACCTCTTTGCTGCCACTTTTGGATCTTGATTCACCTAATCTCCTTTGTGTTTCCTTACCATTCCCCCTAGATGTATCCCATGTCTACAGCTACTGTGTTGTCTGTCTTGACTACATTGTAAACTTTGATGAGCAGGGACTGTCTTTTACATGTGTCTGTGCAGCGCTGCGTATGTCTTGTAGCGCTATACAAATTTCAGAAGTAATAGTTATGGTTTCCTTTTATTACAGGTTGTGTTTAACTATATTTGGTCCTTTGATGTGTCTGGACTGTACCCTTTTCCTTTTATCCTTTTTACTTAGCAGTGCTTTATATCTATAAAGTGTAGTTACTCACCTGTAACAGGTGTTCTCCGTGGACAGCAGGAATCAGTCCTCACTTATGGGTGACTTCGGCACCAATGGAACCCGCGCAGTAACCTCTCCCCAACTTTCAAAGAAAGCCTTTTGGAGATGTATCACGCATGCGTGGTCCCCTTCCCACTTAAGGTGCCATCTTGCCTCAGTATGATGACATAGCTCAAGAAGGCAAAAATGACAAAAAACAACTCCATGGGGAGGAGGAAAGGTTGTGAGGACTGATTCCTGCTGTCTCTACAGAATACCTCTTACAGGTGAGTAGCTACGCTTTCTCCGGGAACAAACAGGAAGTCAGTCCTCACATATGGGACTCCCCAGCTACAGGATACCAAAAAAACCTGTAAAGGCTACGGGTGACCGAAAAAGGTTAACCGTGAGAAGCAGCAACTGAGTCAAGGAACAGCAAGACCCAGGAGTGGCTCCAAGTGCCAAGCAAAGAACCAGTTTGCCAATAGTCTGAACACATTGAAGGGCCGAAGGGCAGGAGTGCCTTACATCCCATCAGATGACGGAGTACTGCCTGGCCAAAGGCACTGTCCCAGCAGGACTTCCTCTCCAGGCAGTAATAAGCTGCGAAGATATGGACTGAGAACCAGGCATCAGCCCGGCAGATCTCCATCAAGGGAACAGAGCGCAGGTTCGCCATAGACGCTGCCATGGCCCAGCTGCTGTGCGCCGTGATGCGGCAGTTCAGCGAGATACCAGCCTGCTCATAGGAGAAGGCAATGTATTCAACGCTTTAAAAAAGGTGGAAGAAAGGCCAAAAAACTGCCAGCAGAGTTTAAAGATGAGGTCATAGAGGCTGTTGTAGCCAAAAAAGCACCTTTAAGGAAATGGAAAAAGGAGCCAAATAATGAAATTGGGAAACAACATAAGCACTGGCAAGTAAGATGCAAGGCACTGATAAAGGAGGCAGAGAATTTTAAGAAAAAAAAAAAAAAAAAGCTTGCAGTGGAAGCAAAAATGCACAATAAAAAATTGTTCAAGTACATTCGTAGCAAAAAACCTGTGAGAGAGTCAGTTGGACCAATAGATAATAGAGGGGTAAAAGGAGCACTAAGGGAATGACAAGGCTATAGTAGAGAGACTGAATGAATTCTTTGCTTCGGTCTTTACTGAAGATGATGTAGGGAAGTTACCCATAGCTGAAATGGTATTTAAAGGTGATGTCTCAGAAGAATTAAAACAAATTTCAATAAACTGGGAAGATGTGTTACAACTATTTGATAAATTAAAGAGTGGCAAATCACCTGGACCGGATAGTATATATCTGAGAGTGCTGAAAGAACTGAAATATGAGATGGCAGACCTACTGTTAGTAATCTATGAACTATGATTGTAGTACCTGAACTATATGTAGTACCTGAAGACTGAAGAATGGCCAATGTAATGCCAATTTATTAAAAGGGTTCCAGAGGTGATCAGGAAAACTACAGACCAGTGAGCCTAATGTCAGTACCAGGCAAAATAGTAGAAAAAATGAGTCATGGTTTAATGGGAGAGAGGCAACATGGATTCAGCCAAGGAAGATCTTGCCTTATTCATCTGTTATATTTCCTTTGAAGCTGTGAATAAACAGGTAGATAAATGTGAGCCAGTTGATATAGTGTATCTGGATTTTCATAAAGCCTTTGACAAAGGTCCCTCATGTGAGACTTGGCAAAATTAAAAAGTCATGGGATAGGAGGCAGTATACTATTGTGGATCAGGAACTGGTTAAAAGATAGAAAGCAAAGAGTAGGGCTAGATGGGCAATTTTCTCAATGGAGAAAGGTGAATAGTGCAGTACCCCAGGGATCTGTGCTGGGCCCACTGCTTTTTAACATATTCATAAATGACCTGGAATGAGAATAACGAATGTCATGATCAAATTTGCAGATGACACAAAACTATTCAAAGTTGTTATTACCCGAGAGGATTGTGAAAAACTGCAAGAGGACCTTTATAATTTGGAAGACTGGACGTCCACATGGTAGATGAAATTTAAATGTGGGCAAGTGCAAAGTTATGCACCTAGGAAAGAACAACCCAAACTACGGTTACACAATAAAAGGTCACACATTAAGAACCACCACCAAGGAAAAAGATTTAGGCATCATTGTGGATAATGCATTGAAATCCTCTGCCCAGTGTGCAGCGGCAGCCAAGAAAGCAAATAGAATGCTAGGAATCATAAGGAAAGGAATGGAAAATAAAACCAAGAATATTATAATGCCTCTGCATCATTCCAAGGTGCGACTACATCTTGAATATTGTGTATAATTCTGGTCATCATACCTTAAAAAGGACATAGCAGAATTAGAAAAGATACAGAGGAGAGCCATCAAAATGGTAAAGGGGCTGGAAGGATACCCCTACGAAGACAGACTTAAAAAGATTAGGGTTCTTCAACTTTGGAAAATGAGATGGCAGAGGGGACATACGATAGAGGTCTATAAATTAATGAATAGAGTAGAACAGGTAAAAATAGATTGGTTGGTTACTCCATTAAAAAGTAGAAAGACCAGGGGACACTCAATAAAGCTACAATGTAAGCCATTTAAAACTAATAAGAGAAAATATTTGTTCACTTAACGTGTAATCAAACTCTGGAATTCATTACCAGAGGATGCAGTAAAAGCTGTTAGTGTAGCTGGGTTTAAAAAGAGGTTTGGACAAGTTCCTGGAGGAAAAGTTGATAATTATTATTAAAGAGGAACCATAAAATCCACTGCTTACTCTGGGACAAGCATAGTGGTACCTATGTACCTTTTTGGGAACCTGCTAGGTACCTGTGCCCTAGATTGGCCCATTTTGGAAACAGGATGCTGGGCTTGATGGACCTTGGTCTGTCCCAGTACGGCATTTCTTATGTTCTTATGCTCAGATTGCTCTGAGAGCCTTCTGCAATCTTTGGGAGAAAGCAGGGGGCACAGAGGAGGAAGGAGGGGACGCTGAACTCTTCCAAATCCTTCCAGCCCTTCCATTTTCTGGCTGCTCAATAGGCCCTTATCAGGGTAAAAGCGTGGAACTGAACTAATTTTCCCTCCTCCTATGGCTACCGAAAAGACCACAGTTTAGTGGAGCCTCCCACATCGTACTCAAGTGAGAGAGTCACCCTCAAGGTGGTTGTTCACAAGCATTTAAATCAATCTTTTCCTCTCAATTCTTTAGATTTTCTTCAGAGAGGGGAAAATGAATCTACCACCTGCTGGAGACAAAGAAATACTGAAACCTCTAGCGGTTGAGATGGAAAGAGGTATTGGAGTGGGCTTTTCATTGGTTCCTGGTCTCCACCAATCTGCTGGTAGGTGAACACAACCCACTGGACTAGTCTAGCAGGATGATATGAAATCCCATTTTCTCTCTTTGCTCTTTCGGCTTTAACCGGTATTCTTTACTGTGTTCCTCTTTTTATGATCTTCTAAATTCTATAGACGTTGCCTTTCTTGTCTTCATTTTTTTCAGCCACTTCTTTGGAGAACAATACCGGTTTCCTTTTCCTCTTGCTTTTATTGAACTTCCTTTACTTAAAGATCTGTTGCCCTTTTTCTAGTCTTTTTCAGTTTAGCCCATTGCCCTTCATTTCTCTTATCTCTTCCTTCAGGTACTTTCCCATTTACTGAAGTCAGCATTATTGAAATCTAGGACTTTGCTATGATTGGACTCTGCCTTGGTTTTTACCTCAAACTGTAACAAAGCCATATCCAACATCGTGCCATCGTTGACAGAGCAATGTCCTTAGCTGCCAAGCAGATGAGATCATACAGAGCATTTGACAGAAAGGCGGTTGCCGATTCCAAGAGTGGCGTAATATCCTCTGGGACAGAGCTCAAGTCGTCAGGCCTGCATAAATAGGATGACAGCAGAAGCTATGAACCAATTCCTCAGGACAGTCCACCTTATGATCCAGGGATCCTACAGGGCTGTTCCACCCTCTATCAGGATGGTGATCCGCTTTGTGATCTCTATGACATGTGCATTAACTCTCAGTGTACCAAACCATGTGATGTAGTCCTCCTGTGGCAGGGCATAAAGCCTCTTGCAAACCTTCAGCCCCTTTACTGGTGAGTTGAGCAATTCCCACTCTGAGCGGGTCATGCTTTTGATAACCTCTGGAAAAGGAAAAGCCATCAAAGACTTTCGAACCCCTTATGATTTATGGTTTTTGGCACATGATATAACACCCTTTACTGTGTATATCAGAGCGGTTTTACAGATATATTTTAACAGGCACTTTTTATTCCCTCGTCTCCTAAGGGCTCACAATCTAAGCATACCTGAGGCAATGGAGGGTTAAGTGGCTTGCCCAAGGCCACAAGGAACAGGTGGCTTGCCCTTGCAGGAACGAGTGGAACTATGGCCCTTGCTCTACTGCTGGAGGATCAGTCAAACGCAGAGCGGATAACACCTAAGCAATCAAGGCCACCAGTTCATCCTTCCCGAACATGTGGATAATACTGGATTCATTGTGATTCTCAGGAGATGACATCTTGTCCTCCAGACTGGAATCATTGTCTGGGTCTTAGCCAAAGGATAGTTGATCCGAATCCCCAGACTGTAATCTTCACCAAGACTGTTTAGAAGGCAGCACCAGAGCCAGACTTGGACTTACCTCTTAACCCTCTCCTGAGTGAGTGGAAAGAGATCAAGAGGAGCTGGAGGCACCAGTGTCTCAGTTGCTATGCCAGAAAGACCAGGCTTACTGGAGAAAGGAGTAGAATTCTGTGGGACAAATCAGGGACCAGGAGCTCTATGTCAGGCACAGGGGCCTCCATTCTCACGGGAAACTGCAGTCGCCGGACCCTTACGAGAAGGGGAGTGGCCAGAGGAGCAAGCACTGGAACTTGAAGCCTGTTGATCATCCTTCTTGGCGGTATCACCATTGCTTCCTGCGACGAAGACAATAAGGGCAGGGCACCCGTGTCTCCTCGCTTTGAGGGGAGACATGGGCACTCCAAAGGCATGTCAGAAACTGCCATGCAGGAAAAACAGATATTAGAATCCAGCAATGAAGCTCTCTGCTTTCCACAGACCAAGAAACGCTTCTTAGCGGCCAGCATAGAACCTCCACCGCCACAGACAGCTGGGCAACACAGCTAAAGCGCACCAAAACAGCATAGCGTGCCAGGCACTAAGGCTGCGCAGACAGTAGTGACCCACGCTAGAACTGTGTGGACAGCAGCTGTGTGGCAGGATATCATGCACTAGGAGATGTGTGGACAAGATACCGTGTGCTACAGGCTCGCACCGGGGAGAGGCGCACACCAGGGGAAGCATGCAAGAGACACAGCAAAGCACAGAAAGCGCAATTAACATGCACAGGCAGTTGGGCAAGGCAGGAAAACACCAGTGCCGAACTAACGGATGGCCTAAGTATCCCAACCTGACTTACATCCCAGCAGCGGATGAGGTCAGGAGACCGCACAAATCAGACAGAGACTTAGTTTTGGTACTCACCCCTGGGGAGCCCTGCTGGGGCTCAGCACTTCTCCCCTGTTGCCTGACCTGCAGTCACATACTTCTGAACAGCCTTCTTCAATTATCGGAGAAGAGCGGGGGGGGGGGGGGAGGGAACACTGAGGTTGTGTGACGCTGAAGAATCCTTTCCAAATTATTCTTTTTTCTCAATCTTCTGGTTGCTCAACAGGTCTTTAACAGGATAAAAACACGGCGCTGAAACAATTCCCCTCCTCCAATATATCCGAAAAGAGCTCCAATTGAAGGATGTCTCTAGCGGAGCCTCCAGTGAAAAGTCATTCATGAGCTAAATCAATCTTTCCTTGGTTTTCCAGATTTCAACAGAGCTGAAAAACCCGCATCCACCATCTTCTGGAGACACAGAATACTGAATTATGCCCTTAGGAACTTAGGATGGTAATGGTGCGATGATGTCAAAAGCTGTCTCTGGAATGTCTTCTCTATCTCTATATCTGCTGGTAGCGGAACACAATCCCCTGTCTGGCCTGGTCTAGCAGGATGATATGGAAACAATTGACTGAGGGGGGAGGGGATAAAACTAGGGAGTTTGCCTAGGGCGCCAACACTCTGAACCAACGCTGGGACCAGCCCAGCTAGTACCATCACTTCTCTCTTCATTGCCACCTTTGCACCTGTTCAGTTCTTATGGTTGAGTTGGAATACTGTAGACTACACCGGTGTGAATTGTAGTGACATTTCATCTTTCCAAAACGATGCACAGCAGTTCTTTTCCCTACATAGCTTGCATTTCAGCTGTCTTAATATTGACAAAGAGGGCTACTCCCACCTCCTTTTCTGCCCTCTCTATCCCTCCTAAATGGATTATAACCAGGTATGATAATATCCCATTCATGAGATTCATTGAAACATTTTTCAGGAATGGCTACAATGTTCAAGACCATTTCCATCGTCATAGCTTCCAGGTCAGAAAGTTTGTTGCCTAGACTGAGCATTTATGCTCATTGCCTTCCAGAAATTTTTGGATGGCTTGTTTGCATTTTGTATGGTTTTTATTCTCGATGCCTCATTCCCTTTGTTATCGATATGCAACTTAAAATGCCATTGCTTTGTATTTTCAACATTACTGTAATGTTTTTGCTGGGGGTGACATCCTAGTTTACTGCCATCTGTCATCCCCCTTTCTATCATTTAAATGCCTGTTCACATACTGTCTGAAATTTTTACTTAGGATCTTTTTTCCTGCCACAGAAAGATATAGCCCATCATTATGATATAGCCTCTTGTTAGATCTTTATTTCTGCCAAGGAAGCACAATAATTATTTCCATGGTCTATAGAGGACTATTTGATATTTTACTTCCCCTAGGTACTGCTGAAACCATGCTGCTTCACCCACCACTGGTGAACCTCCAATTTCTCCATCTCCGGTCCTCCAGACCTCAGAACCATCCTATTCATCTCTAGTTCCCCACTCCCATGGGCCACCACCAAAACCCCAATCTTCCTGTCCCTTCCCTTGCAGATCTTAAATTTCATTCCACTACCTCCTCAGAACATAAGAACATAAGATATGCCATACTGGGTCAGACCAAGGTCCATCAAGCCCAGTATTCTGTTTCCAACAGTGGCCAATCTAGGTCATATGTACCTAGCAGTTTCCCCAAGAGACACAAGTTCCACAATGCTTGTATTGGGTCAAGCATTGATATCTTCGGTCACTTCTTAATAATGGTTTATGGACCTTTCCTCCAGGAACTTGTCCAAACCTTTTTTAAACCCAGCTACACTAACAGCCTTTACTACATCCTCTGGTAACAAATTCCAGAGTTTGATTACACGTTGAGTGAAAAAATATTTTCTTTTATTAGTCTTAAATAGTTTACCCTGTAGCTTCATTGCATGTCCCCTAGTCTTTCTATATTCTGATAAGGTAAACAATGCCCTGCCTCACAATCCTTTGCTCCTGCTGCAGATCTCTGAGCTCCAGTGAGCACAGGGACTGGGTCAATCTTTGGTCATGTGTTCACATTCAGTGTCACCACTCCATTGGACCTTCCTTGGGGGAGGCGAAGCCTGTGAGCAGGGGGCTGCACGCTGACTCCATTCTTGCACTCACTGCTTTCTAATGACAGAGAAGACTCTTGAAGAGTGTAGCCCAGACTTCTACATGGGAGACAGTCAGCAGGAGGGAATGAATTGGAGATCGGGTTGGAAAGGAGAGAGGGAATCAAGTCAGTTTGGAAATCCACACAGAAAGTGGGCAGCACTGGAGATTGGTGAGGCAGCAGGGGACAGGAACCTTTATAAAATGTTGCCAGTCTAGTAGACCTGTGAACAGATCCAGATCTGGAAGGCTACATCCTACTGGAGCCTAAAAGGACCATACCTGATCTCATTCTGCATCCTTAAGGATCTGCCCCATACCTCCCCAACAATGCCTCCTTCAGGATCTCCTCAATGCCCCCAACAATGACTAATAAAACAAACTTACCTATGAGAATTGAGAAGAAGAACAGGGCTACAGGAATATTCAGGATTGGAGAAGTTATGTTCAAGAACCAGTTTGGGGTCATGGGGAAAAACCTTAAAAACAATAAGAAGAAGAACATACTGCTCCGGTTTTCTTCCACCTGTTAAATGCAAAAAAAAAGGAAAAGGGAAACTCTCAGTATATCTGGTTGAGACTCTGTTCCCTTTAGATCACAGAAACTAAAAAGGGCTGGCATATGGACTGGAGGCCTCTCCAGGGTACATGCAGGGGTAAATTTTATATAGGGTGTCTAGGTTGCTAAATGGACATTTGGATCCAAGTGTTAAAAAAAGTGCGTTAGTATTTTATAAAAGGATCGGTGAATGCTGAGCATTTATAAAATAATGCTTATAGTACCACTACAGAAGCATGTATATTTGGCATAATACACTTTTATACTACGTTTTATAACACCTTCCAAAAAACAGAACAGCATCACCAGAGGGTTTTGATCACATAAGCAACGCTATATACATTGATAAGATGCATTTTTGCATGTTACGATGCTAATTTTGTAAGTGACACCTAGAGTTCCATGCGAGTTTACATGGGTTGATGGTGCCTATTCTAGAAAGTCAAATCCATATGCATTTTACTTTATAGAAAGTGTAAGTGGCCGGTGATATGCACATATTCTCACAGTCACTTACACCAGCTCTCGAGCAGACGTATATGACTTCACATTGGGGGCCCAAAGCACACATACCCATATGTGCTCTGCCTACACTCCGCCCCTGTACACTCCCAGAATGAAAGTACATGCCATCAGTCAGAATACCACTAGGCTATAATCCATATGTAAATCTAAAATGCCATGTTTTACACGCGTAGGCTTGTGCGGAACTATAGCCACACATTGCAGAATTACCATGCATGTCCATGAGGAGCTGATTTGGGAGCAGACCTCTGAAACCAAAACATTTTGCACAGGGACGTGGTTTAGAATGCCAGAAAGATGAGCACAATTCCCTGATCCAAATAAGACGTTATCCACAGGTTATGCGAGACGCAAAGCACATGTAAATGCCAATGCGGCAATTTTCCCAGGGCATACATGATGTTCTAAAATATGGAATACACAAATACTCTGAAGGAGTGCCCAAGCAAAGCTTAGGGAATGATTTTTTTAAATCTCTGCATGTTGCCGCATCTAAGTAGTGCCTTTGCTAAAATTGCTACTTAGGAATCTAAGATGATGGGCTAAGAGAATGACGTGGCAGGTCTAAGTGATATTCTCATTCAATCACTTATCAAGACCATAGTCTGCATGCTGGATTCCAAATTGGATAAACTTAGCAACTAGGTTTGGTATCACATGGAGCACCATGTATTGCAGGCCGAGGACACAGTCAATGTCCTTGCAGAGTTCACACGTCTTAATGGCTTCGCTTGAGAAATATGAACTCAAACTCGAGGATCTTGAAAATCATTTGAGATGCAATAACGTCCATCCGGTCAGCCCTCCTGGAAACCCTCTCTGATGGTGAATTAGTAGGGCTTTTAGAAATACGGCTGCCTATTGCAGCTTCTGATTGATCAGAAGATGGGCATGCTGTGCACCAAAAAGGCACATTGTTTAGGCTGACCTGTAAAGGACTCTGTGAGGCCCTGCAAGGTTATTGCCCAGATACTCAACTCAGCACACAAAAAACACCCTCTTGCAGGCTTTACGGGAGGAAGGGGGACTTGCGGTACAATAATTGGAAGATTTTGTTGTTTCAAGACTATTCAGCTAGGCTCTCAATTCTGTCTGTAAAGAGCTGACATTGAAAAGAATGAAGTTTACCCTCCATTATCCAGCAACATTCTCACTGACTTACCAGAACACTGCATATACTTTCACCCCCCATGAGAGGCAAAGTATCATCTCTCTGAGCTGCAAGTGTTAGAGAGTGCAGCAGGCTCTGGGGATCTATGATGGATATTTGAGCTGCAGTGTTGAATAATCGTTTGTGTTGCTGGAACTTTATGGTAACTTCTGCTGGGCCAAGATAGAGCTTGGTGGGGATGACTGGATATTGGGAATATCCTACCTATGAACCTTGCGACTGTGATTCTAACCTGACACTTTCTTTCCTCCTGTTTCTTTTATTTTCCTTGTGGCTCCATGCATAGGCGATCGGTGACTCAGCTGTTTATGAAAGCTAAAATGGGATGGGACTGGTGTGGACCTAATCCAGGGTGGGATAGGATAAAGCATGGGGGGGGGGGAGGCAAAATCTATGTAAGGGGACAGTGAGGGCATTACTGAACACATTATTGAAGGATACCTTTACTGTGTGACTGGTGCAACGGCGCTAGCTGCCCTCTCCCTAGTACAGATGGTAATATGCATGCTGAATACACTCCAGGGAATGCGTAGTTACTCACCTGTAACAGGTGTTCTTCAGGGACAACAGGAATCAGTCCTCACATATGGGTGATGTCAGTGCTGATGGAGCCCGTGCGGAGCATTCCTCCAGCTTTCAAAGAAAGCCTTTGGGACATGTTACCATGCATGCGTGGTCCCCTTCCCACCCAAGGGTGCCATCTTGCTCAGTCAGAGGACATAACTAGACAGCAGTAAAAACTAAAACAAGGTAGGGAGGCAACTCCTAGGGGAGAAGGGACGTTTGTGAGGACTGATTCCTGCTGTCCCTGGAGAACAGGTAAGTAACTACTCTTGTTACAGGTGAGTAACTATGCTTTCTCTAGGAAAAAAGCAGGAAGTCAGTCCTCACATATGGGACTCCCTAGCTCCAGGCTGTCAAGGACCGAACCACGACAGCACCAATGGCGACCAATCGGGTAGCCATGAGTTGCAGAAGGTGAGTCCCCAGTGAGAGACTCTGCACAGCCCTAGTGTCCAGCGACACTGATACTCCGGTAGCCTGAACACAGAAGGGTCGGAGGGCAGGAGGGCCTACACCCCGAGAATATTACGGAGTACTGCCTGGCCAAAGGCACTGTCCCTGCAGGACTTGCTCTCCAGGCAGTAGTGAGCTGCAAACGTATGAATTGAAGACCATGTGTCAGCCTTGCAGATGGCCATCACTAGCACTGAGCGGAGGTTGGCCACCAACGTGGCCATCACCCTCACGCGATGCGCTGTGATCTGGTGCTCAAGGAAGAGGCCAGCTCGCTCATAAAGTGAGGGCAATACAGTCCGCCTCCCAAGTGGACAGAGCTCGCTTGGTCACGGGGAGCCCCAGTCTGCTGGGGTCATAAGAAACAAAAAGCTGAGGAGCTTTGAGATGGGCTTGAGTCCACAGAAAATAGAAGGATAGGACCCATTTGCAATCTAGTGTATGAAGCACTAGTTCCTCCTTACCGGTGTGAGGTCACGGGAAGAAGGTGGGGAAGACCACTTCTTGGCTGAGGTGGAAAGGAGACACCTTCGGGAGGAATTTAGGCTGCATGCAGAGCACTACCCTGTTCTTATAGAACCTTGTATATGGTGGATCTGCCACCAGATCCTCGAGTTCGCTCACCCTTCGAGTGGAAGTAAGGGTCACCAGAAAAACCACTTTCCATGACAGGTACCGCAGGTGGCAAGTGGCCAGGGGCTCGAACAGTTTTTTGGTGAGCTGAGAAAGCACCATGTTGAGGTCCCACTCTGCCCCTAAGGAGCGGAAAGAGGGCTCGGATAACAGGAGGCCCCAGAGGAACTTGGAGACCAGGGGTTGGCTTGAGAGGGGTTTTCCCTCGACAGGGTGGTGGTGAGCTGCTATGGCGCTCAAATGTACCCTCACCGAGTTAGATTTCAGCCCAGTGTGTGACAGGTTGCAGTAGGTACTGCAACACTAGTTGCACATGGCAGAAAAGGGATTCTCCTCTTTTTCCCCACTCCGGGAAGAGAACCGTCTCCACTTAAAGGCATAAGCCCATCTGGTGGAGGATTTACGGGAGGCCAGTAGAATCTACTCAACTTCCCCTGGAAGATAGAAAAGGCCAATGCTACCCTTTCAGCAGCCATGCGGTTAGCATTAGCGACCCCAGATTGGGGTGCAGGAGAGAGCCCTCCTCTTTGGACAGAAGTTCTGGGGGCTCAGCTCAGAGGGACTGGGAGTGCCACCAACATAGAAAGCAGCAGAGGAAACCAAGGTTGCCTGGGCCACCTGGGGGCAATCAGTATAACTGAGGCCCTTTCACTCTGCACCTTGAAGAGGGTCCTGGTGACCAGGGGGGAGGTCAGTGGGAACTCAAAGGGTAGGCCCTCGGACCACAAGATCAGGAAGGCATCTGCCGCCACTCTCTCTGGGTGCAGCTGACGGGAGCAGAAGCGGGTTATCTGCGTGTTGTCTGGAGAGGCAAATAGGTTCATTATGGGCCTGTCCCAGAGGTGGAAGAAATGGTTCGTCACTCTGGGGTTTAGGTGCCACTCATGTGGGCGAAGAACTCTGCTCAACCTGCCTCCTAGGCAGTTGTCATGGCCCGGGAGGTACACCACTCGCAGAAGCATTTTGTTGCATGCTGTGAAGGAGAGGCGGCCAATGTCTCCTGGCAGAAGGAGTATGAACCCGTGCCACCCTGCTTGTTGGTATAAAACATGGTGACCTGGTTGTCTGTCTGGATCAGTACAGGCTGGTGTTGCAGGCAGTGGTGGAATGCTCATAGGACCAAGAAGATTGCCCTGAGCTCCTGGTGAATGATCTGTAGGAGGGACTCCTCCTGAGACCATCTGCCCTGTGCGGCAGTCTCCACAATGTGCCCCCCATCCCAGGAGGGAGACATCTGTAGTCAGGGTCCTCTGTGGCATGGGTGCCTGGAAGGGCATTGCTGCCTGGAGGTGGCACAGGTTTTGCCACCAGTTGAGGGGCTCCACCAATTGGCAGGTAACCCTGACCCTGTCCCGTTGCCTGTCCATGGCCTGAGTCCACTGAGAGCAGAGGCACCATTGGGCTGTCCACATGTGTAAGCGGGCTAAGGGCGTGACGTGAACCGTCGAGGCCACATGGCCCAATAGGTGGAGGAGGAGATGAGCTGGCACTGACTGGCATCATTGTACCTTTCCTGCCAGTTGCCTAAGGCATTCTGCCCTTTCTCTTGGGAGGACGGCCTTGGCCTGTAATGTGTCCAACTGGGCACCTATGAACTCCAGACTTTGGGCTGGAGAGAGATGGGATTTGGGATAGTTGATGACGAACCCCAGATACTGTAACAGAAGGGTTGCACGTTCTGTGGCCTCCTTGACCTCTGAGGCCATGCCGCCCCTGATGAGTCAGTCGTCCAGGTAGGCACAGGAAGGTAGCCTCCACCATCAGGCATTTGGTAAAGCCCCTTGCCGAGGAGGCCAGGCCAAAGAGTAGCACTATGTACTGGCAGTCGGTCCCCCCACCACGAACCATAGGTACTGTCTGTGGGAGGGATGGATCAGAATGTGCGCATGCACGTACGCATCCTTTAGGTCCAAGGAGCACAGCCAATCTCCCTGGTAGAGGTAAGGCAGCAGTGTTGCAAGGGAGAGCATTTTGAACTTCTCCCTCACCAGAAACTTGTTTAAGTTTCTCAGATCTAGTATGGGTCCGACGCCCCCAGTTCTCTTTGGGACAAGGAAGTATCTGGAGTAGAAGCCTTTTCCCCACAGATGTTTGGGTACAGGCTCTACTGCGTTGTCCTTGAGCAGACTTGCGAGCGCTGAGAGCAGAAGGGTCTGGTGAAGGAGAGGCCACACTGGCTCTCCTGGAAAGAACCTGGGTGGAACCTACTGTAAGTGGAGGAGGTATCCCTCCCTTACCACCTGCAGTACCCACTGGTCCGAGGTGACACTGGACCACCTGTAGGCATAGAGTGCCAGGCGGCTCCCTATGGGCTGATGAAGGTCTCCCAGAGGAGGGGAGGCCTTGCCCCAGGAGTCAAAAGCTCCCCCGGGCTGGGTGGGAGCTTTGGCCTGGAGCTTCTGTGGCTTCTGGGCCCCATGATTTTGTCTTTTAGGGCAAGGACCCTGCTGCTGGCCCAAGAAGGCTAGTAATGGTGACTCTGATGAAAGGGCCCCTTTTTCCTTGGGAATAGGGGTCTTTTCCCCGATGGTTTCTTATGGAGGAAGGATGAGATCTTTTTGGAGAGCCTCTGCCGAGTTACCACGTCGGTCTCTATCTCAGCTGCCTTGGTCGGTCAAAGGTTTGCCAAACAGGTCCTCCCCAGTACAGGGGACATCGAGCAGCTTGTCTTGGACCCACTGCTTGAGATCCAAAGACTGCAGCCAGGCGCCAATGCCAGTTGCTGCTACCCGAGCCACTGACTCAAAGCCATCATAGGCTGCCTGGAAAAGGAACTTTGAGCAGCCCTTGATCCCGGAGGTCAGGGAATGGAACTGCTGAAAACTTGGACAATTCCTGAGTTAAGGCCTTGAGATACATGCCTATGTATAGCTCATAGGCCTGCATATGACACCCCAACATCGGGCCCTGGTAGCACTTGCAACCAAGGGCATCGAGGGCTCTAGCATCTCTACCATGGGGAACAGAAGAATGGGTCTTCTATAAGAACATAAGATATGCCATACTGGGTCAGACCAAGGTCCATCAAGCCCAGTATCCTGTTTCCAACAGTGGCCAATCTAGGTCATACATACCTAGCAGTATCCCCAAAATACACAGGTTCCACAATGCTTGTATTAGGTCAAGCATTGATATCCTGGGTCCCTTTTTAATAAAGGTTTATGCAACTTTCCTCCAGGAACTTGTCCAAACCTTTTTTAAAACCCAGCTACACTAACAGCTCTTACTACATCCTCCGGTAACAAATTCCAGAGTTTGATTACAGGTTGAGTGAAAAAATATTTTCTCTTATTTGTCTTAGTTTACCCTGTAACTTCATTACATGTCCCCTAGTCTTTCTATATTCTGATAGCGTAAACAATCGATCTACGTTTACCCGTTCCACTCCATTCATTAATTTATACACCTCTATCATATCTCCCATCAGCAGTCTCTTTTCCAGGTTGAAGAGCCCTAACCTTTGTAGCCTCTCTTCATAGGAGTAGCCTTCCATCCCCTTTACCATTTTGGTGGCTCTTCTCTGTACCTTTTCTAATAACGCTATATCCGTTTTAAGATACAGTGATCAGAATTGCACACAATATTCAAGGTGCGGTCGTACCATGGAACGATACAGAGGCATAACATCCTTTGTTTTCTTTTTCCATTCCTTCTAACACTTAGGTTTTTGCATGGTTGACTCGACAACCATGGAGTTATGTAGGAACTGGGGTTTGTGGAACCCTGGCCCTTTCCTGACATGGTACATGGCATTGAGACATCGGCTGACCACCGGTACCAATGCCAGGGTCTCCTACATCCTCAACAGAAGCCACTCGAGGATCGGCTGCAGCGGCACCATGAGAGTTTCCTTGGGGGAAGACTCATACTGGAGAATCTCCAGCTCTTCGGTGCGCAGGTCCTCCTTCACCTCGGTTTGCACTGAGAGGGCTCTGGCCATATCCCTGACAAAGTCGTGGAAGGCCAAGTCCTCCAGGAGGATAATGGCGCTGGAGCGCCGAGAGCGACTGGTCTGAGAAGATGTCTTGGTGCCGTCTGGTTTCCAAGGATGCCTCGTTATCAGTCTCCCACTCGGGGTCGAGGGGTGATGACGAATCCAAGGCCCTGCGTCTCCTTGCCTCGAGGCTTGGGGCCTCCAGAGGACCTGGGGTCCAAATCATGGAAAATGGCCAGGGAGGTTTGGATTCCTGAGGAACGGGACCGGGACCTGGACCTTGACCGGCACGGAGAGCTTACCCAAGGCCAGTGGCACTCGGAGCACGGCTCGACGACTGGGGACCTCCCCAAAGTTGGGGGGCCAGTGGTCGGGGCAGATGATGCAGACGAACCAGCCATCACTGCCTGCTGCAGGGCCAGGATAGCAGTGGTGTTCTGTGCCGCCATTCTGGTTTCCAAGCCAGAAGGCTCCACAGCTTTTGGTGTGGGCACCGAGGATCTCAGGCCCGTTGCCAGCACTCTGACGAGTGCATCTTCGACAAGGACTACGATCTCGAGGAACCTCGCACGGTCTCCGCCAGCCAAGAAATCCTTTTTGAGAATTTTGGTAGGGTGCTTCTCGGAGCCGCCCCAGTCCCTCCGAGGGATTTTACCAGGTTTCATTGGTGGAACCTCAATGGACTTCAAGGATTTCTTCTTTCTTTCGGGGTCCGAGGTCTTCTCGGAGGAGCCGCTGTCATAGGACTCCAAGGATGCTCGGGTCTCACAGGAAGTGCTGGGCTTGGAGCTCGGCGTCGAGGAAGCCGGTGCCCAGTCGGACCTTGGGAACAGTTTCTCCTGCAACTCCATTGACTGCAGCGATCACGTTTTTTGAACCCACTGGGAGACATGGTGGGAAACACCCGGCCAGGGTCGACAACTCCCGGGCGAAAAAAGGCACAAACTCTTGTTGAGGCAAGCCTCGATCAAAATAAAAAGGGAAAAAAGCAGAGAACAGCGCCAGGACCGACGCCAACTCGAAGCGGGAAGAGGAACTGGTACACAAACCAGGAAAAGCTAACTTTTAAGGATATTAGCAAGGATTTTTTCCAGGGAAACAGGACAGATGTCCATTGGACTCTGCGGAAAAAAGTAGTCTGAGCAAGATGGCACCCTTGGGCAGGAAGGGGACCACGTATGTGTGGTAGCATGCCCCAAAGGCTTTCTTTCAAAGCTGGGAAAATGCTCCGCGCGGGCTCCGTCGGCGCCGACGTCACCCATATGTGAGGACTGACTTCCTGCTTGTTCCTGGAGAATTAATGTACTAAAAGAAAAATCTAAATAATGCACCAAATAACACAATATTTTAAAACGAAGAGCATTTGTAGTATTTTAGAATGTATGCAGGTACTTTAAACACTCAGCTCCCACTCAACCCTAGTCCTCTCATCTTCCTGTAGGCCATGTGAACAGTGGTGTTCAACAGCACTAAAGGAAATTCTGTGATTATTGACAATCATAAAATGATTTGCTTATTAGTTATTTTGGTAGGTTGTCAATGGCCAATAGACTTCAAAAAATCAGTATTAAAGAAGACCTGGTAAATCCACTGTTTGCCCCAGGACAAGCATTGTGGAACCTGTGTGCTTCTTAGGGAACCTGCCAGGTACTTGTGACCTGGATTGGCCACTGTTGGAAACAGGATACTGGGCTTGATGGACCTTAGTATGACCCAGTAATGCATTTCTTATGTTCTTAAATCTGCTAGCCTTTAATTTATCGTTGAGTTACCAAACATGTTTGGAATATATACCATCTATATTAGCTGTTTCGGTCATTTTGTGAATTAACAACAAAACCTTATAAAATTCACACAAAACCTACTGAGTAATTCTGTCATACCATAACAGCACAACTTCCAGAAATCTCACAAGACTCTTCCTAAAAAAAAAGACATAGCTGTACACACTGCAGTGGGAGCTAAATCAATATGTCTATTGAGAAAACTAAACAAGCTGGATTAGTACAAATCAATCCTACACAGACATCAACTGCTAACAGAATGCCTGGCCAAACACAGGACACAGAAAGACCTTTACAAATATAACAAGTAGCCACTAACTAAAAATAGAAATATGTAGACAAAAATTAGACGGATACCCCAAAAGGCCAGACTTTGCATGCAAGGTAACATCTAAGAAATAGACACATTAATGCGTTTCCTCTGTATTATGCAAAATAAAAAGGGTCATGTTTATTAAACATTAGGACACACTATCGGCCACCACACTCATAGGAATAACATGGGTGCTGCAGCAAATAGCGGGCACCTCTCCATCCACTCAGACTTCATTCTTTCTTACTATACACTTTAGTAACATGGCTCAAAGATAGCAGATGTAAATTTCAAAAGCTGACATATTCCAATCACTAAATTAAAAATAAAGGGCCCGATATTCAAAAGGATTTACACGGTTTACAGCCCTGTAAACCGTGTAAATGCCTCAAACTGGAATATTCAATAACATGAACAGTTAGAGCTGCTGAATATCCCCGATCTCCGCAGAATGCCCTAATGCTAACGGTTTAGCATTGGGGCATGTCTTTGGCGTTCCAGGGAGGAGGAGAAGCAGCGACAGTCAATAACTAGGCAGCGGCGATATTGCATGCTGTCCGATTAGCGACCTGCAGCTAAAAGATAGGCAAAGCAAAAGCTGACCTATCTTTTAGCCGCAATATCGCCACTGCCCAGTTAGCTAGTGTGGCTGGGAGGCTGTGCAGCAAACCAGGGTATTCAATGCCGGGACAGCATATAACCCCGGCATTGAATATCAGGGGTTAAGAATATTGGGCCCAACATTTTTAAATTGTGCCTTTGTTGTCTGGACATTTTGTTTTTCTAATCATGTTGGTTCCAGGGGCTGGTTTCTGCTTTATTGTGCATTCTCTTAACGTTTTTCTAGTCTCCTGTCCATTTGTCATTTTTTTTTTTACTCTCCTCCTGCCTTCTTCACTAGATATCTAGAATAACCTCTGGATGTCTAGGATAGCCTAATGGTTAGAGCAGAGGGCTAGAATAAGGCAGCCACTGTTCAAATCCCACTGCTGCTGTTGTCGACATTGTGCCCAGTACTGGGGATGATGCAGTGCTGTCTTCTCTACACCCTCTGGGTGTTTTCTATGGTCTTTATCTGCTACCAAATTTCTATATTTCTATGAAAGAAAGCTCTGCAACAAGGGGGCATAGGATGAAGGTGAAAGGTGACAGACTTAGGAGTAATTTGCAGAAATATTTATTTACAGAAAGAGTGGTAAATATGTGGAATAGTCTTCCAGTGGAAATAGTAGAGACAAAGCCTGTATTTGATTTTAAGAAAGCATGGGACAAATACAGAAAATCTCTAAAGGAAAAAAGGTGGACTGTAGAGCTTAGTAGCTGATGTGGAAGGGCAGACTGGATAGGCCATATGATCTTTATCCGCCGTTATGTTCCTTTCAGTTTTCTTCCATTTATTTTTCTGCCTCTCTATCCACTCAGATTTCATTCTTTCTTACTATACTGTCTTCAATCACGCTTTATTTTTTAACTGCATCTCTCCACAGCTTTTCATCTTGTTCTCTCACTCTGAGCACCCCATTCCCCAGTCTTTCACTAACTTCCCTTCTTTAACCCAAATCCAATATCTTCTCTCTCTCTCCTACCTCCCACCCATCAGCGTCTTCTCTCACACTCTACCCCTCTCTCCTCCCCCTTCCATCTAGCATCTCTTCTCTTACCCCCCCCCCCTCCCCCGGCCCCCCAAATCAACCCTCTCTCTCTCTGCACCCTTCCCTAGGTCAAGCATTTCACCTAGTGTGCTATATCTCTCCTCTATCTTTCTACTCCCCTTGTGTCCAGCATTTCCCGTCTGTCTTTCTACCACCACCCACTCCCCTCCCATGTCCAGAATCTCTCTCATCTTTCTATTCCCTGTGTCATACATCTCAACTGTCACTCTATTAACTCGCCATGTCCAGCATCTCCCCTATTACCTTATTCCCTCCCTCTGCCACAACATTCCCCCCATTTGTGCCCCTAGCTTTCCTTTCCCTATTCCTGAGCCAGTATATTACCCAACTTCAACTTCCTATGCTCACTCTGCTAAACCAACATATCCCCTTCCCTAGCATTTCCTGCTTCTTCCCTCTCCCAACATCCCCCATATGTGTTTAGCCTTCCTTTCCCCATCCCTAAGCCAGAATATTCCATGTCACCAAACTTCCCCTCTTGTGTCTACTCCCCAAGCCACCATCCATTTCCCTTCCCCCTTGCTCCATCATACATCACCTGCTTCTTCCCCTCCCCCATTGTGGTATCTCCTAATCTTTCTTTTCCCTCGCCACTGCTGTATCCTTTCACCCACGGCAGTGGCTAAACACTTAAAATGGCTCTTCGGGAGTTGACCTGACTCCTCCAAAGGTGTGGTGCCCAGGAAAATGCTTTGATCCCACTGTGTGTCTGGAGCCCAGGAGATTAGTTGGCAGCCGGAGTGTTGTTGAGCCACTCGATACGGGGGGACTGGTATCCATTGCCATAGCCACACCACCGCCAGCCTGTGTGGAAGCCCTGTAGGGTCAATGAGCCGGCAGGGGTGTGGCTACGGCAATGGATACCATCGGTGCCGTTCTTGGAGTTGAGCACACTGAGATGAATGCGCTGCAAGGAGTGGTTGGTGGGATGACTTTGGATGTGTTTCTTAGGCCACTTGATCGGGTTACCCTTGAATCCATTTGGTGCACTATTAAGCAGCTGGCGGAGGCGTTGTTACCTCAAGTTCAGTCTATGAAGTTACAGCTCCAGTCTACACAATCTGACTGTGCTAGGAATACAGAGGACATCTCTTAACTGCAAATATTTAGTAATGATGTATATGTGAAAATGGAAAGTAATATAGAAGCTACTATGAAGGATAACAGGCTTCTGAGGATGAAGATGGAACAACTGGAAAATGCCTCGAGATTGTCTAATTTGCGTCTTATTAATTTTCCTAAATCTTTGTTAGTGATACCTAAGAAACGTTTAAGAAGTATATGACAGAGGTATTGGGAGTTCCTCCAGAATCCCATCCTCCGATCACAAAAATATATTATCTTCCATAAGGCAAGAGGGCCCCTGTTACTGAGGGGTCACCGTTGTTGCAGCAAATAGAGGAGTTGGATGTTTCTGCTATTTTGGACAGTACAGATGTAACAGTACCTGCAACATGTTTAGTTCAATTTGCTCTTTCATCATATAGGGACTGGTTCTTGTGTATGTTCTTTAGGAAGCGCAGTGTAGAATTTCAGGGGTTACAGGTTCAGGCTTTTCCCGATTTGGCGCGGGAGACGCAGCGGCGACAGAAAGAAATTTCTCCTTCTTTGCCCTAGGGTTTCTCAGTTAGATGCTGTTTTCTTTTTAAAATATCCATGTAAATGCATTGTTAGATTCCAACTACATACCATGTTTTTGTATACCCCTCTAAGCTTATTTCATTTCTAAATTCTCACCCATGTCCAGGTACCATTATGGATGTATCTGAATCTGCCTTAAGTTAGGTGATTGGCTGTACACTGGCTTCTTTTTCCTTCATGTATGATTAGTTTTCTTTTCCTATGGAACCTCCCTTATGTGGTGGGCTAGGGGTTGGGACTGGTGCATTTATGTTTTTGATATTGTTTTTCTTCTTGTCTGATATAGATTGATAATGCAGGTTTTGGGAACAAGTCCTTACTTTGTCTGCCCTTATTGGGAAAGATCTTCCCATGATTCTGCAAGTTACCCTGTTTGATGAGCTTTCCTTGTAGGGCCCTCTGAAAAGGGTCTTGTTCTTATCAAAGGCATTCTTTCTGGTGTGCAAGTGTTTATTGATTTGTTGGCGTCTGCTGGATTCTTCAACCTTGACCCAATGGAGAATTCTCCCAGTTCGTCCTTATGTTGATAGAGTGAAAAGCAGTGTGGGGGAGGAGAGTAAGCTCTGCATTGGTGGAAGTTTCAATTGATTTGAGAGATGTACTGAATTTACTGTCCCCTACCCCCATGTTTCATAGCCAAATTTTGAATCTGTAGAAATATTCTGCAATGCATCCCTTTATTCCTTAGTTGATGCTGTTTCCTGGTTGCTGCTGTTTGGCCAGGGAGAGGGAGGGGGCTTGTAGGAGCTCATACTGTTACTTAGGGTCCATGTGCAATAAGAGCCACATACATGTTGGCCCAGGAAGACATGTTAATGCAGTTGTAGTGATAATATTCACCTGTTGGATTATGGGGCAGGAGTTTGGAGGAATTGGGGGGGGGGGGGATAAGAAGATAAAATAAGTAGCTGTACATTGGTCTTTATATAATGCTTTATAACCTGAATTAATTTTTCAGCTCCACCTTTTACCTTGAGTTCAGAGTGTCAGAGGGAAGGAGAGAAAGCACGCCCTCCGAAATAAAAAAACTGGATAGCCATTTAACGGGTGAAGTTGGATAAACGATTCCCCTGAAGAAACGAATAGTGAAACGAAGAAGTGCTTCGCAGATATGCGTCGGGAACATCTTCTAAAATGAGAATCGTGGCTTCTTATCAAAACCAACAGACAAATGCAGATAAGCAAAGTTTTCCGGTTTTAAGGAAATTTGAATTATATGGTTGTTGGATATCTTAAAAAACTGTGAATAAGGTATTCAGGACTGTGGAGTGAATTTAAAGATTTTATATTGCTTACAGATTATAAAAGAAGAAACTAGAGAAAAAAAGAAAAAAAAGAAGAAACTAGTGAAAATAATATAAAAGTAAAATTGAAAAATAATTATATTGGTTAAAAAATAATAACAAAGAAATGGTTAAAAACCCCCTAAATGCAACAGTGTGAAGGGTCGTTGATGTGGAAAAAGGCAGGTTCAATCCAGCAAGTCTGGCTGAATAAAGGCCTCATAATATGCTGAGACCCAGTTGCATTAGGTAAGGATTTTCCATTTCCATGCAGGAGAGTAACTTGAAATGAACTCAAGGTAAAAGGTGGAGCTGAAAAATTAATTCAGGTTATATAGCTATATAGGCTCTATAAGGTGACCATATTTATTTTATATAATGCTTGCCTTCAGGTGCTTAGATGAATAGCTGTACTATTTTTTGTAATGTACAAATAAAAAGATTTAAACTAAAATTGCTAGTTATACCAATAGTCTGATCTATACATGTAAATGGCACTTAAGCCTTCTAAAATTCAATCTCAAGTGTTATAAGAAGGGGTTCTCATGGATCAGAAGGTACAGAAATCCAACAACATGCAAAATATCACTATCCTATTAAACCAACCTCCCCCCAACTCAGTTGGCTTCAAATGCCCCAGCAGACTTTCTGAGAAGGAATGTTAATCCCTGTGACAAATCTGAATTCCATCGTAAGTCATATAATCTGTACTGTCAAAATTCCACCTGCAAAAACAACATAGTGAGGTTCAAAAAGACTTTGACCCTTTATTTCATAACTACAATATCCATTAAACACTGCACAGCACTTTGAACAAAGTAGAGCACGCAGATCAATAGCACAGCAATTCTTTAGTCCCTTTGTCCAGGAAGCATTGCTGCATGGTTAAGATAGTACAGTGAGGGATCTGCAGGGTAACTATACAGTAACTATAAGGTAATCTGAAACAATTATAGGGAGCTGATGTTCAGTCTTCTTTCAGTTCACCCAATGTTAAATCAGAGTAAAGCCTGTTAATTAAGATCACCCCATGGCTAAAACATTTTTGAGCTTTAGGTTTTCTATTATGTTTGCTGACTCTGTAAATAACCTTGCCAAGCCAAAAGAATGTAAGAATATCCAGTGTGAGAAAGGGAAGCAACTGCTTTAAGAGAAGGGAAAATACATTTAAAATAAGGTCATTATTCACAAGACAGCCAACGTATCATTTTAAAACCAAGGGTTCTCAACTCAGTCCTCAAGACACATCCAGCCAGTCTGGATTTTAGGATATCCACAATAAATATGCAGGAGGTGGATTTGAATGCACTGCTTCCACTGTATGCAAATCAATTTCATGAATATTTATTGTGGATATCCTGAAAACCCAACAGAGAAGTGTGTCCTGAGGATTGGGTCGAAAACCCCTGCTTTAAAGAGATAATTTATTCATTTCAGTTAGGAGCTATTTATGCAATCCTACTTAGTGCTGACTATCAGCACTATGTGTATAAACCAGAATGTCTCCTGGCCTCCCTCCTCCTCCTAAATGCACATCTTTTGACTGGATACCAAGATGTGCAGCTAAATGTTCTACAATGGCTGACCTCAAATTTTAAAGAAAAGAATTCTGCACCTAATTATAAGGTTAACTACATAAATCCTTTTGGATAATCAGCCTCAGTGTGTGCATTTGTAGACACATAGTGCTATTCAGGAGAAATCCTCTAGTTCTCACCAAACAGCTTGCACATAGGGAAGTTACAAGACTTAATCAGTGGTGATGCAGAGGAAGGGACTGTGGATTTGTATTGTCTGGAATTCAGACTAAATATGGGGTCAACAAATGTAATTATTTTAACAGGAAAGGGCAAAGCTTTTCACAAGTTAGGAAGTGTTTACAGTGTATACTTCGATTACAAGGAAACATTTTAAAACCATTTTGTGGGTTCTCATGACAGAACATGTAGGGACAGAGGGCCCAATGTTCAGCAGAGGTGGCTAGTGTGATTACAGAGCCTAGCCATCGCTTCTAAATATAAAACATGGATATTCAAAGCGGGGGCCATATCCGACCAATGGCATTGAATATCCAGGTCAGCTGCGGAAGCAGGAAGCTAAATGGGTAGCGGCAATATTCAGTCACTGCCCGGTTATTTTTGGCAGCAAAAGTTAGAACAGCTTTTGCTGAGCCATGTTTTTACTGCCGAGGGATAACCGGACAGTGGCTGAATATCACTGCTGAGCAGTTATTCCTGGGTATTGCTCACAGAACACCCCCAAAACACTCTGATGCTAACCAGTTAGCATCAGGACATACAACGGCTGTACCCATGGATATTCAGTGGCACTTACCGTGTTAGTGTCACTGAATAGCCCACTTAGGGGCATTTACGCGGTTTACAGGCCTGTAAACTGTAAATTCCTTGGAATATCAGACACAGAGAGTCTGGTTTCAAAGCAAACATGAAATTAAAAGAGGAAGCCTGAGATTGCTAACTTGTCCCAACAGGCTTGCAATATCTCCTGTCTCATATGATTTATTTGCCAGGATAGGTGGTGCACTTCTGAGAATGGGCCAAAGCTCTATGTGAAGCTGCAGAGATCGAAGTACTCAGGCAATCAGTTCAATGACTATGTGCTTGCAAATCCTAGGGATTTAATGAAGTTAGCAGCGAGATTTAATGTGACCCCCTTTCAGCTGTTAAAAGCTTAAGAAGTAGCTCCCTTCTAAAAGAAAAATGAAACATTTTCTATGTCATCTCTCTCCTCTTGTCCTCTGCTCCCTCATCCTGCAACCTGGACAACAGAAATATAAAGGCTCTTTAACGGGATCTGGCCCTGAACCCCGAGGTGAAGAAAATGGGTAAAGGAAACAAACATACATGGGGGGGAATAATTTTATAATATATGCATTTAAAATGCTTCTTAAAAAATAACCTCCCCCATGCAAAGTACATGCTGTGCCAAATAGGTGCATTATTGTATGTGACCTAGGTATAGGACTGGATGGAACACAGGTGGAGTCACAAAGTATGTGCATAGATTATAAAATACACACCTATGTGCCTACTTTTGCCATGTATATTTACATCTGCTCCCAAGCTGAGTATAAATGCACATAGCTGCATATTAGCCTCAATTTTGGTGGTTTTATACACACAAATACCTATGTGTCTTTATAACAAAGGCCTATAATAGGTACCTACTTGGTTCCCCATCTAGGCGAGCCATTATAAAATTAGCCTCATGATGTGAAGATTATGGTCAAAAAAGTGACATTTTACTTACTAGAAAATGTCCTTTCCTTGAGTCCTGCTAGACCAGTCCAGACAAGTGGGTTGTGTCTCCCTACCAGCTGAGGTGGGGACACAGAAAATGACCTCATCCTACTATGTCAGTAAATACAGCTAAGGGCACACCTTAGTAATTGTACCCAAGCACATGGTCAAGACTGGTTGATCACACACAACCTCAGTGAGGATAACCAAGTTCAACAGAACAAGGAATTAAAATTATGTACAGGATCATCTTCAGACAGAAGGTCTGTCAAAAGGATATGGGCTCGCAGGACCAAGCACAGAGAAACAGAGCAGACCATAACAGGTTACAGGGTGGGTCCTGGACTGGTCTAGCAGGGTGCAAGGAAAGAGCATTAAATGGTCTTGCTAGACCAGACCAGGCAAGTGGAATGTGCCAAAACTACAACTCCACTAGGTGGGAAGAAGAAACGGTAGCTTTCAAGACCTCTAAGCCAAAGGCTGTGTCTGCCCAAGTGTGGACATCTAAGCAGTAGTACTTGACAAAGGTGAAAAGTGATGCCCACATTGCCACCTAACAAATGTCTGAAGGGGTGACTGAGCTCTGTCCACGAGGATGCCTATGCCAAAGTTGAATGTGCATGCAAACCCTCTGGAACTGGCCAGTTCTGCAATAGATACTCTGAAGCAATGATTCAGCACTCCAGGATAGACTTGGTGGCCATGCTACCCTTACACAGGCCTGCAAACAGCACAAAGAAATAGTCTAACTTGCAAAAGGAGTTAGTAACCTTGAGATACCAGAGAAGCACTCTCCTGACATCCACCAAATAAAGGTCCTTGTCCTTCCCGCAGCAATGCTTCTTCAAAAGGGAAGACAGACAGACCACCTGATTAACATGAAAGGATGACACTACTTTGGGCAAGGAGGGAACAGGCCAAATGTATACAGCCTCCTTCAAGAAAGACAAGTAAGGATCTCTGCACGACAGTGTTTGTAACTCGGATATCCATCTCGCTGAATAGATTGGGACCAAAAAGATGGTATTAAGGAACAGATGTTTAAGGGTGGCCCACTTCAGGGGCTCAAAGGACTCTAACATCAAGGTCCAGAGAACTAAGCAGAGATCTCAAGAGGGAATGACTGAACATAGAGGACGACACAAGTGTCACACCCCCGGAAGGAAGCATGTCACATTTGGGTACAGAGCAATGGGGTGCCCCGCTTCTGGCCCCCTGAATCATAACAAGGCAGCTACCTGAAACTTCAGGGAACTAAGAGAGAGGCCATTGTCAAGCTTATCCTGAAGAAAAGCAAGCAAGGAAAGCAAGTGCGCCTTATCAGGACCAGCTTGATGCTCATGGCACCAATGCATAGATAGGTGCCAGACGTGCAGGCAGATAAAGCTGGTAGAACCTCACTTTTACAAGTGTGGGAACATCATGGCAGGAGAATAACTCTTTGGTTGTACTCACTCTAATCGCCAGCCTTCCAAAATCAACTAACTTAGTTTCCTCTCAGGGATGCTGAAATGCTTTACAAATAATAACGAGAGAGGAGAAAAAGACCTCAGTTTAGTTCAATATCCTTCTACACGGCATTAGAAACTATGCCGAAAGGGGAGTTGCCTTTAACACACATCCTTGGTCATAAAAAAACTCCTCGTCACTTTTTTTTTCAATAATTTTTTTAAAAATTCTAAATATTAAATTTTCAATTTTTAATTATCCCAATAAATTCATTCATTCCCAATATACCAAGCTTTACTAAACTATACTTGGCAACATCAGCTCTGCTTAATTACACCTGGAATCGCCAGTTCACTTCGGATTCCATTCCTATAAACAAAGCATACAAGGAACTTTGCTGGAGCATAGTCACATATCACCAATCCCAAAGCAACCAATGAGTACTTAGCTTTATAGGTTTGAGCGTCCCTCAAAGAAAACCCTATAAAGAAAAGTCCTATAAATATCTTTGTTTCGCAAATTGCTTCGTCAGGAGCAATTCAGAATATTTTTACAAATAGTTATAATATATCCCTCAAAGAATAGGTGAGCTCCAGCATAGCATCTGGTATCACCGTACTCTCTAATATTTAAGTCAAGAACCAATCAAAAAGAAAGGGAGGAAGAGCAACACAACGATCATATCTCACTTTTAAGGAATTTGCACATAACAATTCCAAAAGCTTACTACTACTCCAAAAGATCAAATACCTTAAAAAAATACTCCCCAATTGATCGCATTATTCAAGCCAGAAAGCTCTAATGAATGTAACTCAAAAATCCATTTCTGTTCATGCTGCAGGAGTAATCCATCTCTATCACTCCCGCACAAATTCAATGGAATATGATCAATAGCCATGCACCTCAAATCTTAAAATGTATCATATTCCATTGAATTTGCACGGGGGTGTGAATATCCGATTCAATGGTAATTGGCGCCACTAACTGGAAAATGGGGATATTCAGCTTGCTATCCAGACAACAAACTGCATAAAGTTCGCACAGCCTTCTTTCTGGCCTAATTTCTGTGTATAGTTACCCATTAGTGGTCTGAATAAAGCTGCTAACCAGGTCTCCTAACTTCACCCCAGCTCTGCCCATGGACTGCCCCCGCGCTTTCCGGATAATCCCAAAGAAACATTCAGCAGAACTATCTTGATAGTATCACTGAATATCTCACTGGTCTGCACTGATGCTTTTGAATAATCAGCCCCTAAAACATTAATGCCTGGTCTAAGACAGGTGTTCAATCTTATGTACACGCAATAAAACCTGTCATACTAGGTAGTGTGTGCCCATTTGCATCCTGAATTCTTTCATCAGCATGCTTGTATATCCTTATTTTACTGCTTGCATGCTAAGGTCCCTCTGAACTGGCTTTGTGTATATTCGAGGGTCTTCATGCACTGCCTGTGTGCATAGACCCCTCAGAGCAGTCTGATCCATCCAAACGATGACACTACAACTATAGCATACAACAGCTAAAAAGGGATTTCTGGAAAGGCGCTATAGTACAATAGGGGGCATGGTCCTAAGATGTGCAGTTTTGTTTCAAATAAATGTAAAAATATAATCAAGGAATTTTCAAGAACTATGGCTAAGGGGCAAGGTTGAGACTAGGCTAAAGATTAGTTTGGTGATTTGCTCAGTTTGTATAGAGGACAAAGGTGTGTTGATTTTTTTGTAAGACTGACAGCATTCTCCTCCTCCAGCAACTCACAAAATCCTTCTGAACACATGAGAGAGGACAGAGCACTTGACTGCAAAATTTGCAGACAGATGAAATCCTGAAATCTTGCTTCAGATTCCTGGAAGTCAACCTGAGCTCATTAGAAAAGCAAAGGAACTATATAAAACAACCAATGGGGAAAAAAAATCAACCTTTAGAAAATTCCATGCCTTAATGGTTGAATTCAATCCTCGTGAAGCAGGTATATGGGCAGAAGTTCATTCATTACCTTTGTTTGAAGTATTGCTACCTTCTCGGGAAAATAGTAGACTACAAACTGCTTCCCAAAGGCACTGGAGAGCAGGAAACAGCAAGTCGCACCCATTGAGGTCAATGTACAGCAGAGAAATAACCCCAACCATGGACCAAACAAGGCCCCCGCCAGCATATTCTGAAAAGACAGCAGCAGAAGTACACATTTTAATAATGGATCTACGACAGGGACAATAGGCATGTCTCTCTTCCCCTTTTGCTTTCATTCTAGTAATAGGCTGAACAGATCTGTCCTAATCTGCCTCCATCTATTAAACCCAGCTATTCCACTCCTGAGATTCACACACTGCTCTGCCAATGCACCTCAGTCCAGTGCTATAACAGTTCTGGCTGTTCCACTCCTGGCTTAAACCTGAGCCGAGATCAAATAGAGCAAAATGTGAAGATAATTTTATAGCAGATCTCTCCTAAAACTATTTCACTTTCCAAGTGTGAACTGATACAGCCAGCACTTATATCCCCTAAAACAGTGGCATCATTTTAACACCAAGTCCAAAAAAAATTCTATTTTCCACTGTATGAGTTTTGAGAATGGAAGTATTTTCACTGCTGTCCTAAGTTCCAGATACTATTAAAACAGGTCCTGGTTGTTTCATGGCACCACTTGCCACTTTGAAAGCTAAAATGTAAAGTATTTTTATTCAAGGATTCTGTCAAGGTAAAATAACTATGTACTACTTTGCAGTATTTCTGCAGTTTAAGTACAGCACTGACATTAGTGTATACTCATGGAACAACTTAGGAACCATGAGAGAGGGGAACTCATGCCTAGGCACAGTTCAGGGCTGCTTAACAGAGCAAGGTTAGAGTTGATCTTGTAAAAGCAGAGCTTACCAAAAAGCTGGAGCCTGGGATAGCGAAGCATTGCTTGTAGAGGTAAGCACTGCAGAACAACAGCAGGACATAACTTGGATGCTCTCGCTTGTAAAACTGCAGATATTCTGCCAGCTCCCGCAGTTCATCCAGGTCAGAAGGAAATTTTAGTGCCCTAAGATGAATGAGGAAGAAGTGAGGGAGAAAGAGAACATACCTAAAGAAGTCTTTGAAAAAGGACATTTAAGCTATGGCCAGACAACCAAATGCAATTTTACCATTGTTGTAATACCAGTCTTCTCTTTGTTCATGTGACGTGTCAAGTAACAATTTCTTGTTTTAAAAATATTGCCTGACTTCTGGTTCTGATGGTGATGTGGAGGAGTAGAGGTTGGTGAGGCTGTGGCACTACTGTATTAGAAAACTCTGTATTTCAGCCTTTGGAGAAAGCCCCAACCCTTCAGAACTGGAAGACCGCGATGCCCAAATTGCAGAAGGGGAAAGCTTGCAAGTCTATCAAAGATCTTTATACAGAGAGAGCTAAAAACCTTTCCCCACTCTACAATGATTCTAAGATGGCAGACCCTGGCGCAAAAGAAAATAAAAACCCAGGAATAATCCCAACACTGGAGTAGACTTATGTATAATATTACAAGAAATTCAAGATTCTAAAGCTGAGATAATGACTGCAGTTTTGGAGCGATTTGAATAAAAATTCAAGGGTGTGTTAAATAGACTTAGGGAGGTGGAGGAGCATGTTGAAGGAAGAACATGCCGCTGAGAAAGATGATGTTGTAAAACTCTGTAAAATGGTTTGATGGATACAAGAAAAAGTAGGAGGATCAGAGCAGAGATCGTATTTTTGGAGTTCTAGAGGGTGTAGAGCTCCCTGACACCATGGCATTTGACAAGCAGTTACTAGACATGTGATTTCCGCTAATCATTGCCTCTCCCTCCTATAGGGAAGGAGACAAGGCCCAAACTGGCACTGGGTAAGTGGCCTAGGGCCATTGTACAGTTTTTCCAGTATTATTTATTTAAATCAGTTTTATATACCACCTTATCCTTCAATCAAAGTGGTCAACAAGGCAACAAAGGGTCTACATTGAGGGAAGGGAAGACAATAAGATAATACATTACAGTAAATTACAGTACATTACAGTATATTACATAAATTACAGCAAGTTACATTTCATAATAATTCATTGCAATTACATTAAACAAATAACTGCAATCCTATAAAATGTTAAAATAAGTCTAAAGATTGTAAGAAAATTAAAATTCAAATGGTTAGAAAGACATTTTGGTCTATTAGAGTTAGGTTAGTTGCCATATGCTTCAATAAAATAGGTATGTTTTAAGGGACTTTTGGAAATCTTTGATATCAAATTGAGTTTTTAATTCATCAGAAATAGAATTCCATAGTTGTGGTGCCATAAAGGAGAAAGCCCTATTAGATGTCATTTGTTTGGATCTATTAAAATTCAAGTGGGAATTGAGTCTGTTGGTAGACTGTGAGCGTCTGGGTCTTGAACTTATGTCTTTAGAAATAATAGTTGTTAGAATATTTGCTGATGATTCATGCAAAATTTTGAAAATGTTCATAAGATTCTTGAATTTTGATCTTATAGTGACTGGAAGCCAATGCAATTCTTGAAGCAAGGGAGTTATCTGCTCATATTTTGTAGAATTCATTATAGTTCTTGCGGTGGTATTGTGTGCCAGTTGGAGGGGATGGGTAGTATGTTTTGGAAGACCTTGATAAAAGGATATTTCCAAAGTCGAGAGAGATGGGCCTTCTAAGGGCGAGTCCAAAGACTCTATGCAAGCTGAGCAGATACCAGAATCCAGTGACAACACTTACCGCAGACTAGATAGTGCTTCTCTGAAGGTGGCATAAGAACCTCCACTGCCACCAACAGTCAGGCAATGCAGTCTGAAGGCACGCTAAGTCAGCGCATTGCATCTCACACCAAGTCTACGTGGACAGGGCCGTGTACACAGAAACCATGTGAAAGGCCATGCCCATAAGGGCCACAGAAAAAGTCACCACATGCCACCAGTGCACACTGAGGAAGGCACACAGGAAACACGAAAACTGCACAGGCAGTCAGGCAAGGCAGGAAACACCAGCTACTGCAGCCGCATGCTCCCGCCGATCGTGGCTGAGCAGGGGAGAGAGAAGAAGGACTCCTCCCTCATCCAGCGCTCCCCCACCAATCCAGCACCACTCCAGCCCAGCATTTAAAAGGAGAGCGCCATCGGATGCTCCAGACCAGCTCACCGTCTGCAGCCGCGTGCTCCCGCCGATCGGGGCTGAGCAGGGGTTGAGCTCAGACCTGGCCTGATCGGCAACGAGGAAGGAAGCAGGCAGGTATGCTCCTCCCTGCTCCCCACCGCATGGCCAATCAGGCCGAAGAAACACCGGCAATCGGACTTTAAATTTAAAGCGCTCCAAGGCACGCCCGCGCCTAAGGACCACGCCAAAGGGCCCTTTGGCGTGGCCCTTAGGCACAGAACTATGGAATAATCATGTCCCCCTCCCCCTCCCAGCAACTCCTCCGAGGAACAGACCGACCGAGGCAATGGAATTTGCACAGGGGTGTGAATATACGATTCAATGGTAATTGGCGCCACTAACTGGAAAATGGGGATATTCAGCTTGCTATCCAGACAATAAACTGCATAAAATTCGCACAGCCTTCTTTCTGGCCTAATTTCTGTGTATAGTTACCCATTAGTGGTCTGAATAAAGCTGCTAACCAGCAGCTTTATTCAGACCATGTAAGCATCCTCCCAATGTAACCCCTACTGCAATGTACCCCAGCCCAGCCTGCCTGTAATGTAATCCTTGATGGGATGTAATGTAACCCATGATGCCCAACCTGCTTGGAAGGTATTTATTGATACTGTGTGTGTAGTAAATGCTGCTTGTAATGTAACTCATTGACCCACCTAATCCCCTTCTTTCCCCTACCCACACCTCTGTATTTGTCCCATCTAGATCTTAAGCTCCCTCTGTGTTGTATCAACTAGACTGTAAGCTCTGTTGAGAAGGGACTGTCTCTATTAATTGTCCTGACTAGACTGTAAGCTCTGTTGAGAAGGGACTGTCTCTATTAATTGTCCTGACTAGACTGTAAGCTCTGTTGAGCAGGGACTGTCTCTATTAATTGTCCTGACTAGACTGTAAGCTCTGTTGAGAAGGGACTATCTGTCTGTCTCTTATTTAAATAGAAATGCGCAGTAGTACTAGTAGTAGTAATGGGAGACAGCAAACCTGGCTTTGCCCTAACTAGATTATTGCTCTGTATGCTTTCTTGTCTCGATTAGATTGTAAGCTCTGATGAGCAGGGACTGTCTCTCTTATATGTCTGTACAGCGCTGTGTACTGGTAGCACTTTATAAATGTTCAATAGTAGTAGTAGTAGCATTGAATCAATGGACACCCTGATAGGCCCCAAACCAAACTTAGCATCCCAGCAACAGACGAAGTTGGGAGCCTCCACAGACAAGAAAGACAGACAGGTTTAACCTTTGATACACACCCCCGGGGACCCCTGGGAAGGTAAAGCCATGCTCATGAGTGAAATCAGTATTTCTTTGTAGTCTCAGATTTCACAGGTCTGTGACTAAAAAGCTGTTTGATTATTTTCATCTAATTTCCATGTATTTTGGTGTGCTGAAAACAAATAAAATATTGAAAAAACTCCTAGACGTCATGATTTGCCACAACATGCAAAATTGTCTTCAAATTTATCAAATTTTTTCAAATTACTATTAATTAATTCACATAAGTGCATTTAAGATATAAAATGCCAAATAAAATTTAAAGGGGTTGTCCGAGTTATGTAAAAAAAAATATAGCACTGTAAATCTGATGGTCAGCAATATATACATAAGCTAAGCAAGTTTTAAGTCCGTGCTTCTAATGGTAGAAGGGATTAATCTTTCCTGAAGAATCCAGTGGGAGGGAGACACAGGGCAGATAGCAGCAGCTCCGGTCAGTGCAGGGGGGCGTGGCCAGCACTGTGACGTCTCGTGTACAGACACAGAGCTGCTCTCTCCTGCATGCCACACTTGTGCACGAATCATCATCAGGTTCTTGGTTCTAGGCTGTTCACACTTTTTCATCGCAATTCGTGTTAGCTCGTCATTCTTCAACCGTTATGTTATGGCTCCGTGAAAGTGTATTAATTCGCCAGACAGTTTCTGTTTCATCTGTGGTGAATATGCAGTGTTGAAGCAACAGCAGAATATTACAGACTTTGTGAAAAAAGTATACTTTGCATACTTTGGACTAAAAATTGGAGATCAAGATAAATTCTGGGTGCCTCATAAAGTGTGCAAACGGTGTGTTGAGGACCTCCGAAACTGGCTGAAGGGTAAGAAAAAATCTTTCCGTTATGGGATTCCTATGCAGGGCCGGCCCGTCCATTGAGCAAGAATGTTTTTTGCACAGGGCCCCAAGTTAAAAAAAACAACAACCCAGCTGCTTCTGCCGCGGCAGCATCAAGAGTGCCGCGGCAGTATCAAGAGTGCCGCCGCCGCCGCCGCGGGGCCCCCCCCCGGCAGAGCCTCCCTGGAGCGCCTCCCTGCATCGCAGCCTATCCCCGAACGCGGGCTTCTTTCAGAGCCGCGAGAGTTTCCTTTCTCGCGGCTCTGTTAATCCCGCCGGGGCTGATGGGAAACCCTACCAAAGGAAACCTACGAGAACTTGGAATTGGCTCTTTGTAAACTTAAATATGAAGACCATGGTTGGCAAGTGTGTGGGGACTTGAAGGTCTTGTGCATGCTGCTCGGGCAACAAGCTGGGTATACCAAATATCCTTGTTTTCTGTGTCTATGGGACAGTCGAGACCGACAAAATCACTGGACCAAGAAGAGTTGGCAGCCGAGGGTGCTAACAGTCGGTGAAAAAAATGTCCTCCGAGAAACTTTGGTACCTTCCCATAAAGTTCTTCTACCACCTCTCCACATAAAATTGGGATTGATGAAGCAATTCGTAAAATCACTTCCAAGAGATGGAGAATGCTTCAAATACTCGGTCACCAAGTTTCCAGGCCTGTCGGAGGCAAAATTGAAGGAAGGTGTGTTCGTCGGACCAGACATTAGAAGGCTTATAGTTGATCAAGAGTTTGTCAATACCATGACGGATCCTCAAAAAGAAGGGTGGATTGCATTTAAAGAAGTCGTACAGAAATTTTTAGGCAATAACAAAGATCCTCACTACAAAAAGATCGTCGGACGAATGCTGAAAGCATTTCAAGCTTTAGGTTGCCTGATGAGTTTGAAAGTGCATTTCCTCCAGTCCCACCTTGACTACTTTCCTGAAAATTTAGGAGCTGTGAGTGAGGAACAAGGTGAACGATTCCACCAAAACATTAAAGAGATGGAAAGGAGATACCAGGGAAAATGGAGCATTACAATGATGGCAGACTACTGTTGGATGCTTCAGAGAGACATTCCAGATGCTACTCACAAGCGTACATGCACCAAGAGGAGTCTCACAAGAAAGAAGAATCGAGTTTAGTGTGTGTAGGTGAGCTCATTTCAGTTCAAAAAAGGATTTTCATGAAAATATTGTAATAAAACTTTAATTTTATAAGTCTATTTCCATTTATTTTGAGGTATTGCCTTATTTAACATAGTTACCTAAATTGTCAGGAAACGTGATGTCCTATGACAAAATGGAGGTCATTTTCGGATTCAGCGCACCAAAAAACATAAAGATTACGTGGAATAAGCAAAACAGCTCCCAAAAAACAAAAACTTTTCAGAGAGCTGAAAAACTTGCATCTGCTATCTACTGGAGACAGAGAATGACTGAGGGCTCCCTCTAGAGGGTCTGGCTTATATAGCAAGACAATGTCATAAGAAGCCTCTGGAAGCTGTCTCCATATCTGTTGGCAGGGGCAGGTCTGGTCCCCTCCCCAGTGTCAAGCCACATCCACCAAACCTCACAGCCAATTCCATCTGGGGGGAAGAGGCAGGTGGTGGTGGCAGCGCATTTTAAAAGCAGCAACTTAGTGCTGCCGTTTTGTTGCTTGCCGCTATTTAAAGGCGTATTTACAGAGCTTATAATCAATGTTCCCTCTAATTTTCTGTAGGCTGTGTGCGCATAAAATATCAGCTGTGCAGTTTTTGAAGGAAGGTTAAATTTTTGTGCGCCACATAACACTCGGAGTTATATACTTTAAAATTTGACTACACGTCAGAATACAGTATGTACACCACATTGATTTTAATCAAATTAAATGAAAATAGACTATTAAATGAAGCGGAAAATTTCTAGTAATTACAATCACAACTTTTAAATTTTAAGACGTCTGTGTTTTCTATCAGGATCAGAACCGTAATTTTTGTGCGCTCTGTTTTAAGTATGTGCGCTTGCTCGGCGAGGTGTGTGCGCGCGCACACGCGCACAGCTTAGAGGGAACAGTGCTTATAATAATGTATCGTTATATCAGTTTTACGCTCCAAAAATTCGTACCCCTGCAATTCCAAAACTCTTCTCAACGTGACTGTTCTACATAAAATTTGGCTAGGTCTCAGACTTCCCGGCGCTTTCTTGGCAATCTGTCAGTGAACCAACATAGCCGCACCAACTAGCATCAACGACCTGCCAAAGTTGTGACCAGTTTACTATTTTACTTTTAAATACTCTTAAAACATATTATGTTAAACCATCACCCTGCCAAAGTGTATACATATATAACATTTGAAAAAATAATATGTTTTGAAAAAATTTGAAATAATGTCCTCAAAGTCCCAATGAATGTTCCCAAAGTCCAAATAAATGTTCCCACGCGTTTCTCCCACTCGGGATTCTTCAGGGGAAATTTGAACAAAGTGCTTTATCAGTTCACATTCTTTTTACCAGGGAAAATATCAATCTGTCTTCAAGGAAGATTAACTCCTATTTGGAAACCACTGGCTTCGCCATTCGGAATCTCTGAGAAAAGATCCTACTTCTCATGGCCCCCAGTTGGTTCCTGCAAAAATGATGTTTTTTAGAAAGAGATGGTTAATCCCTGAAGATGCGGGCAGCATCATCATTTTTGCAGGAACCAACTGGGGGCCATGAGAAGTAGGATCTTTTCTCAGAGATTCCGAATGGCGAAGCCAGTGGTTTCCAAATAGGAGTTAATCTTCCTTGAAGACAGATTGATATTTTCCCTGGTAAAAAGAATGTGAACTGATAAAGCATTTTGTTCAAATTTCCCCTGAAGAATCCCGAGTGGGAGAAACACGTGGGAGCGCGACTAAGACAGCGTTGGGAACATTTATTTGGACTTTGGGAACATTCATTGTGACTTTGAGGACATTATTTCAAATTTTTTCAAAACATATTATTTTTTCAAATGTTATATATGTATACACTTTGGTAGGGTGATTGTTTAACATAATATGTTTTAAGAGTATTTAAAAGTAAAATAGTAAACTGGTCACAACTTTGGCAGGTCGTTGATGCTAGTTGGCGCGGCTATGTTGGTTCACTGACAGATTGCCAAGAAAGCGCCGGGAAGTCTGAGACCTAGCCAAATTTTATGTAGAACAGTCACGTTGAGAAGAGTTTTGGAATTGCAGGGGTACGAAGTTTTGTTGCCTGCAGCAGGCCATGTGCTTCAGCACACATGGTCTGCCGCTTCTGACCTCCTCCAACAGTAAGTTGCGTCGGAGGGGATCAGAAGCGGCAGGTCATGTGTGCCGAAGCACATGGGCTGTCGAAGGCAACAAAGCAGTCGCTCAAAGCTGTCCACCCTAGTCAGCCACCTAGCTCACCTAGTGGTTGGGCCAGCCCTGGGTAAGGGGATACGACCCACTTGTCTGGACTGGTCTAGCACGGCGATATGGAAGGGAAGCATTGCCTTGTCAGGCTGAAACTGTGTAGTGAGGAGTCAGCTGCCATGATTTTCCAAGACAGCAGCTTACTGTTATCTTGGTCATTGGTCAGGGGGAGGTGGTCAAACTGCAGCAGAGGCTTTCTGTTCCAGGGTGCCATGACCTGGTTCCTGGGAGATCTCCCTGACACTCCCAATCCCCTTCGAGACTGCTCTGCTATGTCTTTTTTTTTGGGGGGGGGGCGGGGGGGTCTGAGAGTGTTGGAGGGTCAGAGGGTGTCAAATGGGATTGAATGTGCTAAGTTTAGGAGGAGCCAGGGCCCACTAGGACACCAGGGAAATTTTTTAGAGTGAGTGTAGAGGACTGGGACAGGAGGAAGTCCAGCAGGCCTGGTTCTTTTTTCATGTTATCCTTCATGTCAGTGCATGAACCAATCCCCAATCATGCAGTGACAGGCAGGGAGACATTTAACGAATACTAACACAACAATGCCTAAAGTACATCTTGTTCAGCCTTGTCCCACAACCAATTTAAATGTATATAGTTGACATTATATATAATGTTAATAGCTCCTTACATAAGGGTTCCAGATCTAGGCAGCTATTTTGTAAATAGTTGAAAGGTTTATTATGGTTTGTTTTTACTTGTTCTCTGTAACTGTTTTGTTCAATGTAAACCACCCCTGATCTCTGGAAGGGGCTGTAAATAAAAATCAAATAAATAAATAAATTTTATTCACGATGCAACAAATGGATGCCTATTACCACATTACGGTGCACCGTTTTGTCTGACAGCACACACTTTTTAATGCAGTGGTAATTTGCATGCCATTAGTTCACTGCATTATTAATAAAAATATTTTTAGCATATACATTGGAACACTGTATGCTGAAGCTTACTGCATCAAAGCCTAGGTGTATTTGGGGACATTTGGAAGACATAAAAAGGAAGAGAAAAAAAACCCAGATAGCTGTCAATGAAGGCTCATGCCACATGATCCCAGACCTGGTTTACACTGAGCTGGAAATATGAAGAAATAGGAGGAAACTGTCAGGTCAAAAAGAGAAACAACCAGTACAGTCAGGTGCAAAATTTGTTGGTACTTTAACTGAAAACTTTGCACTAGTCCTCAAAGAGAAAATGTGTTTATATTTTCCCTTAGAAAACTGCCTAAGAGAAAAGTAACCATAGAGATTTGCATCTGCTTTTCTTGTGAAACAATGACACCTGCCTTTTACCTGTAAAACAGTGTGAATAGTTTTGAAAATGACCTAGCCTCACCTCTTAGCTTTAGTGCTGATCCATGTGTACAGTATTTTTACCCATGTACAGTGAGGGAGTCATTTTCAGACTATCAGGGTAATACTGGGTTTTCTGGCAAGGTATAGACCAGAAGTAGATTATCCTCCATTGCCTCCAAAGGTGCCCACTGAAACAGCTTCACCATCACCACTAACCCAGATCTTTTGGGTGCCAGGCTGCTGCTCTAACCACTAAGCTACTCCTCCCCAGGTTACCCTACAGCACTTTACATTGGCACCCCTGTTGGCTGTATCAGGAAAGAAGCCACAGATTGCTCAGAAAATAATAACAGTTCCCCTTAACCCTTCAAGTTGCAGGTACACTAATAGAGCAGTGGAAGCTTGCAGTGCCTTTACCCCTGTAGTACAGGTCTTGTGAATAAACGGAAAACTTCATTTTCAAGTGCTGTTAGTCTGCCATCTTTTATGGCCACTAAACTGCAAACGAAATGTTTACATTATATCATCTTACAGCACGCGTTTTACTTCCATGCCCAAAGTATGCATGTGATCTAAACTAGTTTCTCCATGGGATGCATGTATCTAATAAAAATCAAAAGAAAAAAAAACCAACAACCCTTTAAAACAATAAGGAAGCAGACTGCTGATCAGAGATGTCAGCGGCTAGCAAACCACCTGCTCACCGCCGCCACAACTTTAGGTGCCCACTGAAACAGCTTCACCATCACCACTAACCTAGGATCTAATTTCAGACTCAAGTTAGTGGAGCTAAATTTAGCTCAGAATATTCAATTCAACATTTTTATGGCTTGCATACGCTGACAAAAAAATGATCACATGCTGGAAACTTTATTTTCAGCCACATCATTCGCACGCTCACAAGCATCAAACTGTTTTCTTTCTCGCTTCACGGTAGCGAACAGTTAAACCAGACCAGGGCTCTCTCCTGTGATTTCCCGACATCCTGGGACCAATTTACCGAGTGGTTGAATTTTGTCAGAAAAAAATAGATTCCTTAGCCCGCCCTCAAAAGAAGACGTTCTCCTTGATTCGCGTATGCAGAGGAGACGTGACAGTCTTACACCAAATGGGAGGATATGAGTCTGTAAAGTGTCGCGCAGACAGCGCTAGACAAATGATAACATCAAAGGTCGAGGAATTAGAATTAAAGAAATATTCCTTCCCATATTAACCATTGCTCCACTGTTACCACTATCCAAGACCGAGAATTAAATTCATGTGCAAAGATCAGCTTCGCCATTGCAAGAGCACTGCTTAGTATTATTAGATTAACATTACACAATGTCATTTTTAACCAGTATCCATGCTATTACTCATTGATACCTTCCTCTTCCCCTCCCGGAAAACGAACTCTCTCACCTGCTCTCCTCTTCGGGCTGCAGTTGGCCGACTGTAACGGGCCGGCCCCTCCCCGGCCGGAGGCTCGTGGACAGCAGGTAGAGGTAGACCGTGGAGGCGCCAAGGATGAGGAAAAAGCCTGCCAGGGAGCGCATGGCGCCGAGGAGCCGCTGCCGCCAGCGGAACTGAAGGAGCGGCTTGTGCGGCCGCGGGGGAGCGCAGAGTGCGGGGCACAGGAGGAGGAGATGTTGATAGAAGCGCACGCAGCTGTTTGGAACCTGACTGGCTGGCACGGCAGCGCCTGGCAAAAGGCATCCGGCTGGATGTCGCGACTCGAGTCCCCTCAGGAGCGCGCTTGGCAGCATAGTCGTTAGTTCGTTGCTTTCTACAAGGAAACGGCAGGATTCACGGTTTCCTACCGCTGACTATAGGAGATACGAAAATCCTTGTCCTCTTTAGCTCTCATCTTTGCTTATGTAAATGTCAAATTTGGTTTTCCATGGACTGTTAAAAAAAAGGCTTATAGCCTAAAAACTACTATTACTACTGCTTATCATTTGTATAAGGCTAAAAGACATAGGCAACGTTGTACATATCCATGTAAGAGACTCGCTTCTCAGCAGATCTTACAGTCTTAAGATAGACTAGGAAATAAACTCGGAGGTGGTGAACAGGAGAATAAGGTAATCAGGAGCCAAAAGTCTTGAAGAGAAGGCTTTTTAGCCTGGATTTGATTAGGATCACAGATGAAGCCTTGTCCTGATTTTGGTAGTTTGTTCTAGACATGTAAAGCAGTAGCGTGGAATGAATAGTAAGTGATGAGTGCAAAAAAGAAGAGGTCCCAAGACAGAGCCCTGAGGTGCACTGACTGAAAGCAGGATAGCAGTAGAGGAGGATCCACCAGAACATACTCTAAAAATGACAAACTCTTCATCCGTATGCATTCTGTGCAATAGCAGTAAATTTGACGTTACTCCCTTCTTGATTCAGTACCATTAGCTTCCTATTGCTTATCCAATTTGGCATAAAGTTCTCATCTTGACCCACAAGACCCTCTTTAACAATGCACTTGTCATTTTATATGCTCCCCATGTTGCTCCTTCATGGGAGCCGATTGGTATTTCCTTCCCCCCTCAAAAGCCTTTTTCACTTACCACACTGCTAGTAACTCCAGTATGTGCTTCTCAGCAAAACTGAACGCTGATAGTAGGGTGCCATCTTTAAAGAGGTTGTTGTGCGGGGAAAAGATAATACTGTAATGTGATCAGAGTAAAGCAAAATGATTCCATCAGTTACAAAAAATGGATGCTTTTCCAATTTTAAGGAATTCAACAAAATAGCAATCTAAATGAAGACAGGATAGAGTCCTGCTAATTGTGAAAGTTTAAACGTTGTAAGCTGCTCAGTATATTGTTCATTTGAAACATCGTATCTCCCCGGTAATAGTGTCTGTTGAAAAATATGTGCATTGAAACAAAGTAACTCCCTTCTGTCTGTGCTAGAAAAACAAAGTAATCTTTCTGCAACTGTGTTCAAGAGCTAATATAGCTCCTGCTATAACTGTGAAACTGAAGCACTCCTTACATTAAGTTTGCTTAGCTTTTTCCTTTCCTACAATACACCCACCCAACGCAACACCCATAGGCCTACCTCTACACACAACTTTGATTGCTCAACCTTAAGCCACTCAAACAGTATCGAGAAACATTTTCAATTACCATAGACCGAACCTGCACACGGCAGCCAATCATGACCATTTCCATACTAGCCTTCACATGCCTTTACCTACTTACCAATGTCATCTACGACTCTAATGCTCTCACTCACGACCATAACCATATCCCCATACTTCACCGTACGAACAAAAAACACCACCACAGTCATTATCAACCTCCACAAAACCCATACTACAAAAGACAGACACACTTGCTCCATGTAACACTAAAGCACACAACTAACGCAAAAGGTAACAAGTCATATGTTCAACAAGATCTCAGGTGCGCACTCATCAACGCTCACTCTGCTCGCAAAAATGGCCAGCCATTACAGACCTACTAACCAACCTCAACCTGGACATATTAATGGTCACAGAAACATGGCTCTCTGACACAGACACTGTTTTATTAAACCAACTCACTCCCCCCAACTTCTCAATCTACACATGTAATAGGGCAGACAAAAGAGGAGGTGGTGTCTTCATTATTGCAAAAACTGAATTCCAATACCGGACAACCCTAGCCAGAAGCATACAGCACCTTGACACAATCACCATCTCCAACAAATACAACACTATCAACCTCATTTATAGGGCACCAAGCTCGTCAGCAGAAGAACTATCCAACATAATTGACCTAGCTTGTAATCCTGAAAACCCAAGTATCCCAAACTGGCTGCTGGGCGACTTTAATCTTGCTTCCATCCAACCAGCCTTATCTAACACCTTCCTGGAGGTAATGGCCAACCTCAGCTACAATCAAATCGTAAGCAATCCCACTCATCAACGAGGGAATGCTCTCGACCTGGTCTTTGCCCCATACAATGTCACACGCACGAAGTGCAAATTCAATCTCTCCATCACCCCCGTCCCATGGTCAGAACACAGTCTGATAACATTCAAGATGCCAGCACAACAAGACATATTCAGCCATACAAACATACAGTCAGCTAACCCAGTACGATTCAAACCACTTGACAAGGAAGAAATTACTAAACAAGTACTCCCAAAACTTGCTCAGCCATCAGCCAACCTCAATGACAGCGTTGCCAATTGGAATGACACCCTTAATCTGTATGCTAAACAGCCCTCCTCTAACAAACAATCGACATCCAACAACCGCGCTGATAGAAGGCAGTCAGCCCCGTGGTTCTCCCCAGAACTACGGAAGTCCCTACTCCACCTGAGAAAACTTGAGAGAAAATGGTGTCACTCCCATAACGCCTCAGACCAGGCCTCATATTTAGCCCATCTGAAAGCCCATCGTGATGCAATTTGGGACAAGAGGAAGAGATTCTATTCTGAGCTCCTCAACCGCTCTTTAAGGAAGCCACGAGACCTATTCAGTTTGGTGAAATCCCTAACCATTGAACCTTCACCACCACAAGAGCTTATACATCCCCAAATGTACGCCAACTATATTCAATCCAAAGCCGTAAAAACAACAGCCCCCATACCAAAAACTACACAGCCTCCTCGGCACCAGAACCCACTCAGCAAGCTCTCACCTCCATCTGCGAAAAGCACTGAAGACATTATTACCAACATCAACACCACCACTGCACCAAATGACCCATGCCCAGCACACTGGATAAGAACAATGCGATTGGAACTCAGCCCAATTATATCAGAAATCATAAAACAGTCCTTCTCAACAGGTATGTTCCCATCGGCTCTTAAACAAACTTTCATCAGACCACTGTTAAAGAACGGCCAGCTGGATCCAAAGAAGGAAGAATCCTACCGACCAATCTCCAGTATCCCATTACTGGCTAAAATACTTGAGAAGGTGACTCAGAGACAGATCCAGCAACATATTGACACTGCATCCCCCCTAGACCCCAGCCAACATGGATTCAGGGACGCTCACGGAGTGGAAACACTCCTGACCTCCCTAACCAATGTGCTCATCAGTGGAATCGACAACATCAAAATGGGCTTCATGCTAATCTTCCTCGACATTGCCACAGTGTTTGATTCAGTCGACCATGACAAACTACTAACCCAACTTCACAAAAAGGGAATCCAAGGTCTAGCATGGGCTTGGTATAAATCTTACTTAGAAGACCGATGGCAACAAGTTCGGATTGGCTCAAACACATCGGAACCATTCCAGCAAAAGCAAGGAGTTCCCCAAGGCTCCTCCCTCTCTGCGCTGCTCTTTAATATATATATGCAGCAGATCTGCAAAATCACCCGCTCCTTCGGTATATCCTGCTTAATCTACACAGATGACGTGCTGATGTTTACACCGATCAATGTCACACTCCCAGATTATACAACCTGTCACGGAGTTCCCGGTGACACAAAGATTTTACGCCACTATGTAGAGACGTTAATGATCAAAGAGACCAGGTGGAGGGAAATAAAGGCTTTTATTCCCTGTTTAAAGCAAGGTTCAACTAAGAGAATTCCAGATAACAGAAACAGTCCTTTGTCTTAAAAGGTACCAATATTCACTGAGCAGTTAACTGTTACTTCACAGTTAAGGCAAGTTTTTCCATAGTAGCATTCAGTATAAGAAACATTAAATTATATTTCACTTATTCTTCTATGGTATGTGGAGCATACAGACTTTGGAGCATAGGCAGTGCACCAATCACATTCCATTAACTCTGGCATAGGTGAGGGAACAGTGCTGGGATAATCCACTTCCATAGATTCTTCTCCCCTGTACTCATTCAAGGAGCGTTCACTGTCCCTGTCTATCTCAGCATGGTAGTTTAAAACTTGGGAGTCTGGCTTCCTATAGCCAGGGATTCTCAAGGCTGGTGGTAGTTTACTAAACCAGTCTTGATTCTTGTATCTCATAGAAGGAATACTTGTTTTAGTAGAGCTTTTAGTAGCACAATTATCACAGTCAATATTTAATGCCTCATACCTTGGCTTTGGTGAGATAAAATCCACAGTGCTTCTTTTTCCTGCACCTCTCCCTTGGTAGCTGCACTTCTGCCTGCCAACCGGATACCGAGGTGTGCTTCTAGGCAGTGGAATAAAACTTCTGTTGGATTCTCCTCTCACTCTGGGTAAAAGCTCCTGTTGCCTATAAAGGTGCTTTTCCCTCTGAACAGGTGAAACTGGGCAATGATCCTCTAGAGATAATAAGCTTCTGTTAGAACCTTTCTCTCTGGTTCTTGGCTTTCTTCTCTCTATTCTATCTCCAGGCAAAGTATAGGAACTAGGCGTGGCAGACGCTCTCACCTTGGGGTAACTTCCACCAAACTCCCCTTGTACAACAGGATCAGTTTGGGCCTTCTGGCTTCCCACCTTGTGAGGTCTGTTTCTCCTCCAGCTCCCAGCTTTGCTTCCTTCACAGCAATCAGGCTTATCTCCTTGGTAGCCTCCAGGCTTCTCTGCTGTTTCTCCTTCTCCTTCTTCTACTACCAGCTCTTCTCTCTCCCTGTTCTGTCCAGAAGCATTCTGCTCTGGCTTATAAAGTGAACGGTTACTGATGACTTCCTGGTTCCCTTTCAGTTGCAGGTCATCAGAGAGCTTAGGTTCATTAAGTGCAGCATGTCTGTTCCTGCTCCCTCTAGCTGTGCCTGGGGGTAACTGCACATCTAATTCCTCTAAAGAAACAGGATTTCTTTTCTTCAAAACAACTTTATCAGTGCCCACATCATGACAAACCCTAGTTGATTGCTTCAATGCAATAACAGACTGGCTCCTTGAACAGAACCTGCGAATTAACTTCAAAAAATCTGAGGTCCTAATCATCACAAAAAACAAAGGATTTACACCCCACACTACCCTAAAAGTATGAGATGCGGAGCTTCCAATAAAGTCCACCATAAGATACCTAGGTGTTAGATTGGATCAACGACTGGAATTCAAAGAGCACATAAACCGCACTGTAAAAACCATCTACTATAAGATCAAGACCCTCCGACACCTGAGACCTATGCTTGACCCTGATAACTTCCGAACTATATTCCAAGCGATAGTCACACCCCACTTTGACTACGCAAACATCATACTCCACGGCCTCCCAAAGAACACCCTAAAACTGCTACAATTAGCCATGAATGCCGCCGCCCGTGTCTTATGCGGAGCAGCAAGGAGAGACGACACAACCCCCATTCTAAGGGACTTACACTGGCTGCCGATTAGTTGCAGGATTTCATTAAAGCCCTACTCATCACCTTCAAGGCCATTAACAAAATATCTCCCTCCTCAATCTCAACACTTCTCAATCACACCCCCAACAACAGACCTAGGAGATCAGCAGCAGCTAATATACTAACCATTCCAAGAGAAACCACAAAATGCGCACTTTCAACTAATAGTAGAGCATTCATGTACTATGCCCCCAGATGCTGGAACAACCTCCCACCCTACATCAGAGCAATCAGAGACCTCATGCAATTTAGAAAAGCCCTAAAGCACCACCTGTTCCTTATACACTTCTCACAACCCAACAACACCTCCCCTTCTCCCGCAACACAACCCAAGCCCTCAATATAAATTAGCAATTGTTCTGTCTCAGGATGCACATCATTGAAATAGAATCCGATCACTGTAAATAGTCTGCTACATAATATGTACAAAGTTTCCCAAAGTTTAAATCCTTGTTACTTTCCCTGTTGTATGTAAACTCAGGACAGTTATTATTTGTCTGAGAGTCATTTCGTTCATTGTAAACCGCACTGATAATAAAAAGCGTGGTATAAAAGAACTATTAAATAAATAAAATAAATAAATAAAATTCATTATGTATTAATATTAATGAGCACCTGACCATGTAAAGATTGATGTATGTTGATCAAAACAGCAATCGTAATCTTATTAGCTCTTATCTTGGATCTTCTGTAACAGTTTTTTTTTAATACTGCTTTATCATTTCAGTCAAAGCAGTTTATATTGTGACTTAAACTTGATAATGGACATTGATACAGGGACATTGATAACTTGGAATTTACTGAGCAACAGAAGGTTAAGTCACTTGCCCAAGACCACAAGGAGTGCTAGAAGGAATTTAACCCTGGTCTCTTGGTTCCCAAGTCATGCACTAAACATTAGGTTACTCCTCCATTCCACTGTATAGTTCTTATGTTGTATCTTTTGTGTAGTGACAACAGGTCCATTGCTGCATTAACTCTGCTATATAAAGTAAAAGGAAGATCTCAAATGATACAGCCACTCAATAAGTAATGAAATTCCATTATTATATTGGGCCCCATAAGTTAAAAAAAACTTGTGCCTAACCTTACCTAACTACATTAATTTTAATAAATCTTTATTAATATAGTTAAAAGTCAACACTAGGATGCCAGCTTTAAAGGAGGGAACAGACAATTCTGTGATGTGATCAAAATAAATAGTTTTATAGGAAATATTCTTATTTCTGAAAAAGGGATAAAAAGAGGGGAGGGACAAAAGCAACCCATCACATTTATTAAAATTATGTCACGTGACTACTTCATTGTATAACGTATATTAAGGGGATATGTTTTACACATACAGTGCTAAGGTTCCAGATTATTAAAAACAAGGGGGAAACCTATGATATTAAAAGGTTTAAGGCAACCTATATTGTTAAATATAAGGTCACTCCTTATTATCTATGAAAGACATATCATCATTATTTCAATATAAGTAACCAAGTAAGAGGAGCAGTTGCAAAGGTTAAAGACGTACATCAAGCTTGTGTGTTTAAAAATACTATCTTGGAAGCCCAGACCAGCTGTATTCCACGTTTTAAGAAAAAGTGGAAGTAAGTCCAAAAAACTGCCAGCATGGTTTAAAGGTGAAAGTAGAGAGGCTGTTGTTGCCAAAAAAAGCATCTTTCAGGAAATGGAAAAAAAGAGCCAAATGACAAAAACTGGAAACAGCACAAGCACTGGCAAATTAGATGCAAGGCATTGATAAGACAGGCAAAAAGAGAATTTGAGAAGAAGCTTGCTGTGGAAGCAAAAATGCATAATAAAGACTTTTTCAAGTACATTCGTAAAAGGGGCACTAAGAGGGACAAGGCCATAGCAGAGAGACTAAATGAATTCTTTGCTTCAGTCTTTACCAAGGAAGATGTAGGGATGTTACCCAGGACTGAAGTGGTATTTAAAGATGATACTGTGGAAGAATTGAAAGAAATATCAATACACCAGGAAGATGTATTACAACTATTTGATAAACTGAAGAGCAGCAAATCACCTGGACCAGCTGGTATACATCCAAGGGTGTTGAAAGAACTTAAATATGAGATTGTAGACCTGCTATTAGTAATCTGTGAACTATCATTAAAATCACCTGTAATACCTGAAGATTTGAAGATGGCCAATGTAGCGCCAATTTTTAAAAAGGCTTCCAGGGGTGATCCGGGAAACTACAGACCGGTGAGCCTGACATCAGTACCGGGAAAAATGGTGGAAACCATCATAAAGAACACAATTACTGAACATGTAGATAGTCATGGCTTAATGGGAGACAGCCAATATGGCTTTAGACAAGGCAGATCTTGTCTTATTAAACTGTTATGTTTTTTTGAAGGTGTGAATAAACAGGTAGACAAAGGTGAGTCGGTAGATATAGTGTATCTGGACTTTCAGAAAGCCGTTGACAAGGTCCCTCATCAGAGATTTTTGGCAAAACTAAAAAGTCATGGGATAGGAGGCAGTGTACTATTGTGGATCAGGAACTGGTTAAAAGATAGAAAGCAGAGGGTAGGGCTAAATGGCCAATTTTCCCAATGGAGAATGGTGAATAGTGGAGTACCCCATGGATCTGTGCTGGGTCCGCTGCTTTATAACATATTCATAAATGACCTCCTCCTTGGAGGGAGGAGTGGCCTAGTGGTTGGGGCAAGGTACTACAGGCCAGAAGGTCGGTGGTTCAAATCCCACTAGAGGACAGCAACCTTGGGCCGGAAGGACTGGGGTTTCTAGTCCCACAGGTGCTCCTTGTGGTCTTGGGCAAGCCACTTAACCCTCCATTGCCCATGTTCCCTCTAAGTATTAGTCTATGTGTCTCATATCCCCTCGTGTTAAATGTATCCCCCAACCGCTTTGACCCGGTGAAAAGCGGGATATAAATGCAGCTAAATAAATAAAAATAAATAAATGACCTAGAAATGGAAATAATGAGTGAGGTTATCAAATTTGCAGACGACACAAAACTATTTAAAGTTGTTAAAACCCACGAGGATTCTGGAAAATTGCAAGAGGATCTTGATAAATTGGAAGACTGGGCATCCAAATGGCAAATGAAATTTAATGTGGATAAGTGCAAAGTTATGAACCTAGGAAAGAACAGCCCAAATTATGGTTACACGATGCAAGGTTCCACATTAGGAAATACCACCCAGGAAAAAGATTTAGGCATCATCATGGATAACATGTTAAAACTCTCTGCCCAATGTGCAGCAGTTGCCAAGAGGGCAAATAGAATGCTAGGTATCATAAGGAAAGGAATGGAAAATAAAACAAAGGATATTATAATGCCTCTGTATCATTCTATGGTGCGACCGCACCTTGAATATTGTGTGAAATTCTGGATGCCGTATCTTAAAAAGGATAGAACGTTATTAGAAAAGGTACCAAAATGGTAAAGGGGATGGAAGGATACCCCTATGAAGAGAGGCTAAAAAGGTTAGTGCTCTTCAACCTGGAAAAGAGATGACTGAGGGGAGATATGATAGAGGTATATAAATTAATGAATGGAGTGGAACGGGTATATGTAGATCAATTGTTTACGTCATCAGAATATAGAAAGACTAGGGGACATGCAATGAAGCTACAGGGTAACCTATTTAAGACTAATAAGAGAAAATATTTTTTCACTCAACATGTAATCAAACTCTGGAATTTGTTACTGGAGGATGTAGTAAAAGCTGTTAGTGTAGCTGGGTTTAAAAAAAGGTTTGGACAAGTTCCTGGAGGAAAGGTCCATAAACCATTATTAAAAGGAACCCAGGCTATCACTGCTTGACCCAATACAAGCATTGTGGAACCTGTGTCTTTTGAGGAAACTGCTAGGTACTTATGACCTAGATTGGCCTCTGTTGGAAACAGGAAACTGGGCTTGATGGACCTTGGTCTGACCCAGTATGGCATATCTTATGTTCTTATAGTCTTATATAAAGAGGTAGTTAATCATATTAAAAACGTTCAAATAGTAAAATCTTATATGTCTTAATATAATATCTTAAAATATTAATTGTCAATAAAAGATGAAATTACAATAATGAAGATGTATTTACAAAAAGACTGAATAGTCTACATCAGCACTAAATCCATTTGGAGACAAATTCTGCTTCCCGGACATCTGCCCGCAGTGCCCAGCCAAAACCTAGATGTGCTGGAGAGATACCCGATTCTGCTACCGCAGGGCCTGCACATACCTGCAATGGCAGAATTGGGGACATAGACGTCCGAGCACACCCCATATGCCGATGGGTTGGACGTACAGGAAGCTGCCTGTCCCGAGGCCCAAACAGCATCCCCACTCCATGACTACAAGCCATCTATATAGCGGCTCGGAATGTCTTTGCTCTGTCCCGCCCTTGCAGACCACGATCTGGCTGGCAACAGAGGCCCCTATGGCCCATATCGTGGCTGCAAGGCCAGAGCCCAGGGGTTCGGGGGTGTGCTATATGCGATCGGCGAGGCCCACTCAGCTTGTTCCACTGGAGTGGAGTAGCCTGGTTGTCTAAGGGGTGCCGAGGAATGTACAGATAATCCAATTACTTATATATTAACCTAACTGTAAAGTTTATCTCAACCTAATACCTACAAAACTAAAGAGATAAACTATCCTATTTATTGCCAGGTCCCACATTTAAGATGTCCCCTTTCAGTATCCTGCGTCCCCTCATATTGTGAGTGTATTAATATATCCGCCATATACGTCCGCGTTGAAAAGCAAACATTAATGGTTTTCAAAAACATGGATGGAGAGATAACATATCCCAATGCTTCTTCAAAATTTTAAATGTGGGACCTGTGAATTCTGTGACTCCACCATAGAAGGTTCAATGTGGACAGATTCACATACAGGAAGCAAGATCATTAGTCACCATCATACTACTTGTATGAGCAGCTTTGTTGTATATATACTATCTTGTCCTTGTCTGAAAAATTATGTAGGACTTACCTCTCGTCCTATGTAGAGGCGACTCCAGGAACATAGACCTAGGATAAACAATAAAGTGTTATCAGCTCCGGAGGCTAAACACTGTCAAGAATCTAACCACACATTTCAAGAGCTTACATGGCGGATCATTGAGTTCATCCCTGAACGAATAAGGGGAGGAAATTGTTTGCAGCGGTTACAATATAGGGAACAATCCTGGATTTACTATCTGAAAACCGTCACACCTGAGGGTTTAAATCTAGCTTTGGATTGGTGGACTCTTGGACTGACTTAATATCGCTTGACAGCCAATGATAGCCCAATTCTTGTTACTATAGGAATGAGGCGGTTTTTAAGAAACAGACGGATAGGTAGTTAGACGCACACTGCAAGAGGAAGTACCGGGAGATTCAAGGTCCGAAACACGGCGCTGTTTACTACAATACTGAGAAGCATCTTTACAATGAATCGGGTTTTTAAAAAGTATAATCGATGAGATGATGAAAATATAGAGTTGAAGAACATATGGAAGATAAGTTCTTAAAGAGGAGCTACTAAGTAATAAATGGCGGTCTGGGAGCAGAGAGAAAGAAAGGCACCTTCGCTATCCGGTTTGAGGATTTTTTCGGGCTACTGTTAGAACGGACTTTCAGTTAAGTACTTTCTTTGCTTTGACTCTATTCCTTGTTGAAAAACTGAGCATAATTCAATATTTTTGCCTCGGTATGTTGGTAAAAGGGTGAGTGCACTCTTTTTAAAAAAAAGAGTAAAAAGGAGGGTTCGCTATGAGAGAGGGAAAGTTCCTTCTCACGGCAAACGATCCGACAAAAATAAAAAAGTAGATTGGTAGGGCAATACATAGGATAGTTTATCTCTTTAGTTTTGTAGGGGAATGTACAGAGGCACAACCTGAATTGCCTCTGTATGTTCTACCTACTGGCCCCTCTCCTGATCCGTCCCGGCACCTCGTCCAGCGCTCCCCGCACAAACGCTCTTTACATGCAGGGAGTGCTGGGGACAAAATCCAGTCCCAGACCTGAGCATGGGTTGGACGTCCGGCGCGTACATCCAATCCCGCTATTCGCGTGACAGAATGCCAGCCTTGGTATCAAAGTATTCATCACATATATGTTTCATTGCTCAGTCTGTGTAAGAGTTCTGTTTATATCCTCACCTCTCCACTGTTTCTGTACAACTTTGATCACAAAAAAATAGATCAGTTGGCTTGTGATTCCTTTCATTCCAGTGAGAACCTAATGGTTTTTCTTCTACGTTTCTTTTCAGACAACTGTTATCTTCAGTGATTCTTGTTCTGATATTCCTTTTTGTCTTACCAATATAAAGTAAGTTGCAAGAACATTTAATAACTTAAATTACATTATTTGTGTCCCAATTTGAAAAATGTTTCAAGAAATATTTTTTATATGTACTAGGATGTAGAAAAACCTCTAACCATCAATGCCAACACACATATTGAACAATGACCACATCTATAGTGTCCTCTAATAGGGGGATTTACAATATGTTCTTGCATTGTCAAAGGTCCTAAGGTTAAATTAGACTTGCCTGCTAATTGTAGTTCCTGGAGTAGATCCAGTCTAGTCCTGAACCATAGAGTTGTGTTCCTCCTCCCGCAGCTAGGAGACTGAGCATGTCACTCTTTCAGTGACCCTAGTATAACTAGTCCAGGGACCTCCCCCTTAAGCCATTATGCTATTGTCAAAGCCGACTCACCAGAGCAACAAACAAAAGAGCCCAAAACGGACCCTATACAAACAAAACAAAAAACTACCAGTCAGAGAAAATTCATAACCCTTTAAACTTAACCAAACAGGAACCATTGCTGGGTAAATGAGCCACCCTTCTTCCCCAGCCCCCCCCCCCCCCCCCCGTAAAGAGGCTGTACACTCTTCAGAGAGGTTGGCAACACCATACTGTCTGAACTCTGCTGCACCACCGAAACCTGGGTTAACAGCTGACTCCTTCCCCCCCTGTGCTCAGGCTACCTAATGGCAGCAATCCTCCGGATGGGAAGCGGGACTAGACTGGATCTACTCCAGGAACTACAATTAGCAGGTAAGTCTAATTTAACCTTCCTTATCGTAGCTCCAGTCTAGTCCCGAATCATAGATCTAATTGACCATCTAATCATTTGATCTAATTGACCATCGTACCCTTATCTCACGCTTGTTTGACATTGGTTTAAGGGGATCAGTATTAGGCTGGTTCCGTTCTTTCCTCACTGCCCGTTCCTTTGTTGTCTGTGCCAATCACCAATCCTCCCCATCTACCCCCCTGTCCTGTGGGGTACCCCAGGGATCGGTCCTGTCTCCCCTGCTTTTTAACATCTTTCTTGCCCCCCTCCCCCTCTTGGTCCAACAATTCCCAGTTTCCATCTATATTTATGCGGATGATATAGTCCTCCTCTTCCATACCTCTCCGGTCAATATTGACATCACCCCACTTAACACTTGTCCCACCCATGTTGCACACTGGCTTTCTTCCAACTTTCTTCATTTGAATCCATCCAAATCCACAGCCATGTGGGTCTCACCGAGTACCTCTTGTCCAAACATCACCCCTCAAATAAATTCTGTTCCCGTTCCACTTACCTTATCATTCCGATATCTGGGAGTAATCCTGGACTCCTCAATGTCCTTCCATGAACACATATCTAATCTTTCCCGTTGTTCGTTCTTTGTATTGCGACAGCTTCGCTCAGTCCGTTCTATTTTGCCCACTGATTCACTTATCACCCTTGTACTTGCTTTGGTCATGTCAAGACTGGATTATTGCAACGTAGTCTACGCAAATCTCCCAGCCTACCAGCTCCAACGTTTACAGCTTTTACAGAATACAGCTGCCCGACTTGTTACCTTTGCCCGTAGATCCGATCATGTCACCCCTCTCCTGTGTCACCTTCACTGGCTTCCTTTGCGTTTCAGGTTCAGATATAAGTTCCTCATATTAACACATAGAGTCATTCATTCCTCCAACCCTCATTATTTAGCAAACTTGATCTCTCTCCATACTCCCTACCGACAGCTTCGCACCTTGCATGCTAATCGTCTATCTCTTCCTTCCCCTGCACAAGCTCATCTAGAACAGACACGTCACGCTGCTTTCTTTTTCCTGGGTCCCTCACTTTGGAATTCATTGCCATCCTCCCTCCGGTTAGAACCTTCCTCTCAGAATTTCAAAACACTACTAAAAACCCATTTATTCCAACAGGCATTTGACCTCCCTCCTTGACATCCTGTATAGTCTGTCATTTGTTTGTCTTCTGTTGACTTACTGGTTTGTTTGATTATTGTCCTTGATTTACTGTTTGTCTTTGGTGGCCCCTTCGGCCCTTCCTTTTCTTTATTTTAATGGAGTTCCTTTCTTCTTTGATGCTAGCATCTATATTTTATTGTAAACCGCCCTCATGTCTCGACAAGGGCGGTATATAAAGTGTTAAATAAAGATAAAGATAGAGATAGAGATGTAGCAGAGCAGTAAATATTCTCAAAGGAAGGGACCTGCCAGACCAGCCTGAAGCACAGCCGATCCAAATCTTGCATCCCCCTCCGCCTGCACATCAATTCTATAATGCTTCACAAAGGAGTGCAACGACGACTAAGTTGCAGCCCGGCAAATCTCCGCTGCAGGAACCAAGCTGCACGCCGCCCAGGAAGCTGCCTGAGATCTCGTAGAATGCGCTCTCAGCTCCTGCGGCACCACTCTGCCCTTTAGCAGATACGCTGACGCAATAGCTTCCCTAATCCACCGAGCAATAGAAGCTTTAGATGCCGGTTCTCCCTGGTGCGTCTTTCCAAACAATACAAACAGTCTATCGGACTTGCGCAGCCCCGCTGTCCGCTGCAAATACACCTTTAGGACTCTCCCTATGTCCAACCTATGCAATTTACCTTTCATCCCATCTTCCGCCGTCCTCGCAAAAACTGGCAAAGCCACCACCTGATTAACATGGAAGGCGGACACTACCTTAGGCAAAAAGGACGGCACCGTCCTAAGCACCACTTTTTCCTTAGAAAAGGTCAAGGCTCTCTACACGAAAGTGCCTGCAACTCCGAAACTCTCCTCACCGAGGTGATAGCCACCAAAAACGCCACCTTCAGCGTGAGATCCTTTAGGGTCGCTTGGGATAACGGCTCAAAGGGCTCCTTCACCATTGCCTCCAGGATGACATTAAGATCCCATCCTGGGAGCACTTTCCTACAAGGAGGCCTCAACAAAGAGGCTGCTCTCAAAAATCTCTTCACATCCCGATGAGCCCCCAGCATCTTCCCCTGTACATTTCCTCTGTAACAGGCCAGCGCCGCTAACTGAACTCGGAGGGAAGATGCCGGCAAGTCCTTATCTAAACCATCCTGCAAAAAGGCCAACACTTGCGCCACCGTAGCTTTCAATGCTCGCAACTGCCTCTCCTCACACCAAGCCTCGAACAACCTCCACACTCGCACATACGCCATTGACGTTGTCCGACGCCTTGACTTCAATAACGTAGCAATCACCGCTGATGAGTAACCTTTACCCATTAGCCTCGCCCTTTCAAGAGCCAAGCCGTAAGCGAAAACCGATGTACCTGAGGCAAGTTTAACGGCCCCTGCACTAGCAGGTCTACTCTGTCCGGCATCCTCCACGGTGGTTCCACTAGCAGACGCCTCAAGTCGGCATACCACGGCCTTCTTGGCCAATCCAGTGCCACCAACAGAACTGGCCCCCTGTGCTTCTCTATGCGCTGGAGAACTCTGCCTATAAGAACCCACGGGGGGAATACGTACAGAAGAGCATCTTCCGGCCAGCTCTGGATCAGAGCATCCAGGCCCTCCGACATCCTTTCTCTCCTTCTGCTGAAAAACCTGCCGACCTTTGCCGACTCGAATGTTGCATAAGGTCCATTACCAGCTTACCCCAACGCCGTACCAGCGCCTCGAAAACTTCCTGATGCAGGCTCCACTCTCCTGGATCCACTCTCACGCGACTCAGAAAGTCCGCCGTCACATTGTCCACTCCTGCTACATGTGCCGCCGAAAATGCTACCAGATGACTCTCGGCCCATTCCAGCAAGACATCTCCTTCTACTTCCAAATGCACGCTGCTGGTTCCACCTTGTCGATTTATGTATGCCACCGCTGTGGCATTGTCCGAGAACACTCTGACCGCCATGCCCTGCAAGGCCTGAAGCGCTAAGAACACTGCTCTCAACTCCAACCTGTTGATGGACCACTCCTTCTCCTGAGCGGACCACTGTCCCTGGGCAAACTGCCCCTCGAAGTGCGCCCCCCATCCGAACAGACTCACGTCCATTGTCAAGGGTTTCCAGTCCGGCGCCTCTAACGGCATGCCCCTCTCCAGGCCCCCCGGCCGCAGCCACCACCTCAGCGACCTTCGAGCCTCCCACAGACACACCAGCGCCCTGGACAACAGATCTGACTGATGGGATCACCTCCTCAACAACGCTCTCTGCAGAGGCCGCATGTGCGCTCTGGCCCACGGCACTACCTCTATTGTGGCCTCCATCGTCCCCAGCAGTTGCAGATACCGCCACGCCGAAGGCGACCTGGTCTTCAGGAACTCCCGAACTAGCCTCCTCAATTTTTGAACCCGCTCCAACGGCAGGAAAACTCTTCCCCTGCGCGTATCGAAATGAGCTCCCAAATACTCCAGATCCTGGGTGGGCGTCAGCTTGCTCTTTGCCACGTTGACTACCCATCCCAAGCTTTGCAAGAAGGATACTACTCGACCGGTCGCCTGTTGACTTTCTTCCAACGACTTTGCACGAATTAACCAGTCGTCCAAATAAGGGTGCACCACCACACTGTCCCTTCGCAACGCTGCCGCCGCCACCACCACCATAATCTTGGTGAAAGTTTGCGGTGCCGTTGCCTTCCCAAAAGGCATCGCCTGGAATTGGAAATGCCCCATAGGCACTGCAAAGCGAAGAAACCGTTGGTGCTCCCTTCTGATCGGAATATACAGGTAAGCCTCCGACAGGTCCAACGAGGTGAGATACTCTCCCAGCCGCACCGCTACCATCACCGACCGCGACGTCTCCATCCGAAAGTGCGACACCCGGAGACACCTGTTCAATCTTTTTAGATCCAAAATGGGCCGCATAGTACCTTCCTTTTTTGGTACCACAAAATAAATCGAGTACCGACCGCTGCCTTGCTCTTCTGGTGACACCATACCACCGCCTCGAGCGCTAATAACCTTTCCAACGTCTGTTGTACCACCTCTCTCTTGGACCACGTTCTGCATGGAGACCGCACAAACGCGTTCCTCACTGGGCGTTGGAACTCGAGAGCGTAGCCCCTCTGCACGATCTCCAACACCCACTGATCCGAAGTAATGTGGGCCCAGGCAGGACCAAAATCTCTCAACCGACCTCCTACCAGTACTATCCCTGCTTGGACCCCCCCTCACTTCATTGCGGCTTTTTGATGCCCGAGGACGCCGAGGCTGCAAAACCTCTGCCTGCCTCTCGGAATCCCCGAAATCCTTGGGACCAATAGGGAAATCTCCCCCGCTGCACGGGAGCAAACCGTGAGGGTCGAAAATGCCTGAACTCTCTCAGCTGACTTCTAGACGGTCCCCCCGTCCGATTCTGCTTCTGCTTGTCTTCCGGCAACCGACCCCCCTTCGACTCCCCTAGATCCTTAACCAACTTTTCTAACTCCTCTCCAAATAGAAGCTTACCCTTGAAAGGAAGCTTAGCCAGCCGCGCCTTGGAGGCCCCATCTGCCGCCCAATTACGCAGCCAAAGATACCGCCTCGCTGCCACCACTGACGCCATACTCTTAGCTAGACCTCTAATCAAGTCATACTGACTATCTGCAAGATACGCTGCCCCCGACTCAATACGGGCTGCCTCTTCCGTTGCCTCGTCCATCTGAGTCCCCTTCCATCTCTGGGACCAACACAAACACACCCTTGCCAAGCCCCACAAATCGAGGCCTGTAAGGAGAGGGCATTCACTTAAAAAACACCTGTCTCAACAAGGAGTCCAATCTCCTGTCCTGCACATCCTTAAGCGCGGCACTCCCTTCCACTGGGATAGTGGTTTTCTTCGTTACCACAGAAACCACTGCGTCCACCTTAGGCGCCTTAAACATATCCTTATCCGGTTCCACCAGAGGATAAAGCCGAGCCATGATCCTAGCCCCTTTGAGACTAGCTTCCGGGGTATCCCATTCCTCCTGAATCATCTCCTTGAAAATCCTATGAATGGGAAACGACCGCTGAGCTTTCCGCACTGCCTGCAATAGCGGATCCTTCAGAGCAGTGTCCTCTGCGGAACCCGGGACTGGCACATTCAAAGTGTTTAACGTTTCTGCAATCAATGCTGTAAGCTCCTCTCTCCTAAACACTCTTACTATCCTCGCCTGCTCCTCTGGCTCTGTAATCTCACCTTCCTCCAAATCTGGCTCTCCCTCAGAATCCTCCACCATCACTGACTCCTCGAAGTCCTGCTCCTCTCCCTCCACGAGCAACTTGGGCCTCTTACTCATACCATCTCCGGCTCCTTCCGCTAGCTTAACCCTGGTCTCTTTGCCGCTCGGGCCTCGGCTCCCGAAGGCCCTGCCACCCCTGAACCAGGCCCGCCCAGAGCCTGCTGCAGCAGCGACAAAAATTGTGGAGAAAAAATCGCCCCCAGCCCCCCCTGCACAGGGACCTGGGGTAAAGACCCTTCTGGATCCAACGAGGGTCCCGGCATGGGTTCCTGACTCGCCTCCAAGGACAAAGGAGAGTCCTTCCTGACCGCCTCCCCTGCGGACCCAGAGCCCTCTAGCTCCCTGTCTCCCATGGAAGCTTCAAACCTACAGCCCCTGCACAGGCCAGAGTCAGAAACAGTGCCTTTATGTGCCCCGCACAAGAGGCACCTAGGCTTACCAGGCATGAAGAACGCTGCCCACTACAGTGACCTGCAGCACCCAAAACCAAAATTACTGTAAAACCTCCATTCTTTCCTTATCTCAATTATATATATATTTTTTTTCAAAACTCACCGAGCCAGCTAAGCTCCTTTCCTCCTAAAAGACCAAAACTAGGCCAGCCCAGCCCCTCCAGGAGGCTTCCTGCCTGATCCCCGGTTCCCGCGCTTTTCCACGTGGCTCAGGGCTGCTCCTAAAGTGTCTGTCCTAACACTACTTCCTTCCCGCGGTCCGGAACAAAAACCGTTGCGTGAAACAGCTAGCCGCACTGCCTTATCCCAATCGCACTCTCAACTTACTGAAACCGCTGATCCGCTTGCTTGTGCAGTGCCTTGCTCTCTTTGCCGCCGGAACCGCTGTCCCCCTCCTGACAGAGGCGCGCGAATGCGGCACCGTCTTCGACGGCTGTTTTCCTGTCTCGGGGGAAAAACAGAGCCGGAGGCCCCTGCTCAACCCCCACACACTCCTCTGATGTATACTGAACCAGAAAGAGAGGGGAGAAGGGGGGTAGCTCACCAGCGATGTTCCACCACCATTAAAGAGAGGTGCTATCGCTAATTTAAAGGGACAGGCACCCTTAATCCTTTTTTTTTTTAAATAAAAAACTGGCTGTCACCAAAAAAGACTTATTCGTTGCTCCAGCGAGTCCCAATCCCAGGACTCAGAACCTCCTTCCGCTGAACGAAGACTGAGCAAAACTGGCTTAAGGGGGAGGTCCCTGGACTAGTTATACTAGGGTCACTGAAAGAGTGACATGCTCAGTCTCCTAGCTGCGGGAGGAGGAACACAACTCTATGGTTCGGGACTAGACTGGAGCTACGATAAGGAACATATTTTTAAGACTCAGTCCCTTTTTATGTGCAACAATCATCTTTTTATCCACAAAATATGGAAGAGTTTGTAATATGTGCCATTCATTCATCTGTCAAACTTTTTTGTATTGTCAAATTTGAAGTAGTCAAAGAGCAGATTAGGTTCTCTGCTTTTCTTGTCCCATCTACCTCTTTAAGTAGATCTGTACAATCAGAAGATCTAGCCCTAAGGTATTCCTTCTTGATACATGACCTTGGGTATCCGCTCTCTGTAAACCTCTTAGTCATCTCATCTGCATTTTCTCTCAAAATCAGTAATTCAGAGTGCACACTCCTAATCCTCAAAAACTGGCCGGTAGGTAAATTGTTCTTTAAAGCTCTGCTGTGAAAACTTCTATAGTGCAACAAATTATTCCAGTCCATGGGTTTCCTAAACAGATCTGTAATAAAACCATGAAAGTCTTTTTTGATTTTAATGTAAGGGGCCTGAATTTGTAAATTAACATCTAGCATGTTCAGCCAGTTGAAAAATCAGCTGTTCCGTGCTACTTTCCCAGATCATCTTAATGTTGTCTATGTATCTGCTATAGACAAACATGAATCAAAAAGGCAAGTGTCTTTAAAAATCTGTTCTCAAAATCAGCCACATACAAATTTGCTGCATTTGTAGCCATGGCTGAACCCATGGCTACTTCTTTGATTTGTTGGTAAAAACCATGATGGAAACAAAAATAATTCTGTGTTAGGACCATCTCAGCAAGCTGTATGAAGAAACCCATAGGGGTTCTGCAATGACCTGTGCAATAAAATAAAATAAAATTTGTTCTAAAATCAATAGTGCTTCTGTTTGTGGAATGTCTGTATATAAAGATACAAGGTCCGTAGTTACTAACACTAGATCCTGATGATAAATGGTAAACTGGTCTAACATGTTAATGATGTGTGATGAATCTCTCACATATGAAGGTACTGTCGGAACAAATCGTCTCAAAGACATCAAGATATTGTGAGACAAGTTCAAAAAGTGAACCAATGGCAGACACTGTTGATCAGCCTGGAGGATTATCTATTGATTTATGTATCTTAAGGAGAACACAAATGGTGGAAGTAACAGGAAGCGGCACTTAAAAATTCTGCCTCCTTTTTGGTTAAATAGCCAGCTTCAAGACCTGACTCTGCATTTACTACATGGAGGTATTTAAATGTTTCTATTGTGGACCACTATGGTTCCTCTGCGTGATTTCTATTCACTTTCAATGACCTCTCCTTATTTTCCCTCTTTTGCCCAGTACCTAAATTGTAATTAGTTCTTAATGTAAACCACTTTGATTGAAGGAAAAGGTGGTATATAAATCTGGATAAATAAATAAATACATAAATAACCCCTTTCCCACCTTTCCTCCAAAGTATACATATTGAGCTCTTTAAGCCTATCTCCATGTGCCTTATGATGGACCACTGACCATTTTAGTAGCTGCCTATCCCTGTGAATAATGTGGCTCCAGAATTCTACAATACTCCAAACAGGTCTGGCTCAAGGCGTTGTGGGACCCTGAGCCAACTTTTGTTTTTACACCCCCACTCCCTTGGGACTAATCTTGTGGTATGAACTGCACAAATAGGGACAAATTATCAGCTGGCAGTCACTAGCTTAAGTTAAATATCGGCGCTGCCATTTAACTTAATCTGTATATTCAGCACAACTATCTACTATATATGGATAGTACAGTGACTGTGTCAGCATTCCCTGTTTAGTTTAGGTCTGCTATTCAGCCTAAACTGTATAATGTATTTGAATAGTGGTTAAATATTGCTATTATCAGGATACTTTTCTGGCTTATCTTGTTCCATCCTAACATAGCCCACAAATAAATAGATAATGGCTTTTTTTTATTACCTAGTCACATGTTTTATAGATATGTTTTTAATGTTTTTATATTTTTGTTTTGTTGGAGGTTTAACTTCCTAAGGAAGGCAGTCTTGCCAAAACACTGTCAGTGTAGGGGTGATTCAATAAAAGCTGGTCTTCATTATCAAAGGGTTGAGTTTTTTCTTTGCCTTTCTCCTGTTGCCGTTATTTTTTGAAAATATAAAGATAGGCTAATTATGCATTTGCCAGAAAAAGCATAATAGCCTTTGAATTGAGTATAGCCGTTTGAAAGAGCATAGTTATTTGTTCATATGACACATTCCCAGACTCATCAATAAAATTCTCCCAGCAACTGATGCAGAGCAGAAGTAGGGTATTTCAATTTACACTGTAAAAAAATGACTCTGTTCAAATTCTGATGTCACATTGATAACAACACTACAAACTCCCTCCACTAACAGATTTTGTGAGTGGTAACACAAAACCCTGCAAATGGACACTCAGAAACTTATCATACCATATCAGCACCAAGTCCAAGAACTCAAATTGCACCAACCCTACCTATGAGAAATCAATACTATAAATATTCTAGAATATCAGTACACCTCCAGTTGGGAAAAGAGAAAACACTGAACCAATATATTAACAGAATCCCTCATCTTGGCTGCACATGGAAAACATTGTAAAGAATAAGAAACTACAAGGTTTTAGACAGGTTTAGGCCTAGAAAAGGTTTTAGACAGTGCTGGGGAGGAGCCTGTTAGCTTGGTACATGTTGGTACCAATTCCATAGGAAAATGTGGGAAGGAGGATTTAGACTTTCCTGTAGAAAATTGAAATCCAGAACTTCCAAGGTAGGTTTCTCAGAAATGCTTCCTTCTTCCATGCACAGGACACTAGAGGCAGACAGAGCTCTGGAGTCTCAATCCGTTGATAAAACGATGGTGCAGGGAAGATGATTTTAGAATTGTTAGGAACTGGGCAACATTCTGGGGAAAGGAGGAGGGGTGCTTTTCCTTAAATATGCATTAACCAGGATGGAACTAGACTGCTGGTATTAATCTTTAAAAAGGAGATAGAGCATATTTTAAACTACAGTAGATAATGGGGAAAACTGACAATCACCCAAGAAAGCATGGTTTGGAAAGATATCTTTACAGGATGCTAGCAAAACAGAGAAGTTAGGGCATCCCTACAGAGGGGTTCCAGTAAGGGTAAAAATAACCCAGGGCCTAATCGGACAGAGTTGAAAGATTCCAAATTACTGCTGTCAACTGATAACCAGATTGTTAATGCGAACAAAAAACAAACTTTGCAATGCCTGTATATAAATGCTAGAAGTCTAAAAAATAAGATGGGAGAGTTAGAATATATAGCACTGAATGAAAGGTTAGATATAATTGGCATCTCAGAGACCTGCAGAAAGGAGGATAACCAATGGGACACTGTCATACCTGGGTACAAATTATATTGCATTGATAGGGTAGATCAAATTGGTGGAGGGGTGGTGCTATATGTTAAAGAGGGCATTGAGTCAAGCAAGACAAAAGTTTTACATAAAACAAAATACACTGTAAAATCTCTGTAAGTGTGAGATTTTTTCTTTCCCAGCACTTCACACCACTTACCCTCGGGACGTCCGTTAATCCTCTGGGCCGAGGAATCACCTTACCTTCTTTGTCTGGAATTCCAGGGGAACAAACACACACACACTTGCACATAAGTAGTATGCAGTTTATTCCACCGGGGTGGAGAGATTGTGTATCCTTTATACATTAGCAAAAACATATTCATACGTCATTCACCCATTCCCTGAGGCCCAGTACAGCTTATCAATAAATATGCAAATACGAGTCGTCTCTGAGTAGAACAATCAATTTAGCTTAGCACAGCACATTCCTTTCCATATATAGACATATACAGGATTCTGATTTTCCCCTATACAGGCCTAACTTCTATTTTTCCCCTATCAATCCCCCCTTTGGGCCTGTATAGGCCCACTATAAGAACAGCCAAACAGTCTCCTGGGCAGTTAAGCAGACCTCATTAACTGGAGGTCAGTGGCGGCACACTCAGGTACATCAGCCACCATGGAAACAGGTGTATAAGAGTACATAAAAGTGGTGGAGCTTTGTAGGGCCTTCCGACAGCAACCAAGAACAAATGAAAATATACAACAGAAAAGAACAAGGATTACAAAACTGCTCAATAGGGCAATAATCAGCCCTTGAGACCACCCCAAAGAAAGATACATCAGAAAGTAAGCATGAGAAACTGCTGTAGTCGAAGAACAGTATAGAGCAGTATTAGACAGGCTAAAAGCAGAAACAATAAAACAATCTGTAGCATTAAAACTAGAGACAATTTACAGTGAGCAAGGGACCTAGTTATATCCCAATGAGGGGCGAGTAACACCAATGTTATACAAGGAAGTAGAAAAAGAAACATGGGGCAGGGGTGCAGTTTAAATTGTCAAGTACAGTAAACTTCTGCATTCCACACAGATTAAAAGGTACAAGTAATAAGACATGTTGATAGAAAAGCTCCAGCTTGTAGCGAGCTACGCACACAAAGGTAAGGCAGTATTGCCGTATTAACAGTTTCAGAGATGGGCTGAAGGAGGCACCACATGAGTGGTAGGAGGAGAGTCAACGCAGTCTTGCTCATGATGGTCTGGAACCGAAAAAGGCGTCAGTCAGAAGGCGGTGCACACTTGATTCTTGACATGTGGATCCACGAAAGGGAGGAGTCACACAGGATGGCTGTCCATGTGATGGTGATCACTGTAGTTGGAGGTCTCCACTCTTCAGATGCTAAGGCCTTGGCTGCCCCAGCGCCTGGCCAGAATGAACAAACGGATGACAAAATGCTAACAGAAATTAGGGAAGCTAACAAAATTTACAATATAGTAATAATGGATGATTTCAATTACGTCAGTACTGACTGGGTCAGTGTTATATCAGGACATGCTAGGGAGATAAAGGACCCCTTTTACTAATACTTAGCACACGCTATCTACAACGCAGCCCATAGGAATAAAATGGGCCATGCAGCGGATAGCACATGCTAAGTGTTAGTAAAAGGGGTGAAAAGTTTCTAGATGAAATAAATGACTTCTTCACTGAGCAGTTGGTTCAGGAACCGATGGGAGAGGAAGCTATTTTAGATCTAGTCCTTAATGGAACACATGATTTGGCGTGTGAGGGCCATTTGGAAATAGTGATGCTAGCATGGCCACATTTGATTTAATAAATGGAAGGAGGACAGCAAGGAAATCCACTGTGCTAAAATTTAACTTTCAAAAGTTATGATAAAAGGAGGAAAATGGTTAAGATAAAACTAAAAAGAACAACAGCAAAGGTTAAGAGTTTACATCAGGCCTGGCTGTTGTTTAAAAATTATCTTGGAAGACCAGACCAGATCTATTCCAGGTGGAAGGAAGGCTAAATGACTGCCAGCATAGTTTAAAGGTGAGGTTATAGAGGCTGCTATAGCCCAAAAAAACCCATCTGTCAGAAAATGGGAAAAGGACCAAATGATAAAAATAGAAAATATAAGTACTGGCAGGTTAAATGCAATGCATTGATAAGATAGGCAAAGAGAGAATTTGAAAAGTTTGCCATGGAAGCAAAAACTTGTAATAAAATATTTTCAAGTACATTTGTAGCAAAACTCCTGTGAGACAGTCAGTTGGACCATTAGATAATGGAGCAGTAAGAGAGGATAAGGCCATAGAAGAGATTGAATGCATTCTTTGCTTCAGTCTTTACTGAAGAAGATATAGGGAAGTTACCCATGCCAGAAATGATATTTAAAGTTGAATTATTACAGGAATTGAAATCAATCTCGATAAACCTGGAAGATGTAATACAGCAATTTGATAAAGGGTATCAAATCATTTGGACCAGATGGTATACATCCCAGGGTGCTGAAAGAACAAAAAATGAAATTTCAGATCTACTTTTAGTAATTTGTAAACCATCATTAAAATCATCTATTGTACTTGAAGATTGAAGAGTGGCCAATGTAAGCCAATTTTTTAGAAGGGTTCTGTGGTAATCTGGGAAACTATAGATCGGTGAGCCTGAAGCCAATGTTGGGCAAAATGGTAGAAATTATTATAAAGATTAAAATTACTGAACATGTAAAGGCACATTTTACAAAGGACGTCCAAACCAGAACATCCTTAAAAAAAAAGCTGGTATATCCAAGTTCAGGCACGACTACATATGGATGTGCCCGATATAGATGTCTGCAGGGCTGTTCACTTAGACGCCCCTCGAATACATTTCCAGCCTAGGACATCTCGGAGACATACAGTGGTGGTAGAAACACAAAACAACCAATTTCTCAACAAAAATCATTGCAAGTGTGAAATAACCCAACAAAAATTATTGCGTGAAGAATACAAGAGATGATCGAATGCCATCTTCTCTATACCCTCCTGATGTTTTATGTTCCAGAGGAACAGTTTCCTAATGCCTGTTCATGCATGATGCAGGTCTAAACTTGGATGTCTCCAACATTTTTGTAATCAAGTGGGGACATCTAAGTCTGGTGAACCGTCCCATGCATGCCTCCGATACATCCTCTGCCTACTGGATGTGCCCAGAGCAGAGATGTCTTAAAAAGCCATTTGTAAAATGGTTCTGGGTATATATCAGTGATATGATATGGACATCTGCATGCACATTTTTGGACATTCAAATCACATCTAAGCCTTTTAAAATGACTCTCATAGTCATGGTTTAATGGGACTAAGCTAGCATGAATTTAACCAAGGAAAGTATTGTCTCGCTAATCTGTTATATTTTATTAAGGTGTGAATAAATAGGTAGAAAAGGTGAGCCGGTGGACGTAGTCTATCTGGATTTTCCAGAATCTCACTTATATTTTCTGTTTCTTAACTTCACTCTGATCCCATATGCCAGCAAGGTTTTACTCAAGATCATTCAGCAGAGGCTACAACCATATCTGGAACAAGAACTGCTTGAAGTGCAAGTAGGGATCAGGAAAGGGCGAGGAACAAGAGATATTATCATGGATGTGAGATGGATCCTTGAAAAGACAAAAGAATACCAAAAGGATATTCATATGTGTTTTATTGACTATAGCAAGGCTTTTGACTGTGTAAACCATGAGAAACTCTGGGCCACATTAAGAAGCATGGGTATACCAGAACATCTGATCGTTCTCTTGCACAACCTTTACATTGATGAACAAGCAACTGTTTGAACGGAACTAGGAGAAACTGAATGGTTTAAAATCAGCAAAGGTGTATAATAAGGCTGCATACTTTCTCTCTACCTCTTTAATTTATATGCAGAACAAATCATCAGAGAAGCAAATTGTATGAAGACAACCGTGAAGTGAAGATTGGTGGAAGACTCATCAACAACCTTTGCTATGCTGATGATACCACATTACTGGCTGAAAGTGAAGATAATTTGAAACATTTGCTTCTCAAGATCAAGGAATATAGTCTTAAATAGGTCTACACCTCAACATTAAGAAGACAAAAATCCTGACAACTTGCAAAATCAATAATTTCATCATTGAAGAAGAAATTGAAATAGTTGACAGCTTTACCTTACTTGGATCAACAATCAATAAAGAAAGGACTAGCAGTCAAGAAATTTGATGATGTATTGCTCTTGGTAGAATGGCTATGAAGGACCTAGACAAGATGTATTGCTCTTGGTAGAATGGCTATGAAGGACCTAGACAAGATCCTCAAGAGCAAAGATGTCTCTCTCCATACAAAGATTCGACTTGTCCAAGCCATGGTATTTTCAATAATGTCATATGGATGCAAAAGTTGGACAGGAAAGAAAAGATAGACAGGAAGAAAATTGATGCCTTTTAATTATGGTGCTGGTGACAAATACTGTGTATACCATGGACTGCCCGAAGAACAAACCAATCAGTACTAGAGGAGATCAAACCTAAGATTTCTGTAGAAGTTCAGATGACAAGACTTCGACTTTCATACTTTGGACATATCATGCAAAGAGAGAGATCATTGCAGAAAGACATACTGATTGGCAAGGTAGAAGGTCATCATAAAAGAAGAAGGCTGGCAAAGAGATGGATCAATACAATAGCAGCAGCTATGGATACTCCATCAACATTGAACCGCTTGGCTGAAGACCGAACAAAGTTTAGGTCAACTATCCAGAGGATCGCCAGGAGTTGACACCGACTCGACGACACTTAACAATAACTTCTCTACATTTCTCTCTGACATTGATCATGCTGTATCATCTTTTGCTTCATTTCTTTCATCTGCCTTTTTATATGTATAACTATAGCTACAGTAGATTTCATTCCTCCTTATCTCTTCCCTCTGGTCTCTAGCCTCTTATTTTCACCTTCCACCTATTGTCAGCGAATGCAACATCTGTTCTATCACTCAAGAACTACGTGAGTTTAGCTATCATGGCAAGTCATATCGGTTGAAGTATCACACATCATGCACATCTGTATACGTTGTCTACTGCATTTTATGCCCCTGCGGTTTGGCTTATATCGGGAAGACTATTCGGATGTTCAGGGTGCGAATGAACGAGCACAAAAGTAAATTGAAATGCCAGCGTCGGGAAGCGCCAATTGTTGATCACTGTCTTCAGATGCAACATAAGTTTGATGATTTACAATGTTTTTGTATAGATCGTGTGGATTCCTCTCGGTCAGGTAAAACTAAAGAAAGTACTCTCTTATGGAATGAGCAACGTTGGATTCATACATTAGGTACAGTGATTCCTTATGGTCTTAATTCACGGGTGGAGTGGGAGTTTTGTTTTTAATTTGCTATCCAATGGGAATGAGTGATGTGTAATACCCACCTTATAAATTCCTCAATCCGCATGCGCAGCGTTCAGTATCGGTTGGTGAATTTTGCTCGTGTTTTTCAACTCATGAACTTCAAGGTGTGTACTATCATTTCTACAGTTGTTTGGATATATGAGTTTGAACATCTTTTTGAAAGTATGTATCGTATGAAAGCTATCATTCACTGAATTTGGCTGTGTCTATGTTTTGCAGTGCTTTCTAGCCACCCCCTGAAGAAACCTCTCAGGTGAAACGCATATCAAGCGCGTGTAAGAGCGTTGGGGATTTGCTATTGGCTTAGCACTACTCTACGAGCATTGCTACAGACTGCAAAGCTAAGTTACTCTACCACTCTTTCGTCATTATATTACGGAATTTCTAATGTTTCATTATTGATTTTTCATAAGTGAAAGAGTTGGCAGTTGTCCATCTCAGAGCAACTCTAGTCTATGGGTCGCTGATGTTAACAGGGCTTTACCGTGTCAGGTTGCATCTGGCTGGTTTTGTTTTTGCCCGGGAAGACTGAGACCTCAGGTTGCTTCTGTGTATGGCTGATCTGGCTATGCAAATGCTGATTTCTGTGAATCATTTAACTGGCTTTTTGGTGATACCTTTACTTTAATGTTTTCAATGCAGAGTTTTTTCATTTTTTGACAGCTTTCTATTTCCTACTCTTACCTCCCCAGTTCTCCCATTCATGCCTCTGTTTTATTCTTTCACAGCCTCCTATTTCCCTTTCACCCACTTTCTAGTCCCCTAATTTTGGTCTCATCAAAGACTTATACAGAGGCATTGTCATCTCCTTCTTCCTGCTGGCCATTCCTCTCACTATGCACCCAAGCATCCATCTGGCTTTCACCATTGCCTTTTCTACCTGTTTAGCCACCTTAAGAACATCAGAAACAATCACCTTTAGGTCACGCTTTTCTTTTATGGACAGAAGTATTTCATCCCCTATAGGCCTATACTATACCACTCTTGGATTTTTGCAGCCAAAATGCATGATCCTGTCTTTTTAGCATTAAATAAATACATGTGCTTTTGTGTTACGTGTAGCATGAACTTTCCAGTAAAACTCTTAGTTGTATTATTTTAGTTATTTAATTTAATGCGTGAAAAATACAAACATTTACTCTTGCATCATATTGATTATTTTCAGCGTATAATTTCCTGAGGTGTACTTGGGTCTTGCATTTTAATGCCTATACAGAAAAAAACCCTCACTTGGTTTGCAGCTTATCGTGCTGTGAGGGCTTGTGTGCATCAGTGATGCTGAGAGCTAAACTATCGGTAGTTTAGCTACTGGCAGGGTCTCCCAAGATGGACAGGTCTCAGCTGAGGTGCCAGACCAAGACAAACCACCCATCTGGGCAGCAGCAGAATGGGATAGTGTTGACGGCGGAGGATCACATTTCTATGACAACGGCAACAACACCAAACTTAAAATGCGCGGAAGAAAGGCCCGGCAATCTACTTCTGTATCTTGCCATGAAAACCCAATGGATAGTTACAACAAAACAAATTGTGCTATAGTGCTGGAAGATGAGACCCCCAGGTCGGAAGGCACTCAACTAGCTACTGGGGAAGAGCTGAATACTTTTCAGAGTAAAGCCAGCATTTATGATGTGGTTGGATCAAAGCCCTCGGGATGTCTGACTGCTGATGTAGCGGCACATGAAATGAGAGTCAGAAGCTGTAAAGATGTCTCACGCATTGGAACATGGAACGTACGAAGCATGAACCAAGGGAAGTTGGAGGTGGTCAAGAATGAAATGGAACGTGTACAACTTGATCTGTTGGGTGTCAGCGAACTGAAATGGACTGGCATCGGGCATTTTGCATCAGATGATCACATGGTCTACTATGCTGGAAATGAAAGACAAAGAAGAAATGCTGTTGCATTTATAATAAAGAAACTTGCAAGAACTGTAATGAAATACAATGCAGTCAGCGAACGCTTAATCTCTATTCGTCTACGAGGAATGCCTATCAACACAACTATAATTCAAGTATATGCCCCAACAACAGCTGCAGAAGACAATGAAATTGAAGAGTTCTATGATCAAGTACAAGCTGAAACTGACAGAACATGCAAACAGGATATCCTTATAGTCATGGGTGACTGGAACGCAAAAGTTGGCAACAAAGAAGAAGGCAATGTAGTTGGAAAATATGGACTTGGCAACAGAAATGAAGCTGGAGAAAGACTGATAGAATTCTGCAAGACCAAGATGAAATTAGACTTACCTGCTAATTGTTGGTCCTGGAGTGGAACCAGTCTAGTCCCGGAACCTCTGCGTTCCCTATCTTAGCCAGCAGCTTGGAGACTGAGAAACTCCTTCTTTTGTGACATCATCAGTATATCTCTCCGGTGCCCGCCTCTATCCAGCAGTGACCTATTGACAAAGCAGACTCACTGGAGAAACAAGTAAGTATCCATCCAATCAAAGGAATCATAACAGATTCAATGTGTAAACTATATGCCTAAGTGAAAACTGTATCTAAAGAAAGGAACACGTGTAACCTTGCTGTGATTATAAATGCAAACAGCTGCAATGAGCCCCCTCGCCCGTAGCTCCTTGCACCCCTTCTCTGCAAAAAGAACTCCCCGGTAGGTAGTCTTTGTTTTTTTCTTTTTTCAATCCTGGAGAAAACCCCCAAACGGAAAAGCTCTTACCTGTACTACAGGGCCCTGATCCACAGACTCGTCTGCCCAGGGACTCCGGGAGGGGCACGGGACTAGACTGGTTTCACTCCAGGAACAACAATTAGCAGGTAAGTCTAATTTCATCTTCCTGATCGTGTCCCAGTCTAGTCCCGGAACCTCTGGGTCCTTACCAGAGCAGTGAAATTGTTAAGTACGGGAGGGTCCTGGCAAACCCGCTTGCAGGACTGCGGAACCAAAGGAAGTCTCCTCCGCCCTTTGCACATCCAGCCGATAGTGCTTCACGAAAGAGTTCAAAGACGACCACGTCGCCGCCCTACAAATCTCTACCGGCGACACCAAACGCACTTCCGCCCAGGAAGTTGCCTGTGCTCTCGTGGAATGGGCCCTCAACCCTTCCGGCACAGCCCTACCACATAACACATAGGCCGACGCAATGGTTTCTTTGATCCAGCGCGCAATGGAAGCCTTGGACGCCGCCTCCCCCTTCCGACGCCCTCCGAAGAGGACAAAAAGCCTGTCGGATTTCCGAAAACTCGCCGTCCGCTTGAGATACTCCTTCAACACCCGACGGACATCCAAAAGGTGAAGCCTTCTCGAGAAAGAGGAATCTGCGCTCCCGGCAAAGACCGGAAGGGAAATCTCCTGATTGACATGAAACGCCGAGAGCACCTTGGGGAGAAAAGTCGGCACCGGCCGCAAGACGACCTTAGAGGCCAAGAAGGACAGGAAGGGTTCCCGACAGGAGAGTGCCTGTAGCTCCGACACTCGCCTGGCCGAAGCGACAGCTACCAGGAAAACCACTTTCAACGTAAGGTCCTTCAGTGACGCACGCATCATAGGTGCAAACGACTCCCGCTCTAACGCCTCCAACACAAAAGGAAGGTGCCATTTGGGAAAAACTGGACGCGACGGCGGCCTGGCCAACGACACCGCCGAGGAACCTCTTGACATCGCGCTGCTCACCGAGCGATCGGCCAGCTAACCGACCCCTGTAGCAAGACAGAGCAGCCACCTGAACCTGCAACAATGCCGCAGCCAGGCCCTTATCAAAGCCATCCTGCAGGAACTCCAGGATGTGAGGGAGAGAAGCCTTGAGAGCCTCTAGAGACCAATCTGCACACCACGCCTCAAAGATCCTCCAGACCCGTACATAAGCCATAGAAGTAGAACGCCGTCTGGATTTTAACAATGTAGAGATAACCGCCGACGAGTAACCCCGCGAACTCAGCCGCGCCCGCTCAGGAGCCAGGCTGTAAGCGAGAATCGATCCACGTGAGGCATGAACAGGGGCCCCTGAGATAACAAGTCGTCCCGGCAGGGGAGCCGCCAAGGCTTTGCCACCAGTAACCTCACCAGGTCTCCGTACCAGGGCCGCCGTGGCCAATCCGGCGCTATCAGGACGTGACCCCTGAACTTTTCCACTCTTTGCAGGACCCGTCCTATCAGAACCCACAGAGGGAAGACATAAAGCAGCTGCCCCTCCGGCCAAGGTTGGAGCAGAGCGTCCAAGCCTTCGGACATCCGCTCCCGGCGTCTGCTGAAGAAGCGGCTGCACTTTGCCGATGCGAGAGTCACCATGAGATCCATGACCGGCGTCCCCCATCTGCGGACGAGCATCTCGAACACCTGAGGATGTAGCGACCATTCCCCCGGATCGACCCGTACGCGGCAGAGAAAGTCGGCCTCCACATTGTCTACTCCTGCCACATGGGCCGCCGACAGATCTAGGAGGTTCGCTTCCGCCCATCCGCACAGAGCTTCGGCCTCTGCCTCAAGGGCCGCGCTGCTGGTGCCCCCCTGTCTGTTGACAAAAGCGACCGCTGTTGCGTTGTCCGAGAGCACTCTTACCGCCTGTCCCGCTAGTATCTGCCGAAACTCCCGCAGAGCTAGGAGCACTGCTCGTAGTTCCAAGTGATTTATCGACAACTGCTTCTCCTGCAAACTCCAGGTGCCCTGCGCGAAGCTGCCTTGACAGTGAGCCCCCCAGCCTAACAAGCTGGCGTCCATCATCACGGCCACCCACTCGGGCGTCTCCAGGGCCTTCCCCCTCTCCAGTGAGTCGGGAACTAACCACCAGAGCAGGGCCTGACAACGCGAGTTTCTGGGACAACGGATGCAACTGATGCGACCAGCGGCGAAGCAACGCCCTCTGCAAGGGCCTCATGTGGGCTCTCGCCCACGGCACCGTCTCTATTGCTGCCGCCATGGTGCCCAATAACTGCAGGTAGCGCCACGCCGAGGGAGCCTTGAGCCGCAGAAACCGCTCTACCATACGCCGTGGGTCCCTCACGCGTTGCTCTGTGAGAAACACCCTGCCAATGCTCGTGTCGAAGTACACCCCCAGGTACTCCAAAATCTGGGAAGGTTGCAAACGGCTCTTGGCCAGATTGACGATCCACCCGAGGCTTTCCAAGAACTGCACCACTCGAGCCGTGACCCTTTCGCTCTCTGCCCGTGACTTGGCCCGGATCAACCAATCGTCCAGATATGGGTGAACAAGGATGCCCTCCTTGCGTAACGCCGCGGCCACCACCACCATCACCTTGGTGAAGACCCTCGGGGCAGTTGCTAGCCCGAAAGGAAAAAGCCTGGAACTGATAATGACCGAAGGGCACCACAAACCTGAGAAACTGGTGATGGTCCGGTCTTACTGGGATATGTAGATATGCCTCTGACAAGTCCAGGGAGGTGAGGTACTCCCCTTGTCGCACCGCCACAATGACGGAACGAAGGGTTTCCATGTGAAAATGCGACACCCGCAGGCACCGATTGACCCCTTTGAGATCCAGAATGGGCCGGACACCCCCGTCCTTCTTTGGAACAATGAAATAGATGAGAGTACCGACCGCAGCCGTACTGGTCTGCCAGCACGGGAGCAATTGCCCTTAGGTCCAGCAACCTTTGTACCGTCTCCCGAAGCGCCGCACACTTTGCGACGGACCTTCCGGGAGACTGCACAAAGGCCGCTCGCACTGGATGCAAGAACTCCAGCGCGTAACCCTCCCGAATGACTTCTAGCACCCATTGATCTGAAGTGATTTGGGCCCAGGCAGGAAGAAACTCCCGCAGACGACCCCCCACGGGAAGAAGGGATGGCTGGGCCCTCCTCACTTCATTGTGATTTTTTGAAGCCAATGGAAGTCGAGGCGGAGGCGGCACCGAAGCCTCTTCCCGCCCCCCTGAAACCTCGAAACCCCTGGCTGCGATAGGGAAAGCGCCCCCTCTGGCCCGAAGAGAATCTTTGGGAGCGAAACTGGCGGAAATCCCGAAACGGACCCAGGGCCCCCCGAGTAGACTTGGGCTTGTCCTCCGGCAATCTTCCGCCTTTAGACTCTCCGAGATCCTTAACTAGATTGTCTAGATCCTCACCGAACAGTAGTCGGCCCTTAAACAGAAGCTTACTCAATCTTGCTTTAGAGGAAGATTCCGCCGCCCAATTCCTTAACCACAAGTACCGTCAGGCCGCTACCGCCGAAGCCATACTTTTGGAAAGGCCTCTCATAAGGTCATACTGCACATCGGCGAGATAGGCTGCACCCGATTCCAGCCTCGCAGCTTCGTCCGCCAAAGGAGTTGGCTGACCCTCCTGTACCTGCTGAGCCCAGCGAAGACCGGCTCTGGCCACCCAAGCACCACAAATGGCCGCCTGCAGGGAGATGGCATTGATGTCAAAGATCTGTCGCAAGAGCACGTCCAACCTCCGGTCCTGCACGTTCTTGAGGGCCGCACTACCTTCAACAGGTATGGTGGTTTTCTTTGTCACGGCCGAGACGGCCGCATCCACCCTGGGCGATTTAAAGACCTCTTTGTCCTGATCCAACAATGGGTACAAACGGCCCATAACCTGGGACCCCCTCAACGGAGCCTCTGGGACGTTCCACTCTTCCTGAATCATCTCTGTAAACACCCTATGGACCGGAAAGGCCCTCCGAGTCCGTCTGAACACCTGCATCAAAGGATCCTCAAGCGTATCATCCTCTGCTGCTCCCGGGACTGGCATGTTGAGTGCCTTAAGCGATTCTGCAATGAAAGCTGGCAATTCTTCTTTCCTGAAGACTCTCACTACCCTTGCCTGCTCCTCCCGCTCTGAGATCTCCCCTTCTTCTAAGTCCTCCTCCATAGCCACACTGGGATTCTCCTCATCTGACAAGGGATCCTCGGAAACCCCCATAAGATCTGACAAGTCCCTGTCGCCTCGAGGCCTCTTGCCGTGAGAGGGGGAAGACTGGATTCGGGGGGAAGCAGCACGCTTCCTGTCCCCCTCGGAACCTGCGGCTAGATTTTGATGCAGAACAGCGCCAGCCGCGGACTGTTGCAGTAGGGCCACAAACTGCTGAGAAAAAATGGCAGACAGCTCCTTAGGAAAGAGCATCTGCGAGGGGGGAGGGCTAATGGCAGAAGATAGCCCAGCCACCGGCTCCACTTGCTCCACACCTGGCAAGGGAAGAGCCGAGGCCTCCAGAGTGCCCCCCGAGTTCTTGTCTGTCTGTGTGGAGGATTGCTCCGATTCCCCCGCCTCCCCCACACAGGCCTTGCAGACCCCTGCATGCGAAACCTTCTTGGCCCCACACACTATACAAAGGGGCTTGGAAGGCATTGCAACAAAGCAATGAATAGTGAGCAAACAGTACAGTGACAGCCCCCCAAAAGGAATATTTGGCCGAGCAAATCCCCCCTGAGTAATGTCGGGCCCCGAAGAAAAAAACGCCCGCGCAAAGAAATCTCGAGGAATTTAACAAATGAAAAACAAAAACAAAAACCGCAAAGCCGGTGCTCTCCGTTAGCAAGGAATACGCACCAGGAGGGACTCTCGTGCTCCCCTAAAACACCGCGCTGCCGCACCGAACACAAGGCCGCACCGCCGCCACGCGGCTAGACTCTGTCAGAAAAACGCACCGTCCCAAACATGAAGTGCAGCCTGAAAAAAACCTTACCTTCAGCGACTTGTCTCCTGAAGGTAACGTCGTGCACATGCGACGGCCTAAATAGCAGCCGGTCCTCAACAGGAAGCACGGAATGCGCCGCCCGCAACTGCCAAGCTTTCACAGGCCGAGGTCCGGGCGGCGGGAATGACTCAAGCGCGCTCGCAGGCAGGCTCCTCTGCGTGGCGCTGACTAGATTTCCCCCCCAGACTGAGAGGCAAGGAGAAAACAGCCAAATTTGCACGGGAGAACCGCAACGCTGCCAGGACAGGTAAAAAACTTCTGAGACAGGCTCCGTTTGCAAGCAGGCAGTGCGACGAGGTAGGGGGGGAGGGGGGGCAGCAAACTTGCACTGAAACTAAAGTCACAGTCATCTACAAACAAAAACCAGAAATAAAGAAAAGTTAAGCTATAGCAAAAAATTTAAACTAGTCTAGCTTCTCAATTTTTTCTCTAGTGAGCCCGAGACCCCCGGGCTCCATTGTATCCAGCTGCTTGGAGACTGAGGTAACTGCTGGATAGAGGCGGGCACCAGAGAGATATACTGATGATGTCACAAAAGAAGGAGTTTCTCAGTCTCCAAGCTGCTGGATAAGATAGGGAACCCAGAGGTTCCGGGACTAGACTGGGACACGATCAGGAACGATCTATTCATCTCAAACACCTTCTTCCATCAACACAAGCGGCGACTGTACACATGGACTTCACCCAGTGGATTGTATAAAAATCAAATTGACTACATCTGTGGAAGTCAACGATGGAAAAGTTCTATAACATCAACAAAGACAAAACCTGGAGCTGACTGTGGTACAGATCATCAACTACTAGTATGCAAACTCAAGCTAAAGTTGAAAAAGAGCAAACCACTCATGAATGCAGCAAAATATGACCTTGAGAATATACCACTGGAATTTAAAGACTGCCTGCAAAATCAATTTGCTGCTTTAGATACAAATGACAGAGCTCCAGAAGAGTTATGGAATGACATCAAGAAGGTTGTGTTGGAAGAAAGCGAGAAGTCTCTACAAAAGGTGAAAAAGCAAAAACGGCCAAAATGGATGACGGAAAAAACTCTGAAAATTGCCCAGAAACGCAGAGAAGCTAAAGCCAGAGGAGAAAGGAAGACAATAACAGAACTCAACAGAGATTTCCAACGTGCAGCAAGACAGGACAAGGAAAAGTACTACAACGACGCATGCAAGGAAATAGAAGCAGAAACTATTAGAGGAAGAACAAGATCGGCTTTCCTAAAGCTACGAGAGTTAAAGAAAAAGTTCCAGCCTCGAATTGGAATGTTACAAGATGCTCAAGGTTCTATGTTGAATGATGCTGAGAAGATCAAGAAAAGGTGGAAGGAATATATAGAGTTTTTATATGATAAAGATCAAGTGGACCAACAGCCGTTTCAACCTGTACCTTATGATCGGGAACCATTGGTGATGGAAGAAGAAGTTGAAGCAGCATTGAAAGCCTTATCAAAGAACAAAGCACCAGGCATTGATAGCATTCCCATAGAAGTATTGCAGCAATCTGATGCAGCTGTTACCGTACTTACAAGGCTCTGCCAAGAAATATGGAAGACAACATCATGGCCAACTGACTGGAAAAGGTCTGTGTTTATACCAATACTAAAGAAAGGTGATCCAACTGACTGTGGAAATTATTGCACAATCGCTCTGATCCCACATGCCAGCAAGATTCTACTGAAGATTATTCAAAAGAGACTACAACCACACCTGGAACAAGAACTACCTGAAGTGCAAGCAGGGCTCAGGAAAGGGCAAGGAACGAGAGACATCACTGCGGATGTGAGATGGATCCTTGAAAAGACTAAAGAATACCAAAAGGATATCTATTTGTGTTTTATCGACTATAGCAAGGCTTTTGACTGTGTAAACCATGAGAAACTCTGGGCCACATTAAGAAGCATGGGTATACTAGAACACCTGATCGTACTCTTGCACAATCTGTACATTGATCAAGAAGCAACAGTTCGAACGGAACAAGGAGAAACAGAATGGTTTAAAATAAGCAAAGGTGTAAGACAAGGCTGCATACTTTCCCCCTACCTGTTTAATTTATATGCAGAACAAATCATCAGAGCAGCAGGATTGTATGAAGATAACAGAGGTGTGAAGATTAATGGAAGACTCATCAACAACCTTCGCTATGCTGATGATACCACATTACTGGCTGAAAGTGAAGATGATCTGAAACATTTGCTTCTCACAATCAAAGAACATAGTCTCAAAATGGGCCTGCACCTTAATGTAAAGAAGACAAAGATCATGACAACTGGCATAATCAACAGGTTCATCGTTGAAGAAGAAATTGAAATTGTGAACAACTTTAACCTACTTGGATCAGCTATCAATAAAGAAGCAACAAGCAGTCAAGAAATCAGACGACGCATTGCTCTTGGCAGAATGGCTATGAAAGACCTAGATAAGATTCTCAAGAGCAGAGATGTCTCTCTCCATACAAAGATTTTACTTGTTCAAGCCATGGTATTTTCAATAACATCATATGGATGTGAAAGCTGGACAGTGGAAAAGATAGACAGGAAGAAAATATATGCCTTTGAATTATGATGCTGGCGGCGAATACTGTGTATACCATGGACTGCCCGAAGAACAAACCAGTCGGTACTAGAGGAGATCAAACCTAAGCATTCTTTAGAAGCTCAGATGACAAGACTTCGACTTTCATACTCTGGACACATCATGCGAAGAGAAAGATCATTAGAGAAAGACATCATGCTTGGCAAGATAGAAGGTCAACGCAAAAGAGGAAGGCCAGCAATGAGATGGATCGATACAATAACAGCAGCTATGGGTACCAGTCTGTTAACAATGAGCCGCCTGACTCAAGACCGAACACAATTTAGGATAGCTATCCAGAGGGTTGCCATGAGTTGACTCCGACTCGAGGGCACTTAACAACAACAACAGAAAAAGAGAGAGAGACGCGTTAAGAAATTCTGGTTGCGTTATCTATAGCAGAATTAGAAAAGGTACAGAGAAGAGCCACCAAAATGGTAAAGGGAAAGGAAGGATATCCCTATGAAGAAAGGCTTAAAAGGTTAGGGCTCTTCAACTTGGAAAAGAGACGGTTGAGGAGAGGTCTATAAATTAATGAATGGAGTGGAATGGGTTAACGTAGATCGGTTGTTTACACCATCAAAAAGTAGAAAAACTAGAGGACATGTGATGAAGCTACAGTGTAACCCATTTAAGACTAATAATAGAAAATATTTTTTTACTCAAGGCCTAATCAAACTCTTAAATTTGTTACTGGAGAATGCAGTAAAAAGCTGTTAGTGTAGCTGGGTTTAAAAAAAGGTTTGGACAAGTTCTTGGCGGAAAAGTCCATAGACCTTTATTAAAGAGCATGAGGGAAATCCACTGCTTACCTGGGATACGCAACGAATCTCTGTACCTTTTTGGTAATCTGACAGGTACTTGTGACCTGGATTGGCCACTGTAGGAAGCAGAATACTGGGCTTGATGGACCTTGCTCTGACCCAGTATGGCATATCTTATGTTCTTATAAATGTGACCGTCCAGCTATCGCATCACCTAGGGTTGCCAACTTTTTCACCGAGAAAAAAACACCACCTGTGGCTCGCCATGCCCCACCCATTCTCCACCCCTAGTCCCACCCCCAGCCCCACCCATGCTGCACCCCAGCCCCACCCACAAAAATTACCGAGGATAAGTGTAGGCTAACTCCCTTGGTCAGATAATAATAAAACTGGGAACCCCTAAAGCCAGACATGAAATGTACAACACTGGAGAAATAAAACTATAAAGTAATTTCCTCTTGCACTAAACAAAAACGCAAAGATGTTAGCAATACACGCTTCCTAGACCAGACATATTCCAGTTAATAAATTCAAAATAAAAAGTATTTTTCTACCTTCTGTTTGGGCATTTTATTTTTCAGTTGCAATTGCTCCAGTCACTTTCTTCTGGTTTCTTCTTGTCTTCTGCGAGCTATCCATTTGTCCTTTCTTCTCTTTTAGATGTTTTCCATTCTCTCTCTCTATATCTGCTTTAACATACTGATCGTTTCCCTTTTGCTCTTTCCCCCATTTCTTTCCTTATTCCTTTATCATCCACTCAAATTTCACCCTTCCATTCTCAATCCCCTCTTACTCTCCCAATACCCGGCCCATCGTAGACTTTTCTTCCACACAAAATATATTTTCCCCTCTCCATTCTCATTCCCCATCCCCTTCTAGTCCTCCCCCAAAATCAGCTCCCTTATAGTTCTAGACCCGCCCAGCATCCACTCCCTTCTAGTCCCATTCACCCATGCCACCACATTTCCAGTCCTATTCTAGCCCATCACCCATTTGCAGTCCAAGCTTCCCCCATCAGCCCATTTCCAGTCCTAGCTCCACATATGCTCTTTTCCAGTTCCATTCCAGCCCCCCATAAGCCAATTTCCACTCCAAGCTCCCCCATCAGCCAATTTCCAATCCTAGCCACCTCGTCAGCCCACTTCCAGTCCTATTCCAGCCCCCATCAGCCCATTTCCAGTGCTAGCCCTCCCATCACAGGCCATTTCCAGTCCTAGCCTCCCCATCACAGCCTCTTTCCAGTCCTAGCCCCCCACCATCACAGCCTATTTCCAGTCCTAGCCCCCCCCCCCCACCATCACAGCCCATTTCCAGTCCTAGCCCCCATCACAGACCATTTCCAGTCCAAGTTCCCCCCCCCCAACCATCACAGCCCATTTGCAGTCCTAGCCCGCCTAATCAAAGCCTATTTCCAGTCCAGGTTCCCCCTCCCCCCACCATAGCCCAATTCCAGTCCAGGTCCCGTCCCCCCATAGCCCAATTCCATTGCAGGCCCCCCCATAGCCCAATTCCAGTCCAGGTCCCCCCCAGCCCATTTCCATTCCAGATCCCCCCCATAGCCTATTTCCAGTCCAGGTTCCACCCCCCCCCCCTATAGCACAATTCCAGTCTAGGTTCCCCCCCCATAGCCCAATTCTTGTCTAGGTTCCCCCCTCCCATAGCCCATTTCCAGTCCTGGTACAACCCCCCCCCCATAGCCCAATTCAAGTCCAGTCCCCCCCCCCCCCCCCCCCCCCCCCCCCATAGCCTATTTCCAGTCCAGGTCCCCCCCCCTCCCATAGCCCTTTTCCAGTCCAGGTACAGCCCATCCAGTCCTTGGCCGGCCTCCCCCCGCCCCGCGGCTGTCTGAGGTGCTTCAAAGGGAGCCGGGGAAACCCGCGCGAGGCCCCGGCTCCCTCTGTACAACCGCCAGCGTGAAGATCTTTTTCCTTCACGCTGGCGGTTGTCGCCGGTTTTTTGCTCTGGCCGCTCCCGATCGTGCGGCCAAAGCAAAAAACCGGCTTTTAAGGGTCGGTTTTAACTTTCTGCCGGCAGCCGGCCTGGCCATGGAAAAACCGGCCAGGCCGGCTGAATACAGGCCGTTTGGCAATCCTAGCATCACCACGTCTGAGAAGGATGGGTTTCACCGGCATAGTCATGGATGTTGTGGAGGCGTAGCACGTTAGAGCACGATCGAGGGGCGGAGATAGAGATTCACGAGCAAAAATGTGACGCTAGAGAGGGCGGGGACAATGACGTTTAAAGGCGAGCGAGCCTATAACGTAGGAGGGGTGTAGCTTTGCTCGGCTTCCGATTTTCGTCTGTAGGGTTATTTACTTTAGGAAAAGGGGGCGGAGCTTGACAATGGGGCGGGCTTTGCCGTCCCTCATGTCATGTGTACTTTGGCCCTTTTGGGTGAAGAAAGTGTGCTTTTCTGTTATCAGCTGTAAATAGGGGACATGGCGGTGTTCAGGCATATCTGCGACTCCGTTGCTGTAATCACGCTGAGCAACCCTCCTGTTAATGCCCTGAGGTAATTATTGATAGTTTCCCCTTCTCTCGTGAATGTTTTTGAGAAGCTTTCTAATCAGTTAGTTCTCTAGTCTGTTAGATGTTACTGCCACCGATGCTCTTGCTTCCGAAGTCTCTTTTGTTAATACTTGAAAGTAGCAAGTTTAGTGGCATTCATACGTGAGATTTACACGTTAGTTCAACGACAGGCTTACTCGGTAGTGATACCTAAATAAGAAGTGCATCTTGTTTTCCCATGACTTTTCTTTGATCAGATCTGCCTGTAGGCACAGTCCTACCTTCTAAAAATAAATAAATAAACAACAACCTAGAATAGTGGGTAGGATCCGAGGTTCCATCCTTTACTCCTGCTGGCTGCAATCAAGAAAAGAAAGCAAATTCAAAAAAGTTTCAGGTTAGTGACTTAGCAGAAAATCACTGCAGGGTAAAGGGCATTGGCACCTCATAGGCAGTTTTTTTTTTATCAGCATTTTCTGATACATCACCTACTTTTTTCCTATTCTCTATAGATTTCCACTTTCTTTATTCTCACGTGTATTTGGTACCTGTAGAGTCAGCTTCAAGAAGCAAAATGTTAAATATAAAGCACACCTTCCTTTCTAGGAATCAGATCACTAATATTTATACTGTGGTTCTTATTAGACATTACTGATCCCGTGATTTCTGCTTCTCGGAATCTCACCATTTCTGTCACATTTGATTAAATAAACAAATGATAGTCTGCTTGCTGACAGTTTTTATAAATAAAACACTTATTGCTTTTGCAATTTAGAACTTTGCTGCTGCTTTCCTCTTCTTCAGAGCACAGCTGAAGGTTATGCATACTGCTCAGGGTTGTCTAAACACAAATTTTACATACTACTTAACTTTTGCTTAAATATTATTTGCCTAAATAATATTATAAAAGTACCTAGCATGGAATACAGTAGTTATAACCAGGACATTTGAGGTCTGGATTTAGGTATAGGCAAATTCCTTTGGTGCTAATTTCTGATAGGTGCTGGAGGAGTCTTAACATTCCTGCTATTCCTCAATCTGCAGCCGTCCTGCAGTAGCAGCAGCAGCAGCAGCAAATAGGTCCTATCCTGCCCCACACTAAATTGTATCTAACATAAGATATGCCATACCTCTTTCGCCCTGCCCCTGTCTTCCACAATTATGAGAGGAGGGGTGTCCTAGCGGCTGTCCAGAGCGTTTGCTTTGGTCCAACATTTTGAATTAAGATAAGTTAGTTTGAACACGGTAGGACTATAAAATATTGTATGGCAAAGCACTAAAAAACTGTAACGTGGAGACTGATAAAGAGAAGGGATGAGTAAGCGATCATTGAATTTATATAGATGATCCAATCCTTGTTGAGGGTCTCCCTTTCAGTGATGTTAACATAAGAACATAAGATATGCCATACTGGGTCAGACCAAGGTCCATCAAGCCCAGTATACTGTTTCCAACAGTGGCCAATCTAGGTCATATGTACCTAGCAGTTTCCCCAAAAGACACAGGTTCTACAATGCTTGTACTGGGTCAAGCATTGATATCCTGGGTCCCTTTTTAATAATGGTTTATGGACCTTTCCTCCAGGAACTTGTCCAAACCTTTTTTAAACCCAGCTACACTAACAGCCTTTACCACATCCTCCATTAACAAATTCCAGAGTTTGATTACACGTTGAGTGAAAAAATATTTTATTTTATTAGTCTTAAATAGTTTACCCTGTAGCTTCATTGCATGTCCCCTAGTCTTTCTATATTCTGATAACGTAAACAATCGATCTACGTTTACCCGTTCCACTCTGTTCATTAATTTATAGACTTCTGTCATATCTCCCCTCAGCCGTCTCTTTTCCAGGTTAAAGAGCCCTAACATTTTTAGCCTTTCTTCATAGGGATATCCTTCCATCCCCTTTACTATTTTGGTGGCTCTTCTCTGAACCTTTTCTAATAACGCTATATCCTTTTTAAGATACGGTGACCAGAATTGCACACAATATTCAAGGTGCGGTCGCACCATGGAACGATACAGAGGCATTATAATATCCTTTGTTTTATTTTCCATTCCTTTCCTTATGATACCTAGCATTCTATTTGCTCTCTTGGCTGCCGCTGCACACTGGGTCGAGGGTTTTAACATGTTATCCACAATGACGCCTAAATCTTTTTCCTGGGTGGTGGTTCCTAATGTGGAACCTTGCATCGTGTAACCATAGTTTGGATTGTTCTTCCCGAGGTGCATAACTTTGCACTTGTCCACATTAAATTTCCTCTGCCATTTTGATGCCCAGTCTTCCAATTTATCAAGATCCTCTTGCAATTTTCCACAATCCTCTTGGGTTTTAACAACTTTAAATAGTTTTGTGTCATCTGCAAATTTGATAAGCTCACTCGTTATTCCCTTTTCCAGGTCATTTATGAATATGTCAAAAAGTAGCGGACCCAGCACAGATCCCTGGGGTACACCACTATTCACCTTTCTCCATTGGGAAAATTGGCCATTTAGCCCTACCTTCTGCTTACTATCTTTTAACCAGTTCCTGATCCACAGTGGTACACTGCCTCCTATCCCATGACTCTTGACTTTTGCCAAAAGTCTCTGATGAGGGACCTTGTCAAAGGCTTTCTGAAAGTCCAAATACACTATATCGACTGACTCACCTTTGTCTACCTGTTTATTCACACTTTTGAAAAAACATAACAGATTAGTAAAACAAGATCTTCCTTGTCTAAAGCCATGTTGGCTGTCTCCCGTTAAGCCATGACTATCTACATGTTCTGCAATTTTGTTCTTTATGATGGTTTCTACAATTTTTCCCGGTACTGACGTCAGGCTCACTGGTCTGTAGTTTCCCGCATCACCCCTGGAACCCTTTTTAAAAATTGGTGTTACTTTCGCCGTCCTCTAATCTTCAGGTATTACAGATGATTTTAATGATAGTTCACAGATTACTAATAGCAGGTCTGCAATCTCATATTTCAGTTCTTTCAACACCCTTGGATGTATATCATCCAGCCCAAGTGATTTGCTACTCTTCAGTTTATCTAATAGTTGTAAAACCTCTTCCCAATGTATCAATATTTCCTTCAATTCTTCCGCACCTTTAAATACCACTTCAGTCATAAGTAACATCCCTACATCTTCCTCAGTAAAGACTGAAGCAAAGAATTTGTTCAGTCTCTCCGCTATCGCCTTGTCGCCTCCTAGAGCCCCTTTAACCCCTCTACCATCTTATGGACCAACTGACTCTCACAGGTTTTTTGCTATGAATGTACTTGAAAAAGTCTTTATTTCGCGTTTTTGCTTCCACAGCAAGCTTCTTCTCAAATTCTCCCTTTGCCTGCCTTATCAATGCCTTGCATTTGACTTGCCAGTTCTTGTGCTGTTTCCAGGTTTCGTCATTTGGCTCTTTTTTCCATTTCCTGAAAGATGCTTTTTTGGCAACAGCCTCTCTGACCTCACCTTTAAACCATGCTGGCAGTTTTTTGGACTTCCTTCCACTTTTCTTAAAGCGTGGAATACAGCTGGTCTGTGCTTCCCAGATATTATTTTTCAACACCACCCAAGCTTAATGTAAGTCTTTAACCTTTGCAACTGCTCCTTTTAGTTTTTTCTTAACTATTTTCCTCATTTTATCATAGTCTCCCTTTCAAAGTTAAAAGGTAGTACTGTGGATTTCCTTACCATCCCTCCTCCATTAATTAGATCAAACGTGATCATGCTATGATCACTATTGCCAAGTTGCCCCAACAACCTTATCTCTTGCACCAGATCTGGTGTTTCGCTAAGGACTAGGTCCAATATGGCTTCCCCTCTGGTCAGTTCATGAACCAGCTTCTCCAAGAAGCAGTCATTTATTTCATCAAGGAACTTTATCTCCCTAGCATGTCCTGCCGTGACACTGACCCAGTCGATACCGGGGTAATTGAAATCACCCATTATTATTACTGTGCTGTAACGTTTGTTAGCTTCCTTGATTTCTTTGAGCATTTCATCATCCATTTGTTCATTTGTTTGGTCAGGCGGTCGATAGTATACCCCCACTGCCATCGTCTTTCCCTTTTTACATGGAATTTCAATCCATAGAGATTCTACAGAAAATTTTGTTTCCTGCAAAACTTTAATCCTTTCTGACTCGATGCCCTCTCTAACATAGAGTGAAACCCCTCCACCAATTTGATGAGCTCTATCATTACGATATAGTTTGTACCCAGGTATCACAGTGTGCCACTGGTTGTCCTCCTTCCACCATGTCTCTGAGATTCCAATCATATCTAACCTCTCATTCAGTGCTATATATTATAACTCTCCCATCTTATTTTTTAGACTTCTAGCATTTGCATACAAGCATTTTAGAGACTGTATTTTATTCATATTAATCTGGCTATTGGTAGGCATGGGTAATTTGGAAACTTTAAGCTCTGTCTGCTCCATACTCGAGGGCATTTGGACTACTTTACTCTTTTTGGGAACCTCTCTGCTTTTGGTAATATCCTTCAAGGATACATTCTTCCGAACCATGCTCTCTTGTGCGACTGTCGGCTTTCCCTTATTATCTAGGGATAATACATAACTTTACAGATGGTGGAGATATTCAGTTGCTATCTGTTTTAGCTAAGCATTTTAATTAAACTACTTGGCTAAAACAGAGAGGCTGGATATTGTTGCTATCCATAGAGTGGTATAAACATAATTTTTTTGTTGGAACGTACACCGTGAAGGAAACTCCCTCTCGTGGTGTAATGTTCCTTTTTATTCTATTTGAACTGTTAGGGACGCAACCCTACCATAGTTTCAAGGGGACAATAACTCCTCAATACTAACCGATTAACTCACTTTTATATAGGTAAAAACCACCAAAAGTCACTTATCTGGACAGGAATTCATCAGAAGACGTTCTTTCCTTGTTGAAACTGCCAGCTAAACCGGCACATTCACGTTCTTAGCGTCTTCCTCTTTCGCACAGCTGAATGCCCTCATGGGATTGATCACACATTTCCCTCCATACAGCCGTATTGTGATAATGACAGCAACGCTGAGCAGATGGATTGGGAAAATAATGAGCATTGTACCTTTAAGAGTAAGGACAAGTCAGGTTCCCATAGAAACCGAAAGCTTCTAACTAGAACTGAGCCCAGCCATAGCAGTGACGTAGGAGCTGAGTGGAACTCTAATGAGTTGCACCTGAGTAGCCAGAGGGGTGTGGCTGCTGAAGGAAGCCGTTTTAAACCTGCTTCAGAGCAAAGGAGGAAGAGAGGTGGAGAGAGAGAGAGCACACAGTAACAACGACAGCAGACAGAGCAACGCAGGCAAGGAAGGCAAAGAGGAGAGCAGCAAAGAGGGAAACTTTGGAACCCAGAACTAGCAAAGGAGGATTCTGGAAGGTCCATTTCCTTTACCTTAGGAGCACTAGAAGCAAAGCCAAAACCTCTGTGGAAACTACCCGAAGAAAAGGTAGAAGAGTTTACCTATACGAGGGAAGAAAGCTCTGATTACAGAAAAGGCATTGCGAGTGAGAAAGGTACGTCTGCCATAATTCCTAGCCAGAGACTTGCTGAGGAGATTGTACAGCAGTTAAAGAACAGTGCTAATAAGAGCAGAGATAGCACTGCTGCGAAAACAGTTCCAGTCAGAAACATTCTTAGTAAGTGTTTTGAAACAGACGTAAAGGCTGTTGCTAAGAGCTTACGTAAGAATCAGTTTCCTGCACTAGAGAAAGTTACTGCCAATCAGAGGGACAACTTTATTGAACAGCTGCAAGAAGTTTTCAGTGACCTGCAGTCTAGAAGTTCCCCTAAGCAGAGTTATAATGATTACAGCGAGGAGATAATTGTTGACGTAGAAAGCACTCCTGATACACCTGATATCTGTGAGATGGATTGTTCTTTATGTGAGATTGATCACTTGGACCTACGTTAGACAACCTTTGCATGAAGGTAATGCAAAGTTCCTGTGCGGATATCCAGTTTAGTCCTCCACAATCGGGTACTGCCCCTCTCACTGCAGCCTGTAGACTGGACCAATCAAATCTTCTGTAGTACATATCCAGCAGGAGCTCCCAGAAGCCCCCCAGTGTGTCCAGTCTCGTTGCAGTGTGTAGACGTAAAAGTGTGTCCTCTGGGCACACTTAGTGACCTTTGCAGGAGCAACACTAGTTAGTTGTTTTTAGGGTTTGTTTTGGGGCATTTCTCTACTATTTTTGTTTTTGGTAGCTAGCTGTGCCTTTAAAAATAAGAAAGACAAAAGAAGCCTGTCTCCCTGGAGCTGTGCCACAGGAGACTAGGAGAAAGTCAGTCCTGCTGGCTGCTGTTGCCTGCCTAGCACATTTTATCAGCCCTGGGTGAGCTTCCCCTAGACAGGACGGGGAATTGCCATACCTATAAGGCAGTGCCTGGTACTGGGAGATTGTGGCTGAATCTTCTGTTCCTGAGCTGGTAGGAGTTTGCATTTCATTTTTTCTTTCTTGTGTGCAATGCTCTGTCTGGGATGCCAGCGTTTCTGTAGGCTCTCCTGAGCCCATTTGGCAGTTTTTATTCAATCTGCTCGTGTGCCCTGTATTAGAGGGTCGTTTTATTTGTTTTCCATATTATTTGGTGGTTTTTATATTTTCGCGCCGTTTTTTACCGCGGGTGAAAAAGTGCGGCGGCCATTTTGGATTTTAAAAGTGCTTTTCCAGGCATTTTTGATCGCTGTGCACAGGTTCCCCTAGCGTTTTTGGGGTTCCTCTTTCTGGCGATTTTGCTCAGGGCCCCCCAGGGATCCTGGGATATATTTTGTTTCTTGTAAAAAAAAAAAAAAAGTTAAGTTACTTTTAAATCGGGGCTGATTTGCATAGGATTGCCCAGGTGGTGTGGGCTTTCCTGTGGCTGTCTTATTCTATTCCCCTGGGCAGAGGTGGCCTTGGGATGGCTTCCAAGCCCCAGTGTGTGATTTGTGGGTCCCGCAGGACGGCAGGGACTGACTCTGGCATCTGCAGGGGCTGTGCTGCAGTGCCCTCTGAGTTAGAGCAATCTGTGAATGTTCAGGAACAGGCTACCCCTGGGGATGCTTCTACTTCCGGGGACAGCGTTCTTTCTCCAAGCATCCCTCAGTCTGGCTCGGTTCCTCCGGCCAGCGGTTCAGTGGCTGCGCTCCAGCAGGCGGCTGTTGCTGCCTCAACTATGGACTTCTCCCCTGATTTTGTACTCCTCATGCATCAGGCATTTCGCCTGAGCAGGTCCGGACAGTTGCCGGCTGTCTGGCCCCCCTCCCTCCCCTCGGGGTCCTTGGGGGCGGCTCAGTGTCCCTCACCGCCCGGGGGCAAGCGGCTTCGGTTGGGGGGACAAGAGCAGGACGCCCTGGGTCTCCTGGATTCCGAGGCAGAGGGCGATCCTGAGACTGAAGCGGAGGATTTGGAGGATGGGGAGATCCCTGGGCCGGAAGATCAGGCTCGGGTCATTCGAGTGTTCCGTAGGGACGAGCTGGTTCCTTTGGTCACGGAGTCCCTTCAGGCGCTAAACCTTTCGGCGGTGCGGTCCCTGGAGGAGGAGGGTCTTGAGGATCCTCTGATTCAAGCAGTCAGGGATGCCCAGGTGGTTTTTCCCGTCCACCGCGTGGTGGATCAGATGATCCAGGCGGAGTGGGAGCACCCGGAATCCGGTTTGAAGGGGATTCGGACCATGAATCGGCTTTATCCTCTTGCTGACAAGGACAGGGACTTGTTCAGGTCCCCCCGGGTGGATGCTGCGGTCTCCGCAGTGACCAAGAAAACCACCATCCCGGTTGAGGGGGCGGCGGCCCTCAAGGACGGGCAGGATAAGAAGGTTGATAACTTGCTCAAGCAAACCTTCGATACGGATGCCGTGTCATTGCAGGCCTCTATCTGTGGGGCTTGGGTGGCTCGGTCGTGTCTGCGGTGGTCACAGCAACTGCGCTCGAGCCCCGGACTAGACCAGCAGGGTCTGGTGGAGGTGACCCGGCTGGAGTCCGGCTCGGCTTACCTGGCGGATCTGTTTTATGATTTGATCCGCGCGTTGGCTAACAGTATGGCATCCGCGCGGTAGCAGCGCGCCGGTCCCTCTGGTTGCGCAGCTGGGCGGCGGACAGTTCTTCTAAGGCCCGCCTCAGTAAGCTGCCGTTTAAGGGCAGATTATTATTTGGGGAGGCTCTCGAGAAATTGGTAAAGGATCTCGGTGAGTCCAAAGGGGGCCGGCTTCCGGAGGATAAACCAAGGTCCAACCGGTCCACCTCGTCGGCGCGGGGATCCTTTCGGGATCAGCGCAGGTTTCGGTCCTCCCGCCAGTGGTCCTCGCAGCGGGGCCGGTTTGGAGCCCGTAGCCAAGGATTTCGGGCTTTCAGGGGAGCCGGCAGAGGCTTCTCCGCAGCCGGCTCTTCATCGGGTTCTTCCTTTGGACGCAAGCCACAATGATGCCAGGCAGGCTCTGGAGGGAGGACCGCTTGTCGGCGGTCGCTTGCGCGACTTTCTTTCCTCTTGGGCCCAAATAACGTCGGATCGCTGGGTGCTACAAATTATAGAGGAGGGTTACGCTCTGGAATTTGCGTTCCCACTTCCAGATTCCTTTGTTCTGTCTCCCAGCAGGGGCGAGCAAAAGACGAGGGACATCCGCGTGACCCTGGCTCGATTGTTAGCGCTGGGAGCGGTGGTTCCAGTGCCTCCCTTGGAAAGAGGCGCTGGTCGCTACTCCATCTATTTTGTGGTACCCAAAAAGGGCGACTCTCTGCGTCCGATTTTGGATCTCAAAGGCGTGAATCGCGCGCGCTCAGAGTGCCGCATTTCCGCATGGAAACCCTGCGGTCAGTCATTGTAGCGGTGCGAAAGGGGGAGTTTTTGATGTCCCTCGATCTTACCGAGGCCTATCTGCACATTCCGATACACCCAGCCCATCAGCGGTTTCTCCGCTTCGCGTTCCCGTGGGGCCACTTTCAGTTCCGGGCTATGCCGTTCGGCTTGGCTACGGCCCCGCGCACTTTCACAAAGGTGATGGTGGTGGTTGCGGCGGCCTTGCGCAAGGAGGGCATTTGGTCCATCCTTACCTGGACGACTGGTTGATACGAGCAAAATCCGGTCGAGAGTGCCTGCGGGTCACGAGCAGGGTGGTAGCTCTGCTGCGATCCCTCGGCTGGGTGGTGAACGAAAGAAAGAGTTGTCTGCGGCCCTCGCAGGACCTGGAGTATCTGGGGGTGCGCTTCGACACTGCTCGGGGGCTGGTGTGCCTTCCCGAGCGCCGCGTCCTGACGTTGCGGGCTCTTGTCCGACTATTTCGGGGGATGCCCGCTCCGTCGGCGTGGTGGTACCTACGGCTTCTCGGAACGATGGCGGCGACCTTAGAGGTGGTTCCGTGGGCGCGGTTCCACATGCGCCCGCTACAGAGGGCGCTCCTTCGTCGCTGGTCCAACCAGTGCGATTCCTTGCACAAGAGACTGCCCTGCCCGAAGGCAGTGCGGCGGTCGCTTCGGTGGTGGCTCTCCTCCGAGAACCTGACGCGGGGAATTCCCTTGGAGCCTCCTCTGTGGGTCCCCCTCACTACGGATGCGAGCCTAGTCGGCTGGGGAGCACACTGCGAGACCCGCTTCACGCAGGGGGTGTGGTCCTCGCAGGAAGCGTCTTGGTCGATCAACCGCCTCGAGCTTCGGGCGGTCCGACTAGCCCTGATGGCCCTGGAACCTCAGCTCCTGGGCCGGGCGGTCCGAGTCTGGTCGGACAATGCGACCACGGTGGCGTACATCAATCGCCAAGGGGGCACAGGGAGTGTGGCCCTGGGAAACCGAAGCGACGGCCTTGTTCAGCTGGGTGCAGACTCGGCTGCCGGCGATCTCGGCGGCGCACATTGCAGGCGCGGACAATGTCCAGGCCGACTTTCTCAGCAGAGTGCGGGTGGACCCCGGAGAGTGGGAGTTAAATCCTCAGGTGTATGCGCAGATAGTTCGGCGGTGGGGTCCGCCCATCATGGATCTCATGGCGACCTTCCAGTCGGCCAAGACAAGTCGCTTCTTCAGCAGACGGCGGGAGCAGATGTCCGAAGGACTCGACGCTCTCATTCAGCCGTGGCCGACGTCCGGGATGCTGTACGTTTTCCCCCCGTGAGCCCTGATCGGTCGGGTCGTCCAGCGCATCGAGGGCCATCAGGGCCGGGTGCTGCTGGTGGCTCCGGATTGGCCCCGGAGGCCCTGGTATGCCGACCTCGTTCGGCTTTGAGACGGCATGCCGTGGCGCCTTCCGGCGCTACCGGATCTTCTTCTTCAGGGCCCCTTGCGGATGCCCCAGGTGGCTCGGTTCTCGCTTACGGTTTGGCCATTGAGAGGGCTCGGCTGAAAAAGAAGGGTTATTCGCCCGCGGTGATTTCCACCTTACTGCGGGCAAGAAAGTCGTCCACTTCTCTTACTTATGTTCGAATTTGGAGAATTTTTGAGGACTGGTGCTCCCGGCGTGGAGTTCGGGCGGCGACGGTCTCGGTGCCCGTCGTGCTCAGCTTTCTGCAGGATGGCTTCGAGAAGGGTCTCGCGGCCAGTTCCCTGAAGGTCCAGTTGGCCGCGCTCTCTTGCTATAGAGGCAAGGTTTTGGGCCGCCTTCTTGGCGCTCATGCGGATGTGCGGCGTTTCTTGACCGCCGTGTTTCATTTGCGGCCTTCCCGCAGAGCGGTGATTCCTCCGTGGGATTTGAATTTAGTTCTGCGGGCCCTGGCTCGGGAACCCTTTGAGCCCTTGCGGAGGGCATCCTTGAAGGATCTCACGTTGAAGACGGTCTTTTCTGGTAGCCATTTGCTCGGCACGGCGCATCTCGGATCTACAGGCCTTGTCATGCCGAGAACCTTTCTTGTCTTTTTCTGCGGAGCGGGTTGTGCTCCGTCCGGTTCCCTCCTTCCTGCCAAAGGTGGTGTCTCCTTTTCACCTGAATCAGGCAGTATTTCTACCAGTGATTTCGGCGGACTCGGTCGAGTCGGTGGACAAGGGGCTTCACCGGCTTGATGTGGGCCGCACGCTGCGTCGGTATTTACAGTCTACCGAGTCATTTCGGAAGACTGATCGGCTTTTTGTGCTCTTTGGGGGTGCACGGAAAGGGGAGGCGGCGGCTAAGGCCTCCATTGCTCGATGGCTTAAAGAAGCGATCGCCTCCGCGTATCTGTTGCAGCGGCGGCCGGTTCCGGAGGGGCTCCGGGCTCATTCTACTAGGGCTCAGGCGGCCTCTTGGGCGGAGCATGGTCTGGTTCCACCAGCGGAGATCTGTAGAGCGGCCACTTGGTCGTCTCTGCATGCTTTCAGCAGGCACTATCGCTTGGATGTGTCAGCGGCTCGGGATTCCTGTTTTGGTTCGGCGGTTTTGCGCGCCGGCCTACAAGGTCCCGCCCGGTCTTAACTGCTCTGTTACATCCCGATTGTGGAGGACTAAACTGGATATCCGCACAGGAAATGGAAATTACACTAACCTGGTAATTGTAGTTCCTGTAGGATCCAGTTTAGTCCTCCTTCCCTCCCGAATATCTGCATGATCTTGCGGCGCGCTATCCCGAGCGGGAGATTCTAAGATAGTTTTGCGTCCCGTTCGGACCTTAGCGGCAGTCGTGCTTATAGCTATGGCTCTTCCCTTTCTTTTGGGGTTCCGTAAGCTCCTTAGTACCTGGGGGGAGCTCTGTGTCAATTTAGGGGCGTCGATTCCGGCGCCGTGCAGTGTTCTGACTTCCTCGTTTGGGGAGGGAGTTGGTTATTCCAGGGGGGGAAGTACAAGGTTTAATGTTAATCTGATAATAATCTGATGTGTTGCTTCGTTCAGTATGCTTTGTTACTAGTACACTGGGGGGCTTCTGGGAGCTCCTGCTGGATATGTACTACAGAAGATTTGATTGGTCCAGTCTACAGGCTGCAGTGAGAGGGGCAGTACCCGATTGTGGAGGACTAAACTGGATCCTACAGGAACTACAATTACCAGGTTAGTGTAATTTCCATTTGTTTTCTCCTGAATGTTTGCTGTGAAAAAACTGTTTGCCATATGCTTTATTTTCTAACTTTGAATTGCTCCTGTTTCCTATTGTTTTGGAAAGTAATCCGTGTCATGTTTTGAGCCAAGAATCTATGTGTGAAAGGGAAAACCCCAAATAAAAATGTATCTGTTCAAATGACCCTCGTGCCACAACACCTTTGTTTGATAGTAAACCTAGACTACAACTCCCAGCGTCCCTTGCTGCTACCTTAGTCAAAAAGGACACTTGAAGACAAAGTAGAGGTCACCCTTGCTCTAGAGTCACCGGCCCTAGGCGGGGGCAGGACAGTATACAACAAAATCCCAGCCACAGTGACGTCTGATTTTATAGCAACTAATTTGAGATCTTCACTCGATTCCAGTGACCCAACGTTGTGTTTCAAGCCTAAGAAACTCCTGGCCCTTCTTCAAACTAAGTTGCTTCAATCATCTTTCCAAAGCAAACGCAGTTAAATGCCCTAAGCCAGTCATGTGATACAGTTGATAACCAATGGCTACTAACCCTTAAAATCTATTCCATGGTATCACATAATGATCCACCAATCCAAAGTAGAATTTAAACATTTTATATGGCTGATTTTGAATCCAATTATATATATCCATCTGAATGGTTCAACTGGATCTGGATGTGGACAAGATTCCTTGATGATATCTTTTTCTTCTGGGTGGATTCAGAAGAGAGATTGCAGGAATTTTTCATCTGGATAAATACATTATCATCTGATTTACAATTTACACCTACTTTTCATAGAGAGGTGATAGATTTTCTGGATATCCGATTGTTTAAAGATCATTCGGAGCTCAGATCCACTCTGTACCCTAAGGATGTTCAAAGTAACACCCTGTTACATTATCGCAGTTATCATCTGGGCCCACTACGGCAGGGTTTACCAGTGGGACAATTTATCAGGCTACGTCGATTATGTTCTACAGTGGAAGATTTTAAGGTACAAGCTTTCCAGTTGAAACATCGTCTTCTAGAACGAGGTTATCCACATACGATTATAAATCGAGCATATCGATGGGCCCGTTTTAATTATGGGGAATGGTGGGATTCGCCTAATTCCCCTACTGCTATGGAGACGATGGCCCCTTATGTAGGGGTTTTACCATACATGCCACGAGCGGTGGAGGTAATGAAGATTTTGAAGACCCACTGACCAATACTATCCGTGCATCAAAGTTTTGAAAAGCCACTGATGATAGCTTTTCAGAGAGAAAGAAATATTACAGACTGGGTAGTACATAATTATAATCAATGCCGAGAAGAACAAACTTTGGGTCATTTCAAAGGTAATTCTTGTGACTTTTGTGAATTAACATTAGAAGGTAATGTTTAGGAAGATTCTCTACAATGTCACCAAATTTACAGTAAATATTTCACTAATTTTTTAACTTCTTTTGTAGTATATCTAATGGTTTGTCCATGTGGAAAGATTTATATTGGCAAGACATCCAGAACCATGAAAAAACGGCTCCAAGAACATCGTTCTCGTATTAATGGTGCGGTAATGACAGCTCCAATGGTTATACACTGTCAAGAAAACAATCATACTTTTTCTGATTTTCGTTGGAGAATATTGGACCATATACCGTCGAGTGATAGAGAAGGGGATAGAGATTCTCGGTTAAGTTACCGGGAGCAATTTTGGATATACATCCTGGACTCTTTAACATCACGGGGTTTAAATTCTACTTTGGATTGGTGGAGCATTATGTGATACTATGGAAAGGATTTAAAGGGTTAGTAGCCATTGGTTATCAACCATATCACATGACTGGCTTAGGGCATTTAACTGCGTTTGCTTTGGAAAGATGATTGAAGCAACTTAGTTTGAAGAAGGGCCAGGAGTTTCTTAGGCTTGAAACACAAAGTTTGGTTACTGGAATCGAGTGAAGATCTCAAATTAGTTGCTATAAAATCAGACGTCACTGTGGCTGGGATTTTGTTGTATCCGGCTGTATGGAGGGAAATGTGTGATCAATCCCATGAGGACATTCAGCTGTGCGAAAGAGGAAGACGCTAAGGACGTGAATGTGCCGGTTTAGCTGGCTGTTTCAACAAGGAAAGAACATCTTCTGATGAATTCCTGTCCAGATAAGTGACTTTTGGTGGTTTTTACCTATATAAAAGTGAGTTAATCGGTTAGTATTGAGGAGTTATTGTCCCCTTGAAACTATGGTAGGGTTGCGTCCCTAACAGTTCAAATAGAATAAAAAGGAACATTACACCACGAGAGGGAGTTTCAGGGTAACAGGGCAATGGCACTTTTAAAGACATAATCAGAATCTAAAATGATTTGTATCTCTGGGTGTGAATCCTGATATTGTTGCATACAAGCCACAAAAGCAGCCAGCTCACAGTACTGTGCTAACACTGACCCACAGGAATACTGTCTCTGCAGTACTACTTGGTTATTTGGGTCCAATTGTACAATTGCAAAACCTGCTAGTCACCTGCCTCCTTTACATTGGCTACTACCATCAATATATACTGTAGGAAGAAAACGTGAAATTTTGTCTAGTCCCAGTTCCCTAAAGATCATATGATTGGGGGCACTGGGTGAGGACTGACAGTCATGAGGTTGCCCCTCCAGCAAGATTCCAGCCACTTGCACGTTAGGTTCTTTCAGCAATTCAAACTTTACATTCTGTGCTTGCAACATAAGAGTCCACTGGACTATTCTCTCAGTCCTAATCTTGCTACATGCTAACTTTCCCTCTACAATGAATTTGAGGGGGGGGGGGGTGATGGCTGCATATGTATGTGGTTTGAGCACCAATGATGTATGTAAATTTCTGCATAGCAGCATAGGAAGCTAGTACATGTTTTTCACAGTTTCCCATTTTGAGTTCAGGAGAAGTGAGAACTCTGGAACAGAAGGCAATAGGGCGATCTATTCCTCCTAGGCGTTGTGTTAGAGCTCCACCTTTACTGTTCTCTCCAACTACAGGGTACAGGAAAAAATGTTGTGTGTGATCTGGGTGTGCAAGAACAGGAGCAGAAGTCAAAATGTGCTTTAATTTAGTTACAGCCTCTGTATGTTCTTCCTCCCAAACATAACCTTTACTTTTTAACAAGGAGTAAAGTGGAGCTGCCACTTCAGCATAATTGTGCATGAAGTTACGACAGAAACCAGTGAGCCCTAGAAATGGCTGGAGTGATTTCTGATCTGTAGGAAGTGGAAGTTTCTGTATCAGCTCTATCCTCCTGAGAATCTACAGATTTACCATCCTGGCCAATTGTAACCCCTAAAAAGGAAACCTGTGATTTACACAGTTGAGCCTTGGCAGGATTAACTTTAAGACCAGCTTGTAAGAGGGCTTTTAAAACTTCTCTTGCATGATTCCAGCTTCATTCTCAGACTGAATCAGAATGTCGTCTACATATTGAATTATATTATCTCTGCAAGACAATAGTGACAGGGCTTCCTGCATGTATTTATGAAATATTGAGGGGGAATCCTTATAGCCCTGTGGAAGCACAGTCCATGCATATTGTTTATTCAGCCACTGAAAGGCTGTTTTGTACTGGCATTCAAGGGCCAGGGGCAGACTCCAAAACCCATTGGATATGTCTAAAACAGAGAAAAATTTACATTTGGGATTCAGTTTAGAGATCATTTCAGGGTATGAGGCTACCACGGGCACCACAGATTTTGAAACTTGATTCAGGGCACGGAAGTCCATAGTGAGCCTGAAGGAACCCCCAGGTTTAACTATCAGCCAGGCTGGTGAATTGCATGTGGAAGAAATAGGTCTAATCAGACCCCTCTCCTCCAGTATCTTCACAATTTTAGTCACTGGTTCTATAGCCTGATGAGGTACTGGGTATTGTTTCTGTGGTGGAGGATCCTTGCCTTCCAACAGTATTTCTGTGTGCATTTTCCCACAATCTAACTTGTCTTGTGCCCAGACTGGAATATCAGCCACCTCTGAGGGAATTACATACAGATCATACTGCTGAGCTGCCTTGGTGCACTGAGTTTCTAACTGCATGGGAATTACTTCATGCACTAAAGTTTTAGAAGCACTTGAAGTTCCTTAATACTGCCACAATTTAAGATTAGCCATATCCACCACCAAATTTAACTGGTTGAGAACGTCAATTCCAATTATTTCTTTTGGTGTGTTCACTATAGTGGAGGCAGTGGTTTCCAACATTTCCTTGTTTTGTTCACTGTGCACAGGGATACCCCATTTAACTGGGATAGCCACACATTTGGAAGCTGTGTCATTAATTCCTTGAATTTCATAAATTTCCATATTTTTCTGATTTGCAGTGGGAGAAGCTCATGTTGATGTATGCTGACACTGTGGTAGGCATTAAAAAACAATGTTGACTGCTGTGTTTGAACATTGGCCCATTTATTTAGTGCAAGGGACATTGGATAGATCTTCACTATGCTGATTGACTAATTGCACCGGTTTTTCAACAGCCAAGAAGAGGGGCTCTGTCGCATCTGGTTTGGCTTCTTCAGTCCAGTTCAACAGAATTAATAATTTAATTAGCAGTCAATGATGATTTGGCTGTATTTTCCAAAGTCAAAAGTATTCCAAGAAATTTTCTTGTAGGCATCAGTTAGATACAAGACTGAAGGTATGGCAGGCATAGTATTGATGTCAAGGAAGCTTGTACACATGGTCTTCACTGGAGTTGCAAGTCCTGCAGACATCAAACATCTCAACTTTATACCAATGGGAGGAGAATGAGAGAACAGAGCCAATTTCGGCTCCGTGGGGCTGTCTGCTTCTGCCCCTGCCAATGCCAACTTCCTGTTTGCATGGGGGTGGAATGCCCCGCAGAACCCGAAGTTTACAGGTAAGCACCACAGAGCTGTTTCAGTCCATTGCCACTGCTGTAGGGTTGCATTGCAGTAATTAAAGATGCAGGACAGTGCAGCTCCTGCTTCTCAAGTCTAAGTAAAACTGTAGTTCATGGATAATCCAATTCCTTTTGAGGAAGATCGTGATTAGCCCTTGTGATGACTAATAATAGTTGATAAATTTGTATTTAAAGTGCCTTGCAGCCTATTACACTTTTTGATATCTTCTTTTCCCCTCCTCCCTCTATATGTACTCATTAACCAGCTCGGCGCTGCTTCAGGCTTTGCACAAGGCCCTGGGAGAAGCAAAGGAGGACCCAGGAGTGGAGGCCATTGTAATCTGTGGCGATAAGGGCAAATTCTCTGCAGGTAAGACGCTCTACCCACCATTCAGTACAAAGCATACACACACACACCTTCCTTTCTCTTCCTCCCTCCTCCACTTGTCTTTTTTTAAGTTAAAGCAGGATGTCTGACAGAGCTGTTAAGTGTGCTTCTTGTGGGGAGTTTGAGGTTTAGAAGAGAAAACCATTTAATGAATATATTTCTTTTTTAATTTAATGTTTATTAAACCTTTGGTATAGCAATACATAGTTTAACAGCATTCCACATGACAACAGCCCACAAGGTATTTGTGGGGGGGGGGTTCCCTCTTCCCTCTTCCCTCTTTAAGTGCATATAACAAACAACTAAACTCCCCCATTACCCCCCCCCCCCCACTTGGACAGAAAGACATCTCAACCCGCTAAGTATATTGTCAGAAGAGTAGCCAGAGTTTACAAAAACCTTCCCCCCTCTGGCAACGTATAGCTGTCAGGCACTCCATTAAAAATAAATGGTTCAGCTGCGAGTGCCACATATCCATTCCGGGCACTGTCAGCTGTTTCCATGCCCTGGCTATTTCACTTCAGGCCACCTGAATACAGGCCTGCATGGGCCGGACCCACTTTGAGGGGACCTGATTGGGCCATATCCTCAGAAAGCATAGGCCCATATCCAAGCTGATGTCTACCTGGAAGATAGTTTGCACTTGGGCTCGGATGGCCTCCCAATACTGAGTAATTAATGGGCAGTCCCACCAAATGTGAATAAAGGTGCCTTGCATTCCACAATTTCTCCAACACCTATCTGATGTTACTGGGTACATTTTATGTCTTCTATCAAGGGTATAATACCAACAGTTTAGGAGCTTATATGAAGTCTCTCTGACCTCCACCGAGAGAGCCTGTCGGGATTGACTTTCCATAGGTCCACCAGCCCGAAGTCCCACACCCATTCTTGCATAGCCTTCAGGCTGTGGTCCCCCCTCCCTGTCCCCCTGACCTGTCATTCAGATCAATATTGCAGTCCGCCCCCCCACCACCAAGACCTTGCCTTGAAGCTTCCCTTCGCACCACCGATGCAGGTCCGTCCAAAAAGCTACCTGCTCTAAATTGGGTCCATGTACGGATAGGAAAGTCACCTGTTTCCCATACACTTGTCAGTGCCGACCTCGGATCTCCCACAGCAAAATCTTGCGCTTCTGTGGGGAACTTGGGCCCCTTACATTCAGGGTCCTCACTATTAACCTACTGGCCATGTCCCTTGACCTTCACCCCCTCTGCCCCAACCATCTCGATGTAGATGTCTTTCCTGCCCTATCCCTCCCCAACCCCACTCCCCCCTTTCACAGAGCCTCGCTCCATCTTAATTCTGAGGAAGTGACCCCCTGTGGGCGCCCACCCTGTTACTTCCTTCCCCCCCCCCACACTCGCACTCACCTCTCACCCCCACTCACACCCCCTCCATCCATTCCTTCCTATCATCTTGTGCCCCCCATATGCCCCCTTGTCGCCCCAATACCCCTCCGCCCCCAGCCACCACCTCCCACTAGCCCTCAGCGTGTAAAACAATTTAACTTAATGACAAAGCAGATACCAGGGCCCCACGGGCCCTAAACTAGATGTGATATAATATTGTCCAAACTCAGTTCAGGTGCCATTTCCTTGATCTTCTCCTTCGGAGGCTGCCCTCATGCCAGGTCCACCCGACCTGCGCTGCAGTTGCTGCCCTTTTGCCTGTACCCTCTCCCAGCAGGAAGAGGCCGGGCGTAGTACTGAACTCAACTGGGCAAGAGAGGGCTGCTCCGGCAAGTTCGGTGTCCCCTCCTGCCATAGAATTGTCTACGCTTCTTCCACCGTGCACGCCCGGAAACTGCGGCCATTCACATCAAACAAAAGAGCAAACAGAAAGAGCCAGCGGTACTTAGATTTTCCCACTCTTAAGTATTGAGTCATCGGCCGAATGGCCCGGCGGCATTGCAGAGTTCCCGCTGACAGGTCATGGAAAAACTCAATGGTGCAGCCCTCCCAGTCAAATTTGTCCTGCTTTGCTGTCACCCGCATCACCTGATCCTTCACCGCAAATTATGCTAGACAGGCCACAATGTCCTTGGGTTGTCCCACTATCGGGGGTCCCAGCACTCTGTGTGCTCGCTCTACCATCACTGTCTCTGCCTCCGCCCCCTCAGAGAGTCCCTGCAGCACCTGGCAGCAAACATTTTGAACCACAGTGGCTGCATCTGAGTACCAATCCACTTCTAGGTCACCTGAATTCATGTATTGCTGCGGTGGGTACTGTTTTCCAAGTCATCCATCTTATCTTTTAGCAGTTCCTGTTCTCCCGAAGTTGCTGCAACTGTCCCTCCACCACGTTAACTTTCTCGGCCTGCCCCTCCAGGCCCTCCACCCAGTGACCAAGCTCCCTCAAATCACTCCGGATCTCCTTCAAAGCGTCCTTTATGTCCCCCCAGGTAGAGACTATCTCTCTCTTTTTTTTTTTTTTTTTTTAAGGGTGCGCATCCATCCCCAAATGTCTCCCCGGGTGCAGCTATCCTCTGCTTGCTCAAGATCCTCTTCCATGTCCTCCCCCGAAACCATGCGGTCCTCGGAGTTGCGCCACTCCTGAAGCACCTCAGCCGCCCGGAGGACTTGTATTTCTCTAATTTCTTCCGCAAAGACATGATGGGGCATGGGAGTAGCTCCCAGAATGTTTCCAGCCACTTTATAGGGCTTGAAAGCTCTCTTTTCGCCTCTTTTAATCGCATCCCGATGGGAGCTCACAAATTAAGCTGCCATCTTCATGGTGATGTCATGTACCCTCCCTTTAAGGAATATTTTAATGTACAGGATACATATATTGAGAATTTATTCATTTGTATCTACTGCTCTGTCTTGAAATTAGAGCGGTTTACACAGAATGATAATAACAAGAGCAGTTTACGTTTATCTATAACAACGTTCTGGAACATAGAGTTATGTTGAATTATAAATTAGTGATGCTGCTCTAATGGGTATTTATAACACTTAATTACTTTATCTATATTAGAGCTTCTGGTTTTCGGTTCTAACCGATTAACCACCACTAAAACACCCCCCGATTTTCTAATTGCAGTTATTGGTTATAACCGATAAACCCCAATTTGTGTGGCACCCCAATGACGTCATCACGCAGGCAGACTACAGCGCTCCCTCAACAAACCTCACGAGCTCTTCCACATTGTGAAAACCTTAGCAAAGGAACCTTCCCAGGGTGCTCCACCCCACCTAGATCCTCAGGAATATGCCAACTACTTACGAAGCAAAAGTAATCAGCCTGATCCAACCTCTATCCCCCCCACTTCAGCCAACACTCCCTACACTGTCCCTCTACCCTCACCTAGCCAACTCTCATGTGGGACTCAACACACTCTTTCATCCTTCACCACCCCAAATGACAGAGTCATTCAAGACACCATCTTAAAAATAAACCCCACAACATCACCTTCCGACCCTTGTCCAGCTTCCTGGATAAAGTCACTTCGGGCTGATATCAGCCCATTTCTAGCTAAAATGATAGATGTATCGTTCTCTACAGGGACATTCCCTCACACTCTGAAGCAGACCTCCATCAGACCTCTCCTAAAAACCAGCAGGTTGGACCCCTCCTTGATGGAATCCTATAGACCCATCTCCAGCATTCCTCTCCTTTCGAAAATCATCGAAAAGATTACTCAACGTCAACTACAAGATTATCTTGACTCCAATGCACCCTTGCACCCATGTCAGCATGGATTTCGTGAATCACACGGTGTGGAAACTCTACTGACTTCCCTGTCAATACTCTAACCATAGGCCTAAACAACATCAGACAAGGTTTTGCTTTAATCTTCATGGACATTGCCGCGGCGTTTGATACTGTTGATCATGATGTTCTCCTATCACGTCTTAGAGAGAAGGGAGTTCATGGATCAGCCCTCTCTTGGTGTTCTTCATACCTCAGAGACCGTTGGCAACATGTTTGTTCTGGATCTTCAACCTCTGACCCATTCCAGCAAACCAAAGGTGTGCCACAAGGTTCCTCCCTCTCCGCCTTACTTTTCAACGTTTATATGCAGCCTATCTGTGACCTCATCCACTCTTTTAACATCAACTGCCTAGTCTATGCCGATGATGTCCTTATGTATATGCCATTCTCAACGGAACTCCTTGACCTCTCCCCACTAATCAAGTGCTTTGACGCGGTCACAGACTGGTTAAAATCACAAATGCTTAAGATAAATTTTAAAAAGACAGAAGTCCTCTTCGTGACCAGAAACCCTGCATTCACCTCACCAGGGTCCATCAAGGTGCGTGACGCCGAGCTCCTCTGCAAGACTACAGTTAGATACCTAGGGGTTACGCTCGACCAACATCTCAATATGAAGGCTCATATCAGCAACGTAGCGAAATCTGTCTATCATAAAATCTAGACCCTTCGTCATCTGCGTCAACTGCTAGAACCAGATGACTTTCGATCAGTCTTTCAGGCCTTAATAATGCCCCACCTGGACTACGCCAATGCTATCCTACATGGCCTACCAATGAGCACGATCAACCCCTTACAATTGGCCATGAACTCAGCTGCAAGAATCCTTTATGGAGCCTCCAAGAGAACCCACATCACTCCTATACTGAAACAGCTACATTGGCTCCCTATGCAGTCCAGGATCTCTTTTAAGATCCTAACTATGACTCACAAAGCAATCAATAACAACTCTGCATCTTCTATCACCGACCTGATTTCAATTACACCCCCTAATCGAGCAAGGAGATCAACTGCCTCCAACTCCCTTGTACTACCTAAGGCAATCACGAAGTGCTCTCAAGTCACCAGATCCAGAGCCTTCACTTACTTTGCACCATCATGTTGGAATGCCCTACCAACAGGCATCAGAACCATCAGTGACCTCTCCCAATTCAGGAAGGCACTGAAGCATCACCTGTTCCTGCAGCACTACAATGTTTCAGACACCTTCTCATACCAACCTACCTCTACACCCCAGGCCAACACATTAAACTCATGCACTCCATAGTCTTAACGCGCAGAGCTGCAATCTCACTTTGCTTCTCCTCTCATCAAGAAACATTAGCTGCATTTAGCTGCTTTGTACATAGTTGCTTTTTGTACATAGTTTTATTATGTTATGTTCTCTGTTTATGAAACCTGTTTAATGTATACCCAGTTCATTGTCCTGTTCATTGTAAGCACTGATCAATTTTTGTGACGTGTAGTTTCTGTTCATTGTAAACCGCACTGATGTCAAATAGCGCGGTATAAAAGAAACTGTAAATAAATAAATAAATAAAATCACGGCAAAGATTCCCCCTGTTCTGACCGTTGCAGACTGTATCTTTAAAAACAAAACAAAACCCGGAGAGAGAGGCAGAAAAAATTTAAAGTGGAAGTACCTTAAAAAAAAAGTGAGGAGGCAAGGGGAATGGAGGGCAGGGAGAGGGAAAAGGGGAGAGAGTCCATAAGGGGAACAGAGTGGGGAGGGAAGAGTGCAAGGTAGAGGTTAAAGGGATGAATGCATTGGTTCAAAAATGATCTGTATATGCCAAAGGGTGCACCCCCCTGAAATATACACACAAGCACCTCACCACTACACTACACTACACATGCACATGCACTGCAGCCCTGCACCCATCTGACATACAGACAGGCATATTACCATTGCTTCACACACCTACAAAGGCACCTGCTATCTGAAGTTATTATCTAGAGATAATTCATGGTGTAGGAACTCTGGTGCTGGTCCCATGAGGACTGGAGGGTATGGGAGTGAGGCCCCATGTTCTCCTAGCATGGAGTTTCGAAGTAGGGATATGTAGTAATCCAGTTCAGCTTTGTGAATAACGGGATGCTGAAGCTGTGGCTGGAGCTTGGAGGGGGTAGAATGCTGGGGCTGAGGGAGAGGGCCAGCACTGAAAAATCATTAAATAGAATCCACCTAAAAAGCTGCTAAAAATCATTTTTTCATGCTGTGAATCCACCAATAAACCCCTATTTTTCCAAGCACCTAATTGCTTCAAAAATAAATGTCTAAAATCCCAAATGATACACCTAGAACCAGAAGCTCTAATTTATAGATCGCTTGACACTTGTTGAGTTGGAAGCGCCCTATGTTATATTTCCAAAGTGTTTTTGAAATAGTTGAGTCTTTAACTCCTTTCAGAAGCTACTGAGGTTGCTTCAGGATCTTATCCTGTTTGAGAGCTCATTTTCGAGGCTTGGTGCGTATAATGAGAATGCTTTTGAACAAGCTGATTGGTTGCTTTTAGCCTTAGTGGCTGGGATAGTGAAAGTATTGTGTATTGTATCTCCTTAATCTGTTTTATGGGATCTTGTGTATTATGTTTTGGAGGTAGTTTGATGAAAGGTTGTGTGCAATTTTAAACATTGTCATTAGGACTTTGTATTTTATATGACTGCTCATGGGTAACCAGTATGGGCGTTAATGTGCTCTGATCTTGTAGCTTCATGTAGACTTTGGGTAGCTGTGTTCTGTGCCAATTGACATGAGATATACAGACAGAGCTTCATATTAAGATGGCTCTAGGCATGTAGATAGCTTAACAAAACTGAACAACAACTGCTACTGGGAAACAGGAACCAGAAACCCCACCTTCTGAGTGTGTTTCCATGTCATAAGCCTGTAAGGTAAGTTGTACTTGTACTCTTACCTATTCAAACCTTTACTAGTATTCCCCTAGGACAGAAAGCATTATACATTGAACTGTCAGATAATCAGCCCAGATTTATTGTGTGCTTTTCAAAGCTGATTATGAGAAGTATGCTCTCGGATAACCCAAGGTGCCTTTCAGGTGGTAATGGCTTAGTGAAAATGACTGTTACCATGTTTTCTGTTGCATGGTACTGCAGATCGAGGAGCCCTTACTCCCGCAGGTCCCTCAAAGAGTGATATTTTGTACCAATGTGCTTCATTCTGGGATTTACCCATTCTGTCTGTGCTAAAGCCAGACAGCTTTGATTGTCCTCAAAAAATTTGTGTAGGCTCTGTTTATTGCTGTCCCAGATCCGTCAGCAGCTGCCTTAGCCAAATCACTTCTTGACTCACTTGTGCTGCTGTGATATATTCTGCCTCTGTGGTTGAGAGCGCTACAGACAACTTCTTCCAGCTACTGTAGACTAGCTTATGGGTCCTCCACCAAGCAGAAACACATAGCCACTAGTGGACTTATGATCACAGGAGTCTCCTGCCCAATATGTGTCTACGTATCCAGCTAGTTTGCATCCACTAGCTGCTGGTTATCTCAGCTTGAGGTTCATGGTCCCCTTTAGATAACACATGCCTCTTTACTGTTTACCAGTCTGCTTGACTTTGGCCTTGAGACCTTCCTGCACAGTATTCCAACTGCAGCTGCAATGTCAGGTCTTGCAACACTAGCAATAAACAGCAGTTTTCCTGTTGCCTTCCTGAACTGATCATTTGTCTCCAGTTAGGTACCTGGACTGTTCATTTCCTTGACATAATGGGTTTCCATGGACAACCTTACTGGCTTTGCATATTTCATACTGAAAGTTTAGACTATTTCCAGTATCTTGCACCTTTTGACTTACAGTAGAAGAAAGCTGCCATCTTCTCTTTCAATCTGGATGCTCAAGTAATATCTTACATTCTCAAGGTTGTTTATCTCAAAGTCCTTGTTCAGGGCTTGTAGTATCCCAGCTTTGTCCCCTTCTTGCTCAAAGCAGACTAACAGGTCATCCACGTGGATGAGCACAAACATCCATCTGTCTGTTAACCTCTTTTGGGGTTAACAGACAGTGTTGCACCGCCGCCCTAGTGGCCAAGGGTGGTTAAGGCAGGTCGGGTGGACATGAGTTATTTTTTCTATTTTGAGTTTGGTCCTTGTATGCGGGGTCTGGGTATCTGTTCCCAGGACCTACCGTGTACCAAAACTTCAAGTGAACACAAAGTCCGAGTGTAGGGAAAGAAAGGCTTTTTATTTCCCCTAATGTACAATGGTTCAAATAGTGGAGTCTACATCAACATAAAGAAAACCTTGCTTCAGGTAGAAAAGAAAACGTATTCAGATATTGCTTTGTCTACTGTTACTTCACAGGACCTTATGCAAATAAAACACACAGGCTTTGCTACTGAGCCCTGCTTTACACATCAGGCAGAGACTCTAGGCTTCCTGCCTGACAGTAGCTGCAATCCATGGCTATCTCAGGAGGGTCCTCATTGAATTCCACCTGCATAGGCTGTGGGTCTGATAACTGTGACTCTGTATCAGTATATTCTTGTGGAATACGTTGAGGCTTCTCATATACCGCTTGCACTAGCCTCCAGTGTTCTGGGCCTAGGTCTGGGCTTTGGTCATGTGAATGCTTGCTATAGAAGTATCTTCCTTTGTCTTGGTGCCTTGTATTAAACAGTCTTTCTTTTGATAAAGGCTTGTGTCTTGTCTTACAGATAGCTTGGTAAGGAGTGCATACCTCTGTTCCTTGTGCTCCCTGTGTCAGCAAGTTATAACGCTTATTAGAATAAAAATGTGGTTTACCTTGTTCTCTGGGCCTATCCCAGTTAGCTGAGTCTTGAGGCCTAGTCCTGCTGCAATTCAGCCTTACTCGAGTAGTAGGCTTCCCACTGTTCAGCTGGCCTTCGGGTGGAGTCACCACTCTTTCACACCCACACCTTTTGCTCCTTGAATGAAGAGTGTTACCTCTTATGGCAATGACTTCATCATCTCTCTGGTTACTTCCACAGTGTCCTGCATCTGCTGGTACCGGTTCCTCATATAAAACTCTGACCTTTGTTTCTCTCCTGGTACCTTTCTTTCCAGTGTCTCTTTGCCAAGAACTCCTGGTATTCTGCTGCACCGGACTCACTGTGTCTTCTTGCCAGGAACTCCTTCCTCTCTGGTCTCTTTGCCAAGACTCTGCTTCTGCTTCTGCCTCTGCCTCTGCCTCTGCCTCCCTTGCTTGTCCTACTTCCTCCTTTTCAACTTCCCAGCCTTTCCTAAGAAGAACTCCCCCTTTCCTGGATTGGCTGTTGGGCGGCATTACATCACCAGCTCTGGGGTGCGGTTCTCTAGGCCTTGGAAGGTCTCTCTTGCTCCCCCTATCTGGCTCCTCGTAATGTCGCATCTGGTGTTGGAATCTTTTTTTCTGGATTTAAAACCTTTTTTCCTGTTTGCATAGGCTCTGCAGTACCACAACAGATGGAGTGGAGGAGTGGCCTAGTGGTTGGGGCAAGGTACTTCAGGCCGGAAGGTCGGGGGTTCATATCCCACTAGAGGACAGCAACCTTGGGCTGGAAGGACTGGGGTTTCTAGTCCCACAGGTGCTCCTTGTGGTCTTGGGCAAGCCACTTAACCCTCCATAGCCCATATTCCCTGTAAAATAGTTATCTCCAAGTTATAATGTCCTGTTCAATGTAATTTCAGTTTGTTCAATGTAAACCGCACTGATGCAGAATAGCGCAGTATATAAGAGAATGTAAATAAATAAATAAATAAATAAATTCCAAGACACAAATTCGTGGTGGCTGCTGTCCCCCTGACTAACTTCCCCACTGGTCGTGCAGGGAAGTTAGTCGGGGGTGGGCAGTGGGCAGTCACTGGCCCAGAACATACAGGGCCGTTTCTGATGTTGGCCCTGTATGTCCAGGGCTGGCAAAATGTCCATGGAAGTTATTCCACCCATGAGATGGAATAACTTCCATGGATGTGCCTTTTCGGCAGCTCCAGGGCGTGGAAGGGGCTGGGGGAGCAAAAGTTAATTCCCCACTGCCCGACTCTGGCCTTAGGAGGCCGGATTGGTGATTGGGCTGTGGGGAATTAACTTTTTGTGCGGCGGCCGGCATCGTGGCATTTAAATGGAACCGCTGTGCCATGGCGCCGCAGCTCCTTTTAAATGCCCTGACTGAGTTAGTCGAGCTTTGCTGTACGTGCAGGCCAGGACTGAATTGAAGTACCGGCCTGCACGTACATTGCTGTTCGCGATTCTGATCCTATGGGGCTAGACGTGCCCTGTGGGATCAGAATTGCAAACTCCTTTGTACGTCTGGCTCAGCCCGGACATACAAAGGAGATCTACATTCGGGACAGAATTGGGGTCTGCTTTGCTCCTTTGAAAACCCCCCTTTGTGAGCAATTTGTTTATCTTGGTGTTACAGGCTCTGGCGGCCTGCTTCAGAACATATATACTCTTATGTAGTTTGCATATTAGGTCTGATCACTGTGGATCCTCAAATCGCTTTGGCTGCTGCACATATATATCATCCCATCAGCTTACCATGTAAGACATCTTCTTTGACATGGAAATGTTTTTGTTTTTATGCTGGGTCTAGCTAAATCAGGAAAGACTCTGATTAGTAAACCCTTGAAAAGAATATTCCATTTTCTAAAAAAAACATTTTCAAGAACCAATCATGGTCAGAGGTAAACGCAAAGGTAATCAAATATGTAGTCGGAATAACAGTATCTACATCAGAACTTTCCAGTATAACTGATACATTAAGTATATCAGTGTGTTGAAGACCAGAGACCTCAGCAGCATCGGAAAACTTTTTTCCCCATAGGTAAATGATACATTTTAGTCATGGGTGGGATTCAGCAGGAACCCCTAGAACCTCAGTCAGATATGCTTTAAACATGTCTTTAGCAGATATTAAGGGCAACTTAAGGAAATTAATCAGACGCAGATGTTCAGTTTTGGCCTTCAAAAAATGTAGCATCTTTATATAAGCTTCAATATAATTTTCCACCCAAACCGTACGCAAAAACAAATCAGAAACAAAATTCTGAAGAGTACTAATGTCCTCTGCATTCTTATGCATAGCAGCAGCATTATTCTGAATTTGAGTGTTCAAAGTTTGTAGTTGCGGTATTATGGCTTCTACAAGCTGCTTTATTGCCAACCAGATCGACTCTAGGATGAACTGTTTCGAGCATTCAAGAGGAAAGACAAAAGAAGAACCTCCAGCAAAATCACCACTTGAAGAGCCAGCATTGACCACCGGGACTTGTCCTGTGGCAGAAGAAGAACCCGCCATCATTCTTCTACCCTCTGGATGTGCACCATCTGGATGACCCCACAGAGTCTTAAGGACCCCTGTGTCATGTCTGGGAGCTGTCCCCTGTAGTAAAACCATCTCCCCACCTCTGGCTGGGTCAGAAATCCGTTGACTACCAGGACTTTCAGCGGCCCACACCACCTTCAAGAGCCTCCATACCTCGGAAGGGGTCAGATCAGAGCTTGAGTAAGATGCTGAGCTCTCCAACTCGGCGTCAAACCAGCCAGGCATGCCACTCCTGCTGCAACAGGATTCATTCTTGACAAAGGAGGAAAAATTCCAAAACACTAGTCTGAACCGACGAGGTAGAGGGGGGTCTGTTGGGCAGCCAGGGGCAGTTTGCCTGACTTTGCCTTCCTTTTTCCCATTCAAGATAACATGTCAGAATGATTGTGACCTGTCATCTGCCATCATGGGATCCCCTTCCCGATGTGGCTCAGTTTGAAATGGTGTTAGCTCCTGAGCAGCCATTTTTTAAAAGGGCCTCCTCAGTGGAGCTTGATGGCGGATGTCTTCAGGGGATACTTGGATACCCTGTTGGAATTTCCACAAGGAGGGGGTTAAGAAAGATCAGCTCCCAATCAGAAGTTTTAGACTGGTTGAGCAGTCAGAATTTGGTGGACTGAAGCCCTTGTCTTCACACAGCTTCTAAGTACTTCAGCTTCATTCCCTCCTCTCCCCTGGATCCCCAAGATAGCTACATTTTTTCCAGAGTGACTGAGAGAAGTGGTTTCCAGAGAGAGAAATTTTGCAAGAGAAAACTTGATCGTAAGGAACAGCCAAGAGCCCAGCAGTCAGTGTTGTTTGGGCTGAGGCCAAGATCGATTGTCTGGTTCTACAGGTGAGCTGAGTTTCTACTGTTACAGCGCTTCCTGTGGCTGCCAGATGTTAGGTCATGTCAGTGCGCGCATGTGTACGCGAGCTAGTTATGTTTGTGGATTGTGCCTTTAGAATGTGCATGGGTTTTGCATATTTGGTGGCACGTGTAGAGTGTGTGTGTGTATCCGGCGCATGCCAGAGCTGTGCAGCTTAATGTACACATTAACTACACACAATGAGCGTGCATGAACTAAGTGTTATTGCCATGTGTGGGTGGTGCGGATGGCCATGCCAATTCCTGCAGACAATGGTGGAACACATGTCGGCCCTGAGAAACACTGCTTGAATATGGCAAGCATCACATTGGCCCAGTGGAATCCCTGTTTGGACATTGTGCTAAGAGGCTGTTCCAGCTAAGGATCTCTATCAGAAGGAGACTGCCGGGACATTGGATGTCTCACATTCCAGGACATTCTCCCCCTGCCTTTCCCACTGCCGTAGACAGGCCCTTGGTTGAAATGACACTCATCAGAATTTTTTGTGTTTTTCCCCAACAAGTTTGTCTTTCTGGAGGGGCCATCTGGACCAAGGTACCGTCTGTGACACAAAAGGATTGGAGCACAGCCTAGGCTTAACTCGGGTGTGTTAATCAGTGAAGGACTCTGATGATTATGAAGAGATCTAAATACTATTGCAGCACTCTGCCTTAGACCTTGAGTACTACAGTGCTGAATGGAGATTTAGGCTGGAACATGAAGAGGAGCAGGAGAGTCCTGTCGTCCGAATGTTTGAAGGGATGCATTGATAACTTTGATTGCTTCGGTGTTGTTCTCCTTAGAGGATGGCCTTTTTGAAGAGGAAAAGTTGAATAGGTGCCCCATTCTACAAGGGATTCATAAGGCTACTTGAGCATGGTGCTTGTGGAATGCAGTTTGCCAGATTTTCCCTTGAAGGGTGTCAGGCTTATGGGCAAACCTTTCAGTCTGCCACCGGTGGACCTGGATTAGTGGTCCCCTTTTTTCCCAAGGTTGGGTTGCCCAACAGCCTACCATTCCAATAGTGACTGGAGTTGTGCTGAGGGACCAGTGGATCGCAAGGTGGAAACTCATACTCCAAGCAGTCAGTTGCGGACGTCTGGTGGTCTGTGCTCTACTTCAGTGGGTACACCGGGGATGACCCTGTGGATCCTCAGGAGTTTGCAGTGCCTTTTTCTTACCAGATACAGTGTATGGTCTGATCTGGCTTGAGTTCAAGAAGATTGCAGTGGTGACAGTAGCATAAAGTTCACCTTGATTACACTTTGGGTTCAAACAGGACATCTATATCCAGTTCATCTTTAGAAGGACGCTCTTGTTTAGAATGGACCTACCGAAGCTGGTTAAGGACTGTAAAGTATCCAAACTTCTGGCAACAGATGACTGTCATCTCCTATTGCTGTCAATCCTCGATGCCCTCCATACTCAATATTCCAGTTCTCGAGTCCGGGGCGATCGTTTTTGAACTGAGTGCAGGGTCCATGACTTTTCCTCTTCAGCAACTGGCCCTTCCCATTCGGTGCAGCGATGTGACAGACTGCACAAATCAAGTTGCTGCTGGTGAGCTGGTTCCACCTCCTCGATCGCTGGGTTTTTGGATATTATTCAGCAGGATCATGCCTAGAGCAGTGGTTTACAACCTAGTCCTCGAGTACCCCCAGACCAGTCAGGTTTTCAGGATATCCACAATGAATATGCATGAGAGAGATCTGCATGCACTGCCCCCAGTGCATGGAAATATATTACATATATTTTCGGGCTGTCTCTAATAAAAGACTGGCCTGGGGGTACCCGAGGACTGGGTTGGGAACCACTGCCCTAGAGGAAAGAGACTTTTTTTTTCTTTTTTGATACCTTTGTGGTCTTGTTATGTGGCTCTGAAACCACGAAAGTCACCAGGGAGGCCTCTCTACAAAGGCTGGTACGGGCCCAGGCTAGGGTACCCATGCTTTAAGCACAGATAGACAAAGGCTGTTAGGCCATGTACTTCATTGTGCCAAAAAAGAATGAGTCCTTCAGGTTGATTCTCATTCAAAGGGACATTGATGTCTCCCTGCAACTGTCACGCTTCTAAATGGAGGCACTGAGATTGTCATCCAGAAAGTTCGCACATTGCTGAATCTGGTGGAGCTTACCTTCACTTTCACTTTTGGGAGGATCAACCATTTTTCCTCTGGTTTCTGTGCTTGCCATGCAAATTCAGTGCTGGGCTCTTTATTTTGGTTTCACTATGACTCCAAGGACCCTCTACAAGCTTGTTATACTTATGACCACAGCTCTGTGGTGTGAGGGCAATTGCAACAGACAGGGTGATGGCGAGAATGGCCAGTTACTGGAGAAACTTGGCTGAGTGAGGAATCACACTAGAGGTCATGATCTCACTCATAAGAATATCTTGGAGCCTCTTGTTCAATACCAGTACATGCAGAGTCTTCTAGGCTGCCAACGGATCAACCATGCTGTTACCTTAGGTGTTCATGTTTCAGCAGCAGCGGGTTCCTAACGATTCAGACTTTCTTCAGCTCTTGGAATCAGTGGCAGCAAAAATAGAGCTAGTTCCCTGAGATTGATACTATCTAGTTGGGCGCCTCATTCTTAGGATTGTGAGGTGAGAGCATCGCTCCTGCTCTTGATAGTGACCAGCATGCTGCAGTGATGTCACCCAGCCAATCTCAGGAAAGGCATATCCCTGGATGATCCTGCAGAGCTTCTCCTGTGGATGGATGCCAGCTTGTGGATCTCACTGTGAGGGGTGAATGGCACATGGGTCGGCAGATTTAGTGGTGCCGCCCGGATGAGAAAAGTGGGGAAGGGAATGGATATTGGAGAGAAAGGGCTATAACAGAAAGAAAGAGGATGAGAATAGACGGAGTTGAGTGGTTAGTGAGGGATGAGGTAAGAGAGGTAGTGTTGTGCTTGGGAGGTAGGTGATGGGTGTAAGGGGATGAGTTGCAGGCAGTTGCTTAATGAAGCTGCTGTAATTTTGAACAAGATGGGACCAGAAGTCAGAATAGGCAGCTTTAATGTTAAAGGTCTCAGAAAAGACAATTATTTAAAAAAATAAAAAGGCTGAAGTGCGATATGACCATCATATAGGAGACTCATTTGATACAGAAGTATGAGCATCATCCATGAAGTTAATGCGTTCCAACAGAGAGGGAGGGGGGAATACAAGCAGAGATATCCGTAGTAAAAAAGTATGTCCATTTTAAACCAAGCAAGTATTCAGGGATAAGGTGAAATTCTTGTACTACATGGAGTGGTTAATGATTTGGCTATTACTCTAGTGAATGCATATGCCCCTAATACAGGACAGGCAACCTTCTTAAGAGTTATAGGATATTTTAGTTACTAGGGTATTTGAATGGGTGATTATGGGGGGGGGGAGGGGGAGGGCTTTAACCTAGCCTTGTACCTAAGTTGGGATAAACAAAAATTAGGGAAAAGGGATCATTTACTCATAATAAACAGTATTACTTATGTCTCATTCTAATCTGCTGGACATGCATCCTCCATAATAATTTTATGAAAATAGACTTGTTATTGATAGACCACAATACAATACAGAAGGAAGAAGAGACTGAAATAGTTGCCATTACTTTGTCAGATCACATGCAAGTTTTGGGTTCCTTCAACCAATTGCATCTGAATAAGGGACGAAATATATTGGTGGCTGAATGAGAATCTGCTGAAGAATCAAAAGATTATGGAGAACATAGGACACGGTGGTTGTTACTGTTAAGTGCTGTCGAGTCTGTGCCAAATAATGGCGACCCTCTGGATAGTTGTATTAGAGAATAATTAAAGTTTAATGATGAGGAGGTGGTCATTGGTATGATCTGGGAAAGGCTTAAAGCAGTGATTAGAGGTAGATTCATTTTGTGGGCAGCAAGGAAATGGAAAGGGAGGACGCAGTTAGGCTGTATGCTGAGGTTAGGCAATTAGAAGAGAAATACAAAGCCAGTGGCCCTGTCCGAGTCATAGCAAGACTCAAACAAGGGCTTGCCTGTAGATCTGCCCTTAAATGGCATTGAATTCAAGATGAGTAGTCCCGCCGAAGTATTATGAATTTGGCAATAGATCAAATTGCTTTCAAGTAGACTGAGAGCTAAGTGGTGCAGTATATGATCACTAAACCTAAAGGAGGAAATCCTATTGTATAGTCATGAAGGCATAACGCTCTATAAATTCTCGCCAATTTGTTTCTTTATATACCAGAGATCTGGATATTGAGAATAGCATCACTAAGCATTTGTGTGCGTTATTAAAGATTTGGCTTTAGATAAGGTGCTGGACTTGATGGGTTGGCAGAACAGTTTTCTAAGTTATTTTCCCCCTTCACCCCCAATTGTGCACCCCCTAGGTAGACCTTTCAATGTCAAATGTGTCATTTCCCGCCTTTATGCGAGTGGCAGAGATGTCAAGGCTATACAAGGAAAGGAAGGACAAAGTGATTTGTGGGTAACTTATCTGTTAAATGTGGCTATAAAGATCTTTGGGAAAATATTGGTAAATCATTTGGATCTAGCTTTCCTGGCAATAGTAAAATTTCTACCAAATTTGTTTCATCACCAGGAGGCATACAGCAGACATCAAAATAGATGGTGCATTTGGTATCCACTTTAGCAGGTGTCATCAATGCAGTTGGCAGTAGATGCAGAGAAAGCATTTGAGTTCACTGGGAATTCATGCATGTGCTGGTCACAAAATTAGGCCCTATTTTTATTTTTGTGAATAGAAGGACCTTACACATCCCCGGAGGCAGGCATTAAGAGTAACAGCAGCCATTCTGAGATTTTTAGATTGTGGTGAGGAACCTGACTGCCTTTTTCCCGGCTCTTGTGTGCTACAAGAACATAAGATATGCCATACTGGGTCAGACCAAGGTCCATCAAGGCCAGTATCCTGTTTCCAACAGTGGCCAATCCAGGTCACAAGTACCTAGCAGTTTCCCCAAAAGACACAGGTTCCACAGTGCTTGTATTGGGGCAAGCAGTGAATTTCCAAGGTCCCCTTTTAATAATGGCTTATGGACCTTTCCTCCAGAAACTTGTCCAAACATTTTTTAAACCCAGCTATATTAACGGCTTAAATTCCAGAGTTGGATTATGCGTTGAGTGAAAAAATATTTTCTCTTATTAGTCTTAAATAGCTTACACTGTAGCTTCATTGCATGTCCCCTAGTCTTTCTATATTTTGATGGCATAAATAATTGATCTACGTTTACCCGTTCCACTCCTCCATTTATTAATTTATAGACCTCGTTCATATCCCCCTCAGCCATCTCTTTTCCAGGTTGAAGAGCTCTAACCTTTTTAGCCTCTTCTCATAGGAATATCCTTCCTCCCCTTTACCATTTTTGTAGCTGTATTTTTCTAATAATGCTATTTTCTTTTTAAGATACGGCGACCAGAATTGCACACAATATTCAAGGTGCTGCCCACCATGGAATGATACAGAGGCATTATAATATTCTTTGTTTTCCTGATCGTCCCTCCAGTCTAGTCCCGGAATCTCTGGGGTTGTTAACCTCCTCCAGCAGCTTTGGAGACTGAGAAACTTCACTCCTGTGATGTCATCGGTATATAAGGGCTGGCTCCACCTCCACCCTCCAGTTTATCAGTCTCCAAAGCAGCTAGAGAAGGTGTGAGCCCAAGGGGTTTCAAGGCTCACTAGAGAAACGATTAAGAAGAGTGCTAAGAGGGAAGTAGGCGAAGTATAATCTGAGGGAAGCTGTTTAAAAAAAAAACAATAACAATTTTCTTCCTACAGCTTGGTAGAGTGAGCGGCTTTCCAGTTGCCCTGAGGTCCTGTGCTCCCGTTCCCCTTTTTGTTAAGTTGTTTTTCAATTTACCTTTTATTTTACTGGTTTGTTTTTGGCCTCGGGGAAGAAAGTCCAGAGCCAGAATAGGCTTCGGGGAACCAAGGGGGAGAGGACCCGCGGCGGGTTACCGTCCCGGAGCAGGAGGGACAGGAACCGGCTGCTTCGTTAGCTCAGCGCGTGCAGATGTATTGCCTGCCGGCGCTTTGAGCAGGTGTGTGCAGCCGCAGCGTTTTTTTCGGCGCTGTTGGAGCTCCGACTCGGGGAAAGTGAAAACCGGGCTAAGGAGCTGCAGAGCACACAGGCAAAGCCCTTGCAGAGTGTCTGGCAGCGGGGCTGAAGGTAAGAGAGCCTTTCAGCGTAAAGAGGCTAAGTGCGGGGGAAGGCCATACCGCATGGGCTTAGAGTGGGAAAATCGCGGTTTGAGTTGCACAACTTTGGCGCCTTTTCCCTCAGCCGGGGAGCTTCGTTTTTCGTTAGTTTCTTCAGAATCTTGCTGGGGGAACGATTCTAACAGTCTGCATTGAAAAACTTTTTTCATCTTCCTTTTATTTTAAAGGAGCCTGTCGCTGGATCAGCACAGCATGCCTTCCAAACAGCTCTGCCTCTTGTGTGGGGCCAAGCGCAGTTCCGTTTCTCCACAGGGCGTTTGTAGGGCATGTGCGCCAGAGGTGGAGGCCAGGGAGGTGCTCCCAGGGTCTGAGGTTAGGGGGCCAGAAACCTCAGAGGAGGTTTTAGACCCCAATCTCTCGTCCTTGCCGGCTTCGGAGCCGGGGCTAGAGGTAGCTTCAGCGCCTAAACTCCAGCCTGCTCATCAGCCTATAGCAGGGAGTTTGGCGGCGATTTTCTCAACAGATTTCCTGGCGCTGCTCCAGAAGTCTGTCACTGCCTCTCTGGGGGCGCCGGTAGCAGGTCCCTCAGGGGCGGGGCTTGGACAGAAGAGACCACCGTCGCCTTTGGCAGCGGAGGGGTCGGGCGTCCTAGCCAAGAGGGCCAGGTATGATAAGGATCGCCTAGATCAGTCCGTCGTGTCGGAGGACGTTCGGTCTGAGGAGGCGGAGACGGAAAAAGACCTGGAGGATCTGGAGGAAGGTGAGATTAGAGAGCAGGAAGATCAGGCGCGAGTGGTTAGAGTGTTTCGGACTGAAAGCTCTTAATATGCCGGATGCACAGCCGGCACAAGATGCTACCCTTGAGGATCCGCTCCTACAGGCCGTCAGGAAAATGCAGAGGGCTTTCCCGGTGCACAGGGTGTTTAAGGAGATGATTCAGGAGGAATGGGATATGCCGGAAGCCGCTCTTAAAGGTTCTAGAGTGATGGCGCGACTGTACCCTCTACTGGATCAGGAGCGGGATTTGTTCAGGGCCCCGAAAGTGGATGCGGCCGTGTCGGCGGTGACCAAGAAGACTACCATCCCCGTGGAGGGGGCAGTGCCGCTTAAGGATGCGCAAGACCGCAAGTTGGAGACCTTACTGAAGCAGGTCTTTGAGGCTAATGCTTTGTCCTTACAAGCATCTATTTGTGGGGCCTGGGTGGCGAGAGCCTGCTTGCGGGGGGCGCAGCGGGTCCAGGGCGATCTCGCGGTAGAGGTGACGGAAGAGGCGTCCAGGTTGGAGTCCGGTGCTGCGTATCTCGCCGACATGCAGTATGACCTGATCCTTGGCTTAACGAAGAACATGGCTTCAATAGTCGCAGCTAGGCGATGTCTCTGGCTGCGAAATTGGGCAGCGGATGGTTCTTCCAAGGCGAGGTTAAGTAGGCTTCTTTTTCGGAGTAAGCTGCTCTTCGGAGAAGATTTGGAAAAGTTGGTTAAGGATTTGGGAGAGTCCAAGGGCGGTAGGTTGCTGGAGGACAAGCAGAAGCAGGGCCGTCCCGTTCCCGGGCCTCGGACTGCAGCGGGATTTTCGCCGTTTCCATTCCCCGAAGATGGGTCAATCGCAGCGGGGTCGGTTCCCTAGTAGATCCCAGGGTTTTTGGGGGTTTCGCGGAGCGAACAGAGGTTTTGCGGCTTCCGCCTTCAAAAGTCCCAATGAAGCCAGGCAGGTCCAGGGAGGGCTAGTTCCCGTAGGGGGTCGTCTATGGGATTTTTACCTTGCCTGGGCCCAAATCACGTCCGATCAGGGGGTGTCGGAGGTGATTCGAAACGGTTATGCGCTGGAATTGCGGCGGCCGGTGTCTGACTCGTTCGTTCGGTCACCGTGCAATGCTCCAACAAAGCGCAACGCCGTGCGGGAAATGGTACAGCGGCTTCTTCATCTCGGAGCCATTGTTCCGGTTCCTGCCGACCATTTAGGCGGCAGTCGGTACTCAATTTACTTCGTTGTCCCAAAGAAAGAGGGGGCATGGCTTCCCATTCTGGATTTAAAAAGACTAAATCGCTGTCTGCGAGTGTCTCATTTTTGGATGGAGACTCTCAGGTCAGTCATTGTGGCGGTCAGAAGGGGAGAGTTTCTGACATCCTTGGACCTATCGGAAGCGTATCTGCACATCGCAATCTGTCGGGAACATCAGAAGTTCCTCAGGTTTGCGGTCCCTATGGGGCATTTTCAGTTTCAGGCGCTTCCTTTTGGCCTGGCAACTGCGCCGCACACATTCACCAAAGTAATGGTGGTCGTAGCGGTGGCCTTGCGGAAGGAAGGAATTTTGGTCACCCGTATCTAGACGATTGGTTGATCAGGGCAAAGTCAAGGGCGGAGAGTGTTTCCGCTACAGCAAGGGTGATAACTCTGTTGCAAGGTCTTGGTTGGGTGATCAACGAAGCAAAGAGCAAATTGGTTCTGTCTCAGGACCTGGAGTATCTCGGGGCACGGTTCGACACAAGCGTCGGTCGAGTTTTTCTGCCGTGGCAGCGAATGCTAGGACTCAGACAGTTGGTGCGTTGTATTCTCAGCCAGCGGTGCCCCACCGCATGGGATTATCTGCAGGTGTTGGGAACAATGGCGGCGACTCTGGAATTGGTGCCGTGGGCGCGAGCCCACATGAGGCCGTTGCAACGGGCTCTGTTAAGGAGATGGTCCCATCAAAAGGATTCGTTGTCCCAGAAGTTGCCTTGTCCCCCGTGAACGCGGTTGGCTCTGCGTTGGTGGCTGAGCCCAGGACATCTGGAGAAAGGGATATCGTTGGAGGCGCCAGCATGGGTTCCTCTGACAACGGATGCCAGTCTGTTCGGCTGGGGAGCCCATTGTCAAGGACATCTGGTGCAAGGCCAGTGGTCCGACCTGGAAAAGTCATGGTCAATCAACAGGTTGGAACTGCGGGCGGTGGCACTGGCTCTGCAGGAGTTGGGCCCCCTTCTGCAGGGAACGGCCGTTCGGGTGTTCTCCGACAACGCGATGGCGGTAGCGTACGTAAATCGTCAAGGCGGCACCAGCAGCATAGTGCTAGAGGCCGAGGCGGAGAGTCTGTTCGAGTGGGCCGAGGCCAATCTGCTGGCCTTGTCAGCGGCACATGTCGCGGGCGTGGAAAATGTCACAGCGGATTTTCTCAGTCGGGTGCAGGTAGATCCGGGGGAGTGGGTTCTGCACCCAGAGGTGTTCGCGCTGTTGGTACGGCGCTGGGGGATGCCGGTGATGGATCTGATGGCGACCTTTCAGTCCGCAAAAGTAGATCGGTTTTTCAGCCGCAGAAGAGAAAGGATGTCGGAGGGTTTGGACGCCCTCGCTCAGAAGTGGCCCGAAGGGCACCTGTTGTATGTCTTTCCGCCATGGGTGTTGATCGGGCGAGTTCTACAACGAATAGAGCGCCACAGAGGACGTGTGATTCTAATTGCTCCGGATTGGCCCAGATGACCGTGGTACGCGGACTTGATCCGGCTCTCGGTGGGGACGCCCTGGAAGCTTCCTCTTCGTACAGATCTTCTAACCCAGGGGCACCTGTCCATGCCACAGGTGGATCGATTCTCACTTACGTCCTGGCTCTTGAGCGGGCTAGGTTGAGGGCGGGGGGTTATTCGGCAGCGGTGATCGCTACCTTGCTAAAAGCAAGACGGCGGTCTACCTCCTTGGCTTATATCAGAGTGTGGCGTGTCTTTGAGAATTGGTGTGAGGAGAGGGACTGTATTCCCTTAAAGGCGTCGGTTCCGCAGGTACTGTCTTTCTTGCAGGATGGATTTCAGAAGGGACTAGCGGCGGCCTCATTGAAAATGCAGTTGGCGGCCTTGTCCTGTTATAGGGGAAAGGTGCAAGGAGTCTCTATGAGTAGTCATGCAGATGTTAAGCATTTTTTGAAGGCTGTCACGCTTCTTAGGCCTCTGAAGCGGCCCACGGTTCCGGCGTGGGATCTGCCTTTGGTCCTGGAGGCCTTACGGAAGGCTCCCTTTGAGCCTTTATGTAAGGCTTCCTTGAAAGATTTGACGTTGAAGGTAGTATTTTTGGTGGCGGTCGCTTCGGCGAGGCGCGTGTCCGAAATACAGGCGCTGTCATGTCGGCCGCCTTTTCTGTCTTTCTGCGATTCTAAGGTAGTACTGAGGCCCGTTCCATCCTTCTTGCCGAAGGTGGTTTCGGTGTTTCATGTGAACCAGGTGGTTTCGTTGTCTGTTTTTCGCGTCCCGGGGAAGGGACATGGGGCGGAGCGTTTTCATCGCTTGGATGTTCGCCGAGCATTAAAGAAATATGTGGCTAGAACAGCGTCTTTCCGTAGGTCAGATAGGCTTTTCATGCTGTTTTCAGGGGCCAGAAAAGGGGAGGTGGCCTCTAAAGGTTCGATTGCTCGGTGGGTGAAGGAGGCCATCGCGTCGGCTTATATTCTGCGGGTTCGTGCGGTGCCCGAAGGTTTGAGAGCTCATTCCACTAGAGCGCAAGCGGCGTCTTGGGCTGAATGTAGTTTGGTGCTGGCGGAGGAGATCTGTAGAGCGGCGACATGGTCGTCGCTGCATACCTTTGTGAAGCATTACCGCCTGGATGTGCAGGCAGACAGAGACACCTGTTTTGGTTCGGCGGTGCTTCAGGCCGGTCTAGCAGATCCCTCCCGTTGAGTATATTACTGCTCTGGTACATCCCCAGAGATTCCGGGACTAGACTGGAGGGACGATCAGGAAGGTTAAATTAGACTTACCTGCTAATTGTAGTTCCTGGAGGAATTCCAGTCTAGTCCCGGGTCCCGCCCTGTCTCGTAGGTGCACGGTGGCCTGAAGCGAGGGAGCTAATACTGGTAAGTGGCAGTTTTACGTTTCGGGATAGAGTGTTTTCAGTTCCGACAGGTGGTCACCGGGAAGGGGGCGGTTCTTAAGATATGATCTTTGTGGGAGATGGACAGGAGATCTCACGGCATTCGTGGGTACAGGCCTTGTATATAGTTGGGCCGACAGGCCTTTATAGTTTAAGGCGGAAGTAGTTGATTCTGCAATTTACTTCTTACTTGTTGCTCCGGTGAGTCTGCTTTGTCAATAGGTAAACTGGAGGGTGGAGGTGGAGCCAGCCCTTATATACCGATGACATAACAGGAGTGAAGTTTCTCAGTCTCCAAAGCTGCTGGAGGAGGTTGACAACCTCAGAGATTCCGGGACTAGACTGGAGTTCCTCCAGGAACAATAATTAGCAGGTAAGTCTAATTTAACCTTATTCTCCATTCCTTTCCTTATGATTCCTAGCATTTTATTTGCACTCTTGGCTGCCGCTGCACACTGGACGGAGGGTTTTAACATTTTATCCACAATGATGCCTAAATCTTTTTCCTGGATGGTGGTTCCAAATGTGGAACCTTGCATTGTATAACCATAGTTTGGGTTGTTCTTTCCTAGGTGCATAACTTTGCACTTGTCCAATTTAAATTTCATCTGCCATTTGGATATCCAGTCTTCTAATTTATCAAGGTCCTCTTGCAATTTTTCACAATCCTCTTGGGGGTTTTAACAACTTTGAATGATTTTGTGTCATCTGAAAATTTGAATACCTCACTCATTATTCCCATTTCCGGATCATTTACAAATATGTGAAAAAGCAGCGGACCCAGCACAGATCCCTGGGGTATTCCACTATTCACCTTTCTCCATTGGGAAAATTGGCCATTTAGCCCTACCCTCTGCTTTCTGTCTTTTAACCACTGCCTCCTATCCCATGGCTTTTTAATTTCGCTAAGTCTCTCATGAGGGACATCATCAAAGGCTTTCTGAAAATCCTGATACACTATATCAACCAACTCACCTTTGTCTACCTGTTTATTCACACCTTCAAATAAACATAACAGATTAGTAAGGCAAGTCCTTCCTTGGCTAAAGCCATGTTGGCTGTCTCCCATTAAGCCATGACTACATGTTCAGTGATTTTTGTTCTTTATAATGGTTTCTACCATTTTTCCTGGTATTGATGTTGGGCTCACCAGTCTGTAGTTTCCCGGATCACCCCTGGAACCCTTTTTAAAAATTGGCATTACATAGGTATTACAGATGATTTTAATGATAGTTCACAGATTACTAATAATAAGTCTGCAAACTCATATTTCCGTTCTTTCAACACCCTTGGATGCATACCATCCGCTCCAGGTGATTTGCTACTCTTCAGTTTTATCAAATAGTTGTAATACATCTTCCCGGTGTATCGATATTTCTTTCAATTCTTCTGTGGCATCACCTTTAAATACCATTTCAGTCATGGGTAACATCCCTATATCTTCCTCAGTAAAGACCGAAGCAAAAAATTCATTCTGTCTCTCCGCTGTGGCCTTGTCCCCTCTTAGTTCCCCAGTTGTGGAGTTCCTGTCACGTTCAATAAGATAGAACCAAGAGATCATGGGAGTTAAATTGAGGTCAGAGGCACATAAAGTCTCGATATAATGCTTTCTCTCTTGAAGCCATACCCATCCCTACCAATGATGGTAAGGGAATTGCAAGAATATAGAGGAGTGGCAGGGTTTAAAATAAATATGGATAAGGCAGAAGCATTGAACATTAACACAGGGGACATGGAACTGTCTATAATTGGGGAAATGTTTCCTTCTGTTGGGAAAAGAAGGTTCTTAAATAACCAGAGATTCTCAAATGATTTTTGAAACAAACTATTATCGACTGATCATAAAGATCTTAGGGGGAGGTCTCCTAACCTGGCAGGATAGCAGTAGTCAAGATGAATATTCTGCTTAGACTTAACATATATTTTTTTACTTGCTTTGCTTATTGTGGTGCCGTGTTGGATCTTGTCAGTACTCCAGAAGATTTTTCTGTACATTTGGAGAAAGTGACTCCCTAGAATTGCAAAAGTTATGCTGTATAGCAGTGATGGCTAACCTTTTTGAGCCCGAGTGCCCAAACTGCCGCACAAAACCAAAGAATTTCCTCAAAGTGCCAGCACGTCAATTAAACCTTAACAACAAGATTTTAGTATCTAAAAACTCTTTATAAAGTTGCCTGAACTATGTAACATCATTTGTAAAGGTTGGAATCTTTGTATTGTCAGAGAATCAATTTGATTCTCTCTCTACATCTGCTTTAACATAATAATCTTTCTCCTTTTGCTCTTTCCTCATTCCTATTTCATCCACTCAAATTTTACCCCTCCATCCTCAATCCCCACTTAGTCTCCCAATACCCGGCCAATTGTACATTTTTCTTCCCTCCCACACAAAATATTTTTCCCCTCTCCATTTCATTCTCCCAGCCCCATCCCCTTCTAATCTCCCCCAACATCAGCTCCCTTTTAGTTCCAGCCCCACCCAGTATCCGCTCCCTTCTAGTCCCCTCATCAATCCATTTCCAGTCCTAGCTCCCCCATCCATTTCCAGTCCTATCCAAGTCCCTTCATCAGCTCATTTCCAATACCAGCCTCCCATCAGCCCATTTCTAGTCCTTTCCTAGCCCCACCATCAGCCCATGTTAAATCCTAGCTCCCCTCCACTCAGCCCATTTCTAATCCAAGCCCCCCATGAGCCTACTTCCAGTTCTAGCCCCTCCATGAGTCCATTTCAATCCAAGCCCCCACCACAGCCCATTTCCAATCTTAGCTCCCCCAACACCCAATTCTCAGTTCTATCCTAGCCCATCCATCAGCCCAGTTCCTGTCCTAGCTCCCTCCCCTAAGAGCCCATTCCAAGCCCCCCTTCCCATCAGTTATTTGCAGTTCAAGCCCCCTTCCACTCAGCCCATTTCCATTCCAAGTCCCCCTCCCCATTAGCTATTTGCAGTTCAAGCCCCCCACTTCCCCTCAGCCCATTTCCATTCCAAGCCCCGTCCCCATCAGCTATTTGCAGTTCAAGCCCCCCACTTCCCCTCAGCCCATTTCCATTCCAAGCCCCATCCCCAACAGCTATTTGCAGTTCAAGCCCCCGTCCATTGAGCCCATTTCCAGTCCTAGCAACCCCCCAACCCATTACCAGTCCTAGCCCCCCATAGCCCACTCCCAGTCCTAATCCCACCAGCCCATTTCCAGTCCTAATCCCCCATCACCCAATTTTCAGTTTAAGCCCCCCCATAGCCCATTACCAGTCCTAACCTCACCATCAGCCCACTCCCAGTCCTAATCCCCCATCACTCAATTTTTAGTTTAAGCCCTCCCATAGCCCATTACCAGTCCTAACCCCCCATCAACCCACTTCCAGTCCTAATCCCACCAGCCCATTTCCAGTCATAATCCCCCATCACCCAATTTTTAGTTTAAGCCCCCCCAGCGCCCATCACCACTCCTAACCCCCCCCAGCGCCCATCACCACTCCTAACCCCCCCAGCCCAGCGCCCATCACCACTCCTAACCCCCCAGCCAACCCAGTGCCCATCACCACTCCTACCCCCCCCAGCCCAGTGCCCATCACCACTCCTAAACCCCCCCAGCCCAGCCCAGCCCATCACTACTCCTAACACCCCAGCCCAGCCCATCACTACTCCTAACCCCCCCCAGCCCAGCCCAGCCCATCACCACTCCTAACCCCCCCAGCCCATCACCACTCCTAACCCAGCCCAGCCCATCACCACTCCTAACCCCCCCCAGCCCAGCCCAGCCCAGCCCATCACCACTCCTAACCCCAGCCCAGCCCAGTCCAGCCCAGCCCAGCCCATCACCACTCCTAACCCCACCAGCCCAGCCCCGCCCATCACCACTCCTAACCCCCCCCAGCCCAGCCCAGCCCAGGGAAAATTAAAAAAAAAAGAAAACCTGTCTGTTGCCGCTGTCGGGGCCGCCGCGGCAGAATCGAGCGTGCCGCGGGGCCCCCCTGTATCCGGCAGAGCCTGCCCTCCCCGTAGCAGCTCTCTCTTTGGAGCTGCAATCAGACGCGCCGGCTTGCAGAGCGCGAGGGAAGAGTTTCTCCCTCGCTGCTCTGTTAAACCCGCGGGGGCTGATGGGAAGTTCCCATCAGCCCCCGCGGGCTTAACAGAGTCGCAAAAGGGAAACTCTTCCCTTCGCGCTCTGCAAGCCGGCGCGTCTGATTGCAGCTCCAAAGAGAGAGCTGCTACGGGGAGGGCAGGCTCTGCCGGGTACAGGGGGGCCCCGCGGCACGCTCGATTTTTCCGCGGCGGCCCCGACAGCGGCAGCAGACAGTTTTGTTTTGTTTTTTCAATTTTACTTAATTGCGGACCTTCCCGCGTGCCAGCTGCAAGGCCTTCGCGTGCCACAGCTGGCACGCGTGCCATAGGTTCGCCATCGCTGCTGTATAGAAATAAAAATATGGGTAAGAGGAGAGCCCTAATATTATACACTTATGCAGCCTGATTGAGACATATTTTGGATTGGCAGGAAGTAAGTGCAGGTTCAGGGCCGGCCCGTCCATTGAGCGAGAATGTTTTTTGCACAGGGCCCCGCGTTTCAGGGGGCCCCGCACAAAAAACATTCTGATCCAAAAGTAAAAATTAAAAAAAGCTGTCTGCTGCCGCTTCCGGGGCCGCCGCGGCAGAATCGAGTGTGCCGCGGGGCCCCCCCTGTGCCCGGCAGAGCCTGCCCTCCCCTGTATCAGCTCTCTCTTTCCAGCGGCAGTCACACGCGCCGGCTTTCAGAGCGCGAGGGGAGAGTTTCTCCCTCGCTGCTCTGTTAAGCCCGCGGGGGCTGATGGGAACTTCCCATCAGCCCCCGCGGGCTTAACAGAGCCGCGAAAGGGAAACTAGTCCCTTCGCGCTCTGAAAGCCGGCACGTGTGACTGCCGCTGGAAAGAGAGAGCTGATACAGGGGAGGGCAGGCTCTGCCGGGCACAGGGGGGGACCCCGCGGCACACTCGATTCTGCTGCGGCGGCCCCGGAAGCGGCAGCAGACATCTTTTTTTTATTTTAAATTTTCCATGGGCTGGGCTGGGCTGGGGGGGGTAGGAGTGGTGATGGGTGATGGGCGCTGGGGGGGGGAGGAGTGGGGATGGGGGGGGGGGGGGGGTAGGAGTGGTGATGGGCGCTGGGGGGGCTTAAACTAAAAATTGGGTGATGGGGGATTAGGACTGGAAATGGGCTGGTGGGATTAGGACTGGAAGTGGGTTGATGGGGGGTTAGTAATGGTAATGGGCTATGGGGGGCTTAAACTAAAAATTGGGTGATGGGGGATTAGGACTGGAAATGGGCTGGTGGGATTAGGACAGGGAGTGGGCTGATGGGGAGGTTAGGACTGGTAACGGGCTATGGGGGGCTTAAACTGAAAATTGGGTGATGGGGGATTAGGACTGGAAATGGGCTGGTGGGACTAGGACTGGGAGTGGGCTATGGGGGGCTAGGACTGGTAATGGGTTGGGGGTGTTGCTAGGACTGGAAATGGGCTGAGTGGAAGGGGGCTTGAACTGCAAATAGCTGATGGGGACGGGGCTTGGAATGGAAATGGGCTGAGGGGAAGTGGGGGCTTGAACTGCAAATAGCTGATGGGGAAGGGGCTTGGAATGGAAATGGACTGAGGGGAAGTGGGGGGCTTGAACTGCAAATAGCTGATGGGAAGGGGGCTTGGAATGAGCTCTTAGGGGAGGGAGCTAGGACAGGAAATGTGCTGATGGAGGGGCTAGGATAGGACTGGGAATTGGGTGTTGGGGGAGCTAAGATTGGAAATGGGCTGTGGTGGGGGCTTGGATTGAAATGGAGTCATGGAGGGGCTAGAACTGGAAGTAGGCTCATGGGGGGCTTGGATTAGAAATGGGCTGAGTGGAGGGGAGCTAGGATTTAACATGGGCTGATGGTGGGGCTAGGAAAGGACTAGAAATGGGCTGATGGGAGGCTGGTATTGGAAATGAGCGGATGAAGGGACTCGGATAGGACTGGAAATGGATGGGGAAGCTAGGACTGGAAATGGACTGATGGGGGGCCAGGACTGGAAATGGGCTGATGTGGGGACTAGAAGGGAGCGGATACTGGGTGGGGCTGGAACTAAAAGGGAGCTGATGTTGGGGGAGATTAGAAGGGGATGGGGCTGGGAGAGTGAAATGGAGAGGGGAAAAATATTTTGTGTGGGAGGGAAGAAAAATGTACAATTGGCCAGGTATTGGGAGACTAAGTGGGGATTGAGGATGGAGGGGTAAAATTTGAGTGGATGAAATAGGAAAGAGGAAAGAGCAAAAGGAGAAAGATTATTATGTTAAAGCAGATGTAGAGAGAGAATGGAAAAAAACTAGAAGAGAAGAAAGGACAAATGGACAGCAGACGATGGAGAGATAGCAGAAGACACAAATAAACCAGAAGAAAGTGGCTGGAACAATTGCAACTGAAAAAAAAAATGCACAAAAGGTACAAAGATATCTCTTTATTTTGAATTTATTAACTGGAATATGTCAGCTCTGGGAAATGTGCATCATTAATGTCTGTGCTTTGTTTAGTATAAGAGGAAATTAATTTATAGTTTTATTTCTACATTGTTGTTGTACATTCCAAGTTTGGCTTTTAGGGTTCCCAGTTTAATTATTGTCTTCCTGTTTTTAAATTGTGATCCCTTGTTTGGTGATGGTCTATGTTCTGCATGTGTAACTGAGCTGAGGTATTCTGTTTATGTAATTCCTATTTGACATTGTCACTTGTTCTCTTTCCCCAGTAGGTCATGTATTGTTGTTCTCTGAAATGTATTGGTTTAATATTTGCAGTGTTGCCTTTTGATAGGTAGGGTATGGTGCTTTATGAGTCCTGGTAGTGCTGTTAGGATACGGTGGGTTTGCTATGGGTTCTAAATGGGCAGTGTTTGTAGTAGTTCCTAATGTGCCTGGCGGTTGGCACTGGATTATAGTAATGTAGAAATCTTTGTCTTTCTTTATCCATACACTCATGAAGAGGCATGTTTACTAAAAGTTAGTGTATGGTAACATTATGCAAATATGTATGCAAATGAGGCCCCTTATGCAAATGAGGCCCCGCACCGAGTCTCCGCACATGGCCCCGCACCCCCCTTGGGCCGCCCCTGTGCAGGTTGAACAGTATTTTGTATTAGACTGTCCGATTCACTATCTACCCTGGTTATCCTGTAGTTTAGTTAAGCGTTATTCAATGCCAAACCCATATACACTGCATGTCTGAAATTGTGGGCTTGAATTGGGAAAAGCACAGAGATAAAAAGGGACCTTTCCCTTTTGGTCCCTTTGAGGTATAATAAAGATTCTCCAGGAACAAGTAGGAAGTCAGTCCTCAGATATGGGTGATGTCGGCGCCGACGGAGCCCTCGTGCGGAGCAATTCCCCAGCTTTCAAAGAAAGCATTTGGGATTGCATCGGCATGCGTGGTCCCCTTCCCACCCAAGGATGCCATCTTGCTCAGTCTCCCTTTTTCCGCAGAGCCCAACGGACATTGTCCCTAATTCCTCGCGGAGAAAGTGCGTCAACACTTCAGAAGAATTTCTCTCTTCGACCGGTTCGACGCCGGTTCCCCTTCCCGCCTACGGCTCGGTACACCGGTATCGAGTCCGGTTAACATTTTTTGCGTTTTTGTCCTTAGTGACTAGCGTTCCCGCTCTTTTTTTTCTTGTCACTGGCAGCCCATTCCTTCGACCTTGCAGGGGCCCTTTTTCCCCCAATGGCTGCCAGCGGGTTTAAAAAATGTGATCGGTGTAAGAAGTTAATGTCCCTCACGACACACATGACTGCTGTCTCCAATGCCTCGGGCCCAACCATGACCCGACAGTCTATGGCCCGTGTGGGAAGATGTCCTCTAAGGCACTTCGAAGTAGGCAGCAGCAGCGTGAAAGGATTTTATCTGAGTCCCTATCCCCCCTCCCCCCCCCACAGATCCGGACCTCATCAGAAGCCTCGACGTCTCGGGAACTGTTTGAACCCGACCATCGTCGGGAGGTCTTCTGAGCGGGGGTCTCCCTCCCGGGAACACTGGAGGAAGAAGAAACCCGTGAGGGCGGCGTCATTGGATGCCTCTGATTGCCCTGGGCCCTCGAAGGCCAGGTCGCAGAGCCCTGACTGCCGCCCTGGGTCCTTGGAGCCGGAGCGGCCTGCTAAGATACCTTGCACGGAGCCGGAGACACCGAGGAGGGTAAGCGCTGTTGTCCTTGTGAATTCCCCTCCAGGAGAGCCAGCGTCAGGCCTGACGGTGTCGGGGCCTGAGCCGGAGGCTGTGGAGTCTTCTGAGCTCGGTCTCATGATGACGGTCCTGGAGCGCAGCATGTCTGCCTTCATGAAGCAGCAGCGGGCGCTGATAGCCGGTCTCACCGGTTCATCTGCCCCGACCACCGGGACCTCGACGTCCAAGTCGACCCCAGAGGCTGAGCCGAGCCAATCCTCGAGACTCTTCGGATTCGAGTCGATCCTTGGCCAAGTTCTCCCTCGACCTCCCGCTAGGGGGCTGAGGTCGTCGATGCTGGTGCTCTCGGCATCAGAGTGGTCGGGGCCGAAGCCTTCATGGCCGGAGCCGCTTGATTCCTCCTCGGAGGGATCAGCATGGGAGACGGAAGATGAAGAGTCCCCAGACACCCATTGGATCTGGTATGTCCCATCGGACTCACCGGGTTCGGAGCCTCGGAGAAGGTCCCCTTTGGAGGACACCCGGTTCTCGGACTTCGTCAGGGATACGGCCAAGGCTTTGACATTCCCGGCGGATACCGAGGAGGAGCCTCAAGATGAAGAGCTCAAGGCCCTCCAGTATGACTTTCCCCCGAGGGAAGCCCTTACTACGCCGGTTCCTCCGATGCTGAAACGGCTGATGCTCCGCAAGTGGGAGTTGCCGGCCTTGATGCCGGTGCTCAGCAAGCGGGTCGATTCCATCTATCGAGTCCACAAGAGCCCTGGGTTCCAAAAGGCACAGCTGCTGCACAAACTCCATGGTTGTGGAATCAGCCATGCACAGGCTCAAGAGCCAAAAAATGCACTCCTTGGTGCCTCCTGGCTGGGAGGCCCGGAACCTGGACGCCCGCGGCAGAAAATGCTTCCAGGGCTCGATGCTGTCATGCCAAACCTACCAGCTGTACACGGGCATGTACTTGAGGGACCTGGCAAAAGAGATTGCCGGGTTCTCAGCTGGCCTCTCCGAGGCACCCTTGCAGTGCTTCAATACCTTGTCCACTGGGATTCGGGAGTGCTAGAAGTTCATATCTCGAGCGGCTTATGACGATTTCGAGGCTTCGGCCCGAGTAACCACGGCCGGCATCAGTGCACGCCGCCAGACCTGGCTAATGTCGTCGGATCTGGAGCCATGGGTTCAGGACAAGTTGATCGATGTCCCTTGCCGAGGTGACAACCTCTTTGGCAAACCCATGACTGAGAAGGCTACTGAGCTCGAGTCCGAGTACTTGACCCGGACAAGACTCTCAAAGAAGACTTCTGCCCCTTCTAAGAAGAAGGGCTCAGGTAAAAAGCCCTTTTTCCCGAGGAAGGGTACTGCTTACCGCAACTATCCCACTTACCAGGCCACCCCAGCTCCCCAACAGGGTCAGCAGGCCAAGGGACAGGGGCATGGCCCGCGTAAGCAGAAGACGCCCCAGGCCCCGGCTCCTACCCAGCTAGGAGGGTTTTTTTTGACTCCCAAAGCATAGTCTCTCTTCCGCCAGTGGTAAGGCCATGCACAGGAGGCAGACTAACCCTGTACGCCCACAGGTGGCCAGTCATCACCTCGGATATCTGGGTCCTGCAAATAGTCCAAAGGAGCTATTTGCTTCACTTCAGCCAGATACCACCCTCCTTCTTTTCAGGAGAGTCTCTCAGACCCCCTCTTCACAGGGACCTCCTCTTGCAGGAGTTGGCAGGTCTTCTAGAGGATCAGGCAGTGGAACCGGTGTCCCACCACCTGCAGAGCAAGGGCTTCTACTCCAGGTATTTTCTCATACCAAAGAAAATAGGAGGCCTCAGACCCATCCTCGACCTAAGAAACTTAAACAAGTTCCTGGTGAAGGAAAAGTTCAAGATGCTTTCCCTTGGAATGTTGCTGCCTTACCTCCACCAGGGAGATTGGCTAAGCTCCTTAGACATGAAGCATGCCTATACACACATCCTCATACATCCAGACCACAGACAATATCTGAGATTTGTAGTGGGAGGAAAACATTTCCAATACAGAGTTCTACCCTTTGGCCTAGCCTCTGCTCCCAGAGTGTTTACAAAATGCCTGGCTGTAGTGGCGGCCTTCCTCAGAAGTCAAGGAATTTTTGTCTTCCCTTACCTGGATGATTGGCTCATCAGGGGCCAGTCGCCTCAGGAGGCCCAACAGGCCACTTCTCGCACTATCAACTTATTGCAATGTCTATGCTTTGTCATAAACCACCCAAAGTCTACTTTGCTGCCCACTCAAAAGTTAGAGTTCATAGGAGCAAGACTAGACACCCTTCAGGCGAAGGCTTACCTGCCAGAGGACAGGGCAAAGAGGCTGCTAGCACTGGCACAACAGTTCAGGCACAGGTCTCAGGGAGACACTTCTTACGCCTCCTGGGCCACATGGCCTCCATGGTGCATGTGACCCCAAATGCCCGTCTCCACATGAGAACAGCTCAGTGGTGCCTCAGAGATCAGTGGACACAAGCCACTGGCAGCCTCAGAGACAGGATAACAATCTCCAGGCGTCTGGTGAACTCATTGCAGTGGTGGCTTCAGCCACCCAACCTGCTTGAGGGAGTGTCTTTTCAGACTCCCTCGCACACAAGAGTGCTAACGACAGATGCCTCCTTGCTGGGCTGGGGAGCCCATTGCCAAGGATCATCAGGGGTTATGGTCTCTTCAGGAGTCTGCACACCAAATCAACCTCTTAGAGCTGCGGGCGATTCGTCTAGCTCTTCAAACCTTTTGTAATGTCCTCTCACATCAGTCTGTATTGATACAGACGGACAACCAGGTAGCAATGTTCTACGTGAACAAGCAGGGTGGTATGGGGTCTCATATCCTATGTCAGGAGACACTGGACCTCTACTCCTTTGCCATCAGTCAGGGTATGTCTCTCAAAGTAGTGTACCTGCCTGGTCAGTGAAGAAAACTCCATGATCTGACCACAATACCACGGCTCTTTAGGTCTCTGGTCCATCAGTAGTGAGAGACAGGCAGAGAGTAATACAGAACACAATCACACACACACAAAGTGCTATTTTCTTTGAGCTCAGAGGGAAGACAATAAGCGGACTACGAACAGGCATAATTCCAGGCTTATTGAATTCAAAGTTCTCCTCCTAAAAGCTCCTTTTTATTAGAGAAAAAGAGGAAGTAACAATCATTTATTGTAACCATGAAATAACACAAGGTGTCGCCAAAGTTCTTTTTACAGAGTAAGATCTGATTACAGTATATTAGATGAAATTTATAATTGCAAAAGTTGCAAAAATTATGTTGTGTCAGCAGGGACTTCCAGTTGACTGTACAATGAACTATGGTTGCACAGGTCATAGCCTATGTTCTTTTTGCTTGCGTTAACACTGTTCCATCTATTTTAAAGACTGTTACAGAGAACTCATGATCATGACATCCTATTCTATTAAAGAAAGTAGGTGAAAAGTCAAACTTCTAAACACATTTTGTATCAAGAAATTCATCCATCTTCAATTACATATTGGGGATTCTGGTATCCCTTTATCTGTCCATCCCTACAGTCAGGAGAACTGCTTAGCAGACAAACTAAGCAGGATTCTCCAACCTCATGAATGGCAACTGGATCCGGTGATGACCCAGTGGATTTTCCACTGCTGGGGACATCCGTCCATAGATCTGTTTGCCAGTCCGCAAAATCACCAGTTGCCCAGATTTTGCTCAAGACGGGCACATTCTCTGAGGGTGACTGCAGATGCTTTCCTGATCTCCTGGTCAGGGGGCCTCATGTATGTATTTCCTCCCACACCTCTGGTGGCCCGGACTCTGTTCAAAATTCTTCGGGACAAGGCCTATGTTATTCTGGTAGCCCCCAGATGACCAAGACAGCCTTGGTTTCCGCTTCTCCTCCAGCTAGCAGTGGAAACCCCACTACCACTGGGGATGCAGCCCGACCTCCTGTCCCAGGAGCAGGGCTCTCTTGCACCCCAACCTCAGGCTGGCTCCTCTCCTCCTACCTCGGAATGTAGAAGAAGTGTTACTGGCCTCAAGGAGGCAGTCCACTAGGAAATCCTATGATTTCAAGTGGCGAAGGTTTGAGATGTGGTATGACCAGCACAACAAAAACCCTTTCTCTTGCCTTGTACCAGTGGTGCTGCAGTACCTGCTTTACCTCTCAGAATTAGGTCTCAAGTCTAACTCCGTCAGGGTCCACCTGAGTGCTTTGTCAGCAAACCACTCGCCAGTGGAGGGGCAAGCTCTTTCGGCTCACCCCCTGGTGTCCAGATTCCTCAGAGGTCTGCTTCTGCTGAAACCCCCAGTTCATCCTCCGGCAACTGAGTGGGATTTTAATGTGGTCTTGCAGTAGTTTACTCGCCCACCTTTTGAGCCAATGTCCTCTTGCCATCTGCGCTTCCTCTCCTGGAAGGTTCTCTTCCTGGTGGCACTCACATCAGCCAGACGTGTAAGTGAGCTGCAAGCTGTCGTAACTGATAAACCATTCACACGGTTTTATAGGAATAGGGTGGTCCTCCTCACTCACCCTGAGTTCCTTCCAAAAGTGGTCTCTTCTTTCCACCTCAACCAAGAGGTGATTCTTCCAACCTTCTTTCCCAGGCCGCATTCCAGCCAAGCAGAGGCAGTCCTGCATACCCTGGATTGTAAGAGGGCGTTGTCCTTCTACCTGGAGCGTACAAGGGGACATCAAAGGGCTACTCAGCTCTTCGTCTCTTATGACCCCAGTAGGCTGGGGTTAGCTGTCTTCAAGCGCACACTGTCTACCTGGGTGGCAGATTGCATTGCCTGGGCGTACAGGGCAGCTGACCTCCCATTGTAGGGTCGGGTAACGGCCCACCGTGTCAGGGCTAAGGCTGCATCAGTGGCTCACTTCCGCTCTGTTCCACTAGCAGACATCTGCTGGGCCGCAACTTGGTCTTCAAGCCAGACCTTTGCAGCCCATTACTGCCTGGATAGGGAATCCCGATGAGACAGTGCTTTCAGCCAGGCGGTACTCCGTAACCTATTTGAGGTTTAGGCAACTCCAACCCGCCAACCCTTTGGTATCAGGCTACCGGGGGGTGTTGTATTATCGGCTGAATTCCTATTGCAGCTGCTGCGGCTCTTCTAGAGGGAGCCATTTTTCAGCTAAGGGTTCTCGGTAGCCTATAGCTAGGGAGTCCCATAAGTGAAGACTGGCTTCCTGCTTGTTCCTGGAGAAAGCGTAGTTACTCACCTGTAACAGGTGTTCTCCAGGGACAGCAGGAATCAGTCCTCACGACCCTCCCTCCTCCCCTGGAGTTGCAGTCCTATTAATAATTTTTTCTATTCTTGCCGTCTTTTTAGCTATGTCATTTGACTGAGCAAGATGGCACCCTTGGGCGGGAAGGGGACCGCGCATGCGTGATGCAATCCCAAAGGCTTTCTTGAAAGCTGGGGAATTGCTCCGCATGAGGGCTCCATCGGTGTCAATGTCACCCATATGTGAGGACTGATTACTGCTGTCCCTGGAGAACACCTGTTACAGGTGAGTAACTACACTTTTTTCAACCAGGGCTCGAAAGGACAACTTATTTGAGATGGGAATAAAATAACCTCTGTTTTTGGCAATGTTTGTTTATATTTGCCTTCATTTGATATACCGCAAATCTGTAACCAAGTTATGCAGTTTACAATAAAATCATATAAGAACTAGGAAAAGAACGCCAGTTCTACTGACAGGAAAGGAGAGCAAAGAAAGAGCAGATAACTAGACAGGGGTTATGTACCATGGAGACAAAAGCGGTGGGGGGGGGGGGGAGAGGGGCGAGAGATGGGGAGAGCAGATTAGGGGATAGGGAAGACGGTATCATCCTAACACAGAGGAGAACAACTCAGGTAGGTGCCGTAGATATTCTGAATGCATACTCAAATAGATGGGTTTTCAGTGCTTTTTTGAACCTCTTCAAGTCTGGTTCTATACTTAATGAGGTGGGTAAACTATTCCACAAGGCTGGGGCTGCAGCAAAGAAGGCGGAACTTCGTGTGGACTCATACTTAATCAAAGAAGGAGCTGGTATATCTGTGAAGGAGGGAATTTGGCCTTTGAAATAAAGATGTTACCTTGTTTGCAAATTGTGCATTGTTTAAGAAGATAGGGGCTTGCTCTCATGGAATTTTTATGAATAGACAGACTGCCAACAGAAGGATGGAGAACTGAGCTATATGGCTTGCTTAGGGGCCAGACCTTCACGAAATGCAAATATATGAGGAATTGGGAGACTGATCTGGTGAAGACTTGAATGAAAGCAATGAAGAGAGAATCTCTAGTGGTAACCTAACCTATATAACCAATCCAGAAAATGGTTAGAAAAGTGTATTATGGGTGGCTCTTAACCAGGGTGAAGATTAATGGAATGTTTCTAGCAGTGTCGTGGGACTTTTGGAGAGGGTGTGGAGGAAAGGCTGTGAGGGAGAGGGCAACTTATTGTATATTTGGTGGATATTCTTAAAAATGAATAGATTCAGGGAATTAGTGAAGGAGGGCCCTAATATATTTTTAGAATTGCTATAGGGATAGATCCTAAGGCTTTTTTGCTGGGGCAATGTCCTGAAGGGGTATCTAGAAACATGATGGCAGAAAAAGACCACATGGCCTATCTAGTCTGCCCTTCCATATCAACCAATACAACAATCCCCATAATTCCTTAAGAGGTCCTCTGTGTTTGTCCCATGCTTCTTTGAATTCAGATACTGTTCTCATTTCTACCACTTAGACTGGGAGACTATTCCACGCATCTACCACTCTTTCCATTAAGAAATATTTCCGCATATTACTCCTGAGTCTATCCTCTTTCACCCTCATTCTTGTCCCCTCATAGCAGAGCTTGCTTTCAGTTGAAAGAGTGTCTCCTCCTGTGCATTTATGCCATGGAGGTATTTAAATGTCTCTGTCACATCACCTCTATCCCGCCTTTCCTCTAAAGTATACATATTAAGATCCTTAAATCTGTCCTCATATGCTTTATAATAAATACCATTAACAATTTTAGTAGCTGCCCTCTGTGCCGACTCCAACCTGTTTATATCCTTTTGAAGGTACAGTCTCCAGAATTGCACACAACACTTCAAATGAGGTTGCACTAAAGACTTATAGAGAGGCACTATCACCTTTTTTTTTCTTTTGCTGGCCATTCCTCTCCCTGTGCATCCAAGCATCCTTCTAGCTTTTGCCATCACCTTTCTACCTGTTTAGCTACTTTAAGATCATCAGACACAATCACGCCTAGATAAGCCTTACCTCTGTGGTGGGAAAAGTAATGGAGGCGCTCATGAAAGAGCGAATAGTCGACTTTCTTGAAACCAACAGGTTCCATGATCCAAGGCAACATGGTTTTACCAAAGGACGATCTTGCCATACAAATCTGATTGAGTTCTTTGACTGGGTGACCAGAGAATTAGATCAAGAGCATGCAATGGATATGATCTACCTAGATTTCAGCAAAGCCTTTGATACTGTTCCTGATAGGAGGCTTAGCAATAGACTCAACAGCTTGGGGATGAGTCCCAAGATGGTGAACTGGATCAGAAATTGGTTGACTGACAGATGACAGAAGGTGATGGTAAACGGAACTCACTCGGATGAAAGGAAGGTGATTAGCAGTGTGCCCCAGGGTTCTGTCTTGGGACCGGTAATGTTCAATATATTCGAGAGTGATATTGCCGAAGGGCTGAATAGAAAAATCTGTCTTTTTCCAGATGACACCAAAATTTGCAGCAGAGTGGACTCCCCTGAGGGAGTGGGGAGCATGAGGAAAGATCTACAAAAGCTGGAAGAATGGTCTAATGCTGGGCAGTTAAGATTTAATGTGAAGAATAGCAGTGTCACACACTTGGGAAGCAGAAATCCAAGGGAATTTATGCGATGGAGGGGGGGGGGGGGTCGAGAGATTGGTGTGCATGGACCAGGAAAAAGACCTCGGTGTGATTGTTTCTTACGATCTCAAGGTGGCGAAACAGTGTGATAAGGCGGTGGCAAAAGCCAGAAGGATGCTGGGTTGCATACAGAGAGGAATTACCAGCAGAAAGGAAGAGGTACTAATGCCACTTTACAAGTCGCTGGTGAGGCCTCAGTTGGAATATTGTGTTCAATTTTGGAAACCGTATCTCACAAAGGATATAAAAAGACTGGAAGCGGTTCAGAGGAGGGCGACCAAAAAGATTTGGAGCCTGCGTCAGAAGACTTATGAGAAGAGACCTAAATATGTACATTCTGGAGGAGAGGAGGGACAGGGGAGATATGATTCAGACCTTTAAATTATTAGAGTATTAAGTTATCTACATCTTCCTGGGTGTCTACTCTATTGCAAATTTTGGTATCATCTGCAAATAGGCAAACCTTACCCAACAGCCCTTCCACAATATCACTAACAAAGATGTTAAAAAGAATCGGACCAAGGACAGATCCCTGGGGCTCACCACTGATGACCTCCTTCTCCTCAGAGTGAGCTCCATTTACCTGTACTCTTTGTCACCTCAACCATTTTCTAATCCAAGCAGTAACTTTAGGTCTATCCCTTGGGTGCTCAGTTTGTTTATAAGCCGCCTGTGCGGAACGGGCCAAAGTTTTACTGAAATCTAAATACACCACATCTAGGGCTCTCCCTCTGTCCAATTCCCTGGTCACCCGGTCAAAGAAATCTATAAGATTTGTCTGACAAGACCTGCTTCTGGTGAATCCATGCTGCCTAGGATCCGGTAATCCATTATACTCCAGAAATCTCACTATTTTCTCTTTCAGCAGCGCTTCCAATAATTTACTCACCACCGAGGTTAAACTATCTGGCCTGTAGTTTTCAACCACATCCTTACTTCCGCTTTTCTGTAAAGGGACCACAAGTGCTTCTCTCCAGTCCTCTGACACCACTCCCAACTCCAACGAGGCATTGAAAAGGTTAGTCAGTGTTGCTGGTAGAACGTCCCCAAGTTCCCTCAGTATTCTCAGGTGTATCTCTTCCAGTCCCATCGCTTTGTCTGTTTTAAGTTTAGCTTGCTCCTCACGAATGCAGTCTTCTGAAAATTGTTCAAGATGCCCTTGCTTCTGTTCCTTTTTGTGGGTGTTTTCAGAGGTCCTGTTCCTGGTTCTTCATCTGTGAACACAGAACAGAAATATTTGTTAAACAATTCTGTGTTATCCTCATCAGCTTCTACCTATTCCTCCCCTTCACCCTTGAGTCTGACAATACCCCTTTTGCCCTTCCTCTTCTCACTAACATATCTGAAAAATGTCTTATCCCCCCATTTTATTGCATTGGCTGTTTCCTCCTCTTTTTGAATCTTTGTTTTCCTGACTACTTTGCTAGCTGCTCTAAGTTTTTTTTGCAAATATATTTTCCTCTCTATATGATCTCTTGTATTTCATGACAGCCTCCCTCTTTTTCTTCACCTTTTTCAGCTACTTTTTTCGAAAACCATAGCGGTCTCCTTTTCCTTTTACCTTTATTTATTTACCATTTTAACAAAAAGGTTGATTGCCCTTATAATATCCCCTGTCAGTTTTGCCCACTGTTTTTCTACATCCCCCAGCTGTTCCCATCCCGCTATCGACTCTGTGAGGTATTGGCCCATCTTGGCAGTTAGTTTTCCTAAAGTCTAAGACCTTCACGTTTGAATGGATTTTGTCAGCACTAGTCCTAATACTGAACTGCACCATCTGGTGATTATTGAATGCAAAATGATCTTCCACTTTAACATCAGAGTCACTTTCACCGTTTGTAAGCACCAAGTCCAGTATGGCCCCTTCACGTGTGGGTTCTGTTACCAGTTGCCTGACTAGTTCTCCCTGTAGAGAATCCACAATCTCCTTACTTCTAGATGATACTGCAGCAGGAAAGTGCCAGTCAACATCTGGCATATTGAAATCCCCTATCGGTAGCACTTCCTCTTTTCTGGCAATGCTGTGTATGTCTTCAATTAACTCTTCATCCACCTCTTCCTCCTGTGAGGGAGGTCTGTATATCACGCCAATACAAATAGATTTCTCTTTCCCTCTTTCTAGTTTAACCCACAGTACCTCCTCTCTCCCTTTTAAGCCCTGTATTTCCATAGCTTTAATATTATTTTTAATATTATTTTTTACATATAGTGCCACCCCTCCTCCCCTTCTTCCTACCCTGTCCTTTCTGAATAAAGAATAGCCAGTGGTTAAACTAACCGGCCTGTAGTTTTCAACCACATCCTTATTTCTGCTTTTGTGTCTGGTTGTCTGTGAACCATGTCTCTGTTAACTGCCACTCAATCCAAGTCAGCCTCTTCCATTAAAGCCTCAACATCTGGGATCTTATTTCCCATGCTACGGGCATTTATGGACACTGCTTTCCATATATTGGCCCTTTTACCCATTTAAAGGTATTTAATGTTTCATTTACCTGGTGGCTTTCACTTACCTAGGGGCTTTCTTCACTCATCCCCAACGAATCTAGTTTAAGGCCTCTTCAGTAGGTTAGCCAGTCTTCTATTGAAGGCACGTTGAACCTACTTGGACAGATGGATGCTATCTCTGCATCTAAAAGGGATTATAAGCCCGGACAAGCTTGCTTAAGTGTAGCTCAATGCAAAGTAGTTTTTTTGTTGGAAACAACCGGAGCTGCCAAGCAGCCAGCAGTGGATAAATAGGCTATGAAAGGTAGCTTAGCCAGAAAAGCAGACTGCTTTTAAATCATATGACTGATTCGTTGCAAACTGGGCAGCATTGATTAGGTTTAGGAGCTCATCTTGTTCAAATAATCAAACAATCATTTAGTGGGTAAATTGTGCCAGAGAGGGTTCATTAGGGAATGTAGATGGGAGGGGGGGGGGGGTCGGCTATCTATATATACAGGTGAAAAAACTGCTATGAGCTTTGGTTCCATGTGATGTGTCATTCTAGTGTTTCAGTGGATGTTTGTTAAATGAGCTTTTGCCTATGCTACTGAAGAAAAATAAAGCTACAAAAAAACGTTTTTCATTGGAATGTGTGCAGCTTTTTTTCTTGGAGGGAGGGGGGTAGGGGTAGAGGAGGGATAAATGAATGTGCCAGTTTTTGTAGTAGGTGTCCTCTCTTCATAGTGTCATTTTATGCCATTTGCTGGTCGGTGTAGTGTATGGAGGTTGGTCTAAGAAAAGAATATTCCTGATCGTTCCTCCAGTTTAGTCCTCCACCTCTGGGTAGTGCACCTCCTCCTGCAGCTTGGAGACTGGGCGTGTCAAATTCGTGATCACTGGATGTAGCCTGCTGGAATCTCCCATCAGCCCTAGTGTGTCCAGTCTCCATGCAGCAGGAGGACGTAGTGAGCCTAGGTGCTGGGCTCACTAGAGAAACGAATAAGGAGCAAGTTAGGGGTTGATCTTCAAATTTTACATTTCTTAAATTTTTGGGATAAGTGTTTTCCATTTTGGTTATGGCCCTTTAAATTTATTTTCTTTCTACGTGTAATAGCTTTTTTTTTTTTTTTTAAGTGATATCAGGTTTTAGCCCTTGTCTGCCACACCAAGACATCTCTTTCTCTGCGGATCTCTCTTCCTAGAAGGCTCGGGGGAGAGCTCCTGAAACGGCGCACTTGCAGGCAGGTTCCCGTGGAGCAACAGAATCGCCACTCCGGGTCTTGGGCCGAAGAGCCTGCGCGGTCACAGCAGCGGCACTTGCGGCGAACGTTGCTAGCCTGAGCGCTGAGCACGTCGCGGCTTGAAGGCTGCAGCGGTAAAGTTTAAATTACAGTTCTTTTATTTCTGGCTTACGTGCCTCGGTGCAGCAGCGGGTTGGGCTCCATCTTCCTGCACGGGGAGAGTTTGTTTATTTTTTGCGTGCCAAAACCAGTGCTAGTCAGGAACCACGGCCATTTTAAACATGCGGTGTTCGCCCCGTGTCAGCTTGGTGCAGTGGCGGCCTGGAGAACCGCCGCGGGGTCTAGCGCTAGACACAAGTCCTTCATCCCAATTTCATTTAGTTTCTTTTAGGACGTTTAGTTTCATTTCATTTACTTTATTTGTCATTCGCATTTAGGCTATTGGGTTTAGATGCGGGGGGGGGGGGGTTTATACTGCTTGTGTCTGAGTGGCTGGGAAACCAATTTTCAGAGGCTTTGTTCCTTATTAAGCAAATAAAAAAAAATAAGGAAATCAAATATTCATAATTTCAAAAGGGGCTGCAAAATCATTATTTGTGTCTGTTTCCTGCCCAGGTCTGCTCGGCGGTCAGCACATGTCAGCACACCCGCAGTGTGTCGTCTGTGGCACCCATAGAGGCACGGTTGCGGACACCGGAATCTGTAGAGGCTGCGCAGCGGTGTCTGCCAGCGTGGAGCAGCAGATGGAGAGTTCAGGCATCCCCGCTTCTCAGGGAGCCGCAGCAGGGGTGGAAGGGGAAGCGTGGTTGGCTGCCCCATCCACGTCTGGTCCAGAAGCTTCAGCGGGGGACCCTAGTACATTTCCAGGAGTAGGCCCCGGTCCGCAGCTGGGGGATTTTTGTCCAGACTTTGTCTTGATAATGGATCAGGCATTCTGTCTCAGACGTCAGGGTAGGTTGCCTAGTCCCTTAGCTCTTCCCTCGGCTGTTCTGCAATCCAGGATGGTGGACGGCCAAAGCCTTTCTCCGAAACCGCCAAAGAGGCCTCGCCCTCCTGATCGCTCCCCTTCAGAGTTGGGGTGGCAGGAGGTGGAGGAGGCCGAGTTGGAGATGGAGCAGATATGGATGAGTTTGAAGAGGGGGAGATTCCGGAACCTGAGGGTCAGGCAAAGATCATTCGGGTGTTCTGGAAGGACAAGCTGATGGCCCTAATTATGGAGTCCCTGCAGACGCTCAGGTTTGCGATGACGCAGCCGACCGAGGAAGAGGATGGGGAGGATTCCATCATTCAGGCGGTGCGACAGGTGAGTGGGACCAACCAGAAGCGGGGCTCAGAGGGCTGAGGACTATGAACAGGCTCTATCCCTTGGCGGATAAGGACAAAGAGAAATTCCGCTGTCTGGATTGATGCAGTGGTATCTGCAGTTACTAAAAAGACAACTATAGCGCGGTTTTAAAGGATGCACAGGATAGAAAAGTGGATGGTTTGTTGAAACAATCCTTTGAGGCGGATGCGGTGTCCTTGCAGGCTTCCATCTGTGGAGCTTGGGTGGCGAGGGCCTGCCTTAGGTGTTCTCAACACTTATGGCAGTCAATCCACTTGGAGCAGGATAGTGTAAGGGAGCTGGAGCGCTTGGAATCGGGGTCGGCTTATTTGGCGGATGTGTACTATGACCTGATCAGGTGCTTTAGCAAATGTTATGGCTTCGCTAGTGGCCGCCCGGAGATCCCTGTGGCTCAGAAATTGGTCAGCCGACGGATCATCCAAATCGCGACTTAGAAAGCTTCCGTTTAAAGGGAAGCTGTTGTTTGGAGAGGATCTTGACAAATTAGTTAAGGATTTAGGAGAGTCCAAGGGTGGAAGGCTTCCGGAGGACAAGCCTTAGCAAGGAAAATTCTCTCCGGCCTTTCGGGGTCAGTTTAGAGATTTCAGGAGATTTCGTACTTCTCGTTTGGGTGGTTTCCAAAGGGGAAGATTTGCTTCTCGGGCCCAGGGGTTTTGCAGAGCAAGTAGAGGATTTGCAGTGGCTGCTGCAGGTACCGCTCGAAAGCCACAATGAAAGGAGTTGGGTCCCGGCAGAAAGTCAGCCAATAGATCGGCTTCGGGGTTTCCTTTCTGCTTGGATCCAAATAACATCCGACCAGTGGGTACTGGAGATCATTCGTGAAGGTTATCCACTGGATTTGGCAAGGCCTGTACTAGACTCCTTCGTGCTGTCACCCTGCAGGGGTCTTACAAAGACCCTAGCAGTTCAGCAGACCCTGGACCGGCTCTTGCAGTTGGGAGCCATTGTACTGGTGCTGGTGGCGGAATACGGCATGGGACGATACTCCATTTATTTCGTGGTGCCAAAGAAAGATGGATCCCTTCAGCCAATCCTGGATCTCAAAGGGGTAAATCGCTGTCTCCGAGTGCCGCATTTTAGAATGGAAACACTGCAGTCCGTCATTGTAGCAGTACATCAGGGAGAGTTCTTGGCGTCTCTCAATCTCACGGAGGCGTATTTACATGTCCCAATCAGAGCTTCTCATCAAAAGTTCTTACGGTTCGTGCTCCCTTGGGGTCATTATCAGTTCCAGGCGTTACCCTTCGGTCTCGCGACAGCTCTGCGGATTTTCACCAAGATCATGGTAGTGGTGGCGGTGGCCCTACGAAAGGAAGGGGTCTTAGTTCACCCATACCTCGATGATCGGTTGATTTGAACATAAGAACATAAGATATGCCATACTGGGTCAGACCAAGGTCCATCAAGCCCAGTATTCTGTTTCCAACAGTGGCCAATCTAGGTCATATTGTCACCCACCTACTTACCCCCGAAGGCAAAGGCCCTGGGGTTTCAGTGAGGCCTCTTCTGAAGTAGCAGGGACTAGTAGTGCCCCCTGGGAGTTGAAGTCCCACTAGCTATTCAATAAAAAGAGTGTAGTCGTGGACGAGTAGCTAGGCTGATAAAGAGGTATGTATTTCCCTTCCCGGGGGAACTTCTGCAGTTAGGAATCATAAAGGAAAATAAACCATACTTCTGGCACAACACAAAATGGAACTACAAAATGACAACGAAAATGCTTCTTTTCAGCTTTAAGGCAAACAAAAAGTGCAAACAGGCTTTGTACTTTACAACAGCTGTAGATGGAAATCTGTTCCTTTAAACAGATTTCCCTTTTGCACGCTTCTGGCACGCTTCAACAGAAAGAGGTCACATTATCTGCAAACACAAGAGTACAGTCCATCTGGAAATCCTCTGAGTTTTCCCCACAGAAATCGCAGTCCATAGGCTCATGAGCTTCCCTGCAATTCTCTCTTATGGGACTGTGACTCCTACCAGTATCCAGAAATCCCTCCTCTTTCTGGTAAGGGCTTCTCTTCTCCTCACTATTAGAGTGGAATGGAAAGTTACCATGCAATGTGGATTTTCTCTCTAGAGGGCCATACACCTCAGAACCAGCGTATGTAAAATAAAGTGCCCCTCTATTCCAGGGAATTGGCCTTTCTTCAGGCTGACCTCTGCCCGAACGTTTGTGGCTGGGAAACTGAAAACAGTCTTTCTCCCTCGAAAGCCTTTCACTTCCCTTCTCAGGACGTGTTTCTTTGAGCCTAGGAATTTCCTTTGGATAAGAGCTTCTATTCCCCAGGTACCTGCTCTCGTGGGAAGTCCCTCTCACAGCTTCTCTTCGTTTGCTGACAGGGATCCCTCTGCGTCCCCAACCGGACTCTGGTTCAGTGCAGCCCAACTCTCTGGCACTAACCTCGGGTATTCCTTCTTGGGCAAACTCCTCTGAGGTGCTGCTGGAATCCCCGTCTGAGGCACTCAGGTATGTATCCTGGTTCTCATGTGTACTGCTCTTTCCTTTCCCGTGTGTCCTGCTCCTTTCCTTCCCGTACTTGCTGGTTCTCTCCTTGCTCAAGACTGACTCTATTTTAAGTGCGTCATTCTTTGAGTCCCTCAACAGCTCAAGTCCCTGCAGCTGTTCCTGCTCCTCTAATGAGCTATGAGGTAATGTTTTTCTGGGGCGTTTACCTACACCCGGTGCGAGTGTTTTGGTTGGTTGCCTATAGCAACCCCTAGCCATGTGCTTTGAGCTTCCCATTTTAAAACTGCTATGCACATTTTCATCTGTTTCCATCGGCACTATTTGCCTTGCGCCATGACAATATGTACCTAGCAGTTTCCCCAAGGGACACAGGTTCCACAATGCTTGTATTGGTTGATTTGGGCGAAGTCCAAAGCTGAGAGCGAGAGAGCTACAGCCAAGGTTGTGCATTTTCTGCAGGGGCTTGGTTGGGTAGTCAATCCGACCAAGAGCCATCTGGTTCCGTCTCAAGTGCTTGAGCATCTGGGAGTACGGTTCGACACTCAGAAAGGGGCAGTGTTTCTGATGGAGCAGAGAGCCCAAACACTTCAAAAGCTGGTGCGCAGCTTCAGGTCCGTTCCGGCACCCACTGCGTGGAGTTACCTTCATGTGCTGGGTACAGTGGCGGCCACTTTGGAGGTAGTTCCGTGGGCCAGATTTCATATGAGACCTTTGCAGCAGTCGTTGCTTCGCCAGTGGTCGAACCAGTTCGACTCGTAGAACAAACGTCTCCCTTGCCCTCTTCGGGTCAGACAGTCCCTTCCGTGGTGGCTGCTCCCCGCGTCTCTGGGAGCGGGAATGCCCCTGGAGCAGCCAGAGTGGATCCCACTACTGACAGACGCTTGTCTGTCAGGGTGGGGAGCGTATTGCAGAGAGGCCTTTGCGCAAGGCGCTTGGTCAGCGGAAGAGAGCAGCTGGTCCATCAACCACCTGGAGCTGAGAGCAGTATTCCTGGCCCTGCAAAGGTTCGAAGCTACGGTGACGGGGCAAGCGGTATGAGTGCTGTCCGACAATGCCATGACGGTGGCCTACATAAATCAGCAAGGCGGTACAGGAAGTGTGGCCATGGAAGAAGAGGCAGAAGGGCTGTTCTCTTGGATAGAGACTCGTTTGCAAGCAATATCGGCGGCCGACATTGAAGGGAAGGAAAACATGATGGTGGATTTTCTCAGCAGGGTCCGAGTGGATGCCGGAGAATGGGAATTGCATCCGGATGTCTTCACGCAAATAGTTCACCGGTGGGGGACTCCGGTCAAGGATCTGATGGCGACATTCCAATCAGCGAAGTCGAGTCGTTTCTTCAGCAGACGATGGGAGACCATGTTGGAAGGAATCGACGCCTTGATACAGCCTCGGCCGTTGACAGGTCTCCTTTATGTCTTCCTGCCGTGAGCGCTCTTCGGGCGCGTGGTTCAGCGCATCGAAGTACATTGGGGACGAGTGCTATTGGTGACTCCGGACTGGCCAAGGCGCCCGTGGTACGCCGATCTCATGAGGTTGCTCAACGAGGTTCCTTGGAGATTACCGACGTCGGATAACTGTTGATTCAGGGTCCACTGCAAATGCCTCAGGCGGATTGGTTCTCGCTTACGGCCTGGCCATTGAAAGGGCAAGGTTAAGAAAGAAAGGTTACTCCAGATCGGTCATTGCAACATTGCTTCAGACACGGAAACGGTCAACATCGTTGGCTTACGTGCGCATCTGGCGTGTGTTTGAAGGCTGGTGCTCGAGGCACCAAGTCCGTGCTGCTACAGCGTCCGTACCTTTGGTGTTCAGTTTCCTGCAGGACGGGTTCGAGAAGGGGCTGGCAGCCAGTTCCTTGAAGGTTCAATTGGCAGCCCTTTCTTGTTATAGAGGTAAAGTCCAAGGAGTGTCCCTAGGGGCTGATGTCGATGTGGTGCATTTTCTTAAAGCGGTTACCAGAATACGACCTCGTAGGATTACAGTCCCTCTGTGGGACCTCAACTTGGTTTTAGGGGCGCTGGTTAAAGAACCTTTTGAGCCCTTAAGCCAAGCGTCCATCAAGGATTTGACTTTGAAAACAGTATTTTGGTAGCCATCTGTTCGGTGCGGCGCATTTCAGAGTTGCAGGCCCTGTCATGTAGAGAACCCTTTTTGTGCTTTGCCAGTGAGAAGGTGGTCCTTCGGCCTGTCCCATCCTTTTTGCCAAAGGTCTCACCCCCGTTTCATTTAAATCAAACGGTGTCTTTACCAGTCCTACCTTCGGTGGGAGAACACGTTGCCAAACGGGGCTTGCGACGCTTGGACTTAAAGAGGGTACTGTGAAGATATTTGGCGGTCTCCGAATCTTACCGCAAATCGGATCATCTTTTCGTGTTGTTTGGGGGTCCTAGAAAAGGGGAGGTGGCCGCAAAGGCCTTCATTTCCCGATGGATTAAGGAGGCAATTGTCTCAGCCTATATTTAGCAGGGACGCCCGTCACCTGTGGGCTTGAGAGATCACTCCACTAGAGCGCAAGCGGCTTCCTGGGCGGAACACAGCCTAGTTCCGCCAGTGGAAATTTGTAGAGCGGCCACCTGGTCCTCTCTTCATACCTTCAGTAAACACTACCATCTTGATGTGCTAGTGGCGAAGGATGCCTGTTTCGGGTTGGCGGTGTTGCAGGCCGGCTGGAAGGGTCCCTCCCATTAGTACTGCTCTGTTACATCCCAGAGGTGGAGGACTAAACTGGAGGAACGATCAGAAAATAGAAATTACACTTACCTGGTAATTGTAGTTCCTGGAGGAACTCCAGTTTAGTCCTCATTCCCGCCCAGGGAGTGTTTTGATTAACGGGGCAAGTTCAATACAGTGTAATGCAAAGTCTACAGGTGAGTGTTGCTTAATGTGATTTACAGTTGTTCTAATTCTTCCTCTTTCAACCTGTCTATGCTTCCTCTTCAGGGTCTCTGGTTCGGCAGGGGGGAGAGAGGTAAAAAGGGGAACCTCGCCTTTTTCTTTGAAAGGGGAGGTTAGTGTTTGATAAGTTACCTGTTATACCTTTATTTTGAGTTTGGTATTATTATTAAGGTGGTAGCTACTTGTTTGTTGCTCTTTTGAGTCTGCTTTGTCAATAGTTCACTGGGGCTGATGGGAGATTCCAGCAGGCTACATCCAGTGATGTCATGAATTTGACATGCCCAGTCTCCAAGCTGCAGGAGGAGGTGCACTACCCAGAGGTGGAGGATTAAACTGGAGTTCCTCCAGGAACTACAATTACCAGGTAAGTGTAATTTCTGTTTTGAATGTTTCCACTGCTTATATGCTGTTAGTGGAAAAGAGCGAGAAGGGAGAGCACGCTCTGGGATAGCTGTGATTTCAGCTAGGTTTTATTCATTTTTATATTCTGTCTAACCCTAGGTCATCAGTTGAAATTCATAATCATCATGTTCTCTGATAGTTCTTTTTCCTTGTCACTAGGATTATTGACTTGACTTGTTTTATCTCCTTATTTTATTTTTAATTCAGGTGCTGACATCAGACAATTTGAGCAATTCTCATGGAATCGACGTTCCACTTTGATACAGTTAACTGATATTATTGAAGGCAGTAAGAAGCCTGTGGTGGCTGCCATCGAAGATGTAGCTCTAGGAGGAGGCCTGGAGTTGGCTCTTGGTTGTCATTACAGGATTGCACATGTGCAGGTATCTGTGCTAGACTGAATCCTTACCACTTGGCATAAGACTGAATTGTCTGATGTAGAACTTACTGAAATGCCAAGATCCACTCATTTTTGCTGAGAAACTGTAAGATGGTGTCAACAAATATTAGCAGGACTGGTAGATCTAATTTGCCAAGGTTAAACCTCTATTGTAGATGGCCAAACTTTTACCCACCTAGGTTTAGCCAATTTTTTTTCATTAGTTTTGCCACATCATACACTTCACAATCACTCTTGTAACACCACTCCATACATAAGAACATAAGATATGCCATACTGGGTCAGACCAAGGTCCATCAAGCCCAGTATCCTGTTTCCAACAGTGGCCAATCTAGGTCATAAGTACCTAGCAGCCTCCCCAAAAGACACAGGTTCCCCAATACTTGTATTGGGTCAAGCAGTGATATCCTGGGTCCCTTTTATCCTGATATCCTGGACCTTTCCTCCAGGAACTTGTCCAAACCTTTTTTTAAACCCAGCTACACTAAAAGCTTTTACTACAATCATGTGCATAAACAAATATAGAACAAAAACAAGAAGTCGCCCCCAGCCTCCCTTCCCCCCTCCCATGGCCTCTGAGTGCCATTAGCATTATTATCTGTGGTATTATTGTCCCTTAAATTCTGACATCACCTACTTATGTATATCTATTGTCACCATTCTCCTTATCTTTATTTGCCAGCCATTCTTTTTTATTTGCCCCATACTTTCTCAAACTGCGGGAGCCTTTCCCATCTCGACACAGTCAATTTATGCATGAGCATTAAATGGTCTACCTTTCCCTCTACTTCCTGTAGGCCTGGAAGCTCCCCTCTTCACCATCTCTGAGCCACCAGCATCCTGCAAGCTTCACATCCCACTTGGATCCACCTTGCTTCCCCCCTCTCCCCCCCAGGTACCCCATCTGCCAGGGCATTGAGAAGCGCCATAGGTGGGCTCAGTCACCACCACCCCCAATACCTTCCCCATCCATTGTGATACCCTTTCCAGCAGCTTTGTATCTTAGCACATTTCCACCACATGTGAAAGAACGTAGCTTGCTCTCCACAATTCCTCCAACATAATCCACCTCCGAGCCACAGATCTGCGCTAATGTTATTGGTGTAAGATACCAGTGGTATAACATTTTATAGTTATGTTCGATGATACTGCTGGCTTGGACCCCCTTCTATAGCCCTTTATATACCTTCTTCCACTGCTGCGATATCCACTGCTTCACTAGGTCAGCTTCCCATTTTTGATTAAACCTAGCTTGGCTTTCATCCCCCCTTTCCATCAAGCCATAGAGATTGGATATTGCTCCTTTTACTTCCCCCACCATAAAAGCTCTTCTATTGGATGGCCATCCTTGACTCTGTTTTAGCACTTGGTGCCTTATGTAGGTAGGGGAAGTAGTCCACGTCTAGCCCATATTCCTCCCTAATCTCAGCAAAACCTAGCACTTTATCTTCCACTACACATTGTATAACCCATCTTAATACCTTCTCCATCTGTGGAAAATGTCCCCCTTTAATCCTGGCGGGAAGTCCCAATTCCCTGCTAAGGGGGGTATAAATAGAATATCCTTGTTTCCCCATCCACTTATCCCTCCACTTGCCCCATACCTTAAAGCTGCAATCTACATATGATTTCTTGATGGGGAATTTGTCCCCCTTGCTTCCCTCCGGGACCTACACCTATTTTCCCAATTCCTCTGTCTCTGTATCCCCCACAAGGGGGATAGTTTGCCTTAAACAAGTCTTCTATATCCCCCACCAGATTCACTCCTAGATATCTAATTTGCTTACCCACCCACTTAAAGGGTATGCTGCTACATAGGGCGGCATGCCGCTCCCCCGAGAGAAAGATATTTAAAAGCTCTGATTTATTGACATTCACTTTGAATCCTGCTGCCTCACCATACTCCCTCATGTCCTCTACTAGTCCTGGCAGGGACATTTCCGGTTCTATAACTGTAAACAATATGTCATCAGCAAACAGCGTTACTTTGTATTCCTTTTTTCCCACCAATATACCCTGAATGTTAGTCCTGCATTATCATTTGTGGCAGGTGTTCCATCGCTAACACAAATAATAGTGATAATAAGGGGCACTCCTGCCTTGTTCCCCGATGTAGCTCAAAGCAGGATGCGTAGCTGTCATTAACCTTTATCCTGGCCATTGGGTCCTTATACAGGATCTCCACCCACTTTAAGAAAGTATCTCCAAAGCCCATTTTCCACATTGCTTGAATCGGAAAGGGCCACGACACCCAGTCAAAGGCCTTCTCTGTATCTACTGTTAAGAGTATCATACCCTTCAAGAGTACCATTCAACAACAATGTTCTTGAAGCCTATAAGCTTCTAAGAAATATGAATGGAAAACATTTTTTTTATTTCATCAATCTGCATGTAATTGGCATTTCTCCCCTCCTGTGTGAATGTAGAGGTCGATATTCAAAGCCCTTAGCCAGCCAGCTATGGGTATTGACCGCAGTATTCACTGGCACTATCTGGAAAGTGCTGCTGAATATCTTCACAGCCCATTCCAGCCCTTCACAGCCCATCCCAACTATCTGGTTAGTGAAGGGGCGGTCTCGGCGCAAACCGGATAAATGGTTACTTTATCCAGTTATTGGGATTTTCAGTCAACTTAAGCCACTTGAAAAGCTGTCCTAATTGACAAGCCAGATAAGTGGTAGCTGAAAATCACCACTAACCATCACCATTTATCTGATTAGCACCACTCAGCCTCGATATTCAGTGGCAGCGCCTATCTGGATACTGTTGCTGAATATCCTGCCAATATTTAAAAGCCACAGCTGGCTACTGTGGAATTAGAATATTGGCCATTTTGAAGATCGGCCCCCATATTCTTTTGTCCTCTATTTCAGTGCAGTACTTTCCAATATTGAGACGGGAAAGGGGTCCATGCGGTGGCACAGTTCCTTAATGATGAGGGGCATTTTCAGTCTTTTCACTTAGTCGGGAATATGAATTGGAGTAGAAAGATTTATTTGCCTACCTCCAAGGCAGATATTATCTTTTTGCTCTGGATAAGGTAAATTTGTGGGGTAGGGGGGGCTTTACTATGGATTTGGAAAATTTCTTTGAATTTGGGAAGTGAGAGAGAGGAAGTGGATCATGAGGGACTGGCCCACTTGATGGAAGGCTGAACAGGGTGGGAGTGTAATCTTACAAGGTTGATCATCACCAAAGGTCTGAGAACTGAAACTCTGACTAGTAATTCTAATCTTCGGGAGGCACAAAATAAATATTTTAGAAAGAGTTTTTATATCCCCCAAGCAGTAGCCTTTAAAGCAGGGTTTAGGCAGTTTTTGCCATTATCAGAAGTGCCATAATCAAGCTGGGATGGTGGGGCTCCAATTTTGGCTGTGTCTTGGAGTTGTGGACCTTGTGGGAAAAGTCAGGGTCTTTATGGTGAGGGTCTTGGAACAGACTCCCAATATTAGTGTAGAAAGGATATTCTTTTTCGTCCCTCTAGTCCAGTCCTGGAAACTGTGCGTTTAGTACCTCCTCCAGCAACTTTGGAGACATCATCGCTTCGACACCGGTATAAGTAGGCAAGGACCGCCTCTCCCTGCCAGTAGTTTTCAGTCTCCATAGCAGCTGGAGAAGGTGCTGAGCCTAGGGGTCTGGGCTCAGGCAGTGGCAAATAACGCAGAGCTTAAATTGGGATTTTTCTGTTTGGAACCTAAGTAGTGGCCAGGAGTTAGAGATAGAGTAGGGCTGCAAAGGTCTGGTTGCCTCCTCTGTCTCTCTCGCCCTCTGTCTTCCTTATTCCCCCCCCCCCCGCGCAGAAGAACAGCACCGCTGTGGAAGATCCGGCTTGAAGAGTCTCCCTGCTCCCTATCCCACGTGAACGGGTGAGGAGCAGGTGGCAGGCGCAGCCAGCAGCGTGTCTGTAGCCGCAGGAGGATCGCTGCAGTGTCTCTCTACCCTGGAGCCGAAGCCGCCAATCCGGCTGAGCTCCGGTGGTGGATTGAGGCCCCCGGAGTGCAGGAACCACGGTAAGCCTCCAGTTAGCATTTTTGGGGGGTCGGCCACGTGCAGGGAGGCCGGGGAGTTCAGATCGCGGCATTTTAGTGGGGATCGGGCGCGACAGGCCTGACCACGTGGTGTTCGCGCGGGAAGCGCAAGGGTAGACATTTTGTGTCTTTTCGACACAGCAGGCTCACAGAAACCGGGAGAGAAGAGGCAGTTGGTCTCCCGAGGATTTGTTTGTGAATGCTGGATTCTGTGGAAGTAGGTTTAGGAAGAGTTGCCAGTGAGGGGCCTAACAAGCAAAAAAAAAAATATATAGATATAGATATATAGATAGAGATAGAGATATAGATATAATTTCTTTTGTTTTTAAACCCCGGAAGGAGAGTTTGGTGCCGGAAGGAGAGTTTGGCAACCGGGGAGTGACTTGGGGTTCTTGGTAGCTGGATTTCTGTGGGCATCGTGCTCAGAGATAGCATGCCGGCTAGGCCTCGGTGCCTAGTTTGTGGCACGAGGCAAGGTTCGGTCCTAGAGTCAGGTGTGTGTAGAGGCTGCACCCAGGAAGCGGCATTGATGGAGCAGGCACTAGAGGGGGGGGGGAGCAGGGTATGGTGTCCCAGAGTCAGGATGACGTCCTGCCTCCGTCTCTGGTCCCCTCTGAGTCGTGGCCAGGCCGTCTATGGCAGGGGAGCCGTCTCTGACGCTAGGACAGGGTCCAGCTGGGGGGCAGCCCTTGGTCCCTCCAGATTTCTTTTTGCTAATGCATCAGGCATTTTCTCTACTGCAGCCTAGTATGGCCACTCTTCCTGCCAGTGTACGGGGGGAGAAGCGCCTGGGGAGCCAGTTTGAGGCAGGAGGCTGCAGGTACCCCTACTAAAAGAAGTAAGGGAGCGGGGGTAGAGATGTTGGTGTCTTTGCTCTGAGAAGATCTCGAGGCGGCCGAAGGGGATCTCGAGGAAGATTCTGTAGAGGAGTTGGAAGAGTGCAAGCTGCCGGAGGCGGAACAGCAAGCTAGAGTAGTCAGGGTGTTTAGGTGGGAGGAGTTGCCAGTGCTGATTACCGAATCCCTTAAGGCGCTTAATATGCCGGCTGCGGTTCCAACAACGGATGAGGCATTAGAGGATCCGTTGTTACAAGTCGTACATACGACACAGTGGGTATTTCCTATTCACAGAGTGTTCAGGAACATGATTCAGGAAGAGTGGGATTTGCCCGAGTCGGCCCTCAAGGGATCTAGGGCTATAGCTAGACTGTATCCGCTGTCTGACCAGGATAGGGATCTTTTTCTGTCCCCAAAGATCGTCGCGGCGGTATTGGCGGTTACGAAGAAGACAACGATCCAGGTAGAGGGGTCTGCGGTGCTTAAGGATGGTCAGGATAGGAAGCTAGATACGTTGTTGAAGCAGGTGTTTGACATAAGCACCATGTCCATGCAGGCCTCTATCGTGGGGGCATGGGTGGCAAGAGCCTGTCTGCGTTGGTCTCGGCGACTACAGGTGGATCAGGTAGGGGAGCAGGTGGATGAGGTGTCTTGTCTGGAGTCCAGGACCGCCTCTTTGGCGGATATTCATTATGACCTGATCCGAGGGCTTGCAAAAAGTATGGCTTCGGTGGTGGCAGCCCGGCGATATTTGTGGTTGCGCAACTGGGAGGCAGACAGTTCTTCTAAGGCGCGGCTCAGTAAGCTCCCTTTTAGGGGGAAGCTGTTGTTCGGAGAAGATTTGGACAAATTAGTCAAGGATTTGGGAGAGTCTAAAGGGGGTCGATTGCCTGAAGATAAACCAAAACAGGGCCATCCTAGCCCGGCTCCCAAAGGGTCACAGAGAAAGTTCCATAGGTTTTGTTCACCCCATATTGGGCAGTTTCAGCTTGGCAGGTTTTCTATGCAAGGCCAGGGGTTTCAAGGATTTCGAGGGGCAGGTAGAGGTTTTGCGCCCGTCTCGTCCTCAAACCTTAAGAAGCCACAATGAAATGACGGGGACTCAGGTGGGGTGCGAGCCGGTAGGGGGGCGACTGCAGGATCTTTACCCTGCCTGGGTCCAAATAACGTCGGATCAGTCGGTGTTGGAGGTTATTCGAAAGGGCTACGCTCTGGAGCTCCAACGGCCAGTGGTAGATGTGTTTATCCAGTCTCCTTGCGGGGCACGGATCAAGTACTGGGCGGTGCAGGATACACTTCAAAGATTGTTACAACTTTGGGTGGTGGTGCCAGTTCCGCCAGAACAGTGTGGATGCGGTTGGTACTCCATTTATTTCGTGGTACCAAAGAAAGACGGCGCGTTTTTGGCCTATTCTAGACTTTAAAAGAGTGAATCGCTGTCTCCAGGTGTCGCATTTCCATATGGAAACGTTGCAGTCCGTGACTGTGACAGTCAGAAAAGGAGAGTTCCTTACATCGTTGGATCTAACAGAGGCCTATTTACATATTTACATATTTCCATTCGGCAAGAGCATCAACAATTTCTTCGGTTTGCCGTGCCCATGGGGCATTTCCAATTCCGTGCCTTGCTGTTTGGCCTGGCGACAGCCCCAAGGACGTTCACCAAAGTTATGGTGGTGGTGGTGCTAATGGCTCTTCACAAGGAAGGAGTGCTGGTGCATCCATATTTGCATGATTGGTTGATTCGTGCAAAGTCAGAGGAAGAGAGCAAAAAAAGCCACATCCCAAGTAGTGCAGTTGCTACAGAGCCTGGGATGGATGGTCAACTTCTCCAAGAGCAAGCTGGTCCCATCGCAGTCCCTAGAATACCTGGGGGCGCGTTTCGACACAGCACAGGGGAATGTATTTCTTCCAGTGGAGCGCTTGCAGGGCTTGAGGCGCTGGTGCAGAAGTTTGTGTCCCAAAGGGCTCCCACAGCCTGGCATTATCTGCACTTGCTCGGAACAATGGCGGCCACGATAGAGGTGGTTCCGTGGGCCAGGGCGCACATGAGACCGTTGCAAATGGCCCTACTATGGCGTTTCACACCAGTCGGATGCGCTGTCACAGTGGTTGGTTTGCCCACCAGAGGTGAGACAGGAGCTTCTCTGGTGGTCTCGGCGAGAGAACGTGGAGAAGGGAATGCCCCTGGAGGCCCCGGCCTGGAGGCCCTTGACGACAGATGCAAGCCTCACAGGCTGGGGAATGCATTTCAAAGGAAGGTTCGCGCAGGGGCAGTGGTCGGCGCTAGAGACGGAGTGGTCGATCAACAGACTGGAAATGAGGGCGGTGTATTTGGCCTCGTTAGAGTTCCAGTCGTGCCTGGGTTGGTCGGTGGTTTGGGTGCTCTCCGACAATGCGACCACGGTAGCCTACATCAATCGGCAGGGTGGCACGGGGAGTGTGGCGTTGGAGGCAGAAGCAAGTCAGCTGTTGGCCTGGGCCTAACTAAATCTGCTGGCCATCTCGGCTCAGCATGTAGCAGGAGTAGACAATGTCGGGGCAGATTATTTGAGTCGTCGCAAGGTGGATCCAGGAGAATGGACGCTTCACCCGGACGTGTTTGCACTGATCGCAAGGCGCTGGGGGATGCTGATAATGGATCTGATGGTGACCTTCGAGTCCGCAAAAGCAGCCCGGTTTTACAGCAGGCGACGAGAAAGAATGTCAGAGGGTCTCGACGCGTTGATACAGAAGTGGCCAGTCGAGGGGCTTGTCTATGTTTTTCCACCATGGGCGCTCATCGGACGGGTGGTGCAGCGCATAGAGCGTCACCAGGGCTGAGTGATTCTTGTGGCACAGGACTGGCCAAGAAGGCCATGGTATGCGGATCTGGTTCGTTTACTGGTGGACAGGCTGTGGCGGCTCCCACTAAGGGAGGATCTGTTGTTTCAGGGGCCGCTACGCATGCCTCAGGTGGGTCGATTCTCGCTTACGGTTTGGCTCTTGAAAGGGCGAGGATGAAAACCAAAGGTTATTCAGCAGTGGTCATTTCTACGTTGCTGAAGGCGAGGCGGAGGTCTACCTCCTTAGCTAATGTGCGGGTCTGGCGCATTTTCAAGGCCTGGTGGGCGGACAGACAGGTATGGCCCTCGGCGGCGTCTATTTCGCAGATCCTTTCGTGTTTTGCAGGACAGATTCGAGAAGGGGCTGGCGGCCAATTCTTTGAGGGTGCAGTTGGCGGTGATCTCATGTTACCGAGGTAAAGTCCAAGGAGAGGTGTTGGGGGCGCATGCAGATGTTAAACGGCTTTTGCGGGCCGTATTGCTCTTGCAGCCTCCACGTTGGTGCTCGGTTCCCCTGTGGGACCTGAATCTAGTGTTGGAAGCATTGGTTAAAGCTCTTTTTGAGCCGTTAGGTAAGGCGTCCTTGAAGGATTTGACATTAAAGACGATTTTCCTAGTGGTCATTTGCTCAGCACGCAGGATTTCTGAGTTGCAGGCTTTGTCCTGTAAGGAACCGTTTCTGTCATTCTCAGATCAGAAGGTGGTGCTGCTGCCAGTTCCCGCGTTCTTGCCCAAGGTGGTTTCGGTTTTTCATGTCAACCAGGCGGTCTCGTTACCAGTGTTCTCTGGAGAGGAGAAGGAGGCCATGGGAGGTAGGTTACAGCTTCTGGATGTTTGTCGATCTCTTAAGCGGTACCTTCGCGGGACAGAGTCCTTCCGTAAGTCGGATCGGTTATTTGTATTGTTCGTAGGTCCGCGGAAAGGGGAAGCTGCGACTAAAGCATCCATTTCCAGATGGTTGAAGGAAGCCATTGCAGCGGCATATGTTTTGAAAGGTAAGGTGGTTCCGAAGGGTCTCAGGGCTCATTCGACTAGAGCGCAAGCGGCCTCTTGGGCAGAATTTGCTTTGGTGTCGGCGGCGAAGATTTGTAAGGCGGCGACCTGGTCATCCTTGAATTCGTTTGTCACGTATTATCGGCTAGATGTGCAGGCGGCAAGTGATGTACGGTTTGGGTCGGCGGTACTTCAGGCTGCTCTGGCAGGGCCCTCCCGTTGATATTTACTGCTCTGTTACATCCTCACAGGTTCCAGGACTGGACTAGAGGGACGAAAAGGGAGGTGAACTTAGACTTACCTGCTAATTGTTGTTCCTTGAACTCTAGTCCAGTCCCGGATCCCACCTGGGGTTGTTCCAGGTTTTTCGGATCAGCTTGAAGTCCTTGCAGGGCAGAGTGGTGGTAAGAAGGCGTTTACAGGATGGCGTCGGTCATCGGATCACATGGGGGGCTCTCTCTCAAGATTTCTATTCTCTAGCAGAGAGGGGGAAACCTTCCTATGCAGTACTTAGCTTTTCGCTGAAGTTCGTCTTCCAGGGGAGCTTCTCTTAGGTGTAAGGATGTTATCAAACAAGTGTTGATGTTTAACAGTTATGGTTAAAAATAAATAAATTAATAAATAGAAATAAAGTGGTTAAGGGTACGGCTAAGGCTGTTTTGGATGGCAAATTAACTACTTATTTTTTGCCCTGCTAAGTCTGCTTTGTCAATAGGTACTGGCGGGGAGAGGCGGTCCTTGCCTACTTATACCGGTGTCATCAAAGCAATGACGTGTTTCAGTCTCCAAAGCTGCTGGAGGAGGTACTAAACTCACAGGTTCCGGGACTGGACTAGAGTTCCTCAAGGAACAACAATTAGCAGGTAAGTCTAATTTCACCTTTGATGACCTTGGCTCAGTTAGCTTCAGGACCTTTCCCATGATTCCTATTTGCTAGGAGAATGTATTTTGTTAGGTGTAAAAAATATCACTGGAGGAGTGCCATGCATAATTTGATGCAAATGGAGAAATAGTGCATAAGGCATTCACCCAATCATATGGCTGTGTCTATGCTGATATGGAAGGCTTATATACAAACACTATTCGAGATGGTGAGATCTTGAGCCCTATATAGGAAGAAAAATTGGCATCAGTAGCCTAAGAGGAGCTAAGAGATGACTAGTTGTTGTGTTAGGGGTGTTCATTAGTAGGTTGGGATGGAATATCTAGAGTATATATGCATTTTCATGGTTGGGCAGGGGTAGTGGGACAATGACAGAGGGTTCTGGAAAGGGGATGGGATTGTTTAGGGACTGTTAATGTACAGTTGTGGTCAACATTGTTGGCACCCTTGCATTTCAACCCCTTAATGTCCAATATCTCCAAAAAAAAGTGGCCAGTGAAACGGCTTTGGGCTATCTATGCACACATATTTGACACATAAAAGAATTAAATAAAACAAGAACAATTAAAAAAGGAAATAGTTTAAAAACTGGGACATTGCCAGGACATGATTATTTCATACCAAATATAGCCGGAAAAATATAGAGCACTAATTAAAAAAGATAAAGGCGAACCCCTTATTTTTGTCGGAATCTTTGTCTCAAGAAGCAAAACGTCCCTCATGTAAAAAAGTTTCCTATTTTTTCTTATATAAAACAATGTCCATAGACGACATTGTGAAATTACCACAAAGTGAACCACAAACAAAATTATAGAAAACACTACACTTAGTTCATAAACTCCCAAAAGCCCTTCCCTCAAAGGCTTATTCGGTAGCAATAACAGCAGCGATAGTAGCAATGAAGATGAAAGCACCAGAAATAGCCCACTGAAATCCAAAAACAACACAGGCTGTGTTTCGAGCTCTACATATCATTCCCAGAGCCCTGCATCAGGCTTAATCGAAACCTGGCATGGCGCAAGAGTCATCTTAGCACAAGCAAAACAGAGGTCCACAAGACGCTCTTAAATGTCGTAAAAATATGACGTCATCAAACATTAGAACCCCCGTAAGCAAAAATACTATTTGTGTTCATATTCATGAAAAATCAAATGACACTCCACCAATCTATCTCAAGATTTAAACCAAAGGGATGAACTGAATTCAAAGAAAAAATGCCACCTTTGTTCATGATTTTGTAAACGTAGTGTTCTGTCACCACCTCGGGGATCAACAGGTGCAAAATCAATAACCCGCTATTTCAGATGTTCAAAACAATGATTTTTCTGTATACAATGGGATATTATAGGTACTGTGAGTACTCTATTCCTCAAACGTAAATGATGTTCAGCAAGACAAATTTTTACAGAACGTGTGGTCCAGCCGACATACAATTGTGGGCAAGGACAGATCAAAAGGTAGATCACATAAGAGGTCTCGCAGGTAGTGCGCCAGATCGTAGAATAAGACATCTGCATTAAAGGATCAATCCAAGTTGAACCCTCCATTATCATTTGACAGAAATTACAATTGGAACATGCAAAATGACCCTTTGCATTTTTTCTTTGAATTCAGTTCATCCCTTTGGTTTAAATCTTGAAATAGATTGGTGGAGTGTCATTTGATTTTTCATGAACAATATGAACACAAATAGATTTTTTTGTTTTGTTTTTTTAAGGGGATAAGCCTTGTTCTCAATACACTTTGTTTTCTTATGGTTGATGATGTCATATTTTGATGACATTTAAGAGCGTTTTGTGGACCTCTGTTTTGCTTGTGCTAAAATGACTCTTCAGTCATGCCCGGTTTCGACTAAGCCTGATGCAGTGCTCTGGGAATGATATGTGGAGCTCGAAACACAGCCTCTCTCGCTTTTGGATTTCAGTGGGCTATTTCTGGTGCTTTCACCTTCATTGCTACTATCGCTACTGTTATTGCTACTGAGTAAGCCTTTGAGGGACAGGCTTTCGGGAGTTTATGAGCTAAGTGCAGTGTTTTCTATAATTTGTTTGTGATTCACTTTGTGGTGATTTCACAACGTGACATCTGTGGACGTTGTTTTATATAAGAATAAATAGGAAACTTTGTTACATGAGGGGCGTTTTGCTTCTCGAGACAGAGTCTGACAAAAATAAGGGGTTCACCTTTCTTTTTTTGAATTGGTGCTCCTATATTTTTCCGGCTATATTTGTTACGGGATTTTGTGTTGTAAGCTGGATTTTCTGGGTGATTTTGTTAGGACATGATTATTGGCACCCTTATAAACAATTCAAATCAGTTTGAACAGAAGAATCACGTTCTCACTGCAGTAAAATTACACACCTGTGATCACATGACTTGAATCAACCAATGAACGATGGCTCTAATGTTTAAAATGGCCACATTCACTCCTTGTTCCATTTTCACAGTGTTGAAGACAAAAGAGCTACCTGAGACTGCCAGAAAACCATTATCATCAAACTTTAAAGGAGTACAAAGCCATCTCCAAAGACCTTGGGATTTCTGCATCTACAGTTCACAATGTTATTAAAAAATGCTCTGTTCATGGAACTGTCAAGAACCTCCCAGGACATGGTGGGAAGAGGAAAATTAATCCAATAAGTCTTTGAAGGTTAATGTGAACAGTTGTACATCCAAAAGTACAAAAGAATAGATAAAAAGGAACAAATGTACTGTTTTAAACTGGCCAGCAATGAGTCTTGATCTCAATCCAGTCGAAAATCTTTAGAAAGAGTTGAAATCAGCCATTGGTAAAAGGAATTCTAGAAACATACATGAGTTGGAACAAATTGCAATTGAAGAGTGGGAGAAACTACCAGCAGACAGATGTGCAAAACTTCTAGATGGCTACAAGAAAGATTTGGAGGCTGTCATCACTACTAAGGGTTGTGCAACCAAATATTAGTGAAGGGTGCCATTAATTCGGTCCATGTCATTTTTTTTCTCAGAAATTACTACATCTAAGTTGCACAGATACCATTTTTGTTGTATACCTTTTGGAATACTATTAAAATATTATGATGACATTACAGTTGGAATATTTCCAATGATTACACAACATACCTAAAATGCAAGGGTGCCCAATAATGTTGACCATAACTGTATGTCGCAGAACATATAGAATAGCCAGCTGTATTTCTTGAAGTTTTGACAGTAGTATAAAATAAAGCTGAAATGTCAATATTATCCTCATGCCTTTCGCTTTTAGGCTCAGGTTGGTCTCCCTGAGGTTCTTCTCGGCATTCTTCCTGCTGCAGGTGGAACTCAGCGTCTCCCCCGACTCATTGGCATTTCAGCTGCTCTCAGCCTGATCACCACAGGTAAATGTGCCTATATCTTTTAAGGAGTGCCCAAAGAGATCTGTAATGTACATTGAACCAGCATCCTTTGCTACTCTTAAATGATCATGGTATATCTCAAGTGTGCTGCATAACAAAAATCCGCCCGCATAAATATAATGGTGTACTAAGATTTTTTGGTAATTTATAGAGATATAATCAAGATAGCTACTTGTGAAGACTTGCCCTCTGATTACCAATGATGCCATCAAAACATATCTTAGTGTTTTTATTGTGTTCAAGAAGTTGGTGGAAATTCAAATTTTGACAACAGTGATTGATGTAAAAATAATTGATTACTTGACAAACAGTCCAGAAGAAGGATCACCATAGAGTGTTTGAAGCGTTGCTAGCTTTGATCAGAATCTAGTTTTTTCTTGTCTTCAATGATACGCTAGCGCTACAGAAAATTTTATACGCAACTCTTGTGAAGTTTACCAGGCAAATTGTCCATACAACATGGCAGAAGAAGTTGAAAACTAGCCCTTTATGGTGCATTCTTCATAGTCTCCCATTGATTAGAAACTCCTAGAATTCATGATGTAAACCTCACAGATTTGAGACTATGGGGGTCATTCTGATCTTCGTTTAACAGGTCTGGACATCCGATACAGATGTCCAGACCCGCTAAATGGCTGGATCTCTCCTACAGCCACAGAGCTCCCCGCACATACAGGCCATTAGTGCGGGGAGCTCTGTTTGTGGGCAGGAGGGGATGGGCCGGGGGAGGAGCGAGGGTAGGCAGTAGGCAGCAATGCGATCCCAGATGTATAGGGCCGATTCTGAGGTTGGCCTTGTATGTCCGGGGTCGCACAGTTAGACTGGGGACTTATTCCATCTCAGAGGTGGAATAAGTCCCCTTGGACATCGGGGATGGCGGCACAAAGGGCCAAGCTTGAGGCGAAGGGGTGCAGGAGGTTCCCCGCAGCCCGATCCCGGCCATGAGAGGCCCAATTAGTGGTTGGGCTGCAAGGAACAGGCCTACAACTGATGCCGCCGGTGATCGTGGCTCCTTTATGGAGCTGTGGTGCCATGGCGACAAGACGCCATGGCACTGCTGCTCCATGAGGGAGCCTGACTGAATTAGCCAGGCAAGTGGCTGGACGTCCGGAGTGCCTGAATCTGGGCACCTCCTGGACATGCAGCCACTGTGGTGCGGTTCTGCTCCCATGAGGATGTCTAGCCACTGCAGGAGCAGAATCTGGTGCATGCCCTGGTCATCCGGATGTCTAGATGTCCAAATGGCCTGGGACGCATAAACCTGAATGTGCCTCCATGTGTAATAATTTATTTATTTAGCATGTTTTTATATGCCGCATTTCCAAAGGTCAATGTGATTTACATGGAACAATTTAATGTTACATAGAACAGGGAATATTAACATAGAATGATAGCTTTTAACATTAAACAGGGAATATTAACATGAAATGAGCTTTTACAAGTGCTAGTCCATATGAGGTAGGCTGTAATAATGGTTGTGTGAATATTATATGGTGATGTTTGAGTGGGGTAGTTGCAGGTCATTGAAATTAGGTGATTAGAAGTTCATATGAGTTACAGTGGGTATGGATTCTGATTGTCTAGAGTTATGATTTGCCTAGAGTTCAGTGTATGCATATCCAAGTGCATGAGCTGAGCACCGCCTCGGATGAAGTTGGGTTTTGTTTTTTCCTCTAAGTATTCTTTGAATAACAGTGTTTTTAGTTCCTTTTCTGAATTGGTAGATGTCTTCTATGTCTCTTAGTTTTGTGGAAAGGTTATTCCAGATTCCGGGTATGTACAGTGAGAAGCCCTTTGCACAGGTTGTTTAATTGGATTTAAGTTTTTCTTTGGGTACACTTATTGTGTTTTGCGCACCTAGTCTCCTGGTTGTATTCTTTGGAGGTCTTTTTAGCAGGTTTTGCAGGTGTGTGGCGGTCATGTTGTAGGGCTTTGAAAACAGTCATTATTACTTTGTATCTTATGCGGCATGGCAGGAAGGAGCCAGTGTAACTTTTTTAGGAAGGGGGTTATATGTTCCTGTCTTGATGCTCTTTTCAGAAGTCTGGCTGCTGTGTGCTGGGCCATTAGTAATGGTTGTAGCATGTATTTAAGAAGGCCTTGTAAAATGATATTGCAGTAGTCTGTGTGGGAATATGATAGCTTGAAAGACTGTTCGGAAGTCATTGGCTTCAATCAGAGGTCATAGGTGCTTGAGGGGTTTTATCTTTTGTTAAATCTTTCTGGTGGTATTGTTGATTTGCTTTTGTAGTGTGAAGCATTAGTCAATCGTTATCCTTAGGTATTTGATCTTTTTTTTTAACCTCAAACTCTGCGTCATTGACCTTTAGGACTGATGGTGGTGAGAAATTTTCATCTCTTGTTATAAAGAGTACTTCCGTTTTTTGTGATCTATTTTGAGGTTATGCTCTAGTAACCAGTTGGAGACTGCTTTGAAACAGTCTAAGGGAGTGTAGCAGGTTTTTATGGTGGAGAATGGCATGTAAATCATGATGTCAGCATAGATATGATATAGGATATTGTGGACTTGCATAATGCTGCAGACTGGTTGTAGGTAAATGTTGAATAATAAGGATGACAGTGCTAATCCTTGCGGGACGCCCTGGGATAGCGTGAATGGAGATTTAATGTTTGCTATTGTGACATGCTGTTGATATTGTTAGGTAGGAGCAAATGCATTCTAATGCAGATCCCTGAACTCCAACTTGTAGACATATGAGTAGTAGGTTGTGTGATACTGAATCAAATGCAGCTTTAATATCCAGGAATATCAAGATAAATCCTTGTCACAGGTTCTGAATGCCTTTTGTGATGTCAAAAAGGGAAGTGATAAATGTTTCTATGCCGCGGTACAGTCTGAAGCTGTGCTATTGAGTCTAATGGATTGTTTAGGTGTTGATGTACTCTTGCAGTTGTAACTGGACTACTTTTTCAATTATTTTAGCTAGAAATGGGATGAGTCTGTAGGAAGCTGGGTCATTCACATCTAGTTCTGGATTCTTCAGAATGAGTCTGATCGAGCCGTTCTTGAGGCAGGCTGGTAGGTAGGCTTGCTCGAAGGAGTATTGTCTTATCCTTTTTAGGAAAAGAGCTGTGTTGGATTGGGTAAGCTTTATCCACCTTACTGGGCATGGATCCACTGATGAGGTTGTTGTGTTAATTGTCTTTATGATGGTTTCTAGGTTTTCTAAGGAGGGTGTTAGGAGTTCTTTGAGACGTCCATTGTGTGCTTGGAGAAGCTGTGGTGGAGCTGTATTAGTGTGTTTTGTTTGGAATTTGGATTGGGAGACGTTTGCTAGAGTTTGTGGGCCAGGAGTGTTGCTTGTGTTATTGTTATGTTTTTTTTAGCATGGATTTTTTTTGTTTGATTTTGTTGCGATAAGTATTGAAGTTGAGTAGGTAGATGTGTTTGTCGTAGTTATTTTGTGAGCAGTGCCATCTGCGCTCTAGTCTTCTGAGGTCTCTTTTTAGTTGTTTTAGCTCGGGGTTGTACCATGTACAATAGTGTTAACTGCAGCCTTATTTTGTCTAGTATGTGGTATTATAGAATATTCAGTGATCTTGTTCCGATTCGGTATGTGGTCATCCAAATTATTTTAGTCATTCTTAAGTATTGGGGTAATATATCTAGGAATGAAGATTTGTCAAATTGTTTGAAACGTCCTGAATTTGTGTTAACATTGTGTTGCTTTGTGAGGTTTCCTGGAAGTTGGAAGGATATCATGTGATGGTCTGACCATGGGACCTGCATAACCTGTGTCATGGTATAAGTAGCATGGTTTAGGAATTGCTTAGGAGTGAAAATCAGATCTAGCGTGCTTCCTCTCATGTGTGTAGGGTTGATAATCTGTATGAATTCCAGGGATTGCATGGCTTCTGAGAAGGCTGTGGATTGTCTGGTTCGTAGTGTAGAGAGGTTGAAGTCACGTAATAAGTTCTTTGTTTTGTGCTGAGGAAGAGCAGGCTATTTCCAGGATGCTGGATAAGGCTGTATCTATTGGTTTGGGTGATCTGTAAGCAAGGCGCATTGCTAGATGTTTTTTTTTTTTTCTATGAGGATCAAGTTGATGCCATCTCTGCCCGACTGTAGTTGTGGCAGAGAAGTTGAAAATGGTCTTTGCCTCCTCTTCTGTGTCTGTTTCTGTTGCCATAGGAATAGATCATATCCTGGTATCTTGAGCAGATTTATGAGAACAGTGTCTTCTTCAATGAGCCATGTTTCTGTTACACATAGGATGTCTGCACTAATAATAATTCATGTTCCACCATATGGCTCGAAGTCCTCAAATGAATGATGCAACTAAGAAGATTTAATGAGTTGCAAATGGCTTCAGTATTCTGTCATCTGGACTTTTAGAGATTTGATTTTATAAGGAGGCACCAAGGATGCTCATAAAATGCTGGTGTTTCAGTCATTTACACACAAGTGGCCACATACGCCCATTACGTCTTGCTGTGGAATGTGCAAGTCTGTTACAGGCTGTGCTTCTAGCTTCTGGCTACGGTCTGACTTTTTAACCGCTTGCTTGTAAGGTCTATCTGTCTGCCTGCATATATTATTTATTTATCTTATTGTTACAGTGCCTTACTTTTCAATACATTTTGTGTGATCTTGTTCAACTCTCCCTCTCTGTTTTCAGTTGTGTCTCTCTCTGTCTCTTCTTATTATCCTGCTCCCCCTCCCCACAACCCACCCGCCCCCTGGCTTATAGTTTCTTATAGCCACCCTGTGCTCATTACTATGATCACTCACAGGTGCACCTTATCCCTTGCAATTTCTACCACCTATCCTTTTATTTCTTCTGACATGTGCTCCACTCCATTTCTCTTTATGACTCTTCAACACTTTTTTTTCTTCCTATTGCTCATACTCTCTAATTGCCTCCCCTCCTACCAACACCTTCAAGCCCCTCCTCCTTAACTCCCCTTTACCATCCTCACTTCACCCACCATCTTGTCATCTACCCTATCATCAGCTCTTGAGCTTCACCACTTTCTTCCTCCCATTCAGCCGTCTCCTCTCCCTTCTCGGAAACAACCTCACTCTTGTTACTGCGCTGCTGTCTCCTCTCTGCCCTGTACTCTTCTACTCCTTCTCCTTCTCTCTTCCGGGGATATCAACCTCAACTCTGGCCCCTCTAGACATTTGTCACACTCTCAGAACAGATCCTCACACAACAGCTTAAATCTTATTCATATCCCTCTCCTTTCCCCCTCCTCTCTCCCTTTCTCATGTTGCCTTTTAGAACGCACACTCCATCTCAAATAAACTTGCCTTTACTCGTGACCTCTTTATCTCTAATGCTCTCCATCTCCTTGCTTCAACTGAGACCTAGCTCCTCCCAGAGGGCTCAGCTTCAGTCGCTGCTCTCTGTCATGGCAGCTATCAGTTCTCTCACACACTTCATGCCACTGGCCATGGTGATGGTGTTGGGCTTCTACTCTCTCCTCCCTGTTAATTTCATTCTTCCCATTATGCCTCAGTCTCACTCCTTTCCCTCCTTTAAAACCCACTCCATCTGGCTTTTTACTCTACTACCTCTCCGATTAGCTGTTATATATCATCCCCCTGACAAGTCCACCTCTACCTTTCTTGCTCATTTTGAGTCATGGCTTTCCTTCTTTCTGGATTCATCTTCCCCCTCCTTTATGCTCGGGGAATTTAACATTCATGTTGATAACCCCTCTGACCCCTATGCTTTAAACTTCTCTCCCTTACCTCATCATTCATCCTTCAGCTTTGTCCTACTGCCCCTATTCACCAGTAAGGCTACTGCCTCAACCTTATATTTTTCTCTAATTGCTTACCCTCTAACTTCTGTACCTCACTTCTCCCCTTATGGGACCATCACCTGCTAAGCTTCACTCTTCATTACTCGCCACCTCAACCTCGCCCTGTCTCCTTCAACCTATTTAGAACTATTCATGCTATTGACCCATTGACTTTCTCCTCTGCTGTCTCACCTCTTTCCTCCACTATGTCATCTGTTGATGAGGCAGTAGCTTCCTATAACACTGCACTCTCCTCTGCTCTGGATGCTCTTGCTCTGCCCATGCCACATCCTGTGAGGCGTACTGTACCTCAATCCTGGCTGTCTTCCACTTCCCGCTATTTATGTTCCTGCCTCCGCTCAGCTGAGCATGCTTGGCTCACATCCCATACCCTTGCGGACTTCCTACACTTCAAATTCATGCTTGTCTCTTTCCAGTCAGCCATAGTGCTTGCCAAAAAAGACTATTATGTCCATCTGACTAGCCTCTGACCCTCACCTTCTCTTTACAACTCTCTCCTCAAGGTGCCTCTGCCTCTGACCCTTCCTTCCCATTCTGCCCAAACTCTGGCTGACTACTTCCATGACAAAATCCACAAGATCACACTCCAGTTCCCCACTCCCAACTCCCCCCACACCTCTGCTACCCCTTCTTCCTTTTCTATGATCTCAGAGGAGGAAACCACTCACCTTTTCCTTATCCAAACTCACTACCTGTTCCTCTGATCCTATTCACACCCATCTATTTAGCTCCAACTCCTCCACTGTAGTCCCTTCCATCTCTCATATTCTCAACCTATCGCTCTCCACGGCAACTTTCCCTGCAACCTTCAAGCAGGCTGTGGTCATACCTCTCCTCTAGAAACAAATAAACTAGACCGTACCTGTCCTTCTCGCTATTGACCCATCTCCCTCCTCTCCTTTGTTTCTCTTTTTTTTTTTTTTTTTTAATTTTAATTTTTATCACATCCATAACAGACCACCTGTTACATAGTAAAAACTTTACAATCAGTCTTATTATATATACAGTCACCTTGGCTATCTACTTTAACAAAGCCCAGATGTCCCCTCCAACATCATCCCACTTTAGACCAGGTGTGTGCATGTAAACCTGTCTTGGGTCCCCTCTTCTGCCCCTCTGATCTCCAAGGGGGCCTCCTCTGGTCCCAAGGGGCCCTTAGATCTGGCTTTCAACAACTCTTGGTTGTGACTATGGAGTCTTTCTCAAGGTTAGGGTGGGCTTGTTAGGCTGCTTTTCTGGTTCTGTTTTCCCTCCATCCCCTCTGGGCCCCCCCTCCCCAAACCCAAACCCTCCGGCTTCACATGACATCTACCGGGATAGACCACCTTCAAATCGCTGCCATAGCTGGACATATTTCTTCTCAGTTCAGCCCTGTGTCTTGGGTGGCTCTTGACACCCAAGCCGCCATAGTTTTTCATTTGGGCCGTCCACATCTCATAATAAGGTACCTCTGTCTCCACCCATTTAGTCAGAATCACCTTGCTCGTGATCAGCAAAGCCACCTGTCCAAACCTCTGCCTCTCAGGGCCCACCCTGCTCTCTCGCATAGGCTGCTCAGCTCTTAATAATAGGGCTGCATAAGTACACTCAATCGAGGAGCCCAATACATTCTGTATCTGTTTTAAGACTCGCCTCCAGTAGCAGACTAATGCAGGGCACTCCAGAAACTTGTGCGTTAGAGTTCCCTGTTTACCTCCACATCTCATAAACTCTTGGGTCTCCCAAAGTTTCATCTGTGCCCCATGTTCCCTGGAAATGTATGCCCTGTCTTAATATCTTAAACTGCATCTCCTGTAATACAGCATCTGGATTGTCCTTTGGAATTTCCGCAAAGGGCCGCTTTAGGTCCTCTTCACTCACTGGTTCTCCCAGTTCATTCGCCCAGTAGGGCCAATCCCCTGCCTGTCTTCATGATCTGGCCAACTGGTACCAATGTGACACTTTGTTTAGTTTAGCAGGTGTCCCTCAAAACACCCTGTCCAGTGTTGTGTAACAGACCTGCCCCAGGTTCCCCTCTTCCCGCTCCGCCCATGACATAGTGTTGACACTGCAGGTAGGCAAAAAATTGAGAGTTGGGGATAGTCCATTTTCATTGCATAGCTTCAAATGTGGGGAAGTGTGTTCCCCCCAGTTCTGTCAATTGCCCCAGCTCTTTATACCCTTTCAGCTCCCATATCTGAAAAACACTGCACTTCACCCCTGGGGGGAACTCCGGATTTCCCACCAATTGTTGAAATGGGGATTGACCCTTCGCCCCCCCCCCCCCACACTCAGCAGCTCCACCAGCCCCATGCCTTCCGTAGCAGGTGCCAGATCCCACCCGGCGTTCTATACCATTGCCATGTATTCCCTTGCAAGAAGTTCATACACCTATGAGGTGCGCAGCCAGCATCAAAGAAGTTGCAGGATGCGTATCTCTCCCTTCTCGTATATATTTCATGCACCCATCAGATGAGGGTAGCCATATTGTATAGCCAGATGTCTGGGAGCCCTAGTCCCATCCCCCCCAATTCCCTGGACATGGTCAACTTAACAAAACTAAGCTGGGCTCCTCTACCCCTCCACAGGGAAGATGTCATAATTGTTTTGTAGAGCTGTTCCCTTGATCCAAATAGGGATCATCTGAAGCGGGTACAGGAGCCGCAGCAGCATCATCATCTTTACCAATGCTATCCGCCTGAGCAAGGTGAGGGATAGCTCCCTCCACCGGCTACGCAAGTTTGATACTCTCCATTTTATCCACAGTGTTTCTCTGGTAGGCCTTCTCGAGGTCCCTATGTAAATATATGCCCAAATATTTCAGATGGGTCTCTGCCCACCCTAGGGGAAAGTCAGCTTTCGCCTGACATGCACAGGTTCTCGAGGCCACCATGGCCTCTGATTTTTTTCCCCAATTAATTCGCAACCTCGAGAATGCTCCAAACTGGGTGATGGTATCCATCACTTGCCAATGTCTGTACTAGCGTTACTCAGTATTCTCCTCCTAGAATGTGTTTTCGGCTCTCCAGGTCTACTACACTTTTGTGTGTCACAAAGGTTACTTGTTTGTTTATGAGGGTGGCCACCCTCGCTGTCTACCATTATAGGAGGCCGCTTCATACTCCCCACCCATCCCCTGCATAGCTTCTGGTGTTCTGTTTGCTCTTAGAAAATTCACATAGAAAAGTATGTATGTTTTATGCATGTGTGCAGTTATAAACTTACCCCCTAATCCACTAGTGCATTGCTAAATCTAAATGGCCTTAACCTATATGTTGTGCATTCCTTCATAGGTTCCTTCGTTCAGTGCTTTTCACAGCCAGTCCTCGAATGCCACAAATGGGTCAAGTTTTCAGACTGTTGCATGTGAGAGATTTGCATGCAGTGGAGGTAGTGTGCAAGCCTACTGTTTCTTGAATATTCATTAGGGAATTACTGAAAAACCACCTTGCTTGTGGCTCTTAAGAGCTATCACTAAATACCACTTCCTTAGCCTCAGAGCAAAATGCTATATTGGGTCAGACCAAAGGTTCATCGAACCCAGTATCTTGTTTCCAGCCATGGCCAATCCAGGTCACAAGTACCTGTCAGGTTCCCAAAAGGTAGATAGATTCCATACTGCTTGACCTGAGAGGTAAGCAGTGGATTTCCGCAGTCCACATTAATAACACAGGTACACTAAAAAAAATTTTTTTTAAACTGCCTCTAATGTTTCGATTGATTTTTACGTTTTTTGGTGCGCTGAATCCAAATCTGGTAACCAATTTGCTCCATCACGTACAGATTTTTTGCTACATTGGGTTAGCAGTTTGAGGTGAACGTTTCAGATTGAGTGCGATCGAAATAAAAGTTTCTTGGATGAATTCTTTATACTAATTGTTTAGTAGTTATTCAAATAAGAATAAAGAAAATTGTAACAAGGCAGCACATAAGAATAGAGTAATGTCAACAAAACACACTGTGATGGTAGCAAAATTGTCTGCATTTAAAACAGCCACATACATGTGCACAAACATTGAGCATATAAGAGTGAGGTTAGACACAAAGCAAAGCAAAGAAATGTGCAAAAAATGTTGTACAGGTATGTATGTAAGAATAGAAAACGCAAACCGCACCATTGCAATACATGAAGACAAACACCCGATGGTGTGAAAATAAAATTCTAATAAATGAGATCCGACACTGTGGTAATAACTAGCAAATTTTTATTTCAAAGTTTTTAGTAAAAACACGATATTTGTCAACACAGTTTAGATTTTAAAGTCATTCTTGGGTCAATCCATCTCCTGGTGGGCCCGTTTCTTCTTCCCCCGAATGCTTCTCTTGGTGCGCTGCTTGGCGTATTTTTCATCTGGGGTTTCCTGCAGCAGCAACCAGCAGAAATCAGCCATCATAGTGGTGTTCCATCTTCCTTGGTACCTTCTCTCTGCGTCCTTGATGTCCTGGTGAAACCTTTCACCTTGTTCTTCACTGTACGCCCCCAGGTTTTCGGGAAAGTAGTTCACATGGAGTGCAAGAAATGGACTTTCAGGCTCATGTTACAGCCTTGTTCTTTGAAGGCATTGAGCATCCTGGCAACAATATCCTTATAGTTCTCATCCGCCTGTTCCCCAAGAATTTGAGAACAACATCCTTGAAGGAATCCCAGGCTTCTTTTTCCTTCTCAGACATCGTTTCAGCGAATGCTCCATCTGAAATGAGTTTCCTTATATCAGGGCCAACAAACACTCCTTCCTTTAGCTTTGCTTCAGAAAGTCGGGGGAACTTTGAGCAAAGGTACCGAAAGCACTCACCATCTTTTGGAAGGGACTTGATGAATTGCTTAATGAGACCCAACTTAATGTGGAGAGGTGGTGGTAATAGAATTTTATCACGAGGTACCAAGCTCTCATGAAGAACATTTTTCTCACCGGGTCTCAAATACTCCCGAATTGGCCAGTCTTTTTTCCCCCAGTGTAGGTCGCGGGCCCGGCTATCCCACAAGCAAAGGAAGCAGGGATATTTGGTGAAACCGGATTGCTGCCCTAATAGCATGGATAGAATTTTAAAGTCTCCACAAATCATCCACTTATGCTCATCATAACGAATCTTCTGAAGAATCAGGGCCAAATTCTTGTATTTTTCTTGGAGAATAACAGAGTGAGCAATAGGAACTGAAGCGAATGTGTTGCCATTATGAAGAAGAACACCTTTTATGCTGTCTTTTGACGAATCAATGAACAGCCGCCATTCAGCAGGATCATACTTGAGTTTAAACTTTTCCATCACTCCGTATATATCGTTGCAAAATACCAAATCTTCCTCTTTGCTGAAATACTTCAAAAATTGTGTCTCGCGGTTGCGGTACCAATAAAAAGTTGTTCCTGGTGACAATAGATTTTTCTGTTTAAGCCGAGAACCTAGCAGTTGGGCAGCATCTTTTGGGAGTCCTAAATCCCGGACTAAATCATTCAATTCAGCTTGAGAGAAAAGTTCAGGTTTCGGATCTGGTTCAGTTTCAAACTCGGAAGTACTGGACTCATCGGGAAAAGCCATCTGATGAGTCTCATCATGATCAGAACCGTCCACACAAATATGATCCAAAGATTTTGGTGGTTCAGGCACAGGTACTTCGTTGCTATGAGGCATAGGCCTAATTGCTGAGGCAAGGTTGGGGTAACTTATTACGTTCTTATTTTTTAAGTTGTATCCCTTCACAATGCAAGAGCAAAAATAGCAGTCACTGCTGTGGTCTCTTTGTTCACGCCACATCATAGGTATTCTGAAACGAAATGCTTGTTTTTTACCTTTCATCCATGAGCGTAGATCTTCCTCACATGTCTTGCACACTTTGTGAGGAGCCCACGGTTTGTCTTGATCGCCTAACTTCAAACCGAACTAGGCAAAATATACTTTTTTAATAAATACAGAAATGTTCCTCTGCCGCTTTTTCACGGTATATTCCCCACAAATAAAACAAAAACTGTCCGGAGAGTTGACGCAACCTCTGGCTCTGTGAGCCATCACAAATACACAGCACTGCAAACTACAACTGTAGTGAACCACTTCGGAATAAAGCTGGATTACGACTGAGCAAACAAAAGGTAATAATGAACTTGCAAGAAACTGAAATTTGACAGGAACGTTCATGTCGCAACCACCGTGTTTGAGCGAGCGAACGAGGCGAGGCGAACAGGAAAGAACATGCGCCAGCGCGAGTACTGGATTTAGCCCCCTGCCTCCCAATTGTCCTGTTAATGTATAAAATGAATACAAAACACTCTAAAATATCATGAGGGAGTGTTTCTAGTTAGTTAACCATTACAACCTCTATTTTGGGCCAAGAAAATAAACTGCAGTCGGCTAAAAAGAAATTATGTGAACATTCCTTATATGGGTAAGAAATCTAATTTTGCAAGAAAACGTGACGTGATGGAACATTTTGGCTATTTTTCCTGGATTCAGCACCCCAAAATCTATAGGAATCAGTTGCAAAACTGGAGGCAGTTTTTTGGTAGTGTACCTGTGTAATGGTTTAAGGACTTTTCCTCCAGGAACTTGTCAAAACTCTTTTAAACCCAGCTACACTAACAGATTTTACTACGTCCTCCGGCAATGAATTCCAGAGTTGGATTACATGTTGAGTGTTAAAATATTTTGTCCAATTAGACTTAAATATGCTACATTGTAGCTTTACTGCGTGTCCCCTACTTTTTTGAATGTCTAATGTACATTTACCCAATTGACTCTACTCATTATTTTATAGATCTCTATCATATCTCTCGGATGTTTATTTTCCAAGCTGAAGAGCCCTAACCTTTTAAGCCTTTCCTCATAGGGGTTTCTTTCAATTAAAGTGAAAGATAAATGTGGAATTAATGCTTTAATTTTTTTAAAGACTTGCACACTGAAGAAAGGAATTTTGAAAGAGTTGTTTTTTCTTTTGACAATTGATTGTATCTGCAGAGGGAGAGGTATTTATTTATTTTATAGAATTTTTAAAATACTGCTTTACCAACCAAATCATTCAAAAGAGTTCACATAAATAAAACATTAAAATGCAATAGAAATATAAACAATAAAACAAACGCAAGCAAAACGGGGTCTATAAAATCCGAAGTGGAATGGAACGAGTAAATGTGACTTGATTGTTTACTCTTTTAGAAAGTAGAAAGACTAGGGGACACACCATGAAGTTACTAATGAGTACATTTAAAACAATTTGGAGAAAATATTTGTTCACTGAATGTGTAGTTCAACTTTGCTCATTGCAGGAGGATGTGGTGACAGCAGTTAGTGTGGCTGGGTTTAAAATAGGTTTGGACAAGTTTCTGGAGAAAAGTCGGTAGACTAATGGAAAGCTGGAGAAAGCCGCTGCTTATCCCTGGGAGTAAGTAGCAGTGGCAGAAATTCAAAATTATGGGCCCAGAAGCAACATTTTTTTAAAGGATCCCCAGAGCAGGGGAAGTACACAGAAGATGCGGGAGCGGCTGCCACTGGGCCTGCTTCTTCCTTGGGCCCCCACCGCACTGCAGGGGCCGCTCGGGCAGAATTTCCGCCACTGGTAGGTAGCATGGAGTCTAGTCACGTACTGTACTTGGGACCTGGATTGGCCACTGCTGGCAACAACATACTGCGCTTGATGTACCTTTGCTTTGAAGCAGTATGGCAATTCTTATGTTCTTACATTTAATATTGCTAACCACTAAATCCCAGCCTCGCATATCATGGGACAACTTGTGCTTTCTTCTATGTTAACGTATACTTGAGCTTGGGAATATAATGTTGTAGTTTTTTCTGAAAATCCAGTTTTGTTTAGAGAGCGTTATTAAGGGATGTACTGCGATACTGATTTGTTTCACTCATCAGTTTTGCTGCTGCTGCTGCTGCTTTCATCCTCTGGATATAGAATCTTCACAAAACATGTCAAGAGTACTGATGGCCTAGTTCCACTGACTGGTATTTCCTGGCAAAATGTGACTTGAAGAAAGTTTTCCATATATTTCCTTGTTATGTCTGGGCTAAGGATTTTCTTTTTGGTAATAATGACTGCACCGCGGTCACTTGCCTTTCAGAATTGGTTTAGTGTTTGGAGCACAAATGGTTCTAGCAGTTGTTTCGTTAGGTTGCAGAAAATTACATACACAAAGCCCTAAACTCATGGGACTTTCCTCCATTCTGCTTCTTTTAGGAAGGTTTGTGCCAGCTAGAGAAGCATTGAAACTGGGCATTGTAGATAAAGTTGTGGGCGAGAATACAGTCGATGAAGCAATCCAACTAGCCAAGGAAGTTACAGGTAAGAAAAGAACCGTGAGGCTATAGAAGCAAAAGGTGCCAGATCTGCTGGAAGCGACTATGAACAAAAACCACGCCAAGATTTGCTGTTTGAAAGCTACAGCTGTATTACTGAGAATCAGTCCTTCCTGAGTACACCGTCAATTAGTGGTCTTGTACTGGAAGACTGAAGTTCCTAAAATGATACAGCATTGCCTGTCTTGACTGTAAGCCCGTATGTAATTTTTATCTGGGTTTCTGGAACCCTTCTCTGTGCATTGTAACTCTTTCCTGGTATAGCTAGCTTTCATCCTGCACCATGCAGTTTGTAGATCTCTGCAAGTTAGTGTTTCTCAGTGTGTTTGCATTATTTATATATCTGTATACAGGGCCTTTTTTTTGAGGTGGTACACAGTAGTATAGCATACTGCCCCTTTTTCATTGCCTGCTAAAATCGAATCATGGTCCCCATGCATTAATGAAAGCCCTTCTTATGAGTACTGGCACCTTTTTTTCTAGGAAAAATGTCTCTATCTATTTTATGTATAAATTGGCTAAACAGTTATAAGTGCTTTTGCTTTGTTTACTCAATGTGGAACTTGTAGGTGTACAACAATTCTGTACAAATGGAGTGGTTTCTTGCGCTCATGCGAGTCGTAGCTGATGTTTCTCCTATGTGACTACTTTTTAGGTTTAGGTTTATTTACATTTGCTATACCGTCGTTCATAAATAACTGCAAAATGGTTTACACTTCAAAAATCAAACATACAATATAACATAATAAGAAATAAGTTACATTTTCATTTGGGAGGAATGTTACAAAAACAAAGAATAGAAGGAGTGTTTGCGTTGTGCCTCTAAATCACAGTCCCCTCTGAGCTACTGTACCATCCTTAAGTGTTCATAAATGCTTGCTGAAAATAATGCAGTTAATGCATTAATGCAGTTTTGAATCTGGCATATGATGTCTCTAGCCTGATTTTGTGTGGTAGAGAATTCCATAAGGCCGGCACCCAATAAAAGAAGGCAGCCTGACATGTAATGTCTAAATGCGCCCTGAGATTAGCAGGTAATACAAGTATATTTTGCTGCAACGAACAAAGGACCCTGGATGGGACATATGGTATTAAAAGATCAGAGAGATAATGTGGGAGTCTTACATAAAATGTGTGCTAAAATGAGAATTTTATACCTAATCCTACAAAAAAAAAAGACTGGTAATCAGTGGTGGTCCTTTAGAAGTGGTGTGATGTGGTCAAATCTTTGGGCATGGGTGGCCAACTTACTAACCATTGATTGGATTGTTTGAAGATGCTTGAAAGATGATTGTGGTAATCCACAGTACAATGAATTACAATAGTCAAGGTGACTAATAACAAGTGCATATGTGAGCATAAGTAGTGTCTGCTTACCAAGGCATGAACAGATGGACCTAATCCTGCATAATCCTGAATAGAAAAAAGCTTTTGAAACATCTGAAAGCTGGGCCTTAAAAGTCAATTTAGGGTCTAGCTTACAACCCAAGACTTTCAGGCAGTGGGATCGATTTCCCATGGATAAGGGGCTCAAGCAGTATGGGTTGACCTTGGTCAATAACCTACATCACCTGGGTCTTGGTGAGGTTCAGCTTAAGCGAAAGGAAACTGCAAAGGTACGGCCCTGGAGAAATGACTGGAAACCATGATAGAACTGTGCATGTGATTCCTGTGTCCACTAGTTGCAGTAAGATCTGGTGATTACCAAATCGAATGTGGTGGTCAAGTCCAGTGACAAGAGTACAGTTTGACCCTTGTCTAGTTCCTCTCTAATTTCACTAACCATCGCTACCATGCTGGTTTCTGTGCAATGGTGCTGATGGAAATCCGGCTGGTAAGTATGGAAGACTTTTCTATATAATGTGACAGTTGCTAAAAGACTGCCTTCTCTATGAGTTTTGCTGGAAAAGGTATATTTGATACCAGGCAAAAGCTATCAGAGCAAAATGGATCAAGGTTAGCCCCCTTTTATAGGGGACGGATAGGAGCATGCTTGCACACTGTAGGTACAATACCTGAAGACATGCTATTCCAAGCTATTGCTAAGAGAAATGGATGCAGGTTGCTCTCTTACATGCCATTTCAATGATAGTGGATCCAAAGCAGAGGTAGTGGCGTTCAGGGATGAGAGGATGTGCCCCAAGGCGACAGAAGCTATTGGTTGAAAGGAATACCATCCTATAATATCCCCAGTCGCCTCTGCAGCTAAGGTCTCCGGTGTAGTGGAGCTTGCACAGGTGGAAGACATTGAAGAGCGTAAGTCCTGAATTTTGGCTGGACTTAAACTGTTCAGTCTAGCCTTGTACTGAATGAGAGAACTGACTGCTGCAGAAGAAGCAATTCTTTATTCCCTTAGAGGTGCACACATCCACTTTTTAAAATGTATTTTGTAGTTTTATTAGTAATTTTTGTTTCCTTTATCTGAAACAAATGGATTAAAACCAAACCAAACAAAGGGAAAAAAACAAAAGTCCCCCCCCCCCAATATGCACCTTGATACTGCCCCCTTTCATTTTAACCAAAATTTATTTGGGGGGAGAGAGGGAGAGAAGCAGTTGCCTGTTGCGTCTGCCTTGCTGGTGACAACTTCGTTTTGAAATAAGCACCAGTGGGTCATGGGATGGCTGAGAATCGCTCCTGTTCCATTTGGGTTTCAAATATCTCGCAGAAGGGTGGATTAGTTTGCAGTACAGCACTTTTTTTTTGCCTTGGGTGTGTTTGGAAAGGAGGGCAGGGCTTGCTGCTGGGCAGTAGACTTAAAAATGAAATGAAAAATAACCTTTTTTTTATTCCGTTTTGAAAAGAACATGAAAGAAAAGCACATCCCTAACATTTTGTGGCAAAGTCGGACCAAAATGTTTCAATGGGCATGTGTATGAGAGAGCTGTCCAATGGAATGTCATAGTTCCCCCAGCAATACTGGTGGGGCAAAGTGATATTTTATTGTTCTGGTATTTTTGCAGAAAGCATTTGAGTTCTAGAAACCAGGTTTTAAATTTTGCTAAGTAGACCGAAGGGATACACTGCCACCTCTGGTTCGATCAAAGTCCATTTTTTTCAGCGTGAGAACTCATACATATTCTTAGGCCCCTTTTTACTAAAGCCCATTAGCTGGTTAATGTGCATTTTAACACACAATAACTAGCAGTCAGGAACATTAATGCACAAGTATATCTGCCACTAAAACTAAAATGCATTTAATGGGCAATTGCAGAATGGGCAGACAGTGTGTGTGGTGAGTGCATTACTGCTAGCCACAGGGCAATTGCTGTAGATTCACCTAACGGCTCCTCTATTGGAGTCGTTAAGTGAACCCGCTTTGGCAGAGCACACATTTGAGTTGCCCATCATGCTTTAGCTACTGGGAACAGCTAATGTGAAGGCTTTTGCAATTAATGTGCATCTGTTTGGTGTGTTTAATTGCATATCCTTTGAGGGCTTTAGTAAAAGGAGCCCTTAGTCTCTTACAGACTTGTAGTCTGTCTTTCTCCGTATATCCGTCTTTTCATGTTGGCAAAAAAGTGTTCTTCCACTTTTCATTATTTTTATTAAGCTTTATCATTTTACTGAATACATCAGAGAGATAATCCAATTTACCCAGTCTTTTCAGAAATAATATGTTGGGATTTTTTATTTTTATTTAACATTTCTTATAAACCATTTCACCAAGCCTACATTTATTTGAAGTGATGTACAGTATTCAAGTAACAATAAAAATAAGAAAAAAGACCCAAACAAAAAAAACCCAGAGAGAACAAAAAGAAGACTGCATTTCATCTTTCTGAAAAATATTCAAGGCAACTTACAGCAATATTAATCATAATAGTAATAATAGTATTTTAGTTATAACTTAGTCCCTCTCCAAAAACATTCACAATCTAAGTGGGGTCTTTGAGGCAGAAGGCAATAAGGACTTGTCCAAGATCACAGGGATGGTTGTTGGTGGCAGTGGGATTTAATCCTAGTTCAGCCCATTGCTTTAACTATTATTATTTATTTATTTAACTATTATTTATTTATTTAACTACTAGGCTACTCCTTTTTCCAGCTCAGATAGTTCAGGATAGAGAATTTTTTTTTTCATAGTAATGGATTCATTGGGATTTCATTAAAGTGTAAGGATAGTGACTCACAAGAAGGGGCACACTTTACCAGCAGATTGGTGGAGATAAAGAACCAATGACAAGCCCAGGTTTCAGTGACATCACTCCTATGTCTCTATTTGCCTTAGCCACCAGAGGTCTCCTCAGTATTTTTTATCTCCAGCAGATAGTGTCTGGATTTTCTCCTCTCTAAAGAAAATCCTGAGGATTGTGAGGAAAAGATTGATTGATTGATTAAACGCTCATGAATGACCACCTTGAGGGTGACTCTCTCACTTCAGCGCAATGTGGGAGGTTCCACTAGTTTGTGGCCTTTTCAGTACCCATAAGTGGATGGAAAATTGGTTCATATTCATGCTCTTATGAGAAGAGCTTGTTGAGCAGCACAAAACTGGAAGCATTTGGAAGGATCTGGAAGAGTGAAGAAACCTCACACAACTTTGACACCCCCTCCCTCCTCCTCTGTTCCCTTGTGCTCTCCTGAAGATTACAGAAGGCTCTGAGAGATCTGCCTGCCAGCCACATTAAACACAGTACTTTAAAAGCCAGTAAAACCATATCATGGGAGTAGAGCTGAGCTCAGCATGGATCCACTGCCTGGGGCTCTGAGGAGGTGAGTATCAAGGCTTGACCTCATCATTGTCCTTGATGGGGGCTCCCGATTCAGTCTGTGTGGGATGCAATTTGGGGTAAACTACTGACGACCGTTGGCATAGTGTGGAGGTTTCCCACTGTTTTATCCACACATTAGTAGCATTTTTTCTTATTGTGTGGCTGGCGGTCACGTGGTCTATGTGTGCATTCTGCCCATGCGACTCCAACGTGCTTTCCTACCCTAGCACCTCTAACGCACATTGCAGTAAAAGCACAGTTAACGCATGTCACCATAAAAGCATAGTCAACACCGCACCGCAGAAAAAGCACAGACATGCATTCATGCCACCGCAGCCTTAGTGTGTGCTTTTGTGATACTTGCCTTAACACTCTGTCTTCTTCCAGGAAATGTTGTTTGACCTGTGGCAAGCAAGATGCCTCATCCTCCAGATTCTGAACTCTGCTCTACTGGCATGGCAGTTTCTGGAGGGCCTGCTCCTCCTCCTTTCAGCCGGGAGATGCAATTAGTCTGGCCTTGCCTGCCTCAGGGCAGGAGGTTCCAGATGACACTATGGTTAAGACTATCCATCCACCGGAGGATCCAGTGACTGTGCTGTGAAACACTCATTGGCCTCTAGGGGGTCTGTGGTGGCTTCTTCCCCTGGTATTGGGGCGTCATTTCCGAGAGGTGAGCTTCTGGACTCTGGATTGTCTTCCCTAAATTCTTTCTATTTTGCAGCAGGCCTGGTCTTTCTGGGGTGGAAATTCAGATCCTGCGGCCACTGGGTGTCCCCAGCGCAGTCTCATGTGAAGCAGGTGGAGAGTGGAAGCCCTGTTTGATTACCTTTGGCTAAGCGTCCCTGGCATGGGATGCCCCTTGAAGATGGGGAACAGCTGGAAGCTATCCGAGATTTTGACTATGACTTGGATTCAGATGAATCGGTACTGTGCTCTGTCATGGATGTGGAAGTACTCTTGCTTTCAGAAGATTGTGAGGAGGCCGGTGTGATCCAGCTATTCCAGAAGGAGGAGCTGGCAGTGTTGATTGCCAGGGTCTCATCAGTGTTGATCTTGACTGATGCTTCCAGCACAGAGTAGAAGCCGAAGGTGCACCTGCTCCTTCATGAGGTGTGAAAATCCGCTACTGTCTTTCCATTCCTGGAAGTGATCAAGGATATGATCCAGTTGGAATGGGATTCTCCCGACTCTCTGCCTAAAGGGTTAAGGATGTATAAGAAGATCTCTGTTCTCCTGGAGGAGAAGTGCGTTGAGTGGTTTGACATTCCCAAGATGGATGCACAGGTCACGGCGATTACTAGACTTACCACCATCCCTGTGAAAGGCAGATTGACCTTAAAGGATTTTCTGGACCATAAGGTGGATTCATTGTTGAGGAGTCAGTTTGCAGTGGCAGCAGCTATTCTACAGCTGGTGGTTTATATCAGCCTAATGACTCCAGCCCTGCTCCAATGGATTCAGTCTCTTCTGCTGGATGATACAACAAACTGGTGAGCCTTTAGTCAGTACCGAACAAAATGGTAGAAACCATTATAAAGAATAAAATTACTGAACATATAACTGGTAGATAGTCATGATTTAATGAGAGAAAGCCAACATGGATTTAGCCAAAGAAAGTCTTGTCTAACTAATTCTTTTACTTTTGTGAAGGTGTGACTAAACAGGTAGACCAAGGTGAGCAGGTTGATATAGTATATCTGGATTTTCAGAAAGTCTTTGACAAGGTCCCTCATGAGAGATTCTTGGCTAAATTAAAAAGTCATGGGATTGGAGGCAATGTACTATTTGTGGATTGGGAACTGTTTATGGCCAATTTTCTCAATGGAGAAAGGTGAATAGTGGCGTACCCCAGGTATCTGTGCTGGGCCTGCTGCTTTTTATCACATTTGTAAATGACCTAGAAATAGGAATAACAAGTGAGATGATTAAATTTGCAGATGACACAAAATTGTTCACAGTTGTTAAGATGCAAGAGGATTGTGGAAACATAGCAAGGGGGCCTTGATAAATTGGAAGACTGTATGTCCAAATGGCAGATGAAATTTAATGTGGCAAGTGCAAAGTTATGCAATAGAATGCTAGGAATCCATAAGGAAAGGAATGGAGAATAAAACCAAGGATATTATAATGCCTCTGTATCGTTCCATGGTGCGTCCACACCTTGAATATTGTGTGCAATTCTGGTCGCATTATCTTAAACAGGATATAGCAGAATTAAAAAGGTATGGAGAAGAGCCACCAAAAGGTAAAGAGGATGGAAGGATATCCCTATGAGGAAAGGCTTAAAAGAGATTTTTGAGGGGAGTTATGATAGGTCCATTAACTATTATTAAAGAGCACCTGGGAAATCCACTGCTTGCCCCCCAGGACAAGCATTTGTGGAACCTATGTGTCTTTTAGGGAACCTGCCAGGTACCGCTGACCTGGATTGGCCACTGCCGGAAACAGGATCCTGGGTTTGATAGACTTTGGTCTGCCCCAGTATGGCATTTCTTATGTTCTTATACTACCCCTCTTTTGGAATCTGCTACAGCCTTCCTTTCTGATGCCATGTATGGCCTGGTACGTTTGGCAGCCAGGGATGGTGCTCTGACGACTGTGTCATGGCATTTGGATTTGACTCTGGCTCTGGGCAGCAGGCACATCTTCCAAAGCCCAACTGGCTTTTTAGGGGAAGCTTCGATTTGGAGCCCATTTTGGAGAAGCTAGTGAAAGAACTGAGCGAGATAACCGCTTTGATTTAATGATAAAGCGGTATATTAAATCCGACTAAATAAAATAAATAAATAAATAAATAAAATCTTGCCACCTTCTTGAAGACAGGTCTAAGGCCTGTGAAGTGGGCTAGTGCCCCTTCTCGTCGGCCTCCGCACATCCACCGAGGGTACACTCACTGGGATTCCCAGGGATTTTAGGACTCTCATTCTCATTGCTCTTGTGGAGCATGTGAGCCTAGGGACTCTGTCCCTTCCAGAGAAGGACCCGCCCAGGCTGTGCATTGATGATTTGGGGGCCCATTCCCTGGTTCTTCCAGTTGGAGGCAGGCTTTGCTCCTTCTTTTAGGAATGGGGCGGGTTAGCAAGGATCACTTGGTGCTAGACACCATTCAGTTAGGCTATGTCCTGGAATGCAAAGAGCTGATTCCAGTTGCCTTTGTCATCTCCCCTTGTGGGTGTGCAGTCAAAATGCCGCTGTGCGGACTACCTCAGACAAGTTGCTGTTCGTAAAGGCGGTAATGCTCTTACCGTCGGATGAATAGGGCGGGGGTCAGATACTTCATGTATGTCGTGATGCCCAAAAAGGACAGTTCCTTCCGGCCCATTCTGGATCTCAAGGGGGGGTTAACAAGCACTTGTGCGCTCTGCGCTTCTGGATAGAAACCTTGCATTCAGTGGTTCAGGCAGTGTGCTGAGGGAAGTTCTTGGCTTTTCTGGATCTGGCCAAGGTGTATTTTCTTATCCTGATCCGGGTGGATCAGCAAAGTATCTAAGTGTTGCCATGCTCACCTCTCTCTATCAGTTCACCACCCTCCCTTTCAGGTTATTCACTACCCTGAAGATGTTCTCCAAGGTCATGGTGGTGGCGGCTGCAATGCTGCTGTGTTAGGGGATCTGTGTCCATCCTTATCTGGATAACTGGTGCATCCAGGCCCATTCCCTTTCAGAAGTGTCTTGGGTGGGGTCCTGAGTGGTGTTCTTCTTAGAAAGCCTTGGCTGGGTGTTCAATCGGGAAAAGAGCCAGTTGTGGCCTTCCCAGTCCCTGGAATATCTGGGAGCACGTTTTGACACTCCAAGTCAAAAGGCTGTTGAATTGTGTGGTGTGGTTCTAGGCACAGCAGGCTCTCGGAGTCTGGAATTATGGAGCCGTGACCCCTTTTCACCTGTTTGAAAAAAACCTGACATTCACCTCTCCTCCTGAAGATCAAAACTGCTGGGGGTTAACTGATGCCATTATAAAGTAACAAGAAAGTACCTATGCGAGTCAATACTGAAATACTCCAGTCAACATTGTTTGAAACACTGGCTGTCATGGTTAAAAAAAATATATATATTCAGCACCACTATCCAGACAGCAGCCTGGGCTGAATATATGTATAATGTGGTCAGCAATGGCATTATAGGTATAGCAGTGATACTCCGCTATCTGAATAATTTAAGACAGTCTTATTGTTGTCCCAAAGCTATCTGGATATCAGGATGAGTATCACTGCTATCTGGATTATTTTACAAGACTTCTATTGCTCTTCCTCTATATGGATGGTGCTGCTGAAAATCACTACTTACTGCCCCGGCACCATCTGGATAGGGCCATACAGCAACATTTAATCAGATAATAGTGTTGCTATCAGATAAGTGCTTCTGAATATCCAGCCCAAAGCTTTTTACAAAAGTAAAAACTAGAGAGGAGTGGCCTGGTGGTTGGGGCAAGTTACCTTGGGCCAGTGATTCGAATCCTGCTAGAGGACAGCAACCTTGGGCCAGAAGGACTGGGGTTTCTAGTCCCACAGGTGCTCCTTGTGGCCTTGGGCAAGCCACTTAACCCTCTGTAGCTTCAGGTACAAAAAACATAGATTGTGAGCCCTTCAGGGACAACGGAAAAATATATATACAGTACCTGAATGTACACTGCTTTGACTGGTAGAAAAGTGGTATATAAGCCTAGTTAAATAAATAAAATCACAAAATGAATACATGGGGAAAGTATGCAAAACATGGAATTCTTTCCATCCCCTCTGTGCATGTGTGCATATGCACATGTGCCAACCCATCTGTGTTTGTTTTTGCATTGCCTTTATGTGTGTGTCTGTGTATGTGGATATGTTTTGTATGCTTATTGCTTTTGTGGGTGTCTGTATGCATGTGAATGCTGGCATGTGTGCCTACATGACAAAAAAAATGCTGAGATTTGGTTCTATATATAATTTTGGATTTCTTTCATTGCCATTGATGCAGGCAGATCATGCCAAAACACAGCCTGCCGGGCTTATTAAATTTATCCTGTGGTTATCTTTCTGCTCTGCAGCTTTTTAAATTACCCCATCTGTTTTTCCTTTTGTCATGGACCTTTATTGGTAGGGGTTGTTTCCCTTTTTGTTGTGTGTTTTTTCTGTGCCTGCATGGACATGACTCTACGTGTATGTGTGGGTATTTGTGTGATGGGTCACTGTGCACCTATGATTGGGAGAGAAGATTATATAATTCCTTAATAGCTATGTAACTGTGAATCAGTGTTGCATGATGCAGCTGTTGGAACTCCTTTTCTCATAGAAATACATTGTGTCATTTTGGGTGGAGTCTTCATTTCTCATCCACCATTACCATATGCAGACCTTCACTTGTACGGCAGAAGAACTTTCCCTAGCTCACCTGCTCCCCTTCTTTGACTAAAGCAGCCTTCCACTGCTCCATCCTCGCAACTTTCACACTGGCTGGATCCTACCTGCAGTGTCTCCAACTACAGTTGTTTCCATTATTTCTGCCTTCAGTGCCTTCCCATTATCTGGGTCCTATCCACAGATTTTGCTGCTAGTTACACCGAATACACCATTACTTGACACAGGGCTTGACAAATCCTAGGTGTCAGGTTGCTATGGTGACTATAAATTGAACAGAAAGAAACAAGCGGAAGGAGACCATGCACAATCAAAGGACTTTATTGCAGGGCCTAACTTGGCCTTCGTCAGGGGCCTCTCCTTTTTTTCAATCCTTGGATGTGATCACAACTAAGCACAGCCTTTCTTCTAATCCTTAGAACAGAACCATAGTCCCAAGATCCTTCTCTTTCAGTGTCCAGGCAGCAAATGGAAGAGGCCCCTGACGTAGGCCAATTTGCCAAAACTTGGCCACATCTGGCCCTGCAATAAAGTCCTTTGTGCATGGTCTCCTTCCACTTGTTTCTTTCCGTTCTTGATTATGTCTACGGAAGTTTACCTTCCACCTGTTCCTTTTGACTATAAATTGAACCCTGACGCCCGGATTTCATTGCTTCCTCCCCCAACCATCATCTGCTGTTTGCTGCTCCACCACTATCAGCTCTGCATGTAGCTTGAGCCATGTGGTGGAGGAAGGTTGCTGATCTCGCAGGTTCAAGTCTTGCGAGATCAGCAAACCTTTTGCACTACTCAGGCTACATGCCAAGCTGATCGCATTGGCACAGTGAACTGCGAGAGAGAGGAGAGAGAAACATCAGGTAATGGCTGGGGGAGGGGCAAGAACAAAGAGAGAGACAGACAAACCGAGGTGATGATGGCGGCTGTGGGAGAGAAATTGGTGATGGTGGGAGGAGGGCTGTGGAAGGGGAGAGAGCATGTAAAGTCAGGGTGTGGGGCTGTGGGAATTTTTTTTTTGCTTTACGTATTACAAGGCCATGGTGAAACATGAAGCAAAAAAAGGAAGTTACTTTGGGTACAGCTATAAAGGGTCATCAATATGCTACTGACAACATTCTTATTGGGGTTGGTGGGCAGGGGTGGGTGAGAAGGGTTGCTGCCTTCTGTTCCTGTGCGGATATCCAGTTTAGTCCTCTACAATCGGGTAGTGCACCTTCTACTGCAGCCTGGAGACTGGACCAATCAAATCTTCTGTAGTACATATCCAGCAGGAGCTCCCAGAAGCCCCCAGTGTGTCCAGTCTCTTGCAGCTTGAAGACGTCTGTGCCCTTGCTGGGCACACTGAGTGACTCTTGAAGGAGCAACACTTGTTAGTTAGTCTTTTAGGGTTTGTTTTTGGGACATTTATTTGCTATTTATTTAATAGCTAGTTGTATCTTTAAAAGGAAAAGTGGAAGAAACATGCCTCTCTAGTGCTTTGGCACAGGAGACTCGGGAGGAAGTCAGACCTGCAGGCTCCTGTCTTCTTGCCTGGCTAATTTTATCAGCCTTGGGTGAGCTTCCCCTTGACTGTACGGGGAAAAGCCATACCTGATACAGCAGTGGCTGACACTGTGTGAAGTTGGCTGTGTCCTTGCTGTTCCTGAGCTGGTAGGAGTTTTCATTTTATGTCTGTATTTGTGAGCAGTGCTCTCTTGTCAGAGCTGCCAGCGTTCTGTAGGCTCTCCTGAGCCCATTTGGCAATTTTTCCTAAATTTGATCGTTTGCCCTGTATCTGAGGGTCGTTTTCTTTCTTTTACATATTATTTATTTGTCTTTGTATTTTCGCGCCGTTTTTTACCGCGGGTGAAAAAGTGCGGTGGCCATTTTGGATTTATAAAGTGTGCTTTTAGAGGCACTTTTGGTCACTTGTGCACAGGTCCCCCTGGGGTTTTTGGGGTTCCTTTTGCTGGCGATTTTGCTCAGGGCACCCCTGGGAGTCTGGGGAGTGTGTTTGTTTCTTGCAAAAAAAAAAAAAAAAACGTTTTATTATTCAACCGGGACTGATTTGCATGAGATTGCCCCTGTGGTGTGGGCTTTTCTGTGCCGGTTCCCTTCTATCCCGCTGGGCAGAGGTGGTCTTGGGATGGCTTCCAAACCCCAATGTGTGATTTGTGGGTCCCGCAGAGCGGCAGGGACTGACTCTGGCATCTGCAGGGGCTGCGCTGCAGTGCCCGCAGAGCTGGAACACTCTGTGCATGTCCAGGAGCAGGCTACCCCTGGGGATGCTTCTACTTCAGGGGACAGTGTCCTTTCTCCGAGCATCCCTCAGTCTGGGTCGGTTCCACCGGCCAGTGGGTCGGTGGCTGCGCTCCAGCAGGGGGCTATAGTTGTCCCACCTATGGAATTCTCCCCTGATTTTGTTCTCCTCATGCATCAGGCTTTCCACTTGAGCAGGTCCGGTCAGTGGCCGGAGGTTGGGCCCCCCTCTCTCCCCTCGGGGGTCACTGGGGTGGCTCAGCGCTCCTCTCCACCCGGGGTCAAGCGGCTCCGGTTGGGGGAACAGGAGCAGGACGCCCTGGGGCTTCTGGAGTCCGAGGCGGAGGGCGATCCTGAGACTGAAGCGGAGGAATTGGAGGATGGGGAGATCCCCGAGCCGGAGGATTAGGCTCGGATCATTCGGGTGTTTCGGAAGGACGAGCTGGTTCCTCTGGTTACGGAGTCCCTTCAGGCACTTAACCTTTCGGCAGTGCGGTCCCTGGAGGAAGAGGGTCTGGAGGATCCTCTCATTCAGGCCGTCAGGGATGCCCAGGTGGTTTTTTCCCGTCCACCGCGTGGTGGAACAGATGATACAGGCGGAGTGGGAGCACCCGGAATCCGGTTTGAAGGGGATTCGGACCATGAATCGGCTTTATCCCCTCGCCGACAAGGACAGGGACTTGTTTAAGTCTCCGCGAGTGGATGCGGCGGTTTCCGCAGTGACCAAGAAAACCACCATCCCGGTTGAGGGGGCGGCAGCCCTCAAGGACGGGCAGGATAAGAAGATTGATAATTTGCTGAAGCAAACCTTCGATACGGATGCCGTGTCATTGCAAGCCTCTATTTGCGGGGCTTGGGTGGCTTGGGCGTGTCTGCGGTGGTCGCGGCGCTTGCGCTCGAGCCCCGGCTTAGACCAGCAAGGCCTGTTGGAGGTTACCCGGCTGGAGTCCGGCTCGGCCTACTTGGCGGATCTGTTTTATGATTTAATCCACGCATTGGCTAATAGTATGGCGTCCGCGGTGTGGCAGCGCGCCGGTCCCTATGGTTGCGCAACTGGGCGGCTGACGGTTCTTCCAAGTCCCGCCTCGGTAAACTGGCCTTTAAGGGCAGATTGTTATTTGGGGAGGCTCTCGAGAAACTGGTAAAGGAGCTCGGTGAGTCCAAGGGGGGCCGGCTTCCGGAGGATAGGCCAAGGGCCAACAGGTCCTCCACCTCGGCGCGGGGGTCCTTTCGGGATCAGCGCAGGTTTCGGTCCTCCCGCCTGTGGGCCTCGCAGCGGGGCCGGTTTGGAGCCCGTAATCAGGGATTTCGTGGTTTCAGAGGGGCCGGCAGAGGCTTCTCTGGAGCCGCCTCTCCCTCGGCGTCTTCCTTTGGGCGCAAGCCGCAATGACGCGAGGCGGGCTCTGGAGGGAGGCCCGATTATCGGGGGTCGTTTGCACGACTTTCTTCCGTCTTGGGCCCAAATTACGTCAGATCGCTGGGTGCTACAGATTATAGAAGAGGGTTATGCTCTAGAATTTGCATCCCCGCTTCCGGATGCCTTTGTTCTGTCGCCCAGCAGGGGCGAACAAAAGACGCGGGACATCCGCGTGACCCTGGCTCGGTTGTTAGCACTGGGAGCGGTGGTCCCGGTTCCTCTCTTGGAAAGAGGCGCCGGTCGTTACTCCATCTATTTTGTGGTCCCCAAAAAGGGCGATTCTCTGCGTCCGATCTTGGATCTCAAAGGCGTCAATCGCGCGCTCAGGGTGCCGCACTTCCGTATGGAAACTCTGCGGTCAGTCATTGTAGCAGTACGACAGGGGGAGTTTTTGACGTCCCTCGATCTTACAGAGGCCTATTTGCACATCCCGATACATCCATCTCATCAGCGGTTTCTCCGCTTTGCGTTTCCGTGGGGCCACTTCCAGTTCCGGGCCATGCCATTCGGCTTAGCCACGGCTCCGCGCACCTTCACAAAGGTGATGGTGGTCGTTGCGGCGGCCTTGCGCAAGGAGGGCATCTTGGTCCATCCATATCTCGACGACTGGTTGATTCGGGCAAAGTCCAGTCGGGAGTGCTTGCGCGTCACGAGCAGGGTAGTGGCTCTGCTGCGGTCTCTCGGCTGGGTGGTGAATGAACGAAAAAGTTGTCTGCGTCCCACGCAGGACCTCGAGTATCTGGGGGTGCGCTTCGACACCGTCCGGGGGCTGGTGTGCCTCCCCGAGCGCCGCGTCCGGGCGTTGCGGGCTCTTGTCCGACTCTTTCGGGGCATGCCCGCTCCGTCGGCGTGGTGGTACCTGAGGCTTCTCGGAACAATGGCGGCGACCTTGGAGGTGGTACCGTGGGCGCGGTTCCACATGCGCCCGCTGCAGAGGGCGCTCCTTCGCCGGTGGTCCAACCAGTGCGACTCCTTGAACAAGAGACTGCCCTGTCCGAAGGCGGTGCGTCTTTCGCTCCGTTGGTGGCTCTCTCTCTCCCGAGAATCTGACGCGGGGGTTCGCTTGGAGCCTCCTCTGTGGGTTCCCCTCACAACGGATGCGAGCTTAGCCGGTTGGGGAGCGCACTGCGAGACCCGCTTCACTCAGGGGGTGTGGTCCTCCCAGGAAGCGTCTTGGTCGATCAACCGTCTCGAGCTTCGGGCGGTGCGACTAGCACTATTGGCCCTGGAGCCACTGGTCCGGGGTCGACCTGTCCGGGTCTGGTCGGACAATGCGGCCACGGTGGCTTACATCAATCGCCAAGGGGGCACAGGGAGTGTGGCCCTGGAAACAGAGGCGACAGCCTTGTTCAGTTGGGTGGAGACTCGTCTGCCGGCAATATCAGCGGCGCACATAGCGGGCGCGGAAAATGTCCAGGCCGACTTTCTCAGCAGAGTGCGAGTGGACCCCGGAGAGTGGGAGTTAAATCCACAGGTGTATGCGCAAATAGTGCGGCGGTGGGGTCCGCCCATCATGGATCTCATGGCGACCTTCCAGACGGCCAAGACGAGTCGCTTCTTCAGCAGACGGCGGGAGCGAATGTCCGAAGGGCTCGACGCTCTCATTCAGCCGTGGCCGACGTCCGGGCTTCTGTATGTCTTCCCTCCGTGGGCGCTGATCGGCCGGGTCGTCCAGCGCATCGAGGGTCATCAGGGCAGAGTGCTGCTGGTGGCTCCGGATTGGCCCCGGAGGCCCTGGTATGCCGAGCTGGTCAGACTTCAAGACGGCGTGCCTTGGCGCCTGCCCGCGCTGCCGGACCTTCTTCTTCAGGGCCCCCTGCGGATGCCCCAGGTGGCTCGATTCTCGCTTACGGTTTGGCCATTGAGAGGGCTCGGCTGAAAAAGAAGGGTTATTCGCCCGCGGTGATTTCCACCCTACTGCGGGCAAGAAAGTCATCCACTTCTCTTACTTATGTTCGAATCTGGAGGATTTTTGAGGACTGGTGCTCCCGGCGGGGAGTCCGGGCGGCGACGGTCTCTGTGCCCGTCGTGTTAAGCTTCCTTCAGGATGGGTTCGAGAAAGGCCTCGCAGCCAGTTCCCTGAAGGTTCAGTTGGCAGCGATCTCCTGCTATAGAGGCAAGGTTTTAGGCCGCATTCTCAGCGCTCATGCGGATGTGCGGCGTTTCTTGACCGCTGTTTTTCATTTGCGGCCTTCCCGCAGAGCACCGATTCCCCCGTGGGATTTGAATTTAGTCCTGCGGGCTCTGGTGCGGGAACCTTTTGAGCCCTTGCGGAGGGCGTCCCTGAAGGATCTCACTTTGAATACGGTCTTTCTTGTAGCCATTTGCTCGGCTCGGCGCATTTCGGATCTTCAGGCCTTGTCCTGCCGAGAGCCTTTCTTGTCGTTTTCCGCGGACCGGATTGTGATCCGGCCGGTGCCTTCTTTTCTTCCAAAGGTGGTGTCTCCCTTTCACTTGAATCAGGCAGTGTTTCTGCCGGTTCTTTCGGCGAACTCGGTCGAGTCGGTGGACAAGGGTCTTCACCGGCTCGATGTGGGTCGCACGCTGCGTCGGTATTTGCAGTCTATGGAGTCCTTTCGTAAGACCGATCGGCTTTTTGTGCTCTTTGGGGGCGCAAGAAAAGGGGAGGCGGCGGCTAAGGCCTCCATTGCTAGATGGCTCAAGGAAGCGATCGCATCTGCGTATCTGTTGCAGCAGCGGCCAGTTCCGGAGGGGCTTCGAGCTCATTCTACTCGAGCTCAGGCGACCTCTTGGGCGGAGCATTGCCTGTTTCCGCCAGCGGATATCTGTAGGGCGGCCACTTGGTCGTCTCTGCACGCTTTCAGCAGGCGCTATCGCCTGGATGTATTAGCGGCTCGGGATTCCTGTTTTGGATCGGCGGTTCTGCGCACCGGCTGGCAAGGTCCCGCCCGGTCTTAACTGCTCTGTTACATCCCGATTGTGGAGGACTAAACTGGATATCCGCACAGGAAATGGAAATTACACTAACCTGGTAATTGTAGTTCCTGTAGGATCCAGTTTAGTCCTCCTTCCCTCCCAACTCTCTGTGTAGTCTTGCGGCGCGCTGTTCCGAGCGGTTGACTGTAGGACGGTTCTTCGTCCCGTTCGGGTTCTGTTGACAGTCGTGCTTATCGCTATGGCTCTTCCCTTTCTTGGAGTTCAGTCAGCTCCCTAGATTTCTGTGAAGGGGAGCTCTGTGTAAATTGGAAGGCGTCGGTTTCGGCGCCAGGCGGTGTCCTGACTTCCTCGTTTGGGGAGGGAGTTGGATATTACAGGGGGGGAAGAAAAGGGTTTACTGATAATGTAATGATAATTTAATGATTATTTAATGTGTTGCTTCGTTAAGTATGCTTTGTTACTAGTACACTGGGGGGCTTCTGGGAGCTCCTGCTGGATATGTACTACAGAAGATTTGATTGGTCCAGTCTCCAGGCTGCAGTAGAAGGTGCACTACCCGATTGTGGAGGACTAAACTGGATCCTACAGGAACTACAATTACCAGGTTAGTGTAATTTCCATTTGGCACTGTCTAAGGGCATGTTAAAGGCTTGATTTATCGTTCTTTAATTTCTTATAGAAAATGGGAAAACTGTAAAATCGGGCCCTTAAAAAAAGGAGCTGCAATATACTTTTTGTTAGATTGGGGGAGGGGGCACTGTGACAGAGATCTCGATGGCTGGCTCTTCAATGTTTAAACTGGCTCCTAGATTCCAAGAAAATCTGTCCTGACTTGACAAATTCCTTATGCCCCCTTATATAGTCTTGAAGGACTACAAAGGGGGACAGCAACGTCTGGAGAGAGGTATGGAGAGAGATCTGCAATTGTAAGTATTTACTCCTGGGAATTTTTCAAATCTTGGGAAAAAGGGAATTCTTTAGATTAAAGCTGATTAATCTGTCTAAATTAGAATCTAGTGTATTTGTTAAATCAGTCAGGGCCTAGTATAAGCAAAAACTTTTAGTTAAACTAAAAGCTACCTGTTGAGTTTTTAATTTAAGTTTAAAATCAAGCCGAGAGCTTTCAGTTTAAATTTAAAACCCAGCAGGAAGCTTTCTGTTAAATTTAAAACCCAGCAGAGAGCTGCTAGTTTAGATTTAATACTCATTCAGGTCCTAGTATCAGCAAAGAGCTTTAAATTAAATTCAATCAGAATATAAAGTAGCATAAAGGAAAAACAGGGTCTTTGACCAATAAATTGTTTTTAGAGATCTTTACAAAGAGGCCTTTTAGATAGGGGGCAAGAGACCTGTGAAATTGTTTTGAATAGGTGTTAAAGACAAGTGACAGATCAAAGTGGCATTTTGAAAGACTCCCTCTGTCCTAGCAAGGGCTGTGTGAATCACCCAGGAAATTGGTCACAGATTACCTTAGACGCACAGGACAGGGTACTGTGTAGCAGCCTGCTTTTAATATGTCTTCTTTCCCTCCCTCCCTTCCTCCCCAACTCCCACTCACCCCTGGGATAATCATAGCTTTTATAGGTGCTTAATCCACTTAAAGGGAAGGAAGTACCCATATTCACTCTCAGGTGCAGCTGTTTATCCTCATCAGGCATACATGAAGGACCTGACATTAATTAATCTTGAGGTGAACAAAGTCCATTAAACATATTAGTTATAGTTTTATTAGTGTGAATATCCCCAGCAAACCTAAGTAAACAACTTAAATACCTAAACACAACCTTAAAACTAAGATGCAGACAGCAGTCCAGCAGCGAGATGGGGGCTTTCCAGTCTTTTGCATTGAGTGTCACATATATGATTTTCTCCCAGTTAGTGAGGGATCTTATGTGTGCACTAGATGCAAGGAGCTCTTTGCTCTCAGGGAACGAGTCCAATCTTTGGAGGCTAGAGTAGCAGACTTGGAGAACATAAGGAAGACAGAGAGGTACATAGACGAGACCTACAGGGATGTAGTACTGAAGTCCCACCTCCAGTCTGGCAGCTTCCCTGTTGTCATGGAGGTCACATGACAGGAGAGCATCACCCTGCTATGGCAGGAAGTGATCCAGTAGATAGGACATGTCCTCCAGGTGATGTAAAACCCTCTTGCACCAAGGAGGTTTCTCCAGGGCCATGTGCCCACGAGAGAAGGGTTAGGACAGCCATTATAGTTGGTGATTTGATCATTAGGCATGTAGATAGCTGGGTGTCTGGTGGCTAGGAGGCTCGCCTGGTAACGTGCTTGCCTGGTGCGAAGGTAGTAAACCGCACGTGCCACTTAGACAAGGTCTTAGTGCTGGGTAGGAGTCTGCTATCTTGGTACATGTTGGTACCACTGACATAAGAAAGTGTGATAGGGAAGTTCTGGAGACCAAATTTAGGCTTTTAGGTAGGAAGTTGAAATCCAGAACTTAACAGGCTAGCATTCTTCGAAATGCTTCCCGTTCCACATGCAGGACCCAAAAGGCAGCCAGAACTCCAGAGTCTCAATGCAAGGATGAGACAATGGTGCAAGGAAGAGGGTTTTGGATTTGTTAGGAACTGAGGAACATTCTGGGGAAAGGAGGTGCTTTTCTGAAGGGACAGACTCCACTTTAACTGGGATGGAATCAGGCTGCTGCATTAACCTTTAAAAAGGAGAGAGAGCTATTTTTAAACTAGATAATAGGGGAAAGCTGGCAGTTGTCCAAGAGCGTATGATTCAGAACAATGTATCCTTGAAAGATACTAACAAAAGACTGAAGTTAGGGCACATCGACAGAGAGGTTCTAATAAAGACAAAAGTAACTCTTAAAAACAGAGCAGACAGAGCTCAAAGTTTCCAAATTAACCCTGCCTACTGATAACCAGATTCATATGAATAAAATACAGCCTCTAAAATGCTTGTATGCAAATACTAGAAGTTTAAAAAATAAGATGGAGAGCTAGAATATATAGCATTAAATAAGAAGTTAGATATGATTGGTATGGTGGAAGGAGGACAAACAACAGTGGGACACTGTGATACCTGGATACAAACTATATTGTAATGATAGAGCAGATCAAATTGGTGGATGGGGTTGCACTCTATTAGAGAAGGCATTGAGTCACAAAGGATTAAAGTTTTGCAGAAAACAAAATTCACTGTAGAATTTCTATGGATTGAAATTCCATGTAAAAAGGGGAAGGGGAAGGCGATGGCAGTGAGGATGCACTATCGACTGCCTGGCCAGAATGAACACATGGATGATGAAATGCTCAAAGAAATCAGGGAAGCTAACAAACGTTACAGCACAGTAATAATGGGTGATTTCAATTATCCTGTTATCGACTGGGTCAGTGCAGGACATGCTAGGGAAATAAAGTTTCTAGATGAAGCAGCTGGTTCATGAACCGACCAGAGGGGAAGCCATTTTGGACCTAGTCCTTAGTGGAACACCAGATCTGGTGCAAGAGATAAGAGTGTTGGGGCCACTTGGCAATAGTAATTGTAGCATGATCGCGTTTGATTTAATAAATGGAGGAAGGACAGCAAGGAAATCCACAGTACTACCTTTTAACTTTCAAAAGGGAAACTATGATAAAATGAGGAAAATAGTTAAGAAAAAACTAAAAGAAGCAGTTGCAAAGGTTTAAAATTTTACATCAAGCATGGGTGTTTAAAAATACTATCTTGAAATCCCAGACCAGCTGTATTCCATGCCTTAAGAAAAGTAGAAGAAAGTTCAAAAAACAGCCAGCATGGTTTAAAAGTGAGGTCAGAGAGGCTGCTGTTGCCAAAAAAGCATCTTTCAGGAAATGGAAAAAGGAGCCAAATGTCGAAAACTGGAAACACCATAAGCACTGGCAAGTTAGATGGAAGGCATCAATAAGGATGGCAAAGAGAGAATTTGAGAAGAAACTTGCTGTGGAAATAAAAATGCGTAATAAAGACTTTTTCACATACATTCATAGCAAAAAAAAAAAATGAGAGTTGGACGATTAAATGATAGAGGGGTAAAGGGGCATTAAGAAGGAGCAAAGCTGTAGCGGAGAGACTAAATGAATTCTTTGCTTCGGTCTCTACTGAGGAAGATGTAGGATGTTACCAATGACAAAGTGATGCCGCAGAAGAATTGAAAGAAATATCGATACACCGGGAAGATGTATTGCAACTACTTGATAAACTGAAGAATAGTAAATCACCTGGACTGGATGGTATACATCCAAGGGTGTTGAAAGGACTGAAATATGAGATTGTAGACCTACCATTAGTAATCTATGAACTATCATTAAAATCATCTGTAATACCTAATGATTGGAGGATGGCCAATGTAACAGCAATTTTTAAAAAGGGTTCCGGGGTGATCTGGAAAACTACAGACCAGTAAGCCTGATGTCAGTACCGGGAAAATGGTAGAAACCATTATAAAGAACACAATTACTGAACATGTAGATAGTCATGGCTTAATGAGAGACAGCCAACATGTTTTTAGCCAAGGAAGGTCTTGTCTTGCTAATCTGTTATAATTCTTTGAAGGTGTGAATAAACAGGTAGTCAAAGGTGAGTCGGTTGATATTGTGTATCTGGATTTTCAGAAAGCCTTCGACAAAGTCCCTCATGAGAGACTCTTGGGGAAACTAAAAAGTCATGGGATAAGAGGCTGTGTATTACTGTAGATCAGGAACTGGTTAAGATGGAAAGCAGAGGGTAGGGTTAAATGGCCAATTTTCCCAGTGGAGAAAGGTGAATAGTGGAGTATCCCAGGGATCTGTGCTGGGTCCGCTGCTTTTTAACATATTTGTAAATGACCTAGAAATTGGAATAATGTGTGGGGTAATTAAATTTGAAGTTGACACAAAATTATTCAAAGTTGTTAAAACCTAGCAGGAATGTGAAAAATTGCAAGAGGACCTTGATAAACTGGAAGTCTGGGTATCCAAATGGCAGATGAAATTGAATGCAGACAAGTGCAAAGTTATGCACCTAGGAAAGAACAACCCAAACTATGGTTACACGATGCAAGGTTCCACATTAGGAACCACCACCCAGCAAAAGGATTTAGGAGTCATTGTGGATAACATCTTGAAACCCTCTGCCCAGTTTGCAGCGGCGGTCAAGAAAGTAAATAAAATGCTGGGAATCATAAGGAAATGAATGGAGAATAAAGCCAAGGATATTATAATGCCTCTGTATCGTTCCATGGTGCAACCGCATCATGAATATTGTGTGCAATTTTGGTCGCTGTATCTTAAAAAGGATATAGCGTTATTAGAAAAGGTATAGAGAAGAGCCACCAAAATGGTAAAGGGGATGAAAGGATACCCCTATGAAGAGAGGCTAAAAAGGTTAGGGCTCTTCAACCTGGACGGCTAAGGGGAATTATGATAGAAGTCTATAAATTAATGAATGGAGTGGAATGGGTAAACGTAGATCGATTGTGTATACCATCATAATATAGAAAGACTAGGGGACATGCAATGAAGCTACAGGGTAACCTATTTAAGACTAATAAGAGAAAATATTTTTTCACTCGGCGTGTAATCAAACTCTGGAATTCGTTACTGGAGGATATTGTAAAAGATATTAGTGTAATTGGGTTTAAAAATGGTTTGGACAAGTTCCTGGAGGAAAGGTCCATAAACCATTATTAAAGAGGACCTGGGAAATTCACTGCTTGCTTCAATACAAGCATTGTGGAATCTGTGTCTTTTGGGGAAACTGCTAGATACTTGTTACTTAGATTGGTCACTATTGGAAACAGGATACTGGGCTTGATGGACCTTGGTCTGACCTGGTATGGCATATTTTATGTTCTTATGTTGGCCTTGATAATACTGAAAATTGATTGCTGCAACTCTTTATATCATCATCTCAAGCTGGTACAGCTCTGAAAACTCCAATTGATTTCAAAATAAGAGGTACATCAGTTAAATGGATATTTGATGCCAAAACGTTTGACCACATAACCCATCTTCTTCAGGAGCAGCACTGGCTCCCCATAACTTATCAATCAAATTTTGAATATTGCTCATCTGGTTTACTTTTCAGATGTACTGTCTTTGCTTGCCAGTTTACTAATCTTGTGTATTTCCTCTCTGTGTGCTTTGTTCTTCCCTGCACCATCTGCTGACAATTCCATCTCATCGGAAAATTTAATGTTGAGCATGCCAGAAACTCTTGCTTCCTTATCGTCCCTCTAGTCCAGTCCCGCACCTCTGGGTAGTCAACCCCCTCCAGCAGCTTGGAGACTCGGCATGTCATCTTTTGATGACATCAGCATACTTAGGCAGCTGGCACCACCTACCAGCCCAGTAAGCTCAGTCTCAAAGCAGCTGGAGCAGTTGATCTTAGAGATATGGACTCAATGAAGGGACCACTAAGGAGCCTGCTAAGATTTTTTTCCCCATGGGTGATGCCTTAGCTTTGGGGGCAGCTGGTAGGACCCCTGGCGGTTGGAGGCAAATAGGGCAGAGGAAGTAAAACTTAGCCTGTGTCTGACTGATAAAGTAAAAAAAAAAAAAAAACAAGCTTCTTCAGTGCAAGGGCTCGTTCCTAGCAGAGGAGGAGGCTTGCCAGTCCCGGTTGTACGGGCTTCAGCGGTTCCTGAACTCGTTCATCGGGTGAAGAGCTCTGTCAGAGCTTTCTTCAGGTCAGCACACTACTGTAGATGCGGCTCCTGCTGACAGCTCCGAAGTTCAGTATGGCTTTTGGGCAAGAAGCCTGACTCAGCACCGAAGCCAGGGATGGCTGAGCGCGGGGTAAAGCGAGCAGCATTAATTGCGTCAAAAAAGGGGAAAAGCAGGTAAAAAGCAATGGGAGGCTGCCGGTTTGTAGAGGAGCGGCCTAGCACTGTGTAGTGATTGTTCCCTTTAATTTAGCCGTGCAGGGAGAAGCATCATTTTGTATTGCCAGTTAAAACAGCGCCATTTGCTTGTACAGCATGAGCACATGTTTTTAGGGATAGGGGGTGGATTTCTTGGATGCTGGGTATCTGCCTCTGTAGCTTTTTGTTTTCTTTGCCCTATTTACTGGTGCTTGGTGTAACGCATAAATAAAAAAATAAAAAACAAAAGACAGAAGTCAGCTGAGAGGCTTAGTTCCTGACTGGGCTCTGTGGCTGCAGATCAGTTGAGCGGAGCGAGTCTCTCTTCCCCCCTGATCCCAGTATGCCAGCACAGCCACAGTGTTTGACATTCGGGGCTCACAGAGGGTCTATCTCAGCTGCAGGAATCAGAGGCAAGAATGCTGGAGAACAGGTCTGCAGGGGAAGCTGCAGGCCACTCTATGGGAGCCATGACAGGGGGCTTAGAAGTAGGCTTCCAAGCTAACACTGCGCACAGAACCGATGGAAAGACTGGTTGGTTCAGTTCTGCTGCTGTTGGAACTGTTTGGCAGCGACTTCGCCTCTCCAAGCCCATCCACGTCACAGAAGTCCCTGGCTGAAGGGGGCCCAGGGAGCTTTTCTCCCGAGCTTGTCCTGATCATACACCAGGCGTTCTACATGAGACAGCAATGAGTGGATGCCCATTCGTGGGCTGGATTACAAGAGAAATAGTGGGAACAGAGACCTAGCCAGGCCCCTTTATGCGAGAGGGGCTGGTCTTGGCCAGGCATCACCTCACCAATGAACCGTGGAGGACACGAAATCCCTTCGCTCAGACTTGAATAAGGAAACAGAGTTGGAGGCAGAGCCAGAGGAGCTCAAAGGGGAGATCTCGTGGGAGGAGGAATCCCACATAGCTGGGTCTTCCACAGAGCGGAGTTGGCAGCTCTTATAGTGGAGTACCTGAAGATGCTCACTATGCCGGCGGGTTGGCTGCCAGAGGAGGATGCGCTAGAAGATCCGCTCTTTCAAGCTGTCCGGAAACCGCAGCGGGTTTTTCCCTTGCAGGGGGTAATCAAACAGATGATGCAGGATGAGTGGGATCTCCTGGAAGCAGGATCGTGGGGAATTCGGACTATGACCCATCTGTACCCCTTGTCAGAATAGGAGTGGGAAATGTTACGCTCCCCAAAGGTAGATGCCATGGTGTCGACTGTGACCAAGAAGACTACCATCCTGCTCAAGGGCAGCACGGCGCTCAAAGATGTACAAGATAGGAAGTTGGATGCCTGATTGAAGCAGGCCTTTATTATTAATGCCCTGTCTGTGCAGGCATCGGTCTGTGGGGCGTTTGTAGCAAGGACACGCCTGCACTGGGCCCAGGGAATTCTGAAGCAAGCGGAAAATTTCCCTGAGCTGGCAGCAGTAGTGGCAAGGCTACAGTCAGGGGCAGCGTATCTGGCAGATGCCTTCTATGATCTGATCAGAGGCATGGTCTCAGTGGTTGCTGCACCCCGATATCTGTGGCTTGCAATTGGGCAGCAGATGTCTCCTAAAGTCCTGGTTAGGTAATCTTCCATTTAAGGGGAAGCTGCTTTTCAGGGAGGAGCTGGAAAAGTGGGGGAAAGACTTGAGAGAGTTTAAAAGGGGCACCTACTGAAGATAAGCAGAAACAAAGGCATTCCTCAGAGGGGCCTTTTCTCTCCTTGAGGCACGGGGTTTTAAGGGACAGGACGAGGATACTACTCCACAATGCAACACGGAGGCAGGGATTCAGTTGATAGGAGGTCGACTGCGGGACTTTTACTCTGCCTGGGTCCAAATCACATCAGACCAATGTGTCCTGGAGGTTGTCCCAGACTGCTATGCTCTGGAGTTCGAAGGTCCTCTCATGCCGTCCTTCGTAAGCTCTCCCTGCAAAGCACAGGGAATGGCACAGGCAGTGCGGGACACCTGGCGGAGACTCCTCCATCTAGAGGCCATGGTACCAGTGCCGCAGAGTCAGTATGGTTGCAGTTGATACTCCATTTAAAGGCTCATTTTGGCCCATTGTCGACCTCAAGCAGGTCAACCGTTGCTTAGGGATGCCTTGTTTTCACATGGGGACATTCCGGTCAGTCATAATGGCAGTGCGAGAGGATGAATTCTTGACCTCACTCGACCTTACAGAAGCATATTTGTATATTCCCAGCCACCCAGAGCATCATCAGTTTCTCCACTTTGCAGTGCCCATGGGCCATTTTCAATTTCAAGCTTTGTCCTTCAGTCTGGAGACACACTTTCACCAAGGTAATGGTCGTGGTAGTGGCAGTGCTATACCAGGAAGGAATCTTGGTTCATCCTTATCTCAATGATTGGCTCATTCAGGCGAAATCCAAGCAAGAGAGTGAGTTGGCCACAGCTAGAGTAGTAGAGTTCCTGCAGAGCCTCGGCTACGTCATCAACGTTGCGAAGAGCCAGCTGGTGCTAACGCAAGACCTAGAGTACCTGGGAGCTCGCTTCCACATGAGAAACGGCGCAGTATTCCTTCCGCAGAAGAGGGATCAGAACCTGTGGCAGTGGGTGTAGTTATTGATCCGTAGGAGACAGCCAGCAGCATGACATTACCTTCAGCTGTTAGAGACCATAGCAGCGACCATCAAGCTGGCTCTTTGGGCTCATGCTCACATCTGCCCATTGCAGGGAGCATTACTGCACCGATGGTCCCACCAACAGGATCCTTTGGCATAGTCTTCCCTGTCCTCAGGCCACCCGGAGCGCCCTCTGGTGGTGGTTACAGCCTGGAAGATTGGCTTCCAGGATGCCCTTGGAGTCACCATGATGGGTACATCTGACAACAGATGCCAGCCTAGCAGATTGGGGAGCTCACTGCTAGGGCAACATTTCTCAGGGGCAATGGACTCTGGAGGAGCGGGAATGGCCCATCAACAGACTGGAGATGAGGGCGGTCCTTCTGGCTCTGCAAGTCTTTCTCCCCTTTCTAGGGAGTCAGGAGGTGTGAGTCTTCTGGAATAAAGCTACCACGGTGGCCTACATCAGTTGTCAAGGGGGCACCGGCAGCATGCACCTCAAAAGGGAAGCTGAAGTCTTGCTGGATTGGGCAGAGAACCACCTATAGGCGATTTCAGCGGCACATGTGGTGGGAACGGAGAACATGATGACTAATTACCTCAGTTGTGTTTGCCTGGACCCGGGGAATGGATGCTCAACAGAAACATGTACTCCCAAATAGGGCACTGGTTGGGCATGTCTGTCATGGATCTGCCAGCGACTTTTGGGATGACCAAGGTGAGCTGATTCTTCAGCAGAAAGCGCGAGCATATGTCAGACGTCCTGGAAACCCTGGTGCAGAGGTGGCCTCCCTGGGCGCTCATAGGGTGAATGGTGCAAATGATAGAAGCACACCATGGAAAGACCATGGCGACTGCTGAGCCGGGCCAACCTTCTGATCCAGGATCCGGTGTCAATACCTCAAGTGGATCTTGAGAGGGCTCGGTTGAGAAAGCGAGGCTATTCAGAGCCGATGATTGCGACTCTGTGGAAGACCTGTAAGAACATCACAATCCTATACCCTGAGTGTGGTGGATTATTTTGAGGCCTGGTGTGTGGAGCAGTGAGTCCAGCCCTAGGAGACCTCTGTGGCTGAGGTACTGGCATTTCTACAGTCCAGGCTAGAGAAAGGCCTGGCATATACCTCCCTAAAGATGCAGGTGGCTGCACTGGCCTGTTAACATGGCAGAATCCAAGGGGTGGTGTTAGGAACTCACCTGGATGTCATACGTTTTCTTTAAGCAGTTATGCAGCTCCGGCCTTCGTTGCAGGCACTGGTGTGCTGTTCTGGGACCTTAGCTGGGGATTGTCAGTGCTTGCGGAGCTGCCATTTGAGCCTTTGGGCTCCTGCACAGTGAAGGGTTAGACAAGTCACATGGTGTTTCTGGTGGTGATCTGCTCAGTCAGAGGCGTTGTGCAGGAGCCGTTTCTGTCCATCTCCATGGAAAAGTTGATGCTGCCTCCAGTGCTGTTGTTCGTGCTGAAGGTGGTCTCAGCGTTCCACTAAATCAGCTGGTAACCTTTCTGGTGTGGTCAGGGGCTGCCCAGGAGCGTGAAGATCCGCAGCTCTGCCTCCTAGAGGTCTGGTGGGCCTTGTAGGGTATTTGAAAAGGACAGCTCCTTTTTTAAATGTTGGATCGGTTGTTCGCTCTCTTTGGAGGGCTGCGAAAGGGACAGTCTACGTCTAAGGCCTCCATCTTGAGGTGGATCACAGAAGCAATTGAATCGGCGTATGTGTTAAAAGGTCGGAGTGTACCAGTGGGACTGCGGACTCAGTTGACCAGAGCACAGGCCGCTTTGTGGGCGGAGTATGGCTTTGTTCCACTGGTGGATATCTGTAGGGCAGCTATTTTATTTATTTATTTAACATGTTTTCTTATACAGTTCCTTCACAGGAACAGGGGCAGTTTACAGTGAACATCAAAGGACCTTCACATTAAAACTTGAATAACGTATGTTCATTTAACTTAACTTATGAGAACTATATTATAACAACTATATACAGTATTACAGCAGATATCATCTTGGTAACTTTATTAACAATAACTACATACAATGTTGCAATAGGTATAGACTTGAGAGCAAAATTGTGCTAGGAATAATTAATTAGGTTGATCTTGTGGTATTTCATGGGGGGGGGGGGGGTACCATAATACTCATTGAACAGTTGAGTCTTGAGTTCTTTGCGGAACTGCTGTAAATCTTTTATAGCTCTTAAATTATCAGGCAGAGCATTCCATAAAACTGGGGCAACGTACGAGAAAGCCCTTGAGCAGGTAGACTGGTTAGTGGAACGGAAGTGGTTAGGTATGGCTAAGGAGTTTTGGGATCAGTACCTTCTTATTCTGGGGTAAGTGGGGCCAGAAGGGGTGAGGATAGAGGTGTAGTGGCTATTTTGATGTGGTGCTTGAAGATCATTAAGTATTCATATTTTATCCTTGTTACAATTGGCAACCAGTGCAGTTATGAAGAATTAGGGTAATATGATCGGTTCGCTGTGCCTTGCATAAACTGTGTGCAGCAATATTTTGGGCTAGCTATGTGGTCGTCTCTGCACACGTTCATAAAGCACTATTGTCTGGATGTCAGGCAGCAGGGGAGGCAAGATTTGGTGAGGCAGTACTTCATGCCAGGCTCACAGGTCCCTCCTGTAATTAATACTGCTATGATACATCCCAGAGGTGTGGGACTGGACTGGAGAGATAAGGAAGGTGAAATTACACCTTATCTGCTAATTGGCTTTGAAGGCCTCCAGTCCATTCCCAGAACCCTCCCTGTTACAGTCGTGGTGACAAATCGTGATGTTACCGGGCCTGAAGTGGATAGCATGTTAAAGGTCTGGAGGAGTGGTGGCTTAAGAGCCTCTGACAGAGAGCTGTCATCTTTAATGGCCTTAATGTGAAGCGCTTACTGCAGTGGTGGACAAGTAAGCTTCTTTTCCAGCTGGGCCCCCAGGGGAGGGGGTGGAGGACCGGTGTTAGCCATTACAAGTAATTTTGTTATTTCTTTATGGAATACCAGTTAATTACTTATTTGTTACACCTGTGAGTCTGCTTTGAGCATGTCCCAGTAACCTATTGACAGTCTCCAAGCTGCTGGTGGGGGTTGACTACCCAGAGGTGCGGAATTGGACTAGAGGTCCTCAAGGAAAGCTAATTAGCAGGTAAGGTCTAATTTCACTTTTGGCATGTTTACCCCACCTTATACAGTAGAATGCGTCACCTATGAAAATTAAACTCGAGATCTCATAGAAAAAGTTTTAAACAGTTTTAAAATTCAATTATTTCCTACAAGCTTTTTCTGAATATCCTGGGACATTTGCTATCAGCTTTGCAGTAACTTTAGACCATTGGATACTGTGGTTGATTCTCCCTGGGGATCTGCTCTGCTCATTCTCCTTTTGTGTCTATTACTGTCTTAGTTTACGATTGTATTAACGATCTGTTTGTCCGGTCCCTCCCTATTAATTGTCTTATCCGTTTTCTACTTTAACTATTTCCAATATTTACTTGTAAACCACTTAGAAGTGTACAATATGTGGTATATGTATGGTGCGACGGGTCAGTTGGACCATGGGCTAGACGGCTCCCAAAAGACCCACCTTCCATCCAAAGGGGAAAGAAACACACAAGGAAGACTTACCACTTCCCAATAAAACCTCACCTTATGCAGGATAGTACGCTCGTACATGGTAATTACTATCTCACAGATTTTTCTTTGCCAAAGGATCCTTTATTAGATTTATTCCCTATTTTACAAAACATACAGACTAAGAGCAAAGAAAGATTGCAGATCTTGCACTTCTCCTCACAACAAGCAAACAAGATCATTCTGTTCTTACCTTGGAACAGATCTATCAGCTAACAGCAAGAATGTCACCTCCTCATTTCATGTCCCCGAATACATCAAGCAAAAGTACGCACTTCTGTGCCTATCTATAATAGCGAGTGAGAATGTGTGACAAGCATTCCGGACAAAAGAAATCAGTGTTACAGAGACACACACAACACTGGAACAATTTTACACAAGACAAACTAGCACACACACAACTCTGACACGACAGCAGGGATACTGGGGCCATAGGGAACCCAGGGAATCCATACCCCACACAGCCTTCACTGCGCAGGAGACAAACTCATCGCCTATCTAGTCCTGTCACATTATACACCCTTGCCCAGGACTATACTTACTATTCGGGTTTTCTTCTCTAATTAGCTAATTTTTATTCCAGCTTTCTAGGGCGCCCACTTTTGTGATTTGCCCTGTTATTCTACTCATGTCTGCACTCCTCTCCTTTGACATTTCTTGGGCCCATGTTGATAAAGGCCTTGTCAAATTTATATTGCTATCTGACCTTTGCCCCCTTCACTCACTGCTTTTTGCTTGGTTCTCTTGCTTGGTTCTTTCCCACCCCTCACTTCCCAAGAAATATCTCTTTAACTCCCTGTGTTTTGACAACTAAACTGGAAGCCCTTTGTTCTTCATGCTAAGCTGGCATGTTTATATCTCACGGTTGCCTCTTTACCCTCTCTCTGTCCACCACTTATTGATAAGTGTTTTTTCATATGATGTCACATACCTCTGAAAGCTTCACTTATGCACCTCAGTACAATTTGATCATTCAGACAACATTTCAATTTTTTTATGTTAACCCTTTCTCCTCTGACTCTCACACATATCAAATAAGGAAACATGAGACAGAGAACAGTGGGTCCCAAGCTGTGGTTCATGTACCCTGGGGAGAGGGCGAGGGTCTGTGAGACCACCTCAGGAGGTCCGCAAGACAGAGAAAAGAATTTAAAAAAAAAAGCCTGGTGGGGACTGGTTGGGGAGCAGAGACAGATAAGGCAGATTTGTAGGCAAGTGGCTGAGAAGACAGAAGGGACTGGCGAGGACTGGCTGGGGCAAGGGGGAGAGAGACAGAGCAACAGACTGGTAGACAGAGCTGGGGTTAGAGGTGTAGAGGCCCAGGACAGAAACTGGGGAGGAGGCCCAAAAGCTCACCTTCAAGCTGTTCCTCCTTCAAAGTGAGGCAGAATTGGGGCCCCCCTCTGGCATGGGAGCCCTTGTCAACTGCCATGTTTGCTACCCGCTAATGCTGGTAGAGACGGAGGAGAAGGGAGATAACGAGGTCTAGCAGGAAGCCCAGACGAGTGGTGGAGATGAACTTGGGGGGTCCCTGAATTTTCTGGAGGTTAATAAGGGTTCCATACAATCAAAAAGACTGGAAACCTCTGCAATACAAGCAGGCAGGAAAGCTCACTCACACAGTGCAGAGGACTAAAGGAGATCTGCAGTGAGATTTTGAATTCTGAAAAAAAAGTCCAGATACATTAGCCAAACCTCTAGCTTCCAGACATTAATGTAAACATTTGTAGAATTCTGAGAAAAAGCCAGACAACTGTCAATTCGAACCTGCAAACCCTGAGCACCTCCGACGGAGTCCTCTCCTAAACTTTGGGTCCTAGATATGTGGCTTAGATTTCCATTGCTTTAATCTGGTCCTGCTCATGACAGATGATGTAAGTTGGCAGTACACATAGCAGCTAACAGGAAAGTAGGCCAGTAGATGTCACAGTAGAAACGGATTTTATTTTTTGTAAATCCAATAGTAGAAATTCTGTGCTGGCTGACAATACTTGTATCAGATGGATATATTTCTGTAAATAGTAGATATTCTAACTACAATTCCTAAAGTGCAAACTGTAAATTTACAGGAAAATTCTAACTTTAGACCTATTGCTACCCACCTCTGTAAGTTTTTGGAGAAATCTCATTGAGTGGGATGTAAACAATCAGGGTTCCGGAGTAACTGGAGAAGGGCAGACAGGCAATATTAATGTAATCCGATCAGTCATCAGCATTCGATTTAGCAGACCAATTCCTATTAATGAGGTTGATTTGAAATAGATTTATCAGGTGCTGTGCTAAGCTGGTTCAGTGTATTTTTATTGAACTGAAACAAATTGAGTTAAAATGGGTAATATGCTATATCTGATTCCTGGAAACCTGAATGTGTAGTGCCATAGGGCTTCCCTTTGTCCTCTGTGTTATTCAGTCTTTACATTCACTGGGTACAAGTCTATGAGCTCTAGGAATCACTCTGTATTTCTTTGCCAGACTATCTTTTATTCTTGGTTCCATCTCAAGCAACCCTTCAACACCTATGCTTTATTAAATACTAGATTTTCCATGGTGGAAAGTTGGATTCAATTGCATAGACTCAAACTGAATGTTACTAAATCCAGTATTTTGTGGTTAAATAATTCGTTGAATGATATACCAAAAGTGAACCCAATACTTTTAGATAATACTGTACTTTTCCTGTGCAATATCTTTAAAGGTTGTAGGGGTCATTTTAGACTCCACGTTAACTCTGGAACATCAAGCTTCTTATGTGGTGAAAAAAAACACTTTTTTTAATAAAAATTAGATATCTTAGAGAGATTTGCTCATGTTTTCTGGAGGATAAATGTAGTTTTCTGGTGCAGGTTGTGCTGTTGCCTCAGATTATTATAACATCCTTTTTCTGATCCTTTTAGGAAAGCAAATATCTAGGTTGTAGATTTTGCAAAATAGGGTTGCAGGGCTTATAATTAAAGCTTCTGCTATTGATCATATTAGGCCACTATTGTATCAACTATACAGGCTTCCAGTGCAGGCTAAAATAAATTTTGATTTATTGCATTTAATGTTTAATATTATACATGGTCAAGCACCAAAATATGTTGAAGCCAACCAAGGGGTGTGTTTACTAAAGGGTATGCCAGTAGTGTACTTTGAGCTGCAAAACTAGCATGGAGGCCTGTGCTAAGTTTAGAGGCGATGTGTGTCCACGCCCCTGCCTTTTGTGTGTTCTTAACATGCTGCACCTTACTAACTAGCACATGGGTGCACTTACCACCACCCACGGAGAAGGCGTTATGTACACCTGCGCTAATGGCAACATTGGCAGTTAGCACGTGCCCATAACACTCTCTCTAACTGTGATGCACTGGCAATGCCCATGTTTCGCCCAACCCAGCCAGGTCTTGCCTAATCATGCGATAACCAGTTAGTGGGGATTTAGTACCCGGTGCCCCACATCTTAACCCACTTATCCACATATCTCCCCCACCTCTTCTCATTCAAACAATCTTTCTGGCAGATATTGTAGAATTGGTTCCTATCTTTATACAAGCACTGGAACTCCTGTGCTCACACTCATGTGCTATTCAGGAACAGTGATGCTCGAAGAAGGCAGTTCACCAGGTATTTTAAATTTCTGACAGTATGAAATATTGCTGCATAGAACATTTTTAGTTATTTGTTTTTTTTGATACACCACCTCTAGGGCTTTTTAGGACCTGACAAAGCAACTTACACATAAAATGGAAGTACATTGAGAAAAGGAAAACGAGTGAATGGATAACTTGGAAGACTTGGTTGCTAGGGACAAGATGGCTGCTCTTATTGTGTAGAGTGTAATGTGCTGTCTGCCATCTTTAATGCCACCCACGAGATGATGCTCATGCTTTAAGGTCTTAGGGAAAAAAAGCACCTCAACTATCGTGCCATTGGATAGACTCAAACAGTTGTCACCTAATGCAGCACAATCCTGAAATTGTCCGTTCCTTATTTATTAATGCCAAGAGTCTTGAAAGTACACTTCGGTGCAAGTCCCTAGATATACTGCAAAGGCTCCATAGGAGTTTAGAAACCCTTAAAGAGCTGTACCACCCACTGATACCACTGGGACATGCTGCTATGTAAAATAGAGTAAAGGATGTTACCCCAATACTAGGCTCATGTAGTATATTGAAAATTCTGTTTCCTATTCTTCTGTTTCTACAGGTCAGCCACTGGGATCTCGCCAGCTCAGTACATTGCCAGTTCACCACCCACCAAATATAGAGGCCCTTCTGGAGGAGGCTATGGTAAAGGTAAAGAAGCAGTTCCGTGGGGCCCGTTCCCCCCAAGCTTGTGTTGAGGCTATCCGAGCTGCCGTGCAGCTCCCCTACTCAGAAGGAATAAAGAAAGAAATGGAGCTCTTTCGCTTTCTCTATACCACTTACCAACCAAGAGCCCAGCAGTATGCTTTCTTTGCTGAAAGAGAAGTGGCCAAGTGGAAACTGCCATCTGGTGTGAGCTGGAAAACTGCCTCACCTCAACCCATTCGCACAGCTGCTGTAATAGGTAAAATTTAGTTATTTTGTTCATCTGCCTGTCCTCTCTCTACTTCTCCCTGTCTCCTCAGCTCACAACCTTGGGGTCGTCTTTGACTCCCCTCTCTCCTTCTCCACCCTAATCCAACTGATAGCTAAAACCTGCAGTTTCTTTCTCTACAACATCAACAATGTTCGCCCATTCCTTTCTGAACACGCTACTAAGACACTTATCCACTCCTTAGTCACCTCCTATCTAGACTATTGTAACCTACTCCTTGCTGGTCTCCCTCTGGATCTTTTCTCTCCCCTTCAATCTATTCAACACTCTGCTGCGTAGCTAATCTTCCACCAGTCTTGTTATGCTCATATTACCCCTCTTCTCATCTCTTAATTGGCTTCCTATCTGTTTCTGCATCCAGTTCAAATCTGCTGACCTATAAGTGCATTCACTCTGCAGCTCCTCACTACCTTTCCTCTGTTACCTCTCTCTACAGGCTTCCTCGGGAACTCCGCTCTTCTGGCAAATTGCTTCTATCTGTGCCCTTCTCTTCTATTGCCAACTCCAGACTTCGCTCCTTTCACCTTGCTGCTCCTTATGCCTGGCACAAAGTGCCCAAATCTGTAAGTCAGGCGCCTTCTCTGACCTACTTCAAATCCAGGCTGAAAATTCACCTCTTTGCTGCCACTTTCGGATCTTGACCCACCTGATGTCCTTTGTATTTTCTTACCATTCCTCCTAGCTGTATCTCATGACTACAGATACTGTGTTGTCTGTCTCTGTTACATTGTAAGCTCTGATGAGCAGGGACCGGTTTTACATATGTCTATGCAGCGCTGCATATGCCTTGCAGTGTTATACAAATTTTCAGCAGTAGTAGTAGTAATAGTAGTAGTAGTAGTGTATGCTGAAGCTGGATTTCTTCCCATGTTGTACGGGGAGATGTAGGTTAGGAATTTAACAGGGACTGTTCTTGTACCCCAGGATCCTTGGATGGGTCTGAGGGAGCTCAGGGGTTAAACTACCCGGTGGTCTGGGTCCCTTCTCCCCCAACTGGACTGTCCATCAGGTCTAGCAGAGATCCCTTGGCTTCATCTCTTGTTGGCTGTGTACCATTTCTGTCAGCTGCCTCTGCATGGTAATTGGTGCTGTTTGCAGATAACGGGGCCAGCATCGGTGGGAAGCTGCCAGTGGGGGGAAAGTGAAAATGATAGCAATGATTGTGCAGTACCATGTGCCTTTGCTCTAGGGTTCTTGCCGGTGCGCTCGCAGTGTGTGGTCAGGTAGTGTTTCTCATCTCCAACGTCATTTGAGCCGTCTCTGCAAGGGTTGCATGTGCATGGCTTCCTTGGTGTGCTGCCATTGTAGGGGAAGCTGCGGCATAGCCGATCAAGGGCTGTGCTGCATTTGTAGCAGGGCAGGCAGGAGTCTGGAGAGAAACTTACTTTTTGACGCTATGCAGGATCATACGAAGAAGCAAGGGACAAGTTTGATAGGCTCAGCAGTTCTGCAGTTTTGGCGAGAACTACAGCCATTTCCTCGGGGGATTCTCGGCCCACAAAGAAGAAAGCTAAGTCGCTCAAGACAAGGGATTCAGCACCACAGACAGTGTCCAATTAGATTCAATGAAGCACTTTTTCTCCCCTGACTTTATACTTTCTCCGCAGAAGGCCTACTGCATAATGAAGAAGCAGGCACAAAGGACTGATCAACCTATTTCAATTTCTCTAATACCTGCCCCATCTCAACAGTCTCATAGTTGGGGGAGGGATATCTGGGGGTAACCAGCTTCTTCCCATTCTCCGGCTTCAGAGGAGTTAGGAGAATGGCCCTCAGATCTCGGGGGAGCTGCAGGGCCAAGACTTGGAGGAGGGGGAGATTCCTGTTGGGGAGGACCCTTAATGCATTTCAGGTGTTCCACAGGGCGGAGCTTGTGGCTCTTAATAGGCATTTTCTGGCAGCGCTGAATATCATACCTCCTGCAGTGTTGGCAGAGGAGCCCCTGGAAGATTCCTTGTTGCAGGGCTGTAAAGGGGCTCAGGTCTGCTTTCTTGTTCACAGAGCTATTAAGTAGATGATTGAGATGGAATGGGAGCACCCAAAGTGGGTCTCAAAGGGGGAAGAGAAGTGGGTCACCTTTTATCTGATCCCTCAGGAGGAAAAGGATCTCCTTAAATTGCCTAAGGTGGACATCTTGGTGGCAGCCATAATGAAAAACACCATTCCAGTCAAAAGGGAGGGGGGGGGAGCAGCGCTCAAGGATTTACAAGATCGCAAGCTGGAGGCGCTGTTGAAGCAGGTGTTTTGATAATACTGCTTTGGCCTTGCAGGCCTCCATCTGTGGGGCTTATGTGACTAGGGCTTCCATTCGATGGCTACAGGCCTTAGCTGCTCCTGAGCAGGAGGCCTCTGATTCGGCACCCAAAAGATCTCTCTTGGAGTCGTCGGCTTATCTGGCAGATGCCTTTTATGATTTAGTGCATGTGCCCAGCATTTCTTATGGCTGTGGAACTGGTCTGCAGACAAGGTGTCAAAGACAAGGCTTAGCAAGCTGCCCTACAAGGGTAAGTTGCCATTTGTTGAAGCACTAGATAAGTTAGCAAAGGATTTTGGAGAGTCCAAGGGGGCATGTCTGCCAGAGGATCAGCCCAAAGGGGCCAAGCAGATTGTTCCTACGCGGGCCCAACCCAAGGATTTTCAAAAGTTTCTGGCGTCTCACTTTGCTGCTTAGTAGCACGGGCGCTTCGGAGCATGGGGCAGCCTTTTTGAGGCTCGGGGTGGGGGTTTGCCCCAGCCTCCCAGCCCTCCTTCAAAAAGTCACAATGATGCCAGAGCAGCCATGGGGGATTTGATTTATCCTGCCTGGGCCAATGTCACCATCAACCAGTGGGTGTTGGAGATCATTTGAGAGGGGTATGCCCTTGAGCAGAGGTTCCCAACTCCAGTCCTGGAGGGCCAAACAACATTCAGGTTTTCAGACTGTCCCTAATAAATATGCATGAGATGCATTTGCATGCACGGCCCCATTGCATGAAAATGTATCTCATGCATATTCATTAGGGACAGCCTGAAAACCTGAATGGTGTTTGGCCCTCCAGGACTGGAGTTGGGAACCTCTGCCCTAGAGTTTGCTCAACCCATCTCAGAGGCCTTTGTTCAGTCCCCTTGCCAGGCACTAGTGAAGGCGACTGCTGTACGGGATACCCTCCGACACTTGATGCGACTGAGAGCAGTAGTCCTGGTACCACCAGACCAGTGTGGGTCCGGTCAATACTCTGTTTATTTCATGGTTCCAAAGAAGGGCTGTTGTGTTTGTCACATTCTGGGCCTCAAATGTGAATTGCAGGCTAAGAGTGCTGCATTTTTGAATGGAATTGCTTCACTCTGTCATCTTAGCAGTGAGGCAAGGGGAGTTCTTGATGGCTCTGGATCTCACAGAGGCATATTTCCATATTTCCATTTGGCCAGAACATCAGAGGTTCCTACAGTTTGCTGTGCTGATGGGCCACTTTCAATTTTGCACCCTACCTTTTGGACTGGCCATGGTCCTTCGCACCTTCACAAAGGTCATGCTGATAATGGTGGTGGCCTTGAGGATGGAAGGTGTGTTGGTCCATCCGAACCTGGACAATTGGCTGATATGGGCCAAATCAAGGAGAAGTCGCACTCCACCACTTGGCGAGTTGTGGAGTTTCTCCAGAGCTTCGGTTGAATGTTCAACCTAGCCAAGGTCAGCAGCAGCCTGTCCAGGATCTGGATTATTTAGGGGGCACACACTTAGATACTGTGGTCAAGCTGGTGTACCAGCCAACAGACTAGGTCACGAAACGCCAATGACAGACGTTGCTTTTTACATGGAAAGCGCCAACCACATGGGTTTACCTGCAGCTGTTGGGTTCCATGGTGGTGGCCTTGGATCTGGTACCCCGGAGTTGGGCACACATGGGTCTGCTGCAGCGGGCCTTTCTCTCTCGGTGGTCACTTCAGGAGCATTCCTTGTTGCAGAGGTTGGAATGCACAGAGACTATGAGGGCAAGTTTGGACTGGTGGCTGCAGGAGAGCAATTTGACAGCGGGCATGCTGCTTGAGCCAGTTTGGGTTCTAGTCATGATAGATGCCAGCCTCACGGGCTGGGGAGCTCACTGTCAAGGGCAGGTTGCACAGGAACAATGGTCCCTGGAGGAGAGTTTATGGTCCATCAATCGCCTGGAAATGTAGGTGTGTTTTATTTATGGAATTCTTCAAAATATTACATTTAGCATATAATGCTAAAAGAAAATATTAATAACATGATCACAAGCAAATAATCACAAAAGGAATAACCCTTTCAGAAAAAAAGAAACAATTTCATAGCCTCCATCCCAGAGAACAATGATAGAATTAAGAAAAGGAATATACATATTAACAGAACAACCAAATCCCAATATCAACCCAAACCAATAAAGCCAGTAAAACAATCTGAAAAAGGAACTATGCATTTAGCTGATCACCTATCACCTACTTTTTTACTATCCAAAAATCTCTCAAGCTGCAAATGATCTGTACATACATATCAAACACCATTAAATTCAATTAGGCATTTACATGGAAACCTAAGGAAGAAAGTCCCCCCTGCAGCAAGAACAAACTGCGTTGACCATGAAACAAAAAAACTTCTTCGTAGGAAAAAAAACCTTCATAATTTGCACCTTGTCCGCGGCGGTGGATAAGGAAATTATTATTATCTTTTTAATTTTATTGTTTATTGAAACCACTTCCAATAATGTAACATAATGTAACCCACCAGCATGGGAACATTCTTGACCTAGTTTTCGCCCCAGTCACATCCACAGACAAGAGAGACCAATTTAATCCCATCATCACTCCGGTCCCATGGTCAGATCACAGCCTGATAACATTTCAGGTCCCTTCTCCTCTCAACAGTCATGACCGACCAAAACCAGAGAATGTTTCAAACCTATGCCGCTTCAGACCATTTGATAGGGAGGTGCTGGCTAAACATGTCATTCCAAAGCTCTCTCAACCGTCGAACAACCTCAACGACATGGTCTCCACTTGGAATGACACACTAATGCAGTATGCTCACCAACCTCCATTGAATGATCACGTCAAACACAAGAACAATGCCACCAAAAGGCGAACAGCTCCCTGATTTTCTCCTGAACTAAAGAAGTCCCTACTTCACAGATGAAGAACCAGGAGCAGGACCTCAGAAAACACCCACAAATAAGAACAGAAGCGAGGGACATCTTGAACAATTTTCAGAAGACTGTGTTCGTGAGAAACTAGCTCAACTTAAAGTAGACAAAGCGATGGGACCGGATGGGATACACCCTAGAATACTGAGGGAACTTGGGGACGTTCTAGCAACTCCACTGACTGACCTTTTCAATGCCTCGTTGGAGTCGGGAGTGGTGCCAAAGGACTGGAGAGAGGCTCATGTGGTGCCTTTACACAAAAGCGGAAGTAAGGATGTGGTTGAAAACTACAGGCCGGTTAGTTTAACTTCAGTGGTGAGTAAATTAATGGAAACGCTGTTGAAAGAGAAAATAGTGAGGTTTCTGGAGTCCAGCGGATTACAGGATCCGAGGCAGCATGGATTCACCAGAGGCAGGTCTTGTCAGACAAATCTGATTGATTTCTTTGACTGGGTGACCAGGGAGTTGGACCGAGGGAGAGCTCTAGATGTGGTGTATTTAGATTTCAGTAAAGCCTTTGACACTGTTCCTCACAGGCGACTTATAAACAAACTGAGCACCCTAGGGATGGACCCTAAAGTTACTGCTTGGGTTAGAAATTGGTTGGGTGGGAGGCGACAAAGAGTACAAGTAAATGGAGCTCACTCTGAGGAGAAGGATGTTACCAGTGGTGTGCCCCAGGGATCTGTCCTTGGTCCGATTCTTTTTAACATCTTTGTTAGTGATATAGCGGAAGGGCTGTCGGGTAAGGTTTGCCTCTTTGCGGATGATACCAAAATCTGCAATAAAGTAGACACCCAGGAAGGTGTAGATAACATGAGGAGGGATCTAGCTAAGCTTGAAGAATGGTCTAGAATTTGGCAGCTGGGATTTAATGTTAAAAAATGTAAGGTCATGCATTTTGGCTGCAGCAATCCAAAGGAGCAATACAGCATAGGAGGTGAAGTACTTTTGTCCACTAAAGAAGAGCGGGACCTAGGCGTAGTTGTGTCCGATGATCTTAAAGTAGCTAAACAGGTAGAAAAGGCGACGGCAAAAGCTAGAAGGATGCTTGGGTGCATACGGAGAGGAATGGCTAGCAGAAAAAAGGAGGTGATAATGCCTCTGTATAAGTCTTTGGTGCGACCTCATTTGGAGTATGGTGTGCAATTCTGGAGACCGCACCTTCAAAAGGATGTGAACAGGATGGAGTCGGTGCAGAGGGTTGCTACTAAGATGATTAGTAGTCTTCATTATAAAGCATATGAGGACAGACTTAAGGATCTTAATATGTACACCTTAGAGGAAAGGCGGGATAGAGGTGATATGATTGAGATGTTTAAATACCTCCGTGGCATAAATGTTCAGGGAGAGAGCCTCTTTCAATTGAAAGCAAGTTCTGCGACGAGGGGACATGGGATGAGGGTGAAGGGAGATAGATTCAGGAGTGATATGCGGAAATATTTCTTTACGGAAAGAGTAGTGGATCCGTGGAGTAGTCTCCCAGTGGAGGTGGTAGAGATGAGGACAGTAACTGAATTCAAAAAAGCATGGGACCAACACAGAGGATCTCTAAAGGTAAAAAGTGGACTGTTGTAGTTGTTGTTATGGAAGGACAGACTAGATGGGCCTTGTGGTCTTTTTCTGTCATCATGTTTCTATGTTTCTATGTTTCTACTTCACCTGAGAAAACTCGAGAGAAACTGGAGGCACACCCATAGTACAGATGATCAAACCACCTACCTAGCCTACTTGACAATCCACCGAGAAGCAATTTGGAACAGGAGGAAGGAATTCCACTCAGATCTCCTTAGCCGTTCACTAAACAAGCCACGAGACCTCTTCAACTTGGTAAAATCATTAACCAAAGAACCTTCCCCACCTCAGGTGGAGCAAATACAACCTCAAGCATATGCCAACTATATGCAATCCAATATCATCAAAGCAACTAATGCCACCTGTCCAAGAATACCTCAACCTTCCCTACTTCTACAACCACTCGACACGTTCTCTCCATCTTCAGCACTCAACATTAAAAACATTATTGCTAGCATCAATACCACTACAGCACCAAATGACCCCTGCCCAGCGCACTGGATCAAAGCAATGCGATCAGAACTCAGCCCAATCATAGCAGAAATCGCACATCAATCCTTCATAACAGGAAAGTTCCCAACAACACTCAAGCAGACCTCTATTCGTCCACTGTTGAAAAACAGCCAGCTTGACCCAGAGAAAGTAGATTCCTACCAGCCGATTTCCAGTATCCCGCTGCTAGCCAAAATCCTAGAGAAAGCAGCCCTGATGCAAATCCAACAACATATAGACACCGCATCCCCTCTAGACCCCTGCCAACACGGGTTTAGAGAAGCACACGGTGTTGAAACACTCCTGACTTCACTAATCAACACTCTAGTCTGTGGCTTAGACAACATCAAATCTGGCTTTGTTCTGATTTTCCTGGACATTGCAGCAGCATTTGACTCAGTCGACCATGCACAACTACTAGCTTTGCTCCATGATAAGGGGATTCATGGCCTAGCCTGGGATTGGTGCAGATCTTATCTCGAGGACCGATGGCAGCAAGTCAGGATTGGATCTAATACTTCAGAACCGTTTCAACAAAAGCAGGGAGTACCCCAGGGCTCCTCCCTTTCCGCACTTCTCTTCAACATCTACATGCAGCCAATCTGCGAAATCACTTGCTCCTTCAGAATATCATGCCTTATCTATGCAGATGACGTTCTGATGTATTCATCTTTCAACGTCGCACTCCCAGATTATACGAACCTAGTTAATTGTTTCAACGCAGTAACAGACTGGCTCCTCAACCAGAACCTAAGGATAAATTTCAAAAAAACTGAGGTTCTAACCATCACAAGAAACAAAAATTTCTCTCCTCCCACATCCCTAACTGTGAGAGACACAGAGCTACCAGTCAAATCAGCTATACGCTACTTGGGAGTAGTATTCGATCAGCAGCTAAACTTTAAAGAACACATAAGTCGCACAGTAAAAACTGTTTATTACAAGATCAAGACCCTTCGCCACCTCAGACCCATGCTAGATCCCGACAGCTTCCGCACAATATTTCAAGCTCTAGTCATACCCCAGGAGTAGCCTAGTGGTTGGGGCACGGTACTTCAGGCCGGAAGGTCGGGGGTTCAAATCCCACTAGAGGACAGCAACCTTGGGCCGGAAGGACTGGGGTTTCTAGTCCCACAGATGCTCCTTGTGGTCTTGGGCAAGCCACTTAACCCTCCATTGCCCATGTTCCCTGTAAGTATTAGTGTATGTGTCTCATATCCCCGCGTGTTAAATGTATCCCCCAATTGTGTTGTGACCGCTTTGATTGAAGGATAAGGCGGTATACAAAACTGTCTAAATAAATAAATAAATTTCGATTACGCCAACATTGTACTCCAAGGCCTCCCCAAAAACACACTTAACCCTCTTCAATTAGCGATGAATGCCGCTGCCCGTGTATTAGTTGGGACATCAAGAAGCGACCACATATCCCCTGTCCTAAGGGATCTACACTGGCTACCGATAAGTTGTAGTATCTCTTTCAAGGTTCTACTAACCACATTTAAGGCTATAAACAACATAGCGCCCCCATCAATCTCCATGCTCATCTCCCAACCCACCAACAACAGATCCAAGAGGCTGCATCACACTAATACACTCATAACCCCAAAAGATTCCACAAAATGGGCACAATCCACCAACAAACGAGCATTTGTGTCCTACGCACCCAGTTCATGGAACAACCTCCCACATAATATCAGAGCAATTAAGGACATCACTCAATTTAGAAAAGCCCTCAAGCACCACTTGTTCATCACACACTTTCACAATGCTCCAATTCCCCCAGCGCTGCATAGCATCACAAACACCACCCCACAACCTGATAAATAAAAGCTTACTCTAGTTAAGTGAGAGGAAGTAGTCCGTAATTGGAATGCACACTTATTCTCAATCCCTTCTCCCCTGTGTAACATTATCGTAACATCAGTATGTAATTTGTACATAGTTTTCCCTGTTCTCTCTCCAAGTTGTTCTCCCTGTTCGATGTAAACTCGAGAATGCCTTGTGGTCCTCGAATCGTTTTGTTAATTGTAAACCGCGCTGACGATAAAGAGTGCGGTATAAAAGAAATGTTAAATTAATTAATTAAATAAATAAATTTCCCTTGTCACAATACTCCTATATACACATCTTCTAATAGCTAATACAGTTTCATCCATGTTTCCTTATCATAAACAGATTGTTCATTTTTTCCCGTTTGGTCCTGTTCTACTATGCTCCCCCCGCATTACTTTACCCCCATGGAAGAGACCACAACATTAAATGTTTTCTGACCTCCTTTCTTTCCCCCCTCCCTCCCTCCCCTCCTTTCTCCGCATCTTCTTCCCCTCCCTCCTTATACCCCCCCCCCCCCTCACCCTTCTAATCCCTTCTTCCATCTTTCCAATCCCGGTATCCCTTCCAGATAGCTTTAAACACTTACTTGACTTTTCTTGTAGGCTGCAATTTCACTCATAGTCCACAACCTCTCCATTCGACTCCCAATCTCTAAAAGTGTTGGGGCATCTGGCCTTTTCCAATGCGCTGTAATCGCTCCCCTAGCCGCCCCTATACAGTATCCCATCATCATCTGTACATTACTATCCCCCTCCTCCGGCATCTCATTCAAGAGCGCCATAGCTGGCATTAAGGACACCGGTTGTCCCGTTATTTCCCCCATCTTCTCCTCCCACTCTTTCCACATGTTCTGTACCTTCGGGCAATCCCATAATATATGCTTCAAATCCCCCCTACCATTACATCCCCTCCAACATTCCCCCTTGTCCTGTGTTTTAAACACCCGTAACCTCCATGGCGTCCAATATACCTGATGCCTTACCTTCCAAATGCTTTCGAGATAAGGTGTCCCTGGCGTCAATCTAATAGTCTACTTATAGATATTATGCCACCGTGCTCTATCCCAAGTCCCTCCCAAGACCTTTTCCCATGCTATTTCCCCCCTAATATCCCCCCTACCCCTCCTCTACCCGTCTCTATCAATTCCACATATAAACTGAGCTATCACTCCTCTTCTAGTCCCCTGCTGCCTCATCATTTTCTCAAACCTAGTATCCTGCCTCTTTAAATCTTCCCTCACTCCCCTTCGATTGATATATGCTGCTATCTGCATATATGCCAAATACTCAGTTCTCCGGACTCCATATTCTAGTTGCAGCTGCTCAAAACTTTTCAGCTCTCCTTTTTTACCTATTAATTGTCCCAGTATCACCACTCCTTTACTCCTCCATTCTCTAAAAATCCCCCCTTCCTGCCCCATCTGAAAGTCCCCTATCGCCATAATATGAGTATTTTGCGTGTATCTCTTCCCGTGTAGCATCTACCCTTTAATTTTCAGCCACAGGTCCTTAGTATGTCCCCTACAGGGATTTCCCTCCAGCCCTTCCTCCCTCTTCGCTCCCGGATCCCAGATCCAGGCCTCCAAACTCTTACCTTTCTGGACTTCCTGCTCCAAATGAACCCATACCGGGACCTCTACCCCCTCCTGCCAACTTCTCAAGGCCCTTAATTGCGAAGCCATATAATACTTCTCAATCCACGGAACCCCCAGCCCTCCTTCCCTTTTAAGCTGATACATCGTGTGTCTTGCCACCCTCGGGGCCTTCCCACCCCATATAAATTCCATCAATAGTCACTGGACCTGCTTCAGATACTTATTGGGTACCTTACACAGTATGGAGCTAAACAGGAAAATAAATCTAGGTAATATATTCATCTTAATAACCGCTATTCTGCCTAGCCAGGACAGATACAACCTCTCCCACCTACGCAAGTCTTTCCACACCTCCATCAACAACAGAATATAATTCCCCCTCCACAAATTTGTAGTATGCTTCCCCATATTAATCCCCAGATATCTATACATGTCTTTGATCCATTTAAATGGAAAACCCCCTTGCAGACTCATCACCCAATGCCTTGGTAAATTAAATCCCAATATTTCTGATTTGCTCCCATTTATTTTATACCCTGCTACCTGTCATACGCCCCCCAGCCCTCTGCCTAGGGGTCAAAGGGTTGGGGCTGCCATGATGTCCTTTATGCATAAAATGACTATAGCTTTTACTCCCGCTATGCTTATGGGAATGGTAGTTTTTAGTCCTCTGATAAAAGGATAGCTGTGAGTCGAGTGTTAGGCAAAAATTGACAAGAAAATTTATTCCCCTTCCCAAACAGACTTAGTGCAGAACAAACAGTACTCTTCACAAGAACTTTGCTTGAAGGTTATTTACAGAAACAAAATAGCTGTATTTTCATACTCCTGGCTTCCAAAATGTGCCAGGTATTTCTCTCTACAACAAAGTAGTACATCAAAACAGCTTCTTCTTTTTCCTCAAAGAAGAAGATTCCTTTCCTCTGCTTTATCTCAGCTCATTCACCCAAATCTTTAGCGAAGAGATTTAATGTCGTCTGCGAGACAGAGCTTACAATCCATTGGAATTTCTTCTGAGTCAGCAGAATTAAATTCCCATTGCATCTCCTCCCCCTCAGGGCTTACTGAGCTTTGTTTCAGACTGTTACTGCTAGGCCGGGAATAACCTCTCTCTAAGAACTGGGGCGTTTCCCCTGGGTACAGTTCTAGATGGTGAGGTCCTGTAAGGTTTGTGGCTGTGGGGATTCTTCCCTGGCTCTCCCCTAGTTCTCTCCAGCTGCTAGGCAATGCTTTATACCTTTCTGCATTCAATTCCTGCCTAAAGCACTGCCCTGGCTCTTTAGTACAAACTGAGCCTTTTGACTTCCCTGGTTTAGTATTAGGTTCCCACCTGTATAGACCTTGAGACCTTTCCTCCTGCAGTGAGATCTGAAGGGCTCCCAGCTCTCTCCGTCTAGGCAGGTTCCTAGTAACTGGCTGTGCCTTCTCTCCTTCTGCTCGGTTAGCCTCACTTCCCGAACTACAACCAGGTTCTTCACAGAGTCTCCAACCTTCTGAAGTCTCTGAGCCTCTCCACCTCTCTGAAGCTCTCCGTGTGCCAGTCTCCTTGGCCACTGCTTCCTTCTCTGCCACTCCTTCCACTTCTTTGCTCTCTGCCAGGCCTTCTGCTTCCCTCCTTCTCTTCCTGCTTCTCCTCCCCCCTGGGGCTACTGAGCAGCGTTTATATTTCTCATCTCTGAAGCTTGGCTCGGCTTTTTTAAGCAGGTGAGAGTAATCAAACTCCAAGCTTGCTGCTACGTCAGAGCTTGGGTGTGTCAGCTCAACTGCTCCCTCTCTGCTTGCTTCTGTTGTGCAGACCATGAGCTGTGTGTGTTGGCTGACTATCATTTTTAAAGGTAAAATCCACCTTTCTTTCTACTTCCATAGGCTCTGCCTGTGATTCTGTATTACATACCGCACTATACTTATGTATTTCCTGCATTAATACCGGCAACGAAATAAGCGGCTCACGAATCGTGAAGATGACATCATCCGCAAAGAGAGTAATCTTTATTTCTTTACCATCCCCTTTATATCTTTCATTATTTGTACCCTCTCCGCCAATGGTTCTATCACTAGGGCAAACAACAGCGGGGACAAGGGGCATCCCTGTCTCTTCCCTCTCTCTAACCGAATCGTGTCTGAGTACCCTCCGTTAATTCGAATCCGCGCTTTCGGTCCCTTATGCAGCGCTTGAATCCACCCCACAGACTGAGGTCCCAATCCATACTTTTCCAATACCTGTATCATGAACAGCCATTCAACTCTATCCAAAGCCTTCTCGGCATCCACCGTTATAAACACCCCCTTTTGGCCTGTTCGTTGAACCTCCCAAGTTAGATTACAAACCTTTCGGATGTTATTTCCCCCTTGTCTCCCCATAATAAAGCCTGCTTGATCTGGATTGATTAACTGCGGCAGAATCCCCTGCAATCTACTCGCCAATATTTTTGCATCTATATTCAATAGCGAAATGGGCCTATATGACCCGCAAACCATAGGATCCTTCCCAGGTTTAGGCAACACTGTTATCCCTGCCTCTGCCATTGATTCTGGTAACTCTCCCTCCTTCAGCCCAATATTAAACACATCCACCAAAAACGGCTGCAAAATTGCTCTAAACACCTTATAGAATGTCCCCGACAACCCATCTAGCCCCGGTGCTTTCCCGGGCTTGAGGGCTCTGATAGCTCCCTCAATCTCACTTTCTTCGATAGGTCTATCTAGCCACTCCGCCTCCTCTCCTGTGACGGTTGGTAGGTGGCACTCCCGCAAATACGCCACGCTCTTTTCCTTCCCCCCCCCCTCCGTGATCTCACTACTATATAACTTGGAGTAGTATTCCATGAACGTTTTCAGAATTTCATTATTCCCATGCACTAGCCTTCCTGCCACATTTTGTATACTCCCTATACTTTGCTGCGCTACCCTCTTCTTCAGCCTATTCGCTAACATCCACCCCGCCCTATTCCCCCCTTCAAACATATCCTACCTTAACACATTAAGTTAATATGCTATTGTACTCGCCCTTAAGTGCCCCAGTCATTCCCTAAGAGTTTGTAGTTCCCCTAGCACCTCCGGTCTTAAATCACACTGATGGCTGCACTCTAGCTGCCTGATCTCCGCCAACAGGGTCTTCTCCACCTCCCCCTTTCTGTGTCTAAGACGTGCGGCCTCCTGTATTAAATGTCCCCTCACCACTGCCTTCAATCCATCCCACACCTTACCAATCCCTACCTCCCCATTGAAATTATTAGCTTGATATTCCATCATTACTGTGCCTATCTTCTCCACAATGTCCGGTTCCTCCATCAAAGATTCGTTTAATCTCCAGAATTTTATTCCCTCATCCACATATTCCAGTTGAAACCTTGCACTCACCGGCACGTGGTCTGTCTAGGTGATACTCCCATGCTCCACCTCTTCCACTTTATTCACCCATCCCCCACTTGCCCAGATCATGTCTATACGACTATAGGAACTATGCGGGACTGAGTAGAAAGTATATTGTTTGCGCCCCGGGTTCTTACATCGCCACACATCCACCAGCCCTATCTCCTCCTTCCATATCAACATTTTTTCCCTATCCAGTATTTTCCCTCCTTCCCGCCCCCCCCCCCCCCCGCTATTGTCCAGCCTCGGATTCATGGTTAAATTAAAGCCCCCCCCCCCCCTACACACAATTATCGGTGTTCTCCCCAAACTCCCACACTCCCCCCTCATTCTCTCAAAAAATTCCCCATGCTTTTCATTGGGCCCATATATACTCATAATCCACACCTGTTCTTTCCCTATTTGCACATTCACCCCTACACATCTACTTTTTTTATCCCGGTATTCCTCCATCACTTTCTCCACCCACTCCTTCCCCACCAACAGTCCCAATCCCCCCTTTGGAGGCTCCTCTCTCTGCACCCCCAACAAGACCTTTGGGTATTTCTTTGTCTGCAACAGAAGTTCCTGCCCAACTCTCAGATGTGTTTCTTGGATGCAAAGGAAATCTGCCCGCAGTCGCTCCCCTTCCTTTTCTACTAGTCGTCATTTCCTCCATGTACGCAACCCTTTCACATTTATTGTAGCTACAGTCAATGTTTGAGCCCCCACCCTTGCACCGCCTCTCCCCACTCCCCTCATTACTCTGCGTACTCCATCTTCCTCTCTCCTTGACACCTCCTTACCACCCGTCTCTTGTCCCACCCTCCCCCTCCCTCTCCCCTTCTCCCCACCCCCCTTCTCCTCCACCTCCCTTTCCCTCCCCCTCCTCCCCCCTCGCTCCCCCTTGCACTCTCCACCCCCTCCTCCCTGTGGAGGTCTCTGCTGGAGTAGTGCCCATCAGCCTGGAGCAACCCCCTCTATCCATACCCCATCCCTCCCTTACTGCTTACCCACCCCCAACCAACTATCCTTCCCCCTCCCCCTCCCCTCTCCCATAACCACCCTCCGCTTCCCCTACACACATATCCCCCAACCCCATCATCCCCCAACAATTATCATATATTAATGCACAAGTCATCCTCCCAGTATAGTGTTATTTCGGTCACCCCTCCCTCGACCCACTTACCCCGCTACCACTTTTTAACATTATGACAGTCCAACCATTAAACAACAACAAAGACAGAACATTTCAACTTCTATTATGCAACACATTTCAATTTCTATTTTGCACACTTTTCAGATATTACCCCCTGCAGGGTAGCCCCTCCTCCAGTCCAACTGCATTAAGATGTCACCATCATTCTTCTGGCGTATCTTCAGGTAAAGTCCTCCTTCGCCATCTGCGTGGCCTTCCTCCGCTCCCTGCTCCCAGGCCTTCGACCTGCCCTCTCCTCGTTCCTTCTGGGCCCGGTCTCCGCCGTACACTGCTCCTCTTGTTCCTCCCCTCTCCTTTGGTCATGCAGCGAACTCTCAAGCCCTGCCTCCTTAAGGGCTCTACCTGCTTCCGTGGGGTTTCTTACTCGCCAATTCTTAGTACCCACAGTAAATAAGAGTCCAAATGGGTATAACCACCGGTACCTTACATTTTCCTTCCGCAGGATACTTGTAATAGGCTGCATAGCTCGCCTCTGCTGCAAAGTCCCCGCTGCCAAGTCCATGTAGATTTGAATCTGGTAGCCCTGCCACACCACTTCGTGCTTCCGCCGCATCCGCTCCATTATACGCTCCTTCATTTTGTAATCCTGGACACATATTGATGAGGGAGGAGTGGCTCAGTGGTTGGGACAGGTTACCTCAGGCCGGAAGGCCGGAGGTTCAATTTCCGCATGGGGACAAGCAACTTCAGGCCGGAGGGACTGAGGTCTCTAGTCCCATGGCCACTCCTTGTGGCCTTGGGCAAGCCACTTAACTCTCCATTGCCTCAGGTACACTTAGATTGTGAGCCCTTCGGGGAAAGGGAATAAAAAAGTACCTGTTAGTATACATGTAAACCGCACTGATTCTAAAGAGCACGGTATAAAAAAAAATAATAAAAAATAAATAATAATATTACCAGATCTCTCGGTCTGTTGACTCTGCTCGGCCCTAGCGCCCTATGCGCTCTGTCCAGCTTGAGCATTTCCGATCCTACCTTCTGCCCATCTTCAGTCAATATAGTAAAGCCCTGCGTTTGGTTGTTTTTGTTTTTAATGTGAGGTCCAATCCATTTTTTATTTATTGTCTTATCACATGTTTATCTACAAGTTTGCATGTTCAAAGATATGCCTTACATTTGTGGCACAAGAATGTTTGTATCTCCAGCATACTACATGCCAGGTGTGTTATTTTAATTTATATTTTTAATATTGTTATTTAATATTTGTTTATTTATTTTTATTTTTATTGTTGTGTATATGGAAATAGATTTGCATCCTTTCCCCCTGAAGAAGGCGTTGCCGAAACGCGTTGGGGTCTCTATACAATAAAGAAGAATTTGTTCATCCAACGTCTCCTGCCTCTTGTGACTCTCCTATCTCCTGCAGGAGCCTCTGCTCCCCTTGTGTGCCCGATCCTACCTCCTGCCCATCTTCAGTCAATATAGTAAAGCACACTGCAGGGCTACTTTCTCACAGTCCTCAAATTCAGGTTCCTCTGGTACTCCCCTGATGCGGATGTTATTTCGCTGCGATCGGTTCTCTAAGTCCTCCAGTTTTAAAGTGATTTGTCCTTTCCAGCTTTTCAGCTCCTGCACTTCCTTTTCTGCTATTTTTTGTTGCAGTTGTAGCTGATCTAATTGCCGCCCCTGTTCCTCAGTCTGGCGTGCAAGATCTCCCACCTCGTCTCGCAGTTCACACCACATCTCACTGACCTCCATCTTGACTGCTGCCAGCTCCGTTTTTAACTCTTCAAACCAGGTTCTCAACTCCATTCTGGTCACGTTCATCACCAATTGCAGCATCGCCAGCCGATTCTTTCTCCACACTCTTCTCCCTTCGCCGCTCCATGGCTGCGCCGCCGGCCACATGGTCCTCCGCCATTTTCTTCTCATAGAAACATAGAAACATGATGACAGAAAAAGACCACAAGGCCCATCTAGTCTGTCCTTCCATGACAACTACAACAGTCCACTTTTTACCTTTAGAGATCCTCTGTGTTGGTCCCATGCTTTTTTGAATTCAGTTACTGTCCTCATCTCTACCACCTCCACTGGGAGACTATTCCACGGATCCACTACTCTTTCCGTAAAGAAATATTTCCGCATATCACTCCTGAATCTATCTCCCTTCACCCTCATCCCATGTCCCCTCGTCGCAGAACTTGCTTTCAATTGAAAGAGGCTCTCTCCCTGAACATTTATGCCACGGAGGTATTTAAACATCTCAATCATATCACCTCTATCCCGCCTTTCCTCTAAGGTGTACATATTAAGATCCTTAAGTCTGTCCTCATATGCTTTATAATGAAGACCACTAATCATCTTAGTAGCAACCCTCTGCACCGACTCCATCCTGTTCACATCCTTTTGAAGGTGCGGTCTCCAGAATTGCACACCATACTCCAAATGAGGTCGCACCAAAGACTTATACAGAGGCATTATCACCTCCTTTTTTCTGCTAGCCATTCCTCTCCGTATGCACCCAAGCATCCTTCTAGCTTTTGCCGTCGCCTTTTCTACCTGTTTAGCTACTTTAAGATCATCGGACACAACTACGCCTAGGTCCCGCTCTTCTTTAGTGGACAAAAGTCCGTCCCCTCTGTCCGTCTTTCCCCCACCATATGCAAACTCACGGAGGTCCGCCGCCTTCTTTTGAGTGGTCATCCTCACCACTGTACTCTTCCCACCTTCCTCCGTCACACCGTGCCGCTATGTACTTCTCTGGGGGTGGGGAGGTTGGTAGCCTCTATCCCCGGGTTGTTCTCCGGAGCTCCTACTTCAAGCTGCCATTCAGGCTGGTGATGTCACTTTCTCCCGGTAAGGAAATTATTAAAGTAGCACGAGTAGGGATAACCTCATTAGTAGATTCCAAGAATTTAGTCAACTCAATTTCAGACTCATCCTCATCTTGTGCAACCTCTTTAGTCCTCTCCACCATATGAACCGGCAAGTAATAAATATTTGATACCATAGTATCTGCCACATTCTGCAATAATAATTCCTCTCTACAATATTTCTGAAACATCAATAATGGAGAAAAATACCAAGGTTTTTGGAAAATTTAAAAGCCAAATATTTTTAGCACGATAAACAATCTCCAGTGACTCAATTTGTTTATAAAGAACATACATATCTCTCAGTTCCCAAGCACTTGCTGCGTGAAGCACAGAACTCTGAATCTGAAGCTTAACCAAATTGTTGGGAGACCAAGGCAATACCTGCATCTAAATGGTTTGACTAATAAAACCTTGTAACAAGAAGTTAGTGTCAGTAACCACCATCCAAATATCCGACAAAGTCACTTCAGAAGCAGCTGTTAAAATGTAGTATTCCTATGACAAAGCAGCTTGCATAGGCACTAAGCAAATTTTATCAATGTCAGCAGATTGTGTCTCAACTGGTGCTTAATTCACACCCCCGTTGAGAACCGGTGAAGAGGACGAAATCGCCTCGTCACCACAGGCTGGCGATTTAAACTAGGATTGGCTGGGAGGGTCCTGGAGATAGCACTGAGTGAGGTGCCCGAAGATCCCGGGGAAAGAAAATCAGGGGGAAGTAGATCTTGTCCTACTTCTACTTCCATCAATGGCCACACATGCAAATCCATAGGCACAACAGCAATTTTAGGCGTAAATGCTGCCATATATGGTTTTTTTTCCCACCGACTTAACTGTCCTTTTATCACGATCCTTAGGCATCTCAAATGGCAAATTCCAGGGAGACAAGCCCCGAAGTGGCCCCAAAGGGGCGTACCCCTTTGGTCATGTGCCTCTTTGGGCACACAACTGCATGCCGCAGCCACAGCCGCAGAACAGCTGCACTGATTTAAATCCCTTGCTGGGTCTCTTAACATTGACGCAACCAGGGAGAGTCCTCCAATCGCCTTGCTCAAGCAGGCAATTGCGCAGCAGCTTCCTCTCCTCCTTCCACCACTCATTCTCCAATGCAGGGGATCTTTCTAGCGCTTCAATACTTTTACTCCATAGTCTCGTGGAGGGTGGAGAGTGTGTGCTTGGACAATGCCACCACCATGGCCTACATAAATTGGCAGGGCAGTACTGGAAGTGCAGTTCAGGTGGAGGAAATCCAGCCCTTGCTATGGTGGGCAGAAAAGAACCTCTCGACCCTTTTGGCGTGCATGTAGTGGGCAAGAAGAACATTCAGGTCCACTTTCTCAGTCTGCACCGCCTGGATCCTGGGGAATGGGAGCTGAATGCAGTAGTTTTCCATGTCATCATGTTCCACTGGTGAGTTCCATACATGGATCTCATGGTGACTCTGGCCAATGCTAAGGTGGCCAGGTTCTTCAGCAGGTGGCGAGAGCATATGTCCAAGGGACTTGACACTATGGCACAGGAGTGGCTGATGGGGGGGCCTCCTGTATGTGTTCCTGCCCTGGGCCATGATCAGTTGGCTCTTACAGCACATAGAGGTGCACAGAGGGGCAGTCATTCTCATTGCTCTGGATTGTCCTCATAGGCCTTGGTATGCAGTCCTGAGAAGACTGCTGATCGTAGAGCCCTGGTGACTGCTGGACAGGATCTATCTGTTATCGCAGGGGCTCATTCTGATGCCGAAGTTGGATCATTTCTCACTTATGGCCTGGCCCTTGAGGCAGATGCAGCTGAGGCATAGGGGCTATGCAGTGTCTGTTATCGCCACATTGTTGAAGGCTTGAAAGAAGTTTACCTCTGTGGCTTACATCTGAGTTTGGTAGGCTTTTGAGCATTGGTGTGTAGCTAGAGACATTTATCCTCTGGGGGCCTCCTTGCCGGACATTCCGCTGTTCATTCAAGATAGCTTTAGAGAAAGGTTTAGAGCTTAACTCCTTGAAAGTGCAATTGGCAGTGATGTCCTGGTACTGGGGACAGGTGCAGGGTGGTGCTCTCGCTATGCATCCGGATATGATATGTTTTCTGCGTTTGGTCAAGTAGTTGAACCCACCAGTATGACCGGTGGTACCCCCATGGGACCTTAACCTGATGCTGGTGGTCCTTACAAAACCTCCATTTGAGCCTTTGGCCTCTGCTTCTTTGAAATGTCTTACCTTAAAAGCGGCCTTCTTGGTGACCATATGTTCAACACAACGGATCTCAGAGTTACAAGCATTGTTGTGTAGGCAACCCTTCCTCATGATTACCAAGTAAAAGGTAGTTTTGTGGCTGGTGCCGCCTTTCTTGCTGAAAATGGTCTTCCAGTTCCATTTGAATCTGTCCATTTTGCTTCCAGCTGTCGCAAACCTGAGTAACTCGGATGAGGATCGTCAACTGCACAAGCTGGATGTCCATAGACTCCTGCGGTAGTACCTTAAAAGGACAGAGTCCTTTCATAAGCCAGATTGTTTGTGCTGTTTGCGGGGCCTCAGAAAGGTGAGGTGGCCTCCAAGGCATTGGTGGCACATTGACTGAAGGAGGCCATTGCCGCAACTTATATGGCCAAGGGCAGGCAGGTGTCTGCGGCTCTTTAAGCGCATTCCAGGGCGCAGGCGGTGTCTTGGGTGGAATGCAGTCTGATCCTTCCTGTAGAGATTTGCAAAGCAGTGACTTGGGCATCGCTACATACGTTTGCCCAACATTACAGGTTGGATGTTCGGGCGGACTTAGATGCGTGTTTTGGAGCATCAGTGTTGCAGGCTGGACTCTCAGGACCCTCCTATGTGTAATTACTGTTCTGGTACATCCCAAGAGTCATGGGACTGGACTGGAGGGACAATATGGAAGGCAAAATTAGGTCTTATCTGCAAATAGTCTTTCCTTGAGTCCCTCCAGTCCAGTCCCGGTTCCAGTCCCATCCGAATGGATTTCTGTCAGATTTTCTGAGGGTTGTCTGTGCAATCAGAGTTGTAACATCCAGCTGTGGAGAAGGGGAGCATGATTATGAAGAAGGTAATCTTCGTGTTTATAGTAAGTTCCCCTTTGGGGGGGGGGGAGGGGCATCAGCGCAGGTAGGTTTCTCTACGCACTGCTCATTCCTCATTCTATATGTATTCCTGTATATAGTTTAGTAGGTTTAGAGTGAATGCAATTTTGTAATGCACTATTTGCTGTCAGATTTGCATTGCTGTTTTCCAGAGTCTGCTTTGTCAATGGGCTACTGGAGTCTAGAGCTGAAGAGGGAGCTCTTATATGCAGGGGTGGCACAAGGGGGGTGCGGGGCCATGTGCGGAGACTCAGTGCGGGGCCTCATTTGCATAATGGGCCTTATTTGCATAAATATTTGCATAATGTTACCATACACTAACTTTTAGTAAACATGTCTCTTAATGAGTGTATGGATAAAGAAAGACTAAAAGATTTCTACATTACTATAATCCAGTGCCAACCGCCAGGCACATTAGGAACTACTACAAACGCTGCCCATTTAGAACCCATAGCAAACCCGCCGTATCCTGACAGCATTACCAGGACTCACAAAGCACCATACCCTACCTATCAAAAGGCAACACTGCAAATATTAAACCAATACATTTCAGAGAATACTGGGGAAAGAGAACAAGTGGCAATGTCAAATAGGAATTACATAAACAGAATACATCAGCTCAGTTACACATGCAGAACATAGACCATCACCAAACAAGGAATCACAATTTAGAAACAGGAAGGCAATAATTAAACTGGGAACCCCAAAAGCCAAACTTGGAAGTACAACAACACTGTAGAAATAAAACTATAAATTAATTTCCTCTTGTACCAAACAAAGCACAGACGTTAATGATGCACATTTCCTAGAGGTTTCATATTCCAGTTAATAAATTCAAAATAAAGAGATATTTCTACCTTTTGTGCATTTTTTTTCAGTTGCAATTGCTCCAGCCACTTTCTTCTGGTTTCTTCATGTTTTCTGCTAACTGTCCATCGTCTGCTGTCCATTTGTTCTTTCTTCTCTCTTCTAGTTTTTTTTTTCCATTCTCTCTCTCTACATCTGCTTTAACATACTAATCTTTCTCCTTTTGCTCTTTCCTCATTCCTATTTCATCCACACAAATTTTACCCCTCCATCCTCAATCCCCACTTACTCTCCCAATACCAGGCCAATTGTAGATTTTTCATCCCTCCCACACAAAATATTTTTCCCCTCTCCATTTTACTCTCCCAGCCCCATCCCATTCTAATCCTCCCCCAACATCAGCTCCCTTCTAGTTCCAGTCTCACTCAGCATCCATTCCCTTCTAGTCCCTGCATCAGCCCATTTCCAGTCCTAGCCCACCATCAACCCATTTCCAGTCCTAGCTCCCCCATCCATTTTCAGTCTGAGTCCCTTCATCAGCTCATTTCCAATCCTAGCCCCCCATCAGCCCATTTCTAGTCATTTCCTAGCCCCATCATCAGCCCATGTCAAATCATAGCTTCCCTCCACTCAGTCCAATTCCAGTCCAAGCCCCCCCCCAATGAGCCTACTTTCAGTTCTAGCCCCTCCATGAGTCCATTTCAATTCAAGCCCCCACCACAGCCCATTTCCAATCTTAGCTCCCCCCAACAGCCCATTTCCAGTCCTATCCTAGCTGCTCCATCAGCCCATTTTCAGTCCTAGCTCCCTTCCCTCACAGCCCATTTCCATTCCAAGCTCCCTCCCCATCAGCTATTTGCAGTTCAAGCCTCCCCTTCCACTCAGCCCATTTCCAGTCATAGCAACCACCCAACCCATTACCAGTCCTAGCCCCCCATCAACCCACTTCCAGTCCTAACCCCCCCATCACCCCATTTTCAGTTTAAGCCCCCCCTATAACCCATTACCAGTCCTAACCCCCCCATCAGCCCACTTCCAGTCTTAACCCCATCAGCCCATTGCCAGTCCTAAACCCCCCCATCAGCCCACCTCAAGTCCTAACCCCACCCCCCAGCCCATTAGCAGTCCTAACACCCCCCCAGCCCATTAGCAGTCCTAACAACCCCCCCCAGCCCAGCCCATTCCATTAGCAGTCCTAACAACCCCCCCAGCCCATTAGCAGTCCTAACAACCCCCCCCAGCCCAGCCCAGCCCAGCCCAGCCCATTAGCAGTCCTAACAACCCCCCCAGCCCATTAGCAGTCCTAACAACCCAGCCCAGCCCATTAGCAGTCCTAACAACCCCCCCCAGCCCAGCCCAGCCCATTAGCAGTCCTAACAACCCCCCCCCAGCCCAGCCCATTAGCAGTCCTAACAACCCCCCCCCCAGCCCAGCCCAGCCCATTAGCAGTCCTAACAACCCCCCCCCCAGCCCAGCCCAGCCCATTAGCAGTCCTAACAACTCCCCCCCCAGCCCAGCCCAGGGAAAATTAAATAAAAAGAAAACCTGTCTGCTGCCGTGGTCGGGGCCGCCGCGGCAGAATCGAGCGTGCCGCGGGGCCCCCTGTGCACGGCAGAGCCTGCCATCCCCTGTAGCAGCTCTCTCTTTGGAGCTGAAGTCAGACGAGCCGGCTTGCAGAGCAGAGCGCGAGAGAAGAGTTTCTCCCTCGCTGCTCTGTTAAGCCCGCGGGGGCTGATGGGAACTTCCCATCAGCCCCCGCGGGCTTAACAGAGCAGCGAGGGAGAAACTCCTCCCTCGCGCTCTGCAAGCCGGCGCGTCTGACTTCAGCTCCAAAGAGAGAGCTGCTACAGGGGAGGGCAGGCTCTGCCGTGCACAGGGGGGCCCCGCGGCACGCTCGATTCTGCCGCGGCGGCCCCGACCGCGGCAGCAGACAGGTTTTTGTTTTTTTTTTTCCAATTTTACTTTTCGAAAAGAATGTTTTTTGCGCGGGGCCCCCTGAAACGCGGGGCCCTGTGCAAAAAACATTCTCGCTCAATGGACGGGCCGGCCCTGCTTATATGGTGTCCCTAAAACTCTGACATGCTCAGTCCTCAGCTTCTGGTGGAAGGGCACAACCCAAGAGTCACAGAACTAGACTGGAGGGACTCAAGGAAAAACAGTTAGCAGGTAAGACCTATTTCGCCATCTCAAAACCTCATATCACACAGCTGAGGATCTAAAAGATCTAAAAAGCAGCAGAGAAACCTTCAGATTGTGGCTATAAGGGTTCTAGTGGGGGGAAAAATCTCCCATTTAAAAGATCCCGGCCTTCTTATTCATTGGTCTCATCCACTGCACAATTACATTCTTATAAAGTTGCAAAATACAGAGATACAAAATATCATATAAAGTGCCTACAAAAGTACTTAGCTGGATTAGATGTTACAAACAAACCCAACATGATATCATGTTTCAGGCTCAACCAGCCTTGCTTCAGGGGAAACCTTCAAACAAACACCAGCTAGTACCCAAACCAAATAAAACAACTGTTGTGAAGATATCAGAAGACACATCAATATAAAAAGACCAGTCAGAACAAAGCTACAGCTGTATTGCATAAATTGAATTAATTCAGAGAAATCCACTCAATCTCATTATTGAGATCATTAGGTTCCAAAGATTCCAAATGGAAAATCCATTGATGTTCAAAGTAATTCATTCTACGTTGTGAATCACCCCCGCACCAGTCAGTACTAATTTGATCAATAACCATCCAAGAAAATTGATTGACAGCATAAGTGCTATCAAGTTGGTGTCGACTCCTGGCAATCCTCTGGATAGTTGACCTAAACTTCTGTCTTCAGCCAAGCGGCTCATAGTTGATGGAGTAGTATCCATAGCTGCTGTTTATTGTATCAATCCATCTCATTGCCGGCCTTCATCTTTTACGGTGACCTTCTACCTTGCCAAGCATGTCTTTCTCCAATGATCTTTCTCTTCGCATGATGTCTCCAAAGTATGAAAGTCGAAGTCTTGTCATCTGAGCTTCTAAGGAAAGCTTAGGTTTGATCTCCTCTACTAGCTGGTTTGCTCTTCAGACAGTCCATGATATACACAGAATTCGTCACCAGCATCATAATTTAAAGGCATCAATTTTTTTTCCTGTTTATCTTTTTCACTGTCCAACTTTCACATCCATATGACATTATTGAAAATACCATGGCCTGGATAAGTTGAAAATTTTTATGGCGAGAGACATCTCTGCTCTTGAATCTTGTTCTAGGTCCTTCATAGCCATTCTACCAAGAGCAATATGTCGTCGGATTTCTTGACTGCTAGTCCTTTCTTTATTGATTGTTGATCCAAGTAAGTTAAAGCTGATTATGTTCAATGAAAAGAGATACTACAGAGAAGGAATGATTCTTGTAGAAATCCTACTGTAGTGCTCAATCAGATGCCTTCGTACAGCCAACATAATTTAGGGCAAGGACAAATAAATATATATAGAACATTATGAGAGGCATTAGAGATCACACGGCAAGCATTTTTATATTTATAGGGAGTATGCTGGTTATTGGAGGACCAGTGCAAGGAAATGAGGCACCCTAGGCGAATCTCATCCCTTGCACGCCAACCCCCCCGCCCCCCCATAGCTCCCATTGCCACAGCTGCTGCCTCTCTGGGACATGCAGTGGTGGCAATGGCCGCAAACAGCACCAAAGTGCTTACCTTACAACTTTGGTGCCATAGGGTTGTTTGCTTTCACTCCCTCTGATACCTGATGCTGACTTCCTGTTTGCAGGCAGAAAGTCTGTATCTGGTGTTGGAGGGGGCGAAAGCGAACAGCCCCATGGCACCGAAGTTTTATCGTAAGTGCGATGGGGCTTTTTGTAGCCATTGCCATTGCTGCATATCCTCAGAGTGGTGGCTCTTGGCAACCACCTAGTTCACCTAGAGGACGTGCTGGCCCTGGCTTGTATAGTCATAGGAGAGAAGAGTCTCTCCTACCCCTTTTTGAGTTGCCTTCCTCACTGCTACTCCATAGACAGTTCTGTTATCGGTGCCTGGCAACTTCCTCAGATTCAAGAAGTTACTCTTCCTGCTGAAAGGGACCAAGAGCCCATCCTAGCCCCTGAAGTTACTTTGGCTGCTTTCAGGGATTGACAGTCACATTGCTCCCTAGGAGAACATCCCTCCCCCCCCCCCCCCCCCATCTACATCACTGGGCAAAAACCTGGAGTTTACCTTTTGCCTTCAGAAGTAGCTTCTAATATTGCCAGGAATTGGAGCGTCACCTCTAGAACATCCTGCTGCTGAACTGAGTAACTTCAGCTTACAAAAGCAAGCACTGTTGTCACCAGTAAGGGTAATAAATAATGAAACCAGCAAGCACACAGAATGCATGTAAATGTGTATAAGTACAGTTTGCCTGCTTAGTTTGGGGGGGCAGCAAGGGGGGGTGTCATATTGGTGGCTGGTAGAAGGGGCAATTCGGTACCAGCACGCGGAACCTTTTTTTGGAAGTGGAGGTCATTGCTCCCCCCCCCCCCAAACTGTGCATATGGAAATGTGGGATGGGGAGAGAGAGAGATACCATCGAAGATTGACAGTTCATTTTAGATTAGAAAGCAATCAATTGAAATTATGCCTGAAGATAAGCCCTAATTGTCTCTTACTACTCTGCTCCATCTAGGCTTTCCTAAAACTGCAGACATTGTAAAGAAGTATTGAGATACATTACTGTCCATTTACAGTGGATTAGTGGAATTGGTCATTGTTCGCTATTGTCGGTTGTATATTTGATAGGGATTGTTGTAAAGGTTATCTTAATATAGTTTATTTGCAAGCCTCCTCGTGTTCTTGCATATTTTCATCTTCTATAAGTGAAAGATATTAGACATCCTAGGGGGGTGATTTAATGCCATCATGTAAAAGAATTTATAATATCTGTTTCTTAACACTTAAGAAATAAGTTTAAGGACATGCTCATGAGCTTTGACTGGTGCTCATGCAAGTCTTTATTTTGGAGGCCATCAAAAATTTCAAGGAAAAAACAGTATCTACCTCTGGCACCTTCATTCCTAGCCCAGCCCAAGCCTTCTTCCCGTACCGAGCACCCTCTCTCTCACCTATTGCTGTGTTTTTAGTATGTGCCAAAGTGGTTTGATGGGAATGTAACAAGCTGCTGTGCCATCAGTGGCCTTGTTGTATGAGCAGCGTCCATTGCAACGATAGAATGCACAAATACGATACAAACATCGCAACTGCCTTTTCTATTTGTTATCCTACGTCCCTCTTTATCAGTGGGGATTGGATGGCTTTGGAAAATGGCCACAGAATTACAGAGCCTTTCACGGAAATCCTAGCTAAGGTCACCTATTTTAAAATGAAATAATAGTCTCAGTCCAGTTCCAGGCATATTCCAGTCTAAATTCCTTTGTGTGCCTCATCTCTGATTTTTGACAAGGACACAGAGATAAATGCTGGAAGAATTCTTAGTCTGTTCTCCCAAAACTGGTTTATTGTACTGCACTCAGCTGTGTGTGTTTATTGCACTGTTAGTGCTGTGACATTACAGAACCTTCAGATCCTGTAACTTTACCCCAAGAGCTGCTTTTTATTTCATTGCAGTTTGTATGCAGAGTTGAGTGCTGTATTTGCTTGCATTTAACCAGTTTGTGAGTAGGATTCATGATAGCTCTATCTTGCATTTTAGTCCGGTTCCATGATGTTTATGTAAGTATGAAATAGGAAAAGTTCTTTAAAAATCATAATCAGAAAAATTCCAAAAGAAAATCCTGTTTGAGATGTTGACGTAACTAAATCATTTACGCAAATGTCCTTTCATTTTTTTTCAGGGCTGGGAACAATGGGAAGAGGTATTGTTACCTCACTGGCTAAGGCCAGAATTCCAGTAATAGCTCTGGAGCAAGACAGTAAGCAGCTGGATATTAGCAGCAAGGCTGTGATGTCCCTCCTGGATCATGAAACCTTGAAGATGGAACAGCTTGGGCAGACTGAAGCTGCTAATTCTCTTGGACCAGTTCGATTCACTCTGGACTATGAGGAGTTGAGAGATGTAGACATAGTTATTGAAGCAGTGTTTGAGAACATGGCCTTAAAAAAAGAGATATTCAGGCACTTATCACTGATCTGTAAACCAGAAGCATTTCTGTGTACCAACACTTCGGGCTTAGACATTGATGAAATTGCCTCTGTCACAGATAGACCACAAATGGTTATTGGGACCCACTTTTTCTCTCCAGCCCACATAATGAAACTCATGGAGGTTGTGTATGGCCATTGCACATCCTCCACCACAACATCCACAGCTATGAGACTTGCTAAAACATTAGGAAAAGTTGGTGTATTGGTAGGGAACTGCCCATCGTTTGTAGGTAATCGATTAATTAGGCTATACACTGAACAGGCTGCTTTCCTGGTAGAAGAAGGCAGTAAGCCAGAAGAGATTGACCGGGTACTTGAAGATTTTGGCATTGCTATGGGTCCTTTCCGAATGATGGATCTTGCAGGACTTGATATATCATGGAAATCCCGGATAGAATCTGGACTGACAGGACCAAAAATGCCCATTGGAACACATTCCCGCCAACGTGGCAGCAACAGATACAGTCCACTTCCAGATATCCTATGTGAAAAGGGAAGATTTGGGCAGAAATCTGGCCAAGGCTGGTACAACTACGAGAAACCAGGAGGCAGAAATGCAGTGCCTGATCCATGGCTTCATAATTTCTTGTCTGAATACCGATGTATCCACAACCTTAAGACACGTCATATAACCCAGGAGGAAATCATTGAGCGGTGTTTATATAGCCTCATCAATGAGGGTTTTAAGGTGTTAGAAGATGGGATAGCATCCGGTCCAGAAGCTATAGATGTCATCTACAACAATGGCTATGGGTGGCCAAAGTACACAGGGGGTCCTATGTACTATGCTTCAATAGTTGGGTTACCTACAGTGCTAACTAAACTGGAAAAATATTATGAAGCTAATCCTGACATCCCTGGTCTAAAACCCAGTAATTTCCTGAAGAAGTTGGTTGCCAATGGAAACCCTCCACTGAAGGAATGGCAGTCCCATCTTGGATTTCAGAGCAGCAAGCTATAAAATCCACAGCTAGTCTACTTAAATAGGTGCAATTCTGGTGGCCAAGATCATAAATGGGTCTCTGTCTAAGTAAGCATATGGAGAATACAGAACACTAATCTACTTGTACCTTATATTGCCAAGGATGATACTATAATAGTATGGGTCCAAATTGTGAATCGGGAATGCACTGAATATTTTTGAAATTAATTGTTAAAAAGAAATCAAAGGAACCTCATAGAAAAGCTTATCTGATAACATTTCTGAATATTAAAAATTAGCCGGAAAAGTGGATTCTGATCTTATGATCAATATTATTTAATGTGAGCATTTAGTATTTCTCATCATGTTTCCCTTCCTGCATACATTTACATATTTTGTTCCATGTTAATTTTGTCTGTAGAGATCATCAACAAATCCTTTAAACCCAAGATTTTGCATAGCAGTGACTAAAGTAGTGGTTAAATTGTATAGCGATTTAAAATGACAGAAAATGATTAAATATATTTCTAGTTAAATTTTTTGACTGACTTTCTACTTTTTTTCATTTTGTATTGTCTTTTCATTAATTCTTTTTTTTTTGTCATAGCCTACTTTTTTTATATTTTGCTGCTTTACTGTTTCCTGTCAACTCTTCTTGATACTATTTCTCACATAATTCATTCTTGGCATATTGTGCTGTAGTCCTAAGCATTTGGGTCCCTTCTTTCTTTCTCCAAGTTATATTTCCTGATCGTGTCCCCAGTCTAGTCCCAAGACCTCTGGGTTCCCCATCTAATCTAACAGCTTGGAGACTGAGAAACTCCTCCTTTTTTGTGACATCCACAGTATATCTCTCCGGTGTCCGCCCCCTGTCACCAGTTGCCTCAGTCTCCAAGCAGCTGGATAGATGGGAGCCTGGGGGTCCAGGCTCACTGGAGAAACAATTAGGAATTAGTTGTATTTTTTTTAAGTTGGTTCTTTTTCTTTTGGTTAAGGGAATCTTCATTATTTGGGGACTCTGTGACTTTAAAGTTTGTTGCAGTCCAGTTCCTTCATTTTTTTTCTTTCTTTCCCTTTTATTTGCTGCTCTTCCCCCCCCCCCCCCCCCCGCCTGCCTCTACCAGGCACAGTTAGTCGGCAGCTCTGGTACACGAGTGCTTGCCCAGCCAGATGACTTTGCCTGGAGTGCGGCAGCCCTGATAACCAGACTTGGGGGACCAGCAGAGCAAGCAGGCTGATTTCGGAGAGCACCAGCGCCACGCGGACGACCTACCCGCTAGCGCGTTTGGCGGCCTCTTTCAGGGTGCAAGTTCAGGGAGTGCGTCCGGGTCCGGGCCGACATTCGGCACCTGACCAGGAAGAGGCCAGCATCTCTCACGGCGATTTGGCGTTGGCAGTTTCAGCCTAGCAAGGTAAGGCTTCTCTGGAGTCAACGCGTCTCTGTTCTCAGTGGCGCCCTTTTGGCGCGCTTTTGAGATCGCGGCCTTGTCGCGTGGTAGCGGCGTGGTCTGATTGCGGGCCTGGGAGAACAAGTCCTTTTTTGGGGACCCAGTTTGGGACTTTCCCGTGGTTACCTTTTTAAAAAAATAAAGAAATAAATAAGGGGGAGCCATTTGTTTGTGCACTCCGCAGTCTTTATTAGGTACTCTTCCTTTGCAGAGTTTTGATTGAGACATTGCCTCTTCTCCAGCAGTTTGATTTTGGCACATGATGCCTTCAAAGCCCCTGTGTGTGGTGTGTGGGGCTCGGAAAGGCTCGGTCTCCGGAGCCTGTAAGGCCTGTGTAGGGCAGGCTCCAGAGCTAGCGCAAGTCCCGGGGCCGCAGAGCAGGGGTCCAGGGGCTGCTCCGGAGGCCACGACTCCCCTGGAGCCTGAATTGTATCAGGAGGAGACAGCGACTGGGTCTTCTTCCGGCTCGGGGACTCCGGCCACTCAGGCAGGCCTTCCTAGGGAACTGGCGTCCATTTTTACTCCACAGTTTGTGGCCTTATTGCAGCAGGCGGCTGCCAGCAGTGCGTTGCAACAGGGAGTGTCAGTGGACTCTGGCGGAGCGAGAAAGCGCCCGGCGTCCCCGCGGGGTGAGGCTTCTCCTAGCGGGGGTAAGAGGCCTCGCACTCAGGAGGATTTGACAGAGAAAGCAGGACTGTCTGAGGACCCGCTGTCGGATGATGAGAGCCGCGACCTGGCATTAGAAGAGGAGTTAGAAGAGGGTGAGATCTCTGAGAGAGAGGATCAAGCTCGGGTCGTGAGAGTCTTTAGAAGAGAGGAGTTACCAGCGCTCATTGTAGAGACTCTTAAGATGCTCAATATGCCAGTCCCAGGTGCAGGGGAGGATGACACGCTGGAAGACCCGTTATTACAGGTGTTTAGGAAGTCTCAGAGGACTTTCCCGGTACACAGGGTGTTTCAGGAGATGATTCAAGAAGAGTGGAACGTCCCGGAAGCTCCGTTGAAAGGCGCTAGAGTCATGGGGCGCCTATATCCTTTGTTGGATCAGGATAAAGAGGTGTTTAAATCGCCCAAGGTGGACGCGGCGGTCTCGGCTGTGACCAAGAAAACAACAATTCCAGTGGAAGGTAGCACGGCCCTCAAGGATGGCCAAGACTGAAAGTTGGATGTCCCGTTGAGGCAAGTTTTTGATGTTAACGCAGTTTCCATGCAGGTGGCTATTTGCGGAGCATGGGTGGCCAGAGCCTGTCTCCGCTGGGCGCAGCAGGTGCAAGAGGGTCAATCCACGTCCTCGGCAGGTGAAGCTGCCCGGATGGAGTCAGGAGCGGCTTATCTTGTGGAAATTCATTATGATCTTATGCGAGGGCTGTCCAAGAGTATGGCGTTGGCGGTAGCAGCGCGGCGGTACCTGTGGCTTTGCAATTGGGCAGCAGATTCCTCCTCTAAGACTAGGCTGAGTAAGCTGCCCTTTAAAGGTCGGTTGCTCTTTGGTGAGGATCTATAAAAGCTGGTTAAGGATCTCGGCGAGTCCAAGGGGGGACGGTTGCCGGAGGACAAGCCTAAGCCTGCTCGGGGGGCCCCTGGAGGCAGGGGACAATTTCGGGACTTCCGCCGTTTTCGTTCCCAAAAGCTTTTTCCAGGCCCCAGGGGTCGTTTTTCCAATAGAAGCCAGGGCTTTCGAGGCTTCCGAGGAGCTGGTAGGGGATTTGGGTCCTCTTCCGCATCGAATTTCAAGAAAACACAATGAGATGAGGGGGGCCCAGTTGTCCCTTCCCCCTGTAGGAGGACGTTTGCAAGAGTTTTACTCTGCCTGGGCCCAAATCACCACAGATCAATGGGTTCTGGAGGTCGTTCGAGACGGTTACGCCCTGGAGTTTCAGCGCCCAGTGCGGGAGGCCTTTGTGAGGTCTCCAGGCAAGTCAGCAGCAAAGTGCTCGGCACTGCGGGAGACAGTACAAAGGCTGCTGGACCTCAGAGCGATAGCCCCCGTTCCCGCAGACCAGTCCGGGTGCGGTCGTTACTCCATTTATTTCATTGTGCCCAAAAAAGACGGCAGAGTCCAACCGATTCTGGATCTCAAAGGAGTCAATCGCTGTCTGCAAGTGTCGCATTTTCACATGGCAACCCTGCGATCCATCATAGTAGCAGTTCAGCGGGGAGAGTATCTGACGTCCCTGGACTTATCGGAAGCATATCTTCATATTCCCATCAGACGGGATCATCACAAATTTCTCAGGTTTGCGGTGACCTTCGGTCATTATCAATTCCAGGCGCTGCCATTTGGGCTGGCCACGGTGCCGAGAGTCTTTACCAAAGTGATGGTACTGGTGGCGGCAGCACTGCGCAAAGAAGGCATTCTTGTGCATCCCTACCTGGACGATGGGTTGATCCGGGCGAAGTCGCAGGCCGAGAGCGAGCGGGTCACGGCCCAGGTGGTGACTTTCCTGCAGAGCCTAGGATGGGTGGTCAATTTGGCAAAGAGTCAGTTGGTTCCTTCCCAGAATCTGGAGTACCTGGGCACTCGTTTCGACACTCGGGTCGGGAGAGTGTTCCTCACTGAGCAGTGAGCACGGAGCCTGCGCCGATTGCTGAGGGGATTCCTGTGGCGCAAGGCCCCCTCGGCATGGCATTATCTCCAGGTGTTGGGCACCATGGTGGCAACAATAGAGATGGTGCCATGGGCGAGGGCCCACATGAGACCCTTGCAAAGGTCCTTGCTGTGCCGGTGGTCACATCAGCTGGATCCCTTATCGTGGAGGCTGTTATGCCCGGAGGAGACGCGTCAGGCTCTGCTCTGGTGGTTACTTCCCGAGGCGCTGGAGCACGGAAAAGACCTGGAGGCCCCGGCCTGGGTAGCAGTGATGACAGATGCCAGCTTGCTAGGCTGGGGGGCTCATTGTCAGGGCAATTTTGCGCAGGGGCGTTGGAATGCTCAGGAGCAGACGTGGGCGATCAACCGTCTGGAGCTAAGAGTGGTGTACCTGGCAATGCTGGAGTTCCGACTGTTACTCGCAGGAAGGGCGGTCCGGGTGTTGTCCGACAACACGACAGTGGTGGCGTACATCAACAAGCAAGGAGGCACCAGCAGTGTGACATTAGAGGCAGAGGCCGAGGTGCTGTGCGCCTGGGCAGAGACAAATATCTTAGACCTGTCGGCAGCACATGTAGCAGGGGTAGACAATGTGGAAGCCGATTTCCTCAGCCGGGTGCGAGTGGATCCAGGGGAGTGGGTTCTAAACCCGCAAGTCTTCGAGATGATTGTTCGCAGGTGGGGTTCGCCAATCATAGATCTTATGGCGATGTTTGCCTCCGCGAAGGCCAGTCGTTTCTTCAGCAGGCGCAGAGAAAGGATGTCCGAGGGATTGGATGCCCTCATGCAGGTCTGGCCAGAGGGGCAGCTGCTGTATGTCTTTCCTCCGTGGGCCCTAGTAGGAAGGGTCCTGCAAAGGGTAGAGAAGTTCAGGGATCAAGTGATCCTGATAGCGCCAGATTGGCCGCGTCGCCCTGGTACAGGGACCTGGTAAGGTTGTTAGTAACAAAACCTTGGCGTCTTCCCTGTCGGATGGATCTGTTGTCTCAGGGCCCTCTCGTCATGCCGCATGTGGATTGGTTCTCGCTTACGGCCTGGCTATTGAAAGGGCTAGGTTGAAATCCCGGGGATACTCGAGAGCAGTTATTGTGACATTATTGAAGTCTAGAAAAAGGTCCACTTCGCTGGCTTATGTCCGGATATGGAGAGTCTTCGAAGAGTGGTGCACGGAATGAAAGGGCGAGGCGTTAAAAGCTTCCCTTCCACAGATTTTGGAGTTTTTGCAAAATGGTTTCGACAAGGGCCTAGCGGCGGCGGCATTACGAGTTCAGGTGGCTGCCTTGTCTTGTTATAGGGGGAAAATTGCAGGCCAGTCGCTTGGGGCTCAGCGGGATGTGAAGTGGTTCCTCCGGGCGGTGGCGCTCGCGAGACCTCCGACCAGGCAGATAGTTCCTAAATGGCATCTACCGTTTGTCCTAGACGCGTTAGAACGCGAGCCTTTTGAGCCTTTGGCATGCACGTCCCTTAAGGATCTTACGCTGAAGGTGGTGTTCTTAGTGGCGGTCTGCTCGGCCAGGCAGATGTCGGAGCTGCAGGCTCTTTCCTGTCGGGAGCCCTACCTGTCCTTCTTTGCGTCTAAGGTCGTCTTGAGACCGGTGCCAGCCTTTCTCCCGAAGGTAGTATCGGCGTTCCATCTTAATCAGGAGATTTCCTTGCTGATGTTTGCCGTCGGCGACAAGGACCCCGCGTCCAAAAAGTTGCATTTCCTGGATGTCCGGCGGGCATTGAAGAAGTATCTTCGGCGGACGGAGAGTTTTCGAAGGTCGGACAGACCTTTTGCCCTCTTCGCAGGACAGAGGAAAGGTGAGGCGGCGTCAAAGAAGCCATTGCATTGGCTTATGTCCTGAAAGGTAGGGTGGTGCCGGAGGGCCTGAGGGCACACTCCACTAGGGCACAGGCGGCCTCCTGGGTGGAGGTTCGTTTGGTGTCGCCGGTAGAGATTTGTAAGGCGGCGACATGGTCCTCTTTGAATTCTTTTGTGCGGCACTATTGTCTGGATGTTCACATGCAGGAGGAGGCCTCGTTTGGGGCAGCAGTTCTTCAGGCTGGTTTGCCAGGTCCCTCCCGTGTTTGAATTTTTCACTGCTCTGGTATGGACCCAGAGGTCTCGGGACTAGACTGGGGACACGATCAGGAAGGTAAAATTAGACTTACCTGCTAATTGTTGTTCCTGGAGTGGAACCAGTCTAGTCCTGTGCCCCTCCCAGGTTTCGATGGCAAACTGATACACGCAGAGATATGGTCGGGTCTTACAGGTAAGACAAGTTTTGCTTCTTATATTACAAAAAAAAAAGGTGAAGACCCACCTGACTGCTAAGGGACACGCTTGGTGTCTTCTCTCTGGGGCTCCCTAGCCTCTTTGGGGGGTGAGGGAGTGGCCTGTTCAAGGTTTCCAGTCACAGTTTATCGGGGGGAGGGGTTTTCGGTCCCTCTCTCTCTCTAAGGTTGGGAACGGGGCTAGTTCTGTTTTGTTTGAGTTAACTGCATAGTTTCTTACTTGTTTCTCCGCTGAGTCTGCTTTGTCAATAGGTTACTGGTGACAGGGGGTGGATACCGGAGAGATATACTGTGGATGTCACAAAAAAGGAGGAGTTTCTCAGTCTCCAAGCTGCTAGATTAGATGGGGAACCCAGAGGTCTCGGGACTAGACTGGTTCCACTCCAGGAACAACAATTAGCAGGTAAGTCTAATTTTACCTTATCCCCCTTTTTGCTTTGTCCTTCCTTGAAGTCTCCCCTATTCCCTCTTTGGCTGCTGTTCTTCCCTTTTTAGTGTTATTTACTTCTAGGACTACTATTTAGCAGTGGAAGCGGCAAGAGCTTAGCTGTCTCACGCAGCTCTCAACTGTGAAAACATACAGTGCCTATTAAGTCTTCACACCTTTGTACATATTCTTTTGTTTAAAAAATGCAATACAAAATCATTAAAGTAGGAGGGTTTCTCTTTTGGGCTGAGTTACACAGAATACACAGCATGAAAGAGCAATTATGGAAATATTCAAAAAGTAATTAAGAATGAGATACCAGAAAGTCTTGACTGCATAAGTCGTTATGCCTTTTGTCACAGCAAACCCAAATTAGCTCCATTTACAAAGATCACCTTAACAGGGCCAAGACAAGCTAAACAGAAATCACCTGTGTCCATTCGCAGTAGTTGAACTAATTCAGATATGCTTGGATGAAGGATGGAGCTGTTTTGTTATATGAAGTGAATTTGAAGCAAAGGTATAAACATACTTAACACAGAGCTGCTGAAAGAGCTACAAGGTGTAAAGTCAGCCCAAGGTATAAATTGTGGGAAGGCTATAAGAACATTTCAGTGTGTTTCAAATATCCCTCCAAAGTCCATAGCCATGAGTTTAGGAAACTGCTGAGGAAATGTCACTGTGAGGTTTTAGATTATTTTAAAAGAACTACAGAGGTTAATGGCTGAAACTGGGGAAAATGTTTGACTGGTCATCACCTTCAAGATTATTCCACTGACATGGCCTGTATGGGAGGGTGAACATAAGAAAAAGACCTACTGATCATACATGTCTGTCAAGCCTAGCGTCCTTTCTCCAATATTGGCCAATCCAGGTCATAAGTATTTGGCAGGATCCCAAAGAACAGAGCCAATCTTTGCTCATAAAAACTCCTATGGAGTGAAGGAGTAGCCTAGTGGATAGAGTAGTGGCCTGGTGACCAAGAGACCAGGGTTCAATTCCCACTGGCACTCATGGGCTTGGGCAAGTCACTTAACCCTCCATTGCCTCAAGCCTGGCTCTATTTCTGGTTGCACTTTGCATAGAAAACCCCCAGGGGCTTCTGGGTCGCTATGAGCCAGCAATGACTTCAACGGCTTGCATTGCATTGGCTTTCCTAAATCTGCTTGGCTAAGAATTGGTTTACTGATGCTTCCTCCAGGAAATTGTCTAAACCCTTTGTATTAGCCCAGCTATGCTAACTGGTCTTACCAAATCTTTCATCAAGAAATTCCATAGTTTAATTGTATGTTAAATAAACAAAAAAAAAAAGATCTCTGGTTTGTTTTAAATGTGCTCTAAGAGTGGCCCTTTTTCTTATTATTTAAAAGGGTAAACCACTGATCCAAATTAACTTTCCACTTCATTCAGGTTTTTATAGACTCATTGATACTGCCATCAAATAATGCTCCAGGAAGTTTAGAAAACATTCAAAATAAAATACAACACAGAAACATGTATCAAAACATCATTTAACACAGGCATAATAAATAACTTAAACAACAAAAAACAATGCAAACTATATTGAATCAATCCTGTCACCTTATCGTTAATCTAATACTCCGGGAAAACTGTCAAGCTTTATACTGATTTTAAAAAATGAACTAATCATCAATGAATTGATGTTCCTCTGGCATTAAATTCCAGAGCCACAGTTCAGTGCTACTAAAAGGATGACACACATCGCATATGCATGCTATTGATTGGTGATCCAAAATCTGAAAGTAATTATTCAGCAGCGAGACTAGAGTGTACAGTCTTGAGTGAAATGGATGGTGCAAAGGAGAGGCCAGGAAATGTAACCCAAGAGTTGGCAATTGCAAGACCTAGTGGCAGCAGAGAGTGTGGCACTGTTCCTGATAGAACCATAGAAGCTGATTATGGGCAGACCCTAGGCCTGGGATGCAAAGAAATGTTAGTGTGAGGCCTCAGTGAGAAAACAAGGGCCTTTCTATGATAAGATCACCTTACTTGTCATTCAGGATAAAATTTTTATTTACAGTATTAATATAGCCTTAATATTCTCCGCTGTTTTGACATAAGTACCTACTGTGCGGTGAAGGAAAAAAAAAGAGGTAGCGTGGTGGAGAGTTTTCCCTTCTCTTGAGTTGTTCCCCTTGTTGCATGTTATTTAAATAGGTGGAATTTGAAAGGGGGAAAGGGGAAGCCTGGGGAGGGAAGCATGATGATGGAACTTAAGAGAGCGGAGTAGTGTAGAAAGCACTGAAAGCAAATATGATATTACTGTTTGCTGGTTAATGTTCTAGTGGTGTATTTCTTGACACAGAACACTAGAGTCCATGAAACTGTGTTGTGACTGTTAAGGGTACACTGGGCTGCGGAGGTAGAGTGAATGGTGGAATTGGGAGGGAGGGGTTACATAGGGTAACAAGCACATGAGTCTTAAAATAATAACTTTGAATGTTGATGGCTTAAAAGCCTAATAAAAGAAGCAAAACAGACATTGCCTTTTTGCAAGGGACTCGTTTGACTGGAATGGAGCATGAAAAGTTGCTAAAAGATCATTGGGAAGAGATATAATACTCCATGTGTAACTTCAAAAAGAGAGGGGCTGCAGCCCACATAAGAGTGTTCCCTTTGTCCAGTATGAGATCAGCTGGGAAAAGTAATTTCGATAAGAGGAAGAGTTGATCAGGCCAAGTTATCTAGATACTGTAAGCTATCTGTTTAGGCCTGAATAACAGGCCTAAACTAAATGCATTGACAGCAGCTATTACTGCTGCTTTTAAACATTTATATAGCTCTACAAGGCATATGCAGCACTGTACAAACATAAAGAAGATACTCCCTGCTTGTAGAGCTTACAATTTAATCAAGATAGACAGAACAATACAAGAGAAACAAGGGGAATTTAAATAGGGAAGGGAAGATCCAAAGAGGTAAGCTTTTAGCATAGATTTGAAGAGGGGGCAAGAAGAAACTTCACGTAAAGATAGAGGAAGTTTGCTCCATGCATAAGGAGCAGCAAGGTGAAAATATCGAAGTCTGGAGTTTGCAGAAGAAAAAAAGGGCATAGAGAGAAGAAAGCCAGAGGAAGAACGGAGTTCACGAGGAGGGGTGTAGGGAGAGAGAAAAGAGGAAGGGTAATGAGGGGCAGTAGAATGAATGCATTTATGTGTTAGAAGGAGAAGTTTGAATTGGATACAGAAATGGAAGAACCAGTGAAGTGATTTTAGAAGAGGGGTTATATGAGTGTTTTGGGGTTGGCAGAAGATTAGCTGCGCAGCTGAGTTCTGGATAGATTGAAGAAGAGAGAGATGACATTGAGGGAGACCAGCAAGGAGGAGATTGCAATAGTCAAGAGTGGACAAGAGCCTTCATAGTGTGTTCAGAGAGGAAGGGACAAATTTTGTTAATGTTGTAGAGAAAGAAACGGCAGGTTTTAGCTATATGTTGAATGTGTGGAGAAGAAAAGGTAGAAGTCAAAGATGACCTCAAGGTTGTGGGCTGCGGAAACAGGAAGAAGAAGAGTGTTGTCAACAGTGATAGAGAGAGAAGGAAGTGGGAGGAGGGTTTAGGGAGAAAAATAAGTTTAGTTTTAGCCATATTCAATTTTGGGCAATGGTGAGACCTCCAGGCGGCGATGTCAGATAAGCAAGTAGAGATACGAGTTTGGAGCAAAGTAGAGATGTCAGATGTAAATAGATAGATTTGAGAGTTGTCAGCATAAAAATGATACTGAAAGCCATGGGAAGTGATGAGGGCACCAAGGCTAGTGCAAACTGTTGGAAAAAAACACCACTTACAACATCCAAAAAGCTTAAGATTGACCTGGAGCAATCTGGAATAGTGGTTTCAACCCGCACCATATGCCACGCACTAAAGAAAGAACAACATCATGGACAAAGTTCAAGGAGGACCCCGCTGCTCAAAGACCGACATAAAAAGGCACGCCTGATGTTTGCTCATACCCACTTTGAGAAACCACAATCCTTCTAGGGAAAATGTTCTGTGAACAGATGAAACCAAACTTGAGCTCTTTGGCAATGCAGACCAGCGATACATTTACAGGCAAAGAAATGAAGCTTATAAGGAAAAAAAAACATCCTTCCTACAGTTACTGTACATATGGTGGAGGTTCCATAATGCTGTGGGGCTGTTTTGCTGCCTCAGGAACTGGAGGCCTGGAACGTATTAAAGAAATCATGAAGGCAGAGGACTACCAAGGTATTTTGGAATGAAATGTGCTACCTAGTGTCAGAAAGCTGGGTCAAAGGTCATGGGTCCTCCAGCAGGACAATGACCCAAAACATTCATACAAACGTACAAAAGTACGGTTAAAAAGGAACAAATTGACTGTTTTAAATTGACCAGCAATGAGTCCTGATCTCAATCCAATCAAGAACCTTTGGAAAGAGCTGAAATCTGCAATTGGTAAAAGGAATCCTGGAAACATTCATGAGCTGGAACAAATTGCAGTTGAAGAGTAGGAGAAACTACCAGCAGACAGATGTATGAAACTTATAAATGGCTTCAAGAAACGTTTGGAGGCTGTCATCACTGCCAAGGGTTGTGCAACCAAATATTAGTGAAGGGTGTCATTAATCCTGTGCATATCATGTTTTGTTTTTTTCTCAGAAATTACTGCATCTAAGTTGCACAGACATCTTTTTTTTATTGTTGTATACCTTTGAACATACGATTAAAAAAATTATGATGACATACAGTTGGAATATTTCCAAATTCTCAAGATATTGTATACAATATTCCTAAAATGCAAGGGTGCCAATAACATTGACCAGAACTGTATGCTCAAATGTTGCCCAACAAAACCTTTTTGTTTTCTGACCACCCTGATTCTCTGTATAGGTTTTTTTAGCTTCTTCTAACAGTTGTAGTTTTAGTTTTACCTCAGACATGACTGCTGTGAGACATCCTACAAAATATGAGTTGCTGTATTATCTGCATTATTCAGATCTACTAAACGTTTTCTTTTTTATCAATAATGTGGCTGTTGAGCACACCTTGTAAAAGCTCTATTACAGCCACCTCCATTTCTATTTCTTATTACCACCACCACGAGAATATTCTTGTTGGCGTGTATTTCTCTAACCCTGTAGAAAACTACTGATCTGCTTTAAGAAAACATTGGCCTCTTTGCCTCTAGTCGCTGCCTTCTAGAATAGAAGGAATTATACAAAACCCGTAGCAGAAACCGTATCTGTAAGTGGGTGATTCTCTACTGTTTATAATGTCTAAAGCTTGCTCAGTACCCAACCCAAAATGATTTGTTTCCCTATTAATAAAGCAAAATTCATCAGAATATGTTATACTGTTAAAACATTTGACTGGCCATATCCACCTATTTACAAACTCTACATATCTTAACAAATTAAACTCTACTGGGACATGTGAAATACTCTGTACATCAGGAGTGCCTTTCATACTCTACAACAGAATCATCAGTCTTGTACTTTTTATCCATGGTATCCACAGCCAAAGACTCATTCTCTGAACAGTTGTCTCTGTGCTGCCTCTTTTCTCCTGCTTTTCTTGGGGAGGATTGGCCTAGTGGTGGGGCAAGGTACTTCAGGCTGGAAGGTCGGGGGTTCAAATCCCACTAGAGGACAGCAACCTTGGGCCGGAAGGACTGGGGTTTCTAGTCCCACAGGTGCTCCTTGTGGTCTTGGGCAAGCCACTTAACCCTCCATAGCCCATGTTCCCTGTAAAATAGTTATCTCCAAGTTATAATGCCCTGTTCAATGTAATTTCAGTTTGTTCAATGTAAACCGCACTGATGCAGAATAGTGCGGTATATAAGAGAATGTAAATAAATAAATTACATTGATTTTCATGGTGCCTGGATTTGTCTCTAGATTTGATGAAATTTGAGGGGGCTCCATTTGCCTGGATGCTATTGGCCCAGCCAAAGATTCCCTCTGATTCAACGTCCTTGTGTAACCGCTTTCTCCTGAGGCTGCAACAACTCGGCCAATTTTCAAGATTTTTGGTTTGACATAAGGTTGAAGAGTCTCCATTTGCATGGATGTTGTTGCCTCTTCAGGCTCATTTTTTGACCTGTCAATAAAAAGTACAAAATCATGAATCTATCAAGTGCTGCTTATTTGTTCTCATATAACGTTCATGTTGCAAAAAAAAAAAAAATACTCCCTACCAACATCTCTTTTAAAATTAAATGCTTACTTTTATGCTGTAACACATTTTCATGTTGTGTAAGCCGTTGCTTTGAGCTGCATGACTATTCTTTGCCATTCTGCTAACTTATCTTCTCCGGGAATAAGCAGGAAGTCAGTCCTCACATATGGGTGACGTCTGCACCAATGGAGCCCTTGCGGAAACATCTCCCAGCTTTCAAAGAAAGCCTTTGGGTGTTGCCACCACGCATGCATGGTTCTCTTCCCGCTTCCCGCCAAAGGGTGCCATCTTGCTCAGTCTCCTTTTTTCCGTGGAGCCCTTCAGACGTCTGTCTGGCCTGTCCCCGGAAAAAGTTGATTTTCTGCCTGAGTTTTATACTCTCCTCCAGTTCTGCACTGATATTCTTCCCACCACCCGACATCGCTGTCTTGGCATTGAGTTTGGATCCTTTTTGTAGTGCTTTCCTCCTTGGTGTCTTCCTGACTTTTTACCAACTGGCAGCTCAGCGGGTCTTCGACCTTGCTGGGGTATGTTTTTTCCCTATGGCTACCAGTGGTTTTAAAAAGTGTGATCAGTATGCCAAAATTGTCTTTGACTGACACACATGACTGCTACCTTCACTGTCTTGGGCTGTACCATGACCCCACAGCATGCAGTCTCAGCAAAATATGTCCTCCAAGGCCCTCCTGAGCCGCCAGCAGCAGCACAATAAGTTTTTCCCCGAGTCCCCAGTACTTCCGAAGGCCAAGGCATCATCTGAAGCCACAGCATCTCGGAGCGGCTCTACAGAACCTGAGTGGTGCCGTGGTCCTTCAGAGAGGGGGTCTCCCTCAAGGGAACCCAAGAAGAAGAAGACCTCAAAGGCGGCATCCCTGGATTGATCCGACAGGCTGGGTACGTCCCTAGCCAGGTCCCGCAGTCCGAGATGCTCGTCCGAGGGATCAGAGAGGGAGCAGCCTGCAAAGGTCCCCTGAAAGAACTCAACCTCGGGCCAGCCTCGATCGCCAGACACCATCCTCGTCGAGTATTCCCTTTTGGGGGAACTGGTGTTGGGCCCGATTCCCCCAGTGCCTGTGCTGATGGCTGCGGAGCCTTCTGGCCTGGAGTCCAGAATGACGGCCCTAGAGCGCAGTTTGCCAGTACCACTGGTTCCTCTGCCCCGACCACCAGGTTCTCGACATCAAAGACATCCCTGGAGGCTGAGCCGAACCTCGAGACCCTTCGGTCTCAATCCATTTCCCACTCGACAGGGTCACGCACCAGCCGCAGGGAAGGCCACCAGGGTTAGCCCCAAGACTGCAGATCACCCTTCCATCAAGTCCTTGATGGACTACTCTGAGTGGGAACATAAGAACTGAAGATATGCCATATTGGGTCAGACCAAGGTCCATCAAGCCCAGTATCCTGTTTCCAACAGTGGCCAATCTAGGTCATAGCAGTTTCCCCAAAAGACACAGGTTCCACAATGCTTGTACTGGGGCAAGCAGTGATATCCTGGGTCCCTTTTAATAATGGCTTATGGACTTTTCCTCCAGGAACTTGTCCAAACCTTTTTTTAAACCCAGCTATACTAACAGCTTTTACTACATCCTACGGTAACAAATTCCAGAGTTTGATTACACGTTGAGTGAAAAAATGTTTTCTCTTATTAGTCTTAAATAGGTTACCCTGTAGCTTCATTGCATGTCCCCTAGTCTTTCTATTTTCTGATGATGTAAACAATCAATCTACGTTTACTCATTCCACTCCATTCATTAATTTATAGACCTCTATCATATCTCCCCTCAGCCATCTCTTTTCCAGGTTGAAGAGTCCTAACCTTTTTAGCCTCTCTTCATAGGGGTATCTGTCCATCTCCTTTATCATTTTGGTGGCTCTTCTCTGTACTTTTTTCTAATAACCCTATATCCTTTTTAAGATATGGTGACCAGAATTGCACACAATATTCAAGGTGCGGTTGCAACATGGAACGATACAGAGGCATTATAATATCTTTTGTTTTATTTTCCATCCTAGCATTCTATTTGCTCTCTTGGCCACCGCTGCACACTGGGCAGAGGGTTTTAACATGTTATCCACGATGATGCCTAAATCTTTTTCCTGGGTGGAGGATGGAGGATGAGGAGTCACCTGACATCCGTTGCCATCGAGATGTCCACTCGGACTCTCCCATTTCTGAACCCTGGCAGCTGTCTCCGCCAGAGGATATGGCATTCCTTGACTTCATCAGGGACATATCTAAGGCCTTAGCATTCCCGACAGAATCAGAGGAGGATCCTTGGGTGGAGGAGTTAGAAATCTTCCAGTACGAGGCCCCTCCGAGGAAATCGCTAACGATCCTCATCCCTCCCATCCTCGAACGGCTGATGTTCTGTATGTGGGAGACACCAGCATCGGTGCTGGTGGTGAGCAAGTGTCTCCACTGGATGAATCGAGTCCGCCAGAACCCAGGCTTCCAGAAAGCCCAGCTCCTGCACAACTCCATGGTGGTGGAGTCGGCCATGCATCGACTGAAGAGTCAGAAGATGCATTCCTCGGTGCCACCCAGCAGGGAGGCACACACCTTTAAATGCCCTCGGCAGAAAGTGTTACCAGTGCTCAATGCTCTTCGGCCACACCCAGGCCTACCAGCTGTACATGGGCATGTACCTGAGACCTGGCAAAAGAAATTGCCAGGTTCTCAGCTGGTCTCTCTGAGGAGCCCCTGCAGCGGTTCAAGAACCTGGACAAGGCCATCCATGAGTGCTCCAAGTTTGTCTCAGGCAGCCTATGACTTCTTCGAGTCGGTGGCTCGAGTAGTGGCGGTGGGCATTGGTGCCTGATGCCAACTTGGCTACAGTCGTCCAACTTCAAGCAATGGGTTCAGGACAAGCTGGTCGATGTTCCATGCCAAGTAGAGAACCACTTTGGCAAGCCCATGACCGACAAGGTCGCCGAGCTGGAAACTGAGTTCATGACGAGGACCAGGTTCTCTAAAAAGACAGCTGCCTCTCCCTGATGGAAGGGTTCAGGTAAAAAGCCCTTCTACCCGAGGATAGGGGCTGCTTACAGAAACTACCTTATCTTTTCAGGCCAGGGTCAGCAGGCCAAGGGACATAGGCATGGCCCTCATAAGCAGAAGGCTCCCAAGCCCCAGGAACAGGCCCCAGCCCAGCCAGGGGGGAGCTTTTGACTCCTTGGGTATAGCCTCTCCACCTCAAGGAGGTCAGCTGTTCACAGGGGGATGTCTGATCCACTATGCCCAAATGTGGCTAACTATCACCACCGATTCCTGGGCACTTCGGGTCGTCAGGGAGGGCTGCCTCCTCCATCTGACTCAGAACCTCTCTCTTACTTTCTGGGAGAGCCCCTCAGGTCTTCCCTTCACTGGGACCTTCTATTAAAGGAACTTGCAGATCCTCTCGAGGACAAAGCGGCAGAACCTGTACCCCACCATCTCAAGGGCCAGGGGTTTTACTCCAGGTACTTCCTAGTTTCTAAAAAGACAGGAGGCCTCAAGCTCATCCTCGACTTCGCAACCTGAACAAGTTCCTGGTGAGGGAGAGTTAAAGATGCTCTTCCTTGGAACATTGCTGCCTTACCTCCAGCAGGGAGATTGGCTATGTTCCTTGGATCTGAAGGATGCCTATACCCACATCCTGATTCAGCTCAACCACAGGCAGTATCTGTGATTCATGGTGGGGGGGGGGGGCCCACTACCAATACAGGGTGCTGCCTTCAGATTGGCCTCCGCCCCAAGGGTTTCCACAAAATGCCTGGTGGTCGTAGCTGCCTTTCTCCGCCTTCAGGGGGTCTTTGTCTTCCCCTTCCTGGAAGACTGGCTCATAAAAGTGGGCACGGCCTCAGAGGTGAATCAGAGTACCGCATGCACCATCCAGGTCCTGCAACACTTGGGGTTTGTGATAAACTTTCCCAAGTCTTACCTTCTCCCTTCACAGTCTCTGGAGTTCATAGGGGCAAGACTGGACACCCTCCAGGCAAAGGCCTTCCTGCCCAGAGATCAAGCTGACCATCTCGGGGCCCTTGCCCTGGACATTCAGCTCACGGCTTCTCTTGAGGGTAACCGTGGTTTTTCTCTATAGGCTTTCGGTAGCCTGTAGCTAGGGAGTCCCATATGTGAGGACTGACTTCCTGCTTGTTCCCAGAGAAAGCATAACAGGTGTTCTCCGGGGACAGCAGGAATCAGTCCTCACAATCCTCCCTCCTCCCCTTGGAGTTGCTCCTTTACCATCTTTTTTTGCTGTCTTTTAGCTATGTCATCTGACTGAGCAAGATGGCACCCTTGAGTGGGAAGGGGACCATGTATGCATGGTGGCATCTCCCAAAGGCTTTCTTTGAAAGCTGGGTGGATGCTTCCACGAGGGCTCCATGGTGCCGACGTCATATGTGAGGACCGATTCCTCGGAGAACACCTGTTATAGGTGAGTAACTATGCTTTCTATACTGTCAAATTAAATACATACAAATATGTTGATAAATCAGATTCACTAGGAGGGATTATTTAATACATCTTGAGACCCTATGAACACTTTGGGAATTTAGTGGGGGTAAAATCTTTTATTTTACTATATGCATATTCACACTATGCCCATATGCCTTTTGATTTTTTTAGTCAAAATCATATACAGTAGATGCTAAAATCTTTCATTTTTCTTATTCTACCCTACCAACACATGCTGTCTTACAAATACATAGTATTCACAACACACTTGGACTTTCAGCTGTTTTTCTTCTATAATTAATTACCTACATTAATAAATTTACTTTGCTGTTCATCTTTAACTTTTTTTTTTAAATTTTATTTATGCAATTTTAACATAATAACAAGAATTAGACTTGTCCAGAAAGAGACACCACGTCAAGATAATAAAGCAATCGTTACAAAACTAACAAAAAATGGTAAGTAATATTAAGACCTTGCCCAAAAACCAACAATATTAGGAGGGAAAGATCACAAATCAGAAGAAAATCCATACGGACATCTTAAACAGGCAATAGGCAAACTGTAATTGGGTTACTACACCTTTTGCTATTCCAGCTGGGAGATCCGATCTGTGTCCATGTGAACAGCCTGTTAGATCTGGCTGGTATTTTAACAGAGTCAGACAAATACAGAGAATGATTTTTAAACTTTGTGCATATTGTCTACTAGAAAAGAAACCTAGGTGGTGTTTTTTTTCCTTATGGTGTATGTTCCATGGATGGAGGGCTCCATTTTCCTGTGACTTACATTTATTCACACTGATGATGGTTTCCAGTGTTGATATCAACATGGCAGGTAGGACCTTTGTCCTTGTATTGGGAGTGGGGGGGGGGGGGTAGCACCATTTTCTTTTGATAAACCTCTGGTCACACTTATGATAATTTTTGTGATGTTATCAATATGGAGGACAAAGATGGCCACTGGACCCATGTGGTCATTCACTGAGGCAGCCATATTGGATATGTTGTCATGTGGGCATGAATTTGGGTATTTCTATGATGTTTTGGGCATGGCTAATTACCATATCCTGTACATCATCAAAATAAGCAGAGTGGGCCATCGGGAGCATGGCTAAGGCTGGACATCACACTAGAAATGAAAATTAATTGGAGGAAAAGTTAAGTGGGTGTGGTATGATCCAGAATTCAACACTGGTTGGCTAATTTGACCTGCAAAGTAGGTTTGAGAAAAACTATGTAGATACTACTGCTTCAGCCTCAAAGTTCTTTATTTTCTTGCCTTGCATATAAAATTATACAGTTATGGAGGTTAGAGGGGAGCTGAAGTTTGGTCTCTCCATTCTTCTGGGCTTTTCTATGTATTTTGACCTAAGTAGAGTATGAATTACTTGATAATAGCGAAAGAGGAATTGTGGACGGTAATACATAGACATGCAAAGCCACAAAGTAATTGTGCCATGCTTAAGATGCACATAACTGTTTCAGAAGTTCTCAATTTTGTTTAAATTTCTTACATACTTTAAAACGAGGAGTCAAACCAGCAGCTACTAAAAAGTAAAGTAATATTATGGAATAGGTAATATTACAACATTGGGATCCAGAGGAGTAATAGCCATAGACCTAAAATTTATGAAAGTAATTAAACAGGATAGCTCCTTGTTAGATTTCATATTGATTGCATTATTTACACTAAACTGGCAAATAACTGGCTACTGAGGATAAGCTGAAGATTTCTCAGAGTAAAGGCAGCATTTATGATGTGGTTAGATCAAAGACCTCAAGACATCTGATTGCTGATGTAGCTGTGCATGAAATGAGTCAGAAGTTGCAAAGATGTCTTACATATTGGGACATGGATCGTATGAAGCATGAACCAAGGGACGTTGAAAGTGGTCAAGAATGAAATGGAATATGTACAACTCGATCTGTTTGGTGTCAGCGAACTGAAATGGACTGGCATCGGGCACGTTGCATCTGATGATCACATGGTATAATATGTTGGAAATGAAAGACAAAGAAGAAATGGTGTTTCATTTATAATTAAGAAGAAAATTGCAAGAACTGTAATGAAATACAGTGCAGTCCGTGAACGCTTAATTTCTATTTGTCTAAAAAGAATACCCAATACTGAAAAAGACTCTGTATTACAACTAGAAAGTAAACTTGGCTATATCAGCGACTGCTTATATCAAAAACATAAGAAAACATCTATATCTAATTTCTGAATAGATGACAACGTGGTCTCAGTATTACCGGGCTTAAGTCAGAAAACCGACTAAACGCCCTCCCTTAACATCAATGACCACTATCCTGTTGTCAGCTGTTTTTTCCAAAAAGTGCAAAATTTAAATATTTCTTTAAAATGCTTAGCTTAAAATGCTTAGCTTTGAAGAGCTTTCCAAGCTTAGACAAGGGTGTTGCTTCCCAACGCATCAAGCACTACGCGTTTCTCCAAACAAGGGTTCCTCAGGGGAAAACTTGCTAAGCTCTATAACGAAAAACAAACAGTTCAAGTTAGCTTTTACTTTCAATTAGTAAAATACTTGTTTTCGTCACTGTAATCATCCACTTTCTGTAATAAAGATTCTACCATTACCTTAAACACCCGCTAGCGTCCCTACTACAAAGAGTCTTTGTTAAACTGCTGAACGGTGGTGAAAAAACCGCTGCACATGCGCAGCTTATATAGCTCCAGCTGAATGATAATGAATGATGATGATGGGAACCCCAACAAAATGACATCACAGGCAGGACTCCCATTCAACTCGGGCATTTAACCCCTGAGGACTGACTGTTTGTAGTTTATGAATCCATTGTTGTTCCATATATATCAACGTTTGATCCCTCGTGCGTCCTAGCTGCGGGCGAAGTATTTGGGTAATACAAAAGGAACATAAATCTTCAAACGTATGGTGCATTGACAGGCAATGTTCAACTATCGGAGCTTCAAGACGTTTGCACTTTAACTTGCTTTTGTGCTCATTGATCCGTGTTCTTAAAAAGAATACCCATCAGCAGAACTATAATTCAGGTGTGTGCCCCAACAACAGCTGCAGAAGAGGACAAGGTTGATGAGTTCTATGAATATGTACAAGTTGAAATTGACAGAACATGCAAACAGGATATCCTGATAAGGCAAAGTAGTTGGAAAATATGGACTTGGCAACAGAAATGAAGCAGGAGAAAGACTGATAGGATTCTGCAAGACCAATGATCTATTCATCTCAAACACCTTCTTCCAGCAACAAAAGCACCGACTGTACATGTGGACTTCACCCAATGGATTGTACAAAAATCAAAATGACCACATCTGTGGAAGACAATGATGAAAAAGCTTGATAACATCAACAAAGACAAAACCTGGAACTGACAGTGGTACAGATCACCAACTACTAGTATGTAGACTCAAGCCAAAGCTGAAAAAGAGCAAGCCACTCATTAATGTAGCAAACTATGACCTACACTGGAATTTAAAGACTGCTTGCAAAATCAATTTGCTGTTTTAGATACAAATGACAGAGTTCCAGAAGAGTTATGGGACGACATCAAGAAAGCTGTGTTGGAAGAAAGCAAGAAGTCTCTACAAAAGCAGCTTGAAAAAGCAAAAATGGCCAAAATGGATGATTGAAGAAACTCTGAAAATTGCCCAGAAATGCAGAGAAGCTAAAGCCAGAAGAGAAAGAGAAGCAATCACAGAACTCAGAGATTTCCAACGTGCAGCAAGATAAGACAAGGAAATGCACTACAATGATGTATGCAAGGAAATAGAATCAGAAGCTATTAGAGGAAGAACAAGATCAGCTTTCCTAAAGCTATGAAAGAAAAAATTTCAGCATAAAATTGGAATGTTACAAGATGCTCAAGGATCCATGTTGAATGATGCTGAAAAGATCAAGAAAAGCTGAAAAGAATATACAGAGTCATCATACCATAAAGATAAGTGGAACAACAGCCATTTCAACCTGTACCTTATGATTAGGAACCATTGATAAGGCTTTCAATGCTGCTTCGATGACTTCTTTCATTATTAAAGAACAAAGCACCAGGCATTGATGGCATTCCCATTGAAGTATTACAGCAATAGTATGAAGCTGTTACCATACTTACAAGGCTCTGCCAGGAAATTTGGAAGACAAATTCATGGCCAACTGACTGGAAAAGATATGTGATTAAACCAATACTGAAAAAAGATGATCTGACTGATTGTGGAAATTATCGCACAATTGCTCTGATCCCATACGCCAGCAAAATTCTACTTATGATCATCCAGTAGAGACTACAAACATACCTGGAATGAGAACTGCCTGAAGTGCAAGCAGGGTTCAGGAAAGGGTAAGGAACAACAGACATCATGCCGGATGTGAGATGAATCCATCTCATATGTGTTTTATTGACTACAGCAAGGTTTTTGACTATGTAAATCATGAGAAACTCTGGGCCACATTAAGAAGCATGGGTATACCAGAACACCTGATCATTTTCTTGCACAATCTTTACGTTGATCAAGAAGCAACAGTTCAAATGGAACTAGGAGAAAAAGAATGATTTAAAAATCAGCAAAGCTGTATGACAAGGCTGCATTCTTTCCCCCTACCTCTTTAATTTATATGCAGAACAAATCATCAGAGAAACAGGACTGTATGAAGACAACCGAGATGTGAAGATTGGTGGAAAACGCATCAACAGCCTTCGTTATGCTGATGATACCACGTTACTGGCTGAAAGTTAAGACAATCTGAATCATTTGCTTCTCAAGATCAAGAATGTAGTCTTAAAATAGGCCTACACCTTAATGTTAAGAAGACAAAGATCCTGAAAGCTGACAAAATCAATAAGTTCATCATTGATAAAGAAGAAATTGAAATAGTTGACTTTAACCTACTTGGATCAACAATCAAAAAAGAAAGGACAAGCAGTCAAGAAATCTGACGATGCATTGCTCTTGGCAGTATGTCTATGAAAGACCTAGACAAGATTCTCAAGAGCAGAGATGTTTCTCTCCATACAAAGATTAGTCTTGTCCAAGTCATGGTATTTTCAGTAACATCATATGGATGTGAATGTTGGACAGTGAAAAAGAAAGGAAGAAAATTGATGCCTTTTTTTTTTATTTAGCATTTTCTGAATAACAATATTACAGCAAGGAAAACAAGAAAAAGAGACAGGATTATAATATCCAAAAGCATATAAAACACATTACAACAGAGTGCATTTGAAATTAAACCAAGAAAATAGGAAATAGGAGCTAGAAAACTCCACATTGGGGAACAACAAATCTCACCATCCTAAACTCAAACAACCTCTTTTTCAGACAAAAATAATTGCAATTGAGAAACATCAGTATACACTAGAGTTTGGCCCTCAAAAGTAACAATACACCGACAAGGATATTTCAAGAAAAAGGAGGCCCCCAATGCCAACACACGAGGTTTTAATGCCAGGAATTGCTTGCGCCTAACCTGGGTAACTCTGCCTACATCCGGAAATACTAGAAGTTTTTGACCACAAAAAGCAATTTCTCGGTGTTTAAAATAAGCACGCAAAACAGACAATTTGCTGGATTCAGACCCAAAAGTTACCACAAGGGTGGCACATTTGGGAATGTTATCCACAGAATCTTGCAAAAAAGCTGTAAGATCCTGTCCAACCGAGAAATCTAAAGACTCTAAAGGATCTTGTTCTTTATCTAAAGGAGAAGATCGAACTGACAAATAATACATATGAGTAATATCTAAATCTCCTGATAATTTTAAAACCTCTGTACAGTACTTCTTTAACAGAATATCAGAAAATAACAAATGTGTAATTGGGAAATTCAAAAAACGCAAGTTTTTAGCCTGAGACTGATTTTCCAAAACCTCCAGCCGAAAAGAAAGAGAATCACGTAATAAAGCAACCTCATTATCTGAGCGAGACTGGAGTAGAGAATCAGTCCGGGCCTCAAACGTAGAAAAAGAAAACAACTGTTTTTCATTATGCTGCATTTTATCAACAACATCATGAGTAAATTGGCAAAGAGAAGATACCGTAGAGGTTAAACGAGCATCAATATTATATAAAGCAGACCAAATATCCTTAAGTGTCACTTCCCCAGTCAAGGGAATAACAGCCATCCCTTCACAGTATGTCGGAGAGACAGGGCGCGGAATTGGAGGAGCCCCTTCAGGAGACAAATCCAATAGTGTAGATGACAAAGGAGGTAGAGGGAGCTGCGGCGGTGTCCGTGAATGGGAGCTTAACGAAGCCCCTTCCAGAGACGATACGGTGGGTAGCAGGGAAGTCAGATGCTTATCCATGGGGCCTATCGTCTTACCTCCCTGCGTCTTGACTTCAGACTTAGCAGTTGACTTTGCTTTCCGTTTCCCCATGGCGATGACTCACAGCACCGTAGCTTCTCAGCTCCTCAGAAGCGCCAAAGGGGCGCACAAGGGGCGTAACCTGCCCCTTGAACCACGCCCCTTATACCATGCCACGCAGGCCGTGACACGCGGCCGCGTATAGGAGCCGCCGGGTTATGTAGAGGCAGGGGGAGGGGTCCTCCACAGCCGGGACCGCCCTCCTTGTGCCTGCCCGATGGTGAAAGTCCAGGCACCTGCTAACCGCTCCCATGGCAAAGGAGATCTCTGGCCGCGTCTGTTCCCCCGAACCAAGCACTCTCCCGAAAATTGATGCCTTTAAATTATGGTGCTGGTGCCGAATACTGTGCTTATCCTGGACTAACTGAAGAACAAACCAGTGAGTACTAGAGGAGATCAAACCTAAGTTTTCCTTAGAAGCTCAGATGACAAGATTTCGACTTTCATACTTTGGATATATCATGCGAAGAGAGAGATTGTTAGAGAAAGACATCATGTTTGGTAAGGTAGGTTAACGTAAAAGAGGAAAGCTGGCAATGAGATGGATTGATAGAGTGGCATCCATAGCTGCTGTTATTGTATCAACAATGAGCCACCTGACTCCAGGGGCGCGGCCCAAGGCGGGTGCGGGGCCATGTGCGGAGATTAATTGTGGTTCCTCATTTGCATAAGGAACCTAATTTGCATAACTATTTGCCTAATGTTAACATGCGCTTTTGGTAAACATGCCTCTTAATGAGTGTCTGAATAAAGAAAGACTAACAGATTTCTACATTACTATATTGCAGTGACAACCTCCAGGCCCATTAGGAACAGCACTATCAGGACTCACAAAGCACCTAACCCTACCTATCAAAAGGCAACGCTGCAGATATTAAAACCAGTACATCTCAGAGAATACCAATACATCTCACTGGGGGAAAGAGAACAAGTGGGACTGTCAAATAGAAACAATATGAACAGAATACCTCAATGTGGTTACACATGCAGAACATAGACTGTCACCACACAACAAGGGATCACAATTTAGAAATAGGAAGATGATAATTAAACTGGGAACTCCAAAAGCCAAACATGAAATGTACAACACTGGAGAAATAAAACTATAAATTAATTTCTGTTTGCACTAAGCAAAAACGCGAAAATTTTAGCAATACACACTTCCCAGACCTAACATATTCCAGTAGTTTTCTACCTTCTGTTTGGGATTTATTTTTCAGTTGCAATTGCTCCAGGTCACTTTCTTCTAGTTTCTTTGTGTCTTCTGCGAGCTATCCATTTGTCCTTTCTTCTCTTTTAGATTTTTTCCATTCTCTCTCTATGTCTGCTTTAACAAACTGATCTATCCCCTTTTGCTCTTTCCCCCTTTTCTTTCCTTATTCCTTTATCACCCACTCAAATTTCACCCTTCCATTCTCAATTCCCACTTACTCTCCCAATACCTAGCCCATCGTAGACTTTTCTTCCCTCCCACACAAAATATCTTTTCCCCTCTCCATTCTCATTTCCCATCCCCAACCGTTTCTAGTCCTCCCCCAAAATCATCTTCCTTATATTTCTAGACCCACCCAACATCCACTTCCTTCTAGTCCCAAGCCCCCACATCAGCCCATTTCCAGTCCTAGCCCCCCATATGCTTTTTTTCCAGTTCCATTCCAGCCCCCCATCAGCTCATTTCCACTCCAAGCTCTCCCATCAGCCAATTTCCAATCCTAGCCCCCTTGTCAGCCCATTTCCAGCCCTATTCCAACTCCTCTCAGCCCGCTTCCAGTCCTATTCCCCCATTAGCCATTTCCAGTCCTATTCCAGTCCATCACCCATTTGCAGTCCAAGCTCCCCCATCAGCCCATTTCCAGTCCTAGCCCCCCCTATGCTCTTTTCCAATTCTAATCCTAGCCCCCTCGTCAGCCCATTTCCAGTCCTAGGTCCCCATATGCGCTTTTCCTGTTCCATTCCAGCCCCCTCGTCAGCCCATTTCCAGCCCCCATCAGCTCATTTCCAGTCCTATTCCAGCCCCCATCAGTCCATTTCCAGTCCTAGCCCCCCAAATGCCCTTTTCCAGTTCCATTCCAGCCCTCTATCAGCCCATTTCCACTCCAAGCTCCCCAATCAGCCCATTTCCAGCCCCCATCAGCTCATTTCAAGTCCTATTCCAGCCCCCATCAGTCCATTTCCAGTCCTAGCCCCCCATATGCCCTTTTCCAGTTCCATTCCAGCCCTCTATCAGCCAATTTCCAGCCCCCTCGTCAGCCCATTTCCAGTCCTAGCCCCCCCATCACAGCCCATTTCCAGACCAAGTCCCCCCCATCATAGCCCATTTCCAGTTCTAGCCCATCCCACCATTACAGCCCATTTGCAGTCCTAGCCCCTCCATCACGGTCCTTTTCCAATCCAAGTACCCCATCACAGCCCATTTGCAGTCCTAGCCCCCCCCCCCCATCACAGCCCATCCAGTTCTAGCCCTCCCATCACAGTCCATTTCCAATCCAAGTCCCCCCCATCACAGCCCATTTGCAGTCCTAGCCCCTCCCATCACAGCCCATTCAATCCTAGCCCCCCCCCCATTAGAGCCCATTTCCAGCCCCAGTTCTCCCTCCCTCCATCATAGCTCATCCAGTCCTAGCACCCCCCCCCCCCCCCCCCCGAACAGCCCCGGGGCCATCTAAAGGGATGGAGAGGGAGCTGGGGAATCCCAGGCGAGGCCCTGGTTCCCTCTGCACAGCCGCTAGTGTGAGGAGTCTTTTCCCTCATGCTAGCAGCTATATCTGTAAAGCCATGAATGCTGGGAAAGGTTAAAGGGCATTGCCTTTAACCTTTCCCGGCATGCCCTTTAACCTCTCCCGGCATTCGCGGCTTCACAGATACAGCCACTAGTGTGAGAGAAAAGACTCCTCATGCTAGCAGCTGTGCAGAGGGAGCCGGCCCGGGGCCTAGGGTTGCCAACTGGCTCCAGATGCACCCGACAGGCTTGATCCAGTCCTGGGTTTACCCTATTGCATGCAGTGACTTGTAGTTTTTCTTTTCTTATGGAGTGCAATGGAGAAATCAGAACTACATATCCCTGCATGCAATGAGGTAAACCCAGGACTAGATCAAACCTGTTGGGTGCATCTGGAGTCAGTTGGCAACCCTACCGGGGCCTCACGCGGGCTTCCCCGGCTCCCTCTGCAGCTGTCCACATTATGCATTAATGGTGTTTGTGAGGGCCCCCCTGAAGCACGGGGCCCTGTGCGAACAACATTATCCCACAATGGATGGGCTGGCCCTGCCTGACTGACAACCGAACACAGTTTATATCCATTATCTAGACGGGTCGCCATTTGTTGACATAGACTTGACGGCACTTAACAGCAACAACATTTACACTAAAAATGAAGCCAAAACAGAACCTCAAACTGTAGAACTCTGGTCTTAACAACAACAAAAATAGCCTCCTTCTCTTTCATGGCACTTGCTACATCTGGCAAAGAATGCACTTTACAAGGAAGAAACTTAGTCTCCTGGTTCCAAAAATACATTATAAGTGAACAGCTTATAATTACAAAAAACAAAGTTTACAATTAGAGTTGCAGGCTGCACACAGTAATCTTCCTTCTCCAAAATATATGTAGCTGGTCTCTGTCTATTGAGGTGAGGATAGATCCAGAAGAGCTACAACAGTAATCTGGTTGGTAGTGTCTGGAAAGTCTTTGCACAAAATGCACTTTTCACCCACACAGTACATACAAGAGGAACAGGGGGAGATTCCTCTCAAGGCTGTAGCTGAAAAAAACACCATACAAGAGTAAGGAAAAAAGACACCAAGGTCCATCAACATTCAGGTCGATACTCATACAGCAGCACTTGCTGTGGGGGATAAGTGTTGCTGACTGGGATACTTGGTGGTACTATCTAGATAGTGCTGGTGAATATCCGTCTATCTGATTCAGCACTATCTAGAGGTGAGGCAGAGTGGGAATAAAGTGGTGAATTGTCCATTTAGGGGCAGTTTTCAGTGCTACTCTATGGATAGCAATTAAGACAGCTGTTATCTGTTCTAAGCTATGCTCATAGGTCTGTATAATGGTGATAAAAATCACCACTATACGAATAGTGCCGGATCTAGCCATACTGCTTGGATATTCAGTACTGGCCACTATCCAGATACCAGCACTGAATATCTGGCTTTTATGTAGCCACAGCGACTGGTGTTTGAACCCCCCCCCCCCCCCAACCTGACTGCCATGGTTGAAAAATAAAAGGCAAGTAGTACAGTCCAAAAAATAAAGTCCTTTAGGAGCAAAATGTTAATTAAAGCTCACAGTCCTTGGCCTCGATGCTTGACTCTGTCTTCTTCTTTGGCAAATCTCTGGTGGCCCCCCAGCTGGGTCCTTTTCTCCTCTAGTAGAGTATCTGCAAGAGAATTGCAGATCCTCCGCAACCTCCTTTAGGTGCTCTAAGCAAATGCTTTAAAGTCCATGTCCTCTGGAATTCCCCAGTAGAAACCCCACTCCTTTTTTCTCTAGCAGCCAGTTCCTAGGTACTCACTTCATGGATCCTAGGCTTCTGCTTCTTTGCTTTCCTCTGCATAGATCCTAATCAGGTTTCTCCTCCCTTCTTCTTCTAGGTAAAACTGTCATTTATGAGTTAAATTAAGCTGGCTTTAGTGGCAGTGCTCCTGCGGGGATTACTGTTCTAGTGATCCAGGCCCTAGCCCCAGGCTCCTTCAGCCTTTCCTCTTGCTTTCCTCCATCTTCGATCAGGGCAAATTACATTGGAAGAAAGATTCCTAACCTTATCTTGCAGCATTTTTTTTAATAGTTTCCTTTAAAATGAAAGGAAAAGCCACCTATTCTTGCATTAACAGGTTAGTACAACCCCCATTACATCACATACTAAGAAAATATATTTTTGGAACAGGGACATAGCCTGCTCCTCATGTTATTAAACAGAGGCACGGAAACAGTGGTAGATACAGTACGTGGAATAGTTTCCAAGTAGAGATGGTATTTTTCTTAACAGCCATTTCACACACTTCCAAACACTGTGTAACATCTTCCACCTTATTCTCCAAAGAATGGAAATTGGTTGAGGAGCTCTGCATGCAGATGGACATTATTTGCCATTGTGTTATCCTAGATGAATCTAACCTGACAATCTCCCATAAAGTCTCCAAGGTCATCAACAAGGGTTTCCGAATAGGCCTCGTTGCAGAGGCTACTTGCAGTCTCTTCTCCACTTCTTACAGCTCTAATAAAGCTGACCCCTCATCTGGCATCCCTAGATCTCCAAACTCACAGACAGAATCCTCTCTCCTCAGTCAGGTCATAGCTTCCTCCATCATGGACATGCATAGGCCAACTACTGCTGTGTCATGACTCCAACATCATCTGTCTTCAGAAGCTCATTCAGTATTTTTAAGCAAAATATTGTGTTTATTTAAATATGCCTGCTATGTCAGCTTGCATTCATTAGATGGCGATATAGGCCAAATAATTGGGAATTGATTTGGCAGTTAGCAATCAATATCAAATCAATGTAATTATATCACAAGTTTTAGATGTAATTAATCTGTTAGTTCGTTACACATATCAAAGCTTAAAATTTAATGAGGATAACTTGGTTTATGACGTCTAGTTTGGAAAACAGATATTTACATCCTTGCATTCAAAACACTAGTGTTTTACAAAATACAAATAGTGCTACCAAAGAAGCACATACACTTGGTGCCCTATAGCACAGGAGAAGCCATTTTATTTATTTATTTAGACAGATTTGTATACCACCTTATCCTTCAATCTAAGTGGTCACAACACAATTGGGGGATACATTTAACACGAGGGGATATGAGACACATACACTAATACTTACAGGGAACATGGGCAATGGAGGGTTAAGTGGCTTGCCCAAGACCACAAGGAGCACCTGTGGGACTAGAAACCCCAGTCCTTCCGGCCCAAGGTTTGCTGTCCTCTAGTGCGATTTGAACCCCTGACCTTCCAGCCTGAGGTAACTTGCCCCAACCACTAGGCCACTCCTCCACTCTTCATCAGCATCATAAAGCTGTCTACTACAAGAGAAAGGAGCACCACGCCAACACCCTCCTACGCTCCCTCAACAAACCAAAGGAGCTCTTCAACCTCGTTAAAACCCTCACAAAGGATACATCTTTACAAAAACCAGAACCGCCATGCAGCACCCAGAACTGATGGAACTGTGGGGCAGACCTCCCTCACAAGAGGAAGAGGTGGACAGAGAGTTAATTGAAGACATACGCAGCATTGCTAGGAAAGGGGAAGTGCTACTGCTAGGAGATTTCAATATGCCAGATGTTGATGGGCACATTCCTGCTGCAGTATCATCTAGAAGTAAGGAGATCCTGGATTCTCTACAGGGAGAACTATTCAGGCAATTGGTAACAGACCCCACACGTGAAGGGGCCATACTGGACTTGGTGCTTACCAATGGTGAAAGTGTTTCTGATGTTGTAGTGGGAGATCATTTTGCATCCAGTGATCACCAGATGGTGTGGTTCAGTATTAGGACTAGGGCTGTTAGAATCCATTCCAAGGTGAAGATCTTAGACTTTAGGAAGACTAACTTTGCGAAGATGGGCCAATACCTCAGGGAGTCGTTAGTGGGATGGGAACAGCTGGGGGATGTAGAAAAACAGTGGGCAAAACTGAAAGGGGGTATTTTAAAGGCAACCAACCTTTTTGTTAAAATGGTAAATAAAGGCAAAAGGAACAGGAGACCGCTATGTTTTTCGAAGGAAGTAGCTGAAAAAGTGAAGAAAAAGAGGGAGGCCTTCATGAAATACAAGAGATCACAGAGAGAGGAAGACAGGCATCTGTATTTGGAAAAACTTAGAGAAGCTAGCAAAGTAGTCAAGAAGGCAAAGATTCAAAAGGAGGAGGAAATAGCCAATGCAATAAAATGGGGGGATAAGACATTTTTCAGATATATCAGTGAGAAGAGGAAGGGCAAAAGTGGTATTGTCAGACTCAAGGGTGCAGGGGGGGAATATGTAGAAGCTGATAAGGATAAAGCGGAATTGCTTAACAAATATTTTTGTTCTGTGTTCACAGATGAAGAACCAGGAGCAGGACCTCAGAAAACACCCACAAATAAGAACAGAAGCGAGGGACATCTTGAACAATTTTCAGAAGACTGTGTTCGTGAGAAACTAGCTCAACTTAAAATAGACAAAGCGATGGGACCGGATGGGATACACCCTAGAATACTGAGGGAACTTGGGGACGTTCTAGCAACTCCACTGACTGACCTTTTCAATGCCTCGTTGGAGTCGGGAGTGGTGCCAAAGGACTGGAGAGAGGCTCATGTGGTGCCTTTACACAAAAGCAGAAGTAAGGATGTGGTTGAAAACTACAGGCCGGTTAGTTTAACTTCGGTGGTGAGTAAATTATTGGAAACGCTGCTGAAAGAGAAAATAGTGAGGTTTCTGGAGTCCGGCAGATTACAGGATCCGAGGCAGCATGGATTCACCAGAGGCAGGTCTTGTCAGACAAATCTGATTGATTTCTTTGACTGGGTGACCAGGGAGTTGGACCGAGGGAGAGCTCTAGATGTGGTGTATTTAGATTTCAGTAAAGCCTTTGACACTGTTCCTCACAGACGACTTATAAACAAACTGAGCACCCTAGGGATGGACCCTAAAGTTACTGCTTGGGTTAGAAATTGGTTGGGTGGGAGGCGACAAAGAGTACAAGTAAATGGAGCTCACTCTGAGGAGAAGGATGTTACCAGTGGTGTGCCCCAGGGATCTGTCCTTGGTCCAATTCTTTTTAACATCTTTGTTAGTGATATAGCGGAAGGGCTGTCGGGTAAGGTTTGCCTCTTTGCGGATGATACCAAAATCTGCAATAGAGTAGACACCCAGGAAGGTGTAGATAACATGAGGAGGGATCTAGCTAAGTTTGAAGAATGGTCTAGAATTTGGCAGCTGGGATTTAATGTTAAAAAATGTAAGGTCATGCATTTGGGCTGCAGCAATCCAAGGGAGCAATACAGTATAGGAGGTGAAGTACTTTTGTCCACTAAAGAAGAGCAGGACCTAGGCGTGGTTGTGTCTGATGATCTTAAAGTAGCTAAACAGGTAGAAAAGGCGACGGCAAAAGCTAGAAGGATGCTTGGGTGCATACGGAGAGGAATGGCTAGCAGAAAAAAGGAGGTGATAATGCCTCTGTATAAGTCTTTGGTGCGACCTCATTTGGAGTATGGTGTGCAATTCTGGAGACCGCACTTTCAAAAGGATGTGAACAGGATGGAGTCGGTGCAGAGGGTTGCTACTAAAATGATTAATGGGCTTCATTATAAAGCATATGAGGACAGACTTAAGGATCTTAATATGTACACCTTAGAGGAAAGGTGGGATAGAGGTGATATGATTGAGATGTTTAAATACCTCTGTGGCATAAATGTTCAGGGAGAGAGCCTCTTTCAATTGAAAGCAAGTTCTGCTACGAGGGGACATGGGATGAGGGTGAAGGGTGATAGATTCAGGGGTGATATGCGGAAATATTTCTTTACGGAAAGAGTAGTGGATCCGTGGAATAGTCTCCCAGTGGAGGTGGTATAGATGAGGACAGTAACTGAATTCAAAAAAGCATGGGACCAACACAGAGGATCTCTAAAGGTAAAAAGTGGACTGTTGTAGTTGTTATGGAAGGACAGACTAGATGGGCCTTGTGGTCTTTTTCTGTCATCATGTTTCTATGTTTCTATGTTTCTATGTTTCTATTCATGGCACAGCAACTCCTGGTCTTCAGTCCTCTGGACCCCTCCCTCCACGGCAACCCCCTCCCCTTCAGCCGGACAGAGAATCTGAGGCCCCTCTCTCGGGGGAGGAGGGTGAAATTCTTGACTCTGCCTGGGAATCCGAAGACGAGGAAACCCCTACCTCTCCAAGCCCTCCTCCGGATGCACCCACACCCTCCACGACCCCGGCACCACTGTTGGCTGTTTTTACCTGCACTGTTTGACTTGTGCTATTTGTTCTTGTTCCAATTTGCACTATTGCTGACCAACCTGCACTATTGTCGTGTTTTGTCCTACGACTGTGCACAATCTTTGATTCGTTCATAGTCTCATTAAACTTCCTGGTTATAGCAATCCAGCTACAGCCTCTGTGACTCTGGACCCTCCACAATGTTAAAAAAAAAGAGGCATCGCCTAAGGGTTTGTATGTATAAGTAGCACTACATACATTTGTAAGATGCAATTTTGCTACTTGAGTAGTGAGTAGTGGATTTTGGAAAACTGCATCTCCACAGGAGCTGAGCTCCAAAACTCTAACTTTTGGGAAAAGCAGTGGTTTTCACTGCCAGCGAGGTGAGCACAATTCCCTCTGCAAACACTTCTCCAAACCCCAGGTCATAATGAAAAGCTAGCTGGGGGGGTTTGCATAATTTGTAGCAGGTATAAATACTAATGGGGAAATATTTTGAGGTGTATCATGTATGGTTTTAAGGGATACTTGAACTACTCCAAGAATGTGCGTCCATTAAATCTTCACATGCTGACACAGTGTTCAGGCACTGTTTCTATCTAATCAGAAGTTTGTGGTGGGGCTCTATTATTGTTCCCCTCACTTTGCAATCCAAGGAGATACCATGTTTTCAGAGTGGTTGGTTACACTAGACTACATGGTTTACAATTTCTTCTTCTCAGGTCCGAGATTTTATTGAAGGAATTAATGCATTGGGTTTCAGGTGGGAATGTGCATGAGCGTAGGCCATTTCACAAATGTGGACTTCCCCAAATTGCATGGCCTCAGAAACAGGCACTTGGATGAGCCAGCTGAGGTATGTCAGAAAGAGTGGGAGGGGGCCTATCTTCTGAAATCTACATGTTTCATCTGGGCATTTCAGATAATCAGACATGCAGCAGTGGACCAGTAATGTGTTTGGAGTATGCATTTACATGTAGGTTTCTTTGGCCAGGAAATTTTAACTATAGTGATGAAAGTATATTTTGCTTTCCCTCTGGAAGCAATGCAGCCATGAAATGAGCAATTTTTTGCACCTTATTCAGGGTCGGCAGCAGGTATAGGCATGGACGCCTCACCAACCAGGGCCAGATGTGCTTGTGCTGCTCTGAAATCATACCATGACGTGTATTTCCATTGCTCCATCCAGCCCATGCCTCCACCACACTCCTGTGCTACATGAATGTGCTTACACTAGGGATATTAATATAATCAGCTTTCTTAAATGGTCCAGAGATGTCTCTCTGATTTATACATCTGAATGCCCATTTTCAGACGTCCAAATCACGAACAGATTCTAAAATACCTCCCTATGGAGGTCATTCTCAAACGTGGGTTGTGGGGCTGCATGTCCCGCTGGGATGTGCAGCCCCACAAGCTGCCTGGACCCTATTTCCCCACTGGCTCTCCTCATACGTCCTATGCATCAGGATGGAATGAGCCAGGAGGGGGCGGAGCAGTGGCGGGCCTGGTCAGCAGCACGTACAGGGCTGATTCAGGTCACAGCCCTGTACATGCTGCCAGGCTCATGGAGATGCACTACTTATACCACCTCAAAAGTGGAATAAGCAGCATTTTTTGCACAATCGGGTCCAGATGTGGGGTGGTCCCCACCAGCCAATGCAGGCCCCGGCTGGCCAGCCATGGGTCAGGCAGTGGGGAATTGGGGGGTCGGAAACGCCAGAGTCAGGGGTGCCTGCAGGGAGGATGGGCGCCTGCAGGGGGCCATCCTTGGGCTTGATTCTGGCTACTGCGGGAACGTTTTGTTCCTGCGGTCTAGAATCTGATCCAAACAGGCCCATCTTGCTTGGGGCCTTCAGGACAGCCCGGACATGTCCCTCTTGTAATTGGGCAGGAACACAATGGAGCAAGACCGGAGGAATGTGGATGTTTGAAAAACCTTTATTGGTAGGAGTCAAAACCCCGACGTGTTTCGGCATGGGACGCCTTCTTCAGGGGGTACAAAGCTTAAAAAAAGGGGGAATAATATATGATGTTTAATTAAAATTTATAAATATGTATAAAAGAATAAACATATTAAAATATTAAAATGAACTCATAGAAAACTGATTAATAAACCATGAGATTAATACCATATACACATTAAAAAACATAAATATATCAATACTAGTACCAAAGTGATTCAACCTGTCTACCTATCTTCAATCGTATATTTTAATGTAGAATTATATACATATATATATATATATATAGATGTAAAAATATATAAAACATAAACATTATGTATCGACTGTGGGAATCACATAAATATATGAATAAATTCTGAATGAATACTAGAGAAACGCAGGACATGAGGAATTAAACCATAATAACAGACAAAAAACCTAGTTGCGTGAACGGTATATACACATAATACGATTGAAGATAGGTAGATAGGTTGAATCACTTTGGTACTAGTATTGATATATTTATGTTTTTTAATGTGTATATGGTGTTAATCTCATGGTTTATTAATCAGTTTTCTATGAGTTCATTTTAATATTTTAATATGTTTATTCTTTTATACATATTTATACATTTTAATTAAACATCATATATTATTCCCCCTTTTTTTAAGCTTTGTACCCCCTGAAGAAGGCGTCCCACGCCAAAACGCGTCGGGGTTTTGACTCCTACCAATAAAGGTTTTTCAAACATCCACATTCCTCCGGTCTTGCTCCATTGTGTTCCTGGTTGGTAGTGCAAGACACGCTGCTCCTCCTTGTGTTCCCTCTTGTAATTGGGCTCCACGTGTTCTTTTTCTACTTGTTTTTCCCTCTGGGAAAAATCACCCATTGCAGATGCCTCCCTCTGAAATTCCAGCCTTTTGGGGAAGGTGTCTGGAAGTTGGACCTCCCTCTTGGAGGGCCTACCTAGAGCGTGTATGCTTATCCACTGAGACAGATGAATATCTCTAACCTATCTTATCAACCATCTCACTCTTATTGAAGGTGAAATTACTTAATGTAAGATTCTTACGTGACAAAACCGTGCTTCTTCATGACTTGTTACAGGCAGGTAAACTTACCTTTTTTGGTGTCACAGAAACCTGGGTTAGAGAGGGGAAATCAGCCTATTTGCACCAGAGTGAATCCTCTGGTTATTTTTTTGCTTTAGAAACAGAGTAGACCATGCTGGTGGAGGAATAGCTACAGTATTTATACCAAAACAGCGTTCAAAGTCATTTGTTGGATATTATTCACTTTTCACCCTCAAAGGCTTTACTGGTTCAGATTAACACTAAATCTCAACTTTTCTTTCTTTTCTAATACTCTCCTCCTTCTTTAACCTATTCTAGATAGGATGAAGTATTGGCCTCTCTCTATCCCATCTTTTTGAGTCCGAGGGAATTACATTGCTGGAGATTTTGCTGAAGGAGATGGACCTGATGTCAATCAAGAAGGCACTAAAAACTTTTCCGTTCCCCTTTTAGATGGCGGGCAGGCATGATTTTCTAGCAATGATGGCAGATGGTAGCATTTTGTGTTGCTTGGTGGGGTGGGAAGGGTAATTTGGTGGTGGGGGGGAGAGGGGTGATAGGTACTCTTATGTATTGTTATGCCTTTTTGTAGATCACCGAGAATGCTGTAGTACTTGGAAGTCAATTTAAACATTTAAACATGGATTAACCTAGTAGTTCCAGGGAATAGGAACTCCTGACTCTGATGAATGTAAACTGTGTAAATGCCTTTTTAATATCTCGCCCATAGTTGTCAATGGGATTTGGCTCTCTTTCCTAAGATGGTTTCTAAATATGCATAATACATTGGTCAAGCTCTTATATTCTCATAACAAGTCTGATCGTGTAACTCCTTTGCTGACTGCAGAGAATTGGTTCCCGGTCAGCTATAAGATTCTCTTTAAAACATTATTTCTTGCTCTTAAAGCCTTCTGTATGGGCCATCCTCAATACCCGGCCAGCCATCTGTTCCCAGCATGCTTTACTAGGCCAACAAGGTTCCCAGCACGCACACATCATGACACCACCCACAGGACTGCATTCTTCTGTTTGCATCTTTTTTATGGAACTCCCTTCCACTTACTTGCAAATGGAATTTTACCCAAACGTTTTAAAAGGGTTTTAAAACCCTCTGTTTCACTTAGGTGTTCAGGGATGTGCTGGGCCCGGGAGGCTAAGGTGCTCTATTTTTTCTCTTTTTTTTTCTCCCTGACACATCTTCTTTTCCCTTCCCTGTCAGTCCTCTAAATAGACTGTTAAATATGTGCACGTGCCTTGTTATTTTTAACGTTCTTATACTATTCTAAACCCGTAAACTGCTCTGAAGAATCAATATGAAAGGCGGAATGAACTGAACTACTGTAAATTCCGCATGTCAAAACAAGAAAAAGAAAAGAAAAAAAGGACAAATTTATTTTCCCTTTGCCTCTCTCTGCTGCTCGTGTCTCTGTGCTGCTTCTACTGCTGTTGCTTTTTCCCCTCTCTCAGTACCTTGCAATCTTCATTCCACTGTCCCTGTGCCCGTTGCCTCTCTTCCGATGACTTGGGTGGTTCGTCTCATTGCGTTGCTCTGCAATTCTTGTCATAGCGAGTTAATGCAGTCTTCCTCTTTTTCCTGATTTGCAGCTTTCTTGCTATCTACTACCTAGATTCTTCTGTTGTTATCGCAGCTTTAACCCTTTAGTGCTGGCCAGGTTGTTCTTCCAACCATTGCTGCAGCTTTCCCCCACTCCTACATTTATTTTCCTTGTCATTTTTAAAGTGCCTTATGAAGAGCTATCAGGAGATATTCTCCATGACAGAAGTTGTCATTACCTTCAGATATTCCTGTATGGGTGGTAGAGCTTTCCAGCCTATCTTGGTGCTATGGTGGCTCTCTTCAGGTATTTTTTTGGCCTTTCATCCTGTCTTGCTGCCGTGTCAGCCCTTTCTCTAGTGTCTTAGGCTCTCTCAGCCAGTGCTGTCATGTCACTTCTTCCATCCATTGCCAGTCTGCCACTGCTTTCAGGGTCTTCACCATAGTACATCTTCTGGTCTGTCCTCTCAGTATCAGCTTCCAAACAGTCCATGAAGTCTTCCCCCAGGCCAGGGCAATCTTCACCAAAGCTTCCTATACTGGCACAAAAGTTCTCAGTGCTAGAATTTTAAGTTGTAGGTACCCAGCTTAGCTGACCTCATGCCACTCCCACTGACTGGGCTCTTCCAGACTTGCTTGCTGCTGTGTTGACACTCTTCAAATATTTTTGGGCCTTGCAGCCATTCTAGATGCTGTGCTGGCCCTGTTTGGGTGTTTTTGGTCCTTATGACCTGTCTTTTTGCTGTATTGGCACTCTGCGGGCGTTTAAGTGCCTTTCAACCGATTTAGATGCTGAGCTAGTCCTCTTTGTGATACAAAAAGCTTTCAATAAAGACAACTCTTTGGTAAAGAGAGGTGTGCTAAGAATGATCCAGAATAAGGTAAGCTGGCAAACCAGCTGGATACAATGCATTGCTCCTGTATATTTATACTAGAGTACCCAGTTATCAACTCTTTCACATTGAAATGGGTTTGCTAAAATTCTACACTGCATAATTTGAAAGGAAGAAAGGCCTGGCAATCTACTTCCGGTGACACTGCCAAGAAAACCCAGGAGCTTCTGTGTCGCCAGGAGTCAGGACTGACTCGAAGGCACACATTGCATTGCAATTTGAAACACAGTTAAGTTGTTGAGGGCCTTTTTTCAGTGCTGATGTTACGTTTCCATATGGTAATGGATTTCAGACATGATGACAAATTCAGTTAATGCTTTTGGGCATGAAGGAAAGCAAATGCTTTCAGAAATGACTAGTGCACTGGAGGCATAGAAAAAGAAATATGCAATCAGGCATGGAGGTAGAATGATAGGGACAATTCTTCTGAACACTGTCCTTTTAAAGTAGATAATGCCTTAATCTCCAAAGGTGCTAAATGTAAAAGATGTGAGAACTGCTGCTCCTTAATGAATAATTCTTATTTTTTCAGTGGATAAAATAAGTAGGATGATTTTGACACATGCTTAGCAGTTATCCGAGAGTATTGAAGGAATTTCAGGAAGTTCTAGTGGTTCTACGGTCAGATCTTTTCAATGCTTCTTTTGAGTCAGGAGTGGTCCCAGAGAACTGGAGAAGGGTGCATATCGTCCCTCTACACAAAAGCGGACGTAAAGATGAGGTTGGGAGCTACAAGCTGGCTAGTCTGACCTCTGTGGTGATTAAATTAATGAAAATGCTGCTAAAACAGAGGCTAGTGGGGTTTCTAGAATCCAATGGATTGCAGGTTCAGAGGCATCATGGTTTTACTAAATACAGATCTCGTCAGACAAATCTAATTTATTTCTTTGACTGGGTGACCAGAGAGATGGACAAAAGGAGAGCCCTAGATATGGTGCATTAGATTACATTGAAGCCTTTTGACATTGTTCTGCACAGGTGACATATAAATAAATTGAGCATCCTAGGGATGGACCCTAAAGTGACTGACTGGGTTAGAAATTGGTTGAGTGGGAGGTGACAAAAGGTACAGGTAAATGGAGGTCACTCTGAGGAGAAGGGTGCTGCCGGTGGTGTGTCGCAGGGATCTGTCCTTGGTGCAATTTTTTTGAACATTTTTGTAAGTAATATTCTGAAGAGCTGTCAGGTTTGTTTTTTTGTGGAAAATATAAAAATCTGCAATAGAGTAGACACTCAGGGAGGTGTAGGTACATGCGGAGGGATCTAGCAAAGCTTGAAGAATGGTCAAAAATTTGGCAGCTAAAAACTGCCGGGTCATGCATTTGAACAAAAAACTTCATTCCATGTGCACCAAACAGGGAGAAATGAACCACACTTGGAGGGGGAGAAAAGGATCTCAGTACATTTGCTACAAGAGGGGGATACCTCTCATGGCAAATAGTCCAACAAAAATAGAAAATGTAAATTAATTTTTAAGTAGGGGATACTAATAGGGAATTAGGTAGTATATATATGATATAGTTTTCCCTGGGTAATTTTGGTATATTATGGAGGACCCCATAGCAACGCCCTTTGTCTGCTTATAAAAAGCAGTTTTAAAACAGAAGTTCTCTGTCATTGCTAATGTGGCTAACTACGTGAAGAAATATGTTTGAGTCCTGACAGGCTTGTGTCTCTCTATAACGTCATCTGCAATGATATCAAGAGACAGCTTTTGAGGGATATTGGTGTAGAGAAAGTTAATATCCAAGGTGACTAGTATTAACTCCTCGTGGTACCCCGTGAAATCTTGTAAGATCTTAATCATATGAGATGAATCACGGACAAAAGATGCTGCTAGCATCACAAATGGTCTTAGGAACACATCCAAAAATTTTGATATTGGCTCAAATAACGAGTCAATCGCTGAGACGATGGGTGTCCAGGTGGTTTCTTCAAAGACTTGTATCTTTGGTAGCATGTATATAGTTGAAGTCACTGGGTTGGCCACAGTAAGGTATTCAAATTCCTTACTGGTCAAATAACCTGCTGCTTGTCCTATATAGAGAAGAGTATTCACTTTTTTTTTTTTAAAGGTGTAGTGATATCGTAAATTTTCTAGTAAAAAGTAGAGTCATTAATTTGGCTATAAACCTAAGGAATATAGTCTGATCGGTCCTGAATAACCAACATGCTGCTCTTGTCAGATGGTTTTATAATTATAGTATTATTGTCATTCAATTTGGAGATTGCAGATTTCTGGTCCATTGATAAATTGTGAAACATACATTGTTTTTTGGTGGTGGTGTTGTTAAGTGCAGTTAAGTCAGTGTCTACTCATAGCGACCCTCTGGATAGTTGTACTAAACTGCATTCAGTCTTCAGTCAGGCAACTCATTGTTGACAGAATAGCACCCATAGCTATTATATTGATCTGTCTCATTGCTGGCCTTCCTCTTTTGCATTGACCTTTTACCTTGCCAAGAATGATGTCTTTCTCTAATGATCTCTCTCTTCGCATGATGTGTCCAAAGTATGAAAGTCGAAGTCTTGTCACCTGAGCTTCTAAAAAAAAGCTTAGGTTTGATCTCCTCTGGTACTGACTGGTTTGTTCTTCGGGCAGTCCATGGTATACACAGTATTCGTCACCAGCAACATAATTCAAAGGCATTAGTTTTCTTCCTGTCTATCTTTTTCACTGTCTAACGTTCGCATCCATATGACATTATTGAAAATACCAAGGCTTGAATGAGTCAAATCTATGTATGAAGAGAGACATCTCTGCTCTTGAGAATCTTGTCTAGATCCTTCATAGCCATTCTGCCAAGAGCAATGTGTCATTGGATTTCTTGATGTTTGTTGTTTCTTTATTGATAGTTGATCCAAGTAGGTTAAAGTTGTCCACTATTTTGATTTCTTCTCCATCAACGATGAACTTATTGATTTTGCCAGTTGTCAGGATCTTTGTCTTCTTTACATTAAGGTGCAGGCCCATTTTAAGACTATGTTCTTTGATCTTGAGAAGCAAATGTTTCAGATCATCTTCACTTTCAGCCAGTAATGTGGTATCATCAGCATAGCGAAGGTTGTTGATGAGTCATCCATGAATCTTCACACCTCGGTTGTCTTCATACAGTCCTGCTTCTTTGATGATATAAATTAAATAGGTAGGGAGAAAGTATGCAGCCTTGTCATACACCTTTGCTGATTTTAACCATTCTGTTTCTCCATCTTCCGTTTGAACTCTTGCTTCTTGATCATTGTAAAGGTTGTGCAAGAGAATGATCAGGTGTTCTGGTATACCCATGCTTCTTAATGTGACCCAGAGTTTCTCATGGTTTACACAGTCAAAAGCCTTGCTGTAGTCAATAAAACACATATAGATATCCTTTTGGTATTCTTTTGTCTTTTCAAGGATCCATCCACGAGGAACGAGAGACATCCATGAGGAACGAGAGACATCCATGATGATGTCTCTCGTTCCTCGCCCTTTCATGAACCCTGCATGAACTTCAGGTAGTTCTCATTCCAGGTATGGTTGCAGTCTGTGCTGAATAATCTTTAGTAGAATCTTGCTGGCATGTGGGTTCAGGGCGATTGTGCGATAATTTCCACAATCAGTTGGATCACCTTTCTTTATTATTGGTATAAACACAGATCTTTACCAGTCAGTTGGCCATGATGTTGTCTTCCATATTTCTTGGCAGAGCCTTGTAAGTATGGTAACAGCTGCATCAGATTGCTGCAATACTTCTATGGGAATGCCAACAATGCCTGCTGCTTTGTTCTTTGATGAGGCTTTCAATGCTTCAACTTCTTCTTTCATCACTAATGGTTCCGGATTATAAAGTACAGATTGAAACAGCTGTTGGTCCACTTGATCTTTATGATATAATAACTCTGTATATTCTTTCCACCTTTTCTTGATCTTCTCAACATCATTCAACATGGATCCTTGAGCATCTTGCAACATTCCAATTTGAGGCTAGAACTTTTTCTTTAATAATAATAGGTTTAAAAAGTCGATTTGTTTTTCCTCTAATAATTTCTGTTTCTATTTCCTTGTATGTGTCATTGTAGTACTTTTCCCTTTCTTGTCTTGCTGCATGTTGGAAATCTCTGAGTTCTGTGATTGCCTCTCTTTCTCCTCTGGCTTTAGCTTCTCTGCATTTCTGGGCATTTTTCAGTTTCTTCGGTCATTCATTTTGGCCGTTTTTGCTTTTTCACCTTTTGTAGAGACTTCTCACTTTCTTCGAACACAACCTTTTTGATGTCATCCTATAACTCTTCTGGAGCTCTGTCATTTGTATCTAAAGCAGCAAATTGATTTTACAAGCAGTCTTTAAATTCCGGTGGTATATTCTCAAGGTCATATTTTGCTACATTCATGAGTGACTTGATCTTTTTCAACTTTAGCTTGAGTTTGCATACTAATAGTACTACAGTCAGCTCCAGGTTTTATCTTTGTTGATGTTATAGAGCTTTTCCATTGTTGGCTTCCACAGATGTAATCAATTTGATTTTTGTACATTCCATTGGGTGAAGTCCATGTGTACAGTCGCCGCTTGTGTTGCTGGAAGTAGGTGTTTGAGATGAATAGATCGTTGGTCTATCATGAATTCTATCAGTCTTTTTCCAGCTTCATTTCTGTTGCCAAGTCCCTATTTTCGAACCACTTTGCCTTCTTTGTTGCCAACTTTTGTGTTCCAGTCACCCATGACTCTCAGGATATCCTGTTTGTATGTTCTGTCAATTTCAACTTGCACTTGTTCGTAGAACTCATCAACTTCATCCTCTTCTGCAGCGTTGTTGGGACATATACTTGAATTATAGTTGTGTTTATGGGCATTCCTCGTAGACTAATAGAAATTAAGCATTCACTGATTGCATTGTGTTTCATTACATTTCTTGCAAGTTTCTTCTTAATTTATAAATGCAACATCATTTCTTCTTTGTCTTTCATTTCCAGAATAATCAGGGCTGACCCGTCCATTGTGCGAGAATGTTGTGTGAGAATGTTGTTTTCCTTCACTTCGGCAGCTGTGTTGTAATGTAGATCGCTGGCACGCCAGAGGTCAAAGGACATTTCCTGTGTCCTGGCACTCAGCGTGCCAGCGATCTACATTAAAACACAGCTGCCGAAGTGAAGGAAAACAATGCACTTCACTTCAGCGGTTGTAGAGAGGTGTTTCTGAGCCTGCCGGGAGTCACTGTAGGGAGGTGAGCCGGGGCCTCTAAAGCCAGCCACGAGGCTCTTTGGGGAGTGGGGGGGGGGGGGCTAGGGATTGAAATGGGCTGAGTCAGGGAGGCCTAAGATTGGAAATGGGCTGAGTGGGGGGGGGGGAGGGCTAGGATTGGAAATGGGCTGATGGGGGGGCTAGGAATAGAAATGGGCTGAGTATGTGGGGGGGGGGGGGCTAGGACTGGAAATAGGCTGATGGGGCTAGAACTGGAAATGGGCTGAGTTTGGGGGGTCTTAGTACTGGAAATGGGCTGATGGGGGGAGCTTGGACTGGAAACGAGCTGATTGGGGGGGGCTAGGACTATAAATGAACTGATGGGGAGGACTAGGACTGGAAAGGGACTTTTGGGGGGCTAGAATTAGAAATGGACTGATGGGGAGAGCTTGGACTGGAAATGAGCTGATGTGGGGCTGGAATAGGATTGGAAATGACTGATGGGGGGCTAGTATTGGAAATGGTTGATGGGGGGCTAGGACTACAAATGGGCTGATGGAGGAGCTAGGACTGTAAATGGACTGATGGTAGGGCTTAGTCTTGAAATAGGCTGATGGGGGGCTAGGATAGGACTGGAAATAGCTGATGGGGGGCTAGGATAGGACTGGAAATGGGCTGATAGAGGGGCTAGGATAGGAAATGGGCCGATGGGGGGGGAGCCTGGACTGGAAATGGGCTGATGGGGGCTGGAACAGGACTGGAAATGGGCTGATTGGGGGGGCTAGGACTGGAAATGGGTTGATGCAGGGGGTGGGGGGATAATGGAACTAGAAGGGAGCGGATGCTGGGTGGGGCTGGAACTAGAAGGGAGCTGATATTGGGGGAAGACTAGAAGGAGATGGGGCTGGGGGAATGAGGATGGAGAGGGGAAAGGACACTTTGTGTGGGAGGGAAGAAAAATCTACAATTGGCCAGGTATTGGGAGAGTAAGTGGGGATTGAAGATGGAAGGGTGAAATTTTAAGTGGATGATAAAGGAATAAAGAAAGAAATGGAGGAAAGAGCAAAAGGAGAAAGATCAGTATGTTAAAGCAGATGTAGAGAGAGAATGGAAAAAATCTAGAAGAGAGAAGAACGGACAAATGGACAGCAGACAATGGAGAATTAGTAGAAGACAGAAGAAACCAGAAGAAAGTGTCTGGAGCAATTGCAATTGAAAAATAAAATGCCCAAACAACAAAAGGTAGAAAAATACTTTTTTTATTTTGAATTTATTAACTGGAATATGTCAGCTCTGGGAAATGTGTATTGCTAATGTCTTTGCATTTTTGTTTAATACAAGAGGAAATTAATTTATAGTTTTATTTCTCCAGTGTTGTTGTACATTCCAAGTTTGGCTTTAGGGATTCTCAAGTTCATTATTGTCTTCCTATTTCTAAATTGTGATCTCTTGTTCTTTGTTTGCTGATGGTCTATGTTCTGCATGTGTAACCGAGCCAAGGTATTCTGTTCATGTGCTTTCTATTTGACAGCCCCACTTGCTCTCTTTCCCCAGTAGGAGATGTATTGATTTAATATTTGCTTATTGCCTTTTGATAGGTAGGGTTTGATGCTTTGTGAGACCTGGTAGTACTGGAGACTGGACTGGAGAGAGGCTCATGTGGTGCCTTTACACAAAAGCGGAAGTAAGGATGTGGTTGAAAACTACAGGCCGGTTAGTTTAACTTCGGTGGTGAGTAAATTATTGGAAACGCTGCTGAAAGAGAAAATAGTGAGGTTTCTGGAGTCCGGCGGATTACAGGATCCGAGGCAGCATGGATTCACCAGAGGCAGGTCTTGTCAGACAAATCTGATTGATTTCTTTGACTGGGTGACCAGGGAGTTGGACCGAGGGAGAGCTCTAGATGTGGTGTATTTAGATTTCAGTAAAGCCTTTGACTCTGTTCCTCACAGGCGACTTATAAACAAACTGAGCACCCTAGGGATGGACCCTAAAGTTACTGCTTGGGTTAGAAATTGGTTGGGTGGGAGGCGACAAAGAGTACAAGTAAATGGAGCTCACTCTGAGGAGAAGGATGTTACCAGTGGTGTGCCCCAGGGATCTGTCCTTGGTCCGATTCTTTTTAACATCTTTGTTAGTGATATAGCGGAAGGGCCGTCGGGTAAGGTTTGCCTCTTTGCAGATGATACCAAAATCTGCAGTAGAGTAGACACCCAGGAAGGTGTAGATAACATGAGGAGGGATCTAGCTAAGCTTGAAGAATGGTCTAGAATTTGGCAGCTGGGATTTAATGTTGAAAAATGTAAGGTCATGCATTTGGGCTGCAGCAATCCAAGGGAGCAATACAGTATAGGAGGTGAAGTACTTTTGTCCACTAAAGAAGAGCGGGACCTAGGCGTGGTTGTGTCTGATGATCTTAAAGTAGCTAAACAGGTAGAAAAGGCGACGGCAAAAGCTAGAAGGATGCTTGGGTGCATACGGAGAGGAATGGCTAGCAGAAGTATGGTGTGCAATTCTGGAGACCGCACCTTCAAAAGGATGCGAACAGGATGGAGTCGGTGCAGAGGGTTGCTACTAAAATGATTAATGGGCTTCATTATAAAGCATATGAGGACAGACTTAAGGATCTTAATATGTACACCTTAGAGGAAAGGCGGGATAGAGGTGATATGATTGAGATGTTTAAATACCTCTGTGGCATAAATGTTCAGGGAGAGAGCCTCTTTCAATTGAAAGCAAGTTCTGCTACGAGGGGACATGGGATGAGGGTGAAGGGAGATAGATTCAGGAGTGATATGCGGAAATATTTCTTTACGGAAAGAGTAGTGGATCCGTGGAATAGTCTCCCAGTGGAGGTGGTAGAGATGAGGACAGTAACTGAATTCAAAAAAGCATGGGACCAACACAGAGGATCTCTAAAGGTAAAAAGTGGACTGTTGTAGTTGTTATGGAAGGACAGACTAGATGGGCCTTGTGGTCTTTTTCTGTCATCATGTTTCTATGTTTCTATGTTTCTATGTACTGTTATGATATGGTGGGTTTGCTATGGGTTCTAAATGCCAAAAAACCTCTTGATTCCCCACACTTTCCACTGGAACTAACCCTATCCCCAAAAAACTCTCTTAAATAATAGCCACTCCCAACCCTTCAGACCACTAACAAACACTCTCAATTTTTGTCGGATCGCTCACCGTGAAAAGAAACTTTCCTTCTCTCGAAGTGAGCCCTCCATTTTAATCATTTAATGATGGCCATACACTCACTGGCCCTGAAACCTGACAAAACAACACACGTCGCTGTCAGTAATAGTGTCCAAATAAACTATATGTCCGAAAGGTAGGGTAAAGACCCATCCAATGAGATACTTATTTAAAATACTCAGTCATGCTCCCAACTTTGAATCCACAAACTGAGAGAAAAAGTACTTAGCTCGACTGATGTTGAAAAACTGGAGAAATTGTTCCGGCATAAAACTCAATTCCAAAGCATCTGTCCCATTGTAAACTTCACGGGCGGTGCTGCCAAAAGCTATAATCCTCCCGTCGAGCTAAGTAAGTGGGAGCATGACTGAGTATTTTAAATAAGTATCTCATTGGATGGGTCTTTACCCTACCTTTCGGACATATAGTTTATTTGGACACTGTTACTGACAGCGACGTGTGTTGTTTTGTCAGGTTTCGGGGCCAGTGTATGGCCATCATTAAATGATTAAAATGGAGGGCTCACTTCGAGAAAAGGAAAGTTTCTTTTCACGGTGAGCGATCCGACAAAAATTGAGAGTGTGTGTTAGTGGTCTGAAGGGTTGGGAGTGGCTATTATTTAAGAGAGTTTTTTGGGGATAGGGTTAGTTCCAGTGGAAAGTGTGGGGAATCAAGAGGTTTTTTTGGTATTATTGGGGTTGATTTCCGGCGGTGTATAGTGTTGGATGGGTTCTAAATGGGCAGTATTAATAGTACTCCCTAATGTGCCTGGCAGTTGGCACTGGAGTATAGTAATGTAGAAATCTGGTAGTCTTTATTTATCCAGACACTCATTAAGAGGCATGTTAACATTATGCTTATATTTATGCAAATGATGCTCCTTATGTAAATGAGGTTCCACAATGAGTCTCCGCACATGGCCCCACACTTCCCTTGGGCTGCCCCTGAACATAGTAGACCATGTGATTGAAGGATAAGGTGGTATATAAATATGGATAAATAAATAAGTAAATAATAAATAAATAAATAAATGTGATCACCAGATGCAAAGTACCCGATGCCAGTCCATTTCAGTTCACTGACACCCAACAGATCACATTGTGCACATTCCATTTCATTCTTGACCATCTCCAACTTCCCTTGGTTCATGCTTCATATGTTCCATGTCCCAATATGTAAGACATCTTTGCAACTTCTGACTCTCATTTCATGCACAGCTACATCAGCAGTCAGACGTCCCAAGAGCTTTGATCTAACCAGATCATACATGCTGCTTTACTCTGAAAAGTCTTCAGCTCCTCCCCAGTAGCCAGTTGAGTGCTTCCGTCCTGGGGCGCTCATTTTCCAGCACTATAGTGCAATATGTTTTGCTGTGACTATCCATTGGGTTTTTGTGGCAAGATATGACAGTAGATTGCCAGGCCTTTCTTCTGCGCAGTTTAATTCTACTGCTGTTGCCGTTGTCACAGAAATGTGATCCTCTGCCGCCAACACTGTCCCATTCTGCTCCTGCCCAGATGGGTGGTTTGTTTTGTTCGGGCACCTCAGCTGAGACCTGTCCATTTTGGGAGACCCTGCCAGTAGTTAAGTTACTGATAGCTTAGCCCTCAGCATCATTGATGCACACAAGCCCTCACAGCACGACAAACTGCAAACCAAATGAGGGGTATAATTAATCTACTGGTGTATAATTCATCTTTTCTCATAAGAACCGCATAGGGGTTCTTTTTAATTCAGCTGAGGACATGAGCCCTCTTTATTAAGCTAACCTTAAAGTAATGGAGATCTTGCAGGTTCTTCAATTTAATATAAAGTTTGACAGCATAACCTCATTTTTCTTTGCCAGCCTGTTTGACAGCTTCATCTTAGCATGCCACCTTTGCAGGTAGGGTGGACAAGAAACCACCTTAGGTTTAATTGTGTGTGATTGCATGAACTACTTGTATGAGGTATTCAGTGGGAGGTGCATTCTTCACCTGCAGACATTTCTTCTCCATGATGGACTGAAGATGTACTGACCCGGAACGGTTCCTGATCCAGCACTTGTTCATTGCCCCTGGGCTCTTTTTCTTGGTTTATACTCATATTTAATAGTGAATCAGCAGTGCCAGTACTGGAAATAGGTAAGAGGGTGACACTCTTTAATTGATAGAATCACAAAGTCTGGGAAAATGGGTAACTGTTCCCTAGGGAGAACATTGTCCTGAAGGAGAACAATGAGGAGCAGTTATGAATTTGGAGTCCGTAACGAAGGAAGAAGCATCACTGAAAGGAAAGATGAATCATCTGCTTGCAAATTTTTCAGTTTTTTCTTTAGTTTCTAAGCAGATCTATTTTTTTCTTTCTCACAGTAAATTGATTGTTCAGCTGCACTTGTCTTTCTCGCATGACTGAAGTTTTATAAATACACTTGGGCAAATGACTGTAACAGTAAAATCTCTTTGGGCTGATCCTTATTGCTGAGAAGGACAGTTAAGAAGGTGAATATGTGCAGTATTGCATTTTTTTTATTTTGGCTAGTGCAAAAATGTTTAACTGTAAATGTGTGGCTCATATTGCAGATTAATAATTCATATGATAATATCAATAACTAAACAAAGAGGCTTAAATGCTGCTGCCTACCATGCATTCAAGAAACCACTGAGCAGGCAATTTTAATCTTTCTGAATTTTCTAGAAACTACAAAAGCTATCACTCTCTGTCTCCATAAAACACTTTGGGGTATGTTTACTAAACTGCGTTAGTGCAATTCGCATTAGGAGCCACGTTAGTGGAAGGAAAGCCAAAAAAGGACATGGGCGGGACATCGTAACCGATAACGCGCAGTTGCGTGCGATATTACGCGCCGCGCAGCAACGATCGCTACAGTGCACGCCACTGCGCGCACGCCTAAGACAGCACGCAGACACCCAAAGACAGAAACAGAGCTGTAGCACAATGGTTACTACACAGACTGATGGTACAAGAGTCATGGGTTCGATTCCCCAGTGTGCCTAATGAAAAAGGCTGGCTGAGGCGTCCTGTGTAACCCTTTGAAAGCCAACTATAATATTTTAATCCACAGTCTGCAGGTGGGTTACAGTTTGCATATGTCAGGAAACTTGTACCCGTCTTATGCAATATGTTCCAATAGTGACGTTCTCTCTGACATGGTCATGTATTATATACCATTTGATAGGAATATTTAGGCACTCCCTATAGGGAGAAGTGGAAGGTGCACCGTATAGGGCGACTTGTAAGGCGTGCCTTATAGGGCGCCGCGTAAGGCGTGCCCTATAGGGCGCCTTTTGAGCTACCCTAAGGTGACAGTACCCTGAGGGTGGTTCTGCTGGCAGCACTAATATACAGTAAAAATAGAAAATGCCTAAGACAGCCCTATCAATGAACCCCACTGTGGGTTGTGAACCTATGACCTCTGGCTCCATGGGCAGTGAAGTAACCAGTGGGCTAGAGCTGCTAATAAACACATGGCTGGCTACAGGAGCACTGCACGGCACCACACCCACATTCTGCTGTGGTTACCAGGGAGATTACATACCACCACCCAACGCACCCTCTAGGGCTCAGGGTGGGGGACAGGATCTCCCGCCCACAGATCCACTTTCAACCCCCTGCAATGGTGGCAGTAGAGGGGACCATCACCCTAGTCCTACTCGGGCTCAAACACCCTACAGGGCAAGCAATGCAGAGCACTACACATCCATAAGGCAAGAGCAGGTCTGGAAATGCACAGCTGCCCCCCACCATTATCTGACATTCTCCAGCAGCAAGCCTCCAGCCGCTGCACGGTGTTCCAGCAAAACACATACTAGCTGCAGACAGTCCGCCAGCTAGTCCATAGTGCATGGTCCTGGAGGAGATGCATGTACCCAGAACGGGGATATCAGCATACACACCAAGCAGATAAGTCAGTGATTGGGCCCCAAAAGGAAACCCATAAATATCACATAAGAGAAATACTATATAGCACTATGGGGGAACCTAGCCATGCCATGGTCACTGCTCAGTCAGGGTGAGAGTGACCTCCCAGCAGGACATGCTATGGCCACCCTGTCCGTGCAGGTGGTACCGGGCACTACAATGTCCGGCCATTGCAGTATGCCCTGTGCAGATGCGGCCAGGCCAGGCCACCCTATCCAGGCTATTCCCATGGTACCTTGCTCCTCATTATGCACATTGGCAGGCCAATACTGGCAACAGTGCTAGCAGTGTGGGCTGTGGAGGGTGTTTGCAGCCACCACACACTGGATAGACAGACACACACTCCCACACCTAGGCCAGCATTGTGCTACTATAGAGGTGTTTAGCAGCCCTGGCCACCACACCAGTCCTGGGCACAGTGCAGGCATGGATATGGTACGCAATGCTGGTGGGGGTCACTCCCGAGGGTGGTAAACACTGTCAGAGACCAGACCTGAAGCACACACCACAGACATCAGAAGGGTTGCTATGATGCAGCTCACTCCGAACATTGTACTTAACCTAGGAATTGCTATCTGCCAGTACTCATAGCAACCTTTTGATAGCTGTGTACCATATTCCCAGGTTTAGGGTGGCATTACTAAGGTATGCAAGTGCTAGTATTGGGAGATGCACGCAGAGCCCAAAGTCCTGCCTCTCCAGGAGGCTTGGGATAATGGGGCCTGTGGGTGCGGGTGTGTCTGCCCCTGTTGGCTGCTGCTTTACGGCAGAGGTTCCCAACTCCAGTCCTGCAGTGCCAAACACTGTTCGGGTTTTCATGCTGTCCCTCATGAATATGCATGAGATACATCTGCATACCATGGGGGTGGCGCATAGAAATGCAGCACAGGCATCTTTATCAGAGGCAGCATGGAACCTGAATGGTGTCTGGCCCTCCAGGACTGCATTTGGGAGGCTCTGCTCTAGGTAATGTGCATGTTTATGGTGTCTGTGCTCTGTAGGGTAAAATGTTGGTGTTTTGGGCATGTTAACGTCATCTGCAAGAACGGTTCTGCCTGTATTAGCACGTTATAGTAGTGGGTAAAATATGAGGACTGGGTTGGCGGAAACCACAGCTGGGACTTGAACCTGTGACCTTCTGCTTCTGAATACAGTGGTTCTGTGCACTGCACCACCATGTTCTCACAGAGATGGTGCATTCCCTGGTGATACCATGACTGTTGGTCAGACAGGGCCTGTCTGTTGCAGTGCATGCCACCCACCTACACAGTGTTAGGCCACGGTCTGCTCCGGGCAGCTGCCACTGCCCCCTCCACCACCAGTATCCCTCAGCCACCATGCTGACATGCCCTTCTGCTGGTGGAGCTGGTGGTGCGGGGTCTCAGGCCGTCCAGTGTGCAGGTAGGCGGCTGCCTATGGTGCGTGTTCTGGGGTAGGGGTGCCTGCATAGACGTCCACGCTCCCCCCCATCCCCGCCTGCCAGTGTTCCGTGCCCTTGGGGGTTGCTGTTGGGTACTCTCCCCTGTGACGCTTTGGGAAACACACTCGTGCCCATGTTGGGCCCTCATCAGTTGCTGTCTGGCTCTACTGGTTACGCATTCCTATGGGCCAACTGAGCATCACCCTAGTCCCCACTGTGGCCCAGCTGCACCACTGCATGTGCCGCCTGCAGCCCTCTGTATCCCCTTTTCCAGCATCTGCCCGGTTGCCCGTTCCGACATGACCGCCCTGATGTTGCGGGACATGTGCACACCATAGGAACCCTGTCCGATGGTGGGGAAATCCCTGAGCAGCGCTATTTCACTGTGGGCCCATGCACCTTGTATGGGGACGGAGTATGGACCCTTACACGAATTATCTCTGTTCTATGGAGCTTACTCGGGGGGGGGGGGGGGTTGATGTTTCTCATTGCTACCACTATTGGCCAGCTTGGTTGTTGTTTTTTTCCAGTTTGTTGGGGTCATTTTCAATGCTTCTGTGCCCTTTTGTTCTGTGCACATGTATCACACTTATCACCTGTTTTTGGTTTCCCTGCCTAGGCTGTACATTGTTGACAGTTAAATGGTTTCTCTCCCCTTTAAAGTGCATTTAACGGCAGGTTTTTATTCGCGTTGGAATTCAGCTCTGCAATTCAGCGCGTTAGTATAATGGGAGCCTCTCCCCGCCCACTCTCCGCCCATTGACCCCTTCTCTCCGCCTTCTGCGTTGTTTTACCGCGCCGCGGAGCATCACACACGTTAGCGTGTGATAACGCGTGCTATAGCGCGTTTACGACCATTAATGCGCTATAGCGCGTGCTATAGCATGCTAACGATCATTATTTATTTATTTTATTTATTTAACACTTATTTATATACCGCATCTTCCAGCGATCAGTTGCGGTGTACAATTAACAACAATTAACAATGCAGAGCTTGTTTTACATAGAACAATTATAACTTTTTACATAGAACATCTTAACTTGTACAACAAAGGGTTTAAAAGACTAAGCAGAATAATTCAGTAAATCAACTAACACAGTTTGTGTTACAATTTAAACAGAAGTACTATCCCTAAAACAGTTGTAACTATATACAAGTGGGGTATCAATGCATAGGAATGGAATGACTATTCATTTAAGTTTGTACATATTGATTGTAGTAGGGAGTATAATCTTGATTTTGGGCAGGTTCATGTTTAGCCTTTATCTAAGTTGAGTGGAGGGTTTTCTATGGTATTATAGTGTTTAGTGAATAGATAGGTTTTCAATTTTTTTCTGAATTCTATTATCTCTGTTAGTGATCGTAAGTCCTCTGGTAAAGAGTTCCAGACTGTTGGGGCTATGTGGGAAAAGGCTCTATTATTTGTTAATTTGTGAGTTCGTATATATTCTTTTGGCATCTTAAGTTTATTTGATTGTCCTTTTCTATGAGTGGGCTTAGGTGGTTCTTTGCTTATTAGGTTACAGAGTGTCTTCGGGGCCATGTCATTTAGGGCTTTGAATGTAGTTATTATTGTTTTGTATGTTATCCTGCTTTGTATTGGTAACCAGTGAAGGGATGCTAGTATCGGTGTAATGTGTTGGAGTGAATTTATCTTTAATATAATTCTAGCTGTGGCATTTTGCGCAAGTTGGATCCTTTTGATGTTTTGTTTTGAAATGCCTATAAGTATTAAGTTGGCGAAGTCGAAGTGTGGAGTTATGGTAGCCTGTATTATATTGATAAAATCTTGTATAAATACAAGGGGGCGTAATTGCTTGAGGATTTTAAGTTTGAAGTAGATTTTCTTTAATGTATTTCTAATATGCGTTTCCATAGTAAGGTGTGTATCTAAAATGACACCTAGATATCTTATTTCATTTTTTATTTTAATTTCTTGGTTTTGTAGTGTTATGTGGGTTGGAGGAGTGAATGTTTGGTTTTTTGTTACGATTAGGACTTCAGTTTTAGCATGGTTTATATGGAGGTTTTGGGTTTTTAGCCAGTATGTAATTTCATTGTAGCAGTCTGATAGAAGTTGAATCGGTAGGTTAGGAATCGTAAAAGGTATGTACATCATGATATCATCCGCATAAAGGTGATATTGTACTCCAAATTTTTTAAAGATGTTGCAGACCGGTTTTATATAGATATTGAAAAGTAGGGCTGACAGTGCTGAACCTTGTGGTAAACCTATTTCTTGTTTGTATGTGTTGGATGTTTGATTGCCTGCTCTTACATTTTGTGTTCTGTTATGTAAATATGAAGTGAACCATTTATGTACGGTGGAGTTTATGCCTAACTGTCTTAGGTTGTTGAGCAATATTGAGTGATGCACGCTATCAAACGCTGCTGATATGTCGATGAAAAGGAGAATGAACGCCTGTTTGTGATTGTCAATTCCTTTTAGGAGTGTGTCTATTAATACTGCTAGAAGCGTTTCTACTCCATGGCGGGGCCGGAAACCATATTGTTGTTCATCGAGTGGGTAAGATAAGTCTATGAATTCCTGTGTCTGTAGGTGCACTACCTTTTCAATTACTTTGGCCAAGAATGGTATGCTAGAGATGGGCCTATATGATGTTGGCAATGTTTTATCTAGTTTGCAGTTCTTTAAAATTGGACGTATTTGTGCATGTTTGAGCGGGGATGGAAGGTATCCTTGGGTGAGTGAGAGGTTTACTATTGGGAGAATATAGGATAGTAGAGTTGGTAGTGTGTTTTTTATCCATGATATTGGGCATGGATCTAAGTATGAAGTTGTGGTATTTAGGCTGGAGATGATTGTTTTTAATGACGCTTTTGAAATGGGGTAAAATTCTGACCATTCATCAACAGGTTGATAAGTGATGTTGATATTTTCTGAGGGCATGGCAGGTTTCTTAGATTTGTTTTGATAATGGTTAGCTAGGGTTTGAACTGAGATGTCTGTGATTTCGTTGCTAGAAGTTTGCTCGTTATTAGTTAATTAGTTAAGTTTGCTCGTTATTAGTTAATTTTCATCATACAACGTGCGTTATTCACGTTTACCACAGTTTAGTAAACATACCCCTTTGTATAGTATCAGCTAGAAAAGGGATGATTTGGAAACTTCTCAGTGCTGCTCCAAATCCAGCTGAGGCTTTGTAAGCTGGGCAGAACCAGTGTCTCCCTGAAGGTCAAAGACCTATTAAGGATGTGCTTTAATTTGAAAGGAAACAAGCAATTATAGCATAATTTCCCATTTCATGTCAATGATTTTAAAACAACAGACAAACACATTTTTGAATAGAATAAGAAGGGGTGGATTCCAGGCCATTCCTCAAGAAATTAAGCACTGAATAAGGTCACATTGGGAGCTCCCATTAAGCAATGTGCCCCTGCAGAACATACTAGGAGAATAGGCTAATTGTACCATCTTTGCTGCACCAGCACCATGGGGGGTTGCTGCAATGGCTTATTCCTGAATTCATACTAGCAAGAAAGTAAATGTGTGGATCTTTCAGTTGGTTTTGGTGGGAGCAGGAGTTCCACTGCATTTCAATTGTAAAGTAAAATCTAGAAGTAGATCAAAGTTTTGGTTAGTTAATGGTCAGAGAAATGATTGAAGGGTTTTCTAGTTCTACTAATTTTGGTTGTCTAGAATAAAGTTTTCCCAACATTTCTTTCCTAAGAAAGGATAAAGCTTTACCCAAGAGTCTTCCATTCTGAGAAACCCAGATGCCTTCAAGGCTATGGGAGATGACAAAAGTTGGATCCTTTCTGGCCTATTGGTAGGAGAAGAAAAGAGCAGAAGAGGTACCAGTCATCAACTAGGTATTTGCTCAGAGAAGAAAAGTAAAGGAATCATATATAAAATACGACTAAGGACAGAAGAGAATACGAGTAAATTGCAAGAACAAGCAAAATGATCCATTACGGAAGGGGAATTCTCAAAGAATAAAGAGTTATCCACTTTCAGACCCCAAAGAGGGATAATGGGATCAGGGGAAGAAAAGTCAAGGGATCACAGACACAGAGGTTGACATTGTTGATGATTGTTCATAAGGAAGTAAGAAGGAAAAAGTGTGCCCAGTGTTAGGTTGTTATTTTTGCTCAGGTTAATCAGTGAAGTATATGTTGGACTATGGTTAAGGAGGCTGGCTTGATCGAGAAGATATGAATACACACTACACTCAGTCCACACTAGAACATTATAGAGGTAGTTTTTAAACCTTTTGTCAAGTAAAGCCTGTTTTACATGTGAAAAAGGAGTTTTAAAATAGTGTGTGACTGTATACATGCATAAAAATTAGGCACACTGAAACAGAGTGCCTATTTTTATAGGATCCTCTTGTAGGCCTTCCTGGATTTGTACCTGAGGCAATGGGGGTTAAAGTGACTTGCCCAAGGTCAAAATGAGTGTCTAAAGGACTTGAACCCTGTTTTCACCCAGTTTTCAGCCCATTGCTCTAACCACTAGGCTACTCCTCCACGTCCAACAGAATATATATGCATCCTAAAATACAACTACATTAAGAGAGCAATTTTCAAAACTCTGAGCAGGTGAAAAGTCTATGGGTACTTTTACCTCTGGATTTGGGAAAAGGAATTTGACTGAGGAGATCAGTCAAAGTCTAGCCTGGACTCTGTTGCAAAGTGAATGAAAATTTGTCAGCTTAAGTTAAACCAAACAAAAGGCGTAGTAGAAAAGCCCAAATGACAAACTTTGACTGTATCTCTTTCACTGGATGAAATCCCTCTACCCCTTAATTGAAGGTTCATAGTTTGAGGGTAATTTAGACTAGTGACTCATGGACACCTGGGGGGGTGTGAGACCATTGTAGGGGTTTTCAGGACACAGAAAAGAGAAAAAAGAGAGAAGCTCGTTGGACAGGCAAGGGGGAGAGAGAGAGAGACTGGAAGGAACTGGCTGTGGGAAGGGAAACTGGTGGGACTGGTTGGGTGAGAGAGAGAATGGTGGAGACAGGAAGAGAGAGAAGGATAAAGAGGGCTAGTGGGGACAGGCTTAGTGCAGAGGAGAAGAGGCCAAAAAGATGGGGATGAACTTAGAGATCCCTGAAGTTTCTGGAGATTAATAAGTTATCCACACAACCAAAAAAAGGTTGTGAATCTCTGATTTAGACGAATTGCTAAATATGGATGCACAAATCATGTCACTTGCAAGAGATTGTCTAGTGTTAATGATGAAGGCCAGGCAGCAGGGTAGATGCACAGCAGGGAAGATCGGCCCGCAGGAAGTACGTCCCCGCATTGTAGCTGGGGCATGCCAGGCCGTCTCCGGGCCCGATGCTGCACCTGTGGGTGCATCTTGCTCCTGCAGTGCAGAATTGGGTCCAAATGGCCCTGTCTTAGTTGGAGCTGTCCAGATGGCCCGAACATGCCTCATAGTGAATCGGGCTCCACATATAAGCCCTATTTTCAGCCACATTTAGAAGCCTAAATTTTCAGCTGAAAATTCATCCTAATTTAGGAGCTTAAAATTTATGCTTTATGAGCCTAATTTAGGTACCTAGTGCTGAAAATCAGTGCTAAGCTCCTAACTTCTTTTCCTCGCCCTAAATCCATCTCCATTGCCACCCAGATATTATGCTCCTAACTTTAGGAGTTTAGTGAAATTTAAGAAACTATTTAGGCATTCACTCCTAGTACATTTCAGAGGCTAATTTTGGAGCATAACTGTCCTTTGAATATCGGGCTCAATGTGGGTAATCTGTACCTCTGACATTCCTCCATCCAGCTACAACCTTGAACATGCCTATACGCAGGTCGTGTACAAAGTCGCAGCTACTTGACATAGAACTTCCTTGTACATGGAGGAGGAAGGTATTTTATAGAAGGCATTTTACACACCTAAAGGCTAATTTTAGATAGTACATGGAGATCACAATTGAAATGTTGAGGTTGGAATATACACAATTCTGGTGATAATTTAGAAAAGGCTCTGCCCGACATAGAGCCTTTTCTAAAATACGTGTGAATGCATGTGTATTTGTCTATACATAGAGCCGGAGGAGTCATTTTACAAATGTACATATGAAAATTTCAGTGGAGGCAAATTGGCATTTTATACATGTGCATGTGGGCCATTTTGCAAACCTGTATGTAGAAATGTTGCCAATGACAGAGGCTGTTATCTTTACTTAATTTCAATTTGGAAGGGCTAATAAACAAATCCCTTAAGTTCTCTTGTGAAGGGCTGGCCAAAGCAAGCACGTTGTAGAAACTTATACATGCCAGTGAGCAGCTGTAAATCCCGACGTGGACAATTTTGGTCTTGCGGGTGCATTCCCTAGATGACGTAAACCCTTTCAATTTCTATGTTTTGTGGACATCCAGTTGTAAGTGTAGCCCTTTCTAAAATCGTCATTGACACGTGGCTGCCATTTCCATCGGTCAATGCTGGATTTTCCACATGGAAATTGTGAACAAGCCTATTAAATTAACTTGCATGGAGGCCAATTCTGTTCTGGGCGTCCCCCCGCCTGTCCGGGCGGTCAGAATCGGGACGTGCTCCAGTTGCACCGGATTCTGATCCCATGAGGTGGTAGACATGCCTGCGTGATCAGAATCGAGTCCACCACCCGGACCTCCAGCCCACTACCCGGCTAGCCCAGCCAAGCTCTTGTATGGAGCCGCAGTGCCAAAGCATCCTGTTGCCATGGCACCATGGCTCCATGCAGTAGCCGTGATCCCTGGCAGCTCCCAAATGCTTCTTTCCCCACTGCCCGACCCCTAATTGGGCCTGCCATGGCCAGGGTTGGGCAGCGGGGATCCCTCTGCACCCCCTCACCTCTTTGTCTCACGTCGGCTTGATCATCGCCCGCCATCCAATGGGACTTATTCCACCTCCAAGGTGGAATAAGTCCCCTGTGCAAATGGCCAACCTCGGACATCTGGGGTCATGGTGCTGCCCAAAGCCCACCTCTCGCTTTGCCTGTGGCACACCCACAAACAGAGTTCCCTGCACAGTTCAGATCTGCGTGCAAGGAGCTCTGTTTCCCGGGCGCAGGCCAAGCATTTAGCAGGTCTGGACATCCGGATCGGACGTCCAGACCTGTTGAATATGTTTCAGAATAGACTCCATACTGTATACACTCAGAAGATCCATTATAAGATTATCTGCATTTTGCCTCACTGAAAGGAACTTCTTTAGTAACCGATGTCCCTTGGACATTTCAGAGTTTTATCAGTTGCTTTTAGAGCTTTGTATGGAATGGGTCTAAAGCTAATTACTATATTTCCTGGGCTATAGGTTGCCCTGAAAATATGTCACAAGGCCCGAAATTAGGTTAAATTTGGTAAACTTAGTATATAAGTCGCTCCAGAGTAAAAGTCGCCACCTGTATCTAAATTATATATGGTACCGGTAGCACTACAGCAAATCTCTATGGCAAGCATCGTGATAATATAAATAGTGCTTAAAACATTGTACTGATACTGTATATTCCTTACCCAAATCCCTGTAGATTTATGTAACGTTTAAGAAAACTCTTAAATAAAGTGAATATTTAAGCAACTGTTCATTCTAAATACAATTTATTCTAAATAACGGTCTGAATAGCAACACAGCTGTTCATTTTAAATCTGATTTATTCTGTATCACTTTCAGAAAAGCTGTTAAAAGTCTTCATCTTCAGTATCATTGTGAAATAGTTCAGCAATTTCAGGAGCCAGTTCATTTTCATTAGTGTCTTCTTCTTCGTCCTCATCATCTTCACATACGGCCAGTAGCCGTGAAGCTGTGTTTGCCTTAAGACATCCAGTTTTCCCATAGAGGACGCAATACAGTTTTGAATAGAGATGCGGGCATCGCCTACTACCGTGTAAAGTTGGTATATGTCGCACCTTTGTATAAGTCATACCCACAAGTTGTCATTTAAAAAACACAACTTATAGCCCAAGAAAAGAACATTTTAAAATCCTGCATTCCTCCTTGGACTATGTGGTCTGCAAATCAAGGCCTTTTTACTATTCTGTCTCCGACTTGGATTTTCTTCACTAAAACAAGAAATTGTACTTTCTCCTTTATCGCCGCTTACTTGTGGAATTCTCTGCCGAAAGAGGTTAGACTGACCAAGGACTTTTTGACCTTCAGTTGTAAGGACAAAGCTGGCTATTTTAGAAATCATTTAACAGGCTGATGAATATGACCTCAGAGATTTGTTGATTATTTCTTTGGGACCCGATTCCAAAGGGGGAACGTCCTGCCTGCCCAGACGTCTAGGATATGGACGGGCCGATCTAGTCCCCGATTCTGAGCCCGTGGGAAGTAGACTATCCTACGGGATCAGAATTGGGTCTAGACAGCCGTCCCATGCCTGGATGGGCAAGTTGTCCTCTGATTTTGTGCCGCCAGACGTCCAGTCATCGCCCCACACAGGCTTGCCCGGCTCCTGCATGGAGCAGCGGTACCGTGGTGTCCTGTTGCGTGATCTCCGGCCACCACCACAAAGTTCATTCCCTGCAGCCTGACCTCCAAAGCGGCCTTCTAAAGGCAGGGTCGGGCTGCGGGGAGCTCCTGCACCTCCTCGCCCCACTGACCTGACCCTGCGTTGCCGTCCCCTGATGTCCAGGGGGACTTGTTCCACCTCTGAGGTAGAATAAGTCCCCCGTCCATGTTGGCGACCCCAGACATACAGGGCCAATCTCAGTAGCGGCTCTGTATGTCCGGGGTCGCATCCCCACCCTCAGCTCACCCCTTCCTGGCCCTATCTAGAGCTCCCCATACATCTCCTATGTATGTGCAGGGAGCTTTGGGCAGGGAATATGGTCCCGGCATTTAATGTGGATGGATGTCTGAGCCGGATGTCCATTCCCACTAAACGCGGCTTAGAATAATCCCTTTGATGTATAATTACACAGGTACACTAAAAAATTTTTTTTTTAAACTGCCTCTAATGTTTCGATTGATTTTTACGTTTTTTGGTGCGCTAAATCCAAATCTGGTAACCAATTTGCTCCATCACGTACAGATTTTTTGCTACATTGGGTTAGCAGTTTGAGGTGAACGTTTCAGATTGAGTGCAATTGAGATAAAAGTTTCTTGGATGAATTCTTTATACTAATTGTTTAGTAGTTATTCAAATAAGAATAAAGAAAATTGTAACAAGGCAGCACATAAGAATAGAGTAATGTCAACAAAACACACTGTGATGGTAGCAAAATTGTCTGCACTTAAAACAGCCACATACATGTGCACAAACATTGAGCATATAAGAGCGAGGTTAGACACAAAGCAAAGCAAAGAAATGTGCAAAAAATGTTGTACAGGTATGTATTGTGATAAGGAAGCTTATCATAGCTCAGGAAGGGGCTATAGAAAAGGTGAAGTGTCTCTGAACAAGCAACCTGTCAGTGCTGGTAGAAATGAGAAAACAGAATTTTGCCATAAAAGACTACCAGTCCCAGAATGCACCAGGTTTCCCACAGCCATGAGAGGAGCTGAAGTGAGAAAACGTGTGTTCAATCAAAAGGGCTATGAGGTAATCCCCAAGCACTCATTGCAAAGGGCAGGGCTTGATTCAGCACAGCTGCGCTGTGCTAGGATGGAACACTCATCTCAAACGGCAAGGCCTGATTCAGCACAGCTGCGCTGTATTAGGGGGGAGCACTCATCTAAGCAGAATAAGAGTAGAGTTTATTCTACAGATGACCATCTTCATGATCACCTTGGATATCCAGAGAATTGTCCTCAGTATCCTGAGAATCAGCTTGAGTTTGATCATCAGTTTCATCTGAAGGATCATCAGAAGCAGAAGCCAAACCGAACGGACAGAGAGGGAAAGAGACCCTTTGGAAGAAGGAAGAGAAAAGCCTTTGAGAGGTCTAGAAGAGTCCAAAGCAGTACGTATACTGGGAGGTATTCCAAGGGCCAGCATACACCATTGGACTGGGGAAAGCCAGAGGAATGGTGTTGCAGAGCTAGGAATCACCAGAGGCTACCTGTGAGGGAGACGGCTGCACGTGGAAGGGACCCTAAGACCTGTGCCAGAAGGTATGTGAAGAGAGATCCAGTGTCCAGGGATCTGGATTGGAAGGCTGGACATAAGAACTGGACTACATACTGGCCAGGCTATATAGAGAGGAACTCTAGCAGCAATGGAAGCTCAGGAATGAACACTGATCTATGCCCTAGCTATAACCTTGAAAGACAGCAGGGAAACAAGTATTCTCCTGAAAATGCTCCATTGAGAGATTCATCTGTGCCAATCCATGATATTGAACCCATGCTTGTTGAACAAGGGGGAATAATAGCAGATGAGGATCCTGTTTATATGGACTGCTCTCTATCTAAACTCCGTTGGTAACTCTCTGTTATAAAGTACAGCAACCATCACAAAGAAATACAAATTTGTTCTTTAATCTACCCAGAAAAGCTCCTGAAGCAGGATTTGACCCACACAGTAGAAAGCAAGCCAGCTAAGGGGTTTCAGCTGGATAACTGCTAGCAATTAAGCCTTACCTAATTGCTTGTGAGCTAGGAGAGAATCACTTCTGTATCTATGTGGGAAGTAATCAGAAGTTAACCTGAAAAGAACAGTTTGTTTCATGCTTTGTGGCTTTTCATTTGTTGTTTTCCTGATTTTGACTTTGCTTTTCCAAGTTAACACTGAAAGCAAGTTACCTGATTTTATGTGCTACCAAGCATATCTGTGTTGGGAGAAATAACCCCATAAATAAATATCTTATTGGCTTTACCCAAGAGCACAACTAAATTATTGTCAGCAGCTGTGTCTGGTGTGAATGAACTACATTGCCCACAATACCTTGCAAATCATATAGAAATATGCACTTGCCAAGAGTGTGAAGATTCTCACCCAGGCAGCCGTCTGACAGTATGTAAGAATAGAAAACGCAAACCGCACCATTGCAATACATGAAGACAAACACCCGATGGTGTGAAAATAAAATTCTAATAAATGAGATCCGACACTGTGGTAATAACTAGCAAATTTTTATTTCAAAGTTTAGTAAAAACACGATATTTGTCAACACAGTTTAGATTTTAAAGTCATTCTTGGGTCAATCAATCTCCTGGTGGGCCCGTTTCTTCTTCCCCCGAATGCTTCTCTTGGTGCGCTGCTTGGCGTATTTTTCATCTGGGGTTTCCCGCAGCAGCAACCAGCAGAAATCAGCCATCATAGTGGTGTTCCATCTTCCTTGGTACCTTCTCTCTGCGTCCTTGATGTCCTGGTGAAACCTTTCACCTTGTTCTTCACTGTACGCCCCCAGGTTTTCGGGAAAGTAGTTCACATGGGAGTGCAAGAAATGGACTTTCAGGCTCATGTTACAGCCTTGTTCTTTGAAGGCATTGAGCATCCTGGCAACAATATCCTTATAGTTCTCATCCCGCCTGTTCCCCAAGAATTTGAGAACAACATCCTTGAAGGAATCCCAGGCTTCTTTTTCCTTCTCAGACATCGTTTCAGCGAATGCTCCATCTGAAATGAGTTTCCTTATATCAGGGCCAACAAACACTCCTTCCTTTAGCTTTGCTTCAGAAAGGCGGGGGAACTTTGAGCAAAGGTACCGAAAGCACTCACCATCTTTTGGAAGGGACTTGATGAATTGCTTAATGAGACCCAACTTAATGTGGAGAGGTGGTAATAGAATTTTATCACGAGGTACCAAGCTCTCATGAAGAACATTTTTCTCACCGGGTCTCAAATACTCCCGAATTGGCCAGTCTTTTTTCCCCCAGTGTAGGTCGTGGGCCCGGCTATCCCACAAGCAAAGGAAGCAGGGATATTTGGTGAAACTGGATTGCTGCCCTAATAGCATGGATAGAATTTTAAAGTCTCCACAAATCATCTACTTATGCTCATCATAACGAATCTTCTGAAGAATCAGGGCCAAATTCTCGTATTTTTCTTGGAGAATAACAGAGTGAGCAATAGGAACTGAAGCGAATGTGTTGCCATTATGAAGAAGAACACCTTTTATGCTGTCTTTTGACGAATCAATGAACAGCCGCCATTCAGCAGGATCATACTTGAGTTTAAACTTTTCCATCACTCCGTATATATCGTTGCAAAATACCAAATCTTCCTCTTTGCTGAAATACTTCAAAAATTGTGTCTCGCGGTTGCGGTACCAATAAAAAGTTGTTCCTGGTGACAATAGATTTTTCTGTTTAAGCTGAGAACCTAGCAGTTGGGCAGCATCTTTTGGGAGTCCTAAATCCCGGACTAAATCATTCAATTCAGCTTGAGAGAAAAGTTCAGGTTTCGGATCTGGTTCAGTTTCAAACTCGGAAGTACTGGACTCATCGGGAAAAGCCATCTGATGAGTCTCATCATGATCAGAACCGTCCACACAAATACGATCCAAAGATTTTGGTGGTTCAGGCACAGGTACTTCGTTGCTATGAGGCATAGGCCTAATTGCTGAGGGAAGGTTGGGGTAATTTATTACGTTCTTATTTTTTAAGTTGTATCCCTTCACAATGCAAGAGCAAAAATAGCAGTCACTGCTGTGGTCTCTTTGTTCACGCCACATCATAGGTATTCCGAAACGAAATGCTTGTTTTTTACCTTTCATCCATAAGCGTAGATCTTCCTCACATTTCTTGCACACTTTGTGAGGAGCCCACGGTTTGTCTTGATCGCCTAACTTCAAACCGAAATAGGCGAAATATACTTTTTTAATAAATGCAGAAATGTTCCTCTGCCGCTTTTTCACGGTATATTCCCCACAAATAAAACAATAACTGTCCGGAGAGTTGACGCAACCTCTGGCTCTGTGAGCCATCACAAATACACAGCACTGCAAACTACAACTGTAGTGAACCACTTCGGAATAAAGCTGGATTACGACTGAGCAAACAAAAGGTAATAATGAACTTGCAAGAAACTGAAATTTGACAGGAACGTTCATGTCGCAACCACCGTGTTTGAGCGAGGCGAACGAGGCGAGGCAAACAGGAAAGAACATGCGCCAGCGCGAGTACTGGATTTAGCCCCCCGCCTCCCAATTGTCCTGTTAATGTATAAAATGAATACAAAACACTCTAAAATATCATGAGGGAGTGTTTCTAGTTAGTTAACCATTACAACCTCTATTTTGGGCCAAGAAAATAAACTGCAGTCGGCTAAAAAGAAATCATGTGAACATTCCTTATATGGGTAAGAAATCTAATTTTGCAAGAAAACGTGACGTGATGGAACATTTTGGCTATTTTTCCTGGATTCAGCACCCCAAAATCTATAGGAATCAGTTGCAAAACTGGAGGCAGTTTTTTGGTAGTGTACCTGTGTTATTTATTCTTATTATACATTTTATGTTTTGCTGCAATTATTAATATTTATTGTTCATTATTATATGGTTAAATCTTATTCATATGTTATGTATTACTTTTGTAATACTGTTGTGTTTCTGGTATCTTGTACCTTGCTCTGAGCTGTTTTGTGAAGTTGAGAAATAAACAGAATAAATAAAATCAGTGTATTAATATATTCAAATTCAAATTTCTGTATCTTTTTAATTAGATGAGATGTTCCTAAACCTTTAAACTCTGTCTGAGTACTTTCAAGTTAGTGCTTGACCTCAGCGCATCCTTGGGGCTTTGATAGAAATAACCTCAGAAGATCTCATTATAGCAAACTGAATTAATGCAATTAACTAGAATAATCGTACCGTAAGAAATCTTATCATCTGCCAAAACTCTGCCCTTAAGGTGCAAGAGCAGACTGCAGCGGAACACTCATGCTCACACCCATTACTCGGGACCACATATATTAGAGGTTTTATTCCATTTTGCATCTATGGGGAACACACTTAGCAAGAGGCCCAGAATCTTAAGCGTGTAACCTACTACTTATTAAAGAGCTTAGCATACAGGCAAAGGAAACAGGCATAGGTTCCTGATATCCTTATTTTATGTACAGAGGATGCTTTTGGCAGCCCTTTGTCTTATTCTTGAATTAAGAAAAGTGTACCTGAGGGTTCACTTATGTAGATAGATGAAACTATCATAATGGGTCCTGAGCACTAAAGCTCAACATTTAGTCTAAAGCCATTTAACATCCATGTGGAATAGCATGCTATGTACTAAAAGGTCACATTTTAAAAAAATGCAATTGCCTAATTGTTTGAATTGCTCTACGCCTTCCTCCTCCTTTAGATGTCTTTCTCTTTAGCAAACCTCTGAGGTGTGTGCATTTGGTCTGGCTTTTCATCTCTTGGATTCCTCTTCTTTCCGGATGCTCTCCTGCTTCTGTCCTCAGCACCGACAAGCAGCTCCATGTGCCAAGTTTACTTTTATACCAGTTGGCAACAAAGAAGTTGAGCCACGAAGGAAAAAGGACCCTGCATGCTCAGTACCACAAATAGATGCTAGTCAGTGTAGTAGCTGCATACCCTTTAGCATTCAGCTCTAAATCACATCTAGACACTATGGACCTGATATTCAGCGGCATTTACACGGTTTAAAAACGTGTAAACCATGTAAGTGCCGCTATAATGTTATATTTATCGTCACTAACACTTTTAATGCAGATGAATATCCCCTAGTTCCACCTCTACATTTCCTGATTCTATCTGCATGGAATCTGGGCATGTCATTGGCGTTCTGGGGGTGGCACCATTGCTAACCAGGCAGAGGCGATATTGAGACGCTGCCCAGCTAGCGAACCTATGGGTAAAGATAGGCATGGGAAAACCTCAACTACCTTTACCTATGGAAGCTAATCGGGCAGCGGCGATATTGAGTCAAGGCCCGATTAGCTTCTGCGGTATATAGAGTTTTTCAACGCATTGCAGAAGACCCAGATATTCAATTCTTGTCCTCAGATATAGCCCCAGATTGACTATCCGGGCTTAAAGTTCGGCGGCATTGGCTATGTTCCTGGATCCTGCTTGGGAGAGCACCCTCATTGTAAGCCTCAGCTAATTTGTATGCTCTGTTCAGGCATTTTCTTGTAAAGCTTGTTTATTGTTCTGTCTATATTTCTGTTTTGTCAGTATGTCCTCTATCTTCTGTCTGTCCTTTAGCCAGCTCCTGCCTTCTGCCGTGCCGTGTCTCCCTCTCAACACTTTATTTCCTACCCCCACTCCTGGCCTACCACTCTTTCATAGCCTTCCTATGCCCATTGACACAATTACTCATGTGCAACTGAAGCCACCTGGACTTTCTCCCCTCTCTCCACCTGTATCTCCTTTGATTTACATTCTCTCCTCCTCCCCCTCTCCTATGGCTCCACATCACTTTGTGATCTTGAAGTTAATTCTCCCTAATCTTTTCCGCTCATACCTATAGTTCCATGGTCCTACTTCTCATTACCCACTTCTTATTCCCCTACCATTTTGTCATCTACTTATCATCTGCCCTTGAGCTTCACTTTTTTCTTCCTCTCATTCAGCCATCTCTACTCTTACTGAGGGAACCTCACTCTTGCTTCCGTAGTGCCACCTTCTCTCTCCTCTGTTCTCTCCTATTCCTTCTCCTTCTCTCATCTGGAGATGTCAACCCCAACCCTGGCCTCCCTAGACTTTTTGTTAACACTCCTGGGGCAGGTCAATGCATAACCTTTCTAATCTTGTTCATATCCCTCTCCTCTCTCCCTTTTTTCTCCCTTCTTCATGCACATATTGGAATGCACATTCTGTCTCCAATAAACGTGCCTTCATTCATGACCTCTTTATCTCTAATACTCTACATTTCCTGGCTTTTACTGAAACTTGACTTCTCCCTGAAGATTCACTTCAGTCACTGCCCTCTGCCACAGAGGCTACCTATTTTCCCATATGCCTTGGCCCATTGGCTGTGGTGGTGGTATTGAGTTCCTACTCTCTTATTCCTGCCAATTCCAGCCCCTCCTTCTGCCTCCACCTAATTCCTTTGCTTCCTTTGTAGTCCATGCCATCTACCTATTTTCTCCACTACTTCTCTGAGTAGCTGTCATTTATTGACACCCCTCCTCCCCTCAACAAGTCCACCTCTACCTTTCTCACCGACTTTGACTCCTGGCTCTCCTCCTTTCTGGATTCATCTTCTCCTTCTCTTATTCTTGGGGATTTTAACATTTCATGTTGATGACCCTTCTGACCATTATGCCTTAAAGCTCCTTTCTCTAACTTCCTCATTCAACCTCCAGTTGTGCCCTACCGTTCCTACTCACAAGCATGGCCACTGCCTTGACCTTGTCTTCTCCTCCAACTGCTCACTCTCAAACATCTTCACCTCATTTCTGCCCTTATTTGACCATCACCTACTAACCTTCACCGTTAACCACCTCCCATCCTGGTCTCGCCCTATCTCCGCCAACATGTTTAGGAATCTTCACACTGTTGACTCTTCAGCTTTCTCCACTGCTGTCTTATTCTTTCCTCCATTATGTCATCTGAGTCCGTTGATGGGGCAGTATCCTCCTATAACTCTATACTCTGCTCTGGCTTTACTTGCTCCTCCCATTCCATGCCCTTTGAGGCATACCGAACCTCAACCCTGGCTGTCCTTGCCAACCTGCTACCTATGTTCCTGTACCCGCTCAGCTGAGTGCCTTTGGCTTAAATCACGTAATCTTGCTGACTACCTACATTTTAAATTCATGCTAACCTCTGTCCAGTTGGACATAGCTCTCGCCAAGCAAGAACCTTGCCGTCTCTTTGCTATGCTCAGCTCTCTCCTCAAGGTCCCTCCTCCCCCAAACCCTCCTTCACTGTCTGCCCAGACCTTGGCTGACTGCTTCCATGACAAAGTCCAGAACATTAGCCTTGAATTCTCTGCAGGGTCACCACCATTGCCTCCCTAAATCCTTCCCTCGCTTTTGGTCGCCCTTTCTTCCTTTTCTGAAATCACTGAGGAGGAAACTGCAGATCTTCTCTCCTCCTCCAAACTGACTTTGTGCTCCTCTGATCCCATCCCCACCCATCTACTAAGCTCTATCTCTTCCGCCGTCATCCCTTCCATCTGTCATATCCTTAACCTATCACTTTCCTCTGCAACTGTTCCTATGGCCTTCAAACATGCTGTGGTTACATTTCTCCTCAAAAAGTCTTCACTAGATCTGGCCTGTCCTTCCAGTTATTGACCTCTCTCTCTCCTCTCTTGCTTCAAACGAGCAGTTCACCACTGCTGATTTGACTTTCTTTCCTCTCAAGACCTTCGGGACCCACTGCAATCTGGCTTTCATTCTCTATATTCCACAGAAATGGCTCTTGCCAAAGTCTCCAGTGACTTATTCCTTTCTACACACACTACTAAGATACTTATTCATCTCCCATCTAGACTATTGCAACCCTCTCCTTGTTGGCCTTCCTCTGAATCATCTCTCTCTCCTTCAATCTGTAGCTTTATTGCGTGTCCCCTAGTCTTTCTAATTTTTGAAGAAGTAAACAACCAATCCATATTTACCCATTCTACTCCATTCATTATTTTATAGACCTCTATGATATCTTCCCTCATCATCTCTTTTTCATGTTGAAGAGTCCAAACTTTTTAAGCCTTTCCTCAAAGGGATATTCTTCCATCCTCTTTACCATTTTTGTCACTCTTCTCTGGACCTTTTCTAATTCTGCTATATCCGTTTTAAGATATGGCGTTTAGAATTGCACACAATATTCAAGGTGCGGTTGCACCATGTAATGATACAACGGCATTATAATATCCTTGGTTTTATTCTCCATTACTTTCCTTATGATTCCCTGCATTCTATTTGCTTTCTTGGCCACTGCTGGACACTTGGCAGAGGGTTTCAACGTATTATCCACAATGACACCTAGATCCTTTTCCTGGGTGGAGGTTCCCAATGTGGAATTTTGCATCATGTAACTGTAGTTTGGGCTCTTCTTCCCTAATTGCATAACTTTGCACTTGTCCACATTAAATGTCATCTGCCATTTGGACACCTAGGAGTATGTTTACTAAAGTGCGTTAGTGCAATTCGCGTTAGGAGCCGCGTTAGAAACACAAACACCAAATAAGGACATGGGCGGTACATCGTTACCAACAACGCGCGTTCCCAAAACTAACGAGCGTTACAGGGCGCCGTGGCGCATTACCGTGCGTTAAGCATAAGAAGGCGCATAGACACAAATCACCTAAACAGAAGTGTAGCATAATGGAACCTGCACTGACCGCTGATACAGGCATCATGGGATCGATTCCCCAGTGTGCCAAATGCAGAAGGCTGGCTGAGGCACCACCCTGTACATTATGTAGTGAATGAGTAGGCATTTTACTTTTTTTTCCAGTAGTGTTGCCAGCAAACACATCCTCACAGTGGCGTAACCAAAGGTGCCGCAGAAGGCACCCCATAACGCACACAGATGCTGGAGATGGCTGCCATTTGCTCTGACTGTATCAGTGCTGCGTAGCCACGTGCGTTGGTGGGGGCATATCTACGTGCGTTGGTGAGGGCGTAGCCACGTGCATACCTACATTTTGTTATGGGCGTGTCACCGCGCGTGAATACGTGCGTTGCTGCGTGTGTGAATACGTGCGTTGGTTCCAGCGTGGGCGAGCATTACTACGTGCGTTGGTTCAGGTGTGGGCACTGTAGATTACATATCCTTGAGGGTGTATTGCACCTAACATTAATGCTATCATCTCTGATTGTGCTGGCCTATTGCCTATCAGAGCCTGTGAGCAGGAGCTGGACTTTACAAACCCCACTTCTTAGTACTGCTGCTACATTTTGCTGCGTCGGCATCATGTTTTATACCACCTTCTGCTGCACACATCTCACATTAGGGTACATTCACATTCCTTTGGCTAGATATGTCCTCAATGTGGGGATGTATCACACATTTTTAATGCCCCTTTTGTTTAGAGGGATTGAGGAGGGTGTGTGGTGGGAACGGCACAGAGGGAGTCCCTGATTGGTTATATGTTGGGGTGGCATTGGAAGCAATGGAGAGCTTGTGTGTATTTGACAGAGGGGCTTCATTTCACCAAGCAGTCCATCTGCAGGGGTTCACAGGGTTGGATTGGAGCAGTCACCCCCATGATGCACTGCACATGCAAATCAGCAGTGTACAGATGGTCATATGTTGCGGTTCCCCCCCCCCCCATCACCTAGGGCTGATGGGGGTCCTGACCATGTGCAGCCCCACAGCACCTCGGCATAGTAGGGGGAACAGACAATGTGTGGCACTGGTACAGAGTGACCACAGACAGTCACATTGTGCGGGTACTGTGACCACCCTGAGTTTGAGGTGGGGTGGCCAGCAACAGGTCCACAGCACCTTTTATGGCTGCCATACCCCATGCTGCAGGTCCCCATCAGTGTGTTGTCTGTAGTTCCGTTAGACACACCGTGGTTACATCAGTGTCCTGCTGTATGTCTCGCTCATGTCTAGTCTATATGGGCGATTATGCACCCAAAATAGTGTGTTGGTGTTGGTGGCATGGTTACCTGCTGGGGGAGGGGGAGAACCTAACCATGAAGTGGTCACTGCTCAGTCAGGGTGAGAGTGACCTCCCAGCAGGACATGCCATGGCCACCCTGTTCGTGCAGGTGGAGGCCGGGCACTACAATGTCCGAGCCATTGCCCTTTGCCTTGAGATGATGCAGCCAGGTTAGGTCACCCTATACAGCCTATTCCCACAGTACCTTGCTCCTCATTATGCACATTGGCAGGCCACTACTGGCAACAGTGCTAGCACTGAGGGCTGTGGGGGGTGTTTGCCGACACCGCACACTTGATAGACACACACTCCCCACACCTATGCCAGCATTGTGCAGCTATGGGGGTGTTGGGCAGCCGTTCCCCCCCCCCCCAACGGTCCGGGGCACAGTGCATGAATGGCTGTGGTACGCAAAACTGTAGGTGTCACTGCACAGGTTGGTAAACACTGTCAGACACAGGACCTGTTGCACACTCCACAGACGTCAGAAAGGTTGCTATGCTGCAGCTCACTCAGAGAAAACTTGTACTTGAGCTAGGAATTGCTATCTGCCAGTAGTCATAGCAACCTTTTGATAGATGTGTACCATATGCCCAGGTTTAGGGTGGCATTACTATGGTATGCAGGTACTCGTATTGGGAGATGCACACAAAGTCCAAAGTCCTGCCTCTCCAGGTGGCTTTGGATGATGGGACCTGTGGGTACGGGTGTGTCTGCCCCTGTTGGCTGCTGCTTTACGGCAGTGTTTCCCAAATCCAGTCCTGGTGTGCCAAACACTGTTCAGGTTTTCATGCTGTCCCTCATGGCTATGCAAGGGATACATCTGCATACCATGGGGGTGGTGCATAGATATGCAGCACAGGCATCTTTATTAGAGGCAGCATGGAACCTGAATGGTGTTTGGCCCTCCAGGACTGCATTTGGGAGACTCTGCTGTAGGTAATGCACCTGTTTATGGCGTCTGTGGTCTGTAGGGTAAAATGTAGGTGTTTTGGGCATATTTACGTCATCTGCAAATAAGGTTCTGTCTGTATTGGGACTTTGTAGTGGTGGGTAAAATATACGGAGTGTGTTTGCGGGATCCACAGCTGGGACTTGAAACTGTGACCTTCTGTGTCTGATTACAGTGGTTTTGTGCACTGCACCACCATGTTATCACAGAGATGGTGCATTCCCTGGTGGTACCTTGACATGTGCCGCCTGCGGCCCTCTGTATCCCCTTCTCCAGCATCTGTCCAGTTGCCGTTCCAACATGCCCGCCCTGCTGTTGCGGGACATGTGCACACCATAGGCACCCTGTCTGGTGGTGGGGGAAACCCTGCGCAGCGCTATTTCACTGTGGGTCCATTCACCTTGTATGGGGACAGATTATAGACACTTCCATGGGGGAGGAAGCAGTCAGAGCCAGCCGCAGGTGAGCGGAGCGGCAGGCTCCTGGCAGGACGGCCCCGACGCCCTCGGGGGCTTTAAAATCAGCTGCGGGTGTGCCGGAGAGGTGGAGGAAGCAGTCAGAGCCAGCCGCAGGTGAGCAGAGCGGCAGGCTCCTGGCAGGACGGCCCCGACGCCCTCGGGGGCTTTAAAATCAGCTGCGGGTGTGCCGGAGAGGTGGAGGAAGCAGTCAGAGCCAGCCGCAGGTGAGCGGAGCGGCAGGCTCCTGGCAGGACGGCCCCGACGCCCTCAGGGGCCTTTGTACCTCCATTTAATCGTTGCTACTTGTGTCTGCGCGGGTAGCGCACGCGGGTGGCGCACATCAAAGGGGCGTACTACAAGGGGCATTTTTTGGCTCCTTGTGAGCTCCTTGGAGCATCGTTGGAGCAGCGGAAGAGCTACCAGGTACAGCGTGCGTGTATCCATGGGGAAGCGGAAAAAGAAGGTGGTGTCATCAACAGCGGCAGTAGCAGCCTCATCTCCTGTGGTGAGTGGCCCCATGGATCGACATTTGTTACCTTTGGTAGGTCCTGCCTTGCCTATAGCCGTGGGGTCCTCACCTGAGGGTTCAGGAGGGGCCTCCTTGAGCTCCGTTGACCGTACTCCGCCCCCTCCTCCTCAGGGTTTTATTCCTGCTGCATCTGCATGTAGTTCTCCGTTGGAACGGGACACTCTGCCTTTAGAGATGAGACCACTGATACCGGTCTCTTGGACTCCCCCTCAGGCGGAGGTCAGGGAAATTTTGGATTCCCAGGTTTCCCTGGCTGATGTCTGGAGGGTGGTGACACGGACAGAGCGTACCTTAGTATCTACGGTAACCCAGCTCTGCTCCTTCACTCAAGATGTAGTAGCAGGGCTGGTTCATGTAGAAAAGCGGGTAGAATTACTTTGTAACCAAGTTCCTAAATGTGAATCATTGTGTCAATCCCTGCAGACAGTACAGTCTGCAGTAGTGAAGGATAATATTATGATAAATCGCAAGTTAGAAATGTATGAGAATGCAACGAAATCTAAGAATATTAGATTTCTAAGTTTTCCTTTGTGTCACTTGCTATCTCCGGAGATTTTATTACGTAAATATTTACGGGAAATTTTGAAATTACCAAATGCTGATGTAATGTCTTTTTCTAAACTTTATTACCTTTCAGGACGGGGTAGTTCACCTGGATGGTCTGCTGCTGGTTCTCAGCAGCAGGAACCTCAGGAACTCAATTTAACTGAGTTCCTTGAGGACACCCAGGATAACATCCCGTCTCGTGCTACATTACTTGTTACCTTTCTTTTGGAAAGCGATAAAATCTCTGTATTTAAAGAATATTTTAGAAATCGGAAAGCTATTTTTTGTGGATCCCCCATTCAGTTATTTCCTGATGTGTCCAGACCTACACAGGTACGTAGGAAAGCCTTTTTGGCTTTTAAACCTCGTATCTTGGCCTTGGGCGCCTCTTTTTTTCTGAGATATCCATGTAAATGTTTGGTAGTTCTCCAGGGGGTTAGGTATGTTTTTTTGATCCACTTCAACTGGAGGCATTCCTGTCTGGTAGGGAGACCATAGATACTGTGGTTCAGGAGGCGGATTGATAGATTGAACTGGCTATGAGTTGGAGTTCATTCTCCTTGTGATTTCCTATATTCATTGTATTATTCCTATTTAGGTAGAATCTTCCTCCCTATTGTGGTTTATATATTTTCTGTATTGTTTTTCTATATTAGAATTTTTTTTTGTTATTATAATAGTTTTTGTTTCGTTTGTAACTGATAATATTTGAAAATCAAATAAAAAGAGTTGAAATGAAATAGACACTGCCATGGTTTCTATCTGTTCTATGGTGCTTACTCGGGGGGGGGGGGGGGTTTCTCATTGATAACACTGTTGAACAACTTGGTTATTGTTTTTATCCAGTTTGTTGGGGTCATTATCAGTGTTTCTGTGCCCTTTTGCTATATGCACATGTATCACACATCACTTTTTTGGGTTTTCCTGCCTGGGCTGTACATTGCTGACACCTAAATGGTTTCTCTCCCCTTTAATGTGCCTTTAATGGCAGGTTTTCATTCGCGTTGGATTTGAGCTCTGAAATTCAGCGCGTTGGTGTGAGGGGAGTCTTTCCCCGCCCACTCTCAGCCCATTAACCCCTTCTCTCCGCCCTCTCTCCACCTTCTGCGTTGTTTTACCGCGCCGCGGGGCTTTACGATCGTTAACTACGGTTAACGCGTGTAGTATGACGTTAACGGTCGTTGGCGCGTGATTACGCGCGTTATACTGCACTTACAATCGTTAACGTCGTACAACGCGCGTTATTCACGTTTACCGCACTTTAGTAAACATACCCCCTAGTCTCCCAATTTATCATGGTCCTCTTGCAATTTTTTACAAGCCTCTTGTGTTTTAAGAACTTTGAATAATTTTGTGTCATCTGCAAATTTGATCACCTCACTCATTATTCCCATTTCTAGGTCATTTATAAATACGTTAAAAAGCAGCAGGCCCAGCAAAGATCCCTGGGGTATGCCATCATTTAATTTTATCTATTGAGAAAACTTGCCATTTAGCCCTACTACCTGTTTTATATCTTCCAATCAGTTGCTAATCCACCATAGTACATTGCCTCCTAACCCATGACTTTTTAATTTCCCCAAGAGTGTCTCATGAGGGACTTCATCAAAGGCTTTCTGAAAATCGAGATGCAATATAACAAAAAGAGAGACAGTTCCAGCAGCTCCAGCAAAGGAACACTGAGGCATTGAAACATCCCCTTCCCTCCCAGTCACAAATAGACAGACACAGACAGATACACATGTGCACATAGAGACACACATGCACGCCTGCAAAGAGGTTGGAAATAATTCCATGAAGCATGTATTGTATGCATTCTTCACCAAGCATGCTCCCTTTACTGCTATACCCCCATTCCTGCTAGGCTGGCTCTTAGTGTTTTAGTTTTGTATTTAGTTTTCCTTACCTTTCATTCTATTGTGAAATCTAGTTACTGAACTGGATATCGTTCTTAATGGTTGATGTATACAGTGACGTTAGGGTTGCCAACTGGCCGGTTTTTCCATGGCCAGGCCGGCTGCCGGCGCAGAGGCAAAACTGGCCCTTGAAAAGCCGGTTTTTTTGCTCTGGCCGCAAGATCGGAAGCGGCCAGAGCAAAAAAAACGGCTTTTCTCCCAACCCGGAGGGCTTCAGAGGGAGCCGGGGAAGCCCGCGCGAGGCCCCGGCTCCCTCCGTACAGCCGCCAGCGTGAAGAGCCTTTTCCTTCACGCTGGCGGCTGTTCCTGTGAAGCCGCGATTGGTGGGAAAGGTTAAAGGCAATGCCCTTTAACCTTTCCCAGCATTCGCGGCTTCACAGGAACAGCCGCCAGCGTGAAGGAAAAGGCTCTTCACGCTGGCAGCTGTTCAGAGGGAGCCGGGGCCTCGCGCGGGCTTCCCCAGCTCACTCTAACGCCTCCGACAGCCACGGTTTTGGGGGGGGGAGGCCAAGGACTGCCTGGGCTGTGATGGGGGGAGGGGGCCTGGACTGGAAAAGGGCTAGAAGGGGGAATTTGACTGGAAATGGGTTGTGATGGGGGGGGGGGGGGACCTGGACCGGAAAAGAGCTATGGGGGGGGGGGGGACTTGGACGGGAAAGAAATGGGCTGTGATGGGGGGGGACAGGGACTGTAAAAGGGCTATGTGGGGGGGGGGGACATGGACTGGAAATGGGTTTTGATGGGGAGGGGGACCTGGACTGGAAAAGGGCTGGGGGGGGGGGACGGGACCAGGAAAGGAAAAGGGCTAGGGGGGGGAGGGGACAGGGACGGGAAATGGGTTGTGATGGGGAGGGGGACCTGGACTGGAAAAGGGCTATGGGGGGGGGGAACTTGGACTGGAAATGGGCTATGGTGGAGGGAGGGGGAACTTGGACTGGAAATAGGCTGTGATTAGGGGGACTTGGACTGGAAATGGGTTGTGAAGGGGGGGGACATGGACTGGAAAAGGGCTATGGGGGGCATTGGACTGGAAAGAAATGGGCTGTGATGGGGAGGGGGACCTGGACTGTAAAAGGGATATGTGGGGGGGGGACTTGGACTGGAAATGGGTTTTGATGGGGAGGGGGACCTGGACTGGAAAAGGGCTATGGGGGGGGGGGTGGACATGGACTGGAAATGGGTTGTGATGGGGAGGGGTACCTGGACTGGAAAAGGGCTATGGGGGGGGGGACTTGGACTGGAAATGGGCTGTGGTGGAGGGAGGGGGAACTTGGACTGGAAATAGGCTGTGATTAGGGGGGCTAGGACTGCAAATGGACTGTGATGGTGGGGGGGGGCTAGGACTGCAAATGGGCTGTGATGGTGCGGGGGGACTCGGACTGCAAATGGGATGTGATGTGGGACTTGGACTGGAAATGGGGTGTGATTGGGGGGGGCTAGGACTGGAAATGGTCTGTGATGTGAGGGCTAGCACTGGAAATGGGTTGATGAAGAGCTGGAATAGGACTGGAAATGGGCTGATGTGGGGCATGGGAGAATGGGATTAGAAGGGAGTGGATGCTGGGTGGGTCTAGAACTATAAGGGAACTGATTTTGGGGGAGGACTAGAATAGATGGGGAATGAGAATGGAGAGGGGAAAAATATTTTGTGTGGAAGAAAAGTCTATGATGGGCTGGGTATTGGGAGAGTAAGAGGGGCTTGAGAATGGAAGGGTGAAATGTAAATGGATGATAAAGGAATAAGGAAAGAATTGGGGGAAAGAGCAAAAGGGAAACAATCAGTATGTTAAAGCAGAAATAGAGAGAGAATTGAAAACATCTAAAAGAGAAGAAAGGACAAATGGATAGCTCGCAGAAGACACGAAGAAACCAGAAGAAAGTGACTGGAGCAATTGCAACTGAAAAATAAAACGCCCAAACAGAAGGTAGAAAAATACTTTTTATTTTGAATTTATTAGCTGGAATATGTCTGGTCTGGGAAGTGTGTATTGATAACATCTTTGCGTTTTTGTTTAGTGCAAGAGGAAATTACTTTATAGTTTTATTTCTCCAGTGTTGTACATTTCATGTTTGGATTTTGGGGTTCCCAGTTTAATTATTATCTGACCAAGGAAGTTAGCCTACACGTATGCTCGGTAATTTTTGTGGGTGGGGCTGGGGGCGGGGCAGGGGTGGGACTAGGGGCGGAGAATGGGTGGAGCATGGCGAGCCACAGGTGTTGGGTTTTTCTCGGTGAAAAAGTTGGTAACCCTAAGTGACGTGGAGGCACATTCTAATATATACATCCTGGCTCTATGCGTCCGGTCAGAACCGGACGCACAGAGATTGACCAGATTCTGATCCCGCAAGGCACGTCTAACCCCTGTGGGATTAGAATTGCTTCTAGGGTCAGTACGTGCAGGCCGGCCCTATTCCGATCAGCCTGCATGTACTGAGCCGTGCCCGGCTAACTTAATCAAGCTCCTGAATGGAGCCACGGTTCCATGGTGTCCGGTTGCCATGACACCGCAGCTCCATTCAGGAGCTGTGATCCCTGGCAGCAACCATACTGTCTTTTCTCTGCAGCCTGATCCCCAATCTGGCCTCCCATGGCCAGGGTCGGGCTGCGAGGAATCTCCTGCACCCCCCTCACCATTTCGATCCCGGCTGGGCTTCCCATTCCCTGAACAATCTGCCAGCCCCAGACATACAGGACCGACTTCAGAATCGGCCATGTATGTCTAGGGCCCACGGACTGCCCACTGCCCACCCACCTCCGCCTCCGCCCTGTCCCTTCCTGTCCTCCGTCTAAGCCTCCCCATACAAACTCCCTGTGGAAAGGTGAAATATAAAATAAATAAAAACATTATGTGCATTGAAATAAATACAACTTTAAATCGTAGGTAGCCATTCACAACAAACTAATATGTAAAATTGTTTTAAATAAATAACGCTAATAAAATAATAATAATGATAATAAGGTTATTAAATAAAAATAATAAAACAGAAGAAAACAGAGCCATAAACAACATGTATGAAATAAAAATTTAAATTGAACTTTTAAGATTATATTTCAATTTGAGTAAGAAAAAGCTGGATTTTGGAGTGGTACATAAAGGGACATAGAAATAAAATAAAATAAAATAAAACTCATTCGGGTGAATACAATTAGAGTATGAGGAGAAAAGCACATTACCCGATACTGCAGCACTCTGATTTAACAAGTGTAAACCAGTTTCTTAAATCGTGCTGAAAACAGAAATGGTTATTTTGTATCAGAAAGTGCCTTTGATAAACGGAGAAGGTGGCCATGGGTCACAGATGCTATATAAATATAGTTCTATACCGCACTGGTATTGAATAGCGCGGTATAGAAGAGACTGGAAATAAAATAAATAAAATAAAAATAAACCGGACTGCCTCATGTATACCAAACGGACAGTGAAATTGTAAGTTGATGAATTGAACAGAAACGAGGAATATTTAAATAATGGAATCTGAATGGAATAGTTAGTTTATGGAGAAGTCATATTTGTATAATTTTATTTCAAACATGTAAATTGTAAAAAGTGGGAATGCATTGTAATTAAACTTGTATTCAAAGATGAGCATAAAAATTGTGTGAGTGGAAAGGTGAAAATATTTTCTAAATTGAATTGTACAAAGTTGTTCTTAATCAAAAAACAAGATATAAATGTGGTGGTTTTTAATATGAAAAGGGTAGAGAGCTAACCGTCATGGATCATAGTAGAATAACTACTAAATAGGGATTTGTGACAACTGCACTTTGACAATGAAGGCTGATGTCATTTAGACTTGACAGTAGACTTCCCTCACTGATCTTTAAACATCTTAGGGTACTTATTCTTTTAAAAGCACTAAGATTAGCGAAGGCAGTTCCTTACATTGGGTGCCGTCGAGTTTGAAGATATCGGCGTTCACTTTTCAGGTATAGTTGTTACAATTACTCATTAATGGTAACCCTAGGCGCAGAGCACATTGGCCAAGCCCCTCCCTCCCTGGCAGAAGACCCAACCTGATAAGGTCTTCTCCGGCAGACAGCCCAATCTGACAACCCCCAAGAGTCCACCCCAACAAATACAAACCCGTATCCCCCACCCAAAGCTTACCAGGGGGCTCTCTTACCAGGGGGGCTCTCTGGTAGTCTGGTAGTCTCATTGCTGCTCATCATGCAGGGTGATCCAAAATGGCACTAATGACTCTCAGCACTAAAGTCATGGGGAGGGGGGGGGGGGAGATATTCAGTGGTGGTGGCTAGTGCTACTAACACAACTATCCGTCGCCACTGAAAACTAATCCCGCATATTCAATGCTGGGGCCATATCTGGCATTGAATACCTCGGTTGCTGCAGACCCTGGAAGCTAACTGGGCAGTGGTAATATTGAGCCACTGTCCAGTTAGCCTCCATGGGTAAATTTAGGACAGCCTTTCCATGCCTGACTTTACTCACACGTTGCTAACTGGGCAGTGCTGCCTCCGATCTGCCCTGTCCTAGAATATACCCTGATGCTAACCACGTAGCATTGGGCCACGTAGCAGTGGCACCCACGGATATCCAGCGGCAGTAACCACTGAATATCCTTCTTAGTGGCATTTACATAGTTTGCAGGTCTGCTTACTGTATAAATGCCTTTGGTTATCCTCCCTGGTGGTACGTTGCTCAGGAACACATGGTTTGAAGTAAGGTATCTTCAAAAGATACTGGAAATATGCTGAAGTTAGGATGCCCTGATAGAAAGTCTGTGGTAAATGCTGAAGTCACCCAGAGGCATTTAATTAAAGAACAGCCAGAAATAAATGATTCCAAATTACCCCCGTCAACTGCAATGCAGGTTATGAATACAAATAAAGAACACGAATGCAAATAAATAACATCCTTTCAAATGTCTGTATGTGAATGGCTGAAGTCTTAAAAATAAGACAGGAGCGTTATAAATTATGGCAGTAAAGTAAGAGTTAGACATAATAGGCATCTCAAAGACCTGGTGGAAGAAGGACAAACAATAGGACATTGTGATACCAAAGGAAAACAAATATCAAAATGATAGGATAGAGTAAATTATTGGAGGGACAGTCCTAAATATTAAGAATGAGATAGAGTCGAACAATAAAAGTTCTGCAGGAAACAAAATGTATCGTGGGATCTTTTATGGATAGAAATTCCATGTGTGATGGAGAAGAGAATAATGGTAGGGGTATACTACCATCCACCTGGAGAGGATAAGGAGACAGACAATGAAATGCAAAAAGAAATTAGGAAGGCTAACAAATTGAGAACATGTATAGAATTCTAGACTCAAGATGGGATTGTGTTGTCATTTTATTAGATTTGTTAGCAGCTTTTGACACTGTAGATCACAAGCTTTTATTGTCTTAGTTCCAAGTCTGTGGACAGAACTCTTGAATGGCTGTCCTCTTTTTCAAAAAGTGAAATATAGAAGGCTTAATAGAATTCTGAATTAACTTATCCTTGAGTACTGACATCAGGAGTTCTACAAGACTGAATTTATCATCAGTTTTATTCAATTTGTATGTGCAACCTCTTACACAGGTTTTTTGATGTAGTGCAGATCAAATATATGATGTAGGACAATGGTATCCATATATACTGTGAATTGGGGAGGTCTATGTTGAAGATATTTATAAGCTGAACCAATATTTGAAAGAGACTAAATGCTGGCTAACCCAAAATAAATTAAACTAGTTTAAGACATATATGTAATGAGTGAAAAGACCCCAGATGCATGCTACGTCCAGAGATTCAATGAGGACATCAGACTTTCCCAATGAGAAAGTTAAGGTGTTGGAATTCTGATTAACTAATTACTGACCAGTTCGAGAACAGCTGACATCATCTTTGGGCATCCCACTGTGTTGGAAAGAGGAAATGGCACTGTCATCCGTAATGGTGTGGTCTATCAGCCTCCAACTCAAACAGAAGAAATGGATAGCGAATTGATATTGATATTGCAAAGATAGCCATGAAAGGGGAAGTGATCATATTGGGTGACTTTACCCGATGTGGATTGGAATATTCTTTCTGCAAAACTGGAAAGAAGTAAAAAAATTGTGGATGCCTTCCAAGATGCATTACTTAGACAAATGGTGATGGAACGAACTGGGGAAAGCTCACCAATGGAGATAGCATGTCGAATATCTGGGTGGGTGCCCATGTGAGCAGCAGCGATCACCACATGGTGTGGTTTGAGATAAAAGTCAAGGAGGAGTCCAATCACAGCAAACTCGAAGTCCTAGACTTCAAAAACACTGACTTCCGTAAAATGGTCAAATGCCTGAATGAGAAGTTGGCAGGGTGGGAGGGGATAAGAGAAGTGGAATTGCAGTGGGCTAAACTAAAGAAGGCAATAAAAGGGGCAACAGATACATATGTAAGGAAAGTAAATAAAAGCAAGAGGAAAAGGAAACCTATTTGGTTCTCCAAAGAAGTGGATGCACAAATAAAGGCAAAAAACACAGCTTTCGCAAAATTCAGAAGTTCGCAAACAGAGAAACACAGAAAAGAATACAGGATAAAACTAAAAGAGACAAAAAGAAAAATAAGGATAGCAAAATCCAAGCCAGAAGAAAAGATGGCTAAAGATGTGAAGTGTGGCGACAAAACATTTTTTAGGTATATGTGGGAGAGGAGGAAAATCAGAGGTGGAATTGCAGGACTCAAAAGTGCTGGGAATGGATTTGTAGAAAGTGACTTTGAAAAAGCACAAATGCTAAACAAATACTTCTGTTCTGTTTTTACTAAAGAAAATCCTGGAGAAGGTCCACCTGTGATTGACAAGTATACAAATGGGAATGGAGTAGATACGACATCATTCATAGAAGATGATGTGTTAGCTTGCAAAACAAAGTGGACAAGGCCATGGGACCGGATGGGATACATCCCAGGATACTGAAAGAGCTCCAAGAGGTTCTTACAGGGTCGTTAAAGGATGTTTTTAATAAATTCTCGGAGACAGGGGAAGTTCCACAGGAATGGAGAAGGGCTGACGTGGTACCTCTTTACAAAAGGGGTAATAGGGAAGAAATGACAAACTACAGGCCAGTAAGCCTTACCTTGGTGGTGGGAAAAGTAATGGAGGCACTACTGAAAGAGTGAATAGTGAACTTTCTCGAAACCAACAGGTTGCATGATCTGAGGCAACATGGTTTTACCAATCGATGATCTTGTCAAACAAATCTGATTGAGTTCTTTGACTCAGTGACCAGAGAACTAGATCAAGAGCATGCAATGGATGTGATCTACCTAGATTTCAGCAAAAGAATTGATACTGTTCCTCATGGAAGGTTTATCAATAAATTCAACAGCTTGGGAATGGGTCCCAAGATGGTGAACTGGATCAGAAATTGGTTGACTCACAGAAAGTGATGGTAAACAAAACTCACTCAAATGAAAGGAAGGTGATTAGTGGTGTGCCCAGGGTTGTCCTGGGACGTGTACTGTTCAATGTATTTGTGAGTGATATTGATGAAGGACTGAATGGAAAAGTCTGTCTTTTTGCAGATGACACGAAAATTTGAAATAGAGTGGACTCCCCGAAGGGAATGGATAACATGAGGAAAGATCTACAAAAGCTGGAAGAATGGTCTAATTCTTGGCAGTTAAGATTTAATGTTAAGAAGTGAAGTGTCATGCACTTGGGAAGCAGAAACCCAAGGGAATTGTATGTGATAGAGGGCGAGAGGTTGGTGTGCATGGATCAGGAGAAGGACCTTGGAGTGATTTGTTTCTGAGGATCTCAAGGTGGCGAAACAGTGTTACAAGGTGATGGCAAAAGCCAGAAGTATGCTGGGTTGCATACAGAGAGGAATTACTAGCAGAAAGGAAAAGGTACTAATGCCACTTTACAAGTCACTGGTGAGGCCTCACTTGGAATATTGTGTACAGTTTTGGAGACCATATCTTGCAAAGGATATAAAAAGATGAAATGGTTCAGAAGAATGCGACCAAAATGATTTCGAGCCTGCGTCAGAAGACCTATGAGAAGAGACTTGAAGACCTAAATGTGTACACTCTGGAGGAGAGGAGGGAGAGGGGAGATATGATTCAGACCTTTAAATACTTAGAGTATTAATGAACAAACAAACCTCTTCCAAAGACGGGGAAGCTGTAAAACTAGAGGGCATAACATGAAGCTGCAAGGGGGTAAACTGAATGGCAATGTCAGGAAATACTTTTTCACTGAAATGGTGGTAGATGCTTGGAATGCCCTCCCAATGGAAGTTGTGGGGGCAAATACATTGACAGAATTCAAAGTGGCTTCACAGTGGATCCCTTTATAACAACAGGATAAAATCAAAATAAGCATAACTCTCTTATATCTCAACAAATAGGGGTGACTTACACGGAGTGGTGAGGACACCCCTAAACAAAGGTATGGGGAGGGGTGACCTGCATGGAGCAGCAGGAGCACCTATTCTTACTACCTTGTTGGGCAGACTAGATGGACCATACTGGTCTTTATCTGCCGTCATACTAAGTTACTTTGTTACAAAAGATGCTGCTCCTGTTGAGCAGATTATACTATCTGGTCCTGATTTCATTGCAACTGACTACTGGCTTGACTCAAATGAACTTGTTTTCTGCACTTTGCACTTTATTTTCCTGCATGTTGCACTTTCCCGGTGATTGAGCCAGTGAGCTCTGGTTCAGAGAGTATGGATACATTTTATACTAATGGTTTGTTGGGGCTAACCTGGGACTTTTTCTATTGTCATGAGGGGCTTGTATATAGCTGTGTTGGGTACTGTTTTCCTCTGGGCTGTTTTGTACAGTTGGTTTGAAGTTGGTGGGGGGAGTGTTGGATATAGATCAGTTGAAGTGGTTGTTGTGTGCAGATGGCATTTTTGAGTGTTTGATTGTAACATGAAAGCTGGGCAAAAGCACAGTTGCATGTTCTTTTTCCTTTGCATAACGATGAAAGTTATAAATGTTCTACCTTGGCTATGTTCACTGAGGGGGGAGGTCTACTAAAAATGTTTTTTTTGAATGCTCAATTGGTTAAGAACAAATTGTTTGTGAACTAATTGGGCTAGATTGTTTAGATGTTATATTTATTACGGAAACTGGCGCCTATTTCAAAGGAGGTTTGCTCTGAGGGGTATTTTGGCAATGGTTTCTGGTAAGGATGGGAGATGGGGCAGGGAGGTTGATGGTAAATTATGGGACTCTTCCTCTATCAAATAGGTCCCTTTAGATTTATGGGAAGAGTGTGAATGGTTGTGCTCTCAGTTGCTGGGATTTACTTTCTATTTATTTCAAAGACCATCCAAAGGAAATAGCTTAAGTTTTAACGAGGCATTTATGGGGCTGGAACAGGGTTTTATTCCGATTTATCCTTGGGGATTTTCAAATCTATGCAGATCATTAGGCTGATACCTTGGCTAAGCTATTGTTGGAGAGTATGCAGACTATGGGTGGAATTTTAGACGAGATGAACATGAGATGGATGTCCCAAGAAGCTGACCAGGGTATCAAAAAGGCAGGGATGCGCAGAACGTGATTTCAGAACTGGGCAGAGTTGCACATTCCAGCTGATGCCATGTCTAAGTCTGGATGTTGCAGGATGGGCATGCCGGGGCCTGGACAGGGCAGAACAAATGGCTGCAAGTCCAAGACATATTTTGATAGCGTTTGGGATATGCTGGGTGCGGTATCCAAATGTGTCGCTCTCACCGGCTATAAATCATAAATACGTAACAGACTTTGCTATCAATGCTGACCGTGATTGTGATTGTGTCTGGAGGAGCTTGAACTGGAGAGAGATTGGTCTGCTTGTTGTCCGTATCCCTGCGCTCACCGTATTCTGAAAAGATGGATGTTTCTGATCCTGCCCGTCTCTGTCACATAACCGTGGACGTCTCAAATGGCCATGTCTCCTCTGTTAAAATGTACCTCTCCTAAGCTGCTCTTCTCACTGACAGTGTTATGCTGATGCAAACTACATATAAATACTGAGGATACAAAAAATGTTGATGCAAACTAGACTAGATATACTAATCTGTTGCATGCCAGAACAGTGCAAGGTGATCTCGGTGCACTCAAACATATAATAACAGCAAGTAGAAAGTGATGTTTGTCATGACATATTGCATCAAAACATACATGGCAGTAGAAGAAATCCTTAGTTATACTTTCATTGGTCATCTCTAAAAACTACCTTTGCAATGCTAAGTATGGATTCTTACCAACCTCTCACAAAATGGTGTTTTTGGGCATGTTTCAGTGCTGTTTGCACTGTTGAATGCTCTTACTTTGAGGGTCTCTTATTGTTGAAAGGGATATGTTTAGCTATGGAGAATCTTTTGTGGTTATTCTCTCTATACCCAGTCCCTTGGTGCGCTCATAGCTTCGCATGGCTTTCAGTACCATCTTTACACTAATGACTCCCAGATCTAACTCTCTACACCCGAAATCTCTCTGGCAATCCAAGCCCAGATCTCTGCCTACCTTTCTGACATTGCTGCTTGGATGCCTCACCGCCGCTTGAAACCGAACATGGCCAAACTGAGCTTCTTATTTTTCCCCCTAAACCTTCCTCTCCCCTTCCTCCTTTCTCAGTCTCTGTGGATAACTGTCTACTCCCTATCTCCTCAGCTTGCAACCTTGGGGTCGTCTTTGACTCCTCTCTCTCCTTCTCCACACGCATCCATCTGATAGCTGAGAACTGCCATTTCTTTCTCTATAACATCAACAAAAATCCGCCCATTCCTTTCTGAACACACTACTAAGACACTTACCATTCCTTAGTCACCCCCCCCCCCCCCATCTAGACTATTGTAACCTGCTTCTTGCTGGTCTCCCTCGGAGTCATCTCTTTCCCCTTCAATCTGTTCAACACTCTGTTGCACAGCTAATCTTCCGCCAGCCTCATCAAGCTCATATTACCCCTCTTCTCAAGTCATTTCATTGACTTTCTATCCATTTCTGCATCCAGTTCAAACTTCTCCTGCTGACCTATAAGTGCATTCACTCTGCAGCTCCTCACTACCTTTCCTCTCTTACCTCTCCCTACACCCCCTCCTTAGGAACTCCACTCTTCTGGAAAATCGCTTCTATCTGCAGCTTTCTCTTCTATTGCTAACTCCAGACTTTGCTCCTTTCACCTTGCTGCTCTTTATGCTTGGAACAAACTACCTGAGTCAGTACGTCAGGCGCCTTCTCTGACCCTTTTCAAATCCAGGCTGAAACTCACCTCTTCCCTGCCGCTTTCAGATCTTGACTCACTTGATCTCCTTTGTGTTTCCTTACCATTCCCCCTGGCTGTATCCCATGTCTACAGCTACTGTGTTGTCTGTCTCGACTAGATTGTAAGCTCCGATGAGCAAGGATCGTCTTTTACATGTGTCTGTGCAGCACTGTGTGCGCCTTGTAGCACTATACAAATGTTCAGTAGTAGTAGTAATTATTCTGCCCTATCACACTGGAATCTGGTGACGCTGTGGTCATCCATATGGTCCAGGTACTGGCTATGCATTTATGTCCCCCCTGAATCGCAAATGTGCACACAGAGACTCTCTTGTGCAACCCTCAAACCACACACACACTCTCTCACTTTCAGTCACAAAAAACATATGTCTGACAAAAAGATGCCCTGAACCTATACATAACAACTGGTATAAGATAATAGAATGGAGCCACAGAACTCAAAATATGATCTCCGTTTCTCACCAAACAAGAGTCCTTTCCATGATCACTCACTTACTATTCCTACATCAACAGTCCCATTTTTCAATACATAGGAATTGTTAGGATCCCCTAGATTAGGTCCTTTAGCACAAACTGCAAATGTCAGCATGGCCAGAATAATCACTATTGTTCTTCTTAATATTTCTGTCAGAGTAGTTATTAATGCCCCTTTAGCTTACAAGATTCCCACACCTCTGATTTCTGTTCTTTATAAATGCATCTTGTAGTGTTTTTCCATACTGCAGTCCACCATATCAGAATAGACTAGTCACCAACTTTACACAAGCACAGCAGAATATTTTCTAAGTACTAGCCTTATTCCATGTCTCCAGCAGGTATAATGGGCACATCTGCGGGGACCTCCCAAAACGTCCATGAGCCTTTCCTGAATATGCTTTATACGTCTCCGTGCAAACCATGCCCCTGTTCCACTCTCCTGGACACGTTCTGAGATCCCTGTGCTAGCGAGATAAACGTCCGTGGGGCTATGTACTGCAATACGCTTGTAAACCTTTCGGGAGATAAATGTCCCTGGCACACATACAAAGCCTTATTTGCTTTCTGGAATGACCTCCTAGGTGGATAACACTACTGAAAATTGACAGATAGATCTCTTCTCTAAAGCTGCCACTCTCCAGCTAAATTCCTTTGAATATGGACCTGAACCTTCTTTTATATTTTAAGACCCCTAATAATACAGGCATCCTTAGTGCAAGGAATTGTCCAGAATAAGGAGTGATCTGGTGTATTCCATCTAGTGGAGTGTCTTTTTGGAGTCTGCAGTAATGGAATGCTGATCTTAATCCTCAGAAACTGCTGGGCAGGCATGACTTGTGAGTAATGCTGCTGGGAAATGGCCACACCTGCAAAGGGAGAGAGATTATGGGACGGATTGTTAAATCTCAATGTGTTAATGCTTAAAGTTTAAGTTCCTGTGTGTACACATACTTAAAAACCACGAGCTCAATTTTCAAAGGCAAGTTATACTCGTATGTTTACCAGCAGTCAGTAAATGTATAGTTTGTTTATCCATACCTATCTAAAGCCTAGAAGCATTCCCACCTGGCTAGTAGTTTAGGCAAGTGCTGCATCACAGTTGCAATACCATCGCCACCACAGCAGGTCCCAGGGAAGGGAAGCAGCAGTGGCAATGAGGCACCCCTGGAACCTCGGCACTCTAGGTGACTGCCTCATTTGCCTATTAGGTCGCGCGGGCCCTGATTCCCACATCCAAAAAGCAGCATTGATATGTGTAGATTGAATTACATGTGTCGATGCCAGTTTAGGGCATGCTTTTTGCAGACAAGGGAATGCTCATATCTACCCTGCCAGGTGGAGTGGTGAGGCAGGGAGTCGGAGCGGTTTGCGCAGGACCTACAGTGCAGATAGGCCATGGGTATTGTGTTAGGAGGGCCTTTGGGGGGAGGAGGATTGCTATTGGCTGGGGAGGGAAATCAGAGCTATGCTTTGGGGGTGGGGAGGTGGGGAATCGAAGGTCTGATTGGGGGGGACAGTTGGGGGATCAGAAGTCTCCTTTGGGAAGAGGTCTTGATTACTAGGTAGGATGTGGGTGGTGTCTGAGGGGGCCAGGAGAGGGTACCTGTGGTTGGTCCTGCAGTTGGAGGGGCTGTGTCACTATGCTGTCTGCTGTAGTGCAGTGATTTTAAGAGGCTGCTCCCACATCTAAGTCTGGTGGGGGGGGGGGGGATGTTCCATGGCTTTTTTTTTCCTGCACAGCTTCTTAACATCGCTGCAGATGTTGTGAGGGATACAGGTGCTGTCCTGCATTCATTTTGCAAAGGGATCTACATATTCCAGAACCTCTTCTAACTATCAGAATTCTCCAAGTCCTGATGGACATGGGAATTCCCCTCTCTGCATCCTTCTAAAATGAGCCTTCACATGGATAGTGCCTGGGTGAAAATATATTTAACTTTCTCCAGCACTATCAATATACAAAGATCTGAGGAAGGATGGGGCGAGGGCATCCACCAAAACCTATCCATATAGGGGCAATATGCAGCCTCAACAGCAGATCTATATTAAACAGATAGTGCAGCATTGGTCAGCGGCCCTTATGTATATTCAATAGGTCATACCCGGCCACAAAACAGTACATTGTGACCTTTCTCAGCGTTTAACCCTCTGTACCCTATCTCAATGATTACCAAGTTGTTATGTTAAAGTCCAAGTTTGATGCTCCCTGTTTATGCAATCACTTATAGTATGTTATACTGTGAACCGCTTTGACTGAAAGATAAAGGGCTATAAAAAACCATTAAATAAAACAAACAGTGCTGTGACTGCTATTTACATTAACAGCTGACTGTCACCATTCAGTATTATCCCATGTTTAGATCCTTGTGTGTCTGTACGCTTAAAAACCTTAAGATGTAAATTCCTGTGTGCTAGTTTCCTCCATCCTTCCTGACCTCTCATTTATCCCAGGCCCATGCTTGATTTATAGACTACCCCCAGCAGTGGAACAAGAAGAAGGAACATTTCCTCAAGAGTGAATTAGGAATTTAAATAAATAAAGAAGTAACCCAAACCTAATAAGTATATCAAGGAGATCATTTTAGAAGGCTTGCGCAGAGGGGAATGGTGCTGAAGGGTGGGCCTACACTTTCATTTTTTATATTGTCGGTGCCGCGGATTGCAGCATCGCGGCACTGACAATATTGCGGGGGGAGGGAAAGCCCAATCGCAGCAGTTGGGGGCATGGAAACGATCGGGGCACAGAGCTGCTGATAGCTCTATATACCCGATCGCTACCATCCTTCCCCACGGATTTACCGCCTGGACCTGACTCGGCGGGCACTGCAGGATGTTTACCACAGTATCAGCCAAGGCAGGTAATGTGGGGTCCTCACAGGAAATCCAAACCTCTGCAGTATGTGCGGGACCTCCCCGGGAATGCCCCCTGCAGATCTCGTGGAGGTTTGCTGCTTAACGTGTGGTACTGGCTGCTAACACAGTGCATGAGCAGCCAAAACTAACATGGTTTAGTAGACAAACCCCCTATGTGTCTTATAAAATAAGATAAAGCCAGGTGCTTTCTGTACCATTAACTCAGGTGACCTGTTATAAAATTACACCCGTGGTGTCTAAAATCACCTTCTAAAATCCAAAATTTAGAGTTTTGTGGCTTGGCTTCTTCATTTGCCCCCCCTTGGACTTCCAAGTTTGTAAAATCAGGTATTTATGCAGGCAGTTAAATTAAGTTAAATAAAAACAAAACAGGAAAATAAGGTGATACCTTTTTATTGAACTAAAGGTCAATCAGTGCTTATACATTTAAAATGCCAAATGGGTCATTGTTGTTTTCTAAAATCTACCGTAAACGAAATGTGTATTTTCCAAATCCATATCTATATTTTATGAAAGGCTCTGTATTCAGCAAGTCAGGAAAATTGTGCAAGTTCAGTCTAGAGCCCCATGTCCAGACTTTAACTGACAATAATTATAGTTCCCTTGCAAGTCACTGACTAACCAACACAAAATACAGCTAATAAATTTGAAGGACTTTACTTTAGACATCTCTGCTCTCATAGCAACTTTAAATAATTAACACCTTAATAATATTGCTTCTGGGAAGGGAAGAATCCTGGCTTTGAATGCAGAGTTCAACAAGAGTATCCAGAAAGTGTCTGGAATCCTAACAGCGGTCTACTGTGAATGTTCAGGGGGTCATTCCGTGCAGCGCTTAGCAGGGATGTACATCCAGACTAGACGTACATCCTCGACAAACACTTGTGTCCAATGCTGAACCCAAAGCTTCCTGCACGAACAGAGGAGATGTGTGTGGAACTCTGGATGGGGGCAGGAGGAGGAGGGCCGGAGGTGGAGAGTGGGCAGTGTGGAGGCGGGATCATGACCCCGGACATACAAAGCTGATTCCGATCGCGGCCCTGTATGTCCGGGGCAGCAAGGATGGCTGGGTAACTTATTCCACTTCGGAGATGGAATAAATCACCCCAAGGGAGGTGATAGCCAGTGGAAGATACCCTAACCCAGGTGAGTGGCAGCAGGAGGTTCACCGCAGCCCAACCCTGGTATTGACAGGCCCTATTGGGGTCAGGCGGTGTGGTAAAGGAACTTTAACCGGTGCAGAGAATTGGGGCCCCTGCATGGTGTCCCGGTACCATGGCGACAGAACTCCATGGCACCGAGGCTCCATGCAGGAGCATTGGGAGGGTTAGACAGGGTGGGAGGTGTACGTCTGTTAGCACAGAATTGGGACATATCCTGCCCGTCCAGGCCCTTTGCATCCGATTCTGCTCCTGTGGAAACGTCTAGCTCCTGCAGGTGCAGAATCAAGTGCAAATCTTGCCCATCCAGATTTTGGACGTCTGGGCGGACCCCGATCACAATCTGGCCCTTAGAGTTAGGTACCTAGCAGTAACAATGAATACAAGTGGATTCCTTGTTGGAGAGATCAGAGATAGGGCCATTGCCTGATCGATAAGAAGCAGGAATCCTGACTCGGTTAAAAGGAAAAGTGTGATAAGACCCATAGTCTATAGAACAGAGCCTGAGTGGTTAAAGAGAAAGAACAAGCAATGGGTGTGACAGGAATAAGGATGTTATGCTGGATGTAGCCCTGCTACATTTCTGCTTTATACTATCACCCTCCTCGTCTGTTTTCTCAATGGTGCACAGATTCTGGGTTCTGTTCTAGAGTTGATAATATTATCCCTGGACCGGCCCAAGGACATCTGATTCTCTAGGCGAATCTTGAGTCTTGCACCCGTCCCAAGGGAAGCTCAAGGTCTTACCCCCATAGTGCAACATCTCTTCTTCCCTTTCCTATTCCCCTTGTCCAACACTTCCCTTTCTCTTCCTACCTCTCTGTGTCCAGCTTCTCAACCTTCCTCTCCCTATTCCCATAGGGGCTCTGTATCTTCCCTTTCCTACCCATCCCCAGATTCCCAGCATCTCTCCTTCCCCTCCCTTCCCTTTAGAAGGTGATCAGCATCTCATCTCATTTCATTTCATCTCATCTCCTCTTCAATAGCTCCTCAGGTGGCTAGCCTCTTCCCCTCTCTTCCCTGCTCCCCCTCCCCCTTCTCCAGCATCTCCCTCTTCTTCCCTTCCCCTGCTGGGCCTGCTGTCAATGCTTCTGGCACTCTACCTCCTCCCGAGCCCGAAGCTGCAATTAGACTCAGTGTGATGGTAGGTTTTCAGCACAGACTCACGCTCAAGCACTGTCGAGTCCCATACTCCTTGCTGCAGACTTCCTCATAGACAGGGCGGGACACAACAGGGTATGAGTACAGGCCTGTACTAAAAGGCCCACTGCTGCACTGAGGTAGCATTAAAATGCTGCTTTCGTGATGTGTGGGAGCCGTGTTGTGTCATCAAAATTCTGCCACCCTAGGCAGATGCCTATATCACATGGTGGCAGAACCACTCCTGTGTCTGCCCCCTTTTCACAATTAGCGCCAATGATGTCTCCACCCCTATCACCCTTTTCCAGTTAGAATACTATGGGCATATACAATTTCCTGCACACTGTGCAGGTTTAGACAAATGTGTTACCTAGAGACCACTAAAGTGCATAAAATATACTACACAATGTAAAACATCTTGTTAGACCTTCTGAATGGTATTTGGTTTTTGATGAATGATTAATTGTAGAGTGATTGAGTATGTTGAAGAAGGGTTGGTACTCTCGGTGGTTGTGATGGGATTGGGTTGAGATTTGTGTTTTTGATAAGGAAGGGGATGCGGTTGCTGAGGTAGGTGGGCTGTTGGATTGGGAAGGAAGAGCAAATAGTTTGGGTATTGGTAGTACATTTATTGCTGTATCATTGGGTAGGGGAAACTATGATTATGGTTGGGTTAAAAAGTGGGGATTTTTGCAATAGAAAGAACACAAGAAAGTGGAGGAGTGGCCTAGTGGTTGGGGCAAGGTACTTCAGGCCAGAAGGTCGGGGGTTCAAATTCCAGTAGAGGACAGCAACCTTGGGCAGGAAGGACTGGGGTTTCTAGTCCCACAGGTGCTCATTGTGGTCTTGGGCAAGCCACTTAACCCTCCATAGCACATGTTCCCTGTAAAATAGTTATCTCCAAGTTATAATACCCTGTTCAATGTAATTTCAGTTTGTTCAATGTAAACCGCACTGATGCAGAATAGCGCAGTATATAAGAGAATGAAAATAAATAACACTATTTGGTTTAGGTACCAGTACATATTATGGTTCTGTTCCTATGGTTGAGACATATGGGAGATATGGAAAGCATATTCATAAGCTTAGGGATCAGCGGGGGATTGATCCTTCTTTGTTGACTATTCCTCCTAGAGTGAGCGATTTCGGGAAGCAATGGTAGAGTTTTGTGTGGAAGGTTGGGCTTATTGATGTTCTGTCTGTGCACAGGGAGGGGGAATTACTCAGAATGTGGATAGAGGGTTATAGATTAGATGCTTGTGGTGACTGAGACTTGGCTGCAGGATGCAGACTTGTTTTGTTTGAGCAACTGCACCCTCAGGAGTTTAATTGGGTGGTGGGTTCCAGAAGAGTAACAAAGAAGGAGGGGTATTATTATTGTTTAGGAAGGGTTAAGTAATGCAGTCTTCAGAGCTGTGCAAATGTGGTGGGAGATTGAATGTGGTATGTATGCATTCAGAGGAGAATAGTTTTGGGAGTTCTAGTGGGTTATTCTTCATTGTGAGGGGTAGCATCACTTGAGCAGGTGGTTGATGGCAGAGTGCACATTATTGGCTTTGCAATGGTTGGTGATTTCAATGTGGGATGGACAGAGAGGACAAGTAATGATTTTCTTTCTGCATATCATGAGTTGGAATTTGTGCAAGACCAACTCACACTGCTGGATATACTTTAATATGGTCTTCTTTTATAGTTTAGTGGGTAGGTTCTGAGTTGATGGGTTAGCATCATGTCCAGTTCCTTGGTTGGTCCACTATTTTATTCATATTTCTTCACACATTTCTGGCATGCAGACAAGGGTTGATAAGGAAATGCCTTCAGGTAGATTACAGAGAAAGTAACAGCAGACCATTTTGTAGTTTATATGGATAAGGTATAGTGGTGGAAGAGGATTTCAGCTCTTTGGTGGAACAGTGGAATATCACTTTGCCCTTTGCTGTGGATCTGGTGGACCCCTGCAGAGAGTGGAAAATAGGTGTGGGTTGAGCAATTCCCTGGTACAATGAGGAGATGTGGGCTAAGAAGTAGACTCTTAGGAAAATTTAGAGAATTTGATGGAAAAGGAAAAGTGACAACGATAAGCCTAGTTGGGGTCAACTTTGTAAGGGTTTTTGGAGGGTGGTAAAGGCCTGTTAAAGGCGATTTGTGTCTGATAAGATCAATGAGACTTTGACTAAATCTCGGAGGGGGTTTTTTGTAATGAAGGAGCTCGCTGGTAGTATGTTTATGTTTATTAAAACTTTCTATACCACCCTACACTGGATAGCAGCATCAGAGCAGTATACATCAACTAAAAATACAAAAACAGAAGGAAACACCAGTTTACAATAGGAAAGTAACAAGTGTTAAAAAGGCAAAAAACAAATGAGTGCAACCTCCATCCTAAGCTGAGCAGCCCCGGAAAGCTTAATTGAAAAAGTGGATTTTCAAGAGCATCTTAAATTCTTATAGGAGGACTCAGAAGGTTTGTGCAGAGGAAGGGAATTCTACAAGGATGGGGCCAAGAAATAGAATGCCATGTGACGAGAAGCTTCCATGGAGGCAAGAGAAATGGGAGGGATGATTAGTAGATTTGTATTCTGGGAATGAAGAGTATGGAGAGGAACAGTAGGGGGTCAATAAGTTAGAGAGATAAATAAGAAAGCCGGTGTAGAATGTTTTATGAGCAAGCCTGAGATTGTGAGCCCTTTGGGGACGAGGGAATATATCCAGTACTTGTTTGTAGTAGCTACATAATGTAAACCACTTTGATTGAAGGATAAGGCAGTATAGAAAACTGGTCAAATAAATAAACAAACAAATACATGGAACCTGTATGAAAGGGGGAGTCAATGATGCTGGAAGAAAAGTGGGGTGACATGGTCATATCTAGAAGCACTGCAATATTTTTTTAGATTAATGGACCAGAGACTGCAATAGATAGAGTAACAGTACTCAAGGTGGGATGTGATAAGGGATGAGGGTATGTAAGGCCCAGAAAGGAATGGTTTGACTGATCAAATTTGGTGCAATGAGAAAAAGGAGGACTGGACTGTGGCAGCTTCTCGTTGATCAAAAGATGGCTGGGTATCAAAAATAATGTTTGAGTGCATAAGAGAATTAACTAAAGGAATGGCAATACTATGGATCCATTGACTAACTGAAGGGAATGAAGAACTCTTTGTAACCCAGAGTCTGGGATTTGTCTGGATTGAGCTTGAGATGATTGATGCCAACCAAGTCCATATATATACTGATGGATAAGCGATTGGGAGAAGATGGTGAGGTAGAATAATAGACCAGAAGAATATCATTTGCATAGCAGCTGATACTAAGGTCCTGGATCAATGTCAGAAGGGGAGTGAGAAAAATATTGAGAAGACAAGGAAAAGGATTGAGCCTTGAGGAACACCGCAGGGGAACCTAGAAATAGAAGAGAATGTGTTGTGACTAGTTTGAATACAAAAGGTGCATGCCTGTAAAAATGATGAAAACCAGTTAAGGACATGATCTCTTATATCATTTTTGAACAGATGATGGAGAAGCAGGGAATGATCAATAATGTCAAAAGCGGCAGATATGTCCAGAGAAATAATCAAAGATATTTTATGTGAGTCAAGGTTACTATGAAGCTCATTGAGCAGAGGCAGAAGGACTGTGATTTACCAGATTCTCTATTCAGTATGCAGTTTTTGGATTATTTTGAAGCAAACGTGAGTGCTACTAGTGCAGTTACAGATGTTAAATTGGTATAGAGCAATGAGAGTGTTGGCTGAGTGAGTTGATGTGATTGGTGTAGATCTGAATTGGAAGTGCTTTGAACCTATGACGACGGGGGTATTACTGGATTTGTTGTCTTCCATTAAGCCTTCTAGCTACTGTATTTGAATTACCCTTCTCTGGCCTCAGTGGTGAAACTGGCTAGAGAGGGTTTGGTTTCATTTTTAGGTACATTGGTCTATGTGTCTCTTCTTCTAAGGGTCATCACCAATGATCGGAAAAGAGAAGTAATTTTCCCACATTTGAAGAAGAGGGAGTCAAATATGGAGGTCCTTGGTAATTATAGGCCTATCTCCAATCATCTGTTTTTAGGAAACATAATTGAGAAAGCTGTTTATAGTCAACTATGTAGGTTTTTGGAGACACATCTGCTTTGCATCATTATTAAGTGGGCTTCTGACAGGCGAGTTGGACAGAGTGTCTGCTAGCAACTCTGTTGGACAAGGCTTATCAAATTTTTGATACTGGGTCTGTGGTATTGATGCTCTTTTTGGACCTAACCTCTGCCTTTGAAAAAGTTCATCATGGCTTATTGTTACAGCGGCTGATGGAATTGGGTGTTTGTGGTTTGGTTCTAGAGTGGTTTAATCATTTTTGACTGGGCAGAAACAGCAGGTAGTGTGGAGGAATGAGAACTATCGGGTGCCAGATTTATTCTGTGAGGTGCCCTAAGGATTCTTTATCTTTATCTTTATTCACACATTTTATGTATCGCTCTTAGTGACACCAAAGCAGTTTACAATACCAGAAAAAAAAAGTTAAAGAGAGAGGCCGAGGCCAGAAAGGAAAGGAACTACATTCATTGATAGGACAGGAAAGAAACATTGATGTGTCCCCCAATTTTATGTAACTTATATCTGCAACCACTAGGGACCTTGTTGGATTTCTTGAGGCTACATTGTTTTCTTTTTAGCAGATGATATTCAGATTTTGGTCCACGTGGGTTCGAATTGGCAGGAGGCGGTTGCACGCTTCAATAATATAATGCTGGTGGTGGCCCAATGGCTAGAAGATAATAAGCTGAGGATGAATGTAGGAAAATCATAAGCTTTATGGATGGATATGGTGTGCCTGATACTATAGATTCTATAGCAAGGAGCCAAGTGAAATTTCAATTGGTTGTTAGAAATTTCAGTATTTGGCTGGATTCAGAATTATCTTTTGAGGTTCATATTTCTAAACTGGTTTAGTTGACGTTTTACCAGTTGTGACTTGTAAAGCAGCTTAAGTCTTTTTTAGGTCTGGATCAGTTGCACCAAATGGTTCAGGACTTGGTGTGTTTCTGTATAATGCTATGTATGCCTTGTGGTTCTGGAGATTGATTTACCTAAGAAAGCTTTACATCACATTCAAGTTATTCAGAACACTGCAGCATAGCTATTATGGGGAGGGGGGGGGGGTAGGGTTATGGGATCATATTACCCTAGTGTTGCAACAGCTGCATTGGCTGCTAGTAGAACAACAGAGGTGGTTGAAGCTGCTGATTATTTTGCATGGGATGGAGCCTCCGTATTGGTTAGGCTTCTGTCTTGTTTTGGGTCATAGCATTAGGTCACATTATGAAAGTTTGCTTAATGTACCTTTGGCAAGGGAGGCTTGATGGCAGCTGACTCAGAGCAGGACTTTTTTTCACTTATGTGGAATAGGTTGCCTGTGCTATTTGATCTGTGGGACATTACTTTTGACTGTTGATTAAGGTGTGGCTTTGCGGTTTGGCTTTTTGTAAGACTATGGATGGTGGGGGTGGGATTTGATGATTGTTTGGGGGGTACTGGGGTATTGGTGTTGAGACTGATTATTGTAATTGAGGGATGGGAGAAGGTGTGTTAAAGCGGACGGGTTTTATTGTCTGTGTTCTTCATGCTGTAAATCTCCACGGGTCTTATGATAGCGGCGATTTATAAAGCAAATGAAATAAATACATAAATTTAAAAAATATAAAAACATATGAACAGTAATATACCCAATTAAGCAAGTCATAAACACTTTCAATATATTACAAACGTAAGGTTCAATGTTCTATTCTGACCAATAGAGGTCAGCAGCAAAGCATAATCAAATAATGGGCAACTTGACCACTAGTGGCCTCCAAGTGTCTTGCTATTTAGAATAGCAAGCTGCTATTTACCAACTATTCACCAGATGGCACAGTAAGACTGAAACGAAAAGTCTCTGTAGGGCACATCATTTCATTCAATTACGATCAAAGGGCTCTCTCCCAGTGTCAGTATCAAAGGCCTGTAAACTTGCTTCCCAGCTGTGTGAATTTAATATGATAATTAAAACTCAATCAGGCTATTCAGTAAACAAAGGAACTGTTTGGAGCAACTACAAAGCACAGTCACAGGCTTTCACAGACCCCAAAAGATATCTTTTAATTTAAAACAGTACACAGGGGCTCAGATATACCTGATCTAGACTGACTGTAGGAAGAGATTTGAACCCACAGATTCTGCTGCTACACCTCTCATTCTCTGGTCCCAGTTGACTAGGTCTCAATCTTCCGGAAGGGGCCAATGGAAAAAACCTTAGTGCAGCATTTTTCTGCCGCTTTCCTGTGATAGGCTTGTTTTCCGATGCAGGAAAAACACCCAAAAAACTACTGCATTAAACTGCATTGCAGTGGGCATAGAAATCGCATGTAAAGTACTGCATATTTAATTATGCCTGATGTAAAAAACTGCGCTGAAACTTAGCATAGTTTTTTTCATTATTTTTAATCCTGGATCTTTATGCAAGCTTCGGGCAGGTGCAAACATCCAGATAGGAACAACAGCAGACTGGGCCCATCCCTCCCCCCTGGGTAGTGCATCTCCTGGATGTATCACATGGAGGTCAGGCTCTGCCATTTTGAAAAATAGCGGTTGGGGGGGGGGGGGGGAGGTAGAAGTGTGTAGGCATTGCTCCTACCCATCCATTCTACAAAATGTTACTGGGGGGTGGGGTTAATGGAGGCCAACAGACCACAAATTATTTATCGAGGTGAGGGGTTGCATTGGGGCACATGGGCTGCCAATGATTTTTTTCTGGGAAGGGGAGGGGAGGGAAGGGGGGATCGGGGCTCACAGGGTTACAAATGAATTTTATGAGGTGGGGGATTGGTGTCTGGGGGAGGCACCGGCCCCCTGATGCTGTGCTGATGGCATCAGCGGCCATTCCCAATGCCTGTATCATCTGAGGTGAAGTGACAAACTTCACCTCAGATGACCTTTCTGGGGACAACATGCAAACCTGCGCAGCATACAGGTGCAGTTAACGCAGACTCTTGTGTGTATGTGTTTGGCTTGTTCTCCCAGTTTAATGCTAACTTTTTGCTCATTGTTAATTTACATACTAGTTTCTTGTAGCATCGATGAGCAAAATGTATTCATTAAACTTGTGCTATGAAACTCTGTGCTAGAGCTGTAAGCACTGGGCTCTAGTCCTGAGTTTCTGCATTGGCCTAGCAGCTTCTGAAACCTCAAGATTTCTTGCTCTCTCTGCCCCCTCTTTGACTGGGGCTAAACACACAGGAAAGTTCCATCACTGGCTTGTTTGTTCTTGTTAATAGCCATGACTAATTCAATCAGACAGCTATTGCTCTGGTTCTTTCAATGCAGGGCAATTTTCAGAAGCTGATGGGGAAAGAATACTCTAACGATGAAATAGTTAATTCCCCAAGCCAAGAACACTCATTCTGTACAGACTTTCTCAGAGTGTAATCAACCAGCTCTCTGTTCTTCCAGTATTCACAGGAATGACAGACAGAGCAACATGATTCTCTCAGTCTAAGGAGATTGCATTATCCGATGGCAAAATCCCTTGATGGTACCATATTAACTGTTGTTCTTTCTGGATATTTCTCCAGCTTTTGACATCAATGATCATTTGCTGCTTCTCTAACACCTGTTTGAAAAATGACCTGAGAGCCCATGTCTTTGCTGCTTTTCCTCAGTTTTATAGGACCGTACCTCCTGCAAACTGTATTCAACACTTTTTCTCCCACTTTTACTTTTTCCTGTGGTGTTCCTCAGGAATCCATTCTCTCTCCTATCCTCTTCGATATTTTTCAAAGCCCCTCTCTTAACACTGATACAAGATCTAGGAACTAGTTGTTATTATTATATAGATGATATCATATTGGTCTACTACACAAGCAATCCTTCCCCATCTGATCTTTAACCTACTAATTCATGTCTAGACTCTGTTGCCAATTGGCTGGAGTCTCATCATCTGAAATTAAACCCAAGAAAACCCCTCTCTGGGTTACCAGCATCTAGTCTAATGATCCATTGTTGCGTTGTCCCCTTAGGCATCATTCTAGATTGGGATATAGAATTCACCCAATTAAATCATTCCTTTATTTTTCAGTGGTGTATTTTTTTAAGTGCCATAAAGTCAATGTTGACTCTTGGCAACCCAGCAGCCCCTGGGTTTTCTTTGCAAGATATGACTGGAAGTAGGTTGCCAGGCCTTTTCTTCCAAGGCAATGGAGGGTAAAGTGACTTGTTCAAGGTCACAATGAGTGCTAGTGTGAATTAAACCTTGATCTCTTGGGTTCCAGGCTGTTGCTCTAACCACTAGGCTACTCCTCCATGCCAGTGTTACACTTGTACTCTCATTGATATCTTGATTGCTATAAATTGATCTATTTCAGCCTTAGTTCCACTAATTTTAAAAAAATAACAGTTGGTTCAAAACATTGCCATTCATCTTTTATCCAATGCCTTTAAGTCTGATCACATCACTCCACTTCTTACCAACATCATTGGCTTCCTCTCTTATATACGTTTCACTTCAAAATACTCATTCTGGCTCCTAACGCATTTTATACTGGATTGGCCTTTTATCTGTCAACTTTAGTTATGCCTTACCATCCTCATCGGATTCTTCATTCTCAACGTACCAATCTACTAACTATCCCCCTTGTCTCGGCAGTCTGTATGGAAGTCTCTAGGCACTCAGCTTTCTATTATTTGGTACCTTTTTATGGAATGCCCTCCATTTGCATGTGTGCTTGGAGGCTTCCCTTGGAAAGTTCAAGTCACTTCTGAAAACTCACTATTTTACTGAAGCTTTTTCGGGGCTGACCATCCCAGGGTAAGGTCTCCACTAACCTCCTTATCCTCCAGCCTACGGGGACATCCTCCCTGCAGGCACCCCAGACTGCCATGACTCCAGATCCCAAGATCCCCGCCTCCTGACCAATGGTTGGCCTCCTGTGGCCTGGATTAGGAGGTGTGGACCCCGCCCCCAGCCGCACCGGGTCCCGGCCCCAGTAGTTGCTGCCATGCCCCTATTTGCCCTCTGAGGTGGTATAAGCAGTACGGCCTGCCCCCGCTATACCCACGATCCTGCCCCTTCCTGCCGGCTTTCCCCATCCTGAAGCACAGGATGTATAGGGAGAATCAGTGGGGCAATAGGGTTTAGGCGGATTGAGGAGCTGAACATCCCGGCGGGACATACAGCCCCTCAACCTGCATTATAGAATGAGGGCCACGGTATATCTGGATTTTCAGAAAGCCTTTGACAGACTTATGTGAGACTCTTGGGGAAATTAAAGTCATGGGATAGGAAGCAGTGTACTATTGTGGATCAGAAACTGATTAAAAGATAGAAAGCAGAGAGTAGGGCTAAATGGCCAATTTTCTCAATGGAGAAAGGTGACTAGTGGAGTACCCCAGGGATCTGTGCTGGGCCCAGGGCCGGCCCGTCCATTGAGCAAGAATGTTTTTTGCACAGGGCCCCGCGTTTCGGGGGGCCCCGCGCAAAGAACATTCTGCTTTTTCTTAATTGAATTTAAAAAAAAAAAAAAAAAAAGCTGGCCGCTGGCGCCGCGGCGGCATGGAGTGTCCCGCGGGGCTCCCTCTGACCGGCGGAACTCTCCCGGCGCGGCTGAGCCCCTCTCTGCCGGCTTGCAGATACCCGAAGGGAGAGAGTCTCCCTCGCGTCTCTGTTAAGCCCGCAGGGGCTGATGGGAAGCAGGGGCTGATGGGAAATTTCCCATCTGCCCCTGTGGGCTTAACAGAGACGCGAGGGACTCTCTCCCTTCGCGTATCTGCAAATCGGCAGAGAGGTGCTCAGCCATGCCGGGAGAGTTCCGCCGGGCAGAGGGAGCCCCGCGGGACACTCCATGCCGCCGCGGCGCCAGCGGCCAGCTTTTTTTTTTTTTAATTGCCATGAGCCGAGGGGGGGCGGGTAGGACTGTCAATGGGCTAGGGAGGGAGGGAGGGGGGTTAAGGCTGGCAATGGGCTAGGGAGGGAGGGGGGGTTAAGACTGGCAATGGGCTAGGGAGGGAGGGAGGAAGGGAGGGAGGGGGGTTAAGACTGGCAATGGGCTAGGGAGGGAGGAAGGGAGGGAGGGGGGTTAAGACTGGCAATGGGCTAGGGAGGGAGGAAGGGAGGGAGGGGGGTTAAGACTGGCAATGGGCTAGGGAGGGAGGGAGGAAGGGAGGGAGGGAGGGGGGTTAAGACTGGCAATGGGCTAGGGAGGGAGGGAGGGGGGTTAAGACTGGCAATGGGATAGGGAGGGAGGGAGGGAGGGTGGGGGGGGTTAAGACTGGCAATGGGCTAGGGAGGGAGGGAGGAAGGGAGGGAGGGGGGTTAAGACTGGCAATGGGCTAGGGAGGGAGGGAGGAAGGGAGGGAGGGGGGTTAAGACTGGCAATGGGCTAGGGAGGGAGGGAGGATGGGAGGGAGGGGGGTTAAGACTGGCAATGGGCTAGGGAGGGAGGAAGGGAGGGAGGGGGGTTAAGACTGGCAATGGGCTAGGGAGGGAGGGAGGGAGGGGGGTTAAGACTGGCAATGGGCTAGGGAGGGAGGGAGGGAGGGAGGGGGGTTTTAAGACTGGCAATGGGCTAGGGAGGGAGGGAGGAAGGGAGGGAGGGAGGGGGGTTAAGACTGGCAATGGGCTAGGGAGGGAGGGAGGAAGGGAGGGAGGGGGGGTTAAGACTGGCAATGGGCTAGGGAGGGAGGGAGGGGGGTTAAGACTGGCAAAGGGCTAGGGAGGGAGGGAGGGAGGAAGGGAGGGAGGGGGGTTAAGACTGGCAATGGGCTAGGGAGGGAGGGAGGGGGTTAAGACTGGCAATGGGCTAGGGAGGGAGGGAGGGAGGGAGGGGGGGGTTAAGACTGGCAATGGGCTAGGGAGGGGGTTAAGACTGGCAATGGGCTAGGGAGGGAGGGAGGAAGGGAGGGAGGGAGGGGGGTTAAGACTGGCATTGGGCTAGGGAGGGAGGGAGGAAGGGAGGGAGGGGGGTTAAGACTGGCAATGGGCTAGGGAGGGAGGGAGGGAGGGGGGTTAAGACTGGCAATGGGCTAGGGAGGGAGGGAGGGAGGAAGGGAGGGAGGGGGGTTAAGACTGGCAATGGGCTAGGGAGGGAGGGAGGGAGGGGGGTTAAGACTGGCAATGGGCTAGGGAGGGAGGGAGGGAGGGAGGGGGTTAAGACTGGCAATGGGCTAGGGAGGGAGGGAGGGGGGTTAAGACTGGCAATGGGCTAGGGAGGGAGGGAGGGAGGGAGGGGGGGTTAAGACTGGCAATGGGCTAGGGAGGGAGGGAGGGAGGTTAAGACTGGCAATGGGCTAGGGAGGGAGGGAGGGAGGGGGGTTAAGACTGGCAATGGGCTAGGGAGGGAGGGAGGGGGGTTAAGACTGGCAATGGGCTAGGGAGGGAGGGGGATTCAGACTGGCAATGGGCGAGGGAGGGAGGGAGGGAGGGGGGTTAAGACTGGGAATGGGCTAGGGAGGGAGGGGGATTAAGACTGGCAATGGGCGAAGGGGGGGGGTTAAGACTGGCAATGGGCTGGGGGGGGAGGGGGTTAAGACTGGCAATGGGCTAGGGTGGGAGGGGGGTTAAGACGGGCAATGGGCTAGGGGGGGGGGTTAAGACTGGCAATGGGCTAGGGAGGGGGGGTTAAGACTGGCAATGGGCTATGGGGGGGTTAAGACTGGCAGTGGGCTATGGGGGGGTTAAGACTGGCAATGGGCTGTGGGCTGATGAGGGCTGGCAGTGGGCTATGGGGGGGTTAAGACTGGTAATGGGCTATGGGGGGATTAAGACTGGTAGTGGGCTGATGGGGGGTGATAGGACTGGAAGTGGGCTGATGTGGGGGCGTAAGGACTAGTAATGGGCGATGGGGGGGGGGTTAGGACTGGTAATGGGCTATGGGGGTGGTTAAGACTGGTAGTGGGCTGATGGGGGGTAGGACTGATAATGGGTTATGGGGGGGCTAGGACAGGAAATGGGCTGATGGGGAGGGGTTAGGACTTGAGGTGGTCTGATGTGGTTAGGACTGGTAATGGGATGTGGGCTGATGGGGGGGGTTTAGGACTGGCAATGGGCTATGGGGAGCTGACTGGAAATGGGCTGATGGGGGGTTAGGACTGGTAATGGGTTATAGGGGGGGCTTAAACTGAAAATGGGGTGATGGGGGTTAGGACTGGAAGTTGATTGACGGGGGGCTAGGACTGGTAATGGGTTGGGGGGTTGCTAGGAGTGGAAAGGGGCGGAGTGGAGGGGGAGGCTGGAACTGCAAATATGTGATGGGGAGGGGGCTTGGAATGGAAATGGGGCTGTGAGGGAAGGGAGCTAGGACTGAAAATGGGCTGATGGAACAGCTAGGATAGGACTGGAAATGGGCTGTTGGGGGGAGCTAAGATTGGAAATGGGCTGTGGTGGGGGCTTGAATTGAAATGGACTCATGGGCTAGAACTGGAAGTAGGCTCATGGGGGGGCTTGGACTGGAATTGGGCTGAGTGGAGGGGAGCTATGATTTGACATGGGCTGATGGTGGGGCTAGGAAATGACTAGAAATGGGCTGATGGGGGGCTAGGATTGGAAATGAGCTGATGAAGGGACTTGGACTGGAAATGGATGGGGGAGCTAGGACTGGAAATGGGCTGATGCAGGGACTAGAAGGGAATGGATGCTGGGTGAGACTGGAACTAGAAGGGAGCTGATGTTGGGGGGAGGATTAGAATGGGCTGGGGCTGGGAGATTAAAATGGAGAGGGGAAAAATATTTTGTGTAGGAGGGATGAAAAATCTACAATTGGCCAGGTATTGGGAGAGTAATTGGGGACTGAGGATGGAGGGGTAAAATTTGTGTGGATGAAATAGGAATGAGGAAAGAGCAAAAGGAGAAAGATTAGTATGTTAAAGCAGATGTAGAGAGAGAGAGAGAATGGAAAAAAAACTAGGAGAGAAGAAAGGACAAATGGACAGCAGACGATGGAGAGTTAGCAGAAAACATGAAGAAACCAGAAGAAAGTGGCTGGACCAATTGCAACTGAAAAAATAATGCACAAAAGGTAGAAAGATATCTCTTTATTTTGAATTTATTAACTGGAATATGTCAGCTCTGGGAAATGTGCATCATTAACATCTGCGCTTTGTTTGGTACAAGAGGAAATTAATTTATAGTTTTATTTCTACAGTGTTGTTGTACATTCCAAGTTTGGCTTTTGGGGTTCCCAGTTTAATTATTGCCTTCCTGTTTCTAAATTGTGATTCCTTGTTTGGTGATGGTCTATGTTCTGCATGTGTAACTGAGCTGAGGTATTCTGTTTATGTAATTCCTATTTGACGTTGCCACTTGTTCTCTTTCCCCAGTATTCTCTGAAATGTATTGGTTTAATATTTGCAGTGTTGCCTTTTGATAGGTAGGGTATGGTGCTTTGTGAGTCCTGGTAATGCTGTCAGGATACGGCGGGTTTGCTATGTGTTCTAAATGGGCAGCGTTTGTAGTAGTTCCTAATGTGCCTGGCGGTTGGCACTGGATTATAGTAATGTAGAAATCTTTTAGTCTTTCTTTATCCATACACTCATTAAGAGACATGTTTACTAAAAGTTAGTGAATGGTAACATTATGCAAATATTTATGCAAATAAGACCACTTATGCAAATGAGGCCCCGCACCGAGTCTCCGCACATGGCCCCGCACCCCCCTTGGGCCGCCCCTGGCTGGGCCTGCTGCTTTTTAACAAATTCATAAATGACCTGGAAATGGGAAAATGAGCGAGGTGATCAAATTTGCAAATGACACAAAATTATTCAAAGTTCTTAAAACAGAAGAAGATTGTGAAAAATTGCAAGAGAACCTTAAGACACTGGAAGACTGGACATCCAAATGACTGATGAAATGTAATGTGGACAAGTGTAAAGTATCTACTTAGGGAAGAACAACCCAAACTATAGCTACACAATGAAAGATTCCACATTAGGAACCACCAGCCAGGAAAGATTTAAGCATCATCATGGATAATATGTTGAAACCCTCTGCCCAGTGTGCAGTGGCCAAAAAAGCAAATAGAATGCTAGGAATCAAAAACAAATGAATGGAGAATAAAACCAAGGATATTATAATGCCTCTGTATCATTCTATGGTGAAACCACTCCTTGAATATTGTGTTCAATTCTAATCTCCATATCTTAAAAAAGATATAGCATAATCAGGGGCGGCCCAAGGGGGGTGCGGGGCCATGTGCGGAGACTCGGTGCGGGGCCTCATTTGCATAAATATTTGCATAATGTTACCATATACTAACTTTTAGTAAACATGCCTCTTAATGCGTGTATGGATAAAGAAAGACTAAAAGATTTCTACATTACTATAATCCAGTGCCAACTGCCAGACACATTAGGAACTACTACAAACACTGCCCATTTAGAACCCATTGCAAACCCGCCGTATCCTAACAGCACTATCAGGACTCACAAAGCACCATACTCTACCAATCAAAAGGCAACACTGCAAATATTAAACCAATACATTTCAGAGAACAAGAATACATGACCTACTGGGGAAAGAGAACAAGTGGCAATGTCAAATAGGAATTATATAAACAGAACACCTCAGCTCAGTTACACATGCAGAACAGACCATCACCAAACAAGGAATCACAATTTAGAAACAGGAAGACAATAATTAAACTGGGAATCCCAAAAGCCAAACTTGGAATGTACAACACTGTAGAAATAAAACTATACATTAATTTGCTCTTCTACTAAACAAAGCGCAGACGTTAATGAAGCACATTTACCAGAGCTGACATAATCCAATTAATAAATTCAAAATAAAGAGATATTTTTCTACCTTTTGTGCATTTTTTTTCAGCTGCAATTGCTCCAGCAACTTTCTTCTGGTTTCTTCGTGTCTTCTGCTAACTCTCCATCGTCTGCTGTCCATTTGTCCTTTCTTCTCTCTTCTAGTTTTTTCCATTCTCTCTCTACATCTGCTTTAACATACTAATCTTTCTCCTTTTGCTCTTTCCTCATTCCTATTTCATCCACTCAAATTTTACCCCTCCATCCTCAATCCCCACTTACTCTCCCAATACCGGCCAATTGTAGATTTTTTATCCCTCTCACACAAAATATTTTTCCCTTCTCCATTTTACTCTTCCAGCCCCATCCCATTCTAATCCTCCCCCAACATCAGCTCCCTTCTAGTTCCAGCCTCACCCAGCATCCATTCCCTTCTAGTCCCTGCATCAGCCCATTTCCCTTCTAGTCCCTGCATCAGCCCATTTCCAGTCCTAGCAACCCTCCAACCCAATACCAGTCCTAGCCCCCCCATCAACCCACTTCCAGTCCTAACCCCCTATCACCCCATTTTCAGTTTAAGCCTCCCCTATAACCCATTACCAGTCCTAACCCCCCATCAGCCCACTTCCAGTCCTAACCCCATCAACCCATTTCCAGTCAGCCCCCCATAGCCCATTGCCAGTCCTAACCCCCCATCAGCCACAGCCTATTTCCAGTCCTATCCCCATCATCCGACCTCAAGTCCTAACCCCTCCCCATCAGCCCATTTCTTGTCCTAGCCCCCCCAGCCCATTATCAGTCCTAACCCCCCCATAGCCCATTACCAGACAGCCCCCATCAGCCCACAGCCCATTACCAGTCTTAACCCCCCCCATAGCCCATTACCAGTTCTAACCCCCCCAACAGCCCACAGCCCATTACCAGTCCTAACCCCATCAGCCCACCTCAAGTCCTAACCCCTCCCCATCAGCCCATTTCCTGTCCTAGCCCCCCCATAGCCCATTATCAGTCCTAACCCCCCATAGCCCATTACCAGTCCTAACCCCCCCCCATCAGCCCACAGCCCATTACCAGTCTTAACCCCATCAGCCCACCTCCAGTTTTAAGCCCCCCAGCCCATTTCCAGTCCTAGCCCCCCATAGCCCATTACCAGACAGCCCCCATCAGCCCACAGCCCATTACCCGTCTTAACCCCCCCCCATACCCCATTTCCAGTTCTAACCCCCCCCAACACCCCATTCCCAGGCCAAACCCCATCAGCCCACCTCCAGTCTTAACCCCCCCCCCCCCCCCATCGGCTCAAGTAAAATTAAATTTAAAAAGAAAATGCTGGCTGCTACCGCTGCCGCCGCCGCAGCAGCATGGACTGTCCCGCGGGGCCCCTTCTGCCCGGCTGAATCCCTCCCTCCCTTCCTCCCTCCCTCCCTCCCTTCCTCCCTCCCTCCGTGCCGGCTGAGCTCCTCCGTGCCGGCATTGAGAGTCGCGAAGGGAGAGTGTCTCCCTCGCGTCTCTGTTAAGCCCATCAGCCCCTGTGGGCTTAACAGAGACGCGAGGGAGACACTCTCCCTTCGCGACTCTCAAAGCCGGCACGGAGGGGCTCAGCCGGCAGGGAGGGAGGGGGGGGCACGGAGGGATTCAGCCAGGCAGAAGGGGCCCCGCGGGACAGTCCATGCCGCCGCTGCTGCGGCGGCAGCTGCAGCAGCCAGCGTTTTGTTTTTAAATTTTAGTTTTGAAAAAAGCAGAATGTTCTTTGCGCGGGGCCCCCTGAAACGCGGGGCCCTGTGCAAAAAACATTCTTGCTCAATGGACGGGCCGGCCCTGAGCATAATTAGAAAAGGTACAGAGAAGAGCTACCAAAATGGTAAAAGGGATAGACGAATACCTCTATGAGGAAAGGCTTAAAAGTTTAGGGCTCTTCAACTTAGAAAAAAGATGGCTGAGGGGAGATATGATAGAGATCTATAAATTAATGAATGGAGTGGAACGAGTAAATGTAGATCAGTTGTTTACTTCAGAAGACTAGGGGACAAGCAATGAAACTACAATGTAACCCATTTAAGACTAATAAGAGAGAATATTTTTTCACTCAATGCGCAATCAAACTCTGGAATTCGTTACCAGAGGATATGGTAAAAGCTGTTAGTGTAGGTGGGTTTAAAAAAAGGTTTGGATAAGTTCCTGGAGGAAAGGTCTATAAACCACTATTAAGGAAGACCAGGGAAATCTAAGCATCATAGAATCTGTGTACCTTTTTTGGGAACCTGACAAGTAGAAGCACTTGTGACCTGGATTGGCCAGTGGTGGAAACAGGATATTGAGCTTGATGGATCTTGGTCTGATCCAGTATGGCATTTCTTATATACGGGACCATGCAAAATCACAATCTTACATTTCATATAAAGGCAAATAAAAATGTTATAAAACGGAAATTTAAAACAGAGAATGTAATGTGGTTAATAAATAAATAAAATGACACTATATTCAACACTGTTGGGAAGAATTCTTACATTTGGCAGCCTTAGGACGAAGGAAAGCCCTGAAAGGCCATAAAAGGGAAACATTATAAGAACTATTTTATATTATGCAATATTTATACATCTGGTAGCCCAGGAACCTTCCTAAGCATTAAGCAGACACTTGTAATAACACATACAGTGCCAGGAAGCTGTAAGTAATAGCTGGTTGCCTTATCCCAATCTTTAAACCGCCTCTTATCCTCTGCTGTATAAATGATGCTAAAAGTGCATGGTCATTTCACCAACAGTAGGATGGCAACAGTTTATTAGACCTTCGAATGTTAAAAACAATGAGAGACTTTGGGTTGTTGACACAAATGATAGCTTTTACACAAAATTGTGCCTGCCAGTTTCTACTCATAACATCATGGACTGGAACACTGGGCACCATTCTCGACCTCACAAAAGCACGTGTTTGATGACAACATTGCCATATCTGAGAATGTATGCTAAAGTATGCAGAACTCTACATGCAAGTCTTTCCTCATATGGAGAAGTTCATATCCAAGTCGACTAACACAGCAACCATAATTCGATGGGCACATCCATCAAAACCTTCAAATTGCAATCCACTTACAGGGCTGCAGTAGAACCTCCATGGATGCTCTCATCTCACTTCAACACTTGTGGGAACCACTCTGATACGCTGACACCTTCATTTTTCTTAATTTCCTCAGGGGGAAAGGAATAGGGTTGTGCATATCAAACATTTTTATGATGGTTAGTATACAATATCCCAGAGGGAGGAGTGGCATAGTGGTTGGACAAGTAACTGAGGGCGAGCAGGTCAGGGGCTCAAATCCCGCAAGAGGGCAACCCTGAGCCGGAAGGAGTGGGGTTTCTAGTCCTACAGGTGCTCCTTGTGACCTCAGGCAAGCCACTTAACCCTCTGTTGCCTTTAGTACAAAACATAGATTGTGAGCCCCTCAGGGACAAGGGAAAAAATATATATATACTGGTAGAAAAGCAGTATATACCTGTAAGCCTACGTAAACCTCATCTGGTTAGTATTTGTATGCTGAATCATCTGTGCATTTGTCTCATTTGTTCCCATTCATTACAGTGTGCCAGTGAGGCCCTGCCATCCATTTTCAGTCATACCTGCTTGAGACTTCCTGGCAGGCATCTGTAAGAAAGGTAGCAGCACTACGAGCCATCAAGTGTCACAAATACACCATGGCACCAGAAGAGGGCAAATAGACTACTAGACACCATCATAAGGACAAAGTGGCACAAGAGTGGAATGAATACCCAGAGGAGTGGAAGAGGGCACAGAAGCATCAAAATTAATGGGAGAACACAAAGCACCTTGAGAGGTCTAAAACAACACCAACATTGATAGTGAGACTCTACGGCATAGGCAGAGGGGTAAAGAGGAACAACACTGTCTGGATATGCTACCATGAGTTGGAAGGTGCAAGAGAGAATACTAGAAGAGGGACAATACAGCAGCTTGAATGGGTAGAAAGCCATAGAACACCCAAAGAATGCCAACACAGCCACAAGACAGGTTGGAAGAGCCTAGGCCGGGAACCTGGAATGAGATTAGCTAAACTGTGCACTTGCAAGTTAGAGTCCTGGAACTCAGGATTTTTGTCCCAGCATAGGAAACTGTGGTGAAGACCCCCCCCCCAGTCTAAATGAAGATGTCATGGATTGCTGGAGTGAGAACCTGAGAGATTTAGATAAAGATCAGAGGATGCCCTGTGATGAAGGTAGGGCCGGCCCAAGAGTTTCTGCTGCCCTAGGCAGAAGCCCTAGCCATGCTGCACCCCCCCATGAGCTGAGCCATGCTACCACCAATTCCGGTGGCAGGGTCGAGGAGGGGGCGTAGCTCGTTGGCAGGCCATGTGCTTTGGCACACATGGCCTGCCACTTCTGACTCCCCTCCAACACTGTCAGGGATTCAGAAGTAGCAGGCCATGTATGCTGAAGCACATGGCCTGCCGCCGAACCTAGCCATTACCCCCTGCCGCTGGAATCATAGAAACATAGAAATATGATGACAGAAAAAGACCACATGGCCTATCTAATCTGTCCTTCCTTATCAACCACTACAACAGTCCCCTTTTTTCCTTTAGAGATTCTCTGTGTTTGTCCCATGCTTCTTTAAATTCAGATACTGTCCTCATCTCTACCACCTCCACTGGAAGACTATTCCACGGATCCACCACTCTTTCCGTAAAGAAATATTTCCGCATATCACTCCTGAATCTATCCCCTTTCACCCTCATCCCATGTCCCCTCATAGCAGAGCTGGCTTTCAATCAAAAGAGGCTCTCCTCCCGTGCATTTATGCCACAAAGGTATTTAAACGTCTCAATCATATCACTTCTATCTCGCTTTTCCTCTAAGGTGTACATATTAAGATCCTTAAGTCTGTCCTCATATGCTTTATAATGAAGACCACTAACCATTTTAGTAGCCACCCTCTGTACTGACTCCATCCTGTTTATATCCTTTTGAAGGTGCGATCTCCAGAATTGCACAAAATACTCCAAATGAGGTCGCACCAAAGACTTATACAGAGGCACTATCACCTCCTTTCTTCTGCTGGCCATTCCTCTCTCTATGCACCCAAGCATCCTTCTAGCTTTTGCTATCACCTTTTCTACCTGTTTAGCTACTTTAAGATCATCAGACACAACCACACCTAGTTCCCATTCTTTTTTAGTGGACAAAAGTACTTCACCCCCTATACTATATTGCTCCCTTGGATTGCTGCAGCTCAAATGCATGACCCTGCATTTTTTAACATTAAATCTCAGTTGCCAAATTCTAGACCATTCTTCAAGCTTAGCTAGATCCCTCCTCATGCTATCTACACCTTCCTGGGTGTGTACTCTATTGCAGATTTTGGTATCATCCACAAACAGGCAAACCTTACCCAACAGTCCTTCCACTATATCACTAACAAAGATGTTAAAGAGAATTGGACCAAGGACAGATCCCTTGGGCACACCACTAGTAACCTTCTTCTCCTCAGAGTGAGCTCCATTGGCAGCAGGGGGCAGCGGCGTGCATGGCTCAGCATTGGGGGGGGAGAGCGGCACAGCTTGGCAGAGGAAGTGGCGGCAGGCCAAGTGTGCCAAAGCACATGGCCTACCTCTCATAGAGTTCTGATGCTCTAGGCAGTTGCCTAGCCCACTTAGTAGATGGCCTCAAAAGAAGTGGCAATGAGCGGAAGGGGCAATGACACTGGCTTCCAAGACCAGTACAAGGATAGGAGGCACCCTAAGTGAACCTCATTCTTGCTCCCACCACCACTCCTCACCGGGACTTGCAGCAGTGGCAACAGTGCAGTGCTACCAAAACCTCCGGCACTACATGCTGTTCCTGCTTCCACAACCTCCGATGTGGACTTCCTTTTGCATTGGGGCAGAAGAGGCTGTTCCTTTTATTTTTTTAATTTTAGCATTTTGAGGTTTTTTTAGGGTTTTTATCTTGACCTTAGGTGACCTGTCAAGGTGGGGAAATTGTTTTTTAAGCAGTAAGAAAACATTGGTGATCTCTGTTTCAGCATTCTGGTGTATTTAAGGTAATTGATTTTATCAGTCCTTTGCTGTTCTAAACAGGTCACCCCAGTTTTATTTTCACTTTTACTTTAATTTTTTAAGTGGCAGTCTCCTGTTTTAACTTTCTTTTTAAGTGATACGTGTCTTAGTTTGTTACTTTTAAGTTGCAGTCCCTGCTGTTAATTTTAGTGGCATAGTTTCTTTTTTTCAGTGTTCTGTGTTACATGTATAATCTTGTATTAGTATGTTCGGCTTACTCGAGCTTCAGTGACTCTATGGCTACTTGTAGCCGCCTCCATTTAGTAGGCTCTTTTGACCCTTCTCAAAGAGCTATCCCCCTTTTAAAGTATGTTTTTATTTAATGATTTTTTTCTTAGTTTTTTGGGTGGGGTTTTACTGTTTTGGTGTCTCTTTAAGCAGTTTCAATGGATCATATCATGCTCCTTATACAACCTTAATAAACCCTAGGCTGTAAAAAGTGGTAGTGCTAGAAATACAACTATGGCCATGCCCCCTGAATGAACCAACTCTTAGAAGCTAAGCAGTGTCAGGCCTGTTTAGTACTTGAACGGGAGACCACCTTTGAATACTAGATACTCTAGGCATACTGTGTGGAAGACAGGCCTGGCATCCTACTGTACTTCAGGTTATACCTTGCCAAGGAAAATCAGCATTGACTCAATGGAGCACATGACAGCAGCTAGATATATATCTTTTACCTTTTTTCCTGTTATCCCTAGAACCTTTTTAGTTTTTCCTTTTGTTTTTATTATTGACTTTGGTCAGTATTCATTTTTACAACCTGTGTCCTCACATACATTGATTTATTTTTTAGTGCACCTTTTTATAATGATATACCATACCACGGAGACTGTGCTTTTTAGGAAGGTTCAATTGGCTTCTTTTTATATTCTTCCTTTCTTGTTTTTCCAGAGTTTTAATGATTGTTTTTTATTATGGTGGGACTCCCCTATAACATCTCTCTGTGCTAGACCTAATAAGATTTAGCATAGAAGCTGCAAGATAGTCTTGTGGTTGTCCCTTCTACATCAATATATCTGACATAAGTCCCTTGACTCAGGCTTCTGTCAAAACATGGTAAGCAATTTGATGTGTTTTTACAGACATTTATAATCATCAACACTGGTGCTGATGCACACAATATATACTGTACCCAGACCTCAAGTGCCACCTCAACAAGGTTTTAGATAGTGCTGGGGAGGAGCCTGCTGTCTTGGTACATATTAGTACCAATGATATAGGAAAATGAGGGAGAGAGGTTCTGGAAGCCAGATTTAGGCTTTTAGGTAAGAAGCTGAATTCCAGAAATTCCAGAGTAGCATTCTCAGACATGCTTCCTGTTCTTTGCACAGGACCCAAAAGCCTGGCAGTACTCCAGAGTCTCAATACGTAGATGAGACAATTATGCAAGGAAGAGGGTTTTGGATTTGTTAGGAACTGGGATACAATCTGGAGAAAGGGGCAGATTTTCCAAAAGGATGGGCTTCACCTTAACCAGGGTGGAACCAGGCTGCTGACATTAACCCTTAAAAAGGAGATAGAGCAGTTTTTAAACTAGATAATAGGAGAAAACGTCCAAGAATGCATGGTTTGGAAGGATGTATCCTTGAAGGATACTTACAAAATAGGGAAGTTTAGAGCATCCTGACAGAGAGGATCCAATAAAGATAAAAGTAACCCAGATGTCCTTAAGTACAGAGCAGACAGAGCTGTAAGATTCCAAATTATCCTTGTCAACTGATAACCAGATTGTTAATATGAATAAAATGCAACCTCTAAAATGCCTGTATGCAAATGCTAGAAGTCTAAAAAATAAAATGGGAGAGCTAGAATATATAGCACTAAATGAAAGGTTAGATATAATTGGCATCTCAGAGATCTGGTGGAAGGTGGACAACCAATGGGATACTGTGATACCTGGGAACAAACTATATTGCTATGATAGGGGAGATCAAATTGGTGGAGAGGTTGTGCTCTGTTAGAGAGGGCATTGAGTCTCACAGGATAAACTATTTGCAGGAAACAAAACACACTGTAGAATATTTATGGTTAGAAATTCCATAGAAAAAGGGGAAGGTGATGGCAGTGGGGTTGTACTACCGACTGCCTGGCCAGAATGAACAGATGGATGATGAAATGCTCAAAGAAATCAGGGAAGCTAACAAAAGCTACAACACAATAATAATGGATGATTTCAATTACCCTGGTATCGGCTGGGTCAATCTTACAGCTGGACATGCTAGGGAGACAAAATTTCTAGATGAAATAAATGACTGCCTCTTGGAACAGATGATTCATGAACCAACAAGAGGGGAATCTATTTTGGACCTAGTCCTTAGTGGAACCCAGGATCTGGTGCAAGAGATAAGGGTTTTGGGGCCACTTGGCAATAGTGATCATAGCATGGTCACATTTGATTTAATAAATGGAGGAAGAATGGCAAGGAAATCCACACTGCTACCTTTTAACTTTCAAAAAATACGTACCATGATAAAATGAGGAAACTAGTTAAGAAAAAAATAAAAGGAGTAGCTGCAAAGATTAAAGGTTTATATCAAGCATGGGCATTGTTTAAAAATACTATCTTGGAAGCCTCCATGATTTAAGAAAGGTGGAAGGAAGGCCAAAAAACTGCCAGCATGGTTTAAAGTGGAGGTCAGAGAGACTGTTGTAGCCAAAAAAGCACCTGTGAAGAAATGGAAAAAGGAGCCAAATGACGAAAATGGGAAACAACATTAGCATTGGCAAGTTAAATGCAAGGCATTGATAAGGCAGGCAAAGAAAGAATTTGAAAAAAAAGTAAGCTGTGGAAACAAAAACACATACTAAAACCTTTTCAAGTACATTCATGCCAAAAATCTATGAGTCGGCTGGGCCATTAGAAGATAAGGGGATTAAAGGAGCACAAGGTCATAGCAGAGAGACTGAATGAATTCTTTGCTTCGGTTTTTACCGAAGAAGATGTAAGGAAGTTTCCCATGCCTGAAATGGTGTTTAAAGGTGATGTATCAGAAGAATTGAATCAAATTTTGATAAACCGGGAAGATGTATTACAACCATTTGATAAACTAAAGAGTAGCAAATCACCTGTACTAAATGGTATACATCCCAGGTTGCTGAAAGAATGAAAGAAATGAAATATGAGATTGCAGACCTACTATTAATAATCTGTGAACTATCATTAAAATCTTCTGTAGTACCTGAAGATAAGAGAATGGCCAATGTAACGCCAATTTTTAAAAATGGTTCCAGGGGTGATCTGGAAAACTACAGACCGGTGAGCCTGATGTCAGTACAGGCAAAATGGTAGAAACCATTCTAAAGAATAAAATTACTGAACAAGTAGATAGTCATGGTTTAATGGCAGAAAGCCAACATGGATATAGCCCAGGAAAATATTGCCGTACTAATCTGTTATATATTTCTTTCGAAAGTGTGAATAAACTGGTAGATTAAGGTAAGCCAGTTGATACAGTGTATCTGGATTTTCAGAAAGCCTTTGTCAAGGTCCCTCAAGATAGACTCTTGGGGAAATTAAAAGTCATGGAATAGGAGGTAGTGTACTATTGTGGATCAGGTACTGGTTAAAAGGTAGAAAAGAGAGAGTAGGGCTAAATGCCCAGTTTTCTCAATGGAGAAAAGTGAATAGTGGAGTACCCCAGGGATCTGTGCTGGGTCCGCTGCTTTTTGACATTTATAAATGACCTAGAAATGGGAATAACGAGTGAGGTGATCAAATTTGCAGATGACACAAAATTATTCAAAGTTCTTATACACAAGAGGATTTTAAAAAATTGCAAGCGGACCTTGAGACATTGATAGCTTGGGCGTGCAAATGGCAGATGAAATTTAATGTGGACAAGTATGTAGTTATGCACTTAGGGAAGAACAACCCAAACTACGATTACACGATGCAAGGTTCCACATTAGGAACTACCACTCTATAAAAGGTTTTAGGTGTCATCATGGATAACACATTGAAATCATCCATCCAGTGTGCAGCGGCGGCCAAGAAAGCAAATAGAATGCTAGGAATCATAAGGAAAGGAATGAATAATAAAATCAAGAATATTATAATGCCTCTGTATCATTCCATGGTGCAACTGCACCTTGAATATTGCAGGTAATTCTGGTCGCCATATCTTAAAAAGGATATAGCATAATTAGAAAAGGTAGAGCCACCAAAATGGTAAAGGGGATGGAAGAATATCCCTATGAGGAAAGGCTTAAAAGGTTAGAGCTCTTCAATTTAGAAAAAAGATGGCTGAGGGGAGATATGATAGAGGTTTATAAATTAATGAATGGAGTAGAATAGGTAAAAGTAGATAGGTTGTTTACTTCATCAAAAAGTAGAAAGACTAGGGGGCAAGCAATGAAGCTACAATGTAGGCCATTTAAGACTAATAAGAGAAAATATATTTTCAATAAAAGCTCAAACTCTGGAATTTGTTGCCGAAGGATATAGGAAAAACTGTTAATGTAGTTGCGTAGAAAAATAAGTTTGGACAAGTGCCTGGAGGAAAGATCCATAAACCATTATTAAAGAGGATCCTGGAAATCCACTGCTTATCCTGGGACATGCATTGTGGAACCAATGAACCTTTTTGGGAACCTGACAGTGTGACACAGTAGGCAGTATAGAGCACATGGAGGTAAGAGAAAATGAGGAACTTACCTCAGATTTAGCTGAGCAGCAAATAAACTCAGTACACATAGGAACAGCTGAGCAGCAAATACATTCAGCACAGGAGAAGCCAAAAGGCATTAGAATGAATTTTCCTGGTGATAGTCCTGACGTAGTTAGAAACAGAAAGCCTCATCAGGAGCACCTGTTCACAAAGACCCACGAAGCGTGCAGAGAAGGGAAGCATATAAGTTGCTGGCTAGAACCAGGAAAGGCCAGCAGGGGCAGCGACTCAGAAGGACTGAGCAAGCAACCAGTGAGCACGTGTCATTCTGAAGGAAGTTTGCCGGGAGAAGGAAACAGTAGGTCTGACCCCAGAGCAGGAAGCAGCCAGGGACGTGGCCAGGAGCCTGCTAGGTTTGATGGTGGTTGGAGAGTCCGGGAGAGAGCTGTCAGGAGCCCAGAAACAAGAACCAGAAACACAGTTAAAAGGTGGGAACCTTGCTTTTCTGAGGAAAAGGCTAAAAGCTCTGTGTGTTTTAAAGGACAAGGGCGTGGCACTGGAAGTGACTTTGATGTTGAAAGATATCCAGTGATTCCACCAGGTTGGAAGAGAAAGGAAAGCCAGAAAGAAGCTATCACCATACCAGGCATTCAGAGCCCTAGGGTTGAAGAGCACATTTTGAGAAAAGTAATCCATGCACCACAGGAGGGTTTTCAGGAAGCCAGCACATGTAAAGAATGTGACCCTTATGCTATCGGGAGTGAATCTGAATTAATGCAGTGGGAGAATAACAGCTGTACTCCTGACCCGGTCCCTATGGATTGTACAATATGTTTTTCAGATGATGTCATATCTCTATGTTAAGTCTGTGGAAAGTAGCCATGTGCTAGTGTCAAAGGAAAAGAAGATATTTTTCTTTGTAGCTGTTTCTTTTTGTTTTTCTGCTGTTTTGTTTGTGTTGTATCCAAAGAATATCCATTTGGGAAGGGGAATAAAGCCCTGACATTATTTGCCTTACCATTTGACTGCAAGACTCTTTTTGGTAGAAAGGCAGCATGAACTTTAAAGCCCTAGGCAGCCGCCTAATAGGGCTCAAGGGAGGTCTATCTTACAGACCCCATCACAAATGGCGTAGTTGGCAGGATTATTCAAAAAGGAGTGTATAACCGCGATGCAGCAGAGGACAGCGCAGAGGAATCGGACGTTGGGATACGCCCGGAAAGTTCCCGACCCTGAAGGAAAGACAAGCACCTTCTCAAAGTGTGAATCTCCACCTGGCTCAGGTAAAGGTATATGGGCACAGGCTGGGAGGATTCGTGTGAGAAGGAGTAGCTTAAAAAGGGAAATAAGACTAGGAACAAAAAAAACCCCTCTAGTAGTGCCACACTTGGTGGTTGTTCTCTGTTTGTTTTCTAGAGTGTGTGAGCCTGGAAATGGATGTCCAGGAAGTCCTGTGGTGGATGAGCTTACAGTTCGACAAGCAGAGGGAGCTAGCCCAGCTAAGCCAAGAGCAGGCCATGGCAGCCTTACAGGCCCAGCAGAAGCCCCTGACAGAACTGTTGCAAGCTCTGCTAGAAAAATGGGAAAAGGAAGAAGCACCGCCAGAGCACTTCTGTGGGGTAGGCCCACAGACTGTGGGGTACTGACATTTGGACAAATGACTAAGGATGATAACTTTGATGATTATATTGAGGTATTCGAGAGGGTAGCTCTCAATGCACGTTGGCCTAAAGAGCATTGGGCAGTTAGGCTGGCCTCCTCCCTAACAGGAGAAGCCTTATCAGCTTACAGAGCTATGCCCGCTGCTCTGGCAACAGAGTATGAAGAAGTGAAGAGAGCAATACGTGACAGGCTAGGCCTAACACCTGCTGTATATAGGCGTATGCTAAGGTCAACCAAACTCCAAACAGGTGAAACACCTAAGGCACTGTGCCATAGGGTGCACAGTCTGGTTTGGAAGTGGCTTGAGCCAGAGGGGAAGACTCTGGAAGGTATAATAGATGCAATTGTATTAGAACAGTATTATGAGGCAGTTCCGGCAGAGGTGAAAACTTTCTTAACCCTGCAAAATTGCCAGACCTCAACTGAAGCAGCGCACTTAACAGAATGGTTCCTGGAAGCCGAATGGGCTAAAAGGCCACCAGGAGGCGCTCAGAGTAAGTTGGGGATGGTTAATTTTGGAAAGGCAGATAAAGAGCCTCGGATAGGTGCTTGGAATGTGAATGAGTGTTTGCCCAAGAGGGATGGTAGGAATGCTTTGTTGAAATGTTTTAAATGTTGGGAAATGGGACACATGAGAAAAAATTGCATCTGGCGAACAGCACTGATAACAGGCGATAAAAGAAATATACAGGAAGGATTCCATATAGATGTGGAAGTGCAAGGAGTCCCCGCAAAAGCTTTGCTTGACTCGGGGGCGGACCAAAGTATGGTTTCAAGAAAATTCTGGCAAACCATACAGGCCCGCAATGGTTCCACCCCGAGTCAAACAGAAGGAAGGACCAGGATAAAATGTGTACATGGGGCCTCAACATATTACCCTCTTTATAGACTGAAGGTTAAGGGATTAGGAACCCGGAAGGAAATCCTAGTGGCTATAATCCTCAGATTACCATACGATATTGTACTGGGGAGAGATTGGCCACCTTTCTATAGGGGAATAGAGGAGGGCACACACCTAAAGGGGGGCATGGTTTCTACCCGGTCCCAGGCCCAAAGCTCGGAGGCATGAGTGGAGCTTCCAGAGGAGGATCCTGACCCTCTAGGAGAGGAAGAGGAACCTTTAGAAGAAGGGGGTAGGACCGCAGATGAAAACCTAGGAGAGCTTCCCCAGCATGAGGATTTAATCAGTGTCCCTTCTAAGGCTAAGAAGAAAAGTAAGGGCGAAAAGCGCCAAGAGAGACACCATAGATCTCAACTGAGGGCAGGAGTAGAAGATGGGCAGGGTTTGCCCTGGGTACCTGCCGACCTTGTTAAAAAATTCCCGTCCTTTCTGAAGGAACAGAAGGCAGATCCGGTGTTAAAGCACGCCTTTGAATTCGCCCAGACGGGTAGGGACGTGCTCCCCAGATTCCTAATGGAGGAAGAGATATTGTATAGGGAGAGCAACAATCCCCAGACCGGTGCTGTTAGGAAGCAATTAGTGGTTCCCACTACTTTTAAGGCCGTCGTCTTGAGACTGGCCCACGACCACCCCGTTGGCGGACATAAATGAGTTCAGGGTACGCTCGATCAGATACTGGACCGTTTTTATTGGCCAGGGGTGTTCAGAGAAACAAAACGGTTCTGCGAGGCCTGTCCTTCTTGTCAGCGGGTAAGTGCCGCCAAGCCCATAGGAGTTCCTATGGTACAGACCCCTACAATAACTGAACCAGTACGCCGGTTGGCGATGGATATCGTGGGACCCCTCGTAAAGACCCCTAGGGGATTCCAGTACATCTTGGTAATAATGGACCATGCCACCAGGTTCCCCTGGGCGATCCCTTTAAGAAACATCTCAGCTAGGTCCATAGCATCAGAACTAATCAAGTTATTTTGCGAGGTGGGATTCCCAAAGGAAATGCTGACCAATAGGGGGAGTAATTTTGTGTCAAAATACCTAGCCCAGGTATGGGATGCTTTTGGCATCCACCATATAAAGACTGCTGCTTATCATCCACAGACCAATGGTCTTGTGGAGCGCTTCAACCAGACCCTCAAACAGATGTTAAGACGGGGGCTGGATGGAAAAATGGCTGACTGGGACGTTATGCTCCCGTTTGCCTTATATGCCAGTAGGGAACGTACCCAAGCCTCATTAGGACCTTCTCCTTATGAGCTGATGTTTGGCCGTACCCCAAGAGGAGTCCTGGATATTTTAAGGGACCAGTGGGTCAAACCTGAAGGGGAAGTAATGGGGGTACCTCAGTTCCTTTGCGAGCTCAGAAGTCGCCTACAGAGGGCTTCTCAAGCTGCGGAAGGGCATTTGCAAAATAGTCAGCGATATCAGAAGCGATATTATGATGGGGCAAGAAACCACGGCAAATGGCCATAGGCGACAGAGTGGTGGTAATGGTTGCAGACCCTGGGCCAAAGTTTGAGGCCCAGTGGAAAGGTCCTTATACGGTTGTAGAGCGTAAAGGACCAGTATCATATATAGTAGAGAATGACAGGGGACGTTCTCAGGTGTACCATATATATGTGCTAAAACCTTGGCAGGAGAGAACGGCAGCAGCTAGCCGCTCCAGCGTAAAAGTCAAGAGTAAATCAGTGATTGCGTGCTGTAAGGAACCTTGGCAGGGGAGCGAAGCAGCAGGTAGCCGATCCAGCATGAAGGTCAAGTGTCCAGCAGAGATTACGTGCTGTGTGAACGGCTGTCCCCATCCCGTAATATCTTAAGGGGGGGATATGTGACACAGTAGGCAGTATAGAGCACATGGAGGTAAGAGAAAATGAGGAACTTACCTCAGATTTAGCTGAGCAGCAAATAAACTCAGTACACATAGGAACAGCTCAGCAGCAAATACATTCAGCACAGGAGAAGCCAAAAGGCATTAGAATGAATTTTCCTGGTGATAGTCCTGACGTAGTTAGAAACAGAAAGCCTCATCAGAAGCACCTGTTCACAAAGACCCACGTAGCGTGCAGAGAAGGGAAGCATATAAGTTGCTGGCTAGAACCAGGAAAGGCCAGCAGGGGCAGCGACTCAGAAGGACTGAGCAAGCAACCAGTGAGCACGTGTCATTCTGAAGGAAGTTTGCCGGGAGAAGGAAACAGTAGGTCTGACCCAGAGCAGGAAGCAGCCAGGGACGTGGCCAGGAGCCTGCTAGGTTTGATGGTGGTTGGAGAGTCTGGGAGAGAGCTGTCAGGAGCCCAGAAACAAGAACCAGAAACACAGTTAAAAGGTGGGAACCTTGCTTTTCTGAGGAAAAGGCTAAAAGCTCTGTGTGTTTTAAAGGGCAAGGGCGTGGCACTGGAAGTGACTTTGATGTTGAAAGATATCCAGTGATTCCACCAGGTTGGAAGAGAAAGGAAAGCCAGAAAGAAGCTATCACCATACCAGGCATTCAGAGCCCTAGGTTTGAAGAGCACATTTTTAGAAAAGTAATCCATGCACCACAGGAGGGTTTTCAGGAAGCCAGCACATGTAAAGAATGTGACCCTTATGCTATCGGGAGTGAATCCGAATTAATGCAGTGGGAGAATAACAGCTGTACTCCTGACCCGGTCCCTATGGATTGTACAATATGTTTTTCAGATGATGTCATATCTCTATGTTAAGCCTGTGGAAAGCAGCCATGTGCTAGTGTCAAAGGAAAAGAAGATATTTTTCTTTGTAGCAGTTTCTTTTTGTTTTTCTGCTGTTTTGTTTGTGTTGTATCCAAAGAATATCCATTTGGGAAGGGGAATAAAGCCCTGACATTATTTGCCTTACCATTTGACTGCAAGACTCTTTTTGGTAGAAAGGCAGCGTGAACTTTAAAGCCCTAGGCAGCCGCCTAATAGGGCCCAAGGGAGGTCTATCTTACAGACCCCATCACAACAGATACTTGTGACTTGGAATGTCCACTGTTGGAAACAGGATACTGAGGTTGATGGACCTTGATCTGACCTAATTTGGCATTTCTTATGTTCTTATGGTTTTTGGCAGTGATATTTGTTTTAGACTATTTTAATTGTTTTTATAATACATGTTTTTTCATTATTTATCCACTATTTGATATTTATTTTTCAATACTAAAGTTTTTAGTACTTATTATTGATTTGATTGTAGTGTATGATTAGGTTTTTAAAAATTTGCCCCTGTTTTCGTTTGCTGTTGTGCTTTTGTGCAGTGGTTTGTGCCTCTCCATATATTTTGCTGTGTCATGGGGAGAGTTATGGGTTACGTGCATGAATGTGTGTGTTATAGGGAGTGACGGGGACTTTGTGTGCAGGGCCGAACCAAGGAGATGAGGCACCTCAGGTGAACCTCATCCTTTGCACCCCCTGGATCCTGCTCCTGCTACATCCCCCTCCCTGGCTCCCATTTCCACCAGTGCCACAACAGCCATGGACATAAACAGCCCCACAGCGCTTACATTCAACACCTGGTGCTGCAAAGTTGTTTGACTCCCACTCCAGCCAAGGCCCAGTGCCGACTTCCTCTTTACAAATGGGAAGTTGACATCGGGCCTCAGTGGGGGCAGAATGGAAACAACTTTGCAGAGTCAGGATTTGAAAGTAAGCACTGCAGGGCTGTTTGTGACCATTGTGGCTACTACAAGTCCCGGGGATAGTGGCAGCGGGTAGCAATGGGGTGCCCCAGACCATTGGCGCTCTAGGCTGCTAACTAGTTCACCAAATGGTTGCACTGGCCTTATTTGTATGTGTAGGTGTCATGAGGAGAGTTGGGGGTGGTGCATAAGTGTATATCGTGAGGAGTATCAGGACTGTGTGTGTATATAGGTCATGAAGAGTGCTGAGGGCTATGTTTGTGTGTGTGTGTGTGATGGGGAGTGTTCATGGCTGCATGTGTGTATATCTGTGTTTCTCTCATAATCCTCCCAGTCTTCCCCCCAGTCAATCTGTCTTTTCCAGAACCTCTTTTCCACTAGCTTTCCCTTTGTCTTTCTATCTCTCTCTCTCTCATGAACACACAGGTATCTCTCTCTTTCATGAACCCCCAGGCTTTACCCAGTGTCTCTCTCTCTCTCGCTCTCTCTCCCCCTCTCTTTTTCAAACCCTCACCCTCAAGCTTCATCCCCTTTCTCTTGCTCCCATATCCCCTCCCTCTTCATCCACTCCTCATTCACTTACCCATTCTTATCTCTGGCTGCAACACCTCAAAAATGCCATGGTTCAGGCTTCTCCCACCATGATCGTCTCTCTGAAAGGTGGAGCCTCACAGGGCAGGAAGTTTGGGATGATCTCCCAGTTTCAAATCTCATGAAACTTCAAGCCACGAGATCAGGCTGCATGACTGTTACTCTAACCACTAGGCTGGAGGAGTAGCCCAGTGGTTAGAGTAGCGAGCAAGAGACCAGGGTTTGATTTCCACTGGCACTCCTTGTGGACTTGGGCAAATGCTTTGGAAGAAAGGCTTGACAATCTACTTCCAGACACACCTTGCCATGAAAACCCAGCGAAACATGCCTAATAAAGCTTTATCAGGTGCATTTGAAGCAAGAAACCTATGAAGGAGTCACTTAGACTACTAGATTATAGAGCATTAAAAAGAACATGTGGAGCATAATTCTTTAATAGCCACATCTGGCTGGCAGAAACATCTAACCTGAAAATGGGCATGTAATAAACCTGATTCCGAAATCGCCGGTAAAGACACACCCACGGTTCTGGAATCAAGGAGATATAGAAACTTAGAAAGATAGAAAAATGACGACAGAAAAAGACCACATGGTCTATCTAGTCTGTCCTTCCATATCAACAACTACAACAGTTCCCTTTTTTCCTTTAGAGATCCTTTGTGCTTGTCCCATGCTGTTTTGAATTCAGATACCATCCTCATTTCTATCACCTCCACTGGGAGACTATTCCACGAATCCACCACTCTTTCTGTAAAGAAATATTTCCGCATATCACTCCTGAATCTATCCCCTTTCACTCTCATCCCATGTCCCCTCGTAGCAGAACTTGCTTTCAATCCCATGACCTGGACATCCTACTAGTCACTGAAACATGGTTGTCCACCTGAGACACAGTCCTCTTTCACCAGCTTGTCCCCCCCCCCCTCAACTTCTCCATCCATACCTGCCACAGGACCGATCATAGAGGTGAAGGAGCACTCATCCTGACCAAGATGGAGCTACAATTCCAGCTGATCTCTGCCAGCAGTACTATGCACCTCGACTCCATCACCATAGCCAATAAGCACAGCACCATCAACGTAGTCTACAGAGCCCCCTCCCCTTCTCCAGAGGACCTATCAACAATAATCGACCTTGCCTGCAACCCCATGAACCATCTTACATCAACGATTTGGGCGATTTCAACCTCCCTGCTCTCCAAGACACTCATGCCAAGGCCTTCCTCGAAGCTCTTAACGAGCTGGGATTTATACAGATAATTGGCGTCCCCACTCACATAAAGGGAATCATGCTGGATCTGATATCTGCCCCACAAGCAGTCCCAGACCTGAAGCATGACCTTGATCTATCCATCAGTCCGGTACCATGGTCTGGCCACAGCCTGATAAGATTCCAGATGCCAACACACCCTGACCACAGTAGCTCCCAGTCCTCAGTCAAGGCTCCCACAGTATCCCACAGTTTCCGGCCATTCAACAAGGAGGAAATTCTGAACAGAGCCCAGCCTCTCCATAACTCGCCAGCACACAGCCTGAATGAGATGATCTCCACATGGAACACGAGCCTGGATGCCATCGTCCACCTTCCACCCACTAATAAGTCACCAGGAAGAAGACAGAATGCTCCATGGTATTCCCCCGAGCTCCGGACGTCACTTCTCCACCTTAGAAAGTTGGAGAGACATCGGCGTCGCTCATGGACAACCGAGAACTGGGATTTATACCACACTCTTCTAGGAAGGCACCGTGCAGCAGTTTCAGCAAGAATGAAGCAATTCCATGCAGAGAGGTTGCAATGCTCCCTAAATAAACCACATGAGCTTTTTAACCTAATCAAATCTCTAACGAAAGATCCTTCCCCTACTCAACCAAGCCTACCTGACCCACAGGAATATGCCAACTACCTGCATGCGAAGACGAGCCAGACCGGTGAGACCACAAACCTTTTTCCCTCGCAGGGGGCACACCACAGAACCCCATCGCCTTCCTGGACTCTGGCCACGAAGGACACCCATGACATCACCTTCTCGGCCCCAACCGATAAAGGCATCCAAGACATCATCACAGCCATAAACACCACCACAGCTCCGAATGACCCTTGCCCAGCATCTTGGGTAAAATCACTGAGTGTTGATCTCAGCCCTTTCCTGGCCAAACTCATAGAACTATCATTTTCGACTGGGACCTTCCCACAAAGCCTGAAGCAAACAGCTATCAGACCTCTGCTAAAGAACAACAAGTTAGACCCAGCTAAGGTGGACTCCTATAGGTCAATCTCAAGCATCCCTCTTTTGGTAAAAATTATTGAGAAGGTCATCCAACGGCAACTTCATCATCACCTTGAGACAAGCGCACCCCTCGACCTGTGCCAGCATGGATTCAGGGAGTCTCATGGTGTTGAGACCCTGCTGACCACTCTTTTCAGCTCGTTAACCATTGGATTGGACAACATCAAACAAGGGTTTGCCCTGATCTTCATGGACATCGCTGCAGCCTTTGTCTTCAGCCACGAGATACTCCTAACACGCCTCAAGAAGGGCATCCACGGTACAGTGCTTACCTGGTGTAAGTCGTACTTAACAGACAGATGGCAGCATGTCCGAACCGGCTCCTCTACCTCCAAACCTTTCCTGCAAGAGAAAGGCGTGCCACAGGGATCATCACTCTCAGCCCTACTGTTCAATGTATACCTGCAGCCCAATTGTGAGCTCATCCGCTCTTTCAGTATCAACTGCCTGGTCTACGCTAACGATGTTCTGCTTTACATGCCTATCTCAACTGAACATCCTGATCTCTCACCACTGACAACCTGTTTCAATGCCATTACTGATTGGCTACATATGCAGACGCTCAGAATAAATTTCAAGAAAACAGAGGTCCTCTTTATCACCAGGAACCCAGCATTCACTCTGCCCACCGCTCTGAATGTATGAGATGCAGAGCTCCTCAGCAAGCCCACAGTACGGTACCTAGGGGTCACGATAGACCAACGGCTTAACATGAAAACTCAGATACTCAACATGGTCAAAGCGGTCTACCACAAAATAAGGACGCACCATCACCTACGACAGCTGCTGGAGCCAGATGACTTCCGGACAGTCTATCAAACCCTAGTAATCCCACATTTTGACTATGCTAACATTATATTACACGGACTCCCAAAGAGCTCACTGAATCCTCTGCAGCTTGCGATGAATGCAGCCACCAGAATTTTGCACATAACCCCAATATTGAAACATCTGCACTGGCTACCGGTCCACTGCAGACTCTCCTTTAAAGTCTTCTTAATGACCTTCAAGGCCATCAACAAGTACTCCTCCACCTCCCTCACGGACCTCATCCAGCCCACCCCCCTTAACAGAGCTAGGAGATCAGCCACCGCCAACACCCTGGTTCTCCCGAAGGCGATTACGAAATGTTCACAGTCAGCTAGAAACAGAGCCTTCGCGCTATATGCACCCACATGCTGGAATGCCCTACCATCGGCCATCCGTGCCATCACCGACCTCACCCAATTTAGGAAGTCGCTAAAGCACCATCTTTTCCTCCAGCACTATACCGACCCAAATGACATCTCACAACCAGCCACTCTCAGGAACCAGGTTGTCATCCCCAGTACAGCCACTCCGCACGAGTGCAGCCCCACCCGATAGACCATGATACTCCTGGCAGGTGGAAAGTATCTTTCATTCTGTACATAGTTAAGACCTGTTAATCTGTACATAGTTAAGCCAACCTGTAAATAGTTGTGAGCTGACCATGTCGCCTGTGACAGCCAGCTTGCCTGTACATAGTTACCCTGTCAGCCCCGTGAAGAAATCCCTGTTCTCTGTTAATCCATTGCAGGCCCTGTCTGCACTGCACAAATTTGTTAACTGTAATCCGCACTGATTCTAAAGAGCGTGGTATAAAAAAAAAGACATTAAATAAATAAATAAATAAATCGAAAGAGGCTCTCCCCCTGTGCATTTATGCCACGGAGGTATTTAAACTTCTCAATCATATCACCTCTATCCCGCCTTTCCTCTAAGGTGTACATAATAAGATCCTTAAGTCTGTCCTCATATGCTTTATAATGAAGATCACTAACCATTTTAGTTGCCACCTTCTGTACTGACTCCATCCTGTTTATATCCTTTTGAAAGTGCGGTTTCCAGAATTGCACACTATATTCCAAATGAGGTCGCACCAAAGACTTATACAGAGGCACTATCACCTCCTTTTTTCTGCTAGCCATTCCTCTCCGTATGCACCCAAGCATTCTTCTAGCTCTTGCTGTCGCCTTTTCTACCTGTTTAGCCACTTTAAGATCATCAGACACAACCACGCCTAGGTCCCGCTCTTCTTTAGTGGACAAAAGTACTTCACCCCCTATACTATATTGCTCCCTTAGATTGCTGCAGCCCAAATGCATGACCTTACATTTTTTAACATTAAATCCCAGCTGCAAAATTCTAGACCATTCTTCAAGCTTAGCTAGATCCCTCCTCATATTATCTACACCTTCCTGGGTGTCTATTCTATTGCAGATTTTGGTATCATCCACAAAGAGGCAAAAAACTTACCCGACAGCCCTTCTGCTATATCACTAACAAAGATGTTAAGTTGAGATAGTTTCTCACAATCACAGTCTTCTGAAAATTGTTCAAGATGTCCCTCGCTTCTGTTCCTGTTTGTGGGTGTTTTCTGAGGTCCTGTTCTTGGTTTTTCATCTGTGAACACAGAACAGAAATATTTGTTAAGCAATTCCGCTTTATCCTCATTAGCTTCTACATATTCCTCCCCTTCACCCTTGAGTCTGACAATATCAATTTTGCCCTTCCTCTTCTCACTAAGATATCTGAAAAATGTCTTATCCCCCCATTTTATTGCATTGGCTATTTCCTCCTCTTTTTGAATCTTTGCTTTCCTGACTACTTTGCTAGCTTCTCTAAGTTTTTCCAAATATAGATGAGTGTCTTACTTTGTCTGTGATCTCGTGTATTTCATGAAGGCCTCCCTCTTTTTCTTCACCTTTTCAGCTACTTCTTTCGAAAGCCATAGCGGTCTCATTTTTCTTTTACCTTTATTTAGCATTTTAACAAAAAGGTTGGTTGCCCTTAAAATATCCCCTTTCAGTTTTGCCCACTGTTTTTCTACATCCCCCAGCTGTTCCCATCCCACTAACGACTCCCTGAGGTATTGGCCCATCTTGGCAAAGTTTGTTTTTCTAAAGTCTAAGATCCTCACCTTGGAATGGATTCTAACAGCCCTAGTCCTAATACTGAACCACACCATCTGGTGATCACTGGATACAAAATGATCTCCCACTATAACATCAGAAACACTTTCACCACTGGTAAGCATCAGTGTGGCATACGTCCCTGTGCCCACCACATTCTGACAAGATAGATGTCTCAGATGCTTCGTGTTCCTGTGTGGTCATGCCCCTGCTGGCAAAATGTACATCTCCTAAGCTGATGCTCACAATGACAGTGATGAGCTTATGCAAACATCATATTAATATGGATGAAACTGATATGGTCGTACAAACCAGGCTATATATATTAATCTGTTGCATGCCCATAATGCTACAAGGTTATATATGTGTACCAAAGCTATTGTATAAGTAAATGGAAGTGAAATGTTTGCCAAGACATATCCTGCAGCAAAACAAACCTGGCATTTGAAGAACACCTTAGTAATTGCAGTCACAGGTAACATGGTGCAGTCAGATATGTATTAGTGCTGTTTGCCCCCACTCCGAGGGTCCCCACCATTGACAGGGACATGACCTGCTATGTTGCTGCAGAGCAGCTTTTCAGAATATACTGCCCATTCACACTGGCTCCTGGTGATATTGCAGTCAGCCCCACGGTCCAGGTACTGGCCAGGCATACATGCCCCCCTAGGGTTGTGGTTCAGCACACCAGGGCCTCCCCTGCACCCCCATACCACACACATACACATATAGGCACTCTTGTTGCAATCACAAACAACATACCTCTGACAAAACCATGCTCTGCACCTATAAACAACTGCTATGAAGACATAATGGCATGGTGTCTCAGGACATCACATCTGCTCTGCATTTCTCAGTAACACGCGATTCTGCTCCATACTACCTCGCATACCATCCCTACATCTACAGTACATTCCCATTTTTCCGAACACTGGAATTATTAGGGAAGCCAAGAACAGCCCCTTTAGCACAAATAGCAAATGTCAGCATAGCTAGAATAAAAACTATTGCATTGCTTTATATTTCTATAGAAGTGTTTTTTATTGTTCTTTAACCTTACAAACATCCCTCACCTATGCATTCTATTCTTTACAACTGCATCTTGTCTCCTCCCAGACAGCAGACATAACAGTTCAATACAGACGTGTCACAGCCATTGCAGAAATTTTTCTAAGTCCTAGCCTTATCCTACGTTGCCGCTGGTATAACGTAGGCATCCACGGGAAACACTCAGGATATAAATAGGCCTTTCCTGAATATGTTTTCTACATTTCTGTGGCTTGCCATGCCCCCATTCCTCCCCCGTTCTGAGATCCCCATTTTTATGCCATGTACATGCAGGGCCTCATGGTTTAGGAATACGGGTCTAGACGTTTTCATGAGGCAAACGTCTATCTCGCATGTCCAGGCAAGCTATTTGCATTTTGGAATGACCCCCTAAGAGAAGACAAGGTCATAGCAGAGAGATAAGAAGTATATTTACTAATATGCACTAACCATTAGAGTAGGATTTGCAGCATTTACGGAATGGGGCCCCACGTTACAAAGCCTGTGCTAACCTGGTAGTGCACAATTAGGCAAGGACTGGTGGGTTAGGGGTGGAGCATAAGCATAGAAAATGTATCATGGTGGGCATGCTAACCACGAATGTTGCTTTAGAGCAGGTGCACCTAACACCACCTCAATGGGTGGTATTAAGTGCACCCACATGCTGGTCAGCACAGTGCCGCATGTTAGCAATGCATAATGGCAGGGGGATGACGGACACTCCCTCTAAAGTTAGCACAGGCCTCCATGCTAATTTTTCAGAGGGCTAGACATATACCCCGAGGAAAAGGTAAGGATTCCTTTAAACGCAGGGCTTCACCAGCAGTGTTCACTCCTCTTCCCAGCCCTTGGGTTGTAGATAGGAAGGTTTGGGAGGAGGGGAGGAGTTCCCAGGTTCAGCATCTTATGATGACACCTCTGTTGCAACACCTGAGCTTGATGCTTTGGAACTGATAGAAACTGCCTCATTAGAACCACTACCACCAGGCACTGAGCGTATGGACTGCTCTTTAAGCAGGAGAGATACTGGGTGTGTCGCTGAACAATGGAATAGTAGTTGGACAAAGCTGCTCTGTCTTAGAATAATATATGGGAAGAACAAGTAGAATAAAACTCAGGTCAGAGCTAAACTTAAATTGCAGGGAAGCAGAGCAGCAAAAGGCTGATACAGGACTTGCAGTTAGCAGCACTAAAGACTGGAATAATCGCTGACTGCTTATAAAGACTATTCGTTGGTTTGCCAGCTGAGAGAAGGATCGCTTCACTAGTACCCTGGCTGAAGCTGCAAGTTTTAAAAGAAAGCCAGAGCCAAGCAGCAGCAGTTACAGTCAGGGGGAAAAAAACCTGTATTAGATTAGCTTTTTTGTAAGAACTGGAGTCCACAGTGGATTGTAAATAAAGTTGCTAACTGGCTCGATCCAGTCCTGTGTTTACCCCATTGCATGCAGGGACATGTAGTTCTGATTTCTCCATTGCACTCCATAAGAAAAGGAAAACTACAAGTAACTGCATGCAATGGGGTAAACCCAGGACTGGAGTAAGCCTGTTGGGTGCATCTGGAGTCAGTTGGAAACTAATTGTGGAACCATGAAAGAAAAGCCTGGGATTGAATCCTTTTAACTGTGCTACTTGAGAAAAGTGGTAAACATTTTGGGAGTGAGTAAAGACCTGGGTTGTCAAGAAGGAGAAGAAGGACCTGAGTTTATTTTGTTCGGTTGAAGCCCTGGGGAGCAACTTACAGTGGCCACAGAACTGAATGTGGTCCAATCCAGAAGAGGCACAAATATTTAAAGGGGGATGGAGGGACTAGTGCTGTAAATAATATACTGATTTCCCCCTGGGCTTGGGAGGACTAGCCCTGCTCTCCATTGCATGCATCCAGTCAGTCCCGCCTGTTTGTTTGTTTGTTTTTCTTTGTCCTTTTTCTTTTTGGTGCCAAAAGACTTGGCCAGCATCATGAATGCTTCTTTGTGATTTAAGCTTGTTTATTGTGCAGTCTCCTCTGTATCCAGTGACTCTGGGACCAGCAGACCCCAGTGGCAATTGACCTGTGCTCACAGAGCATCTACTTCTGGTGAAAGTAGCAAGTTATCCTTTTCCTATATGTTTAGATAGGGATCCCAAACTGTTATTCATTTTGCAAGCTAGATCCACAGTTCCACCAAGACTGCATAGAGAGTCAACCAGAGCTCAGTGATACTCTAGAACAGAATCCTGCGTAAGACAGAGTAGAGAGATTCTCCCCCCTTTTTTATTTTATTAAGCTAGGTTACCAGGTATCTAGTAAGAGTCAAGAGACCCGTGAAGGGCTGGAGTGTGGGAGCAATGCCACACTGCTGGCCCAATGTTACCCACAACCCAGATGGACTTTCTAAAGTCATGGAAAGGATGAGCTCACCTACTTGCATTATACATATTTGACATCGTCAGTATATATAACTCAGTGATTCTGAGTAGCTTCCTAGTACCTTGAATTATAGTTTTACACTTACTTACCTTTCTGGTGCTGCATATACAGGCTAATTTTATAATAGGGTGTCTAAATTGAGAGGCCAAGTAGGCGCTATTTTAGGCGCTATTTTATAGACATGTGGAGGCTAGTTCAGAACTGGGCGTCTCTGGTCTGTCCAGACATCCAGAATCTGGACAGACCAGAATTGCACCGATTCTGATCCCGCGGGGGCTAGACATCCTCTCAGGATCAGAATCAGGTGCACCTGACCTGGATGGGCTGGCTGTGCCCAAATTCTAGGTCCCCAGATGTACAGCCATATACCCGGCTAGCCCAGCCAGGCTCCTGCATGGAGCTGAGGTGTCGCGTCATCCTGTTGCCATGGCACCACGGCTCCATGCAGGAGCCACGATCCCTGGCAGACCCCAAAACGAATATTTCCCCTCCACCTGACTACCGATTGGGCCTGCCATGATCAGGGTCAGGCTGCTGCGAACCCCCTACACCCCCTTACCCATTTTTCAGGGCCCGGATCCCACATATTGCGTGTCCAGGGGGACTTATTCCACCTCCGAGGTGGAATAAGTCCCCCGTCCAAATAGCCGACTCCGGACATACAGGTCCAACCCCAGAATCGGCCCTGTACATCCAGAGTAGGTGTCACGCCCCCAACCCTCCCTCGTGCCTCGCTCAGCCTGCCCTTCCCACCCTCTACACTACAGAGTTCCCCGCCCATCTCTGCTGTACAGGCAGGGAGCTCTGTGGGTGAAATCGCCACCAAAGTGCTTAGCAGGAATGGATGTCTGAACCGGATGTCCATCCCTGCTTAATGTTGCTCAGAATCTACCCCATAAGTATTTATATTTCCTGATAACATATTAGAGTAAGTGGCAGAAATTGTGCCTTGAAGGCAAGCCTGGTCATTTTCATCTGCTTGAGACCAGATGTAATGATCATATGTAAAGTTTGCAAGTACATGTATTGATTAAAGTATTTTATACTCAAAGCATATACTTGCGAACTCAGCTCACACTGCACCCTGACCATCCCCTCAGCTTCGCCTACAAGCAAAGTATACACCTTCTTGACAAGGCATGTACATTTAAACCAGCTGTTGTTTTATAAAAGGCCTTTTATGCGAGCATGTGATCACATCTGCGTGAAAAAGATTTTATATAATTACCCCTATATCATCCAAGTGAATTGAATACACCTGTCCATGTAAAGACAAAGACGTTCCTTGCTACATGAATATTGTTTCCCGAAAATGCTGTTGTCTTATCTTGATTTGAATCCAAATACAATTCATTATCTATTGAAAGGAGAGAAATACATTTGTTTCCATTCTTCTTTTGGATCTAGTTCTTCAGACAGGTACCATAGTTCATCCAACCTGCCTAGAAGTGTATAACTTTTTACCTTTTTACCTTTCTGTCTCAGCCTCTCCTTCTTTCTTCCAGGAGATACCTTGCAAGGGTGGGTCTATGCATGTTTCACTGTGCGTTCTGTGCTGTAGTTATTATTTCTATCTGGCTTATGATTGGATATTACTTTTGTAGGTTCCCTTTGCCACTGTTAAACTCTGCCCTCAATCACTGACACAGCCACAGACCCGCAGCCGTGCTGAGCAAAGTAATCCTGGGGACCATTTAAGGCTGACACTAGCGGCGTTCAGCACTGCAGCGGCGCACACCCAAGGAGCAGGTGCTCCTTGGGTAACCTGCTAGGGGCAACTCCAGGGGCGACCTTAAAGTCACTGGTGTTCCAGTCACCCCTTCATTGAGTTCTGACTTTATGCCGTGTCATTGGCTTTTCGTCCTGATGCTGCTGTGGCTTGGTGTGCGCATCACTGTGATGATTTTCAATCCTGTCCATTATGGCTGGCATCCTCCATGCAAAGATACCTCCAGTTCTTACTTCCGATTGCAGCAGCCTGCTAATCTGACTGTCTGTCCTCTGGTATGGTTATTTTGTAATGAACATACTCCTGTGTCAACCCTCCTGTGTACTGCTTTGTTAAACTGCCACTCCCTGTGTACTAAGACTCTACTAGTCCATGACTTCCTAGAATCTCACTCCATTGATATTCTTCGCTTGATGGAGACGTGGCTGAAGGAAGGTGAGGGTTCTTCATAGGTGTCTGCCCCTTGCTTGGACCGCGGTGGGGGTGGGGTAGCTGTTCTTTTTTGCTCCAGCCTACTGGTTTCCTTTGTCCCTCTCCCCACCCTTCCCTATTCTGAATGCCTACTGTTCCGTCTAGATGGGTCCCCATCATTGTTTTTTTCTTTTGATTTATGCTCCCCCGCCCCATCCCTATGCTCCCACCTATGGGATTCCCTCCTCCACACCCTTTCAGAGGCTTCCATCCTTTACCCCCACCTGATAGTATTGGGTGATTTCAATACCCACTATGACTCCTCTAGGCCCTGCGACATCAGTTTGCTCCAGTTTTTCACAGATCTTTCTTTTTCCCAACACGCACTGTGGGCCACATCCTTGACTATACTTTTCTTCCTCTGGGCTGACCAACCTTCTCTGCTCTTTCTCTGCACTGACACTTCCTTGGTCAGACCATCATGCTGTATTTTTCTCACTCTCTCACTTTCCAGCCACTACTGTGTCTAGCTCTGCTCTATCTCATACTGAAGGTCTTGCCAAGGCCACCCGTAATATCTCCTCGGCCACTCGTGATCACTTCCCTCCTGGCACTCAAATCTTTCCCCCAGATTTTCCTTCTCTCCCCGTTGATTCGCAAGCACACTTGTGGTTCACCACACTATCTGGTGCCCTGGATCAGATTGCCACATTGCGGCCTTGTCATAATACTCCTCGAATCAAACATCCCTGGTATCATCATGACCTTTCTCTACATCACTGCCAATTACATCATACTGAATGCCGTTGACAAAAATATCCTCCCCCCCCCCCATCATCTCTTCATAATTTTAAAACTTTTGTACCAACAATACCGTACTCGGGTCCACACTTCAAAAAAGACTTACTACTCTGAGCTGATCATTTCATCTCCAAATTCAACCCATCAGTTTTATTCCATTTTAAATACACTATCAAGATCTTCTATGTCTCCCAGAAACTCCAAGTGCTTCACCATCTTCTGCCTTGGCTAACTATTTTTCTGATAAAATCCAGACCTTCAGGTCTGGTTTTCCAGCCTGCCCCCAACCTCTGGCCCTTTTAAGCCCACCAGATCGAGCTAAGGACACCTTGGAATCACCGCGTGATCCTGTTGCCTCTTTGTCTCACTCTTGGGATTCTTCCTCTCCTGTGACTGCCCCAGAATTGCTTAAGGTATTGCAGTCCTCCTGGAAAACAACCTCAATTGCTGACTCCATCCCATCCACTTGGCTGCTGGTCCTATCGATGGCCCTCTTTCCTCTAATTCTGTCCTTGATGAATAACAGTCTGGCTACCGCCATATTTCCCAGTTCCTGGAAATATGCTACAGTTTGGTCTATTTTGAAAATTCTTTTGCTGATCCTTTACTACCTTCAAACTACCGTCCAGTTTCTAATCTGTCTTTCTTATCAAAACTACTTGAAAAACTTGTCTTTTCTCAGCTTTCTGCACATTTGGCCTCAATTCGTGCTTTTCACCCACATCAATCCAGTTTCCATTCAGGTTACAGCACTGAGATTATCATGCTTTCCCTCACCAGCGAACTTCATCAGCAGCATGATCGGGGTGATATCTCGGTGGTGGTTTCTCTCAACTTCTCTGCTACCTTTGATCTGGTGGATCACTCCACGCTCCTTGCTTGTCTTCATGATTTTGGTCTTCGCAATACAGTTCTATCCTGGTTTCACTTTTTTCTCTTTTTCAGTTTCGACTGGTGGCACTTCTCCCCCTTTTCCGCTTCCCTGTGGTGTCCCTCAAGGTTCAGGGCTGGCCCCCCTGCTCTTTAATATATTCCTGATCCCTTTGCTTCTCATCATTTAGCAACTCGGTATATCTTCACATTTTTATGCAGATGATATTCTTATTATTCATCATACAAACCCTACTGTATATCTCCAGATCATCTTTAAACACCTATTTGGCTAGTGTTTCACAATGGATTTCACTTAACTTTCTCCATTTAAATCCTGCTAAATCTGCCGTACTTCGGGTAATCTTCAGTAGGCTCCCCCATTTCTTTGGCTCCTTCTTTTCCAGGTTGTTGTATTCCCTTGGTAGAGACTAGGCGATACCTTGGTGTTATCCTGGATTCGTCACTTTTGTTCAGAGCTCATATCTCTTCTGTCGTTCGCCGTTCATTTTACTCACTCCGTCAGATTCATGCCATTCGTCCCTTTCTTTCCTCTGCATCCCTGATCATCTTGCTTCTCTCTCTTGTCATATCCACAATCCCACAATCGCAGCTCCGCTGTTTACAACTTCTACAAAATACAGCAGTTCGCATCTATCACATTCATCCCGGTTCGATCATGTCACTCCTTTCCTGATCCGTTACCACTGGCTTCCCATTGCATCCCGGCTACGATTTAAACTCCTGACCATAGTCTTCCGTGCCCTACACTCAAGTACTCCACAATACCTGTCTGATCTGCTGCTTCCCCATTCTACTCGTCATTGCCTCTGTGACATTCATGCCAGCAGGCTTCGTCTTCCATCTGCAAACCAGGCACGCCTTATGTCCACCCGTTCTGCTGCCTTCTGTTTCTCCACGCCTGCTTCATGGAACATGCTTCCCCAAGCCCTAAGATTGGAATTATCGTTTGCAAATATTAAGACCCAGTAAAAGGCCCACTTATTTAACCAGGCATACAACATCTCAGTGCTTTGATATATAGTTCCCAGTCTTCTTTTATTACCTTGTCTTTAGTTACCTCCCTCCTGTGTGTATGAATGAGTACCTGTCCTGTCCAACTATTGTAGCTCTTTTCTTAACTATTGCTTTTACATTTTAAACTGTAAACCACCCTGCTGTGATTTTTTCTTAAGATGGTCAATCAAATTGAATAAACCATAAACCATACCCATTACTTAAGTCACCCTCAGAGGGGTGGGTTTGTACAGCCCAGGTGTCATGGGGAGAATGTTTCAATGTTTGTAATTGCTCTTGGTCCCGTAAAATGTTTGTACATTACGAAGTTTAAGTTTCAGTGTAAACCGCTTTGATTGAAATGATAAAGCGGTATATAAAACCTGTTAAATAAATACATTGAAACATCTGACTCCAACTGAGACCCTCGGTAGCACGAAGGGGGAGTCTCCTACATCCCTGCATTATTACACTGCTGATTTGGCATTAACTTGGAAATAGCAGCCGAAGTAGCAAATTCAGTGACAGTAGTATCAATATATTTACGATGATCACAAGGTAAACAGAGGGGTCATTTTCATTCTTAACATTTTTTTCAGAACTTAGTTCTGGTCTTGCGCTCTCTCTCTCGCACTCTCTCAATGCTCCTGTTTCCTAGCTCTTATCTTGCTGGATGCATGAAAATATGGTTTGTATATTTACAGTTATAATGGAGTTGTGCAGTACTATACAGACCAATGAAGTTCATGATTTTCTGCACGATAGTCACCCTTTTAAAAATGTTTGTGCTCTGTAGTAATTGCTCTTGGTCCCATAAAATGTTTGTTAATGAGGTTCTGGCTCATTAGTTTACTGGAGCATTAATTAGTCATAATCTAGAAGCTGACTGGAAAGCCCCAGAAACTTTTCATGTGGACAAATGCTACTTAGTTATGCTGTAAGGTTCAGCAGCTGTCTGGAAGACAACCACACACAAAACCCTTTGCAGAAGTCTGCAGTCCACAAAGTAATTTTCCTTTATCAAACTTATGATCATGAGAGGTGCATTCTTGTGCTTTTTCACTATATTTCTATCCATGTATCATTGACCTTCTCATGGATGAAAAATGAAGGGGGGGGGGTCATTTATATGGTTTGCAGATCTGTAAACCATGTAAATGCTGCTTACTGGGGATTTTCAATGGCACTAATTCAGTTAGTGCTGCTGACTATCCCGGGTTTGTGCTGCTAAACACCCCAACGCAAAGCAACTAGCAACGAAATGTTCCAAAGATAGCACCATGGGTTAACCGGGCAAGATCACAATCTGGGCTATCTGGATATTCAAGGCCGGTGCCTAGATATGGCCCTAGCATTGAATACTTGGGGTGAAATTAAAGCTGCAACACTGCAGGTGAAAATCCCCCCTCCCCCCAATGCACTTTAAGTTTTAAAATAACAGCATTGCATCCTTAAGCGCTATTTCTTGCTGTCCAAAAGGAACATGCTGTTTTCTAAAGATGAGCTATCTGGGAGGTGGGGGCCCGCTGAAGAGCTCTATCATGATGACTGCATAAACTGAGTGCTCCAGCACAGAAAGGCTTATTTGGATAATTGTGAATCCTTTAGCCCTTCAAGACTGTAGCTGGTAGCAACTTGGAAGCACCAGAGATGTCTGCGAACAAATCTGCAAAGTCAGATCCCCAGTTTGATATTTCCTCTGGACTTAAGAGGCATGAAACAGACCTGGCACTGCCAGACAAGATGGCATCACGCAACTAGGCCACAGCAGTACAGCCTATGCTAAAGGAACTGCCAGCACTAAAGACATGTTGGCTTCAAAGCTAGAGGTGACAAAAGATATACAACAAGAGTTGGAAAATCTCACTGCTCAAATTGCTGCATCGCAACTGCGACTGGACTCTCTTGAGGTGCGTACCAGTCAGTTGGAAAAAATGGCATCCTGGGTGGAAGAGAATGCTGCCAACATTCAGAAGCTTCAACTTGACATGGAGAAGATCTGTCAAACAGAAATAGATGGCATCTCATTAGACTTTTTGGCATCCCTGAGGAAACTGAAGGTTCCAACATGATTGATTTCTTGTATGGATGTTGCTACAGCTGTTTTCATATCACATTTGAGCTGCAGCTTGAAATAGAGAGGGTTCATAGGGCACCATTGAGGCTAATCCAGAATTCAAAGCACCCAAGGTCCATCAGGGCAAAAATTTTTTAATACCCTCATGCACTCCAGATTTTGACAACTGCCAAAGCAAAGTCAACTTTATTATATCAGGGCCTAAAGGTACTGATTGTCTTGGACTTAGCCCGGAAAATGCTCTTAAGAGGAAGGAATGTTTGATTCTGTATCAGACAATGAAGGAACTAGAAGTCGGGTATGGGCTCATATCCCCTTCTGGACTCTTTAAAGATGCAATAAACTTCCTAATGGAGGACAGGTTTACTCTCTTGATATCAAGATTGCCTATGAGGATGTAGTAGCAATATTGTGCCTCTATGTCCAAGATTTTGTTCTTGGAGACCCAGCCCTGCTTTGGATCAGATGGGACAGTACGGCTGTACTCATTTCAGATGCTTGATTTTCACCTTGAAAAGGACAAAGGTTGTGTAAGGGCTTTGTTGAATGGCCTTTTAGTCCTGAAGTCAATCACTAGGCTATATTTCAATGATGAACATGATGAATGAATGCATGATTGTTTGTTTGTTTATGAGGGGATGAATGTGAAATAGTGATATGCCTGAGCGATATTCATGGGTAAACTTAAGAATGACTGTAGATGGACCTGGTGTAATTCTACTATTACTAATCAATTGTATAGCACTACAAGGCAAACACAGCACTTTACACATAGGCAAATGTAAGACACAGTCCCTGCTAATCAGAGCTTACAATCTAATCAATACAAAACACATAGTGAAACTGTGGACTAGACTTTGCTAAGATACCCATAAGTAGTGGACAAGAGTGAGGAGCATCAAGATCCAAAAGTGGATTCAAAGAGGTGATTTTATTTTTTTAGCCTGGATTTGAATAGGGCTAGGGAAGGAGCCTGACACACAGACTCAGGTAGTTTGTTCCAGGCTTATGGAGCAGCAAGATGGAATGAATGAAGCCTGGAGTTGCCATTGGCAGAGAAGGGCACAGATAAAAGGGATCTGCCAAAGGAGCAGTTCCTGAAGATGGGTTTAAAATGAGATAAGAGAGGAAAGGTAGCAAGGATCCATAGAACGACTGATAGGGAGCCAGCGAAATGACTTGAGAAGAGGGGTTACATGACGCTGGTGGAAGAAAAGCCGTGCAGCTGAGTTTTGAATATATTGAAGGAGAGAGAGATGATTCAAAGGGAGACCAGCTAGGAGCAGGTTACAATAGTCAAGATGGCAGGGGACTAGTGAGTGGATAAGGGTCTTAGTAGTGTGAGTAGAAAGGAAGGGACAAATTTTGCTGATGTTATAGAGAAAGAAGTGACAGGTTTTATCTGTTGGATGTGTGCAGAGAGAGAGTAGAGTCAAAGATGACCCCAAGGTTGTGAGCTGAGGAAATAGGGAGGAGTATAGTGCCATTCACAGAAAAAGAGAAGGGAGGAAGGGGGAGGTGGGTTTAAGGGGAAAGATAAGGAGCTCAGTTTTGGCCATGTTCAAATTCAGATGGCAGTGAGACATCCAGGCAGCAATGTCAGATAAGTAGGCAGAGGTCCAGGCCTGGATTCCTGGAGAGATTTCAGGTGCAGAGAGGTAGATCTGAGAGTTGTCAGTGCAAAGATAGTACTGAAAACCATGGGAGGAAATAAGTGCACCAAGGGACTCAGTGTACATAGAGAAAAGGAGAGGTCCCAAGATAGAGCCCTGAGGTACATCAACTGAAAGCGGGATGGCAATAGAGGAGGATCCACCAGAACATACACAAAAAGTACAATGGGAGAGATAGGAAAAAAAAACAGAAGAGAGCTCCAAAATCCAAGCAAGGACAGGGTATCAAGGAGAAGGTGGTGGTCAACAGTATCAAAAGCAGCTGAAAGATCAAGAAGGATGAGGATCGAGTAAAAGCCCTTGGATTTAGCAAGGGACCAGTTTCTGGAGACTTTAGCAGGAGCCATTTCTGCAGAATGTAGAGGATGAAAGCCAGACTGTAGTGGATCTAGAAGGGCTTGAGAGGAAAGAAAGTCAAGACTGTGATTGTGAAATGCTCATTCAAGTAATTTTGAAGCAAAGGGAATGAGAGAGAGGCTTTAGAATAGGGAGGGTGGCGTGGGTATTTCCTTGTGGTTGAATTCTCTGGATCCATGTGGTGTGTGAAGTGTGATTGTGGGTTGGCTGCATGTATGCTTTCCCGCTGTTCTAATGTTGGCTGTTTTTCGAAGGAGGTTGAGTGCAGGAACTGGGTGTTATGGAATTCCTGGTCTAGCTTATGTGATAAGCAGGATGCAAAATTGTAATATCCAGAGCTTTTTTTGATGTGGTATATGGTGGTACAGAGTACTGGCACCTTTTTCATTGCCTGCTAAAATTGACCCATGGTCCTCATGTATTAATGAAAGAGCCCTGCATATGATTACTGGCACATTTTTTTTCTAAGAGAAATGCACTTGTTATATCCTTCATATGTATTTACAAAACAGGTTAAGTTGGTTTCTTTGAATGCAAATAAATGAATTAATTCTCCCTGGATATTCAATGTCAGGGGCCATTTCTGGGCACCAGCAGGACTGGCCCATCTCTAGGGAAGCAAAGAGAGAATATGAAAAGAAGCTTGTTGTGGAAGCAAAAACTCATAATTTTTTTTCAAGTACATTCATAGCAAAAACCCTGTAAGAGTCAGTTGGACCATTAGATGATAGAGGGTTAAAAGGGGCACTAAGGGAGGGCAAGGCCATAATAGAGATTGATTTCTTTGTTTCAGTCTTTACTAAAGAAGATGTAGGGAAGTTACCCATGCCAGAAATTATATCTAAAGGTGATTTATTAAAGGAATTGAAACAAATTTCAATAAACTGGGAAGATGTTATATAACAATTTGATAAACTAAAAAGGAGCAAATCACCTGGACCAGATGTTATACATCTTAGAGTGCTAGAAGATTTCAAAATTGATATTGCAGACCTGCTATTAGTAATCTGTGAACTATCATTAAAATCATCCACAGTAATTGAAGACTGATGTGATCTTGGAAACTGTAGACCAGTGAGTCTGACATCAGTGCTGGGCATAATGAGAGAAACCATTATAAATAACAAATTACTAAACATATAGCTTAGTCATGGTTTAATGGGACAAAGTCAACATGGATTTAGCCAAGGAAAGTCTTGTCTCACTAATCTTCTATATTTTATTGAAGGTGTGAACAAACAAGTACATAAAGCCAATTGATATAGTGTTACTGGATTTTCAGAAAGCTTTTGACACGGTCCCTCATGAGAGACTCTTGAGGAAATTAAAACGTCATGGGATATAAGGTAATATACTAATGTGGGTTGGTAACTTTTTAAAAGCTAGAAAACAGAGAATAGGACTAAATGGCCAATTTTCTCAATGGAGAAAAATGAATAGTGGAGTACCCCAAGGATCTGTGCTGGGCCCGCTGCTTTTTAACATATTCATAAATGATGTGGAAATGGGAACAATGAGTGAGGTTATTAAGTTTGCAGATGACACAAAATTATTCAAAGTTGTTAAGTCACAAGAAGATCATGAAAAATTGTAAGAGGACTTTGAGGCATTGGTAGTCTGGAAGTGCATATAGCAGATGAAATTTAATGTGGACAAGTATAAACTTATGCACTTAGGGAAGAACAACCCAAACTATGGTTACACGATGCAAGATCCCACATTGGGATTCACCACCCAGGAAAAGGATCTAGGGGGTATGTTTACTAAACAGAAGTAGCGGCCTCCGTGCAATATTGGAGCCGCAGCTCCATTGAATTCCTGCGGCTTAGGCTCCCCTCTTCCCCACTGCCTGACCCATAGCTGGCCTGCTGGGGCTTGGATCGGGAGGCAGAACCTCCTCACAGCCGGCCCCAGTCCCAGGGTGGGATCGCCGAGTCAGTGCTGCTTATTCCACCTTCAAGGTGGAATAAGTAGCACGTCCCCTTTGACCCAGCGGGATGTACAGGGCTGTGACCTGAATCGGCCCTGTACGTCCTGCAGGACTGGCCCGCCCCTGCTCTGCCCAGATCCCACATCCTGCCGGCTCTTCCCGTCCTGCTGCTCAAGACGTATGGGGAGAACCAGAGGGGGAATCAGGCTCAGACGACTTGCGGGACTGCACATCCTGCCGGGACGTGCAGCCCGCAACCCGCATCTCAGAATCGGGCTCTTAATCTGTACTTGTTGAGGGTCTATCTGCTTGAGTGACCAAGGCCACATGTTCTGTTAGTATGGAGTTTTTAAATGGATTTGTAGCAATCTGATTTGTTCATTTTTTTCAATAGATTTGTTTGTTCTAGGGCCCACTGAAACATTTATGGAAATATTTTTCTAAATAGGTCTTTCTTGTGTGAATTCTGTAATTTAGTGCTGTTATGGTAGAGTAGATCTGCTGTATAGGTCCTGAGTGACTTTTGTAGGGTTTTGTATTGCTTCAAAATATGCCCTGGTACTGAAACAGGTTTGTAGTCCTGTTATTGAGATGGTGAGTTTTCTGGGGAAATGTTCTCCTCTGCACCCATTGTTACAGAAGGGCCTTGGAGGTTTCTATGTTTGTATGTTTGTATTTAACACCATAGCGGTCCAGTGTGCAGTGCCAGGGGTCAGTATTTTTTATATTAGAGTCCCAGGCTACATTATTAAACTGCTGCTATTTTTGTTGCATATAATCAATTGAAAATATATTTTTAAATCATGTAACTTGTGAATATAAGTTGTTTGCTTCTTTTTTTGGTGCAACTGCCTGGCCAGTGTTCTGACTGAGGGGTCATACTGAGGAGGCCCCGCTTTTGGAGTGTCTTGAGGGGCGCCATCTCATCCATTGTCTTAGGCAGCAGATTGCTTTCAGCCACCCCTGCCAGTTGGTATTATCTAAGATGCCACTTACATGTACACGAGGCCAACTATGTATGAGAATGATGTCATAAGATTACCTCCAAATAGCTTGAATGTATAACCCCCCAGTGATGCACTCTTAAACATTATAAAATGGGATTTTCTGTTGTGCGTGGAGCCAAATATATGCATAAAATATGCAGTAAAAATAAAACCAAAATGACCTTCTCTGAAGCCGGGGTTCGCCTTGTTTTTTGTTCTATTTTCTGTGGTTTTCTCTCCCAAATCAGTATAGGCAAATAGCCTAAAAACCCACAATCCGCAACCCGTGATTTTTTTCCCATGGCCTGGGTAAAAAATACACCCCACTGGGCAGGAAAATTGTCTCTGGATATTGCAGTGGCTTTGAGTGTCCTGGTTCACCCGCTATGGTTGGGTAGCGTTTTAGCCTAGTGTGTTATGCATCTCATTATTTTGCCCATTCCGCACCAATGAGGCTATTAACGTGCACATTATAACTGTGTTAACATGTACTAACTGCTGATTTTAGTACCTGCAAATGCATAAGCCCCAAAGTTGGGTAACTATTTAAGAAACATGAACTAAGAGATATGTTGTATTTGTAAGAATACTGCAGTAGTCAAAAGCACTAATTAGTTACATTGGTGGAATGATAAAATGTAGAACAGAGTATAATAAAATGTAATTTTTATTTGTTATGAATAGTTAAAATATATCCCTGGGAAGAAGATGCAATAGGTTAAAATTTAATGATTCCAGGAAAAAGCAAAGTACATTTTTCTGCTGTTCCTATTAGAAGGATAACAGGGCTACTCTGCAGGACGTAGGTTAAAAAAGTAGCTTGTATGATATAGCTGAGTCTTCATTTCCTTTGTCCTGCAGTCAAATAATACCATAAAATAGTCTAGTCTTGTGCAGTGTACTATAAAATACTGAAATAATTTAGAATTGGTGGCAGAACCTTCTAATGAAATATTCTGCAGCTGCAGTCTCGCTACAATTTGCAACCGCTTGCCATTAATAGAGCATTTTACCATGATATTTATTTTATTTATTTAACTGTATTTATATCCCGCTTTTCACCGGGTCAAAGCGGTGGGACATATAACAAGGGGGGGGGGGAATCAATGGTGGGGGGGGGGGCCAGCACCGGTGGTTCAACATTGATGATTTTGGGATAAACATAGAGACTGACAGGGTAACATTGTTACTGATCTGGAGCTTTTGAGAAAAAATAGGGGGGTTCCTATTCAGAGATGTTCTTGGAATAGGATGGTTTTTAGCTGCTTTTTGAATGATGGGAGATCACCGTTGTTCCTGATGTGGTTTGGTAGAGAGTTCCAGAGGGATGGGGCATATAGTTCAAAGGCTCTGTTGCAGGTCCGTTGTGTTGCCTTGGTCCTTTTGTGGGGGACTGCAATGGAGCTGTTGGAGGATTGTCTGGTCGTTCTGCTGTGGGTTGGTCGAGGTAGTAGGGAGCAGAGTGGGGTGCCTTGTGTTTGGTGGATGGTTTTGTGGGTGAGTAGAAGAGCTTTGTATTTGATTCTTGCTTCGATGGGGAGAATATGAAGGTCCCTCAGAATTGGGGTGATGTGTTCCCTTTTCTTTGCATTGTGAATTATTCTTGCCGTGGTGTTTAGGGCAATTCGGAGAGGATTGGTTTGTGTGGCAGGTAGGCCATGGTAGATTATGTTGCAGTAGTCTAGATGAGGGAGTGTCAGAGCTTGCATTACTGTCCTGAAGTCCTGTGGTTCGAGGAGAGGTCGGAGACGTTGTACCGTTTTTGCCTTGTGGAATACTGTTCGAGTGGTCTTGTTGATTTGCTGCTTAAGGGTTAGGGCTTGGTCAATGATAATGCCGAGATATCTTATGTGTGATTGTATTTGGATTTGCGTGGTTCCCATGGTGATGTGATTGGGTGGTTTGAAGTCTGGGTCTTTTGTCACTATAAGAGCCTCGGTCTTCTTTATGTTAATGGATAAGTTGTTCTCTTGTAGCCAGTTGGATACGTCGGTGAAGCAGGTTGACAGCTGGTCGTTTGTCGGGTCTGTGGTTGTAATTGGGGCGTAGAGCATTATATCATCGGCGTATATGTGGAAGTGGACATTGTGAGTGCGTATGACTGAACAGAGTGGACGGAGGTAGATGTTGAAAAGCATGGCTGACAATGTGGATCCTTGCGGTACTCCTTGATGTTGCTGGAAGGGGGGTGAGGTTGAGTTTTTGGTGCGGATTAGTTGCTGTCGGTTGGTTAGATAGGACTTGAACCATTGGAGTACAGTATCTTTGATCCCAATTGTTTGGAGTCTGTGGATAAGGGTGTTATGGGAGATGGTGTCGAAGGCCGCTGATATGTCCAGGAAGATTAGGATGAATCCTGAGTGTTTCTCTTGGGTTCCTATGATGAGGGTGTTCATCAGCGTGGTCATGAGGGTCTCGACCCCATGTAATGCTCGGAATCCGTGTTGCTGCGGGTCCAGTATGTTGTTGACGTCTAGGTGTTCTTGAAGCTGAAGTTGTACTATCTTCTCAATTATTATTTTTTTTGCGGTGAGTGGGAGGCTCGCTACTGGTCTGTAGGAGGTGGGGTCTAGGGGATCTAGGTTGTGCTTTTTTAGGGTTGGTCGGATGATTGTGGTTTTGAGGGCATCTGGCATGTGGCCTTGGGCAAAGGATTCGTTTATGATGTGGGTTAGTGGTGCACTGAGGTCTTCTTTGGTTTTCTTTATCCAGTCGGTAGGACAGGGATCCAGCGGAGAGGTGGTGGTGTTCAAGCAGGAGATGGTGGAGGATATTTCTTCTTTTGAGGTTGTGTCGAATGTATTCCAGACTCTGTTCAGGATGGGGTATGAGTTTGTCTTGGCTGTTTCAGCATAGCGCTGTGGGCTTTGTGGTTGTTGAAGCTGTTTGTATTGTCGGGCCAGAAGGTCAGAGGGGATATCTGGCAGCTGGTCAGAGCTATTGGGTGTCCTTGTTAGATTTTTGACAATTTGGAAGAGTTCTCGAGGTTTGTTTATGGCTGTTGTGATGATTTTGGTGTGGTAGGCTTTTTTGGCATTGTCAGTTTCTGAGTGGTATGCATTGAGCTCATAGAGATATTTTGCTTTGTCTCTGTCGTTTTTGGTTTTCCTCCATTTCCTTTCGGTTCTTTTAAGTCTTTCGGTTCTTCTAAGTCTGATATAGACTTATAGTTGATACTTGTTCTCCAAATCCCACTCCCTGTTCAATGTAATGACCAGACATATGCATTTTGTCGGATGTTTTTTGTTACATGTAAACCGCGCTGATTGCAAATAGTGCGGTATATAAGAATTGTTAAATAAATAAATAAATAAAATAAATAAATCCGTCCTTTCGGTTCTTCTAAGTCTGATATAGACTAAATGTTTTGGGAAATAACTAGAGATTAGTGCTTCCCAAACATTTAGCCAATATGACCCTGTGTAAAGATTCAGAGGACCCCAGATGCTCAGGAAAACACACTAGCAAACCTGCATTTCCCCCAATCGTCCACATCTTCCTCGCCTTTCCCCTTCCTCTGCGTATCTAAAGCATGAAGGTAGCGGCCATAGCAAGAGTGTCATGGTGTACTCATAAGCCATAGTAGTCTGCACAGTTTCCAGTCTAACAAGAAGCCCATGAAGGAGGAGGGGCAGGATCTGTGAACCTTCACTGACTCACAGGCTCCATGTTGACTGAAGCTACTAGGCATAGGTCACAGTGGAGACCCAGAGGGATTGGAAGCATCTCTTTTTCTATGACCTCATCCACTGATGATGTGGCCCCATTTGACAGTTTGGGAACCATTGATAGAGGAGTTGGCTATTGGATAAGCCAAACACTGCCACTTAGGTAAAAGACTTGTAGCCTCAGAAGGTCTTAGAATATTACTGGCTATTTCCATTTGAGAGACCAGTATTTGAGATTGTTATTATTTGTGTAGCACATACCAGATGTACACAGCACTGCACAGAAACAAATGTGGGATAATTTTATAAAGCATTTCCTGCACGAAAGACACGTTTAAACATGGAAAATGGCTTTTAAAAGACTGTACAAGGACATATAGGTATATGTGTGTCAGGGCTGGCCCAAGGGTATATGATGCCCTAGGCGAACATTTAGCCATGTGTGCCCTCCCCTCCCTCCCCCCGGGGCAGCTCAAGCCCTGTGCCCCTTTCTAGGGTGGCTCCAGGCCTTACCTTGCTCCCCTGTACTTCTACATCTTCCATACATCCCTCCCCCATCCAGCATCTTCCCTTATCTTCCTACTCTATCCTACCCCCCCCCCCCCAAGTGTCCAGCAACTTTCCTTCCTTGCCCCCAACCCCTTTCAGGTGTCCGGCTATTCCTTTTCCCTAACCTTTTCCCCCTTTCAGGTGTCCATCTGTGCCGGCACGACAGTCCTCAGCAGCCCTAACTAAAGGCTTCCACTGCCATCCATCTCCATCAGTCCCAACTTTAAAATTTTGCAAAGTATCAGCTGTGAAACCTTGAGCAGCCATGCACGCTGAAGGCAGGTCGCATCCTGTCCCCTCTGAATTTCCCGTTCAGGGGAGAGCTGGAATGCACCAGGCTTTGAGCATGCACACTGCTCAAGATTTCAGAGGCCACTTTTTTAAATTTTAGAGTTGGCTTGATAGAGATGGGAGGGTTGCAGCAGTAGTGGAAGCTTTCATTTAGCTGCTGAAGACTATCATGCTGGTGCCATCCCCAGATTTATGTCACCCCAAGGAGTTACCTAGTCTGCCTAGTGGAAGGTCCAGCTCTGATGTGTGTCGGCAAGAACATGGGTACATTTACACAGTCTGTTCATAGACATTTTTGTGGGCGTGGTTTGGACAGAACTATGGCAGAGTTGCAGTTTATACCCATATTTTAAACTACAAGTGTGTACGCATGAATACAAATCTACACTACATTTAGAACAAGTGTAAATGTGTACCTGAGAATTTGTGTGCTAATGGGATTCTATTTTATAAAAGTACAGACACTTGTTTTGACTTTATAAAATGAGTACCTGTTTGGACTTTTCACTTAATTGCCTTGTTGTGAAATTACCCAATGAAAGGCAATTTCAGAGCCATTTTACCTGTGTGGTTATTTTAAAATTGCCCACCCTATGTGCAGATAAAAGGATGCACATTGTTCCACTTTTACGCACACTGAGCTGCAATGTTCCTGGGAATGGGATAAGGTGAGGACTGCAACAGTGCATGTAGTTTTGTATTTTGAAAAATACCAGTGGAGGCATTCTAATATGTGCTTCCAGGCCCCTATTTATTATTATTTATTTACAGTTCTTATATACCGCGCTATTTGGTATCAGTGTGGTTTACAAATAACAAAGATTTTGCATCAGTACAGAGGATCTTTTGCTTACATTGAAACAGGGATTGCAACTTGGGACTGAAACAAGGGTAACTATATACAAATCAATAATGGTGGTTGTAAAACTATTTACAGTTTATAATGCACATTGGAATCGTAATGCAAGAGGCTTATAATCTATACTTGCTATGAGTATGTCTGAGGGCAGGTCTGTTATGTGTGTCGTTAGGAGTTAAGTTGTTGGAATGTCAGGGGCTAAGTGGATGGGGTGAGGGACTGGGAGTGATTGTGTTAAGTTAGGGTGGATGAAGTGAAAGCAGAATAAGTGGTGTTTAAGGGCTTTTCTGAATTGTGAGAGGTCAACAATTGCACGTATGTGAGGTGGGAGATTGTTCTAGCACCTAGGGGCATGGAATGTAAAGGCTCTCTTACTAGTTGTCTGAGTACATTTAGTGGACTCAGGTGGTATAGACAGCGTATTGGCAGCTGCTGACCTTCTTAGCCTGTTTGTAGGGGTAATGGTCAGGAGTGCAGTGAGGGATGAGGGGGCTAGCCTGTTAATTGCTTTAAATGCAAGGAGTAAGACCTTATAGGTAATCCTGCATTGTAACGGTAGCCAGTGTAGTTCCATAAGTATGGGCGTGATGTGCTCTTTTCTGGAAATGCCACAGAGAGTTCGGGCTGCTGCATTCATCGCCATCTGCAGTGGATTGAGGGTGCTCTTAGGGAGACCGTGTAGGATGATGTTTGCATAATCGAAATGTGGCGTTACAAGTGACTGGAAAATAGTTCTGAAGTCTTCTGGGGCTAGTAGAGGTCTTAGGTGTCTTAGTGTCCGTATTTTATTGTAGATGGACTTGGTGGTATTCTTTATGTGTTCTTTGAAGTTGAGATGTTGATCTATTGTAACGCCCAGGTATCGTATCTCGGTTTTGCATGGGAGCGCAGCATCTCGTACCTTCAATGATGTGGGAGGAGAGAAGTTCTTATTCTTTGTTAGGAATAGGACCTCGGTCTTCTTAAAGTTTATATGCAGATTCTGGGATAGGAGCCAATCAGTGATTGCATTGAAGCATTCAATAAGTGGGAGGAGGTTCGGGTGCGGGATTTTGATTGGGGTGAATATCAATACATCGTCTGCGTAGATCAGACTGGAAATATTAAAGGAACGGATGATATCACAAATGGGTTGCATATAGATGTTAAAAAGTAGAGCAGATAGGGAGGATCCTTGGAGTACTCCCTGTTGTTGATGGAATGGTTCAGACGTTGAGGATCCTATACGTACATGTTGCCAACGGTTAGCTAGATAAGATTTACACATTCCCAAGCCAGGCCATGAATTCCCTTTTCCTGAAGGCGAGAGAGGAGTTGCAGGTGGATAACAGAATCAAATGCAGCAGCTATATCGAGGAAGATGAGCACAAACCCATTTTCAATCTTGTCGATACCTCTGGTTAAAGTATTGATGAGTATGGTGAGCAGGGTCTCTACACCATGAGATTCTCGGAACCCATGCTGACAGGGATCCAGAGGGGCTGATATATCAATGTGTTGCTGTAGTTGCATTTGAACCACCTTCTCGACATGTTTTGCTAGAAGGGGTATGCTCGAGATCGGGCGATATGAGTCAGTCCTTGTCGGGTTGAGTTTGTTGTTTTTGAGGAGAGGGCATATGGACGTTTGTTTAAGAGTTGTTGGGAACATTCCTGTTGTGAAGGAGAGCTTCATGATGTATGCCAGAGTTGGGCTGAGCTCGGCACGCATCGTTCTGATCCAGTGAGCTGGACAAGGATCATTGGGGGCTGTAGTAGTGTTAATAGTGGCAATAAGGTCAGCGATGTATTTCTCTGTTGGGCTGAAGTTTGTTAACGGTTGCTGTACATGGGGAGTGTAACAGAGAGTGGGACTTGGATCCATCTTTGTTTTAATGATTTTAGATTGTAGGTACTTGGCATAGGACTGAGGTTGGATAGATATCGTCTGATTTGAGGTAGGTGTCTTGGTTAAGGATTTAGCAATGTTAAAGAGGTCGCGTGGTTTATTTAACGAGCGGAGGAGGAGATCCGTGTGATGTCTCATTTTTTCATATATTTTCTCCCGGTGTTGCTTTAGGGTGTCTTCATAAGTCATTTTGTCAGATGTAGAGCGAGAGCGACGCCATTTTCTTTCTTGCTTTCTTAGTAGCTGAAGAGATAATTGTAGTTCTGCAGAGAACCAAGGGGCTGGTCTTCTTTTTTTTGGTGGTGTGTTGGGTGCTGATGATTTAGAGGAAGGTAGTTGTGAGCAAGAGATTAGAGTGGAATTCCATCTGTTGATCATATCGTCGAGGTTCTGAGCTGGTTGGCGGAGTGCTGGAAGAGCGTTGTTGGCGAAGTCCTCTCTGTCTAGGGATCTAAAGCGAATTGTAGATCTTGTGGAGGTAGGATTTGTTAGGCTGGTTGAAATTTGATTCTGTTGGTATGGGATCTGGAAGGAGATTAGGTTGTGGTCTGACCATGGGACAGGAGTGAATGATAGGTTGATGTTGTTTGCTTCTGACTGGGGGGGGGGCAAAAATGAGGTCAAGAGCGTTCCCCTTGAGGTGTGTAGGAGAGTTTACCATTTGTGTATAGTTTAGGTCATCCATAGCATCAAGGAAGGTCTTAGAGTAAGTAGGTTGTAGAGAAGCAAGGTTAAAATCGCTGATTAACCAGTTGGGTTTACGTGGACTTTCAGGGTTGCAGGCCAGGTCTATTATATTGGAGAGATCTTCAGGGGGGGAGGATGGAGCTCTGTAGATGAGATTTATAGTGATGTGCTTGTTAGCAACAGATAATGTGTCCATGTGCTTGATGCTCATTGATGATAGTAGCTGGAATTGTAGTTCGCTTCGTGCTAGGATGAAGACTCCACCTCCTTTCCGGTTGGTTCTATGACATGCGCGTATCGAATAGCCATGAGGGATGAGTTGATTTATGAGGACAGTGTCAGTGTCTGACAGCCAGGATTCTGTGACCATAAGGATGTCCAAGTTTTGAGTAGTGATAAGATCTGTGATGACTGGCCATTTTTTGTGAACTGAACGTGAATTGATAAGAGCACATTTTAGGTTATTATGTAGGAGAGTGGGTTCAGGCTTGGGGCTGTAGGTGTTATTAAGGGATATATAGAGTAGGTGTGAATACCTGATATGGTGTGTCTGTGGTGATGTGTGATGAGAGCTGGTGTAGTTTCTTCTTCCCAGGCTATGTAGGATAGGGATATAGTTATGGGTGGATGAAAAAGCTGATGTATTCTGAGTGGCGTTAGCTAGGAGGTAAAGACTAAATATGGTAACTAAGGAGATGGCCATGTTAGGGTTGTTGTAGTGGTCAATAAAGGCTACTGGCAACATTAAAGGCGCCTGATCAGAATTGGGACACACAGCAGCGGACCCGTTTCCGATCCCGCATGGGCCAGATGTGCCCTGCGGGATCGGAATTGGGTCTGGGCCTGTACGTGCAGGCTGGGTCCCGATTCTGATCGGCTTATTGCTGGGTAGTATAAAATAGTCCATATTTTTCTGTTTAACCATTCTTTTCTACTTTTGGATCTTTTAGGTCATTGTCCGGCTGGAGGAGCCATGACCTTTGACTTAGACCTAGCTTTCTGACACTAGGTAGCACATTTTGCTCCAAAATATCTTGGTAGTCCTCTGACTTCATGATTCCTTTAATATGTTCCAAGCCTCCAGTTCCTGAGGCAGCAAAACAGCCCCACAACATTATGGAAACCTCCACTATATTTAACTGTAGGAAGGGTATTTTTTTCCTTTATAAGCCTCACTTCTTTGCTTGTAAATGTATCGCTGTACTGTATTGTCAAAGAGCTCAAGTTTGGTTTCATCTGTCCACAGAGCATTTTCCCAGAAGGATTGTGGTTTCTCAAGATGGGTTTGGGCAAAGATCAGGCATGCCTTTTTATGTATGTCTTTGAGCAATGGGGTCCTCCTTGGCCTTTGCCCATGCCAGGTCAGCCTTAAGCTCTTTGGATGTTGTATATGGTGTTTTTTCCAACAGTTTGCACTAACCTTCAAAGATTTCTTGGATTAATTTTCCTCTTCCCATCACGTCCTGGAAAGTTCTTGACAGTTTCATGAGCAGAAAACTTCTTAATAACATTGCAGACTGTAGACACAGGAATCCGAAGGTCTTTGGAGATGGCCTTGTACCCTTTTGAAGTTTGTTTGGTGATAAGGGCTTTTTTGATGGTCTCAGGCAACTCTCTTGTCTTTACCATTCTGAAAATGGAACAGTGGTCATTTTAAACATTACAGCCATCATTCATTGGTTGCTTCAGGTCATGTGGGTACTGACAATTGATCACAGGTGTGTCTAATTTTACTGCAATGGGAATGTGGTTCTTTTCAAACTGATTTGAATTGTTTATAAGGGTAGGAGAGAAAGAGTGCTTTCTCCGCAAATGGATACAGTCCAAGAACCAGGCGGAAAAGAAGTACCAGATCACACTGGGAGAAAACTTTAAAAACCTTTATTAAGGACCCAACCTTTTTATAACAAAGAACTTAATATCTTGGAGAGAGTGTTGTTCTTTTAGCCAATGCTCAACCAGTGGTGCTGTGAGAACTTGCCGTTCAATGCGGCTCTTATGCTCCTGGATATGTTTCTTTACCTCTCCGAGATATTAAGTTCTTTGTTTATAAAAAGCTAACACTGACCCACTTCATAAATGTGTCAGCCTTATTTTTTCCAACCTAACGGAAGTTGGAAAGAATTATACAGAAGGAATTGAGAATATCTGTCTGTTTGGGGGGGAAATAACTGAAAATTTAATTAAATGTCAAGTGGGAAAACTGTTAAAAAGACACTGAGTTAATATTTAGAAACGGCGACAAGCAGTGTTAAAATGGCTAGTTATTGATGCTTTAATTTTGTTTTAAGTGCTGTCAAGTCAATGATGACTCCTGGTGAACCAGCAGCCCCTGGGTTTTCTTGGCAAACTATGACTGGAAGTAGATTACCAGACCTTTTCTTCTGAGGCAATTGAGGGGAAAGTGACTTGCCCAAAGTCACAAGGAGTGCCAGTGGGAATCAAATCCAGATCGCTTGGGTGCTAGACTGTTGCTGTAACCACTAGGCTACTCCTTCACTTTAACTAAGACCCAGACATTCAGTGCCGGGATCATAACCATCCATAGGCATTGAATATCCAAGTTGGTTGGATAGAGCTTCATCTAACCAGTCAATGGTGATATTCAGCCGCTGTCCAGTTAGCTAAAGTGGTTGAAGTTAGGACAGCCATTTTTCTTCCTAACTTTAGCTGCTTTAAGATAACTGGCCAGTGGCTGAATATCACTGCTGACTAGTTATCTTTGGTGTTTATTTTTATTTATTTTATTTATTTAACAGTTTCTTCTATACCGCCCCTTCCAGAGGTGTTGCTTCTGGAACACCCCAATGCTCCGAGGGTTAGCATTGGGGCATCTAGTGGCATAAACCAGCTATATACTGTTGAATATCTCATTCAGCACAATTAACACGGTTAGCAAGTCTGCAGTTAACTGTTCAGTAAGCTCTCGTACTGTTTGGTCAGGCAGGGTAACCACAGGCTAATCAATCTCCGCTGCCATGTTGATTTCAGAAGACCTCACTTTTGTTTTGCAACATTTTGCAGGAACGGAGTGGAATGTCCTTCGGTCATGTAACAAGTTTCTCTCTTGATTCAGCTCAGGGTATTCTTTAGTCCTCCCAGTAAAAGATAAAATTTAGCATTTTCTTTAAGGCCGAATTTGTGTGTTTTGGGAGGTTTCCTTTGCAGGACCTTCCCCTGTGGGCATTTGTTCACTCCAAGCTCAAGATTTTGACTGTTAAAGTGACAAAGATGACCCTCCACACCACCCCCAAGATTGCTCCTGTAAAAACAAATTGGATATTGTGACCGTGTAGGTCGCTCTTGCACATCCCTATTAGGCGGCCGCCTAGAGCCGTGAAGAGCTAGTTGCCTTTTAATGTAAGAACAGTCTGTAGTCGAGTGTTTAAGGCAAAAATAAGTACAGGGCTTTATTCCCCTTCCCTTACGGACTTCCTTTTCATACAGCAACAGAGGATAAATAAACAAAAACTGTTTCTTCACAGAAAAATAAACTCTTTTCTCCAAGTAATTATCACAGTGCTTTAGCTTGATTCTTCAACATAAAGATTCAATCTCATCTGAGAAACATAGTGAACAATCCATGGGACTGGATTGCCAATCTCGGCTAGCGCTTTCCCACTGCATTGGCTCACAGTCTGGGGTTGCAGGTGGGTAACAATCTTTACAGCTGGTACTATCACAAATCCCTGCTTGCGAGGCACTGGTTATTCTAGCAGGAAACTGCTCTGCATAAACAGGGTTCTGGACGCCTGTGGCTGAGGCAGTTTCTATTGAGCCTTCTCTCTCTCTCCAATAATGGGGATTTTCCTCCCAGCTTCTAGCATTTGTTTTACTGGCTGTGTCCACCTCTTGCCCTCTAGAGAAAGTAGAGTACTTAGCTTTTCCTCTTTGGCAGCTAGCTTCCCCTCTTCCCTCTGTTATTCGGGCTTCTCTCTTTGGGCTGTGGAGTGCTCTTTCTCTGGACCTCCGGTCACCAGTATTGTGGGCAGTTCTGTAGCCACGTTCTGGAGAGGTTTTCCTTCTGCTGCTTCTTGCTCCCGGGACACACCCACTGCTTCCTGGTCCTAGCAAGCTCTCCTCTCCGTGATGTTTGCTTTCCACCTGGTTACTCACTCCTCCCAGGTCGCTGCCCCCTCTGGCTTGAGAGACTCCTGCACTAGTCCCAGAGACTCCTGCTCTGCCACCTCCCCTTGCTGGGATTTCCCAGCAGCTTTTATCTTCCTGTTTCTTGCACGCTTTACGTGCTTCCCTGAACATGTGCTCCTGATTAGCTTTTTGGTTTTCTGCTGCGTCATGACTAGTGTGTGGAAACCTTGCTCCACTACTCTTTTGCTCCTTGTAATCTGAATATGTTTGCTGCCTATGCGATTCCCAGGTAAGCTCTTCTTTTTCCCCTATTATCATAGGTTCTGTACCAGTCACTGCATTACATATCCCCCCCCCCTTAAGATATTACGGGCTGGAGAGCCTATGTTCTCACAGCACGTAATTACAGAACGGCTCGGGAGCTTTACTTTAAACCGGCTAAAAGCCACTGTCCGCTCCCGCCAGGGTTTTAGGACATTAATATGATACATTTGACAGCGCCCTCTGTCGTTTTCCACTACGTATGAGACCGGCCCTTTACGTTCCACTACAGTATAGCGGCCCTTCCACTGGGCCTCAAACTTAGGGCCAGGGTCTGCGACCATTACCACGACCTTCTCACCTATGGCCAATTGGCGGGGTTTCTTCCCCCGGTCATAGTATTGCTTCTGATGCTGCTGACTGTCTTGTAAGTGACGTTCGGTGGCTTGGGAAGCCCTTTGTAATCGTGACCTTAATTCATGAAGAAACTGAGGTACTCCTACTTCTTCCCCTTTTGGCTCTGCCCATTGTTCCCTTAAAATGTCCAGGACTCCCCTTGGGGCACGACTGAACATTAGCTCATAAGGAGAAGCTCCTAATGAAGCTTGTGTGTGCTCCCTACTAGCATATAAAACGAACGGGAGCATGATATCCCAATCAGCCATTTTCCCATCCAGCCCTCACCTTAACATTTGCTTGAGGGTCTGGTTAAAGCGTTCGACCAGGCCGTTAGATTGCGGATGGTAAGCCTCAGTTTTTATGTGCTGTATTCCGAAGGCATCCCATACCTGCGCTAGGTATCGTGACAGGAAATTGCTTCCCATGTCTGTCAGCATTTCCTTCGGAAAACCAACTTCACAAAATAACCTAATCAATTCGGCTGCTATCGTTTTGGCAGAAATGCTTCTTAGAGGTACTGCCCAGGGGAACCAGGTGGCTTGATCCATTATTACTAATATATATTGGAATCCCCTAGGGGTCCTTACTAGGGGACCGACTATATCCATCGCCATCCGGTGCACCGGTTCGGATATGGTAGGGGTAGGTATCATAGGAACCCCCTTGGGTTTGGCAGCCGTGACCCTCTGGCACGAGGGGCAGGCCTCGCAGAAACGTTTTGTCTCCTTAAACACTCCTGGCCAGTAAAAACGGGCCAGGATTTGATCTAGGGTACCTAGAACTCCTTTATGCCCACCCTCCGGGAGATCATGGGCCAATCTCATGACGACCGCCTTAAAGGTAGTTGGCACCACTAATTGCTTCCTGACAGCCCCCGTTTGGGGATCATTACTCTCCCTATATAATACGTCTCCTTCCATCAAGAATCTAGGAAGAATGTCCCTGTCAGACTGGGCGTACTCAAAGGCGTGCTTTAATGCTGGATCCGCCTTCTGCTCTTTTGGGAATGATGGGAATTTTTGGACTAGATCGGCAGGCACCCATGGAAAACCTAGTCCATCCCCTGCTCCTGCCCTCAATTGAGCTCTGTGGTGTCGTTCCCGGCGTTTTTCCCCCTTGCTCTTCTTGCTGCTTTTCGAAGGTGGATTGACCAAATCTTCATGTTGGGGCAGCTCTCCTAAGGTTTCATCTATGGGCCTGTCCTCCCCCTCCAGGGATTCTGCCTCCTCCTCTAAAGGGTTGGAATTTTCCTCCGGGGGTTCAATTCGTCTCACTGAGCCCTGGGCCTGAGACCTTGTAGAAACCATATCCTTTTCCCCCCGTATGCCTTCTCCAATTCCATTACAGAATGGGGGCCAGTCTCGGCCTAACACTATATCATAGGGCAACCTGGGTATCACCGCCACTAGGACCTTCCTCCGGGTTCCCAAACATTTTACCGTCACTCTATGGAGAGGGTAATAGGTGGAGGCCCCGTGTACGCAGCGTATCTTAGTCTTACCTCCGGTTGGTTCGGTGTGGACCCATTACTGGCCTACAGGATTCGCCAGAACTTTTGCGAAACCATGGTTTGATCTGCCCCCAAGTCAAACAGGGCCTTTGCTACCACATCTTGCACCTCTATAGTTAAGCAAAAACCTTCCTGCCTATAATTTTCCTCGCCACTTATTAACGCTGTTCGCCATACACAGTCATTCTTCCTATGCCCTCGCTTCCCACACTTAAAGCATCTTATGAGCGTATCCTTAACCTCTCTTTTGGGCATACATTTTATTACATTTGGTACACATAACATAGGGTCCTTAACCACGCTGCCAAAATTGGTTACCCCACCCGTGTTTTCAGCGCCTCCCTGTGGTTTATGGACTAATTCAGCCTCCATGAACCGTTCGGTGAGGTGACCTGCCTCGGTGGAGGTTTGACAATTTTGCAGCGTTAGGAAGGATCTCACCTCGGCTGGAACAGCCTCTGAAAACTGTTCTAATACAATCATATCAAGAATACTTTCAAGGGTTTTCCCGTCTGGAGCGAGCCAATTCCACACCAGGTTACGCACTCTTTGGCAAAGTGCCTTAGGGGTTTCACCTGGCTGGAGTCTGGTGGCTCTTAGCATACGTCGGTACACCCTAGGCGACAAGCCTAGCCTGTCTCGTATGGCTTTCTTGACCTCCTCGTATTCGGTTGCCAGTGTAGCGGGCATGGCCTTGTAAGCCGCCAAAGCTTCTCCCGTTAGGGAGGTGGCCAGCCTAACTGCCCATTGCCCATATGGCCAACCTGCACAGTGGGCTACCCTTTCAAAAGCCTCCATAAAATTGTCTATATTATCGGCTTCAGTCAATTGTCCAAAAGTTAATATCCCACAGCTTTGTGGGCCTACCCCACAGTAATGTTCCTTAGGTGTTTTCTCCGCTGCTCGTTCCGTCAGCAAAGTATGTATCAAGTCTGTCAGGGGCTTCTGCTGGGCCTGCATGGCCGCCAGAGCTTGCTCCTGGCTCAGCTGTGCTAGCTCCCTCTGCTTCTCGAACTGGAGGCTTATCCAGGATCTCTTGGGGATTCTCCATGTTCAACCACTGAAACAAAACAAACAGACACAAACACCAAGTGTGGCACTTTTTACAATTCCCTTCTGCCTAGACTTTTTCTTCTTAGTACTCCTTCTCACTGGAATCCCCCACCGCCTGTGCCCAGATACTTTTTACCTGAGTCAGGTGGAGATTCTCACATTGAGAAGGTACTCTTCCTTCATGGATTCTGGAACCTTCCGGGCGTGGCCAGCAGTAATCCTCGTCCAGCTCTTTGGCACTGTTACTCTGCTGTGTTCCCGCTGTATTCCTGCTGTCTACTTCTCCAGGAATCATCCGCACAACTACGCCATTTGTGACCGTGTAGGTCGCTCTTGCACGTCCCTATTAGGCGGCCGCCTAGAGCCGTGAAGAGCTAGTTGCCTTTTAATGTAAGAACAGTCTGTAGTCGAGTGTTTAAGGCAAAAATAAGTACAGGGCTTTATTCCCCTTCCCTTACGGACTTCCTTTTCATACAGCAACAGAGGATAAATAAACAAAAACTGTTTCTTCACAGAAAAATAAACTCTTTTCTCCAAGTAATTATCACAGTGCTTTAGCTTGCTTCTTCAACATAAAGATTCAATCTCATCTGAGAAACATAGTGTACAATCCATGTGACTGGATTGCTAATCTCGGCTAGCATTTTCCCACTGCATTGGCTCACAATCTGGGGTTGCAGGTGGGTAACAATCTTTACAGCTGGTACTATCACAAATCCCTGCTTGCGAGGCACCGGTTATTCTAGCAGGAAACTGCTCTGCATAAACAGGGTTCTGGACGCCTATGGCTGAGGCAGTTGATATTGAGCCTTCTGTCTCTCTCCAGTAATGGGGATTTTCCTCCCAGCTTCTAGCATTTGTTTTACTGGCTGTGCCCACCTCTTGCCCTCTGGAGAAAGTAGAGTACTTAGCTTTTCCTCTTTGGCAGCTAGCTTCCCCTCTTCCCTCTGTTATCCGGGCTTCTCTCTTTGGGCTGTGGAGTGCTCTTTCTCTGGACCTCCGGTCACCAGTATTGTGGGCAGTTCTGTAGCCACGTTCTGGAGAGGTTTTCCTTCTGCTGCTTCTTGCTCCCGGGACACACCCACTGCTTCCTGGTCCTAGCAAGCTCTCCTCTCCGTGACGTTTGCTTTCCACCTGGTTACTCACTCCTCCCAGGTCGCTGCCTCCTCTGGCTTGAGAGACTCCTGCACTAGTCCCAGAGACTCCTGCTCTGCCACCTCCCCTTGCTGGGATTTCCCAGCAGCTTTTATCTTCCTGTCTCTTGCACATTGTACGTGCTTCCCTGAACATGTGCTCCTGATTAGCTTTTTGGTTTTCTGCTGCGTCATGACTAGTGTGTGGAAACCTTGCTCCACTACTCTTTTGCTCCTTCTAATCTGAATATGTTTGCTGCCTATGCGATTCCCAGGTAAGCTCTTCTTTTTCCCCTATTATCATAGGTTCTGTACCGGTCACTGCATCACAATATCTATAGTCTTAAAACATTCATTTAAAAATGTTAATATTAATTCTGGTATCACCTCAATAACAGCTACACAACTTCCCTCTAATGCCAACTACCAGTTACATTATGAAATAATAAAAAGCACTGCAAAAACACCACTAACAGCACTGCCAGGACTTAAACAGCACAAAACCTATCCATGATAAGGCAGCACGGCAAATATATCAACATCTAAAAACACCAATGCATCCACAGAGAACACAGAACAAGCAGAGCTTTTACAGATTCCTACTCAGAAATGACATGCAAGCAGAATCACTCATCTCAATCACACATGTGAAACGCATATAGACCTCATCCATGACCAAATACAGAACAAGAGAGCAGGTGCCAACCTTTCAACATGATTAGGGGTGCTAAACACAATGAGGCCAATTCTGAACCAGGGCTGTCCAGATATCCAAAATCTGGACAGCCCGGAGCTGCTCCTGATTCTGCATCTGCGGGAGCTAGCCATTCCCGCGGAAGCAGAATCAGGGCACTTGGACAGCCTGGACGTGCCCTGATTCAGGCCCACTTCATGCCTAGAACCCCCCTGTCTAGGCCGCCCAATGTTCCTGCATGGAGCCCGGTGCCATGGCATCCTGTCACCATGGCACCGGGAGGGCATGCAGGAGCCCAGATCCACCTCCCAGGTTAACAAAGTGCTTTTCACCATAACCCGACACCAGAAAGGGCCTGCCATGGCCGGGATCGGGCTGTGGGGAAACCCATGTTGCCGCTCACCTGCTTTAGGTGTCCCCCATGTCTAGCTGGCAAGCCTGGGTGACTTATTCCACCTCCGAGGTGGAATAAGCTCCCTGTCTAATCTTCAGCCCCTAGACGTACAGGGCTGATACCAGAATCGGCCCTGTATGTCTGGAGTCAGGGTCCCGCCTCTGCCCCGTCCTCGCTCCTCCTCTGGCCCATCCTCTCCTGCTCCTGTCCAGAGCTCCCCACACAAAGCTGAAATACGTGCAGGGAGATCTATGCACTGAATATGGTCCCTGCAAATAGTAGGGAATGAACGTCCAAACTGGACTTTCATCCCTGCGGCAGAATCTACCCCAAAATGAATTACCCTCCCTATACCTAAAGAAGGAAATTGTTCAATACTGGAGGTGCTTAACACTCACTACACCCACAAAACTGACACCTATGTAAGAAAGCACAAATTAGAAATTGAAAGATGCAGACAAACACTAAACTGTAAATCCCAATAAAACAGAAAACACTGGTCAACAAATTTTTACAAAAGTCATGTTACTGAAATAAAAATAGTCATTTCTTATCAATTTGTATATGCTGAACACGAATATGACAGTGAAATTGCAAAGTTGGCTCTAGTTTTTTTGTAATCTACAAGAATTAATGTTTACATCACGAAATGCATGTCAATAGTGAATATAATAGGCCTTCGGTTAATACCTGTAAAAAACCAAGTCATAGACTACTTCTTAGATTTTTTCGCCTGTCTCTTGTACAGCTGTTCGGGAGCTTCTCTGGGGAGTGTCCAGCAGTAGTCAGCCAGCATTTTAGTGGACCATTTTCCCTGGTATCTTTGCTCCATTGTTACGATATCCTGGAGAAAACGTTCGCCCTGTTCATCACTAACCATACCACAGTTGTCAGGAAAGAAATTGAGATGGGAATCAAGGAAATGGATCTTTAGAGACTTATTGCAGCCAAGTTTCTGATACTGCATCAGCATGTATTCTACTAGTTCCTTGTAGTTTTCTGCTCTAACATTCCCGAGAAAGTTTGTTGACACTAGGCGAAAAGCATTCCATGCTTGTTTCGCATCACCCTGCAGCAAGTTGTTGAACCGGTCATCTTTGAAAAGCTCTCAAATCTGAGGACCCACAAAAACTCCCTCTTTAATCTTTGCTTTGCTGAGTCGAGGGAATTTTTCATGCAGGTATCGGAAAGCTGGCGAAGTGCGGTCCATGGCTTTCACAAAGTTTTTCATCAAACCTAGTTTGATGTGAAGGGGTGGTGGCAGGATTTTGTGAGCCTCAACCAGAGCTGGGTGCTGGATATTCTTCTCTCCAACTGTTACATTTTGTCTGAGATTCCATTCCTTCCGCAAGTAGTGCCAATCCCTTGCTCGGCTATCCCACTCACATAAGAAACACATGTATTTTATATATCCCTGCTGCAGTCCCATTAAAACGGCAACTACCTTCAAGTCACCACAGTGGTGCCAGCTGTACTTGTTATAGTTAATGGAAGTCAGTAGATGCTTTAAGTTATCGTAAGTCTCTTTCATGTGGCCGGAATGCGCTACTGGAATAGATGGAAGACGGTTTCCATTGTTCAAAAGCACAACCTTCAGATCCAGTTTCGAAGAGTCTATAAATAGTCTCCAGTCTTGTGGGTCATGAATTATTTTTAAGGCATTCATGAGGCTTTCAATATCGGAACAGAATACCAGATTACTTTCCTTTCCGACTGCGTATAGTACACTGCTGACGTCAGATGGCTTCAGCAGCCGTCTGGCAGTAGTATTGCATTGTATCGGAAAATGATGTAATCAACTCTGGATGATGTGTGCATGCTGGTATTATGCAATGTGATGCAATATTACATCATTCAAGGCTTATTTGGGATGTTGTTGATGTCCTACTAGATAAATTTACATGGTGAAACGTCAAAAATGAACTACATGCAATATCTTCAAAACGAGAGCAAATAACATTTTTTTAATGTTATATTCGTGTTCAGCTCACCAAGATACTACACATTAGGGCCTTTTAAAGTCAGTAACGATTTCAATGTTGACCAGTGAAAGGTAAGCAGGGTAACACTAGAGAAATAGAAACAGACATTCATTTTCTCTTATATTGAGAAAAATACAAAGATGTCAGAGATGCACATTTCCCGAAGCTAATATATCAAATTCCACCCATGGGGCTGACCAAAATCAAAATTCAATGTCTGATAGGTGAGCCCAGTTGACAAAAGAATAGTTATATGGGGCCCAAATAAACACGAGGGGCCTCCTATTCAACACAGTTAATGCAGTTAACTGCTAACGGTATTAATCACTCTGACCGGGATATTCAACAGCACTGAGGTGGTTAGTGCCACTGAATAAATCTGGGGGTGCCATTGCATGCCCTGATACTTGCCAGCTAGCATTAGGGTGTTCTGAAGGTGGCGCCTGGCAATAACCAAGCATTGACAATATTGAGCTGCTGCCCGGTTATCAGTGGCAAACGTTAGGCACTTTAAAGGCTAGTGTGACTTTCACCGCAGAAGCGAATCAGGAAGTGGCTGAATATTGTCACTGGTTAGCTTCATCGAATATCTGGGTCTAAATGTAAGCAGCTGGCCGCTGCCCCTGAATATCAAGCCCTAGGATATATTCATTTAGTCACTTAGGACCTGATATTCGAAAAACATTTACACGGTTTGCAAATTTGTAAACCATGTAAATGCCGCTGAACGGGATATTCAACGGCACCAACGTGGTTGATGCCACTGAATATCCCCCACTAATGCCGCTATTTGCCCCAATGCTAACCGGGGTGGAGCAGAGGCAGTGACAGTCGCGGGTTGCGACCTGCGGATAAAACTCGGCAAAGCAATAGCTGGCCTAGTTCTACCCGCAGGAGCTAATTGGGCAGCGGTGCAAATCGCTGCTTCTGCAGCTCCATGGCATGTGAGGCGATGCCAGGGCCACATATGACCCTGGCATTAAATATCTAGGGTTGGAGGTGGGTGGGGACAACTATGCGCCGTGGTAGCACATAGCCAGCCTAATTCAATATCATAGTGACATAGTATATGACGGCACATAAAGACCAGATTGGTCCATCTAGTCTGCCCAGCAAGGTGACAAGAGTAGGTGCACCTGCCACTCTGTGAAGGTCACCCCTCCCCATGCCTTTGTTTAGGGTGGACCCACTGCTCCGTGCAGGTCACTCCTATTTGTTGAGATAACAGAGATAGTTAAGGTTATTTTAATTTTATCCTGTTGCTGTAAAGGGATCCACTGTGTCTGTCCCATGCCATTTGAATTCTGTCACTGTATTTGCCCCCACCACTTCCATCGGGAGGGTATGCCAAGCATCCACCACCCTTTCAGTGAAAAGGTATTTCCTGACATTGCCTTTCAGTTTACCCCCTTGCAGCTTCATGTTATGCCTCTAGTTTTACAGTTTCCACATCTTTGGAAGAGGTTTGTTTGTTCATTAATACTCTTTAAATATTTAAAGGTATGAATCATATCTTCCCTGTCTCTCCTCTCCTCCAGAGTGTACATATTTAGGTCTTCAAGTCTCTTCTCATATGTCTTCTGGTGCAGGCACCAAATCATTTTGGTCGGCTTCCTCTGAACCATTTCCAGTCTTTTTATATCCTTTGTGAGATATAGTCTCCAAAAGTGAACACAATATTCCACCAGTGACTTGTACAGTGGCATTAGTACCTTCTCCTTTCTGGTGGTAATTCCTCTCTGTATGCAACCCAGCATCCTTCTGGTTTTTGCCACCGCCTTGTAGACTGTTTCGCCACCTTGAGATCCTAAAGAAACAATCACTCCAAAGTCCTTCTCCTGGTCTGTGCATTCCAACCTCTCACCCCCTATCACATAAAATTCCCTTGGATTTCTGCTTCCCATGTGCATTACATTGCATTTCTTCACATTGGTCTAATGCTTTGCAGTTAAGATTTATTCTTCCAGCTTTTGTAGATCTTTTTTTTCATGTTATCCACTCCCTCAGGGGAGTCCGCTCTGTTGCAAATTTTCATATCATCTGCAAAAAGACAGACTTTTCTATTCAGTCCTTCAGCAATATCATTCACAAATACATTGAACAGGACTGGTCCCAGGACCAAACCCTAGGGCACACCACTAATCACCTTCCTTTCATCCGAATGTTTAACATCACATTCTGTTGTCTGTCAGTCAACCAATTTCTGATCCAGTTCACCACCTTGGAACCCATCCCCAGGCTGTTCAGTTTTTTGATAAGCCTCCTATGAGGAACAGTATCAAAGGCTTTGCTGAAATCCAGGTAGATCACATCCATTGCATGCCCTTGATCTAGTTCTCTAGTCACCCAGTCAAAGAACTCAATCAGATTTGTTTGGCATGATTGTCCTTTGGTAAAACCACTTTGCCTCAGATCAAGCATCCTATTGGTTTTGAGAAATTCCTGTATTGTCTCTTTCAGGAGCGCCTCCATTACTTTTCCTGCCACCGAGGTAAGGCTTACTGACCTGTAGTTTGCAACTTTTTCCCTATTACCACTTTTGTGAAGAGGTATCACATCAGCCCATCTCCAGTCCTGTGGAACTACTCCTGTCTCCAAGGATCTATTTAAAACATCCTTTAAAGGCCCTGCCAGAACCTCTCTGAGCTCTTTCAGTATCCTGGGATGTATCCATCCGGTCCCATGGTCTTATTCACTTTCAGTTTTGCAAGCTGTTCAAACACATCATCTTCTGTAAATGGTATGGTATCTATACCATTCCCATTTGTATATTTGTCAATCACAGGTGGTCCTTCTCCAGGATTTTCTTTAGTAAAAACAGAACAGAAGTATTTATTTAGCATATTCTCTTTTTCAATGTCACTTTCCACGAATCCATTCTCTGCACTTTTGAGTCTTGCAATTCCTCCGCTGGTCTTCCTCTTCTCCCTAATATACCCAAAAAAGGTTTTGTCATCACGCTTTAGCCATCTTTTCTTCTGCCTTTGATTTTAATATCTTTATTTCTTGTTTTGTCTCTTTAGCTTTATCCTGTATTCTTTTCTGTGTTCCTCTGCTTGCGAACTTCTGAATTTTATGAAAACTGTATTTTTTGCCTTTTTTTGTGCAGCCATGTCTTTGGAGAACCAAATAGGTTTCCTTTTTCCTCTTGTTTTTGTTTACTTTCCTTACATATGTATCTGTTGCCCCTTTTAATTGCCTCCTTTAGTTTAGCCCACTGCAGTTCCACTTCTCTTATCCCCTCCCACCCTGCGAACTCCTCCAACAGGCACTTGGCCATTTTACTGAGGTTAGCGTTTTTGAAGTCTAGGACTTTGAGCTTGCTGTGATTGGATTCTACCTTGGCTTTTATCTCAAATTACACTGTGTGATGATCGCTGCTGCTCACATGGTCACCCACCTGGACATTTGACTCACGTTGGTGAGCACTAAATCCAGCACTGAACTTTCCCTGGTCAGTTCCATCACCATTTGTCTAAGTAATGCATCTTGGATGGCATCCACAATTTTTACTTCTTTCCAGATTTGCAGAAGGAATACGCCTATCCACATCGGGTAGATTAAAGTCACCCAATATGATCACTTTCCCCTTCATGGCTACCTTTGTAATATCAATAATCAAGTCTCTATCAATTTCTTTGGTTTGAGTTGGAGACCTGTAGACTCTACCAGTATGGATGATAGTGTCATCTCCTTTTTCTAACACAATCCTTATTGGACTCTTAGTAACTTAATCTTGGTCCATTCTAATGTGAATTCAATTATGCACCAAAATCACCACATTATTCATAAAGGGCTATGTTTACTACGCTTTAGCATTTGCTATCTGCCAGTGTACCCAAGGAATAACATGGATACTGCAGCAGATAGCACACACGAATGTTTAATATATATGGCCCAAACTGTGCTCTACCATCTTTATTAATGATATTTCATTTCAGAGTACCCATCACATTTTAATAAATGCACCTCTCTTTTGTGTTTTCGTAAACATGCAATAGTACTCTTTCTCACTGTCACACAATACCATTCTTAGTGTACGCTCATATGCCCTGTTAATTGGCACTGATGTCCGACACAGGACCGCATTTCAAAAATCGCTGCATCCAACCTTCAGTGTGAAGGTTTAATGAATTGTGGGTCCATGCAAGTTTAAATGTTTGTCCCTGATGCAGAGATTCACAAAACATGGCACTTTGTTAGAAATAGGACTCTTCTGTTTTTCATAAACTCCCCATATCCACCTTCTGTACTCACACCCTCCCCATCCCTCATCTACTTACCTCTGCCTCTCTTCCATTCATCACCCCATGTTTCTTCCATGTTGGCCTTCCTCTCCCTTCAGTCCCTCCCTGCTTTTTCCTCACTTGTCTGAGCAATTACCCCCTTTAACCACCTCCCCTGCTCTATTTGCATTCTCCTCTTGCTAATCTGCTTGCCAACCCACCTGCTATTGTCTCTTCCACATGATTCCAGCATGTCCTGCACCTCACTTCTCTACCTCCTCCATGCCCCTAGCATCTCACCCCTCACTCTCTTTTTCCTTCCACCCCAACCCTGTCCAGCAACATTTCATCAGGCGTACACAGGAGTCCTCCACCCACATTCCTACTGCTGAGCATGGTGCAGGAGGATTGCAGCAGTTAGGTAGGCAGGTCCACTGGAAATCCTGCAGAATTTGCTTGCCCTTTGCAATTGAAACTGTGACATTGCTGCATCGTTCCCAATGGTAGGACTGCCAAGCACCTTGGAAACATTGCCTTCCAGCATCTCACTCTTTTCTTCCCTTGACGCCACCCCCTCCCCCTTCCATCATCTCCCCCTTGCTTCCCTTCCAATCCATCATGTCTTTGCTTCAGATGGTAGCACAAAAAATCCACAAAAAAGCAGAACTGCAAGCCCCCTCCCTCCCTCCCTCCCAATCCAGCATGTCCCCTTGCTTCAGCAGGCAGCACATAAAAACCCACAAAAAATGCTAATTGGCTAAAATGCAGCAATCCTGATATTCAACAGTAGTATCCAGATAGTGATTATCCCCACGGACTGCGCAAAAAATGCCCAGTTAAAATGGAGGGGGGGGGGTGCGGATCAGGGGCAGTCCCAGTCACTATCAGCAGTGATATTCAGCCGCTAAACAGATAATTAAACCGGTTAAAGTTAGGACAGCCCCTGAACTGTCCTAACTTTGAAATAGTTTTCCCTATCAGTGGCTGGATATCGCTATTGACACCGCTATCCAGCGAAACTGGATATTCAGCGGCAGACGCTGGATAAGTTCCGGCGCTGTATATCCAGTGTTATTTACAACAGCTGGACACTTTAAAAGCCCCTAGCCACCACCTCTGAATATCGGCCCCATAATTTTTAAGTTTCTAAATTTTAGATGAATTTTCAGCAGAAATCGTAGAGGGCAAGTTACTAAACTACGTAAAATATCATATTTAACCATTTAGGGGCTTGTTTACAAAGCCATGGTAGCAGCTTCTGCTCGATATCGGAGCCGTGGCTCCATTAAATCAATGGGGCCGCGGCTCCGATATCAGGTGGAAACCGTTACCGCGGCTTGGTAAACAAGACCCTTCGTTTAATTTACTGTTAGAGTTACTAACTTACTAACCTGTGGTACTGAGTTATGCAACTCCTGTTTTAAATGAATAACACCTCTTCTGATCAACCCCACAAGCTGCTTTATTTTATCTCCTAGGAAGCATCATAAGAATTTCCATTCTGGGTCAGACCTATGGTCCATCAAGCTCAGTAGGCTGCTTCTAACAGTGGCAAATCCAGGCCACAAGTACCTGGCAGGCTCCCAAAAAGTAGCAAGATTCTTGCTGCCTACCCTCAAGGATAATAAGCAGTCACTTTCTCACGTCCACCTTTCTCTTCCAGAAGCTTTTCCAACTCTTTTTTTTTAAACCTAGTTACACTAAGGGCCCCTTTTACTAACACTTATCTCGAGCTATCTACCACACAGCTCATAGGAACAAAAGGAACCAAGCGTCAGATAGGACAAGGTAAATGTTAGTAAAACTGGGGTCCTAACTGCGCTCTGGCAATGAATTCCAGGCCTATGTGTTGTTGATTTATATCAAATGTTTTGCCTCCATCAGGAGGGAGAGGATTGCTTGGATCCATGACGCAACACATGGTACAAGCATCTCTGGGCACGTGCCTACTTGTACCTAATGAGAAAGCCAGCCCTGGCTGACAGCAGTCTTAGTCCTTTGCCTGGATAGCTCTCGGTGGTACTGTGGGGTTTAGTGTGTGGTTGTGGTGCTTAAAAGTATCACGGACCCTAGTGGCAAAAGCCCCGTGCTACTTTGATAGCGTGCATCAGCGTAGGGACTGGGTGAGAGATTGGCAGATTGCAGGTGATGCTGGTGCATTGTGGCTAGCGTGGGTGTTAGTAGTCCAAGCTAACCGCACTTGGCGCATTTAGTGTGGGTGCACATAACTCTACCTCAATGGCCTGCACTAACTGCCTTCTGCAGTTAGCGCGGACTCCCCGCTCTAGTAACCTGGCCCACACTTGCGTTACAGGCACGGGGCTCAGTAAACATGCCCGAGCCTTGCATATTCCACTTGGCTTCGTCTTTTACAGAAAATGGGAAATACATTATTGGACTGTAGCTTACCATTCTTAAAATAATTAAATTCTGGCATATCTCTGAAACGACTACTAGATCTAAAATTAAATGTAATCAACCATAGTAAACTACTTCAGTTGAAATAAAAAGACGAAAGTAAAAATCACACTGCTGCCTATTCAAGTAGCAATCAATGATCCTGGCTTGCAATCAGAGCTAAATTACAAATTAGTACTTGGAATTACATATTACACTCCAAATGTGCCTTTTTGTTTTGATGTTTCAAACAGAAAAAAAAATAAAGGACTGGGTTATCAACTAGTGTTTGTGCCAGCTAGTATAAAAATCCCCATCCATTACACCAGCCCTGGTGGCCCAGGTAGTCAGCCTGGTGCACTACCACGCAGAAGACTAATGGCTCCCTGCGTTGGCTGTGGCAGTGTTCAAAGCTCCCAGAGAGGGGAGGGCCATAGCTCTTGCTTTGAGATAACAGTTGGTGGATAGGTTTAGAGTCCAATGGCTGCAAAAATCCTGGAGCATGGCCGAACCCTGGATCATCACTCCAATGACAGGATAAAAGTAAACTAGGAGGAGAAGCAAAACAAGCAAAAACCTTGGGTAATTACACATAAAAGTATATGGTGCCAGAGCACAGTCCTGGTTTCTAATGAATTTGAAAGACAAAGAAACAGAAGGAAACTGCCAGGTCAAAAAAATAAATAAATAAATAAAAACAACCTGCCATGCTCACAGTAGTCTACCTTAACCCCAGATTTCTTGACATAGTGTGTTTCAACATGCTTAGAAAGTTGACAAGGAAGCTTTGTTTTAAGTGGCTGAGGGCTACAGGGTAAGAAGGTGCAAAAGCCTTGCATATCTGTGTTTTCTCCCTAAGAGGGAGGAGTGGCTCAGTGGTTGGGACAGGTTATCTAAGGCTAGAAGGCTGAGGGTTCAATTCCCAAATGGGGACAAGCAGCCTCAGGCCAGAGGGACTGGGGTCTCTAGTCCCATGGCCACTCCTTGTTGCCTTGGGCAAGCCACTTAACCCTCCATTGCCTCAGGTACACTTAGATTGCAAGCCCTTCAGGGACAAGGGAATAAAAAATACCTGTTAATACACATGTAAACCACACAGATTCTAAAGAGTGCAGTATAATAAATATCATTTTGTACTGCTATTCTACCATGAGAACTGAACATGGGCACCGTTTCTCTGAAATGTGAGAGCCAAAGTGTACAACAATTATGCTTTATTCAGAATCTGGAAGTCAGGTCAGTGAGATACTGCATTTGTACAGCTTACTAGTCTCTCTCTCAAATGGTTCACAGTGTGCCTAGCACTTGACATTTTTTGCAATTATATTTGTCATTAAAGTAACCCCAAACAACATGTAAGCTTGGACAAGCTACAATGTGTTATAATGCAGTGAAAATGAACGGTGACACATTTTTCATACTAATGATCTACCATTCAACTAAACCTTGTACACAAGAACATATTATGCTTGTCATGTTCCTCTAAAAAGCGAACAGCTATTGCCTGTCTATTTTCAGGCAGGAAAATAGCAGGTGCTTCCAGGAATACATCATTCCCTGATGTGACTTCTCTCTAATTTCCCTCCATCCTTAGCTGAGTGAAACACCTGGGAAAGTGGCAGAAACGGCACACATTTCATATTGAAAACATTTGGAGGACAAGTTGTGAAGAGAACTGGGTGCACTACCACAGAATTAGACACCTAGATCCCCAGGCAACTTTGCTAAATATAGCGGTGCACTTTCACAGCCTGGTTACATATAGCTGCTTAAAAATGAGCATTATGTGGTCAAGGATAAAACCATGCAGATACATTTGGAACCCAATATCCAAAAGTATACATCTGTATAGTGGCAGTTGCTATATGGATGAGTCCTATCCGTGAATTTTCAGCAGCATCGGGGTGGGGGTGGGGGGGTTAGTTTAGAAAATTTGCATTTTAAACATTGATGTAGTGGCATAAAAATGAGCAAGCGGCGTCTACGTGGAAAATGCAATTTTAGAAAACCCATAAGATCCACGTTTTCACGCCGGGCGCATCTTTCTTTGCACGTTTCTGAGAGAGGCATTCTGGGGACATGCAGGACATGACTTGGGCAGTGCTTGTATTTGCATTAACATGACCTACTTCAACTAGGCCGGTGACATGCATGGTGGATTTTTGAATGTGCCTATAAATCGCAACTAAACAGCAGATTTTGTTGACTCTCAGAACTGCTTGTGGGGTTGGTGACTGGAAGAGCCATGCTTGCAATTCCTTTGCCTAATTGTTTGTGTCCATGTAAGTGTCTAATGAGCTGCACTTTCTTTCCCTGCATTCTATCCTGTTCCTTTCCCCTTTTCAAAGACACCAGTATATCGCCACTCCCTTACCCCTCATGACTCTTTTCCTGAACCTTAGTGTGTCCATCTGTCCATTGCCCAGCTGCTCAGTACCTTCTCTATATGTATGCCTCAGGGTTCCATGTGGCCTCTGCGTCCCTGTATGGGTTCCCTGCTGCCAGTTTGTGTATGCTTCTGTGTGTGTCTGTGTGCCTCTGTGGTTCCCTGCTGTCTGTGTTTGTGCATGTGCATGTCTAGTGCAGTAGGTGCTAGTAAAGGGAGTCACAGCATGTTGGAGGAGGGAGGAAGGAGCCACAGGTGACCTGAATAGATGGTTTGCACAGATCATGCTGCATGAGGACTGCAGGGAAATAGGAGAGCCACCAGAAGACATCTATGTCAGAGGGTCTACAGGCATAGGACCCAGTTCCTAACCTCATGGATGAGGAGTGTCTCATCATGTGCCGCTTTGACAAGGCAAACTTTAATCTTCTCTGTCAGGAACTAGAGCTGCTCTTCCATTCCACCACACCAAGAGGCCAACCCATGCCCATCTACCTCAATTTCCTCATGGCTCTGTCCTTTTAGTCACTGGCAGTTTCCAGGCCACGTTGGCTGTCATAGCAGGTCTGAGCTAGTCAACCATTTCACAGTGAATCTCACAATTCCTGAGGGCCTTTCTAACCCACATGGCAGAATCTGCAGCCTTCCCCCAAATGGTGCAACAGAGGCAGCTAACCATGATCCAGTTCTATGAGGTGGAGAGATTCCCATCTGTACTGGTAATTATTGACTGCACATATGTGGTCATCAGGCTCCCACAAGGGAGGAAGGCTACCTAACACAACAGAAAGCCATGCTACTCGCTCAATAGAATGAACAGGGACAATAACTGATGTCTTTCTGAAGTCCCCAGGTTCCTGCCATGACTCGTATATCTTGACCTACTCTGGCATCTGCGAGATATTTGAGAGTGGAGAAATCATTGGTGGGTGGTTGCTGGATAAGACCTGTACTAACTCACTCCACCACCAAGACATATACAAGCTAGGAGGTGATTCATGGTAACTGCAACAATTGGCAAACAGAGCTCATCATTGCAGTGCCTACCCAGCACAGAAAATATCTTGGCACTAGACTCTAATCTGTTCCAACTCTCTCTTCACCTACACAGATGATAAAGTCTATGGTCTGGGGAAGTGTTCCTGATATCCATCATCACACCCTGCACAGATGCTGAGGAGCAGCAACAGGGCCTACAGACACACACATTCCATCATTGAAAGGACCTTTGGCTTGCTAAAGAGCCACTTCCATTGCCTTAAATGATCCGGGGGCAAACTCCTCTACAGTCCAGCCAAGATCTGTCAGATTATAGCCTATTGCATGCTGCACAATCTGGCAATGATTTTGTGACAACCATTGCCTGAAAAACTGCAAATTATAGACCCAGACATATAGTAGATGATGATGCAGAAAGCCCTAGGTAGGAAGACTCAACTCATCCATACCAGCTTAACATGATGGCAAGAGATGAGCTCATGCATAGGCATTTCTTGTGAAGGTAGGTGTCCTACTGGTCAAAATGAAAGTATGCATATGAGGGTGTCTTATATAACACCATCCCCCCAACCACTTCTCATGCCCACCTCTGCTCCATCCACCCCATCACCAGCCCAGTTCCACTCCTCCCAACCTCCCACCACCATCCGAAGCCCAGTGCAACACTCCACCCCCAACACCAGCACATCCCCTCCACCCCCAGCATCAGTACTCTGCCCTTTTCCAACCCCCAGCACGATCTCTTTAGCCCTCTCCATCTTAGGGTGCACATAGTAAGATGACAAGGTTATTTATTCCCCTATCCCCTTCCCCTTCCCCTCTGCCCATACCCACCCACCCCGTGCTCCTGACCCTGATTAGGCTACCACAATGGTGGCTGGGTGATGTCTGGAGTGGAGGAGTAGCCTAATGGTTAAGAACACTGGCTTAGGAACCCAGAGACTAGGGTTTGATTCCCACTAGCACTTCTTGTGACCTTGGGCAAATCACTTAACCCTCCATTGCCTGAGAAAAATCCATGTTATCAATGTCCCTGTTTAATGTACATTACCAAGTTTAAGTTTCAATGTAAACTGCTTTGATTGAAATGATAAAGCAGTATATAAAACCTATAAAATAAATGTCTTACTGCTCTCTGAAGAGCTTTCAGAGACATCATCCAGCCTCATGACAGGTGGGATATCCGAGGGGCTCCCTCCTTCCATGGAGCACATGTTCCAAATTTTGAGAAGAGGGTGGAGTCTCTGGACAGGCAACCGCTCTGAAATGCTGGAGGCCAGGGCAGTTGAGATTGGAGGTGGCTGTCTCTTCACTGTTGCATATATAAGACTGGGAATCTGGGGGCACTGATGGTGCTGTGGCATTTGGCAAAGCAGCTGGGGGGACTAGGGCCCACACTGGATGAAGTGGTGCAGCTCCCTGCGCAGACTCTGTCTCTCCTCCAAATGCATTTGGAGTTCATCAGTGGTCACCAATCTTCTTTGCAGTTCGACTTTCCTTGCTCACTGTGCCAGGAGCAGTTGATTCTGCTGCAGCAGCTGCTCTCCATGTTTGTTTTATGTTTATGTTTTATTAAAACTTGATATAGTGCTCCTTTATCAGGTAGCAGAGTGGTGTACAATTAAAATACAATAATAATAATAAGGAAGTAAAGGAATGCCATGATTCGAAATAGGAAAGCTTTCATTCATACAACAGGGATAAGACAGGGAAAGGAGATAGGAAAGAAGTGATTAAGACTCAGAGAGAGATAAGTTATTGTTTATTGTTTACAGAACATTTGATATACCGCCCCCCATTACATCGGGGCGGTTTACAATGTGATTAAAACATTATGTCAGAGAGAGAAAAAGAGGTTACAACAAATTAGGAGAAAGGAAAGATGAAGAATAGAGGGCAGAAAGATAGAAAGGAAAGTGGGGTTATGAGATGTCACAGAGAATCATGAAAGGCGGAGGAGAAAAAATGGGTCTTGAGGAGAGAACGGAACTTGGGGTAGGATTGTTCTAAGCGGAGGGCTGTGGGCAGTGAATTCCAGAGGGAGGGACCGAGGTAGAAAAAGGCTGATTTACGAGTGGATTGGAGGTGGGCACGAGAGGGGGCTGGAAGGTGGAGGCGGTTGACATGAATGGACCGAAGGCTGCGAGTAGGGACATGAAAAGTGAGCAGATCCGAGAGGTATTGGGGTCTGTGGAGATAGATAGCTCGATGAACTAGGGTGAGGACTTTGAAGGGAATCCGGAACTGTAGTGGCAACCAGTGGAGATGCTGCAAGAGAGGGGTGATGTGATCTCGTGGGGAGGCGTGCAGGATCATCCGGGCAGCTGTGTTCTGAATTAACTGTAGTCGATGTAGCCGATACTGGGGGATACCGGCATAAATGGAATTACAGAAGTCTAACTGGGTTATAACCAAAGAGAGAAGGAGGGTAGTGAGGGCTTGAGAAGATAGGAAAGGCCGGATAGCACGAATCTGCCTAAGGCAGAAGAAGGAACGCTGAGAAATAGAGGAAATGTGATCATGAAAAGTAAGAGCGCTATCGAGAATGACACCGAGATAATGGAGTTTAACGACCGTGGAAATAGGGATACCGGAAAAGGAAGGAGTGAGAGATGGAATGGGAGAACCGTGGGTGAACCAGATAGCCGCCGTTTTAGAAACATTAAGAACCAGACAGTTGGATGAGAGCCAGGAGGAAACTGAGGATAGACAGGCCTCCAGAGGAGTAATATCGGGATGGGACAAGGAAGTATGATGTAGAAGAAAAATGTCGTCGGCATTTAAAAGCAAGTTAAAAGCAATCTGAAAGAAGTAGGTTTTGAGTTGGCTTTTGAAGGATTTGTAAGATGGCTCCAGGCACAGGGTTGGGGGCAGGGAATTCCAAAGGTGGGGCCAAGAACATAAAAGGCCGAGGAGCGGGTAGATTCTAATCTAGCAGCAGAGGGAGGTTGGAAATAGAGGTGATTGGCATGTATACCACAGAGTACAAGGTGGAGAGAAATTGCAAATGATTGGAAATATAAATGGGAGTATTGGTATGTAAGGCCTTATGTACCAAAATCAGGAGTTTATACTGGGGATGATAGCAGAAGGGAAGCCAATGGAAATGGATGAGCAATAGAGTTATGTGATTGAAATGAGTAGCATAGGCAATGGTACTGGCAGCTGTGTTTTGGACTAACTAGCCGGTGGATCTGGTATTGCGGAAGACCAAGAAGAAAAGTACCGTACCACAACAGTTAATTTTGCGAGGCTCTTCCAGGTCCATCGCTGCTGTTACTCCCTCCACAGACTCCTGGCTATCATGGAGGGGAGAAGGTGGTGGAAGGTGGATGTCAGCCACCTCTTCAACCTCATGGCCCTCCACCTCCACAACCTGACGTTCGTCCTGTCTGGCCACCTGGTCCTCCACCTCGGTGTGTGTGCCACCCTTTTCCATGGCTGCCATAGTCTGTGATGGGGGTCTCTTTTCAGGGGTCTGTCCCCCAACCAGCGCTGATGCCCTCCAGCGGATCTTCAATGATGGCCTCTCTTGTAGGTAGGACATCAAATGCACGCATTCATTATATGCATGCTATATATCTACCCATTGTAAAATCTTCCTTGTTTGCTCATTCCATCAAAGATATCTCTTTTAGTCCAGATGTACAAATCATGTTACTGAATTTGGCATTCTCAGTGGTGTCCAGGGCCCCTATAGCATCAGTGGTGCCCCTGCCTACTTGTGCTGTACAAGTGATAAGGCTAGGGATATATGCACTATGGGAAGAAGGCGAAAACTAGCTGTGCCCTCCAGTGCCACACACAATGCGTGTCCATAGAAACATAGAAACATAACGGCAGAAAAAGATCTTATGGCTTATCTATTCTGCCCTTCTATGTCAACAACCTTCTTTTTACCTTTAGAGATCCACTGTGTTTGTCCCGTGCTTTTCTGAATTCAGATACTGACCTCGTGTCCACCATCTCCACTGGGAGACTATGTCACGCATGTGCCACTCTTTCTATAAAGAAATATTTCCACATATTACTCCTGAGTCGATCCCCTTTCATTCTCATGCTATGTCCCATCATAGCAGAGCTTGTCTTCTATTGAAAAAGACCCTCCTGTGTATTTATGCCATGAAGATATTTAAATGTCTCCATCTTATCGCCCCTATCCCACCTTTCCTCTAAAGTATACATAATAAGATCTTTAAGTCTTCCTCATATGCTTCTTAACAAAGACCATTAACCATTTTAGTGAGCCACCCTCTGCACCAATTCCAATCTACTTATATCCTTCTGAAGGTGCGGTCTCCAGAATTGCACACAATACTCCAAATGAAGTCGTACCAGAGATATATACAGAGGCATTATCACCTCTGTTTTTCTGCTGGCCATTTCTACCCTTATACACCCAAGCATCCTTCCGACTTTTGCAGTTGCCTTTTCTACCTGTTTACCTACTTTAAGATCATCAGACACAATTATGCCCAGGTCCTGCTCTTCTTTTGTGGACAGAAGTACCTCACCCCCTACACTGTATCGCTCCTTTGGATTATTGCAGCCCAAATACATGACCCTGCATTTTTTAGCATTAAATTTCAGCTGCCAAATTCTAGACCATTCTTCAATCTTAGCTAGATCCCTCCCCATGTTATCTACTCCTTTCTGGGTGTCTATTCTATTGCAGATTTTGGTATCATCTGCAAATAAGTAAACCTTACCCAAGAGCTCTTCCACAATATCACTAACAAAGTTATTAAAAAGAATTGGCTAAGGACAGATTCCTGCAGCACACCACTGGTAATCTCCTTCTCCTCAGAGTGAGCTCTATTTATCTGTACCCTCCCACTCAAACCAATTTCTAACCAAGCAGTAACTTTAGGGTCCATCCCTAGGGTAATCAGTTTGTTTATAAGTCGCCTGTGCGGAACAGTGCCAAAGGCTTTACTGAAATCTAAATATGCTATATCTAGGGCTCTCCCTCAGTCCAACTCCCTGGTCACCAAGTCAAAGCAATTAGATTTGTCTGACAAGACCTGCCTCTGGTGAATCCATGCTGTCTTGGATCCTGCAATCCATTGGACTCCACAAACCTCGCTATTCTCCCTTTAAGTAACCTTTCCAATATTTACTAACCACTGAGGTTAGACTAACCGGTCTGTAATTCTCAATGTCATCCTTATGTCCGCTTTTGTGTAAAGGGACCACAAGTGCCTTTCTCCAGTCCTCTGGCACCACTCCCAACTCCAAAGAGGCATTGAAAAGGTCAGACAATGGAGCTGCTAGAAAGTCTCCAAGTTCCCTCTGTATTCTTGGATGTATCCCATCCAGAACTATGGCTTTGTCTACTTGTAGTTTGGCGAATTCTTCACAAACAGTCTTCGGAATATCGTTCAAGATCCATGTCACGTCTGGTCCTGTTTGTGTGTGTTTTCTGAGGCCATGCTCCTGGTCCTTCATCTGTGAATACAGAACAGAAGTATTTGTTAAGCAATTCTGCTTTATCCTCATCAGTTTCTGCATTTTCCTGCCCTGCACCCTTGCCCTTCCTACTCTAGCTAACATTTCCAAAAAATGTCTTATCCCTGCCAGGGCCGGATTTACCTTGAGTGAGGCCCTACGCCAAAAAAAATTGTGGGCCCCCAGAAAAAATAAAAACGAGATCAACTTACCAAAACAGAAATGGCAATAGATGTATAGAATTGCCTGACATAAAGAGGCAATAGGGACAAAATCAGCATCGGAATTCAAGAAATACCTTAAAAAAGACATATTCCAGTTAATAAATTCAAAATAAAAAGTATTTTTCTACCTTCTGTTTGGGCATTTTTTCAGTTGCAATTGCTCCAGTCACTTTCTTCTGGTTTCTTCGTGTCTTCTGCGAGCTATCCATTTGTCCTTTCTTCTCTTTTAGATGTTTTCCATTCTCTCTCTATTTCTGCTTTAACATACTGATTGTTTCCCTTTTGCTCTTTCCCCCAATTCTTTCCCTTATTCCTTTATCATCCATTTAAATTTCACCCTTCCATTTTCAAGCCCCTCTTACTCTCCCAATACCCAGCCCATCATAGACTTTTCTTCCACACAAAATATTTTTCCCCTCTCCATTCTCATTCCCCATCCATTCTAGTCCTCCCCCAAAATCAGTTCCCTTATAGTTCTAGACCCACCCAGCATCCACTCCCTTCTAGTCCCATTCTCCCATGCCCCACATCAGCCCATTTCCAGTCCTATTCTAGCTCTTCATCAGCCCATTTCCAGTGCTAGCCTTCACATCACAGGCCATTTCCAGTCCTAGCCCCCCCATCACAGCCTATTTCCAGTCCTAGCCCCCACCATCACATCCCATTTGCAGTCCGTGTCCCCCTGCACCATCACAGCCCATTTGCAGTCCTAGTTCCCCCCCCCCCACCATCACAGCCCATTTGCAGTCCAAGTTACCCCCCCCCCCATAGCCCTTTTCCGGTCCAGGTCCCCCCCATCACAACCCTTTTCCAGTCCAAGTCCCCCCCCATGGCCCTTTTCCGGTCCAGGTCCCCCCCCCCCATAGCCCTTTTACAGTTCAGGTCCCCCCCCCATCACAGCCCATTTCTTTCCAGTCCAAGTCCCCCCCCATAGCCCTTTTCCGGTCCAGGTCCCCCCCCTTCACAACCCATTTCCAGTCCAATGCCCCCCCCCCCCATAGCCCTTTTACAGTTCAGGTCCCCCCCCCCCATCACAGCCCATTTCTTTCCAGTCCAAGTCCCCCCCCCCATAGCCCTTTTACGGTCCAGGTCCCCCCCCCCATCACAACCCATTTCCAGTCCAAGTCCCCCCCATAGCCCTTTTACAGTTCAGGTTCCCCCCCCCCCCCCATATCCCAGCCCATTTCTTTCCCGTCCAAGTCCCCCCCCCCCCCCTAGCCCGTTTCCGGTCCAGGTCCGTCCCCCCCAATCACAGCCCATGCAGTCCTTGGCCCCCCCGACCAGCACCGCGGCTGTCTGAGAGGCTTCAGAGGGAGCCGGGTAAGCTCGCGCGAGGCCCCGGCTCCCTCTGTACAGCCGCCAGCGTGAAGAGCCTTTTCCTTCACGCTGGTGGCTGTATCTGTGAAGCTGCAAATGCTGGGAAAGGTTAAAGGGCATTGCCTTTAACCTTTCCCAGCAATCGCGGCTTTACAGATACAGCCGCCAGCGTGAAGGAAAAGGCTCTTCACACTGGCGGCTGTACAGAGGGAGCCGGGGCCTCGCGCGAGCTTACCCTGCTCCCTCTGAAGCCCTGCGGTATGTGGGCCAGCCCCGGGTGGGCCCTTGCCAGCTGTGGGCCCTACGCCATGGCGTACATGGCGTATAGGTAAATCTGGCCCTGATCCCTGCATTTTATTGCATTGGCTATTTCTTCTTCTTTTGTATCTTTGCTTTCCTGACTACTTTTGCTAACTTCTCTAAGTTTTTCTGAATATAGATGCCTATCTTCCTCTGTCTGTGATTTCTTGTATTTCATGAAGGCCTCCCTCTTGTTCTCTACCTTTTCAGCTACTTCTTTTGAGAACCATAGAGGCCTCCTTGTCCTTTTACATTTATTTACCTTTCTAACAAAAAGATTTGTTGCCCTTAAAATATCCTCTTTCAGTTTTGCCCACTGTTTTTCTACATCTCCAGCTGTTCCCATCCCACTAATGACTCTTTGAGGTATTGTCCCATCTTGGCAAAGTTAGTTGTCCTAAAGTCTAAGACCCTCACTTTTGAATGGATTTTGTCAGCCCTAGTCCTAATAGTGAACCATACCATCTGATGATCACCAGATGTAAGATGATGTCCCACTGTAACATCAGAAACACTTTCCCCATCGGTAAGCCCTAAGTACAGTATGGTCGGAACATGTGTGGATTCTGTTACCAGTTGCGTGAATAGTTCTGCCTATAGAGATTACAGGATCCCCTTACTTCTAGATGACACTGCAGCAGAGATGTGCCAATCCACATCTGACATATTGAAATCACCTATCAGTAGCACTTCTTCTTTCATGGCCGGAGGGCCAGGGGTTTGAATCCCACTAGAGGATAGCAACCTTGGGTCAGAAGGACCTGGGGTTTCTAATATCATAGGAGCTCCTTGTGGCCTTGGTCAAGCCACTTAACCCTCCATTGCCTCAGGTACAAATCCATAGATTGTGAGCCCTTTGGGGATAAGGGAAAAATATATACACAATACCTGAATGTACATCACTTTGACTGGTAGAAAAGCAGCATATAAGCCTGGTTAAATAAATAGAAGATATGCACAGTATTTATTTATTAAATCTTCATCCACTTCTGCTCCCTGTGAGGGGATCTGTATATAACTCCAATGCAAATGGATTTCCTTTTCCCTCTTTCTAGTTTAACCCACCGTGCCTTCTCTCTTCCTTTTAAGCCCTGCAATTCTATAGCTTTAATACTATTTTTTTACATATAGTGTCACTCCACCTCTCCTTCTTCCTACCCTGAATAAAGTATAGCCCATTATAATTACATCCCAGTCATAGCTGTCTGTGGACCATGTCTCTGTAACCACCACTAAATCCAAATCAGCCTCTTTCATTAAAGCCTCAACATTTGGGATCTTATTTTCCATGCTACGGGCATTTATACATGCCACTTTCCAGATGTTGCCTCTGTTACCCATTTCTACAGAAGTATTTAATGTTTCACTTACCTGGTGGCTCTCTTCACCCATCCGCAATGAATCTAGTTTAAAGCCCTCTTCAGTAGGTTAGTCAGTCTGCTTCTGATGGCACCTCTACCCTTCTTGGACAGATGGACATCTCAGCTCCATCAACTAAACAATGGCTGAGAAAAATCATATTGCTAAAGCTGTTGCCCCCATTACAGCTTCTGCCTCTGTCCAGACAGCGATCCCAATGCCAGTTGAAGGACTGATTCCATGTGCAGGATGCCTGCATGCTGTGGCTCTTAGGAAAGAGGTGGAGGAGGTCAGGGAAGAGGTGGTGAGGGTGAGAAGCATTAAAGACAGTGAGAAGTAGATTAATGAGATGCTTCTTGAAACATCCAAGCTCTCCGATAGAGGTGAAGATGGGAGGCTACAGAAGAAAGAAGGTTGGACATGAGTCACCAGAGCCTGCAGTATCAACACTCCAACTCCTCCAGCCCTTGAATTGACAAACCAGTATGCAGCCCTGGAAGTGAAGGAGGTGGAAACATCTGAGGAAAGGGTAGAATCACAGCTCGAGCATCCAAAAGTTGCAGAATCAGTCACTACTTGGAAGCAAAAGTGTTTGGTGACTGTCTTCTGAGGGGAACTGAAGCATCCATATGTTGACCAGATTTGATGTCCAGACAGATGTGCTGTCTGCCAGGTGCCACAATCCGAGATGTTACAGAGAGTTTGCTGAGATTCATCAAGCCTACTGTCTATTACTCTATGTTGCTCATACATATCGGCGCAAATAATACTGCCAGGTATCCCTCTGAGCATATCAAAAGTGACTTCATGGCTCTGGGACAGAGGGTGAAGCAGATAGATGCAAAGGTGGTGTTCTCTTCAATCCTCCCTGTTAAGGGTACCTGTTCAAGTAAAAGAGAGAGACCTATCAAACTCCCTACCTGTCCTCAGCTGTCCTTTAAGAGAAAAAGCAGTTAGCCTCTTTTAAGTGTGTTCTAACAGTGCTGTTCTATGTCCATCACTGTTCCCTCTAAGCTGTGCGTGTGTGCGCGCGCACACACCTCGCCGAGCGAGCGCACATACTTTATAACAGAGCGCACAAAAATTACAGTTCTGATTCTGATAGAAAACAACACAGACATCTTAAAATTTAAAAGTTGTTGTGTGTTTACGGTTTTCACAAGTTCTACAATATTATCTAGTGCAATCAATGTGGTGTACATACTGTATTCTGACGTGTAGTCAAATTTTAAAGTATAGAACTCCGCGTGTCGTTATGTGACGCACAAAAATTTAACCTTCCTTCAAAAGCTGCACAGCTGATATTTTATGCGCACACAGCCTACAGAAAATTAGAGGGAACATTGATGTCCATGTGTGTAGCTAATTGGGGAGTTGTCCTATAAAGTAAGAAGGCTCATGTGGAGTGGTGGGTGGATGTTGGGGTGGGTAGAGAGGGACCTAACACATGATGAGGTCAGTGACTTCAAAGAGTTAGCTGTGAATGGGTAGCTAGAACAAAGACAATGAACTCTAACTGGCAGACTACAAGCAAACTAAATAAATTCCCCCTTTGCAGTATAGAAAAAAGACTTAGCTTTTAAAAATGAACACTAAAACCCCTTTGAGAATTAGCTTTTAAAAAAGAACACCAAAACCATTTTAAGAATCAGCTTTTAAAAGTGAACACAAAAACCCCTTTGAGAGCTTTCAGGCAGAGTATTACCTTATTTATTTATTTATTTATTTATTGGTTCTTATATACCGCACTCTTAAAAATCAGCGCGGTTTACATAAAACGAATAATGTGCCGGTCGACACTTACAATGAAACAGGGGAATGAAACTTGGACTTGAACAAGGGAGCTTTGCAATGGAGTCCATCAAGAATGTAAGCTATGGGCCCGATTCCAGTGTGGACATAGAAGCCCTCTGTGCACCCGGCCAGAACTGAACGCAAAGAGGACATCGCGATTCTGATCCTTCAGGGCACATTTAGTCCCATGGGATCAGAATCGCGAACAGGCCTGTACATGCAGGCCCGGACCCTGATTCCATCCGGCCTGCACATACAGACCTTCTCTGACAAACTCAGTCAGGGCTTTTAAATGGAGCCGCGGTGCCATGGTGTCTAGTTGCCATAGCACCGCAGCTCCATTTAAAAGCCACAATCCCCGGCCACCGACCTCCAAATTGCTTTCCCTGCAGCCCAACCCCCGATCTGGCCTTCCAGAGTAAGGGTTGGGCTGTGGGGAATCCTCTCTGCCCCCTTCTGCCACTGCCATGCTCCGTGCCTGCCAATCCCGCCACATTGAGGAAGTTATTCCACCTCGGAGGTGGAATAAGTTCCCCATTCAAGTTGCCGGCCCCGGACGTACAGGGCTGATATTAGAATGCCACTTGCTTTGTCATATGTAGCACAATTACATCAATCACTGTGTGGTACTGTGCTTTTCAATGGTGCATGCCACATATACTTTCTGCCACTATTTAGACCCTGTGCTGACATGTACTTTCTGCTGTTACGTAAGCTGTGTGCTTACCACTGTGCACTTTTTGGCAGGAATGCATCATGATGACCCAACACAATATATACCCTGGGTAGGGGTACGCTGATCCTTGTAGTCTTAGTCACCTGGTACATGTCTGTCTCAAGAGGTGGTTGCCAGTGTTGGTATAGGCACCTGGCATCAGAAGCTGTAACACTGTGGGAGCCTAGATATAGGGCTGTCTGCAGACAGTGACATATGTGTGGGCCTATTATATTTCCCATTTGCTTCCTGCCATTTTCTGCCTCCTTGTCCTTTGGTACACACCTCTGGGACTCATACCTCTTGGCCAACAACTGTTCATGGCTCTCGGCCAGGTGCAGCCAATCTAGCCTATCCCCTTGTCTGGAATGCTGGCCTTCTGGCACTCCAGTTTGGTACTGCATGCTGTGGTTGCATGGTGCCTTCATGCATTTCATGGTCTGGTGAGGTACAGATGGTTTTCCCTGGGGCCTACTCTGTACATGTCATGTATGCCTAATGTGCCATCACTTATCTCTTGCTGTGGATGTGTGTTATATGGGCCTTTTATGGTTAGATTGCTTATGGTGTGACTCTATCCATATTCCTTGTATGGAGGAGTTGGGGCTCTGCCTGTGTGAATGCATTGCCTTGCCACTATGTGTTCTTAGTTCATGGTATTTCCACACATACCCATATGGCACCACTCAGAATACCACATGTGGCAACCTTGTCCAGCTGGTATATGTCACAGATTGGCTGACCATGCTTTAGCATATGCCTATGCAGCTGTGTGGTTGTAGTGGGGGAGGAGGTGTTGGGGGAGTTAGCAGTAGGGAGGGCTACCCTTTGACTGGCAGCATGACTGATTGTGGCAGTTCCATCAAAGCCAGTGATAGGTAATTGGGCACCCTAGATGACCTTTCAGCTTTATGCCCCTCCCTACGATTCTGATAATCTCTATAGTCATGATCATCAGGATACCATCCTTCCCACACTAATCCTGTCTGAATGCAGCATTGGCCATAATACTTTTCTATGTTGTAATTTGCTTTGTATGTATGTGTGTGCCCACTCTCACTTCAGGCTGATGGCTCTCTGAGTATGGCTGTCAGGATTAATTTTTTTAAATTTTGACTACTTCTGCCCTTTGCTGGCCTTCAGAAGCTGTTGCCCTGGGCGACTACCTAGTCTCGCTTAATGGTTAGGGCATCCTTAATTCCCATGTTTCCCTGTCTACACAATGAATGGTACTGTGCAACTAAGAGGCTACTTGTGCAGGCCTGTGAGATGCAGACCTGTGAGATGGGTGGGGCTGTGCCAGTTTTAGAAGGGACATGCATGGGTACACCCCCCTCTTCTAAAATTCTCATAGATTTTCAGACAATTTCACTTCCATGCTCCATCCACCCCCTTAATATCCATTCTTGCCTTTACATGACTATTGCCGCTGTAAATTCTTACAGACCGTCCTGCCGCTATCTGGATAATGCTGGGCAGAGCAAGGCTGGAGACTGGTTGTTCCACCTAAGTCTATGGATAGCTGATGATTTTCAGCTGCTATCCACATAGCTATCCAGACAAATTTAGGCCAATGTCAGCACTAGCTGAAGTATACACACATTCACTGTTGATGTTTCTGTGGATTGCAGCATCAAATATACATAGAAGATTTAAACTCTGTGGCCGGTGCTTTAGAAACACACCGATTACAACATCTGAATAGTCACTTTCTGATTTTCAAAATGTAGTGCATAGTTAACCTTTTCATACCCGGTGGTTCCATTTGGAACCCATGTAGTTTTCTTGTAAAAACTGAGTGGGGATTAAAACCAGTAAACATCAGAAGTCATTTTCTTACTTACTATTATCATAATAAAATACTACCAAGTCCAGCCCTGCCTTTTGACTACCCGCCAGTGGGGGGCAGAATTCTCCACTTCCGGGAGGCCTGGCAATCGATCACCATGTACCAATGGGTCCTCAACATTTTCTGTGAAGGTTACAGGATAAACGTCCACACGACTCCACAATGTCACCTCTCACATTCAGACATGGAGAGGATCCCTGACTTTACATTTTTCTATTCTACAAGAAATACATCAATTGCTGCGAAACCAGGCCATAGAGCCTGTGCCACCTTCGCAACACAAGGGATGTTACTCTAGGTTTTTCCTAATTCCAAAGAAGTCAGGAGGCCTGCGACCAAACCTGGACCTCTGCAATTTCAACTTTCATATGAAACAAGAAAAGTTCAAAATACATATCTTCCACACCATCCTTCCCTGATCCACAAGAATAATTGGTTGGCCTACTTAGATCTGAAGGATGCTTACACCTATATCCCCATCCACCCCCATCAATGGATGTAGCTACACTTCAAGTTTAAAATAATCATTATCAATACTGAGTACTGCTGTTCGGCCTGATGTCTGCTCCCCATGTCTTCACAAAATACCTCGCCATGGTCGCTGCTCACTTACATCTATCCATACCTCGATGACTGACTCAACAACGTGGCCACCAAGAACCAGGCCCAGACAATAATTCAAAGTTCTGTCCATCTGCTACAGACTCTAAGTTTTCTTGTCAACTCTCAGAAATCAGAACTGAAGTCTGAACAAACTCTGTCCTTCATAGAAGTGTGCTTAGACACCATCACAGAGAAGGCATATCTTCCAAACAAGAGAGTCCTTCTTCTCAGCCATCTCAGCTTCCACCTACATCAATGCAACCAGGCCTCGGTGTACTCAATCCTTCGTCTCCTTGGCCATATGACAGTTTCCGTGCATGTCTTTCCTCTAGCATGACTGTACATGCGACCCCTCCTATGGCACCTCAAGCTCAACTGGAACCAATGCCTCCAACCACTTCGTATGCAGGTTCCATTACTTGTCACACAATCAACTGCTCTGCGCTACTCACTTCAGTGGTGGTCCATGATATCCAACCTCAGGGTGGGTTATCCTTTTCAGGACCCCCCGCCACATCTTACACGCTCCACCTACGTGTCAACTCCTGGATGGGGAGCGCTCCTGCTCAACGTCTCGACTCAAGGACTCTGATCAGCCTGTGAGCGCTCCTGGGATGTTAATGTACTGGAGCACCACATAGTTTTCTATGGCTTCCTCACTTTTCAGAAATGGGCATGTTGTTAAGCTCTCCTAGTCCAGATGGAAAACCAAGTGGCCATGTTCTATATTAACAAGCAAGGATGATCGGGCTCACTCCGCCTCTGTCAGGAAGCTGCCTGTCTCTGGCTTTTTGTGCAATCAAGAGGAACTACTCCACGAGCCACCTACCTTCCAAGAGAACAGAATCAACTCAGACTACTTCAGTCAACATCTAGACCCACACGGGTGGTCACTTGATCGCATAGTCCTCTAGCGTGTCTTCGACAAATGGGCAACTCCCTCCATGAATCTCTTCGCCTCTGCAGAAAATGCAAAGTACCCACTCTTCTGCTCCATCTGCCCCAGCTCCCTACATATGGCACATGATGCCTTCGCCATATCTTGGAATGGACCACTCCTGTATACTTTTCCTCCCTTCCTGCTTCTCACCCGTATTCTGATCAAGATACGGGAGGACACCACTGTCATTTTCATTGCACCAAACTGGGTGAGACATATCTGGTTTCCCCACCTTCTTGCCATGACGGACGAACCTCCAATTCTACTGGGAACTGATCCCTTTCTTATCATGCAGAACAAGAGGAGCCTCATACATTCCATTGGTAAGACCGTCATGTCGAAGGTCTCTTAGAGGCTAACAGGATGGTGAGGACCTCATCTGAAAGGTTCAGCAAGCTTAGGTTACTTTCCAGGCCGTTAAGAAGAGGATGGCAGAGGTATTGTCATTCAAGATCGCTCCTATTATACTCAAGAACTTTTGAGTCAACTCAATGACAATGAATTTTACCGAGTTTTGTCCTGTGATCCCATACCAGCTATCAAGCAAGAAATAGACTCTCTTCTATTAATTGGTTTGAATGCAGGTTTTTTTGACACAATGTGGATATTTATTAATCACTCACGTCTCCACCTGGTAGACCCATTGTTTCCGGTATAGGTTCTATCCTTGATCATTTTCTTCATCCATTTATTCCCTGCATTTCATCATTTGTCAGAGATTCAGCAGAGATCAACACCTTCCTGGATAGTTTTAAAGAAGATCTTTCTGATGTCATTTTGGTTACACTTGACATTGAATCCCTCTGCACGAACATCCCTCAACAGGGTGCCCTTGTAGTCATCACCAAATATCTGAATTTATGTACAATGCCTTCTCGCATACCCACTCATTTTTTAGTGGAATTGACTTGTATTGCCTTAACTCAAAACTATTTCCTTTTTGATGGCACCTTTTACCAGCAAATCAAAGGCACAGCTATGGGCGCCACCATGGCACCCAACATAGCAAATTTGTACATGGCAGAATTAGAAGAAACTCATTTGAAATCTTTCCCCTTCTCATCCTCCATCATGTCTTGGAAAAGGTATATTGATGACATCTTCACACTATGGAGGGGCACCGACAGTGAGCTTAAAAAGTTTTTCAATTGGCTCAATACCTTGGATGTTAATCTTAGGTTTAAAATGCAGTCTAGTTCCATCAAAATATCCTTTCTTGACATTCTCATTAAAAAATCCTCATTTGGTTTTAGTACCACCATTTTTCACAAGCCTACTGATCGTAACAAGCTTCTCAGATTTGACAGTTTCCATAGTAGTCATCTCAAAAGGAATTTACATGTTTCACAGTTTTTAAGACTTCGCAGGCTGTGTACCGACATAACAGAGTTCAAGAGTAAATCTCAGGATATGGCTGAACGTTTCTTTGCCAGAGGCTATCCTATTGAATGTATTAAAAAAGGTTACAGCCGTGCCTGTTCCACCTCTAGACAAAATCTGCTTTTACCCAAGGATAAAAATTCAGATGATAAATTTGTTGGTGTTCTTCGTTTTTCGCACCTATCCTCAGGTATTCAGAAAGTTTTGAAAAACCACTGACACATTTTGCAAACACATCCCTGCTTTTCTAATAAACGGTTGATCATCGCTTACAATAGGGAATGCAATTTAGCAGATACATTAGTCTCATCTTATATGCCACCAGCATCTACCATTCTCCCATCCAAGAAAGGACATTATAGATGTAATAATTGTTCAGTCTGCAAATATGCTATGGTGCTCAATGAAGTGTTTGTGCATCCACACACTAAGAAACAATACATTCTAAACAACCGGACAGACTACCGTTCCACACACGTAGTATATATTATCATATGTCTTTGTTCTTTACTTTATGTAGGTAAAACTATAAGAGCGGTTAAGACACGGGTTCAAGAACATAAAAGCTGTATCAGAAGAAAAGTTGTGACTGCTCCACTTGTGGAGCATTGGTTTCAATTTCAGCATACTCCTGATGACATCAAGTTTTTTGCTATTAAGAAGGTCATCCCCTCCCCTCCCCTCGGGGCGGGGATTTGGACCATATTCTGCTCCAAGAAGAACAACAGTTCATTTTTCAACTTAATACAGTTTACCCCGGTGGTTTAAATAAGGAAATAGATTGTAATGTTTTTTTATAAGGCACATTGCTTTCATGTTTTTATTTGCCATTTTTAATGGTTTTCATATATATTTTTTATACTTTTCTTTTTAGTACACACAATTCTTTTTTAGGTACATTCAAAATATGTATATCTTTAAGTTGATTTTTATTGTTCCTTTTGTGGGTCTTCTGTTTCCCCGTGGCCACCACTGGTGTACTTGTTTGTTTAAGCCTTTCTTTTTTTTTTGTTTTTTTTGTTTAAGCCTTTCTAATGGCACAGTCCTTTCTCCAAACTACATGTTGTTCTTTAGACATGCATTGTTATCTACGGTCAGTCAGCATGATGTCCTCAAGGTTGGGAGGAGCTACTGTTGTGCTTATATTGTCTCTCCTGCTTCTGTGCGGTGTTTTCCCGCGTCTGATAGTATTCACAGGCAATGTTCCCTCTAATTTTCTGTAGGCTGTGTGCGCATAAAATATCAGCTGTGCAGTTTTTGAAGGAAGGTTAAATTTTTCTGCGCCACATAATGACACTCGGAGTCTATATACTTTAAAATTTGACTACACGTCAGAATACAGTATGTACACCACATTGATTTTAATCAAATTAGATGAAAATAGAAGATTACAAAATGAAGCGGAAAATTTCTAGTAATTACAACCACAACTTTTAAATTTTAAGATGTCTGTGTTGTTTTCTATCAGAATCAGAACCATAATTTTTGTGCGCTCTGTTGTAAAGTATGTGCGCTCGCTCGGCGAGGTGTGTGCACGCGCACACGCGCACAGCTTAGAGGGAACAGTGTTCACAGGTATGGTTCTCTGTTTTATGTTCTCCCCTCTTATATATCTTATATATCATTTATCACCATTTACATCCATCCTGTCTAAGCTCTTTCAATCACCATACTATCGGTCTTTTTACACAATACTGTCTCAGTTTGAGACTTTTATAACCATGATGACTCTTTGCCGTCTAGTCTACAAAATATGAGCCGGTTTCTCTCCTTTCATTTCCGTGTTCCAAAGTAAAAAAAATTTTGAATTTTTATTTTGTTTTGTTTTATTTTATTGATGGGTAATTCCCTCTGTAAAGTGCACGTTTTTATTTTATTTCACTGGAAGGTATTTTCCTCTGTTGAGTGTACGGTGGGGTCCTTTTTATTAAGAGTCCTGTTTTTCGGCTGAGACCCGATTCTTGCCTTACGATTACGGTCATTTCAAGCTGATACATACAATTAGCCCGCAGTATTATACTTTTGCCATTCATCGGACCTCTGCCTACTGTCATGTGATCCTACACATCATTGGCTACCTTTTGTTTTTTGCGATTCAGAGTTGACACCTTCAGCATATTTGACCCATTTATTTACCATACATCTCAATGTGCTGTGTTATTTTTTAATTTTCTCTTTGGTGAGTTCCACATTCATATATTTGTCTATTTTTACCGTGATCTGCATTTTGTATATATTATTGTTGCTCCTGGTGAAGCCAGACTCTCTTTCATTTGACCTCAGCGTCTTTCAGTCCATACCTTTTTCATTTAGATAAGAATTTTCTCAGTCTAGTGTATTTTGGAACATATTTTATTATATTTTTTTATTTAATTATTTATTTTTATTTTTAATCACTAGCTGTTCTATCACAAGGTTTGCTGCTGCAATTTTGGCCCATACTCGAACTCCCCTATCAGCACTATGGTTGTTTCACATCGATGCATTCAGTCACTTTGCAATTACAATCTGCCAACATTGCCCTCCATTAGATTTCTGGTTACTATTTTATTCTCCCGCAGTAACAATTACATACACAATCAGCTACCATGTCTTCTTTTTAGCTTCTTAGAGTTGCTTTCTCTAGCATTTTGTGAGGTAATATTTTGTGATGTACTTATTTACAATATGCTTTATTTATGTCACATTGCCACGTTTTAGAGTGTCTTTGCAATTTTACGTGTTTTTATCTATTTTATGATGATTTTAATATCTCTTACACACTGTTATTGCTCTTAAATGCTTGTTTTTCTATGTTTCTAGATCCATTATTTATTATTATATATATTTCTCACATTCATTTTTATTGGTCTCATAACTCTTTTCATAGACTGTAAGCATTCACACATGTTTACTGTTATTGGTTGCATTATCATTTATTGGCTGTTTTACTTGCTACCCTTTCGATCCTGTAACCATTATTTCTGGTATGTATTTTCCCTCCCCCTCCCCCACTGTTTATGCATTCAATATAATTTTTATTTGTCTGTTCACTACTTTAGATTGGGAAGAGTGGTACTGTTCCGCCCTTCTAGATGGACACTATGTTTAGCATTTTGTACCCCCTGGTAATGTATTTCATTTTGTTTTCTTTTATACAGCTTTTTCTAAACAAATTTTTATTTTATCATTGGTTATATGAGTACTACATTTTCATACATTTTAACTGTGTGTTTATGTGTCTGTTTTTAGACCCCTGACGAAGGCCTAAGGCCGAAACTTGTAAAGTTGGGTCTCCAATAAAGTTATTCTGTTTCAACATAGTGTTTGGCCATGATCCCTACCCTCCACTGGTTTTTTCAACTCAGCTTTTCATCACCTTCAATTCTAAGAACCCTGATCAACCAGCATCAAAACAGACAATTTCCTCCTGGGTACTAAATTGTATAGCCTTCTGTTACAACCAGGGCAACAACCATCTCTGGGCCGTGTCAGACTCTATCGCCTCAGAGCTATGGCCAAGCAGCAACTTGGTCATACATTCATACTTTCACCAAGCATTACAGAATTGTTGAATCTTCGGCACAGACTGCTGCCTTCAGCCAAGTGGTCCTATGCAACCTCTTTGCTCCATGACTCCTCAGCCCATTATGATGATCGGAGCCCAGCCCATGCAGAACCAGTGCAAGCCATCAATTATGTGTACTGGGGAGGTCTGATAACTGCATTAATCACACTGAATATCCATGGATACCACTGCTGCATACCCCGATGCTAGCTGGCTAGCATTGGGGCATTCCACGGGCATCTCGGGGCAACGATATTTGAGCCGCTGCCTGGTTATCGCAAAGTGGTGAAAGTTAGGCACCTGAAAGACTGGCTTAACTTTCACCGCCAAAGCTAACCAGGCAGTGGATGAATATCGCTGCTGCCTTGTTATCTTCTTTGTAATCTGGCCGACCCAGATATTCAATGCTGATGGCTGGATATGGTCCTGGCATTGAATATCCGTGTTTTGGCATCAGGGGTGATAGCTATCTATGTTATATTCAGTGCCATTCTATCTGGAGGCAAGCAGGGGTGATGCAGGTAGGGTCAGTGCTACCATTAGGTGAACTAGATGATTGCCTAGAGCAATGGACCTCTGGGGGCGCTGCAGCCACTCCTCTCCGGGGCCTGCAGCGGCTGCAGTGGCTAAGTAAATGCAGAGCTGATCTTACCACAGTTTGCCGGTTCTGCCTCTATGGTTCCTGTGCTTTACAATGCCTCTTCCACCCCCCTTCCCCCATGACACAGACTTCAAAACTGGAAATAGTGCTGGAGGGGGCAGAAGAGGCATTGTAAAGCACAGGAACTGTGGATGTAGCATCAGTAACCTGAGGTGGTAACTACTGTCCTGTGTTTACTAAGCCATTGCTGCTGCTGCAGTTCCCAGAAAGGGGCAACAACAGCAGTGAGGGGGGAGGGGTGGCGGGATGGAGGGGCCTGCCTACGGCGCTTTGAATCTTTGCACCAGCCCTGGATGCAGGCACATTCCATAGAGTGTCATCTCCAACGGTGCCCTAGCTCAGAGAAGACTTTAAGACTTTCTGAACATGCACACTCACTTCTGCCAAACTATCCCGCATTCCTGCATCCTCAGTCTTCTGCAACTGCAGTCGTCAGCCACAGCATTCCTCTTCTCCTATGTTGTTGGGGCTCTTTGTTATTTTAAAGTGAAAGTAAAACCGCATTTCATTTTGAAAGTGAAAATAAACTCAGCTGCGGCACAGAACTTCGATCGTCATGCTCCTGTGGCTCCTTTAGTTTTTTCATTATAATTTCAGCATGACCACGTCTCACAAAACACTTCACCCCAAAGTTCCGTCAGGCCCAGACAAAGCTCAATCAGGGACACAGAGCAGTCGCGCAACTGGAGGCAGACTCCCTCTCAGCATCAGTCATTCGTTCTTCTTCTCAGAGCTTGCAGATTCAGAGCAGCGCCTTCACTCCTCCAACTCCAGATGGCTCAGCACAGCTTCTTGGGCAAGATACTAGGCCCAGAGCTACACAGGTAACAACCCAGAAGCAACTTCCCATCTACTATTTATAGATAATCTGAAGCTCTACAGTTCCAGTGACCTATAATTAGCAGAGCAACTTCGTGTGGTAAAAAATTTTTCTGATGAAATCAGGATGACTTTTGGTCTTGACAAGTGTGTAAGGCAACCTTTTTCAGAGGAATATTGAGCAAAACCTAAAACATCTCCTATGCTGAGGGCTGTGACATCAAGGACCTTGAACAGGAAGTTGTATATAAGTATCTTGGAATAGAGGAAGGAATGACACTCGAGCAGAAACTATTGAGAGAGAAGATCAGTAAAGAATATTACAGGAGTTAAAATTTTTATTGAAAAGTGCTTTAACCACAGAATAAGATACAAGCCATCAATCAGCTGGCAATTCCTGCACTCTCGTGCAGCTTTGGGAGTGGACTGGCCTCATAAAGATCTTGAAAAACTGGATGTGCGAACAAGAAAATTCCTCCATGCTCATGAAGTAATTTACAAGAATCAATGTATGCCAAGAATGTACATTCCTATAGCTGAAGGAGGGCTAAGACTTATAGAGAATGATTATACCTACAGAGCTACTATCATAGGCCTCCAGGCCTACCTAACAGCATTATTGGATCCAAATACACAAACCATATTTCAAGTATTGAAATATGATGGTAAACGTCCAGAATCTGTCTGCATTATCAAACTTGGGCAAGCATTTCAACGATTAGAAAGAATGAGTGAGAATCCATAGGCATGCATGGGAAAGAAAGTAACAGAATTTGCAAAACAAGAGAAAAAAACTCTTCAAAGAATTAGATCAGCAGGCAAGGAAAAACAGGTGGCAAATGCACAAATACAGTGGGAAATACAGAGTGTTACTCCAAGAATCTTTTGTCGATCGAGAATGGACACATGAATGGTTAAGGAGAGGTGACCTGAAGCCAAAGAATGAAAGATTGATAATTGTAGCCCAGGACAGTGGATTACAGACAAGATGGTTTGCAGCGAGCAGGGCCGGATTTACCTTGAGTGATCTGAGAGCGCTTGATACAGGGGTTTACCCCCCGAAACGTGCACGTCGCGCATGGCGCATGGTTTTTCAGATAAGTGCCGTTTCTACTAACTTGGATTTGGTTTTCTGAGAAGTTTTATTTTATTTTATTTTTTTTTTATTGAGAGACTTCCAAAGAATTACAAAGATACAAAAACCACAAAAATCTTCAAAAAAGATGCAACAGCATCAACACAATATCAGATCTCAATGAGGATCTACAATATGTCTTCATTTTTACTTGTTTATAATAAAGAAACCAGGAGCCCCACCCCCCCCAAACTCCCTACCCTCCCCCCAAAGTCACCCCAATCCCGGGCCCCCCACCCCCATCTCCCCACCTCCCCACCCCCCAGCTTTGGCTTGCTAAGGTTAGGTTCGGAGCAAAGGTGAGCTAGGAGATATACTTAGAGAACTGACCTCCAGGGAGGCCAGTATATCACCCCCAGATGGCCAGAACAATCACGCACCATAGCGAGAAACAAAGGGCTCCCACACCAATTCAAAGCGAGCCAGACGCATCCTGTTAACCGCTACCCCCCGTTCCATGGAATAGGTATCCCACATGCGTTCCAGCCAAACCTGGAAGGAGGGGGCCAAAGCATGCTTCCAGGCCGCCGCCAGGGCTAGGCGGGCCACGTTCAAGCCGTGCCTAAGTAAGGCGAGTTGTGAAGCCCGGGCCCCCGGCACGGAGGTTCCAAAAAGAAAAATCCCCGGGTCCCAAGGGATGCTTAGTCCCAGTAGCATCTGCATCCGGAATTGTACCCCTCTCCAAAAAGCACGAATGCGGGGACATGCCCACCAAATATGTCCCAGGGTACCCCGCTGCCCACAGTTACGCCAACATAGGTCCCCAGCCCCGGGAAACATACGAGCAATCCGCACCGGAGTCATATACCAACGATACAGCAGTTTATAATTCGTTTCTCGGGCATTAGTCGCTATTGAGCTCTTCCACAGGCGAGCTTCCACTGCCTCCCACTGCTGATCAGTATAAGAAAGACTCAAATCAGAGTTCCAAAGCACCCTATGACGTGTGGGGCACGTCTGGGTACCCTGCAAATGGGCATATAATGTCGCCACGAGACCCTTTGTAGTAGTACACCCCTCACAATAGCGCTCCAGATCTGTCAGGTCCCGGGCAACTTGGGGCCGAACAGATCTAGAGTTGACCCAATGCGTCACTTGCATATAACGATAGAGATGCCCAGCCGGGAGATTAAACTCGTCCCGCAAGGCGCGAAAGGATTGTAGCCGACCATCAACAAAAAATTGGCCGACCCGGCTGAGGCCAAGGTGCCCCCAGTGTCGAAATGCTACGTCAGTCAAACCCGGTGGGAAAGAGGCGTTATCAACTATAGGGGCTAATGGGGATAGATCCACGCCACGGGATCTGAAGTGTCGGTCCCAGCAACGGAGGGTGTGAGAAATGTAGGGATTACTGGTGCATGTGTTGCGACGAAGCTGCGGTCCAAGCCACAGCCAGTCCCCTAACCCCGCTCCCCCCGCCAAGCTCATTTCTAACTGCACCCACCGCTTAGTGCTATCGACAATCATCCATTCCACCCCCGCCCGGCACTGTGCCGCCACGTAATACCACTGTAGATTGGGCATGCCCATACCGCCAGAACGCGTGCGGGCAAAAAGAACTTGCCGCGCTAGGCGTGGGCGACGATAATGCCACACAAACTTCAAAAGCAACTGCTGCCAGGTCGCCAAAGTAGCTTGCGAGATGGGGAGCGGGAGAACCTGAAAGAAATAAAGGAAGCGGGGGACAATCACCATCTTAACTACGGCTATACGCCCAACCAGGAGAGGAGCAGGCCGTTCCAAACTTCTAGGTCCCGCCGAACCTGTCGAAGCAAGGGATCATAGTTGGCTTTGAAAAGGTCCGCCCGGTCCACAGTTAGGTTCACCCCTAAGTAGCGCAGGGCTCCGGGCACCCAGCGAAGGGGATAAGCCTCTTGAAGTTCCGCACAGACCGACCTGGAGACCCCAACATTCAAGATCTCCGATTTAGTATAGTTGATTTTAAAACCGGAAACTCGAGAAAAAGTGGCGAACAGCTGCATTGCGATTGGGAGGGACACTGACGGGTCCACCAGGGATAAGATGATGTCATCCGCAAAGAGCGCGATCCGATATTCCGCAGGACCGATGCGGACCCCTCGCAAACTTGGGTGATCGCGAAAGCTCTGAGCCAAAGGTTCCATTGCTAGGGCAAAGAGCAGGGGCGAAAGAGGGCAACCCTGTCGTGTGCCTCTTTCCAAAAAGAAATGTCGCGAGTGACCCCCATTTATCCGAACGCACGCCTGGGGTTGCTGATAAAGGCTACGAACCCACCCGATATAATTAGGGCCAAGGCCCATCATCTCCAGGACACACCATAGATATCCCCAATCCACCCGGTCGAATGCTTTTTCTGCGTCAATTCCCACTAGCAATGCTGGTTGTGGATCCCTTTGGGCCACATGAATAATCTGCAACATACGCCGAATGTTGTCTGCGGCCTGGCGACCCGGCACAAAGCCAACCTGATCGGGCTGAACCAAGCCCGGAAGAACCCGGTTCAGACACGCGGCCAGCACAGAAGCAAAAGTTTTTACGTCAACATTTAACAAGGAAATGGGGCGGTACGAAGCCGCATCATGCAAAGGTTTACCGGGTTTGGGTATCATCACTATCAATGCCTCACGTTGGGACGGGGGAAGAGAGGCTGTCCCCAGGAGCTCATTAAACAAACAGGTCAGGGATGGTGCCAATTGTGCTCGAAACCTTTTATAGTATTCTGCCGGAAAACCATCACTACCCGGCGTGCTGCCAGTTTTCAAATGCCGAATTGCATTTTCCACTTCGTCAATCGTAAAGTCCGAGTCCAACTGATCCCGATCAGAGTCAGAAAGACGCGGAAGAGCGGCCCTCTGAAGATAATCCTGCACCTGGTCCCTACCAGGGGGCTCTGCCTTGTAAAGCCGCTCCAAATAGTCAGCAAAAAGTTCACGAATCTCCCGGGAAGTGACCCTCTTCTGTCACCCAGCGTCAAGTAGTTCACGGACCACTCTCGAGGACTGCTGTTGACGGAGACGCAAAGCCAAAAGGCGTCCAGTTTTATTCCCATGTTCATAAAAAGTTTGCCTTAATTTCCGACGCTTATCATCTAATTCTCTCTGCATACATGCATCTAATTTCGCTCGGACCGTCCGCCATTGGCGTAAGACCTGTCTCGACCCGGTGCGGGCGTGCTCCAAGCCGAGGCGAGCAGACTCCCTCACCAAATGATCGTGATCACGGGTCCAGACCTTGCGCGTGCGGGCTGCCTCTGCCATAAGTTGACCGCGGGCGGTGGCCTTATAAGCATCCCACACCGTGGGAAGGGGAACATCCCCAGTATCATTAAACTCAAAGAATTCCTTAATAAATTGGGCGTGATTCTGCACTGCACCCTGCCGTTGTAGAAACCTTGTGTCTAACCGCCAAAGACGGCGGTACTCGCTATGCGTGCCATCCGGAAGGGTGAGCCAGCACGGGGCGTGGTCTGACCAAGTCAGCGCTCCAAGTCCAGCCCGCACTCCCCCATCCAGCAGGCGCTGGTCCAACAAAAAATAGTCAATGCGGGTGTGGACCTGGTGTACTGGGGAGTAGTAGGTATAACCCCTCTCCTCTCTCCCGCGTGAGTGTCCCTCCATATATCCCGTAGGCCCAAGTCGAACATCAAACGCTGAAGGGCTCTTGCTGATCCCCCCGTCCCCCCCCAGGGCGACCCGTAGAATCCAAATGGGGCACTAGATGCGTATTACAGTCCCCACCCAAAACAATGGGGCCCTTTGCAAAATCCGCCAATAGGGCTTTCAGTCGTGTAAAAAAGGGCCCCTGACCCGTATTTGGAGCATAGATATTAGCTAAAGTGAGCAAATGTCCGTCTAGACGAACATTTAGGAAAAGCCATCTCCCCAGGGCATCTCGTTTTATCTCTTCAATCTGCAAGGAGAGGCTCTGGTGAAATAGTAGAGCCACTCCCCGCTTCTTCCGACCCTGCGTGTCAGAGGCCACCCGCACCTCAGTGTATGGGGATCGCTTTAGCCAACCCTGCTTAGAGTTTTGAAGATGGGTCTCCTGTAAGTAAACAATATCCCCTTGCAAAGTGTGCAACTCTGAGAACAGCAGGGACCGTTTGCGCGGGGAGTTAAGACCTTTAACATTCAAAGAGATAAAACGCACCATTTAGAAGTACTACCCAACCCCCCCACATCCGCTGGTCGTCCAGAAGGTCCCAATGGGGGTTCCCCCCGGCAAACCCAGGAATCTAATTGCTCAGGCCCACCTAGACCATCCTCCAGGAACAAAAGCCATAGACCCACCTCCCCTGCCCAAACCCACCTCCCAGTCCCATGTTGAGAAACCCCCCTCCCACCCGTCACCCCCCCCCCTTCCCGTCAATACCACCTGCCTGTCTAAGTTAATACAGGACACGGTAAATTGACCACAAACCCCGTACCCCCCAAAACCCCCACAAAGTGAGAATTCAACCTAAACATAGAAAAACATTCCCCCCATTACTCCCCCACCCCTCCCGGATCATCATTCTCATCATGTCCCCCCATCAGAATAGTAACATCAATAAAAACATTTACAGGTCAGCCGCCGCCCCCTATGAAAAATGGAGTGGGGACCCCAGGCTAATCTTTGCCACCAATTATCCAAAAAACAAACAGGGGACCCACTGGCCAAGACTCCCTAAGAAAGAAGAAATAGGAGGGGGTCTTCAAATCTGCAAAAGTGTCAGGTGGACTTGCCCACCCGAGTCCACTTAGTGTGTTGGGGCCTAGGGGGCGGCGGATGAGGCTGGGTATTATCATCATCAACTAAACCTGCTTGACGAAGAGCTCGCCAAGCTTCAGAGTAGTCCTTTGCAGAGATCTTTTTGTTATCCAATAGGAAGTTCATCCTAAATGGGAAGGACCAAGAATAGCGAATCCCCTTGCTATTCAGGACCGCCGAGACTGGTTTCATCTCTCTCCGGCGCGCCAAAGTGAACATCGAGAGGTCCTGATAGATGGATACTGTCGCGTCCTGAAAGTGGATCGTCTTCTTCTCCCGGCCTCGACGTATAAGAAGTTCAGCGTCAGAATAGCGTAGGAATCTCGCAATGACATCTCGTGGCTGGTTGTTAGGGGGTTTTCCCAGAGCGCGATGAACCCGTTCAATTTCCATTCCGGAGGCATGTGCAGCCAGCTCCTCCGCCGGAAGCAACTCCGCTATCAGCAGTCTAAGCACAGTCGGCAGGTCTTCCCCGCCTCCCCCCGGCTCTGGAATCCCACGAAAACGCACGTTGTTGCGGCGGGAGCGGTTTTCAATGTCATCAATTTTATAGGTCAGCTCCATAGCCTGCGCACGCTGCCTGTCGAGAGCACATTGTAAGTCCATCAGAGTCCCATCCTGGTCAACCACTTTGGACTCCACATCCTCTACACGGGCTCCCAGTTCCGTAACTTCGGTGCGGAGGTCTGCGACATCTTTCATCAAGTCTTCCCGTAGTGTGCGGAGTTCATTGGCTAACTCTGCGAAGCCCTTACGGAACTCTTGTTTAATTTGAGCCGAGGTGAGTGGCTTATGAGGGTCCAGTTCCTCTTCACTTACAGTCTCATCGTCAGAACCCGTTGGAAGAGACTGGCCACTTAGGGTGCTTGAGGCTCCGGACTTACTCTGCAGCCGCTGGGAAGAGCGCATCCCCTCCCGAGTTTCAGAGTTTTTAATTTTTGCAGCCATCACACAAGGCCACCAGGCTCACACAGTGTTAGGAGAGGTAGGGGCAATGCCAGCAAAAGGGAGGGCACCAGAGAGAGCACGGTGCACTCAGTCGCACCAGTCCGTAGGACAGTCACCACCACACAGTATCAGGAGATGCAGAGAAGCAATGTCAGCCAGGTAACAGGCACTGGTGGAACAATGAGGAGAAATAGCCTGGCACAAGTAGGAGTCAGAAAGCAGCAGAAGGCAGCGTGGGACTGCACCGTCAGAAGCCCGAAGCTGTAGGGTAGAAGGCTTCAAGGGGAGACCCAAAGTCACAGCGGTCACAAGTATGGGCCTGCAGGGCACCCAGAGTCTGATCCGGAAGGCGGAGGCCTCGATGGGGAACCAGGCTGCCAAGGGGAAAACAGACCCAGCCACCAGTTGCAAGCCCAGTTCAGGGGGTGGGCAGGGGGAGAGACAATGCACAGACTTACCCCCTTCAAGATGGTTCTTGCAGATGAAGAAGGGTGGTAAGCGCTGATAGAGGTTGCAGCAGGCGCCGCGTGGAGTGCACGTGGTCCCGGCCAAGCTCCCCGGCCGTTCTTCAGCTCTTCAGTCGAGCACCACGCGCTGAGAAATACAAGCTCCCTCCTGCTGAGCAATCCGGCGTTCAGCCCGCAGACAATGAAGAGGGCTCGCTTCGTAGGCCTCGCGGGGGCCTGTCAGATGAGTTTCGGCGGCGCCGGATGCAGCGGCTGGTGGCAGGAGCAGGCAAAGGAGAGTCCAGTGATCAGAGGCAGCTTCTAGCAGGCCGCGTGACAGCGAGCGACTCCGCGATGCCCCAGCCTCCGGAGGATCCGCTAAGCCGCAAAATCAGGCACTGAGAGGGGTCGCTGGCTAGCGCCGATCCAGGAGAGGTACGGGGGGGGGGGGGAGCAGAATGCGGCTGTTAGCTGATGATAGCAGAAATTCAGGGGTTGTGGGGTCGGAGCTTTAACAAAGTGCGGCCATCTTGCAGTGGGCTCACGAGCGCCCCCCTGAGAAGTTTTATTTTGAATAACCTATTGGTTTGAATAAAAGGGATATGTATTGTGTATTGGGGCACGGGTTTGCAATGCCTACCCTGCACGATTTATGTCCGACAAAAAAATTATAAGTTTGTTGAGGGATTCACGGGATCTGTTTCTTTATTACCTTAGTATATTGATCACCATTTTGGGTTCATAAAATTTGATCATTTTCCAGAGCTGACATATTCCAATTAATAAATTCAAAATAAAGAGATATTTTTCTACCCTTTGTGCATTTTTTTCAGCTGCAATTGCTCCAGCCACTTTCTTCTGGTTTCTTCGTGTCTTCTGCTAACTCTCCATCGTCTGCTGTCCATTTGTCCTTTCTTCTCTCCTAGTTTTTTTTCCATTCTCTCTCTACATCTGCTTTAACATACTAATCTTTCTCCTTTTGCTCTTTCCTCATTCCTATTTCATCCACTCAAATTTTACCCCTCCATCCTCAATCCCCACTTACTCTCCCAATACCCGGCCAATTGTAGATTTTTTATCCCTCCCACACAAAATATTTTTCCCTTCTCCATTTTACTCTTCCAGCCCCATCCCATTCTAATCCTCCCCCAACATCAGCTCCCTTCTAGTTCCAGCCTCACCCAGCATCCATTCCCTTCTAGTCCCTGCATCAGCCCATTTCCAGTCCTAGCCACCCATCAGCCCATTTCCAGTCCTAGCAACCCCCCAACCCAATACCAGTCCTAGCCCCCCATCAACCCACTTACAGTCCTAACCCCCCATCACCCCATTTTCAGTTTAAGCCCCCCCTATAACCCATTTCCAGTCAGCCCCCCATAGCCCATTGCCAGTCCTAACCCCCCCATCAGCCCACAGCCCATTACCAGTCCTAACCCCATCAGCCCACCTCCAGTCTTAACCCCCCCAGCCCATTTCCAGTCCTAGCCCCCCCCATAGCCCATTACCAGAAAGCCCCCATCAGCCCACAGCCCCCATCAGCCCACAGCCCATTACCAGTCTTAACCCCCCCAAAGCCCATTACCAGTTCTAAACCCCCCCAACAGCCCATTACCAGTCCTAACCCCATCAGCCCACCTCCAGTCTTAACCCCCCCAGCCCCTTTCCAGTCCTAGCCCCCCAAAGCCCAGTAGCAGACAGCCCCCAACAGCCCACAGCCCAATACCAGTCTTAACCCCCCCCACGCCCATTACCCGTTATAACCCCCCCCCATAGCCCATTACCAGTCCTATCCCCATCAGCCCACCTCCAGTCTTAACCCCCCCAGCCCATTTCCAGTCCTAGCCCCCCCATAGCCCATTACCAGACAGCCCCCATCAGCCCACAGCCCATTACCAGTCTTAACCCCCCCCAAAGCCCATTACCAGTTCTAACCCCCCCCAATAGCCCACAGCCCATTCCCCGTCCTAACCTCATCAGCCCACCTCCAGCCTTAATCCCCCCACCCCTTTCCAGTCCCAGCCCCAGCCCCCCCACTTGCCCATTACCAGTCCTACTCCCCCCCCCCCCCCGTCGGCCTAAAGTAAAATTTAATTTAAAAAAAAAACCTGCTGGCTGCCGCCGCGGGGCCCCCTCTGCTGCCGCGGCAGCATGGACTGACCCGTGGGGGCCCCCTCTGCAATGTCGGTCGGTCGGTCGATCCCTCCGTGCAGGCTGTGAGAGGCGCGAAGGCAGACTGTCTCCCTTGCGTCTCTGTTAAGCCCGCAGGGGCTGATGGGGAATTTCCCATCAGCCCCTGCGGGCTTAACAGAGACGCAAGGGAGACAGTCTGCCTTTGCGTGTCTCACAGCCTGCACAGAGGGAGGGAGGGAGGGAGGCATCGACATTGCAGAGGGGGCCCCCGCGGGTCAGTCCATGCTGCCGCGGCAGCAGAGGGGGCCCCGCGGCGGCAGCCAGCAGGTTTTTTTTTTAAATTTTATTTTTAAAAAAAAGCCTAACTTGTTCGTTTTTGTGGGCCCTTGCCAGCTGTGGGCCCTACGCCATGGCGTATAGGTAAATCCGGCCCTGGCAGCAAGTATTGAAAAAGCTGGCAAAACAGAAAAAGCTGTTGATTCTGTAATAAAGAGCTGGAAACAGTAACTCACCTTATAGCAGGCTGTGAAGTTCTGATGGTGGAAAATTTCTATACCGAAAGGCACAACAAAGTAGCCTGCCTCCTCCACTGGAAACTCTAAACACTACAACATCACTGTCCCTGAAAAGCACTGGGAGCATGATCCTAAAAGAATAACAGAGAATGAAGAGGTTTTGATCATCTGGGACATTCCCATTCCAACAGATAAGAAACTAGATGCCAACAAACCTGACATAGAGGTAAAGGAGAAGAATACCAGAACAATATTGATAACACCGGTAAACAAAATCCAAAAATTTTCTGTCACAGAAATGAAAATGGCTGATTCTAGTACTGTTTTTGGTTACGGACTCTGATATGTACTTAGAAATTCTCCATCACGTAATGTTTTTGAGTGACATGTAGCTTAAATTTAGACTATGTTGCTCATATTTACATTAGATGTATATAGATGTATATTGTAACGTAATGTCTCCTAAAAGGTAGTTGTATATGATTTTCTGCTGTATTGCGCCTCAAGAACATCCCTCTTAAGGGTCCAACAATAGTCTGCAAGCATACTAGAGCTCCACTTGCCCTGGTACCTATTTTCCATTACCAAAATGTCCCGATGAAACCTTTCCCCATGTTCATCGCTGACTGCTCCTAGATTTGCAGGAAAAAAATCCAGGTGTGAATGCAAGAAGTGCATTTTCAAAGACATTTTACATCCCAGTTTCTGGTAAGATTTCAGTAGAGTATCCACTGATTCTGCGTAGTTGTCTGCCTTGTTATTACCCAAGACTTCGCGGCAAACAGTCTTAAAGGACTCCCATGAAGCTCTTTCAGTTTCATTCAACTGACCGTCAAAGTTTTCATCTTTCATCAGTTTTCTAATATCAGGTCCTAGAAAGATCCCTTCTTTGATCTTCGCCTCACTGATTCGTGGAAATGTCTTTCTTAGATATGCAAATCCAAGTCCACTTCTATCCATGGCTTTTACAAAGTTCTTCATAAGACCCAACTTTATATGGAGTGGAGGTAGATATACTTTATTCGGCTCCACAAGTGAGTCATGTGCAACATTTTTCTGGCCTGGGACTAGTGATGTTCTCTTTGGCCACTGTTTCCAGATGTAATGATTTCTTCCTGTCCCTGCTGCCCCACTCACACAGAAAGCAACAATACTTTGTCCAACCAAGCTGTTTTCCAAGCAAAAGGGCAATAACTTTTAAATCGCCACAAATATTCCACTTGTGTTCTTCATACTTGATATTTGTTAGCAGGAGATGCATACTGCTGTAAGTTTCTTTCATATTGGCGGCATGGGCTACTGGAACTGATGGTAAAATATTTCCGTTGTGGATAAGCACAGCTTTTAGGCTATATTTAGAAGAATCAATAAATAGTCGCCAATCCTCTGTTCTATAATCTGGACAAAGTGTTTTAATCAGGGATTTAACTTCACAACAAAAAGCAATTCCATCTTCAAAGGCAAAGTAATCCACAAACTCGGTATGCCTATTTCTAAAAGTGCACACTTTGGTTTCTTTCTGAAGAAGATTCCAGCCTTTCAATCGTGACCCTAACAGTTCTGCTTGTCGCTTTGAAAGATTCAAATCTCTGACGAGATCATTTAAATCGCCTTGGTCCAGTAAATGTGGTTCAGAAGAGGAACTGGATGCCTCAAAGCTTGGATCCTGTATTACAGCATCGCCATCATCGTCAACATCATCAGCATTCATTGGTTCTTCTTCTTCTTCATCCTCATTCACTGTAAGATTTTCTGGAGGTTTTGGCACCGGCAATTCTTGACAGTGAGGCTCAGGCCTCATGGCAGATGTTAAATATGGGTAATTTACAGTGTTTTTTGATTTTGAAGTAATGCTTGCAATGTTTGTAAGGCAAAAGTAGCAATCTGTCAAGTGATCTCTTGGTTCCCTCCAGATCATTGGAACAGCAAAATTCATGTTTTGAACACCCTTTACCCAACCTGCTAGAGTCTGACACAGGTAATACAGCAGACATGAGGCGCCCAATTTTTGTCCTGGTCACCGACTTGACATCCAAAGTACAGTTTATAACATGTCTTAACAAGCGAAGTAAAACGTCTTCTCTGCTTCTTAAAAGTAACCTCACCGCAAATGTAGCAAAATGAATCCGGACGATTAACACACTTTTGTTGCATTGTTAAACAACTACAAGCGATAACCGTAATATTTATTAACCAACTGCTGTTTATGAAATAGATTAACGCAAACTCACATCCATTTAGATTCTGTTTTTTTCAAACAATACAAACCACAATCGCTGATGGCGACAGAAAGCATACCAATACATGACTCAGCGTTTTCTGCTTGTATCAGCCGGACCAGTAGGGCAAGGGGCCTGGTTAATTAATTATATTATAACTACATGACTCAGCATTTTTGGTTGTGGCTGACAACATACAATAATAATTATGATGGAATTTTTCATATTCAACCTTTGTTTACTGAAACAAAACTGTAACGGCTAATTTACAGTAATGTACACACTTTACTAGATGATATCTCCTGAAGTATGGGTGATAGAAAAATTCTGATACCATATTTGTAAACAATGGGAAACATTACATATGAAACAGGTCAGAGCGGGTCTGTGACAAAAATTGTGTTGACCGGTGTAATAGAAGTGTCGGTACTGAGTGATTATTCTGTGAATTACGTGGAGAAGCAGAAGATCCTGAAGTACCAGGAAATGCAGTCAGATGAAGAAAAGGTGGCAGAAAGATACAGAAATCTTTCCCATTGTAATGGGAGCAATAGGCTTGATAAAAAAAGAATTTCCAAGCACATCTTGACAAACTATCCATACCTGTTACATCTTACAAACGCCAGAAGGAAGCTCTCTCTGTCATGATGCAAGTATTATGCCGAGCATTAGCAGTAAATTTGAGAGACTAAGATCATACTCCACATACCCTGGCTTAGAAGTGAGGTTCACGACTGCCATAGTATGCACAAAACTAACCCATTTGGAGAAACTACCCCAGCCTCTTCCCAGATTAGCCCCAAGAGGCACAATTCTGGAACCCCTAACAGTGATTAGGGGCCCCCCAGCAAAGAGCCAAGATTCCAGGACACTGCCTTGCCAGCCCCGTCTATGCAGCATGAGGCCACAGTTCTGGCTAGTCACAACTCTTGCCTGATCTCGCTATTAAAAAGATTAGTTCAAGACAGCGCTGCTCCCCTTGTTCAAAATTCATCCCCAGGAGCTGTTCCATTAGTGGGTTCTGTGCTAAACCACTCTCTGAACCCTAACATGACTTTAGAGAGTCTTCTCCTCTTGTGGACTGGCAAGCCACTTCGCCTCTGGAAGATGACACCTGCTCCTTAGCTAGAGAAACCAGAGTCCTCCACTGGGAAGAAACATCCTTATCTCTGAAGAAAATCCTTCTCTACTGCATTCAAAACATCTCCGTGCAGAGGACACCATAGAGTATTACTCATACCCTCTCAGCCTGGTTTTCTCATACCTTCTGAATTTTATCCAACTCAGGTCTCCAGACCAACACCATTCACTACCACCTCACTGCAATAGTGGCCTGCCATAGTCCTATCAACCCACCCCATTGTGTCCAGATTCAGGAAAGGACTCATGAACATGTAGCTGCTCATCAAGCCACCCAAGCTGGCATGGGACCTTAATGTTGTCCTTGTGGAGCTCATGAGAAACCCATTCGAACCATGTGCTTGGCATTACTCAAACACCTCACATGGAAAACAGTGTTTCTCGTAGCCATCGCCTCTGCCAGAAGGATCAGTGAGTTGCAAGCATTAGTTCACTATCCTCCCTACATTCAATTTCTCAACAGTAGAGTTGTTCTCCACATTTATCCCACATTTCTGCTGAAAGTGGTTGTGAATTCCATCTCAATGAGTCAATCACTCTACCAGTCTTTTTTTCTCAAGCCCCATGTAGGCGCCCTGGAAGAAATCCTTCACTCACTGGACTGTTAGGCCCTCTTGTACTACCTTCATGTCACAAAGGACCTGTGTGCCTCTTCCCAGCTCTTCATCACCTTCAATCCCAAAATCCAGGATGGCTAGCCTCCAAGCTTATCATCACCTCCTGGATAGTTGGCCCAAGCTAATCTGCAATGTTCTAGATCCATTGGATCGGTTCTGTGCCAAGGTGACCTCAGTAGCCACCTTCGGCTCTGTGCCAAGGTGACCTCAGTAGCCAGTTTATCTTCGGTTCCTGCAGCAGATATCTGAAAAGTGGCAACATGGACCTCTATCCACATGCTCACTAGGCATTATGGCCTTGAGTCATCTTCAGTGCAAGATCTTGCCTTTGGACAGGCAATCTCCGCAATCTCTTTCTAGTGTGATCTGTTTTCCACCTCCAGGCTTCAGCTCAGGCCACTAATCCATCTCTCTGTCTCAACCAGCAGCTCTCAACCCTCAGCTCTGGATTTACCTGTGGGTTGTGCCTGCATCACCCCTGCTTGTCTCCAGAGAAAGTGTAGTTGTTTACCTGTAATGGGGTTCTCAATAGACAGCAGGGGTATGCAGCCACACTCGCCCTCCTGCCTTTCTCTCTACAAATAAAAAAAACAAAAAACAAGGAAACAAGGTAACATAACTAAGGTAAACACACCCAACAAGCAATGCTTCTATCATCATTTGTTGCGTAATGTTTCAGCCGCAGCAAATTCATCAACTTAGTAGAGTGCTCACTGCCAGTCTAGCTTAGCTCTGTATGGGCTGAGAAGGTGGGAACATGGACTGGTTTGGCGACAGAGCTGGACACTGGGTACCATTGGAGACGACACCCCATGAAGTGTAGTTGCATACCCCTGCTGTCTACAGAAAACTCCCATTACAGGTAAGCAACTACACTAACCCCCCTTAGATTTTTACCATTCTCCTCCACTCAAATGAACTTCTAGCTCACTAGTAGCATTTCAGTGAACAAGTATCCCAGAAATATCCACCAGAAATATGGTAGCCTTACTCTCCCCTCCTTCCTTCATGTTTAATGGTAGGAGGAGAGCAGCACTTTTTACCTGTGTGCTACCTCTCTTGGTTTCTATCTAACACCTAACACCCTGTTATCGTGCAGGACCAACTGGCCTGTATGTTCAGGCATCAGACTGAAGCCAGGAGAATGAGGCACACATAGGTCTGTTGATGGGAAAGAGTGGGGCTGAGGATTATGCAAAATTTGGCTTGAGCTCAAAAGCATGCCACAAAATTAAAAAGGCTGAGAAACACTGATCTAGGCAATCAAGGTAATGACTTGACTGAAGGATTGTAGGCACCTATTCAAGTGATATTGACCGGCAATCACTATCTGAAATCATATAACCTCAAACTGACAACTTGAATAGAGATGGAAAAAATTATTCAGAATGTTGCAGTCAGATCCTGTTGCATCTAAAATTGTGAAGATGTTAACACATGATCTGTCCCCCTTTCTAGTATGTTTTGTGAATGCATCTCTTACCCAGGGCAAGTTGCCCCAAAACTTGAAAGAGTCAGTAGTAATTGTAATTCTAAAGAAAGGAGCAACTCACTGTTAATACTATTGGGCATTATTAACTGGCCTCAAAACTGATGTTTCGTGGCAAGACAGAAAAAATGTTATTAAAACCCTGTATACTGTAATTTTCAGTCAACACACAACTCCTTCATCCATGCTAATCTGATTTTTGACCTAGTTATGGTACAGAGACAGCTTTATCGGCTTTGGCTAACAGAATCAGAGACGTTTACCATGAAGGTGGACTGAGGCTGGGATTCTTTACCAACTTTAATGGATCTGTCTGCTGTGTTTGACACTCCTGGCAAATATTGGTCTGGAAAGGGATACTCAGTAATTGTTAAATTCTTTTTTTTTTTGACAGGTCAAATATTGTGTGCATCTTGGGATCAACAATGCTTTTTATTTATAAGAATTTATATATGACCCATTTTGGACAACTTGTCAATCAAAGCGGTAAGGAAACACATAAAATCACAATACACAATACAATGACTTAAGAAATACTATATGCCTTAAAATCAAGATATTAGTAAAGATAAAAACACCATCTTTTGTGAAATAACCAGCAGGCACCTCTGACTAGAGCATAATGGGCTTAATGGAGAATGCTTTCAGTCAGCGGAGGCTGACTTTCTTGGCATGACGTTTCTCGGGTGTTTCATTCATCACAGCAGTTGCTGTTTACATCCTTTCCATTACTGATTTCCAGACTATCATCTATCAGACATCGAGTGTATTCATGCTACGTACCTGAAATGAGGAACTCTGTTCCACTGTAGTTTCATGCTGGTGACAACTACTTAATATTCCAAAAAAAATCTAAAAGCTTGACTTTTTGATCAGTAATTTGCAGTCACTTTGATAGCTGCAGAGACTATTATTTGACTCAGGCAATTATATATGTGCTAAACATTTCAGGTATGTGTTTTAATTACTGTGTTATGTACATTTGATTGTATCATTATTTTTGCTGCCTACATATTATGCACATTGAGGCTGAAATTTGGAAGGATTTATCTGGTTAGCAGATAGTACTGCTGAATATTCTCTCTATCCACCTCATCACGATCCGGATTGTGCCAGGGTAGCCGGTTGATGGGGCGAGGCTATACAAGCACTTATTAGGTTAGTGGTGATTTTCAGTCCACTAACCAGATAAGTGACCTCATAAAGTTAGACCAAAAAAAGCAGACTTAATTTTATGTGGTCTGGCTGTTGGGATAGACCTTGGTGGCCATCACTGAAACCAGATATTCAGTGGAAACTACTACGTGGGCGCTTCTGCTGAAAATCTGGTTTCATTTTGCCCATGACAATTGGTATTAAAAAAAAACACTGACTACTGCAGGCTGAATATTGCCCTGATTGCATTTATTGTTCTCCACTTTAAACTTGTTTAAATAAATACATATTTATGCCACTTACTTTAACCACTAATATATGCTTCTCAATGGAGGCACGGAAGAATTTGGAAATGAAAAACATTTCCTCCATACTGCTCATAAATAAATCTATCCCAGAAGCATCTGCTAACCTAGAAAAATTAATCTGAAAATTCTTATGCTTCATAACCTTTTTCAATTTTTCATCTTACTTCTGAGGGCTTAATTGTTTCTAACAATAACATTGCATTTTTTTTTAAAGTAACAGATGTTTTCTTAGAAACAACCTAAACAACTGTTTCCTGAGCAGTAAGTCTCTCCTCTGTGTTGAATATTATTTGTAATTGGTTAGTCCAGTGACTTCTAATTTAAAAATAGATTTCCACAATAATTCTATTTAAATTTCTTTAGGAGGCTCCCCAAAAATGACTTTAGTCCTTTTAGATCTTATGATATATGCTTAGGTGCTTCATACCGTGTGACCTCACAAACACAACCGCATAGAAGTTAGCAATAACTTATCTGTATTTAAACCCTGCTGGAGTTTTCTGTGAAGAGTTGCGCAGTGGTTGAATTATTCTGTACCGAGGAATCCAACAGCAACCACTCAACATTTGACATGGAAACTGATTGAAATTTGTCTTTTTCCTTCAGATTTCAGATAGATTTGGGGGGATGTTGCTTCTACAACCATTCTTTCTCCTGCAATGTTCAGCTGGTCTCTTGAGAGTGCAGCTTGTATAGCTGTTCCACAGACAGGGTCCCCCTTGGCCTCTCTCATCCATCTTCAAAGGATCAAGCTGTTCTTTCACTGCTGTTTCTTCACAGGTCCGTATTCTATCGACAACACCCCCACCCCCACTCACACAGTGGAGGCAAGGCAGGAGAAGGTTGATGTGGATGTTCTGAGGCATAAGACATTTTATACTGGGAGTCTGGTCTAAGTTCATGGTTGAAACAGCAGCAATGGCTCCCACAGAAATAACAGGCTCAGGCCCATAGAAATCCCTTTTCCAAATAAAGAACTGTGGCTCCAGATTGAAGCTCTACACTAGAATATTCACAAGCTTGTCAATACATACATACACGTTAAAAGAGGAAGCAAAGATTTTGCAGCCAATAGAGGAGGACTGCTGAAGAACATCAGTTCACGATGGCCATCTTGGAACTCTACCTTGAATGATGTTCTTCAAGAAATAGAGACTTTCATTTTGTCATCTCTGAAGATCTCTTGAATAGATTTTACAAGAATCACTATTTGGCAAAAAACCCTCAAATATATGTTTCTATTCCTCAAAGGGATGGGAGGCTTGAAAACAAAATAATGCTTTATCATTTTCAGGTAACTCCAGGTCATCAGGTATAGACTGAGCCAGGAATGTTTTGACCCACTGTATCATCTGGATCAAATCCTGATCTCTTGGGTGTTAGGCTGTTGCTCTAACCACTAGGCACTAGTTTAGAACGACAAGTAGACCCCTAGTTATCTTTATAAAATACTAGTGTATGCAGCAGCGAACATGCCTTACATGTAGGTATGATCACTTACACCTGCTTGACAGCAAGTGTAAATGGACACACATACCTTTACGCACATACATGCACTTCCATGCCAAAGTGCATACTTTTACACCGGTCGGTATTTTACAAGAGGTCATTTATGTCTGAATGTGTCCATGCACACGTGGGAATGACTTTATAAAATTACTTCCTAAATGGCAAAATCATGTGTTCTTTTATCTTAATGCACGTTTGGTTACCCCAATGCGAGTTTGTTTAATAATGAGATATAAAACATGCAAATGCATGCAAAGCAACTTGTTATGCAAATCAAATAAGGCAGCTTGTGTTTAACCTTGTAAGCTGCAAACTACGGTATGTACAAGGATGCTGACAAATCGCAGGCAAAATAATACATAAGAAAAGGAGTGGCATCAGTTGGGACTTCACATGTGCAAGCACTGGTAACTACACGTAAGTGCCGATTTTACAGTCTTACAATATACACCTATATTTGCATTTTTACACATGTAATTGCTGGATTTTACAAACTTACACGTACAAAAGGAGCTGAGTGAAATAACCCTTCTTTGCACTTTTTGAGGTTGTGTTAGACACCACTGAGGTAAAGACAATTGCCCTTGAATGCTTCCCCCCCCCCCCCCATAAACGAGCAGCTGACCCTATGCATGCCTCGGAGCAAGTGTGAATGGCAACAGGAAAAGGGTTATCTGTATTCCCATTGATGGGAAGACATGCATATTTTCTTGGATTGTTCAAACCATGCCCAGATCATGCATACTTTAAATCTATGGTGGTTATTGTAAAATCCTTAGTTACGATTTGGATGTCTGAAAACATGCATGCAGACATCCAAATCACAGAGACATCCCTCGAGTCATTTTACAAAGTGCTTTTAAAGACCTCTGCAGTGTGGAGTTGGCCAAGTGGCAGAGGTATGTCTGGGGTGGCGCATTGGACTTAGACATCCCCACTTGATTTCAGAAACATCAGATGTCTGCGACCCCTGTCAAAGACTCTAGGTACAACTTGGCATTGGGAAAGTGCTCATTTTAGCTGTAAAACATCTGTGGATGTCTGTGTAGACTGCCCCACAGACATCCGTCTCGAGCACATCCATGTTTGTGAAATCGTGCCTGAACTTGGATATGCCTGCTTTTTTTCCAGACGTTCTGGCTTTGATGTCCCAGATTACACTTGGACGTCATTTGTAAAATATGCCTTCACATGTTCTGCAACATATGTAAATATCAGCATTATAAAATCAGTATTTACAAATGCATGCTATTTACATGGATGGATGTCTCACAACCCCTTTACAGCACAACAATTTTGTAATACTGTACTGCATTTTGGACTTGGGGTCCTATTCCATCATGGTGTGCTCTCTGCCAGTGTCTTCAGGGCAGGCAGCTAAGAGTTGTGTTTCCAAAGTTTCCCTTGAAGAAGCAAAGCCCACATGCATGTCATTCCCAGTGGCCACTTGGCTACCCCGTCTGTTATTCTTTATTGACTTCCCCCTTCATTCTTTTCATCATGGATCAAACTGATAACTTAGGCCCTGTGTAGAAGATTGAGAAATGGAGTCTAATAACCTCCCCATTTCTCATCATACAAGAAGCATGGAGGGAGGAAAATAACAGTGTAAATGTGATGGGTGGTATAGTTCAGGCGTTTATCCAGAAGTGAACCAACATTTCTGCATAATCAGACAGACTGGAACAGAATCTGAATGGGTTTAGATAAATCAGAACTAGTCATGAAAGAAATGCTGTTTCCATTTTATCTAGCCTAGGTTTATTTAATGGATAATATCTTAAGATGTGCATTTCTGTTTGAAGTTGCTGAATTTTCTATAAATATATTATAAATCCTTTTTACTAAAGTGTGTTAAGCATGTGGAGGGTAATTTTATAAATTATTTTTGTGCATAAATGAATGCTTATAAGATTAGGTCACGCCTAAAAGCACTTGCGGTGAAAGCTGGCAGGTACTTGAGTAGTAGACATGCACAGGGGTGGAGTTTGGGTAGAACATGGGTAGTCACAATTTATGCACATATTTCATAAAATATGCTTGTCTGTGTGCACTTTCTGTGTTAACATTTATGCCTGCTCTCAAGTATGCTCAATGTTCCTATCTTCAATCTAGCCATGATTTCTGCAGGATTTGTGCTAGTATATTAGAAAGAAACAAAACGGCAGATTTTAAATAGAATGTGGAGAGGGAAATTCCCATGTCTAGGTTGGCAGGTGGAGACTTCCTATAGTATTTTACAAAAGGCTCTGCTAGACGTAGAGCTTCTTGTAAAACAGATGCAGGCAGGGCCGGCCCGTCCATTGATCAAGAATGTTTTTTGCACAGGGCCCCGCATTTCAGGGGGCCCCGCGCAAAGAACATTCTGCTTTTTTTAAAATTACATTTAAAAAAAAAAGCTGTCTCTGGCTGCTGCCGCCGCTGCAGCAGCGGCAGAATGAAGTGTCCCGCGGGGCCTCCTCTGCTCGCTGAGCCCCTCTGCAAGGGCTTTCAGATTCGCGAAGGGAGTGTCTCCCTCGCGTCTCTGTTAAGCCCGCAGGGGCTAATGGGAAAATTCCCATCAGCCCCTCGCGTCTAAAGGGGCAGATGGGAAATTTCCCATTAGCCCCTGAGGGCTTAACAGAGACGCGAGGGAGACACTCTCCCTTCGCGAATCTGAAAGCCCTTGCAGAGGGGCTCAGCGAGCAGAGGAGGCCCCGCAGGACACTTCATTCTGCTGCTGCTGCGATGGCGGCAGCGGCAGCGGCAGCAGCCAGAGCAAGCTTTTTTTTTTTTTAAATTTTGCCATAAGCCGATGGGGGGGGGGGGGGTTAGGACTGGTAATGGGCTGGGGGGGGGTTAAGTCTGGCAAGTGGCTGGGGGCTGATGGGGGATGTCTGGAAATGGGGCGATGGGGGGGTTAGGACTGGTAATGGGCTATGGGGGGGGTTAGGACTGATAATGGGCTATGGGGGGGGGGGCTAGGACAGGAAATGGGCTGATGGGGAGGGGTTAGGACTGGTAATGGGCTGTGGGATGTTGGGGGGGATAGGAATGGTACTGGGCAAGAGGGGGGTGTTAAGACTGGTAATGGGCTGTGGGCTGATGGGGGCTGTCTGGAAATGGGGTGATGGGGGGTTAGGACTGGTAATGGGCTATGGGGGGTTAGGACTGATAATGGGCTATGGGGGGGCTAGGACAGAAAATGGGCTGATGGGGAGGGGTTAGGACTGGTAATGGGCTGTGGGCTGTTGGGGGGTTTAGGACTGGAAATGAGCTATGAGGGGGTTAAGACTGGTAATGGGCGGTGGGCTGATGGGGGCTGTCTGGAAATGAGGTGATGGGGTTAGGACTGGTAATGGGCTATGGGGGGGTTAGGACTGATAATGGGCTATGGGGGGGGCTAGGACAGGAAATTGGCTGATGGGGAGGGGTTAGGACTGGTAATGGGCTGTGGGCTGTTGGGGGGGTTAGGACTGGTAGTGGGCTGTTGGGGGGGTGTTAAGACTGGTAATGGGCTGTGGGCTAATGGGGGCTGTCTGGAAATGGGGTGATGGGGGGTTAGGACTGGTAATGGGCTATGGGGGGGGCTAGGACAGGAAATGGGCTGATGGGGAGGGGTTAGGACTGGTAATTGGCTGTGGGCCGTTGGGGGGGTTAGGACTGGTAATGGGCTATGGGGGGTTAAGACTGGTAATGGGCTGTGGGCTGATAGGGGCTGTCTGGAAATAAGGTGATGGGGGTTAGGACTGCTAATGGGCTATGGGGGGGGGTTAGGACTGATGGGGGGCTAGGACAAGAAATGGGCTGATGGGGAGGGGTTAGGACTTGAGGAGGTCTGATGTGGTTAGGACTGGTAATGGGCTGTGGGCTGATGGAGGGGGGGTTTAGGACTGGCAATGAGCTATGGGGGGCTGACTGGAAATGGGCTGATGGGGTTAAGACTGGAAGTGTTCTGATGGGGGGTTAGGACTGGTAATGGGTTATAGGGGGGGCTTAAACTGAAAATGGGGTGATGGGGGGTTAGGACTGGAAGTGGGTTGATGGGGGGCTAGGACTGGTAATTGGTTGGGGGGTTGCTATGACTGGAAATGGGCTGAGTGGAAGGGGAGGCTTGAACTGCAAATAGCTGATGGGGAGGGAGCTTGGAATGGAAATGGGCTGTGAGGGAAGGGAGCTAGGACTGAAAATGGGCTGATGGAGCAGCTAGGATAGGACTGGAAATGAGCTGTTGGGGGGAGCTAAGAATGGAAATGGGCTGTGGTGGGGGCTTGAATTGAAATGGACTCATGGAGGGGCTAGAACTGGAAGTAGGCTCATGGGGGGCTTGGACTGGAATTGGGCTGAGTGGAGGGGAGCTAGGATTTGACATGGGCTGATGGTGGGGCTAGGAAATGACTAGAAATGGGCTGATGGGGGCTAGGATTGGAAATGAGCTGATGAAGGGACTCAGACTGAAAATGGATGGGGAGCTAGGACTGGAAATGGGTTGATGGAGGGGCTAGGACTGGAAATGGGCTGATGCAGGGACTAGAAGGGAATGGATGCTGGGTGAGACTGGAACTAGAAGGGAGCTGATGTTGGGGGAGGATTAGAATGGGATGGGGCTGGGAGAGTAAATTGGAGAGGGGAAAAATATTTTGTGTGGGAGGGATGAAAAATCTACAATTGGCCGGGTATTTGGAGAGTAAGTGGGGATTGAGGATGGAGGGGTAAAATTTGTGTGGATGAAATAGGAATGAGGAAAGAGCAAATGGAGAAAGATTAGTATGTCAAAGCAGATGTAGAGAGAGAGAATGGAAAAAAAACTAGAAGAGAGAAGAAAGAACAAATGGACAGCAGACGATGGACAGTTAGCAGAAAACATGAAGAAACCAGAAGAAAGTGGCTGGAGCAATTGCAACTGAAAAAAAATGCACTAAAGGTAGAAAGATATCTCTTTATTTTGAATTTATTAACTGGAATATGAAAGCTCTGGGAAATGTGCATCATTAACATCTGCGCTTTGTTTGGTACAAGAGGAAATTAATTTATAGTTTTATTTCTACAGTGTTGTTGTACATTCCAAGTTTGGCTTTTGTGGTTCCCAGTTTAATTATTGCCTTCCTGTTTCTAAATTGTGATTCCTTGTTTGGTGATGGTCTATGTTCTGCATGTGTAACTGAGCTGAGGTATTCTATTTATTTAATTCCTATTTGACATTGCCACTTGTTCTCTTTCCCCAGTATTCTCTGAAATTTATTGGTTTAATATTTGCAGTGTTGCCTTTTGATAGGTAGGGTATGGTGCTTTGTGAGTCCTGGATACGGCGGGTTTGCTATGGGTTCTAAATGGGCAGCGTTTGTAGTAGTTCCTAATGTGCCTGGCGGTTGGCACTGGATTATAGTAATGTAGAAATCTTTTAGTCTTTCTTTATCCATACACTCATTAAGAGACATGTTTACTAAAAGTTAGTGTATGGTAACATTATGCAAATAAGGCCACCTATGCAAATGAGGCCCCGCACCGAGTCTCCGCACATGGCCCCGCACCCCCCTTGGGCCGCCCCTGGATGCAGGACTGCATGTGTAGGTCTTTCCAAGTGATTTTAAAAGGCTGCACATGGGATAAAAAACTGTACAAATATTCTTTACATATGCATGGGAGCTGTTTTTTTTTAATCACTGCTTCTGCTGTGCATGAACACCCCAAGCCAGCATCACCATTTCCCCCACCTCATCACCCCTTGACCTCGATTCCCCCCCCCCCCCATCCTCTTCCTACTTTGATCCTTCCCCCCATGACCTCCTAAGCCATCCAACTCCCTTCCTGCCCCCCCCCTCCCCTGGACAGGCAAACCCCTCAACACATCCAATCCTCCTTACCCCTTCCCAAAGCATCCAATTTCCATCCTGCCACAAGCTAACTCGTTATCCCTGATCCCCATCTCCTGCCTTAATAGGGGTCCCTGGTGCCTGTCGGATAGGCACTTTAACCTTCCAAAAAAACAGAGGCATAGGGACAGTAACATGCACTGCACCACAGGTTCTGCCATAGCAACTCTACTGGGCAGACCGGAAGAACCATATCAGTCTTTATCTGCTGTCATCCACTATTACTATGCTACTATGTCACTTTACACAGGAGGATTCTTTTCTTATCATGCTGAGAAAATCTTGTAAAATACCTTTTTGATGTCCTGATGCAATTTTAGAATCTATGTTGATGCTTTTTTCTGTCTTTCGTCTAATCTCTGAGTCACTGCTACAGATGTACAAGATGATGGTGCTGCTCACTTCATTTATTACGCCTTGCAGTGCATCAATTTCACTTTTAATTACTGTCTTGCTGTTGTAATCTGATTCGAACTTGAGGAAAGCAATTTAGTCTGGAGGTTTTCTTTCATCAAGGTGTCACGGGTAATGGCAGAAGCTGCAGTAGGGTGATTAATGGCATGAGGGAAAAAACATACAGGTTTCTTTGAACATTCTCTTTAACTACAGTAATGAGAAATTCTGATTTTTCTCCTTCTGATGCAAAAATGTCCATGTAAATGCTTCATATAAGCTGTTGAAGGGGGTGAGGATATTCAGTTGGTGAAATTAAATTTGGATTTGGCTTGTGTCTTTTTATTGATAACTCATGGCAAATTACATTCAAATACAGTAGGTATTTCCTTATGCCCAAAGGGTTTTTCAATCTAGACTAGATTTACTAACGGTGTTAAGTACAATTTTTTTTGTTTTAAGTGCCGTCAACTCAGTGCTGACTCCTGGCAACCCAGCAGCCCCTATATTTTCTTGGCAAAGTATCACCAGAAGTAGACTTCCGGGCCTTTTCTTCCAGAGCAATGGAGGGTAAAGTGACTTGCCCTAGGCCAGCGATGGCGAACCTATGGCACGCGTGCCAGCTGTGGCACGCGAAGGCCTTGCAGCTGGCACGCGGGAAGGTCCGCATTTAAAAGGTCCCAAATTTAAAAAAAAAAAAAACCAAACAAACCGGCTGCTTCTGCCGCGGCAGCCTCAAGAGCTCTGCCGCGGCAGCCTCAAGAGCTCTGCCGCGGGGCCCCCCCCTGCCCGGCAGAGCCTCCCTGCATCATCTACCTTCAAGTCGCAAAACGCGGGCTTCTTTCAGAGCCGCGAGAGTTTCCTTTCTCGCGGCTCTCCCGCGAGAAAGGAAACTCTCGCGGCTCTGAAAGAAGCCCGCGTTTTGCGACTTGAAGGTAGATGATGCAGGGAGGCTCTGCCGGGCAGGGGGGGGCCCCGCGGCAGAGCTCTTGAGGCTGCCGCGGCAGAGCTCTTGAGGCTGCCGCGGCAGAAGCAGCCGCTTTGTTTGGGGTTTTTTTTTTTTTAATTTGGGCTGATAGGGGGGAAGGGGGTTTAGGACTGGTAATGGGCTATGGTGGGGAGGCTAAGACTGGAAATGGGCTGATGGGGGGGGGTAGGACTGGTAATTGGCCATGGGGGGGGCAAAGAAGGGAAATGGGCTGATGGGGGGGGGGTTAGGACTGGTAATTGGCCATGATGGGGGGGGGGCTAAGACTGGAAAGGGGCTGATGGGGGGGTTAGGACTGGTAATTGGCCAGGGGGGGGTTGGTAGGACTGGTAATTGGCCAGGGGGGGGGGGTTAGGACTGGTAATTGGCCAGGGGGGGGGGGTTAGGACTGGTAATTGGCCATGGGGGGGGGGCTAAGACTGGAAAGGGGCTGATGGGGGGTTTAGGAAAGGTAATTGGCCAGGGGGGGTGGTAGGACTGGTAATTGGCCGGGGGGGGGGTAGGACTGGTAATTGGCCAGGGGGGGGGGTTAGGAAAGGTAAATTGCCGGGGTTAGGACTGGGAATTGGCCAAGGGGGGGCTAAGACTGGAAATGGGCTGATGGGGGGGTGGTTAGGACTAGTAATGGGCCATGGGGGGTGCTAAGGCTGGAAGTGGGCTGGTGATGGTGATGGTGATGGTGATTTGGGGGGGGTAGGACTAGTAATGGGCTATGGGGTGGGGCTAAGACTGGAAATGGGCTGATGGGGGGTTAGGACTGGTAATGGGCTGATGGGGGGGTTAGGACTGGTAATGGGCTATGGGGGGGCTAAGACTGGAAATGGGCTGAGTGGAAGGAGGGCTTGAACTGCAAATAGCTGATGGGATTGGGGCTTGGAATGGAAATGGGTTGTGAGGGGGAGGGAGCTAGGACTGGAAATGGGTGAGGGGGGCTAGGACAGGAAATGGGCTGATGGAGGGGCTAGAATAGGACTGGAAATTGGCTGTTGGGGGGGGTGCTAAGATTGGAAATGGGCTGTGGTGGGGGTTTGGATTGAAATGGACTCATGAAGGGGCTAGAACTGGAAGTAGGCTCATGGGGGGCTTGGATTGGAAATGGGCTGAGGGGAGGGCCGCTAGGATTCGACCTGGGCGGATGGTGGGGCGAGGAAAGGACTAGACATGGGCTCCTGGGGGGCTGGGTTTGGAAAGGAGCTGATGGCGGGACTCGGATGGGACTGCAAATAGCTGGGGGCGCTAGGCCTGGAAATGGGCTTAGGGGGGGTTAGGACTGGAAGTGGGTTGATGAGGGGGGGCTAGGACTGGTATTGGGTTTGGGAGGTTGCTAGGACTGGAAATGGGTTGGGGGGCTGCTAGGACTGGAAATGGGCTGATGCAGGGACTAGAAGGGAATGGATGCTGGGTGAGGCTGGAACTAGAAGGGAGCTGGTGTTGGGGGAGGATTAGAATGGGATGGGGCTGGGAGAGTAAAATGGAGAGGGGAAAAATATTTTGTGTGGGAGGGATAAAAAATCTACAATTGGCCGGGTATTGGGAGAATAAGTGGGGATTGAGGATGGAGGGGTAAATTTTGAGTAGATGAAATAGGAATGAGGAAAGAGCAAAAGGAGAAAGATTAGTATGTTAAAGCAGATGTAGAGAGAGAATGGAAAAAAAAAAACCAAGAAGACAGAAGAAAGGACAAATGGACAGCAGATGGAGAGTTAGGAGAAGACACGAAGAAACCAGAAGAAAGTGGCTGGAGCAATTGCAACTGAAAAAAAATGCACAAAAGGTAGAAAAATATCTCTTTATTTTGAATTTATTAACTGGAATATGTCAGCTCTGGGAAATGTGCATCATTAATTTTTGCGCTTTGTTTAGTACAAGAGGAAATTAATTTATAGTTTTATTTCTACAGTGTTGTTGTATATTCCAAGTTTGGCTTTTGGGGTTCCCAGTTTAATTATTGTCTTCCTGTTTTTAAATTGTGATTCCTTGTTTGGTGATGGTCTGTTCTGCATGTGTAACTGAGCTGAGGTATTCTGTTTATATAATTCCTATTTGACATTGCCACTTGTTCTTTCCCCAGTAGGTCATGTATTGTTGTTCTCTGAAATGTATTGGTTTAATATTTGCAGTGTTGCCTTTTGATAGTTAGGGTATGGTGCTTTGTGAGTCCTGGTAGTACTGTTAGGATACGGCGGGTTTGCTATGGGTTCTAAATGGGCAGCGTTTGTAGTAGTTCCTAATGTGCCTGGCGGTTGGTACTGGATTATAGTAATGTAGAAACCTTTTAGTCTTTCTTTATCCATATACTCATTAAGAGGCATGTTTACTAAAAGTTAGTGTATGGTAACATTATGCAAATATTTATGCAAATGAGGCACCTTATGCAAATGAGGCTTTAATGGACGTGCTGGCACTTTGAGGAAATTCTTTGGTTTTGTGCGGCAGTTTGGGCACTCGGGCTCAAAAAGGTTAGCCATCACTGCCCTAGGCCACAAGCACTGCCAGTGGGAATTGAACCCCGATCTCTCAGGGTGTAGGCTACTCCACCAATCCTAGCATACAAGAACATGCACTAAAAACACTATTATTAATAGAGCTCTTATACTAGTAATTTTCATTGACCGCATTACCTCTCCATCAGTGTCTACCCCCTTCTCCACCTCCTCAATGTCTGCAGGTATCGGCCCCTTCTCCTACCCCCCTCCCACCCCCCAGCATCTGCCAGTAACCGCTCTGTTCTCCTCCCCTCAACCAGTATCTTCCAGTAATATCCCTCCACTTCCCCTCCCCAGCCATCATCTAGCCCCTGGCCCCTCTCCAAAGCGGCTGGAGCTTGGTCTCCTCACCTCCCCCTGCCCTGTTTTGCTCCTTTCCTCAGCCGCTGGCATGTGAGAATTTTGGAATACCAAGGCAGGCACCTCCTGTATCTCTGAGGAAGAGAACAGAGCTGCAAGGAGCAAAGGAACACGCTCTCACCACCACAACTGGCAGAAACTTAGGTCTGGCCAGGGCCAAGGTGGCCCAACCTATTCTGGCACTTATGCAAGATGTTGATCTAACAAAGTACTAATGAAACAGTTTCCAAGCCTTGAGTGCAAGGAGGCAATTCAGTGAATTAGGGACACAGTTGCCTTATCTAAACCTGGCTTTCTGTGTGCCTAATCCCTTTGCATAGATAGCTCCACTTTTAATCATGTACATGCCCTATCCTTCAACTTCCTTCCCTGTACACTTTGGGCCTGATATTCAAAAGGCTTTTACACGGTTAACAGCCAGTTAACCATGTAAATGCCTGCTAACCGGATATTCAACGGCACATACATGAGTAGTGCCGTCGAATATCCCTGACTAAGTCCCCTACACACCCCGACACTAGCCAGCTAGCATCAGGATGTGCCAGGGGCATTCAGGGATGGCATGGAGGCGGGGACTGGCACTAATCATACAGCACTAATATTGGAAGCTGCACAGTTAGTGCTTGGCACCTATAAGATAGGCAAGGATAACCCTTGTCTATCTTGTAGACACCGAGGCCAGTATCAATGCTGCATGGTTAGCCTCAGCAGCTTCCATGCAGTGCGGCCAGGTCCGGATATTCACTTCCATGGAAGTGAATATCTGGGATTTGGGGGTCAACAGGCATGGCTAAGCAGCAACGGTGGCTAGCCCTGCCCAGCTGAATATCGGGCCCTTCATATCTACACATTTGCTCAGCACAACTATTAACGCTTTCCACTTGGCTGTCCCCTCTGTAGGATATGTATATTTTCCCATTCCGATCGTTCATCCCACCTTGTAGGACATATGAATAACATGCTAGTTTATGGCCCAAAATACAACATCACTGGTTACTGTAGGATGTGTATGTCATATTGGTTGTAATTTGGGCAGTTTTCTTGTTAAAATGTATTCTGATCTGGCATGAGCAACATAGAAAATGTATACGAGTGGAAAGGGTCAACCCTTTGTATACTTCCACAGGTGTAATACAGATACTTCTGCCACCCCCTTTTGTCCAAATCACAGGAACACTTATCAATTAAAGCTGCAAACATGGTCTCAGTACTTTGGAAGGATAGAAATCCAGATCGATATTTATTTAGCAATGCTTATATACCGCTTTTCACCGGGTCAAAGCAATGTACATTCGGGTATGTATATATTTCCTTTGTCCCCAAAGGGCTCATATTCATCCAGATATATTGTATTATGTCAAAAGTCAGTAAGCTGTCAGTATTCTACAGCTTCTCAACCAACTTTCCACAAAAGGAAAAATTAGAAATTGGTCTGTAATTTCCAAGAATACTCAAATCCAAATTTTTTTTTTTGTGGATAGGTTTCATTGTTCTGAATGTAAGCACTTAAGAAAATGTCCTTCTATCAGCGAGACATTCACCACAGAAGCAATATGGCAGGCAACCTCTGCTTTTGTAGCTACAACAAACCGTAAAGGGCGAGGATCCAACAAACATGTTGTTGTGCTTATTTTTTAAGAAACTGCTATAAGCACCAACTGCATGGGTAGTTGAACACCCCCCCCCCCCCCTCCGAATTGAATCTATTTATTTATTTTACAGCTTTTTTTCTACCACTTTATCCTTCGGTCAAAGTGGTTTACAATGATACAGAACATTGGTGCCTTCCCGCTCTTCTAACTGACTCTCCTCAGTTCTTCTTTTTCCATGGAGCCAATAGGTTTAACTCCTGCCACTGATGAAGAAACCCTTGCCTTCATCGTGTATCGCTCGATACTGATTTCTTCTTCTACCCTTTATTTCCTTTTCCTTTCCTCCCTTCAAGAGAAAATATTTAAAAAAAAGCAATAATATTTTCCACTTTTCCCTCAGGACCTTCCCTGTCCCTTGAGGCCTATCCTTGGGCCTACTCTCCCACAACATGGAGAAGCCCACCAGTGGCTTTAAGAAATGTACGAATTGTGCTGGCACCATTTCAATCACTGACAAGCACGATTGGTGCCTTAGATGCCTTGGACCGGATCACATCCCTACCGAATGTGCCCTCTGTAAACAAATGACCAAAAGGGCCCTCGGGAACCAAACCAAAATGTTCAGGGAACTCTTCCCCACTGACACCCTTTCTTTGTCCTTGACCTCTTCAAGGGCGTCATCGAGTTTTCTGACCTCTAAGCACTCTAAAGAATCCATGCACGGAGAGAAGAGAACCCAAAACCCCTCTCCTTCACACCTGAAAAAGGACAAGTCTCTTCCATGAGACCCCTCGGAGATCACAAAGGATCCAAGTTGGAAGTCCAAAGACACTCCCGGTGAGCCTAGGACATCACAGGAGCAATCCTGCAAATGTTCCTGCTCATGCCAGGAGTCATTGCAGACTTCATCCGACTCCAGTCATCGGTCCAGGCATCCCCGGTGGGAGGACTTGTCCTCCAAAGCCTCGGTGGGGATTCGAGAGATTTCCAAGGCTTCGTCCTCCGCTGAACCCTCAATGCCATGCCCAGGTACAATGACAACCAGTTCTGCTCCATACAGTGAACAGGCACAGGCAACCACTCTAGAGCAGCACATGCTGACTCTAGAACGGAACTTAGCAGCTCTGCTGGCAAACTCGGTGCCAGTAGAATCCAGGCACCTTCTCTAACCCTCTTCAAATCCAGGCTGAAAACTCACCTCTTTGCTGCTGCTTTTGGATCTTGACTCACCTGATCTCCTTTTCTTTCCCCTTGCTTCATCCCTGCCTACACCTTCTGTGTTTGTCTTGACTAGATTGTAAGCTCTGATGAGCAGGAACTGTCTCTTACATGTCTGTGCAGCGCTGCGTACGACTTGTAGCGCTATATAAATGCTCAGTAGTAGTAGTAGTAGTAGTAGTAGTAGTGGTAATGCCCTCAACCCCGGAGACTCTGCCACTGGCTTCGACCTCAATGGCTCCACCGGTTTTGTCCCAGAAGGCACCGATGGTTCTGATGTCCTCAATGCCCTCGACACTGGTTCCGACGGCACCCCCGAATCCTATACCTTCTCAGTTGCCACCGAGCTCGGATCCTTCATGGTCCAGACATCAAATGGAACCGGAGGACATCGACCGACATCGCCACAGGCACCATCGATATTCTCCAGAGTACAAATTCCGATTCCTCAGACTTGGATCATCGATCACTGGACTCCGAGGTCCTTGGCGATTTTGCATCAGAGACCTCACCTCCACAATCCAGTACCCAGAGGAAGTCCCCACTGAAGGACATGTCATTTCAAGAATTCATTTGTGACTTGGCAGCAGGACTTTCCATCCCAGAAGCTTCAGAGCTGGAACCTAGTGCAGAGAAGCTAGAGATATTGCAGTACTCGACTGCACCAAAGGATGCCATTATCCTTTCAGCGCATCGCATCCTCCATAACCTAATGCTGAAAATGTGGGAGACACATAAGAACATAAGATATGCCATACTGGGTCAGACCAAGGTCCATCAAGCCCAGTATTCTGTTTCCAACAGTGGCCAATCTAGGTCATATGTACCTAGCAGTTTCCCCAAGAGACATAAGTTCCACAATGCTTGTACTGGGTCAAGCATTGATATCTTCGGTCACTTCTTAATAATGGTTTATGGACCTTTCCTCCAGGAACTTGTCCAAACCTTTTTTAAACCCAGCTACACTAACAGCCTTTACTACATCCTCCGGTAACAAATTCCAGAGTTTGATTACACGTTGAGTGAAAAAATATTTTCTTTTATTAGTCTTAAATAGTTTACCCTTTAGCTTTATTGCATGTCCCCTAGTCTTTCTATATTCTGATAAGGTAAACAATCGATCTACGTTTACCCGTTCCACTCCGTTCATTAATTTACAGACTTCTATCATATCTCCCCTCAGCCGTCTCTTTTCCAGGTTAAAGAGCCCTAACCTTTTTAGTCTTTCTTCATAGGAGTATCCTTCCATCCCCTTTACCATTCTGGTGGCTCTTCCCTGTACCTTTTCTAAAATCGCTATATCCTTTTTAAGATACGGCGACCAGAATTGCACACAATATTCAAGGTGCGGTCTCACCATGGAACGATATAGAGGCATTATAATATCTTTTGTTTTATTTTCCATTCCTTTCCTTATCATACCTAGCATTCTATTTGCTCTCTTGGCAGCCGCTGCACACTGGGCCGAGGGTTTTAACATGGTATCCACAATGACGCCTAAATCTTTTCCTGGGTGGTGGTTCCTAATGTGGAACCTTGCATCGTGTAACCATAGTTTGGGTTGTTCTTCCCTAGGTGCATAACATTGCACTTGTCCACATTAAATTTCATCTGCCATTTTGATGCCCAGTCTTCCAATTTATCAAGATCCTCTTGCAATTTTTCACAATCCTCTTGGGTTTTAACAACTTTAAATAGTTTTGTGTCATCTGCAAATTTGATAACCTCACTCGTTATTCCACTTTCCAGGTCATTTATGAATATGTCAAAAAAGCAGCGGACCCAGCACAGATCCCTGGGGTACACCACTATTCACCTTTCTCCATTGGGAAAATTGGCCATTTAGCCCTACCCTCTGCTTTCTATCTTTTAACCAGTTCCTGATCCACAATAGTACATTGCCTCCTATCCCATGACTCTTTAGTTTTGCCAAAAGTCTCTGATGAGGGACCTTGTCAAAGGCTTTCTGAAAGTCCAGATACACAATATCAACCGACTCACCTTTGTCCACCTGTTTATTCACTCCTTCAAAAAACATAACAGATTAGTAAGACAAGATCTTCCTTGTCTAAAGCCATGTTGGCTGTCTCCCATTAGGTTGTGACTATCTACATGCTGAGTAATTTTATTCTTTATGATGGTTTCTACCATTGTTCCCGGTACTGACGTCAGGCTCACTGGTCTGTAGTTCCCGGATCACCCCTGGAACCCTTTTTAAAAATTGGTGTTACATTGGCGATCCTCCAATCTTCAGGTATTAGAGATGATTTTAATGATAGTTCACAGATTACTGATAGCAGTTCTGCAATCTCATATTTCAGTTCTTTCAACACCCTTGGATGTATACCATCCGGCCCAGGTGATTTGCTACTCTTCAGTTTATCTAATAGTTGTAAGACATCTTCCCGATGTATCGATATTTCCTTCAATTCTTCCGCACCTTTAAATACCACTTCAGTCATGGGTAACATCCCTACATCTTCCTCAGTAAAGACCGAAGCAAAGAATTCATTCAGTCTCTCCGCTATCGCCTTGTCGCCTCTTAGTGCTCCTTTAACCCCTTTATCATCTAATGGACCAACTGACTCTCTCACAGGTTTTTTGCTACGAATGTACTTGAAAAGGTCTTTATTTCGTGTTTTTGCTTCCGCAGCAAGCTTCTTCTCAAATTCTCTCTTTGCCTGCCTTATCAATGCCTTGCATTTGACTTGCCAGTGCTTGTGCTGCTTCCAGGTTTCGTCATTTGGCTCTTTTTTCCATTTCCTGAAAGATGCTTTTTTGGCAACAACAGCCTCTCTGACCTCACCTTTAAACCATGCTGGCAGTTTTTTGGACTTCCTTCCACTTTTCTTAAAGCGTGGAATACAGCTGGTCTGGGCTTCCAAGATAGTATTTTTCAACAACACCAAGCTTGATGTACGTCTTTAACCTTCGCAACTGCTCCTTTTAGTTTTTTCTTAACTGTTTTCCTCATTTTATCATAGTCTCCCTTTTGAAAGTTAAAAGGTAGTACTGTGGATTTCCTTACTATCCCTCCTCCACTAATTAAATCAAAGGTGATCATGCTATGATCACTATTGCCAAGTGGCCCCAACACCCTTATCTCTTGCACTAGATCTGGTGTTCCACTACGGACTAGGTCTAATATGGCTTCCCCTCTGGTCGGTTCATGAACCAGCTGCTCCAAGAAGCAGTCATTTATTTCATCTAGGAACTTTATCTCCCTAGCATGTCCTGACGTGACACTGACCCAGTCGATACCAGGGTAATTGAAATCACCCATTATTATTACTGCGCTGTAACTTTTGTTAGCTTCCTTGATTTCTTTGAGCATTTCATCATCCATTTGGTCATTCTGGCCAGGTGCTTGATAGTACACCCCCACTGCCATCGCCTTCCCCCTTTTATATGGAATTTCAATCCATATAGATTCTACAGCAGATTTTGTTTTCTGCAAAACTTTAATCCTTTCTGAGTCAATGCCCTCTCTAACATAGAGCGCAACCCCTCCACCAATTTGATCAGCTCTATCATTACGATATAGTTTATACCCAGGTATCACAGTGTCCCATTGGGTGTCCTCCTTCCACCATGTCTCTGATATTCCAATCATATCTAACCTTTCATTTAGTGCTATATATTCTAACTCTCCCATCTTATTCTTTAGACTTCTAGCATTTGCATACAAGCATTTTAGAGAATGTATTTTATTCATGTTAATTTGGCTATTGTTAGACATGGGTAAAGTGGGATCTTTAAACTCTGTCTGCTCCATACTTGAGGGCATTTGGGCTACTTTACTCTTTTGTGGAACCTCTCTGCTTTTGGTAGTATCCTTCAAGGGTACATTCTTCCGAACCATCCGCTCTTGGGCGACTGTCGGCTTTCCCCTAATATCTAGTTTAAAAGCTGCTCTATCTCCTTTTTAAAGGTTAATGCCAGCAGCCTAGTTCCATCCCGGTTAAGGTGAAGCCCATCCCTTCGGAAGAGCCCCTCCTTTCCCCAGAATGTTCCCAGTTCCTAACAAATCCAAAACCCTCATCTCTGCACCATTGTCTCATCCATGCATTGAGATTCCGGAGCTCTGCCTGCCTTTTGGGTCCTGCGCGTGGAACAGGAATCATTTCGGAGAATGCTACCCTGGAAGTTCTGGATTTCAACTTCCTACCTAAAAGCCTAAATTTTGCCTCCAGAACCTCCCTACCACATTTTCCTTTAACTATCTCCCCCATAAGCCACCAATTTGATACTATGTATCGAGTCCCCGAATGCGTCGGCTTTCAGAAGTCACAGTTTCCCCACCATTCTATAGTGGTGGAATCGGAGATGCGCCACATTAAAAGTGGTAAAACCCACACATCCATTCCTCCAGGTCAGGAATTGAGGACCCTTGATTCCTTCTCTCGCCATACTTTCCAGGCTTCCGTGTTAGCTAGCCGAATCAACTCCTACATCCTCTATATGGGGATGTTCCTCAAGGAGCTGAATAAGGACTGGGAAGGCTTTCTAACTTTCCTCCCAGAAGAGAAACATCCAGCCTTCCAAGCAGTCTTGTCCCACAGCCAAATATGTCAAAGTTTATGAACAGGGCTGCTTTTGATGTGTTTGAATTCTCTAGTAGAGTCTCTTCCATAGCCATTGGAGCAAGGCTTCAATCCTCTGACTCAGAACAGTGGGTACAAGACAAGCTAGCTAACATCCCCTGTACAGATGAGAACCTGTTTGGAAAGAACTGGCATGAGAAGGCCGGTGAGCTGGAAACTGATGATACCACCCTCAAATGACTGTCGAGGAACACATCTGACCCCTCTAAAAAGAAGGCCCAATCAAAAAAAAACCCTCTATGTCAAGAAGAGAAGGTGTTATCAGTATTCCCAGCCCACCTAACCTTCACAGCAGAAACAGCAGGGACCCAAACAGGCCAAAAAGCCCAGGCTGTCAAAACAGCAACCACAGCTGCAGCTACCAGCAGCCACCACATCATCTTTTTGACTCCCACCTCGGGAGCATAGCCAGTCCATCCCATTTAGATGTACTACCCATTCCAGGACAACTCTCAAAATTCCTCACGCAATGGAGGAACATCACCTTGGACAGATGAACCCTAACCATCATTGAGAATGGATACCATCTCAACTTTCAGGAGCTCCTCCCTTGCCACTTCAGAAACCAAGCTCCTTCAAAGGACTCCCTCAATGCTTTTCTTCAATAGGAGGTTACCTCTCTCCTAACTCAGGGAGCCATAGAACTGGTACCTCCTCATTCCAAAGAAGTCAGGAGGCCTCAGGCCCATTCTGGATCTCCAAGACCTCAACAAGTTCCTAGTAAAAGAAAAATTCAAGATGATCTCACTGGGAACCCTTCTTCCTCATCTCCAACAAAACAACTGGCTTTGTTCCATGGACCTCAAAGAGGCCTACATGCTCACAGGCAATATCTCAGGTTCATATGCCAAGGAGTGCAATATCAATACAGAGTTCTTCCCTTTGGCCTAGAGTTTTCACAAAATGCATGGCCGTGGTAACAGCTCATCTGCGCATCAACAAAGTTTTTTTTAATTTCCCCTACTTTTGGCGAATGGCTCTTAAAGGCAGACTCCCCTCGAGAATTCTGCTCAGCCCAGTCCAAAACCGTAGGACTTCTGAAGTCTCTAAGATTCATGATAAACTTTCCAAAATCACACCTCATCCCCACCCAAAAGCTGGATTTTATCAGAGCCATCCTAGACACCACCCAGTGCAAGGCCTTTCTCCCATGAGACCGAATGCAAAGGCTCATACTTCTAGCGAACAGCATGCGTCATTGCCAACGTGCACTAGCACGCTCCTTCTTAAAGTTACTGGGACACATGGTCTCCACCGTTCATGTAGTCCCACCCGCCAGGCTTCACATGCGGCAAACACAATGAACTCTATTGACTCAGTGGTCCCAGGACACAGGAGATCTGCATGCTTCCATCCAAATAACGCCTCCCATGGCACACTCTCTCCAATGGTGGTCTGTTCCAGAGAATCTCCTCAAAGGGTCTCCATTTTGACCCCCCAACCCGCAGCATACCGTAACCGCGGATGTTTCAAAGTACAGATGGGGAGCTCACCTAGATGTTCTCTCCATGCAGGGCCTTTGGACTGCTCAGGAATCCAGACAATAAATAAATCTCCTGGAACTTCTAGCAGTGTCGAGAGCTCTTCACGTCTTTCAGAATCATCTCTCCATCAGTTCTATCCTCATACATACGGACAATCAAGTAGCAATGTTTTACATAAACAAACAAGGAGGAATAGGCTCCCTTCCCCTATGCCAGGAAGCTTGCCAGCTATGGAACTTTGCCATTCAACAACACATAGAGTTGAGAGCAGTCTACATTCCAGGTCAGGACAATCTACAAGCGGACAAACTCAGCCACTTGCTCCAACCTCATGACCATACAGTGACCAATCACCTGTTCAACACCTGGGTAACTCCATGGATTGACCTCTTTGCTACTCAACTGAATGCCAAACTTCCCCACTTCAGCTGGAAGATCCCCTCAGACTCAGCATCGTGGACGATGCCTTCATGATTCACTGGGGTTGGGATCTGCTTTATGTGTTTCCCCCCACACCCCTAATACAGTAAACAGGGTAGTCAACTTGGAGAACTTTGATAAATGTGAGTGGGGTAACTATTTGCATTCTTGTATTGTGGGGGCTGTGGTAGGGGGATTGATGGGATTTTCAAGGGCAGGCTGGAGAGGGGAACTGCTGGAGGGCTATGTTAATGGGTTGCATTCTTTGAATATGTGCGTTTTGAGCGCTTTCCTAATCTACCCTTGTCACCTCTTCAATATTTTCTCTCAGCTGATGTAGATCTGGGATACTAAAGAGTTGACAAGGGAGGTAGATCTAATGTTGGGGATGCCCAAGCATTCATGGAACTGGGACCTATGGCTATTTATGCATTGCAAGTAATCGTATATATTTTGGAAGAGGTGGGGCACTGTGATGGTCTTCCCTCCCTTCACAATGGAACATTCTAATCTCACCCAATATATCCTACATTTCCTATGATTCACCCTCTCCCATGAGGCAGCTCAATTGTCTGGGGTGGCTTGTCCCATGGAAGCATTAGTAAACTTTATGTTAATCTTCAGGAATTTCCTTTCTTGGATACTGTGATCTTTCTGCAGCCCTCTGATAAATTCAGACATGGTGAGATGAAAGCACTTGGCTACCTTACATCAAGAAAGGAGCTCCCCATTCTAGAAGTGTATAATGCTGGTGTGGAAGCATTTCAACTGCTGATGATAAATGATGCAGATAGTAGATTTTCATTCAAGAAACAGGTAAATCGAGACAAATTATATAATCCAACATTAACATAGAACATATACTAGAACCTTTTTCTTTGTTTCTCTCTATAGACAGGTTTATTTATTTATTTTTATTTATTTAACAGTTTTATATACCATCCTTCTTCAATTCAAGACGGTTTACAAAGAACAAAACTTAACAGCGTAGCATGGCTGTTTTACATGGAACAGAACTTTAGATAACATTGAACTTTTAGTAAATGAGAATATATGGTACCATCAGGTAACTATTTACACATTTACAAGAGCATGAGAAGGGGTCATTGAGAGAGAAGTATTTTAGGGCAGAAGAGAGAGGGGAGAAAATGTGCAGGGGTCATAGAGGGGGGAAGTTAAGGTGGTATGAAGAAGTGTTCATAGAATAGGTGGGCTTTGAGTCTCTTTCGCTACTTGAGCACAATGACTTCAGGACAGACTTCCAGGCTATTACATCCCAACTGGATTATGGAAACATTCTCTATCAAGACCTTCCAAAGTACTGTCATGCATGGCATCCCTTAGTGGCCAATGGTGGTAAGGGCATGCTGTACAACATATTTATTTTCAAGGAGCATGGGGTATTTTAAGGCCAAAATGGAGATTGGTCTTAGGTATCGCAGCTCCTTGTGAGAACTCAATGATTAAGTCACGAGTGTAGGGAAACAAGGCTTTTATTTCCCCTCTGTGCAAGGGTTCATTAAGACACTAGAAATTAAAGAATGTCCTTTGTTCATAAAGGCTCCAGTAATAAGCAGGTAAAACCAATTGTTAATATCTTCACAATTAGTTGAAAGGTTAAAGGGAGGAATTCAATTCATTCCAGGACAAAGCAATTAAACAAGACTTCTTCTTATTTACAAGGTGGCTATGGATTCTAGGCTAGAAGCCATACACAAACTACAATCCATAGCTTCTTCCTGAGGAATGAGAATAGTGTTTGCATTTTCTATTTCCATAAATTCTGCTTCACTACTTTCCCCCTCAGAGCACACGCTGTCCCTGGCAGTTACAGGTTTATATGGACTGTCTCTGGTATCTTGCCTCCAATAAGACTGTGCTTTAAAGTCTTTTGGTAGTTCTTCAAACCACTCTGGTTTCTTTCCTCTTCTTATAAAGTGAGCTTTAGTTTTAGCAATGCTTTTAGGAGTTAAGCTTTCATTAGCAGGAATAAAACTTCCATACCTTGAGTTTCTGTAGCTTGAAGCTCTGGAGCCTTCTCTCTCATGAACGTCTCTGTGACAACAGGTTTTCTGTTGGTAGCTTCTGGGCAGTGCTGGACTTCCTGAAAGCTTAGTAAAACCTGGTGCGGATTCTCCAGCTCTATGCTTCAGTGACACAGTAGCTTTGTTAGGAACTCTTTTCCCTCGGGTACCTGGTAAAGCTTCTTCAGCATACTCCAATGCCTGCAGGCTTTCCTCCAAACCTGGCTCTCTGGCTCTCCGTGTATGTCTTTCAGCTTTGGACTCAGGAACGTTGCTTAAGCAGGGAGTGGCATACCCTCCAGCCTGACTGCTTTCTTTAGCAGACTCCCTCTGAACAGCGGCTCTCGTAGCTTGGCCCCTCTGAACTCTACCTCTGTGGATTCTGTCCTTTTGGGCTTGCTCAAGGAGGATTCCTTCTTTCAGGTCTCTCCTTCCTTCTTCAGCCGTAATCCTTGTTCCTTCTCCTTCTGCGTCTGTGTCTGTGGCTGCTTCTGAATCTGCTTCTTCATCTGCTTCTCTAGCATTAAGCTTCCGTTTATAAAGGGATCTTCCCTTTGAATCTCCCGGGCTCAATTCCAGGTGCAACTGGTTAGATCTCCTAGCCTCATTAACCTCTGTAGAATCACTTCTGCCCCCTCTAGCTGTGCTTTGAGGTAATTGCACACCTAGAGCTCTGTGAAAAACAGAGTTTCTTTTCAACTCTGCATCTTTATTGGCACCAGCCTCATGACAGTACACTCTGTATCCATTACAAATGGCTCAAAATACCACTGCCAGAATAATTGCCAGGATCTCTAGATTTCAACATATTTATTTATTTATTTATTTAACATGTTTTGTATCCCGCCTTTTCCTTCAATCAAAGCGGTTAATACAGCACAAAGTTAAACAAAGGTGAGGGAAACATACATTGCATTATCATTACATCACAACAAAACACTAGGAGTACAAACAGGGAACACAGTACATAACTTACATTACATTACCTTACATTAACTACAAACAGCATATCGCTGAACAGAATGAGCATATAGCAGCAGATAGTGGGTCTCGCACGGTCCACCGCCTAAGGGCCACGCCAAAGGGCCCTCTTGCGAGGCCCTCAGGCGCGGGCCCGCAAGGCACGGGCGCGCCATTGCTGAAGGGATTTTAAATGATTTGAAAAGTGCTCAGATTGGCTGCAGTTTTCTCTCACACACAGTTCCCAACCAAGTAGGCACAGCTGATTCTCACTCACTGCTCACAGGATCGTTGGAGCCTTTGCTGAAGGGATTCTAAATGATTTGAAAAGTGCTCAGATTGGCTGCAGTTTTCTCTCACACACAGTTCCCAACTAAGTAGGCACAGCTGATTCTCACTCACTGCTCACAGGATCGTTGGAGCCTTTGCTGAAGGGATTCTAAATGATTTGAAAAGTGCTCAGATTGGCTGCAGTTTTCTCTCACACACAGTTCCCAACTAAGTAGGCACAGCTGATTCTCACTCACTGCTCACAGGATCGTTGGAGCCTTTGCTGAAGGGATTTTAAATGATTTGAAAAGTGCTCAGATTGGCTGCAGTTTTCTCTCACACACAGTTCCCAACTAAGTAGGCACAGCTGATTCTCACTCACTGCTCACAGGATCGTTGGAGCCTTTGCTGAAGGGATTCTAAATGATTTGAAAAGTGCTCAGATTGGCTGCAGTTTTCTCTCACACACAGTTCCCAACTAAGTAGGCACAGCTGATTCTCACTCACTGCTCACAGGATCGTTGGAGCCTTTGCTGAAGGGATTCTAAATGATTTGAAAAGTGCTCAGATTGGCTGCAGTTTTCTCTCACACACAGTTCCCAACTAAGTAGGCACAGCTGATTCTCACTCACTGCTCACAGGATCGTTGGAGCCTTTGCTGAAGGGATTCTAAATGATTTGAAAAGTGCTCAGATTGGCTGCAGTTTTCTCTCACACACAGTTCCCAACTAAGTAGGCACAGCTGATTCTCACTCACTGCTCACAGGATCGTTGGAGCCTTTGCTGAAGGGATTCTAAATGATTTGAAAAGTGCTCAGATTGGCTGCAGTTTTCTCTCACACACAGTTCCCAACTAAGTAGGCACAGCTGATTCTCACTCACTGCTCACAGGATCGTTGGAGCCTTTGCTGAAGGGATTCTAAATGATTTGAAAAGTGCTCAGATTGGCTGCAGTTTTCTCTCACACCTACCCTCAAGAACCTCCAGCCCCGCTATTTGTCCCCCTGCTGGCATGTCAATATCTTCCCCATACGTACAACAAGTTTGTACGGGGAGGCCTAGATGGGGGCGGGAGGAGGCATTCTGGAGGCGGACATAGGGTAAGGAATGGGTGGGCCATAACTTCAGATGTACAGGGCCAATTCAGAGGTCGGCCCTGTATGTCCGGGGTCTCGAATCTAGATGGGGGACTCTAGACGGAGGGGGATCGCAGTGCGGGACCAAGGGATACGGGTGAGAGGGCACAGGGATTTACCACAGCCCGACCCAGACCTTGGAAGGCTGGATCGGGGGTCAGGCTGTGGGGAACAGGTATCTGGGTTAGGCGGGCCAGGATGATATGGCACTGTGGCTCCATTCACGGGACCGGCTGAGATAGCCAGATAGACACTGGGATGTACAGCTGGACAGAATCGGATCCAGGCCTGCACATGCAGATGCTAGACCTGATTCTGATCCTGAGAGATCCGTGAGATCAGAATCGGGTCTAACTTTGCACGCCCGATTCTGCATGGCCATACAGGGGGCTGGACATGCATTAATGGAATTGGCCTATTGGTGTTTATATTCAATAAAATGTGAAACCATCGGGGCAGATATTGTGCTGTTAGAAATCCTGCAAAAATGTTCGTTCAAGCACTTGCGAACTTTTCAAATCATCTGACATAACCACTTCCGCATACTATATGTCAGGCAGTAATCATGCCACATCTAGATTATTGCAACCTGATACTTCAAGGCCTACCCAAAAACACAACTCAGACCTTGCAAATAGCACAAAATACTGCAGCCAAACTAATCACTGGATCAAAAAGGCAAGAGCACATCATTCCCATACGATCCCAGATAAAATACAAATCAATAATGACATTCAAGACTTTGCACAACCAGTCTGCTGACTACTTAAAACAGCTAATACAGATGGTACCAGATATTCAATCAAGGAGGAAGCGACATCAAAACAACCTCTCGACCACATCCATCAAGACCAGAACCTCCCAAACAACACTACAAAGAACGTTCAAATACTTCAGTCTGTCCCTCTGGAACTCACTCCCATATATATTAAGATTAACTACAGACACCTCTGACTTCCCAAAAAATGTAAAAACTCACCTGTTCACTGAATACTTCGACAATCCACTAGAAATGCAGCCTTAACACACAAAACTTCTGCCAATCATCCCTCCCATATTATCGTATGCTATCCTAAACTGAGTTTCTTATACTACAAATGTAAATAGTTGTTGAAATGTTACACAGTTCAACTTTGTGATGTATATAGTTATAATTTTAACTGTTCCATGTAAAGCTGTTGTGTTCAATGTAAACCGGCTTGATAATACTGAAAGGCAATATATAAGAAATGCTAAATAAAGGAGGGGAAAGGGGGGAGAGGGGAATATTGTAAATTCTTTTTTTCTTGCTGTATTTGTATGATTGATTTGCTGAGGAATCCAGGTCTGAGAGATCACTAGAAATGCCATTTTTTGAGGTATTTGTTGTTTTTTTTATATTTTGTTTTGCATGTTCTGTATTATTTGGTTTTCAATAAACAGAGTTTACAAAAAAAAAAAAAAAAAAAGAAATGCTAAATAAATAAATAGACAAATGATAAGGTAAACAACATTACATGACGTACAAGAGGTGTTAAATCGTGATCTAAACTTCTCCAATGTAATTGGATAAGACCAACAAGGCCTACTAACGTATTGGCACACATAGCATTCTGTCCTTTTGAACAGTCCCCCCCCCCCCAACCCCTCCAGCTCCCTCAAACCTTTGCCTTTCCCCATATCTCTGCTCTTGGTCCCATAGCCCTAATCATACCACTCATCCAGTCATCCTGTCCCCACTGTCCTCCTAATCTCTGGTCAATTTCTAAATCTCTATTATCCCCCTCCCCCCGAGCACATATGGATCCCTTCAGCAGGTGATGAACTCTCATTTGAAGAATGTTCAGTATAGCCAAAGAAACATTTTCTTTTGCTCCTCCGGCAGTATCAATGCTCAGTACAGCCACAGGAGCATTTGCTTTTGCTCTGGTAGCTATATTGCGGGATATTGTTTAATACAGCCATGGGATCAAAAGCAAAAGCTTCTGCAGTTGTATTGTTGTGGGGGGAGGAGGTGGCTGGGATTGGAAATCTGCTAGAACTTGGCTGGGGGACTGGGAATGGGCTAATGCTAGGCTTGGGGAGCTAGGACTGGAATGGGCTGATAATAGGCCTTGGAGTGGGGGATGACAGTGGGCTGATACTGGAGCAGGGGAATTAAAAATTGGCTGATATAGGGGCTAGTGGAATTAATGAGACTGGCAATGGCTGATACTGGAAATGGGCTGATATTGGGACTGGGAGTATGGGACTGTAAATGGAATGATACCAAGAACTGGAGGGATATGGAACTGGAAATGGGTTGATAATGGACATGGGGGATGAGTTTGGACAGGCAATCCGCTGATACTAGGGCTGGAACTGGAAATGGGTTGATATTGAGGCTGTGGGAGGCAGGTACTAGAATTGAACTGATATTGGGGCTGGGGGTATGGGACTAGATATGGGATGGAGCAAGGACTGGAGGGGGTCTAGGACTGGAAATGGGTGATACTGGGCATGGGGAGTGGACTGGAACTGGCAATGGGCTGATACCGGGCTGGGGGGATGACTTATACTGGCAATGGGCTGATACTGGGGCTGGTACTGGAAATGGGCTGATATTGAGGCTGGAGGGACTGGCACTGGACTGATTCTTGGGCTATGGGGGGCTGGTACTAGTAATGGGCTAACACTGGGTTGGAGGGACTGAAAATGGGCTGATATTGGGGCTGGGTGTATGAGACTAGATATGGGATGATTCAAGGACTGGAGGGGGTCTGGGACTGGAAATGGTTGATACAAGCATGGAGAAGCTGGGACTGGAAATGAGCTGATTTTGGGGCTGGAGGGACTGGAAATGGGCTGATGCTGGGAATGGGAATGGTTCATTTACAAGTTACTCATTATTACCCACCGAGTCCTCTACATTAGCACCCCCAGTTCCTTGCCGACCTCATTCACCTCCAACCCATCCCTCGCCTCCTCCACTCTGCACATGGCAACCACCTCTTCCTTCTGTCTCCATCCCAGGCTCATCTTGATCTCACTCGCCGCTCAGCCTTCTTCTTCCTAAGCCTTCCCTCTGGAACTCACTGCCACACTCCCTTTATACAGAATTATCCTTCCCCCGGTTCAAGGCCCTACTCAAGACCCACCTCTTTCACCAGGCCTTTGACCTCCCCTCCACCTCGGACTACCGTGACTCTCCCCCGCTGTGGGCCCTACCCTCGAGAATACATCCCCCCTGTAGATCCTCTGTCCCTGTTCTCCTCCCTTCCCCCCTTCCCTCCTTGCTCCCCTAGCTGGTAACTAGTGTCTTCCTTCTGTCTTTGTCTTTCTTTTCTCCCTTTTGCTCTCTGTCTTCTCTTTCCTATCAGTTAATGGCGTTTCTTTCTCTTTTATGGCAGCCTATGTTTTATTGTACACCGCCCTAATGCTTATGCATGGGCGGTATATCAAGCCTCGCAAATAAAGATAAAGGAAATGGTTGATACTAGGCATGGAGAAGCTGGGACTGGAAATGGACCAATATTGGGGCTGGAGGGACTGGAAATGGGCTAATGCTGGGACTGAAAATTGGCTGATACTGGGGCTAGGGAGGATTGGATTGGAAATGGGCTGATACTAGCTCTTGGGAGATGAGTCTGGAAAAGGGCTGAGACTGGAAGGGGAACGTTGGTGGGGATCTGGGACTGGAAGGGAGCTAATTCTAGGGCTGGGATTCTGGGATTGAAAAAGTGCCGATGCTGGCAAATGCTAGGGTTGGGGTGGGAAAAAAGGAGATGCTGGGAGTGAGAAGGGAGAGGAGGACAGATATTGTGGGGAATGGAGAAGAAGCAAGTCAACCAGAGGAAGGTTGAGAGGGTGTAGTAGAAGGATTCATGCTGGGATAAGAAGGAAGAAAGACAAGGTTTATGAATATTGGAGAAGGATATAAATGGTTGGGTGCTGAGGAAGGGGAGTAGGAGGCAGGAGTACAGGTACTAGGAACATTCAATGTGAAAAAGCAGGAACTCTGACAGGTAGAGACTCTGACGGATGAGCAAACAGAATAAAAACTAAGATATGCTGAGGTATTGGGAGTTTAAGTAGAGACTCAGGGCTTGGGTGGAATTGTGAGCGGGCACAGAGTTGCTTGGGGAGAGGGGGGATAATAGAGATTAAGAAATTGACCAGAGATTATGAGGGCAGTGGGGACAAGATGATTGGGTGAGGGGTATGATTAGGGCTATGAGACCAAGAGCAGAAATATGGGGAGAGGCAAAGGTTTGAGGGACCTGGAGGGATTGGGGGACTGTTCAAAGGATAGAATGCTATGGAGTGGCTGAGAACTACAGGAAGGGATAAGCCTTCCTTGACGAAGGTGAAAGAGGGTAGAAATAGGAGAAGTGAAAGGGGAAATTGAAGCCTGGATGGGGGTAAGACATAAGAAAGGGCCTGAAAGTGAAGAGATAATGAATGCTATGGAATGTGCTGGGGCTGACTAAGGGGTAAGAAGCAGAAGGTGGTAAATGAGACTGGGGAGGAGATGAGTAGAGAGAGAGGAAATGGTGGACTAGAAAGTGGGTGAAAGATGGGGGTGGGATAGAATGATGGCAAAGGAATGAGACAGATGTGGAATGGAAGGACTAGTGAAGTAAGGTTAGGAAATGGAAAGCTGGTAAGTAGGTGAATGGTGAAAAGAGGGAGACTGAAGTTTGAAGGAAGGAGAAAGAGGAATGGAATGAAGCTATAGTTAGGTAAAAGGCAAATGAGAGAAATATGGTGAGTCTGGGAGTGGTCCATATGAGTGAATAATTATGCTCTATCAGACTGACATATTCAAAGGCAATTAGGTGTTTGCTGGCAATGCATAATTAACCTAACTGTGCGTTTTCAAAGAATATACAGACAATATTAGTTTGTTTAGATTGCAATTGGCCAGATACAGTATTATCTGTATACTTGTGGGACATGTTAGGAGAGGAACAAGGGCAGGCCAAAAAATGATCCAGATAGTGGCAATATTCAGCCACTATTCAGGTAAGTTACTCATTTAGTTTAGGCTTGCAGAATATCAGGTCTAGCCTAAACAGATAATACAATGACCATTCCATCACTCTCTGTATATTCAGCGCTGCTATCTATATGGATAGTGACATAGAAAACACAGATTAAGTTAAAAGGAAGGATGGTATTTAAGAAGCCAGTGGGCTGAAAATGTATCTTGTTTGTGGAGCTTGCACTGCAAACTCGGACCCAAGGAGCAGGGGCGCAAAAGCAAAAGTTGTCTCAGGGTGCTACAACCTCTTGAGCCCACCTTGCTGGGAGTGCATGTTTTCCCCTACCTGGATGATTGGTTTGATCAAGAGTGCCGCTTAGGAAGGAATTTGCAAATCAAAACGGCTCGCAATTTGGGTGCTGGAACTACTAGGGTCTGTAATAAATTACCCAAAGTCCCACCTTCTGCCCACTCAACAATTAGAATTGATAGGAGGCCTGCTCAACATGACTGAAGCAAGATCCTTCCTTCTGCATGACAGACTCTCTAGGCTAACAGCAATGGTGTGGGAGGCTCAACTGAGTCAGCAGGTGACCGCTCGTAAGATGTCAGCATTATTAGGCCACATGGCCTCAATGGTACATGTAACACCCTAAACGTGTCTATATCAGAAAGGCTCAGTGGAAGCTAAGAACCCAGTGGTCACAGGCTTTGAGACATCTCAGAGACTGTTCATCACTGATCTTCTCATACAGTCTCTAAACTGGTGGAATGTTCCATTCAATCTGGCCAAAGGTCTTCCCTTCCAAATTACTCTACCCCAAAAATTGTTGATGACAGATATGTCCAAGATAGGTTGGGGAACTCAACACCCAGGGTACTTGGTTCCATCAGGAAAGTCTCCATCATATCAACTTCTTGGAACTAAGAGCCATTGTGAATGCTCTAAAGACTTTCAAAAATCAGTTGCCCAATCAAATTGTTCTAATTCAAACAGACAGACAATCAAATAGCAATGTTCTACATCAGGCAAAATGGGCTTGTACCTCATGTGTTAGGGAAACAGTCAGGCTGTGGAAATCTGCCAACCCCCATGGCATGGACTTAAGGGCCACTTACCTACAAGGTGAACAATGCCTGTCCACCAAAGTAGTGATTCAAGTCCTTCATCCCCATGAATGGACCCTGGACAGGGATGTCATAAGTCGCATCTTTTGGGAGTGGGCACCCTTCAATAGATCTTTTTGCAACTCCTCAGAAAGCCCAGGGAGATCGGTTTGCTCCAGAGTAGGGTAACGCAGCAAACTAGCCTTGCATACCTTCCTCCTTGATTGGGGGGGAAGATCTTCTGTATGAGTATCCTCCAATACAAAGACCCTCCTGAAGCTCAAAACAGACTGAGGCATGATGAGTCTCATTGCTCTTATTGGCCTAGGCAACCATGGTTCCCTCTCCTTCTGGAATTCTCCAGTCAGGAATCAATTCAGCTGGGCCACTCACTGAATATGGCCCCAGCACTGAATATCTGGGTCTAAAGTTCAGTGACGATCGATAGCCACTTTATATCGGCAAGCCACCACCGCTGAATTTTGGGCCCAGAATTTTTTTTTATCATGGATATAGTACTGATTCACACAGAACTTCCAGTTTTGTATGTAAACCTGGCTGCTTCATACAGTAGCCAAATCCTTTTTTTTTTTAATACTTGGATAGCCTTGGTACAATTACCCTTAGGAGACATACATAAGGGATTTATTTTCCCATGCACTACATAGGTGCTTCCCATAGCACTTACTTAACACTTTTGGGCCTGTGGCTCTTTCATTACTGGATCTCTTTTTGGATTCTTTTCTCTCAAGAAATTTACTTCTCTGAAATGCTTTTCCTTTCCAGGAATTCCTTGGCACTATTTTAAAAACTGTGTTTCTGTAATTTTCTCTAACTTCAACTCGCGCACACTTTCCCATACTGGGCCATCTCACTTTTATTCTGCTCTCCCATTGCCTGTTCTATCCTTTTTTCTTTTCAAAGACCTCTTTACCTTTTGCAAATCTGACTTAGGACACAAATATCCCAGCGAATGTGCACCTTTCTCACAAGCTCACTTGTTCCTTTATCCACTATTCATAGACATCCTCAGCAATCTTCTCTATTCACCGAGTTCCCTCTTCTCAGCAGGTCTCAAAAATTATCTTTCTACAGTATATGGTTACCAGATGGCCCTGATTTTTGGGAATTGTCCCTATTTTTGAGGTAATGTCCCAGATTCCATGGGCTCTAATTGCTTCCTGTTTCTGATTTCAGTGTGGACAGAGTCAAGGACATTGTTTCTCCTGCATACTCCTCTGAAAAAAAGAGAAGGAATTTTACAAATATATAGATATTTATCTATGGGGTTTATTTTAGAAGTCCTATTCACAATTTGGTTATCTGCAAACAGGCAGGCAGGCGCCCAAATCACAGAGATGACACTGGAGTCGTTTTAGCAGCCGGGTCTGTGGTTGTCTCCAGCACGAGAACGTCCAAGTCTGAATGGAGGTGCAGCCGGGGCATTTCTAAGAACTTGAACATCCCAGCCTGATCTCAGACATGCCCTGGATGTCCCATTTAAGTTATACCTACTCTAGGCATGAACAGGCATCTGTCTGGAAGGCGTGGAGAAGGAGCTACACTGCCACCCCCTGTATTTTCCAATATATCAACGTAACACTGACGGAGAATGGGGACTTACGATTTCACTTTGCTGTTCCACGGCACATCCTCTTCTGTTAGCCTTCCTGAGATGGACGGTCCCGACCCAAGTGTCCCTAATGGGAAGGTCCTATGTGCCCGGCCGCATGCATGTCCACATCGGGTAGATCTATGTTCCTGAAATCAGCCAGAGACATGTTCTGCCTTGGACATCTCTTATTTCACTTGGGCGTCCTTTCTAAAATCACCCTCCAAATGTATAAAATAAAGTTTAAGCATATATGTATGTATGCACATTTGTAACTCGAAGAGCTGCTGCTGTCTTTTATTAAACTTTTGAGATTACTGAATGGTATTTAAATCAGTCATTTTGAAATATATGGGATAAAGATGCTCGCGGACTGAGGACCCCCTGTTCCTCCCAGCCCAGCTCAGCCCTTCCAAAGTATCCCACATTTGCTCTCCAAAAATCTGGTAACCCTATCTTTCTAATAACTCACATAAGCAGTGGCTTTCTGTCTCTCTCCAGAGCCCAGTCATTTTACTCTGAGCCGAAAAATGCTCCTTGTTTCTGTTTTTGCAAATAACATCATTCTTTCAGGCAGACACTACCAGTTTTCCTTTGAATAGATTCCCAGAGGAAACTGTAAAAGCACAAACGCAGCTCTTTTTCTTGTTTTCAGTATTCTAGTTAACTCTGTCCTTACTACGCACATCTTCAACCTCCTTTACAAAATTTGGACTCACTTCTTAATGTTCAGAACATTTATTCAAGAACAATTGGATAAATGTGTGCTTATTTTAAGATGAGATGGAATTAACAATAACCATACAGAGTCTCTGGATTGTTGCAGCTGTGATGAGCTTTCTCTGGAAACCTCCGTTGAATGCAGTGTGAAAAGGCGATTCTTTCCTCTGGGGTCTGAGAGAGAGATACTAGCTGCATGCTCAGCTCAGAGTCTTTGAAAATGTAAAATTCTCACTCTCTGAAAACAACCGTCCCATGACGACTTGCTTGTAGGAGTGACCAGTCAGAATAAGGATTAAAAACTGAGTAAGAGTGTAGGGGATCTCCTATGATGTAACACTCATGACCTATTGGATTAAAGGTTTTTTATTCAGTTTTAAACATTGAGGACCTGATATTCAGTGGTGATGGCGGCTAGCCGCCACCACTGAACTTTAGATCTGGATATTCAATGTTAGGACCATAACTGGCCAGCAGCAATGAAGCTAACCAGGCAGCGGTGAAATTGAATCGCTACCCAATTAGCTTCTGCGGTGCGAGTTAGTTCAGCCTTTAAAGTGCCTAACCATCACCGTGTAGCGATAACCGGGCTGCGGCTCAATTAGGGCTGTTAACTTTTTGAAAGAGAAAAACACGCCACCTGTGGCTAGCCATGTTCCACCCATGCCCGGCCTCTGCCCCGCTCCCTGCTCCACCCACAAAACATAACTGCAGAGAGGGCAACGGTACAGGCAATATCAAGGGTGGGGGGTGGGGGGGGGGAGTGTATAACAAGAGGCTGAACTCTTCAGCACCTATTGAGCCATTGTCCCCTTCTCAGGCCCCTCCAACACTTATGCTATCCCAGTTGGCATTAAATCCAAAAATATATATTCTGTATGCACCAATCCCGGCTGCTTCCCCAACAATCTATGCAGAGCAGAGCAGAGCTAGAACCTTCCCCATAAAACTTACCATACAAGAAAAAAATCCCTCTCAATGCCAAGCATATTGTGAATTAATCAGGGACAGACCCAGAGTTGATTCAAAGTATTGGCACCGTAAGCAAATCTTAACCCGTAAGTCCCCCCTAGCTGTCAGAACTTATTGTTTAGCTTTGAAAGCCCTAATCTCCGCCGACCCCCAGAAGTGATCGCCTAGGTTGCCTAATGGTTGGGACGGCTCTGGAATTAATACAAAATCATCATTCGAGACCAAGAGGAAATCTACCATGCCAGTACTAACTTCCAAAACTCGCACAAGGATCCTACTTAGAAAAAGGCAGCAACACCATAAATATTGTAGTGGACCTTAAAACATCAATAAACCTATAAGGAAAGCTGAACAAGCCAGATTATTGCACATTCTTAAACAGAAATTCCATGCTAACAGAACAGAATACCCAGTCTTGGTCTCACACACACACACACACACACACACACACACACATTATAGATAGTCCTTCGCCAATGAGTGACCACAAAGTGAAAACAGAAATATGCAGGCAAAAAATGTAAACCCAGTTAGAATAACCAACTACTCAGAACAAATTTTTTGTAGGAACTACCAGCACAGTGAAAGGAAATGTCCCTTCACCACCGTGGTCCTTCCATTTTAATAAAGAAACTTTTTTTTAAAAACAGCTTGTACTTAGCTGAAAAAGAATCGTCAGGCTGCTCCCAGCAATACCGCAGTATCATACATACACGACGTGACACGTTTCGGGGTCATCTCAGTATTCCCCCTGCTTCAGGTCTGATGCTACGCAGATAAAAGCCAGCCTTTAAAAAACATTTCTGAATGAAGTGGTTTAAATACCCAGGCATCGCAAACGTTTGCACAGCTGTAACAACATACATCAATCAAGCAATTCTCATAAGCCAATCAGGACAATGGGAGGAGGAGTCACTAAACAGAAACCCCATCCCCTGCCGAGAGGCTATGGATCAGCCAAACAGGATCTCAGATCTGTCCGAGACTTTTAAAGGTACAGCTTGCTAGCGGACTTTAGGGTCCCTTCTCAGATTTTTGCTTTGGGCTAGGCCCCCATCCAGGTCTGGCACTAATCCTGACTCCTGGCAGATGTACTTTCCAAAAAAAACCCCATTTTCCGCATACAAAATAGAAAATAACATTTTTCCTACCTTTCTTGTCAGGTCATTTTATTTTTCTAATTGTGTTGGTCCCAGTCTCTGGTTTGTATTTTCCTCTGTCTTCCCTTAGCTCTCTTTTCATGGTCTCCTCTCCATTTGCCATTAACGTAAGCAGGCGGAACTATCCCTCTGCCTCACCCCAACAGTCATACATAGAACAACATAAAAGCCCCAGTCATATACAGAATATACAAATTTAGGCCACTTGATTATTATGGGTGCATAAAGGCCACAGCTTTATTCATGTCAACATGTGCAATAGCAATGAGAGAGTGGGGACCCAGCCAGGTCACCCGAGCTGTTGCACAGCACCTGACACATGTTTTCACTGAGCCCTCAGCCATACCGCAGAAACACCTGAGGAGCACACCAGCCATGCTTGGCAAGCAGCTTCAGTACATGGCAGGCTTCTTAGGTGATCCCTCCTCCTACTTCTGATGGTTCACAAACCGGCAGGATGCACGCTGGAGAAGGGGATGGAGCACCGGAGCTGAAAGAGAGTACCTGAGTCTTCACTGTGCTACTGCAGCTGGCTTCAGGGAGAACAACAGATGGCACATTGATTTTCGGGTGCTCTAGTGGACCACTGGTGGCCTCCAAACTATGGGGTTATAGGCCACTGCCTAGTTTACCTGGTGCTTCTGACAGCCCCTGGGCAGGAAGTGCAGGAGGGGAGCTGAGGCTTGCAGTCAGCAGAAAGCTGGCCCTTCATTGGTCAGTTTTACTGGCCTGCCGGCTGCCGGCCTGCACCTTGTAAAACTGTGCGAGCTGGCCTAAACCAGTCGGTTGGCAACCTTAGGCTCAATATCACCATTGCCCGGTTATTGCTGGGTGCCACCTAAGGTCTCCCCCAAGAACGCCCCAATGCTAACTGGCTAGCATCGGGGTGTGCAGTGGCGACATCCGTAGATATTCCAGACATGTGCTTCAGCACACATGGCCTGCCACTTCTGACCTCCTTCTGACACAGCTTCCTGTCAGAGGGGGTCAGAAGCGGCAGGCCATGTATGCCGAAGCATATGGCCTGCCACGGGCACCATGCTGTGCCATGCATAGAGATTTGCTGCCCTAGGTGGCAATCTTAGCTCACTTAGTGGGTGGGCTGGCCCTGGTTTTAGATATAAATACTGCTTTCAATGACCCTAGTGATAGTGGGAGATTGTGACTGGCAGTTATGATGGTATTTTGCTTCAATGTGTAATTTGATGTATTTTTTTTTCAATATCTATTTTATTGAAAACTGTGGAAACAGTTTCAAACCACTCTAGAAACAGTTCCAAACCATCAAAAACATGTAGCAACATCCCACATTTATCAGACAGGTCTCTAACAAAAAGGAGTATACAGGCCTGTTTACCTGCCTGCCCCATGACCCTGCTCCTCAAAGTTGCTACATATTGTCAACAGGTGCAACAACAATGGCTTCTTTTATGGCCCTCTGGGCTAATCAGTTCTGGCAATTGCCATGTTTCCAGTCATTTTCAACTCCCCCCCCCATTATATAGTCTTAAACCTAGTAACCGAACGCCCCTTGATCTCTATCCAGTATACGTTTGGATTATGCTAATCAGGCATTTTTCCCCCTCCAGAGAAATTGCTAAATGATACCCTTGTAGCCATCGCCTTTTTCCGCCCAAGTCATATAGGCAGGGTTTGAAGAACATAGAGGGAAGATTGCCATCTTGATTAGAATGACTCTTCCCAAAACATATACCAGCAGATCCTTTCAGCTATTGCAAATCTGTTGAACATGTTCATTTCTCTCCTACATTCTTTGAATACATCAATTTATAGTTGGTGCTCAGGTGAATCCCCAGATAATTTAAACTACCCCGTACCCATAAGAACGTAACTTAAGAAATGCCATACTGGGTCAGGCCAAGGTCCATCAAGCCCAGAATCCTGTTTCCAACAGTGGCCAATCCAGGTCACAGGAATCTAGCAGGTTCCACAATGCTTGTCCCGGAGTAAACAGTGGATTTCCCGGGTCCTCTTTAATAATGGCTTATGGACCTTTCCTTTCAAGATCCATAAGCCTTCTTTGCTTGCTATTATTTATTCTGGCTCTGGAACCATAAAGAAAGGAATGGAGAATAAAATCAAGGATATTATGATGCCTCTGTATCGTTCCATCGTGCAACCGCACCTTGAATATTGTATGCAATTCTGGTCGCCAAACCTTTTTTAAACCCGGCTACACTAAAAGCTTTTACTACATCTTCCAGTAACAAATTCCAGAGTTTGATTATGCTTTGAGTGAAAACAAATATTTTCTCTTATTACTCTTAAATAGGTTACATTGTAGCTTCATTGTATGTCCCCTTGTCTTTCTACTTTTACCCGTTCTACTCCATTTATTCATTTATAGACCTTTATTATAACTCCCCTCAGCCATCTCTTTTCCAAGTTGAAGAGCCCTAACCTTTTAAGCCTTTACTCATAGGGGTAACCTTCCATCTCCTTTACCATTTTGGTAGCTCTTCTCTGTACCTTTTCTAATTCTGCTATATCCTTTTTAAGATATGGCGACCAGAATTTTATATAATATCCAAGGTGTGGTTGCATCATGGAATGATACAGAAGCATCATAATATCCTTGATTTTATTCTCCATTCCTTTCCGTATGATTCCTAGCATTCTATTTGCTTTCTTGGCCGTGGCTGCACACTGGGCAGAGAGTTTCAACATATTATCCATGATGACACCTAAATCCTTTTCCTGGCTGGTGGTTCCTAATGTGGAACCTTACATTGTGTAATCATAGTTTGAGTTGCTCTTTCCTAGGCGCATAACTTTGCACTTGTCCACATTAAATTTCATCTGCCATTTGTTCATTCAGTCTTCCAATTTATCAAGGTCCTCTTGCAGTTTTTCACAATCCTCTTGTGTTTTAATGACTGAATAATTTGGTGTCATCTGCAAATTTGATTACCTCACTTGATGCAGCAGCTCTGGATGCCAATCATGCTAATGGCTCCCTCCCAGAGCTAAGGCCTCAGATTTAGAATTGTTTTTTTTCAGCCCTGAAAAAGTGCCAGACCAATCTATGAGATGCATTGCCTCTGGGAACTCCTGTCTTGTGTCCCCTAGAAAAAGCATCATATCATCTGTGAAGACTTTTTCTATTTGTCTCCCTCCCTGTAGGTATACTCCCAATGACCTGTGATTCCCGAATTTTGATTGCTAATGGTTCCAGAGCCAGAATAAATAATAGCAGGCAAAAAAGGCACCCTTGCCTCGTTCCCCTTGTCAAAGAAAATGCTTCCATCCTCTTCTCCTTTACGATCAATTGAGCTTGCGGCCTTTTATATGAAAAATGCACCCATCCAAGGAAATCCCCCTGCAACCCACCTGCTTTAGTACCCACCTCATATATTCCCAGGATATGCTGTCAAATGCTTTTTCAACATCCAGGCTCATTAAGTCCCTTCCCCTCTGGCCTCCCCTCCCTTTCAGCACTGCCAAAACCTTCATCAAATTTACTGGACCATATTACCCCTTCACAAAACCAGTTTGATCCGGGTGAACCAAAGCTGGCAGCATTGCGCTGAGTCACTCAGACTACATGGCCATCAGAATTTTTAAATCCTAGTTCAATAATGATATTGGTTGATAGGAGCCAACTTTTTGTTGGATCTTTTCTCTGCTTAGATAATAGGATTACACGAGCCACATTCAGAATACCCTCCCTTTCCATGCCATGCACTATCCCCTTCATTACTCGCTCCCTTATAGGTGCCACTAGGTCCACCAATATGTTACCAAATTCAGCGGACATTCCATCTGGACCAGGCACCTTTGACATTTTTAACTTTTTAATAATCTGCATGATTTCTCCACTCGATGCCATCTGGTTTAGTTTAGCAAGATCATCCTCCAATAACCTTGGCACAGTGAGGTGCCTAAAGAACTCTATTAACTTTTCTTTGCTAATAGGTTAAGCAATCTATAGCATTTTGTAAAACGTCACAAACTCATTGGCAATACCCTGTGCCTCCAATTTTAGCTGGTCCTTCCTATCGCTGATGGCCGTGACAGTTTTTTTTACTTTTGTATGGGGTCACCAGTCTTGCCAACATCTTTCCTGTCTTGTTTCCCCATTATGAAGCTAGTATTTGTATAATGCTATATCACCCTTCTGCTCTTTTTTGTAAAATTCCATTCACCTCTCTCTTTGCCTCTCAGCATTCCTGGGAAAAAGCCTCTGTTATGATTATATAGTGCCTGCAACATCCCTGTAACTCTGTTCCATGGCGCAGTAACTCCCCCTCCATTTGCTTCTTTTTCCTCAACCTATTGGCCAAGATCTTCCCCCTTAGACTGCCTTGACAGCTTCCCAGAAAATGCCCTCCCTCACTTCCTCAGTACTGTTTTGGGCCTCATACCCTTGCCAAGATTTTCTCAGATGTGAAACTTGTCATCCTGGTACAATGTCGGGTTCAGATCCTGTCCATTGGACCCGCCAGGATCTCCATTTCCACCTCTATCTGTGCATGATCCGACAGCCCCACTTCCTGTACGTTAGCTTTGCCCAGCTTAGAAAGGAGGATTTCCGAAACCAACATATAGTCTATTCTAGCATGAAGTCTACGTGACACCAAGTAGTGAGTGAAATCAACTTCATCTGGGTGTAATCTGCACCATGCATCTACTAGTTCTGAACCTGAGGCCATAAAGTTAACCCCTTTCCGGTCATACCTCCTTAGCAAAGGCTTTGGTGGCATCCACTCCAACACTGGGTCCCTAACCACATTAAAATCCACACCTAGGGGTGTACTGATAGCCAACAGTATCCCCCAAAATATCTAATATGGTGTGTAAAACTTGTGGTCATAACACATTTGGGCCATAAGCACTGCCCAGGACATAGTTCTTCCCATGTAGTCTTATGAACTAACACATAGCTGCCCTCAGTGCCCACCATGGTTTTGTGAAGGGTGAATGATAACTTTATGTATTAGTACTGTTACACCCTTTTGCCTACTATTATGTTTTATTGGTGTACTATATTAATGCATTTTTCTGTTTTCACATATAAACTACTTTGGGTATCCTTAAAAGAGGAGGTAAAAAAAGAAATATAGAAAATGTTCCTGCCCAAATGCAGAAAGGTCATAGAAAGAAACTGATCAAGTCAATATTTTAATTCCTACTAGAACCTCTTTCTAAAAATAAAAATCTGATACCCCCTTTCTTACACATACATATTAATCTAGTATAAATACAATGTGCTCAAGAAAATACTCAGTCCCTTTTCTTACCCCATTCTTACTGTATTCGGCACTGGCACCCATAATCGGCTATTATTCTTTATGCAGATATCAGTATGTGCAAAGATTACCTTTTCAGCTTTATTTTTAATGGCGTATGTGATGGGGGGAAAATATGCTTCTTACTTTGAGACCTTATCACTATTAACTTTTCCTTATTCTTTTTTTCTCAACCTAGTGCAGAACAAAGATAAAATGCTGTAAAAACACAAGACAGTCATTTTGCAAGATATAAAAAGCACAAAAGTATATATCTGAGGCAGAATAAAGGACTTGTTTGGCCAATGGCAGAAAGCTGTGGAGTACTGTCTTGCCGCTGTAACATAATTATTATCTTAAGTGGAAGAATTGTGAAGGGTTGCAATATATTTCTTGTTTCTCCTTCTTCAGCAGTATCATTAAGCGCTCGATCCTCCAGAGGCGGCATTATCCAGATATTGATGTTTGGCAGCTTCACTCTCCGTTTGTATTCTTTACATCTCATCTGTGTTGTGTACAATGCAACTGGATAGAAAGACACACTCTAAGCACTTTGCATTGTAATGGACTGGTAGAACAGCATAGTGATTGGAACATAGGGCTTTACGTCTGGAGACCTCTGTTCAGTTTTATTCTGCACCATTCACTATGCTATCTTGAGTTGTTGGGTGCAGTTTTTTTAGCCTTCTAATGCTCAGTCATACTGTAAGCTTTTTGGGGAAGGGGCATGGTAGCCATGTGAATTGTATGTCTATTTGGGAGCAGAGCTTATAATGCAATTTCCAGGTGTTTGTGTTCTAGTACCATAAAGTCTTTGTAGATAGTTTAACCTGTTTTGGGGGCTGAGAGGCTTCACACGATTCACTCCACAGCAAGCTCCAGTCACTCACCCACCCCATGTTCTGGTTGTGTCATATAGACAGCATAGTTACTCACCTGCAACAGGTGATCTCCGGGAACAGCAGTAATTTAGTCTTCACATATGGATGACGTCAGTACCGACGGAGCCTGTGTGGGAACGCTCCCCAGTATCCAATAGGAAAGCTTTTGGGAGCATCCCACTAAGCCTGTGTAGCTGCCTTCCCACCTTTCTAGCTCTCCCTCCTCAGTTGAGTTTGTAGTTGAGATAAAAGGAGAGGAACAGAAAAAAATACCTACAACTCCTAGGGGAGGAGAGTGGGTTGTGAAGACTAAATTTCTGCTATTCCAGGAAATTACCAGTTATAGGTGAGTAACTACGCTATCTCCAGGAACAAGTAGGAATGTAGTCTTCACATATGGGACTTCCTAGCTAGAAGATGCCAGAGAAAATACCTCAGAACCGACAGTGGTTTGCCTCAGAGTAGGTCTAAAGAGGTCATGAATCCTCCATGGATGTCTGGTATCGAATTCTGGGACGGAGGGTAGGAGTTGCTCTAAATCTGAAAGAGATGCTTGAGAACAGCCTGGCCAAATATGGCATCCCGGCGGGAGACCTTGTCCAGACAATAGTGAGCAGCAAAGGTATGGACCGAAGACCAAGTTGCTGCTTTGCAAATTTCATCAATAGCTACAGAGCATAGATTTGCCATTGAGGTAGCCATGGCTCAAACATTTTTGGGCAGTGACATGGCCCTCAGGGAGAGTTCTGCCGCATCATAAGCAAAAGTGATACAATCTGCTATCCATTTGGAGAGATTACATTTGGAGACTGGTAACCCCAGGTGACTAGTGTCAAAGGAGATGAACAGTTGAGAAGCCTTTCAGTGCTCTCGAGTCCTCTGAAGATAAAATGCTAAGGCATGCTTACAATCAAGAGTGTGGAGGGTTGCCTCTGCCCTAGATGAATGTGGTCTAGGGAAAAACACAGGAAGGTAAACCAACTGATTCAAATGGAAAAGCGAGACCACCTTCGGCATGAAGTGAGGATGAGTCCTACCTTATCATGGTGGAACCGTGTATAAGGTGGGTCGGCCACCAAGGTTTGAAGCTCACTAATGCATCTTGCTGAATTGAGGGCAATGAGGAAGATGTTCTTCCATGTCAGAAACTTAAGTGACGTAGTGGCTAAAGGTTTAAAGGGCGGCTTGAGAAATTGCCCTAAAACAACATTCAGGTCCCATGCCACTGGTGGCAGTTTAATGGGAGGCTTGGTTAGTAGAAGACCTCTCATGAAGCATGCTATGAGTGACTGAGAGGATATGGGCTATCCATCTAAGAGTATGTGAGAGGCTGCAATTGCACTTAGGTGTACTCTTACCGAATTGGTTTTGAGTCCAGATGAAGAAAGGTGTAGGAGATACTGGAGCAGCACCTCCACCGGAGCTGAGAAGGGATTAAGATTCTTCTGAGAATACCAGATAGAAAACCTACACCACTTAAAGGCGTAGGACCATCTGGTGGATGGCTTTCTAGAAGCTAAGAGGATGTCCTTAACCTCCTGGGGAAGGTTAATATTTTGAAAGGCTATGCCTTCAGCAGCCATGCTTTGAGATGGAGAGACTGTAGATTGGGATGGAGAAGCATCCCCTCCTCTTGAGAGAGGAGATCTGGAGCAGATCCCAGATCTATGGGTTGAGTCTGAGACAGACGTAGCAGGAGAGGGTACCACAGTTGGCATGGCCAGCATGGGGCTATGAGTATCATTAAGCCCCTGTCTGCCTGGAGCTTGAAAAGAGTCTTGGGAATTAGAGGAATGGGAGGAAAGGCATAAAGGAAGCCATGTCCCCAGTGGAGGTGAAAAGCATCCACCTGTTGGCTGTCCAAAGCAGGAGTCCTGATGCAGAAGCGAGGGAGTTTGGCATTCTGAGGAGTGGCGAAGAAGTCTATCTCTGGAGACCCCCAGATCTGAAAGATGTAGTATACTGTGTCTACATGAAGGGACCATTCATGGGGAAGAAGGATCCGACTTAAATCTGTCTGCTAAGACATTGTGTTTTCCCTGAAGATACACTGCTTGGAGGTGAATATGATGGTGTATGGCAAAGGACCAGAGATGTAGAGCTTCCTTGCAGAGGGATCAAGAACCTGTTCCGTCTTGCTTGTTTACATAGAACGGCCACTTGGTTGTCAGTTTGGACTAGGACCCTGTGGTAACGTAAGTGGTCCTGGAACACCTTGAGAGTATTGAAAATAGCTCAGAGCTCCAGTAGATTTATCTGAAGTTGTGACTTCTGCTGTGACCAGAGGTCCTGAGTGGAGAGAGATCCCAGATGGGCTCCCCAGCCTAATTTGGATGCGTCCGTTGTCAGGGTACATTGATGTGCAGGCATCTGAAAAGGTGAGCCTACAAGGAGATTTTCTGGGGAACACCACCACTGGAGAGATGTGACCAGATGGGTAGAGACTTTTATCTTATCCTCGAAGCGACTTGAGGCTTGAGTCCACTTTGAGGACAGAGTCCACTGGGCTGTGCACATGTGCACATGGGCATAGGGAACTACATGCACCGTTGATGCCATATGACCCAGAAGTTGTAGCATTTCTTGGGCAGTGAGATAGTCCTTGAGATATGCCTAAGATGCTAGCTCATTGAGACGAGTGCAGCAGAGTTGGGGCAGAAATGACCTTGACTGCTGAGTGTTTAAGAGGGACCCTATGAACTCCAGAGTTTGAGAGGGAACGAGTTGGGACTTTGGAAGATTTATGACAAATCCCAAGTGTTGTAACACCTGCGTGGTGCATGAGAGAGATTGGCTGGCCTCCTGAGAGGTGCTTGCTCTTATGAGCCAGTTGTCCAAGTAAGGGAAGACAAATATCCCTAGAGTCCTTAGAAATGCAGCTACTAACGCCATGCACTTTGTGAAGACTCTTGGGGCAGAGGCGAGGCTGAAAGTTAGGACTCTGTATTGACAGCGTCTTCCCTGAAACATGAAGCACAGGAATTTTCTGTGTTCAGGATGAATAAGAATATGAGTGTATGCTTCCATTAGATGTAGAGAACAGAGCCAGTCCTGACTCTGGAGATAGGAGAGAAGGGTCCCCAGGGAGACCATCTTGAACTTCTCCCGTTGTGAGACTATACCCGCCTTAGGCACTTGCCTAGACATAGGGTATAGCCTGGGTTGTGAAAGAAATACTCTGTAGTCGTGTCCAAAGTGTAAATTAAAGCTGGGCTTTATTCCCCTTCCCTTGAGGATTGCCTTTAGAATACTTCAAACAAGGATAACATCAATTAACTGTTGCTTCACAGATAAATAAAAGTTTCTTCCAAACAATACTTATGCTCCTTCTTGCTTCTTTTTAACAAAGAGATACTATCTCATCTGAAATGCATAAAGCACACTCCATCGGTTCTGGAACGTCCTCTGGGGCTGAACTTTCCCACTGCATAACCTCAGGACCTGGTCCTGTATACGGGCACCAAGTTTCTGTGTCACTGCTTTCAGAACCTTGCCCTCGGGAGACCTCAGCTTCTGGGAGAGGAGACTGCTTTGTGCCGTCAGAGATACCAGGGGCTGTGCTGGGGATTTCTTCCCACCACCTATGCCAATAGGGTTTTTCTAGCTCTCTGTAAGCTTGGCTTTTTATACAAGGACCCACTTCTTTCCCTTCATAAAAGACAGGGTACTTATCTTTCTTCTGGGTGAAGATTGTTTCCAGCCCTTCCTCCTCTAGCCAAGGCTTCTTCTCCGGAGTGCAAACTGCCTTTCTCCGTGAGTACCAGACACTGGGCTTAGCTGAGCTGAAATCACTTCCTGGTTTCAGTGAGCTTTCCTGGGTGTGACTTCTGCTCTCTGCCTGCTTGGTTGCTTTCCTCTGCACGAGGACCCCTCTGGCTTGAAAGTCTTTTGCACTGTTCTTCCCAGCACTCTCGGGTTCAACAGCCTGCTTCCATTCAGCCCTGTTTCTCCAAGACAACATGTCTCTCGGTGTTTGCTCCTGAGTCCTTGTCTCTATTCCCTTCTGAGACTGACTCCTCTGCCTGGACTCTCTGCTCTCCTTGATCTCCCCGATCCTCCTGATCTCCGTGATCTCCCTGATCTCCCCTTGTGGGAGTTCCCACCTGGTTTTATTTCCCTGCTTGTTAGACATAGAACGTGACTCTTCCCTCAGGTGAGCCTGATTGAAACTCTGAATTTCTACTGCGTCACTAATGCCATGAGGAAAGTTTGTTTCTCCATTCTTTGCTTCCCTGCAACCTGAATGTATCAACTGCACCTGTGGCTGTGAGGTAAGCTCTTCTTTTTCATTTCCCTTTATTATTTCAGGCTCAGTGCTGTCTACCTCATGACACCGTACAAGACACTTCTTTAGGTCCCTGAAGTCCAGAATGGGCCTGTGTCCCCCTGTTTTCTTTGGAATAAAAAGTAGGGAGAATAGAAGCCCATTCCCTACTGGAATGTTGGAACCTCTTCTATGGCATCCTGCAGTAGAAGAGAGATGACTTCTTGCAGAAGCAGAGCAGTGAGAGGAGGCTGAGAATGGAACTGTTAGTGAGGTCAAGGAGGGTAGACTTTGCAGATGAAGTACTATTGTTAATGTCCACTGCTCCGAGGTGATGAGATGCCATTTGTGTACATAATGACAGAGTCTGCTGGGAAGGTGGATAGGGTCGGGATTCTTCAGAGGCAGGACAGTTATGTTCTCTAGAAAGGAGTCAAAAACCTGGAGCAGCCTGAGCCTGCTGAGGTGGCTGAGACTTGGGAGTCTGAGCCTTCTTTTGATGTTTTGGAGGCTGTTGTCCCTTTTGAGGAGCATGATGCTGACATTGAGCAGTAGGAGTATAAGAAGAATAATACTACTTCTTTTCATTAAAGAAGAAGGTCTTCTTTGCTGCTGGCTTCTTTTTAGCTGGGTTGGCAGTAGATCTAGAGAGCCTATTCATGGTTGTGTTCTCAGATTCTAACTGAGAGGTCTTGTCTTACCAATCCCACCGATGCAAGGGTTATTACCCAGCTTATCTTGAGCCCATTGTTCAAGATCCGATGCTTGGAGCCACACAATCCTGCGTGCACTGATGGAGATTGATGTAGCTCTGCTGGTGCACTCAAAGCAATCAAAATTTGCCCTGTTGACAAACTTTGAGATGTTCTGAGCATGCTTTACAAGGGTAAGATAATCTGCCCTCTTGTCATCTGGGAGAAGAGGAGCCATTGATTCCAAATCCTTAGTTACTTCCTTGAGGAACATATCCATGGAGAGTATGTAAGAACTGATTCTCGCTGAAAGCATGGAAGCCTGGAAGCAACATTAACCAAAAGCATCGAGGGTTCTCGATTCCCTACCCAGAGGGTTAGAGGAATGTGTCTTTGCGCTTTTGGTTTGACGCATTGCCGATTCTACTACCATAGAATGGTGCGACAATTGTGTCTTTTGAAAACCGGGACATTCCGGTACCCGGTACATGGTATCAAGCCAGCAGGTATGGGGAGAAATAGTAAGAGGTGTCTCCCACATACGAAGCATGAGGTTGTGGAGTATACGGTGAATAGGAAGCACAGCCACTTCTTTTGGAGCTGTTGGGTATTGAAGAATTTCCAATTCTTCAGCCCTAGGCTCTTTCTCCGATGTTACTGTTATGGACAGGCCCCTGGCAACATCGCAAATAAAGTCTTGGAAAGACATGTCCTCTGGTGAAGACATGCAACCTTGTGAAGATGGGGACGGGTCCTCTGGTAGAGTTTGTAAGTCTTGAGTATTGGCCAATTCTTCATCAGATGAATCAGAATCTGAAGACCCAAAATATCGACGGGCAGGGTGCTCCTGCTCCATGTGAACTCGGTACTGGTCGAAGCTAGTACTTGGAATTTGTATAGACAGAACCTCGGTACCAGAAAAGGATTTCAGGGCCAGCATGGGCAGTAGTGTGATAAGCGGCAGGAAAGTCGATGCAGTCTGTATCGGTTCCGGAGACGGTGCCACCATCTGCAGAACTGACTGTAAAGGTTTCACTGAAACCGAGGCTGCCAAGCTCCGCTCAGTGCAAGGATGTGTTGATCCATGGAGCTTGTCGATGCTTGGGTATTGGTACCGGAATTGCGGGCCACAATCCCTGAGCATGGCACCAGGAGCTCTCCAGAGTTAGAGGCCTCGGGAGCAGCCTGGGACCCCACGATGGCTTTGAAGGAAAGGTCCTCTTGCCGGAGTTGTTTGGCCAGTGTGTTCCCCTCCAGGGCAATGCTCAAGGCATCTTGATGCTTAGAAGGAGATCTACCCTTGGTGGGGGTGGCCAGTCTTCGATGAAGATTTGTTTCGATACCTGAGATCCATGGGAGGAAGATGAAGCTCTCAATGACATCGATGCTAAAGAGACGGTGTTGGAGGCAAAGAGGGTGCCCAACTTTGCAGTTCGATTTTGCAGGCCTCTCTTTGTCATTTTCCTGCAGAGAAGACATTCTGACGGTTGGTGATCAGGCCTAAGCATTTTAGACACCAATCATAGGTGTCGGTTGCCGAGATAGTACTGCCACCCTTGGAACATTTCTTAAAAAACACTGGATGGTTTTTCCATTGTGTCGGTGACAAAATAGAAAGCCTAGGCCTAAGATGGCGTTATGCACCTGAAGAAAGTAGAACTTTCTTCTTCAGTCTTTTTTTTTTTTTTTAAATAAAGAACCGATGGTGAGTCGGTACCAGCATCGACGAGAAGGCAGACACGAACCACAAAAATATGAAAACAGGAATTTTCTGCAGTGACAGGATTTATTCCCTGTTGGCTCTGTGGAAAACGAAGAACTGAGGAGGGAGAGCTGGAAAGGTGGGAAGGCAGCTACACAGGCTCAGTGGGATGCTCCCAAAAGCTTTCCTATTGGACGCTGGGGAGCGTTCCTGGGTGAGCTCTGTCGGTACTGATATCACCCATATGTGAAGACTAAATTCCTGCTTGTTCCTGGAGATTGATGTATAGCTGCAAAATCAAAGTTCTTGCAGGCTTGCCCAATGAAATAAAGTGGCCCCAGCACCTAATTAATCCTCCCCCCAACCAACTACTAACTCAAAATTGATATTTTAAATCATATCCTTTTTTCTCTTGCTTCTAGCTGATAGGATTACAGAGAATTGTAGAGATTCTATTGTTTTATGTGCAGGGGATTTGCTGCCTAGAACTGGGGGCTGAGTAATGTAGAGGTATCTGTGTATGGGATACTAGGTGGGGGTGTATGCTTTCTGTGCTTTGACACGTGTGTTTTTTATTTATATATTGTAAATCATTTTGAGCTTCTTGTAGAGCTGATTAATAAACCTCAGCAAATAAATAAATAAGGAACTTGGGGGATTTTATAAAGGTCGACACTATATATTCACCAGGATTGATAATGTATGTGTATATATCATATAATATGTGCTACGTGCTCTTTTATAAGGGAGAGTAATAGGTATGTATATTACCAATGGAACTTCAAAAGGGGTGTGTTTCGGGGAGGGGAATGGATATGTATTGGGCGGGACACCAAAGTACATGCATATGATATATTCTATAAGCACTGTAAATGCGTACATCAGAGAAAGAGGATGCCAAGATATATAACTTTTGCCCAGAATGGAAGGAAGCTGCCTTTTGGAACCTGTCTCATTGATCTACTTTTGTAGGTGTTCGCAAAAGGGGAATTTAATGTATTCTTAGTCAAAACTTTCTGCTGCTGTTTTTTTCCTCTCCTCTAACCTTCATGTTCAGAAAAGAAGGCAAGCTCTTTGAAATCAATGCACTTTTGAAGTGTTCAATCCTTCCCTTCCCATCCCAGCTCCCATCCACGCCATATGAGAAATCTTGCTATACTTTGAAACTCACCAATTTAGTTTGTTGATAAAGATAAAAGATTTGAGTATTGGTTGGAAGGGAAGATCTAGGAAATAAATAGGTCTACATTTCGGTATCTGCTGAAAGTAAACAATTTGTTAGGCAATTTTACAAAGGGAGCACATTAGACTATATACCTCAGACAGATATATTAGATTTTAATAGCTTGTAGTGATAAACAACTGCTCTATTCGAAATAACAGGTTAGCAAGATGGCAGGACTACACACAGGGGATCAGAACAGAGGTATTAGATCTCACATAGAGGCTAGCTGCTTTTTGTCTTAAACTACTAAGCAAAAGTTAGGGACTTTGGTAGATCTTTCTCATTTTCTTCAATGCCAAAACTCCAACAACTGAACTATGGCTGGGAAAAATCATGTTGCCAAAACTGTTGCCCCCGTTATAGCTTCTGCCTCTGTCCAGATGGACAACCTGATCTCAGGTGAAGGACTGGTTCCATGTGCAAGATGCCTGCAAGCTGATTCCCTCATAAAACAAGTGGAGGAGCCGAGAGAAGAAATGGTAAGACTGAGAAGCATCTGTGACAATGAGAAGTCCATTGATGAGATGCTTCTTGAAGCATTTAAGCTCTCCATCAGAGATGAAGATGGTTTGGTACAGAAAGATGAGAGCGGGACATGGGTCACTAGAGCCTGCAGAATCGCATTCCAAGTCCATCTCCACCATCCCTCAAGTTGAAGAACCAGTATGTATCCCTGGGAGTAGAGGAGGTGAAATCATCCCAGGAACAAGAACAGGTGCTCAAACACCCCAAAGTTGCAGAATGAGTGACCACATAGAGGTGAAGGGTAATAGTGGTTGGTGACTCTCTTCTGAGGGGTACTGAGGCATCCATCTGCCGGCCAGATCTAATGTCCCAGGAAATAGTGCTGTCTGCCAGGTGCCAAAATCCAAAATGTTACAGAGAGTTTGCTGGAGTCTCTAGTATGTTTCATGGTTTGAATGGTTGTGTGGAGAAACATGAATTGAAGCTATCTGGCTTAAAGGAAAAGTCTGATTTCTCTCAGCAGAAAATGAAGTGTTTGAATGTTAATATTCAGCTTTAAAGGTGGATAACAGTGGAATTAATTCCAAGTTAGAGGCTCTGGAAAATCTTAACAAGAGTAGGAACTTGACACTTATTAACTTTTCTAAATTTGACAGGGTATCCCCTGGAGAAATGCTTAAGAAATATATAGTTGACGTTTTAAAAATTACTCAAGTCTTGCTTCCTCCTACATCTAAAGTCTATTATGTTCCTATTAGAGAACCCGCATGTTCTCTGTTCCCGTTCCTGTTCATCAAGATTTAACTGTCTTTTTGTAATCTTCTAGTGCAGTGCTGGAGAAGTTGTACCTGCAACTTTGATTGTGACACTGCTTTTTGAACCAGATAGAGACTTGATTCTCCATTTGTTTTTCATCATCGGTGAGATGACCTTTTGGGACTTAAAATTATTATTTTTCCTTATGTGGCTCACATAACACAAAAGAGACAAAAACAAATTTTGGTTCTTCATCTGCGTGTTATACAGATTGGTGCTAGAATTTTCTTAAAATGTCCTTGTAAATGTGTTGCTCTTTATAAGAATATTAAATACTTATTTATGGATCCATCTTATCTCGCCGTGTTTTTGTGTGATAAGCCTGTCCCCCTGCTATGTCCTGTGGATTCTAGTGAGGGTATCTAATGTATTACTCCTACTCATTTTTATAGCGCTGTAGTGCTGTGCAGAGACATATAAGTGATAGTCCCTGCTAATAAGAGCTTAGTCTAGCCAGGACAGACAACACAACAACTGGGGATTAGGATACATCTAGAGGAATGGTAAGGTGCATATAGGGAATGGGGTATGTGTTCATAGAGTAATTGGGGGCATTATAGACTGCCTTCTGTTTTCCTTTCTGTTTTTTTTCTTTTATCTTGTTTTATATATTCTCCCCCCTTATGATGGCGGGGACTTATAGATTTAGCTTATTATTTAGTGTATCTCTTATTTTGTAATTTTCTCTATTGTGATTTGTTTTGGAAGTTCATAAAAATAAAACAAACCAAAAGAGTGAGTTCACGGCTCTGGGAGAGAAGTTGAAGCAGATAGATGTGCAGGTGGTGTATTCCTTAGTCCTTCCTGTTGAGGGTAAAGGCCGAGGTAGAGAAACTCGCATCCCAGAAACAAATACATGGCTGGTGGATGGTGCCATTGAGAGCATTTTGGTTTCCTGGAACATGGGATGATTCCCCAAGGGCTGCTGAGCAGAGATGGTGTCCACCTATCCAAGCAGGATCAAAGTGTCTTCCGCAGCAGACTGGCTAACCTACTGAATAGGGTTATAAACTAAATTAATTGGAGATAGATGAAGAAAGCCCCCAGGTGAGTAAATTAATGGAAACGCAGCTAAAACAGGATAGTGAGGTTTCTGGAGTCCAATAGATTGCAGGATCCAGACAAATCTAGTAAATTTCTTTGATTAGGTGACCAGAGAGTTGGACCAAGGGAGTCCAATAGATGTGGTCTACTTAGAATTCAGTAAAGCCTTTGACACTGTTCCACACAGGCAACTTATAAATAAATTAAGACCCCAGAAATTGGTTGAGTGGGAGGCAACAAAGGGTACATGTAAATGAAGCTCATTATGAAGCGAAGGATTTTACAAGTAGTGTGCTACAGGGATCTGTCCTTAGTCCAAATCTTTTTAACATTTTTGTAAGTAATATTGTGGAAAGGCTATCTCTTTGTGAATGATACCAAAATCTGCAATACAGAAGATACCCAGGAAGGGGTAGATAACATGAGGAAGGATCAAGTGAATCTTGAAGAATGGTCAAGAATTTGCTAGCTGAGATTTAATGCTAAAAAATACAGGGTTATACATTTTGGCTGCAAAATTCCAAGAGAGCAGTACAGTTCGAGGGTGTGAAGTGCATCTGTCCACAAAGGAATGGGACCTGGGATGTTTATTTCTGATGATCTTAAGGTGACTAAACAGGTGGAGAAGGTGGCTTTGAAAGCCAGAAGGATGCTTGGGTGCATAGGGAGAGGAATGGGTAGCAGGAAGGAGGAGGTGATAGTGCCTCTATATAAATCTTTGGTGAGATCTTATTTGGAATATTGTCTGTAATTCTGGATACTGCACCTTCAAAAGGGTATGAACAGGATGGAGTCGGTGCAGAAGGTGACTACCAAAATGGTCAGTAGTCTTTGTCATAAGGCATATGAGGACAGACTTAAAGATCTGAATATGTATACTTTGGAAGAAAGGCAAGAGAGGGGAGATATAATAGAGACATTTTTATGCCTTCGTGGCATAAATACACAGGTGGAGAACTTCTTTCAGTTGAAAGAAAGCTCTGCAACAAGGGGACATAGAATGAAGGTAAAAAGAGAATAGACTTGAGGATAATTTGCAAAAATGTTTCTTTATGGAAACAGTGGCAGATGCATGGAATAATCTCCCAATGGAGGTAGTAGAGACATGGACAGTATCTGAATTCAAGAAAGCATGGGGCATACACAGAAAATCTCTTAAGGAAAAAAAAGGGATTGCAGTAGTTGGTATGGAAGGGCTGACTCAATAGGCTCTATGTTTTTATGTGCCATCATGTTTCTTGTTTCTATCTTCCTCTTCAACCTTTCAACTCTTCTGCCCTTTTTTATCCATCCCACCCTCTCTGCTTCTTTTATCCCTCCCCCTTTCACTCCTCCTCTTCCATCTTCCTGACAATTCCCTTACTCTCTACCTCTTCTTTGTACAGCCTTAACTCTCAGCTCTTCCTCCCTGTTACTACAAAGGTCTCTCCATCTCTCTTTGTGTTTCTCTATGGTTGCCTGTCTTTGTGTCAGGGTGTTGGGGGCAGGATTTCTACAATAGAAGTGATGCAGTCCTTGGTTTTCTCACCATTTGTTCCTTCCAGACACTCCTTGAGGCCATTGGAGGCATTAACTAGACAACAGAAGCTTTTCTCAGGAGGAGAGACATCCAATATATTATCATCCCTAAGCAAAAACAGCAGCAACAAGAAACCGTGACAGACTTTTATGAGCTGGCACAGTTTCCCTCTGGCTGGGGGCAACTGATTGTACCCACCTATCAATCAGGCCATCTGCAAGTAAAGAGACCACATACAGGAACACAAAGTCCTTTCATTCCCTCAACATGCCGGTCATCTGCAGTGCCTCCCACATGAAAACTGATGTGTGTGTACACTACACAGGCTGCTATCATGCTGCTTTCATTCTGTGACTATCGGGCCTACATAGCCTACTTTGAGAGCGACCATATCACTGGGTAATAGCTTCTAGGTAAGCACACACCACTCACACCAGTCCACTGACAAACTAACTCTTCTCCATAAAGAACCTTCTCTGAAGGTGGACCAAGCAGCCCTGAAAGTATCAGGGACTAGTTGTGTCTTGATAGGCAACATCATCCACCACAATGGACACACTTAATCTCTCCTCTGCTTCCTTTCCTCACAGATGATAGAGGCTATCCTCTCAAGACCTGGCATCTACATACGGCCCATATGCAACATCATCAAGCACCACAAACTACACAACCACATCTATGCCGACGACATCATGGTGTACGCTCCAATCAACTTACTAGCACTAAACACTACAACAATAACAAGATGCCTTGAAGACATGAATGACTGGCTCATAGCCAACAACTTAACAGTCAACTACGACAAAACTGAGGCAATGTTTGTCACTAGGAACCCCACCTTCATACCTCCACAAACTATCAGCATCCTAGACAAACACATAGTAGTCAAAGAAGTTAAGTATCTAGTGTGAATGCTTGCCGGTCCTAGGCGGCTGCCTAGAGCCGGGTAGCATTGTGTTGTGGAAGAAAATAAGGACTCTGTAGTTGTGGTCCAAATGAAAAGATGGGTTTTATTCCCCTTCACTTTAGGATGTTACAGCATGCGGGACAACATAAATGAAACGGTTGAATTCACCAGATAAAAAGGGGTTTTTAAACCAGAAAGGATAATACTACTTTCTCTCAGCAATACAGTCCAGTATTTACACGGTGCACAATATATCTTAGTGACTCAGTCCAGTATTTCCCTGTGCACAATTATCCTCAGCAATACAGACCAGTATTTCACTGTGCACAATATCTTTTAGCAACACTTTCAGTATTTTCACCATGTACCAAATACTACTTCTTGCTTGACTTCAATAAAGACTCTTAGCCTCCTCAGGCATATACTCCTCGTACTCCATGGCTTCAGGGATACTCTCAATGCTATGGCTCTCCCATTGCATAGGGCTGGGTCCAGTTCCAGTATAAGGACACTGAGCCCCTAGGAGGCTGCCCTCCGTATCTTGCCCTGGATAAACCTCCTCTGTCACTGGTGGGAGCTGCCCTCGTAAGTTCCAGATATCAGGAGAGGTGTGGGAGATCTCTCTCCACGGCTTGTATAGATAGGAGTCCCCTTGGCTATATGCCCGGTCTCCCACTCTGGGATTCCTTTTCCTCTCTTTAGTAAAAACTGGGTACTTATATCTTTTCTTCTGCCCAAGCTAAGCTCCAAACCCTCTGCTTCTCGCCAAGACTTTCTATCTGTCCTGCAGCCTGGTTCTCTGAGGGAAAGCTGGTTACGTTGCTTGACTGATGGCAACTTACTTCCTGTTTCCTGGGTGCTTCCCTGTATGTGACTTTTGCCTCCTGTTGATTGAGCAGCTTGCCTTGGTAGGAGGACCCCTCTGGCTGGGAAGACCCTGCTGCAGTTTTCTTTACCCTTTTTGGATTGGCCAGTCGGTCTTTCCTCAGTCCTGGCTCTCCACGGTAAAGTGTCTATCAGCACTTGCTTGGGAGTTTTCCTTCCCTCCTGGCACTCAAACTTTGGCTCCAGTCCTGCTTCAGACTCCAGCTGCCAATGCTCCTTCAACTGCCTCCCATGCCTGCTCTGCCTCTGTGAGATTTTCTGCCTGCTTTTATCTCTCAGCTCCCCTGACGTGGAACGTGAGTTTGGGTTCAGGTGGATCTGATTAGCCCTCTCAATTCTTCCTGCGTCATACCAACCCTGTGGAATGTTTGCTTTCTTCCTTCCTGCCTCTCTGCCCTGTGACCGCCTCACTTGCCCCTGAGGCTGCCAGATAAGCTCTTCCTCCATTTTATTTCCTAATGTTTCAGGGTCTGTGCTGTATAATTCCTGCCAGGTAAGCCCTTCCCCCACACTGTCCCTTACTATCTCAGGCTCAATGCTATCTGGCTTCTGACAAGTGAGCCTCTCCTGTGTATTGTTTCTTAGTGTTTCAGGCTTAGTGCTATCTCTCTCCTGGTAATTAAGCTCATTCTCTGCACTAGCCTTTAGTATTTCACTTTTTGTGCTGTCTACCCCATGACACTAGGCATCACACTAGACAGAGCCCTGAACCTAAAATTCCACATCACCTAAACTGCAAACAAGGCATATCATTGATTGGAATCAATAAGACAAATCAAACCAATGCTCCATCAAGACCACTTCCGCACAGTGTGCCAAGCATTCATTACACCACTGCTTGATTATGGAAACTCACTATATCAAGGCCTTCCTCAACAGACACTCCACCCACTACAGATGGTACAAAACACCACAGCACGCAGCATTACAGACACTCCAATGACTGAACACATCACCCCCGTCCTACAACAACTACACTGGCTCCCAATGGTGGCAAGAGCTAAATACAAAACAATCATGATCATCTTCAAAATCGTTCACCATCTCTCAGCAGACGCACTCCAAAATGTTATAACAAGGGACATTAACAACAGACCAAGAAGATCCAATAATGACAACATGATCGGCACACCCGCAGGCTATCACAAAACCAAACAAACAACTTCAAAAAGAGCACCATCACTGCTGGCATCCACACTATGGAACTCCCTCCCAACGAGCCTGAGGGCATTAGATGACCTCACAAACTTCCGCAAAGACCTCAAAACATTCCTATTTATAGAAACCTATGATCATTCAGGCAACATCCCCTACCCAAACAATAACACTACTACCTCCACCAACTAAACACACATCCATACTACCCACACACCCAAATCTTTCATTCAATGTTTTAAATACCTTCATGTTAAATGTTACCTCAATTGTACTGTCTAATTACTGTTAAGTAACTGTACTGTCTAAATGTTTACATGTACCTTAATGTTAAATGTAACCCTCCAATTGTCATGTGACATGATCACCTTGATTGAAGGAAAAGGTGGCATACAAATCTGTCTAAATAAATAAATAAATTCCACTTTATCCTCATCAGCTTCTACATATTCCTTCCCTTCAGCCTTGAGTCTGACAATACCACTTTTATCCTTCCCCCTCTCACTAATATATCTGAAAAATGTCTTATCTCCCCATTTTATTCCATTGGCTATTTCTTCATCTTTTTGTATCTTTGTTTTCTTGACTACTTTGCCAGCCTCTCTAAGTTTTTCCAAATATAGATGCCTGTCTTCCTCTCTCTGTGATCTCTTATTTCATGAAGACCTCCCTCTTTTTCTTCACCTTTTCAGGTACTTCTTTTGAGAACCATAGTGGCCTCCTTTTCCTTTTACCTTTATTTACCATTCTAACAAAAAGGTTGGTTGCCCTTAAAATATCCCCTTTTAGTTTTGCCCACTGTTTTTCTACATCCCCCAGCTGTTCCCATCCCGCTAACGATGCCTTGAGGTATTGGTCCATTTTGGCAAAGTTAGTTTTCCTAAAATCTAAGACCCTCTCTTTTGAATGGATTTTATCAGCCCTAGTCCTTATACTGAACCACACCATCTGGTGATCACTGGATGAGAGATGATCTCCCACTTCAACGTCAGAAACACTTTCACCATTGGTAAGCACCAAGTCCAGTATGGCCCCTTCACATATGGGTTCTGTTACCAGTTGCTTGAATAGTTCTTTCTGTAAAGAATCCAGGATCTCTTACTTCTAGATGACACTGCAGCAGGGATGTGGCAATCAATATCCGGCATATTGAAATCCCTTATCAGTAGCACTTCCCATTTTCTGGCAATGCTGCGTATGTCTTCTATTAAATCTGTCCACTTCTTCTTTCTGTATATCACGCCAATTGCAAATGGATTTCTCTTTCGCTCTCTCTAGTTTAACCCACAGTGCCTCCTCTCTCCCTTTTTAAGCCCTGTATTTCCATAGCTTTAATATTATTATTTACATATAGTGCACCTCTTCATACCCTGTCCTTTCTGAATAAAGTATAGCCTGGTATAATTATATCCCAGTCATGGTTGTCCGTGAACCATGTCTCTGTAACTGCCACTAAATCCAAGTCAGCCTCTCCCATTAAAAACTCAACATCTGGGATGTTATTTCCCATACTAAGGGCATTTATACACACCACCTTCCAGATGTTGCCCCTTTACCCATTTCTATAAAGATGTTTAATATTTCACTTACTTGGGGGCTTTCTTCACCCATCCCCAATGAATCTAGTTTAAAGCCCTCTTCAATAGGCTAGCCAATCTGCTTCTGAAGACACGTTGACCCTTCTTGGACAGATGGTTGCCATATTTACTCTGCAGCCCTTGGAACATCATCCCATGGTCCAGGAAACCAAAATGCTCTCGAAGACAACATTCAGGCAGCCATGGATTTATCTCCAGGGTGTGAGATTCTCTCCCTTGGCCTTTACCCTCAACAGAGAGGATTGAAGAGAACATCATCTGCATATCTATCTGCTTCACCCTCTGTCCTAGAGCCATGAAGTCACTTTTGATATGCTAGAGGGATACCTGGCAGTATCATTTGTGCCGACATGGATGAGCAACATCGGGTAATAGTCAGTAGGCTTGATGAGCCTCGGCAAACTCTCCGTAACATCTTTGGACATCATATCTGGTCGGCAGATGGATGCCTCAGTACCCTTCAGAAGAGAGACAGCAACCACCACTTCCCTTCGCTTCCTTGTGGTCATTGATTCTGCAACTTTGGGGTGCTCGAGCTCTGGTTCTTCCCTTTCCTAGGATGCTTTCACCTTCTCCACCTCCAGGGCTGCATAATGGTTCTTCATTTTAAGTTCTGGAGGAGTTGGATTGGTGATTATGCAGGCCCTGGTGACTCGGGTCCAACCTTCATCATTCTGTAAGCTCCTGTCTTCACTTCTATTGGAGAGTTTGGATGTTGCAAGAAGCATCTCATCAATGTACTTCTCACTGTCTCAAATGCTCCTCAGCCTTGCCACCTCTTCTCTGAGCTCCTCCACTTGTTTCCTGAGAGCTTCAGCATGCAGGTATCCTGCACATGAAACTGGTCCTTCAACTGGCATTGGGATCTCTCTCTGGACAGAGACAGAAGCTGTAATGGGGGCAATAGCTTTGGCAATACGATTTTTCCCAGCCATTGCTCAGTTGGTGGAGCTTTGGTACCTGTTGAAGTAAAAGAGAGAGACCTAGCAAAGTACCAGCCTGTTTCTCAGCTGTCCTTTCAGAGAAAAAGTAGTTAACGTCTTTTAAGTGTGTTCTAAATGTGCTGTTCTAAGTCCCTGTGTGTAGCTAATAGAGCAAGAATGCCCTATAAAGCAAGACTGTTCACAAGGGATGAGTGAATATGCTGAATTTGAAGAATTTTCTAAATGGCAGACAAGAAAAGAGTGAAGTTGAAGGTGGGAAAGAAGAGGTGAGGGGTGAAAGGGAGGAGGGATTTGAAGAACAGGAAGAGGAGGTGGAGGAGAGAGAAGTGGAGATGAAAGAGGAGGAAAGAAGGAGGGCTAGAAGAAAAGAGAGGTGAGGGATAGGGGCAGTAGGAGGTAGAGAGGGGTGACAGCTAGGAGAGAAGAGATGTTTGTGAGGAAGAGAAGAGCACAAGTAGAATAAGCCCCAGAGGAGGTCCCCTCCCCCCATCCACTGGGAAGGTGAATAAAGGCTGGGGAGTCCAGAAAGAGGAGAGTTCCTGTAAGGTAAGTACAGCTGGCTTGTAATTCTCTGGTGGGGGTTTTGAGTTGATGAAAAAAGGGATAGTGGACTCATGGACAACTAGAGGGATTGTATTATGAAGGGATGTAGGATTAGCAACTCACCTTATGGAGGTCATTCCAGAACACGAACAAGGGATTTGTATGTGCGGCGGGGATGTTTGTGCCAAAAATGTCCCCGACCGTATTCCGAGACACTGCTGACATGCATGTCCACGGAGCTAACACGGGGATCTCAGAACGTGCCCAGAAGGGGCGAATGGGGGCGTGGTCAGCCACGGACATGTACAGAGCATATTTCATAAAGGCCTGTGTAGGTTCTGTGATATTCCCACGGACATCTCCATTATTTCTAATGAAACATGGAATAAGGCCAGGACTTAGAAAATATTCTGTTCTGCTCTTCAATGCGTCCCATATTGAGGAATGGTTGTGACAAATATGTGCTGAACTGGTGAGACTGCAGAGGTGAGGGAATGTTGTAAGGTAAAGAAACAATAAATACCCTTGCATAAATATTAAGACAAGCAATAGTATTTATTATGACTATGCTGAAATGTGCTGTTTGCACTAAAATAACCAATCCAGGGGACCCTATTAAATCCTGTGTTCTGAAAACTGGGACTGTTGATGTAAGAATAGTATGTGAATGAGTCTGGAAACAAATCACAGAGTGGAGGAGTGGCCTAGTGGTTGGGGCAAGGTACTTCAGGCTGGAAGGTCAGGGGTTCAAATCCCACTAGAGGACAGCAACCTTGGGCCGGAAGGACTGGGGTTTCTAGTCCCACAGGTGCTCCTTGTGGTCTTGGGCAAGCCACTTAACCCTCCATAGCCCATGTTCCCTGTAAAATAGTTATCTCCAAGTTATAATGCCCTGTTCAATGTAATTTCAGTTTGTTCAATGTAAACCACACTGATGCTGAATAGTGTGGTATATGAGAGAATGTAAATAAATAAATCACGTTGGAGTGAGAAAGGGAGATCATATGTGTAGTCCTGGGATGTCATACCATTATGGTATAGCAGCTGTTCATTATAGGTTTGGTTTGACTGAATGATGTCTTTTGTGACTGCAAGTGAGTGTGTGTGGTTTGGGGGTAGCACGGGAAGATCCGGTGTGCTGCTCTGTAATTCAGGGAGTTCTTGAAAGGCTGGCCGGTACCTGGACCATATGGATCACCAGGTGCCAGTGTGATAGGGCAGCCATACATCAGGTGTGCCAGGCACTGGGAGACATGACTGATGATGTGCCAGCATCCCCCAGATTGTGCCATGAGGCCTACATCCTTCCCCAGTCCAGGATCTATGCAAGCTGTGAGAGTGCTGATATATTTTGGAGGCTGACTTTCTGGGTATGATGGCACAAGGATCCTCCCTCCCATGCCCACACAGGCCTGACCAGGGGAGCAGTGCCTCAAAACAGACTGTGGGAAGGCAGACAGGATTGCCCCACAGTTAGAAGATGTATACAGACTGACATACACCATGATGGGACAGGTGTAGCTATTGTGAGAAATGCCAATACCCAGATATGTGGGAATCAGATGCCATAGTCAGAAGGCCATACTACTACTACTATTGATCATTTGTATTGCGCTACAAGGCATATGCAACGCTGCATAGACACACATAAATGATGGTCCCTGCTCAGCAGAGCTTACAATCTAGTCAAGACAGACAACACAGCAAATATGGACAGGATACATCTAGAGGGAATGGTAAGGACACACAAGGGAGATTAGGCAGATCAGATCCAAAAGCAGCAACGAAGAGGTGAGTGCTCAGCCTGGATTTGAGAACGGCCAGAGAAGAAGCCTGACGTACAGACTCAGGCAGTTTGTTCCAGGTATAAGGGGCAGCAAGGTGAAAGAAGCGAAGTCTGGAGAAGGCAGTAGAAGAGAAGTGATCAGCCAGAAAAGCAGAATTCCCGAGGAAGGTGGTAGGCAGAGATAAGAGAGGAAAGGTAGTGCAGAGAAGCAGAATGAGTGCAGTTATAGGCCATAGGCACAGAAAGGGCATACATTTGTTACTCAGCAATATTATGCATCCTTTGGAGAACTGCAATGTTAGTTTAAGGTTTTGTGCACTTAGTAAGGGTCCATCCTTAGCAATTAAAAATGTGTTTGTAGAGACGACCAAAGCAGGAATCACTGGAGCCGTTTTATAATGCCAAGTACCATTTGATGCAAGGTATGTCCTGACATATATGTTCATATTTATATTCTCTTATATCATACTAGGGTGCACTGGGATTGCTTGCACATTTCAGGGCATGAAGAGGACTGGTATATGGTCTAGGTTGCAGCAGCAGTCATTTCTCATAGGTATTTATGTCTAGTTTGCATCAGCAAACTACTGTTAGTGTGAAGAGCAGCTTAGGAGCTGCACGTTTTTACCGAGGAGGCATGGCGTCCGTGGGTACATCGCAGAGACATGCAGGATCCGAAATGTGCAACTTTTCAGAATTTGGTGGGTGCGGGAAGGTCCAAAAGGTTTACCCATGTCCCATAATATTGACGGTGAACGTGTTTCTCTGTTATATCGCATGGCCCGCACCTGCACTGTGCATGTTATCGAATCTGCCTGTGTCAACAAAATGGGAGATCCAGATCTAGTTTTTACTCGTTGTATAATAAAGTTGTAATTCTAATTATTCTATTTATTTCAGTTCATCAGAACTACAAATCTATAACTCAGTGTGGCAAATCTAGAACTGGATCAGCCTGTTAAGCTGACCTGGGATGAGTTGGGAACCCTGAAGTTGGAGGGAGGGTGCTCTAGATAGTGCTTTTGTGCACACATTGCACTTTACAGTGAGAGTGTGTTCAGATTATAGTGAGGAAAATACTGCATTTGAAGGATCATATGTATGGGGGTTGGGATCAGGGAATCTGTAGGGGGAGACCAAGGAAGGGGCTGTGGTTCAATGGAGCCTGCAGAATGCAACCACTTGTCCTCCCTTCAATGAGGCCTACTGGAGCTGAAGACTGCACAACCAATTGCTAATTATTGGTCTAGAGGGGGAAGGGTGGGCAGTGAGGAGCATTAGAAGGGACAGGTGGCAAGTTTTTCTCTTTCAAAGAATTGACAATTCTAGGGCCCTTTCATGTGCAGTTACGAAAGAGTCAGCAATAAGACCCAGCAGCATAGTGGAACATTTGCACCCAGGACTTTTCAAAACTCTGCCAGTCCTGCTCCCTCTGTCGAACATTTCCTACTGACTGAAGATGTGAATTGCACCAAAAGCTAAGCACTGTTTCAATTTAATTTTCATTATATAGATTGTGGCTGCCTGTGAACAAGGTCGTTGATGCGAAAGAGGCAAGATCCATTAGACATTTGAAAAAACAGTCAGTGGTTGCCGATACAGTCTGAGACCTTGCAGCTACATTTAGCAATTAGTAGAAATATTGAAAATGAGTATATGACTGACATTTTCAAGTTAATACAGGAGATACAGTATACTTTCGAGTTGACGTACAGAGTATCATTAATAATTGACAGAACATTTCCTATTGACATGGGGCAGGACCCGCAGTCTCTAATTCTTTACTTGGTGATCAGGGCCGGCCCCAGAGTAGGTTCAAGGTGTTAGCGTTATAGGCAAACCTTAACCCTTAATGTATTGTTTAGCTTTGAATGTCCTTCTCTTTGCTGCCCCCTGGAAGTTGCTGCCCTAGGTGGTTCTCTAGTTTGCCTAATGGCAAGGACGGCCCTTTTAGTGATGATCTGTTTTTACCACTTGTAACTGAGATGAAGGATTTTGTTAACACGCAGGTTCTGTGAGGTAATCTGTTCCAGTTGACTTCTTCTTCTTCTTTCCCAGCTGGAGGTATACTGGTTTTCTCAAATATTTGCAGTGCTGACTTTTCATAGTTTGAGTTCTTGGGATTAGCAGTGGTATAATATGGTATGTTATGCTTCTGACTGGCCAATTTCAGGGTTTTGTATTACTACACAATGTCTGGTAGTGGAAAGAGGGAGTGTGTGGAGGGAGGAGGGAAGAGCGTAACAGGAGACCCCCATGTATATGCAAATATTTATGCAAATTATGCCCCTCAGTGATCTCTGCACATGGCCCCACACACCCCTCGGGCCACCCCTGGTGCCACATCTGAGCCCTGCCTGGTGTCCCAGTGGAAACTAGGGAACAGTAGGTGCTGCTGGCTGAGTGTTGGGTTGCCAGACTCAGGGGTGAGACAAAAGTGACTGAAAATAGGAGGGAAATAGGTACGGTTTTCAGCTGGTATGGCCAATTTTTAAATGGTCAGGTCTGCTGTCAGCAGACCCTTAAAATCGGCAGTGGAAAAGCAATTTTTTTCTCTGCTGCTGTCAGGGCCAGCTCAATCATTAGGCAGCATGAGGCGGCCAATGGAGCAGCAAAACAAATGACCCCAAATCGCTCCAGCGGCTGCCTAAAAACCAAACAAAAGATCAATTTGGCAGTATCTCCCGTCAGCTGCCGTTTTATCTCTGTCAGTTTCAGCAGCGGCAGGCCTCCCAGGATCGGACTTAAAAAAAATAAAATCAAAACTGCAAGTTCAGGCACCGTTCAAACTCACGTGTGCATGACAGCCTGGCAGATCCTGCCCCTCTGACATTGCATCAGAGGAAGCAGGACCAGATGGCCCTCATGCATATAGAAGTCTAAAAAAAAGAAGAAAAAAACCGTGGGTTCATGCAGCATTCAGACTCTTGTGTGCATGAGGGCCCAGCTAGTCCTGCCCTCCTTTGATGCGACATCAGAAGGGGCGGGGCCGGCCAGGCCCTCATGCACACAGGAACCTGACTGCTGCATGAACCCACATTTTGTTGTTTTTTGCTTGTTTGTTTTTAAAAATTCGATCCTCAGAGGTCTGCTGCTGCCGACAGAAATAGAACAGTAGAGGTATCAATGACAGTTGCAGGCTGGGGGTAGGGGGAGAAGGGAGATGGTGGAGTTGGACATATGTTGAGGGTCACTGGGGAGATTCTGGACCAAGGAGGGGCGGAGGCCAGATGCTGGATGTAAATGGGGGGGGGGCGGGGGTGGAGGATCGATGCTGGACACAAGTGTGTGGGGGGGGGGGAGGCAGATGCTGAACCAAAGTGGGAGGGTGGAAGTGGGAGGTGGCGTGCTCATGCTATACACAAGCAGGGAGATAGAGGGCAGATACTGGACACAAGTTGGCGGTGGAGGACATATGCTGGACACAAATGGGGGGTAGAAGGAAGATATTACTATTACATGTTGCTAGGGGCAGAGGACAGATGCTGGACACAAATGGGAATATGAAGGGTAGATGCTGGACCAGAATGGGAGGTGGAAGTGGGGGATGGAGTGCTGATACTGGACACAAGTGGGGGATGTGGAAGGCTGATATTGGATATGGAGTGAGGAGCATAAGGGTGAATACAGGGTGGGGTAGATGCTGGACAGGGGATAGGGGACACAGAGGGATGGAGGGCAGATGCTCGACGGGGTAAGGAGGCATAAAGTACATGATGGACATGGGGTGGAGGGATGTAGAGCAAAGGCTGAATATAGAATGAGGGGCATAAGGGGATGGAATGTAGATGGTGGATATGGGGTGGGTGAGTGGAGGGTAGATGTTTGACACAGGGTAGGGGTCATAGAGGAGTGGAAGGCAAGGGCCAGCTCCAGGGCTCATTCAAGTGTTGGCACCCTAGATAAACCTTAAGCATTATGCCCACCTCCCCCCCTGAATATCAGAATCTGTTGTTTAGCTTTGAATGCCCTGCTCTTTGCTGGGCAAGAAGCTGACACCTTAAGCAGTCACCTAGTTTGCCTAATGGTTGGGCCAGCCCTGTAAAAGGCACCTGCTGGACACAAGCTTGGGGGAGGGGCATAGGGAATGGAGGACAGAAGCAGGACACGGGATAGTGGTAGAAGGCAGATGCTGGAAACAGTGTGGGGGCAGAGGGCAGATGCTGGACATGGGCTAAGAAAGAGAAGAGATGCTAGACATGAGGTGGGCAAGATAGAGAGAGGAGATTCTGGACATGTGGTGGGAAGAGAGAGAGAAAGAAGAGATGCTAGACATGAGGTGGGGAAGATAGAGGAGATTCTGGACACGGGTGGGGAGAAAGAGAGGAGATGCTAGACACAGTTGGGGAAGATGGAATGATGCTGGCATAGGGTGAAGAAGAGAGAAAGGGGGGGAATGCTGCACATAGTGGGGTTTAGGATGAGAAAAAGAGGGAAGGCTCTGGATGGTGTGAGAGAGAGCGCGGAGACATGGGATAGAGTAGGAAAAAAATAGGAAAGATGCTGGACACAGGGAGGGTGGAAGATAGAAAGAAGAGCATTAGTTAAAGATTGGGGAATAAGTGGCTAGAGGAAGAATAGAGAGACAGGAAGTAAGAGGACTGTGTTAAAAGTTGAAAAATGGTAGGTAGATGCAGTAAAAAAGGGAGACTGAGGACTGGATGGTAAGAAGGGGAAGTAAAATCTGAGTTGATAGAGAAAATAAATGGAAGAAAGCTGAAAGGACGAGATCAATATCAGAGATTAATAAGGGGAAGGAAATGAAGACAGAAGGAGAAAGAAATGACAAATGGACAGAAGAAAGCAGAAACCAGAGCTTGTGATCAACATAAGAAAACAAACAAAATGATCAGACAACAAAGGTAGAAAAATAATTATATTTTCTATTTAGTAATTGAGATATGTCAGTTTTTGGAATGGATATCTGCCAGGGGCTGGGTAATCTGTTAGCATGGAGTTTATATGTAAGAATGTGTAGTTATTCTGGCTTGTTCAGTTTCCCTAATTGGTGTGTTGATGTTCTAGGGCTCACTGAAATATTTACAGTGCTACCTTTTTCTAGGTTGCGTCCTTGATGTATGAGTTTGGAAATTAGTGTTTGCATGGTAGATTTTGGTAGGTCCTGGGCCACTTCTTTGTAAAGTGTTATATTCCTTCATAGTATGCTTGATACTGAACGGGTATATGTTGCTGTTAGTGAGATGACAAAAGAATCAGGATATTTTTTTGAATGGTAAGTTCCATGGGAAAACATCCTAGCTCTGCTCTGCACCCATTGCTGGGGGAGGGGCATATGCAGAACATATGTTTGGATTTAACACCATGTAGAGGAGCATATGTTTGTTGGGGGACTAAGAAAGGGACTGGAGCTCAAAATGAGCTGAAGAGTGCAACCTCTGGTACCACATCCAACCCTATGTGGCCTGCAGGAGCTAAAGTCTGTATGGCTGCCGTCATAGCAGATATTTTATTTATTATTTTATTTATTACAGTTTCTTATATACCGCGCTATTTAGAATCAGCGCGGTTTACATCATAACAAAACGACCATTACGACAAACTGTCAGGTTTTACATTGAACAGGAGTACAAACTTGGATAACTGGGTTAACTATATACATAATCTATCTACACTGCAGTGTGCGGGCATTTCTAGAAGCTCAGGCAGCAACAGGTGGCAGGTTTTTCTCTCTCAAAGTTGTCAACCCTAGAAATAGGGAGGCTTATTACCTTGTTTAACTTTGAAACAATGGAATATATTTCAACCCATTTTAATGGAAGTGAAATAGGAAAAGTGCATTACTGCCTATTTGTACTGTAAAGATGCATGCCTTCACTAAGCATATATTCAATTCTCATTTCATTACTGATTGCAACATTTATAATGCTTACGACCCGACAAATAATGTTACTGAAATGCTTTTGTCAATTAGACAGAACTAAATACTTCAGAAATGATCAACAGACTATTGTGTACCATGCCAACTAACCTAACATAAAAGTAAGCCAAGTTATACTGATGAGTACCCCAAGAATAGTAATTTGTATTGCAAAGGCACTTTCCCAGTAGGAGAAAGATTCCTCTTCAATTACTCCTCATTCAATTTCAAGAGATGCAACTGAATGCCTGTATTTTTTTCTGGAACTGACTACAATTTCCATCTCGGATATTTCTGCCATATAATATAAATCTTTTCAAAAGTACCATTATCACTTCACCTATCTTTCATATCAGCCTAGTGAAAGACTCAATGACCTATAGGTATGAAGATGCATTACCAAAAAATTAGCATATGTTAGCATATCTCAGTCTTAAACAGCAGCCAATATAATTCTAGTTATGGGCATTTTTTTTAGCTTATCAAAGGCTATGGGCCATGTTTACTAATACTTACATGTGCTAAGTGCCATGCTGTCAAATCTTATTCCTATGGCTGTGGCAGCACTCAGCACATGCTAATATCTGTTAACACACACTAAGGGCCCAATTCTGTGCCACGAATAGTGGGGATGGACTTCCCAATGTGCCTCCTCTGCTCACGTCTACCTTCGCCGCTGGTTGTGCGGGGAAGTTAGATGGGGGGCAGGGAAGGGGCGGCTCAGGGGCAGAGTCCGAGCGGTTACCAGCCTTGGACATACAAGGACGATTCTAATGTCGGCCCTGTACATCCAAGGCCGGCAACATGTACGGGGAAGTTATTACACCTCCGAGGTGGAATAACTTCCCTGGATGTGGTTTTTTTGTTCTTCTGGGGCACAGATGAGGCGGGGGGGGGGGGTCCGGAGGACATTCCCTGCAGCCCGACCCTGGCCTTAGGAGGCCAGGTTGGGGGTCGGGCTATGGAGAATGAACACTTGTCCAGCAGCCGGCATTGCGGCTTTTTTTTTTTTTTTTTCAAAAATGCATTTCTACAATACAAATAAGGTCAATCCAGAAACAAACTAACCACATCAGATGTACAAACATCAAATAAAAGAAAAAACAACCCCGATATAGCCCACGTTAAGGAGCTTGGCTGAGAATCTAAAAAAAAAAATAACAACTATACAATGAGGAAAATAAGACACAAGGTCCATAATGGAGGCAACTTTATTCATGGGTGCCTTGGGCTTCAGCTAATGCTTTCCGCTTCTCCAACAAAAAGCTTTCCAAATGAGTAACATCGGTGAAAACGTAGGAAACGTCTTTCAAAGTAATAATACACTTACATGGGAAATGAAGAAAAAAGAAGCGTCTCCCAAAGATAATACCTGAGGCTTTAAGGCCATAAACAGCTGCCGCCTAAGCTGGGTATTCCGAGATATATCAGGGAAGATGTTAACAAGATGACCACAAAATTTAATAGCCTTATGTTTAAAAAAGGCTCGAAGTATACACTGTTTAACATCCCTAGACAAAAATGTTACTAACAAGGTGGAACGAGTATCAATTATATCTAGGGGGTCCTCTAGAAAGGCAGTGAGGTTGGCAATAGAAGGCTCAATTATATCAAACTCCCCCTCAACCGGATTAACTTTCTTAGAACTGGGAGAGATATAATAAAGCTGAGAAACCTCTACAAGGTCAGTTATTAACAAGACTTCTTTGAGGTACTTATCTAGTAAGATTTTTGGAGCGAGGAGTTTAGATATAGGAAAATTAAGAAAACGAAGGTTACAGGAATGCGCAAAATTCTCCATTGCTTCAATTTTATTATGGAGAGCCAGTGAGTCTTTAATACTAGCAGCCTGAGCAGCATGTATGGGTGGCATTGCGGCTTTTAAATGGAGCCGCAGTGCCATGGCAACCGGACGTCATGGCGCTGCAGTTCCATTTAAAAGCTCTGACTGAGTTAGTCGGACAGTTCATGTAAGTGCAAGCCGGATGGATTCGCAGTCCTGGCCTGCACTTACATGACTATTTGTGTTTCTGATCTTGTGGGGCTAGACGTGCCCCGCGGGATCAGAATCATGATCCCCTCTGTATGTTTGGCTCAGACTGGACATACAGAGGGGATCTACGTCCGGAATGGAATAAGCCTGCAAGCATATATGTGCCATATGGTATAGCGGCTATGGCATGTGGACAGATGTTTGCTAAGGACTGGAGATAAACAATAAAGTCCTTCACTAATGTAGAGGGGTACCATTTCTTTCCCACCTCCCTGCTAGTTTTCCCTGTGGTATATTAGTTGAAGTTCTTTTGTGCAGATGGCAGCCCGTTTTCCCAAAGGGAGGGGTATGCCTGAGATGTAAGATAGGATCTGATCTAGTACAGGATCTGAATGCTGGGAGGAGTGTGGTATGTGACACTTTTAATGGGGAGGTGTTGCAGAGATGTATTACAGTAGTATAAACCTTGGTAAAGAGGGACTAGAGGTTTCTTTTCATTTCTCACTTTATTGAAAGGCAGCCAGGACTCAGAGTGTAGCAGCAAAGCGCAGACAAACCAATGATACCAGGAGTCTGTTCAGAAGGTCCAAATCATTTATTTGTGCACAAGTCTCAAGCAAGGCAATTTCAAAATGGCTGAGCAAAGTTTTCAAGCATTACAACAACTTTTATAGACTTCTGTTCCATTCTAGGTATAGAAAAACATTTCATTGGTCCCGGTACGCTCCCGTACCTCCCGTAGCCCTTCTATTGGTCCCGGTACTGATAAGTTTCTCCAATTATGTTCCTTCTGTGGGCTTCTGTAGGCATGACACCTGCCTGCCCCCCTTCTAGTCCCAATTACAATGGTCAGTTCATCAACTTGTTACTTTCACACTTTCAAGGCTATGGGACCATTTGTGCGTGCAGAAGAGCAAGGTTCTGTAACTCATCTGTCAGCACTCCTCAATATTTCTCTGCAAATGTACTCTTTCTTATCAGTAACTTTAAAACACATCTTTTCTGTATTTTTCCATTTCTTAATTCTGCAATTCTGCTTATCTAAGCTAATTCAATATTTCTACTGAGTTCTTTCTTACAATAGCAGCATATTGGGGGATGTGCAATCCTATATGCCTCTCCACAGGCCTCATTTACAGGTCAAGCTAGCCATGCTGGCCTGCCTATGTCAGACACCGTGGGTCACAGGCCTGCACCTGCCACATTCCCCCCTTTGATTAATCTCACCCTATTACTTAATAAGGTGTGAGAATTAAATCACTTTCTAGAAGATTCACATCCTGATTAAAGGATTCTTACTAGTTCCACTAGGGCTAGCTTTATATAAAGCCATTATTCTAGTTGCGGTCTTCCGCTCTACGGTACTATCAATAGCACTATGAAGGGAACGCATACAACATGGGATTAAACATGGTAAGCAGAGGACAACAGCAACAAGGATTAGTACTAAGATAACGAAAGTCTTAAATCCTCCCAGCCAAGAGAAAAGGTTAGCAAACCAATTAGGAAATTTCAAGGCGTGCCAAGTCTGTACTGGCACATAAGCATGTCTTTGCATATCTTTAGCAATTTCTTCAACTACTTGACCTTTATCATCTATTTTCAAACAGCAATTAGTTAAATTCAGTTTACCACATACTCCTCCTTCAGCTGCTAGCAAATAATCAAGTGCTAAACGATTTTGGTATATGGCAGTGCGCATCTGAGTACTTTGTCTAGCTAAGAGCGTGAGAGCATGACTAGTTTCATTGGTTATTATTTCAACTACTGCTTGTAAGCGAATAATACGATTGATCATATAGATTGGGGTACGATAACCATACATACCATCATCATTCCAAGTGGCGGGTCCATAATACTCAATAATTCTTTCTGGTGGCCAATCATCACCCTGCCACTTCTCCCACTTGCCTATCTGTAAGGCCTCTCTTCTTTGTCTGGATGCTCCTTTGTGTTTGTGGGTTGTGTATACAGGGTATCCTAATTGTTCTCCATGTTCAGTGTTTAACAGGAAGAAAGAAGGTCTGATGGTTCCTAAGACACATGCTCCTCCCCATTGTGGTGGGAGTTGTGCATATGCTCGGTTTCCACAGATCCAATATAGGCCAGGTGGGGCTTGCCAGGCTTGGACTTTGGCAAGGTTAGTCCATAGACCTGCAAGTTCAGGAAATCTGGCTAATGGGTTAGGAGGTTCAGGATGTCTGATTCCTGACCACCAAGCTGTCTTTTTGGTCGTGGCATTATAGTATTTCTGGCTAAGACAGACCAGCTGTCCTACCTTTTGGGTGAACTGAGGTCCAGTTCTGGCAAAGCAAAGACGTCCAACGATTGAGTGCGCTAACACCCATTCACTGGTTGTCTTGTGTAATTCAGTCTGATTGTAAATCATGGAATAATTTAATTCTTGGGCTTCCCAGGGCCATTGGTCTCCCATTTGGGTTCCGCCACAGAAATAACAATCTGTGATCTTGAGACTAGATACTACTGCTCCGGCTAATTCTAGAAACAAATTCTGTGAAGGGTGAGGGATCTCAAACTTATTTACATGCATAGCTTCATAAAAGGTATTATGAATATGATATTTAGATGACTTATGGGCTTGAGTATTTAATCTAATATATACAATGGTCCCTGGATCTGTTCCTCCTCCAGCAATACGTAAACCAAACTTATATCCTTGTTTCCATGCATGGGGGTTATGTACACGCAAATGTAAGGGGTTGCAAGCATCTTTCTGACATTTATCATTTGTGGTTGGCTTGGTTAGAGTAGCCATCCGCTTATCTATTTTCTCATCAGTTATACCAGTGTTCCAGGTAGCATAGAAAAACACATTCCCAATACGGGCAATAGTAGTCTGCCGCTGTAGCAGTACTATACCCTGGTTCCTTTTTACCTGTACACTTCCTCCATCCCGTGGCACCTTCTGGACACATATACTTATGGTCATTCCGATACGCTTTCTCCCATGTACCACAGGTGGACTGACTATCTCTATTAATAGCATTACATGCATCAAAATTCAAAACAGCAGGTTTAGTAATGTCCTTAAGTGGTGGTGTAGCAGCTAATATAGGTCCATCTGCATCCTTCCATCTTATTTCCAACGTGTAATAGGATGGATTCTGATGCGGATTATAGCATGCTTTAATTTTGCCATGAGTGCAAACATTTAGTTCAGTGGTGTTATAGATACACCGAGTTATTGTTCCCTTGCAGGTATAGTAAGAATGGTAAAGCAAAGTCTGAGTTACTTTCAGTCCAGTTCTAGTAGAGGTAATACAAGCTGTGCATGGAGGTAGAGCATAAGTCTGTTCAAAACCTCCAAAGAAGGCAACCAAGGCAAAGCAGAAGCAAAGATACATGTTGATGTTGATTGGAGTTCTTCTGAATCCTCAGCTTGCTGATCTTGATCACGACGGTCTATTATTCTTCGTCCCGTTTGCTAATGAAGCAATTTAACGGTTGCTGAGTGTTGATTGAAGATCCTCAAGATGTCCAGCACACATTGACCAACTTAGCAATTCAGTTGGCTTGTGAAGTCTGGCTTAGTCAGTGTAGTCTCAAAGTAGTGTGTCAAATCACACATGCAAATTGGGTTCGTTGAAACAAAACTGTTGCTGCATGGAAAACAGCAATCCTCTTCGAAAGACTTGGCTACTGCAAAGCACTTGTGATGAAGTGTCTATGCTGCTGGTTGCCGTCTCAGAGTAACTCGCAAGGGTACATCAGGGTGCTGCTCGGCTGTCCACCGCTCTGGTTCAGGATCGGCGGCGGGCTTGACTCTGCTGTGGTGGATCCAGGCGTCGATCTCGGCTACCTTTACTGCAGTTGGGGTAGACAGGATGACGGTGTACGGTCCCTTCCAATGGGGTTCCAACGGTATCTTCTTCCAATCTTTGATCCACACCGAAGTTCCAGGCTGGTAGGGATGCAAGGGTTCCGTCAAGTTGATAGGCAACTGGTCTTGGATCCACGTATGGAGAGTCTGCAGAACAAAACTAAGAGCTAGGAGTTCTTGTCTGGTTACTTCTGAACCAATCTGGGCTAGATTTCCTTTGACTCCCTGCACTATTGGTGGGGGTTTACCATACAAAACTTCAAAAGGGGAAAATCCTGTTGACTTTACAGGGGCTGAGTGTATTCTGAGTAAAGCTATGGGGAGCACTTGGGGCCATTTCAAGTGTGTCTCCTGACAAAGCTTAGACATTTGGGCTTTCAAAGTACGATTCATTCGCTCAACTTTCCCTGAACTCTGGGGTCTGTATGCAGTGTGGAGCTTCCACTGTATCTGCAAAGCTTTTGCTAACTGCTGAGTAACTTGAGAGACAAATGAGGGTCCATTGTCTGACCCTATTACTGCTGGGATTCCAAATCTGGGGACAATCTCTCTCATTAAGGCTTTGGTAACTTCTCGGGCTTTCTCAGTTCTGGTTGGGAATGCTTCTACCCACCCAGAGAAAGTACAAACTAATACTAGTAGGTAATGGTATCCATTAGCTTTTGGCATTTCGGTGAAATCAACTTGGAGGTTGTGCATGGGGGTCACACCTCTTGACTGAACTCGGGGTGCTGTAATAAGGCCTTGCTTGGCATTATTCTTGGCACAGGTTTGACATTGTCGTGCTACTGAGGCTGATATGGTTGTCATCAGAGGGATGTAGAAATGTGGTCTGAGTGCTTTCTCCATAGCACTCTTTCCATAGTGGGTGGCTTCATGAAAAGCTTTGACAAAGGATGGTCCTAACAGTTCAGGAATTACTATTCTTCCCGGAGGTTGACTGCCTTCTTCTGGTGGCAGCTCAATCCATCCATCTTTCAGTACTCCATTTTCTTTGTCACAATAGTAATCCAATTCTTTGGTGGTATATCGTGGGGTCCATAGATTCAAAGGTACTGGAAACAATGCTGCTTGCATTGGCATAGCTTGTGGGGCAATCTGTCCTGTCATAGCTGCTTGTCGTGCTGAGGCATCTGCGAATCTATTTCCTCGAGCAACTTCTCCTTTCCCTGCTTGATGTCCTCTACAATGCATGACAGCTACACGTGTTGGGGCCCAGACTGCATCAAGTAACATCAATATTTCGGGACCATATTTGACTGATTTTCCTCCGGATGTGATGAGTCCTCTTTCTTTGTAGAGAGCTCCATGGGCATGCAGGGTAGTGAAAGCATATTTGGAATCTGTATATACATTTAGCACAAGTTTTTCTCCTAACAACAATGCTCTGGTGAGTGCTATCAATTCGGCTTTCTGGGCTGATGTGCCTGAGGCTAGAGCTGATGATTCAACTACTTCATGTTGAGTGACGACTGCATATCCGGCACAGCGTCGTCCGTCAAGGATGAGACTGCTCCCATCAACATAATAGATCTGGTCGGGATTGTCTATGGGCACATCTGTTAGGTCAGGTCGACTTGAGAACACAGTTTCCATGACTTCGATGCAGTCATGTTCTGGGAGTTCTTCACTGATGGGTATCAAGGTAGCTGGATTCAAGGCATGGCTCACTTCAAGTTGTATCTGTGGGTTTTCACATAACATGCTCTGGTACTTTAACATTCGGGAATTGGTGAGCCAGTAATTTGCTTTCTGTTCCATAAGGGCAAGGACTGCATGTGGCACAGTGACTCGTATGTTCTGTCCTAGTGTGAGTTTGTCTGCTTCACTCACTAGTAGCGCTGTAGCTGCAACTGCTCTCAAGCAGGGTGGCCATCCTTTGGCCACAGGGTCCAATTGTTTCGATAGGTAGGCTACAGGTCGTTCCCAATTTCCTAATTTCTGAGTCAACATGCCTAAGGCATTTCCCTGTGCTTCATGTACAAACAAGTGGAAAGGTTTGTGGACATCTGGTAGTCCAAGTGCTGGTGATGACATCAATTCTTCTTTTAACTTCTGAAAGGCTGTATCCTGCTCAAGTCCCCACTCCAGTGGTGACTTCTCTTCTCCTTTTGTGGCTTCATACAGTGGTTTGGCAATTTGGGCAAAGTTGGGTATCCAGATTCGGCAATATCCTGCCGCTCCCAGAAAGGCTCTGACTTGCTTTCTGGTTGTTGGAGTTGGAATTCTGCATACTGCTTCTTTTCTTTCTCTGCCTAATCTTCTGCTTCCTTGGGTAATACGAAAACCCAAGTATTTCACTTCTGTTTGGCATAGTTGTGCTTTGGCTCTGGAAACTTTATATCCAGCTTCATTTAGTAACTGCAAGAGATCTTTGGTGGCTAATATACATTCTCTTTCTGATACGGCAGCTATCAACAGATCATCCACGTACTGGAGAAGTACTCTCTTCCCCGGGGCTACTGGATAGCTTGAAAGGTCTTGATTTAGTGCAGCACTAAAGATGGTAGGTGAATTCTTGAATCCTTGGGGTAATCTTGTCCAGGTGAGTTGGCCCCCTCTTCCAGAGATGGGGTCCTGCCATTCAAATGCAAACAATATTTGGCTTACAGGGGCTAATCTTATGCAAAAGAATGCATCTTTTAAATCCAGTACAGTGAAATGGGTAGCTTCAGCAGGTATCAGTCCTAGAAGAGTGTAAGGATTGGGCACAACTGGATGTATAGTTTCAACTGCATCATTTACTCTTCTCAAATCTTGCACTGGGCGATAATCATCTGTCTCAGGTTTCTTCACTGGCAAAAGTGGGGTGTTCCATGGGGATTGACATACTTTTAGTAGGCCATACTCAAGCAATCTCTGTAGGTGGCGATGAATGCCTTCAATTGCGGCTCTTGGGAGAGGGTACTGTTTGACGTGCACTGGTGTAGCGCTAGGCTTGAGGGTTACAATCACTGGTGCTATATGCTTGGCTAGGCCTGGGGGACTGCCTTCTGCCCATACTTCAAGTGGTGCATGAATGTTCTTTAAAGTTTGTTCAAAATAGGTATCTTGAATCGAATCATCAATGTAATATCTCCATTCTTCTTCTCGGGGTACTGTCAGCAGCATTACTCCTGCTGGTTTGGCTTGAGAATTCACTGTCATTTGCATTTCTCCTTGTTCGGAGAAAGATATCTGTGCTTGAAGCTTGGCTAGCATATCTCGTCCCAGTAGGGGTACTGGACATTCGGGCATGTAAAGGAATTGATGAGTTACTTGCTGTCCTCCTAGACTGCATATTCGGTTTTGAAGAAAAGACTTTGTGGCTTTGGCACCAGTTGCTCCTATAATGGTGACTGCTTTCTTGGTGAATGGGGCTATCTTTTTGTCTATTACTGAATGTTCTGCTCCAGTATCAACCATAAAGTTCATAAATTGGTCTCCTATTTGTATTTCGACCATAGGCTCCTGGAGACCTAAAGCAAACTTGGAGCCCGGTCTGTCCTAATCCACGTCATCCTCATCATGGGCCTGTGTGGCCAATGCTTGGATGGCTCCTCCTCCCCTCTCTCGCTGGAATTGTTCTCGATTGGCTCCTCCTCGGCCTCGGGGACGGCCTCGTCTTTCTTCTCGCCACTGATGATCGTATTCGTCATCTTGCTGGGCGTCTTCGAGTTGCGGGCACGTATCTCTCCAATGTCCTTCCTCTTTGCAATAGGCGCATTGGTTCACGCCTAGTCTCTGGGTCCGGCCTCCGCCTTGACCCCGCCCTCTTCCTCTGCTCCTTCGATTAGGGACACCTCCCCTTTTCTTTTCAACTATGGCCGCAGCCAAAAAATCAGCTTTCTTCTTCATCTTTCTATCACATTCTCTCTGTCTTTCAGTATCACGATTCACATACACTTTATGAGCGACTTCCAATAACTGTGTTGCATTCATGCCCGCAAACCCTTCTAATTTCTGTAATTTACGTCTAATGTCTGGTTGAGACTGGTTTACAAAAGCAGAATTCACCATGCATAAACTTCCTGGTGCCTCGGGATCATAGGGAGTATACATTCTATAAGCTTCAGTTAATCTTTCATAATAATCTGCTGGGCTCTCATCTATTCCTTGGATAATTCCTGCTACTTTGGAAAGGTTCATAGCTTTTTGGCCTCCTCTTCTCAGGCCTTGTAAAAAGCCTTGGCGAAAACGGGCTAGGGCGGTGGATCCTTCATCTGTATTTGGATCCCACTGGGGGTCTTCATTTGGGAATTCTCTCTGAGCTGCTTCTCTACGATCTATTATATTCTGCCCCTGCGCTGGAGCTGCAGGGTTTTCTGCCATCCATTCGATAGCTGCTTTTCTAATTCTCGCTCGTTCCTCTGTGGTAAATAGGGTGGTCAGGAGCTGACGGCAATCTGGCCAAGTGGGTTGGTGAGTTTCCATAATACTAGTTACTAATTCTGTCAGCTCCTGGGGCTTGCTAGTATAGGAGGCATAGTGCGACCTCCAATTTAATAAATCAGTTGTAGAGAAGGGAATATACACATAAGTTAGGGGTCCCGCTACCACTTCATCATTATCATTCTTTACGGGCACCCCCGGGACTTGCCTTAAGGGAAACAGTTTGGCTGTCGTCCCAGGCGTCATTTGGGTCTGGGATCTAAGGGCTATTGTCGTTGTCTTTGCAGGAGTTGCTTTCTTTTTCTCAACTGGTTTTGCTTTGGGTTTTTCTTTCACTGGCTTGCTAGTGCTAGCGCTAGCTTTCTCAATTATTTGTACACTGTCCTCTTCTTCTTCTTCTGGGGGATTCCCTCCTTCTTCTTCTAGCTCCGCTTCGGGCTCACTTTTTACATCCTCCTCTTCTCTTCCCGCTAATTCTTTCTCTTCCTCTCCTCCAGGAGGAGGGGGGTCAGGGGTTGGGTCTCGCCTCGGCTCTGGCAGTCTCTGGGGTTCCGGGGCAGGACGCCGCCGGGCTATTCTTACTGGACCTGGGGTTCGGGGCTGCCTGAGGACTACTTCTGGGGAATCGGGATCTGCCAAGATGGGTTTCTTCTGGGCTTTCTTATCCTGCTCTTTCATTCTAGGCTGTTCCGTTCTCTGTCTAGAATCTGTTTTAGCTAACATTATTCTGCACTGTTCCTCATAACAGCGCTGCGCCCAGGAGGGCGGATCTTCACAAATACTTAACCAGGAATCTATATAGGGGTACTGATCGGGGTGCGCTACCCGCACTCTACGGTGTATTGACTGAATAATCTCTACGGTGAACGTTCCCTCTCGGGGCCAGATGGGGTCTAGATCGGGCCACTCCCTAGTACACAAAATCTGCAAACGGGCTGCTGTCATTTTAATACCATAATCTCCTGAATATCCCTCTTTAAAATGTGCGATCATACATTCTAATGGAGTGTTCCTAGTAGACTCCGCCCCTCCCATTTCGATGTGTGCGCGCAACAACAGACAGAAGGGAAAAGGTGGGCGGACCGTGGGTAAGGGGTCCTCACGGCCCTGGAAACGTATAGGGAATACAGATAACAAGACAAGACGACAATCGCTTCCCCCTTTTCGCGACCTGAACGCGGTCGCCCGGTCAGGAAATGCGCTAATCAGGGGTCCGCCTTCACTTGGTCCGTGCTGCCAGACCTCTCAATCACACTTCGTTCACACAATCATGCTAGCAACGTATTCCCAGAATGCATTCGTTTCTATCTGTTCTGACTAGTCTTTTCCCAAATTACAAAAAGGATGAGGGTTTCACCTAGCGAATTCCCATGCCAGGCTACTCAGCTCTTCCTTGAGAGTTGATCAGGCTCTCTTACCAATTCCCAATATCTCGAGATTACAAATTCCAAATTCCAAGTTCCAATGGCAGTACTGCTCTTTCTATTTCTGTCTAGACCCAAAATCAAAACTATACTCACCGGATCCGGTCCTCAAACTTCCCAAGCAGGCGCATGAGTTGGACCTCGGACTCCCCTCACTCGGGTTCGAGGCGTTGGCTCCGACCGGGCCCGGCACCCGCCGAGGTCCGACCAGCTCCCTCCGATACAAGGGACCGGTGGCGCCAGGGAGCGGCCCTCGTCGGAAGGGCGCGATCCCGGCAGGACCAAGCCTATAGAGGCGGAAAGTCGTGGTATATTGCCCTATATACACTTTGATTCCACAACTTCCCGGCCAACGCACCAAGGAATATGTAGCAGCAAAGCGCAGACAAACCAATGATACCAGGAGTCTGTTCAGAAGGTCCAAATCATTTATTTGTGCACAAGTCTCAAGCAAGGCAATTTCAAAATGGCTGAGCAAAGTTTTCAAGCATTACAACAACTTTTATAGACTTCTGTTCCATTCTAGGTATAGAAAAACATTTCATTGGTCCCGGTACGCTCCCGTACCTCCCGTAGCCCTTCTATTGGTCCCGGTACTGATAAGTTTCTCCAATTATGTTCCTTCTGTGGGCTTCTGTAGGCATGACACCTGCCTGCCCCCCTTCTAGTCCCAATTACAATGGTCAGTTCATCAACTTGTTACTTTCACACTTTCAAGGCTATGGGACCATTTGTGCGTGCAGAAGAGCAAGGTTCTGTAACTCATCTGTCAGCACTCCTCAATATTTCTCTGCAAATGTACTCTTTCTTATCAGTAACTTTAAAACACATCTTTTCTGTATTTTTCCATTTCTTAATTCTGCAATTCTGCTTATCTAAGCTAATTCAATATTTCTACTGAGTTCTTTCTTACAATAGCAGCATATTGGGGGATGTGCAATCCTATATGCCTCTCCACAGGCCTCATTTACAGGTCAAGCTAGCCATGCTGGCCTGCCTATGTCAGACACCGTGGGTCACAGGCCTGCACCTGCCACAAGAGGAGAATATCGGGGCCCTGCATTAAAGAATCTCTAGCCCCACAAAGTGCCTACAATAGGAGAGAGAAATTCAGTGAACAACCAGAGCTGAAGGAGGGTATCTTGACTACACAATGAGTGGTTGCTCATCTGGAGGTTACCAGGGACAGAGTAGAAGGACCACAGAGGGCCTGTATTTTGCAGATCCTAAGGCTGAAAGAGGAGGAAAGTACCATATGATACAGATCTAGGACCTGCAAAAGCTTCTTTGTGGACCCATTTTTTCAAGAAAGGCACATTAATAGTAACACAGTAACATAGTAAATGATGGCAGATAAAGATCAGTATGGTCATCTAGTCTGCCCAAAAAGATGGCAAGAGTAGGTGCACCTGCCGCTCCGTGCAGGCCACCACTCCCCATGTCTTTGTTTTAGGGGTGAACCCACCCCTCCGTGTAGGACACCCCTGTTTGTTGAGAAATTAGTTAAGTTTATTTTTATTTTATCCTGTTGCTGTAAAGGGATCCACTGTGTCTGCTCCATGCCATTTTGAATTCTGTCCCTGTATTTGCCCCCACCACTTCCATCGGGAGGGCATTCCAAGCATCCACCACCCTTTCAGTGAAAAGGTATTTCCTGACATTGCCTTTCAATTTATCTCCTTGCAGCTTCATGTTATGCCCTCTAGTTTTACAGCTTCCCCGTGTTTGGAAGAGGTTTGTTTGTTCATTATTTCTCTTTAAGTATTTAAAGGTCTGAATCATATCTCCCCTGTCCCTCCTCTCCTCCAGAGTGTACATATTTAGGTCTTCAAATCTCTTCTCATAAGTCTTCTGACACAGGCTCCAAATCATTCTGATTGCCTTCCTCTGAACAGTTTCCAGTCTTTTTACATCCTTTGCAAGATATGGTCTCCAATACTGAACACAGTATTCCAAGTGAGGCCTCACCAGTGACTTATACAGTGTGTGATAAGGAAGCTTATCATAGCTCAGGTAGGAGCTATAGAAAAGATGATGTGACTCTGAACAAGCAACCTGTCAGTTCTGGTAGAAGTAAGAAAACAGAGTTTTCACATAAAAGACTACCAGTCCCAGAATGCACCAGGTTTCCAGCAGCCATGAGAGGGGCTGAAGTGAGAAAACGTGTGTGCAATCAAGAGAGCTATGAGGTAATCCCTAAGCACTCATCTCAAAGGGCAGGGCCTGATTCAACACAGCTGCGCTGTGTTAGGGAGGAGCACACATTGGGACAGAATAAGAATAGAGCTGATTCTTCAGATAACAGTTTCAGGAAGAGCTACAGAGACAGATACAGCAACAGCTTCAAGCTCAAGCACCAACATCATCTCGAGAAGCAGAAGCCAAGCCAAGCGGATAGAGAGAGAAGGAAATTCTCTGGAAGGAAGAGAAGAAGGGCCATTGGAAGGTCTGGGAGAGTCCAAGGCAGTACCCATACTGGGAGGTATTCCAAGTGCCAGCAGAGTCCATTGGACTGGAGTCAGCCAGAGGAATGGAATGGCAGAGATAGGAATCACCAGTGGCTACCTGGGAGAGAGAAGATTGCACGTGGAAGGGACTTTCAGACCTATGCCAGAAGGTATGTGAGGAAAGATCCAGTGTCCAGGGATCAAGATTGGAAGGCTGGACATCAGAACTGGATAACATACTGGCCAGGCTATACAGAGAGGAATTATGATAGCAGGAGAGGCTCAGGTATGAACACTGATCCAGACCCTATCTATAATAGTGAATGGCAGCAAGGGAATAAGCATTCTCATGATAGTGCCTTAATGAAAGACTCGTCTGTGCCAATGTATGATAGTGACCCTATGCTGATTGATGAAGGGGGAGATACAGCAGATGAGACTATTAATTACATGGACTGTTCTTTATCCAAGTGCTATTGCTAGCTTTCTGTGAGCAAACACATCAGCCATCACAAAGAAACCTAACTTTGTTCTTTATTTCCACTGCAAACAGCTCTTAAAGCAGGATTTGGGTTCACACAGTAGCAGCCAGCCAGCTAAAGGACTTCAGCTGGTCAATTGATAGTAATTAAAGCTGCACCTGATTGTGTGTGTGAGCCAGGGATAATCACTGCTGGATCTGCGTGGAAAATAAGCAGAAGTTAACCTAACAAGCAAAGTTTATTCATTTCTTTGTGCCTTTTTATTTGGTAATTATTTTGCTAAGAAAACATTAGCTAATTGCCTGACAAGCTGAAAGTTGTTTTCTGGTTTGCTTTGTGACTTTATGTTATCCATTTAAACACTGCAAGCAAGTAACCTCATTCATATTGCTACCAAACATATTTGTGCTGGGTGAATTAAACCCCATCAATAAAAGAAGTATTTTATTGGCCTTACCACTGGTTACACAACTCAATTATTGTCTTCAGCTGTGTTTGGGAGTGAATGAACTACATTACCCACAATACCTTGCAAGAATCATATGAATATATGCATCGTTAAGATTGTGTAAGTTCTCACCCTAGGCAGCCGTCTGACAAGTGACATTAGTACCTCTTCCTTTCTTCTGGTAATTCCTCTTTGTATGCAACCCAACATCCTCCTGGCTTTTGCCACTGCCTTGTCGTAATAAGGGTTATCAGTTTTTTGCAGGCAAATCTGGCCACTTATCCAAAGATGGTGGGTGTTTATGTGTGTGTGTGTCTGCTTTAGTTCCAGGATTGTGCAGCAAGGATGGAGGAGGAAAGAAGAGTCATTCTCCACTCCCCATTCATCCCATGACAAGGGATGAAGCAGTGTGACAAGGTGGTGGCCAAAGCCAGAAGGATTGTAAGGCAACATACAGAGACGAATAACCGGTAGGAAAAAGGAGGTATTAGTGCTTCCAGGAAAGAGTAGATAACATGAGGAGGGATCTAGCGAAGCTTGAAGAATGGTTAAGAATTTGGCAGCTGGGATTAATGCTTAAAAATGCAGGGTCATGAATTTGGACTGCAAAATACAAGGGATTAGTATATTATGAGGGGGGGGGGAGGTGAAGTATTTTTATCTACAAAAGAAGATCAGGACCTGAGCATGATTGTTTCTGATGGTCTTAAGATGGCTAAACAGGTAGAAAAGGTGACAGCGAATGGATGCTTGGGTGCATAGGGAGAGGAATGGCCAGCAGGAAGAAGGAGATAGTTCCTTTGTATAAGTCTTTGGTGAGACCTGTCATGCAGCGAGGGCTGATGAGAGCCCAGTTGAGAGAAAAGAAGGTGTTTTTCACAGAGAAAAAGACTTGCAATATTCCCAGGAACCAGCTAGAGGGAGCAAGAGTGTCTTCAGGGAGACTGAAGAGCCACGCCCAGCTGGTCACAAAGAAATGCCAACCAGCTTCCAATCCTCAAGAGCAGGAGGGCTTCATAAGGGGAGTGTGGAAGACTGGAAGAGAGGAAGGAGAAGAGGCAGAACGAGTACCGGCAGCCTCGGAGATAGAAGCACCAGCAGAAGCAGCAGCCCAAGCAGAAGCAAGGGGAGAATCACTGGTAGCACCGAGAGAGAGAGAGGTGGAAGTGGAAACCTGACTACTCTAGTGCTAGAGGATTCCCAGGAGGGAGAGGTGATTTCTCAGGAGCTGAGGAAGGACCTAAGGAGGTGTCAGCTCAAGCCAAACCGAGAGCTGTTTGCCCTCAGAGGCAAAAGCCCTGCTGTAACTGCAACCTTAAGCCAAACAAGAATCAGCTGGAGAAGCCACGCCACACTGAGCCAGGAAGCCAGAAGCTGGGCTTGTACAGAGGCAGGCCTTCACCAGGAGAAGGAAGTCAAAGGCTACAGGGTAAGCCTAACCTGCATAGAAAAGGATTTCACCAAGCTGCTGCCTGGGAAAGGCAGGCAGCGGAAGAAAGCCGGTTACTTGAGGATTGCTGCCATACAAGGTATGAGAAATGTATGCCTAATAAGAAAGTTGTGAATGGTAAAAGCTATGATAAAGCTGCTATAAAGCCTCTAAGGAAAGAGGGTACTTTAAAGACTAACACAGCAAGTGGCCGACGCCCTAGGCTAGGCCAAGGACATTGGGAACTGCTACAGAAAATATACAAAACCTTGAATGTGTTTTACAAGAAACCAGGGATATAGAATCAGAGCTTTCTGATACCGTGCCAATGCAAGTGTAACTGGCAGGAGATTTGTCTGACCAAGAGATGGACTGTACACTTTGCATTTCTGAAAGTTTAGAGTCACTGCCAGACTTGTGATTGGGTGAATTGCCAGCAGAGCATTCTTTATTTGTTTGAGCACCTCCATTCCTGTGAAGTATAACAGTTTTTGCTTTGAACCCTGAGTTTGTTTTCTACCTGCATTAAGGAATTTGCTTTAAAGTTGTAACCCACTATTTAGAACCACTGTGAAAAAGGGAAATAAAAGCCTTATTAATTCCCACCACTCAGCTTGATTGTTTCATTGAAGATTGGAGCTAAAACAACTACAAGGACCAAGAGCCATTTGGGCCTTTAGAAGACTCTCCAATCTCAACCTTATATTTTTGTGTCCCACCTGCCCTGGCATCCACTGGCCACCAGGGAAGTGTTGCTGACAGACCTCATTTGAAGTATTGCTAGCCATTCCTGCTAGAGGAATGGCTAGCAGAAAAAAGGAGGTGATAATGCCTCTGTATAAGTCTTTGGTGCGACCACATTTGGAGTATAGTGTGCAATTCTGGAGACCGCACCTTCAAAAGGATGTGAACAGGATGGAGTCAGTGCAGAGGGTGGCTACTAAAATGATTAGTGGTCTTCATTATAAAGCATATGAGGACAGACTGAAGGATCTTAATATGTACACCTTAGAGGAAAGGCGGGCTAGAGGTGATATGACTGAGATGTTTAAATACCTCCGTGGCATAAATGTTCAGGGGGAGAGCCTCTTTCAATTGAAAGCAAATTCTGCTACAAGGGGACATGGGATGAGGGTGAAGGGAGATAGATTCAGGAGTGATATGCAGAAATATTTCTTTACGGAAAGAGTGTGGATCCATGGAATAGTCTCCCAGTGGAGGCGGTAGAGATGAGGACAGTAACTGAATTCAAAAAAGCATGGGACAAACACAGAGGATCTCTGAGGGTAAAAGGGGGACTGTTGTAGTTGTTGATGTGGAAGGACAGACTAGATAGGCCATGTGGTATTTTCTGTCATCATATTTCTATGTTTCTATGTTAATTCTGGAAACCACATCTTCAAAAGGATTTAAAAGAGGGTTTAAAAGAGGTTTGGACAAGTTCCTGGAGGAAATGTCCATTAACCATTATTAAAGAGGAATGTGGAAATCCACTGCCTACCCCTGGGACAAACAGCTTGGAATCTGTACACCTTTTGGAAATCTGACAGGTACTTGTGACCTGGATTGGCTAATGTTAGAAACAGGATACTGGTCTTGATGGACTCTTAGTCTGACCCAGTATGACATATCTTATGTTCTTATATTCTAAGAATATAGACAGGATGAAGTCGGTCCAGAGGATGGCTACGAAATGGTCAGTGGGTTTCTAGCGCCGTAGACAGACCTCTCAATGCAGCACTGCCCAGCCCACCATATCACCCCCCTGGCATCTATTTTCTCACCTGAGGAGGAGGCTGGCATGGCAATCTCTTCTTGCGCTGAAGCTGTAATTGAACTGCTGCTTCAGAGCCTTAAAATTCACACTCACAATCCATGCACATGGCCTGCTACTCCTGCCCCCCTCCCAGGGCTGGCCCAAGGGGGTGCGGGGCCACGTGCGGAGATTAATTGTGGGCCTCATTTGCATAAGGAGTTTCATTTGCATAAATATTTGCATAATATTAACATGCACTTTTAGTAAACATGCCTCTTAATGAGTGTCTGGATAAATAAAGACTAACAGATTTCTACATTACTATATTGCAGTGACAACTGCCACGCCCATTAGGAAGTATTATAAACACTGACCATTTAGAACCCATAGCAAACCCACCGTATCATAACAGCACTATCAGGACTCACAAAACACCAAACCCTACCTATCAAAAGGCAACACTGCAGATATTAAACCAATACATCTCAGAGAATACTAATACATTTCACTGGGGGAAAGAGAACAAGTGGGACTATCAAACAGAAACTACATGAACAGAATACCTCAGCTCGGTTACACAGAACATACAGTAGACCATCACCACACAAAGAACAAGGGATCACAATTTAGAAATAGGAAGATAATAATTAAACTGGGAACCCCAAAAGCCAAACATGAAATGTACCATACTGGAGAAATAAAACTATAAAGTAATTTCCTCTTGCACTAAACAAAAATGCAAAGATGTTAGCAATACACACTTCCCAGACCAGACATATTCCAGTTAATAAATTCAAAATAAAAAGTATTTTTCTTCCTTCTGTTTGGGCATTTTATTTTTCAGTTGCAATTGCTCCAGTCAGTTTCTTCTGGTTTCTTCGTGTCTTCTGCGAGCTATCCATTTGTCCTTTCTTCTCTTTTAGATGTTTTCCATTCTCTCTATATGTTTCCCTTTTGCTCTTTCCCCCATTTCTTTCCTTATTCCTTTATCATCCACTCAAATTTCACCCTTCCATTCTCAATCCCCTCTTACTCTCCCAATACCAGGCCTATTGTAGACTTTTCTTCCACAAAAAATATATTTTCCCCTCTCCATTCTCATTCCCCATCCCCATCCCTTCTAGTCCTCAATGAACATCAGCTCCCTTATAGTTCTAGACCCACCCAGCATCCGCTCCCTTCTAGTCCCATTCTCCCATGCCCCCACATCAGCCCATTTCCAGTCCTATTCTAGCCCATCACTCATTTGCAGTCCAAGCTCCCCCCATCAGCCCATTTCTAGTCCTATTCCAGCTCCTCATCAGCCCATTTCTAGTCCTAGCCACACATATGCTCTTTTCCAGTTCCATTCCAGCCCCCCATCAGCCAATTTCCACTCCAAGCTCCCCCATCAGCCAATTTCCAATCCTAGCCCCCTCGTCAGCCCACTTCCAGTCCTATTCCAGCTCTTCATCAGCCCATTTCCAGTCCTAGCCCCCATCACAGCCCATTTCCAGTCCAGGTCCCCCCATCACAGCCTCTTTCCAGTCCTAACCCCCCCACCATCACAGCCTATTTCCAGTCCTAGCCGCCCCCACCATCACAGCCCATTTGCAGTCTTAGCACCCCCCCAACCATCACAGCCCATTTGCAGTCCTAGTCCCCCATCACAGCCAATTTCCAGTCCAAGTTCCCCTCCCACCATCACAGCCTTTTCCAGTACAAGTTCCCCCCCCCCAACCATCACAGCCCATTTGCAGTCCTAGCCTCCCCCCTAATCACAGCCTATTTCCAGTCCAAGTTCCCCCTCCCCCCACCATAGCCCATTTCCAGTCCAGGTCCTCCCACCCCATCACAGCCCATTTCCAGTCCTAGGCCCCCCCCCACCATCACAGCCCATTTCCAGTCCTAGCCCCCCTAATCACAGCCTATTTCCAGTCCAAGTTCCCCCCTCCCTCCACCATAGCCCATTTCCAGTCCAGGTCCTTCCCCCCCATCACAGCCCATTTTCAGTCCAAGTTCCTCCCCACAGCCCATTTCCAGTCCAGGTTCCCCCCCCCCCATCACAGCCCATCCAGTCCTTGGCCTCCCCCCCCCCCCCGACCAGCCCCACGGCTGTCTGAGGGGCTTCAGAGGGAGTCGGGAAAGCCTGCACGAGGCCCCGGCTCCCTCTGTACAGCTGCCAGCATGAAGATCCTTTTCCCTCACGCTGGCGGCTGTTTGTGTGAAGCCGTGAATGCTGGGAAAGGTTAAAGGGCATTCCCTGGCTCCCTCTGAAGCCATCCGGTGTGCCATAATGGTGTTCGCACGGGGCCCCCTGAAGCGCGGGGCCCTGTGCGAACAACATTATCGCACAATGGACGGGCCGGCCCTGCCCCCTCCAACGCAACTTCCTGTTGGAGGGGGCAGGAGTGGTAGGCCATAACTGCACATAGCGCAGGAGCGTTTTAAAGCCCACTGTGGTGCTGAAAAGTGACAGTCTAACTGCCGCCTACCAGGGCCTGTTGCCCTAGACGACTGCCTACTTCGCCAAGTGGACAGGCAGGACCTGGATATGGGGTCAGACTTAAAGATCTCAATATGTATATGCTAGGGGAAAGGCGAAAGAGAGGAGATGAGATAGAGACATTTAAATACCTCCCTTGCATAAATGCACAGGAGGAGAGCCTCTTTCAATTGAAAGAAAGCTCTGCAATGAGGGAGCATAAGATGAAGGTGAAAGGGGATAGACTCGAGAGTAATCGGAGGAAATATTTCTTACGGAAAGCATGGTAGATGCATGGAATAGTCTCCTTGTGGAGGCAGTAGAGATGAGGACTGTATCTGAATTCAAGAAAGCATGGGACCAAAACAGAAGATCTCTAAAAGAAAAAAAGGGACTCTAGTAGTTGGTATAGAAGGGCAAACTGGATAGGCTATATGGTCTTTTTCTGCTGTCATGTTTCTATATTTCTAGTTCTGCTCAGGTCATTGGTGAGGCCTCACTTGGACTATTGTATTCATTTTGGAGACCGTGCCTTACAATGGATTTTTTTAAATGTAAAACATTTATATACCACCATATGCAAATTACATTAAAGGTGGCTCACAGCACATTAACAATAATGGTTCAGAGGAAAGCGGCCAGGATGATATGGGGACTGGACCAGAACACATATGAGAAAAGACCTGAAGACCTAAATATATATAATCTAGAGGAGAGAAGAAACAGGGAAAATATGATACAGACCTTTAAATACTTAAAATGGATTCATGAACAAACAAACATTTTTCAAAGACAGGGAAGCTGTAGAACTAGAAGACATGAAATTAAGCTGCAAGGAGGTAAACGTAAAAGAAACATCAGGAAATACTTTTTCACGGAAAGGGTCATGGATGCCTGGAATACCCTCTCGAAGGATGTGGTGGGAGCAAAAATAGTGATGGAATTCAAAAAGGCATGCGACAGACACAGAGGATCACTACATAGTAAGAGGATGGAATCAAAGCAAACCTAAATGACTTCATAAATAGAGAAGGGTAACCTGCCTGGAGCAGCAAGTTCAACCTCAAGCAAAGGCATGGGGGGGGGGGGGGGGGGAACCTGCACAGAGTGGCAGGTGCAGCTCTATAGCTCAAGCCACCTTACAGGGTAGACTGGATGGACCATGCTGGTCTTTATCTGCCATCATTTACTATGCTACGTTACTATGACAGCAACAATATCACTTCCAAGCAGACAAATCACCAAAGAAATAGAAACAGTGAGACATTTCCCCTCGTACTATGATGGCAGATGGAAATTCTAAAAACTGATATATTCCTATCCTAAAATGGAAAATAAAATACCAAGGGCTATGTAAGCAGTGCGGCTGCACAGGGTGCAAGCAGAGAAGGGGCTTCCAGCAAGCTCAAAAAGAAGGAATTACTGAATGTAGTTGGGGGGGGGGGGGCGTGCCAGATTTGTTAGTCGCACAGGGCACATTTCTAACTTGGTACGGTCCTGATTGTTTCTACTATTTTTTCCTAATCATTTAGCTTCTAATCTCTGGTTTCTGCATTGTCTGTCTGTCTTGTCTTAATGCTGTTCCCAGGGTGTCCTGTCTATCTGTCATTTCTTTTCTCTCCTTCCCCACTCTCTCCCTAGCACCCCCTTTTCTCCAGCTCTTGTCTCCTTACCATGTGTCCAGTATCTCCTACTCTCTTCCCTGCTCCATATCCAGCATTTCCCCTTCACTTCCTTCCCCCACCTTCCTGTACTACTACTACTACTGAGCATTTATATAGCGCTACCAGTCGCTGTACAAAACATGTAAGAGACAGTCCCTGCTCATCAGAGCTTACAATCTAATCAAGACAAACACAGAAGTGTAAACCGGGGTAAAACAGGGGGAAGGAGATCAGGTGAATAGAAGACAGAATAAAGGAAGAGGTGAGGATGGAAAGGGGGAGAGGGGGGGAAGAGTGAGGGTGCTGGTAGGAGGGGAAACAGGGAGTATGAAGAAAAGAAGGACAATGTGATGTGGAGCCATAGAGGAGGAACAGGGAGGGGCAATACAGCGTATGTTATTTACAAGCAATGCGGTGGCAGTGAGATAGAAGCGGAGTTATACACGCTATGCAGTATATGCTCAGTTACAAGCAATGAGGTAGCAGTAGAGTCCACAGGCTGTGCAGCAAAGTTATTTGCAGGCAATGCGGTAGCAATGGGTAGCAGTGAGGCAGCAATGGAGTCTACAGGCTGTGCAGCATATGTTAGTTGCAAGCAGTGGGGAAGCAGTGAGGTAGCAATGGAGTGATATGGTGGATGTTTACTTCATGAAGTTTTCACAGAGTCGTTTGGTTCTGTTTCCTCATAGATTCACCTGTGTGGGGTGGGGCATCCTCACTGCAGTGCATACGCCTAAGGGCCACGCCAAAGGGCCCTCTGGCGAGGCCCTCAGGCATATGCACGCCAGGTGCGTGCACGCCTGGGGCACCACAGGAAGTAGATTCGAGGAGGGCTCCGATTGGCCATTGTCAGAGGGGAGCGGGGAGGAGCTTACCTTCCTGCTCTCCCTTGATGATGCCGATCGGGTGGAGGATGGAGGAAGAGAGGTTTTTCCTGTGCCGGCTGCTGTCTTTTAAAGTCAGGCAGTGCTGCGGTGGTCGTCGGGCCCGTAGTCCAGCATCTCCCCTTACCTCCTCCCGCAATTGTCCAGCATCTCCCTATCACATTGTTATCCATCCCCCAGGTATCTAGTAACTGCCCTCCCTCCCCTACCCCCTCTCCAAGTGTCCAGCATCTCCCTATCCCATCACTATCCCCTGCCCCAGGTATTCAGCATCTGCCCTTCCTTATCCCCTCTTGTTAATAAAAGTGATTTGAGCTAGAATACATGAGTAATTGCTAGCATATTCAAATCTGCATAATGGAGATCATTTTAGAAAATTTGTGCAACAATTGTATGTGTAAATGGCCCAATGTGTCCGTGTAATGATTTTAGAAAAGTAACTATTTACCCATGGTATGTCGCACAGTTTTCAAAGGGGCGTGCTTTGGGCCAAACTGAAAAGTATGTGTGTATTTCTGATTTTGCAATGGCAATTCACACATATTATAAAAAATCTAGTCATCATCATTTGCACCTGCTCTAAAGCAGGCATAAGTGTCAGCCAATGGCTTGTTTGAACCTGGGGTTTGCAAGGGAACAATTGAACTTACCTCTGTGGTGTTTCAAACCACCTCTAAAAGCCAAAAGATTGAGTTTTCTAGTTTGGCTTCTTAATCGGTTCCCTTTGGATGTCTAGTTTTGTAAAATGAAGCATTTATGTGCATAAGTATTGGACCATACATGCATATTTCCAGGCCGGTGCAAGGGCCCCTGTGCCTACTCCCACTCCCGCCCCTCTCCCACAGCCGCTATTTCTGCCACAGCTGCCGTCTTGGGGTTCTGCAGCAGCACAATACTTCAAACAGCCCCACAGTGATTACCTCGACCTCCAGCGCTGCAGGAATGTTTATCTTCCGCCCTATCTTACAGCCGATGTTGATTTCCTTTTGTATGGGGGCAGAAGCAGCTAATCAATAGTCTCTGAGATTTTTGCCTAAACTTTCTTTTCCTCTGAATGGATAAGCCCAAGCATAAAGGAACCATCAGAGACCCACCTCAGTCATCTGCCAAGAGGAAAACCTCCAGCCCAATGAATAGACATCTCCTTCAAGCCAACGGCATCTCACTGGGCAAGGAATCAAGAGGATGTGAGTCGACACCTTCCCTTGAGATGGAAGTTTCACTTTCCATGGCCCAGCAGGTACCTCCTCCATAGCTGAAAGCACCAGATGAGGTAAAGGTTCTTTCTGGGGACCTCTTCAGAGCCCAAGGGGGAGCAAGTACTGTGCTTGCTTTGGGAGGAATACCGGAGGCAGAGAAGCATGACTTGCTCCCCGATAGTCATCTCCCTGCGGGCAAACAGAACGGTAGCTGCAAAGGATGCAGCCTGAAGGCTCGGGTGTGGACAACAAAGTGCTGGGGAAATCCAAGAATGGAACTAGCTTGTCTGACTCAGCGGTGGTAATTGCACAAAAGGTGAGTCCTGCCTTCCTTCTGCAAAACCCTAAAACAATTAGTTTGGAAATGATTTCAGAGTTGCTTGCCACCATTTTTGCTCAAATGGTTTCTGTGAATGAACAGTTTTTTATAAACAATCGGAAGGTTTAGGAAAGCAACAAGAGGAGACTAATAAGTTTACCAAGAAGTTAACTAATTTGGAAGTTTCTACAAAGCAAGACCATGAGACTGTGTAGCTTCTTTGTTTAATGGAAATTTATTGCTTCAGAATAAGGTTGAAGAGTGGGAAAAGATGATTCAATGGCGTAATTTACCTTGATTAAATTTCAGGCTTAAAATCTGGACTCCTCTGGAGTTGTTTAGACTATATCTGCTGGAAGTTCTAAAAATTCCAGGAAAAGCATGCCCAATGATTACTAAGGCTTATTATATGCTCTTTCTGAGTAGAATGGGAAAAGTGCCTACACCATCTCAAGATTCAAATATTGATTTACAGAATTTAACAGGGTTTTTTTAAATGTCTGCAGAAGAAAAAGTAGTTCCTGGCATCTTGTTTAGTTCTTGATTCACACCAAGGCCATACATCCCAAGATACTATAAGAGCTCAGAGAGATTCTGGCAGGGCCTTAAAAGGATGCTTTTAATAGATCCTTGGAGACAGGAGAGGTTCCGCAGGACTGGCGAAGAGCTGTTGTAGAACCTGTTCACTAAAGTGGTAATAGGGAAGAGGTGACAAATTATAGGCCAGCATGCCTTACCTCGGTGGCGGGAAAAATAATGGAGGCACTCCTTAAAGAAAGAATAGTGGACTTTCTAGAAACCAATGGGTCGCATGATCCAAGGCAACATGGTTTTACCAAAGGTCAATCATGCCAAACAAATTTGATCGAGTTGTTTGACTGAGGGTGACCAGAGAACTGGATCAAGGGCATGCGATGGATATAATCTACTATAGGAGGCTTATCAATAAACTGAGCAGCCTGCAGATGGTTCCCAAGGTGGTGAACTGAATTAGAAATTGGTTGACTGACAGAAGGTAGTGGTAAACGGAACTCACTCGGAAGAAAGGAAGGTGAGTAGTGATGTGTGCCAGGGATTGATTCTGGGACTGGTACTGTTCAATGTATTTGTAAGTGATACAGTATTGCTGAAGGATTGAAGGGAAAAGTCTTCATTTTGCAAATGACACAAAAATTTGCAACAGAGTGGACTCCTCTGAGGGAATGGACAACATGAGGAAAGATCTATAAAAGTTGGAAGAATGGTCTTATGCTTGGTAGTTAAGATTGAATGCAAAGAAGTGCAGAGTCATGTACTTGGGATGCAGAAGTCCAAGGGAATTATATGCAATAGGGGGTAAGAGTTTGGTGTGCATGGACCAGGAGAAGGACTTTGAAGTGATTGTTCCTGAGGATCTCAAGGTGGCAAAACAATGTGACAAGGCGGTGGCCAAAGCCAGAAGGATGCTGGGTTGTATACAGACAGGAATAACCATCAGAAAGGAGGAGGTATTAATGCCCTTATACAAGTCGTTAATGAGGCCTCACTTGGAGTATTATGTTCAGTTTTGGAGACCAAAGGATATAAAAAGACTTGAAATGGTTCAGAGGAAGGCAACCAAAATGATTAGGAGCCTGCGTCAGAAGACATATGAGAAGAGGCTTGAAGACCTAAATATGTATACCCTAGAGGAGTGGAGGGGCAGGGGAGATATGATACAGATGTTTAAATACTTAAAGGGTATTAATGAACAACCAAAGGAGGGGAAGCTGTAATACTAAAGGGCATAAAATGAAGCTGCAAGGAGGTATCCTTAAAAGCAATGTCAGGAAATACTTTTTCACTAAAAGGGTGGAGGATGCTTGGAATGCCTTCCCGATGAAGGTGGTGGGGCAAATACATTAACAGAATTCAAAATAGCATGGGACAGACACAGTGGATCCCTTTATAGCAGGAGGATAAAATCAAAATAAATGTAAGTATTTTTATAATTCAACAAATAGAAAGGGGTAACCTGCACAGAGCAGCGCATACAACCCTAAACAAAGGCATAGAGGAGGTGACCTGCATGGAGTGCCAGATATACCTACTCTAGCCACCTTACTGGGCAAACTAGATGGACCATACTGGTATTTATCTGCCGTCATAAACTATGTTACTATGATAAGATTTCCAATTAAGATTTTTCTTTAGAATAAAGATGTGCCATTCTGTGGGCTTAAGGTTCATATATCTAGATGTGACTAGGCCAACTCAGGCCAGGAGGAAGAGGTTTCTCCTTATGCGTCCAGATGTTCTTCAGTTAGGGCCACTATTTTGGCTTAATTACCCCTATAAATGTGTGGTAAAATATAAAAGAGTGTTAAATTTGTCTTTTTCGAACCAGCTCAGCTGACTCGGTTTTTATCAGGAACAGGCCAATGGACCTGTGCCCTTCTTCCACCCTCATGAAGATAGTTTTAGTTCTATGTGAATCCTGCATATATTTTGTATTGACTAGCAGTTTGTTTTTTTCCTATGCAAAGATTTTTTTCAGCTTCTAATTTTCTTAAATTTGGAATGATCTGTCCCCAATCTTGTGGACTTTATGACAGATTATTTTCTTTTAATGTATCTTTGAGTAATTACTATTATCTTTTCCTTTTGTTATTGTCATTTCCATCACAAGATCTATCTTGTAAAAAATATTTAAAACCTGAATAAAAATAAAATTAAAAAAAAAATCTCAGATCCACAAACGTATGCAGGGCTGTCGGGTAAGGTTTACAAGCTTGAAGAATGGCCTAGAATTTGGCAGCTAAGATTTACTGCTAAAAAATGCAGGATCATGCATTTGAGCTGCAAAAATCCAAAGGAGCGGTACAGTGTAGGGGGGGAAGTACTTCTGTCCATGAAAGAAGAGCGGGGCCTGGGCATAATTGTGTCTCACAATCTTAAAGTAGCTAAATAGGTAGAAAAGGCAATGACAAAGCTAGGAGGATGCTTGGGTGCATAGGGAGAGGAATGGCCAGTAGAAAAAAGGAGGTGATAGTGCCTCTGTATAGGTCTTTGGTGCGACCTCATTTGGAGTATTGTGTGCAATTCTGGAGACCGCACCTTCAAAAGGATATAAAGAGGATGGAATCAGTGCAGAGCATGGCTACTAAAATGGTTAGTGGTCTTCGTTATAAAGCATATGAAGACAGACTTAAGGATCTTAATATGTATACTTTAGAGGAAAGGCGGGTTAGGGGAGATATGATAGAAATGTTTAAATATCTCCATGGCATAAATGCACAGGAGGAGAGCCTCTTTCAATTGAAAGCAAGCTCTGCTACGAGGGGATATAGGATGAGGGTGAAAGGGGATAGACTCAGAAGTAATATGCATAAATATTTCTTTACGGAAAGAGTGGAGATGCATGGAATAGATTCCCAGTAGAGGTGGTAAAGATAAGAACAATATCTGAATTCAAAAAAGCATGGGACAAACACAGAGGATCTCTAAGGGAAAAGAAAGGACTATTGTTGTTGTCAATTTGGAAGGGCAGACTAGATAGGCCATGTGATCTTTTTCTGCCGTCCTGTTTCTATGTCTACACAATGCTTGACAAATGGTGCTCGATGATGGCAATCTGTAGCTGATTGTTTAAATTGTGGCCAGTATTGATCAATAGAGCTATAAAGGGTGGCCCAAAAAAAGTGAGAACATCTCATAAATTAAAAGCTTAAATAGTTTACTTATTTACCTTTTTTAGTTATATAACGTCTTTATTTTGACAATTTCCGGTCGCCATCTTTTTTTTTTTTTAATTTGTCAATCGTTTACATCTGTCTTTTTGAATTTTTAAAAAACTTAGATGCTACAAGATGTTCTCACTTTTTTTGGGCCACCCTGTATATCTGTCTGTATCACAAAAAAATAAGAATATAGTAACCTATTCTTCAAAAGGCCATGGTGTGCACTCGAAAAATGTAAAAAAGTGTTACAATCTGTCAGTTTATATATTGATGTAGCAAAATTGGTCCCTGTATTCAAAATAGCCACATACAAAAGTGAAATCTGCTTATTGTCATACTAGATTGAACACTGTCTGTTATCATCACAGGTGTTTAACCATTCATAACAGTCTAGGAGAGGTTTTACTCCACCTTGCCAAGTTACAATACATCAACCGTACCAAATAATATATCCAGAAAATGGTGAATTCTTAATCCGCTCTTTTTCAACATGCACCAAGAACAAATTAGCAATAGAGGAAGTCAATTTAGCTCCCATAGCTACTCCTGAAATCTGTTGGTAAATATCTCCATTCAACATAAAGAAATTCTTCTCCATCACTCTACCTGTTAACTTATGATGAAACTAGTTTGTACTGTTTTGTGATCCTGCCTGATATCAAGAGCATTCTATATGACTCTTAAAGCTTCACATTGTGGGTTTCGAGTATACAGTATAAAGAAATCCATCAAGTGTATCCTGCATATATCATGATCTGTCTCACAATCTGGTTATCCTGTCCTGATGCAGCCCTTTGGAATTGTTTGGGCAAAACTCGAGTCGACATTGACAATTATATTGTGACATTTCCAGCGCGACGGAGTGTATTCGTCTTTACTGAGGAGCCTCTACCTACAGCTAAGTATTTTATTTGTTTTAAATGAATTTTAAAAAAGTAAAATACATGATTGCCTATGATTGACATTGAGGGAGTTTTAGCGGAGACAGCTTTGCTATAGGCGTTCATTTCGCTTGGAGTAATCCCGCTCTCCTTGTCTGAGGCATTCTTTAAATATGTTTCCATTCTTCAGACTGATATAGGTATCTCAGTTTTCTCGCTACACACTCTTGGTTTCTCTATGTATTGAGGGTCTCATATCATGTATTGATGATAATATTGTATTTTTGATGATCCCTATTTGTTTCCTAATTTTCTCTCAAGGGCTCTTGTTTTTTGAGTAGTTATTGAGTAAGAGTCGGTGGGGATTTTTGTTTTATTTGTGCTCATTCACCTAAACATAGTGCACCAGTTAAATGTAAAATATAAAATATCAATTCGGTGCTCCTTTATCCTTGTAGGTGTAGAAATAGGATATCGCAAGGTAACAAAATCTTAAACCATAGTAGAGAGATATCAAACCTCTAAACATTAGTGGACCTGATGTTCCAGAGTGATTCAAAAACCAACAACACTTTCTGGAGTATCACAATGAAGCTGGTATTATCCACCTGTTCAGAAAGGACAGTTGGCAGCAGTGCCGGCCCATCCACTAGGCAAGCTAGGTGGCTGTCTAGGGTAGCCGTCCAGGGTGGAGGTGGCAGCGACACAAATTGTTCGTGCCACCTCTACCTGCCACTGAAGCTGATGCTGCCCCCCACCCATGTGGTTCAGCAGCCATGGGAAAGAAAGCAGCGGAAAAAAGCAGCCGCTTTTAGAAATACTGCTGCTACCACTGCCCGCCTCTTCCTTCCGAGACAGAATCGGCAGCAGCTTGTGGGGGGGGGGGCATTGGTGGCAACGGCAACTGGGGGGGCGGTGGCAGCTGGGTTAGGGCTGTGTGACCTGGGTTTCTGCCCTAGTTGTTGGCTCTGATTCTTCAAGTGTTGTCCACGCTGCATTTGACCAACCCTCCAGCGGTGGAACAAGGACCACAATCCATCCTCTATGCAAGGAGTTCAGAAGTCTACAATAGTCTTCCCCTTCCCAGCAGTTATCAAACGCATGATTTGTTCAGAGTGGGACTTGCCCAACTCTCCAGCAAAATGGCTGAGGGTGTGTAAAAGGCTTTATGCCCTGCCAGAGGAGGTTTGCACCACATGGTTCAGCATGCCAAAGGTGGATGCTCAGGTCACAAAGCAGATCACCATCCCAGTGGAAGGCTGAACAGCCTTAAAGAATACCCTGAATTGTAAGATGGACTCTTTCCTGAAGAATCAATTTACAGCTGCCGCTGCTATCCTCCAATTGGCTATGGGTGTGAGCCTGATGACTGGAGTCCTTCTCCAGTGGATTCAGTCTCTCACCCTGGAGGATATTACACCTATCTTGGAGGCAGCCACAGCCTTTCTATCAGATGCTATGTTTGATCTTGTCCACCTGGCAGCTAGGGGCATTGCCCTCTCAATGATGACATGACTTTGGATATGACTGATCTATCTAGCCCTTAAAGGGAAGCTTCTGTTTGGGGCTGACTTGGAGAAGTTGGTTAAGGACTTGGGTGAGTCCAAGCCTCATTGCCTCCCGAAAGATAGGCTGAAGGAACCTGGGAAGCATATGGCAGCATCCTCCGCCTTGACGTATGCCTGTTTTCCTCATTCATGCTACTCACACTTCCAGGATTCCCAGTCTCTACCACCCTCTTCTAGTTTTCAGTCCTGAACTCAGTCCTTTCATGGGGCTTGTGGGCCCCAGGATTCTACCATCTATGATAGTGCCACCTCCCATTCAGCACAATGACGGATTTGGGGACCATTCTGAGATGCCTCCATTAGGTGGCAGGCTGCATCTTTTCTACCAGGAGTGGGCCCAGGTAAACAAGGATCACTGGGTGCTAGACACTAATCAGCATGGCTATGCTCTGGAATGCAAAGAGCCTATCCAGGACACCTTCATCATCTCCCCATGTGGTTCAGGAGCCAAAAGAACTGCCATTCAGATTACATTGTAAAGGTTGCTCTGTATATGAGTGGTGGTGCCAGTCCCCTCTGCCTGAGCAGAGTAAGGGCCAATGCTCCATCTACTTTGTGGTGCCAAAGAAATATGGTTCTTTTCAGCCAATCCTCGACCTCAAAGGATCAACCTGTACACCCTACACTTACAATCAATGATCCAGGCAGTACACCATGGAGAGTTCCTTGCATCTCTGGATTTAGCCAAAACTTATTTCCACATCCCTATCCAAGAGAAACAACAACGTTTTCTCTGTGTCACCATACTTGACTCATTTTCAGTTTGCTGCTCTTCCTTTTGGCCTCTCCACTACCCCGAGGATGTTCTCAAAAGTCATGATGGAGGCAGTCACTACACTGAGGTGCCAATGGATATGTGTTCACGCATTTATGGATGATTGACTCATTTGGGCCAGGTCACAGTCTGAAGTTGTCTTGGGTTTTGACCTGTATGGTGCACTTCCTGGAGAAGAAAGAGAGCCATTTGTAGCCTTCCCAATTGCTGGACTGCCTGGGAGCATGTTTCGATATTTGGCTAGGTAGAGTCTTCCTGACTGAGGAGAAAATGAAAAAGGTGTTGGCCCAGCTGGCAGCCTTCCGATCTCAGCAAGCTCCAAGGGTTTAAGATGATCTACAGCTTCTCGGTTTGATGGCAGTGGCAATCAAGATGGTTCAGTGGGCATGAGACCATATATGGCCACTTCAGAGTTTGCTGTTCTCCAAGCACTCAGGAGTTTGAGGTCAGGCTTCCCTTCTAGCTGGAGGTGGTGTCCAGCCTGCGATGGTGGCAGCAGTCACAACATCTGAGGAAGGGTGTGTCACTGGACAGTCACTTGTGGCTCCTCCTGTCAACAGATGCCAGCCTGTTTGGCTGGGGAGCCCATTGTGAAAATCAACAGCACAGGGCCATTGGAGTCACCAGGAAGTGGCATGGCTCATCAACCATTATGAGGCAATGGTCATTCATCTAGTCCGTTTGTATTTCCAGACCCTAGTCAAGAGCAGAGTGATCCAGGTGTACTTGGACAATGCCACAGTGGTGGCATATGTCAATCATCAGAGGGGCACACAGAGTGCCAGAGTGGCCCTGAAGATGGCCCTTCTGTTCTTCTAGGTGGAAAGGAACCTCCTAGCTCTGTCGATGCAATAATCACTGGAACAAACAACGTGGAGGTGGACATCCTCAGTTGCCATTATCTTGATCTTGTGGAGTGAGCAATAAGTCAGATGGCATTTTGGAAAATTCTGCACCCCTGGGGCTATCCCAAGATGGACCTGATTGAGACCTGATCAAATGTCAAAGCATGCAGATTCTTTAGTTGCCAGAAGCAGGGAAGCAGGCTCCAAGGACGTCAACTCCCTAATTCAGCCCTGGTGATGCTGGATTGGCTACAGAGGCGGCTCCTACAAGAACCTCCTCTGCAACTGCCCCCAGCCTGGGGTCTCTTGCATCAAGAACTAGACCTTCTGGATGACCTGGCTCCCTTCTTGCTTATGGCTTGGCTCTTGAGAGGCATCATTTAATGCATAAAGGCTATTCTCCTGCCATAGTTTCCATGCTCCTCAAGGTGAGGAGAGGTTAGGCCAGTCTGGCCTATGTGCATGTCTGGTGTCTTTTCGAGCACTGATACTGTAGACATCAGACTAGGCCTGATACGTTGGATTTACCATCCCTGCTTGCCTGCCTTTTCCTTAGCTCCCTGGAAGTTCAGGTTGCAGCCTTATTCTGCTTCAGAGTACCGATGGCGGGGTGGTCCATAGTGTTGCATCCAGATGTTTCTCACTTACCTTCAGGGGGTTCAATACCCGCATCCTCCCTTGTGTTCATTCATTCCCTCATGGGATCTCTGCCTGATGCTTTGGGCCTTGATATTAGGAGTCTTTGAACCCTTGAAGCAGGCTACACTTAAACATCTAACTATTAAGACAGTCTTCCTGGTTGCAATCTGCACAGTGAGATGTATTTCTTCTCGGAGGAGACCATGTGCATTCGGTCTGTTCCTTCCTTTTTTCCCAAGGTGGTATCTTCCTTCCATGTGAATCAAGTGGTTTGTCTGCCTTCCTTTTCTAAGGAGCAGTGCCATGGGAAGGACAAGAACCTTCATGTAGATCTTCGGAGTGTGCTTCTCTGGTACTTGAAGGTTACTAAATTCTTTTGCAAATCAGACCATCTATTTGTGCTGTTTTTGGGTCTGCATAAGGGTGATGTGAGTCTGCCTTGGGGCACTGGATCATGGAGGCCATTGCCTCAGCATATCTGTTGCGGAACCAGCTGGTTCTGGAGGGTGTGAGTACACATTCCAATCGGGCACAAGCATCCTCGTGGGTGGAGCATACTTCAATAGCCATCTCAGACATTTGTTGGGGGCAATGTGGGCATCACTTTACACCTTTGTCAAGCATTAATGCTTGGATAACCTTGCTGAAGTAGACACAACCTTTGGCTCAGAGGCCTTAAAAGCTGCCTTGTCTTCTTCCTGCCCAGTGAAGGTGTAGTTTGGTACATCCCACTTGTCTAGACTGATCTAGCAGGACAATACGGAAGGAGACATTTTACTTACCAGATAATGTCCTTTCCTTGAGTCCTGATAAACCAGTCAAGGACCCTCTCCTGGGACCCGTATTGGTCTGCTGCATTTAGTGGTTGGCCCTGCAGGCTCATAAGTTTCTTGACAAGCCTTCCGTTGAAGCTGATCCTGTACATAGTTATGCTTCCTGTTCTGTTAAATGTTGTTATATTCACTGAGGATGCATGAAGTTAGAGATTCCTTACCATATACTTGGGTATGAATATTGAATCATACCCCAAGAGACACAGACTGATAATGGCAATATATCATAAGAAGCCACTGGAATGTTTTCTCTTCTCCACATCTGCTGGACTTGTCTGGACTATTTTAGCAGGACTCAAGGAAAGGACATTATCTGGTAAGTAAAATGTCACCTTTCTTTTCAGCTGAGGTCCTAATTTTTTCAAGAAACCTTTTCCTTCAATATGTGACATAAGAGACTCTTTGAGTTGGATATTGGTGTATACTGCTGTTTGTGGTTTGTACCTTTTACTTTAAGACATTACTAAGCATGTTTCTCCATTAATATGTGTAAACAATCACCAGTAACAGGCACCAATGACAAAACATTCTCATAGTTTAGTAAATATGACCCTAAATTTTGTTTTCACTCCACCTGTATCTTTTCCAGTTGAATTTTTCCACCTGTATCTTTTCCAGTTGAATTTTTGTCATAACCTTTCAGAAAATGGCATCAAGCAGACTTGTACATCCCTGGTAATTTCCACAAAGCATCTTTCACGGCATGGGATCCTCGAGAGCTGCATTTCTTAAATGTTTTTTGATCAGTTAGAATAGAAAATGCTCTCCAGCTGTGCCGCTGACCACATTTGTTTAACACTTTCTGCTGCAGCTGGCAGATTACTTTGTAGTATAGTCTATTTGGACCGAAAACTTGGAATTCCCCAAAGCTCTGTTCAGTAGCATTTTGCTGTTCCATGCTGTTAATCTATATATTGCACTTTAGGGTACTCAGCTAATGATGTGCATGGTGGGAGCTGCTGAAGGTCTTGCAAGACACAATTTAAGAATAAGCAGGAAGGAGGTGTTTGACTGATTCAGTAAGAGATGACATTGGTGGTAAAGATGTGCTCATGAGTTTATTTATTGACTAATTTCTGTTTTATAGACTGACACAGATATATCTTCCTGTAATCCATTATGGACCATAGCAGGAGGAAATGGGGGGTGATACTGTTGCAGCGAAGTGCACGCAATGAATAAAACCAGGAGTCAGTTCGAAGATCCAAGCCAATTTATTGTGCAAAAGTCTCAGGCAAATGTCACATTCAAAATGGTCTGAGCAATGGAGTCCAGTAAACAACACCTTTTATACCTTTCTTCTTCAGTTTAATACAGGCAAACTTTCTATTGGTCCTACTGACCCTTGCACCCATCCAATTAGGATTTTTCTGTGGGCCGAGTACTCTGTTCCCCCTGCTCAGAATTCTCTAACAAAGGCACAGTTCTAAGACTTTGATACTTTTCTCCTACAAGGTCACTGCTAGCTTAGAAAATGTGTGAATACAGAGCACTGGAATATGTCTGTCATCAGCATAGAATAATTCAACAAAGGATTTATACAACCTTATCAAAAAGCAGTTTAAAGCAGTTTTGAGCAGATTCTCTAATTCTTACTGACTTTGGTTTTTCTCAGCATTCTTATTCTCAAGTGGGGGCTGGGATTCAGGCCTAGCTTACAGGCTTCTCATACATTTACAGGCTATTCTAGGCCATAGCCTGCCACATTCCCCCCTTTGATTATTCTCACCCGCAAGTAAGGAAGGGTGAGAATCAAATCACTCATTACACAGGGTCCTCAGCATCATGTTGGGGTATAGAGGAATATTGCCACATAGCTAACACTCTTGTAGCTGCTTTACGTTCAACAACACTATCAATGGTTGAGTTCAACATGCGTAAGCATAAGGGTAGGGAACATGGGAGAAACAAGCAGATAGCCAATATGAATAGAACAATGAACACAAGTGTTTTCAGGCCGCCCATTCCTGAAAACAGAGAACCAAACCATCCATCGAGTTGCAAGCCATGCCAGGTTTGGACTGGTACATAGGTTTGCTTTCTCATATGATTGGCTATATCTTCTACAACTTGTCCTTCATTATCGATTTGCAAACAGTTAGTTAAATTCAGCTTTCCACATACTCCTCCTTCAGCAGCAAGTAAATAATCTAATGCTAAGCGATTCTGATAAATGGCTGTACGCATCTGCGTGGCTTGCTTAGCTAACAAGGTTAGTGCTCTACTAGTTTCATTAGTTATTATTTCTACAACAGCTTGCAAACATATAATACAATTTAACATATACACAGGGGTGCGGTAACCCCAAGAGCCATCTTGTGCCCAGGTAGCAGGTCCATAGTAGGAAACAATTCTCTCTGGTGGCCATTCTTCAGATGTCGCATCCCATTTGTCCCATTGGCCTATCTTCAGGACTTCTCGCTTCTGTCGACTCTTATACACAGGAAATCCTAGCTGTTCTCCATGGGAAACGGGCAAGAGGAAGAAAGAAGGTCTTATGGTCCCCAAGACACACGCCCCTCCCCAGTTGGCAGGGAGTCTAGCATACGCTCGAGTTCCGCACATCCAATATAGTCCAGTTGGAGCTTGCCAATTATTGTGAGAAACTAGATTTGTTCATAACTTGGCAAGGTTAGGAAAGATGACCAGAGGATTGGAGGGTTCCGGGGCATTGGTTCCTGACCACCAGGATGTCTTTTTGGTGGTAGCATTATAGTACTTTTGGTTCAAACAGACCAATTGTCCCACTAACATAGTCAGTTGTGGTCCAGTTCGAGCAAAACACAGGTTTCCAACAATGGGGCTAGCTAGGACCCATTCGCTGGTAGCTGGATGCAGATCAGTTTGGTTATATGGTACAGAATAGTTCGATTCTTGCACCTCCCAAGGCCATTGGTCACCCATCTGAGTTCCTCCACAGAAAAGACAGTCAGAGACATGAAGACTGGATGCTACAGCTCCAGCTCGTTCAATGAACAAATTTCGAGAAGCGTGGGGGACTACAAACTCTGCCTTCATGGCCTCATAGAAGGTGTGATGTATTCGGTAGGGTGAAGAAACATGAGTTTTCGTGTTAAGCTGGATATATACAAAAGTTCCAGGATCAGTTCTACTTCCTGCTATACGTAGGCCGAATTGGAATCCTTGCTTCCACTGGCTTGGGTCGAGGATGAGAAGCCGTAGAGGATTACAGGCACCTTTCTTGCACTTCGTAGGTTCCAGTTAGGGGCAATCTCTCCAAATTGGCCTTGCGATTATCTCCATCTTGTCCAGTAGGGCTACCAGACCAAGTAGCATAGTATACACAACCCCACTTTGGACAGAAATAGTCATCTTTGGATGGTTTACCATAAGTAGATGGAGAATGTACCCCAGTGCATATTCCCCATCTGTATGCACATTTGGGGCACATATACTTGTCATCATAGTAGTAAGCTTGTTCCCATGACCCGCACCTATAATAGTCATTTCTGTTTATCAGATCACAAGCATCAAAGTACAGGGGTACAGGTCGGGTGGGATCAGAGAGTTGACTTGTAGCATTTATGAGGGCTCTATCTTCATCATTCCAACGTAGTTCCAGGACGTAGTAAGAAGGATTCTGTCGGGGTTTATTTATTTATTTTATTTATTTATTTAGCTGTATTTATATCAAGTCACTGATCCCATTTGTTTAAAACAAGTACGAGTCTTTCCATTCGTGCAGACATTCAGTTCTGTACCATTATACATTCACTGACTGACTTTGCAAGTGTAGTAAGAGTGATAAAGTAAAGTCTAAGTGATTTTCATCCCAGTTCGGGTAGTGGTTATACAAGCTGCACAAGGGGGCAGGGCAAAAGTTGTCCTGAGGGGTCCCAGGGTTACCGCAAAAATGAAACAGTAGTAGGTAATCATCATGATCATAGTCTCTTAATGATGGATAAACTGAAATGTTGATAATTCAAAGCTTGAAAACTTCACGAGGATGGTTGTTCTCTTCTCAGTGTGAGTCGCAATGGTGATGCAGGATCCGCAGTCGAAGTCCAAGGATGACCTTCAGGAACTGCTGCTGGTTTCACTCGACTGTGGTGGATCCAGGAGTTGATTTCTGCCACTTTAACTGCTGTGGGTGTTGACAGCAAAACAACATATGGTCCCTTCCAAAGAGGTGCCAACGGTGTCTTCTTCCACTCTTTGACCCACACCGAGGCTCCGGGTTTAAAAGGATGCAGTGGTTCTGTCAGATTGATAGGCAACTGGTCTTGCACCCAGGTATGGAGGTCCTGCAAGACAGAACTTAGAGCCAACAATTCTTGTCTAGTAATTTCCGATCCAATCTGACTCATATCCCCCCTTATTCCCTGAACTATGGGCGGGGGTCTCCCATACAAAACCTCAAATGGGGAAACTCCTAATGACTTAGTGGGGGCTGAGCGTACTCTGAGAAGGGCTATGGGGAGAGCTTGGAGCCACTTTAGGTGAGCTTCCTGACAGAGCTTGGACAATTGAGACTTCAGGGTTTGGTTCATTCTCTCTACTTTCCCTGAACTCTGGGGTCTATAAGCTGTATGTAACTTCCACTGTATTTGTAAAGCACGGGCTAGCTGCTGAGTTACTTGTGACACAAAGGAGGGCCCATTGTCTGACCCTATGGTCAAGGGTATTCCAAACCGAGGAATGATTTCATGGAGCAGAGCCTTAGTGACTTCTCTGGCTTTTTCAGTCCTGGTGGGGAAAGCCTCCACCCACCCAGAGAAGGTACAAACTAGAACCAGTAGGTAATGATATCCATTTGCTTGTGGCATTTCTGCAAAGTCTATTTGGATATTTCCCATGGGGGTAACTCCCACTGATTGAACTCTTGGAGGTAGGACAGGACCCTGTCGGGCATTATTCTTTGCACAAATTACACATTTTCGGGCTATTGAGGCAGTTAAGGGTACCAATAATGAGATACAGAAATATGATTTCAGAGCTTTTTCCATTGCAGTTTTTCCATAGTGTGTAGCTTGATGAAAGGCGTGGACAAAGGCTGGACCCAGGGCTTCAGGGATCACAGTCATACCAGGAGGTGAGCCTCCCTCGGGTGGTGGTAACACTATCCATCCAGCTGATGATAACTGGCCCCCTTCATTCTGACAGTAGTAGTCCAGCTCATTCAGGGTATATCGGGGTGTCCAAGCACAGAGGTACTGGAAATATGACTGCTTGAACTGTAATACTGGGGGTAGAGATTTTTCCATTGATTGCTGCTTCTCGGGCTGAGGCAACGGCAAGTCTGTTTCCTCGAGATACTTCTCCATCTCCAGTCTGGTGACCTCGGCAATGCATTACAGCAACTTGTTTGGGGACCCATACTGCTTCCAATAAAGTCAATATTTCTGGGCCATACTTGATGGACTTGCCTCCCAAGGTTATCAATCTGCGTTCTTTGTACAGAGCTCCATGGGCATGTAGTGTTGTAAAGGCATACTTGGAATCTGTGTATACATTCAGACGAATCCCAGTTCCTATTTTCAGTGCTCGAGTGAGGGCTATTAATTCGGCCTTCTGTGCTGAAGTTCCTGGGGCCAAAGCTGATGATTCTATCACCATGTCCAGGGTCACCACTGCATAACCGGCACGTCGTTGTCCATCAATTACAAGACTGCTTCCATCCACGAAGAAAGTTTTTTCTGGGTTGTTCAAGGGGATGTCTGTTAGGTCTGGGCGGCTTGAGTATACGGTGTCCATTACTTCTAGGCAATCATGGTCAGGAGGGCCTGGACTGGTCGGCAGTAGGGTAGCCGGGTTCAAGGTTTGACTGACACTCAATTGCAGTCGGGGATTTTCACACAGCATACTTTGATATTTCAACATTTGTGCGTTGGTGAACCAGTAGTTCCCTTTGTGTTCCATTAGGGTTAAAACAGAATGCGGTACAGTGACTTGAAAATTCTGTCCCAAAGTGAGCTTGTCAGCTTCACTCACCAAGAGGGCTGTGGCTGCTACAGCTTTTAGGCAAGGTGGCCATCCTTTTGCAACAGGGTCCAATTGTTTTGATAGATAGGCTACAGGTCGTTGCCAGGATCCAAGGGGCTGAGTCAGGACTCCCAGCACGTTTCCACATGACTCATGGACATAAAGACGAAATGGTTTCTGCACATCTGGTAGGCCCAAGGCTGGTGATGACATTAATGCTGCTTTTAGCGATTTGAATGCTTTATCCTGTTCTGGGCCCCATTCCATGGGTGATCGTTCCACTCCCTTCGTGGCTTGGTACAAGGGCTTTGCCAAGAGTGCAAAATTGGGTATCCATATCCGGCAGTAGCCTGCAGCTCCCAAGAAGGCCCACACCTGCTTTCTGGTGGTGGGGGTTGGGATGCGGCATACCGCTTCCTTTCTCTCAAGTCCTAATTTCCGGATTTCTCTAGACAGATGGAACCCTAGGTATTTCACTTCTGTTTGGCACAACTGCACTGTGGCTCTTGAGACCTTGTATCCGGCATCATTCAGGAGGTGCAAGAGATCACTGGTAGCTTGCACACATTCAGTCTTGGAGTTGGTGGCTATAAGCAGATCATCTACATACTGAAGTAAGATTATTTTCCCTGGAGTTACTGAGTAGCTTGAAAGATCTTGGTTGAGAGCTGCACTGAAGATGGTGGGTGAATCCTTGAGGCAAACGAGTCCAAGTGAGTTGACCCTGTCTTCCTGTAGTGGGGTTCTCCCATTCAAACGCGAACAAGAGTTGGCTGGCAGATGCCAGGAGGATACAGAAAAAGACATCTTTTAAATCCAGAACGGTGAAATGAGTAGCTTCTGATGGAATCAGTCCCAGGAGGGTATAAGGATTTGGTACTACTGGATGTATGGTTTCAACTGCATTGTTCACTCGTCGCAAATCCTGCACTAGGCGGTAGTCACCTTCTTGACTGGGAGGAGGGGGGTGTTCCAGGGCGATTGGCATTCTTTGAGGAGTCCATACTGTAGTAATTTCTTTAGGTGACCATGGATGCCTTCAATTGCTGGTCGTGGGAGAGGATATTGTCGCACATGTACTGGTTCTGCTCCTGGTTTAAGGGTGACAAGCACAGGAGCTATATTCTTTGCTAGGCCAGGAGGATTATCCTCCGCCCACACTACGGGCGGAGCTAAGATGTTGGTGGGTATTGTGATGCAGTGGGGAAAATAAACCATATACAAATTCAGGAAAATGAAGAGCTTACCTCTGATTCAGCTGTAGAAATGGATACAGGACAGAGAAAAACAGCTGAACAGAAAATGCCGTTACTACAGCAAAAGCCAAGGGCTCATCAAGAGCACCTGTCTCCTAGTCCTGACGTTACGTGCAGGGCTGGGAACCATAAAAGGAAGGGCTTTAGTCAGAATAAGGAGGGTCACCAGGAGGGTCACCTGGAAAGCCTCACAGAGAGTTACCTGGAGAGCCCCACAGAGGGCTACACAGGAAGCCACAGAGTGGGACACAGGAAGATCCCCAGTGATATCCACGAGAGCTGCAGAGAGTTCAGCAGAGAGGACTCCCAGGTCACATGCAGGGGAAAGTGCAGAGGTTTGCTGGGAAGGGAATCTGCAACCAGGGAACCAGGAAGTAGCAGCAGCTCAGGAGGACGCTATCAGTCACAGAGCACAGGTCAGCCCAGGGGGAGTGTACCAAGAGGAGGGAACTCCAAACGCTGCTGTAAGCCAAAGCAAGGCTGGAAACCTGATACAGAATTTATTAACTCTCAGCTTGACTGGGAAGCCGGGGGAAGGAGTGACTACAACCCCAGAGCCAGAAAGAGCACCAAGGTACAGAAAAAGGAATCTTCTTCTGTTAAACAAAGGTACGAGTACCAAGACTGTGGCAAAGGGCGTGGCCCTGTGAGTAATGGGGTAAGGGAGAGATATCCCAAACATTCATTGCATGAGGAGGATCAGCGGAGAGCTTTCCTCGAGCCAGGGAGTTATAACCTGGGATTTAAAGGAGTGAATGCAGGCAGTAACAGTGATCTCTCAGAAGAGGTTGAGCCAGACTCCTATATAGGAGAGGAGTCAGATATAGACGGACTGGGAAGTGAGTCTGAGGGGATGGTGTGGGAGAATACCAGCCTTCCCTCAGAGCCCATTCCGATGGACTGTAACATATGCTACAAGAATATCCACACTGTTTTGTGTTAACCTGTTTGAACATACTTTGTGAAGATAACAAAGAAAAGAAGTTCTGTTTCCGTTTGTGCACTGCTGTGTTTTGAGTTTTTGTCCTTTGGAAGAAGGTCCGAGCGGGACGGGGAATAAACCCATATTTTGTTTCCTTACCTTGACCACAAGACTCTGTTTTTACATAGCTGAAGCAGGGTAAATTTACACAACCCTAGGCAGCCGCCTATATGGGGTTATAAAGGGCTCATTTACACGGGCCCCATCACAGTATACGGGGGCTCGCTGCCTTGGATGAAGGTGGACTATAGAACCGCCATTCTTCTTCTCGGGGGACAGTCAGCACCATCAGGCCAGCAGATTCTGAGTTCACAGTCATTTCCATCTTTCCTCCTTCGACAAAGGATATCTGCGCCTGGAGCTTAGCAAGCATGTCTTGGCCCAAAAGGGGAGCTGGGCATTCAGGTATATACAGGAATTGATGCGTTATCTTCCGTCCCCCTAATTCACAGGCACGGTTCTGCAGGAAAGGTCTTGTGGTTCTAGTTCCAGTGGCGCCAACAATGGTGATAGATCGGGAAGACAAGGGAGCCACTGGCTTAGCCACTACTGAATGTTCGGTCCCCGTATCCACCATAAAGTCCATGTACTGGTCCCCAATCTTTAAGTTGACCATAGGCTCCTGGGGACCCAGGGAAAACTTGGAGCCCGGTCTGGCCTAGTCCTCACCCACATAGTCGTCTTCAGTGGTCGCCATTCCTTCCACAGCAGCGGCTTCTTCCTGCTGAAACTGAAACTGTGCACGCTGCATTCCCCCTCACTGCTGGAATCGCCCCCCTGCTCTCGCTCTCCTGGCGCTCCCTCCTCCCCTCCAGGGGGTGGAGCCACTATTCGGGCATTCATTCTTCCAATGTCCTCCTTCCTTACAATAGGTGCACTGATTTGCACCTAAGGGGGACCAAGCGTTCCCTCGGCCCCTTCCTCATCCTCGAATCCTTCTGTTTGGGTATCCTCCATGTCCTTCAACTAGAGCTGCAGCAAGCAGATCGGCTTTCTTCTTCATCTTTCTTTCACTTTCCCTTTTACTTTCTTGATCACGATTCACAAATACCTTCTGGGCAACTTCCATTAACTGTGCTGTATTCATGCACGCAAATCCTTCCAACTTTTGCAATTTCCGTTTTATGTCTCCCTGGGACTGACTCACAAAAGCAGCGTTCACCATACGCAAATTCTCCTGGGCTGCTGGATCATATGGGGTATAAAGTCTGTAAGCTTCAGTTAAGCGCTCATAGAAGGCAGCTGGACTTTCATCTGGGCGCTAAAGAACGTCTGCTACCTTCCCAACATTCATGGCTTTCTGGCCTCCCCTCCTCAGGCCTTGCAGTAGGGCCTGGCGGAAACGGGTGAGGGCCCTCTCCCCTTCTGCACTATTCGGATCCCATCTTGGGTCTTCATTCGGGAAATCTACGGCCGCTGCCTGTTGGGGATCTTGGTCTCTCCTGTCTACAGGGTTCTCTTCCAGCCATCGGGTAGTTGCTTGCACTATTCGTGCCCGCTCTTCAGTAGTAAAAAGGGTAGACAAGAGCTGGCGGCAGTCAGACCAGGTAGGCTGGTGGGTCTGCATGATACTAGACATTAATTCTGTCAGATCTTGGGGGGTTTCAGTATAAGAGGCATAATGCGTTTTCCAGTTTAATAAATCTGTGGTAGAAAAGGGCACATAAACGAGACTAGTTGGCCCGACCACAACCTGACCATCGTCATTGAGAATAGGTAATCCGGGGACTTGGCATAATGGCAACTGGCGAACTTCCTTCATCTCCCTGCTTCGATGGGCATAACGTATATTTGAGCGCCCAGCGGTGGCTCTTCCGCTGGGGCCTAGACTAATGGGTGACCCTGGACTGGCAGTTGATCCCCCGCTGGCAGTTCCTTCAGGAGATGGTAGTCCTGCTGGGGAACCTTGTTCGGGACTGGGACTCTTACTTCGGGAAGGGGGTTGCTCTCCTTCGGGCGATGGATGTGGCTGATGGGGTGGAGGCACATCCACTGGGGGAACTCTCTCTTCTCCTGGCTCTACTAGGGGTAATGCTGGAGCTGACGGGACCGGTGTATACAAGAATTGGGATGGATAATTTGGGATTTCTGCAGGTTCTGGGGCTGAGTAAATGGGAGGCTTTTCACCCTTCATCCCGGGGACCCCCTTCGTAGTTGCTAACATTATCCTGCACTGCTCCTCACAGCAACGCTTCATCCAAGAGGGCTGTCTTTCACAGATATCTAACCAGGAGTCTATATAGGGAAACTGGTTGGGGTAATTCCTACGCACTATCCCATGCACTCGGGACACAATTCTAACATCAAAAGTACCATCTGGTGGCCACGCGGCGTCCAGCACCGGCCACTCCCTACCACATAATTTTCCTAATCGGGACGGCGACATTTTTGTCCCGTAGTCACCACTAAATCCCTTCTTAAAATTCGTGATCATACAGTTCAGCGGAGTTTGCACAGGCCCCGCCCCTCCCATTATGACGTACAAGACAACAGACAAAGAGGGCGGGTAGTATGGCTGCAGGTAAGGGGTCCGTACAGCCCATGGAACAGTAAGGGTGACAAACACCAAACGCTTCCTCCTTTTCGCGACCTGGGCGCGGTCGCCCGGCCAAGAACTGCGCTACTCAGGAGTCCGCTCTCGCTTGGTCTGTATTGCAAGACCTCTCATTCATTCAAACAAACAGGCATGCCACCGAGTTCCCAAAATTCCATAAAGGCCTACCTTACTTTTCCATAAGGGGTGGGGTTTCGTCCTCGCGCATACTCATGCAAGGAGTACTCGGCCACACCCTGAGAGGTGATCAGGCTCTTGTTACCTTAAACCGTATTAGTCCCGTGCATGCGAGACTTTCCCATAGCTAACTGACTAAGAACCAGACAAATTTCTACTCACCGGATCCGGCCACTAATGCGCTGCGCAACCAGTCCCTCCTTGGGTTGAATCCTGGACTCCCCTCGGGTTCAGAGGTGTTGGCCGGTTGGACCCGGCAGGCCGCAGAGGCAGGGCAGAACCCTCTCCGATGCAAGGGGACCAGCGGCACCTGGGGTCCTCTCCGCTGTCGGTCGGCTGTGGTCCCGACCGGACCAAACCTGGAGGCGGTAATACGTGGTATATTCACTTGCGCACCATGCACGTACTCCACCTTCCCGGCCAACGCACCAGGAATATATTGCAGCGAAGTGCACGCAATGAATAAAACCAGGAGTCAGTTCGAAGATCCAAGCCAATTTATTGTGCACAAGTCTCAGGCAAATGTCACATTCAAAATGGTCTGAGCAATGGAGTCCAGTAAACAACACCTTTTATACCTTTCTTCTTCAGTTTAATACAGGCAAACTTTCTATTGGTCCTACTGACCCTTGCACCCATCCAATTAGGATCTTTCTGTGGGCCCAGTACTCTGTTCCCCCTGCTCAGAATTCTCTAACAAAGGCACAGTTCTAAGACTTTGATACTTTTCTCCTACAAGGTCACTGCTAGCTTAGAAAATGTGTGAATACAGAGCACTGGAATATGTCTGTCATCAGCATAGAATAATTCAACAAAAGATTTATACAACCTTATCAAAAAGCAGTTTAAAGCAGTTTTGAGCAGATTCTCTAATTCTTACTGACTTTGGTTTTTCTCAGCATTCTTATTCTCAGGTGGGGGCTGGGATTCAGGCCTAGCTTACAGGCTTCTCATACATTTACAGGCTATTCTAGGCCATAGCCTGCCACAATACAAGTAGCAATGGGGTAAATTTTCATGTGGTGCAGTCAGGGCCGGCCCATCCATTGAGCAAGAATGTTATTGGCACAGGGTCCCGCGCTTCAGGGGGCCCCGTGCCAACAACATTCTGCACGCTGCTGAACTCAGCTTGTTACAGCCGCTGAAGTGAAGAGAGTTGTCTTCTTCACTTCGGCAGCTATATTGTAATGAAGATCACAGGCACGCTGAGAACTGGGACACAGGAAGCTTCCTTTGACCTCCGGCGCACCTGCGATCTTCATTACAATATAGCTGCCGAAGTGAAGGGGACAACGCTCTTCACTTCGGCGGCTGTAACAAACTGAGGTGAGCCTGCCAGGAGCCGCTAAAGCCTGCGGCAGTGCTCTTCGGGGCTTGGGCTTGAAATTGGCTGGAGGGGGGCTATAATTGGAAATGGGCTAAGTTGGGGGGGGAGGCTAGGATTGGAAATGGGCTGAGTGGGGAGAGGGGAGGCTAGGATTGGAAATGGGCTGAGGAGGGGGCAGGCTAGGAATGGAAATGGGCTGTGTGTGGGGGGAGGGTTAGGAATGGAAATGGGCTGAGTGAGGGGGGCTAGGGAATGGAAATGGACTGAGTGAGGGGGGCTAGGGAATGGAAATGGGCTGAGTGAGGGGGGCTAGGGAATGGAAATGGGTTTAATGGGGATGGCTAAGACTGCAAATGAGCTGATGGGGAGGACTAGGACAGCAAATGGGCTTTTAGGAGCGGGGGATAGGATTGGAAATGGACTGATGTGGTTCTTGAATAGGATTGGAAATGTCCGATGGGGGGGTTCTACTTTTAGAAATGGCTGATAGGGGCAGCTTAGATTGGAAATGAGTTGATTGTGGGGGGGTAGGACTGGAAATGAACTGATGGGGGGCTCAGAGTGGAAATGAATTGATGGGGGGGCTCAGTCTGGAAATGAGCTGATGAGGGGGCTCGGACTGGAAATGGACTGAGTGTGGGGGAACTTGGACTGGAAATGGGCTGTAGCTCCCACACACACGGCCCAATTTCCAGTCCAAGCCCCCCCATCAGCTCACAGGAATAGGATTGGAATTATTTTATGGGGGGGGGCTAGTATTGGAAATGGCTGATGGGGGGGCCTAGGATTGCATATGAGATGATGGGGGGAGCTTGGACTGGAAATGGGCTGATGGGGGGGTGGAATAGAACTGGAAATGAGCTGATTGGGGGGGCTAGAACTGGAAATGGGCTGATGCGGGGGGGGGGGGGAGAATGCAATTAGAAAGGAGCAGATGGTGAGAACTAGAAGGGAGCTGATTTTGGGGGAGGACTAGAAGGGGATGGGACTGGGGGAATGAGGATGGAGGGGGAAAGATATTTTGTGTGGGAGGTAAGAAAAATCTACAAGTTGCTGGGTACTGGCAGAGTAAGTGGGGATGGAGGATGGAAGGGTGAAATTTGAGTGGATGATAAAGGAATAAAAAAGAAATTGGGGAAAGAGCAAAGGGAAAGATCAGTATGTTAAAGCAGATGTAGAAGATAGAATGGAATGGTAAAGGGGATGGAAGGATACTCCTATGAAGAAAGGCTAAAAAGGTTAGGGCTCTTTAACCTGGAAAAGAGACGGCTGAGGGGAGATATGATAGAAGTCTATAAATTAATGAACGGAGTGGAACGGGTAAACGTAGATTGATTGTTTACGTTATCAGAATATAGAAAGACTAGGGGACATGCAATGAAGCTACAGGGTAAACTATTTAAGACTAAAAAGAAAATATTTTTTCACTCAACGTGTAATCAAACTCTGGAATTTGTTACCGGAGGATGTAGTAAAGGCTGTTAGTGTAGCTGGGTTTAAAAAAAGGTTTGGACAAGTTCCTGGAGGAAAGATCCATAAACCATTATTAAGAAGGGACCCAGGATATCAATGCTTGACCCAGTACAAGCATTGTGGAACCTGTGTCTTTTGGGGAAACTGCTAGGTACTATGACCTAGATTGGCCACTGTTGGAAACAAGATACTGGGCTTGATGGACCTTGGTCTGACCCAATATGGCATATCTTATGTTCTTATGTTATGTTCTTATGGAAAAATATAGAAGAGAGGGCAAATGGACAGCAGACAATGGAGAATTAGAAGACTGACGAGACCAGAAGAAAGTGACTGGAGCAATTACAATTGAAAAATAAAATACCCAAACAACAAAAGGTAGAAAAATTCTTTTTTATTTTGAATTTATTAACTGGAATATGTCAGCTCTGGGAAATGTGTATCACTAACGTCTTTGCATTTTTGTTTGGTACAAAAGCAAATTAATTTATAGTGTTGTTGTACGTTCCAAGTTTGGCTTTAGAGGTTCCCAATTTAATTATTGTCTTCCGATTTCTAATATGTGATTCCTTGTTCTTTGTTTGGTGATGGTCTATGTTCTCCATGTGTAACCGAGCTGAGGTATTCTATTCTTGTAGTTTCTGTTTGACAGTGCCACTTGTTCTCTTTCCCCAATAGGAGATGTATTGATTTAATATTTGCAGTGTTGCCTTTTTAATAGGTAGGATTTGGTGCTTTGTGAGTCCTGGTAGTGCTGCTATGATACGGTGGGCTTGCTATGGGTTCTAAATGGTTACTGTTATAGTACTTTCTAATGTGCCTGTTGGTTGGCTCTGGAGTATAGTAATGTAGAAATCTGGTAGTCTTTCTTTATCTAGACACTCATTAAGAGGCATGTTAACATTATGCTAATATTTATGCAAATGAGACTTATTATGCAAATGAGGCCCTGCAATGAGCCTCTGCACATGGCCCCGCACCCACCTTGGGCCGCCCCTGGGTGCAGTCACTTTCTTAAGCACCCAGCACCAGCGCTTAACTTTACACTTATATTCAGTGCTGCTGTCCGTGCTGTATATATTTGTACTGAGTGGTGACCATGCCAGCACTATCTAGTTATCTAAGGCCTGCTATTCAGAAGGCTTAAGCTAAACAAATAACTTGTCCATTCAGTGGCTGAATATCATTGCTAAATGGATACATTTAGGGACTCTCTGCATCTGCTCATGTTTAAACGTTTGACATCTGGCTATTTACCAGTTTAAATGGGCTGATGTTATCCAAATAATTTCGGAAAAGATATGGATAGGGGAGTTATTTTTTATTTCTCTATTTATCTATGTACTTTTGTATACCGCCCTTTCCAGAGATCAAGAGATCAATAATTTAGAATGCAAAGGGTAAGTTTTCTCAGGCTTATTTACCTCATTTTGGGAATGGGAAGAGGCCACAAAAGCAATGGCTCAAATCAGTTGTGTAATTCTGTTAAAGGTAAGAAATATGTTAACAGAATTTTGCTGGGTCAAACATGGATCTAATAAATCCAAAACTGTTTTTGTTTGTGATTTGATTTCTGGCTTATCTGTAATGATGTTGTTTGTGACTAAGTCATGGTTGAAGGAGGGTGAGAATGTTTATTCATATCCATCCTGCCCAACAAATTCTTCTGATCTGCTAAGGATCAGAAAGGGAAGGGAGAAAGGGGCATGACCCTGTTGCAGTCTCAGAATTTACAATATCTACTAAATCCCCAAAGAGTCTCACTCACTAAATGTTCAAACAAAAAGAGTCACTAAGCCACAAAGTATTGCCAAGGGGGTACGTAATTCTGAGACACTACACGGTAATGTCTACCAAGAAGTGTATGTACCAACCCAGGGACACTCGTTGAATAAAAAGAAGCCTCAGACCAGGGAAGTGGAGACAACATTGTGGCAATTAACCACTAATAATTCTGAAACCACTCCTGCCCCGAGGTGTCAGTCATAGGCCTTGTGGTGAAGAGCGCCCTCCTGAGGAAATGGAGACTGAAGGAAATCCTGAAATGCAGCAGGATTTACACAGGATTGACAATCCTAAAAGGAAAAAAAGCCCTCTTCTGGTGAGCTGAGAATGGAGACCAGCCCAGGGGAGGAGTTGAGCAGTGCTGATTGGGCACACCCAGGGGTTGGACGGGGTGTGTCTGAAAAAGAATCCCTTTATGAAGTGGGGAAGGACGCTGCTAAAGGGATGTTGAAGCAGATGACCAAGAGGACCAACAAGAACAGGTGGAAAGAAAGGCAGAAGCAGAGTGGCTGGGAGAAACAGGAAAGCCATGAGCAGATGACCAGGAAGCAGTTTGGCTGCACGTCTGAGCCTGGTAGTAACAGAGGACCTGCAAGGATCTTAACAGGTACTTGGAAAGGAAGTCCTACGAGAAGTGGATGAAGCCCTGCTTTAGAGTCTTGGGGAAAGGCAGAGCCCTCGTGGATACGGTTTGGACCGGAGAGACCCAGAAGCACTCACAGCTGCAAAGCTTTTGAGCTACCTAAAAGGAGAGGAGCCTGGCAGAAAGACAGAAGTTTCTATGGGAGCCTGGATAGAGAAGGTAAAGTCCCATCTCCTATATTTAAGGCTGTTTTAAGAGATCCCAATTGTTACCCTGAGTCATGCAAGCCAAGAGCTGAAGGGGGAAGCATTATTGACTGGGAGAAAAACTCAGCGTTGGCTGACCATTGTTTGTCAGGAACCGAACAGGCTGAATTGCTCCTTCAGGACTTTAAAGAATTCTTAGAATTGAAAGCAGGCAGACAGACAAAGCTGAATGAGGACAATAGTTCTATGCAGTCAGAAGATTTTATGCAAGTGGAAAATGCTTTACCTGTGATAAACTCTGACGATAATAGCATGGACTGTTCAATATGCTGTAAGGAAATAGCAGTATAACAAAGCTTGCCTGTACTTGTATGAAAAGAATACAACGTGACAGTTTCTGCTGCCGTGCTCTGAGAACCTAATTGTTTGCACCTGACTTTTGAGTCCACACTGTGGATGGAACAGTGATTGCATGAGGCTGCAATATATGTAAGTCACCTCTTGAGGCAGAGCTGAGTTAAGCTCCATAGAAGAAAAGCTAAAGCTCACTTTATGTTGGCTTTTATTCCTGAGTTTCTTCTGTTAACCTTTGAAGCACCAATTATGTTCATGTATCTGAATTTTGATGCGCTGGAGGAATCTCCCCAACACGAATAAAACATTCTTGCAAAGCCTTACCGTCTCTGGCGCAACTACATTTATCAGTGAGAGAAAGGAGAACAAAACTACATCTCCCAGCATTCCAAGAGAATAGTTTTAATCCATTCCTCACGGGACAATAGGCCGCTCCTGTCCGTTAGCTCTAGGGCGGGGGCAGGAGCGTCGCAGCCTCTAGATTTGGTCAGTATAATAGTTTCCTGAGGACAAAGATGTGTTTTTGTTGGTTAATGCACTAGTTCTATGTTGATTGGATAACTGCAATACTTTATACAATGGTTGGAAGATATATTCTCTAAAATGACTCCAATTAGTTCAAAATGCAAAGTGAAATTATTATGCCATGCTTGCAAGTATGATCATGTAACATCTGTTACCTATTTCATATAGGTGTAAGTTTAAAATATCATTATTAGCACATTGTGTTTTTTATTCAGACCAGCCTCAGTATTTGACCATATGGCTGTGTCCTTACAACTCTCTGAAGTTATTTTGTTCATCATAAAGCAATTTTCTCTATATTCCTTCCCCTTCGAGCACTGCAAATGCAATGTGTACCTTCGAGTCAATGCTGACTCCTGACAACCCAGCAGCTCCTGAGTTTTCTTGGCAGTGTGACCGGAAGTAGATTGCCGGGCCTTCCGTCCGAAGGCTTCGAGTATTAGGCTAGAATTAATCAGACACAGATCATTTGCATATCAGGCAACTCCCTTGCAGAATCCTCTTCCACATGATTTTCACATGGAAAGCTGGTTTAAAAAAACAGTTTCTTTATCCAGACATTTAACTTGGAATAACTGATGACCTACTGAGACTGGGTTAGGTTTGGGAAAGGTGACAGGTTGATACTCATTGTAAATTGTTTTTCTTTCCTGTCAAAAAATGGCATTCATTGTCTTCCTCTTTTGCTTAATTGTGTGGTATGTACAAAGTGGCCACTGGGGAATGGGCACATCCTGCAGCACAGCTCTGAACTCTAGGTCAAAGTACAAGGGAGCGGGGCATTCAAGTAAGGAAAGCAAACGCATGCATGTTGACCATGCTGCAGCCCTTTTCATGGGAGATAGGGTGCAAATGCAGCAAGTGACTGAGCAGGGCCCCCCATATGAGTGTAGACAGGGTGTCAGCAGTGCTCGCCATGTGCAAAAAAACATATGAACATCTCTCCTCCTGAGTCTTCTAGGGTGCCCGATTACCTAGGCAGCAGTAGTCAGGTTACCAGACCTCTGGTGTGGAAGGGGCTGGCTCCCATCCCTGTCACTTCCCTTATACATTTGGCACAGTACTCTTGCTAGTGAAGAGTGATGCCCCCATGTGGGAGAAAGGGTCACTAGAGCCTTTGGATCTACAGGCTCAACAGTGACCTCACAGATGTGGGTGACATATGGCTGGCGTACCCTGTCACCCACCCCTTCCACTACATGGTGTCTAGATGCAACCATCATGGGGCTCATTCCATCGGAGACGTACAGCCCCTCTATATGTCTGGTCTGAGCCGGACATATGGAGGGGTTCGCAATTCTGATCCCATGGGGCATGTCTATCCCTGTGGGATCAGAATTGCAAACAGGCCTGTATGTGCAGGCCAGGACTGCGATTCAGCCCGGCCTGCATGCACAGGCCTATCCCCAGCTAACTCAGTGAGGGCTCTACAATGGAGCTGCAGTGCCATGGTGTCCGGTTGCCATGGCACCGTGACTCCATTGTAAAGCCGTGATCCCCAGCACCGGCACAGAAAAATGCTTTCCTCGCAGCCCGACCCCGATCCAGCTTCTTAAGGCCAGGGTCAGGCTGTGGGGATTTTCTCCGCCCCCTGCTGCCTCTTTTGAGCCCCAGGCTGCCGTCCCCTGCAAGATCAGAGAATTTATTCCACCTCAAAGGTGGAATAAGTTCCCCATCTAAGCCGTCGGCCCTGCAGGTACAGGGCCAACATTAGAATTGGCCCTGTACGTCCAGAGCCAACGACTACCCACCGCCCGCCCTGCCTCACCCTTGATCCACCCCTTCCCCGCTCCCGTCTACCCTCCCCATACAACCGGCAGAGAAGATAGATGCCAATGGGAAGGGCAAAAATAGTGTTGATGGACGTCCATCCCCGCTATTCGTGGCACAGAATAACCCTCTATGTCTCTTATCAGGGCTCTGATTCTTCATACCATACTCTGCACTGTCCCTCGGGGAGCTATTCTTGCCCCTCTCCTTTTTAATGTTTTTCTGTCAACTCTCGCTACCCTGATTCAGCAGCAGCAGCAGCAGAGTGTCTCTACGTACTTTTATGTGGATGACATCCTGCTGCTGTTCTGTATGAATGCTGCTTCTCCTGACCTTTCCACTGTTAGTGCCTGTTTGGCAGCTATTGCATCCTGGCTTCATGCCAATCATTTGAAACTGAACCCCACAAAAACTTTTACGTTATGCCTCTCAGGTCCTCTCTCTCCACCTTCTGTCAGCTCCTCTCTCAATGGGCAACGCATTTCAACTGTCTCCAGGCTTAGATATCGTTGTATTATCTTAGATTCAGCTCTTTCCTCTCAGTTCCATATTAGTGCCGTAGTGAAACGATGCTTCTACACTTTACGACAGATCCATGCCATTCATTTTTCTCTCTCTCCATCATCTATCAGGACTCTACTGCTTACTCTTGTTATCGCTAAGCTAGACTATTGCAACATTATCTGTCTTGGTCTTCCTCATTCTAAAAGTAAACGTTTCCAGTCAGTGCAGAATACGGCCATACAATTACTTCATCACACATCCAGATTTGATCATGTCACCCCACTTTTCATGCAATCACATTGGCTTCCACTGACTCACCGCTCACAATACAAGCTGTTTACAATTATTCATAAAGTTCTTCATTCCGGTATCCCCCTTCTTCTTAGTTCCATATGCACCTTTTTGAGTCCTTAGATCCATACATGCGAATTGACTATACCTACCTTCCCCTGCGCAGGCCAGTCTAGAACAGACCCGACATTCTGCCTTTTTCTTCTTGGGCCCATCATTATGGAATTTCTTGTTATCTGATCTTAGACTGGAACCACTTTACTTAAAATTTAAGACCTCCTTGAAAACATACCTGTTTTCCATTGCCTTTGACCCCACTGTTCTTTAATGTCCTGGACCTCCTGCTATCTCGAACGGTTTATACAGGCTCTCAGGACAATGCCTCCTTGTGTTCTGACCTTCGTTCTCTCTCTTCCTTGTTATCTTTCCCTGATTTTTCTTCTCTTATGCTGTTCTGTCAAGTTTTTATGGTGTTCTTTTCATCTTCCAAATGATGTTTTTTACTGTACACCGCTTTGGTGTGACCGAAAGGTGGCATATCAAATGTTTTAATAAATCATAAACCCCTTGGCCCACTCCTGTGGCTTAACCTCTGCCAGAAGGGTGGGAGGAAGTTCATAAAGGGCACTCATGCTCCCCCCATGAGAAAAGCTCTGGGAACACTCTGCAGGACACCCTATATGGAGACAAGCAACCCCAAATAGCTCCCGGCCAGAGCATACCAGCTCTTAGGGAAAGGAAGACTCACAGGTCCTTGGGAGCCCACATGGGTTTTCCAGGTCTGTAGAATACCTCATCCATTAGGCAAGGGATCAGGGAAGGGAAGACTGATCCAGGAGCTCCAATCAAGTTAGCCCATGTTCAGTGGTGGAAATGTAGGTATCTGCTCATGAGCCAGAAGGCCAAAACCATGTCCTCCTATAGTTAAGGTATGCAGCCATCTTCCCAAAGGAATAGGGCACTCCAGATGCATGTATGCACCACTACATAGCTGCCATGCAGGGGAGGTGGAAGTCTGATTTCACATAGCGGTGCCAAACCTTCATTTTGCCAGTTATTGCAACATTTCATTTGCATGCCCCTCTCCCAACTGTGCTCTGCTGTCTCCAACTCTGGCCAGATGACCAGTTCTGGCTGTTTCACCAAGCACAGGCCCTATCCTCCACAGCTCATCACACTAGCAGCCCTCTCAGATTGACCCAATGCAACATGACCATCATACTTTCCAGACAGACATTACTGTGCAAGTAGATGTGTGCCCATTCTTTCGAGTCCCAAGAGGTACACTCATTGGTTGAAAAATTTAAAAAATCAGGCTATCATAACCCACAGTCTACCTTGGTTATTATGCCATGGGCCCAGCCTACCAGCCTATATGCACACTCCAGAACTATGGTGCTAATGTTTTTATCCAAGTTTAAATACAATATTTCCTTCCTTCTCATTCCTTCTCAACTGGATCCTTCCCACAGAGCCTGAAACATTCATCCATCCGCCCCCTCCTGAAGAACAGCAAGCTAGACCCAACAAAAGTCGAATCTTCTAGACCTATCTCCAGCATCCCTCTACTAGCAAAAATCATGGAAAAAGTAGTCCAGTGACAAATACAACACCATGTTGACTCAGACCCTTCACAACATGGTTTTAGAGAAGAACATGGGGTTGACACCCTCCTCACAACCCTCTTCAATAACCTAATCATAAACATCGACAATATCCATCAAGGGTTCATTCTCATTTTTCTTGACATAGCTGCCGCTTTTGATTCAGTAAACCACAATACTCTCCTACAGCGCCTCAAAGATAAGGGTATTCAAGGGCTAGCTCTGAAATGGTGCAAATCTTACTTATCTGATAGACAGCAGCAAGTCAGAACAGGAGATGCAACATCAGACTCATTCCCCCTTAAACAAGGTGTCCCTCAGGGATCCTCCTTGTCCGCATTAATGTTCAATATCTATATGCAGCCAATCTGTGCTTTGATACGTACATTCAATATTCAGTGTCTAGCATATGCTGATGACATCCTGATATATGCTCCATTCAATGTAAAACAACCGGACTTTACATCAATAGTTCATTGCTTCGAAGCTGTATCTAACTGGCTCATCAAACAGAATCTACGTATAAATCACAACAAAACAGACGTCCTATTCGTTACACGGAATCCAACATTCATACCCCCCACTTCATTACAAGTAAACAACATTGAGCTGAAGGCACAACCAACAATCCGATACCTAGGGATTACATTAGATTAGCGGCTTGATATGTCAGCACACATCAAGAAAGCAACAAACACAATTTACTAAAAGATTCGATCCCTCCGGAATCTCCGACCTCTTCTTGACTACTCTGACTTCCGCACTATCTTCCAAGCCTTGGTACTACCACATTTGGATTTTGCCAATATCATACTACACGGTCTCCCACAATCTACTCTAAATCCCTTCCGTCTGGCCATGAATGCGGCCGCGAGAATTCTCGTAGATGCTCCACGCTCAGAGCATATAACTCCAATACTGATGAGTTTACACTGGTTACCCCTCCAGGCCAGAACCCTATATAAAACCCTTGTCATGACTTTTAAAGCCGCAAAGAGCCCATCTCTATCACCTATCAGCAACTTGATACATGTCACTCCAACTATCAGATCCAGGAGATCGGTTGCATTAAACTCCATAGACCTTCCGAAACTCCTTACGAAATGCTCTAAATCAACAGCCTCTAGAGCCTTCTCACTGTTTGCACCCAGAGCCTGGAATGCCCCCCCCCCCACCTGAAATTAGAGCCATCACAAGTCTCATGGCATTCAGAAAGGCCTTAAAATATCACTTGTTCCTAATATACTACCCGGAAGCGACTCCGATTGAACATAGCCCTCATGTTAGTCTTACCCACTTGACCCCGGTGGAAAATGGCTAATCATGATGGCTCATACTTGTCCACACTATCCATACCGTATTTATATTGTATTTTGTAATTTTATCTATTTACCACTACCATGTTAATCAACCAAAATGTCATGTACATAGTTAACCCTATTTTCCGCCACTTGTCTGTATATAGTTAACCCTGTTTACCGCCAAGTTTGTGTTCCCTGTTCACTGTAAAAAAACAATGCTGACTGTGTCATTGTGTTTAAATTTTGTTCATTTGTAAACCGCACTGATTAAAAGAGCACGATATATAAGAAATAAAAATAAATAAATAAATAAAATAAATATTAGCCAAGTTTTAAGGTATTGTGCAGCTCCATCTCAGCAATCGATTCAGCAATTCCAACAAATCTCAGGTTGTTTTACCTAAAGCGATTTTCCATGTCTTCTAACTTTTCCATCTGCTGTGTGGATCACAGCAAAGTCAGGTCCATTTGCAAATGCTGTACCATGTGCTCAGCTTGTGATATTCACCCCTCAGCCTCTGTTACCCGTGTCTGAAATTGCTCAAAGATAGCAATTATACTGTCTAATTTCTTATATACTGTATCAAACTTACTGCTCAATGCTCGCACAAGTGCAATGATCACTTCTTCAATTAATGCCTCCAATTTTGGAGATAATCCTAAGTAGAAAAATACTCCCTTATTGAAGGAAAAGATACATCCAAAAACACCAAATCTCCTTCACCACTGTTCACATGTTGTGAAGAGAGCTATGAAAATATTGAATTTAACAACCTTTGAAAAATTTAAAGTGAACACAGAAATCAACATTTATTTGAGGAAGCCATGATTTTTAAGTTAAGTTAAATATATAAATATAAAAAAATATTTGAAAATAATAAATGGATTAAAGAACATTGTTAGGGTTTATTATTGGTGAAAAGGGAACTGATAATTGTAGAAAGGGACTCGAAGGAAAGAGTGAGATCTCACAGGGAAAGTTTAGAGTATGAGAACATCTCTGAATATGCTGACAGTTTCACAGGGGGTGTTTATGTATAAGTGAGACAGTCAAGGTTATATTTTGCAAGACAGGAAGCTTCTGTTTGCAGGAAGCTTATCTTGATTAAACGTGAGCAATATGTTGATGCTTGGCTTGACTTGAAACATGTAGATATACATACACAAAAAGTAATGCAAAAAGCTTGATGCAGAGTGATAATGCAAAAGAATGTATAATGTGGCAGTTTTTTCCTAATAAAAGAAAGTGCTGTGGGCAAGCAGATTAAGGTAGTTATAGGAGACTGCTCAGGTGGCTGCCTTCTTAAAGCTTTAGCAGACTTTGTAACTCTGTATGTGTTGTGTTCTCAGTTCATATCACTTTCTTCCAGGAACAGAGATAGAAAACCAAGGACCGAGGAATGATCCCTATGTTTGTTAGTCCCAGCTAGGAATTTATTACATGCAACAATAACTGATAAAGGGGGGTGAAAAAGTGTATAAATTATACAAATTACATAAAGTGAACTGCCCCATTCTGATGATTTCCTAACAGGGGAGGAATGGCCTAGTGGTTAGGACAAGGTACTTCAGGCCGGAGGGCCAGGGGTTCGTCCCACCTGGGGACAGCAATCTCAGGCCAGAGGGACTGGGATTTCTAGTCCTATAGGTACTCCTTGTGGTCTTGGGCAAGCCACTTAACCCTCCATTGCCCATGTTCCCTGTAAGTATTAGTGTATGTGTGTCATATCCCCTCGTGTTAAATGTATCTCCCAATTGACCACTTTGACCCAGTGAAAAGCAGGATATAAATACAGCTAAATAAAAAATAATAAAATTCCCATTATTATTATCATCATTATTGCATGTTAAATTCAGTATTTTTAAAGGGCTTCTTCACAACACGGGATCCAGTTTTCGAGAGGCAGGACCCAGATGCACCATCTTGCCAGCCCTTCCACATGCTTTCTCCTTTTTCCCCTGAATACCTTTCGCCGCCATAAATTCATAAATTATACTTACCCAATGGTGGTAAGAGCTAAATACAAAACAATGATGATCATCTTCAAAATCATTCACCATCTCTCAGCAGACGTACTCCAAACCGTTATAACAAGGGACATCAGCAATAGATCAAGAAGAGCCAATAACGACAACATGATCGGCACACCTGCAGACTACCACAAAACCAAACAAACAATATCAAATACAGTGACAGAATTCAAAATGGCATGGGACGGGGGCGGAGCCTGATGTCCAGCGGGTAAGACGCTTCGCGCTGAAGCTCCCGAGAGGCCTACTTAGAATCCTGACTTAATACCTATACAAACTTACTATTTCGCTCCGGGCTGACCGGGGTACCTCGGGGGGGATGGCGGCCCATAAACCAGCGCGCTTGGACTTCGGGTCTCCTTCTTCTTCTCACGGAAAACGCTCCAAAACAGAGGTGTCCTCTCCACAGAAGATGGTTCCATTTCGGGAAAACCCCGAAATGCACCTGGAGATTTTAGAGGAAATACGCGGCGTGAAGGAATTGGTGCAGTCCAATGGAGAAGCGCTTAGAGCCATGCGAGAAGACTTTGGAGTGCTCCAGGACCGACTTGAAAGTCTCTCATTACGGCAGGACAATATGGCGGGGGTCCTCGACTCGCACGCGGTGCGCTTGGGCACACTGGACAAGGCTGAGCGCCAGATACAGAATCTTCAAAAGGAGTTAGAAGATAGCAATAATCGAGCCCGTCGCAACAATGTGAGGCTCATTGGAATACCGGAGGGGGTGGAAGCGGGAGATATGAGAGAATTCCTGCTCAAAACTCTTCCCTCCTTGCTGAAGATCACCTTTCATAAAGAACTGGAAATCGATCGTGCACACCGTGTTCCTACCCACATGGCGCTCAACCGAACGACCCCCGGCCTATTATTTTTCGCTTGCTACGATATCAACAAGTGGAACAAATTTTAAATGCTGCCCGGGCGAACCATCATTTGGAATTTGAAGGCCACAAAGTCTCCTTCTTCCCTGATTTGGCAAAGCCTACCGTTGACCGACGGAAGAAACTCCTTGCTTTTCGCCCTCGACTTCAACAGCTACAGGCTCGCTTTGGCCTGTTGTATCCCGCGAAGCTCCGAGTGACTCTCCACAACCAAACCAGGACATTCGAAGATCCTGATCTACTATCAACATTTTTAGACTCCAAAGAAGCAGAGCAGATGCGCTAATCCAACGACTTGGACTTTTATTTGCCGGCTCTGTCCGCCATTTTGAAGGGCCCGATGCGGCGGTCATAGTCAAGCACAGAGACTACCTGGACTTTCTCTCTTTCTTTCTATGACTTTTTTGTTTTTTTTTTTTGGTCTCCTATCCCTCCATGATGTGTGCCTCGGTCGGATTCGGAGCACGCACAGTCCTACAGGTTATGTGTTTTTTCAATTTCGGCCTTCTCTGGGGCTTCTCCCCGCAGACACATGGTCGCCAGTAATTTTTGGGGTTCTGCTTCTTCTCTACCGCGCTGCGGTTTTTCTTTTTTAATGTGGGGCGCTTCATTGTATTATCTAAGCTTATTTTCTTTTATGCCATATGTACAGCCAGATACAGTCAATATGAGGGACATTGTGAAATTATGTGCGCTATCATGCTCAGAATTTTTAACTTGTCTGAATGGCCTTATGTAAAATCTTATCACTCAACGTAAAGGGCATTAATAGTCCAATCAAAAGAAAGAAAATCCTTAGCTATCTTAGCCATGAGCATGCTGATTTAGCGTTTCTTCAGGAAACGCACTTAAACTCTGCTGAAACACTGAAACTCAATGTTAAACCTTATATGGTGGCTGCCTATTCTCCCGCCGTTTCCAAACGGTGCGGGGTAGCCATTCTGGTTAAGAAATCTTTGCAAGCTACTGTAATTGATACTAGCGCTGACAAGGAGGGTAGATGGGCCCGAGTACATCTTAAGGTTGGAGATAGTGAATTTACATGTATTTGCATTTATGCCCCGAATGTGGACAACCCTGCTTACTATGCAAGTATTGCGCAGTTGGCACAGGCCTCTGCCAATACTCCATTAATACTTGGTGGTGATTTTAATCAAGTGTTAGACCCTCTGATAGATAGACAGCCGCCTAGAACGAGTAGTCCACCCAAGAGTCTTGCTACCCTTACAGCTCTGATGCAAGATCTTGCGCTGGTAGATATATGGAGGCTACTTCACCCCTCCGACTTAGAGTTCACTTTCTTTTCTGCCCCCCATCACTCCCAATCTAGAATAGATTTCTTTCTCATTTCCAAAGCACTGATTTCTCAAGTAGACACGACTAGGACTCATCCTCTCCATATTTCAGATCATGCTGCCATATCTTTATCATTACATGTCACTGCGCGGGACGATTCTCCCCGAGCTTGGTTTTTTGATAGATCCTTACTGGGTCAAAAAGATTTTCAGGTTGATATAAAGGCCGCTATCCAAGATTATTTTCATTTTAACTCACCCCATGACACAGCGAGCTGGGCTTGGTGGGAGGGTTTTAAAGCATCTATCCGCGCAACTATAACTAGCTATCAAATTCGGCAGGGGAAACAAAGAAAGCAGCATTTACTGATTCTAGAGCAGCAGATACAAGCTGGGGAGCGTCTCCTCACGTCCCGTACTGACCCATGTATTTTACTCCGTTTACAACGCTTGCGTTTTCAATACAATCAGCTTTTGTACACTGCTGCTGTTAAAAATATTGAATCACAACAAGGGCTATATTATCGGGAAAATAATCGTGCTGGCAAATTATTAGCAAATGCCCTAAAAGGTCAAAAAGAAGCCAAGCGTGTTACCGCCCTCCGTAATCCGTCGGGGGGGGGCTTGGTCACTAAAGATACCAAAATCTTAGAACTCTTTCGTGATTTTTATACTCGGCTTTATCAATCTGAATGTGATTTTGAGCCAGATGTATTTGAACGCTTACTTTCAGGGGTACAAAGACCGACCCTATCTGACGAAGATAGAGTGGCCTTGGGACACACCATTTACTGTCTCAGAAATTCATTCTGCTATCAAGAAATGTGCCTCAGGTCGAGCCGCAGGCCCAGACGGTCTCCCTGCTGAATTCTACAAAACCTTTCACGCTGACTTAGCTCCAGTTTTGAAACTTTATTTTTCTGCTCTGGCCGAGGAGGGTTCTCCTTCTGGGTCCTTTTCAATGGCAAATGTAGTAGTTTTTGAGAAAGAGGGGAGAGACCCGCAACTAACAGCTAATTATCGTCCAATTTCCCTCCTAAACGCGGACTATAAAATATTTGCCACCATTCTCTCTACCCGGCTCTCTGATAGGATGCCTACCTTAATACACCCAGATCAATGCGGTTTCATTCCTGGTAGATCAACCGCTGACAATGCTCGGACTCTATGCCATGTACTGACTACCGCAGTTAATCTTGATCGCCCATTTGTTGGCCTCTCACTTGATGCTGAGAAGGCCTTTGATCGCTTAGAGTGGCCCTTCCTGTTTGCAGTCCTCCGCTGGTACGGATTCGGGGAAGGTTTTCTCCGTTGTCTTCGCACCATGTACGCACAGCCTACAGCCAGTATATGTGCCAATGCTTTAAAGTCTCAGCCTTTTCCCCTTCAACGCGGCACTCGCCAGGGATGCCCACTGTCTCCACTTCTCTTCGATCTTGCACTCGAACCCTTGGCTTTACTAATCCGGCAATCGGAGGAGATTCATGGAGTCCCCTTTACCCATAGGGAAATCAAAATTTCAACGTATGCTGATGACCTTATGCTTTTTGTCTCTATAGACTCAGTACCGGCTGTCCTTGAGCAAATTGGTAAATACTCACAACTGTCCGGTTATAAGATAAATTGGACCAAGTCGGTAGCCTTTCCATTAAATCCTTTGCTTCATCAGGCAGATATGCAACCCTTCCCCTTTTTATGGCAACCTCGCATGGTCAAATACCTTGGGGTTCACTATTGTTCTCCTTTGGAAGACACTATCTCCTTCAATGCCAAAGACTTAACCTCTAAAGTCCGGGCGCTTACTCACCGCTGGACTCCTTTAACACTTACCTGGTGGGGTCGATTAGAAACTATAAAAATGATGATTGTTCCGAAAGTGAATTATATCTTAGAAATGTTGCCCTGTCTCTTACCTCGACGTATATATAAAGATATAGAGGGCCTTCTGACTAGATACTTGTGGCAAAATAAGACACCTAGGATAGCGAAACATAAGCTGCAAGCAGATAAGGAAAATGGGGGTGTCAGATTCCCTGATTTCCTGAAGTATCATCAATCTTTTCTTCTCAAACAAGGCGCTCGTTGGCTGGAAGATCCAGTACCGAGTAGACCTGTGTGGCTAGACATAGAAGAGGACCTTTGCAAACCGATTCCTCTTACTTTTCTCCCTGGTATGACTCTCCCATCAGACTTCCACTTTCCACCAATGCTTTTAGACACCTTAGGTGCCTTTAATAATCTTATGCAATCTTTAGACTCCCGACTCTGTCCGTTAGACAAGCTCCCACTTTGGTACAATACTCGATTTCGAATACAAAATAAGCCGATGGCGTGGAGCCCCTGGTACACTAGGGGCATTTGGATTCCTAGTCAGTTGTTCCATGAAGGTCGCTGGAAAACTTTTAGTGAATTGCAAATTGAATTTGGTCTCCCCGCGAAACACTACTTCCAGTTGGTGCAACTTCAGCATTGCCTTCGGAGTGCTAAGGTGCTCCCGTCATCGGCCTCCCCTACACAAGGTTGGTTGGAGACTATCCGATCTATCGGTAGTTCACCGGGTGTAGCATCCAATTTTTACAAAACCTTATGTAATGCTATAACTAGAGATACCCCTATAGCGCAGAAAGCATGGGAGAGAGAATTGCATGTGACTTTGACCCCGGAGCAATGGAGCCTTGTCTGGAGCAGAGTGACACGGGTCTCCCGATCCGCCTCACTCACTCAGACACTCTTCTTTCTAGCCCACCGGTGTTTTTACACTCCAGACAGATTAGCCAAATGGAACACTACTCAGGGCAATAGTTGTTGGACATGTCATGCGGCCATTGGTTCACTACCTCATGTTATGTATGAATGTCCCGCACTACAGTATTACTGGCGTCGGGTCTGGGGTCGTATCCAGTCTATTTTGCACTTTCAAGAGCCCCTTTCTTGGAAGATAGTGGGACTTCGCTCAGCTGCGGGGATCCCCTCTCTTCCAAAAACGGCTTACTTCCTTTTGGACTTTATGCTTGGCATTGCTATTTCCCTAATTACGAAATACTGGAAAAATAGCTCCCATCTGAGCCCCAATGAATGGTGGAATCATGTCTGTCTCTACAGTAAATATGAACAAATACCTCGTATGTTTGCTTCCCCCATTCAGACTCCTCATCATCGGTCTAAATGGAAGATGCTCAATGATTATGTACATTCTGCTCAATGCTCTCATCTGACTGTCTAAATTTGTATATATCTTTGTCCCATGATTATTCTGTATCGCAGATACTCTTTTGATTGTTTTGATGTATAATCACTGTTGTTTGGAAGCGCTCACATGCTGACATAATCAGCTAGAGAAGAAGCGTGGGGGTGGGGGGTAATTGGGTTTACTTTTCTTTATTGTATACTTGTTTTGTCTCCTTTGGTGTGTTGTTTCTTTTGTTTGTTGCAAAATGAAAATAAAAGTTTAAAAAAAAAAATGGCATGGGACAGACACAGTGGATCCCTTTACAGCAACAGGATAAAGTCAATAATCTTAACTAACTAATTTCTCAACATACAGGGGTGTCCTACATGGAGCGGTGGGTTCACCCCTAAAACAAAGACAAGGGGAGGGGTGGCCTGCATGGAGCGGCAGGTGCACCTACTCTTGCCATCTTACTGGGCAGACTAGATGGACCATACTGGTCTTTATCTGCTGTCATTTGCTATGTTACTATGTTAGTTCACTAGTTTCCATAATTCTCAGAAAATAAAGTGAAAAGACAGTTGCTTTCTGAGATCAAAATGCTGCATGAAATGAATCTGGCATATCTAAAAGTTGCTTCTATTGTATATTTTATAAAGTGACATTCAAAATGATGTATCATTAGGACAAATTATGAAAAATATGTGATTACAAATTGATATCACGTGTCAGAAGCTGAAGGGTTTTCTTCAGCCCTATGGTTTTGAGATTTTGCAGTAAGTGAAGGTAAGGGGAGGAAAGTGAGAAGATATTTCAGGAAGTCGGATTCAGAGATTCTTGTTCACCCTTTCCAGTCGTTTGTCCTATATGTTTAATCTTCCCACTTGCCTGTTTCTCATCTTTGCAAAATCACTATGGTTTTTATCTCTTCTCTCTCCTTTTCCTTACTTCACTCCCTCCTGTTTCACCCTCTTTTTTTTTTTCTTGTCTTCTTAATTGAATACAAAAATAATGACTTTATTTTAGCAAACGTTCCCTGTAACAGTCAAAATGTTGATATATTGCTACATTGAAGTAAGCATTGTTGCAATGAAGTGCCATCTGTCTTCAGAAAACTTGACTAATGTTATTAATTAACTGTGTTCGGAAGTGAACCCTAACATAGCGCTTCTCAGTCTTCTAGAAGCACACCAAGTCAGTTATGTTTTCAGGATCACCACAATATTCATAAGACTGATTTGCATACAGTGGATATCCAAGACATGTAAATTTATCTCATGCATATTTGTTGTGGTGACCCTGAAAACCCAGCTGGCTAGGTGTGCCTCCAGAAAAAGGTTGAGAAGACCTGCCCTAACACACTAATACATTTATTTAGAAAATGTTTGTGTACTGTCTATTTGGCCAAAGTAATTCAAACTAGTTAACAATTGTTGCCCCTACTGATCTGAGAGTTCTCATTGTCTCTCATTTTGCTTTGTTGCAAACTGTGGGTAAAAATTTTTAGGAGGTAACACTGTCTTTTCAGTTTTAATTCTCTGGGATTTTCTGAGTTACAGGTTGAGACCAATTTACTGGGAGACCATTAGCTCCCTGGATCCACTCACTCCATATCCTACCACTCCTGATATATAGTAGTCCATGTCAACTTTTGTTCTGAACTAAAACATTTACTTAAAGTCTTTAAGGGGTAAATAAATGGCAGAGTGTCAAATCTATAGAGAGTCTTTAAGGGGTAAATAAATGGCAGAGTGTCAAATCTATAGAGAGTCTTTAAGGGGTAAATAAATGGCAGAGTGTCAAATCTATAGAGAGTCTTTAAGGGGTAAATTAATTGCAGTCATATCCGAGAAAAGATTACAATTGCTCAACTTCCGTGAGATTGTCCCTGAATCAAGGGGAACCTCCTCTCCTTCACTTCCTTATGAATCTTTTGGAGCAGGATACTGGACTCAACTGTGATGGAAGGCATTGCATGCCTGTTGAACCTGGCCCTCCTTGTCTCAGTTCTCAGAGTCTTCCACTGGGTCCTCTTCTTCACTTTTCCTGGGGCTAGAGGTGCCCTTCTCCTGAATATCAAGAGCAACTCCTCCTGTAGGATAACTTTTTGAGGTTTCCTAAACAGTGTTGTAGTGCATTAACCTAAGCTGCCCATATCACCATAGATGTGCTGGTTCCCTAGCTGAGCTAGCCAGACTCCTACTCCTCTGTAAGACACAATGGCTGTGGAACCAAAGATAGGAAATTGCCTTTGGACTTGATCTTTACACCAGTCAGTTTTCCCTCCAACTGAGGTCTTCCCCTAGCATTAACTCATTGAACAGGAGAACCTTCCCATATTCTGGAAACAGTAGAGTAAAAGGTCAAAATACACTATTTTGGGAGAGCTACTAGAGGTCTCTGAAGACACCCAAAGTAGATCCTAAGGGGTCTTTACACTCTCCCTCTTCTTTTCAAAAAATATGGGGAACATTACACTGAAGCAATTTTTTTCCTCACACTTCACTTAAAGCATTAACTTTGAATCCCAACCAGGAAATCACCATCTTAGTGGGTCTATAGCCAGCACAGGATCCATACCTGAAAGGATACAAGGCAATACAATCTCCTCATCAATCACTTCAGAGGCTTCTTCGGGATTAGTAAATGCAATTATTTATAACTGTAGCTGCAGACTACAGGCCTAAAGTGCTGCAGCTCGTCCATAGGCAAAAGTAAATATATACAGAAAAATCTTTACTTTAGCTAGTATGAATGCACACAAAGGAGACTCGCCAATGTTTCCACTCATTCTAAGATGGGAACATAGCTCACTCCAAAAGTCTTGAGTGTCATTTATTCCCTTCTGCAGGGCAGTTAAAGGCACAGCACTTTCTAAAAAGTATGAGGATTACCCATGCCTTCCTGCTGGCTAAGCAAGACACAGGTCCTCAAAGGCCTAGGCTCAGGGTTACAAATCCCAACTCATAAGTCAGAAACCACCTCTGTTAAATTCACATCTGCTCATGAATTCCCAAGACAGGAATACAAAAAGCAACTTTTCTCCTTGGTAAGGTCTCCAGGGTGGGAGTGCTGCCAATACACTTCCTGGAATAACTCTCAAATTCATCTTCAGTAAATGAGGGGGATGACACTACTTTTAAAATTACAACAACTTTATACCCCATGGGATACTCTTTGGGGAATAAGCCCATCAATTAATTGTAATTGCTAAACCTTTCAGAATTAATCTGGAAAGGAATAGATAGTGTCACCACCAGGTGGGCAGGCTGCCGCCTAGGGATAGCAGGTCTGTGTCTGATGGTGGTTATGAAGAATAAGTAGTTGTAGACACGAATGGTAAAGGTAAATTAGGATTTATTTCCCTTCCCGGGGCTGGATTCTTCAAAAGGTACAACACATAAACTTAAGACAAGTAAGCCATACTTTCTGGCATGTTATAAAGGAAAACAGGAAAGCTTCTTCTTGCTTCTTAATTAAATGATAAATGAGAATCTTAGGAATACTCAGCATACAGTTCCTCTATAGACAAACAGGCACACTTGACCTTCAGTGTTAACCTTAAGCACTACACAGCTTCTGTCTAACATAAAGAGGTTATTCTGTCAGAAATTGTTAATGTACAGTCCATTGGATCATCCAAAGAGCATTCACTGGGACAATCAATGACCATGGGTTCCTGCAAGGTTTCAGAAGGACCTGTGTTTCCTTGCCACAGAATGTTTGTAAGTTCCCTTGCAATGTCTCGTTACAGAGCCTATCTGACCAGCTCCCTCTAGGGCTGGAATAGCTGTTACCGTATTCCTCTGAGTCTGGGAGAGAAGGAAGCCACCATTCAGGGTTTCCAGAATCCAACTTCTTATAAGAGTTTCTAACTCTAGAATATCTGTTGGTTCTACCTTCAGGCTTTGGCACAAAATAAAAGAATTCTCCTCCCCTATCAGCACAGGGTTTAGCTCTGCGTGTCTTTCTCTGAGGCTTGGGAGTTTCAAACACTTCCTCTTCTGATATGCAAGTGTCTTCAATAGAATACCTCTCTCTTTCAGGGGCTTGGAACTGCTCTCTCACTAGCTCTCTGGGTAAATCCCTTGGTTCATCTTTACAGCACTGCTCTCCCCTTGGATTTCTCCCACGAGGCTTCTGAGCATTAACCCTCCAGGTATTTCTACTGCCAGCAAACTTTCTTAACTCTATTTCAGAATCACTCTCAGGTTTATAGCTTTCATATACATACTGTTTCACTTTCTCAGGCTTCCATTCATTCTGGGTGGAACGTTGCCTCTGAGTTTCAAACTGCATCACATCAGATGAAGACTCACAGCTGTTCTCTGACTCCACGGCTCCTAACTGCTTTCTCCTGAGGTGTTCTGGGTATCTTGTGGATTGAACTCTTCCTGGTTCCTGTCTCTGCCAGGGTTCCTGTTCCTGGCTCTGCCCTTGTTCTTGTTCCTGTCCTTGTTCTAACTCTGTATTTCCTGAGTGACTCTTATAGTAGCTATTAGCCCTTCCTCTATTCAGGTGCAAGCTATTAAGAACTGGGGATTGCTTGTCAGCTGGGCGTGTTTGCAAACCTCGTGGCTGGGTTTGTTTATGTTGCCCCTGACAACTACTGCTCATTTTGCTTGCCTGCCTGTCAGCTTCCAAGCTAGAATTCACAGAATCCTGTGTTTTTAAGGCAGAGAATGGATCTTCCTCATTACAATAGTTACATATTCCTAATGTATATTTTAAGCAAGAGCAGTTAAAATAGAAATAGGACAATAAGGGGGTTATTTTGCAACAGATGGATGTAGTTTGGATGTGCAAAAAGAGGGCTGATATGTTGAAACTGTGATTTCAGAAGTGAACAAATCTGGATGTCCCCATGGCCGGCACATACAAATTCCAGCATGCCAAAATGGGTATGTCCAAAGGCATTATGGGGCACAAGCAAGGTGGAGCCAGTATGCAGAGGCTCAAAGCGATTTTACATAATGTCCCAGATGTACTATGCACGACAGCCCAAATGTCCCAGTCTGGACATGCTATAAAGCATGAACAGCTAAGGGACTTTGCTGTCCATACTGACTGCAGATGCGATTGTGCTAGGAGGAGAGCAAAGGAGAGAGAGAAGGAGGGCTTGAAGGGGGGGGGGGAGGGTGTGAGAGAGAAAGAGAGAGAGGGGAGCCTGACTGCTGGTGCCATCTGCTGCGTGCCATGCCTAGTGAACCCTTGTGTCTCAAACCTGTGCCCCGTATGTCCTCCCTTGTTCACCAGGCCTCAATAGGCACCCCCTACTCCAGTCACAGGCACCTATCCCTCTCCATCCCCCCCCTGCCAAAATGGGACCCCCTGACCACAGTGTCTCCATGAGGTAAAGCCATCAGTGCAAGTGCTTGTGGAGTGGTAGTGGGCTTTGGTCTGTGTGTGATTGAGCGGAGGAGGGTCCGTGAGGGTCCGTTTTCCATGTGTCCCTGTATGTGTGTCCATATCTGTCCATGTCTTCGCACAGAACACACAGCACTGTGTGTTGGTGGTGGTAGCACTGAGTAGGCAGAGAGGGACATGCAGTGGTGGGTCCCCATGGGTATAGGCGGAGGAAGCAGACATGCACCGTGTGAACTGGTGGTTTGCAGAAGCCATTGATGAGGAGCTGCAGAAGGAGAGCAGGAGGGCACACAGAGAGCACCATATACTGGCTGAGAGGCCAGTTCATGGGGCTCATAGATGAACAGTGCCTGATCCTGTTCTGTTTTGACAAGAGCTAGAGCAAGACTCCAGTGCCAGCCTGTAGTGAGGCCGCCCCATAACTGTAGTTTTCAAAATTATAACAGTCCTCACATTTCTGGCAACTGGCGGCTTCCAGTCTGTGTTGGCAGCCACGGCGGGCATCAGTCAGTCAGCTGTGTCACTATGTCTCACGCAGTCCCTTGCAGTGTTCCTCCCCAGGATGGTGTCCCTCATCTGCTTTCCCAGCACTGCCCAGCAGCGCCAAAATATCGTAATGGACTTTCTTCAGGTAGCAGGTTTTCCCGCGGTGCTCATTGTCATAGTCTGCACTCATGTGGCCCTGTGCCCCCCACATACAAGGGAAGCAACCTAATGGAATTGCAAGACATACCATCCATGAGAATTTATTTATTTAGCAGCTTTTTTTATACCGCTGTATCTATCAGTCACAGCAGTGTACAGGAAACAAGTATAACATTACATGGAACAAAGGTAAATGAACTCAATTTTAACAAGTAACTAATGAATATAGCATGTGGAGTAACGTAATAGCAGGGACAGACATTAACATTTAACAAAGCAGGCAATAATGAGAGAAACGTATGATACATGGTCCAAATTGGGGGGAGGGGGGGTAACAGCGAACAGGGAAACATAGTGAGAGCTATGGAAGGTGAAGAGCTAAGTGTCAGATCCAAAATGTTCCAGGAAGAAGTGGGTTTTTAGTTTGCGATGAAATTCCCCAATATCTGTCAGTGATCATATTTATGAGGTGAGGGGGTTTCAGAAAGAGGGGGCATAGAAGAAGGCTCTGCTAGAGGTGCAGAGGTTGGAGCAAGAGAATGAGGCTGGGACTGATAAAAGGCTGTGGCTGGCTTTTCTCCTTGATCTGTTATTGAGAGGTTCATGAATGAGAGGTCGAAGGATGCCCACTGAAAGGCTGTGGAGGGTCTTAAAGATGCTCAGGGAGACCTTACATTTGACTCTCATGTGGATGGGCAGCCAGTGTAGCTGCTTTAGCTTGGGGTTAATGTGTGCTTGTTGACTAGTGCCTGTGATTATTCTGGCAGTTGTATTCTGTGCAAGTTGTAAGGGGAGTAAAGTGGTTTTTGGGAGCCCCTAGTATATTATGTTTGCATAGTCAAATATCAGAGTGGTGAGGTCTTGACAGACGTTTCTGAAGTCATTCTGCTCAAATAGGGGTCAAAGGTTTTAGACCATTTTCATTCAGAAGTATGCCACTTGGGTAACTTGTTTGTTGTGAGCATGGTTGTTCAGGTTTTGGTCGAGTAGTATGCGGAGGTATTTTACTTGCTTTTTTACTCACAGTGTTAATTTGGCCAAGTTGACTGTGGATGGTGATGAGAAAGTGAGGTTTTTGGTTATGTGAAGGACTTCTCATGCAAGTAGTGTGCAATGGTGAGGGTGAAGTAACCAATGTCTTCCCCGGTTTCCCGGGAGGAAGACATTTATTTATTTATTTTATTGAACAGGTTTTTTTTATACCACTTTATCCTTCAACCAAAGTGGTTTACATTAAACATGAAACTTATACAGTATAATGACTGAGGTGACACAATCATGATACCTATACCCTGTCACAATCAGGTATTCACAAATGCTTCAGCAGTGGGGAGATTACAGGCAGCTGGCTCCTTGGTATGTCACAGCCTCCCAACTGAGGCATAGCGCCGTGGCTACATCTAGTGCCACAAAGCAGCTGAAGGAAGTGCGCATGCAAGACAGGAAAGGCTGGGTTGGAGTCAGCAAGAAGGCAAATGATTGGTAGCGGAGCAGAACGCTGCAATGAGTGGCCACCAACAGCCTCTGACAATTCCCTCCCCTATATATTCCCTGATTTAGCTGATTGTGGCTACCCACTAAGGAGCTGAATGTTGACCCCAATCTTTCCCCATACAGAGAGGCAGAGGAGCGCTACAACTGAGCATACAGGGCAACTCATTCCACCATCAAGCGCACATTTGGCCAGCTGAAAACATGCTTTCGTTGCCTGGACAGATCAGTGGGCACGCTGCTGTACAGTCCGCAAAAGGTGTGCCAGATCTTCATGGCTTGCTGCATGCTACACAGCCTGGCCAAGAGGAGGTGGAAGCCAGTACCTCCAGAAAATGCACCCAAGGAGGACGATACTCAGGAGGGCTCAAACAGTGGCTCAGACATCACAGGCTAGCTATACAGACAGGGGGAGCAAGCAAGTAACAGGCTCATATGAAACCATTTCTCCTAAGGTACATGTTTTATTCTTGAGCATTAAAGTAAGCTTACAGGAGCCCCATGCCATCCCCCCTTGCTTATCAACCTTGCGCACCACTCTTGCCCCCCTGCCAAGCCTCAGCAGAGGCCATAACAGCCCAACACCTGACACTTGCACACAACACTACCCTAATGCTGTCCCCTCCACTAAGCAAACCCCACACAGCTCCATAGCACCCCTGCCCCAGCAACCAGCTGTCCACCCAACCTCTTGCATGACCCCTGCCCCTGAACCCCTGCTGCCCATACCCACCTTGCCATCATGCCCTGAGACACTCTCCTGCACCACAACTGTACACCCATGCATTTACAGCACAGTCATGTTGCTGCCTATGTGGTACATTCCCTCCTGCCCTTGCAGCAAGCTTGTGCCCCATGTCCTTTCCTGACCTGACTCTCTGTGACTGGCATTGCCAGTGTGTGAATGCATGAGGTATCCTGGTTGCTTTTCCTGGCCTCTGAGGAGCTGGCACCCTCCTCGCCTGATGCTGAAGCACCCTATGGTAAGGCAGAATGGAATTCTAGGAACCTTAAGGGGGTGCAAGTGCCGACGGGAGGGTGCTCCAAGGATCTTGTTCATGAAGGTCTCATGTTTGCAGGTTCATGGACCTGTGGCCCTATTATCCATGGAGGTGACTGTAATCAACACGGGTAATGATGGAGGCGCATTGTCAGGGGCCAGGACCATTTGAGTAATGGGGGTGTTAGAATTCCCACCTGTGCCACCAGAATATCAAGGAATGGCTAATGTGTTCTGACCTGTGCTTCATGCACTTGTCACTTCCATTTCTCTCTTGCAGTGCACGAAGAATGCCCTCAAGGATGCCGGTGCATGCCTGCTCCAGCTCAAGGAATGTTTTGTTCTGCCATAGTAATCGCTCCCTACAGCTATTGAGCTGCTGTTTGCGATGGCTGGCCTGTGCATCCTCTTCTGCTAACCCAGTCATTGCCCTCTCACAAGATGGGTCCACTGTGCCACTGCGGGCCTGAACCACCTCCACCTGTGCCATCTTCTCCATGTGCTCATCCTCTGCTTCATCCTGCAGGTGCAGCTGCTATGGCTCACCCTCTGCCATGTCTACCATAGCACTTGTCTCCTCCTGCCTCTGACAATGTTGAGTGCCCATGTCTAATGTGCCTGTACTGGACTCCTGGCTGACCCTTTTTGAACCACCCTTGCCAATTGCATTGGTACCTGCAGGTGAGTGGGAAACATCAGACTGTCTGATCCAGAATCTCTGCCCAGCGGGAATGCTAGGGTAACTGATCATCCACCTTAACATAAGAACATAAGATATGCCATACTGGGTCAGACCAAGGTCCATCAAGCCCAGTATCCTGTTTCAAACAGTGGCCAATCTAGGTCATACGTACCTAGCAGTTTCCCCAAAGACACAGGTTCCGCAATGCTTGTACTGGGTCAAGCATTGATATCCTGGGTCACTTCTTAATAATGGTTTATGGACCTTTCCTCCAGGAACTTGTCCAAACCTTTTTTAAACCCAGCTACACTAACAGCCTTTAATACATCCTTCGGTAACAAATTCCAGAGTTTGATTACACGTTGAGTGAAAAAATATTTTCTTTTATTAGTCTTAAATAGTTTACCCTGTAGCTTCATTGCATGTCCCCTAGTCTTTCTTTATTCTGATAACGTAAACAATCGATCTACGTTTACCCGTTCCACTCCGTTCATTAATTTATAGACTTCTATCATATCTTCCCTCAGCTGTCTCTTTTCCAGTTTAAAGAGCCCTAACCTTTTTAGCCTTTCTTCATAGGAGTATCCTTCCATCCCTTTTACCATTTTGGTGGCTCTTCTCTGAACCTTTTCTAATAACGCTATATCCTTTTTAAGATACGGCGACCAGAATTGCACACAATATTCAAGGTGCGGTCTCACCATGGAACGATATAGAGGCATTATAATATCTTTTGTTTTATTTTCCATTCCTTTCCTTATGATACCTAGCATTCTATTTGTTCTCTTGGCCGCCACTGCACACTGGACCGAGGGTTTTAACATGCTATCCACAATGACGCCTAAATCTTTTTCCTGGATGGTGGTTCCTAATGTGGAACCTTGCATCGTGTAACCATAGTTTGGGTTGTTATTCCCTAGGTGCATAACTTTGCACTTGTCCACATTAAATTTCATCTGCCATTTTGATGCCCAGTCTTCCAATTTATCAAGATCCTCTTGCAATTTTCCACAATCCTCTTGGGTTTTAACAACTTTAAATAGTTTTGTGTCATCTACAAATTTGATAACCTCACTCGTTATTCCACTTTCCAGGTCATTTATGAATATGTCAAAAAGCAGCGGATGCAGCACAGATCCCTGGGGTACACCACTATTCACCTTTCTCCATTGGGAAAATTGGCCATTTAGCCCAACCCTCTGCTTTCTATCTTTTAACCAGTTCTTGATCCACAGTAGTACACTGCCTCCTATCCCATGACTCTTTAGTTTTGCCAAAAGTCTCTGATGAGGGACTTTGTCAAAGGCTTTCTGAAAGTCCAGATACACTATATCCACTGACTCACCTTTGTCCACCTGTTTGTTCACACTTTCAAAAAAACATAACAGATTAGTAAGACAAGATCTTCCTTGTCTAAAGCCATGTTGGCTGTCTCCCATTAGGCCATGACTATCTACATGCTGAGTAATTTTATTCTTTATGATGGTTTCTACCATTTTTCCCAGTACTGACGTGAGGCTCACCGGTCTGTAGTTTCCTGGATCACCCCTGGAACCCTTTTTAAAAATTGGTGTTACATTGGCGATCCTCCAATCTTCAGGTATTAGAGATGATTTTAATGATAGCTCACAGATTACTAATAGCAGGTCTGCAATCTCATATTTCAGTTCTTTCAACACCCTTGAATGTATGCCATCCGGCCCAGGTGATTTGCTACTCCTCAGTTTATCTAATAGTTGTAATACATCTTTCCGATGTATCGATATTTCCTTCAATTTTTCCGCACCTTTAAATACCACTTCAGTCATTGGTAACATCTCTACATCTTCCTCAGTAAAGACCGAAGAATTCATTCAGTCTCTCCGCTATCGCCTTGTCGCCTCTTAGTGCCCCTTTAACTCCTCTATCATCTAATGGATCAACTGACTCTCTCACAGGTTTTTTGTTACGAATGTGCTTGAAAAAATCTTTATTTCGTGTTTTTGCTTCCGCAGCAAGCTTCTTCTCAAATTCTCCCTTTGCCTGCTTTATCAATGCCTTGCATTTGACTTGCCAGTGCTTGTGCTGTTTCCAGGTTTCGTCGTTTGGCTCTTTTTTCCATTTCCTGAAAGATGCTTTTTTGGCAACAACAGCTTCTCTGACCTCACCTTTAAACCATGCTGGCAGTTTTTTGGACTTCCTTCCACTTTTCTTAAAGCGTGGAATACAGCTGGTCTGGGCTTCCAAGATAGTATTTTTCAACAACACCCAAACTTGATGTAAGTCTTTAACCTTTGCAACTGCACCTTTTAGTTTTTTCTTAACTATTTTCCTCATTTTATCATAGTCTCCCTTTCGAAAGTTAAAAGGTAGCACTGTGGATTTCCTTACTATCCCTCCTCCACTAATTAACTCAAAGGCAATCATGCTATGATCACTATTGCCAAGTGGCCCCAACACCCTTATCTCTTGCACTAGATCTGGTGTTCCACTAAGGACTAGGTCTAATATGGCTTCCCCTCTGGTCGGTTCATGAACCAACTGCTCCAAGAAGCAGTCATTTATGTCATCTAGGAACTTTATCTCCCTAGCATGTCCTGCCATGACACTGACCGAGTCGATACCGGGGTAATTGAAATCACCCATTATTATTACTGCGCTGTAATTTTTGTTAGCTTCCTTGATTTCTTTGAGCATTTCATCATCCATTTGTTCATTCTGGCCAGGCAGTCGATAGTACACCCCCACTGCCATCGCCTTCCCCTTTTTACATGGAATTTCAATCCATAGAGATTCTACAGCAAATTTTGTTTCCTGCAAAACTTTAATCCTTTCTGACTCAATGCCCTCTCTAACATAGAGCACAACCCCTCCACCAATTTGATCAGCTCTATCATTACAATATAATTTGTACCCAGGTATCACAGTGTCCCACTGGTTGTCCTCCTTCCACCATGTCTCTGGTATTCCAATCATATCTAACCTCGCATTTAGTGCTATATATTCTAACTCTCCCATCTTATTTTTTAGACTTCTAGCATTTGCATACAAGCATTTTAGAGACTGTATTTTATTCATATTAATTTGGCTATTGGTAAACATGGGTAATTTGGGATCTTTATGCTCTGTCTGCTCCATACTAGAGGGCATTTGGGCTACTTTACTCTTTTTTGGAACCTCTCTGCTTTTGGTAGTATCCTTCAAGGATACATTCTTCTGAACCATCCGCTCACCTTCTATTACAGGAAATGCTACCTTATATTACAGGAGAATGCTACCCACCTGTTTGCTGTGAGGACCATGAGATATCCAGATCACCAGCACTGCTCAGTGACTTCTCATCCATCATGTCCAGCATCTATTCCTCCAGCTCATTCAGCACTGGTGCTCAACCACTGGGACCTTGTTCGACTGCCTTTGCCTTGCTTTTAACCACCTTCCATTTCTTCTTGCAGGCCTCAATGTCATGGTTACGGTGATACATTGCATTGAGCATTGTACTGATACCACACCACAGACATTCCTTGAGGTAGGCACTATAGTTGGAGTTGGCATTACCAAACAGGATGTGGTGTTTATCAAGGACCTGACATACCAGAAGCTCTACCTTGGCAGGACAGAAGTTCTCCTTTCTACTGGATACCTTTGCCTTTGGAGCCATACCTCCAACCCTGCAACTGCACCTTGAATATTGTGTGCAATTCTGGTCACCGTATCTTAAAAAGAATATAGTGGAATTAGAAAAGGCACAGAGAAGAACCATGAAAATGGTAAAGGGGATGGAAGGATACCCCTATGAGGAAAGGCTTAAAAGGTTAGGGCTCTTCAACTTGGAAAAGAGACAGCTGAGGGGAGATATGTTAGAGATCTATAAATTAATTAATTGGGTGGAATGGGTAAACATAGATCAATTGTTTATGCCATCAAAAAGTAGAAAGACTAGGGGGCCATGCAATGAAGCTACAGTGTAACCCATTTAGGACCAATAGGAGGAAATAATTTTTCACTCAGCATGTAATCAAACTCTGGAATTTGTTACTGGAGGATGTAGTAAAAGCTGTTAGTGTAGCTGGGTTGGACAAGTTCATAGAGGGAAGGTCCATAAACCATTTTAAAGAGGATCCAGGAAATCCATTACTTGCCCCGTGACAAGCATTGTGGAATCTGAGTGTGTTTTTGGGAAACTGCCAAGTACTTGTGACCTGGATTGACCACTGTTGGAAACAGGATACTGGGCTTGATGGACCTTGGTCTGACCCAGTATGGCATATCTTATGTTCTTAATTTCTTATGTTCTAACCCAGCCACACCCTCACATTGGAAAATCTACCATATACACATATAGTGCTGTCGTTTTACACATCCTGATGGATTGCATTTGCACGTACCTGCATTGGATGTCTCAACATTCAAAATAGACTATTTGCGTGGTTATCCTCATGACCTGGAGTCCTGATGGACATTTAAGGAATCGGTGGCCCTCCTATATAGCAGAGCATCATGGGCTTGGTGGTGGACTTGGCATCTGCTTTTTCTTCCTGCTCCTCCACCCTCGAGGTGTCGATCAAGATGTATCCATTACCGCTGCTCGAGCTACTGTGTCCATGTCCTCTTGTGCTTCCCCAGCTCCTTCTATTGCCACCTCTTCAACCTTCATGTCCGGAGGTTCTATCAACCCTGGGGCATCCAGGCCTGCATCGTGGAGAGTGCACAACATTAGTATTAATCACTGATCCCCTTACCTTGGGTTGTACCCATTTTGGGGACGCCAACTTGCTTGGCCCTTGGGTCGTCAACACTAATGCTGCTTGTGCATTCCTTGTTGCTCCTGTAGCTGCCACTGCAGTCACTCCAGGAGTTGCAGCCTCTTATGCCTTATGGCATAGTTGTTGCGCTTGAATGCCACTGTTGATCTTTAGATCCTGTAGCGTCTGTGAATGGACATGCCATAGTTAGTGCTTCCCTGTCTTTCACATTTGCTATCTTTCTATCCTACCCACCAACACCGTGCATCTGTGTTGGCCTCTACCATTTCATTGCTCTCCTGGCCCCACACTGCTGCCTGCCATGGTGAAGTGTCTATTGTTGTGCCCATCATTGCCCTAGGCTATGCTCCCTATGGCGGCACCCTGCGTTACTGCCACTGCTTTGCATTGCCGCATGCTTCCCTCATGCCCCTACTGATGCTCTCCCCATTGTTTCTTATGGATCTTACCATCACAGGGTCTGATGGATTGCTCTCCATGTGGCTTGGACCTCTCAGCAGTCTGAACATGTTCCATGGGGTGGGTAAAGGAGCTCCTCACTCACCAATACAAGGCAGCACAGGTGTTTGGTTTCTACATGAGAAACGTTTGGGAGACTGCCAGACATGCTGCCAACCTCTCCACTGGCCCTCAGGCTCTGACCATATGTACATGCTTGCGTATTGTCACTTCTGCCTGGACGACCATGGGCCTGTGTACCTGGAAGCCACCCTGGGCATCCTCATCATTGTATTCCCGCGTGGGCTGGGCATTCAGGTGCCCCATCCACGTTATGCATCCATTTAAATGCACTTCCACCATTCTACTTTGCTATTGGCCTAAATGTCCACATGCCTGGTTCAGGAATTGCATTCATTTTCTGCATATCCCCCTTTGGACATCCTGTGGGTGCCAAGTATGTCCTAGGTAAAATGCCCCTCCACGAGTATAGAAAATTAAGTCAAATACAATAGATAGCAGTACTAGATAGACAGAAATAAGGAGACAAACATTTTCTCTTTTTGTACTTTTTATGCTAGATTTTATAGATTTTTTAAATAACTGATTTTTATATGTATACTTTTATGGAGTTTTAATACATTTTGAAAATTGGTATTTTTAGAAAATACTTCTTCCTAATACAATCATTTCCTCTCTTAACAAAAAATGAGCTCCAGCTAACTTATTTAGGCTAGCAGTATACCTGCTTTCTAAAACAAATTAGTCCATTCAACTTGACTAAGGGGCCCTTTTATTAAGATATCGTAAGTTTTGTCACTTATTGTGTGTTTTGCATAAAAAACTAATGCACAGCATGAACAAACGTTGTATGCTAAATGTTGGTGATCAGAGAAGAGCAGTGCTTTTACAGTGCTCTGCTAGAAAAGTGGATATTTGCCTCCTGTGACACCTTGCTGTGAGTTCTAGCTGTTTATTTAATTATTTATTGTTTGTCTAACTGTTTATTTAATTATTTATTGTTTGTCTTAGTGGTGTGCTAGTTCAGCCTTCTCAGCTGCAACTTACCTTGCCTCTCTCAACTAACTGGGCTTTGTGTGGTAGCCAGGTTAACTGTTCATTTTAAATTAAATCTCTCTCCCCAGAACCTGCTGTGTGTTAAACTTTTTTCCTGTCCTAGCCTGCCTGAGTGAATCCTCCCCCTCCCCCCCCTGCTGAGGTATTGTGTAGCCTTCTTCCTGTTTCCTCCACGTGTGCATAGTCTGTTTTAGTTTGCTTTTCTCTGATCAGAGAAGAGCAGTGCTTTTACAGTGCTCTGCTAGAAAAGTGGATATTTGCCTCCTGTGACACCTTGCTGTGAGTTCTAGCTGTTTATTTAATTATTTATTGTTTGTCTAACTGTTTATTTAATTATTTATTGTTTGTCTTAGTGGTGTGCTAGTTCAGCCTTCTCAGCTGCAACTTACCTTGCCTCTCTCAACTAACTGGGCTTTGTGTGGTACCCCCCTCCCCCCTGCTGAGGGTTCAGGACAGGGTACCTTGTAACTGCCTTCTTCAATAGGACTTATCTCCCTCTCTCCCTCCCCAGCACCCACCCACCCCTGGGGTAATTGTAGTTTTATAGGTACTTGCACATCTTAGAGGAAAGGGACTGCTCTAAGGTGCAGCTCTTTATCCAAATCAGTCATACACGGAGGACCTGAGATTAATTAATTAAGCTTCAGGTACACAAGGTGTATTAGGGGTATTAGATACACTTTTATTAGTATAGGCATCTACACCAATCCTTATTATATACAGAATTTAAAAGACCTAAACACAAGTTTTAAACTAAGATGCAGACAGAGGTCCAGCAACGAGATGGGGGTTCTCCGGTCTTTTGCATTGAGTGTCACATGTATGATTTTCTCCCAGTTGGTGAGAGGTCTTACATCTGCACTAAGTGCAAGGAGCTCTTTGCTCTCAGGGAACGAGTCCGTTCTCTAGAGGCTAGAGTAGCAGACCTGGAAGATATAAGAAAGACAGAGAAGTACATGGACGAGACCTACAGGGATATAGTCCTGAAGTCCCACCTCCAGTCTGGCAGCATCCCTGTTGCCATGGAGGAGAGAGGTCACGTGACAGGAGAGCATCACCCTGGTGTGGCAGGAAATGATCCTGTAACTAGGACCTGTCCTCCAGGTGATGTGAAACCCTCTCGCACCGAGGACGTTTCTCCAGGGCCATGTCCCCATGAGGGGAGGGTCAGGACAGCTGTTATAGTTGGTGATTCAATCATTAGGAATGTAGATAGCTGGGTGGTTGGTGGACGTGAAGATCGCCTGGTAACATGCCTGCCTGGTGCGAAGGTAGCAGACCTCACGCACCGCCTAGATAGGATCATAGATAGTGCTGGGGAGGAGTCTGCTGTCTTGGTACATGTTGGTACCAATGACATAGGAAAATGTGGTAGGGAAGTTCTGGAGGCTAAATTTAAGCTTTTAGGTAGGAAGTTGAAATCCAGAACTTCCAGGATAGCATTCTCCGAAATGCTTCCTGTTCCACGTGCAGGACCCAAAAGACAGGCAGAGCTCCGGAGTCTCAATGCGTGGATGAGACAATGGTGCAAGGATGAGGGTTTTGGATTTGTTAGGAACTGGGGAACATTCTGGGGAAAGGGGGGGCTCTTCCGAAGGGATGGGCTTCACCTTAATCAGGATGGGACCAGACTGCTGGCATTAACCTTTAAAAAAGAGATAGAGAAGCTTTTAAACTAGAAAATAGGGGAAAGCTGACAGTCACCCAGGAGCGCATGGTTCGGACAAAGGTATCCTTGAAGGTATCCTCGCCTCACTACCTGTAAAAAGTTAGAAAATTCTGCTCAATATTATAATACAGGAATTTATAAAAGTATACAAAATATAAATAGTTCCGACAGTTTAATGCACTGTTATCTGTATAAAGTTAGAAATCTCTGTTCCATGTAATACAGTATCTATTATCTGTATAAAGTTAAAAATCTCTGTTCCATGTAATGTATACAGCAGTATACAAATGTTTACTTGTTCCATGTAAACCGCCCCTGATCTCTGGAAGGGGCGGTATAGAAGAAATAGATAAATAAATAAATAAATAAATACTACCAAAAGCAGTGAGGTTCCAAAAGGGAGTATAGTAGCCCAAATGCCCTTGAGTAAGGAGCAGACAGAGCATAAAGATTCCAAATTACCCATGCCTACCAATAGCCAGATTAATATTAATAAAATACAGTCTCTAAAATGCTTGTATGCCAATGCTAGAAGTCTAAACAATAAGATGGGAGAGTTAGAATATATAGCACTAAATGAGAGGTTAGATATGATTGCACTCTCAGAGACATGGTGGAAGGAGGATAACCAGTGGGACACTGTGATACCTGGATACAAACTATATCGTAATGATAGAGCTGATCAAATTGGTGGAGGGGTTGCGCTCTATGTTAGAGAGGGCATTGAGTCAGAAAGGATTAAAGTTTTGCAGGAAACAAAATTTGCTGTAGAATCTCTATGGATTGAAATTCCATTTATGAAGGGGAAGGTGATGGCAGTGGGGGTATACTATCGACCGCCCGGCCAGAATGAACAAATGGATGATGAAATGCTCAAAGAAATCAAGGAAGCTAACAAAAGTCACAACAGAGTAGTAATAATGGGTGATTTCAATTACCCCGGTATCGACTGGGTCAGTGTCACAGCAGGACAAGCTAGAGAGATAAAGTTTCTAGATGAAATAAATGACTGCTTCTTGGAGCAGCTGGTTCATGAACCGACCAGAGGGGAAGCCATACTGGACCTAGTCGTTAGTGGAACGCCAGATCTGGTGCAAGAAATAAGGGTGTTGGGACCACTTGGCAATAGTGATCATAGTATGATCACGTTTGATTTAATTAGTGGAGGACAGATAGTAAAGGAATCCACAGTACTACCTTTTAACTTTCAAAGGGGAGACTATGATAGAATGAGGAATATAGTTAGGAAAAAACTAAAAGGAGCAGTTCCAAAGGTTAAAGACTTACAGCAAGCTTGGGTGTTATTTAAAAATACTATCCTCGAAGCCCAGACCAGCTGTATTCCACGCATTAAGAAAAGTGGAAGAAAGTCCAAAAAACTGCCAGCATGGTTTAAAGGTGAGGTCAGAGAGGCTGTTGCTGCCAAAAAAGCAACCTTCAGGAAATGGAAAAAAGAGCCAAATGATGAAAACTGGAAACAGCACAAGCACTGGCAAGTTAAATGCAAAGCATTGATAAGGCAGGCAAAGCGGGAATTGGAGAAGAAACTTGCTACAGAAGCAAAAACACGAAATAAAGACTTTTTCAAGTACATTCGTAGCAAAAGGCCTGTGAGAGAGTCAATCGGACAATTAGATGATAGAGGGGTAAAAGGGGCAGTAAGAGGAGACAAGGCTATAGCGGAGAGACTGAATGAATTCTTTGCTTCGGTCTTTACTGAGGAAGATATAGGGATGTTACCCAAGACTGAAGTGGTATTTAAAGGTGATACTGCAGAGGAATTGAGAGAAATATCGCTACACGGGAAGATATATTACAACTATTTGATAAACTGAATAGTAGCAAATCACCTGGACCGGATGGTATATATCCCAGAGTGTTGAAAGAACTGAAATATGAGATTGCAGACCTGCTATTGGTAATCTGTGAACTTTCATTAAAATCATCTGTAATACCTGAAGATTGGAGGGTCGCCAACGTAACACTAATTTTTAAAAAGGGTTCCAGGGGTGACCTGGGATATTACAGACCGGTGAGCCTGACGTCAGTACCAGGGAAAATGGTAGAAACCATCATAAAGAACAAAATTACACAGCATGTAGATAGTCATGGCCTAATGGGAGACAGCCAACATGGCTTTAGACAAGGAAGATCTTGTCTTACTAATCTGATATGTTTTTTTGAAGGTGTGCATAAACAGGTAGACAAAGGTGAGTCGGTTGATATAGTGTATCTGGACTTTCAGAAAGCTTTTGACAAGGTCCCCCATCAGAGACTTTTGGCGAAGCTAAAAAGTCATGGGATAGGAGGCAGTGTACTATTGTGGATCGGGAACTGGTTAAAAGATAGAAAGCAGAGGGTAGGGCTAAATGGCCAATATTCCCAATGGAAAAAGTTGAATAGTGGAGTACCCCAGGGATCTGTACTGGGTCCGCTACTTTTTGACATATTCATAAATGACCTGGAAAAGGGAATAACTAGTGAGGTTATCAAATTTGCAGATGACACAAAACTGTTTAAAGTTGTTAAAACCCAAGAGGATTGTGGAAAACTGCAGGAGGATCTGGATAAATTGGAAGACTGGGCATCCAAATGGCAGATGAAATTTAATGTGGACAAGTGCAAAGTTATGCACCTAGGAAAGAACAACCCACACTATAGTTACACGATGCAAGGCTCCACATTAGAAACCACCACCCAGGAAAAAGATTTAGGAGTCGTCGCGGATAACATGTTAAAACCCTCCGCCCAGTGTGCAGCGGCGGCCAAGAAAGCAAATAGAATTCTAGGTATCATAAGGAAAGTGATGGAGAATAAAACAAAGGATATTATAATGCCTCTGTATCGCTCCATGGTACGACCGCACCTTGAATATTGTGTGCAATTCTGGTCACCGTATCTTAAAAAGGACATAGCGTTATTAGAAAAAGTACAGAGAAGATCCACCAAATTGGTGAAGGGGATGGAAGGCTACTCCTATGAAGAGAGGCTAAAAAGGTTAGAGCTCTTTAACCTGGAAAAGAGACGGCTGAGGGGAGATATGATAGAGGTCTATAAATTAATGAATGGAGTGGAACGGATAAACGTGGATCAATTGTTTACGCTATCAGAGTATAGAAAGACTAGGGGACATGTAATGAAGCTACAGGGTAAACTATTTAAGACTAATAAGAGAAAATATTTTTTCACTCAACGTGTAATCAAACTCTGGAATCTGTTACCAGAGGATGTAGTAAGGGCTGTTAGTATAGCTGGGTTTAAAAAAAGTTTGGACAAGTTCCTGGAGGAAAGGTCCATAAACCACTATTAAAAAGGGACCCAGGATATCAATGCTTGACCCAATACAAGCATTGTGGAACCTGTGTCTTTTGGGGAAACTGCTAGGTACATATGACCTAGATTGGCCACTGTTGGAAACAGGATACTGGGCTTGATGGACCTCGGTCTGACCCAGTATGGCATATCTTATGTTCTTAACCAGCATATTCCTGGCAGTTATCACACAGAAAAGTATCCTAATGAATAGCAGCAGCATTTGCAATTAAGATAGGTGAAATTAATGCCACCAACTGAGGTGATATTAAGTGCATCCATGCTAATTGCAGCATTGACAGTTGATGCATAATATATATCCCTGTGAAAACTGCAATGTGCTCTCCATGCACACTTTCTATCCTCATCTAGTCTATTTCCCACCCCAATGTGTGATGTGCACAGTGCTGTAACTAGGCCTTTGCGAGCAGTGCAGCCACACAGAGTTCAAAAAAATAGGAGCACATTTAGGGTTGCCAACTTGCTGTTTTTTGCCATCGGCCTAGGCTCCCCCTCCACATGTTGCCTGCCTAGTCTGCCTGTGCCCGCCACCACTTTTCCTGTTCCCTTGGTGGCAGCGACAGTGGAACTCCAATTTTAAAAAAAAGACACAGATCTTTGCAACTCCATGCTTGCATGACTGGTCTGGTCCCTCCCTTCTCTGATGCGAGCATATGTCAGAGAAGAGAGGGATCAGACCAGCCATGCAAGTGTGGAGTCGGAAAGACCTGCACTTTTTTAAAAACCAAAAGTCTGTTGCCACCACCACCGCCACTGCCAAGGGAACAGGAAAAGCGGTGGCAGCGAAAGGGCAGGCTGGAGCAGAAGGGCTATGCTGGACATGGAGGGATAGGGGCAGAAAGGCTATGCGGGGCATGGGGGGATAGGGGCAGAAGGGCTATGTGGGGCATGGGGGATGGGGCAAATGACAAAAGCATGCTGTCATTGGTAGGGGCACCAGGTTTGCAAGGTGCACGGGGCACATTTTTGGCTTGGTACAGGTTGGACGTGCAGTTATCGCAGGAACTAGCATGTGATAACTTTCATGCCCACATAGTAACAATTACCGTGGTCACACTTTAACAGTTACCAAGTACTAAAATGCACATTAACCACTTAGTGAGGCCTGGCAATCTACTTCCGGTGATACTGCCAAGAAAACCCAGGAGCTTCTGGGTCGCCAGGAGTCAGGACTGACTTAAAGGCACACATTGCATTGCACGTTAGTAAAAGGGACCCCTTAGCTTTTTAGTGAACACATAATTGCCTATCTGTTGTCATCTGCTGTGTCTAATGCATGCCTACACTAAAACACAGACAAGGCTAACATACAACAGATAAAGAATCAAAAGGAGGTGAAATAGAAACTCATGTGTTCTTTATTCTTTATTCTCAGATTTTATATAGCACCCAGGCAGTAGCATCAGAGCAGTTTACAATAGTACATAGTTCGCTGTTAAAAAATAGAAAGTGAAGGGAACACCACTGGTTGACAGAACAGGGGATAGACAGTCATACTAGAGGGTGGGAAGGGGAGGGATGGGCGAGAATGGAGAGAAGGAGATAGAGGTGTTAGTACTGAGGGAATGGCTGCACCGAGCTGGAATCTTTGCCTGTACGACTTGCACATCGGGTGCGTGCCACCTTCCTCCCCATACCTCTGGTCCAGCTGCTGCCTGCTCTTGCCCTGCTGCTGCCGCCCTCGGTTTCTCCATGGTGGTGCCGGCAGCAGGGAAAGAGCAGAAAGCAGCTGGATGGAGGTGGAGGAGAGGGTGTGTGCCCAATGTACAAGTTGCCGGCACTTTAAGCAGATCTGTCCCTCTCTGCTCTGATGTCGCATCAGAGGAGGGAGGGACCAGACCTGCTTAAAGTGCCATGAAAAAGCTTAAGGGGTGCATTTCGGCTGTCTGCTGCTGCCCTGCCGCCACTGAGAGAACAAAAAGTGGCAGCGGCGGGGCAACAGCAGGCAGCCAAAATGCGCCCCCCCCAAGCCTTTGCGCCCTGTGTGGCTGCACCACTCGCACAGGGCTAGGTACAGTCCTGACTGAGGGGAGGGGAGGTCAAAGGCAAGGTGGAAGAGATGAGTTTTTAGCATTGTCTTTAAATTTTGGAAAGGAAGGTTCCAATCTGAGTGCCGAGGGGAGGGAGTTACTGAGTACAGGGCCAAGGAAAAAGAAAGCGGAGTTACAAGTAAGTTTGAGGTGAGCCTGGGGGCAGGAGGAAGAAACAGGCAGTTGGCATGGACAGAGTGAAGCAGTAGGTGGGGAGTGCATAAATGGATGAGATCTGCTAGATACTGTGGGGTAGACATGTGAATGATTTTGTGAACAAAGGTGAGAAACTTATTGCCAGTTTCAATAGCAATACCTGCATATCCACTGAAACTAGCTTATATTGTTACCAGTAGTTTCAAATGTAACGACCATTACATAGAATTTACCCTTTCTACTGTTTCCAACCTATTCAACTGTACCTACATTTACATAGATTTTATTAGTTTACTGTTGATAGTATAATATTCAATATAATATTTCAGCAAAAATGCAACCATTTAACTCCCATAATAGAAAAATAATATTTCTTAGCATCACGATAGCAATGCTAATAACCCTTGCCCATAGCCTACAATACAACAACATCAAAAACATCCCCATCATACACAGCCTAACTAGAAACAACCCCTCATCATGGCATACACACACAGCACAACACCCCAAAATGAACAACCACAGATTAATCCATATAAAATATTCCTCACCCACTAAATTATCAAACCCGACGCCATACAAAAAGCTTGAATCAAAATCAATAATACTAGTCAATGCCAGATCAATGAAAAATAAATTACCTATATTCACAGAACTATTAGACAATCATAACCCAGATATACTATGTATAACTGAGACATGGCTATCAGACACAGACAGCGTCTACTTGAATCAACTAAGCAACAGTAACTATGACACATTCTACACACATAGAACTCACAAAAAAGGTGGTGGAGTTCTAATAATGTTAAAAAAGGATCTAAAAGCTAAAAAACTAACATCCACCCTTCCTAGCAACATAGATACCATCCTTGTGAAAATCGACAACATAACAATCTGCTTAATTTACAGACCACCAGACCAACAAGCAGAAAATTTGGACCCATTAATCGACCTTCTAAGCTCATCAACTGATCAATACCCAATTCTAATGCTTGGTGACTTTAACCTCCCATCCTTACCAGCCTCATCCGCCTCTTTCTTTCTAGAATCTACAATTGATATGGATATGCACCAAATAATAAACACCAGCACACATGGAAAAGGTAGTATCCTTGACTTGGTTTTCTTACCAAATATACTCTACCAGCATTATGACCCCACCTCCCTAGGTTGCACACCGATTCCATGGTCAGACCATTACATCATAAACTTTAGTATCACAATAAACAAAACACCAGCTAAACAAACTCAAAATAATGCACCAACCTCAAGATTCAATAAATACAATGAAGAAGAATTCCTTGACCTCATAATTCCTAACTTGTCTACCTCTCCACTAGACCTAGATGATGCAGTAACCAACTGGCACAAAACTATTAATAATGCAGCAGTGAAAAAACAAATAACTAAGAAAAACACACAATCCAAGGCTAATCAAACCCCATGGTACAACAAGGAGCTAAAATTACTGAAAAAGAAATTAAGGAAAGCCGAATGTAAATGGAGGAAAAATAAAGACACAATCACAAAAGATATATACCTTACGCTCCTTAATAAGTACAAAGACGCAATAAACAAGGCCAAGAAAAATTATCATACCACTATACTAAATAACGCAATAAATAGACCCAGAGAACTTTTCTCAATAGTACAAAAACTGACTAATAATATTCACAACTCCAGCAATGAAATCACGGACATTACGCCTCAGACATTGGCAAATCACTACAAGAACAAAACAACATCTCACCCCTTACTACCAACACCAGTAAATACTTCTCATATAATTAACACAGAAGAATGGTCCGAATTCCAACCCCTCACCAAAGTCGAGCTCAAAAACCTAATCAACAATATCAATACAACCACATCTCTACTTGACCCGTGTCCAGTGAACTGGATAAAGAATTCCCTAGACATACTATCCCAATTCATACTCCCAATAATAAATCTTTCACTAAAAAATGGATACCTACCCCCTACACTAAAACACGCACAGATCCGCCCAATCCTAAAAAACTCCACCCTTGACAAATCATCACCTAAATCCTACAGACCCATATCAAGTATCCCGTTTATGGCCAAATTAATTGAAAAAGCAGTACAACTCCAAACTCAAGAGTATATTGACAGCTCAGCCCCTCTTGATGAACAACAGTATGGATTCCGCCCAAGACATGGCGTTGAATCACTCCTAACAGTTCTATTTGACAAGCTTGTCAGAGGAATAGACAACTCAAAACATGCTTTCCTACTTATATTCATTGATGTCTCCGCAGCCTTTGACAGTGTACACCATGCAACAATGATTAATAACCTTAGGCAAATAGGTATAAAATCGACAGTTCTAAAATGGTTCACCTCTTACCTAACAGACCGAACTCAAACGGTTCAAATCGGTAACCTCACTTCTGAAACATACAATCAAGAAATAGGCCTCCCACAAGGATCAGCATTATCAGCGCTACTATTTAATATCTACTTAAAACCTATTTGTAATATCTTTAAAAAATTTAATGTCCTCTATCACCTATACGCGGATGACATTATGATGTATGTCCCTTTCAAAATACCTAACGTTCCCATACAACTAATTAATGAATGCCTCAATGAAATAACCACCTGGCTAAGTGAAAAAAACCTCTACATTAACCATGCAAAAACAGAAGCTTTAATAGTAACAAAAAACACAACTTTCACTCCCCCAGCACATATAACATTGCAGAATAACAACATCATACTGAAAGATGAAATACGTTATCTGGGAGTTATTCTGGACAGACACCTTAACATGGATACTCACGTAAGAAATATAACAAAAAAAGTCCACTTTAAACTGAAAATATTAAAGCAACTCCGCCCCCTAATGCTCTTACAGGATTTTCAACGAGTAATACAAGCTATCATAACCCCCCATTTCGACTTCGCAAATCAAATCCTACTTGGTGTAACTAAGCAAACCGTAAAAAAACTACAACTAGCACAAAACGCGGCAGCAAGGACCATTACGAAGGCCCCACCTTTCCAACACATTACCCCGATTTTAGAATATTTACACTGGCTCCCAATTCAAAGCAGAATAGAATACAAAACTCTCTTAACCACCTACAAAGGCATAAATAAAACCGCACCATGGTCAATAAACAACCTCATCAAGACAGAACCCTCCCATAATCCCCAAAGGAGAGACCAGCTAAATAAACTAACAATACCAAAAGAATTCATTAAGGCTAAAAAATCCACTAACAAAAAGGCATTCTCCCACGCAGCCCCCACATTGTGGAACGCAATTCCAATAGAACTACGACAATTACCTGAAATCATGGAATTTAGAAAAAGACTCAAAACTCATCTATTCACACTGCACTATGGTTCCGAAGCAAACTCACCCAGCACCGCCCAGCTTGATAAAGGATAACTCTACCATAGCTGATACATATTAAGATAAGGGAAAAGGTACTGTGGCAATAAAATAAGATATTGAAAACTGAACAACAAATAACCCTGTATATAGTTTAATCCTGTACAAATGTAAATAGTTCTCTAACTGTTAATTGTTAATTGTTAACTGTTAATTTGTAAATGTAGCCTTCAAGTTACTACTGTTATATGTAAAACAGCCTGCTCTGTTAATTGTTGTTATATGTAAACCGCATCTGATCAATGGAAGAAGCGGTATAGAAAAACCTGTTAATTAAAATTAAATTAAATAGTGAATCCTATATTTGAGAGGAAGCCAATGGAGATGTACAAGGAGGGGGGTGACGTGGTCCGAATGGGAGGCATGACTAAGGATGCGAGCTGCGGTATTTTGAAGGAGTTGTAATCATTGTAGTTGATATTGCAGGAGTCCAGCCAGAGCAACATTGCAGAAATCTAGTCTTGTAATGACTAGGGACAAAAGAAGTGTAGTTAGAGAAGGAAGGGACAGAAAAGGCCGAACTGCACAAATTTGATACAAAGATAGGAGCGGCGGACAAGAGAAGAGATGTGCTCATGAAAGGATAAGGATGAATCAAGAGTAACCCCTAGATACCGGAGGATCGGTACCAGTGGGACAGGGGTGCACACAAGCATGGGGGCCAAGGAGGGGCAGTGGGCAACGAATGTGAACCAGATGGTGGCAGATTTGGAAGAGTTAAGGTGTAAATAGTTGGCGGACAGCCAGGAGGAGATGTGGGAGAGGCAGGAGTTCAGAGAGGCCAAGTCAAGGACGGTGGGGCTGGTATGGTAAAGGAGAATTATATCATCGGCATAGTAATATGCCGAACAGAATATTGTTGGATAATGAGAGCAAAGGAGGGCAGAAAAGTGTTGAAGAGGAGAAGTGGTGTTGATATTCAGCCTGCTGCAGTCAGTGGATTTTATAAAAAACATCTGCCAGGGACAAAATATACAAGATATTCAGAAGCAATATCCAGTATTTGCAGGGGCGGCTCAAGGCAATCTGCTGCTTGAGGCGAAGGATGAGATGGCTCCCCCCCCCCCAACACACACACTTAGAGGGGATGGGGCTTTTTCAGAACTCCAATCAGGGACTGAACCAAACCAAAAAGCCAATTAGATTATATGGAGGGAATGCAAGATGTTTGCACACAGGGCCATACCAAGCTGCAATCACGCCCTGTGCAACTTGAAGCTTGGGTGTGCCCCCCTCCTCCCCCCCATACCTCTGTCCAGTGCTGCCTGCTCTTTCCCTGCTGCCGCCGCCCTCTGTTTTTTTCACGGCAGCGCCGGCAGCAGGGAAAGAGCAGGCAGCGCTGGACGGAGGTATGGGGAGGAGGAGGGGGCCATTCGCCCAATCTGAAAGGCGCCGGCACTTTAAGCAGATCTTTCTCTCCCTGCTCTGACATCGCATCAGAGGAGGAAGGGACCAGACCTGCTTAAAGTGCTGCGAAATGGCTTGGAGGGCACATTTCAGCTGCCTGCTATTGTCCTGCCAGCGGCAGCAGGGCAACAGCAGACAGCCAAAATGGCCCCCCAGGCCTTTGCGCCCTGTGCGGCTGCACCACTTGCACAGGACTAGGTACAGTCCTGTTTGCACACCAAGGAACTAAAAGATAGCAAGAATCAACAGCACAGTTTATAAAACTAAATTATAACTCATTTGTATTTTGTTGTTATAATCTGCGTTATGGTTCTTGCTTTTTCTTTTTCAACATATATTTTGCATCCACAGTGGGTGCAGAGCAGAACCAGAACATTCACCCACAGAACTCAATATTTAAAAAAAATAAAATCTGATTCTGATCATCTCACTAACATCAACAACCACTATTCTCCAGTACCAGGCATATTGTGAACTAACACAAAACCCTAGTAGAGACAAAAGAGCTGGTACCAAAGACTGGCGACTGTTCAAGTATTCAATTCTTCCTTTATTGTCCCCAATGCGTTTTCAGCCTGGGCCTTCAGGGGGTATGAATAACAAGCCTCAAAAATACAATATACAAATGAAAACACATAATATCATATAAATATAATATTTAACAAATATAAAATCATAAAACAAATATAATAAATAAATGATAAAATTACCATTCAAAACTCAAACCCATAAAATAATATAATTATGAGTAATGAATACATGTACTAAATATAATTGACTAAAACCAATAAAAACATTAAAAAGTGCAAGGGTGACATGATGCACATAGACATCTATATGAATTCTATCCTGCAGTGTAAATAGCCCATGTATATAGTTAACCCAGTTATCCAAGTTTCTTTTCCCTGTTCAATGTAAAACCAGACACCTTGTCGTATGGTAGTTATGTTATGATGTAAACCGCGCTGATGCCGAATAGCGCGGTATATAAGAAACTGTAATAAATAAATAAATAAATGTGCAATAAGCAATAAATAACTTACTGACATATCATAAATATGACATACAAATCCAAAACACATATAGAAAATAAACAAAACAATGATATAGTCCAAAATTGATTAAATAAGAATAAAAAGAGTGATAAAAGAAGATAAGGAAGACATATATGGTACCTTCAAAGATCCAGATTGTATATAAGGTAAATGCACTGGAAGGGAGATAAATGAATAAATAAATTAATAAATTTATCAGTGATAGGGGAACGGCACAACAAGAGAGAGAGAGAGAATTGCTGTTATGATTCATTTAAGAGGAACTTATCAGCCTCACATCTGAAGGAAAAGGAAGAATGTTTTAAGATTATGTCAACGGAAACAATAAAACTCTCATATTAAAACACCACCAGACGAACCATATATAAAAGACAATTAAGGAAGAATTGAATACTTGAACAGTCGCCAGTCTTTGGTACCAGCTCTTTTGTCTCTAATTTGGTTGCTGCAGGTACTGTGTGCTCTACTTTGTTTGGTTTGGTTTGCGAGCCATGTTCTCCCCATGAAGGAGGTCCTCAGCTACAGCGAAAGAGATTTGCAGGATATGCTTCCTGAGGACCCCTTTTTCAATCAAGATGATATGAACATGGGAATAGAAGAAGAATGGGGAGAGACTGTGCGTTCTACCCAAAAAATGGTCAGAGACGAGATGCATGCCTCATCTTTACTTGAGAATTGTCGACACAAAATTATTCCCAGGGGCCTGAGGATGAATAAGGCACCAGGGATGTATCGTGACGACCCAGATATTATGGCAAATTGGATAAAAATTGTAAATAAATGTTCACTAGATCTTATGATCCTTTTAATAAATACCTCACGTCACAAGGCTGACACCTTATGTGTTGGAATAGAATCAAAACTGTCTGCATTAAAAAAGGCAAATAGCAATTATGAGGAATCTAAAATGAATATGATATGAACGTTCAAGAGTATAAAAAAGTGATAAAAGATAGGAAATTGAAAAAGTTCAGAAGGGATGAGGAAGACTACAAGACAGGTAATGTTTATTTTTGGTCTAATGAGACTGGTACTTCCAGAAGTACTTCTAGAAAAAGGAAGTTTGACTCAAAATCTAATAGATCTCGCCATCCTTCTACTAATGATAGTCCTGAATATTACATGAAGAGGAGTCGAAGTAATCATTTAGATCCCCTGAATCATCTGCCTCCCTCTTTTCTTCTTTTCCCCCTGCGAATCAACAAAAAAATTGGATTTTTCAATGGAGAGTCTATGGAAGGGGGGAGGGTCCAAACAAAAGAAAGATGTACCACCACAAGATTATCCCTATCCACCACGAGATCCTCCCCACATGTCACAGAATTATCAAGAATTCCATCCCAGAGGGAGAGGCAGAGGGAGAGGTCAGGGTTATCGGCACAATTGGGAGAGAGAGATGGTATTTTTAACCTTTCAAGTTATACGCTTACCCCCTCAGAGATTTCTGTTTTACAAAAAGGCTTGTCCTTTGTTCCCACCAGAAAACACGACCCATTTAACACTCAAGTTGAGCTTTTTACATTTTTTAGGAAGTTACAGATTAGAGATTTCTTCAATAATCATCAAGATACTCAATGTGACCCTTCTGTGATTCATAAACCATCTACATGTATCCCTCCGAAGACTAACAATGCTATGATTGAGGCCTTTCAGAAGGTAGTTCTTCATGAGGTGCAGAAGTTGTATGAGAATAAAAAACATCATACTTATTACAACCTCACAGTGAAGAAGGGGCAGCTTTAACACAGCTGAAAGACAATTTTAACATTATAATAAAGCCTGCTGATAAAGGTGGAGCCTTAGTTATCCAAGATAAAGACATCTATGTTTATGAGATATTATGGCAAGTGAAATATGTCACTTATTATAGAAGATTAGATGATGACCCTACTCTTGCTCTTAAAAATAAGATAGATACACTCATATGTAGGGCTCCAGGCTGGATATTTAACCAGCAAGGAAAGTGAGTTTCTTACTGTTTCTAATCCTGTGATGCCGAGGCAGCATGGATTCACCAGAGGCAGGTCTTGTCAGACAAATCTGATTGATTTTTTTGACTGGGTGACCAGGGAGTTGGACCAAGGGAGAGCTCTAGATGTGGTGTATTTAGATTTTCGTAAAGCCTTTGACACTGTTCCTCACAGGCGACTTATAAACAAACTGAGCACCCTAGGGATGGACCCTAAAGTTACTGCTTGGGTTAGAAGTTGGTTGGGTGGGAGGCGACAAAGAGTACAGGTAAATGGAGCTCACTCTGAGGAGAAGGATGTTGCCAGTGGTGTGCCCCAGGGATCTGTCCTTGGTCCGATTCTTTTTAACATCTTTGTTAGTGATATAGCGGAAGGGCTGTCGGGTAAGGTTTGCCTCTTTGCGGATGATACCAAAATCTGCAATAGAGTAGACACCCAGGAAGGGGTAGATAACATGAGGAGGGATCTAGCTAAGCTTGAAGAATGGTCTAGAATTTGGCAGCTGGGATTTAATGTTAAAAAATGTAAGGTCATGCATTTGGGCTGCAGCAATCCAAGTGAGCAATACAGTATAGGAGGTGAAGTACTTTTGTCCACTAAAGAAGAGCGGGACCTAGGCGTGGTTGTGTCTGATGATCTTAAAGTAGCTAAACAGGTGGAAAAGGCGACAGCAAAAGCTAGAAGGATGCTTGGGTGCATACGGAGAGGAATGGCTAGCAGAAAAAAGGAGGTGATAATGCCTCTGTATAAGTCTTTGGTGCGACCTCATTTGGAGTATGGTGTGCAATTCTGGAGACCGCACCTTCAAAAGGATGTGAACAGGATGGAGTCGGTGCAGAGGGTTGCTACCAAAATGATTAATGGGCTTCATTATAAAGCATATGAGGACAGACTTAAGGATCTTAATATGTACACCTTAGAGGAAAGGCGGGATAGAGGTGATATGATTGAGATGTTTAAATACCTCCGTGGCATAAATGTTCAGGGAGAGAGCCTCTTTCAATTGAAAGCAAGTTCTGCTACGAGGGGACATGGGATGAGGGTGAAGGGAGATAGATTCAGGAGTGATATGCGGAAATATTTCTTTACGGAAAGAGTAGTGAATCCGTGGAATAGTCTCCCAGTGGAGGTGGTAGAGATGAGGACAGTAACTGAATTCAAGAAAGCATGGGACCAACACAGAGGATCTCTAAAGGCAAAAAGTGGACTGTTGTAGTTGTTATGGAAGGACAGACTAGATAGGCCATGTGGTCTTTTTCTGTCATCATATTTCTATGTTTCTATGTTTCTATCTATGTTCTTCTCAAGATACACAAATCTCTTCAAAACCCACCAGGAAGACCGATCATTTCAGAAATTGGGTCACTTTTTGAACCAGTTTCAAAATTTTTAGATGTTTTTCTTCGTCCTTTTGTGCCCTTGATTACGTCTTATATTAGGGATTCTGCACACATGATCCAAATGTTAGATTCATATGATGGGACTCATGAAGATATTCTCTTAGATACCTTAGATGTGAAATCCCTCTATACGAATATACCCCAAGACGCTGCTCTTTCTATTTTAGAAGACACTCTCATTACACGGACAAGACCGGTACGGACTCCTACTTGTTTTTTAATGCAGATGGCTTCATTGATTTTATGTCATAATTCTTTTTTCTTCCAAGATTTACACTATCAGCAAATTAAGGGTGTAGCCATGGGTTCTGCAATAGCGCCTGATGTGGCAAATTTATACGTATCCAATTTCGAAAAAAAAATTTTGACCAGACATCCTTTTCAGGCACAGGTCCATATGTGGAAGCACTACTTAGACGACATTTTTCTAATTTGGAAAGGTACTCATGAACAGCTGCTTATTTTTCTTTCTTGGCTTAATTCCTTAGATTCTCATTTACAATTTGAATCTACATGCAGTCCTGAAGAGATCTCCTACTTGGACATCTTAATTAAAAATACACTTCACGGGTTTACCACCTCAATATACAGGAAGCCCACTGACTGCAACTCTTTGTTACATTTCAGTAGCTTTCACAATAGAGCACTCAAAGAAAATTTGCCCATCAGCCAATTTTTACGGGTACAGAGATTGTGCACAACGGACGTTGATTTTGAACAACATGCAAGGGATATGAGTAAAAGGTTTTCCAAATGAGGATATCCCTCTGTTTGCATTAAGAAAGCCCTGCTACATGCTCGGTCCTCCAATAGATCTGATCTTTTACATAGTCACCCTTCGACACAGAATAACCACATTGTTTGTTCTTTGACTTTTTCAGAACATTCCAAAGACATTGCCCGCATTATACGAGAAGCATGGCATATTTTAGATTCCGTTCCATCTCTAGAAAACAATAGGCCTCTTATAGCCTATAAAAGGAATCCTAATCTTAGAAATATTTTAGTACCTTCTGCTCTCAATAAGCCTAAATTGGTTCCTAAAGCGCATGGCCATTTTAAATGTGGCAACGTAGCGTTTGTGATAACATTTTGGTTACTAAAGCCTGTTTTACACACCCAATCTCTCAACGCAAGGTATATCTTAATGATTTTTCAAACTGTGACACTGCACAGGTAATTTATTTAATTATGTACCCATGTAACTTATGCTATGTAGGAAAAACTAAGAGAAGTGTCAAGATTAAAATTAGCGAACATAAGAGCTGTCTCTGGAGGATGGTCAGTGACAAACCTTTAGTGTCACATTGGATCCAGGCCCAACATTAAGGGGTATGTTTACTAAACCGGGCTAACGGTTAACCCAGGCTATCTGCCACTAGGTCCCATATTATTCAATGGGACCTAGTTGCAGATAGCCCGGGTTAACCGTTAGCCCGGTTTAGTAAACATGCCCCTAAGTGTCCGAGCTTTGTTTTTTAGTTCTGAAAGTGGTATGGTTACATTGGCGTGGTGGTGATATAGATAAGTTATTATTGCAGATGGAACAACATCTTTATGAATTGCGAACATTGCACCCTTTGGGTCTTAATCAAGATGTGGACCTTTTGGTTTTTTATGATGGGTTATATTTATTTGTGGTGAGGTTTTTTTAAGTGGGCGATCTGAGTGGAAAACTGAGTGAGTTATGATGTGAGCAACATTGAGTTCTATTCTCTTTTCCGGTTCCCCCCTCCTTTCCCTCCTTTCCTTCTCCTTTCCCTTACCCCCCCGCCCCCTTCCATCTTCCCTTTCCTTTTCCCCTCCCCCTCCCCTTCCTTTCCCCCTCCTTCCCCTTCCCTCCCCTCCCCCTTTCCCCGTTCCCCTTCTCCCTCTCCCCTTCCCACTTCCCCCTCCCCTCCTCCCCTCCCTTCCCCTTCTCCCTCTCCCCTTCCCACTTCCCCCTCCCCTCCTCCCCTCCCCTCCCCTTCCCCTCCGCTCTTTCATTTTTCCTTACCCCCTCCCTCCCTTCCTCTTCTCCCCTTTCCTTCCCCCTTCCTCTTTTCCTCCTTCCCTTTCCCCTTCCCACCCTCCCCCTCCCCCTTTGGTCTGTTTACGTCGTATTATTTTCTTTTTGATTTTGATTTTTGACGTTTCATTCCATTCATGTTTATTTATAGTTGAGTATTCAATTTTCATTGATGTCAAGTACAATCCTTTTGGTCCATGCAGGATGCGATACTGACGATAGCCTTTGACACTCCCATGGCGGGATACTGTGTCTTTAAAACGCCTACGAGCAGCAGTACACAATTTCCATTAGTCACTGGATGACTGCATCAACTATATTGTAAAGTAATGGTGAGTCTTTACATGAGCCGGGCGATTTTGATGCTTCCATTGTTATGTGAAAGTGGGTTGAGTGCATTTGTATTATTAAATTTGTTACTTTTACATTCCTTGGGTTTGTTTTTTTATTGTGATCCAATATGGAATCTTTCTTCCGCGACTCTCCATTCCTACAACATTAGGCTTTGCTGAATAATTTTTTAGCCTTTGCCCTTTAATGTATATAGCTAATGCGGCTTTAGTTGTCTTAACCCTGGAATTACTGAGATTTTCTGCACACACTGAATACCGTTGGGGTCATAAATGACTCCACGACGAATTTTGTTAACCATGAAAAATTTAAACTAAACAGACAAAATATTATTCCGAATTAATTATTTATTATATGAAGGCTAAATGTTTTGAAATTTAATGCTTTATCATAAAATGACATGAAGAGTTGCCATGAAAGCAGTTTTTGCATGCACTTGATGAACACAGTAAAGTACTACAGTCATTTGCATGAGACACAGACAATTTCTGAATGTTCATTGCAAACATTGTGCTTGCAGGAGGTGCAAACTATGTTGCTTTTCATGTCTTTTTCTCTGGAACAGCAGTGACACCTTGCCCTTTTCTTTGGGATCCCAACATTGCAAACAGCATCAGTGGCTTCTTCAATGCTGGAAGAAGTCTTGCTGCAATTACTCTGAAGCAGCTGCTTTCCTAATTCCAAGAGGAATAAACGACGTCTGTGCTTTGACTTGGATTGCCATTCTGGATTTAGTGACATCCAAACAATGAAGGCGTTCAAAGCACTGATGTCCAACATGTTGTAGAAGATTGTCCCTGGCCAGCGTCTTGTCATTTGTTTTGTAGTATACGTGCGCAACATTTGATCTGCCGTATCTACTCCACCTTTACTAGAATTATAGTCCAAGATCATGTGTGGTTTTTTGTCTGGACATGTGTTATCTACTTCTTCTTGATCATGCAAACTGCTCAGAAGAACAACCACCTTTCCTTTCTTCGGGCAATAAGAAACCAGAGTGGCATCATCGCGAAAGGCAAACAGTGAAGTGACTACCTCTCGGCCCTTTGCTGTTACAAATTCTGGAGGTAATTCTTTTCTGTTCTTTCGAATTGTCCCCAAAAGTGTCATTTGTTTTTCTAGCAATTTCCGTGACAGGGATAAACTGCAGAAGAAATTTTCAACAGTAACATTTCTACCAGATTGCGTCAATCCTTCAGTGAGTTGCAGCACAACCCTTTCACCCAGATTCTGTTCCCTATTTTGTCTGAGTTCCCTTCCTGTATATACTTGAAGATGCAGAACATATGACATTGCACTGTCACACAACATCCATAGCTTTATGCCATATTTCCCAGGTTTGCTGGGAATATATTGTCTGAACAGAACGCGGCCACGAAATGTAAGCAGTTGCTCATCCACGGTAACATTTCACCAGGAACAAAGACGTCACTTAGAGTTGCTTCCCAGGTATCAAAAACGTGTCTGATTGGAGCAAGCTTATCCACGCCTCGTTGTTCACGTCTGTTGGTTGCATCATCAAATCTGAGAGCACAAGAAATTTGCTGAAAACGGTTACGAGCCATATTTTTGTCGAAAACAGAATGACCATCTTCAAGGTTCCACAACTGAACTATGGATTCATTTTGTGACTTGTACACGCCTGAGAGGATCAGAAGTCCAAGAAAACGTTGAAATTCTCCGTCTGTCAAATCTTTCCAGGTGTCATCATAAATGTGTCTTCCTTGTTTGCTCGTCCACGTCATGATTTCTGTCCACATCATGATGTCTGTTTGGTGTTTGACTAGAAAACCCCTTCCCACTGTATGTCATACTACCACATATGGTGGCAGCTCGGGTATTTTCTCTTCCACATGACCGAGGGAAAATCCACATTCATCCAGGACTGGGTCTCTACAACAGATTAGGGTTTTTTTGTTTGTTTCTGTAGGCTAAGAGGGCTAGCCTCACCCTAATTAGGGAGCTTGAAGAAGGTTTAGTCAGTGTCGGACAGGCAAGCTTTGTTTTGGCCACTAGAGGCCACTAAAATTTTGTTGGGACTGGAATGCTGCAGTGCTAACTCAGCTGCAGAAGGGGAAGCTGTGGTTGTGTTGCAAGTGAACAGTAATAATCCAGGATGGAGCGTCTCCTCCAGATTCTGGCAGAAGATCAGCAGCAAAAGCAACAGCAACAATGTCAGCAGCAGTTTCAACACGCCTTGCTGGAAGGGCAGAAACAGCAGCAGCAGATTCATGGTCTTATTCGAGTGCAGAGGGAGCTACAGAAGAGTTCCCTAGGTCTGTTGACCCAGGTCCTGCAGAGGCCACAACTCCACCTTCCAGCGCAAGGGCTTCTTAAAATGATGGCAGAAGACGAACCGGACCATTTCCTGGTGAACTTTGAATGAACCGCCCGCCTGGCTGGGTGGCTGGAGGTGACATGGCCAGGGCCGGCATGTCCATTGTGCGATAATGTTGTTCGCACAGGGCCCCACGCTTCAGGGTGTCTCGCACGAACTCCATTCTCGCACAACGGATGGCTTCAGAGGGAGCCGAGGAAGCCCGCGCGAGGCCCCCGGCTCTCTCTGCACAGCTGCCAGCGTGAAGAGTCTTTTCATAGAAACAGCTGCCAGCATGAGAGAAAAGACTCTTCACGCTGGCGGCTGTGCAGAGGGAGCCGGGGGCCTCGTGCGGGCTTCCCCTGCTCCCTCTGAAGCCCCTTAGACGGCCACAGGGCTGTTCGGAGAGGGAGGGGGCTAGGACTGGATAGGCTGTGATCAGGGAGGGGGGAAACCTGGACTGGAAATGGGCAATGATGGTGGGGGGGCTAGGACTGCAAATGGGCTGTGATGGTGGGGGGGGGGGCTAGGACTGGAAATAGGCTGCGATGGGGGGAAACTTGGACTGGAAATGGGCTGTGATGGGGGCTAGGACTGCAGATGGCCTGTGATTGGGGGGGGGGGGTTAGGACGAAATGGGCTGATTGGGGGAGCTTGGACTACAAATGGGCTGGAATAGAACTGGAAATGGGCTGATGGGAGTTGGAAAGGGGCTGATGGGGGTGCTAGGATTGAAAATTGGCTGATGGGGGGAGCTGGGAGTGGAAATGGGCTGAGGGGGGGCTGGAATGGAATTGGAAAAGAGTATATGGGGGGCTAGGACTAGAAATGGACTGATGTGGGGGCATGAGAGAATGGGACTAGAAGGGAGTGTATGCTGGGTGGGTCTAGAACCGGGGTCTCAAACATGCGGCCCGTGAGAGAACTTTGTGCAGCCCACGACGGAGAGGAAACAAAAAACAAACCCTGGCTTCTGCCGCTGCCGCCATGGCAACAGCAGAATCAACTGTCAATTTAAAAAAAAAAACCTTGGCTTCTGCTGCTGCGGGAGTGGCAGAATCAGCTGTCCCGTGGCCCCTTCCCGTCTGCCCAGCAGAGCCCTCAGTCAGCTCCATCAGTGGCGTGCTTTTCAAGCCGCGAAGAGAGTATTTCCCTCTCGCGCGGCTCTGTTAAGCCTGCCGGGGCTGAAGGAATTCCCATCAACCCCGGCAGGCTTAACAGAGCTGCGCGAGAGGGAAATACACTCTTCGCGGGCAGCCCTGAAAGCTGCCGCTGATGGAGCTGAGCTGAGGGCTCTACCGGGCAGATGGGAAGGGGCCACGGGACAGTTGATTCTGTCGCTGCCACAGCAGCAGCAGCAGAAGCCAGGTTTTGTTTTGTTTTTTAATTTACCTGGGCTGATGGGGGGGAGGGGGGTTAGGACTGGAAATGGGCTGATGGGGGTTAGGACTGGAGGTGGGCTGATGGGGGGGAGTTAGGACTGGTAATGGGCTATGGGGGGGCTAAGATTGAAAATGGGGTGATGGGAGGGTTAGGACTGGAAGTGGGCTGTTGGGGGGGCTAAGACTGAAAATGGGGTGATGGGAGGGTTAGGACTGGAAGTGGGCTGTTGGGGGGCTTAGGACTGGTAATGGGCTATGGGGGGGGCTAGAACTGGTAATGGACTGGGGGGTTGCTAGGACTGGAAATGGGCTGAGTAGAAGGGGGGGCTTGAACTGCAAATAGCTGTTGGGGATGGGGTTTTGGAATGGAAATGGGCTGAGTGGAAGGGGGGGCTTGAACTGCAAATAGCTGATGGGGAAGGGGGCTTGGAATGGAAATGGGCTGTGAGGGGAGGGAGCTAGGACTGGAAATGGGCTTAGTGGGGGGGGAGCTAGGACAGGAAATGGGCTGATGGTGGGGCTAGGATAGGACTGGAAATGGGCTGATGCGGGGACTAGAAGGGAGCGGATGCTGGGTGGGGCTGGAACTGGAAGGGAGCTGATGTTGGGGGAGGATTAGAATGAGATGGGCTGGGATAGTGAAATGGAGAGGGGAAAAATATTTTGTGTGGGAGGGAAGAAAAATCTACAATTGGCCGGGTATTGGGAGAGTAAGTGGGGATTGAGGATGGAGGGGTAAAATTTGAGTGGATGAAATAGGAATGAGGAAAGAGCAAAAGGAGAAAGATTAGTATGTTAAAGCAGATGTACAGAAAGAATGGAAAAAAACCTAGAAGAGAGAAGAAAGGACAAATGAACAGCAGACGATGGAGAGTTAGCAGAAGACACAAAGAAACCAGAAGAAAGTGGCTGGAACAATTGCAACTGGAAAAAATGCACAAAAGGTAGAAAAATATCTCTTTATTTTGAATTTATTAACTGGAATATGTTAGCCCTGGGAAATGTGCATCATTAACGTCTGCGCTTTGTATGGTAACATTATGCAAATATTTATGCAAATAAGGCCCCTTATGCAAATGAGGCCCCGCGTCTTATGCGGCCTGCGGGTTACTTTACAAGTCCTCATTTGGCCCTCAAAGCAATTTGAGTTTGAGACCCCTGGTCTAGAACTATAAGGGAGCTGATTTTGGGGGAGGACTAGAAAGGGTTGGGGATGAGGAATGAGAATGGAGAGGGGAAAAGATATTTTGTGTGGGAGGGAAGAAAAGTCTACGATGGGCCGGGTATTGGGAGAGTAAGTGGGGATTGAGAATGGAAGGGTGAAATTTGAGTAGATGATAAAGGAATAAGGAAAGAAATGGGGGAAAGAGCAAAAAGAGAAAGATCAGTATGTTAAAGCAGATATAGAGAGAATGGAAAAAATCTAAAAGAGAAGAAAGGACAAATGGATAGCTCGCAGAAGACACAAAGAAACCAGAAGAAAGTGACTGGAGCAATTGCAACTGAAAAATAAAATGCCTAAACAAAAGATAGAAAAATACTTTTTATTTTGAATTTATTAAATAGAATATGTCAGGTCTGGCTGCAAGAGGAAATTAATTTATAGTTTTATTTCTCCAGTGTTGTTGTACATTTCATGTTTGGCTTTTGGCGTTCCCAATTTAATTATTATCTTCCTATTTCTAAACTGTGATCCCTTGTTCTTTGTGTGGTGACGGTCTATGTTCTGCATGTGTAACCAAGCTGAGGTATTCTGTTTATGTAGTTTCTATTTGACAGTCCCACTTGTTCTCTTTCCCCCAATGAGATGTATTGGTTTAATATTTGCAGTGTTGCCTTTTGATAGGTAGGGTTTGATGCTTTGTGAGTCCTGGTAGTGCTGTTATGATACGGTGGGTTTGCTATTGGTTCTAAATGGTCAGTGTTTATAGTACTTCCTAATTTGCCTGGCGGTTGTCACTGCAATATAGTAATGTAGAAATCTGTTAGTCTTTCTTTATCCAGACACTCAAGAGGCAATGCAATGAAATGTGTGACTTCAATTCAGTCCTGACTCCTGGTGACCCAGAAGCTCCTGGGTTTTCTTGGCAATGTCACCGGAAGTAGATTGCCAGGCCTTTCTTCTGAGGCAATGGAGGGTTAAGTGACTTGCCCAAGGCCACAAGGAGTGCTAGTGGGAATTGAACCCTGGTTGCTTGGTTACCAAGCCAGTGTTCTAACCACTAGGCTACTCCTCCACGCCCTACATTAAGAGGCATGTTTGCTAAAAGTGCATGTTAACGTTATGCAAATGTTTATGCAAATGAAACTCTTTATGTAAATGAGGCCCCACAATTAATCTCCGCACATGGCCCCGCACCCCCCTTGGGCTGCCCCTGGACATGGCCTACCCATTTGGGCAATGTGCTGATGGGCAGCAGTCAGGCTATATTCCAGGATACCAACCCAGATGGGCAAGATACATATACAGCTGTCAAGGCAGCCATACTGGAATGGGCTGGCTATAGCGATTCAGAAGGGTGGGGGGAACTCTAGATAAAAGAGAGCCCTCAGAGGTTCCTCTATTGGTTGAAGGATCTTGCAGGGACACTTTGCTTGGGAATATCTCCTGGGTGTAGAAGAGCCCATGGAGGTTGGCCTAACCACCCCTCACACCTGCATTTTTGTGGACATTCCCCATCTAGGCGCACAGAACTTTCCTCTTCTCTAATTGCTTACCCTCAAACTTCTGTACCTCACTTCTTCCCTTATCAGACCATCACCTGCTAAGCTTCACTCTTCATCACTCACCGCCTCAACTCGCGCTGTCTCCTTCAACCTCTTTAGAAATCTTCATACTATTGACCCATTGACTCTCTCCTCCACTATCTCATCACCTCTTTCCTCCACTATGTCATCTGAGTCGATGAGGCATTAGCATCCTATAACACTGCACCCTCCTCTGCTCTGGATGCTCTTGCTCTGCCCATGCCATGTCCTGTGAAGCATACTGTACCTCAGCCCTGACTGTCTTCCACTACCCGCTATCTATGTTCCTGCGCCTGCTCACCTGAGCGTGCCTGGCTCAAATCCCACATCCTTGTGGACTTTATACACTTTGAATTCATGCTTATCTCTGGCGAGTGCTATGGCTGACTGGAAAAACAAGATTTTTATGTCCATCTGACTAGTTCTCTTGCCTCTGACTCTTGATGTCTCTTTACAACTCTCAACTCTCTCCTCAAGGTGCCTCTGCCTCAGATACCTCCCTCGCTTTCTGCCCAAACCCTGGCTGACTACTTCCATGACAAAATCCACAAGATCACCCTCCAGTTCTCCACAAGGTCAGCTACTCCCCCTCCTCCACCTTTTCACTTCCAACTTTCCTCACCTATCTTTGCTACCCTTTCTTCCTTTTCTGTGATCTCTGAGGAAGAAACCACTCACCTTCTTTCCTCATCCAAACTCACTATCTGCTCCTCTGATCCTATTCCCACCAGTCTCCTTAGCTCCATCTCCTCCATTGTAGTCCCTTCCATCTCTCTCATTCTCAACCTATCGCTCTCCACTGCAACTTTCCCTGCAGCCTTCAAGCATGCTGTGGTCACTCCTCTCCTCAAGAAACCTTCACTGGACACTACCTGTCCTTCTCACTAGGGACCCATCTCCCTCCTCCCCTTCATTTCTACACTACTTAAATGTGTGGTTCACTTTCATTGCCTCGACTTTCTCTCCTCTCAAGCCCTTCTGTATCCTCCACAATCTAGCTTTCATCCTTTACATTCTACCGAAAATGCTCTTGCCAAAGTCTCCAGTAACCTGTTACTGGCAAAATCCAAGGGCTCAGTCCTCATCCTTCTTGAACATTCTACTACTTTTGACACTGGTGACCACAACCTTCTCCTTGATTCCTTGTCCTCGCTTGGTTTTAAGGGCTCTGTGCTATCCTGGTTCTCTTCTTATCTCTCCCATCGCTCTTTCAGTGTTTGTTCTGGTGGATCCTCCTCTACTGCTATCCCACTCTTAGTTGGTGTACCCAAGGATCTGTCTTGGATCCGCTCCTTTTATCTCTATATACCCCGTCCTTTGATGCACTCATCTCTTCCCATGGCTTTCAGTACATCTTTACACTGATGACTCTCTACACCTGAAATCTCTCCGGCAATCCAGGCAAGAATCTCCGCCTGCTTTTCTGACATTGCTGCTTGGATGTCTCACTGCTGCTTGAAATTGAATATGGCCAGAACTGACCTTCTTATTTTTCCCCCTAAACCCTCCTGTTCCCTTCCTCCTTTCTCAGTCTCTGTGGATAACTCTCTGCTATGCCCTGTCTCCTCAGCTTGCAACCTTGGGCTCGTCTGCCTCTTCTCTTTCCTTCTCCACACACATCTGATAGCTAAAAGCTGCCATTTCTTTCTTTACAACATCAACAAAATTCACCTATTCCTTTCTGAACACACTACTAAGACACTTATCCACTCCTTAGTCACCTTCCATCTAGACTATCATAGCCTACTCCTTGCTGGTCTCCCTCTGAATCATCTCTCTCCTCTTCAATCTCTTCAACACTCTGTTGTGTGGCTAATCTTCCACCAGCCTCATCATGCTCATATTAACCCTCTTCTCAAGTCACTTCATTGACTCCCCTATCCGTTTCAAACTTGTTCTGCTGACCTATAAGTAAGTGCATTCACTCTGCAGCTTCTTACTCCTTTCTTCTCTTATCTCTCCCTATACCCCTCCCCGGGAACTCTGCTCTTCTGGCATAAGAACATAAGAACATAAGATATGCCATACTGGGTCAGACCAAGGTCCATCAAGCATAGTATCCTGTTTCCAACAGTGGCCAATCTAGGTCATACGTACCTAGCAGTTTCCCCAAAAGACACAGGTTCCACAATGCTTGTATTGGGTCAAGCATTAATATCCTGGATCCCTTCTTAATAATGGTTTATGAACCTTTCCTGCAGGAACTTGTCCAAACCTTTTTTAAACCCAGCTACACTAACAGCCTTTATTACATCCTCCGGTAACAAATTCCAGAGTTTGATTACACGCTGAGTGAAAAAATATTTTCTTTTATTAGGCTTAAATAGTTTACCCGGTAGCTTCATTGCATGTCCCCTAGTCTTTCTATATTCTGATAACGTAAACAATTGATCTATGTTTACCTGTTCTACTCCGTTCATTAATTTATAGACTTCCATCATATCTCCCCTCAGCTGTCTCTTTTCCAGGTTAAAGAGCCCTAACCTTTTTAGCCTTTCTTCATAGGGGTATCCTTCCATCCCCTATACCATTTTGGTGGCTCTTCTCTGAACCTTTTCAAATAACGCTATATCCTTTTTAAGATACGGTGACCAGAATTGTACACAATATTCATGGTGCGATCTCACCATGGAACGATATAGAGGCATTATAATATCCTTTGTTTTATTTTCCATTCCTTCCCTTATGATACCTAGCATTCTATTTGCTCTCTTGTCTGCCGCTGCACACTGGGCGAAGGGTTTTAACATGTTATCCACAATGACGCCTAAATCGTTTTCCTGGGTGGTGGTTCCTAATGTGGAACCTTGCATCGTGCAACCATAGTTTGGGTTCTCCTTTCCTAGGTGCATAACTTTGCACATGTCCACATTAAATTTCATCTGCCATTTTGATGCCCAGTCTTCCACTTTATCAAGATCCTCCTGCAATTTTCCACAGTCCTCTTGGGTTTTAACAACTTTAGTTTTGTGTCATCTGCAAATTTTATAACCTCACTCGTTATTCCCTTTTCCAGGTCATTTATGAATATGTCAAAAAGCAGCGGACTCAGCACAGATCCCTGGGGTAGACCACTATTCACCTTTCTCCATTGGGAAACTTGGCCATTTAGCCCTACCCTCTGCTTTCTATCTTTTAACCAGTTCCTGATCCACAATACTACACTACCTCCTATCCCATGACTCTTTAGTTTTGCCAAAAGCCTCTGATGAGGGACCTGTCAAGGGCTTTCTGAAAGTCCAAATACACTATATCTACCGACTCACCTTTGTTTACCTGTTTATTCACACCTTCAAAAAAACATAACAGATTAGTAAGACAAGATCTTCCTTGTCTAAAGCCATGTTGGCTGTCTCCCATTATCCATGACTATTGTTGTGGCCCTTGCCTGGGCCAAAGGCTTACAGGCATAGGGCTGCCAATGTTTGTCCTTAAATAAAGAGTTGCTATCCTTGTCTGCAGCAGGGAACTCTGGGACTTGTAGTTGATTCTTTTACTCAAAGACAAAGTAGTATGAGACCGTTGTTTTTATTTTTATTTAGGTTCCCATAAGCACTAAGGTTCAACGCAGACATAAGGATTATTCTCCAAGTAAATAATAACAGGAAACATGTGCAACTGGAACTGAAGAAACTGAAAGAACCTTTAAACATGTGCAGCTGTTTTTATCAAAAACATTTCAGCAAGTAAATCACAGCTTCCTTTGTTCATCCAGCACAGTTAAATTTCTTCATTTATCATGTGCTGCTTTGGTTATCTAACTCCAGGTTAAGCAAGGGTTCTTTACCTTAGAAGAAGTTCTTGGCATTCACATGGCTAGGTAAAACCCTGCTTCTCAAAAAGCTTCTTCTGTTAACACTTTTTATCTCAAACTTCCTTGTTACACAAAGAACAGTCCATAGGAGACTCCTCAGTAACAGAATCCTGCCCAAAAGAGTCAATTTACATTTCTTCCTAGTGCTATGAAATGCTTGTCTGTCTCTGGGTTTTCATTAACTCCTTCAAGCTTACTGTTCTGTGGGAACTTCTGAATTTCCTTCCACAGCTGCTCTCCCTGATATGGAATATTTGTACCTTGAGAGTGGGGCTTCTTCCCTTGGATCAATTGCCTCAATGCTTCAATCATGTTCAACTCTGGTTCTCTGTCCTCGGCTGGGTTCTGGTCACTTCCAGTTGTAACCTTATTCACCCACCTTCTGGCAGCTTGAATTCTCTGAGCTGGTTCACGAACACTCTGCACTGCAATCTGATCCTCATTGTCAGCAACTCTCCCAGCCACCCATCTGCTGGTTTCTGAATTAAGAGTACCTTCTTTCCTTCTTTCCTTTGCCTGCAGTCTGAACCCTGTGAATACCTTGCCTGTCTCTCACCTTAAAGGCATATTCACTGTTTTCTTCTGTTTCCATCGGCTCAACACAGCTCTCATCATCACACTATCTACATGTTCAGCAATTTTGTTCTTAATGATGGTTTTTCTACCATTTTTCCCGATACTGACGTCAGGTTCACCGGTCTGCAGTTTCCCAGATCACCCCTGGAACCCTTTTTAAAAATTGGTGCTACGTTCGCCATCCTCCAATCTTCAGGTATTAGAGATGATTTTAATAATAGTTCACAGATTACTAATAGCAGGTCTGCAATCTCATATTTCAGTTCTTTCAACACCCTTGGATGTATATCATCCAGCCCAGGTGATTTGCTACTCTTCAGTTTATCTAATAGTTGTAATACATCTTCCCGATGTATCAATATTTCCTTCAATTCTTCCGCACCTTTAAATGCCACTTTAGTCATGGGTAACATCCCTACATCTTCCTCAGTAAAGACAGAAGCAAAGAATTCATTCAGTCTCTCCGCTATCGCCTTGTCGCCTCTTAGTGCCCCTTTAACCCCTCTATCATCTAATGGACCAACTGACTCACTCACAGGTTTTTTGCTACGAATGTACTTGAAAAAGTCTTTATTACGTGTTTTTGCTTCCGCAGCAAGCTTCTTCTCAAATTCTCCCTTTGCCTGCCTTATCAATGCCTTGCATTTAACTTGCCAGTGCTTGTGCTGTTTCCAGGTTTCGTCGTTTGGCTCTTTTTTCCATTTCCTGAAAGATGCTTTTTTGCCAACAACAGCCTCTCTGACCTCACCTTTAAACCATGCTGGCAGTTTTTTGGACTTCCTTCCACTTTTCTTAAAGCATGGGATACAGCTGGTCTGGGCTTCCAAGATAGTATTTTTAAACACCCAAGCTTGATGTAAGTCTTTAAGCTTAGCAAATGCGCCTTTTAGTTTTTTCTTAACTATTTTCCTCATTTTATCAGTCTCCCTTTCGAAAGTTAAAAGGTAGTGCTGTGGATTTCCTTACCATCCCTCCTCCATTAATTAGATCAAAAGTGATCATGTTATGATCACTATTGCCAAGTGGCCCCAACAACCTTATCTCTTGCACCAGATTTGATGTTCCACTAAGGACTAGGTCCAATATGGCTTCCCTTCTGGTCGGTTCATGAACCAGCTGCTCCAAGAAGCAGTCATTTATTTCATCTAGGAACTTTATCTCCCTAGCATGTCCTGCCGTGACACTGACCCAGTCGATACCGGGATAATTGAAATCACCCATTATTATTACTGTGCTGTAACTTTTGCTAGCTTCCTTGATTTCTTTGAGCATTTCATCATCCATTTGTTCATTCTAGGCAGGCAGTCGATAGTACACCCCCACTGCCATCGCCTTCCCCTTTTTACATGGAATTTCAATCCATAGAGATTCTACAGCAAATTTTGTTTCCTGCAAAACTTTAATCCTTTCTGACTCAATGCCCTCTCTAACATAGAGCACAACCCCTCCACCAATTTGATCAGCTCTATCATTACGATATAGTTTGTACCCAGGTATCACAGTGTCCCACTGGTTGTCCTCCTTCCACCATGTCTCTGATATTCCAATCATATCTAACCTCTCATTTAGTGCTATATATTCTAGCTCTCCCATCTTATTTTTTAAACTTCTAGCATTTGCATACAAGCATTTTAGAGACTCTATTTTATTCATATTAATCTGGCTATTGGTAGGCATGGGTAATTTGGGATCTTTAAGCTCTGTCTGCTCCATACTCAAGGGCATTTGGGCTACTTTACTCTTTTTTGGAACCTCATAGCATGATCGCATTTGATTTAGTTAGTGGAGGAGGGATAGTAAGGAAACCCACAGTACTACCTTTTAACGTTCGAAAGGGAGACTATGATAAAATGAGGAAAACAGTTAAGAAAAAACTAAAAGGAGCAGTTGCAAAGGTTAAAGACTTACATCAAGCTTGGGTGTTGTTTAAAAATACTATCTTGGAAGCCTAGACCAGCTGTATTCCACGCTTTAAGAAAAGTGGAGTTCAGAGAGGCTGTTGTTGCCAAAAAAGCATCTTTCAGGAAATGGAAAAAAGAGCCAAACGACGAAACCTGGAAACAGCACAAGCACTGGCAAGTCAAATGCAAGGCATTGATAAGGCAGGCAAAGGGAGAATTTGAGAAGAAGCTTGCTGCAGAAGCAAAAACACGAAATAAAGACTTTTTCAAGTACATTCGTAGCAAAAAACCTGTGAGAGAGTCAGTTGGTCCATTAGATGATAGAGGGGTTAAAGGGGCAATAAGAGGCAACAAGGCAACAGCGGAGAGACTGAATGAATCATTTGCTTCGGTCTTTACTGAGGAAGATGTAGGGATGTTACCCATGACTGAAGTGATATTTAAAGGTGTGGAAGAATTGAAAGAAATGTTGATACATCGGGAAGATATATTACAACTATTAGATAAACTGAAGAGTAGCAAATCACCTGGGCCGGATGGTATGCATCCAAGGGTGTTGAAAGAACTGAAATATGAGATTGCAAACCTGCTTTAAGTAATCTGTGAACTTTCATTAAAATCATCTCTAATACCTGAAGATTGGAGGATAGCCAATGTAACGCCAATTTTTAAAAAGGGTTCCAGGGGTTATCCGGGATACTACAGATCGGTGAGCCTGACGTCAGTACCGAGAAAAATGGTAGAAACCATCATAAAGAACAAAATTACTCAGCTTGTAGATAGTCATGGCCTAAAGGGAGACAGCCAACATGGCTTTAGACAAGGAAGATCTTGTTTTACTAATCTGTTATGTTTTTTTGAAGGTGTGAATAAACAGGTGGACAAAGGTGATTCAGTTGATATAGTGTATCTGGACTTTCAGAAAGCCTTTGACAAGGTCCCTCATCAGAGACTTTTGGCAAAACTAAAGAGTCATGGGATAGGAGGCAGTGTACTATTGTGGATCAGGAACTGGTTAAAAGATAGAAAGCAGAGGGTAGGGCTAAATGGCCAATTTTCCCAATGGAGAAAGGTGAATAGTGGTGTACCCAGGGATCTGTGCTGGGTCCGCTGCTTTTTGACATATTCCTTTTCCAGGTCATTTATGAATAACGAGTGAGGTTATCAAATTTGCAGATGACATAAAACTATTTAAAGTTGCTAAAACCCAAGAGGATTGTGGAAAATTGCAAGAGGCTCTTGATAAATTGGAAGACTGGGCATCACAATAGCAGATGAAATTTAATGTGGACAAGTGCAAAGTTATGCACCTAGGGAAGAACAACGCAAACTATGGTTACACGATGCAAGGTCCCACATTAGGAAACACCACCCAGGAAAAAGATTTAGGCGTCATTGTGGATAACATGTTAAAACCCTCGGCCCAGTGTGCAGCGGCGGCCAAGAGAGCAAATAGAATGCTAGGTATCATAAGGAAAGGAATGGAAAATAAAACAAAAGATATTATAATGCCTCTATATTGTTCCATGGTGAGACTGCACCTTGAATATTGTGTGCAATTCTGGTCGCAGTATTTTAAAAAAGGTTCAGAGAAGAGCCACCAAAATGGTAAAGGGGATGGAAGGATACTCCCATGAAGAAAGGCTAAAAAGGTTAGGGCTCTTTAACCTGGAAAAGAGATGGCTGAGGGGAGATATGATAGAAGTCTATAAATTAATGAACAGAGTGGAATGGGTAAACGTGGATCGATTGTTTACGTTATCAGAATATAGAAAGACTAGGGGACATGCAATGAAGCTACAGGGTAAACTATTTAAGACTAATAAAAGAAAATATTTTTTCACTCAACGTGTAATCAAACTCTGGAATTTGTTACCGGAGGATGTAGTAAAGGCTGTTAGTGTAGCTGGGTTTTAAAAAAGGTTTGGACAAGTTCCTGGAGGAAAAGTCCATAAACCATTATTAAGAAGGGACCCAGGATATCAATGCTTGACCAAGTACAAGCATTGTGGAACCTGTGTCTTTTGGGGAAACTGCTAGGTATGTATGACCTAGATTGGCCACTGTTGGAAACAGGATACTGGGCTTGATGGACCTTGGTCTGACCCAGTATGGCATATCTTATGTTCTTATCTTCTTAGGTTGTCAGGGATTGAGTTTGAGAGGGATGGTGCAAATAGGGAGAAGGCTCTCTTAGATGTGGGGGAGCTGGTTCTGGTGTATAGCACTGGTTTGCATACTGTGTTGAGGGAGCCAGTCTTTTTCGGTTGTCGGGTGTCTTTTGTATTAGTGATTGGAGGTGATGGATGATAGGACATTGGTGATTTTAAAGATTGTGAGGATGGATTGTATTTTATGCATTCTGTGATGGGTATCCAGTGTCGCTGTTTGAGTAAGGGGGTTATGTGTTCAGTTCTGTGAGCACTGCAGAGGATGCGAGCTGCAGTGTTGGCAGCTAGTTTTAAGCAGGTGGATTGCTGTCTTTGGTAAGCCTTTGCAGTAGTCGAAGTGTGGGGAAATGAGTGCTTGGAGAACTGTGCAAAAGTTGTGGTGGGTTAGGAGAGGTTTGAGGTGCTAGACTGTTTTAAGCTTGTAGCAGATTCGTTTAGTGATGTTCCTCATGTGGGTTAAGAAAGATAGGTGTTGATCCAGGGTGATTCCTAAGTAACATACTTCCTGCTTTACTTTTAATTGGGTTCCATTGATGGTTATGGTGTCGGGGGGGATGAAGCTACTGTCTCTGGTGATGTAAAGAACATCTGTTTTCTGGAGGTTTATAGTCATGTTGTGATCTGTGAGCCACTTGTTGATGGAGATGAAGCATTATTTTATATGAGTGACCGCTGTGTTGGTTATGATGATAGGCGCGTATATCATAATGTCGTCTGCGTAAATTTGTTATAGGATGTTGTGAGCCTGTATAAGTATGCAGATCAACTGGAGAAAGATGTTGAATATTAGGGAGGAGAGTGCAGAACCTTGAAGGACCCCTTGACCTTGTGTGTATGGTGCTGAGTTTGTGGAGCCTGGTTTTACCTGAAGTTGTCGGTCTGATAGCTAAGACTTAAACCAGTTTAGAGGGGTATCTGTTATTCCAATCAGGAACTGACAGACACAACCTCAACTGCAGAAGGTGGATGCCATTGCCCAGGTCCCCACACCAAACATGAAGAAAGAAATTCATGACTTCCTTGGACTGATTGGCTATTACTGCCAGTTCATCCTAATTTTGCAGAGGTGGTGGAGCCATTGACCAAACCCCTCTGGAAGAGAGCTCCTGAGTGGATCTAGTGGTCATCAGACCTGGAACATGGTCTTCCAGCATCTCAAGAAGGCTGTGTGATCTGAACCCATCCTGAGTAGCCCTGATTTCTCTCTACCATTTACTGTGCAAACTGATGCCTCAGACGTCGGCCTAGGAACTGTTCTGGCCCAGGAAATTGGGAGTGAAGAACATCCCATAACATTCATCAGCAGAAAACGTCTTCCTCAGGATAAGCATTATGCAATGATCAAGAAGGAGGCCCTTGCTGCCAAGTGGGCACTTGAAACTTTTAAATACTATCTGCTTGACCATCTGTTTACACTAATAACGGACCACCAGTCCATCAAGTGGCTGGCTTGGCATAGAGTCCAGTGGCCATATTATGCAGTGGTTCTTGAGTCTCCAACCCTACCAGTTCCAGATCTGCCATAGAGCTGGTCGGACTCACCTGAGCATGGACTTCCTTTCACGAGTGGGAGTCCTGGGTGAGGCAAATGCTCAATGGGGCATGGTTGAACTGACACGGTGGGTGTGTGATGGGGTCTATAGAGAACCTGGCCCCAGGCAAGTCCGTAAGTGCTCAAAATTCATGTCCCGAGCAGCCTATGACGGGTTTCAGTCGGCAGCTCAAGTAGCAGCGGTCATCGGTGCACGGCACAAAGCTTGGCTACAGTCATTTGACCTCGAGCAGTGGGTTCAGGACAAATTGGTCGAAGTCCTATGCCAAGGAGAGAACCTCTTTGGCAAACCCCATGCGCCACCTGAAGAACTAGCATCAACTCTAGAGACAGTCTGCGCAGTGAACTCCAGCCACAAACCCACAATACTCCTAGGAGACTTCAACCTTAAGTCCACCAACAAAAAAGATGCAGAAGCTTTTCTCCAAGCAATGAGTTCACTCCAATTCATGCAAATAATCACCACCCCGACACACAGACATGGATCCTCACCAGACCTTATTTTTGCACCCAACTATCTAACCTCAAGAGGCCTAATATCAACACCCATCACCACACCAGTACCATGGTCTGACCATCACTTAATTGAAGTAAAAATTACACCTAATGAGGAGATACTAAACAAATACCCGGACAGCACCCCCACACAAAGAAGATTTAAATGCTTTGACAGAGACCAGTTCCTACAGGACACAATACAAAACCTAAACCATTAAACTGATGACCTAGATGCACTAATCACCAACTGGAACACCACCATATACAACGCTGCCAAAGCAACAGAATATAGACACAGGACACCTCGCTGCAACAAACTACAACACAAACCATGGTACTCTAAAACTATAAGAAACGAAAAGAGGAGCCTCAGAAAAATAGAACGGAGATGGAGACAGAACAAGTCACCCGAGAACCAGGAACTATACCTAACAAAGCAAAAACAATACAACGAATGCATCAACCAAACAAAAAGGGAATACCATACAAACCTCATACGCAACTCCAACAACAAACCCAGAGAACTATTTGAAATCGTAAAAGCCCTCACCAAAGACCAGGATACCGAAGACAAAGTGCAACTGGACCCACAAAAATTTGCAGACCACATCCAAGAAAGTTCCACTCAGCAGAACAAACAAGACCCAGCCCAACCCCAAAGACTATCACACCCTTGAACACCTGTGGAACATTCAACACCCCATCCACGGAGCAACTCTCCCACATCATCTCAGCAATCAAGACAAGCACTGCCCCCACGGATCCCTGCCCAGTGCCCTGGATCAAGGCCACCAAATCAAACTTCATACAAACCATCCACAAGATAGTACACTCCTCCCTAACCCAAGGGCACATGCCAAATCAATTGAAGCTCGCAACAATAAGACCTATCCCGAAGAAATCCACACTTGACAAGAACAATCCAACAGCATACAGACTCATCTCCAGCATACCACTTTTAGCAAAAATAATCAAAAAAACTGTACAGCACCAACTACAAGAACACATAGACAACCACGCTCCCCTTGACAACAATCAACATGGGTTCCCCCCCAACCACGGGGTAGAAACTCTTCTGATATACCTCTTCGACAGCGTCCTCCGCATCACAGACAACACCAAGAAAGGCATACTCATGATATTCATTGACATCTCATCTGCATTTGACACAGTTAACCACAAGACTCTATTGGATAGACTACAGAATATCGGTCTACACGGTGCTACCCTGAATTGGTTCCATTCATACCTAACCGACAGACAAATACAGGTCAAAGTAGGACACAACACATCTCGACCCATAAAGGTCAAACAAGGAGTGCCACAGAGATCGGCCCTTTCAGCTCTCCTATTCAACCTATACATCCAGCCAATATGTGCCATCATGAAAGAGCACCACATACATTATACAATCTACGCAGATGACATCATGATCTACACACCCATCTCAGTCGACAACCCGGACTACACCAACATAACAAACTGCCTCACCCAAATGGCAAACTGGCTTCAGGAAAACAACCTATCAATCAACTACAGCAAGACGGAGGCACTGATCATCATGCAAAACCCGGCCTTTATCCCTCCACCCGACATCAAGATAAGAGATGCACTCATACCCATAAAATCAGAAGTTAAGTACCTCGGAGTCATCCTGGACAAAGAACTTAACCTCCAAGCACACATAGGCAGAGCAACCAAAAGAGCATACCTAAGAATGCGACTCATCAGAAGACTCAAGCCCCTCCTCGACCCAGAGCACTTTCGCACCATTTGCCAGGCACTGATAACCCCTCTACTAGACTTCTGCAATCCAATATTCACTGGGCTACCAAAGCAGACCCTCAGACCACTACAACTGGCCCAAAACACAGCTGCCCGCATAATAGCCAGTACTACAAGACACGATCACATCACACCCATACTGAAAGAACTGCACTGGCTCCCAATCATCTCACACATCAAATACAAGACTATCATAAACATATTCAAGATCAAACACTCCTCCGCCATAAGCCTACACACACTCATACAACCCAACAAGCACACGGCCAAGAAGAACAGGCACCTCCAATCGGGTTAACACCCCAAAAGACTTCACCAAGACCGGCAAAGACACCGCACAACGAGCAATCTCCCTGGCTGCTCCATCCATATGGAACTCCCTCCCAGATGATCTGAGACTAACCACTGAAATCAAGGACTTCCGAAAACAGCTGAAGACAACCCTGTTCATCGATTACTATGGACATACCCCCTGAACCAGCATACAAGTCAGATCATCAACCCCCCCCCCATCACCCCAAGACTGTATATAAGACTGTATAATAGCTCATGATGTATAATAGCGCACTATGTAGATAAACCAAATCTAATCACATCCCCGCCAACACATACACACCACTCTGTACACTGCATGAAAACATTTGCCCCCTTGATTGTTTACCGTGGAAACTGCTTTGATTGAATGATAAGGCGGTATATAAATACCATTAAATAAATAAAATATTGTCCGTCCCTCTCCAGAGGGATTCTCAACAGGCTCCTTTAGGATAACCTGTAGCCCAGAGTTCAAGGCTGGGAGAGCATGGCTCACAAGGAGAGATTAAAAACCTAGCAGGCTGCATGAGAGAAAGAGGCCTGAGGAGCCAGGAATCATTTCAAGGCAAGCTGTACAAAGGTAGGAACCTTAACTGGGTAAGAAAGGAATATTAACTGGGATGGAGGAAAGGCCATGAGACCAGCTTTGTAAAGGTGTAACAAACTGGATCTGAATAAAAACAAGTTTTGTTTTCCCTGAACTGCTGTTTGGTGTGTGAACAGAAAAGCCCTTCCCAGTGCATGCCACACTACCACAGGGGCTTTCCAGAAAGACCTTTTTGTTTCCTTGACTAATCTGATAATGTTGGAAGATGGCTTGGGATGAGAGTAAGTGATCGGTCGGTACTATTGGTTCCAGTAGTTTGTTTTTGTATATAGGTTTAGCGTAGTTACTCACCTATTACAGGTGTTCTCCGGGGACAGCAGGAATCGGCCCTCAAATATGGGTGATGTCGGCACTGATGGAGCCCGCGTGGAGCATTTCCTCAGCTTTCAAAAGGAAGCCTTTGGGAATGCTACCATGCATGCATGGTCCCCTTCCTGCCCAAGAATGCCATCTTGCTCAGTCAGATGACATAGGTAAAGGAGGCAACTTCAAGGGGAAGAGGAAGGATTGTGAGGACTAATTCCTGCTGTCCCTGGAGAACACCTGTTACAGGTGAGTAACTATGCTTTCTCCAGAAACAGGTAGGAAGTTAGTCCTCATATATGGGACTTCCTAGATCCAGGCTGCTGGGGACCGAACCAAGGCAGTATCAACGGTGACCAAAGGAAGGCTGTGAGTTGCAGGAGGTGAGTTCCTACCAAGAGACTCTGCAGACCCCAGCTTCCAGCAGCATCATAACTCCAGTAGCCTGAACACAGAAGAGTCGGACAGGAGTTGCCTCACCAAGAATGCTTCTAATTACTGCCTGGCCAAAGACACTATCCCTGTGGGACTCACTTTCTAGGCAGTAGTGATCTGCAAACATATGAACTGAAGACCATGGGTCGGCTCTACAGATTTCCTGCAATGGCACTGCACATAGGTTGGCCACCGATGTGGCCATAGCCCTCATACGATGAGCAGCAATCTGGTGCTCCAGAGAAAGGCCAGCCCACTCATAAGCCAGGGCAATGCAGTCCCCCACCCAAGTGAACAGGGTTCGCTTGGTCACAGGTAGCACCAGTCTGCTGGGATCATAAAAGATAAAAAGCTGAGGAGCTTTTTGATGGCCAGTGGTCCTCTGTAGTTAAAAGGACAGGGCCCTCTTGCAATCCAGGGTATGGAAGATGACCTCCTCCCTGCCAGCGTGTGGCTGTGGGAAGAAGGTGGGGAGAAACACTCCTGATTGAGGTGAAAAGCAGACACCACCTTTGGGAGGAATTTGGGGCATGTACAAAGCACCACTCTGTTTGTATAGAACATGGTATAGGGCGGGTCTGCCATCAGGGCCTGCAGTTCACTTACTCTGTGAATGGACGTCAAAGCCACCAAGAAAGCCTCCTTCCATGAAAGGTATCTCAGGTGGCAGGTGGCCAAGGGCTCAAACAGCGGCCTGGTGAGCTAGGAGAGCACCACATTGAGATCCCATTCCACTGCCGGAGGGCGGAGAGGGGGCTTGGACAGAAGGAGGTCCATGAGGAATCTGGAGACCAAAGACTGGCCTGAGGGGTTTCCCCTCTATAGGATGATGGTGCTGAAATGCACCCTCACTGAATTAGACTTCAAGCCTGAGTGTGAGAGGTGCAGTAAGTACTGCAGCATGAGCTTCACCTGACAGGAGAGTGGATACACATTCCTTTCTGCACATCAGACTGAGAATCTCCTCCACCTGAAGGATGGCTTCCGGGAGGACAGGAGGATCTCCTCGACCTCACTTGAGAGGTTGAAAGGAGACAGTGCTACCCTTTCAGCAGTCACACTGTCAGCGTTAGGGACCCCAGGTTGGGGTGCAGCAAGGAACCCCCCTCCTGAGACAGGGGTTGCCACTGACAGGGAGAGGAGCAGGAGGAACCAGGGCTGCCTGGGCCACCTGGGGAGCAATCAGGATTACTGAAGCTTGCTCACTCTGAACAGGTACTTGGCTATCAGAGGGGACAGCAGGAATGCATAAAGCACACCCTGTGACCAGGAGATTAGGAACGCATCCGCCACCAGCCTCCTGTAGTGTGGCTGAGGAGATCAAAATATTGGCAGCTGTGAGTTGTCAGGGGAAGCGAACAGGTCCAGCCAGGGTCTGCCCCAGAGATGGAAAAGCCTCTGTGTCATCCTGGGGTTTAGGCGCCACTTGTATGGCCAAAGGACCCTGCTGAGGTTGTCCGCCAGGCAGTTTTCCGGGCCTGGTAAGTACATCCCCCTCAGGAGCATATGGTTGTGCACTGCAAAGGAGTGGAGGGCCACTGCTTCCTGTCAGAGGGAGTTTGAGCCCGTGCCCACTTGCTTGTTCACCTAGACTATGGCAACCTGATTGTCTGTATGAGGACTGGGAGGTTGCTCAGGAGGTGGTGGAAGGCCTGAAGGGTCAGGAAGATGGCCCTGAGCTCAAGAAGATTGATTTGCAGGAGTGATTCCTCTGGGAACCAGGTGCCCTGGGTGCACTGGCCCTCGCAGTGTGCTCCCCAGCCCACGAGGGAGGTGTCTGTTGTCAGGACTCTCTGAGGAATCAGTGTCTGGAAGGGCATCCCTGCCCTGAGGTGATGTTGGGACTGCCACCTGGAGAGGGAGGCCACCAGCCAGTGGGTGGCCTTCACCCAGTCCCTCAGCCTGCCTGTGGCTTGCATCCACTGGGAACGGAGGCACCACTGGGCTGCCCGCATGTGCAGGTGAGCCAGAGGCGTAACGTGAAAGGTTGAAGCCATGTGACTTAACAGACGGAGGAGCAGGCAAGCTGGCACTGACCTGCAGCCCTGCACCTCCCTTGGCAGCCTCATCAGGCAGTGGATTCTGTCCACAGGGAGAAAGGCTCTGACCTACAGAGTGTCCAGCTGGGCCCCTATGAATTCCAGGTATTGAACCAGGGAGAGGCTGGACTTGGGGTAGTTGATGTACCCCAAAAGCTGCAGGGTGTGGATAGTGAGCCTTGTGGTCCAACTGGTCTCGAGGGGCATGCTGTCTCTGATGAGCCAGTCATCCAGGTAAGGGAAGATGTGGGCCCCTTGGAGGCACACAAGGGCGATAACGACCAACAGGCATTTTATAAAGACCCTTGGAGAGGAGGCGAGGCCGAACGATAGCACCCTGTACTGGTAGTGCTGCCCCCACCACAAATCTCAGGTAATGCCTGTGAGAGGGGTGGATCAGGATGTGGTGTAAGCATCCTTGAGATCCAAGGAGCAGAGCCAGTCGCTCTGGCGGAGGTAGGGCAGCAGTGTCCCAAGGGAGAGCATCTTGATCTTCTCCCTCACGAGGAACTTGTTCAAGTTGCACAGGTCCAGGATGGGCCGGAGGCCCCCTGTTCTTTTTGGGACAAGGAAATACCTTGAGTAGAACCCCTTTACACAGAGGTGTTGGGGGACAGGCTCCACTGCCATGTCCCCGAAAAAGCCTGTGAGTTCTGTGGCGAGCAAGGCCTGGTGGAGGAGAGGCTGTGATGGCTCTCCTATGAAGAAGTCTGGAGGGTTTTGCTGTAGATGGAGGAAGTACCCCTCCCTCACCACCTGCAGGACCGACTGATCTGTGGTGATGCTGGCCCATCTGTGAGCAAAAGAGGCCAGTCAACCCCCCTGTGGGCTGAGTTGGGACTCCCAGGGGAGGGGAGGGGAGGCCCAGCACAGGGAGTCAAAAGCTTCCCCCCCCCCCCCCCGGTTGGGCGGGAGCTGGTGCCTGGGGCTTGGGAGCTTTGGACTTCCTAGGCCCGTATCCCTGGCCTTTCAGTTGTGAGGCATGGTGAGGCTGTCCTGAGTAAGGCTGATAGTGGCCGGTCTGGGGGTAGCCCTTTTTCCTAGAGGAAAGGGGCTTTTTCACTGAGGATTTTTTCCCGGGGAGGGTCGAGGTCTTTTTGGACAGCCTCTGCTGGGTCACTACTTTGGCCTCAATTTCCGCAGCCTTACCCAACATTGGTTTCCCGAACAGGTTCTCACCATTGCAGGGGACATCCAGGAGCTTTTCCTGTACCCAGGTCTAAGGTCTGTAACTATGCCTGGTGCCGGGCGCCGATGCTGGCAGCTGCTACTCTGGCTGCAGACTCAAACCTGTCATAGGCGGCTCGGGAGAGGGAACAGTCCCAGATGCCTGCCGCTAGGAACAGGAACCTTTGCAGAGGTTCCCCAGCAAGACCTGCTGAGAACCCCGCAAGCTCCTGTATCAGGCCCTTCAGGTACATCCCTATATACAACTCATATGCCTGTATTCGGCTCCACAGCATGGCGTCCTGGTAGCACTTGCATCCCATCGCATCAAGGGCCTGAGCTTCCCTGCCAGGGGGAACTGAGGAGTAGGTTTTTTGGCTCTTCAGTTTTTGCATGAAGGATTCTACCACCATCGAGTTGTGGGGAAGTTGTGGCTTATGGAACCTGGGGACCTTCCGGACATGGTAGATGGCATCCAGGCACCGACTGACCACTGGCACCCACATCCTGAGGAGCAGCTTTTCAAGGATGCATGGAACTGGCACCATGAGAGTCTCCTTGGGAGGGGACTCATATTGTAGAATCTCAAGCACCTCAGTGTGCGGGTCCTCCTCCGACTCCATCTGGATCAAGAGAGCCCGGGCCATGTCATGAATGAAGTCGTGAAAGGCCATGTCCTCAGGTGGGGAGTGGCGTTGAGGCTCCAGGGGAGACAGCTCGGAGGGGACATCCCGGTGTTGTGAGGTTTCCAGCGAGTCCTCATCCTCAGTTTCCCAATTGGACTCCAAGGGCGTCAAGGAATCAGCCCTGGGGACAGCTCCAAGGAACCGGGCTCCTCCAGAGGACCTGGGGTCGGATTCCCAGAAACTCGCCGGGGAGGACCGGATCCCCAAGCAGAATGATCAAGACCTCGATCAACACCAAGGACTTACCCGAGGCAGGTGGCACTCAGAGCCCAGTTCGATGTCCGGAGGCTCCCCCGAGGTCGGTGCCGATGATGCTGGAGAGCCTGACATCAATGCCCGTTGCAAGGCCAATATGGAGGAGAGGCTCTGCCCCATGGCCACCATGTGGGACGAGGCCCGATGACTGTGCAACTCCCAGTGAGGAAACCAAGGGCCTTGGGTCTGACACCAGAGAGTGCGTCCTCGAGGAGGACTATAGGCTCATGGGTCCTGGCGCGGTCTCCGCTGGCCAAGGACTCTTGTCTCGAGAATTTCTGAGGGCGCTGCTCAGAGTCACCCGAGTCCTGGTGATGGAGTTTGATAGGTTTCATTGAAGGCACCTCCTTCAGGACCTTCTTCTTTTTTGGAGGGTTCGTGGTTGTGCTGGAGGAACCACTGCTATGGGACTCTGAGAATGCCTGGACCTCTTGCGAAGGGCCAGCTTCGGGGCTCAGCAATGGGGAAGCTGGGGCAGAGTCAGACCTTGGAAACAGCTTTCCCTGCAACTCAGACCACCTCCTATTCATTTTAGGGGTCATGGCCTGGCACCAGTCGCAGGTGGAACTGTCGTGGTTCGGGTCCAGGCAGCGTATGCAGCAGTCATGAGTGTCAGTGACTGAGATAGTCTGATTGCAGCAGTCGCATTTCTTGAACCCACAGGGGAACATGGTGGGAGAACACCTGGCTGGGATCGACCCCCGGGTGAAAATTGGCAGGAAGGCCAGTCGAGGGAAAACCCTCGATAAAAAGGGGAGAGCCAAGACCAGCGCCATCTCGAGGCAGGAAGGAGACCGGTGCAACACCAGAGGAAGAGAGAGATTTCTGGCGCTTTTTCCAGGAAAGTAGAGGACTATGTCCATTGGGCTCCACAGAAAAAAGGAGACTGAGCAAGATGGCATTCTTGGGCAGGAAAGGGACGACGCATGTGTGGTAACATTCCCAAAGGCTTTCTTTTGAAAGCTGGGGAAATGCTCCACACGGGCTCCTTCAGTGCCGACCTCACCCATATGTGAGGACTGACTTTCTGCTTGTTCCTGGAAAATATTTCCTATACTGAATATGGAAACCACTTTGAATGCCAATTCATATGTGCTATATATAAATGTTGTGCATTAATAAATAAAGAATAGCAGAAAGGTTATAATGTTTTTATGCTTTGTCCTCATGGTCTGAGGAAAATCGTCCTATTTTTAATCAGCACTCCAACCTTTATGTTCCACAAAAGGGACAAATACCCTGAAGAAGGAAATGTGAAACAGGCTGTCTTAAAATAACATTTCAACATCACCAATTTCAAACTCATCTGTACAGAAACATTTCCCAGAGAGTATATACTGATAAATGAAAGAGTGAGTATATTTATATATCCATCTACATCGAGCCATCCACCCATTACAGTGCTGCGTACACCTTGTAGCGGTACGCAAATGATAGGCAGTAGTACTAGTACATAGATATAGATAAAAGAAAACTCAATAGTAAAGTTAAAGGGCCTCTTTTATTAACACTTAGCTCATGCTATCTGCAGCATGGCCCATTTCTGTGCAGCAGATAGCTTGGGCTAAGTATTAGCAAAAGAGACTGTAAGTTCCTTTGGAAGTACTCACAACAGAAAACAAAAACAAAAAAATCAGAAAGAAAATGGAGACTGTTAATGGCTTTGCTTCTTATGAGTGACAACTAAATGTTTTGTTTTAATAGTTCATACTGCACAGCTGTTTTAAGATGAGTGCAATGTAAGAGAGTGAGAGCAAAAGCAGCAGTGAAGAGCTTAATTAAACAGGGCACATTTGCCATCTGAGGCCAGAAAGAGCAGTTGGCGGTGTTTATCCCAGGAGAGCAGGAGGAGATACTGTTGTTTAGTAATACTTCAAAGATCAATACGTAGATCAGTCAGAAAATATGCTTGCATGGGAAAAAAAAGACACATTGGTGAAAGCTGTAGAAAAGGGAATGAAAATGTGGACATAGAACATCTAGGTATGCAATATGCTTAACAAGTAGGGAATGAATGCAGAGCATGACTCATGGATATGCTTGTATTTGTATCTGTGTTGTCTATGTGTGTGTATGCTTTGTGTCTTTGTTTTGTCTGCATAAGTGTGCTTGTCTGTGTCTGTATATCTGTTTATATGTTTTCTTTGTCTGTGTATCTATATGTTTTTTGTGGGTGTTGCATAAGAACATAAAAGATGCCATACTGGGTCAGACCACGGTCCATCAAGCCAAGTATCCTGTTTCCAACAGTGCCCAATACAGGTCACAAGTACTTCGCAGGTTCCCAAAAAGGTACACAGATTCCATCTTATTTACCCCGGGGTAAGCAGTGGTCCTCTTTAATAATGGTTTATGGACCTTTCCTCCAGGAAACTATCAAAACTTTCTTCACCCACCCCCAATGAATCTAGTTTGAAGAGGGCTTTAAACTAGATTTGTTGGGGATGGGTGAAGAAAGCCCCCAGGTAAGTGAAAGCCCCCAAGTAAGTGAAATATTAAATACCTTGATGGAAATGGATAAAAGGGGCAACATATGGAAAGCAGTGTGTATAAATGCCCGTAGCATGGGAAATAATATCCCTGATGTTGAAGCTTTGATGGGAGTGGCCGACTTGGATTTAGTGGCAGTTACAGAAACAACGTTCACAGAAAACCATGACTGGGATGTAACTATACCAGGCTATACTTTATTCAGAAAGGACAGGGTAGGAAGAAGGGGAGGAGGAGTGGCACTATATGTAAAAAATAATATTAAAGCTTTGGAATTACAGAGCTTAAAAGGGAGAGAGGAGGCATTGTGGGTTAAACTAGAAAGAGGGAAAGAGAAATCTATTTGCATTGGCATGATATACAGACCTCCCTAACAAGAGGAAGAGGTGGACAGAGAGTTAATTGAAGACATACACAGCATTGCTAGGAAAGGGGAAGTGCTACTGATAGGGGGTTTCAATATGCCAGATGTTGATTGGCACATTCCTGCTGCAGTATCATCTAGAAGTAAGGAGATCCTGGATTCTTTACAGGGAGAACTATTCAGATAATTGGTAACAGACCCCACACGTGAAGGGCCCATACTGGAATTGGTGCTTACCAATGGTGAAAGTGTTTCTGATGTTATAGTGGGAGATCATTTTGCATCCAGTGATCACCAGATGGTGTGGTTCAGTATTAGGACTAGGGCTGTTAGAATCCATTCAAAAGTAAGGGTCTTAGAATTTAGGAAAACTAACTTTGCCAAGATGGGCCAATACCTCAGGGAGTCGTTAGCGGGATGGGAACAGCTGGGGGATGTAGAAAAACAGTGGGCAAAACTGAAAGGGGATATTTTAAGGGCAACCAACCTTTTTGTTAAAATGGTAAATAAAGGTGAAAGGAAAAGGAGACTCCTATGGCTTTCGAAAGAAGTAGCTGAAAAGGTGAAGAAAAAGAGGGAGGCCTTCATGAAATACAAGAGATCACAGAGAGAGGAAGACAGGCATCTGTATTTGGAAAAACTTAGAGAAGCTAGCAAAGTAGTCAGGAAAGCGAAGATCCAAAAAGAGGAGGAAATAGCCAATGCAATAAAATGGGAGGATAAGACATTTTTCAGATATGTTAGTGAGAAGAGGAAGGGCAAAACACCCACAAACAGGAACAGAAGCGAGGGGCACCTTGAACAATTTTCAGAAGACTGTGTTTGTGAGAAACTAGCTCGACTTAAAGTAGACAAAGCGATGGGACCGGATGGGATACATCCTGGAATACTAAGGGAACTTGGGGAAGTTCTAGCAGCTCCTCTGACTGACATTTTCAATGCCTCATTGGAATTGGGACTGGTGCCAAAGGACTGGAGAGAGGCACATGTGGTCCCTTTACACAAAAGCAGAAGTAAGGATGTGGTTGAAAACAACAGGCCGGTTAATTTAACTTCGGTGGTGAGTAAATTATTGGAAACGCTGCTGAAAGAGAAAATAGTGAGGTTTTTGGAGTCCAGCGGATTACAGGATCTGAGGCAGCATGGATTCACCAGAGGCAGGTCTTATCAGACAAATCTGATTGATTTCTTTGACTGGGTGACCAGGGAGTTGGACCGAGGGAGAGCCCTAGATGTGGTGTATTTAGATTTCAGTAAAGCCTTTGACACCGTTCCTCACAGGCGACTTATAAACAAACTGAGCACCCTAGGGATGGACCCTTAAGTTACTACTTGGGTTAGAAATTGGTTGAGTGGGAGGTGACAAAGGGTACAGGTAAATGGAGCTCACTCTGAGGAGAAGGAAGTTAACAGTGGTGTGCCCCAGGGATCTGTCCTTGGTCCGATTCTTTTTAACATCTTTGTTAGTGATATAGCGGAAGGACTGTCGGGTAAGGTTTGCCTCTTTGCGGATGATACCAAAATCTTCAATAGAGTAGACACCCAGGAAGGTGTAGATAACATGAGGAGGGATCTAGCTAACCTTGAAAAATGGTCTAGAATATGACAGCTGGGATTAATGTTAAAAAATGTAAGGTCATGCATTTGGGCTGCAGCAATCCAAGGGAGCGATATAGTATAGGGGGTGAATTACTTTTGTAAAGAAGAGCAGGACCTAGGTGTGGTTGTGTTTGATGATCTTAAAGTAGCTAAACAGGTAGAAAAGGCGACAGCAAAAGCTAGGAGGATCCTTGGGTGCATACAGAGAGGAATGGCTAGCAGAAAAAAGGAGGTGATAGTTCCTCTGTATAAGTCTTTGGTGCGACCTCATTTGGAGTATAGTGTGCAATTCTGGAGACCGCACCTTCAAAAGGATATAAACAGGATGGAGTCAGTACAGAGGGTACCTACTAAAATGGTTAGTGGTCTTCATTATAAAGCATATGAGGACAGACTTAAGGATCTTAATATGTACACCTTAGAGGAAAGGCGGGATAGAGGTGATATGGTTGAGATGTTTAAATACCTCCATGGCATAAATGTACAGGGGGAGAGCCTCTTTCGATTGAAAGCAAGTTCTGCTACGAGGGGACATGGGATGAGGGTGAAAGGGGATAGATTCAGGAGTGATATGCGGAAATATTTCTTTACGGAAAGAGTGGTGGATCCGTGGAAAAGTCTCCCAGTGGAGGTGGTAGAGATGAGGACAGTATCTGAATTCAAAAAAGCATGGGACAAACACAGAGGATATCTAAAGGAAAAAAGGGGACTGCTGTAGTTGTTGATATGGAAGGACAGACTAGATAGGCCATGTGGTCTTTTTCTGTCATTTTTCTATGTTTCTATCCTATGGTAATGAGTAAAAAAATATTTTCTCTTATTAGTTTTAAATGGGTTACATTGTAGCTTCATTACGTGTCCAAAAGCTTCATTGTGTTTGTGTACTTTTGTGGGCTGGTATGTATGTGCATGTTTGTATGTATGTGTACATTTTTATGTCAGTGCATTTGTGTTTGTATTTGTGTCTGTGCAAGCTTTCACGTGTGAATCTGAATGTTTGCGTGTGTGTCTGTATGTGCATGGATGTGTTAGTATGTGTGTTATACTCGTATGTATGCAGATGTATATCTGTGTTGGTTTTATTTGTGTCTGTAATCAGCTGTTCGAAAGGTGCAATTCCATGATTGCTGTGTTACTATGAATCAGTGTTAGTGTGCTACAGATGTTGGAACGTTTTTCCCATAGAACTGCAATGAGAACGTTTGCAGCTCACTATTGCCTAGAGAGTGAGTCCCGCAAGCACAGTGCCTTCAGCCAGGCAGAAGCGAACCAGCTGTGTGTTGGCTGGAGAGGCAAATAGGTCTATCTCAGCCAATCCCAGAGGCGGAAGAGACCCTCTGCCACTGTGGGGTCAAGATGCCAATTGTGCAGATGCAGGACTCTGCTGTCTGCCAGGCAGTTGTCCTGGCCCAAGAGATAGACTGCTCACAGGAGCATGCCATTGCGCATTGCGAAGGAGAGGAGAGCTACTGCCTCCTGGCAGAGGGAGAACGAACCCATGCCCCCCTGCTTGTTTATGTAGAACATCGTGACCTAGTTGTCCATCTGGATCAGCACAGGTCTGTTTCGCAAGTGTTTGCCGGACGATCGTAGGGCTAGGAAAAATGCCCGGAGCTCCAGGAGGTTGCTCTGTAGCAGGGACTCCTCCTGGGACCAGCAGCCCTGCGTGCAGTGAGCTCTGCAGTGAGCTCCCCACCTCCAGAGGGAGGCGTCCGTGGTCAGAGTCCTCTGCGGTGAGGGTGACTGGAAGGGCATTCGAGCCTGGAGGTAGCACAGGTCCTGCCACCAGTAGAGGGACCTCACCATCTAGCGGGTGATCCTGACCCTATGCAGGAGTCTGTCCATGGCCTGGGTCCACTGAGAACACAGGCACCAATGGGCTGTCTGCATGTGAAAGTGGGCTAGGGGTGTGACATGGATCGTGGAGACCATGTGGCCCAGCAGGCGGAGGAGGCAGGCTGGCACCATCTTGCGGTGTTGGACCTCTCCTGTCAGCTGTCTGAAGCTTTCTTCCCTGTCCTGAGTGAGGGAAGCCCTGGCCCTCACCATATTCAGCTGAGCACCTATGAATTCCTGGTTTTGGGCTGGAGAGAGATGTGATTTGGGGTAATTGATGACAAACCCCATGTGCTGCAGGAGGAGAATGGTACGCTCTGTGGCCTGGGTGGTCTCTGGGCTGTTCTGCCCCTGATGAGCCAGTAGTCCAAGTAGGGGAAGATGAACACTCCTTTTAGGCGCAGATGGGCAGCTACTACTGCTAGGCATTTTGTGAAAACTCTTGGCGAGGAGGCCAGACCGAAGGGAAGTACCCTCTACTGCTATTGGCCCCCTCTGACCACAAATATCAGGAATTGCCTATGAGAGGGGTGGATCAGGATGTGAGTATATGCATCCTTTAGGTCTAAGGAGTACAGTCAGCCTCCCTGGTGGAGGTAGGGCAGCAGTGTTTCAAGGGAGAGCATCTTGAACTTCTCCCTCACCAGAAACTTGTTCAGGTTTCAGAGGCCTGAAATGGGGGTATGAGGCCCCCTTTTCTTTTGGGAACAAGGAAATATCTGGAGTAGAAGCCCTTTCCCCAAAGGTGTTGAGGTATGGGCTCTACTGCCTTGTCCCTAAGTAGGCCTACTAGCTCTGAGAGCAAGAGGGTCTGGTGAAGGAGAGGTCGCTCTTGCTCTCCTGGGAAATACCTCAGTGAGGTCTGCTGGAAGCGGAGGAGGTAACCTTCCTTTACTACCTGGAGCACCCACTGGTCAGAAGTAACCTCGGCCCTGGGGGGAGGGAGGCCCTGCCCTGGGAGTCAAAAGCTCCCTCCAGGCTGAGCCAGGGCTGGGGCCAGGGCTTTTGGCTTCCTGGGCCGTGTCTCTGGCCTTTAGGCTGGGTACCTGCTGCTGTTCGCCTGAGAAGGCTTGGTAGTGGTGGTGACTCTGGTGAAATGGCCCCTTTTTCCTTGAGAAAATTAGCTGTTTCCCCGATGTTTTCTTTCAGGGGAGGGCAGAAATCTTCTTTGAGAGCCTCTGCTGGGTCACCACCTCAGCCTCTATCTCAGCTGCCTTATCAGCAATAAGCTTTCCAAACAGGTTCTTCCCGGTGCAGGGGACATCCAGCAGCTTTTCCTGGATCCTTTGCTCAAGCTCTGAGGTCTGTAGCCAGGCCTGGCACTGAGCACCGATGCCCATAGCCGCGGCTCAGGCTGCAGCCTTGAAACCATCGTTGGAGGCCCGGGACAAGAACAGTCCCAGATGGCGGCAACCAGGGTCTGGAACCATTGAAGGAGTTCCCCGGTGAGTCCTGTAGAGAACCCGGCGAGTCTTGGATGAGGTCCTTTAAATACATGCCTATATAGAGCTCATAGGTCTATATCCAGCAGCTCAGCATAGATCTCTGGAAACACTTGCGCCCCAGGGCATCAAAGGCTGTGGCCTCTCTGCCCAGGGGGACAGAAGAGTAATTCTTCTGGCTCTTCAACTTTTGCATCAAGGACTCCACCACCATGGAGTTGTGCAGAAGCTGGGATTTCTGGAAGCCCGGGCTCTTCTTGATGCATTAGATGGCATCAAGGCATTGGCTGACCACCGGCATCGAGGCCGGGGTTTCCCACATCCACAGGAGAAGCTGCTCAAGGATGGATTGCACAGGCACCAACAGAGCCTTCTTTGGCTTGGACTCATACTGGAGGATCTTCAGTTCTTTGGTGTGCGGATCCTCCTCCCACTCAGTTGAGACCAAGAGGGCCCGGGCCATTTCCCGGACGAAGTCATGGAAGGCCACATCCTCGGGTGGGGAATGGCGCCGGGGCTCCAGGGGAGAGGGCTCTGAAGCGACGTCTCGGTGCCGAGAGGTCTCAGGTGAAGCCTCGATGTAGGTCTCCCAGTTGGAGCCAGAGGGTGTGGAGGAGTCCGAGGCATGGGCTGTCCATGCCGCGAGACCTGCCCCAAGGAACAGAGATCCCCTGGTGGGTCTCAGGTCAGACTCCCAGAAACTAGCCAGGGAGGACCAGAGTCCAGAGGATTGGGACCAGGACCTCAATCGGTGCCGAGAACTCTCCCAAGGCCGATGGCGCTCAGGGCCTGGCCCAACTCCCAGGGACACCGCTGCAGTCAGGGGCACAGTCGTCAGGGCAGATGATGCGGACAAACCTGACATCATCGCCTGCTGCATGGCTAGGATGGCAGAGATATTCTGCTCGATGCCAGAAGGCTTTGCAGCTTTCGGAACGGGCACTGAGAGTCTTGGGCCCGATGCTGGCATTCTCATGAGTGCATCCTTGACAAGGACCACAGCCTCGGGGAGCCTTGCATGATTGCCTCCAGCTGTGGACTCCACTTAGGGACCTTAGGAGAGCGCTGCTCGAAGTCGCCCGAGTCCCACTGCGGGTCTTTACTGGGTTTCACCGGTGGGACCTCAACCAGCTTCGAGGATTTTTTCTTTTTCTTGCCAAGGTCCAGGGTCTTGACGAAGGAGTCACTGCTGTTGGACTCAGAAGATGCCCAGGCCACACAGATGCTCAGCTTGGGGCTCAGCGTCAGGGAAGCCAGTGCTGAGCTGGACCACGGGAACATCTTCTCCTGCAACTTTGACCTTTTCTTGTTGGTTCTCAGTCATGACCTGACACAAGTCATAGGTGGTACTGTCGTGGTCCGGACCGAGGCAGTACAATCAGTAGTCATGGGTGTCTGTAACAGACATGATTTGACTGCAGTGGTCACATTTTTTTAACTCACCGGGAGATATTGTGGGAGATACCCAGTTGGGGTCGATGACTCCCAGTCCAGAAAAGGGCGCGAACGCCAGTCAAGGCAAGCGAAGGGAAAGCCAAAGACGGTGTTGGGGACAGCGCCAGGTTGAGGCAGGAAGAGGAAACAGTATGCAAACTGGGAAAAAAATCAAGTTTTAGGATCATTTTTAGAGGATTTTTCCAGGTAACAGGACAAGTGTCCGTTGGGCTCTGTGGAAAAAAGGAAACTGAGCAAGATGGCACTTTTAGGCGGGAAGAGGAACACGCATGTATGATAGCATTTCCAAAGGCTTTTTTTGAAAGCTGGGGAAATGCACTGCACGGGCTCTGTCAGCGCCACTATCACCCATATGTGAGGACTAACTTCCTGCTTGTTCCTGGAGAAGAGGTGGGTTTTTAGCCTGGATCTGAATATGGCTAGAGAAGGTAGTTTGTTCTAGGCATATGGAGCAGGAAGATGGAATGAACGAAGTCTGGAGCTGGCAGTGGCAGAGAAGGGCACAGATAAAAGGGATTTGCCAGAGGAGCAGATTTCCCGAGGAGGAGTGTAGAGTGAAATAAGAGGGGAAAGGTAGTGAGGAGCCGCAAAATTAATGCACTTGTAAGTCAGTAGGAGAAGTTTGAACTGTATGCAGAAACTGATAGGGAACCAGTGAAGTCACATGAAAAGAGGGGTTACATGAGCATAATGACACTGGTGGAAGATAAGCTGTGCAGCTGAGTTTTGAACAGATTGAAGGCTAGAGAGATGATTCAGAGGGAGATCAGTGAGGAGCAGGTTACAATAGTCAAGGCAGGAGGTGACTAGCGAGTAGATAAGTGTCTTAGTAGTTTGAGTAGAAAGGAAAGGATGAATTCTGCTGATGTTATAGAGATAGAAGCTGCAGGTTTTAGCCATCTGTTGGATGTGCCCAGAGAAAGAGAGAGTCAAAGATGATCCCAAGGTTGTGAGCTGAGGAAATGGAAAGAAGTGTAGTGTCATCCACAGAAATAAGAGAGGAAGTGGGATATTCAATGCCGGGGTCATATCTAGCCCCAGCATTGAATATCTAGGGTCATCACATAGCCCATATCTAACCAGGCAGGGCAATATTGGGCTGCTGTCCAGTTAGCGATATGCGGTTGTGGTAGGAAGGGGGTTTCCTTACAACACAGGCCAGATAGCTGTTCAGGGAAAACATAAGCAGCTTTACTTCTGTCCCAGCTTGTTAAACCTCCACAAACTGGTTCTCCTAGCCCTTCTTCCAGCCCCAGTTAAAGTTCCTATCTCAGACCTCCTTTGCATGGCTTGCCTTGGAAGAATTTCTGGCCTCACGGGCCTCTCTCCCTCCTGCCGCCTGCTGGGTTCTTAACCTCTCTCTCTGAGCCACAGCTTCCCAGTCCTGAACCCTGGGTTGCAGATTCCTTTAAAGGGGACGGTTGATAATCCCTTTGGAGAGGGACAGGTAACATTCTATATATCCCATTACAGTGATGAAAGTTAGGCCAGGGTTTCCTGTGTCTGCTTTTCACCACAAAACCAGGCAGCGGCTCAATATCGATGCTGACTGGTTTGCGATTGGCTCCACCTCCACTTAGCCCTGGAACATCCCTGACATGCCCCATGCTAAGTGGTTAGCATAGGGGCGTGTAGAGCTGTCAGCCGCGGATATTCAGTGGCACTAACCACATTGGTGCACTGAATATCCTGCTCAGGGGCATTTATATAGTTTACAGGTGTGTAAACCATATAAATGTCTTTGAATATAGGGCCCTGAATTTTTAATGTATTGGTAGAAACTCTTTAGCCAGCTCTGTTCTTCCCCACTGAAATGATATATGTCTCTTGTTGATCTGCACTCCACATGTAGGATGTTACAGTTTTTGGCTTGCAATACAATAGTCAAACCCTTGACCAGTCTTCCAGTTTTTTTAAGGTCTCTTTTCATCTTATCCATAGCCTTTTGCATGCGTATGCTCTTTCAGATTTTCATATCATCTGCAAACAGGTAGTTTCCCTTTTATCTTTTCCACAGCTATTGAAACAATGAAGAGCATTGGGCATATCATTAATCCTTCTGGCACCTGCTGGTCACTAGGCCTGAGTTTTTGTTTCATAAACAAAAGGAAAGAAAAAAATTACCTTCCATTTGTAACTCTTTTATTTTGTTTCCTGCCTGGCCCCACCAATGAAACCTGTGTCACAACATTTTTGAAAATCCCCTTCTTAGGCTTGCCTTCTACCTCTCTCATCTTCCTCCTTAATCTTACCAGATCCCCAAAGTCCAAATGGGGCAGGAGTGAGTCCAGTTGCTCCTGCCCTGCTGGTGCCATATATCAAGGAGAATGCCCTTTACTACAACACCAGCAGTGTAGGGGCTACTAGGAATCACTCCTGCCCTCTTTGAACATTGGTGATTGGATAGGATTAAGAGGTAACGGGCAGAGAAGTGGCAATTCTAGGGGGCTTTTAAAAATGTTGTTTTCAGAGGATTAATTAATAGGGTGGGGCTGGCTGCCATTTTTATTGTGCATTGTCCTGCACATGACCCTATTCCCATCATAGGCGCCACTTCTTCAGTGCAGTCACTGGTGGGGATCCCTAAGTCCCACCAGCTGAACAAATGCAGACAGCATCTTTTCTATGGTGCCCCTCCATGCCTGCTGCTGCTGCTGCTGATTCTCCCCAGCTCTGCAGCAGAGGCAGCAATCAAAGAATCCATATGCGTGGGGCCTCTGAGAGCTGTGTGCATCTGCAAGGTGCTGTAGATCATTTCTCCTCTGACACGCTTTTTGCATTAGAGAGACATGACCAAAGGAGCCTTAGTTGTGTACACAGGTCGCAGAGGCTGAGGCCTCATCATTGCTATTGATGTCACTGTCGCTGTCGTTGCTGCTGGACTGATGATATATGTCAGCGGTATCCATGAGTCAGTGGTTGGTCGGGGAAGGAAGGAGGAAGAAAAGAAGGAAATGATCAAAAGAAAGTGCTGCATAGGGAAAGGCAGATTGGGATTGGGTTGGAGGTGAAATGCAGGGACCATGTGGCAGGGGAAGGGGAAGACAGCCAAGGGTTACAAGACCTAAGAAAGGGGGAAATAGGGAGAGGCTAGACACAGGAGAGACAAGGGGACATGCTGAATACAGGTGAGGGGGCAGAGAAGTAAAAGGGTAGATACTGGACATGAGAGTGGGCATAGAAAGGAATAGAGGAAAATCTGGTCACAGAAGAGGATGGTGAATAGGGAGCAAGAGGGGAGATGCTAGATGAATATAAGGGAGGGGGCATAGGAAGTAAGAGGGGCATTGCTGGATGGACAGAGGGAAGGGGGCATAGAGAGAAAGAGGAGAAGTTCTGGATGGACACAGGAGAGGGCACAGGTACATAAGAACATAAGATATGCCATACTGGGTCAGACCAAGATCCATCAAGCCCAGTATCCTGTTTCCAACAGTGGCCAATCTAGGTCATACGTACCTAGCAGTTTCCCCAAAAGACACAGGTTCCTCAATGCTTGTACTGGGTCAAGCATTGATATCCTGGGTCCCTTCTTAATAATGGTTTATGGACCTTTCCTCCAGGAACTTGTCCAAACCTTTTTTAAACCCAGCTACACTAACGGCCTTCACTACATCCTCCGGTAACAAATTCCAGAGTTTGATTACAAGTTGAGTGAAAAAATATTTTCTTTTATTAGTCTTAAATAGTTTACTCTGTAGCTTCATTGCATGTCCCCTAGTCTTTCTATATTCTGATAATGTAAACAATCGATCTACATTTACCCGTTCCACTCCGTTCATTAATTTATAGACTTCTATCATATCTCCCCTCAGCCGTCTCTTTTCCAGGTTAAAGAGCCCTAACCTTTTTAGCCTTTCTTCATAGGAGTATCCTTCCATCCCCTTTACCATTTTGGTGGCTCTTCTCTGAATCTTTTCTAATAACTGCTATATCCTTTTTAAGATACGGCGACCAGAATTGCATACAATATTCAAGGTGCGGTCTCACCATGGAAAGAGGTAGAGGCATTCTAATATCTTTTGTTTTATTTTCCATTCCTTTCCTTATCATACCTAGCATTCTATTTGCTCTCTTGGCCGCCGCTGCACACTGGGCCGAGGGTTTTAACATGTTTTCCACAATGACGCCTAAATCTTTTTCCTGGGTGGTGGTTCCTAATGTGGAACCTTGCATCGTGTAACCATAGTTTGGGTTATTCTTCCCTAGGTGCATAACTTTGCACTTGTCCACATTAAATTTCATCTGCCATTTTGATGCCCAGTCTTCCAATTTATCAAGATCCTCTTGCAATTTTCCACAATCCTCTTGGGTTTTAACAACTTTAAATAGCTTTGCGTCATCTGCAAATTTGATAGTGAGAGGGGTGATGCTGGATGGACACAGGAGGCATGGAAAAATGGGGGGACATGCTAGACATAGGGGCAGGGCCGGTGCAAGGACTGGAGGCATCCTAGGTGGGCCCTCCATCCTGCCACTCCCTTGCTGATCCTCCCCATGCCCATTGCCACCACTGAGGCCTCTCTCTGAGGCCGACAGCTGCAACAATTGCCCCTGAAACTGCAACACAGCACTTATCCTCTGTCTCCAGGGCTGCATCGCAATTTTATTCTCTCCAATCTGCTGCTTCCACCTTGGACTTCTGGTTTTGTATAAACCAGAGGTCTGTGGCAGAGTGGGGTCGAAGTGGCAGATTGGAGAGAATAAAACAGCAAAGCAGCCCTGGAGACAGAGGAAAAGTGCTACATCACAGTTTCAGGGGCAATTGCCACTGCTATTGGCCCCAGAGAGGGGTGCCAATGGTAGTAATGGGCACACGGGTGCCCAGAAGCCCAATGCTCTAGTCAACCGCTTAGTTTGCCTATTGGTAGCACTGGCCCTGGATAGGAGTGGAAGGGGATAGGGAGATGGAAGGGACATGTTGGATACACGGAAGGAGCGAATATGGAGATTGAAAAGACAAGCTGGACACAGAGGAGGGGCATAGGAGCAAGAGGGGAGATGCTGAACACAGAGGACATAGGGAACAAGAGGGGCAATGCTGATTGGACACAAGGGGCATAGGGAAATGTTGGGGAGATGCTGAACACAAGAGACGGAGGAGATAGGGAGATGGAGGGGACATGCTGGACACATGGGAGTGGTGGATAATGAGATGTAGGGACATACTGAATACACAGGAGGGGGGAACAAGGAGATGGAGGGGACATGCTGGACACATGGGAGGACGGAGTAGGAAGATACTAGATGCAGGGGAGGGAGGAAAAAGGGAGATGGAGGGGAGATGCTGGACACAGAGGAGGAGGACATAGGGAGATAGAGGGGAGATGAAGTAGATAACTAGATAGGGGAAGAAATAGGGAGAAGAAAGGGAATTCTGAGCATGGGGGGAATAGGGAGAAAGGGGGAATGTTGGGCATGCAAAGAGGATAGGAAGGGAAAGAAAGGAGGAAGATGTTGGACATAGGGGTGGGATAGGGGGAGAACATGAAGAAAAGATGCTGGACAGGGTGAGAGGGAGGTGGCAGATGCTAAATGGGAGGGATGCTGCAAGTGGAGGGAGGGGGAGGGAGACAGATGCTGGACAATGAGGAAGAGAAAGGGGAGAGTTAGTGAAAGACAGGGAAGAAGAGAAAGACAGGGAATGGAAAGGTTAGTGTTAGAGTTGAAAAGCTGCGGGCCTGCTTCTACCCATTTACCACACCAGAACGACAGCTCTCTAAGTGACTGCCTAATTCATCTAATGGAAGCACCAGAAATATGTCAGTTTTTATAATTTACATGTGTATATTTATATGCCTCTTTCTATTTGTCTGCAGTTGCACTGCATGCAGAGTCTGGCTTCTTGGAGTTTCAGTTTAATTTTTATTTATTTTAAAACGTTTGTTAACCACCTTATGCACATGACATTCAAAGCTGTGTACAGCAGATAAAAAAACCCAACAATATTCCCCCACTAGCTCCTCCCAGCAGGACTCCCAAACACCTCAAAATTAAAAATAGAATTAAAAATTAAAATAAAATATATAAAGAGACAACTGCTGCCAACTTCTGGACGGTCTATCAAGCCCTAGTAATCCCACATTTTGACTATGCCAACGCAATACTACACGGACTCCCGAAGAACACGCTGAATCCTCTGCAGCCGGCAATGAATGCAGCTGCATGGTCCTGCACGGAGCCTCCAGGAGAGAGCACATAACCCCTATATTGAAACACCTGCACTGTAGACTCTCCTTCAAAGTTCTTTTGATGACCTACAAAGCCATCAACAAGTGCTCTTCCACCTCCCCCACAGACCTCTTCCAGACCAGCCCCCTCAACCGAGCTAGGAGATCAGCCGCTGCCAATACTCTGATACTCCCGAAGGCGATTACGAAATGTTCTCAGGCAACAAGAAACAGAGCCTTCGCACTGTATGCACCCACATGCTGGAACGCCCTGCCCCCGGCCATCCGTGCCATCACCGACCTTGTCCAGTTTAGGAAGTCACTGAAGCACTATCTCTTCCTCCAGCACTTTACAGACCTAGATGCCATCTCACAGCCTGTCACACTCAGGAACCAGGCTGACATCCCCAAAGCATCCACTATGCCCATCTGCAGCCCCGCCCTCTAGACTCCAATACCCCGGCAGGAACAATGTATACCTACTCTAACCTGCCAATCTGTATATAGTCAGGCCAACCTGTAAATAGCTGTAAGCTGTCCACGTAGCCAGTGACAGCCAGTTTTGTCTGTACATAGTTACCCTATTAGCCTTGTTAGAAACCCCTGTTCATTGTAAGTCCAGTGTAGGTCCTGCCTGCACTGCACAAATATGTTTTCTGTAAACCGTGCTGATTTTAAAGAGCGCGGTATAAAACCAATGTTAAATAAACTATTTGCCCCACTGGACCAACAACCCCCATGCAATACTACCCACCAACCAATCCATCAACCTGTTGGAAAGAGCAAGGTCTTCAGCTGCCTCTGGAATGCACAAGGCAGATGGCAAAACATTCCAAAGAGTTATGGCTGCCACGGAAAAATCCATGCTTGCCAGCACTTGGTAGGCCCTAGGATGATCAACAACTGCGCCCATGTAGACTGCAGAGTCTTCCCAGGCTGATACTATCGTATCAACTCCTGTAGATAACAAGGCCCTGAGCCCCATAACAACTTGAAGACAAGCGTCAGTACTTTGAAAATACACCTTTGCCTAACAGGTAGCCAGTGCATCTGAAACAGAACCCCTGCAAATGAATGATACTTCCCTAATCCCATAACAGTCTGGCCACCACGTTCTGGACCATCTACAACTTTCTCATCAAATAACTCAGCAGCCCAACATATAGGGCATTACAATAGTCAAGCCAGGGTAACACCAAAGCCTGCACCACCATGCTTAAGGCTATCTAAGAATGGCGATCTAAGAACAACTGAAGCTGTTGCACAGCTCGCAGATATCCATAGATTGTCTGGACAACCTGGGACACTTGCTAATACAGACATAGATCTGCATCCAGGAGGACCCCCAGCTCCCAGATCTCCCCTCTTCAGTCCAGGCGAATTCTCCCAATGGAAAGACTGCAGATTTGCATCCGTCAGCACCCCACACAAGAGTACCTCAGATTTGATGACATTAAGAGCGAAAACAGTGCGCCTGTAACCATGCAGCAATATCTTCCAAGCACTAATTGGCACACTGAATACCACAGTCTCTTCATTATCCTCAACAATAATCAACTGAATTATCGGCATACAAAAAACCTAAGAACCCATATCTTCGACAAATGCTGCCTATTGGACTCATATAAATATTAAACAGGACTAGAGACAAAGCCGACCCTTGTGGAACCCAACTAGCTCCCGCACCATAGAAGACTGAGCCCCCTCCCCTCAACGTACCTGAAACCGCCTGTCAGACAGAAATGAAGTCATCCATTGGAGGACCGTTGTACCCATTCCTAAGGCACGACAACATGCCACCAGAATATCCCAGTCTATCAGATAAAATGCTACGGATAACTCTAACGTCACTACAGAGCAGTTTTTCCCCCATCCTTTGCCTTCCCCAATAGGTCCAGAATTCCTGATGTTGGCCTGCCCCCAATCCATCCCCCCCTTCTTGACCCAAAATCTCAGTCAGCTGATGTAAAAACACCTTCTCCATAACCTTAACCAGATTCGGCAAAGAACACTGCAAGTCCGTTGCTTCTTGGGGATTGGAGTAATGATAGCCTCCTTGAGTTCCATGGGGTAACACCCCTGACACAGGGAGGTACTGACCAAGTCAGTCAGCCACGCCAAGACTACTCCAGAGCTCTGCGCAAGAGCTGCGCAGGGACAGGATCCAAATACATCCATGTTAGATGACAGTAGCCCCTGGAGCAGCTCCTGCACATCAGCCACTGAGACACCTGAGAAGGACGTCCACTTCACCCCTCTCCCAGGATCTCCATACCCAACCTGCCCCCCTTTATCCATAATCCCTCCATCTTAACCACCAAATAATCTGCAACCTGATTAACATCCACAATCCCAACCCCCCATCCCAAACACACCCTGTCTCAAAAGTTGGCATGCCACACGAAAAACTACCTGCAGCTTATTACCAGTAGCCAGAATCTGGGTAGCGCATACCTTTCTCTAGCCTTCTGAAGGCAATGGTGATGGTGCCAAAGCAAGAAGTGACATTCTAACTGGCGCACCTCTTGCTTTGCACCACGCATGCAGCTCCCTGGAGAACCAGACTCTATTCTGCATCCAGTCTTCCCTACCCACACATATCATATTGGTGCCACATCCTCTAATGCAGCAGCCACAGCCCCATCCACTCCCGTACTTGATCCCCCACAGAATACACCACCTCTTCCGTCCTATTTCCCACAGCCATGGACCAAAGCCCAGCCTCATCAATAGTCCCACACCTCCCACACAATACCAGCTCTGCAACCCGCCCCCCCATACCCTTCCAGATGAAAGCAGAAAGGATCAAAAAATGATCTGACCATGGAACAGGGACTCCCATTTGAAGCTCCATACCCCATTGTCTCCAAAACCCCTGACCCAAATATTCAATCTAAGGTATTCCCCTGCCAAGGAGTAGGTGCACAGATCAATTGCTGCAGTCCCATATCCGATAGAAGCAATAAAAAAACTGTACTGCACTCCTAGGACTCACTAAATTAAAATCCCTGGGCTCACTAAATTAAAATCCCCAAGCACCAAGAGATCTTGAAACTCCAAATGGGTCAGAGCAATCCTACGCTCTAGTACGCCCCATTGATCCTGGGATAGCACCGGATGGCAATACAGTGGAAGAAAGCCAATTGAAAAGGTTCCACTCTGCTGAACGGAAGGCCTATCAACCACCATTCTCTGAGTTGCTGCCTGCTGCATTTTGTCTACATGTTTCTATTTTTAGGTTGTGGTCACTTATTCTGTACTTGATGAAGGTCTATCTATCTATCTAAGTGTGTGATTGGGGCCAAGTGGCTTGTTCAATTTTCCTGGTAGATGTATGGATGTTGTAGGGCTCACTGCAATATTTACAGTGCTACCTTTTTCTAGGTAGGTTTCTTGTTGTATGAACTTTGGAAATTAGTGCTCTTATAGAATGGTAGTTTTGCACTATAGGCCCTGTGCTATGGTTCTCACCTTTCCTTTTAGTTCCTTGTGTGAAGTCGACTGCAGGGTGTTGGTGGGGTTAGGGAGTGAAATAAGGATTGTCTTTGAGATCTGCAATTTTGTATTCCCAGTTCTGCAGTCTGAAATTTAAAATATTTTGCCAGTTAGAGTCAAGGAAAGCTCAAATTTTAAGGGAACATTTAAAGGAACAATTTTGTTTTGAGGCCTGATAACTTCACAATTACTGATTTCTGGGCTTTTCCAGCTCTGGCACAGTCTAACGTAGCCTGTGTACCATGATCTCAAATTCAGGGTTATTTTTCTTATTTCATATCTTCCTTCCTTATGATTAACCTGGTCATAGCATGGACCAAATAAATCCAGTATACAAACTTGTATACAGATGAGCCAGTGGATATGGAAATATGTATGCAAATGAAGCTTTGCAGTGAGGCTCCGCACATGGTCTTGCTTCACCCTTGAGCCGTCTGTGACTGGAATCCATAAGAAATGGCATGCACAAAAAATAAAAAAGGCCCCAAATATTCAAAAAGAGTACACATTTTTAAAAAATGAAAATTCAAAATGAATATTCAAATGAAAGACATTTTTAAAAATTGAAGATTTTTGCCGGCATGATCATTACCTTCCATTCAGCAGAGTGGAACCTGTCATCCATCACTCTCCAAGCTGCTGCCTGCTGCATTATCAGCTCCTCACCCAGTTTTCAAATTCTGCATCCACTTCTAGTATGGAGAACCCGCCCGCCAGTCTCCCGTATACAACAATGTAAAAGGCCTTACTGAAATCCTGATAGGTAAAATCTATTGCAATCATCAATCCCTTTTTTCACAAAAAACTTGTTTGATCTTTAAAATAAGCTATTTGATGTGATGGATAAAACCATTTCCTCAGCCCCCTCTTCTATAATTTTAGCAAGTTAGAATATCCTAGGAGCTGCTTCAGAGGTGGGGGTCTGTTTAGGGTGGCTACTACACATCCATACAGTGCAGAACATGACCTTGTTAAAAGAGACAGAAAACATTCCCATCTCCAAAAAATTCAGCCTTCCTTTACTTCCCTTATCATTGACTGTCAGTATCAGTGTTGGCAAGCTAGCAGCATGGTGGCACAAAAGAATGCACACTCCCGGCCTACGGTTGCCCTTGTGCTCCCTGATTACTAAGCAAGCACAAACCATTGTGGAAGGGCAGCCAAGGGGACATGGAGCATTTGATCACCAAGTCCTCACCCTGCTGACTTACAATATACTTCCCACAGTATACAAACTTAGTTTAAAAAAATATAAACTATAAACTGCCAAGAGAAAATGAGAGGAAAATGAAGGAGAGAGACAGATTACGGGAGAGAAACCTGAGGAGAATAGCGGAGAACACACACCAGAGGAAACGGGGGGAGGGGGAGGGGAGATATATGGAGAGATACATAAGGGAAAGGAGGAGGAGAGATAGGAAGGACCATGAGGAGAGACAGAAAATAGTGTAAGTATAGGAGAGGCAGGAGGAGGAGGATGTGAAGAGGAACCTCTGGGAGTGAAGAGACGGAGAAGAACTTGAGCGGTATGAAGGATATGAAATTAAGAAGGAAGGAAGAGATGGAGAGCTAACCTAAAGGAGAGCAGGGGGAGATTGGGAAGTATCTGCACTGAAAGAAAGGAGTGGAAGTTGATGGACAGATACCTGGGTAGTGAAGATAGAGAGGAAACTGGAAGGACCTGAGATAAGTGAGAGAGAGAGAGAGAAAAAAGAGAAGTGGCAGTATAGAGGATTATATTATCTGCATTCCTTCTTCTTTCAAAATCTTAGGTGCACAAAATCCAGCCAAATTTCTTTTTTTTTGTCATGTTTAGACACAGGTCTAGCATAACAAGCTGTTTGGTTGTCTGTCTTGACTAGACTTTAAACTCTGATGAGCAGGAACCGTTTCTTACATGTCTCTGCACAGCGCTGTGTATGCCTTGTAGCGCTATACAAATGATCAGTAGTAGTAATAATGATCAAGCAGATTAAGAGGCTGCCTAGGGTGGCAGCTTTTGGAGGCGGTGCCGGGGTAGCTTGTTTTGAACTACTACTAGGCAGGCATGAAGTAAATCAAAACACATAAATGAAGAACAGCTCAGTCAAACCAAATCAATTGGTCCTGGCAGCCACCCAAACTCCAGAAGCCATCACCATGTACTGTTTTACCTATGGGGAGGGCAGGCATTGCGAATAGCCCATTTACTCAGGTAAATGGCTTTTGGAAATTGCCCTCATTGTGTATTAATGTTGAACAGCATGATATCCAGTTAAACATTTGTACAGGATCATTCTGGGAGGGTGGTATTGAGGTGATCATGATTGTTGAATTTTACTATCAAAATCTTAAGAGAGGGTGCCTAGGGGCTTGAAAGTTAGTGGGGTGAGGGATAGACACAAGGCTCAAAATTCTCTAGGGTGCCTAGTATGGACAGACAGAAAGGCAGGGCAATAGTGCATCCTATTAAGTAGGACGTAGGACAATTAAAAAAACAAACAAACAAACAAATAGAACAAAACAGTCTTGCCTAAATTAGGCCATCTGATCATCCTAAATCTGTCACTGACCTTTCTTTACCTTTGAACACAGTAGAAAACTCAGAATATACATGTTATCATCCCTAGTTTTAACAGATAACAACATAATCTTTTTAAACTAGTTTGTGATAGCTTCAGTAACACATTTGGTTGGGAATGAGGCAGATAGACCGATGCAGTGGAGTGTAATAGGCTTTGCCCGTAGGTTAGCTTGGCTTTTGCACACAATTTTCTGTGCAGCCCATATAGAAAGGAGTTTTGCTTAGGAGCAGCAGATATTAGCACACAGCACATTTAAATCCATGGTAATGAGTCAATGAACTATTCAGCGCAGATGCAGAGTATGCAGAAGCCCAGAGGGCTGAGTTCAAGCCTGAGGAGTAAAGGATTAGCTCATTGTTCTGCAGTTAGAGCTAATGAGGAATTTAATGCCTGTTTCTTTTAATTTTTTTACCACAAATATACAGGACCCACAATTTTTTCTAGCTTTGCTTAAGGAGAAAAATAAAAAATACAGCAGGGGATGAGGAGCCGAGGAAGAGGTGTATCAAAACAAATAGTTTTATGTGCATATGCTGGAATGCTACTTTACACATAAACATCTATAATATTGATGTAAATCCATGCACATGTGCACAAGTGCTAATACAATATTTTGGGCACAAAATATAGCTGCTGCTAGCACAGATCCATGTGCACATATGTCCAGTGTGCTCTCCTTGTGTGTAACATAAGAACATAAGATATGCCATACTGGCTCTGACCAACATCCATCAAGCCCAATATCCTGTTTCCAACAGTGTCCAATCCTGGTCACAAGTACCTAGCAGTTTCCCAAAAAGACACACAGGTTCATAATGCTTGTATTGGGGCAAGCAGTGGATTTCTCCGGTCCTCTATAATAGTGGTTTATAGACCTTTCCTCCAGGAACTTGTCCAAACCTTTTTTAAACCCAGCTACGCTAACAGCTTTTATTACAAACTCGGTAATGAATTCCAGAGTTTCATTAAGCGTTGAGTGAAAATATTTTCTCTTTGTAGTCTTAAACGGGTTACACTGTAGCATCATTGCATGTCCCCTAGTCTTTCTACTTTTTGATGGCATAAAGAACCGATCTACATTTACCCGTTCCACTCCATTCATTAATTTATAGATCTCTGTCATATCTCCCCTCAGCAGTCTATTTTCCAGGTTGAAGATCCCTAACCTTTTAAGCCTCTCCTCATAGGGGAATCCTTCCATCCCCTTTACCATTTTGGTGGCTCTTCTCTGTGCCTTTTCTTATTCCGCAATATCCTTTGTAAAATATGGTGACCAGAATTGCACACAATATTCAAGGTGCGGTCAGACCATGGAACAATACAGAGGCATTATAATATCCTTTGTTTTATTCTCCATTCCTTTCCTTATGATTCCTAGCATTCTATTTGACTTCTTGGCTGCTGCTGCACACTGACGGAGGGCTTCAAAGTGTTATCCACGATGATGCCTAAATCTTTTGTCTGGGTGTTGGTTCCTAATGTGGAACCTTGCATTGTGTAACCACAGTTTGGGTTGTTCTTTCCTAGGTGCATAACTCTGCACTTGTCCACATTAAATTTCACCATCCTTATTTGGCCGCTGTTTCATCTACCCTGTGGGTGCTTTGGCGCTGACCTGTGATGTCTACATTTCTCCTTATAAAATCTGGGTTGTGTCAAGGGATGCCGGAGAGTGAGAAACCATCCTTACTTGGCTGCTGTTTCATCTAACCTGCAGGCGCCTTGGCACTGACCTGTGACGTCTACATTTCACCTTATAAAATCTGGGCTGTGCCGCGGGATGCGGCTACAGGCATGTCCCTCAGGTGCATGCCCAAAGTGGCAGGACACACCCCTTGGGCGTCCCTTTGGCACACTTCGGAGCACGAAGGATGTGACCGATTTCTAAGCTATGGGGAAGTGTAGGAGGATTTTTCCAGCTGTACCAAATATGAAATCTTCTAAGATTGAAGGTCCTCTGGACAGGCATCTGATAAGGTGGGTTTTGTAGGACAGTAGTCCTGAGTCATCTCAGTGGGAGCTACCTTTTTTCTTAAGTTCTCATGCAAATGGTGAGAGAGCAGCCTTGTGAGGGAGCTGCCACGGTTCTTCTTTGCCACGGAGCAACGTGGTCGGCTGGAGCCAGGTGCCTGCGGAGACAGCTGCAGGCAGAGAGTGGTCGCCCCTGGTGTTGAGGACCCCCCACGAGACCTAAAAAGCACAGCGGGTGCTGTGCCTCGCTGGTGAGAGAGCAGCCTTGTGAGGGAGCTGCCACGGTTCTTCTTTGCCACGGAGCAACGTGGTCAGCTGGAGCCGGGTGCCTGCGGAGACAGCTGCAGGCAGAGAGTGGTCGCCCCTGGTGTTGAGGACCCCCCACGAGACCTACAAAGCACAGCGGGTGCTGTGCCTTGCTGGTGAGAGAGCAGCCTTCTGAGGGAGCTGCCACGGTTCTTCTTTGCTGCGGAGCAACGTGGTCGGCTGGAGCCGGGTGCCTGCAGAGACAGCTGCAGGCAGAGAGTGGTCGCCCCTGATGTTGAGGACACCCCACGAGACCTTCAAAGCACAGCGGGTGCTGTGCCTCGCTGGTGAGAGAGCAGCCTTGTGAGGGAGCTGCCACGGTTCTTCTTTGCCGCGGAGCAACGTGGTCGGCTGGAGCCAGGTGCCTGCGGAGACAGCTGCAGGCAGAGAGTGGTTGCCCCTGGTGTTGAGGACCCCCCACGAGACCTACAAAGCACAGCGGGTGCTGTGCCTCACTGGTGAGAGAGCAGCCTTGTGAGGGAGCTGCCGCGGTTCTTCTTTGCCACGGAGCAACGTGGTTGGCTGGAGCCGGGTGCCTGCGGAGACAGCTGCAGGCAGAGAGTGGTCGCCCCTGGTGTTGAGGACCCCCCACGAGACCTACAAAGCACAGCGGGGCTACACGCGGCCTGCAGGGTCACGTCCTAAGGGGCGAGTCACAAGGGGCTAGGCTTGCTCCTTGTGTGCTCCTTTGGTGCTCTTTTGGTGATCTTAGGAGCGTCAGCAGTTGTGTGTTTGTTCATGGGGAAACGGAAGGCAAAATCAACTGCTAAAGCACCGTCCGGAGAGGGAGGTAAGGTGTCCGGTCCCATGGACAAGCATGTCACTGCCCTTCCACTTGCTAGCCAGTCCTTGGATGGGGCCTCGTTGAGCCCAGACATCCGGACACCACCTCCTTTCCCCCAGCCTTCTCATTCGTCTACTCCTTTGAAGTTACCTTCACAAGTTATGTCTCCTGTATTAGTCCCTGTGGACCCTGCTACATCTGAAAATGTTTGTTTACCACTTAAAAGTGAGGTGACTCTTTCGGATATTTGGTCAATGCTTCAAAAGATTGAGACTCGATTGACTACCACTGTTACCTCTTTATGTAATTTCTCACATGATGTTGTCACAAAGGTTAAAGTGATTGATAATCAAATGACCGATGTTGTTGGTTCCTTGACCCTGGTGGATTCTCAGCTCCAATCGTATAAAGATTCTCATCTTGGTTTTCTTAGAGATATCTCTTCTGTTTCTTATCGCTTGGAGTTGCTTGAAAATCACCAGCGGGCTAGGAACCTTCGCTTTTTGAATTTTCCTTCCACCCGCTTGCTTTCTCCTGAGATACTATTAAAAAAGTATTTGTCTGAAATCTTACATTTGAAGGACTCTGTGGATATTGTGCAAATGTATTCTTTTTTTCCTAATGTTGGGGCCTCGGGTCATGCTAAGGATGAACTTCCTTTGAATGACTCAGTAGGTCCTAATCTTACAGAGTTTTTGCAGGATTCACTCGATGTCATTCCAAAGCGTTGTACTTTGGTGGTGACTTTTGGGTCTGAATCACTTAAGTTGAGAATCATACGTGCTTACTTTAAATGTAAAGATGCTTTGTTTTGTGGGTATAAGCTTCAGGTTTTCCCAGATGTGGGCAGGGTCACCCAGGCTCGACGGAAGCAGTTCCTCGAGCTCAGAGCTAGAGTTGTGGCTCTGGGGGCTTCCTTTTTTTTGAAGTTTCCCTGCCGTTGTTTAATAACTTATGAAGGTCATGATTATGTTTACATTGATGTGGCTCATTTGTGTCAGTTTCTTGTGGATAAGGAGGGAGTAATTAGGCGGGAAGATGTGTAGGTGAGTTGGCTCTTTATTTTGGCTCCATGATTTGGAGTTTTATTTACTCCTTTTTTCTTCTTTTAGATTTTTCTAGTCTCTCTTTGGGGAGTATGTGGTTCTCTCTCTTCCTTGATGTGTTTTGCATGATGTGTTTGATATATTGATCTTGAATGTATTATTCTGTTGGTTGGATTTTTTCTTTTGTATATTTATATTTGTATTCAAGAAAATCTAAATAAATAATTTTAAAAAAAAAGTTCTCATGCAAATATGTGGATGCTTAGCGAGGGAAAGGTTATGGCTTTTTTGACCCAGATCATTTGGTAGATTTCCTTAGTACGCATGAGTCTCAAAATTCTGTAGCAATGAGTTAGTATATGGGGGGTAAATGAATATAAAATGATATGCTGCCTTGTTTTTTTTTTAAGTGATTTATTGACCTTATAGGTTTGGGTTTTTTTCTCCTTAATGAGGTTCTCTCTTCCTTAATGTGGACTTATATGCATTTTATGTGTTAATTAAGAAGGCTGGATTGTTCTGGTTTTAATGTTTTCTTTGATATTTTTCTTTGCATTCTTTTCTTTGTGATAACTGTTTTGTTATTATCATTTAAAATTGCAATAAAAAAATTCATCTGCCATTTGAACATCCAGTCTTCCAATTTATCAAGGTCCTCTTGCAATTTTTCACAATCCTCTTAAGTTTGAACAACTTTGAATAATTTTGTATCATCTGCAAATTTTATTACCTCACTCGTTATTCTCATTTCCAGGTCATTTATGAATATGTTCAAAAACAGAGGGCCCAGCACAGATCCTTGGGGTATTCCACTATTCCCCTTTCTCCATTGGGAAAATTGGCCATTTAGCCTTACCCACTGCTTTCTATCTTTTAACCAGTTCCTGATCTACAATAGTGCACTGCCTCCTATCCCATGACTTTTTAATTTCCCCAAGAGGCTCTCATAAGGGAGCTTGTCAAAGGCTTTCTAAAAATCCAGATACAGTATATCGACCAGATCACCTTTGTCTACCTGTTTATTTACACCTTCAAAAAAATATAACAGATTAGAAAGACAAGACCTTCCTTGGCTTTCTCCCATTAAACCATGACTATCTACATGTTCAGTAATTTTGTTCTTTATAATGGTTTCTACCATTTTGCCTGGTACTGACGTTAGGCCTTACTGGCTTGTAGTTTCACGGATCACCCCTGGAACCCTTTTAAAAATTGGCGTTACATTGGCCATTCGCCAGTCTTCGGTATTACAGATGATTTTAATGATAATTCACAGATTACTAATAGTAGGTCTCCAATCTCATATTTCATATCTTTCAACGCACTTGTATGTATACCATTCAGTCCAGGTGATTTGCTACTCATTAGTTTATTAAATAGTTGTAATACATCGTCCCAGTTTATCGATATTTCTTTCAATTCTTCTGATACATCACTTTTAAATACTATTTCAGTCATGGGTAACTTCCCTACATCTTCTTTAATAAAGACCAAAGAATTCCGTCTCTCCGCTATGGCCTTGTCCCATCTCAATAACCCTTTTTACCCATCTATCATTTAATGGTTCAACTGACTCTCTCACGGGTTCTTTGCTATGAATGTACTTGAAAAAGTTTTTATTATGCATTTTTGCTTCCACAGAAAACTTTTTTTCAAATTCTCTCTTTGCTTGCCTTATCAATGCTTTGCATCTAACTTGCCAATGCTTATGTTGTCATCATTTGACTCCTTTATCCATTTCCTCAAAGATGCTTTTTTGGTTACAACAGCCTCTCTGTCTTCAACTTTAAACCATGCTTTTTGGTCTTCCTTCCAGTTTTCTGGAAAAGAGCTGGTCTGTGCTTCCAAGATAGTATTTTTAAACACCCATGCTTGATGCAAATCTTTAACCTTTGCTGCTGCTCCTTTTCGTTTTTTCTTATTTTCCTCATCTTATCATAGTCTCTCTTTTGAATGTTAAAAGGCAGTATTGTGGATTTCCTTGCTGTCCTTCTTCCATTTATTAAATCAAACGTGATCATGCTATGATCACTATTAACAAGTGTCCCCAGCACCCTTATATCTTGCACCAGATCTTGTGTTCCACTAAGGACTAGGTGCAAAATGGCCTTCCCTTTTGTTGGTTCATGAACCAGCTGTTCCAAGAAGCAGTCATTTATTTCATCTATTTATTTATTTATTTACATTCTCTTAGATACCGCGCTATTCTGCATCAGTGCAGTTTACATTGAACAAACTGAAATTACATTGAACAGGGCATTATAACTTGGAGATAACTATCTAGAAACTTTATCTCCCTAGCATGTCCTGCTGTGACACTGGCCCAGGCGATACCGGGGTAATTGAAATCACTCATTATTACTGTGTGGTAACTTTTGTTAGTTTCCCTGATTTTTTTTTAGCATTTCTTCATCCATTTGTTCATTCTGGCCCGGCGGTCGGTAGTATGCCCCCACTGCAATCGCCTTCCACTTTTCACATGGAATTTTGATCCACAGAGATTCTACAGTGTACTTTGTTTCCTGCAAAACTTTAATCCTGTTGGACTCAATGCCCTAACATAAAGTGCAACCCCCCCACACACCACACCACACCACACCACACCACACCACACCACACCACACCACCACTTTGATCCACTCTATCATTGTGATATCATTTGTACCCAGGTATCACAGTGTCGCAGTGGTTGCCCTCCTTCCACCAAGTCTCTGAGATACCAATCATATCTAACCTCTTATTTAGGGCTATACATTTTAACTCTCCATTCTTATTTTTTAGACTTCTAGCATTTGCATATAAGCATTTTAAAGGATGAATTTTATTCATATTCATCTGGCTGTTGGTAGACAGAAGTAATTTGGAATCTTTAAACTCTGTCTTCTCTGTAATGAAAGGCATTTGGGTTACTTTTGTCTTTATTGGAACCTCTCTGTTGATATTTATTCATTTAACATCTTTTTTATACCACCTTTCTACTAGTCAAGACTGTTTACAAAAGCTTAAGTAAATTTTACTCCCACATGTAAATACTAACATAAAGTAAACTTATTTGCATATTTAACAGACAGGCAGCTGCGTTAACTTCAGTCTTTTGCTAGTATCCTTCAAGGATACATCTTTCTGAACCATCTGCTCTTGGGCAACTGTCGGCTTTCCCCTATTATCTACTTAATAAAGCTGCTCTATCTCCTCTATAAAGGCAAATGCTAGCAGCCTGGTTCCATCCTGGTTAAGGTGGAGTTCATCCCTTCAGAAAAGCCCCTCCTTTCCCCAGAATGTTGAACAGATCCTAATAAATCCAAAACCCTCTTCTTTGCACCATCGTCTCATCGATGCATTGAGACTCCAGAGCTCTGCCTGCCTTTTGGGTCCTCTGCGTGGAACTGGAAATATTTCTGGGAAAGCGATGCTGGAAGTTCTGGATTTCAAATTCCTACTTAAAAGCTTAAATTTTGACTCCAGAACCTCCCTCCCACATTTTCCTATTTCATTGGTAGCAACATGTGCCAAGACAGCAGACTCCTCCCCAGCGCTATCTAAAACCTTGTCTAGGTGGTTTTGCTACCTTTGCACCAGACAGGTATGTTACCAGGCAATCCTCACGGCCACCAGCCGCCCAGCCATCTACATGCTTAATGATCAAATCACCAACTACAATGGCTATTCACATGGCCCTGGAGAAAGCTCCTTGGTGCGAGAGGGTTTTACATCACCTGGAGGACAGATCCTAGCTACAGAATCATTTCCTGCCACACCAGGGTGATGCTCTCCTGTCACGTGACCTCTGTCCTCCATGGCAACAGGGAACCTGCCAGACTGGAAGGGGGACTTCAATATTACGTCCCTGTAGGTCTCATCTATATACCTCTCTGTCTTCTCTATGTCCTCCAAGTCTGCCACTCTAACCTCCGGAGATCAGACTCATTCCCTGAAAGCAAAGAGCTCCTTGCACCTGGTACACATGTAAAACCCCTTACCAACTAGGAGAAAATCACACATGTGACACTCTGGGGTATGTTTACTAAACTGCGTTAGTGCGATTCGCGTTAGGAGCCGCAGTAGAGACATAAATCCCAAATAAGGACATGGGCGGTACATCGTTACCAAGAACGCCCCGAGAACGCGCGTTACAAGGCGCCATAAATGAACGAGCGCTACAGGGCACGTTACCGCACGTTAATCTTAAGAAGGCGCACAGGCATACAAGCACAGCAACAGAGCTGTAGCACAATGGTTACAACACTGACTGATGGTACAGGGGTCATGGGTTCGATTCCCCAGTGGGCCTAATGTATAAGGCTGTCTGAGGCAGCACCCTTTACATTTAAGTAGTGATTGTTGAGGCATTTGCCATGTATTTTAATTAGTGCTGCCAGCAAACACACCCTCACGGTGGCATAACCTAAGGTGCCGCATAAGGCACCCCATAAGGCACTCCATAGGGCACATTATAAAGTGTACTGTCCGCCAAGGCACCCTATAATGTCCCCTATAGGACACCTTATAAGGCTGTGAACAAAGCCCAGGCTGGCTGCAGAAGAACTGCACGGCACCACACAAACTGTCTGCTGTGGTAACCAGGATAGGGTTAACCCACCCGTACCCATGATGCACTGCACATGCAAATCAGCAGACAAGAGATGGGCACAAGACTGGGTATGCTCCCCCACAGCACCTCGGCCTGGTAGGGGCAACAGACCGTGTGTGGCACTGCCACAGAGGAGCCACAGACAGTCACATTGTGCGGGTACTGTGCCCACCCTGAGGTTGAGGTGGGGCGCCCAGCACCAGGTCCACAGCACCTTTCATGGCTGAAATATGCCATGCTGCAGGTCCCCATCAGTGTGTGATAGGTAGTTCCGTTAGACACACCTAGGATACATCTGTGTCCTGCTGTATGTCTTGGTCATGTCTAGTCCTTATGGGCGATGATGCACCCAGAATAGTGCATATCCTGTGTTGGTGCCATGGTTACCTGCTGTAGGTGAAGGGGGGGGGTGTATGAACCCATAGGCAGATTATGTACCACCACACAACCTACCCTATGAGGCTCAGGGTTGGAAACAGGATCACCCACCAATAGATCCACAGTCTACCTCCCTTCAATGGTAGCAGTAGAGGGGACCATCAACCCCAGTCCTGCTGGGGAAGAGACAGAGCGGTACACATCCATAACGCAATAGCAGACAGACGGCAGGCCTGGAAATGCTCAGTTGCCCCCCACCATTATCTGACATTCTCCAGCAGCAAGCTTCCAGCCACTGCACCCTGCAAGGTGTTCCAGCAAGACACATACTAGCTGCAGACAGTCCGCCAGCTAGTCCATAGTGCATGGTCCTGGAGGAGATGCATGTACCCAGAACGGGGATGTCAGCATACACACCAAGCAGATAAGTCAGTGATTGGGCCCCAAAAGAAAACCCATAAATATCACATGAGAGAAATGCTATATAGCACTATGGGGAAACCTAGCCATGCCATGGTCACTGCTCAGTCAGGGTGAGAGTGACCTCCCAGCAGGACATGCTATGACCACACTATCCGTGCAGGTGGTACCGGGCACTACAATGTCAGAGCCATTGCCCTATGCCCAGTGCAGATGCGGCCAGGCCAGGCCACCCTATCCAGGCTATTCCCACGGTACCTTGCTCCTCATTATGCACATTGGCAGGCCAATACTGGCAACAGTGCTAGCAGAGTGGGCTGTGGAGGGTGTTGGCGCCACCACACACTGGATAGACAGACACACACTCCCCACACCTATGCCAGCATTGTGCAACTATAGAGGTGTTAGGCAGCCCAGGCCACCGCACCAGTCCTGGGCACAGTGCAGGCATGGCTATGGTACGCAATACTGTAGGAGTCACTCCCCAGGTTGGTAAACACTGTCAGACACAAGACCTGTAGCACACTCCACAGACATCAGAAAGGTTGCTATGATGCAGCTCATTCAGAAAATTGTACTTAACATAGGAATTGCTATCTGTCAGTAATCATAGCAACCTTTTGATAGATGTGTACCATATTCCCAGGTTTAGGGTGGCATTACTAAGGTATGCAAGTGCTAGTATTGGGAGATGCATGCAGAGCCCAAAGTCCTGCCTCTCCAGGAGGCTTTGGGTAATGGGGCCTGTGGGTGCGGGTGTGTCTGCCCCTGTTGGCTGCTGCTTTACGGCAGAGGTTCCCAACTTCAGTCCTGCGGTGCCAAACACTGTTCGGGTTTTCATGCTGTCCCTCATGAATATGCATGAGATACATCTGCATACAATGGGGGTGGCGCATAGAAATGCAGCACAGGCATCTTTATCAGAGGCAGCATGGAACCGGAATGGTGTTTGGCCCTCCAGGACTGCATTTGGGAGACTCTGCTCTAGGTAATGTGCATGTTTATGGTGTCTGTGCTCTGTAGGGTAAAATGTAGGTGTCATGGGCATGTTTACGTCATCTGCAATAAAGGTGCTGTCTGTATTAGCACGTTGTAGTAGTGGGTAAAATATGGGGACTGGGTTGGCAGGAACCACAGCTGGGACTTGAACCTGTGACCCTCTGCTTCTGAATACACTGGTTTTGTGCACTGCACCACCTTGTTGTCACAGAGTCAGTACATTCCTTGGTGATACCATGACTGTTCGTCAGACAGGGCCCGTCTGTTGCAGTACACGGCACACACCTACACAGGGCTAGGCCACGGTCTGCTCTGGGCAGCTGCCACTGCCCCCTCCACCACCAGTATCCCTCAGCCACCATGCTGACATGCCCTTCTGCTGGTGGTGATGGTGGTGCGCAGTCTCAGGCCATCCAGTGTGCAGGTAGGCGGCTGCCTATGGTGCAGGTTCTGGGGTAGGGGTGCCTGCATAGACGTCCACGCTCCCCCCCCAGCCCCGCCTGCCAATGTTCTGTGCCCTTGGGGGTAGCTGTTGGGTACTATCCCCTGTGACACTGTGGGGAACACAGTCGTGCCCATGTTGGGTCTTCAGCAGTTGCTGTCTGGCTGCTCTGCTGTTTCAGCATTCGTATGGGCCAGCTAGGCATCACTCTAGTCCGCACTGTGGCCCAGCTGCACCACAGCATGTGCCGCCTGCGGCCCTCTGTATCCCCTTTTCCGGCATCTGTCCAATTACCATTCCGACATGCCCGCCCTGATGTTGTGGGACATGTGCATGCCATAGGAACCCTGTCCGATGGAGTGGAAAACCCTGAGCAGCGTTATTTCACTGTGGGCTCATTCACCTTGTATGGGGACGGAGTGTAGACCCTTCCACGATTTATATCTTTTCTATGGAGCTTTCTCGGGGGGGGGGGGGGGGTTTATGGTTCTCATTAATACCACTATTGGCCAGCTTGGTTATGTTTTTATTCCAGTTTGTTGAGGTCATTTTCAGTGTTTATGTGCCCTTTTGTTCTGTGCACATGTATCACACTTATCACTTTTTGTAGGTTTCCCTGCCTAGGCTGTACATTGCTGACACTGAAATGGTTTCTCTCCCCTGTAATGTGCATTTAACGGCAGGTTTTCATTCGCGTTAGGATTTAGCTCTTCATATCAGCGCGTTAGTGTGAAGGGAGCCTCTCCCCGCCCACTCTCTGCCCACTGACCCCTTCTCTCCGCCCTCTCTCCACCTTCTGCGGTGTTTTACCGCGCCGCAGAGCTTTACGATCGTTAACGCATCATAACGCGCGTTTTGTAATGTTAACGCTCGTTAGCACATCATAACATGCGTTATGATTTTATTTTATTTATTTATTTAACATTTTTTATATACCGCACTATTTACATCAGCGCGGTTCACATGTAACACAAATGTCCAGTGTGGGGAAACTACATTGGACTTACAATAAACAGGAATTTGAACTTGGAGAACATGTCAAACTATGTACATCACTCTTCGATCTATCTATGCATGTATTTAAAATCCATTGTGAGGTGTAGAGTTAAGGTCGGTCAGGTGATTAACCGGGAGAGGAGGGACGGAGGGTCGGAGAGGGCGATTGGATGGATGGTGGGTAGGGATGAGGTGTGGCTACGTAATGTCTTCTAAGTTGGGGAAGCATTGCAGGAAGAGGTAGTGCTTCAAAGCCTTTCTGAATTGGTGAAGGTTGTTTATGGCACGGATGTTGGTTGGTAGGTTGTTCCAGCATGAAGGTGCTGATAGCGCAAAGGCGCGGTCTCTGGTGGTTTTCGTACATTATTTCGTACATTATGCGTACATGATGCGCTAACGATCGTTAACGTTACATAACACGCGTTATGTACCGTTACCACAGTTTAGTAAACATGCCCCGCTATGTAAGACTGAAAAATCCCCATCTCACTGCTGGACTGCTATCTGCATCTTAGTTTTAAAGTTTTGTTTAGGTATTTAAGTTGTTTACTTAGGTTTGCTGGGGATACTTATACTAATACAACTATACATAATGGGGGTTATTCTGAGGCACGAATAGCGGGGATAGACGTCCCAACAGGAAGTCCATCCTCGCTATTTGTGCTGGCTCCTGCCCCTGTATAACTTCCCTGACAGTTGTGCGGGAAGGTATATGGGGGTGGGGAAGAGGCAGCATGGGGGCGGGCAGTGGGTGGTCACCAGCCCTGGACATACAGGGCCGATTCTAATATCGTCCCTCTAGGTCCAGGACTGGCAAAATGGCTGGGGAAGTTATTCCACCCCAAAAGTGGAATACCTTCCCTGGACCTTTCAATTTTGCTGCTCCAGAGGGCAGAGGGGCTGGGGGGGGGCAGTGTTAATTCCCTGCAGCCCGACCCTGGCCTTCGGAGGCCAGATAGGGGGTCGGACTGGAGGGAATTAACATTTTGGGCAGGTGGCCGGCATCACATCTTTTAAATGGAGCCGTGGTGCCATGGAAACATGACGCCGTGGCACCGCGGCTCCATTTAAAAGCCAGGGATAAAGCTAAGATTATTCCTGGGGTGGGCAGGAAGAAAAGAACACTTAATAAAAGCTGGCTTGCTACACAGTGCCCTAATCTGTGCTTCTAAGATAAAGTCCTGCCAATTTCCTGGGTGAGTCACATAGCCCTTGGTTTGATAGAGGAGGCCTTTCTAATTGCCCCTTTGATCTGTCACTTGGCTTTAACAACTATTTATTCTACTTGTATGTTATGCATGTTTGACGGTTAAGAACAAAGCACTGGGCATTGATGGCATTCCCACTGAAGTATTACAGCAATCGGATGGAGCTGTTACCATACTTACAAGGCTCTGCCAGGAAATTTGGAAAGCAAATTCATGATCACCTGACTGGAAAAAATCTGTGTTTATACCAATATTGAAGAAAGATGACCCAACTGACTGTGGAATTTATTGCACAATCACTCTGATCCCACATGCCACAAGATTCTACTCAAGATCATTCAGCAGAAACTACAACCATACCTGGAACGAGAACTGCCTGAAGTGCAAGCAGGGTTCAGGAAAGGGCGAGGAACGAGAGACATTATCGAAGATGTGAGATGGATCCTTGAAAAGACAAAAGAATACTAAAAGGATATCCATATGTGTTTTATGGACTAAAGCGAGGCTTTTGACTGTGTAAACCACAAGAAACTCTGGGCCACATTAAGAAGCATGGGCATACCAGAACTCCTGATAGTTCTCTTGCACAACCTTTACATTGATCAAGAAGCAGCAGTTTGAATGGAACTAGGAGAAACAGAATGGTTTAAAATCAGCAAAGGTGTACAACAAGGCTGCATACTTTCCCCCTATAATTTATATGCAGAACAAATCAACAGAAGTGGGACTGTATGAAGACAACCGACGTGTAAAGATTGGTGGAAGACTCATCAACAACCTTTGCTATGCTGATGATACCACATTACTGGCTGAAGGTGAAGACGATTTTGAAACATTTGCTTCTCAAGATCAAGGAATATAGTCTTAAAATGTGTCTGCGCCTTAACATCAAGAAGACAAAGATCCTGACAACTGGCAAAATGAAAAAGTTCATCGTTGATGGAGAAGAAATTGAAATAGTAGACTTTAATCTACTTGGATCAACTATCAATAAAGAAGCAACAAGCAGTCAAGAAATCCGATGACACATTGCTTTTGGCAGAATGGGAATGAAGGACCTAGACAAGATTCTCAAGAGTAGGGATGTCTCTCTCCATACAAACATTCGACTTGTTCAAGCCATGGTATTTTCAATAAAGTCATATGGATGCAAATGTTGTACAGTGAAAAATATAGACAGGAAGAAAACATATGCCTTTAAATTATGGTGCTGGCGACGAATATTGTGTATACCATGGACTGCCCGAAGAACAAACCAGTTAGTACTAGAGGAGATCAAATCTAAGCTTTCTTTAGAAGCTCAGATAACAAGACTTTGACTTTCATACTTTGGACATATCATGTGAAGAGAGAGATCATTAAAGACATCATGCTTGGCAAGGTAGAAGGTCAACGCAAAAGAGGAAGGCCAGCAATGAGGTGGACTGATACAATAACAGCAACTATGAGTGCCACCTGACTGAAGACTGAACACAATTTAGGACAACTATCCAGAGGGTTGCCATGAATCTATACTGACTTGATGGCACTTAACAACATCAATGTTATGCTATGCTCTGATTTGATTTAAATAAAAAACATTCTAGAAACAAATTTATTTCAGTGACTATTTACTCTATTTTACTTTCTATGCTAAGCTATTCTCTGATTTGATTTAAATGAAAAGTTCTCTGATGGTACTAAGATCTGACTGACTCAGCAAAAACATAGAATTCTAAAATAAATTGTTGTTGTTGTTAAGTGCCATCAAAGATGATGTAGACTCATAGTGAACCTGTGGATAGTTGTCCTAACCTCTGTTCAGACTTCAGTCAGGGAGCTAATGGCTGATAGAGTGGTATTCACAGCCACTGCTATTGTGTTGATCCACTGCATTGCTGGTCTTCTTTTTTTGCGTTGACCTTCAATCTTGTCAAGCTTGATATCTTTCTCTAATGATCTTTCTCTTTGCATGATGTGTCCAAAATATGAAGTCAAAGTCATATCATTTGAACTTCTAAAGAAAGCTTAGGTTCCTTTAAGTAATGATTTATTTGTTCTTTGTGCAGTCCATGCTATACAAAGTATTCATTGCCAATACCATAATTCAAAGGCATTGATTTTCCTCCTTTCTTCTTTACTGTCCAACTTTCGTATCCATATGACGTTATTGAAAATGCCATGGCTTGGACAAGTCAAATCTTTGAATGCAGTAATATGTCTCCGCACTTCAGAATCTTGTCTAGGTCTTTCATAGCTGCTCTGCCAAGAGCAATGTGTCATCAGATTTCTTGACTGCTTGTCATTTCTTTATTGATTATTGATCGAAGCAGGATAAAGTTGTCCAGTATTTTTACTTCTTCTCCATCAAGGATGAAATGATTGATTTTCGCCAGTTGTCAGATTGTTGTCTTCAAGTTAAGGTGCAGGCCCATTTTAATATTATGTTCCTCGATCTTGATAAGAAGATGTCTCAGATCATCTTCACATCCAGCTAGCTACATGGTATTGTCAGCATAGCGAAGGCTGTTGAGTCTTCCACCAATCTTCATACCTCAGTTGTCTTCATACAATCTTGCTTCTCTGATTCTACATATAAATTAAACATGTATGGGGAAAATGCAGACTTTTTACACACAACTTATTTACATGCTATTTAGTTACAGCATTCGTACAGTATAAAAGACTTTGGGCCCAATTCTGCAAGGCGACTAGCAGGGCTAAACATCCCAAAAGGACATCCAGTCCCTCTAGCCGCCTGAACCGCATGCTGCCTCCGGACCTCCCTGCACACACAAAGCCACTGTGCATGCTGCGGAGGATGGGGGTGGCATGGGGGTGGATAGTGGGTGGGACCAACCCCCGAATGTACAGGGTCAATTCTGGTCATGGCCCTGTACGTCTGGGGATAGCAGAGAGGATGGCCTCAGAGGTGGCATAAGTGTCAGCCGCCCCTCTGAATCGGCCTAACAGCCCTCAGCAGTGACAGCGGTGAGCAGGTTGAGTTCCTGCTGCCCAATCTGCCCCATAAGGGTCAGGCAGTGGGGAAACAGGGAATCTGTGGCAGCGGGCAGGTTGTGCCACAGGGAAGACTTCTCTGCAGTGATGCAGGTGCATGCTGGGCCATCTCGCAGGTCCTGATCCTGCACTTGTGGGAAGCCTGGCTCCCGTTGTGCAGAATTGTGTCCTAATGGGCCTGTCCAGTTCGGGGCCACCCAGATTGCCTGAACGTATCTCTGTTGGAATTGGGCTCCACGTGTTTTTGGAAAGTTAAAAATTGTAAATGATTAACATTGTAAAAATAATTTTGAAATACATGAAGTCCCATTTTATGTAAAACATCAAGGGAGGAATTGAGATATACAGATCAGGATGTGTTAAGCTCCCTCTGTTTTAGAAAAGGATCTGCCAATGCAGAGCTTCTCATAAAATACTTTAACTACATGCGAGCTGTGCTCTTTATTTGGCACACTATCCCATAGCAGTAGTACAATGAGACTACCACTAGGGGTCAGAGCTGGACTTTTAAATCTGAGCCATTGACAAGGCAGAAGTGACTGGAAATTTATACCTGCTTCCTACCAGATCACAAGGGAAACTCCTAGTAAGAGCTGGGAGGGGGGGAGGGGGCAGTTATGGAAGTAGGAGAATGGTCTGTGATAGTGCCAGAAGGGTCTTGGGGGTGGAGGTGTTGCCATTATGTCTGGGGGGGGGGGGGGAGAGGGGGAGAGCAGAGTTTCAATGAGAGGGAAGGAAGGGTTCTGCTGATTTTGGAAGGGTGTCTCTGGGGGATACTGGGTAACATCAGCCTTTGCACTTGCCCCTTCAAACTGGTGCTTGTGACTTTCCAAAAGCCAACCTAGGATTTTTTTTTAGTCATGTTTTTCCATAGTAAGATGGGAAGTCCATGTCTATTTGTTATGCATGCCTAAGATATTTGATTAAAGCTCTCTAGCCACTGGGCCACCAGTCAGCCAGTTAAAAAAATATTAAACACATCTTCCATTCAAAGCAAGCTCTTTGAAGACACTGACCGCATCATGTGTTAGTGATCTTAATTAGTTTGCATAGGAGCTAGGCAGCTGAGTGTTGTACAAAGGTCTACAATGCCTTGCAAATACTGCTTTTCCTAAAAGGGTCTCCATTGCAAGCACGGTACAAAAGCTCCAACAATTGAATGATGGTTGGGAAAAATCATATTGCCAAAGCTGTTGCTTCAGACCAGACAGCCCGATGCCAGTTGAATGGCCGGTTCCATGTGCAGGATGCCTGCGAGCCGAATCTCTCATGAAACAAGTGGAAGAGCTCAGAGAAGAGGTGGCAAGGCTAAGAAGCATCAAGACAGCGAGAAGTACATTGAGGTGCTTCTTGAAACATCCAAGCTTTCCAACAGAGGTGAAGATGGGAGGCTACAGAATGAAAAGTGTTGTACACGAGTCACCAGAGCCTGCAGAATCAACAATCCAACTCCTCCAGCCCTTGAACGGAAGAACCAGCATGCAGCCCTGGAAGTGGAGGAGGTGAAAGCATCCCAGGAAAGAGAAGAAGCAGAGCTCAAGCACCCCAAAGTTGCGGAATCAGTGACCACTAGGAAACGAAGAGTAGAAGAGTAGTGGTGGTTGGTGACTGTCTTCTAAGGGGTATTGAAGCGTCCATCTGCCGACCAGACTTGATGTCCAGAGAGGTGTGCTGTCTACCCGGTGCCAAAATCTGAGATGTTACAGAGAGACTCAGCAAGCCTACTGACTATTATTCAATGTTGCTCATCGATGTTGGTGCAAATAATATGGCTAGGTATCCCTCCGAGCATATCAAAAGCGACTTCATGGTTCTGGGACAGAGGGTGAAGCAGATAGGTGTGCAGATGGTGTTCTCTTCAATCCTCTCTTCTGAGAGTAAAGACCGAGGCAGAGAAACTCACATTCAGAAGATGAATGCATGGCTATTGAATGGTGTCAGAGAGAGTTTTGGTTTCCTGGATCATGGGATGATTTTCCAAGGACTGCAGAGCAGAGATGGTGTCCATCTGTCCAAGAAAAGTCAAAGTGTCTTCAGCAGCAGACTGGCTAACCTATTTAAGAGGACTTTAAACAAGATTCATTGGGGATGGGTGAAAAAAGCCCGCAGGTAAGTGAAACATTAAATACCTCTGTAGAAATTGGTAAAAGGGGCAACATCTGGAAAGCAGATTTTCTACAGGGAGAACTATTCCAGCAAATGGTAACAGAACCCACACATGAAGGGGCCATATTGGACTTGATGCTTACCAATGGGGAAAGTGTTTCTGATGTCATAACTGTATAGATGGTGTGGTTCAATATCAGGACTAGGGTTGATAAAATCCATTCAAATGTGAGGGTCTTAAACTTTAGGAAACCTAAATTTGCCAAGATGGGACAATATCTCAAGGAGTCATTAGCGGGCTAGGAACAGCTGGGGGATGTAGAAAAGCAATGGACACAACTGAAAGGGAGTATTTTAAGGGGAATAAGCCCTTTTGTTAGAAAGGTAAATAAACATAAAAGGAAAAGGAGGCCACTATGGTTCTCAGTGGGAGGTGACATAGGGTACAGAGGAGAAGGATGTTACCAGTGGTGTGCTGCAGAGGTCTGTCCTTGGTCCAATTCTTTTTAACATCTTTGTTAGAGATATTGCAGAATGGCTGTCGAGTAAGGTTTGCCTCTTTGCGGATGATACCAAAATCTGCAATAGAGTAGACACACAGGAAGGAGTAGATAACATGAAAAGGGATCTAGCTAAGCTTGAAGAATGGTCAAGAATTTGGCAGTTGAGATTTAATGCTAAAAAATGCAGGAGACTAAGTAGAAACAAAAGGCAATGGTATGATGCGTTTTCCTTCAGGATTGATTTGAGAAAGTTTTTGCACAAGGTTCATTTGCAGGCTTTTGCTTCTAGAGAGGATTCACCCTGGAAACTGCTCAGAATGTACTCCTTGTTGTCTAAATGGGTACCATTGTCTTTTGTTTCTATTTGGTCTCTGCCAACTCCCCCACTGCATTCTATACAGGCCTTTTGGGACTTTGTGCTGCAGGATGTTCTCCTGTTGGAACAATCTTCTTGACCACAATTTTTTCACAGCATAACATGCTGAATGACAGGCTCTACAGCAGTTATAAGCCAATCTAGATATCACCATTAAACAAGCAGACAAAGGGGGTGTGGTGGTAGCGCTTGATTCATCTTATTATCGTCAGGAGATCATGCATTGACTTTTGGATACATCCACCTATCAACAATTAATGGCTGATCCTATGGAACGTTTGAGTCTGGTAATTCAAGCTCTAACTAAGGAAGCTTTGGAGTTGAAGCTGATTAATAAAGAGGAATTCAATTTTTTGAAAGTGAAAACACCTCAGGTTCCGTACTTATATATCATTCCCAAGAATCACAAAAGTCTGACAGCACCCCCAGGTTGTCCAATTGTGTCATCTGTGGAATCTCTTCTTGAGCCATTGTCCATTTATTTGGACTCCTTTTTATGTCCATTGATATTGTCTATTGCTTTTTTTGTGAGGAATATAACCCATTGTTTGACCCTTTTTGAGCAAGCACAGTCACAGATCTTTCAGGTTGCATTTTGGCCACTTTAGATGTAGCTTCTCTCTATACTAGCATCCCCCAATCAGGAGCGCTAGTGGTTATTGAGGCAGCTCTTCAAGGACATGGTGATATTAGTGAAGTACATTTGGTTTTCTTGATGAGGCTTGCTCATATAGTGCTGTGTAAAGCTTTTTTCTATATGATATTTTACCAGCAATGTTCTGGGTTGGCCATGGGAGTCACGATGTCACCACCAGTGGCCAACCTGTAAATGGTCCGGTTTGAAACTACTGGGGCCTCTGATATACCTGTGCTGTCCTGTCTATATACTTGGGATCATTACATTGATGACATGTTTGTCATTTGGACTGGGGATGAAAAAGGTCTGCTACAATTTTTCCATTGGCTCAATCAACTTGATGTGCATATATAGTTTTCTTTAGTACATGACAGAACCACCATATTCTTTTTGGATGTTCAAATCTCTAGGACCACTTTTGGTTTTGAAACTTCAGTATCAGGAATGCCTTTTTACATTACGAAGAATGGCTTTCCATTTTCCCAATTTTTACACTATTGCAGGAATTGCAGTTCAGTGTCTAAATATGAGAGGCAATCTCAACAGCTTGCCTTGACCTTTTGTGAAAGGGACTATCCTGCACAGATTGTTAGTCAATCATGTAAAAGAGCTTTGCATAATGACCAGGGTTGGTTGTTGTCCTCTTTGGGTTCTCATAGATTTCATGACTAAATACACACCTTTGAGCGGGGCTTTACGTGGATCCTTTTCGCCCACTTCGATGTTTTGCGTACTATCCCCGGGTTATAATCCTTGGTTGGTACTCATCCGAGGTCAAAGTTTATGTTATGTTTTGAATCCGACTGTCATCAGGAGATGTACGATGCATCCAGCTGATGGGGACCACTCGGTTTATGGGTCGTGTTCTGTGTGTGCAATTATGGTGACCCAACATATGTTCGTACACCATGAACATGGATATTGGCTCCAGTGGAAGACTAATTGTCGATCAGAGTTTGTTATATATATGCTGGTATGTCTGTGTGGGTTGGCATATGTTGGAAGACATCTAGACAACAACGTGTTCGGATGTTGGAGCATCGGAGCAAATTGAGACATGCAGTGCCCTATGCTCCTTTAGTAGATCATTGTGTGTCTGCTTCTCACAGTTTTGATGACTAAAGATATTGGGTGATTAATTATATCCCTCCCTTAAATAGGGGTAGTGATAGGGATTTGATCTTGACCCTGCGAGAGCTGTCATGGATTTTCAAACTGAATACAATTTGGCCATCCGGGTTGAATGAGTGTATTGATTGGAAGATCTATTGGTAGTGGTGTGGGTGGTTTTTTGCTGTTCAGTCAAGTGTTTGGTTGTGTGTATGCACATGTTCCATTGGTGCTTATGTTCTAGCAGCTTGGGGTGTGTGGTTCAGGTGGCAATCTGCAAGTCTATTGGGAATTATTTTTGTGTGGGTCGGTTGTGTGTAGTATCAGCTTTGGGTACGGTTTCTATTTGGGTGGCTGTGCTGACATGGGGTTTCCCTTGTAAGTTCCACCTCTTATTGATCTTGAATTAAGCGTTTTGTTTTGGGATTTTTTGCCTGGAGCTTAGAATACAGCAGTGATGTTGGTGTGGTTTAGGCTGTGAGTTATGAGTTGTACTGTCCGTATTCTTTGCTGTGAATTGGGTGGATGTTCTATGATGTAGGGAATCCCCATGTAGCTCCACCCATTGTAAACCCTTTTAGAATGAATGCATGGCATGGTTTACCAGTTGGATCTGTGTGAGGGCATTTTTGGATTCGGCTGGTTCTGGACTGCAGTGGTCTGTGAATACAGGGTCCTGTTTTACTTTTGCTACTTTGCTGATTTGGGATAGTGGGGTTCTTTAATGCTGTTGGCAATTTGATTGGGTACTTGAAGTTAGATGAATTGCATTCTTTTTTTGTTCTTGTTCTTAGTGGCTTGGTGATACTGGGTAGGTCCTACTCCCTGATGCAGCTTTGGTGAAATGCCCGGTGTTGGAGCCAGGACAGTATTACAGACCATTCTATAGCTAAGTAATGCCATTCACATGCTCTACCAGTGTTGTTGATGTTGTTTTGTGTTATGTTGAATTGTGAATAATGCAATACATGTCATGTAACATATGCAATGTCAATTATGCAACATTTGAAATATTATGTATGTAAATCTGTACATATGTACACAGTATGTAAATTGTACATAGTTCTCCCTGTTTTCTTTCCAAGTTGTCTTCCCTGTTTGATGTAAACTCGGGAGTGCCCTGTGGTCCTCGAGTCGTTCTGTTAACTGTAAACCACACTGATGATAAAGAGCGCGGTATAAAAGAAATGTTAAATAAATAAATAAATAAATGATTAGTGTGTTATTAATGTGGAGTTTTTTTGACCAGTGATGGTGGGTCCCTGTAGCTTATTTGTGCCAGTTGATGGCGTGTTTGAGTGGCTACTGTTGCATAAAGTCATTGTGTTGGCTTGATAACACTCACTGAGGTCTTTTTTTTCTCCACTTTTGGGTGGTGGTGTTAGAAAACAAAAACGGCACTGAAGTATCTGATTGCACCATTTTTTTCCAATTTTCCTAGATTTCAATATAGCTAAAGAGGGAGTATGTTATATTGACTTGAGAAGTCTTATAAGCAAACAACATAGCAAGGACGAAGGATCAGAGTTGTGAGTTTACAATGGAGAAAGGCATAGGTAAGAGAGACTTGCCAGATGGACGAACAGAACAGGGACAGAAAAGGACTGAGGAGAGGCAGAGTGTAGGGAAATGATGGACAATCTTTATTTTTCTCACTGGGACTGGACAAAAGTTCCCAAAGTATAGCCAGTGCTAAAAAATTTCCTTTGCTCCCATAGTCAGAGGTAGAGAAAAACCCTGGTGAAGTAAGGTATTCCTACCATCACAAGAAATAGATGCCATTTTCTAGAAATGAAATCAGTGCAAGTGTGTGTGTGTGTGTGTGTTTCTTTCCTTATTTTATGAATTGCTTTAAACCAACTTGTTCAAACTAACGGTACTCTAGGGCTTGCTTTTGTTGAAAAATTTGTTTTTGTTGTATGCAGAGTTTACAATTAATGAAAATATTAAAAACAAGGGCACTGACCCACTAATAGACATCTCCCATTTTGTTCTTATGGGAAAAATTCACAGTGAGGCTCACTAGAAATGTATGGCAACTGGAAGCAAGAGAATATTTATGAATGCCATAGTAGCTGATGCCATAGTTATTCTGTTACTCAGTGAAATGTATTTAATATTGAATTAAGCTCTGTGAAACTGTATCTATATTCTCTCCGTTTAAGAATGCCTATCTATTCTACTTTTGTCAGACACAATATACTCTCTTAAATTAAAAATAATCTAATTGATAAATGTCTTTACAGTATAGCATGCAGACCTGTGGCTCAAATTCTTTTTAAGTATTTTCAGCTAATTTGCCTGCGTGTATGTTACTGAACTCTTAAATTCAAAGGCTGGGATTCTGTTTGGATACACAGTGCTGTAATAGTTATTTGAATTTATGTTACCCTAAATAAGATTACAGCATAGTTTATAACCTAATACATCAGAAACGCATATACAGCCACCTTTGAGCTGGAAAATCTAGCTACGGATTTTAATGTCGGATCTGTATGACTGGTCCAAAGCTATTAAGATATAGCTGCAGTTATCATGACCAGACCATCCCATCCCATCCAATACTTTGCAGTTTGCTTAGCCTAAGAATGACGTCATCACATTACAGTGACGTTTTAAAATTTGATGTGACGACCCTACGCTTTTAAACTCGGCAGGACCGTGTATGTTTGCGCCGAAGCCTCTTTTTTTCCGTCAGTCGGCATGAATGGGATCTCCTGGTGGCCAAGTGAGGTAATCACGAGTTAAGAGCCTGAGCAGTTGTTAAACGCGGTACCCCCATTCCCCTCGGCCTACCAAGTTGAGGCCAGAGCAAGACTTGAACTCGCGCGCCTCCTGGGACCTTTCCACCCCGGTGCTCGTGCGCCCCTTCTGTAAAGCCACGTGTAACGGTCATTGGATAAATGACAGATGCCACGGAGCGTTTGAACGGGGGTGGGGCGCGACTGGGATTGCGCGTGCGCTCGGCCGAGGGCACAGCGAGCCGCGAACGTTGCAACTTTGCTGAAGTGCAGCCCAGGCGATGGAGGAAGCCGGACGTGCTGGCGCCGAGAGCTCGCTTTAGGTCGCAGGCACTGGGAAGTTTAGGGGCTTTTTTTCCTCCCTCTCTGCTGCGTCGTTCACTTGTGGTCTGGTGGAAGCCAGAGGAAAGAGTGCTCGTTTGCTGAGCCTCAGCGTGCGAATCCTTCCATGGAGCTACTACATCAGAGCCCGGAGCAGCTGCAAGGCAGGCAGCCCTCCGGCTAGAGCGCGCAAGAGTAAGAGGGGCCGAAGTTTGGGGGAGTGGGTGGTGCCCCACATCCGGCCGGGGTCGAGCCAGGGTCCGGTTCTCCTCTCGGAGGGAAAGAGAGAACAGCTGGAGCATTTCTGGGCTGTCCTAGAAAGTCCTCTAACACAGTGCAGCTCAGTCGGGGGGAGAGAGAGAGTAGTCCCATATCTCTCTCCGCATATGGAGAATAGCGGGGGTGCCCTGGGGACTTGTTTTCTCAGGATGAAGCTCTTGGGGTCCTCTCTCTTCAGGATGGAGTGTTGGGGGTCCCGAAGCTCTTCTTTTCTTAACATGGGGAGTTGGTGGCACTGTCTTCTCTGGGTGAAGCTTTGGAGTTCCTGTTTTCTCAGCATGGGGGGCGTGGAGGTTCTCTCGTCCTTTCTCTTTGGAAACTATTTTGTTGTTTCTGGGATATCTGTTAACACATCTGGATGAACTGTGATGGCTGGTGGTTGATACTGACATGCTGGGTAGCTCTTGGGGGCACCTTTGGTATCCGTTCGTGAAGTTTGCTGCTTGGTAGTCTGAGAGGTCATTCACAGGTCTCTATCTCTTACCCTCCCCCACCCCTAATATACCCTTCTGACTCAAGCCTAGCTAGAAATTAATTTTGACAAATATAAGAACGATGGTGTATTTTATACTTGAATAGTTTTGTATCTTCCGGTTAAACTGGGATCAAAGAAATACAGACACAGTTGCTTCTGTTTTCTTAGCGCAGTGCTATATCACTTTGGATGTGTCCTAGAATGGGCTGAAAGGTTTCCTTGCAGTCTGATTTTTGGAAACACTTTTTTTTGTGACAGTGGGTGTGACGCCTGTCCTAGCCTTTTCTAGTTGGAATGTCACCTTCCACCCTTTTGTGCTTAGTCTTGGTGTTTCCTGACACTGCTTTCTTGCCCCTTCTCTGTCCTAGCAGGGAATGCAAGGGGAAGTGGTTTGCAAAGGATCAGAAGGGCTTTAACAGTTAATGTGGAGCGGCCACCTCCCCTCCAGTCCAAAGAAAACTGTGTGCGTGTGTATGTAAATTACTATTATTATTTGGAAGGGTGGGATTTCCTCTGCTCTGTCTGACCAAGGTTTTTTTTTCTCTCTCTCTGCCCCGATCAGGCGGTAGGGCTTTCCCTGGAAAACATTCTCCCTGCCGTGCCTTCCTCACTTCTCCTCCAGTCTCCTTGGGCATAGTTGAGATGACAGCTGCAGCAGTCCAGAAGGGACCGAAGAGCGAGAAAGTAGACGAAGCTCAGGCTTTGGCTCGGAGCTGCGCGGGCAGACCTGATTTCCAGCCTTGCGATGGCCTCTCCGTTTGTGCCACTCACAGCCATGGCAAATGCTTCAGGCTTCATTGGTGCTGTCATCTAGGGTGGTGTCACTGTAAGTCCCCCTCTCTGTTCACTTCCAGACTCTCTGTTTCCGTTAATGGAGTTCTGAGCCAGATTGAAATAAATGAGCCTTAGTGAAAGCAAACATTTTTTTTCCTGTTGTGGACTAATGAGTAAAGATGAAATTTGCTATGAAAATGCTTATAAATGAAATCGCGTAACTTTTGAGCTTAATGACAGTTAGATGATTAAAAACATGATATGGAAATGTATGGCCAAGCAATGTTCATCTTACTTGCAGTGTGCTAGCTCTTTCCGTCACCCCCCAAAAAATCTTTGAAGCTTTACATGTGCGTTCGGTACAGTTGATGATAGCACTAAAAAGAGAATGAAAATTAGACAGGAAGGCTTTCCTTTGAGAGCTGTCTTGGGGGGGGGGGGGAGTCATCAGCTATGCTCTGAGCCATCGTGAATGTCTGAGCTCACTTAATAAAACGGCATCTCTAAACTCAGCTGGATCATTGTTTTCTTTAGCATTTGATCACAAATTTTTAAAAAGTATCTGTCACTCTTTCTACAACAGGAATTTAAATTGTTTATGCATTGAACTAGTTACAGTATAGAGAATTCATGCCTTTAAAAAAGATACTGTTTTGAATATAATTAATGCACTTATGAGGCTATATGTTAACAAGCAGGCTCTGCTGAATTTGTGCACTAAATATTGCACTGTTTACTAAGTTGCTTTGTATTTAGCACATATGGGTGAATTACATTTTTAAGATGCTTGCATATGCAAACCATTAAAACAGCACATAGTTTGCTAAGGTTCCTGTTCCAGGCACTAAATTTTAATATGTGCTTTCAACCTGTGAAATGTTGTTCCTGCTCCAGGACTATAAGCAACTGCTAATTTGCCAATCCTGCTTGCCTGCTAGGAATTTTGAAGTGGGGAAAGTCTACCCCCATCCCAAATGTGCTCTCTTTCCTCAACCTCATCCCATTTGAGTCCATATCTGACATTGATACTTGCATTCCCATAAACACTTGGAGTGGTGGTCTTTTTCTGGCTGGATTCTAGGTCAAGGTGGCAGGAGAGTCGTCTTATGTCAGTCTGGCATCACCTAGTGGTGCGATGTTTGATAATACTGGAAGAGTCAGGAGGAGGTGAGGTACTGTCTTTGAATATTGCTCAGTGAGGGTGGTATGTTATTCCAGTGGGAGGCAAAGTTCTATGGAGGGAAGATAAAAACCAGGATGGGACTTAAGTGGAAGCAGCTGTTTATGGATCCTCCACGACATTTAATTTTGGCCTGATTAGTGCAGGGAAACCAAAACCGCATGTAGAAGAGAGAGTATGTACTCTTTTTAAGGGTTACATCCATTTTAACAGAGTCCTTAGAGTGCGCACATGCTGTACATGCCAATTTGGCATACTAAGGCATACTAAAGCATGTTATCTGTTAAAGCAAGCCAAATGCAGATAGTGCAGGGAATTTTCTGCACTATGCATACCGCACATTAGCAACATTGTGGGCGTGTCTGCAACAAGCAGTTACCACGAGCTTTAGCAACATGCGGTAATTGTACATTTTGCAGACTTCACAGGTGCAACTAAAGCCACCTTAATGAGCGGCTTTAACGGCTTCCACTGTACTGCCATGCTGTCATCTCTACAATTTCACAATGTTATCTGCTGGGGAAATACTGTGCATGCCCCCCACAGAATGTGTGGCTTTTGCAGCAGGCGTTACTGCAAATGTCCCTAAACATTAAAACCTATTGGGGGGGGGGGGACATTCTGATTTCAACATGCTTTTTATAATTTCTACAACACAGCCAAAAAAAAAAAAATCCTGTATGCTCAGAAATGAAGCAATTTATTTATTTATTTAACAGTATTTCTATACCGCCTTATTTTACAATCAAGGCGGTATCACAGCAAAACAATCAAAGGAAGTGATAGTGTTTTTCATGCAGTGAGGGTTATATCGTGCTTTGTGTGTAAGATGTGTTGTGTGTTTGATTAGGTTGAGCTATGTACATTGTGCGCTATGATACATCGTGTGCTATAATACATTCTTCTATACATTTAGGGGCTTGTTTACAAAGCTGCGGTAGCGATTCGCGATCGTTATCGGAACGATCGCGAACCGCTACCGTGGCTTTGTAAACAAGCCCCTTAGTGTTAAGAAACATCATGTGCCGTTATACATTCTCTTATCAGTGGGTCAGTTGTTCCTGGTAGTTGGGTCATGTGACGTGTCCATAGTGTTCTATGAACAGCGTTGTCTTCAGCTGTTTGCGAAAGTCTTTGAGGTCCGTCGTCGATCTCAGATCGTCTGGGAGGGTGTTCCAGATTGTTGGGGCGGCCAGAGAGAGTGCTCTTTCTGTGGTGTCCTTGCGTGTTTTTCTGAAGTCTCTAGGGGTGTTGACTCGGTTGGAGGTTCCTTTTCTTCTTGGGCGTGTGCTGGTGTCTGATTGTATGAGGGTGTGCAGGCTGTTGGCTGAAGTGTGTTTGATCTTAAATATGTTTATGATTGTTTTGTATTTGATGCGTGAACTGATTGGGAGCCAGTGTAGGTCTTTCAGAACAGGTGTGATGTGCTCATGTCTTGTTGATCCATAATAAATTTTTATTTATTTATTGGCATTTGAGATGTCCACATTTACCCATAGGGTTATCAGATTGGTTCACCATAACTTGTGTAATGGATAGGACGACATTGTAGTCGCAAATCTCAAAAGTCAGCACGACTAACACCGAAGTCTGTGTCAAAACAAAATACACATGAAAAGGAAATGAATGGGACAACAATATAATCCTGGTGAAATGAGAACATAAGCAGAGCTGCACAAGGTAAAGGGGAGGAGGGAGATGCCCAGAGTATGGTTTATGGTTTAGGCATTGATATACCACCCTTTTCTTACGCATCAGAGCGGTTTACATGTGTATACTAACAGGTACTTTTTATTCCCTTGTCCCTGAAGGGCTCACAATCTAAGTGTACCTGAGGCAATGGAGGGTTAAATGGCTTGCCCAAGGCCACAAGGAGCAGCCATGGGACTAGAGACCCCAGTCCCTCCGGCCTGAGGTTACTTGTCCCCATGCGGGAATTGAACCCCTAACCCTCAAGAGCCAGATTTTGTCATCTTCTTTTTACATTTGGAATGGAGCTTTCTAGCAGAACTTCAAGGGGAAGGGCGTTCCAGAGGGTGGGAGCTGGAAAGTACTGTACAGCAGTTTGGTAAATCTCTTGGAATTCTATAATCGGTTCTTTAACAAATAGGCCTCTATGCATGTTATCTTTTGTTGCATTGTACATTTGCAAGCAGACTGGATTTAAATATTTACTTACATACTCCATTTGGCTGCCTTTAGCTTTCTAAAGACAGAGGAATGTGTCGGCTCTAGTCTGATCTGGGAGGGAGGTGGGATTATCAGAAAGTTATGCCAAGATTGAACTAAGAATGTTAACAGAGATTAATGAATTCCGCAAAAAAATTGAAAACCCACCTTTTTACAATACACTACAATAGTATAGACCAGCCCTCAAAAGATTTAGATAAAGGCTAATCAGTTCTTGTCTAACATCTTACTATAATAGAAAAAGATAACCCTCCCCATCTGCACCTGAACTACTCATTACGATTATTCCCCACATAATACGCATATGTATATAATGTTGCACTGTTCTGTGCTAATCTGTTCTACATTTTCTGTATTCTTTACATTGTTTATTGTTATGACGTTATATGTAAAACAAACTATGCTTTGTTGACTGTTATTTGTGAACCGCAACTGATCTCTGGAAGCTGCGGTATATAAGTGCTTGATAAATAAATAAATAAGATGCCCACAATGCTCGGTCTGCTTGCAAATGTACAGTGCAACAAAAGATTACTAAAATGCACAAAACAGTACAACTTTAGCGCAGAAGAAAACTATTGCAGAATTGCAGGGGACTTACAAAACTACTGTACCCAGTACTGAAGCTTGGTAAATCTGTGGTTGGTTTTGTGTGCATTCTTTTGATCAGCAATATTGTGTGTTCTTGGCAGTAGGCGCACACACTGGTGGCTCAATCTTGTACTTATCCATTATCTGGGGGGATATGTAAATGCAGGATTCATACCACCCATATGCCAGCCCAATCCCAAATTTTAACTTTTTCTGGGCCAATGACTGTCTGTCCCGTTCACACTGTGTGAAAAAGCCGCTCTTCAGGGACTCGCATCTCTGGTGATCTTGTGGCCCAGACAATGGTCCTTCCCATAAACCTGGTGTGAAGCAAAAGTGCAGAATAGCCTTCCCCTCCATATTCATAGTTCTACCTGCCAACCCTCCCTCCCCCCCCCCCCCCAAGTAAAAAATCAAAAAACAGAAAAAAAACGCCTAAATCTCTGGCCCCAGGATTCAGGCCTTCATTCTTCCCAGATCTCAACACCTCTGATACTCTGTAAATCCTTGGGGAAGAGGAATTATCCTCACTGGGTCTGCCCCGGATGCAGCAATATTTCAAATATTGCAACACGTGACCTCTATCGATATGTCAGAAACATAGTGCCAGGGGTTCAGCCTGCCAAATAAGAGAGTGCTCCTTTATTTGGAAGAGTAACTCCCAACGGTATATCCTGACCTATTATTAAAGACTTATAAAGCGCTGCAACATACCTCTACCTAGGGATCAGTTCTGCCATCTTGAAACATGGCATTCAAGGCAAGAATGAGGAAGGAACATATCTGCTCCCCTCCCAGGACTTATGGATGATAGGGATGAGTTGGGGGGGGGGGGCGCTGCATACTGGACCCCAGAACAGTTGGAATCATTATAGGCAGAGAATGATGGGGTGGGATGGGATTTGTATTCAAATGCGGTGGGCTTCTCTAAGATTGTCCCCAGGAGCATTGGCTTCCACATTATGGAGCTCATGTTTCCAGAGAAAAGATGCTATATAGTTAAACTTTCCAGGGCCATTGCATGGAAAAGAATCAACACAAGCTGTGTTAACCTTTATACCTACTAATATGCTTCTTTGTATGCATTTGTGCAACAGTTCATTATTTGCCACAACAGACATGATTGATTTTTGCAATAAAAGCCGCATTGTGGTTTTACATGCATTGATTGTCCAATAACAGAAGTTGTTAACACAGTTTAAAAGACTAGACTTTATAGTAACATATTAAATGAAGGGATAGGCCAATCCAATCTGCTCAGTTATTGCTATGCCAGCTGTAGAAGCTTGAGCACCTGTACGACATTGCTTGTTATCCAAGAGATACGTTTGTGTCTTAACCATCCTGATGTGCAAAGGCATGTTTGCATGTTATAGGTAAAATAATGGTAACATCAGTGTGGCTTATTTAGCTGTTTAATGCAACAGTTAATGCATGCTAAAAGTTAATGCATAAATTATTGCCTGTTAACAGCTAATGTGGAATGGGATGGAGAATAGGTAGGAACTGTACTTTATAGCTGATGCAAAATTTACTGTACATTAATTGTTAACATGGCACAATTATCTGCCATTCAGTTAATGCACAGTAAAGAATTCTTCTCTGTATTAACTGAATAACAAGATGTTGGGAATGCATCCAACCGTTAATAGAGATTTCACAATTGCTACATGTAAATTTTAGCGATTAATCCGTGGTAACTGCAAAACCTTACCACACTTTAGTAAATAGGCCCCTAAATGAATTATGGCTGGCTGATGTGTATATTTACAAAGCCTATTAAAAGGTTTTACTCACAGATGGTGGTTGGTAGAAGAACTGAATTTGCTTCTGTCTAATTATGTAATATTTATATACCCATGGATTAAAACATTCCTCACCCTCTCTCCCCCCCCCCCAAAAAAAAAAACACACCCACGCACATCTCCTTTGGCATAACTGAACTCTCAGAAATAACTGCTTCTCAAGAGAGCTACAGGAGAGACCGGGGAAGACCCCGTGAAATTTGTTCTTCAAGTGGTCCTTGCCAAGGGAGTACTGCTTTGTGTTAGGCAGCTGAGTGCTATGAGATGTGTTGTGTATATAATTTTAGCCATTTAAATGCAGTAGTGTAAAGTAGTACAAGTTTCCAAAAAGATCCTTTACTATCAATAGCTTTTCTACATATTAATGCATGCTAGCGTATGTCTAAAGCCTTTCACTTTTTCATGTAGCAGAAGTGTCCAGAATTCCACCGGCACCCTTATATAGCTTATGTTGTTGACCTGTATTTTCGGTGTTTCTTCTGAATATTGTGACTGCTGTCTAACTTCTGTTATGCCCTATGGGGGTGCCTTGGGCCCTTTTGATAAGGTTCAGCAGGGAGACGGAGCACCAAATGTGAAGAAAAAATCAAGAGGGGTCCCTTTAATTTAATTTGATCTAATGTAATCCATTTTCTTTTAATCCACCCACATCAATAGCTTAGGACAGTTTACAAAGCCAATTTTATTAAAACAAATACACAGAAAATAAATATATGAATCAAAATGACACTAAACCAAAGTTGCAATAAAAAGAATAAAAATACAGAATTACAAAACAATTTTAAAATAAATTATAAACTGACTGTAATCAAAATACGTCCCAGTTAGCTCAGTCAATATCAGGTCAATCAGTTGCTCGATAATGTGTCTTTAAGTTTCTGAAATTTTAAGTAGGACTGCTCATTACATTAATTTTCTTTTTTATTAGATTTAGGTATCGCTATCAGTCGGCGCAAAGCAATATACAACTTAGTTTTCTCCCGGAACAAGCAGAAAGTCAGTCCCCGCATATGGGTGACGTCAGTGCCGAAGAAGCCCTTGTGGAAGCATCTCTTTCAAAGAGAGCCTTTGGGAGATGCCACCATGCATGCATGGTTCCCTTCCCATCTAAGGATGCCATCTTGCTCAGTCTCCTTTTTACCGTGGAGCCCACCAGATGTGTGTTTAATTTCCCCTGAAAAAGTTGATTAAATTCTCAGTGAAGTGTGTTTTCTTATTTTTTTTTTTTCTCCGGTTGCGGCTTGTTCCTTTCCTGCCTCCGTGCTCGCTTGCCCCAAATCCTGTCTTGGACCCGTTTTTGTAGTTTTTCCCTTGGCACGGATTCACACCTTTTTTTTTTTTTTTTTTTTTTTTCCACCGCTAGCTGCACCTTGCTGGGGTATTCTCTTCCCCAATGGCCAGCAGCTTTAAAAAGTGTGGTAGGTGCACAAAAAATATGTCCTTCACAGTCGCACGCGATTGCTGCCTCTGGTGTCTAGGGGCTGACCACGACCTGGAGGCCTGCAGCCTTTGCAGAAAGATGTCCACTAAGGACATGGAACTCTGTCAGCAGAAGCATGATGAGATCTTCAAACGGTCAGTCTGCCCCGGAGTCCCTGGTGACTCCACGCTCCAGGGCTCCATCCGAATCCCGGAAGTCGCACAGTGATCCCTCAGCTACCAATCAGGACTGCGGGGCCTTTGACAGGGCATGAATGGAAGAAGAAGAAAAAGATCCTCGAGGAACCTAAGGAGTCGAAGTGGCTGTCTAAGGTGCCCTGAAAGGATTTGGAGGCCTCCGGCGATCGGCATTGGACATCTGAGGCCATCCTCTTCAAGGACTCCCCTCTCCTTGCTGACGCTGCACCCGGTAACCCTGGCATCCGGTTCGAAGGCTGTGACGACACTTGAGTGGGAAACCGGGATGGTGGCCTTGGAGTGCAGTTTGTCTGCCTTCTTTGCAATGTAACAGGTGTCGATGGCTGGCTCCACTGGTGCATCTGCCCAGACCACCAAGACCTGGACAAGGAGGGCTTCCCCCGTTCCCAAACAGATCCTTATGAGCCCACCGCCTTGAGTCAATTCTTGGAAGTGGTCAATCACAGTCCCGCTCCTCAGGAACGAGATCCTCACTGGCAAGTGCTCTCAGCTGTGACCACAAAGCTGCCATGATCCATTAGCATCCCGACCCAGGTCCTGCCTCTGCGCTGAATCCTCCACTGACTACTCCAATTGGGAGTCCAAGGATGAGATGTCACGGACACTCACAAACACCACAATGTCCTATTTGGGTCACCAAAGGGGACAGTTTCAATGTTGGTCACTGTCCAAGGATACCTCATTCCTCGACTTTGTGCAGGACATGTCAAGGGTACTTGCCATCTCCACAAAGTCTGAGGAGGATCCTTGCACAGAGGAGCTAGAGATTCTCTAATACAATTCCCCGCCGAAGGAGGCATTGATTCCTGTTCTTACCACCCTCAAGAGACTTCTCCTCCCACATGTGGGAGACGCTAGCATCGGTGCCCATATCTGCCATTGACCCGATACGATGTACAGAGTCTGGCGAGGGCCCGGCTTCAGGAAGCCACAGTTGCCCCATAACTCCATGATAGTGGAGCCAGCCATGCATCAGCTCAAGAGCCAGAAGATGCATTCTTCAGTGTCCCCAGGCAGGGAGGCCCATACACTCGACGCCCTCAGTAGGAAGTGCTACTAGGGCTCGATGCTTGCCTGCCAGATCCAAGCATATCAGCTCTATAGTCATGTATCTTTTGGGACTTGATGAAGGAGCTTGCTGGGTTCTCTGCAGGTCTCGGATGACCATCTCCATGGATTCCGGAACCTGACCAAGGGCGTCAGGGAGTGCTCGATGTATCTGACTTGGGCGGCCTACGATGGTTTAGAGTCAGTCGTGAGGATAGCTGCCGTGGGCATCGGTGCCCGATGACCGGTGTGTCTGCAGTCATCGGATCTGGAGCAATGGGTGCAAGACAAGCTTTTCAATGTCCCATGCCAAGGAGAGAATATCTTTGGCAAACCATGGCAGAGAGAGCTTCGGAGATCGAGTCAGAGTTCCTTATGAGGACTCTACTCTCCAAGAAGACTGCTACCCTCCCCAGGAGAAAACCCCAGGGGAAAAAAGCCTGGCTTCTCCAGCTCCTCAGCAGGGCCACCATGCCAAAGAAGCAGATCAGGGGCCCCCCTGCAAGCATAAGGGGCCCCCAGCTCCAGCACAGCCTGGGGGGAGCTTTTGACTCCCGGGGCATAGCCTCTTCACCCTCTGGAGGTCAGCGGTCCACAAGGGAACGTCTGGTCCACTTTGTCCACCGGTGGCCTGCCATCACCACCGACACTTGGCCTTCTCTGACTACCTGGATTGTCCATCTTCTCCACCTGGACCAGATGCCTCTCACATTCTTCCCAGGAGAGCCCTCTCAGACTCCCCTGCTGTGGGCCCTGCTACTGCAGGACCCTGAAGATCTTTTCACGAACAAAGCTACGGAACCAGTACCCCATCACCTAAGGGGCAAGGGGTTCTATTCATAGTACTTCCTAGTCCTAAAATGAACTGGGGGCCTAAGGCCCATCCAAGACCTGTAAAACCTAAACAAATTCCTGGTGCGGGAGAAGTTCAAAATGCTCTCCCTTGGAACATTGCTGCCATACCTCCAGCATGGAGACTGGCTATGCTCCTTGAATCTAACAGATGTGTATACCCTCATCTTCATTCATCCCAATCACAGGCAGTACCTCAGATTCATGGCCAGGGGTGACCATTAGCCTAGCCTCCGCACCTGCTGTTCACAATATGCCTTGCAGTAGTGGCTTACTTCCTCCATCTCCAGGGTGCCTTTGTCTTCTCCTATCTGCATGACTGACTGTCTCATAAAAGGGGACACAGCCACAGAGGTGTAGCAGGCATGGGCCACACCATCAGTGTCCTACAGCACCTGGGATTCATGATAAACCACCCCAAGTCCCACCTGACCCCTACGCAGGATCTGGAGTTCATAGGGGCTCGACTGGACACTCTCTCCAGGCCAAGGTCTGTCTTCCCCTAGACACAGCAAATCGCCTCGTAGCTTTGACCATAGATATACAGTGCCCCTGCTCTGTATACTTGAAAACATGGCATCAACAGTCCATGTTGTCCAACGCCCGCCTTCATATGAGGGTAGCTCAGTTGGGCCTATGCTCCCAGCGGACACAGGCCATGGGCCGGCTTTGGGACAGAGTGTGTATGACCCGCCCACTGGGAGAGTCGCTCAGCTGGTGGAAAGCCACACAGTACCTACAGAGAGGCATGCCTTTCCAAAAGCCAGTGCCCCAGCAGGTCCTCATCACTGACACCTCCATGTTGGGGTGGGGGGCCCATTGTGGAAGCCTCTGCATGCAGGGCAACTGGTCCAGGGCAGAGAGCCAACAGCAGATCAATCTGCTGGAGCTCAGGGCCATATTCCTGGTACTCAAAGCTTTCTGCCACTGCCTTCAGCACCAGTCTGTGCTGGTCCAGATGGACAACCAGGTCACGATGTTCTACTCTAACAAGCAGGGTGGCACAGGGTCTTACACCCTCTGCCCTCAGGAGCATTCCTTGACTGACCACATATGAGCAGAGGGCTATTGCCTACTGGCAGTGTACCTGCCAGGACAGTGCCCTGGCGGACAGACTGAGCAGAGTCCTATAGCTGCATGAAGGGTGGCTAGACCCCAGAGCAGCCCAATGGCTCTTCCGCCTCTGGGGCACCCCACTAGTGGACCTCTTTGCTAGCCCGCCAATGCTCTGCTGCTCCATTTCTGCTCTCGCCAGCCTCATCCATTCTGGGGGGCAGTGGATACCTTCCTCATCCTGTGGTCAGGGGGCCTCCTGTACGCCTTCCCGCCCACACCACTTGTTGCCAAGACCCTTTTCAAGGTCCTCCAGGACAAGGCATCGCTGATCCTGGTGGCCCTTGCAGCCTGGGTTCCCGCTGCTGCTCTGCCTATCAATGGAGCCCCCCCCCCCCCCCAGTTCCTCTGGGGAACGCCCTGGGATTACTGACCCAGGAGGACTCCCCACCCACCCTCCCTCCTTCATGCCAACCTGGGGTCTCTGGCGCTAACAGTAAGGCTGCTGAATGGGTAGTCTTGGCTCCCTTCAATCTCCTAGCTTTTCGAAAAACCTTCACGAGGCATGCCTACACCTTCAAATAGCAGATTCTCGGTGTGGTGCACAGAACAACCCATTCTCTTGCCTGTTGTAGACAAGGCTGCAGTACCTGCTTCATCTCTTGCAGGCTGGACTTGAGTCCAACTTAGGGTGCCACCTGAGTGCTCTTTTGGCGCATCACCACCTTATTGAGGGCAAATTCCTCTCTCCTTGTTACCCTGTTCTTTCGGGGCCTCCTGCTCTCAAAAACCCCCCATCTGTCCACTTCTGGCGTAATGGGACCTTAATGTGATACTATCATAGCTCACTGGGTCGCCATTCGAGCCCCTGGCTTCTTGCCACCTATGGTACCTCTCATGGAAGGTTGTATTCCTGGTAGCACTCGCATCTGTTCGCAGGGTCAGCAAGCTTCAAGCCTTGGTGACGGTGCATCCTACACAAAGTTCTTTAAGTCTTGAAGGACTACAAAAGGGGGACTGCTACTTCTGGAGAGAGATTTGTAAGTGTTTATTTCTAGGAATTTTTTTAAATCTTGGGGGGAAAAAGGAATTCTTTAGATTAAAGCTGATTAATCTGTGATTTGTTAACTAGGGCCTAGTAGCAGCAAAGAGCTTTCAGTTTAAATTTAAAACACAGCAGAGAGCTTTCTGGTTAAATTTAGACCCCAAGACTCCCTCTATTCAAGCAAGGGCTGTGGGACTCTTTCCCCCCCCCCCCTGGAAATTGGTCACAGATTACCTTAGAAGCACAGAATAGCTTTTCATAGGTCGTCTTTCTCTCCCTCCCTCCCTCCCTCCCTCCCCAACACCCACCCACACCTGGGATAATCATAGCTTTATAGGTGCTTAAACCTCTTAAAGGAAAGGAGGTGCCATATTCACTTCAGCTGTTTATCCTCATCAGGCATACATTTAAGGATCTGAGATTAATTAAGCTTCAGGTGAGCAAAGGTATAGTTTTTATTAGTATAAGTATCCCCGACACAAACTTAAAACTAAGATTCAGACAGCAGTCCAGCAGCGAGAATGGGGGCTTTCCAGTCTTTTGCATTGAGTGTCACATGTGTGATTTTCTCCCAGTTGGTGAGGGGTCTTATGCATTCACTAGGTGCAAGGAGCTCTTTGCTCTCGGAACAAATCCGATCTCTGGAGGCTAGAGTAGCAGACTTAGTGGACATGAGGAAGGCAGAGAGGTACATAGACGAGACCTACAGGGATATAGTCCTAAAGTCCCACCTCCAGTCTGGCAGCATCCCTGTTGCCATGGAGGAGAGAGGTCACGTGACAGGAGAGCATCAACCTGGTGTGACAGGAAGTGATCCTGTAGCTAGGACCTGTCTTCCAGGTGATGTAAAACCCTCTCATACTGAGGAAGTTTCTCCAGGGCCATATGTCCAGGAGGGGGAAGGGTTAGGACAGCTGCTATAGTTGGTGATTCAATCATTAGGCATGCAGATAGCTGGGTGGCTGGTGGATGTGAGAATCGCCTGGAAACCTGCCTGCCTGGTGCAAAGGTAGCGGACCTCATGCGCCACCTAGACAAGGTCTTAAATAGTGAAGGGGAGGAGTCTTCTGTCTTGGTACATGTTGGTACCAATGACATAGGAAAATGTGGTAGGGAGGTTCTGGAGGCTAAATTTAGGCTTTTAGGTAGGAAGTTGAAATCCAGAACTTCCAGAGTAGCGTTCTTCGACATGCTTCCCGTTCCACGCGCAGGACCCAAACGGCAGGCAGAGCTCAGAAGGCTCATTGAGAAAATGAGACGAGGGTTTTGGATTTTTTAGGAACTGGGGAACATTCTGGGGAAAGGAGGGGCTCTTCCGAAGGGTTGGGCTTCACCTTAACGGGGATAGAACCAGGCTGCTGGCATTAACCTTTAGAAAGGAGATAAAGCAGCTTTTTAAACTAGATAATAAGGGCGAGCTGACAGTCGCCCAAGAGCTCATGGTTCGGAATAATGTATCCTTGAAGGATACTATCAAAACAATGAAGTTAGGGCATATCAGCAGAGAGGTTCCAATAAAGGCAAAAGTAGTCCAAATGCCCTTGAGTACGGAACAGACAGAGCTTAAAGATTCCAAGTGGCGTGGAGGAGTAGCACTGGCTTGGGAACCAAGATACCAGGGTTTGATTCCCACTAGCACTCCTTGTGGCCTTGGGCAAGTCGCCTAACCCTCCATTGCTCAGAAAAATCCAAGTTATCAGTGTCCCTGTTTAATGTACATTACCAAGTTCAAGTTACAATGTAAACTGCTTTGATTGAAATGATAAAGCAGTATAAAAAACCTGTTAAATAAATTACCCCTGTCTACCGATAGCCAGATTAACATGAATAAAGTACAGTCTCTAAAATTCTTGTATGCAAATGCTAAAAGTCTAAAAAATAAGATGGGAGAGTTAGAATATATAGCACTAAATGAGAGGTTAGATATGATTGGTATCTCAGAGACATGGTGGAAGGATGACAACCAGTGGGACACTGCGATACCTGGGTACAAACTATATCGCAATGATAAAACTGATCAGATTGGTGGAGGGGTTCCGCTCCTATGTTAGAGAGGACATTGAGTCACAAAAGATTAAAGTTTTGCAGGAAACAAAATTCACTGTAGAATCTCTATGGATTGAAATTCCATATAAAAAGGAGAATGCAATGGCAGTGGGGGTGTACTATCGACCGCCTGGCTAGAATGAACAAATGGATGATGAAATGCTCAAAGAAATCAGGGAAGCTAACAAACGTTACAGCACAGTAATAGTAATGGGTGATTTCAATTACCCCGGTATCGACTGGGTCAGTGTCACGGCAGGACGTGCTAGGGAGATAAAAGTTTCTAGATGAAATAAACGACTGCTTCTTGGAGCAGCTGGTTCATGAACCGACCAGAGGGGAAGCCATTTTGGACCTAGTCCTTAGTGGAGCACCAGATCTGGTGCAAGAGATAAGGGTGTTGGGGCCACTTGGCAATAGTGATCATAGCATGATCACATTTGATTTAATTAATGGAGGAGGGATGGTAAGGAAATCCACAGTACTACCTTTTTAACTTTCGAAAGGGAGACTATGATAAAATGAGGAAAATAGTTTAAAAAAACCCTAAAAGGAGCAGTTGCAAAGGTTGAAGTGGAAGGAAGTCCAAAAAACTGCTAGCATGGTTTAGAGGTGAAGTCAGAGAGGCTGTGGTTGCCAAAAAAAGCATCTTTCAGGAAATGGGGGGGGGGGGGAAGAGCCAAATGACAAACTGGAAACAGCACAAGCACTGGCAAGTTAAATGCAAGGCATTGATAAGGTAGGCAAAGAGAATTTGAGAAGAAGCTTGCTGTGGAAGCAAATATGTGTAATACAGACCTTTTGAAGTACATTTGTAAAGAAAAATCTGTGAGAGTCAGTTGGACCATTAGATGATAGAATGGTAAAAGGGGCACTAAGAGGAGACAAGGCCATAGCGGAGAGACTGAATGAATTCTTTGCTTCGGTCTTTACTGAGGAAGATGTAGGGATATTACCCATGACTGAAGTGGTATTTAAAGGTGATACTGCGGAAGAATTGAAAGATCGATATACTGGGAAGATATATTACAACCATTTGATAAACTGAAGAGTAGCAAATCACCTGGACCAGATGGTATACATCCAAGGGTGTTGAAAGAACTGAAATATGAGATTGCAGACCTGCTATTAGTAATCTGTGAACTATCATTAAAATCATCTGTAATACCTGAAGATTGGAGGATGGCCAATGTAATGCCAATTTTTGAAAAGGGTTCCAGTGGTGATCTGGGAAACTACAGACCGGTGAGCCCGACGTCAGTACCGGGAAAAATGGTAGAAACCACAATAAAGAACAAAATTACTAAACATATAGATAGTCATGGCTTAATGGGAGACAGCCAACATGGCTTTAGACAAGGAAGATCTTGTCTTACTAATCTGTTATGTTTTTTTGCAGGTGTGAATAAACAGGTAGACAAAGGTGAGTCAGTTGATATAGTGTATCTGGACTTTCAGAAAGCCTTTGACAAGGTCCCTCATCAGAGGCTTTTGGCAGAACTAAAGAGTCATGGGATAGGAGGCAGTTTACTATTGTGGATCAAGAACTGGTTAAAAGATAGAAAGCAGAGGGTAGAGCTAAATGGCCAATTTTCCCAATGGAGAAAGTTGAATAGTGAAGTACTCCAGGGATCTGTGCTGGGTCTGCTGCTTTTTGACATATTCATAGATGACCTGGAAAAGGGAGTAACGAGTGAGGTTATCAAATTTGCAGATGACGCAAAGCTATTTAAAGTTGTTTAAAACCCAAGAGCATTGTGGAAAATTGCAAGAGGATCTTGATAAATTGGAAGACTGGGCATCCAAATGGCAGATGACATTTAATGTGGACAAGAGCAAAGTTATGCACCTAACCCAAACTATGGTTACACGATGCAAGGTTCCACATTAGGAACCATCACCCAGGAAAAAGATTTAGGTGTCATCGTAGATAACATGTTAAAACCCTCCGTCCAGTGCACAGTGGCAGCCATGAGAGCAAATAGACTGCTAGGTATCATAAGGAAAGGAATGGAAAATAAAACAAAGGATATTATAATGCCTCTATCGTTCCATGGTGCGACCGCACCTTGAGTATTGTGTGCAGTTCTAGTCACCGTATCTTAAGAAGGATATAGTGTTATTAGAAAAGGTACAGAGAAGAGCCACCAAAATTGTAAAGGGGATTTGAAGAATATTCCTATGCAGAGAGGCTAAAAAGGTTAGGGCTCTTCAACCTGGAAAAGTGATGGCTGATTAGAGATATAAGAGGTCTACTAACTAATGAATGGAGAGGAACGGGTAAATGTAGATCGATTGCATGTCCCCTAGTCTTTCTATATGCTGATGACGTAAACAATCAAGCTACTCAATGTGTAATCAAACTCTGGACTTTGTTACCGGAGGATGTAGTAAAGTGGTTAGTGTAGCTGCGTTTAAAAAAGGTTTGGACAAGTTTCTGGAGGAAAGGTCCATAAACCATTATTAAAAGGGACCCAGGATATCGCTGCTTGACCCAATACAATCATTGTGGTACCTTGTCTTTTGGGGAAACTGCTAGGTACTTATGATCTAGATTGGCCACTGTTGTAAACGGGATACTAGGCTTGATGGACCTTGGTCTGACCCAGTATGGCATATCTTATGTCCTTAGGTTTGTGTTTTGCATGCACCCTATATTCCTTCAGAAGGTGGTGTCCTTGTTCCACCTCAATTGGGAGTTGGTGCTCCCCACCTTTTTTCCACGGCCTGACGCTGACAGGGTGGCGACCATCCTCAATACCTTGGATTGTAAGAGGGCCCTGTCTTTCTACTTGCAGCATACCCAGGGCCACTGCAAAGCCTCCCATGACCCCAGTCAGCTGGGGGAGGCGGTAACCAAGCAGATCCTGACCACCTGGGGGCAGACTGCATTGTCCTCTCCTACGAACAGGCAGGGCTCTTGCTGGAGCACCGTGTCTGGCATACAGCGTCAGGGCAATGATGACCTCTGTTGCAATCTTGCGCTTTGTCCCCATGATGGACATCTGCCATGCTACCACCTGGTCTTTGGTGTACACCTTCACAGCTCACTACTGCCTGGAGAGGTAGTCCTGATGGGACAGTGCCTTCGGGTAGGCCATTCTCCGTAATCTCTTCAGTGTCTAGGCAGCTCCTGCCATCCCGACCCTTCTTGTTAAGGCTATCGGAGTGATGTTTCTCCCTGGACTGGTCTTTTCCGAGTCTGCTTTCGGACTCCAGTGCTGCTTCTCATGGCTTGAGCATGGTTTTCTACAGGTTCTCGGAAGCCTGTAGCTAGGGAGTCCCATATGTGAGGACTAACTTCTGCTTGTTCCTGGAGAAAGTGTAGTTACTCACCTGTAACAGATGTTCTCTGGGGACAGCAGGAATCTGTCCTCACAACCCTTTCTCCTCCCCGTGGAGTTGCTTTGTTTTTGCCATCTTCTTGGGCAGGAAGGGGACCACGCATGTGTGGTGGCAGCTCCCAAAGGCTTTCTTTGAAAGCTGGGGTGATGCTTTTGCGAGGGCTTTGTCGGCACCAACGTCACCAATATGTGAGGACTGATTCCTGCTGTCCCCAGAGAACAACTGTTACAGGTGACTGACTACGCTATTATAGTACATATAAACAAAAACATATTTTTAGGTAATATTACTGTATTGATGAATATCAAATGCCTGCCAGAACCACCAAGTCTTTAGCCCCTTATGGAATTCCAGTAGGTCTTGTCCTAATCTCAAACTGAGATGGTCATTTTAGAAGCATCTGCATGTGGCAAATAGTAGCAAAGACATGTGTAGATTAGCTATATGTATAAATAGTTATTTTAGAAAACTGCTGTCTATACATGTAGATGTTCAGGACACAGATCTGAAGTGGGTGTATTGCAGGCATGGTTTGGGTGGTTCAAAGTACTATGTACTATATATGCATTTTACAGTGGGAATACGCCTATATGCCAATTAATTTCTGTGTTGGCTTTTTGTAGCCACTTAGAACTGAGCACGACTTTTATAAAAGTGCCTGTTGCACCCGTGGCTCAGTATAAAGGATTGAGGTGGTTAATGCCCTTGGGGGCATGTTTACTAAACCACAGTGTTATCCTGGGCTTTAGTGTGCAGTAAGTGTACTGTGTGAAAAGCGTGGGGCCCCACAAATAAAAATTCCACACAAACAGAATACCAAGCGATGGGCTGGAATGTGGTCATGGACAGTGCATCGTAGTTAGTGCAGGCATTTTGGGTGCGCTACAACCTTGAATGTTGCATGCATGCACTTAATGCCATCTCAGTGGGAGGTGTTAGTCACCTGCAAGCCAGTTAGCATGGTGTCGTGCATTTGTAGCATATTAACGACAGAGGGACAGATGCATATGCCCCCTGAAAATGGTGTGGGCCTCTGCACTAGATTGGCAACCCAAATGTATGCTACTGGGGCACTCTTTAGTAAACGTGCCTCTTAATCCATTATACATGTATTTATCTAAAATTGGCCCACTATACATATAAGAGCTGCTACTTTAAAATATTTCTGTCCTGTTAAATCACAATGTTCTTGGCAGGCTATAGCAAACATATATATACAATTTAGTTACTGACACACTAAAATTTACCATGCATTAAAATTAACATAACTTGAAAGCCTAGGCAAATGTGTTTTTGGTTTACTGATTTTGATGGAGTTTCAGAGGAATCATCTGCACTTATGCTGTTCTTTTTTTTTTGTCTACGAATACTTTTGTGAGTGGAGGAGTAGCCTAGTAGTTAGAGCAACAGCCTAGTACCCAAGAGATCAGGGTTTGAATCTCACTGACACTCCTTGTGACCTTGGGCAAGTCACTTCATGCGCCATTGCTTCAGAAGAAAAGGCCTACCAATCTACTTCCAGTCATATCTTGCCAAAAAAACCCAGGGGCTGCTGGGTCTCCAGGAGTCGGCATTGACTTGATGGCCCTTAAAACAAAAAAAAACCCTTTTGTGAATCAATGCTTCCCCTGTATGTGCCAGCAACTACGCATGCACTTAGCATTCTACATATGTTACAAAAGGTTCCATGTTTGAAATCTTTTGTAAAATATTGGGGGAATTGAATATCCTGACCTGGATGTTCCAATTCCTCCCTCGACATGCTGTGCAAAATGGGACTTCACACGTTCCAAATCTGTGGTTCAGTGATGGAAAAAGCCTGTATGTGTAGTTCTTATTAAATATGCTTGAGGCATTGAAGGGATCGGTAACAACACTTCTGGGAGAACCTTTGTGAGCGAGTAGAAAAATAGGACTGTACTTTTTTTGTCTTGCAAATATTTTGGGGCCAGTTCATTTATAATTTTAAACCAGTCTAAGTGATTTAAATAGAAATCAGAATTTTAACTGGGAACCTTTGGAGTATATAGACAGTAGGGGGTAATATGTACTCTAGACTGTATACCCATGACCAGTATTGTTGCAGTATTCTGGACTTACTGGAGCCTATTCAAGCTCCTTTGTGGCAAGTCCATATAGGTAATCTTTTATAAAATTCCCCCCGCCCCGTGTGGAATCTCCAAAGGCTACTTATTTTATAAAGGAAAAATAAGCACTGAGAATCAGCCCCAGTAGCACACCAACTCTCGTGCACTAATTTACACTTGCTTCAAAGAAGGGGGTGAATGTGCACATGCATATATTATAAAATATACATGTACATTGCAGCTCCACCCCCACTCTCCAAATTATGCCTCAGGAAATGCCTACATGCAATATGCATCTTCTTTTCATTGTGCATACTTGCATGTGTATTCAGCCATGCAGTTCCAGAAGAGCCTTTCCTTTACATGAGAAAATGCTGTATAAAATTACCCTCATAAAGCATACTATAGTCACTGGGGAATATGACTAATGCCTCTGTTAATGCTGCTGTGTCTGAGATGGTTGCAAGCATTTTTTTCTCATCACAAAAGGGGGGCGAATAGCAGGCAACAGAGTTTATAAAATGGAATTTGTCTCAAAAATATTTGTTTGTAATCTTCTAGCTGAATTTTTGGCTATGGAGGAGGAAGAGGGACCTTCATACACTAACACGCTATGTTCTATCCCCAGTCCAGCCTCTAGTATTAAAACTGGCTCATCTAAATTTGAGTGTGCTTTTAACTTGGTTGTCTGTGGTCTCATATATGAATATTCCTTCCTTAGGGAGGAGTAATTCTGCACTGTTGTGCAGCTCCTGTCTTTTCAGTGAGAGGTGTCTTTTTTTACTTTTATCTGAAACTTCTCATTAACTAACTTCCTTCTGCCTAAATCCAGGGGTGTATTCTAGTCCTCCAGGGTCAGAAAGATCTTGCTTTTCAGGATATCTAAGCAATGAAAATAGAGTTGATTCTTATACCAAATATTTGCATATAGAATCTACCGGATGTTTGTTCTGAGTAGTCTGAGCACCAGGCTGTGTTTGGCCCCAATCAATCCTCTTCTAACACTTCAGGTCAGAGAAGGCAAGGCGTCCGTTATTGAGATCTGTAAATGTGGGGGGGTTTTCCAAGATACTCACAGTGATTATTCATGAGATACATTTAGACTGAGAGCCTAGTTAAGTGGCTGATTTTATCTTACCAAAAAACCTGTTTGTGGCCCCTTGAGTACCAAATTATCTACCTTTCTCTTTTTTTAATTTCCACATGCTGCCTAAGAACATAAGATATGCAATACTGGGTCAGACCAAGGTCCATCAAGCCCAGTATCCTGTTTCCAACAGTGGCCAATCTAGGTCATACGTACCTAGCAGTTTCCCCAAAAGAGACAGGTTCCACAATGCTTGTACTGGGTCAAGCATCAATATCCTGGGTCCCTTCTTAATAATGGTTTATGGACCTTTCCTCCAGGAACTTGTCCAAACCTTTTTTTTAAACCCAGCTACACTAACAGCCTTTACTATATCCTCCCTCAGGTAACAAATTCCAGAGTTTGATTACACGTTGAGTGAAAAAATATTTTCTTTTATTAGTCTTAAATAGTTGTAGCTTCATTGCATGTCCCCTAGTCTTTCTATATTCTGATAACGTAAACAATCGATCTACGTTTACCCGTTCCACTTAATTTATTGACTTCTATCATATCTCCCCTCAGCCGTCTCTTATCCAAGTTAAAGAGCCCTAACCTTTTTAGCCTTTCTTCATAGGAGTATTCTTCCATCCCCTTTACCATTTTGGTGGCTCTTCTCTGAACCTTTTCTAATAACGCTATATCCTTTTTATCCATGCCTGATATATTAAATACCCTCCCTTCAGGAACTTTTAAAAAGTCACGACTGCATTCAGGCCTGCGTTACTTCTTTCTTCCTCTTTCAATATCTGCATTACCATTATGCTTTATTTAAAAACAGATATGTTGCCAACCTTACTGTCCTCTGGTTACAGAAAAGCCATCAGAAATATTTAATACACATAACATCACATCTCTCATAAAATGTAAAAAGAAAACTACAGAATTCCTTAACCTGTTTTGGACCAGCGTATGTTTTACATACATAAGGTTTCCATATTTACTACTCAACTGTTTACTAATTAATGGTTATAAATTCAATGTAACTATGTTTAGCTATTATCGTTGTGTCAAAAAGTGTGTTATACAGATTTTTGTATCTGAGATCTAGTTAGTTTAATAGGTATTTGAAGTTTGCTGATTTTGACGGTACTGGCGGCTCAACATAAAAAGATCACAAAAAATAGTAAGTAGCTTATGCTGTAATAGCTACTATTTTGCAAATAAAAAGTATTTATAGACTTTAGAAAATAGGCTTAGATAACTGCAAGTTACTTAGTGTCAGTTATTGGTGCGTATATTGGCCTTGTATGTTTTTCATACACTGGGCTAATATGTTGTAGAAACTAATTGCTGTCAAGCATTCTGTTCTAGGTGTTTCAATGGTGCAATATCGGCACATTGCATCAGAAGTGTTTTCACGTGTATCATATTCCGCCATCAGAATGGACTGTTGACAAACTATTATATCATAATAAAGTATTTTAAATGAAAACTGCAGTTTCAATAGTATCATACAGTATGTTTGTTAATGAATATTGGAACTGAATCCTATCTTTTCTGAAGACGGACAATATACTATATTGGACCAGTGTATGAAAAACATACATTATGGAAACTTCTATTTTCTGCAAAGTTTAATATTTTTTATTATTGCCGGTATTTCATAGTTGTTTGAGTATAACAAATCTAATAACTCATCCAGAACAGAGAGAATATGCGAGCTGTCCAAAACGGGTTAATATCTTGCTAGACCAGTACAGATGTTTGGGTTTTGCTCCCTTGCTTGCAGGTGGAGGCAGACTTGAACAACTTGCAATGATATCATTACTAAGTATATCTCTAGTGCAGCACTGAGAGAAGCCAGTATTGTCTATCTCCAGCAAGTAGCTAGGTGCGTGGACTAGTGCAATAGTGCAGATAGGCCTGTCTCCTGAGTCCATACTATGCTCTCGAGGCCTCTGAGCAGTTTAGTAAACACAATGTTTGTTTGGAGCTCAAGTATGCCCTGTCTCCTTTAGCCAACAGCTTGCCCTGTTTCTACTGCTGCTATGCATGGATTCCTAGTGCTTCATGGGCTGGAGAGCAGACAGGAGGACTCCACAGAGCCTCTGAGTGGGATTGGTAAGCTGACTCAGGTTCTCCTTCCCTATTCCTGTCCTATATCTGCTTGCTAATTTTTATCTTTGTAATTTTTTTTCCTATCTCCTTTTCTTTCCCCATTGATTTTAGTGGGACTGTTTAGGCTCTCTGCTGCTTGCAACACAGCAGCTTTAAATAAAAAAAAATAAAAAGACCTCTCCGGCAGTTAAGCCTTGGGTCTGCAGGGTGCTGGGGCCACCCTTCTCAGGTTTCCTTGGCTGGTTGACAAGTTTTGGGATTCCTCTTTTGCTGTGATTATTTTCAGTTTTTCTCTGGCAGGCTTTTTTGCGTCTTTTTTTTTTTTTTTCCTTTGGGCTGTTGCTGTATTTAATTGTGCCCCCCATGTAGTCTGCAGCCTCCCCCCCCCCCCCCCTTTGTGGCTGAGGGTTTTTTCCCAGGTGCTAAAGGATTGCCTCGGGGCCTATTTTTGTGGCATGTTTTGGACCCTGCCCCTACACACATGGGACCAATTGCCATGTTTGATGCCTTGGCTGCTCTCCCCCTGCTTTCTTCCTGCCAGTGGGCTTCGCAACCTTTTAAATGGTAGCATGGTCCCTGCTGAAGAGGGATGGGGTGCCCTTCTTTCTAATGGCTTACACAGCAGCTGCTGAAACAGCTCAGCTTTTATCAGTCCTTACTAACTATTTGGCAGCCTCTCTAAGGGGGTTGGAGGTGCAGGCTTCTTCTGCAGGGGAAGGGGATCCAGGGCCCTTGGCATTCCTATATAGAGCTGGAGAGGTCCATGTCCCTGCTACACCCTTTGCCTGCTGTTTCTCCAGGAACCCAGCCATCATTTATGTGGCTTGCTGAGCTGTAGAAAAGGAGTTCTTTTTCTAGAAGGTGAGTCAAAGGAAGGAGAAGTAGTTTCCCTTTGGGCGGGCAAAGATTCTTCTGTGATCGGCCTGTTTCACCAGGAGAATTTCCTCTTATTCAAGATGCAATGGAAGCTTTGCATTTTGCAGAGCCTGCTCCTATACAGGCTTCATCAGTGGACCCTTCAAGAGGGTTTTTAGGAGTCCTGGCTTTTCCTCTCCTGGAACTTATGCAGCAGCTTGTAGTCTCTCAGTGGGAGGCTTCTGAGTGGGGCCTTTGGGCCCTAAGGTCCTTTCTTGGCTGTACTCGCTGCTCTAGGGTGAGCTGGATCAGCCTTTCGGGCTCAATTGCATGTAAGCCCTGGTTATGGCTATGGCAAAGTGCACGATCATCCCAGTTAAGGGGATGGGCAGGCTAGGCATCTACCCTTGATGAGTTGCATGGGGGCTTTGAGCCGCCACTTTGGTAGCTGTGGTAGGCATATGCTTTGCACACATAGCCTTCTGATTCCCCCTGAGACACAACTTCCTGTTGGAAAGGAATCAAGAAGTGGCAGGCCATGTGTGCCAAAGCAGATGGTCTGCTGTGGGTATGAAAGCAGTAGCACAAAGCCACCACTTTTGAACTGCTGCTGGCCCCCCGGAAAATGGAATCGATGACGGCGGCAGCAGCAGTGGGGGGTGGTGACATAGCACAGCTCAGTATGGAGGGGGTGGCTTGGCTTGGTTTGGTGTGGCCAGGGGGTAGCATGGCTGGGGCTCTTGCTTAGGGCAGCAGAAACCCTTGGGCTTGCTCTGGAAGGGGGGTACTGCTCTCAAGGGGTTTCATGATAGGAGGGTTTAGACCCTTAAGAAAGCCAAAAGCGGATGCAAAGGCAATCAAGCAGTGCTTTGTGCAGGCTTGGTGGCAGAAGCCCTCCTACACTGGGTCCAGTTGTTGCTGCTGGACAGCCTGGAGGCTTGTGTGGCGTCGAACTGCCTATATGCCTGCTGCCCTCTGACCTATTCAGAATTTCTTTCAAGTTTATGGCAGTGGTGGTAATATCCAGTCAGTAGCTCTAGCTCCGTAATTGGCCAGCAGATACTGCCTCCAAGCTGCAGTTGAGCAAACTCCCCTTTAAGGGCCGGTTATACTTTGAGGTAGGCCTGGAGAAGTTGTTGACAGATCTTGAAGACTCGCCACTTCTAGGAGTGTCTCTTGTAGGGCCATGTATGGAGCCTGGAGATGCTCTTGGATCACTAGGAATCCAGCAAGGGCCTATTCATCCTATAGTTCTCAGCCCATGAAGGGGAAGTCTATTTGGGGCTCTCAGCATGCTCGAGACTTAACTAAAGCTCCTTCCGGAGCCAGTAAACCTCCTTAAGGAGATCCAACAGGTGCCTTTCCAGGGATTGCCAGTTGGGGAGGCTGCTCTGTCTGTTTCTTGGAGCAGACCCAAATTGTCTATGATCAGCGAGTCCCTGATGTCCTTGATTAGGGCAATGCACTAGAGTTGGCACAGCCTCTACAAGACTTATTTGTGGCATCTCCATGCGGGTTCCCACTTAAGTGGGTGATTATTCTGCCTGTGCACTCTTCAAGGCAAGACCAGGGACGTTATAACATCTGCTTCAATGTACCCAAGAAGGAAGATTCCTTCTGATATATCCTGGACCTGAAGGTGATCAGTACCAAGCTCAGAGTCCACAGTTTCCATATTGCTCCTTCTGGAATTTTTCACATAAAATTCAAAATTCTGTCTCCAAAAGGTCTGAATTATGCAAAATACCAAATGCTTTGTCAGAATAATAAAGCATATTGTGTTTGAGTGATTTATTTTTTTAAATTTTATTTAAGTTTTTTTTTTTTTATATTGCTTTTATCATTTCAATCAAAGCAGTTTACATTAAACAGGGGCATTGATAACCCTCCATTGCTCAGAAACATCCAAGTTAAGTGACTTGTGCAAGGCCACAAGGAGTGCTAGTGGGAATTGAACCCTGGACTCTTGGTTTCCAAGCCAGTGCTCTAACCACTAGTCTTCTCCTCCACTCCACAATTTAAAATATAATTCAGTTATTTTATTTCTATCACAAAAAAGTGCAGAATTATTGTGTGCAGGAGTACCACATGGAGCCATCAGGTCAGCTATTGCGTTGGTCAGGCACGGGGAATTCCTCACCTCCCTAGATCTTTCCAAAGCATGATTTCATATTCCCATCCAGGAGCAGCATCAGTGGTTTCTCTGCTTCTCTGTTCTGGGCTGCCATTTTCAGTTCCATGTCTTGCCCTTTGGTCTGGCCACAGCTCCTGGCACCTTCTCAAAGGCCATGGGTGTAGTGGCAGCATTCCTGCACAGGCAGGACATCCAGATTCTCTCATACCTGGACAATTGGCTGATTTGGTCAGATTCCCCGGAGAAGACCGGGACCATATGACCCTGGTGATTCATTGGATGGAAAGGCTGGGGTCAGTGATCAACTATCCCAAGAGCAGCCTGATTTGGCCAGACTCCGCTGGTGGTGTTGGGTTCCTACTCTCTATTTCAGCCCCTCCTTCTGCCTCCATGTAATTCCTTTGCTTCCTTTCAAGTCCATGCCATACGCCTCTGTTCTCCACTACTACTCCAGGTAGCTGTTATTTATCCCCCCTCCCCCCAATCAAGTCCACCTCTACCTTTCTCACTGACTCCTGACTCGCCTCTTTTCTGGATACATCTTCCCTTTTCCCTTATTCTTGGGGATTTCAACATTCATGCAGATGACCGTTCTGACCATTATGCCTTTAAAGCTCCTTTCCCTAACCACCTCCATTCAAACTTCAGCTGTGCTCTACCACACCTACTCACAAGCATGGCCACTGCTTTGACCTCATATTCTCCTCCAGCTGTTCACTCTCCAACGTCTCCACCTCAGTTCTGCCCTTATCAGGCCATCACCTGCTAACCTTCACCCTTAACCACCCCCCCCCCCCCTTCTTGGAATTGCCTGATCTCCACCAACATGTTTAGGAATCTTTACACTATCGACCCTTCAGCTCTCTCCACTGCTGTCGTGATAAGCTGAAGGGTCCTCCAGTATGTCATCTGAGTCTGAGGCAGAATCCTCCTATAATGCTATACTCTGCTCTGGATGCACTTGCTTCTCCCATTCCAGGTGTACTGTACCTCAACCTTGTCCTTGACCAAACTCCTACTTATATTCCTGTGCCTGCTCAGCTGAACTTCTTTGGCTTAAATGACATACCCTTGCTGACTACCTACATTTTAAATTCATGCTAACCTCTTTCCAGTCAGCCATAGCACTTGCCAAGCAAGAGTACTATATCCATCTGACTAACTCTTATTGCCTCTAACTCTTATTGCCTCTAACTCTAGTCGTCTCTTTGCTACACTCGACTCTCTCCTCAAGGGTCTTCCTCCCCCAATCCCTCCTTCACTGGCTGGCTGTTAACATAACAAAGTCCAGAAAATTAGCGTTAATCTCCGCAGGGTCATTTCCACCTCTTCAATCCCAAATTCTTCCCTTGCCGTCTGTCACCCTTTCTTCCTTTTTCTAAAATCACTGACGAGGAAACTGCAGATCTTCTCTCCTCCTCCAAACTGATTACTTGCTCTTCTGAACCCATTCCTACCTGTCTACTAAGCTCCATCTCTTCTGCCATCATACCTTCCATCTATCGGATCCTTAACATGTCACTTTCCACTGCAACTGTTCCAGTGGCCTTCAGACATGCTGTGGTTACACATCCCTTCAAAAAGCCTTCACTAGATCCTACCTTCCTCCTCTTTGCTTCAAAACTACTTGAACGAGCGTTTCACCAGTGCTTGCTTGACTTTTTCTTCTCAAGCCCTTCTGGTTCCACTGCAATCTGGTTTTCATCCCCTACATTCTACAGAAAACAGCTTTTGCCAAAGTCTTCCGTGACTTGTTCTTTGCCAAATTCAAGGACCCTTATTTGATCCTCATCCTTGAACATTCTGCTTTATTTGACACTGTTGATCACCACTTTTTTCTCGAAATCCTATCCTCACTTGGATTTAGAGGCTCTATTCTGTCCTGGTTTTCATCTTATCTCTTCCATCATACTTTCAGTGTATGTTCTGGTGGATCCCACTTTCAGTTGGTGTACTTTGGGGCTGTGCCATGGGACCTCTCCTTTTTCTCTCTCTACATTCAGTCCCTTGGTGCCATGATCTCCTCCCATGGTTTTCATTACCATCTTTATGCTGATGACTCGCAGATCTACCTCTCTGCACCTGAAGTCTCTTCAGTAATCCAGGCTCAGTTCTCTGACTGCTTATCAGACATTGCTGCCTGGATGTTTCAATGCCGTTTGAAACTGAACATATCCAAAACTGAGCTCCTTAAGTTTCCTCCTAAACTCACCTCCCCACTTCCTCCCTTTTTTATTTCTGTCAGTAACACTACACTCCTCCCTATTTTCCGAGTGTGCAACCTTGGAGTCATCTTTGACTCTACTCTCTCTTTCTTTGCACACATCCAACAGATAGCTAAAACCTGTTGCTTCTTTCTCTATAACATTCGCAAAATTCATCCCTTCCTCTTTACACATACTACCAAGACCCTCATCCACTCACTAGTCACCTCCCATATTGACTATTGCAGCCTGCTCCTCTCTGGTCTCCCTCTGAGTTATCTTTCTCCCCTTCAGTCTCTTAAAAACTTGGCTGCATGGCTTATCTTCTGCTAGTGTCACTATGCTCATGTAACCCCTTTTCTCAAAACAACAATACAAACAGATTCCAAAAGTAAAACAATCATCAATATTTATGGATCCGCTGAAAATGGCCTCGAATAAGAGCCACCTATATTACTTAAACAAAAAATATATGCTAACCCATTCAGTACTAGGTGTTGAAGGGAGCTCAACTCACTTAGGGGCTTGTTTACAAAGCTGCGGTAGCGGTTTCTGATCGTTATCGGAGCCGCTACCACGGCTTTGTAAACAAGCCCCTTAGTAGTGAATGGGTTAGCACATATATTTTTTGTTTGTTTTAAGTGCTATAGATGGCTCTTAGTTTGAGGCCATTTTCAGCTGATCCATAAATACTGATGGCCCCTTTTTCTTAAATCACTAGCTCCCTATCTGTTTCCGAATCCAGTCCAAACTTCTGCTTATCTTCATATGCATTTGTTCTACATTTTCTCATTACCTTTCCTCTCTCATCTCACTAGACATTCCTCCTTGGGAACTCTGCTCCTCTGGCAGATCCTTTTTATCTGTGCCCTTCTCTGCTACTGCCAACTCCAGACTTCCTTCATTTCACCTTGTTGCTCCATATGCTTAGAACAGACTACCCGAGTCTGTGCAACTGGCTCCTTCTGTAGCCCTATTCAAATCCAGGCTGAAGACCCACCTCTTTGAGGCTGCTTTTGAATCCTGATGCTCCTCGTGCTCTTGTCCACTACTTATGTGTATCTTACCATTCTCTTGTCCTCAGTTTTGTTATGTTTTCTCATATTGATTAGATTGTAAGCTCTGATGAACAGGGACTGTCTCTTCTATATATACAGTGCTGTGTATGCCTTGTAGCGCTATAGAAATGATTAGTAGTAGTATTAGTAGCCTGAATCTTACCTTGAATTTAGAATATCTCAGAGCTCTGAGTGCTCTCTAGGATAAAGTCTTTCTTGCAGTTGAGAGGTTCCTTCAATTTCAGAGCCAAAATGAGGCATTTGGCTCCCAGTCATCTAAGAGCATGGAACTACTGCCAAATGCTTGGGTCCATGGTGTCGACTCTGGAGCTGGTTCTGTGTGCCAAGGCACACATGCACCCTCTTCATAGACTGCTGGCTAGACCTCTGATTTCCCTGTTTTCAACTGTTTGACCAGACTCTTTGGGAGATCAAGGAGTGGTTGTTGTAGTGGTTGCGGTTCCCATCACCTGATGGCCAGAATGCCTCTGCAAGAACTGGATTGGGTGATTTGTCACCTTAGTTGCCAGCCTGAAGGGCTGGGGCTGACTGCCTTGGCCAATTTATCCAGAGACTGGTTCTCTCAGGAGACCTCTTGGGTAATCAACCTGTTGGAAGCCAGAGTGATCCACCTGATTTTGAAGAGGTTCCAGCCTCTCTTGGTGGCATCAGGTGTTAGACAATGCTGTAGTGGGGGTGTACATTGACAAGCAAGGTGGAAGTCGCAGTTGACCCTCAATGTGGCACAGCTATGTCATTGGGCATAGGTGCATCTAGTTGCCCTGTCAGCAGCACACCGTGCAGGTTTAGACAATGTTCAGGTCAACATTTTCTGATTCTGAGCCAGAACACTGGATCCTGGTGAGTGGGTGTTAAGCCCTCTTGTGTTTGACCTCTATAGTGTGGGGTCATCCAGTATTCGCCTCGATGTCTAAGAACCTTTCATCTGCAGGAAGGGTCTGCTGGCAGCAGGCTCAGATGATCTGCTTCAGAAATGGCTCCCAAGAGTGACTTATGAACATGCCATACTGGGTCAGACTCAGGTCCTTCAAGCCCAGTATCCTGTTTTCAACGGTGTTCAATCTAAGTCATTGCAGGTTCCCAAAAAGGTGCATAGGTTCCACAATGCTTGTTCTGGCTAAGCAGTGGATTTCCCGGGTCATTTAATAATGGTTTATGGACCTTTCTTCCAGGAACTTGTCCAAACCTCTTTTTTTTTTTTTTTTTTTTTTAACCCAGCTACACTAACGGCTTTTACTACATCCTTCGGTAACAAAGTCCAGAGTTTGATTACACGTTGAGTGAAAAAACTTTCTCTTTATTACTCTTAAATGGGTTACATTATAGTGTCATTGTGTGTCCCCTAGTCTTTCTACTTTTTGATGGTGTAAACTACCTATCTATGTTTACCCGTTCCACTCCATTCATTAATTTATAGATCTCTATCATATCTTCCTTCGGCTGTCTCTTTTCCAAATTGAAGAGCCCTGACTTTTTTTTAAGCCTTTCCTCATAGGGGTATTCTTTCCATCCCCTTTACCATTTTGGTGGCTCTTCTCTGTACCTTTTTCTAATTCTGCTATATTCATTTTAAGATATAACAACCAGAATTGCAAACAATATTCAAGGTGCGGTTGCATCATGGAACGATACAAAGGCATTATAATATCCTTGATTTTATTCTCCAGTCCTTTCCTTATGATTCCTAGCATTCTATTTGCTTTCTTGGCTGCCACTGCACACTGGGTGGAGGGTTTCAGTATATTATCAACAATGACATCTAAATCTTTTTCCTGGGTGGTGGTTCCTAATGTGGGTTGCTCTTTCCTAGGTTCATAACTTTGCACTTGTCCACATTAAATTTCATCTGCCATTTGAATGTCCAGTCTTCCAATTTATTAAGATCCTCTTGCAATTTTTCAGTCTTCTTGTGTTTTAACAGCTTTGAATAATTTTGTGTCGTCGGCAAATTTGATCACTTCATTCATTATTCCCATTTTCAGACTTCTGTGTGTTTTCCTTCTGTAACCTTTGGTGAGTCATCTTCTGTGCCTGATTCAGGTACATCTGCTTTTGATTCTGGTGGTCATGGGATGGCCTCACAGACCTTTGGTATACAGATGTCTTGAATCTGTTTACAGGGTCCGCCCTCTTGCTACCTTGGGAGGGGCCTCCTATGCCAAGGGCCCCTAGTGATGGAGGGGTCTTGTTTCCATCTTGTTTATGGCCTGTCCCTTGAGAGGAATAGGCTGCCCAAGAAGGGTTATTCTGGAGCAGTAGTGGACACCCTACTTAAGGCCCAGAGGAACTCTTCATCTTTAGCTCATATGAGAGGAAATTTTGAGAGACGGTGTTCCTTTTGTTCCCTAGAGGCTAGGAAGACAGTCATTGTTTAGTCCTTCTTATGGTCCAGTCTGGATCAGGGCTTGGTCCTGAAATCTTTCAAGGTTCAGTGCTCCTGCCATGTTACAGGTGTCAATTTCAAGGGATGCTATTTGGCAGAATACCCCGAAGTCTGTCTCCCTCTTCCTTAAGGGAGTGAAGCAGATCTGTCTGCCAGTGCATCCAGTGGTTCCTCAGTTGAAGTCTTTTACTGGTGTTCAAGGTTCCCAAAGGGCCTCCTTTTGAGCCCATTCGTGAGCCCTTGCTCAAGAATTTGATCTTTGCAGTGAGTGATCTGTTGGTTATAGCATCTGCCAGGTGAGTACCAGAACTGCAGGCTTGGTCCTGCATGGAGTCTCTTCTTTGTCTTCTTGATGGCTTCTGTCTCTTTGCAGATTGCGCCATCCTTTCTCCCAAAGGTGCTGTCCTTCTTTCATCTTAACCTAGCTGTCATTCTGCCTGCCTTCTCAGAGGTTGAACTTCAGAAGGATCCCTTGCTGCGTCTGGTGAATAAGCTGAGGGTATTAGTCATATGCCTTGAAATGACTAATCACTTCTGTTGGTTGGTTCATCTTTTTGTCCTCTTCAGCAGTCTGAGAAAAGGACATGCAGTGGCAAATTCCTCCACTCTCTGCCGAATTAAGGAGGCCATTGGTTCAGCATATGTTATGGCCGGTAAGCATGCACTGGAGGGGGCGGCATCTGCCTTGGTGTCTTCAGAGGACATCTGTAAGGCATCTACTTGTTCTTCTCTGGAAACCTTTGAGAGGTACTACAAATTGTTATATGTGGGAACTGGAACAGATGGTGCCTTTGGCAGAGCACTTCTGTCCAGAGCATTGACTTCCTCATACCCTAGGCCAGCGATGGCGAACCTGTGGCACGCGTGCCAGCTGTGGCACGCGAAGGCCTTGCAGCTGGCACGCGGGAAGGTCCGCAAAAAAGAAAAAGCTGGCTCTGACTGCTGCCGTGGACGCGGCAAGGGCAGAATGCAGTGTCCCGCGGGGCCCCCTCCGCCCGCTAAGCCCCTCTGCAAGGGCTTTCAGATTCGCGAGGGAGAGCGTCTCCCTCGCGTCTCTGTTAAGCCTGCAGGGGCTAATGGGAAATTTCCCATCAGCCCCTTTAGACGCGAGGGACTGATGGGAAATTTCCCATTAGCCCCTGCGGGCTTAACAGAGACGCGAGGGAGACGCTCTCCCTCGCGAATCTGAAAGCCCTTGCAGAGGGGCTTAGCGGGCGGTGGGGGCCCCGCGGGACATTGCATTCTGCCGCGGCAGCGGCAGCAGCCAGAGCCAGCTTTTTTTTTTTTTTAAATTTGCCAGGGGGGGAGGGGTTAGGACTTCTAATGGACTAGGGGGGGGGTTAGGACTTCTAATGGACTAGGGGGGGGGTTAGGACTTATAATGGGCTAGGGGGGGGGTTAGGATTTCTAATGGGCTAGGGGGGGTTAGGATTTCTAATGGGCTGGGGGGGGGTTAGGACTTCTAATGGGCTAGAGGGGGGGTTAGGACTGTTAATGGGCTATATAAACATAAGCTTTATTTTTTAAATTCTGATCCATGTGATATCTAACATGTATTGTCTTATTACATTGCTGCATAATTTCTTGAAATAAAAAAACAATACGGTCTTTATAAGAGGCAAAATGATCCATTATCTTATTCCTATAGAATTATATGACAGAAATTTGTTTTCAAGAAGGGAAAAGGAATGCATTCTGTTTTTGACTTTGGTATCTTGATAACAGTTTGAACATTTTTTTTGTGCTTCCCCCTTATTTATTTATTTTATTTATTTAGCGTACACTTGTATCCCGCTACTTCCAGCGATCAGCAGCGGTTTTCTATACATAAGGAGAGGCTGTACAGGCCAGAATTAGAACATACAGTATGATTGCAGGGATGGGTAATAAGCATAGCAAACGGTTACAAGTTTACATTTGATTTGTTTGAGAGGAATCTTACATATATACATTTGATTGCATAAGAAGCGGCTTTACATATATACATACTTTACGTAATTACAGAACACATTTCTTGCTGGTATGATTAGTTTAAGTGGGCATGTTGCTCTAGTAGTATATGACACTCTGATTAGGTTAGGTTGTAGTGGGTCTGAAAGAGGTGTGTCTTAAGTTTTTTTCCTGAAATCCTTCAGGTCCTTGTTTGCTCTCAGTTCATAGGGCAGTTGGTTCCAGAGTGCTGGAGCAGTAAAGGAGAACGCTCTTTTGGTGGTGTTTGCGTTGCAATTTCTCATGCTATTCGGGACATGTAGGGTCCTTGCTTCAATTCCAGAAGTTCTTGATGTCACGAGTGTGGGAGGGGGAGAGTCTCAGATTTTGGTAAATGAAGCCCAGGGATGGCATATTATGGGGATTATTTTAGAAGCAGCATTCATAATTTCCACATGTAAAATCAGGCATTTGTACGTAGGTGGTTTTAGAAAGGAGTACATTTACACATGCATGTCAATTAATACATATAGATGAGCACTTTAAAAAAAAAATCTATATGTGCCAATTTCAGCTAGCTCTTTACATGAGGGATTATTCCCCCCCCCCCCCCCATTCAAATGAAATAAAGATAGTGGCATGTGTAGCTGGCAACATTTACTCATATAGATTTGCAAAATGGCCCACATGTTTTAATGTCAAGACTTTGATATTTTACAACTTACATATCTGTCTAGACATATAAGCTGCCAAATTTGCTCTAATTTTTTCCCACATGTTGGCTGGCATTGGTATATTGTTACAATTCTTTATTTGTATTTTAGAAAAGGCTCCACATTTGGCAGAGACTTTTCTAAAATACCACTGGAATTGAATACCTCCTGACCTAGACATCTCAATTCCATTCTCCACGCACTGTCTAAAATGTCCCTTAATGTGTGTACATTATTCTACATATTATATAGCCATCGAAGATTGTATGCATCTGTTAATTAGAAACATCATGGGGGAACTTTGATAAAGCGATTTCTACCTGTAAAGTATGTTTTACATGGGAGATGGCTGTTAGAAAATGTAATGAATGAATACACGTGTGAGTACGTGCACCGACAAATGGCACATATTTATGCATGCAGCAAATGCTCCTCTCCTAGGACTTGCGATGTACATGTGCATTTTATAAAATATGGGGCCGATGCAGAAAAGTGAGCTGCTGTTAGCGTAGGCATCTGCAGTGTTTACATATGTACAACTTTTCTGCAGCAGGGCGGGCCCAAACGTAGAAAGGGATTTACCATGAGCTTAACCACTGCACAGCCCATTTTAAATCTCTGCAAAATAGATGCTAATTAAGCAATTAGCTATGCTGCGCAGATGCAGAAAAGTGCATAAAAGGAAGGAAGGCTGAGCTCTACTCCCGGGACTGTAAGACCAGGTGGGAGGAGACTTAACGTTGGCTCAAGAGGTCTGTGGTCAGTGTTGAGGAGGAATTTATGCCTGTTTCTTGAACAGCTTTTTTTTGGCTTTGCTAAAGTGAGACCTGAGGAAATAAATGGCAGGGGGAATGTGCTGGAATTCTATTTGGCACATAAGTGCCTTTTTGTGTGCAGGATATAGGTGTTGCTAACACAAACACCTGTGCGCATGTGTCTGGCTTTCTCTTTCGGTTTAGCACAGATCTTTTACACACAGCTCATTTGCATGCTGTTTTCTTACAGTGTGGCTGTGCAAAACACCTTCATTTTGAAATCCTATGCTAGAGTTTTATCATTTGGGCTCTAGTGCAGTTTCTGCATCGACCCCCCCCCCCCCCCTATGTGAGTACCTGCAGAGAGCAGACGCACATACACCTTCTTTGTGTGTACATACATCTCAGTGGTGTGCATATGTTTGTATGGAGTAACTGGGTTTGGTGAGGCAGTTGGGTGATACCTAGTTTTGTGGGATGGGTGCATCTTTTGGTGGTGGGGCAATTGCAAGGGGGGAGTAGTTTTTCAGTCATGGGAGACATTTGGGGTGGTTCTTCAGTCATTGGGACACTGGGGGTGGGGTGGTTTTAGGGGTTTAGTTTGGGGGGGGGGGTTAAGAGAGCAGAGAACAAGGAGAACATAGCAATTTGAAAGGAGGCATTCCCTAAATGCAATGTTTCACTGTACTATATATATATTTTCTGTGCTACAGACGCTGGAATCTTTTCCATAAAAAATGTCCCTATGTGTTTCTTGGTGGGGGCTTATTTCTCTGGAACTCCCCAGTCCAATTTGGCCCATATTTGGTTTTTCACATGTGAAGTTTCATCTCATTCGGTAAATTTTCAGAGCATTATGTTGCCCCCAGACAAATGGACAAACATTTCTCAATCCCTTTTTGTATATTTCTTTCTAACTTTGGGTTGGAAAAAATAACAAAGTTCCCTGTGCCTATAGTCACTGCTGATGTGGTCTAGTTGAGTCTATATCTGTTATTTGAGGAAAACGTAAAGTAAATCTGGTCTGAGTTAGTTATATTTACTGATCTCTTGCATATGTCTAAATATAATGTAAATTCACGGAGGATGCTAAATCACTTGGTTATACTATGAAATACTGAGGGAAAGTTTTCTCATCAGTTTTCACTGCTCCTTTTTATAGGAGGAAAGGAAAGAGTTCTGAATATATAGCATTAAGTACATGCTCTCCATTAAGCACTTTATTGAAGCCTGAATTAAAAATTTTGTTTTGTGGAATACTTTTACTAGGGGTTATAATTCAGAATTACTCCATTGAGTCCAGATTAAGTTGGTGGTATTTAACTGCACGAGAGAGAACTTGAGAGCATGCCAGATCTTGCAATCTGAGTATTAGCAAAGCCTTTGGGGTTGCATTTGCATTTAGCTCACGCCTTTTCATTTTTAGCTGAAGGCATGTTTAATTATTATTTATTAATAATATTAAACTTTTATATACCGCTCATTGTAAACATAATCTGCATGATTTGCAGAAGTACATTCATAAGATTATAACATTCACATAAAATATTTAGTGCAAAATCAGATCTGAACTAACCTAATCTAAATGCAGGATCATCGATGGGCTTGTTTTTTTATTAATGGAAACAAACTATGGTAAAGAATTCCAGGAAGTGGGAATATAAAAAGATCACAGATCTTATCTGTTTCATTTTTTTCCCATTTCAAATAGAAGAGAAGACAAATTTATCTAGATTTGTTTGATTGTTTCAGTTGCAAAAACAACTCATTATCTGTAAACACTTTCAAAGCCAGCCATAAACTTTCATTCAGGTGCAGTAGATTTTACGCTATCCCTGGGGCACTTACAGAAACCCCACGCTAGAGCCCAGTGATTGAAGCTCTTGTGCAGGGCTTCTTAGCATGAGTTTAATGCTGACTTTTTTTTCTATGGGATGCAATATGCAAATTAACCAGTGTGCAAAAAGTCAGCATTAAACTGGGAGACAAGCCAAACACATGTGCACAGTGGCTCAAGTTTGGCATGCTGTCCCGGACAAACAATAGAACTCTGTGCTTTACAATGACCAATATAACCCAAAGAAAATTCCAGGCACCACCAATCCAGTCAGGCCCCTGAGTTCTATCACTATCACGTGTTTTAAGCAAGATCTAATTCTTCTCATTCATTGATCCCTTCAATAACTAGGCTTCAACTGATTAAATTGCAGATAACCAGCCCAAGTTTACATTTTCTCAGGCAGCTCATTCCAACAGGTAGTTTCTAACTCTGTCTTCTGTTTCTTCTTTCTAGACTTACTCATCTGCCAACTCATCTCTCTTCCACTTCTAGCAACCCCTATTTCTTCTCTTCCTAGTGATCTCATCACTGCATTCACTCTCTTCCAAAATAAAAAATCAGTTTCCCAGTGTTCCATCTTTCACCTTTTAGTTTCTCTCTCACCACTCAGTATGCTATCACTTTCCTAAGCCCTGCCCTCACGCCTCCCATTTCTTTTTTCCATGCTATATCATCCTCTTCCTCTCTCCTTGTTCCATTTCTGCTATCCATTTCTGTTTTAGCCCACCACCCATCTTTCCCATTTGAAGTTACCTCAGCCAATCCCCCTAGTCTTTCTCCCTCCTCATCTAGTCTCCAGTCTCTCTTGCCTCTGCTAGTCCCTCATTTAGTCTCTTTCTATCTTTTCTCTCCTCCCTAGCCAGTCCTCTGTTCCCTCATCAGTCTTTCTGTGATCTTTCTGGCCATAGCCAGAAAGCTGGCTTTGTCCTGGTGTACTGACTCAGGTAGTCTATTCCAGGCATATGGTGTAGCAAGATGGAACGAATGGAATCTTGGCAGTGGAAGACAAGGGCATAGGTAAGTGATTTACCTGATGTGTGGAATTCCTGAGAAAGGTTATAAGGAGAGAAGAGAGGTAATGAGAAGCTGTGGCATGAATGCACTTGTAGTTCAGGAGAAGCAGTTTGATTTGGATACAGAAATGGACAGGGAACCAATGAAGTGAGCATAGTAGTACTGGCAGAAGATTAGTCGTGTGGCTGAATTTCGAATGGAGTGAAGGGGAGGGAGATGTGATGTTAGGCAACCAGTGAGGAGCAGGATGCAATAATCCTAAGAGGGAGGTGACTAGAGAGTGGATAAGGATCTTGGTAGCGTGCTCAAAGGAAGAGATGAATTTTACTATTGTGTTAGAGATAAAAACAATAGGTTTTAGCTGTTGGATGTATGCAGAGAAAGAGGGTAGAGTCAAAGATGACCTTGAGGTTGCAAGCTGAGGAAATGAGGAGTGTAGTGGTGTTATCAGAAATAGGGAAGGGAGAGAGGGGGAAGGTAGGTTTAGGGGGAAAAATAAAGAGCTTAGTTTTGACCATGTTCAGTTTGATGGCAGTGAGACATCCAGGCAGCAATGTCTGATAAGCAGGCAGAGATTGAGGCCTGGATTACTGGAGAGATTTCAGGCACAGAAAGGTAGATCTGAGAGTTGTCAGCATAAAAGGAGTACCGAAAACCATGGGAGGAAATAAGTGCACCAAGGAACTGAGTGTAGAGAGAGAAAAGGAGAGGTCCCAAGACAGAACTCTAAGGTATACCAAGTGAAAGTGGGATGGCTGTAGAAGAGGATCCACCAGAACATACACTAAAACTGCAGTGAGAGAGAGAAAAAGAAAACCAGGACAGAACAGAGCCTCTAAATCCAAGTGAGGACAGAGTATCGAGGAGAAGCTGGCGATCAACAGTGTCAAATGCAGCAGAAAGGTCAAGAAGGATGGAATAGGATCGGAGGAGCAGGAGTGAGTTTGGAGGAAGAGAGATGATTTGGAAATTTTGATGTCTCCTATGCCAAAAGTGGGGTCGATTTTTATTAAAAATGGATTCTCCTGATAACCTTGGGAGGTAAACGCACAAATTTACTTCTAAAAAAAAATTTGGTGCCAGCCAGCGGTTAAAATTAACCTGGGAGAGTCATGGGTGTGGTATAAAGATAAGGAGAAAGCACCAGTATTCTGTGTTGTCTTGGTCTCTTCCATGCCACATATTCAGTGGTCCGACTTTAACTGCATAAGTCAGACGAATATTTGCTTAAAGATAGGTTATCTGTAAGTGGTTAGCACCCTTGCTGAATTGAAACATAACAATATGTAAAATGACATCAAGCAAAAACCATATGCCCTCTCCAGTCTGCCCATCCATACTATTACACTCTACAGTCCCTTCCTGACTCTCAGATCTTCAGTGCTTGTCTCATGTTTTCTTGAATTCAGATACAATCCTTGTCTCCCACCACCTCCACTGGGAGGCCATTCAATGTCTGTCATATCTCTCCTCTCCAGCCTATCTTCCAAAGTATACATATGGACATCTTTAAGTCTGTCCCCATACCCTTTATGGAAAAGACCACTGACCCTTGGACTGACTTCATCTTGTTTTATATATTTTTTTGAAGGTGCAGTCCCCAGAATTGCACACAGCCATCTAAATGAGGTCTGACCAGAAACATATCCAGAGGAACTATCACCTCCTATTTTTTGCTGCCCATTCTTCTCCCTGTGCACCCAAGCATCCTTTTGGCTTTTGACATCACCTTTTCTACCTCTTTGGCCACCTTAAGATAATCGGATAAGACCAGCCCCAGGTCCTATTCTGTTATGCACAAAAGTCCTTCACCTCCTATACTGCACCACTCCCTTGAGGTTTTGCAGCCCAAATGCATGACTGAATTTTTTAGCATTAAATAGTAGCTGCCAAATTCTAGACCATTCTTCAAGCTTTGCTAGATTACCCTCCTCGTGTTATTTACACCTTCCAGGCTGTCTATGCTGTTGCAGAATTCGTTATCCTGTGCAAAGAGGCAAACCTTACCCGGCAGCCCTTCTACCATATTGCTTACAAGAATTAAAAACAAAACAAAACTGGACCAAGGACCTGTGACATACCACAGGTAAGAACTTTATCCTCAGAATGCGTTCCATTTACCACAATCCTCTGTTGCCTTCCAATCAACCATGTTCTAGCCCAGTCAGTCACTTTAGGGCCCATCCCAAAAGTGCTGAAATCTAAGCATAAAATATCTAGTGCTCTCCCTTGATCCATGTTAACAAATACTACTCAGCCACTGTAGATAACATATGCTGCTTAGCCTTTTAACGCCATTGCTACCCTAATACATTGCTTGTATACCTGTTTACTACCTCACTACTTGTATAATAACATATTGCACAGCAAACAGAACCTATCACCAGTCTTGAGCCTCATGGAAGGAGAAGACACCAATCGAAGAAAACGGGCAAGTTAAAGATACAACATAAGGATTAATCACCTACCTCTACTTTGATACAATTTAAGAAGACCTTAAATCAGTAATTCACAAAATGCTCTCCACCCCCTACTACTTCATTGCCTATCTTGCATTCCTCCACGCATTTGCAACTTTCACACAGAGCATAGGATCAATCCAGCAATTCCCCCTGCCACACCTACATACCAACTAAACGGCAGGGGCACTAGGCTCCTCCAGACCTAAAGAGAATAAGTATACAAACTGAATAATGCAGCACATACTACACCCAATAATTCCACAAATAGGGTACATACCAACCCAATATTAATAGATAAAATTAGGTGTGCCCTGATAAATGTAAGATCAATTAGGAATAAACCAAACACTATCCTAGACCTCATCTGTGATAAAAAAAAAATTGGATATAATCTGCATCACCGAGACTTGGTTGGATGACTCTGACCAGGTAATATTAAACCAAGTAACCCCTACTCTGCATTCAATTGCATCAGAGAACATAAGAGAGGAGGAGGTGTGCTAATACTGGCCAGAAAGGATTATAGATTTAAGACGATCTCTAGCACTCGTACAAGAGAATCCAATACAATCACTATAGCTAACAAGTACCTAAGCTTCTCCCTCACCTACAGGCTTCCTGGAGCCACAACTGAACATCTCTCCACGGTACTTGAAGCAATATGTGCACATAACACAAAACATAAACCCCTCCATTGTACTAGGAGACTACAACCTGACCTCTGCAACCACTAAGGAAGCTGCAACATTCATAAAAGCCATGGAGTTACTAAAATATAAACAGACAATCAACGCCCCAATGAACAAGCATGGTACAGTACTGGATATGGTCTTCATTCCGATGCACTTGGTGGAACAGGGCATGACCCACAACACCAACAATCACACCAGTCCCTTGGTCACATCACCATGTGATAGAATTCACCCTGGCCCTAAAGAATTCCACCCAACACATAGAAGATGAGAGCATCATCAGACGATATAGAGCCTTCAATAAAGACTCATTCATAGATGAAATCATCCCGCAACTCCAGCAAGAATGCGACACCTTTGACCTAAGCATAGCGAAATGGAATTCCATAATATCTAATGCGGCATCAGCCCCTGTGAGCATAAGCCCAAAGGCACGAAGGAGACTCAACGCCCCATGGTACTCAAATGATATAAGAGATACAAAGTGCACTCTCCGAAGACTGGAGAGAAAATGGAGGTGGAACAAATCACATAACGCACTGACTCTATATAGATCTAAGCTACTGAAATATAACAATCTGATAAATGAGCGCAAACAACAGCATCACACCAATCTAATCATGAAATCTGTCAACAAACCGAGAACTATTCAGCATTGTCCAAAAGCTCACTAGGGATATCTCGCAGCATAGTACAAATCATCTAAACCCACAGGAATTTGCTGACTACATGAGAGCAAAAAACCTAACCCGGACATTCTCCATCACACTAAAAATTGATGACCATGAAATGAAAGGGCAGCAGCATACATGGGAGGAATTCAGTATACCATCAGAACTTCAAGTAGAGGACATAATTCATGGTCTCAACACAACAACCTCACCATCAGACCCTTGCCCAGTGGCCTGGATAAAAGTCACAAGAAGCCAGCTATCCCAGCACATTCATAAAATAGTTAGACTCACTCCAACAAGGATACATACCACAGTCCCTCAAGCATGCCATGATACGACCAATACTTAAAAGCAATAGCCTAAACCCATCTGAACCAAAATCATACCGTCCCATCTCCAGTTTACCCTTGATTGCAAAAATAGTTGAAAAGATAGTGCAGAAACAACTTCAGGACCACATTGACATGAATTCCCCACTGGACATTCATCAGCATGGATTTAAACCCCGGCACAGTGTAGAAACGCTACTCACATCACTCTTTGACAACCTCATAAGAGGTATAGATAAAATAAAGAATGGATTCCTGCTGGTATTCATAGACATATCGGCAACCTTTGACACAGTGTCCCACGCTAGACTACTACAGCGTCTGCAACAAATAGGATTGTGCAAGAGCACTCTGAAATGGTTCACATCGTACCTCGAAGATCGAACACAGCAAGTCAAATGCGACCAAAATAACTCTTTGCAGTTCCCTGCAACACAAGGAATACCTCGGGGATCGGCACTGTCATCTATGCTCTTCAATATTTACATCCAACCCATATGCAACATCAGACAACACAAACTCCTCTATCACATATATGCTGACGACATCATGATGTATGTTCCAATCAACCTACTAGAACTTAACACCACAACAATGACTAAATGCCTTGAGGACATAAATATATGGCTCACAGACAATAACCTGATGGTCAACTACGATAAGACTGAGGCAATGTTCGTCACCAGGAACCCTACCTTCATTCCACCGCAGAATATCAGTATTCTAAACAAACTCATAATAGTCAAAGATGAAGTTAAGATACTTGGGCATAACCATGGATAGAGCTCTGAATCTTAAATCTCATATTGCCAAAAACGCAAACAAGTCCTATCAACGTTTGAGGACCATACGCAAGATCAAGCCACTACTCCGCCAGGATCACTTCCGCACAGTGTGCCCAGTGCTCATTACACCTCTGCTTGATTATGGAAATTCTCTATATCAAGGCCTCCCCCAGCAAACCTTACACCCGCTCCAAATGGTGCAGAACACTACAGCACGCATCACTGACACGCCAAGATCAGAACACATCACCCCTATCTTACAGCAACTACACTGGTTCGCAATGGTGGCCAGAGCAAAATTTAAAATCTTGATCATTTTCAAAATCATTCACCATCTTTCAGCAGATGCACTATAAGAAATCCGTAATAAGAAACATTAGTAATAGATCAAGGAGGAACAACAATACCAACATGATCAGCACACCTTCAGGATATCACATATCAATACATCAAGAAGAGCTCCATCATTAATGGCATCCACACTATGGAACTCCCTCCCAACGTGCCTAAGGGAATTAGAGGACATCACAGACTTCCGCAAGGCCCTTAAAACCCTGCTCTTCACAGAAACATATGAGCAGATTGACAACAGTCCCCACCAGCAACGTTCCCTCTAATTTTCTGTAGGCTGTGTGCGCATAAAATATCAGCTGTGTGCAGCTTTTGAAGGAAAGTTAAATTTTTGTGCGCCACATAACGACACTCGGAGTTATATACTTTAAAATTTGACTACACGTCAGAATACAGTAGGTACACCACATTGATTTTAATAAAATTAAATGAAAATAGACTATTACTAAATGAAGCGGGAAATTTCTAGTAATTACAATCATAACTTTTAAATTTTAAGACGTCTGTGTTTTCTATCAGAATCAGAGCCGTAATTTTTGTGCGCTCTGTTGTAAAGTATGTGCGCTCGCTCGGCGAGGTGTGTGCGCGCGCACACGCGCACAGCTTAGAGGGAACAGTGCCCACCAGACATGCAGCAGCCCACACCTGAGTGGGATAGCGATGTAAACACCCCTGCAAAATCAATACCTAACCAACATAGCTAAACCCACGACAACATAATGATAAATGTAACCCTCAAATTGTGTTGTCTTAATGTTTTGTCTTAATGTTGTTAAATACCCTCATATTAAATGTTGTAAAGCACCCAAATGTTAAATGTAACCCAATTGTGATGTGATGTAACCACTTTGATTGTAGGATAAGGTGGTATATGTCTGTCTAAATAAAATAAATAAATAAGATTTGTCTCGTAATCCAGTCAAAGAATTTAATCAGATTTGTCTAAGATGCTGCCATTGAATTCCAGAAATTGCACTATTCCCTGTTTTAGCATTGCCTACTAACTGGGATACTGGGATCTGTTACTGCCAACTGCTGATCTGCTTGAGTAGATCTCCCCTTCTGTTAGTTTACCCTGTGAGCAGTTCATGAGGAAGTAGCAACCCCCCCCCCCCCCCAACAGGTATTTTCCCAAGCTAGTACATGAATTCCTTGGCTTGGGGACAATTCCCCGAGACCCAGTTTTTGGCACCCTCAGCTGTTTGGCAGCCCTTATCACATACTCCAAATTCATCTCAGTATTTCTTTGGATAGGTTCTTGGCTGAAAGACCCCTGAAGAAGGCCTCCGGCTGAAACCGTTGAGTTGGGTCTGCTAATAAAGAAATATTTTTACCACTCCTCTGTGTTTGGCCGTGGTCCTTAGCTTCCACTCTGCTTAACTGTTCCTCCTGCGGAAGACCTTCTTTCTCTTTACCATTTAGCCCTTATCACATACTCCAAATTCATCTCAGTATTTCTCCCCCTCTGCTTTTTCTGTTGAATAGTTCATTAACTTTTCCTTTCCATATCAGTACAGTGCCCAGTGTTTATCTATACTGACAACTACATCAAGTGTTTGGTTAAGCTTTTGAGGTCCGTTTTTACTATTGATAATTTAGTTTAATCTTCTTAAATCTTTCAGTTGAATTCTGAGTAGGTTTGTGGTGACATGGTGGCCTCTAGATGGTGGATTTTCAGTTTGTATTCCAAATTACATGCCAGCACCTTTGGCACATTCCAGTTGGCTGGAGGCTCCTTGAACATTTGACCTCTGCTTACATTTCCCCACCCCAGTTGCCCAGTTCTAAGAAGGAGACTTTAGGAAAGTCCTGGATTTCTGAAGCATTATGGGACTTTCAGCATTAATTTCAATTAATAGAATCAAGGACTACAAATATCACAGTACTTTTAGGATGTCAGTTCAAAATAGTACTGGCCTAAAAGTCTCTCTCCTGGAACTGGGTAACTTGGCAGCTCTGTGCTTCCCCCCCCCCCCCCACCCCCTTTGTGTCCCATGTAAGACTTCTGTCCTTTAGCAATATAGGGGCTGATAAATGCAAGTTATATATTCACTGGTGACCATTATATGGGTCTATCTGAATGTCCTGATTCCATCCGTATATTAAGGGGTCAAGCCTGAGGCAGAGCAAAGATGGGCTTTTGAATTATCTGGATAGTAGCAGCTACTATCTGTATAAGGTGTATATATACATTTAGTTAGATCTGCTGAATAGCAGACTGAAGTTAAAAGGTTTTGAAGCTGGTTACAGTATAACATTAAACATTACAGCTTTTTAAGAACATGTAAGTAGCCTAGTGGTTAGAGCAAGAGCCTAATACCCAGGAGATCTGGGTTTGATTCCCACTGGCACTCCTTGTGAACTTGGGCAAGTCACTTTACTTTCCATTGCCTCAGAAGAAAAGGCCTGGCAATCTACTTCGTCATACCTTGACAAGAAAACCCAGGGGCTGCTGGGTCGCCAGGAGTCAGCACTGACTTGAAGGCAACTTAAGACACTTTTAATTAATATGCAATTCTTAACGCTACCAAATCGAGAAACATTTTAACAACTTCATCAACTTTCTATAAAAATCCATTTTTTTAATATTTTCAAAATGCATTAAAATTTCACTCAAGGCGATAAATCTTCGGAATTTTATTCCATTCTAAACATGCCACCTTATTAATGTTTTCTTCTAGTACCATTTAATCTAAAAGCATTTGCTGATGGTAAATTAAGTTGAGGATGTGCTTCAGATCGTACGGGATACAGACTAAAATATATTTAAATAATTTGGGGAATGGTTCTACATTACCTTATATAGTTTAGACAATTTGAATCTAACCCACTGTGTAAGTTTTCACCGGTGTAATTGTCAATATCCTTTCCTAAACGTATAGCAGCAGCACAGTGGCTGTATAATATATTTATTCTGTGCTTCTGAACATATGTATTAATTTAAACGCTGATGTTAAATTAATACAATTGTCGCTACCTCTGAAAATTGATCCTGTAGAGAAGAATGGTTGGTTCTGAAGGTGCTTCCCTAGCGCACCTCTTTGGCAGGTTAGCTTGTAAACAACTGTGGTTTATTGGTAATTTTGACAGATAAATACTATTCAGGAGGTGGTGATTCCATGGGGATCTAGAAACACTTTGCATTAATGGTTGCGTGTGAGGGAGACTGTTCCAGCTGTCTCGTTAGCTTTATAAAGCTTATTTTGTTTGACAGTGCTGACTGACTTGTATTTTTAGAGCATTTTAACAGAGTCGACTTTAAAATTTGACTCTGGTGAAATGTCCCACTGGTTTATAGTGCTAAATTATAATGCTATTTACCTTTCAAAGGAGAAGACATTAAAAAAAAATGTTCTGTAATGTTCAAAGCAGTTTCTGGGCTTTGCTTTCTGGTGACAAGGGCACATAGAAGAAGAAAAAGGACCTCTGAACTGAGAGAGGTAGGGCATATCTAACCCAACAGAAGCTTTAAAAATTATAGAACAAATTACATATTTTATAGTGACATTAGTCGCAAGTACCAGGTTAGGTGGGGTTGGACTGAAATGTCAACAACTTTCTGAATATGCAAAATCTGTTAAGGATTATACCATGAGTAGTTCCAAGTCTTTTTTTAATCATTGAGGGGAAAAAAAAGTTATGCATGGAATTTTTCACTGGTGAGCTGATGTCTGGTGGTTAATTAGTCCATTGTGCTTTCAAAAGTAATGCCAGCAGAAAGTTGCCGTTTCTTTGTATATTTCATATGGCATATGCTAATAAATTGGCATTCTGAGGTTTCACAAGACTTTAAGACTGATGAAACCCAGTTTGAAGCCCTTTCCTTGAGATTAACACATCTTTGCTCCCTACACATTGACCTCAGAACATATAAGAAACACCAGAAAGAAGGCCGATGAGAGAGAAAGAGGCTCACCCTGCTAGACTAGTCCAGACAAAGTGGGTAATGTTCCCCTACCAGCAGATTGGTGGAGACACAAACAATGAAAAGCCTAAGTTCCTTATTGTCTCTCCAGTCCAGTCCCTTTCCTCTGGGTTTGTGCTCCTCTTCCAGCAGCTTGGAGGCTGAACCCGTCATTGCTTTGACGGCCCTCTGGTATAAATACCACTGGCACCACCCACTAGCACCAGTATGCTCGGCCTCCAAGCAGCTGGAGGGAAGCAGTAAGCCAGACAGGGCTTACTGGAGAGACAGTTAGGCCTTAGGGGTAGTTAAGCTCCTGGGCTGGGTTCTCTCTAGTTAGGTTATTTTTTGTATATCCTTAATTTAATTTGATTTATTTTATCTAGTCTAAATTTTTCATTGGATTAGGGTAGTTTCCCCCCCCCCCCCCTCCCCGATGGTACCTGTTCTTCTGTGACTGGCCAAGGAGGAGGCTTGCTGCCACTTGGAGAAGGAGCCTGTCAGGAAGACCTCTCTGCCTGCACCGCCTCGCACCAAAGCCCGGCTTGGCGGCTGAGCGTAGGACGCGAGAACTGCCGACACACGGCTGAAGAGCAGCTCCCGGAAGAACAGAGGAGCGGAAGGACGCATGTGCAGGTGGCGGCTAAGCAGCAGAGAGTGTCGGTACCTCGCAGCTGCTAGTTGCTGGACCCGGTGCAGGTTAAAGGAGCGGTGGCAGTTGGCGGCTAGCAGCAGAGCGAGTCGGAACCTCACGGCTGCTAGTTGCTGGTTCCGGCGCGCCCAGCTCGGAGCACATGGAGTCAGCAGCGTTGGTGGTAAGGGCCTGCATTTCCTTCGTGCCTACAGAGCAGGTGACTAGGGAGGACCCCTTTGCTGTGGGGGGGGGGGGAGGTGTGTTCTGAGAGAAGTTGAAGTGCCCTAATTAGCTAGTTTTGGTTTTGGAAAAAACAAAACAAAAAAAACAGGAGATCTCCTCTTAGAAAGGAAGCCTTTCTTATTTTATGTCATTGTATTGGTTTACTTTAAATTAGTTAGTTCCCTCCTTTGAGTTGGGGGTGGTCTAGGCCACAGAACTATGCCGAGTAGGCCTCAGTGTCTCCTCTGTGGCACTCGCAGGGGTGCTGTCTCGGAGGCAGGAGTCTGCAGGGGCTGTGTTGCAGAGGCTGCTTCAGTGGAGCAGGGACTGCAAGTAGGAATGCCCCAGGAACTGCGGTCATCCGATACCCAGGGATCAGGAGACCAGTGGATTTGGGGGGCGAGCAGGGCTCTCTCCTTCCTTTGACTGTGGAGCTTCCGGGACCCGCCTTTCCACAGCCTTCCCTGTCTACGTCCTCAGGGCAGGGGGAGGCTGGGGGAATTTTTCCCCTGAATTTATTCTTCTGCTGCATAAAGCCTTTTGCTTGAGGCAGCAGGGAACAGGGGGGCTCCCAGCTCCGCAGGTACGTGGACTTTCCAGGCAGGAGAGTTCCAAGGATCTGGAGGCGGGTGTTCCGCCTAATCGAGCTCGGTTATTGAATGAGGAGAGTCTCACCTCCCCTCGGTCTGAGACTCTAGAAAGTGAGGTCTCGGATAGGGAGTTGGGGGATGATGAAGAGGAACTCAGAGGGTGAGATCCTGGAGGAAGAACAGGCCTGAATAGTTCGAGTGTTTCATCGGGAGGAGCTCCCGGCATTGATTACTGAATCGCTGAAGGTGTTTAATATGGCAACGGATGCACCAATGGACGAAGAGACTTTGGAAGATCCATTGATCCAGGCAGTCAGGAAGTCCCAGAAGGTGTTTCCTGTACACCGTGTAGTGAAGCAGATGATCCAGGAGGAATGGAATCGGCCAGAATCCAGCTTAAGGGGGGTACGCTCTATGGCTCGTCTGTATCCCTTGCCAGAGTTAGATAAAGAATTACTGCGTTCCCCCAGGGTGGATGCGGCAGTGTCGGCAGTCACAAAGACAACGACTATGCCTGTCGAGGGCAGTGTGGCTTTGAAGGATGCTCAGGATAGGAAGCTGGATACATTGCTGAAGCAGGCCTTTGATGTTAGTGCCCTGGCGTTACAGGCTTCGGTGTCCGGGGCCTGGGTGGCACGTGCCTGCCTAAGGTGGTCGCAGCAACTCCAGGTAGCTGGGAGCCCGGTGGAAAATGCACAGGGTGAAGTGGCTAGGCTAGTCAGGGGCAGCCTACCTGGCGGATAGTCAGTCTGACCTCATCAGAAGTTTAGCAAAGAATCTGGCCTCAGTTGTGGCAGCCTGGCGGTACTTGTGGCTGCGCAACTGGGCGGCGGATGCTTCCTCTCAAAAGCCCAGCTCAGTAGACTCCCCTTTAAGGAGAAGTTGCTCTTTGGGGAAGACTTGAATAAGTTGGTGAAGGAGTTAGGCGAGATTAAAGGGGGCAGACTCCCAGAGGATAGGCCTATGCAGGGCTGTTTGTCTGCCCCTGCGTGTAGCCAGCCCAGGGACTTTCGGAGGTTTCAGCCGGCTAGGTCAGCTCCGCTTCAAAGGGGCCATTTCCCCTTGCGGGGACAGGGTTTCCGGGGGTTTCAAGGAGCAGGAAGGGGGTTTGGGGCCTCTTCCCCCTCCATGGGCCCTAGGAAAACACAATGAGACAACGGGGGCCTGGGAGGGAGTGCTGCCAGTGGGAGGACGTTTAAAGCAGTTTCTTCTCGCCTGGGCCCGGGTCACGTCCGATCGCTGGGTGTTGGAAGTGGTCCGTGAAGGCTATGCTCTCGAGTTTGCGAATCCGGTTCATCCGGCGTTTGTTCGGTCCCCTTGCAGGTCTCCATCAAAGAGGGCAGTGGTAGAAGATACTCTTTCGCGGCTGCTGTTGTTGTTGATGCCGGTTCCTTTAGACTAGTATGGTTGCGGTCGATACTATATTTATTTTGTAGTTCCCAAAAAGGAAGGGACCTTTTTGACCAATCCTCGACCTGAAGCGACTCAATCGGTGTCTCAAGGTCCCACACTTTCGGATGGAGACTCTGAAGTCAATGCTGGTGGCGGTAAGGCAGGGAAAGGTTTTGACGTCCCTAGACCTTACAGAAGCATATTTGCATATCCCCATCTGCAAGGCTCACCAGCAGTTTCTGATGTTTGCGGTGCCTTGGGGACATCTTCAGTTTTAGGCACTGCCCTTCGGGCTGGCAACGGCTCCTCGGACCTTCACCAAGGTAATGGTGGTAGTGGCCGCAGCACTGCACAAGGAAGGAACCTTGGTCCATCCCTATCTCGACGACTGGCTGATTCGGGCAAAGTCCGAGAAGGAGAGCATCAAGGCCACATCCAGAGTAGTGTCATTCATGGAGGAGTTAGGGTGGGTGATCAATCTGGTGAAGAGCAAATTGGTGCCCACACAGGAACTCGAGTACCTCTGAGCAAGGTTCGATACCGTAAGAGGCAGAGTGTTCCTTCCGGTCCAGAGAGTGGGGGATCTGAGGCGGCTAGTGTTGAAGTTCCTGGCCATTCAGAGGCCTACGGCATGGCATTATTTGCAGGTACTTGGAACCATGGCGGCAATGAGAGTTGGTGCCGTGGGCCAGAGCACACATGCGACCGCTCCAATGGGCCTTGCTTCAGAGATGGTCCCATCAGCATCAGCCATTGTCGATGGTGTTGCCCTGCCCCCAAGCGGTCAAGGAAGCCCTGCAGTGGTGGCTCTCCCCAGCGAATCTGGAATGGAGGATGCCCCTCGAGTCTCCTCAGTGGGTTCAGCTGATGACGGATGCCAGTCTAACCGGTTGGGGAGCACATTGCGAAGGCAGTTTTGTCCAGGGTCTCTGGAATGCAGTGGAAGCCCAGTAGTCAGTCAATCGACTGGAGTTGCGGGCAGTAACCCTTGGTCTTGGAGCCTTCAAGTTCCTGGTTTGTCAGAGAGCAGTACGGGTCCTGTCTGACAACGTTACGGCAGTGGCCTACATCGACTGCCAGGGAGAGACGAGCAGCCCTCCCTTGGAGGCAGAGGCAGAACGTCTTCTGCAGTGGGCCGAAGTCCATCTAGTGGCTCTATCTGCTCAGCATGTGGCTGTGGTAGAAAATGTCATGGCGGATTACCTGAGCAGGTGCAAGATAGACCACGGAGAGTGGGCACTCTGTCAGGATGTGTTTGACCAGGTGGTAGTCCGGTTGGGGGGGGCGCCCTGGTCATAGACCTTATGGCAAGCAGGGAGTCGGCAAAGACAAGTCGGTTTTTCAGCCGCAGGAAAGAAAGGATGTCAGAGGGCCTGGACGCTCTAGTCCAGAGGTGGCCCTCGGAAGGGCTCCTGTACATTTTCCCGCCTTGGGCTCTCATAGGGAAGGTTCTGCAATGGGTGGAAACTCACCAAGGATTTGTGATCCTCACAGCCCCGGACGGGCCGCGGCGGCCATGGTATGTTGACTTAGTGAGGCTTCTGGCCGATCATCCATGGCGGCTTCCCTGCAGACACGATCTTCTGGTGCAGGGGCCAGTCGGATGCCCCAGGTGGATTGGTTCTCGCTTACGGCCTGGCTATTGAAAGGGCACGGCTCCGTAAGCGGGGATATTCAGGGGCAGTGATTTCAACCTTGTTGAGCACGCACAAGCACTCTACCTGCGCCTCTTATGTGAGGATATGGTTTATATTTGAGGCCTGGTGTGCAGAGCAGAAGATAAAGCCCCTTGCGGCCTCTGTGTCGAAGGTTCTAGAGTTTTTGCAGATGGGTTTGAAGAAAGGCCTGGCAACCAGCTCTCTGCAGGTTCAGTTGGCGGCTATTTCCTGTCATAGGGGTAAGGTCTGTGGGAAGTCTTTGGGTGAGCATGTGGATATTAGTAGGTTCTTGTGAGCGGTTTGGCGCCTGCAGCCTCAGCAGAGGTCATTGGTCCCGCCTTGGGATCTCAATCTGGTGTTGAATGCCTTAGCCGGGGAGCCTTACGAACCGGCGGGGAGAGCTTCGTTGAAGGACTTAACCCTCAAGCAGTTTTTCTAGTGGCTATCTGTTCCGCTAGGCGTATTTTGGAGCTTCAGGCTTTGTCTTCGCTCCTGCCCTTTCTTCAAAGAGAAGGTGGTTTTGCGAACGGTACCGTCCTTCTTGCTGAAGATAGTGTTGCCCTTTCATGTGAATCAGGCTGTTTCTCTCCTGTCCTTTCCAAGAGCAGGACTGAAGGTGGATGATGTAAGGCTTCACCGTCTGGATGTGCGCAGGGTGCTCAAGCGTTATCTGAACCGCACTGCGCCATTTCAAAAGTCTGAACGGTTATTCGTCCTGTTCGGAGGACTGCATAAAGGTGAGGTGGCGGCCAAGGCGTCCATCTCCAGATGGATCAGGGAAGCGATTGCGTCGGCCTACATTCTTAAGGGGAAGCAGGTTCCGGTGGGCTTCTGAGCGCATTCGACACGAGCTCAGGCAGCATCATGGGCAGAGTATAGTTTGATGCCGCCACAGGACATTTGCAGGGCGGCCACTTGGTCGTCTTTACATACCTTTGCTAAGCATTACCGGTTGGATGTTCAGGTGGCAGCGGATGCTGGTTTTGGGAGTGCGGTGCTTTGGTCTGGAATGGCGAACTCCTCCCAGGCTTGAATTGCTCTGTTACATCCCAGAGGAAAGGGACTGGACTGGAGAGACATAAGAACATAAGATATGCCATACTGGGTCAGACCAAGGTCCATCAAGCCCAGTATTCTAGCCCAGTATTCTGTTTCCAACAGTGGCCAATCTAGGTCATATGTACCTAGCAGTTTCCCCAAGAGACACAAGTTCCACAATGCTTGTACTGGGTCAAGCATTGATATCTTCGGTCACTTCTTAATAATGGTTTATGGACCTTTCCTCCAGGAACTTGTCCAAACCTTTTTTAAACCCAGCTGCACTAACAGCCTTTACTACATCCTCCGGTAACAAATTCCAGACTTTGATTACACATTGAGTGAAAAAATATTTTCTTTTATTAGTCTTAAATAGTTTACCCTGTAGCTTCATTGCATGTCCCCTAGTCTTTCTATATTCTGATAACGTAAACAATCGATTTACGTTTACCCGTTCCACTCCGTTCATTAATTTATAGACTTCTATCATATCTCCCCTCAGCCGTCTCTTTTCCAGGTTAAAGAGCCCTAACCTTTTTAGCCTTTCTTCATAGGAGTATCCTTCCATCCCCTTTACCATTTTGGTGGCTCTTCTCTGAACCTTTTCTAAAATCGCTATATCCTTTTTAAGATACGGCGACCAGAATTGCACACACTATTCAAGGTGCGGTCTCACCATGGAACGATATAGAGGCATTATAATATCTTTTGTTTTATTTTCCATTCCTTTCCTTATCATACCTAGCATTCTATTTGCTCTCTTGGCTGCCGCTGCACACTGGGCCGAGGGTTTTAACATGGTATCCACAATGACACCTAAATCTTTTTCCTGGGTGGTGGTTCCTAATGTGGAACCTTGCATCGTGTAACCATAGTTTGGGTTGTGACAATAAGGAAGAGTTAATTAGACCTTACCTGCTAATTAATGTTCCTGAAGGAACTCCAGTCCAGTCCCTGATCCTGCCCGAGTTGCCTTTCAGGATACTGTTTCCGAAATTAGGTCGCCGGACCGAAGGTCTGTTCAGGAGTGAAGAAGATGTCTGAAAGCTCCTCACAGAGGTCCGGTGGCGAGACGGTGTGGACTGGCAATGGCACTTAGTAGTGGTAGTTAAGGGCTGATGTGGTGTCAGATAAGCCTTCTCCTTTTCCCGGGGGGTGGGAAGTTCCTTCCGGGAGGAATGGGAGAGGATACGTTAGCATTTGAAAGGTTTTGTTTGCAGTTTATTGTTACTTAATTGTCTCTCTGTTAAGTCTGCTTTTTCAATAGATTACTGGTGCTAGTGGGTGGTGCCAGTGGTATTTATACCAGAGGGTCATCAAATCAATGACTGGCTCAGCCTACAAGCTTCTGGAAGGGGAGCACAAACCCAGAGGAAAGGGACTGGATTGGAGTTCCTTCAGGAACACTAATTAGCAGGTAAGGTCTAATTAACTCTGAATGGCATCACAACTGTGCCTCTATTCGCCTCAGTCACCATAGGTCTCTTCAGTTTTCTTTGTTTCCAACAGATGGTGAATGGATTTTCTTTTCTCTGAAGAAAATCTGAAGATTGAGAGGAAAAGATTTGATTAAACACTCATGAACGACCACCTTGAGGGTGACTCTCTCTCACTTGAGTGCAACGTGGGAGGCTCCACTAGACTGCAGTCTTTTTGGTAGCTATAGGAGGAGGGAAAATTGGTTCAGCTCCACGTGTTTATGATAAGAGCCTGTTCAGCAGCCAGAAATTGGAAGGATCTGGAAAAGTTCAGCAGCTTGACAACCTCAGCGCCCCCTCCCTCCTCTTCTGTTCCCCAGTGCTCACTCCTAAGGATTGCAGAAGGCTCTTACAGGGATCTGCCTGACAGCCACCTTAAATGCAGTGCTGCAAAAGCCAGTGAAACACTATCAGGGGAGTAGAGTTGAGCCCTGCCTGGGACTATCAGGGAGTGAGTACTAAGGCTTGACTTCGTCATTGCCCTTATTTGGGGGCTCCTGATTCTGTCTTTGTTGAACACAATTTGGGGTACAACATTGGTGCAGTATGGGGGGTTTTCTGCCATTTTCTGCATGCGTTAGTAGTGCTTTCTCCTATTTGTGCACCTGGCGGTCGCACAGTCTATATGCACATTCCTACTCTAGTGCCTGTAACATGAGCTGCAGTAAAAGCTCAGTTAATGCGTGCCTTCGGGTGCACTGTTGTGATACTTGCCTTAACTCTGTCGTCTTCCAGGAAACATTGTTTGGCCTATGGCAAGTGAGCTGACTCTTCTCCAGATTCTGGACTCTGCTCTTGTTGCATGGCGACTTCTGAATCATCCCTGGAGGGTCTGCTCCTCCTCTCTCAGCCAGGGGATGCAGTTAGTCCAGCCTTGCCTGCCGCAGGGCAAGAGGTGACAGATGGCGCTATGGGTAAGGATATCCAATTGGCCGGAGGGTCTGGCAGCCATGCTGTGAGCCATTCCTCATCCTCTAGGGGGTCTACAGCTGCTGTGCCCCTAGTGTTGGGGTGCCATTTCCAAGAGGAGAGCTTCTGTACTCTGGATTGTCCTTCCTGGAATTCTTTTCTTTTTTGCAGCAGGTCTGGTCCTTCTGACATGGAAATTTGGACCCTGCACTCTCTAGGTGCACCCCAGTGCAGTCTCGTGTGGGGCAGGTGGAGAGTGGAAGCCCTATTTGATTGCCTTTGGCTAAGCACACCTGGTATCGGGCACCCCCTGGAGAAGGGGAACAACTGTAAGCTGTCTGAGTTTTTTGACTATGGCTTGAATTCAGATGGCTCTGTACTGGGCTCTGATGTGGATGAAGAAGTATTCTTACCTTCAGAAAACTGTGAAGAGGCCGGTGTGATCCAGCTATTCTAGAAGGAAGAGCTGGCAGTGTTTGACAGTCTCATCCGCCTTGAGCTTGAGATTCTTCTGGCATTGAGCAGGAGCTGAAGGTACACCCACTCCTTCAAGGAGTGTGGAAATCCACTGCTATCTTCCCATTCCCAGGTGTGATCAAGGATATGATCCAGACAGAGTGGGACTCTCCTGACTCCCCTCCTAAGAGGCTAAGGGTGTGTAAGATCTATGCTCTCCCAGAGGAGGAGTCTGTTAAATGATTTGGTATTCCCAAGGTGGATGTGCAGGTCACGGCGGTTACCAGACAGACCACCATTCCTTAAAAGATTTTTTTTTTTCTGGACTGTACAGTGGATTTGTTTTTGAAGAGCCAGTCTGCTGTGACAGCTGCTAGTCTGCAGCTGGCGGTCTGTGCCAGCCTGACATCTCGAGCCCTGCTCCAGTGGATTTAGTCTCTTCCGCCAGATGATACTACCCCTCTTTTGGAGTCTGTTACGGCCTTCCTTTCTGTTGCCATGTATGGCTGGTACATTTGGTGGCCAGAGATGGTGCTGTAACGACGGTGTCATGACGTTTGGTTTTGGCTCCAGCACTGGGCAGGGACTCAACTTCCAAAGCCTGGTTGGCCCAACTGGCTTTTAAGGGGGACCACCTTTTTGGAGCTGATTTGGAGAAGCTGGTGAAGGACCTAGGCAAGACAAAATCTTACTGCCTTCCGGAAGACAGGTCCAGGGGGCCTATGCAGTGGGCTAGTACCCATTCTCGTCAGCCTCTGTCCATCTACGGAATGCGCTCTGGCCAGATCCCCAAGGATTTGGGGGCTTTCGTCATTGCTGACCTGTAAAGCCTTTCTTCCCCTCTGCTTCCGAGCTTCAGGCTTGTTCTCGGTCCTTTCGTGGAGTGCATGGGCCAAGGAACTCTGTCCCCTCCATAGGAGGAACCTCCCAGGCTGAGCAATGAAGGTTTGGGGGGCCATTCCCTGGTTCCTCCGGTTGGAAGTAGGCTTTGCTTTTTCCTTCAGGAATGGTATCTCGGTATCTCGGTGTCATTCTTGACAGTGCACTCACGTTTCAAGACCACATCTCTTCTATTTCTCAGCGCTCCTTCTACTGCCTTCGACAGATCCGTGCCATTAGACCTTTTCTATCTCCCCAGGCGCTCACTACCCTTCTTCTTTCCCTAGTCATAACTCGTTTAGACTTCTGTAATTCTATTTATGCCGGTATCCCTCAGTATCAGTTACATCGTCTACAGTTAATCCAAAATACAGCGGCCCGGATGCTCCTACATGCCTCTCCTCGCGATCACATCACCCCCCTACTACAACACCTTCACTGGCTACCACTGCAATTCCGGATCCCTTTCAAGGTTCTTACTATGGTCCATCGCGCAATTTACCTGCACAGACCCCAATACCTCTCTGACCTGCTCTCTTTTCATGTCCCTTCCCGAAGCCTTCGCTCCATCCATATCAACCGTCTTCACCTCCCAGCTCCTTCCCGTGCACATCTCCAATCCACCCGCAAATCAGCATTTTTCTACCTTGGTCCTTCCCTCTGGAACTCACTACCCACTGCCCTCCGTCTCGAAGAATCATACCCCAAATTTCGCTCCCTTCTCAAAACCCATCTGTTCTCCTGTGCCTTTCCTGGATCTAGCTGACTTCTCTGACTCTTCTTTCTAGCTTCTCCTGTTTTTTCTACTTTCTTTTCTCTTTTCCTCAAGTAATTGTAACTTTTTTTCTTTCTTTTCTGTCTCTGATTTACTGTTTTTTATTTATATTGTAAACCGCCCCGATGTAACGGGGGGCGGTATATCAAATGTTGTATAAACAATAAACAATAATGGGCTCGGGTTACCAAGGATCATTGGGTGCTAGACACCATTCAGTTTGGCTGTGTCCTGGAATGCAATGAACCAATTCCAGATGCTTTTGTCATCTCCCCTTTGTGGGTCTCCGATCAAAAGTGCCACTGTGTGGAACACCTTGGACAGGTTGCTGTGCCTAAAGGTAATGGTGCCCATCCCCCAGGACGAGTGGTTCAAGGGAAGATACTCCTATTTTCTAATGCCCAAAAAGGATGGGTCCTACTGGACCATTCTGGACCTTTAGGAGGTCAACGTGCACTTGCACATCCTGCGCTTCTAGTTTGAAACCTTGTGCTCCATGATTCACTTGGTATGCCGAAGGGAGTCGTTGGCCTCTCTGGATCTGATTGAGATGTATTTTTATATCCCAATCCAGGTGAATCATCAAAGGTATCTGCATTTTGCCATGGCTGGCTCTCACTATCAGTTCACCATCCTCCCTCCCTTTTGGGCTATTCACTACCCCGAGGACTTCTCCAAGGTCATGGTAGCAGCAGCGGCAGCGATGCTGTGGTACCCAAGGGATCTATGTCCTTGGAAAACCTCGGCTGGGTGATCAATCAGGAAAGAGCCAGTTGCTGCCTTCATAGTCCCTGGAATTTCTGGGAACACGTTTCGACACTCAAGGGGGCAGAGTTTTCCTGCCAGAGGAGAAAGTCAAGACTGTTGGATTGCCTGGTGCTGTTCTGTGTGCTGCAGGCTCCCAGAGTATGGAATTATCTTCATTTCCTTGGATTGATGGTGGCGACCATAGAGAGAGTGCCATGGGCGTGTGCTTACATGCGACTTGTCCAGTGGTCCTTGCTGATTCAGTGGTCCCCTGAGTTCTGAGGAGTTCGAGCATGGGCTCCCGCTTCTGTTGAAGGTGGTGGCAGCAGAAGCCCTGTCATCTGAGGAAGGGTGTGCCACTGGACAATTTTTCCTGGATTCTCCTGATGGTCCTCTTGGGTTGGGGAGCCTAATTTCAAGACCATGAGACCCAGGGCCTTTGGAACTGCAGGGAAGCAGTGTGGTCCAACCACCTTGAGGCAAGAGCCATCAGGTTGGCTGTTCTGCATTTACGGCCCCTATTCGAGAGCCAGGTAGTTCATGTATTCAGACTATGCCACGGCGTTGGCTTATGTCTATCGGCAAGGCAGCATGAAGAGTGCTGGGATAGCTCTGGAGATGGTTCTCCTGTTTGCCTGGTTGGAGAACCTCCTAGCCTTATCGGCGCAGCACATTGCCAGGGTGGACAATATGGAAGTGGACTTCCTCAGCTGGCACACTCGGGATCCTGGAGAGTAGGAGCTGAGTCAGGAGACGTTTCAGTTGATTCTGTGCCACCAGGGTCACCCCAAAATTGATCTGATGGTGACCTCCAATGCCAATGCTTGCTGCTTCTTCAGTCGCCACAAGAAGACTGGGTCTGAGAGTGTTGATGCCTTGGCAAAGTTGGCACCAGGGGTTGGAAATGCAGAACAGCCAACCTGATGGCCCTCGCCTCAAGGCATGTTTCCTCCATGGCCCCTGGTGGGGTGTGTGGTCCAGCATATAGAATGCCACCCAGGCAGGTTTGGTCAAGGAGAGCATGGTTCAGAGATCTGATGTGGCTCCTCTTCGGTTGCCTCCATCTTGGGGCCTGTTGCAATAGGGACCGATCTTCCTGGAGGACCCAGTTCACTTCTCGCTTATGGCTTTGCTCTGGAAGGAGACAGTTTGGCTCTAAAAGGAGACAGCACGTAAGGAATATTCTCCGTCCGTGGTCCTCCATTCTGCTTAGAGCCCAGAAGAGGTCTATCAGGCTACCATACATGTGGGACTGATGCTTCTTCGAGCAATGGTATGGCAGGCGGCCAAGGTGTCATCTCTGTGGTGGGTTTTTTTGTGGGGGGGGGTTTCTACAGCTTTAGCCTGTCTCCATGGTCAAGTGCCTGGCAAGTCTCTAGCCTTGCACCTGGATGTCTTGCATTTTCTCCAGGGGTTTTGGCATTTGTGTCCTCCCCTCTGGTCTGTTCCTTCTTGGGATCTGTCGGGTGCTTGGGGCCCTGATTTCAGCGCCCCTTGAGCCATTGATGCACGCTACTTTGAAGGATTTGATGCTCAAAAACTTCAATCTTCTTGGTTGCAGTTTGTTCTGCAAGGTGGATTTCCAAGCTGCAGGCTCTTTCTTGCCGAGATCCTTATCTGTCTTTTTTTTTTTTTTTTTTTTTTTTTTTGGAGTCCGTTTCCATTCAACCTGTGCCTGCCTTCTTGTCTAAAGCGATTTCTTCCTTTCATGTGAATCAGGTGGAATTGTAAATATTTGTAATTTGAGAAATGTTATAGAATAAGGATCTGATTCATCAGTGTTTGCCTAGATAATGTAAACCCTCCTCCCCCCCCCCCCCAAACCCTTAGTGAATCGGGCTTTAAATGTCCTTTCAAAGATGTGCTGGGTAGCATGCCAGAGGGAGCCACATAACAGATGCTTCCTAACTGGGGAAAGGCATATCCTTGATAAATGAACAGCTGCATCCATTTGTTTTCTATCCAAAGCTTTGAGTGGATGGTGCATCAGTAAACCCCACAACTGAGTTCTAAGGTATAATAATGTAGGCAAGGGACTATTAAACAAAACGCTTTGCTCTGTTTTGTCAAATTTTTTTTTCTTTGCTAGTGTCTGGGAAAAAATGCAGGTGCCCTTAGCAGAGGTTAATTGCAGCTACCTGAGAGATTTGCAGCTCTTAAGGGAGGATTGTAATAAGATTATCTAAATTGATTTCTCTTCTCTCCAAAAGCTCCCTTAAGTCGGGATTTTTTCACTTTGTGGACTTTGATCCTGTTTAGTTCATGCCTCCTCTTTTCTCAACTGTTTCTAAAGTACATTATCACCTTCATACTAACCATCCTAAAAATAACTTGAGTGAATAGGATTTTTTAAAATAGAAACATAGAAAACAATGGTAGACAAATCATACACTCTATCCATTCTGCCCATCCATTAGAAGTTTTAAGTTCTACAATCTCCTCTTCTTCCTCAGAGATTCTCTGTATTTGTCCCATGCTCTATTGAATTCAAATCATTTCCTGTCTCCTCTATTTCCACTGGGAGGCTGTTCACACATTCACTATTCTTTCCATAAAATATATCCTCAGGTTTCTCCTGAGTTTATCCCCTTTGACCTTCATGCTATGACCCCTTGTTCCAGAGTTTTCTTTCAACTGAAAGAGGATCACATCTATACATTTTTACCATGGAGGTATTTTAAATGTCTCTATCATATCACCCTTCTGCCTTTTCTTCAAAGTAGCCACATTGAGATCTTTGCCTACCTCATATGCCTTATATTGAAGATCGGTGACTATTTTAATAGTTGCTCACTGGACCAACTCCATGCTGTTTATATCCTTTTGAAGGTGTGGTCTCCAGAATTGTACATGGTACTACAAGTTAGACTCACTAGAGACTTATACAAGGCGCTGTCATGTTCTTTTTCCTGCTGGCCATTTGTTTCCCTATGCACTCAAGAATTCTGACTTCTATCTTCTCTTCTGCCTGTTTGGCCACTTCAATATCAGCCAATATACAGTACTACTACTATCACTACTCATTTGTATAGTGCTGCAAGGCATAAGCAGTGCTTTTAATATAAATCAAATAAGAGTATTTACATCAAATCAGAGTATAGCTTAGCATAGAAGGAAAACTAGGGTAAATATTCTTTCAGTTGAAAGAAATTGTTTCTAGAGACCTTTACAAAGAGGCCTTCCAGTTAGGAGGCCATGATCTAGGAATTTGGTTTAAATGGGTGTTAAAACCAAGTGACAGATTAAAGGGGCAATTTGAAAGGCTCCCTCTATCAAACCAAGCATGGTGTGAATCACCCAGGAAATAGGCAACAGATTTACCTTTAGAAGCCCAGGTCTGGGACCTGTGTACCAAGCCAACCTTTACTTAACTGCTTCCCACCCACCCCAGGCATAATCTTAGCTTTATAGGCTCTTAAACCTATTAAAGGCTGTTAGTGTAGCTGGATTTAAAAAAGGTTTGGACAAGTTCCTGGAGTAAAGGTCCATAAACCATTATTAAAAGGGACACGGGATATCACTGCTTGACCCAATACAAGCACTGAGGAACCTGTGTCTTTTGGGGAAACTGCTAGGTACTTATGACCTAGATTGGCCACTGTTGGAAATAGGATACTGGACTTGATGGACCTTGGTCTGACCCAGTATGGCATATCTTATGTTCTTAAAGGGGGAGAGGTCTTCAAATTCACTTTCGGGTTGAACTGGTTATCCTCACCAGGAATAGATTAATCTTGCGGTAAACAAAGTCCCTTTAAACTTAATTGGTATAGTTGTATCACATACAAATATCCCTAGCAACTTTAAGTAAACAACGTAAATAGCTAATCAAAACCATGAAGTAACAAGAGGGGAAACCATTTTGGACCTAGTCCTTAGAACACAGGATCTGATGCAAGAGAGGTGTTTTGGGGCCACTTGGCAATAACGATCATAGCATGATCGTATCTTATTTAATTTAATAAATGGAAGGGTGACGGCAAGGAAATCCACACTACTACCATTTTAACTTTCAAAAAGGGAGACTATATGATAAAATGAGGAAACTTAGTTAAGAAAAAACTTAAAAGGGCAGCTGCAAAGGTTTGCAGCTGCCCCTTTTTAGATTTGGGTGTTGCTTAAAAGTAGTATTTTGGAAGCCCAGACCAGATGTATTCTATGCTTCAAGAAAAGTGGAAGGAAGGCCAAAAAACTGCCAGAATGGTTTAAAGGCTAGGTTAGAGATGCTGCTGTTCCCAAAAAAGCATCTTTCAGGAATTGGAAAAAGGAGCCAAATGACTAACACGGAAAAAATAAGCATTGTCAAGTTAGATGCAAGGCATTGATAAGGCAGGTAAAACAGAATTTGAAAAGAAACTTGCCGTGGAAGCAAAAATGGATAATAAAAACGTTTACAAACTTTCAAGTACATTTGTAGCAAAAATTACTGAGTGTGTGTGTTGGACCATTGGATGCTAGAGGGGTAAAAGGGGTGCTAAGTGAGGACAAGGCCATAGTGGAGAGACTGGATGAAATCTTTGCTCTTTACTGAAGAAGATGTAGGGAAGTTACCCATGCCTGAAATGGTGATGTATCGGAAGAATTGAAAGAAATATTGATAAACTGGGAAGATGTATTACAACTATTTGATAAACTGAAGAGTAGAAAATCACCTGGACAAGATGGCATTCATCCGAGGATGCTGAAAGTATAATAGTAGGTCTGCAATCTCATATTTCAGTTATCTGTGAACTATAATTAAAATCATCTTTAGTACTGGAAGATTGGCTATACTCCAGTATAATACCAATTTTTAAAAAGTGTTCTGGGGTGATCCGGGAAACTACAGACTGGTGAGCCTGATGTCAATACCAGACAAAATGGTGGAAACCATTTATAAAGAATAAAATTACTAAACATTTTTTTAAATTTTATTAAACATTTTTATATTGTGCTTTCCAAAGATCAAGCACAGTGTACAAGGAACAAGGTATGAAATGCATGGCAATGCAAGTTCATTTACATAAAACTTGTAGAACTATATACATATAAAATATACACTTACAGGTATAACAAAATTCAAAACAAAACTATGTACAGTAGTGGTAGGTGGGGGCAAACTGGGGCGGCACACTGATTGTTACTATAGTGTGGATGTAATATCATTTGGTGTCAGAAAGAGAGTACTCTGTGGGATGTTGATTCTGTTTGTGTATGTGTGCGAGCTTAGGATCATAGTTGGGTAGTAAATAGGTTTATTTATTTATTTATTACAATTTCTTATATACCGCACTATTCGGTATCAGCGCGGTTTACAGTATAACAAAATGGCCAGAACAACAAGCTGTTCGGTTTTACAGAAAACAGGAGTACAAACTTGGATAACATGGGGGAACTATATACATAAAATATTTACAAAGAACACGAGTAAAAGCTAAGATGACATGAGTAGAATGTGTACATAAATCTGCAGGCGTGTGCTGACACAACATCAGAAGTAACATATGGTTACTTTCTTAGGTGGGGTTACCTAGATTTCATTGCTTACTGGGTAGTATTGGAGGAAAAGGTGGTATTTGAGTGCCTTCCTGAACTGAGTTAGGTCTACAATGGCCCGAATGGACCTTAACGCAAAAACAATGTCACTTCATTATCATGAAAAAATTATATCCTCTGGAGGTCATTCTGAAAAGCAAATAGTGGGGATATTTGTCTGGTTTGGACATACAATCCCTGCTGTTTGATGTGAGCCTATTCTGCCCCTATAGCTCCCCGTATGTATATGGCCTTTATGTGGGGAGCTCTGAACGGGGACGGGAAGGGGCAGCGAAAGGGTGGAAAGTGGACACAGCGGGGGCGGGCTGCACAATCTGGACATACAGGGCCTATTTAGGTCAGGGCCCTGTACATCCGGTGCCTACAAGATGGAAATGGGACTAGTGGGAATAAGTCTGACGTGCAGCAGAGATTAGGGCACGTAGACCTCCCAGGGCAGTCAAAGATAAGGCCCTGGTGCCCCCGCCAAGGGCCGGGTGGCAGGGAAAGAAGAGCGGAACCGGTGTCGGGCTGCCTGTGTTCCTGCTGGGCATCCCATTGCCATGGCAACAGACCGCCATGGCACCAGTGCTTCAGCAGGAGCATAGGGAGGGCTGAACGGGGAAATAGTCGTACGTCCCATGCTGCAGAATAGGTGTGTGTGTTAAAAATTTACGGAATGTTCTTTTTTTTTTTTTTAATTGAGATTTTTAGTCAATTACAATAACCAAGAAATACAGGTCAATCAAGAAATACAACAAGAGATATACTAATAACTCTTACAACATATAAAAAGAAAAAATCATGATAAAGTCCACATCATGGAGCCATACTGTACTTAGTATCAAAAGTAATAACACAAAAAGGAAAAAAAAGGGAACTTAATGTCCCAATTAGGAGGTCAAATAATTAATCACTGGTTCCTTCTAACACTTTCCTGTCAGCCACAAATCTTTCCAGATGAAGCACTTCAGTAAATACAAACGAGGCATCACCAAGACCAATAATACATTTGCAGGGAAAACGGAGGAAAAAAGAAGCTCCCAAGGCCAAGACCTGAGGCTTCAGCTTTAAGAATTGTCTCCTACGTAATTGAGTACTACGTGCGACATCGGGAAAGATATTGACTCGCTGGCCACAGAATTTAGTCAATTTTACCTTAAAAAAAGCTCGAAGAATACGTTGCTTAACCTCTATCGAGGAAAAAGTGACTAATAAAGTGGCCCGCGTGTTGATATTATCCTGCGAGTCCTCTAGGAAGGCTGTGAGATTATCCAATGGAGCAACTAGCTCATCAAGTTGATCCTCCACAACATTAACTTGCTTGACTGATGAGGGGATATAATATATGAAGGAAATTTGAATTACATCCGAGATGGCCAGAACCTCTTTTATAAACTTATCTAAAAGAATTTTATGTGAAAGCAATGAAGAATAAGGAAAATTAAGAAAACGCAAATTACAAGATCTAAAGGAATTCTCCAGGGCTTCAACCTTATTATGGAGTAGCAACGAATCTTTAATACCAGAAACACTTGATGCATGTAAGGGGAGAACCTGGGATTCCAATGCCGTAACGGCCAAATCAACAGTAGCTATTTTCTCATCAAGCTGCCGCATCGCTGCAGTAGCTTCTTGTGAGAAAACGCACAAAGAATTTAAAGAAGTAGATACTTTGTTATCAATAGATTTTAAAGCACCCCACAAGTCTCGCATAGTTATCTCCACATCTGATGAAACGGTAGGGAACTCAAAAGAGTGTCCCCCCTCTGTAAACAACACAGGAGTCGGTAACTTAACAGAATGTAAATCTCTTACCATAATAGATGACTGGATAGAATGGCCAGGGATATTGCCAAGGACGGGGCATAAAGGAGGCGATCTTCCACCGGAACTCAATGACACCCCTTCCGGGGAAGATTGAGCAACAGGAACGGGTGCAAAATGCTTATCTAGGGACCCAACCGGTTTAGACTCTCCGGTTGCAGTCCCAGAAGCCTTACTCCCGGACTTACCCTTTCTCTTCCCCATAAAGGAAACTAAGCTACACACACACCAAATATAATAGCAAACACTGCAAGTAAATAAACAAACTGGAGTGGCGCCGCAAAGCGACGTCGAAGGGGCGTCAAAGGGGCCTGACAAGCCCCTTCGACACACGCTCCGCGCAAAACAATAACCCTAAAGATATAGAGCTAAAGGACCCTGCAGATAGGGGTGTCCCATGAGTGCCTGGCCGCTCAAGCAGCCGAAGAAAGACCAGTCCTCAACTGCAGCGGCGGCAGCAGCCTCCCGAGCCGATGTCCTGGCTCTACACACCTCCATGGGTAAGTCAGCTGGATCACACAGCACACCTCTCGGCACAGTTTTATTCCCAGAAGGGAAGACCCCACAAGTAGGGCTGCCCCGTGAGTGCCTGGCCGCTCAAGCAGCCGAAGAAAGACCAGTCCTCAACTGCAGCGGCGGCAGCAGCCTCCCGAGCCGATGTCCTGGCTCTACACACCTCCGTGGGTAAGTCAGCTGGATCATCGGAATGTTCTTAAGTCATTGATTTCTCTAAGGCCCTCAGGTAATGCATTCCAGAGTGTGGGGGCGATGTGGGAGAATGCTTTATTAGTATTCTTTTTTGCTTTTTCTGTAATCCGGTGTTGAGTTTGTTTGCGTTTGCTCCTGGTTTCATACCTCCTTATGAATTAGGGTGCTGATGAAGGATGGCGCTAGGTTATTATTTTGAATAATGTTACCAGTATTTTATAGTTAGTTCGGCAGTGGATGGGAAGCCAGTGTAATTTGAAAAGAATAGGTGTTATGTGTTCAGTGGAGCTGAGGTTCATTATTGATCTTGCAGCTATATTTTGAGCTAGTTGCAGCCTTTGGAGAGCTTGTTTAGTTACCCCATGAAGGATGGAGTTAGCAAAATCAAAATGAGGTGTAATAATTGCCTGTATTACAGATGTGTAGTCTTGGAGGTGTATGAGGGGACGGAGCTGTTTTAACAGTTTAAGTTTATAGTGAATTTTTGAGGCTGTGTTCTTAATGTGAGATTCCATACTGAGGGTCTGGTCTAGAATGAATCCTGGGTATTTTTACCTCTTTCCATTTTTTACTGATATGGTGGAGTCTTGGAGCAGGATTTATGTTGGGGGTACAAAACTTTGGTTCCTAGTGACAAATAATACTTCAGTTTTTGAAAAGTTTGAGGAGGTTATATTGTTTTAGCCACTGCGAGATACCCTTAAAGCAGTTTGATATCCTTTGAGTCGGTGGGTTTGGTAGTTTAAATGGTAAGTAACACATAATGTCATCCGTGTAAATGTGATAATTTACGCGGTGCCTTTTAAGGATGGAGCAGATAGGCTGCAGATAGATATTAAAGAGAAGCGCTGAAAGTACTGTTCCCTGGGGGATTCCTTGCTCCTGTTGGAACGTAGAGTAGGTTTGTTGGTTGATTCTGACAGCTTGTGTTCTGTCCTTTAGGTATGACTCGAACCATTTATAAATATGTAGATAGTCATAGTTTAATGGGAGAAAGCCAACACAGATTTAGATAAGGAAAATCTTGTCTTACTAATTTGTGTTATTTTTTTTTTTGAAGATGTGAATAAACAAGTAGATGAAGGTGAGCCAGTTGATTATAGTGTATCTGGATTTTCAGGAAGCCTTTGGCAAGCTTCCTCATGAGACTCTTGGCAAAATTTAAAAAGTCATTTTGCTTGGGGGCCTCTCCACTTGAACTTTCACCCCTGCCCTGCAGTCATTTTAATAGACTAGGTTTAAAGAAGTCCTCAGTACACGCCCATTTAAATATAGCAGAGGGTATGGCTGGGGTGTGTCCAGGACGAGCCACCAAACTTAGACGTGCATGTCTGATTTCAGAAATGGCCGGCACATATATTTCCACTTCCAAACCTGTACCTGCTTCAGAGCATTACTAAGCATTGGAAAAGTGCTTATTTTGCCCATATTCCCCCCCCCCCCCCCCCCCCCGGAAGGTGTAGAGAAGACAGTACTCCTGGTGTTCCCAGTACTGTCCATAATCACAATGACTTTTAATAGGAATTGGGGACATCCATGTTGCAGTTCTTTCTCTGCTGCTTGCAGAATGGCCATCTGGGACGTGACCCCTGTCTGGAATACTGTCCCATGGACATCTGCAGTATATCTGGTGCATCCACATTTCTGAAATTATGCCCGAACTTGGACATGATTGACCTTTTCCAACTGCACCTGGATGCCCTTTCTAAAATGTGCTTTTTAATGTACAGTAGAAATTAGCAAGACAAGAATTACTTTTGGGTTACAAATGATGGGTCTGAAAGTAATGTAGAAAAATGGCATAACTATAATAAAACAAAAAAAGATCATCCAATTTTAAATTGTAACCCCATCCCTTGTAGTTCACTTCCCTCTCTTCCACTGGCCCCAGTTCATTTACATAATTGCATAACTGGATTGCTGTTGTCACTTTCTGTAATAATTGAATGTTATATCTGTAGTGGAAGGCAAATCTTTGGTTGACAGTAGTCTAATGCTGAAATTTTCTCTGGATCTTCCATTGACCAGATATCAGTATAGTGTGATTTTGTTGGCTTTTTGTGTATTAATCTAAATAATTTATTTGGTTTATTTTCTGCCGGTATGGTATTGTCTTGCGAGTAGCAAAAACTGTTGATCAAGTTGTATTGTCATAAAGGCCATGCTCAAAATTGGTTAGCATGCACACACACTTAGTGGTCGGTCTAGTTACCTAATGATAGGCAGAGCAAGCATGTTAAAAGGGTTGCAACAAAGGAAGCGCTGATCCTTTACTGGCTGTATACTCTGCATAATTAGTTCTCCTATGCTAACCAGCAAAAAGTGAAAGGCTCTCGCAGCAATCTTCAAGGCTCTTTCAGGCCCTCCCCTCCCCCCACCTTGAGCAGAACAATGATCCTGTCGCATAGCCGCCTTCCCTTGGACCAAGCAAAGCCCCTTTTGAGAACGCAGTCTTATCCCCCCCCCCCCCCCCCCATCTAAATCTGGGCTCTCTGGCCATTCCATAATCTGCCCTTGTTTAGCAGCCCGAAACATTGTCAAACATCTCTAGGTGGTGCTGTTTTGAGTTCTGTAGCCTTGCCAGTGGAAAGGTCAAAGACTCTATCCTGCTCACCAGGATTTCAGAGGACAGAGCCAATGAGTTGAGGGTTTTTAAGGTGCCCAAAGACCATGTTTAGGTTAGAGGTGAGGGAAGATGTCTGAATGAAATTACTTACTTTACTCATTTTACTTAACTGCCACAATGATATACAAAGAAAAATAAACAAAACAATTGTTATAATTTAGAGAGATAATAAAAAATGAATAAGAAATGAACCACAACACAATGGCAGAACCCATTACGGAGGGGGATAGGAAGGAAGCATGACACTAGCATAAAAGGAGTGGATATGCCCAGTGAATGCTTTTTAAAAAAAAAAATATGCAGCTTTTCCCAATGGTATCTTCATATACCTAACAGGTATCACTTGGGAATATTCAGAATGTTATTCGGTTCTTTGGCTTCTCGTGTCTTAAACTGAATTATATGAAGCTGGAAGCCTTACCAATTTTGCCTGGAACTAAAGTCCTGTGAGGGCCAGATTTGCACTCTGTGAACCCCAGAGAGAAAAAAAATATTTGGAAATTTGGATTACTAGTGAATCTTGCAGGGCTTTATAACTATAACGTTAGCACCCTTCTTATGGGTACCCAATGTTTGTTGAATGGCTCAGAATCCCTCCTGTTGGCTCTAATGAGCAGAATTTCATTTCATAAAATGATGTTAGTCTCTAATCATTGTTCCAAATGCTGCCCATATGGCTCACGCTGAAGGAATTATTTCAACTCAACAAATATCTCTCAGGAAGTTCCTTTGTGCGGCAAGAAACTGTGCATGGGCCTGTTAGCTATAATGAATATGAGAGAGGGGAGAAGACTGGGCGTGCGCAATATGCAGCTTGTCTACTGTGTCGTATAAAAGATTGGGTGTTGGAGCCAAAACATTTTACTCCAGTTGATTTAGAAGATGCACTGGCAGCTCCATTCAGTCCCCTCATACCACATTCCTTATTATTCAGGGTAATCAAGATTTTATACCTGGATGGTAACATAGTATATGGTGGCAGATAAAGACCAGTATTTATTTATTTAGACAGTTTTGTATACCACCTTATCCTTCAAAGTGGTCATAACACAATTGGGGGATACCTTTTTAACACGAGGGGATATGAGACGCATACACTAATACTTACAGGGAACATGGGCAATAGAGGGTTAAGTGGCTTGCCCAAGACCACAAGGAGCACCTGTGGGACTAGAAACACCAGTCCTTCCGGCCCAAGGTTGCTGTCCTCTAGTGGGATTTGAACCCCTGACCTTCCGGACTGAGCTAACTTGCCCCAACCACTAGGCCACTCCTCCCAGTATGGTCCATCTAGTCTGCCCAGCAAGGCAGCAAGAGCAGGTGCACCTGCTGCTCCATGCGGGTCACCGCTCCACATACCTTTCCTTAGGGATGTACCAACCACTCTGTGTAGGTCACCCCTATTTGATGAAATATAAAAGTTAGTTATGTTTGTTTTTAGTTTTATCCTGTTACTATAAAGGGATCCACTGTCTGTCCCATGCCATTTTGAATTCTGTCACTGTATTGGCCCCCACCAATTCCATTGGGAGGGCATTCCAAGCATCCACCACCCTTTCAGTGAAAAATTATTTCCTGACGTTGCCTTTCAATTTACCCCTTTCAGCTTCATGTTATGCCCTCTAGTTTTACAGCTTCCCCGTCTTTGGAAGAGGTTTGTTTGTACGTTAATACTCTAAGTATTTAAAGTTCTGAATCATATCTCCACTGTCCCTCCTCTCCTCCAGAGTGTACATATTTAGGTCTTCAAGTCTCTTCTCATAAGTTTTATGACACAGGCTCCAAATCATTTTGGCTGCCTTCCTCTGAACCTTTTCCAGTCTTTTTATATCCTTTGCAAGATACAGTCTCCAAAACTGAACACAATATTCAAAGTGAATATTCAAAGTGCCAGCAATTTGTACAGTGGCATTAATACCTCTTCCTTTCTGCTGGTAGTTCCTCTTTGTATGCAACCAAGCATCCATCTGACTTTTGCTACTAAATTAGGGTTTTTAAATACTGGGAAATCACAGGAATACAGACATTACTGGGTATCCGGGATAAAAAGGGAAGAATGTGTGTGATTTGTGAACAGAATATGATATTGGAGTAATGCTTATCTGCAGCTCTATCATTATATTTTGGGGTACACAGCTCCTTCCTTTACCGAGAGGGATAAGGAATCACTGGAAGGGACTCTCTTGTATGTTGGCTACCTCTTGTAGGTTAGCTGTACAGCGCTGCGTGCGTGGCGCTTTATAAGTGCTGAATAGTAGTAGTAGTAAGAACGTCTATTAAAGGAGGGAAGACCCTTAGGGGTATGTTTACTAAAACCCTGGTAAAGTGCGTGCCGCGGTAGTGTGCGTGTGCCATATAAGGAGTGGGCGTTCTGTCCTGAAAAAGAAAAGCCGGAATTTATATATGCGCTAAGGTGCGTGGCGCCCATGTGCGCCCCGCACCTTAGCGCATGAGAGAGCTGCGTGGGAGGCATAAGTGGCGCGCTGAAGTGCAAGAAAAAGAGCAGAGCCACAGTACAATGGTTAAGACACTGACCAACGGTGCAGGGATCAGGGGTTCAATCCCCCACAGTGCCCAATGAAGATAGCTGGCTGAGGTGTTAATTTATGAGGCGCAGAAATACTGGGCGTCATAAGGCGGCGCGCTAATGTTTTTGGCGGCATATTAATAGTGGGTGGCATAAGGCGGCGCGCTGATGTTTATGGAGGCATTATAATACTGGGCGGTATAAGTGGTGCGCTGATGTGCAGGAAGAAAAGCAGAGCCACAGCACAATGGTTAAGGCAATTACCAATGGTGCAGGGATCAGGGGTTCAATCCCCCACAGTGCCCAATGGAGACAGCTGGCAGAGGCATTATTTTAGGAGGCATTTAAATGATGGGCGGTATAAGGCGGCGCGCTGATGGGCATAAGGCGGTGCGCTAATGTTTTAGGAGGCTTTTTAATACTGGGCGGCATAAGGCGGCGCGCTGATGTGCAATCACAGGAACAGAGACACAGCACAATGGTTAAGACACTGACCAATGGTGCAGGGATCAGGGGTTCAATTCCCCAAAGTGCCCAATGAACAAGGCTGGCTGAGGCAGAACATATTAAGGGGAAGATTGCTTTAGGAGGCATTTTAGTCATATGTTAATTATCACTACTAGCAAACGCACTCCCAAAGCGTGTTGACATAAGGTGCCCTATAAGGCACATTTTAAAGTGCACTGTCAGCCAAGGCACCCTAGAACGTTGCTTATAGGGCGCTTTAGAAGGTGCCGTATGAGGTACCACAAGGTCAGTGTACTGTTTTTTATGGCAGCACTGTGCAGTTTAAGGAATGAAAAGCATAAGTAGGTGCGCTGACAGGCAAGGAGGAGCAGCAGTGGAGCACAATGGTTAAGGCACTGACTGCTGATACAGGGGTCATGAGTTTGCTCCCCAGTGTGCCAAATACGTAAGGCTGGCTGTGGCATCAGCTTTGCATTGTACATATTTTGTCCTGCAGCACTTTAATTTTATGTTATTAATTACTGCCAGCAAACACGCCCTCACGTGCCGTAATGGAAGGTGCCGTATAAGGCACCCTATAAGGCACTCCATAGGGCACATTAGAAATTGCACTGTCCGCCACAGCACCCTAAAATGTCCCCTATAGGGCACCCTATAGGTTGCGTCACAGGATATTGTATAGTGCACCTTATATGGATGGGAACCATAAGGTGCCCTATAGGGCGCCCTATAAAGCACCCTCAGAGGCACCTTATGGGTACAGTACACTGAAGGGTGTTTTTGCTGGCATCAAAATATGTACATTTAAAAAAAATGCGTTGGACAACCCTATCAAAAAACCCCCCTGTGGGTTTGAACCCATGACCTCTGGCTTCAGAGGCAGTGAAGTAACCATTGGGCTACAGCTCTATAGCTGCTAGCAAGCCCCTGGCTGGCTGCAGAGAGCCTGCACGTCACCACACAGACAGTCTGCTGTGGTCACCAGGATAGGGTTAGCCCACCCATACCCATGATGCACTGCACATGCAAATCAACTGTCCACAGATTAACACAAGATGGGCAATGCACCCCCACAGCACCTCGGCCCGGTAGAGGGAAGTGACCATGTGCACCCACACACCACTTCGGCCTGGTAGGGGGTACTGACCGTGTGTTTTACTGGCACAGAGTAGCTACACACAGTCACATTGTGCGGGTACTGTGCTCACCCTGAGGGTGCAATGAGGTGCCCAGGACCAGGTCCACAACACCTTCCATGGCTGAAAGAGGCCATGCCGGAGGTCCAAAGCAGTGTTAATGTGTGAGATAGGTAGTTCCTGCACAAACACTTTGGATATCTCTGTCGGACTCAGTCAGGTGTAGCCCCTATGGACCCCTAGGTGGGCCATGTACCACCACCCCCCTCCTCCAGGGCTGAGGGTGGCAAACAGGGTCTCCTATCAATAGATTCACATTCTACCTCCCTGCAAAAGTGGCAGTAGAGGGGTCCATCAACCCCGGTCCTGCTGAGGAGCAGACACCCCACAGGGCAGTCAATGCAGTTCTATACACATCCATAACACAATAGCAGACAGATATTAGGCCTGGATATGGTGAGCTGCACCCCACCACTATCTGATATTCTCCTGCAGCAAGTCATCAGCCGCTGCACCCTGCTCCATCACGACACATACCAGCTGCAAACAGTGTGCTAGTTAGTCCACAGTGCATGTTCCCAGTGGAGATGCGTGCACCCAGAACTGGGATGTCAGCATACACAGCAAGCAGATAAATCAGTGACTGGGCCCCAAAAGGAAACCCATATCTATCACATGAGAGAAATACTATATAGCACTATGGGGGTGCCTAGCCATGCTGTGGTCACTGCACAGTCAGGGTGAGAGTGATCTCTCAGCAGGACATACTGAGGTCACCCTATCTGTGTAGGTGGTGGCTGGGCACTAAAATGTCCCAGTCAGTGCCCTATGCCCTGTGCAGATGCACCCTGGCCAGGCCACCCTGTCCGGCCTATACCCATGGTACCTTGCTCCTCATTATGCACATTGGCAGCCCAATACTGGCAACATTGCTGGCAGTGTGGGCTGTGGAAGGTGTTTGCAGCCACCACACACTGGATAGGCAGACAGCCACCCCCACACCTATGCCAGCATTGTGCTACTATAGAGGAGTCCAGCAGCCATACCCACCACACCAGTCCTGGGCACAGTACAGGCATGGATATGGTACGCACTACTGTTGGGGGTCACTCCCAAGTGTGGTAAACACTGTCGGAGACCAGACCTGCAGCGCACACCGCAGACATCACAATGATTGTTATGGTGGGGATCAATGAGCAAAATGTGCTTAACGTAGGAATTGATATCTGCCAGTTATCATGGGCAACGTTTGATAGCTGTGTACCATATACCCAGGTGTAGGGTGGCAGTGCTAAGGTATGCAACTGCTAGTATTGGGAGATACAGGCAGGGCCCAATGTCCTGCCTCTCCAGGAGGCATTGGCCAATGGGGCCTGTGGGGGTGTGTGTGGGTGTGTCTGGCCCTGTTGGCTGCTGCTTTATGGCAGAGTGTCCCAACTCCAGTCCTAGTATTCCAACTACTGTTCGGGTTTTCATGCTGTCCCTCATAGATATGCATGAGCTACATCAGCATACCATGGGGGTGGTGCATAGATATGCAGCACAGGCATCTTTGAGAGGCAGCATGGATCCTGAATGGTGTGGGGCCCTCCAGGACGGCATTTGGGAGACTCTGCTCTAGGTAATGCGGCTGTTTATGGTGTCTGTGTTTGGTGTGGTAAAATATAGGCGTATGAACCATGCGTATGTTCTCAGCAATAAAGGCTTGTCCGTACTATCACGGTTTAGTTGTAGGAAAAATATGTGGACTGGATTGGATTGGCAGTAGCCCCAGCTGGGCTTTGAACCTGTGACCTTCTGTTCCTGCACACACTGTTTGTGTTCACTGCACCACTGTGTTGCCACAGATATGCTGTGTTCCCTGGGGAGTCCATGACTGTACATCTGACAGAGCCTGTCTGTTGCGGTGGACGGTGCCAGCCTGCACAGGCCTAGGCCACTGTCTGCTGTGGTTTGCAGCCACTGTCCCCTCCACCAACTGTACCCTTCCGCCAACATGCAGACATGTCCCTATCTGGGAAAAAGCATATGACCTGATTGAGTTTTAGTACTCCAGGACTGACTTTGGGGGACTCGGCTGTAGGTAATGCCCATTGTTATGGTTTGTGTGCGGTGTAGGGTAAAATATAGGTGTTGGAACCATGCTTATGTTCTCTGCAATAAAGGAGTGTCTGTACTATCACTGTTTAGTGGTGGGTAAAACTATGGGGACTGGGTTGGCAGGAGCCCCAGCTGGGATTTGAACCTGTGACCCTCTGGTCCTACAGGCACTGGCTGTGTCCGCTGCACCACACTGTGGCCACAGAGACAGTGCAGTCTCTGGAGATAGGAGACCTGGCCGCACGAGTCAGACACCCTGCTCTGCACAATTTTACTGTGGGCTCGTTTACCTTGTATGGGGACAAAGGTGCGAATAAACCTCACAAATGCCCTCCAAAAAAGGGGAAGAAAACCAAAACCAAGCTGGGCAACAGTGATATCAATGTGCAACCTGGAAAACACTCCCAGGAAAGCTCCATTAAAATGCAGTGCTTTTGAATGAGTCTACGGAACGTAGACCCTTCCAAAAATCATTTCTTTTTTTTGGAGGTTTCCTGGGAGTGTTTTTTATGGTTGCCCATTAATATCACTGTTGCCCAGCTGGATTATAATTTATTTGGAATTTGTTGTGGTCATTTGCAATTTATATTTGCTATTTTGTTCTGTGCACATGTATCACACTGCTCACGTTTTGCATGTTTCCCCAGTTTTGCTGTACATTGCTGACGGAAATGGTTTCTCTTCCCTTTAAATCGGCTCTAACGCGAGGTTTTCACTCGCGGTATTTTTTTTGCCGAAATTCAGCCACGCTCCTGTGCAGAGAGCCTCTCCACTCCCACTCTCCACCCATTGACCCCGTCCCTCCGCCCTTTGGGGGCCTTCCTCCGCCCTCCGTACGCCATTCCCCGCCTCTATCGCACATCAGCGCCCCGCACACGTGCGCGGGCCCGTTAATGTGACGCGTACGGGGCACTTAAGAGCACTTAAGTGCATCATTAGCGTACGCTACTGTGCGCCGCGCACGTGGGCGCGGTTTAGTAAACATACCCCTTAGTGTCTGTATTTTCATGAGCAAGAGACTGTGCTTTTATCTAAGGATAAATGGAAGGCTGAGTTAACAGTTGATTTTATTAGCTGTGCCAAAGACACTATTGAGATCATTAACAGAGATCATGGTTAATAAGCAACTCCAAGAGATGCAGTATAAATTGTATTACAGTCAAACCTCAGTTTTCATGATTAATCCGTTCGAAAAAGTCTGACTAAAACCGAAACGTATGAAAACTGAAGCAATATTTACCATAAGAAATAATGTAAATCCAATTAATCCGTTCCAGACACCCAAAAATATTCACAAAAAATACATTTTATAGAGAATAACTATATTTTTACATACAGAAAACAATGAGAAATAAATATAAATGACTAATGAAATGGATAAATGAACATTTAACATCACTGAAAGCAAGCTAAGTGTACAGTACTGTACAGTACAGTATGTTAGTATCTGGCCTTAGCCACCCCTGACAAGCTGCTGTGCCCAGCTCTCTTCGGAATCACATTGGATTCAGCCCATTAAAATACCTTTATATTATCTGCTCAATGCTTCAGAATGGCAGAAAATCTTAATGATATAGCTTCAGACGTACCCTGCAAGAGAAAGAACTGCCTCCCACATTCATGCAACATCTCCTGCTTACGTTGACAGCTTTTCTTCCCTGCTACCTCCGAGCCTGAGGGGGCGCTCCAGAGAACGGGCAGGTGGTGGACGAGATTGGGGCCTTCCTCTCCGCGCAATCCTTGCCTCTCTAACTCTGACCAGGCTCGAGGATGTGTTCCATTTACGTGCTCAGCTGGCTTTCGCTTCTCATCACGCTGGCCATCGGTGAGTCCGGAGGGCAGTGCTGCTGGGACCGGGCGGGCTTTCTGGCAGTGTATACAGACCGGTGTGCAGCGCGAGGGTGTATGTATTTACAGTACTGTACTTTACGAAAACCTAGGCGATGTACGAGAACCGGGACAAAATCTCAGTCAAAAAAGACGTTGAAAACTGAAGCGTATGAAAACCAGGGCAAATGAAAACCGAGGTTTGACTGTATTCTCCAGTTCAAGCATGCAGGGCTAGTTTGGCCCAGGGCCAGTGCATACCCGTAGTGGGGCCCCCCCCAAAGAATTTCATTATTAAACTCAATTGTTATCATCTCAACACCATCCCTCCAAGAACATTCCTATAAAAATGTATATTTGCACATCAAACTTCTAAATGTTAAACTTTGCTTTGTAAATATAAGCCTAATGAGTGAGATTTCAAAAAATCATTTGCAAGGGTAAATGGGACTATTCCTTACACTTGTCTGGACTGGTCTAGTATGATGGTATTACGCTCTCTTACCCAGTTGGTGGAGGCACACTTGAACAACTTTAAGTGGTCAAGTGGTGTCACTTGATATATCCTCTGGTGCCAGTACTGAGAGAAGCCAGTATTGTCTGCCTCCAGCAGGTGGCAAGATGTGTGAACTGGTACAGATAGGTTTGTCGCCCCTGGCCCAGACTATAGCCTGTATGCAAAGACTAGTAGGCCCAATGTTCACGTGGCGCTCAAGCACGCCCATGTCTCCTTGACCTGACAGTTTGCCCTGTTTCCAGTGCTGCTTATACATGGAATCCTAGTACTTGGTGGGTTGCAGAGTGAACAAGAGGAACCCATAAGGCCCCTGAAAGGCGTTGGTACGTTGAGCCCAGGCCCTCTTGCTGTTCTTTTATCTGCATGCTTTTTTGAAATTTTCAGATATTTTTCTGTTTTTCTTTTCCATTGATTTCAATGGGCTGTAATAAAGCAGCTCTAAATTTTAAAAAAAACCCAATAAAAGCCTTGACAGGTGCTGGGATTCCCTTTTCGGAGTTACTTTTTTTGCTGCGGTTCTTGCAGTTCTTTTCGGTGGTCTTTTTCCTTTTGCCGTGTAGAGCCTTGCCACAATTCTTTGATTTGGTCATTTTGCCACATGTGTGATGGTGACACCTCGAGAACCCTTTTATTGGTTATTTTGACACCCCCTCTCATGGGAGGCCCAGAGCCCCCCATGATTTTCCTGCCTGGGGGACAGGCCACTATCTTTGATGGCCGCTTGGTCCCTGCAAAGGGGGAACATGCTGAGAAGTCCCCTAGTCAACAGTCCCCCTCAAGCCACCAGGGGTTCCAGGGTCCCTTTTTATGGCTGAATTTGAACAGCAGCTATTGAAACAACTCTGGCTTTTTTCAGTCCTTACTAGCTGCTTGGAAACTCCCTCCATTGTGTTCTGAGGGGGCTGCCAAGCACCTCTGGTCCTAATGGTTGGGGTGGTGGGAAGTGCTCCCCCTTATCCTTTTCACCTGTCCATTCCTCCAGTAGTCCAGCCTTATCCCTCACAGGATTGTTTGGGATGCAAAATAGGACGCCTTTTTCTCCAGAGTAAGAATAAGGAAGATGACCTTCCCCTGATGGAATGTGAAGATCCTTCTGTGATCTATCTTTTTCACAAGAAGGAACTTCCTATTCTGATTCAAGATGCTTTAGCAGCTTTTCATATTGACAAGCTTGCTCCCATATAAGAGTTGTAAGCGGGCTCTGTTTTGGAGAGTATCTGGTGTATTTCTGGCTGCCTTCCTGTACTGGAGCCTATGCAGCAGCTGATGGGCTCCCCAATGGGAGCCCTAAGGTTTTCTCTCAGTTGTAAAGCCTTCCCCAGGAAAAATTGGATCAGCTCTTTGGATTCCCTTGGGTGGATGTCCTTGTCACAGAGGTGACAAAGTACATGACCATCCTGGTAGAAGGGGAAGCTGCACCCAGGGTGTGTCATAATAAGAGGGCAGATGTCCTCCTTAAGAATGCTGTTATGGCTTCTGCCTTAGGCTTCCAAGTAGCATTGTGTATAGGCTTGGTATTCTGAGTCCTCTTATGCTGGATCTAGCAGCTGCCAGATAGTTCAGAGACTGATGTTAGTCTGGGGATGCATATGTTGCTGATGCTCTCCATCAGGATCACCTCTAATTCTGTGGTAGCCATGGTAGTGGCCAGGAGGTGACATTGACTCTGCATTTGGGTGGCTGATACTGCCTCCAAGTTATGTCTGAGCAAACTACCCTTTAAGGGAAGATTGCTCGTTGAGGAGGACCTGGAGAAGTTAGTGAAAGACATGGGTGAGGCTTGCCCCCAAAGTCTCTGAGAAGACAAGCTCAGGGGTGCCAGGAGTACCTCTCATAAGGCTGCTTTTGGAGTATGTTAGACGTCCTTGCGCAGCTAAGAGTCCAAGCAAAACCTACTCTTTTTATGAGTCTAATCCCAATAAGGGTAAGTCTTTCTTTTTGAAGCTTGCAGCACTCTCAAGACTCAGCTTTAGCACCTTCTGGAGCCATTAAGCCCCTGCATTGAAATCCAGTGCTCCAGCATGTCTCTTCTGAGGTATAGCCAATTAGAGAGATGTCTCTAGATGTTTCGCTTGAAGTGGACCCATATTAATTATGTAATTTAATATAACATTTTTTATATACCGCCTTTCATTTTAGGACAGATCAATGGGTACTCGAGGTCCTTGGTCAGGGTTATGCACTGAAGTTTGCAGAGCCTTTACGGGATGCCTTTGTGGAGTCTCCTTACAGTTCCATGCTCAAATGGGTGGTGATAGAGGTAACTCTTCAGCACTTCCTGCAGTTGCAGGCTATTCTACCTGTGCTGTCCTCAGAGGAGGGCCAAGGACATTATTCCATCTACTTCATGATACATTTTTGGCCTATTCCAGATCTGAAGGCAGTCAATGCCAAGCTCCAAATTCTTCGCTTCCTGTGCAGACCATCAGGTCTGTTAATACATCACTCCCTCCTGTTGCATGCCTCAGAACACTCCTAGAAGGTAAATACTCCACTTTGGAAATAATATGCTTTCTACATTAACAATTTGTAATACTTCCTATAGATATTTTTTCAACAACTCCAAGGGGGAAAGAGAGAGATTCTTAGGAAAATTATGGAGCCGAAGATTCCTTGATGCTAAATTTTCTGTAGACTCAACCAGCCAATGGAGCAATAAACTATTCTTATTATTGGCCATCTGTGTTACCTGTAGCAAGGGGGCATGGGATTCCAGTCCAGAAATAGACATTATACTTGACTAATTATTCTTTCGTAATCACTAGGCCATTGTCTCCCTTGAAAAAAATTAAACATTTGTCCATAAAACATGAAGCAAGGAATCTGTATGGGATACAATCCTACAGATTTCAACTAGAGAAGCTTTGCTCGTAAGCACACTGGTAGTCGCAGAAGATGGAACCAACAAAGGAATTGCCTTTTGGAAGAGACACCCAGATCCCACTAGCAGATCTCTTTATCCAGTGAGGTGCTACCAGACACTTGGGGTACAGCACTCTGAGAGGGAGTCTGACTTCCCAATAGGGAATTCACTGAACCCTTAAGTGGGGGTGGAGGAGTTCTGAATAGGGAGGTTAAAAATGCTCTGGACAACTGAAAAATATCAGGTGCTAGAGAAGATGTAATAACAGATATTGGTTGTAAGTATTTATCCATGAGCGATCCTGCCTGTCCTATAGATCCCAAAATCACCAACTTACTTATTTTCTGCTTCCTCATGATACACTATTAGCCATCACCAATGTCCACTACACCAGTTATTCTTTCCATGGCACCTAGTAACACCGAAAGGACACCTATGGCGTGCACCCTTTTAGCCATGCTTTTTCAGCCATGCTCCAATGGCCATATGCCACAAAGAGGGGTTGTTAAATATAAAGAGCTGCCAGTATCACACAGATGAAATCATTAGGGGCATAGCCAAACACTCAGAAGGTCCAAAACACCAGCAGCTCCTTCATCAATCCCCAGAAGAATGCTAATTTGACTGCTTCTCTCTTCCTCGGCATCTCCTGACTCTTACCAACAGCAGGTGTTCTTTCCAATCTCCCATCTAATTAACTATTGACTGGATTATTCAACTCAAACAGATTTGGTCTGAATATTTTGGATAACGTTAACTGTACATGACCAACTCAATATTGGCCTTATTGTGTCATTAGTTTTTCTGTAGTGGTAATGCCATTCCTATCAGCCATACCCTAATCCTGCTTTGCTAAAAGCATTCTTTTTAAACAAGATGAGCTTTTCATCTGTAACAGAGGTTTCAAACCTTTTTTGGTTGGGTGGATCCCTTATTAACTAACAAAACGTTCAGGGATCCACAGTTCATCCCCACCACTCTTCCGGGACCCCTCTCCTCAGCACCAAGTATATCCCTATTAGCTCTTTTTTTAATCTCACTTTTCCGTCCTGTCTCCACCAGTCTCTTTCCCTCTCACACACTAATGGGGACTACTTGACTCTTGCTCCTCCTATCAATCTCATTTTATCTCTCCCCCACCTCCACAGCCAGACCCCAGCAGTCTCCCTATCATATATTTCAGCCAATCCCCACCAATCTCTTGCTCTCCCTAACAGTCTTTCACTTTCCCTCCTGCCAGGCCCAACAGTCTTTGACTCCTTCCAGCATGAAAAGGTTTATTTTTCTCTTTTCAAGGTTCTTTGGACCCCTGTAATGGTCTCATGGATCCCCAAAAGTTCATGGACCATAGGTTGGGAATTCCTGATCTATGTAACTGGCCAAAACTGATTAGAAGGGGAGTCTGGTTATTCATTCTTCCAAGTAGGAAGATAAATTTTGCTTTTGAAGCATAATTAATTAGATTTACTTGTAGAACTAATCAATGATTACCAATAGATTTACTTGTAGAACTAATCAATGATTACCAATTCTTAACCTAGAAAGTAGTCTATTATCTTACCTATTTCTATATTGCTCATTCTGCTTTTACGTGGAAGCTTAACTCACACAGGGAAAGCACCCACGCCAATAGTGGCAATGACAGGTCAGCATGAGAATCAAGGCAAGGAGCTGGCCTTAAGTCATGGCAGGTGAATGACTGGCATGGAAGGGGGGAGGAGGGAATATAGCTGGATAGATGGAGGGGGGGGGGGTTGGCTTGACATTCTCTCCCTAGGTGATGAGGGTTAAATGGGTTTTGCGGTTGCCTGATTTCCCTTACTGAGTAGTGAGGGCTAGCTGCAGGGGTACGGGCAGTGCAGAAGACTAGCTTCCTGGATAATGAGGGCATTCTGGGGGTGGCTGATTGTGGTGAGGAGCGAGATGATGGGATAGAGAATGGAAGAAGAGAGAGATAAGAGTGATGCTGGCTGATGACAGGGTTGGGGAGGAAGGAGAGAGACATAGATCCTGGATGATGATAGGGTTGGGAGGGAAGCGAGAGAGCAAAGATGGGTGTTAAAAACAGAGGGGAATGAGAGCGAGAGACAGAGTGATGAAGAGGTTGAAAGATTAGAGAGACTGAGCGGGGGTGGGGGGGGCACTGCTGGCTGTCTATTTCTGTCAGTATCCTGCAGCAGTGCATTAAGGGCCTCCAAGCTTGCTTTCCCCCTAGACATGAAATGGAAAAACTCTAAAGGAACTGCAGCAGACTTTGGAGGACAGTGTGGGAGGGAGAGTGGAATCCAATGTCTTAACTGCTGGCTTCTGTCTCCAAAATATGGGAGGGGAAGGGGGAGATGGACCCTGTCAAGGCCTGATATATAGAGATATGTATTGTATAGATAGACACTGTATAAGTTGGCCTGATTTGTTCAGTATAGCAACAGTTCTCCTGGAAGATTTGAGACAGTGGCACTAATTCTTTACTCTCCTTTGTCTTTGTTTAACCTTAGATAGTCCTTTAGTTAACATCAAATGGTGTTCAGCACTGGTCACCCTTCCACTTATAAAGGAAACCCTGAAGAAGACAGACCAACTCGAGCCTGGTTCATCTGTAAATGCAAATATGTCTTTAAAGTTTAATAGTGCAAGCCTCTTAAAACATTCATAATACTGTTTTGTTTTTCCTTTTTATTTTTAAATAATTCAGTAAGCAGTTAGAAAAGCATAGAAATGCATTTTGAAAATGCTGATACCATCTCCTACTTGCCTATTCCCACCATTGTCTATACAAGTAAATTGGAGCACTGCTGTGCTGATCAGGAATTTATGCATAAATTATCTCATATTTTAGAGCAGTAACTCCTAAATCTTTGAGGATATACTTATGAACCTTACCAAATAGAGAAACCATTAAACTAATAAAATACCCTGGATAGAAAATTGAAAATTACAATTCATAATATGGTCTAAGCTTTTATGTGGGTAAAATGTTGTTCATGTAAAAGCACTGTTGAAAATTGCCCCCTTTGCACTTTACAGCATACACTCTATTACTCATTCATAAACTAGGATACAGTGATATTGGGGAAGGAAAGGTGTGGAGTTTTCATTTTGAAAGCAGGCACAAATGTATGCAGTGGAAAATGCAAGCCCCATGGGCAGTCTCAAAATTGTTAGTCATTAATACTTAGGCATCCTGCTATAAAATTGAACTCTATAAAACAGGCACATTTTTGGACTTCTCACATAAAGGCAAGATAGGTGCTTATGTTCCTTTTATAAAATAGACTCCCAGAACCTGCCCCAAAAGCATGCAAATGCCTCTGCATAAGTTTACACCTGCTTTCAAAAATGACGTGCATCTTATAAAATATGCATGTACATCCCAATTCTTCCTTCACTGTGCCTCTAGGAACACTTTTATGTGAGGATCATATAAAGATAAAACATTCTTCCCATAAGCTTAATTTTCACATGGATATGTGGCCACACATTTATAAAGCCCTTTTCTGCATGCAAAACAGGCTTTACACATGGAAAATGTTTTATAATTTTACCTTTCCCCACCATGTCATGCTGTCTGTATTTGTTTTCAGATGCCCCTCTCCCTTTCCCACCTTAGAACTCATTTTCCCAGTTCAGTGATAAGTGACATTTGTGTTTTGGAAACTTGTTTGCTAATAGTCAGCATTCAGCTAGTTGGTTACAGACTCGAAGCAGTTTTCAAAATCCATTTTGTTGTTTAAGTGCCTTTGATTTGATTAACTCATGGCAACTCTGTGGATAGTTGTCCTAAACGTTTTGGTCTTCAGTCAGATGGCTAATTGTTGATAAAGTGGCATCCATAGCTGCTGCTGTTGCATCGATCCATTGCATTGCTGATCTTCCTCTTTTGCGCTTACCTTCAGCCTTGACACGCATGATGTCTTTCTCTAATGATCTATCTCCAGGAACAAGCAGTAATGTAGTGACATATGTGTGACATCAGTACCGACAGAGCCTGTGCAGGAACGCTCCCCAGCGTCCTATAGGAAAGCCTTTGGGAGCATCCCACTGTGCCTGCGTAGCTGCCTTCCCGCCTTTCCAACTCTCCCTCCTCAGTTTTTTTTTCGTTTTCTGCGGAGCTGACGCAATTCCTGTCACCGTAGAAAATTTAGCTCTTCTTTTTTTTTTTTGTGGTCATGTCTGCCTTCCTGTTGACGCTAGCACTGGCCTCATCGGTGTTTCTTCTGTTTTCTGCTTCTTTCTTTAAAAAAACAAAAAAAACTAACTTCTGTTTGTTTTCCCCGAGGGTATTGTTACCCTCCAGGTGCTTAGGTGCCAGTTTGGACTCAGGCCCCCTTTTTCCTTTTAAGATGGATAAAATAGCTAGTGGTTTCAAAAAGTGTTCCAAATGTAGCAGTACCATTTCTGCTACTGATACCCATGACTGGTGTCGCAAATGTTTGGGACCAGACCATCAGCCGTCGCAATGCCTTCTCTTCAGGAAGATGACAAAGAGGGGCCTGCAGAATAGAGTTGCGAAACTCAGCATCCTCTGTGCCACTGATGCAATGTCGGTTGCATCAACATCGAGAGTTTAATCTTCCTCCCATGGATCTCAGATATTGAAACCCAGGTCTTCCTCAAGCTGTCCAGTCTTCCAAGGGTCGATCTCCTTCTAAGCATCGAGATGCCTCAGGCATTCCCTGGAAAGGAATACACCGGCCAAACAACCCTGGCGGGAGGTCCTTGCCTCCAAAGCATTAACGGGGTCCCAGGTTGCTCCCAAGACCTCCACCTCCAGAGAGCTCTTGGTGCCATGCTGAGGGGTCGTGGCCCACTGTTTGGGTACTGATACCCAGGTATCGGCTGACTCCATGGATCAACCTGGCCATTGAGCAGAGTTTAGCGGCCTTGCTAGCAGCTTTGGTACTGCTAAAGCCTTTGCAATCAGTTCCGCAGCCATCGATACCGACACTGGTACCAAATGTATCTGCATAGACCTTTGCGCAGCTCTCCACGCTACCACCCATGCCGGCCCTAGAATCAGTGTCCGGCATCAAAGGTCCAGTACCGAGGCATTCTAATGCTGATTTTGATCGGTACCATAGACATGCTGAGCGTGAGCACCCTGCCCGCCGGTACTTCAAGTCCTCTGATTCAGACTCGTCTGAGTCGACCGGTACCCAGGAGATGAGAGCTCTCCCAGAAGATCCTTCTCCTTCCCCGCAACTGTCCTTTTGGAGGACATGTCTTTTCAAGACTTTATGCGGTGACCTCTGAGAAGGAACAGAGAGCTGAAGTGTTTGAAATTCTTCAGTATCCAGCAGCCCCAAAAGAGGCTGCTACCCTCCCTATTCACCGGATTCTGCATGACCTCATGCTTAGAATGTGGGAGACACCCTTAACTATCTTTCCGCATTCTCTGAGGCTCAATACTATGTATCGGGTACCGCAGTGTCCCGGTTTCCAGAAGATGCAGTTACCACACCATTCCAAGGTGGTTGAATTGACAATACGTCAAATCAAAAGTGCCAAAACACATGCCTCCCGGCCCGGAGGATTTGAGGAGAGAACTCTCGATGCCTTTTGGTTGTCGATCCCTCCATGTTGTTGGCCAGAATAAGTTTTTACATACTCTACATGGGTATGTTCCTTCGGGAGGTTGCTAAGGATTTAGAGCTAATGGCTCCTCTTCTCCCTGATGACAAGAGGGTTGATTACCTGGCACTTGTAACCGCATACCCAGAATGTTTCCAAATTAATGAACAGGGCAACTTTTGACTGCTTTGAGTGTATTAGCAGAACTTTTGCTATTTGCATTGGTGCACGTCGGATTGCTTGGTTACAAGCATCCGATCTTGAACAGTGGGTGCAAGATAAGCTGGGGAACATTCCTTGCACAGGGGAAAACATTTTTGACAAGGATTGGCAGGACAAGGTTTCTTAGCTAGGATCCAAGAATACCACTCTCAATAGGCTTTCTAGAACCAGTGCCAACCCAGCTAAGAATAAGGCTGTAAAGAAACCTTTTTTCCACAAGAAAAAGAAGTATTACCCTTCTTATACCCACACTGTGCACTGTCCGATCCATACTTCCCAGAAGGGACAGCAGCAACCGAAGCAACAAAGGAAGGCTTAGACCCCCAGGGCTCAGCCAACTCAACAGACCCAGCCTCCTCAAGGTCTTTGACTAGAGAACTTAGTCTGCCAGGAATATTGACTGGATCTGGGATCTTCAGAGGTAGGGTAGCTATGTGACTTTGCCCACAGGTGGCACCAGATAACATCAGAACATTGGGCTCTCTCCATAGTAGCAGAGGGGTACAAACTTCACTTCCAAAGTATTCCCCCCTCAATCTACTCCAAGAGTTCAGCTCTCTGCCTCCTCTCACCACTCTTTTGTTTCAAGAGATTTACCACCCTTCTCGCACAGGGTGCGATAGAGGAAGTGTCACTCTCTCAACAGGGCCTCCCCTTACTTTCTTATCCCAAAGAAGACAGGAGGATACAGGCCCATCCTGGACCTCAGAGAATTGAACAAGTATGTGCTCCAAGAGAAATTCAAGATGATTTCTCTTGGAACTCTTCTCCCTTTTCTCCAGAGTCAGGACTGGCTTTGTTCTCTAGATCTAAAAGATGCATATACCCATATCCTTATTCATGCAGAACACAGGAGGTTTCTATGATTCCTCTTTCAGGGAAGGCATTACCAATACAGGGTTCTATCCTTCAGCCTGGCCTCTGCCCCAAGAGTCTTTACAAAATGCATGGCAGTAGTGGCTGCATTCCTAAGATCTTTAGGGATATTTGTCTTCCCTTACTTAGACGACTGGCTCATCCGAGCAACAACCGCTCTAGAGGCCAGCTCTTCTTCTCTCTCCCACACAATGCAGGTTCTTCAACACTTGGGATTTGTAGTAAATCTTCCAAAATCCCAGCTCACCCCTTTTCAAACCTTAGAGTTCATAGGGACTCTCCTAGACACACAGCAGTCGAGGGCTTTTCTACCACAGGCCTGTTTGTGCTCGAATCGTTCAGCTAGCTTCTCAGGCATGTATGAAATCTTTCTTAACTGCTCGAAAAATGCTTCAGCTGCTGGGCCATATGGCATCCACTGTACATGTGCTTTCCTATGCTCATCTGCATATGCGTGCAGCTCAATGGACCCTGGCTTCGCAGTGGACTCAAGCATCCAGTCGTCTGAGGGACTGAATCATAATCTCTGCACGTCTTTTTATCTCTCCAATGGTGGCAATCACCAGAAATCCTTCTTGTAGGGTCACCTTTCAGATGCCACCACACCAATCTACCCTGCCAACAGATGCATCCAAATTGGGTTGGGGAGCTCATCTGGACAATTTCTCCACTCAGGGTGTTTGGACTCATCAAGAGGCATGACTTCACATAAATCTATTGGAACTCAGAGCCATCCACGATGCTCTCAGGGTGTTCCAAGACCACCTTTGCTCCCACACTGTTCTAGTTCAGATGGACAATCAGATAGCCATGTTCTATGTGAACAAGCAAGGTGGAACAGGTTCTCAAGCATTGTGCAACAAAGCTCTACATTTATGGTCTTTCGCCATATGCCATCAGATTCACCTACTAGCGGTGTATCTCCCTGGCAAACAAAATCTCTGGGCAGACAAACGCAGTCGAGTACTACTGCCTCACGAGTGGTCTCTCCATGCGGACCAGATCGCTTGAATTTTTCAAATCTGGGGAACCCCAGATATAGACCTGTTTACAAGTCCTCAGAATGCCAAACTTCCCTGCTTCTGTTCCAGAACCTCTGCTCAAAACAATCAGGCAGGTGGATGCTTTTCACCTCCACTGGGGTCAGGACTTCCTGTATGCCTACCCTCCCATTCCTCTTATCCCCAAGACTCTCTTCAAACTCCAGAGAGACAGGGGCTACATGATCCTCATAGCCCCGCGTTGACCACGACAAATGTGGTATCCTCTGCTTCTACATCTCTCTCAAGCCTGACCTTTAGAGTTGGGATGTGCTCCAAATCTCCTATCACAGGAGAACGGGATGCTGCTGCATCCAGACCCGCAGTCCTTACATCTGACAGCATGGCTGCTGAGAGCATAGCACTCCAGGACATCAACCTCTCTCAACAGGTTAGAGATATCCTATTGGCGTCAAGGAAACCTTCCACAAGGCGTTCTTACGCCTTCAAGTGGCGAAGGTTTTCAATCTGGTGCTCCAAAATGGATCTTAATCCTTTTTCGATTCCAGTGGAAGCGTTACTTGAATATCTGCTTCACCTCTCGTCCTCTGGACTCAAAACCAATTTGGAAAGAGTCCACCTAAGTGCCATTGCGGTATCTCGCATGCCCTTAGATGGACAGCATGTCTCCTCTCAGCCGCTTGTAGCGCACTTCATGAAGGGCCTGCTCTTAACTAAGCTTCCCATTAGGCCAACGCCAGTGATATGGGACCTCAGTGTTGTCCTCAGACAGCTTATGAAGCCACTATGTCTCTGAAGTTTTTCTTGGAAGGTCACCTTTCTAATTGCCCTCAATTCAGCAAGACTCATCAGTGAGCTCCAGGCTTTAGTGGCTAACTCTCCTTATACATGGTTTCACCATGATAAAGTAGTCCTTAGGACTCATCACTTTATGCCAAAGGTGGTTCCACCTTTTCATTTAAACCAGTCAGTTTACCTTCCTGTTTTCTTCCCTAGACCTCATTCTCTAGTGCAGAAAAAAGTCTTCATACTCTGGATTGCAAACATGCCTTGGCTTTTTATCTCCAGAGAACTAGGCAGCACAGGAAAGCTTCACAGCTTTTTGTTGCTTTTGATTCCAGTCATCTAGGTCTACCAGTTTCCAAAAGAACGCTCTCCAAATGGATTGCAGACTGTATATCTTTTGCATATGATGGTGCAGGACTTTCCCTCGAAGGTCATGTCATAGCGCACAGTTTGCAAGCAATGGCTGCCTCCCTGGCAAATCTATGCTCAGTGGCGATTGATGAGATATGCAAAGCAGCAAACCCGGTCCTCTGTCCACACCTTTGCGGCCCATTATTGCTTAAACAAGGACTCCCGCCAGGATGCCTTGTTTGGCCAGGCTGTTCTCCAGCATCTCTTTCAGACTTAGATCAATTCCTACCCCCCGTCCCGGGTTTTGATACCAAATATCCTTGGAGGATACATCACCTACTTAAGCCTGTGTTTCATAGCTCACTCTGTGCTCATCTCCCTGGCATCTCCAAGCTAGGGAGTCCCATATGTGAAGATTACATTCCTGGTTATTCCTGGAGATAGCATAGTTAATCACCTGTAGCAGGTGATCTGCCGGGAAAAGCAAGTATTGTCTTCACAACCCACCCTCCTTCCCTAGGAGTTGTATTTCTCTCTCTCAGCTACAAGCTCAACTGAGGAGGGAGAGTTGGGAAGGCAGCTACGCAGGTGCAGTGGGATGCTCCCAAAGACTTTCCTATAGGATGCTGGGGAGCGTTCCCACGCGGGTTCCATCGGTGCCAATGTCACCTGTATGTGAAGACTCAATTCCTGCTGTTCCCGGAGATCATCTATTACAGGTGAGTAACTACGCTTTCTTTTTACATGATGTATCCAAGGTATGAAAATCAAAATCTTGTCAGTTGAGCTTCTAAGTTAAGCATAGTGGTGGTCTCCTCTAATAAACAATTGATTTTTTTTACTTTGGGCAGTCCATACACAGTGTTCTTCACCAGCACCATAATTCAAAGGCATTGATTTTTCTTCTTGTCTGTCTTCACTGGCCAGCTTTCACATCCATTGGTGGTGGTGAAAATACCATGGCTTGGTCAAGCTGATCCTTCGTATGCAGAGATATATCCTTCATAGGCATTCTGCCAAAGAGCAGTGTGTCGCAGATTTCTTGATTGCTTCTTGTTTCATTATTGATTATTAATCCAAGCAAGTACAAGTTTGTCTATTTCTGTTTCTTCTCCATCAAGGATTAAATTATTGATATTTGCCATTTGTCAGGATCTTTTGCCTTCTTCATATTAAGGAGTAGGCCCATTTTGACAGTGTTTCTTGAACTTGATAATCAGATGTTTTACATCACCTTCACCTTCAGCCAATAGCATGGTATCATTAGCATAGTGAAGGTTGTTGAGTCTTCCATCAGTCTTGAGGGGGATAGTTACAGTGCAGCAGTTGATAGGGTGGTAGAGCTGTCGGGGGCATTTTTTATGGATGGGGCAGTTTGTGGTGGGTTAGGGTAGTTGTGAGAGGGTATTTTTGTGTATGGAGCAGTTTGCACATTGATGAGGCATTAGAAGGAAGTTGTGTTTTGGGGTGGGGAATGTTATTGGTGTGGTAGGGCAGTTGTGAGGGGTGTTGCTGTTGGGGCAGTTGGCAGGATGGTGAGTCAGTTGTAGGGGTATTTTTTTCATGGTGGCAGCATTTGGAGGGTGGTAGGGCAGTTGCAAGAGTGATTTGTGGGGATGAGAGCAGTATGCGGAGGTGACATTTGTGAGGAGGTATTTTTAGTGGCGGGGACGGCTTGGGGAAATGGGAAAGTAGAGAACAGGGAGAGGGAGTTTGAAAGGAGCTATTTCCTAATTTCTGTGTTTCACTATATTCAAGCTCCAGTGCTATGGAACCTGGACCTCCTATTCACATACAAATACATTGGGCTAGTTTTTTATGGGGCTTATTTCTCTGGAGCCCTGATCCAATTTGACCCATTTTTGAACTGTATAGCATGTGTCTCTTTACCAGGTTTTCTCTCATACCATTACATTTTTGGAGACTATTATGCCCCCATTTGGACAGACGGATATTCTCGACCTCTTTTATATAATTCTTTCCAACTGAAATTGGGCTGGAAAAAAAGGCATATGCATGTTTAAAGTTTAAGTATGAACTTACAGTAAAGCTAATCTTAAAAGAGAAGACTTAAGGAGAAGAGCTATGATCATAATCAAATGTGCCATCTGATTTTATTTGGCCTTCTGATAGTTCCTTTTGAACTTCAATTCAGCTGGACCTTTTCTCTGTGATTCTGCAGTGCTATGAGCTTCCATTTGTAATGACCTTAATACTGTATTTTCCCTCTCTTTTGTATCCTCTTCAACCCAACCATTGCCAGGATAGTCCCTAACAAGAGACAACAAACTGTGGGTCCTTCTGGAAACTGGGACTCTTTTTCTAATGGAGGCAGTGAAATCTGTCTTTCTGTAGCATACACAGCAAATAACCTTTTCTAAAATAGCACTACTGCAGTATACAAGTATACACGATTTTTAGTGGGCATTGACAGTAACTCGCGTACTTAGCCTGTATGGTCTTTATCGGCAGTCATTTCTATCTAGTCTGCTCTTCCATACCAACTGCTACAGTCCCCCTTTGGAGATCTTCTATGTTTGTCCCACGCTTTCTTGAATTCAGATACTGGGGGGGGGGGGAACAAATTATAACCCACGGTCTAATACCGATGTTTCCACAGGGGTCAAAACTCGATTAGAAGGATTAAATACTAGTGTAGACCCACCTCTATAATATGAATATCCATCTTTCCCTTCCATACTATGGATACCCATATCCTCAAAAGGTCTCGAGATTAAATTTGACTCTGATGTCCTCGCCAGTATCTCTCTCCTCCTCGAAAGCATGCCCTTCCTCACAATGGCCTGTTGCCCTGCTAAAAAAAAGGTTCCTTTATCTGACGACTCCTCCAACGTGCCCTCAAACGTGACACGCCGAACCGAGTCTTTTGGGGGAGGATGTGGATACATCCAAGGATATACCTCCCCACGATGATAATCAGCTGTGTCTCTCTGAAATGTCTTCAATTTATGCTGAATGACCTCTTGACAAAATTGTACCATCTGTTCATCTACCTCTAATTTTATCTCCAAACCCTTCTATTGAGCGCAACTGCTGCAAACCAACTTCTAACGCATCAGTAAGCTTAGACATCTCTGAGGCTGTTGTCTCAACTATGAGTAACATTAAATCAAAAGAGCATTTTGACAAAATCACATTCCATTTTTCCACAAAACCCGAATTTGTGGTAAATAAATGAAGGACCCGATAAATTCATAATCCCCGAGGAATACGACTTGCCCAACAATATTTCTTCATAGTCTCTGCGTGTAACTCTGCCCTTATTCTATGTTTCAGGGCCCTAATAGTGGCCCAATCACATTAAGACGCCTCAGAGATGCCTTCGCCAAACAACCTTGATCCAGATGATAAATGCAGCGCATTTTGCATCGGTGAAACAAAAAACATCTAACTTAGTAGTAGCCGAAATCTCACCCACATCCTCTAAACTAATTTGCTGATCTGCCATTGTATCCTATAGATAACTAAACCAAATTACCAGGCCAATTACCAATAAATATAATCAATCAAATCACAAAAAAAGGTAACATGTACACCTAAAAAGGCAGAACATACATATGGAATTTATTATAAAAATGGTACCACTGTTAAACCAAGCTCTGGTTGTAGTTACTCCTCACTTAAACAAAGTTGTTCTCCTATTCACTAGAATAAATTAATTCATTTGAATAGTTCTCCTGCTCACAGCAAATCAAACATTTCATTTTGAGTAGTACTACAAAAGGTTCTTGGTTGACTCGGGTATTAAGAGTTATTGATATTGGTGTCATTTTGGAGAAATGTTCTGAGCTGGGACATTTTGCTTCATGAGAAAGGAGTTAAAGGAAAGGAATGCTTCTGTTTGGTAGAGAAACCCACTTAACACTGGAGCTTTTCATTTTTGATTATAAGCCTATCATGGGGCTATTTGGTGACGCCGCTCCCCACCTAAGGACGTTGCATTCCTAGATTTTGTGAGGGATATGGCCTAAGGCGCTCTCAATCGAGACAGAGGCTAAGGAGGACCTACGAACAGAGTAATTGGAGATACTCCAATATGAGGTATCCTCAAAGGAAATCCTTACAGTCCCATTACTTCCAGTCCTCAACCGCTGCATCCTCTGAATGGGGTAAATACCGACATCAATACTGATTGTCAGCAGGTGCCTTAACACCATGTACCGGGAATGCCAGAACCCTGGGTTCCAAAAGGCCCAGCTCCTTCACAACTCGATGAGGGATATGTGCTGGCTTAAGAGCCAAAAGACACACTTGTCGGTACCACCCGGCAGGGAGGCCCGAACCCTCGACACCCTCGGCCAAAAGGGTTTTCAGGGCTCAATGCTAACATGCTGAATCCAATCATACCAGCTCTATATCGGCATGTACCTGAAGGAACTATCAAGGAAGCTTAAAGGGATTCTTGGCAGGCCTCGATGAAGAACACCTACAGAGGTTCAAGACCCTAACCTTGGTGGTAAAGGAATGTTCAAAATTCCTGTGCTGAGCAGCTTATGATGGCTTCGAGTCATCAGCTAGGGTGGCTGCCGTAGGCATTGGGGCATGGCGCCAAGCATGGTAGCAGTCATCTGACCTGGAACAGTGGGTACAGAACAAATTGGTCGATGTCCCCTGCACAGGTGAAAACCTGTTCAGGAAACCCATGGTGGACAAAGCAGCAGAGATGTGATGAGAACCAGGCTCTCAAAAAAGACCTCAGTGCAACCCTGAAAGAGAACCCTGGGGAAAAAGCCCTTCTCACCAAGGAAGAAAAGGGGCTTCAGTACTACTCTGCACTTCTAAGCCGCCTTGGGCCCTCAGCAGGCCCAGCAGCAACAAGGCCAGGGACATGGTCTCAGAAAGCGTAAAACCCCAAAGCCCCAGGCACCAGTTCAGGCCCAGCCCAGGGGAGACTTTTGACTGCCTGTGCATGACCCTCCACACCCACAGGGGGCGCCTAGCCCTGTTTGCCCACAGGTGGACAGCCATCACCACAGATATCTGGGTGGTCAAGAAGGGTTACCTTCTCCACCTACATCAGACACCGCCCCCATTCTTCCCAGCAGAGCCCACCAGGCCCCTCCTTCACCAGGCCCTGCTCCTCACTGAGCTAGCAGGACTACTCCAGGCCAAAGCAGTGGAGCCAGTCCAAAAACACCTCTGGGGCACCAGCTTCTATTCCAGATACTTCCTTGTCCCCTGGTCCTGTGAGAGATCAACAGGTTTCTGGTCAAGGAGAAGTTCAAGATGCTCTCCCTTGGAACACTGCTGCCATTCCTCCATCAGGGAGACTGGGTTTGCTCCTTAGACCTAAGGGATGCTTATACTCACATCCTAATCCTCCCCAGCCACAAAAAATACCTCCGGTTCGTGATGGGGAAACAACACTACCAATACAGGTTACTGTTCTTCGGGCTAGCCTCGTCTCAAAGGGCCCTTTTACGCCTCAGGCTTCAAGGGGCCTTCGTCTTCCTCTACCTGGACGACTGGTTTATAAAGGGGGTCACAGCTGCAGAAGAACAATGCACCACCGGATGTACCATAAATGCTCTGCAGCACCTGGGGTTTGTCATAAACTACCCCAAGTCCCGCTCAGATCCTGGAGTTCATAAGTGGGCAAAAGCCTTCCTCTCTCAGCAGAGGTCAGCATGCCTCAGGGAACTAACCGCAGAGGTGCTACGGTGCAGGGCATTATCCGCCTGGCTTCTCCTCCACCTGCTGGGACACATAGCAAATGCCTCCACAGTCTATATGACCCTAGATGCCTGCTCTCAGTGGACCCAAGCTACAGGTAGGCTCAGGGACAGGGTGCACATGACCGTCTGCTGGTGGACTCCTTCGGATGGTGGCAGAATCCAGGTCACCTTCAGGCCGGGATGTCCTAGGCACCTACCCCTCAGAAAGTCCTCACCATGGATGCCTCTCTAATGGGAATGGGAGTGCATTGCGACAGCTTCCAGACACAAGACTGCTGGTCCCAGAGGGAATATGAAATGCAGATCAACCTGCTGGAAATCGGGGCCATATTCCTGGCCCTCAAGGCCTTACACCACCAGCTACAGCACCATGCAGTGCTGATACAGACCAACAATCAGGTCGTGATGTTCTAAGTGAACAAATAGGAGAACGGGGTTGTATCCCTCTTCCAGGAGGTGGTAGCCCTCTGCTCTTATGCCACATGCAGCAGGATGCTCCTGAGAGCGGTCTGCCTCCTGGGCCAGGACAATATCTTGGCAGACAAGCTGAGCAGGATACTCCAACCATGAGTGGTGCCTGGACCCAGCAGTGGCCTCAATGCTGTTCCAGCTCTGGGGCGTCCCAGTAATGGAGCTGTTCACCAGCCTGGACAATGCGTAGTTGCCCAGTTTCTGCTCCTGCCGACTGCACCCATCGCGGGTAGCAGCAAATGCATTCCTCATCCCATGGTCAGAAGGCCTCCTGTACGCCTTCCCCCCCCCCCCCCCCACCAACACCACTGATAGCCAAGACCCTGTTCAAGGCTCAATCCGACAGAGCTTCGCTAGTGCTGATAGCCCCTCGGAGGCCCAAACAGTCCTGATTCCCACTGCTTCTCTCCTTATTGACAGTACTGCTGATTTCCTCTGGGCTGAGTCCCAGGACTACTCTTGCAGGAGCAGGGTACTCTCCTACACCCCAACCTGGGGTCCCACTCGCTCATGGCTTGGCTGCTGAAAGGAATAGCACAAGCCCCCTTCAACCTTCCACAGAACGTGGAAGACATCCTCCTGGCCTCTTGGAAAGCCTCCATGAGAAAGGCGTATGCCTTCAAGTGGCATTGTTTCTCACTGTGGTGCAAAGAGAAATGGATGAACCTGTTCTCCTACTCAGTACACATGGTGCTCCAATACCTGCCGGCGGGACTGAAGTCCAACTTGGTCAGAGTACACCTAAGCGCCATTGCGGCACATTACCACTCTGTCGAGGGAAAGCCCCTCTCGGCTCAGTCCCTTGTCTCTGTTCCTACGGGGCCTCATTTTGTCCAAACGCCCCGCTGCCCTCCAGTGGCAGAATAGGACCTTAATGCGGTGCTCTCACAGCTCACTAAGCCTCTGTTTGAGCCTTTAGCAACCTGCCACCTGTGGCACCTCTCATGGAAGGTCACCTTCCTGGTAGCACTCACATCAGCTTGCAGAGGTAGCGAGTTCCGGGCTCTGATGGCAGAGCCTCCTTATACGAGGTTCTACAAGAACAGGGTGGTGCTCCACACATACCCTAAATTTCTGCTGAATGAGGTGGAATGAGGACACCACCATCAGGAGGTGGTGCTCCCCATCTTCTTTCCTAGGCCTCATGCAGGCAGGATGGAGACTGTTCTCCATACTCTGGATTGCAAGAGAGGCCTGTCCTTCTACCTTCAGCTAGACCCAGGGTCGCTGTAAAGCTCAAAAGCTTTTTGTATCCTATGACCCCAGCCGTCTGGGGATCCCAGTAACTAAGCAAACTGTCCACCTGGGTGGTAGATTGCATTACTCTTGCCTATGAACAAGTGGGGATCCCACTGGACCAGAGTCACGGCACACCATGTCAGAGCCATGGATATTTCCCTGGCCAATCTGCCTTCCATCCCCATGATGAAAATTTGCCAGGCCGCTACCCGGTCTTCGGTCCATACCTTCACAGCTCACTACTGCCTGGAGAGGGAGTCCCAATGGGACAGCGCCTTCAGCCAGGCCGTACTCTGCAATCTTTCTGGGGTGTAGGCAACTCCTGCCCTCCAACCCTTCTGTTTTCAGGCTACCAGAGTGCTGGTGTTCACTGGATGTTTGGGTCTTGCGAGTCTCTCCCTCAGGACTTGACTGTTGCTGGTCACAGCTCTCCCTTTGCATATTGTCATGGCATTTTTCTTTTGGTTACAGGTTCTCGGTAGCCTGTAGCTGGGGAGTCCCTTATGTGAGGACTGATTTCCTGCTTGTTCTCGGAGAAAGCATAGTAATTCACCTGTAACAGGTGTTCTCCGGGGACAGCAGGAATCAGTCCTCAGAATCCTCCCTCCTCCCCTTGGAGTTGCTTCTTTACCATCTTATATTTTTGCCATCTTGGCTATGTCATTAGACTGAGGCAAGATGGCACCTTTGGATGAGAAGTAGACCACGCATGCGTGGTGCATCTCCCAAAGGCTGTCCTTGAAAGCTGGGGAGATGCTTTCGCATGGGCTCTGTCGATGCTGATGTCGCCCTTCAGTGAGGACTGATTTCTGATGTTCCTGGAGAACATCTGTTATAGGTGAGTATCTATGCTTTCTAATAGCAGCTCAAGGTGAGTCACTGTCATGTACAGTAGGTATTTCCCTGTCCTCGGAAGACTTACAATCTAAGTTTGTACCTGAGGCAATGGAGAGTAAAGTGACTTGCCCAAGGCCACAAGGAGAGCTAGTGGGATTCAAACCCTGGTCTCTTTAGTCAAAGGAGAAGACACTCTATCTGGAATGTACCACAGTATTCAGTGGAAATGAATATATATGTAATATAGTGACTATTTCTGCTACTATCCATTATGTTAGGCCTAAATAGGAGCTATACATTTAATTTAGGGCTGCTGAGTAATACCACTGTGCAGGTAGCTATTTGTTTCTGCCCTCCACGTGCCCTTTCACTATGCCAGGGTTTCTCGATCCAGTCAGGTTTTCAGGATAATCACAATGAATATTCATGAAAGATTTGCATGCCCTGCCTCCATTGTAAGCAAATCTCTATCTCGCACATATACATTGTAGTTATCCTGAAAATCTGACTAGCTAGATGTTTCCCGAGGGCTGGGTTGAAAACCACTGTACTGTATGCATAATGACCCAAAAATAATTTTAAGAGTGAAGAGGTTATGATCTGGGATATTCCCATTCTGACCAATAAACCAGATGTGAGGCAGCTGGATATAGTAGTAAAGGAGAAAAAAGACCAGAACAGCATTGATTATAGAGGTGTCCATTCCAAGTGACTACTCGGTGAATCGTATTGAGAGGGAGAAAATATTCAAGTAAAGAGAAATGCAGTTGGAGACCAAGAAAATGTGGCCAAAAGATACCGTGTTATTTCTCATCGTGTTGGTGCCACAGGCCTAATTAAGAGGAATTTCCAAGCATACCTTGATAAATTACCCATACATGTAACATCTTATGAACTCCAGAGGGAGGCTGTCTTTGGCGCGATGCAAGTAATACGCCGAGCATTAGCAGTAAATTTTAAGAGATTGAGATCATACTCCACATTCCCTGGCTTAGAAGTGAGGTTCATGACTGTCATGATATGCGCAAAACTCGCCCATTTGGAGAAACTGCTCCAAATAAAAGGATCAGCAAAATTAAAAGTCAAACAAGACAGTATGAAAAACAACCAAGTATTTTAAAACTGAAGGAGTAGCAGATTTCTCAGTGAATCCTCTGATTTAAACTTCAGTTCCTTCCGATTGTAATGACACCAGGTAGGTCCCTTCTCTTTGCCCTCTTCTGAGGTCCTGGTTGGATACCCTGTGTTCCCGTCTTCAGAGTCCGGCATGCAGTGTTCTCCCCAGGACCTTTTGAATGGATGCCACATCTGTCTGGTTTTACTGACTGCCTGGCTAACTTAATCTAATGAATAGACATGGCAAAATAATGAGCAGGCATGGAAAAACAATGTAATTGATTTTGTAATTAATAGTTAAAAATGTGACTGTATATGTGAATAAAATATGAATGAATTTGAAATGGTGACAAACACATTGCATATAGAACTTCCTGAAAGATGACTAGTTTTGTTGCCTGCTGCCAGCCAGCTTATAGTGTTGCCCTCTTGCTACTCCTTCATGCCATCTGGCTGGCAAAGATTTCTGAAGAGAACATTGGACATGTGTACCCCAAAGTCCTCCATTCCTCAGGTCTCCTACAAGATACTCTCAAACACATCCCAAAATCACAAAGCTTTCCATGCCGCCTCCTAAAAGTACTTTTAATACTAGTGCTCCTATATCCTCAATAAGAAAAATCCCAAATTTTTTTCCTCAAAATACCTCCTTTGAAGAAATAAAGAATTAGGGAAAATTACTTCTCCATTCCAAAGTCAAAAAATATCAGAAGTCTCTTAAAATAATTCTACCTTCTGCCTAGATGTTATGGATGCACCAGGTTCGATCCCTCACACTTAGACTGGAGTCCCAAAGGGTTAAAATGGGCTGCACCATATTGGTCCCACTCATTTCCTGAGAAATAATCTGGAAACTGATTTTTCTCTCCAAACGTTCCCTTACATCTGTATGTCTTCTAACCTCTTCCTTTGTGTAACAGACCTTTCTTATGGGCATGAGGACTTTCCCCAGGAGAAAAACACAGAAAAAACACAAGATGAAGGGGTTCTGATGGGAGGGGGAGGCAGAGTACCCCAAAGCTATCACAGATTAACTGGCAGAACTCCCAGAGGGGCTCCCAAAACCCTGCAAAGAAGCTAGATTCACACTTGAAATGCTTGCAATGAAGCTACAGGGTAAACGATTTAAGACTAATAAAAGAAAATATTTTTTCACTCAACGTGTAATCAAACTCTGGACTTTGTTACCGGAGGATGTAGTAAAGGCTGTTAGTGTAGTTGGGTTTAAAAAAGGTTTGGACAAGTTCCTGGAGGAAAGATCCATAAACCATTATTAAGAAGGGACCCAGGATATCAATTCTTGACCTAGTACAAGCATTGCAGAACCTGTGTCTTTTGAAGAAACTGCTAGGTACGTATGTCCTAGATTGGCCACTGTTGGAAACAGGATACTGGGCTTGATGGACCTTGGTCTGACCCAGTATGGCATATCTTATGTTCTTATGTTTTTTATATATAAAAAAACACCTTTATTAGGCATATCCCAAGAAAATGAAGTATATGGAGAGAAATAAAGCAAAATAAGAAAATTGGGACTTTATTTGTTTTTTTTCTATCTTGAATTCCTGGCACTGATCAGGTTGCCTTTTTCCTTCTTCCTCTTTAATCCTCATCTGGATTCCTGGGTAGAGACTCTGCTTCTTTTTTCCAGGGTCCCAGTTTGGGTATCTCAGACTCCTTAGCAGCTCCTTCATAACACATTTATAGGAGAAACATTCAAAAATCATAACTTGTAATATGTTACCTGAATTTAGACAAAGTTCATTCAGTGTTGGTGCTTCTGGACTCCTGTTCTCCTTTGAGGAAGATGCCTAAATAGGAGAAAAATTACTCCTCACCCAAAACAAAAAAATGGAAAAAGTCGTCTTCCTTTAAATATTCTGTCTCAAAACACTCCTTAACTGAGTGTTAGGGATGCACCAGGATTTGGACCCTTACAGGCAGACTGAACCTTCCAGGTGTCAAGATGGTCTGCATCATGTTGGTGCCACTCAGCTTCTGAGGGATATTCAAAACGTCAACTGGTTCTTCAGTCCAGATCCTTCCCTAGGTCTATACCTTGTCCGATTTCCTCTGGTTATGCCAGGCTGGCCTAGAGTAGCTCCTCTCCCTTTACGGGTACTAGCCATCCATGAATAAAGGTGACTTTTTGCTGCTTCTTGTGATTTCCTCTAAACATTTCAGAGGCACACCCACTATCAAGTGGTAGACATGCAAGCCCATCCTCTGTTACATCATCTTAGCACACCTCATGTTGGGAGCAGAAACCCCATTATTTTCCTCATTTCGATATAGTGGAACAATTCATGAGGTCCTGCTACGTTTGGTTTGGTTTGGTTTGCTTGACCTTGGGGAATTATCCTCTCCTTCACACAGACCTAGCCAACTGTCCAGAGAAGCATTTCCCCTTGCAGATTTTTCTGAGTTCTTCTAACTTCCACGAGCACACTCCCAGTGTTTGAGATCTCAAACTCTGTCACATGTGTCTCACATCTCTAACTCCTGGCAACCCCACTACCCACAGCGTTAAACAGTTCCTTCCAAACTCTTATCAGGATATGCCCACTGCCCAGTGACGGACATGCACCCCATCCTCTGCTACATAATCTTAACATAGGTCATCTTAGCAGGGACTCCCCCTTTATGGGGTCCTGTTAAAAATGTCAGGCCAGGTATTTAAAAGCCCTTATCCTGACAATTATGGAAGTTATCTGGATAGTTTTACTGAATATCTCCACCAAATGCCTCCGCGCTATCCAGTTAGTGCAGGGACAATGCAGCCACTATCGGGGTAAAGTCGTGATTTATCTAGACTGTGGTGATTTTCAGTTGCTATCTGGATAAATTATCTGTATGGCTTAGGCCAGAGGAAAAGCTGGCCTAACTTGCAGACCAGATAAATCATCCAGCTAGCAGCTGAAAATCACCACTGTCTCTAGATAATAGCCACCATTACACCCATAGTGGCCAGACATTCAGCAGCAGTCACTGTCCATATACTGCTGCTGACCACTATGATTAAATATCCCGTTTGGAATATTGGGTGGGTAATTCATAAATACTCTTTATATTAAAATATAGTTTATTGTTCATGAATACAAATGAAATACAGTTCATAAACAATTCAAAACAGAAGCTGATTATAGCCAGAGCAGGTGCACGGCAGCATCAGTGGCTGCAGTAACACATTATTTTAAAGGCCTTATAGTGAAGTGAAATAGCTTTTCGTTCCTTGTTGCTTCGTGAGGACTGTAAATCTACAGCAGGTATACACAAGGGTGAAAATATGAGCAAAAGGCAGCTATTCCAGTGGGTTTTACAGTGGCATGAAATACACTTTTTATGTTATCAGAAGCCTCACCAGTAAACTAAATTCTTTTGTCTATTAGATTGCAAATTGATCTGTTGTATAAGATCTTAAGAATTTTGGTTTGCTTGCACAGTTGTTGCTTTCCATGATACATAGCTAGCCTTAGTCAGTAGTTTGATTTTAGCCTTATACCGCAATGTGTCTCTTCTACCAGAAAATGGCTAGTATAGTTTTTTGCTCTGGCACAAGACTTGAGAATTGCGTGGGGGTTTTTTCTCCCCCAAGTTGTCCTTTTATGACATAAATGGTACTTTTTATGGTGACCCTTGACCGAGCATTATTTGATGCCTTGTGATTGATTGTGAAGCGCATGCCTCGGCGATGGCATGAAACTATTTTATTTCAATATTAAGGATTTCTTAAAACATTCTTTAGCTGCGATATGTGACCACCACCTTCATAAAATCATTTTTTTAAATAGCAAATAATTTTCTGAATATTTTAATCAGGAATTTGTGCTATTAGTTGTGATCCAGACCCCCATATATGGTCACTTTTAAAGGGACCTATCCACCACAGTTCAGGATATACAGTAAGACCATTCAGTGTTCATTTGTAAAACTGAGTCATCCAGTAAGGCCCCATGCCCCACCTAATGGTTAGAGTAGCTGGCTAAGACCCAAGGAAGCCTAATTGAAATCCTGCTACTCTTTGTGATCTTGGGCAAGTCTCTTATCTCTCCATAGCTTCAAGCATAAGCTTAGATTTTAAGCCCTATAAGACAGAGAAAAATACCTTCTGAACCTAAATGCAACTCCTGAAAAAGGCATGAGCTAAATCCCAAATTTGCCCACTCTGTTTTGGATTAGCACTCTCCGCCTTACATTCTGGAATTCATTACCGGAAGATGTAATAAAAGCTGTTTAGTGTAGTGGGGTTTAAAAAAGATTTGGACATGTTCTTGAAGGAAAGGTCCATAAACCATTATTAAAGAGGACCCGGGAAATCTACTGCTTACCCCGGGATGAGCATTGTGGAACCTGTATGCCTTTTGGGAACCTGCCAGGTACTTGTGACCTGGATTGGCCACTGTTGGAAACAGGATAGTGGGCTTGATGGACTTTGTTCTGACCCACTACGGCATTTCTTTATGTTCTTATGAAGGGTTCAGATTGGAGATGTGTGAGAGCTTTCTCCTTGGAACTGCGATAACATTAGCTGGGTGTGTTCTGAAATTAGTGCATGCTCATGTGTAAATGAGTGATAATTATATTCTGATTTACATATTAGCAGATGCAGGATGCATTGTATGGTGTGCTGTCTCTTCATCCACTAAAGCCTAAAAGTTAAAACTTAACATGGGGCCCAGCATATTGTCACTCTCTCCTGCTCACTTTAATAGGACCAGCATACTGCATCTTGGTAAAACCCCATCAATATAGGGGATTTCATATCACCCATCAAGGCTAGCCCCCTCCTTCCCTTAAGATCAGGCTGCAGGCTGATCCCTTTTGAATGATTCCTTAACATTCGGGAGTACCTTAATCTTCACCAGCAGGAGGGATGTGAAAGTCTTCCTGCATGAACCATGGCATTTCACCACCATGATAGGCAGAGTCCACTGACAACACAGCAATGCTGGTAAGAAGGATCTCGCATCTCTCCTGTTGGTAAAGATCATGACCCTTCTGAATGGTACAAAATCATTTCAAAGGTGTTCGAGAATCAGACTGGTTTTCCTTTTCCTTTCATGCCCCCTCTTTGGCTCCCTTCCTTGCACAGAAACCGATCCCCTTGGTCTCCGCCCTTTGCTGCCTTGGTGTCACACTCTACTCCTCCCTATCCTTTCACGAGCACCTCTCCTCCATTATCCAATGTTCATGCCACTCCCTGCGCCAGATGCACTCCGTTCATCTCTTTCTTCCCCTCTCCTCCCTGACCACACTTCTCCTCTCTCTGGTTATGACTCGCATTGGTTATTATAATGTTGCCCTTGCTGGCCTCTCACAGTATCAACTCTGTAGATTGCAAGTCCTCCAGAACACCGCTGCCCACATTCTCACCCACGCCTCTCATTCAAACCACGTCATCCCTCTGCTCATTCGCCTACACTGGTTACCTGTAAAATTTTGCATACAATACAAGATCCTGACCTTGGTCCACTGCACCATTCACACCAACACCCCGCAGTACCTCTCCGACCTAATTCATCTTCACACCTCCCACCTTTCCGTCCGGCAGATCCATTCCAAATGTTTGTTCCGCCCATCTGCCTCATATGCTCACTTAGCATCCACTCATGCCTCTGCATTCGTTTTCCTTAGTCCCCTTCTCTGGAACTCTCTCCTATCTGACCTCCACTGGAACTCTCCTTTCCCCATTTCAAAACCATGCTGAAAATCCACCTTTTTTTCTCTCGCCTTTGACCTTTCCATTGCCCCTGCCTAAACCCTTGGCTCTCATCTCCAAGCCAGCCCTATCTCCCCCTCCTCCTCTTCCCCCCCCCCCCCCGCCCCCAGTCTAGCCTAGCCTCCTTTCCTTTTGTTATGGCATTCTCTTTCCTTTCTTTTTCTTGCAGCTCAAATATTGTATTTTGTAAACTGCTCAGATGCCCCTGTGTTGGGCGGTATATCAAATGACTCGATAGAGACAGACTGATATGATCAGGTAGGTGGTGGGTCCTTGATTGATCAGAAATCCCCATTTTGCTTTGGACCGATCAATATGGTTGACATGCATATGCAGTGTGCCCATGTTTAATTTTTTGCTTAGAGTGCATGCTCATTTTGTATACCAACTAAAGTCTGTTTTAGTGCATCCCATTTCTAGCAGGCATCTTAAATATTTTTTTTACAGTGCATGCTACATTTTTTTTTAGTAAGGGCTTTGAGTACATAGGATCTGAAATGAAGAAAAAAATTATATTAATGGCATTTAAGGGCCCGTTTACAAACATATGCATTAGGGAGGTAATTTTCTAACTGCCTGCATAAGCAAAGAGTATGTACATATTTTTTATTATGTGGACTTGAATTTTGCAAACTAAAGTACATGCTTGCTTTCACTTTGAAAATCGACTGAAAGCTATGTTTACACCTGCAGTTCTCCCGAGGACCATTTGAATGGCTGCACCAACCGGATGATTTTGTGAACCGCCCAGCTGACTTAATCTGATGAATTAACATGGCAAAATAATGAGCAGGAATTAAAAAATGATTTGTGATTTTGTAATTAATATCTTAAAAAATAACAGTATATGTAAACATAATATGAATGAATTAGATGCTTAAATGAATTTGGAACTGAGAAAAATAAATTCATAGACAATTCTAGTCAACATATATGTACAACCGGTCTGTAATATTATACGTGAACAGAATATACACTACCACCTCTACATGGGTGACCTGATGATCTATGCTCCCATTTGACACCAGAAAACCAGATTACCATAGCTTCATGCATGGCATCGGTCACAAACTGGTCTTCATTTCCTTTCAGTACTGTGTTGGTTAGAGAGATTAGAAGTGTGTTTGTTATGAATCCAGAGGAGTGGATGAGTCAAGGTCATCTTGTAATTCTTTGTATGTTTTTTTTCTATTATCTTTGCTAAGAGGGGTATGCTATATCTAGGTCGGTATGAGGATAGCGAGTTGGGGTCTGGTGCGTTGCTTTTTAAGTAAGGTCTTATGGAGGAGATTTTTAGCAGGGGTGGCATGAATCCTTCTGACAGAGATTTACTATTCTGCAGAGCATAGGTGCTAATTCTTGAATGGTCATCTTTATCCAGGAAGATGGGCAGGGGTTGAGTGGAGATGTGTTCAGTATCTTCAGGAGTTTTCTGCAATGCTTTTCCGTAGTTATATGGAAAAAGGACTAGTTTGGGTTGACTGGGTCTGGTTCTAGGTGCATGGGCTGGACTTGTATAGTTTGTGCAGGTGAGTTTATGGATCCTTTTTTTAATTCAGTCACTGTTTTTTGGCCCCCACCATCTCTACGGGGAGGGCATTCCAGGCATCCATCATCCTTTCTATGAGAAAGCACTTCCTGATGTTGCTTTTAAATTTTACCACCTTGTAGCTTCATTTTATGTTCTCTAGAGCTTTTCACGTCTGGGCCACTGGCTAATACCTGGTGCAGTTCTGTAGTCCCCAAATATTATTGCTATCTGCAATGAGTTTTGTGGCCTTAGGACTGTTGAAAGTGGACAGATGTCAACATAAAACAAACAAACAAACACCCCCACCATAATGATTTGGTACTGTTGTTGGTGGTCTTAGCAGAGATGCACAGGCTCAGAAAAAGAATTCTCCAGGAACAAGCAGGAATGAGTCTTCACGTATGGGTAAACGTCGGTACCAACGGAGCCCGCGTGGGAAAGCTCCCCAGCTTCCCAAAAAGAAAGCCTTTGGGAGCATGCCCACACGCATGCGCACTGCCTTCCCGCCTATTCACTTCCCTCACATCAGTTCTTCATTTTCCGTGGAGCCGACAGGACGTGTCCTTGTCACCACGGAAAATTCTTCTTTTTTATTTTTTGTGGTCGCGCCTGCTTCTTTCGACGCCCACCGGTACCGCCGGTGCTTTTCTTTCTTTTTACTGAAAATTTTCCTTTTTCACTAAAGAATATTTTCGTTCCTACTTAGTGCTGAAGTATTTTGGCCACTAGGCCTCTGTCCTTTCCTCATGGAAAAGCCAGCCACTATCCTTAAAAAAAATGCTCAAAGTGTGGCGGTACAACTAAATTACTAGACACTCATAACTGGTGACTAAAGTGTTTAGGTCATGACCATTACTCGATGGAGTGTTTCGCCTGCAGGAGTTTAACTAGAAGAACTCTTCAAGATCGAGTACAACTCGATACCCGGTTCACATCAGGCCTGATGTCACCAGCCAGAATTTCTTCTTCCTCCCAGGGTCAGGTAACCAAACAAAAGTCTGTAAGACTAGCCAGTCCTCGAGAGGTAGATCTCCTTCAAAGCATCGAGATGCCTCTGGCGTTGCCCTCGAGGACATTATGGCAATACAGTCCCAGCGGGAGTCTTCGGGCTCCAAAGCATTATCGTGGCTTCAGATTGTTCCCGAGGTTTTTACCTCCATGGACATACCTGTGCCATGCTCGGTGGATCTGGCCGCTTCGAGCACTACCGATACCCCGGCATCGGTTATGGTGATGGATGAAAGACTCCTCGCCATCTAACTTGGTCTAGCGAATCTCTCAGCTATTTCGGTACCGCTAGAGTCGCAGACTGTTCCCCGAATGCCGGTGCCGGTATATGCCGGTATGGGCATCGCTACTGCTGCTGGCATTGCCATCAGCATCAGTGCACGTGTCGGTATCGACATTGTTACCGCTACCGGTACCGTTGATGTCTCCTTTGACAGGCTGGCTTCCCCCGATGCCGAGCCTGGAATCGCGCTCTAGCATAGAGGATTCGGTACCGAAGACATCTTTTTAAAGAAAATCCGGTGCTTCATCCTTTCAAGTCTTCCGATTCCGATGACTGGGATGAATCCATGGGTACCATAGCTGAACTTTCACCAGTTTCAGCTTTTACCCCTCAATTTGGAGGGTACCCCTCAGAAGAGATTTCCTTTCAAGCTTTTGTGCTTGATATGGCAATTCTACTTGCCATTTCCATACCTCAGAGTCTATACCAAGGGATTCAGGAACTCTGCAATAGCCCTGGGCTTCAAAGGAGACGTTTATGCTTCCTGTACATCAGATCTTACAGGATCTATTATTAAGAATGTGGGAAACCCCCTTAACGGTATCCCCGCATTCTCAAAGACTTGACACTATGTATAAAGTGCCACCTTCTCCAGGTTTTCAAAACTCTCAACTTCCTCATCATTCTATAGTAGTAGAATCAGCAATGAGGCGCATTAAGAGTGCAAAAAAGCATTCTTCTTACCCGCCAGGTCGTGAGTCTAGAACCTTAGATGCTTTTGGGCATCGATGCTTCCAAGCATCCATGCTTTCAGCAAGAATTATCTCATATATTTTCTATATGGGATTCTCTTGAAGAGGTTACAAAGAACTTAAAGCTTTTGAACCCTTTTCTTCAAGAACATAAAAGAGCAGACTTTTTATTAGTCAAACATGCTCAAAATATCTCTAAATTCCTTAATCGTGCTTCCTTGGACTGCTTTGAGTCTTATTTATTTATTTATATTTCTTATATACCGCACTATTATAATCATTGCGGTTTACAGTTGAAACAAAAACATAATACAATGTAACAGGTCAAATTGAGTTTACATAGAACAAGGGTAGTAAAACATGGAAGAAACCGGGAGAACTATATACAAATTATACAAAATATGAATAATCATATGAAGGACATATAAGGGTCTTTGAATAGAGGCATATGCTCATGGGTCAGTGAGAGGGGGTAGGGGAAAGTTGATTAGCCATTATCTGCGGGAGGCTGATCTATGGGACGGGCTGGGTAGGATGGCAAGGTGGTGGCGGTGTGCTTTACGGGATTGGAATCGGAGTAATGCTGTAGGAACAGGTGGTGTTTGAGGGCTTTTCTGAATAATGCTAGATTCGAGATGGCCTGGATTTCAGCAGGGAGGGCATTCCAGGCAATAGGTGCGAAAATGGAGAAGGCTCTACTGGCTGACTTCGTACATTTTATCAGCAACTTAGGGACTTCAAGTGTGTTCATCAACGTAGATCTCCTGACTCTATTGTCTGGTGTGCTGTGGAGAAGTTTACTGATGGGTGTGGGGGGCTGGTTCTTGAGGGCTTTGAATGTCAAGACTAGGATCTTGTAGTGGATTCTGGCCTGCAGCGGTAGCCAATATAGGTTCTTCAGGACTGGCGTTATATGGTCTGACCTTGAAAGTCCTACCAGTACCCTCGCGGCTGAGTTCATGGCAAGTCGGAGCAGGTTTAGAGTCGAATGTGGAAGTCCATGTAGGATGACGTTAGCGAAGTCAAGATGTGGGATAACTAAGGCTTGGAAGATTGTTCGGTAGTCAGAGAAGTCAAGTAGTGGGCGGAGATGACGAAGTGTTCAGATCTTATGATAAATTGCTTTTGTGGTGTTTGTGACATGCGCTGACATGTCTAGCCGCTGGTCAAGAGTAATGCCTAGATATCGAATTGTGTGTTTTGTCTTCAGTTCAATATTGTTGACTTGAAGTGAGGGAGGTGGCGTGAACTTCTGGTTTTTTGTGACGAATAGAACGTCCGTTTACTGTGGTTAATTCATAGATTTTGAGAGAGGAGCCAATCTGCTACCGCTTTAAAGCATTTTAGAATTGGAGAGAAGTCAGGTTGATCGATCCTAAAAGGTGTGTAAATTAGGATGTCGTCTGCATAGGCAAGCCCATATCAAAAATTCACCATAAAGGCTCCCCCCAACTTTAATCACAATCTTTTGTCGAAGCTAGTTGAGGGAGGGTAAGAATTGTATGTCTAACCTACTCCTGACGACAAGCTGCTTTTTTATTTTTATAAGGTACTCCACCTCAAAAACATTTTTTAACTTGAAAACTTATCTGCCCGATATCCAAACCACAGTCAGTAAAATCGTTGTCCTTTTAAAGATGCAATGTTCTGCATAGGCAAGGCATTGGACATTGAAGGAGCGGATTAAAGAACAGATGGGCTGCATGTAGATGTTAAACATCAATGCAGATAGGGTACACCTTGCTTTAGAGGAAATGGCTCTGATGTCGTGGAGCCAGTTCTGACTTGTTGCCATCTGTTGCACAAATAAGATTTACACCAGGCTAGTGCTGAACCTTGTATCCCTTTTTCTTTGAGGCGGAGTAAAAGTGTCTCATGGTTCACAGAATCAAAAGCGGCTGCTAAGTCCAAGAAGATGAGGACAAATCCTTGGTGGATGTTGTCAAGAACTTCTGCTATAGCCATAGGAGCACAACATATTTCCTGGCTCCAAGCTTCAGACTTGGATAAATGGGTTCAAGTAAAGCTGGGAAATAGTCCTTGTACTGGAGAGAATCTCTTCAACAAGGATTGGCTATTTCAAGCAAGTCAGACATTGATAAGCCTACTGTCAGAGGACTGTCAAAAATTTCCTCTATCTCAGCTATTAAAAGATCTTCTAGAAGACTTTATTCCCCTAGGGGAAAAAGGTTTTATCCATCTTCTACCCATTACGCAGATGTTTCCCGAACAGAGCAACATCAAACCAGACTAAGAAAACCAAAACCTCAACAGGTTCAGCAGACCCAGTAACTGCAGGGTTTCTGATATTTTATTTGCTTAGTCTTTTCTTCTTTCTGTGAAATTCAGAACCTATAAACCTGCCTTTTTATCAAAACAGGCATTTGAATTTGATCCTTCCAGACTGAGACAGCAGTGACTCACTGATTCAGCTCTTTACCTCTGGACATGAACCTCTTATTACAAAGTAAATCCACTCTCCTAGCTCTAAGAGCTATTGAGAACAATCATGCTCTAAAGGAGGTAACAAGTTCCTGCTCCCCCTATTTTTAAAAAAAAAAAAAAAGGGGAGAGGGGGGTAGGAAACTTAGCAGCAAGGTGAACTATATCCTTCACCTTTTTACAGTTACCTGTAAGAGGATCTCTCATAGTTTAAACTGCAAGAGAACTCTTAACTATTCATCTACAAGGACTTACCAAATTGTATGTTCTTTCAACTCTGTATTGTTTTCTATCCCTTTCATGTGGGACATTATTCAACTGGACAGCTTTTTCACTAAAGCTATAGGAATTTCTTCCATTCCTACTCCTGTAAGTCTTTCCAATACAGAGTTTTCCTCCTTGGAGTTCTTTTTGCACTACGGTTGTTACCAAATGCACAATAGCATTCTGGGAATCCCTACCAGGGTTATTCTGTTCATCAGACACATGAGTTTCTGCTTAATCTACGCTGCCTGCGTATCTTTGAGCTGATCTTTTAAATACTTCTTTTTTAAGACGGCTTATTAGACAGAATTTTAATATTACCACTCTTAATTTTGTCTGTAGAATATAGGACCTGATGGTTCTTTCTGCTGTCTTAATAACAAATGGCCCAAGAGAGGGTCTAGAACCCACTTGGACAGTTTATCATTGCAGGTAAAAGCCTGTTTTTCTATTCTTAGCCATTTTCAATTCTATTTCAGCTTGAACAGAATACATTGGGTTGCACACTGGCAATCAAACAGCCAGGTCTCACCTAAGCAACCTACAACATGCTCTCTGCAGCTATGCAATAAAGCTCTGCAACTATGGGCCTTTGCCAGAGAGCGTCAGAGTTCACCCCTGGTAGGTAGCTTCCAGGTGGTTAGAAAAGCTTCAACTGATGGGCTCTACCCAGTCATGTTTCTACATGACTGGTTTTCCTAGCCTTTCCATCTTCCTTAAATTTCCTTTTAAGGGAGGGGAACCAGGGCCTAGATGACGTGAAAGCTTAGGGAGTTGTACAATTCCCTGCGTTGTTCCACTTCTTCAGTGGAACTCTTACAACAGGGATGCATTCCTGATCACTGCAGTCGGTCCTTATCTGATAATTGAAGCTGATAATGAACAAAGAGCGCATGATAGTCATACTGCCCTCATAGAGAGGCAAATATGGTGCGTCTTTCTTTCCAGCTACCACACTGAAGTTATAGAAGGACCCGGATCCTCTGACTTAAGATTAGGGATCTCCTCTGCACTCCTTCACGTACGTCTCAAGACCTGGTTTTTCAAGGACTAGACTTTTAAAACCTAGACTTTTCCTTCAAGTAAGAATATTCTACTGGTTTCCATGAAACCTTACATATCATTCTTACACTTTCACTAATAAATGATTTTCAATAAGTATTCTCAAGAAGGTCTTACCCTTCTTATCACACGAATCTCTTATAAAATCGGACTCTGAAATATTGTTTACTGTCCAGGTTAATGCTGTTCAAGCATACCATCAATTTTTAAATGGACAACCAACTTCTCTGGTAAAATAGAGAAGGACCTTCATTACCATAACCACTTTTTACATCTACTGTCATAATCTGGTTACGTTACATCTGAAGCTGTCAATGTAAGTCCTTATCCTAAGTGCGATCACTTATGAAAGACACACTTCTGATCTTCAGAAATTGGGGTGAAACCGCCTAATACAATATTTTTTTCATCTAGATAGAGAGGTTCTAAAAACCCATCCTCTTTGTCTGTAAAAGGCAATTTTGCTTTTTTCCTCCACACCAGTCAGTTTTAGCTTAAATTTTCTTTCCTAGGGCACTATCCTGCTCCAAGGAAAAGGTTTCTTTTAGATTCTGGACTTACAGAAGCTTTAGCTTTTCTCCAAAGTCCCAACCTCATATAAAACTCACCCAGTTTTTTCTGGGGTTGATTCTAACCATTAAGGTTTCTTATATCTACCTGTATTGCAAATTTTATTTCCTGTACTTATCACGGTAAACAAATTCCTTGTGAGGATATGGTAGCTCTTTATAACAGACCCATATCAGCCTCAACGAATACCTTCGCAATACTTTTGGGTAAGATCCACTTCAAGAATTGGGACTTGGTTTTCACTTACTAACAGTTTTTGTCTGCACAAGGCCCCTCCCCGGATACCTTGTTTAGTCAAGCTGTTCCACAGCACCCTTTTTAGTTCAACTCCTACCCTCCATCCCTTTGGATGCCTGAGGTTTTAGGGAGAAAGCATGGCCCATCCATTAGATGTGCGACATGCTGGGGCCTCCTCTAGGCATCTTTTAGCTTGGGAGTCCCCATATGTGAAGACTCATTCCTGCTTGTTCCTGGAGATAGCATAGTTACTCACCTGTAAAAGGTGATCTCCGGGAACAGCAGGAATAAGTCTTCACAACCCACCAACCTCCCCTAGGAGTTGTTCGCGCTCTCCCTCTTCCTCTCCCTAATTTGTCTACTTCCCTCCTTCGATCTCGGCTACAAACTTAACTGATGTGAGGGAAGTGAATAGGCGGGAAGGCAGCGCGCATGCGTGTGGGCATGCTCCCAAAGGCTTTCTTTTTGGGGAGTGTTCCCGCGCGGGTTCCGTCGGTACCGACGTTTACCCATATGTGAAGACTTATTCCTGCTGTTCCCGGAGATCACCTGTTACAGGTGAGTAACTATGCTTTACTTTCTCACCCTTGGATAAAGTAGCACGATTGTCCTGTTAGTCCACTTTACTGGTAGGTAGATAAAAGGGGGTGAAAAAAAAGCTAGTCCAAGAATGTGCAGTATTAAATTAGTCCAATAAAAATGTACCACTTTAATTTCCTTTATTGTTTCTCCTTTTATCTATTCTTTCTCACCCTTAAAGCTGGTCCCCCACCTGCATAGGACTGAGATACATTGGCAGAGCATTTTCAGAAAGCTTGCGCTGCTGCTAACTGTCCTGCACATTTTCTGGTAAAAATAGAGGACTTTGGTTTTCAGTACTCTGTCATCTAATATAAGTAGAGTAATTGATCTATCAAATAGACAAATAAAATATACAAAATTTTACAGAATTTTAAAATAGCATGTAGAATTTCTAATTTACTTAAGCAGAATTCACTGAAAAGTAATTGCTTTGCTTTCATCTATTGAATCTAGTGCAACAAACATTCTTTGTTCTTGTTCATCTGTTTCCTCTTTCTTCAGCCTCATTTCACTCTGCATAATTTGCATACATTTTAAGTGGATTAACACCGCTACTGTTTATAATACTAGAGGGAAAGTGTTCAGTCTATCGCCTACAGAAAAGGAGAAAAAACCTTTCCTAGGCCACAAGACCTGGAACTTTTTTTTAACCTATTGAGTAACTTTATATAAAATATTTAATTACTTGTCTATAAGAAGAGTTGGGAGTGGAGGAGCAGCCCAATGGTTAGAATAGTAGACTAGGGGTCCAGGGACACCAGGGTTCAAATCCCACTGGCCTTTCTTGTGGTCTTAAGGAAGTCAATCCTCCATTGCCTCAGTTAATAACTTAGATTGTAAGCCCTCTTGGGGGGCAGGAAAATACCTACTCTATCTGAATGTAATTCACTTTGTACTACTACTCGAAAGGAGTGAGCTAAAGACAAACAAAGGCTGCCCATAAATCTGTGATAGAGGACCTCATGAAACTTAAGGGTACCGTGGAGTGGCAGGTGGAGAAAATTAGATTTAGAAAATCCATTGACGCTGCAACAATCTAAGCTTCATTGGTTATCACAGAGAAAGAGCTACGGAGTATTTAGAAACATGGCTGCTGTAGGAACTAAAACCGGGGAGTAGCCTGGGAATGCTGCAGGTCAAGCAAAGTGTATTGGGTGGGCTTGTGTCTAGATGGGAGAGCCTGGCCGCATGCCGTCATAGCCACCTTCCTCATTTTTGTGCAGAAGGATGCAGTGCTTTATGTTGCACAGAGCCTCCAGCAGATATCCTACAAAGGCAGAGCTACTGCATCATCGGATCCAAATAAGCAAAACGTGCTGAACTATGAAAGTAAATGTCCAGAATCTGTCTCCATCATCAAACTTGGACAGGCGTTCTGATGGCTAGAAGGAATGAGTGAGAATTCACAAATATACAAAGGGAAGAAAATAACAGAATTTGCAAAACTGAACTAGCACCTTTTATCATGGAAATCGTCAATCAATCCCTTACAACAGGAACAATGCCAACTGCACTCAAACATTCAATCATTCGACCCATTCTCAAAAACAGAACCCTTAATAAGGATGACCCCACATCATATAGTCCGATTGCTAGCATTCCATTCCTAAACTAACAATACACCCTATGGAATCAACTCAATTAAATCTCAATGAATTACTTGATAACCAAATACCAGAAATACTGTGTAAACCTATAATATGACTTATAATTTTTTGTCGGATCGCTCACCGATGAATGGAAATTTTACCACTCTCGAAGTGAGCCCTCCATTTTATTCAAGTAATATTTAAAATGGCCCATCACAGGTCATTGTATCAGGTGCACAGCACATCCAGCCGTTGCTCCTGCACTGCAAGAACCAAAGTCTATGCAAAGGACGTTTCCAAATGGTTTGTAAAAACCTTCAAACATGGCTTAAAGCAATGAAAATGACTTTAAAGCCATCGATAGAGGCACTCCATTAGAAAGCTCCAATTAGGAATCATCCCATCAGCCGCATAGAGTGATGGAAACTGTCCAATCTACTATACCAGATCTTCTTAACCAGTGAAGGAGACGTATGATTCAAAACGCGACACCAATCAGTGTTTCAAGCCACCATAGCTGAAGAAGAGCTGCGAAGCTATGGCGGCTTGAAACACTGATTGGTGTCGCGTTTTGAATCATACGTCTCCTTCACTGGTTAAGAAGATCTGGTATAGTAGATTGGACAGTTTCCATCACTCTATGCGGCTGATGGGATGATTCCTAATTGGAGCTTTCTAATGGAGTGCCTCTATCGATGGCTTTAAAGTCATTTTCATTGCTTTAAGCCATGTTTGAAGGTTTGAAGGTTTTTACAAACCATTTGGAAACGTCCTTTGCATAGACTTTGGTTCTCGCAGTGCAGGAGCAACGGCTGGATGTGCTGTGCACCTGATACAATGACCGGTGATGGGCCATTTTAAATATTACTTGAATAAAATGGAGGGCTCACTTCGAGAGTGGTAAAATTTTCCATTCATCGGTGAGCGATCCGACAAAAAATTATAAGTCATATTATAGGTTTACACAGTATTTCTGGTATTTGGTTATCAAGTAATTCATTGAGAGCATTCCATTCCTAGCAAAAATCATAGAAAAGGTTGTGCAAATTCAGCTTCAAGACTACATTGATAGTCACGCCCCTCTTGATGACCACCAATATGGGTTCCGCCCAGATCATGGAGTAGAAACATTACTCCTGATACTATTTGATAATCTCCTTTGTGGCTTGGATAATGTAAACCAAGCATATCTCCTGGTATTCCTGGACATCTCCTCTGCCTTTGATAACGTAGATCACAACACCCGCCTAACAAGACTTGCTCAGTTAAGTATAACTGGAACAGCCTTCAAATGGTTTAAATCCTACCTGTCCAACCATTCTCTGTGTGTGAAAATCGAGAATCCCACAAGGTTCCGCACTCTCTTCCCTCTCGTTCAACATATACCTTCAACCCTTATGTTTGATCTTCAAAAAATACAATATAAGATACCACATCTTCGTAGATGATATCGTGCTTTACACACCAATAGACTTTAACCCCCTCCCCCCCCACCCCCACACACACACACCACAATATCACAAACTGCATAGTCAAAGTAGAGTCTTGGCTAAAGGAAAATCTTCACATAATTTTCAAAAAAACAGATCTTATCCACAACAAGAAATCCAAAGCTTTATCCCTCCCCCAACATTCAAACTCCATGACACAAATATCCCAGTCAAAGATGAGGTTAAATATCTAGGCTTCGCAATAGATCACTCTCAATGACAGCACAAATTAAACAAATAGCAAGAACTATATTTTACAAACTAAAGACAATCCAGCACCTCAAACCCATCCTAGAGACCCATGATTTCCGTACCATCGTCCAGGCCCTAATCTCACCTCACCTGGATTATTGTACTAGCATACTACAAGGACTGCCTAAAAAGAGCCTTTACATACTCCAATTATCCCAGAACGATACTGCAAGGATCATATCCAAGGCAAGACTAACAATCACATCTTCCCCATTCTCTACAACCTACACTGACTCCCGGTAGCCAGTAGGATAAAACACTAATCTTTAGTCACCACATTCAAACTTCTCAAGAATATCTCCCATCTTTTCTTACTTTTTCTCCTACTTCTGTTTTCTGGTTGGATTTGTATTTTGGTTGTAAGTTAAACCTACTAGCAATTCACTCCTCAATCCACAAAACAAAACAAACAACAAGTAATAGAGCCTTCTCTTATACAGCACCTACTCTTTGGAATTCCATCCCAGACCCAATCAGACCTTCAGACATTCAGAAAAGAACTGAAAACACTGCTATTTACCAAACACTACAACAACCTCCCCTTCAACGATACATTCATGCAACCCAGCAATTTAACTACCCCCTAGCTAGCGCATCCTCCCCCCTCAGCTGCCTCTGTTCATTGCACATGTTGTGAAATCTGTTATGTATATAGTTGTTAACCAATCTCCACTGCACCCATTTCTGGTGTAGCTGGCATGTTATAGGTTCTCTGTATATGTTTTAAATATTGTTCTATGTAACTTTAACTGTTTGATGTAAACTGCCCCTGATTGTTGGAAGGGGCAGTATAGAAAATAATAATAATAATAATAAATACAGTGGGAAATAGTGTTACTCCAGGAACCCTTTGTCGATCAAGAACTGACACATGAATGGTTAAGGAGAGGTGAACTGAAACTGAAGGATGAGAGGTTGATAGTTGCAGGCCAGGACAGCGGCTTACAGATGAGATGGTTTACAGTGAGCATTGAAAAAACTGGCAAAACAGACATATGTCGATTCTGTGGGAAAGAGCTGGAAACTGTGGCTCACTTCATAACTGACTATGAAGTTCTCTGTGGTAGAAAATTTCTATACAGAAAGGCACAATAAATTAGCACGCCTCAACCATTGGAAACTCTGTAAATACCACAGCATCACTGTGCCTGAAAAGCACTGGTATCGCGACCCTAAAGGAATTAAAGGGAATGAGGTTATGATCATCTGGGATACTCACATTCCGACCGATAGAAAGCTAGATGTGAGGAAGCTGGATATAGTGGTAAAGGACAGAATGGCATTGATTATAGAGGTGTCCATTCCAAGCGACTATGTGAATCGCGTTGAGAGGGAGAAAATATTCAAGTACCAAGAAATGCAGTCGGAGACCAAGAAAATGTGGCAGAACGATACTGAGTTATTTCCCATCGTGTTGGGTGCCACAGGCCTAATGAAGAGGAATTTCCATGCACACCTTGATAAATTACCCACAAATTACCCCTGCAACCCACAAACTCCAACTATTTATTACAAGTAAGCAGAACAAGGAACTTTAATGTGACAGCTAAACCAAGAGAGTAGAGTCTATTCTGGTGCGGTGCAGTGCAGTAGGATGCGTCTTTCTGAATTAACTACTTCAGATGGACAGTTACTGAGAGGATGGATTGTGGAATTAAATGAATACTTAGATAATGGAAGACTAGGGTGGGGTGTATGCTGGAAATTGAATGCTGAATAAAATGTTGAAGCTTGAAGTGGCTGTTGAAAAATGAAGAAATGCATAATGGTGAATTGGTGAAAAGACGGTGGTATTCCAGGAGGATGGAGAGGCGGAGACGGGCTGTGGAGCCTTGTTTTCTGTGCTCCAAGATGGAGAATTTTGCACTGAAGGGGAGGGGTGCAGAAAATTACCCAAAAGGCCAAAGGGCTCTGCAGTTGACAAATTGGGTGTACCCATGCTAAAGGCATTCATGGTTAGCACATGCCAATGATGCCTGCCCTTACCACAATGCTGTTATCAACCACACTCCACCCCTAACCTGCCCTGTCACCACCTCTCTGCATGCTAAAAAGCATGGGTTGTTTTTGGACTAACGGCACACTGCGATTAGCATGTGGTAAATCCAGCACTATTCATTAGTATACTTTAGTAATCCCTGATTGTATGCACAGTAGTTTGCATACAATCGGGGATTGTTCTGGGAGTATATTTTAGAAAGCTGCATATGTTTCCTTTATAAACTACATACCTGCTGTAAAATTACCCTCCACTGCCTTCAGCTATATACACTATATATAAAATTACATTCCAAGCCCAAGGATATCTTCTAGAAATCTCTCTGTCCTGACTTTGGGTGAATCAAACTCCAAAGTGCATATTTTATTGTCTGGTGTTGCCCATAAAATGATCAGAGTAGAGTGTGAGATAATTTAGAGAGAAGGGGGAAAGCCGACAGTCGCCCAAGAGCGCATGGTTCGGAAGAATGTATCCTTGAAGGATACTACCAAAAGCAGAGAGGTTCCAAAAAAAGAGTAAAGTAGCCCAAATGCCCTCGAGTATGAAGCAGACAGAGCTTAAAGATCCCAAATTACCCATGCCTACCGATAGCCAGATTAATATGAATAAAATACAGTCTCTAAAATGCTTGTATGCAAATGCTAGAAGTCTAAAAAATAAGATGGGAGAGTTAGAATATATAGCACTAAATGAGAGGTTAGATATGATTGAAATAGCAGAGACATGGTGGAAGGAGGACAACCGGTGGGACACTGTGATCTCCAGGAACAAGCAGGAATGAGTCTTCACATATGGGTATCGTCGGTACCAATGGAGCCTGCGCGGGAACGCTTCCCAGCGTCCAATTAGAATGCTTTTGGGAGCATCCCACAGCGCCTGCGTGCTGCCTTCCCACCTTTCCCAACTGCCTCTCTCCAGTTTTCTGTTTTCCGCGGAGCCGGCAGGACGTATTCCTGTCACCGTAGAAAATTCTTCTTTTTATTTTTTGTGGTCGTGTCTGCCTTCCCTCGACGCTACCGGTACCGCCGGTGCTTTTCTTTCTTTTTCCTGAAGAATTTCTTCTTTTCTTAGAAATTTTTTCCTCTTTTTAGTGCCTGACAGTTTCTAGGCCATATAGGCCTTTACCCTTCCATTATGGAAAAGCCAGCCACTATCCTTAAGAAATGCTCAAAGTGTGGCGGTACAGATATTTTTTCAGACACTCACACTTGGTGTCTAAAATGTTTAGGTCCTGACCGTTGCCCTCTGGAGTGTCTCTCCTGCTGGAGCTCAAACAGAAGAAGTCTTCAGAATCGAGCACAACTTGATACCCGGTTCACATTGCTCTCGATGTTACCAGCTAGCATATCTTCTTCACAGGATCAGGTAACCAAACAAAAGTCTGTAAAGACTAGCCAGTCCTCGAGTGGTAGATCTCTTTCCCAGCATCGAGATGGCTTCGGCCTTGCCCTCGAACATTCTGGCAATAAAGCCCCGGCGGGAGTCTTCGGGCTCCAAAGCATTAACGGGGCTCCGGGTTGTTCCTGGGGTTCTTACCTTGATGAACATACCTGGGCCATGCTCGGTGGTTGTGGCCACTTCGAGTGGTACCGACACCCTGGCATCAGCTATGGTGATGGATGAAACACTCCTCACCGATGAACGTAGTCTAGCACTCTCGGCTACTTCGGTACCGCTAGAGTTGCTGCAGACCGTTCAAGTATCGGTATCGCCTTCGGTACCGGTATCAACATCGGCATCGGTGTCGGTACCATCCATGCTTGCTTCGACAGAATTGCTTCCTTCAATGCCGAGCCTGGAATCGATCTCTAGCATGGAGGATTCGGTACCGACTTGTCTCGGTACCGACCTCGGGCGGTACCAAAGACATCGCTTTAAAGAAAATCCGATGCTTCATCCTTTTCAGTCTTCCGATCCCGATGACTGGGATGAATCCATCGGTACCAAGGCTGATTTTTCTACAAGTCTAGCCTTTACCCCTCATTTTAGAGAGTCCTCCTCGGGGGAGATTTCTTTTCAAGCTTTTCTGCTTGATATGGCAAAGTTACTTGCCATTTCTATACCTGGTAAAGAATCCCTACCAGGGAATTCAGAGACACTGTAATTCCCCTGGATTCCAAAGGAGGTGATCATGCTTCCTTTGCATCAGACCTTACAAGATCTACTGTTAAGAATGTGGGAAACTCCTTTAATGGTATCCCCACATTCTAAGACACTTGACACTATGTACAAGGTGCCACCTTCTCCAGGTTTTCAAAAGACTCAACTTCCTCATCATTCTATTGTTGTAGAATCAGCAATGAGGCGTATTGGGAGTGCAAAGAAGCATTCTTCTTATCTGCCAGGTCGTGAGTCTAGGACTTGAGATGCCTTTTGGACGTCGATGCTTCCAGGCATCCATGCTTTCAGCAAGAATTATCTCATATATTTTCTATATGGGATTATCTCTTGAAGAGGTCACAAACAACTTAAGGTTTTTGAACCCTCTCCTTCCAGAGCATAAAAGAGCAGACTATTCCTTATTAGTCAATCATGCTCAAAATATCTCTAGGTTCCTTAATCGTGCTTCCCTAGACTGTTTTGAGTCTATTAGCAGAGCTTCTGCTATAGCCATAGGAGCACGACGCATAGCCTGGCTCCAAGCTTCAGACTTGGACAGATGGGTTCAGGAAAGGCTGGGAAATACTCCTTGTACTGGTGAAAATCTCTTCAGCAAGGAGGCTTTATTTCAAGCTAATCAGTTGAGCACTGATGCTGTTACTTTCAGAGGATTCTCAAAACACTCCTCTATCCCAGCTAATAAAAAAATCTCATAAAAAGCTTTATTCCCCCATGGGAAAAAAGTTTTATCCATCTTCTACCCATTCTGCAGATGTTTCCAAAGATGGGCAACACCACACCAGGCTAAGAAAATCAAAACCTCAACAGGCTCAGCAAACCCAGCAATCGCAGGGTTTCTGATATTTTATTCACTTTTTCTGTGTGAGGTTTAGAACTTGAACCTACTTCTTTCACCAGAAGCATCTAAAATTCATCTCATCCATGCGGAGATATCAGTCATACATTGACTCAGTCCTCGACTCTGGGCATGAATCTCTTGCTACAAGAGAAATCTATCCTTCTAGCTAAGAGCTATTAAGGACTATCATACCCCAGAGGTAGCAGGCTTCTTTTGAAACAAAAGGAGAACTAACAACTAACAGGGTGAACTATACCCTTCACCTTGTCAGTTTCCTGTACGAGGATATCTCATACTTTTAACTGCAAGGGGGGGACCCTATCTTTTCAAAGACTTACTAAATTGTAAGTCTTCTCAACTCTGTATTAATTTCTATCCCTCTTAGCCCAGACATTCAGTCTCTAAGAGTACTACTAATCAACTGGAGGGCTTATTCTCTAAGCCATAGGATTTTCTTCAATTACCTACTCCAGTAAGTAGTTTCCATACAGAGTTTTCTCCCCTTTAGCAGTTCATCTCCTTCTCACATATCTTTTAAGGCAGCTTTTCGGACAGAAATTGGGTATCACTACTCCAAATTATCCCTGTCGGTCCTCTCCAATCTATGGGACCTAACGTTTGTGCTGCCTTAACAGATAATTCCAAAAGAGATCCAGAACTCATTTGTTGCAGGCAGTAGGCCTGTCTACTATTCTTAGCCATCTTCAATTCCCTTTGGCTCCAATAGAATATATTAGGTTGCACACTGGCAATTCAACAGCCAGATCTAAGCAACCTACAACATACTCTCTGCAATTCTACAACAAAGCTCTGCAACTGTGGGCCTTTGCCAGAGAGCCTCAGAGCTACTCCTAATAGGTAGCTGCCAGATAATTAAGAAGGGTTTCAGCTGGTAGACTCTGCCAGACATGTTCCTACATGACTGTTTTTTTCCTACTCTTACCATATTTCCTTAAAATTTCCTTTTAAGAAAAGGTAACCAGGGTTTAGACCATGTGAAAGCGTAGAAAATTGCACAATTCCCTAGTTGTTCCACGTCTCACTGGAACTTCCACAACAGGGATGCATTTTTTTCACTGCAGTTGGTCCTTATTCACTACTTTCCTTCTAATTTCCTATACTTCATGGCAGGAGAACGCATGATACTCATATTGCCCTCATAAAGAGGCAAACATGGTATCCCCTTATATTGCGTCTTTTTCTCCAGCTACTATTTGAGATTATAGAAGGATCCAGACTTGCCGTTTTAAGACTAAGGATCTCCTCTGCACTCATTCACGTACGTCTCAAGACCTGGTTATTCAGGGGCTAGATCTTTTCAAGAAGCCTAATCTTATCCCTGTAAGTGAAGAACATATTTCCAGTCTCCATGAAACTTCCTCTATAGTTGTTCCATATTTAACCAGACAGAGATTACCATCAATTTTCTCAAGTAGGTCTTATCCTTCTTGTTGTTGCCTCAATCTCTATACAACATCTGATTTTGAAAGATTTGTCTACTGTCCATATTAATGCTGCCCCAGCATACAATAAAACTCAATGGACAACCAATTTCTATGGTAATTTACGAAATACCTTCTTTTACCGTTACCTTTTAGGTTACGTCACATCTGAAACTCTACATGTAAGGTCATCTTCATAAGTGACATCACTTACAGAAGACTTTTACTGATTTTCAAGAAATTGGAGGCTCAACGCCTAGTACAAATATCTTTCTCTTTCACTGGAATAAAGGGGATCTTAAAGACCTATCCCCTTTTTTCTGAAAAGGGTATGTCTGCCTTTTCATTCAAACCAGTCAGATTATCTCCACCCTTTCCTAGGACCTTATTCTGCTCCAAGGACAAGAGGTTCAATTTTTTGGACTTTACAGAAGCTTTAGCTATTCTCAAAAGTCCAACCTCATTGAACTCCCCCAGTACTTCTTCTGGGATTAGTTCTAGCCATGAGGTCTTCTCATCTCTTCCTGTATTGCAAATTTTTTTTCCCCCCTCTACTTCTCATTGGGGGACTTTCTTTGAGGATAATGATCTGGCTCTCAACCACAGACCCTTATTACCCTCAAGTATTTTTGCAATATTTTTGAGTGAGATCCACATTAGAAAATTCAGACTCAACATTTTTCTAATGTTTTTAATTTACACAAGGACTCCCCTCTGGATACCTTGTTTAGTTAAGCTGTTCCACAGCACCTCTTTTTTTTTTTTTTTTCTTTTCTAGTTCAACTCCTACCCTCCATCCCTTGGATGCCTGAGGTTTTGAGGGATAAGCATGGCCCATCTTAGATTGCAACATGTTGGGGCCTCCTCCAGGCATCTTAGCTTGGGAGTCCCTATGTGAAGACTCATTCCTGCTTGTTCCTAGAGATAGCACAGTTACTTACCTGTAACAGGTGATCTCTGGGAACAGCAGGAATAAGTCTTCACAACCCACCCACCTCCCCTAGGAGTTGTATCTCCTCTATCTCTTTCCTTTCCCTCGCTCTCTCTTTATCTCAGCTCTAAAACTCAACTGGAGAGAGGCAGTTGGGAAAGGCGGGAAGGCAGCACGCAGGCACTGTGGGATGCTCCCAAAAGCGTTCTAATTGGACGCTGGGGAGCGTTCCCGCGCAGGCTCCGTCAGTACCGACGATACCCATATGTGAAGACTTATTCCTGCTGTTCCCAGAGATCACCTGTTACAGGTAAGTAACTGTGCTATACCTGGGTACAAACTATATTGTAATGATAGAGCTGATCAAATTGGTGGAGGGGTTGTGCTCTGTTAGAGAGGGCATTGAGTCAGAAAGGATTAAAGTTTTGCAAGAAACAAAATTTGCTGTAGAATCGACCGTCTGGCCAGGATGAACAAATGGATGATGAAATGCTCAAAGAAATCAAGGAAGCTAACAAAAGTTACAGCGCAGTAATAATGGGTGATTTCAATTACCCCGGTATCGACTGGGTCAGTGTCACAGCAGGACATGCTAGGGAGATAAAGTTCCTAGATGAAATAAATGACTGCTTCTTGGAACAGCTGGTTCATGAACCGACCAGAGGGGAAGCCATATTAGACCTAGTCCTTAGTGGAACACCAGATCTAGTGCAAGAGATAAGGGTGTTGGGGCCACTTGGCAATAGTGATCATAACATGATCGCATTTGATTTAATTAGTGGAGGGGGGATAGTAAGGAAATCCACAGTACTACCTTTTAACTTTTGAAAGGGAGACTGTGATAAAATGGGGAAAATAGTTAAGAAAAAACTAAAAGGAGCAGTTGCAAAGGTTAAAGACTTACATCAAGCTTGGGTGTTGTTGAAAAATACTATCTTGAAAACCCAGACCAGCTGTATTCCACGCTTTAAGAAAAGTGGAAGGAAGTAAAAAAAAAAACTGCCAGCATGGTTTAAAGGTGAGGTCAGAGAGGCTGTTGCCAAAAAAGCATCTTTCAGGAAATGGAAAAAATAGCCAAACGACGAAACCTGGAAACGGCACAAGCACTGGCAAGTCAAATGCAAGGCATTGATAAGGCAGGCAAAGGGAGAATTTGAGAAGAAGCTTGCCGCGGAAGCAAAAAAGCGAAATAAAGATTTTTTTCAAGTACATTCGTAGCAAAAAACCTGTCAGAGTCAGTTGGTCCATTAGATGATAGAGGGGTTAAAGGGGCACTAAGAGGCAACAAGGCGATAGCGGAGAGACTGAATGAATTATTTGCTTCAGTCTTTACTGAGGAAGATGTAGGGATGTTACCCATCACTGAAGTGGTATTTAAAGGTGCGGAAGAATTGAAGGAAATATCGATACATCGGGAAGATGTATTACAACTATTAGATAAACTGAAGAGTAGCAAATCACCTGGGCCAGATGGTATACGTCCAAGGGTGTTGAAAGAACTGAAATATGAGATTGCAGACCTGCTATTAGTAATCTGTGAACTATCATTAAAATCATCTCTAATACCTGAAGATTGGAGGAACGCCAATGTAACGCCAAATTTTAAAAAGGTTCCAGGGGTGATCCGGGAAACTACAGACCGGTGAGCCTGACGTCAGTACCGGGAAAAATGGTAGAAACCATCATAAAGAACAAAATTACTCAGCATGTAGATAGTCATGGCCTAATGGGAGACAGCCAACATGGCTTTAGACAAGGAAAATCTTGTCTTACTAATCTGTTATGTTTTTGAAGGTGTGAACAAACAGGTGGACAAAGGTGAGTCAGTGGATATAGTGTATCTGGACTTTCAGAAAGCCTTTGACAGGGTCCCTCATCAGAGACTTTTGGCAAAACTAAAGAGTCATGGGATAGGAGGCAGTGTACTATTGTGGATCAGGAACTGGTTAAAAGATAAAGCAGAGGGTAGGGCTAAATGGCCAATTTTCCCAATGGAGAAAGGTGAATAGCGGTGTACCCCTGGGATCTGTGCTGGGTCTGCTGCTTTTTGACATATTCATAAATGACCTGGAAAGTGGAATAACGAGTGAGGTTATCAAATTTGCAGATGACACAAAACTATTTAAAGTTGTTAAAACCCAAGAGGATTGTGGAAAATTGCAAGAGGATCTTGATAAATTGGAAGACTGGGCATCAAAATGGCAGATGAAATTTAATCTGGACAAGTGCAAAGTTATGCACCTAGGGAAGAAGAACCCAAACTATGGTTACACGATGCAAGGTTCCATATTAGGCGTCATTGTGGATAACATGTTAAAACCCTCGGCTCAGTGTGCAGCGGCAGCCAAGAGAGCAAATAGAATGCTAGGTATCATAAGGAAAGGAATGGAAAATAAAACAAAAGAGATTATAACGCCTCTATATCTTATTTATTTAGTATTTCTTTTATACCGCGCTATTGACATCAGTGCGGTTTACATCAAAACATAACATATGCATTTCAGGGTCACTGAGATGCATTTACATTTGAACAGGGATTGGAAACTTGGATAACAGGGTAAATTAACAAGAGTTATATCGTTCCATGATGAGACCGCATCTTGAATATTGTGTGCAATTCTGGTCGCCGTATCTTAAAAAGGATATAGCATTATTAGAAAAGGTTCAGAGATGAGCCACCAAAATGGTAAAGGGGATGGAAGGATACTCCTATGAAGAAAGGCTAAAAAGGTTAGGGCTCTTTAACCTGGAAAAGAGATGGCTGAGGGAGATATCATCATAGAAGTCTAAATTAATGAACGGAGTGGAACGGGTAAACGTAGATCGATTATTTACATTATCAGAATATAGAAAGACTAGGGGACATGCAATGAAACTACAGGGTAAACTATTTAAGACTAATAAAAGAAAATATTTTTCCACTCAACGTGTAATCAAACTCTGGAATTTGTTACCGGAGGATGTAGTAAAGGCTGTTAGTGCAGCTGGGTTTAAAAAAAGGTTTGGACAAGTTCTTGGAGGAAAGGTCCATAAACCATTATTAAGAAGGGACCAAGGATATCAATGCTTGACCCAGTACAAGCATTGTGGAACCTATGTCTTTTGGAGACGCTGTTAGGTGCGTACGAGCTAGACCTAGATTGACCACTGTTGGAAACAGGATACTGGGCCTGATGGACCTTGGTCTGACCCAGTATTGCATATCTTATGTTCTTATGTACCTACCACACTATTGGAGTTTGGGTTGGGGAGCTGTTGAAACATAAGCTTGCATGCTATTTGCAGGGCTGTGGAACATAAAAACTGTAGGGAAAACAAATATAGTAAAACTGTTATTTTTAATTCTTAATAACCCCTATTTACCAATATTTAGCATGTGATAATGCTAGGGGGCATGTTTAAAAAAAGGATTTAATATACATTGTGTCCAAAGCCCTTTTATTTCTATGGATGCAGTGGCACTTAATGAGTGTTAATTTTCATTAATGTGGGTTAATATTTACTAAACGTACCCTAAGTGTTATAATAAGGAAGGGCCAATATGTAATATTAATTGCTTTATTTCTCAAAGATACATCACCAGTGACAAAATTATATTCCAAAGACATTGGTTATAAATAGACATTTGACAATAGTAGCTAATGCATTTTTGCAAATGGCATTCAAAAAAAAAAGTCCTCCTTGGGGAACCAGTATTTCTCTTAAGTGGTCTTGCTAATCTGAGGGCAGTATGTTGGAAAGTGTGCGCACCCATTTAGATCAAAAAGTAGTGTGCCGTCTGCATTCTGTCTTGTCCTACTAAAAACATATTTAACCTTGTGGTAGCTGAAAAATGTTCAGACTAATAATCCGCCGTTAATGGAAAATGCCAGTGTGTTCTGCTACCCTGAAATTAGTGCCAGCATGGGAGCTTTCACAGGGACATTCACATGCCTAATTACACCATTTCCATCAGCATAACAAATAGCAGCCACTTTCAATAACTGAAAAACACAAACAATGCTTTTATTTTCCTAGGTATTTTCTTTTTAGATTCAGAAGCAGTCTTTTGAGACTGTCATATTTAGTTTGCATGAGGTTTCAATGATTGATAATAGAAGCCCTTATTACCTAGAAATGGCTGTGTGATATATGTGATTGTGGTATAATAATTTAATACTGTACTTCACATCTAAGTCTCTCTTTAGCAATTTAGCAGTCACCATATTACTTACTCTACAGTCATGGGGTAATTTTCACCAAGCCAGCTAGAAGTGAAGCATGTGGATACTTCTGCACCTGTATAAATTCTAGGGAATTTTAAATGCTAAGAGAAGAAGAATTGGATTTAGCTCATGCTTTTTTCTCTGAAGCTCAAGATGAGTTGCATTCGGGTACAGTAGGTATTTTTCCTGTCCACAGAGGGCTTTTACAATCTAACTCTGTACCTGACCCAGTGGAGGATTACGTGACCAGGATAGTGTCTCTTTAGAAAGTTTTCTATCACTTCCACAGATAGAGAAATACCAGCATATGCTACATCTGTATAATACTGTACTGGAACTGCACCTGGTAATAGGCAGGGGAAGCTATGTGTATGCATTTGAATTTTCAATGTGTGTAGTTGTCTCCCCAATTAAGATATGCACCTCTTGGAGCTTCCGGTGACGTCACCAAGCAGCATGGCGGTGTCCTAGACCGGCTCTGCCGACTTATCCCTGCATATGGTGTATAAAGCATCCCCCCCGGGGTAAAAAGTGGTTAAGGAAACAAGAAGGTGATTTGGAAGCCACCCTTGAGCGTTTTGACGGAGTCTCTGGGGCTCGCGGCGGAACACAGCGTAACTCATCTCGACGGGGTGTGAGCGCGGTGCCGGTGGCAGGCTGCTGAGTTTGCTTCCCCCCCCCCCCCTTCTCCTCACCTTAGCCCTCTGCGGAGATCGGCGTGTTGGAGTGCCGGGTGTTCGGGGGAGAGTCCCAGAGCTGGCAGAGAGGAACAGTGCGCCGAGGATTTCCCCCGCGGCGGGATCGGTGCTGAGAACCACCTGACCGTGTGGCAGCACTAAAATGAAAGGGCCGCTGAGAAGACCGGCCTGGTGCAGATCAACCCCCCGATGAGAGCTGGAATCGGAGCCACGCAATTTTCGTGCAGGGTAGGGTCCTGGATAAAAATGAGGAAGAATTCACTTTCTGTAGTGTTTTGATGCTGAGGAGCTACTGTGCACATTCTCCGGCCCCCTATATATATATATATATATATATATATATATATATATATATATATAAGCATCTCCTTTGGCCTGTCTTAGAGTCCCCAGGGCTGTTTCCTGCTGTACTGCTTGTCCATCGGTGGAGCCCTGGGAGGGCAGTGGGCTGCAACTCCAGGTTTGCCTTACAAGAGGGGGCCTGCGGAGCTACCTGAGTGGCCTTGCTGCTGAGCTGTGGTACTGGCCTGGCACACCTTTGTGAAGGGATGGCTGGTAAAAAGCCTGTGACAGACTTTAAAACTTTTTCCTTCAAAGGGGGAGTGGGGGTGAAGACACCTGTCAACAAGTTGGCGGCTGGTGGCAGTGCTGTGTCGGAGACCGGAGGAGGAGCTGGTAGTGGGGGGACGGGCAATGCAGGCGACATCCAGAGCTTACGCGCAGATCTAAAAAGCTGGTTTAAGTCTACACAATCGGAGATATCCTCATTTAAGTTGGAGGTTCAGAACTGGTTCAAGGACTTGAAAGGTGATATGCAAATACTAGGCACCCGGCTAGAGGAGCTGGAAAATAGAACAGAGGAGCATGAGGAACAGATTGGGATTGCGGCACAGCGAACTTCCGCGTTGGAGGAAGCGCAGGGCGATATATTACAAAAATGGAGGATCTTGAAAACCGCTCCCGTAGATCAAACATCCGAATACGGGGTCTTCCGGAAGGGGGCGGAGCTGTCAATTATGTTGCTTTAGCGGAAGAGTTCTGTAGTGATGTTCTGAAAGCTGCTGACATGGAGGTAGAAGGGGTGTGTCTCAGAGTGGTTTGGGCTCATCGGTCTTTGGGCCCGAGGCGTGACAACAGAGTCAGGGACATTGTTTGCTGCCTACATGAATATCGATCCAAAGAGCTGGTGTTCCGGGCGGCTCGGAAGTTGGGGAAACTCAACTGGCATGGGGCGGATGTGGAAGTGTTTTTGCTGACTTATCTAGTATCACTATGAAAAAGCGTGGGAGTACCAACCAGTGACGCAGCGGCTTCGTGAAGAAAATGTGCGCTACCGGTGGCTGTTTCCTGTGGGCCTACAGTTTACTATTAACACGAAATCCTATGTGGCACACACAGTAGAGGCAGCCATTGCAGGACTGAAGCAGGCGGGTTGGTCCAATCTACCGACAAGTGCTCCGGGCGACCAGAGAGCGAGAGCGGGGGGCGACCCCTCCACACGTCCCCAGACGAGCTGGAGTAGAGTGTCTTCCGTAGCCTCCACTCCCCGCCAGACGAAGCCGGCTTTGCAGTCTGCGGAGTTGGCCTCCTGAACTGGGGTGTATTGGACCGCTGGTCCTAAATATTGGTTTGATTACCCGACTGAATCGGGGTGCGGGGTGTGGGGAGAGGTAGTGGGGGAGGGGTAAATATATTAATGCTAAGAACACCAATATAAAGAAGCAGAAAAAAAACAACAAAAAAAAAAAAGGTATAATCGGATTTATCTGTTGCCAATGTTAATTGTTTGGGATTTTAGTATTATGTCTGCTGCAGGGGTTACTTGTAATTTATGTGTATTATATTTGTATTATGTTGCTGGGGAATGTGGGGCTCGAGGGTGGGGGAATTGGGTGAGTGAATGGAATGCAATTTTGAATAAGCGGGACACTGCGAGGTTGTACATGTATCCGGGGATGGGTTTAAGCAGCGAGCAGGGCGGCTGTACTGGTTGACGTGATCTGGAACCGATCTACTTGTTAGATCGGGTGGTGTGTTGGTGGGAGGGGGGGAGGTGAGGGAGGGGGGTAGTGAGGGGGGTGGGGGGGGGGAGGTGAGGGAGGGGGTGGGTGTAGGGGAGGGGGGAAAAGGGGGGTTAGGGTTAATGGGGAGGCGGGGTTGACTCTGGCTTATGGACTGAAGGGGAGAGTCAATGGCCGCACTTAAGTTGGTGACTATCAATGTTAGGGGCCTGAACTCCTTCTATAAGAGACAATTGCTTTTCAAAGAATGCTCTAGATTGGAGGGGGATGTAATTTTCATACAGGAGACCCACCTGCTCCCAAAAGACAAGGGTCGGCTACGTCACCCTCGCTTCCCTCAACAATATTTTGCTTCCAATAAGTTGGAGAAGAAAAAAGGAGGAGTGGGTTTATTGTTGTCCAATAGGGTATTGGGGAAGGTGGAGGAGGTGGTTTGAGACAAAGGGGGGCAATATGTGGTGGTTAAGCTTAAATGGGGTCAGCAGATGTATACTTTGGCTAGTATTTATGCTCCCAACACGGATCAGGCAGCCTTCTTTGGGGATTTGGAGACAGTCCTTGTAAATAAGGGGGACGGGCAGCTCATTTTAGGGGGGGATTTTAATGTGGCCCTCAATCCCCTAGTAGATACCTCCAGAGGGGCATCGTCTGACGCGGAAGCATCGCTTCCATTTGAAGCGGTTGATGGAAACCCTGGAGGTGGTAGACCTCTGGCGGGAAGTACATTATGGTGAACGGGACTACTCGTTTTTCTCTTCCGTGCATGGGGTGTATTCTCGGATTGATCTGTTGCTTATCGATAAAGCGCTGCTGGCTGAAGCGGCGGTTTGTGAAATTCGCGAAGGGACGTGGTCGGACCATGCCCCTGTTGTTTGTACTTTACAATTTGGGAACACGAGACCTACAAAGAGGTGGTGGAAATTGAATGAATCCTTGCTAGATGATGCGGAGATAGTGAAACAAATCCTGTGTGATGTAGAGGAGTATTTACTCCTGAACGATAATGGGGAATGCTCACCAGGAATTGTTTGGGACTGTCTGAAGGCGGTGATCCGCGGGAGGCTAGTAGCTTTAGGTGCCCGTAAAAAGAAATTACGGTTGGAAAAACAATCGGAATTGCTGGCTGTGATAGGTGAGCTGGAAATGCGTCTTGAAGCGGGGGACGCAGGAAGTATCCGTGAGGGGGCAGTTGAGGAAGGCACAGCTGGAATTAAGTGACTTGCATATGCAGGAGATCAGGCACAAATTAAACATGCTACAGCAGCGGTTTTTTTGAATTCGGCAATAAGGCGGGTAGGATGTTAGCGTGCCGAGTCAAGAAATTGGCTGCCAGGAATGCTATCCTGAAGGTGCGAGGGAAAGAGGGCGGCATGTTGTGGTTGGGGAGAGAGATTGAAGATCGTTTTGTTCAGTACTATCGGGAGCTTTATACTCTGGAAATGGAAGTACCAGAGGCGGCGATCACGGACTTTTTGGATTCTGTCCGTCTGCCCAGTTTGTCTGATGCTGAATCGGAGGGTCTCTCAATTCCTATTGGGGAAAATGAGGTTTTGACAGTGATTAAAGGCTTGAGAGTCCACAAGGCCCCCGGCATGGATGGGTTTCCCAACCGCTTTTATAAAGTCTTCACGGGGTGTTTGGTTGGACCATTGGTGAGAATGTATAATTCCTTTAAGGGGGATAGTATAATGCCACCCTCCCTGAGGTTGGCGGGGGTCAGTATTTTATATAAAGAGGGGAAGGATCCTCTGGAATGTGGCTCCTATAGGCCTATATCCCTTTTAGGCAGCGACCTTAAGATCTTTACTCGGGTCCTAGCGAATAGACTGCTTCCGTTTCTGGGGCAGTTGGTACACCCAAACCAATCCGGCTTTGTGCCCGGGAGATACACCTCGGATAATATCCGAAGAGTGTTAAATTTGATGTGGCACGGGGGTAGAGAGAGGGCAGAGATGGCATTGCTAGCTGTAGACGCTGAAAAAGCATTTGATAGGGTGAGCTGGCCCTTCCTTTTTGCGACGCTAGAACGGGTGGGGATTGTGGGGCCTTTTTTGGATTGGGTACGGGCTTTGTATCGGCATCCAATGGCGTGCCTAAAAATTAATGGCTCCACCACCCAGACTTTTGAATTGCATAGAGGGACGAGGCAGGGATGCCCACTTTCCCCCCCCCCCCAGTTTATACTGGCTATGGAACCGCTGGCCCAGCGAATACGGGACTGTACGGAGGTTCGAGGCGTAGTGGTAGGTGGGCAGCATCATAAGATCTCCCTCTTTGCCCATGTCTTGTTTTTTGTCTCCGATCCTTTGAGATATTTTCTGGCGATTTTGGCGGAATTGACCACATATGGCGCCTTGTCAGGGTTCCGTATGAACCCTACGAAGTCCGAGGTACTGAATCTCACCATTGGTGGGGAGACAGTGGAGGCCCTAAAGAGGTCCTTCCCCTTTCGGTGGGCCAAAGCTAGCATTCGGTATCTTGGGGTGCAGCTCACTGGCCAGAGCTGTGATCTGTTCCAGGAGAATTTCCTGCCTGCTCAGGGTAAGGTGCTGCGGGGGCTTGAGAGGTGGGGGGCTTTTGAGATCTCCTGGATAGGCCGAATAGATTTAATTAAGATGATCTTGGTCCCTCGACTTCTCTATTTGTTTATGAACCTGCCAGTCGAGGTCCCCATGTCGTACCTGCGTAAGTTACAGGATAAGCTTATGTTTTTTGTTTGGTGGGGTCGGCGACCACGGGTGGCCCGGCGCGTCCTATATGCACCTCGACGTTTTGGGGGTATGGGGATGCCTCAGTTGAGTAGGTATTACGAAGCGGCCAGAGTGCGGGCGGTTTTTGAATGGATACTGCGGGAAGCAGCTGAGTGGGTGGAGTTGGAACAACTGGCCTTAGGAGGGGGGAGACGCTTATCTCATATTTGGGTGAGGGACACGGGTGCGGTGGCAAAAGAAGGGGGGAACCCTTATGTAGTGCTTACCCTGCGCTATTGGTTAAAATGGCGATCCAGGTGGTATGGCAATCGGGGGTGCTCGAGGTTTATGCCCCTGCTGAACAATCCCGACTTTCCGCCAGGGAGGTGTGATCCGGCCTTTCAGAGGTGGGCACGTCAGGGGCTGAGTCATGTTGGGCAGTTTAAGGACGGGGCCGACTGGGTGCCCTTCGAAGATTTATGGAAAGAATTTCCGGTGTTGGCAGAGGATAGGTATCAATATGTGCAAGCGCGTCACTTCTGTAACAGCTTGGGTGGATGGGGGGAGAGGGGCAAGGGGCGGTTGTGGACGGGTTGGTGGAGGGTGGGATGGTCAAGGGCCTGATTTCCCGTTTGTACGGATTAATGGACACCAGAGATAGGGGGGACTGGGCCCATAAAAAAGCATGGGAGCGAGATTTACATAAATGTTGGGATGAGGACCAATGGGAAACAGTCTATAAGGGGCTGTTCAAGGGGATCCTGTCTAGCTCCATTGTGGAGCAAAACTATAAAGTGCTTTACAGATGGCACTTGACGCCCCAAAAGATACAGAAATGGAGTGGGGGGTTGGGGCTCTGTTGGAGAGAATGTGGTGAATCGGGATCCGTTTTGCACATCTGGTGGGAATGCCCAAAACTTCAACCCACGTGGCGTATAGTTGCGGAGTGAATGGGAGAGATTATGGGCGAATGTATCGAGTTAGGTCCATGCTTGGCCTTGTTGAATGTGGGAGGGGGCTCAAAATGGTGTAGGGTAGTGTGTGGGGCAATGAGGCTCTTGATTGTAAGGAAGTGGAGGGCCGCCTCTCCGCCCACCTTAGAGGAAGTGCAAAGGAGAGTCGAGCGTCTCTCCTTAATGTACCATCTCACCGCCCTCCGCCAGCAGCGGTTGGTTTGGTTCCAGGAGATCTGGGGCCCCTATTTTCGATGGGTGAAGGGTCCCGCTCCATAGAGGCCCCTCTGTGGTGCATTGTTCACAAAGGGGTTACCAGCCGGTGACATACTCTCCGGTAGTGTGGGGGTCTAAGTGCTGCTGTTAGGCTAGGCTGCTCTGACACTGTCCTTGCTCCTAGCATTGCTTAGGTAGTGGATGAGAAGTACTGTTCTATGGTCAGACTTCTACCTCTTGATTATATACATATTATACTACTAGGGTAGCCTACCTCGGAGGGAGGGGAGGTTTGGGGGAGATCTGGGGGGGGCTGGGGGAGGGGGTGTTGGAAACGGTTGTAGTTTTTCTTTTCTCTGCATACACTTGATGTATCTTTGGGGTGAGTAGTTGAGCTATGTTTAGTGAATGCTAGTTTTGTATAAGAATTTGTGTTAATGCTTGTTTGCAGTGTGGATTTCTTAATAAAAAATTTAATAGAAAAAAAAAAAAAAAGATATGCACCTCTTCCCCATGATTGCCTCTATTTACAGGAGCTATTTATTCCACCCACTGGAGTTGGCTGGTGGCCAGTTTTCAATGTATCATGCTATTTAACTTCATGCTTAGGCATCTAGATGCCTACTGAAAATTGCCCCAGTGACTTTCACTGTGTTGATACACAAATAGGTCCTTGCATTTAGTGCTGAGATGAGATTTTTCCCCTCTTTGCATGACAAAGCGGTAGACATAAAAGAATAAGCAATCCCAATGATTGCCTGATGTCGCATTACCGTCTGGGTGCCAATTTGTAGAAATAGGAACTTTTATCCCAGTAACAGTAAAATACAAGAACAATATTGCAAGTAACAAATATACAAAATGTACACAATACTGCACCACACTCTGCTGCCAGATTACTACGATATCTGCTTGGAGAAATCCAGGTCACCAGCCTCAACGTAAGAAGGTAAGCTCCTGGCACCTCATCAGGTACTAGGTGATGTTTCAAAGCTGGAAAGTTCTGGTTCCACTTTTTGTAATCTTTGAACTTGCTTCATCATTGGTGCTATCAAGTCTCCAAGTTTTGTTGTAGAAAGATTGTGTGTTTGTAGAAAGTTGTAGAACTTGGCTTTCTGCCAAAGGTTGGATGCTGTTTGAGAAACGATTATGTTTGTGTTTTGTTTTATGCAGCTAGTTTCTGCTCTCTAACTACGATTTGCATAACCCACACATGGTTGCATCATCTACAGTAGGTGCTAGCATGCACATATGATGGAAATTTATTTTATTTATTTATTTAAAGTTCTTATATACCGCGCTCTTTCTCATCAGCGCGGTTTACAGTAAACAAAGTGCTCACAGATAGCAATATGCTGTCGTGAGCTTACATGTAACGGGATCTAACAGGGTTAAACTTAGGAAAACTTTGTACATCTTAATTATACAACTATATACAATGGTATATTTCTTGTTATACAGAAGCGATGGATCAGATTATACAACTATGTACAATGGTAGATTTCTTGTTATGTAGAAGAGATGGATCAGATCGATTTTGGTTTATAGAGGGGGCTTAGATGTCAGGAAATAGGTCAGTTTTGGTCACTGGTAGCTCAGTAGAGTGAGGCAATTTTAGACCATCTAGTTCACATTTAGTCTTTGCCTTGGGTTGTCTGGTTACTGGAGGTTATTTGGAGTACTCATTAGATATAGACTTTTGGTCTTCCAGCTTTTGCTTGCTGCTCATTTCAGCATCTCCACATATTGGAAGCTCCTCCCTACTACTGGCACAACTACACACTTGAGATAGCGAACATTGAAAAGTTATTTCTAGCTGAAGGAAAAAAGCAGAAATATAATCAAATTTGGGCTGTTTCAGAGCATTCTGTGGGCTTGATATTGGTTTGTTTGCATAAAGTTACTCAATGAGCAGTGTAGAAGATTTAAGGTTATGTTCAGTTGGGAGAGAAACTGTGGTATTTGTAAACTTACCTGTTAAATCTTTGTCTGTACGTGAGCAATTACTGTCTTGGCTTGTATGCCAAATAATTTGAATAAATGAGTTTAAAACCCCCCACCTTTTTCACTTTATTTTGCAGGTGTGAAAAATCACATAGAAACAGGCATTCATCATCCAAATGAAACAGACCGGCATTTTATCCTTTATATTGATCAGATTTGTATGTGATCAGAGGTTTTATCTCCTCAGAAGCCCACATCCATACCTTTATTTATTAAACCGATTTCTAACTTGCTTAGCTCCACTTTTTAAGCAGGATAAATTTAAAAAAAAAAAAAAAGTCGCACAAACAACCAATTGGCTAAGCTACTTTTGATTTATCACCTTCCCCATTATCAAAATTTTAGTGAATGTTCTATTATATTTAATTAGTCATATATCCCATAGGATGTCCTAATAGTGTGTCGTAATATCTGTTCATCTTTCCCTGAAAGTAATGTACAGTATCTTGTACCAGAGACTATCAAGGTTTATCTTACCTATTTCTGCTGTTATTTCATAATACATTATTGCCGTGGCTATGATTGAAATAATCATGATATAGAATTCTAATCAGCATTTGAGTCACTCTGGTGCATTATGATAGTATGAGAGGTATGAGTATTCTGAGGTATTATAATTGCTTCAGCAGTAGTTTAGTATGCTAAATGGCCATCTAACACATTTTGGCATTAGCTATTCAGTCCTCATTCCTTCTGTTGGAAGAAGTTGGCATGTTGGGCAAGAGTGCTAGGAACTAAACAGCACTTGTGATGCCGCTGATGGTGTAGAGCTGGAAAGCATACTCTTGTTTTGTGGGTTTTATTTTTTTATTTTTGCTTAAAGTGCTAAAGCACCTTGTGAAAGCTGTAAAGCAAATGCATGAATCTGCCACATCATTTCTGAGCTGAAGTGGAACCAGGTGTACAGTCATTTTATGGGCTGTAATTTTCATCACGCGTTACTTCAGCAAGTTGATTAAAAAGTAAAGCCAGTAAGACTTTTTTTTTTCTTTTTCTTTTTCTTTAGCTGTACTTCAGACACAAATGTAATCAAGCAGAAGATTATGAAGCCTTTCAGTTTTAGAAACCACTAAATGTTCACCCCTGTTGCCATAATGCTTCATAATTGGAAATGTCAAGCTGGTTATCAAGCTTGGATCTTCTTAAGACTTTCTTTATAGGCAACATACTGGCATGGGGTGGTTATTTTTCTTTTTAAACCTGAAAAACAGCATGATTTAAACTTTTTGGTGCTGGTGGATTAGAACAGCTTATACTTCAGCAAATGCCATTAAGAACTTGCAATTTCCAGTGCTAAGGGAGTTGAGCATAAAAGAGAAATTTAAAATGCAGTGTAAATTACCCAACAGAGCAGAGTTTGTGTAAGAAGCATTTTACAGTCACATTTGTATCAATATTAATGAAGGTGGTCTGTGGGGTTGGGTTGTGTGGATTTTTTTTTTTTTAAATGCCAGTCACCGTGGTTAAATATACTATAATATGCATATTCATTGCTGATATTAAGATACTGGGTAATGATGAATATCTGGACTCAGCAGTCAACGCTGGCACTGTCCAGATGGCAGCGATATTCAACCGTTATGCAGCTAAGCAAGCTACGTAGCACTTACGACAGCTTTTTTGCTGTCCTAAGTTATGCAGATTGTTATCCAGATAGTGGTGCTGAAAATCGCTGCTTTCCGGTTAAGTGCCAGCTCTGCCTCTGATTTGCCCTGGCGCTATCCAGATAGTGCCAAGGCAGCCAGAGGGAATATTCAGCCAATACCACTTGGATAGTATTGTTGAGTATCCCTCTTAGCAGGATTTATCCAGCTAGCACCAGGCTTAGTACAGATTCCTGGAGCATTATTCACCCTCCTCTATTGAGAAAATTGGCCATGTAACATTATGTCTTGTTTCTATTTTTTTAAGCAGTTCCCGATCCATGATAGGGCATTGCCTACTATCCAATGGCTTTTAATTTCCTCAGAGTCTCACATGAGGGATTTGTCAAAGGCTTTCTGAAAATCCAGATACACAGTCAGCTGGCTTGTCTTTATCCACATGTTTATTCACACCTTAAAATTTATGTTGCAGACTGGTGAAGCAAAATTTCCTTCTGCTAAATCCATGTTTTTGTTTTATTTACAAGCTTTGATATGCTGTGGAGACTGTTTACAAAAAAAATACAACACAAATGTAGGGGAGAGCAACAAAAAGAGAAGGACAGAAAAGGAAGCGGAGGAAGGAAAATAGTACAATTTCATAAGGGACACAAGGGAGGGAGGAAGAGAGTAAAAGACTGCAGGCAGATCTCGGGGATGGGGGGACAAGGGAGAAGTAGCCTGAGGGGAAGACATGCTGGAAGAGTTTTTCAGAGACTTTTTGAATTTAGGGTAAGAAGGTTCTTAACTGAGGAAGGCAAGGATATTCCATAGGGAGGGACCCAAGATATGCAAAGAAGGAATTCTGAGAAATGACCAGGCCAAAGGGGGAAGGGGGGGGAGGGTTAGACTGAGAAGAGGGGCCCGGGAGGAGTGTAGAGTGCGGAAAGATGTGTAAGTGGAGATCAGGATGACTAAGGAGAGCATGCAGAGCAGAGGGCATGATGGACAAGGGTGAGAATATTCAAGTGAATACAAAATGAAACAGAGTCAATGGAGAGAGATTAACAGAGGGGAGATGTGGTGAAAGCAATGGGCACCAAAAATAAGTTTAGCTGCAGTAGAGTGAATAAGTTGACTTTGTCCCATTAAATCATGTCCAGTTATTTTCTTCTTTACAACTGGGAATGCAATGCAATGTGTGCCTTCTAGTCAGTCCTGGTGACCCAGAAGCTCCTGGGTTTTCTTGGCAATGTCACCGGAAGTAGATTGCCAGGCCTTTCTTCCGAGGCAATGGAGGGTTAAGTGACTTGCCCAAGGCCACAAGGAGTGCTAGTGGGAATTGAACCCTGGTTGCTTGGTTACCAAGCCAGTGTTCTAACCATTAGGCTATTCCTCCACAACTGGGAATAGATAATAGTTAATAGATAATAGTTGGTCAGGGTTGGTTGATTTACAGAAAAAAATAGTCAGGATTGTTATTACATGGTGCTAAATTTCTTTCTAGGGGGTTACATTTATTGAAATGTCCATGTTTGTTGATAATATCCGCAAATTCAATTTGGAAAAATTGAATTCAACCTTAAATGTGCCTTAAATTTGATGTTGCTAATTATTGAAACCTTTGAGCAAGAAAAGGAATTGCAACAACAAATCACTGCTATGTTAGAATCATTGTCTAGTACATTAAGCTCAGAAGATCTAGCTTGTAAAACAGCTGAAAACTCTAAAGTGATTGCCTCTTTTCATGAGTCTGTTAAATGGGTTAAGATTAAAAAACGAAAACGTGATCAGACTGATTATCAGCAAGATCAAGTCTACCCATGGATAAGAGATGGTTATTTTGATCAGAAGGTTATATTTGATTTATCATCAGATGAGTTGGATCCTGACTTCAGATCTAATAATCATGGTCAACGAGGGGATTTTTTAAGTCACTTCATCCATGAAGAGGTCGCGGCAGAGGCCGATCCAGGTGGCTACCTCCCGAGGATGAAGAATATAGTAACCCAGTTGAAATCTCAACAGACTTGGGCATTATAAATATTTCAGGCATAGATATGAGTGCAGCACAATGTTCTGTTCTGTTATCCATGGATTAAATTTTGTTCCTATGGTTTCTTACGATCCTTTTACAGCTTGTGTTGCTTTTTATGCTTTCATACAAAAACTTCACTTGCATAATCATTTTCATGGTAGAGAATACAAATCTGATTTGGTTCAACCTCAATCAACCTCAATCAGCTTAGGACAGCACTATCTGGCCCTATCCCTCCAGCTATCCTTACCCTTACATTTCATGATTTAGTTTTAAAAGATTTAAATGAGCTAGAGTTCCACTCAGGGTAAATAGAGATCTAATTTATCAGCCGCTGAATGGGAGGCTTTAAAGTCATTACCCAAGATGATTCTTTGGTTTACTTCATGCTGATAAAGGTGGTTGTATTGTGGTACAATCAAATCAACAATTTTGGTCCGAGGAATTTTATTCCAAATTACCATGTGAATCCTTTACAAACTATTTTACAAATTATTATGGAGACTGTTCAGGCAGCTGCTAATGCTGAAATTATTACCTTAAGAGAAGCAGATTTCCTAATTAATAATCAACGTACTACTCCTTATATGCTGCCAATGGTTCATAAGATTGCATTGCACCCTCCTGGTCTCCTTATAGTGTCATTGCGAAGTACTGTGTTGGAACCTCTGTCGAAATTTGTAGGTTTATTTCTAAATCAAATTGCTATGCGAGTTCACTCATTTGTGAGGGATACCTTGCATTTTATATGCTTTATATCTGAAATTGACACAATCACTTTGACTGTTTAGTCACTTTAGATATTCAATCTCGGTATACAGTCATCCCTAAAAATGAGATTTTAGTGATAGCCCAGCAGCTTTCACAAGGGTCTCATCAGGTTACATCAGTATTTCTAATAGTTAATGGAGATTGTATTGACCCGCAATTATTTTTATTTTGAAGGGCCATTCTATCTCCAACATCATGGCATTGCTATGGGGGTGTCGGTGGCTCCATCACTGGCTACTTTATATATGGCTCACTTTGAAGAAAACTTTATCTATTCTTTGATTTATTTTGCCAAATATTTATTTATTTAATCGGTTTTATATACCACCTTATCCTTCAATCAAAGTGGTCAACAAGACAACAGAGGGACTACATCGAGGGAGGGGAGACAACAAGATAGTACATTACAGTAAACTACAGTACAATACATTATGCATAAACTACAGCAAAATTACATTTCATAATTCATTACAATTACATTAAACAAATAACTGCAATCTATATTAGCCTGTGGAGATGCTTTTTAGATAGATGGATTTTTTTTTATTTGGCAGGGTCCCTTTCAACAACATTTGGAGTTTAGATCTTGCATTAATGTTCAAAATCCATTTCTTAAGTATTCTATGAAGTATTCTGATCTACAAATTTGAATTTTTAGATGTTTTGGTTAAAGTACATTCTGGAACCTTGGCTACCTCTCTCTATCAGAAACCTGTAGATAGAAACACACTGCTGCTCTTTGAAAGCCACCATCCTAGACATTTGAAGGAAAGCCTCCCCGCCTATAGGTCAATTCTTAAGTTTGTGGCGAATTTGCACCTCGTTCCCTGATTTTTAGAGAAAGCAAATGAATTACAAACACAATTGTTATGTCGGATATCAGGGCCGGATTTAGCTAGAGTGAGGCCCTACGCCAAGAAAAATTGTGGGCCCCCCCCCCATGTCCCTGTGCAGTCCTGGGCCCCCCCTGTGCAGTCCTGGGCCCCCCCCCGTGTCCCCCCCCCCGTGCCTCCGTGCAGTCCTGGGCCCGCCCCCGTGCAGTCCTGGGCCCCCCCCGTGCCCCCGTGCAGTCCTGGCCCGCCCCGTGCAGTCCTGGGCCCCCCCATGCAGTCCTGGCCCCCCGGACAGCATCGCGGCTGTCTGAGGGGCTTCAGAGGGAGCCGGGGAAGCCCGCGCGAGGCCCCGGCTCCCTCTGTACAGCCGCCAGCGTGAAGAGCCTTTTCCTTCACGCTGGCGGCTGTTTCTGTGAAGCCAGGAATGCTGGGAAAGGTTAAAGGGCAACCTTTAACCTTTCCCAGCATTCGCGGCTTCACAGAAACAGCCGCCAGCGTGAAGGAAAAGGCTCTTCACGCTGGCGGCTGTACAGAGGGAGCCGGGGCCTCGCGCGGGCTTCCCCGGCTCCCTCTAAAGCCCTCCGGTGGGCCCAGGGACGGCCCAAGGGGGGTGCGGGGCCATGTGCGGAGATTCGGTGCGGGGCCTCATTTGCATAAGGTGTCTCATTTGCATAAATATTTGCATAATGTTACCATACACCAGAGCTACTCAATTCCAGTCCTGGTGGTCCACAATCCTGCAGGTTTTCGGGATATCCCTAATAAATATGCATGAGATATATATGCATTGGAGGTATCCTGCCAACCTGACTGGTTTGTGGCCCTCCAGGGCTGGATTTGGAGACCCCTGCTTTACATCTCTGTCATTTAAGATTGTGAGTGAACAAGGTACAGATATCCTAGACATCAAAAGGGTAGATAGAATGTGTCACATTCCTCCTCGATTCTCACCACCACCAAAAAGTTGTCTAATAGATAATATTTTGGTGGTGGTGAGAAGCAAGGAGGAATGTGACAAATGCTATCTAACTTTTTTGATGTCTTGGACATCTGCACCTTGCCCACTCACAATCGTAAATGACAGAGATGTAAGGCAGGGGTCTCCAAATCCAGCCCTGGAGGGCCACAAACCAGTCAGGTTGGCAGGATATCTCCAATGCATATATATCTCATGCATATTTATTAGGGATATCCTGAAAACCTGCAGGATTGTGGACCACCAGGACTGGAATTGAGTAGCTCTGCCATACACTAACTTTTAGTAAACATGCCTCTTAATGAGTATATGGATAAAGAAAGACTAAAAGGTTTCTACATTACTATAATCCAGTACCAACCGCCAGGCACATTAGGAACTACTACAAACACTGCCCATTTAGAACCCATAGCAAACCCGCCATATCCTAACAGCACTACCAGGACTCACAAAGCACCATACCCTAACTATCAAAAGGCAACACTGCAAATATTAAACCAATACATTTCAGAGAACAACAATACATGACCTACTGGGGAAAGAACAAGTGGCAATGTCAAATAGGAATTATATAAACAGAATACCTCAGCTCAGTTACACATGCACAACATAGACCATCACCAAACAAGGAATCACAATTTAGAAACAGGAAGACAATAATTAAACTGGGAACCCCAAAAGCCAAACTTGGAATATACAACAACACTGTAGAAATAAAACTATAAATTAATTTCCTCTTGTACTAAACAAAGCGCAAAAATTAATGATGCACATTTCCCAGAGCTGACATATTCCAGTTAATAAATTCAAAATAAAGAGATATTTTTCTACCTTTTGTGCATTTTTTTTCAGTTGCAATTGTTCCAGCCACTTTCTTCTGGTTTCTTCGTGTCTTCTGCTAACTCTCCATCTGCTGTCCATTTGTCCTTTCTTCTGTCTTCTTGTTTTTTTTTTCCATTCTCTCTCTACATCTGCTTTAACATACTAATCTTTCTCCTTTTGCTCTTTCCTCATTCCTATTTCATCTACTCAAAATTTACCCCTCCATCCTCAATCCCCACTTACTCTCCCAATACCCGGCCAATTGTAGATTTTTTATCCCTCCCACACAAAATATTTTTCCCTCTCCATTTTACTCTCCCAGCCCCATCCCATTCTAATCCTCCCCCAACACCAGCTCCCTTCTAGTTCCAGCCTCACCCAGCATCCATTCCCTTCTAGTCCCTGCATCAGCCCATTTCCAGTCCTAGCCCCCCATTAGCCCATTTCCAGTCCTAGCCCCCCCCATCAACCCAATACCAGTCCTAGCCCCCCCATCAACCCACTTCCAGTCCTAACCCCCCATCACCCCATTTTCAGTTTAAGCCCCCCCTATAACCCATTACCAGTCCTAACCCATCAGCCCACTTCCAGTCCTAACCCCCATCAACCCATTTCCAGTCAGCCCCCCATAGCCCATTGCCAGTCCTAACCCCCCCATCAGCCCACAGTCCATTACCAGTCCTAACCCCATCAGCCCACCTCAAGCCCTAACCCCTTCCCATCAGCCCATTTCCTGTCCTAGCCCCCCATAGCCCATTACCAGTCCTACCCCCCCCCCAACAGCCCACAGCCCATTACCAGTCCTAACTCCATCAGCCCACCTCCAGTCTTAATCCCCCAGCCCATTTCCAGTCCTAGCAACCCCCCCAACCCATTACCAGTCCTAGCCCCCCATAGCCCACTCCCAGTCCTAATCCCACCAGCCCATTTCCAGTCCTAATCCCCATCACCCAATTTTTAGTTTAAGCCCCCCCCATAGCCCATTACCAGTCCTAAGCCCCCATCAACCCACTTCCAGTCCTAATCCCATCAGCCCATATAGACTTAGCTCCCCCATAGCCCATAGCCCCCCCATAGCCCATCACCACTCCTAACCCCCCCATAGCCCATTACCAGTCCTAACCCCCCCAACAGCCCACAGCCATTACCACTCCTAACCCCCCCAGCCCATCACCAGTCCTAACCCCCCCAACAGCCCACAGCCATTACCACTCCTAACCCCCCCATCACATCACCAGTCCTAACACACCCCACCAGCCCACAGCCATCACCAGTCCTAACCCCCCCCAGCCCATCACAACTCCTAACCCCCCCAACAGCCCACAGCCATTACCACTCCTACCCCCCCAGCCCATCACCAGTCCTAACCCCCCAACAGCCCACAGCCATTACCACTCCTAACCCCCCCAGCCCATCACCAGTCCTAACCCCCCCAGCCCACCGAATTTTTTTTTACAAAACAAGCTGTCGCTGCCTCTGCCGGGGCCGCCGCCGCGGCAGAATCGAGTGTGCCGCGGGGCCCCCCTGCCCAGCAGAGCCTGCCCTCCCCGGTATCACCTCTCTCAGCTGCCTCCCTCCAGTCACACGCGCCGGCTTTCAGAGCGCGAGGGAAGAGTTTTTCCCTCGCTGCTCTGTTTAAGCCCGCGGGGGCTGATGGGACTTCCCATCAGCCCCCGCGGGCTTAACAGAGCAGCGAGGGAGAAACTCACCTCGCGCTCTGAAAGCCGGCGCGTGTGACTGGAGGGAGGCAGCTGAGAGAGGTGATACCGGGGAGGGCAGGCCAGGCTCTGCTGGGCAGGGGGGGCCCCGCGGCACACTCGATTCTGCCGCGGCGGCCCCGGCCCCGGCAGAGGCAGCGACAGCTTTTTTTTTTTTTTTAAATTTTAATGATGGATCAGAATGTTTTTTGCGCGGGGCCCCCTGAAACGCGGGGCCCTGTGCAAAAAAACATTCCCGGTGGGCCCTTGCCAGCTGTGGGCCCTACGCCACGGCGTACGTGGCGTATAGGCAAATCCGGCCCTGTCGGATATCCTCTTTTGGCTGTAAAACATGCTTTCAAAAGGGCTGGATGTGCCCATTATGAATAGTTATTTGTTACCTGTTTGCCCTGGAAGATCGAATGGTATGTGTATTACCTTATTCAAATATGGCTCCTCAGGTAGCTGGCTTGATCAAGCATCATTGGCACACCCTTCGGGTATTGGAGAGTGTCTCGGATGTACCTCTTTACTTTGCCTACAAATGAGGTAGGAACATTAACAACTGGTCACAAGGGAGGTCATGACCTGCTGAAGGGACCCATATGTGCTGCGGTCACTACCAATGGTGTGCCAATGCGATTGTGGGTTTGACTTGCTTTCATCCCATCACTCATGAGCAGTTTATTCTGCAGTATGCCACTTCTTGTAACTCTAGATATGTTATTTACCTCATAATTTATTCTTGCCCAAAATTTTATATATAGGACCCACTATTAGACTGATTCACAAGCAGTGAATGAACACTATTGCAGGCTTTCCGATTAACTATCAGCTCCTATGGTTGCTCATTTTGTTGATTGTAAATATCAGGCAATGCAAGTCCATTTGTGATAGATGAAGTAATTTTGGATTGGCATGACGGGGATACTTCAAAATGTCTGAATTAATTATAGCAAAAATGGATATATCACTTAGGTTCATTGGAACCATCTAGTTTAAATAATGAAATTGAATGGACCTCTAGCTCTGAATATGAGTTGAGTTAATGTATATTTGATTGCTTTATGGTTTCTTTGAATTTTGACTTTGATTTTGTTAATTGGGGACACTTGTGAGTGATCGACCAAAAGTATGCTAAGACAGCTGAATGTTTGTGAAATTGTGATGGTTAGAGGTTGTTTGTACAAATTCCCCTGAAGCAAGACTTGCTAGTCTGAAACATGTCATGTTGGATATTGTAAAGTGATAAACTGTTTTAAGTGTATGTTGAAAATTGTTTAAGATACTGCATTTTCACTTACAGATGAGACCAGTGAATGAGAGCGCTGAGACATATTATATGGGAATAGTTTCTCATTATAGTCCTAAAGCGAATATCTGTTTGTTTTCAGCTGTATAATTTGTTTGGAAATACTATCAAGAATGCAAAGCAAATGAGAGAGTGAGTTTAATGTTGGATTATCATTTTCCCAGGACTGGTGTCAGGCTCACCAATCTTTAGTTTCCTGGATCGCCCCTAGAAACCCTTCTAAAAATTGGCATTACATTGGCCACCTTCCAATCATCTGGCACTGTAGAATATATTAACCATGGTTACAGATTACTAGTAGTATATTTGCAGTTTAAATATCTGAGCTCTCTAAGTAGCCTGGAGTGTATGCTTTCCAGTCCAGGTGAGTTGCTGCTTTTTATTTTGTTGTTTTGGCCTATTATATTTTGCTTCAGTTTCTCCAGTTCATCAGTATTAAATATTATGTTCCCTTGCATCTTCCTCAATAAAGGCTGAATCAGAGAATTCATTTAGTCCCTTTGAGTGCCCCTTTTACCCCTTGATCACCTAATAGTCCAACTGACTCTCTTTACAGGCTTCTTGCTTTGGATATACATGAAAATGTGTTTTGTTATGGGTTTTTGCCTCTATGGCAAGCTTCTTTTTCAATTCTCTTCTTGCCTTTTTATCAATACTTCATTTGCATGTAATTTGCCAGTGCTTATGCTGTTTTCTTCATTGAGATCTTTTTCCATTTTTTGAAAGATGTTATTTTGGCTATAATATCCTCATTCACCTTATCTGTTAACCATGCCAGCATCTAATTTTTTTTTTTTTAAAATATGTGGCATGCATCTGGTCTGGGTCTTCAGGATGGTATTTTTGAGCAATGCCCATGCTTGATATAAACCCATAACCTTCATGATTTCTCATTTTAATTTTTTTAAATCCATTTTCCTCATTTTATCATAGATTTCCTTAGTGTCTTCACTCTGATTAAGTCAAATTTCATCTTATGTTCATTATTGCCAGATGGCCCCCAACCTCACTTCTTAAGCCAGGATTTGTAGTGTATGATCTCAGTCTTTCAGATTAACTGCTAACGCTTACCATAGTACTTGAATCACACTTAAAACATAGTTACTTACCTGGTCCTCACATATGGGTGATGTCGACTGAGCCCTCATGGAAGCATCTCCCCAACTTTCAAAGAAAAGCCTTTGGGAAATGCCACCACGCATGCGAGGTCCCCTTTCCGCCCAAGGGTGCCATCTTGCTCAGTCAGGTGCATAGCTAGAGCCCAAGCAAGAAGACGGCCAAAAATGAACAGCAACTCCAAGGGGAGGAGGGAGGGTTGTGAGGACGGATTCCTGCCGTCCCTGGAGAACACCTGTTACAGGTGTGTAACTACACTTCTCCAGGAACAAGCAGGAAGTCAGTCCTCACATATGGGACTCCCTAGCTCCAGGTTGCTGAGGACTAGCATAAAAAAGGCATATCATGGCCATAAGCAGCCGCAGGTGAATCCGCTGACAGACTCTGTGGACCCAGTGTCCAGTGAGAACCATGGCTCCAGTAGCCTGAACAAGAAGGGTCGGAGGGCAGGAGTTGCCTAAACCCTGGAGAGATTAGAGTACGGCCTGGCCAAAGGCACTGTCCTGTCGGGACTCCCTCTCCAGGCAGTAATGGGCTACAAAAGTGTGTGAACGGAGGACAAGGTGGCGGCCTGGCAGATGGCTGCCATGGGCACTGATCAGAGACTCGCAACCAAGGATGCAGGGGGGACTGAGGAGGTTCTCCAAGGAAGAAGGGTGGAAGTGCCAGGTCCAGGTGGAGGAGGTAGCTCTCCGTGACCACCTGAAGGGCCCAGGAGTCAGTGGTGAAGGAGGTCCACTGATGGGCAAAGTGGACCAGGCGGCCTCTCCAGTGGAATAGGGGCCATGCCTATGGCGTCAAAACCCTGACCCAGGCTGGGCTGGGGCAAGCATCCTAGGTTTTTTGGCCCTTGGGTTTACTTGGGCCCTGGCTGGTTCCCTTGCTCTGAGGACCCTGTTGCAGTGTCTGAACAGCAGGGTAAAGAGGGTAGTACTGGTAGGGCTGACTTTTTTCCAGAGGAAAGGTAACTTCCCCTGCAACTTCTTTCTGGGAAGAGTAGAGATCTTTCTTGAGTAGAGTCAGAGTGACATATTCTGTCTCGATTTCGGCCACCTTGTTCTCCATCCAATGATTAGAGCCAAACTTGGTGTTGGGTGCTGATGCCAGTGGCGGCCACCCTTGCACTGCATTCGAAGCCATCGTAAGTGGCTCGGGACAAGTACTTGGAGCACTCCACAACAGCCTGGAAACGCTGGAGGTGATCTCCATCGAGGTCGCGGCAAACCCCCTGAGCTCCTTGGCCAGGTCCTGAAGGGACATGTCTATGTAGAGTTGATAAGTCTGTACATGTCATGCCAGTATCGAGCCCTGGTAGCATTTTCACCCAAGGGCACCGAGGAGAGTGTGTTTAGGCTTTTTTGCCAGCACATGGTTGACTCAGCCACCATGGGGGCATGGGAGAGCTGTGTCTTGCAAAAGCTTGGCCCCCGCTGGACCTGGTACATCGTGTTATCGCCTACTCATGATGGGCACCGAGGCCGGGGTCTCCCACATCCGGAGGATGAGCCGGGTGAGGATGGGGGAACAGGAACCGTCATGTTCTCCTTCGGTGGTGCCTCGTACTGGAGGTTGTCGAGTTCCTCCATACGAGAGTTTTCTATGACTCTGTCATGAGGGAGACCACCCATGCCAGATCCCTGATGAACTCCGAGGAAAGAGGTGCCCTTGGGAGGGGATTGGCACTTGGCAGCCCGTGGAGACTGGTCCTGAAGGAAGGTATTGGTGAGCCCGAGTCTCCGGAGATATCTCAACGTCTGACTCCCAGTCAGAGTAATCAGAGGAGGATTCAAGGTCCTCAGCTGCAAGAGAGCTGGTAGCTCCAGTCTTGGTTGCTTCAAGGCTAGGGCATGGCTGGAGTCAGAAGCGCTTAAACCTGCGAAGACCTGGCTCCCGAGGACCGAAAGTGAAACCCTCACCTGGGGATCTGCCCGATGTGTCTGACTCTGTGATCGCTTCAGTGGCCCAGGGCATCCTCTGTCTAGGTCCCTGCGGCCTCTGCGGGGCCCAGGATCTGTGCCTGCTGGGAGGCAAGAAACACAAACGCTGTGCTCTAAGGCCAACATACGAGCTTCCCGCTTGGGGATAGCAGCCATGGACACCAACACCAGAGTAACCGGGTCAGTTGTTGAGGAGAGGAGGTCCTTGACGGGATAGGCCTCAGGAGACTGCAGTCCATCGCCAGATGCCACAACATTGGTCCTGGGCACTTTCCGAGGGCACTCCTTCTCCAGTTCCTCGGGGGTTCTTTGAAGACTGAGGGACCAGGTATGGGATTTCCCATGCTTGTCCACCGGAAAAAGTACAAAAATTTGTACGAAGAAAAATAGTCTTGATCCCCCAGAAAAAAAGTTAACATCTGTAGGGCTCCGCGGAAAAAGGAAGGTTGAGCAAGATGGCATCCTTGGACAGGAAGGGGACCATGTATGCGTAGTGGCATCTCCCAAAGGCTTTTTTTTGAAAGCTGGGGAGATGCTTCTGCGAGGACTCCGTCAGCGTTGACATCACCCACATGTGAGGACTGACTTCCTGCTTGTGCCTGGTGAAAGAGCATTTCCTTGTGAATTTCAAGATTATCTATATTATCTAGTGAACAGATCATATACTCCGTGTAGATAGTTCGCCCACGTTTTCCAAGTTTATGCTCCTGTTATATGTAACACCGAACAGCTGCTTGTTCTGGTTTGTATTTTGTTCTCTGTGAACTGTGCTGATACCAAATAGTGCGGTATATAAGAAATGTAAATAAATAAATAAAGATGTAATGCATATATAGGCAAGTTAACAAGATATGCTTGAAAATTGCTTTTAATCAAGCCTATGGCACCTAGCATGATGGAAAATATTTCTGTATCTTGCTGACACATCTTCTTGGTCTCTCATTGCATTTCTTGATACTTTGAAGATCTTTTCTCTTTCTCTACACAGCGTTCAGAATAATCATTTGGCACTGACAGTTCTGTCATTAGTGCTATTCTGGTATTTTTAGCCTTTACCATTACTCTGATTTTCTTGCATCAAGCTTCTAATGGGATGGAATGGGGCCTACCAGAGATGATTACAACCTCTTCATTCTCCACAGTTCTCTCAGGATTGTGATCCCAGTGCTTTTCCCGAACTGTGATGTTTATAGTTTCCAGTGGATTAGATGAGTCATCTTATTGTGCCTTTCTCCATACAAATTTTCTGTGGTCAAAACTTTGTAACCAGCTGTTTCCAGTTTTTCCTTACAAAATCTACACACCTCTTGTAGCAGTTTTTTTTCTATGCTATGGACCATCTCATTCATAATTCGCTGTCCTGGGCTGCACCCTATTAATCTCTCAACCTTAAGTTTTCTGTTCACTTCATTCATGTGTCTGGTTTTGATTTACATTTGGTTCCTATTGTAACACTGTATTTCCTGCTGTATGTGTGCATTTGCCATTTGCTTTGCCTTATTTGCTGATCTAATTCTTTAAAGATGATTTTTCCCCCCTTGTTTTGCAAATTGTGTTGCCTCCTTTTCAACCTGCGTTGGTGGATTCTCACTCATTCCTTTAGTTTATCAAAATACTCGTCTAAGTTTAGGATGGAGACTGATTCTGGACATTTACCTTCATCCTTCAGCCATTTGTATATGTTTGGGTCTGTTGATGCTGTTTAGCAAGCTAGGAGACCTGTAAATAGTAGCCTTGTATATATAATCTATTTCTACGAGCCCCTTTCCTCCTTTGCTATTGGAATGTGTACATTCATGGCATATACTGATTCTTAGGCATGGCGTTTTCTTGTTTGTACAACCAGTTTTTTAAAGATCTTTATGAGGTCTGTCTACAATTCCAAAGCTGTAGGAGAGTATAGGACCTGCTAGCTGATTGATGACTTGTATCTTATAATGTACTGTTAAAGCACTTCTCTATCAATATCAATCTCCTGTAATATATTTTATGCTGATCTTTTCTTTCAGTAATTTATGCTAGATTGTTCTTCCTTTCTTTACTCTTTAATATTTATATACTCTTTCCTGTTGAAGTTTCTTTTATGTCGCAATGATCAATTTTCCTCTAAGGAAGGTTACTTTTGTACATTTATCCAAATTCTCCCTTTATGCTAGGTCATTAGTCTGCTTCTCATTTGTGCTCTGTAAGTTCCTCATATAAATTCCTCCAGACACTTTCTGTTTCAGCTTCAGTCGATAGATTTTCCTCACACTGATGCTCTCTCAATTCCCTATAGAACTATTTTGGGTGCTCTCTAGTTTTTCATTATTCATTTTTTAAAAATTTTCTTTATATCTCTGCAATCCTTGTTTCAGCGGCTGTTTTTAATCTATTTTTTTGGAGTAGATGAATTTAAGGTTGTCTCTTTTGTTGATGCAGCATATTTCAACTTGATGTTTTGGATCTGTCTCATTTATCTTTGATATTTTTATTTTTGAATGTAGTATTTTTCTAATGCCTTTCCAAGCTGTAGATTCTTTAAGGTACTCATCTCTCCTGGGCAAGTAAAACAGCATCTTCCCCACAGCCCCTGATAGATTTCGCACCTTACCTATCATGGTTATCAGTAATCATCTGTTGGTGAAATAGATAAAGAAGAGCCTCATATTCATAAAGATTAATTATAAAAATAGCTTTTATGATGAATACAAGAATGAGGTAGTTGGGCCTTAGTAGTTGCAGTTTCATTTCCTAGAAAAGAACTTATTTCTAAATGAATCAAGTGCAATTATGTCCAATTCACTTAGGACCTCGGATCAGCTCAGCTCAAAATGTCAGTGTCGAAGCTTGAGCTATTCACATCGCTGGTTTAAACTCCATTACAACAAAGTGCTCAACAGAAAATGTGGTCATAAATTTTCTAAGCTCTCTTTTTTTTTTTTTTTTTTTTTTTTTTTTTTTAAATACCAAAATACTACTTTGCCATATAGTATCTAATTGTGGCACTTTTCGTTCTAATACTGCAGTACTGCTAACTCCCTTATACCTGATGGAAGGCTCCCATTTCACCTGGTTGCTGTGTCAGATTATATGAGCTCTCTACTTGCTTGAGCAGAGCTAATCTGAGGTCTTTTCTCTCAGTCACATATGAGTTAGATAGAGCTGCATAAGCTGTGACTAATCTATCAGTTGTTTGTGGTTGACCTAATCAAAATGACATCCAAAACCATTATCTAGTTAATCGTTTTACTACTATGACACACCTTGTTTAAACATTCCATGTAACGCATGTATGTTAAAATTCAAGTTTGAGTTCTATGTAAACCGCCTTGATTTATGAAAGGCGGTATATAAGCACACATAAATAAATAAAATAATTGCCTGAAGAGGCCTTTCACTCAGTCTCTAAAAGCTAGATGGATAAACTGTTTTTTGGGGATAAGCTGGAAAAATTTGTGATGTAGTTGGACATAAAGACTCTCCATCTACTGGAGGATAAGGGCAGAGGAACCCTTAGAGATATGGTTGGGAAACTAAGCTTCTGAGCAACCTAAGGGCTACAGGTAGGATAGGTACCTGCTTTCTGAAAGGTTAAATCCAGAGCAAGGGGCATTCTTTTTGGGATATTACAAAAAATGACTGGCAGGACTCCAAGGAAAGAGCTGGCAACTGCAGGGATAAGTCGAGGTCCACCCTCAGCAAATGCCAGTCAGAGGTTGCCTCTGAGTACAATCAAAGACTGATATGCACCAGAGTTGATGGTTGCTCTGCCTTTTCTTGTTCTTTCCACTTATTTCTCTAGCTGAAGAGAGGCAGGAGTACCCATCACCTTGCCAGAAAGAGGCGGGGGGGGGGGGGGGGTGTTAATTTCCTTTTATTTATAGTGCCAAAAAAGGAAGGTACTTCTCAACCAGCTCTGAATCTCAGTTAAGTCAATGCGGTTTTCCAGATTCTGCATTTTCAAATTGAAACAATAGTCTGTTTTGACAAACTGGGTCAGAATTCTTAACTTTCCTAAATCTGACAGAGGAATATTTCCATATCCTCATTGGGAAATATATTTCTGAAGTTCCTCAGGATTGCCATTTTAGGTGGGTGTTTCCACTGTTCAGGTTAGCCACAGCACCAAGAGCCTTTACAAAGGTGATGGTAATGTGTTTCCTCTACAATGAGGGCATTTTATTCCATCCTTGCCTGGACAATTAGCTACTCTGAGCCAAATCAGAACAGGAAGGAAAAGTGGCTATGGTCAGGATGATCGGCTACTCAGATGGTGAGATTGGATGTAAACTAGGCCAAGAGTAACTTGGTGTTTTCATGGAGGCTAAAATACCTTGGCGTTTGTTTCAGTGTTAAGCCTGGGAGTTGGTTTGTTTCCTGAGGCCAGGATCAACAAGCTCCAATCGCAGGTTCAGTAAATATTGAATGTCCACAGGTCATGAGATAATAGTGGCAGCAGCTGTAGAAGTACTGTGTAGTACCTTAGGCACAGGGTCATATGCACCTCTTGCTGAAAGTGCTATCAGCAACAGTTTCTGTGCAAGGAATAACTTGGCTTGGTGGCTTTACAGGAGCAACTTGACAAAGAGAAATAACTTCAATGCTCCAAGTTGGGTGCTGCTCACCATTGATATGATACCAAAAGTCTGGGAGGTGCGCCGTTAGTGCCAAGTGGAATAGAGGCTCTAGACATAAGAAGGAAGCCTAGTGATCACTAAACAAATTGGTGACCAGGGCAGACAGACCTGCTTTAAATCGCTTTTCTCTACTACTTGGGGGGAATGGTCAGAGTGCTTTCAAGCAATGCAACAGTGGTGGCCTTGGTGAACAAATGGTAGCTTTTTGTGGTAATGTGCTCAGCTCTGAAAGTGTCATATCTCCAAGCATTTTCCTTTAGGTAACCATATCTCTTGATGTCACAGGAGAGTCACATTGCCCCTGTCCCTATTTTCTTCCTAAGATGATGGTGCCACTTCCCTATGAACCAAACCATAGCACCGTGGACGTTTAGAAAGAAAGTGACAAGGAGAATAAGTTGAATGTGAGGAGAGCACTCAGACTGTATCGGAAGGTGAAAGCCATTCACAAGATGGATCTGCTTTTTGTCCTGTTTACAGGGCCAAAGAAAGACCTCTCATTCCCCTATTTCCGAATGTTCCTTTTAATTGGCTCTTTTTCTTAGCTACTTGAATAAAGCAGCTTAAAAAACATTCTCCTTTTAGGCAGCCGGGCTTTCCTTGGCCTGTGTAGGTTTACTGGGGAGGCCCTTCTCAGGTTTCTATGGCCATCCTGACATATGCAGAGATACCTTTGTTTGCTGTGGGTTTTCTTTGTGTGTTTGTTTTTCTTGGAGCTCTTCCATGATGAGTGCATGGAGGTGTACTGCTTGCTGCTCCTGTCAAGTGAGCTCTGTGGCAGCTATTTCTGTCTGAGAGTGGTGGATCAGCCTCGAGGCACTGTTTTTGAAATGTCAGGACCCCCCCCCCCTCTCCCCCTCCCCCAAAGGGAAGCCCGGGGTCCAGTGCTGATTTTCTTTTTTTTACCTTCCACAATTTTCCTGCCAGTGGGAATGATCCCAGCTTAAGTGGGAGTGTGGTGAACTGACTGTAGACTCAAGTCAGCAGACCCCCCCCCCCCTCAAGAATCCTCTAGGGTCTCAGCTGGCTTTGAGCAGCAGCTCCTGAAACAGCCTATAGGCTGTTTTCAGTCTGGTAGCTGTTTGGTAGCCCTCTCATGTGGGGTCCCCTATGGGAGACTTGTGGGCCCACTGGCATCTCTCCCTCTGGTGACAAAGAGGATTATGTGCCCCATCCTTTATTTTCGCCTCTGTTCCTCTAAGAGCCCAGCCCTGGACCCTCTGGGGAAAGGCGGCATCAAGGAACTCTATCTACAAAGGAGGAAGGGGGAGCTTCCACTTGCAGAGGGAGAGGATCCATTGGTGATCCATCTTCTGTCAGTGGCCTACCACTAAAAAAGATGGGGAGCCTTGAGACTAGTATACTGGTCTGCGTCCCTGTTGTACCAGCCTATACGGGGAAAATGAGCAGTTTTACCTTGACTGCCTCTGCAGAATGGAGGATCTTATAACCCCCATAAGGAAAGTCATGCTGACTCAGACCAGGGCCCATCGAGTCCAGCATCTTTTCTCAGACTGGCCAGTTCAGGTCACAAGCATCTGGCAGATCCTAAAAGTAGGTCTATGTCTCATAGCTCATTTCCAGGGATGAATAATGACTCTTCCAAGTCTACCTGGACATTTCCTCTAAGGATTTGTCCAAACCCCTTTTAAATCCCACTGTCAGTCACCTTGGTCATATCCTCCAGCAATAGGAAGCCACAGCCTAATTATGAGTTACCTAGGAAAAAATAAACTTTCTATAATTTATTTTCACTCTGCTGGTCATTCATTTCATGTAGTGTCCTCTTGTTTTTTGTGTTTTTGAAAAGTTCAACCACTGTTCCACCCTACTCGTGTTTATAAACATCTATCATGTCGCTTGTGTCGTCTTTTCTCCAAGCTGAAAAGCTCTAACCTATTTAGCCTTTTTTGCCTAAGGCAGATGTTCTATCCCTTTATCATTTTCGTTGCCCATCCCTGAGCCTTTTCTAGTTTCACTGTACCCTTTTTGAGATGGGGCAGCCACCATAGCTGCACACAAGGTTCAGTCACACCAGGGACCTATACAGAGGCAAAATAGTATTTCTGAAGTTTGTTTTCCATCCTTTTTTGAATAATCTCTAACATTTTATTTGCTTTCTTAGCAGCCACGGCACACTGGGCTGACATTTTCAGCACATTGTCCTCAATGACTCTCCAAGATCTTTTTCTTGGATGGGACGACTCGCTCAAATCTCCCAGCATTTTGTATTTATAGATGGGATTATTTTTCTGCCCATTCTGCTAATTTTACATGATCTTTCTGCAAATCCTCTTAATCCTCAGCTATTTTGATGACTTTGAATAATATTGTCACCCATAAATCTGGTCACCTCACTCATCTGTCCTATCTCCAGATCATTTATAAATATGTTAAATAGCATGACCCCCAGTTCAGACCCATAGGGTACTTCACTACTGACCCTTTGTCCTACTCTGTTTCCTAAATTTTAGCCAGTTTGAAATCCACAAAAGGGCATGGCCTTCCTATCCGTGATTCTAATTTCCTAAGGTTGGCCTTGACAATTTTCTTTCTATTTATGAGTCGGCTGAAAAACCCTTTGTCTCCAGAAAGTTGAAGAGCTGGGAGGTGGTAAGAGAGAGAGATCCCTGCAGCCCCTTTAGTAAGGTTTTATGTCCAATGAAAAAGTAAGCTTAGTAAAAGAGCCTGTTAATGCACCCCTGCAGGCTACTGACAGAAATATACAGCTGGAGGCTGCTCTTCCCAAACACTTTCATTCCCCAACCTTGTGTTACCCAGCCTTTCGCTATCATTCCCCCCACCCTGTTGTCGTCTATTCTCACCTCCCCAACTTGCCATCACCCAATCTCATTTTCTCTCTCGCTCTCTCTCATCAACCAGTCTTGTTCTCTTATCCCTCTCCTTCCTAACAGTTTTCTTCCTCTTTCCGTCGCTATCCTCCTCCAAATTGGCCATCTCCCTTGCTAGTCCTCATTACCCTGGAAGCTATCTCCACAGTTCATACCCTGCTAGCTAGCCTTCACCATCCAGCAATTGTCAGCTACTTTATCCCAATCTCTACCCTCCCATGTAACCAGCTACATCCTCCCCCCAACTACCTCTCACAACCCAGAGACTGAGGCAGCCACCCCCATCTTTTCCAGTCAGATATATCCCCCCCTCCTCAGCTAGCCAGCCGGTCACCTGCCAAGACTTACCAGCTCATTGCCTTGATTTCACATTGGCTTTCCGCTCTTATTGTATCAGTAGATGTGCTTAGGGTCTCGGGTCTCACAAGACCTGTGCAAAAATCCCTGTATAGTATGGCTGAAACTTGCAGAGAACCACATGGTGCAGAAAGAAAGCAGCATATGTACTAATAGCTCCAGTGGCGGCAGAAAAAGAGCAAGGCAAGAAAATCCCAGGTGCCAGGAGAAAATCCATTTCCCTTAAGAATTCCCTAGTCCCCTGTTTTGTTTCGGTTTTAGCAGATTGTAAGCTCTCTGCAGCAGGGACTGTCTTTTATGCCTATGTGTACTATATAAATGATAAGCAGTGGCTAGTAGAAGTAGATAATTTCTAGGCACCATGGTGACCTAGCATCTGGGATTTGTCGAGCCCTGTCATAAGGAGCCTCTCATGAGGGACTTGTTATAAATGCCTTCTGAAAAGCCAAATACACTATATCGAGCAGTTCACCATTATCCACTTGTTTACACCTTCAAATAAAAAAAGTCTAAAAAATCTGCAAGGTAAGACTTGCCTTTGCTGAATCCATGCTGACATTCCCATTAAGCCACATCCATCTATATGGTCCATAATTTTATTTTCAGTATAGCTTGTGATGAGGAGAGTATGGCTGAGTCCATGGAATTGGAAGAAAATCTGACATTTACCTTTAAAGAAAGAGACAGGCAAGCAATCAGTAGCTCTCAAACTGCAGGCAGAGAAAAAAAACATGCAGCTACTGAGGACAGGACATACCCAAGCTCTGCTAATCCAAGGGCAGGCTTGGAAATTAATGAGGGACACCTGGGTGAAAGGGAGTGCACGGGTAGTTCAGAGACACTCTTATAAACCCAGGGAAACATTGGAAGAGAGAGAGAACAGCCAGAGAGAGGGCAACAGGAACAGGAGTACCAGGACGAGGCAGCACACGCAGCAGCACCCTGGAAAGGGAGACACAGGGAAACAGCACGCTGGAAGGAAAGATACAGGAAACCAGCACTCAAGAGAGCTGACCATGGAGAACACTGGAGAATTCAGTGGGGAGAGAAGCACCAGAGAAAGGCCCAGAGAGTTCACCGTGGAGGAGAACGGTGGAGACTTCCGGGGGAATCTCAGAGGTGAAAGCCCTAGTCAGAAGGAAAGCCAGGATTGCAGGGAAACTGCAATTGGTTTTAAAACTAGGAGAGCTGTGCCAGAGAGAAGTGCTGATAAGGGTCAGGCTGCAGTGCCAACCGTTCCTGAACCAGCTAAACAGCTGCAACTTCCAAAAAGGTGCGTGAATAAAAGGGTAGCCAAAAGTGCCGTAAGCCAGTTAGAGGCATTGTGTCATTTGATGCAGGAAAAGAATCTCCACGTTCCTGGTGGAAACCCTGTGCATAGGGAAAAGCCTCAGTGAAGAAAGGTTCTGGAACTTTTAGAGAATATTAAGCCTGAAGTTTTTCATGTTGGCTTAAAGCAAGATTTACCGGAAACAGGTCCTGAGGAAATGCAGATAGACTATTATGAATCTGATGAAGGTTCTGAAGATTCAGTAATGGATTGTTCTCTGTGCCAGAAGGCAGAATAAAAAGTTCTTGGATAAAAGAAGGGAAAAGCCTATAACCTGAATGTCCTAGAAGGCAGTGTGAAAACAGGGAGAAAGGTGTTTAGCCAGGAATGCTACAGAACCCTGTTGCTGAAGAAAGGAATATTTCTTTTGGGTTTGAAAAGAAGAGAAACCTTGCTTGATTGCTGAATGATTTGAAAAACAGCGACACATGATAAAAAGCTACATAAAGCAGTTTCATTGTTTGGTTTGGTAAAAATACCTATGGATTATTGTTTGGAGAAAGAATCCTGTTTGTTTTGCATTGAGCCTTAATGCTCTTTAGAAAAAAAAAAATCCTGTGTTTTGCCTTGTAAACCCTCGGTCTCCACACTACTTGTTTTTTTCTAAACACAACTACAAATCCCAGCAGCCCCGGTGCTGGATGAGGAAGAAAACTCTTTAAAGGACTAACAAGTGCAGCCCTAGGCTTATAGGCTGTTGCCTGGGCCAGGGGGCTTCAACCATTTTGCTCTGCATTGACGACAGGCTCACAGACTATAGTTTCCCAGATTACTCCTTGAGCCCTTTTTAAAAAGTGGCATTACATTGGCCTCCCTCTAGTCCTCAGGTATTATGACTCCTTTGAATTCTAGATTACAGATTATACTAATTGGTTAGCAGTTTTGTTTTTGTTTTTGTTTTTGTTTTTTTGTTTTGTTTTTTTTATTTATGCAATTTTCCAAAAAACAACAAACTAACAATTCCTTGCAAGAAAATAGAATACATGTCAACAAATCCGTAATCTCACCAACATAATATAAGGATAACAATTCAAACATTACTCCAAATAGCCCACGTAGTGGGGGAAAAAGCAAAAGAAAAATACTTCCAAACAGAGGTATTTTGGAAGCAAGTGTATAGGGATAAAATAATTAATAGATAATCCATGAGGCGCGGAGGACCCAAGTACTACTATTTCTTAAGAGAACATACTACAGTTGACATTATCATTCTGGCGACACGGCTGTTGAAATTCTAGCATTGATGAAGGTATTAAGATCATTTGGGTCTGAAAAAACATACTTAACATTCTTAATTATTACCAAACATCAACACGGAAACCTAAGAAAAAAGGATCCCCCCAACTGAGTCACACCTGCCTTATATAAGAGGAACTGTCTCCTCCGCTTCTGGGTTTCTTTAGTCAAATCAGGAAACATTGAAATAGTAAAACCCATAAAGGATTCTAAGCGTTTTTTAAAAAACAGCTTCAAAAGCCAATCCTTATCTGAGATTAAAGCACATTGAACTAACAATGTAGAGGCAATACAGTTTTCCCCCTCAACGTCAGAAATCATACCAGAAATATCTAGAGCTTCAAAATTAACTTCAGATACAACTACTGGGTTCTCAGCATTTTTCTTAGCTATTGGGAGATAATATACTTTAGCCAAAGGGGGAATCAAGCCCTCAGGGATCTTTAAGACTTCCAACATATATCTTTTAAACATATCTAACGCTGTAACACCAGACACACGTGGAAAATTCAAAACACGTAGATTTGCAGCCCTGGAAGCGTTTTCCAACACTTCCAGCTTATACTTAATTATCCCCTGATCTTTCAGCAAAGCTGAAGAAACAGCAGAAAGATTATCTAGCTGGGATCCCAGATTATTAGTCTGACTCTTCAATTGTTCATTAACAGTCATAACAATGTTGATATTAGCAGCATTCCTCTGGATGGCAACATCATTTTCATGAACATGAGAGGCCAGAGTCATAGTTTGTGAGATAATCGCTGAAGATAAAGTGGCAATAGCGTCCCATATGGATTCCAAAGTAAAAACCTTAGGACGAAGGAGAAGAGGAGAGTTCAACGAGACAGGCGTCAAAACAAGCACAGAGGATCCTTCCTCACACATAGAAAGTGTCGACTGAAGAGCCGCCGCTCTATTCTCACCCGAAGCCTCCCCGGAATCACCGGGAGTCAGAGGAACCACACGAACAGCTGACACCCTCTCCGCACTCAGGGTTCCCTTCCTGGAAAACACCGAAGCTGCCGTAGCTGAACCAGGGTCCGACGCAGCTGGGCGTGGCGGCGGAGTTCTCTGTGCTGGGGAGAGAGAAGTCTCTGAATCCGACGGAAGCGCCCAAACCTCACCACCGGGCGAAACCAAGCCGGCTCGAATCCCCTGCTTCTTTTCCTCAGGTAGATGGACGAAACGGTCCATAGGACCCGAAGTGGGCTGTCAGGGCTCAGAGGGAGCAGCCCGCAACTTCCCTTTCCGCTTAGGCATTCAAACTGTGGAAACACTCCGTGGTCATCTTAGGAATACAGCTCCTCCCCCCTAGTCTTTCTACTTTTTTCAATTGGTTAGCAGTTTTAATGTTTGAGCTTTCTCAAGACTGTGGTGAGTACCATCTGGGCCTGGCAGTTTGTTGCTTTTGGTTTTGCTATTTGATCTATTACGTCCTCTTTACTTTGAGTTGTGTGCTTTAATTGTTCCAAATCACCATCAAAGCAGGTGTGGATATGACCTCAACATCATCTTCTGTAAAGACATTGCTTAGTTTTTCTGCTATAATCTTATCCTCCCTGAGCACTCCTTTGTTACTCCTTGGTCATCTAATGGTCCAGTTGGTTCCTTCACTGGCCTTTTGCTTCAGATGTTTTTGGAAAGGTTTTAATATTATTTCTTGCCTTTGCAGCAAGCTTCTTTTCAAAATCTTCTTAGCCTGTTTTGTTGTCATTTTACATATATTTTGATAGTGCTTATGCTCATCCCCATTTTCCTCACTAGGGTCTGTTATCCATTTTCTGAAAGATGCCCTTTTTAGTTTTCACCTCACTATTATATCACTGTGGCCATCATTTGGCCTTCTTTTGACCTTTTTTAATGCGCAAAATATATTTTATCTTGGCTTCCAAAAAGGTCTGTCTAATGTCCACATGTCATGCAAATGTTTGACCCTGGCAACTACTCCTTTTATATTCTTCATATTCCTCATTTTTATGATAGTCTCCTTTTTAAAACTTAAGTGGTGCAGCAGGAGTGTGTTTTAATCATCTTCCTTCCAGTGACGACTACTGATCACAATATGATCAATTTTGCCTTAGCAGCCCCACCACTGTTTTCTCTTTCACCAGGTGCTGTGTATAGAGTGGCCAACTGCCCTTTTTTCAACTGGACAGTCTGGTTCTTAGGCTTCCTGTACTGTGTCTAGTTACAAGTTAAATAAAAAGAGAAACAAAAAGGAAAATAAGGTGATACTTTTATCTCCAGGAATAAGCAGGAATGTAGTCTTCACATATGGGTATCGTCGGTACCAACTGAGCCTGCGCGGGAACGCTCCCCAAGTCCAATAGGAATGCTTTTGGGAGCATCCCTCAGCACATGCGCACTGCCTTCCCACCTTTCCAACTGTCCCTCTTCGTTTTTTTGTTTTCTGTGGAGCCGACAGGAAACATACCCTGTCACCGCAGAAAATTTCTTCTTTAAATTTGTTTTCTTGTGGTCGCGTCTGCCTCCGCTCGACACCTACCGGTACCGCCAGTTCTCTTTTCAAAAAAAAAAAAATGTGTGTAATATATACTTTCTAAACTGTTTCTCTTCGGAAGCTTTCTCTTTTTGGTGCTAGGCGCCATTTTCCTGAAAAATGGAAAAAACAGCTAGTAGTTTTAAAAAAATGTACTAACTGTGACGGTACCATTTCTGTCAACGACACCCATGACTGGTGTCTCAAATGTTTAGGCCCTGACCATTCTCCATCGGAGTCTCTCTTGTATGGGAATGACTAAAAGAGGAAGACAGAACCAGGCTGCAAAGCTCGGTACCCTCTTTTCTTCAGATGTGATGTCCATTGCGTTAACGTTTTCCAGAGCCTCGTCTTCCTCCCATGGATCTCAGGTAACTAAACATAAGAGTCGGTCCTCAAAGGGTAGATCTTCTTCCAAGCATCAAGAAGCCATTGGCATTGCCCTTGAGGAAACTACACTGGCAAAACAGCCCCGGCAGGAGGCTTCGGCCTCCAAAGCACCAATGGGGCTCCAGGATGTTCTCGAGGCCTCAACCTCGGCAGAACTACTGGTGCCATGCTCAGGGGTTCCGGCCGCTTCTACCGGTACAGACACCCAGGCATTGGCAGCGTCGATAGACCAGAGGTTCCTCGCTATTGAATGCAGTCTTGCAGCTCTCCTTACAGTTGCCGGTACCATTGACACCGCTACCAACGGTTCAACAGGCACCGGTACTGATACCGATGCCGGTACCAGCACCGACGGTACCGGTCCTGGTGGGAATTCTTCCCATGCCGACTTTTTCTGCATCAACAGATCGGTACCGGACCAACTCGGTACCGACTTCGATCGATACCGATACCGTTCTTTGCATGAACATCAGGATCAGAGATACTTCGAATCCTCCGATTCCAAAGACTCTGATAATTCTGCCGGTTCCAGAGTGCTTCCACCGGAAGACTCTTCTTCTCCTCAACGCAGAAGTTCAAAATGATTTCTCTGGGAACTCTTCTGCCATACCTTCAAAGTCAGGATTGGCTTTGCTCTCTAGATCTAAAGGATGCATATACTCACATTCTGATCCATCCAGATCACAGGAAATTCTTCCGATTCCTTTTCAAGGGAAAACACTTCCAATACAGGGTTCTTCCTTTTGGTCTGGCTTCGGCAGCAAGAGTATTCACGAAATGCATGGCAGTAGTAGCTGCATTCCTGCGAACCCTAGGGATATTTGTCTTCCCTTACTTGGACGACTGGCTCATTCGAGCCCCCACGGTTGCAGAAGCCAGCTCTGCACTATCTCGCACAATGCGAATCCTCCAATACTTGAGATTGGTAATAAACTTCCCAAAATCCCAACTTGTTCCTTCCCAGTCCCTGGAGATCATAGGAGCTTGTTTAGATACCAGATAGTCAAGGGCTTTCCTCCCACAGCCCCAATGTCTTTGCATAGTGCAACTAGTTTCTCAAGCAGCAGGAAAATCCTCCCTAACTGCTCGAGAACTGCTACAATTAATGGGACATATGGCATCCACAGTGCATGTAGTTCCCTATGCTCGCCTCCACATGCGAGCAGCCCAGTGGACCCTATCCACACACTGGACACAGGCCACAAGACGTCTGTCGGACAAGATATCAAATTCTCAACGACTGATCTTGTCCCTACAATGGTGGCAATCACTGCAGAATCTTTTAGTGGGGTCTCCTTTCCAACAACCCCTATTCCAGGCCACCCTAACAGATGCATCACAGGTGGGTTGGGGAGCACACCTGCACCATCTCTCTACCCGGGGTACCTGGACTCCACAGGAGGCTTGTCTTCACATAAACGTCCTAGAATTAAGAGCAAACTATCTAGCTCTTCGAGTATTCCATGCCCAGCTCAGCTACAAGACAGTCCTAGTCCAAACGGACAATCAAGTAGCCATGTTCTATGTGAACTAGCAGGGCGGAACAGGCTCTTTCGTTATGCAACGAAGCTTTATGACTATGGGCACTTGCCGGAGAGCATCAAATTCACCTTCTCGTGGTATATCTTCTAGGAATTCAAAACCTTTGGGCAGACAAACTCAGCCGAGTACTGCTGCCTCACGAATGGTCTCTCCACCTAGACCAGGTGACAAAGATATTTCAGGTCTGGGGGACCCCAGACATAGACCTCTTTGCAAGTCAACTGAATGCCAGACTTCCCCGGTTCTGTTCCAGGATTCCGGCTCTCAATTGCCAGGCAAGGGACGCCTTCCTCCTTCACTGGGGTCAGGACTTTGTCTATGCCTTCCCACCCATTCCCCTCATCCCCAAAACACTCTTCAAGCATCAGAGAGACAGAGATCGTATGATCCTCATAGCGCCCGGTGGCCACGACAAACGTGGTATCCCCTGCTCCTACATCTCTCAAGCTGCACCTCTGGAGTTAGGGTGTGCTCCAGACCTTCTCTCCCAAGAGAACGGGATGCTATGGCACCCGAATCCCCAGTCCCTGCATCTCAGGGCCTGGTTGCTGAAAGCCTAGACCTGCAGGATCTTAACCTTTCCCAACAGGTAAAGGATATCCTGCAAGCTTCTAGAAAACCTTCCACAAGGCGTTCTTACACCTTTAAGTGGAAACGTTTTACTAATATGGTGTTCTCAAAAGGACTTAAGCCCCCTTGTGATACCTTTTGGAATCGGTACTAGAGTACCTACTTCATTTATCAAATTCTGGTCTAAAGACCAATTTAGTAAGAGTCCATCTTAGTGCAATTGCAGCTTCCTATAAGCCAATTTCCTCTCATCCACTCATAGCGAGATTCATGAGAGGTCTTCTATTAACAAAGCCTCCCATCAGGCCACCACCTATGGCATGGGATTTAAATCTAGTTCTCGGACAGCTCATGAAACCACCCTTTGAACCTTTAGCCACTACAACCCTAAAGATTTTATCCTGGAAGGTCATCTTCCTGATTGCAATCACCTCCGCACGTCGCATTAGTGAATTGCAAGCTTTAGTGGCTGATCCTCCTTATACAAGGTTTCACCATGATAAGGTTGTTCTCAGAACTCATCCACATTTTATGCCAAAGGTGGTTTCGCCTTTTCATTTAAATCAATTGATTTGCCTTCCTGTATTCTTTCCGAGGCCTCATGCCTCTAATGCAGAAAAGAACTTTCATACTTTGGACTGTAAAAGAGCCTTGGCTTTTTACTTACAAAGAACACAGCAACATAGAAAGTCTTCTCAACTTTTTATTGCTTTTGATTCTAGTCATTTGGGACTTCCAGTCTCCAAAAGAACTCTATCTAAATGGATTGCACAATGCATATCCTTTGCTTATGAGAGTAAGAGGCTTCCTTTCCAAGGCCATGTCACAGCGCATAATGTGAGAGCCATGGCAGCCTCTATGGCTGTGTCTATCGATGACATCTGTTGAGCAGCTACCTGGGCTTCGGTGCACACCTTCACAGCCCACTACTGCCTAGATAAAGCCTCCCGTCGGGATGCCTTTTTTGGGCAGGCTGTTCTTCAACATCTTTCAGACTTAATTCAACTCCTACCCACCAACCCTGGGGGGATGCCAGAGATCCATGGGAGGAAGCATGGCCCACCTCACTATAGGTGGCAGCTTCCTGGGGCCATCTCCCCAGCATCTTCAGCTAGGGAGTCCCCATATGTGAAGACTACATTCCTTCTTGTTCCTGGAGATAGCGTAGTTACTCACCTGTAACAGGTGATCTCAAGGAACAGCAGGAATTTAGTCTTCACAACCCACCCGCCTCCCCTAGGAGTTGTCTCTCTGTCTCTTTCCTCTCTCCCTCTAGCCTTTCTCTCAGCTACAAACTTAACTGAAGAGGGACAGTTGGAAAGGCGGGAAGGCAGCGCGCATGTGCTGAGGGATGCTCCCAAAAGCATTGCTATTGGATGCTGGGGAGCATTCCTGTGCTGGCTCCGTCGGTACCGATGATACCCATATGTGAAGACTAAATTCCTGCTGTTCCCGGAGATCACCTGTTACAGGTGAGTAACTACGCTTTATTGGACTAGCTTCCCACCCCCCAACCCTCCTCTCCCCTTCCTCCCCTCTCAGTTCCTGTGGATAACTCTCTACTCCTCCCTGTCTTCTCAGCTCGCAACCTTGGGGTCGTCTTTGACTCCTTTCTTTCTCTACACACATCCAACTGATAGTTAAAACCTGCCATTTCTTTCTCTACAACATCAACAAAATTCACCCGTTCCTTTCTGAACACGCTACTAAGACACTTTCTGATTACCACACTTAAGGATTTGGCTGAATCGGTACCACCTATTTCGAAAGCTTTCTATTTACCCTCTGCAAAAATTGGAGCTGCAGCCAACTTGGAGAAGTCTGTGGTATCTTCAGATAGTCAGTCTGGATTTGTCTACTTTTTTGGAGCGGTCTCCCTCAGATTCAGGGATGACCGATACCTTATTGGTTACCTTTGCCTTAGAGGCAGATAGGGATTGGCTTTTGAAATTATTTCTTAGGTCTTGTAAAGTCGTCTTGGACTCTCATATTAGAATTTTTCCTGATGTATCTAGGGTGACCCAAAAGAGGAGGAGGCAATTCTTATTGTATCGGTAGGGGGTGGTTCAGTTGGGTGGACTATCTTATTTACGTTTTCCTTGTAAATGCCTGGTGAAGTTAGGTGGGCATAGTTATATATTTTTCGACCCATCCCAATTGACCTCCTTTATTTCCTTTAAATTGCTTGCTATGTAGGCTTCTACTCCAGTACCCCCACCTAGTAGCTGTCCCTAATTAGGTGGGTTACATTTGGTAATGTAGTAAATACCTCTCTCTGATGTCTGTTATTTTCCTTTATTTACCTTGTAATAATTTTTTCCTGTATTTTGTGACCTGTCTTGCTATAGTATGTATTGTGGACTTGTGGCCTGAGTATTTGTTTTCTTTCCCTTGTAATTCGGGCTAGTGCTTTGTATTAGTTCAAATCGGGCTTTTTCTGTACAAGATTTTTTCTTGTTTGTCGTTTGTAAAATTGCATAAATAAATAAAAAAAATAGAATCTATACAGCACTCTTTTGATGATACATCAACATTCCATTGATGGGGGGGGGGGAGGGAGGGAGGGATCGTTAATCAGGCTGTAAATGTTTATAGTTTTTAATGTGACAGAAGTAACCAAACATTGTACTGCCCAGTCAGCAAGGCTTCACAGGATGCAAGGAGATACACAATAGGAATCTTCAGCAGACCCAGTCCCCAGTACAAAGGTAAATAAAGAGACTTTTAACCCATAAATTACTTCTGTTTACTGAGCACTGCAGTTCTGACCAAGGTATGTCAAATAGAAAAAAAACTTACAGGTTACACTAGGAGCTGCAACTCTCTTGGAAATTGAGCATTGTTGTAAAGGAAAACGTTCTCCCAAAGTAGGCAATTATTGCTGGAACACAGTATTGTCATGCCCATGAATTACAGGAACCCGAAGGTATTTTGTTGGACTTCTGGAAGTTTGCATAGGAGGGGACAGACAGGAACAACTTGCAGCACCTGAGGTTACAGTAGGCGCTGCATTGCTTTTTAAAAGTAATTGCCACTACTGCAGGCCCTAGAGAGGGGTGGCAGGAATGAGCTTCAATTAGGGTGCCTCATATGCCTGCACCAGCCCTGACTGGAGGAGAAAAAAGAAATGACAAATGGACGGGAAGCCCTTAAAACCAAGTTAAGAGGACAGACAGAGCTAAGACGAACCAGAAACTGGGACTGATGAGAAAAATAAAATCGCAAGGCAGCAAAAGTAGAAAACATAATATAATATTCTTTTCGGTTTAGTGATTGTAATGTGTCGGTTATTGACATTGACATCTATCCTTCTATTGAACAGTGCAGGGGAAATGCATCACTATTTCTATTTCTCTGGCATTGCACTGCATCGAGTCCGGCTTCTTGAGGGTTCATTTTATTTTTTGCATAGACGCCGGTTGAGGTATGAGGCTTGATATATCATGTTTCTTACTTGTCGATCCCAGCTTTGCACAAAGGTGGTCACTGAGATGAAAGCAGAATTGAACTCTTATTTTTGAGGTATGGTGAGTTCTATAGGGAAATGTCCTAGTTCTGCTCTACTACTACTATTCATTTGTTTAGCACTACGAGGCATATACAGTGTTGTACACAGGGCCGTATCAAGCCATAAATGCGGTCTGCGACTTGCAAACCTGATGTCCCCCCTCCCCACAATAACATCAGACTTGTCATTTGCACCATCCCCCCATGCCCAGCATAGCCCTTCTGCCCCTATCCCCCCCCCCCCCCCCATGTCCAGCATCTCCCCATCTTACCTCACCTCTTCATGTCTGACTGGATCCCCCCCCTCCCCCCCCCAGCCTGCCCGGCCTCCTCCAATTAGGGGGGAAAAAAAGCATCTCTCTTTCCGACTCTGTGCTTGCATGGCTGGTCTGGTCCCTCTCTCCTCAGATGTGAGCATCTATCAGAAGGAGGGACCAGACCAGCCCAGCCCAGCCCAGCCATGGAGGAGGTCTGCTGCTGCCACTGGCATCGTCACCAAGGGAACAGGAAAAGAGGTGGCGGGGCAAGGGCAGGATGGGCAAACAGCAAGGGGGGAGCCGAGGATGGTGGTGGTCAACTTTAAATGCACCCTATGACTTTTGTTTTGCACCCTGTACAGCCACACTGCTTGCACAGGCCTAGGTATGGCACCAGCTCAACATATACATATAGAGCAGGGACTGTCTTACAGAGCCTACAATTTAATCGAGACAGACAACACAGCAGCTAGGGACTAGGGTAAATCCAGGGGAATGATAACGATACACATAGGAGGTGAGCAGGAGAAGAAGGGGATTGGGATCAGGATCCAAAAGCAGCCTTGAAATGGGTTTTTAGCCTGGATTTGAATAAGACCAGAGATGGCATCTGATGTACTGACTGGTAGTTTGTTCCATGCATATGGAACAGCAAGGAGAATGACAAAGTCTGGAGTTTAGCAGTAGCAGGGAAAGGAACAGATGGTGGGGGGGAGCCATTTACCAGAAGAGTTCCCAAGGAAGGGTGTAGGGTAGAGTGGGCAATTGCCTGTTTTGTTTTTTCTTGTTTTCTTTTTTGACTGGACAGCCCAAGTTGAAACTGGATACTGTACAACCCAGCTAGGAGCAGGACTGTGTGCGCATGCATACCCTACAGTTCCTGATTGTAACGTGCCTCTACTACTAGAAAGACATGTGCCAAATATTAAGCTTCCATCCATTGCCCATCAAGGATATGTACACACAGAAACATAGGCCAACACAACTAGAGAGTGTGGATATTAGGAGTTTGCGACTTTGGGCCCAGTGGGCAGGTACTTCCACATGTCAAGTAACGTGCGCAACTTTTTTTTTGCTGGTTTTTCATAGTGCTGAATGCTGCTGCAGACTGGATTCAAGTGCTGTGGCACCATAATAAGATGATACATGAGTATCTATATCAGCAGCACCCACTGTCTACTGATTAGATGTCCATTTCCTCCCCTCCCCTCCCCCCCCCGGACACAGATCCCAGTGCCACAGCTGAGCGCTGAGCAGCTACGGCTGTGTAACTTAGCTGTGTGCATCTACCGATGCTGGATCTGCCATCGCTGTGGTCTGTGGGGGGAGAAAGACAGTCTTAGAAACATGGTGTTTCACTTTTAGACTTCCCCCCACCATGATTGCGATGAGAGTCTGAAAGTGAAATGTCATTTTTTTTTTTGTGTAACAACCATTGGGAATGAGAGTAATTGAGAGAAAGTGAAACAAAAATGAAGCCGTGGGGGGTCATGAGGGGATAGGGAAGCAGGGTGGCTTGGTGGGTTATGATAAGAGAGCGGATGAGGGAAGCAGGGGGGGTTCAAAACATGAGAGATTGATGGAGAAGCAGGGGAGCTCATCTTTATATACGAGCCTTATAGTTCATTTCCCCTGCTCACCAATGACTGTCCAGTCGAGGGCTGTAGAAATGTTGGGAACCCTACCAGTGTACCAGTAAGGAGTAAATCTAAAATTGCTCCTCTCTAGTCAGTTCTTGCATTATATGATCCATGAAACAGTTATTTATGGCATCTAGAAACTTTATCACCTTAGAGTGTCCCAGTGACACATTTGCCCAATCAATATTAGGGTAATTCTCCCATATTACTATCTTGTTTGTTTATCCTATCCAGCTGGACAGTAGCATACCCCCCCCCCCCCCCCCCCAGTACTAGTCTTCATTACACATGGAATTTCTATCCATAAAGGTTCCACGTTGCATTTTATTCCCCATCGTCTAGGCTGGTCTAGGGAAACTCAAAGAAAACAAAACGATTAGCTATGTATCATTTCACCATAGTCCTTAAAAATGTGCCTGACATTAATGAAATAGGCTCTAGCTGGCCTTTGTTTTATTTAACTTACTGAACCGGTTTAATTTGTAGTTCTATGATTTATACGGCTCATGATGAGAAGAAAATTGCTTAGTAATAGTTTCAAACTGAAGGCTAGTGAAACAATGAAATGCAACATATAGGTAATAACATTTTCTTTTCTTGCAGCAGTTTAATATCAATTTCATATATACTGTAGCTTGTAGAGTATAATACTAAGAGTATGGGACAAAGCTAGCAATTTCTATTACGGTAATGCTGTTGATAACCAGTGAACCATTTAAAAGATCTACAACACAATAATGCTTCAGGGAATATGTTGAAAATTAAGTTGTGGTGTAGTTCCACTTATATTTTGTTTATTTTTATTAGTATTTGCATAAAAATAGTTTTACCTCTTGTGCTACATATCTCTGAAAGTAGCCAGTCTGTACTGATAGAAAAACACTTTCACACTGTGATTCAAAATAAGCATCAGCAAACAGATGCAGGGGCTGATTGACCCATATTGAGGTCAGAAAAGTGGCTATGGTGAATGATTATGTAAGAGCATCTCCCCTCACCCATTACAGGGACCATGATGGTACTTTTCATGCCTAAAGCTACTCCCCTTGGAGCACCTGGCTTGAAATGGTCTTAGAGGGGGAATAGTGAGAGAGGCAGGAGAGGCTCATAGGATAGTTAGTTCCTTTTGGAAAGCAATCTGAGCAGTAGAACTCTTCCCTCTATGGAGAAATTCTTGGTTCCAAAGGAGGAACAAGAAGAGAAATACTCTTGTGCAAGAACGTTTCCCGGAAGCCAGAAGCAATAACCATTTGTACACTAAAGGAGTGGCAAACCTGAGTTGCACTTTCAGCATACCCAGCTGGTACAAAAACTGCACAGGTGAAAAGTCTTACTTGCAGTCTTTAGTGTAAGAACAATTTCAGTAGCCAGAACCTCCTGATTGGTATGGTGTTATGGTACAGGAAGTCTTTAGGGGACCCGTGCACATGTGAATCAGCTGCTTGGAGAGAGCTGTAGATGCAGAGATCCCCCCCCCCCCCCCTGCTGCAGTCCTGAAATCTTAAAAGCTGATGTTACTGGATCAAGATTGTCTGTCTGTATTTGCCATGCTTATTCCTTGGAGAAGAATAAAGTTAAGGAATCCACTTTCAGAAGTGCAGTGGACAAATATAGTGGTTGGATTTCGTTCTAGTCAAATGTACCATATGAGGAATTTTTTTCAGTTCAAAACCGTTTTTTTTTTCCAGTAAAGCTTTTCTTTGAAACAACAATTTGGAGTGTTGATTTTTTATGTTGACTGCTGAAGGTTTTCTTTTCCCCAGGCCCCAGTGCAAAAGAACCCTTCATTCCCTTCTGCCCAAAAAAGAACTGAAGAGGATGAGGTACACTTGACTGGCAAAAAAAAAATTGCTATTCAGGAACTGAGCAGACGTTGCACATGAGGATGAAAATGACATGGACACAATTTTCAAAGTTGCCTAGAAAAATGAGCCTTTCTGAAAATTGCCCCCTCCTAGTTTAAAAGTACATGCAGGCTTCCATAGTACACAGCAGATGGATAGATTCTCTTTGAAAATGTATGTAAAGTGCATGCATTAAAACCAGCCACATAATTTGAAAATACCTGGGCTATTTGAAAATGTCTCATTTAATGAGGCAGTTTGGGCGAGCCCTCCTCTGGAATGTCTTTACTCTGTCATTTTTTTTTCTATGCATGAGCCCTGCCATATCTTGCTCTAATGCCAGTCATATCAAAACAGTCAGGGAACTGCACTTAGGCTTACTTGTTTCATAATGCCTGTGCCCTCTGCCCCACATCATCTCCTTTTCATACCCTCTGAATCACTTATTTACCCCTGGTTTCATAGGAATCAAGGGGGGAAATACTAAATTACAATCAGAATAAATTGCCAGTGTCTTCATAAGCAGCATTAGTAAGCATTAGAGCATGAAAAGCCTGCTGACTTGCATGGTTAGCATGTTTTGATGGGAAATAAAATATTGTTTTTCCATCTCCACGCATCTTATTCTGCCTACTTTCTTCAGAGCTGTAGGAACATTTTAAGCCAGGACTCGAACAACTAAAAGGCCTTGTTGATAGAAGGAGGCAAAGTTTCTGGACCTAAGCTGAAGTGACAAAACACCAAAAGAGACAAATGTGTACCAATGGTAACTAAAAGTAAAACGTCTCAATTGATGATCCCAACAAAATAAGTAGTAAATATTGCTTAAGTTCACCAAGACAAAATTCAAAGTTTTTGAACTCAAAACACTCTTCTAGTATTCCTTCTCTTCTTCTTTGTTTCTGGGTCACAGACTGGACATCTCAAACTCCTCTTCTCCTAGGCTCTGTAGGCAGGACTGGTACAACCATTAGGCAAGACTAGACAGTCACCTAAGGCAGTAGGTTCTGAGGGGTGGCAAAGAGCAGCAGCTGTCAAAGCAAAACAATAGATCTTAACAGCCACATAAACTCTGAGCCATGAGCACATTCTTTACCCGCAGAAAGAGGGGGCGCACACATACATACAAAACAAACTTTAATATTTAAAAGTATGATGTCCAGTTATGTATTTTTACTGGGGTAGTTGTGGGAGGGCTAACTGAGCACCCGTTCAGCTGGCCTGTGAAATCACCCCAGTTGTTGCCACCTGGCCACTGAGGAGACCCACTCAAAACTGATTTCAGTAGCACTGTGAGCTGCAAGAATCAGATTGCCTTTCCAGGTGAGCCCGGAGATCGGATGTTACATCATGCTGTAAACTGACAGCCCAAGAGCCCTCCAATAGATCATAGAGCGATTGGGACAACCAGGCAGCCATAGCATAGAGCCTGTACATGCAAGATAAGCTCCACCCTATAACAGGATTCTCCAGTCAGCAACACAGACCTTCTTGAAAGTGCACTACACAGCAGGCGTGCCCATGCATAAGGGCCCCACCAAAGGGTCCTTCGGAGTAGAGCAATCGAATTGGACTGCCTGAATCCCTACCCATCCCTAGGTGAGTATGTAGAATATTATCACAGCATACAAATGCACTCTTCCAATCTCCCATCAGCCCACAAGCATAAGAACGCGAATAAAACAATCCTCAGGTCCACAGAATCAAAGGAAATATTGTTTGCACTTAGAGCCACTTACAAGATTCACAGTACTAGAACAATAAACTCAAAGTCAACAGCTGCATAGGAATTATACATCTCAGAAGCAACATGATACTCACAAGCAATCACCTACTAATACTTTAGTTGCTGCAGCTCTTTCTACTATATATAGGAGCTACACCGCATTCATGATACCCATTCTACGTGAAGTACAACGGAATCCACCATGGCAGTATATCTATAAGATTCCAAACAAAAGACCTTAGAGACTCATACAAATCTAAACCACCCCACAGCAATACATCTTACATAACAACCCACTTCTGAATGCTCCCATAAGTTGTCCCAGTCAGTGTGAAACAAAATAAACACTATAACTGACTTCTTACACAATCATCACACTGACATAATGTGTATAACTGAATCCTGGCTAATGGACACAGATAATGTCATACTGAATCAAATCACCAGACCCACGTGCTCTACATACAGCTGCCCCTGAACACACAGAAGAGGAGATGGAGTGCTTATACCGGCAAGAAGCCATTTCAAGTTCAAAATAGTCTACAACCAGCACAGAAGGAAGCAACAATATCATCGCCAGCAAGTACATTGCCATATGTCTCAATTACAGAGCACCAACCTCCAAGGAGGACAAGCTATGCTCTTGAAATCTATATGCACATACACCGCACCATATAAACCCTTAATTATACTTGGAGATCTAAACCTCACCTCAACATCCAATAAGGAAGCTAATTTATTTCTCAAAGCCATGTATTTATTTCTCAAAGCCATGATGGAATCCGCGGATTTCCGCACCATCTTCCAGGCACTAGTTACACCGCACTTCGACTATGCCAACATAGTTCTGCATGGCCTTCCAAAGAGCTCCCTCAAACCATTACAGCTAGCCATGAATGCGGCAGCCCGTGTGCTCTACGGAACCTCAAGGGTCGACCACATCTCCCCCATTCTAAAGGAGCTACACTGGCTTCCCATAAGCAGTAGAATCCTTTACAAAACCCTCCTCATAACCTTCAAGGCCTTCAACATGATAGCTCCTCCATCCATTTCCGACCTCATAGCGCATTCTCCAGACAACCGATCCAGGAGATCCCAGGCCACCAACATGCTACTTATACCAATTGAATCCACAAAACTCAACCAGATCACCACCAATAGGGCCTTCAGGAACTATGCCCCCGTATGCTGGAACAAACTCCCCTCACACATTAGAGCTATTAGAGACCTTACTCAATTTAGAAGAACCCTCAAACATCACCTTTTTATCTTACATTACACCCACCCTGATACCCCATTATCTCCCCCACCCCCACTATATCATACAGCCACCACCTGACGTAAAACACTGCAATCATACCTAATATGTAATACAACCAATTTGTACATAGTTTCCTAAGTTTGCTACAAGCTTGAATGTAAATAGTTCCCCAAGTTCTCCTCCATGTTAACTCCCCGTTTCATGTAAACGACGGCCAATCTCTGGTCAAGTGTTCTATTGTTTTGATGTAAACCGCTCTGATGACAAATAGCGCGGTATATAAGAAATGTTAAATAAATAAATAAAATAAATAGTTTCAGTATACACAAATCATAAACACGTCAACACACAGACAAGGGATAACCCTCGACCTCCTCTTTGTCCCCCAACCAACTTATGAAATGCAACGCCATATTTCATACCACAACAATGCCCATACCCTGGTCTGGCCACTACATGATAGCATTTGACATAAGCATCAGTCCACCTATTCCCAGACAGCAACAGGAATAGAGAAGATTCAGACCACTCAACAAACAACTCTACTTACAAGAAGTCTTACAAAAAAATAAACAAAGACACAACAGACCTTGATAATGTAATAAATAACTGGAACAACATCATTTCAAATACCACAGCTGCACCACCCAAAAAGAAGACAATATGCAGAAAACATTATGCACCTTGGTACTCAAAAGAAATAAAAGCAGCAAAGAAGTCATTAAGGAAAACTGAAAGAAAGTGGAAACACCATAAAACTGAAAACACCCTCTAACAATACAGATACAAATAAAATGAATACAGCGACCTAATCAGCAAGCGTAAAAGGCAATACCACACAAACCTCATCATGAAATACACCAACAAACCCAGAAAACTCTTCGATATAGCACGAATACTAACCAAAGAGACCGCACAAGGAAAAGGAGGTGATATACATCCACAACATATGGCAAACGTTCTCATAGCGAAGCATAAGAACATGCACTCTGATGCCCAACCCCACACACCGATATACAATCCACATCTAAAGACCACCGGAAGATGGGACAATTTCCACATTCCAGCCACAGAACAAATAGAACAAACCATCTACAACCTGAATACCACCACATCCCCATCAGACCCATGCCCTGTGTCATGGATAAAGATTACCAAACAGGAATTGAGTCCATTCATATACAAGATAACTGATATCACTTGCACAAGGCTACATGCCTCCAGCTCTCAAACAAGCCTTCATAAGACCAATTCTCAAGAACAACTCACTCGACCCAAATGACCCAACTGCATACCGACCAGTCTCAAGACTACCATTCATTGCCAAAATCATAGAGAAAACATTTCATCATCAACTTCAAGATCATGTGAACCTACACACGGCTCTGGACCCGCAAGAACATGGATTCAAACCCAACCAATGTTGTAACCCTTCTAACATACCTCCTTGATGGCGGCTTCATCAAATGTACAGACCGCATCATCCTTATATTTCTAAACATATCAGCTGCCTTTGACAAAGTTACCCACCATATATTATTGTAATGACTAAAGAAAATAGGCCTACACAATTCCACTATAAAATGGTTCCAATCGTACTTGAACATCTGACAGATGCAAGTCAACAACGGACAAAACAAATCCACCTCATTCACTGTACACCAGGGCATCCCACAAGGATCATCCCTCTCCTCATTATTATTCTACTTACTTACGAATGAGTTTTTCTATACCACCCCTTCCTGTAATCAAGGGCGGTTACAATAAAACAAACCAAAATACATAGAACTCAAGATAATAGTGAACCATTTAAACATTTAACTTCCAAAAATTATTTACAAGAATAACAGTTCAGATCAGTGATGATCTGTTTGCATAGCGAGTGTATACAATAAAGATAGAAAAAGAGGTGAGGGAAAGGTTCATGCTTCATAATTACTGTTGCATTCGGTGTAATTTTGGAGTCTCTTATGGGGGGAAAGTGTGTGTGTTGCTAAGTTGGGTAATTCTCATTGCTGCTGATTATGTTACCATAGTGTGTAACAAATAGGTGGGTCTTAAGTTTCTTTCGGAAGATCTGTAGGTTTTTAATTGCTCTTAGTGTGTCAGGTAGCACATGCCAGAGGATAGGTGCTACATATATAAATACTCTGTTACTTGTTGATGTTTGTTTTACGAAAATCGGTGGGGACTCTTTTTGTGTACATCCTCTTCTACTCCTCTCAATATTTGGAATGTTGATAAGCAAGGATAAGTAAGAGGGGGCAATGTTGATTATTTGAAAGTTTATCATTAGCGTTTTATATTGGATCCTACTTGTGATTAATAGCCAGTGTAGATTATACAGGATGAGAGTAATGTGGTCAGATCTATGCAAGTTGTATATAATACGAGCTTCAACGTTCTGGGCAATTTGGAGTTGAGCTGTTATCTTTGGTAACCCTTACAATATACTGTTTGATCATGCTGCGTTTTGACTACTCTATGCTTCGAATACGGAACGGAAATCATGGCTGTGAAGAAGTGGTTTTAGTTGTATCATTCTTAATTTATATAAAACTAGTCACTAGATCACTATTTTAGGAGACACCATGTGCAGGAATTTATCAATGGTAATCCCAAGGTAGTTCACCTCATTTTTCACTTTTAGTTGGGCTTCATGTAACATGAGAATTGGTGGTCTAGTAAGCTTTTGGTTTCTGTTAATGTATAGAAGTTCAGTTTTATTGTAGTTTATATTTAGGTTATGAGCTTTTAGCTATTTTACTGTTTCATTGAGACATGACAATAGCGTGTTTAGTGTGGGATTTATTATATCATGGGGGATGTTTATCATTATGTCATCCGCATAGATATGGTATCCTACATTGAATTTTTTAAAGATTTTTACAAATAGGTCGGAGGTATAAGTTGAAGAGCAAGTCTGATAGCGAAGATCCTTGTGGTATGCCTTGCTCCTGTTTAAATATTGTTGATGTTTGTAGGCCTATCTGAACGTTTTGGGTCCGGCCAGTTATATATGATTGGAACCATTGGTACACGGTGTCCTTTAGTCCTATTTGTTTCAGTGTGGAGAGCAATTTATTGTGGTTAATGCTATCAAAGACTGCTGTGATATCCAAGAATACGAGTACAAAAGCCTGTTTTGGTTGTCTAGACCTCAGATTAGTTTGTCAAGGAGAGCGAGCATCAGAGTCTCTGTTCCATGATATGGGTTAAAGCCATATTGGTCCATCTTGGTGCACATCTAGGGGGCAGTTCATGTCAGTGTGGTCTTGCAGTTGAATTTGAACAATCTTTTCAATAATTTTAGCCATAAACAGAAAACTGGATATTGGTTGGTATGAATTAGGATTTTCCTTGTCAATTGTTTTGTTTCTTAGAATTGGATGAATCATCACATGTTTCAAGTCTATTGGCATGTATCCTTGTTGTAATGATTGGTTGACTATTGAAAGGATGGTTGGTGAGATTTTCGATTTAGTTGCCTTAATCCAATTAACAGGACATGGATCAAGTGGATATGTGGTGGTGATGACTTTAGAGATTGTTCTTTAGTTATTTTAGGTCAATCATATGAAAATTGTGCCAAGTATTCATGTATGGTAGATCATTTTCATCCTGTACAGGAGAGATCTCTCCAGTATCTGGTCATTTTAATTTATGTTCCATGAGAGTTTTTGGGTTAATGCTAATACTTTCTTCTGAGTTATGAATATGAGTAAGGGTTTTTACGATTTTCGAAAAGCTCTCTTGGGCGACCAAGTGATTTAAGAACATAAGGTATGCCATACTGGGTCAGACCAAGGTCCATCAAGCCCAGTATCCTGTTTCCAACAGTGGCCAATCTAGGTCGTACGTACCTAGCAGTTTCCCCAAAAGACACAGGTTCCTCAATGCTTGTACTGGGTCAAGCATTGATATCCTGGGTCCCTTCTTAATAATAGTTTATGGACCTTTCCTCCAGGAACTTGTTCAAACCTTTTTTAAACCCAGCTACACTAACAGCCTTTACTACATCCTCCGGTAACAAATTCCAGAGTTTGATTACACGTTGAGTGAAAAAATATTTTCTTTTATTAGTCTTAAATAGTTTACCCTGTAGCTTCATTGCATATCCCCTAGTCTTTCTATATTCTGAAAACGTAAACAATCGATTTACGTTTACCCGTTCCACTCCGTTCATTAATTTATAGACTTCTATCATATCTCCCCTCAGCCGTCTCTTTTCCAGGTTAAAGAGCCCTATCCTTTTTAGCCTTTCTTCATAGGAGTATCCTTCCATCCCCTTTACCATTTTGGTGGCTCTTCTCTGAACCTTTTCTAATAACGCTATATCCTTTTTAAGATACGGCGACCAGAAGAGAGCTTTTCGAAAATTGTAAAAACCCTTACTCATATTCATAACTCAGAAGAAAGTATTAGCATTAACCCAAAAACTCTCATGGAACATAAATTAAAATGACCAGATACTGGAGAGATCTCTCCTGTACAGGATGAAAATGATCTACCATATATGAATACTTGGCACAATTTTCATATGATTGACCTAAAATAACTAAAGAACAATCTCTAAAGTCATCACCACCACACATCCACTTGATCCATGTCCTGTTAATTGGATTAAGGTAAAATTTTATAGTTTGAGGCTAGTAGGGTGCCCTAGGTGGGTGTTTCAAAGTGACCCCTGAAGAGTAGTGTTTTAAATGCTTCTGAAATTCCTTGATATCTATTATAGCTCTCATGGTGTCTGGTAGGCTTTTCCAAAAGGTTGGCGCTGCTAGGGAAAGAGCTCTTGCTTGATGTAACATTGATAGTTTTAAGTGTATGATGAAGATGTCAATATAGTCTCTTAGATCTAGTGCTTGAGTTTGTAGCAATGAGTTTTTTGAGACTATCTGCAGATAAGTTATGGTTAATTTTAAATATGATCTTTATTATTTGAAAGTGAATGCAAGACATAATTGGAAGCCAGTGAAGTTGGAAGAAAAGAGGAGTTAGATGTTCATGCTTAGAGGAGCCTAGAATGATGCGAGTTGCCATATTTTGTGCAATCTGCAGAGGTCGGATAGTATGCTTGGGAAGACCAAGGTATATGAAATTACAGTAATCCAACAAAGGAGTTATGATAGCCTGACAGACTGGTCTGTGGTTGAGCATAAGAACATAAGATATGCCATACTGGGTCAGACCAAGGTCCAAGCCCAGTATCCTGTTTCCAACAGTAGCCAATCCAGGTCACAAGTACCTAGCAGTTTCCCAAAAAGACACAGGTTCCACAATGCTTGTATTGGGTCAAGCAGTGATACCCCGGGTCCCTTTTAATAATGGTTTATGGACCTTATTTCCAGGAACTTGTCCAAACCTTTTTTTAAACCTGGTTACACTAACAGCTTTTACTACATCCTACAGTAACAAATTCCAGAGTTTGATTACACGTTGAGTGAAAAAATATTTTCTCTTATTAGTCTTAAATAGGTTACCCTGTAGCTTCATTGCATGTCCCCTAGTCTTTCTATATATTCTGATAACGTAAACAATCAATCTACGTTTACCCGTTCTACTCCATTCATTAATTTATAGACCTCTATCATCTTCCAGGTTGAAGAGCCCTAAACATTTTAGCCTTTCTTCATAGGGGTATCCTTCCATCCCCTTTACCATTTTGGTGGCTCGTCTCTGTACCTTTTCTAATAACGCTATATCCTTTTTAAGATACGGCGACCAGAATTGCACACAATACTCAAAGTGCGGTCGCACCATGGAACAATACAGAGGCCTTAAAATATCCTTTGTTTTATTTTCCATTCCTTTCCTTATGATACCTAGCATTCTATTTGCTCTCTTGGCTGCTGCTGCACACTGGTCGGAGGGTTTTAACATGTTATGCACAATGACACCTAAATCTTTTTCCTGGGTGGTAGTGCCTAATGTGCATTACTTTGCACTTGTCCATATTAAATTTAATCTACCATTTGGATGCCCAGTCTTCCAATTTATTAAGATCCTCTTGCAATTTTCCACAATCCTCATGAGTTTTAAAAACTTTAGTTTTGTTCATCTGCAAATAGGTCATTTATGAATATTTCAAAAAGCAGCTGACACAGCACAGATCCCTGGGGTACTCCACTATTCACCTTTCTCCATTAGGAAAATTGACCATTTAGCCCTACCCTCTGCTTTCTATCTTTTAACCAGTTCCTGATCCACAATAGTACACTGCCTCCTATCCCATGACTTTTTAATTTTTGTCAAAAGTCTCTCATGAGGGACCTTGTCAAAGGCTTTCTGAAAGTCGAGATACACTATATCAACCGACTCACCTTTGTTTACCTGTTTATTCACACCTTCAAAAAAACATAACAGATCAGTAAGATAAGATCTTCCCTTGTCGGTTGTCTTCCTTTTTTTTTTTTTTTTTTTTTTTGTGCCATCAAGTCAGTGTTGGCTCATAGCGACCCAGCTACCTCTGGGTTTTCTTGGCAATGTATCACCGGAAATAGATTGCCAGCCTTTTCTTTAGAGGCAGTGGAGGGTAAAGTGACTTGCCCAAAGTTACAAGCAGTGCCAGTGAGAATTGAACCCTTGATCTTCTGGGTAGTAGGCAGTTGCTCTAACCATTAGACTACTCCTCTGTCTTCCATTAAGCCATGACTATCTACATGTTCAGTAATTTTGTTCTTTATTATGGTTTCTGTGTAGTTTGGTCATCTTCGTTTTTTGTCTTTCTCCATTTTCTTTCAGTTTTTCTCAGTTGGGTTTTGAGTTTCCGTAGGGTCGGAATGTACCAATGTGCCTTAGGTGGTCTTAGAGTATTTCCTCTGTGTGTTGTTTTCATGTATGCTACTGCAGCAAGAGAGTCATTCCAATTTTTTATAGATGATTCAAGTTCCTTATGTCGTTTTTTGTATATTTGGTAGGATTTGATCAAGGAAGTCGTCTTTATTAAATGGTTTTAATTTGCGTGCTGGGCATGTTTCATCTTTATTGGTGGTTTGTTGGAAGGAGGTGATGAGGGTAATGAGGAAGTGGTCAGACCATGGAACTGCTGTAATCCTGCGTTTTCTGCTTGCATTAGTTGAGTTGGAATTGAGGAATATGAGATTGTGTGTTGCTTTTTTCATGGGTTGGGGTGCTGACAATTTGGGTCCTCCATTGCTTCCATAGCTTCCAGGAATGTTGAGCATGTTTCTCTTGCACAGATGGGAGATTAAAGTCTCCGAGTATTATGTGTTCTTTCGTGCCTTTGTAGCCTTCTGAAATTTGTTTAAGGATATTTGAGAGGTCAGAGTTTGTTGATGGTGTTCTGTAGATTAGGCAGATCAGAAGATTTTTATTGGTGATTGTTAGAATGTCATCTTCTTCCAAACTTTGTCATAAGGTTCCGAAGGTGGAGGTTGGATCATGCTATTATGGTTACTTCTCCTTCCCTGGAGTGGGTGCTGGAGCAGTTGTATAGCTTGTATCCTTGGGATGTGATCTGGTTCATGATTACAGTGTCTGGGTCAAAGAGCCATACCCTGTGATACAGAGTATATCGATTTTCTGAGCTGTAATCCCTGACTAGGCAGCCTACAATACTAAGGACAGCCCTGCAGTTGAAAAAATTAGGAAGGACATCTGAGCAGAAAGGGCTATAGGAGGAGGAGGAACATAAGGGTGGGAGATAAAATACCATGATTTGGGTCCAGCATGTGGACCTGTGGAGGGCAAAGGAGGAGATGTGATGCAGGGGCAGGGTAGCATAGTCAAGCAAAGCAGCAGGTTAGATTGAATGAAGCCTCATGCATGCAGAGGAGAGGGGTATGACAGTGAGAGAGGTCAGGTAGGAGAGGGAGGCAGACCACATGGAGGGTAGGAGGAGAGAGGGGAGATGAAAGGTGAGGAGGGGCAGCACGTGAATGCAGCTAAATGTCACAGTACGTCGTGTGAAATGAAGGTGCTGATGGATAGGGAGAAGGGGGGGAGTGTGTGTGAGGACAGCAGGGATTCAAGTATCCATATTATAGTTATTTTGTGGCATGTATTTTTGGCAGTTTTGCTGATGTGGGATTGGAAGTTAATATTGGAGTCCAAAGTAATTCAAAGGTATTTTATCTCTTTCCTTATGGGTATACAATTTGGCATGGTGATTGATTGAGGGTGGTTAAAGGAAGTGTTAGTGTGATAAGGGCTTCAGTTTTATTGTAATTGATAGACTGGTTATTGTGAGAGAGCCAGCTAGTCATTTCTTGTAGGCCGGTAACTATTGTGTAATCAGGTTTTTCCAAATTAATTGGAGTGTAAATCATGTTGTCAGTATACACAGCATATAGGATGTATTTTTTTGATGTCACAGATGGGGCAAATATAGAGGTTGAAGAGTTGAGCAGATAGATACAAACCTTGTGGTACTCCTTGTGTGAAGGTGAAGGTAGATGAGGTGATTGTGCCTGCTCTGACTAGTTTGCTGCCTATTTGAAAGGTATGTTAACCCATCTCAGAGTCAAGATTTTAAGTCCAATGTGACTGAGTCTTCACAGGAGGATGCTATGGGAAACAGTGTCAGAGGCTGCAGATACATTAAGAAAGATAAGGAGGAAGCCCATTTTCAGATCATCAATCCCTCTTATTAGATTGTTGAGGAGTACTATTAACAATGATTCCACACTGGTTGCAGCGAAACCCAAATTGGTAGGGGTCAAGAGGGGCATGAAGATCGTGTTCCTAAAGTGATAATAGACTGCCTTCTCGAGTACCTTTGCGAGGAATGGGAAGCTTGAAATTGGACGGTATGCTGAAGAGTCGCCTTTGATATGGGAGGCAGTTTTGAGGACTGGGCGGATGGTTGCTAGTTTGAGACTGGGGCACATAACCCATTATTAGAGAAGAACAGACTAACTTGTGGATGTGTTTGGAGAACACATCCTTAGTAGAGTTTATCTATGTGACCGAGCAGGGGTCAGTTGGAGAGGTTCTGGTATTAAGTTTAACTATAGTAGTTGTGAGTAGTTCAATGGTAGGAATAGTAAATTTCTCCCAAGTGAACACTGGTGGTTTGTATTCTGTGAGTGAATCAAAGATGTGAGCGTTGTAATTTTGAAGACAATTATGTTTTGCAATCAGGTAGTTTGCATATACTTGAGGGCTAATGGCCTTGTTTTCGGGAGGGGTGGACTTTTTAGCGCAGGATCAAACAAGTTCAACTAGTTCTCTGCGTCTATTAGTTGACCAAAGTATTAGGTTAGTGTGGTACTCAACATTTGCAGCAATTAATTAGGTTGTTATAGTTTTGCTGTATATCCTGGTATAGTTAAAGTGTGGTTTGGGTTTTGTTCCTTCAGCTCCTCTCGATTTTACAGAGATGTCTTTTAGCTGGAATATCCTGGTTAATTAGCCTACTCTATCATTTGACAGTCTTGATGAACATACTTTCCTGAAACTTTAGAGACTTTGATAAATCAGTCTTTGAACCATAATTTGTCTGACTTCAGAAGATGTTTTTCCTCTTTAAATATTTGTTTTTGAATCATTGTGTGAAGTTTTTCCCCAGATGTGGCTAAGACTTTTGGTTGTACAGCGCTGCATGTGTGGCGCTTTACAAGTGTTTAATAGAAGAAGTAGTAGCAGAAGGAAAGGTAGTCACTAGGTCAATAAAGGCACAGACAAGTGTTTGGTTTCTTTTAAAAGTGCTATGTAAATATGATTTTTTTTTATAGAGACTCAATATATTTTCTATGATAATCAGCTATTTTTCCATACTGAGAAATGTGTCTTTTTCATTTGTCTTCTTCTGTGACCCCCCTGTTTTCAAGGATCTTTTGGCTCACTTGAGGAATTCATGACTTGCAAGTACTCATACACTTTTATGCAATTAATAATGGCTTGGATTTTCCTTTTTTATTTTGCTTGAATTAATGTGTCATATATTAGCCCCTGTTTAGTTTGTGGGCGGGATAATACATTGCAGTGCAAGCGTAAATGCTTTTCCTTTTTTTTTTTTTGTAGTTCATTTTCTTTTCTTGGTGTTTTTTTCTTACAAAGAGAGGTTTCTTGTATATACCGATTCAAAAATTTCAATAAGTGCAGAATTTAAAAAAATAAATATGTAGGAGGGAAGCCTTGAACTGTCTGGAACTTTGTATGCTTTCTTTTGGAGTCCTGGTCACCACAGGGAGGAGGAGTAATACCACCAACATCACTTTCTGCTGGGGTTAAATCACCTGCTCTCCGTGGGACGCGGCCATGTGTGCATGTCTGAAGGAGCTTGTCCTAAGGGGCATGACCTGCCCCTTGGAGCCCCTTCGGAGCCTGGAGGAGCTGAATGGTTTGTGGCGAACTGATGGGTAAGAGGAAAAAAAAAATCTTGCCTTCCGCTGGTTTAAAGCGGTTAAGGTTGTTGGTCCAATGGATCGCCATTTGCAGTTGGTAACAATAGAGGGACCTTCTGTGGACTTGGACCTTTCCTTGAAATGTGAGTACAATTTCGGACATTTCTTCCTCTCATTTCTGAGGATCTAACCCCGCCCAGTCAGATGGGATTGGTAAAAAAGGTGGACGTTTCCCCTGGTATGGACCCAGGGGTTAGCGTTGGGCCTCAGTCTACCTTGCCAGAGACCTCTGAGTTGACTCAACCTTCCTCAATTACTATGGATGGCAATTCCTTCTCCTTTCATGTATTTTTCTGATATCCCAATGGTGTCTGTTCTAAACGATGTTATGTTGCGTGACATCTGGAAAGTGGTGATGCGCACAGAGGTTTCTCTGGCCATCCCTCACAGATATTTCACATTTTTCTGTTGGGGTAGTGAATAAGATGATGGAGCAAGATAATAAGATTACTGAATGTAAGACATCCTTGGCTAAGTTGGGGGGGCCAATATGATTTGGCTCAAGCTTCTCTTTCTTCTTTTATACGGGACAATACGGTAATTCATCATTAGATCGAGGCTTTGGAGAATCAAGCTCGGGTTAAAAATTTACGATTCCTTATTTTTCCTTGTACACACTATTTATCCCATATTCATTTTTGGAAATACCTTCAAGAGATTTTATTGATTAATGACGTAGATGCTATTAAAGTTTCTAATATTTACTATATTTCTCAGGGGGTAAGGGCCAAGGGACAGGAGGGGGAAGAGCTTGTGCATCTCTCCCCTCCTGAAACTCTTGATTTATCATCTTTTTTTGAAGTCATCTTCAGATATTATTTCTACCTGAGCTACATTAGTTGGTTGTTTTGCTTCTTTGCTTGATAAAAATATAATGAGGCTAGCTTTTTTTTTTTTTTTTTTTTTTTTTGCAAAATATATTTTCTGTGGTAAAACTATACAGATTTTTCCTGATGTTTGTAAAACTACTCCGACTTTATTTTGTTTGCTCTCTATCTGGCTTTGTAAATGAGGGTTTGCGATGTTAGTTTTTCAGGGCTCTGAGAGATGTTTTTCTTTATTCACTGTGATTTCGTTGGATACAGGCTTTCCTCTTGATGTGGACTGATGCTTGCAAACTTTCCTACTTTATTATTTAATAAAGAACATTCCAAATTAAAAAAATAAATATGTGGACATAAATAAAGGCTAAAAACTGATTTACCACACGTACTTGTTTGTTCTCTAAAGCCTGCAGCTTAGAATCACCGAAGAGCACGCAGCTTATACAGACAGGTCTTTTAACTCCTGGTAAAGCACTGTCCTAACGGTGGTGCTGGATACAATATAGACATTTAGAGAGTGCATGCCCGTGTTCATTGCCTGGTGCTGCAAGGAGGACTACCCCATTAAGTCGAGCAACTCTCATCTGCAGCCTCAGCCTTTTTGTGAGAATGGTAGGGACTGCACACTTTGTTTACAGATCCACTCTGTGCTGCTAGAGTGAGAGTGATCACAACCTATTCATTCTCCACAATATTCTTAGGGTCACGATCCCAGTATTTTTCTAGTACATCCAGTGTTTTCAGTTGATGAGCCTTATTGTGCCTTTCTGTATATAGGCCTTTCAGCATCAGCATATCACAGCCAGCACCGAGATGTATAACCATTTCTAGTCCTGTTCTATCGAATCTACATTTGTCTGTTTTACAATGTTTTTTCTTCCTTGCTGTGAACCATCTTGTCTGTAGTACTCAAGCCTGTGCTACAGCTAGTATCAATCTGTCGTTCTTAGGTTTAAGGTTATCTTTTTAAGCATTCCTGTGTCAGGTTTTAGTCAATGTCTGCTTCCTGAAGTAATACTTTGGGGCCTGTTTACTAAAGACCTTGCTGGTCATGCTCATTTGCGCCATAAATCTAGCACAGAGACCTATGCCAACTTCAGGAGGCGTGTGCGTCCATCCCTCTGCCATTGGTGCATGCCTCACACATGGAACAGTACAATCCAGCAGATGGATGCACCCATTAAGGCGGCATTAAGTGTGCCCATGCTAACAGCAACATTTGCAATTAGCGTACACCCATAATGCCAGCACTAACCATGATGCGCCATCAACACCCATGCTCTACTCCTAACTCGCCCAGTCTCCACCCAATTGCATACTATCCAGTTAGCATGCATGGTGTGCTTTTTATCATGTGTTAAACCCCACACTAACTGTTAGCACTCTAGTAAATATGTTCCTTTCTTATTTCCCACTGTGTTTGTGCATGTGCCCCTTATTTTATCTTGTTTGCTGATCTTATTCTTTAAAAAGCTTTTTCTGTTTCTTTGCAAATTCTGTTGCTATTTCCATATGCAGGTGAATTCTCACTTATTCTTTCTATGCCTTGGAATGCTTGTCTAAGTTTAAGAATGTAGACATTCTGGATGTTTACTTTCGTACTTCCAATATTTTTTCTTATTTGGGACATTGATGCTGCTAAGTATAATTAAATAGTAACATAATATATGACGACAAATAAAGACCAGTATGGTCCATCGTGTCTGGCCAGTAAGTTGGCTAAAGTGGTTGTACCTGTGCGTCATGTAGGTTCATCCCCTCAATTTTTGAAATATAAAAGAGATTTAAGTTTTGATTTTATCTTCTTACCCAATTAGAGGCTTTAAAACCCTTTCCAGGCCGAGCCCAAAACTCTCGGGATCCAAATTTCTGACTAAATATTCCTATCAAATGGTATATGATACATGACCATAGCAGAAGGAAAATCACTATTAGAACATATTGAATAAGATGGGTACAATTTTCCTGAAATATGCAAAAATTAACCCGGCTGCAGAATGTGGATTAAAAATTTAAAGTAGGCCTTCAAAGGGTTTAAGGAACATATACCACCCTCCCAGCAATATAAGAAGTGAAATATCTAGGAATCGTACTTGATAAATCCCTTGGCATGTCATCACACACAAAACAAATAGCTAGAACTGTATTCTTTAAGTTAAGAACCGTATAGCACCTCAGACCCCTCCTAGACATCCATGATTTCAGAACTGTAGTACAAGCACTAGTCATATCCCATTTTGACTACTTTAACAAACAGCCTGTTGCAGGAAATACCCAAGAAAAACCTAAACATCCTTCAGATGACTGAAAATGTCACTGCAAGAATTATAATTAAAGCACGCCTAGCTGACCACGTTACCCCCATCTTATATAATCTTCATTGGCTCCCGATAGCTAGTAGAATAAAATACAAAATAACAACCACATTCAAGTTATTCAACAACCTTGCCCCCTTCTTTCTTACATTACTATTGGAAACGCAAACAGACACTAGAAATAGAAGAAAAAGTAACCAGAATGTCGTCCTAGTACCAACGGCCATACGCAAGATTAAACAAGCAATAGAGCATTTTCATACATAGCTCCCATATTATGGAACATGCTACCAGAACAACTAAGATCAATCGAAGACTTTCAAACCTTCAGAAAAGAATTAAAGACCCTGCTATTCAATGAACCCTATAATAGCCATAACTTCAACGGTAACCATTACACAATCAACATCCCCTCCACCAATGCACCCCCACCCTCCCCACAGAATCAGTTACTACCCCCCAGTCAGCAACATAGCAAGTATCCTTGTTAATGCTTATAGCGATATGTATATATGTTTATACATTGAACTTTTTACATAGAACAGTATCAAACTGGTAATAGTTTCTATGTAACTTGCTAGTTTCAATGTAAATAGCCCCTGATCTTTGGAAGGGGCGGTATAGAAAGACGTTCCAAATAAATAAATCCACTGTTTCTCCAGGACCAAGCAGGAAGTCAGTCCTCACATATGGGTGACGTCGGCGCCGACGGAGCCCTCGCGGAGCAATTTTCCCCAGCTTTCAAAGAAAGCCTTTGGGAATTGCAGCGCGCATGCGCGGTCGCCTTCCCACCCAAGGGTGCCATCTTAGCCAGTCTTCTTTTTTCCGCGGAGCCCTACAGACGTACCCGTCGTGTCCCCGCGAAAAAGTTGATTTTTACTCATAATTTTCTCTTTTTTCCTTCGGTTCGACGCCGGTCTTTTTCCCGCCCGGACTCGCGACGCCGGTCACGAGTCCTCTTCTTCTTTTTCGGTTTTTCTGACTTAGTCAGTTTCGTTTTCGGTTTTTCCCTGGCAGCCCGGTCCTTTGACCTCGCCGGGGCCCTTTTTCCCCCGATGGCTGCCAGTGGTTTCAAGCGGTGTGGTCAGTGTGACCGAAATATGTCACTAACTGACACACACGACAATTGCCTCCGCTGCCTGGGCCCGGATCATGAAGAAATGATCTGTGGGCCCTGCGGCAAAATGTCCTCCAAAGCGTTGAGAAGTCGGCGGGATCAGCGGGATAGGATCTTCGCTGACCCCAGCCGTACCCGGACCTCGTCGGAGGCCTCCGCGTCCAGAGGTTCCAGCTCGGACCGTCGCCGGAGTTCCTCCGACAGGGGTTCTCCCTCCGGGGACCATCGACGGAAGGTGAAACCCACGAGGGCGGCGTCGGTGGACGCTCCTGGCTCCGCGAGGGCCAGGTCGCATAGCCCCGATAGCCGTCCCGGGTCCTTGGAGAAGGAGCACCTCTCGAAGCGACCTCGCCTGGAGTCGGAGCTGCCTGCTCGGGTAAGTCCTGTGGTCCTCCTGGACTCGCCTCCGAGACCGACGCCGTCGGGGCCCGAGTCGGGGGCTGCTGGGTCACCTGAGCTCGGACTCAGGTTGACGGCCTTGGAGAGCAGACTGTCTGCCTTCATGGACCAGCAGCGGGCACTGCTCGCTGGCCTCGCTGGCGCCGCTGCCCCGACCGCCGGGACGTCGACGTCTAAGTCGACCCCGGAGACCGAGCCGATCCTCGAGTCCATGCGAACTCGAGTCGATCCTCGGTCGAGGTCACCCTCGGCCTCCCGTTCGGGACCGAGGTCGCCGACGCCGACTCCCTCGGCGTCGGGGCGGCAGGTGCCGCGCCCTGCCCGGGCCGACCCCACCGATTCCTCGTCAGAGTCGGTCTGGGAGTCTGAAGAGGAAGAGTCACCTGATTCTTTTCGGACTCGGTGTGTCCCCTCGGACTCACCTGAGTCCGAGCCTCGGAAGCAGTCCCCCCCGGAGGATGCCCGGTTCTCGGACTTCGTCAGGGATATGGCCAAGGCTTTGGCCTTCCCTGCGGATCCCGAGGAGAAGCCTCGAGCCGAAGAGCTCGACGCCCTCCAGTATGACTCTCCCGCCAGGGAACACTTTACTGTACCGGTTCCTCCCATGCTGGAACGACTACTCTTCCGCATGTGGGAGAGTCCGGCCTCCTCGCCGGTCCTGAGCAAGCGGGTCGATTCTATCTATCGAGTCCGCAAGAGCCCTGGCTTCCAAAAAGCACAGCTACCACACCATTCCATGGTAGTGGAATCGGCCATGCATCGTCTTAAGAGCCAGAAGATGCACTCCTCGGTGCCTCCTGGCAGGGAGGCCCGTAACCTGGATGGCCTTGGTAAGAAGTGTTTCCAGGGCTCTATGCTTGCGTGTCGTGTCCAGACCTACCAGCTATACATGGGCATGTATCTCCGAGACCTGGCTAAAGAGCTAGCCGGATTCTCCGCTGGTTTGTCCGAGGAACCCTTGCGGAGGTTCCTGGCCTTGTCCTCTGGCATTCGGGAATGCTCAAAATTCATATCCCGAGCAGCCTATGATGGCTTTGAAGCATCGGCTCGAGTGGCCGCAGCCGGCATCGGTGCCCGCCGACAGGCTTTGCTTCAGTCGTCTGACCTTGAGCCCTGGGTGCAGGACAAGTTGGTCGATGTCCCCTGACGAGGCGAAAACCTCTTTGGCAAGCCCATGGCTGAAAAGGCTGCACAAATCGAGACGGAGACTCTCACCAGGACTAGGCTTTCTAGGAAGACCTCCGCCCCTTCCCAGAAAAAGAAGGGCTCGGGAAAGAAGTCCTTTTACCCGAGAAAGGCGGCTGCCTACAAACAATACCCCCAATATCAGGCCCCTGCAGCTCCCCAACAGGGCCAGCAGGCCAAGGGACGGGGTAACGGGTCCCGTAGGCAGCAAGCCCCCAAGCCTGCACCACCAGCCCCTGCTCAGCAGGGTGGGGGCTTTTGACTCCTTAAGCATAGCCTCTCCCCCTCCGCTGGTTCCTCCCAGCACCGGAGGCCGGCTGGTTCACTTCGCCCACAGGTGGTCCAGCATCACCTCAGATGCCTGGGTGCTTCAAGTCGTGAGAGAAGGCTATCTTCTCCACTTCCACCAGGTCCCTCCCTCCTATTTTCCGGGAGAACCTCCACGACTCCCTCTGCACAGGGAATTACTCCTTCAGGAGTTAGCAGGTCTTCTACAGGAACAGGCAGTGGAACCGGTGCCCCACCACCTGAGAGGTCAAGGCTTTTATTCCAGGTATTTTCTAGTACCAAAAAGGACAGGAGGCCTCAGACCCATCCTGGACTTGCGCAACCTCAACAAATTCCTCGTGCGGGAAAAGTTCAAGATGCTTACCCTTGGAATCCTTCTGCCCTACCTCCAGCAGGGAGATTGGCTATGCTCCTTGGATCTAAAGGATGCCTACACGCACATCCTCATCCACCCAAGCCACCGCCAATACCTAAGGTTTGTGGTGGCAGGAAATCATTACCAGTACAGAGTACTGCCCTTTGGCCTGTCCTCCGCACCGCGAGTCTTCACAAAATGTCTCGCGGTGGTGGCGGCCCATCTCCGGCTTCACGGCCTCTGTCTTTCCGTATCTCGACGACTGGCTCATCAGAGCAGCGTCCGCTCGGAGGTCACCAACGCCACACGCCGCACGGTGACTCTTCTGCAGTACTTGGGCTTTGTTATAAACTTCGCAAAGTCCACTTTGCTCCCCTCACAGGATCTCGAGTTCATCGGCGCAAGGCTGCACACTCCTCAGGCACGAGCGTTCCTACCGCTCGACAGGGCTCAACGGCTCATGGACCTAGCCTACCGTTTTCGCAGCCAGCCCCTGGTCTCCGCCAGGCGCTTCCTGAGACTACTCGGCCATATGGCTTCCACCGTCCATGTGACCCCCAATGCCCGCCTGAATATGCGGCCTGCTCAATGGTGTCTCCGCAAGCAGTGGCAACAAGCCACAGGCGGCCTAGCAGACCTAGTGCGCGTCTCCGAGCCGCTGATCTCGTCTCTCCAGTGGTGGCTTCATCGGCCGAACCTGGTACTCGGCATGCCTTTCCAGTCACCTCAGCCGGCCCGGGTGCTGACGACAGATGCATCCCTCCTGGGCTGGGGAGCACATTGCCAAGGGGCACGTACTCAGGGCCTCTGGACCACGTGGGAGTCTGCTCAGCAGATCAACTTCCTGGAGCTCAGAGCGATCCGCCTGGCTCTCAAGGCCTTCTCCCACCTGACCTCTCACCAGTCCGTCCTTGTCCAGACGGACAATCAAGTTGCCATGTTCTACGTGAACAAGCAGGGGGGCACGGGCTCCTTCCTTCTCTGTCGGGAAGCACAGAAGCTCTGCTCTTGGGCCGTCAGTCACGGCGTTCTTCTCAAGGCAGTTTATCTCCCAGGCCAAGAAAATTGCCTGGCGGACAAACTCAGCAGGATCCTCCAGCCGCACGCGTGGCGCCTGGATCCCTTGGTAGTTCAGAAGCTCTTTCTAAAGTGGGGCCTCCCCACGATGGATCTCTTTGCCAGCCCTCTCAACCGGCAACTTCCTCGCTTCTGCTCTCGTCAGCCACATCCCCTTCGAGTTGCGGCAGACGCTTTTCTACTCTCATGGTCGGAGAGCCTTCTGTACGCTTTCCCTCCCATCCCGCTAGTCTCTCGGACTCTTTTCAAGGTTCTCCGAGACAAAGCCTTCATGATCCTGGTGGCCCCTCGCTGGCCCAGACAGCCGTGGTTTCCACTCCTGCTGCAATTAGCGGTAGAGGATCCATTCCCTCTGGGGTTACAACCGGATCTCCTCACTCAGGATCAGGGGTCTCTGAGAGATCCGAGGTTGGGGTGTAGCAATCTAATGGCCTGGCTGCTGAGAGGGTAGTCCTTGCTCCCCTTCTTCTGCCGGCAGAGGTGGAAGAGGTCGTCCTAGCTTCTCGGCGACCTTCTACCCGCAAATGCTACGCCCTTAAATGGCGTCGCTTTTCCGTTTGGTGTACCCAACAGTCTCAGGATCCCTTCTCCTGCCCGGTGTCGGTGATCCTGCAGTACTTGCTATACCTCTCTAATCTGGGACTTAAGTCCAACTCCGTCAAAGTTCACCTCAGTGCTCTTTCAGCACATCATGTGCCGGTGGACGGCAGACCTCTTTCCAGCGACCCTCTTGTAGCGAGGTTTCTCCGAGGTCTCCTTCTGCTTAAACCACCTCTGCACCCGCCAGCGCCTGACTGGGATCTGAATGTGGTTTTACAGCGGATCATCTGTCCGCCTTTTGAACCTACCTGTTCTCTCCGTTTTCTTTCTTGGAAAACATTGTTCTTGATAGCCCTCACTTCCGCTAGACGCGTAAGTGAATTGCAGGCCCTCGTGTCTGATCCCCCTTACACTCGGTTCTACAAAAATAGGGTAGTCCTACGGACTCACCCAAAATTTCTTCCAAAAGTGGTCTTCCCTTTTCACATCAATCAGGAGGTGGTACTTCCGACCTTCTTTCCCAGACCACACTCCAGCCGAGCTGAAACGGTCCTCCATACCCTGGACTGTAGAAGGGCATTGAACTTCTACCTTGACCGTACACGGGAGCACCGTAAAGCTGCTCAGCTTTTTGTGTTTTTTGACCCCAATAAATTGGGGCTCCCGGTCTCCAAGCATACTCTGTCCATCTGGGTTACGGACTGTATCACTTGGGCTTATGGGGCAGCCGGACTCTCCTTGGAAGGTCGAGTCACGGCTCATTGCGTTCGGGCAAAGGCTACGTCAGTGGCTTACCTCCGCTCTGTTCCGCTGGCAGACATCTGCCGGGCCGCTACTTGGTCTTCGAGCCAGACTTTTGCGGTCCATTACTGTCTCGAGAGGGAGTCCCGCAGGGACAGTGCTTTCGGACAGGCAGTCCTCCGTAATCTCTTTGAGGTCTGAGCAACTCCTACCCTCCATCCCGGATGTGGGCTACCGGTGGGTAATAATTCAGCGAAGATTCCTTCCTTCTGTGCTGCTGAGCTAGAGGGAGCTCATTTTTGTGCTTAGGGTCTCCGGTAGCCTTAAGCTTGGGAGTCCCATATGTGAGGACTGACTTCCTGCTTGGTCCTGGAGAAAGCGTAGTTACTCACCTGTAACAGGTGTTCTCCAGGAGCAGCAGGAATCAGTCCTCACAACCCTCCCTCCTCCCCTTGGAGTTGCAATCATCTGCTTAAGTTTTTTGCAAATTTTTTATGCTGTCTTTTTTAGCTATGTCATCTGACTGGCTAAGATGGCACCCTTGGGCGGGAAAGGCGACCGCGCATGCGCGCTGCAATTCCCAAAGGCTTTCTTTGAAAGCTGGGGAAAATTGCTCCGCGAGGGCTCCGTCGGCGCCAACGTCACCCATATGTGAGGACTGATTCCTGCTGCTCCTGGAGAACACCTGTTACAGGTGAGTAACTACGCTATCTCTGTCCTATGCCATTTTGAATTCAGTCACTGTTTTTGCCCCTGCCACCTCCCATCAGGAGGACATTCCAAGCATCCACCACCCTTTCAATGAAAAAATATTTGCTGGCGTTGCTTTTAAGTTTATTTCCATGCAGCTTCATTTTATGCCCTCTATTGTTAGTTTTCCCTCCGTTAAAGGTTGGTTTGTTCATTAATACCCTTCAAGTATTTAAATATGTGTGTATGTATGTGTATGTATGTATATATATATGTATGTATGTGTGTGTGTGTGTATATAATATAAAATCTTCTGTAAGGCGCATGCTTCCTTTTGGCTTTCGAAATGTATGGTCTCTGCATGAGAGATTAATTTGTATGTCCAGTTTTTAAAGATATTTATGGGGCCATTCTACAGTTGCAAACTGATGGCTTGTATCTTTTTCTGTGCTGTTAAAGCACTTTTCATATCGCTCTCAATCTTCTGTAGTAATCTTACTTTCAACCTGGAAAAGAGTCGGCTGAGGGGAAATATGATAGAGGTCTATAAATTAATGAATGGAGTGGAACGGGTAAGCGTAGATAGATTGCATGCCCCCTGGTCTTTCTATATTCTGATGACAAAACAATGAAGCTACAGGGTAAACTATTTAAGACTAATATTTTCACTCAACGTGTAATCAAACTCTGGAATTTGTTACCGGAGGATGTAGTAAAAGCTGTTAGTGTAGCTGGGTTTAAAAAAGGTTTGGACAAGCTATTGATGATAAATTGTCCTCTACTTTGAGTTCTTTATGTGAATTTTCTTCTGAAACTGTATCTTCTCTACAGCAGTTGGATAAAAAGATTTCTCGTGTTGATAATTGTATTCGGTTAGAATCACAGGTTCTTCCGCTACATTCAGCTAATGTGGTAGGGATCAAAGATTCTTTAGTGCTACATACTAAGGTGGAAGCTCTTGAAAATGCTTCTCGTTCTAGCAACCTTCGCCTTTTGAATTTTCCTGTTACTTCCTTGTTAGCGCCAAAAATTCTTTTGGACAAATACCTGAAGTGTTGCTTTTGAAAGATCCTATTGAAGTGTCTAATTTATATTATATTCCTCATAGCACTAAGCGTATTGATCCCGTAGAAGGAGGTCTTGATATTATTGAGCCCACTATTTCCAATCTTACGGCATTCTTGGAGGATTCTTTGGAGGTGATAAATTGGCGGTCCACCTTAGTGGTCACTTTGAAATCCTTGGATTGTAAAGCTCTTATTCTAAAAGCCTTTTTTAAATTCAAGATGGCTACTTTTTGTGGACATAGAATTAACATCTTTCCTGATGTGTCTCGTAGCACCCAACTCAGGCGCAGGCTTTTTTTTATCTTTAAAGCCTTGTGTCCTGCAGTTGGGTGCTACTTTTTTTCTCCGATATCCCTGTAAGTGTGCCGTAACTTTTGAAGGTTCCACTTATATTTTTACAGATGTCACTCATTTGGAGAAGTTTATTCTGGATAGGCAGGGTACAGTAGTGGAGCGTGAGGCAGAGTAGTTATGATTTACCTCCTAGTTTGTGGGCTGTTTAGCCTTGTTTTCCTTTGTTTTTCTTTTTCCTTTTCTTATTCATACCCAGGTTCCAATGATGTGGACTTTATCAATTTTTTTTTCCTGGTTGTTGTATTACTACATTGTATTCATTTCCATGATTGATTGTCTTGTACTTTTCTTTTGGTTGGTTGTTATACTGATTGAAAATCTAATAAAAAAAAAGAGGTCTATAAATTAATATTCTGATGACAAAACAATGAAGCTACAGGGTAAACTATTTAAGACTAATATTTTCACTCAACGTGTAATCAAACTCTGGAATTTGTTACCGGAGGATGTAGTAAAAGCTGTTAGTGTAGCTGGGTTTAAAAAAGGTTTGGACAAGTTCCTGGAGGAAAGGTTCATAAACCATTATTAAAAGGGACCCATGATATCGCCGTTTGACCCAATACAAGCATTGTGGAACCTGTGTCTTTTGGGGAACCTGCTAGGTACATATGACCTAGATTGGCCACTGTTGGAAACAGGATACTGGGCTTGATGGACCTTGGTTGACCCAGTATGGCATATCTTATGTTCTTATGTTCTCTCAGTTTGTGCTGCATTGTTGCACTTTCATTTACCATTAGAAGGTCAGTATTCAGTGGCACAGTCACCACTATAGGTATGAGATATATATTTAGGAAATAATTTTATAAAGTATGTTTTGCATATATATGCCAGTATACTTGGGTAAAGGTGTGCGCAGTAGTATTAGGTGAATATGTTAATATGACTTTAGAGTAGGCGTGTTTGGGGGAGGAGTGTGTATGGAGCACGTGTGGCATGAAAATGTAGGTACATATTTTACCCACTAACATTTGTCTGTGGCTTGAATCTAGCTTCATTTCTGCTGGATTTGTGCTAGTATTTTAAAGGCACCAATGTGTCTTTATAAAATGGGCTAAAAATAGGCACCACATGGCCTTCACACATTGACTACCTGTTATAACATTACCTCTAGGAGGTATAAAGTTCAATAGGTGCCTATATTGGGGTATTTTACAAACACCCACAAGTACCTAAGAGATCCTTTTTACTAAAGGTTTTAACGTGTGTTAATGAAGTTAATGCATATTAACTGTCCACAGCCCTTTTGGGGTCTGTTTACTAAAGTGCTTTAGGCTTTTGCAGCTAGCGCAATAAATGAGTGCAGAGTGTGTGGCGTTAAATACAAAAGCTGTAAGTTATCTATGGGGGATGTGCACAGCATTCCCTCAGCAGATAACAAACCAAAAATGCAGAACGCAGCCTAGAATCAGCTAATGCCTCCCATTGAGATGGTTACCACGCATTGCAGACATGTCCACTCTGCCCTAATCCCACCCATCCATGCAGATAACATGCTTTCTGCAGATAGTACAGAAAATTGCTGCATTTCCTACACTTTGCAGCCATTATCTGTTAGCGCACTTACAAAATTGGGCCCATAGGTACCCCACTTCTGCACCACACACACAAGACAACTTACCTCTTTACTGCGCACACACAAGACCACCCTCTGTACCACACGCACAGATGCACACCCCAGCTCCACACCATGCACACACGTGTACCCCATCTCCAAAACATGCGCACTCACATGCACACACAGGCATCCCACCTCTACACGCACACGCACACTAAACAATCCACCTCCGCACTGCACGTACAGACACACAGAGACACCTCACCTCCAACTTGCATTCGCACACGTGCAAGCACACAGGCGCCCTTCTACACTGCCTGAGCTGTCGCACGCTTTCTGAAGATAGACACAAATATATAGATAACACCAGTTATAAAAATGCTTTGTACAGCCCCTGCTACCATAAGATGTACTTTTATGCTCTTTGAAATCTTCCTCCTCTTCGCCCCGACATGAATTTGCACTTGGAGGAGGGGATTACATGCTGTTTTGTCATGCTAGTGTGCTCCTTTCAACTTTGGTTTGTTTGTTTTTGGGGGGGGGGTTCAGTTTACCAGGTCATGGTGGAGAGATGTTAACTAAACCAAAAGTTGGGCCAGAACACGTCAAGTTGTTTTTTTTAACCTGGTGTCCAGCTTGTTTGTTTACTTTTCACCATTCCACAGTTTTGATGTTTGCTTTTTGCAAGTTCTCCTGTAGGCAAGGTAGCCATTCTGCTTCTCGGTTGTGTTCTATCTGGCCATCATATAAATTTCTCCAGAATTTCTCTGTTTCAGCTTTAGTAGGTTTATTTATTTATTTATTTATAGTCTCTTATATACCGTGCTATTCAGCATCAGCGCGGTTTACAATGAACATGAATTTACACATTTCCGATGGTACTTTGTGTTTACAGATGAACAGGTAGTATAACTTGTAAATTGTAGTTACCCCGGTTATCCAACATAATCTTGATCTAATTATTGGTTTCAGTCATGGGAGTTTTGCGTGGCTTGTGAGGTTGGTGCCTCGCCTGCGTTGGTTACCGGATAATACAGGAGGAAGAGGTGGTGTTTCAAGGCCTTTCTGGATTGGAGTAGATCTGGGATTGCTCGGATGCCGTGAGGGAGGCTATTCCAGCATCTTGGAGCACAGGTTGCATTTTAGCTATACTTTCTTTGTTTTCAGTGTAGTTTTTCTGTTGACTGCATTGAAAAGGTACAAATTATTCTTTCTTCCTGAGTCGTGTCTGTCATCTTGCTAGTCTTTTGTCATTCTTGATTAGATTATTGGTGTAATTTTTAAAAGGCATTTTCATTGGTAGAGCCATGTTTTATGTGCAGAAATAACATTTTATAAAATTTCTGGACTATATGAGGGTAATTTTTATAAGATGTCGTGTGTGTGTGAAGGGCACCTAGGTGCCAATTTTGGGTTGTTGGGGTTTTTTTTTCATAAAATTGACCACAAAAACGGCTGAAATTGTGGCATGTACTAAAGCCACATACATTTTATACCAGGTTGGAAGATGGTGAAAATGTGTACGTGTGCAAGTGAAGAAAGCATGCAGAGCGTTGTTCATGGAATTCTTTCCAACTTGTGTGTGGGTTTGTGTATGTGCGCGTGTATATACCCATCTGTTTGTATCTGCATTGCCTGTGTGTGTCTTGTGAATGTGGTGCCTGTCTGTGTATGTGTGCATGCAGCATGCACGCATATGTTTTGTATGTTAACCTGTGTGTGTGTTTGTGTTATAGTATATGTGCTTACACTGTATGTGTGTATGTTCTGTGTGTGTGATTGGGAGAGGAGATAAGAGGGGAGGGCTGTTTGACAGGTACAATTGCATAATTATGTTACCGTGAATCAGTGTTAGTATGCTGCAGCTCTTGGAACTGCTTTTCCTAAAGAAATGCATTGAGGCATTTTTTGGGGAGGATGGAGGTTTATTTCTCTTCCATCTCCCACCATCCCAGAAACTATAGCACGGAGCAGGAACTTAATATGATTCGGAGACTTGTCCAAACCTTAGTTCTTTCGTCTTTGGACTACTTCAACAGTCTATTCTTTGGGCTTCCATCATATATCATGCAACCTTTGCAAGTAAAACAAAATTCAGCTGTGCGGTTAATCACAAATAGTAGGAGATTTGAAAAGATTACTACCCATTGGTTTAGCTAGCAGGTCACGGATCATATACAAAGTTATTATTCTAGTGTTTTTAAGTCATTAAATCATAGAGCCCCCTCGGTTTGTCCATGGCTTTGAGGGTCTATTGTCCTCCAAAGAGGCTTTGCTTTTAGATGTTCCACTGTTCCGGCGTATTCATTTTCAGGTTTTTCAGGACAGAATGTTTTCTCTGGCAACGTCAAGGCTTTGGAATGCTTTGCCAGTGGAATTATGAAACATGTCTGATATTCTGGTGTTTCGTAAAACATTGAAGGCCCATCTGTTCTGCCAGGCCTGTCTTCTTTATAAAGTAAGACTGTAAATGTAATTTCAGGCATGTAAGGTACTTATGGCAGCATTTACAGGCTTGATATGGCGTTGTTTTTATGTGGTAGTACTGTGGTCTTGGAGTGGAGGAGTAGCCTAGTGGTTAGAACACTGGCTTGGTAATCAAGCAACCAGGGTTCAATTCCCACTAGCACTCCTTGTGGCCTTGGGCAAGCCACTTAACCCTCCATTGCCTCGGAAGAAAGGCCTGGCAATCTACTTCCGGTGACACTGCCAAGAAAACCCAGGAGCTTCTGGGTCGCCAGGAGTCAGAACTGACTCAAAGGCACACATTGCTTTTGTACTGTGGTCTTGTTTTTTTTTAATCTATCTTAATTATATTTAATAGTATAGAATATACATTTTTAAATAAATAAATCCCCAGCTCTGTCCCTCCCTTTTTATGACTAGAGCACCATTCCAGCGCTGCACCCTCACAGCCTTTCCATTGGCAGGACTCTACTCAGTCTCTACTACTTTGGAAGCAGGCAGGGAAGGCTCTCTCACACGGGGGAGGAGTGGAGAACTACAGATGAAGGTTTTAAACTCTGAAAATGTTCAGATATCTTAGCCTTCCATCTCCAGGAACAAGCAGGAATGAGTCTTCACATATGGGTACGTCGGTACCGACGGAGTCTGCGCGGGAACACTCCCCAGCGTCCAATCAGAACGCTTTTGGAAGCATCCCAACACGCCTGCGTGCTGCCTTCCCGCCTTTCCCAACTGCCTCTCCTCAGTTTTCGTTTTTCTGCGGAGCCGGCAGGACGTCCTCCTGTCACCGCAGAAAATTCTTCCTTTATTTTTGTTTTTTCTTGTGGTCACGTCTACCTTCCCTCGACGCACCGGTACCGCTGGTGTTTTCTTTTTCTTTTCTTCTACAAATATTTCCTTTTGTGGGAAATTTTTTCCTGTTTAGTGCCTGACAGGTTTCGGCCTGCTAGGCCTCTCCACTTTCCCTCATGGAAATGCTAGCGACTAGAATGTATTTTAACTGTGGCGCTACCAAATTAGTTTTAGACACCCATAATTGGTGCCTTCAATGTTTGGGACCTGAACACCATCAGCTGGAGTGTCCCTCCTGTACCACTATTTCTGCAAGATGTTTTCAGCATCAAGCTCAACTCGATACGCCGTTCCCCTTAGACCTGAGGGTACCAGCTACATCTTCTTTTTCGCAGGATCAGGTAACCAAACAAAAGTCTGTAAAGACTAGCCAGTCCTCGGGTGGTAGATCTCATGTACATCATAGAGATGCCTTTGGGCTTGCCCCCGAGGACATCTTGGCTTTAAAACCTCGGCGGGAGGCTTCTGCCTCCAAAGCATTAACGGGGTTTTAGGTTGTTCCCGGGGTTTTTACCTCGGTGAACATACCTGAGCCATGCCCGGTGGTGGTATCTGCTTTGAGCGGTGCCGGTACCCCAGCATCGTCAATGGTGCTGGATGAAACATTCCACACTGATGATCTCAGTCAAGCGCTCTCGGTATCTTCGGTGCCGCTAGAGCCGCTACCGACCGATCTTCCCACATTGGCCCCGGTACCGATGCTGGTATCCATGTCGGTGCTCTCCAGATATGCATCGATAGACTCGCTTCTTTCGATGCCGAGTCTAGAATCGATCTCCAGTCTGGATGACTGGGTACCGACTTCAGACGGTACCAAAGACATTCTACCGATGATCAAGGTCTGCCACATTCGGTTACCTCGGTACCGATAGTGCCGTCACAGACTGATCTTTATATATCGGTTTCACCAACGGTACCGGTCCCGACACCGATATCGACATCAACATCAGTGTCGGTACCTCCTATGCTCCTTTCAGCCGGCTCGCTTCCTTCCATACCGAGTTTGGAATCAATCCCTAGCATGGACGATTTGCTACCGACGAGTTGCGGTACCGGTTTTCAGCGGTACCGACAACTATCTTTCAAAGATAATCCAATGCTCCACCCCTCCAGATCTTCTATTCTACAGAATCTGAATGAACCAGTGGATGCTAGAGCTAGTTCTTCAATAGATCTAGTTCTTCCTCCTCTTCCTCAAGGACTCCCCTCTGGGGAGATTTCTTTTCAAGCTTTCCTGCTTGATATGGCCAAGTTACTTGCCATTTCTATACCTGGTCAAGACCCTGCACCAGGGGATCCACAACCTATACAGATCCCCTGCAATTCAAAGGAAGTCATTATGTTTCCTTTGCATCAAACCTTGCAGGATCTCCTATTTAGAACGTGGGAAACTCCTTTAATGGTATCCCCACCTTCTAGGGCAACTGATCTTCTATACAAGGTGCCCCCTTCTCCAGGTTTTCAAAAGCCTCAGCTCCCTCATCATTCTCTTGTAGAATCAGCAATGAGGCTTGTTAAGAGTACTAAGAAGCACTCTTCTTATCCGCCAGGTCGTGAGGCTAAGACTTTAGATGCCTTTGGACGTCAAAATTTCCAGGCATCCATGTTTTCAGCAAGAATCCTTTCATATATTTTCTATATGGGATTATCTCTTGAGGAAGTCACAAAAGATCTACTACTTTTGACCCCTTTCCTCCAAGAGCCTAAAAGAGCAGATTTTTCTATGCTAGTCAATCATGCTCAAAATATTTCTAAGTTCCTTACTCGTGCTTCCCTGGACTCTTTCGAGTCTGTTAGCAGAACTTCTGCTATAGCCATAGGGGCATGACATAGAGCCTGGCTCTAAGCTTCTGACTTGGACAAATGCGTACAAGATAGACTGGGAAATGCTCCTTGCACTGGAGAGAATCTCTTTAATAAAGAGACTTTACTCTAGGCTACTCAGTTAACCACTGACACTATTGCTTTCAGAGGCTTGTCTATGCCTTCCTCCCATTTTGTAGAAAATCTACTAATAAGCTTTGTTCCCTTAATGGGAGAAGGTTTTATCCATCTTCTACCCATCATACAGATGCTCCCAGACAGGGGAAACAACCAACCAGGCTCAGGAAACCACAACCTCAACGGGTTCAGCAGACCCAGCAGCCGCAGGGTTGCTGATAGACTCTTCCCTGAATCCTTTTTCCTGTTTGAGGTTTAGATCCTGTAGTTTGCTTCCTACCACTACAAGCATCTACATTGGTTCCATCCTAAACTTTACATATGTCCCTCTTAAAGAGACATCCTGACTATCAGCTCAAAGAGCTTCCCTTTCAAGGCCTACTTTAAATTTTTAATCCACATTCTGCAACCTGGTTAATTTTTGCATATTTCAGGAAAATTGTACCTGTCTTATTCAATATGTTCTAATAGTGATTTTCCTTCTGCTATGGTCATGTATTATATACCATTTCATAGGAATATTTAGTCAGAATTTTGGATCCCAAGAGTTTTGGGCTCGGCCTGGAAAGGGTTACGATGATTATGCTTTACAGGTAATACTCCTCGTCCTCTGAACTACACAGAGGAGTAACAGCTATCAATAAGGTTGCCATGCCTTTACCTTTGACTTTTTCTCCTGTATCAGCATCTCTGATATTACTTCAAAGATTTACTCCACCGTAAGTCTTCTTTTCAACTCTGCCACTCTTATTAAGACATTTGGTCTGTAAGAGTGATACCACTTACTGAGGGCTTTTCCTTAAGCCCCTAAGTTTTCTTTCAGAGTTGTCTCCCCCGTGCATTCTTAGTTTTCCTGGCAGCTTCTCAGACAATAGCAGAGTCTTACCACTCCTACTTATGTCTGTATTTCTTTCCCAATCTTGGGACCTAAGATTTCTAGTGCTGCCCTATCAATAGTTAGAACTGCAGAGGCTCTTACTGGTTAGACCACTGACTTGCTGACCAAGCAACCAGGGCTTGTTCTCCAATTTCAATGGTTTCTGGCCTTACCACTAAGTCCCAGATGGTTTAAGAACCTTTTCTAGCTATTTGTTGGAGACACATCACCTTACCTTCTATCCTTAGCCTTCCCCAATCCTTGGGCTTGGCGGAGTAGTTCATGATACCTACTGGCTCTTAAACATCAGTTTTTCTTCTAATTAACCTGCAACATGCTCTCTGCATCTCTACGGTGCAGCTCTACACTATGGGGCCTTGTTAGAGAGCACATGATGTCAGATGGTTAGGAAGGGCTTTACCAAGTCATGCCTACTGGGTTCTCCCTGCCCTTACCATTTCCATTAAAGGCTTCTTAAATAAAGGACACAGACCTTTAATTAACGGAAGACCTAAAGAATTAGCCAATTCCCTGGATTGCTTCACATCTCCAGGGAAACCCCTTCACCAGGGATGGGGGTTTTTCTTTCAGTATAGACAATCCTTGTCTTGTCTTTTCCTTCCATCCTCAACTCTTCATGGCGTAATCCATGTTGAGCACAAGAATGCACCATACCCTTTTTACCCTCATTAGGGGTAAATATGGTATTTTTATTGCATCTTTTTCTCCAGCTACCTGCTGGAGTTATGGAAGGATTCTGCAGATTTAAAACATCCTCTGCATTTTCCAGGTAGGTCTCCATTCCTGGTTATTCAGAGGCTAGAGTTCTTAGAGGACTCTAGACTTCTCTTGCCAATGAGAGAACTCGCTGGGCTTCCTATCCATAACCAGAAAGTACAGATTCTCTAAATATCTTCTCAAGCAGGTACCTCCCTTCTTGTTGGTAGATAAATCTTTCTCTCTCCACATACCCTATGTGCGGACATGGGTGTGATATATATACACCATGAATAACCAGGAATGGAGACCTACCTGGAAAATGCAGAGGATGTTTTAAATTTGCAGAATCCTTCCATAACTCCAGCAGGTAGCTGGAGAAAAAGATGCAATATATATATATGTATATATGTGTATATGTGTATATGTGTACATATATGTATATGTGTGTATATGTGTATATGTGTACATATATGTATATGTGTGTATATGTGTATATGTGTACATATATGTATATGTGTACATATATGTATATGTGTACATATATGTATATGTGTACATATATGTATATGTATATATGTGTACATATATATATGTGTACATATATGTATATATGTGTACATATATGTATATGTGTATATGGACATATGTGTACATATATGTATATGTGTATATGTATATATGTGTACATATATGTATATGTGTATATGGACATATGTGTACATATATGTATATGTGTATATATGTGTACATATATGTATATGTGTATATGGACATATGTGTACATATATGTATATGTGTATATGGACATATGTGTACATATGTGTATATGGACATATGTGTACATATATGTATATGTGTATATGGACATATGTGTACATATGTGTATATGGACATCTGCATGTCTGTGCCCATATATATACATATATGAGGGATATATCTGTATTTACCTATCTATATATATGTATTGCAATATATGATAGTAGGTAGATATATGTCTATAGTCTATTTCGCTCTGTCTGCCTAGATATATATATATATATATATATATATACTTATATATATATATATATATATATATATATATATATATATATTCCCCTACGGACTCGACAGATACTCTCTATCCCTTTCCATGCTGTCCCAGCTTACTTAGGGTTCTCCATAATCAACCACTTCCTGTGGTAGTTGAGGGGTTTTTGTACCATAACCTTCAGTTTAGGTACACCTGAAGCTCTCCATATACTTTCCTTTTCAATTAGGAGGGACTTTCTGAATCTTCAGAAAATGGGAGGCTGCAATGCCTCATTACTCCTATTCTTCTTTGTTATCGGATATAGGGATCTTCGAAGCTCCCTTCTCCTATAAGAACTATGTCTCTTTAGTCAAAAGAGCTTCAGTTTTATCTAATAGGGACTTCCGTGTTTTCCGCAAAGTCCTACCTAATTGAACTACCCCAGTTCCACTGGGATTGTTTCTTCTCACCCTAAGGGTTCTAACCTCAGCCTGTTTTTTTGCACAGTTATTTACCTCTCCTTACATTGAAGTACTCCCTGGGGATATTCTGTTGGTTCATATTCATAAATCCACATGAACCTCCATATACCCTTTTACAATACCACCAGGTGAGGTCCATATTGGTTTATTGCTCTCAATATTACCACTAAATATCACCTGCACAGAGACTCCTATCTAGGCATCCTGTTTGGTCCAGCTGTTCCACAGCACATCTTTTTAGTTCAACTCCTACCCTCCATCCCTAGGATGCCAGGGGTTTCAGTAAAATAGCATGGCTCTCAGATTCGCAACATGCTGGGACTCCTGCAAGCATCTTAGCTTGGGAGTCCCCATATGTGAAGACTCATTCCTGCTTGTTCCTGGAGATAGCACAGTTACTTACCTGTAACAGGTGATCTCTGGGAACAGCAGGAATAAGTCTTCACAACCCACCCACCTCCCCTAGGAGTTGCATTTCTCTATCTCTATCTTTCCCTTTCTCTCTCTCTCGCTTTGTCTCAGCTTTAAAACTTAACTGAGGAGAGGCAGTTGGGAAAGGCGGGAAGGCAGCACGCAGGCGTGTTGGGATGCTTCCAAAAGCATTCTGATTGGACGCTGGGGAGCGTTCTCGCACAGACTCAGTCGGTACCAACGTACCCATATGTGAAGACTTATTCCTGCTGTTCCCAGAGATCACCTGTTACAGGTAAGTAACTGTGCTTTCTAGCTCTCAGATATTAATGTAAAAATCAATACAATCATGAAAAAAGCCAGATAGTTGTCAATCCTGGTCTCCTGAGCACTGAGCACATCTGACAGCATCCCCCCTAGGTATACTCCTACCTTTAGTTCCTTAATCTAGTCCTGCCCATGGCAACACATACTAGCTGACAGTACATACAGCAACCAATACGAAAGCCGTATGATGCAGTCAGTAGGCTTTCACAGTTAGAAATACAAGCAAAGAAAAGAAATTGTAAATAATTTAAAATGCAGTACATCACAGCTACAGAATTTTGCAGTACCCCTGTGTGGTGTTTATGCGTTTGTATGTGTTTCTGTTGCATGTCCTGTGCACATATCCTTTCTGTGGTAAGGTAGTTGAAGGTGGTGGGTCATTTATGGGGGATGTAGTTTTGGGGGTTGGTGATGGTTGGAGGGGGTAGTTTGGGATTGGGGCAGTACAGCGGTGAGGAGTTGGAGCATTTGCATGTGGGGAGTTTTTAAGAGACAGTTGCAGGAGAGTAGTTCATGGGGGTGGGGAAATTGCAGGGTGGTAGTTTTTGTAAGTAGAGGCAGTTACTGGAGTGATGGGACAGATGTAGGGGGCATTTGAAGAAGTGGGAGGCCAGTTGTAGAGGCCATTTTGTGGGAGGTGGGGCAGTTTGTGGGGTGGTAGGCCATTTCTGAGAGTGTATTTTAGAAGTAGGGGCAGTGTGTAGACTGGTGGGATAGTTGAGGGATAGATTTGGAGGGGGCAGTAATTTTAGGGAATAGGGCGGTTTTTGGGATGTGGGACGGAAGCAGGCAGCAGTTCATGAGGTAGTAGAATACTTGCAGTAGGAGGTAGTATTGTGGGTGGGAAATTTCATAAGGTGATAGCAAATTTGTGAAGGCTATCTTTAAGGAGTGGGATAGTTTGTGGGATGGAATGGCAGTTACAAGGGACTGGGGTGTTTTTAGGGGGTGAGGCAGTGCGCAAGTTAGTGGGGCAGTTGTGGCATGGTCATTTTTGAAAGTGGTGCAGTTGGGGTTATTTTTTGGGGTGAGGTAGTTTGCAAGGTGGTGAGGCAGTTGCAGGAGGTTGTGGGGTAGGGACAGTTATCGGTGTGGTTGGGCAGTTGTGGGGATGCTGGTTTTTAGGAATGGTGTAGTCGGCAGGGTGGTCAGTCAGTTCTGGAGTATTTGTGGTGGTTGCATTTGGTGGGTTGGTAGGGCAGTTGCAAGGGAGTATTTTGGGGAAGCAGTGTACAGAGTGGTGGGGTAGTTGTGTGTGTGTGTGGGGGGGGGGGTATTTTTAGTGGTAGGGGCAGTTTGTGGTGATGGGAGAGTGGAGAGCAGGGAGAGGAAATTTCAAAGGAGCAACTCCCTGACCTCTGTGTTTCACTCTGTGTAAATTCTATGCTACAGAAGCCGGAACTCACTCCTCCCATAGAAATATATTGGGCTAGTTTTTGAAGGGGTTTATTTCTCTGGAATCCCTGATCTGATTTGGCCCCTTTTTGACCTCTGTGAATTTTTATCAGTTTCATCCCTTTTCATTAAGGTTTTGGAGTGTTTGTCTGCCTGGGGGCAAATGTTTAGACACACTCTACCCATTTTTCTATTGTTTGAGTTGGAAAGAATAATAACCATATTTTAGAAACAGAAATGGATGGGAAACCTCCTATTGATCACAGTGAAACACTGGAGAAATAGAAACAGAAAAGCATATTCTCCTGTACTGTGCAAAATACAAAGAGATTAGATATGCTGTACATTGAAACTCCCACAGCTGGTATATTTGAATCATTTTTTTCTGACGTTTTCTGTCCAGCTCATCCTCTGTAACCCATGCCTGCCAACATTTTGCAGTGTGCTGGCTGTAATGTGTACCTGCATATTCTCCCATGGAGACCAGCTAAAGACAAGGCATGCTTCTCTGAATATGTATGTTTTAATCATTTCCCTTAAGAATTACCCCAGTCCCCTGGTGGCTCTGTTTGTCTTAAATAGATTCTAAGCTCGGTTCAGCAGGGATGGTCTCTTAGTGGATGTCTACAGTGCTGTATATGCCTAGCAGACTCTCCCTAGAACACTTTCCTTAGAACTCTTCCTCCTGTGTCCTGTGGAGTCCTAATGGAGTTCTTTTCCTTTTCCCTGGCCTAAGGCCGGTTTTCCCTGTTTTTTATGTAAACCGCCCTGGTTTAATAAGGGGCGGTATATCAAGAAACCTAATAAACACAAACATACAAATGATTAGTAGTAGTAGTGGTGATAAATGTGCAGTGCCTGGTCTCTTACATGGAACCATAGGTCATTTATAGCAGGCAATGGAAAAGGTGTTGGTACTCGGTACCACCGAGTACCCCCACCCCCACCCAAAGAGCCCTTCTCATACAGGACCAGGATGTTAATGTGGTCTAGGCCGATTTGAAAAAGACAAAAAAGAAAATGTTATGTAACTTATATAGCCAGAATAATAGCAAGAAACATACAGATTACTGCCCAAGTTCACTCTCGCAGAATAAGTTGGATCCATCAACATGTGAAAATGTTTCTTCCATACACTATAATATGAAAAAACATATGGATGCTTATTGAAGTTGGTAGAAAGCCCTCCAGAGGATTGGTCTGGGAAGAGAAACTGGAGAAACATTAGCAACCATATCACTGCCCCCTTTCCTGTTGCATGCTCTCAATTCAGTTAGCAAAATCAACATGTGGGTCTGGAAATTTTACTTTATGCAGGACCATCACAAAGGCAGCATGGCGGAAGTATTTAGAAGATGAGTTTGCACTCTTGACACGCTGAAAGATATACCATAATGATTTCTTCCAAAGAGGGCAACTGCTGCCGCACACTCCTCCTGCTATCGCCAGATGTGTCAAGCCCTTTCTGCATGCCTTACTACAAGCCATATCCCTGTGCAGAAGAGAAGGGTTTTCCCAATATGGTGGTGATGGATACAGTAGGTGGCCAGATTTCCAAGTTGAGCTAAAAAGTGTTGTGGTTATGCTTTGTATAAAGTCGGGCAGGGTACGCTTATCTGTCTCTGTTTCCCACTGCACCCTCCTTTTGATATATTTAGTACTGTTCTGAGCTGTTAGCACATGAAAGCATTGAATGAGCTGACTACTGAATCTTCATAGTGACAGACAGATATGCTTTACCATTTGATGAGCCAGTGTTGCACCTTAATGAGCAGAGCAGTTCATTGCTGCTGGAGATTATAGAGTGCAGACATGGAAGAAAACTTGAAGGATGTTTTGTGATGCATGATAGTCTTCTCTAATTGCATTTCTTAATGCTTTATATTTTGTTAAGATATTACTTGGGAAGGGGGTAGGAGGAAATTGTCAAGCAAGTAACATCTTTTGAATATATGTATTCCTTATCATCTCTCCAGCCCAGTCCCTTTCGTCTGGGTTGTGCACCCCTTCCAGCAGCTTGGAGGCTGAGCCTATCATCGATTTGATGATCCTCTGGTACAAATACCACTGGCACCACCCACCAGCATCAGTAAGTTCACCCTCCAAGCAGCGGGAGGGTAGCAGGAAACCAGAGCTCTGGGCTTACTGGAGAGAGAATTAGGTCTTAGGGGGACAGATAGGGTTCTGGTGCCTACTAATTTCTCTTTGGGTTGATTTCATTTTGAATTGGACTATTTAATTTAAATTAATTTACTTAAATTCTTTAATTTATTCCATTCATTTAGTTTATTTAATTTCCTCTATTTATTTAGTTAAATAGTCTAACCCCCCCCCCCCCCCCCCCCCCCCACGGTCCAGTTGCTCCTTGGAGATTACAGGAGGAGGAGATTTTGCTGTCTACCGCAGCGGGAAGAGACAATGGGGAGAGCCAGCCGGTTTGCAAGGGCCTTGCTCTTGCCCGTCCCGCCTCGCGCCGAAGCCCTGTCAGGTGACTGGGCACGGGGCTGGTGAATCGACGGCGCTGCCGAGGAGTAAAGTTCCCCAAAGGTGAATTCCGGCACGGAGGGAACAGGCGCCTGTAAGGCAAGAGGGCAGCAGTTGAAGAGGACAGTCGCGTGGCGATTCGGGCCCTCGCAGACTCCGACGGCAGCAAGAGGAGAGGCCTTCTCCCGCACGTGGGGAAGCAGGAGGTAGGTGTCGGCTTGTCTTTTCTTTGCGCAATTTTAGAGAGTGCTTAGGGAAGAAGAATTTTTGGAGATCCCTAAATCGGGGGACTTTTGCTGCCATTTTGGGCAGTTAAAAAAAAAAAAAAAAAAAGATGATTAAAAAAAATTGTATTGTTTGAAGTGTAAGGGGGGGGGGGTTAGGATAGAGTGTTAGTCTCTGGAGTTTCTGAAAGTGAGCAGAGAGCACCATGCCATGCCGGGTAGGCCACAGTGTTTGGTCTGCAGCACCCAGCGGGGCACGATGTCGGAAGCACGGGTCTGCAGGGGCTGCTTCGGTGGAGCAGGAAATGCAAGGGGGGTTAGCCCAAGAATGGATTTCCGATTCCCAGGGGTCAGGGGACCCTCTTGAAGGGGGGGGGAGCTGACCTCTCCCCTATCTTTTGACCGTGGATCTGCCAGGGCCCTCTGTCACAGCCCACCCCTTCCACGTCTTCCAGGGAAGGCGGAGGCTGGGGGACTTCTCCCCTGAGTTTGTTCTGCTGTTGCACAAAGTTTTTGTATGTGTCAGCAGGGAACGGGAGGGTCTGCGGCAGGTAAGCGGGTCTTCCAGAAAGGTGATGGCAAAGGATCTGGAGGTGGGCGTCCCGCCTAAGCACGCTAGGTTGCTGAATGAGAAGAGCTTCACTTCACCTCTGTCTGAGACTCTGCAAGAGGAAGGGTGTTCCTGACGACTCAGAGGGTAGAGGATCTGAGACACCTAGTGGAAGGGGAGACCTCGGACAGGGAGTTAGGGGAGGAGGAAGAGGAACTCAGAGGGAGAGATTCTGGAAGAGGAGCAAGCCCGGATAGTGCGAGTTTTTCACCGGGAGGAACTCCCAACATTGATTATTGAATCACTGAAAGTGCTGAATATGGCGGCTGACGCGTCAGCGGGCGTAAAGGTCTTAGAAGACCCATTGATCCAGGCCGTCAGGAAATCCCAGAAGGTTTTTCCAGTGCACAGAGTAGTGCGTCAGATTCAGGAGGAATGGAATCGGCCTGAATCCAGCTTAAGGGGGGTACAATCTATGGCTCGTTTGTATCCCTTGCCGGAGCTAGACAAAGAATTGCTGCGGTCGCCTAGAGTGGATGCAGCAGTTTCGGCGGTCACAAAAAAAGACAACTATCCCGGTCAAAGGCAGTGTGGCTCTGAAGGATGCCCAGGATAGAAAACTGGATACTTTGCTAAAGCAAACCTTTGATGTTAGTGCCCTGGCCTTACAGGCTTCTGTGTCGGGGGCTTGGGTGGCTAGAACCTGCCTGAGGTGGTCGCAGCAGCTTCAGTTAGCTGGTGACCTTACTGGTAATGCGCAGGGGGAGGCAGCTAGGATGGAGTCTGGAGCTGCCTACCTGGTGGATAGTCAGTATGATCTCATTAGGAGTCTGGCTAAGAATATGGCCTCGGTGATAGCAGCTCGGTGATACTTGTGGCTGCATAACTGAGCGGCGGATGCTTCCTCGAAAGTCCGCCTTAGTAGGCTCCCCTTTTAAGGGGAGTTGCTCTTTGGAAAAGACTTGGATAAGTTAGTAAAGGATACAGTAGGTGGCCAGATTTCCAAGTTGAGCTAAAAAGTGTTGTGGTTATGCTTTGTATGAAGTCGGGCAGGGTACGCTTATCTGGCTCTGTTTCCCACTGCACCCTCCTTTTGATATATTTAGTACTGTTCTGAGCTGTTAGCACATGAAAGCATTGAATGAGCTGACTACTGAATCTTCATAGTGACAGACAGATATGCTTTACCATTTGATGAGCCAGTGTTGCACCTTTATGAGCAGAGCAGTTCATTGCTGCTGGAGATTATAGAGTGCAGACATGGAAGAAAACTTGAAGGATGTTTTGTGATGCATGATAGTCTTCTCTAATTGCATTTCTTAATGCTTTATATTTTGTTAAGATATTACTTGGGAAGGGGGTAGGAGGAAATTGTCAAGCAAGTAACATCTTTTGAATATATGTATTCCTTATCATCTCTCCAGCCCAGTCCCTTTCGTCTGGGTTGTGCACCCCTTCCAGCAGCTTGGAGGCTGAGCCTATCATCGATTTGATGATCCTCTGGTACAAATACCACTGGCACCACCCACCAGCATCAGTAAGTTCACCCTCCAAGCAGCGGGAGGGTAGCAGGAAACCAGAGCTCTGGGCTTACTGGAGAGAGAATTAGGTCTTAGGGGAACAGATAGGGTTCTGGTGCCTACTAATTTCTCTTTGGGTTGAGGATAGGACCGAAACAGGACCATTCACCGGCTCCCACGTGTAGCCAGCCAAGAGACTTTCGGAGGTTTCGGCCGGCGAGGTCGACACCCTTTCAAAGAGGGCATTTCCCCGTGAGGGGACAAAGTTTCCGGGGGTTTCAAGGGGTGGGAAGAGGTTTTGGGGCCTCTTCCTCTGCTGCGGGCCCTAGGAAAGCGCAATGAAACAGGGCCCGGGAGGAGGTACTGCCGGTGGGAGGTCGGTTAAGGCAGTTTCTTCCCGCCTGGGCCCGGGTCACGTCCGATCAATGGGTTTTGGAGGTGGTCCGAGAAGGATATTCTCTTGAGTTTGCAAGGCCAGTTCGACCAGCATTTGGGCAGTCTCCTTGCAGTTCCCCGACAAAGAGGAAAGCAGTGGAAGACACTCTTTCAAGGCTTCTGTTGCTGGAGGCAGTAGTACCGGTTCCTTTAGACCAATACAGTTTGGGTCTATGCTCAATTTATTTTGTAGTTTGTTGCGCCCCCGTGCCCAGGCGGTCGCCTATAGGCCGGGACGTGCCTTTGTATTGTCCTTAAATAAGGAAATAAAGAACCGAGGCTTCTGGGAGTTGTAGTTGTGAGGTCTCAAACAATAAAGTTCTGACTCGAGGGTTTTAGGCAAACACAGGAATTTTTATTTTCCCTTTCCAAAAGAGCATTTAAAAGCTCAGCGCATGGCAAAATAAATGGGATTCTTCTCCACACAAAATTCTAACAAAAAAAAAGACCTTTTTACCGGAACAGAACACTACAACTGCTTCTATCAGCTTTAAGCACCAATAGCTGTTTCCTTTTAAACTTTCAGCATTCAAAAACAAAGCTTTAATTGCTTCTGCCAGTTTTAAGCACATGTAGTTATCTATTTCAGACTTTCAGTCTTCAGAAATAAAGCTTTAAGTGCTTCTGTCAGCTTTAAGCATATGTAGCTGTTTCTTTCAAAGCTTCCAGTATTCAAAATAAAACTTTAACTGCTTCTGTCAGTTTTACTCAGACAATTTGTTTCTAGATTTTTCTCCTTTTAAAACCTAGAACTTTTATGCTGTTTTCTTGCAAAGAGAGCAATCCATTAATGATTCTACAGACTCCTTATCAGAATCATAACACTCTGTTTGCATTTGTTCATAACCTGTGTCTGTTATATCTTGGTTTAAATCAGCTTGCACAATCTCAGGCTTAATCTCTTCTAACAGCTCTAGGACCTTTCTCCAGTGAGACGTCTCTTTATACTCAAGGTTCTTAGCAGGCACATGAAGATTCTTTTCTTTCATTAAACGGCACAGAGCCTCTAACTGGCTCACATTACTTTTATTTACAGTTCTATTCACACACCTTTTGAGAGTTGGCAGTTTTCCAGCAGGTTCATGAGTTGCTGCTATCGTGCCTTGCTCCTTGTCAGTAGCTCTCCCAGGGAAAACCCTCCTGCCTCCAGAATCAGCTGCAGTTCCCCTGCAGTACTGACTTCCTTCTGGACCGTGTCTCCCTGTGTGCTGGTTTCCTTTGGAATCATCTCTGGTGCTGACCCTGGTAACCTTTTGTCCTTCAGCTCCCCTGAAGTTTTTCTCCTTCTGCACCCCTGGTGGTCCTCTCTCCTTCCATTCCCTGGTGGTCTCCTCCCACTCTTCGTCCCCTGGGCTTATATGAGTGTGCCTGAACTATCGGGCCGTGCTCCTCCCCCAGGTGCCTCTCATTAACTTCACAGCTTGCCTCAGAGCTTGGGCGTGGTCTGTACCCAGCAACTACGTGTGTTTTTTTTCTCTTTGCCTGCAGTCTGAAAACCACTGCTTTCTGGCCTGTCTCTTTCCTTAAAGGTAAAAGCCTGTTTTTCTTCCAGTTCCATAGGCTCAGATACACTTTTCCCATCACAAGTTCCAAAAAAAGAAGGGACCTTTTGGCCAATACTCGACCTAAAACGGCTCAATCAGTGTCTGAGTACCACACTTTCGGATGGAAACTCTGAAGTCTGTGATTGTGGCCGTTCGGCTGGGAGAATATTTGACTTCCCTAGACCTGACAGAAGCGTTTTTGCATATCCTCATTCGCAAAGCTCATCAGTAGTTTCTGAGATTTGCAGTTCCAAGGGGACATTTTCAGTTTCAAGCTCTGCCCTTCGGCCTGGCAATGGCCCCTTGGACTTTCACCAAGGTGATGGTGGTGGTGGTCGTAGCGCTGCGCAAGGAGGGAATCTTGGTACATCCCTACCTAGATGACTGGATGATCAGGGCGAAATCGGAGGCAGAGAGTCGCAAGGCGATGGCCAGGGTAGTTGCATTCCTGGAGGAGTTAGGGTGGGTTATCAATCGGTCAAAGAACAGATTGGTGCCCACACAGGAACTCGAGTACCTCGGAGCAAGGTTCGACACCGCAAGAGGAAGGGTGTTCCTGACGACTCAGAGGGTAGAGGATCTGAGACACCTAGTGTCGCAGTTTCTAAACAGGCAGAAGCCTACGGCATGGCATTACTTACAAGTGCTGGGAACCATGGCAGCAACAATAGAGTTGGTGCCGTGGGCCAGAGCACATATGCGGCCGCTTCAACGGGCCTTGCTTCGGCAGTGGTCCCATCAGAGTCAGCCGTTCATGACGTTTCCCTGTCCTCAAGTGACCAAGAGTGCCTTGCAGTGGTGGCTCTACCCGAGGAACTTAGAGAGTGGAATGCCCCTCGAGCCTCCGCAGTTGGTGCAGTTAACGACTGATGCGAGTTTAGCCAGTTGGGGGGCTCATTGCAAAGGCCAGTTTGCCCAGGGTCTCTGGAGTGGGGTGGAGGCCCAGTGGTCCATCAACAGACTGGAAATGCGGGCAGTGGGTCTAGCGCTCAGAGCATTCCGGGCTTTGGTCCAACAAAGAGCAGTCCATGTCCTGTCCGACAACATCACGACAGTGGCCTACAACAACCATCAGAGTGGGACAAGCAGTCCTCCTTTTGGCGGAGGAAACGGACAGGCTGTTGCAGTGGGCCAAAGCCCATCTAATAGCCCTGTCAGCGCAGCACATGGCCGGGATGGACAATGTCATGGTGGATTACCTGAGCAGGTGCAAGATAGACTACAAAGTGGGAACTCGCTCAGGAGGTGTTCAACCAGGTGGTAGCCCATTGGGGGACTCCAATCATGGACCTCATGGCAAGATGGGAGTCGGCCAAGGCGAGTCGGTTTTTCAGCCGCAGGAAAGAAAGGATGTTGGAGGGCCTGGACGCTCTGGTCCAGAAGTGGCCCTCAGAAGGTCTTCTGTACATTTTTCCTCCTTGGGCTCTCATAGGGAGAGTCCTACAGCAGGTGGAAGCCCACCAAGGATTTGTAATTCTCATAGCCCCGGACTGGCCGCGCGGCTGTGGTATGCAGATCTGGTGAGATTAATGGCCGATCAGCCATGACGGCTTCCCTGCAGAGACGACCTTTAGTGCAGGGACCAGTGCGGATGCCTTAGGTAGATCGGTTCTCGCTTAAGGGCCTGGCTATTGAAAGGGCACAGCTCAGTAAGCGGAGATATTCAGGGGCAGTAATTTCGACCTTGTTGAGCGCGTGCAAGCGCTCGACCTGCCTCTCGTATGTGAGGGTATGGCGTATATTTGAGGCATGGTGTGCGAGTCAGAAAAAGAAGCACCTTGCGGTCTCTGTGCCGGAGATTCTGGAGTTTTTTGCAAGCGGGGTTCGATAAAGGCCTGGCAGCCAGCTCCTTGCGGGTTCAATTGGTGGCCATTTCCTGTTATAGGGGTAAGGTCTGTGGAAAGGCCTTAGGGGACCACGCGGACATTAGTAGGTTTCTGCGAGCGGTTAAGCGCCTGCACCTCAGCAGAGATCATTGATCCCTCCATGGGATCTCAATCTGGTGTTGAATGCCTTAGCTGGGGAACCTTACGAGCCTGCGGGGAAGGCCTCCTTGAAGGATTTAACCCTAAAAACAGTGTTTCTGGTGGCTATCTGTTCTGCTAGGCGTATTTTGGAGCTTCAGGCTCTGTTTTCGCTTCCGCCTTTTCTTTCTTTCTCCAAAGAGAAGGTGGTTTTGCGGACAGTTCCTTCCTTCCCTTTTGCCTAAGGTAATTTCTCCCTTTCATGTGAATCAGGTCGTATCTCTCCCGTGTTTTTTTTCTACTGAGGGACGGGAGGTGGATGATGCGAAGCTACGCTGTTTGGATGTGCGCAGAATGCTGAAGCGTTATCTGAGTCGCATGGCGCCCTTTCGAAAGTCAGATCGGTTATTCATTCTGTTCGGGGAGCCACGTAAAAGTGAGGCGGCAACCAAGGCATCCATCTCCAGGTGGATCAGGGAGACGATTGCGTCTGCCTATATCCTGAAGGGGAGACAGGTTCCAAGCGGTGGGTTTTCAAGCGCATTCGACTTGAGCCCAGGCGGCATCATGGGCGGAGTATAGTTTGGTTCCGCCGCTGGACATCTGCAGAGCGGCCACTTGGTCATCTGTGCATACTTTTGCCTAACATTACAGGTTGAATGTTCAGGCGGCAGTGGATGCTGGTTTTGGGAGTGCGGTGCTTCGGTCCGGGATGGCGAACCCCTCCCAGGCTTGTGAACCCCTCCCAGGCTTGAACTGCTCTGTTACATCCCAGACGAAAGGGACTGGACTGGAGAGACGATAAGGAAAGAGTAATTAGACCTTACCTGCTAATTAGTGTTCCTGAAGGAACTCCAGTCCAGTCCCTGATCCCAGCCGAGTTCTTTTTCAGGATTCCGTTACCAAAGGAAGGTCGCCGAACCAAAGGTCTGTTTAGGGAGTGAAGAAGATGTCTGAGAACTCCTTGCAGGGATTCCGGTGGCGAGGTGGGATGGACTGGCAGGGCCCTTTGGAGTGTTAGGTAAGGGCTGGTGCGGATTCAGGTGAGCCTCCTTCTTCCGAGGGTGGGGGGGGGAGTCCTCCTGGGAGAGAGGGGAGGGGCTATTCTAGAGTTTGAAGTTAATTTGCACTTTGTTAGAAAGTTATGGTTACTTAATTGTCTCTCTGTTAAGTCTGCTTTTTCAATAGATTACTGGTGCTAGTGGGTGGTGCCAGTGGTATTTGTACCAGAGTATCATCAAATTGATGATAGGCTCAGCCTCCAAGCTGCTTGCAGGGGTGCACAATCCATACAAAAGGGACTGGACTGGAGTTCCTTCAGGAACACTAATTAGCAAGTAAGGTCTAATTACTCTTTAGAGTTGTATAAGCGTTTGAGAGAATATTTAGATGAGGCCAAGCAGTATGTGAAAACATTTTGACTCCTTGATCTTTGGAAATATTGTCATCACACTAAGAGCATATTCCTGTATCCTGTGGTAGATGTTGCACACTTCAGTGACAGTTTTTAAGCTCCATATGGTGGCTGAAAATGTTTTGAATGAGAAAAGTCTCACTGAGTTTTCCTTTGAAGAACTGGGCCCAACTATGTTATAGGCAAATTATTACTTGTGTGCCTTACATCTGTTTTGTAGCAGGGACTAAATCAACAGCTGAAGCCATGCGCCGAAATCCCTGTGCATGGTTGGCCGATTCCACTCTGTCACCCCTGGACCGCACCTCTTCATGGCAGGAGTAAAAATATCTGTGCCACTTGACAATAGGGTTACCAACTTTTTCACCGAGAAAAACCCGACACCTGTGGCTCGCCATGCTCCACCCATTCTCCGCCCCTAGTCCCACCCCTGCCCCGCCCCCAGCCCCACCCACAAAAATTACCGAGGATACGTGTAGGCTAACTTCCTTGGTCAGATAATTAAACTGGGAACCCCAAAATCCAAACATGAAATGTACAACACTGGAGAAATAAAACTATAAAGTAATTTCCTCTTGCACTAAACAAAAACGCAAAGATGTTATCAATACACACTTCCCAGACCAAACATATTCCAGCTAATAAATTCAAAATAAAAAGTATTTTTCTACCTTCTGTTTGGGCGTTTTATTTTTCAGTTGCAATTGCTCCAGTCACTTTCTTCTGGTTTCTTCGTGTCTTCTGCAAGCTATCCATTTATCCTTTCTTCTCTTTTAGATGTTTTCCATTCTCTCTCTATTTCTGCTTTAACATACTGATTGTTTCCCTTTTGCTCTTTCCCCCAATTCTTTCCTTATTCCTTTATTATCCATTTAAATTTCACCCTTCCATTCTCAAGCCCCTCACTCTCCCAATACCCAGCCCATCATAGACTTTTCTTCCACACAAAATATTTTTCCCCCCTCCACTCATTCCCCATCTATTCTAGTCCTCCCCCAAAATCAGTTCCCTTATAGTTCTAGACCCACCCAGCATCCACTCCCTTCTAGTCCCATTCTCCCATGCCCCACATCAGCCCATTTCCAGTCCTATTCCAGCTCTTCATAAGCCCATTTCCAGTGCTAGCCTTCACATCACAGGCCATTTCCAGTCCTAGCCCCCCCCCATCACAGCCTATTTCCAGTCCAGGTCCCCCCCCCCTTTACAGCCCATTTCCAGTCCAAGTCCCCCTAATCACAGCCTATTTCCAGTCCAAGTTCCCCCTCCCTCCACCATAGCCCATTTCCAGTCCATGTCCCCCCCCCCCCCCTAGCCCTTTTCCAGTCCAGGTCCGCCCCCATCCCCACATAGCCTTTTACAGTCCAGGTCCCCTCCCATCACAGCCCATTTCTTTCCAGTCCAAGTCCCCCCCCCCCCATAGCCCTTTTCCGGTCCAGGTCCCCCCCCCCCATCACAACCCATTTCCCGTCAAATTCCCCCCTCCTCGCCCTTTTCCCGTCCTTGGCCGCCCCCCCCCCCCCATCACAGCCCAGACAGTCCTTGGCCTCCCCCCCCCCCCCAAACCGCGGCTGTCTGAGGCTTTAGAGGGAGCCGGGGAAGCCAGCGCGAGGCCCCGGCTCCCTCTGAACAGCCGCCAGCGTGAAGAGCCTTTTCCTTCACGCTGGTGGCTGTTCCTGTGAAGCCGCGAATGCTGGGAAAGGTTAAAGGGCATTACCTTTAACCTTTCCCACCAATCGCGGCTTCACAGGAACAGCCGCCAGCGTGAAGGTAAAGGCTCTTCACGCTGGCGGCTGTTCAGAGGGAGCCGGGGCCTCGCGCGGGCTTCCCCGGCTCCCTCTGAAGCCCTCCGGGTTGGGAGAAAAGCCGTTTTTTTTTGCTCTGGCCGCTCCCGATCTTGCGGCCAGAGCAAAAAAAACGGCTTTTCAAGGGCCGGTTTTGCCTCTGCGCCGGCAGCCGGCCTGGCCATGGAAAAACCGGCCAGGCCGGCTGAAAACCGGCCAGTTGGCAACCCTACTTGACAATGCGGATGCTTTAATCTGCGAAGGAGGGTGGGGGGACAGTGTTCAGCCCCTCATTTTATTCAGCCCCTCATTTTATTCAGGCGATTGCTTAATTGCCTGGGTAAAATCATTTGGAAATTGTATTCCCTGCATTTAGTACTGCGACAGGTGATAAAGATCGTTATTAGTGGTTGTCAAAATTTGTTGGATCTGTCAGCAGCTTTTTACAAACCTGGGATCTAATTAACTTTGAGGTACATATTCAGCAAGGCAGTTTTTTTGCAGACTTTCAGCCACAGTATCCTTAAGGTTAGGGCTGCTGTTTGTGGTCCTACTTAAATTAAATTAATAAAGCTACTGCCAACTATTGATGGTATGTGGACTGGTGCAGCAGTGTAGATATGCCTATCTCTCCTGACCCAGACTACGGTCCTGTGGCCTATGTACTTGAGACCGTAGGCAGGGCCGGCCCATCCATTGAGCAAGAATGTTTTTTGCACAGGGCCCCGCGTTTCAGGGGGCCCCGTGCAAAAAACATTCTACATCAGGCCAAATAGATTTTTAAAAAAAAGCAAACTGGCTGCTGCCGTGGCAGCGGCAGAATCAAGCGTCCCACCGCGGGGCCCCCCCCTACCCGGCAAAGCCTCTCAGAAACATCAGCTTTGGACAGAGTCCCAAACGCGGGCTTTCAGAGCCGCGAGAGCTTCCCTGACCTCTCGCGGCTCTGTTAAGCCCGCCGGGGCTGATGGGAAATCCCATCAACCCTGGCGGGCTTAACAGAGCCGCGTGAGAAAGGGAAACTCTCTCTGCTCTGAAAGCCCGCGCTTTGGGACTCTGTCTGAAGCTGATGTTTCTGGGAGGCTTTGCCGGGTAGGAGGGAGGGGGGGCCCCGCGGCGGGACGCTTGATTCTGCCGCTGCCACGGCGGCAGTGGCAGCAGCAGCCGGTTTGCTTTTTTTAAAAATCTATTTGGCCTGATGGGGGAAGGGGGGTTAGGACTGGTAATGGGCTATGGGGGGGGGGGAGCTAAGACTGGAAGTGGGCTGATGGGGGGGGTTAGGACTAGTAATGGGTTATGGGGGACTAGGACTTGAAATGGGGGGGTAAGACTGGAAATGGGCTGATGGGGGGTTAGAAATGGAGGCTGATAGGGGGCTAAGACTGGAAATGGTCTGATGGGGGGTTAGGACTGGTAATGGGCTGATGGGGGGTTAGGACTAGTAATGGGCTATGGGGGGTTAGGACTAGTAATGGGCTATGGGGAGCTAGGACTGGAAATGCGCTGATGGGGGGTTAGGACTGGATATGGGCTGATGGGGGGTTAGGACTAGTAATGGGCTATGGGGGGGCTAGGACTGGAAATGGGCTGATGGGGGGCTTTAGGACTGGTAAGGGCTATGGGGGGGGCTAGGACTGGTAATAGGCTGGGGGGGTTGCTAGGACTGGAAATGGGCTGAGTGGAAGGAGGGCTTGAACTGCAAATAGCTGATGGGGACGGAGGCTTGGAATGGAAATGGGCTGAGTGGAAGGGGGGCTTGAACTGCAAATAGCTGATGGGGAGGAGGGCTTGGAATGGAAATGGGCTGTGAGGGGAGGGGAGCTAGGATTGGAAAAAGGCTGAGTGGGGGGGTAAGACAGGAAATGGGCTGATGTAGGGGCTAGGATAGGACTGGAAATGGGCTTTTGGGAGGTGCTAAGATTGGAAATAGGCTTTGGTGGGGGCTTGGATCGAAATGGACTCATGGAGGGGCTAGAACTGGAAGTAGGCTCATGGGGGGCTTGGATTGGAAATGGACTGAGTGGAGGGGAGCTAGGATTTGACATGGGCTGATGGGCTAGGAAAGGACTATAAATGGGCTGATAGGGGGCTGGGATTGGAAATGAGCTGATGGAGGGACTCAGATAGGACTGGAAATGGATGGGGGAGCTAGGACTGGAAATGGGCTGATGGTGGGGCTAGGATAGAACTGGAAATGGGCTTATGGGGGCCTAGGACTGGAAATGGGCTGATGCAGGGACTAGATGGGAGCGGATGCTGGGTGGGGCTGGAACTAGAAGGGAGCTTATGTTGGGGGAGGATTAGAATGGGATGGAGCTTGGAGAGGGGAAAATATTTTGTGTGGGAGGGAAGACAAATCTACAATTGGTCGGATATTGGGAGAGTAAGTGGGGATTGAGGATGGAGGGGTAAAATTTGAGTGGATGAAATAGGAATGAGGAAAGATCAAAAGGAGAAAGATTAGTATGTTAAAGAAGATGTAGAGAGAGAATGGAAAAAACTAAAAGAGAGAAGAAAGGACAAATGGACAGCAGACGATGGAGAGTTAGAAGAAGACGAAGAAACCAGAAGAAAGTGGCTGGAGCAATTGCAACTGAAAAAAAATGCACAAAAGGTAGAAAAATATCTCTTTATTTTGAATTTATTAATTGGAATATGTCAGCTCTGGGAAATGTGCATCATTAACGTCTGCGCTTTGTTTAGTACAAGAGGAAATCAATTTATAGTTTTATTTCTACAGTGTTGTTGTACATTCCAAGTTTGGCTTTTGGGGTTCCCAGTTTAATTATTGTCTTCCTATTTCTAAATTGTGATTCCTTGTTTGGTGATGGTCTATGTTCTGTATGTGTAACTGAGCTGAGGTATTCTGTTTATGTAATTCCTATTTGACATTGCCACTTGTTCTCTTTCCCCAGTAGGTCATGCATTGTTGTTCTCTGAAATGGATTGGTTTAATATTTGCAGTGTTGCCTTTTGATAGTTACGGTATGATGCTTTGTGAGTCCTGGTAGTGCTGTTAGGATTTGGCGGGTTTGCTATGGGTTCTAAATGCCTCTTAAACTACTTGATTTCCTAAAAACCACCTGTGTAGTGCTGTGTAGTGCTTCAATAATGTTATTTTTTGTCAGATAACTCACCGATGAGCAGAAACCATCCTACTCTCGAAGTGAGCCCTCCATTTTATTCAAAAGTGTTTTTTTTTAAATGACCCACTACAGGTCACTATATCAGGTGCTACAGCACTAACAAGCCGTTGCTCCTGCACTGTGAGGACTAAGTGTAATCAACTCATGCTCTTGAACAGTAGTAAAAGAATACTCATCTCGAACAAGATCAAACCCGTCCAATGATCTTCACAACGGCAAAGCCGCGTTGTTAATGTGAAGTATTCAAAACAAGAGTTCCGATTCACCCGCAGCACCCAAGACTGTCTCAACGTTGTCCAACATGTCTTCCAAACCAGTAAAGGAGTTGTATGATTCGATGCAACACTAATCAGTGTTTCAAGCCGCTCAGACATGTTGGACAACATTGAGACAGTCTCGGGTGCTGCGGGTGAATCGGAACTCTTGTTTTGAATACTTCACATTAACAACGCGGCTTTGCCGTTGTGAAGATCATTGGACGGGTTTGATCTTGTTCGAGATGAGTATTCTTTTACTACTGTTCAAGAGCATGAGTTGATTACACTGGAGCAGCTTGAAACGTCTTTTATAAGGGGAATAATTTAGTCCTCACAGTGCAGGTGCAACGGCTTGTTAGTGCTGTAGCACCTGATATAGTGACCTGTAGTGGGTCATTTAAAAAATAAAAACAAAACTTGAATAAAATGGAGGGCTCACTTCGAGAGTAGGATGGTTTCTGCTCATCAGTGAGTTATCCGACAAAAAATAACATTATTGAAGCACTACACAGGTGTTTTTTAGGAAATCAAGTAGTTTAAGAGGGATATAGTTAGGATGATTTCATAGGGTGTATTGGATACTTACAATGGGTTCTAAATGGGCAGTGTTTGTAGTAGTTCCTAATATGCCTGGCGGTTGGCACTGGATTATAGTAATGTAGAAATCTTTTAGTCTGTCTTTATCCATACACTCATTAAGAGGCATGTTTACTAAAAGTTAGTGTATGGTAACATTATGCAAATATTTATGCAAATGAGGTCCCTTATGCAAGTCTCCGCACATGACACCCGTACCCCCCTTGGGCTGCCCCTGAACGTAGGCCCAGCATTTGATCAGAACTCTGGTATGGCCCCTTCTCCTTGAGCCGACCGAGTTTGCCCTGTTTCTACCACCCTTACTTTCTAGTGCTTGATAGGCTGGAGGGTGGACAGAAGAACCCCCACGGAGCCCCTGGGGTGGGAGTAAATTTGGACCTAGGCCCTCCTTCTGTCTGGCTGTCCTGTCTGCTGAGTTTGTATTTGGTTTTTTTTCTGACTTTTTTTCTTTCCCCATTGAATTCAGTGGGCTATATTTGGCTCTCTTTGCTGCTTGCAATAAAGCAGCTCTAAATTTAGAGGAAACATATAAAAGCCTTTTTGTCTGGAAGCTAGGTCTCTCAGGTCTGTGGGGGGCTATTGGAGCAGACCTATTTTCCTGACCAGCCTAACAGGTGTTGGATTCCCTTTTTGGAGTTTTTTTGCCACTGTTTTTAGTCTCTTTCAGTGGGATTTTTTCATGGTTTTCTTCCTTTGGCCATTGGCAGTGCTTGATTGAGGGCCCAGTGCAGCTTGCGGGGTCACAATCAAACACATACAATCTCGCTGGCAACCAGGAAGTACACAGGGGCAAGAAAGTGATACAAAAAAGTCCTTTATTAACAAACCCAACATGGCCGTGTTTTGGCAGCGCCTTCGTCAGGGGAAACCCTCAAGGAACCATATATACAACAAACCATTAAAAACTGAATGCAAAATGAACAATTATACACAGATAAAAATAGCTAATAAAAATGGTTAATAACATAGGTAAAAAGTATAATATATATATATATATATATATATATATTTTCATAAAAGGAAAACGTAAATCATATAAAGATCAATAAACAAAAGTTAAAGGATGATCAGGCAAAATTGGACAGTAGAAAGCAAGAAGTCTCTACAAAAGGTGAAAAAGCAAAATCAACCAAAATGGAAGACTGAAGAAACTCTGAAAATTAAAAATTATGATGTATAATTCTTAGATGGTTCATATACTACTGTGGAGGAGGGGAGGAGCATGTCAGTACAAAACGACCACAGACTTACTTGTAGTTAATACGCTTTTAAACTTTGTTTTCACAGAGTAGTGCTCATAGCATTGCACTAGAGTGTGTCTTTCAAAAAGAAGCATGATCATGGCAAATGACAATAATAAATAAAAAAGAAAGTGCCACATGTATACCTCAAGTTTATGAATGTTTAGAAAAAAACGCCTTTTTCTAGATGTCCCAAAAAAATAAGAGGGGATCAAGCTATGAAGCATCATACATAAAAAAAAAAAATGGGGGGGGGGGGGGTAAAAATGAGAACTGGAAAACCAAAAGGAACCATCACTGATAATATAGTTATCTCCACAAGATGCAGACAAATGCTTTGTGAGAAGCCCAAAAGAGGTGAGCCATGGATAAAGGAATGAGGTAAATGGCGACAGACGTTTTTAAAAACATAGACAAAAGATCAAAGAAAAGATCTTGGCTATTATATGGAGCATTCAGTCTTATTAAAAATTTTTAACATGATCAAAAGGGGAGGTCAGGGGGGGAGATAGGGGAAGAGGAAAAGGGAAGGAGAAGGATGGGGAACAACAAGGGAAAAAGGAAGAGGGAAAGGAAAGGGAGGGCGTGTATTTAACATCTGTAAAAGAAACAGATATCTCAATATCGTGAATGCGTGCTATAAAAAAAATGTGACCTCTCATTGGCTGGTATTTATAGATTAAATGTTTGAAACATAAACTTTATTACAATACTCTAAAAAAGAGAAAAGGCATGATGGAAATATAGGATGCAACCATCATTAGCCAGTATTAACCTTCATTTATCGATCTTTATATGATTGTTTTCCTTTTCTGATTATATATCTAGTATATTTTTGGCCTATGTTAACCATTTTTATTAACTATTTTTATCTGTGTATAATTCATTTTCCATTCACATTTTAATGGTTTGTTGTATATATGGTTCTCTTTGAGGTTTCCCCCCGACAAAGGCGTTGCCGAAACACAGCCATTTTGAGGTGGTTAATAAAGGACTTTTTTGTAGCACTTTCTTGCCTCCCAGAGCAGCTTGTGGCATTTATTTTTTTTTTTCCATGGCTGCAGTCTTTTTCTATGGATTTTGTAGGATTGCCTTGGGACATATTTCTTTGGCATGCTTGAGACCAACCCCCCCCCCCCCCCCCCATGGGGGGTCCAAGTCCTGATGCCGTGTTAGCAGGGCTAACCCATCTACTAGGAAAACTAAGCGGCTAGCTACTGTAGGGAAGCAAATTCTGGGGGTGGCAAAGAGCAGAGCACTCAAAGCTAAACAATAGATTTTGAAAGCCAGGGGGTGTAAGGCTTGCCTAGGGTACCAACAACTGGAACAGGCCCTTCAGGTTTGGTACCTCAGCTGTGCTCTACCCTTTTTACTGCAGACAGGTTCTGCTGCCATTGTACTGTCTGCCCACGAGAGATTGGATCCCTGCAGGCAGGAAGAGTCTTTGCTTTGATCGCAGATTCAAGTCTTCTGCTCGCAGGGGGGTTAGGATGCCTGCTGGTAGCTTACTGCCTGCCCGCTGCAATCATTGCAAAGATCTTTCCTGTCTGCCCTCAAGAATCGTGGGCAGACAGGAAGGGTCTTTGCATTGACTGCAGCCCTTAGGCAGAAGAAAAGCCATGATCGCAGCATAGACCCTCCCTGTCTGCGAACAGGAAGTTGTCTGCCTGCAGAGTGGGGCTTGGGCTGAGTTAGAGTGGAGCTTGGGGTGGTGCTTGGCGGAGTTAGGTCAGAGCTTGTGATGGTGCTTGCCCCCCCCCCCTCTCCTCCCCCCTGGCCAAAGAAAAAGCCTTTCCGCTGCCCCTGCTCTGGAAAACAAAGTCTAGCCTTATTTCCTGTGCTGGTTGGCTGGGATGCAGAAAAGGAATTGTTTTTTTTCTCCAGAAGGTGATTTCCCTACTGAATGGTGAGGATACTCTGACCTGCCTATTCCATGGAGAGGACCTTCAGGATGCCATCATGGCTTTGCATATTGTTGAGCCTGCTCCCTTACAAGCTTTGTGAGTGGGCCCTAATTTGGAAGGTTTCCAAGCTTTACCTGATCCTATATAGAAACATGATGGCAGAAAAAGACCACATGGCCTATCTAGTCTGCACTTCTATATCGCCCACAAGTCCCCTTTTTTCCTTTAGAGAGCCTCTGTGTTTGTCCCATGCTTTTTTGAATTTAGATACTATCCTCATCTCTACCACCTCCACTGGGTAGATAATTCCATGCATCTACCACTCTTTCCGTAAAGAAATATTTCCGCATACTACTCCTGAGTCTATCCTCTTTCACCCTCATCCTATGTCCCCTGGTAGCAGAGCTTGCTTTCAATTGAAAAAGGCTCTCCTCCTGTCCCACCTTTCCTCTGAAGTATACATAGTAAGGTCCTTAAATGTGTCCTTATATGCTTTATAACGAAGATCATTAACCATTTTAGTAGCCACCTTCTGCACAGACTCCTACCTGTATATATCATTTTGAAGGTGCGGTCTCCAGAATTGCATGCAATATTCCAAATGAGTTTGCACCAAAGACTTATACAGAGGCACTATCGCCTCCTTTCTTCTGCTGTCTCTCCCTATTCACCCAAGCATCTTTCTAGCTTTCACTGTTGCCTTTTCTACTTGTTTGTGTCTGACGATCTCAAAGTAGCTAATCACGCCTAGGTCCTGTTCTTCTTTTATGGACAGAAGTACATCACCCCCTATACTATACCCTCCCTTGGCTTGTTGCAGCCCAAATGCGTGACCCTACTTTTTTTAGCATTAAATCTCAGCTGCCAAATTCTAGACCATTCTTCAAGCTTAGCTAGATTCCTCCTCATGTTATCTACATCTTCTTGGGTGTCTACTCCGTTGCAGATTTTGGTATCATCCGCAAAGAAGCAAATCTAACTCGATAGCCCTTCCGCAGTCTCACTAACAAAGATGTTTTAAAAAAATCGACCAAGGACAGATCCTTGTGGCACTCCACTGATAATCTCCTCAGAGTGAACTCCATTTACCTGTACCCTTTGTCACCTCCCACTCAACCAATTTTTAACCCAAGCAGTAACTTTAGGGTCCATCCCAAGGATGCTTAGTTTGTTTATAAGCCGCCTGTGCGGAACGGTGTCAAAGGCTTTACTGAAATCTAAATACACCACATCTAGGGCTATCCCTTTGTCCAACTTCCTGGTCACCCAGTCAATCAAATTTTTCTGACTAGACTTGCCCCTGGTGAATCCAGAAACCTCCCTATTTTATCTTTCAGCAGTGTTTCCATTAATTTTCTCACCACCAAGGTTAAACTAACTGGCCTGTAATTTTCAACCACATCCTTACTTCCACTTTTGTGTAAAGGGACCACATGTGCCTCTCTCCAGTTCTTTGACACCACTCCCAACTCAGAGGCATTGAAAAGGTCAATCAGTGGAGCTGTAGAACGTCCCCAAGTTCCCTCAGTATTCTAGAGTGTATCCCACCCGGTCCCATTGCTTTGTCTACTTTAAGTTTAGCTAGTTTCTCACAAACAGTCTTCTGAAAATTGTTCAAGATGCCCCTCGCTTCTGTTCCTGTTTGTGGGTGTTTTCTGAGGTCCTTATCCTGGTTCTTCATCTGTAAACACACAACAGAAATATTTGTTAAGCAATTCCGCGTTATCCTCTTCAGCTTCTACATATTCCTTCCCTTCACCCTTGAGTCTAACAGTACCACTTTTTCCCTTGCTCTTCTCACTAACACATCTGAAAAATGTCTTATCCCCCCATTTAACTGCATTGGCTATTTCCTCCTCTTTTTGAATCTTTGCTTTCCTAACTACTTTGCTAGCTTCTCTAAATTTTTCCAAATATAGATGCCTGTCTTCCTCTCTCCATGATCTCTTGTATTTTATGAAAGCCTTCCTTTTTTTCTTCACTTTTTCAGCTACTTCTTTCAAAAAACATAATGATCTCCTTTTCCCTTTATTTACCCTTTTAACAAAAAGATTGGTTGCCCTTAAAATATACCCTTTCAGTTTTGCCCACTGTTTTTCTACATCCCCCAGCTGTTCTCATCCCGCTAACAACTCCCTGAGGTATTGGCCCATCTTGGCAAAGTTAGTTTTCCTAAAGTCAAAATCCATTCAGAAGCAAGAGTCTTAAACAGCCCTAGCCCTAGTCCTAATACTGAACCACACCATCTGGTGATCACTGGATGCAAAATGATCTCCCACTATAACATCAGAAACACTTTCATCATTGGTAAGCACCAAGTCGAGTATGGTCCCTTCACGTGTGGGTTCTGTTACCAGTTGCCTGTAGAGAGTCCAGGATCTCCTTACTTCTAGATGATACTGCAGCAGGAATGTGCCAATCAACATCTGGCATATTGAAATCCCCTATCAGTAGCACTTCCCCTTTCCTAGCAATGCTGTGTATGTCTTCAATTAACACTCCGTCCACCTCTTCCTCCTGTGTTTCCCAAGGAGGATTTGGGTAAAGATCAGGCTTGCCTTTTTATGTCTGTCTTTGGGCAGTGTGGGTCTCCTTGGCCTTCACCCATGAAGTCTTTCTCTGTTTAGTGCACCACGTATGGTATGGGTTGAAACCACCACTCCAGATTGCTCCAGGTCAGTATTAAGCTCTTTGAATGTTGTATGTGGTGTTTTTCCAACAGTTCACACTAACCTTTGAAGCCTTCTTGGATTAATTTTCCTCTTCCCACCACATCCTGGGAGGTTGTTAAGAGGTTTTTTGCTCATGAAACTGTCGTCAACATTGCGAATTGTAGACACAGGAATCCAAGGTCTTTGGAGATGGCCTTGTACCCCTTTTGAAATTTGATGTTTGGTGATCATGAAACAGGAAGTGAATGTGGCCATTTTAAACATTAGAGCTATCATTCATTGGTTGATTCAAGTCATGTGAGTACTGACAACTGATCACAGGTTCGTCTGATTTTACTGCAATGGAAATGTGGTTCTTCTGATCAAACTGATTAGAATGGTTTATAAGGCTGTCAGTATCCTGGCAATGTCATAGTTTTTACACTATTTCCTAGTATTTTGTTTTTAATTGGTCTTATTTGGTTCTTTTGTGTCAAATGTGTGCGTATATAATCCAAAGCCATTTCACAGGCGCTTGTAACATCTGACTGTTCTATTGGAATAGACACGCACCATGTCAGACCAATGGGTCCATGAAGTCTTTGTAAAGGGGTACACAGTGGAGTTCACAGGCCTCTTTGATACAGCTTTGTGGAGTCTCCTTAACCAAAAGACTGGTGGCCAAGGAATCACTAAAGTGCTTCCTGCAGTTGTAGGCTATCATACCTGTGCCCTCCTCTGAAAAAGGTCAGGAATGGTATTTCATTTACTTCATGGTGGTCAAAAAAGAAGGGTCCTTCTGACCCATACTGGACGTGAAGGTGGTCAGTACCAAGCTAAGAATGCTCCACTTCTGCATGGAGACCCTCAAGTCAGTCATTGCATTGTACCAGCAAAAGAGTTTCTAACTTTCTTGGACTTTTTCGAAGCATACTTCCATACTCTGATTCAAAAACAACATCAATGGTTCCTTCACTTCTACATCCTGGCTGCCATTTTCCATTTTTGGCTTAGCCACAGTGCCTCACACCACCTTTGAAGGTCATGGCAATGGTGGCAACCTTCCTGTGCAAGTAAGGAATCTGGGTTCAGCTGTACCTGGATGACTAGCCGATTCTATGGAGACGATCAGAAAGGGCACTATCCAGGTGATCTGGTAATTGGAGAAATAATCAACTACACCAAGAGCAGCCTAGTTGCCTCCCAGGAAATATCTGGGTGCCTACTTCAACACTCACCTGGACAGTGTGTTTTTCACCCCAGAAATGTTGGACAAGCTGTGGCTCAGGGAGTTTTGCACTGACAGGTCCCAGGGCCTGGGACTACCTGCAGCTCCTGGAGTTAATGGCATGAACCCTGGAAGTGGTATCTTTGCCAGAGCACACATGCCCCCTGTAGGGACACCACCTGAATCACTGGCCTCCCTGCTTCGAGGAGTTCAAGGCTCCTAGTCACTTCCAGAAACTCACTTTCTGATGGACAGGATACCTCAACAGGCAAGATTGCACTCGAAGCATCATGGTGATCACAGAGATAGTGTAGCTCTGTCATTAGGTGAAGGCTCATTTGGTGACATAGCAGATTTCTTGAGTCTGAACATTGTGGATCCTGACGAGTGGAAGCTAAGCCCTTGTGCAGTTAACTTCATGCGAAGGTGTGGCCTGCCAGTATTCTTTTTAATGGCAGGGAATTGCCAAGGAGAAAACCTTTTTGCTGGCAGGAAGGATCCTCTGGCAGCAGGCTTGGATGCTGTTCTTCAGGAGTAGCCCTAGAAGGGGACTTAGGTATGTCTTCCCCCTGTGGTCCTTGGTAAGATGACTACCACACAGATTTCGGTCTCACTTGGACTTGGTCATTCTAGTGGCATAAGATTGTCCATGCAGGCCATAGTATACAGAACACTTGAGTCTATTGGCAGGGTCTCCTATATTGCTACCCCAGGAGAGCGAATGTCTATGGAAGGGTCCTCCGATCATGGAGGATCCTATTCCCTTCTTGTTTAGAGCCTGGCTCTTGAGAGGCGTAAGCTGAAAAAATTCTCTAAAGCAGTAGTTGACACCTTTCTCTGAGACCCAGAGGGCTTCTACAGCCTTAGCCTATGTAAGAATCTGGAGGGTCTTTGAGAGGAGGTGTTCCTCTTAGGCCCTGGATGGATACCACGAGGGCAGAAATAATCACCATTTTGTCCTCCTTGTAGTCCAGGTTAGACAAGAGTTTAGCTCAAACTCTCATATGGTTCAGGTGGTGGCTATTGTGCACTACCTGGGGACAGGTTCAGGGAGTGTCTTGAGGAGTGCACTCTGTGTCATCCCGCTTCCTCAAGGGGGTGAAGCAAATCTGTCCACCCATAAGTTGGATTGTACTGCAATGAAGTCTTTCTCTGGTGTTTTGAAGGTGCTGAAAGATCCTCCCTGAAGGTTGTATTCCTGGTGGTTTTGCATCTAGGTGGGTGTCAGAACTACTGACTTTGTCCTATAAGAAGCCTTTTCTGGTCAACTTGACTGCATCGGTCTCTGAGGACAATACTGTCCTTTCTTCTAAAGGTACTGTCCTCCTTTCATTGTAATCATTCTGTGATCCTGCCCTCCTCCTTAGAGGACCGCCTTCGGATGGACCTCTCGCTGCACCATATATAGATATGAGGAGGGTATTAGAGAAGTATCTGGAGCTTACTAATTCTTTCCATTGGTGAGACTATCTCTTTGCCCTATTCAGTGATCTGGGACAAGGACAAGCAGCAGCCAGGTCCTCGATTGGCTGCTGAATTAAGGAGGCTATTGGTTCAGCCTGCCTTCTGTGGGGAAACACATGCTGAAGGGAGTTAACGGCACTAGGCGGAGTCTGCCTTGGGCAATTCTGGTCATCTGAGTACCTATGTAAAGCACTACAGGTTGCATGTGGGAGCTGGAGTGGATGGAGCCTTTAGCAGAGCAGTTCTGTCTGGAACGTCATCTTTCTCCTACCCTGGATGCTGACTCCTCGGGTACCTCTCACTCGTCTGGATTGATCTAGCAGTATAAGGAAGGAAGGAGAAATTTTTCATACCTGCTAATTTCCTTTCCTTGAATCCTGCTAGACTAGCAGAACCCATTTTGGAAGACTAATCCTATAGGTTTGGGAGCCTGCTGCCTTTTAACTGCATTTTCCATATCTGTGCCTGATGCAGAGACAAGTATGGTAAGAGCCAACGTTTGTACAGAGTTATTCTTGATTCTTTTGCAGAGGTTTTTTTTCTGCGTTTGTCTTGCTTTCTTCTTGGGACATGTTATTCTCCAGGACCAAGCAGGAAGTCAGTCCTCACATATGGGTGACGTCGGCGCCGACGGAGCCCTCGCGGAGCAATTTTCCCCAGCTTTCAAAGAAAGCCTTTGGGAATTGCAGCGCGCATGCGCGGTCGCCTTCCTGCCCAAGGGTGCCATCTTAGCCAGTCTTCTTTTTTCCGCGGAGCCCTACAGACGTACCCGTCGTGTCCCCGCGAAAAAGTTGATTTTACTCATAATTTTCTCTTTTTTCCTTCGGTTCGACGCCGGTCTTTTTCCCGCCCGGACTCGCGACGCCGGTCACGAGTCCTCTTCTTCTTTTTCGGTTTTTCTGACTTAGTCAGTTTCGTTTTTCGTTTTTTCCCTGGCAGCCCGGTCCTTTGACCTCGCAGGGGCCCTTTTTCCCCCGATGGCTGCCAGTGGTTTCAAGCGGTGTGGTCAGTGTGACCGAAATATGTCACTAACTGACACACACGACAATTGCCTCCGCTGCCTGGGCCCGGATCATGAAGAAATGATCTGTAGGGCCTGCGGCAAAATGTCCTCCAAAGCGTTGAGAAGTCGGCGGCATCAGCGGGATAGGATCTTCGCTGACCCCAGCCGTACCCGGACCTCGTCGGAGGCCTCCGCGTCCAGAGGTTCCAGCTCGGACCGTCGCCGGAGTTCCTCCGACAGGGGTTCTCCCTCCGGGAACCATCGACGGAAGGTGAAACCCCGCGAGGGCGGCGTCGGTGGACGCTCCTGGCTCCGCGAGGGCCAGGTCGCATAGCCCCGATAGCCGTCCCGGGTCCTTGGAGAAGGAGCACCTCTCGAAGCGACCTCGCCTGGAGTCTGAGCTGCCTGCTCGGGTAAGTCCTGTGGTCCTCCTGGACTCGCCTCCGAGACCGCCGATGTCGGGCCCGACGCCGTCGGGGCCCGAGTCGGGGGCTGCTGGGTCACCTGAGCTCGGACTCAGGTTGACGGCCTTGGAGAGCAGACTGTCTGCCTTCATGGACCAGCAGCGGGCACTGCTCTCTGGCCTCGCTGGCGCCGCTGCCCCGACCGCCGGGACGTCGACGTCTAAGTCGACCCCGGAGACCGAGCCGATCCTCGAGTCCATGCGAACTCGAGTCGATCCTCGGTCGAGGTCACCCTCGGCCTCCCGTTCGGGACCGAGGTCGCCGACGCCGACTCCCTCGGCGTCGGGGCGGCAGGTGCCGCGCCCTGCCCGGGCCGACCCCACCGATTCCTCGTCGGAGTCGGTCTGGGAGTCTGAAGAGGAAGAGTCACCTGATTCTTTTCGGACTCGGTGTGTCCCCTCGGACTCACCTGAGTCCGAACCTCGGAAGCAGTCCCCCCCGGAGGATGCCCGGTTCTCGGACTTCGTCAGGGATATGGCCAAGGCTTTGGCCTTCCCTGCGGATCCCGAGGAGGAGCCTCGAGCCGAAGAGCTCAACGCCCTCCAGTATGACTCCCGCCAGGGAACACTTTACTGTACCGGTTCCTCCCATGCTGGAACGACTACTCTTCCGCATGTGGGAGAGTCCGGCCTCCTCGCCGGTCCTGAGCAAGCGGGTCGATTCTATCTATCGAGTCCGCAAGAGCCCTGGCTTCCAAAAAGCACAGCTACCACACCATTCCATGGTAGTGGAATCGGCCATGCATCGTCTTAAGAGCCAGAAGATGCACTCCTCGGTGCCTCCTGGCAGGGAGGCCCGTAACCTGGATGGCCTTGGTAAGAAGTGTTTCCAGGGCTCTATGCTTGCGTGTCGTGTCCAGACCTACCAGCTATACATGGGCATGTATCTCCGAGACCTGGCTAAAGAGCTAGCCGGATTCTCCGCTGGTTTGTCCGAGGAACCCGTGCGGAGGTTCCTGGCCTTGTCCTCTGGCATTCGGGAATGCTCAAAATTCATATCCCGAGCAGCCTATGATGGCTTTGAAGCATCGGCTCGAGTGGCCGCAGCCGGCATCGGTGCCCGCCGACAGGCTTGGCTTCAGTCGTCTGACCTTGAGCCCTGGGTGCAGGACAAGTTGGTCGATGTCCCCTGCCGAGGCGAAAACCTCTTTGGCAAGCCCATGGCTGAAAAGGCTGCACAAATCGAGACGGAGACTCTCACCAGAACTAGGCTTTCTAGGAAGACCTCCGCCCCTTCCCAGAAAAAGAAGGGCTCGGGAAAGAAGTCCTTTTACCCGAGAAAGGCGGCTGCCTACAAACAATACCCCCAATATCAGGCCCCTGCAGCTCCCCAACAGGGCCAGCAGGCCAAGGGACGGGGTAACGGGTCCCGTAGGCAGCAAGCCCCCAAGCCTGCACCACCAGCCCCTGCTCAGCAGGGTGGGGGCTTTTGACTCCTTAAGCATAGCCTCTCCCCCTCCGCTGGCTCCTCCCAGCACCGGAGGCCGGCTGGTTCACTTCGCCCACAGGTGGTCCAGCATCACTTCAGATGCCTGGGTGCTTCAAGTCGTAAGAGAAGGCTATCTTCTCCACTTCCACCAGGTCCCTCCCTCCTATTTTCCGGGAGAACCTCCACGACTCCCTCTGCACAGGGAATTACTCCTTCAGGAGTTAGCAGGTCTTCTACAGGAACAGGCGGTGGAACCGGTGCCCCACCACCTGAGAGGTCAAGGCTTTTATTCCAGGTATTTTCTAGTACCAAAAAGGACGGGAGGCCTCCGACCCATCCTGGACTTGCGCAACCTCAACAAGTTCCTTGTGCGGGAGAAGTTCAAAATGCTTACCCTTGGAATCCTTCTGCCCTACCTCCAGCAGGGAGATTGGCTATGCTCCTTGGATCTAAAGGATGCCTACACGCACATCCTCATCCACCCAAGCCACCGCCAATACCTAAGGTTTGTGGTGGCAGGAAATCATTACCAGTACAGAGTACTGCCCTTTGGCCTGTCCTCCGCACCGCGAGTCTTCACAAAATGTCTCGCGGTGGTGGCGGCCCATCTCCGGCTTCACGGCCTCTGTCTTTCCGTACCTCGACGACTGGCTCATCAGAGCAGCGTCCGCTCCGGAGGTCACCAACGCCACACGCCGCACGGTGACTCTTCTGCAGTACTTGGGCTTTGTTATAAACTTTGCAAAGTCCACTTTGCTCCCCTCACAGGATCTCGAGTTCATCGGCGCAAGGCTGCACACTCCTCAGGCACGAGCGTTCCTACCGCTCGACAGGGCTCAACGGCTCATGGACCTAGCCGACCGTTTTCGCAGCCAGCCCCTGGTCTCCGCCAGGCGCTTCCTGAGACTACTCGGCCATATGGCTTCCACCGTCCATGTGACCCCCAATGCCCGCCTGAATAAGCGGCCTGCTCAATGGTGTCTCCGCAAGCAGTGGCAACAAGCCATAGGCGGCCTAGCAGACCTAGTGCGCGTCTCCGAGCCGCTGGCCTCGTCTCTCCAGTGGTGGCTTCATCGGCCGAACCTGGTACTCGGCATGCCTTTTCAGTCACCTCAGCCGACCCGGGTGCTGACGACAGATGCATCCCTCCTGGGCTGGGGAGCACATTGCCAAGGGGCACGTACTCAGGGCCTCTGGACCACGTGGGAGTCTGCTCAGCAGATCAACTTCCTGGAGCTCAGAGCGATCCGCCTGGCTCTCAAGGCCTTCTCCCACCTGACCTCTCACCAGTCCGTCCTTGTCCAGACGGACAATGAAGTTGCAATGTTCTACGTGAACAAGCAGGGGGGCACGGGCTCCTTCCTTCTCTGTCGGGAAGCACAGAAGCTCTGCTCTTGGGCCGTCAGTCATGGCGTTCTTCTCAAGGCAGTTTATCTCCCAGGCCAAGAAAATTGCCTGGCGGACAAACTCAGCAGGATCCTCCAGCCGCACGAGTGGCGCCTGGATCCCTTGGTAGTTCAGAAGCTCTTTCTAAAGTGGGGCCTCCCCACGATGGATCTCTTTGCCAGCCCTCTCAACCGGCAACTTCCTCGCTTCTGCTCTCGTCAGCCACATCCCCTTCGAGTTGCGGCAGACGCTTTTCTACTCTCATGGTCGGAGAGCCTTCTGTATGCCTTTCCTCCCATCCCGCTAGTCTCTCGGACTCTTTTCAAGGTTCTCCGAGACAAAGCTTTCATGATCCTGGTGGCCCCTCGCTGGCCCAGACAGCCGTGGTTTCCACTCCTGCTGCAATTAGCGATAGAGGATCCATTCCCTCTGGGGTTACAACCGGATCTCCTCACTCAGGATCAGGGGTCTCTGCTACACCCCAACCTCAGGTCTCTCAATCTAATGGCCTGGCTGCTGAGAGGGTAGTCCTTGCTCCCCTTCTCCTGCCGGCAGAGGTGGAAGAGGTCGTCCTAGCTTCTCGGCGACCTTCTACCCGCAAATGCTACGCCCTTAAATGGCGTCGCTTTTCCGCTTGGTGTACCCAACAGTCTCAGGATCCCTTCTCCTGCCCGGTGTCGGTGATCCTGCAGTACTTGCTATACCTCTCTAATCTGGGACTTAAGTCCAACTCCGTCAAAGTTCACCTTAGTGCTCTTTCAGCACATCATGTGCCGGTGGACGGCAGACCTCTTTCCAGTGACCCTCTTGTAGCGAGGTTTCTCCGAGGTCTCCTTCTGCTTAAACCACCTCTGCGCCCGCCAGCGCCTGACTGGGATCTGAATGTGGTTTTACAGCGGATCACCTGTCCGCCTTTTGAACCTATGGCTACCTGTTCTCTCCGTTTTCTTTCTTGGAAAACATTGTTCTTGATAGCCCTCACTTCCGCTAGACGCGTAAGTGAATTTCAGGCCCTCGTGTCTGATCCCCCTTACACTCGGTTCTACAAAAATAGGGTAGTCCTACGGACTCACCCAAAATTTCTTCCAAAAGTGGTCTCCCCTTTTCACGTCAATCAGGAGGTGGTACTTCCAACCTTCTTTCCCAGACCGCACTCCAGCCGAGCTGAAACGGTCCTCCATACCCTGGACTGTAGAAGGGCATTGAACTTCTACCTTGACCGTACGCGGGAGCACCGTAAAGCTGCTCAGCTTTTTGTGTCTTTTGACCCCAATAAATTGGGGCTCCCGGTCTCCAAGCGTACTCTGTCCATCTGGGTTGCGGACTGTATCACTTGGGCTTATGGGGCAGCCGGACTCTCCTTGGAAGGTCGAGTCACGGCTCATTGCGTTCGGGCAAAGGCTACGTCAGTGGCTTACCTCCGCTCTGTTCCGCTGACAGACATCTGCCGGGCCGCTACTTGGTCTTCGAGCCAGACTTTTGCGGTCCATTACTGTCTCGAGAGGGAGTCCCGCAGGGACAGTGCTTTCGGACAGGCAGTCCTCCGTAATCTCTTTGAGGTTTGAGCAACTTCTACCCTCCATCCCGGATGTGGGCTACCGGTGGGTAATAATTCAGCGAAGATTCCTTCCTTCTGTGCTGCTGAGCTAGAGGGAGCTCATTTTTGTGCTTAGGGTCTCCGGTAGCCTTAAGCTTGGGAGTCCCATATGTGAGGACTGACTTCCTGCTTGGTCCTGGAGAAAGCGTAGTTACTCACCTGTAACAGGTGTTCTCCAGGAGCAGCAGGAATCAGTCCTCACAACCCTCCCTCCTCCCCTTGGAGTTGCAATCATCTGCTTTAGTTTTTTGCAAATTTTTATGCTGTCTTTTTTAGCTATGTCATCTGACTGGCTAAGATGGCACCCTTGGGCGGGAAGGCGACCGCGCATGCGCGCTGCAATTCCCAAAGGCTTTCTTTGAAAGCTGGGGAAAATTGCTCCGCGAGGGCTCCGTCGGCGCCGACGTCACCCATATGTGAGGACTGATTCCTGCTGCTCCTGGAGAACACCTGTTACAGGTGAGTAACTACGCTTACTGGTTTCTCAGTGCTGCATCAGCGTATATACAAGTGATGGCATCATTGAAAGTTACTGTGGTCTGCCTCCACCTTCTAGCTGGGGAGCATAACGCTCTCAGGATTCAAGGAAAGAAAATTAGCAGGTACAGAAAATTTCTCCATATGCATTGTTCCATGGTGACCATCTGAATTTGAGATTTGCTCTGACGTTAACCACATAAATTGTTTTGAATATCGACCTCTGTCTATTTGAGCTGGAAAATAACATTGTGCTACAATGTTTCTAAGGGATATGTTTAATAAGCAGCGCTAGCAGCAGCCATGCAGTATCTGAGCTACGGCCCTATTGAATTCAATGGGGCTGCAGCTCTGATACCGCATGGTAGCCGCTACCACTGCTTAGTAAACATACCCCTAAGTCCAGAATGTGAAGTTAATCCCTGTGTCAGTCCACAGCCTATTTGAGTCTATTCTGTAGTTTATAGGTAACGATTAAAGCTATTTATTTGTATAAATACTTAGCAAATCAAAAGTATAACTCATCCAGGGCTGTTGGGCTGTAAATGCAGTGTTATCAACAGCAGAAGAAAGTATTTACAAAAAAATGGCTTTGGCTAAAAGACTTTGTTTTTTGAAGTCAATTCAACACTTGTTCCTCCTATTCCAAGAAGCTTTTCAATATCTTTAAGAAACTAACTCGATTCTCAACTGCTATTTCTCAAGAAAACCAGCAATTACCTCCTAACACCCTTGCCACGTTCTTTGGTGACAAAGTTCAGAATCTTAGAAAAATGTTGTTGCCTCATAGCCCACTGTTTTTTCATCTTTTAGAATCTTTTGTCATAGTTGATAAGCTTTGAATCCTGCCTCGGGAACCGTTCTCCTCAAAGTTGGAGAAATTGCCCCGGGAGAAAAGGGGTTAGTACGATGACAGTCATGAACCTCACTCCTAAGCTCAGGGTTTGTGGCATATGAGATCACCATAAAAAAAGAAATAAAATACCTAGGTGTGATACTTGACAATAAACTTAACATGGATTCACACATAAAATATCTAACAAAAAACATACATTACATACTCAAGACATTGAGACAATTAAGACCATTGATTCACTTACAAGACTTCATAACTATAATTCAAGCCATCATAACCCCACACTTTGATTTTGCAAATATAATCCTTAATGGCATCTCAAAGCAAAATATTAAAAAGATACAACTAACTCAGAACATAGCAGCAAGGATAATAATGAATATAAACTCAATAGAGCATATCACACCGATTCTGGCTGAACTTCATTGACTACCCATCTACAGCAGAATAAAATACAAAATTATTTTAACCACATTTAAACTAATAAGTAACTTATCACCATCCGTACTCAATACACTCATTAACGTAGAGATAGATAAACGATCACAAAGGAGCAGAAACACAAACACTATAGCAGTTCCAAAAGATTACACAAAAGCTAAAAAACAAACCAACAAGAGGGCCTTCTCCCATTCGGCACCTATCCTATGGAATAATCTGCCTGACAACATTCGCCAACTAACAGACATAAAGGAATTTAGAAAAAAACTAAAAACCCATTTATTCTCATTACACTACAATACACTACCTAATCAGAATACACAAAGAGACACAGGTTAACATCCATACTACAATACTACATAACAAAAAACAGATAATAACATAACCACACATTACTGAACCATACCACACTTATACACAGTCGACAATTCTCCCAATTTATAATTCTGTGATTTATCACATTTAAATTATGCATCACAATTTTGATCCATGATATAATTTGTAAGTACCTACAATGTAAATACGTTCTAACATTTTACTGTTCAGATGTTATATTGTTACTTGTAAATAGTTCTACCTGTTCTATGTAAAACGACTAGGTATGCTCTTTCACATACCATATAACTTACTGTTCCTTGTAAACTGCATTTGATACTTGGGAAAGAGCGGTATAGAAATAACTGTTAAATAAAATAAAATAAATAAATAAAATATGATCTCAGTGTCTCAAATTTACTGCTAGTGCTCATCATAATACTTGCATTGTGCCAAAAAGAGCTTCCTTCTGGAGTTCATATGTATGGGTAATTAGTTCTCTCCTCTATGAAAACTGTCCATGCACTTGCTGATGTCATTCCACCTAAGCTAATTAAGCATGAGTAAGCTGGTCTTTTCCTTCTTCTCGCTCTAATCAATAAGAGTGTCTGCTGGTCAGTTTTCCACCTCATGAAAGCATGCAATTATCCACCTCATTTTAAATGGGAAAGACCTTGCCCCTTTGTCTATGAGACAGTAACTGGAAACATCTAATCTCCTTTTTAGCGTTAAGGTCCTTGACAAGTGGTGCATGTGCATCTTTTCTGGGGGGGGGGGGGGGAGAAACACAAGTTTTGCATCCTAGACTGTCAGACCTTGCAAGCTATAATACCATTTTCATTGAAGGATAAGGTGGTATATAAAACTGGTTAAATAAATCTTCTCCATATTGGATTAATTGATGAAGTTAGGTATAATGTAGAGTTTAATTGTTGTTCTATCATTGGCACATTAGATTTAAGTGCTGCATTTAATCTGGCTATGTTTGTTTATTACATTTGATATACCACTCAGGCCGACGCACCAGAGCGGTTTACAATGCAATACAATATTGAAGTTATGGAAAATAAGGTTAATCCTGCCTATCTTATCTTGCGTCTATCTGAATTGGGTATTAGAGGGCAAGTTCTCAACTGGTTTGCCTCTTACCTTTCCGATCATAGTTATATGGTTGCTATTAGCTCTGCCCATTCTCGAAAGGTTTTGTCTCCCAGTTGGTGTTCCACAAGGAACAATTCTAGCCCAAACTTTTTAACATCTTCATTGCCCACCCCCTCCCCATCCATCTTAATACAGCCCCTTGGATTGAGTGGCTGTTATTACATGGATCATCTCCAAATAATTTTTCCTACTAACTTACTTTCCCTTGATCTAACTAATCTTAACTTTTCTTTGGAAGCCATAGCAGACCGGCTGGCAAAGAGCAGTCTTAGCTTTGGACTTGGGCAAATTTAATTTATGTGGTTGTCTTGTGCCTTACCTCGTCCCTCTGTATCACTCATTAAAAAAAAATCATTAAGGTCCCACTTCAGGACAGTATTAAAATGTTAGGATTCAAATTGGATCCCCCTTCTTACTCTTGAATCTCAAATTTCCTTGGTTTTACAATCCAGTTTTGCCATATTGTGATTAAGCCAGGCTGCTAGACCCTTTTTTCTCCTTTCACGATTTCAAAACATTGACTTTGGCACCCTTTTAAGTCAAATGGATTACTGTGATGCTTTGCATTGTGGTTCAAAACGGTACTCTGTGAACCATTTGCAGCTTTTTCACAGACACAAAGAGATATGAACACATTACATCCGAATTAGAGTTTACATTGGCTTCCAGTACAGTTTAGCATTCGCTTTAAGATCCTCGTCATTATTCATAAGGTGTTACATATCTAATCTCCCTTCCTACTCATTCAATCTATTTAATCCCTATCCCACAAGACTGCAGCATGTTAACCTTCTGATTCTCCCCCTCTTGTCAGGTTTTTGGCTCGAGTTTGAGGCGTATGTCTCTTTCCTTCTATGGGCCATTCACCTGGAATGCACTTCTTGCTTCTCTTCGAAATGAGCTTTCTCTCACAAGTTTAAAGTTGCCTTTAAAGATTGAGTTGTTTTATGAAGGCTTTAGAGCTATCAAATGGCTGAACTGGGATGAGGATAACTCAGGGTGGGGGGGGGGACTGATACGACTCTTCTAGTATCTCTTCTTTCTTTCTTATTTTCTTACTTTCTATAATGTATATCTTATGGCCATGCCTTGAAAGGGAAGTATATCAAGTTGTTCTAAATAACTGTTAGTTGATGGTAATGAGATGCTAATGAGGCATGTGTTAAAACAGATGGTAAAGTGTGCACATAAAAATACATGCATTAATGTGGACATTAATGAAAAAAATGTAACTACCTCTCCCTTTCTGTGTTTCATTCGGACTGTTTTAACATGCATTGGTTTTCACTACACTAATGCTTTAGCTTCTAATTACCTCATCAGTATGGATTTTGCGTTAACATTAATGCACATATCCAGTGCTGTTAGCATGCTTTAACCACTCATGTTGGCTATTATAAGGATTTAATTGTGTTTACAGAATTTAGTGCATTGGCCCCTTTATCCATGCCTTTGTTTTACCTACTCAGTGGATTATGCCCTTAAAGATTTACTGTCAGTCAGATGGCAAAGCTTAAGTCTCTTGCTGTAAAGAGCCTGCACAAGCATTTTAACTCTGCACACTGTGCCCAACATCTATTGCTTGTTTATATCACTTACACCTCATACACCTCCACAGCTAGCAGTTAGGAAGTGCTAATGAAACCAGCTTTGAGGCCCTTCACTCTTCTGTGCATTGTAATGTACTTTTGGCCTCGCACTTTGTTTGGGTGGCATAAATTATATGGGCTTACAAACATTCTGGTAGGCACTGCAGGTTTGTTGCTCTGTTTGACTGTACCTGTGGATGCCTCCTGTGGTTTCCTCCAACGTGGAATGCTGTTTGTTTCTATAACAAATGCACAGCATCTAACACACATTGTTCACTTTGGTAGAAGCAAGAAGAGAGCCCCCAAGTGTGAGCCTGGCATTTCAGCAGGCTACTGCTACTGTGTATCATTTGTATAGCACTAAAAGGCAGGCATGCATAGCGCTCTACACGTACATGTAACAGACTGTCCCTGCTCAAGAGCTCATTCACAATCTAGCCAAGACAGACAAATACAACAAATTCACAATCTAGCCAAGACAGACAAATACAACAAACAGGTGACTCGGGTAGAACTAAGGGGAAATGCTGATAGCACACATGGGTGGTAAACGGGAGAATAAGGGGGTCAGGATCCAAAAGCAGTCTCAGTGGTGGGCTTTTAGCCTAGATTTGAATATAGCCAGAAATGGAGCCTGACGTACCAACTCAGGTCGCCTGTTCTAGGTACAGGATGCAGCAAGGTAGAATGAGCGAAGTCTGGAGTTTGGCAATCATCTAATTCCTTCCCTACAGGCCTAACATAGTAAAAAAAAAAAAAAAAAAAAAAGGGACAGAACAGGCCGACACTGAGGCACTAAAGGTGTGCGTCATAATAACCCTAATAAATGATGGGCTTTGTTGGGATCACTGTTGAACATATCCATTAATGATCTGAAAGAGAGATCATTGAGCAGGGCCTTACCGATTGTGAAATGCGTCCTGTGCGACTTGCACATCGGGCGCGCAACCCCCCCCCCCTCCCCACACCTCCATCTAGCCACTTTATGGGGGCGGGAAAGAAGAGGCACGGACACGATGTGCAAGTCGCCAGCACGCTAAGCAGGTCTGGTCCCTCTCAGTGTGCCACGAGAAGGCTTAGGGGGCGCATTTCATCTGTGTGCTGTTGCCTGCCGCCGCTGAGAGAAGAAAAGGTGGCGGCGGCAGGCAACGTCAGACAGCCGAAATGTGCCCCTTTAAGCCTTTGCACCCTATGCAGCCGCACCGCTTGCACAGGGCTAGGTATGGTCCTGTCAATGAGTGAACTGATCAAATTTGCAGATTGCACTTCAATATTAAAGCGCCTGTTTCAGATCACACTGCAGAATGAACAAACAAAACCAGATTCCTAGTTTCCAACTTTCTATTTAGTTTGTATGGATGCATGCATAAAAGGTGCTAAAATTAATCAGTCGGGAATAATGCATAGAAATCTTCTATCATAACTTCGGTTACTCTCCGTTATTTTTTTAAAACTAGCTCAGAGTTTCATTTGCTCCTGTTTTTGCAGCCACTATACTGGAAAACGCAAGCAAAAATATATCAAATCATTCTCTTTAAACTAACTCATCGTCCTATCTCACAGTCCTATCTCACAATATCAAAAAAGGGCTTTCCTTACTGTGTGCATAGTTTGACTGTGCCATACTGTAAAGGACAAATTTCTCTTTGCTAATTGCTTCATACTGCACAAAATTGAATTGATACTCCTGACAAAGGTTCATGCTGAAACATGTTCCTATAGGGTGTATCAATATGATTTGTTTTTGAATGTCTTGATGTGATCGTTATTTAATAATAAAGATTTTAAAAATGTTTTTACCCCATTCCTTTATTTTATCCCTAAACAATTATTAATCAAGTAGATTTGGGAAAGTTAACCCTCATCTTTTTGAATGAGTTTAAAGGAATATATCTACATTTTGAGGTTTGCCAAGCACTATCTAGTGACCCAGATTGGCTACTGATGGAGATAAGATGTCAGATCTTTGGTTTGACCCAGTATTGCATATCCTATGTTCTTAGACGTGTAATACTCTTGAGGCAGAATTGGGATGGAGGTATGGATTTTGCAGGCAGGCTGAGTACCCATTACCACCTGTAAGCCAGGAAAGAAAGTTGCACACCAATAAACACAGACTATATTTAGGTATCTGTATCTCCACCAGAGTATACATTTATTCAAACACATATCCAGTAGGAGTCAGCCAGTGGATCCTCCTATGGGGCCTCTGCCTTAATATAGTGGTTCTTAGACTGATCCTTGAGGGCTCCCTAACTCAGTGTTGGCAAACCTTTTCAAGTCCAAGGCGCACTTACAGTAACAAAACTGTGGTATAACCAGTCTCTGAAGGGGCACGTGATCAAAGGAGAATGTCTCTCTGGGGCCTTTTGGGGCTCTGAAGATTTTGGAGATGCCCAAAGGTGCTGAGAAGAGAGAAGTCAAAGGCAAGAAATTTTCATGAGTGCCTTATACTCCCAAGGTAACATCGGGGCCTATGGATCGCCATCTGTTACATCTTCTGGGACTTCTACATCTTCTGATACTCAGGGGAGTTCACCCTCAGAGGTATCTTTATTAGAAATGTGGAAACTGAGGAATACTGGCATGTTGAGCAGAGGGGGGAGGAGCAGAACGCCAGCGGCACTGGGGTGTGACTTTGGGTCATCTCTGCTGCTTGCTAGCTGAAGAAAATGGAGGAATACTGCTCCTGTTCTTAAATTTTCCTAAGGTATATCTGCTATCAGCAATATTACTAAGGAAGTACTACTTTAAGGATATTCTTCAGTTTTTGAATTCTGATGATATTTGTATTTCTATTATTTGCCTTCCTCCGGAATAGCAAATGCTGCCATAGGAGCTACTATCTTTTTAAAATGTCTGTTGTTGTCTGGTCACATATCAGAGGAACCTGTTTGTTTTTATTTTGCCTGATCATTTAGAGAAATGTCTTGCTAGCAGGAAGTGATTTATATTCTCTCTGTGCCGCAGTCTGCTTGAGAGTATGGTGATCTACTGTTACGTATCTATCTATAGAGCCATTTGGGCATTAAATTGTAAATGTCCTTTCTTGATTTTGATACTTTTAATTCTTATTTAATTGATAATTCTGGTTTTTTTCCCATAATGTGGTGTTTGAGTTACGACAAATCTTTTTGTTTTCCGTTTACAGTAATGGTAGTTCCATTTTTTTCTTTTCCACTTTGGTGATGGAATATGTAGGAAATTCTTTTAAAAAAAAGAGAAGAAATCAGGAAAACTGTATCAGACAAATTGCTACAGGGTTTCATGGACCGAACTGCACTTTTCTGTGTAGTCCAGTAAAGAAATTTCAAAATCCAGATGAAATGATTTCTAAGCTATCTCAAAAGTTGGAAAAATTGATAGAAAATTCAGCTCTCTGCAATCTGCTGGGACCTCAGGTATTAAGGATAGTTTTATGCTTCATAAACAATAGGAGAATTCTTCTCATTGTAAGAATCGTGCCCTTTTGAATTTCCCAGACTCGATTGTTGACTCCTGTATTTCTCTCGAGGAAATATTTTAAAGTATTACTGCTACAAGAAGCTGACACTGGTAGCGTCTAACCTGTATTATTTACTTACTAGGGTGATTTCCCAGAATGAGGTAGAGGTCGCTCAGATAGAGGAGGAAACTGATTTTGATTTAACTGATTTCCTGGAATCTTCAATTAATGAAATGCCCACAAGTGCCACCTTGATTCTCTCATTTCTTACATTTGGTAAAATTAATGCTTTGAACGTGTTTTGGTTTCGTTTTTTTTGTTAGTGCCCTTAAGTCAGTGCTGACTCCTGGCAACCCAGCTGCCTCTGGGTTTTCTTGGCAATGTATCACTAGAAGTAGATTACCATACAATGCCTCAGAAGAAAAGGCCTGGCAAGGTGATTAGCCCAAGGTCACAAGGAGTGACAGTGGGAATCAAACCCTTGATCTTCTGGGTACTGAGCAGTTGCTCTAACCACTAGGCTGCTACTCCACCCCACCCCACTCCACTTATGCTTGTAAAAATAAATAAATGTTTATTTTGTGGTCAAAAACTCACTCTTATTCCAGATGTGTTTAGATTTACTCAGGTTCATAGGAGGTGTTTCCTGCAATTTAAGCCAAGAGTTTTGGCTGCTGCTGGAATGGTTGTCTATTTAGGAATAAGATACGTTTTTGTAGGACTTTTACAACGGGAGAATTTTTTTTGTTGCCAAATAGGGACTTCAATGTCTATTGCACTTGTTAATTGCTTTTCTATTTTTTCCTTTTTAATTCTAGAGGGGTATGTTCCTAGCATTTGTTTTTTATATTTTGTTTTGTATTTTAATATTGGGAGGGTTCTGCTTCCTTGTGGCGAAGGCTAAGAAATACTAAATTTTTTTTTGTACTGTTTTCTTATGATAGTATTTCTCTGTCATTTCTTGTTTGCTTTTTCTGTAAAGCATGTAAAGCATAAATTTTGTTTAAAAAAAAAGACCAAATTTGACCTGCAAGATTTAGAACAGTTATTTGTGCAACCTTAATTGTCTGGCTAGAGTTACATGGTTAGAGTTGTAGATTTGTTTCCAGAGCTGCCCCTTTCTGACCATCTAAATTTGTGTGCTTCTCATTTGGGAAGACGGACAGTTAGTTGAGGAAAATGTCCAAAGCCAATTGATTTTTGCAGGGCATAAAGTTTTGTCATTTTTCTCTCTGATAGCACTGGAGGTAGAATGACAAGTTTTATTGTAGGTAGGTTTCCTACTTTTATCACAGGAAGTAAAGGAAATACCAGTAAAAGGTACAGAATTCTGTATAGTCTAGGTTAGCTCCCATACATTTCCCATGGTAAAAATGTCAACTTTGCTCCTTATGCATCCCTGCTCAAACCACGGAAAGTAGAAAAGTCTGCTTGTCCCGCCCCCTACTCCTGGCACCTCACTCCATAGAAATTTGGTGCAGCTAGGTCTAGCAATTCCAAAGTTCTAAGGGGGGGGGGTGGATCTATATAAACACACATGCACAAATCACCAATAAAGTAATTTAGGGACATGTTGCGAAAAATGAGCAATAACATCTGTTACTGCACGTTCACAAAGTGCCACCATGGCCAATTTTATTCCTGTGGCCACAGCGGCACTAAACCATACCCCTTAGGATAATCTCATAAGCCTCTCCATTCTATTGAACCAAGGATATGAAAAGTGATGCAGTTGTTTCAGACTACAATGGGACCTATGACTGTGACAAGTAATCTTCTGAATGTATCCTTCCCTGGCCAGGCTTCAGAACATTCAGGTTGGAGAGGTCTGGAAGACAAGTATTTACCCAGACACTTAGAAACGTTGAGACCGTTCTTGGGCAGAGCAGGGGGATGTAAGCAAGTGTCTACAGTAGCTCTGCCTTTTGTGACTGATATATAGATAGATATAATTTTTTTTTTTAGATTTGCTGAATTATTTGTTTGAACAGCCCCACATGTCCCCTGAGTAGCCCCTCTTATGGAAGTTGCTACTTCCCAAAGCCCAATTATCCAGAGAACCAGATTTCTTGAGCCCCAACAGACCACAAGTGAATTAACTCTAGAATGCTTGACCATGGAAATGCAAATGAGCTTCGGTGTATGGCTTTACAGTACTGACTGGGCTTGGTGTCAGCATAAACATGTTTATGAAGCACATAGTTATAGCTTTAAAGAATAGATAAATTTCAGAGTTTTGTCAATTATCTGGGATATCGGACTATATCCAGGAGTAGTAGCTAAAACACCAAGCATCCTAAAGGCAGAAGCACTATTCTAATGAGAAAAAAAAAGGAGAAAGCAAGCAAGCTGTATTTCACTAAATCCTCTTCAGGATTTTGTCATCTTGGTTTGACTTTTGCATATGTTAAAAGCAATTTTACTTTGTAGCAAATAGATGTGCACTGTCTGATAATCCTTAGGTGCTCTCACTAGGCTCAAAATAAGCCACCTTGACTTCTAAGCACAGAATTCTGCCTTTAAGCATCAGATTCACTGGGGAAATGTTATCTTGCTTTGACAGCTGTTGCAGGAAATCAGGCTGCCTTTTACCTCAAGCTGATGGCCACCTAAAGAACTCGGCAGCCTTCTGTCTACCCTTCTTTTTAAAAGTGGCCATTGAGTTTTCATAAAGGCCATTGACCACGAGAGGAGTGAAGTTTTCAATGACTGTATATGCAAACCCCTTTCCCTGTTTGGGTGAGGAGCAGAAGAATCCCAGGTGGCCCTTCTGGCCTTCTTTGGCTTCAAGACCTTCCCAGAATAATTGTAGACACTGCTGTAGATCAGATTCATGTGGGTATCATTAAGTGCTGCAGCCTTTCACTAGGGTTCCTTTTCTTCTCCTTAATATTGAGCCCTTCCCAGATTTGCACCTTTGCAACAATACATTCAGCACATGCGGATGATCTCTAGCACACGTTGGAGCTCCTGAATCACAAAACAGAATGCAGAGGGTCAGGCTTTCCTCTCTTGATAATACAAATGGAAATACTCCCACTCGCACAAAAGTAGCAAACTAGGAAAAAAACAGTCTCACTATGCTCAGAAGAGGCAAACGATTTTCCCACATGCAAAAAAAAAAAAACAGAGAAGCTCGAGAAACTGTTGCAAAAGAGCAGGCCAGCAACTAGGTTGCCTCTTATCTCCTCATAGAACCTTAACTCCCTTTAATGTCTCCTGGATACACCTATTTAGATTGATGGCAAGAAATCCACCCTGGGGAATGACCAATATATCACTTACTACATACCTTTGTTCCATGGACAACACCTAAACTAGAAGTTTCCACATTTTAACCTATGCTTGGTAATTAGTCATTGGTCATCAAGAAACTAGAATCTTTGTAGGTTATTGGTATCTTAAGTGACCAACAAGATACATGCTTTGAAAACCTAGTCAACATCTTTTTTTTTGTTGCCCCTTTAAAAGATAATACTATCGTTAACAACTTCGGCAAGAATGAAATACGTTTTCGTAGTTAGAAATCTAATGTTTCCTGTAGAGGGCACAACTGTGAAGATTACATTATTGTAATTTTCTATTTGTTTTGTATGGGGCAGCCTCCATGAAGCATTTAAATCAGCTTTTCGGTGGTGATCAATTTAATATGCTCTAGCCATCACCATAATAACATTGTTATTACAATAACATGAATGTTTCATTTCAATGTTTATTCATGAGCATTCAATTACCCAGCATCCAGTTCTGAATCAGAGCTCTGAGCCTGTTGACAAATGTGCAGGAACTAGTAGAATAAAATAAACATAGTTATTTTTGATGATGTTTTTAGCAAACGTTTTGCATGTTACTGAAGTGATGAGTAATTTCACTATGGGGGGAGCTATACAGAGGTATTAATTGCTTTCCAAGTACTGCATAGTTTTGAGAATAACTTAGAAAATGCACTGACAAATCACTCTGTGGATCTGAGAACTGAGCTGTGGAGAGAGTTCTGGTAACTAAACTTTTCTCCAGGAACAAGCAGGAAGTCAGTCCTCACATATGGGTGACATCGCCAATGGAGCCCCTACGAAAGCATCTCCCCAGCTTTCAAAGAAAGTCTTTGGGAGATTCCACCATGCATGTGTGGTCCCTTTCCCAGCCAAGGGTGCCATCTTGCTCAGTCTCCTTTTTTCTGTGGAGCCCTTCTGTTTTGTGTGGCAATTAATCCAATGAGTACTCTCATCAACTCTTTGGGATATGGATTTAGTATGAATCCTAGAGAAAGGAACAACATCTCATTTATTATTTGTAGGCAATCTTAAGCTCTATAGTTACAGTGAGCAGAGCAACTCCATGTGGTGAAAAGCTTTTCTGATGACATTGGGATGACCTTTGGCCTTGACAAATGTGCTAAGGCAATTATTTTTAAGAGGAAAATTGAGCAAAACGGAAAACATCTCCCTGGCTGAAGGCTGTGACATAAAGGACCTTTAACAGGAAAACATATATAAGTATCTCAGAGTAGAAGAAGGAATGGCACTCAAGCAGAAATTACTGAGAAAAGATCAGTAAAGAATATGACAGGAGATTATGGAAGCAGTGCATGCAGATCTATCATGCATATTTGTTGTGGATATCCTGATGACCTGACTGGCCTGGGGGTACGTGAAGACTGGGTTGAGAACCACTGCCCTAGACATATCCTAGTCCCCGATTGTTGTGTTGTCTGTCTTGACTAGATTGTAAATGAGAATGGTCTCCTACATGTGTCTGTACAATGCTGCATATGCCGTGTAGTGCTGCACAAATAAGTAGTAAATGTGTATGTGTGTGCACTCTATACATGTATTTGCATGACTTTGAAGAGTGGGTACCCAAGGTTAACATGGCTAGGCATTAGGCATACAGTTCTTAACAAATGCCTTGAGTGACTTAATGTCATGCATCATGGATGAGACTTTTTTTAAACTGTTATTTCAAGCCTAAACCATATACTGATAAAAATAATTACATTTTTAATTAAGATTTCATTTTATTTTCTTTCATTTATTTCTTATATACTGCACAACCAGTAACAATATTGGTATTTATTTTAAACACAAGCGGATAAGGGTCTACTAATAAGATAAAACATCTCAATACACATTACACTATGCTGCAGATGTGTTATAAAACTCTGCCCGATGTTATGGCAAAATAATTTGCAGTTTTTGAATACAAAAGGAATACTGCCTAGAAAGAAAACATATTATGGAAACATCTGATCCAGTCATATAACTAAACAAATATCAATGTATTTTATAAATTTCTTTTCTGGAAACCTCAAGCCAGTGAATAAAATATAATAAATCAACAATAATCATAAAACATAAGAAGTGCAAAGGATGCTGAGCAGAACTATTTCTAGCCTTCCATTTTTAGCAAAAATAATTAAAAAAACATTGTCCAGACCCAGCTTCAAGACCACAATGATTTGCATGCTCCTCTGGATACCCATCAGTATGGATTCAGACCGATCCATGGTGTTGAGGTGCTATTATTAGCCCTTTTTGACAAGCTCATAAGAGAAATAGATAATTCCTAGCAAGCATTTATACTTTTATTTTTAGATATAGTGTCTGCCTTTGACACTATTAATCATAGCATCCTGCTGGAGGGGCTCTAGCAAATTGGAATCTATGGCACTACTCTTCTATGGTTTCAGTCTTACCTGTCTGATCGCACCCAACATAAGAAAACTGAGGTGTTATATGTCACTAGGAGCTTGGACTTTATCCCACCTCCCAATCTAAAGTCAAAGAAGCTCTTCTCAAGGTAAAAAATGAAATTGAATATCTGTGAGTTACTCTAGATCAAACTCTCAGCTTATCTATACATATCAATCTAACTACTCGCGTGATCTACAATAAGCCGAGGATGATTCAACAGTTAAGAAGACCTCTACTATCAAGCTTTGACTTCTGCTCTGTACTTAAGTGATGATTTGCCCCCTCTTTGACTATTGCAATAGCATCTTGCAGGGCCTTTTGAAACAAGCCTTAAGTCAGCGTCAGATGATGCAGCATACGGCTGCTTGTATAAGTCTTTAAGGCCCACATTACTGATCCATATCGCTCCCATTTTATATCATCTACACTGGCTGCCTATCCATAGCAGAATTAATTAAATACAGATTTCTTATGATCACATTCAAGCTGCTACGTAACATATCTCCATCCTCCTTAAGCTTCCTGATAAACAAAACATCCAACAAAAGACTGAGAAGAGGATGCACACAGAACACTCTACTCATCCCTTCAGACTTTCTAAAATCTTACTGATTAACGAGCAATAGAGCATTTTCATTCTTTGCATCTGTCCTTTGTAATTCCCTCCCAGACAGTATGAGGTATTGAGGACCTTTCCACCTTTTGCAAACAAATCAAAACACCCCTTTTTATAGAGCACTTTGTGAAAGTCGTCTTGGCACAGTCAAAATTTACCCAACCTAATCTTCCTTGCTGGTCCACTTATTTTAGATCATTATAATCACATACTTCCATAAATCCTTTTCAACTCCCGTTATTTCCCTGCTTACCTGACATGATTTTGCCTCTGTAATAAATTCTCTGTAAATAAGTTGTTAGTTACAAGACCTTACTTATGACATCCACTTTGTAATATACTATGTTTTGTTATACTGTTATCCATGTTCTCTGTAGACGTTTATACTACTATATGTTATCCATGTTCACTGTATAAGTTTGTTCTTTGTAAACCGCTTTGATTACATAAGGCGGTATAAAAAACTAATAAATACCTGAGAAAAAGCAATATTGTAAAATTACACAAGGCCCTAGAATACCTATTCATCCTCCTATAGGAAAAATAGAACAAGCTGAACTGCTGCAGATATCCACCCAGAAACTACACCCTGGCAGGATACCTCACATGCAGAACACCTTATACGCAGAACTTAGACCTTCACCGCATACAGAATAAAGGACTACAGATTACAAGCACACACACAGGCAAAAGCTGAAATAGAAAGCCTGAGGAACCAGACTCTTTCAGCAGCGGAATACTGAAGAAAAAGAAATGTATTTTGTCCTGTACTGCACAAAATATAAGAAATACACATGTCCAAAGCTAAAATATACCACTCACTAAAAACTCAGAATGTGTTTTTGTATCTTCACTCTGTCTAATCGGATTGATCTTGGTGTCTTTTTACTTTGTTCTTGTTTTATCTTCTGTGAAGTTTGTTTTCCATTTTCTGTTTCTTCTCCCTTACTCCCTTTTTCCTTATTCCCTCCAGTTTTTTCTGACAACTCTTTTTTTTTCTTCATTTTATTCGGTCTCTCTCTATCAACCCATATTAACATGATTATTCAAACGCCACCTCCTTTTACTGGATCTTTGCTAGCTTCACTGCTTTACTCTATTAAACCATACTGAGTGGAGACTTTAATTATTTTAGGCAGAAAGTGGCTTTGGTTGTTTAGGAGTTGGATTGAAGGGTGACACATAAGGTGATTGGAGGGTGTAGTCTAGTTGAGAATATTGTGATGTCCAGCAAGTGGCCTTTGGGTATTAGGAGTGGAGGAGTAGCCTAATGGTTAGAGCATTGGCTTGGGAACCAAGCGACCAGGGTTTGATTCCTACTAGCACTCCTTGTGGCCTTGGGCAAGTCACTTAACCCTTCATTGCCTCAGAAGAATCCAAGTTATCAATGTCCCTCTTTAATGTACAAGTTTGTTACAATGTAAACCACTTTGACTAAATGATAGAACAGTATAAAAAAAACAATAGAGTTGCATAATTAGTTAAGGAAGTGAAGGCTAAATATTGGTTACAATGAAGAGCTGAGGGTTATTTGCATAAGTTATTGATGATCAGGTCCGGTGGTAGAAATATTAGCTAAGACCTTCAACCTGTGCTTTGGATGTGTGCCCATTCTCATTGGTAAAAATAAGAAAGGGAATTGAGGATCAAAGAGATATTAAATGCTTCCCAATGAGACTGGCTCTTTCCAGATTGCCTGAAGATGAGTTATAAAATTCAAGTCAACATGTTGACTATGGACCAGTCTCAAACTTACCTTTTTATTTATATCATTTATTTCTGTTTATCACTTGCCCTATAAACTAGTGATCAAGGCAAATTACAATACAAGGAATAAATATAAAATACAAAAACACAGCATATATGATCCCAGAAAACATACATACATACATTTAGCAAAAATATTCAGTGAATCATTTAACATGATCATCCCTCATAAATGGCAAAAATCACAAATAATTATGAGTTCCCCAGATAAGAGTCTGGAGAAATCGGTACTACTTCAGTTGAAGGATATTTTGGAGAAGGAGGCCTACATAAATATCATTCTGGATTTAGGATGTATTGTAGTACTTAAATGTTAGAAATTTCTTTGTTGAATGATATTTATAGGGCAGTGGCTAAGGAACTGAACATGTTAGATAGTTTGGATTTGACAGTAACATTTGATTTGGTTAATCATGAGTTATTCAAATCTTGCTTGAAGGACATAGGAATAGAAGGAACCGTGTTTAACTGGTTTGTGCTTTTTTCCAAGAATCAAGAACAGGTGGTTGTGGGACAGGTTTTGTCAGAGCCTTAGAAGATGATACATGGGGTCTTGCAGGGATCAATAATTTCCACTCTGCTTTATTTTAAAAAAAGTGTCTCTATTATGGGATGTAATTATAGTTATTGGGCTGAGAATTTGTATGTTTGCAGATGATATCCAGCTGTTTCTTCTGATTAGGGAGAATATCGTGGACGATCTTAAATTCATGATTGGAAATAATAGCCATTTGGCTGTAATACAGTTGTCTGAAATCAGGCCCTGTGGCAAGGTACAGATTCAACATGCATTGAATCTGTGACCGTGGGAACTGAAGTTTGAGGCCTGGAGCAGAGCTATAGGAGTCGCTCATTCATGAAGAAAACAGTCGTCATTGAATTCTTAAAATTTTGCCTCCCTAGCATGCCATCTTGGCATAATTGAAATATTGTTTTAGTTTTTAGTAGCCTGAGTAGTCTGTTAGCATTTCACAGCCTGGTTTATTATCCTGGCCAGGTTTAGAGTACTCCCTCCCCCCCCCCCCCTTTTACTTACACCTCTTCTCTCACCACACACAGAATTTTGGTTCATAGAGACCGCAGAGTGTAGTTTATTTCCTGCAAGACTCCATAGCATTGTTAACAATGATTGTGAGGTGGTATTATATGTTATCTGCTCTGTCATTTTGATATATTTGGTACTCTGTATCCCAATGGCCTATTGTCTGCCTCTTTGTCAGGCTGCCGAAATGCTTGTTATATCTATATCTTCATTAAGTACCACATACTTTAAGGCAGGGCTCGACAAACTCTGGGCGCAGGTCACCATGGTGACAGAAATCAAACCTGGCACCTGGGGCTCAGAGTACATGGCTCGTACCAGTGGTCTGCCTGCAGGGATCCCATCTCCCGCAGTTAGACATGCTGAAGGAGGCTGTGATTGCGGCTACTACCAGCACTATCTGCCTGTGAGGAACCCATCACCTGTGGAATGACATGCAGCCGGCCCAGCAGTGTCTGCCCGTGGCAGATGGGATCCCATCAGCAGAAGCACTGAAGGAGACCGCAATCACCAGTGGCGTTTCCCCGTGGGGATCACATCTGTGTGCAGCAGAACAAGTGATTGTTCCCCAATCCGTGCAGTGTCTGCACAACCTGTTAAAAATTGTTTTTAAAGTAAGAGACACAGGGAGGGCAGCAGATAGCTGACAAAATTTAAAGGGACAGTAATTTTTAGTTAATAATAAATGGTGGGGGTGGAGAGTGTCTGGGAAGGGAAACAGAGTTGGGGTGGGGGAGGGACAGCAAGAAAAGGGTTGGAGGCTGAAGAGCTGAATGCTGGGAAGTAAAGGGCACAATATTTATGTGCAAAAGGCGCACCCCTCTCGCATCACAGAAAGGCATGCAGGCACCCCACCTCCGCAACACACATACATGCAAGAGTAGCTTAAAGGGTCAGTGGGAATGGTAGGAATGAAGCTACTGCCTTCTTCTGACACAGTGCAATGGCCCATTAAGAGCCTGATTTACTTAAAAAAACAATTTCACATAGAAAATGATTAGTCTTAGTAAATCGGGCCCTAAAACCTAGAAAAGTAACTGCAATACATATTTTTGGGGAGCGTGCTCATGCACTGTGACCTAGATTTCAATGGCCAGCTCCTAAATTTTTAGACCTGCTCTAGAGTCCAAGAAAATTTGTCAAGGCCTTCTTCAACGCTTCTGACACTTCCATATGAGAACGCCTTTTTCACAGTCCACTTATTAGCAGTTGATTCAGGTACTTTGTGTGCTCTTTAGTTAAATGCTCCTGAGCTACTTTTACTTTTCTTCCTCCATCCTCTCGGTCAGGATACTCTAATTTCCCTGTTTTATGAGTACCTCTCTCTACCAGGGGATTCTCAACCCCCAGTCCTTGGGGACACACCTAGCCAGTCAGCTTTACAGGACAACAGCAATGAATATGCATGAGAGAGATTCGCATGCACTGCCTCCATTGTATGCAGATCGCTGTCATGCACATTCATTGTACTTATCCTGCAACCCTGACTGGCTAGGTGTGTCCTGAGGACTGGGTTGAGAACCCCTGCTCTATACTATGTACTCCTGGGTGTAAGTCTGCTTTTCCCCATGATATAGTTTAAATGCTGTTTTCATCTCATCTTTAACTGTTTGCAGCAGCAGCTGTATTCCATTCTCTTTCATATGCATGCAAGCGGTAGAAAAAATAGTTTTACCTGTCCTGGGTGGCTGGGGGATCCCTCAATGCAGCCTCATCTTGGCAAGAGGACTGCAGCATTTCCCCCATGGCAGCTGCCGGAATCCAAACCCAGAAGTGGGCTGACTGACTGATGTGGAAGGAAGGAGGGAGTGCCTTGACAGCCATGACAAAAGAAGAGCAACAGGGCCATGATAGTGGCCACAGCAGCCTCATCAGTGTCACACTGGGGCTGCAGCGAGTGAAGCCATGCTCCTATTGGCAAAAGCAGTAGCATTGAACTGCCACAAGATTGCATCTTAAGAGGGGTGGGAGGAACATCGGAATGCAATGCAGGAGCAGGGGACAGAAGTGCCGTGGGAGTGTGGGTTGGACTGTAGGACTCCCCCACACCGCAGGAGAGAAAGAGGGGCAGAATAAGCTTCATGGCAGGGACCAGGAAGGACCATCCGCAGCTCTGGCAGCAGGCGGCAGGTTTCCCCTCCAGCCCTACAGACTGAAATGCAGTAGCAGAAAGAAAACTCCACATCCATCCCATCTCCCTATATTACTGCTGTAGCCCCATGCCAAGCAGAAGGCGTAAGTGACACAGAGGAGCAGAGGAGAAACAAGTAAGATTAGGGTTCGAATCCCATTGGCACTCCTTGTGGTCTTGGGCGGCTCGCTTAATCCTCCATTGCCTGAGGTTTAAATTTAGATTGTAAGCCCTCAGATGACAGGTTAGGGCTCCTCAACTTATAAAAAAAAAGATGACTGAGGGGAAATAAAATAGAATATAAATTAATGAATGGAGTAGAATGAGAAAACATAGATTGGTTCTTTGCTCCATCAAAAAGTATAAAGGCTAGGGGGCACACAATGAAGCTACAATGTAACTCAATTAAGACTAATAAGAGAAAATATTTTTTTCATTCAATGCATAATCAAACACTGGAATTCATTACCAGAGGATGTAGTAAAAGTGTAGCTAGGCTTAAAGGTTTGTACAAGTTTATGGAGGAAAAGTCCTTAAAGAGGATCTGGGAAATCCACTGCTTACCCCGGGGTAAGTAACGTGGAATCTTTTGGGTACCTGCCAGGTACTTGTTACCTGGATTGGGCACTGTTGGAAACAGAATACTTGGCTTGATGGACCTTGGTCTGACCCAGTATGGCATATCTTTTGTTCTTATGTACCAATTGTTCTTGAATGTAACTCACCTCAAGCTACTACTGAAAAAGCACGAGCCAAATAAAACTAACTAAATAAATAATGGGATCCGCAGTAAATAACTTGCATTAATGCATGTCAGCATATTAACATGGCAACAGCCTTTGGTAATTCTAACCCCTAATGCTGTATGTCTTTTCTCAATGTCATCATGCTGAAGCTGTCTCCATATTCCACAAGGTGCGGAAGAAATGTTCATTTTGATAATAAACTTAACATATTTTCTTTTCACCATCTGTATGAAATTCATGCTGTTCTAAAGCTTTTATCTAGTTATAATAATCTCATAGTAACAGAAGTGACAAAGTAGGAGGTCTTATAAGAGTAATTTTAGAACGGCCAGCGTTACTGACATCCACATGTACTTTTTACCATATGGACTCTGCTGGATTTTACAAATGAAAGTGTGCATGTCCTGAAAACTGTGCACACACATTTGCTCCTATTTGGTGCAAATAATTTGTGGGGGGAAAATGTACTCCTATATCTTCTGGAAACCTCAAAGCATGTATTGAGTGGACATCAGTCCCCAGCCTCGCCATGCTTGTTGTAGGTAAAACTATGTATATGCAGACATGTGGATGCTTTTAGCTGCATCTCGGGCATACAGTTTTGAAAAAGGCCATTCCTGCAATTTAGACATCAAAGAATAACCCTTCTTATTTTAGGAATCAAATTTAATTGCCCTAAAAGCAACAAGAAGAGAACTGGTGATCTGAGAAATGAGGCTGATCGTTTCCACCTTCATTCCAAATCTCCTGTAACTTGCATCTCTTGCCACAGAAAACTAGGAATATTGCCTACTTGTTATTACATGCTTTAGTGAGCCTGTAGTGATTAGACAGACATGTTTTTAGAGTTCTAGATTTACAGTACAGTAAAGATTAATTGTATGGAAAATGTCTTAGGAATTGCAAGCAGCAAAAACTGAGTGCAGCAATATCCCAGCATCTGTGAGGCCTGGTATCAGTGTTAGGGGTGTGAAAGAGAGAAGCCTTTCTGCAATAGTAGATACCCGAAGAAGAGTGCATAGCTCTCCAATTGCAAATGAACTGAATTAATTCAATAAGATGGGGCATGTATACTAAGCTGTGCTACCTGCTAACACATGCTATCAGGAAGGTAACAGTGCAGTAACTTTCTGCGCTATCTGCAGGTCCCTGCGGTAACTGCAAGAATGGGCTGCATATGATAGGAGACTGGGTGTGTGTGCAATGTGTAGTTATCACGGGTGTTAAAAGCATGCAGTCACTCTCAAAGTTGCAGACAGCATGGGTATAGATGACACCACCTCAATAGGTGGTTTTATGTGCATCCACGGGAGTGCCAGGCTGCACTCTTTGCAATTTCAGTGCACTATCTGCTGGGGAAGTACTGTGCACGCCCCTAACGGATAGTATACCGAATTTGCAGCTAATGCAGTGATCTCCATGAAGAAGCAGGAATGTAGTCTTCACATATGGGTATCGTCAGCACTGATGGAGCCTGCGCAGAAATGCTCCCCAGCAGGCTCTGTCGGTGCTGACGATACCCATATGTGAAGACTCAATTCCTGCTGTTCCCGGAGATCACCTGTTACAGGTGAGTAACTATGCTTTAATTGCACTATAATGGCATGTGAGCTGCAAATGCCCCATGCAGTTTAGTAAACATGCCTCCTTGTTTGCTAGTCTTTGCGAACCAGTAGAAATAAGGTCAAACAAAGCAACCACAACACATTGCAACACCAGAGATGTCTTCAGGTGTGGTAAAAGAGTGAATTTGTTTAATCAAAAGAGGATTCATTGTGTTAACCATACTAACGTGTGGTGAGAATAAATCATTAAAGCATATTTTTAAAAAAAAAATTGCATACGGGGTAGACACATTTTTCCTCTATTAATTTGATGAAAAAACAAATTGGCAGATTCAGAACCATCTGTATTGAGTTACTGGGTGAGAGTAAGGGACAAATCTATTAAGTGAAATGGAAAATAACTATCATGGGAATTGCAGTTTTATCATATTCTAAATGTGGGTTGTTGTAGTTCTGTTTCTAATAGTACATTCTTTGCTTGCAGGTAAATACGTATATCAACCCATGACACCCGTGGAACAGCTTCCAAGCACTGTAATTCCTGCCAGACCCAAAGAGACGGCGGACACCATTCAGATTTCGGTCTCGCTGATTGAACACTTTATGAAGTTTGCTTCGGTCTTCCAGCCACCTGTCCTCCCAGAGTCACCGAGGTACTGCACAATATCTGACCTGTTCATCGACAACTATCAGGTGAAATGTATCAACGGGAAAATGTGCTATGTACAGAGGCAACCACCATTACAGCCGGTGCAGCCGCCGAAGGCAAAACCCGAAGATGTTTCCACCTGTGAGGCCTTAATATCAACAGAGAGCAATATGCCAAAAATAAACCACTGCTCTTCCCCTTCCAGCTCTGAGGACTCTGGTATAAATGCAGTAGGGGTCCATTACCTGGAATCTTGTGAGGAGGATTCAGAAGGAGGAGGGGAGTTAAGCTCAGAGGAAGAGTATACTGCAAGCGGCAGCTGGAAGCCTTATCAGTGCGCTATCCTTTCTCCATCAAAGTCTGATCTGGAGGTGATTGAAACTATAGAAACGAGTGTGTGATTGGAAGCATTTGAGAAACATTTTCTGATCCGAGCAGCACTTAGTTTGGGCTTTTAAACTGACACAAAGGCACTCTCTCCGTTACACATGAGGCTTTTGAAATCACTTGGAACAAAAACACCCAATTTACGGCGTTTTGGTGTTTGCATTAATGAATAATTGGCTGCTTGGAGTTCTACTTCTGCAAGTTCCATGTAATCCACTCTGAAGCCTTGTTATACTTTTTAATAATCAGAATGGTTTTCTGTGTTTTGTACCAAATAAAAAATAGACGTCACCTGTTCTAAAGCAAAAACGCAGTGCACCACTGATGTGCTGGAGGGATCACTTGATACCAGGAACACCTTGTTAAGATGTTTTATGAAAATGAAATGCCTCGTAGTCTGTAGCAGAGCAGATCCTCTTGTTCTCAGTGATAATAATTTTGATCCCCTTCCAAAAATTGACTGCACATCCAGGTCCTGTGTTATAACAGTAAACCTCACTCATTTATCAGTTATTAGCAAGGTGAAAGCAGCAGTAGTCAAATATGATACAGAAATGAGCTGCCAAGTTACCCAGTTCCAGCAGTGAGTTGTATTTTTTTTTTGCCACTTCTGGTTTTAAATTTGCATTGCTATCAGTGCTGGCCCGAGGGTTTCTGCTGCCCTAAGCATACCCTCGGTGCTGCTTCTCCCAGCCATGAGGACTGTACCACAGCCTCCCACTTTCAGCTTGTGGCCTTAAAGTGACCACATGCATGCACACTTCCGCGCTGATGCTACTTCCTTGAAGGGGGCAGGAGCAGCAGGCCATAAATGCACAAATGTCTGTAGGTGTTTTAAAGCCCACCATGGTGCTGATGCGGTGTTTCAGCTGAGTTAGCACTGCACGGAGGGGTAGCGATGCTGCCCACCAGGATCTGCCACCCTAGGCTACTGCCTAGTTTTCTTAGTGGATGGGCCGGCCCTGCTTGCAGTGCGGTATGGTATTTGTAGTCCCTGATTTTTATCCATTGGAATCAGTGCTGCAGTCTCTTAATGCATCAGAATGAAATTATCATAAGTCCAAGATTGGCTTAAAATCTCACCCCTGGAACTTAGTAACTTGACAACTCTGTGCAGACAGGTTACAGAAACCATTAAAAACTAGAAGAATGACTATCAAAAATGACAGGATTTAAGAGTTTGAAAATTTCAGAATGTGGTATTCCCTCTTAAGACTGGAAAGGTGTACATCGTGGAGTAGACCATGAGAGGCAAAGAGGAACCATAGGCCATTTAGCACAATTTTTAATGCTCCCAGTGCTGTTTTGGAAAACTGTGGTGCAACAGCGACTGAACTTCACTTTTCCCAAGGTAGGGGAAAAGACTCTGAAACTTCACAAGGGCATGGGGGGGGGGGGCCAAAGGGGAAAGGAGACTTGGGTTCATTCTTTTGCTAAGGGAGGGTTTGGGTTAATAGACAAGCATGGGGCTAAAAGGAAGTTATTTGTTGAGAAAAGAGGGAGGCGGATGATCTGAGAGAAGGTGTACTCGGGGGGAGAAACATTACTTGGGACTTGCTGGCCCACTTTAGATCACTACCTAGGTACCCAACAGTGTATATTCTCACTGCTAGAACACAGGATTTACTAAACTCAAAAAAATTCACAAGAGTGGACTATTTCATACATATACACTTAAAAGGCACATTTTAGAAAAGATGTGAAGGTTGGAGCTGAGATGTCAAGGTTGCAATGTTTTACAAGTCTGTTGGTATTTTAGAAAAGGCTCTGCTAAACATGGAGTGGTTTCTAAAATGCTAAAAAAGACGTGCAGGAGTGCACACAGATAAACATCCATGTACTGAAGGAGGTGCTATTTTAGAAGCTTACACATGAAAATAACAGAGTAAGCACAGCAACATAAATGTGTCGGTGCCAGTGTTTTGCAACTTACATGCATAGGCGGTGCATATGTAGGAACAAAGGAACAGATACCAAGACTGGCAGCATTTAGGGGATAATAAAAGGGGTTTTACAAACCTGAAATACTGCCAGTATTGGTATCTGTTCCTTTGTTTCTTCGTATTCTACAGATACTCTTGTTGCTTCTTTTTGGGCTCATCGTAGGCGGTGCGTATCTACATGTGTATGAACCAGTTTGCAAGCCTGCAGTTAGCTAAAGATGCCAGCTATCTTCTATTTTATTTATGTATGGATAGAGAAATAAAGACTGGGGGATTAAAGACAATAACCCCCTTAATTGCTTCTGCAAAGGGCTGGCCAACACAAGGCTTTGTTAAAAACCTAAACATGCCTGGTATTAGGTATAAATCCTGACATGGATATATCGTACATATGCATTCCCCATATGCACATGTAAATTTTTGACCCACACAGGTCATGTCCCTTCGCATCTTCCATGTACAAAGGACATCCATGTGTAAATGTATCCCTTTCTACAATGCCCATTTCCACATGTGAATCATCATAAAGGATTCTAAAGTAGCCCCTTAGAATATTTGAGGCACACTGGAAACTAGTCTGAAGAATGTTTTAAATATATTAAAATTAGCTAGAAATAAGTCAAGTAGAAAATTTCTATTTGTTTCCTATTTTTCACTAAGAGCTGTTGGAATCATAGTGAGTACAAATTATCATGTAATAAGTTTTATTACATAAGATGAAACACAATTGTGTGCTGAAAGCTAAAACAATGTCACTTAACGTGTGCTATTTGTTTTTTGTATTGCATAATTTTTCTAACGCAGAGCAGAATGAAACTATAGGTCAAAATAGAAAGGATAATTAAACCAAAATGTAGATGTAGGACAGTTTCTAATTTTCACAAAGGAAAATAATACACAATTCTTCCCTGTAGTTTGTGAACTGTTGACTTGCCTCTTGTTGTGGCTGTATTAATTCTTCTTTAGCTCATTGTGACTTCCCTCCCCCCCCCCCCCCCGCCCCCCACCCCCCATCTATCAAAATCGGTGAATTTTGTGCCACCTCATGTTATATTTTCAATCTTCTAGGAGCCTGGGGACGGAGCCATCTCATTTTTACAGCATGCTCAGGGCCCCAATGCTATAATTCAGAATATGCACCAAAACTAGTATTTGAATTTTGCTCACGCCTTTCCAGTAGTGAAGGCAAGTTATATGCTGTTACTGTAGGTATTTCTCTGAGGCAGTGGAGGTTTAAGTAACTTGACCAAGACCACAAGGAGCATCAATGGATTTGAATAGTGACTTCCCTGATTTCCGGCGTACTGCTTCACTCCTATTAAATGTTAAATATATACAATTTTGGAGAAAAAAAGGGGGGGGGTGTTCCTGCAAGAAGTCACCCTTTTGTAGAACCACGAGAATTCGGAAAAAAGAGAAATAGGGTTAGTTTCTAGTTGGTGTTTTTTCATGAGTGATTACCCAAGTATAACAACTGCTGTAGGTTATTTAAATGTCAACGATGTGTTTGTGAGAGCTTTGGCATTTGTATGTGTGATAAATAAGGAAAGATTTTTGTTCGGATGTGAAACATACTAAATAGGTCTGAGGAATTTTTAAAAATTTGCACATTAGAGGCTGATTCACTGGAGCTATTTCCCTTTCTCTGTTTGTAAAAGAAGAGTTTTGGACTAGGCCATTGATGACTTTGTGTGTTTCTCTTCCTCGCCTCTGCTACAGCTTTTGTATGCCACCTGATGATAGGTTCGTGTATGGAAGTGGATTCACTATTGACATCAGTACTGCCAGGAAGATTGGTAAAAAAATGGGAACCTTGAGTCTGTGTTTGCCGAGGATAAGCAGGCATCACACAAGTGGAAGGGGGAAGAGAGTCAGAACTCTAAAGACTGTTTACCCTATTCTATTCTAGGTTCTCTATATAATATTTTCCAGATTTCCACCAGTTTCATGCAATACATTTTGCTTTTGTGAAAATGCAACAAAAATGGCCCTACACACATTTTACACACAATTTGTGTGTGTGTGTGTGTATGTGCATCTGTATATATTTGTTCTAGTCACTAATGAGCATTTTGTGATGACTGTAAGATAATTTTCAGTTAACGTTGTCAATTCAGAACACACAGTTCAAAAGTGATGGCAGTCACCTCATTACCATTAGTGATGGGTGTTTTCCCTCTACACCAGAGGTTCTGAACCCAGTCCTTAGAACACACTTAGCTAGTCAGCTTTTCAGGATAACCACAATGAATATGCATGAGAGAGATTTGCTCCAATATGAGGTCCCACTCAAGGAGACCCTGGTGGTTCCTGTCCCTGCCATCCCCGGGCGGCTCCTCCTTCACATGTGGGAGACACCAGCATCAGTACCCATAGTTAGCCGACACCTGGACACCATGTACAGAGTTCAGTGGGTCCCTGGCTTCCAAAAGTCACAATTGCCACACACTTCCATGGTGGTGGAGTCGACTATGTGCCAGCACAAGAGCCAGAGGACAAACAGAGGGCAAATGCTACCAGGGCTCAATAATGGCCTGCCAAATACAAGCCTACCAACTGTAAATTGGTATGTATCTTTGGGACCTGACAAAAGAACCTGCAGGTTTCTCAGCAGGCCTCAGAGGAGATCACCTCCAGTGGTTCCAAACCCTCACAAAGTGCATTGGAGAATGCTCAAAGTATGTGTCTCGAGCTATATATGATGGCTTTGAGTGAAACGTGAGGGTACCACCACTGGTATCGGTGCTCAACACCAGGCCTGGATCCAGGCATCGGACCTTGAGCAGTGGGTCCAGGAGAAGCTCCTTGACGTCCCCTGCCTCGGTGAAAACCTATTCAGCAAGCCAATGGAGGAGAAGGTGGCGGAGATAGAGACACAGTAGCTCATGAGGAGTCTGCTCTCCAGGAAGACCTCCACCCTCCCTAAGAAGAAACCACCGGAGAAGAGGCCCCCATTCCAGAGAAGAGGCCAACCTTACTGAGGCTACCCCCACCATCAGGCTCCCCAGACTCTGCAAAGGAGCAGGCCAGGGCCCTCGCAAGTCTAAGGGCTCCAAGCCCCAGACTCTGACTTATGCCCAGCCGGGGAAGGGGTTTTTGATTCCCAGAGCATAGCCTCTCTACCTCCAGAGGAGCAGCTATCAACAGGGGGGCATCTGGTACACTTTGCCCACCGATACCTGGGCACGCTTTCTCCTTCACCTGGACCAGATGCCGCCTCCTTTCTTTCTAGGAGAGCTCTCTCTGACTCCCCTGTACCAGGCCCTGCTATTACAGGAACTCGCAGGCCTCCTCACGGACAGAGCTATGGAACCAGTACCCTATCACCTCAAGGGCAAGGAGTTCTATTCCCGGTACTTCCTGGTCCCAAAAAGAACAGGGGATCTAAGGCCTATCCTAGACTTGCGAAACCTGAACAAGTTCCTGGTGTGGGAGAAGTTCAGGATTTCTCCCTTGGAACATTGCTGCCATACCTCCAGCAGGGACATTGGCTATGCTCCTTAGACCTAAAGGATGCTTACACACACATCCTCATTCATCCAGCCACAGGCAGTACCTAAGGTTCATGGTTGGAGGCGAACACTACCAGTACAGAGTACCACCCTTCGGTCTAGCCTCCGCACCAAGAGTCCTTACCAAATGCCTGGCAGAGGTGGTCGCCTATTTCCGTCTCCAAGGGGCCTTTGTCTTCCCCATATTATGTTCTATGGAAACTGCTTTGACCAGGTGAAAAGCGGTATATAAACACAGCTAAATAAATAAATAATACCTGGACAACTGGCTAGTAAAAGGAAACATGGCCACTGAGGTGCAACAGGCCACGGCCCACACCATCAGGATCCTACAGTAGCTGGAGTTTGTGATAAACCACCCCACGTACCACCTCACTCCGACTAAGGGCTTTTGGAGTTCATAGGGGCTTGACAGGACACACCAGGCTAAGGCCTTTCTCCCCTGTGACATGACAGGTCGCCTCATGGCTCTAGCCATTGAGGTGCAACACAGCCACGCAGTGTCGGCGCTATCCATGCTCTGCCTGCTGGGCCACATGGCATTCACAGTCCATATGGTTCCCAATGTCTGCCTTTGCATGTGGGCGACCCAGTGGTGCCTCTGCTCCCAGTGGACACAAGCCACAGGCAGGCTCTGGGACAAAGTATTAGTGTCCTGCAAGCTAGTAGAGTCACTCGACTGATGGCAGGCCACACAGCACCTGCAGAAGGGCATGCCCTTCCAGTCCCTAAATCCCCAGAGGGTCCTTACCATGGACGACACCTTTACTGGGCTGGGGTGGCCATGAGAGGAACTCTGCACGCATGGCAAATGGTCCCTAGCAGAGAGCCAGCAGCAGATCGACCTGTTGGAGCTCAGGGCCATTTTTATAGTGATCAGGGCCTTTCACCACCAGTATGTGCTGGTCAAAATGGACAACCAGGTCGCAATGTTCTATCTCAACAAGCAAGGGGGCACAGGTTCTTACCGCCTCTGCCAGGAGGCAGTAGCCCTCTGCTCGTACGCGATCAGTCAAAGAATGCTCCTCAGGGCGCTGTTCCTTCTGGGCCAAGATAGTGCCCTAGCGGACAGGCTGAGCAGGCTTCTCCAGCTGCATGAATGGCAACTAGACCTCAGGGTGGTACAGCGGCTCTTCCAACTGCAGGGCATCCCAAGTCTGAACCTCTTTGCCAGCCTGACCAATGCTCAGCTATCCCGCTTTTGCTGATGCCAGCCACACCCATCCCAGCTAGCAGCAGACACCTTCCTCATCTCATGGTCAAAGGACCTCATATATGCCTTCCCTCCCACGCCACTAATCACCTGGACCCTCTTCAAAGTCCTGCTGGACAAGACTTCCATGATCTTGGTGGCCGAGGTAGCCTTGATTCCCCTTGTTGCTCCTCCTCTTGATGGAGCTCCCTGTCCCTCTGGGGAATGCCCCGGGGCAACTCACAGAAGGACTCCCTTCTCCATCCCAACCTGGGATCCTTGATATTAACAACATGGCTGCTGAATGGATAGCCATAGCCCCCTTCAATCTCCCAAGGGAGGTGGAGGAAGTCCTCCTGGCTTCTCGTAAGAACTCCACGAGACTGGCCTATGCCTTCAAGTGGTGCAAATTCTCAGTGTGGTGCACAGAACAGTGGATTGACCCATTCTCTTGCCATGTGCACACGGTGCTGCAGTACTTGCTTCACTTCTCGCAAGCTGGACTCAAGTCCAACTCCATCAGAGTGCACCTGAGCACGCTCTTGGCACATCATTCTATGGAGGGTAAACCCCTCTCTGCTCAGCCCCTCATTATTCATTTCATGCAAGACCTTCTCTCTAATCCTCCCATCCACCCACCCCTGGTGGAATGGGACCTCAATGTGGTCTTGATGCAGCTCACCAAGCTGCCATTTGAGCCTCTGGCTACCTGCCATATGTGTTACCTCTCTTGGAAGGTTGTCTTCCTTGTGGTGCTCACTCTACCCACAGAGTTAATGAGCTTTCAGACCTTAGTGGCTGAGCCAACCTCCACCAGGTTCTACAAGAACAGGGCCATGCTTTGCACCCACTCTAAATTCCTTCCGAAAGTGGTATCCGCATTCCACCTCAATCAGGAGGTGGTTCTTCCCACCTTCTTCCCATGGCCCTATGCTGACAAGGCAGTGGCCGTTCTCCACACTCTGCACTGTAAGAGGGCCCTGCACTTCTACCTGAAACATACCCAGGGCCACCGCAAAGCCTCACAGCTTTTTATTTCATACAACCCAGTTGCCATGGGGAGGCTGTTACCAAGTGGACCCTGTCCATTTGGGTGGCAGACTGCATTGTCTTTGCCTACAATCAGACTGGGCTCTCGTTGGAGTGCCGGGTCACGGCACACAGTGTCACGGCTATGGTGACCTCCGTTGCAAGCTTGCACTCTGTCCCTATTTCAGATATCTGCCGGGCCACCACCTGGTCCTCAGTCCACACCTTTGCAGCTCTCTACTGCCTGGAATCTCAACGGGACAGCAGCTTCGGCCAGGCCACAGGCCATACTCTGTAATCTCTTCAGGGTCTAGGCAACTCCTAATCTCCAGGAACAAATAGGAATGTAGTCTTCACATATGGGTATCGTCGGTACCGACGGAACCTGCGTGGGAACACTCCCCAGCATCCAATAGGAAAGCTTTTGGGAGCATCCCACAGCGCCTGCATGCTGCCTTTCCCACTGTCCCTCTCCAGTTCTTTGTTTTCCACGGAGCCGACAGGTCACATACCCTGTCACCGCAGAAATATTTCATCTTTAATCTTTGTTTTCGTGGTTGTGTCTGCCTTCCTTTGACGCCATACCAGTACCACCGATTCTTTCTTTCTCTTAAAAAAAAAAATAAAATTATAGTTTGAGGTGTTTTACTTTAGAAACTTTTTTTCCTTGGTGCTAGGTGCCATTTTGGGCACTAGGCCCAATTTTTTTCCTTAAAAATGGAAAAATCTGCTTCAGGTTTTAAGAAATGTTCTAAATGTGGTGGTACCATTTCCTTCACTGAAACCCATGATTGGTGTCTCAAATGTTTAGGTCCTGACCACTCTATTTCAGAGTGCCTCTCCTGTGGAATGATGTCAAAAAGGGGCTGGCAGAACTAAGCTGCTAAACTTAGCATCCTTTTTCCCTTAGACGCGGCGTCTGTTGCATCGGCGTCCTCCAGGGCCTCATCTTCCTCCCATGGATCTCAGGTAACTAAACATAAATCTAGCAGGTCCTCAAAGGGTAGATCTTCTAAGTATCGAGCTGCCCCTGGCGTTGCCGTTGAGGAATTTTCACCGGCAAAACTGCCCCGGCGGGTGGCTTCAGCTTCCAAAGCACTAACGGGGTTCCAGGATGTTCTCGAGGCCTCAACCTCGGCAGAACTACTGGCGCCATGCTCTGAGATTACAACCGCTTCTACCAGTATCAACACCCAAGCATCGGCAGTGTTGATAGACCAGAGATTTCTTGCTATCGAACACAGTCTAGTGGCTCTTCTCGCGGCTTCGGTACCATTGAAACCGCTTCAGACACCTCAACCGATACCAGTACCGACTGCAGTAACATCAGTGGGTACGCTACCCATACCGAGTCATGCGTCTGTCTCCAGCATCAACAGATTGGTACCGGAACAACCTGATGCCAACTTTGATCGATACCGGTACCGTACTTTGCACGATCACCGGGATCGGAGGTATTTTGAATCCTCTGAGTCTGAAGACTCCGAAGACTCTGCCAATACAAGAGTACTTCTCCCTGAGAATTCCTCTTCTCCTTAGCGCAGAATGTCTCCGCCAGAGGATATGTCTTTTGAAGACTTTATCTGTGATGTGGGCCGAGGCCTTTCCATCGCAGTAGCTCCTGAAAAAGAGCCTAGGGCAAAGGAATTGGAAATTCTCCAATACCCTAAGGCTCCCAAAGAGGCAGCTACTCTGCCTATTTATGAAGTCTTACATGATCTTATGCTAAGGATGTGGGAAACACCTTTAACCACATCTCCTCATTCTCGAAGACTCGATACCATGTTTCGAGTTCCACCTTGTCCTGGCTTTCAAAAAAAATCAAAAAAAAATCAAATACCACGAGGGGCGGAGCCTAGATTCGAGCAAGATGGACGTGTAGAGCTGATGCTCCGGAGGGGCCTGGCGAGAATCCTGGACAAACGCACCTACCTCGAAGTTAAATATTGATAAGCAGGGAGGATTGCCGCTACGGAAGATGTCTGGACCCAAGCCGACACGGCTAGACTTTCCCCCTTCGCAGAACAACAGTGCGAAGCGATCCAAAACGGAGCCCCCTTCTCCGCAGAAAATGGCGGCGGGGCGGGATTCAGAGGCCATGCAAGAATTGCTAGCGGAGGTGCGGGCGATAAAGGAGATGGTTAAGGCAAACGGTGAGGCCTTAACAACAGTGCAAGAGGATATGTGTGCACTGCGTACCAACCTGGAGGCGCTTACTCTGCGGCAAGATGTGATAGAAAACAAGGTGGCTGCGCATGAGGAGCGGCTGAGAGTGGTCGATAAGCAGAACAAGCAAATAAGGGCGCTGCAAAGGGATCTCGAGGATGGCAGCAATAGAGCTCGAAGGAACAATGTGCGCATACTGGGGGTCCCTGAAGGAGCTGAGGGAAAAGATATCTTCGCGTTTCTGGGCAAAATGATCCCTTCAGTGCTGAAGATAGCGTTTACGTTCCCGTTTGAAATTGAGCGAGCGCATCGGGTGCCCTCACAGGCCCAGCCTAATACTAAAAGGCCGAGGCCCATCATTTTGAGAGTTCTACGATTCCAGCAGGTGGTCCAGATTATGGACGCCGCTCGCACTCGATCCCCCACGGACTTTGAAGGTCATAGACTGTCATTTTTTCCGGATTTCGCTAAGAGCACCGTGGAGAGGCGCAAGCGTTTTCTGATGATGAGGCCTCGATTGCAACAGTTACAGGCGAGATTCGGGCTGATGTACCCTGCCAAGATGAGGGTTACCTTGCATAATCAGACAAGGACTTTTGAAGACCCCGAAGCTCTGGGCGAGTACTTGGAAGAGAAAGAGGCAGCCCAAATGCACTGAACTTCTCTTTTTACAGGGACACAGTTTCTGGTGCATTAGGGAAATATCTCACATTGGTTGCTGAAGATATGGACGGCGTACAGTGTTTATACTGTTTCACATCTCTGTTGTTTGTGTGGTATATGACTCCTTTTAGTTTAACTGTGGGAGTCTAAGGTGAAATGTTAAACAAGTGTACATAAGTGTGGTAATAGGGCAGGATTGGGCTGAAGAAGCGAAGGGGTTTGTTAGTGTTATGTGGTGTTCTGTAGGGTGCATGGGAGACAGCTCTGGGGCGTTGTCATTTTCTCTGTGTGGAGTGGCCCCTCTGTGTCTGTTTTGCTTGTAGTGGGGTCACCCTTGGGGTGTGGTATGGTTACTCTCCCTTTAAGGTTCCTTAAGGAAACAGGAAAGAGTGTTCGTGTACCAGCTGTATTAATCAGCAATATGAGCAGCAGTGCCATTAATTTACTTTGGTTTTGTTATCAAGAGGGGAGTGCACTTCCTGAGCTAGCTATGAAACCAATGTTCTCTGGGGATAAAGCCTTGTGCCTGCAAGATTATGGGATAATATATAGACATGGTCTTTAAAATACTATCCCTTAATGTGAAGGGCATTAATAATCCCATTAAAAGGAAGAAAATAATATTGTATGGGAAACAAGAGAAAGCTGATATATTACTTTTTCAGGAAACACATTTGAATATGAAGGAATCATTGAAGCTTAATATTATGCCCTTCACATTAGTGGCGTACTCTGCCGGGGTACATAAACGTAACGGGGTTGCCATTCTGGTGCGGAAGTCCTTGCTCCCGGAGGTCTTACAAGTCAGGGCAGACACGGATGGGAGATGGGCTAAAGTGCTTGTGCGGATAGGTGAATTGGAATTGGCTATTTTCAATATATATATGGTCCTAACTTGGATAGTCCCGTTTTCTTCAGCTCTATAGCTGAGGAAGTTTATAATGTTTCATCCATTCCTGTGATTTTAGGGGGGGATTTCAATATGGTTTTAGACCCCTTAATAGATAAGAGGCCCCCTAAGACTGGCACACCTTTTAAGGCTAGTACTGTTCTGTCTTCTCTGATGCAGGAAGCCGGGCTAGTGGATATTTGGCGTCTGCAGCACCCGGCTGGGCAAGATTTTACTTTTTTTTCTCATCCTCACCAAACGCAGTCGCGTATAGATTTTTTTTTGATTTCTAAGACCCTATGTGCCAATATCATCTCATCAGATATACATTCGGTTCATGTATCGGATCACGCGGCTATATCTCTACTGCTGCAGGACGGTAAAGCTGGCCTTTCGCATGGGAGATGGTCTTTTGATCGATCCCTGTTAGAGGTACAGGAGTTTCGCCTGACAATACAGGCGGCTATAGCGGACTATTTTCAGCTTAACCTCCCGCAAGCCACAGCAAGCTGGGCTTGGTGGGAAGGTTTTAAGGCCTCTATAAGGTCGACTATAACCAGCTATAGTATATGTCAGGCAAAACAGCGTAAAGCAAAAGTGGACGCTCTGGAAGCGCAGATAAAGGCTGGGGAGCGTGTGTTGGTAAAACGATCTGACCCGTGTATATTAATACGGCTCCAGCGGCTTAGGTTCCAATATAATGCGCTTCTTTTTGAGGAAGCGTCACAGAATATTAGGCTACAGAGAGGTACATACTATTGGGAAAGCAACAAAGCCAGTAGACTTTTAGCAAATGCATTGCGGGCACGGCGGGATGCAGGCCGTATTGCGGCACTGCGCACCGCGCAAAGTCAGGAGATAGTGGTGAAGGATAAGGACATCGTAGACGTGTTTAGAGCCTTCTTTGAGCAGTTGTATGCTTCGGAAGCTCAGTGTTCTCAAGCGGAGTTTGAAAGTTTGGTGGCTGGGCTGCAGCGACCTGTGCTCAGTGAGGATGTTTCGGGGAACTTGGATGCGCCAATTTCGTTGGATGAAATCTCTCAGGCTATACGGTCAATAGCTACGGGTAAAGCATGTGGCCCAGATGGTCTTCCTATAGAGTTTTTCAAGGTCTTCTCGAAGGAGATAAGTCCGCATCTGCTGGTGTATTTTCAGTCCCTTGAACAGGCACTCCCTCAGGTGGGTGCATTTGCTCTTGCGAACATCATTGTCTTGGAAAAGGAGGGACGCGATCCTCAAGGTGTTGGTAATTATCGTCCCATATCACTTTTAAATGCAGATTATAAGATCTATGCGTCCATTCTAGCACGGCGTTTAACCAAGGTGGCTCCTCTGTTAATCCATCCTGACCAATGTGGGTTTGTGGAAGGGCGGTCTACAGCTGATAATGCCAGGCTGTTGTGCCATGTTTTGTCCAGCGCTGGACACCAAGACAGTCCCCTTGTGGGACTGTCTTTGGATGCAGAGAAAGCTTTTGATCGCTTAGAGTGGTCATTTATGTTTGCGGCTCTTAAATGGTTTGGTGTTGGGGACGGTTTTCTTAGTCTTCTGCGGGTAATGTATATGCAACCGGCCGCAAGAGTCTGTGCAAATGGGATCCAGTCCAATACTTTTGTGCTTAACCGGGGCACCCGTCAAGGTTGCCCTTTGTCCCCGTTATTGTTTAATATAGCGCTGGAGCCTCTTGCTCTTTTACTGCGACAGAATCAGAGAGTTCATGGAGTGCTAATTGCTGGTACAGAAATTAAAATCTCAGCATATGCGGATGATTTGTTGCTGTTTACTACTCCGGACTCAGTGTCTAGTATTTTGGAGCAGATTGGGCAGTATTCCCAGTGGTCTGGGTATAAAATTAATTGGTCTAAATCAGTTGCTTTCCCTTTAAATCCATATGTACACAAGGAGGATCTGGCGCAATATCCTTTTATATGGGAACCTGGAATGGTTAAATATTTGGGGGTACATTATTGTTACCCCCTCGAGAATACGATTAAATTTAATGCTGAGGCCATTTTGGCTAAAATTAGAGCTCTGGCTGCCAGATGGTCCCCCTTGATGTTATCTTGGTGGGGGCGTCTGGAGACTATTAAAATGGCCATAGCGCCAAAGATTAATTATGTTTTGGAAATGCTCCCGTGCTATCTGCCAGTAGCTGTATATAAGGAGATGGAGCGGCTCTTGAGTCGCTTTCTTTGGAAAGATAAGCCTCCGAGAATAGCCATCAAGAAACTGAAGTCTGATACGGATCATGGGGGGGTAAATTTCCCGGACTTTCTGGCCTATCATAGAGCCTTCTTGTTACGGCAGGGCTCCAGGTGGGTAGAGCCGGTCACGGAGCGGAGCCCGGTGTGGCTGCTCTTGGAGGAGAGCCTGGTAGCTCCTGTGCCTTTGGAGTTCCTTCCGGGAGCTCTTTTACCAAATGAAAGGGCGCCTGAGATGATACTGGACACTCAGAAAGCTTTCCTAGCATTGATGCATGTTCCGGGTTTGGGGGATAAATTCTCTGGCCTGCTTCCACTGTGGTTTAATCCCTTATTTAAAATTCAGCGGAAAGTAGTTGCCTGGCGGCCATGGTTCTCTAAAGGTATTTGGTCGCTTGGGCAACTGGTGAAGGATGGGGTTTGGAAAGATTTTGACAGTATTAAGCGGGAATTTCATCTCCCGGGAGCTGTTTTCTTTCAGTGGTTGCAGCTTCGACATTGTGTTGAGAGCTCAGTTGTGAAAATCAAGGGGTTGGATGCAGAGGCGGGGCTTATCCCCCTGATACATAAAATTGCTCAAACAAAAGGGGTTGCATCCTGTTATTATAAATGTCTGCGTAGGAGCCTACCTTTGCAGGTACAAGGTTTACAAAAGGTATGGGAGCATGACTCTGGTGTTTCTCTCTCTGGGCAGGGATGGGAAAGGTTTTGGAAGAAACAGGTCAGGGTATCCAAATCTGCTTCTATTACTCAGACACTGTTTTTCTTTGCCCAGAGGGCTTATGTTACCCCTGTTAAAATGGTTAAATGGGATGCAGCTGGTAGTAACAAGTGCTGGTCCTGTCTAACTTCTATTGGCACCCTGGAGCATATCGTCTTGGAGTGTCCTGGGGTGAGAGGGTTTTGGTCCCAGGTCTGGGAGCGTATACAAGTAGTTTTGGGGTTCAGGGCTCCTCTTACCTGGGCAATCCTGGGGCTTCGCTCTGCGGCAGAGATTCCTTCTTTGCGAAAAGAGTGCTCTTTCCTGTTAGACTTTATGGTGGGAATAGCGTTACACTTAATAGTCTGCAATTGGAAGCGCACCTATGAGATCAATTGGCGGGAATGGTGGAACCAGGTCTGCCTGTATAGTAAATTTGAGAGGCTGCCCAGGAAGGGTTTAAACCAGAAACCTGTTGACCAAAGTAAGTGGAAGGCTTTGAATGACTTTGTGGAGGTGGCTCAGTATGAGTACCGTTAAGGCGCTGCTTTGAGGATGATATTGACTCGTATGAATATTGCTGATTTTTTCTTTTCTTTTCTTTTCTCTTTCCTGTGTTTCGTTCTCTTCTCATTTTAGTATTGTGATGGGGACAATGGGAGGGTAGGTGGGAGGGGGAGTGAGGTGATGTTGGGATGTGGTTAAGTTGTATCAGTAGTTTTTCTTATTGTGTGCTGTGTTTTATTTTATTTGTTGATTTCTATGAAAACTTTAAATAAATGTTTAAAAAAAAAAAAAAAAAAATCAAATACCACACCATTCAATGGTGGTGGAATCAGCCATGAGAAGGATGAAAAGTGCAAAGAGACATACATCCAATCCTCCAGGTCATGAATGTAGGACTCTCGATGCCATTGGGCATCGATGCTTCCGTGCTCTCAGCTATGATCAGTTCCTATATCTTGTATATGGGAATGTTCCTTAAAGAAGTCACTGGAGACTTGGAGCTTTTGAGCCCCCTCCTTCCTGATGACAAAAGGCAAGACTATCTTACTGTAGTCAGACATGCTCAGGATGTTTCCAAGTTTGTAAATCGTGCAGCCTTTGACTGTTTTGAGTGTATAAGCAGAACCTCTGCTATTGCCATTGGTGCACGTCGGATTGCCTGGCTTCAGGCATCTGACTTGGAAATGTGGGTACAGGATAAATTAGGAAACATTCCTTGTACAGGAGGAAATCTCTTTGGCAAAAATTGGCAGGAGAAGGCTAATGAGATAGATGCTGACAATATCACTTTGGATAGATTGTCCAAATCTACGGCCGATCCTGCAAGGAAAAAATCCTGTAAGAAACCATTTTTCAATAAGAAAAAAGTTTTATCCTTCCTATACCCAACAGGGACACCGTCCAGGTCTGCCCAAAAGGGACAATAGCAATAACCTAGACAACAAAAGAAGCCAAAAGCTGCAAAGCCTCAGCCTCCTCAGGGTCTTTGACTCCTTCCTAGAGAACCTTTCCTTCCTGCCCCTGAACGGTCCAGAACCCTCGACCATCCCAGGCAGGTTATGTCATTTTGCTCACAGATGGTACCAAATAACAGCAGAAAATTGGACTCTCTCCATTGTACGAGAGGGGTACAAGCTTCATTTTCACAGCATGCCCCCTCCTACAATTGTAAAACAGTTCAATTCTCAGACCTCTCTCAACAGTCTCTTAGGTCAAGAAGTCAATGCTCCTTGCTCAAGGAGCAATAGAGGAAGTACCCATTCCCTATCAGGGTACAGGTTTCTACTCCCCTTATTTCCTTATGCCAAAGAAAACAGGAGGACACAGACCCATTTTAGACCTCAGAGAATTGAACAAATATTTGTTCCGAGAGAAATTCAAAATGGTCTCTCTAGGAACTCTGCTGCCATACCTTCAAAGTCAGGATTGGCTTTGTTCTCTAGATCTCAAGGATGCGTATACTCATGTTCTCATCCATCCAAATCACAGGAGATTCCTCCAATTCCTGTTTCAAGGAAAGCACTACCAATACAAGGTTCTTCCCTTTGGCCTGGCTTCTGCGCCAAGAGTGTTCACAAAATGCATGGCTGTGGTAGCAGCATTTCTCCGTCTTCGGGGAATATTCGTCTTCCCTTACTTAGACGACTGGCTCAGAGCAATCATTTTTTGCTCTTTGAGTATTTAACGCCCAGCTCAGCTACAAGACAGTCCTAGTTCAAATGGACAATCAGGTAGCCATGTTCTATGTGAACAAGCAGGGCGGAACAGGCTCTCTGTCGCTATGCAATGAAGCTTTGCGACTATGGGCCCTCGCCAGACAGCATCAGATTCATCTCCTTGCGGTGTATCTTCCAGGCATTCAAAACTCTTGTGCAGACAAACTCAGTCGAGTTCTGCTTATACACGAATGGTCTCTCTATGCAGACCAGGTTGCCTGAATATTTCAGATTTGGGGCACCCCAGACATAGACCTCTTTGCAAGTCTGCTGAATGCCAAACTTCCCCGGTTCTGTTCCAGAATTCTGGCTCGATGTTGTCAGGCAAGGGATGCCTTCCTCCTTCACTGAGGTCAGGACTTCTATAAGCCTTCCCACCCATTCCCCTCATCCCCAAAACCCTATTCAAGCTTCAGAGAGACAGAGGTCATATGATCCTCATAGCTCCACGTTGGCCACGGCTAACGTGGTCCCCTCTGCTCCTACATCTCTCTCAAGCTCCGCCTCTGGAATTGGGATCCGCTGCAGATCTTCTCTCCCAAGAGGACGGGATGCTCTGGCATCCGAATCCCCAGTCTCTGCATCTCAGCGCCTGTTTGCTGAAAGCCTAGAACTTCAGGATCTTAATCTTTCCCAACAGGTAAAGGATATCCTTCATGCTTCTAGGAAACCCTCCACAAGACGCTCATATGCCTTTAAGTGGAAAAGGTTTACCATATGGTGCTCACAGAAGGGTCTTAACCTTCTTGTGATACCTCTGGAATCGATATTGGAGTATCTCCTTCATTTGTCAAATGCGGGTCTCAAGACAAATTCAGTGAGAGTCCATCTTAGTGCTATTGCAGCTTCTTACAAGCCTCTAAGTGGACAACCTATTTCCTCTCATAGCGAGATTTATGAGAGGCCTTCTTTTAACAAAGCCTCCCTTTAAGCCACCACTGGTGGCATGGGACTTAAATCTGGTGCTCAGGCAGCTCATGAAACCGCCCTTTGAACCATTAGCCACTACATCTTTGAAATTCCTTTCCTGGAAAGTCATCTTCCTCATTGCAATCACATCAGCACGTCGCTTCAGTGAATTGCAAGCTTTAGTGGCTTATCCTCCTTATACAATGTTCCACCATGATAAGGTAGTTCTTAGGAGTCATCCACACTTTATGCCAAAGGTGGTTTCCCCTTTCCATTTAAACCAAGCGGTTTACCTTCCTGTATTCTTTCCAAGGCTTCATACCTTGGACTGTAAAAGAGCTTTGGCCTTTTACTTGCAAAGGACACAGCAACATAGAAAATCTTCTCAACTCTTTGTTGCTTTTGATCCTAGTCATTTGGGACTTCCAGTTTCCAAAAGAACTCTATCTAACTGGATTGCTCAGTGCATATCCTTTGCCTATGAGAGTAAGAACTTTCCTCTTGAAGGCCACGTCACAGCTCACAATGTGAGAGCCATGGCAGCCTCAGTGGCTCATCTTCACTCTGTGTCTATTGATGACATCTGTCGAGCAGCTACTTGGGCTTCAGTACATACCTTCACAGCCCACTACTGCTTAGACAAGGACTCCCGCCGGGATGCCTTGTTTGTCCAGGCTGTTCTTCAACACCTTTTTCAGACTTAATCAACTCCTACCCTCTGTCCCTGGTAGGATGCCAGAGATCCATGGGAGGAAATATGGCCCTTTCAAAAGGTCTAACAACTTTCTGGGGCCATCTCCCTGGCATCTGCAGCTAGGGAGTCCCCCTGTGTGAAGACTACATTCCTGCTTGTTCCTGGAGATAGTGTATTTACTCACCTGTAACAGGTGATCTCTGGGAACAGCAGGAATTTAGTCCTCACAACCCGCCCACCTCCCCTAGGAGTTGTCTCTCTCTTGTCTCAGCTATAAACTCAACTGGAGAGGGACAGTTGGGAAGGCAGCACGCAGGTGCTGTGGGATGCTCCCAAAGGCTTTCCTATTGGATGCTGGGGAGCGTTCCCATGCAGGCTCTTTCGGTATCGACGATACCCATAGGTGAAGACTAAATTCCTGCTGTTCCTGGAGATCACCTGTTACAGGTGATTAACTATGCTTTCTCTGACCCTTCTACCGGAGTGATGGTTCTCCCTGGACTCTGGGGTCCTTAGAGTCTCTCCTCAGACTTGCCAATGGCTGCTCACAGCTGGGCCATGTTTTCTACAGGTTCCCAGTAGCCTGTTGCTAGGGAGTCCAGTATGTGAGGACTGACTTTCTGCTTGTTTCTGGAGAAAGCATAGTTACTCACCTGTAACAGATGTCTTCCAGGAACAGCAGGAATCTGTCCTCACAACCCTACCTCCTCCCGGGAGTTATTGTATTTTTGCCATCTTCTTTTTTCAGCTTTAGCTATGTTATCTGACTGAGTAAGATGGCACCCATGGGTGGGAAGGGGACCATACATGAGTGATGGCATCTCCCCAAAATCCTTTTTGAAAGCTGGGTTGATGCTTCTACGAGGGCTCTGTTGATGCCACTCATATGTGAGGACTGATTCCTGCTGTCCCTGGAAAACACCTGTTACAGGTGAATAACTGCGCTTTCTCTCTCATGATGATCTCATTACACCTTAGAGCTGAGATGTGCAGCAGATGCCATTGAAGCAGTGTGACTGCTGCTTTTATGACTCCTGTAAAGCGATTGTGACCACCCTTTCATTTTCACATTGGCCACTTTAGCTGGGATTTGAACTGGTGCCCTAGAAGTTAAAGGCTCTTTCCACATGCAGAAGATGGCTACCCACCCAGGCTTTAGGGGAGTACGAATGAACTTGCAGAGGTTGCGTGGATGGTTTCTGTTTTAGTCTGTATAGTCTGGCTTGATTGACATTCTTGTGGGATGAAAAGGGAGATGCAGCAAATACCACTTTGGATCTGATCAGGGCTTAATTTCTGGGGAAATGGCCTGGAATGCAGTCCTGCCACTTCTTTTCAGACTTAAGGGGCTAGTTCTTAAAGAGCGCTAACATTAATTTGTGTTAATTCACTGTTAATGCAAGTTATTAATAACATGGCACCTGTGCTAAAATAACGTGTTGACAGTAGCTGATAGCACACCTTAGTTGCTAGCCCCGTCAGTGCAGTAGTGGTGCTCTGCTCCTGTCCATTCCTCCCAAGCAACTACAAGGAAAAGGAGGGGGGGGTGAGCCTGGTGCAGAGCAGATAAGTCACTTCACGCTTTGACCTGGTGAAAAGCGGTATATAAGCAATGCTAAACAAATAAATACCCTAGCCAAGCTCCTCTTGTTGTTCCTGCCCGGGCCTATTTGCCCTCTCCCTTGGCTCCACAGTTCCACTTCTTTTTTTTTTTTTAAAATCTATAAATTAAGCCCTGGATCTGCTGCTGGAGCAGCATCTTGGTTTAAGAGGTTTTTTCCCTGGCTGAGACAGTACAGTAATAATAAAAAAAAAAGAAGGTGGTTCTAAAGAGGTTTTTTTCACTGTATGCTGAATTTACACTTTTTTCCTTTGCTCATGAACTGGGTCACAGAAGGCAAAGGGCCAGTCTGTACATAGCACATTTGTCTGAATAGTGCTTGTTGATCTACTCGGCCTATCAAGTTTTTCTTTTTTTCATGTTTGGCAGAAAAAGGTGAATAAATCCCTGCAGTTTAAATTTAAAGGTATAGTTTCATGGTAAATTAAGGGCCTGATTCACTGATGCCCCCCCCCCCCCCCCCCCCCATCATCTATGGGGATAGATGGATGTTACATAAGTTGTCTAGGCTAGAAACCGAGCATCCAAGTCTGGGCATTCACAGTTTTCAAAGTAATTTACAGAAGGCTTGCCAAATGTGAAGCCATTTGTGAAATTACCTATGAGGTATGGGAAAATCCCCTGTCGTTTGCAGTACGTCCAGCAGGAGCGAACATGCTAAAAAAAAAAAAAAGAGTGGTATTACTTGGAGCTTCAGATATGTAAGTGCCAGTTGTGCGACTTAACCTGTAAGTGCAGATGACGAGGAGAAGCCAGTTAAGGGGTGAGCTACAAAACCCTTTTGTGCATGTTTAAGGTGGTTTTTAAGGCTAGAGAGGTTAGCATAATTGTCTCCCTATCATTCCTCCAGCCACCAGGCTCAAACACGTATTTAGCTGACACTCAACACATACCTTGGAGCAGGTTTAAATGCTGATGCCTGTGTTTTATGAAATGGACATTTATTTATGAAACGTCTGTATTGCAGATCCATCTTGACCTCTGAGGTTTATAAATATTTCCTTTGTAAAATAGGCCATACATGCATATTTTTCAGGCTCGCCCAGACATGCCCCTTTGAAAGCTGTTCATGATAACAGTATCCATGTAAGGTTTGTATCACTGGAGAAGGCAAAATAGCACCTTGAGACCATTTGCTGAAAAGTGGCCCGTGACTTTCATATTGCTTAACCACAATCAATGCTGCAGTTTGATTTATAATATATACACACACATATATTTGTTTTTGCTATTTAACTAACAATTAAAATGTCCCCTTAATTTGCTTTGCAGTTCCAATTAAAAAAACAGCAATTTTTAAACTGTACCCCTTAAGCACTGTTACAAACCCTTGAGGGTTGTAGTTCCTTGTATGCAGATGTATTTTCATGTCCTAGACACAATGAGAAGTCGAACCCTTTTTCAGTAGCTTAAACATAGAGACTAAGATGCCCTGGCACAGATGCTAGATTGGGTAATTCTTGTTTTGTTAAAGGATAATGTAGAATGCAAGGCAGAGCTAGTATAGCATGTGAATGGTTAGCATTCCTTGTCTTTTTCTTGTAATGTTTTGCTAGGTTTTGACATGCCTACTTAATGGAAAATTATGGTACATATTTTTAGGTGTGAGAAGTGTTAAGCTCTTAAAAGTTGTTGTCATTGTAAAAGAGACTTTTTTTCTCTCACCGGGGACCTATGACCTACATTTCTGTGATTTTTTTATATGTGGAGACATGCAAATACAACCGTTGGTGTTTAGATACATGCTGACAAGTGTAGTGATTATAGAGTAATGCAGTGTTAACCAAGGATTAGAAAATTGTTGTCTTTCTTCCCTTCAGAAGCTATGGGTATGACTCGCAGGTCAGGATCTCTTCCCCTGTCATTTCCTGAGAGAGATGAGAATTGCCGTTGACCATGTGCTTTCTTGTGCAGGAGAATAGTACCTGTTACCAGTAATAATGACCCACGCTCAAGACATGGCTCCAGCTCATATCCCTTGTAGAAAGGGTTTCTGCTTCAAGTGTAATTTTTAGGGCACGAACAACAGGCGATGACCATCTTTGGAGGATACTACTATGATCTCCCCTGAAGGTTTGAAATTCAAACAGAGCCGAGTATGTTATTTAAGCTTCAATTTTGTTTGGTTTCGGATGCTAGCATGGTGAGCATTGTTTAGGTCAGAGATCCCTACCATTGAGGTAAGAGGCTTGTGCACTAAAAAATCTCTCGCACAGAGCTGCAACGTACCATTCTCATCCCACTATCACAGACCACTCTTACGACTTTCAACATTAAAGTTATATGCTTCTTAAAAAGATATACATGAAATTATATGGTGCCTTAATGAAAGATCTCTCTGGCGTACCAAAAGGGCATGTCTGTTCTATTTTTTATGCCCATAAGCTTTGTTTTTTAGCTTCAGACTTAGCAGCTCACTCAGACTGAATCCAGCCCCCTTGCATTTTTAACCTCCTTCCCATCAGCAGCAGTCCTGTGATGAAATGATATGAACCAAGCACAAGCAAACTCTTGAGCTAATCGGCAAGAGGGTAATTTTTGTAACATGGTGCCATGGGTAGTTAGGTGCCTACTTGTCATTGTAAAATACCAGGATATGTGGCAGAGAGTGTGCCTTGAATATGGATGTGATTATTTACACCTGTTGGCCAGCAGGGGTAAATGTTTGCACAGAGGTAAAGGTATTTTATAATCTACGTGTATATGTGAAAACTCCCTCCATGTTCCACCCAGACTGTGTTCCGTCTGTGCCAACCGGCAAAGTACACCTTCGAGCCAAAAACATGTCCTTTTACGCTGGTTGGTATTTTCTAAGAGGTCATTTGTGGGAATGACTTTATAAATTAACTCCTGTGTGTCATGGTTATTCTGTGGCTAGCCCCCCCCCCCCCCCTCCAATAAAATGAGGTATTCTGCAGGATCCTCAGCCAACTAAACACTTGGGAATCAAACCCAAATTTCTGGCACAGCACATAAAAGGTATCCTAGCACCCCAAACATAACACACAGCACAATTAAAACAGATGCTGTTTAGAATTGTTGTACAACAAGATTTGCATTGAAGAAAAAGACATGTTTATTACTTTTGTAGCTCGAGTTTTAAAAGAAAATTTCACTTCTGAATGTTTTTCTGTTTTATTTTCTAGAGTTAAGTGGTTGAGAAGTGTTGAGCACAATGTAAATTGTATCCTGTAATACTTTTTACTAGTAACTACTTTCCTGCCTAGCCTTTCAGCAATTCTGTGTGCATTTCTTTAATTAAAATAAAATCTGAATTTATATTTCTTCTCTGCTAGCCTGGACCTGTGATTGCTTTTTTTTTTATCATAAAGCATCTTAATGATCATAAAGCTTTTCATTTTAAAATTCAGTGCCCAAGCGGTATCATCACATCACAGGTGTACATCTGTTTCCCCTTCAATAAAATTCTAAACCAGTGGAGCGGAGTGTGTTAGAAACCCACTGCCTATATATACACACAGGCACAGTGTCAGTAGTTCCATATTTTTATTCATTAAGCTAAAACTCTTCATCCATGAAAAAGAGCATTGACTGAAAGACACAGTTGGGCTCTGACTAGAAATCAAATGAGCCTTGTTGAAGCGTCTGGCCTGCAGATTGCGCTCTGCTTCATAGCAAGTACTGGAAGATAGTATTGTAGGCCGCTAGGTGCATTCATGAAAGTGCTGGTCTCCTGAAAGGATTGACCGAAAATGGCATCCTGTTGTAGTTAGGAGCATCATTACAGGAAAAGATCTTTCAGAAGACATTCGATACGCCCTGGCTCATGTTATTTCATGTTCGTATAGTGCTAACAACATGAACGGATCTGCAAAGTTTACTCTTTGCTGGAATTTTGCAAACAGAATTCAAACTTCTGTATCAAAAGGTCTGAATTATGCAAAACTCTGCGTGCTTTATTTGCCAAAATAGAAAAGCATATTGTTTTTAAGCGAGACTTTATTTTTTCTGTATTGTATTTTAAATTAAGTGCAACATTTTGAATTATTGTGTGCAGAATTCCTGCAGGAATAAAGGCTTATGCAGGTGATATGTAGTACACTAGTGCAAACTCTTCTGTAAGTGGACTGCATGGAAATGATTAAAGCTGGGGGTTATACAAGACAGTGATTGGACTGAAGAAGAGGAAATGGGGGGGGGGGGAGCATAAGTCACTGGATAGACTAGGCAGTCCTAGTTCATTAAGTCCATATTGTGCATGTCCAGATGGAGATACAGGCCTATGCTATACATTCAAGAGTAGAAAGATCTGACTGTACTGTATGATGTGTTGTGGTATTTACATGTCCAATCCAAGAAGAAAGGCAGTGAGGTCTAGCAGAGTGATGAGGAGCAGCGACAGATTAGTGGGAGGTGAATAAGAGCAGAAAGAAAGTTCCCAAAGGGGCACGGCTGGCCCCAGAATTGGCTTAAGGTGTTGATGCTCTGGGCAAACCTTAAGCCTTATGACCCCTCCCCCCCCCCCCCCCCCCCAATGTCAAAATCTATCATTTAACTTTGAACGCTCGATCTTTGCGGCTTCCTAGAAGCTGCTGCCCTAGACAACCACCTAGTTTGCCTAATGGTTGGGCCGACCTTGCAAAGGGGAGTTTTCAAGAGAAATTTCACAGATTTGGGATATATTCAATACATCTTAGGTAGCCTCTGTGCTGGTTCTTGCTTGTTCTCTTGGTAATTTCTGCATCTTGTTCTGCTTAAATTCAAGCTTTATTCCAGCTGGAGTTATTCCCAGCCTGAGAGCATGGATAGTAATGTGCTGTTACTGGAGGGATACTCTTTCACAGTGTTTAGGAGTACTTGCGCCCATCATATATGTACAGAGAGAATCTCTTAATTTTTTTTTCAGTATTACGACTTTTCTTGGCTTTCTAGGCAATTTTCTTGCTGAAATTGTCCATTCATTGCTAGATTCCATGTTTTTCCCTATCAGCTATGGCACTGAGACAATTAGGAGCATTTTTAGTAAACATACCCCTTAGTCTCCAGCCCTCTCTGTTCCTGTGCTTGATGTTTGAATACACTTCCTCCAGCATCATGCTGGGTGATATCACATTCACGGGGTATTTCAAACTCTTGGCAATTGAGATGCCCAGCCACCGATTTCCATTTCATTACTTTTTTACGTGGTAATTTATTTAGAAACAAGAAAGTTCTTAAAATAACCTCGACATCTTGGCTTGAATGCATAGGTTTTTATTTTTATGATTTTCAAGTTGCAAGTGGTGCTGGGGCTTCAAATTCCGCTAATAATCCAGCAAGTAAAAATGTGTGGATGGTCGTGCCTCATGAATGCCAATTGTGATCAGAAGTTTGTTTTAGCACCGTTCCAACCAACGTTGTCTCAGATGACAAAGTTTGACCTCCTAGTACACAAACTGCAAGTTGTGAAACCTTTGCTCCTCTTTATTTCAAAGTAACTGGAAAAGATTGGGGAGGGGGAGGAGAAGAATAGAATTGTGCTTATGTACGAAGGGGAGGAGAGAGAAGATGGTTATTGTTGCTGAATCTTGGAAGATATCCTGCAGATGAGGGTGGGGTAGAGGACTTGGCATTTGGTCAGGAGATAATCAAATCATTTTGTTGAAATTGGTTCAGTAAGGTGTGTGGAGTGCAAATGATATTGGAAAGGGTTGAATAGAAGAAATACAGTTTAGGTCAAGAACTAAGGGCAGACTAGATAGGCCATGTAGTCTTTTTCAGCCATCATGTTTCTTGAAAGCACTTGAAAAGGGTGAGAAAAAGTGGTTGTGGTTTTTTTTTTTGGGGGGGGGGGGGTTACAGTACAACTATGGTTAAAACCATATTGAAGGTTCATGAGAAAATGGGTGAGAATAAGGAAACGTTTTACAGAAAACTATAAATAATTTGAAGGCCAGTTTTCAAAAGACTTAGGCTTCTAAACAGGCCTTTCTGAAAATTTACTAGGGCAGAGTACCTTGAGTTATGTTCATAATTTTGCTAGACTAAATTTAGGATAAAAAAAAAAGAGGAGGCGATGGGTGGATTTAGGTTGGGGATAAAAGTTAGGCATGTAGCACTGATTTTCAGCACTGGGCACCTAAATTAGGCTCATAAATCTAGGCAAATGAATGGCAGGCCTAACATCTGGGATCCTAAATTTTGGTAAAATTTTAACTGAAACCTTAGGCTCCTAAATTTAGTTGAAAATAGAGGGCACATCTAGACACCTAGCTTAGACTTAATTTCTAAATGTAGGAGCCTTTCTTCAATATTGGACCTGCGCTCCCCAATAGTTAACTGCATTGGTAAGCATTATTTTTCAGAGCTGACCGCCGCGGTTAAATAAAATCGAGATATTCAGCACCAGGCTTCAGCTGGAAGCAGTTTTCAGTCCCTATCCGCATAGCCTATCTGCATGGCACTTTGGCCAACTTTTCTTTTACTATGCTAAGTTATATGGATAGCAGTACTTGAAATTACTGCTATCCAGATAATACCCACCCTGGCCGTGGACTGCCCTAGCACTAGCCAGATGGTGCTCACGTGGGCTGTGGCAATATACAGTGACACTATTAATTTATTTGGTTTTATATACTGCACTTTTTGAAATCAGCTCGGATTACATTGAACAGGTATAAAGACCAATAGATGATTCTATTAAATAGGACAGGTGTCTTAAGGAAGGTAAACTATATACAAGCTGAAAGGGAGCTTTGCATTACAAGGGAGGCCATAATAAGCTATGGTACTATCCAGACTGCATCACTTAATATTACTGTCAGCAGCAGGTTAGCAGGTGCTCCTAATATCGTATCCTTAGGGAGACATTCCGGAATATAGATAAGGAGTTTGTACATGTGGTGGAGATGTTTATGTGCTGAAAATGTCCCCGACTGTATTCTGAAACACTGCTGACATGCACATCCACGAGCTAGCATGGGGATCTCAGAACGTGGGTGGGAGAGGGTGGAACAGGGGCGTGGTCAGCCGCAGAGACATATAAAGCGTATTCAGGAAAGGCCAGTGTACTTAAGTGTTTCCCAGAAATGTCCATGTTAGTCCTGCTGAAACATGGTATAAGGCTAGGAGTTAGAAAATATTCTGCTCTTCTCTGCAATGTGGCCTATATTAAACAATGGTTTTGGCATGTTTGTTTTTAATTGGTGTGACTGCAGTCTGGAAAAACACAAGATGCAGTCTTAAGGTACAGGGAGCAGAGGTGAGGGAATGTTGTAAGGTAAAGAAACATTTCTAAACACCCTTAGAGAAATATTAAGAACAGCAATAGTGTTTATTCAGGCTATGTGCTGTTTGTGTTAAAGGAGCCCTAACAATTCCCATGTACTGAAAAATAGGACTGCTGATGCAGGGATAGTATGGGCGTGAGCAGGGAAAGGATTCCTTTTTGGGTGAGAAACGGAGATCATAGTTATAGTCCTGGTATCCCATGCGATGATATTATGTCATAGCTGTTATGTATGAGTTCAGGGCATCTTTTCAGCAGAATCCATGTTTTTGTGACAGAAAGTGAGAGTGTGTGTGGTTTGAGGGGTACACGGGGGGGGGGGGAAGGATCTGGTGTGCTCATTTACAATTCAGGGGTGATATGAAAGCCTGGCCAGTACCTGGACCATATGGATGACCGCAGCATCACCAGATGCCATTGTGTTTGGGCAGTCAAACTCAGAGAGGGTTCATTATAGCTAAATGTCAAAGCCTCCCTTAGAGAATGGATAATCTCCTTTCCCCTCCCTCCCTTACACATGAACCTATGCATCTGCTTACGATCCTTTTATGTCCATGTTCATAATTTGTATATAGTTTTCCCGGTTCATCCAAGTTTACTCCCCCTGTTCAATGTAAACTCAATGTGACCTGCTGCATTGCTGTATATTTTGTTTAACTGTAAACCGCACTGATTACAATAGCGCGGTATATAAGAGATGTAAATAAATAAATATCCCTGTCAATGATAAGGGACCCTCAGAATAAAGGCACTCAACAGTGCAAACAGCACTAATGTATGTCCATAATTCACATTTTGTGGGACCAATGGTGTTGCTGTTGAGCAAGTATTAGTGCTCTTTGCACTTCTGAATACCATTATTCTGAGGTTCCCTATTATTGACAGGGATATGTTCTGACATTTAGCCATAGGGAACCTATTCTGATATCTTCTGGATTATTGTACATAGGGTACTCTAATTAGAGCAGATATTGTTGGCAGTGTGATAGGGCAACCATACATCCGCTGTGCCTGGCACTAGGAGACAAGTGATGCAGTGCCAACATTCCCTGGATTGTCCCATGCTGCCTACATCCCTACCTGGCCAGGGTCAATGAGAACTGCAAGAATGGTGATATTTCTCGAGTCTGGTTACTTGGTGTGATGGTACAGGGATCTCCCCCCTCATGCCTACTTAGCCCTGATCAGAGGAGTAATATTAAGTGATGCAGTCTGGATAGTGCCACAAAACTGGTATGGAAAGGCAGATAGAGTTGCCCCACAGATAGTGGATGTTTACAGAACGACATACGCCATACGCCATACGCCATGATGCGACAGGCATAGCTGCTGTGAGAAATGCCAGTACCCAAATAGGTGGACCTCAGATGCCATAGCCAGAAGGCCCTACTACAACTATTACTATTACTACCGATCATTTGTATAGCGCCACAAGGCTTATGCAACACTGCACAGAAATACGCAATAGATGGTCCCTGCTCAGTGGAGTTACAATCTAGTCAGGACAGACAACACAGTAGCTGTGAACAGGATACATCCAGGGGGCATGGTCAGGAAAAACAAAGGAGCTTAGGCAGATCTGATCCAACAGAGGCACTGATGGGGTGAGCGCTCAGCCTGGATTTGAGAGGAGTCAGGCATGAAGCATGATGTACAGACTCCGGTAATTTGTTACAGGCATATGGAGCAGCAAGGTGAAGGAGCGATGTCTGGATTTGGCAGTGGAAGGGGAGGACATGGATTGAAGCAATCTGACATGAGCGGTGTTCACGAGGAGGGGTGTGGGGAGAGATAAGAGGGGAATGGTAGTGCAGGGCAACAGAATGAGTGCACTTATAGGCCAGAGACACGGAAAGGGCATACATTTGTTGCTCAGCAATATTATGCATCATTTGGGGACCTGCAAGGTTAGTGCAAGATTTTGTGGATTTGGAAAGGGTCCATCCCTAGCAGTTTAAGGTGTGTGTGTAGAAATGATCAAGGCAGGACTCACTGGGGCTGGTTCCTACTGCCACATACCATTTGATGTAAGGTATATCCTGACATACATGTTCATATTTACATTCTTTTATATCATTATTTGGGTGCACTGGGCTTACCTAGCACTCTTCAGGGCATGAGGGGGACTGGTCTATAGTCTAGATTGCAGCAGCTGTCATTTCTCATTGCTATTTATGTCTAGTGTGCATCAGCACACTACTGTCTGGGATGGGCAGCTTAGGAGATGCATGTTTTTCCCAAGGGGTGTGGTGTCTATGGGTACATTGTGGGGATGGGCAGGATCCAAAACATGTAACGTTTCAGAATATGGTGGGTGTGAGGACGTCCAAAATGTTTACCCACGTCTGAGGTGTGGTGCTGGCTGGATAGTGCTTGCACATCCCTGCCAAACACGTCTATTTTCCCCAATTACAGCCCCGTGGGCATGTCCAAACCTGCAGATGCAGAATTAGGTTCAAAAGGGGGCCTATTTTATATTTAGATATATCTATGGGCCAGACGTGCACATTATGGAATTGGATTCTTGGGGGGGGGGGGTATATTCAGCAGCGGCGGCTAGCCTACAACCATGAACAGTGTATGTATGGTGCAGAAAAATAATTTATTATTTGAAGACTTAATCTGGGGATCCTGCAACAATATGGAAAATCCAAAGAAGAGAAATCGTTCCTGATTCCTCCGGGGGTTAAAGATGCATGGGGACTATTACTCAGTAGTCAGCAGTTGGAATATAAATATACATAAATAAAGGACACAGGAAGTTAGGAGAGACAGCAGGAAAGCTGGCAGCCTTACACGGGCAAGAAAACAAAAGGGCTAAGCTTGTCTTTGAAATGACAGCATTGTTGCCATTGGACACTGACTAAAAGCTGTAAATGGAAAATGTTTGCACTGACATGTGATACGCCATGACTGCTGTAGATCTCATGTGGTGGTTATGACAGGTTTCACAGCAAATGTTTAGGTAGGTTTAATATTTATAGAGAGCTGGATCATGATGCTTAAGCAAGCGTTAGTGATCAAAGGATTTGTAGCAGAGAAATTGTTTCCCATTTCCTTGAGTGTGTGAACAAGTATATATGGAGGAGGAAATGACTGTCACAAAAATGTGCTGGGAGGTTTTCCGAGATGGTGCTGCTCAGTTTGGAAGAAACGCACTGCAGTGAAAACCAGGACTTCGAAGAATGTATCAAAATCAGATTAAATTCATCACAACCCGACACGGCCATGTTTCAGTGGTACACTAACAACAAGAACATCAATATGAAAACATCAAAATTATAAATGAAAATGAAGCAACAAACTAATCACAATTAAAACAATTACATTTAATGAATTTAAAATCATAACATAGAAGCATGGAAGATGAAGACAGGCATGGTCCATCTAGTCAAATATAAATAATAAAAGAATATGAAACATATCAATGAGTGTAACAATCATGAACACAAAGATAGGAGCATATTAATATAGGAGGCAGGAGGAAAAAAGCCATAAATAATTGATTAGTAATAACATCTTCAAGACATCAGAGTGTAAAAAAACAGATGAATAAATGTTAACCAATGTCCCTTAGTACTACAAAAAAAACAAATCAATAATCAATAAAGAAACAAGCAGTGAAGAAATCCGACGACGCTGCATTGCTCTTGGCAGAATGGCTATGAAGGATACCTTACAGCAGGGGTACTCAAATCCAGTCCTGGAGGGCCATGAACCAGTCAGGTTTTCGGGATATCCCTAATGAATATGCATGAGATAGAGTCAAATACAATGGAGGCAGCGCATGCAAATATATCTCATGCATATTCATTAGGGATATCCCGAAAACCTGACTGGTTTGTGGCCCTCCAGGACTGGATTTGAGTACCCCTGCCTTACAGACACTCCTAATTGTAAATACTCCCACTTGCCACAATCCGCCCTCACAGGTGCCAGGGCAAGGAGATACGCTACATTATGTAACGTATCACAAACCTGTAGAGACCTGCAAATATGTTAGAGACTTGTAACGATGAAAATGCCGCTTAGAGGGATATTCAGCGGCACTAACGTGGGCACCGTTGCTACATGCCCTGATGCTAACCGCGTAGCATTGAGGTATGTCATGGGCATTCTGGGATGGAGCAGAGGTGGCACCCATTGCTGGCCTATTTTTACCCATGGGAACTAACTGGGCAGCAGCTCAATATCACCACTGCCCGGTTAGCTTCTGTGCTGTGCTGTGCTGTGCTGTACAGTACAGTACAGTACAGTACAGTACAGTGATGCGGATATGCCCCCAGCTTTGAATATCCAGGTTAAGGTTCAGCAGTGAGGGCTGAGCATTTTGGAAGCACTAGTTGCTACCACTGAATATTGGGCCCATAGATATTATCTATGTTTAGGGCATCAGTGCCCGAAACAAAGTACAAAATCACTTCTTACAGAATCTTTGCATTGAACCTGTGGACTCTGTATAAGCACAACTGTCTAGTTTACAGTATATCAGCTGCAGAGCATGAGGTGGGGATGATGAATTTAAATCCTTTCAACGTCAATTGACCTTTTGACAGTAGTGTTTGCTAAGGCAGTACAGAGGTAGTTGATCCTATGTTGATGCACATTGTTAATTCATCTTTGTCTAAGGGATATTTTCCAAATGATTTAAGATCTGTAATTCATCCCCATTTGAAGACGGTAGAGTTAGATAGTAACAGCCTGGCTTCTATTTGGCCTGTATCTCACTTATCAGTTGTTGGGAAAGGGATTGAGAAAGTGGTGTTTACAAAGTTGTTGAGTTTTTTGGAGCACCTAGAGACAGTGTACACTTTTCAGTTGGCTTTTACAAGGGGTAGAGTGCAGAGATGTTGAGAAAGTCTTTGAAAAGTGCATTACCATCACGGCATATGATACAAGCCATCAATCAGCTGGCAATTCCTGTACTCATACAGTTTTGGGATTGTAGACTGGCCTCTTAAAGATCTTGAAAAACTGGATGTGTGAACAAAAAAACTCCTCCATGCCCATGAAGTGATTTACAAGAATCATTGTATGCCAAGACTGTACATCCCTAGAGCTGAAGGAGGGCTAGGCCTCAGAAATTGATTACAGCTACAGAGCCAGGCCTTCCTAATAGCTTTATCAAGTCCAAATACTCAAAAATTGCTGAAACATGAAAGTAAACATCTGGATTCTGTCTCCATCATCAAACTTGGACGAGCATTCTGATGACTAGAAGGAATGAATGAGAATCCTAGGGATAGAGGCAACAGAATTTGCAAAACAAGAGAAAAGAAACTCTTCAAAAAATTTGATCAGCAAACAAGGAAAAACAAATGGCAAATGCACAAATCAGGGGTGACGGAATGCGGTTTGCTCTGGGGGAGCCAAGTTCCACCCCTAGGGCTGCTGATCCATGTGCGGCTGCAATCGCTGGTCTTCAGTCTGCTCATGGGGATCCAATCTCCTGCGGGCACACAGAGAGGAAAGCTGGCGATCACAGTGCTCTTCAGCCCGAGGGGGATGGGATGCCTGTGGACAGCCTTCTGCTGGCTGGTTGCAACATTCTCCTACTTCTGCCCACAGGAGATCGGATCCCTATAGGCAGAAGTAGAGGAAGGCTGCAATCGCAGCAGCAAAGTTTTGGTGGGGCCAAGGCCTGTGTGGCCCACCCCTTTGCAACGCCTATGGCACCAATACATTGGGAAATATAGAGCATTACTCGAGGAACCCTTTGTTGATCAAGAAGACACATGAATGATTAAGGAGAGGTGAATTGAAACTCAAGGATGAGAGATTGATAGTTGCCGCCCAGGACAGTGGATTACAGAAGAGATGGTTTATAGCGATCATTGAAAAACTGGCAAAACAGACTTATGTTGATTCTGTAAGAAACAGCTGGACACAATGACTCATCTCATAGCTGACTGTGAAGTTCTGATTCCGAAAAAGAAACAAACAAGGGGAGAAATAATATCCAAAAATAACAAAAAAAGTTTTGAAATTTTGTATTAGACATTTGTGATTTTGTATTATAATTGTTTTATTTATGTATTATAATAAATGTGCAATACTGATATATTGATGTTTTGAAATATAAGGGGTATATCCTTTTTTTTGTATGATGTACAAGGAGGTAAATAGAGCTATTGATAGGCAATAGACTTTCCCCTTGTTTGGTTTTGTATTATAGTCAATGCAGTTCACTTTAGGAGAGGTATTTTTTGTTGCTTGTGAAGTCCTGATGGCAGAAACTTTCTATACAGAAAGGCACAATAAGGTAGCACGCCTCATCCATTAGAAATTCTGTGAACACCACAACATCACTGTGCCTGAAAAGCACTGGGATCATGACCCTAAGAGAATTACCGAGAATGAAACGATTATAATCACCTGGGATATTCTCATTTCAACCGATAAAAAGCTGGCTGCAATAAAGCCGGACACAGTGGTAAAGGATTAGAACATTAGAACGGCATTGATTATAGAGGTATCAGTCCCTATTCTGTGAATCACATTGAAAGGGTGAAGATCTTCAAGTAGCAAGAAATGCAGTCTGAGACCAAGAAAATGTGGCAGAAAGATACCGAGTTATTTCTCATCATGTTGGCTGCCACAGGCTTGATTAAGAAGAATTTCCAGGCACTCCTTGATAAATTACCCAAACATGTCACATCTTACAAACTCCAGAAGGAGGCTCTCTTTGGTATGATGCAAGTATTATGCCGAGCAGTAGCAGTGAATTTGAGAGACTGAGATCCTACTCCACATACCCTGGCTTAGAAGTGAGGTTCACGACTGTCATACAGAATAACCCATTTGGAGAAATTGCTCCAAGAGTATTTTGATTTGCTTGATGAATGCTTGATGGAGCCAATGAGAGGAAAGATTTTCTATTGGTTATGTTAAGTTTATCAGCTGCTTTTGGAATGTGGTTTGCCCCAGGGATCAATCTTTGCTGTTTAATGTTTATTTGAGTTCCCTTGTTGCAGTTATTTTAAGAGGTACAATGTTATCTGAATGCTGATGACATACAGCTCCTTGTTGAAGTAGATCAGGATCAGCAGGTCATTGTGCAATGGGCAGATGATTGTTAGCTGTCGCAGATTAGGTGGAATTTGTTTGATACTTAGCTCTTCTAAAACTGAGGTGCTATGGTGCAGTCATAAGAAGATAAGAAATGCCATACTGGATCGGGCCAAAAGTCTTTTGAACCCAGTATCCTGTTTCCAACTGTGGCCTATCCAGGTCACAAGTACCAGTCAGCTTCCGAAAAGATAAAGAGATTCCATGCTGCATATCACAAAGTTAAGCAGTGGAGTTCCCCAATCCACTTTGTTTAACAATGGACTTTTCCTCCAGAAACTTGTCCAACCCTCTTTTAAACCCAGCTGCACTAACAGCTTCTACTATATCCTTTGGTAATGGATCCCAGAGTGTGATTATGAGTTGAGTGAAAAAGTATTTTCTCTGATTAGTCTTAAATGTGCTGAATTTTTCCCCCAGCTATATAGGGATACCAATTTGTAGTCCTGCTGTGAGAAACTTGGGGTGTGTTTGGGACAAAGATATGGCCTTTAGTTCACAAATATTAACAGTGATTTGTTCCTCTTTTCTGGCACTGTACTTGATTACGAGGGTGTGGACTTTTTTGAAGCCTGAGGACTTATTGACGTGAAGGTATATTTTACAAAGGACGTCCAAGTGCAATCTGGGATGTCAAAGCCAGAACATCTGAAAAAAAATGCAGGCTCATACAAGTTCAGACACAATTTCAAAAATATGGACATGTCAGATATGAACATCTAGGGCTGTGGTTTCCAAACTTTTATCCCATATGACCCCATTTTAGCAACTGGAAATCCACATGACCCCAGACGATGATGAAATCAAAATAGAAGGTCTCCAGCCTCCTTCCCCTCCCTCCACTCATCTAAAGCAGGAAGGCAGCAGTAACAGTAGTGACATCATCAGCAGCAGCAGCAGTCAGTGCAGGGTGTGCTTACAGACCCCAATACTCAGCATGGATTTCCATCCTAACCGGAAGCTTCCCCAGGAGGGGACAAGGGCCTATGAATGTTCACTGGCTCACAGACCACATGCTGATTGGTGACCGCCACTACTTGGCATAGGTTACAGTGAAAGTCCAGGGGAAATAGCCATGTTTCTGTGACCCCCATCCACTGATGATGTGACCCCATTTGGGGTCCCGACCCCGAGTTTGGGAACCACTGGTCTATGGAGACATCTACATAGATGTCCCCAGAACAGCATTTTAGAACAGGAACTTCTGATAGCCTAATGGTTAAAGGTGTGGGTTAGGAGTATAGTGGCCAAGGTTCACATCCCACTGTGGGCCTTTGCAATCTTAGGCTAGTCACTTAATTCTCTATCTTCTCTACACCCTTTGGTTGTTTTAAGGCCGCAAAAAGCACTTTCCTGATGTTTGGAGTAGGTCTAAATATGGACGTGCCTGCAGTCGTCTTGACATTTCTGAAATCGAACAGGGATGTCTAAATTCATTGCATTTCCCCAGACATGCCTCCACCATGCCCTCCGCCTACTTGGACATCCCCGCACTAGATGTGTGTAATTCTCATTTGAAAAATGGCTCCACAGACGTCTCCGTGATTTCGTCATCCACATGCACATCTTCGGACGTCCACATCGTGACTTTTAAAATGACCCTCTTAGTCACCGCAAGGATCGATTACCATAATAGTCTGTACTGTGATCTTTCACAGCCACAGTTGCAGAGTCTGCAGCTGGTACAAAATACCACTGCTGGGCTTGGTTGGGGTAAAAAGAGGTCTGATCGTGTGACCCTGCTTTTGAGATCTGTGCATTGGTTATCTGTAGTTTTCTGATTGTGCTTTAAAATATTGTTCTTAGTTTTGAAGGGGTTGAACATAGATGGACCAGCTTATCTTAAGAAAACTTTGATCCCTTAGACCCCCTCTAGGGTCTTACCGCAGGCTCCTCTGACAGAACCTAGTACGTTTAGGCTGCTGTTAACTCGGCATAGTGCATTTGCATATGTTGGGCCTTATTTGTGGAATACTCTGTCCCATTCCAAGCACCAACCAGAACTAGGCAACTTTGGAGGGGGGGGAGACATCTCCAGCACCATTTTAGAAGCCTGGTCTGTGGACATTCCCAGTGTTAGGACATTTAGACCTGCTGCAGGCACCAATAAGCATTGGGAAAATGCTCATTTTGGCTGAAAAACAGACAGAGAGTGTAGAGAAGGTGCATGCTAACATCCCCAGTACTAGGCACAATCACAATGATAGCAGCAGTGGTATTTGAACCCTGGCTTCCCTGATCTTAGTCCACTACTCTACCCATTAGGCTATTCCTAGATGTCCAGGTTCTGAAGTAGTATTCTGGGGATTTCTAAGTAGATATCCCCATAGACATCCATATCGAGAAGGTCCATTTTTGTGAAATCACATCTTCATCTGGATGTGCCTGCTTTTTTAGCAGATGTTCTGGCTCAGGATGTCCAAGTACAAATCTGGGACATCTTTTTAAAACCCTCCTCCACATGTCTTTATAAAATAGATGTGAAAAGGCACCTTCCTGCCCAATTAACCTAGTTATCGTACATGAATAACGTTGTAATTGGGTGTCACACTAAAAATGCACCCCTAAATATTGCCAAGTATCTGTCTAAGACTAATGACCGTTCATTTTTTATTTCATTCTCTCTTTCTTCATCGTGACATCATGGCTGAGCCCGGTGTATCATCACTCCAGGCAAACATGGTTTCAGCAGGAGAATGGGCCTAGCCGCAAAGGAATACCGCATGAAAGAGAAACAGAGAGAGATCAAACCATTTATTCACTTAAGCTGACAAGACCTTTCTGCCTGTATTCTTCAAATACTAGAAGGTGACTGAATTGAGCCTTCAAGTGTTAAAATATCAAAAGTGTGTAAACACAGCAAGAGATGCAGAAAAACTGTGATGACACAGGGATGCTGTCACTTCTCTTTCACGTTTGCCCTGAGGCGTGCAATTTCTGAGACAGGAACAGCAGTACAATTACAGATGTTTGCAGCATCTCTCTTCCTGACAACCTAAACATTCACATTCTCCAGAAAGTCATGGATGATGACATCCCAAAACTCCAGGTGGTAGATTTCCTTCTGTGGGCTGCATGAAAAACAAATGATGATAAATCACTAAAGGCTGACGTGACCAGTTTCCATGTTTATTGTAGTACAAAGGAGGAAACAAAGATCCAGCATTACATGCGTGATGCCTTGGTCTATCTCTGTTAGATGTTTTCAGTTCAAAAGTCGTGAACAGCTGTGGGGCCTATTTACTAAGCTCTGTTACGTCTTTAACCCAGCTTTTAATGTGCATTTGCAGAGTATCATCAGTTTAACTGTTTAACTTATATATTTATTGAATTTAGGGGCTTGTTTACAAACAAGCCCCTTAGTCTGCTTATAGGAACACGATCTAAGTCAGTGGTTCCCAAACTTTAGGTCGGGACCCCAAATGGGGTCACAGAAACGACCATTTCCTCTTTTCTCTGGACTTTCAGTGTGACAATGACAAGTATTAGCAGTCACAGTCAGCATGTGGCCTGTGAGCCAGTGACTATTCATAGGCCCTTCTCCTTCCTGGGTGAGCTTCCTGTAGGTTGGAAACCCGTGTCGAGTACTGAGGTCTGTAAGCACATGCTGTACACTGACACAAGGGACCCCTGTGCTGACTATTGCTGCTGTTACCACTACTGTTGCCGCTGCTGGTTTGATTTCATCATCACCTGGGATCACGTGAATTTTCAGTTGTTAAAATGGGATCATATGGGATAAAAGTTTGGAAAGCACCGATCTAAATGATTACATGCAAAGACTCAAAATCGTACAAGTTTACCGACAAAGCATAACCAAACATACACAAATCAAAGTTTTAGCAATTCACACACCATGCTAGCTGATGGGCCAATCTGGAGATTCGTGTCAGAACCGGGCAGGGACTAGACAGGGCTTATGTCTTGCAAATAATGTGGAATGCCAACACCACGCGCTAAGCGGTACAGTTTGCCACACCTCCAGAAGTCTACCTGACTGCATTGTGCATTATCAGTAGAGCTGTTAGCATGCCGGAACCACCATTCCTCTGCACCCACTGCATGGCTGCTTTCCTCAAAGTGCAGGTAATGCCCGCCACGGTTAACACAGAAGGTTTGTATTTAACATGATTGAAAGTTTGACTGTTAACACACATTAACTGAAAAACCTTAGCGCAAATGAATAAATAGGTCCTTATGGGGGGCTTTTTTGAAGCCTTATTTGTACTTTGGACATCCAAAAATGGGTATAGCGACGTCCAAAGCACAGAGACGTCTCCAGAGCCATTTTAGAAGCCGGTCCTATGGACGTCCGCATTTGAATGGGGGCGTGGCTAGTGATTCCCTGGAATCTGGATGTTCCCGCCTGATCTCAGAAACATACATCTTTGCATCTAAGTTTAGACCTGTTCCAGGCACCTGAAAAGTGTGTGTTTTGGCTGAAAAACATCCAGAGAAGATAGCACCCCATCATCCCCAGTACTCAACACAAGGTGATAGCAACAGTGGGATTTGAACCCTGCTTTCCCTGTTCTTCTTAACCTGCTCCTCTCACCACTAGTCTATTTCTACATGTCTAGATTCTGCAATGCTAGTCTGGGGATGTCTATGTTGACGCCCCGCAGATGTCCATATCAGGCACATCCATGTCTGTGAAATCAGGTCTGCACACGGACATATCACGTGCCTCATTTGCTAGCGCCTCTAAGTCCAGAATTTTAACTTTGCTCTCACTGAAAAAAATATGTGAATACCTATTTCCTTTTTTTTCTATTGCTGTCTATATTTTCTGCATGAGTGTGTGTAGATATATTTCTCTGGCCAGCTATTTGAAAGCACTTATCCAGATAGGAGCAGTTGTTATCTGGCTAAGTGCCATTGGATGGGTCTGTCCAGTAATTCAGTGTGTGGGTGGAGCATGGGCAGTGCAAGAAGGTTTCTGGATAGCGGCAATTTTCAGTCTGCTATCTAGGTAACGTTAGGGCAGCAAAAAGGCTTATTTACTTTATTTATCTTATTTTATTTATTTACTTTATTTTCTTTACTTATTTTATTTTATTTATTTATTTCTGTACCACCTTCTCTTGCAATCAAAGCGGTTTGCATTGAACAAACAAAGCCCTTTCCAGATAACTTGGGTACTGATCACATTCTTTTATTTATTTATTTAGTAAACTATATATTCCACATGATATAAAATATTAGATGACAATGCTGTGGCTGGCATTTTTTAAAACCGCTCACCACAGACTTTAAATATTGGGTCATTTTAGAATATATGTAATCCTCTGACTATAGTTGTTGGAGGAGTTTGAAGTGTGGTGGCAGATGATGAAGGATCGTGTGATGCAGTGAGCTGACCAGGCTGTGTCTTGATTGTCTCTGGAGCTCCTCACCTTATAAAGTCACTTTTAAAATTCTTTCTTTCTGTTTTTCCCCTTGCCTTATGTGCCTGCTGCCATACCTGGAGGGAGGAGTGGCCTAGTGGTTGGGGCAAGTTACCTCAGGCCAGAAGGTTGGGGGTACAAATCCCACTAGAGGACAGCAACCTTGGGCTGGAAGGACTGGGGTTTCTAGTCCCACAGGCACTCCTTGTGGTCTTCGGCAAGCCACTTAACCCTCATTGCCCATGTTCCCTGTAAAATAGTTATCTTCAAGTTATAATGTACTGTTTAATGTAATTTCAGTTTGTTCAATGTAAACCACCTTGATATCATGAAAGGTGGTATATAAGAAATGTTGCTGGTGCTTATTGGGCAATTAGAAGCTAAAAGTGTCCAACAAGAGAAAACACACTGCACTGAGACCAAGATGGCCAATGACCCTCCCCCCAAGCCCACACACTGACTTTACAAACCTGGTCATAGAGGAGGTATCTGTGGCCATCATCAAGGCCCTGGAAGTCCACTTTAGATCCCTGCCTGACCAACTAACACAGATGGCCCAAGCAGTTACGGACTTTGGCAGCTGCATTGAACAAGTGGAAGCAAGTGCCAGCCATCAAAGAGTCTCAAACCATCCACACTACCACTGTCAAAAAGATAGAGGCCCTCTTCCACCAACAAAATGACAAGATAGACAACTTTGAGAACCAGGGCCATAAAAGAACCTCTGGTTCCTTGGTGTGCAGGAGTCAATAACAGAAGCAGAACTATGTGGCTATTTGGAGGACTGGCTCCCATTAAATCTTCCTTTGGTGACCCAGCTGGGGAAGATAGAGTTGGAGTGCATTCATCATCTAGGCCTCACAGGGACAATGCCTCCCAACCACAGGTTGTCATCGCTAGATTACATGACTACTGCTAGAAGGAGGTGGTTGTGCGGGCGACTCATGTTCAACGCAATGTGGGCTCTGGTTCCAAGAAGCTGCTCATTCCACCCAATTAAACAAGCGAAGAAGGGAATATGCATCAGTCTGCAATCAACTGGTGATGCGAGGACTTTGTTTTTCTCTCCTTGGATGCCCCCACAAGCCCCCATTGAGGAACTTTGCTTTTGGAGGCACATATGGAGAACTTGTTTGCACTTGCAGAAATTTCATCTAAGCCAGTTAGTTCCAATGAAATGAGAGATTCTGAAATGAATGATTTTGTCTCTCAGTTGTATTGATTCCAAGTCCTACATTGGAATACAGCTAATCTAAATCACTCTGTCTATGAAAGAAAAAGCTTTAGAAGTATGTGATCTGTGCAGCACAGTTAGGCTTTAGAAATGTGTGACTTGTATGATCGCACCTGACAATGCTGCTTCAAGGGTGCGGCAGCAGTGGCTTGGAAGGGGTTCTGCTGTAGTGGGAAGACTTCTTTCATCCCCACAGGATGGGAAATGCTCCTGGTCTTCATGTAGGGCACTACTAGTGCTAAATACAGTGCAAGAAAAAACAGAAGAAATAATTTAAAAAAAACATATAAAATCTAAAAGACTCAAAAGGTCATTAAGCATCTGTACCTGATGGCAATGGGGTTAGAACTGTACACATTTTGATAAATTATATTGCTCAACCTTTTCTGCATTGTTTCATTTGGTGCAAGATACAGGCAGGTTATTGACAACAGTTAATAAAGCATTGATTAAACTGAATCCAAAGAAAGATCTTGAATTTTGAACCTACCTCAACAGTTCTCCTTTCTTACTCAAGATTTAAACTAAAATCATGGAAGGTGATATGAAGCATAGTCCCCCCATATAGGATAAGGGGGTTATTTTAGAAGCCCTATTTGTGCTATGGATGTCTGAAACAGGCACACAGATGTCCAAATCACAGCAATGTCCCCGGAGCCATCTCCAGTGTAAGGACATCGAAATCATGAAGGAGTGTGACTGGGGCTTTCCAGGCAAGTTGGATATGTGTGCCTGATTTCAGTGGACCATCCATGTCTGTTCCTTCTCCAGAGTACAAATAGGCATCAGGAAGGCTCTCCTGCCATCCAGACACCTGGTAATGAAACAGCAGGGAAACAAAGGCACTTCTTTTAAGTTTGGCACACGGATGCATGTCCCCCGCATGCAAAATAGCTTGCGTGGATGTGCATTCAGCATAGGATAGACATCCCCGCCCCAAGGGTTTATAATGGGGAGATCTATGTGGCCGCCAGTGCAGCTGTACATTTTGGGGATGTCCAAGTTGCTAAAACTGGGCCAAAATGTAAAACCCCCTGGTGGTTTTCTTTATGTTTTTCACTGGATGCCCCAGATTGAACCAAGACATCCTTTCTATAATGCCAATTCATATGAATTTTGCCAATGGACACAGTTCTACATCTATTATTAGACTTTTGGGCCTCTGTTTATTTAGCACTTGTTAGTGCACTTTTGTGAATACAGTTCACATTAATTTTTATGTGAATTAACTTTCATATCAATTAATACAGTCCCATTATTTTAAATAGGACTAACCCTTTATGCTAGCATTAAAGTTAGTATGAACTGTGCTCATTTAGGGTTAGCGCATGGTCATGAGAGGGTACCTCGCTAAAAATTATCGAAAACAGTAAGAGCCCAATACTTGAGTACATGATTTACAGCCCAGTAAACCATGTAAATGCCTTAAATCAGGATATTCAACGGCACATAACACGGTTAGTACTGTTGAATATCCCCTTCTAGCTCCCCTACGCACGTCGATGCTATCAGGTTAGCATCGGGGCGTGTCAGGGACGTTCCGGGGTGGAGCAGAGGCAGCGACAAGTGATATTAGGGCAGCAGTGATATTGAATGCTGCCCGGTTAGCGATCTGCGCTGACAAGATAGACGATAAAAACCCTCATCAGGAGCTAACCGGGCAGCATGCAATATCGCTGCTGCCCAGTTACCTAATGTGGCTTGTGGCATGTGCAGCGATCCTTGGATATTCAATGTCAGGGCTGCATATGAATGACTCCGGGATTGAATATCCGGGGTTAAGGCTCGGTGGGCAGAGATATACACTGTAGTGATGCATAATCTGCCTAGACGAATACCGGACCCTAAAATCTTAAAAAAATATACATGATTATTATGTTTAGATGTTGCAAAGGCCTTCAGCATGATATCATGACCTTTGTAACCTGAGGTATTAGAGCTATTAGGACTCCGGGGTCTTCTTTGTGATTGTTATATCACTTTATTCTGCTCCACAAGTAAATTGTTAGCTAATAAATTTCGGGCTGATATTCAGCCCATGGTGGTTAGTGTTATTTAAGCCTCAGCTGCCATAGACAGAAGTCTTTCCCATTGTACTGGCAGCAACAGGCTTAATAAAGAAGAATTTCCAAGCCCAGACATATGCCAATTCTGTAAGAAAGAGCTGGAAACTGCAATACCTTATAGCAGGCTGTGAAGTTCTGATGGCGGAAAATCTCTATAAAGATAGGCACAACAAAATAGCCTGCCTCCTCCACTGGAAACTCTGTAATCACTACAACATCGCTGTCCCTGAAAAGCACAGGGATCATGACCCTAAGAGAATAACAGAGAATGAAGTGGCTCTGATCATCTGGGACGTTCCCATTTTGACCGATAAAAAGCTGGCTGCGAGGAAGCCAGATATAGTGGTTACGGAGAAAAACACCAGAACAGTATTGATAATAGAGGTGTTAGTTCCGAGTGACTTTTCTGTGAATCATGTGATGAGGCAAAAGATCCTGAAATACCAGGAAATGTATTCAGAGACCAAGAAAATGTGGCAGAAAGATAAGAAATCTTTCCCATTGTACTGGGAGTGATAGACTTGATAAAGAAGAATTTCTAAGCCCATCTTGACAAGCTACCCATACATGTTACATCTTACGAACTCCAGCAGGACGCTCCTTTGGTAAGATGCAAGTACTACGCTAAGCCTTAGCAGTAAATTTGAGAGACTGAGATCATACTCACAATGCCTTGGCTTAGAAGTGAGGTTCACAACTGTCATGGTATGCGCAAAGGTAGCCCATTTGGAGAGACTGCCCCAAGTGAAACCAGATATTCAGCAGAAGTGCCCTGGTAGTAGCTTCCACTGAATATCCTGATGAAGTTGTGACCTCTGTGGGCTTTCCAGAATAGTAGCCACTATCTGAATAGCCAAACTGCATAAAGTTAGACCTGCTTTTTTTTCGGTCTTACTATATGCTTTCTCATCCATTAGCAGACTGAAAATCACCACTAACTGGCTAAGTGCTTGCAGTGCCCTTGCCCTGTCCACGGACCACCAGATAGTGCCACAGCGGCTAGAGTAAATATTCAGTGATACCATCTGGATAGTGCCGCAAAATATTGAGCTCAGTGGGGCTTATCTGGTTAGCTGGCTGTATTGACCCAGCTCCACCCATGGACTGCCCTGTACTATCCAAATAGCGCCAGTGTCATCTGTGGAGATATTCAGCAGCACTGTCTCTCAGTGACCTTATCCAGATACCCCCTGTGAGCTATGGAGGTCATTCCAGAACACAAATAAGCCAGTTAGACATGTGGGATAGAGGTTTTTCTAGCTAAAACATATACAACCGTATGCCAAAACTACGCGGCCCTGCACCTACATGGCACTAAGATGGGGTTCTTAGAATGTGGGCAAGAGGGGGCGTAATGGGAGCGTGGCAATGAGTGTTTCCTGCAGATGCCTACGTTATACCAGCAGCAATGTGGAATAAGGCCAGGACTTAGAAAAATTTCTGCTCTGATCTTTAACGTGTCCCATAGAAATGAATGTCTGTGACACATCTGGTATTGAACTGGTGTGTCTGCTGTCTGGGAGGGCACAAGATGCAGTTGTAAAGAATAGAATGCATAGGCGAGGGATGTTTGTAAGATTAAAGAACAATAAGAAACACTCCTACAGAAATATAAAGCACTGCAATAGTCTTTACTTTGGCTATGCTGACATTTGCTGTTTGTGCTAAAGGAACTGTTCTCGGCTTCCCTACAAGTCCAGTGTTCGGAAAAATGGGAATGTAGATGTAGGGATGATATGTGAGGTAGTATGGAGCAGAATCAAGTTTGGCTGAGAAATGCACATCAGATGTGGTGTCCTGAGACGTCATGCTATTATGTCTTCACAGCAGTTTATAGGTACAGGGCATGGTTTTTGTAACTGCTAGTGTGAGAGTGTGTGTGGTTTGAGTATTGCACGGGAGGATCTGTTGTGCTCATCCGCAAATCTGGGGGAACATGAATGCTTGAACAGTACCTGGATCATAGGGATGACCACAGCGTCACCAAGGGGACCAGTGTGATCAGGCAGAATATATCAGAAGAGGTTCTCTATAGTGAAATGTGAAAACATATCCGTCACTAATAAGGGACCCTCAGAATGAGAGCATTCAATAGTGAAAAAAGCACTAAGATTCAAATTTGTTAACTTTGGGAATGTGACTGTGCAACATCTCTGATATCGTTATATTTTGCAAAGTACAGGAGGAACTGCACTTCCACTCTGATGTTGCACTGCATTTTGAAGTTTCCAGTTCAGTTCTTGTCTGCACATTTCTATTTTTAATTTATGGTCCCTTATTCAAGTCGCTTAACCCTCCATTGCCTCGGAAGAAAGGCCTGGCAATTTACTTCCGGTCATACTGCCAAGAAAATCCAGGAAATGCTGGGCTGCCAAGAGTCAGCATTGTCTTGAAGGCACACATTGCATTTGCATTCTGTATTTAGTCAAAATCTGTTTATGTTCTCTTTGTGACTTAGATGAAGTCCATAAAGACTTTCATGGATGCAATGGAAACAGTAGAATTCTCCAGATAGTAGACCGCTTCAACATAAACAACCAACCTCCCCCAATCACCACTTTTGCAGTCCCCTGGTCAGACCATAAACCAGTCATCATCATTTCCAGGACCAGATCCCTCTTCATAGGACACAACTACAACCCAACACCCAGAAGATTCAAGTGCCTAGACAAAGAAGAGGTCCTAAACACCATCTACCCACACCTTGATCAAGACTCCCAAGACCTAGATACCCTGGTTGAGAATTGGAACCATACAACAACAATCAGTGCAGCAAAAGCACTTCCATCTAGAAAACTCACTAGGAAGCATCATTCTCCACCCTGGTACACTGCAGACTGAGAAACGCCGAAATCAAACTCCATCAGCTCAAAAGAAAATGGCATCACTCCAGGATCTCAACTGACTGCAGCAACTATATGACTAAACTCCATGAGTACCAGCATATGGTTAACAGTGCCAGGAATTTATTTATTTATTTATTTATTTAACATTTCTTTCATACCGCGCTCTTACCATCAGCGCGGTGTACAATGAACAAACATATACATACAGGGTAACTGTAGTGTATTTTACATTTAACAGGAGTTGAAACTTGGGAGAACATGGTTAACTATCTACAGTTATTCACATAGTCGAAAAACTCTGGTTAAATGCATGGTGTCTGTATTTCCCTATGGAATCTACACCGGAAAGTAACTTGTGAATAGATAGTGCCTGAGCCTTTTCCTGGAATACCACTCTAACCTAATTTGCACTTCCCTAAACCATCCTAGGGAGTTGTTAAGGAACCCTACTCAGAGCCCAACTTAACCCCACAAATTCTTGCTAACCACTTTTAATCAGACATAAACATCAAGAATAACACCTCCATCCCAACTCTTAACCATAACCCATCTACCAGCACCTGGTGCACCTTCCAACATGTTTCCCAACAACAACTGGAAACTTGCACCTTCCAACATGTTTCCCAACAACTGGAAACTATCATCTCAACCCTAAACACCATCACTTCACCCCTAGATCCATGTCCGGTGAGCTGGATCAAAATGGTTCGATCCGAGCTCATCCCCACAATACTCAGGATTACTCAACTCTCTCTCACTCAAGGCTATATGCCCGCGAGCCTAAAACATGCATCCATGCAACCAATACTCAAGAACAACAAGTTGGACCCAGTCATCCCAAACTCTTATCGTCCAATATAAAGCCTGCCATTTCTTGCAAAGATTATATTGAAAAGGTGGTGCAGCGCCAGCTACAGAATAACATCAAAATGCATGCTCACCTAGACCCTCAACAACATGGCTTTAGGCCCTACTCACATCCCGGCCCTACTCACATCCCTCATGGACAGGCTGATGCAAGGTATCCAACAACACCATCAAGGTTTCATACTACTTTTCCTAGATATCACGGTGGCCTTTGACTCTGTACCCCACTTTGCACTAATTCAATGCTTACAAGATATAGGAATACATGCCACAATTCTAAAATGGTTTATGTCATAACTGAATGAGCGCCAACAGCATTTACGAGTGGCAGGAAACACATCCAGCCCATTCAAACTACAATGGGGTGTTCCTCAAGGCTCTGCTCTCTCCACTGTCCTCTTTAATATTTACATTCAGACTATCTGCACAATCATATAAGGTCTTCTATCATATATATGCATGCGACATAATGCTATTTATAACATTCTCCACTCTGCACACCGTTTACACCTCTCTGATTAGCTGCCTCACAGCCTTCACAAAATGGTTAACTAAATATAACTTTTCAATCAACTACCAAAAAACGGAGATCTTCCACATCACCAGAGACTCATCTTTCATTCTTCCAACCCACATAAAGACATCAGGAGCACAATTACAGGTCAAAACATAAGTCAGATACCTCAGAGTAATCTTGGACCAGGGTTAAATACTACAACCACAAATCAGCAATACTATCAAACTTGTCTTCAACAAAATAAGAACAGTCTAAGTCCTTTGACCTCTGCTTGACACCCATGAATTTCCCACGGTCTTCCAGGCCCGTCATATCGCACTTGGACTACTGTAACATAATCCTACTAAGTCTACCAGAATATGCAACTCACCCCTTGCAAATGGTGCAGAACACAGCTGCCCGGATTCTGCATGGAGCATCCATTCACGATCACATCACTCTGATCCTCAGTGCACTACACTGTCTCCCCATTACCTCCTGCTCTAAATATAAGGCATTACTCACTATATTCAAAGTATTCCATGGCCTCTCCTTACATTATTTACAATCTCTAATTCTAAGGATGCCAGTTGATAGACCTAGGAGATCCAGCACACAGTTCACCCTAGCTATTCCTCCCACAAACAAGAAGAGCACACACTCAGCTTCAAGCGGAGCATTTTCTCTATATGCCCCGAAGATTTGGAATGCGCTCCCTGATAGCATCCAGTCCATACCAGACATTGAAGACTTCTGGAGAAACTTAAAACTACATCTCTTCATTGAACACTTTGATGCACCTGTCACCTAACTATAATGCTCTTACTCCTATTCTTCAGCCTTTGTAGGCCACTCTCGCCCCTTATGAACCTCCTCTCTTCTAGTCAGACCATATATTAACCAAGTATATCCATTGTTAATATGTTGCATCCGTGTTAACTCTTGTGCACACAAGCTTTATTGTTTCTGATGTTTTCTCTGTGTTCTACATACTAAATGTTGTTTGCATTGTTGATTGTAAACCGTTTTGAAAGGCGGTATATAAAAACAGTTAAATAAATAAATACTCTTTGGATGAAGTTTCTGCATAGGGAACTGTGGCAATCATAGAAACAGAAAAATGACAACAGAAAAAGACCACATGGCCTATCTAGTCTGTCCTTCCATTCCAACAACTACAGCAGTCCCCTTTTTTCCTTTAGAGAACCTCTGTGTTTGTCCCATGCTTTTTTGAATTCAGATACTGTACTGTCCTCATCTCTACCACCTCCACTGGGAGACTATTCCACGGATCCACCACTCTTTCCATAAAGAAATATTTCCGCATATCACTCCTGAATCTATCCACTTTCACCCTCGCCCCATGTCCCCTCATAGCAGAAATTGCTTTCAATCGAAAGAGGCTCTCCCCCTGTGCATTTATGCCACGGAGGTATTTAAAAGTCTCAATCATATCACCTCTATCCCGCCTTTCCTCTAAGGTGTACATATTAAGATCCTTAAGTCTGTTTTCATATGCTTTATAATGAAGACCACTAACCATTTTAGTAGCCACCCTCTGTACTGACTCCATCCTGTTTATATCCTTTTGAAGGTGCGGTCTCCAGAATTGCACACTATACTCCAAATGAGGTCGCACCAAAGACTTATACAGAGGCACTATCACCTCTTTTTCTGCTAGCCATTCCTTTCCCTATGCACCCAAGCATCCTTCTAGCTTTTGCTGTCACCTTTTCTGTTTAGCTACTTTAAGATCATCAGACACAATCATGCCTAGGTCCCACTCTTCTTTAGTGGACAAAAGTACTTCACCCTCTATTCTATATTGGTCCCTTGGATTGCTGCAGCCCAAATGCTTCAAGCCCTTCCTATCCCTCTCTTCCTAATAACTCTTCTAATACACAACATTTACACATACAAATCAGACCAAACCCCCTATAATACCATTCCCATTATCCACAACCCATACAGAAACACATTACACTCTCCAACATATATCTACCCACACAACCAATATATCCACAGACCCTATCCCAGACTAATCCAAATAAACCATCAACAACCTATTAATATGAATGACTCTTCCTACACACTCACCCTGAAAAAACTCATCCCCATAAACACACGTTCCATAAGAAACAAATTACCAATCATCAATGACATGATCAGAGATTAAAAACCCGACATACTCTTCATCACGGAGACATGGCTCTCACCCACAGATACAATCCTACTAAACCAACTATACACACAACAATATGACCTATTCAACTCCCACCGGGACGCCAAAAGAGGTGGTGGAGCCCTCATCCTCACCAAAAAAGACCTGCAGTATACCCCCAACAAGCATAAATAGTATAGATGGCATGGACATCATCAAAATAGAAGAATAAAACCCTTGCACTCTGCCTCATCTATAGACCCCCATCTGCTGACCACAAAAACCTCACCCCTATTCTGGAACTTGCATGCACAGCCTCACTGAGAAAACCACTTATCATACTGGGCGACTTGAACCTCCCATCACTCAACCCCTCTCACACAACAAACTTCATGAACACAATGACAGAAATGGGATACAAACAGATCATACATGCCCCCACACACATAAAGGGAAACACCCTCAATCTCGTCTTCCTTCCCACCCCTTTCAATAACCACCAACTCCGCACCTCCCCAACCATAACAGAGGTACCCTGGTCCGACCATCACTTAATAACCTTCTATCTCCACACACAAACACCCAGTAATAACACACCAAGCACTACGCCACATAACTCATGCTTTACCCATTTCGATAAAGACAATGTACTACCCAATCTCGCAAGCAGCCGCCCCTACACAAGTTACACAAAAACAAACACTAAAAAGATCAGAAAAATGGTTTAACAAGAACTCGCCAAGCTAAAAAAACAACTGAGGAAACAAGAAAAAAGATGGAGAATAACAAAATTGAACGAAAACAAATCCCAATACATAAGCCTACTCAACATATATAAAGGCGCAATCACCAAATCAAAACGAGACTACCATTCTAAAGTAATAAACATGGCCTTCAATCGTCCAAGAGAATTATTTGCAATTGTAAAAGCACTAACAAAAACCCAAAAGCCAGAACCAGAACACTCCACAATAAGCGTACAAACATTAGCTCCACATTTTGCTGAGAAACTAAAAAGTAAATCCTCTAGCACTATCACAGCAATGCATATAGATCCAAAAAACTCAAATAAATGGGTAACCTTTCACATAGTTGATCAAAAACACCTCCTCAAGGACTTAAAACACACCTTTTCACTGAACACTTTGAAAACCCAACTGGAATCCCTTACCTCCCATGAGCATGAGCTACCTCCCTACAAACGCAGAAACAACCTACTAACCTCCAGAACCCACGGCCTACTAACCCCCCCCCCCAACACACACCTTACCTAAACAATCCCAGAGCCTCACCCCACCCTAACCAAATGAAGAAGATAACTTAAGAAGAGACCGACTCCTGTTTTTAACTATGTAATTACAAAGATTGACTCAAGGTTGTTTGTACAATATGTTCATTGTAAATAGTTAATACCACAGTTTCATGCAAAAGTTGTTTGTAAATAGTTATAACTGCTGTTCCATGTAGAAGTTGTTCATTTGTTCTCTGTAAACCACCCTTGATCTCTGGAAGGGGCGATATAGAAGAAAAGTATAAATAAATAAAAAAAGAAAAAATGCATGACCTTGCATTTTATAACACTAAATCTCATCTGCCAAATTCTAGACCATTCTTCAAGCTTAGTTAGATCCCTCCTCATGTTATCTACACCCTCCTTGGTGTCTACTCTATTGCAGATTTTGGAATCATTACCCGACAGCCCTTATGCTATATCACTAACAAAGATGTTAAAAAGAATCGGACCAAGGACAGATCCTTGGGGCACACCACTAGTAACTTCCTTCTCAGAGTGAGATCCATTTACCTCTACCCTTTGTCGCCTCCCACTCAACCAATTTCTAACCCAAGCAGTAACTTTAGAGACAATCCCTAGGGTGCTCAGTTTGTTTATAAGTCGCCTGTGAGGAATGGTGTCAAAGGCTTTACTGAAATCTAAATACGCCACATCTAGGGCTCTCCTTCGGTCCAACTCCCTGGTCACCCAGTCAAAGAAATCAATCAGATTTGTCTGACAAGACCTGCCTCTGGTGAATCCATGCTGCCTCGGATCCTCTAATCTGCTAGACTCCAGAAACCTCACTATTTTCTCTTTCAGCAGCATTTCCAATAATTTACTCATCACCAAAGTTAAACTAACCGGCCTGTAGTTTTCAACCACATCCTTACTTCCGCTTTTGTGTAAAGGGACCACATGAGCCTTTCTCCAGTCCTTTGGCACCACTCCCAACTCCAATGAGGCATTGAAATGGTCAGTCAGTGGAGCTGCTAGAACGTCTCCAAGTTCCCTCAGTATTCTAGGGTTATCACATCCAGTCCCATTGCTTTGTCTACTTTAAGTTTAGCTAGTTTCTCACGAACACAGTCTTCTGAAAATTGTTCAAGACGCCCCTTGCTTCTGTTTTCTGAGGTCCTGTTCCTGGTTCTTCATCTGTAAACACAGAACAGAAATATTTGTTAAGCAATTCCACTTTATCCTCATCAGCTTCTACATATTCCTTCCCTTAACCCTTGAATCTGACAATACCACTTTTGCCCTTCCTCTTCTCACTAACATATCTGAAAAATATCTTATCCTCCCATTTTATTGCTTTATTTCCTCCTCTTTTTAAATCTTTGCTTTCCTGACTACTTTGCTAGCTGCTCTAAGTTTTTCCAAATATAGATGCCTGTCTTCCTCTCTCTGTGATCTTTTGTATTTCATGAAGACCTCCCTCTTTTTCTTCACCTTTTCAGCTACTTCTTTCGAAAAGCATAGTGGTCTCCTTTTCCTTTTACCTTTATTTACCATTTTAACAAAAAGGTTGGTTGCCCTTAAAATATCCCCTTTCAGTTTTGCCCACAGTTTTTCTAAATCCCCTAGCTGTTCCCATCCCACTAACGACTCCCTGAGGTATTGGCCCATCTTGGCAAAGTTAGTTTTCCTAAAGTCTAAGACCCTTGCTTTTGAATGGATTCTAACAGCCCTTTCCTAATACTGAAACACACCATCTGGTGATCACTGGATGCCAAATGATCTCCCACTATAAGATCAGAAACACTTTCACCATTGGTAAGAACAAGTCCAGTGTGGCCCCTTCATGTGTGGGGTCTGTTTATTTATTATTATTTATTTAACATTTCTTAGATACCACCTTTCATGATATCAAGGCAGTTTACATTGAACAAACTGAAATTACATTGAACAGGGCACTATAACTTGAAGATAACTATTTTACAGGGAACATGGACAATGGAGGGTTAAGTGGCTTGCCCAAGACAACAAGGAGCACCTGTGGGACCAGAAACCCCAGTCCTTCCAGCCCAAGGTTGCTGTCCTCTAGTGGGATTTGAAGCCCCCAACCTTCCAGCCTGAGGTACCTTGTCCCAACCACTAGGCCACTCCTCCACTCCATCTGTTACCAATTGCCTGAATAGTTCTCCCTTGTAGAGAATCCAGGATCTTCTTACTTCTAGATTATACTGCAGCAGGAATGTGCCAATCAACATCTGACATATTGAAATCCCCTATCAGTAGCACTTCCCCATTCCTAGCAATGCTGCGTATGTCTTCAATTAACTCTCCATCCTCCTCTTCCTCTTGTGAGGGAGGTCTGTATATCACGCCAATGCAAATAGATTTCTCTTTCCCTCTTTCTAGTTTAATCCACAGTGCCTCCTCTCTCCCTTTTAAGCTCTGTAAGCTTTAATGTTATTTTTTACATATAGTGCCACTCCTCCTCCCCCTCTTCCTACCCTGTCCTTTCTGAATAAAGTATAGCCTGATATAGTTACATCCCTTCCCAGTCATGTTTTCTGTGAACCATGTTTCTGTAACTGCCACTAAATCCAAGTCAACCACTCCCATTAAAGCTTCAACATCTGGGATCTTATTTCCCATGCTACAAGCATTTATACATACCGCTTTCCATATGTTGCCCCTTTTACCCATTTTCATAAAGGTGTTTAATGTTTCACTTACCTGGGGACTTTCACTTACCTGGGGGCTTTCTTCACCCATCCCCAACGAATCTAGTTTAAAGCCCTCTTTAGCAGATTAGCCAGTCTGCTACTAAAGACACATCTACCTTTCTTGGACAGATGGACGTCATCTCTGCTCTGCAAACCTTGGAACAGCATCCCATGGTCCAGGAAATCAAAACACTCTCGATGACACCATCCACTCAGCCATGCATTCATCTCCAGGATGCGAGCTTCTCTGCCTTGGCCTTTACTCTCAACAGCGAGGATTGAAGAGAACACCAACTGTGCATCTATCTGCTTCACCCTCTGTCCCAGAGCCAGGAAGTCACTTTTGATATGCTCAGAGGGATACCTGTCAGTATCATTTGTGCTGGCATGGATTAGCAACATTGGGTAATAGTCAGTGGGCTTGATGAGTCTCAGCAAACTCTCCATAACATCTCGGATTTTGGCACCTGGACTTCAAGTTTGGTTGGCAGATGGAGGCCTCAGTACCCCTCAGAAGAGAGTCACCAACCACTGCTACCCTTCACTTCCTGGTGGTCACTGATTCTGCAACTTTGGGGTACTTGAGCTATGGTTCTTCCCTTTCCAGGAATGCTTTCTCCTCCTCCACTTCCAGGGCTGCATAATGGTTCTTCTATTCAAGGGCTGGAGAAGTTGGATTGGTGATTCTGCAGGCCCTGGTGGCTTGTGTCCAACCTTCGTCATTCTGTAGGCACCCATCTTCTCCTCTGCTGGAGAGCTTGGATGTTGCAAGATGCTTTCCTAATAAGAGGAACGTTGGCGTTCTAGGAACCTATGCAATGCTTGCAGTGTTGCCTTTTCATAGGTTCTATGACTAAACATAGGGGTGAAGCTATGTGGAGGTAAGGCTACAATGGGGGCTATAGTGCCCTCCTCCTTCTATCCGGTAAGGATGGCGTGCACCCTTCATGTGAGTACCGGCATTTTTTTTCTCAGAAAGAAATCACTGGTATAATCTATATGTAGAAATGACATTATTCACCACATCCACACATAAGTTATACATAAAACTGGATGCTTGTTGGTGCCTACTATATGCATAGTACCTCTGAATCAGGGCCATACCAAGCAAGAAATGCACCCTGTGCGTCTTGCACATCTAGCACGTCCCCCCATCACAGGTTTGCCATTCGCCCCATGCCCATTATCTTGCCTTATATGACTAACACTGAACTTCATTTCTTTCCCCATAAACCCTCCTCCCCCCTTCCTCCTTTCTCTATCACTGTTGAAAATACTCTTCTTCTTCCTGTTACTTCTGACCGCAACCTTCGGGTCATCTTTGACTCCTCCCTTTCCTTCTTTTCACATAAGGCCTAATTCCAAAGGGGGAACATTCTGCCTGCCAGGACGTCTAGGATCTGGATGGGCTAGTTTAGTCCCTGATTCTGAGCCCACGGGAGCTAGACGTTCCCGCGAGATCAAAATCGGTTCTAGATGGACGGCCCATGCCTGGATGGGCAGGCAGTCCTCTGATTCTGTGCCGCCGGATACCCAAGAGTTTCACTGCATAGACCTGCCCCAGCTCCTGCATGGAGCTGTGGTTCCATGGTGACCTGTTGCCATGACTATGCAGCTCCATTAAGGAGCCGCAATCCCTAGCCGCCACAACAGAGTTCATTCCCTGCAGCCCGACCCCTGATGCGACCTTCCAAAGGCAGTGTTGGACTGCAGGGAAGCTCTTGCACCCCCTCACCCCACTGACCTGGGCCTGCACCGCCATCCCCCAGCGTCCAGGGGGACTTATTCCACCTCCAAGGTGGAATAAGTCCCCTTTCCATGTTGGCAACCCCAGACGTACAGGGCCGATCTCAGGATCAGCCCTGTACATCCGGGGTCGCATCCCGCCCACCACCTGACCTCTCTCCTCCTTTGGCCAACCCCCTCCTGCCCCATCCAGAGATCCCCATACATCTCCTATGTACGTGTGGGGAGCTTTGGGCAGGGGATAGGATTTTGGTGTTTGGTGGGGATGGTCATCTGACCCTGACGTCCATCCCTGCTAAACGCTGCTCGGAATGACCCCAATGTTCAACAAATGGCTAAAACTTGTCGCTTCTTTCTCTACAACATAAACAAATTTTGCCCATTCCTCTCTGAAAACACTACTAATACTCTCGTCCACTCCTTGACCTCCTTGCTGGTCTCCCTCAGTCTCATCTCTCTCCTCTTCAATCTGTCCAGAACTTTGCTGCACAGCTAATCTTCCGCCAACCCTATAAAATCCATATTACCCCTCTTCTAAAGTCACTTCACTGGCTCCCCTTCCCTTTCTGAATCCAATTCAAACTTCTCCTTCTAACATATAAATGCATTCACTCTTCTGCCCCTCATTATCTTTCCTCTCTCCTCTCTCCCTACACCCCTCCTCGTGAACTCTGGTCCTCCTCTAGTTTTCTTCTCTCTGTGCCCTTTTCTTCCACTGCAAACTCCGGACTTCAGTCTTTTCACCTTGCTGCCCCTTATGCCTGGAACGAACTCCCTGTATCTCTACGTCAAATCTCTTCCAGTCCCCTCTATTTTTCCATGATAAAAGCTTATCTCTTTGTAGCCACTTTTGGATCCTAATCCCTTATTTTCCTTGTGTCTCCTTTCCGTATTGAACGCCTTGTTTCTCTTGTTCTGTACTGTCTGTCTTGATTAGATTGTAAGCTCTACGAGCGGGGACTGTCTTCTATATGTGTTTATACAGTGCTGCTTATGCCTTGTAGCGCTTTATAAATGATTAATGGTAGTAGGTCTGCTAACCACGTTATTCATTTTCAATATTGGCCCTATTTTTCTCTGCTTAGAGAAAGCATCATAATAAGCATAAAATGTATGACGACGGTAATGTATGGAGAAAAGTAATGATGTTTTTAAAGCGTCTCCTGATAAAATCCATGGAGATTTTGGGGTTGTATTGCTATCATTGTAATTTAATATGGAGTTGGTATTGTTAAGTGTACTGCAAGTCAGAGTATCACCCTAACTCTTTCTCTCTTAAGGAAAGAGATTTTGTTCACACCTTTTTCAGGAGTAATTCAAGGCAAGTTACATCCAAGTACCGTATGTATTTTTCCTCTCTTGGGAAGCTTATAATCTCAGTTTGTACCTGAAGCAGTGGAGGGTTAAGTGACTTGCCCAAGATCACAAGAAAGAGTAATGCGATCTGAACAAAGCTTCCCTAGTTTGTAGTCTACTTCGCTATCTATTAGGCCACTCCTCCACACTAAGAGAAGATTAATCCAGAAACTGACTAATAATATCTAGGACATTCAGTCATCCTCTGGTTTCCTATAGCAACCTAATTTGCTTAGAGCTGTAATATAAAGTTTAATTTCCCTTGCATTTGTTTTCCAAAAATTAAGAATGTTGGGCTCAGCTTACAACATTTTCAGGTGACAGTTTACATAAGCTGATTCCCTGCACAAGAACATTGCTGTTGTACTATAATCAAATGAAGTTTCCCCTTCCATAGTCCCATCTGGTATTCCCTTTTGTTTTTTATCCATGGTACCCAATATCATGATATTCATGGACTCATCTGCCCTGCGTTTGAAGCATTTTTGATTTGAGTTTTTATGGCTCCTTATGATTTTGCCCAGAAAGCATACTGAAGCTTAAGTGAGTTCAGGCGTGTGCTATATATCGGTGCATAATGAAATCAAAGGTGAATCACTAGTGTACTCTTAATGAAGTGGTACGCGAACAATGACGACAGTGCAAGTTTCTTGTTATTTTCGTTTTAAAGAGCAACATCTTACCAAGGTTCCAAGATAAGAAAGAGATCTGGAGATAAATCAGATGAATAGAATGTTTTAAAGATTAGGCTGTCCCCCAAAACTAGAGGGCTGTGGCTAGAAAGAAGAAGGAGGAGGTTACTTTATAAGCATCATTGGGTCAATATTCCAAAGCACTTAGGCAATCAGTGAAGAGGCTCACTGCACAAGTGCTTTAAAAAAATAAATAGGCCCCCTTGAAGGATAATTTTAGTCATATAAATCATTATACACCCAAATTATCTATTCATAAAGGAACCTTCCTGACTTTATAGTCTAAGTTGCCTACTACTGATGGGAGTCCTTGGTTCCATCTAACATTCATTACCCCCTGTGCATTAGGGCAGTGTTCAAGTTACTACTCCTGCTAATATTTATCATTTGTATAGCGCTACAAAGCGTACGCAAGGCTGTACAGAGACATGGAAGAGACAGTCCTTGCTCAAAAGAGCTTACAATATAGTCAGCAAGGGGATATCCCTCAAAAGTGATTCGTTTAGCCTACAAACGGGCATGCAATACACACAGGGAGTGGCTTTTGATTCCTAAGGTGGCCATATCATCTGAGGAAAAGATCACGGGGGTTTTCCCCTTTATGCAGGGCACGTCTGCAGTGATTCGTTTGATACACCAGTTTTGGCCCACCTTGGCTATTCATTCCTGTTTCCAACTACCACTTCAAATTGCCTATTCCCGTGGATCAAATTTATGAGACTTTTTGGTTAAAACTAGGTCCCCCTTGGATCAACCTCTCCGATGCCATGACCAGGCGGGCCATTTTTCCTGTCAGTCTTGTTCTTTCTGTTCGGGCACTTTGACGGGCATTTTTTGGATGGACGCTCGCAGTAACAGCTCTTACTACACTCGGTAGCATACTGACTGCAACACCGATCATGTCGTCTACTTGATTGTTTGCCCGTGTCAATTACCCTATGTGGGTAGGACTTCACGGCCCTTTAAACAACGACTGACAGAACATGCCTCTCGAATTCGTACTCACTCAATGACAGCTCCTCTGGTCGGGCATTGCTTCGAGTTTTCTCATGTGTTTCGGGACCTCCGGTGGCGAGTTCTCGATCATGTATCTTTAGATCCGTGTGGTGGAGATCGGATCCAACGTTTGCAGAATTTGGAGCAGAAATGGATATTTCGACTGAATTCATTTGCTCCCCACGGACTAAACCAACAGATTGATTGGCATACTATTTGTTAAACCTTGGGACATGTGCTGATATGAGTATTCCTGCATTGAAATCTGTCACTCATTTATTAACCTATCCCATCTGGAGGTGGAACCTGTTTGGTGGCTTCACCTCTTTGATTGGGTTGGTTCCTCCCTGGCCTATCACAATTGAGGGGGCGTGTCCTTCCCGGTGATCTCTCAATGGCAAGTTGGATATAAAAACCACTTCTACAGCTAGGCATCCAGGGCTGACGTTCCTTTCTTAATTCAGAGGTCTGACCTGAAGCAGGGGGTGGATGTGAGTACCCCCGAAACGTGGCACGTCGTAGCGACATGACCTACTGAACTGGCATTGAATTTTCGCTGCTTACAACGACTACACAGCCTGTTCGTCTGTTTATAAAGCTAAGTACCAGCCATCATTGAATGGGAGCTGTTTTAAATTTACTCTACAAATTGATTAAAAAGGACGGGCCACTGTGGTAACAGGCATTGATCCTGTTTACTGTGCTGGCCAATCCAACAAAAAAAGTTAATTGTGGTTTGACATTTAGCTGGTTTTTTTATGGATTTTTACAATATAGTCAAGACAGGCAATACAACAAGTGGGGACTAGGACATATCTAGGGAAATGGTAAGGAAACATATAGGAGGTGAACAGGAGACTACGGGGATCAGGATCCAAAAACAGACTCAAAGAAGTGACTATCCTGGATACACAAGACATTTTCTTACTAGATGTTTGGAGGATACTTTCTAGAACAAAGGAGATGATTCAAGGATGACTCAGTTATGTTTTTCATACCAGTAAACCAGTTGCAAAATGGCAGGAAAAGGGATGTCTCCTCCTTAGGGAAGCGGGTTCAGAATATGGAGGCCGAGAATGGAGGAGAAGCTTAATGGTTAGAGCAGCAGGCTGAGAATCGGGGAAGCCCAATTCAAATCCAACTGCTGCTCCCTCTAGTCTTGAGCAAGTCACTAAACCCTCCATTATCTCTGGTACAAATTATAGGGGTCCTTTTCCTAAAATGTGCTCGATTTTTGCACCTCACACTCATTTAGTGCTAAAACGAATGTGCATTAAGTGCAAAACCTCCGCGGTAATTGTCAGAGCGTGGCCAGCATGTTCCTGGCAGTTAACAAGCGGATGCATATCCTACCACATGGCACAAGTACTTTGGGTGCACCTATCTCCACTTATTGCGGTGTCGTTAGTTACATCCATGTTAACTGCAACATTGACAGCATACAATATCCTCCCCTGTGATAACTGCAATACTGTATGCTCTTCATACCAACTCTCCGCCAATACCCCACCCATTCACCACCCCAATGTGCAATTAACAGTTAGCAGGTCAATCGGCGTGTGGTAACAATCATGCTTCCATGGTAACAGTTACCACAGGCTCTTACACACGGTTACCATGAGAAAAATGCACATTATCTGCACTGTAGTAAGAGGGGCCCCTAGATTGTAAGCCCTCTGGGGCAGGAACAATGCCCACTGAATGCAGCTTACGTTTTCTCAGAGGTTCAAGGCATGAGCTAAATTCAGTTTCTTGCAGGCAGCAAGAATATCTACCATGCGCGACGCTCTTATATGAAGCTTGATCATTCATTGCGGGTAATTCTATGTGTTCTGATCAAAGAAAAAGTCAGTGTCTTACCCCTGAAGAAACGTTTTTGTGAAACGTAGTAGCGCTATGGCTGACGTTGGGATTTTCCTGCTTCAAGAAAGATAAGCCTGACTATCTTATAACGTTTTAATATAAACAAAAATTTCAAAAACAATATAACAATTGATAAAGACTGAAAAATAAGGGGTCATTGATGCAATTTGGAGCGAGTTGGTAGAAAAATACAATTACCATAGCTCTTTGAAGTCTGAGACCCAATGATAAATTAATATCTATATGGCTGTGTTAACAAGTCTTTTTTAAAAGTTGGAAACTATTTAAAAATAATTCTCACATCATTGGAGTAATCTTTATATTTATTGATTTAACGGCACTATTACTCTATAAGACAGGACCATTTTTTGTTTGTTGTAGACCACTAAAAATTGGGCCCTAGAATTGTACTCCTGCACTTAATGATTGAGAAAATGCTGACAAAACGTTGCAGATAAAGTTTGGACTAAAAGGTTGTATGTGATTTGAAATTCAGAAACCCCGGAAGCAGGTAGGAGGCAAAACATCGATTCAAACCTCTACTACTGACCTATAAGTGCCTTCATTCGGCTGCTCCTCTCTACCTTTCCTCTCTCCCTACATCCCTCCTCGGGAACCCCGCTTTTCTGGCAGATCCCTTCTCTCTGTGACCTTCCCTTCCACTGCCAACTCCAGAATTTGATCTTTCTACCTTGTTGGAACAAGCTACCTGAGTTAGTACGTCAGGCTCCATCTGTGGCCCTGTTCAAAACCAGACTAAAAACTCATTTCTTTGAGACTGTTTTTGGATCCACATCCCCTTAGTCTCCTGTTCACCTTCTATGTGTTTCCTTATCATTCCCCTAGATACAGTATATTCTAGTCCCCAGTTGTTGTGCTGTTGTTGTCTGTCTTGACTGTTATGTCATCTGTCTTGACTAGACTATAAGCTCTTATGAGCAGAGCCCGTTTCTTACATGTCTGTATAGCGCTGCGTACGTCTTGTAATGCTATACAAATGATAAGTAGTAGTAATAGGCGAATGTGAGCACAGTACTGTGACTAAAGGAAGAAGCCTTGTCTTACTAATCTGTTATATTTTTTTGAAGGTGTAAATAAACAGGTAGATAAAAGTGAGCAGATTGATATAGTATATCTTGATTTTCAGAAAGCCCTTCACAAGGTCCCTCATGAGAGACTCTTGGGTAAATTAAAAAGCCATGGGATAGGAGGCGGTGTACTAGTGTGGATCAGAAACTGTTTAAAAGATAGAAAACAGAGAGCAGTGCTAAATTGCCAATTTTCTCAATGGAGAGAGATAAATAGTGGAGTACCCCAGGGATTTGTGCTGGGTCCACCGCTTTTAACATATTCATAAATGACCTGGAAATGGGAATAATGAGCGATGACACAAAATTATTCAAAGTTCTTAAAACACAAGCGGATAGTGAAAGATTGCAAGAGGACCTTGATAAATTGGAAGACTGGATATCCAAATGGCAGATGGAATTTGATGTGGACAAGCGCAAAGTTATGCACTTAGGGCTCAATATTCAAAGGCATTTACATGCTTTACAGACCTGTAAACCGTGTAAATGTCGCTGAATGAGATATTCAGCGGCACTGACACAATTAGTGCCGCTGAATATCCCAATTCGTGCCGCTACACGCCCCAGTGCTAATTACTTAGCATCGGGACATGTTGGGGGTGTTCCAGGGTGGAGTGAAGGTGGCAGAAGTCACTAACCGGGCAGCAGCAATATTGAACGTCTTCCAGGTTAGCACCCCTGGATAAAAGGTAGGCGCAGCAAAAGCTGGCTTCTCTTTGCCCATGGGAGCTAACCAGGCAGAGGCTCAATATCACCGCTGCCCGGTTAGCTTCTGCGGGCTTGTGGGCTGTGCGGCAACAATGGATAATCAATGCCAGAGCCGCATATGACCCCAGCATTGAATATCGGGGGTTAACGTTTGGCGGCAACAGCTATACGCCATAGCAGCGCATAGTGTCCCAAAAGAATATTGGGTTCTTAGGGAAGAACAGCACAAACTATACATTATGCAAGGTTCCACATTAGGAACCACCACCCAGGAAAAAGATTTAGGTATCATTGTGGATAATACATTGAAACCCTCCGCCCAGTATGCAGTAGCGATCAAGTAAGCAAATAGAATGCTAGGAAACATAAGGAAAGGAATGGAGAATAAAATAAAGGATATTATAATGCCTCTGTATCGATCTAAGGTGCGACCGCACCTTGAATATTGTGTGCATTTCTGGTCACCATATCTTAAAAAGGATATAGCAGAATTAGAAAAGGCATAGAGAAGAGCCACCAAAAAGGTAAAGGGGATAGAAGGATACCCCTACAAGGAAAGGCTTAAAAGGTTAGGGTTCTTCAACTTGGCAAAAAGACGGCTGAGGGGAGATATGATAGATGTCTATAAATTAATGAATAGAGTAGAACGGGTAAACACAGATCGGTTGTTTACTTCTTCAAAAAGCATAAAGACTAGGGAACACTCTATGAAGTTACAATGTAGCCCATTGAAGACTGATAGTAGAAAATATTTTTTCACTCAATGCGTAATCAAACTCTGGAATTTATTACTGGAGGATGTAGTAAAAGCTGTTAGTGTAGCTGGGTTTAAAAAAGATTTGGGCAAGTTTCTGGAGGAAAAGTCCATAAACCATTATTAAAGAGGACCAGGGAAATCCACTGTCTACCTTGGGATAAGCAACATGGAATCTGTGTACCTTTTTGGGAACCTGCCAAGTACTTGTGACCTGGATTGTTCACTGTTGGAAACAGGATACTGGACTTGATGGACTTTGGTCTGATCCAGTATGGCATATCTTATGTTCTTATGTTATGTTCTTACCTATTGAGAAAACTGAACAAGCCACTCAGTGCTAACACAATACCTACCACCAGTCACACAAGCAGAACACAAGTAGACCTTCACCAAGCCCAGACTAAGGGGCTTGTTTACAAAGCCACGGTAGCAGTTTCCGATCATTATCGGAGCCGCGGCCCCATTGAAACAAGCCCCTATGTAACCAAAAACTAAAAATAGAAATATTTAGACAAAAATTAAATTAAAACCCAAGAAGTCAAATTTTGCCTGCAGAGTAACATGAGAGAAAAAGAAGGAAATGCATTTTCCATGTTCACTGTCCAAATATAAAGCTAGCATATGTAAATTCCAAAAACAGACATATTCCTATCACTAAATTGAAAGCAGAATTATTTTTTCTACCTGTTTTCCAACCATTTTATTTTTCTAAACGTGATACTCCCAGGCTCTGGTTTTTGCTTTCCATTCCTTCTCTTAACTCTCTTTCCATGGTCTTCTGTCCATTTACAATTTCTTGTCTTCATTTCAACTTTCTTCCATTTATTTTTCTCTCTCTGTCACTAGATTTCACTCCTCCCCCCTTCCTTCCAGCCCCTCAGTCTCCCCTTTTTTACTGTATATATCTGCAGCATTTCAATCCTCGCAGCAGCCTCCCATTCCCATTCTCTTTCCTTTCCGAGCCTCTTATTCCCTCATTTTACTAACTCTCCCTTTCCCCCATGCAGCATTTCTCTGCCTCTCTCTCTTTGGCCCATGTCCAGCATTTGTACCTCTCTCTTTCTCACGCCCTCCCTAGGTCCCAATGTCCAGCATTTCTTCCTCTCTCTCTAGGCCCCCTCCCATTATGTCCAACATCTCCTCTCCGTCTCCCTAGCCCCCCTCCCCATATCCAGCATCTCCTAATTCTCTTCTCTCCACCATGTGATCCTTCAAAACAACCCTCTCCCATCCTGTCACAGTGGCCAACACCATCAAAGTTCTTACTGAACCTGGGGGCACCAGCACAAATAAAAGATACAAGCATGAAGCCTTGGAGTATGTGCACGCCTCTAAAGCCCCACCAGCCCAACTATTAGGCAAACTAGGCAGACATTGGGAGGGGGCAGCAGGGCATTCAAAGCTAAAAAGCAGATTTTGACAACCAGGGGTGGGGGGGGGGGGGGGTGTAAAGCTTAAGGTTTGCCTAGGGCACCAACTCTGGGACTGGCCCTAGTCAGAGGGGGGCAAGACCAGCATGACTGTGCTCAAAGGCCCTGGCTTGCAGTTTCTTTGATACAGTTTTAATGAGATGCAGCCATAAAAGCAACAGAGCCATTTCTGATTTTGCTCCTTGGGGACCCCTTGTAGCTGTGGGGCCCAGGTCAGCTGCCCTGTTTGCGCTGCCCTAATGCTGGCGGAATCAAGAATGAAAGTACGGGAAGGAGCTGATTCTATCTTTGAAAAGCTCCTATCATAGACTCGAGATAGGGTCTTCCATCTGGGGCCAGTGATGTCAGAGTGCATCATACGTTAGTGTTAGTGTAGCATGTGAGGTCTGACAGACACAGATGGTAGGCATGGTTTCGGACGCTGCACGGAAATTTCTAAAGGGTTCAGCCTTAAAATAAGCTTCTCTACAGCCTCTACCCAGCTTGGCTACCCGCCTCCCCCCTCCCCCTCACACATTTTGGAATCTGGCCCACTCAGTCAGCAGTAGCAGCAGGACAGACCAATGAGAAGAGAAATGGAGAAGGTGTCAACATCTGCATTGCCGAGAGCCCACCCATCGTAACCTCGGCCCCAACAAAAACTCATTCCTAGCTAATCATTGGATCATCCAGTTCTTGATCAGGAGAGCTGAGAATAGAGAAGGATCCAAAGGCAAAAAAGCAGGTAAGAAAAACAGTTCTCGACATATTTGTTGTAGCTAACTATTGCCTTGTTTAAGTATAAAATGGAACTTTGAAAATCAAATATCTGATGACAGACACATCCATGTAATTATAGCAACAAAATTATACATGTCTGGCATGATCTGCATTCCTATTAGATTACTTAGCTATTCAATGTTAAACTGACAAAATGCTGGCAGAAAATAGTTCCAGAAAAGTACATTGTTAAACTCACTTATTCATTTTCCAGGTCTAATATGGCTCCAAGAAGACTGTAAGACTGTGTGTCATTTGCTGTTGCACTGAAATTCTGTACAGCGGGGCCTTATATAAAACTGAGGGCACTCTTCCCCCTTCTCTAGCTCTTGCTTGTCTTCCAGTCTTTATTACCCTCCTCTCTCCACCGGTTTGTTTTTCATTTTGCTTCTTTTTTCTTTGCATTTCCCATCTTCTCCTTCTACATCCTAGCCTATTTGACCCTACTTCTCCATCCCCCTCTCCTTTCCCTAGCCCATTCTGCCTCTCCCTCATCTGCCTCTCTCTCCCCAACCTAGTTTGTATTCCCTCTACTCAACAAAAAACATTTTCTGCAGGGACGTGTTTATTAATTGAGCCATGAGGCATAGGTAGATCCTGAACTTTCATTTCATTTAATAGTTTCCAGAACGCCTATCAAAAATGTCTAAGCAGTACATAACAAAATACACAATTTAAAACAAACACTATGTACATAATCATAATAGAAAAATAATCTCTAAACTTAACATTCTAAACTGTATCCGTATTTGAAAAAACATCTTTAAATAACATAGATTTCAGATGTTTGAGAAAAGAAAGAAACTGTTCTTCTTGTCTCTGCACCACAGGTAAAATATTCCAGGTTTTCAGAGCAGCATATGAGAAATCACACACATCAGCTGCTTTTTAAAATGAACAGCCAAATGAAGGGCCAACAAGGCAATGCATGACCTGGAATGTAGACTTGAATATGATGTTGCAACTGAAGTATTAAAAGACCGTGAAAACGTCTAAAGACTAACTATAACGTTTTTAACTGTGCCTGTTGTTGAATTCATAAGCAATGTAAACATATTAGGCCTGGAGAAAAATGTTCCGTTTTTCCTATCGCAGTAATTGGTTGCCCAGCTGCATTTTGAATCATCTGCAACAGTCTTAGTACATTACTGGAAAGTCCAATATAGATTATAATACAATAATTAAGATGTGGAAGAGTTGTCAGTTGGACTAGCATGTGAAAATCAACCATATCTAGAATCTCACAAAATTTCCTCACGAGTCTTAACTTGTAGAATATGGTTCACGCAACTTTGTGCACTTGGGCTAACCTTCTAGCCAGGATCACACCTACTGTTATAAGATACTCTATAAGCTGTAGCTACTATGTTGGTACATATGACTTTTCAGGAGTCATAATCAATGCCTCAGACTTTTTGAAATGAATAAAAGGTCCATTTTCAGTACACCAATCTATAGTATGATTTAACTGTGTGACCAACTTCAATGTGTAGACATTTATCCTTAGTCATAAAGGGACAGAATGATAACATATCACTGGCATATAGCTTATGCCAAGTTCATGCAAACTCCTTACACAGCAGTACCATATAGATATTAAACAAAGTGGTCGACAAGGCTGATCTTTGTGGTTCACTTCTCTTCAATGAAAACCAATCATATACACCTCCAGCAGTCTAAGCTTGCTGAAATCTACTAGCTAAATACAAGGATAAACAATGCAAAGCATGCCCACCTATCCCTATCACTATCTCAATAAGATGTCATAACAAAATATCAGGACAGACCATATAAAAAGCCACAGTTGTATCTACAATACAGTAGTCAATCGTGATAACAGTGTTCCTGGACGGTAGATTTTTCTAAATTCATATCAATCAGAGTCCAGGATGGTCTGAATCTCAATATATTGATCTAATTGTTGTCTTACCACGTGTTCAATTAATTTACTAAGAAAGGCAAATTCAAAACAGGATGGTAGTTCACACATAGGAACTACAAAAAACTGACTGTACAGAGAGGCCTGTTTCAATAAAGAGATCATCACTCTGCAATGAATCATGGACTAAACCTGTCAAATATGAGGCCAAAGATTCTCACACTAACTTTAATTTGGGGACAGAAACCAAATCTAATGGACTTGAACTGTTATTCTGAAGTATGAAGAAGTAAAAACTCATTCAGTTTACCAGATTCAGCAATGAGATATAAAGGGCCTTAGGAATACACAAAACTGCAAGTGAAAGTATTTTTGCATCCAGATAAGAAGCGAAATTTTGAGCTGTGGGAGCATTCTTATTCCCATCAACACTTGGGGGTATGTTTACTAAGCAGCGGCAGTGGCTTCCGTGGGCCACGGCTCTGATATCGCACAGAAGCCACTGCTGCTGCTTAGAAAACATACCCCTTGGTGTCCTTAACAGACTCTTCACAACAGCAAAATACTTCATCTGGCATAGAGAATACATGCTGAATTTTTATTGAAAATAAGTGGGGAAAACATGCAGAGCACGTCTCATGGAATTCTTTATCTTTATCTTTATTTTATATTTGATAGACTGCTTAGGTCGAAACATTAAAGCGGTGTACAAAAAGAAATTAAAAGGTCAACACTGCACACTACGGAAAAAGAACGCCAAAATTAACAGGAAAGAAAGAGAAAGGATAGTGCAAAACAAAGATAGAAAAACAATAAGCACAGCCAAGTACAGACAGACTCAACTGGACACTAACAAAACATGGGAATAACAGGACCACAACGCAACTAGGACAAGACAACAACCAAGTATTGCATCAGGGAGGGGAGTCCAGAGGGAGGTCAAATGCTTTCCGAAATAGATAGGTTTTAAGCACGGCTTTGAATTGAGGATAAGAGGTTTCGAGACGAAGGGACGAGGGTAGGGCATTCCACAACCATGGACCAAGAAAGAAAAAGGCAGAGTGACGGGTCTTTTCAAGATGTGCACGGGAAGGTGGAGGTAAGGACAGACGATTAGCGTGAAGAGCACGGAGCTGACGATAGGGCGTGTGCAGAGAAACCAAATCAGCCAAGTACAGAGGGTTAATAGAGTGAATAGCACAGTGAGTGAGTATGAGAAGTTTATATTGATAACGTATGCGCAAGGGCAACCAATGGAGGCGGAAGAGGATAGGAGTGATACGGTCGAAACGGCGGGAAAACGTGATGATACGGGCAGCGGTGTTCTGAATGAGCTGAAGACGTTGGAGCTGATAGTTGGGAAGATTGGCCATGAAAACATTACAATAATCGAGACGGCTAGTAATTAGAGCAAGGACAAGAGTAACCAGGGATTCAAGGGGAAGAAAAGTGCGAACAGCCTGAAGTTGACGGAGGGTAGCAAAACAACGCCTGGTGAGGGAGGAGATGTGTTCACGAAAAGAAAGGGAAGAGTCAAGGACCACCCCGAGATACCGGAAAGAGGATACAAGAGGGATGGGAGTAGAGTCGATCATAGGGGCAACAGAGGGACATGAGCCACTGAGGGATACCCACATAGCCGTGGACTTAGAGGGGTTAAGGGTTTCCAACCCGTGTGTGTGTGGGGGTGTGTGAGTGAGTGCATGTGTGCGTGTATATCTCTATTTTGTATGTTTATCTGTTTATTTGTGGATTGGTATGTCTGTATCTGTATAAACATGCATGTGTTTGGTGTCCTTGCGTATGCACTTGTACATGTGACTGTGCATTCATGCGTGTGTGGGTGTGTGTTTGTTCTCTGTGTGACTGTGATCAGGGGAGGAGATAAGAGGAGAAGGCTATTTGATAGGTACAATTGCATAATTGCTATGTTACTGTTAATCAGTGTTTGCTGCAGCTGTTGGAACTGCTTTTCCTAGAGAAATGCTTTGAAGCATTTTTTTTTTTGGGGGGGGGGCTTCATGTCTCCTCTTTCTTCCACCACATGCTGAAACGAAATTGTACAGCACAAGAACTTCTCCCAGCTCAACTCCTCTCCTTCTAGGAGTAGAGCAGGATTCCAGTGCTCCACCCCTACAGGCTTCCTGTTGGCTGATACCTACCCACAGTCTCTGCTGCTAGTTGCATTGAAAGCAGAAAGGGCAGGATCACCCACACAGGGAGGAGGATACGAGAACTACAGATAGAAGTTTTAAACTATGGAAAATGTCCAGACATGTTAGCCTTCCTTCTAGTTTGCAGACATAAATGTAAAAATCAGTAGAATCATAAAAAAGGCCAGACAGTTGTCAATCCTAATCTCCCAAATGCTATGGGTGAGGCAGTTGACAAGGTGGTGGGACAAGCCAAGAAGTAGCCTAATGGTTAGAGCACTGGCTTGGGAACCCAGAGACCAGGGTTCAATTCTCACTAGCACTCCTTGTGAACTTAGGCAAATCACTTAACCCTCCATTGCCTCAGAAAAGTCTGGAGTGGAGGAGTGGCCTAGTGGTTGGGGCAAGGTACTTCAGGTCGGAAGGTCAGGGGTTCAAATCCCACTAGAGGACAGCAACCTTGGGCTGGAAAGACTGGGGTTTCTAGTCCCACAGGTGTTCCTTGTGGTCTTGGGCAAGCCACTTAACCCTCCATAGCCCATGTTCCCTGTAAAATAGTTATCTCCAAGTTATAATGCCCTGTTCAATGTAATTTCAGTTTGTTCAATGTAAACCGCACTGATGCAGAATAGCATGGTATATAAGAGAATATAAATAAATAAAAATCCAAGTTATCAATGTCCTTGTTTAATGTACATTACCAAGTTTAAGTTTCAATCTAAACTGCTTTGATTGAAATGATAAAGCGGTATATAAAACCTGTTAAATAATTGTGAAGTTGTAAATTCTTTGGATGGGGTAGTTTGCAGGTTGGTGGTGCAAATGTGGGGGCAGTTAGCAAGGTTGTGGGACAGTTGGGGTAATTTTTAGGGGTGAGTCAGTGTTCAGGGTAATGGAACAATGGCATAGGGATAGTTTATTGGAGTTGAATTGTTTGCATGGCAGATGGTCAGTTGTGGGGGTGGGAGTAGTGGACAGGATGGTGGGGCTTTTGCAGGATGGGTTAGGCTTTCCCAGTGGGATAGTTTGCATGGTGCAGGGGCAGTTGTGGTGGATATTTTTTGGGAGTGGAGCAGTTTATAGCATTGTGGGATGATTATAGGAGTGGGGAAGTTTGTGGTGGCAGTTGCAGGAGGTTATTTTCGGGACTGGGGAAGTTTATAGGGCAGTGGGGCAATTGTTGCAGTGTAGCTTTTGGGGCTGAGGCAGTTGCATTGGGTAGTTTTTGGGGTGGAGGTAGTTGACAGGATAGTGCGGCAGTTGCAGGAGAGGTTAGATTTTCCCTGTGGGACAGTTTACAGGGTAGGGGAGTTGTCATGGGAGTCTTGGGGGGGGCAGGGGTGTTAGGGGGCATTTCAGAGAAGTGGAGTGTCTGGGATGTGTCACAGGAGTCTAGGTGGGGATGCTATTGTCAGGGCATCATGAATGTAGGGTGCCTGGAAGGTATCACAGAGTCAGAGGGGTCACTGGCATCGGGGAAGTGGGGGGAATGTCTCAGGAGGTTGTGTTTCCACTTTGGCCACCAGGGATCTTGCATAGAGTGGAAGAGTAGCCTAGTGGTTAGAGGAGCAGGCTGGAACCTGGGAAACAAGGGCTCAGATCTCACTAAACACTTCTTGACCTTGATTAAGTCAGTTAACCTTCTATTGCCTCAGGTACAAGAAACTCAGGGGCCAATGCAGAAATACTGCACTATGCTGTAGCACAGCATTTCGCTGGTGATCTTCCCACGCTGTCAAATGCAGAAAGCAAGCTAGCATAGGAAAAGCACCAACAAAACCACTGCACAAAAACATAGCGCAGTGGGCATGCTAATCACATGCAAAACGATGAATGCCTAATCGGGCCTTGCACTGAAACTTAGCATAGTTTTTCACTTTTATTTGAATGATGAATCTTTATGCCTACTTGAAGCAGGCACAGAAAACCAATATGAGCCAGAGACCCCCCCCCCCCATTGCCCCCTTGATTGTGAGTCCCTCCTGAGCCAAAACAATAGCATGCCCTGGTGGTCTAATGGCCTCTAGCCCCCACCTTCACAACCCCCAAAATAATAAAATCTCCTGGTGGCCTATTCCTCCACCTCTCAACCCCTCCTGACAAATCTGAACCTCCACACCAGGTATCTGAAAAGCTGGCAGGTGAGAGCAATGCCTATACGCTCCCACCCCCAAATTTCCATCTTGAAAAATGGCAGCATCCAGCTCCATGTGGTGGATCCTAGGACTACTATATAAGGCAAACATTTTGGATTTTGAGGTATCCATGGGATTCAAACTTACCAGGAGGGTTCAGGGAGTGAGGCCAAAAGGCCATCAGGCCACCAGCAGATTTCAGGGATAGGGGGTGGGGACTAGAGGCACTATGCACAGGGCATTTTATTGTTTTAGAGGGAGGGGCAAGGGAGTTGCAGTCAGGGGAAACTGGGGCCAGGCTGCTATCAGGGATTCTGTTTTTTTTTTTTTGTTTTAGTTTTGACAATCCAGTCCATGCGCACAGATGCCAGAAATATGATGGCAGATGAAGACCACATGGCCTATCTAGTTGTACCTCCATACCAACTACTAAGCTCTACAGTCCCTTTTCTTCCTTTAGAGAACTTCTGCGTTTGTCGCATGCTTGCTTGAATTCAGATACAGTCCTTGTCTCTACTGCCTCCACTGGGAGACTATTTCACACATCTACCACGCTTTCTGTAAAGAAATATTTCCGCATATTACTCCTGAGTCTATCCCGTTTCACCTTCATCCTATATCCCCTCGTTGCAGAGCTTTCTTTCAATTGAAAGAGGCTTGCCTCCTGTGTATTTATGCCACGGAGGTATTTAAATGTCTCTATCATATCTCCTCTTTCCCGCCTTTCCACACTTTACATTTGCATGCTGTTAGCTTACAGCATGGCTGTGCATAAAGTCATTGTTAAACTCACATTAGGAAATCCTGCACTAGAGCTGGGCTCTGGGGCAGGGTTTCTGCATCGCTCCTTTAGTTTGTAAGCCCTCTGCAGATAGGGACATATCTGCTGTTCCTGAATGTAACTCAACTTTAACTATTATTAGAAAGGCATATGCTAAATACTTAAAAGAAGTGCTGTTCTTCACCTCAGGTGACCCTTTTGACCCTTCACTGCCTCTTCACACCAGCCCTAAGCTGGCATATAGATTTAGTACTAGGAAAAGAGTTTAAAAATAATGTATCCTTGAATCAGTGCTGACTCCTGGTGACCCAGCAGCTCCTGGGTTTTCTTGGCAAGGTGTGATAGGAACAGGGCCTGCGCTAGCCGATAAGCGGGACACTAATGTGCAGGGGCGCTGGAGCGGCTACATTGCTAAAAATCCTCCGTGCTTTATTACTTTTTTCCAGTGTCGTGCGGAGCCGGTGCAGTGCGAGCAAGTGATGAATAGATAATGGCCATGGTAATCTCCTTCTCTTTAAGCAAAGCTGCAGTCCTTTCCGGGATCGCAGTGGCAGGAGGCAGTTGATATGATTTAAGTTCCGGTGCACAGATCATGGGAAAGAGTGCCGCTTTGGTTAAAGCTAAGGAGAGTATCACAGTTTTAATGGCCTGATGAGGGAACAGATAAGTTATGGGGGAGAGAGCAGGTGAGGTATTGGGGAAGGGGACAAGGGTGATGATGGCATAAGATGATGGTGTCAAGAAGCTTGATCTGAATATTTTTAGGTGGGTTTTGTTCCTGTCTTAGTTGTGGATCTATAGAAGGTCCCAGACCCAGCTGGACTGTGGAGCTGAAGCTAGTGCAAAACATCGGTATCTGTTGGGGATGAGGGTTTGGGGGGGGGGGAGAGGGGGTGATGGAGACAGAGGCCAACAAGGGGGAAACGTCGGGGACAGTGAATGAGTTATGGGGTGGGGGAGATTGCCACAGTTTTTATGGCCCTACCTTTTTCTTGCTAAGAAGAGAGAGCAGATCAGTTGGGGTGGGGGGAGATGTATGGGGGAGAAAGCAACTACTAAAATAGCCCCTGTCCTCAATGAAACCATTACTATTAACCCATATTTGCAATTTTACATCTTTTTACCTGATTCATCTCCAAAATTCTCATTTGTTTTGTCAGTCTGTCTGCACTAGCTTGCAATCACCACTGCAGAAAAAAACCCCTCAGGTTCAATGACAAGTCAATGCACTCAAAACATAAAGTCATTGAACATCCCAGCCAGTAGCTACCACTGGCTTTTAGTGAATCCCACAACCTCTATTTTTGTCGGGGGCAATCGGCTGGAGAGGAAGGACTGCACCTTTCCCCTCATTACCGAAAGAACCCTTTTACTCAAACAGGCCACAGCGTGCCCAATCACTTTTATATATTTGCTTCAAACTGAAACCAGTACTTATCTTAACCAGACATAACAATTGTCTTCCATATCTTGCCACGACATGACATGCATGTTTGGGATTCACTAAAAGCCAGTGGTAGCTACTGGCTGGGATGTTCAATGACTTTATGTTTTGAGTGCAATCACCACTGAGCAGAGATTGCCATGCACATATCTGTACAGATACATGTTTAAAAGTGCATGGAAAAAGTCAGTTCATTTTGGCGTCATTTTTGGAAATTCATGTCACGCATTTGTTTTAATAACAGAATCTGAAAGCATGTTCATCATTTGCTTTCTAATCTGTGGTCCCTTGCTCAGTGATTGGAGAGAGTCTGTATTGCTTGTGAAGGGGCTTGGTGTTTGAATCATAGGAATTAGTACTACTATGGTACAGCAGGTTTGCCACATTTGCATTCCGTGGGGATTTTTTTCAGGTTTTGTATTATTTAACAACATGCATGGTAATGGAGACATTTATTTTGCTGTTACTCACATAACATGAAAATCAGAATATCTTTTATATGATCCTGATCCACTTAGTCTCCTATATGTTTCCTTACCAAAATGCAATGTTTCCTTACCATTCCCATAGATATATCCTTGTCCTCAGCTGCTGTGTTGTTTGTCTTGACTAGATTGTAAGTTCTGAGGAGCAGGGACCATCTTTTACATGTGCCTCTACAGCGCTGCTACTATACAAATGATCAGTAGTAGTATGGTAACTTACAGTCAAACCTCGGTTTTCATGATTAATCCGTTCAAAAAAGTCTGACTAAAACCGAAACGGACTAAAACCGAAGCAAGATTTCCCATAAGAAATAATGTAAATTCAATTAATCCGTTCCAGACACCCAAAAATATTGACAAAAAATACATTTTATAGAGAATAACTATATTTTTACATACAGAAAACAATGAGAAATACATATAAATGACTAATGAAATGGATAAATGAGCATGTAACATCACTTTTACCTTTATTGAAGACTTTTGTTGGCATATGGGACGCACTCCAGCCAGCTCCAGCTGCTCTCCCCTCCGGGGATCGAGCAATCACCACCAGCAGCGGAGGTGGGAACAGCCATCTTGGCCGGCTGCCCAATTGGGGCTCCAGCCTGCCTTGTAAAAGAGAAGCGCCAATAAATATGGAAGACAGTCAATCAGCAAGAAAATCAAAATAAAGAAAATCCCACTTCTGGCCACAAGATGGTGCTCCATTTTCAACTGTACGAAAACCGAGACAACGTACGAAAACCGGAACAAAATCTTGATGAAAAAAGTCAACGAAAACCGAATCGTACGAAAACCAGGGCATACGAAAACCGAGGTTTGACTGTACATGGAGAAATGCCCTAGTTCTGATCTGCACCTCTTGTTGGGGGAGGGCGTCAATGCAACTGAACTATATAATGAACTCTGTGCCTTTAAAGATCTCTTTAAATCGAAATGATTCCAGTTCCATAATCCTTACGAAACTCTTAAAGTCATCCATTTAAACAACCTCTCCTCGTTCCCAAATTTGAGCATTGCCCTAAGAATATTGTTGACAATTCCTGTTAGTGTGGCAAGCGATCATTTTCATGCTTAAAAATAATAAAAAATGATTTGCAATCCAGCATTTCTCAAGAAAGGCTTGTAAACCTTGCCATGGTTGCTATTGAGAGTGATATATGTGCTCAGTTAGACATCACTGAATTAATTGCTAAGTTTGTAAACATAAAAGCATGGAAAGTTAAGTGGTTATAATTTCGCTGATGATTCCTGTTAGCATGGCAAGTAGCATGTGTTTGTTTGCATAGTTAAAAATTACAAAAAAAATGTATTTGAGATTAGGCAATTTCTTAAGAATGGCTTGTAAACCTTGCCATGGTTGCTATTGAGAGGCATGTGCCCAGTTAGACATCAGTGAATTAATTACTAAATGGTTGTAACCTTTGTAGAACCTCCTTTTTTAATTAAATTAATTGATTTTGTTCGCTGATCACATTAAGCCTTAGGGGGTCTATTTACTAAGTGGCGCTAGCGGCTTCCGTGCAAAATCAGAGCCGCGGCTACGATTTCACATGGAAGTGACTAGCACTGATTAGTAAACAGACCCTTTAGAGTATCACAGCCTGTTCCTATGATACAAAGTACTGTGTTCAGTACTTACTTTTAATCTAGCTATGCATTTGTCCCGTCATTGCAGTTTTCTTACAACATTTAATTTGAAGGAGAAATATTACCATGTGAAAAGGGTTCACAAAGGAATTTTTGAAAAAATGGAGATGGGATAGCAACCATTAATAGTAATGAGGGAGGGGTGCTGATCTACTGTATAGATCGCAGGGGGGGGGCACCGGCTATGGATGGGAAGTAGATTGCCAGGCCTTTCTTCTGTGGTAATGGAAGTTAAAGCAACTTGCCTAAGGCCACAAGGAGTGCCAGTGGGAAATGATTTCTGGTTTCTTGGCCACTGGCAGGACCGTACCTAGCCCTGTGCGAGCAGTGCGGCCGCAAAGGGCGCAAAGGCTTAAGGGGCACATTTCAGATATCTGCCGTTGCCTGCCGCCGCCACTTTTTCTTCTCTCAGTGGTGGCAGGCAACAGCAGACATCTGAAATGTACCCCTTAAGCCTTCTTGTGGCATGCTAAGCACATCTGTCCCTCCCTGCTCTGACGCGACGTCAGAGAAGGGAGGGACAGTTCTGCTTAGCGCGCCAGCAACTTACACAGCAGGCATGCCTCTTCTCTCCCGCCGCGGCGCACAAGGCACGATTCAACCTCAGTACAGCCCTGGCCACTGGTCTACTGCTCTAGCCACTAGGCTACTCCTGCACTCCTAAGAGTAGAAAACAAGCCAAAATCTAACTCAATTTTGGATTAGTTGGCTATTTGCATGTTTTTTGCATGTACACCGTACTACCCTTCTGCGTACTGGTTTACCACTGATTTTCCTATGCAAAAAGTTCTTACTACATCGTGAGTAAGATTAGTGCAAGAAAAGTTTGAATAAACTGTTCTGCTAAAGGATAGTGCACTTTAGAGCATCAGGGCCTGAGGTGTTAGATTTCACATAAAAGGGGTGTAGAGTTTTCTCATTTCTTTTAACACATACCAAAGCTCCCACAGCAGAAGTATATCTGGGAAGCATTGTAATATAGAAGTCATTACCCCTGTTGCAACTTCTGCCTTTGTCTGGACAGATAGCTTGATCCACAGCAAGGAGCCAGTTCATTGTGAAAGTGGAGAAATTGAGATGAGATGAGATGAGAAGCCATCCATAACAATGAAATCGACATCAGAGAAATGGTTCTTGATGCGTCTAAGATCTCCAGCAGAGGGGAAAATAAAACTGGACTGAAAGATGACAGCTGGGCATAGATCAAGAGAGCTTGCAGGTTTCAAATGCTGACTCCATCTTCTCTTGAACTGAAGAAGTGGTATGCAGCCCTGGCAGTAAAAAAAGGCAAAAGCTGGAGCTCATAAGCTCCAATTTGCAGGATCAAGTAACTAGTAGGAAGCAAAGAGTAGTGGTGGTTGGACTCGAGGCTCCCTTCTGACGAGTACAGTGGCATCCATTTGCCGGCCAAACATCATGATCCAGGAATTGTTCTATCTACCCGGTATTAAGAACCAAGACATTACGGAGAGTTTGCTGGGACTCGGCAAGTCTACTGCTACTGTTAGGTAACCCATTGAACACATCAAAAGTGACTGTGGCTCTGAGAGAGAAAGTGAAGCAAATAGATGCATAGGTAGTGTTCTGCTCAATCCTCCCAGTCGAGGGTAAAGGCCAAGGAAGAGAAGCTCACATTTTGAGATGAACACATGGTTGTGCAGAAGGCATCAATGAAAGCATTTTGGCTTGGTAGAATGCACTCCGTATTAGAGGGTAATCTTCAAAGTATCTACCTGGTTGCCAAGTCCACACATTCACCTTATACCTAATTTTAGAAGGGGAAAAAGACATGCACCTGTATCTGTAGACTTTAGCACCATCCTCTTGTATGGGCAGATTTTGCAAGGAAAATGAGATATATAGATTTGAATACAGTCTGTGTGCATTATATTTCAGTCCTACTAAAAATATGCCCCTAGATAAACCTTCCCTGAAGCCAGCTGAAAGTGTGCACCTCTTGGAAATCTGGGCATACTTCTAAATGGATTGAGAGAGACCAATTTTCAGACAGACAATCAGTTTACCCTGAGAAAAGGCTTTGAAAATCGTTGTCATGTACATGCACTAAGCAAAAATTCTCATATTCAAGGTAAGCAATACTAGCTTCCCCACTAGATAAAGATAAAAAAAGCAGGCTGGTTTATGGAAAATGTTTCATTTTCTTGTCTATCACTAACATGAATTTATTTTATTTCCCACCAGGGAAATCTCTCATCGCATCAAAGTGGTGCACACTATAAAACCAAACCAAAATAACAGCATCATTCTCACCCAGTCTGCCCCACTCCCTAAACACCAAACTCCTTCAGTCCTCCCCATCCCAAAAAGTCACTCTCTTGAAAACATGAAGGGGCATGTTTAATAAGCTCTCTGTGTGTGGCTACATTACCAGTCTGGGGTTTCGGACTAACTGCAGGGGGGCACATGAAAGCCGCATAGTAGCATGGATACCAGCCTGCAACAAATGCCACCCACTGAGATGGCATTAATTGCATGCCCATTACCCACTAATGCAAATGCTAACCACGGTATGCTGCGAACACATAGTCCCTGCCCTGATACATTCTGTCCGGGTAACACAGGGTTTTTGGCATGGGGGGTCCCATACTTCTTTTTAGCATGGTGTCTAAACTACAAGCTAACCCTGTGCTACCCTGGTAGTGCACTTTAGTAAACCTGCCCCCAAATCCCTTCTAGGATCTGCAATTATTAGTGTTCATTTGGTTCATTAGCAGTCTTAAGCCTACAACACTTGGTATTCCAAGGTGGTCACTCATCTAAGTATTAGCCATGCCCGACCCTTCATAGCATCTCAGATCAGTTGAGCTCAGGCTCATTTGGGGCTGCGAAACTCTTAAAAAATGTAATGCAATACAAGCTCAATTTAATGTGTGCTAACCTACGGCTTAAGGCACATAGATTTGATTTTCTGCATTAAAAATTTCTTATGAGGGTTAATTTTTTTTTTAATGAAAAGTGATGCATAAAACAAAACGAAAAAAAAGCAACCAAAAATTGGAAGAAAATCAGAAAATTCCAAAATTGAGTCATAAATGTTTCTGCTTGTGCACAGTCCTAATTCCATCTCTACCAAATAGTTTGTGAAACCCTCTCCATTTATTTATTCATATTACCATCCTCTGTGAAGCGCTGTCTGGTGTAGAACGCTGGAATCTACATTTTAATGGTGACCAAAAGTCATGATTACCTGACCGCCATTCCATATACATTTTGCAATGGCTGGCTGTTCCTGCTTCAGTCCCATTGGACAAATGTCCCTGTTTTGCACAGTAACATCACAGCATGCTGAAAGGCCGAGAAATGAATAAACATGGAAGCTGAACTTCCTGCACTCTCCACAAAGAGGGTTGAGCAACTCTGACTTCAGGAACGAGAAATCTCTAGAAAGTAGGGCGGATAACAGTCTTCAGCTAGACAATCTGTCATGTCAAAGTGAAGAACTGACATGAGAAAGGAATCATTCCTAACAGCAAGACAAGCAAAAGACCAATTTTAGCATCAGTCTGCAGGGATTGCAATGACTGCTGTCACAGGCTTCAAATGCTAAATGTTTTTCTCCGAGTCTTTCTTTATATTGCAAATGACATCTTTTATCACAGGTTTTCTTCCTTCTAAAAAAGGAGAGCTGAACCCAGATTACAATATATGCCTCAGAGGACTTGAAATGAATTGAAAATCCATCAGTTAAAAAAACGCTTTCTGGTATTAGGTGATGTGTATCATGAACAGACAGCTTAAAAGATACATTGAACTAATCTTCAGATGAACCCTTCTGTAGGTCAGAGAACACCTTAAACATAAAGGAAATAAAAATGGATTGGGGGAGGGGGGCAGAAAAAGATTTCTTTAACAAAATCCATGCTAGCCCCGGTCTTCCCAAACCTATTGTCCTATTGGCTACACAGCCAGTTTGGTTTGAGAATATCCATGGGAAATATGAATGAAGGTTGTCTATACTAGGTCAATAGTGTATGTAGATATATATCATTCATATTTGGCATGGATAGGTTTATTGTCATTGTTCTGGTTAATCTTTTGCTTTGTAGTTATTTTGTGACTGGTTATCTCATTTTTTGTTTGTCTATGGAGTCAATAGGGGTTTGGGAAACCCCGTGCTATCCAAACTCTGAAAAGCTTCCTTCTAAGAGGGAGGAGTGGTCTAGTGGTTAGGACAAGGTACTTCGGGCCGGGGGTTCAAGTCCCACCTGGGGACAGCAATCTCAGGCCGGAGGGTCTGGGATTTCTAGTCCTATAGGCACTCCTTGTGTTCTTGGGCAAGCCACTTAACCCTCCATTGCCCATGTTCCCTGTAAGTATTAGTGTAAGTGTCTCATATCCCCTCGTGTTAAATGTATCCCCCAATTGACTGCTTTGATCCGGTGAAAAGTGGGATATAAATACAGATAAATAAATAAGACAATAGATTACAGCCCTGTCCTTAAGGACCACCAGCCAGATAGCCGCAATGGATGTGAATGAGATATAATTGGCATACAACAGAGGCAGGTCATGCAAATATATTTCATTGTAACAAGGAGTATAAATGACCTGACGGACACCATCAACAGGAGCAGGTGAAAGAGAGAATCAGGGTTCCTACAGGAAATGGCAGAAGCACCCATTAGAGCTGGGGAAACATGTAAGGAGAGAGAGAGAAATCATTTGACTTCTGAGGGCTTCAGGAGAAATTCCCTGAAGCTAGAGAAATGCAAAAGGAAGGTGAACTGAATATCATGGCACACAGAGGCACCAATGACCCGGCAATGATGTACCTGGGAGATAAGGATCGCTACAAACAAGATGATTTATTACCATTCTAGAAGAGCACGATGTTCCTTATCTGTCATTCCAAGTCCTGCTTTAAGCCAGCGTTTAAACTGAAAGCAGAGACACAGACTGCTCTTTCCCACAAGTAAGAAGCTTTGTTTAATATTTACCTTCATCAACTGTGTGATGTATTATACAGATTATAAGTACATTTTTGCTTCTATGCAGATGTCATAATGGGCCCCAATATTCAAAAAAAAAGCTGAGCTCCTAAATTTGTGCTCTATTTTTAGCCACACTTAGAGGTATGTTTACTAAAGGGTGGCAGTGGCTTCCGTGCGATATCGAGCCACGGTTCCGATATCATACGGAAGCCGCTACCACCCTTTAGTAAGCATATCCCTTAAAGGCCTCAATTTGCATCTGAAAATTCATCCTAATTTCAGAGATTAAAATTTAAGGACCCGCTATTCTAAAGGGTTTTACACGGTTTACTGACCCGTAAACCATATAAATGCCGCTGAACGGGACATGCATGGTTAATGCTACTGACTATCCCCAACTAATGCCGCTATAGACCCCGATCTAACTGCTTAGCATCAGAGCGTGTCATGGGTATTCCGGGGCATATTGTGGGCGGCAACAGTTGCTAACCGTGTAGCGGCAATATTGCACTACTACTCAGTTAGTGACCCGCGGGTAAAACTAGGCGAAGCAAAAGCTGGTCTAGTTTTACTCAAGGGAGCTAACCAAGTAGCAGTGCAATATTGCTGTTACCCAGTTAGCTTCTGCGGCGTTGGAGGCTCTGCGTTGACCCTTGATACTCAATGCCGGGGCCGCATACGACCCCGGCATTGAATATCCAGGGTTAGAGGTCAGCAGTGACAGCTATGTGCCGTAGCAGTGCATAGCCGTCCCAGAAGAATATCGGGCCCTAGAATCCTAAATTTAGGCTTTACATTCATTTGCCTAGATTTATGAATCTAATTTACATGCCTATTGCTGAAAATCAGTGCTAAGCTCCTAACCTCATTTCCCTACTCTAAATCTGCCCCATTGCACCCATTATTTATGCTTCTACATTTAGATGTTTAGTGAAATTTTAAGAAAATGTTTAGGCACTCAACCCTAGTAAATTTTCAAAGAGGCCAATTTAAGAGCCTAACTCTCAAATAAAGGAGCATAAATCTTTTGGATCTCGAACACAATGTTATTTTGTCAAAAATGCTAACTTGTGATGCAATTATTATGTGTCTAGATTTCTGTATAACTCAAGTTGCTAACTGGTTGGAAGGGAATGGTATGGTACCCAAAGAAAATGAAGCTGATGGTGAGAACTCACAAGTCTAATTTAATGGTTCCAGAAATTAATAATAAAATAGGTCATCGACTCTCCAATTGTATGGAGATTAAATACCTTGTTATTACATTGGACACTGTGTTGACCTTTACTACTATTATTAATTATTTATATAGCATTGGAAGGCGTAATCTCATATTCAAAATTAAGTTCTGTCTTTTTATATACATTGCACCCCTTAAGGTGCTTGAGCCCTTACTTGGTACCTGTTGATTCTGGAACCGTGATGCAGCAATTGGGTCTTGCACCAGCGGATTATTGCAGTTCCATTTATCAAGGATTTTGCCGGTCTCTTCCATTTAACCTTTGACCATGTAGCTGCATGAGTAATTTATTTATTTATTTATTTGACAGTTTTTTTAATAACACTTTATCTTATAATCAAGGCAGTTTACATAGTACCTTCAATTTTTACAGAGAACTTGCAAGAAATACAATTAATAATTAACCCATTACTGGAAAGTTTCTTAGCATACAAAAAGGGGGGGAGGGGTAAACTGGGAGTGCTAAAAACATAACTTATGTACAAGGTAACATATATGCAATTGGTTGTGTGGAGTGGGCATGGGATTCGAGTAATTACTGGGAGTAGAAAGTTTGATTCACATAGATTAACATCAGTTTCCCCTTCATCCAGGTTTCCAATCTCCCCTTCGTTTCCCTAACCTTCTTTACTACACCCCCCCCCCCTCCAATCCCATATGTCCAGAAGCTCCCCTCCCCTTCCCCCTTACTCAAGTCTCCAAAAGGACAGTGGCAGACCTTAGGGGGGCAGGGTCAACCCCAGGGCTAGTGCAAAGTAATGGGTGCCCTCGGGAAACCTGCAGCCTTATACCCCCCCTACAAGAGTTTGCTAATTAAACTCAATAATCATGTTCATCTCTTCCAACAGCAGTCCTGTAAAAAGGCATAACTGGACATCATACTTTTCAGTATTAAACTTTGCTTTGCGTGTTCCTATGCTCTTCCTGCAGGTAAGGGAATGTGCTGATGGTTCTTTGAGTTTGTCTGGCTATCAGAATCTATTGTTTGGCTTTCAATGTTGCTGCTTTTTGCAGCCCCTCAGAAGTAGCTGCTCTGCGCAGCTACCTAGTCTTGCTTAATGGTTGGGCCAGCCTTGTAGGGGGGAAGGGAAGTGGCACAGAGGCCCCTCAACATCCTGCAAGACAGTGGCAAAACAAACCACTATCAGGAGGGCGGAGAATCTTTAATTGACTGCTCACTCACTGCCTGCCGGTCCTGCCTTCTCTGGTGCAGTCTTCCTGTCAGAGGAAGCACGAGGAGCATGCTGACAATGGTTTCTTTTGCCACTGTCTTTTCAGGATATGGATGGACCGCAGTATTCCGCGCCCCCCCCCCCCCGAGGCCTGGTACCCTAGGCAGATGCCTAGTTCATCTAGTGGATGGTCCGGCCCTGCTTTGCCCATCTTCAGGTGCCATGGCTTCTTTGTGACACCTCTGTTGGCTTGTAGTGCCATTGCCTCTGTTGCAGATGCCTACCATCAAGTTTCAAGCAGCTTTAAAAATGGATGGCAAAGGCTCGCTGTTACATGGTAAAATAGTTTTTCCCATAGAATTGAATGAGGATGAATGAGACAAATGCATGAATGATTTGACATCCAAATTGTATATATTGTTATTGTATATAGTTACCCTGTTAGCCAAGTTGATTCTCCTGTTCATATGTAAACACAAAGTACTATTGGAAATGTGTATGTTCGTTGTTTATTGTAAACCGCACTGATGCTGAATAGCGCGGTATAAAAGAGACTTTAAATAAATAAATAAATAAATAAATAAATATTAACAGAGTGGGGTCCAGCAATGAAAACTAACTAACATGAACATTTTTGTCATGCACATTCATCTAGAGTATACGTGATCCATTTTCTTGTGATGGAGGCAATGCATTCAAATAGATTTGGGCTCCATATTCAGTACCGGCGGCTAGCACTATGAATGCGGCTAGCCGTTGGCACTGAACAGTAAACCTGGATATTCAGTGCTTGGGTCATATCTAGCTCTGGCATTGAATCTCTGGGTTAGTTGCTCTTGCTGATTGGTAATCAATCAGCGGCTCAATATTGATTGGTGCTACTGACGCTCCGCCCCAGAGCTCCCCTGACACACCTTGATGCTAAGCGGTCAGCATCAGTGCATGTAGAGCTGGCAGCCATTGATATGTAGTGACATTAATCATATTAGTGCAACAGAATATCCTATTTGCCGCAATTAACGCAGTTAGCGACTCTGCTAACCGTGTTAAACATTTTGAATATTGGACCCTGCATGCATATTCATTAAGGAAATCCTAAAAAGATAACTGGGCTGCAGCCCTCGAGAACTGAGATTGGGGATCCCAGCTCTAACATTGTGATCTACCTTTTTATACTGTATTCCATTGTATAATGCCCAACCTCTTTCATACCTTTAATTCCCTTCTTAGTCTTATATTACATATTGCAGTTTTAATAAATTTGTAATTCTAGTTCCTCCTTTCTTTCTCCAAGCTAAAATCCATTGGGCCCTTCCAGTTTATTTCTGTTTTGAAGTTTATGTGTGGATTAATTTTGATATGGAAGGGCAGACTAGATAGGCCACGTGGTCTTTTTTCTGTCGTCATTTTTCTATGTTTCTATGTTTCTATAATTTTTATATGAAAAGTCTGCAGCAAAATCCCCAGCTTGGGAAGCCTGTGATGTGCTCTTTGGGGCATGTTTACTGTTAACGCGGCTGATAGCATTCCCAACTGGCCTACATTAACAGCGCAGTGAAAATGCACATGGCTCAGTGATTTTCTATGCTATCTGCACTAACCACAGTATCTCCAAGAGTAGGCAGGCTAAGAATGGAGAGTAGGCGTGTCTTCAACGCATGGTTACCACCAATGTTCCCTCTAATTTTCTGTAGGCTGTGTGCGCATAAAATATCAGCTGTGCAGATTTTGAAGGAAGGTTAAATTTTTGTGCGCCACATGACGACACTCGGAGTTATATACTTTAAAATTTGACTACACGTCTGAATACAGTATGTACACCACATTGATTGCACTAGAAAATATTGTAGAACTTGTGAAAACTATAAATACACAACAACTTTTCAATTTTAAGAACGTCTGTGGTGTTTTCTATCAGAATCAGAACCGTAATTTTTGTGCGCTCTGTTATAAAGTATGTGCGCTCACTCGGCGAGGTGTGTGCGCGCGCACACGCGCACAGCTTAGAGGGAACAGTGGTTACCACAGACTCAAACAGTGTGCGGTCACTGTCAAAGTTGCAGACAGCGGCGTGGGTGCAGATAACACCACATCAATGGGTGACATTATGGGGATCCATGATGATGCCGGGATGCACTCTTTGCAATTTCATGGAAATTTGCACACCCCCAACAGACAGCACCCCCCATTTGCAGCTAATGCCACGCTATGTACACTACAACGGCATATTAGCTGCAAAAGCTTGTTATGGTTTAGTATACATACCCTTTTGTCTGACTTTTCTCTTAAGACGTGCTCTGCAAAAATGACTACAATGGGAACCTACCTCCTACTGGTAGAGCTCTCAAGATCATTAGTGTAGCAATATTAAGAAGATAGCTCCAAGTGGAGGCAGGCATCTTTTCTTTGCTTCCGACTTGTTTCCAGTTAATTAGTCACTGATGCAAAATCCAGTGCAAGACACAGGGATGTTCTTTCAGGACTTCTATATTCGGCATAATAAACAATAAGCAACTGTGAAAAAAATGAAGCTTCAGAGTTGAGACTCTCTCGGTAGTTCTTAAATATGTGAGAATAGAATATTGCTCTCAGCCAGATGGATGCACAAAACACAAAAAGGAATAGACACTCTCAAAATAGCATTTCCGAAAGGAGAAAAGCATTATTACGTAGTGCATGCAGCCAGTATAACTCTGAGACTACTAGCAATGAGTATATATTAAGTAAATAAAATCACATAACTGTGAAATGGCCTTTTAAAAAGGGTATCCAAGTGCAATCTTGGACGTCCAGTGCAAAACATGCAGCAAAATTCCAGGGATGTCTATGTTTTTGCCTGATTACAGAAACATAGATGTCCCAGACTTGGATGCCTGCACCAGCGCCCACATAGATGTCCCTGCTATAAAGGTTTGAGACATAGACACTATCACATGCTACTTTGCATATGGGGAGGTCCAACGGCATAGCAAAACAAAAACAAGAGCCCTTATTCCCTGTCAATGTTCATTGTCAACATGACCAATATTAGGGATATGAGTGTACCTCCTTCTCCACACCCTATGGATATTTGGCTGGGAAAACAAGCACTTTTCTGATGCCTATTAATGCCTCGAGCAAATATAGCAATTGATGCAGCTTGGGACATGCAAGTTGTTTCTGAAGTTGGGCGAGGACGTCCAAATTCCTGAGAATGCCCCGGATGCACCACCACCATCCCCCTTTCACAACTTGGACTTCCTTGCACCAGGGATGTCTCAAGAGCAGGCTTCTAAAATGCCTCCGGAGATGTCTCTGTGATTTAGACATCCGCTTTTCCTATTTGCAGACATCCAAAGCATGAAGAGCACTTTTAAAATAACCCCCATAGTGTCAGTAATTTCAATAAATAAAAATGAAGTCATAAAAACACATATCTATAAAGACATCAACATCAGAGCCCTAAGAACTCAACCGATTATAAATGAGGGGGTTATACCCTATGGACACTGAAATCATAGCTACATAATAATCTGCATAAATCCATGGGCTCTTATGCCTCCAAGTTATACCAGTTTTGAAAGTGAACTTGTGCATGCAAGTCTGAAAATGACCCCAACAAAAACTATACCAGCCACTTATTATTTAATCAACTTTAATGCATGACCCTGGCAAAAGTACCTGCAGTTTTTACAGACTTCAGATGTGAAGACTTGCGGTGTCCTGAGAGGACAAGTGTTCATTTGCATAATACCACAAATGGGACAATATTCAAATACTGCACCCAGTGTTTTTATTAAAGACCAGCCATGATGTTTAGATAGTTTCCTTATATTCAACATCATTATCCACACAAGCGATGACACTGAATATACGTACACGGCAGTGAGCGCCACCTCTCTATGGATAGCTGGTGACAATATTCAGCCAGCGTTTGTAGAGCTATGCAGAGACGTTTGGCACAGTCTTCTTGCTGGCCTACATTTATCCATGTAGCTAAAGGATAGTGGCTGAATATCTCTGTCTCTCTATAGACTTATGCGGATCACCCATGCTCCGCCATCGCTTCACCCTGACACTATCTGGATCGTGCCAGCGTGGTCTGTAAGAATTCTCAGTGGCACTTTCCACATAGTGTCACTGAAAATTCACGGGTAGAAGAGTTAATGCTTTCAGCAGCTGCCATTAAATGTATAAACCCTTTTGAATATCAGGCCAAAGGTTTTAGGACCAGAGGATGGCGCGATCAGCGACTAGTGCAGTCAACACTGTTGCAGTTTCTGCACACCCCTTGTAGTCCCAGACCGGAAAAGCTTACCATGAAGCGTTCTGAAACTGCACATGAGGATACCTTACGAAGGAAGCTGAGAAAGAAAATAATAAACATGAGGAAGGCAACAATCCAAACTTTCTCAGTGACTAAAACACTGTTTTACCAGTGGAAATAGGCTTTTAATAATTGTCCATCCTGAATGCAAACCAGTGGAATTTTGGAGGTGTTCTCGGGGCAAAGTTAGGTCAGGAGAGCAAACAGCCTGCCTTTTTTTGAATAATCCAAACTACTTGTGCACATTTGCCTTGGAAAACTACTTATACAAAAAGCAGGCACAAATTTGTGTGGCACTATCATGGGACAATAGTCAATGAAAAAATGGCAACTTGTTTTTCCTTTGATTATCACAGCAAACTCCACAGGTAAAAACCTCCTGTTAGAGCAGTGGTTCCCAACAGATGGTCTGTGGATCTTTGGCAGTCCATGAGACCATTGCAGAGAGGCCATAGGACACAGAAAAGAATAAAATGAGAGAGAGGCTGCTGGGGATTGTTTGGGGGGAAAAGAGAGAGACTGAAGGTAACTGGCTGAGTGAGGGAGAAAGAAAGAGACTGAGACTGTTGTGGAATAGTGGGGGAGGGGGGAGAGACAGACAGGTGGGAACAGAGCACTGAGGGGAGGGGACCTGAGAAGAGTGATGGGGATGAATTGGGAGTCCCTGAAATTTTTGAAGGTTAATAAGGGTCCACAAATTGGGAAACTCAGTGTTAGAGGCAGGCACTTACATTTTTTTTTGTTTTGTTTGTGGCATCTTTTGTTACATTTTGTTTGTATTTATTTTGTTTTATTTATTTATTTATTTAGCAAACATTTATATACCGCTGCTTCCTATGATCAGCTGCGGTTTCCTTTACAGAATCATCATGTATTGTACAATACAATGAATTTTTAAAAATACAATTTTGATTTGAGCAATGATTACATAGCACACGGATTAGAGATTAGATACTTTTCACAACTCTAAATAAACATTAGATTAAAAGGTGCGTGGGAGGGGGATATAATATACATATATACAGGATTACATATCAGTCGTCTATATGCTGCGTGTATTCAGAGTGTCATTATGGTGGGCAGAAGAGAACTTATTGTGGTACGGTGCTGTAATTAGGTTGGGTTGTAGTATGCCTGGAATAAATGGGTTTTGAGATTCCTTCTGAATTCATTCAGGTTATTTGACATTCGGAGTTCAGGTTCCAGTGGATCCAGGTTCCAGTGGATCGGCGCTGCATAGGTGAATGCTCTGTTGCTTGTTTCTGTTTTAACGGATCTTATGCTGGTTGGGACACAGAGAGTGTTGAGATGTATGGTTCTTCTGTTCCTGTTGTGCGCTTGCTTAGTGATTAGGTTGTCAAGGTATGAGGGAGCAATATTGTGAATGAGTTTAAACGTTGTTATGAGTAGTTTGTAGATGATATGGGCGGCTACCGGGAGCCAATGTAGTTCCATAAGTACTGGTATTATGTGATCCGTGACCTTTTTTTCCATGATGATTCTTGCAGCAACATTTTGAGCCATTTGTAAGATATTTAGGGTGTTCTTCGGAAGCCCTTGGAGAATGGCGTTGCAGTAGTCCAGGTGAGGAATGATTAGCGCTTGTGCGACAGTCCTGAAGTCAGATTTTTCTAGGATACTGCGAAGTGGTTGGAGGACTTTTAATTTGTAAAAGATGGCTCGGTTGACTGTTCGGAGATGGTTATTCATCTTAAGGTTGTTGTCTAGTAGGACTCCTAGGTACTTTATTGCAGGCTTCGCATGGTATATGTTTTTGTTGAGGGTGACTGTGGTGGGTGGGGAGAAGTTGGTTTTTTTGGAGATGAACATGACCTCTGTTTTTTTGTGGTTTATTGACATGTTGTTTTGTTGAAGCCATGTTTGTAACATGTCAAGGCATTTTTCCAGCGGAGTGAAATCTGGCTGCGTTGTGTTTAGGCGTGTGTACATCATCACATCGTCAGCATAGATGTGGTAGTTGATGTTGCACTTCTGAAAGATCTGACAGATTGGTTTTATATACAGGTTGAAAAGTAGAGATGACAAGGCAGATCCTTGCGGGATCCCCTGAGTCTGGGGGAAGGCAACAGCTTTATCGTTGTTGAATAGGACTTGTTGCATCCTATTGGATATGTATGATGCAAACCATTTTAGGGGGGTCCCTGTGCGAGGCACAGCATAGAAGGAACTGTTCCCTTCCCTTCTGTATCTTTGTGGGATGGGTGGGTGCTCCCTGTGTCTTCTGCCGTGGTCTATCCTTGTTCAGTGGGGTTGTCCTGTGTCTTGTCTGTCTTGTCTGTCTTGACTTGATTGGTCCTGCTGGGGCCAGCCCAGAGTGCTGGGGCTTTATCTGCCCTGCCTCGGGGATGGCTCCATTCTGAATCATCCTGTCTGCTTCTGTGCTTGTTTTCTTCTCTGTGCTCCTGTTCCACATTCCATCTTCCAGTCCGCTCCTGCTCTTGTGTCGGCTTCCTCTTCTACGCTTGGTCTTGTCTTGTTCTGTTCTTTTTCTTGCAAGCCTTGTTTTGCTATTTCATTGCCATTCTTGGTTTTGAACATTTCATGGACAATTGCAAGGGTGAGTGCTGAATCAACTGGTCTTTATAAAGCTCTGTGGGTCTGTTTTGTTTTCTCCCAAACGGACCCCTTCTTAGTGGCTGCTCATGTCCTAGTCAGCGTCACTGGCCATTTCATTTATATGTCCAACTGAGGCAGGAGAAAAAGGGGAGATATAATACAGACATTTAAATACCTAAAAGGCATTAATACACAAATTGTTTTTTTCCACAGCTAAAAGATACTATAGAGCTATGAGTCATGACATGAAGTTACAAGGAATAAATAGCAGCAAATAGTTTTTCATGGAAAGCATACTGGACTCTCAAAGGAAGTGGTGGTGATGAAACCAGTCACAGAATTAAAAAAAAAGACAAGGAATGAATTCAGAGGATCCCTTAATAGCAAGAGGATGGAAACTGAGTACTGGGGTAGCCTGCATGGAGTGGTGGACCAGCCCAAAATAGTAGTGAAATGATTTCAGGGCCAGATTTAAGATGTCGCCACACAGGGGCAGTAATGGAGAGAGGTGGGGAGGGAAGGTTTGTTCTCCAGAGATCATAGAGCATGAGTTAAAGCAAGCGGAACCGTATAACAGTTTAGCCTAGGTTTACAGGGTCTTCAAAATCTGATGTCCTACACAGTTGCCTATGTTGCCTATGCTTAAACCCAGGCTAGTAGATTCTACTGTGCTTCCCAAAAGACATGGGAGTATCACACATAGAGTCCTACACATCTTGCTAGGCAGACTGGATGAGCCATTTCAGCCTTTAGCTGCTGTCATTTACTATATTACTACGTTTTTCATATCTTTGAGGGAGAGAACAGATAGAGAGCATAGCATCAGTGCAGAACTACAGTTTCACATCTTTTCTTCTCACATTGGAGTGTGAGTTTGCTATAATAAGATGCAAACACTGGGGGTGTGATACGCCGTTCTTTTCTAAGAGATACACTGTGATAATGGAACACTAGAAAAAAAATATTGCTTGTATTTAACCAACATATTAAGCCTGAGTTAGGGAGCATTCTCTTATCATACAGTAATGATCTATAGTTTTCTGCTGCCATATTGGGAATATTATTTTACTTAACTGTGGCCATATTATTGTTAGAAAAATGTTTTCAATTAGCACTCACTCCTACAGTATCTTTTCTTCCCCTAAGTACTGTATTTGTCTAATTGCTGCTATTATTATCTTCATTAGATCTGCAATAATATTAAATACTCTGTGGATTGCCACAATTCTGCTAACATGTCTCAAAAGCCTAAAAAGTTTTCAAACATTCTCTTTGGTCTTGTGCTCAACTTGGTGGTAATAACGAAGGGTCACAGTATTACTTCTACTGAGCATTTGTATAGCTCTACAAGATGCACACAGCGTTGCCCAGACACATGTTAGAAACAGTCCCTGCTCATCAGAACTTACAATTTAGTCAAGACAGATAACACAGTAGCTGTAGACATGGGATACAGCCAGGGGGAATGGTAAGAAAACACAAAGAGATCAGGTGAGTCAAGATCTGAAAGCGGCAGGGAAGAGGTGAGTTTCAGCCTGGATTTGAAAAGGGTCAGAGAAGACGCCTGATGTACAGATGCAGGTAGTTTGTTCCAGGCATAAGGAGCAGCAAGGTGAAAGGAGCAAAGTCTGGAGTTAGCAATAGAAGAGAAAGCTGCAGATAGAAGCGATTTTCCAGAAGAGTGGAGCTCCCGAGGAGGGGCGTAGGGAGAGATAAGAGAGGACCAGACTTTGCCTCTTGTCTGGGGAACTGTAGGCGCAGCAAGCAAGTGATTTATTCAGACCTGAGGGAGGATTAGAAAGGGGCAGCCCAAATGGCCTGTGTTAAGAAGAGCCAAAATGGAGAGCTTGGAGACTTTAGCTTAGGAGCGACTTTCTTTATAGCCCATTCCCAGCTGGAGCTCTTGTACTACCTGGCAAAACTGGCAGAAGGGGATTGGAGGGGATGAAAAAGAATTACAGAGCTCAGGGAAGGTATTTCCTTCAATCTTTAAGGACCAACCTCCTTTGTGAAGTGAGCTAAAGCAGCATTCTTAGTCTGAATTTTCAAAATACTAACTTGGCTTTACTTAACAATATTGGTCTTGTTCCTAAGTCTCTGTGTTTGTGTGCCTTAACGTAAGCTATGTTTTATACTGTTATATGTTCTTTTGGGGAAAAGGTGCACACCTTTTAGACTGACCACACTACTCATTTTACAATGTATTCTTCCCTGAGTTTACACCTCAGCTTTATATTTATTTATTTATTTAACAAGTTTTTTATACCGCCTTTTCCTTCAATCAAAGCGGTTACAAAGACATACAAAGGTTATACAAAAGCAAGGGAAACATGCACTACATAAACAAAACATCAAGGTAGTAAGGTGGGATACATAAAGGTTACAATAAATGGAATCTAGTTAGGTGTTTGATCCGTAGTGCTCAGTGAAGAGTACAGTCTTTAATTGTTTTCGGAAGTCTTTTATATCGTCAATTGATCGTAAGTCTGGAGGGAGAGAGTTCCATATTAATGGGGCAGCTAAGGAAAGTGCTCTTTGTGTAGTGAAATTGCATGATTTTGTGTAGTTACTTGGGGTGCTGAGGGTGTCTGATGTGGTTTTCCTCCTTGGTCTGTTGTTGGTGTTAGGGAGTAAGAGGGCTTGGAGACTGATTGCAGAGCTCTTGTGTCTGATTTTGAATATATTAATTATCATCTTATATTTGATGCGTTGGCTTATTGGGAGCCAGTGGAGTTCTTTGAGGGTGGGGTAATGTGGGCATGAGTTGTGGAGCCGGTGATTATTCTGGCTGCTGTATTTTGAGCCATTTGAAGCGGTTTTAGTGAGTGTTTTGATATTCCGTTGTAGATTGGGTTACAGAATGGTTACATGTCAATGGGATGTCCACATGCGGTTTTGATGTAGGTCTGTAATGCAGGGCGTTTCCCTACCTTGTCCTGTTGTGCAGTTTGAGGTTAATGGTGAGAGGGTAGCATCATTGTCCAGTCTGGCTTTCAGGATAGCTACAGTAATATGCATGAAACAGATCTGCACATATTGGAGACTCAATACATGCAAATTCTTTATGCACATTCACTGCAGATACCCTGAAACCCAGAATGGCCAGGATAGGCTGGGAAGAACCAGTTTAAACAGAACCACCTCAAGTCACTTAAATTCAGAACAAAGAAGATGAGAAAGTGGAAGCAGCTTGCAAAACATCTTTATCTTCTCAATAATTGTTTATTTATTTATTATTAATTTGGAAATCAAATAAAAGAGGGATCTGATGCAAACTGAATTATCTAAATATATTTTTCTTTAGACAGTAATTTCATAACAAGGCACCTATGTCAACGTTCCACAAAGGAGTCTATGTAAAAAGGCAACAAAAAATATATCAAAAAACCTCAAAGTGATGGAACATCGAATTACTTCAAAAATTAAACACTAAAAACTGCATAATATGGTGAAAGATGGGACCATCAGATACATGGTCGGCTCAAGGGGTTATGATGTTCTGGGCCAAATTTTACTTTAGTGCTCCCATGTTGGAGTCAGTCTTGAAGTATGAATCATGCAGATGCCAGGGTTTATACAGAACTGTGAGAATAGCCACACAACAGAAGGAAGCTGGAATCCTAGCTTAAACACCATTGCTTATCCAGTTTTTCAACTAAAACTATCCCACAGTTCCTTTCCCTCTTTAAATGAGAACTTTCTCAGCCTCTGGTATTCCTGCCTGTCTATGTGCAAATTTTTCAACCTTCTTGAAACTCCCCTTACTGCTCCAGTGAGTCCAGCAACATCTCCCAGTTAGCCCCAGCTGTTGCCAATAGGAAGACTGCAAGCAGTAGAGGGCATTAGTTAACTCCTGAAATGGAAATGCAAACTCAGTTCCAATTGGCCACTGAGCTCTCTTTTGATTGGCCACTTCTGATTATATTCCAGCCCCAGCCATTTTCAGCCACCCATTAAAACTACCATTATAATTTAAAATACATGTATAATGTAAATCATATTGAGTATAATTATTTATTCACATGGAGCATTCCCAGACACCCAATAGAACTCCTATAACAAAGTGTGCAGTGCAGAAGTAGAAACGTGAAGATCCAGAGCTCAAGCATCCCAAAGCTGTAGAATCAGTGACCATAAGTAAGTGAAAGGTAGTGGTGATCAGTGTGACTCTCTTCTGAGGGGTATTGAGGCATCCATCTGCCAACCAGGCTTGATGTCCAGGGAGGTGTACTGTCTGCCAGATGCCAAAATCTAAGATGTTACGGAAAGTTTGCGAGACTCATCAAGCCTACTGACTACTATCCGATGATGCTCATCCATGTTGGCACAAATGATACCGCTAAGTATCCCTCCAAGCATATCTAGCATGACTTAATGGCTCTGGGAGAGAAGGTGAAGCAGATAGGTAAGCAGGTGATGTTCTCTTCAATCCTCCCAATTGAGGGCAAAGTCCAAGGAAGAGAAGCTCACATGCTGGAGATGAATGCATGGCTGTGTGGATGGTGTCATCAAGAGAGCTTTAGTTTCCTGGACCATGGGATGATTTTCCAAGGGTTGCTGAGCAAAAATAGTGTCCACCTATTCAAGAATGGTCAAAGTGTTTTCCACAGCAGACTGGCTAATCTATTGAAGAGGGCTTTAAACTAGCTTTGTCGGGGATGGGTGAAAAAAGTCCCCAGGATAGTAGAAGTTCTCAGGTAAGTGAAACATGTAATAACTATGTAGAAATGGATAAAAGGGGCAACATCTGGAAAGCAGTGTGCATTAATACCTGTAATATGGGAAATAAGATCCCAGATATTGAGGCTTTAATGACTTGGATATAGTGGTGGTTACAGAGACATGGTTCACAGACAACTATGACTGGGATATAATTATACCAGGCTATACTTTATTTAGGAAAGACAGGGCAGGAAGAAGGGGAGGAGGAGTGGCACTATATGTAAAAAATCATATTAAAGCTACAGAATTACAAGGCTTACAAGGGAAGGAGGAGGCACTGTGGGTTAAACTAGAAAGATAAAATGGGGAATCTGTTTGCATTAGTGTGATATACAGATCTCCCTCACAGAGAGAAGACATGGATGGAGATTTAATAGAAGACATATGCAATATTGCCATGAAAGGAGAAGTGATACTGATAGGTGATTTCAATATGCTGGATGTTGATAGGCGCATCCCTGCTGTAGTGTCATACAGAAGTAGGGAGATCCTGGATTGTCTATAGCAAGAATTATTCCAACAACTGGTAACAGAACCCACACTTGAGGGGGCCATACTGGTCCTGGTGCTTACCAATGGGGAAAGTGTTTCTGATGTTATAGTGGGAGATCATCTCGCAACCAGTGATCACCAGATGGTGTAGTTCAGTATTAGGACTAGGGCTGATTAAGTCAATTCAAAAGTGAGGATTCTAGACTTTAAGAAAGCTAACTTTGCTTAGATGGGACAATACCTTAAGGAGTCATTAGCAGGATGGGAACAGCTGGAGGATATATAAAATATGGGCAAAATTGAAATGGGATATTTTAAGGTTAAAAAAAAACATTTTTGTTAGAAAAGTAAATAAATGTAAAAGGAAAAGGGAGGCCATTATGGTTATCGAAAAAAGTAGCTGAAAATATGAAGAAAAGGAGGGTGACCTTCATAAAATACAAGAGATCACAGAAAGAGGAAGAGAAGCATCAATATTTGGAAAAACGTAGAGATGCTAGGAAAGTAGTCAGGAAAGCAAAGATACAAATAGAAGAAAAAAATAGTCAATGTAGTAAAATAGGGGGACAAGACATTTATCAGATATGTTAGTGAGTGGGAGAAGTGCAAAAGTGGTATTGTCAGCCTCGAGGGTGAAGGGGAGGAATATGTACAAGCTGATGAGGAAAAAGCAGAATTGCTTAACAAATATTTTTGTTCTGTGTTTATAGATGAAGGGCCAGGAGCAGGACCACAGAAAACATCCACAAATAGGAACAATATTGAAAAGGATCTTGAATGATTTTCAGAAGACTGTGTTCATGAGGAATTAGCTAAACAAAGTAGACAAAGTGATGGGGCCGGATGGGATACATCCCAGAGTATTGAAGGAACTTGGGGAAGTTCTAGCGGCTCCACTGTCTGACTTTTTCAATGCTTCATTAGACTCGGGGGTGGACCCAAAGGACTGAAGAAAGGTATATGTGGTCCCTTTACACAAAATCAGAAGTAAGGATGAGATTGAAAACTATAGGCCATTTAGTCTGACCTCTTTGGTGAGTAAATTAATGGAAACACTGCTAAAACAGGGGGCAATGAGGTTTCTGGAGTCCAATAGATTTCAGGATCTGAGGCAGCATGGTTTTACTAAGGGCAGGTCTTGTCAGATAAATCTAATTAATTTCTTTGACTGGGCAACCAGAGAGTTAACCGAGGGAGAACCCTAGATGTGGTGTACTTAGATTTCAGTAAAGCCTTTGACACTGTTCCGCACAGAGAACTTATAAATAAATTGAACATCCTAGGAATAGACCCTAAACTAACTGACCAGCATAGAAATTGGTTGAATGGGAGACAACAAAGGGTACATATAAATGGAGCTAACTCTGAGAAAGATGTAACCAGTGGTGTTCTGTAGAGATCTGCCCTTGGTCCGATTCTTTTTAACATTTTTATTAGTGATATTGCAGAATGGCTGTTAGATAAGGTTTGCCTCTTTGCAGATGATATCAAAATCTAAAAAAGAGTAGACACCTAGGAAGAAGTAGATAATATGAGGAGGGACCTAGCTAAGCTTGAAGAATGGTTGAGAATTTGGCAGCTGAGATTTAACCCTAAAAAATGCAGGGACATGTATTTGGGCTGCAAAAATCTAAGGGAGTGGTACAGAATAGGGAGTGAAGTACTTCTCTCCACAAAAGAAGAGTGGGACCTGGGTGTGATTGTTTCAGATGATCTTAAGGTGGCTAAACAGGTAGAAAAGGCATAGATGAAAACAGAAGGATGCTTGGGTGCATAGAGAGAGGAATGGCCAGCAGGAAGAAAGAGGTAATGTTGACTCTGTATAAGTCTTTGTTGAGACCTCATTTGGAGTATTGTGTGCAATTCTGGAAGCCACACTTTCAAAAGGATATAAACAGGTTGGAGTCGGTGCAGAGGATGGCTACCAAAATCAGTGACTTTGTCATAAGGCATATGCAGACAGAATTAAAGATCTCAATATGTATACTTTGGAGGAAAGGTGGGAGAGAGGAGATATGATAGAGATGTTTAAATAACTTTGTGGCATAAATACACGGGAGAGCCTCTTTCAATTGAAAGCTCTGCAATGAGGGAGCATAGGATGAAGGTAAAAGGTGACGATGCATGGAACAGTCTCCCAGTGGAGGTAATAGAGACCATGACAATATGGGGATTATTCTTTTTTTTTTTAAACTTTTATTTTCATTTTGCAACAAACAAAAGAAACAACACACCAAAGGAAACAAAACAAGTATACAATAAGGAAAAGCAAACCCAATTACCCCCCACCCCCATGCTTCTTCTCTAGCTGATTATGTCAGCATGTGAGCGCTTCCAAACAACAGTGATTATACATCAAAAACAATCAAAAGAGTATCTGCGATACAGAATAATCATGGGACAAAGATATATACAAATTTAGACAGTCAGATGAGAGCATTGAGCAGAATGTACATAGTCATTGAGCATCTTCCATTTAGACCGATGATGAGGAGTCTGAATGGGGGAAGCAAACATACGAGGTATTTGTTCATATTTACTGTAGAGACAGACATGATTCCACCATTCATTGGGGCTCAGCTGAGAGCTATTTTTCCAGTATTTCGTAATTAGGGAAATAGCAATGCCAAGCATAAAGTCCAAAAGGAAGTAAGCCGTTTTTGGAAGAGAGGGGATCCCCGTAGCTGAGCGAAGTCCCACTATCCTCCAAGAAAGGGGCTCTTGAAAGTGCAAAATAGACTGGATACGACCCCAGACCCGACGCCAGTAATACTGTAGTGCGGGGCATTCATACATAACATGAGGTAATGAACCAATGGCCGCATGGCATGTCCAACAACTATTGCCCTGAGTAGTGTTCCATTTGGCTAATCTGTCAGGAGTGTAAAAACACCGGTGGGCTAGAAAGAAGAGTGTCTGAGTGAGTGAGGCGGATCGGGAGACCCGTGTCACTCTACTCCAGACAAGGCTCCATTGCTCCGGGGTCAAAGTCACATGCAATTCTCTCTCCCATGCTTTCTGCGCTATAGGGGTATCTCTAGTTATAGCATTACATAAGGTTTTGTAAAAATTGGATGCTACACCCGGTGAACTATCGATAGAGCGGATAGTCTCCAACCAACCTTGTGTAGGGGAGGCCGATGGCGGGAGCACCTTAGCACTCCGAAGGCAATGCTGAAGTTGCATCAACTGAAAGTAGTGTTTCGCTGGGAGACCAAATTCAATTTGCAATTCACTAAAAGTTTTCCAGCGACCTTCGTGGAACAACTGACTAGGAATCCAAATGCCCCTAGTGTACCAGGGGCTCCACGCCATCGGCTTATTTTGTATTCGAAATCGAGTGTTATACCAAAGTGGGAGCTTGTCTAACGGACAGAGTCGGGAGTCTAAAGAGTGCATAAGATTATTAAAGGCACCTAAGGTGTCTAAAAGCATTGGTGGAAAGTGGGAGTCTGATGGGAGAGTCATACCAGGGAGAAAAGTAAGAGGAATCGGTTTGCAAAGGTCCTCTTCTATGTCTAGCCACACAGGTCTACTCGGTACTGGATCTTCCAGCCAGCGAGCACCTTGTTTGAGAAGAAAAGATTGATGATACTTCAGGAAATCAGGGAATCTGACACCCCCATTTTCCTTATCTGCTTGCAGCTTATGTTTCGCTATCCTAGGTGTCTTGTTTTGCCACAAGTATCTAGTCAGAAGGCCCTCTATATCTTTATATATACGTCGAGGGAAGAGACAGGGCAACATTTCTAAGATATAATTCACTTTCGGAACAATCATCATTTTTATGGTTTCTAATCGACCCCACCAGGTAAGTGTTAAAGGAGTCCAGCGGTGAGTAAGCGCCCGGACTTTAGAGGTTAAGTCTTTGGCATTGAAGGAGATAGTGTCTTCCAAAGGAGAACAATAGTGAACCCCAAGGTATTTGACCATGCGAGGTTGCCATAAAAAGGGGAAGGGTTGCATATCTGCCTGATGAAGCAAAGGATTTAATGGAAAGGCTACCGACTTGGTCCAATTTATCTTATAACCGGACAGTTGTGAGTATTTACCAATTTGCTCTAGGACAGCCGGTACTGAGTCTATAGAGACAAAAAGCATAAGGTCATCAGCATACGCTGAAATTTTGATTTCCCTATGGGTGAAGGGGACTCCATGAATCTCTTCCGATTGCCGGATTAGTAAAGCCAAGGGTTCAAGTGCAAGATCGAAGAGAAGTGGAGACAGTGGGCATCCCTGGCGAGTGCCGCGTTGAAGGGGAAAAGGCTGAGACTTTAAAGCATTGGCACATATACTGGCTGTAGGCTGTGCGTACATGGTGCGAAGACAACGGAGAAAACCTTCCCCGAATCCGTACCAGCGGAGGACTGCAAACAGGAAGGGCCACTCTAAGCGATCAAAGGCCTTCTCAGCATCAAGTGAGAGGCCAACAAATGGGCGATCAAGATTAACTGCGGTAGTCAGTACATGGCATAGAGTCCGAGCATTGTCAGCAGTTGATCTACCAGGAATGAAACCGCATTGATCTGGGTGTATTAAGGTAGGCATCCTATCCGAGAGCCGAGTAGAGAGAATGGTGGCAAATATTTTATAGTCCGCGTTTAGGAGGGAAATTGGACGATAATTAGCTGTTAGTTGCGGGTCTCTCCCCTCTTTCTCAAAAACTACTACATTTGCCATTGAAAAGGACCCAGTAGGAGAACCCTCCTCGGCCAGAGCAGAAAAATAAATTTTCAAAACCGGAGCTAAGTCAGCGTGAAAAGTTTTGTAGAATTCAGCAGGGAGACCGTCTGGGCCTGCGGCTCGACCTGAGGCACATTTCTTGATAGCAGAATGAATTTCTGAGACAGTAAATGGTGTGTCCAAGGCCACTCTATCTTCGTCAGATAGGGTCGGTCTTTGTACCCCTGAAAGTAAGCGTTCAAATACATCTGGCTCAAAATCACATTCAGATTGATAAAGCCGAGTATAAAAATCACGAAAGAGTTCTAAGATTTCGGTATCTTTAGTGACCAAGCCCCCCCCGACGGATTACGGAGGGCGGTAACACGCTTGGCTTCTTTTTGACCTTTTAGGGCATTTGCTAATAATTTGCCAGCACGATTATTTTCCCGATAATATAGCCCTTGTTGTGATTCAATATTTTTAACAGCAGCAGTGTACAAAAGCTGATTGTATTGAAAACGCAAGCGTTGTAAACGGAGTAAAATACATGGGTCAGTACGGGACGTGAGGAGACGCTCCCCAGCTTGTATCTGCTGCTCTAGAATCAGTAAATGCTGCTTTCTTTGTTTCCCCTGCCGAATTTGATAGCTAGTTATAGTGGCGCGGATAGATGCTTTAAAACCCTCCCACCAAGCCCAGCTCGCTGTGTCATGGGGTGAGTTAAAATGAAAATAATCTTGGATAGCGGCCTTTATATCAACCTGAAAATCCTTTTGACCCAGTAGGGATCTATCAAAAAACCAAGCTCGGGGAGAATCGTCCCGCGCAGTGACACGTAATGATAAAGATATGGCAGCATGATCTGAAATATGGAGAGGATGAGTCCTAGTCGTGTCTACTTGAGAAATCAGTGCTTTGGAAATGAGAAAGAAATCTATTCTAGATTGGGAGTGATGGGGGGCAGAAAAGAAAGTGAACTCTAAGTCGGAGGGGTGAAGCAGCCTCCATATATCTACCAGCGCAAGGTCTTGCATCAGAGCTGTAAGGGTAGCAAGACTCTTGGGTGGACTACTCGTTCTAGGCGGCTGTCTATCTATCAGAGGGTCTAACACTTGATTAAAATCACCACCAAGTATTAATGGAGTATTGGCAGAGGCCTGTGCCAACTGCGCAATACTTGCATAGTAAGCAGGGTTGTCCACATTCGGGGCATAAATGCAAATACATGTAAATTCACTATCTCCAACCTTAAGATGTACGCGGGCCCATCTACCCTCCTTGTCAGCGCTAGTATCAATTACAGTAGCTTGCAAAGATTTCTTAACCAGAATGGCTACCCCGCACCGTTTGGAAACGGCGGGAGAATAGGCAGCCACCATGTAAGGCTTAACATTGAGTTTCAGTGTTTCAGCAGAGTTTAAGTGCGTTTCCTGAAGAAACGCTAAATCAGCATGCTCATGGCTAAGATAGCTAAGGATTTTCTTTCTCTTGATTGGACTATTAATGCCCTTTACGTTGAGTGATAAGATTTTACATAAAGCCATTCAGACAAGTTAAAAATTCTGAGCATGATAGCGCACATAATTTCACAATGTCCCTCATATTGACTGTATCTGGCTGTACATATGGCAGAAAAGAAAATAAGCTTAGATAATACAATGAAGCGCCCCACATGAAAAAAGAAAAACCGCAGCGCGGTAGAGAAGAAGCAGAACCCCAAAAATTACTGGCGACCATGTGTCTGCGGGGAGAAGCCCCAGAGAAGGCCGAAATTGAAAAAACACATAACCTGTAGGACTGTGCGTGCTCCGAATCCGACCGAGGCACACATCATGGAGGGATAGGAGACCACACAACAAAAGTCATAGAAAGAAAGAAAGAAAGTCCAGGCAGTCTCTGTACTGAACTATGACCGCCGCATCGGGCCCTTCAAAATGGCGGACAGAGTCGGCAAATAAAAGTCCAAGTCGTTGGATTAGCGCATCTGCTCTGCTTCTTTGGAGTCTAAAAATGTTGATAGTAGATCAGGATCTTCGAATGTCCTGGTTTGGTTGTGGAGAGTCACTCGGAGCTTCGCGGGATACAACAGGCCAAAGCGAGCCTGTAGCTGTTGAAGTCGAGGGCGAAAAGCAAGGAGTTTCTTCCGTCGGTCGACTGTAGGCTTTGCCAAATCAGGGAAGAAGGAGACTTTGTGACCTTCAAATTCCAAATGATGGTTCGCCCGGGCAGCATTTAAAATTTGTTCCACTTGTTGATATCGTAGTAAGCGAAAGATAATAGGCCGGGGGGTCGTTCGGTTGAGCGCCATGTGGGTAGGAACACGGTGTGCTCGATCGATTTCCAGTTCTTTATGAAAGGTGATCTTCAGCAAGGAAGGAAGAGTTTTGAGCAGGAATTCTCTCATATCTCCCGCTTCCACCCCCTCCGGTATTCCAATGAGCCTCACATTGTTGCGACGGGCTCGATTATTGCTATCTTCTAACTCCTTTTGAAGATTCTGTATCTGGCGCTCAGCCTTGTCCAGTGTGCCCAAGCGCACCGCGTGCGAGTCGAGGACCCCCGCCATATTGTCCTGCCGTAATGAGAGACCTTCAAGTCGGTCCTGGAGCACTCCAAAGTCTTCTCGCAGGGCTCTAAGCGCTTCTCCATTGGACTGCACCAATTCCTTCACGCCGCGTATTTCCTCTAAAATCTCCAGGTGCATTTCGGGGTTCTCCCGAAATGGAACCATCTTCTGTGGGGAGGACACCTCTGTTTTGGAGCGTTTTCCGTGAGAAGAAGAAGGAGACCCGAAGTCCAAGCGCGCTGGTTTATGGGCCGCCATCCCCCCCGAGGTACCCCGGTCAGCCCGGAGCGAAATAGTAAGTTTGTATAGGTATTATGTCAGGATTCTAAGTAGGCCTCTCGGGAGCTTCAGCGCGAAGCGTCTTACCCGCTGGACATCAGGCTCCGCCCCCCATATGGGGATTATTCTGAGGCTATTCATGGCGGCTGTTTGCTCCGACTAACTTCCCCACCAGTTGTGCAGGGAAGTTAGTCGGGGCAGGGAAGAGAAGACCCGGGGGCAGAGAATGGGCGGGCAGTGAGTGATTGCAGGCCCCGGACGTAAGGGCCGATTCTGATGTTGGCCCTGTACATCCAGGGCCGGTAAAATGTCAGGGGAAGTTATTCCACCTCTTGGATGGAATAACTTTCCTGTACGTGTCTTTTCGGCAGCCCCAGGGCATGGAAGGTGCTGGGGAGGGGGAGCTAATTCCCCGCAGCCCAACCCTGGTTTTATGAGGCCGGATCGGGGGATCGGGCTGCAGGGAATTAACTTTTTAGCAGGCGGCCGGCATCGCGGCATTTAAATGGAGCCACGGCACCGTGGCACCATGACGCCATGGCGTCGCGGCTCCATTTAAATGCCCAGACTGAGTTAGTCGGGCTTTGCTGTATGTGCAGGCTGGGACTGAATCTCAGTCCCAGCCTGCACATACAGTGCTGTTCACGATTCTGATCCCGCGGGGCTAGACATGCCCTGCGGGATCAGAATCGCGATCTGCTTTGTACGTCTGGCTTAGCCCGGACATACAAAGGAGATCTACCTCTGGGACAGAATCGGGCCCTATGTGAATTCAAGAAAGCATGGGACCAACACAGAAGATCTCTAAAGGAAAAAAACAGACTATAGTAGTTGTCATGGAAGGGCAGACTGGATAGGCCATATGGTCTTTTTCTGCCATCATGTGTCTATGTCTAAGTTTCACTTTTACAGCTCAAGACTGAAAAAAAAGCCATTTCAAATTCTGGTGTCATATCAGTGGCATTAACACAAACCAAAATCTCTACTCTCCTGGTCACAGACACTATGGGACGTGCAGCCTCACAAGCTGTCCTGCCCCTATGCCCCCTCAGGCGCTCCCCGCATGGCTAGAGCAGCAGTACAGGGAGAGACGGCAGGGGACGGGAAGGGGCAGAGTCTGAGTGGAGCAGGGCGGACTGAGGTGGCAGGACATACAGGGCCGATTCCGGTCACGGCCCTGTACGCCCTGTGGGGTCAGGGGGAACATGCTGCTTATTCTACCTCGAAGGTTTAATAAGCAGCACAAACTGGGCGATTGGGGCCGGATCCCCCCCACCGGTGCCAGCACCAGGTATGAATAGGTTCACGCACCCCATCCAGGCCCCAGTTGCCCAGCCGTGGGTCAGGACGTGGGGAAAAAGAGGGCCGGCGCTGCGGGAGACAGGGGAGCCTGCGAGGAGGATGTCACTGCAGGCATGCAGGAGCGTGTCGGTCCGTCCTCGGGCCCAATTCTGTATGCTGTGGGAACATTTTGCTCCCGCAGCACAGAATTGGATCCTAACGGGACGTCTTGCCAGGGGCTGTCTAGACATCCCGGATGTGCCCCTGATAGAATCGGGCTCTACTGTATGTGAAGTCACACAAAACCTTGTAAATAGAGGCTCAGAAGCTTACCATACCATAGCAGCAGCAAGTCCAAGAACTCAAACTGCATCAACCCTACCTATGAAAAGTCAGCACTGCAAAATACCAACATACCACCTCTAGTTAGGAAAAAAGAATGAGCTGTACTGCTACAGATTCCTACACAGAGCCTATATGCCAACAGCATCCTTCACCTTGGGGACAATGGAAAACACAAGACTACCAACTAGTAAAGAAAATGAAACTACAAATTAGAAACAAATATGCAGACAAAAAATTGAAATAGATCCTCTCCTTAAAAATAACAGACTTTGTGAAGAGTAGAACATTGCAGAAAGAGTAACAGAAATTCATTTCCTCCTATTTAGAACAAAATGCACTTTTCAGAGCTGACATATTTCATTATCTAAAACTGCAAATAATTTTTGGGTACCTTTGTTATCTAAATATTCAATTTTTTCCAATCGCATTAGTCCTGGTCTCTCTTTATGGTTTTCTCCGAAGTCCTTTTCCAGGGTCTCATTTCCATTTTATGTTTCTTTAATCTCCCTGCCTTCTTCCTCTCTCCCACCCCATCTGTGACATTGGTCCTTCTGTTTCATTTTTTTAATAATTTCTTTTAACTGCCTTTTATTTACCTATATCTACCTATTCTTACTTCCATAATTCTCCCATTCCCCACCTCTATCTCATGCCTTCCTCAATCTCCTATTCCCCTGTCTTTTACCCACATTCTAGTTCCCATTTCCACCCTTGACCCTCATCCCTTCCCTACCCTCATCTACTTTCCTCCACCTCGCATCCCCTTACCAACTCCACCTCCCCTCTATACCTAGAGTCCTTTTTTATGCCTTACCCCTTAGCAGGCTCTCATTTCCTCTTTTACTTCCTCTATTTCCACCATCTCTCATGTCCTTCAAAGACCTGTTCTTTTCCTGTGTCTCTCACTCTTGCCATACTCTTCTGTCCCTTTCAACTGTCTCCCAACCTCTCCTCAAATCCTCTAAATCCTTCAGACCGTCTCCCCTTCCCATCTTTCTGCACTCAGCCTCACAGCCCTACTCATATTTATTTATTTTATTGTAGCATTTCTTCTGCCACTATAGGCACAAAAATGGCACCATAGGGGTTTACAATAAAATTAGCCATCAATGGAACATAATACAGACATATGCCAAAAAGATAAAGAATCAATAAGGTTAGGTGTGAATAGCACAACATAATCAATCTGGCAGCAAAAATAAGACTGTACACATTGGGGATAATAATAACAATAAAAAGCCTTACCTGCATTAAAGGTAAGCAGTGTAAGTTTTTCCAAAGAAGCAGGTTTTTAGCATTTTCTTAAACGTTTGCTGGGAACTCTCAAAATACATATTTGGGGAGAATGAATTCCAAAGTTGGGGGCATTACAGGAAAAAGTAGCTGATCCAATCCATTCATCACTTAATTGTCGTTGTCCTCCTAATCCCTGCTCAACTTTTTGGTTCTTGCTGTTCTCCCAGCTAATCCCCACTTCCACCTTATCCAAACCCTGAGTTCCCACTCACAATCCCACCCCAGCTCTGAGTCCCCACTTACATTCTCAATATCCAGCCAATTCTAGAGAGTCTGTCTACTTCTAGCCTCCCACCTAGTCTTAGAGTCTCCATCTAAGTCCATGTATTTGCTTTCCCATATCCACATGTCCCCAGTATCTTCCCTCCCACCTCATTCTCCCCTTCCACAGCATTTTCCCACCTACTTCCTCTCCATTTACCATATCTTTCTTCCTCCTCAGTCCAGCATCCATCCCTATGCCCAACTCTCTCCAACTTTCCCTGCATTTGTCCTTGATTCTTCTTCATCTCCACAGTATTTGTCCTCCTCTCTCTCTTCTCACTCCTTTAGCATGTGTCCCTTTCTCCCAGCTTCTACAAGCATCTTTGACTTTTTCTAGCCCCAGTATCAGCTGTAGCCCAGCCCTGCAGTCCCATGTCATCCCCGCTTCCAGTCTTAGCCCCCTCTCCCATCCTTAACCTTCTTCCATTCCTAGGCCCCATCCAACATCAGTCCTCTTCCATCCCAGAAGGTTTTAGATATGAGTACAAGCACTTCCTGTTTATCACAGGAATATGAAGTGCCTGTTCTCACATTTATCACCTACCAAGGAGCCAACCAATAGCTTAGCCCTCAGCATCACTGATGCATAAAGGGTCTCCCAAGATGGACAAGTCTCAGCTGAGGTGCCAGACCAAGATAAACCACCCATCTGGGCAGCAGCAGAATGGGACAGTGTTGGTGGCGGAGGATCACATTTCTGTGACAACAGCAATAACACTAAAATTAAACTGCACAGCAGAAAGGCCTGGCAATCTACTTCCATATCTTGCCATGAAAACCCAGTGGATAGTCACAACAAAACAAATTGCACTATAGTGCTGGACAATGAGACCCCCCAGGTTGGAAGGCACTCAACTGGCTACTGGGGAGGAGCTGAAGACTTTTCAGAGTAAAGCCAGCATTTATGATGTGGTTAGATCAAAGCCCTCGGGATGTCTGACTGCTGATGTAACTGTGCATGAAATGAGAGTCAGAAGCTGCAAAGATGTCTAACATATTGGGACATGGAAAGTACAAAGCATGAACCAAGGGATGTTGGAAGTGGTCAAGAATGAAATGTAATGTGTACAACTCAATCTGTTGGGTGTCAGCGAACTGAAATGGACTGACATCGGGCACTTCGCATCTGATGATAACATCGTCTACTATGCTGGAAATGAAAGGCAAAGAAGAAATGGTGTTGCATTTATAATTAAGAAGAAACTTGCAAGAACTGTAATGAAAATACAATGCAATCGGTGAACGCTTAATTTCTATTTGTCTACGAGGAATGCCCATCAACACAATTATAATTCAAGTATATGCCCCAATAACAGCAGCAGAAGAGGATGAAGTTGATGAGTTCTATGAACAAGTACAAGCTGAAATTGACAGAACACGCAAACAGGATATCCTGGTGGTCATGGGTGACTGGAACGCAATAGTTGGCAACAAAGAAGAAGGCAAAGTGGTTGGAAAATATGGACTTGGCAACAGAAATGAAGCTGGAGAAAGACTGATAGAATTGTGCAAGACCAAAGATCTATTCATCTCAAACACCTTTTTCCAGCAACACAAGCGGCAACTGTACACAGGGACTTCTCTCAATGGATTGTATAAAAATCCCCAATGGATTGTATAAAAATCAAATTGACTACATCTGTGGAAGTCAATGGTGGAAAAGCCCTATAACATTAACAAAGACAAAACCTGGAGCTGGCTGTGGTACAGATCACCAACTACTAGTATGCAAACTCAAGCTAAAGTTGAAAAAGAGCAAGCCACTAAAAATATGACCTTGAAAATATATCACCGGAGGGAGAGTGGTGGAGGCAGTGCAAAGGTCCGGAGGCATCAGGCTTCACTTCCGCCGGCCCCGACGTCATCGGGGGCCCTTTCAAAAGCCGCACAGCTGATTTGCAGCCCTGGGAGAGTAGTGGAGGCAGTGCAGAGGTCCGGAGGCATCAGGCTTCACTCCCGCCGGCCCCGACGTCATCGGGGGCCCTTTTAAAAGCTTAGTAGGCCAGGCGCAGCCGGAGGCGCCAGTCGGGGCAGCGATATAAGGGGCTAGATACAAGGGGCATATCAGGCCCCTTGGGAGCCCCTTGGAGCCATGCAGGAGAGCGGGAGAGCAGGCTCAAGTGCTGCGTTTTTCAGCTGCTGGATAGATGGGTAAAAGAAAAAAGAAGATTTTGCCGGTGGAGCAAAATGAGGTTGCTGTTGGACCCATGGACAAACATGTTAAGGTAGTGACTAACACCAATGTATCACTTGACCCTGACTTTCTCGTTCTTCGCCCGTCCCCGGTGTCTCTGAGCTCCCCGGACAGGTCACCACCTTCTCCTCCAGTATATGTATCTCCACCTTTGTCCGCCTTTAAGGGCACTCAGTTTCAGCAGAGTACCCCGATAGATGCTGGGGAAAAGCTGAAACCAGTAATATGGGTGCCCGTTCCGGATGAAGCCAGGGTGGTCCCGAATGATCAGGTCACCCTGGCAGATATTTGGAAAGTGATAACCCGTATTGAAAACACCTTGGTGCCCACTGTAATATAACTTTGTGGTTTCTCTTCTGAGATTACCACCAGGTTGTCTGAAGTGGATAATAAGGTTGAGAGTATTTCCACACAGGTTGCTAAGTGTGAAAGCCAGTGTCAGGCCCTTGCAGTTGTTAATACCTCTCATATAAAGGAAAGTTTGTATGTGCACAATAAGATGGAACAGTATGACAACATGTTTCGAGCAAAGAATGTTAGATTGTTGAATTTTCCCTTTCCTCATTTGCTTTCTGCTGAAATTTTACTGAGAAAGTATTTCAAAGAGGTCTTGGGATTAGCTTCGGCTGATTCCATTGTTCTCTCTAAGTTATATTATCTAACTGGTAAGAGGTTGGCTACAGGTTCTCTGTCTGGGTTTGATGAGGTTAGGGGCCTGGATGCCCTGGACCTTACCAAATTCCTAGAGGACTCTAAGGATAATATTCCCTCTAGAGCCACTTTGGTGGTATCTTTTCTTTCAGACCAGGATAGAATGTTTGTTTTTCGTAGTTACTTTAAGAACATGTCAGTTCTGTTTTGTGGTGCTAGAGTTCAAATCTTCCCAGATATTAGTAGAGCGACTCAGATTAGGAGACAGGCCTTTTCGGCTCTTAAACCTAGGTTGCTCGCTATTTCTGCTACTTTTTTTCTTAGATACCCTTGTAAATGCTTGTTTTCGTTTCAAGGTTCAAAGTTTGTCTTTCTTGATCCCTCTCAGCTTGAGGTATTTCTTTCTGACAAGGAACGACCTGGAAATTAGTAACTGGAGGTGGGTGGGTTAAGTTTGTATGCTGCCAGTTAATTTAGAATTCGCTCTATCTTGTTTCCTTGTGCTTTTTTCTCTTTTTTATGTATCTCCCCATATTGTGGGCTATGATGATGTATTGCTTTTTATTGTGTGCTTTGGTTAATACTTGTTTCTATTTTGCTTGTATGAAACATCTATAGTTTCTTTATGCTTGCTTTGTAAGTTTGTTTGAAATTCTAATTTTAAAAAAATATATATATATATATCACCGGAATTTAAAGACTACTTGCAAAATCAATTTGCTGCTTTAGATGCAAATAACAGAGCTCCAGAAGAGTTATGGGATGACATCAAGGTTGTGTTGGAAGAAAGTGAGAAATCTCTACAAAAGGTGAAAAAGCAAAAATGGGCAATATGGATGACCAAAGAAATTCTGAAAATTGCCCAGAAACGCAGAGAAACAGAAGCCAGAGAAGAAAGAGATGCAATCACAGAACTCAACAGAGATTTCCAACATGCAGCAAGAAAAGACCACGAGAAGTATTACAATGATGCATGCAAGGAAACAGAAGCAGAAACAGTTAGAGGAAGAACAAGATCAGCTTTCCTAAAGCGATGAGAGTTAAAGAAAAAATTCCAGCCTTGAATTGAATGTTACAAGATGCTCAAGGATCCATGTTGAATGATGCTGAGAAGATCATGAACAGGTGGAAAGGATATACAGAGTTAAGGAGTGGCCTAGTGGTTGGGGCAAGGTACTACAGGCCGGAAGGTCGGTGGTTCAAATCCCACTAGAGGACAGCAACCTTGGGCCGGAAGGACTGGGGTTTCTAGTCCCGCAGGTGCTCCTTGTGATCTTGGGCAAGCCACTTAACCCTCCATTGCCCATGTTCCCTGTAAGTATTAGTGTATGTGTCTCATATCCCCTCGTGTTAAATGTATCCCCCAACTGCTTTGACCCAGTGAAAAGCGGGATATAAATGCAGCTAAATAAATTATATGATAAAGATCAAGTGGACCAACAGCCGTTTGAACCTGTACTTTATGATCCGGAACCATTGGTGATGAAAGAAGAAGTCGAGCAGCATTGAAAGCCTTATCAAAGAACAAAGCTTCAGGCTTTGATGACATTTCCATTGAAGTATTACAGCAATCTGATGCAGCTGTTACCATACTTACAAGGCTCTGCCAGGAAATTTAGAAGACAACATCATGACCAACTGACTGGAAAAGATCTGTGTTTATGCCAGCATTAAAGAAAGGTGATTCAACTGACTGGAAATTATCTCACAATCGCTGTGATCCCACATGCCAGCAGGATTCTACTGAAGATTTTTCAGCAGAGACTACAGTGCCTTATCAAAGTATTCATCCCCTTGGTTTTTGTCCTGTTTTGTCGCATTACAAAAATGTTCAAATAAATAAATAACCTGGAATGAAAATGGAGGTTCATTTGGATGTTAGGTAATGGACCTAACAATATAGTCTAAATTGGTGAAGTGAAATGACAATAAAATACCTTGTATATATTTTAAAAAAAAGTAAAAACTGAAAAGATGTGAGTGCATATGTATTCATTCCTTTTGCTATAAACCCCCTAAATAAGATCTGGTCCAACCAATTAACCTCAGAAGTCACATAATTAATTGATTAGGATCCACCTGTGTGCAATCAGTGTCACATGATCTGTCACATGATACCTGTTCTGAAAGGCCCCTAACTCTCCATCACCACTAAGCAAGCAACATGAAGACCAAGGAGCACTCCAAGTGGGTTAGAGACAAAGTTATGGAGAAGTATAGATCAGGGTTGGGTTATAAAAAAATATCCCAAATTCTGAATATCCCACAGAGCACCATTAAATCCATTATTTTATTAGAGTCTCTTTTATACCGCGCTATTCAGCATCAGTGCGGTATACAATGAACAATAAAATACACATTTCCGATGGTACTTTGTGTTTACAGTTGAACAGGTAATGCAACTTGGATAACAGGGTAACTATTTACAATTTAAGACATAATTGGGAACTCTTTTGACTTCAGTCAAGGGGGTTCTGAGAGGCTTGTGAGGATGGTGCAGCGTCCACATTGGCTTCTGGATAAAACTGGAGGAAGAGGTGAAGTTTTAAGGCCTTTCTGAACTGAAATAAGTCCTGGATTGATCGGATGCCGTGAGGGAGGCTGTTCCAGTACCTTGGTGCGCAGAAATTGTAGGCCCTGCCTACTGTTGCCTTGGTGCATTGTGTTATTAATTTTGGGACTACCAGGGTGTTAAGTGTTACTGACCTTCTGTCCCTATTGAGAGGAGTTGTCTGGATTAGTTCAGTCAATGATGCCGACGAAAGCCCTTTAATAACCTTGAAGGTAAGTAGTAAGGTCTTGTAAGTGATTCTACCTTGTATCGGGAGCCAGTGGAGATGTTTTAGAATGGGTGTGACATGGTCTTTCCTAGAAGCGCCATGTAGAACTCTTGCTGCGGCATTCATTGCAAGTTGAAGTGGATTTAAGGTGGCTTGAGGGAGACCTTGCAGGATTGAATTTGCATAATCAAAATGCGGTATGATTAGTGCCTGATAGATGGTTCTGAAATCGTCAGGTGCAAGCAGGGATCTTAGATGTCTAAGGGATCGGATTTTATGGTATACCGCTCTTACAATGTTTCCTATGTGCGCCTTCATATCCAAGTGCTGGTCTAAGGTCACGCCAAGGTATCTGATAGTGGGCTTGGTCTGGAGATCTGCATCCTTCACTTTTATGAAAGATGGAGCAGTGAAGTTTTGATTCCTTGTAATAAATAAAACCTCCGTTTTCTTGTGTTGGATCCTAAGGTTTTGGGATTGCAGCCAGTTAGAAACTTCATTTATGCAGTTTGTTATAGGTGTGAGGTTGGGTTTCTCTGTTGCAAAAGGCATGTATAACAGCACGTCATCAGCATAAATAAGGCAGTTAACACTGAAGGACCGGATTAGGTTGTAGATAGGCTGCATGTATATATTGAACATCAGGGCGGAGAGGGAGGACCCTTGTGGAACACCTTGCTTTTGGTGGAACGGATCAGATGATGTATCGCTGGATCGTACCTGCTGCCATCTATCAGAAAGGTAGGACATACACCACTCAAGTGCTTTATCGGTGATTCCCTTCTCCTTGAGTCGTTCAAGGAGGCACTCATGGCTAACGGAGTCAAACGCTGCTGCAATGTCTAGGAAGACAAAGACGAACCCTTGGCGGATGTTGTCAATGCCTGTTATTATGCTACTGAAGAGTGTGGTGAGAAGTGTTTCAACACCATGGGCTTCTCTAAAACCGTGCTGACATGGGTCCAGTGGTGCGTTGGTATCAACATGATCTTGGATTTGTCTTTGAACTTCCTTTTCCATTATTTTTGCCAGAAACGGTATACTTGATATCGGTCTATATGATTCAGGCTTCTGAGGGTTGAGCTTGTTGTTTTTTAGTAAGGGTCTTATAGATGTGCGCTTGAGGATACTTGGGAAAGCTCCTGTAGTGAAAGATTGTTCCATGAGTCTAGATATGAAGGGACTGAAGTCGGTCCGAAGTTCTTTAATCCAGAACGCTGGGCATGGATCAGTTTGGGCGGTAGTCATGTTGATGCCAACAATGGTGTCCTCAATGCGTTGTTTGGATGGTATTGAGAAGATGGTGAGTGGTGTTTGGTCGTATGGTTCAGGGATAGTGCTAGGTGATGAGTTGTTATTGATCTTGCAGAGTTTGGATTGCAGATAGTCGGCGAATGTTTGAGGGTGGATATCGCTTATTTGCTCTGAGGCAGGTTCGTTTGTCAAACGCTTGACGAGAGCAAACAGGTCGTGTGGTTTGTTCAGAGATCTTTTTAGTATGTCTGTGTGATAACGCCTCATGGTTTCTGTCACTGAGGTGCGATGTGCTTCGAGATGTGAGTTATATGCATTCCGGTCTTCATCTGAGCGTGAGCGACGCCATCGTCTCTCGAGTTTCCTTAGTGTTGTGCGTGAGGTTTTTAGCTCAGCTGAATACCAGGTTGTAGAGTGACGCTTCCCTTGGAGTTTGTTAGTTGATGGACATACTGCGATTGAACTGAGTGTTTTATTCCAATCGGAGACTAAATTGTCAAGGTTGAGTGCCAATGAGGTAGTTAGTGGGAGTGTTGTTTTTAGGATTAGGTCTTTGTCGAATGGTTGGAACCTTCTCGGAGGGGAGCTGGGATGGCCGCTCACTCTTTTTTCTTCATTTTGGCCACAACTAGGAAGGGGAACTTGGAATAAGATTAGCTTGTGATCCGACCATGGAACTGAAGTGATTGATAGATCAGGGATAGATGGTGCATTGAGGGATGTCTCAGTTGTGAATATTAAATCTAGAATGCCTCCTTTGACATGGGTTGAATCTTTGATTAATTGGCTGTATCCTAAATCCTGCATGGCTCCATGAAAAGCTGATGCATGGGAGACCTGCAGTGAGGGTAGATTGAAATCTCCTAGCACCCAACTTGATGAATGTGGGTTCTGGGTTTTGGAGGCCAAGTCAATTATTGATAGGGCGTCTGGGTCGGCTGATGGAGCTCTGTATAGTAGATTAAAAGAGCAGCACTTATTTGCTATAGAGATTGAGTCCAGGAGTGGTGAGCTGGTTGTGTCTCTTAGATTAAACTGAAGGTCAGATTTGATAATGGCGAGAACACCTCCTCCTCTTTTGTCATTTCTGTGACATGTATGGATTGAGAAATTAGAGGGTAGTAGTTGGTTGAGTAGCACATTGTCATCACAAGAAAGCCATGTCTCAGTGATCAGTAATAGGTCGAGGTTGTGTAGTGAAATCATGTCTGAGATGACCGGCTATTTCTTGCGAACCGATCGGGCATTTATCAGTGCGCATCTCAGATGTTGGGGAAGTGGGTTTACTTCCTGTTTCTTTTTCTTGTTATGTTGTAATGAGATGAGTAGAAGATGGTGGTGGGGAGTTCGGCTAGTTTCTCTTGTGCTGTAGAAGGGGGCGTCTTGCCACCGTCTTCTATAATTGTGTATCATTGGTATATGCTTGTGGCTAGAGTGTAGACTAGTAACGTTACCTAGTCCTAAGACAAGGAGATAAAGGGCAATTGTAAAAGAACAAGATAAGGCCATTTTGTGTGTATGGAATGGAAGTGGTCAAAGGTGAAGTTTTGGTTGGTAACTATGTCAGAGAATAATTGGAGATGACAGAATACAATATACAATATACCATAAGCAGTAGGTGCCCATCTACGGTTAGATTTAAGGCCTATGTTCTGGTGATTACAGCTTCGTTGTTTGAGAGAGTAAATATTTACTTGCGTTTTCGTGATCGATGTCAGCCTGATGAAGAGTGGCCTCCGTCAGTGGCCTTCGCCTAAGGGCCACGCCAAAGGGCCCTCTAGCGAGGCCCTCAGGCGCGGGCCCACCAGGCGCGGGCCTGCCTGAAGGCAGCTGCTTTTTAAATGTAGCAGGCTCCTCTCCCTCTCAGGATAACAAAACAGAAAGAATATGGTACCACTACAAACCTGAAAAGAGAAGGCCACCCACCAAAACTCACAGACCGGGCAAGGAGGGCATTAATCAGAGATGCTACAAAGACACCAAGGATAACACTGAAGGAGCTGAAAACATCCGCAGTGGAGATGGGAGTATCTGTCCATAGGACCACTTTAAGCCATACACTCCACAGAGTGGAGCCTTATGGAAGAGTGGACAGAAAAAAGCTATTGCTTAAAGAAAGAAATAAGAAAACACATTTGGAGTTTGCACAACAGCATGTAGCGGACCTCCTAAACACATGGAAGAAGGTTCTCTGGTCAGATGAGATGAAAACTGAACTTTTTGGCCATCATGGGAAACACAATGTGTTGTGCAAACCCAACACTTCCCATCACCCCATTCCCACAGTGAAACATGGTGGTGGCAGCATCATTCTGTGGGGATGTTTTTCATTGGCAGGAACAGGAAAACTGGTCAGGATTGAAGGAATGATGGATGGCACTTAATACAGGGCAATTCTTGCAGAAATCCTGTTTCAGTCTGCCAGAGATTTGAGAATGGGATGAAGGTTCACTTTCCAGCAGGACAATGACTTAACATACTGGAGGTTATTCTGTGCAGGATGTCCATCCCCGCTATTCGTGCTGGCTACTGCCCCTGACTAACTTCCCCGCCGGTTGTGAAGGGAAGTTAGACGGGGGCGAGGAATGGGTGAGACGGGGGCGAGGAATGGGTGGCCCGGGGGCGGAGTCTGGGCGGGCAGTGGGCGGTCGCTCGCCCTGGACATACAGGGCTGATTCTAATGTCAGCCCTGTATATCCAAGGCCAGTGACATGTGTGGGGAAGTTATTCCACCTCGGAGGTGGAATAACTTCCCTGGACGTGTCTTACTTCAGAGGTGGAATAACTTCCCTGGATGTGTCTTACTTTTAATGCCGGGGAACAGATGAGGCAGGGGGGCCAGGGGACATTCCCTGCAGCTTGACCCTAGACTTAGGAGGCCAGATCGGGGGTTGGGCTGCAGGGAGTAAACCCCTTTTTCAGGTGGCCGGCATCGCAGCTGTTCAATGGAGCCGCGGTGCCATGGTAATATGATGCCATAGCACCGCGGCTCCATTGAGAAGCCTTGACTGAGTTAGCCGTTGTCAGTCCTACACATGCAGGCCAGACTGAATCGCAGTCCTGGCCTGCATATGCAGGAATGTTCGCGATTCTGATCCCGCAGGGCTAGATGTGCCCCCCAGGATCAGAATCGTCATCCCCTCTGTGTGTCCGGTTCAGACTGGACGCACAGAGGTGATCTACATGCGGGATGGAATCGGGCCCACTGCTAAAGCTGGTTTAAAGGGAAACATTTAAATGTCTTGGAATGGCCTAGTCAAAGCCCAGACCTCAATCCAATTGAGAATCTGTGGCATTACTGGAAGATTGCTGTATACCAACGCAGCCCATCTAACTTAAAGGTGATGGAGCAGTTTTGCCTTACGAAATGTGTGAAAATCCCAGTGGCTAGATGTGCTAAGCTAATAGAGACATACCCCAGGAGACTTGCAGTTGTAATTGCAGCAAAAGGTAGCTCTACAACGTATTGACTTTGGGGGGTGAATACATATGCACACTCCTGCTTTCAGTTTCTTTTTGTCTTAATTATTGGTCTCCTCGTTCTGTGAAGACCAGATTTATAGAACACCAGAGTCAGCCCCCTTGGTGTTCCTTTGCAAAGTGCAAATCCATTATTTTGAGGACCTTCAGTGGTTTATTAATGAACAGATTCAGGTATCAAACAGGGGTGCTGATAGATTAGCTACCCTAGTCAGAGAGAAAAATATTGGATTTTTGAACTGCATTCTATGAAACCTACAGGACTTAATGAAAAGATTTAATGAAACTGTTATTTAAAAAATCTATTTTTACTATTGGTTGCATTTGAAGTTTTCGTTTCTTTATGGTGCAATTACATAAGTATCAAAACTTACAGGTTTTAATGAAGATATCGAATAAAACAGGGTTACACAATGTTTATTATTTTCTACATTTGAAGGGTTTTTATTTTGCCATTTTATTACATAATCATCAACAGTATTATCATTTATATTTGATAGTATGATTAATTATAGGGGCAACGGAATGCCTTTTTGTTTGGAGGGCTTCAAGTTCTGCCCCAAGTCTGCCTTAACTGAAATGAACAGCATTTGCTTTTACTTGCCACCATGGGGAATGGGGTCCCCGCTGGTGGACATTTAGCTGCAGAGCAGTGGCTGCATCGACTCCTTCTTGCCGCCATCATGGGATGAGGTCCCTGCTGGCGGACACTTCAATTTTTATCCACACGCAGTTGCTTCAGATTCTTCTTGCCACCAGTGGGGAATGGAGCAGACAGGGGAAAATTTGGTGGGACCAGAGCCCGTGTGGCCTCCACCTATTCCGATGCCTATGCTTAATTATGTATGCAACCATGCAGTATTGTAGCAATCTTCTGGTGACATAATGTTATGTAATATCAACTCAATAAAGCTGGTTTAAGGCGATGTTGCAAATGATGACATCATTGAAATGCTGGACTGTCACTGAGAAACTTTGAAGGACTACAAAAATAGACTGCTACTTCTGGAGAGAGATCTGCAATTGTAAGCATTACTTCTGAGAATTTTGGGGGGAATTCTTGGGGGAAAAGGAATTCTTTAGATTAAAGCTGATTAATCTGTGTAAATTAGAATCCGGTGTATTTGTTAAATCAGTCAGGGTCTGGTATCAGCAAAGAGCTTAAGTTTAAAACCCAGCAGAGAGCATAGAAGGAAAAACAGGGTCGATATTCTTTGAGCAAATAATTGTTTCTAGAGACCTTTACAAAGAGGCCTTCTAGATAGGGGGGCAAGAGACCTGTGAAATTGTTTTAAATAGGTATTAAAACAAAGTGATAGATCAAAGGGGCATTTTGAAAAACTCCCTCTCTCAAAGCAAGGACTGTGTGAATCACCCAGATTACCTTAGAAGCATAGGTCTGGAACCTATGTAGCAAGCCAGCATTTACTAAGTGTTAGTTCCCTCCCTCAATCCCCGACTCCCATCCAACCCTGGCATTATCCTAGCTTTATAGGGTCTTACACCTATTAAAGGGGGAATGGTATTCACATTCTCTTCTAGGTTCAGCTGATTATCCTCACCAGGAATAGATCAGTTAAGGCCCTGAAAGTAATTAATCTTGAGGTGAACAAATTCCCTTAAACGTATTTGGTATAGTTGTAGTACAAGTATCCCTAGCAACTAAAAACAATTTAAAAAAACTAAACAAAACTTTAAAACTAAGATGCAGACAGCAGTCCAGCAGTGACATGGGGGTTATCTAGTCTTTTGTATTGAGTATCACATGTATGATTTTCTCCCAGTTGGTGAGACGTCTTACGTGTGCACTAGGTGCAAGGAGCTCTTTTCCCTCAGGGAATGAGTCGGATCTCTGGAGGCTAGAGTAGCAGACTTGGAAGACATAAGGAAGTCAGAGAGATACAAAGATGAGACCTACAGGGACATAGTATTGAAACCCCACCTCCAGTCTGGCAGCCTCTCAGCTGCTATGGAGGAGAGACGTCTCGTGAAAGGAGAGCATCACCTTGGTAAGGCAGGAAGTGATCCTGTAGCAAGAACCTGTCCACCAGGAGATATAACACCCTCTTGCTCCGAGGAGTTTTCTCCAGGGTCATGTGCCCATGATGGAAAGGTTAGGATGACTTTTATAGTGGACGATGCAATCATTAGGCATGTAGATAGTTAGGTGGCTGGTGGACGTGGGGATTGCCTGGTAACATGGGAAAATGTGGGAGGGAGGTTCTGGAGCCCAAATTTAGGCTTTTAGGTAGGAAGCTAAAATCCAGAACTTCCAGGGTAGCATTCTCTGAAATGCTTCCCGTGGCATGTGCAGGGCCCAAAAGGCAGGCGGAGCTCCAGAGTCTCAATGTGTGGATGAGATGATAGTGTAAAGAAGAGGTTTTGGATTTGTTAGGAACTGGGCAACTTTCTGGGGAGGGGAGAGGGTCTTCCGAAGGGATGGGCTCCACCTTAACCGGAATGGAGCCAGACTACTGCCATTAACATTTAAAAAGGAGATAGAGCAGCATTTAAACTAGATAACAGGGGCAAGCCGACAGTAGCCCAAGCACCCATGGTTTGGGAGAATGCATCCTTGAAGGATACTAACAAAACAGGGAAGTTAGGACATCCAGAGAGATTCCAAAAAAGATAAAATCTACCTAGATGCCCTTAAGTGAAGAGCTGAAGGATTCCAAATTGCCCATATCAACTGATAACCAGATTAATATGATTGAAATACAACCTCTAAAATGCCTGTATGTAAATGCTAGAATAAAAAAAAATAAGATGGGAGAGTTAGAATATATAGTTCTAAATGAGAGGTTAGATATGATTGGTATCTCAGAGACCTGGTGGAAGGAGGACAACCAATGGGATACTGTAATACCTGGGTACAAACTATATCGCAATGACAGAGTAAGTGACACAACAGCAAAGACCTATATAGCTCCATGTTATTTCTTTTATTTTCAGGAGAAAAGTTTTAAAAGGGGACTTTCAAGCAAATGTGGAACGGATGAATGAATGAGTGAGCTCCTTAAAAGCCAAGATTATTTATTGCACACTGGGTATCATTATATAGTTTGGGGTGTTTAATTTTTGAACTATTTTATAAAGGCACCATAGGTACCTATACAGCTTTATAAAATAGGCTCCCAATTCTATCAACAATAGCGCATAAATGTCAATGCACAAATTTACATCTTCTCCAAAGAAGGTGCAGCATTGTGCGTGTGTTCTGTATTTCGATGTGCAACATTGCCCTACTCCACCCAAACAGAGCCTCTGGGAATGTCTACATGCAATGTGTGTGTAGATGTGTGCACTCTTGTTGGTAAGCAATATTGTACTTCTGTATCCAACTATGCATAAGAACATAACATAAGATATGCCATACTGGGTCAGACCAAGGTCCATCAAGCCCAGTATCCTGTTTCCAACAGTGGCCAATCTAGGTCATACATACCTAACAGTTTCTCCAAAAGACACAGGTTCCACAATGCTTGTACTGGGTCAAGCATTGATATCCTGGGTCCCTTCTTAATAATGGTTTATGGACCTTTCCTCCAGGAACTTGTCCAAACCTTTTTTAAACCCAGCTACACTAACAGCCTTTACTACATCCTCCAGTAACAAATTCCAGAGTTTGATTACACGTTGAGTGAAAAAATATTTTCTTTTATTAGTCTTAAATAGTTTACCCTGTAGCTTCATTGCATGTCCCCTAGTCTTTCTATATTCTGATAACGTAAACAATCGATCTACGTTTACTCGTTCCACTCCGTTCATTAATTTATAGACTGCTATCATATCTCCCCTCAGCCGTCTCTTTTCCAGGTTAAAGAGCCCTAACCTTTTTAGCCTTTCTTCATAGGAATATCCTTCCATCCCCTTTACCATTTGGTGGCTCTTCTCTGAACCTTTTCTAATATTGCGATATCCTTTTTAAGATACGGCGACCAGAATTGCACACAATATTCAAGGTGCAGTCTCACTATGAAACGATATAGAGGCATTATAATATCTTTTGTTTTATTTTCCATTCCTTTCCTTATGATACCTAGCATTCTATTTGCTCTCTTGGCCGCCGCTGCACACTGGGACAAGGGTTTTAACATGTTATTCACAATGACGCCTAAATCTTTTTCCTGGGTGGTGGTTCCTAAAGTGGAACCTTGCATCGTGTAACCATAGTTTGGGTTGTTCTTCCCTAGGTGCATAATTTTGCACTTGTCCACATTAAATTTCATCTGCCATTTTGATGCCCAGTCTTCCAATTTTTCAAGATCCTCTTGCAATTTTCCACAATCCTCTTGGGTTTTAATAACTTTAAATAGTTTTGTGTCATCTGCAAATTTGATAACCTCATTCGTTATTCCACTTTCCAGGTCATTTATGAATATGTCAAAAAGCAGCGGACCCAGCACAGATCCCTGGGGTACACCACTATTCACCTTTCTCCATTGGGAAAATTGGCCATTTAGCCCTACCCTCTGCTTTCTATCTATGCAGTTTTGTAAGTTATTTTGCATGCATAAAAACATGCTTTCAACAGAGAAAATGCTCTATAAAATCATTCCCCATGGCTTCAGCATAGTTCCTGGTGAGCTAGATGATTAAACCCACATCACAGCATCTATCTTGGAAGCAGATTCAGCAAAGGGGTCAATAAATGGATGGACTGACTGACTAGTTGGATAACAAATCTCTCAGTCATTCGTGTTCCTTTCTTCTTATCATAATATTCATAATGCTATTTGTTTTTCATTTCACTAATATTCCCTGAGTCAATGCAAACAAATATTTGTAGTTACTAAAGAAATGTATATGTTTTCTCACCAATGAAATGGTAAAGACCTCTTTTGCAATAAACTCCCTTTATAGCTAGTCCAAGCACTTTTCATTCTGTTTTTTTTTTTGGGGGGGGGAGAGGGGGGTTACTATATTTAAGAAGTAAACAGCACTGGTTTATTTTTGGGCTCTTAATATGCATTTGCAAAGTAGACCAAAAGGAATAATGAATGCAGAAGAAGCAGTGAGAAGAAAGCCAAAGGTCATTCAGGATGTAGCTTGGGTAGATAAATAAGCCAAAGTGTCAATGAAATTTCACAGGAACAACAGCAGCACTGGGTTGCAGCTGATAAGCAGATGGATAACATCAATAGTTTAAAAAATAACTTTAAATTGCAGTTTGGAGAATTAAGCTTTAGAGTGGTCGTCTCTGAACTTTAATCTTTGCTAGCCAGAAACAAGTCTGGCTTTCAGAGTAATCCAGCTTGTTCAGATATCATATTCATGCAAATATCACGTGAGGCTATTACTAAACAAAATCACTTCATGTAACTCTCACAGAATTAATCTACATCCGAAAATGAAAAGGTACTGTGTCACAAAAAGATTAAACCTGTGAAAAATTACCAATTGGTGTTAACAAATTGAGTAACTGATTACTATTGCATGAAGAATGACTACATGCAAGACCCAATGGAAAGCTCTAAAATAGTTAAAGATCTTCAGTAGAAGGGACTGCGTAACTTATAAACAGCATTTTCACACTGTTAGGCTTCAGCACATGCTTTGTCTCCCCCAATGTTTCATTCACACGCCAATTGGTAACTTTTCCCAGGTTTAATCTTTTTGTTACAGAGTAGCTCTTTAGTTTTGGATGTAGAATATCATGTGAGGAATATTCATTTGAATATCTTGTCTGAGAACTTTGCAAATAACCTTGGCTTTACAGCAGGGCTTGTCAAACCCCGTGAGCCAGGCCACCATGGCAGCTATACATTTTGCTAGCCTGTAATGCATGGGGTTTTTGTGTCTCGCCCCAGCTCCAACTGCTGCTACCACTGGAACCACTGTTCCTTTATCATTGGCACTGCAGGGTTCTCAGTGAGCTTGAGTCACATGCTGTCTGAACTTCTATGCTATTTGTACAGTCTCAAGTCTTGGAAGACCACAAGACCAACATGGAAATTCAGGCAACACATGGCTCAAATTCATTGAGAGCCACATGGTACCAACCAGAAAGGAGCAGTGGTTCTGACAGGAGTGGGTGCCACTGAGATGAATAGAAGCTGGCAGGAGTCTGGGTGTGCAGTTAGCTTAGGCTAGGCTGATGACTGGGGGAATATAGGAGTTGACTAGCTGGGAGGTAAGGTGATGTCTGGCAGGAAGATGAATGGCTGGAAGGGGAAATTAAGATTGCTGGGGATGAGCATGAAAGGATGAGAGAGAGAGACTGGAAACAGAATTGGGGGATGAGAGAGAGAGGATACGGATAGGGTGAAGTGACTGAGAGAGAGATTGTTGGGTCAGAATGGCAGGGTGCAGAGAGAAGCAAACTAATGGAGGCCTCATTTACTCAAAGACACAGAATGGGAAAATACCCTTAATCGAGGGAGCCGCAACAGACCTCAGAGGGGGAACCCTGAGAACGTAGCAATCTCTCACCTATCTTCTTCCCCGGTTTTAATGAGGAAGACAAAGAAATAGTGAGTTCACAGCCGCTGGGTCCTAGATCCATGGAAAATTTGTTAAAGCCTGCTGTAGAATCACTCATAAATCACCAACAGATCTGCTTTTTTGAACAACCCAAACCTAAAAATTAACCTGGGCACAAATCAAACATTTGCAAATACATTTCATGAATAACCTGATAGCCAGACCTACTTGTTCATGAGGACCAGAGCTGGAGATCACTAGTAATAATGCTTTTCTTACTATCTCTACTACATAAATAGATAAAATAGGAACAATACTTCTATAATACCTAATCTCTTCTAATATGAATTAAGCTTCATCTCCCAGGTCAGTTTCATATCCTCCCCCACTAAGACAATAACATTCCTTGACATCCTCCTTTCCCAGCCGATATTTAAATGTATTAATGGGAGCACTTAAGGAATTCAGAGCCAGTATGCACAGCTGATTTTGGGTGGAAGGGTTTACACGCACGCGCGCACACACATACACACACACACTTGGGGCATGTTTACTAAACTGGGCCAATAGTTAACCTGGGCTATCTACAATAGGTCCCTGTGATGGGATCTATAGAATGTTACCCGTCCCTCTCCAAAGGGATTAGCAACAGTCCCCTTTAAGAGAGTTTGCAGCTCAGAGTTTAGGGCTGGGAGGGTGTGGCTCACAGGGAGAGGTTAAGAACCCAGCAGGCTGCAGGAGGGAGAGAGGCCCCTGGAGCCAGCAGAGGTAGGAACTTTAACTTGTGCTGGAGGAAAGGCCAAGAGGACCAGCTTGTGGAGATTTAACAAGCTGGGACAGAAGTAAAGCTGCTTTTGTTTTCCTTGAATTGCTGTCTGTTCTGGGTTTTGCTTTGTGGACGTTTAATAAGCTGAGAAGAAGTAAAGCTGTTTTTATTTTACCGGAACTGCTGTTTGGCCTGTGTTGTACAGAAAACCCCTTCCCACTGCATGCCACACCACCACAGTATTCATGTTATTCAATGGGACCTAGTTGCAGATAGCCCAGGTTAACCGTTAGCCCAGTTTAGTAAACATACTTCTTAAACTCATCATAGCAGCAACAGGCTTGAGATTAAGAACCTGTTATGGTTTATCTCATTTAATATACCGCCTTTAGTAATGTGGCAAGGCAGTGTACAACAAAAAAAAAATTAACAACAATACATGGACAGGAAAGCAAGCATGAACCACAGACAAGAAGGAAAAAACGACAACCGAGCAGGCACATGACCCATACACAGTTAAATTAAAAACACACTCATATATTTACTCTCAATCAGTAGGGCTTCTCTCATTCATAAATCTACTCTGGGGCCATTTGGGCACAGTTACTGCATGCCAAAAGCAATACCAAAGGGATGCGTTTTCATGTTAGCATTAAAAGCCTTATAAGAGAGTACAAGGCAAAGTTGGAGAGAAGGGGCATTCTACAAGCTGGGGGATAGAAAAAAAGAAAGCAGACCAGTGCATTAAAATGGAGGGATAAGACATTTTTCAGATATGTTGGTGAGGGAACGAAGTGCAAAAGTGGTATTGTCAGACTCAAAGGTTCAGGAGAGGAATATGCAGAAACTGATGGGAATAAAGCAGAATTGCTTAACAAATATTTCTGTTCTGTGTTCACAGATGAGGGCCAAGAGCAGGACTTCAGAAAACACCCACAAATAGGAACAGAAATGACGGGGATCTTGAATTCTCAGAAGACTGCGTTTGTGAGGAACTAGCTAAACTTAAAGTAGACAAAGCGATGGGACCAGATGGGATGTTGTTGTTGTTAAGTACCATCGAGTCGGAGTCGACTCATGGCGACCCTCTGGATCACTATCCTAAATTCTCTTCGGTCTTCAGTCAGGCGGCTCATTGTTGATAGACTGGTACCCGTAGCTGCTGTTATTGTATCAATCCATCTCATTGCTGGCCTTCCTCTTTTGCGTTGACCTTCTATCTTGCCAAGCATGATGTCTTTCTCTAATGATCTCTCTCTTCCCAAAGTATGAAAGTTGAAGTCTTGTCATTTGAGCTTCTAAAGAAAGCTTAGGTTTGATCTCCTCTAGTACTGACTGGTTTGTTCTTCAGGCAGTCCATGATATACACAGTATTCGCCGCCAGCACCATAATTCAAAGCTAAACTAAAAGTATGGGATACATCCGAGAATACTGAAGGAACTTGGGAACATTCTAGCAGCTCCACTGACTGACCTTTGTGATGAGGAGAGCCCTGCTGAACCGATGGAAATAGGAAAAGATAGTGAATATACCTTTAAGGAAAGAGACATTCCTGAAATTCACAGGTTCCAGACTGCAGACAAAGAAAGAAAGTACGGAGTTGATAGAGCCAGTTTGCCACACCCAAGCTCTGCTGACGTAAGTGCAAGCTTAGGGGGTAATGGCAAACACCTGTGCAGAGACAGAGAAAGGCTAGCTAAGAAGCAGCCTTATAAACCCTGCTCAGAAAGGGAGAAAGGGATTCAGGATCAGATTGCGGTTCAAACTGTTTTTGTTCTAGTTCCAGTCCAGAATCGTGGGCAAGTTCAGCGAGTTCAGCGGGTTGCAGCTATTCCAGGAGTTCAGAGAGAGGAACTCAGAGGAGGAAACATCAGGGGAAGGAGAAGGACATGGAAGGAGCCTGAGAGTCAAGAAACCACGTGTGCTTTGCTTAGAGAAAGAAAGCAGGGAAGTCTTCTACCTCGGGTCTCGGACTGAAGGTTTCAAGCTGCTCAAAGGTGGGTGAACAAGGCTATAGCTAGAAGTAACCAGAACCCAGCCTGGAGCAAGGAACCGTGGCTGAACAGCGGAGAGGAACCAAGGCAACTGAACCAGGAAGAAATATCCCATACTAGAGGTACAGACATTCCTTACCGGGGAAAACAGTGCTGGAGGGAGGTCCAGGGATTTCCCCAGAGCATTCACTCAGGAGCAGATTGTGGGAGTTCAGAGCCAGACGTATATGCTTTAGAACAAGAGGATATGCAAGTGGACTGTGCTGAGCAAAACTCCATATCAGGTGAATTGCCAATGGATTGTGCATTATGCCAGACAGAAGCTATGAAAGTCTGTTGATAAGAAATGCTTGATAAAGAAAGCTCTTGAGAAGCAGTGTGAATGAACCTAGCTTTCTTTTGCTAAGAAATACCTACTAACTCAAGAGAATGTTGCCAGCTTCTATATTTTGTGTTTAAAGAAGCAGCAGGTAAATAAGGACATTTAACTTTGCTTAAACAGAGAAGCTGTATTTTGTTTGCTGATTACTTTATGAAAACAACTGCACATGTTTTAAAAGCTTATGAAGCTTCCTCACTTCCAGCTTATGCATAATTTCTGAAGTATTGCTTGGAGAAGAATATTCTGACGTTGTGTATTTGAACCTTAGTGCATTTGGGGAAAAATAAACTTTTGTCTTTGCCTTTAACCCTTGGCTTACACGACTATCCTTGAACGAGGAAAAACTACAAGTCCCAGAATGCCTCACTGTGGACAAGAATAGTGTTCAATTCCTTTATTAGAGGACTAAAATTGGCAGCCCTATGCCTCTAGGCCCTCGGCCGGGGCTGGGGTCACGACACCTTGTCAATGCTTTTTTAGGGTCAGGGGTGGTCCCAGAGGACCGGAGAAAGGCATATGTGATCCCTTTACATAAAAGCGGAAGTATGGATGAGGCTGAAGATTACAGACCGATTAGTCTAACCTCAGTGGTGAGTAAATTATTGGAAACACTGCTAAAAGGGAGGATAGGGAGGTTGCTGGAGTTCAATGGATTGCAGGTTCCGAGGTAGCATAGGTTTACCAGAGGCAGGTCTTGTCAAACAAATCAGATTGATTTCTTTGACTGGGTGACCAGGGAGTTGGACCGAGGGAGAGCCCTATATGTGGTGTACTTAGATTTTAGTAAAGCCTTTGACACCATTCTGCACAAGCGACTTATAAACAAACTGAGCACCTTAGGGATGGACCATAAAATGACTAGGCTAGAAATTGGTTGAGTGGGAGGCGACAAAGCATACAAGTAAATGGAGCTCACTTTGAGGAGAAGGATGTTACCAGAGGTGTACTGCAGGGATCTGTCCTTGGTCCTTTTCTTACCATCTTTGTTAGTGATATTGCGGAAGGGCTGTCGGGTAAGGTTTGCCTCTTTGCAGATACCAAAATCTGCAATAGGGTAGATACCCAAGAGGGAGGGATCTAGCTAAGCTTGAAGAATTGTCAAGAATTTTGTAGCTGAGATTCAATGCTAAAAAATGCAAGGTCTTGCATTTGGGCTGCAAAAATCTAAGGGAGTGGTAAAGTGTAAGGAGTGATTGTTTCTGATGATCTTAAGGTGGCTAGACAGGTAGAAAAGGTGACACTGAAAGCCAGAAGGATGCTTGGGTACATAGGGAGAGGAATGGCCAGCAGAAAAAAGGAAGTGCCTCTGTATAAGTCTCTAGTGCAACCTCTGTTGGAGTATTGTATGCAATTCTGGAGACCACACCTTCAAAAGGACATAAATAGGATGGAGTCGGTGAAGAGAGTGGCTACTAAAATGGTTAGTGATCTTTGTTATAACGCAAATGAGGACAGACTTAAAGATTTTAATATGTATACATTAGAGGAAAGACGGGATAGAGGAGATATGAATGAGACATTTAAATACCTCCATGGCATAAATGCACAAGAGGAGAGCCTCTTACAATTGAAAGTAAGCTCCGTTATGAGGGGACTTAGAATGAGGGTGAAAGGGGATATGCTCAGGAGTAATATGCGGAAATGATTTCTTTACAGAGAGTGGTAGATGCATGAAATAGTCTCCCAGTGAAGGTAGTAGAGATGAGGACAGTATCTGAATTCAAAAAAGCATTGGACAAACACAGAGGATTTCTAAAGGAAGAGACTTTAATATTTGATCTGGAAGGGCAGACTAGATAGGCCATGTGATCTTTTTCTGCCATCACGTTTCTCTGTTTCTATCTTGCCTTACCCCACACCTCCGTGTCCAACTGGTTTCCTGTGCTGCCTGTCCTCGCCCCGCCACCACTGTTCGTATTTCCTTGGCAGCGGTGCTGGTGGTGGCAGCAGCAGTAGAGCAGACATTCAATTGGAAAAAAAGAAAACATTTGGGTCTTTCCGATTCTGCACTTGCATGCAGGCCTGATCCCTCCCTCCCCTCCTCTGACGTATGCTTGTGTCAGAGGAGGGAGGTATCAGACCAGCCATTCAAACCCTGATCTTTGCAACTCAACGCTTGAATGGCCGGCCTGGTCCCTCCTTCCTCTGACACGGGCATATGTCAGAGGAGGGAGGACTCAGACCTGCACGCATCGCTCACACTGCACTAGATACGGTGCTGAATAGATCAGAGTATTCTAGCTGAGGTATGTAAAGTTATGAGAGAGGCGAGATATGTAGGCGTATCAGAATATATAGTCTTATGAGTCAGTACTAGAATCTTATACTGAATATGATATATAACTGGCAGCCAGTGTGGTTAATATAGCAGTGGGGTTACACGGTCAAATATGGAAGCATATCTTAGAATACGGACAGCTGAGTTCTGGATAGTTTCTAAATGCTTGAGTTCAGCTACTGAGAGGCCAGTATAGATTACATTACAGTAATCTAGTCTGAAGCCCTGTATCATGAGCTCTAAATCCAGCCCCGAGGTGTTATTCATGACTAATAATCACAACTTCTCCTCCTCCCCCCCACCCTCTTGGCAATATGCTGTGAATACTACCTTCATGTTTTCTACAGCCCATGACAGCCAAGAATCTGAGTCAGCAATTGATCACAGCTATGTACTGTACTGTCACTGGACTATCAGGCCAACCTACCCAGCTCTTCATACTGATCCAAACATGATGGAGCTACTTAAAGATTTATGGTTACTTTTGGTGCTTTTCTATACATATTGGGGTAATTTTTATAATTCCCGTGAGTTACCCATCTCAAGATGAATCAAGTTTGATTTTCTAATCTTTGCTCACTGAATCTTCTGTATGGATTACCCACACTATTTATATTCCTCTCTCATTCTGTATCCTCTAGCTAGACAGTTGAGATCTTCACAAATGCATCTTCTGGTCTTTCCTTTGCTGTCATTGCTGATGTCACTTACCCAAAAGGCCTGGGGGCAAGCAGGGCAAAAATAATCACCACACATTGCTGCCCCAGTGGCTGTCTCATGAAAAATGACACTGCTGACCCCTAGTGGTAATTATTCAGTATTTACACTAGAGGGTATATTTACTAAAAGTTAATGTGCGTTAAGTGCGGCAATGGCCCATAGAAATGAATGGGCAGTGGAAGCACTTAATGTGCACATGTAATGTGCGGTAACCTTTAGTAAACATGCCCATAGGAGTCTGGCTGACAAATATGCATTAAATCACATTAATACATGTTAATTCAATTTAATGCACATTAAAAAAAAATACAAGACCCATTATTACTGTGCCCTTTATTTGAGTTAATGCATACTAATGTATATTAAAGCACTTTAAATCGTTAACATATGTTAGTAAATAGATCACTATGTCTTCTCTCTTTACCCCAAGTTTTAAAGCATGCAATTTGCAGTACGTAAAATCTCACAAGTCCAGATTCCCCACCAGCAGAGGCAGTTCTTGCCTCAAGCCTCCTTCAGGAGTATAAGCTCTCTCCTTTTACTTTACTTTATGATATTGTCTTGCTAGGCAGCTTGCTGGCAATTACAGTAATAACCACTTTCCTGGTCTTCTGAAAGTAAGGGGACTCATCAAGGGGTAGCTGAGGGAAATAGGATTCTTCCAATCAGGGGAAGCTTCTACACACAGGACTAGTTTCTTCATTCCAATAGAGTCCAGTTATGATGGTCTAACTCATTTTAACATTTACTGAGGAATTTCTTCAACAAAAATAACTTGAACTCTAATCCTTTCCTTTGCTATGGTAAAACAGTAAGAGCCTGATATTCAGCTGAGCTAGCCACAGGTCTGGCCCATCTACTAAGCAGGCGAGGCGGCCATCTAGGGCTGCAGATCTCTGTGGGTGGCAGGTCATGTGCTTTGGCCCACATGGCCTGCCGCCACCCTGCATGCCGAGCTGTGTCACCCTTCCCCCCTGTGCTGAGCCACACCACGCTGCCACTCCTCATTGCTGCTGATTCTGGCAACAGGGGGAATGGCTAGGCTTAGAAGCAGGCCATATGCTTCGGCACACATGGCCTGCCACTTCTGAATCCCCAAAGTTATGCCAGAGGGGAGTCAGAAGCGGCAGGCCATGTATGCTGAAGTAAATGGCCTGCTGCCGAGCCAAGCCGTGCCCTCCCCCCTCAACCCAGCTGCCGGAATCAGCGGTAGCGTGGCTCAGCAAGTGGGGGCACGGCTCGGTGCATGGGGCCATGCTCGGCTCTGGAGGAGGGGAGGTAGCATGGCCGGGGCTTCTACCTGGCGTGGCAGAAACCCTTGGGCCGGCCCTGGCTAGCCAGCATATACAGTTAAGCTCTGGCTCTTAACTTATTCATATATCCAGTGGTGTTAATCTGTTTTACTAGCGCTGCTGAATATACATCTGACTAGTGACTGCTCTGGCACCTCTCTGTTTAAAGTTAAGCCTGACATTTAGCCAATTTAAAACACACAACTTATTGGAGTAATTTAAGGCTTTGTTGAGTGTATGCCAGTATATGCACATAAAACGCCAATGCAAAAGTACAAACAACGGTAGGAATGTGCAGATATTTACATAGCTCAATTGCAGGCATGTGTCTAGGGGCAAGGTTTGGGTGGAGTCACAATTTATGTCTATTTTTATAAAATATATGCATATGTGCCTAGTTTATGCCTCATTTTAGCCACAATTTATGCTCATTTGGTTGAGTATAAAATAGACCAGAAATAGGTGCTACTTGGCCTTCACAAATAGGCAACCAGTTAAAAATCACCTCTACACAGTTGCATATTGTTGCTAAATGTGTAAGTGCCTGCTTTACATTTTCCCTCCACTATACCCTACTTAGAAAGATAAAATTTGGCCATTAACAGGGTCATTCCGACCCGCAAATAGTTATTCATGTCCCTTCCTGCCGGCAGCTAACTTCCCTGCCAGTTGTACAGGGAAGTTAGTTGGAGGCGGGGAAGGGACGGATCGGGGGCGGAATTAGGATGGGTGGAGGGTGGTCGTCAGCCCTGCATGTACAGGGCCGATTCTAATGTTGGCCCCGTACATCCGGGGCCAGCAACCTGTACAGGGAAGTTATTCCACCTCCGAGTTGGAATAACTTCCCTAGACATCAGGGATCGACGGTCCAGGGTGCAGATGAGGCAGGAGGGGCCGAGGACATTCCTCACAGCCCGACCCTCGCCTTAGGAGGCCAGATCAGGAGTCAAGTTGCAGGGAAATCAATACCGGTGCCGGCGGCCGGGGATCACAGCTCTTCAATGGAGCTGTGGTGCCATGGCAACCGGAAGCCATGGCGCCACGGCTCAATTGAACTGCCCTGACTGAGTTGGTCAGGCAGGGCCTGTACATGCAGGCTGGGCTGAATCACAGGCCTGTACAGGCCCTGTACATGTACAGGCCTGATTGTGATTCTGATCCCATGGGGCTAGACGTACCCACACGGGATCAGAATCGTGACACCCTCTATATGTCAGGTTCAGACCGGGCATACAGAGGGCATGTACATCCAGGATGGAATCAGGCCTTGAGGGAATTAAACAGCCCAATTAGATCTTATAACAGCAGAGAATACTTACCTAATGGAATTATATATTTGCTTACCTGCTGGCGCATAACTTGTTTTGAATATCAGATCCTAAATCAGTAAATCTGTTCTTCCCTTGAAAAATCTCTAGGGATCTTCTTGTGTTCTCTTGTGGGCTTCAGGGCTCTCCCCTAGGCATAAATCTGTAGAATAAAAACTTTCAAATGATACTTTGTTATAATAGTACTTTGCTTGGTATATAAATAGCCTTCATTCACTGTCTCTTTATGGAATGAAGTGTAGGAAGTGATAATGATCTTGTAGTGTTTCCAGTTATGGAGGCTATAAGGAATTATAAGGAAGCAATAGACAATGCTAAGAAAAATTACCATGCATCAATCCTAACAAACTCATTAAATAGACCAAGAGAATTATTCTCAATTGTACAAAAACTAACGAGTAACCCTAACAACGCCAGCAATGATATTACTGAAATCTCCCCACAGACCCTAGCCAACTACTACATAAATAAAACTAAGCTCCATCCACCTTTAACTAACTCCACACACACATATCAAAACCTCTATATAGATGAATGGTCTGAATTCAACCCTATAACCAAGGATATACTCAAGAACACTGTTTTAAATCTAAACACAACAACATCCAACCTAGACCCATGCCCAGTATCTTGGTTAAAGAACACTCTCCCAATTTTATCTTCATTCATACTCCCTATAGTCAATTTATCCCTTAAAACTGGATACTTACCCCCCTCACTAAAGCATGCCCTTATCCGACCAATACTCAAAGATGCCACCCTTGACAAAACATCGCCTAATTCCTACAGACCCATTTCTAGTATTCCTTTCATGGCAAAACTAATAGAGAAAGTTGTACAAATCCAGACTCAAGAACACATAGACATCTCAGCCCCTCTCGATGAACAACAATATGGGTTTCGCCCACGCCATGGTGTTGAGACACTCCTAACAGTACTCATTGACACACTTGTAAAAGGAATAGACAATCCCAAGCAAGCCTTTTTACTCCTATTCATCGATATCTCTGCAGCATTTGACAGCGTAAGCCATTCTCTAATGCTTAAGAAACTCAAACAAATAGGAATAAATTCAACTGTACTTAATTGGTTCACCTCTTATCTAAGCAATAGAACACAAACAGTACAAATTGGTAACCTTACATCCAAGACATACAACCAGGAACTAGGTCTCCCTCAAGGATCAGCACTATCAGCCCTCCTATTTAATATCTACATAAAGCATGTCTGTAATATATTTAAAAATTCAACGTTTACTATCACTTATATGCAGACGATATAATGATGTACATTCCATTTACAATCCCCAATATACCAATTCAATTACTCGTTGAGTGTTTTAATGAACTAACTACATGGCTAAATGAAAATAACCTTTACATCAATCATGCAAAAACAGAAGCCCTAATTGTAACAAGAAACCTCTCATACTCACCCCCTACACACATCACTCTGCAAAACCAAGAAATCAAACTAAAAAAGGAAGTACGATATCTAGGTGTAATACTTGACACACATCTCAACATGGAAACACATATAAGAAATACAATGAAGAAAGTATACTTCAAACTCAAAATCCTAAAGCAGCTACGCCCTCTAATGCACCTACAAGATTTCCAGCAAATAATACAAGCCATAATCACGCCTCATTTCGACTTTGCAAACCTAATACTCCTAGGCACAACAAAACAAAACTTGAGAAGACTACAAATTGCACAAAATGCAGCGGCCAGGACCATTATGAAGGTCCCCCCATTTCAACATATCACTCCGATACTGGAGAACTTACACTGGCTTCCGATACAAAGCCGAATAATACACAAAACTCTTACAACTGCCTTCAAAACTCTAAACAACATGGCACCACCCACCCTAGCCAACCTCATCACTAAACAACCTACTAATAACTTACACAGGAGAGATCATACAAACAAATTAAGGACTCCGAAAGAATTTATAAAATCCAGAAAGATAACAAACAAAAAGGCATTCTCACATGCTACCCCCACTCTATGGAATGCCCTTCCAGTTGAAATAAGATCACTTGTAGAGATTAAAGAATTCCGCAAAAAACTTAAAACGCACCTGTTCACATCATACTACGGATCTTTGCCAAACACACCTCCCCTGCTAGAAAATGGATAATACCATGTAAGTTTCCCCATAAACCAAACTAGAATTGACAAATGATGTGAAACTCTATATGCTTATTATCCTTAAATGTCACATACAACACTGTATCTATTACTTATTTTGTTCCCTGTAAATAGTTCTTGCTTGTTCCATGTAATGTAATATAGTTGTTATGGTTCTAAGATGTTCACTGTAAAAACAGACACCTGTCTGTTATGTTACCTTGTTCTATGTAAACCGCATTTGATCTTGGGAAGATGCGGTATATAAGAAACTGTTAATTAAATTAAATTAAATTAAATTAAAATTAAAATTAAATACCCCTGAAAGGTTACAGACATGCTAGAGACTGCCCCCTCATGTATTTGCTGAATGTTTTGTTGTTGGGTCCATTTTCATATATATAATACAGATTCTTCTTTTAGGTTTGACCTAACTATTTAAAATATCTATTCCATAGAAGAGAAGAGAAAAAAAAGGGAGGGGGGAGATATGATAGACACATTCAAATGCCTCAATGATATAAATAATGCAGAAGAAGCAAACGTTTTTCAGAGGAAAGACTGATCTAGAGAATAAGTGGTCACAGTATGAGGCTACAAAAGGGCAACATCAGAAAATACTTCCCCATTAATTTAACAGAGGAACAAGCATGATTCTTCCATGCTAATTTCTCTTTTAAATGGGCGAAATGCTACCTAGAATACTAGGGGATCTTGGCAGCTCCCTCTAGATAAATTAACAAAATAATTAGATAGTCCAGGTGCTCTATCATGACTGGGGATAAAAATGATGGAGTTCCTTAATTTCTTTATCTTTTCTAAACACTCAAAAGACTTCAAAATACGAATATTTGATGTTTTCTGGAACAAGAGACCAACCAAGTTAAAAACATCAGAAAATAAGATATGCCATACTGGGTCAGACCAAGGTCCATCAAGCCCAGTATCCTGTTTCCAACAGTGGCCAATCTAGGTCATAAGTACCTAGGAGTCTCCCCAAAAGACACAGGTTCCTCAATGCTTGTATTGGGTCAAGCAGTGATATCGTGGGTCCCTTTTAATAATGCTTTATGGACTTTTCCTCCAGGAACTTGTCCAAACCTTTTTTAAACCCAGCTACACTAACAGTTTTTACTACATCCTCCGGTAACAAATTCCAGAGTTTGATTACACGTTGAGTGAAAAAATATTTTCTCTTAATAGGTTACCCTGTAGCTTCATTGCATGTCCCCTAGTCTTTTTATATTCTGATGTTGTAAACAATTGATCTACGTTTACCCGTTCCATTCCATTCATTAATTTATAGACCTCTATCATATCTCCCCTCAGCTGTCTCTTTTCCAGGTTGAAGAGCCCTAACCTTTTTAGCCTCTCTTCATAGGAGTATCCTTCCATCTCCATTATCATTTTGGTGGCTCTTCTCTGTATCTTTTCTAATAACGCTATATTCTTTTTATGATATGGCGACCAGAATTGCACAAAACATTCAAGGTGTGGTCGCACCATGGAATGATACAGAGGCATTATAATATCCTTTGTTTTATTTTCCATTCCTTTCCTTATGATACCTAGCATTCCATTTGCTCTCTTGGCCGCTGCTGCACACTGGGCGGAGGGTTTTAACATGTTATCCAGGATGACACCTAAATCTTTTTCCTGGGTGGTGGTTCCCAATGTGGAACCTTGCATCGTGCAACCATAGTTTGGGTTGTTCTTTCCTAGATGCATAACTTTGCACTTGCCCACATTAAATTTCATCTGCCATTTGGATGCCCAGTCTTCCAATTTATCAAGATACTCTTGCAAATTTTCCACAATCCTCTTGGGTTTTAACAACTTTAAATAGTTTGGTATCATCTGCAAATTTGATAACCTCACTCGTTATTCCCTTTTCTAGGTCATTTATGAATATGTCATAAAGCAGCGGACCCAGCACAGATCCCTTCGGTACTCCACTATTCACCTTTTTCCATTGGGAAAATTGGCCATTTAGCCCTACCCTCTGCGTTCTATCTTTTAACCAGTTCCTGATCCACAATAGTACACTACCTCCTATCCCATGACTTTTTAGTTTTGCCAAACGTTTCTGATGAGGGACCTTGTCAAAGGCTTTCTGAAAGTCCAGATACAGTATATCAACAAACTCACTTTTGTCTACCTGTTTATTCACACCTTCAAAAAAACATAACAGATTAGTAAGACAAGATCTTCTTTGTCTAAAGCCATGTTGACTGTTTCCCATTAAGCCATGACTATCTACATGTTCCATAATTTTATTCTTTATGATGGTTTCTACCATTTTTCTCGGTATTGATATCAGGCTCACCAGTCTGTAGTTTCCCAGATCACCCCTGCAACCCTTTTTAAAAATTGGTGTTACATTGGCCATCCTCCATCTTCAGGTATTACAGATGATTTTAATGATAGTTCACAGATTACTAATAGCAGGTCTTCAGTCTCATATTTCAGTTCTTTCAACACCCTTAGATGTATACCATCTTGTCCAGGTGATTTGCTTCTCTTCAGTTTATCAAATAGTTGTAATACATCTTCCCAGTGTATCGATATTTCTTTCAATTCTTCCGCAATATCACCTTTAAATACCACTTCAGTCATGGGTAACATCCCTATATTTTCCTCAGTAAAGACCAAAGCAAAGAATTCATTCAGTCTCTCCGCTATAGCCTTGTCCCCTCTTACTGCCCCTTTTACCCCTCTATCATCTAATGGTCCAACTGACTCTTTCACAGGAGTTTTGCTACAAATGTACTTGAAAAAGTCTTTATTACACATTTTTGCTTCCACCGCAAGTTTCTTCTCAAATTCTCTCTTTGCCTGCCTTATCAATGCCTTGCATTTAACTTGCCAGTGCTTGTGCTATTCCCCGTTTTTGTCATTTGGCTCTTTTTTCCATTTCTTGAAAGTGATTTTTTGGCAACAACAACCTCTCTGACCTCACCTTTAAACCATGCTGGCAGTTTTTTGGACTTCCTTCCACTTTTCTTAAAGTGTGGAATACAGCTGTTCTTTGCTTCCAAGATAGTATTTTTAAACAACAACCAAGCTTGATGTAAGTCTTTAATCTTTGCAACTGCTCCTTTTAGTTTTTTTCTTAACTATTTTCCTCATTTTATCATAATTTACCTTTTGAAGTTAAAAGGTAGTACTCTGGATTTTCTTACCATCCCTCCTCCATTAATTAAATCAAATGCGATCATTCTACGATCACTATTGCCAAGTGGCCCCAACACCCTTATCTCTTGCACCAGATCTGGTGTTCCACTAAGGACTAAGTCCAAAATGGCTTCCCCTCTGGTCAGTTCATGAACCTGCTGCTCCAAGAAGTATTTATTTCATCTAGAAACGTTATCTCCCTTGCATGTCCTGCTGTGACACTGACCTAGTCAATACCGGGATAACTGAAATAACCCATTATTATTACTGTTCTGTAACGTTTGTTAGCTTCCCTGATTTCTTTGAGCATTCATCATCCATTTATTCATTCTGCCCAGGCAGTCGATAGTACAACCCCACTGGCATTGCCTTCCCCTTTTTACATGGAATTTCAATACATAGATATTCTACAGCAAATTTTGCTTCCTGCAAAACCTTAATCCTTTGTGGCTCAATGCCCTCTCTAACATAGAGCACAACCCCTCCACCAATTTGATCTACTCTATCATTGCGATATAGTTTGTACCGAGGTATCATAGTGTCTCATTGGTTGACCTCCTTCCACCATGTCTCTGAGATACCAATTATATCTAACTTCTCATTTAGTGCTATATATTCTAACTCTCCCATCTTATTTTTTAGACTTCTAGCATTTGCATGCAAGCATTTAAAGACGGTATTTTATTCAAATTAATCTGGTTATTGGTAGGCAGGGGTAATTTGGAATCTTTAAGCTCTGTCTGCTCTGTAGTCAAGGGCATTTGGGCTACCTTTGTCTTTATTGGAACATCTCTGCTGATGTGCCCTAACTTCATTTTTTTGGTAGTATTCTTCAAGGATACATTGTTCTGAACCATGTGCTTTTGGGCAACTGTCGGCTCTCCCCTATTATCTAGTTCAAAAATCCAAAACCCTCATCCTTACACCATTGTCTCATCCACGCATTGAGACTCTGGAGCACTGCCTGCCTTTTGGGTCCTGTGCGTGGAATGGGAAGCATTTTGGAGAACGCTACCCTGGATGTTCTGGATTTCATCTTCCTACCTAAAAGCCTAAATTTACCCTCCAGAACTTCCCTTCCACATTTTCCTATGTCATTCGTACCGACATGTACTAAGACAGCAGACTCCTCCCCAGCACTATCTAAAACCTTGTCTAGGTGGCGCGTGAGGTCCGCTACCTTCGCACCAGGCAGGCATGTTACCAGGCAATCCTCACGTCCACCAGTTACCCAGCTATCTACAAGCCTAATGATCGAATCACCAACTATAATGGCTGTCCTAACCCTTCCCTCATGGTCACATGACCCTGGAGAAACTTCCTCAGTGCGAGACAGTTTTACATCACCTGGAGGACAGGTCCTAGCTACAGGATCACTTCCTGCCACACCAGTGCGATGCTGTCCTGTCACGTGACCTCTCTCCTCCTTGGCAACAGGAATGCTGCCAGACTGGAGGTGGGACTTCAGGACTATATCCCTGTAGGTCTCATCTATGTACCTCTCTGTCTTCCTTATGTCTTCCAAGTCTGCTACTCTTGCCTCCAAAGATTGGATTCGTTCCCTGAGAGCAAAGTGCTCCTTGCACCTTGTGCACACATAAGACCCCTCACCAACTGGGAGAAAATCATACATGTGACAATCAATGCAAAAGACTGGAAAGCCCCCATCTCGCTGTTTGACTGCTGTCTGCATCTTAGTTTTAAGGTTGTGTTTAGATATTTAAGTTCTTTATTTACTAAGGGTTGCTGGGGATACTTATACTAATAAAACTATACCTAATACATTTAATGTACTTTGTTCACCTGAGGTTTAATTAATCTCAGGTCCTTAATGTATGCTGATGAGAATAAACAGCTGCACCTGATAGTGAATATGGTACCTCTTTCCTTTAAGAGTTTTAAGCACCTATAAAGCTATGATTATCCCAGGGGTGGGTGGGTGTTGGGGAGGGGGGAAGGAAAGAAGACTTATTAAAAGCTGGCTGCTACACAGTACCCTGTCCTGTGCTTCTAAGGTAATCTGTGACCAATCTCCAGGGGGAGTCCCCAGCCCTTGCTTGGATAGAGGGAGTCTTGGGTTCTAAATTTAACCAGAAAGCCCTCTTCTATGTTTGAAATTTAAACTGAAAGCTCTTTGCTGCCACTAGTCCCTGACTGAGTATTAAATTTAAGCTGGAAGCTCTTGCTGCTACTATGTCCTGACTGAGTATTAAATTTAAACGGAAAGCTCTCTGCTGGGTTCTAAATTTAACGAGCAAGCTCTCTACTGTGTTTTAAAATTAAAATAAAAACTCTTTGCTGCTACTAGGCCCTGACTGATTTAACAAATACACTGGGTTCACAGATTAATCAGCTTTAATCTAAAGAATTCCTTTTTCCCCAAGATTTAGAAAAATTCCCAGAAGTAAATACTTACAATTGCAGATCTCTCTCCAGACGTAGCAGTCCCCTTTTGTAGCCAATTGCCAAACACAACTTTTGTGTAGCCCAAATTACTATAAGAACATAAGAAATGCCATACAAGGTCAGACCAAGATCCATCAAGCCCAGTATCGTGTTTCCAACAGTGGCCAATCCAGGTCACAAGTACCTATCAGGCTCCCAAAAAGGTACACAGATTCCGCAATGCTTATTCCGGGATATGCAGTAGATTTCCCTGGTCCTCTTTAATAACAGTTTATGAACTTTTCCTCCAAGAATTGGTCGAAACCTTTTATAACCCAGCTACACTAAAAGCTTTTACTACATCCTCCGGTAATGAATTCCAGAGATTGATTGCTCATTGAGTGGAAAAATAGTTTATCTTATTAGTCCTAAATGGGCTACACTGTAACTTCATTGAGTTTCCTGTAGTCTCACCTCAGCTGTCTTTTTTCCAAGTAGAAGAACCCTAAACCTTTACTGTAAGCTTCTCCTCATAGGAGTATCCTTCCATCCCTTTTACCATTTTGATAGCTCTTCTCTGTATCTTTTCTAATTCTGCTATATCCTTTTTAAGATATGGCGACCAGAATTGCCCATAATATTCAAGATCTGGTCGCACCATGGAATGATACAGAGGCATTATAATATCATTGGTTTTGTTCTCCATTTCTTTCCTTATGATTCCTAACAATCCATTTGCTTTCTTTGTCATGCTGCATATTGGACAGAGTGTTTCAATATATTATCCACGATGACACCTAAATCCTTTTCCTGGGTAGTGGTTCCTTATGTGGAGCCTTGCATTGTGTAACCGTAATTTGGGTTGTTCTTTCATAATTGCATAACTTTGCACTTGTCCACATTAAATTTCATCTGCCATTTGGACACCCAGTCTTCCAATTTTTCAAGGTCCCCTTGCAATTTTTCACAATCCTCTTGTGTTTTAATAACTGAATAATTTTGTGTCCATATGCAAATTTGATCATCTCACTTGTTATTCCCATTTCCAGGTCATTTATGAATATGTTAAAAAGCAGAGAGCCCAGCACTGATTCCTGGGGTATTCCACTATTCACCTTTCTTCACTGAAAAAATTGGCCATATAGCCCTACTATCTTTTTTCTATCTTTAAACCAATTCCTGATCCACAATAGTACACTGCCTCCAATCCCATGATTTTTTAATTTCTCCAAGATTCTCTCATGAGGGACCTTGTCAAAGGCTTTCTGAAAATCCAGATATACTATATCGACTGGCTCACCTTTGTCTACTTGTTTATTCACACCTTCAAAAAAATATAACAGATTGGTAAGACAAGACTTTCCCTGGCTAAATCCATGTTGGCTTTCTCCCATTAAACCATGACTATCTACATGTTCAGTAACTTTATTCTTTATAATGGTACCATTTGCCTGATGTTGACATCAGACTCACCGGTCTGTAGTTTCCTAGATCACCCCTGGAACCCTTTTTAAAAATTATCATTAAGTTGGCCATTCTCCAGTCTTCAGGTACTACAGATGATTTTAATGATAGTTCATAGATTAGGTCTGCAATAGAAATATGACGACAGAAAAAGACCACATGGCCTATCTAGTCTGTCCTTCTATATCAACCACTACAACAGTCCCCTTTTTACCTTTAGAGTTCCTCTGTGTTTGTCCCATGCTTTTTTGAATTCAGTTACTGTCCTCATCTCTACCACCTCCACTGGGAGACTATTCCATGGATCCACTACTCTTTCCGTAAAGAAATATTTCTGCATATCACTCCTGAATCTATCTCCCTTCACCCTCATCCCATGTCCCCTCAAAGCAGAACTTGCTTTCAATTGAAAGAGGCTCTCTCCCTAAACATTTATGCCATGGAGGTATTTAAACATCTCAATCATATCACCTCTATCCCGCCTTTCCTCTAATGTGTACATATTAAGATCCTTAAGTCTGTCCTCATATGCTTTATAATGAAAACCACTAATCATTTTAGTAGCCATCCTCTGCACCGACTCCATCCTGTTCACATCCTTTTGAAGGTGCAGTCTCCAGAATTGCACACTATACTCCAAATGAGATCGCACCAAAGACTTATACAGAGGCACTATCACCTCCTTTTTTCTGCTAGCCTTTCCTCTCCGTATGCACCCATGCATCCTTCTAGCTTTTGCAGTTGCCTTTACTACCTGTTTAGCTACTTTAAGACCATCAGACACAACCACGCCTAGGTCCCACTCTTCTTTAGTGGACAAAAGTACTTCACCCCCTATACTATATTGCTCCCTTGGATTGCTGCAGCCCAAATGCATGACCTTACATTTTTTAACATCAATTCCCAGCTGCCAAATTCTAGACCATTCTTCAAGCTTAGCTAGATCCCTCCTCATGTTATCTATACCTTCCTGGGTGTCTATTGCAGATTTTGGTATCATCTGCAAAGAGGCAAACCTTACCCGACAGCCCTTCCGCTATATCACTAACAAAGATGTTAAAAAGAATCGGACCAAGGACAGATCCCTGGGGCACACCACTGGTAACATCCTTCTCCTCAGAGTGAGCTCCATTTACCTGTACTCTTTGTCACCTCCCACCCAACCAATTTCTAACCCAAGCAGTAACTTTAGGGTGCATCCCTACGGTGCTCAGTTTGCTTATAAGTCGCCTATGAGGGACAGTGTCAAAGGCTTTATTGAAATCTAAATATACCACATCTAGAGCTCTCCCTCGGTCAAATTCCCTGGTCACCCAGTCAAATAAATCAATCAGATTTGTCTGACAAGACCTGCCTCTGTTGAATTCATGCTGCCTCAGATCCTGTAATCCGCTGCACTCCAGAAACCTTACTATTTTCTCTTTCAGCAGCGTTTCCAATAATTTACTCACCACCGAAGTTAAACTAACCGGCCTGTAGTTTTCAACCACATCCTTACTTCCGCTTTTGTGTAAAGGCACCAATCTCATGCTTCAGTTCTTTCAACACCCTTGGATGTGTACCATCCAGTCCAGATGATTTGCTACTATTCAATTTATCAAATAGTTGTAATTCATCTTCCCAGTTTATCAATATTTCTTTCAATTCTTCTGATACATCACCTTTAAATACCATTTCAGGCATAGGAAACTCTCTACATCTTCTTCAGAAAAGAGCAAAGCAGAGAATTCATTCAGTCTCTCCACTATAGCCTTGTCCTTCCTTAGCGCCCCTTTTATCCCTCTCTCTTATCTAATGGTCCAACTGACTCACAATTTTTTTTGCAACAAATGTACTTGAAAAGTCTTTATTATGCATTTTTGCTTCCAGAGCAAACTTCCTTCTTTGCCTGCCTTATCAATGCCTTGCATTTAACTTGCCAGTGCTTATGTTGTTTCCCATTTTTGTATTGTGGCTCCTTTTTCCATTTCCCGAAAGATGCTTTTTTTTGGCTACAACAGTCTCTGACCTCACCTTTAAACCATGCTGGCAGTTTTTATGGCCTTCCTTCTACTTTTCTTAAAATGTGGAATACAACTGGTCTGGGCTTCCCAGATAGTATTTTTGAACAATGCCCATGTTTGATGTACTGTAAATCTTTAACCTTTGCAGCTGCCCCTTTTAGTTTTTTCTTAACTACTTTCCTCATTTTATCATAGTCTTCCTTCTGAAAGTTAAAAGATAGTACTGTGGATTTCCTTGCCATCCTCCCTCCATTTATTAAATCAAAGGCGATCATACTATGATCATTATTGCCAAGTGGCCCCAACACCCTTATCTCTTGCACCAGATCTTGTGTTACACTAAGGATTACGTCCAAAATAGCTTCCCCTCCTCTTGTTAGTGCAGGAAACAGATGCTCCAAGAAGCAGTCATTTATTTCATCTAGAAAATTTATCTCCCTAGCATGACCTGCTGTGACATTGACCCAGTCAATACCAGGGTAAATAAATCACCCATTATTACAGTGTTGTAACTTTTGTTGGCTTCCCTGTTTTCTCTTAGCATTTCATCATCCGTCTGTTCATTCTGACCAGGCAGTCTAACTGCCTATCAGAGAGGCAGGCAATATACTTGAAGCAATGGGTTCAAATTGAACAAGCTATTTGGGGTCAAATCTCAATCCATATATATTTTGGCTATCCAGACAGTATTATATTATTCCCAAGCTTTCTAATATGTACATAGCATTAACAGTGAAAATTGGATTTGGCTCACACCTTTTTTCAGAATCAAGGAAAGCTACATTTAGGTACCCCTGGTATTTTCCTGTCCCCAGATGGCTTACAATTTATGCTTGTACCTACTGTAAGACAATGGAAGGTTAAATAATGTGCCCAAGATCACAACTAGTAGCTGTAGAACTCAAACCAGGCTCCCTGGTCCTTAGTCTGCTGCTCTAACCATTAGGTTACTCCTTCAGCCTATGAAAATGTGGAGAACTTGGTGGAGACAGGTGATAGAGGTGAAATCTTACTCCTCTGTCTCGGCAATCTGATGGAATAAAGAGATTCCTCCCCATTTTATAGACCCATTAAGGTCCAGAGTGAGTGGGTGGAAAACAAGAAAATTGCCCTGAGCCCTAGTGCCACAGGGGGCTCAAGTCTGCTTCAAGCTGAAGGCAAGCTTTGGGGGTCTCCCTCACCAATTTCTGCCCTGGACCCCTGCATGTCTAACATCAGCCCTGAATCCACCTCATATGCAAAAGGAGAACAGTTCTTTAAAGAAGGAAGAGTCTTAAGGTTGCTGAGCTATCCAAATCTGTCCAACTACCAGACAAAGACCTATTTCAGAATCTGCAAGTCAAAAATCACTTAATAGGGATTGGAATAAGGTACAAAGGAGTCTAAAGCTCAGTAAGATCCCCTTTGAAATGCTGTTCCTGAGTATTAATAGCAAGGCTGGCAAGACTGCCAAGATAAGTAGTGGCTAGGGAACAGAATCTAAAAAACAATTTGAACTTGACTGGTGGCTGCAGAGGTGTGGCAGTACTTCAAGGGTATCAACGTTCTCCTCGCAGATTGAAAATGGATATAAAATCTTCTTGAGATGATGCCTGACCATAGTTTGGGTTCACACGAGTTATCCAACGGTGACTGAAACTTGCTGGAGGGGGTATAGGCTATGAAGAACAAAGTTTTATATCTGAGGGGAATATATTAAAATTCAAGATTTGATTAGGTTTGTTTGCATAATGAAGGATATTACCGAGGGATGCTAAGTTTCTGTTCCTGCCTCAAACTATTAATAACTGGTGTCCAATACAGAGTTGCCATGCATTATGTCCCCTCTTAGATTCCTCTGCACAAACCCACTCGACTCCCCCCCCCACCCCATTCCTCAGCTCACCCACCCCTGGCTTAACATTCTGTCATAGCCTTCCTCAGCTCATTGATGCAATTACTTAAGTGCACCTGAAGCCACTAGAACTTTCTCCTCCCTCTCCACCTGTATCTCCTTTGATTTGCATTCTCTCCTCCCTCTCCTATGGCTCCACATGTTCTTGATGTTAACTCTCCCTAATCTTTTCCCTTCATTCCCACAGTTCCATGGCCCTACTTCTCATTGTCCACTCCTTATTGTCCCCATCTCCCCTACCATTTTGAATTCTACCTTATCATCTGCCCTTAAGCTTCACCATTTTCTTCCTCTCATTCAGTCATCTCCACTCTCAGTAAAAGAACCTCACCCTCACTTCCGTTATGCCGCCTCCTTTTTCCCCCTTTCTCTCCTATTCCTTCTCCTCTCATCTGGAGATGTTAATCCCAACCATGGCCTTTCTAGACATTGTTCACATTCTCAGGGCAGGTCAATGCAAAATCTTTCTAAACTTGTTCATATCCCTCTCCTCTCCTTCTCTTCTCTCCCTTTTCCATGCATATTGTGGAATGCACATTCTGTTTCCAATAAACTTGCTTCATTCATGATCTCTTTTTCTCTAATACTCTACATCTCCTTGTTCTTACTGAAACTTGACTTCTAGTTGAAGATTCAGCTTCAGACACTACCCTCTGTCATGGAGGATACCTATTTTCTCATACACCTTGGCCTATTGGCTGTGGTGGCGGTGTTGGGTTCCTATTCTTTCATTCCTGTCAATTCCATCTCCTCCTTCTGCCTCCATCTAATTCCTTTGCTTCCTTTGAAGTCCATGCCATCTGCCTATTTTCTCCACTACCTCTCTGCCATTTATCAACCTCCCAACAAGTCCACCTCTGCCTTTCTTGCAGACTTTGACTTCTGGCTTTCCTCCTTTCTGGATGCATCTTCCCCTTCTCTTATTCTTGGGGATTTTAGCATTCACGTTGATGACCCTTCTGACCCTTATGCCTTAAAGCTCCTTTCCCTAACCTCCTCTTCAACCTCCAGTTGTGCTCTACCACTCCTACTCACAAGCATGGCCACTGCCTTTACCTTGTCTTCTCCTCCAACTGCTCAAATGTCTCCTCCTCAATTCTGCCCTTCTGCCCTTATCTGACCATCACTTGTAAACTTTCACTTTTAATTCCCCCCCCCCTTCTTCGTCTCGCCCTATCTCCACCAACATGTTTAGGAATCTTCATACCATCGGCCCTTCACCTCTCTCCACTGCTGTCTTATCACCTCTTTCCTCCACTATGTTATCTGAGTCTGTTGATGGGGCAGTATTGCCCTATAACACTATGTTCTCCTCTGCTCTGGATGCACCTGCTCCTCCCATTCCACGCCCTGTGAGGCATACTATACCTCAACCTTGGTTGTCCTAGACAGCCCGCTATGTACGTCCCTGTGCCCTCTCAGCTTTGGTGTAAATCATGTAACCTTGCTGGCTACCTATATTTCAAATTCATGCTAACCTCTTTCCAGTCAGTCATAGCACTCACCAAGCAAGAATACTTTGTCCATTAAACTAACTCTTTTGCCTCTGACCCTCACTGTCTCTATGCTATGCTCAACTCTCTCCTCAAGGTCCCTCCTCCCCCAATCCCTCCTTCACTGTCTGCCCAAACCTTGGATGACTATTTCTATGACAAAGTTCAGAAGATTAGACGAATTCTCTGCAGGGTCACCTCCACCTCATCTTCCCCCTCTTCAATCTCAAATTCTTTCCTCACCTTTGGTCACCTTTTGCTCCTTTTCTGAAATCACTAAGGAGGAAATTGCAAATCTTTTCTCCTCCTCCAAACTGACTACTTTCTCCTCTGATCACATCCCCACCCATCTACTAAACTCTATCTCTTCCATTCTATCTGTCATCTCTTTCCATCTGTCATATCCTTAATCTATCGCTTTCCACTGCAACTGTTCCTGTGGCCTTCAAACATGCTGTGGTTATACCTCTCCTCAAAAAGCCTTCACTAGATCCTACCTGTCCTTCCAGGTATCAGCCTATCTCTCTCCTCCCCTTTGCTTCAAAACTACTTGAATGAGTGGTTCACCACTGCTGTCTTGGCTTTCTTTCCCCTCAAGCCCTTTTTGGACCCAATGCAATCTGCCTTTCATTCTCTACATTCCACAGAAACGGCTCTTGCCAAAGTCTCCAGCAACTTGTTCCTTGCCAAATCCAAGGGCCTCTACTCAATTCTCATCCTTCTTGACCTTTCTGCTGCCTTTGACACTGTTGATCACCAGCTTCTCCTCGATACTGTGTCCTCGCTTGGATTTAGAGGCTCTGTTCAGTCCTGGTTTTCTTCATATCTCTCCCATCACACTTTTAGTGTATGCCATCACAGCTTCAAGAGACTCTCTACAAAGCTAAGATTTCTTATTATTTTGGCTGGTTTTGATATAACTTTTCCTTGCCTATTGCTTACCTATTTTATTCTCTTATAATATTTCTTGGGCACTGTGGCATGTTAGGGTAACTGAACCAAGGGAGGGGGACAAACACAAAAGAACCAGGAAAAAAACCCTTGCTCCTCCTATCTTTCTGTCTCTAGCACATTTCTGTCTGTTCACAGCCACCTTGATCTACAGTCTAGTGACAAACAACCTACATTTTGGTTATAAGATTAGGAAACTTTCGCTTGCCTACATTCCTTGTATAGCCTTTATAAATCAGAAATCTGAGTGCGCCTCAGTTCATATAAGGTCTACTGGCCAGGGACACTAAATTCTTGATACTTATTTACTTGGAATTGGAGTGAACATTTGGTTTTAGATTTACAGAAACCCAGTTTCCTATTTATTTTTGCAGTACAAATATACATTTTAAAGTGCCATGGTCCTTTGCATAATAGGCTGATACATAGAAGTAAGATTGTATTTTGAACCTTTGAAGATTCCATTGCTCTCTTAGAAGCCTGCCTCTCAGGGTGTGATTAATTCAATCTGCTGCATGAGCAGTAGTGAAAGGTATACATTTTAAAGTTCCATGGTCCTTTGCATAGTAGGCTGATACATAGAAGTAGGATTTCATTTTGACCTTTTAAAGAGTCCATTGTTCTGTTACAAGCCTGCCTCACAGGGTGTGATTAATTTAAATCAGCCCTGCTGCCTGAGCAAGCAATCTGATCCAGTTATTGCCATGACAACTTCAAGAGACTCTCTACAAAGCTAAGATTTCTAAGTTCACTATTTTGGCTTGTTTTTCATATAACCTTTTGCTTATTGCTTACCTGTTTTATTCTCGTATAATACTTATTAGGTACTGTGGTGTGTTAGGGTAACTGCACCAAGGGAAGGGGACAAACAACAGGCCAGTAAGCCTTACCTCAGTGGCAGGAAAAATAATGGAGGTGTTCCTGAATAGTGGACTTTCTCGAAACCAATAGGTTGCATGATCCGAGGCAACATGGTTTTACCAAGGGACAATCATACCAAACAAATCTGATTGAGTTCTTTAACTAGGTGACCAGAGAACTAGATCAAGGGCATGTAATGGATGTGATCTACCTAGATTTCAGCAAAGTCTTTGATACTGTTCCCCATAGGAAGCTTATCAATAAACTAAACAGCCTGGGGATTGGTCCCAAGGTGGTGAACTGGATCAGGAATTGGTTGACTGACAGATGACAGAAGGTGGTGGTAAATGGAACCCACTCGGATGAAAGGAAGATGATTAGTGGCGTGCCCCAGGGATCAGTCCTGGGTCCGGTACTGTTCAATGTATTTGTGAGCGATATTGCTGAAGGACTAAATGGAAACGTCTGCCTTTTTGCAGATGACACAAAAATTTGCAACAGATTGGACATTTCTGAGGGAGTGGACAACATGAGGAAAGATCTACAAACACTGGAAGAATGGTTGAATGCTTGGCAGTTAAGATTTAATGTGAAGAAGTGCACTGTCATGCACTTGGGATGCAGAAATCCAAGGGAATTGTATGTGATAGTGGGCGAAATGCTGGTGTGCACAGATCAGGAGAAGGACCTTGGAGTGATTTTTTCTCAGGATCTCAAAGCGACGAAACAGTGTGACAAGGCGGTGGCCAAAGCCAAAAGGATGCTGGGTTGCATACTGAGAGGAATTAGCAGTAAAAAGGAGGAGATACTGATGCCACTGTAAATCACTGCTGAGGCCTCACTTGGAATAATGGGAGGAGTGGCCTAGTGGTTGGGGCAAGGCACTACAGGCCGGAAGGTCGGTGGTTCAAATCCCACTAGAGGACAGCAACCTTGGGCCGGAAGGTCTGGGGTTCCTAGTCCCACAGGTGCTCCTTGTGGTCTTGGGCAAGCCACTTAACCCTCCATTGCCCATGTTCCCTGTAAGTATTAGTGTATGTGTCTCATATCCCCTCGTGTTAAATGTATCCCCCAACCGCTTTGACCCGGTGAAAAGCAGGATATAAATGCAGCTAAATAAATAAATATTGTGTTCAGTTTTGGAGACCATATCTTGCAAAGATATAAAAAGACTGGAAATGGTTCAGAGAAAGATGATGAAAATGATTTGGAGCCTGCACCAGAAGATGAATGAGAAGAGACTTGAATACCTAAATATGTATACGCTAGAGGAGAGGAGGGACAGGGGAGATATGATTCAGATCTTTAAATACTTAAAGAGTATTAATAAGCAAACAAACCCTTTTCAAAGATGGGGAAGCTGTAAAACTAGAGGGCATAACATGAAGCTTGTCAGACGGCTGCCTGGGTGAGAATCTTCACAGTCTTGACAATGCATATATTTATATGATTTTTGCAAGGTATTGTGGGTAATGTAGTTCATTCACACCAGACACAGCTGCTGACAATAATTTAGTTGTGCACAAGTGTTAAAGCCAATAAGATACTTCTTTATTTATGGGGTTATTTCTCCCAGCACAGATATGCTTGGTAGCACATAAATTAGGTTACTTGCTTGTAGTGTTTAACTTGGTAAAACAAAGTCAAAAATCAAAATCAGGAAAACAACCTTCAAACTTGTCAGGCAATTAGCTAATGTTTTCTTAGCATATCTCTAACAAACGAAAAGCCACAAAGAAAGAAATAAACTGTTCTTGTAAGGTTAACTTCTGATTACTTTCCACACAGATCCAGAAGTAATTCTCTCCTAGCTCACAAGCAATTAGGTGCAGCTCAATTGCTATCAGTTATCCAGCTGAAACCCTTTAGCAGGCTGGCTTTCTACTGTGTGAGTCAAATCCTGCTTCAGGAGCTTTTCTTAGTGGAATAAAGAACAAATTTATATTTTCTTTGTGATGGCTGCTGTGCTTTATCACAGAAAGTTACCAACGGAGTTTGGATAGAGAGCAGTCCATATAAACAATATCTTGATCTGCTATTATTTCCCCTTCATCAACAAGCATAGGGTCACTATCATGAATTGGCACAGATGAATCTTTCAATGGAGCACTTTCAGGAGAACACTTATTTCCCTGCTGTCTTTCAAGGTTATAGCTAGGGCATAGATCAATGTTCATACCTGAGCTTCCATTGTTGCTATAGTTCCTCTCTATATAGCCTGGCCAGTATGTAGTCCAGTTCTTATGTCCAGCCTTCCAGTCCTGATCCCTGGACACTGGATCTCTCTTCACATACCTTCTGGCATAGGTCTTAGAGTCCCTTCCACGTGCAGCCGTCTCCCTCACAGGTAGCCTCTGGTGATTCCTTGTTCTGCAGCACCATTCCTCTGGCTTTCCCCAGTCCAATGGTCTATGCTGGCCCTTGGAATACCTCCCAGTATACGTACTGCCTTGGACTCTTCTAGACCTCTCAAAGGCTTTTCTCCTCTTCCTTCCAGAGGGTTTCTTTCCTTCTCTATCCGTCCGGTTTGGCTTCTGCTTCTGCTGATTCTTCAGATGAAACTGATGATCAAACTCAAGCTGATTCTCAGGATACTGAGGACAATTCTCTGAATATCCAAGGTGATCATGAAGCTCATGATCATGGAGCTGATGCTTGTCATCTGTAGAACAAACTCTATTCTTATTCTGCCTTGATGAGTGCTCCTCCCTAATACAGCGCAGCTGTGCTGAATCAGGCCCTGCCCTTTGAGATGAGTGCTTAGGGATTACCTCATAGCCCTCCTGATTGAACACACGTTTCCCCACTTCAGCTCCTCTAATGGCTGCTGGAAACCTGGTGCATTCTGGGACTGGTAGTCTTTTGTGAGAAAATTCTGTTTTCTTATTTCTACCAGAACTGACAGGTTGCTTTGTTCAGAGTCACATCATCTTTTCTATAGCTCCTTCCTGAGCTATGATAAGCTTCCTTATCACAAGCTGCAAAGGGGTAAACTGGAAGGCAATGTCAGGAAATACTTTTTCACTGAAAGGGTGGTGGATGCTTGGAATGCCCTCCCAATGGAAGTGGTGGGGGCAAATACAGGGACAGAATTCAAAATGGCATGGGACAGTGGATCCCTTTATAGCAACAGGATAAAATCAAAATAAACTTAACTATCTCTTGTATCTGAACAAATAGAGGTGACCTGCATGGAGAGGTGGGTACACCCTAAACAAAGGCATGGGGAGGAGTGACCTGCACGGAGAGGTGGGTACACCCTAAACAAAGGCATGGGGAGGAGTGACCTGCATGGAGCCGCAGGTGCACCTACTCTTGCCACCTTGCTGGGCAAACTAGCTAGACCATGCTGGTCTTTATCTGCCGTCATATACTATGTCACTATCCCGCTTCAGTTGATGTACCTCAGGGCTCTGTCTTGGGATCTCTCCTTTTCTCTCTCTACACTCAGTCTCTTGCACTTATTTCCTCACATGGTTTTCAGTACCATCTTATATGCTGATAATACTCAAATCTACCGTTCTGTGCCTGAAATTTCTCCAGGTCTAGATCTCTGCCTGCTTATCTGACATCACTGCCTGGACGTCTCACTGTAGTCTGAAATTGAACATGGCCAAAATTGAGCTCCTTATCTTTCCCCCTAAACCCACCTCCCCCTTCCTCTCTTCTCTATTTCTGTGGATAACACTACACTCCTCCCTTTTTCCTCAGCTTGCAGCCTTGGGGTCATCTTTGACTCTACTCTCTCTTTCTCTGCACACATCCAACAGATAGCTAAAATCTGTCATTTCTTTATCTATAGCATTGGCATAATTCATCCCTTCCTTTCTACACACACCACTAAGCCCCTCATCCACTCACTAGTCACCTCCCGCCTTGAATATTGTAACCTGCTCCTCACTGGTCTCCCTCTGAATCATCTTTCTCCCCTTCAGTCCGTTCAAAACTCATCTGCACAGCTTATCTTCCACAATTGCCGCTATGTTCATATAGCGCCTCTTCTGAAGTCTCTTCACTGGCTCCCTATCCATTTTCACATCCAGTTCAAACTTCTCCTACTTACCTACAAGTGCATTCATTCTGCGACTCTTCACTACCTTTCCTCTCTTATCTCACTCTACACTTCACCTCAGGAACTTCGCTCCTCTGGCAGATCCCTTTTATCTACTAATTTCTCTGCCACGTCCAACTCCAGACTTTGTCCATTCCATCTTGCTGCTCCATATGCCTGGAACAAATTAGCTGAGTCGGTGCATCTGGCTCCTTCTCTGGCCCTATTCAAACCAAGGCTAAAACCCCACCTCTTTGAGGCTGCTTTTCGATCCCGATGCCCTTCACTCTCTCGTTCACTACTTATTTGTATCTTACCATACTCTAGTCCCCAGTTTTGTGATGTTTTTTAATCTTGATTAGATTGTATGCTCTGATGAGCAGGGACTGTGTCTTATTACCTTTATGTACAGCGCTGCATATGCCTAATAGCACTATACAAATTTAGTAGTAGTAGTACTAGTACAGTGTTGACACGTCTAGACAATTGTAACATGATCTATTCTAGTTTACTGAGAGGTCAACTAAAGAGACTTCAAACTATATAAAACACTGCAATACAGGCTTTGGCTCATGCTAAGAAATATGTCCATATTACTCCATTGTTTATCCAGAATCACTGGCTTCTGGTGTTCCAACGTGTATAACACAAGATCATGACTTTAACCCAAAAGGTCTTTCGTGATAGTACTCCTCAATATCTATCTAGACTCGTCACTCTCTAGGCTCCCTGCGCTTCATAAAAATAAGTTAATCATTCCTTCACCAGCTAGCACCAAATATGAGAACACTTGACTTTCTGCCTATTCTTTCGTTGTCCCAGCCCTTTGGAATTGTCTGCCATCTAATATTCAGTTGAAACCCTCATTCAAGGAATTCAAGTCCCTGATCAAGACACATCTATTCGAGCATGCCTTTGGAATTGGACCAAGCCTGAAGGGTTAGCCTGTCCCACCTCTGGCTATGCTCTTTCTCTCCTCCCTACCTATCATGTCCGTACTCTCTTTCCTTTAAAATTGAAGTTCCTGTCTGTATTTTTAATGTGAGTTGTGAACCACTCTGTATGTGCCCCACTAAGGGTGTTATAGCAAAAGCAATAAACTATAAAAAAAATAATGTACTATGTTACACTGCTTGTCTGCAGATAGTTTCATGGTCAAAGAAGGTATCACAAAGTGGTGAAAGGTAGGCACCTGAAAGGGTGGCCCAACTTTCACCACTGAAGCTAATTGGACAGTGGCTGAATATTGCAGCTGATGGCTGACCCGGATATTCAACGCCAGTGGCCAGATAGGATCCCAGCATTGAATATCAGGGTTCAAGTTTCAGTGGCGATGGCAGGTCACTGAATGAGAGGTGAGGCACTTACACATTTATCCAACTGCCAGGGCTGGGCAAGGGCATTGTTATAGGTGAAAGCCAGAGAAAAGTAGTGCAGCAACCTTTCAAAAAAGTAAGTTACTTTTGTCACGTTCGGTCTTTGCCATCACAGTGTGAGGTCTCTGGACTCTCTTCTTGACTGAGTTCCCCTGCACTACAGGTGTAGTTTAATCCCCTTGAGAGAAGAGGATCCAAGAGATTCCAAGAAGGGCCGTAGAGAGATAGAGGTCTGGAAGAAAACCCCCCTGCAAGTCCTCCAGCATCCCACAGTTTACATAAGGTTTGAGAACTGATACTCTCGAATGTTGTTTTTCTGTGAAGACTGGACTGTGAAAACTACAGACTGTTTCCTATGATTTTTCTGCCTTTTTGTACTATTCTGCTGATTTTTGGGTTCCAGTAATTATTACTTACTGCTATAGAACAAAACTCATTGTGTGAGTTATTTTTGTGAAGAGAGTGAGTGAGTGATTCCACATGCTTTACAACGTGGTTCTCTCCGTCCCAGAATCCATATGCCAGACATAGTGTCTTCTTCCCTGAATTCATTTTCGAGACCTACCACTTCATTAGCCAGCAACACAGGATGACGTATATTGTATGTCTAGAAATGTCTTCTTGATAAATCTTCAGAGGCAGTAAGCATGATACTAAATACTACACAGCCCTCTGCAGCTGGTTCTCAAGCATACTCGTAGAGAAGGGTTAATTTTAGAAAACCTTTTATTAGTCCCCACAGGACACATTGTTCCTACTCAGACTTTGGCTACCAAAGTACAATACTGAGCCAAGCACTGGATACGATTTAATGCTATAATAGGCCCAACTTCAATTTTACATGAACCTTTTATGTTTTTAATGTTTGCCGTCATTGCCTCGAGACAAAAGAAGAGCAGTAAAGTGCAGGAAGCAACTGAAGTCTGCTCTTACTGTTTCTCAGAGAGTATCTTGGTTTATTACACATGGGGGCTAATGCATTTTCATACTAGCTCTGCCTGTGCATGGGAGAAGGGCCAGCATGCTTATCCACTGAAAAAGCCAACAGGGAAATGATTTACATGCATCACTAAGAGCAAATCATGTAAGGGGGTGGTGCGCTAGCATCTGTACTGAGCACTGATACCAGAAACCTAAGTTCCCGCTCCTCATCTGCCATATTTGGTAGGTTCCAGGGCCAGATATGTTGTAGTCTGTTCATAAATGGTCTACAAATGGAGGAGGAAAGCAACAACTGGTTTGAATATGAAACTGATATAACCAGTAGGGGTAACATTCAACCAGAAATTGAACTTCTATAAAGTTTTTGTAGAATGTTCAATCTATAGGAACGAGAAGATTATTCAACATGGGATTCCCTCTTATCTTCCTAACAAAAGATTTGTATTCAGTTACAACAAAAAGGCTTTTTTCTTTTCATTGCATGGCTCTTGAATGCTCCCTTATAGCCATACTTTTCATTAAGCAATAACAACACACCCCCTTTTCTTATGCAAATCATCTTCATCACCCCTTTCAAATGGCACCATATATGACTATAAGAAATGGATCCTTTATTTTACAGAGTTAGTCAAAGTAGATAAATTAAAGAAGATAGAAGAGCGTGGTGACTGGTGCGATATTAAAATGGTCAAGCAATTTCTCTTTCCAACTCATCCTAAAATCCAGGAAGGATCCCTGAAGGTTATAGAGGATTTCATCTTATCTTTTCTTCTCATATTCCTTTTACAAGGACTGACTATCAGGGGCGTACCAAGGGCGGGGCGGTGGATGCAGCCTGCCCCGAGAGCCTGCCAGGGGTGCACCCACCATCAGACTCACAGGACAGGACGTCAAATTAAAACCTTAAAGTTGGTTTGCCACACTGTCTTCGCCAAATAGGTCCACTGCTCTCCTCTCCTGATCAAAGTCTCGCAATTCACAAGACTTTGGCTGGGAGAGGAGAGTGGGAGGCCCACAGAGCGGAGACAGCATGGCAAGCCAACTTTAAAGTAAGTTAGATTGACACGCTGTCTCTGTGGGCGGGGAGGGGGGGGTGGGGGGGTATGAGGGGTGTGAGAATCATGGTGTGGGCCCGTGTAAGGGGAGGGCACTGGCCACATGGGAGGGTGCCTGCCCGGGGTGGTGGGGGGGCAGGAATGTTCTATTGTAGCTGCTTGCTCCCTGACCAAGAAGCTTCTCCTTCTTTCTACTCTCTATCTGAGCAAATGTAGTTGAGGATCTGTCCATTCAGACCGCATTCAAATTTAAGTTTCCTCCCCTCCACCAGTAATAGAACAGCCTCCCAGCAGAGGTGATGGAGACAAAGACTGTACATGAATTCAAGAAAACATGGGGCAAGCAAAGAAGAACTCTAAAGAAGAGGAAGGGATTTTAGAGGTTAGTATTTGGAATGGATAAGCAGACTGGATAGACTATATGGTCTTTATATACTGTCATTTTAATATGTTTCAGCAGACTCCCATGTTCAGTGTCTTGTCTGCACACATGTGATGGTTTAGGAGACTTGCCTACCCTGGCCTCTTTAATTGCTGCTTTGCTGAAACTCGGTGTATGAAAGCGCAAGAAGAAGGGAACTGTCAGGAAAAAATTAAATTAAAAAGTCAATTGACATCAACTAAGTAAAGTGTGCCAAAATATCAAAACTAATTTTCTACACTACGAAACAACTAAATGTAAGAAAACAAATAATAGATTTTGATCTAGAATGTGTTAAGCCGCCACTAATAGATTATCATTCTTTATAAAGCTCATATAATGTAAAAGGATATCTATGGATGTTGTAGTGAGATGGCAACAGAAGGCACTTATGTTCCACAACTTCCATTATTTAATTTAACTCTTTGTTTTCTAAAAGACATCAGTCATGTCCTATCATTTTACTCATATAAACCTCCGTGAACTCTATACATAGCGAGACAATGTTAAAAGTATGTGTATATGTTGGGGAGAAGGGGCATGGAAAGATGGCTACCTGAGCGTCCAGCCGATCACTGTTTGTATGGGAAAACACAAGGCTAAGTTTAAACCGGGGAAAGTGCCCTTGAATGTCACAGTTTTAACTATGAAGGGTCTGATGGATCCTTTTGTGAGCAGGCTGACTACTAAATTGAACTCCAGAGATTTACCAGTTGTGTCAATGCCGAGGTCAGGAGATCTGGCGTCATCCTCGGGCGCCGAGTTTACCTTGTCTCCATAGGAGCATCCTCCCACACTCCTGGTGCGGCAGCGAGGCCACAGATTTTTGCAGGAGGCCCGCCACTGGAAGTTGGCGAGCAGGAGTCCTCCCATCAAGTGAGCACTGCTTTTGCCATCACTGGAGAGCTGAGAGCACCAGTTTCTTTGGTGCCGGATTCAGTAGTCCGTGGGGATGGGGCTGCTTCAAGTTCCTTGGCTGGAGTTACGGAGTCAGCTTCCCTTGCAACACTCTATTTTTCCTCAGAGGTTCATCTGGTCCTGGTGGCCTCAGTAAGAACTGAAAAGTTTACATTGGAGGTTTTGTGGGACGCTATAGTGAACTTAGCGATGGTGGTATCTGGTCAGTCCCAGCATCTGCAAAAGAAGATTCAGGAGCAGAAGGCACTTATTTATCAGCAGCAGACCACAGTGGAGGCTTTACAGACTTCCACTGTTGATCATGCTGTTCAAACTGACTCTGTTAAAGACACCTCTGTTGCCATTATGAAGGATTTGTCTGCTGTTCATGGTAAGTTGGAGGCCTTGGAGAACTCCTCCAGAACATCAAACTTAACATTAGTGAACTTTCCAAAATCTTCATTAGTTTCTCCATGGGATATGTTTAAAAGATAATTGGTTGAGATTCTTCAGGTGCCCAAGGAAGCGGTTTCACCTTTGTCATGGATCTATTATCTACCTACTGCCCGGAAAGAGATGTTTGGTGAGCCTCAGGCAATGGACACCTTGAATGTTTCAGCACTTTTGGAGGAATCTGGGACAGAAAATACTATTCCAGCTACACTTCTGGTAATATTTGCATTGTTGCCTGATACGGACTGGCTTCTCAAAGTATATTTTAAAAAATGTCAAGTCTCTTTTTTAGGATGTAATGCGAGGGTTTTCCCGTGAGACCCAGAAACATAGAAGAGAGTTTTTGCTATTAAGAGAAGGGGTGTTGTAAATGGGGGTGCTTTATTTTTTGAAATTTTCTTTTAAGTGTCTTGTTAAATATAATTCTGCTAGATATATAGAGCTTTTTTTCAACCATCTGAATTGTCAGCTTTTATTAGCGCTAGGCAAGCTGTATCTGCACCAATCTTGCTGTCTTGATGTAGACACTTGGAGCCCTATTCAGAAAAGGACACATCCAGGCCGTCTGGATGGCCCCAAGCACGACAAGCCCGTTAGGACCTGATTCTGTAAAGTGGGAGCAAAATGTTCCCGCGGCATACAGTATCGGGCCTGAGGACAGCCCTAAGTGCCCCTGCATGCCTGCAGGGACGTCCTCCCATCACCTGCATCACTGCCCCATTACTGGGCAGCGGGGACCTACCTGCCCCCGGCCCAGCCCCGGCCTCTGGGGGGTGTTTCAGCCCCGATTGCCAGGTTCATGTTGCTTATTCCATTTTCGAGGCTCTCCCCGTACTGCTGCTCTATCTATGCGGAGAGGGCCTGAGGAGGAATAGGGGCAGGATGGCTTGCGGGGGGGGGGGGGATGTGCAGCCCCGCAAGTTGTCTCTCTGAATCGGGCCCATAGTATATTAACTCAGTTAGGGATGCTCAGGTCAGTTTATTGTCTTCTTTAGTGTCCAATGTGGATTTCCTTTTTTGTTCTACTTTGTATATGCCCCTTCTTCTATATATTGTGGACTTGGGGGAATTAACATGGTCTATTTGCCTGACTTTGTATTTTTTCTTTTCTTTTTTTATTTATTTGTCAACGTTCCTCTTCCCTACAAGCATTATGCTTGGATGTTAATTAAAAATTCAATAAAGATAAAATTGGAAAAAAAAAGTATGTGTATATGTTGATCAGAACACCCAGTCCTGTGCTATAAATCAACATGTAGATTAAATAAAAAATATTAGAACAACATATTTATTTTCAGTATGTTACTATCCCGAAATACACAAAATGAATTATAAATAGGAAATTGCATGGTAGAACATATTGCAGAAATAGCACATGCATCAAAGATGAAGAGAAATCCATATGATGTAGAATGAGTCAAGGGGAGTATAAAGAGATTTACCTAAAAGGGAAAGGAAGAGCACGACTGGAGAAGTTGGAGACACTCAGATCTATCTATGAATGAAACTTAAAAAACTCAGCCTTTCCCAACACAGAACCAGTGAGTAAACTCCATGTCAGGAATCATGTTCCAGGAGACTCTGTTGCAATATTCATACAGAATAAACAGGAGAATTCTGGGGGATTTTCATGGTGGCAGAAGTAAATCCTATTGATAGACAACCTCATGGATAGGACATTATTGGATGCTGAAAGTAGAAGTCATCTTTATATTCCTTTTTCATTTATGGTCTACTGTCATAAAGTTAAGAAGCAGTGGCCAGTCTGCCCTCTAATGCAGAGGAGCGGAGGGAGGGGAAGAAGGAGGAAAGTATGGCTTGATGTACTTGGTTTTGAATGAGTGAACATAGACTGTCATGTATTACTACTTGCTACAAAACCTACCTGTAAATATGGTCAATCACTTGGAAACAACAACAGTTCATATGAACGTAAGGATATAAGGTGACTCATGCTGAGACACACCAAGGTCTTCTGAGCCCAGTGACCTGTCTTCAGCAGTGATCAACCCAGTCACAAGCACCCAGCAGATCCCTAAAAATAGATCATATTTCTCATTGCAAGGGATGAGGAATAGCTTTATCAAGTCTACCTAATGACTAAAGCCAAAAGATGCTAGGCTGCATACAGAGAGGCATAACCAGCAGAAGAAAAGTGGTATTAACATACCTGTACAAGTCATTGATAAGAAAGACTTCACTTGGGTGTTTAGTTTTATATCTTGCAAAGGATATAAAAAGACTTGAAGTCGTTCAGAGACTTGAAGTCGTTCAAAATGATATGGGGCCTGCACCAGAAGACACATGAAAAGAGACTTGAAGACCTAAATGTGTATACCCTTGAGGAGAGGAGAGCAGGGGAGATATGATACAGATGTTTAAATACTAGAAAGGTATTAACGAGCAAACAAACCTTTTTCAAAGATGGGTAAGCCAAAGAACTAGGGGACTTAAAATGAAGCTGCAAAGAGAGAAATTTAAAAGTAACGTCAAGAAATACCTTCTCATAGATACCTGGTATGCCATCCCAATTTATTTTATTTTATTTATTTATTTATTTATTTATTTAACTATTTTCTTTTATACCGCCCCTTCCAGAGATCAAGGGCGGTTTACATGTAACAGCTTAACAGTATTGTACACATCTGTATACATTTACATTGAACAGTAGAATTCAACTATTTACATTGAACAATAAAATTTAACTTTGTAAGGTATTAAAATGAAACAATCGTCAAGCTATTTACAATAAATATTTACAGTGGCTGTGTGTGGTGAGTAGGGCAAGTGTAGGAGTTGGAATTTATTTCCTTTTATGCATAATTTCCTTTTATGTCGTAAATGAGGGGTGTGTGGGGAGGGGGGCAGACAGGGAGTTAGTTAACGGGGGTTAGGGGGTTTGTGTATGTGTGTCCGTGTTTGTTGTGGAGCAGGTTTTGGGGGAGTAGGGGATTTCAAAGTGCTCAGTGAATAGGTAGGTTTTTAATTCTTTCCTGAATTGGGAGAGGTCTTTTATGATGCAAATGTCTATTGGGAGGTCGTTCCAGAGCGTTGGAGCAGCGAATGTGAATGCTCTGGAGCTAGTGGTTCTCTTAGTCTTCCGGATAGCTTTTGGTGTGATGAGGGAGTGGGCTGTATTTTGTCTGTGGGATCTGGTTGTGGTTGGAGAGTGCAGTAGTGTAGATAGGTATGAGGGGGCTATGTTATTTATGAGTTTAAAGGTTGTTAGGACAATTTTGTATCTAATTCGGCTGTTTATAGGGAGCCAGTGTAGTTCCCGTAGTATTGGGGTTACGTGATCTGTTAGGCGAGCTTTAGCAATTACTTTTGCACAGATGTTCTGAGCTCTTTGTAGAAGGTATGTGCTTTTTTGAGGAAGGCCTATTAGGAGACTATTGCAAAAGTCGAAGTGAGGGGTGATCAGTGTGCTTACTACAGATCTAAAGTCTTGTGTCTCGAGGAGTGGCCTTAGGTGTTGAATAGTTTTAAGTTTATAGAAAATGGTTTTTACTGTTTGTTTTATGTGTGGTAGCATAGTAAGTGTGTGGTCTATTATTACACCTAAGTATTTTACCTGTTTTCTAACAGGTATGGTAGTTTTGTTGATTGTAATTGTTTCCGGGTAAGTGTTCTCAGTCATAGATGACCTTGTTACGAACATTGCTTCTGTTTTTCTGAGGTTGATGCTGAGGTAGTTAGATTCCATCCAGGAGGACGACCCTGCCATGCATTCGGATAGTGTGTCATAAGTGGGGTTTTTAGTGTTTATGGGGATAGCAAGCATGATGTCGTCAGCGTATATAAAATGTTTAATCCTGTGTTTTTTAAATATGTTTGTTATAGGTTGCAGGTACAAGTTAAATAGGAGGGCTGAGAGGGCCGATCCTTGAGGTATTCCCTGTCCCTGGGGGAATGTTTCTGATGCTTGTTGGTCAATTTGGACGCGTATTAGTCTATGTGTGATGTAGGACTTGAACCATTTAAGGACAGTCCCGCCTATTCCTAAGTTCTCTAGTCTGTTGATCAGTGTATGGTGGTTGATGTTGTCGAAGGCGGCTGAGATATCTAAGAAGAGGAGTAGGAAGCCTTGATTGTTGTCATCTGTACCCTGGATGAGGAAGTCCATTAGGGTGATTAAGAGAGTTTCTACTCCATGGAAGGGGCGGAATCCAAATTGGTGTGAGTCAAGTGGTTTGTGTTCATCAATGTGTTCTTGTAACTGTAGTTGAATTGTTTTCTCTATTATTTTAGCTATAAATGGAATGCTGGCTATTGGTCTGTATGAGTTCGGGTCTTTTGAGTCAAGCTTACTATTCTTTATTATTGGTCAGAGTGTTGTGAGTTTTAAGGCATCAGGCATGGTGCCTTGTGAGAGGGATTGGTTGACTATGTGTTGTAAGTATTCAGCCAGTTCATCCTTTTTCAAAGATGGGTAAGCCAAAGAACTAGGGGACTTAAAATGAAGCTGCAAAGAGAGAAATTTAAAAGTAACGTCAAGAAATACCTTCTCATAGATACCTGGCATGCCATCCCAATGGAGGTGGTAGGAGCAAAAACAATGACAGAATTCAAAAAAGCATGGGACAAATACAGAGGATCCCTAGATAGCAAGATAGAAACATGATGGCAGAAAAAGATCATACGGCCTATCTAGTCTGCCCTTCTATATCAACTAAAACAGTCCCCTTTTTTCGTTTAGAGTTGCTCTGTGTTTGTCCAATGTTTTTTTTTAAATTCAGACACTGTCCTCGTGTCCACCACCTCCACTGGGAGACTATTCCATGCATCTCTTTCCATAAAGAAATATTTCCACATATTACTCCTGAATATATCCCCTTTCACTCATCCTATGTCCCCTATAGCAGAGCTCGCCTTAGCCCTTCTTGAATATCCCAACCCAATCTAATTGTGTTTTTGTACATATGTTTATAGTTACCCTGTTGCTCCAAGTTTAAACTCCTGTTCAATGTAAGCACAGAACAGTCTTCTGACTGTGCAACCTTTGTTATATGTAAACCGCACTGATAACAAATAGCGCGGTATATAAAAGTTGTTAAATAACAAAATAAATAAATTAAAAGAGACCCTCCCTGTGTATTTATGCCAAGGAGGTATTTAATATTTCTATCATATCGCCCCTATCCTACCCTTCCTCTAATGTATACATATTAAGATCTTTTAGATGGAATCAAAGCAAACATAAAACTTTACACTTCAAAAAAGAGAGGGGGTATCCTGCATAGAGGGGTGGTACAATCTTTAACAAAGGCATAGAGAAGGGTAACCTGCATGGGGCAGCAGGTGCAACTCTAAAACTCTAGACACCTTACTAGGCAGACTAGATGGACCATGTTGGTTATTACCTGCAATCATTTACTGTCCACCCAATTCAAAAGAGCTGATATTTAAATACCACAGTCATCAGCCATAGCATTTAAACATAAAGTGGATATTCACTGCCCTGAATGAGCCTGAACTACGGCTTTGCTGCCCCGAATGAGACTGATTTCAGCTGATCTCAGAAGCTATCCAGGGGCCAGGTTGCCAGGAATCAGCATTGACTCAATGGCACACACAGCCAAAACTAGGCCTAAACATTAAATCTTTTGGGTGAGAGAAACAGAGAGTACAGAGGAAGACTCTGGTCACTATGTAAAGCATCTGCAGAACTGGGGCCTTGAAGCAAGTCTTAATACCCCCCCACCCCCCAACCTCACACAGAAAGTAAGGAGTGATCTTCCTCTCACACAAATGCAGCATTTAGAAAAGTGATCTTCCACCCAGTACTTGGTATACCCTCAGCCAGTTGGGTTTTCATAATATCCACAATATACAAAAGTTTCATTTGCAGACATTGGAGACAGAGCCTGCAAATCAATTTCATCCTGAAAACCTGACTGACTGGGGTGTCTTGAGGACTGGATGGAGAACCCCTGCTTTGGACCATCCTCTAAAAGACAGTGGCCCAAGAGTTCTGATGCAGAGGTAGCATGGAGCAGGTACTCTGAGGGATTGTGTTTCTGAAGGAATTTTATGCATTTGTCTGGTAGTTAACTGCCTAGATATCCTGAAAACCAACTAGCTGGTGCTCCCCGAAGACATAGTTGAGAGCCACTGTTCCAGGCAGTTTGAAAACTAATTTCCATTTCACATTCCCAAAGTGAGAACTATAAAATCATATGTTAGAACAATGTCTCCAAATATTATTTTCAATGCAATGGAAAACAAAAGATTTCCCTTTGTGGACTGAGATATTCAGTCAGGGATAATATTTTAGAAACAGGCTTGAAATAATTATCAAGTGTGTTCGCTGTGGGACTCAGTTCAGTAATATTGCACAGCAGTGCCTGTTTAGTGTGATTCAATAAATTATTGTTTTATTTTTCTTATCTGGCCCTGGTCTTGATTGGAGGGAGTAGAGAAATGTAATTGATCGCACATACTGTATATATTCCTTGTCATTTTTTATTTTTATTTTCTGTTTGTATTTTTTTATTCTGCTTTCATGTCCCAAAATGAGAATGACAACAGCTGGTTTTACAGAGAAACAAATCCTTTTGCGTCATAAACATTGATGAAAGCACATCAAAAGAAACTGCACAATTTTTAGGAATTAATTTAGCATTAAGTAAAGCAGTGATTCCACAGACCGGCAGGATTTCTGGGTATTACTCTTCTCCTCCTCCTCCCCCCCCCCCCCACAAGAAATATACTCTGCAGATGTAATGCTGGATTAACCCGCAAAGAAGGAAGATCCGCAGGTCAACTGCATATTAAACATTATTTATGAGTTCAACAATAAAATGAAAAGTTCCTGCCCTGAATGAGCCTGAACTACAGCTTTGCTGCCCCGAATGAGCCAGATTTTGGCTGATCTCAGAAGCTATCCAGAGGTTGGGTCGCCAGGAGTCAGCATTGACTCGATGGCACACACAGCCAAACCGAGGATTGAACTTTAAATCTGGGACACCTGGAAATGGTCTAGGTGAAGGATTCTGCATTAAACGACCTTTTAAGGCACTTAGTTTATAAGCCTAGTTTATAAAATCAAGTAGAAACCAATTTGTCTTTATAAAATACTAACCTAAGTGGCAGAAATCACATCTAAAGTAAAAGGGTGGACATTGATCCCAGCCACAGAGCTGCTTTAAATGTCCACACCTTTGCAAGACTGCACATATTTTATAATATTCTGCAATCTATGTGCACACTTGTGCACTGTGCCCAAACCACACATGTACATCCCCACTGGCAAAGTGCAGGTCATCAAGCCTTGCACGTATTTTTATGCTGCTCAGTATTTATTTACAGGAGGTCATTAGCAGGCTTATGTGGTGCACAGTTTTATACCTGCTTTGAAGCAAGTGTAATAGATATGTTGCATGTGTGCTACATGTGTACTCATATATTTTATAAAATGCATGGAAACATTGTAGCTCCACCCCTGTTCTGCTCAGGCTACTGCCCCAGGAACACTTACACTCTACGTATATATAAGATCACGGGCCAATAAGATGGTGTATAGTTATATCTACATGTACAATGGGATAATTTTATAAAAGGCCTTTATCACATGTAATAAAAGACTTTAGATGCAATATAACCTTTCTAAAATAACTCTCTTTATGTGTAGGTCATGATAATATAGAATCTTTTGCCTGTGAAGTTCTGTATGCATGAACATGCAGCTTTTACAATTTGCTGTTGAACTCACAGATAAAAACTCCCAATAAGCATTTTACTCGTGATTCTTCTTTTCTTGCTATTTGCTCCTTGTTTGAGGTCTCAAATATATTTTTTGCTTGCCTGAAATTTGTATGCTGGATAAATTAACCTATATTTCAGGATTTCTGCTTGGAGGCCTGTTCATTCTTCCTATGTGGCTGGCAAGGCAGGAAAGCAGTGCCAGAATGCAACATCAAAGCTTTCGGCTTCCTTTAGATCTTGCAGTTCCAGAGGAAAAGGGTGGGCTACAGTTATCCAGAGATTGTATTATGTTGTATTTTTTATTTTATTTTATATTTATAGAATATACAAATTATTACAAGGATACAATCACTTGCACAGAAAATCGAGAGGTCAGAGAATACAGACCAAATACACAAAATTTCAGAAGAAACATTATTAACCTGATATTCCCACTCTAGCCCACAAAATGAGATCCAAAAAGAATAGGAAAATATTCAACAATGAACTCTAATAGGAAATATACAGAGACAAATATCAGCCATATCCATTCAAGACGGAGTAGAACAAGCAACGGACCCACCACTAACAACCCCTCGGGCATTCAAAAAGGAAATTAATTCAGATGGAAAAAAGAAAATATAAGAATTACCTTCCAACTTAACAAGACGTTTACAGGGATACTTAAAAAAGAAGAGCCCACCCAATTGAGAAACCCTCGGGCGCAGAATTAGAAATTCTTTCCTGCGTCTTTGGGTTTCCTTAGCTAAATCAGGAAACATACAAACCAGGCAGCCTTTAAAAGCAACATTCCTCTTCTTGAAAAACATTTTTAGAAGCCATTCCCTATCTGATGCTAAACCAAAAGTTACTAAGCAAGTAGCCGGAGAGGCTACATCCATATCCGAAGACTCTAACATAGAAGTAACATTCAAAACATCTACCACTTGTAAACTTGGTAATTCAACATTTGAGGTAACCTTTTGACCAGTAGGTATATAATATATCTTAACCAATGGTGGGCAGAGCTCAGGGGAAACCCCGAGAACCTCTAGCATATAAGCTTTAAACATTTCTTAAGCAGAAATACTAGCCACCTTTGGAAAATTAATCATACGTAAATTAGTCAATCTTGAATGGTTATTCAAAGTCTCCATACGACTCCTCATGTTCCCAAAATCTTTCATCATTGCCTCAACCTGAGAGTCCAAACGATAAATTCGGGCTGAAGAATCAGAAACAGTAGATTTAAGAGATTCAATAGATTCAAGGTTCACAGAACAGTTCTTCTCAATCTGTACCACCTGGGTTTGCAAGCTTTGAACTTGAGGAATAATAGCCTCCCCTAGCTGCTTAATAGCCGACCAAATGGCCTCCAGGGTAAACTGCTCCGGTCTCTGCAACTCAAAAGTAAAGGGCAACAGCTCAACTGCAACAGCTGCCATTTCGGGGGCTGGTGCTGGAAAAGAAGCTGCTCTCTTTGCTTCAACCATCAACCGCTGCACTCCGAGCGTCTCAGGGGCAGATAGAATTCGCAAGGGCACTTGCAGTCGCGTTCGATAATGGCCCCAGCGAAACAGAGGGCTCACCTCTGAGAGGCTCCCCCGCTTCCTCGCTCCCCGAACGCACCCCTGGACACACTTGCTTCAGAGGCCTCCGCACTTCCAGGGGCATTAGATCACTGCCCGAAAGAGACGCCGAGCTCACCGGCTCCAGCAAGCTCTCAGCCAGGCTTCTCACCCCTAGCTGTGGCTGAACTTCCCGAAGTAGATAGGAGTCCAAAGGACCAACAAAAGGTAAACCAGAGGGAGCTGGCAGGGAGGTCAGGGGAACTGTCCCAAACCGAACCTTTCTCCGACGCGGCATAAGGAAAACACGTCAGGAACGCCTGCCTCTGCCATTATGTTGTATTTTATTCCATGTGTTAACTGGAGAGCTCTTCATGAGAAACTATCATTAGGGGTCTGTACAGTAGTTATCGTGATCTTTTGGGATATCCATCTGTTATTTATATGACACTAACCAATTTGGTGGTTTTATGGAAGATATAACTACTGAGAGTCCAAGGGTCTAACTTTTCCACCATGATCCTGGAATGCTGAATTTTAAGCAATTTCTTTTTCCAATTATTTAGTTCCAATTTGTACTATGAATATCATGTGTGGCCATTGTGTGGCCAAAAATCTTGAAACATAAAGGGCCATGTTTACTAAATATTAGCGTGAAGAAAGCAGGTGGCTGAACGACAGTTGGTAAGTATAAGAGAGAGGGGGGGGGCCAAGGGGATTTTGCAACAGGAACTAAGGGGGACAAAAAAGGCAATAATAGGAAATAAGAAGGGAGGGGGGAGAGGACACAGGAGGGATAGATCTGGGGACTGTACGCATAAACAGAAGCAAGGAAAGGTATATATGTAGCAAGCTTTTTATATTCGAGGGAGGAGATATTCTGGAGATGCCTAGTGCTCGATAGAACTCTCTTCCCCACACACTTGCCTGTATTGGTCATCAGTTATCTAATAAACAGAGACTCTGATTGCAACTGTACTGACTTTCGGATCTGATCATTACAGGAAACTAGTAATAATTAGGTTGTGGTCTATTTTGTGAGTAGCAGGGCCTCACACTACAGAAGCAAAAACGCGAAGTAAAGACCTTTTCAAGTACATTCGTAGCAAAAAACCTGTGAGTCAGTTGGTCCATTAGATGATAAAGGGGTTAAAGGAGCACTAAGAGGCGACAAGGCAATAGCGGAGAGACTGAATGAATTCTTTGCTTCATTCTTTACTGAGGAAGATGTAGGGATGTTACCCATGACTGAAGTGGTATTTAAAGGTGCGGAAGAATTGAAGGAAATATCGATACATCGGGAAGATGTATTACAACTATTAGATAAACTGAAGAGTAGCAAATCACCTGGGCCGGATGGTATACATCCAAGGGTGTTGAAAGAACTGAAATATGAGAGTGCAGACCTGCTATTAGTAATCTGTGAACTATCATTAAAATCATCTCTAATACCTGAAGATTGGAGGATCGCCAATGTAACACCAATTTTTAAAAAGGGTTCCAGGGGTGATCTGGGAAACTACAGACCGGTGAGCCTGACATCAGTACCGGGAAAAATGGTAGAAACCATCATAAAGAATAAAATTACTCAGCATGTAGATATTCATGACCTAATGGGAGACAGCCAACATGGCTTTAGACAAGGAAGATCTTGTCTTACTAATCTGTTATGTTTTTTTGAAGGAGTGAATAATCAGGTGGACAAAGGTGAGTCGGTTGATATTGTGTATCTGGACTTTCAGAAAGCCTTTGACAAGGTCCCTCATGAGAGACTTTTGGCAAAACTAAAGAGTCATGGGATAGGAGGCAGTGTACTATTGTGGATCAGGAACTGGTTAAAAGATAGAAAGCAGAGGGTAGGGCTAAATGGCCAATTTTCCCAATGGAGAAAGGTGAATAGTGGTGTACCCCATGGATTTGTGCTGGGTCCGCTGCTTTTTGACATATTTATAAATGACCTGGAAAGTGGAATAACGAGTGAGGTTATCAAATTTGCAGATGACACAAAACTATTTAAAGTTGTTAAAACCCAAGAGGATTGTGGAAAATTGCAAGAGGATCTTGATAAATTGGAAGACTGGGCATCAAAATGGCAGATGAAATTTAATGTGGACAAGTGCATCGTTATGCACCTAGGGAAGAACAACCCAAACTATGGTTACATGATGCAAGGTTCCACATTAGGAACCACCACCCAGGAAAAAGATTTAGGCGTCATTGTGGATACCATGTTGAAACCCTCGGCCCAGTGTGCAGCGGCGGCCAAGAGAGCAAATAGAATGCTAGGTATCATAAGGAAAGGAATGGAAAATAAAACAAAAGATATTATAATGCCTCTATATCGTTCCAAGGTGAGACCGCACCTTGAATATTGTGTGCAATTCTGGTCGCCGTATCTTAAAAAGGATATAGCGATTTTAGAAAAGGTTCAGAAAAGAGCCACCAAAATAGTAAACGGGATGGAAGGATACTCCTATGAAGAAAGGCTAAAAAGGTTAGGGCTCTTTAACCTGGAAAAGAGACGGCTGAGGGGAGATGTGATAGAAGTCTATAAATTAATGAACAGAGTGGAACGGGTAAACGTAGATCGGTTTTTTACCTTATCAGAATATAGAAAGACATGGGGACATGCAATGAAGCTACAGGGTAAACTATTTAAGACTAATAAAAGAAAATATTTTTTCACTCAACGTGTAATCAAACTCTGGAATTTGTTACCGGAGGATGTAGTAAAGGCTGTTAGTGTAGCTGGGTTTAAAAAAGATTTGGACAAGTTCCTGGAGGAAAGGTCCATAAACAATTATTATTAAGAAGGGACCCAGGATATCAATGCTTGAACCAATACAAGCATTGTGGAACCTGTGTCCCTTGGGGAAACTGCTAGGTACATATGACCTAGATTGGCCACTGTTGGAAACAGAATACTGGGCTTGATGGACCTTGGTCTGACCCAGTATGGCATATCTTATGTTCTTATGATGTTACATACAAAGAATGGATTTACTTGCATCGATATAGGTATAATAGAACAGTGGATGAGCCTCAGAATGTTGCTTCATTGTACAGTGTCCATTGTGCAATAGCTCTATCTAATAACCACTTCAAAACCCTTAATCCAGTATTTCTGTACATCTCAGGCAACCAATGTTATTCCACTTTAAAGTATTCTAATTCATGGCTCAGATACTTATGTTTTTCAGTCAGACAATATATCCCTTGATACCTGATCGTTTTCATTCTATGAGTGGCTGGAATATTATTCCAAATAGTTCTCTCAAGGGGCAGTGTCTAAAGGTAAGTTAGTGTTGTGTGTACCATAACAGGAATGAACCTTACTTCTGTGCCCAAATATGCCACAGATGATCTCAGTCTCTCAGATTTACTCTGAGCGCTCATCTCAACATTTTCCAAACAGTCGCCTCCTGACATTCGTAAGCTGGGTGACTGCTTCATATCTAGGGGGCATGTTTACTAAGCTGGGCTAATGGTTAGCATGCTCTGTTTATTACTAGGGCCTAGGTTATTCAATGGAATTAGTTTCAAATAGCGCATATTGTTAGCCCAGCTTAGGAAACATGACCCCTAGTGTTTGGTTGTTGGCACTGCATCTTTCATCCCATTAACAATAAATAAGCTTTGATACATCACGTAAAGGAATTGAGACCTCAAGGTTATGGCAGACACAATTCCATTAGTATTTTAGAAAAGGCTCTGCTAAATGTGGAACCTGTTCTAAAATAGTGCAGGAGTGCACTTGTATTTGTCAATAAGTGGAGCCGAAGGAGCCATTTTGCAAACCTACATGTGGGAAAAATCAACAGGGGAAACTCAGCAATGAAATGTGTAAGAGCAGACAGTGACCTGCTTGTTGGCCATCTTGCAAACCTTGGTATATTAATGCTGCCAATTAACTACAGAGGTCACTATGTTTATCTAATTTCAATTTGGTGGGGGAAATAAACAATAGGGGATTAAAGAGGATAACTCCCTTAATCCTTCTTGTAGAGGCTGGCTAAAACAAGCATGTTTAAAACCTCTAAAACCCTATTCATACCAGGGAGCAGGTGTAAAACTTGACATGGGCAATTGCAGTCATACAAGTGCCACTTGTTAAAAGGCCCCCTTGCAATTTCTGCTTAGTCAGAACATCCACATGTCAGTTTAGCCCTTTCTAGAAATACATGGATGCCATTTCCACACATACATGCCCAATTTTACACATGGAAATTGTGAATAAGGCTTCTAAAATAACCCCTTTAATGACATATTTCTGGTTGCTAACCAACCAGCGCTTCATTATCTTGGTGCATTATGATTCTGCCTCATTAGACAAAGATGATCCATTAGCAGCAGCCCCTGGTGTTGCTACACTGATTGAGTTATTTCTGTCTTGAAGAACTTGGACACCGCCACTGCTTTAGGTTGTTATGCTCCCTATCTAACTATTCAGTCAAAGGTCAACTGCTAACTCTGCTACTAATGTCAAAACCAATAAATCAGACTGGTAATTAATGCAGCATCATTTATTGCATTCATCTCAATAACAGGATGGATGAATGAATGTGATTTAAGATAGGGACATATCCCCCCAAAAAGGAGGGGGATGGTATTATTCTTTATTTAGCATAAATATTTTTACTTATCATTTTGTGCAATTCAAGCTTTATTTTCTCTTTTTGGCAAGCATACAGGAATTTAAGATTAAGTGAGAAGCCTTTAGGGAGTATTATATAGAGGTACAAATGAGAGCGTTTTGCGAATGTCATGGGCAACACGGAAAACAGAGAGGACTGAACAGACATTAGGGGGAGGAGCCAAGTTGCACTGTATGGTTTGGCTGGTCAGGGGAGAGAATGGGGGGATTGCATGGAGCCCTTGTAAAGCACATACCTTGAATGTATGAGGAAAATGGAAGATGCATTTGCTGCTCGGCTACAATATTTCACTTATGACCACTATACAGCACAATTCAGATTTCCCTCCAGGGATGGAATCAGGCCTATTTTATAGGAGTAAATAATTAGGCATTGCTAGGCAGGTGCTGGACCAGGGTGAAATGATAAATTTGGAAGAGCTGTGAGAGGAGTATGGGCTGGAGGGGAGGGATAGGAATGGATATCTTCAACTTAGGCACTATATACAAAAAGGAATACAAACTTCTTACCTTGGTTCACAGAACACTTCATACAAATATACCTCACTATCTCTCTTCCCTTATTATTTCATACTTGCCACACCGTGTTCCATTCACGCTAATCATCTTCACCTTCCCTCTGCCTCTCAAGCCAAACTCAAATTCACTTGCCATTATTTATTTATTTTTTTATTTTATCAAACTTTTTTAAATGATTACACCACCAAACATTACAGAATGATAAAAAGGGAAAACAAAAAACTAAAGAGTATATGAAAAACAAATCTCGACTGGTAAAACAAATCTCAATTTGTAAAACAAATATCTTCCACTAAACATCATCAAGTCCATGGAAGCGAGGGGTTCAATTAAATAACTAATACAGATAATCAAAAATAAGCAAAAAGCAGCTTATCCTAATATACTAAACCCAAAATACAATACCATCTACTAAAAAAACAAAATCCAAACTAAATCAAGAACTTAAGAGTCTTAAGAAGTTCCTCCAACTGAGCTGGGTCAAAAAAGCAATATTGTTTCCCCTGATGAAATACCAAACATTTGCATGCATACTTAAGAAAATATGTGGTCTCCTAGAGCTAAGACTCAGGTTTCAGCTCCAGGAAGGCCTTATGCCTAAGTTATGTATATCTAGAAACATTAGGAAAGATATTGACTTTCTGACCTCAAAAAAAGAGTTTCCTAGAACGACTTCATTATCAAATTCTTATCTGCCTCCCTAGTAGGTCGAGAAGTAATAACTTCAGAAGATGATTCTAAAAAATTAGCTAAATCAAGACTAGGAACATCAGATTACCGGATCCAACTCCACTTCAGCTGCTGCAACCAATTTCCTACCCCTAAGAAGGTAGTAAATCTGCAGCACTGAGGGGTCCTCAAAAAGGAAGAACTTCTTTTAAATATTTATGAGAAAGAATTGTAGGAGACAGGTAAAGGGTTACAGGAAAATTAAGGCATCTGATATTCCATGCCCTAGAAACATTTTCCAAATGCTCCATTTTTCGATGGCAAAAGACTATCTTTAATAGACGTTGCTGAGGCTGACTGCAGTCTTCAGCTGATTCTCAAATTTACCAAGTCTCTCCCCCATATGTAATAATTTAGAATCATGTTCAACAAACTTAGTAACAGACTCTTTAGTTAACTCTTGTAGTTGATTCAAAGTACCTGTCAAAATAGCCTCAGTCCAAGAAACAACAGCCCATACATCTTTCAAAGACACATCTTTATCTGTTACAGCTTCAAGCAGGCAACAAGCCCTAGATGCTACCAGTTCCAGTGCTTTAGGCATAGGAACCTCAAATGGATCATTGGCAAATGACCCAGAAAAAGATTGAACGGGTGATAATGCTCGAGGCCGCGGGCCGGGTCCCGCGGCCGTCAGTAACTTGGGCCCGGGCCCGGCCTCGGCCTCCAGCACATGACAGGGGAAAGGGGGGGGGGGCTATGGGGACAAGGCTGTGCGGCATTTGAAATCGCTCCGTCGCGTTGTCGGAGCGATTTCATTGGCTGCCAGAGTGGGGGGGGGGGCGGGGCAGTGTCGGCGAGGAGCCGCGTGGCTGTCTCTTTCTCGCCGCGGCTCCTCGTGAAGCGGTCGCGTTGGCTGCGGGGGCGTTGGATGGTCCGGTGAGTGGGGGGGGGGGGGTGCTCCGGGGTTGATTTGGCTGGACGGCGATTTGCGGGGTGGCGGGCGATCCCGGAGGAGCGGTCACATACCAAGCAAATTACAAATTACTTGCAACTGCAGGCTGCTCTCCTGCCGCGGCTGCCAGCTCTGTTCTGCTCGGCCAGACTGGCAGATTAGCCTGGTGGTTAACGCGGTGAGCTGCCAACCACTGAAGACAGGTTTGAGCCAACTCTTGGCTGGAGCATTTTCAAAGGGGGGGGTCCGCAGCATGGCAGGCGGGAGTAGGAAGAAAGGGGCCCTGGAGGGCAGGGCCGGGGGACGTTCGAGGGGGGTCCGGGGCCTGGGTTCTGCACAAGGGGCCAGAGCGGGCCGCGGGGGTTTGCGTGGGGCGGGTAGGAGGTCGGGGAAGCGTGGGGCTTTGGCTGGGAAGCGTGGGGCGATGCAGGCTACGGCAGCTGGGTTGCAGGGTGCGGGGGAGGCGGATGGCCCCCCGGCTGTGGTGGTGGGACCAGGGGTGGGGGAGACTGATGGTGTGGTAGGGGTGGGGGTTGGGGGAAGGGGATGTGCAGATGGCAGCGTTGCTCTGGGGTTGGGTGGGGACGGGGGGGAGCGGATGGGTGGGGGGGGCGTGGGTGGGTTCAGGCCCAGGCTGGAGCCTATGGGCCCAGTCCGCTGGGGAGGGACCGGCAGGGGGGGCACGCCGAAGGATGGCAGGCTTGGTCCCCAGTTCCTGGACAGGTTACCAGTGGTGGCCCATGGGGAGGGGGTTGGGGTGGGGAGTGGTGGGGTGCGGGTTACCAGAGTGGTGGGGGGCACCTTCCTTGGGGGGCGGCGGGATGGGCAGCTGGGGGAATGGGGTCCTCGGGGGTGGTGCAGGGTGGGGGGACTGGGTGGGGGGCGGGGCCGTACGGGCTGGCGCCTATGGGAGGCGGCGCTCCTCTTTCCCCGTGTGTTGGCTCTTCTCTCCCTTTGCAGGTGCCCGGGAGTGCGGCGGCTGCGGCAGGTGGAGCGGGCGTCAGCTCGCCGGTGATGTCGATTAGCGTGGGCCCGGCCGGCCCGCCCTCGGTGGAGCAGAATGAGTCCACATCGATGGTGCCGGGGACAGCGGTGCAGGCGGCAGCAGGTGAGTGTGCTGGGGCGGTGGTGGGGGAGGTTGGGGGGCTGGTAGTGTCCAGCGTGGGGGCCCCGACGGCTCGTAAAGCCAAGGCGAAGCGGAAGCATCGGCGGCGTCGGAGGCGGAGCGCGTCGTCGTCGTCATCGGGATCATCGGACACTTCTTCGGCGGCCTCCACGGTCGGGCCGAGGACAGGTGAAGGGGCGGGGTCCTCAATTGTGCGGTGCGCGGAATTATGGGAGAGCGTTCCGCGCAAGTTGAGGCGGCGGATTGTGAAGCGGCGGTACATTGATATTTTCCGGCTATTAGAGGGGAGGAAACGCTCGGGGGAGAGTCGCAAAAAACGTAAGGAGGATGAGAAGGCGGGGAGGGTGCGGAAGGTGTCCCGGAACACCTTGAATTGGACCCGGGCCTTCTTGCGTTTGGCGAGCGTTTGGGGGCACGCGGACCCGAGTCGCTACGGGGAGCTGTTGGCGTATGCTGACGCTATCTTGGCAGCGGCCCAGGCGCACGAGGGGTGGGCCTGGCTTAATTATGACGAGGAGTTTCGCGATATGATGGAGGAGAATCGGCAACTGTCGTGGGGGATGAAGGATATAAACCTTTGGCTCACGCAAATGTCGGCCAAGAGGAGTGGAACGGGGGGGGTGCAGGTTCGGGTAGGGCGGTGGGCAATGCAGCGCCGGCGGGCTTTCGGGCCTTTCGGCCAGCGGGCCCGGTGCCCGAGACGAGCAAACCCGGAGCGAGCGGTCCCGGGGGGGATCTGTGCTGGCGCTTCAATAAAACATCCTGCCCATTCCCGGACTGTAAGTTTCGGCACGCTTGTTTGCTTTGCGGTGCCGGTCACTCGGCCCTCAAATGCAGCCGGCGGGCGGTGCAGGGGGCGCCGGCCGCGAGTAAGTGATGGGATAGCGGGGGGCTGGCACCTACCCCCATTAGGATTCAGGCGCTGCAGCCGTGGCTGGAGCTTTACGCGGCTACCAGGCATGGCAAGGCGGGGATTTTGTTGTGGGCAGGGTTTTCTGAGGGCTTTCGTATCCCTTTTCAGGGGGAGGTACGGGAGGTGGGGGCGGGGAATGCTAGCTCGGTGATGCGGTTGGCGGATGTAGCCCGTGCGAAGATCGCGGCGGAGTGTGCGCTGGGCAGAGTCGCAGGGCCGTTTGAGCGGCCACCCTTTTCGCCATTTATGGTCTCGCCGCTGGGGGTTATTCCGAAGAAGGAGCCAGGCCGGTATCGGCTGATTCACAATCTGTCTTGCCCTCTCGGGGCCTCGGTGAACGACCATATCCCACGGGAACTTTGCTCGGTGCGCTATGCGTCATTTGACGAGGCTATGGGGCGGGTGCGCCAATGTGGAAAAGGGGCTTTGCTAGCGAAAGTGGACATTGAATCTGCCTTTCGGCTCTTGCCGGTTCACCCGTCAGCTTTTCCATTGCTGGGCTTTCGTTTCGATGACCTGTATTATTACGACAAGTGCATGCCCATGGGTTGCGCGATCTCGTGTGCTTACTTCGAGGCCTTCAGCTCCTTTTTGCACTGGGTGGTGGTGAGGAGGTCGGGGTGCCGTTCTATAGTGCATTATCTCGATGATTTTTTATTCGTCGGGCCAGCACAGTCCACCGTGTGCGGGTCCTTACTGGGGCTTTTCCAAGGATTGGCGGACGAGTTCGGTATCCCGTTGGCAGAGGGTAAGACGGTGGGACCGGTGACGTGCCTTTCCTTCTTGGGGATTGAGATCGACTCGGTTGAGTGCGTGGTCCGCTTACCTACGGAAAAAGTTGAGCGGCTGCGGCTCATGGTGGCGGCGGTGGGCTCCGCTGTTAAGGTGACGTTGACGGAGCTTCAGAGGTTGGTCGGCCACTTTTATTTATTATTTTTTATTTATTTATTTATACATCTCTTCTATACCGCCACTTCCAGCGATCAGTGGCGGTTTACAAGTAAACAAAGTTTAATAATAGCATGCTATTATTTTACATAGAACGGGTTTAGAAACTATTTTACATAGAACAGGTTTTGAACTATTTTACATAGAATGTGTTTTAGTACAAAGAACAGTAAATGGAGAACAAGAGTTTTTACATAGAACAACATTATAAAAGTAAACATTTAACTATTAAATTGCAACTCAATAATACAGTGAAATAACTGGCTATCAATTTTGCTTGTCGTGTCATTGCGATGGGGAGGCCGTTTGCGCGGAGGCTGTCCTTGGCGATGGCCGGGGTGCGCTGTGGGCACCATCGCATCCGAGTGACTGCGGGGATGCGGGCCGATCTGCGGGTATGGGATGCGTTTCTGGCAGAGTATAACGGCTGCTCGGTGTTACAGTCTATGGAATTATCCAACCGGGACTTGGACTTGTTCTCCGATGCAGCAGGCAGTTCGGGCATGGGCTTGTACTGCCAGAGCTCGTGGTGTGCGGCGCCGTGGCCGGCATCTTGGTCCGCGAGCGGGTTGACGCGTAATGTGACGTTCTTGGAGTTGTTCCCGATTGTAGTGGCCTTCTGGGTATGGCTGGACAGGTTGCGGGATAAGCGGGTAGTTTTCTGGTGTGACAATACTGCGGTGGTGCAGGTCATTAATCGCCATTCGCCCAAGTGTCCGCGGGTGGCTGCGTTGATGCGGGTGTTTGTGCTGGCCTGTCTTCGTCTCAATGTCACTGCTCGGGCGCGTCATGTGCCGGGTGTTAAGAATGTTATTGCTGACGCTTTGTCTCGTTTCCAGTGGGAGCGGTTTCGGGAGTTGGCCCCGGGGGCGGACGAGACTTCGGCGGTGGTTCCGGAGCACCTCTGGCGGATTGGGACGCCGGAATGATCTCGTTGTTGCGGTCCTCCTTGGCTCCAGGTACGTGGAAGGCTTATCAGCGTGGGTATGCGAGGGTTCAGGAGTTTTTATGGGGAAAGGGCTGGAGGGGGGGTAGAGTGGGTGACATGCTGGCGGGTTCCTTCGTAGCGTGGGCGAGGGGGTGTGGTTGGTCCCGGGCGGCGGCGCGGGCCGCCTTGTCCGGGTTCTCCTTTTTCAGTAGGGCGGCGGGCTGGGGCAGTCCGGGTTCGTCGTATGTGGTAAAGAGGCTGTTGGCCGGATGGGCACGAGCGCAGCCCTCGGCCCCGGATTGGCGCCGTCCCGTGTCGCATGAGTTGCTGCTGCGTATTTGGGTGGTTCTGCCCGAGGTAGCGGCTACCCCGTTTGAGGCTGTTCTTTTCCGGGCTTTGTTTGTCACGGTGTTCTTTGGGGCCTTCCGGCTTAGTGAGCTAGTCCCTCAGTCGGGTACACGGGGGGGGGGGGCGGAGGGGGTTGCAGGTTCAGCACGTGGACCTTCAGGAGACGCGAGTGCGTATATTTCTGGCTTATTCGAAGACCGACCCGCAGGGGCGGGGTCGGTGGGTGCTGTTGCGGGCCATTCCGGGTCTGGGATCCTGTCCGGTTCAGAATTTGGCGGCTTATAGACGGCTGCGTCCAGGGCAGGCCGGTTGTTTCTTCTGCCATGCGGACGGGATGGCAGTCACCCAGTTCCAATTCACGGCGGTTTTCCGCCTGGCCTTGCGGCGCTTGGGCTTGGATGAGCGCTGTTATGCATCTCATTCCTTCCGGATAGGTGCAGCGACGAGTGCTGCGGCCGCGGGCCTGGGAGGTGAGGTCATTCAACGGATCGGGCGTTGGCGGTCCGGGGCCTATGTGGGCTATGTGCGCCTTGACCAGTTGTGAGTGACTTTGGGGGGGGGAGGGTGTGGGGGTGGGTACTAATGCTGTGTCTCTTTTTCAGGTGTACTGCAGAGCGGGTCGACAGGGAGTGCTGCACGGGGCCCGCCGGGCGTCTGGTGGATACTTGGACATTCGTTCGTCTACTGGGCGGAGCGCAGAGCCTCTACTCGTCCGCTGGGTCCGCACCTGGGCTTGGTTTCCTGCAATTTCCGGCTGGTGTGGCTCGGCCAGCGGGGAATGCGCTGGTGGCAGCTACTTCCCGTGGTGCGGGAACACATGGAGCAGAGGCAGCGTCCGGTTGGACTCCTGGTACATCTTGGTGGGAACGATCTTTCCAGTTGGACGTGCCGGCAGCTCATTTGGGCAGTGCAGCAGGACTTCCGGGCGCTGCAGGAGCAGTGGCCAGACATAGCGATTGTGTGGTCGGACATCATCCCACGGCCGGCCTGCTTGCCTCAGCGATGGTGGTCGAGAGGGCTCGCCAAGGTCAACAGGCAGATTGGCCGTTGGGTGCAGCAGGCCGGGGGATGGCAAGTCCGGCACCCTTGGGCGGACCCCCAGTGCGCTGGACTGTACCGTACCGACGGGGTGCATTTGTCCCCGGTCAGACAGGACTTATTGCTTAATGATTGGCAGGAAGCGCTGGAAATGATTGGTCGCAGCTTTATGGGGGGGGCGGTGTGAGGATAGTGAATACCTCACACCGGTGGCGGGGTACAGAGCCAGCGCTCGCAGGAGCGGCGCGGGCTTGAACTGGTTTACGAGCAGTGGGGGCGAATTGCTCCTCGGGGTGGGGCGAGACAGTCCGGTTGGGGGTCTCGGCCCGGTAGCGGGGGGGGGGGTGGGAGCCGGCCTTTGCTACTAGCATGGCGAGGCAGGCGGTGGGGTTTGGGGGGGAGGAGGATGCTCCGCCTTGCTACTAAGATGGCGGGTGGGGGGGCATCCTCCGGCAAAGGGGTGCGGGGTTGGGGTTATGTTCAAGTATTTTATATTCAGGCCCATGTTGGGTCGGTTGTCTACAGGTTGTAAATAAAGCTGCGACCAAAAAGTTTATACCAAAAATACAGTTGTTTGTGAATTTGTTGGGGGGGTGGGGGAGTTATTGGTGGGGGGGGGGGTTAATTCTGGGGAAGGAGGCGAGGAGGGCTTCCGGGTTACCAGAGTTAATGGAGCATTGGCGAGGAGACCTTAACCAAGTAGCCTCCCCAATCTTCAAAGATAAAAAGTCAGATGGCAGGGGTTGGGTTAAGCTCCCAGCAGGCGACTGAAGAGAAGGGGAATCAAAACTTAGAGTTGCTGAGGAAGATAGCAAAAGTTCTTCCATCCCCTTCCTGACCAAATGCCTGTCCAACGGGCCTTCCACCTTTGAAGATTTTACTGTAGATGTAGCTGGCAGGGAGTTCTTCTTCTTCCTCTTTGCCATACTTCACAAACCAAAGAAGTCCTATCCTCTGCGTCAAGTGTGCCGAAAGGTCACCAAAGGGGTGCAACCTGCCCCTTTGGACATGCCCCTTCGGACATATACCCATGATAATGCGTCCCGTGGGGGGGGGGGGCAAGTTTTTAAAGCCCCAGCTGATGTCCGCCGCAATGCTGGAGCACATCGGTAGGAATAAGCTACTCCTCCGCTCCCCTCACTTCCGGATACATTCAGTGAGGGGCGAGCTTTAAAGCCCCATCCAACATCCGCCGCAAAGCTGGAGCATGCCGGCACGGATCAGCTGCTCCTCCTCCGCTCCCCTCACTTCTGCCACTCTGCTTTTTAGTTTCTCTGCCCCACTCCCTAACCTTAGATTAGAACCATCCTATACAAAATTCAAATCTCAACTCAAAACATTCCTTTTTCAGAAAGCCTTTGACTACCTGACCGTCTCATTTTCCACCTGCATTATCCCTTTTTCTTCTCTGGTCCCTAACCCTGTTCCTCTCGTAAGTGTGAATGCTAAAGTCCATACTGTCATTTACTGGAGTTCTTTTCAACTTTCTTTTAATGTGATTTTATTGTAAACCACTCTGCTGCTGACATGAAGGGTGGTATATCAAGTTTTAATAAACAAACATATAAGCCAAAAATACTGTTGCAATAAAAATCCCAAGCTAACCGCTTAGCACATGACTGAGCAAGGAATGGGTGGGTTAGAGGTGGATAGTGGGTGTTTCCTGCACATTGCAATTATTGCAGCCATCATTAGCATGCACTAATTGTCAATATTGCCATTAGCACGGGTGCACTTAGCACCATCTCAGTGGATGGCAGTAAGTGCACTCTTGTTAATCACAGTTTCAGGTTTAGCATGGTGAGGTGCTTCCCACCATGCTTACCTCATGGGGACTTGCCAGGAATGTCCCCAGCAGTTACTGTGGGTTGGCCCCACCTTCCACAATGATTTTTGCCATGAAACATGCACTAAGATGCTGATTCTTAGAGCAGTTTAGTAAACATGCCCTAAAGTGCTTTTTGAGGTGCTGTGTGTAGGGAACTATGGAAGAGGGAGACAATATAAAAAATGTATGGGATATTTGCAGACGCTCCATTTGTTAAATAAAAACACCACCTTTGGTGAGAAGAGCTTGGAGTGGCCCTAGATCCAAAAGGCCGGGGAAACTATTTTCTCACATAGCAAAACAATTGGTTGCTGCTCATTTAGTCAAGAATAGCATTAAATTACTTTATTTGATACCAGTAAAGTTACATAAAATTTATAACACAGGTTCTGAAGACTGCTGGAGGAGGTATGAGCAAAAGGGGACAAATTTACTTATGTGGTAGGGATGACTGACCATACCTGTCTATGGGGGTAAGAGTAGATAGCAGAGAAAATAGGGAGTACAATACCAAATGGCTCAAAGCTATTTCTACTACAAAACTATGTGGGGCTCTTGGGGAAAAGAGCATGGGACTTTCTCAAGTATGGCTTTATTTTGGCACGATAAGAACATCAGATATGCCATAGTAGGGCAGAGCAAGGGTCCATCAAGCCCAGTATCCTGTTTCCAGCAGTGGCCAGTCCAGGTCACAAGTACCTGTCAGCAGGACTGATGCTATCATTAGGCAAACCAGGAGGTCGCCTAGAGCCCTGCCCCTCTGGGGGTGCTCATTGCCACAATTGTCGGTTTTCTCTGGGACCGACAGTAGCAGCAGCAATAGCTGCAAACCACCCCATGGAGCTTAACTTCAAGCTTCAGTGCCGTGGGGCTTTTTGCTTCCGCCCCTCTCCAAATCTCACTGTCACCTTCCTGTTTGCATGGGAAGACGGCATAAGGTGCCAAAGAGCGATGGAAGCAAACATCCCGTGGTGCTGAAGCATGAAGATAAGTTCCGCGAGGCTGTTTGCAGTTATTGACGCTGCTGTTAGTTCTGGAGAGGCATGTCAGTGGTGGCGATGGGCATCACATGAGGGAGGGGGCGCAAGGGATGAGGTTCGCTTAGAGTGCCTCATCTTCTTGTACCGGCCTTGCATGTCAGATTCCCAAAAGGTATACAGGTTTCAGACTGCTTGTCCCAGGGGTAAGCAGTGGATTTCCCTGGTCCTTCTTAATAATGATTTATGGACTTTTCTTCCAGGAACTCATCTAAACCTATTTTAAATGCAGCTACACTAACAGCTTTTACTATATGCTTTGGTAATAACTTCCAGAGTTTGAGTATGCGTTGAGTGAAAAAATATTTTCTCTGATTAGTCTTAAATGTGCTACATTGTAGCTTCATTCGCATGTCCCCTTGTCTTTCTTCTTTTTGAAGGAGTAATCAATCAATCTACGTTTACCATTCTACTGCATTCATTAAGAATTTTCTTCTTTTTTTACCCTAAGCAGCTCTTAGAATTTATATGTGCAAGAGAAGAGATTGGGGTAGAGGTGGGGCCCATTGCAGTTGACGCATAAGTCTTAGCCTGCTGATATTGTTTTCTTTTGGAACCTTACTTTTCCTCTTGAGAAAGAGTGTAAATGTTGGTAATGTTATTTCTTGTAGCCCCTTAACATTTATTGTGGACGAAAAGTTGGGGAATTTATTTTTTAACTATTTGGAGTTATAATGCATGTAATTAATGCTTAATTTCCCCTATTTTCCATATTCTCATTTATGTAATTACTTGACTGTTACTATAAATGCCAATAAAGTGTTTGAACATCCACTGCATTCATTATTTTATAGACCTCTATCATATCACCCCTCAGCCATCTCTTTTCCAAGTTAAAGAGCTCTAACCTTTTCAGCCTTTCCTCATAGGGATATCATTTCACACCAAGCTTCTTTCAAATTCTCTTATTGCCTGCCTTATCAGTGCCTTGCATTTACCTTGCCAGTACCAGTACTTACAGTGTTTCCTGTTTTCATCATTTGGCTCTTTTTTCCATTTGCTGCGTTTCGCTAAGGACTACGTCTAAAATAGCTTCACCTCTTTTCGGTTTCTGAACCATCTACTCCATAAAGCAGTCATTTATTTCATCTAGAAGTTGATCTCCCTAGCATATCCTGATGTGACACTGACCCAGTCAATACTGGAGTAATTGAATTCTCCCAGTACTGTGTGCAAACTTTGCTAGTTTCCCTAATTTCTGTTAGCATTTCATCCTCTGTCTGTTCATTATGAACAGGCAGATGCTAGTATACCCCCCCCCCCCCCACCAAGGGCCGACGCTACCAGTAAACAAACTAGGCAGTTGTCTAGGGCACCAGTCCTCTGAGGGTGCCCATTGCCGCCCCTCTCTGGGGTCAGCAGAGGCAGCAATAGGCTCTTAAACCGTGATGCAGCACTTAATAACTCTCTGGCACCGAGTCGCAGTTTCCTCCAGTTTAGAATGTGCCACTTTAATCCCCCTCCGAAACTGGATGTGGCATTGGAGGGGGGCAGAATGACATATTCTGAACTGGAGGAAACTGCAATGCAGCCACTGCTATTCCTTTCCCCTTTCTACACGGATTTTCTATCCAAAGAGAAAATACAGTGTATTTTGTTTCCTGCAAAACCTTTATTTTGTTTGACTCAATGTCCTTTTAAACCTATAGCGACAGCCCTCCACCAATGTAATCCACCTTATCATTGTGATATAGTTTGTAACCTGGTAATCAGTGTGTCCCATTGGTTATCTTCCACCAGCTCTCTGAGATGCCAATTATATCTAACCTTTCATTCAGAGCTATATATTCTAACTCCCAAATTTTATTTTTTGCTCAGATTAACATCTGGCTATCGGATAACAGGGGTCATTTGGAATCTTTCAACTCTGATTTTTATTTAAAGGCACCTGGGTTTCTTTTATCTTCATTAGTACATATCGGGATGCCCTAACTTCCCTGTTTTGTTAGTTTCCTTCAAGGATACATCATTCTGAACCATACGATCTTAGGCAACTGTCGGCTTTCCCCTATTATCTAATTTAAACACTGTTATATCTCTGTTTTAAAGGTTAATGCCAGCAGCTGGTCCTACCTTGGTTAAAATCGAGCCCATCTTTTCAGAAAAGCCCCCCCTTCCCCAGAATGTTGCCCAGTTCCTAACAAATCCAAAACCCTCTTCCTTGCACCATCGTCTCATCCATCTATTGATGTAATAGGAAGCATTTCTGAGAACGCTACCCTTGAAGTTCTGGATTTCAACTTTCTATGTAAAAGCCTAAATTTGGATTCCAGAACCTCTCTTCCACACTTTCCTATGCCATTGGTACCAAGAACATAGAACATAAGTTATGCCATACTGGGTCACATGTAGCAAGACAGCAAGCTCCTCCCCAGCACTATCTAAAACCTTATGTAGATGGCACATGAGGTCTTCTACCTTCGCACCAGGCAGGCAGATAACCAGAGGATCCTCTCGTCCACCAGCCACTCAGCTATCTACATGCCTAATGATTGAATCACCAGCTATAAGGGCTGTCGTAACCCTACCCTCACGGGCACAAATAAACACTAACTGAAAACTGGCTTGTTATACCAAGCCCTAACTGACTGAATAAAACACTGAATTTTAAAATACAGATTTTATCAGCTTTAACCCAAAGAATTCCCCTTTTTCCAAGATTTAGAGAATTTCCCATCAGGTACATTCTTACAAGTGCAGATTCCTTCCAAACTGTAGCAGCCCCTCTTGGTAGTCCTTCACGACTGAAAATCACAGAACTCTGGTTGACCTATTTTTATCTGTGCTTCTACGGCAGATGAAAACAAAATCCTGACTCTAATTCCTCCAGATATCTGGAAATCCAAGATGGTGGAAGTAAGCTGTTGAGCTTTGGGTTACCCTCTTTTGTTATGAGCAAACGTAAGAGTAAAACCCATTCCCTCAAAGCCTGGTTGGCTTCCCTTGGCTGGTACTATTCCACATTTTGTCCAGCATCTTGAAGCATAGAGTTCTTCCTCCAGAGTTCAGCCATGTGGGAATAAGCTCAAAACTGGGTGCTCTGAACTGCTCTCCAGCTTTGAAATATCTCTCAGTCTGGAGCTTCGGATCCCCCCAGCACAACCTTTAGCTCCTCTTGCTCTGTCTGGCCAGGTGGTGCAATTGATTTCTGATGTTGCGATTTGCTCACCAGCTGGACAGGGACCAACAGAGGTATAGAAGGAGCCACTAAGCTGGAAGATCTTACTGGGTTTAGTGAAACTTGGGAAAGTGTTCCAGGGCAGAGTCAAGCAACCTCTCTACAGCCATTGGAGACATTGATGCATAATTCAGATTTGGTTTCAGCGCGGGATTCCCAGCAAGTACCAGGTCGATCAGGGGCTCTCTCTTTTCCACTTTGTTTTAACTTGAAGCACCCTGAGATGTTTTCCTTGGAATCAATATGGCAAGCCTAATGTGAATTCCTTGAATACTAAAATCTCAGATATGGACACTCGACTAATTAAAGTGGAGGAAGACACTCCAGAGCTTAAAATTAAAGTCCCTTTCAATGAGGAAAAGATCCAGAAGATAAAACCTAATGAGGAGTTGCTTGTTTAAGATAATGTTGTTTTAAGGGCGAAGGTCGATACTTTGGAGATTATTGTGAGACAAGCTAATCTGAGAATAATTAATTTGCCTAATGTCCCTCTTTCTTCTCCTCGGGAGACTTTCAAGATTTCTCCTGAATCTGTACCTCCAGTCTCAAAAATATATTATCTATCTTCTGGGAAGATTAGGCAGGAACAGGCCCAAACTCAGGCAGTTTCTATGGAGCTCGTAGATGTTTCTGACTCTGAAGTGGAGGTTCCCGCAACCTTGCTGGTTACTTTTGACTTGAGCTCAGATCAAGACTAGCTATTGTTAATGTTTTTTCAGCATCATGAAGAGCTGTTTTCAAATTGTAAGATTAGTACTGTTTGTTTCCTGTTGTTTCAAGGCAAACAGAAAAAGAAGAGGGTGTTTCTTCTTTTGAGGCCTGCGGTTCTTCAGCTGGGAGCCCTGTTCCTTTTGAAGTTTCTCTACAAATATATTGTTAAACATAAATCAGCTAGAAATATATTTGCAGATCCTTCTCATTTCACCTCTTCTGTAGCTGCTCAGTGGACTACAACTAGCTTAGATATTTAGACCTTGTGTATGTTAACTTGATAATACATCTTCTCTGCTTCCTTGAACCTATATTCTTGCTTGTTATCTTTGTTTTATTTTTTTGTATTTACCTGCATGAATTCAACTTGGATCTTCCTTTAAATTGTGGGCTATTATTCTTGATGAAAGTGGATGGGGTGGTCCCTTTATTAACATTTACTTTTCTCATGTTTTATTTTTCATTGGAACTTTTCTGTACAACTTTATTGCTTGATTTAAATTGTAATACTTCACTAAATATAAAACTAAAAAAAAAAGTCCTCTGGATCAATTTTGTTCTTTTTGGCAATGAAAATGTAAAATCTCCTGGATTCTATGCCTGTCAGTCTACATCTTAAGCATCCCTCTTTAAATGAGTTCTCTAGAAATTTGTCTCAAATTCCATGAAGCAAATTTAACAATTTCTATCTATTCACTAAATTAAGTCTGAAAAAAGTAGTTGTGAGTATGAACCTCAGTCCATCCGTCAATAATCGTGTCCCTCCTTCTCTTTAAGAGATCTTTTACCTTTTTTATCTGCTTCCTTTTCGGGACCTAGTGACCTCTAGCTTTGAACAAGATGATGTTCCCAGTCTATGAAAAACTGCTCTTATTTGTCCACATATAAACATAATAACATAGTAAATGACGGCAGATAAAGACCAGTATGGTCCATCTAGTCTGCCCAGTAAGATGGCAAGCGTAGGTGCACCTGCCGCCCTGTGCAGGCCATCCCTCCCCATTTCTTTGTTTAGGGGTGAACCCACCGCTCCATGTAGGACACCCCTATTTGTTAAGAAATTAGATGCATCAGTTTATTTTGATTTTATCCAGTTGCTGTAAAGGGATCCACTGTGTCTGTCCCATGCCATTTTGAATTCCGTCACTGTGTTTGCCCCCACCACTTCCATCGGGAGGGTGTTCCAAGCATCCACCACCCTTTCAGTGAAAAAGTATTTCCTGACATCGCCTTTCAATTTACCACCTTGCAGCTTCATGTTATGCCCTCTAGTTTTACAGCATCCCCGTCTTTGGAAGACGTTTGTTTGTTCATTATTTCTCTTTAAGTATTTAAAGATCTGAATCCTATCTCCCCTATCCCTCCTCTCCTCCAAAGTGTACATATTTAGGTCTTCAAGTCTCTTCTCATAAGGCTTCTGACGCAGGCTCCAAATCATTTTGGTCACCTTCCTCTGAACAGTTTCCAGTCTTTTTACATCCTTTGCAAGATATGGTCTCCAAAACTGAACACAGTATTCCAAATGAGGCCTCACCAGTGACTTGTACAGTGGCATAAGTACCTCTTCCTATCTGCTGGTAATTCCTCTTTGTATGCAGCTTTTGCCACTGCCTTGTCACGCTGTTTTGCCACCTCGAGATCTTCAGAAATAATCACACCAAGGTCTTTCTCCTGATCCGTGCACACCAACCTCTCGCCCCCTATCGCGTACATTTCCCTTGGATTTCTGCTACCCAAGTGCATGACACTGCACTTCTTCGCATTAAATCTTAATTGCCAAGCATTAGACCATTCTTCCAGCTTTTGTAGATCTTTCCTCATGTTAACCACTCCCTCAGGGGAGGCCACTCTGTTACAAATTTTTGTGTCATCTGCAAAAAGACAGACTTTTCCATTCAGTCCTTCAGCAATATCACTCACAAATACATTGAACAGTGCCGGGTCCAGGACCGAACCCTGGGGCACCCGGCTAATCACCTTCCTTTCATCTGAGTGAGCTCCATTTACCATCGCCTTCTGTTGTCTGTCAGTCAACCAATTTCTGATCCAGTTTACCACCTTGGAACCCATCTCCAAACTACTGAGTTTACTATGAGGAACAGTATCAAAGGCTTTGCTGAAATCCAGGTAGATGACATCCATCGCATGCCCCTGATCTAGTTCTCATATCAGTCAGTCAAAGAACTCAATCAGATTTGTTTGGCAAGATTGTCCTTCGGTAAAACCATGTTGCCTCGGATCTTGTAACCTGTTGGTTTTGAGAAAGTCCACTATTCGCTTTTTCAGGAGCGCCTCCATTACTTTTCCCGCCACCGAGGTAAGGCTCACGGGCCTGTAGTTTGTCACTTCTTCCCTGTCACCACTTTTGTGAAGAGGTACCACATCAGCCATTCTCCACTCCTGAGGAACCTCTCCTGTTTCTAAGGATCTGTTGAAAACATCCTTTAATGGCCCTGCAAGAACCTCTCTGAGCTCTTTCAGTATCCTGGGATGTATCCCATCCGGTCCCATAGCCTTGTCCACTTTCAGTTTTGCAAATTGTCCTAACACATCATCTTCTGTGAATGGTGTGGTATCTACTTCATTCCCAATTTTATATTTGGGAGTCACAGGTGGTCCTTCTCCAGGATTTTATTTAGTAAAACCAGAGAAGAAGTATTTGTTTAGCAATTTCGCTTTTTCAATGTCACTTTCCACGAGTCCGTTCCCAGCACTTTTGAGTCCTGCAATTCCACCTCTGATCTTCTTCCTTTCCCGAATATACCTGAAGAAAGTTTTGTCACCACGCTTCACATCTTTAGCCATCTTTTCCTCTGCCTTTGATTTTCCTTTCCTTATTTCTTTTTTGTCTCTTTGAGTTTGATCCTGTATTCATTTCTGTGTTCCTCTGTTTGCAAGTTTTTGAATTTTGTGAAAGCTGTGTTTTTTGCCTTTATTTGAGCAGCCACCTCTTTGGAGAACCAAATAGGTTTCCTTCTCCTCTTCTTTTTATTTACTTTTTTTACATATTTATCTGTTGCCCCTTTTATTGCCACCTTCAGTTTAGCCCATTGCAATTCCACTTCCCTTATCCCCTTCCACCCTGCCAACTCCTCCTTTAGGTACTTTGCCATTTTACTGAAGTCAGTGTTTTTGAAGTTTAGGACTTTGAGATTGCTATAATTGGACTGCACCTTGGCTTTTATCTCAAACCACACCATGTGATGATCGCTGCTGCTCACAGGGGCACCCACCCAGACATTCGACACGCTATCACCGTTGGTGAGCACTAAATCCAGCGTTGAGCTTTCCCTGGTTGGTTACATCACCATTTGTCTAAGTAACGCATCTTGGAAAGCATCCACATTTTTGCTTCTTTCCAGATTTGCAGAAGAAGTAATCCAATCCACATCGGGTAGATTAAAGTCACCCAATATGATCACTTCCCCCTTTGCGGCTATCTTGGCAATATCTATAATCAGTTTGTTATCTATCTCTTCAATTTGAGTCGGAGGTCTGTAGACTACAGCAGCATGAAAGACAGTGCCATCTCCTCTTTCCAGCACAATCCAGAGCGCTTCTTTTCCCCAGGCCCCCTGCATTTCAGTAGCTTTAATATTGCTTTTGACATACAAGGCTACTCCTCCTCCTTTTCCATTTTCTCTGTCTCTTCTGAATAGATTATAGCCAGCTATGGCTATATCCCAATCATGCGATTCATTAAAGAACTTATTAATAAAGAACTTCAACTCTGATTCACTAGATCATATGAATTACATCCCAATTTGAAATCTGCCTTTCAGTACTAAATTTGTGGGGGAAAAAACCCCATTTCACAACAATTACTTTCATTTCTAGAAACTACTTATTCCTTCCATGTAATCCTGTTTTAGAGCTCTGCATAGTATGGAGACTTTATTAGTCTCATTACATAATGAAATTCTTACACATTTGGATATTAATAACAATGTTCTCATTTTATAACTCGATCCGACAGCAGCCTTCGAGTTGATAGACCATCAAATATTATTGAGGAAACTTAAGAGGAAACTTAATTCTAGCACCCGATTCTGATCCCGTACAGGCTAGACGTGCCTGTGGGATCAGAGTCGAGTCTACCGGCCTGGACATGCAGGCCGGGCTCAATTCTGATGGGCTGCATGCCCAGCAGATCCCTGGCTAACTAAGCCAGGCTCTGTGATGGAGCCGCAGTGCCATGGCATCTTGTTGCCATGGCACTGTGGTTCCATTACAGAGCCACGATCCCCAGCTGGAAAGGACTGTATTCTTTTCCCACGGCAAAACCCCTGATACAGCCTTCCATGACCTGGGTAGGGCTGCGGGGAACCCCCTGCACCCCTTCACCTCTTGGTCCCGCCGGACTCTGTTCTCCACCGATAGCCAAGGGGCCTTATTTCACTTTTGAGGTGGAATAAGTCCTCCGTCCTCTGTTTAACAGGCTAACCCCGGACATACAGGGCCAACCTTAGAATCAACCCTTTACATCTGGTGTCACATTCCTGCCCACCGCCCACCCTTGCTCCTCCCATGGCCCTCCCCCTCCCCACCATGAACAGAGCTCCTCTGCCAACAGCCACATGATCAGGTGTTTAGCGAGTCTGGACATCCAGATCCACTAAACATGGCTCAGAATGACCTCCTTAGTGAAGCAAATGTAAGAGTTACAACCCTAGATGGGTTCTCTTCATGCTTATCTTCTAGAACTTACAAAGTTCAACTGTTTCGACTGAATTCCCATTGCAATGTGGAGTGTTCCATAGGGCTAATACTCTCTTCTATATTGTTTAACTCTTCTGGCTACTCTAATACAGAGTATGCAGATTACATACCGATTAGTTTTACATCTGAAAAAAATCGATGACCCTTTGAATATCTAGTAATAATTCAAGGTAATCTGATTCAAATTGCAAAGAAAATTGCTTCTTCAGGTATCATCGTGGATAAAGATCTATCTTTTAAGCAGCATATTTTGGAAATGGTTAGCAAGTCTTGCTATACTCTGTGATTAATAAGATCATTCAGGCCGTATTTGGATAACAAAGCCATGCATATGCTAATAAGTGCATTAGTTTTACTCTGATTAGATTATTGGAACTCTGATAGATGGCATCCTGCAATAGCAGATTAAATGGTTAGAGCTAATCCAAAACAGTCATAAAATTAATCTATAAGGCCAAATAGTATGAACACATCAATCTACTATTCATCCCATTCTCAGTAGGATTAAGTTCAAAATACTTATGCTAGCTCATCGCTCATTGTATACAGGACTTTCCCATTCTCTCTTCACTTTGTTTGTTCCTTATCATTGTCAGAAGCAACTAAAATAATCTCAAGCTCATCCTTTAACAGTCCCTTCAGTGCGCAAATTTAAACTCGAATGGCTTCAGAATTCAGCTTTTGCCTGTCAAGCACCATTGCTCTGGAATTCCCTTCCTCAGGGTATAAAGATGGAGACCTCTTTTAATAAATATCTGAAGATGTGGTTGTAGCAGAATATCTATAAAATTGTTCATGCATTTGGGGTTTGTTTTCTCTCTCCTTCCTTTTGCTTTCTCTGGTTTATACATTAGTCCAAGGTAAAGATGGTTGTTCTATTCATACCCTCCTGTTGTTTTTGTGGGTAATATAGTGTCTAGTCCTTTTTTTGTTGTTGGTAGAAGTTGTTCAGTTGTCTGTTGTTTTGTCCATTTCTTATGTTATCATGCGTTGCTATTGCATCGCTATGGATTTTTTAAACCACGATGATATCAAGATCCCTTATAGAATTGTGGTATATCAAATGAATCATAAATAAATGCTTAATAAAAAATCCTATAGTGAGATTGTAGTCTTCCATCCTTAGCGTGAATTTTAACCTGTCTCTAGAGAAGCTCCCACTCTTAGGAAGGCACCTCTGATTCATCTTTTTCTTAGTTTAGATTCACTTGGAGCTAGATTCCCTTAGGGGCATGTCCGGGCCATCTGGACGGGCCCGTTAGAACTTGATTCTGCACAGCAGGAGCCAGATATTCCCTCGGGGGCAGGATCAAATCCTGAGACAGCCTGGCATGCCCCTGCATACTCAGGGAGATGTCCTCCCTGCATGCCCCCCCCCCCCGGGCTCTGCAGCACCAACCCCCTGTTATCCCTCCATCAATCCCTGCGCAACAATACCAAACTGAGATGTATATAATAGGTCAATGATGAATGCCATGTTTTAGGTCTAATATGTAAATAGTTTACCCAGTTAATGCTCCAAGTTAACTACCCTGTTAAAATGTAAGCACAAGAGTGTTTTGACTGAATTGAGCAATGAAATGTTAATTGTAAACTGCACTGATAATAAAGAGCATGGTATATAAAAGCTGTTAAATAAATAAATCCCACCGCCTGACTCCGGGCTGGGCAGGTGAGGCCTGGATCAGTGGCGGGGTCCTACCTGACTCCTGTCATGAGGAGTGTTAGGTTCTATGTGCATTATGTGTGCGTATGTGTTATGGGGAGCATCAAAGACTGATGGCAGGAGCTGCATGGGGGTGTTTGTGTGGGTGGGAGGGCTGTTTATGTGCATATCTGTCGGGGACTGTGTATGCATGTGAAAAGAGGACACTTACAGTGTGACAAAACAACACATTGCCCCTTTCTTCATTTGCAAAATCATATATGTCTGGCGGTGGTAGAAGATTTCAAACAGGGATGACAAAGTGTGTCTTGTTATGGTAACGGGACCTGTATGAAGAACCTTTATAGTTGGTGTTATCTATATATTTGTGTCTATCTTCAGATAGTACGTATTGAGGGGGCGGAATGCCTGTCTGAGTGTGTGTGTGTGATTCAGGGGTAGAGTGACTGTGTGTATCTGGTGAAGAGGTGTGGTGGTTGTGTGTGCATATGTCTGATACAAGGATGAGTTGACTGTGTGTGTGTGTGCGCGCACACATGCATGTGTCTGATGCGGGGGTGGGGTGTCTGTGTGTCTGGTGCAAGAAGGCATGGGGTGGTTGAGTGTGTGTGTGTGTCTGGTATAGAAGTGGACTGCCTGTCTGGTGCAGGGATGGGAGGAGTGTATGTGTACGTGGTGCGGTGATAGAGTGCCAGGGTATATAGTGTGGGAAATGGGGGTACCCTTTGGATCTTCTGGGGGGTTGTGCTTTGGCATATGCACACATCATGGCCTTTTCTCACCATGCTTTCATCCATTCAACCTCCAACCCCTTGCACTCTTCCCTCTCCTGCTACCCCCACCCCATCATCTCCTTCCCAAATTCTGTCTCTCTCCCTCCTCCTTGCACTCTCACACCCTGCCCTCTATTCTACCCCTCCCCCATCTTCCTTTCCCAAAACCATACTCCTTTAAATGCCTCCTCTCTGCGCCCAACAGCTCTCCTGGCCACAATTGCAGCCTTGCTCTTATCTTCTGCTTGCAGGAGACTCTACTCCCGTGGGCACAGAGCCTTCCCCTGCTCTTCTCAGTGATGGAGGGACAGCTAATCATAAGCATGTCTGTTTGTGCATGTGTATAGACAGACATTTGACTCTATCGCTTATACGAAATGCTCCTCATAAATAATTAGCTATGAGTCTTGCTATCTCTCCAATGCATAGTTTCTGTATCTTTATGCAGGTTGTGACTTGTCTGCCATCCACTTCCATTTACGAGTTGCCTGCAGTCAGTGTCCTGAGTCTGTGTGAGTCCTCCTGCGCCCCTGCTTCCTACAGTTTGGCTGTGTGTGTGACTGTGTATATGTGCATGTGTAAGGGCAAGAAATACCGAAGAGGTGTAGATGAAGGAGCTAGCTTCTACTTCTTGCCCCTGCCTGTGGCCTGCCTTAGATTTTGGGGGAGGGGAACAGAATGTTTTGCTTGAATGTGATTTCAGTTCCTGTGGCTGGCAGTAGTGTTCTGTGTGCTAAGTATTAAAGAGAATGCATGCAGTAGGAGGGGTGCTTGGAAAGGGAAGAGACGGGGAAATGTTGGGGTAAAGAAGGAACATTAGTAGAAAGGGGAGGAAGGAGGGAAGAAGCATGGATAGATATCGGGGAAGATGGTAAAGAGGAGGCATATGCTGGGCAAAGAGGAAAAAGATAGGAAAGATGTGGTGTAAATAGAAGGCTTAGGGTTACCAACTTTTTCACCGAGAAAAACCCGACACCTGTGACTCGCCATGCCCCACCCATTCTCCGCCCCTAGTCCAACCCCTGCCCCGCCCCAAGCCCCACCCACAAAAATTACCGAGGATACGTGTAGGCTAACTTCCTTGGTCAGATAATAATTAAACTGGGAACCCCAAAATCCAAACATGAAATGTACAACACTGGAGAAATAAAACTATAAAGTCATTTCCTCTTGCACTAAAGAAAAATGCAAAGATGTTAGCAATACACACTTCCCAGACCAGACATATTCCAGTTAATAAATTCAAAATAAAAAGTATTTTTCTACCTTCTGTTTGGGCATTTTATTTTTCAGTTGCAATTGCTCCAGTCACTTTCTTCTGGTTTCTTTGTGTCTTCTGCGAGCTATCCATTTGTCCTTCCTTCTCTTTTCCATTCTCTCTCTATTTCTTCTTTAATATACTGATTGTTTCCCTTTTGCTCTTTCCCCCAATTCTTTCCTTATTCCTTTATCATCCATTTAAATTTCACCCTTCCATTCTCAAGCCCCTCTTACTCTCCCAATACCCAGCCCATCATAGACTTTTCTTCCACACAAAATATTTTTTCCCCTCTCCATTCTCATTCCCCATCTATTCTAGTCCTCCCCCAAAATCAGTTCCCTTATAGTTCTAGACCCACCCAGCATCCACTCCCTTCTAGTCCCATTCTCCCATGCCCCACATCAGCCCATTTCCAGTCCTATTCCAGCTCTTCATCAGCCCATTTCCAGTGCTAGCCCTCACATCACAGCCCATTTCCAGTCCTAGCCCCCCCCCCAATCACAGCCCATTTCCAGTCCAAGTCCCCCATCACAGCCTATTTCCAGTCCTAGGCCCCCCACCATCACATCCCATTTGCAGTCCGAGTCCCCCCGCACCATCACAGCCCATTTGCAGTCCTAGCCCCCCTAATCACAGCCTATTTCCAGTCCAAGTTCCCCCTCCCTCCACCATAGCCCATTTCCAGTCCAAGTTTCCCCCCCCCCCATAGCCCTTTTCCAGTCCAGGTCCCCCTCCCCATCAAAACCCATTTCCAGTCCATGTCCCCCCCCCCCACATAGCCCTTTTACAGTCTAGGTCCCCCTCCCCATCACAGCCCATTTCTTTTCAGTCCAAGTCCCCCCCCCATAGCCCTTTTCAGGTCCAGTTCCCCCCCCCCATCACAACCCATTTCCCGTCCAAGTCCCCCCCCCCCCCAGCCCTTTTCCAGTCCAGGTCCCCTCCCCCCATCACAGCCCATGCAGTCCTTGGCCTCCCCCCCCCCAAAACCGCGGCTGTCTGAGGCTTTAGAGGGAGCCGGGGAAGCCCGCGCGAGGCCCCGGCTCCCTTTGTACAGCCGCCAGCGTGAAGAGCCTTTTCCTTCACGCGGGCGGCTGTTTCTGTGAAGCCGCGAATGCTGGGAAAGGTTAAAGGGCATTGCCTTTAACCTTTCCCAGCATTCGCGGCTTTACAGAAACAGCTTCCAGCGTGAAAGAAAAGGCTCTTCACGCTGGCGGCTGTACAGAGGGAGCTGGGGCCTCGCGTGGGCTTCCCCGGCTCCCTCTGAAGCCCTCCGGTGTGTGGGCCACCCCGGGGAAGGTTTTTTTTCACTTTGGGTTGGGAGAAAAGCCAGTTTTTTGCTCTGGCCGCTTCCGATCTTGCGGCCAGAGCAAAAAACCGGCTTTTCAAGGGCCGGTTTTACCTCTGCACCAGCAGCCGGCCTGGCCATGGAAAAACCAGCCAGGCCGGCTGAAAACCGGCCAGTTGGCAACCCTAAGAAGGCTGGTGGAGGCAAAGTGAAAAGAAATGTTTGAGGATGGGGAAATAAGTCTATTGTCTTGCTGTTCCTGCAGTTGTGACTGAATTCCTATTGCTCTCTGTGCCCTCTACAGGTTTACCATTGATTTCCCTGCATCTCCAGTACTTCTGCAGCAATAGCCTGAACCATATGAACACCCCCAGGTGACGTCCGGGGCCAACCCATATAACAGCAACCATCGCAGTGCTTCGATCTCTATTACCTTGCTATTCCTGCAGTTGTGATTAAGTTCCTGTCACTCTCTGTGCCCTCTACAGGTTTACCACTGATTTCCCTGTGTCTCCAGTACTTCCGCAGTAGCAGCCAGAACCACATGAACACCCCCAGGTTTATCATTTATTTCCCTGCATCTCTAGTACTTCTGCAGAAATGGCCTGAACCATGTGAACACTCCCAGGTGACTTCTGAGGCCAACCCGTAAAACAGTAACAATCATGGCATTTATGCTGCCACGGCGCATGCCGGAGGAATGCGCCCGAGGAACAGGTCCTGCTCCTTGGGGGGCAGAGGTGGTGTTCTAGCCTGTTTCTCTTTTCTCCACTCTTTCTTGGTGACTCATCTGTGACGTTGGCCCCTAGGTAAGTCAGGTTTTACCTTTGTAGAGATTTTTTTCTGGTCCCTCAGCCTTGCAATTTCTTTTATCCCTGTTCATTGGGGTTGGCGACCCTCCTTTGCCCTATGCTTCCCCTAGACTCTTTGACGACCTGTGGCGCCTCTCCCACTGCTTCAGCTCCCCAGTTCCTCACAGTAGTTCCTAGCCTACCTGTCATGTGGCCCTCCTCAATTGATGATCCCTTTGGGCCAAGACTTCTGTAATCACCAGCCTCATTTCCCCATATTCTCTGAATCTTCTCCTCCTGATAGAGACCTGGCTTAAGGAAGGGGAGGGACCTGGTGTTCTAACGCTGCCTTTCGGAAGGCTTCATTGTCCTTTCCATCGCCCACCATGGGAGGATAGTGGGGAGTGGCTCTCCTCCATCTTACCTCTTTTGCTCTTTCAGAACTTTCTTCTCCCATTCTTGATTACTTCGAATCTCTCCTGGTTCAGTTACACCCCTGTCCCTCCTGTTCACTTTCTTCTCCTCTACTCTCTTCCTGCTCTTAACTCTCCCCTGTGGGGCTCTCTTCTTTTCACCATTACAGAAGCTTCTGTCCTCTATCCCCATCTTTACATTTTGGGGGATTTCAATGTTCGTTTTGATAATCCCCTCAAGCCCTGTGACAAAATGCTCCTCTTGCACCTTCTGGATCTGGCTCTTGAAATGTCAATTTATTTTCCTATTCATGTGGCTGGTCATACCTTTGACCAAATTGTCTTCTCTCCCTCCATCCTCTTCCCGCCCTCTTCACTTTCCAGCCTCCCGCTGCCTTGGACAGATCACTTTTGTGTCTTTTTCTCTTTCTGATCCTTCTTTACTCCAGTTTCCACGCAGACACTTTTTCATCTGTTCCCGCAGGTGCCTTAACTTAGTGATTCGCCTCCAATACATTGGCCAACTTTCCCCTCTCTGATGCCATCTTCCCAGCTGACTTCTACTCCCTCCCTGTAGACATCCAGGTACAGTCTTGGCATTCTCAACTTTGGTCTGCTCTTGACCATGTGGCTCCCCTTCTCCTGCAGCGCCCCCAGAAGAAACGCCAGCAGCTCTGGGATCATCCAGGACTATATCTCCTGCGATTCCACCTGTGCCACGCTTAACACTACTGGTGCAAGCAGCACACTGCCAACTCTCTAGCTATCTTCTGGAACTGCCACACTCGCTACAAATCCGTGATCACTTCCGCCAAAAAAGACTATTTCTCTAAATCTTATATGTTCTTTTTTAAAATTTTATATTTATGCAATTTTACAGAAAAAAGAACCAAGAATATTCATACATCTTGTTCAGAAATCGAGCATAGTGAAGAAATACAAACAAGGAAAAAAGAAAATAACATTACCATCGTGACTTGCTACATCAAGAAAAAGCATACTTGGCTCATCCTAGTCTACAAACAGAAGAGGATCACAAAACCAAAAACCCACAACATATACAAAGAAATTAAACTTATGGTTCTGCAGCTGGCAAATACAATTTTCATGGGGGATCAATTATGGGGTTAGGGTCACCAGGGGCCTCAAGACGCTGGACAACTAGGAAGGGCTGCATTTGGGAGAGCTCGTAAAAAATCTATGAAATTGAACCAAGGTTTACCATTCACTTGCATGGATTTCAAGAAAAAGAGCCCTCCCAACTATAGAACCCCCGCATGCAATAATAAAGATTCCTTACATCTACGTAGGGAGGAGTGGCTCAGTGGTTACCTCAGGCCGGAAGGCCGGGGGTTCAATTCCCGCATAGGGACAAGCAACCTCAGGCCGGAGGGACTGGGGTCTCTAGTCCCATGGCCACTCCTTGTGGCCTTGGGCAAGCCACTTAACCCTCCATTGCCTCAGGTACACTTAGATTGTGAGCCCTTCAGGGACAAGGGAATAAAAAGTACCTGTTAGTATACATGTAAACCGCACTGATTCTAAAAGAGTGTGGTATAAAAAAGAAATAAATAAAATAAAATAAATGTTGTGTCTCCTTACATAAATCTGGGAAACGTGGGTCTCCTTACATAAATCTGGGAATATTTGAACTGGGAGACTCTGGAATAAAACATTTCTTTTCCTAAAGAATAACCTTAACAGATATTCTCTATATGACAATAGAGCAAAGGTAACCAAAAGTATAGAAGGGACCACCTGCTCATCCTGCAAACATTCGAGGAGCTCTGATACATTCATATTATCCAGAGGTTAAGGGTCAATTCCCCCAGACCTCCCAGTAACAACTTCTTTCTTCCCTGACGGAAGATAATAACCTTTCACCATAGGTGGATGTGATTCAATTTGGATCAATAATGCTTCCATAAGGTATGCGCGAAACATATCCCGTGCCAAAATAGATAGTACTTTAGGAAAGTTAATCTCAAATTAGCAGCCTATGAAGAATTTTCCAAATGCTCCAGTTTCATCTGAACATATGTAAAGTTCTTAATAAATGAATCGGACTGGATAGCTTGACAACTTGAGGCGGTTGTCAAGCTATCCAGCCCTGAAAAACCCGCAGCTGGGCCAACAGCCCCTGGAGAGACTGGATTCTGAAAGAGGCGCAGACAGTGCTATCCTCTCCACTGTGGTGCCCCACAGGGCTTGGTTCTGGCTCCCCTCTTACTTAATGTCTTTCTCTCCCCCTTGGACTTCCTCATTCAGCAATCTGGCATATTATTACACTGACAATATCCTATTCATCCTCTACATGGATGCACTCTCTCTCAACCTTTCCTCACTCAACACTTGCCTTGATCAGGTAGCCACTTGGTTGCAGTCAAATCATCTTATGCTTAACCCCAGCAAAATCTCTGCCACCTGGCTGACTGGGACTCCTTCTTCTCCTTCCTCTGTTCCTTTTCTTTACAGTACTCCCATCCCACTGATCCCCTCTTTCCGATACCTTAGAGTCATTCTTGACTTGGCTTTGACCTTTCAGGACCACATTAGTGCTGTCATCTGCTCCTCCTTTTTATCTCTCTGCAGAATTAGGGCTGTTTGTCCTTTTCTCTCATCTTCAGCTCTGACTACTCTTCTTCTTTACCTCATTATGTCTAGTCTTGATTATTGTAATGTCATTTTGACGGTCTTTCAAAATGTCAACTTCACAGGCTCCTGCTTATCCAGAACACCGTTGTCTGATTTCTTGCTCACACCTCCTGCTTTGATCACCCCTCTGCTTGATTCACTATCACCGGTTGCCGATCCACTATCATATCCAATATAAAATCTTTACAATGGTTCATAAAGTTCAGGAACAATGGCACTCCATCTTACCTCTTGTCTCTCATCATTCTTCATCCCCCCCCCCCCACCACTCCCTTCGTTCTCTCCACTGTAATCATCTTCATCTCAAATAGATTATTCTTCAATTCCTTCTAATTCTTCAACTCCTCTTTCCCCTCTTCAATTTCAACTCCTTCCCACAACTTCCTCAACTGTCTCTTCCTTCTATAGTATCTCTGATGAGGAAACTTCCATTCTTCTTTCATCAGCTAAACCAACTACCTACTCCTCTGATCCCATCCCCACTAATCTCCTGAACTCCATCATCCCTGCCATTTCTCATATTATCAACCTTTCTCTCTCCACTGCCAATTTCCCTACTGCCTATAAGCATGTTTTGATCACTCCTCTTCTCGAAAAAGATCTTCTCTTGACCCTACTACTCCCTCCAATTATCATCCCATATCCCTTCTCCCCTTTATCTCCAAACTCATTGAATGTGCTGTTCTTTGTTGCTGCTTCGATTTTCTCTCCTCACATTCCCTCATTGAACCAATTCCAGTCTGGCTTTCGTCCTCTTCATTCCACTGAAACAGCTCTTGCTAAGGTCTCCAGTGACCTGTTCTTAGCCAGAATGGATAAAACAAAACTGAGGCACTGAAAAGACCACTGCATACTGGAAGAGCAGGTTGATCCATATGCCATGATGACTTAGTCCTATTCAATGAAAAATATTTGTTTTACAATAAAAATTAAAATGCTAAAAGAAAGGAGAAATGGAAATCCATAGCATAAGATAGGAAAATCTAGGTTGTATTCACATTGAGGGGAGAGAGGAAGGAAAGGGATTAAGTTAACTGTAGACAGTAGTAGGCTATGTGATGGGAGTGTCATAAATGTCTCTACGTGCACCTATGGCAATAGCCGAGGTTCTGCTTATACACTCAAAGCAGTCAAAGGCTGCACGGTTGGAGAATTTAGAGACATCTTGGGCATGTTTGACCCAAGTAAGAAAGTCCTGTCTTTTATCCTCAGAAATGAAAGGACTTAAAGTCTGTAAATTATCTGTGACCTCCTTTAGGAACATTCCCATGTAGAGACTATAGGAACTGATTCTTGCAGCAAGCATGGAAGCTTGAAAGACTCTACATCCAAAAGCAACCAGGGTTCTGCATTCACGTCCTGGAGGATTAGAGGCATGTCTTTTTGCACTTCTAATCCTTCTCATAGCTGACTCCACTAAAATAGAGTGGTGAGGAAGTTGAGTCTTATGGAACCCAGGACAAGGAGGGACACGATACATAGTATCTAACCTACAAGAATGAGGAGAGGTGGTAAGAGGTGTTTCCCACATCCTCAACATGAGATCATAGAGAATCTCATGAATGGGTAAGGTAGCTGCCTCCTTAGGAGTTTTGGGATATTGTAAAATTTCCAACTCCTTGGCCCTTGGCTCTGCTTCAGGGGCCACAGTAATGGACAAGCCCCGAGCCACCTCTCTGATGAAGTCTTGGAAAGACATGTCTCCTCTGGAGGAGACATCCTGCGTTTAGGGGAGGACGACTCCTCTGGAAGAAGCATTGCTGCATCGACAGAACTTTCAGAATCCTCAGATTCTTCTGAGGACTCGAAGTATCGTCTGTCCGGATGCTCCTGCAGAGCCCGATACCCGTACCGACCAAGGTCGGTACCGGGAATAACCGGTACCGGGGAATTGGTACCGGAGGGCATCGGAGGACAGAGTACTGGCATAGGAGACACCGATGCCGATGTCGATGCTATCAGTACCGGTGCCGATACCGATGCCGGTGCTAATGCCGGTACCAGTGGAGTTGTCTGTTGCGGTACCAAGGGCATCGATGCCGCAAGGAAAGCCGCCAGACTGCGTTCCATGGTCAGAATTCTCTGGTCCATGGACGCCGCCAATGCCTGGATGTCGGTACTGGTGGAAGCCACCGGTACCCCAGAGCATGGCACCAGGAGATCTGTCGAGGCCGAGCCATCTAGAACATCCTGGAACCCCGATAATGCTCTGGAAGCCGACGCCTCCCGCCGGGGTAATTTTGCAAGTGCAGAATCCTCGAGGGCAACGCCAGAGGCATCTCGATGCTTAGAAGGAGATCTACCCTTTGAGGACCGGCTGGATTTATGTTTAGTTACCTGAGATCCACGGGAGGAAGAAGCAGCCCTGGAAGACGTCGATGCCACCGAAGCCGCATCAGAGGGAAACAGGGTACTGAGCTTGGCAGCTCGGTTCTGCCGACCTCTTTTAGACATCATGGCACAGGACACACAATCCGTGATGGAGTGGTCAGGACCTAAACATTTTAAACACCATTCATGGGTGTCAGTGACGGAAATGGTACCGCCACACTTGGTGCACTTTTTAAAACCTGAGGCAGGATTTTCCATGTTAAGGAAAGTTTTTGGGCCTAAGGCCCAAAAAGGCTGGTGCACCTGAAGAAAATAGAAAAAACAGAATTTTTTTTTTTTTTTTTTTTTAGAAATAGGAAAAGAAAGACCGGCGGTACCGGTAGAGCGTTGAAGGCAGACGCGACCAGAAAAAGAAATAAAGAAAAAGAAAATTCTTCTGCGGTGACAGGAACACGACCTGCTGGCTCCGCGGAAAAAGAAGAACTGGAGAGAGGCAGTTGGGAAAGGCAGGAAGGCAGCACGCAGGCGCTGTGGGATGCTCCCAAAAGTGTTCTAATTGGACGCTGGGGAGCGTTCCCGCGCAGGCTCCGTCGGTACCGATGATACCCATATGTGATGACTACATTCCTGCTTGTTCCTGGAGATACAAGTTATCCTTAATCAAAACAGCAAATTTGACTATCTTTGCTTCACACTCCTTGTTTTAAACTTAGAACTTTTAAATCTCAACTGCATTAGGGTAGCAAACTTTGAAACTTCAGAGTAAAGCTGGCTCATAAGGACCTTACCCAGCCCCTCAATCGCTAACCAGAGAGACTCTAACTTTATCTGTTGAGGTCTTTCCAGAGCGAATTCTTGCAAATATCCTCCAGGAGATGCTCCAATGCTCAAAGCAGCACTCAAAGACTGCAAGTCAAAGGTTCCTTGTTTGGTGTCCCAGTCTTCTGCTGTCTTCTGACCCCCAACACCAATAACCACCTCTGGGTTAGAGGACGTTCTCGGGGTCTGCACTAATGCTTCCAATCTTCTGACATCCAGCGAAAGCATCGCCAGACTAGGGGGACTGCCTCTAAAGCTTAGGTGTCAAGTTGACATCTATAGCCAGAGAAGGCGCTGGGCTCCCACCTCCAGACATCTCTCTTTGTGGCTCCACCCGGGGAGAGCTAATTGGACCCTGTGCTCTGCCAACGTTAGAGTCCGACCTTCTGGATTTTTGAAAACTGAGAGAAGCTCAGACCTTGTTGAAAGAGCCAGAATTGGATCTGGGAGTTCAAGCTCATCATAGGCTAATATCTAATTTACAGTTTTTTAGGTAAATTGATAGAGAAGGTTGTGTCATAGCATGGAGTCCAGCGGATTACTGGATCCGAGGCAGCATGGATTCACCAGAGGCAGGTCTTGTCAGACAAATCTGATTGATTTCTTTGACTGGGTGACCAGGGAGTTGGACCGAGGGAGAGCTCTAGATGTGGTGTATTTAGATTTCCGTAAAGCCTTTGACACTGTTCCTCACAGGCGACTTATAAACAAACTGAGCACTCTAGGGATGGACCCTAAAGTTACTGCTTGGGTAAGAAATTGGTTGGGTGGGAGGCGACAAAGAGTACAAGTAAATGGAGCTCACTCTGAGGAGAAGGATGTTATCTGTGGGGTGCCCCAGGGATCTGTCCTTGGTCCGATTCTTTTTAACATCTTTGTTAGTGATATAGCGGAAGGGCTGTCGGGTAAGGTTTGCCTCTTTGCGGATGATACCAAAATCTGCAATAGAGTAGACACCCAGGAAGGGGTAGATAACATGAGGAGGGATCTAGCTAAGCTTGAAGAATGGTCTAGAATTTGGCAGCTGGGATTTAATGTTAAAAAATGTAAGGTCATGCATTTGGGCTGCAGCAAGCCAAGGGAGCAATACAGTATAGGAGGTGAAGTACTTTTGTCCACTAAAGAAGAGCGGGACCTAGGCGTGGTTGTGTCTGATGATCTTAAAGTAGCTAAACAGGTAGAAAAGGCAACGGCAAAAGCTAGAAGGATGCTTGGGTGCATACGGAGAGGAATGGCTAGCAGAAAAAAGGAGGTGATAATGCCTCTGTATAAGTCTTTGGTGCGACCTCATTTGGAGTATGGTGTGCAATTCTGGAGACCGCACCTTCAAAAGGATGTGAACAGGATGGAGTCGGTGCAGAGGGTTGCTACTAAAATGATTAATGGGCTTCATTATAAAGCATATGAGGACAGACTTAAGGATCTTAATATGTATACCTTAGAGGAAAGGCGGGATAGAGGTGATATGATTGAGATGTTTAAATACCTCCGTGGCATAAATGTTCAGGGAGAGAGCCTCTTTCAATTGAAAGCAAGTTCTGCTACAAGGGGACATGGGATGAGGGTGAAGGGAGATAGATTCAGGAGTGATATGCGAAAATATTTCTTTACGGAAAGAGTAGTGGATCCATGGAATAGTCTCCCAGTGGAGGTGGTAGAGATGAGGATAGTAACTGAATTCAAAAAAGCATGGGACCAACACAGAGGATCTCTAAAGGTAAAAAGTGGACTGTTGTAGTTGTTATGGAAGGACAGACTAGATAGGCCATGTGGTCTTTTTCTGTTGTCATGTTTCTATGTTTCTATGTAACAGTTTACCTTTTTACAGTATGGGCATTTGCTGTATAATTTTCCGTCGAGATTTAATATTAGTTAAGGTACGAAGTACTATTATCTTTGTTAAATGGGCTACATTTGAGAGGTGGTAGAAGTGGGGAGTGGCAGTGATCCTTCTTGATCAATCGCCTGCTGTCAACAATTGTTGGAATGGTTGGAAGCGGCTGGAATCAGTGAGGTGATTTTGAAATGTGTTCAGTTCATGTTTAATTGGTAGATCACAAGTGGTATTTGGGTAATTTTTTATGGGCATGGATTTTGGTATGTGCCGTGCAGTAGGGATCAATCCTATCTGTTTAATCTTTGCTAAACTGCACTGTGTAAGAATATTCAGGGAATAGGACTGAAATATCATGGTCATGGTCATTTTCTTTCCTATAGTTTTGGGTAGTTTAGCTGAAAATGGGTCAGCTTATTAAAGGTTTGCAGGATATCATGCAATGGCTAAGTGAAAATAGATTAAAACTGACAATTATAAAATCTACATGGCTTTGGTTAGGCTAAAGTTATCAGTATCCTTTTTTCCAGCTGATGTTAGCTAGATTATATAGCCATTCTAGTACACTCATTTGTATGGGATTTGGAAGTTAAGTTGAATTCACAGTTAGTTAGTCTTCATTTTAAATTAGTTTTTTGCCATTTTCATTTTTTTTCTCCAAGTTTATTGTATTTGTCTTAAATACGCACCTTTTGCATGTGCAAATTGATTGTGTACACATATACTTGTAAATTTGCATATATAAACATTTCTTAGGCACTCAAATGAACCGTATATGCATTGATAAAGATACAACTACAGTTTAGGGGAAAGGGTCCTGAATAATTGAGATCCTATTGTTCTTTATTTGCTAAAAAGAATTTTCACTCATCTCAAGAGTATCAATTGACTAATCTTTGGTGAACTTTGCTTGCCCAGAGAAGATTCATAATCAAGCCTTTTCCATGTTGGTGCCAAATTTATCAAATAGGCTCCTACAGGATTTACAATGTTTGAAGGCGAGATAGGGAACTATTGTCGGGTTGAGTGTGGTTATTCGGTAACTTCAGATACCCAAAATAGAAAACTCACAACTGTGTTGACTGGATGGGACAATCTGAGTATTTGAGCTGTCATTTACTGCCACTAGTGCAAGCTCCCAAATAACTTTGAGAAAATACTGGGAGATGTAATAAGGAAGAGCCTCTATCACTTGCAACACATCCACAATACAGGAACATCCTTGTTGTACAGGTAAACTTCAGAGAAATGGCAGAATATGTGTCCCCTGATTTCAGGTGATATGTCTATGAAATTGTCTAGATCATAGGGGCTAAAACAACAGGATTTCAAATCAAGACTCTCAAGCCTAAGAATTTAGACTGGACACAGAAAGGGCAATTCAAAATGGTTCCTGTTTATTTACAAGCAAAACAACTAAATTCAAAAGATATCAAAAATGCTCATCATATCATTGCATTTCTCATTCAGTTATAGCTGAATTGTTTAATGAAGTTTGAATGTATAAAGGCATTCTTTTCTGATGACATCAAACCTATCGCAAGCTACAGTGTGATAACCAGGGTGCTCACCCATATGCAGGCAATGTCTCAGAGATGGCGACACAGGGTGGACTGCCCACAGCTAGCAGTTACCAACAGCAAAACAGAAAACGTCCTGGCATAAGTTAATGAATCTCTCAAGTCCTCACACTGGGTTCAGGCTAGAGACTGCTTTTCTTTCTTCAAGGGTCAACATATTTGGTTAAAATAACTGGAATGATTCCAGGCAGAAATCTATCCCAAATGAAATACTATACAAGCCAAACAGTTTGCACTTTCATGAAGCAAGATCCTGGGAGAGAGACTCGATCCCCTGGAGCACTAGCTCTTCTCATTTTTAAAGGGATTTACACCCATGTTAAACTGGGTCTTTATCCAAGAGAAATTCTCTACTTTGAGGGTCGTAAAAGGATGAAGCAGGAGTCAGAGGGTCCCAAACTGTTTTCATCTGTTACCATAGTTCTGGTCTCCTCTCAAACTCTGGCACATTTCCTAGCAGCCATGAATCAAAGCACAAATAGTCCTTCTCAACAGATACAGCATGGGAACATATTTTAGGTTTAGAGCAGGAGTGCTCAATCTAGTCATTGAGGAAAACAAGCAGAGCTGATTTCTGGAATGTCTACAATGAACATGTCCGTATACACTTCGTCCATGGACCTGGTTAATTTGTGTATTTTACTGTGAAACCAGATTTCCTAACCTATTTCAAGAACCAGAGTTGTGAAACCCTGGCTTAGAAATTGCACTTTTAAGCAAGTAACATAACTTTGATAGAGATTATAAAGAAATCAATACTTTCTCCTTTGATAAATGCAGGTAAATAGTTCATGGGGTAGTAGAATAAACATATACAAGTTTACTTACTGGCTCGAAAAGGTTTTGCTGTTGTAATAAAAAACATTTTTTCTATGCTCTGCTTTTGTACTTCTTTTTCTGTCCTTTGAAATCCTGTTTTCCTTCTTCGAGGCTTCCCAAACCTGTCCTAGTAATCCTATAATCAGTGGGGTGCTCATCATAACAATAAAAACACATGAAGTAAATTTGCTAATAGTGGGTCTCCAATGTATATACATTTTATCTCATTCATATTAATTGTAGACAGCCCACAAACCTGAGCAGCTGGTTAGGGAAAGCCCTGTCCAATTTTGTGTTTACTTATTAGGATATGACATAACCAAGAAAGAACTCAGCAACAGCAATTGAATTCCGTTGAGTTTATTGTTTAGGGCTGGTTTTGAGAGCAGAACAGGCAAGCAAAGCAATTGCCTAGGGCCCCTTTGGTGAAGCTGAAAGTCACTGAGGCAGAACTTCAGGGTGCCTGGTATTCAATGGGCCCACGCCTTCATTTCTGTCATGGGTCCTGATGTGTCCGACCTTAACCTTGTTGTTCTATCTATACATTAACTCTGGATATGCAGTAAATGTCATTTTACATTTTTACAAACAGCTCCTAAAGCAGTTACTTTTTCCTTCTCTTTTTAAGACTACAAGAACATTCTGCTGTTTTTAAACAATTCTTAGACTAGCAAAGTTTGCACTGATAGTCATACATTTACGCTCTTCTTTAGAGAAGTCTCACGGGAATGTCTCATGGTCATCACACTGCCGAATTCATTCGCCTCTAGACCACCAGTTCAAACCCAAGCTAAGGTGGCCTTATGTTACATGAGATGGTGCGCTCAGTCCAGTTTGTGACAGATATATTCACGTTGTATCTCCTGTCAGATTCCAATGAATTTGTAAATTCTTCTGCACATCTTAGCACTGACTTGGGACAAGGATAGAATAAGAACGATTACTCAACGTGGGAAACCCAGGAGACCTAATGGACAATTCTGCACTCTCTGCTTTTCTCTCAAGGTTCAACAATCTAATGAAAAAAATGAATGCTTGCTATATTTTTTAAAACAAAATTATTTGAAAGTGTTTGAGAGGAGTTAGATTAAGGTGGAAAAAAGAACTGGAAACAATTTTTACACAAAGAAAACCAAAATTCTTTATGCGTGTCCATCAGCACCTCTCTTATCACACAACATATGAATGCAGATGACAAATGCAAACTGTGAAGCATAGACACTTGCACTCAGTCATGGTTTTTTCTCCTTTTTTTAAGCATTGGTAAGGAGAAAAACGAAAGAAATCACAGTTGTCTGGAACTGGCTCTATTCAGTCCTTTCACACGAGAACCGTCTAGAACTGTCTGCTTGTGGGGAAGCATTTAGATGAAATGATACAGCTTTGTTATTCGACTTATTTTAATAACTTCAGAAACCGTTTGCAACATAACCCACTTCAAAACTACGAAACTATATCCATCTTTTTAAAGACACGGGGTTGGATCCTCTGTCATTCTGTATCTGGAGCTTTGAAAAGAATGGTTTTCTTCAGGGATTCCGTCCTAGGACAGCTTACTCTTTGGTGAAAGGAGGCGGTGCGAGATGCAGCTGGAAGTTTTCATTCTGAAAGACGCTGTTAGACGCAGGACTGCTCTGAGATACATTTAGGGACCCGTGCTTCTCACCACTGTGAGAACGAGAGAGTTCTGCCAAAAGGGCTAGCTGCAAAGCAACAGAAAACAATATTCGTTTCTACAGGGTTTATGGGTATAAGCAAGTGACATAGGAAAAGTAAGTACACATCGCCTCAGCTTTCAAGTTCAACAGATGAAACTGTTAAGCCAAGTCTTGAGTTTACCCATCCTGTGGCAACCAAAGACCAAATGCTACGGTCACCTCTTAGCCCTACCCTCATAAACATGATCACTGATACCTTAAAAAATGTGGTGCGTGACAAATGACAGAAACAAATAACTTTAAACCAGACATGGACAACAAAACCTTGCCTGTAAAAATAAAATCACCCTTGTGTTTATTTTTATTGCATAAAAGCTTACCAATGGGAACCGGGGATGTTGGTAACAAAAAGAAGTCTGGATCACTGACTAGAAATCTGCATTGCTTAGCAAATGACCCTCGGAGCAGTCATATTTGGGTTAGCGCCACCTGCAGCTTTGCAAAGTCCATGGGTAAAAATAACCAATTCTCAAAAAGGAAGCCTGAGATACTTTCCCTTTGAAAACTACCAAGAGAAAATGCACCACCATGGTTCTACACCTGTTTTTCTTGCAGGTACTTTTACCTTCGAACACAATGTATGCAGTTTTGCAAATGTAAAATTATATGTACTGCTGCTTTCCCTAACTTAAACAGGAGCATTTCTACTTTTTGTCTGGGTAAAATTAAATATGCTCTTGATTTCCACTATTTTTTAGACAAGCAGTTTCAGACAGAAGCTTACCCAGGTAACAGCTTCTGCATACTGCCCTGGCCATCTGCGTGCAATATGCATAGAGTGGGAGGTTATTTGAGAGCCCTTCTCTCCATTAAAAAAATACAAACACTGTCAATATGTGTTAATCCAGAGGTTTCCAAACCTTTTGGTAGTGTGAACCCCTTATTAACTTCCAGAAAGATCAGGGACCCACAGTTCAGTTCCACCACTCTTTCTGGACCCCCTCCCCTCAGCGCCAATCCTGGCTCTACAAGCCCTCTATCTCCCTTCATCTTTATGTCTCCACCAATCTCTCTCCCTACCCTAGCCATTTCCCTTGAGTCCCTCTCTCTCTTCTTCCCAGCCAATCCCCACCAGCTTTTCTCTTGTTTCCTGCATACCCCCTGTAATGGTGTCATGGACTCCTAAGGGTGCATGGACCACAAGTTGGGAACCAGTGTGCTAGTCTTTAGAAAGAGTTGGTCTCCTGTCTTCATACCTCTTTCATATAGTTCTAGAATAGACTCACTGATTCTGTAACATCTTAAGTGCTAGAGTTAACAGCTATGGAAATATTCTTCTATGCTGTGAAATGCTGCACACAATATTCCAAGTCAATCTGCCTAGGTTCTGTCTTCCTTTCTAAAAATAAAATGGGACATGCAGGTTTTTGGTAGGTTATGTGAAGGTGCTCTAATAGTCTTCCTGCTCCTATGACATTAACATTTGCAAGAATATTTCTGAAGCATTTTTGTCAGGTGTGTTTTGTTTTCACAATTTTAAGGTCTTGATTTTTTAGTTTACTGTTCAGGATAATCTGCAGAATGTTATAGCTATAAATATTGCATTGAATAATGCTAGAAACAAGAAGCCTAGCTTTAAAAATGAAACAATGATCAGGGTGCAGGAAGGAAAAGTACATAGAAACCACTAAATCAACATGGGGTCTGTCTTAGGGACCTACCATGACCGTCAATAATGCTAATACCGAGTCAGTTTTCCATCTGAGCTGTCTAGACAAAGCAATTGAGCTAATGAGAGCAGAAAGCATCACAAAAGAGAATAATACTGAAATAAATGTATATTGTTCTCATAATATAGCAAGTTAAACCAGCTTAATATCCACAAGAGAAGATTTGCTTTCTTAAATTTGAACTGTTTTATTGCAAATAAGCAAAAAAGGAACTTAGTGTAGATAGCTGAAATCAAGAGTATTGCACTGATTCTGGATCAATACAAGTGTGATGAGTCTTTCTGTAGCTACTTCAGTTGAAGACAACTGAATTAATGGATGAATGAACTGTCTGGGTCAAAAGGCAATGTGTGGGGCAGAGAGGGGAAGAAAGGCTGTTGAGAGATGACCAATAGGGCCAAAGTTAAACCTTGGGCTTGGACAGGGGTCTCCAAACCAGTGCTAGAGGGCCACAATCCTGCCAGGTTTTTGGGATATCCCTAATGAATATGCATGAGATATATTTTCATGCACTGCCCCCATTGTATTTGAAGTTATGCATATTCATTAGGGATATCCTGAAAACCTGACTGGTTTGCGGCCCTCGAGGACTGGATTTGGAGACCCCTGGGCTAGGGCATGAAGCCAGGAAGGTTTCGCTGAGACTAGAGGGAATGGTTCCAGGGCCGGTACAAGGATGGGAGGCGAGCCCTCCATCCTGCCACCCCATGTGCCCATTGCTGTCGCTCCTCTCCAGGACTCACAATGGTGGAAACTGTCCCTGAAACTGCGACGCAGCACTTACCTTTCTTCTCCAGGACTGCGTCACAGTTTCACACTTCCCAATCTGCTGCTTTTGCCCCCCTTTGCGACTTGGGAGTGGAAGTGGCAGATTGGATGGAATGAAACCACAATGCAGCCCTGGAGATGGAGGGTAAATGCTCCATCATGGTTTCAGGGTGAATTGCCGCCACTGTTGGTCCCGGAGAAGGGTGCTAGTGGGTGTAGTGGACAGCAGCGGGGATAACAAAAGGATAAAACAGAGCTCAATCTACATCTAAGAACAGCAGGAAATTTAAAGATGAGAAGGTAATTTTATTTTTTTAAATTCATTGAATACAAAACATAATATACAATACTCTAAAACACCAAACATCTACAGGATAAGGTCCGCAAGGCCCAAACAATATAAATGGGAGAAAACAGGTCAGAAATACAAAATAAAAGGAAACAGGACAATAATTGAGTGCTGAGGTGTAGACTTCTGAGAATAACCTCTCCACCACTTCAAGCACCCATATACAAATTTACCCCAACCCAGACCAGCAGGTAGCAACAACAAACATCAAGAACATCATTCAATATTAGACTGTCTGTGAGCCTGAATCAGTGATAATAATTGAGAGGGTGCAAAAAATATATAATTTCTACCTAAGTATTTAACCAAGCACTTCCTAGGATATTTCAGGAAAAAGGCCATCCTCAGTCTTAAATCTCTAGGCTTCAACAGGACAAAACCTTTCCGGATTTGTTGAGTCTTCACAGGCACATCAGGATACACATGCACAAAATATGTCCATGGAAAGGCGTCAAACTTTCCTTGAAGAAAGTAGAAAAAACTATTTCTTTATCTGAGAGACTCTGGAAGGTAGCTACCACAGTACCCCTGTTAGTAGACTCCTCCACAGAAGTTTCCAGGAAAGCAATTAAATCACCATCAGGCAGATGAAACAGGTTGCCTCCTCCAACATTCTTTATAGAAGAAACAACATAATAAGCATTAAATATGGTGGGGAACCTTCCAAAGCCTGAAGTTTACCCCTGGCATCATCAATTAGACCCTGCTGAAATCTTAAATCCCCCTTCAAGGAGAGTCAACTTGTTCACAGTTTAACCAGAAAATGTACATAATTGCGAGAGACAGTCAGATATAGTGTCATCCATCTTGGCCATGACATGCCAAATCTCCAAATTGGTAGCTTCCTTCGGGGGAGTCATAGGTATGGGTGTGTCACACCCCAAAGCTCCAGCAAAAATCACCGGCTTTAATGGAGTAAAGCATAGTTACTCACCTGTAACAGGTGATCTTTGGGAACAGCAGAAATTTTGTCTTCACATAAGGGTGACATCGTGTACTGATGGAGCCCGTGCGGGAAGCTTCCCAGATACCAATAGGAAAGCCTTTGAGAGCACTCCACTGTGCCTTCACTGCTGCCTTCCTACTCTTCCAACTAATTCTCCTCAGTTTGAGTTTGTAGATGAAAAGATGGAGTAGAGAACCAAAAAACAAAATGGAACACTACAACTCCAAGGGGAGAAGGGTGGGTTGTGAAGACTAAATTCCCGCTGTTCCTGGCGATCACCTGTTACAGGTGAGTAACTAGGCTATCTCCAGGAACAAGCAGGAATGTAGTCTTCATATATGGGAATCACTAGCTCCCAGATCTCTGATGAGTTTGACTGGGTCAAAAAGTGGGACAAGGTAATCTTATCCTAGACTTCCCCGCCAAGGAGATCTGGCAAGAACAGTGGAGCGGGGGATGGAGTTGTCCCTATGTTTCAAAGAGATGGTGAAGGACTGTCTGGTCAAAGGCTGCATCCCAGCAGGGGTCCTTGTAAAAGCAGTAGTGGGCGGCAAATATGTGGCTGGAGGACCATGTTTCAGCCCCGCAGATCTCGTCAATGACTACTGAACATAGGTTCACCACTAATGTTGCTATGGCTCAGAAATTATAAGCAATAACGTGCCCAGAAAAGGTATGTCCTGTTTTGTCATTTGTCACTGATATATAGTCTGCTATCCATCTGGACAGCATATGTTTCGTTACCGGGAGACCCAGGCGGCTAGGATCAAAGGATGCAAACAAATGCAAGGATTTCCTGATATCCAGTTTCCTTTGGAGATAGAAAGCTAGAGCCCTTTTTCAGTCAGGTGTGTGCCAGGTGTGTGCAGGGTTGCCTCTGCATGAGATGAGTTAGGTCTTGGGAAAAAGATCGAAGGATTACTGACTCATTAATGTGGAAAAGTGATACCACTTTTGGCAAAAAGCAGAGACGTGTCCGAAGGACAACTTTGTCATGATGAAATCTGGTTTATGGTGGATGCGCCACTAAGGCCTGCAGCTCACTGATGCGCCTGGCTGAGGTCGGGCGATGAAGAATAAAACTTTCCAAGATAAGTACCGCAGGTATGCAGTTGCTAAAGGCTCAAATGGAGGCTTGAGGAGCTAAGCCAATACCACATTAAGATCCCATGCTACTGGGGGTGGTCAAAGGGGTGGCTTGGTGAGGAGAAGGCCCCTCATGAAACGTGCCACTAGAGTAATTGTGGAGATGAGTCGACCAACTACAGGGTGAAATAGCATTGAAGTGCACACTTACTGAATTTGTTTTTAGTCCTAGAGAGGACAAATGCAAAAGGTATTGAAGAAACGTGGGTACTGATGCTTCAAAGGAATTGTGATTATTTTGACAGCACCATGAAGCATATTTATGCTATTTGAAAGAGTACGTCTTCCTGGTGGAGGGCTTTCTGGAAGAAAGGAGTACATCTTTCACAACTGTTGATAGTGGTAGATGTTGAAACATCATGCTCTCAGCATCCACGCTGTCAGTCAGAGACTGCGGACTGGATGCAGGACTGTTCCATTGTTCTGGGACAGAAGACCTGGCTTGGATCCAATGGAATCAGAGGAGTCTGTGTCAACTGAAGCAGGAGGGGAAACCAGCGTGGATGGGGCCAGTGAGGGGCTATGAGGATTATAGATCCCTTGTCTGCTTGGAATTTGAGGAGGATCGTCGGGATCAGGGGTATGGGGGGACATGCATAAAGTAGTCTCCGACCCCAGACATCTGATGGCAGACTGAATTTGGATGGTATCCAGGTGCATGAACTGTAGAGTGGCAAAGAAATCTAAGACTGGAGTTCCCCAGACTTGGAAGACTTGTGCCACTGTGTTCAAATTTAGGGTCCATTCGTGTGGCTGTAAGATCCGACTGAGTTTGTCTGCCAAGTGATTGATCTCTCCTGGAATATAAACTGCACGAAGGTGCATGTGGTGGAGAATGGGGAAATTCCATAGACTGCAGGCTTCCTGGCAGAGAGGAAAAGAGCCTGTCCCTCCTTACTTGTTTACATAAAACATTGCCAACTGGTTGTCTGTCCTGACCAGGATCTGGTTGTTGGACAGGTGGTGTTGTAAAACTCAGAGGGTATTTGTGATTGTTTGAGGAGGTTGATTTGTTGGGGTGATTCCTGGGCTGTCCACAGTCCTTGTGTGGAGATGGAATCTAGATGCCCTTCCCCAACCAAATTTGGATGCATCTGTAGTCAATGTATGTTGAGGTTGGGGCCTCTGAAAAGATGACTCTACAAGAAGATTTGTTGGGGTGCACCACCAGAGGAGTGAGTCGGCCAGAGGGCATGTTACTTGTATGACATCCCGTAGACTCTCTGTGGCTTGGGTCCACTGGGTTGAGAGGGTGCTTTGTGTTAGTTGCATGAGTAGTCTGGCATAAGGTACTACATATGTACTGTGGATGTCATGTGCCCCAAGAAGCACTGGAAGGCTCGAGCCAATGCAGTCTGCTTCTGGTGCATGTAGGTGGCTAGGTCCACCAATCTGTTCATACGGTCCATAAGAAGGAAGGCTCTGGATTGTTGAGTGTCCAGTATGGTTCCTATGAACTACAATCTTTGGGATGGAGTGAGCTGGGACTTTGGGAAGTTTATTACAAATCTCAGGTGCTGCAACAGTGCAAGAGTTTATTGAAGACATGAACAGAATTCTCCAGGAGAGTCTGACTTTATTAGCCAGTCATCTAAATAAGGGAAGACAAAGATCTTGTTGTTTTGAAGATGTAATGCCACTATGACCATGCACTTTGTGAAGACTCTTGATGTAGATGCAAGGGAAGGACCCTGTATTGATAATGGGTGTCCTGACAGGTGAAGCGAAGATACTGCCTGTAGTCTGGAAGAATTAGAATGTGAGTGTAGGCCTCTTTGAGGACTAGGGAACAGAGCCAGTCATGTTCCTGCAGGTAGAAAAGGAGGGTTCCCACAGAGATTATTCTGAATTTCTCCTTGACAAGGAACTTGTTTATCTCTCTGAGGTCGAGAATGGGCCTGTAGCCCCCTGATTTGTTTGGAATGAGGAAGGAGGGAATGGAAACCTTTTAGCAGTTGGTCTTGAGGAACTGCTTCTATGGCTCCTTAGGAAAGGAAATTGTTGACCTCCTGCATGAGCAGGGTGTCAAAGGAAGGTTGAGTGGGGAAATCTCCCCTGAAGTGGTGAGGCAGAAGTTTCTGAAAATTCAGCTGATAGCCCTTCTGAACTATGGATAGGGTCCATTGTTCTGTGGTGATGGAGTGCCATCAATGTGAAAAGTGGCATATCCCTGAAATAGAGGTGGGTTTGCTTGTTTAGGACCCTGTTGTTTTTGCTGGGACTGAGAACAGGAGGGGTAGAACCTCCTCTTCTTTGGGTAGAAGAGCCTTTTAGCTGCTGCCTTTTTCTTTGCATGGTCAGCAGCCTTTCTGGACAGCCGTTTCAGGGTTGTGTCATCTGTTTCTAGCTCTCCAGCCTTCTCCTGGACCCATCGCTCCAGGTTTGATGCTTGGAGTCAAGCTAACTGGCATGCACCGATGACAATAGATGAGGCTCTACTAGTGGATTCAAAAGCATTGAATGCTGCCCTATTCACAAATTTTGACACATTTTGGCTATGTGCAAGTACAGTTTGAAAAGCAGGTTTCTTGTCCTCAGGAAGGAATGGAAGGAAACCCTCCCAGTCCTTATTAAATTCTCTGAGGAACATTCCCATATAGAGAATGTAAGAGTTAATTCTGCTGGCTAGCATTGACACTTGAAAGGATCGGCGGGCAAAGGAATTGAGATTCCTGGATTCTCTTCCCAGAGGTATGGAAGAGTGGTTTTTGAACTTTTAATGCGATGCATCGCCAATTCAACCACCATAGAGTGGTGTAGAAGTTGTGGTTTCTGAAAACCAGGATACTCCGGTACCCTGTGCATGGTATCAAGCTAATTCGGGATACCGTGAGAGGGGTCTCCCAAATCCAGAGTATCAAGTTGTGGAGGATGCGATGCACTGGGAGGATCATGGCTTCCTTCGGGGCTGTATAGTAGTGGAGTATTTCCAGTTCTTCTGCCCTCAGTTCCGGTTGCGAAGCCAGCCAGAATTGATAGCCCTGCTGCCATGTCTCAGATAAATTCCTGAAAAGACATGTCTTCAGGAGGAGATTTTCTGTGAATGCTCATGCTTGGAGGTGATGTCATAGAGATCTGTGGAATCGAAGGAGCGGTAGTCGGAATCAAAGATATCCGAGTCTGATGTCGATGCCTGTAAGAACGGTGTCAATGGAAGGACAGACTAGATAGGCCATGTGGTCTTTTTCTGTCGCCATTTTTCTATGTTTCAATGTTTCTACTAACTCCAGCTCATGGGATCTCGGTGGCCAATACCGATATCGCTGTCGGTACAGAGGCCTTGATTCTCGATGCAGAGTGGGTTGGTGTCAATGGTGGTACCGATGCCAATGGGGTCACCAATGTCAATTCCCTGGTATGCGGTCGCCCAGCTGTCAGTGCAAGAGGTACCAAATCTGAAAGGAGGGCCGCCAAAGTCCTCTCCAAGGACATCAAGCGCTGATCCAAGGAGGATGCCTGCGTCTGGTCCAATGCAAGAAAGGGGCTTGGTGCCATCGTACCAGAGCAATGCATCAGGGGCTATCCAGATGGTCAAGGCCTCGGGTGCCTCCTGATTCCCCACCAAGACTTTGGATGACAAGTTCTCCCGACGGGGATGCCTGGGCCAATGGCCAGAATCAAAAGAGGTCCTGGAAAACTCTTGATGTTTAGAGCGGGATCTCTCTCTCGCTTCTTGAGACTTGCCTATGGAATCCTGGGACATTTCCTTCAGTTCCTTCGACTTCTCTGAGGATTCTCAAGGTTTTAGCTTTTCCTTGTGTTACTGTGTTAACCCCTTCTCCTCTGGTTCTCACACTTGGAAGACCTCGAAGGAGACGTGGGTCCCTTTAGTCTTTTTCTCCAAGTGTTTGGAATCTTTAGACTGCTTGGAACCTCAAGAGCATGAGGATGCTCTAGAGAAAGTCGAGGCCAATGACATCGAGTCCGATGGAAATAGTTGTCCAAACGTTTTGGCCCAGTTCCCTAGGCCTCTCTCTTCATCATCTGTTTGCAGAGGGGGGGCAAGCTTGGGGTACATGGTTGGGACCAAGGCATTTCAGATACCAATCCTGTTTGTCTGTTACCGAAATGGTGTTGGAGCACTTGGTGTATTTTTTGAACCCTCTTGAGGATTTTTCCATCGTGAAGATGGTGGGCAAGGCCAGAGGAAAACGTTTTTGAAAAAGAAAAAAATAATTTTAGAGGAACAAAATAAAGAAAAATGATACTGGAATCAAGCGATACCAGTGTGGAGAGGCAGAAGCGCTTTTTGAAAAGATTTTTTAAGTTCTTTTCTCCGGTGACAGGTTTTTGACCTGTTGGCTCTGCGGAAGAAGAAGAAATGAGAAGGAGTTGGAAGAGCAAGAAGGCAGTAGAACAGGCACAGTGAAGTGCTCCCAAAGACTTTCCTATTGGTAGCTGGGGAGGTTCCTATGCGGGCTCCGTCAGTACCCAATGTCACCCATATGTGAAGACTACATTCCTGTTTGTTCCTGGAGATCCAGCAGGGCCCCAAGCCCCAGACCCTGTCTCCTACCCATGTGGAGATGAGGTTTTGACACCTTGAGCATAGCCTCTCCACCCCTGGGGATCAGCTGCCTACGGGGGGGGGGGGGGGCAACTGGTACAGTTTGCCCATCAGTGGACCACCATCACTGCTGACTCCAGGGCACTCTAGGTAGACATGGAAGGCTATTTTATTTATTTATTTACATTCTCTTATATACCGCGCTATTCTGCATCAGTGCGGTTTACATTGAACAAACTGAAATTACATTGAACAGGGTATTATAACTTGGAGATAACTATTTTATAGGGAACATGGGCTATGGAGGGTTAAGTGGCTTGCCCAAGACCACAAGGAGCACCTAGAAACCCTAGTCCTTCCGGCCCAAGGCTATCTCTTCACCTGGACCAGACACCTCCCCCCTTCTTTCCAGGAGAGCTCTCTTAGCCCTGTTACTGCAGGAACTCACAGGCCTCCTCATGGACAGAGCTGTGGAGCCAGTACCCCACCACCTCAGGGGCAGGGGGTACTACTTCCAGTACTTTCTGGCCCCAAAAAGAACAAGGGGGCCTAAGGTCCATTCCGACTTGTGAAACCTGAACAAGTTCCTGGTGCAGGAGAAGTTCAAGATGCTCTCCCTTAGAACATTGCTGCCCTACCTCCAGCAGTGAAATTGTCTATGCTCCTTGGACCTAAAGGATGCTTATACCCACATCCTCATTCATCTCAGTCACAGGCAGCACTTAAGGTTCATGGTCAGGGGCGACCACTGCCAGTACAAAGTACTACCCTTCTGTCTAGCCTCCGCACTGAGTCTTCCCCTAAATGCCTGGCAGTGGTGGCTGCCTACCTCTCTCTCTAAGGGGCCTTCGTCTTCCCATACCTGGACGACTGACTCGTAAAGGGGAACACAGCCACTGAGGTGCAACAGGCCACAGCCTGCACCATCAGTCTCCTACAGTATCTGGGGTTCGTGATAAACCAACCCAAGTCCCACCTCACTCCAGTGCAGGACTTGGAGTTCACATAGGGGCTTGACTAGAAACTCTGCAGACCAGGGCCTTTCTTCCCTTGGACAGGGCAGATCGCCTCAGGGCCTAGCTGCCGGGGTGCCCATTGCCATCATGCAGTGTCGGTGCAGCCCATGCTCCACCTACTGGGCCATATCGTGACCACAGTCCATGTGGTTCCCAAAGCCTACCTTCACATGTGGGCAGCCCAGTGGTATCTCCACTCCCAGGGGACACAAGCCACAGGCAGGCTCCATGACAAAGTCGTAGTGCCCCGCCAGCTAGCGGAGTCACTCGACTGGTGGCAGGACACAAAGTACCTGCAGGAGGGGATGCCCTTCCAGTCCCCAAACCCCCAGAGGGTCTTTACCATGGATACCTCCTTACTGAGCTGGGGTGCCCATTGCCAGGAACTCTGCACGCAGGGCAACTGGTCCCTGGTGGAGAGCCAGCAGCAGATCAACCCGCTGAGCTCAGGGCCATTTTTCTGGCAATCAGGGTTTCCACCACCACTTGCAGCACCAGTCAGTGTTAGTCCAAACGGACAACCAGATCGTGATGTTCTACCTGAACAAACAGGGGGGCACAGGGTCTTACCACCTCTGCAAGGAGGCAGTAGTCCTCTGTTTGTATGCAATCAGTCAGGGAATGCTCCTCAGGGTGGTATATCTTCCAGAAGACAGGAGAAGGAGGTCTTCCACAAATGGTTCAGTAAAGAGTAGCGGAGGACCATGGTCTTTGTCCTCTGCTACTCTTTACTGGTATATCTTCCAGGCCAAGACAATGTCCTAGAGGACAGATTGCGCAGGGTACTCCAGCTGCATGAATGGCGACTAGACCCCAGGGTGGCACAGTGGCTCTTCCGACTCTGGGCACCCTAAGTCTGGACCTCTTCACCAGCCTGACCAATGCTCAGATGCCCCACTTCGGCTGTCCCCAGCCACACCCATCCCGGATAGCAGCGGATGCCTTCCTCATCTCATGGGCAGAGGGCCTTCTGTAGGCCTTCCCTCCCACGCCACTAATCATCTGGACCATCTTCAAGGTCCTGCGAGACAAGGCTTCCATGATCCTGGTAGTCCAGGCAGCCTTGGTTTCCTCTATTGCTCCATCTCTCAGCAGAGCTCCCTGTCCCTCTGGGGAATGCCCTAGGGCTATTCACCCAGGAGGAAGGCTCCCTTCTTCACCCCAACTTGGGGTTCCTGGCGTTAACAGCATGGCTGCTGAATGGGTAGCCTTAGCACCCTTCAACCTCCCAAAAGAGGTGGAGGAAGTCCTTCTGGCCTATCGTAAAAACTTCACGAGAAGGGCCTATGCCTTCAAGTGGTGCAGATTCTCAGTGTAGTGCATAGAGCAGTGGGTTTACCCATTCTCTTGCCAGGTGCACACGGTGCTACAGTACTTACTTCACCACTTGCAAACAGGACTTAAGTCCAACTCCATCAGGGTGCACCTGAATACTCTCTCGATATATCAACATTCTATGGCGGGAAAGCCTCTTTCTGCTCAGCCCCTCATTACTCCCTTCATGCAGGGTCTTCTGCTCTCTAAACCTGGTGAGATGCTTCTGCGAGGGCTCCGTCAGTGCCAATGTCACCCATATGTGAGGACTGATTCCTGCTGTCCCTGGAGAACACCTGTTATGGGTGAGTAACTACGCTTTACTCTTCAACCACTGTGCTACAACTGATAAACTATGGTTAAAATGCATCATACCTTCCTGCCAATTAGGCCCAACTAGAACATAGATCTGAATGCCATCAGAAAACAAAAAATCCAAGCGCCAAAGAATCCAACACAGAACATAACAGTTGTAAAAAACAAATGAAAAAGAATGGGTGAAAGTATAGACCCCCGAGGCACCCTACATCTAATCCATTTTGATTCTGAAACTTGTGTATTCCAAATAACCTGATACTGAAGATTATCAAGAAATGAAATATGCCATTTTAAAACTATTCCTTTTACCCCTTAATCTTTCAGTCGTTGGAGCAAAATCATATGCTGGACCATATCAAAAGCAGCGTAGAGGTCCAAAAACAAAATCAGCACTGAAAATCCTCTAATTTGCAGTAAACCTCATCCATTAATGCCACTAGCAAGGTTTCACCCCACTAGCCCATTGAAACCCTGCTTGGCAAAAATGTAACTGTTAATTCTCTACATCTGTAGTAAATTGCAAAAACAAAATCACATTTTCTATTATTTTTTCTAGGAATGGCAAATTAGCTGTACACCTATAGTTCTCCAGGCAATTTGTATCCAATCCCTTTTTTTTAATTTACTGTTTATTAAATTTTCAATAAAATTACAAGAATACTCTTGTGACAGAAACATGAACATAATAATCAACAAAATAGGAAAATAAAGAATATCAACTCAGCCCAAAAATCCCACTTTTTTAACCTAGGATAAATCGCTGCTTTTTTCAAAACATCAGGAAAAACATCTTCAGGTTAAATAAGCATTCACAAGCTTAGTCAGAACACCAGCTAATCCCTCGGGGAAGTTTCACCAAAGTAGCTGAACAAGGGTCAAATATATTACCTGAAGGCTTCAGCACTTTTAAAACCTCCACTGTCTCAACAAAGACAGCACAAAACTCTTGCCAACATTCGGAATCTGCTTCATTAACACCAGCCTCAAGTAACTCTTCCATATCAATATTCTTAGGTTATGGCTAACATCCAGCAATATATCATCTTACAATTTAACAATCTTATCACAATATTTCAAGAAGGCTTGACTGGTAAGAATACTGGAGACAGGGTCCTTCATTCCCCTCTTCCTGTAACCACAAAAAATAATTGGGGCTTATTCCATGATTGATCAATTTGTTTCTGAATAAATTCTCTCTTACAACCTTCTATTATCAACTGATATTCCTTGGCAAACATCCTTCAACTCTCCTTATCCTTCTCATCTTTAGCCCTTTGCCAAGTTGTCTCAACCATCTCCAACTTTCTCTTCTTACAGCATAAATCATTGGTATATCAGGGAGACTTTTAATGGTCCACTAAACTAAGGTCAGATCAATAAAGAGATAAACCAATATGAATTAATGTTGGAACGTTTGTTGTGTAAGGTAAACACCCTTCGAAAAAATAAAATCTCTGTTTAATCTTAAGAAAGTGGTAACCGGGGTAGCCTCTCCGTACACCATTCACCCCTCCCTGCAGCCAACCCCCACTTGTTTCCAAGAATATCCTCCCCCCTCATCTAGAATCCACACATATGACATAAAACTCTCAAATGGTGATCCAAGCATGGTCACAACTTTATTATCAACAAAGCCACAGCTTTGGCTACAGCTTTGGCTTAATAGCTTTCGACAATAATCAACCTCGCTTGTAATACAAACAATCCACGATCCCCGAACTGGCTACTAGGCGATTTCAACCTGCCTTCCCTACAAGACGTACAAGCGACTGCCTTCCTCGAAGCACTTGAAGAGCTGGGTTACAAACAACTTGTCAATTCTCCTACACACATGAAGGGAAGTAAACTAGACCTGATCTTCGCCCCACAAACGGAGGTTGACACAACCCATGGCTTGATGCTATCTATAACGCCAGTACCTTGGTCCGACCATAGCCTGCTCAGATTCTACATACCCATTAGCCGCTGCAACCAGAACAGCAACAAAGTCAATGCTCTCCTCAGAACACCAACAATATGTTTTCGGCCCTTTGTTAGAGAAGAAATTCTGGAGAAAGTCCTCCCACTATTTACTAACACAACCCTTGATCCAGATGAAATTTATTTTTTATTTTATTTATTTATTTATTTATTTAATTCTCTTATATACCGTGCTATTCTGCATCAGTGTGGTTTACGTTGAACAAACTGAAATTACATTGAACAGGGCATTATAACTTGGAGATAACTATTTTACAGGGAACATGGGCTATGGAGGGTTAAGTGGCTTGCCCAAGACCACAAGGAGCACCTGTGGGATTAGAAACCCCAGTCCTTCCGGCCCGAGGTTGCTGTCCTCTAGTGGGATTTGAACCCCTGCCCTTCCGGCCTGAAGTACCTTGCCCCAATCACTAGGCCACTCCTCCACTCCAATGGTATCTAACTGGGACGACAGCCTCAAAGCCATCGCCTGCCTCCCACCCATGAGCAAGAAACCAAGGAAGCGGGAACATGCACCATGGTACTCAAAAGAACTACGAGCATCACTCCTCCACCAGCGCAAGCTCGAGAGACATTAGCGCCGAACTCGAACCACCGAAGCACAATGTGTATACATCTCATACCTAAAAACACAGTGAGAGGAAACAATGGAGAAAAGGAAGCAATATCATACAGATATACTAATGCGATCAATAAACAAGCCACATGACTTATTCAATATTGTAAAGACCTTAACAGGAGATCCAGCATTAGATCAACCACACATGCCACAGCCGCAGGACTACTCCGACTATCTACAATCAAAGATGATCCGGACGGACAAGAGCACAACCACCACAAAGCACACCACTCTGCATAAAATGCCACAGCCAGCATCACTGTTCAAATTCAGTGAGATATCTAGCAAAGAGATTGAAGACACTATTGCCTCTATCAACCACACCACTGCACCCAATGATCCTTGTCCGGCTCTCTGGATAAAAGAGCTACGTTGTGACCTAAGTCAATTCCTGAGCAAAATACTGAATCAATCACTTTCAATGGGATCTTTTCCACAGAGCCTAAAACACACATCAATCAGACCACTGTTGAAAAACAGCAGACTGGACCCATCCAAAGTTGAATCCTATAGACCAATTTTAAGCATCCCCTGCTCGCCAAAATAATCAAAAAGGTAGTCCATCGACAAATCCAACAGCACGTTGACACCAAAGCCCCGTTGGATCCATCCCAACACGGCTCCAGGGAAGCACACAGTGTGGACACCCTCCTCATGACCCTCTTCAATAACCTAGTCGCAGGACTTGACAACTTCCACCAAGGATTTGTCCTCATCTTCATGGACATTGCAGCGGCCTTCGACTCGGTGAGCCATGAGATACTAATAGAACGCCTCAAAGAAAAAGGGATACAAGGCACGGCACTAAAATGGTGCAAATCATACCTGTCCAACAGATGCCAACAAGTGAGGACAGGCCCCACGACCTCAGAGCCATTTCTACAAAAACAGGGGGTGCCACAGGGATCATCTCTATCTGCATTGATGTTTAACATTTATATGACATTTAACATAAGAAAACCGAAGTCCTTCTCGTCACCAGAGATCTGTGCTTAAAGGTCTTAGATGCAGAACTACTTACCAAACCCTCTATTAGATATCTAGGAGTCACACTTGACCAGCGACTCGACATGAAGACCCATATAAGCAATGTAGCAAGAGCTATATACCATAAAATCCAATCACTTAGACACATATGCGCCTTACTGGAACCTGGCGACTTCCGCACAGTATACCAAGCCTTGATCATACCGCATCTTGACTATGCAAACGCCATACTCCATGGTCTCCCGCAATCCAAGCTACACCCTTTACAGCTTGCAATAAACTCTGCTGCAAGAGTGCTCCAGGGCGCTTCCAAGTGGGAACACATTACACCCATCCTTAAACAACTCCACTGGCTCCCCATAAAAGGCAGAATTACGTTCCAAACCATAATTCTGACCTTCAAGATCATAAATAAGCTCGCCCCACCAGCCCTAGCAGACCTCATTCAGATAACCCCCCTGAACAGACCTAGAAGATCCCCTGAGGACAATAAACTAATAGTCCCAAGAGAAACAACCAAGTGCTGCCAGACAACAATGAACAGGGCTTTCAAATTCTCGGCACCAAAATGCTGGAACAGCCCCCCTCCTAGTATACGGGCAATCACTAATTTAACGCAGTTTAGGAAAGCTCTGAAATATCACCTTTTCCTCGAGCATTACCCGCAGGACAGCACCTCAAATGCCGCATCAGTAAACTAACCACATCAAACAGACGTTCAGCCTGCTCTTTCTGTACAGTTGTAAATAGTTACTCCCTTGTTGTCTATCCAAGTTCTGTTGCCTTTTAATTGTAGAACACAACTCTCTAAGTCGGTCTTTGTATCACAGAGTGTTATAAACCAAAAATATGAATGAAATTCTGTAGAACAACTAGAAAGTAACTTTAGTCAGATTCTAGACTGATAATAAATTATTTTGTAAAATTTAAATGATTAGCTTCAGGTAGCCGTGTGGTCTCAGTATCATCAGGGTTAGCGTCAATGATCTGACATATCACCCAAGCTGTAACATCAAGGACCACCTCTACGCACCACCCTTATGTTGAAGCAATATTGAGCTATAAAAATTCTGTATCACAGATGACTTTTCCCAGTGATATATGTTTGACAAAATTTGCTTAGCTTTTAGATGTCGTTGCCTTTTTCTAGGCTTGGCTTGGAGAGTCGTTCCCAAGCCAAGCCTAGAAAAAGGCAACGACATCTAAAAGCTAAGCAAATTTTGTCAAACATATATCATTGGGAAAAGTCATCTGTGATACAGAATTTTTATAGCTCAATATTGCTTCAACATAAGGGTGGCTGCGTAGAGGTGGTCCTTGATGTTACAGCGTGGGTGATATGTCAGATCATTGACGCTAACCCTGATGATACTGAGACCACACGGCTACCTGAAGCTAATCATTTAAATTTTACAAAATAATTTATTATCAGTCTAGAATCTGACTAAAGTTACTTTCTAGTTGTTCTACAGAGTTTCATTCATATTTTTGCCTTTTAATTGTAAACACAAATCGAATGTTTTGAGATGTGTATTTAACTGGTTCTATGTAAACGGCACTGATGGAAAATAGCGCGGTATATAAGTGCATGTAATAAATAAATAAATAAAAATAAATAAATAATAAATATGCAGCCCATCTGTGCCTTGATCCGAGCTTTCAACGTCAACTGTCTTGCCTATGCAGACGATATCCTGCTGTAGATACCATTTACGATTGACCAGCCAGATTTCTCCCCAATAATAAGATGTTTTGAAGCAGTAGCAGATTGGCTCCTTATGCGAAATCTACGGATCAACCACAGCAAAACAGATGTGCTTTTCGTCACAAGGAACCAGGATTTTACCCCACCATCTTCATTACAAGTCAATAATGCTGAGCTGAAAACCAAATCCACAATTCGTTACCTAGGCATTACACTCGACCAATGGCTGGACATGAAAACACATATAAGAAACACTGTGAAAGCAGTATATCATAAGATACAAACACTACGACACCTACGACCACTGCTTGACCTCGCCGACTACCGAACAATCTTCCAAGCCTTAGTGATCCCACATCTTGATTTCGCTAATGTGATCCTTCACGGACTCCCACAGGCAACGCTAAGTCCGCTCCAGCTTGGAATGAACTCAGCCGCGAGAGTCCTAGTAGGATTATCAAAACGCCAGTTTTGAAGAAACTCCACTGGTTACCTGTACAGGCCAGAATCCATTACAAGATCCTAGTCCTGACATTCAAAGCACTAAATAATCAGCCCCCCACGCCCATCAGCAAGTTGATTCACAGCATACCGGACAATAGAAACAGAAGATCCACAATGACAAACACATTAGAGGTCCCTAAAGTAATGACAAAATGCACAAAGGCAACGGCCAATAGGGCCTTCACGATACACGCACCTAGAGCCTGGAATGCCCTCCCTACATATATTCGAACCATCACGAACTTGGCCCTATTCAGAAAAGCGTTGAAACATCATTTGTTCTTAAAATACTACCCAGAAACTAATTCTAGAAAGCAGGCAATGAGCACTCTGTCTACCCGCCCAAACCGCCCCAACAAACAGACCCAGCAAGAAAATGGTTAGTCAGCTCAATTCTCCCTGACCCAAATCGCCTAGATCCAGGAACTTATGCACCAGTGTAAATGAATTAAGTGTAAATGAGTTAAGTGGCTTGCCCAAGACCACAAGGTGCTCCTTGTGGTCTTGGGCAAGCCACTTAACCCTCCATAGCCCATGTTCCCTGTAAAATAGTTATCTCCAAGTTATAATGCCCTGTTCAATGTAATTTCAGTTTGTTCAATGTAAACCGCACTGATGCCGAATAGCGCGGTTTATAAGAGAATGTAAATAAATAAATAAATTGTAGATAGTTTCCCCCTGTTATACCCAAGTTACTACCCTGTTCATTGTAAATACAGTGTGGCTTGATGCATAGTAATATGTTCTGTTTAATGTACACCGCACTGATCTGAATAGCGCGGCATAGAAGAAATGTTAAATAAAATAAAATAAATAATAAATAAAGCATTGTCAACATGATGACGCACACCAACAATATAAACCTTTTAATACACAAACACAGCCAAAGCCCTCTTCTGGATGATGCCCTCCATCGGCCATATTATTAGCAAAGTGGTGCACCATCCTCACCCCCCCCTCCACCAATCTTGCCATATTATTAGCAATATATGGCAATATATGCCCCCATCCGGGCAAAGATCCCCAAAGAGATCTCCGCCCTCCCTCCTGCTCAATGAGCTGAGCTCTATGACTTCTGCTCATTGGCCATTAGGCCCCTCTGGAACAGTGTCAGTTGGCGCGGGTCCTTGCTCCACCAGCTGCAACGATCCAGTCGGCTCACCTACCTTATCTACCGGGCAGGCAGATGAGAGGGAAAGTTCCGATCCTCCTGCACACCTAGCTGAGAGAGGGAGAAGGTGCATCAGGAGAACTGTGAATCCCGGTCCGCTCAGTTCCCTCTCCCTTGGCTACCACCCACATCCCCTGGCCACCAATGAAAACCCACGACGTCAGGGGATTTCAAAAACTAACAAGCACCCATCCTTGGTGCCCCCCCATACCCCTCTCTGAGCTCATTATGAACCCCAGCCTCCAGACCTGACCCAACCCATGCCCACCGATCCCCAGGCCAGCAGGTGCCAGTCAGTCCTCGGTTACCAGTCAGCCCCAGGACCTGGCCCTGCAGCCTCCTTCAATAACCAACCACTAGAAATGCTGGTAAAGCCAACAAATGTGCAAAACAAAAAAAACAGATACAACAAGGAAATGAATCCCCACTAAGCTTATAATAAATTGATCTTTGCCAATCAAAGTGAGCTTGTACCAAGAAGTGCCGTTCAACTCAATCCTGCAATCCAGCGACAAAGTACTGTGTTTCGAGTTCTACCCAAAGTAGGAGCTCTGTTTCAAGTGTTATTTAACAAAAAGGCTCATTGCTCATATGGCTTCCAGTTAACAAATTGCTGTAATTACTTGAAATCCATTCCACTCTGGGAAATCATGGCAATATTGGTCAGATGCATTGGACCGGCTTAGCGGCCACAGAGACTTTCAGGATGTATAGTATCTCTGTCCACATCCCCAGTTCGACATTTGATTGTTTCCTTACCATTACCAGTCATACCCCCAGGTCAGTAAGAGCCTGATGCCTCTCACCCACAATAATACCAATCAAAAGTATTTTCATCCCAAAACCATTTATTAAGAAAAGATAAAATTCATATCATATCAATCCACATAAGGATTACTAATAACATGAAATGCAAAGTCATCTTGAAAAGTAGTCCTCTATAAATCTTCTTCGTATCTGTTTTTTCCTTGCTGCATCGGGGCAGGCAGGTGCATAGATGTAAGGTTCTGGTGGCAAGTCGGGAGCTATTTCACATGGCATTTCGTGTTGCAGAGCTATGTTGTGCAGCATGCAGCAGACTGCAACAACGTCCCCAACCTTTTCAGGCGCGTATTGCAATGCTGCCCCAGAATGGTCCAGACAATGGAAACAATTCTTGAGAACCCCAAAGATGCATTCTATCACACCCCATGTAGAAATGTGTGCCTCATTGTAGCGCATCTCTGCGTGTGTGCTTTGTGAAATGAGAAATCATCATCCAGGTCTTATACCCATATCCAGCATCGTCTATGGTGTTAAAAAGAAAGACAACAGGAGAGAGTGCGTTCTCTGCAGGAGGGCAGGATCCAAGTATAAAACAGAAAAGAACCACAGCCACGCCAAAAGTAATCTTCAACAACGTTTTATTGAGGACCCAACTTAAACAAGTTTCGGCACTAGGCTTTACTCAGGGGTCTAAAACATAAATTAAAAACAAATAAACAGAAACATGTTTATGTTTTAGACATCTGAGAAAGGCCTAGTGCCAAAACTTGTTTAAGTTGGGTCATCAATAAAACATTGTTGAAGATTACTTTTGGTGTGGCCGTGGTTCTTCTCTGCTTTATGATTAAAAAGAAAGACAACAGCTTGAAAATAAATAAGTAAGTAAGTAAATACATTTTATTTTATTTATTTATTACAATGTATTTGTTAAATCAAGTCAGGTCCTAGTAGCAGCAAAGAGCTTTCAGTTTAAATTTAAAACTCAGCAGAGAGCTTTCTGGTTAAATTTAGACCCCAAGACTCCCTCTATCCAAGCAAGGGCTGTGGGACTCCCCCTGGAAATTGGTCACAGATTACCCTAAAAACACAGGACAGGGTACTGTGTAGCAGCCAGATTTTCATAGGTTTTCTTTCCCTTCCTCACTCCCCAACACCTACCCACCCCTGGGATAATTATAGCTTTATAGGTGCTTAAACCTCTTAAAGGAAATGTGTCATATTCACTCTCAGGTGCAGCTGTTTATCCTCATTAGGCAGACATTAAGGATCTGAGATTAATTAAGCTTCAGGTGAACAAAGTACATTAAACATATTAAGTATAGTTTTATTAGTATAAGTATCCCCAGCAACCCTTAGTAATTAAAGAACTTAAATATCTAAACACAACCTAAACTAAAATGCAGACAGCAGTCCAGCAGTGAGATGGGGGGCTTTCCAGTCTTTTGCACTGAGTGTCACATGTATGATTTTCTCCCAGTTGGTGAGGGGTCTTACGTGTGCACTAGGTGCAAGGAGCTCTTTTCTCTCAGGGAACGAGTCTAACCTCTGGAGGCTAGAGTAGCAGACATGGAGGACATAAGGAAGACAGAGAGGTACACAGACGAGACCTACAGGGATATAGTCCTGAAGTCCCACCTCCAGTCTGGCAGCATCCCTGTTGCTATGGAGGAGAGAGGTCACGTGGCAAGACAGCATCACCCTGGTGTGGCAGGAAGTGATCCTATAGCTAGGACCTGTCCTCCAGGTGATGTAAAACCCTCTCTTACCGAGGAAGTTTCTTCAGGGCCATGTGCCCAGAAGGGAAGGGTTAGGACAGCCGTTATAGTTGATGATTCGATCATTAGGCATGTAGATAGCTGGGTGGCTGGTGGACGTGAGGATTGCCTGATAACATGCCTGCCTGGTGCGAAGATAGCAGACCTCACGCGCCACCTAGACAAGGTCTTAGATAGTGCTGGGGAGGAGTCTGCTCAGAAACATTTTATGCCCTTTTACCACACGTGTCCATCTTTTTTCTGCATTTGGCGTGAGCGTTGTGTGGGCATACAAGCCCTCGCTAGTTTTCTGCATTGGCCTGCAATTTTGTAACTGAGGTAATGGAGAGTAAGTAATTTGCCCAAGATCACAAGCATTGGCGATGGGATTTGAACCCTGGCTTCCCTGGTTCTCTAATTATGAGGTATTTAGATGTAAAGCAAGGAGGTCTGGGGATACAAGAGTTACGCAGCAGAGAGGCATAGTTCTAAGGATTACCTAAGTTACTGACCTAAAAAAAATGTTGCAGTTGATTATTATCGAGACTTTGGTCTTTAGGGTTTGTACAGTACAAATCATCCAGTACTTACCTCCTTCAGGAGCAACAGTACTCTGTTATAAACCCTATCATAGGCAGCAGAAGGGGATGAGCCACTGGAACCATGGCCTGACAAATATCCAGCATCAGTGACTAGAGAGCTTGAGGGTGGGGCCAGAGACTGGATATTCTTTTGGTCCCTCAAAGTGAAAAGGTGTTCTTCTGCCACCGAACCTCATTATCTTTCAATACTGACCATATACAGTACATAATCCATGGTCTGTTTACAGGCATGCATAAAGGTCTCTATTATTCAGACTTGGAAGGGTGTGAAAATTATGCATAGGGCTTGCTCTGCAGGACACAACTAGCTTGATAATATTTGTAGAAAGAGGTAGAAAAATGAACCCACCCCAGTTCAAATATCCTGACAAAGCTTGCCCTCTGCATAACTTATGATTTTTGCCAAATGCTAGCCAAAGTGCATGCATGAGATATGTATTGTATATGTGTACACTTTATAAATATGCTAAAGACAAAGACTGGAATAATAAACATTTACATTTATTTCTACAGCATTTCATGCATATCCTTAGAACAAATGGCAGGTTGTAGCCTAATAGAGATATGCTGTGTTGCTAAGGGAACACTGAGAATATACTAACGCATTCAAAAGGATGAATCCTTATGGCTATGTTCAGTGGGGGAACAGTTACATAATATATATTCCCAATTTTAACCTTCAGTGCAAAACTTTCTGGAACTGTATCTCAAGCTCTCCTAATCTTTTTGTTACCAGAGTGCAGTAGTCAAGTGATAAGAAATGGACCCAAATCTGAGTCTTCCATATACTAGGTGTCATAGTATACTGCATTTATATTCATTTGTTCCTACTAAATCTACTGACTGTATGAATGGCCAATCAAATGGGAGCTTTGAATATATCACTGGCAGGAACTTGTGAATCAATAGATTTGTGGCAAATAAATTGATTCCTTTTCTTTCTTTAGCAGATTCCAGTATAATCTAAAGTTTAGAAGATAGCTGATTAAATACATCAGTGAACTCCATCTCAGTGCATTTTAGATATGTGCATATTTCAACATACCCCTTTTCAACATGTCAGTTTTTTGCTCCATCACATAATGTACTTTATTTCAAATGAATACATACATATTGCCACATAGAACATGTTGCAAAATTCAGATGAAACCATATAGTAGCTTTTAAATAATAAAATATCTGCTGTTTTTATCCTACATTAACTTTGGGGCCCTTTCACTAAAGTGCGCTAAGCGGTTAACCTGTATTTCCACATGCAGTAACTGCACACTTGGGCCCTTGGTAATTGTTACCATGGGAGCATGAAATTTACAATGTGCTGATTTGCATGCTAACTGCCAATCACACTTTGAGGTAGTGAATGGCAGGTGAGGGGAAGACATTGGATGTGGTAAGCACTTTGCGGCTAACATAGGATGACTGTGGGTTCCTGACTACAAAATCTCTGCCTGAGAACTCTTAAAGGAGGCTTTTATGGCATCTTTAATAGCTAACTTTTGTTGTTTTCCTGCTGTATTGAAAAACGGGAATTTTTTTTGTGTGTTCTGGGGCAAATCATTTTTTTCTGCAGCTAGAATTTTTTTCTTCTCCTTTAGCCTTCAAGTTCAAAGGGGTAGGGGGCTCTTTGAAGTCACTCACCTCATCGGGTGTTAGTGGTCTCAATTAGCTTGCTTAAGAGGTAGGCAGCTGAATGTTGTATAAAGGTTTACACTGCCTTGCAGACACCGTCATTCCTTGATGGTATGCACTGCAAGCAAGATAATATTGTGGGCTCCTGACTACAAACTCTCTGCCTGGGAACTCTTAAAGGGGGCTTTATTTGTCAAATTTAATAGATACATTTTGTTGTTTTTCTGCTGTATTGCAAAAGGGGAATTTTTTTTGTGTGTGTTCTGAGGGAAAAATTATTTTTCTGCAGCTAGAGTTTTTTTCCTTCTCCTTTAGTCTTCAAGTTCAAAGAGGTAGGGCGGGATCTTTGAAGTCACTCACCTCATCAGGTGTTAGATCCCTCTCTTGCCACCTACCCCATGTGAGAATTCTTGCTATACAGGGCAACTCCCCAATTAGCTTGTTGACTTAGGCAACAGATTTTTAGTGGTTGGTAGGGAAAATCTAGGAAGCAAATAACTCGACATTTGGATATCTATTAAAAGTAAACAATTTGCCATTTGTCAAGGAGCTTTGATTAGGTAATTTTACAAAGGGAACCCATTAATCTATATACTTCAGACACATAATATCAAGATTTACTAGGTTAAGGTAATACAGTTTAGCAAGGAAGCAAGGCTACACACAGGGACATAGAACAGCACTGTTATAGCACACATAAAAGGGCTTAACTGCTTTTTTGCTTAAAGGACAGCTGAGGAAAGGTTAGGGGCTTTGGTAGGTGCCTCTTCTTTTACTTCAACAGGCACCAAAGCTTCAACAATTGAACTATGGCTTGGAATAATTGCACTGCCAAAACTGTTGACCCCATTACAGCTTCTGCCTCTGTCAAGACAGACAGCCAGATGCCAGTCAAGGAACCGGTTCCATGTGAAAGATTCCCAAAGGTCGAAGCCCTTATGAAACAAGTAGAGGAGCTCAGAGAAGTGGTGAGGCTGAGAAGCATTTGAGACAGCGACATGAGATGCTTCTTGAAGCATCCAATCTCTCCGACAGAGGTGAAGATGGGAAGCCACATATAGAAGAGATATGAGTCACCAGAGCCTGCAGAATCAACAATCCAACTTCTCCAGCCCTCAAAAGAAGAACCAGTATGCAGCCCAGAAAGTGGAGGAGGTGAAAGCATCCCAGGAAAGAGAAGAACCAGCGCTCAAGCACCCCGAAGTTGCATAATCAGTGACCACAAGGAAGCGAAGGGTAATGATGGTTGGTGACTTTTCTGAGGGGTGGTACTGAGGCGTCCATCTGCCAACCAGACAATGTCGAGAGAGGCGTGCTGTCTGCCAGGTGCCAAAATCCAAGATGTTATGGAGAGTTTTCTGAGACTCATCAAGCCTACTGACTATTATCCGATGTTGTTCATCCATGTCGGCATAAATGATACTGCTACGTATCCCTCCGAGCATATCAAAAGTGACTTCATGGCTCTGGGACAGAGGGTAAAGCAGATATGTGCACAGGTGGTGTTCTCTTCAATCCTTCTTGTTGTGATTAAAGGCTGTCGCAAAGAAACTCACATCGTTATGGTATGCATCTGTGTGTTAACTGCTGGGAACATGTTGGCCATGCCTGACAGTTACCGTGGAGCCTTTGCACTTAAGGTATGCTAGTATTTTGTGCTAAATGGGAGTTACATACAAAATTCTAATGAGCTTTAGTAAAAGGACCCCTTGAGTCTACTGCTCTCTATTGCACCTAAATCTAACTGACAAGACTATAAATTAAAAGTAAACAAACTGATCCACTGGAGGAAAAGATTGCTGGCATGAACAGAGCTTTCAAAATTTATCTTGAATTGAGCTGTTGCTTAAAGTTGTGGCTCCTTAAATCCCTGCCCCCTAACAAGCTTGAAAAGTAAGACTTCCTTTGGGTAAAAACACCTGTCAATCAAACAAGCCAAAAGATCAACACTAAACTTTTAGCTCTTATATTGCTGTGCATCTTTGAAATCCAGACATTTAGAAAACCTCTACTCTAACCTTTTCCCTACTGCTACATTACATTTACTATAGTATTTGTACCTACTGCATACTGTGCAGTATTTCAGAAGTTAACAAAGTAAGAAGCAAATCCTGTAGTAATACAGTCATCATACCTAGACAAGATCTTAGATAGTGCTGGGGAGAAGTCTGCTGTCTTAGTACCATCTTTGGTGCGGCGTCCTGCCTGCTGCTGCCTCCCTACCTGTGTTATATTATTGCTGCCTGTGCTTCTGCTGTCTGCTGCCTTGCTGTGCCTCACCCATCTCTCTGCCTTCTCCCAGGTACCTCCCCTCCTCGCCTCCTGATTGGTTGCCATCTCCGAGGAGCCGGAAGTGACGCGGACGCGCTCCACGTGCCCGCGTCTCCTGTCTCGAGACCCCACCTGCTTAAAACCATCTTTGGTGCGGCGTGCAGCGCCGAAGGAGCGCGACCAAGGAGCAGGACCTGCTCCTTGGGCGAGCTCCTTGGGGCGACTCCGGGGGTGAAAGCGCGGATCTCCCCTGGATGTCAAAAGGCTCTCTGGCATTTACATCTGTGCGCCTCTTCCTCCCCCCTATCGTGTCTTCCATTGGTGTTCCGAATCCTTGGACCCCGCCTACTGTCTCCCGTGGTAAGTTATACTCTGGCTCTAAATCTATATTTCCTCTTCTTCTCCTAATCTGGTCTTTCTTTACCATGTCAACTATTCCAGTACACTGGAGCTGGCGCTCCTCTGTTCCCTCTGCCTTTAGTTATGCTAATCCCTCATCCCAGAATTTTTCTAATCTGATTCCTTGCACTGGTCACTCTTCAGGTTTATCTTCCCCCCAGTCCCTTTTGCTCCTTCAGCTTGCTCTTTTAAACTGTCGCTCGCTCCGATCTAAAACTGTACTAGTTCATGACTTCCTCTCTCAACATGCCTTTGATGCTTTTTTCCTCACAGAAACCTGGCTGAGGGATGGCGAGGAGCCACTCCTGAACCGCTGTCTGCCTCCTGGCTATTCTGCGTTATCCACCAATCGCAGGGGCAGGAGCGGCGGAGGGATTGCATTGCTCTATCACTCCTCCCTCCCTTTCCAGGAACTCTCTTCACCTGCCCTACATTATCCTGAGTCTCTTCTTCTCCGCCTCGGTTTCTCCCCCCCTCTTTACTTTCTCCTTATCTATGCTCCTCCCTCTTTGTCTCCTCAGCTCTGGGATGCCCTTCTCGCCACTATCTCAGAAGCCACTCTTCTTTTTCCTCACCTCTTAATCTTGGGCGATTTTAACATCCATGTGGATTCCCCATCTACTTCTCGAGCTCGTAATTTCCTGACTTTTCTATCCGACCTTTCCCTTGTTCAGTCTGTTTCTTTCCCTACCCACACGGCTGGTCACTCTTTGGACTTACTTATCTTTCCTGGATCTCTTTCTTCTCCTCCCTCCTCCCTTTCCTCTCTTCCCCTTCCATGGACCGATCATCTCTGTATTCTTTTCTCCCTCTCTTGTCCCTCCTCTTCTTCAACCTCTTTCCTAGGTTCTCCTCCCCGTCCATCTCGTCGCATTACCCCTGCCACTCTATCTCAGTTTCCTACGTCTGGCACTTTGTTCCCTTCAGATTTTCACAGTCTTTCCCTTGACTCCCAGGCCAATTCCTGGTAGACGACTCTCTCTAATGCCCTTGATTCTGTTGCTCCTTTACAACCCCCACGCCCTTCTCGTCAATCCCCTCATCACCCTTGGTTTCACTCTGGGTTATTTCTTCACCGTAGGTATCTTCGTCGAGCTGAGCGTCTCTGGCGTAAACATCCAAACCCTTCTACTCTCTCTTGCTTCCGTTCTGCCCACCGTCATTACCGTTCTCTTCTCCACTCTGCTAAGCAGTGCTATTTCTCTAATCTCATTACTCATTCTGCAAACTCCTCTCGCCAATTACATTCTATCCTCCGCTCTCTTTCTGCTCCACACTCCTCCTCTATCCCTGCCTCTTCTCTTTCTACCCCCAATCCCTCCTCCTTGGCTACTTACTTTGTTTCCAAAGTACAAACCCTCCGCTCTTCCTTTCCATCTTGCCCTGCGCTCCCCTCTCTCCTCCCCCTTTGGCAGCACCCCCCTCCCCTGCCTCTCCTACCTCCTCCTTTCCGGCCATTCCTCCCCTCTCTCATCTCTGGTCCACCTTTGAGCCCATTTCCTCAGACACTCTTGCTAAGGTTTTCACTTCCACCCGAAAAACCTCTTGTCCAGCCGATCCCATCCCCTCTTCCTGGTTGTTGGAACCTTCTCTGGCATTGTCCCCTCTTATTCTCTCACTTTTTAACTCTAGTCTCTCTTCTGGCACTTTCCCTTCCCCGTGGAAGCATGCTACTGTCCGTCCTATCCTCAAAAAGAGTACTCTAGACCCCTCTTCCCCCTCCAACTGGCGTCCTATATCTAACCTCCCTTTTCTTTCTAAGCTCTTGGAAAAACTGGTTTTTTCTCAGCTCTCTTCCCACCTCGAAGTTTCTCTCACTCTCCATCCACGTCAATCAGGTTTCCGTCCAGGCCACAGCACTGAATCTGTTCTTCTCTCTCTCCTTAACGACTTGCACTCTGCTCATGATCATGGTTTGCTTTCTCTTGCTGTTTCTCTAGATCTCTCGGCTGCTTTCGACCTGGTTGACCACCGCACATTGCTATCTCATCTTCGGGATGCGGGTCTCTCCGGTTTAGTTCTTCGTTGGTTTCACTCTTTTTTATTCAATCGCACTTTCTCAGTTCACACTGGCTCAGAGTCCTCTCCGTCCACACCCCTTCCCTGTGGTGTTCCTCAAGGATCTGTTCTCGCCCCTCTTCTCTTTAATATATTCCTGGCCCCTCTTGCCCTCCTTGTCCAGCAGCACGGGGTCTCTGCCTATTACTACGCGGCTGATATCTTTCTTCTTTATCACACTGATCCTGTTGCACCCGATATCACTGCCTTCAATACCTGTCTTTCTTCTGTAGCTTCCTGGCTCTCTACTAACTTTCTTCATATTAATCTCTCGAAAACTTCGGCTATATGGTTCACTTTTGGTAATCCCACTCCTACCCTCACTCCCCTATTTTCTTCTTCACCTATCCCCACCGTCTCCTCCTTGCGGTATCTGGGTGTGATTCTTGATTCCTCCCTCTCCTTTAAAGACCATATCTCCTCAGTTGTTCAACGTTCCTTCCTTTCCCTTAAACAACTTTGTGCTGTACGACCTTTTCTTACTATCTCCTCTATGACTACTCTCATTATATCCCTTGTTATGTCTCGTCTTGACTACTGTAATGTTTGTCTTGCTGGTCTTCCCCAATCCCAACTTTGTCATCTTCAACGTGTTCAAAATGCTGCTGTTCGTGTCCTTTCTCATGCTTCACGGTTCGATCACGTCACCCCTCTGTTAATACACTTTCATTGGCTTCCTGTTGTCTTTCGTGTCCAATTCAAAATTCTTATTTTCGTTCACAGGGTGATCCATTCAGGTATCCCCCTATATCTTTCTAGTCTGGTCCGCCTTCATACCCCTCATCGTTCTCTCCGCTCTATTCACGCTAACCGTATGTTTCTACCCCCTCCCTCCCAAGTGCACCTCGAATCTACTCGGTCTTCTGCTTTCTTTTTTCTTGGTCCAAGGCTCTGGAACTCCCTTCCCCCCTCCCTACGTCTGGAAACCTCCTATTTGTCCTTTAAAACTAACCTTAAAACCCACCTTTTCTGTTCTGCCTTTAACCTTCCTCTCCCAGTCCCATCTTCTCCCCCTCCTCCCTCTTTGGGCCTCTGACAGCATACTCCTTACCTCTGTCTTATATCTCTTCTCTTGTTGTCTTCCCCTTCTCTCTCCCTTTTGTTTCCCATCTTTACCCCCCCAATCTGTTCTCTGTATCTATCCCTTTTCTCTAATTTTATGGCGTTCCTTTTCTGTCTCTTTTTTGCAGCTCTCTTTTTTTAAATTTTTAATTTGATTTTATGTATTGTGAACTGCCCAGATGCTAATTGTATTGGGCGGTATATAAAGTTTTAATAAACATAAACATGTTGGTACCAATGACATAAGAAAGTGGAGGAAGGGAGGTTCTGGAGGTCAAATTTAGGCTTTTAGGTAGGAAGTTGAAATCCAGAACTTCCAGGGTAGCATTCCCTGAAATGCTTCCTGTTCCACACGCAGGACTCAAAAGGCAGGCAGAGCTCCGGAGTCTCAATGCGTGGATGAGACGATGGTGCAAGGAAGAGGGTTTTGGATTTGTTTGGAACTGGGCAACATACTAGGGAAAAGAGGGGCTTTTCCGAAGGGATGGGCTCCACCTTAACAGGGATGGAACCAGGCTGCTGGCATTAACCTTTAAAAAGGAGATAGAGCAGCTTTTAAACAAGATAACAGGGGAAAGCCGACAGTCGCCCAAGAGCGCATATTTCAAAACAATGTATCCTTGAAGGATACTAGCAAAAGATTGAAATTAGGGCATATCAACAGAGAGGTTCCAATAAAGGCAAACGTAACCCAAATGCCCTTGATTATAGAGCAGACAGAGCTTAAAGATACCAAATTACCACTGCCTATTGATAACCAGATTGATATGAATAAAATACAGCTTCTAAAATGCTTTTATGCAAATGCTAGAAGTCTAAAAACAAAGATGGGAGAATTAGAACATATAGCACTAAATGAGAGGTTAGAAATGATTGGTATCTTGGAGACATGGTGGAATGAGGACAACCAGTGGGACACTGTGATACCTGGGTACAAACCATATCGTAATGATAGAGCAGATCAAATTGGTGGAACGGTTGCACTCTATGTTAGAGAGGGCATTGAGTCACAAAGGATTAAAGTTTTGCAGGAAACAAAATTCACTGTAGAATCTCTATGAATTGAAATTACATGTAAAAAGGGGAAAGGGAAGGCGATGGCAGTGGGGGTGTACTATCGACCGCCTGGCCAGAATGAACAAATGGATGATGAAATGCTCAAAGAAATCAGGGAGGCTAACAAAATTTACAGCACAGTAATAATAGCTGATTTCAATTACCCCGGTATCGATTGGGTCAGTGTCACGGCAGAACATGCTAGAGAGATAAAGTTTCTAGATGAAATAAATGACTGCTTCTTGGAGCAGCTGGTTCATGAACTGACCAGAGGGGAAGTCATTTTGGGCCTAGTCCTTAGTGGGACATAAGATCTGGTAGAAGAGATAAGGGTGTTGGGGCCAATTGGCAATAGTGATCATAGCATGATCTCATTTGATTTAATATATGGAGGGAAGCTGGCAAGGAAATCCACAGTACTACCTTTTAACTTTCAAAAGGGAGACTATGATAAAATGAGGAAAATAGTTAAAAAAATTAAAAGGAGCAGTTGCAAAGGTTAAAGCACGGGTGTTGTTTAAAAATACTATCTTGGAAGCCCAGATCAGCTATATTCCACATTTAAGAAAATTGGAAGGAAGTCCAAAAAACTGCCAGCATGGTTTAAAGGTGAGGTCAGAGAGGCTGTTGCTGCCAAATAAGCATCTTTCGGGAACTGGATAAAGGAGCCAAATGTCGAAAACTGGAAACAACATAAGCACTGGCAAGTTAGATGCAAGGCACTGATAAGGCAGGCAAAAAGAGAATTTGAGAAGAAGCTTGCTGTGGAAGCAAAAATGCATAATAAAGACTTTTCAAGTACATTCATAGCAAAAAAACCTGTGAGAGAGTCAGTTGGACCATTAGATGATAGAGGGGTAAAAGGGGCGCTAAGAGGGGACAAGGCCATAATGGAGAGACTGAATGAATTCTTTGCTTCAGTTTTTACGGAGGAAGATGTAGGGATGTTACTCATAAACCTAGTCTGAAACGTGGATAGCAGTAGAAGAACGTTCTTTATTTGATCTAAAAAAGCCTATGGCCCGACACAGGCCGTGTTTCGTTGCCTTCTTCAGGGGCAGGCTATATAAATTAATAAAAACAATAAATAAATAAAAACATATACAAATATGCAATATGAGACCTAAAGGATAAATATGAAATAAAACACAATAACTAATTAAATGATACTATAAAGGACCATTCATACACATCAATTAATGCAACCATAAATAATAAAACAAAGATCAGCACAGCAACAACCATTAGTGTTAAAAACAGTACTCTACTTGTAACACACCATCTATAAGATGTAAACTAGCCATATATCAATTAAAACCTAATACAACACATAACATATATATTGATTACCATTTAAAGGATATATATATATATATTAACACTTAAAAGATAATGATAAATAATATCAAATAAATAATTAATACACCTAAATCAATTAAAACGAAATAAAAACATATATATTATACCATAAAAATTCAAGGCATACCTTTATCAACTGTCTAAGCTTCCACAGTACTCTAATTGCTAAAGAGGGACAAGGAAGAAAATCCATATAGGTAAGTGAACCCACCATTTAATTATTTATTTATTGTTTTTTATTTCATATTTATCCTTTAGGTCTCATATTGCATTCAATTGTATTTGTATATGTTTTTATTTATTTATTGTTTTTATTAATTTATGTAGCCTGCCCCTGAAGAAGGCAACGAAACACGGCCTGTGTCGGGCCATAGGCTTTTTTAGATCAAATAAAGAACGTCCTTCTACTGCTATCCACGTTTCAGACTGGGTTTGTAAGTAAGCACGTGGATTTGTGCTAATCTGTTGGTACTTGGGATGTTACTCATGACAGAAATGGAATTTAAAGGTGATGCCGCAGAAGAATTGAAAGAAATATCGATACACCAGAAAGATGCATTACAACTATTTGATAAACTGAAGAGTAGCAAATTACCTGGACCGGATAGTGTTGAAAAAACTGAAATATGAGATTGCAAACCTACTATTGGAAATCTGTGAACTGTCATTAAAATCATCGGCAATACCTGAAGATTGGAGGATGGCCAATGTAACGCCAATTTTTAAAAAGGGTTCCAGCGGTGATCCAGGAAACTACAGACTGGTGAGCCTGATGTCAGTACTGGGAAAAATCTTAGAAACCATTATGAAGGACAAAATTACTGAACATGTAGAGATAATCATGGCTTAATGGGAGACAGCTAACATGGCTTTAGCCAAGGAAGGTCTTGTCTTACTAATCGGTTATGTTTTTTTGAAGGTGTGAATAAACAGGTAGACAAAGAGGAGTCAGTTTTCTGTCATCATTTTTCTATGTTTCTATGGGACTGTTGTAGTTGTTGATATGGAAGGACAGACTAAATAGGCCATGGGGTCTTTTTCTGTCATCATTTTTCTATGTTTCTATGTTTGATATAGTATATCTGGATTTTCAGAAAGCCTTTGACAAGGTCCTCATGAGAGACTCTAGACAAAACTAAAAAGTCATGGGATAGGAGGCAGAGTAGATAGAAAGCAGAGGGTAGGGCTAAATGGCCAATTTTCCCAATGCAGAAAGGTGAATAGTGGAGTACCCAAAGGATCTGTGCTGGATCTGCTGCTTTTTAACATATTCGTAAATAACGTGGAAATGGGAATAAGGAGGGAGGTAATCACATTTGCAGATGAGACAAAATTATTCAAAGTTGTTAAAACCCAAGAGGATTGTGAAAAATTGAAAGAGGACCTTGATAAATTGGAAGATTGGGCGTCCAAATGGCAGATGAAATTTAATGTGGACAAGTGCAAAGTTATACACCTAGGAAAGAACAACCCAAACTATGGTTACACGATGCAAGGTGCCATATTAGGAACCACCACCCAGGAAAAAGATTTATGTGTCATTGTGGATAACATATTGAAACCCTCCTCCCAGTGTGCAGCGGCAGCCAAGAAAGCAAACAGAATGCTAGGAATCATAAAGAAAGGAATGGAGAATAAGAGAGGATATTATGATGCCTCTGTATTGTTCCATGGTGCAACCGCACCTTGAATATTGAATGCAATTCTAGTCACGTTATCTTAGAAAGGATATAGCATTATTAGAAAAGCTGCAGAGAAGAGGTACCAAAATGGTAAAGGGGATGGAAGGTTGAAGAGAGACTAAAAAGGTTAGGATTCTTCAACCTGGAAAAGAGAGGGGAGATATGATAGAGGTCTATAAATTAATGATTGGAGTGGAACGGGTAAACGTAGATCGGTTGTTTACGGCATCAAAATGTAGAAAGACTAGGGGACATGGAATGAAGCTAGAGTGTAACCTATTTAAGACTAATAATAGAAAATATTTTTTTATTCAATGTGTAATCAAACTCTGGGATCCATTACCGGAGGATGTAGTAACAGCTGTTAGTGTAGCTGGATGTAAAAAAGGTTTGGACAAGTTCCTGGAGGAAAGGTCCATACACTCTGACAGTTGATGATCCGGCCTAAGCATTTTAGACACCAGTCATGGGTGTCTGTGGCCGAAATGGTACTACCACATTTGGTAAACAAGAACACTTCCAAATGTGGTAGTACCATTTCGGCCACAGACACTTAAAACGTCTTAAAACCACTGGATGGTTTTTCCATTTTGTCTGTGATAAAAGGGGAGGCCTAAGCCTAAGATGGCGTTGATGCGCCTGAAGGAAAGAAATATTTCTTTCCCTCACAGAAGTTTTTTTTTTGAAGAAAGAAAGAAAGAAAGCAAGCATCGACGGGGGTCAGTACCAGCGTCGACGGGAAGGCAGACGCAACCAGAAAAAATAAGAAAAGATTAATTTTCTGCAGTGACAGGAATTGCTTCTTGTCAGTTCCGTGGAAAACGAAGAACTGAGGAGGGAGAGCTGGAAAGGCGGGAAGGCAGCTATGCAGGTGCAGTGCAATGCTCCCAAAAGCTTTCCTATTGAATGCTGGGAAGCGTTCCTGTGTGGGCTCCGTTGGTGCTGACGTCACCCATATGCGAAGACTACATTCCTGCTTATTCCAGGAGATTACAATGCAATTAGCTTCACCTCTTCAGGTCGCATTTAAATGTGCTGTATTATCTACTGCTTTAACGGTTAATGTACCTCCATGTTAGCTATGAGACATATTCCCTGCCCTCTTCCATATTTGGCAGTAAATGTATACATTTGTGTGCACTAATTGTTAGTTTCGAGTCCATGCTTTTGGTGCACGTTAACTACTACATTAATAGCTAATGCACCTTAGTAAACAGGCCCCTTGATTAAAAATGTGCTTTGTGACTTAGGAGAGTTAGTTGTGAATTATGTATGTGATGTTCCATTTCACTGATTAATACACTGATGAGCTGATATTCAATGACACAGATCCGATTGCCAGCACCTGCTAACTGAATAAGTGCTGGGAAATTTACCATGACTGTATGGATAGTGCCACTGAATATCCTTAAAGACCGCCTTGGCATGGTCTGGATACTGCTGGGGCACATTGGATAAGTAAAACAGAAGATTCCGTTTAAAACTCTAGGTTCAGGAGGAAGTGACGTCACCGGAGCCGATGGTGGCCTAAGGCAGCCGCTCTGGCACCGAACCAGCCAAAAACACATGTGCAAAGGACCTCCGGGGGTAGAAAAGTGCAATTCCGGGTGGCGGAAGGCAGAGAGAGTAGAACGGGGTGCTGTACAGCGCCGCAGTGTCAATTGGAGCGGTGGCGGGCTGAATCAGCCAGAGCGGTGGGTTGCCGCGTGGCGTGCCAAGATGGAGGATGGCGATTTGGGCCTGGCAGTGTGAGTGGGGAGAAGGCCACGGCGGAGACAGGTGGCTGTGAGGGCGCAGTGCCGATAACAGCAGTGGAGCAGCAAGTGAGAGGAGGACTCCCCTTGCAGTGGAAGAAGCGGCTGAGGAAGGAGCTGGTGGAGAGGCTCACAGTGGGGATCGCAGGCAGAGCATCACTGCTGGAGTGGGAGACTGAGAGGCTGGAGATCCGGTGAAGCGGAGGCAGAGAGCAGACGCTGAGCACCGGTGCAAAGAGACAACACGGTGTGCCAGAGGCATTCCAGAACGGCAGTTATTCGGAGAGGACAAGACACCGGCAGACATAATGACCTCGAGAAGGAAAGCAGGAGATCTAAAAGAGTATGTAAACCCGGGATTACAAATAGGGAAGAATGACAGCATCCCTACTGAAAATAAAACCCTGCATGGGGAGCATGAAGAACGGGTGGAAGTGTTGGAGATGGGGAGTGCGACGGAACAAGGAAAAGACCTGACACAGAGCATCACAAAGGCAGAGCTCAAGGAAATTAGTTTCTTAAACTTAAAAATGAGGTGCAGTCAGTAAAAAGTGAACTAACTGAGCTCCTGGGCCCTCTGAAGGAGGAACTTGGGGACCTGGTGTGCAGGATGGGAGATCATGAAAACCGGCTGCAGGAGACTGAGCAGCAGCAGGAAGAAGGGACACAGAGAAGTACAAAGTTTAATTCTCAACAGGAGGCTATACTCTACAAATTGGAAGATTTAGAAGACAGATCTCGCAGAAAAAACTTGAGAATAAGAGGAATCCCAGAGAAGAAAGAATTTCAAAATAGTGAAAAGGTAGCAACATCGGTGTGTCTAGAAGTGCTAAGGAAGGGGGGAGAAGAGGTGATGCCTGAGGACATACAAATAGAGAGAGCGCACAGAGCGCTGGGCCCCCCAATAGGGAATTGGCCTTGAGACATTATAATATGCCTGACTCGATACAAAATAAACAAGAGAATTGTTACTAAGATGAGAGGTTTTGGAACTCTAACATGCCAGAGATACCCCGTGCATATATAAGAGGATTTGTCTGCGGGAACATTATAGTGGAGGAGGGCAATGAAGCCGGTGACACAAATCTTGCGGAAGGCGGATGTGAAGTATCGGTGGCTGCACCCGTTTGGGCTCTCCTTTACTATCCAAGGGAGGACATGGAGGACTCAATCACAAGAGGAGGCAATGGGGACCCTACGAATAGCAGGGCTGCGGCCCCAGGATTCCCCAAAAGTGAGAGGATCAACAGAACAGAGGCAGCAGCAGCAGCAGCAAGATGAGGGCCAGGAGAGGCGGAATAGCAGGAGGATTCGGCAGGATCAACGAGAGGACCAGAACATGGAAGACACCTGAGGACTGATAACATGATATGTATATATTGCTGGAAGGGTAGAGGAGTGTGATAGCATTGTGTTGTTTGGAAGGGGAGGAGGGGGTAGTGAAAGGGGGAGGGGGTGGAGAGTGGGGCAGTTAAAGAATAGCAATGGGTACACTGGTGATGTTTGCATAATTTGGGAATGGGGGAGGAAGGTGGGGGGTGGAATAAAGGGGGGGAGGGGGTCAGAAAGAGGGGGGGAGACAAGGAGGCAGGGGGAAAAAGGGGAGAGGATTACGGAATGAGGTGGGTGGTAGGAGTGAAGGGCAAGGAAGGGGTGTAGGGGGAAAGAAAAATAAGTGGCTGGGGGAGGTAGGGGGCGCACTACTTCGGAGGAGGAGGATGAGAATGGGCTGGGGAGGAGGGGGATAGGGGGGATTACAGTGAAGGGTAAACAGGGGAGAGATATGGAGGCATGGACTAGCGGAAGGGGGGAGGAGGGGCGGAAGGGGAGCCCGGATAGGGACACAGGAGGATAGGGGGGGTTGGGAGGAAGGGGGGGGAGTCCCCACGTGAAGATAGAATGCAGCACAACAAAGCAAGTAATCACGTAGATCAAAGAACCCAGTCCAAGACGTGATTAATGTGGAAAAGACAGTGCTTAACTTTATTGACCTATTACTAACCCGACACAGGCCGTGTTTCGTTACCCTTCGTCAGGGGTTGATCTGGTAAAAGGAACTAAAAACATAAAAACAAAAACGAAATTAGGTCTTACCTGCTAATTGTCTTTCCTTGAACTTTCTCCGGGCCAGTCCAGGGAAAGGTAGGGTTGTCAATCCCCTATAGCAACTGAGGACTGAAGACTTCAAGGTTTCTTGAGAGGTGAAGCCACTCCCCCTTAGGGTTAACCAGCAGTCTCCTTCTGACAAAGCAACTAAATAGAAAGAACTGACAAAGAGTAAAATAACCCTTGAAAACTGATAACAATCTATAGTTCTTGAACAACGAGGAAGCGAAAAAAATGCCCTTCCTCTGTCTGTTTTATTTATTTATTTATTATTTTTTTTTATTTTTTAAACATTAGCCATACTATGTACAACATAGCGATGCTAGCTTGGCATAGAGTGTAAGCGTCAAGCCCCCAGCTGTGTCCCTGGAGACGAAGACGCAGATAAGATGAAATGCTTATGGATATGCCAAAAATATATATATACCGCTCTCAAAAAAAAAAAAAAACCGATAACAGGGGTGGGACCCTGGACTGGCCCGGAGAAAGTTCAAGGAAAGACAATTAGCAGGTAAGACCTAATTTCGTTTTCCTTATCACTTCTCCGGGCCAGTCCAGGGAAAGGTAGGGCAGTACCAAAGCAATACCTAAACCTGGGAGGGACCCGCCAAACCCGCGATAAGAGCCGCAGCCCCCACCCTCGCATCGTCGCGGGCCTGAACATCCAAGCGGTAATGTTTTGCAAACGCATGCAAGGAAGACCACGTTGCTGCCCTGCAAATATCCACCGGCGGAACAAAAGCAAATTCCGCCCAGGAAGTCGCTTGAGCCCGAGTGGAATGAGCTCTCAATCCAACCGGCAGAGAAAGGCCTCGGATAGCGTATGCTTCCGTAATGGCTTTGCGGACCCACCGAGCAATGGTGGACTTAGACGCCGCGAGACCCTTTCGAGGACCACTAAATTGAACAAAGAGCCTGTCCGTCTTTCGAACAGGCTGCGAAACCCGAAGGTACGTTTTTAGGACCCGAGCAAGATCCAAATGCTTGAGGGCACGGTCCATAGGAGAAGCAAGAGTAGGCGAAAAAACGGGCAACACTACAGATTGGTTAATATGAAAGGTCGAGAGCACTTTCGGTAGAAATGATGGGACGGTTCGCAGCAAAACTCTTTCGGGAAGAAATTGCAAATAAGGTTCCCGGCAAGACAAGGCCTGCAAATCCGAAATCCGGCGTGCCGAACATAAGGCAACCAGGAAGGCAGTCTTCCAAGAACACTGTCGGAGTTGCCTCGAGCAGAGGGAAGTCAAAGGAGATCGAGAAAAGGCTTCCAACACTACATTCAAGTCCCAAGGAGGTACGATGGAACGTACGGGAGGACGTATAATCTTTGCTGCCCGCAAAAAACGATGTACATCTGGATGTGCGGAAAGACGGCGCCGTTGCACCGTGCCTCGAAAACAGGCTAGCGCCGCTATTTGAACCTTAAGGGTACTAAGCGCCAACCCTTTGTCTAAGCCATGCTGTAGAAATAGCAGTAGCTGAGGCAAGGAAGAGGACATAGGAACAACATGGTGTTGACTACACCAAGTTTCAAAAAGGCGCCAAATCCGCACATATGCCAGAGAGGTCACCGGTCTCTTAGACCGAAGTAAGGTAGACACAACAGAGTTCGCATATCCTTTGCGTTTTAAGCGAGCCCTTTCAAGAGCCAAGCCGTAAGTAAGAAGCGATCCACTCGGGGCATGAGTATCGGACCCTGATGTAAGAGATTGCTGCGGACTGGAAGAGGCCACGGTTGACCCACTAAGAGTCGAATGAGATCCGCATACCAAGGTCGACGCGGCCAATCCGGGGCTATGAGAATCACCAATCCCCGGTGACGCGTTATGCGCTGGAGAATCCGACTCAGCATCGGCCAAGGAGGAAAAACGTACAATAGAGAGTCCTGAGGCCAGGGCTGAACGAGAGTATCGAGCCCTTCAGACATGTGCTCCCTGTGCCTGCTGAAGAAACGATTGGCTTTGGCATTGCTGCATGTTGCCATCAGATCCATGATTGGCTGTCCCCAACGCAAGGTCAGATCGTGAAATACCGCCGCGTTCAACTCCCATTCTCCTGGATCGAGAAGATGCCGGCTGAGATAATCCGCCTGCACATTTTCTGTGCCCGCAACATGTCCCGCTGAGAGCGCCAGAAGATTGGCCTCCGCCCAAGTCATCATATCTTGACATTCTGAGAAAAGAGAAGGAATCTTGGTTCCCCTTGACGATTTATATACGCGACTGTCACAGCATTGTCGGAAAAAATCTTGACCGCCGTCCCTTTGAGAAAAGACGCAAAGTGCAGGAGGGCGAGACGAGCTGCGCGGAGCTCCAAGAGGTTGATCGACCAGGAGCTCTCTTCTGGGGACCAAGAACCCTGAGCAATGTGTGTCTGACAATGAGCTCCCCAGCCTACGAGACTGGCATCCGTGGTGACTAACACCCAGGAGGGCTCCTGTAAATGAACGCCCACGGACAGATGATCTCGAACTAACCACCACTCGAGACTGCGTCGCACGAGAACTGGATAGGGCAGACGCTGCGAGAGAGGGTGAAGCTGTGGAGACCAGCGGGAAAGCAGAGCCTGTTGTAAAGGCCGCATGTGAGCTTTGGACCACGGAACCAGATCCAGCGCCGCCGCCATGGACCCCAAGAGTTGTAAATACGTCCATGCCGACGGAGTTGTTAGCTGCAGAAACGCCTGAACCTGCCGCACAAGTTTGTCTATTCGCCCCTCGGGCAAAGAGACTGTCCCTCGCTCGGTGTTGAAAAGGGCTCCCAGATAAATCATCTGTTGCGACGGTTCTAAGTGACTCTTCGTCTGATTGATCACCCAACCAAGCTGCTCGAGAAGCTGAACCACTCGAGCAGTCGCTGCGATGGAATCCACACGCGAATCGGCTCTGATCAACCAATCGTTGAGATAAGGATGCACGCGGATACCCTCTTTTCGTAGCGCCGCTGCAACTACCACCATCAGCTTCGTGAAGGTCCTCGGAGCCGTAGTTAGACCGAACGGTAATGCTCGAAACTGGAAATGACCCATTGGAAGGGCAAAGCGTAAAAAGCGTTGATGCGAGGGTCTGATGGGAATATGAAGATAGGCCTCCGTGAGATCTATTGAGGAGAGATATTCTCCCGGCTGAACCGCCCGAATCATGGTACGAAGCGTTTCCATGCGAAAGTGCGGCACCCACAAAGTACGGTTTACGCCTTTGAGATCTAGCACGGGACGAAAAGAATCCTCCTTTTTGGGAACCACAAAATAAATCGAGTATCGACCGCAACCGTATTGGTCTAAAGGCACGGGAACTATTGCCTGCAGCTGCAAGAGACGCGAGAGCGTGTGCGCAATCGCCTCTGTCTTCCGACCGGCACCACAGGGAGACATTACAAAGGCGGGGGCTAAAGGGCATGCGAAATCTAGAGCATAGCCCCTCTGAATGATCTCCAACACCCATTTGTCAGAGGTGATGTTGGTCCAGGCCGTCAGAAATTTCTGGAGTCGCCCGCCTACCGGAACTAACGGCTGGACCAGCAGACCTTCATTGGGACTTCTTAACGGAGGGCTGGGGTGCATTAAAGTAGGATCTGCCAAATCCCCTAGCTCCACGAAAGGACTGGCCACGAAAGCTGGCACGGCCCCTGGAATAGGGAGCAAAACGTGCTCCACGAAACCGACGGGATTCCCGACCTGAGCCACGGAAGGCAGCCACCGTGCGCCCCGGCTTAGGTCTATCTTCAGGCAAACGGCCTCCTTTGGAGTCGCCCAAGTCTTTCACAATCTTTTCTAAGGTTTCTCCAAAGAGTAACTTCCCTTTATAGGGCAATTTACTGAGTCGCAATTTCGAAGAAACATCTGCAGACCAGTTGCGCAACCAGAGAAAACGCCTGGCCGCTACGAGAGAGGCCATAGATTTAGCCGCAATCCGTAGTAAATCATAGAAGGCATCCGCCATATAAGCAGCGGCAGATTCCAACTTCGCCGTGTCGGGAACTTCAGAAGATTGCTCCCCTGACACGTCCCCCTGTAGCCACCGAATGGACGCCCGGGAAACGTACGCCCCACAAATAGCAGACTGCAGCGCCAGCGCACTGGAATCAAAGGCCTGCTTGAGAAGAATTTCCAATTTCCTATCCTGCAGGTCCTTAAGAGCTGCCGCCCCCTCTACGGGGATGGTAGTCTTTTTTGTCACTGCGGAAATAATTGCATCTACCTTAGGCATGTGTAATAAATCCTTCACCTCCTGGGGAAGAGGATATAAACGCGCTAAGGCGCGGCTACCACGCAGAGAAGCCTCGGGACATTCCCATTCCGAGTCAATCATCTGCCGGATAACTCGGTGCAGCGGGAAACAGCGTTGTTCCGCCTTAAACCCTTGCAATAAGGGATCTTCCAAGGGCTCCTGAGAAGAGGAGGGGAGCAATAGGTGCAGCGCTGTCAAATACCGGCGAATACTGCCGCAGCAGCTCCCCAGTCGGGGTCGAGCAGGGAGAGAGCAGGTTTCCCGCTCCTACAACTCCGGCCCAATCCGGGCCGTGGGAGGACCCAGCAGCTAACAAAAAGCAGCCGCGGGCAGGAAGAAAGCCCTTTTCCACCGGCGAATACTGCCGCAGCAGCTCCCCAGTCGGGGTCGAGCAGAGAGAGAGAGCAGGTTTCCCGCTCCTACAACTCCGGCCCAATCCGGGCCGTGGGAGGACCCAGCAGCTAACAAAAAGCAGCCGCGGGCAGGAAGAAAGAAAGCCCTTTTCCACCGGCGAATACTGCCGCAGCAGCTCCCCAGTCGGGGTCGAGCAGGGAGAGAGCAGGTTTCCCGCTCCTACAACTCCGGCCCAATCCGGGCCGTGGGAGGACCCAGCAGCTAACAAAAAGCAGCCGCGGGCAGGAAGAAGAAAGCCCTTTTCCACCGGCGAATACTGCCGCAGCAGCTCCCCAGTCGGGGTCGAGCAGGGAGAGAGCAGGTTTCCCGCTCCTACAACTCCGGCCCAATCCGGGCCGTGGGAGGACCCAGCAGCTAACAAAAAGCAGCCGCGCGCAAGCGCGCCCGCGCCTTGCGGGCCCGCGCCTGAGGGCCTCGCAAGAGGGCCCTTTGGCGTGGCCCTTAGGCGGGGCACGACAGGCGAAAAGCACACGATCATCACCCACTACAAGAAGAAGAAGATACTCCACCCACGACTACCTGTGAAGGACTTAGTTATCCAACTACAACCCACACCCGCCAATATCGCTCGAGCTCCCCTAAGGTTGAGCTCACATACCACCAAGCGATCCTACAACCAACAGATCACAGCAAGTATTTTCTATATGAATGACACTGATGACTATTGCCTATTTTTACTGTAGCCAGTATTTGCAACTACTCATAACCACTACATGAATTCCACTATAGCCAGCACCCCCCTCTACACCCCCTACAAGTTTGATTTACTGTCGTCAGTAATTTCATTCAACCCTAATGACTGTCGTTCTTATTTATAACTCCTATCTGATCTACTGTTGTCAGTAATTCATTCAACCTTAATGACTGTTGATTTCACCAATTACAGCTACTGTTTGAGATATGGACACTGCTTGATATACTTGATATAATCAGTTCTTATTTATAACTCCTATCTGATCTACTGTTGTCAGTAATTCATTCAACCTTAATGACTGTTGATTTCACCAATTACAGCTACTGTTTGAGATACGGACACTGCTTGATATACTGTTGTCAGTAATTTCACTCACCTATCTGAAATACTGTAATTTTGCTCACTGTCTAACATACTGTTGCCAGTAACCTTAGCTATTGCACTATAATTAACATGGATCTCACAAAGTACCAATTATACCTTATTATCACCATACTAACCATTCATCTAACCCAAAACATCTATGCTCTCAAACCAAATCCTACAGCATACAACACTATCCCCATTATTCACAACCCATACAAAACCACACCACAACCATACTCACACACATTTAACCAGACACACCGCCCCAACATTCCCAGACACTCAAGACTAATACAAATAAATCTTGTACAAGTCAAACCTATAAACAAATCCCATGAAACAAACACCATCAGAAAATTCATCCTCATAAATGCAAGATCCATACGAAATAAAATACCAATAATTAATGACATAATCACTGATGAAAAACCTGATATCCTTCTCATCACAGAGACTTGGCTCGCACCCACGGACACAATCCTCCTGAATCAACTCAACACACATCAATATGACCTTTTCAACTGCCACCGAGAAGTAAAAAGGGGAGGAGGGCCCTTATCATCACCAAAAAAGAGCTCAAATACTCACTAAAAAATGTGAATAACATAGACGGTATGGATATCATAAATATAGAAAACAAAAACCTTGCACTGTCCCTCATCTATAGACCCCCCTCAGCGGACCACAAAAATCTCACCCCCATTCTAGAACTCGCATGTACAGCTACACAGAGAAAACCACTTGTTATATTAGGGGATCTGAACCTTCCGTCGCTCAACCCACAACACACAATCAACTTTATGGATTCAATGAAGGAAATGGGTTACAATCAAATCATACAAACACCCACACATACAAAAGGTAACGCTCTAGACCTTGTATTCATCCCCACTCCCTTTAATAAACACCAACTACAATCCCCACCTCTCATCACAGAAGTACCATGGTCAGACCACCACTTAATAACCTTCAATTTACTCTCACTATCACACACTAACACAGAGATTACTCCAACACCTTATAAATCTCGCTTTACACACTTCAACAAAGACACCTTCCTAGAAACCGTATTACCTAACCTTATAAATAACACAACAGAAATCAACACCATAATGGAACAATGGAAGTCAATAATAAAAGAAGCAGCAACTCCCACTCAAGGTCCCCAAAAACAATTCACAAAAAGAAAATCAGAAAAATGGTTTAATAGAGAACTCTCCACTATAAAAAAGCAACTAAGAAAACAAGAAAAACGGTGGAGGAAATCTAAAACAAGCGATAATAAGGCGCAATACTTAAGTCTCCTTAACAAATACAAAGACACTATTAACAGATCGAAAAGAGAATACCACACAAAAGTCATAAATATGGCACTCAATAAACCAAGAGAACTATTTACAATTATAAGGACACTAACAAAAACCCAAACTCCAGAGCCTGAACAATCAACGATAAGCGCACAAACTCTTGCAACTCATTTTGCTAACAAATTAAAAAACAAATCATCCAGCACAATCATAACCATACCCACTGAATTAAAACCAACAAATAAATGGATAACCTTTCAAGATATTGAACAAAAACACCTCCTCAATATCATATCAATGATCAACACCACTACCTCCCCTCTAGATCCTTGTCCGGTGTCATGGATAAAAAACACTAAAACTGAATTAGCTATACATATACAAAATATAGTAAACCAATCACTATCTAAGGGCATCATGCCAGATGCCCTAAAACTCACATCCTTACGCCCTATAATAAAAAATAATAAACTCAATCCTACAGACCCAAACTCCTACAGGCCCATAGCCAGCATACCGTTCATTGCCAAAGTGATAGAAAAAAATCATACAGCTTCAACTGCAAGATTTTATTGACACACATGCACCACTTGACTCACATCAATTTGGCATCCGCCCTTCACATGGAGTCGAAACTCTACTTATAACACTCATGGATGACCTCATAAAGGGCACTGACACATGCAACCAAGGTTACATCCTCATATTCATTGATATAGCCGGTGCCTTTGACAATGTCCACCACAACACACTTATTAACAGACTCCTAAGCCTAGGAATAGGAGGAACAATTCTACAATGGTTTATATCATACATCACAAACCGATCAATACGCGTTAAATTGGGTCAAGACATCTCTGAGCCATTCATACAAGGACAAGGTATTCCACAGGGCTCGGCCCTATCGGCCCTCCTTTTCAACTTATATCTCCAACCCATCACAAATATATTCAAAAAACATAAAGTCAACCACTATATATACGCAGATGACATCATGCTCACTCAACCAATAAACACAAATAATCCCAACTACCAGAACTTACTAAACTGTATCAGTGAAGCAAATACCTGGCTACAAAATAATAACCTTAGCATCAACCTAAAAAAACTGAAGCAATGTTCGTAACAAGAAAACCAGATACTACTCTCCCAGAAACAATAACAATTAACGATACAATAATCCCAATCAAAAAGGAAGTAAAATACCTAGGCATCATAATAGACCACACACTTAGTATGATCCCTCACATAAAACAAACCGTGAAAACCATATTCTATAAACTCAAAACCATTCAACACCTACGACCAATACTAGACACACATGACTTCAGATCTGTTATCAGCACACTCATCACTCCTCACTTTGACTATTGTAATAGTCTACTTATCGGCCTCCCTCTCACAAATATTAACTTACTCCAATGAGCTCAAAACATCTGTGCCCGAGTAACAGCAAAAGCCCGCCTCACTGACCACATAACTCCCATCCTCGCTGAACTACACTGGCTTCCCATAAATAGTAGAATATCATACAAAATACTCTTAACCACATTTAAACTTATCAACGGCATATCACCTTCACATCTAACCACTCTACTACATGCTCCAAAAGAACATAGAACCCGCAGACAAAATGCAACCCACTCACTAGACATAAAAAAATCAATTCGAAAAACAAAAAAAACCACCAGCTCAAGAGCATTCTCATATGCAGCCCCCACCATATGGAATAAACTCCCACTAAACCTCCGCAAAATAAAGGATCTCCAGACATTCCGGAAAGAACTAAAAACATATCTGTTTAAAGAACACTTTATAAACCTTAATGAACCCCCTCCATCCTCCTCACCACACCTACATAAAAATCCTCCCTAAACACAGATCAAAAAGCCTCAAACCTCAACACACATAAGAAAAACAACCCTTCGAAACCATGATTAATAACTGACTAATGTAAATATTTGACTGATGTAAATAGTTCAGCATATGTATAATTATATGCTCCATGTTATTGTTCATGAAAAGTTAATTGTACATAGTTTAAAGAAAATACTATGTTCTATGTAAAACAATGTTCATTATGTTAATTGTAAACTGTTCATTATGTTATTTGTAAACCGCCTTTGATCTTGGGAAAAAGCGGTATAGAAGAAAAGTATAAATAAAATAAATAAATAAATAAATAAATAAGCGCCGAAAGCTCCTCCTTACGGAATACCCGGAAAATATTGGGATCCTCGCCGGGAGCAATCTCCCCTTCCTCCAAATCCTCTGCCTCAATATCTAAAACTGGCTCTGCCAGCAGCTCTGTATCCCCTTGACCCAGGGGGAGGGTAGGCTGAGAAGAAAAAAGATCAAGAGGCTCTTGAACATAGTCTTTAGCCCGAGAAGATCCTTCTCCAGGATCCTCAGACACATGAACCTGCAAAGGCAGAGGCTTAGGACAGGAACTGGCCGTGAACGAATCAGGCTGAGAAGCTTTCAATAAAAAGGCTTTGTGCATCGCGAGAATAAAGTCCGGCGAAAAAAATGAAGTAACGCTGTCCAGAGGGGTAGAAGAGGAATCTGAAGGCTTTGCCTGTGACCTGTCATCTTTAGCTGATTTTGCCTTCCTCTTATGCGGCCGAGACTGCTCCGACAGAGAACTCATCGGTGCCGCCAAAATGGCCGCCTTTCCCGCCTTTTCGGCCGGCAAAGATGGCTTGTCTAACTTCGGCAGAGACTTATCCGCCATGGAAATCAAACTCCCGCAAAACTAAAGACCACGCGACAAACAAGAATGCCGATAGGCAATACGGTAGAGAAAGAAAGAAAAACCCGAAAGTAGAGCCGACCCGACGCTACTGACCGGAAAGGGGAAAAGCCTCAAAAACTCACCAGAGAAACTGAGCCGGTACCGTAGTGCCGCTGCTAGCGGGAAGTACAGGAAGAGTGGCAGCGCTTTGACAGAGGAACAACTGGGGCTCCCAGGATCACTCTGTTGCCGGAGACGGAGGCAGGCAATGAGGCAGGCTCTACCTCGCACTGCAAGTAATCAGCACTCAACGTCTCAATGGCTCTTAAAGCAATAGCACACTTAATTTCAAAGTTCACAATTTAACACAAGAACTATAGAAAATCAGCTCTGCTAGAGCCAATATCACTGAGTGAAAATAAAAGCTAATCTATGAGGGAGAAAAAAAGATTTGATCCTCTTTAGCTGCTGAGGACTGAAAGACTGCTGGTTAACCCTAAGGGGGAGTGGCTTCACCTCTCAAGAAACCTTGAAGTCTTCAGTCCTCAGTTGCTATAGGGGATTGACAACCCTACCTTTCCCTGGACTGGCCCGGAGAAGTGATAAGGAACATACGTTTTAAAATAAAATAATGGAAAGAACAGATGACTAAAAGGATAATGTAAATACAAGATAAAACTCCCATAAAAATATGTGTTATAAATGAAATGCCAAAGTGAACAAAACATAAAACATATCAATATAAAATTACACATATCATATGAACATATATATTAAATAATTATAAAAAGCTAAAAAAGGACGTGACAGTTGACATATAAACTGTGTATCAATAAATAACTCTGTGTTGAGAAATGAGGACACATCAACTTGTGACCCTTGTAAAATAAGTAGAATTCCTGTACAACTAAAAATATAATAAACATTAATGAGATAAAAATAAGATCACTATTTACAGTAAATTACATAACATCTAAAAACTGTAAAAGAGCATACAAAACTTATATAAACATCTTAAAAAAGAAATCTTCTTAAAAAAGAAGGAAAGAAAAGAAAGAACGTAGCAGGAGCGAATAATGAGCAAAATAAATTTATGAGCAAAATCACATATCAGCCAAGAACATAAAAATGTATATGAAAAATTTTTTGAAAAATTTTTTTTAATCATGATGGCACATATCAGCCATCACTATCTATTTAAACAACAAATCAATTAAGCAATATAAACTGTATATAATGATGGAATTCGTTGCTGTTAAAAACTATCTTTGAAGGATTGCATATTCTTATGATGATAGTACAAACTAATATCAGACAAACTAATTGCAATTTAAAAATTAAAAATCAAATGTAAAAAATGTTTTAAAAAATAAACCCAACTTCTATAAAAACATAATCTAAAATACAACTAGTGGAAAGTAAAAAACGCGGCTCACTGATTTGAATGGATATTACCCGGTCAGTTCATAGGCACAAAAAACTGCCAGACTAAATAGTATAAAAAACAAAATATTCTCAGAAGGAAAAACTATGTACCTTCGACAAAAGAGTCACAATACAAAAATATAAAAAGTGCATTTAAAAGAATAAAGAATGAAAATGGACAACAACGTGCTATAAATCTCATGTGGTAAAATAAAATTCCCATAAGAATCTCACCGGAGTAATATATAAAACAAAATAAAAGATGTATCCTCTGTAAGAGAGAGGGGGATATATGAGTGTATGTGTCTCCACCAAGAATGAAAACAATCACAATAGAAAAGAGAAATATTCAACTCAGTGGCACGGCGTACACCGTATAGTAATGAAGCCGCTTTGTCAAAAAAATGCCGGCTCATGCATATTTCAATTGCGCCTGCTCCAGAGGACATTATAAACCAAAAATTTGAAAAGATGAATAAGCAAACTTTCTATCTTCCTCAGCAGCACGGCGCTTGCCGTGTAATCTGTATTTAGATTACTTGTAAAAAAGACGCCAGCTCATGCGCACATATAAGGAACAAAAAAGGGGGAAGGGCAAAAGGAAAAGAGGCAGTACACAGGGCAGGGAAAGAAGGGGAATAAAGAAGGACAGACAGGGAAAGGGGGGGAAGGAGGAGAGGGGAGGGGGATGGAGGGGAAGGGAGGGGAAGGGAGGGGAGGGGAAGGGGGGAAAAGGGAAGGGGAGGGAAAGAAAAAAGAAAGCAAATTGTTTATGAACCACTATCAAAGAAATATATATACACTTATACATGACAAACAAAGCATCCATTCCAAAATGGAAACCGCAGGAGGCACATAAACAAAACTCTCATAAAATGCAAAACAACATTTTTGTAACAGGGCAAAATGAAACACAAGTACAAAATAGGGTAATTAAAAAGCATAAAAAACGTAAACAAAGTTAGAACAAGAGGGTAGAAGATTGGGGGTGGAAATTTTGTGTATACAAGAAACACACTTGAGGGTGGGGCAGGAATATATGTTGGTGTCTAAGCAATACCCTAAGGTGGTTTTAGCGGGGCAGAGGGCAAATTCCCGAAAGGGGGGGGGGTTGGGATTTTGGTGGGAAGTGCCTATCAGCATATGGTGACAAGCACATGTAGAGGTAAAGGGGGTCGATGGGTGGGGGTGAGATTACAAATAGAGAGGGAGGAGGTGTGGGTGATCAGCCTGTATGGACCGAACGAAAAACAGGTGGGAGGTGTATGAACAAATCTTGAAGGAACTAGAAGAATTGGGAAGCACTCCTATAATTTTGGGAGGGGATTTTAATATGACATGTAATCCAAGATTGGATACCAGTGGGGGTCAGGGGTGGGGGGCAGAGGCGATAGGCGAAGCCTGCAAAAGCTGAGGGAGCGACTGGGGTTGGTTGATCTTTGGAGGAGATGGCATACAGGGCAGCGAAAGTACACGTTCTAATCTCCGGTGCATGACACTTACAGTAGGTTAGATATGATTTGGGGGGGGGGGGGGGACAATGGGTCGCAAAGGTGCAGTAGGTGGAACATGGGCTGATAACCTGGTCGGATCATGCCCCTGTAAGCGTACAACTGGATTTGGGAATTGAGGAAGAGAGCTTAAAATTTTGGAAACTTAATGTTTCCTTGCTGGAGGAAGAGAGGTATGTGAGGAAGCTTAGGGACAGCATAAAAGAATATATAAGGCTAAATAACACAGGGGAGGTGTCCATGGGGACTCTGTGGGATGGCTTAAAGGTGGTAGTGTGGGGACAGTTGGTCAGCTTGGGGCCGCAAGTAAAGCGGGAAAAAAGAGCTGCAGAAAAGGAATTATTACGAAAACTGGAGAGATTAGAGAGAGAGCATCAAGCAATGCAGGACCTGTGCACTATTGCAGAGCTAATTAAGGTGCAGGCAGAGTTGAGCACCTTACAAGCTCGAAAGATGGCGTATCAGCTGGCGGTGTTGAAGCAGGCCCACTTTGAGGGGGGTAATAGGGCGGGGATACTTCTCGTTTGTTGATTAAAAGCTCGGAGGCAGGCAGCGTTTATTGATGGGATTAGGAACCCTAAAGGTGTAATGGAGCACAGGACCAAGGACATTAGAAAGGTATTTAGGGACTTTTATGAAAATCTGTATAAAAGTGAAACATGGGTGGGGGGGGAGGAGATTGCTGAGTTTTTGAGTGAGTGCCATTTACCGCAGGTGGATGAAGAAGAGAGGGAGCGATTAGGGAAAGAAATTCAGGAGGAGGAAGTATGGAGGGCTATAGCTACGCTAAAACTTGGGAAAGCACCTGGTTTGGATGGGTATACAGTGAAATTTTATAAGGTCTTGTCAGACAGCATAACGCCCATATTTACTCAGATGTTGAATAGGGTTCTCTGGGGGGATAACCTTCCAAAATCCATGGCGGAAGCAGGTATTACGGTACTGCCAAAGCCGGACAAAGATAGGGGTGTGTGTGGCTCTTATAGACCTATATCATTAATTAATTTGGATGCAAATATTTTGGCAAAGGTGGTGGCAAATCGGATCCAGGATGTAGTGCCTCAGTTGATTCATCCTGATCAGACAGGCTTTGTTAAGGGAAGGCAGGGTAGTGATAATGTGCGGAAGATTTTGAATATAGCCTGGCAACTTCAGAGGTCGCAGGAGGGAGCGGTGATGGTCACGGTAGATGCAGAAATAGCATTCGATCGTGTTGAGTGGCCTGTTCCAAGTCTTGGAGAAAATGGGCTTTGGGGAGCAGTATATTAGCTGGATAAGGGCATTGTATCAGGGTCCATGGGCAAGAGTCAGAGTGAATGGAGGATATTCCGATAGCTTTGAGCTTCACAGAGGCACTAGACAGGGATACCCACTGTTTCCTATGCTGTTCGCGTTGGCTATCAAACCACTAGCAGAGTATATTAGGCGGGCAGCAGACATAAAAGGAGCAAAGGTACGGGGGCCGGAGGAAAAGATTGGGTTGTTTGCGGACTATATTCTTTTTACACTGACCCAGCCCATTACAACCTTGCCGGTGCTGCTGAAGGATATACAGAGGTATAGCAGGATATCAAATGAATCAAGGTAAAACAGAAATTTTGGGGTTTAATTTGGTACCTAGAGTTGAAGAGAGCTTGCGGCAAAATTTTAGGTTCTGGTGGGTGGAGAGCAATTTTCGATATTTGGGGATTCAGCTGGGGATTCCTTTATCTGGGATCAAGACATGGAATTACCAAGGATTGGTGGAAAATATTAGGCAGGATCTTTCTAGGTGGAGGGGATTGTATCTGTTGTGGATGGGCCGCATTGCGGCTGCGAAAATGAATATATTGCCGAGGTTGCTGTTTGTATTTATGTCTTTACCTTATAGAGTGTCAAAAAAGGAACTAGACAGGATGCAACATTTTCTGATGCAGTTTATTTGGGATCGGAAGCACCCCAAAGTGGTTAGGGCCACAATGTATAGGTCTAAGATGGAGGGGGGCTGGGGGTCCCATCTTTACACAGGTATTATGAGGCGGCGCAACTTAGGGCGCTGTTTGCATGGAAAGAGGGGTTGGAGCACCCAGGGTGGGTCAGAATGGAAGGAGGGGAGGATGAGTGTATGGAGGCCTGGATTTGGGACCCCGGATTTCGGAGAAGGGGGGGGGGGAGAAGAATCCGTATAAGGAATTAACCCAACAGGTATGGGTGAAGTGGAAGAGGTGTTTGCTAGGAGGGAAGAAGTACTCCAGGGAGACCTATCTTCAGACAGTAGCAGAAGGGGAGATGGGGGCTGAGGTGGGGGTATTTAGAAACATAGAAACATAGAAATATGATGACAAAAAAAGACCACATGGCCTATCTAGTCTGTCCTTACATAACAACTACAACAGTCCCCTTTTTACCTTTAGAGATCCTCTGTGTTTGTCCCATGCTTTTTTGAATTCAGTTACTGTCCTCATCTCTATCACCTCCACTGGGAGACTATTCCACGGATCCACTACTCTTTCCGTAAAGAAATATTTCCGCATATCACTCCTGAATCTATCTCCCTTCACCCTCATCCCATGTCCCCTCGTAGCAGAACTTGCTTTCAATTGAAAGAGGCTCTCTCCCTGAACATTTATGCCACGGAGGTATTTAAACATCTCAGTCATATCACCTCTATCCCGCCTTTCCTCTAAGGTGTACATATTAAGATCCTTCAGTCTGTCCTCATATGCTTTATAATGAAGACCACTAATCATTTTAGTAGCCACCCTCTGCACCGACTCCATCCTGTTCATATCCTTTTGAAGGTGCGGTCTCCAGAATTGCATACTATACTCCAAATGAGGTCGCACCAAAGACTTATACAGAGGCATTATCACCTCCTTTTTTCTGCTAGCTATTCCTCTCCGTATGCACCTAAGCATCCTTCTAGCTTTTGCTGTCGCCTTTTCTACCTGTTTAGCTACTTTAAGATCATCAGACACAACCACGCCTAGGTCCCGCTCTTCTTTAGTGGACAAAAGTACTTCACCCCCTATACTATATTGCTCCCTTGGATTGCTGCAGCCCAAATGTATGACCTTACATTTTTTAACATTAAATCCCAGCTGCCAAATTCTAAACCATTCTTCAAGCTTAGCTAGATCCCTCCTCATGTTATCTACCCCTTCCTGGGTGTCTACTCTATTGCAGATTTTGGTATCATCTGCAATGAGGCAAACCTTACCTGAAAGCCCTTCCGTTATATCACTAACAAAGATGTTAAAAAGAATCGGACCAAGGACAGATCCCTGGGGCACACCACTGATAACATCCATCTCCTCAGAGTGAGCTCCATTTACTTGTACTCTTTGTCGCCTCCCACCCAACCAATTTCTAAACCAAGCAGTAACTTTAGGGTCCATCCCTAGGGTGCTCAGTTTGTTTATAAGTCGCCTGTGAGGAACAGTGTCAAAGGCTTTACTGAAATCTAAATACACCACATCTAGGGCTCTCCCTCGGTCCAACTCCCTAGTCACCCAGTCAAAGAAATCAATCAGATTTGTCTGACAAGACCTGCCTCTGGTGAATCCATGCTGCCTTGGATCCTGTAATCCGCTGGACTCCAGAAACCTCACTATTTTCTCTTTCAGCAGTGTTTCCAATAATTTACTCACCACCGAAGTTAAACTAACTGGCCTGTAGTTTTCAACCACATCCTTACTTCCGCTTTTGTGTAAAGGCACCACATGAGCCTCTCTCCAGTCCTTTGGCACCACTCCCCACTCCAACGAGGCATTGAAAAGGTCAGTCAGTGGAGCTGCTAGAACGTCCCCAAGTTCCCTCAGTATTCTCGGGTGTATCCTATCCGGTCCCATCGCTTTGTCTACTTTGGATCAATTGTTTACGCTATCAGAATATAGAAAACTAGGGGACATGCAATGAAGCTACAGGGTAAACTATTTAAGACAAATAAGAGAAAATATTTTTTCACTCAACGTGTAATCAAACTCTGGAATTTGTTACCGGAGGATGTAGTAAGGGCTGTTAGTGTAGCTGGGTTTAAAAAAGGTTTGGACAAGTTCCTGGAGGAAAGGTCCATAAACCACTATTAAAAAGGGACCCAGGATAATCAATGCTTGACCCAGTACAAGCATTGTGGAACCGGTGTCTTTTGGGGATATTGCTAGGTACTTATGACCTAGATTGGCCACTGTTGGAAACAGGATACTGGGCTTGATGGACCTCGGTCTGACCCAGTATGGCATATCTTATGTTCTATCTTATGTTAAGTTGAGATAGTTTCTCACGAACACAGTCTTTTGAAAATTGTTCAAGATGTCCTTTGCTTCTGTTCCTATTTGTGGGTGTTTTCTGAGGTCCTGCTCCTGGTTCTTCATCTGTGAACACAGAACAAAAAATTTGTTAAGCAATTCCGCTTTATCCTTATCAGCTTCTACATATTCCTCCCCTGCACCCTTGAGTCTGACAATACCACTCTTGCCCTTCCTCTTCTCACTAATATATCTGAAAAATGTCTTATCCACCCATTTTATTGCATTGGCTATTTCCTCCTCCTTTTGAATCTTTGCCTTCTTGACTACTTTGCTAGCTTCTCTAAGTTTTTCCAAATACAGATGCCTGTCTTCCTCTCTCTCTGATCTCTTGTATTTCATGAAGGCCTCCCTCTTTTTCTTCACTTTTTCAGCTACTTCTTTCGAAAACCATAGCGGTCTCCTTTTCCTTTTACCTTTATTTACCATTTTAACAAAAAGGTTGGTTGCCCTTAAAATATCCCCTTTCAGTTTTTCCCACTGTTTTTCTACATCCCTCAGCTGTTACCATCCAACTAACGACTCCCTGAGGTATTGGCCCATCTTCGCAAAGTTAGTCTTCCTAAAGTCTAAGATCCTCGCCTTTGAATGGATTCTAACAGCACTAGTCCTAATACTGAACCACACCATCTGGTGATCACTGGATGCAAAATGATCTCCCACTACAACATCAGAAACACTTTCACCATTGGTAAGCATCAAGTCCAGTATGGCCCCTTCACATGTGGGGTCTGTAACCAATTGCCTGAATAGTTCTCCCTGTAGAGCATCCAGGATCTCCTTACTTCTAGATGATACTGCAGCAGGAATGTGCCAATCAACATCTGGCATAATGAAATCTCCTATCAGTAGCACTTCCCCTTTCCTAGCAATGCTGCACATGTCTTCAATTAACTCTCTGTCCACCTCTTCCTCTTGTGAGGGAGGTCTGTATATCACACCAATGTAAATAGATTTCTCTTTCCCTCTTTCTAGTTTAACCCACAATGCCTCCCCTCTCCCTTTTAAGCTCTGTAATTCCAAAGCTTTAATAGTAGTTTTTACATATAGTGCCACTCCTCCTCCCCTACTTCCTACCCTGTCCTTTCTGAAAAAAGTATAGCCAGGTATAGTTACAGCCCAATCATGGTTTTCTGTGAACCATGTTTCTGTAACTGCCACTAAATCCAAGTCGGCCACTCCCACCAAAGCTTCAACATCAGGGATTTTATTTCCCATGCTACGGGCATTTATACACACTGCTTTCCATATGTTATCCCTGCTACCCATTTCCATAAAGTTATTTAATGTATCACCTACCTGGGGGCTTTCACTTACCTGGGGGCTTTCTTCACCCATCCCCAACGAATCTAGTTTAAAGCCCTCTTCAGCAGATTAGCCAGTCTACTACTGAAGACGCGTTGACCTTTCTTGGACAGATGGATGCCATCTCTGCTCTGCAACCCTTGGAACAGCATCCCATGGTCTAGGAAACCAAAACGCTCTCGATGACACCATCCACGCAGCCATGCATTCATCTCCAGGATGCGAGCCTCTCTGCCTTGGCCTTTACCCTCTACCCTCAACAGGGAGGATTGAAGAGAACACCACCTGTGCACCTAACTGCTTCACCCTCTGTCCCAGAGCCATGAAGTCACTTTTGATACGTTCCGAGGTATACCTGGTAGTATCATTTGTTCCAACATGGATTAGCAACATTGGGTAATAGTCAGTGGGCTTGATGAGTCTCGGCAAACTCTCCGTAACATCTTGGATTTTGGCACCAGGCAGACAGCATACCTCTCTGGACATCAAGTCTGGTCGGCAGATGGATGCCTCAGTACCCCTCAGAAGAGAGTCTCCAACCATCACTACCCTTCGTTTCCTTGTGGTCTCTGATTCTGCAACTTTGGGGTACTTGAGCTCTGGTTCTTCCCTTTCCAGGGATGCTTTCACCTCCTCCACTTCCAGGGCTGCATAATGGTTCTTCAATTCAAGGGCTGGAGAAGTCGGATTGGTGATTTTGCAGGCCCTGTTGACTTGTGTCCAACCATCGACATTCTGTTGGCACCCATCTTCCCCTCTGCTGGAGAGCTTTGTTGCTGCAAGAAGCATCTCATCAATGTACTTCTCACTGTCTTGAATGCTCCTCAACCTCGCCACCTCCTCTCTGAGTTCCTCCACTTATTTCCTCAGAGCTTCAGCATGCAGGCACCCTGCACATGGAACCGGTCCTTCAACTGGCATTAGGACCTCTGTCTGGACCGAGGCAGAAGCTGTAACGGGGGCAACAGCTTTAGCAATATGATTTTTCCCAGCCATTGTTCTGTTCGTGGAGCTTAGGTATCTGTTAAAGCAAAAGAGAGAGATCTACCAAGTACCAGCCAGTTTCCCAGCTGTCCTTTCAGAGAAAAAGCAGTTAAATCTCCTTAGTTATATTCAAAATGTGCTGGTCCAATTTTCTGTGCTTTGTCAAATGGGGAGGTGCCCTATAAAGCAAGACTACTCGCTAGGGGTGGGTGGGAATCGGGGTGGGTAGGGAGGGAACTAACACCTGATTAGGTGTTAGCAGTTCCCAAAGCCAAGGAGGTTACTGGAGTTCAACCACCTACTGTGCTCAAGGAAAGTCCCACTAAAGCACCAAAAAGAAAGTAACCTTGCTTTAAAAATGTACAAAAAACCCTTTTAAGAGCTCCCAGTCAGAGAGCTAACAATTTAATATAATAAAACAAACCCTTAAATCCTTACTGTTGGTTGATCTGGAGAGCTCCTGTAGGAAAGCCTGAACAGGGCAGGGCACTGGAGCCTTTTATGCAGGCCCTCGGGGGTGGGGGGGGGGGGTTGCGGAAGATTGGCCAAATGGTAGGGGAAGGGGGTAGGCTTAGGGGCTTTGAGGAACTACAAATGCATTACCACTTGGAGGATAGGGTAGGTACGCTTACATTCGAATGTGGTATTGTTTGCAGCAGAAAGAGGTGAAAAAGGACTGGGCTGCCAAACCCACTCCATTCAAGGAGTTGATGGGGAAGAGGGGGATGGCAACTCAGATAATATCGCAGCTCTAAAAGCTTTTGGGGGAATATACAAGGGGGGGATAATTAGTAGTCATGAGAGTGGGAAAAGGAGCTGGGTGGACAATGGGACCCCACTAGGTGGGATGGTATTTATGCCAGAACTCATCGGTTAGCCCCTGGGACTGCAATGTTGGAAAATAGTTATAAGTTAAGGTTGAGAATGTATTGGACCAGTATGGCTGCATGCGCTGTACACAAACAGCTCAGAGCTTTGCTGGAAGGGTTATGGGGAACCGGGGGACCTGTTTCATATGGTCTGGAGGTGTCCAAGGGTGCAGCAGTACTGGAAAGCTGTGGAAAGACTCATCGCAGAGATTACTAAGGTACGGGTACAGTTTACGCCTGCTATGGTTATCTTGAATGAGGAAATGGAGGGAGGCGGTGGAGATTTGGGGAGGTTGCATGGGTATTGCATCATTGCGGCCTGGGTGAGTCTTCTTCATTGGTGGAAAAACATAACAGTGTCCCCAATAGCAGAGGTGGTGGGGAGAATGGAACAATTATGGGGCTATTGTGCAATAGAAGCACATAGAAAACACACTGTTACACAGTATAACAAGGTGTGGGAGAAGTATAAACAGTGGAGAGTGGTGGGGGTGGAGCAATGGAGTGGGGGGAGCGAAGGTGGTGGGGCAGATGATTAATTGGGAACAAATGGGAATAATTGGGTAACTGTTTACCTGCTTATATGTATAAATGTATAAAATTGTATAAATATGTAATAATGGTTGGAATCTGCAAGGGGGGCAGGGAAGGGTATGTTTGGGGGAGGGGGGAGAGTAAGGGAGGGTAGTAGATGGGGAGGGAGGGGGCGGGGGTAAGGGAGGGGGGAAATGCTAAGCATTATATGTGGAAGTTAGTTTTTCTGTATTGAGATGGAAGATTTGGATGGACTGGTTGTGGTCCCTAGATGTGAAAATGTAAGTTTGTGTTGGAAAATTGAATAAAGACTAAATTACAAACCCCCCCTCCAAAAAAAAACCTCTAGGTTCACTGGAGATTTTCACCCATTTTTGAGAGTCAATCTAGAAAGTAATTTTGCTTGTGTGAAGTGATAGTTTGAGAATTTCTGCATCTTCATGACCCGGACAATGGCATTAATGCTAAAAGGTAGCCTGTGCTCGTTTGTGTTGAGTACTAGGATTAGATCTCATGAGACTCACCATGGATACATGGGGTGTCAGGATTGAACACAATTAGTAATAGGAAGTACTTAACTTTTAATCTGATTGACAAGTAGTGTAATTAGTCTAGTCGCTTTTCTGGAAATTGTGCAAAATAAAAGAGGTGATTGTCATTGTTTGTTAAAAGTGGGCAAATACTTTATCTTATATAATTTTGGGTTGCTGAATCCATTCCTGCTGTCTGACAAGCTCTAGCTGGCCTACTTTACCATGAAATCAAACAAAACAAAACGGTAGCCTGAAATTTTCATCTGCAATTTTCTACCAGTTACATACATTGACATATATTTACTAACAGTAAAATGGGTTAAGTTTGTTCATAATGGGGGTTATTCCGGTTGTGAAGGGAAGTTAGTTGGGGGCGGGAAGGGGCGACCCAAGGGTGGAGAGTGGGTGGGCAGTCGCCGGCCCTGGATGTACAGGGCCGATTCTAATGTCGGCCCCGTATGTCCAGGGCCAGCGAAATGGCCGGGGAAGTTATTCCACCTCCAAGGTGGAATAACTTCTCTGGATGTGGTTTTTTTCATGGCCCGGGGCACGGAAGGGGCTAAGGGGGGGGGGGGCAGGGTTTATTCTCCACAGCCTGACCCTGCTGCGGGGAATAAACTTTAGTTTCTGGTGGCCAGCATCATGGCTTTTAAATGGAGCTGTGGTGCCATGGCAGCATGATCACAATGGCGCCGCGGCTCCATTTAAAAGCCTGATTGAGCTATCTGGGGCATGCCTGTACATGCAGGCCGGGACTGAATTGCAGTGCCGGCCTGCACATACAGGCCTGATCGCGATTCTGATACCGTGGGGCTAGATGTGTCCCGCGGGATCAGAATCGCTCTCCCCTTTGTACGTCCGGCTCATACCAGATGTACAAAGGGGATGTACGTGCGGATCAGAATCAGGCTAAATATGTTTAGTCTAGATATATATTAGATTGTTTCACTGAAGATCTCTGCATTTTATTAAAGCTACAATTAAAACTGCTTATGAACAGAAATCATTAATTAAAAAAACACAGCATTTTACTAGTTGTACATGAAATATATAACAGATATTAATGAAATATATTTAAATATGACTGGTTTCACAGAGAAAATATTACACTCAAATTTTAATACAAACGATTAAAAAATACTGGACATAAAATATCTGTTTTGTTCCATACTATTACATTAAGTAGAAAACATTCACCCCAGGATAATCATCAAATAAACTAGCAACAGACCTTGTAATTTACAAATATGCCCATTATATCTCTCAGACTTTAACATTGTTTTAAAAATGCAATGACGTCTGCCAATTTGTGTAAATATCTGCAGTCCACAAAGTGACTAAATAAATAATTAAACCTAAAAGAGGAAAAGGTGAGTACTAGGTTCCTGAATAAAGTAAAATTTGAACCAAAAGAAATTTAGAACTGTCAATATCAGGTACAAGACAAATGAGTTGACACCGACTCCATGGCACTTAACAACACAAGACAAAAACATACAGTTACAGACTCCCACCAGTATTTGAAATTTGGATTCTCATTGGATGCCACAAATCTATCCATATCATCTTTGAACCTAGTTGTTGCCAACACTGGGATAAGGACTGCTGGATTGTTACTAGAAGTCATTATTTCCTCAGTCAGCTCTGCATCTTCCATCTGAATAAATTCTAAGAATTGTGGCATCAAAATTCTCCATAGTGCTTGAAGTGTCAGCTTATGAGCCCTCATTCCTCTCACATAATTCTTACCTGCTTGCACCTGTTCTGCAGTTTCAGGACCAAGATTGTGGCGTTCTATCCAGACATCTGCTAATCCACTGGATTGCATGTGTTGACCAATGGCTTTCAGAAAGTTGAGGGAAGTATGTAGCCCACCAAGTTTAACTACCAAGCACTCATCATACTCTTGTCACTTAAACTCTATTAGCTTTCCAAATAGAGCCTCAGCTACTGTAAGCACTACATATTGCTGTCCCAAAGCAGAAGTAATATTCAAATGCTGCACAACTGTGTTTAACGTGTCAAGTTCATGTGCAGGTGCTTGGAGAATTGGCATATATCCTACACTGGTTATCGTCTGGTTTTCATTAGTGATTGTCTGGTTAAAAATGGTCCATCCACTTTTTGTTCCAGATTCAACTCGTCTGTGAATGAAAAAAGCTATATCCTTTGCCACTGCTTGAACTGCAGCAGGATTGTCACATGTTTCAGAGAACCACTCCTTTTTTAGTACTAGCAGTAGACTTGGGTTCAACTTTCTCTTCAAATATTGCTGCAAGCGAAATCTCTTTCATGATTTCAGGAACCAAAAGGATTGTGCTGGATGATGGGTTAATACTTTGTAGACCCATAACTGATTCTGGCCCTCTCTGCCATCCTGCCACTTGTATGGCATGAAAACTGCTCTTGCCATCAAAACTGGTGTCATTAATGTCTATGTCAACACAAAAGAGGCTCCAACAAATAAACAATACCAATCCTTAACCAAAATGTTTATTGAGTACGCCATCACAGGAATGAGAGACACATTTTTCCCACCCACTACAGCCACCCTTTTAAATAGCCAAAATATAATTAAAACATCTACTTAGATGCTGTTTCAAAAGACTAACAAATCCTTTAAAAGCAGAATTTGCTATGGAATTCATTGATTTTCACAGTGTTTAGTTATCTTGTTAAGCCTGAAGCAGGGTTTGAAATGCTACCCAAAACGTGTCACGTCATTTACAGGACTTTTGTCATACATACCATGTGGAATTCTAGTTGAGTTCTTCAAGCTGAATAACTGTTTTAATTATATTTTGGCTATTAAAAGGGTGGTTGCAGCAGGTGGGAGAAATTTGTCTCTCGTTCCTGTGACAGCGTACCCAACAAAAATTTTGGTTAAGGATTGTTATTGTCTATTTCTTGGAGCCTCTTTTGTCTTGGTATAGCAAAGTTACTCACCTGTAACAGGTGTTCTCCGGGAACAGCAGGAATCATTCCTCACATATGGGCGACGATGGCACTGACGGAGCCCTCGTGAAAGCATCCCCCCCAGTTTTCAAAGAAAGCCTTTGGGAGATGCTACCATGCATGTGTGGTCCCCTTCCCGCCCAAGGGTGCCATCTTGGCATAGCTAAAAGACAGCAAAAATAAAGATGGTAAATGAGCAACTCCAAGGGGAGGAGGGAGGGTTGTGAGGACTGATTTCTGCTGTCCCCATAGAACACCTGTTACAGGTGAGCAACTACGCTTTCTCCGGGAACAAGCAGGAAGTCAGACCTCACATATGGGACTCCCCAACTACAGGCTACCGAAAGCCCATAGCAAAAATAGGGGCTCCTTCACGGGGAGCTGCAAGCAGCAGCAATTTAGTCCGTGTACACAGACCACATTAGGACCCCTGTGTCCGATGAAACCAGCACTCCAGTAGCTTGAAAACAGAAGGTCAGAGGGTAGGAGTTGCCTAAACCCCGAAAAGGTTATGGAGCACAGCCTGGCCGAAGGCACTGTCCCATTGGGACTCTCTTTCAGGCAGTAATGGGCTGAAAAGGTATGGACTGAAGACTAGGTGGTGGCCCAGCAGATGTCCACCATTGGGACAGAGTGCAAGTTTGCCACCGAGGCTGCTATGGCCCTGACACGGTGCACCGTGATGCGGCCTTCCAGTGGGAACCTCACCTGCTCATAAGCGAGGGCGATACAGTCCACCACCCATGTGGACAGCATACGCTTGGTCACCGCCTCCCCCAGCCTACTGGGGTCTTAGGAGATGAAAAGCTGAGAAGCTTTGCAGTGGCCCTGAGTGTGTTGGATACAGAAGGACAAAGCCCTCTTACAGTCCAAGGTGTGAAGGACCGTCTCTGCCTGAATGGAGTGTGGTCTTGGAAAGAAGGTAAGGAGCACCAATTCCTGATTGAGATGGAAGGGTGACACTACCTTCGGCAGAAATTTGGGGTGTGTGCAAAGCACCACTCTGTTCTTGTAGAACCTGGTATAGGGCTCTTACGCCACCAGGGCCTAAAGCTCGCTCACTCTGCTAGCGGAGGTAAGCGCGACCAGGAAAGCCACTTTTCAAGAGAGGTAGCGAAAGTGGCAGGTAGCCAGAGGTTCAAAGGGCAAGCGAGTGAGCTGCCCCAACACTACAGTGAGGTCTCATTCTGTTGCTGGAGGGCAAACCGGGGGATTTGATAACAGCAGGCCCCGAAGGAAACTGGTCACCAATGGTTGGACCGAGAGGGACTTACCATTCACCGGATGGTGGTGCGCCACCAGGGCACTAAGGTGCACTCAGACGGAGTTAGTCTTGAGCCCGGACTGAGATTAGTGGAGAAGGTACTGTAACACCAGAGCCACCGGGCAGGAGAAAGGGTCAGCCTCATGTTCGGCGCATCAAACAGAGAACCTGCACCATTTGAGGGCATAAGCCTTCCTGGTAGAAACTTTGCGAGAGGCCAGCAGAATCTCTCGCACCTCAAACGGAAGGTGGAAAGAGGTCAGTGTCACCCTCTCAGCAGCCATGCTGTCAGAGACAGCGACCCCAGGTTGGGGTGCAGGAGAGAGCGCCCCTCCTGAGATAGGAGTCCTGGGGTGGTCCACAAGGGGATGGGGATCTCCACCGTCAACAATAGAAACAGCAGGAACCACGGCTGCCTGGGCCACCGAGGAGCTATCAGGATGAGCGAGGCCCTGTCGCGGAGGGTCCTGAACAAGGTCTTGGCGATCAGCGGTGTAGGAGGAAAGGCGTACTTGAGGCCTTCCGACCATGAGACCAGGAATGTGTCCGGTGCCACCCTGGAGAGGTGGGCCTGCTGTGAGGAGAGGTGGGCCTGCTGTGAGCAGAAGTGGGGCAGCTGAAAGTTGTCCAGGCTGGTGAACAGGTCCATCATGGGTTCCCCACAGAGGCGGAAAAGCCGACTGGTTACCCCGGGATCCAGCTGCCACTTGTGCGGCGGGAGAACTCTGCTGAGCCTGTCAGTCAGCAGGTTGTCCTGGCCTGGCAGGTACACTGCCCACAGGAGGATACCTTATTGGACTGCATACGAGCAGAGGACCACTGCCTCCTGACAAAGGGTACGAGACCTCATGCCCCCCTGTTTGTTCATGTAGAACATTGCTACCTGGTTGTTGGTCGGGACCAGCACTGGCTGGTGACGCAGGTGGTGACAGAAGACCCTCAGGGCAAGGTGTATGGCTCGGAGCTCCAGGAGGTTGATTTGCTGGGTGCTCTCGTCTGGTGACCAGTTACTCTGAGTGCAGAGATCTCCGCAGTGGGCTCCCCAGCCGAACGGGGAGGCATCTGTGGTGAGGACCCTTGAGGGGCATGGGGCCTGAAAAGGCATGCTCGTCTTGAGATGCTGGGGAGACTGCCACCAGACCAGAGAATCCGCCAATTGGCGAGTCACAGAAATTCTGTCTTGGAGGTAGCCTGCAGCCTGAGACCACTGGTCCCGCAGACACCACTGCGCCGCCCTCATGTGAAGGCAAGCATCAGGGGTGATGTGGACCATGGAGGCTATGTGCCTGAGGAGGCGCAGGAGAAGCCAAGTGTGCACCGGGATGGTACTGTACGTCCCAAGCCAGAGTCCTGAGACGACTGGCTCGATCTCTGGGCAAGAAAGCCTTCAACTTTGGCTTTGCCCCAATGAACTCCAGACACTGTGTCAGGAGGAGGTGAGACTTGGGGTAGTTTATGACAAAACCCAAGTGTTGCAGAACCTGGATGGTGCGTGCGGTGGCCTGCTGCACCTCTGAGGCCGTGACTCCCTTTCAGAGCCAGCCGTCCAGGTAGGGAAAGACGAAAACCCCCTGGAGCCGGAGGACAGTGGCCATGACTGCCAGGCATTTTGTGAAAACTCTTGGGGCAAAGGCTAGGCTGAAGGGGAGCACCCTGTACTGAAAATGCCTGCCCCCCACTATGAACCACAGGTACTGCCTGTGGTTGGGGTGGATGAGGATGTGGGTATAAGCATTCTTGAGGTCTATGAAGCATAGCCAGTCTCCCTGCTAGAGGTATGGCAGCATTGTTCCAAGGGAGAGCATCTTGAACTTATCCCTCACCAGAAATTTGTTGAGGTTGCGCAGGTCAAGGATGAGCCATAGGCCTCTTGTCCTTTTTGGCACGAGGAAGTACCTGGAGTAGAACCCCTTGTCCTTGAGATGGTGGGGCACTGGTTCCACCGCTTAGTCTTCGAGAAGACTTGTCCCGGTAGAGGGGAGACCCGAGGGGCTCTCCTGGGAAATAAGGGGGTGGTGTCTGAGTCAGGTGGAGGAGGTAATCCTCCCTGACTACCCAAAGTGCCCAGGAATCGGTGGTGATCCACCTCTGGGCATAGAGGGCCAGACGCTGTCCTGTGGGCTGCTGATCTCCTTGGGGTAGGTAGGCCATGCTCAAGGAGTCAAAAACTCCCCCCTGGCTGAGCCGGAGCCGGTGTCAGTACCTGGGGTTTTGGAGTCCTGCTTACGCGGGCCATGCCAATGTCCCTTGGCCTGCTGACCCTGATGGGGAGGCCTGATAAAGTGGGTAGTTTCGGTAAGCAGCTCCCTTCCTTGGGTAAAAGGACTTTTTACCTGAGCCCTTCCATTAGGGAGGGGCAGCGGTCCTTTTGGAGAGCTTGGTCCTCATCATGAACTCGGTCTCCAGCTCGGAAGACTTGTCGGTCATGGGTTTACCAAAAAGGTTCTCTCCTTGGTAGGGGATTTCGATCAATTTGTCCTGAACCCACTGCTCAAGGTCGGATGACAGTAGCCAAGCCATAGGCCGCTCGAGACATAAATTTGGAACATTCACGGACTGCTTTGGCCAGGTTCTTGAACCGCTGCAAGGGTTCCTTGGAGAGACCAGCTGAGAACCTGGCAAGGTCTCAGGTACATGCCCATGTACAGCTGGTAGGCCTGGAAGTAGCCAATGAGCATTAAGCCCTGGTAGCACTTTCTGCCGAAGGCATACAGGGTACGGGCCTCGCTGCCAGGGGGCATCAAGGAGTACATCTTCTGGCTTTTCAGCCGACGCATGGCCGACTCCACCACCATGGAGTTATGTGGCAGCTGTAACTTTTGGAAGCACGGGCTCCAGTGGACTCGATACATCGAGTCGAGCCATTTGCTCACCACCAGCACTGAAGCCAGTGTCTCCCACATTTGGAGCATCAGCCATTCCAGGATGGAAGGGGATGGGCACAGTGAGCGATTCCCGCAGAGGGGTCTCGTACTGGAGGATTTCCAACTCATCCGCCCGGTGGGTCCTCCTCCCACTTGGTCGGGAATGCCAGGGCCTTAGATATGTCCTTGACAAAATCAAGGAAGCCCATATCCTTGGGCATAGACCGTCGTTGAGGCTTCGAAAAGGGCGAGTCAGATAGGACATCGCAGTGGTGACAGTTATCAGGGGACTCCTCGTCCTCCGTCTCCCACTCGGAGTAGTCCATCGAGGACGTAGAAGGGCTGCTCCGCGGGCTTCAGGGCCTCCGATGCCCTGTGGCCAGTGCCTGGCAAACTTGCCAGGGATGATCGTGGTTCCGTCGAGCGGGTCTCAGATCGCGACTTTTGACTGGGGATTGACTCAAGATCAAAGGACCTCAAGGATAGTCTTGGATCGGCCTCCGGTGATGTCTTGGATGTCAAGGGCCCAGTGGTCGGGGTAGATGAACCAGTCATGCTGGACAATGCTGGACAACAGTGCCCCCTGCTTGTCCATGAAGGCAGACAAACTGGGCTCCAGGGCTGCCATTCTGGACTCCAGACCAGAAGACTCCGCAGCCTTTGGCACGGGCACCGAGGGACTCAGACCTGACGCCGGTTCCCCTGAAGGGGAATCCTTGACAATGATAGTGTCTGGGGACTGAGGCCAGTCTGCGTTCGGATCCTTCCGGGGAACCTTTGCAGGCTGCTCCTTCTCCGACGCCTCGGACAAACATCTCGGACTGTGAGACTGGGCCCGGGGAGCACCTGGCCAGTCAGAACCGTCCAAGGACGTCGCCTTCAAGGGTTTCTTCTTCTTCCTGGGTACCCTCAAGGAGACCCCCTTTCTGAGGACTCACAACAAGGCTAGGGTTCGGAGGGTTCCACCCGAGATGTCGGGGCCTCAGACGAAGCCCTGGCCTTCGGAGGCACCGGGGACTCGGGGAAAAACGTATCGTGCAGATGCTGGTGGCTCTTGAGTGCCTTACTGGACATTCTCTTGCAGAGACCGCAGGCTGACGGGTCGTGGTCTGGACCAAGGCAGCGGAAAAAGCAGTCATATGTGTCGGTCAAAGAAATAATTTTGGAGCACTGATCACACTTCTTAAAGCCACTGATAGCCATGTGGGGAAAAAAGTACCCCTGAGAGGTCAAAGACTTTCTGGGCTGCCAGTGGGAGAAAAAGGCGCGAAGACACCAGGAAGAGAAAAGAATGAAAGACTACAAAAACAGACCGAACTCGACGCAGAGAGAACGAGGTCAGTAGGTGGGAAGAGTACTGGTGTAATACCAGAGGCGAGTATGAAACTCGGAGAGAAAAAATCAACTTTTTCTGAGAACAAGCCAGGCAAACATCTGAAGGGCTCCACGGAAAAAAGGAGACTGAGCAAGATGGCACCCTTGGACGGGAAGGGGACCACGCATGTGTGATGGCATCTCCCAAAGGCTTTCTTTGAAAGCTGGGGGGATGCTTCCACGAGGGCTCCGTCGGTGCCGATGTGACCCATATGCAAGGACTGACTTCCTGCTTGTTCCTGGAGAATATTGACGTTCCACCTTTTTAGCGTGTACAATTTGTATTAATGTCTATGCTGTGACATGTGAAGTGTACAACTCTGCCTTGAATGAAATTAGGGGTGTCACAGCACCAGTTGCAGGATCCATTGACTCCAAAGTTTTTTCCACTAAAGCAGTGTCTACTTGCAGTGCATTTTCATAACTAATGATATGTCCTGCATTATGAAATAGCTGAATAAGTTCTTTGGACCATGTTGCCTGATGAAGAGTACCTGGCTGAACATAAGTTTTTGGGGGTCCAGTGCTTGCTTCCAGTGATCTTGTAAACCAGATCCTGTGCAATACTGACAGACTTGGTTTGGGTTTTAGATATCTTGTCTTCCACAACAAGCTGTTCATTGTCTTCTTGAGCAGTCTCAATTAATGTCTGCCCTCCAAACATCAGATGTAAAAAACATAGAGACACTTTCAGGAACAGCTGATATCATTTCATTTTCATTTATGACAAAGTCCTCTGTAAAGTGGATGTGCCAAAATATCAGACCTGAACCATTTCCTGGAACCAGTCTTCAACTGGCTTATATACATTTATTGGCATGTACTCTTCATCTTCATGTTCATCTACCAGGTTGTACTGTAAATTGCTGAATGTTCCAAATTTATGGGCACAAAGATTGTCTTTTCTTAATCATTATGAAGTCATAGAGGAGCTAACTTCTCTTTGAAAGATGCCCTCCTACTGATGAAAGAAGCAGGTATTTTAACATCTGCAGTCTCTGTTAATTTGCACTCTCTCTTCCATACTTCAGACAACTCCAGCACATGCGCCTTTTTAGCTGCCTGCTTTAGCTCTTGGACAAGGCACTGAATAGCAAGGTCAATAGTTACTGATTGTTCTTTAGCCTGTGAAGTCTGTCTGGTAAATGGCATAACAGTTGACATGATACTTTCCCTCAGATGCTATGAGGTCATTCACACCTGCAAGACATACACTAAGAGCGTGGTCATATTTTGATGCCTCCAGAATCTGATCACTCATTTTAAATGTGGTTACAGAAGAAAGTCTGCCTTTTGCCTGAGTATCCTGGCAAAAGATATACAGTACGAGGGTTGCTATTTATATTTCTGGCCTAATAATGAAAAAACAAATATTTATGATCGAAATTGGTTTTATTGTTTTTCAAAATATTCTCCATGAAGATCAATGCACTTTTGCATGCGTTTGAACCAATTTTCGAAGGACTTTTTCCACTCCGATTGAGGTAACTCCAAAACATGCATTTTGAATGCATCAACAGCATCTTCGGGTGTTGAAAATCGTTGACCACGTAATTTGTTTTTGATGTGCGGGAATAAAAAGAAGTCATTGGGTGCCAAATCAGGGCTGTACGGTGGATGACCCATCAATTCGATGTTTTGGCCGGTCAAAAATTCCTTTGTTTGAGCCGATGTGTGAGAGCTCGCATTGTCATGATGAAGAATTATTCGCCTCTTCTTCGACTTTTTCCGAATTTCTCCGAAGACTTCTGGTAAACAAATGGTCATGTACCATTCAGAATTGATTGTCCTACGTTGCTCTAACGGCACTGTCGCCACGTGACCGGTAATGCCGAAGAAACAGGCAACCATTTGCTTCAATGTGCTTCTTCCGCGAACAACTTTTGTTGGATTTGGCTCATCTTGGAAGACCCATACAGTCGATTGCTGTTTTGTTTCGGGCTCATATGCATAGATCCATGATTCGTCACCTGTGTAGATGTTATACACAGTCTTTGATGCACCTTGAACGTATTTTTTCAACATTTCCTCGCACCAATCTACACGAGCCTTCTTTTGAGCATTTGTCAGATTATGCGGGATCCAACGCGAACAAATCTTTTTTTACGGCCAAATGATCATGCAATATCTTATTGATGCTTGTCATACTGATGCCCAAAGATGCCTCAATCTCACAGCATGTCACATGACGATCTTGCTTTATCAGTTCACACACAGCATCGATATTTTCTGGCACAACAACCGATTTTGGACGACCCTGACTAAATTCATCCTGCAGCGAACGTCGGCCACGATTGAATTCGTTATACCAGTTTTTTATAGTGCTGTAGGATGGTGCTTTATCGCCGTATAAAAAATTAAGTTCATCGATGCACTCTTGTCTTGATAATCCATGTTGAAAGTTATGAAAAATAATCGCACGAAAATGTTCACGAGTTAATTCCATTTTTCGCCCGGGATGAATTTTTCAAGTTACTGTAAACAACAAATCGTGCTCAAATAATAAAATGCTATGAATAAAGTTATGTTCAACAATGTCAGTGTTCCAATGGAACCATTGGATGGCGCCTGGCAACACTTACTGTTGCTAAGGCCAGAAATATAAATAGCAACCCTCGTATTCTTCCCAGTTGACAGTAGCTCCAGTTGAACTTCTAGAAGTTCTAAAACAGGGGTGGCCAACTCCCATCCTCGTGCACCACAATGAATATTCATGAGGAATATTTGCACCCACTGCCTCCCATTGTATGCAAATATATATCATGAATATTCATTAAGGCCATCCTGAAACCAGGCTGGATTGTGGTGCACCAGGGCTGGAGTTGGCCACCCCTGTTCTAAAGGAAGGTCTACTGCCTGGTCCAGCATTACTTTCACTGAAGCTTAACTTAGACTCTGCTGCTTTTGACAGTCTTGATATAGCACAGTTACTTACCTGTAACAGGTGATCTCTGGGAACAGCAGGAATTAGTCCTCACATATGGGTACGTCGGAACCGACGGAGCCTGCGCGGGAAAGCTCCCCAGCTTCCCAGAAAGGAAGCTTTTGGGGCCTCCCACAGCGCATGCGCGCTGCCTTCCCGCCTTCCTGACCAACTCTCTTCAGTTCGAGTTTAAAGCTGAGACAATAGAGAGAGGAAAGGAAAGAGAGAGAGAGAGAGATACAACTCCTAGGGGAGGTGGGAGGGTTGTGAGGACTAATTCCTGCTGTTCCCAGAGATCACCTGTTACAGGTAAGTAACTGTGCTATCTCCAGGAACAAGCAGGAATGAGTCCTCACATATGGGGACTCCCTAGCTAAGATGCCGGGGAGATCCCCCTGCAAGAATTCCTCATCTTCCCATGGATCTCAGGCATCCATTCAGGGAAGGTGGGCAGGAGTTGTTTAAGAATGGAACAGGTGTCTGAGGACAGCCTGACCAAACAAGGCATCCCGGCGGGAGTCCTTGTCCAAGCAGTAATGGGCTGTGAAGGTATGAACCGAGGCCCAAGTGGCTGCTCGACAGATCTGATCGATGGATACAGAATGAAGATGAGCCATAGATGTGGCCATGGCTCTCACATTGTGAGCTGTGACATGGCCTTCCAGAGAAAGGTTCTTACTCTGGTGAGCAAAATAAATACACTGAGCAATCCAATTGGACAGTGTTCTTTTTGAGACTGGAAGTCCTAAATGAGAAGGATCAAAAGCAACAAAAAGTTGAGAAGACTTTCTATGTTGCTGTGTCCTGTGGATGTAAAAGGCAAGAGCTCTTTTACAATCTAACGTATGTAGGTTCCTCTCTGCACTAGATGCATGAGAAGCTGGAAAAAAGACAGGTAGATATACCTCTTGATTAAGATGAAAAGGTGAGACCACTTTAGGCATAAAGTGGGGATTTGTCCTAAGGACTACCTTATCATGATGGAACCTTGTATAAGGTGGATTAGCCACTAAAGCCTGCAGTTCACTGATGCGGCGAGCAGATGTGATTGCAATAAGGAAAATGACTTTCCAGGAAAGGAATTTTAAGGAGGTAATGGCTAAGGGTTCAAAGGGCGGCTTCATAAGCTGACCAAGAACTACGTTTAAGTCCCATGCCACTGGAGGAGGCCGAATGGGAGGTTTAGTTAAAGTTAGACCTCTCATGAATCTTGCAATAAGAGGATGAGAGGAAACAGATTGTCCATTGATAGGCTGAAGAGATGCTGCAATAGCACTCAAATGGACTCTTACAGAATTGGTTTTAAGTCCTGCATTGGAAAGATGCAGGAGATATTCAAGTAAAGAAGTTAAAGGTAGTGCTAGAGGGTTAAGACCTTTGTTAGCACACCAAATTGAAAATCTTTTCCATTTAAAAGCATAAGAATGCCTGGTGGAAGGTTTCCTTGATGCATGGAGGATATCCTTCACCTGTTGAGAAAGATTCAAGTCTTGAAGGTCTAGGCCTTCAGTAACCAAGCTCTGAGGTGAAGGGACTTGGGGTTTGGGTGCCACAAAGTCCCCTCCTCTTGAGACAGAAGGTCTGGAGCAGCTCCCAGATCCAGGGAGGGTGTCTGGGAGAGATGCAGAAGTAGAGGGTACCACACTTGGCGTGGCCAGCGTGGAGCTATGAGGATCATGGATCCTTGATCCCTCTGAAGTTTGAATAGAGTCTTGGGAATCAAGGGAATGGGTGGAAAGGCATATAGGAAGGCCTGACCCCAATGAAGGAGGAAGGCATCCTTGGCCTGAGCTCCCTGACACGGAATCCTGGAACAGAACCGGGGAAGTTTGGCATTGTATGGACTTGCAAAGAGGTCTATGTCCGGGGTCCCCCATTCTTGAAAGATTCTGAGTACCTGATCCATGTGCAGGGACCATTCGTGTGGCAGCAGGACTCGACTGAGTCTGTCTGCCCAAGAGTTTTGGATTCCTGGGAGGTACACTGCCAGGAGATGGATCCCATGCTCTCTGGCGAAGGTCCAGAGTTTTAGAGCTTCGTTGCAAAGCGACAGAGAGCCAGTCCCTCCTTGTTTGTTTACGTAGAACATGGCTACTTGATTGTCGGTATGAACAAGGACTGTCACGTTGATGAGGAGGGTATGAAAGACCTTGAGAGCAAGGAGAATTGCTCGCAGCTCCAAAAGGTTGATATGAAGGGTGGTTTCCTGTGGAGACCAAATGCCCTGAGTGGAGAGGTCTTGGAGATGAGCTCCCCAGCCTGTTTGGGAGGCATCTGTAGTGAGAGTTGCTTGGGGTAACACAGGTTGGAAGGGGGCCCCCAACAACAGATTTTGAGTGGATATCCACCATTGGAGAGACCAAAAAAGACGTTTTGAGGTTGCTATTTGGTCTGAGAGAGCTCCTGATGCTTGGGTCCACTGTGTGGACAAGGTCCATTGAGCTGCTCTCATATGTAGGCGAGCATAAGGCACTACATGAACTGTGGATGCCATGTGACCTAGCAGTTGTAGCATCTCTCTGGCAGTCAAGTGGCTTCTGGACTGAATTTGAGAGGCCAAGTGCACTAGACGGTTGCAACGGGCCTGAGGAAGATAGGCCCTTGCAGTGGTAGTATCTAGCCAAGCCCCGATGAACTCTAGGGATTGAGTAGGGGTGAGTTGAGACTTTGGCAGATTGATGACAAGTCCCAGATACTGCAGTATGCGTCTGGTGTGGTCCAGGGAAGTCTGAGCCTCGGACTGAGATGGAGCTCGGATGAGCCAGTCGTCCAGGTACGGGAAGACAAAGATCCCCAGAGTGCGTAGAAATGCAGCTACTATTGCCATGCATTTGGTAAATACCCTTGGAGCAGAGGCTAGACCGAAGGGGAGTACTCTGTATTGGAAATGTTTTCCATGGAACATGAACCGTAGGAATTTTCTGTGGGATGGATGGATGAGTATATGTGTGTACGCATCCTTGAGATCTAGAGAACAAAGCCAGTCCTGACTCTGTAGGTATGGAAGGAGAGTACCTAGAGAAAGCATTTTGAATTTCTCTTTGTAGAGGAATTTGTTCAATTCTCTGAGATCCAGAATGGGTCTGTATCCCCCTGTTTTCTTGGGAATCAGAAAATAGGGGGAGTAGAAACCTGACCCTTGTTGAGGAAGAGGAACCTCTTCTATTGCCCTTTGGGCGAGAAGAGTGGTCACCTCTTGGCCCAACAGGTGCAGGAGAGATGGGGGAGAATTGAATTGTCTCACCATGGTATGGGGAGGAAGGCTGGAGAAATATAGTTTGTAGCCCTCTCTGATGATAGAGAGAGTCCACGGTTCTGATGTGATTTGTTCCCATCTGGGAGCAAAATGCGCCAACCTTCCTGGAATGGTGAGAGGTTCTGACTGTTGCAGAGCCAGAAAGGGTAAGTTCTCTAGAATCAAGTCAAAAACCCTGAGGAGGTTGGGACTGCTGGATTGTAGCAGCCCTTGTGGCCTTTGTTCTGGCCTGCTTAGTTTGCTGACGCTTAGGAGCAAAGCGAACTTGGGAAGATTGCTGGCCAGTATTTGTGGAAAATCTGGTCTTTTTATAGAAAGTTTTCTTAAAAGGTTTTTTCTTGGCAGGGGTAGAGGTAGACTTAGAAAGTCTATCTAAAGCAGCATTCTCTGCATCCATTTGAGTGGCTTTGATTTGCCACTTTTTGCCAAAGAGATTTTCACCTGTACAGGGCAGATTGCCCAAGTCTTCTTGTACCCAGGGTTCCAAATCAGAGGCCTGGAGCCAAGCCAGTCTGCGAGCAGCTATTGCTATGCCAGAGGCTCTGCTTGCCCCCTCAAAAGAGTCAAAGGCTGCTCTGTTGGAGAACTTGGAAACATCTTGAGTGTGCTTTAGCAAAAGAAGGAATTCCTCCTGTTTATCCTCTGGGATAAAGGGAAGAAATTGACGTATCTTTAATGCAATCTCTTTCAAAAACATGCCCATATAAAGGCTGTATGAATTGATTCTGGCAATAAGCATGCTAGCTTGGAAGATTTTTCTCCCAAAAGCATCCAGAGTCCTACATTCTCTTCCTGGAGGGGTAGAAGAGTGTCTTTTGGTACTCTTTATCTTTTTCATAGCAGACTTCACCACAATAGAGTGGTGAGGAAGCTGAGTTTTTTGAAAACCAGGAGGAGGAGGAACCCGATACATGGTGTCCAAACGTCGAGAATGTGGAGATAGGGTAAGAGGAGCCTCCCACAAATCCATCATGTGTTCTTGAAGAATTTCATGTATGGGTAAGGTGGCTGCCTCTTTAGGAACCTTAGAGTATCCTAAAATATCTAATTTTTTTGCTCTAGGTTCCTTTTCTGAGGATACAGATATGGAGAGTCCTTTAGCTACTTCAATAATGAAGTCTTGAAAGGACAAATCCTCTGGAGGAGACATTCTCCATTTTGGAGAAGAGGGCTCCTCAGGAAGAGTGAAAGAGACGTCAGCAGAATCATCTGAGGTATTCAAAGTATCGTCTATTTGCTTCCAGAGATCGATACGCGTACCAATCGGTACCGACATCGGGCATACCGGGTATCGGAGTGGTACCAAAGAAAGCTCCGGAACCGGAGACCGGAACCGGCATGCTACTGGAAGTAGATGCTCTGGGTACCGGTATCGGTTGCGGTACCGGAATCGGAGTCGGAACCGATTGTCGCGGTACCGATGGCGGTGCAGCATTAATGAAAGTCAGTAAGGCCTGCTGCATGGATTGTACCGTAGTACCCATAGCCGCCATAACTGCCTGGAAGTCGGTACCGGTGTTAGCCGGTACCCCAGAGCAGTCTAACAGGAGATCGGTCGAGGCCGTGCCATCGATGTCTACCTGTAACCCCATAGGAGGAGCTTTGGAAGCCGGAGCTTCCCGCCAGGGTTGTTTGGCTGGGGCAGGGTCCTCAGGGTCAATTGCAAGGGCCTCTCGCTGCTTAGAGGGAGATTTGCCTTTTGAGGACTTGCCCGAAGAATGTTTGGTTACCTGAGATCCATCAGGAGAAGAAGACCTGGAGGATGTTGATGCTGGAGTATCGGTAGAAAACAGCATATGAAATTTAGCTGCTCTGTTCTGTAAGCCCCTTTTGGACATCAGAGAGCAGGATGGACAATCCGGAATGGAATGGTCAGGACCCAAACATTTAAGACACCACTCATGGGTGTCTGTAACTGAAATAGTACCGGTACACTTAGTGCATTTTTTAAAACCAGAAGCTGGTTTTTCCATGAGGGAGACCTGAGAAGGCCTAGAGGCCTCACAGAAAAAATACACCAAGTGTAGGAAAAAGTAATATTTTTTTTTTTTTTTAAATAAACGAAAAAAGGACCGGCGGTACCGGTCTGGAATCGGGGAAGGCAGACACGCGGTCAAAGAAACAAATTAAAATAACAATTTCTTCAGCGGTGACAGGAACACGACCTGCTGGCTCCGCGGAAAAAGAAGAACTGAAGAGAGTTGGTCAGGAAGGTGGGAAGGCAGCGCGCATGTGCTGTGGGAAGCCCCAAAAGCTTCCTTTCTGGGAAGCTGGGGAGCTTTCCCGCGCAGGCTCCGTCGGTTCCGACGTACCCATATGTGAGGACTCATTCCTGCTTGTTCCTGGAGATATGAATTTTACTTGTAAATGTAGCATAGCGGGATTTGTGCCAAACCATGGAATTCTGTTTATCATCAAATACTGAAGTAATTCTGTCAATTCCAAATCTGTTTGGGTCTTGAAAACATTTTTTTGAATGTGCAGCATCTAATAGTGATGAAAACCCTTTTTCAGTGGCAGACAACAGTTTATCTTTCTTGTCTTCTTGGCAAATAATACAGTTTGGATGCAGGTCTTTGCCTTTTTAAACTACATGCTGCCTCCATTATTGTTCTTTCTTGCTAATCTACCCAGTACATAAGCAAAAAATATAGTTTGATACAACGCATAAATTCAGTATTATTACACAAAGTCAGTAATACTCTGTATATTGCATTTCCTACAAATAACTACACTTGTTGGGCACTATTTGAATACAATCACTTTCAAAATAAAATATCAACTATCAAATAGTCTTGTTAAATTTGGATAAAAACAAGCTACTGTCCACATAAGTTCACAAACAGTAGAACAGATAAGTTGCGAGGATTCAAAGGGTGGATGGACAAACAACTACCAAAAACATAATTTTACAACCCTAAGATACTGTAGACAAAAAAATGGATGCATTTGGACTCCATGCTGATTTCTTAGATTAACTTAGTTCAGTTTAGGATGTTTAATTGCTGCAAATCATGTTTTCAGTCGGTCATTTTATTTTTCTGCAATTTGCAACTTGATATGCTTTGGCAGACAGCAGAAATGGATTCAGTACACCCAAATTGTGTAAAAACAGTTATCTGCCTACTTTTAATAGAAAATGCCATATGGTGTAAGAAATCTCCAAAAACTGACTAGTCTAAATGGAGTGTTGCACAAGTAATTTCATGCAAAATTGCTTTTCAAAAATGTGGCATTTATAATTATGATGATGCTAGTTCTAATTAATATCAGAGAAAATAAAGCTGGAGAAAATGAAGCCTTCTTCACTATTCTCTTTGAATGATTCTTATTTGAACCTCACATAAGCATCCCAACAAATATGCATGTGGGAATTAATTTCATAACAAGGTGCATAAGTGAAAAGTCCAAAAAGGTATCTATTTTATATGGCAACATAGGAGATTATGTACCCCTATAAAACAGGCTCTCAGAACTACCCCTAATAAATACACAAATGCTCTAGAACAAATTTACACCTGCGCCAAAGGTACGTGTTTATGCACATTTTATAAAATATCCACCCCCTCCACTACAGCAAACTGCTGTCAATGTGCATACTTACGTGCATATATTCAGCTGCGCAATTTAAGAGCCCTTTTCCATGTAAAAACATGTTTTACATATCTAAAATGTTTTATCAAATTGTCTCATAAATCAATGATTGTACAAGTGTGTACAAGCTATTTGCATGCACAAAGATTTTTTTAGGTGCCCAGACAAACCGAATAAACCATGACGAATGCTGATCCCTACTACTGTGCTAATCAAAGTCAACTAAATGGCACAAGCTTTCTGCAGTGATTACTCTTGTGAACAATTTGAGCTTTGAGCAACAAAGCAGCAGCTTATAAACCTGAAATAAGCAAAGTTTATATTTTGGGAAATCATTATTTGACAAGGCCACTCTCAGTGAGCCCGATCTTGCTGGATCTCAGAAGCTCAACAGGGTTAGGCCTTTGATGGAAGAGCACCTTGGAAGACTAAGTGCTGTAGACTTACTGGGTGGAAGAAAGGCTTGGTAATCTACTTCCTATCACACCTTGCCATGAAAACCCAGGGGATAGTCACAACTATGCACAGGGTCGCCAAGAGTTGGCACCATCTTGATGGCACACCAGAACAAGAAATCCAGAAAAACTATCAGATCATGACAAGGTATGAAGTAGTACATACGGTGTTGTGAACAGGCAAATCTGATTCAAACTTTATTTTGCTTTTATCTGTTTGCTTTCTACTACTCAAAAAAAAAAACTGCTGCTCTTCTGCAATAGGGACTAAGATTCCTCATTAAAGCATGAGGCTTAAAACCTCTGCTGGCATCAGTTGTACTAGAATTAATGAATACATTAATGGAATCAATTTTTTAAAAGCATTGCTGGAAGCATTTTCACTACATTTTAGAAAGTATTTTCTCAGTGTTAATGCTCTTATCCATGCTTATGCAGTCATTACGAAGTAACTCTCTTCAGATTGCTGCCTCAGGAGGATTCTGGAACATTTTTGATGGTGGAGGACGCAACATTCCAAAAAGAGCAGACATACTTCCTACCACATAGCACATTTATTCTTAGGCTAATAATCTTGTTTTTCTAACTAAGATTACCAAGTCCTTTCTCCCCCCACTTTCAAGGTGAGGGGAAGGGGGACAATTTTATCACAAAAATCTAATAATTTAGGGTACCCAGCTATACCACAGTTTAGTGAATGCCAATCAATAATCCCATTAACCTGGGTGGAGACCTCTAGCACCCTTCTACCTGTTTGGTGCCACTCCAGTCGTTTTGTGGTTTGAATTGTGTGGGGATGGAAGCTACCTTAAGACTATGGAGCCTTGTATGGATCAAATTGTGAGATGGCTGGAGTGGGACCAGGTCAGAAGAGGGATCTTAGAGCTCTTTCCAAGCAGGTTAATAGCAATATTGATACCAGATGAAAGCTCATTTGCTTATAAACTGATGTATTTCTGCCAACCACAACTATACGCTTATCACATCTAACCCTTTTTCTTCTTCCTGCCCAAACATTAACCTAAGCCCTTAGTAAACAGGGCAATAACATTTTGGAATCTACACTTGCTTTTGGATGATAAAAACATTAGGACACTTTAGTGACAACAGGCAGGTACATCTAACATTGAATCATTATCCAGACATGCGCAAAAAAGATTTCAATATGATGGAGAACACCATCATTTCAACCTCCTGTTGAACAGGAGGCTAGCAAAGTATATGGAAGACAGGCAAGCTTGTACAAGATTATTCCATTTGATCGTATTATGACAAAACAACTTAATGCATACATATACACATACAGTAGTTTTAATTTGTACAATCCATCTACATTGAGAGGAATAAATTTTTCTTTGTTCAGTTGTTGACATATATAATACAAAGACGTTAGGAGTGCTTTTTCTTTCTTTCTTTTTCTCCTTCTCCCTATTCCTCTGCAAGTACTGTCTTGTAAGTATTTAAAGTCTTACGTTTTTACCTTGCCTGAGTTTTACTAGGGCACTTATTTTATTTATTTATTTATTAAACTTCTTTTCTAAACCGTCTTTCTATGAGTCGACGGTTTAGAGATAACCTCAGGGCCAGCCCATCCACTAGGCGAGCTAGGTGGCTGTCTCGGATGGGCAAAAGCAGCGGCACACATAACCGGCTGTGACTCACCCCCCCAGCTGCTGCCAATTCTGTTTGGGGGGAGGCGGGCAGCGGTTGCTTTTTAATGCCATTTTCTTGCCTGCAGCAGGCCATGTATGCTGAAGGACATGGCCTGCTGCAGGCAAGAAAGCGGTAGCAAAAAGCTGCCACTTTTTGAAATACTGCGCAGCCTGCCTCCCCCTTCAAGACGGAATCGGTGGCAGCTGGGGGGGGGGTGGGTGGCAGCGGGAGCAGCAGATGGGGGGGGGGGCGGCGAGGCCGGGGTTTCTGCCTAGGATGGTGGAAACCCTTGGGCAGGCCCTGGGTGACATACTGCTTTGAACATGAATGAAAAGTAACAAAGGTGTGCTTATATTTAACAATAAGTAAAGAAGTAACAATAAATAAAAAGGGGGGTTGATGAGGGTATGCAAGGGGAAGATAGTTGTGTGAATGTTAACTATGTACAAGGGTAACTATGCATTCTGGTGGAATCTGCCTGCTTTCACTTACTTCTATCTATCTATTTAACATTTATATAGCGCTTCAAATGTACGAAGCGCTGTACATACATGAAGAAGAGACAGTCCCTGCTCATCAGAGCTCACAATCTAGTCTAGAAGATCACAAAATACAAATATAATCAAGTAAGACAAAGTATACAATAACAAGAAGAGCAAAAACAAGAATCAAGAACAGAAAGCAATAGAGAAGAGATGGGTTTTCAATCTGGACTTGAAGAGGTCCAGAGAGGGCGCATTGCACACAGACAGAGGTAGATTGTTCCAGGCAAAGGGTGCAGCCAGGTGAAAGGAGTGAAGTCTAGAATTAGCAGTACGAGTGGAGGGCATAGATAGACAAAGGCTGTTCGAAGAGCGAAGAACGCGAGAGGGGATGTAAGGAGAGATAAGAGATGATAGGTAGTGGGGGGCTGAAGAGTGAATGCATTTATAGGTCAAGAGGAGGAGTTTGAATTGGATCCGGAAGCGGATGGGAAGCCAACGAAGGGACTTGAGAAGAGGAGTGATATGGGAAAAGCGATGCTGACGGAAAATTAGTCGAGCAGCAGAATGTTGAATTGATTGAAGGGGAAAGAGATGGTTTGCGGGAAGGCCAGCAAGGAGAATATTGCAGTAATCAAGACGGAAGGTGATTAAGGAGTAGACAATCATTTTAGTAGTGTCATCCGAAAGGAAGGGGCAAATTTTGTTGATGTTATAAAGGAAGAAACGGCAAGTCTTAGCTACGAGCTGGATATGATTGGAGAAAGAGAGAGAGGAGTCAAAGATAACACCCAGGTTACGGGCCGAAGAGACAGGAAGGATTAAAAGAGTTATCCACAGAGACTGAGAAAGGGGGTAGAGGAGGGGAGGCATTGGGGGGAAAGATAAGGAGTTCAGTCTTAGCCATATTTAATTTCAAGGGGCGGTGAGACATCCAAGTAGCAATGTCTGAAAGGCAAACAGTGATCTTGTCATGGATTGCTGGAGAAATATCAGGCGAAGAGAGGTAGATTTGAGAGTCATCAGCATAGAGATGGTAATGAAAGCCATGGGAAGAGATAAAGAGCACCAAGAGATTGGGTATAGAGAGAGAAGAGGAGCGGTCCCAGGACAGAACCCTGGGGAACACCAACTGGGAGCGGGGTGGCAGAGGAGGAGGAGCCACCAGAACACACACTAAAAGAGCGATGGGAGAGATAAGAGGAGAATCAAGACAGTACAGAGCCTCTAAAGCCGAGTGATGACAGGGTGGTAAGAAGAAGGTTGTGGTCAACAGTGTCAAAAGCAGCAGAAAGATCAAGAAGGATGAGGACAGAATAAAGACCTTTGGATTTTGCTAGGAATAAGTCATTTGATACTTTAGTGAGAGCTGTTTCAGTGGAGTGCAAGGGATGGAAGCCGGACTGTAAAGGATCAAGAAGGGCACGAGACAAAAGGAAATCGAGACAGCAAATGTGGACAGCACGCTCAAGTAGTTTAGAGATAAAGGGAAGGAGAGAGATGGGTCAATAGTTTCTTACTTGCATTCAGCACTTGCCCCACCCCTCCCCCTGCTGGGGTTTTGTTCAGAAGCTTTCCTCTATGAGCACATGAGCTGCTGATTCTCCATTTGCTGCTGGTTCCTGCTTGGGAGAGCACCCTCAATTCCTGCCTCATCCAACTTTGTATGCTCTCTTCAGGCATTTTCCTGTGCCTGACTAAAATCTAGCTTGTTTATTGTTCTGTCTCTATTTCTGTTTTGTCAGTGTGTCTCCTATCATCTATCTGTCCTTTACCCAGCTCCTGCCCTCTGCAGCGCTGTGTCTCCCTCTCAACACTTTACTACAGTTGAGGTCAACATTATTGGCACCCTTGCATTTTAGGTATGTTATGAACAATATCTTGAGAAATAACTGGAACTCCAACTGTATATAATCATAATATTTTAATAGTAGTTTCAAAGGTATACAACAAAAAAAGACGTAGTAATTTTTGAGAAAAAAACTAAATATGAACTGGACAGGATTAATGGAACCCTTCACTAATATTTGGTTGCACAACCCTTGGCAGTGATGACAGCCTCCAAACGTTTCTTGTAGCCACCTATAGGTTTCATACATCTGTCTGCTGGTAGTTTCTCCCACTCTTCAACTGTGAATTGTTCCAGCTCATAAATGTTTCCAGGATTCCTTTTACCGATGGCAGATTTCAGCTCTTTCCAAAGATTCTTGATTGGATCAAGATCAAGGCTCATTGCTGGCCACTTTAAAACAGTACAATTTTTCCTTTCCAACCATTTTTTTATCATTGTAAACCGCACTGTATGCGCTGCCAAGTACGGTATTATCAAGAATAAACCATAAAACTTATCTTTTGAGTCATTGTCCTGTTGGAGGACTCATGACCTTCGACCCAGACAGCATATTTTGCTCCAAAATACCTTGGTGGTAGTCTGACTTCATGATTCCTTTAATACATTCCAGGCCTCCAGTTCCTGAGGCAGTAAAACAGCCCCACAACATTATGGAGCCTCCACCATATTTAACTGTAGCAAGGGTATTTTTTTCCTTATAAGCTTAATTTCTTTGCCTGTAAATGTATCGCTGATTTGCATTGCCAAAGAGCTCAAGTTTGGTTACATCTGCCCACAGAACATTTTCCCAGAACGAATATGATTTCTCAAGGTGGGCTTGGGCAAAGTTCAGGCATGCCTTTTTATGCCTGTCTTTGAGCAGTGGGGTCCTCCTTTGCCTTCACCCATGAAGTCCTTCTTTGTTTAGTGCATGACGAATGGTGCAGGTTGAAGCCACCACTCCAGATTGCTCCAAGTTTGCCTTAAGCTCTTTGAATATTGTACGTAGTATTTTTCCAACAGTTCACACTAACCTTCGAAGACCTCTAGGATTAATTTTCCTCCTCCCACCACGTCCTGGGAGGTTCTTGACAGTTCCATGAGTAGAAAACTTCGTAATAACATTGTGAACTGTAGACGCAGGAATCCCAAGGTCTTTGGAGATGGCCTTATACACCTTTGAAATTTGATGATAATGGCTTTTCTGATGGACTCAGGCAGCTCTCATCTTCATCATTGTGAAAATAGAACAGGGAGTGAATGTGACTATTTTAAATATTACAGTCATAATTCATTGGTTGATTCAAGTCAAGTGAGCACTGAATTGATCACAGGTGCATATAATGTTACTGTAATGGGAATGTGGTTCTTCTGTTCAAACTGCTTTCAATTTTTTTTATAAGGGTGCCAATAATCATGTCCTTCAAGAAATCCCGTGATTTATGTTGAAATTAATGTAGGAATATTTCCTCATGGCAAATAGTCCAACATTAATTTCAACATAAATTTACTTTAGTTTTGATATAAATGATCATGGGATTTTTTTTGAAGGGGTTTGATTTTAGATTTTCACCTCTTTAGTGGTTTTTTGTTAAATAATCATGTCCTGGCAATGTCCCAGTTTTTATACTATTTCCTACTGTTTCCTGTTTTTAATTGATCTTGTTTTATTTGATTCTTTTGTGTGTCAAATATGTGTGCATATATAGTCAAAGCTATTTTACTGGCCACTTTTTTTAAGGAGTTATTGGACATTAAGGGGTTGAACTGCAAGGGTGTCAATAATGTTGACCGCAACCGTACCCATTCACCCATCTCTCAGCCCACCCACCCCTGGCCTCTTTCATAGCCTTCTTCTACTCATTGATGCAATTACTCAGGTGCACCTGAAACCACCAGGACTTTCTCCCCCTTCTCCACCTGTATCTCCTTTGATTTGTATTCTCTCCTCCTCTCCCTCTCCTATGGCTCCACGTCACTTTGTTCTTGATGCTAACTCTCCCTAATCTTTTCCATTCATCCCACAGTTCCATGGCTCTACTCACTACCTTACTGTTCCCACCTCCCCTATTTTGTTGTCTACCTTATCATCTGCCCTTGAGCTTCACCTTTTTCTTCCTCTCATTCAGCCATCTCCACTCTCACTGAGAGAATCTCACCCTCGCTTCTGTCCTGCAGCCTCCTCTTTTCTCCGTTCACTCCTACACCTTCTCCTTCTATCATTTCGAGATGTCAACTCCAACCCTGGCACCACTAGACTTTTTTCACAAATCCCAGAGCAGGTCAATGCATAACCTTTCTAACCAAGAGGCATCCGACATCAAAGCGTGAGCTGATTGTGTCACTCATTGCAGCTTGGAACCGCGTTGTCACCAACGATCACCTTGTCAGACTGGTTCATTCAATGCCGACAAGGTGCAGTCAGGTGATCAAGAACAAAGGGTGGCCCATCAAATACTGAGCCATCACTGACACATAAAAACGGCCTTTTTCAAGGCCACATACATTAATTTGAAGGAAACCTGGTGTGCGTCCATACTATTTTAAAGCATACTTACAATAATATATCATTGGCCAACTATGGACATTACGTGATTTTCACAGAAAATCTATCAACAGGACAACTATGGGGAACAAACTCAGAAAATAAGGGACAAACCAATACTAAATGTTGGCCCTAATAGCCAAATCTATCACTTATCATGAGATACACAGAAAAAGCCACTGGGAGGAAAAAGATATAAGGTCACGAATTTGAAAAAACGTCAAATTTACAAGTGATTCCAGACTTTTGCACACCACTGTACCCTTGCTGACTACCTACATTTCAAATTCATGCTAACCTCTTTAAAATTAATGATAGCTCTCACCAAGTAAGAGTACTCTGTCCATCTGACTTTTTCACTCTGACCCTCGCCGTCTTTTTGCTACGCTCAATTCTCTCCTCAAAGTTCCAGATCTCCCCAGCCTTCATTGTCTGCCTACTTCCATAACAAAATCCAGATGATTAGCCTTGAATTCTCAGCAGGGTCACCTCCACCTCATTTTCCCCCTCTTCAACCTCAAATCCTTCTTTTGCCCTTTCTTCCTTTTCTGAAATCACTGAGGAGGAAACTGCAAATCTTCTCTCCTCCTCCAAACTGACTACCTGCTCCTCTGATCCCATCCCCATCCATCTACTAAGTTCTATCTCTTCCACTGTCATCCCTTCCATCTGTCATATCCTTAACCTATCGCTTTCCACTGCAACTGTTCCTATGGCCTTCAAACATGCTGTGGTTACAATTCTCCTCAAAAAGCCTTCTCTAGATTCTACCTGTCCATCCAGTTATTGACCTATCTCTCTCCTCCTTTTTGCTTCTAAAATACTTGAATGAGTGGTTCACCACCACTGTCTTGGCGTTATATCCTCTCAAGACTTTCTGGAGCCACTGCAATTTGGCTTTCGTTCTCTACATTCCACAGAAATGACTTTTTCCTTGTCAAATCCAAAAGTCTCTACGCGATTCTCATCCTTTTTGACCTTTCTGCTGCATTTGACACTGTCGATCACCACCTTCTCCTTGATACTCTATCCTCACTTGGATTTAGGGGCTCTGTTCTGCCCTGGTTTTCTTCTTATCTCTCCCATCGCACTTTTAGTGTATGTTCTGGTGGTTCCTCCTCTACTGCCATCCCGCTTTCAGTTGGTGTACCTCAGGGCTCTGTCTTAGGACATCTCCTTTTCTCTCTCTACACTCAGTCCCTTGGTGCACTTATTTCCTCCCATGTTTTCAGTATCATCTTTATGCAGATGACTCTAAGATCTACCTTTCTGTGCCTGAAGTCTCTCCAGGAATCCAGGCCCAGATCTCTGCCTGCTTATCTGACACTGCTGCCTGGATGTCTCATCACCATCTGAAACTGAACATGGCCAAAACTGAGCTCCTTATCTTTCCTCCCCCTTCTTTGCTTCTCCCCCCTTCTTTGCTTCTCTATTTATGTGGATAACACTATACTCTTCCCTGTTTCCTCAGCTTGCAACCCTTGGGGTCACCTTTGACTCTACTCTCTCTTTCTCTGCACACATCCAACATGTAGCTAAAACCTGTCGCTTCTTTCTTTATAACATTGACAAAATTTTTCCCTTTCTTTCTACACACTTATCCACTCTTTAATCACACTAAGACACTTATCCACTCTTTAATCACCTCCTGTTTAGCTATTACAATCTCCTCCTTGCTGGTCTCCCTCTAAATCATCTCTCTCCCCTTCAATCTGTTCAAATCTTAACTGTGCAGCAAATCTTCCACTAGCCTCAGTATGCTCATAGAACCCTTCTTCTCAAGCCGCTTCATTGGCTCCCTATTCATTTCCATATCCAGTTCAAACTTCTCTACTGACCTATAAGTGCACTCATTCTGCTGCTCTTCACTACCTTTCCTCTCTTATCTCTCCCTACACCCCTCCTCGGGAACTCTGCTTTTTTGGCAGATCCCTTCTGTATCTGTGCCCTTCTCTTCTACTGCCAACTCCAGACTTTGATCCTTCCACCTTGCTGCTCCTTATGCCTGGAACAAACTACCCGAGTCTGCGTGGCAGGATTTATCTCTGGCACTTTTCAAATCCAGGCTGAAAACTCACCGCGACTGCCTTTGGATCCTGATCTGCTTAGTCTCATATATGTCTCCTTACCATTCCCCTAGATATATCCTTGTCCTCTGCTGTTGTGTTGTCTGTCTTGACTAGATTGTAAGCTCTGATGAGCAGGGACCTCCTTTTACATGTGTCTATACAGCACTGTGTATACCTTATAGCACTCTCCGTTATCTAGGAGTTACCTTGGACTCTGCTCTCTCATTTCATGAATATATTTCACTCCTTGTTCGGCGTTCGTTTCTGTCCTTCAGGCAAATTCGCGCTCTCTGCCCTTTTCTAGATGTTCCATCCGTCACCACTCTTCTCATAACCTTAGTAATGTCCCGCCTCAACTATTGTAATTCCGTTCTGTCTGGTCTCCCTCAATTCCAGATCTGCCGTCTCCAATTGATCCAAAATATCGCTGCCCAAATTATCTCTCATGCCACTTGCTATGATCACATCACCCCACTGCTTATCGATCTTCATTGGCTCCCCATCTTCCACTGCATACACTTCAAGATACTCACTACAATCCATAAAGCTATCTTTGTGCAGATCTCCCAATATTTATCTGACCTTCTCCAATTTCATATTCCCTCTCGCAGTCTCCATTCAGTTCACATCAATCACCTGCATCTCTCTTCCCCCTCACGTGCCCACCTCAAATCCATTCACCACTCCGTTTTCTGTTAAGTGAGAGTTAAGTGGCTTGTGCAAGGCCACAAGAAGTGCCTATGGGACTAGAAACCCCAGTCCCTTCGGCCTGAGATTGCTGTCCCCAGGTGGGAATTGAACCCCCGGTCCTCTGGCCTAAGATACCTTGTCCTAACCACTAGGCCACTCCTCCCTCCAATGTTGGGAAAAACATATTGAGTTATAAAACCTCTTAAAATTAGACCTTACCTGCTAATTGTCTTTCCTTGAGTCCCTCCAGGCCAGTCCAGTACGCATGGGTTTTCTCCACTCACCAGTAGCTGAGGATTGAATATGACAGAGTTCTGATGTCAGCTTAGAAGAGCTCCCTCTTCAGTTCCAGAATCTAGTCTTTCACTGACAAAGCAGACTCGACCGATGTACCCCTGGCACTAAGTCATGCTCTACTGGCCCAAATAGCCTTGGTCGGAACTAATGTTCCCAAAAAGGAATACTTAAGAAACTAAGGCAAGCAACGCACAGCTATGTATAGATTTACTTAAAAGAAAATGATACATCTTACCGACCATCCATCCCAAAGAGAACCCACCAAAAAAATAAGGGGCACCTGTAGAATGCTGCATTTGTGCTCACTGTATCAAAGACTCCTCCAAGCAACATGGACTTGCTGTGCCAGCAACTGCACACATAAGAACTCCTATTAATCGGGCAGGTCCTGGACTGGCCTGGAGGGAATCAAGGAAAGACAATTAGCAGGTAAGGTCTAATTTCATCTTCCTAATCGTCTCTCTAGGCCAGTCCAGTTCAGTCTGCATGGGGCATACCAGAGCAGTGTCTAAGAATGGAAGGGACCCGCGAGTCCTGTTTGGAGCACTGAAGCCCCAAAATGCACATCCTGCATAGCTTGAACATCCAGATGACAGTGTCTTGTAAAGGTATGCAGCAACGCCCAAGTCGCCGCCCAGCAGATGTCCGCCGGGGGCACCAGACTGTGCTTTGCCCAGAAAGCCATTTTCGATCTAGTAGAATGGGCTCTGAGTCCGGACGGTACCACCTGCCCATAACTGTTATAAGCTACTGAGATGGTCTGTTTCACCCAATGTGCTATAGATGCCTTAGCCCTTCTGGGGACATCTGGAAAACATGAACAAATGCTCTGACTTACGGAAGAGCTCCATGCATTTAAGATACCATCGTAACACCCTGTGCAGATCTAACAGATGACGCTGCGGATTCACCATGCATGGCACACTGACAGGGAAACCGCTTGATTCAAATGGAAGCGTGAGACCTCTTTAGGAAGAAAAGATAGCACTGGTTGTAGTACCACCTTCTCAGCGGTAAAATGGCTCCCTACAGGACAGGGCCTGCAACTCCAAAATCTGCTGGGCTGAACAAATCGCCACCAGAACCACCACCTTCAACATTAGGTCCTGCAGAGAAATGCTCAAAAGTGTCTCAAATGGTGCCTCCGACAACGTAGACAGGATTAAGTTAAGGTTCTATGGAGGCACTACTATGCGAAAGTGAGACCGCACCTATTTCACTAACTTAAGGAACCGGACCACATCTGGATGACCCCCCAAGGACTGTCCCCGCACTTGCCCCTGTAGCAAGAGAGGGCAGCCAGCTGAACTTTCAATGAATTCAGAGCTAGAAACCTCTCTAGTCCATGCTGTAAAAACAAGAGGATGTCAGACAAAGAACAGGAGAATGGGTAAATGTCTGTTGGGAACACCAATCCTCAAAGACTCCGCAGACCTGTACATAAGCCAGCGACATTGAACTCTTCTGGGCCTTCAACATGGTTTCTATGACCGCTGAGGCATAACCTCTCCGCTGCAAGTGTGCCCGCTCAAGAGCCAAGCTGTAAGCGCGAACTGATCCACTTGTGGCACCAGAATGGGCCCCTGTGAGAGTAGGTTGATTCTGTCGGGCAGCATCCAAGGCTGGTCTATCAGAAGATGAATCAAGTCCTCATACCAAGGTCTCCATGGCCAATCCAGAGTGATCAGGATTACTGGCCCATTGTGAGCCCCGATCCGCTGCAGAGTGTGACCGATGAGCGCCCATGGAGAAAAGACAGAGCAGCGCTTCCTCGGGCCAATGTTCAGCCAGTGCATTGAGCCCTTCTGACATGTGTTCCCTGCATCGGCTTAAAAACAGCTCACCTTGGCGTTGACCAGAGATACCATGAGATCCATCACTGGCACCCCCCAGCAGACTGTGATGTTGTGATAAACTGCTGCATTCAACTCCCATTCTCCTGGCTCCAACTGGTGTCAACTGAGGAAATCCACCTGCACATTCTCCTTCCCAGCCACATGTGCTGTGGAAAGCAACATCAAATGCTCCTCTGCCCTCTCCAAGAGGTGCCAAATCTCTTCCACCAGGGTTGCACAGCCTGTGCCCCCTGCTGATTGATGTACGCCACAATAGTCACATTGTCCGAATACACCCACACTGCTTTGTAGGCTATCTAGAGATAGAAGAACAGGAGAGCTAAAGTCACTGCTCTCATCTCCAGTCAACTGATGGACCACGAGCTTTCCTGAAGGGATCACTGGCCTTGTGTAAGCTGCAACAGACAATGTGCCCCCCCCCCCAACCAGGTGAGGCTGGCATCCATTGATACCATTATCCATTGTGGTGGCTCCAAACGGACACCGGCTGTCAGACGCTTGGTCTGCCTCCACCAGGCCGGACTCCCTGCACACCTCGTCCAGACATTCCAGCCTCTGGAACAAGGGGTGATGCTGCGAAGACCATCATGAGAACAACGCCTGCTGTAGTGGCCTCATATGCGCTCTGGCCTAGGGCACAAGATCCAATGCTACCACCATCGAGCCCAGCAACTGGAGATAATACCTTGCCGTAGGAGCCCTCATATTCAGGAACCTCTGGGCTTGCCCCTGAATCTTCCATACCTTGTCCTCCAGAAGGGAGACTAAACCTGCCTCCGTATTGAACAATGCTCCCAAGTAAACTAGCTGCTGGGCTGGCTGCAGTGGACTCGAGTGGATTGATTATTCAGCCCAGACCCTGAAGGAACTCCACCACCCTCTGCATAGCAGTGAGGCCTTCGGCTGTGGATTTTGCTCTGATTAACCAGCTGTCCAAATAGGGATGCACCAGAATGCCTTTTTTGTGCAAGGTTGCTGCCACCACCACCATGACCTTGGTGAAGGTGCAGGGAGTGGTTGCTAGGCCAAAGGGCAGCGCGCGGAATTGAAAATGCCCCATAGGCACCACAAATCACAGGAAGCATTAATGTTCTGGCTTTATAGGATTATGTAAATAGGCTTCTGTGAGATCCAGAGCAGACAGGAACTTGCCCTGCCACAGTGCCAAAATGACCGAGAGCAATGTTTCCATCTGGAAATGTGGCACCCACAGGGTGCAATTCACATGCTTGAGATCAAGAATGGGCTGAAAAGCATCCTCCTTCTTAGGCACCACAAAAATAAATGGAGTATCGACCTAAGGCACACTGGTCTTGAGACACCGGGACCACCGCCTATAGGGATAATAGCCGTTCCAGCATTTCCTGGACCGCTCTCACATTCTCTGAGGCCTTGCAGGGTGAAGCTATGAAGGCATCGGACAGGGGTCATGCAAACTCCAGGGCATACCCCTCTTGTATAATCTCCAGAACCCATTGTTCAGTTGTGATAGAGGCCCAAATGGAATAAAACTGCTTAAGCCGACCGCCGATTGGTATGCTGTCTGTCTAGGCCGTCCTGGCATCTTTGGGGCTTTTTGGCAGGGATTTGCGGGGCGGAGTAGGAACCTCTACCGGAACACCTATAACCCTAAAAGGGCTTCCACCTTACTCCATAATGTCCCCTTTGATAAGAGAGTGAAGCAGTTTGCCCAGAACCTGCGAAAATCTCAAGGCTTACCTCGCTGGGGGTCGCCCTGCTTTGGGCCTTTAGGTTTATCTTCCAGCAGCCTGCCTCTCTTAGAATCTCCTAGATCTTTGATTAACTTATCCAGCACCTCACCAAACAGTAACTTGCCTTTCAGAGAAAGTTTACTGAGTCTGGCCTTAGAGGAAGCATTCGCAAAAAATGGCGAGCCGCAATGATTGAAGCGATAGTCTTAGAGGTTACTTAAATAGGTAGAAGCTGACTCCCGATTAGCCCCGTCCGAAGTCTCCTGCCCCTCTTGATCAGGTGGCGCTAACCCCTGGATCCAGCGAATGGACGTCCGGGAAACATGCCTCACAAATAGCAAGCTGCAGTGTCAAGGCACCGATATCAAATGCCTGTTTGAGCAAGGACCCCAGCTTACGATCCTAGAGATCCTTTAGAGCTGCTCCACCCTCTACCAGAATAGTGGTCTTCTTGGTCACCACTGAGACCAAGGCATCCACCTTAGGCATCCAGAGTAGGTCCCTGTCATCTTGTGGGAAAGGGTACAACCGACCCATTGCCCTGCTGCCTCTCAGCGTAGCATCTGGAAACTCCCATTTGGAATCAATAATTTTTCTGATCATTCTATGTACTGGAAAACAAATCTGGGCCCCCTTAAAACCCTGTAGCAAGGGGTCCTCCAGAGGCTCCTCTGCCACTGCGGGTGGGAGCACAATATTCAGGGCCGCCAAAGATTGTTTAATTAGGGCTGACAGCTCCTCTCTATGGAACACTCGAACCACATTTGGATCCTCTCCTGAAGGACTCTCACCCTATTTGAGCATAGAGCCCCCTGTCTCTCCCCAGAGATCCAAAGGGCCCTCTCCGAGCTCCTCAGAAGTCTGCAATGGTGGAGAATCTTGACCCAGTCAGGTATCAGGATCATCTCACGCCTTCTTCACTGAAGGTGACCCCTCCTCTGGGCCATCCTTCTGCAGGGTATCTATTGCAGCCCCAGCTCCAGCATGCTTCAGGCCTAAACTGTCCCACATAAGGCAGTATATATGTAAGGATAAAATAAAATTAGGGGAAAAAACAGACTGCCCAGACTGCAGCCCATGCCCGAGGCTCCGAACACTTGCTCCCCTTCGTTTTCATCCTTTTTGTACCTTGTTTGTCTGTCTCTACTCTGGAAATGGCAGCCTGACTTTGAAACAATGCATTTTCAGTCAAATTCACATCTCTCCCCGACTCTGTCGCATCTGCTGCTGCTCTCTCCTTGTCCGGTAAGCTGTCGTTTCTTCTCTCCTTGTCCGGTAAGCTGTCATTTCTCTGCCAGGACCCTGACATGGCTGTCGGCCACGGAGCGAGGCGTCAGCCCCCACGCGAGGAGGCACAGTGAGCACGCCGCTACTCCAAACAGTGACAAAATGCCTCAGAAACCGTCAGAAACGGAAGGCCGGGGGGGGGGGGGGGAGGAAAGAATCCTGCTCACTGCAATGCCACATTTCAAGAAAATCAGCCTCTCATCAACTAAACTGCAGGCCTTCCGTTCACTACACTGTTTGTTCTTTTTTTTTTTACTTCAACTTTAAGTCTGCTCCTTACAGGCAGCATGTGGAGCCACACCAAACAAAAACCTATGGAGCCTGAGGAAAATCCAGTAGCCTATACTATCCTGCTGGGGAGGAAAAGAGACCTGGGGCACTCCTGCAACTCAGCCAGGGCCAGGAAACTAAGCAAGCCCTGCTGCACTGCCTGCCCTCCTCACCTACTCAAAAAATGCCAGTAAGGAGAAGGACTGCAGAATTATAAGCAAACCTACTCTCCCTGAATTTCTTTTTTTTTCCCTCCCCAATTGCCCTTTCAGTGGAGTCCACCACACAGAAGGTCTTCACTCAGCTGCTAAGGACTGAAATACTGGGTTCTGGAACTGAAGAGGGAGCTCTTGTAAGCTGACATCAGAACTCTGTCATATTCAGTCCTCAGCTGCTGGTGGGCGGAGAAAACCCACGTGTACTGGACTGGCCTGGAGGGACCATTAGGAAATGTGTTATTCCACACACAGACAATGATAGACAGATGTTCTATTAATATGTTTCCATTATTTGTGATTACTTGTACAATTTAGGAGGGGGTTACTCAGTAAACATTTTAATTCGACACTGTGGAAGTTGTCAGAATAACATCTGTTACATTTTTCAAAAGCTTAGTGTGATGCCTACATACATAAGGAAAATGTATCATAATTGGAACAAGATGAAAATTGTATTTAACAAAGCCCACAGATACATTAGGTTTGTGATGCTACCTATAATGTACCTTTGGACAACATTTTTACTATGTATTTCAATGTCTGGTCCTGTCAGCAGGAAGCATTTAAAAGTGTACTAAATGCAGTTTTAGTCAACTGGAAGACAGAAGTTTGGTTTGATGACATTAAGAAGTCATGCTAGGACTGGTGTACTGGAAGTCCTGTGCAGTGCTATGTGGGATCTTGGTTTGATCCTTGGCACAAGGTTTTCCACACTAGAGGGTGGCCGGGGATCCTATAATGGCAGCATTCACACCCTTCTGAGAGTAGGGGGAAAGAAGGTGGTGGGCAGTCATCGTGCAATGGTGATACCTAGTGGCTGTATTTAGGGCCCATGATATACAAGGTCTGGAAGGCACCCTGATGCATAGCCTCTTCATTGTGGTGAGTGGACTAAAACAAGTTGGGAGGGGTTATAAAATAGGAAAATAAAACACAAATTGTTGGGGCTGTGAATGAGGGCATAAGGTGCTTGATTCCAGGCTTGGCGCCATCTGCTTCAGAAGTGCATGAAAGGAGGGCTAAAAGCTGAGTGTCTGAAGAAAGTTGCATCATCTGCAATATTTCAAAAGCAAACTATTCATAATCTCCCCAAAATAACATTAACAGATGACCATAAAGAACAGAGAGAACACTAGCATAAAAGCTGATGAATGTTTAAAAATGCAGGCTTTCAGGAATATGGACATTACTTACTCAAGGGACATTGGTAGTTCCAGCAGTTTATTTCTTTAAGAAGTCTATTTATTAAAGTATGGTACGTTTTTGGACTTACCGCATGTTAGGTGCCAAAATAAATGACTGGTAAATGCAAAGCCTATGCAGTAACCTTTCAGAGTGTGAACAATATCTGCACAAAACGTTCCTGCAACAGGCAGACATTTACTACATGTTAAAAAGTGCTCTGCCAATAGCATGCTGCGCTGAAGTATCAGAAATGCGCTAGCAAACATGTCCTCCATTGCATGGCTGCAGCAAACAGCATGCACTCCACCCCCCCCCCCAATATAATTACTGTACCTGAATGTAACTCGCCTTGAATGTCTACTGGAAAGCTGCGAGCTAAATATTAACAAATAAATCCCCAGAAGAAACCACCCATCCTGTGACACCTGCAGGCATCCAGAAAAGAAATCTCACAACACATCTGGACAGCCACAGAAGAAACCCGCCAAACACAACATACCCCTCCCAATCCTTACCAGGAGCTCCTGGTATCTGGTGAGGAACAGGAATGATCCCCAGTCAGTCCTGCTTAGTTGACAGTCCAGATTCAAAATGGTAGCTCTAATCCCTAGCAGTAGTCTCAGTACCGCTAGGGGTCAGAGCTGCCATTTTTAACCCAGGCCACCAACAGAGCAGGAGTGTCTGTGACTCACTCTTGCTCCCCGCTAGACACCTAGTTTGTGGTGCAACTCATGTGAAATGTCACACTTCAGATCTGCTTTTTATTCCAAAGGTGCAGCAAGATACAAGATGTTTTGTTTCAGTTCATACCTTACTGATTATATAGTCAGTTCACTATCTGATATTTTTTGGTATATGGACTGAGAGTTCTAAGTATATCCATAATATCCAGCAAGTAGTCATGAGAAAAATGTGTGCAAAGGCTGACGTTAATAAGCTTTAAATGCTTGTAATAACCAGAAGGGAAGAATACTGGATGATGCTGAAATATCATTATCATTTCCCATTTCAAATGAATGAATGAAGAGAGGAAGTAGGGTGTCTGTGTGTTTGTGGGTGTGGTGCAAAGATGGGGATGTGGATGAGGGTGTAGTGCAAGGATGGGAGTGTGGAATTGGGTGGGGTGTGGAACTAGGGTGAGTGAGTGTGTGTGTGTGTGTGTGTGGAATTGGGTGGGGTATGGAACTAGGGTGAGTGAGTGTGTGTGTGTGTGTGTGTGTAGTACGGGACTTAGGTGTTTGTGTGAGTGTGGTGCTGGGGTAGGGTGGAATGGGAGCGTGTGTGTGTCTAGCACAAGAGTAGGTTGAGGTGTGTAGGTGTGTGGTGCAGGGTGGAATGTCTGTAAAGTATATGTGGTTTGGGGTAGTGTGGGGGTGGGGTATATGTGTATGGTGTAGGGTGCATTATCAGTATGTATGTGTCTGTGTGGTGCATGGATGGGGTCTGTGTGTGTGCTTGGTCTGAAAGTGGGACGTGTGTGTGTGTGTGTGTGTGTGTATCAACCAACATCTAAGCTTACAACCACATATTAACAGAACCACCAGGAATGCATTATACAAGACTGCCACCATTCGAAGACTCAAACCCCTCCTCAACCAACTTCATTTTCGAACAGTATGTCAAGTCATTATAACACCAATTCTAGACTACTGCAACACACTTTATCAAGGACTTCCAAAGCAAGCTATATAATCATTACAACTGGTCCAAAATACAGCTGCTAGAATCATCACTGGATCAAATAAGCAAGATCATATAACGTCCCTCTTACACCAGCTCCATTGGCTTCCAATCACCGCCCATGCTAGATACAAATCTGCCTTGACCATCTTTAAAGTCAGAAATAGCATGTCAGCTGAAGCTCTAGAAGAATTGCTTTGTACCAGTTCCAACAATAGACCAAGGAGACAGAGCACTATTGATACAATTCCAATACCCTCCTCATACAATAGAGCAAATGAATCCACCACTAGGAGAGCATTCTCTCTTGCTGCACCCGCCATCTGGAACTCTTTCCCTGTGACTTTGAGGACTACCACTGATATGAAGGACTTTAGAAAGCAAATAAAAACATTCATTTTCATTGATCATTTCAATGAACTCATCTAACACCATATTAGCTTGACATCCACTATATTTTGTTGTAAGCAGTTTCATTTGTATATAACTTACACTGCAAAGCACCCCCTGCATGACACCTCACCCTGAGTTACATATTAAGTTCTCTGTACATGTGTGAGTATAAGTTCTATGTAAAAGTGTGAGTTATAATGTAAACCGCTTTGATTCTATGATAAGGCGGTATATAAAAATTGTTAAATAAATAAATAAATCTGTATATACAGTGCAGGGGTGGGATGTCTTGGTGTGTGGGTGTGGTGTGGGGTATGGTGGGAGTGTGTATGTGGTACAGGGGTGAAGTGTCTATGTGTGTGTGCATGAGCGGTCAGGTATATGTGTGTGTGGTTTGGGGTGTGATTTCCAGTATTTGCGTGTGTTTGTGTGTGGTGCGGGATGGAGCATCTGTGTGTGATACAGGAGTGGTCCTTTTTGAGTGTGTACAGCATACAGAGATCGGGTATATGTGTGTGTATGTGGTGCAGGAATGGGGTGTGCTGCATTCTGTCTTTGTAGGCATAGCTTTATTTGCACATGTACAAAGACATCTATATGGACAGACAGACAGATGGACTGATCTTCAACAACAGGTGATTCCACTTAATGCGAAACAGGCCTAAAAAAGGAAATTACAGCAGAATGGCAACCACCAAAAACTTTTATCAAGCCAATCTGACTAAGAAGTCAATATCCTGCATCGCCGACCCTATTCCCTCCCACTGGCTTCTAGAATCCACCCTAGCTCTCTCCCCCCAGATTCTCTCCATCTTTAATTCCAGCCTTTCCTCTGGCACTTTCCCAGTCCTTTGGAAGCATGCCTCTATCCGCCCCATTCTAAAGAAGGGCTCCCTGGATCCTTCCTCTCCCTCCAGCTGGTGCCCCATTTCCAATCTCCCATTCCTCTCTACGTTCCTGGAAAAACTTGTCTTTACCCAACTCTCTTCCCAACTGAAGCCTCTCTCACTCTGCACACCCGGCAATCTGGTTTCTGCCCCAGTCACAGCACAGAATACATCCTTCTCTCCCTCTTCAACGAATTGCATGCGGCCCATGATCGTGGTTCTTTCTCTCTCGCTGTTTCTCTTGATCTATCCGCCGCCTTCGACCTGGTCGATCACCGCACCCTTATTGTACGTCTTCACGATGCCGGCCTTGTCGGTTTAATTCTCCACTGGTTCCGCTCCTTCCTTTCTTGTCAGTCCTTCTCGGTTCTCTCTGGGTATTCCTCCTCCCCCTTCACCCCTCTTCCCTGTGGCATCCCCCAGGGATCTGTTCTTGCGCCCCTCCTGTTTAACATCTTCCTCACCCCTCTTACTCTCCTGGTCCACCAACACGGTATCTCTGTATACTATTATTCAGACGATATTTTCCTTCTCCACCACACCGACTCCACTGCTCCTGACATCACTCCCCTCAATGTCTGTCTCGCCTCCATGGCATCCTGGCTCTCTTCCAACTTCCTTCATGTTAAACTCTCCAAAACCTCAGCTATCAGGTTCAGTTCAGGCAGCCCCGCCCCCCCCCCCTCATCCCTCTGCTCTCTTCCTCCCCTATTCCCACTGTTACATCCCTGCACTATCTAGGTGTTACCCTTGATTCCTCTCTTTCTTTCAAAGACTACATTTTCTCCGTAGTCCAGCGCTCCTTCTTCACCTTAAGGCAACTTCATGCCATCCGCCCTTTTCTCTCCACCTCCTCCATGACCACACTGCTCCTCTCCCTCGTCATATCACACCTGGATTATTGTATTGTCCCCTGGCCAGTCTCCCCCAGTCCCAGCTCCTACATCTGCAACGCTTTCAAAACACAGCTGCACGTATTCTGACCCATGCCTCCCGCTTCAATCACGTCACCCCCCTTTTCATACGTCTGCACTGGCTCCCAATCCCCTTCCGGATTCAGTATAAATTTCTCATCTTTATCCACAGATCGATCCACACCAGCACTCCTCTCTATCTCGCTGACCTGGTTCATCTCAACACCCCCCACCGCTCCCTCCGATCCATCCATGCTAATCACATGTCCCTCCCTTCCTCATCCCAGGCTCATCTGGAATCTACCCGCTCGTCTGTCTTTTATTTTCTTGGTCCCCGATTCTGGAACTCGTTCCCCCCGGCCTTCCGCCTAGAACCCTTTTAACACCTTCAAGGCCAAACTGAAAACCCACCTCTTCTGTTCTGCCTTTGACCTTCCCCCACCATCCTCCCCTTTCTCCCCACCCCCTCGCTGATGTCCAATCCCCTGTTTCCTCCTCCAGCTTTTGTCCTGTCCACCAATTTATTGCAGTTCCTTTCTATTTCCTAGCAGCTGTTATTATATTGTAAAACGCTCAGATGCTTTTGTTATGGGCGGTATATTAAGCTCTTAACAAACAAACATATCCCCAACCTGAACCATGGTACATTAGAGGCTGAGCTTTTCCTTGCTTCCAAAACTTCTTCAGCTGCTCTAGGTGTAGAAAGCAAAAAGTATTTTCATGTAACCAGATAATACACATTCCAGAAAAAATAATAAAAAATGCGCCTAAAATCAAACATCAGGCACATGTTGTTGCATAGCAAGAAATGCTTTACATTTAAGTTGGGTGGGCCCTTACTTTTCATTATAAAAAAAAGGGAATCTTTATGAGAGAAAAAAACCTGAGCCAAATCCTGGTTGGGCTCCAATTTAAATGATACCAAAAGTGTAGCTTGGAAAAAAGTGTCTGATGAGGTTTCTAATAATGAAATCAGTTCTAAATTATCCACAGTCAAGCCCCCTTCATGATCCTCTCCTCTTGCTGCTGCTCTCTTAATGGCAAGAACATAGTGGACACAAGATAGGTGGAAAAGCCTCCTCTGGGTACTGTAAAACTTTATAGAAGTGCTTCCTAAGCATATCCTTGGGCAAAATGTATTGAGATTTATTTTTTATTGAAAATTTCCATCATATATATTCAACAGAAAAAAAGAAAAGAAACCAGCAATAACTGATGTAAATACATCTAAAGGAAACAAAATACCCACATATATAATCAGCATTAGACCACATCTAGGGGAAAAAAGTATACAAATACCCAAAAGTCCAAATTCAAACTTAATATGCAAATCCCATCACACATCAAAACATTTTAGACATATAACAACTCATATATGAACTACCCATCCACATTGCTGGGGACCAAACCCTCCCGGGCACTAATAAATCCCCAAGCTGCAGGGGATCTGTATAAACATATTGGATACTCCGGAGTTGAACCAAACATTTGCAGGGAAAACGTAAAAAGAATGTAGCACCCAACACTAACATCCGAAATTTAGGTTGAAGGAAATCTTTATGGCTTAAGAGAGTAACCCTGGCAACATCTGGGAAAATTAAAACCCTTTGACCACAAAAGGGACTTACTTGTTTTTAAAATACAATTTCATAATCAAGGATTTATCTACTTCGGCTGCAAATTAAGCAACCAAAATAGCCTTACTGAAAACTATATCCGCTGATTGCTCCAAAAACTGGGACAAATCAAGGGAATCCTGAGAAGGTTAAATAGCTACCAAAAGCTGCGACCTTTCAGGTAAATAATACACACTTGTAATCTGTATCCCATCTGCATCTTCCATTTTCAAAGTTTCTTTAAAATATTTCCTCAACAATATTAAAGGACAAAGATAATGGGTTTTAGGGAAGTTTAGGAAACACACATTTTTACTATGTGCAGAGTTCTCCAATCTCGCCAGCTGATTGTGGAACAACTGGCTATCACGTATACCTGCAACGCCCAAAGCTTGAAGACCGGAGAGCTGATGCTCCACCTTAGCCACCCTTGAACCCACTTGTACTAGTATAGAATCATGCTGTTCAAGTTTAGCTACTACTTCCTAGAAAATGAGATAGTCTGCTCAGTAACAGACTTCAAATACAAATTCGTCTGCGCAACCATTTTCCAAACATCCAGCAGTGTAACAAATTCAGGAGTCAACCCCAGTGAAGACTGAGAGCTACAAGAGCTACAGAAAACAGCAAACATTTCGGCATTGGAACAATAGAGCTACCTAGGAAGGAGTCCACAGAGGGATCCAGAACAGAAATATCCAGATCCGGGGGCTGCCCACTCTCACTCAACAATGCTGGAGAAGTTACTGGTTGGGGTGGGGGGTTCGCACAATGGGGCTTAAAGTAGCCCCAGACTCTAAGGAGGATAACAATTTAGGGTATTGGCCAAAGTCATAGCTGGTATGGTGGTCACATGTCTGTCCATAGGACCGACGACAATACTCACAGCTGCTACACCTCCCACGGTTCCTTATTTATTTATTTAACATTTTTTATAAACCGCCTTTCAGATTCTCAAGGCGGTTTACATGGCACAGAACTTGTTTACATAAAACGTTTCATTAGAACTATGTACAAGGCTGTTAACAGTGCTTACATTTAACAATTAACTATTTACAGTTCTGTCTCTGGTTATAGACAATGTTTTAGATGACTGGAGGGTTATGGAAATGCTCGGTGAATAAGTGAGTCTTTAATAGTTTCCTGAAGTCTGTGGTGGCTCTTAGGAGGGGTGGGAGAGAGTTCCATAGCAAAGGGATGTAGAATTCGAATACTCTATGTAGGGTATTCTGGGAGATTCCTGTGTGTGAAGTGATGCTTGCAAGGGAGTTTTGATGCTGGGTTCTCCTTGATCTGTTGTCAGGGGTTCTTCTGATTATGTTTTTTAGGCAGCTGGCGGATTGGTTCTGTTGAATCTTGAATGCCAACATTATGGCTTTATATTTTATTTGAGAGCTGATGGGGAGCCAGTGTAGTGATTCAAGTATGGGAGTGTTATGGTCATGCTTGCTGGATCTTCTGATTAGTCGGGCTGCTGCGTTTTGAGCTTTAGTTGTAAAGTTTGGATTGTACGCTTGTGCTTGTCCTTGTTTTTCATCTTATGGAACATTTTACCTCCAAAGGTACCAATGAAGGGAACATGCCCCTTTATTCTGTGCCCCTTTGATCAGTGTTCGTGGCCGCACAGGGAAACCCCTGCATTTTAAAAGTGAGTCACACTGATGACCCGGCAGTGTGGGAAGAGCCAAATCCCCGAGCAGCTCACCACACTCCAAGAATTACACCTGGGGTTTCACACGCTGCACAGCAACTCTCCGTCTGGCTCCAGGCAAGTACCTCTGCTCCCATGTATTGAGATTTAGAAAAATTAACAAATCATAAATTTCTCCTCTAAATTGATCTCTCCAATTTCTCTACCTTTTTTCATAAGGCTACACTGGAAGAGGAGCATACCAATGAAGGCAGATGCATGCCTCCCAATCCATTGAAGTGCTACTGGTTTGAGGCCCTGGTGGAGCACGAACAATAAGGTGAAGACAAGATTTCATCAAGAGTGCCTTCTTTGTTGGGCCCAATTATTCAACATTTCTGTGAATAGCCTGGGTTGAGGCATCTGGGCATTTGTTGTCTCCAGGGTATCTTCGACACCTTCCATGCTCTCTACTACTACTATGATTGTTCATTTATATAGCGCTACAAGGCGTACGCAGTGCTGTATAGATACAAGGGAGGAGTGGCCTAGTGGTTGGGGCAAGGTACCGCAGGCCAGAAGGTCGGTGGTTCAAATCCCACTAGAGGACAGCAACCTTGGGCTGGAAGGACTGGGGTTTCTAGTCCCACAGGTACTCCTTGTGGTCTTGGGCAAGCCACTTAAACCTCCATTGCCCATGTTCCCTGTAAGTATTAGTGTATGTGTCTCATATCCCCTCGTGTTAAATGTATCCCCCAATTGTGTCGTGACCACGTTGATTGAAGGATAAGGTGGTATACAAAACTGTCTAAATAAATAAATAAATAAATAAAACCATATAAAAGATGGTCCCTGCTCTTTAGAGCTTACAATCTAATCAAGACAGACAGTACAAAAGTTGAGAACAAGGGTAGAAATAGGGAAAGGTAAAGAGACACAAGGAGAACAAGGGATCAGGATCCAAAGGTGGCCTCAAAGAGGCTTCGTTGAGCTCTAGAGATCGGATCCACCAAATGTCACAAGATATGGCAGCCAGCATTGTCACTGTGGTGCAGGTGGATGATATGGTTGGTACATTTGGAGCCATATCAGAAGGGTTCCCCTGCCCACTATTATCGCTAGTAGGAGTGGAGACCAAACCCAAGAATGAGGGAAGTAGCCAGATGGCTGGAATGGCCAATTCAATGGGAGGATTTGAGCAGTTAGTGTATGGATCATTATTGAGCTGGGATGACTGAATTATTGTAAAAAAGGTTTGGATAAATTCCTGAAAGAAAAGTCCATAAATCATTATTAAAGAGAACCCAGGTAATCCACTGCTTGCCCCAATACAAGCATTATGGAACCGGTGTGCCTTTTTGGGAAACTGCTAGGTACTTGTGACCTGGATTGGCCACTGTTGGAAATAGTATACTGGGCTTGATGGACCTTGGTCTGACCCAGTATGGGTGAGACTTGAGGTTGGTGGGCGAAGGGATAGGGAGGAGAGCTAGGAGACAGGTTATTAAGATTAGATCCATAATCTTTAAAGGTTTACTTAAGTCTTTACATATAAGGATATAGTTGGTCATTTCAACTGCCTTATTTCTTATCCTGCATTGTTATTTCACCTTACTTGCTTGAACCACATATCATAATATGGGCTGTACATATTGCATTATTTTATCTCAATACTTGATGTATACATTTTGTAAATAATTTGTAAATACTATTTAAGTCAGCTTTGTTCACAGCAGTGGTGTTTTTATTGGAGAGGTTTCCTGGGGTGAAAAGAGGGAAATCCTACCCGCTAACACCTTTCTTCCCCAGGTGGAGGGACCATGCGCCAAATGGACAAGGACCGACGGAGCCCAGCCTCGAGGGGACTCCAGTCAGGCCAGTCCTAGATCCAGAAGCGCAACCATGGGGGCGCTAAATTATGTTTTTTGATGAGCCAACAGTCTTCAAACTATCCCGTCGGCAAAAGCTTTTGAGCCTCAGTGATACTTTTCATCCTCTTGTCTTTCACATAAATTTGTGCGCATAACAATTTTATGAAGATCAGAGATTAAAGGTCTGTATATCAACAGATAAACAGCATATGTTTGTCTGTTGATACGACAATAGCATAAGAACATAAGATACGCCACACTGGATCAGACCAAGGTCCATCAAGCCCAGTATCCTGTTTCCAACAGTGGCCAATCTAGTTCATACGTACCTAGCAGTTTCCCCAAAAGACACAGGTTCCACAATGCTTGTATTGGGTCAAGCATTGATATCCTGGGTCCCTTTTTAATAATGGTTTATGGACTGAGAATAGGAAGGCACCTACTCATGAATCTCCAAGAAAGATAAAACATGTGGTCATAATATGAGATTCCATGTTAAATGCAGCATCGTGTTTCACTCCAAGGTCTCTTGCTAAAGGTGAAGAGAAAAAAATCACCAGTCTCAACCTGCATGAACAACAACTTAGAATAACTGATCACCAAAATCTCTGTTTTCTTAGTATTCAATACTAGCTTACTTTTCAAAAGCCTATTCAAGATTTGAGATTGTACCAATTGCTAAATAATGGCCTATGATTTAGATATCATCTGTGTAAATACATCCCAACAGAATCAAAGTAGAGACTAAGCTTCCTGATGCAATAGCTGCATGAAAATACTAACGGAAAACATTTGTGAACAGAGCAGCTCATTATATTTACAAGTCCAGAAGCTACAGATGTAAAAGAATGTAATCCCCCTCATCAAGACTGGAGGACTCATCCATGGAATTCCATGTCATAATCTCAGACTATTTATTAAATGCATATAATTCTTTATCTTTTTTTAAACATAAAAGCCATTTACATGCTAAACTTTAAAGAGATGATTATACTCATTTGATTCCATTCTGTTGTTTCAAAGGGCCCAAATCACTAGGCTATTTTCTCATAGTCATGGTGGAAAGCAGAGAGTCGTTTAGGAATGCAAGATTCAGAGTGAGATATCCAGGGGCGGCTCAAGGCAATCTGCTGCCTGAGGCGAGGAATGAAATGACGTCCCCCCAGCACACACCTTAGAGGGGGGCGGGACTTTTTCAGAAATCCAATCAGAGACTGAACCAAACCAAAAAGTCGATTAGATTATATAGAGAAAATGCAAGATGTTTGCACATAGGGCTGTATCGAGCTGCAATCACACCCTGTGCGACTTGCAGCTCGGGCGCATGCCCCCCTCTCCCCTCATACCTCTGTCCAGCGCTGCCTGCTCTTTCCCTGCTGCTGCCGCCCTCTGTTTTTTTCACAGTGGCGCTGGCAGCAGGGAAAGAGCAGGCAGCACTGAACAAAGGTATGGGGAGGAGGAGGGGAGCATGCACCCGATCTAAAAGGCGCCGGCACTTTAAGCAGATCTGTTCCTCCCTGCTCTGACATTGTGTCGGAGGAGGGAGAGACCAGACCTGCTTAAAGTGCTGTGAAAAGGCTTGGGGAGCGCATTTCGGCTGTCTGCTACTGTCCTGCCAGCGGCGGCAGGGAAACAGCAGACAGCCGAAATGCACCCCCCAAGCCTTTGCGTTCTGTGCGGCTGCACCGCTTACACAGGTCTAGGTATGGTCCTGTTTGCACACCAAGGAAATAAAAAACAGCAAGAATCAATAGCACAGTTTATAAAACTAAATTATAACATATTTTTATGTTGTTGTTATAAACTGCGTTATGGTTCTTGCATTTTCTTTTTCAATATATATTTTGCATCTGCAGTATGTGCAGAGCAGACCCAGGACATTCACCCACACAACTCAATATTTAAACAAAAAAAATCTGATTCTGATCATCTCATTAACAACAACAACCACCACCACTATTCTCCAGTACCAGGCATATTGTGAACTAATACAAAACCCTAGAACAAAGAGCAAACCTACCATACCATACCATACCATATCAGCACAAATTTCCAAAACTCACATAAGGAGCCCATCCAAAGAAAGCGTCACTATAAATACTACAGTGGGCCCTGGAACATCCATACACCTATTTGAAAAGCTGAATAAGTCAAATTGCTACAGTACAGTATAGATCTTTATGTACAAACCCTATGTTAACAGAACACCTGGCCTCAGTCACACACTCACAACATCGACCCTCACCAAGTACAGAAGAAGTAACCACAATCTAAAGTAAAAATAAAAATATGTAGACAAAATTTAAACTGAAACCCCAAGAAGCCAGAGTCCACATGCAGTGCAACATCAGATAAATAAGAGATGCAGTTCCCCAATACTGTGTAAAATATAAAAATAGCACAAAGTCCAATCACTAAAATTAAATAAAATTATTTTTTCTACCTTTGTTGTCTGACCATTTTATTCTCTGATCATGCTGGTCCCGATCTGAGGCTTCTGCTTTCCTGTCTTCTCATAGCTCTATTTCTTACCTCTTTTGTTTTCTTCACTTTCTTCCATCAGCTCATTTCCAGTTCCAGTAACCCTCCCCAGTATCAGCCCCCTTTCCAGTCCTCCCCTCCCAGTACCGTCCAATGTGAACAGCCTTGAATTCCCACAACTGCCACTGGTGTCCATTCCCTTCCAGTCCCCCTCCTTTCCCACTGTCCAGCCCCTTCTAGTCCAAATACCATCCCAGATATCAGCTCACATCCACTCTCAGTGCCACCCCCAGTCAACTCCTTTCCAGTCGCCCTGCACTCTGTCCATCCCCCTTCCAGTTCCATTCGCATGTCAGCTCCATTCCAGCCTCCTCCCCATTACCCAACCACCTACCACTCCCATCCCCAAGTGTCAGCTCCCTTCCAGTCCCCCTTCAGTACATCCCAGGTGTCAGCTCCTTTCCAGCACCCTCTTTCCCCCGTGTCAGCTCCCTTCCTGTCTCCTCTGTCTCCTGGCAGACCCTCTCAGTATTCTCTCCCTTCCAGTCTTATTCTACCATCCCCTCGCATCAGCCCATTTGTAGCCCTAACCTCTAGTTTTCTTCCACGGCCAGCAGCACTCTCCTCCCCTCCCCCATTAGCCCATTTCCAGTCCCAGCCCCCTTATCAGCCCACTCCAGTCCTAGCCCCCCCATCAGCACATTATGAGTCCTAGCTCATTTCCAGTGCTAGCCCCCCATAGCCTATTTCCAGTTCTAGCTCTCCCCCGATCAGCTCATTAATATTTCCTATGCTACCACCACCCCCCAGACCAGGGAAACTGAAAAAAACAACCCCCCACCGATCAGAGGAGCCGCTGCCGCTGCCGCAGTAGCAGCAGAATGAAGTGCCCCGGAGCCCTCCGCCTCCCCAGCAGAACCCTCCTTGTATTTCCCTCAGCGCTGGCTGCTTTTCAGAGCCACAAAGGGAGAGTTTCTCTTTCTCGCGGCTCTGTTAAAGCTGAGCCCGCCGGCGCTGATGGGAAACAGGCATTTCCTATTTCCCATCAGCGCCGGCATGCTCAACTAACAGATCTGCGAGCAAAGGAAACTCTCCCTTCATGGCTCTGAAAAGCAACCAGCGCTGAGGGAAATACAAGGAGGGCTCTGCCGGGAAGGCGGGGGGCTGCGGGGCACTACATTAAAAACATAAGATATGCCATACTGGGTCAGACCAAAGTCCATAAAGCCAAGTATCCTGTTTCCAACAGTGGCCAATCTAGGTCATATGTACCTAGCAGTTTCCCCAAAAGACACAAGTTCCACAATGCTTGTATTGGGTCAAGCAGTGATATCCCGGGTCCCTTTTTAATAATGGTTTATGGACCTTTCCCCTACAGGAACTTGTCCAAATCTTTTTTAAACCCAGCTACACTAACAGCCTTTACTACATCCTCAGGTAACAAATTCCAGAGTTTGATTACACGTTGAGTGAAAAAGTATTTTCTCTTATTAGTCTTAAATAGTTTACCCTGTAGCTTCATTGCATGTCCCCTAGTCTGTCTATATTCTGATAACGTAAACAATCGATCTACGTTTACCCATTCCACTCCATTCATTAATTTATAGACTTCTATCATATCTCCCCTCAGCCGTCTCTTTTCCAGATTAAAGAGCCCTAACCTTTTTAGCCTTTCTTCATAGGGGTATCCTTCCATCCCCTTTACTATTTTGGTGGCTCTTCTCTGAACATTTTCTAATAACGCTATATCCTTTTTAAGATACGGCAACCAGAATTGCACACAATATTCAAGGTGCGGTCGCACCATGGAACAACACAGAGACATTATAATATCCTTTGTTTTATTTTCCATTCCTCTCCTTATGATACCTAGCTTTCAATTTGCTCTCTTGGTCGCCGCTGCACACTGGGCGGAGGGTTTTAACTTGTTATCCACAATGACACCTAAATCTTTTTCCTGGGTGGTGGTTCCTAATGTGGAACCTTGCATCGTGTAACTATAGTTTGGGTTGTTCTTCCCTAGGTGCATAACTTTGCACTTGTCCACATTAAATTTCATCTGCCATTTTGATGCCCAGTCTTCCAATTTATCAAGATCCTCTTGCAATTTTCCACAATCCTCATGGGTTTTAACAACTTTAAATAGTTTTGTGTCATCTGCAAATTTGATAACCTCACTCGTTATTCCCTTTTCCATGTCATTTATCAATATGTCAAAAAGCAGTGGACCCAGCACAGATCCCTGGGGTACACCACTAGTCACCTTTCTCCATTGGGAAAATTGGCCATTTAGCCTTACCCTCTGCTTTATATCTTTTAACCAGTTCCTGATCCACAATAGTACACTGCCTCCTATCCAATGACTCTTTAGTTTTGCCAAAAGGCTCTGATGAGAGACCTTGTCAAAGGCTTTCTGAAAGTCCAAATACACTATATCAACCTACTCACCTTTGTCTACCTGTTTATTTACACCTTCAAAAAACATAACAGATTGGTAAGACAAAATCTTCCTTGTCTAAAGCCATGTTGGCTGTCTCCCATTAAGCCATGCCAGCTACATGTTCAGCAATTTTGTTTTTTATGATGGTTTCTACCATTTTTCCCCGGTACTGATGTCAGGCTCACCGGTCTGTAGTTTCCCGGATCACCCCTGGAACCCTTTTTAAAAATTGGCGTTTCGTTCATCCTCTTCCAATCTTTAGGTATTACAGAAGATTTTAATGATAGTTCACAGATTACTAATAGCAGGTCTGTAATCTCATATTTCAGTTCTTTCAACACACTTGGATGTATATCATTCGGTCCAGGTAATTTGCTACTCTTCAGTTTATCAAATAGTTGTAATACATCTTCCCAACGTATCGCTATTTCCTTCAATTCTTCCGCACCTTTAAATACCACTTCAGTCATGGGTAACATCCCTACATCTTCCTCAGTAAAGACCGAATCAAAGAATTTATTCAGTCTCTCTGCTATCGCCTTGTCACCTCTTAGTGCCCCTTTAACCCCTCTATCATCTAATGGACCAAATGACTCTCTCACAGGTTTTTTCTACGAATGTACTTGAAAAAGTCTTTATTACGCGTTTTTGCTTCCGCAGCAAGCTTCTTCTCAAATTCTCCCTTTGCCTGCCTTATCAATGGCTTGCATTTAACTTGCCAGTGCTTGTGCTGTTTCCAGTTTTCGTCGTTTGGCTCTTTTTTCCATTTCCTGAAAGATGCTTTTTTGGCAACAATAGCCTCTCTGACCTCACCTTTAAACCATGCTGGCAGTTTTTTGGACTTCCTTCCACTTTTCTTAAAGCGTAGAATACAGCCGGTCTGGGCCTCCAAGATAGTATTTTTCACCACCACCCAAGCTTGATGTAAATCTTTAACCTTTGCAACTGCTCCTTTTAGTTTTTTCTTAACTATTTTCCTCATTTTATCATAGTCTGTAAACGGGGGAGCTGGGTGAGAATGTCCACAGTCTTGGCAAAGGCAAATACTATTATGACTTGCAAAGGATTGTGGGGAATGTAGTCCATTCACACCAGAATCAGCCGTTCACAAAATAATGAGTTGTGTTGCTCGAGTGTAAGCAAAGAAAATATATTTTATTTATGGGGTTATTTCTCCCACACAGATTTACTTGGTAACACAAAAGGATACTTGCTTTCAGTATTGTACTTAGGAAAAACAAATCATGATATCAGCAACTGAACTTCTTAAGCAATCAATCAAACAATAAAGACCTTGATGGGAAACATAAAGGTCTTTCTGAGGGCTCCTGCTAATACCTTTTAGCAGTGCTCCAAAAGCAAAAACAAAACCCAAAAAGTAACCAAAAACTGTTCTTTTTCAAGGATAACTTTCTTCTAGTTTCACACACAAACAGTAGTTTCCTTTCAGAGCTCACGTGCAACTTTGCATGGCTTAATTACCCATAATTAGCCAGCGGCAAACCCCTTTGCTGGTTCACTTTCTCTACGTGGCTCAAATCCTACCCTAAAAGCTTTCTTGTAAACTTTTCTGGGTAGATAAAAGAACAAGTTCCTTTTGATGGTTGTTGTATTTGTGAAAGTATTTTACCACAGCAGCTTATTCAGAGAGCAATCCATGTATTCATTCTGATCATTTAAAATATCTCCTTCTTCTTCAACTATCATAGAATCAATATCATGGTCTGGCTCAGAGGAATTCCTTAATGGAGCACTCTCAGGACAATACTTGCTTCCCTGCTGTCTTCCAAGTGAAGAGCTAGGGCATAGATCAGTGTTCATACCTGAGCTTCCTTTGTTGTTAGGTTTCCTCTCCAGATATCCTGGCCAGTAAGTAATCCAGCTTTTATGTCCAGCCTTCCAATCCAGATCCCTGGACACTGGGTCTCTCTTCACATACCTTCTTGCACTTGTCTTAGGGCCCCTTCCAAATGCAGCCGTCTCCCTCAAAGGTGCCGTCTGGGGATTCCTGGCTCTGTAACCCCACTCTTATGGCTTCCTCCAGTCCAATGGAGTATGCTTGCCTCTGGAATGACTCCCAACACACGTACTGCTATGGGCTCCTTCTTTAGACCTCCAAGATGTTTTCCTCTTCTTCCTTCCACGCTGCTGCTGCTTCTTGCTCTCTCTGTCCTTGAGCTCTGAGTTCCTCAACTCCATCTGATTCTGTGTAGAATATGTTTTACTTTTAACTTGTTTAGAGGGATACTCCACCCTAGCACAGCTCAGCTGTGCTGAATCAAGCCCTGCCCTTGGAGATGAGTGATTGGGGATTACCTCATAGCTCTCCTGATTGAACACACGTTTCCCCACTTCAGCTCATCTAGTGGCTGTTTGAAACCTGGTGCATTCTGGGACTGGTAGTCTTTTATGAAAACATTCTGTTTTAGTATTTCTACCAGCTAAGACAGGTTGCTTATTCAGTGCTAATTCACCTCTATTATAGCTCCTTCCTGAACTATGATAAGCTTCCTTATCACAAGTCTCCCTTTCGAAAGTTAAAAGGTAGTATTGTGGATTTCCTTACCATCCCTCCTCCACTAATTTATTTATTTATTTGTTCAACAGTTTTCATATACCGTCTTATATGCCATCTTTCTTCAACGCGATCATGCTATGATCACTATTGCCAAGTGACCCCAACATTCTTATCTCTTGCACCAGATCTGGTGTTCCACTAAGGACTAAGTCCAATACGGCTTCCCCTCTGGTCGGTTCATGAACCAGCTGCTCCAAGAAGCAGTCATTTATTTCATCTAGGAACTTTATCTCCCTAGCATGTCCTGCCGTGGCATCGACCCAGTCAATACCGGGGTAACTGAAATCACCCATTATTATTACTGTGCTGTAACATTTGTTAGCTTCCTTGATTTCCTTGAGCATATCATCATCCATTTGTTCTGGCCAGGCAGTCGACAGTACACTCCCACTGCCATCGCCTTCCTCTTTTTACATGGAATTTCAATCCATAGAGATTCTACAGCAAATTTTGTTTCCTGCAAAACTTTAATCCTTTCTGATTCAATGCCCTCTCTAACATAGAGCGCAACCCCTTCACCAATTTGATCAGCTCTATCATTACGATATAGTTTGTACCCAGGTATCACAGTGTCCCACTGGTTGTCCTCCTTCCAGCATGTCTCCGAGATTCCAATCATATCTAACCTCTCATTGAGTGCTATATATTCTAACTCTCCCATCTTATTTTTTAGACTTCTAGCATTTGCATACAAGCATTTTAGAGACTGTATTTTATTCATATTAATTTGGTTACTGGTAGGCATGGGTAATTTGGAATCTTTAAGCTCTGTCTGCTCCATACTCAAGGGCATTTGGGCTACTTTACTCTTTTTGGAACCTCTCTGCTTTTGGAAGTATCCTTCAAGGATACATTCTTCTGAACCACGCACTCTTGTGTGACTGTCAGCTTTTCCCTATTAGTTTAAAAATGCTCTATCTCCTTTTTAAAGGTTAATGCCAGCAGCCTGGTTCCATCCCGGTTAAGGTGAAGCCCATCCCTTTGGAAAAGCCCCTCCTTTCCCAAAAATGTTCCCCAGTAACTAACAAATCCAAAACGCTCATCCTTGCACCATCGTCTCATCCACGCATTGAGACTCTGGAGCTCTGCCTGCCTTTTGGATCCTGCGCATGGAATGGGAAGCATTTCGGAGAATGCTACCCTGGAAGTTCTGGATTTCAACTTCCTACCTAAAAGCCTAAATTTAGCCTCCAGAACCTCCCTACCACATTTTCCTATGTCATTGGTACCGACATGTACCAAGACAGCAGACTCCTCCTCAGCACTATCTAAGACCTTATCTAGGTGGCGCGTGAGGTCCGCTACCTTCGCACCAGGCAGGCATGTTATCAGGCGATCCTCACGTCCACCAGCCACCCAGCTATCTACATGCCTAATGATAGAATCACCAACTATAATGGCTATCCTAACCCTTCCCTCATGGGCATATGGCTCTGGAGAAACGTCCTCGGTGCCAGAGGGTTTTACATCACCTGGAGGACAGGTCCTAGTTACAGGATCACCTCCTGCCACACCAGGGTGATGTTCACCTATCACGTGACCTCTCTCCTCCATGGCAATAGGGATGCTGCCAGACTGGAGGTGGGACTTCAGGACTATATCCCTGTAGGTCTCTCTGTCTTTCTTATGTCTTCCAAGTCTCCTACTCTAGCCTCTAGAGAACAGACTCGTTCCCTGAGTGCAAAGAGCTCCTTGCACCTAGTGCACACGTAAGACCTCTCACCAACTGGGAGAAAATCATACATGTGACACTCAATGCAAAATACTGGAAAACCCCCATCTCGCTTGTGGATACTTATACTAATAAAAGTATACCTAATACGTTTAATATACCTTGTTCACCTGAAGCTTAATTAATCTCAGGTCCTTAGTGTATGATTGATTTGGATAACGAGCTGCACCTGAGAGCACCTCCTTTCCTCTAAGATGGGTAAGTACCTATAAAGCTACGATTATCCCAGGGGTGAGTGGGTGTTGGGGGGAGGGAGGGAAATAAGACTATTAAAAGAGGGCTACTACACAGTACCCTGTTATGTGCTTCTAAGGTAAGCTGTGACCAACTTCCTGGGTGATTAACAGTCCTTGCTTGGATAGAAGGAGTCTTTCAAAATGGCCTTTTGACCTGCCACCTGGCTGTAACACCTATCTAAAAGGTTTCACAGGTCTCTTGCCCCCTAGGTAGAAGGCCTCTTTGTAAAGGTCTCTAGAAGATTTTATTTGTTGCTCAAAGAATACTGACCCTGTTTTGCTTTCTATGCTAAGTTATATTCTGATTTGATTTAAATTAAAGCTTTTTGCTGCTGCTAGGCTCTGACTTAGTATGAAATTTAAACTAGAAGCTCTCTGTTGGGTTCTAAATTTAACCAGAAAGCTCTCTTCTGTGTTTTAAATTTAAACTAAAAGCACTTTGCTGCTACTAGGCCTTGAGTGAATATTAAATTTAAACTACAAGCTCTCTGCTGGGTTCTAAATCTAACCAGAAAGCTCTCTTCTGTGTTTTAAATTTAAACTTAAACTGCTGCTACTAGGCCCTGACTGATTTAATAAATACACTGGGTTCACAGATTAATCAGCTTTAATCCAAAGAATTCCCTTCATAAAAATTCCCCAAAGTATATACTCACAATTGCAGATCTCTCTCCAGAAGTAGCAGTCCCCTTTTCTAGTCCTTCAAGACTGAGGATCACAGAACTCCGGTTGAACTATTTATGCCTGTGCTTCTGAGGTAAGCTGTGACCATCTTCCTGGTGATTAACAGTCCTTGCTTGGATAGAAGGAATCTTTCAAAACATATACATTCTGCTGCTGCTAATGCTGTGGTAACGGCAGCGGCTCCTCTGATCGGGTCTTTTTTTTTGAAGGCCGAGTGAGGCAGTCTTTTTTGGGGCAATTTTTGCAGCCACCGCCTCACTCGGCCTCATTATAGAGCCACCCCTGGAGGTATGTGAAGGATACTAACAAAACAGGGAAGATAAGCCATCCTCAAAGTGAGATTACTATAAACACAAAAACAGTCCAGATGCCTCTAAGAGTGACAGAATTGAAAGATTCCAAAATTATCATAGAAACATAGAAATATGACGACAGAAAAAGACCACATGGCCTATCTAGTCTGTCCTGCCATAACAACTACAATAGTCCCCTTTTTACCTTTAGAGATCCTCTGTGTTTGTCCCATGCTTTTTTGAATTCAGTTACTGTCCTCATCTCTACCACCTCCACTGGGAGACTATTCCACGGATCCACTACTCTTTCCGTAAAGAAATATTTCCGCATATCTCTCCTGAATCTATCTCCCTTCACCCTCATCCCATGTCCCCTCGTAGCAGAACTTGCTTTCAATTGAAAGAGGCTCTCTCCCTGAACATTTATGCCACGGAGGTATTTAAACATCTCAATCATATCACCTCTATCCCGCCTTTCCTCTAAGGTGTACATATTAAGATCCTTCAGTCTGTCCTCATATGCTTTATAATGAAGACCACTAATCATTTTAGTAGCCACCCTCTGCACCGACTCCATCCTGTTCACATCCTTTTGAAGGTGCGGTCTCCAGAATTGCACACTATACTCCAAATGAGGTCGCACCAAAGACTTATACAGAGGCATTATCACCTCCTTTTTTCTGCTAGCCATTCCTCTCCGTATGCACCCAAGCATCCTTCTAGCTTTTGCCGTCGCCTTTTCTACCTATTTAGCTACTTTAAGATGATCAGACACTACCACGCCTAGGTCCCGCTCTTCTTTAGTGGACAAAAGTACTTCACCCCCTATACTATATTGCTCCCTTGGATTGCTGCAGCCCAAATGCATGACCTTACATTTTTTAACATTAAATCCCAGCTGCCAAATTCTAGACCATTCTTCAAGCTTAGCTAGATCCCTCCTCATGTTATCTACCCCTTCCTGGGTGTCTACTCTATTGCAGATTTTGGTATCATCCGCAAAGAAGCAATCCTTACCTGAAAGCCCTTCCGCTATATCACTAACAAAGATGTTAAAAAGAATCGGACCAAGGACAGATCCCTGGGGCACACCACTGATAACATCCTTCTCCTCAGAGTGAGCTCCATTTACTTGTACTCTTTGTCGCCTCCCACCCAACCAATTTCTAACCCAAGCAGTAACTTTAGCGTCCATCCCTAGGGTGCTTAGTTTGTTTATAAGTCGCCTGTGAGGAACAGTGTCAAAGGCTTTACTGAAATCTAAATACACCATATCTAGGGCTTTCCCTCGGTCCAACTCCCTGGTCACCCAGTCAAAGAAATCAATCAGATTTGTCTGAGAAGACTTGCCTCTGGTGAATCCATGCTGCCTCGGATCCTGTAATCCGCTGGACTCTAGAAACCTCACTATTTTCTCTTTCAGCAGCGTTTCCAATAATTTACTCACCACCGAAGTTAAACTAACCGGCCTGTAGTTTTCAACCACATCCTTACTTCCGCTTTTGTGCAAAGGCACCACATGAGCCTCTCTCCAGTCCTATGGCACCACTCCCGACTCCAGTGAGGCATTGAAAAGGTCAGTCAGTGGAGCTGCTAGAACGTCCCCAAGTTCCCTCAGTATTCTCGGGTGTATCCCATCCGGTCCCATCGCTTTGTCTACTTTAAGTTGAGATAATTTCTCACGAACACAGTCTTTTGAAAATTGTTCAAGATGTCCTTTGCTTCTGTTCCTATTTGTGAGTGTTTTCTGAGGTCCTGCTCCTGGTTCTTCATCTGTGAACACAGAACAAAAATATTTGTTAAGCAATTCCGCTTTATCCTTATCAGCTTCTACATATTCCTCCCCTGCACCCTTGAGTCTGACAATACCACTCTTGGCCTTCCTCTTCTCACTAATATATCTGAAAAATGTCTTATCCCCCCATTTTATAGCATTGGCTATTTCCTCCTCCTTTTGAATCTTTGCCTTCTTGACTACTTTGCTAGCTTCTCTAAGTTTTTCCAAATACAGATGCCTGTCTTCCTCTCTCTGTGATCTCTTGTATTTCATGAAGGCCTCCCTCTTTTTCTTCACTTTTTCAGCTACTTCTTTCGAAAACCATAGCGGTCTCCTTTTCCTTTTACCTTTATTTACCATTTTAACAAAAAGGTTGGTTGCCCTTAAATTACCCCCTTTCAGTTTTGCCCACTGTTTTTCTACATCCCCCAGCTGTTCCCATCCCACTAACGACTCCCTGAGGTATTGGCCCATCTTCGCAAAGTTAGTCTTCCTAAAGTCTAAGATCCTCACCTTGGAATGGATTCTAACAGCCCTAGTCCTAATACTGAACCACACCATCTGGTGATCACTGGATGCAAAATGATCTCCCACTAAAACATCAGAAACACTTTCACCATTGATAAGCACAAAGTCCAGTATGGCCCCATCACGTGTGGGGTCTGTTACCAATTGCCTGAATAGTTCTCCCTGTAGGGAATCCAGGATCTCCTTACTTCTAGATGATACTGCAGCAGGAATGTGCCAATCAACATCTGGCATATTGAAATCTCCTATCAGTAGCACTTCCCCTTTCCTAGCAATGCTGCGTATGTCTTCAATTAACTCTCTGTCCACCTCTTCCTCTTGTGAGGGAGGTCTGTATATCACACCAATGCAAACAGATTTCTCTTTCCCTCTTTCTAGTTTAACCCACAATGCCTCCTCTCTCCCTTTTAAGCTCTGTAATTCCAAAGCTTTAATAGTAGCCACTCCTCCTCCCCTTCTTCCTACCCTGTCCTTTCTGAATAAAGTATAGCCAGGTATAGTTACATCCCAGTCATGGTTTTCTGTGAACCATGTTTCTGTAACTGCCACTAAATCCAAGTCAGCCACTCCCACCAAAGCTTCAACTTCAGGGATCTTATTTCCCATGCTACGGGCATTAATACACACTGCTTTCCATATGTTACCCCTGTTACCCATTTCCATAAAGGTATTTAATGTATCACCTACCTGGGGGCTTTCACTTACCTGGGGGCTTTCTTCACCCATCCCCAACTAATCTAGTTTAAAGCCCTCTTCAGTAGATTAGCCAGTCTACTACCGAAGATGCGTTGACCTTTCTTGGACAGATGGATGCCATCTCTGCTCTGCAACCCTTGGAACAGCATCCCATGGTCTAGGAAACCAAAACGCTCTCGATGACACCATCCACGCAGCCATGCATTCATCTCCAGGATGCGAGCCTCTCTGCCTTGGCCTTTACCCTCAACAGGGAGGATTGAAGAGAACACCACCTGTGCACCTAACTGCTTCACCCTCTGTCCCAGAGCCATGAAGTCACTTTTGATATGCTCGGAGGTATACCTGGCAGTATCATTTGTTCCAACATGGATTAGCAACATTGGGTAATAGTCAGTGGGCTTGATGAGTCTCGGCAAACTCTCCGTAACATCTTGGATTTTGGCACCAGGCAGACAGCATACCTCTCTGGACATCAAGTCTGGTCGGCAGATGGACGCCTCAGTACCCCTCAGAAGAGAGTCTCCAACCACCACTACCCTTTGTTTCCTTCTGGTCACTGATTCTGCAACTTTGGGGTACTTGAGCTCTGGTTCTTCCCTTTCCAGGGATGCTTTCACCTCCTCCACTTCCAGGGCTGCATAATGGTTTTTCAATTCAAGGGCTGGAGAAGTTGGATTGGTGATTTTGCAGGCCCTGGTGACTTGTGTCCAACCATCGACATTCTGTTGGCACCCATCTTCTGTGCTGGAGAGCTTGGTTGCTGCAAGAAGCATCTCATCAATGTACCTCTCACTGTCTTGAATGCTCCTCAGCCTCGCCATCTCCTCTCTGAGTTCCTCCACTTGTTTCCTCAGAGCTTCAGCATGCAGGCACCCTGCACATGGAACTGGTCCTTCAACTGGCATTAGGACCTCTGTCTGGACCGAGGCAGAAGCTGTAACGGGGGCAACAGCTTTAGCAATGTGATTTTTTCCAGCCATTGTTCTCTTCGTGGAGCTTAGGTATAGTTTGTTGATCTGTGGAGCCCTGGTTAGGAAAAGCCATCAACTGTTAAATACAAACCAAAAAAATACTCAAATAACTGCTAGAAGTCTAAAATATAAGATGAGAGAGTTAGAATGTATAGCACGGAATGAAGAGAAAGATATAATTGGCATCTTGAAGACTTGATGGAAGGAGGATAACCAATGGGACACTGTGAAATCAAGGTATAAATTATATTGAAATGATAAGGTGGATCAAACTGGTAGAGGTGTGACACTATATGTTAAAGGGAGCATTAAAGTCAAACAGGATACAAGTTCTGCAGGAAACAATATACACTGTGGAATCTACGTAAGAATACAGAAGGTCTCTGTTGCAAGTAAGGTAAATCTGTGGTTCTAGATATAACTTTTCTGCCTGAGTTCTTAAAAGGGGTTCATTTATTTTAATAACTTTTTTCTGCTCTTCTACCAATAGATTTGTTTTTGTAGTTGTATTGCTGAAAGGAATTTTTTTTCTGCTACTGTTTTTTTTTCTCTGTCCTCTAACCTTCAGGTTCAAACATAGAAACATGACAGCAGAAAAAGACCACATGGCTTATTTAATCTGCCCTTCCAGATCAACCTTTAAAGATCCTCTGTGTATGTCCCATGCTTTCTGAATTCAGATACTGTCCCTGTGTCCACCACCTCCATTGGGAGACTATTCCATATATCTACCACTCTTTCCATAGGCAGGTTCTTTGAAGTCACAGCACTCCCCCAGGTGTTAGATCCCTCCCTTCCCACCCCAACTCCCACTCATTCTATGTGAGCAATCTTGATATACAGAGCAACTCATTAATTAGCTTGTTGATAAAGAGAATATATTTTGTTATTGGTTGGAAAGAAAACGCTAGGAAGTATATCGATTCACATTTAAATATCTGCTATAAGTAAACAAGTTGAGATCATAGAAGGATCTTTGATTAGGTAATTTTACAAAGGGGGCACATTAGACTACACACTTCAGACATATATATTAGATTTTAGTAGCTTAAAGGGATAAGAAACTACTCCATATCCAAATATTTAGCAAACAAGGACTACATATAAGGATATAGTACAGAGTTGTTGGATCTCAGATAAAAGAAGCTAGTTGCTCTTTGCTTTAAGGACAGTTGAGGAACAGTTAAGGACTTTAGAACAACTGAGCTATGGCTGGGAAAAATTGTGCTGCCAAAGCTGTTGCCCCGCTACAGCTTCTGCCTCTGTTCAGACAGACAGCTTTATCCCGGGCAAGGGACTGGTTCCATATGCACAATGCCTGCAAGCTGAAGCCCTCATGAAAGAAGTGGAGGAACTGAGAGAAGAGGTGGCAAAGCTGAGAATCATCTGTGACAGCAAGAAATACATCAGTGAGATGTTTCTTGAGACATCCAAGTTCTCCAACAGAGGTGAAGATGGTATGCCACAGAAAGAAGAGAGCTGGATGGGAGTCACCAGAGGTTGCAGAATCGTCACCCAATCTCCAACTCCAGCATCCCTCAAGGTGAAGAACTGGTATGGAGCCCTAGAAGTGGAGGAGGCAAAAACATCCCAAGAACCGGAAGGATCACAACTCAAGCACCTCAAAGTTGCAGAATCAGTGATCACAAGGAAGCAAAGGGTAGTAGTGGTTGGTGACTCTCTTCTGAGAGGTACTGAGGCATCCATCAGCCAACCAGACTTGATGTCCCAGCAGGCGTGCTGTCTGCCAGGTGCCAAAATCTGAGATGTTACAGAAAGTTTGCCGAGACTCATCAAATCTACTGACTTATCCAATGCTGCTTATCCATGTCAACACAAATGATACTGCTAGGTATCCCTGTGAGTGTATCTTCATGGCTTTGGGAGAGAGGATGAAGCAGATAAGTGCTCAGTTGGTGTTCTCCTCAATACTTCCTGTTCAGGGTAAAGGCCAAGGCAGAGAAATATACATCCTAGAGATCAATGCATGGCTGCATGGATGGTATCATTAATAGAGTTTTGGTTTTCTGGACCATGGGATGATCTTCCAAGGGCTGCTGAGCAGAGATGGCGTCCACCTACCCAAGAAGGCAGTTGCTCTTACCACTAGGCTACTCCTCCCAGCAAATAAGACAGCAAGTATATGGCAATGAATACATGAATCGTGCTCGAGTTTATGACTGATAAAAACCTTTCCAAGGGGACCGCCAAAGTGTTGACAGTGATGAACATTCTGGAAGGCCTTCCACGAGCAGGAATGAAGACAAAGTTGAAGCAGCGCATGCCGCAATATACTCAAATCATCAATTGACTATCATGGAGCTTGCTGAGAACATGGACATCAGTTTTGGGTCAGTACAGTCCATTCTTACTATCGATTTAGGAATGAGACATGTGTCTGCAAAATTCGTGCCAAAACTCCTGTCCTCTGAACACAAAGAAGATCAACTGTTTGCAGCCAGGGAGTTGTTTGAATGCGTTGAAAATGATTCAGATTTCATCAAAAAGATTATTACTGGTGATGAATCATGGGTTTATGGTTATGACTGGAAACTAAGGCTCAATCCTCACAATGGAAGATTCCAAACTCTCCCAGACCCAAGAAAGCCCATCAGGTGAGCAATGTCAAGGTCATGCTCACAGTTTTCTTTGATTATCAGGGTATTGTTTATCATGAGTATACTCCAAAAGGCCAAACTATCATTAAGGAGTACTAAGTCCAAGTTCTGATTCATTTGAGAGATGCAGTTCATTGTACGAGGCCAGAATTGCATAGGATTGGTGAATGGCTGCTTCATCATGATAACGCTGCAGCTCATGCATTACATCTTGTCCAGCAGTTCTTGGCCAAACACCAAAACATGCAAGTCCATCAGCCTATGTACTCACCTGAACATGCACTCTGTGACTTTTTCTTATTTCAAAAACTGATATTATCACTGAAAGGAAGGAGATTTGATGACTTTGAGACCATTAAGCAAAATTTGACACAGCATCATTACAGCATAACAAAAGAGGTATTTCAAAATTGCTTCCAGTAGTGTCAGGAATGCTGGAGGAAGTGTGTTTTATCGGAAGGGGGCTACTTTGAAGGAGATTGAGTGCAATAACTGTCAATTTTATAGTTCTTGTGTTATTGTACAAGTCTCAATATTTTTTGATTGCACCTCGTATCCGTTATTAATGTATTAATGTAAGCTGCTTCCTGTGCATTCCACTAGCTATAGCTAACTATATGCCTAAAAATGTATACAGAATAAAAAGAGTGGAATTCTGAACACCACTTTCTTCTGCTAGCTGAGCCAGTTGAAGAAAAAATATGCATGTGACTAAGGAAACAATTCAATATTTTCAAAGTCAAAATAAAAAATAATTGCTGCCCTGCCCCCCCCCCCTGTCATAGATGTAAGCACTGTATTCACACACAAGACATTTGGGGCTATCTAAAAATGGCCCATCCACAGGCAATATTCACAATAAACTATGCTACTCCTAGCATAACAGCTTTAAAATGCTTTATGGCAACCAGAACTGCACTATGGAGCGGTACAGAGGCATTATAATATCCCTGATTTTATTCTCCATTCCTTTCCTTATGATTCCTAACATTCTATTTGCTATCTTATGGCTAGAAATCCCATTTGAGAAAGGGAAAAGCAGTGAGGGTATACTACTGGCTACCTAGCTAGAATGAACAGATGATGGAATGTGAATAGAAGTTAGGGAAGATAATAAATCTGGCAATATAACAATAATGGGTAATTTCAAGCACCTCACTATTGTCTGGTTAAATGTCCTATCAGGAAATAGCAGAGAGGTAACGTTTATAGATCAAATAAATGACTGCTTCGTGGAGCAGCTGGTTCAGCAAGCAACAGGAGGGGAAGGCATATTAGACTCAGTCCCTTAGTGGAACACAGGACTTGGTGTGAAGGGTAACGGTGTTGGGGCCTCTTAGCAATAGTGATCATAACGTAATCAAATTTGACTTAACAACTGAAGGAAAAACACTAAGGAAATCTACTGTGTTACTATTTCATTTTCAAAGGGGTGATTATGAGAGGCGGTACTGAGAGCAAAAGAAGCCTCTGCAGGTAAACTCAACATGGTTTTGCTTGGATATCTGATGACTTAAAGTTTGGGACAGATGACATATTTTGGGACTTGATTGCTAAATTTGATTTCAATTTAAAAAGAAATTACATATTAGCTTGTTTAAAGAGTCTAAAATCACTTTGCCCTAGCTTTAGTTAGTCAGGCACATTTATTAACTTATAGTCAGAGCGATAAGCATGGCAACTGATTTCATCTGGACATTGCAGCAATAGAGAGAAGATATCAAGGCAATGGAGCCTGTCAATGCTTGTAGACTACTGCTGGATGATGAAAAGAGATACTCCATTTACAGAATACAAGAGACAAGCCAAGAAACACCGAGCAGACACTGAATAAGGTCTGGAATGAATATTAATGCATACATAGGGGCTTGTTTACAAAGCCGTGGTAGCGGTTTCCGATCATTATCCAAGAAATCAATGGGGCCACGGCTCCGATAACGATTGGAAACCGCTTCCGCGGCTTTGTAAACAAGCCCCATAGTCATTTCTTGCTTTCTGTTTCATACTAACCTTTTTCATAAATTGTATTTAACCCTTTGGCTGATTTTTTAACTTTTAAACAAAGACAACTGATGAAATATTATTAAGGTCATATATATGGCAATCATAAATACATGAAAAGACCTAAGTTTATAATAATTTGTGATTAAAACTCTACTACCAACAGGCTACATATATGCGTAAAATGGAAAAACTTAGATATCTTGAAAACAGTAGCAAATCAGTGGTATTAATTGCCATTTTTGAATTCTGCATATCAAATCCATAAGAACTAGCTGATTTTGTCTCTGAAGCAGACAGCTTTTAAAACATTGTAGACCAGTGTTATCTTTAATGGAGTTCATTTACTAATAACTTGTGTCAAACATATTAACACACATTAATCACCTTCCCCATTCCCATCAAGAGCAAGACATCATCTAATCTCAACAAGAATTCTATCAGTGCAACAAAAGTATCATCTCGGGCTTTCAGAGCCTTTAACAAAGAGCTTATTCTTGCAGAAACTCGTCCTCTCCTCAATGACACCTCCCTCAACCTGGAGAACCTGATCACCGCCTGGAATAACCAATTCAGCGTCATTGCCCTACAACCAAACCAGAGTAACATCTTGAAGAAAAGGAAACCTTCTCCTTGGTTCTCCCCTGACCTACGATCTTCCCTCATACACCTAAGAAGATTGGAGAAACGGTGGCATCGATCGCGTTCCATGGAAGACCAAACAGCCTACAAAATACACCTATCCATGCACAGAGAGTCAGTCATGGCTAAAATGAAACAATTCCATACCGATACACTCAAGAGATCACTAAATAAACCACGTGATCTCTTCAATCTTGTCAAGACCTTAGCCAAGGAACCTTTGTCTGAACAACCTGAACACATTAACCCACAAGCTTTTGCTGAATATCTGCAATCCAAGCTGCTCCTAACTGACAACATCGCAACAATCCCTTCTCAAGATACAATCTGCATTTCGAACCTATCCATGTTCTCTACACCATCTAGAAAACATGTAGAGAACACCATCGCTGCACTCAACACATCCACTGCACAAACCGACCCTTGCCCAGCCTATTGGATAAAGGAGCTACGCTACGATCTCAGCCCTCTCATCACTAGAATGATGAACTTATCCTTTACATCTGGTTCCTTCCCATCAGCCCTCAAGAGAACATCTATTAGACCTCTCCTGAAGAACACCAAGCTTGACCCACAAAAGGTTGAATCTTATAGACCCATAGCTAGTATACCCCTTCTAGCTAAAATAATTGAAAAGGAAGCTCAAAGGCAAATACAGGACCATATAGACACCGCCTCCCCTCTAGACCAATGCCAGCATGGTTTCAGAGAGTGCCACAGTGTAGAAACCCTCCTCACCACCCTCTGCAACAACATTATCACAGGCATTGACAACATCCGCCGAGGCTTTGTTCTTATTTTCCTGGACATCGCTGCTGCCTTTGACTCTGTACATCACGATCTTTTAATTGGGCGGCTAAAAGAAAAGGGCATCAACGACACTGCTCTTGCCTGGTGCAGATCATACCTTGACCAGAGATGGCAGTATGTAACCTCTGGTACAACAACATCCACACCCTTCCATCAAAGACAAGGTGTGCCACAAGGCTCATCCCTATCATCTCTGTTATTTAATATATACATACAGTCCGTCTGCAATATCATCAAGTCCTTCAAGGTCGACTGCTTGATATATGCAGACGATATTCTTCTCTACATGCCTTTCTCCACAGTCAACATGGATATTTCTCCGCTAACCAAATGCTTTGATGCAGTCTCTGAATGGCTTCAATCCCAGAACCTCCGCATTCAACACAAGAAAACTGAGGTTCTCTTCATCTCCAGGGACCCATCTTTCACACCGCCACTTCATATAAAGGTGAAAGAAGCCGAGCTCCAAACAAAGCCCTCAATCCGATATCTTGGGGTTACTTTGGACCAACACCTGGATATGAAGTTACATATAACCAATGTTGTCAGAGCGATCTACCTCAAAATCCGGACGCTCCGCCACCTTCGCTCCTTGCTTGATCCTGAGGACTTCCGAACGATATTCCAAGCTTTAACCCTACCGCACCTCGATTATGCTAATGCCATTCTTCAAGGCCTCCCACACTCTACTTTAAACCCTTTACAGCTTGCCATGAACACCGCTGCCAGAGTCCTCTACGGAGCATCAAGAAGAGACCATGTAACACCTATTCTGAAACAACTTCACTGGCTCCCCATCCATGGGAGACTGTTGTTCAAGACCTTATTACTCACCTTCAAGGCTATCAAAGGCATCACCTCCTCATCTATAATAGACCTCATACAGACCTTTCCACCTAACAGAGCTAGGAGAAATATTTCCACAAATGCGCTAATAATCCCTAAGGAAGCAACAAAATGCTCCCTAACGACGTCGAACAGGGCTTTCAGCTTCTATGCCCCTAAGTGCTGGAACACTTTACCACCGGAGATTAGGGCTATCTCCGATCTAACGCAGTTCAGAAAAGCACTCAAATCCCACCTATTTCCCCAATATTACCAGACCAGCCAAACACCGACCTAACCTCCCATCTCCTTTTAATCACCTGTTCCACCTGTTCCCAATCTATGAATAATACTGCTGTATATACATGTAATTACATATGTAAATAGTTTCAGTTTAAATTTTTCCCCCTTGTTTTATCCAAGTTCTTGTTCCTGTTATATGTAAAACCAAACAACCTGTTGTTCTGGTATATTGTTGTTATATTGTAAACCGCGCTGATCTCAAATAGTGCGGTATATAAGAGCCTGTAATATAATAAATAATAATAAATAAATAAATTAATGGCTCTATTTACTAAGCTAACTGTTTAACGTGGGAATCACCATGCATTAATAGAATATAAGAACATAAGAGAATCCATACTGGGTCAAACCAAGTGTCCATCAAGCCCAGTATCCTGTTTCCAACAGCAGCCAACCCAGGTCACAAGTACCCATCAGGATCCCAAACACGTACAAAGATTCCAGGCTGCTTATCCCAGGGATAAGTGGTGGATTTCCCTGGTCCTCTTTAATAATGGTTTACCACAAACTTAACCACAATCTCCTCCTGACCCTTGCACTACTGCTATTTTATGTAAATAGTTCTTTCATGCTATCGAACTAATTGATTATTTATTCTATGTATATAGTTCTCCCATGTTATCCAAGTTTATACTCCTGTTATATGTAATACCGAACAGCCTGTTGTTCTGGTCTGTGTGTTCATCTGTAAACCGCGCTGATTATAAATAGTGCGGTATATAAAAAACTGAAATAAATAAATAAATAAAATGGACTTTTCCTCCATGAATGTGTCCAAATGTTTTTTACTACTGCTATTACTGAACATTTTTATAGCGCTACAAGACATATGCAGCGCTGCACAGACACATGTAAAAGATGATCCCTGCTCATCAGAGCTTATGATCTAGTTAAGACAGACAACACAGTAGCTGTAGACATAGGATACATCTAGGGAGAATGGTAAGGAAACACAAGGGAGATCGGTGAATCAAGATCCAAAAGCAGCAGCGAAGAGGTGAGTTTTCAGCCTGGATTTGAAAAGGGTCAAAGAAGGTGCCTGACATATAGACTCAGGTAGTTTGTTCCAGGCGTAAGAAGCAGCAAGGTGAAAGCAGGGGCGGCCCAAGGGGGGATGCGGGGCCATGTGCGGAGACTCGGTGCGGGGCCTCATTTGCATAAGGGACCTCATTTGCATACATATTTGCATAATGTTACCATACACTAACTTTTAGTAAACATGCCTCTTAATGAGTGTACGGATAAAGAAAGACTAAAAGATTTCTACATTACTATAATCCAGTGACAACTGCCAGGCACATTAGGAACTACTACAAACACTGCCCATTTAGAACCCATAGCAAACCCGCCGTAGCGTAACAGCACTACCAGGACTCACAAAGCACAAGACCCTACCTATCAAAAGGCAACACTACAAATATTAAACCAATACATTTCAGAGAACAACAATACATGACCTACTGGGGAAAGAGAACATGTGGCACTGTCAAATAGGAATTACATAAACAGAATACCTCAGCTCAGTTACACGTGCAGAACATAGACCGTCACCAAACAAGAAATCACAATGTAGAAACAGGAAGACAATAATTAAACTGGGAACCCCAAAAGCCCAACAACACTGTAGAAATAAAACTATAAATTAATTTCCTCTTGTACTAAACAAAGCACAGACGTTAATGATGCACATTTCCCAGAGCTGGCATATTTCAGTTAATAAATTCAATAAAGAAATATTTTTCTACCTTTTGTGCATTTTTTTTCAGTTGCAATTGCTCCAGACACTTTCTTCTGGTTTCTTCGTGTCTTCTGCTAACTCTCCATCGTCTGCTGTCCATTTGTCCTTTCTTCACTCTTCTAGTTTTTTCCCATTCTCTCTCTACATCTGCTTTAACATACTAATCTTTCTCCTTTTGCTCTTTCCTCATTCCTATTTCATCCACTCAAATTTTACCCCGCCATCCTCAATCCCCACTTACTCTCCCAATATCCAGCCAATTGTAAATTTGTCTTCTCTCCCACACAAAATATTTTTCCCTCTCCATTTCACTCTCCCAGCTCTATCCCTTTCTAATCCTCCCCCAACATCAGCTCCCTTCTAGTTCCAGCCCCACTCAGCATCCGCTCCCTTCTAGTCCCCGCATCAGCCCATTTCCAGTCCTAGCTCCCCCATCCGAGTCCCTCCATCAGCTCATTTCCAATCCCAGCCCCCCATCAGCCCATTTCTAGTCCTTTCCTAGCCCCACCATCAGCCCATGTCAAATCTAGCTCCCCTCCACTCAGCCCATTTCCAATCCAAGCCCCCCATGAGCCTACTTCCAGTTCTAGCCCCTCCATGGGTCCATTTCAATCCAAGCCCCCCCAACAGCCCATTTCCAGTCCTATCCTAGCCCTCCATCAGCCCATTTCCTGTCCTAGCCCCCCCTCACTCAGCCCATTTCCAGTCCTAGCAGCAGCAGCCGGTTTGGGTTTTTTTCTACTTGTGCAATGAAGAATGTTTTTTGCGCAGGGCCCCCTGAAACGCGGGGCCCTGTGCAAAAAACATTCTTGCTCAATGGACGGGCCGGCCCTGGGTGAAAGGAGCGGAGTTAGCAATAGAAGAGATGGACACAGAAGCGATTTGCCAGAAGAGCGGAGTTCCTGAGGAGGGGAGTAGGAGAGATAAAAGAGGAAAGGTAGTGAGGAGCTGCAGAGTAAATGTACTTATAGGTCAGCAGGAGAAGTTTGAACTGGATGCACAAACGGATAAAGAGCCAATGACGTGACTTGAGAAGAGGGGTAATATGAGCATGATGAGGCTGGCAGAAGATTAGCCGTGCAGCAGAGTGTTGAACAGATCGAAGGGGGGAGAGATGATTCAGAGGGAGACCAGCTACACTAACAGCTTTTACTACATTCTCTGGTAACAAATTCTAGAGTTTCATTATACGTTGAGTGGAAAAATATTTTCTCCTATTAGTCTCAAATATGTTACAATGTAGCTTCATTGCATGTCCCCTAGTCTTTCTACTTTCTGAAGCAGTAAGCAACCAATCTACATTTACCCTTTCCACTCCATTCATCATTTTATAGACCTCTACCCATATCTCCCCCTCAGCCGTCTTTTTGTCAAGTTGAAGAGCCCTAACCTTTTAAGCCTTTCCTAATAGTGGTATCCCTCCATATCCTTTACCATTTTGGTGGTTCTTCTCTGTACCTTTTCTAGTTCTGCTATATCCTTTTTAAGATATAGCAACTAGAATCGCACACAATATTCAAGGTACAGTTGCACCAAGGAATAATTCAGGGGCATTATAATATCTTTTGTTTTATTCTCCGTTCCTATCATTTTATTTGCTTTCTTGGCTGTTGCTGCACACAGGGCAGAGGGTTTCAACATATTATCCATGATGACGCCCAAATCCTTTACCTGAGTGGTTGTTCCTAATGTGGAACTTGCATCGTGTAACTGTAATTTGGATTGTTCTTCCCTAAGTGCATAACTTTGAACTTGTCCACATTAACTGTCATTTGCCATTTGGATGCCCAGTCTCCCAATTTATCAAGGTTCTCTTGCAATTTTTTACAATCCTCTTGTGTTTTAAGAACTTTGAATAATTTGGTGTCATCTGAAAATTTGATCATCTCACTTGTTATTCCCATTTCCAGGTCATTTATGAATATGTTAAAAAGCAGCAGGCCTAGCACAGATCCCTGGTGAACTTCACTATTTACTTTTCCCCATTGAGAAAATTGACCATTGTGATAAGGAAGCTTATCATGACCCAGGAGACAGGGATAAAGAGAATGAATTCACCCTTATCAAAGGACCTATTTTACAAGGTCAGAGACACCAAACTCCATTTACAACTAGAAAGCAGGCAATTCCTAGCTGCAATAGGTTGCAGAATGCCCCTAGTGGAGAAAAGGAGAGGGAATGCAGGCCCAGGGTAAGGAACCCTTACGTCACTGAATTCCCCAATTACTCAGCTGACAATGAGGCAGTTTGATCTCCAACACCTGAGAGGAGAAGGGGTGGGGCTGGAGCCTGAGAGGTTTAAGTCTAGGTCAGATTATCCAGAGAGAGAGAGAGAGGAGTAGGAATGCTTACTGGAAGAGGAATGGAGCTGGAACAGTAAGAACAGCAGGAACAAGGAACACAAGTTGGAGGACAGGACGAGGAAGCTCAGGTGAATGGTGGCCAGAGCATGAGCGAGGAGAAGCTGATACAAGCCTTGACCCATGTATGAGCATTAGAAGCTTGTCTAATTTGGAGCACTACAGAGTTGCAAGAGACAGCTTTTGCCCTAACGGAAGGCAGTCAGCCAAGCCCTCTGAGCTAGAAACAAAGGTAGAGCCTATGCAACTGGGTGAACAAGACCTAGCTTTATGAAGAAGACGACTCATACATGGATTACTCTTTATGCCAATCTTCAAATACAGAGAGTTTGGAAGGGAGTCAACCGTAAGGAAAACCTCCAGAGTCCGGTAACCCTGAGAGCCTGTAGATAACTTGTGAAGGTCCTGTATTAAAGGAGAAGTACCTTTGCTGAGCAAGCTGAAGCTGTCTAATTAAAACTTGTTAAACAGCTGCTAGCCAGTGCAGTGCACAGCCTGAAGCCGTGCTGACGGTGAAAGTAAGAAAAGCTTTGATTTTGTTTTCACTATTCCTAAAAACCTTGCATAGAGAATTGTTTGCCTATGAAGAGTTTAACTTCTTGTTGAAAGTTTTCCTGTGCTTAAGGAGTCAAACAGCCGGGAAATGTTCTGGACTGAGAGAAAAGAAACCTGCTTTAGGAAAAGCTGTTTCAGTTTGTTTTAAAACAGCACTGCTAGCCATATCTGGTAGCATTAGCTGTTGAAAGGACTTTTCTTTATGCTGAAGAACATTATAAGCTGTTTTGTTTTGAGTTCAGTTATATCCTGATGTATTTTTGAAAGAATCCTGGAGAAACAATCCAAAGGTGTTATTTTGTGAACCTAGCGTTTTCCCCATAAATAAATTTCTGTCAAAGCCAACTACAAAATGTGTATTTTTTAACCTAAAGCCAAGTACCTTCTGACTGGACTACATTTCCCATGAAGCAGCCAGTCAGGTAAAGGCTAAATGGTGAATCTCTCCTATGACAAGCACGCCCCTCCATACTGTCTGTAAGGGGCTAAGGGCGTGACACCATTTAGCCCTACTCTCTGTTTTCTATCTTTATTTATTTTATTTTATTTATTTAGCTATATTTATATACCGCTTTTCACCAGGTCAAAGTGTTTTCCAGAGAACAGAACATTTTACATTGAATGTTTGTTATGCAAGTAACATGGTAACATTTAAACATGCAAACATTTTTCTAATATAACATTTTAACATTTTAATTGATACAAACAGCTATTTACATAAGTTTATCTTTTAACCAGTTCCTAAATCCACAATAATACACTGCCTCCTATACCGTGACTTTTTAATTTCCCCAAGAGTATCTCATGAGAGACCTTATCAAAGCCTTTCTGAAAACTGGCTCACCTTTATCTACCTGTTTACTCACACCTTCAAAAAAATGCAAGAGATTAGTGAGACATGACTTTCGTTTTTTAAACCCATGTTGGCTTTCTGCCATTAAGCCATGACTATTTACATGTACAGTAATTTTGTTTTTTTTATAATGGTTTCTACTATTTTGCCCAGCTCACCGGTCTGTAGTTTACCAGATTACCCCTAGAACCGTTTTTTTAAATTGGCATTATACTGGCATTCTCTATTCCTCAGGTGCTACAGATGATTTAAATGATAGTTCACAGATTACTAAAAGTATGTCTGCAATCTCATATTTCAGTTCTTTCAGCACCCTGGGATGTATGCCATCCGGTCCAAGTGATTTGCTGCTCCTTAGTTTATCAAATAACTGTATTACATTTATCTTATTTATTGAGAATTGTTTCAATTCCTCTGATGCATCACCTTTAAATATAATTTTTGGCATGGGTAAGTTTTCTACATCTTCTGGTTTATTGGTTACTTGATATACCGCACCTTTTACTAGCAGGGCAGTGTACAAATCAAAACAAAAAGATACAAATTAGACTGGAAACAAACACCATTTTGTAGACAGTAAAGCAAACATACATTTTATTTTTTATTTATTTGATTTTTCTATACCACCCCTTCCAAAGATCAGGGGTAGTTTACAGATAACAGAACATTTTATATCGAACAATGGTTTAACTTTTTACATAGTAACTTTTTGGGAGTAACATAAAAGAAGAGGAGGAGAGAGAGCAGAAAGTGATCATAATGGCAAGGGAGGTAGATCAAAAGCAAGGTAGAACAGGTGTGACTTGAGCATGGGTTTTAAGCATGTATAGGAGAGTTCCGAGCACAGGCCAGTGGGTAATGAGTTCTACAACACAGGACCAAGATAGTAAAGGGCAGAGGAGTGAATGGACTCCAGGTATGCAAGAGAGGGAGATGGCAAATGGAAGCGATTGGCATGTAAAGAATGGAGGGACCGGGGTGAAGCATAAAGATGGAGAGTGTCAGCTAAGTATGTTGGAAAGCAGTGTGTATTGCTTTATGGACTAATGTCAGGAGTTTGTACTGTGCAAAGAATCTAATGGGAAGCCAATTAAGTTGAATCAGGAGAGGAGTAGCATTGTCAAAACGTGAGTATAGGAGAATCTGAGCAGCAGTGTTTTGAACCAACTGTAAATGGGTGAGAGAATAGTGGGGGATGCCAAGGAGAAAGGCATTACAATAGTCAAGTTTAGCTATGACCAAGATAAGAAGAAGGGTGGTGAGAGAGGCGGATGAGAAAAATGGGTGTACAGCACAGATATGACCAATGTTCCCTCTAATTTTCTGTAGGCCGTGTGCGCATAAAATATCAGCTGTGCAGCTTTTGAAGGAAGGTTAAATTTTTGTGCGCCACATAAGGACACTCGGAGTTATATACTTTAAAATTTGACTACACGTCAGAATACAGTATGTACACCACATTGATTTTAATCAAATTAAATGAAAATAGACAATTACTAAATGAAGCAGAAAATTTCTAGCAATTACAATCACAACTTTTAAATTTTAAGACATCTGTGTTTTTTTTCTATCAGAATGAGAACCGTAATTTTTGTGCGCTCTGTTGTAAAGTATGTGCGCTCACTCGGTGAGGTGTGTGCGCGCGCACAGCTTAGAGGGAACAGTGGATATGACGCAGTGAGAAAAAAAGCCCAATGGAATAAGAAGAAGAGGTGGGCCTGGAAAGTGAGAAAATAGTCAAGGAGGACCCCAAAGTAATGGAGGGTAGACACCAGAGGAATAGGACCAGAAGGAAAGACGGAAGCCAATAGTGTGGGGGGGGGGGGGGTGGAAGAGAAGGTAAAGCATATGGTGGCTGTCTTAGCAGGATTTAAATGTAGAAAGTTATCAGAAAACCAGATGGAGACTTTAGAGAGAGAGGTATTGAGGAAGAGCAGATCAAGAGCATTGGAGTCTGTATGGTGAAGAATTATTATATTGTCAACATTGTAGCATACAGAGAGGGCATGTTGCTAGATAAGCAGTGTGAGAGGTATCAGAAAGATATTGAATAAAAGAGGGGCTAGAGCCTTGGGGACACTATAGGCCAGGAGGATAGGGTGCAAGGAATGTGATTACGAATGATGGGCAAGAACGGAAAAAGACTGGCAAGATAGAAAAGACTGGAACTAACAGTGAACAGTCCCATGAATTTCCAGATCATGCAAGCGAGCAAGAAGGGTGCAGTGGTCCACCAGATCGAAGGCAGATGACAAGTCTAGTGACACAGCTAGTGATATACTGCCACGGTCGCAGAACTGATGGATCTCATTGAGGAATGAAGTGAGAATAGTTTCCATGCTGTGGCCTGTGTGAAACACAGACTGATGGGGGTGCAGTGCATGAGTGGTGTCGAGATGAGAGGATAGCTGAAGAAAAACAATTTTCTCAAGAACTTTAGCAAGAAAGGATGGTGTGGAGACAGGACAAAAGTGTCCTGGAATAGTGGGGTCAAGCGAGGGATTCTTTAGTACAGGCTGGCCCAGGGTATGCTTCCAAGCAGTCGGAAAGGTTCCAGAGGTAAGATTATTATTGAACATGGAAAGGATTAGCTGGGATAGGGCCAGAGATGGCTCGGTGAGCCACGCTGAAGGAATAGGGTCGGAAGGGCAGTCTTATGCGAGGAGGACAAAGCTTTGTGGAGTTCAGAAACGGAGATTGGCTGGAAGGAAGACCAGGTGTAAGAATGAACATGGGAGGAGGAGAGGGCAGGAGGGACAAGGGTGCAGCAGGGGATAGTAGAGGTGACAAAGGACGGGGACAGTTGGGAAAAACAGAGGGAAAGAATGGATCTTCGATTGGAATTATTGTGTGAGATTGGTGAGATTGAGGGGGGGAGGGATGGTAGCAGGTAAGGATGCAGAGGACCTAGTCTGAGAAAGGGATGAAGAATAGAATACAGTTGACAAATGGAGTTCGGTGCGGAGAAAATGAGAGTATCAAAAAAGTCACGCTTAACTTCATTCAGAGAATGATGGTAACAGTGATTAAGGTCTTTAAAGCGTTGCATGATGGAGGTGGCAGTGCAAGAGGTGAAGATGCAGGTGGTACCAGGGTTGGGAGATTTTGGAAGGCCTACGGCAGAGGTGGAGAGGGGCAACCTAGTCCAGGGTAGCAATAAGAGTAGAAGACCACAGGTCAATTGAGTGTTAATGGGTCAGGAAGGGAAATTGTCAGGGAACAGAAGGTCCAATGATGGAAATAGCTGGAGGGAATAGGCAGAAAGGGAGTGGTAAGGAAGGAGGGGGGCACGGGGGGCAGTGGGATCAGACAGGAGGGTGGGAAGACCAAAGAAGATGTATACATGATCGGACCAAGGGAGAGCTAATGGGGTGGGAGAAAGTGGGGCAGTAAGAGTGAAATCTGAGGAGGAGAGGATAAGATCCAGGACATGCCCAGTGACATGTGTGGGAAAAGAGACATACTGCGAGAGGGAGAAGGAGAAGCTTGTCACAAGGCTTGGGTGAATCGAGGTGTGTGTTGAAGTATCCAAGTATTAGGAGATGTGGGAAATGGAGAGAGACTTCAGAAAGGGTTAACAAAAGAGAATCCCAGAGGTGGGGCCGAAGACGTGGAGGAATCTATAACAAAAGAAATTGAACAGGAGAGTAACTACACAGGCGCAACAAGAGAGATTCAGGATAGTGAAGTGGTGGGTGGAGACCTACGATACAGGGAGGGAAGCTCAAAAGATGGTGGCCACTCACCACTGGTGGGGCCTTCCTGGGGGCAGAAGCCAGCCACAAAACCTGGAGGCAAGCACTGATTGAGCAATGGTTTCTCGCCTTCACAGAGACAAGTCTCCATGAGGAATAAGGCATCTAAGGAATGTTTAGACAGGAGGTCATACACGAAGTGCATCTTATTTTGGAGTGAATGATAGTTTAAGAGAACAGAAGTTAAGTGAGAAGTGGAAGTAGCTACGGAAGATAGCAGTAGAGGGGCAATGGTGAGACATGGAATGAGATTCGAAAGCATGCGGCCTCAGTGCAAGATATTGGCCTGTCTGACAGATTGAGGGCACTAACCCCAGTGGACTAAGATGGAGGCCAAGTCAGTGTTAGTGGGACCTGTAGAGACAGCCAGAATTCAACAGAGGAGCAAGACGCTAAAAGCATAGAGAGTCTTTAGTAAAGACTAAAGCAAAGAATTCATTCAGCTTCCATGCTATGGCCTTGTCCTCTCATAGTGCCCCTTTTACCCCTCTATCATCTAATGTTCAAACTGACTCTCTCACAGGTGTTTTGCTATGAATATACTTGAAAAAGTTTTTATTATATGCTTTTGCTTCCATGGCAAACTTCTTTTCAAATTCTCTCTTTGCCTGGCTTATCAATGCCTTGCATTTAACTTGCCAGTATTTATATTGTTTTCTGTTTTCGTCATTTGGCTCTTTTTTCCATTTTCTGAAGGATTTTCTCTAACTTCATCTTTAAGCCATGCTGGCTGTCATTTGGCCTACCTTTCTTAAAGCATGGAATACATCTGGTCTGTGCTTCCAGGATAGTATTTTAAATAACCCCCAGGTCTGATGTAAACTCTTAACCTTCGCAGTTGCTCCTTTGATTTTTTTCTTAACTATTTTCTTCATTTTATCAAAGTCTCCTTTTTGAAAGTTAAATGCTAGCGCAGTGGATTTCCTTGTTATCCTCCCTCCATTTATTAAATCAAATGTGATCATGTTATGATCGCTACTGCCAAGCGGTCCCAACACCATTACCTCTCACACTAGATCCTGTGTTCCATTAAGGACTAGGTCTAAAATATCTTCCCCTCTTGTCGGTTCCTGAACCAGCTGCTCCATGAAGCAGTCATTTTGTTTCACTCAGAAACTTTTTTTTTTAATCTTTATGCAAATTTAACAATACAACCAAGAATGTAATCTTGTACAGAAACTGGCATATGAGAAACAAACAAAATCCAGAAAGAAGAAACATATTATAGGAAAAAAATATAATACACTCAATCCCACAAAAAAGAAGGACCCAAAGAAGAGGTAATTATCCATACCAAAACCAAAGGAAAAATAACACAGGCTGAACAACCAGTATCACATAAAATTCACGATGGATCGGAAGAAGACCCTGTCAAGACTTTCAAAAGGTGGGAGTTCAAGAAGGTCAACAGTTGGGAGGACTCAAAGAATATACAGGAACACAACTGATATTTAATCAAACACTTACAAGGATACTTAAGGAAAAAGAGACCCCCCCCCCCCCGAACCTTTGTACACCAGGATGTAGGAGAAGAAACGCTCTCCTCCTTTTCTGAGTTTCACGGGCAAGATCAGGATACATTCGAACCAACAAACCTTTAAAACAAACGTATTTCTTTAAAAAAAAAATCTTCATTAACCAATCTTTATCTGATAATAAAGCTAGGGTAATCAAAAGTGTAGCAGGTTTAACTACATCATCTAGAGACTTTTCCAAAACTCTAGTAATATTTAGAATGTCACCTGAATCCAACTCAGGGACACCATTCTTTACCACCTCCTTCTAAGAGGGAGGAAGATAGTAAACCCTCACTAACGGTGGATGAGTTTCAGGAGGAATACCTAAGATATCAGTCAAGTAACTATGAAGCATATCTCTAGGAGGTACAAATGCAGCCCGAGGAAAGTTCACCAACCATAAATTTGCAGCTCTAGCTGAGTTTTCTAAAGCCTCCAACTTAACTCTAATAGCAGAAGACTCCTTAATATGACAGTCAGACCGCTCCTCTAAAATAGCAACTTGAGCTTGAACCATAGCTACTGAAGACTGAAGTAACAGTACCTTTGCAGAAGATTCCTCTATAGCAGAGGTTCCCAACTCCAGTCATGGAGGGCCAAACACCATTCAGGTTTTCAGGCTGTCCCTAATGAATATGCACGAGATACATTTGAATACAATGAGGGCAGTGCATGCAAATGCATCTCATGCATATTTATTAGGGACAGCCTGAAAACCTGAATGGTGTTTGGCCCTCCAGGACTGGAGTTGGGAACCTCTGCTCTATAGCTTCTGCATGTTGTTGAACTTTCTGAGACAACAGTCACCTGCAGTAACAAATCAGACACCAACTGTACAATAGCATTCCAGATTGATTCCAACATGAAAGTCTCTAGTCGTTGAAGGGTAAAGGCGGAAAGGGACTCCTCCATTGCCCTGGAGCAAACCTCTCATTCTGCCAACGATGAATCCTCACTCTGTAGAACAGCCACAACTGCTACCTGGTCTACAACCGTCTGAATGGGATGAGCTGCACAGACCTGCTGGTCTGGAGAGATCACTACTCTTTCAACTGGAGAACCCAGAAGAGCCTCTCGGCCGCCAGCAACGCCAACGCCGACAGCATCAGCACGCCACGACTCATCCAGGGACTCCTGTATGCAAAGCTTCTTCACTGCACGCTGCGATACAGGAGAGACAGAGTCAATGCCCGAAGTCAGCTCCAAGCCACCTGACTCTGGAGCTGACAAAGCCGAGTGATACTCCCCTGCTTGGACTGGTTGCTGAGTTGACTGGAGTAAACAGGCATCAAGGGATCCGAAGACCTGCGGCAATGGAGTAGAGGTCAAGAGAGGCAGTGAGGGGCAACCAGCTCCCTTTCCCTTCCGCTTCCTCTGGGATCTGCAATGTCATTCAGAAACTTTACCTCCCTAGCAAACAATTACCACAACGCACTGTTGGCACATATAATTTCCTTGTTAAACAGATAACACAGAAATTAGCATTTAGTGGTATGAAATGCGTGGGGATCGTATTTTATAGTTACATGGAGATAGTTACTGCATATTAACTGTTAATATGGTAGATAATGGAGAGCAATTAACGCTATCTCAAGAGGAGTAACTGCAAAAGCTTATCAAATTCTAATGCATTAACACAGATTAGTAAATCTAGCTCTTAGATTATAAACCCTCTAGGGATGGGGAAATATTTAGTATACCTAAATGTATATTGCCTTGAACAACGAAAAGGCATGAACTAATTAAAAAAGGTTCTCTTTATGGTTTGGTGGAAGGATTTGTCTCTTTCCTTCTAGAAAGAATTTCAGTGATCAAGATTAACATACTTTTTTATCTTTTCTTAACAAAATACAATAGGATACTACTAAACCTCTCACTATCCCTTAACCTGAATTTAAAATTTTACTTTACCGCTTTCTTCTAATATAAATGGATTTCCTTTCTGATTTCTCTAATTCAATTTTAAGATTGTAAACCGCTTTGCTAATCTGTGAAAAATGGTGTATCAAATGTCCCAAAAAAAATAATCATAAACAAAGCTGGCATATGGAAAGTGATTCCTAGAAGTTTTGGAAATGATTCAACATCTACCTTAGTGTAACATGTCATCAACCAAAGTGCCTAGTTTTCCACAGATTACAAAAGATAGACTTCTGTGGAAAAGAATACAGAATTCTTTGGTCAAAATGTTTAAAATCTGCAGCATGCTGGTAATGTGTCTATAGGGCAAAATATGCCCTCATGTTACCATTTTAAAAACAATGAACCACTCTAAGTGACGCCTTTGTTCCTGGTGAAAATGTTACCGTAGATGAGCAACTGCTTACATTTCGTGGCCGTGTTCCGTTCAGACAATATATTCCCAGCAAACCTGGGAAATATGGCATAAAGCTATGGATGTTGTGTGACAGTGCAACGTCATATGTTCTGTGTCTTCAAGTATATACAGGAAGGGAACTCGGACAAAACAGGGAACAGAATCAGGGTGAAAGGGTTGTGCTGCAACTCACTGAAGGATTGACACGATCTGGCAGAAATGTTACTGTTGACAATTTCTTCTGCAGTTTATCCCTGTCACGGAAACTGATAAAAAAAACAAATGACACTTTTGGGGACAATTCGAAAGAACAGAAAAGAATTACGTCCAGAATTTGTAACAACAAAGGGCCGAGAGGTATTCACTTCACTGTTTGCCTTTTGCGATGACGCCACTCTGGTTTCCTATTGCCCGAAGAAAGGAAAAGTGGTTGTTCTTCTGAGCAGTTTGCATGATCAAGAAGAAGTAGATAACACACATCCAGACAAAAAACCACGCATGATCTTGGACTATAATTCTAGTAAAGGTGGAGTAGATACGGCAGATCAAATGTTGCGCACGTATACCACAAAACGAATGACAAGACGCTGGCCAGTGACAATCTTCTACAACATGTTGGACATCAATGCTTTGAACGCCTTCATTGTTTGGATGTCACTAAATTCAGAATGGCAGTCCAAGTCAAAGCACAGACGTCGTCTATTCCTCTTGGAATTAGGAAAGCAGCTGCTTCAGAGTAATTGCAGTGAGACTTCTTCCAGCATTGAAGAAGCCACTGATGCTGTTTGCAATGTCGGGATCCCAAAGAAAAGGGCAAGGTGTCACTGCTGTTCCAGAGAACAAGACAAGAAAAGCAACATAGTTTGCATCTCCTGCAAGTGCAATGTTTGCAAAGAACATTCAGAAATTGTCTGTGTCTCATGCAAATGACTGTAGTACTTTACTGTGTTCATCAAGTGCATGCAAAAACTGCTTTCATGGCAACTCTTCTTCATGTAATTTTATGATAAAGCATTAAATTTCAAAACATTTAACCTTCATATAATAAATAATTAATTCGGAATAATATTTTGTTTGTTTAGTTTAAATTTTTCATGGTTAACAATTAAAATTCGTCGTGGGGTCATTTATGACCCCAACGGTATTCAGTGTGTGCAAAAAATCTCAGTAATTCCAGGGTTAAATAAATATCCAAAAAGTAATTATGAAAAGAGATCAAATGTCTTCATCACATAAGTCTTCGTACTCCTTCAATCAGTACTTGATGGAAGTTGCTTTTGCAGCAATGATAGCCAGGGATCGTTTAGGATAAATGTGTACCATCTTTGCACAGCAGAATGGTGCAGTTTTTGTTTATTATTCTTTGCAGAATAACTCAAGCTCTTTCCAGTTAAGTGAGAATCATCAATGGACTCCAAGTCTTGCAACAGCTTTTCAATTCGTATTAAGGTCTGGGCTTAGACGGAACCACTCAAGAATATTCAACTTTCTTCTTGCTAAACTACTCTGCTGTTGTTTTTGCCTTGTGCTTTGGGTTATTGTTCTGTTTGAAGGTGAATCTTCTCCCTAATACTGGGCTATGGAAGACTGGAATAGGTTTTCCTCCAGATCTGCCTCTATCTTAAACCATCCATATTCACAAACAGCATAGTTACTCACCTGTAACAGGTGATCTCTGGGAACAGCAGGAATTTAGTCCTCACATATGGGTATCATCGGTACCGATGGAGCCTGCACGGGAACGCTCCCCAGCGTACAATTAGAAAGCTTTTGGGAGCATCCCACAGCGCCTGCATGCTGCCTTCCCGCCTTTCCCAACTGCCTCTCTCCAGTTGAGTTTAAAGCTGAGACAAAGAGAGAGAGAGGGAAAAGAAAGAGATAGAGAGATACAACTCCTAGGGGAGGTGGGTGGGTTGTGAGGACTAAATTCCTGCTGTTCCCGGAGATCACCTGTTACAGGTGAGTAACTATGCTATCTCCAGGAACAAGCAGGAATGTAGTCATCACATATGGGGACTCCCTAGCTTTAGGTGCCAGGGAGAGACCCCAGAGGTTGTGTGTCCCTAAGAAGGGCTCCACTTCCCCCCATGGATCTCTGGCATCCTACTAGGGATGGCGGGTAGGAGTTGATTAGGCATGGAACAGGTTTTGGAGAACAGCCTGACCAAACAAGGCATCCCGGCGGGAGTCCTTGTCCAAGCAGTAATGGGCTGTGAAGGTATGAACCGAGGCCCAAGTGGCTGCTCGACAGATGTTGTCGATAGACACAAAGTGCAGATGAGCCATTGAGGCTGCCATGGCTCTCACATTGTGAGCTGTGACATGGCCCTCCAGAGAAAGGTTCTTACTCTGATAGGCGAAGGAAATACACTAAGCAATCCAGTTAGACAGTGTTCTCTTGGAGACAGGAAGTCCCAAATGAGAAGGATCAAAAGCAACAAAGAGTTGAGAGGACTTTCTATGTTGCTGTGTTCTTTGTAAGTAAAAGGCTAAAGCTCTTTTACAGTCCACGGTATGGAGATTCCTCTCTGCATTTGATGCATGAGGCCTTGGAAAAAACACAGGTAGGTAGACCGCTTGGTTTAGATGAAAAGGCGAGACCACCTTTGGCATAAAGTGTGGATGAGTCCTAAGGGCTACCTTGTCATGATGGAACCTTGTATAAGGTGGATCAGCTACTAGCGTTTGCAACTCACTAATGCGGCATGCTGATGTGATTGCAATGAGAAAGATAACCTTCCAAGAAAGGAATTTCAAGGAGGTAGTAGCTAAAGGTTCGAAAGGTGGCTTCATGAGCTGCCCAAGAACCAGGTTTAAGTCCCATGCCACTGGTGGTAGCCTAATGGGAGGCTTAGTTAGAAGAAGGCCTCTCATGAATCTTGCTATAAGAGGATGAGAGGAAATAGGCTGTCCATTTAGAGGCTTAAAGGAAGCTGCAATAGTACTCAAATGGACTCTTAATGAATTAGTTTTAAGACCTGTATTGGATAAATGAAGGAGATACTCCAGCAATGATTCCAGAGGTATCACAAGGGGGTTATGACCCTTTTGCGAACACCATATGTTAAACCTTTTCCACTTGAAAGCATAAGAGCGTCTTGTGGAAGGTTTCCTGGAAGCAAAAAGAATATCTTTTACTTGCTGAGGGAGATTAAGATCATGGAGATCTAGGCCTTCAGAAAACCAAGCCCTGAGATGCAGAGACTGGGGATTGGGATGCCATAACATTCCGTCCTCCTGAGATAGGAGATCCAGAGCAGACCCTAACTCCAGGGAGGGAGCTTGAGAGAGATGTAGAAGCAGAGGGTACCACACTTGCCGTGGCCAATGTGGAGCTATGAGAATCATATGGCCTCTGTCTCTCTGAAGCTTGAACAGGGTTTTGGGAATTAGAGGAATGGGTGGAAAGGCATACAGGAAGTCTTGACCCCAGTAAAGGAGGAAAGCATCCCTGGCCTGAGCCCCCTGAGCTGGAATTCTGGAACAGAACCGGGGAAGTTTGGCATTCCACGGACTTGCAAAGAGGTCAATGTCCGGGGTTCCCCAAAGTTGAAATATCCTGGCCACCTGGTCTGCATGCAGGGACCACTCGTGTGGAAGCAGAACTCAACTGAGTCTGTCTGCCCAAGAGTTTTGAATGCCTGGAAGATACACTGCCAGAAGATTAATCTGATGCTCTCTGGCAAGGGCCCATAGTCGCAAAGCTTCGCTGCAAAGCGACAGAGAGCCTGTTCCCTCCTGCTTGTTCACATAGAACATGGCTACTTGATTGTCCGTATGAATGAGGACTGTCTTGTAGCTGAGCAGGGTGTGGAACACTCGCAGAGCAAGGAAGATTGCTCTGAGCTCCAAAAGATTGATATGTAGTGTCCCCCGCAGCCCCCCCTGGTGGCGGCGTAGTTTTCCACGGAAGGGCTGGGGAGCGCACAAGACTAGGGTGATTGGGGTTGGCCAGGTGCGAGGGTCAAAGGTAGCGGTCCTTTGTGCCGACCTCGTTACCAACTTCCCAAAAGAATAACTTCACACCAAAGTGGAGGGAAAAAGAAAAAGGCTTTATTTCCCCTTTGCACAAAAATGGTTCAAAAACAAACGGCTTTGGAAAGTAACGGAATTGCACCAGTCCTTACATCAGGTTTAAAGCACAAAAACGGTCAAAGTAATAACTGTTAACTTCACAGTAACTTAAAGTAGGACAAATACTGCATTCACTTTATGCATTCATGGAACTCCAAATAGACTACAGCTTCACTGCTGTACAATATGTACATTCCATTGGTTCATCAACCTCTTCACCCGCAGATTCCACTTGCATCCATTCTATATCAGATGGCTCTGAGTCTGAGGCTTCTGCATGGCTGAGCTCTGGCTTTTTAAAAGCGTGCCGTACAGTTTCCCAGTGTCTGGTGGTTAAGTTAGGGCGTCGGTTTCTGGCTACTGGGTAAAACAATGGCTCTTCATCAGCTATAGTTTTAAAAGCTCTCTCAGCATACTGTTTAATATTGGCAGTTCTCTTCTTAGGGAAATTATCTGTTAGTTTTTGCTTATAAATGTCATTGTCATGCAGATAAACTTCTTTCCCCTGCCTTTCTCTTGGGCTAGGCTTAAGCAAACAATTACAAGAAATGGAAGCTTTACCTTTGAGCTTTCTTCTTTCTTTCTCTGGAAAGGCTTGAGGCCTAGTCTGGTTGTCCTCCAACTCAGGATGGCCCAAGTACTCCCACGATATCTCTCTTGCCTTAGTGTGTGGAGGAACCCCTCTGAGCCAAGGCTGCAACTGTTGCCATCTGCCCTTGCTTTCACTCCTGAGGCGGTTGTCTAGTGGCCTCGCCCTTTCAGCTTCTTTCTGCTCACCAGGCCTCTGTGTTCTGCACTTTTCTCACAGGTTACTTCTATGGATATCTCTCTGGATACCTTCCTCTCCTTGGATATCTTTCCCTTCCGGATATCTTTCTCCTGGATATCTTTTCACTGGATATCTTTCCTCCACGACATTCCTCGGATGTCTTTCTCCCAGGACATGTCCTAGTACTTCTCTTTTGGCTTGTCTCTGGAGTTGTCCCTTGACTGGTCTGCTTGATTCAGACCTGCCTCTGCTTAAATCGGAACTGACTGGGCCTAAGTCCTGCCCATAGAGGCGTGGTTCTTCTGACTCTATGCTGACTCTCCTGCTCCCTCTATGTGGACCTTCAGGATATTGCAGTTTATACCTGTTTTTTTCTGAATTTAAAACTTTTCTTCCTTCTGCAAGAGGGTCCGCTGCATCACACATCCCCCTTCTTAAAATATTACGGGCTGCGGGAAACTCTTCTCCGCAGCACGTAATACAGGACCTGAAGTCGGCTTTACTCTGGCTGCTTGTGACCATGTGTTGTTTGCTTGTTGTTTGCCGGCATCCTGTTGAGGTGATACCCATGCTCAGTATGCGTCCACAGCACGTCCCGTTCCTGCCAAGGTCGAAGAAGATTGGCGTGATAGACCTGTTCCCGTCCCTTTGAGTCTCGAACAACATAGGAAGTGGTGCCCACCGGGTTAATGACGGTATGAGGACCCTTCCACTGGTACTCAAATTTAGGAGCCGCCCCGGGTACTAGAACCACTACCTTCTCCCCGACCTTTAAGTGTCTCGGTTTCGTCCGCCTGTCGTAATAGTGTTTCTGTTTCCTTTGACTCTCTTTGAGTTTCTCCGTGGCAAACCGGGAAGTTCGCTCCAGGCGTGTTCTTAAATCCTTCAGGAATAGGGGTATACCTACTTCCTCTTCCACTGGCTCGATCCATTGTTCTCTCAACACGTCTAGTATACCTCTAGGCGTCCGTCCGTACATGAGCTCATACGGCGATGTACCTAACGAGCTCTGCTTCCTTTCCCTGCAGGCGTATAGTATGAAGGGTAACATGGTGTCCCATTCTTTCATTTGTCCGTCCAAGGCCCGTCTAAGCATCTGCTTTATACTTTGGTTTAAGTGCTCTACCAACCCATTGCATTGGGGATGGTAGGCTGCTGTCTTCACGTGTCGGATCCCGAATGCATCCCAGACTTGGGCGAGGTATTTTGATAGGAAATTACTCCCCCTGTCGGTCAAGACTTCTTGCGGGAATCCGACCTCACAAAATAATTTGACCATCTCGGCTGCAATTGATTTAGCGGAAATATTCCTCAAGGGAACTGCCCAGGGGAATCGAGTGGCCTGGTCAATAATTACCAGGATATACTGGAAGCCCCGCGGAGTCTTGATAAGCGGCCCCACGATGTCCATGGCCAGTCTCCTAATGGGTTCCGCTATTACAGGCATCGGGACTAGCGGCACTCCCGCTGGTCGGTGCGGTGTAACCCTTTGGCAGGACGCGCAGGATTCGCAGAAGCGGGTTGTCTCCCGGAAAACCCCCGGCCAGTAAAACCTGGCTAAAATCTGGTCCAGGGTGCCTTGTGAGCCCTTATGGCCTCCTGTTGGATGGTCGTGTGCTAGTCACAGGACGGATAATTTAAATTTGCTTGGGACCACTAACTGCTTACGAATAAGTCCAGTTCGCAAATCTTTGCTTTCTCGGTACAAAATATCTTCATCCATGATGAATCTGGGGTACGTCTCACAGTCTTCCTGGGCCTGCTCGATCGCCCGGACCAATGCAGGGTCCGTCCTTTGCTCCATTTTAAAAGAGGGAAATTTTTCTATCACCAGGCCTCTGTGTTCTCCACTTTTCTCACAGGTTACTTCTATGGATATCTCTCTGGATACCTTCCTCTCCTTGGATATCTTTCCCTTCTGGATATCTTTTTCCTGGATATCTTTTCACTGGATATCTTTCCTCCACGACATTCCTCGGATGTCTTTCTCCCAGGACATGTCCTAGTACTTCTCTTTTGGCTTGTCTCTGGAGTTGTCCCTTGACTGGTCTGCTTGATTCATACCTGCCTCTGCTTAAATCGGAACTGACTGGGCCTAAGTCCTGCCCATAGAGGCGTGGTTCTTCTGACTCTATGCTGACTCTCCTGCTCCCTCTATGTGGACCTTCAGGATATTGCAGTTTATACCTGTTTTTTTCTGAATTTAAAACTTTTCTTCCTTCTGCAAGAGGGTCCGCTGCATCACAGTAGATGACTCTCCTGTGGAGACCAGGTGCCCTGGGCGGAGAGGTCTTGCAGATGAGCTCCCCAACCCATTGGAGAAGCATCTGTTGTGAGAGCTGCTTGGGATAAGGGTTGTTGAAAAGGGGACCCCAGCAACAGGTTTTGAGTGGACTTCCACCACTGGAGGGACAAAATAAGGCGACTTGTGTTTGCTATTTTGTCTGACAGGCATCCTGATGCTTGGGTCCATTGAGTGGATAAAGTCCACTGGGCTGCCATCATATGGAGGTGAGCATAGGGAACCACATGTACAGTAGATGCCATGTGGCCTAGTAGTTGTAACATTTCTCGAGCAGTGAGATGAGGCTTTAGCACTGTTTGAGAAGCTAACTGCACCATGCGAAGGCAGCGGGCCTGAGGGAGATAGTCCCTTGTCTTTCTGGTGTCCAGCAAAGCTCCTATGAACTCTAAAGACTGAGTGGGAGTTAGACTGGATTTTGGGATGTTTATTACAAGACCCAAATACTGAAGGATACACATTGTGCAGGATAGAGAAGTCCTGGCCTCTTACTCTGTTGGGGCTCGAATGAGCCAGTCATCTAAGTAGGGGAAGACGAAGATCCCTAGAGTGCGGAGAAATGCTGCTACTACAGCCATGCATTTCGTGAACACCCTTGGTGCTGAGGCCTGGCCAAAAGGAAGCACCCTGTACTGGTAGTGCTTTCCTTGAAAAAGGAACCGAAGGAACCTTCTGTGGGTTGGATGGATGAGGACATGGGTGTACGCATCCTTGAGATCTAGAGAACAAAGCCAATCCTGACTCTGAAGGTATGGCAGCAGAGACCCGAGAGAAATCATTTTGAATTTCTCTTTGACAAGGAATTTGTTCAATTCTCTGAGGTCTAAGATAGGTCTGTATCCCCCTGTTTTCTTTGGAATAAGGAAATACGGGGAGTAGAACCCTGTACCCTGCTGATGAATGGGTACTTCTTCTATTGCCCCTTGGGCAAGAAGAACAGCAACCTCCTGCCCTAACAGGTTGATGAGAGAGGTCGGAGAATTGAACTGCCTTACTACTGTATGAGGGGGCATGCTTGAAAAATGAAGCTTGTACTCCTCCTTTATGATGGAGAGTGTCCAATGCTCTGCTGTTATTTGCCCCCATCTGGGGGCAAAGTGACATAACCTTCCTGGAATGGTGGAAGGCTCTGGTCCCCTGAGAGCCAGGAAGGCTAAGTTCTCTAGCTGAAAGTCAAAGGCCTTGCAGAGGCTGAGACTGCTGTGACGGCTGAGGCTTAGCAGTCTTTGCTTTCTTCTGTTTGGGTGGTTGCTGACCCTTCTTGACAAACTGACCTGCTGAACGTGCCTGCTGAGCATAAGCAGGATAATATCTTTTCTTTTTAGAAAAGAATGGTTTCTTGAAAGATTTCTTTCTAGCAGGATCAGCTGTGGACTTGGATAATCTATCCAAGGTGGAATTTTCAGCATCCATCTCATTGGCTTTTTCCTGCCAATCTCTACCAAACAGGTTCTCACCAGTACAAGGGATGTTTCCAAATTTGTCTTGTACCCAGAGCTCCAGATCAGATGCCTGGAGCCAAGCAATTCTACGTGCACCTATGGCAATAGCAGAGGTTCTGCTTATGCACTCAAAGCAGTCAAAGGCTGCATTGTTGGCAAATTTAGGAACATCTTGGGCATCTTTGACCAAAGTGAGAAAATCCTGTCTTCTATCCTCAGGAAGAATAGGACTTAAAGCTTCTAAATCATCTGTGACCTCCTTCAGGAACATTCCCATGTAGAGACTATAGGAACTGATCCTGGCAGAAAGCATGGAAGCTTGGAAGATCCGATGTCCAAAAGCATCCAGGGTTCTGCACTCACGTCCTGGAGGATTTGAGGCATGCTTCTTTGCACTCTTGATCCTTCTCATAGCTGATTCCACTACAATAGAGTGGTGAGGAAGCTGAGTCTTTTGGAAACCAGGACAAGGAGGGACTTGATGCATAATATCTAGTCTGCGAGAATGAGGAGAGGTAGTAAGAGGTGTCTCCCACATCCTTAACATGAGATCATATAAAATCTCATGAATGGGCAAGGTAGCTGCCTCTTTAGGAGTTTTAGGATATTGTAGAATTTCCAACTCCTTGGCCCTTGGCTCTGTTTCAGGGGCCAAAGTAATGGACAGACCCCGAGCCACCTCCCCGATAAAATCCTGGAAGGAAATATCCTCTAGAGGAGACATCCTGCGCTTAGGGGAGGAGGGCTCCTCTGGGAGAAGCATTCCTGCATATCAACAGAACTGTCAGAATCCTCAGATTCTTCTGAGGACTCGAAGTACCGTCTGTCCGGATGCTCTTGAAGAGCCCGATACCCGTACCGACCGAAGTCAGTACCGGGAGTAACCGGTACCAGGGTATTGGTACTGGAGGGCATCGGATGAATGGGTACCGGCAAAGCAGACACTGATGCCGATGTCAATGCTATCAGTACCGGTACCGATGCCGGGGCCGGTACCGGCCGAATTGTCTGTCGCGGTTCCGAGGGCATCGATGCCGCAAGGAGAGCCACCAGACTGCGCTCAATAGCCAGGACTCTCTGGTCTATCGACGCTGTCGATGCCTGGATGTCGGTACTGGAGAAGACCGCTGGTACCCCAGAGCATGGCACCAGTAGTTCTGCCGAGGTCAAGGCCTCGAGAACATCCTGGAGCCCCGATAATGCTTTGGAAGCCGAAGCCTCCCACCGGGGCAATTTTGCCGGTGCAGAATCCTCAAGGGCAACGCCAGAGGCATCTCGATGCTTAGAAGGAGATCTACCCTTTGAGGACCGGCTGGACTTATGTTTAGTTACCTGAGATCCACGGGAGGAAGAGGAAGCCCTGGAAGACGTTGATGCCACCGAAGCTGCATCAGAGGGAAACAGGGTACTGAGCTTAGTAGCTCGGTTCTGCCGACCCCTTTTTGACATCATGGCGCAGGACATACAATCCGTGATGGAGTGGTCAGGACCTAAACATTTTAGACATCATTCATGGGTGTCGGTGACGGAAATGGTACCGCCACACTTGGTGCACTTTTTGAAACCTGAGGCAGGTTTCACCATTGTAAGAAAAAACATTTTGGGTCTGAGGCCCAAAAAGGCGCGTGCACCTGAAGAAAATAGGAAAAAAGTAGAATATATATATATTAATTAATTAATTAATTAATTTTTTTTTTTAAAGACAGAAAATAAGAAGAAAAAACTGGCGGTACCGGTAAAGCGTCGAGGAAGGCAGACGCGACCACAAAGAAGAAATAAATAAAGAAGAATTCTTCTGTGGTGACAGGAACGACGACCTGCTGGCTCCGCGGAAAAAGAAGAACTGGAGAGAGGCAGTTGGGAAAGGCAGGAAGGCAGCATGCAGGCACTGTTGGATGCTCCCAAAAGCTTTCTAATTGGACGCTGGGGCGCGTTCCCGCACAGGCTCCGTCGGTACCAACGATACCCATATGTGATGACTACATTCCTGCTTGTTCCTGGAGATCTCTCTGACCCTGCTGCTGTAAAGCATCCTGACCCACAGTGCTTTACTTTGGGGATGTTTTAATAGGATAATGGGCTGTGTTTGTTTTATACCACATTTATTGCTCAGCATTGAGGCCAAAGTGTTTCGCTTTAATCTCAGTAGAATATAAAACATTCTTCCATGTGTTCAGACCTCTAAGGGAAGTATAAAGGGCCCTGCAATCAGGAGCAAAGGGTTTTCTTTCCTTCAAAGTATGAGAGGCTGGCAAAGCCCATAAGGCTGGGGAGCTGTATCTTAGATGAGCAGCTAGGTTACCTGCTGGCATGGGCCTGATCAAGCTACAATCTTAAACCAAAGGTGAAGCACAATAAGACTCAAGGGGGGTCTAGGCTACAAAGATCAGCCTGCAGAACATAGATGGGAAAGTAATTGAGGTTCCAGATGCCTGCAAGGAAAGAAGAAGAAAAGAAGCTGAGAACTATGAGAGGCACCTGTATCCCATGTGCATTCCTGCTATCCCTTCTGAGAAGACCCAGTGTCGAAGCAGAAAAGACCTGTCTCCCAGATTCATCCTTCACTTTTTTAAAAATATGATTTGCCCTCTTGGGGAGGAGAGCAAATAATCCCCCATTTTTGTATCATCTAGGACATACATGCCTCTGTAATTTAGAGGAGTCAGAGCAATTATACACTGCTGGTGCCTGAATCAAGATTAGTTCTAAGAAATAAGTGAAGGAGAATACTAAAGGGGTTATTTTAGAAGTCCTATTAACAATTTAAATGTTAAAAAAGCAGACATATGCATGTGTAAATTCCCATTTTAGAAAGGATGAAACTTACATGTATTGACTGCACCATGTTGAAGCAGATGGAGGCATGTCGTGGGCAGGACAAAAGTCTACATGTGCATTCCCCATTTCATATAGGGTTTACAAGTGTAAGCCCAAAATTGTCCACGTCCAGATTTATATCTGCTCACTGGCATGAATAGGGTTTTAAAAAGTGCTCCTTTTGGCCATCCCGTTACAGGAAGGATTAAGGGGGATATATCCTGTAATCCCCTAATATTTCCCCCCCTGAATTGAGATGGGGCAAGAGAGACCCTTCTGTACTTAAGAGCATCTGATGTCCACATTTGCATATTTGCCCAAATACACGTGTAAGCGCCGACATTTATACATGTTTATTGTGAAATGCCAGCATTTACACGTGTAAGGTGCCAGGTTCCTCATTCGGTTCTTCCCACGCTATATTTCTGAAATGACTCATCTCAATGCGTATTTTAGAACTGGCTCCAGTTTAGCAGAACTGTTCCTAAAATACCATCAGAACTTAGTACGTCTTAGCCTTGACATTTCAATTCTCATCTTGTCCTATCTAAAATGTACCTTCACAAAAGAAGAGAACTAGAAGACTGTTTCAGATTCAAGGGCTTTCAACTCTGTACCCAAACTACTTTTGTCTTTAACAATATTTTTCACCTTACCTTTTATGAACTGCACATATTCTATTTGTATAATAATGTTTTTTTTATTATTATATTTATATTTTTATTAATTTTTTCATGAATACAAAGTAAACGTTTAGAAAAGAACATTCCCTTTGCATAACACACAAAAAACCCAAAAAATTACAAATTCAAATATTTTTCAGAGGGAACAATCTCAAAAAACCACATTAAATGAGAGACTGCTAGCTAAGCATACCGAAAATGAAGACCCCAGTTTACTTCCCAACTAAACCACTCAAAGATTAACATAATAACCAATAATGGTATTTTATTTAACATACTATTGGTGCGCACTTGTGCTTTTTTTTACTTCTTTGGCTTTTACTGTTCCTTCAATCTAGGGCTAGAGCTTTGCCTCTGCCCATCCACCAGGATCCTTGTTTGTATTTTTGTAAATTGGTTTGCCATTTTTCCTACCTTCCCCCTACTTAAAGCACCAGTCATTTTCATATTCTCTCTGGGGTCACCATTACCCCCTAGTGAGAGGCCAGCTACCCGAGTCGAAAAAGCACCTTGAAATTCAGTCAATATATAAAGAGCAAAATAAATCCTTCGCTTTCTTGCAGAGTCCTTGGATAATCTTTTGTCCTCATTTCCAGTCTCTGGTTTTGAAAATAAATTATTACCTAATTAAACATTTCCAGGAAAACTGGTCAGATATATAAATAATTTATGAGGTTTTGCAAAAGAAAAGAGGTGAGCAGTCACAGATTTTAATGGGCTCTTTATGGTCTTTCACAAAAAAAGTCTGCTCTATTTCAAATTAGAAGAATCACTAAATATCACCTCATTACTTTCATATTTTTGTCGAAGCTATGCTGTAGGAGGGACAGTAATGTCAACTGTCCCACACCAAGCAGCTAGCTGCCTTTTTTTCTTTTATATGTGATCCTGTGTCACTTCTCAAATTATTTTTTATAACCACAAAAATGCACTTAGCTGAAGCCTCTTAATTTTCACTCATCCTTCCGTTGATCCTGAAGAGGAAGATGGAACATGACGCGCGCGTTTCGAGCCCTAAGGCCCTGTATCAAATGTTGAACTCTTCTTCAATTCAAAAAACGGAATCCCAACAAAACGCCGTCGTCGCGGCTGAGGCATACGTCTCTCAGCCGCGACGACGGCGTTTTGTTGGGATTCCGTTTTTTTAATTGAAGAAGAGTTCAACATTTGATACAGAGCCTTAGGGCTCGAAACGCGCGCGTCATGTTCCATCTTCCTCTTCAGGATCAACGGAAGGATGAGTGAAAATTAAGAGGCTTCAGCTAAGTGTATTTTTGTGGTTATAAAAAATAATTTGAGAAGTGACACAGGATCACATATAAAAGAAAAAAAGGCAGCTAGCTGCTTGGTGTGGGACAGTTGACATTACTGTCCCTCCTACAGCATAGCTTCGACAAAAATATGAAAGTAATGAGGTGATATTTAGTGATTCTTGTAAAAATTCCGCTTTATGTGTTTCACTTTTTGGGGGTGGTGATAATTTTAATTCTATTTCAAATTAGAGCAACCTACTTGAAAATCTTGAAAATTGTCTTTATGTAAACTTTTAAGTAATCATAAAAAATTGTACCCACAACTAGGTTAACAAGTAACAACCTTAAAGCAAAACCTAGACAATAATAACCAGCGTTCTTGAACAACTTAATGCCTAAAGAAAGATTTTTTTGTCGGAATGGTCATCTGGGTAAAGAGGAAATTTCCTCTCCCTATCGTGACCTCTCCATTTTAATCAGAGAAGAACTCTTTTTTTTGCTACTAATTTTTAGCACTATACAACAGCGTTTACACTTAGCTGCATAAACAATGAAGGCTGCTTCAAAACATCACAGACGGCAGTACTCCAAACGACGTGTCACGTTTCGGGGTTTATACATTCCTCCCCCTGCTTCAGGTCTAAACATTGCTCAACGAGAATTCAGCCATAAAAAGCATTTTTTGAAGACCGCAGTTTTTATGCTCAGGAGACGCCAACATTTGCTCTGCTGTTTCAACAGCCGTCTTTAGACTGAATTTTTTTCAAAAATGAGGAGCCAATCAAATCAGACAGGGGAGGAGCCACTAAACAGACTGCTACCTGCTGATTGACAGGCTGGATAATATCCAGTATAAACCTAAGAAAAAGAGATGGTATGCCAGTCCAACTGCATATTGAGCCCCTTCAGGTAAACTGTGTCTAGCCTATAAATCCACTTTTGTTCCAAATTCTGTAGATATTGAACACGATCCCCTCCTCGAGGATTCAAGGGTACAAAATCAAGCGCTTGCCATTGAAGTACTTCAAAAGTATGTGTCTTACTAAGACAATGATCCACCAACAGGGCTGTCAAAGTTTTAGTACGAAGTCTAGAGGCATGTTCACCCAGGCGTGTTTTTAGAAATCTCAATGTGCAACCCACGTAACATAGACCACATGGACATACGATCAAATACACCACAAATGCTGAAATACAGCTAGTATACCAACGAGCTGTATAAGTCTTCATGGTGTGGCTATCAAGCCATGTCAAACCCGAAATTGCAGTTGAGCAAAAATTACAGGACCCACATGCAAAATGTCCAGCATTTTCATGAAAGGCAGGAGGGCGATCAATCAATGCCATGGTTTTAACTAACAGGTCATGCAGATTAGCCGTTCGAGAATAAACTTTCTGCAACTGTTTCCTGAAACAGGTATGTAGCCCTAAGAGAGGCCAATATTTATGAAACATTCTTGTGACCGCTGAAGTACCTCTCATATAAGGGAATATACCTGTTATTTTGTCTTCTGCTGTTTCTGATGGCAGTACTCGAAATTGAGGTTCGAGAAGCCATTCTCTGTTAGTAAAACGGGCACGTAGATATGCCGATTTTATTATTTTGCTTGGATAGCCCCTAGATAACAGATGAAGTATTTGTGATTGTCCAAATGGATATGCATCTCCCTCTCGTATTGTTCTGTGGACAACACCACCGTGGCACCTCCCTTGTCAGCACGTCTGATGACTAAATCAGCATTTGACATTTGCTTCAAAATTCTATGCTGGTCATAAGATAAATTATGATGAAAAGGGAAATTTGTTTTCTCCAACTGAAATAGCTCTTTCAAAACAAGATCTTGATAAGTAGAAATAGCCGCATCCATTTGTCCCGGGGGTTGTCATCTGGAGGGTCTCTTAATCAGAGACATATCCACAAGATTATCACGATCAGCAAAGTAATGTATGACACATAACGTCCTGACAAACCTATATAGTACTGCTCGCATCACAAAACCATCATAGTTTGTAGAAGGGACAAATGTTAGCCCCAATTCCAAAAGCTGTAATTGCTCATGTGTTAACTCATGGCCTGACAGATTTACAACTGTTGATTCCTGGTTCTGGATCTGGTGTCGGGACCCTCCAGAAAATCCTGATGGTAAGAACCTCTGGGTCTACGACCACGAAAGGAATTTCCTCTTTGATACTCCGAAGTAGGAAGACCTCTTTTATTTTTATTTTTATTAGTACTAATGTTGACTAAATCTGAATCACCAGAATCCATATCAGAGGAATCTTCCGAGCCAGAGGCAAAAGAAACCTTCTTGTTGCGATTTTGATTAAGCCAAGATGGCCATTTATAAACACAATCATTATCGTAATCGGACTTGTCCCTTTTAAATTTATTCATTTTCAAACTACAGACATGATCACGAAAGGATGCTAGTTGTTTCTCAATCTCAGCCCATTGAGTTTGAAAACTATCAAGCTCTAATGTTCCAAGATCTTTTTCTTTAAATCCACTGTCTGCGCAGATAATTTTTCCTGTTCAGAGACAGAACGCTCCAGTAGAAGTGCTATCAGATCAAAACTGCACTTATTGAGTATAGCATTCCATTTAGCCAAAAATAATTGATCATCTGTAAATTGTTTAGGAGGTTTTATAATAATGAGCCCTCTTGGGATTATAGAAGACTTCAAATACTGAGCCATGGCTGAACAGTGAAGACTAGCACGTAATAGTTTTTGATGTAAATCTTTCAATTCCAGAATGGTAGGTGGCAAATCCATTACTGAACCAAGAACTTCCTCATCCTCAAAAAGCGATTTTTGTTTCTTTAATTGAATTATTTGCTCCTCTGTATATGCAAACGTGGCAGAAGCCATAAGTAAAAGCTAAGGTATTCACAACTACTAAGTAATCACAAAGAATTGTACCCACAACTAGGTTAAAAAGTAACAACCTTAAAGCAAAACCTAGACAATAATAACCAGCGTTCTTGAACAACTTAATGCCTAAAGAAAGATTTTTTTGTCGGAATGGTCATCTAGGTAAAGAGGAAATTTTGGTGGTGTTGTCCACAGAACAATACGAGAGGGAGATGCATATCCATTTGGACAATCGCAAATACTATATTCTAAATTGGGGCAGTTCGAGTAGGCGCTCTTCTTTGCTCTGCAGTTCCTGCTCCAGTCACACCCATCCCCTCTCTATCCGTGAATGTTAGGAAAGGCAGATTAGGAAGCAGAAAGTCTCTTCTCTGTTTGCTCCAAGCACTCTCTCCCCCCACCCCCCTCTGTTCTTGCATGCTGCCTTGGGAAGCAGAGGGCTGTTCTCTGGGGCACTTCCAATAGAGTTGGGGCAAGAACCTCATGAGACCATACAAAGCTATGCCCCTGCCTGTAGCATGAAGTCACACCAGTGTGCCCAAGTACATTGGTTGAGAAACACTGCCTTATGCTACAATTGGTGGTTAACATTTAAAGAAAACATACTTTCTTGGGAGAAACATCTGTGCTTTCCAACTAATAATTTAGGACAAAGTGAAGAAGCTGCATTCTCCCTTCTGAAAGATGATTTTAGCTCAACCAAAATCTGCCTAGAACAATATGTTAAAACATAGCAGCATCATTCCTGACAATACATAGGCTTCTAAAATGTTTCTTTTTTTACTAATGGGATTTAAAAGTAATCAGGAGTATATTATATTCTAGGATAAGTGTCTGTGAAAAAGAGTTTTACAAGTAATACTAGTAAGATGTATGGCACTGTAAAATAATAGGATGCCATACGTCAAGATTAAGGTGTATTTGCATAACTGGTGGAGCTGTGGGTGAAAGTTTAAACAATACTCACACCTGTACTATGTCTTGCTGAACACAATAGATTATTATTTTTTTTTTTTAGAATTCATGGATATGACAGCTGCAACTCTATAGGAGAAAGAACAAGTAAAAATGGAAGATTACTTTACCCTTGAAGTTCCTCTGTACAGATGACAGAGCTGGTCAAAAGCTTGGATTTGTTGAGGATCCAACACAGTATCGGAACTTTGCTGAAAAAAATAAATGTTCAAGGTTACCACCTTCAGCACATACATGAAATACCACTGCAAATTGTTTATCACTAACATACAATTAACATAATGCAATCAAGCCATGAGCAAGTCTCATATCAGGGCTGGCTTAGGAAGTAAGCCAGTGAGACACTGCCTCAGGGTGCAGCTGTATCACAATTTAACACAGCTGTGGGTGCAATGGGCTGATATTGGGGCTGCAGGGACTGGAAATGGTCTGAAACTGGGAGTGATACTGGGAAAGGGCTAGGACTGGAAGTGGACTAGTGGTGGGGAGCTGGCAAGGATTTCAACTAGCCCTGCCATGAGCCACCCTACCCCCCCCTCCAAACAGCTGAGTCGCCAACTACCTATTTCAATTGATCCTAAAATGTATCCACTGGTCACTAGCAATAGTTGATACAGAATATTTAAGGAGTTTCTTTTTCTTCAAGTTCAACAATTTCTATAAAACATCTGCCGTTGCTTCAATCATGTAACTGATGAAGGAATGCTGTGTTTTTAGAACAACTGATAGCTACGTAGTCTGTAATCATGTGCATTGTGGAAGGCAATAAGAAACTTAAATAAGCAATCAAATTAAAATTATTGAACATTTTTGCAGATCTTCTGTAATATTTTAATTCACAGTCCACTACTGGTAGATTGTTTTCTGTAAGTCCACTGTTATGGCAGCATCCCAATGTTTTTTCTAATCTGCGCATCAGCGCCGTTCACAGTTTAAAGGAAGTAAAATAATCGCACAATTTAAAATTTTATGAATATACATCTATATCCACCTACATACTCCTTGGTTGTGTTCAGTCCAAAGCTGAGATTTCAGTCCAGCAAAAATTTACCTCAACCTTGCTCATTACCTTTTTGTGAAAAGGGGTGGCAGGAGGAAGAGGACAACATAAAGGTGAAGTAACATGGCCAGGGGAATTTTCTATGACTAGTTCTGACCCTTCTCTCTCTGTAAACCCCAGCCATCTCATTGACTATGACTCCATTTTGAACCCGATATTTATGTACTCTAAATTCCACCCATAGACACTGCTGACATGGAGTGTCGGAACTAGCCCCGTGCGAGCGCTGCAGCCCACACAGGATGCAAACAAAACAGGGGTGTATTTGGGGATTGCTGGCCTCGGTTATCCCCCACGCTGCCTGCCCTTGCCTCACTGCCACCTGTTTTCGTGTCCTCTTGGCTGCAGTGGTGGCAGCGGCAGCAATGGAGTGGACCTCCAATTGAAAAAAACCCACGGGTCTTTCCAACTCCGTGCTTGCATGTTGGCCTGATACTTGCCTCTTAGGCATATCCTCACGTCAGAGGAGGGAGGGACCAGACCAGCAAGCACGGAGTTGCAAAGACCCATATTTGAATGGTTGGTTTGGGCTCTCCCTCTTCTGATGTGACCCTACATCAGAGTAGGGAGGGATCAGGCCTGCATGCAAGCGTGGAGTCAGACCTGTGTGGGTTTTTTTCCTTTGGATATCCACTCCGCTGCTGCTGCCAAGAGAACCCGAAAAGCGGCGGTGGCTGGGCAACAGCAGGCAGTGCAGGGGGGAGAGGCAGCAGGACATGGAGGTAAGAAGGGGAGATGCTGGGCATGGGGCCAATGAAAAACCTGTAGTGGAGGGGGTGGGCACACCAGATGCGCAAGTTGCATAGGGTGCATTTATGGCTTGTACGGCCCTGGTGACATGCAATGGCTGCAATGAGCCATTGAGGCTGCCATGGCTCTCACATTGTGAGCGGTGACATGGCCTTCAAGAGGAAGATTCTTAATCTCATAGGCAAAGGATATGCAGTGTGCGATCCAGTTGGACAGTGTTCCTTTGGAGACTGGAAGTCCCAAATGATTAGGATCAAAAAGTTGAGAAGATTTTCTATGTTGCTGTGCCCTTTGTAAGTAAAAGGCCAAAGAACTTTTACAGTCCAAGGTATGAAGGTTCCTTTCTGCACTGGAGGCATGAGGCCTCGGAAAGAATACAGGAAGGTAAACTGCTTGGTTTAAATGGAAAGGCGAAACCACCTTTGGCATAAAGTGTGGATGAGTCCTAAGAACTACCTTATCATGGTGGAACCTTGTATAAGGAGGATCAGCCACTAACGCTTGCAATTCACTGATGCGACATGCTGATGTGATTGCAATGAGGAAGATGACTTTCCAGGAAAGGAATTTCAAAGAAGTAGTGGCTAATGGTTCAAAGGGCGGTTTTATGAGCTGCCCGAGCACCAGATTTAAATCCCATGCCACCGGTGGTGGCTTAATGGGAGGCTTTGTTAAAAGAAGGCCTCTCATAAATCTCGCTATGAGAGGAAGAGAGTAAATACGTTGTCCACTTAGAGGCTTGTAAGAAGCTGCAATAGCACTAAGATGGACTTTTACTGAATTTGTCTTGAGACCCGCATTTGACAAATGAAGGAGATACTCCAGTATCGATTCCAGAGGTATCGCAAGAGGGTTAAGACCCTTCTGCGAACACCATATGGTAAACCTTTTCCACTTAAAGGCATACGAGTGTCTTGTGGAGGGTTTCCTAAAAGCATTAAGGATATTCTTTACCTGTTGGGAAAGGTTAAGATCCTGAAGTTCTAGGCTTTCGGCAACCAGGCCCTGAGATGCAGAGACTGGGGATTGGGATGCCACAGTATCCCGTCCTCTTGGGAGAGAAGATCTGGAGCAGATCCCAACTCCAGAGGCGTAGCTTAAGAGAGATGTAGGAGCAGAGGTACCACGTTTGCCGTGGCCAACGTAGAGCTATGAGGATCATATGACCTCTGTCTCTCTGAAGCTTGAATAGGGTTTTGGGGATGAGGGGAATGGGTGGGAAGGCATATAGGAAGTCCTGACCTCAGTGAAGGAGGAAGGCGTCCCTTGCCTGACAACATTGAGCCGGAATTCTGGAACAGAACCAGAGAAGTTTGGCATTCTGCAGACTTGCAAAGAGGTCTATGTCCGGGGTTTCCTAAATCTGAAATATTTGGGCAACCTGGTCTGCATGGAGAGACCATTCGTGTGGAAGCAGAACTCGACTGAGTTTGTCTGCCCAAGAATTTTGAATGCCTGGAAGATACACCGCAAGAAGATGAATCTGATGCTCTTTGGCGAGGACCCATAGTCGCAAAGCTTCGTTGCATAGTGACAGAGAGCCTGTTCCGCCCTGCTTGTTCACATAGAACATGGCTACCTGATTGTCTGTTTGAACTATGACTGTCTTGTAGCTGAGCTGGGTGTGAAATACTCAAAGAGCAAGGAAGATTGCTCTGAGCTCCAGGAGGTTGATGTGAAGACAGGCCTCCAGTGGAGTCCAGGTACCCTGGGTAGAGAGATCGTGCAGGTGGGCTTCCCATCCCACCTGTGAAGCATCTGTTGTTAGGGTGGCTTGGGATAGGGGTTGCTGGAAAGGAGACCCCCACCAGAAGGTTTCTGGGTGATTGCCACCATTGGAGGGACGAAATAAGACGGTCTGAGTTTGTTATTTTGTCTGACAGGCAACCTGAGGCCTGTGTCCACTGAGTGGATAAAGTCCACTGGGCCGATCGCATATGGAGGCGAGCATAAGGAATCACATGCATGGTGGATGCCATGTGGCCTAGCAATTGTAGCATTTCCCGAGCAGTGAGACAAGGTTTGAGCACTGCTTGGGAAGCTAGTTGTACTATGCGAAGACAGCGGGGCTGCGGAAGGAAAGTCCTTGTCTGTCTTGTATCCAGATGAGCTCCTATGAACTCTAGGGACTGAGTGGGAGCAAGATTGGATTTTGGGAGGTTTATGACAAGTCCCGAATACTGAAGGATTCACATTGTGCGAGATAGAGCAGAGCTGGCTTCTGGCACTGTAGGGGCTCGAATGAGCCAGTCGTCTAAGTAAGGGAAGACGAATATTCCCAGAGTGTGGAGAAATGCTGCTACCACAGCCATGCATTTTGTGAACACTCTTGGTGCAGATGCCAGGCCAAAGGGAAGAACCTTGTATTGGTAGTACTTTCCTTGAAACAGGAATTGGAGGAATCTCCTGTGATATGGATGGATGAGAATATGAGTATACGCACCCTTGAGATCTAGAGAACAAAGCCAATCCTGACTTTGGAGGTATGGCAGCAGAGTTCCTAGAGAGACTATTTTGAACTTCTCTCTGAACAGATATTTGTTCAATTCTCTGAGGTCTAAAATGGGTCTGTGTCCTCCTGTTTTCTTTTGAATAAGGAAATAGGGGGAGTAGAACCCTGTACCCTGATGGGGAAGGCAGACGCGACCATAAAAACAAAGATTAAAGACTAAATTTTCTGCGGTGACAGGGTATGCGACCTGTTGGCTCCATGGAAAATGAAGAACTGGAGACGGACAGTTGGAAAGGCGGGAAGGCAGCACGCAGGCGCTGTGGGATGCTCCCAAAAGCTTTCCTCTTGGACGCTGGGGAGCGTTCCCACGCGGGCTCTGTCAGTACCGACGATACCCATATGTGAAGACTACATTCCTGCTTGTTCCTGGAGATCTATAGTTAGCCTTCCATTCATGGCCAAGATATTAGAAAAGATCGTACTCAGGCAGTTCCAGGATCACACAGAAACACACTCCCCCCATTGATCCCCAGCAGTACGGCTTTCAAACCCACCATAGAGTTCAAACCCTCATGACAGCACTCCTGGAAAAGTTAATAAAAGGTACTGACAAACTCAACACAGGATACTTGCTTAGTTTCCTCGACATCAAGGCAGCATTTGACTCAATACCTCACACCGTAATCATCAAGAGACTGCAAGCAATTGGACTAGCGGACACCCCTCTGAACCGGTTTAATTCCTATCTGTCAAACCGACATCAGATAAAATCAGGCTCCACAAAGTCAACACCATACACCCAAAATCAAGGAGTTCCCCAAGGCTCAGCCCTTCTCTGCACTGATTTTTATCTTCATCCAATCAATCTGCACAGTCATACAGACATTCAATGCCCTTTACCACATATACGCTGACAATGTCATGATTTATGCAGCCATCAACACACTCAACCCTGAATCACAAACATAAACTGCTTCATCACCATAAGTTTATGGTTCAACATCCACAACATGACCGTAAACCTCAAGAAAACTGAAGCCCTATACATCACCAGAGATAGCAGCTTTGTCCCACCGGATGCCATAAGCTTAAATGGAACCCCACTTCATATAAAATAAGCAGTATGATATCTGGGTGTCACCCTCGATCAGTGCCTATCCTTCTCCACTCACATCAAAAACATCACCAGGAGTATCTACTATAAACTCAAGACAGTATAACACCTCAAGCCTCTTCTAGCACATCAAAACTTAAGCACAGTCCTCCAGGTATTCATCTTCCCACATTTGGACTACTGCAATCTCATCCTCCATGGCCTACCGAAGACAACTATCCACCTACTCAAACTGGCCTTAATACAGCAGCATGTACTCTCTTCAATGCATGCACAACCGAACACATAACTCCCTTGGCTCAAGCAGCTACACTTGCTACCCATCATTGAACTCAAAAATTCAAATCCATCCTTACAATTTTCAAGGTCCTCAATGGCCTATCATCTACCCACCTTCAAACACTAATACATGTGACCAAAGACAACCACACAAGGCATATTTGATTCCAGAACACTCCAAGTACCCCTGCGCTCTACCCCTGATCCAGCACCACCACATCCAAGAGGACCTTCTTCCTATATGTATCTTCCCTCTGGGACTCAATCCCCTGCAAACTCTGAGCCACAAAGGACCTATTAACATTCAGAAAGACCCTCAAGACACACCTATTCATGGACTACTTTACTAAAGACAGGACATAATCCCCATGCAAGACCTTCAGTCTTTCCCCCTTCTCACTGAATCCCCTTAACAACTCCCCTAATGCTCCTCCCTGCCATGATTCCTGATCTCCCTTTGTTAAGTTCTCTCAAGTTTGTTATCCTGTTATAATGTATTGAGTTCTGTTTTGATATAAAAAATTTTGACCATAGGATAAAGTGGTATAGAAAAGCTGTTAAATAAATAAATAAATAAATTGATCTCTACCTCACATAAAATCTTTTGTGCATTAGACCCTATCCCTTCAGTTTGGAGTCCAGATCCCTCATTGGCACTTCTCCTCCTTGTCCTTACTATCCTCAACAACAGTCTGTCGTCTGGTGTTTTCCCCTCTACCTGGAAGCATGCGATAGTTCGTCCCCTTTTAAAGAAATCCTCCCTTGACCCTCTAACTATCGTCCTGTTTCTAATCTGCCATTTCTTGCTAAAATTTTGGAAAAAGCCGTCTTCTCTCAGTTATCTCACCATCTTGACCCAATCCATCTGCTTCATCCTCGTCAGTCTGGTTTCAGTCCAGGGCATAGCATTGAAACTATTCTGCTTTCTTTCTTTAACGATAAAATGAAACTAAAAACTCACCTTTTCTGTCTTGCATTTGACCTTCCCCCCCCCCCTTCCTCACCCCTATCCCCCCTCCTCGTTGATGCATCTGGTTACTTGTTCTTTATGCCTTTTCTCTTTCTCTGTCCTATTCTTTTGATTTTAATGGTGTTCCTTTCTGTTTTCCAGCAGCCTTGCATTTTTATATGATTGTAAACCGCTCAGAAGCTCATGTTATGGGCAGTATAATAAGTTTTAATTAAACATAAACATAAACATAGACATCCATACAGCTCATGAATGTGGTGGCATTACTCTGGCAGTCTCCCTTGATCTGTCAGCAACTTTTGATCTTGTTGACTACTCTCTTCTTCCATGACTACAGGATTCTGGGCTTCGTGGGATGGCCTACCGATGGTTTCACTCCTATCTTTCCTCACATTTCTCAGTGTATTTCAACTCAGCCTCCTCTGACCACGTCCCCCTGCATTGTGGTGTTCCTCAGGGCTCTGTTTTGGCCAATCTCCTTTTTAATAATCTTTTTAGCACCCTTTGCACTCCTTATACAACAGTTTAAGTTATCCGCGTATAATTATGCAGATGACATTATTCTGCTTCATCATACTACCCCACATCAGCCAGATCTTTCCATACTCCACAATTGTCTGCAGCACATTTCTACCTGGCTTTCCTCCAACTATCTCCATCTAAAGCTGCCTAAAACACTTGCAATTTGGTTCACTTTTGTTAGCCCTTGTCCTGCAGTCGCCCCGACCCTCGCTGGTACTGCTATCCATCTAGTCTCCTCCTTCCATCATCTTGGCCTGACACTCGATTCTGCGCTTACTTTTCAAGAACATGTCTCACTCCTTTGTCGCCGTTCCTTTTACTACTTCTGTCAGATACATGCCATCCATCCTTTCCTTTCCCCGCAAGTCTGACTACTCTCCTCCTGTCTTTGGTAACGTCTCGTTTAGAATTTTGTAACCTGGCTTTCACTGTTATCACTAAGACACAATTTCATCAATTACAACTGATTCAAAATACAGCTGCTCGGATCATCACCTACTCCCCCCACCAATACCATATCACACCTATTCTCATTAAACTACATTGGCTTCCTATAGCTTATCGTTTTCAATACAAAATCCTAACACTAACTTATCATGTCATATAAACCAGTACCCCACAATATTTAGCCGACATTGCAATTTCACAACCCCTCTCGCAGCCTTCGTTCTGTTCATATTAACCGTCTGGTGCTTCCATCTCACTACCGTGCTCACCTCCAGTCCACCCGGCACTCTGCTTTCTTTTTTCTGGGACCCTCACTGTGGAACTCTCTTCCCTCTGCACTACGGCAGGAGCCACTTTTTGTGAAATTCAAATCTATTAAAAACTCATCTTTTCCAGTCCGCTTTTGATTTGCCATCCACCATTACCTAAACTCTCTCCTACAGATCCTCTATGGTACCTTTCTGCAGTCTCCTACTTCCCCAAATTCTCTTTATTTCCTATTCTTTTCTACTTTCTTTTTCCTTTTTATTTTTCCCTTTCCTGTCATTTAATGGAGTTCTTTTCTCTTTCCCTGGCCTAAGGCCGTTGTTTTTATTGTTGGTTGTGAACCACCCTGGCTTAATAAGGTATGGTATAATCAAGTATTCTAATAAACATAAATATAATAAACATATATAATACATAACAGTCTTGATCGTGTACTTCGGATTTAGTCTCTCGCCTGCTGGTCGACGGACGTAGTTGTAATCACCCCCACATACTTGTTGAAATGTACTTTCATCTGTGAACATTACCCTCTCTCACCATTCAGCAGATTTGTCTTTCATCTTGCTACAAAACTGTATGCGGGCAGCAATTTGTTTCCTGGTCATCATAGGCTTCTTGGCAGGTCTTCTGGCCATGAGTTTGAATTCATCCATATGCCGTCGTCGGACAGATCTGGCATTTATCTTTATTCCTCGATCATTAGCTAACTGAGCCACACGTTGAGATGAAGTATGTGGACTAGATGTAATATTGCTTTTGAGGAATCGGTCATCTCATCCAGTAGTTATTTGTTTGCACCCACATATCGAACGACGTTTACAGCCACCAGATTTCAGAACTGCACACCTTGATATATGCAAATGTTTTGCAATAGCACATTGCGAATATCTTTCAGCATGGAGTGTGACAACTTGTCCCTTTACAAAGTCATTAATATCACTCTTTCTACCCATCTTGATTGTATATTTTACATGTAACTTTCAATCTTTTCCTAGTTGTAAAAATTCAAAACTTCATCCAAGAAACCTACTACAGAGTGTAAGTAAACTAAAATGGACGCCAGACGCATGGTGTGACTAATCATCATGCTGATTAAATAAGTAAGCACGTGTGACATCTCCACAGTACATTATTTAACAATAAATTGTAGAAAAAGATACCTGCCTTAATTCTTTGGCCACTACTATATATATATATACAGTATACTCGTATATGCACTACAGCTGAGCAACAATATGTGATCTATACAATGGTTTGGCCTTGGAGTAATGCAATCCATATTTTTAAAAGACAAAGGCAGAAAAAAGTGATGAAAACGTTAATGGGCTGGGAATCATAAAAGATTCCTAAGCAGAGAAAATCCCATCCTGAAAAGAGGTTGCGGTCAATAATTCTAAATCTCAAAAAACATTACAGTATCTACCTGCAACATTTCACACTGGTATCATACTTGAACTCTTTCAGTACTGTGGCATCGTCAATCACTTTTTCAAAGTAGTTGCCATTTGGGAAGTCACACCGTGTTTTTAAGAGCTAGCTATACTTTTACAATTTAGAGCAAAGTTTCAAAACCTTTCCTTTCAATTACTGTTTTTCACCAAAAGCTGATTCATAGCACTCACCACAAGACAAATTGATTCTAAATGAAAATGTGCTCATTTCTACTGCTTACATGCTATGAATGTGATGGGCAGTCCAGAATAAACTATTTCTTTGGTACTATAGTATAACTGTGTTCATAGTTTTATAGTTGTTTTATTACAAATAATTTCAAATGTTTACAGTACAAATCATGTTAAATTTTAGGCACACATCTTGAATTGCATTGTTTTTACCAAAAGAAATAATGAACTGTTTTTAACACATTACAACATAGTGAAATCTAACATGAACTTGATCTGTTAAGCAAAAATACCATAAGTCACTATATTGCAATGTGCTTTCCAAAGGACACGGGGATATTCAAAGCCATTTAGGAAGTTTACAGACGTACAAATTGCCTAAATGGCGCCGAGCGGGATATTCAGCGGGATGAGTGCTGCCACTAAACGCTAGCCGGTTATCCCAGAGCAGCAAAAGTTAGGCACATGAAAGGCTCGCTTAACTTTCACTGTTTTAACTAACCGGGCAACAGCTGAATACTGCCACTGCCCAATTAGCCAGTGTGCTGCCCAGCCAACCCAGATATTCAATGCCAATGACCAGATATGGTCCTACCACTGAATATCCGGATGCAAAGTTCAGTGGTAACAGCTAGCCTCTGTATATATCCCCTCCCGACCCCTGGATAATTACAGCATGTTCAGTTCTTCACATTGGTGGGTTATCTTAGTGGAATTGAAAAGGTTGAGGAAAACAAAAACCAATACAGCACATGCTGGAATGGAACCCAAAGAGCAAGGAGATCTTAACTATGTCTAATTAAACTAAACGCATTATGTTTTTGCACCTAGTGTGTGTTTACTGCAAAAACTAACGTGCATTAAGTGCAAAGACTCCACAGGAACTGTTTGGGGCATGACCAGCATGTTCCTGGCAGTTAATGCGGGAATGCGAACCCTAATGCACAGTGCAAGTACAGTGGGTACATCTCACTCCATTTGTAATTGCAACATTGACAGCAGCGATATGTCCCTCCCTGCTAACTGCAAGGAGCTCTCTATGCCCACTCTCCACCATTTAGCACGCTAACACGCAAGTGACAGTTAGTGTGCACATCAGCGTGCTGTACATGTCACACCCTGACCACGCAGTTACCGCACCCGAAAATGTGTACTGACTGCTTAGTGCACCTTAGTAAAAGGGTCTCCAAGTCACCTTAGATTGCAGATAGATTTGAATAGGTAGCTGGACAGCTGACAGTCCAGAGAAAAGGAACAAAAGTGTGAATTTGTGACTTGGACTAGAAGTTATAACAGACATACTCTTATAAATTTAATTAGGACCTTCCCCCAGCTATCAAAATGCTTGCTGAAAGAGAAAACCTAAAATTATGTCTTGATGAATATAAAAGAGAACAGCAATTATGACAAAAGGCACCAGTAAGGCTCAGAAATTCCCCAATGAATTCTTCAGTACTGATTTATGAATCCCCCCATCCTCATTTTTCAGAGCTAATTTATGATTACCATTTGTTATTCTCTGGGCACACATTTTCGTGAAATTTTTTTCTCTGTATTGCATCTCCAGACCAAGCTCTACACATCAGCTAAATACTGCAGACAGAAACAAAGAGATAATGGAATCTAGGAGCAGAACTTACAATTACATGAGAGTTCTTTTATATCTCCATAATGTGCCTAGCCAGAAATGATTTCCTAATATCACAATAGCCTGCTTATATCTATTAAATGTAAGAACATAAAAATTGCCATACTGGGTCAGATCAAAGGTCCATCGAGCCCATTATCCTGTTTCCAATAGTGGCTAATGCAAGTCACAAATATCTGGCATGATCCTAAAAAGCAGATAGATTTGTTTTTCCATTGTACCCTTAGCAGTTCAGCACTTGTATTATGCTCAGTCCTCTCCAACTGTTATCAGCCTTAACAAAGCCAGTTTTTCAAGGGCACTACACTACTCTTTCCTCAAAGGATACACTGCCATCATCACATGATGGCAGTTCTATCTCCTGCAGAAAGCATCAATTTTGCCTTTTTTCCATAATGCTACTTGATGCAACACTATGAACTAATGGACAATATTGCTTTTGATGTACAAATGCTTAAAAAGAGTGATCTGTCAAAATAGCTGAGGTGGACAACTGGGTATCAGCCTTTTACCTTCCTTATCTACAGATGTAGAAATTGCATCTAACAAATGCTCTTTCTGATGTGCAGTTTGATAACGGATTTGAGTTAAACCCAAGTCTTTAATGGCTGTTGAAGAAGTTACTATCCCAGAATCTCCAAATGCAAGTTAACTCATCAGTTAACAACAGGATAGAACAATTTACACTAAAAGATGCATCAAAGAACATAGGGCCTGATTTTCATTTAGGCAGGCTGTGCGCTGCATCAGCGCATAGCCTGCCTGCCGACCCCCTTAACCTGGATTTTCATTTCTGCAGTGATGGAAATGAAAATTTAGGTCACGCTACACAGACCGGCAGCCGCCGAGGCTAAGCGGGTAGCAGTGATTTTCGATGCTGCCCGTTTAGCCCCAGCACCTTAAAGATAGGCAAGGGTTTCCATCACCTATTTTTAAGGTGCGGAGTGCTAAGCAGGCAGCATCGAAAATTGCTGCTACCCGCTTAGTGCCATTCCCCGACTCTGCTCTGCCCTGGAACGCCCCAAACATGCCCCCATGCTAAGCCGATAGCATCTGGGCACATTAGGGACTTAACCGGGATTTTCCAAAGGCACTACCCGTTTAGGTACCTTTGGAAAATTCCAGTTAAGGCATTTACATGGGTAACATGGTCTGTTACCCATTTAACTGCCTTTGAAAATCAGGCCCATAGTTCATTAAATGATAGTAAGGTCTGTCCTGGGTGCACATATATAAAACAGACATCTTAGAATTCCTGTCAAGAATTATATGAGCAGATTCACAATTTGAAGGAGAATCCATCTTCTCAAGGGAAATTATCAAACATGATCTATAAATAATAACAAGTCCTCTACCTCTTTTACTTCCCCTGGAGCAGTGTAAGATCATGTACCCTGATGGTTACATGGTCTGCAACACAATCCCCTCTTTATCGAATAACCAAGTCTCCATAAAAAAGTTATCAATTAGCTTGCAATATTTAAACTCTGGGACAGCTCTGGAATTGCAGACAGGCCTCTTAAATAGCTTGAAAAACTGGATGTATAAACAAGAAAATTCTTCAATATCCTCATAAGAGCAATGCATGTCAAAACTGTACATTACTAGAGCCTAAGTTGGAATAACCCTCATAGAAATAGATATACATACAGAGACCTACTTAATAGCAACAACAGACCCAAATGCACAAAAGGTGTTGAAGTATGAAAGTAAACGTCCAGTGTTCATCCTTCATTACATTTGGACAAGTAAAAGGAATGTGTGAGAATCCACCAATGCATGCATAAAAAAAAGCAACAGAATTTGCAAAACAAGAGAAACAATTCTCAAACGAAGCAGATCAGCAGACAAAGAAAAGCAAGCAAAAAATGCACAAATACAGTCGGAAACACAAAATATTACTCCATGAACCATAAGTGGATCAAAGTTGGACCCATAAACGGTTTCAGTTCACTTCTCCTTAACCAAAAGGAAGAGAAATTGATAGTTGCAGTCCAGGATAGTGGATTAAGATAAGATAAGATAAGATATGCCATACTGGGTCAGACCAAGGGTCCATCAAGCCCAGTATCCTGTTTCCAGCAGTGGCCAATCCAGGTCACAAGTACCTGTCAGGTTGAAAGATTCCATGCTGCTTATCCAGTGGATAAGCAGTAGATTTCCCCGGTTCTTTTTAATAATGGTTTATGGACTTTTCGACCAGGAGCTTGTCCAAACCTCGTTTAAATCCAGCTATACTAATAGCTTTTACTATATCCTCTGGTAATGAATTCCAGAGTTTGATTACGCGTTGAGAGAAAAAAAACCTTTTCTCCGATTAGTCTTAAATGTGCTACATTGTAGCTTCATTGCATGTCTCCTAGTCTTTCTACTTTTTGAAGAAGTAAAGAACCAATCTACCTTTACTTGTTCTATTCCATTCCATTCATTATTTTATAAACCTCTATTATATCTCCTCTCAGACGTCTGGTTTCCAAGTTGAAGAGCCCTAGCCTTTTAAGCCTTTCCTCATAGGGATATCCTTCCATTCCATTTACCATTTTTGTCGCTCTTGTCTGTTCCTTTTCTAATTCTGCTATATCCTTTTTACGATATGACAACCAGAATTGCACACAATATTTAATGTGTGGTTGCACCATTGAACAATACAGGTGGTTCCATATGTGGAACCTTGCATCGTGTAACTATAGCTTGTGGTGTTGTTTCCTACGTACATTACTTTGCACTTGTCCACACTAAATGTCATTTTCCATTTGGACACCCAGTCTCCCAATTTATCATGGTCCTCTTGCAATTTTTTATAATCCTCTTGAATAATTTGGTGCCATCTGCAAATTTGATCACCTCACTTGTTATTCCCATTTCTGGGTCATTTGTAAATATATTAAGCAGCGGGCCCAACAGAGATCCCTGGGGTACTCCACTATTCGCTTTTCTCCATTAAGAAAAATGGCCATTTAGCCCTACTCTCTGGGGCTTGTTTACAAAGCCGCGGTAGTGGTTCGCGATAACGATCGCAGCCGCGGCCCCATTGAAATCAATGGGGCCGCGGCTCCGATTACGATCGCAAACCGCTACCGCGGCTTTGTAAACAAGCCCCTCTGTCTTCTATCTTTCAGCCAGTTCCTAATACACAGCAGTACATAGCCTATAATGTTTTAATTTCCCAAAAGAGTCTCTCATGAGGGGCCTTATCAAAGGTTTTCCAAAAATCCAGATACACTACATCAGTCGGCTCACCTTTATCTACCTGTTTATTCATACCTTCAAAAAAATATGAGATCGGTGAGACAAGACTTTCCTTGGCTAAATCCATGTTGGCTTTCTTCCACTAAACCATGTCTATCTACATGGTCAGTAATTTTGTTTTTTATAATGGTTTCTACCATTTTCTCCAGTACTGATGTCGGGCTCACTGGTCTGTAGTTTCCCAGATCACCCCTGGAAACCTTTTAAAAAATTGGCATTACATTGGCCACTCTCTAATCTTTGGGTACTATAGATGATTTGAATGCTAGATCACAGCAACTATAGAAAATCCTGGTAAAACAAACATAAGTAGATTCTTTAAGTAAAAGCTGACAACAGTTACTCATTGCCGGGCCGTACCAAGCCATAATTGCGCCTTGTGCTATTTCCACATCTGGCGCACACACCCCCACCCCGCTAGTTAACTGCCCCCGCCCAACCCCCCCCCCCCCCACCACTTTTTTATTTTCTCGGAGGTGGCAGCAGCAGCAGTGAGGCAGATTCACATTTGTAAGCAGATTGGGTCCCCTTCTCTGATGTAGGTCATGCCAGAGGAGGGAGGGACCAGGCCAGCCATGCAAACGCTGAGTTGCAAAGACACGTGTTTGAATGGTTGACCTGGTCCCTCTCTCCTTTGATGTGGCCTACATCAGAGAAGGGAAGGAGGAACCTGACCTGCCTACAAACGTGGGTCTGCCTCACTGCTGCTGCCACTGCTGCCTCTGAGAAAACAAAAAAAAGTGGCGGTGGCGGCAGGGCAATGTGGAGGGAGGGCGGGCTGGGGCCGGCAGCCCAACATGCACCCCTAATCCTTTTCAGCCCTGTGTGGCTGCACAGCTCGCACAGGGCTAGGTACAGTGCTGACTCATCTATTAGCTTGTGAAGTGGTGATGGCAGAAAATGTTTATACAGAAAGACACAATAAAGTGGCGCTTCTCATCCATTGGAAACTTTGTAAACACTACAACATTGTTATAGCAGAAAAGCACTGAGATCATGACCCTAAAAGAATTATGGCAGATGAAGAGGTTAGGACTATCTGGGCAAGGCTGGTGTGACCATTAGGTGAACTAGGCGGTGGCCTAGAGTGCCAATGGCCCGGGGGGCAGTTCATTTCTGTCAACACCCTCCATATCTGTTCCAAAAGTGTTCGAATTTTGTCACAGCACTAGTTTTCACATCTCTGTTTTATTATATTTGGATTTTTAACTTGTTTGGTTCTTGCCTTTTTATTATGCTTTGTTAATAGTTACAGCTATGTACATTCCCCCTTGGATGATCTTTTTGAATGGAAAGGTGATATAAAAAAATACTTGTATTCCAAGGCTTCTCCTACCCTCTCAGTTAAGTACCATTTTCTCATGTTTTCTCCATACCTAACCACACTCCAAATTACTATTAAGATCCTTGGTCCTTGAAATTCCTTTTCTATGGAATTTCCCTACCTATGATTTAATGAATCTTATCAAATACTAGAAAGCGTAGTTACTCACCTGTAACAGGTGTTCTCCAGGAGCAGCAGGAATCAGTCCTCACATATGGGTGACGTCGGCGCCGACGGAGCCCTCGCGGAGCAATTTTCCCCAGCTTTCAAAGAAAGCCTTTGGGAATTGCAGCGCGCATGCGCGGTCCCCTTCCCGCCCAAAGGTGCCATCTTGGCCAGTCTGATGACATAGCAAAAAGACAGCAAAAAAAGTGCAAAAACTAAATCATAGGATTGCAACTCCAAGGGGAGGAGGGAGGGTTGTGAGGACTGATTCCTGCTGCTCCTGGAGAACACCTGTTACAGGTGAGTAACTACGCTTTCTCCAGGACCAAGCAGGAAGTCAGTCCTCACATATGGGACTCCCCAGCTTAAGGCTACCGGAGACCCTAAGCACAAAAATGAGCTCCCTCTAGCTCAGCAGCACAGAAGGAAGGAATCTTCTCTGATTAATCTCCAACCGGTAGCCCAACATCCGGGATGGAGGGTAGGAGTTGCCTAAACCTCGAAGAGATTACGGAGGACTGCCTGTCCGAAAGCACTGTCCCTGCGGGACTCCCTCTCGAGGCAGTAATGGGCCGCAAAAGTCTGGCCCGAAGACCAAGTAGCGGCCCGGCAGATGTCTGCCAACGGAACAGAGCGGAGGTAAGCCACTGACGCAGCCTTCGCCCGAACCCGATGAGCGGTGACTCGACTCTCCAGCGAGAGGCCTGCCGCCGCATAAGTCCAAGCGATACAGTCAGCTACCCAGATGGACAGAGTACGCTTAGAGACAGGGAGCCCTAATTTATTAGGGTCGTAAGACAGGAAGAGCTGGACAGTCTTACGGTGCTCCCACGTACGATCAAGGTAGAAGTTCAGCGCCCTTCTACAGTCCAGGGTATGCAAGACCATCTCAGCTCGGCTGGAGTGTGGCCTGGGAAAGAAGGTCGGAAGCACCACCTCCTGATTGATGTGAAAAGGGGAGACCACCTATGGAAGAAACTTAGGGTGAGTCCGCAGAACTACCCTGTTCTTGTAGAACCGAGTGTAGTGAGGATCAGACACCAGGGCCTGCAGTTCACTAACGCGTCTAGCGGAAGTGAGGGCCACCAGGAATAAGGTTTTCCAAGAAAGAAAACGAAGAGGACAGGTAGCCATTGGTTCAAAAGGCGGGCAGGTGATCCGCTTTAAAACCACGTTCAGGTCCCAGTCAGGGGCTGGGGGGCGCAACGGTGGTTTGAGGAGAAGAAGGCCCCGGGAGAACCGAGACACGAGGGGGTGGCCGGAAAGAGGCCTGCCTTCCACTGGCACATGATGTGCCGAAATAGCACTGAGGTGAACCTTGACCGAGTTGGACTTGAGGCCAAGATTGGAGAGGGAAAGCAAGTACTGCAAGACCACCGATACCGAGCAGGAGAAGGGATCTTGAGACCGTTGAGTACACCAGTTGGAAAAGCGACGCCATTTAAGGGCGTAGGATTTCCGGGTAGAGGGTCGCCTGGAAGCCAGTACGACTTCCTCCACCTCCGGGGGTAACAGGAGGGGAGCAAGGACTACCCTTTCAGCAGCCAGGCCATCAGATGAAGAGCTCTGAGGTTGGGGTGTAGGAGAGACCCCTGATCCTGAGTCAGGAGATCTGGTTGAAACCCCAGAGGCAACGGGGTATCCACCGCCAGCTGCATCAGAAGCGGGAACCACGGTTGCCAGGGCCACCGGGGAGCGATCAGGATCACGGAGGCCTTGTCCTGGAGAACCTTGAAAAGAGTTCGAGACACCAGCGGCATGGGAGGAAAAGCATACAGAAGGCCCGTGGACCATGAGAGCAGAAAAGCATCCACCGCTACTCGAAGGGGGTGCGGTTCCCGAGAGCAGAATCGAGGAAGTTGCCGGTTCAGAGGACTGGCGAAGAGATCCAGCGTGGGGAGGCCCCACCGCAGGAAGATCCGTTGGGCCACCAACGGGTCCAATCTCCACTCGTGCGGTTGGAGGATTCTGCTCAGTTTGTCTGCCAGGTGATTTTCTTGACCTGGGAGATAGACAGCCTTGAGGAGGATTCCCCGGCTGACGGCCCAAGCGCAGAGCTTTTGTGCTTCCCGGCAGAGAAGGGAGGAGCCCGTGCCCCCCTGCTTGTTCACGTAGAACATAGCAACTTGATTGTCCGTCTGGACCAGCACAGACTGGTGAGACGTGAGGTGGGAGAAGGCCTTCAGAGCCAGGCGAATGGCCCGGAGTTCCAGGAAGTTGATCTGCTGGGCAGATTCCCACGGGGTCCAGAGACCCAGAGTACATGACCCCTGGCAATGTGCTCCCCAACCCAGGAGAGAAGCGTCGGTCGTCAGAACCTGGACCGGCGGAGGAGACTGGAAAAGCATTCCGAGCACTAGGTTGGGTAGGTGAAGCCACCATCGTAGGGAAGAGACTAGCGGGCCGGAGATGCGTACCGAGTCCGCCAGTCTCCCCGAGGCCTGACGCCATTGAGAGCGAAGGCACCACTGAGCTGGCCGCATGTTCAGGCGGGCATTGGGGGTCACATGGACCGTGGATGCCATATGGCCGAGCAGCTTCAGGAAGAGCCGGGCCGAGACCCGGGGATGGCTGCGAAAACGGCTGGCGAGAGCCATGAGCCGGTGAGCCCTGTCGAGCGGCAGAAAAGCCTGTGCCTGAAGCGTGTCCAGTCTGGCGCCGATGAACTCGAGGTCCTGAGAGGGGAGCAAAATGGACTTTTCGAAGTTTATGACAAAGCCCAAGTACTGGAGTAGAGTTACAGTACGTTTTGTGGCGTGAGTGGCCTCTGTGGCGGACGGGGCCCTGATAAGCCAGTCGTCCAGGTAAGGAAAGACGAAGAGGCCTTGAAACCGGAGATAAGCCGCAACCACTGCGAGACATTTTGTGAAGACTCGTGGTGCGGAGGATAGGCCAAAGGGCAGTACTCTGTATTGGTAATGATTGCCCGCCACCACAAACCTTAGGTATTGTCGGTGGCTTGGGTGGATGAGGATGTGAGTGTAGGCATCCTTTAGATCCAAGGAGCATAGCCAATCTCCCTGCCGGAGGTAGGGCAGCAGGATTCCAAGGGTAAGCATCTTGAACTTTTCCCTCTCCAGGAACTTGTTGAGGTTCCGCAAGTCTAGGATGGGTCTGAGGCCTCCAGTCCGCTTTGGTACCAGGAAGTACCGGGAATAAAAACCGTGACCCCGCAGGTGGTGGGGCACCGGCTCCACTGCCTGTTCCAGAATAAGACTTGCCAACTCCTGAAGGAGTAAGTCCCGGTGAAGAGGGGGTCGCAGAGGCTCCCCTGGAAAGTAGGGGGGAGGTACCTGGTGGAAGTGCAGAAGATAGCCCTCTCGGACTATGTGGAGCACCCAGGCGTCTGACGTGATGTTGGACCACCTGTGGGCAAAGTGGACCAGCCGGCCTCCCGTGCTGAGAGGAACCAGCGGAGGGGGAGAGGCTATGCTGAACGAGTCAAAAACCCCCACCCTGCGGAGCAGGGGCCGGTGGCGCAGGCTTGGGGGCTTGCTGCCTACGGGATCCGTTACCCCGTCCCTTGGCCTGCTGACCCTGATGGGGAGCTGCGGAGGCCTGATAATGGGGGTAGTGTTTATAGGCAGCCGCCTTCCTCGGGTAAAAGGGCTTTTTCCCCGAGCCCTTCTTCTTTTGGGAAGGGGCAGAGGTTTTCCTGGAGAGCCGAGTCCTGGTGAGAGTCTCTGTCTCGAGCTGAGCAGCCTTCTCGTCCATAGGTTTACCAAAGAGGTTTTCACCTCTGCAGGGGACATCGACCAACTTGTCCTGCACCCAGGGCTCGAGGTCGGATGACTGGAGCCAAGCCTGGCGGCGGGCTCCGATGCCGGCTGCGGCCACTCGAGCCGATGCCTCGAAGCCATCATAGGCTGCTCGAGAAATGAACTTGGAGCACTCACGAATACCATTGGACAAGGCCAGGAACCTCCGCAAAGATTCCTCGGAGAGACCAGCAGAGAATCCGGCTAGTTCTTTAGCCAGGTCCCGGAGATACATGCCCATGTAGAGCTGGTAAGTCTGGACCCGACAAGCAAGCATAGAGCCCTGAAAACACTTCTTACCGATGCCATCCAGGCTGCGGGCTTCCCTGCCGGGAGGCACCGAGGAGTGCATCTTCTGGCTCTTGAGCCGATGCATGGCCGATTCCACCACCATGGAATGGTGCAGCAGCTGTGCTTTCTGGAAGCCAGGGCTCTTGCGGACTCGATATATGGCATCGACCCGCTTGCTTAAGACCGGCGACGACGCCGGACTCTCCCACATGCGGAAGAGAAGTCGTTCCAGCATCGGAGGAACCGGTACAGTAAAGTGCTCCTTCGCAGGAGAGTTGTACTGGAGGGCATCGAGCTCCTCGGCTCGAGGCTCCTCCTCGGGATCCGCAGGGAAGGCCAAGGCCTTGGCCATATCCCTTACGAAGTCCGAGAACCGGGCATCCTCCGGGGGGGACTGTCTCCGAGGCTCGGACTCGGGGGAGTCAGAAGGGACACACCGAGTCCGGAAAGAACCAGGTGACTCATCCACCTCGGATTCCCAGGCCGACTCCTCGGAGGAGGAGTCGAGCGGCTCCGGTCGGGCGGGCACAGACGCCGTCCGCCCCGACGCCGAGGGAGTCGGCATCGACGACCTCGGCCCCGAACGGGAGGCCGAAGGTGACCTCGACCGAGGATCGACTAGAGCCCGCATGGACTCGAGGATCGGCTCGGTCTCCGGGGTCGACTTAGATGTCGACGTCCCGGCGGTCAGGGCAGACGCGCCAGCGAGGCCAGCGATCAATGCCCGCTGCTGGTCCATGAAGGCAGTCAAGCTGCGCTCCAAGGCCGTCAACCTGAGTCCGAACTCAGGAGACCCAGCAGCCCCCGACTCGGGCCCCGACTGCGTCGGGCCCGACGTCGGACCACTCGGAGGCGAGTCTACGAAGACAACAGCACTTACGTGAGCAGAGGAGTCCATCTCCTGACGAGGCTGTTTGGACGGCCGCTCCAGCTCCAAAGACCCGGGACGGCTGTCGGGGCTATGCGACCTGGCCCTCGAGGAGCCAGGAGCATCCACCGACGCCGCCCTCGCGGGTTTCTTCTTCTGCTGATGTTCCCGGTTAGGGGACCCCCTCTCAGAAGAGCTCCGGCGGTGTTCAGAGCCAGATTCTCTGGACACCGAAGCTTCTGACGAGGTCCGGGTACGGCTGGGGTCAGAGAAGATTCTCTCCCGCTGATGCTGCCGACTCCGCAAAGACTTCGCGGACATCTTGCTACAGGGCCCACAGATCATTTCTTCATGATCGGGGCCCAGGCAACGGAGGCAGCAATCGTGCGTGTCGGTAAGAGACATAAGTTTCTTACACTTAACACACTTTTTAAAGCCACTGGCGGCCATCGGGGGAAAAAGGGCCCCTGCGAGGTCGAACGAACGGGCCGCCAGGGAAAAATGAAAAAAGGCGCGAAGTTGTCGCGAAGGACAGAAAAAACCGAAAAAGAAGGGGAGGCCTCGCAACCGGCGTCGCGAGGCCGGGCGGAAAAAGGACCGGCGTCGAACCGAAGAAATACTGAAAATAATAAGGAAAAAATCAACTTTTCTGCGGTGACTATTAGACAACGTCTGTAGGGCTCCGCGGAAAAAAGAAGACTGGCCAAGATGGCACCTTTGGGCGGGAAGGGGACCGCGCATGCGCGCTGCAATTCCCAAAGGCTTTCTTTGAAAGCTGGGGAAAATTGCTCCGCGAGGGCTCCGTCGGTGCCGACGTCACCCATATGTGAGGACTGACTTCCTGCTTGGTCCTGCAGAATGTTTCTATCATGCCAATCCTTTTCCCCCTTCACTCTTCCAGAGAGTACTTTTGAGTGTCTTAAGCATTTCTTTGTAGAGTTGTATTGCAGGCCATGAATTAATATTATTGCCATTCACTTAATGCTCTTACAAAGAAATGACCTCCAGAACTGAACACATTACTAAAGGTGGGGTCTTACCAGTGACCTATAAGGGGGTAATTTTATAAGGAGCTACTTAGGTTAATGCACAAATGGCATGTTTAAATGGTGAAATTAGACTTGCCTGCTAATTGTTATTCCTCGAGGAACTCCAGTCCAGTCCCGCACCTCTGGGTAGTATACCTCTTCCAGCAGCTTGGAGACTGAGCATTTCATCTTTTGATGATACCAGTATTAATACAGCAGGGACTGCTCACAAGCTCCAGTAACCTATTGACAAAGCAGAATCACAGGAACAACAAATAAGTGATTAAACCTGAACCAAAACATTCTACCTCTGAACAATCTATCATTTCCCTTCCCTTCATAGTGTGGAGGCTTACCTGTGGACCATCCAAGTGATGGCCGACATTACTGATCGTGAAGCAGACAATCCTTCGGTCTGCCCTCAACACTGTCCTCTCCCCACATTTCCTGACCCCCCTGGAACCCCCTCTTCAGGCCATGGTCCCAGACAATCGGCACTCAGGGAGGGATCCAGGACTGGACTGGAGTTCCTCAAGGAGCAACAATTAGCAGGTAAGTCTAATTTCACCTTCCTTATCTCTCCAGTCCAGTCCCGCACCTCTGGGATGTAACAGAGTACTTAAATGTAACGGGAGGGGCCTGCCAAACTGGCCTAAAGCACCACTGATCCAAAACAGGCATCACCCACTGCCTGGACCTTCAGGCGGTAATGCTTAGATAAGGTATGACCAGTTTGCTGCCTTGCAAATTTCCACCAGCGGCACCAAACTATACTCCACCCACGAGGCCGCCTGTGCCCTCATGGAATGCGCATGCAACCCAGCCAGCACTGACTTACCCTTCAAGATATATGCCGATCCAATTGCCTTTCTGATCCATCTAGAAATAGAAGCCTTAGCTGCCACCTCCCCCCACGCAGTCCGCCAAACAGCACGAATAGGCGATCAGACTTACAGAAACCTGCAGTCCTCTTTAGATAATGCCTCAGGACGTGCTGGACATCCAAAAGACGCAACTGTGGACCGGTGGAGGGATTTTCCATGTTCCCGAGGACCGGCAGGGAGACAGACTGGTTCAAATGAAAGGATGAGAGCACCTTGGGTAAGAAGGAAGGCATGGTCGCAGAACTACTTTTTCACTTGAGAAAGAAAGAAACGGCTTTTGGCAAGACAGGGCCTGAAGCTCCGAAATCCTGTGCACCGAGCATATAGCTACAAGGAACACCATCTTGAGTGTTAAGTCCTTTTAGCAAAGCCCTGTTCAAAGGTTCAAATGGCTCTCCCACTAGTGCCGCTAAAACCAAATTGAGATCCCACAAAGGCACCACTGACCTCTGTGGTGGGCGCAGGTGAGTTATTGCCCTCAGAAATCATGCCGCATTCAGGTGTGCCCCTAATGCTACCCCTTGGACCTTTCTGCGATTACAGGAAATCGCCAGCTGTACCATTAAGGAACTAGCCACTAGGCCCTTATCGAAATCAGCCTGCAAGAAGTCCGGAATTGAAGCCTTGGATAGCCAAGCCTGCCTGTCTGCACACCATGCCTCGAAGATGCGCCAAGACCTGAATATAGGCGAGGGAGTTAGATCTTCTCCTTGCTTTACGTAAGGTCGAAATCACCAGGGCGAGTAGCCTTTCTTCCTCAATCTGGCCCACTCAAGAGCCATGCAATAAACAAGAATCGCTCTACCTGGAGCATGTGTACTGGCCCCTGCATCAGTAGATCATCCTGAGCTGGTAAGCACCATGGGCGATCCGCCAGAATCCGTACCAGGTCGGCATACCACGGGTGTCTTGGCCAGTCTGGAGCTATGAAAAATTACCAAGCCCTGATGCACGTCAATCTTCTGCACGACCCTGCCTAACAGAGCACATGGAAGGAACACATAAAGGAGCCCCTCCTCGAGCCACTTTAGAACTAGGGCGTCTAACCCTTATGACATTCTTTCTCTCTGCCTGCTGAAGCAGCAGCTCACTTTGGTGGTCTCAAATGTTGCCATCGGGTGCATGACTGGGGTACCCAAGCGGCTCACCACTTGCTTGAACAACTCCTGGGTTGAGCACCCACTCCCCGGGATGTGATTCAGATAATCCACCATCACATTGTTGACCCCTGCCATATGCACTGCCACAGAGTTTGGAGGTGGCTTTCTGCCCAGCTTAGCAACTCTTCGGACTCCTCCTCCAAGGCTGCACTGCCCTGCTCATGCCTCCCAGGCGGATGATGTAGGCTACCGTGGTTTAATTGTCCGAAAGGACCAGTACCGCCTTCCCCTGCAACCATAGTTCGAAACACTGGAGCTCCAGGATCACCACTTGCATTTCTAGCCTGTTGATTGACCAACCAGCCTCCCGCACACTCCAGAGCCCTTGAGCAATGTGCCCCTTGCAATGGGCTCCCCAACCGGCCAGATTGGTGTTGGTCGTCAGCGGAATCCATGGAGGCGACTCGAGGGGCATACCGCCAGCCAGATTCTCCAGGTGAAGCAACCATTTGAAAGCTCTTTTGGTTGCTCATGGGCAGTGGAGCTTCTGGGACATAGAATATGTTTGGTGGGACCACCGCCTGAGCAAAACCATCTGCAGAGGCCACATGTGTGCCCTTGCCCACAGTATAAGCTTGAGAGTGGCTGTCATGATTCCGAGGACCTGAAGATAATGCCATCCTTCTCAGAAACTGCTGCACTAATTACCGAAGCCCCTGAGCACACTGATCCAGGAGAAAGATGCTTTCTGCATGGGTGTCAAATCATGCTACCAGGTACTTGAGTTCCTGAGATAGAACCAGATGGCTCTTGGCCAAGTTGACCACCCAAACTAGACTTTGCAGGAATTGTACCACGTGAGAAGTCACTCGCTCGCTTTTGTCCTTGGACTTTGCTCGAATCAACCAGTTGTTGAGGTACGGATGAACCAGAACACTTTCCCAGTGGAGTGCCACTGCCACCACTACCATGATCTTGGTAAAGGTTCGCGGTGACATTGTGAGACTGAACGGCAATGCGCGAAACTGGAAATGCCCCATTGGTACCGCAAACCTGAGAAACTTCTGGCCATATGGAGATGTGCATATACGCCTCCGTTAAGTCAAGAGACATCAGGAACTCCCCTTTTCTGACTGCTACAATGACAGAGTGCAAGGTTTCCATGTGAAAATGCAGGACCCGCAGGCAGTGGTTCACTCGCTTGAGGTTGAGAATTGGGCGAAAGGAGCCTTTGTATTTTTGCACCACGAAATGGAGTACCGATTGTAGCTGTACTGGTCTCGGGGGACCAACACCACAGTTCTGAGCTGCAAAAGCCACATAAAGATGTCTCCTACTGCTGCTGCTTTGGCTCGCGCTTTACAGAAAGACTGAACGAAGGAGTTGCCCACCGGGCAAGTGAGCTCAAGGGCATACCCTTCTCGAATGACCTCTAACACCCACTGGTCGGAGGTGATCTGGACCCAGGCAGGGTAGAATTCCCCACCTGGGCCCCCCTCGTTTCATTGTGATTTTGAAACCCTTTCCCTCTGGAGGCAGCCATGCAAATCTCTTCAATGGAAGCAGAATGCAAGTCAACCACCGATGCAGCCATGGCTCAGACATTATGAGTAGGGACATTGCCCTCAAGTATTAGACCTGCCTGGGCATAAATAAAAGAGAGGCAATCTACTAGCCAAATTGATAGCAGTCCCCAGCATACAGGGGTCAAGAGAAACAAAAATCTGGGTGGAATTTCTATAAGCTTTAGTCCATGCCAAATAAATGTCCTCAGCTCTCCTGCAATCCAATGTGTGCAACTCAGTTTCTCCTTTATAAGCATGAAGTCTTGGGAAAAATGTTGGAAGGGCTATTGATAGATTAAGGTGGAAATCAGACACTATTTTAGGAAGGAATTTAGAAAGAGCACGCCAACACCTCCCTATTGCTGAAAAATTTTGTATAGGGTGGATCCTCTATATGAATATGTTATTGTTTAACATATTCATGAGTCCCCTTACAACTCTTATTTATTTTTTATTTATTATTTATTTATTACAGTTGCTTATATACCGCACTATTCGGCATCAGTGTGGTTTACAGAATAACAAAATGACCAAAACACACAGTCTGTTTGGTTTTACATCGAACAGGGGTAAAAACTTGGATAACAGGGTTGAACTATATACATGAAGTAACAATTCCTATAACATGGTTGGCCTATACAATAAATAATGAGTCCGTTGAGCTCTATGTAGTATCATGAATACCTAAGATATTGTGAGCATGAGCTGAAGGATACTTGTTTATTTGTATGCCGATGCTATTCTGCTGCTGGTTTGCATGATGCTCATGGGTCCAGATCTCACTAATTTGAACCAATGTTTAAACCATGTTGCTACCTGGCTAACAAATAATTGGCTCAAATTTAATATATCTAAGACACCAACTACTTGGCTTACCAGCGGTTCAATTGCTCCATCGATAGTTCCTACACTTGACAGTACATCTGGGTGTTTAACTTGATACAAATTTTTCATTTAGGAACAAATCAGCTCAGTGGTTAGGAGTTCTTTTTTGGCTCTCCAACAGTTCCAAGCCATTCATTCATTCTTAGACATTTTAGATCAAACGTCTCTAAGGGACATGTCTAATAAAGGGTGTTAGCTGCTACTACGGGGCTAACATTGATTTATTGTCTGGCAGTAGCACATAAAGTACAAGAAAAGCAAATATTGCAGCCATTTTTCTGTGATATCTAGTTTTCGTGCGCTGCAGGGGTGGGGGAGGGGCATGATCGGGGCAGAGAATAGGCTTCACTATTTTTGGTAGCCACCATGCAAAAATATATCACGTGGTGGCTGCCCAAAATGGTCTGATTGTAGCTGCAGATACCACCACCTCAAGAGGCCCCCACCAACTCAAACGTGGCCCCCCAATCAAAGAACATTGTCCATGCCACAGACAGTGAGGCGCAAGGATTCTTGAACCCCTTCCTGAGTACTGCTCTTGATTAGCCAATTGTCCAAGTAGGGAAACATATGCACATTCATTCTGCATAGAAATGCTGCAACTACTGCAAAACATCTTGTGAATACACGAGGAGCAGGTGCGAGGACAAAAGGCAGTAAGTGGTACTAGATGTGGTGTTTCCTTACGATGAATCGCAGATACTTCCTCTGACTGCGTTGTATCTATATGTAGGTGTAAGTGTCCTTCAGATCCAGAGAACATAGTCAATCTTCTTTTTGAAGAAAAGGAAGCAGGGTGCCTAGGGAAACAATTCTGAGCTCTTCACGAACTATGTATTTGCTCCGATTCCTCAAATCTAAGATGGGGCAGTATCCCCACATTTTCTTAGATATCAGGAAATACCTTGAGTAAAATCCCAACCCTTCTTGCCTTGATGGGATGGACTGACTGCATTTAAGGCCTGAAGAAGTATATCCTGGTGCTGAGAAATCATACTGTGCTCAGTGGGCAATTTGGACAGATTTTGAATAGACAAATTCTGTACCAATCTCAGACTATTTTGAGAACCCAGAGTTGGAGTTATAAGGGGCTGATGACCTACAAAGAGGGTGAGCCTCCCTCTGACTGGAAGGAGCAGGACAGTGTTATTGGCTATGTCCTCTAAAAGCCAGTCAAACCCCATCCCTAGTTTTGTCTGGGATGCCAGCTAGGGCTTCTGAACCTTCAGCTGCTGAGAATGGGAGCAGAAAGGAAGAGGATATTTACTGTATGCCTGTGAGAATAACAGGATCTCAATTGTTCGCCATTACGGAACCTCCTAGATAAGGAGGTGGCCAGATTGGAAGTGGGCCTGAAGAGGGGTTTCTAAGTGTCAGTGTGCTGCTTGATTATGGTTGCAGCCTCTGAAACTTATCTTCAAGGTATTCTCTCCATGGCACAGCACATTAGCGAGTTGCCCCTGGAATCTGGGAGATAACTCTAAAGGTCTCGATGTCATATCAAAAATATCATATGTCCATACTCCTTCCTTTGTATCACTAGGGAATAGTATTGTGCAGCTTTCTCTAGAAGGAGAAAATCCACAAACTCATTCAGATTGTGCACGATGCTCTTCAAGTGCATGCCCAGGAACAGCTGCATGTGGGTGTAAGCATCCTTACTCAGGACAGCATAGCGTTCTGAAAGAACTTCCTCCCAAAAGAATTCAATATCCTAGCCTCTTTCCCCAGAGGTGCTGGGTGAGACTTGAAACTCTTGGCTCTTTTGAGAGAGGATTCAAGATCATGACTATACATAGAATCAACATTCTTGCTGACTGGAGGCAGAGGGGGGTGGAGGGGCTCCCACATTCTCATCTGCAGACTCTGAAGGATGCAGTGCATAGGCACTGCTGTTGCTTTCTTAAGGACAACAGAATACTGGAGGATATCCAACTCCTTGGCCCTGGACTGCCCCCTCCATTTCCAACAGAAATGGAATGGATTTAGCCATTTCCTCTTACAAAATCAAGGAAAATCATCTCCTCAGGCGGGGACTTTTGCCACTGGTGAGGAGGACTGGGATTCGAGGGAAGCTCTGGTGACTTCTTCTTGGAGAAATCCTCCAAGTCAAACTCAAACTCCCAGGAGTGCTCTGCTGTAGACTCAGAGAGGTACATGATGGGCACCCAAGTCTCTGCCTGGGTTGACCTTCACTTCTTATGAGAGAGCTTATAGCCTCACAAGATGTGTTATTGGCACCTTTAGCAGTAAAGGAGTTGAAATATGTAGAAACAGAACAGTGGGGTTTTTTGAGTGTGCCAAGCCTTAAGAATTACATTTGTTGGAAAATGTGTTGCATTTCAAAATTGTAGAGGGCATGGTTCTTTACTAAAGCTTTTGAAAGGGGAGAGGAAGACTAGAAAGCTATCTTATGGAAAATGTCTATGAGAATAGAATTGGGATGCTTTTTATAGGGAGTTTGTCATGAGAATGGACTTCTTTTAATGACTGATTTATTGGGATGTACAGTAAGGTGAGAGGCCATTATAACTGCAATGTTTTATTTTGTAAACTGAAAAATTCTAAGCTGCCTTAAGTCAATTTTGTACTGAATGGGTGATATATAAAAGGAAGTAAACAAGTAAGCAAATAAATAAACAGAGGACTGTGATAGGCAATCCAGAGTAGTTACTCACCTGTAGCAGCTGTTCTCCGTGAACAGCAGGAATAAATCCTCACATATGGGTGATGTCCCCTGACAGAGCCCACATGGGAACGTTCCCCAGCTTCCACCAGAAGCTTTTGGGAGCCTCCATTGCACATATGCACCTTTATCCTGCCTGCAGTGGCGCCATCTTATCCTCTGTAGGATACAAAACCTAGTAGCCAATAAAAAATCCACAGGGAGGTGGGAGGGTTGTGAGGACTTATTCCTGCTGCTCACAGAGAACACGCTACAGGTGAATAACTTTGCTTTCTCTGTGAACAAGCAGAAAGAAGTTCTCACATATAGGCCTCCCAAGCTACAGGCTACCGAACATGAAAACAGCCTAACTAGAGCAACAGCATGTGTCATCCCTCTTCAGGACTCGACTGATTGCACGTCCACTGCAGATATCCACATCAGGATGACTCTTTCGGTAACATGGATGGAAAGAAGGACCAGCGGGAAGGAGTTGAACCTAAGTCCCAAACAGATGGCAGAATATGGCCTGGCCAAAGTTACTGTCATGCTGGGAATCCCTATTCAGGCAGTAATGGGCTGTAAAGGTGTAGACAGAAGATCACATGGCAGTCCTGCAAATCTCCTCTGTTGGGACTGGGTGCAGATTGGCCATGGACGCAACCATGTCCAGACATTGTGGGCCATGACACGATCCTTGAGGCTGAGACCTACCTGAGCATAAGCAAAGGAAAAGCAATCCACAACCCAAATGGACAGCATGTATTTGGAGAAAGCCACGACCAGCTTGCTGGAGTCAAAGGAGACGAAAAGCTGTGTAGAACAACAGTGCAGTCTCGTCCGCTAAAGGTAGAAGGCCAGCACATGTTTACAGTCTAACATTTGCAGTAGGGCCTGGGAAAGAAGGTGAGCACTACCACCAATTGTTTGAGGTGGAAAGCCGAGATCACCTTGGGCAAGAAGTGAAGATGGAACTTCATCTATGGTGAGTGAGCCATCAAATGCCTGAAGCTCACTGATCTGGTGAGCAAAGATGACAGCCACAAGAAAAATGACCTTCCAGGTCAGGAATTTCAGTGGGCAGTTTGCCACTGGGTCAAAAGGCGCCAACAGGAGTCGCCCCAACACTACATTCAGATCCCATGCCACCAGCGGGGGCTTAAGTGGAGGTTTTGACAGCAGCAGGTCCCGCACGAAATGGGCCACCAGTGGCTGAGCTGAGATGGACCTCCCATCCAAGCTGTGGTGGTAGGCACCTATTGTGCTCAGGTGGACTCGCACTGAGTTGGACTTCAGGCCCTAGTTAGAGAGATGTAGGAAGTACTCCAAAAAGCTTTCCACTAAGCAGGAGAAGGGATTCAGTGCCTTATCAGCACACCAATGAGTGGAGCTGTGCCACTTGAAGGCATAGGAAGGGCGTGTTGAATCCCTGCGGGAGGCCAGGAGGATGTCGGTCACCTCCCCTGACAGGTTAAGCTCTGACAGAACTACCCACTCAGCATCCAAGCCATGAGGGCCTGACACTGGAATGCAGCAGGGTTCCGCCCTCCTGAGAGATAAGGCTGGGGGGTCACAACCCAGCCGCAGAGGCTCCAGACAAGAGAGCTGAAGCAACAGAAAGAACCACAGCTGTCTGGGCCAGTACAAGGTGATGAGTATCACGGATCTCCTCTCCACCTGGAGCTTGAGTAACAGTCTTCACCACCAGAGAGATCAGAGGGTATGTGTACAGCTGACCCATGCCCCAATTCAGGTGAAGAGGTCCATTGTCAGAGTGCTCCACTCCTGAAAGATGTGTTCCACCATCCTCTTGTTGTGGGTCCATTCGTGGGGCTGGAGGACCTGGCTGAGATGGTTCACTAGAGTACTGAGCTCTCCAGGGAGATAGGTTGCCCTCAGTTACATCCCATGGACAACCTCAAACGTCCGGAGGTGCACCGCCTCCCAGCACAGTAGGTATGATCCCATGCCCTCCTACTTGTTGACACAGAACATTGCCACCTGATTGTCCATCTGAATCAGGACAACCTGGTTGGCAGGTGTTCCTGGAATGCCTTGAGAGCGTTCACGATTACCCACAGTTCCAGAAAGTTTATTTGGTGCAGGCTCTCCTGCTCTGTCCACAGGCCTTCCAGGTGTGCCTTGCAACCCAATTTGGATACATCAGTGGTGAGCATCTGTTCGGGTGGCGTCGACTGAAAGGGGAGGCCCTGAAGGAAGTGTTGTGGTTCCAGCCACCACTGTAGGGATTCCACAAGGGGTACGGTAACCACCACCAAGTCTCTGAGGTGGCCTGTGGCCTGTTGACACTGAATGATCAAAGCCCAGTGAGCCTGGCGTATCCTGAGATGGGCCAGTGGGGCTACATGCACTTTAGATGTCATGTGGCCCAGCATCTGCAGCATCCCTTGTGCCACTGTATTGCCACTTGTAATAGATGATGGAGACCACCTCAGTAAGCCACTGTAGGCGGTCCATTGGGAGAAAGGCTCGGGCCCGCATGGCATCCAGGAGGGCCCCGATGAATATGAGCTGCTGTCAATGTTCCCTCTAATTTTCTGTAGGCTGTGTGCGCATAAAATATCAGCTGTGTGCAGCTTTTGAAGGAAGGTTAAATTTTTGTGCGCCACATAACGACACTCGGAGTTATATACTTTAAAATTTGACTACACGTCAGAATACAGTATGTACACCACGTTGATTTTAATCAAATTAAATGAAAATAGACGATTACTAAATGAAGCGAGAAATTTCTAGTAATTACAATCATAAATTTTAAATTTTAAGAAGTCTGTGTTGTTTTCTATCAGAATCAGAGCTGTAATTTTTGTGCGCTCTGTTGTAAAGTATGTGCGCTCGCTCGGCGAGGTGTGTGCGCGCGCACACGCGCACAGCTTAAAGGGAACAGTGGCTGCTGTGATGGTCGGCGATAAGACTGGGTATAGTTTATGACAAACCAGTTGCTTGAGCACCTGAATTGACAGGTGTGCCAAGTGCCGCATGCCGTCCAGCATGGAGGCCTTTATAAGCCAGTCATCTAAGAAGGGAAAAACTTGACCCCAGGGTCTGGAGGTAAGCAGTGATGACCACTAAGAACTTTGTGAAGACCCTGGGGACTGATGTCAGCTCGAAAGGAAGTACCCGGTACTTGAAGTGCTGGCTGCCGAGCATGAAGCACGGCTACTTTCTGTGAAGATGATGGATCGATCTATGTATACACATCCTTCAGATCCAAGAAGCATAGCCAATCGCGCTTGAGGAGATAAGGGAGCAATGTACCCAGGGAGACAGTCAAAGTTTTCTCGAACCAGAAAGTAGTTCAAGTCTCTGAGGTCTAGGATGGGCCAGAACCCCCCGCACTGTCTTCTTGGGGATGAGGAAGTACCGGAAATAGAACCCTCGCCCCATCTGAGCCTGGAGGAGACCACAGTGGTGCGGGACTAGAGGATACGCCCAATGGAAGAATTGAGGTGGGAGCCAGACAAAATGCAGCAGATACCCATCCCACACAATCTGTAGCACCCAAGCATCTGTGGTGATGTGAGAGGCTACATGTGCACAAAGTGGATGAGCCAACTGCCCACCTGAGGGGGCACCCTATCGGTGAGCTGGTGATAGGATATGCTCCTGAGAAAAGCACCAAAAACTCACCCTGGCTGCTGCTGGGACATGGGTTGAGCCCTCTGCAGTTTGGCACGCTGCTGCTGGCACAGGGCCTGTGCCTTGGGCTGAGCACCCTCTGGTAATACTGGCATTTCTGCCTGTAGAAAGCTTCTTCCCTAGGTGCTTCTTCTTGGAGGGATTATCTGTCTTACGCGAGAGGTAGGAGATAATCAACTGCTCCATCTCTATCTCAGCTGCCCTCTCCTCCATGGGCTTGCCAAAGAGGTTCTCACTCTTGCACGGCATGTCCACCAGTTTGTCCTAGACCCACTGCTCTAAGTCAAAGGACTGGAGCCAGGCTAGCCGGCGTGCCCCAATGTCCACTACAGCCACTTTACCCACCGACAAAAAGGCATCGTAGGTGGCCCATACAATGTACTTGGAGACATCCTTCCCATGGCCTACAAATGTGCGGAAGGCCTCCAAGTGCTCTGCTGGGATGAGGGAGCCAAACACATTGAGGTCCCCCCATGATGTCTTTTAAGAACATCCCCACATAGAGCTGGTAGAACAGGATGCAGGTGACTAGCATAAAGCCTTGAAAGCGCCGCCTCCCAAAGCCATTGAGGATCCTCTGTTCCCGGCTAGGGAGCACCGAAGAGTGGGCCTTTGAGCTCTTAATGTACCACATGGTGGATTCCACCACCAGGAAGCAGTGCGGCAACTGATGCTTCTCTAACCCGGGGGCTGTTTGTACCTGGTATATCCAGTCAAGTTGGTGGCTGACAGCTGGCATCATCATAAAGTTCTCTCACATTTGGAGCAGGAACCGCTGCAATATGGATGCATGGGCACCATAATGACTTCCTTCAGCACCAAGGAGTACTGAAAGATCTCCAGTTCCTCTGCCCTCGGCTCATTCTCTGCCTCAAGGGAGAAGGGAATCACCTTCATCATCTCCCAGATGAAGTCCTGGAAGGACATGTCCTCCCGGAGTGACTTCCACCTCTCGTACAGTGGGGATGGCTCTGAGGGGATCTCGGGAGACTCTGTCTCAGAAACTGGTGACTCCTCCTCTGTCTCCCAGCCATCAAGTCCGACTCCAAGAGGAAGTCGAGGAATCACTTGGCCTCCTCCCAGCATCAGCGCTGCTCCAGCTGGCACCCGAGTGTTGGGGCATCGGAGCCTGAGACAATGGAAAGGGCGATTGTGGTCGGAACTGAGATGAATTCTGACCGCTGACCCGATGTCCCTCGTTCAGCGAGGATGGCATGGGTCTCCAAAATAGTCTGCATAGCCAGTGGTGAGGCCACCGGGACTAGGGCGGCCAAGAGAGCCTCTATGAGCACCTAGAGGGCCCAAAGGCACTCAGTCAACACTGCAGTCTCCGAGGGCATCAGGGTTGGGACAACGAACTCGGCCACCGACTACAACACCTTGGGACTCCATGATGGCCTTCTGAGGGACCTGGGAATCAATTCCTCCCACTGAGGCAACTTTGCAGGTTGCTCCTGGCCATTGTCCTTGACATCATGCCTAGAAGGTTTCCAGTGTCTATGCCCGTGTCTGCCATGATCCCTGGCCACCCTTCAGCACTAATGAGGCAGATGATGAGTCCTTCTGAGGCTCCAACTGGGTGTCAATGGAGAGCCTCCATTCCAGGCTACCATGGTCCCACCCCAGCTCCGAATGAGCATGGGCATCGTGTGATGCCGAGGTCTCAGCAGACCCCCGTAAGGGCACTGATGTCGATGCTGATGCCAAGGACACCAAGTCCAATGCCCCAGACTCACATTGTTTCTCATGCCTTGAGGCTCTTCTTGGCCATCTGGAGAAATAGAGGGCAGGAAAAAAATCTCATGATCAGGGCCAAAGACACTGGAAGCACCAATTGTGCTGTCAGTGACTGAAATGGTGCATACAGAGCAAGTGCACTTTTTGAAGCCATTGGCGGGTTTCGAAATGACTGGAAAAATGGCCGCCACAATATTAAACAGCTTGATACTGACCAGAGAAAAAAGCCCAGCAAAAATTGTGAAAACTTCCCAAGGTGTCTAAGAGAGAAAAACTCCTGAAAAAGATGGACTGGCGCCAGCAAGAGCCATCACACTGACGACAGGCAGTTAGACTAGCAGAAAGCTAGAAATCAATAACCCCAAAGGGCCTGAAAGCACAACTTTTTTTGACGGTAGTCAGGAACACGTTTGTGGGGCTCCGCGGAAAAAGCAGACTGGGGATGATGGCACTGTGGCAGATGGGAAGGAAGACATGCATGCACAATGGAAGCTCCCAAAAGTTTCTGGTGAAGCTGTGGAGCATTTCCCTGCGGGCTCCATCATGGAACGTCACCCATATGTGAGGACGTCTTCCTGCTTGTTCACAGAGGATTCCTGGTACTTATGTGTTTGATGAATTCTGTAGTTGTTTTAATAATGACATCTATCTACTTATTATGAGAATCACCATGGGCACCAGTATGGCACCACAGTATGACAACCTTTTTATGTCAGAATTGAAAGCGAGAGAATTGGAGAGGATGGTTACAACAACAAACTTTTCAGACATTACCAATACATAGATTATAAGTGACATTTTAGAAAGGATTTCCAAGTCAAATTAGGGATATCCAAGGCAAACATGCAGAAAAATTCCAGGGACATTCATGTTTCCAGCCAATTTTAGCAACATAGATGTCCCTCATGTGGACACTCCCCTTAGGGAAGTATGGAGTGGGGATGTCTATCTCATTCAAGCTAGCATAAAGGGGACATCCAGCAGTGCAGAAAAATGAAAACATGAGTCCCCATTCCCTATCAAAGTTCACTGACATATTGTAAAATAAAGGGGTATAGGCTCCTTCTCCACACCCTCCAGATGTTTGCCTGAAAAAATAAGCACTTTTCAGATGGTTATACCTGCTCCAGGTATGAACAGGAATAACTTTAGGTACGACTCAGGATGACCAGGACTCTTCTGAGATCAGTCAGGGACATCCAAGTTCTTGGGAATGCTGTGACCACACTTTTGCCATGCCCCTGTTCAGACATGGACATCTGGAGACATCCACAGACCTGGCTTCTTAATTGACTCTGGTGACGGCTCTGTGCTTTGGACATCTCTATGCCCATTTTCAGATATCCAAAGAATGAATAGGGCTTCTAAAATAACCCCCTATATCTTTATAATCTGGACTGAAAGAGAGGGGAATCTTATTTTTTTAAATTAATGTTTTTATTAAACAGAGAAATACAATACCAGCAATCATACAGCACAATCACAACCAATTTGGGAGGTGCCCTCTATACAATCAAACCCCAAGGTCTGGGGTCCACATTAGCAAAATACAAAGTGCAATCACAAAAACAAAAGCACCCACTAACCCAATCTCAGCAATCCCCTAGAACCACCCATTCTAGACCCCTTTCCGACCTCTGGATAGAACCCCACTGGCAGATATACATATTCTCCAGATCATCCCTTAAAACCTTTCCATGACCATCTCCACAGTCACCCCCCGTTCTGCAGGCTTCCCACACGAGAAGTCCCAGATTACCTCCTTCTGGGAGATCCATGACAATCAATCACCCCTTCCCTCTGTAGAGACGATCCCCAGTGATTACCTGCATAATATAATATACAAACTACCCAGACAAAATTCCAACCATACAACAGTTCAACACTGCAACAGTGCCCAGTGGTGCTGCTTTGGATCATTCACAATACATACTAATATCCCAACCTTATACTACTCATGTTTGTTGGACAGGCAAGCTCACCCCCTTTCCCCTTCCTCCCCACTCGACAAGTGGCGCAGGTAGGGAGATCAAATTTTATCAAATTGCCACATTTTCCCCCACAACCCCAACATTGTTTTGTCAAAACGCATGGCCTCCCACAACCTCTGCCACCAGTCCATCATTGAGGGGCCTCCTGATGACTTCCAGCACCAAGCCACAGCCACCTTAGCCGCTAGCAAGAGTTTTAATCTAAGGACCTATGTATAACTCCCCATGACTCCCTCCCCCAGAAGCCCTAACAAGAACTCACCCAGGGCCACAGCCACCCCCTCATCAGTTGCCTGCTGTATTCCCCGAGCCACTTCCCCCCAATATCCTTGTATGATCGGGCACTCCCACCATAAATGGAAGAACATGCCTACTCCTCTACACTGCCGCCAACACTCCTCCATCTCCCCCCTCCAAGCCTTATATAGTTGCAGGGGAGTAAGATAGGTTTGGTGTATAATATGCAACTGGGTTTGGCGCCATGACATCACCAAGGTCTACTTATTCACCCCATGTGTATCCTCCCCCACTCCTCATCCTCCAGCTCTCTACCCAACTACCTCTGCCAACCTTTAATATGCTCTGCCGAGCACTGTTCCAACTCCATCAACTGATCCTGATACAGCTTTGAGATGATGGCCCACAATCCAGTCCCCTGGTATAAAATAGTTTCCAGTGGGTAAGGCAATCTTCCCAACAGATCTCATTTATTTATTTATTTAGCTGTTCTTATATACCGCTTTTCACCGGGTCAAAGCGGTTTACAATAAACAAGGGAGGAACATTACAACAGGACATTTCATATTTACAGGGGGGGGGGGGAACCATCACTGGGGGCCTTAAACATATTTACATTCCTGATTTAGTATGCATCAGTGATTCAACTCTTATCTATAGGCTTTGGATTTTCTTTCAGACTCATTGCATCTGGGATTCATTATGTGCATGAGTACACTGGCTGTTGTTCTGCTCAGATCCCAGGTGTTTGCTGAATAAATGTGTTTTTAGTTGCTTTCGAAATGAGGGCAGATCTTTGTTGCTCCTGATATTGGCTGGGAGGGAGTTCCATAGTGAGGGGGCATACAAGTCGAATGCACGGTTTCAAGTTTGTTGATTGAATTATCCTGTTTCAAGAGAAAAATGTCAGCTAGAAGAACTGGAAAAAGGGTATCTGCCTACCCAACAACCCATTCAAATCTTTTTGGGCCATATTTCCTCCAGACACCAACAAATCCCCAAATTTATGGATTCCCTTCTCTGCCATATCCTCTAACAAGGAGGCAAACTCAGACCCAAAAAAGGGTAGAAAATCATCCAACTTGGACCATCTCAAGAACATAGAGGGAAAACTATACCTCCATGAGCACGCAAGGCCCAACTGCCATAAATTCCCACTCTTAATCCCTCCCCTCTTACCCCGATCACCTTTCTTGACTAGCCATTCAAATGCAGAGTATGGGGCCAACAGCGACATCTCCATGTTCACCCACAGTATCTTCCGCGACCAGAGATAGTTGACCCAGAGAACAGGGAGAACTGTTGCTCTATAAAAGAACTTGAGCTCAGGAAACCGCATCCTTCCCTGGTCCCACAATCTAATTAGTCAGTGGACCCATATTTTTGCTTTCTTCAACCCCCACACAAATATCACTAGACGCTTCTCCCAATGGTGCAAAGTACTCAAGAGAATAAAGATAGGCAACTGATTAAACAAAAAAGTGAATTTTAGGATGACATTCATTTTCAGAGCAGCCACCCATCTTGACCAGCTAAGATGCAATGGCACCCATCTTTGTAAATCCTCATTTTTTCCTGGTCAGCAGCAGGACACAGTTAAGACAAAACAGATCGGCCAGATTGCGGGAGATGAACACCCACAAATATTTTATCTTCTACTCTGCACAGTGGAAGGGAAAAGCCAGGAACTGTCACCTCGCCAGCCCCCCCCCCCACCCCCCAAGTTCAGTGCCTCCGTTTTACTTAGGTTCACCTTAAAACCAGAGACCCATCTGAACTGAGCAATTTCCTCCAGGAGGCACAGCAAAGAGTCTCTTGGTTTGGTCATGAACACTAAAGTGTCATCCACATACAGCAGTATCTTATGGTCAACATCCCCCACCTGGAATAGCTGGATTATTCTGTTCTGTCAGACCCATGCCATGAAGGCTTCAACAACCATCGCGAAAAGCATTGGAAAGAGTGGGCAACCCTGTCGAATGTCCCTCTGCAACCGGAACACCTCGGATTTGCATCCATTAATTAAGGCACTTGACACAGAATATTTATACAAAGCTCGCACCCCCTGGACAAATTCCTTCCCAAGATAAAATTTCTCCAACATAATAAACAGAAAATCCCATTTCATCCTGTCAAATACTTTTTCCACATCGAGCACAACACAGAGCACAGGATATCTCCTCGGTCCTTGATCACTTGAAGGAGGTGTATGACCTTCTGAACATTATCCGAAATCACCCACTCCTCCTAATAAATCTTGTCTGATCAGGATGGACTAGATGAAGAAGAACACGTTCCAGTTGCCTTGCCAATACTTTTGCAAAAAGTTTTATGTCACAATTTATCAAGACAATGGGTTGGTAACTCCCACATTGATCCTTGGGCTTTCCCTCTTTGGGCAAAACAATCAAATTTGCCTGCACTATAAAGGCAGGTAGAGGCTCCCCCTGTAGGACTTTCATAAATGTACAAAGGTACAAAAAAAAAAGAAGAAATAGCTAATGCAATAAAATGCGGGGATAAGACATTTTTCAGATATGCTAGTGAGAGGAGGAAGAACAAAAGTGGTATTGTCAGACTCAAGGGTGCAGTGAAGGAATATGCAGAAACTGTCGAGGATAAAGCAGAATTGCTTAACAAATATTTCTGTTCTGTGTTCAAAGATGAAGGGCCAGGAGCACGACCTCAGAAAACAACCATAAATAGCAACAGAAGTGACAGGAATCTCAAACGATTTTCAGAAGACTGTGTTCGAGAGGAACTAGCTAAACTAAAAGTAGACAAAGCCATGGGTCCAGATGGGATACATTCAAGAATACTGAGGGAACTTGTGGACATTCTAGTGACTCCACCTTTTCAATGCCTCTTTGAAGTTGGGAGTGGTGCTAGAGGACTGGAGAGAAGCACATGTGGTCCATTTACACAAAAGCGGATGTAAGAATGACATTGAGAATTACAGGCCAGTTATTCTAAACTCTGTGGTTAGTAAATTATTGGAAAGGCTACTAAAGGAGAGAATAGTGAGTTTTCTGGAGTCCAATGGACTGCAAGATCTGAGGCCGCATGGATTCACTAGAGGCAGGTCTTGTCAGACAAATCTGATAGATTTCTTTGACTGGGTGACCAGGGAGTTGAACTGAGGCAGAGCCCTAGATGTGCTGTCTTTAGATTTCAGTAAAGCCTTTGACACCATTCTGCACAGGCAACTAATAAACAAACTGAACATCCTAGGGATGTACCATAAAGTTACTGATTGGGTTAGAAATTGGTTGAGTGGGAGGCAGCAAAGGGTACAGGTAAATGAAGCTCACTCTGAGGAGGAGATGGTTACCAGTGGTATAACACAAGGATCTGTACTTGGTCCAATTCTGTTTAACATCTTTGTTAGTGATATTATGGAAGGCCTGTTGGGTAAGGTTTGCTTGTTTGCAGACAATACCAAAATCGGCAAAAGAGTAGACACACAGGAAGGGATAAATAATATGAGGAGGGATCTAGTTAAACTTGAAGAATGGTCTAGAATATGGCAGCTGAAATGTAATGCTAAAAACTGAAGGGTCATGCATTTAGGCTGCAAAAATCCAGTGGAGCTGTACACTACAGTGTAGGAAGTGAGATACTTCTGTCCACAAAAGAAGAGCAGGACATGGGTGTAATTGTGTCTGACGATCTTAAAGTAGTTAAACAGGTAGAAAAGGCAACTGCGAAAGCCAGAAGGATGTTTGGGTGTAGCGGGAGAGGAATGGCCAGCAGAAAAAAAGAGGTGATAATAAATCTCTGGTGCGACCTCATTTGGAGTATTGTGTGCAATTCTGGAGACCGCATCTTCAGAAGAATATAGGCAGGTTGTAGTCGGTGCAGAGGGTAGCTACTAAAATGGTCAATGGTCTTCGTTACAAAGCATATGAGGATAGACTTAAAGATCTTAATATGTATACTTTAGAGGAAAGGCGGGATGGGATGATATGATAGATACACTTAAATACCTCCATGGCATAAATGCACAGGAGAGTCTCTTTCAATTGAAGGCAAGCTCTGCTACGAAGGGACATAGGATAAAAGTGAAAAGGGTTAGACTCAGAAGTAATATGCGGAAATAATTCTGGTAGATACGTGGAATACTCTCCCAGTGGAGATGGTAGACACGCGGATAAAAAAGCATGGGGTAAACACAGAGGATCTCTAAAGGTTAAAAGGGGACTATTGTAGTTGATATGGAAGGGCAGACTAGATTGGCCATATGGTCTTTTTCTGCTATCATGTTTCTATGTCCTGGCCAGAAAAAGGGCTAACTCCACTTGCAAAAGATGGTAGAATTCCGTGGGGAAGTTATCGTTTCCTGCAGCCTTCTCTTTTGGAAGCAATTTTATCACTTCTATCAATTCCGCAGTTCCAACTGGCTTACTCAGTAATGCTGCCTCCTCTTCTCCTAATTGAGGGAGGTCAAGCTTTGACAGGTAGCATTCGATGAGGGCTTGGCTCTGGGAGCATTTTGCAGTATATAGCTGCTGATAGAACCGCCTGAACTGCACACCAATCCCCTTGTTGGTGCAAGCACCCCCCACCCCCTGCCTGTCTTAAACTCCGCCACCAACATGGCTTATCTCTGCTTCTTAAGCTGCAATACCAGTAACTTCCCCGCCTTGTTTCCATGCTCCATATAATTCCTCTTCATAAGACAGAGAAGGTCGGTGATCTAGTCTGCCTCTAGTGTCTGAAGTTGGGCTCTGGCTGCCACTAGCCATTGCAATACCTTATGTGCCTCGATTTTACTATGTTCCTGCAGCAGCTGCTCAATAAGGACAGAAGCTGCTGGGATCTTTCCTCCCTGTCCCATTTCTTCTAAGATGCCAACTGTATTAGCAGCCCCCTTAGATATGCCTTCCTGGCGTGCCAACCCCCCTCCCCCCTCCACTTTGTCACCAGTGGTGTTAATTCTTCCACTCCTGTTTCTATGGACCACATCGTCACTCTAGAGCAGCAAAACTCGAGACCTCCAGCTTCCCTGCCCCATCCCTCCCCCTGGGAGACCACTGCCCCATTACCATCCCATGGTCCAACAACATAATCGGGTGGATTACCAGCTCTTCAAACAGTCTTGACCTAGCCCTTTGGGCCAGCAGATAATCCAACCAAAGGCCCCAATACACATGGGCTCCATCCCTCCCTCTAGTGACCAACATTGGAGTAGGCTGGGGATGCTTTTAAGAACTTATCAATGGCTTCAGTAGAAAGGAAAAATCACCGCACTCCACTGTCCAGCAACGTAAGTCAAGCTGGGTACGAAAGGACGACCTTTATTTCCTTTTGTACTTCAGCAACTCTTTCCTCCGTTTCACAGTTCCAGCCGCCATGTCTGGAAACACGACGACGTCCAGGCTTTATGAGAAACATGTCCCGTTTTTATGGCCTCCTTGATAATATGTTCTCGGTCCTAGTATCTCAGCAGCTTAACGATAAAGGCCCTCGACCTGGCATTAGCCTCCAGGCATGGACTCAATTGTCTATGTGTCTACTCGATTTCATAGATCATCACCGATGGGCACCCCAGGAAGCACTCCTTCAACAAACCATGTATAAATGATCTGGGATCAGTAACTTCCGCTCCTTCCGGGATGCCAAAGATTCGTAGGTTGGAGCAATGCTCCCTGTTTTCAAAGTCCTCCATTTTATCATACAGCCACCCCATTTCCTTCTTTAGGTGGGAAACCTCTGTTGTCTGGCCTTTCTGATCATCCTCTGTCCGAATGATTCGGGCCTCTGCTGCCTCTAGCCGCACACCAACTGCCACAAACCTCTCTTCAATTATAGTCAGGACTTTCTGAACGATTTCTTTCTTAGATTCTCTTATCTCCTGCAGGATGGTAAGCAAGCTCAAATCCTTATCCAGATTTTGATCCTCCAGCTCGCTAGCAGCTGACAAGCCCGGAGATGGTGGCTGCAATGCACAACCAGATGTAGACCCCGCAGCCTTAGCCTTAGCCTTGGATGAATAAATGTCCCAAATCGTTTTTGCAGGTTTCAGTTTAATTGCCTTCGGCATTCTGCCGGTACCGCTGTATGGGTCCCTTTTCTGGCCATTAGATTACGCTTAGCTGTGTAAGATAAATGGGGAGCGAGCTCATTCACACCTGCTCTCTGCTCAAGCTAGACTGGATGGAGGTCAGGAGAAGAGAATCTTAAACATTTTTATGATTCCTTCAGTGCATCCCATTTCACAATCAGACTCAAAATGGACTACTCCATGGAAAGTATTAACTATTTAAAATTCCAGTTTCAGTCACTTACAATCAGCAATTTAGAGGAAACCCACAGATGGAATGCAGGTGTAGCCTAATAGTCAAAGCAGCAGGCTGAAAACCAAGGAAGCCAGGGTCCGAATCCCACTGTTGCTCCTTTGATCTTGGGCAAGTCATTTGACCCTCTATTGCCTCAGGTACAAACTTAAGAGTGTAAACCCTCTGGGGATAGGAAAATGAGTACTGTACCTGAATGTAGCTCGCCTTGAACTCCTGAGAAAGATGTGAACTAAATCCAATTTAAAAAACAAAACAAAACCTAACTCTATAGCTCTAGCTTCCATCCACACAATAAAAAAATCTATTATACAGAGCCAAGTTATAAGATATCACCACATTTGCTCTGACTCACAAGGCCAGAAACAAACACCTCAAAATTCTAATAGAATCCGTTAAACAGAAGGGATATCACCCCAAATTCATCTCAGAGAAAACTGCATCTACATTACATCTAGAGGGATCCTACAATACAAAGAAAGGAAAACCATGGAACGGATACTATTTGTATTAATATAAAATCCAGAAATAGAAAACTTAAGGAAAATTGTAAAATATTTTCAACAACTTAGCTATCAATGTCCCTGTTTAATGTACATTACCAAATTTAAGTTACAATATACAGTAAACCACTTTGACTGAAATGATAAAGCGGTATAAAAAAAATCTGTTAAATAAATAAATATTTCTGGAGGATTTAAAAAAATTTACTTTCATCCAGCCACTCTAATTCTAACCTTCTGCCAACCATACAACCTGAAATAAAAACGTGTAAGGAATGAAGTCTAAGTAGAATCCCAAAAAGAAGAAAATGGGATAAAACCTTGCAAGACACCATGATGCAAGTTATGCCAACACATATCATTAAAGGAACCCCTCCAAATTCAATGACAAATATGTGCACCATCCAATCGTAAGTCATTGAAAAAACAACTACCAGTAGCTATCACTGGCACTAAATTCAAAATATCCCCAAGAATTTTTTGTCGGAAACAATCAGCTGGAGAGGGAGGAATGAAGCCTTCCCCTCATTACCGAGGGCATGGTAGACCGGTTTGGTCTTTTCAAGATAAGTGTTTGATGAACTTTAGTTTGATGAACTTTAATTCAAGTGGAAACATATTTAAGATAAGGAATAAATGGGTGTGCTGTGGCCCGTTTGAGTAAAAGGGTTTTTCCGGTAATGAGGGGAAGGCTTCATTCCTCCCTCTCCAGCTGATTGTTCCCGACAAAATAGTCTTGGGGATATTTTGAATTTAGTGCCAGTGATAGCTACTGGTAGTTGTTTTTTCAATGACTTACGATTAGATGGAACACATATCATGGCACACAACAGCTACCCACATGGGAAAGACATTCAGACTAAAAGGTTCACATTCATGCTTCTCTATGAATGTTGGACCCGATATTTGAAAGGCATTTATACAGTGTACAGCCCAGTAAACCATATAAATGCCTTAAATTGGATACTCAATGCTGGGGCCGCATATGACACTGGCATTGAATATCCCGGGTTAAGGGTCAGTGGGCAGGGCTAGCCTATCCAGAAGAATATTGGGCCCATAATGTATATGATCTAATGCAAAAAAATGTGAAGAAATGTGCTGCATCGAAGAAACAAACCAGAAATTGAGGACACATATCAATCATCAGAGACATATCATAAACTGTTACGAAAATACCCCAGAATGACAGCTCACTTAACAACCTTACAATAAAGCAATGGTTCTCAACGAGTGTGTCGGGACACCCTGGTATGTCACAAAGAGCTGGGAAGTGTGTCACTAAATATTTAACACACAGCAAGCCCAAGTTTTCTCCAGCAACCACATGTGCCTGCAGACTGGGGAAAGTGCAAAGCATGGAGCTACATACTTGAAATTCCTTTAACTACTCCATAATTATGCTCCCCCCCCCCCCCCCAATGATCACTGTTGCCACCAGCACAAGCATTATTTTTAAGCACAGTAAAATAATATTTGGGCACTTCTTTCGCTCAACTACAGATGAATATCGTCTGCCAGGTGTGTCACAACAGAAAAAAAGTTGAGAACCACTGCAATAAAGGATACTGAAAGGAAACATCAGCAATACCCAAGATAGAAAAACGTTTAAAATTAGAAAGATCAACACTTTGAAACTGACATAAAAACTCCAAAAGACATTGGCTTTCTCACTCATTATCAAATATAGGACCTTTGAACTGTAAAAGTGTTACTGTCTCATCACCTCAGCTTATTTCACAGCCCTTTTCATTGAACTGTAATATCTAAATGAGTTTGTATTCTTTAAACCCAGTGTGACTGCACTGCTTCTTCATTGGCCAGACAAAGAGATGATAAATCTTAAAAGCTTGTTAAAGATAAATTAAGTCAGTCTAATCAAAAAGCATCACCTACAACTCGTTTGTTGACTCTTATTTCAACATATCCGAGTGGACTAACATGGCAACTATGATTCTCTGTAGTAAACAGAAATTCTTCCTAGTACTGCTCTGCAATTCTCATAACTAATACTTCCCCTTCCAAATTAAATTTAAGAGCTCTCGAGGACAATTTTGATGGTCTAGTGAAGGGGCGACAGAACCGCCAAAAGATTGTGGGGCTCAAGCTCCATCTCGACTCTGCCTCTAGCCTCTGCGGCTTTCCCTTCCTGTTCTTCCCACAGGGATCTGATTTCCTTATTCCCGCAGGCAGAAGAGGAGGAGGATCACGGCAAAGGTTCCTTCTGTCTGCCTCCCTCAATCTCTTGCAGACAGACAGTTGTTGTTTTTGGCCGCGATTGCAGCCATTCCCTTCTCTTCTGCCAACGGGAGATCAAATCCCCCACGGGCAGACAACCTGAATGGATGCCGCAGTTGGGGCCTTCCCCTCCTGTTCTGCCTGCAGGGATCCAATCTCTGGCGGGCAGACAGAAGGAGTTTTTGCAATGATCATGACTGCTCTCTTCGCTTCTACCCATGGGAGATGGATCCCCACAGACCGAACAGGAGAATCGCAGCCTCCATGCAGTTTTCTGGCACCTGGCAGGCAAAACTTTGTTAGTGCTAGGGTCTGTGTGGCCCACCCTGTTCTGACACCTATGGTCTGATGTTTCTCAGGATGGTGAACTGAAAAATATATGTAAGTTCTAAGCTTGAACTTCTATAGCTTTGGCAATTCATGACTAATAGTGCTCCTACAATATCATTCAGAAACCTGGTGAAAGAAAACTCAAATCTTGCTCTTATAGTAATATTTAATGGCAGATCAAAGAACACCATGGCCCTTGTTTACTAAAGTGCACTACATTTTTCCAGTTATCATGCAGTAACAGCCAAAATTAACACATAGTAGCTGCAAAACCTCTATGTTAACTGAAGGATTGTTCTTAGTATTTTCATGTTAACAGCATGACCAAATCTGTTATACAGTTAGCTACATCTCTCTAGTTCATATTATCAGCTCTGCTTTATCTGCTGGGTTAAGAGTTAACACATGGCAACTACCTCCATGTTAACTGTAAGATGCAATCCCTGCCTATAAATGTTTTTTTCCATGTTCACTGTTCAATGTAGTAATTAGCAGGCACTGCTAGCGCACACTAATTGGTAAATTTACCATACTGCGTTAGCTGCTATTGCAGCGATAACACAGGAAAAGCACACTGGGTAGCAGCTAATGCAGCCATCTCAGCCATTTTCTGTGGTCTGCATTTCGTAAGGTAACTACAGACTTGAGTGGGATTAGGGCAAAGAGTGGGTGTTCCTGCAATGCACGATTACCACGGATGTCAACATCGTGTGGCAATCACAAAAGATGCAGACACCATGGGTGCACCTAATGTGACTTAAATGGGAAGCAATAGCTTGCTCTGCAGTACTGTCTGACTGTGATCCATGCAGTTTCACCGCGGTATCTGCTGGGGCATTGCTGTGCATGCCCCCAACAGATACCGTGGTACTCTTGCAGTGAACGCAGCACTAATTGCACCAACGCCTAGTGTTAGCTGCAAAAGCTGATTGCATTTTAATAGATATACTACTAAAAGCCATGTTAAACAGCTAATGTTGCTTAGTAAATAAGCCTCTATGCGTAACTATAAGGAACTGCATCTATATGCTGGCACTCTTGAGGTTAAAAATCTTCAAGTGGTACAGGGAAAACAAATGGTTTACAGAAAAATAATACTGTCAACCGATATAATTTTCTGAAGCAACCCTATCCAAGACAGAGAAAATTAAGCATGTAACTCACTCCATTTGGCCATTTCTCCTCTTACGTGTGTGTGTGTGTGTGTGTGTGTGTGTTTGACGATCAGTCAAATGTTTCTTCAGTTTGGCCAGCTGAAACAGTGGAGACAATTTTCCTAGTTACTATGGAAACTAAAGAAGCAGGGGGGTATTTTTAAGTCTGCAACTAAAGGAATGCTTTCTGTCTAAGTGTTTTTTTGAGCATCTTGGATAATGAGTTCAACATTATGAAAATGGCATGTTCTATATACAATAAAGCAAAGTTGCTCTCCTGTAACAGATGTTCTCCAAAGATAGCAAGGTATCAGTCTACACAGGTGGATGATGTCGTCTGACAAAGCCTAGGCTGGACATCTGTAAACAAAATGGATAAAATTCAGAAGCACTTAAATGGATAGCAGTGCCGGCTATCCAGATAAGTGCCGCTGACCAAAGCCATCTGGTGATTTTCAGTGGCATTATTTGGATGGTGCTGCTGGCTATGGCTATCTGGTGATTTTCAGTGGCATTATCCAGAGAGTGCCACTGAAAATCATCCTGACTGCCTTTGCACTACCCTTAATAGTGCCAAATTCATCCATGGACGGAGCAAGGGCAGTTATCTGGTTAGCAGCAATATTCAGTCCGCTATCTGGATAAAGTTAGGACAGCAAGCAGTGCTCTAACTTTATTCCGATATCAGACTGAATAATACTGCTCAATCCAGATGGTAAATTCTGGCCAAAGTCTGGACACCAGCGCTGATATCTGGACTTTTTTTGACCACCTTGGTTGGCGTTTAAAGAAAATGTTGACTGTGGTGGCTGAATATTGTCGTGAAAACCTTTAGCATTCTCAAGAGTAGTGCAATGTGCTTGTGCGGGACTTCTCTGGTCAGGGCCAACTCCAAGAGAGAAATTGGTTTTGTGAGGACTCCTCTTCAGAGACTACCTGTTACATGTTAGCAACTCTGTTTTCTCTGAGGACAAGCAGATTATATGCATTCATTACACGTGAGAATCCCTAGTTACAGGGTGCATCCAAAATTGAGAGCAGAGTGAAATCCTTGATCAGGGCATGTGGTCCTGTGCAGGAAAGGAAAGAAAAAAGTGCTATTTTGGAGATGTTCATCATGAAGTAAAGTAAAGAAACAATGAGACAGAAGAGAGAGAGGCAAACACATCAGAAGAAGGTAGCACAAAGTTAGACATGTACATTTGTTTTCTAAACAATGGCAAAATCATAGAAACACAGAAAATGATGGTAGATGAAGACCATACAGCTTATCTAATCGGCCCATCCATTTCGATTACTAAGCTCTATAATTTCATCTTCTGTGCTTGTCCAATGTCTTCTCATATTCATATATAGTCTCATCTATAACTCTTCCTTAGGGAGGCTGTTCCATGCATCCATCATCCTTTCTATAAAAGAATATTTCCTTTAATTACTCTTGGGCCTACCCCCTTTCATCTTATCGTACTCGTATCACCCCTCATTCCAGGGTTTCGTTCAACTGAAGGAGGCCTACCCTCCTGGGCTGTTCATACCATGGAAATATTTAAATTTATTTATTTATTTATTTTATTTACATTCTCTTATATACCGCGCTATTCTGCATCAGTGCGGTTTACATTCAACAAACTGAAATTACATTGAACAGGGCATTATAACTTGGAGATAACTATTTTACAGGGAACATGGGCTATGGAGGGTTAAGTGGCTTGCCCAAGACCACAAGGAGCACCTGTGGGACTAGAAACCCCAGTCCCTCCAGCCCAAGGTTGCTGTCCTCTAGTGGGATTTGAACCCCCGACCTTCCGGCCTGAAGTACCTTGCCCCAACCACTAGGCCACTCCTCTACTCCACTCAAATGTCTATATTTCTCCACTTCTGTTTTTCTTCCAAAGTATAGATACGTAGATCTTTAAGTCTGTCCTCATATTCTTTCTGGTAACCAAATCTATCCTGTAACTGCCCTCTGTAGCCAAATCTATCCTGTTTATATCCTTATTTGGAACCATAGTGGTAGTACTGTGGAACGACCACTAGGGCTCAGAACCACAATTTTGAATCCAGGATGGCAATGAGGTTTTAGAAGTATCTGGGGATCGCTCTTATCCTGCAGCTATACCACAAGGGGAACCCTTGGTAAGTGCTGGTGAAGAGGGTGGAAGGATTACGATCACCAGGGGACTTGATACTACTCAGGAACTGGAGCAGTCATGGTCATCAGAGGGGCTTGATTTTAATGGGGGGCTTGGAGAGTTATGGTGAGGTTATTCAGGTGGGAATCAAAGGGTGATGGTGACACTTAATGGGAGGGATGGAAGGGGCTTAGATGGGGACTGTGTTTTTTTTTTTTAAAAAGCGACAGCATTAACTGCTGCTGATAGCTTTGTGTACTTATGCGCATTAAGGGTACCCATGCTATCTGCAGTGATAACTTACTGTGAGCTAATTGCAAGCACTGTCCACTCCCAATCTCTACCCATAACTTGCCCAGTTCCTACCCCACAACACAGCAAGCAGTTAGTGTGGGATTCTTAGCAATCTTACTGTTTTAAGCATGGGGTCGCCATTACCGCAGACCCATACCAATGAATAGTGCATGCTAAATCCCATGCTAACAGTTTAGCACGCTTAAAATACTATCCTGTATTAAAACATCAGAGCTCAGTATCCCCGTGTATTTGGGAAAAGCAAATAAACTCCATTTATATGTTTTTTATTGGTTTGTCCTGCCCTGAATCATAAAATACATCATCAACTTTCTCATAATACACATGAGTTGCATCATCTCTTTCTCATAAAAAAATCTTGCTCAAGTCAATACCACCATCTAGAATCGGGCAGAAATAATATACTGGGCATATGACATGACAACATCAGCTTGAATTGAGAAAAGAAACCACATTACTATCTCCTTATTTTTAGTCTAACATTTTCTTCCTGGTCCTCAGATTTTCAGCTCAAACAGTACTGCTTTGTTTTAAGGTGTCATGAACTTTCATTTGAGAAATACATTGTCTCATTTGAATGGCGTTAGAATCAGTTATGTGCACCAAATCCATAAGAACTAACAGAAAAAACGAAAAAACAAAACAAAACAGAAATCAATAATATTTAAAAAAAATATGTGTGCATCTAAAGTTGTCTTACAGAACTTATTTACATTTGTAAGCCACCTTTCTATAAAATATCCTCAAAGCAGAAAATCAATAGTCAAAAGCATAGAATACAATGTTCACATTAGATAACATTAAAATATTTGGGAAGGCCAACAATTATAGAATTATAAAAAAAAAAAGAAAGAAAAATATCGCCTCATGCTCTCTGTACACTTAGCATTATCCCCAACCATGACCGTGAAGGTCAAAGAATAGTTTCAGAAATAATACATCTTTCTATTCTCCTCTATAACACTGACCTCATTATCTAATTCCCCTTTCTTAAAATAGCATTACTTGTCACTTCTAAATGACATAAAACTAAGAAGAGTATCCAACTGGGGATGGAGGACATGGAATGAGGGGAAAAAAAGGACATCTTTATTTTATTTATTTAACAGGTTTTTATACAGCTTTACCATTCTAGTCAAAGCGGTTTACATTTTACATTGTAACTTAAACTTGGTAATGCATATTAGACAGGGATATTGATAACTAAGGAACCAAAGACTTCTTGTGGCTGCCATCTCCTTAAAGAACTGACCTACTTCATAATGTGCTTTTATATCTCATGGACATTAAGAACACTTATTTTTTTATATCATAATGAAATGGACTAGAAGAATGAAGGCATATTATTTGTAAAGGTGTGGACAAAGAAATGACATATGGTACTTGTGGCTCCTGTCACCTTTATACACAAGTCACTAGGAAGGAACTTATTTGAAAGTAGCTCTTCCAAATTTAATGAACCTCCTATTTGAGACTATACACATCCCATTATGATCAGAAAAAAGGATGGTTATTTATCAAGTTAACATATGTTAATTTAATATGAGTCCATTTTTCATAGCTCAAATGGATGGGAAGTCAGATTGCATCTCCTGTCTTTTGTATAATGGTAATTTATTATTGAACATTTTTGATCACAATCCTTATCAGCTCTATAAGCCACAATGAGTACTTTAAATACCTGTGTAGGGCCACCCTTGTTGTCTACCCATCACATTACTTTCTTCACTGTATCACTGATGCCAGACTGTGCAAATGCAAGGCCTGCACTAAGCGTTCTTAGTGACAGCACCATATTGATGGAACAAACAGCCTGATGGATTACACGCTGAAAAGAATCTTTTGTCTTTTCAAAACAGCTTAAGACACAGATTTTCCCATAAGAGAGCTGGCCTATAAGGAGCATCATTACTGTATATAGCTTTGTACTGCTATATGTGGCACAGGACTGTTATAAGTGCAATCTTAATATATTTGTGATTATGTTTGCATGTGTTAGCTTAGGAAGTCTCTATATATTTTAAACTTGTTTGTAAACCGCCAAGAGTGACTTTTAGCTAAATTGGTGGTATAGAAATTTTTACTAAATGAAATGAATTATGAGATAGCTAAGAGTGTCTAATCTTCTTCCCTGGATGATACTCTGGGATCACTATGGAGACCCAGAAGAAATGTCCCTTGGAGGACCTCTTGCCTAACTCTTGTGTACGAGGTAGATGAGCAACTTTAATGGAGAGGACAGAGTAAAGAGGAATGCAAAACTCTGTATATAATTAATTGCTTATTTAGATAGCATTCTTCCTATATAGAGTTTTAAAAATCAATGATATGATTTTAAATTGGGCACAAATCTCAACAGGCTACTTAATGTTATGAACAGCCAATGTAAATGAGACATGTTTGCTAATGTAACTAAAAGCATGATGATACTATATGTGCCTTGAAAACACTAGATAGTCTTATACTACTATCTGGCATTGGCTAGTATTGATCTGGAGCTGTGGGAATACCAGGATATTGCTCTCCTAGGAGAAATTATTTAGGAGGAAAGTTACCAAGGGAACACATTCAACTCAGTTGGCTGTCATTTGCCACATGTTTATATGCTTCTGTGTCCTGACTGGCTGAACAGCCAGCCAGTCCAAATTGGCTGGAATATTTCTTCTCTGCCTCTCATTGTACTCACTTGCTAGTTCATTGCTTCCTTGTTATCTATGGTTTGCATTGCAGGGCTGTTTGTTAGCTGTTTCTAAATCTTTATACCAGTCTCTTTCTGCCTTGATTTGTTGGAGCTTGTGATTCCCAGCATTTGTTTTATATTCTCAAGAACTGTTTATGTGCTGTGATGGCACAGTGAAAAATAAATTAGCCTTTATCCAGTTCTCTGGGCTTAATTCTCAGTTAACAGTGGCAGGTTTGCCCCAGTAGCAAGCCTTGGAGGGGAATCCTATCTAGAGCCAGCTCTGCAGCGCATGACTCCCTGGGTGGAGGTGTCCTTCTTTTTCCTAGTCCTTGGGATTATGATGTTGAGGTGTGCGCACAGGGTACAGACCTTGACAAATTTTCATTGTATTTAGAGTCGAGCAGCTGAGACCTTCCTCTCAACCCTCCAATATTCCCTGTTGTTTCCACTGAAATTGGGGAACAGGGGTAGTCCCCTCCAAGTCTACAACAGTTTCTTTAAGGCCCGATTTACTAAGGTTGGTTTTACCATTCCCTGTTCAAGAGAAAAGAAAGTTTAGTAAATCTAGCCCTTAATGCATCCCTGGCAGAGAGAGAACTGGTAGGGAAAGACAGCCAATAACCTCCGCCACCTCCCTCCTCCCCGGTCATCATGTTGTCACCCAATCTTGTTCTCTCACACGCCCTGCCACTATGCTGTCACTCAGTCTTATTCTCTCTCTCCCTCCACTCTCTGCCTCTGCCATTCTATCATCCACTTTCCCTTTTAGCACATTCCTCCTCGGTCTCTCTCCATCCTACCATTTTTCTCCTCCCTGAAATCAGCCACTTTCCCAGCCCCTACCTTAGCAAGTCCACTCAGCAAGCCTCTCAGCTCCTACACACCAGCTAGCCTTCCAGCCCTTAGCATAGCAAGCCCAGTCAGCCAACCTCCCAGCAAGCCAGGTTAGCAAGCCTCCCAGCTTCCTACCAAACAAGCACAGTGAGTCAGTCTCCGAGCCCTTACCTGGCTGAAAGTTCAAAGTCAGGAAACAAAACAGAAACTGCTTCCTTGCACTGCATAACTCTGTGCAAGACTAAGCCATGCGGTGCACTCTTGCATTGATCTCGGAGTTTCAAATCTCTTAAGACTAGCGCAAGAGTTTCTGCACTGTACAGCTCAGACTTGCACAGAGTTGCATGGTGAAAGAAAGAAGCAGTTCCTGTTCAGTGGTAGTTTCTGACAGTGTCAGTAGTGCCAACAAGGTTAAAAAGTCCCAGGCACTAGAGGGAAATTTCTAGTTGCTGTGGCAACCTGGTACCTGGGATTTGTCAAGCCCTGGTATACAGACTTCCTTTGCCCCCTCCCCCTTTCGTAGTACCACCATCTGTCAGGCTGTGATAGGGTCACCTTACATCTCTCTGGATAAAGGGGGATTGTGCAGCACTCCTGGTGGCATATTTTTATCTCTTTGTGCAATGCCCCAGGCCACAGAGCTATGCTTGTCCTACCTTAAACCTTGCCCAGACCTCATACACAGTGGCTGCTTATACCCCAGCCAAAGGTCCTTTTACAGTTGAATGTTTGAGAAAATATAGACAGATAGTGAGATAAACAGATAGATGTATATGAAAGCAGAATATGTGGACTGCAATTTTGAGTATGAGACATATGAACAAATGCTTGTCAAACAGCAGTAAGAATGATGAAAACAAAAAGAAAACCAAATTTAGATTAGAATTCCAACTGATATTCAAGTATACTGAAACAGTAATAAAATATACCAGTTGTTAATCCATGGACAGAAAGGTGGGACTAATAGCCAGTGTTTAAAAAAATAAGGGAAAAGAATCACAAGATGCGATGAACTGATGAGGACATGCTCACTGGCTGCTGCATCCCTAATTAGCTGAAAACAAAGGGGTAACTTGGCCTGAGAGTGAGATGCTACACCTCTGGATGCTAGTTACGAGAACAAGAGACAACAGGTGACAGCCCGGAAAGCAAGATGACAACTAAACTCAAGAAAATAGAAAAAGATAAAGCTACTTATAAACACAAAATGGTGGAGAATGCATCAACCTTGGCAGACCCCCTCTAATCACGCAGCCCCATTTGCAGAGCTGACAGATGCAGTTGCCACTTTAACCAACGTCTGAAATGACATATCTAAAACTCAAATAGGTGAATGAGGCAGTGTCAGATACTGGGTGATGGCTTGATATCATGCAGCAAAGAATCTCTGATGCAGAAGGCATCGTAGATAAGGAGGGGAAGGAACTGTTTATATATATAGCTCTGCTTTGAATGCTTGACAGGAAGATTTATGATCTGAAAACATATCAAGGTGAAATAATCTATAATTTGTAGGGCCCTCCAGAATAGATCACTGGATAATAAGGATAGCTACTTCCTGACCTTGAAAACAAATTGCACATGGAGAGAGCACACGTGCTAAACCGAAAGCTCTATAAGGGGGGACTTGGCTATGAGTAGTAATAGTGTCTCTGCTGAACTGGGCACGTAAAGTCATGATTTCCAAGTGTATCGAAAAAAAAAAAGAATTTTTTACTATAAGAACTCTAAAATCCCAAATATTTAATAACTACTCTGTAGTGCTCATAGCCAAATGGAAGGAGTTTTGGGGGATATGCTTGGAGCTTTACAAGAAAATATTCATTTCACATTTTAATAGCCCACACAATCACATGTTCAGCAGGAAGGAAAATATGCAATCAGAGACAGAAGAGGCAACATTTCTTAATCACCTAAACAAGTCATCTTGAGGTCAAAAAGGAAGCCAAGCAAGTTGACAACCCTCCTTCAATGAGAACAGTGAAGCTGATGGAGACATTTTTTCCAATGGACATTTGGGAGAAAAGAAGAGACTCTTCACGCTTTATGGGGATAGGTATAGGACTTGATGGGGTTAATGGGTAAATGTGCAAGCTTATCGGGACTAACACTGAATGTATCTGAACATGATTTGTCTGAAATGAGGAATGTGTGTGGAGACTGGATGGATGGGAGGGGGGTGTGGTTACTAGGATCTCAACAAGTGTACAAGTGTCTTGGTTTATTTGCAGTTGTGTAAGAGCTTTCAGGAATGAGAGGGAATTGGAGGCCGGTTATGAGAGAAAGGGAATGCTAGTTTGATTTTATCAAAAATGATATGTCTACAAAGGGTTCAGTGAGAGTGAGAAAGCCCTAAGAAGTGCAGATGATAAATGAAAATTTGCAAGAAATTAAATGTTTGTTGGATTTAAGTGGACTTAAATGTCTTTAAGACCATGGCGATGCTAAGCAGTTATCACGGGTTGCAGCACATCGTAATAGTTCAGGGGCAGCATAGTTAGCACAGGACAGTTTCTGGCCACATCTATAACCACCACAATCTTAGTTAAACCCAAATCCGGCAAAGACTCAAAAGACCTGGCTTCTTATCATCCCATTTTTCTTTTAAATTTAACATAAAATTGCTAGCAAGGATATATTTCAGTAAACAAACATAAATAGAAATGGAAGTGAGGTAGATCTTGAACTATTAAGAAGAATGTGTTCTTGAGGGGTTAACAAAACTGAAAGTGGACATGCAATGGGGCCAGATAGGATTCATCTGAGTGTACTAAAATAACTTAGGGAAGTACTGGTGGCTCCGCTGGCTGACCTTTCCAATGTTTCTTTAAATTCAAGAGTGATCCTGGAAGACTGGAAATGGGCGAATGTGTTTCCTGTCCACAAAAGTGGCAGTAAAGAAGAGGTTAGTAACTAGACAGTTAGTCTGACCTTGGTGGTGAGAAAATTAATGGAAATACTGCTAAAGCAGAGGATGGTGAGGTTTCCGAAATCTAAAAGGTTACAGGAACCAAGACAGCATGGCTCTACAAGAGGTAGGTCTTGTCAGAAGAATCGGATTGATTTCTTTGATTGGGTGACCAGAGAAATGGAACAGCACTATATGTGGTCTACATGGATTTCATTAAGGCCTTTTACACTGGTCCACATCAGAAACTTATAATTAACCTGAGTGCTCTTGTGATAGATCCTAAAGTGATTAACTGGGTTAAGAAAGTGGTTGATGGGGAGGCACCAAAGGGTAATAAGTAATTGGAGTTCAATGCACACAGATGTTATTATATATTAATGTTACAGAGCACGTAGTTATATGTAAACCATTTTGATTTGTAGGAAGACGGTATAGAAATAATGCTAAATAAATAAATAAATCTGATGACAGGGACATTACTAGTGGCGTGCCGCAGGGATCGGTCCTTGATTCTGTTATTTTTAACATTTTTGTAAGTGATATTGAGGAAGTTCGGTCAGAAAAGATATGTCTCTACAAATTATACCAAAATATGCAACAGGGTAGACACACTGCAGTGTTCTCCCCATGACCTATGGAATGGGTATGCCATTTGGCTCATTTAACTGGCTACCTGGCTAACTTAATCTGATGAATTGAAATGGCAAAATAATGAACAATTAATTTTTTCCATGCATTATTTATTTACTTTAAATGTCTACATATTGCAGAAATAGAGGGCTGCATTGATAAATAACAGAAAATTTTATAATACTGCACAGTACTCCCTGGCCCTTACCCAGCTACTCCTTCATGCTATCTGGTTGGCTAAAATGTCTGGGGAGAAAACAGCTCTGGAAGGTGTGGATAACATGAAGCAGGATCTAGCCAAGTTTGAAGAAGGGTGGAAAATTTATCAGCTAAGATATAATGCTAAAAAATGCAAGATCATGCATTTGGGCTCCAAAAGCCCAAGGGGGTGAAGTATTTCAATGCACAAAAGAAGAGCGGAACCTGGGATGATCATATCAGATGATCTTAAACAGGTATAAAAGGCAATGACAAAAGCCATAAGGATGCTTGGATGCATAGGGCCAGGAATGGTCAGGAGGAAAGAGGAGATGATAGTGCCTTTGTATAAGTTTCATTACATTACATCCAGCCCAACAGGTGGGCATGTTAAGTGTGGATCTTGTAATATATGCAATATCACTCAAGAGCTGTCAGAATTCAATCATAACGGTAGAACATATAAACTTCATCATGCAACCTCATGCGGTTCTACACATGTAGTTTATTGTGTAAGATGTCCTTGTGACTTACTCTACATTGGAAAAACCATACGACCATTTAGGGTTCGAATGAATGAACACAAGAGTGAGGGAGGAGTAGCCTAGTGGTTGGGGCAAGGTACTTCAGGCCGGAAGGTCGGGGGTTCAAATCCCACTAGAGGACAGCAACCTTGGGCCGGAAGGACTGGGGTTTCTAGTCCCACAGATGCTCCTTGTGGTCTTGGGCAAGCCACTTAACCCTCCATTGCCCATGTTCCCTCTAAGTATTAGCGTATGTGTCTCATATCCCTGCATGTTAAATGTATCCCCCAATTGTGTTGTGACCGCTTTGATTGAAGGATAAGGCGGTATACAAAACTGTCTAAATAAAAATAAATAAATAAATAAAGAGTAAATTAAAACGCCGCAGACGAGAAGCACCTATGGTTGATCATTGTCTTGAGTTTCACCATTTATATGAAGATCTAAAATGTTTTTGCATAGAGCAGGTACTGACAAAAGACACGGGAACGAGCATTATTATAGGTTGAGCAACGATGGATACACCTATTACAAACTACTATCCTAGGGGGTTTGAATATGCGGATAGAATGGGAGGCGTGTTTTCGGTGAACGAGATCTGCCGTGTGCTTGATAAGGCCGCATCTATTTAAACTGCTCCGCATGCGCTGTTTCAAACCAACAATAGACGCTGATAAAGCCATTAGAGTTCACAAGTTTACCTTTTTTGAACCATTTAAAGGTATGGATGTCTTTGAAATGATTCCTCTATTTTTAAATGAAATCGCTGTTGATATGAAAGTTTTGACTGAACATACTTATTCTGTTTGCAGTGCTTTTGTGAATTTCCCCTGATGAAACCTCCAGGGTGAAACGCTTTTACATAGCGCGCTTGATAGTGTCGGGACTACGAATTTCAACGGTTGGACTTCCCAGGTTTTCTATGACAGCTGCTGAAAGCTAAGTAGTAATATCTTGAATATTACTTTGGAAGCCATACGTTGTATTTTTATTGATAAGCACTACACTAAGTTTTCTCTCGGTAAAATTACTAAAAAACAGTGGTTGGAGTAATTTTCTAAGGTCACTGATGTACATAGGGCAATATACCATCTGGCGTTTTCAAGAGCCGGTGGTGGCCCGTGATTCTGAGACCTTGTTGCCACTGGTTAAAAAGAATTTTGTTTTTCATGGAGAGGAGTAAGCAATCTGCTTAAGTTAAGAAACTAATACAGCATACTTTCTAAGATTGAATGGGAGTATTACACATATTTGCTATACTATTGCTCTTACGATAAGAGACCATCATTTGTTTGTAAGTTTCTAGTGAGACTTAATTTGGAGTATTATGTACAGTTTTGGAGATCACACCTTCAAAAGGATATGAACAGGATAGAGTCAGTCCAGAGGCCGTCTACTAAAATGGTCAGTGGTCTTTGTCATAAGGCATATGGGGATAGACGTAGAAATCTCAATATGTACACTTTTTGAAGAAAGGCGGGAGAGAGGTGATATGATAGAGACATTTAAATAACTCCATGGTATAAATGCACATGAGATGGTCCTCTTCCATTTGAAGGGAAGCTCTGCAACAAGGGGTCATAGGATGAAGGTGCAAGAGGATAGATTCAGGAGTAATCTGAGGAAATATATCTTTATGGATACAGTGCAGGATGCATGTAACAGCCTCTCAGCTGAGGTGGCGGAGACGTGAAATATATCTGAAGGAAAGAAAGCATGGGGCAAACAGAAAGGATCTCTGAGGAAGAGGTAGGGATTATAGAACTTAATAGTTCTCATGGATGGGCAAGAATGGATAGGCCGTATAGTCTTTATCTGCCATTGTTTTCTGTTTTCACTTGTGACTAAGTTATTGGAGGAGATTCCTGATCTCGTTTCACCAGATCAGGTAGGCTTTGTCAAAGGCAGAATGGACACAAGGAATGTTTGCAGACTTATGATGGTCACTATGGAATGCTGTAAGAGGAGAGATAGTCCATTAATTTTGGTGGATTTTAATTCTGAGAAAGCCTTTGACAGGATCTTCTGTTTGCATGTATTTTACAGGCTTGGTAAATTTGGATTTAAGATAACTTCCTGAGATGGGTCAACAAAAACCCTATGTCAGTGGTGGGCATAAATAGAAGTATGTATGATATGTCTGAGCTGCAACAAAGGTGCTTATCAGGGCTGCCCCACTATCTCCTCTCGTTTCTTCTAACCCTGAAGCCTTAGGTTTTAAAATAAGTCATAACAAATCATTAGCACTGACAGTGGGTGAAGGAATCAGGGATGTTTGGCAAGAAAATTTCCCCTAAAAGGGCCCAGGGCCAGATTAAATATTTGAGCATACAAATATATGACAATCCAAGCCAACCGTTCAAATGCAATATTAAGCCAGAGTTACACAAGCTGGAAATAGAATGGGTCCTTGGGTCCAACTGCTCATATCCCTTTCAAGGGAGAATATAGTTCCATTGTTGCTAGCTAAGAAAGATATTCACAAATTATGCCAGATACTAAGCAGGTTTATCTGAAAAATCAGAAGACCTAGATTTCCTTTCCTAGTTTCAACAATGACATATGAAACAGGGGGACTATAATTGCCAGAAATTCACACATATCATGTGGTATCTATGACTCATCATCCATATCCCTAGACATACGTGCTGCATGCTAAAGCAGTGATCCTAACCCATAGATCAGAACAAGTAAGATTAGCTGGGATGTCTGGAAGATCTTGTGTTCCAAGAAGGGATGATCGTGATCTGCATTTTTTTGGTGATTGGCAGAAACCTGGACGTTCTTCTGGTACATCAATAGTGAATGTTCAGGTAGGGGTGAAAGGGCATCATGAGACTGTTGGATTTGAAGTCAGAAGATGAAGGGATAATAAATACTTGCTTTTCAGAATCTGAGACAAAGATTTGACTTATCACATAAAGAGCTCTTTGCATAACTGGAAATCAGATACAACTTAGCCTCAAGAGAGTTAATCCAACTCTGAAGACTATTTCTGGGGTAGAAGAAATCCTTCTGTATGCTGTGGACAACTACCTCTCCTATGTGACACTAATAAAAGCTCCGAGATTAACATCCAATCTCACTATGCTGCAACTATTTGACAGGGAGGTGGCAGGTCACCACGCAACTACTGGAAGTCAATGTTAGGATGATTAGAACAATAAGAGAATGCTAGCCAGAATTAATGGCTGTAGCAGTGCTTGGGTCGAGACTTATATTTAATCTTGCTGAAGGCTATGTCTAAATCTGAGGGTGTCTATAAATATCTGTAAACTGCATGTAATTCAGGGTAAATGCAAGTTTTTAGGCAGGTCTGTGAGCAGAATAAAAGGCAGTAATGGAGCATCTAAATGGCCATACCAATGCATGCTGTGAAGGTGACATTTTATTTACCAGATAATGTCCTTTCTTTGGGTCCTGCTAGATCAGCCTAGACAAGTGGGTTGTGTCCCCCTACCAGCACATATGGAGACAGAAGAAACTTTCATAGGCTTCTTTATGACATCATTGTGCCAAATCAGCTGGAGCCACCAGAGGGAACCTTCAGTAATATTCATATCAAAGCTTATGGTTAGGAATCTAAGAATTCACACAACCTTAGTTAAGGTAACCAGGTTCAACAGAACAATAACTATAATTATGTACAGGATCAACTTCAACAGAAGACTATTCAGAAGGATATGAGCCCACAGGGCCAACCACAGAGAATAGCAAACCAAGCAGTTATCCAAGGCGGGTCCTGGACTGATCTAGCAGGACTCAAGGAAAAGACACTATCTAGTAAGTAAACTGTCACCGTCCATAAAAAAACAAACAAACCTGTTAAATAAATAAATAAATATCATTCTGCTAGAACAATTCAGCCAAGTGGGACTTAACAAAGCTATACCACCACTAGGCAGGAAGAAGATACAGCATCTTTCAAGAACTCTGAGTCAAAGGCCGTTTCACCCTGAGCATGGACAAACAAGTGGTAGTGCTTGACAAAAGTGGAAAGTGATGCCCATGCTGCCACCTGACAAATGTTTGAGGGGGCTTGTGAGTTACACTCTGCCTACGAGGATGCTTCAGCTCAAGTGGAATGCAAACGAAACCCTCTGGAACTGACCAGTTCCCCAACAGATACACAGAGGCAATTACCTCCTTGATCCAGCATCCCAAAGTAGACTTGGAAGCCACAACACCTTTACATGGTCTCAGAAACAGCACAAATAAATGGTCTGATCTGTGAAAGGGGTTAGTGTCCTTCAAGTACCGGAGTTCTGGACATCTACAAGGTGAAGGTCCTTGTCCTTTCCTTAGCACTGAGTCTTAGAGAAGGAGGGCAAACAGACTACCTGATTCACATGGAAGGCGGGAAATCACCTTGGGAAAGAAGGAAGGGACAGGCTGAATGCATACGGCCTCCTCTGAGAATGATAAGTAAGGATCCCTGCATGACAAGGCTTGCAGCTCAGAGATACATCTCGCTGAACAGATTGAAACCAGAAAGACAAGCTTGAGAGTCACATCTTTAAGTGTAAGGTGCTTTAAGGGCTCCAACATCAAGGCCTGGAGCACCAGGCAGAGATTCCACAGAGGAAGAATTGAACGGCAGTAGGGGGGGGGGGGGGGCACAGATGTCGTACTCCCTGGAGAAACTGAGAAACATCAGTATGCTAGGCAATAGACTGCCACACCACTGGCCCCCTGAAGCAGGAAAGGGCCACCACTTGAACCTTCCGGGAACTAAGAGAAAGATCTTTGTTCACACCCTCCTGAACAAAGGCAAGCAATGATAGCAAATCTGTTGTATGAGGTCAAGTCTGATACGATGGCACCAATTCTCAAAAGGACACCAGACGCATACATAGCCCAGGCTGTTAGAACCTTGCTTAGCCTTGAGGAGCATGGAAACCATGGTGGGAGATTAAAGCTAAGTGGCATCTCTCAAGAGCCAAGCTGTGAGCGAGAAGCAAACTGGGTCATCCAGAAGAACCAGTCCTTGATGTAATTGCTTCTGGACTAAGGGGCAGTCACAGAGAAGGACCCTGCAGAAGCCTCATCAGGGCCCTGAACCACAGCCTTTGCAACCAATCCAGCGCCACCACAATCACCCAGCCCGGATGCTGCTATGTGCATCGAAGCACGCAATCTACTAGTAGCCACAGAGGAAATACATATAGCAGGCTGCCCTTTGGCCAGGGCTGAACTAGATTTTCGTTCAATTCAAACAGCTTAATTAAACTTGTAGAATCATGAAACGCTTACTGATGTAACAGATTAGATTTTCGTTCAATTCAAACAGTTTAATTAAACTTGTAGAATCATGAAATAACTCTATTCTTATTATAGGCACACAACCTGACAGTGGACAAGAGGTCTCAGACTTACAGCGACGCTAAACATAGACTTTTGTCTTAGTTTAATGCGTCTTATAGCATCAACGACCTTTGTTATGAAAACAATTACCACAAAGGTCGTTGATGCTATAAGACGCATTAAACTAAGACGAAAGTCTATGTTTAGCGTCGCTGTAAATCTGAGACCTCTTGTACACTGTCAGGTTGTGTGCCTATAATAAGAATAGAGTTATTTCATGATTCTACAAGTTTAATTAAGCTGTTTGAATTGAACGAAAATCTAATCTGTTACATCAGTAAGCGTTCAGAGAGAGACCCAGTGAAGGGCTGAACTAGGGCATCGATGTCCTTGGAATCTGAATCACTGTGGCGACTGAAGAAACATTCAGCTTTGGCACTGGATTAAATCACCATCAGATACTTCCTGATATGACCTTAGAGGCGCAAAAACTGCTGACAGGCTATTTGACTCAGTTCCCACTCCTCAGGATCAAGAGAGTGACAACTCCATGTTGTTGACTCTTGCGATGTGTTGCGTCAAAAGAGCTACATAAGAACATAAGATATGCCATACTGGGTCAGACCAAGGTCCATCAAGCCCAGTATTCTGTTTCCAACAGTGGCCAATCTAGGTCATACGTACCTAGCAGTTTCCCCAAGGGACACAGGTTCCACAATGCTTGTATTGGTTCAAGCATTGATATCCTGGGTCCCTTCTTAATAATGATTTATGGACCTTTCCTCCAGGAACTTGTCCAAACCTTTTTTAAACCCAGCTACACTAACAGCCTTTACTACATCCTCCGGTAACAAATTCCAGAGTTTGATTACACGTTGAGTGAAAAAATATTTTCTTTTATTAGTCTTAAATAGTTTACCCTGTAGCTTCATTGCATGTCCCCTAGTCTTTCTATAGTCTGATAAGGTAAACAATCGATCTACGTTTACCCGTTCCACTCCGTTCATTAATTTATAGACTTCTATCATATCTCCCCTCAGCCGTCTCTTTTCCAGGTTAAAGAGCCCCAACCTTTTTAGCCTTTCTTCATAGGAGTAGCCTTCCATCCCCTTTACCATTTTGGTGGCTCTTCTCTGAACCTTTTCTAAAATCGCTATATCCTTTTTAAGATACGGCGACCAGAATTGCACACAATATTCAAAGTGCGGTCTCACCATGGAACGATATAGAGGCATTATAATATCTTTTGTTTTATTTTCCATTCCTTTCCTTATGATAACTAGCATTCTATTTGCTCTCTTGGCCGCCGCTGCACACTGGGCCGAGGGTTTTAACATGGTATCCACAATGACGCCTAAATCTTTTTCCTGGGTGGTGGTTCCTAATGTGGAACCTTGCATCGTGTAACCATAGTTTGGGTTGTTCTTCCCTAGGTGCATAACCTTGCACTTCTCCACATTAAATTTCATCTGCCATTTTGATGCCCAGTCTTCCAATTTATCAAGATCCTCTTGCAATTTTCCACAATCCTCCTGGGTTTTAACAACTTTAAATAGTTTTGTGTCATCTGCAAATTTGATAACCTCACTCGTTATTCCACTTTCCAGGTCATTTATGAATATGTCAAAAAGCAGCGGACCCAGCACAGATCCCTGGGGTACACCACTATTCACCTTTCTCCATTGGGAAAATTGGCCATTTAGCCCTACCCTCTGCTTTCTATCTTTTAACCAGTTCCTGATCCACAATAGTACACTGCCTCCTATCCCATGACTCTTTAGTTTTGCCAAAAGTCTCTCATGAGGGACCTTGTCAAAGGCTTTCTGAAAGTCCAGATACACAATATCAACCGACTCACCTTTGTCCACCTGTTTATTCACTCCTTCAAAAAAACATAACAGATTAGTAAGACAAGATCTTCCTTGTCTAAAGCCATGTTGGCTGTCTCCCATTAGGTCGTGACTATCTACATGCTGAGTAATTTTATTCTTTATGATGGTTTCTACCATTTTTCCCGGTACTGATGTCAGGCTCACCGGTCTGTAGTTTCCCGGATCACCCCTCGAACCCTTTTTAAAAATTGGTGTTACATTGGCGATCCTCCAATCCTCAGGTATTAGAGATGATTTTAATGATAGTTCACAGATTACTGATAGCAGGTCTGCAATCTCAAATTTCAGTTCTTTCAACACCCTTGGATGTATACCATCCGGCCCAGGTGATTTGCTACTCTTCAGTTTATCTAATAGTTGTAAGACATCTTCCCGATGTATCGATATTTCCTTCAATTCTTCCACACCTTTAAATACCACTTCAGTCATGGGTAACATCCCTACATCTTCCTCAGTAAAGACCGAAGCAAAGAATTCATTCAGTCTCTCCGCTATCGCCTTGTCGCCTCTTAGTGCTCCTTTAGCCCCTTTATCATCTAATGGACCAACTGACTCTCTCACAGGTTTTTTGCTACGAATGTACTTGAAAAGGTCTTTATTTCGCGTTTTTGCTTCCGCAGCAAGCTTCTTCTCAAATTCTCTCTTTGCCTGCCTTATCAATGCCTTGCATTTGACTTGCCAGTGCTTGTGCTGTTTCCAGGTTTCAACGTTTGGCTCTTTTCTCCATTTCCTGAAAGATGCTTTTTTGGCAAAAACAGCCTCTCTGACCTCACCTTTAAACCATGCTGGCAGTTTTTTGGACTTCCTTCCACTTTTCTTAAAGCGTGGAATACAGCTGGTCTGGGCTTCCAAGATAGTATTTTTCAACAACACCCAAGCTTGATGTACGTCTTTAACCTAGCAGGTTCCTTTCACACAGGAGAACAGGAGAGTCATCACCAGGGCCTCTCCATCACTCTTCATACCCTTTGTTGACTGGCATATGCCACAGCCATGGCATTGTCTGAGTAGACTCAGACTGCTTTGCCCATGACCAGGATTCAGTAGTGCAGAAGGGCCAACCAAATGGCCCTTGCCTCCAGGCAGTTGATGAGCCATGCCAACTCGAGGTTGTTTCAATGGCCTTGAGCTGTTCGGGTCTCACAATGAGCTCCTCAGTCAAATAGGCTGGCATCTGTTGCGAGGAGAGGCCACGACTGATCATCCAATGGCATACCCTTCCGTAGGTGCTGTGGCTGCAGCCACCACCTCAGGATGGAGGTCACCTTCAACTAGAGAGGTAGCCTGACCTTGAACTCTTGAGAATTGGGAGACCGCTGAGAAAGCAGGGACAGCTGAAGCGGTTGCTTGTGAGCTCGTGCCCAAGTCACCATGTCGATCACTGCTGCCATCAAGCCAAGAAGCTGAAGATAACTCCAAACTCTGGGAGCTGGCTGAGACTGGAAAGCTTCCAATTGGATCAGTAACTGTGTCAATTGGGATTTGGAGGACAAATCTACTACCCAATGGCTGAACCATATCCAGTATCGTGCCACAGTCAATAAACCAATGTCTTAGCCGCCAAGCAAATGAGATCATACATAGCGTCTGACAAAAAAGACATAGCCGGATCCAAGAGGGGTGTAATATCGCCTGGCGCAAGGGGATGAATCATCAGAACCGCACGCACTGCCAACTTAAGGATAACAGTGGAGGCTGTAAAGTGATTCCTCTAGATAGTGTCCAACTTATGATCCAGGGGATCCTTCAGGGCCGTTCTGCCTTCCACTGGAATGGTGGTCTGCTTCAAAACTGCTGTAACCTGTGCATCCACTTTTGGCATGTTAAACCACTTGGAGATGGTCTGTCTAAATTCTGATTGCCTTTTGGTAACGCTTGATGTAATATCTTTAAACACAGGTATTCCACAGTAAGGTGCTATACGGGTCATTAAGGAAGCCCTGTCAGGCAGAGGAGACTTTAGTAAAGAACAGATTGATTTTCTTTTACAACTTACTTGCTTGGTGATTTGTAAAAATGTTTTTGGTTTTGGCCAATGTTTCTATCAACAGATGATGGGTGTTGCCATGGGAGCAACTATGGCTCCCTCGATTGCCAACTTATACATGGCGGACTTTGAATCTCAATGGTTGTCATAATGCCCTTTTCAATTAACAACAAGACATGGGCTAGATACATTGTGTCTTTATGCTTTGGGTCCGGACTGTTGAGAAGTTGCTTACATTTCATAAATGGCTGAACAGTTATGATCCTTGGATTCAGTTCTCCTTGAGTTATGATAGTAAGTTCATCTCTTTTTTGAATATTCTGATCATGAAGAAAGAAGGTACACTTGTAACTATGGTTTATTGCAAAGAGATGCATAGACATGCATTTTTACATTATTCTAGTGCTCACTCCTCAAAGCTAAAAAAAAGCCTATGTTTTGCACAGTTACTGCACTATAGGAGGAATTGTTCTACAGTACAAGAATTTCAACAACAAGCTGTAGTTTTAACATCTGCTTTCCAACAAAGAGGCTATCCTGATCATGTGATACAGAAAGCTTGAAAAAGGGCTCAATATAATGATCGCTCTTGGTTTCTTCATCCTGCTATTAAGAGTTGTTCTGAGGAAGATTTATATTTGCATCTAACTACTCGATATACCCCTCTGAGTTATTAATTATCTAAGATAGTACAATGGCATTTTCATACCCTACATATAATACCTGATACTACTACTATTGAACATTTGTATAGCGCTACAAGTCCTACGCAGTGCTGCACAGACACATGTAAATGACAATCCCTGTTCATCAGAGCTTACAATCTAGTCAAGACAGACAACAAAGTAGCTGTAGACATGGGGTACAGCTAGGGGAATGGTAAGGAAACAAAAAGTAGATCAGGTGAGTCAAGATCCGAAAGTGGCAGCAAAGAGGTGAGTTTTCAGCTTGGATTTGAAAAGGGTCAGAGAAAGCGCCTGATGTACAGACTCAGGTAGCTTGTTCTAGGCATGGGAGCAGCAAGGTGAAAGGGTCGGAGTTAGCAATAGAAGAGAAGGGCACAGATAGAAGTGATTTTCTAGAAGAGTGGAGTTCCCGAGGAGGGGTGTAGGGAGAGATAAGAGAGGAAAGGTTGTGAGGAGCTGCAGGGTGACTGTACTTATAGGTCAGCAGGACAAGTTTGAACTGGATGCGGAAATGGATAGGGAGCCAATGAAATGACTTGAGAAGAGGGATAATATGAGCAAGATGAGGCTGGCGGAAGATTAGCCACGCAGGAGAGTGTTGAACAGATTGAAGGGGAGAGAGATGATTCAGAGGGAGACCAGCAAGGGTAGGTTTCAATAGTCTAGACGGGAGGTGACTAAGGAGTGGATAAATGTCTTAGTAGTGTGTTCAGAAAGGAATGGACACATTTTATTGATGTTGTAGAGAAAGAAACGGCAGGTTTTAGCTATCAGTTGGAGAGAGAGGAGTCAAAGACAATCCCAAAGTTGCGAGCTGAGGAGACAGGGAGGAGTAGAGAGTTAGCTACAGAAAGTGAGAAAGGAGAAAGGGGAGAGGAGGGTTTGGGGGAAAAAATAAGCAGCTCAGTTTTGGCCATGTTCAATTTCAAACAATGGTGAGACATCTAAGCAGCAATGTCAGAAAGGCAGGTAGAGATCTGGGCCTGGATTGCTGGAGAAATTTCAGGTGTAGAGAGGTAGATCTGGGAGTCATCAGTGTAAATATGGTACTGAAAGCCATGGGAAGAGATGAGTGCACCTGGTTTAGAGCAGGATAAAGTCAGAGTTGTATATGCTAGAGGACAGAATCTCAAAGATCTGTTGTGCCAAGCTGCCTTTATAGATACATCTGAAAAGGTTGTATCTTCTCCCGGCCATAAGGCTTGTGGTAGCTGCTCATTATATATCGCTATGCTGAAATCTGTAGTTTTTCTTATCAGGAGATGACATTTTTTCCCATGGGCAACTATTTGCATGAGTTCCTTTGTAGTATATTTGATCTATTATCCTTGTGGTCTGGCTTACGTTGGCAAAACCCAATCAATCACGTTCCATCTTTCCGGACTGTGGGAGAACAGAGATAAAATTATTTTACAAACAGAGCAAAAATTGATTTTGAGACTTGGTACGGTAGAGCCTTCTGGTTTAAATGAATCCATTGACTGGAGGGTCTGCTAATAATTTGGAACTTTTCTATGTTACACTACTACAGTAGTCTTGTTAGGTTTCTATGGGTAAATGAGCGGTGGGTTTTTCTTTATTGTAAAGTTCTAGTCCTGCATACATACTGATTATTTTTTTGTCATCTGCTTGATGCGGTTCAAGTCCGTTCTGTTCAGTTCAGTAATTTATTCAATTTTTTGAGCAGTCTTGCATTCATTTCAATCTCAGGGAATTCCCTGTTACGTCACTCTGAGTGAGTATTTAAAATGCATGCATGGCATCTGTTAGAAATGATTCGAGCAGTGCCAATGTGGACGGCTGTTTCTCTGTATGAAATTGCTCATCTAGGGCAAGTAAGTATAGCGACTCTTGGTTATTCCTGTTAAAAAAGAAATTTTACCGTGCAGATTCACTCAGTCTCATTGAAGGTTTTTTATGCTTGACTGCCCTCATTGTTGTCCGGTAGCTGAATGATATGCTGAATGACTAAGCACCCCGACTACGATCACAATTGAGCTCATCAACGCCAGATCCATAAGAAACAAAATTAACACAATAGCAGACCACATAGAAGAGCATCAACCCGACATACTGTGCATTACTGAAACATGATAATGTGCTACTTAATCAGCTAGTACCAACCACATACACAGCATTCAACTGCCCACGCACACAACGAAGAGGAGGAGGGGTCCTGATCCTCGCAAGGAACAGCCTAAGATTCAAGTCACGAAGCTCATCAAACACCAACCAATGCAACACCATCACTGTGGAAAACAAACGGATGGCACTTTGCCTCACCTACAGAGCCCCGAATGCACCACCAGATGAACTAGCATCTACTCTAGAGGTCGTCTGTGCCTTCAACACCAGCAACAAACCCCTGCTACTACTAGGAGACTTCAACCTAAAATCCTCCAACACAAAGGACGCAGAAGCCTTCCTACAAGCTATGGGATCCTTACAATACACCCAAATGATCAACACACCAACACGGATCATCACCAGACCTCATATTCGCACCCAATTTTCTAATGGACAATGGTAACATATCTACACCAGATGTCACCCCCGTCCCATGGTCAGACCATCACATAATCAAAACAAAGGTCATGCCACAAGGACAAAACCATGACAAAAACCTAGACAAACCAACAGCACAAAGAAGATTTAAAAGCTTCAACAAGGACCAATTTCTCAAGGACACGATACCGCACTTGAATACGGAAGAAGAGGATTTAGACGATCAAATCAGAAAATGGAACAGCATCATCAATGCAGCCTCCAAAGCCACTGAACACAGACCCAAGAAAGATCACCGAACTAGGGCACATCACACACCCTGGTACTCAAAAGCCATACGGATCAAAAAAAGAGAACTCAGGAAGTTAGAACGGCAATGGAGACACACAAGTCTTCCAACAAACAGACTCTATACTTAGCAAAACAAAAAGAGTACAATGATCTCATCAACCAAAGAGAGAATACCACACCAACCTCATACTCAAATCAAACAACAAACCGAGAGAGCTCTTCGAAATTGTGAAAACACTCACCAAGGAGAACAAATCTGACAGCGAAGTGCAAATAGACCCACAAACATTTGCAGACCACATCCAAGACAAATTTCACTCAGCTCCACGAAGGAATACTAACACAAGCATCAAACCAACCACCACCCCAAGAAAAACTTGGGACAAATTCAGCAACCCATCCACAGAGCAGCTCTCACACATCATCACCGCCCTCAACACACGCACGGCCCCAACAGACCCATGCGCAGTCACATGGATCAAAACGACAAAGTCAAACTTCATCCAAACCATACACAACATGGTGAAAAGTTCTCTAACACAAGGTATCATGCCAGACCAGCTAAAACTCGCCACAATAAGACCAATCCCGAAGAAATCAGCACTCGACAAAAACAACCCAGCAGCCTACAGACCCATCTCAAGCATCCCCCTACTGACTAAGATTATTGAGAAAGTGGTACAACATCAACTACAAGACCACATCGACAACCACCCACAACTCGACCACAACCAACACGGTTTCCGCCCCAACCATGGAGTTGAAACACTCCTGCTATACCTCTTTAACGACATACTACACCTCATAGACAACAGCAAGAACGGAATACTCATAATCTTCATTGACCTATCATCAGCGTTTGACACAGTCGACCACGGAACACTACTAGCAAGACTACAGAACATCGGACTACATGGAGCCACACTGAGGTGGTTCCACTCTTACCTAACGGACAGACAGATACAGGTCAAGATTGGGCCCAACACATCCCGACCCATAAAAGTCATGCAAGGCGTACCCCAAGGATCCGCACTATCAGCTCTATTATTCAACATCTACATCCAACCAATATGCAACATCATAAAAGAGCACGGGATAAAATACACAATCTATGCGGACGACATAATGATATACACACCAATCACCCTCGACAACCCAGACCACACCAAGATAACAAGACTGTCTCACACATATGAACACCTGGTTTCAAGACAACAACATGACCATAAACTACAGCAAGACCGAGGCGCTAATCATCACATGAAACTCCGACCATCCCCCCCCCCCCGCGACATCAAGATAGGCACCACAACCATACCCATACAATCAGAAGTGAAATACCACGGCGTGACAATGGACAAAGAACTTAACCTTCAGTCCCACATCAGCAGAACCACCAAAAATGCATACCACAGGATAAGACTAGTACGACGCCTCAAGCCCCTCCTCACTCAGGAACACTTCCGCACAGTTTGTCAAGCACTAATAACCCCAATCCTAGACTTCTGCAACCCAATCTATCTAGGTCTAATGAAACAGACACTAAGACCATTGCAACTGGCACAAAACACTGCAGCACGCATAATTGCTGGCACCACAAGACAAGAACACATCACACCCACCCTAAAAGAGCTCCACTGACTGCCTATCAGTGCCCACATTAGATACAAGATAATCATAAACATTTTCAAAATCAAACATCAATCATCAGCTTTCAGCCTACACCCACTCATACAACCAGACAACAGCACAAGACCGAGAAGAAGAGGCACATCCAACTGTGTCAACACACCTAAAGATATCAACAGGGTACGCAAGGACACCGAAAAACGAGCCTTATCAAAGGCAGCACCAACAATCTGGAACGCCCTCCCCGACGAACTGCGTTCAACAACAGACCTTAAGGAGTTCAGGAAACTACTGAAGACAACCCTCTTCATAGAACACTACGGTGACATTACTTAAACCATGCAACAGACACCTCAATTCCCCCCACATGTCACTATAATTGTAATTAAGCAAGGAACTGATACCCATAGCATTGTAAATAGCGTACGCTGTAAATAGCACCACAAGAATCAACGTCCAGACACACTCACACGCATACACTACTCACTGCATGTGCACACTATACATACACTGTATCCTATTGTTTGCTGTTCAGACCGCCTTGATTGCAGGATAAGGAGGTATAGAAATACGTTTAAATAAATAAAATAAATAAATAAATATGGGCTGTTAGCAGCTTCTTTGTTAAACCCATGATAAATAAGCCTTTCTTTCTTTCTTTTAGGCAGACAGTTTACTTTGACATAGCTTCTATTAGTCATATGAAAGAGAGTTCCTTTAGTTGTTAACATTAACTATTGGTATGCATTCTTCATATCACAGGAGTCGAGCTGGCTAAGATTGTGATAAAGCCTGCCCTCTGACGAAGCACTTCAGCGAAACGCCAGGTGTTGGAGTAGGAATGAATTATATGATCTGCTAAGCCAAGCTAAGTGCTCTCTTTTTGTCCTTGACTCATAGTATGTGAACACTAATAGTGACAAAGAATAAAAGGGTTTTTATAACCCATTTGTAAGTGGTAATATGAAAGTATGCCCATTGTTACTGGCTTAATGGCTTGTCAGTCATAATGTAACTATATAGTTTTTTCTGGGCTCTAGTTAACCACTAAGGTCCTTTTCCTCTTATTTCTTATGATATAGTTGGCTCTCTATATGTATATTTTTACTGAAGAAGAGCAAGATTCTGATATATTTTTTGAATGTTAAACCACTCGACGTTAGTTCTGAGGCAGGGCATAAAGCCTTCTGCAAACTTTCAGCCCCTTTATTAGGGAGTCAGGGAAGTTCCACTCCAGAGCGGATCATGCTCTTGATAACCTCTGGAAAAGGAAAAGCCATTTTTGACTTCTGAACTTCCTGCAACAAAGGGTGGATCTGCAGCCCTTCTTCAGCTGCAGGAGGATTGACCAAATTTAGGGGAGAAGACACCTGAGCAATCAGGGCTGCCAATTCGTCCTTCCTGAACAGGTGAAAAACACCAGACTCATTGTGATCTTCAGAGTGGGAGGACAACTCATCCTCCAAATCAGAATCAGCATCTGATGCACTAGCACTCAACTCCTGGTCTTGGCTAAAGAACAGCTGACCAAAATGACCTCTCTCCAACCATCTTTGAGAGCACTTAGAAGGTGGGAACTGAGCTGGACTTTGACTTTTCCGCTGTCCCTCCTCTGAGCAGGTAAAAAGAGATCAAGAGGACTTGGAGGCTCCAGGGTCTGTGTTGCCACTCCAGAAAGACCAAGCTTGCTGCTGAAAGGAGAACAAGTCCAGAGAGGACAACAGGAACCCGGAAGCTCCCCACTGGCCAGATGGTCCCCACCACTAGGAGGGGCAACAGATGGTGTCCCCTTCCTCAAAGGGGAACATCCAGAGGAGAGAGCACTGAGATAGTAGACCTGACAATCATCCTTCTTCAGGGCAATGTCTGCTGCCGAAGACAGCAAAGTTGACAAGACCGGAGCACTTGCTTCCCCTTGCTGCAAAGGGGAATATTTGCCTTTTTAGAGTATATCCGAAGCCTCCATGTAAGCTGAGCAGACACCAGAATCCAGAGATGAGACTTTCCGCAGATGAAGCAGCGTTACTTTGAAGACGGCATAAGCACCCCGCTCACCAGCAGTCAAGGTAACACAGTTGGAAGGTGCACTAAGTTGGCATGTCACACTGCACATGCTAAGACTATGCAGACAGGGACACATGTGCTAGCACTGCATAGACAAGAGCCATGCATGCAGACAGCCATGCACAGAGGGGCTATGTAGAGGCACCATGCGCCACTAGCAGGAAGGGTGTAGCACAATGCGGGAAGCACAGACAACACACACTGATAGGCAAGGTGGGAAAACACCTGTGCCAAACTAACGGACACCCTGCATGGCCCCAAACCAGACTTAGAGCCCCAACAATGGACAAAGTCAGCAGCCGCCACAGACAAGATTAACAAACGGGCTTAGCCTTTGAAACTCACCCCCAAGGAGCCCTAGGCAGATAAGAACCATGCCAGGCTCAGTGCTACTCCCCTGCTGCCAGACAGTCACATACCTCTGAACAGCCTTAGAACATAAGAACATAAGATATGCCATACTAGGTCAGACCAAGGTCCATAAAGCCCAGTATCCTGTTTCCAACAGTGGCCAATCTTAGGTCATAAGTACCTAGCAGTTTCCCAAAAGACATAGGTCCCACAATGCTTGTATTGGGTCAAGCAGTGATATCCCAGGTCCCTTTAATGGTTTATGGACCTTTCCTCCAGGAACTTGTCCAAACTTTTTTTTAACCCCAGCTTAACTAACAGCTTTTACTACATGATCCGTTAACAAATTCCAGAGTTTGATTACACGTTGAGTGAAAAAATATTTTCTCTTATTAGTCTTAAATAGGTTACCCTGTAGCTTCATTGCATGTCCCCTAGTCTTTCTATATTCTGATGACATAAACAATTGATCTATGTTTACCCGTTCCACTCCATTCATTAATTTATAGACCTCTATCATATCTCCCCTCAGTTGTCTCTTTTCCAGGTTGAACAGCCCTAACCTTTTTAGCCTCTCTTCATAGGGGTAGCCTTCCATCCCCTTTACCATTTTGGTGGCTCTTCTCTGTACCTTTTCTAATATCGCTATATCCTTTTTAAAATAAGCTTGAGAAACACTAAGTTAGCCAAATATCTCTAAGCAGTGACTTTCCTGCTGAAAATTGCCCTCCATTTCGAATCTTTGTGGAAGAGCAGGGAGAAGGAAGAGGGAGGGGGCACTGTGATAGTGTGAAGTTTGAAGAATCCTTCAAAACTCCTTTCCCAGTCTTCGGGATGCTCTATGTATCCTTAGCTATATAAAGGCAGGGTGTTGAATCAATTTCCCTCCTCCTATGGCATCCAAAAAGAGTACTGGTTTTAAAGGGTGACCCTTGTGGAGCTTCCATCATTACGCTCCAGTGAGAAATCCACCCCCAGGGATGGTTGCTCATGAGCGAAATCAATCTTTCATATTAATCTTCCTTAAATCTTTTCAGATTCTCATAGCGCTGAAAACATGCATCCATCTGCTGAAAACAAAGAATTACTAAAGGCTCCATCTGGTGGTTCCGGCTGATATAGCATGATGATGTCATAAGGAAGCCTAGGAACTTTCCTCTGTCTCCACATCTAATCTAATCTAATGTAGATTTATCCACTATGGTCCCAATTAGAGTGGTTCGGTGCAGTTTATAACAACAAGAAGAATGAACACTGAGCAAAAATGCTAAAACATATTAATTAGAATTAAACAGCCAAGTGTCTAAATTTTTTCAAAAAAAAATTAGAGAGAAAAAGAATGTTTTAGTTAATTGGTAGTTCATTCCAACATGTAGGGAACAGTATGTACAAAACAGACTTTGTCTAATTCTGGGGGGAAATAACAATGTGCAGAAAGATTGCAAACATGATGACTTATGTCCTAAGAAAGGAAGCAGCGAGGCTGAAAAGCATGTGGGAACAAATGTATTAAAAAATGTATACATAAAGACAAGAAACTTAAAATGGATTCTATTAGAAACTTTGAGTAGAGGAGTAGCCGGGTGGTTAGAGCAACAATCTAGTACCCAAGAGATCTGGGTTTAATTTCCACTGGCACTCCTTGTCACCTTGGGCAAGTCACTTTACCCTCCATTGTCTCGGAAGAAAAGGTCTGGCAATCTACTTCCAGTCATACCCTGCCAAGAAAACCCAGGGACTGCTGGGTTGCCAGGAGTCAGCACTGACTTGATGGCATGTAAAAAAAAAAATTAGAAACCTTAAGCCAGTGTAGCTTGAGGAGAAGAGGGGTCACTGCTATATACCAAGATGTACCATAAATGAGGCGCGCTACCATATTTTGCTTGTAGAGGGACATAACGCACTTATCTGGAATGGTCTAGCAGGAAGATATGGAACAACCTTTTCAGACCATTACTGGTTTTATTTTTTTGTGTATCACTTAACTCCTTCTACAAGAGTAGCTACTTTAAATCCAATGCAGCAAACATGATAAAGTAAGTTTGCTGGGCTGCTACCGCTGCCACTGTGTGGGCCCTCTTTCTGCCTGGGCTCCCCTGCATTGTGGGGGCTGCTTGGGCAGAATTTACACCAGTGCTACCAGTGCAGTGTATATCAGATGATCAGTACCATACATATACATGCAACTGCTCCAGGATATCAAAATACAACTGTGTCGCTATCTCTCTTCAGTCAATATAATTCTATTTCAATCACTACTGACTGGCTATGACTACTGTGATATTAGTAAACTCTTCCAGATTGCAATATTAAGAACACAAATTAACATTTGAACATAGAGCAATCAGCTTTCATTCCATTAAGTTTTAGTAGGATGATATAGTGCCTTGTAAAAGTTTTCCCACCCGTGCATATCTTTCACATTCTGCTGTCTAAAATATACAACTCAAAATGTATTAAAGTAGGGATTTGTTTCTATGTTCTGTGCAACATACTCTACACTTTCAATATCAAAGAACAATTATTGAAACATTCAATTTCCCAAATGTCCTTACAGAGCTTGCTCATAGCCTGCGTGCTACCGCCAATAAAGTCCTAATCCTGACATGCACATGACTCATCTGTTTAACTGTAGGCACTTCAATACAACCCATTCTTTGTAAAAGGTTTATTAAAGAGATAACATTTTGAACATTTTATTTTTAATAAAGTTCTATAATGTCTGCTCTTTTGAGAATTCTGAAGGTTGTACTGATCCCAAGCCATTTAACACCTGCTGACAAGTGAAGGGATGAATACAAACAGCTGGCGGTGCCAGGAATTGAGCCAGTTGTAATCACCACCATTTATCTAGTGTTTAGCTCAATAATGGGATATTTTATAGCTCTCTGCTGCACTGACACAGCTCTTGGAGAGAATCAAAATATTCCACTACCTTTTAGATTCAGTCCCCACTAAATCCCTCACCCCTGTCAGCACAATTCACCTAAAATACTGAGAACAGACATTATGGTCAAACTGTGTTTATGCTCTGTAGTGCCAGTGGTAGAAACAGACAACACTTTTTCCAGAAATAACAACTATAATCACAATGTGTTTCAGCTTTACTTTGGATCAAGGAGCAGATAGCAAGATAGTTTGCCAAAGTAAGACTTTTTGAAGTTGATATTCAAAAATAACCACAAAATTTATCTTTAATTTGGTGATGAACACATAACTATCAGCTATTTGTTTAGGAAGTATGACATTCTGGAAGGCAATCCAGGAGCAGGGCTAAAAGTTAGGCAGCCAGCATTGATATTCAGTGCAATCCACATACGCTTAGAGTTACATATTTAGCAGTTACACTTAAAACAGATAGTGCAGCTGAAAATCCATGTAAAGCTTTCTTGATAAGCGAGCCTAGTGTTTCTCTAGACAGTCATGGCGTACCCCCAGGCCAGTCTGGACTGTAGGATCTCCACAATGAATTTGGATGAAACATATTTGCATGCCATAGAGACAGTGCATGCAAATCCATCTCTGGCATATTCATTGTGAATATTCTGAAAACCAGACTGTCTAGGGGATATACCAGGAATTGGCTTGAGAAGCACTAAATTAAACAAATATCTCTAAGCAGTGACTTTCCTGCTGAAAACTGCCCTCCATTTCTTTAAGTTGTTGAAAAGAATGCCAATCAGAATACCATAATTAAAGTGCCAGGTACACTCAGAAAGACAACTGATAGGTATTGAAGAAGTGTTTTGTGATTGTGTTGCCAAATATCTCCACTAGCAAAATGGCAGGCTGGGCCGTGTCCCCCTGTCTGCAATACTATTGCAGGAACATCTATGTAGCTGTCTCCGACAACATCCATATTGAGTACATCCACATTTCTGAAACTGTGCCCAAATTTGGATGTGCTCAAACCTTTTTTGAAACGTTTTCACCTGTACGCCATTTCTAAAATATGCCTTAAAGTTATTTTGCTCTTTGTATGTATTTTTTTGTTGTGAAAACAAGAGCAAGAAATATTTCCAATATCTGGAATGAACTCTGTGAAGAGACTCCGCTATATATGGGCACATAAGGAAAACTTAGAAACATGACGGCAGAAAAAGACCACATGGCCTATCTAGTCTGCCTTTCCGTATCAACTACTACAATAGTCCCCTTTTTTCCTTTAGAGATCCTCTGTGATTGTCCCATGCTTTTTTTTAATTCGGATACTGTCCTCATCTCTACCACCTCCACTGGGAGACTATTTACATATCTACCACTCTTTCTGTAAAGAAATATTTCTGCATATAACTTCTGAGTCTATCCCCTTTCACCCTCATCCTATGTCCCCTCGTAGCAGAGCTTTCAATTGAAAGAGGCTTTCCCTCCTATGCATTTATGTCACAGAGGTATTTAAACATCTCTATCATATTTCCTCTATCCCGCCTTTTCTCTAAAGTATACATATTAAGATCCTTAAGTCTGGGGGGGCGGAGCCTGATGTCCAGCGGGTAGGACGCTTTGCGTTGAAGCTCCCGAGAGGCCTACTCAGAATCCTGACTTAATACCTATATAAATTTACTATTTTGCTCCGAGCTGACCGGGGCACCTCGGGGGGGATGGCGGCCCACAAACCAGCGCGCTTGGACTTCGGGTCTCCTTCTTCTTCTCACGGAAAACGCTCCAAAACGGAGGTATCCTCCCCGCAGAAGATGGTTCCATTTCGTGAAAACCCCGCAATGCACCTGGAGATTTTGGAGGAAATACGCGGCGTGAAGGAATTGGTGCAGTCTAATGGAGAAGCGCTTCGAGCCATGCGAGAAGACTTTGGAGTGCTCCAAGACCGACTTGAAGGTCTTTCATTACGGCAGGACAATATGGCGGGGGTCCTCGACTCGCACGAGGTGCGCTTGGGCAAACTGGACGAGGCTGAGCGCCAGATACAGAATCTTCAAAAGGAGTTGGAAGATAGCAATAATCGCGCCCGTCGCAACAATGTGAGGCTCCTTGGAATGCCGGAGGGAGTGGAAGCAGGAGATATAAGAGAATTCTTGCTCAAAACTCTTCCCTCCTTGCTGAAGATTACTTTTCACAGAGAACTGGAAATCGATCGAGCACACCGTGTTCCTGCCCGCATGGCGCTCAACCGCACGACCCCCCGGCCTATCATCTTTAGCTTGCTACGATATCAACAAGTGGAACAAATTTTACATGCTACCCGAGCGAATCATCATTTGGAATATGAAGGTCGTAAGGTCTCCTTCTTTCCTGATTTGGCAAAGCCTACCGTTGACCGTCGGAAGAAACTCCTTGCTCTTCGCCCTCGACTTCAACAGCTACAGGCTCGCTTTGGCCTGTTGTATCCAGCGAAGCTCCGAGTGACTCTCCATAACCAGACCAGGACGTTCGAGGATCCTGATCTATTATCAACATTTTTGGACTCCAAAGAAGCAGAACAGATGCGCTAATCCCAAATTTTGGACTCTTATCTGCCGGCTCTGTCCGCCATCTTGAAGGGCCCGATGCGGCGATCATAGCCCAGCACAGAAATAGCCTGGACTTTCTCTCTTTCTCTGTATGACTTTTGTCTTTGGTCTCCTATCCCTTCATGATGTGTGCCTCGGTCGGATTCGGAGCACGCACAGTCCTACAGGTTATATGTTTTTTTTTTCAATTCCGGCCTTCTCTGGGGTTTCTCCCCGCAGACACATGGTCGCCAGTAATTTTGGGGTTTTGCTTCTCCTCTACCGTACTGCGGTTATCTTTGTTAATGTGGGGCGCTTCATTGTATTATATTAGCTTATTTTCCTATGTCATGTGTACAGCCAGATACAGTCAGTTTGAGGGACACAGTGAAATTATGTGTGCTATCATGCTCAGAATTTTAACTTTTCTGAATGGCCTCATGTAAACTCTTATTATTCATCGTACAAGGCATTGCTGGTCCACTCAGCAGAAAGAAAATCCTTAGCTATCTTAGCCACGAGCACGTTGATTAGGTGTTTCTTCAGGAAACGCACTACACTCTGCTGAAACACTGAAACTCAATGCTAGGCCTCACGTGGTAGCTGCCTACTCTCCCACCGTTTCCAAATGGTACGGGATAGTCATTCTGGTCAAGAAGTTTTGCACGCTACTGTACCTGATATTAGCGCTGACATGGAGGGTAGATGGGCCCGTGTACACCTTGAGGTTGGAGATAGTGAATTCACGTGTATTTGCACTATGTCCCGAATGTGGACAACCCTGCTCACTATGCATGTTTTGCGCAGTTGGCCTCGGCCTCCGCTAATGTTCCATTAATACTTGGTGGCGATTTTATTCAAGTGCTCCCTCAATCTTTTCTTCACAAACAAGGTGCTTGTTGGTTGGAAGCTCCAGTACCGAGCAGACCTGTGTGGCTAGATATAGTAGCGGGCCTTTGCTCACCGATTCCTTTTACCTTACTCCCTGGTATGACTCTCCCATTAGACTCCCACTATCCACCAATGTTTTTCGACACTTTAGGTGCCTTTATTATTCCTATGCAACCTTTTGACTCCCGACTCTGGTCAGTGTAACTTCAGCATTGCATTCGGAGCACTAGAGTACTCCCGCCATCGGCACTCTCTGCATAAGGTTGATTGGAAATCTCCGATCTCTCGGTAGTTTACCGGGTGTAGCATCCAATTTTACTAAACCTTATGTAATGCTATCACTAGAGATACCTCTATAGCGCAGAAAGTATGGGAGAGAGAATTGCATGTGACTTTAACCTCGGAGCAATGGAGCCTTATCTGGAGCAGAGGGACACGGGTTTCCGACCCGCCTCACTCACTCAGACCCTCTTCTTTCTAGCCCACCGGTGTTTTTGCACTCCTCACAGTTTAGACATATGGAACACTACTCAGGGTAATGGTTGCTGGACACGTCCTGTGGCCATTGGTTTATTACTTCATTTCATGTTATGCATGAATATCCCGCACTACAGTATAACTGGCGTCGGGTCTGGGGTCGTATTTAGTCTATATTGCACTCTCAGGAGTCCCTTTCTCGGAGGGTAGTGGGACTTCGCCCAGTTGCGGGGATCCCCTCTCTCCCAAGAAATGGCTTATCTCCTTTTGAACTTTATGCTTGGCATTGCTGTTTCCCTCATTGAGTACTACTGGGAAATTAGTTCCCATCTGAGCCTCAATGAACGGTGGAATCATGCCTGTCTCTACAGTAAATAAGAACAAATACCTCGTCTGTGTGCTTCCTCCGTTCAGACTCCTTCTTATTGGTCTTAATGGAAGATGTTCAATGAATATGTACATTTTGCTAAATGCTCTCAGCTGACTGTCTAACTTTGTATATATCTCTGTCTCATGATCATGCTGTATTGTGGATACTTTTTGATTGTTTGATGTATAATCACTGTTAACTGGAAGCGCTCACATGCTGATATAAACGGGTAGAGAAGAAGCACCGGGGTGGGGGGTAATGGGTTTACTTTTCCTTATTGTATACTTGTTTTGTATCTTTTGGTGTGTTGTTTCTTTGTTTGTTGCAAAATGAAAATAAAAGTTTCAAAAAAAAAAAAAGATCCTTAAGTCTGTCTTCATATGATTTATAATAAAGACCACTAACTATTTTAGTAGCCACCCTCTGCACCAACTTCAACCTGTTTATATCCTTTTAAAGGTGTGGTCTCCAGAATTGCACACAATACTCCAAATTAGGTTGCACCAAAGACTTATACAGAGGCTCTATCACCTCCTTTTTTCTGCTGGCTATTCCTCTCCCTATGCACCCATACATCCTCCTAGCTTTCACCATCACCTTTTCTACCTGTTTAGCTACTTTAAGATTCTTCATCCCTCAGGGGCCTATCTCGCGGTAAGCTTGATAGTGTTTCCTTCTCTGTTTGCACCCTTGCGTTCTTCTTCTGCTCTTTCTGATTGCTGGGCCCCTCCTCCCACCAACTCCAGCGGCCATGCCCCCTATTCCCGCCTTTTGGTCATGGTCACCTACCGCTGTCCCAAGCGTCGTACCACCCCACTCTCGCGTTCCGTCTAACTTTGTCAAATGTTTGCCTTCTCTAGGCCACCCAGTAGTCGCTTCCACCTGTCCCACAGTGACCCTCTTCACTATAAGCCTTGCTTTGATTAATTGCCGTTCCCTCCGCTCTAAGCCCAAATTGATCAAAGACACCTTGCTGCAACACTCCCTCGACGGCCTATTTCTTACTGAGACATGGTTGCGCCCTGAGGAGGACCCTATCCTCCACCTCTGCTTCCCCTCTGCTTTTTCAGCCCTGTCTGTCACCCGCCATGGCAGCTCAGGCGGGGGGGGGGGGGGGGTAAGCTTTCCTCTATCACTCCACCCTGCCTTTTCAAGCAGTCACCACTCCAGCCCTTCATTACCCAGAAGCACTGGTCCTGCGGTTAGATTTCACTCCTCCAACTATTATCTCCTCCTCTACATTCCCCCCCTTCGATACAACCTGATCTCTGGGACTCCCTCCTCCTTACTCTCTCGGAACTTACTTCAACCTATACACACCTCACAATTTTGGGCAATCTGAACCTCCATGTTGACTCTGGCCCGGCATTAGCAAAGGAGCAAGGAGGTAAGCTCCTCCCTGCTCCCATCACCAGGCCAATCGGGCCGACGAAAATCACCTCAAGAAACTTGAAAAAGCAAGTGCTTCCAGGCGCACCCACAGACACCGGCCCGGCATCAGCAAGGGAGCAGGAAGATAAGCTCCTCCCTGCTCCCACCACCAGGCCAATCGGGCCAACGAGAATCGCCGCGGGAAACTTGAAAAAGCAAGCGCTTCCAAGCACGCCCGCAGACACCGGCCTGGCATCAGCATCAGCAAAGGAGCAGTAAACTTGAAAAAGCAAGTGCTTCCAGGCGCACCCACAGACACCGGCCCGGCATCAGCAAGGGAGCAGGAAGATAAGCTCCTCCCTGCTCCCATCACCAGGCCAATTGGGCCGACGAGAATCGCCGTGGGAAACTTGAAAAAGCAAGCGCTTCCAGGCACGCCCGCGTCTGGCAGTCCCGCGCCTGAGGGCCTCACCAGAGGGTCCTTTGGCATGGCCCTTAGGCGGGAGCCCTGTAGCGGAATCCGAAGCACATCAAACCCCATCCAAACAGCCTCGCTCCCTTGCACAACGCCAGAGACAACCCTCACAACCCTGAAGTAAGTGCCTTCCAAATATATGAAGTGCACCACCTGAGCCCCAATCGGGGGCTGCCTCCAAGCAGTGTCCATTTCGGCCATTCCTGCGTGAAACCCCTACCTCATCGCCTAAGCAACCCTTGCTGCACTCCCTACTGACTCTATTGCTGCTTGCAACACCTTACCCTGCCTGTAGACTCCATTGCTGCTGCTACAATTCACCCTGTTGGTCTGTAGTCTACCACCTTACTGTCTAAAGAACCCTTGCTGCACTGACTCCTGACCTCATTGCTGCTTGTAACAAGTTATTCATTGCTACCACGCTGCTTGCAAAGACCATCTGCTACTATTTTGCTACCTCAGTGCCTGCAATTAACTTTGCTGCACAGTCTACTGACTCCACTACTAATTCAGTGCTTGTAATTATCTTATCGTGCTTGTAATGTATATTGCATAGCAGGTAGTCCCCTCCACCTCATTGCATAGTGTGTAGTCCCCTCCACCTCATTGCTTATAAGCTAACATATTGCATAGGGTGTAGTCCCCTCTACCACATTGCTTGTAAGCTAACTTATATTGCATAGCGCTTAGAACCCAGTGCCACCTCATTACCACCCCATCCCTACTAAATCTCAGATACTACATAGCCTCACCAGTCCTCCCATGGCCCTACATCACACTGTCCTTCTTTTCTTCATACTCCCCAACTGCTTCCCCTCCGACCAGCACCCTCCTTCCTCCCCCCCCATTCACCCTTTACCTTCCTCACTTCTCCCTCCATTCTGTCTTCTAACCTATCATCAGCTCTTGAGCTTCACCTCACTCTCCCTCTCATCCAACCATCCCCTCTCTCTCTAAAGCAACCCCACCCTCGGTTCCACCGCACTACCTTCTCCTTACCCCGCTCCCTATTACTCCTTCTTCTCCTCTCATCAGGTAATATCAACCTCAACCCAGGCCTCCCTCAATTCCTATCCCACCCTACGAAGAGTTCCTCTCGTACATTATCTAATCTCATCCATATCCCTTTCATTTCCCCTTCCAATCTCCCCCCCACATGTGCCACACACTTAACTCAGAGAAATCAACCCCAACCTTGATCCCCCTCGATCTCTACCTCACTCTGAGAAGACCTCCTCATGCACCTTGTCTAACCTCATCCTTATTCCTCCCACTCTCCCTCCCCCATGTGCAGTAAGGAACGCACACTCATCCAGTGACATCAACCCCAACCCTAGCTGCCCAAGATCCTTGTCTCACTCTGGAAAGAGACCCTCACACAACAGCCCCCCTCAATCTCTGTCCTACCCTGGAGAGCATTCCTCACGTAACTTGTCCAATCTCATCCATATCCCTCTCCTCTCCCCTTCTCATGTGCCTTGTGGAATGCACAATCACTCTCTAAGAAACTTGCTTTTACCCATGATCTCTATCTCGAATGCTCTTCATCTTCTTGCCCTAACTGAGACCTGGCTCCCCCCAGATGATGCCACATCCACTGCTGCTCTCTATCACGGGGGCTATCAATTCTCCCATTCACCTCATTCCACTGGTCGTGGTGGTGGTGCTGGGCTTCTACTTTCTCCTGCTTGCCAATACCAACCCCTCCTACTGCCTCAATCCCACTCCTTTCCCTCTTTCGAAGTTCACTCCATTCGCCTCTTCACACCACTTCCTCTCCGAGTAGCTGTTATCTATCGCCCTCCTGATAAGTCTGCCTCTACATTCCTTACCGACTTCGATTCCTAGCTTTCCGTCTTTCTGGATCCCTCCTCCCCCTCTCTTATTCTTGGGGATTTTAACATCCACGTTGACAACCCCTCCGATCCCCATGCATTAAAACTCCTCACCCTTACTTCCTCATTTGACCTCCAACTCTGTTCCACTGCACCCAATCACAAGCACGTCCACTGCCTTGACCTAATATTCCTCTCTAAGTCCTCTCCATCAAACTTCCATAACTCAATTTTTTCCGTATCAGACCACCACCTGCTAAGCTTTAATCTTCAATTCCCACAGCCTCAACCTTGTCCTGTCTCCTCCAACTTATTTAGAAACCTTCATACCACTGACCTTAACTCTCTCCTCCACTATGTCTCCATCTCTTTCTCCCATTATATCTTCCAAGTCTGTTGACGAGGCAATAACCTCCTATAATACTGCACTCTCCTTGGCTCTGGACGCTCTTGCCCCACTCACCCCTCGCCCTGTGAGACGTTCCACACCCCAGCCCTGACTCTCATCCACCACCCGCTATCTATGCATCTGTACCCGTTCTGCTGAACGTACTTGGCTCAAACACCGCTCCCCTGATGACTTTCTACACTTCAAATTCAAGCCCGCCTCCTTCCAAGCAACCATAGCTCTTACCAAGCAAGAATACTACATCCATCTGACCAACTCTCTTGCCTCTAACCCTTGCCGTCTATTTAATACCCTCAGTTCTCTCCTCAAAGTGCCCCCGCCCATGGTCCTGCCCTCCCTTATTGCACAAACCCTGGCCAACTACTTCCACGACAAAATCCACAAGATCACTCTCCATTTCCCCACTTCTTCATCTACTTCCTCTCCTCCCCAATTCTCTCCCCCCACACCTGAAACCTCCGCCACCATCTCTTCCTTCCCTGCGATCACTGAAGAGGAAACCACACTCCTTCTCTCTTCCTCCAAACCCACCACCTGTTCCTCTGATCCTATCCCCACCCACCTCCTAAGCCCCATATTCCCCACCATTGTCCCTTTCAGATCTCATATTCTCAATCTATCGCTCACCACTGCAACTGTCCCCACAAACTTCAAACATGCTGTGGTCACACCACTCCTTAAAAAATCCTCACTCAACCCCACCTGTCCTTTTAACTATCGACCCATCTCCCTCCTTCCCTTCTTATCCAAATTACTTGAACATGCAGTTCACTGCCGCTGTCTCAATTTCCTCTCCTCCCATGCCCTCATGGATCCTTTACAGTCCGGCTTCCGTCCCCTATATTCTACTGAAACAGCTCTTATCAAAGTCTCCAATGACTTATTCCTAGCTAAATCTAATGGCCTCTACTCTGTCCTCATCCTGCTCGACCTCTCTGCTGCCTTTGACACTGTTGACCACAACCTTCTCGGTACCCTCTCCTTGCTTGGTTTTAGGGGCTCGATACTATCCTGGTTCTCCTCGTACCTCTCCCATCGCTCCTTCAGTGTATACTCTGGTGGCTCCTCTTCTTCTCCTACCCCTCTTCCTGTTGGCGTACCTCAGGGATCCGTCCTGGGTCTGCTCCTCTTCTCGCTCTATACCCAATCTCTTGGTGTGCTTATCTCTGCCCATGGCTTCCAGTACTATCTCTATGCCGATGACTCCCAGATCTACCTCTCTACACCTGAAATCTCTCCGGCAACCCAGACTAAGATCTCGGCCTGCCTCTCAGACATCGCTGCCTGGATGTCTCACCGCTGCTTGAAACTGAACATGGCCAGACTGAACTCCTTATCTTTGCCCCTAACGCCTCCCCTCCTCGCCCTCCTTTCTCGGTCTCTGTCGATAACTCTATAATCCTCCCTGTTTCCTCGGCCCACAATCTGGGGGTTATCTTTGACTCCTCTCTCTCCTTTTCCACACAAATCCAGCTCGTTGCTAAGACTTGCCGCTTCTTCCTCTACAAATTATGTAGGTCGTTTATTAGAGGGTTTAAGTTGCCTATACACTAAAACAGTCAATCCCTCCACAAATAAGTAAAAATGGCTCAGGCTGTTTTGCAGTAAATTATCACACCTCTTACTCTTAATGGAAACTGCGGTCTCAGATTTACATAGCTAACCACTTTCGGATTTGTTTATTACCAAAAGCGTTGCTTAAAATACATCAACGACCGTACCATATATTTCCACTTTTAAAGTTACTTGAATTTTTTAAAGAAATTTTTTATAAATTATTTTAAGTATTTGAAAGAAGTTTTGAATGGCTACTGCATATTTCGTTCATCTAACCATCCTTTACTTTTTCCTTCAAAAAAGATTTTTAGAGATTGTGCTTATATTTCAAAGGATTGTTGCCATTCCCATTCCCAGCTTCTTCCTCTACAACAATAGGAAAATTCGCCCCCTCCTTTCTGAACACACTACTAAAACCCTCATCCACTACTTAATTACCTCCCGCCTCGACTACTGCAACCTCCTTCTTGCTGGTCTCCCTATGTGCCATCTCCTTCCCCTTCAATCCATTCAAAACGCTACCACCCGACTAATCTTCCTCCAGCCTCGCCATGCCCACATTACTCCTCTCCTCAAGTCACTTCACTGGCTCCCTATCCGTTTCCGCATCCAGTTCAAACTTCTCCTCCTGACCTACAAATGCATTCACTCTGCCGCCCCTCTATACCTTTCAACTCTCATCTCTCCCCACAACCCCCCTCGTGAACTTCGCTGTTCTAACAAACTACTTCTATTCAGGCTCTTCACTCGCACCCCTAATTCCAGACTCCACTCATTTCACCTTGCAGCACCCTACGCCTGGAATAACCTACCTGTGTTTATACGCCAGGCACCCTCCCTGGCCCTCTTCAAATCCAGGTTGAAAACCCACCTCTTCACTGTCGCTTTCAGATATTGACTTCCATCCCTTGTCTACCCCGACTGTAAATGCCATGCTTGTCTGTCTTTTGTTTGCCTGACTGTAATTGCCATGCCTCGTACTTCGTGCCCTGAATAGACTATTGCTTTATGTTCTGTTTGTTTTGTCTTACCTAGATTGTAAGCTCCAATGAGTAGGGACCGTCTCATACATGTCTGTACAGCGCTGCGTGCGACTGGTAGCGCTTTAGAAATGCTTAATAGTAGTAGTAGACTCACCTACACAGCCCTGGGACAAGGCTTTCATCTCCCTTCTCTCTGGCCTCTCCTTTCACCAACATATCTCCTCTCCCACACATGTCGTAGGCCATACTCTCAATTTCCTTCTCACCTCCTCTTCTTCGCTTGTGGTCCCTTCTCTAATCTCTACCTTGTCTCTACCTTGGACTGACCATTATTGCGTGTTTTTCTCCCTTTCCCACCCAACTGGCCCCACTCGCACACCACATTCCTCCCAGCCTGTCTCCCTGTCACACCGCATTACCCCTAATACTCTGTTGCAGTTCCCCTCTGGTGACATTCTGTCCCCCCCCCCAACTTTGAATCTCTTTCTACTGACTTTCAGATGCAGTCCTGGCATTCTAAACTTACTAACCATCTGGACCGCCTGGCCCCCCTTGAGCCCTGTCATTCCTGTTGCCTGCCCTGCCGCAACCCCTGGTTTATGGCCAATCGTCTTCTCCTTCGGGCTCAACTACGCAGGGCTGAGCGTCTCTGGCGCTCTCAGCCCACCCCTGAAAACCTGTTACACTACCGTCACTACCGGCGTTGTTACAAAGAACAGGTCTGTGCAGCCAAAAGATTTTACAATATCTCTGCCATTTCATCTGCCACAAACTCCTCTAGGCAGCTCTACTCAGTCTTTCACTCCCTATCCTCCCCACACACCAACCCTACAACCCTTCCTTCCTGCCCTTTGCCTGACCCTTCCCCCCTGTGGCCCATTTCATTGATAAGATCACCGCCTTGCGATCTACATTTCCCCCTGCTTGTTCCTCTGCAGACAAACCCTCACCTTCACCCGTCAGCCCTGTTCAAGGTCCCCCCTCTCCCTTTCCCCAGCCCCCCTCCCTTTCCCACTCCTGGCACTCCTCCTCTCCCATCACTGCATCCCCCTTGCTGAAGGCTGTCAAATCTTCCCACAAGACCACATGTCCGGCCGATCCCCATACCCTCGGCATGGATTCTTGAACCCTCCCTATCCCTCCTTCCCTATGTACTCACCATTTTCAACTCTAGTCTCTCATCAGGTGTCTTTCCCTCTCAATGGAAACATGCCCTCATCCGTCCCATCCTTAAGAAGCCTTCTCTCTCCTGACTTCTTGCTAACTGGCGTCCTATCTCGAACCTTCCGTTTCTCTCTAAAGTCCTTGAAAAATTAGTCTTTGCATAGCTGTCTTCTCATTTCGACTCTTCACTTCCTACACCCCTGCCAATCTGGTTTTCGCCCCAGCCATTATACAGAGACCATCATATTATCCTTGCTTAATGAAATCCATATGGCACATAACCATAACAACAACTCCCTCGCAGGTTCCCTGGACCTTTCCTCAGCTTTTGACCTAATGAATCACACATTGTTGCCTTCTCGCCTCTTGGATTGTGGGCTACAGGGTACTGTGCTATGTTGGTTTCAGTCCTTTCTCTCCTCTTGTTCCTTCTCTGTACTTTGTGGTGCAGCTTCCTCTCCCTCGCACCCTTTAGCTTGTGGTGTTCCCCAGGGCTCAGTCCTGGCCCCTCTCCTTTTCAATATTTTCCTGGCCCCCCTTGCATTGTTAATCCAACAATTCGGCATCTCAGCGTATTTTTACGCTGACGATATCTGTCTCCTTTACCACACTGACCCACACTGTCCCGATCTGACTCCTTTGAACACCTGTCTGTCTGTTGTTTCTGACTGGCTTTCTAACAATCACCTGCACCTCAACTTCTCCAAGTGTGCTGCCATATGGTTTGCTCTCACTACCTCCCAGCCTTCACTAGCTCCATCTTTTTCTCACTCTCCAATTCCCTTAGTTTCCTCTCTGCGCTTTCTGGGTGTCACTCTAGACTCTTCCTTAACTTTGCATGACCACTTTTCCACTCTGGTCCAGCGGTCTTTCTTTTTTCTGCATCAGATTCGTGCCCTTCGCCCTTCCCGAGACATGCCTCCCTCACTACCCTTCTGCTTTCTTTAGTGATTTCCAGACTGGATTATTTCAATGGTGCATTTTCCAGGTCTTCCCCTCTACCAGCTACACTGCCTTCAGCTCATTCAAAATACAGAAGCTCGGAACCTGACATACTCCTCACACCATGATCACATTACACCCACCATCATCCATCTTCACTGGCTCCCTGTAAAGTACCGCATTAACTATAAAGTACTCATTCTAGCACACCAGGCACTCCACACAGGTCTCCCACAATATTTAGCTGATCTTCTTCATTTTTATACCCTTCATCGCCACCTCCGATCCCTTTATACCCACCGTCTGGCTCTTCCCTCCGTTTCATGAGCACGCCTGGAACAGACACGACATTCTACTTTCTTCTTTCTTGCCCCCGCACTTTGGAATTCCCTACCTACCTCCCTACGTGCAGAGCCCTTGCTACCCCGGTTCAAATCCCTCCTCAAAACTTACTTCGTTCAGCTTGCCTATGACCTGCCCTCCTCTCCCTCCTGATCACTCTCCTCTCTCTTTTGTATGTTACCTTTTCTTTTCCTGCACTTTGCTGTTATTTTTAATTATTTGTGCACCGCTCTGATGCCTTGACTGTCTAGGGAGGTATATCAAGAAACAATAAAGATAAAGATAAGATCTTAAGAAACAATCACGCCTAGGTCCCGCTCTTCTTTTGTGTACAGGAGTACTTCACTTCCTACACTGTAACGCTCCCTTGGACATTTGTAGCAGAAATGCATGACCCTACATTTTTTAGCATTAAATCTCAGCTGCCAAATTCTCGACCTTTCTTCGAGCTTAGATAGATCCCTCTTTGTGTTATCTACTACTTCCTGGATGTCTACTCCATTGCAGATTTTGGTATCATCTGCAAAGAGGCAAACCTTACCCGACAGCCCTTCCGCAATATCACTAACAAAGATGTTAAAAAGAACTGGACCAAGGACACATCCCTGGGGCACACTACTGGTAACCTCCTTCTCCTCAGAGCGAGTTCCATTTACCTGTACCCTTTGTTATCTCCCACTCAACCAATTTCTAACCCAATCGATAACTTTAGGGTCTATTTCCAGGGGGCTCAATTTGTTTATAAGTCGCCTGTGCAGAACGGTATCAAAGGCTTTACTGAAATCCAAGTGCACCACATCTAGGGTTTTCCCTCTATCCAACTCCCTGGTTACCCAGTCAAAGAAATCAATCAGATTTATCTGACAAGACCTGCCTTTGGTGAATCTATGCTGCCTCCGATCCTGTAATTCTCTGGACTCCAGAAAGCTCACTATTTTCTCTTTCAGCAGCGTTTTCCAATAATTTACTCACCACAGAGGTTAGATTAACCGGCCTGTAGTTTTCAACCACATCCTTACTTTCACTTTTGTGTAAAGGGACCACATGTACTTCTTTCCAATCCTCTAGCAGCACTTCCGACTCCAAAGAGGGAGAAGGGAACATGGTAAAACTTGACACACCTTCCCTTATTCCTGCATATGTAAGAATCAAGCATTTCCATGGATAAAACAGTAAATTGCCTGCAGAGAGGTACATTTATAAAATCACCTACCTAATATGTAGGTAAACGTATGCACATATAACCTGTATGCAGATACTATTACCCGCAACAAGCAGAGGCATTCCTGGGTGTAGAGTTAGCACAGGATTTCATTTAACATACTTCTGACAATTCGAGTGTATGTATTACGCTAACCCCAAAAATATATGCAGCCCAAAGAGAAGTTGTAACATAAGGCTGTGGAAACTTTCAAAGACGTATACGTACATATTCCTTTGAAAATTCTGCAAACTCCACACAGTGAAAAGTACATATATATGACTTGGAAATGTGGGGCACCATACCAATGATTCATTGTAAAATTCTGACTTACCTTTTTCTTCACAGATTCTTCTCTGGCTGAATGATGAGATGATGTCCCTTTCATCTATTATAAAAGCAATTGGAAAAGAAAAACAGCTTCTAAAATCACAGTAAAACTGTTTCTTTACAGGAATTTTCATAATAGGTGAGTAATGACTGTGGTTTAATAAAACTTCTGATCTGCTTGCAATGGTACATGTGTATCATACCACTATCCACTATGGCTCTTACTGACTCAGATGTGTATGTCATTTTCTGTGTTGTAAATTCTCCATGGTTGCTATATATTATAGCAGCTAGCATCTGAACTGTGTTGTTTGCCACTGGTTGCCCTTTGAAATCTATCGACAGTGACATCTAATGGTTTTATATATTATCACTCAGAATGAGCCTCCCTGTTCTTTTCCCAATTAGACACACATCCTCGTAAAGACAACAATGGTGCAAATATACACACAGATGTTGGGAAAGAATTCATGAGCAATTCTTTGCATGCTTTTCCAAATGGTTTTCATTAATATGTAATACCTTCCTGTTTAAGCCTTCATATTCTTTTAGTACTGGGGTATATTTAAATGTCTTTTAGGGAGACATTTCAAAATCTTATTGAGCCATTGCTAGCCTACCATTTACAGCCAAGGTCATTGAAAAAAACGTCCAATACCAACTTCAAGACCACATTGACAGACACAACCTCCTAGACCTACAACAACATGGATTCTGTCCAAACAATGGAGTGGAGACACTGCTAACCACTCTGATAAATACACTAATTCAAAGAATACAGCACATCAACCAAAGCTTCCTTAATGATCTTCTTAGACATTTCCTTGTCATTTGACACCGTGAACCACCATATCCTATTGCAACGTCTTCAATCAACTGGAATTCAAGGCACAGTCTTCAAATGGTTTACATCATATCTCACTGATTGTCACCAACAAATAAAGATCGACCAAAACACCTCCATCCCATACCAACAGACACAAGGAGTCCCCCAGGAATCTACCCTTCCTGCTCTACTATTCAACCTCTACCTTCAACCCCTCTGCACACTCATAAGAACACTTAACCTCAATATCCACATCTACACTGACGACATCATGATCTACGGAACAATCGACACAAACCAACCCTCACTCTCTATCCACCAGGAATGCTTCTTGAATGTATCCCACTGGTTAAAAGACAATAATCTTCAAATTAACTACAGCAAAATGGAGGCTCTCTTCATAACAAGAGACACCAACTTCACCCCCCAACAATAACCCTTAACAACATACCAATCCAAACCCAGAGCGAAGTCAGGTACCTTGGAATCATTTCAAAGCACGCATCAACAAGACTGCCTGGACTGTATACTACAAAGCAAAGACACTGCAATGCCTCTGACCTCTCCTCGATCCAACAGATTTCTGTTCTGTTCTGCAAGCTACCGTGATACCTCACATTGATTACTACAATGTTATCTACCAAGGCCTAGCAAAATCCACGCTCCTGCCCCTGCAAATTGCTCTCCACTCAAGCGCAAAGACCATATAAGCAGCAACAAGACTGGACCACATCATACCTATACTAAAGCTGCTCCACTGGCTCCCACTACAGAGTCGTATTAAATACAAAACAATCATTCTAACGCACAAAGCAATCCATTCTGATCCACCCACACACCTCCACATCCTACTCCAGACCTCCCTATTGCATGGATCAAGACGGACCTCCATGACTAACACCTTCATCATCCCACACACCAAAACCAAATTCAGCCAGCAAGCATGCAATCGTGCCTTCCAACTCTATGTATCATCGACATGGAACACCCTACCAGACCAGCTAAGGAATATCACAGACCTCACATTACTTTCAGAAAACATCTGAAGACACAACTATTCACAGAGCATTTCAGCGCCACCACACAACCTCTCCCCAGAAGAAAAACACTAAAAAGATGACCTCTGTAAATAGTCTGCATATATATATATAGCTATGACCCCATGAGTTATCGATTACATGTTGTACATTGTTTAAACACCTACTTTATTATTCTACCCATTGTTATAATGTACTTTCACTTAATATTCACTGTAAACCGCCTTGACCCGGTGAAAGGTGGTATATAAATACAGCTAAATAAATATATATAGGGTAGATGCAAAGTTGTTAGATGCCTTAGATGAATTTTCAGCCTTATGCTCCCCAAGATTTTAATCATTATCATCCCAATGCCACGTTTCTCACACAATCCTGCAAAAATGCATAGATACCACAGTTTTGAATATTAAACTTTGCTTTGCATGTTTGAGTGTGCCTGCTCTCCCTGCGGGTAAAACAACACACCTATAGCTCTTTGAGTTTATGTAGGTATCAGGATCTATTGTTTTTGCTGTGACTGCTGCTGCTTTTTGCTGCCACTCAGACCTCCTACCCTAAGTGTAGGGCTGGTCCAGCCATTAAGCAACCAGGTGGCAGCAGCTTCTGGGCGTGGGGGAGGGTGCAGCAACGAGCAGGACATTCACAGCTGAAAAATAGCTTCTTACAGCCAAAAGAGGCATAAGGCTTAAGGTTTACCTAGGGTGCCAACATCTTGAACAAACTCTGGGATCGGCCCTGCCTAAGTGACCATCTCGTCTTGCCAAATGCTCGAGTTGGCCCTGATTATATAGAGTAAGTTTATAAAAGGTCACCTATAAAAATCTCACAAGCTTCCTATTTGATGAAGGCAACATAGGCACCCACAGAATTATTCCCAGCAGCACGCAAATGCTCTTGCACAAATGTTCTAAGACAGGTGCAAATATGTGTGTCTTACTCTATGCTTCCTTGAGTGTACATTGCAAATCCACCCCTGCACTACCCAAACTAAATCCCTAGGAATTTCTGTTTCTATCGCATAAAAGTCAATGCTATCTTTCTCTGTGCCTATTTGTCGTATGTGTATACTCAAAATTCCAAAATAACTAATACTCTATAAATTGAAAATCTAGTATTAAATTGTCGCCGTGAGCTGAAACTATATTAATGAAAAAATTAATGTTGGAAGGACAGCCTTGAGGAAAGAGAAACCAACCTCTCGTGGCTTAACTTCCGTTTTACTCAGAAATTTTAAAGGCTCAAAAAGAGCATGAAAATGTAGGTAAAAAACACCATGTAACGGTGTGCCCTACACCCCCCTTAATAACATTGCTCCCAACAAAATTCAAAAATGTGAAGTGTCTTCAAAAATATCAGCAAACCAAGCGTATTCACACAAACAGCACACGTTCACAAGAACAGCACTTATCTGTCGCGGTCCATATGCGTGTAAACTCGTTGTGAATTAAAATTGCTTTTTCCAAATCCAGTCTGCAGTTGAAAACCGAAAAGGACACAGTACTGCGTTTCGGGCAAATAAATCTGAATGCCCTGTATCAACGTTATTCATGAAATTGCAAGCAGCATTTTGTGGCTTTCCCGATTCAGAAGACGCCAGCGCATGCTCATTGACGATCTAACCTTGATCTAACCTAATTGTGTATACTCAACACAATTTTATAATAGCTATTTCTGAAGATAAAACATGGTGAACATGCAGAAAATACTTTATAAAATTACCCCTATAAAGGAGGCAATTTTCAAAGTACCCGCATAGAATGCAGATACATTTTATCCCTATACTTTACTTAAGAAATACTTTGACACATCTACATCTTTTTTTTCAATTAAAAACATGCAGGTACTTTTGAAAATAGAAACATACACATATTGTTTCAGTTCTCACCAGCTTTTTACCTAGTAACAACCCCTCTCTCCCCAGTGCAGGTAAAAGTTAATGTGTTATTGAACTGAGCAAGTACTTTTACACACATGCAGATGGGTATTTTTCAGCCAGCTGGTTTATGCAGGCAACATGCTTGTTACCCAAAGCTGAGAATTTTCTTTTCTCCACTGATCTTCAGTTTTTTCGTCTCATCCTCAGTTAGGCAACAGTTTGTTCTTCTTTGAAAGCATGCTATTTCATTTTTAGGTTAATCAGAGGAGCATTCTCTGTTACAAATACAAAAGACCTGTATTCGCATATATATTTGTTTTATTTAGAGTGCTTTTTTTAAAAGGCCACCATACCCAAGGGAATATCTCGTTATTATCCTCTGTGTTATAACAAACTAGGTTTTTACTCCTGCTGCACTGGTTGGTGAAACCCGATTCCCAGGGAGGGGCTGATTTGGAGCATTGTACACCTGGCCTAACACTGGTCTTAGCCAGTTTTGCAGAAGCTGAGAAGCATCCATTAAGCTAAGAACAAACCTTTCTATCTTCTCTGCTGGCTTAAAACTATAAATTCTAACTGTTGATTTTGGGGGATATTACTATTATAGCTTTTAACTGTGGTTTTAGACCAAGCTTAGGGGCATTTAGACTGCTTTCCTTGTATAGACGTATATCAGATATCGGTGTGTGCCCACGGTTCAGGAGCAGCCTACTCGCCAGAGACACCTAGGTCCCTGCCCACCCAACCCCTCACCCCACCCACCCCAGGGGCTACATTGCCTTTATAGTGGTCAAATACGTGCCATCTACCCTTTCTTACTTGGGTTAAAAGTCCACATCTTCTTCATCCTTTCTTCTTCTTCTTCCTCTTCTGGGACTGCTTAACCAACATGTTGTGTATTCAGTGCAATAACTGTGGTACTTTCATTCCAAGACGAATCACTTGGAGCCTGAGAGCTTGTCCTATGTGCCTCAGGTCAGCTGCAATGCATGACGAACTGACTCGACTAAGGAAAGACCTAGCTGCCATGCATAAAGAAGTGACTCTACTGAGGGAGGAAATGGCTGCAATGAAATGCACCTTTTCTAGGATACAAACTGAAGAAAGTCCACCACCGCTCCCACAAAGAATCAAACACCCCAGGAACAAATGGATCACAGTGGGTTCTGGAAGATTGCGACCTGTAACACAGAGACATCCTATACATCAAGAGATAAACCTGCATAATGCCTTCTCTGCCTTGGCTAATGAGGATGCTCAATCCAAAGAAATTGAAGGGCCCTTAAATGAGCCAGACAATGCCCAATCTCCTGCTAAAGCACCACATATGAAGAAAACCTCACCAAACAGAAAACTACTACTACTTGAAGATTCCATCATCAGAGGCACCAACTTGGGAACACAGTTCAAAGGAGAGAAGATAGTCATGTGCCTACCAGGCTCGACAGCCAGCAGGAATACAAACCAAGTTGTTGAAGTACTTAACGCAAAAAGTGAACACTCCAAACTTGATGTGGTTATCCACTTGGGCACAAATGACCTGGCTAGAAACAGTGCCTCTACATTCCAAAAGGACTTCCAATCTCTGGGAGAGAAACTCAAGCCCATTGTTAACACTGTTGCGTTCTCAGAGGTTCTGCATGTTCTTGTTAAGGGGACAAAAAGGCTGCATCGCATTAACAGCTTTAATACATGGCTCCAGACCTGGTGCAAACAAGAAGGATTCAGATTTATTGGCGACTGGGGAAACAGATGGACCAACAAGAGACTATACTGTGCTGATGGACTACATCTCTCTGTCACATGGAAAAGAATCTTAAGTGAAAAATTCAGGCAGTATGTGGATATGCATTTAAACTAGGAAAAGGGGGTGTCAGATGTGGAAGGCCAAGACCTGCACGCCACCCCCTGCAAAAGCAGAATAACATCAGAAACAGCAACACTTTTAAACCACACATCAAAAACAAGTGGGAAGATGTGGGCAGAACAAAATCAATGCAAAATACACACAAGCCAGGTAAATGCTGGAAAGCAATGAGCACAAATGCTTGAAGCTTAGCCAGCAAAGTTTCGGACCTGGAATCCCTAATGTTGAAAATGGATCTGGACATTGTAGCCATTACAGAAACATGGTTTAATGAATCGCATGATTGGGCTATAGCCATAGCTGGCTATAATCTATTCAGAAGCGACAGAGAAAATGGAAAAGGTGGAGGAGTAGCCTTGTATATCAAAAGCAGCATTAAAGCTACTGAAATGCAGGGGACATGGGGAAAAGAGGAAGCGCTATGGATTGCGAGGAAAGAGGAGCTGGCACTGTCATCCATACTGCTGTAGTCTACAGACCTCCGACTCAAATTGAAGAGAGAGATAACGAATTGATTATAGATATTGTCAAGATAGCCACAAAGGGTGAAGCGATCATTTTGGGTGACTTTAATCTAACTGATGTGGATTGGATTGCTCCTTCTGCACATCTGGAAAGAAGCAAAAAAATTGTAGATGCTCTCCAAGGTGCATCACTTAGACAAATGGTCATGGAACCAACCAGGGAAAGCTCAACGCTGGATTTAGTGCTCACCAATGGTGATAGCATGTCGAATGTCTGCGTGAGTGCCCCTGTGAGCAACAACAATAATCACACGGTGTGGTTTGAGATAAAAGCCAAGGTCCAGGCCAAACATAGCAAGCGCAAAGTCCTAAACTTCAAAAACACTGACTTCAATGAAATGGCCGAGTACATAAAGGAGGAGATGACGGTGTGGAAGGAGATAAGGGAAGTGGAATTGCAATGGGCTAAACTAAAGGTGGCAATAAAAGGGGCAACAGATAAATATGTAAAAAAAGTAAATAAAACAAGAGGAGAAGGAATCCTATTTGGTTTTCCAAAGAAGTGGTTGCTCAAATAAAGGCAAAAACCACAGCTTTCACAAAATTCAAAAGCTTGCAAACAGAAGAACACAGAAATGAATAAAGGATCAAACTCAGAGTCAAAAAGAGAAATAAGGATAGCAAAATCAAAGGCAGAGGAAAAGATGGCTAAAGATGTTAAGGGTGGCGACAAAACTTTCTTCAGGTATATTCGGGAAAGGAAGAAGATCAGAGTTTGAACTGCGGGACTCAGAAGTGCTGGGAAAGGACTCGTGGAAAGTGACATAGAAAAAGCGAAATTGCTAAACAAATACTTCTGCTCTGTTTTTACTAAAGAAAATCCTGGAGATGGACCAGCTGTGACTCCCAAATATAAAAATGGGAATGAAGTAGATACCACACCATTCACAGAAGATGAGGTGTTGGAACAACTTGCTAAACTGAAAGTGGACAAAGCCATGGGACCGGATGGGATACATCCCAGGATACTGAAAGAGCTCAGAGAGGTTCTTGCAGGGCCGTTAAAGGATGTATTCAACAGATCCTTGGAAACAGGAGAGATTCCTCCGGACTGGAGAATGGCTGATGTTGTACCTCTACACAAAAGTGGTGACAGGGAAGAAGTGTCAAACTTCAGACCAGTGAGCCTTACCTCGGTGGCGGGAAAAGTAATGGAGGTGCTCCTGAAAGAGCGAATAGTGAACTTTCTCAAAACCAACAGGTTGCAAGATCCGAGGCAACATGGTTTTACTGAAGGACGGTCTTGCCAAACTAATCTGATTGAGTTCTTTGACTAGGTGACCAAGGAACTAGATCAGGGGCATGCGATGGATGTCATCTATCTGGATTTCAGCAAAGCCTTTGATACTGTTTCTCATAGGAGGCTTGTCAATAAACTCAGTAGCTTGGGGATGGGTCCCAAGATGGTAAACTGGATTAGAAATTGGTTGACTGACAGACGACAGAAGGTGATGGTACATGGAGCTCACTCGGATGAAAGGAAGGTGATTAGCGGGGTGCCCCAGGGTTCGGTCCTGCCTGGCACTGTTCATTGTATTTTTGAGTGATATTGCTGAAGGACTGAATGGAAGAGTCTGTCTGTTTGCAGATGACAAACAAATTTGCAATAGAGTGGACTCCCCCAAGGGAGTGGATTAACATGAGGAAGTATCTACAAAAGCTGGAAGAATGGTATAATGCTTGGCAATTACGATTTAATGCGAAAAGGTGCAGTGTCATGCACTTAGGTAGCAGAAATCCAAAGGAAATGTATGTGATAGGGCGCGAGGGGTTGGTGTGCATGGTTCAGGAAAAAGACCTTGGTGTGATTATCTCTGATGATCTCAAGGTGGCAAAACAGTGCGACAAGGCAGTGGCAAAAGCCAGGAGGATGTTGGGCTGCATACAAAGAGGAATTACCATCAGAAGGAAGAGGTACTTATGCCACTGTACAGGTCGCTGGTGAGGCCTCACTTGGAATACTGTGTTCAGTTTTGGAGACCATATCTTGCAAAAGATGTAAAAAGACTGGAAACTGTTCAGAGGAAGGCGACCAAAATGATTTGGAACCTGCGTAAGAAACCTTATGAGAAGAGACTTGAAGACCTAAATATGTACACTTTGGAGGAGAGGAGGGATAGGGGAGATATGAGTCAGACCTTTAAATACTTAGAGGAACGATGAACAAACAAACCTTTTCCAAAGAGACAAGGAAGCTGCAAAACTAGAGGGCATAACATGAAGCTGCAAGGTGGAAAATTGAAAGGCGATATCAGGAAATATTTTTTCACTGAAAGGGTGGTGGATGCTTGGAATGCTCTGTCGACGGAAGTGGTGGGGGCAACATGGTGATGGAATTCAAAACAGTGTGGGACAAGCACAGCGGATCCCTTTACAGCAACAGGATAAAAACAAAATAAACGGAACCATCTAACTTCTCAACAAATAGGGGTGTCCTACATGGAGCTGTGGGCCCACCCCTAAACAAAGACATGGGGAGGGGTGCCTGCACAGAGCGACAGGTGCACCTACTCTTGCCGTATTGCTGGGCAGACTGGATGGACCATGCTGGTCTTTATCTGCCGTCATTTACTATGTTACTATATACAGATCTGCATGATACCTGAAATTTACATATAATGAAAAATTGTACATTTTGCATGTCAGAAATAACTAGCACCACAAAGTTGCCTTATGTTCTTATCTGTAATCTTTCAGTTGCTTCTGGGAATGTTCTAGCTTGGCTCCTCACAAAGGAAACATATCACAGATCAGATGTTTGCAAAGCAACATCCTCACTGTGGGAAAACAAGGAGAAAGAAAGCAAATGAATATTTAATCTGATAGAATTTCAACAACAACAAAAAAGAGTTAATTGAAACCAATGGAAGCTCAGTTTCCTGCTTGACACAGAGAGAGCAGAAGGCAAAGTGCATGTCACCTTCTGGTAATTCCTGCTGGCTCACTGATTACACTATGGCAGTGTACTGTTAAGAGAAAGCTCTGTATAAGAAGGGCATTAAATTATTGGAAAAGCTATTAAAACAGACGATAAATAGGCTTCTGTAATCCAATAACTTGCAGGTTATGAGCATGATTTTACTAGAGGCAGGCCTTGTCAGACGAATGTGATTACTTTGACTAGTTGACTAGAGAGTTGGACCAAGAGAGAGTGTTAGATGTGGTGTAATTGGATTTCAGCAAAGCCTTTCATGTTGTTCTGCACAGGCAACTTACAAATAAACAGAGCAGCCTGGGGATGGACCCTAGAAACTAGTTGAGTGACATAACAAAGGGTACTAGTAAATGTAGTGCACTCCGAGGATAAGGACATCCATCAGTGGTGTGCCACTGGGATCTGTTCTCGGCCTGACTATTTTTAACATTTTTGTAAGTGACATTGTAGAGAGGTAATCTGGTAATCTTTGTCTCTTTGCAGATGATACCAAAATCTGCAATAGGGTACACAACCAGAAAGACGTAGATAACATGACGGGGAATGAGATCTAGCAAAGCTTTAAGAATGTCAAGAATTTTGCAGCTGAGATTTAATGCTAAAAAATGAAGGGTCCTGCATTTGGGCTGCAAAAATCCAAGGGAGTGGGGTACAGTATATGGGATGAGGTACTTCTGTTCACAAAAGAAGAGCGGGACCTAGAGGTGATCGTTTCCGATGATCTACAGTGGCCAGACAGGTAGAAACATAGAAACATGACTGTAGAAAAAGACCACATGGCCTACCTAATCTGCCCTTCCATATCAAATACTACAATACTCCCCTTTTTTCTTTTAGAGATCCTCTATGTTTGTCCCATGCTTTTTTTAATTCAGATACTGTCCTCATCTCTACCACCTCCACTGGGAGACTATTCCATGCATCCACCACCTTTTCTGTAAAGAAATATTTCCGCATATTACTCCTGAGTCTATCCCCTTTCACCCTCATCCTATGTCCCCTCATAGCAGAGCTTGCTTTCAATCGAAAGAGGCTCTCCTGTGCACTTAGAAAAGGCAATGGCAAAAGTCAGAAGGATGTTTAGGTGCATATGGAGAGGAATGGCCAGCAGGAAGAAGGAGGTGATTGTATAAGTCTTTAGTGAGATTTCATTTGGAGTACTGTGTACAATTCTGGAGGTTGCACCTTCAAAAGGATATAAACAGGATGGAATTGGTGCAGAGGACAGTTACTAAAATCATCAGTGGTCTTTGTCATCAAAATTATGGGGACAGACTAAAAGATTTTATTATGCATACTTTGGAAAAAAGGGGGAGAGGGACAGACATGATAGAGATGTTTAAATACCTCATGGCATAAATGCATAGGAGGAGAGCCTCTTTTAATTGAAAGCTCTGGAATGAGGGGGCATAGGATGAAGGTGAAAGGGAATAGAATCAGGAGTAATTTGAAGACTTTGGGGGGTTTTTTGTTTTTGGGTTTGTTTTTTTTTACAGAAAGCGTGGTGAATGTAGCAATGAGGACTGTATCTGAATTCAAGAAAGTACAGCATAAACACAGAGGATCTCTAAGGGAAAAGAAGGGATTATAAAGATTAGTAGTCAGTATGACTGGCCAAGGGCCGGCCCGCCATGCTACCCAGCCTACAGTGCTCCCCCTCCAGTATCCATCCTCTCAGTTGTGAGTGGTGAGTGGCATGATGATCCCTTCTATCTTTGACTCTGTGGCAGTCCTTAAACAGTCGCATGTCTGCGCGCGCCCGCAACCTGCCACTTCTGCTCCCTCCGATACAACCTTCTGTTGGAGGGCCAGGGGTGCCAGCCTATGATTGTGTGCATGTGTGCAGATACCTTAAGGCCCTCCATGACAATGTTTCGAAGAAGGAAGGTATCGCCATGACACCCACCAGGGTTTGCCCCCCTAGGTGACTGTCTAGTTCGCCTAATAGATGGGGTGGCCCTGGATGGGCAGCTGGATAAAACATATGATCTTTATCTGCTGTCGTGTTCCTCTGTTTCTCTGTTTCTAATATACAAAATATTTGAAAAAACATAAAATTAAAATTAACATTTAGCATGTAATAATGAGTGTTCATGGTGTTATCATGTGCTAAGTGTTAGTAAGTAGGGGCCTTCATGACTCAGATGCTATTTTCTGCTTGTGTATTTGTAACAGAAGCTAAATACTACAGAAGCAGCAGCAGCAGTCATCAGGAAGGAAAACTGATAAGGTCCTTCCATAGCCGCATGCACCAACAGGTGAGCTATATGTTAGTATCCTCACGTACTGAAGGTCAAAGAAACTACCAGTGAGAGAACTTGCTGTTGCTGCTGATCTCCTTGTGCCTTTCGTTCCAGATGAAATTCATTCGTTCAGTTTCCAGGGCAACTGGCATGAAGAACTACCCTCCCAACTGGGGTCTGCAGGGAGTGAGAAACTGTCAGAGCTGTCATTTCGTATTAGGACCCAAGCATTATGAATGAGATTGCCAACAGCTGGTACTGCAGAACGGACAACACTAATCTGGCTTGCACTCGATGATGGCCTCTTTTGCACCAATTTTTCTTGCCTTTTTTACTTTTTGAGTAGAGTGTCTGTTGTGTTAATTTTTTTTCCGTGTATTCAAATGTATTAACAAATAAACAAAACAACAATATATGGTGCTGTCTCTTGACTAATTTTTGGGAACCAACACTCCTTTCCTTGGGTATATGAGGAACTGCCAAGTTGAAAGCATTGAGAGCTTTTTTTTCAGTTACAGAATACATTTAGCATGCCCAGCATGTTTTTTAATCCCATCCCTGAAGGGCCATCTCACAGCATGGAAAGAGTCTTATCTTCAATTTTAGTTTTCATTCATCTCAACTGCTACTGAATGGCAGTAGGTTGTTAACAATTTGCAGTCCCTTCCAACCATAGCTAGATCTGAACTGATGATACAGAGACTGTGTATCTAAATGCCAATCTGCTGAGGCATCTAGTATCTAAACTCCACTGTCGTTCTAATTAAAGGCCAGTAGGAACATGAAATGTTTGACTGTTATTTGAAAGCACTAAGGTAAGCTAATCAAAAGACTGCATACAAAGAGGACAGCAATGCTTCCCACACAGCAGGAGGAAAACATTTTAGTCTGTAACAATGATCTATTCACTGCTAGAAGACAAGGATGTGTTTTGGTAACTTACAACATTTTCTACAGAGAAAGCTGGGGCTTTCGTACAAAACAGCAGCCTTTCAGGTTGGGCTAAAAAATCTGTCAAATAATTGTAACATATTTACTTTGGTGAACTGCAGACAGCGGCCTATTCATGTAGGCAGAAATACAAACCAACAGGTCGATGCAGAAACCCTGTGCTAGAGCCCAGTGCGTAAAGCTTTAGCGCAGGGTTTCATAGTGCAACTTTAACGCTGACTCTGCACTGGAATGCAATATGCAAATTATGCAGCGTGCAAAAAGTCAGCGTTAAACTGGGAGAGCATGGTCATGAGAGAAACAGGGTCATCTGAAGTAAAGTTTGACACTTCAACTCAGATGACCAAGGTATCAGCGAAACCCCTCGATGCCATCATCATACTGTTTGGGGTCCGGTGCTCACTCCAGACACTGACCTCCTGACAGAAATAAAGTCCCCAGTGATTCAGCAGCCCCGATCCGCCCGATAAAAACTTCCCTGGTGGCTCAGCGACCACAATCCTACCCACCCAATGAAAAAAAATCCCAGTGGCCTTATTCGCCCCTCCCAGTACCTTTATTCTGGAGCGTGAGCACTGCCCACACGCTCTCGCCCTTAATCCACCATCTTGAAAAGCATCAGAAAATGCCGAGCTAAGTTTTTCTGCATCAGCCCACAAGTTACAATTCGTGCATGTGACAGTACATGAGAGCAATGGCATAGCTCAACTGTCTGTGTGTGCAGTTCCCGAAGGATCTTATCAAATTTCCTTCTGAAATGCTTCTGCTAAGAAACTAAAGAGTCTATACACAACAACTGAATTTGAGAAAAAAAGGTATGAATTAAGAATACTTTTCTAATCATACATTCAAAATTTTTATTTTGATATAAAAATACTGAGTTTGGGAGGTTTGTGTCCTTAAATTCAAAGCATTAATACATGTGCACAAACATGTACTGATGTTTGTTCAATGTATTAATGGAGTGAAGACATAGCCTTATGGTTAGAACAGTGGGTTGAGAACCAAGGAAGCCAGGGTTCCAATCCCACTGTCCCTCCTTGTGATCTTGGGAAAGTCACTTAACCCTCCATTACCTCAGGTACAAACCGTAAGCCCTCTGAGGACTGGAAAATACCTACTCTACCTGAATATAATTCACCTTGAAATTCTGAGAAAGATGTGAACAAAATTCAACTAAGTATCCAATACCCTGCATACTGTGGGATTGGGAGGAAGAGAGGCCAGTAAAGCACAGTTACTTACTTGTAACAGGTAATCTCTGGGAACAGCAGGAATAAGTCTTCACATATGGGTACGTCGGTACCGACGGAGCCTGCGCGGGAACGCTCCCCAGCGTCCAAAAAGAAAGCTTTTGGGAGCATCCCACGCGCATGCGTGCTGCCTTCCCGCCCATTTACTTCCCTCTCATCAGCTGGGTTTGTAGCTGAGACCGAAGGAGGGAAGTAGACAAATTAGAGAGAAAAAAGAGAGAGAGAGAGAGAGAGAAAACAACTCCTAGGGGAGGAGGGTGGGTTGTGAAGACTTATTCCTGCTGTTCCCAGAGATCACCTGTTACAGGTAAGTAACTGTGCTATCTCCAGGAACAAGCAGGAATGAGTCTTCACATATGGGGACTCCCAAGCTAAGATGCCTGGAGGAGGCCCCAGCATGTTGAAAATCTAAAGATGGGCCATGCTTATCCCTCAAAATCTCAGGCATCCAAGGGATGGAGGGTAGGAGTTGAACTAGAAAATAATAAAAGAGGTGCTGTGGAACAGCTTGACTAAACAAGGTATCCAGAGGGAAGTCCTTGTGTAAATCATAAATATTAGAAAAATATTGAGTCCCAATTTTCTAATGTGGATCTCACTCAAAAATATTGCAAAAATACTTGTTGAGGGTAATATGGATCTGTGGTTGAGAGCCAGTACATTAACCTCAAAGAAATTCCCTCAATGTGAAGTAGAGGGAAAAAAATAAATTTTTGCAGTACAGGAAGAGATAAGCCCTCATGGCCAGAACTAACCCCAGAAGAAGTACTGGGGGAGTTCAATGAGGTTGGACTTTTAAGAAATAGCTAAAGCTTCTGTAAAGTCCAAAAAATTGAACTTCTTGTCCTTAGAGCAGAATAAGGTCCTAGGAAAGAGTGGAGATAATCTGACTGGTTTGGATGAAAAGGCAGAAATACCCTTTGCAGAAAAAAGGGGATAGGTCTTTAAGACCCCCTTTATTCCAATGAAAGACAAAGACATTTGTATTAGGCGTTGAGCCTCCAACTTCTTGAAGATCTTTCAAAGTCAGATGTTGTATAGAGATTGACGCAATAACAAGAAGGATTAAGACCTACTTGAGAATATTGATGGAGAATCTCTGTCTGGTTAAATATGGAAGAATTATAGAGAAGGTTTCGTGAAAACTGGTATTATGTTCTTCACTTAAAGGGATAGGACTAGACTTCTTGAAAAGATCTAGCCCCTGAAATAACCAGGTCTCGAGACGTACGTGAATGAGTGCAGAGGAGATCCTTAGTCTTAAAACAGCAAGTCTGGATACGTTTTCACGTGATCTAAACCCTGATTACCTTTTCTTAAAAGGAAATTTTAAGGAATATGGTAAGAGTAGGAAAAAACCAGTCATGTAGGAGCAGGACTGGCAGAGTCTACCAGCTGAAGCCCTTGTTAACTATTTGGCCGCTACCTATTAGGAGTAGCTCTGAGGCTCTCTGGCAAAGGCCCACAGTTGCAGAGCTTTGTTGTAGAATTGCAGAGAGCATGTTGTAGGTTGCTTAGATCTGGCTGTTGAATTGCCAGTGTGCAACCTAATCTATTCTGTTGAAGTCAAAGAGAATTGAAGGTGGCTAAGAATAGTAGACAGGCCTGATGCCTGCAACAATAAACAGTCCAAATGAGTTCTGGACCTCTTTTGGAATTATCTGTTATTAAGGCAGCATAAAAAGTTAGGTCCTATAGATTGGAGAGGACCGACAGACACAATTTGGAGTAGTGATACCCAACTTCTGTCCGAAAAGCTGCCTTAAAAAGATATCTGAGAAGATGAACCGCAAAGGGGGAGAAAACTCTGTATGGAAACTAGTTACTGGAGTAGGTATTGAAGAAAATCCTATGGCTTAGAGAATAAGCCCTCCAGTTGATTAGTAGTACTCTTAGAGACTGAATGTCTGGGCTAAGAGGGATAGAAAGTAATACAGAGTTGAGAAGACTTACAATTTGGTAAGTCCTTGAAGAGATAGGGTCCCCTTGCAGTTGAAGTATGAGATATCCTCGTACAGTCAACTGACAAGGTGAAGGGTATAGCTCACCCTGTTGTTAGTTGTTAGGCCTCCTTTTGTTTTAAAAGGATGAACCTGTTATTTCTGGGGTATGATAGTCCTTAATAGCTCTTAGAGCTAGAAGGATAGACTTCTCTTGTAGCAAGAGATTCATGCCCAGAGTCAAGGATTGAGTCAATGTATGACTGATATCTCAGCATGGATGAGATGAATTTTAGATGCTTCTGTTGAAAAGAAGTAGGCTCAAAAGTTCTAAACCTCACACAGAAAAAGTGAATAAAATATCAGAAACCCTGCGATTGCTGGGTTTGCTGAGCCTGTTGAGGTTTTGATTCTCTTAGCCTGGTGTGATGTTGCCCATCTTTGGAAACATCTGCATAATGGGTAGAAGATGGATAAAACTTTTTTCCCCTAAGGGAATAAAGCTTTTTAGGAGATTTAGGTTTTGACAATCCTCTGAAAGCAACAGCATCAGTGCTTAACTGATTAGCTTGAAATAAAGCCTCCTTGTTGAAGAGATTTTCACCAGTACAAGGAGTATTTCCCAGCCTTTCCTGAACCCAATCTGTCCAAGTCTGAAGCTTGGAGCCAGGCTATGCGTCGTGCTCCTATGGCTATAGCAGAAGTTCTGCTAATAGACTCAAAACAGTCCAGGGAAGCACGATTAAGGAACCTAGAAATATTTTGAGTATGACTGACTAATAAGAAATAGTCTGCTCTTTTATGCTCTGGAAGAAAAGGGTTCAAAACCTTTAAGTTCTTTGTGACCTCTTCAAGAGATAATCCCATATAGAAAATATATGAGATAATTCTTGCTGAAAGCATGGATGCCTGGAAGCATCGATGTCCAAAGGCATCTAAAGTCCTAGACTCATGACCTGGCGGATAAGAAGAGTGCTTCTTTGCACTCTTAATACGCCTCATTGCTGATTCTACAACAATAGAATGATGAGGAAGTTGAGTCTTTTGAAAACCTGGAGAAGGTGGCACCTTGTACATAGTGTCAAGTGTCTTAGAATGTGGGGATACCATTAAAGGAGTTTCCCACATTCTTAATAGTAGATCTTGTAAGATCTGATTCAAAGGAAGCATGATCACCTCCTTTGGAATCCAGGGGAATTGCAGTGTGTCTGAATCCCCCGGTAGGGATTCTTTACCAGGTATAGAAATGGCAAGTAACTTTGCCATATCAAGCAGAAAAGCTTGAAAAGAAATCTCCCCCGAGGAGGACCCTCTAAAATGAGGGGTAAAGGCTAGACTTGTTGAAAAATCAGCCTTGGTACCGATGGATTCATCCCAGTCATTGGAATCGGAAGACTTGAAGGATGAAGCATCGGATTTTCTTTAAAGCGATGTCCTCGGTACCGCCCGAGGTCGGTACCGAGACGAGTTGGTACCGAATCCTCCATGCTAGAGATGGATTCCAGGCTCGGCATTGAAGGAAGCGAGTCTGTTGAAGCAAGCATGGACGGTACTGACACCGATGCCGATGTCGATACCGGTACCAGTACCGATACCGATACTCGAGGAACGGTCTGCAGCAAGTCTAGCGGTACTGAAGTAACCGAGAGTGCTAGACTACATTCATCAGTGAGGAGTGTTTCATCCATCACCATAGCCGATGCCGGGGTGTCGGTACCGCTCGAAGCGGCCACAACCACCGAGCATGGCCCAGGTGTGTTCATCAAGGTAAGAACCCCGGGAAGAACCTGGAGCTCCGTTAATGCTTTGGAGCCCGAAGTCTCCCGCTGGGGCTTTATTGCCAAAATGTCCTCGAGGGCAAGGCCGGAGCCATCTCGATGCTGAGAAGGAGATCTACCACTCGAGGACAGGCTAGTCTTTACAGACTTTTGTTTGGTTACCTGATCCTGTGAAGAAGAAGATATTCTAGCTGGTGACATCGAGTGCGATGTGAACCGGGTATCGAGTTGTGCTCGATCCTGAAGACTTCTTCTGTTTGAGCTCCAGCAGGAGAGACACTCCAGAGGGCAATGGTCAGGACCTAAACATTTTAGACACCAAGTATGAGTGTCTGAAAATATTTCTGTACCGCCACACTTTGAGCATTTCTTAAGGATAGTGGCTGGCTTTTCCATAATGGAAGGATAGAGGCCTAGTGGCCTAGAAACCGTCAGGCACTAAACAGGAAAAAATTTCTAAGAAAAGAAGAAATTCTTCAGTAAAAAGAAAGAAAAGCACCGGCGGTACCGGTGGCGTCGAGGGAAGGCAGACGCTACCACAAAAAACTAAGAATAAAAATAAGAATTTTCTGCGGTGACAGGAGTACGTCCTGCCGGCTCCGTGGAAAACGGAAAACTGATGAGAGGGAAGTAAATGGGCGGGAAGGCAGCGCGCATGCACGTGGGATGCTCCCAAAAGCTTTCTTTTTGGATGCTGGGGAGCGTTCCTGCACAGGCTCCGTCGGTACCGACGTACCCATATGTGAAGACTCATTCCTGCTTGTTCCTGGAGATATAGAGGTACAAATACAATCCAAGTTACTGTTGTAGACTAAAGTTTAGCCAATACTGATTCTAAGAAAAAGAGAAGCTTCTGTAATAAGAGGGATGGGGAATAGGCAGCACCTACTAACTTGCTACACTGAATAAGATAGGTTGCGCAAAAGGTATATGAAGATAAAAGATTTTATTCTATAAAACCAAGTGGTAAAGTAGATGCATAGAAAAAAAATCAGAGTAATTTTTAGAGTTTTCATGTTTTATAAACATGGAAGACACAGCAATCCTTCTTTGATAAGTATATAAGCACATAAGAAATGCCGTACTGGGTCATACCAAGGTCCATCAAGCCCAGTATCCTGTTTCCAACAGTGGCTAATCCAGGCCACAAGTATCTGGCAGGTTCCCAAAGAGGCAAACAGGTTCCACAATGCTTGTCCTGGGGCAAGCAGTGGATTTCCCAGGTCCTCTTTAATAATGGTTTTTGGACCTTTCCTCCAGGAACTTGTCCAAACCTTTTTTAAATGGAAAGCAGGAGAGGAGGCCTTCCACAACAAACAGGTAAGGAGAAAAACCAGCAGAGGGCAAAAGCCATGGCCAAACATTTAAATAAAAACAGTTTGGCCGTGGTTTTTGCCCTCTGCTGGTTTTTCTCCAAACCTTTTTTAAACCCAACACTAACAGCTTTCATAAGAACATAAGATATGCCATCCTGGGTCAGACCAAGGTCCATCAAGTCCAGTATCCAGTTTCCAACAGTGGCTAATCTAGGTCACAAGTGCCTAGCAGTTTCCCCAAAATACACAGGTTCCACAATGTTTATATTGGAGCAAGCAGTGGATTTCCTGGGTCCCCTCCCCTTTAATATTGGTTTATGGACCTTTCTTTCAGGAACTTGTCCAAACCTTTTTTAAACCCAGCTACACTTACAGCTTCTACTACATCCTCCGGTAATGAATTCCAGAGTTTGATTACGCGTTGAGTGAAAAAATATTTTCTCTTATTAGTCTTAAATGGATTGAATTGTAGCTTCATTGTGTGTCCTCTAGTCTTTCTACTTTTTGATGGTGTAAACAACTGATCTATGTTTACCCGTTCTACTCCATACCCTTTACCATTTTTGCTGCTCTTCTTTGTACCTTTTTTAATTCAGCTATATCCTTTTTAAGATATGGCAACCGGAACTACACACAATGTTCAAGGAGCTGACGCACCATGGAACAACAGAGGCATTATAATATCCTTTGTTTATTCTCCATTCCTTTCCTTATGATTCCTAGCATTCTATTTGCTTTCTTGGCTCACGCTGCAAATGGGCGGAGGATTTCAATGTATTATCCATGATGATGCCTAAATCCTTTTCCTGGGTGGTGGTTTCTAAGGTGGGTGCATAACTTTGCACTTGTCCATATTAAATTTAATCTGCCATTTGGTCATCCAGTCTTCCAATTTTTCAAGGTCCTCTTGCAATTTTTCACAATCCTCTTATGTTTTAACAAGTTTGAATAATTTTGTGTCATCTGCAAATTTGATCACCTCACTCATTATTCCTATTCCAGGTCATTTATGAATACGTTAAAATGCAGCGGGACCAGCACTAATTCCTGGGGTACTCCACTATTCACCTTTCTCCATTGAGAAAATTGGCCATTTAGCCCTTCTTTCTGCTATCTTTTAACCAGTTCCTGATCCACAATACCACACTGCCTCCAATCCCATGACTTTTTAATTTTGCCAAGTGTCTCTCATGAGGGACCTTGTAAAAGACTTTCTGAAAATCCATATACACTATATCAACCAGTTCACCTATATCTACCTGTTAATTCACACCTTTAAAAAAATATATAACAGATTAGTAAGACAAGACTTTCCCTGGCTAAATCCATGTTGGCTTTCTCCCAATTAAACCATGGCTATCTACATGTTCAGTAATTTTATTCTTTATAATTGTTTCTACCATTTTGCCTGGTACTGACATCAGGCTCACAGGTCTGTAGTTTCCTGGATCACCCCTAGAACCCTTTTTAAAAATTGGAGTTACATTGGCCACTCTCCAATCCTCAGGTACTACAGATGATTTTAATGATAGTTCACAGATTACTAATAGTAGGTCTGCAATCTCATATTTCAATTCTTTCAACATCATTGGATGTATACCATCTGGTCCAGGTGATTTGCTGCTCTTCACTTTATCAAACAGTTGTAATACATCGTCCCAGTATATCAGTATTTCTTTCAATTCTTCAACTAAATCACCTTTGTATAGCATTTCAGGCATGGGTATCTTGCCTACATCATCTTCAGCAAAGACCGAAGCAAATAATTCATTCAGTAATGAACAAAGCAAAGAATTCATTCAGTAAAGAGCAAAGCAAAGAATGAATTGTGTCTCTCTGCTATGGCCTTGTCTTCCGTGAGCGCTTTTTTTACCCCTCTGTCATCCAGTGGTCCAACTGAGTTTCTCTCAGGTTTTTAGCTACAGATGTACTTGAAAAAGTTTTTATGATGTGTTTTTGCTTCCACAGGAAGCGTCTTTTCAAACTCTCTCTTTGCCTGTCTTATCAATGACTTGCATGTAGCTTGCCACTGCTTATGTTGTTTCCGGTGTTCATCATTAGGCTCCTTTTTCCATTTCCTGAAGAATGCTTTTTTGGCAACAGCCGCCTCTCTGACTTTGCCTTTAAACTAGACACAATCTCTCCTCAGCAGCCCTCAAAAAATCATCCCATGGTCCAGGGAAGACAAAATGCTTTTGATGATACTATCCACAAAGCCATGCATTCATCTCCAGAATGCAAGCTTCTCTGCCTTAGCTTGTACCCTTGTAAGGAAGGACTGAAATCACCATCTTCCCACCTGTCTGCTTCACCTTCTCTTCTAGAGCCACAAGTTATTTTTGATACATTCTAGAGGACACCCAGCAATATCATTTATGTTACCCAATGCTGTTCATCCATGTTAACAGTCACTAGGCTTGACAAGCCTTGGCAAGCCATCCCTAGCAACTGATATCTGGGCACTAAGCAAACAGTATACCTCCCAGGACATCATGTCTAGTTGGCAGATGGATGCCTCTGTACCCATCTGAACAGAGTCATCAACCACCACTACCATTTGCCTCCCAGTGGTGGCTGATCCTGCAGTCTTGGGGATTTAGGTGACAGTTCCTTCTGCTCCTGGGATGTTTTGCCTCTTCCACTTCCAGTGCTGCATATCATTTCTTCACTTTGAGGGAAAGTGGAGTTAGTGTGTCGATTCTGCTGGCTCTGGTGATTTGGATTTAGTCCAAGCATTTTTCAGGTGAGTTACATTCAAATACAGTATTTTCCTGTCCCTGAAGGGCTTATAATCTAAGTTTGTAACAGAGGCAATAGCGGATCAAGTGACTTGCCCAAATTCTATGGAGTGTCAGTAGGATTCAAAACCATCTTCCCTCGTTTTTGAGCCCGCTGCTCTAGCCATAAAGCTACTCCTCTGCTGCACTCCAACCTTTAGGCAATCTGTGTTCAGCTGTCATCTTTACAGCGCTGTGTACACCTTGTAGCACTATACAAATGATCAGTAGTAGTAGTATAGTTTCTTCTTCTCCACTGCTGGAGATCTGAATCACCTCAAGAAGCATTTCATCAATATAGTCTTCATTGTCATGGATTCTTCCCAGCTTTGCCATCTCCTCTCTAATTTTCTCCACTGACAAGTTCCTCCTGCAGGCATCTTACATGCTGAACCGGAACCCTTATCTTCGATCAGACTATCTGTAATGGCGACAAAATTACTTCCAGCCGTATTTCTGCTGGAGAGCTTTGGTACCTGCTGAAAAAATGAGATAAAAGCCCCTATCTTTTCTTCAGCTGTCCTTTAAGACAAACAACTGGCTTCTTTTATGTGAAATCTAAAACCTCTGATCTAACCCCCCATGTTTAGTGTTGCCTGTCTGCAATAGTATATCCTATACAAAATGTGTTTGTGTATCTGAGGTGTGTAGTCTAGTGTGCTCTCAAAGATTTAATAAGACATTAACAATTGAAGCCCTTTCAAATTTACTTAGTGCACTCTTTACACAAACAAAAATTAATCTAATTACTCGCCTATTTTTCCTTTCCAGAAAAAAAAGATCTAATCCAACCCCTTAATTGGTGAGTTAGTCTATCTAGCAAGATTAAGCAGTGGGATGGGTGGAAGCTGGGATAGGTAGGAGGGAACTAACACCTCACTAGTGCATGGATGTCAAACAGTATTAATTGCTCTCTCCCCTCATTGATTTTCCAGGAACCAACATAGAGAAAACAAAAACCCATGTAACAAAAAACAAACAAAAAAGACTTCTTTAAAAATTAGAAATACCCTTCTTTAAAAAGGTACAAACTAACCCAGTAGATTAACCAGTAATATAAAAAATACAACAAAAAAATCTAAAGATATCAGGCACAGCACTTACTGTAAAAGCCATAAAATTAACTTTACTTGAAATGAGCCCCTTCAAGAAAGACATGACATGTCATTCATGTTTTCAAATAGGAAGTAACTTAACGGCTATCCCTAGTTGGTGTCACACACATTATCCCCAATATTACAGTATAAGAAAGTATTTTTCACAGCCTCCTCAAAGGCTCATGCCACTTACTAATACTGAAGCTTTATGATATACCAGCACTGATAAAAGTGGTGAAGCAACAAATCCAAACTACTCACTGGTAACAGATATTTTCAGATTAAAGGAATGCCTACAAGAACGTAACACTGGGATCAGCATGCACATCTGCTACAGAAGCACCTGATCAAGTGATCAGAAGCATTCCAAGGAGGAGGTTGGAATACTGCTGGAGATTAGGAGTGAGCAAAGGAGCGGGTGGTTTTCTTCCTAGTTCCCTATTAGTATTTAGTAGATATCAGAACAGACATTCAGCATCCTTGGGATAGCATATGCTGCAGGCTGGGGACAAGTGGAGTGCAGGTCACCTTGGAGGACTGTGCACATAAAAGGATGGGAGATGGAGGAGAGCAAAGAATCCTGGTTCGCCCTGAAAGCAGTATGCATTACTTAACTGTGCTATTCCCCAACTGAGCAGCCCAATGCATGGCAACGTGAGTTCCACTGACATAAAGTTTAAGCTGTTGAAAAACTATTCTAAGTCACAAGTGGAGTGATATTTTGAAGATTTTATTTACAGACTTCAATTCTTGCACACTCTGAGGCACATGGTGCCTTGACTGTAGTTTATTAGGGGTTGAGGCTCATAAGACAATACAGTAAACCATCTAGGGCAAATCAGTAAATATTAACTAGTGAGTAAATCGGTTAGTTTCCATGTGAAATCATCTGCACAACTGTAATCAGGATTGAAATCTTTTGGAAGTACTTTATATTAGGTCCCGATACTAGAAGAGCAGCAGGTCAGAATTGAAGTGCATAAGCTAGCCGGCATAAGAAAATCTATTGAAAAGCTGGGCGACATAGCTCGATTTATTCAAAATCTGATGATCTTTGCATTAAAATATCGCCCTTTTCTCATCACAGTCATTTAAATTTCTGCAGTTAAGGTATTGTGTACTGGAAAGGCAAACCTAAACTTCAACTTCTAAATGATGTCTGAAACATTCATAAGAGATGTACGAGTATATTACTTTTATAACAGGGTTTGCAACGTCAAGTTTCTAGTAGTAGTTTCTTGAAAAGACTGCTAATTGCTGCCAGGGTACTTAGCATGCCTGAGGAAAGGATCTCTCTCTCTCGGATATAAAGTGGACCCAGGTTTGAAGGAGGTCAGGAAATTTGAACCTGCAGCATTAATACAGTTTCTTTACTTTACTGCACATAGTGTAGGCGGGCTTACAGAAACGGACTACTACTATTTAGAAGGACTTGAAGCTTGACCAGGGCTTTCAGCTGTTTTCAGCATTAGCTTCCTGTGACTACTGGCAGTACGATGCTTTCTAAGCTGAAGCTGAGGGATGCATTGCTAATCAACAGGAAAGGTTTATGATTTCAGGATTTAACTAATAAGCACTGATAAAATATCCCCAATACTAAAAAGATGCTTATTGGATAAACACCAGAAAAAAAAAACATTTTTCTTATACTTTTTCATCCTTCACCTTGCCTGCCTTGGATCCTTCACTCGGTTTTTGTGCCTTTTCCATGCTGATGACTACTCAAGCTGCACAAATGCATCTCTTCTGGCTGAATCAAAACTATACCCAGCAACAGTACCTGCACATGAAGTACTTCTAAACACTGCTCTTTTTGTACTTTTGAACCCTAACTAGCTAGAAAATAAGCACCTAAATGTATAATTTGTAAACACTGAAAAATAATTCACGATTTTCAGAAGATCTACTCACAGGGTGGCTTGGAGTCCAATTAAAATGAATAAAGTTTGTCTAACAGCTTCTAAATGTGAGTATGATATGGATACTATCTATTAATTCATTCTCTTGGGAAAATAAATATTTATATTTATTTATATTATATTTATATATATATAATTTATATTATATATATTTATTTATTTATAGAGATTTTTTACTATGCTTCACTCAATCTATACAGTACACCAATGTATGACATGTCCACGGCCAATGGGCTTTCCAGGATATTGCTTATGGTTTATTAAAATTTGATATACCGCCATGCAAATATATCAAAGCAGTTTACAAATACAAATAAAATCAGAGAGTAGAAAGAACTCCATTAAAATTAAGTACTAAAAGATAGCTAACACAAATAAAATCAGAGAGTAGAAAAGAACTCCATTAAAATTAAGTACTAAGAGATAGCTAACACAAAGAAGACAGCTGAGAATTAGGGAAAAAAGGAGAAAACAGACTGGCTGACGTGTAGGATGATGTCAAAGGGAGGTCAAAAGCCTTATGAAACAGGCAAATTTTGAGAAAATTATGAAATTTGGTGAAGACGTTGCACTGTGTTAGAGAGGGTATTAAGTCACAAAGGATTAAAGTTTTGCAGGAAACAAAATTCACTGCAGAATCTCTATGGATTGAAATTCCATGTGTAAGGGGGAAGGGGATGGCGATGGCAGTGGGAGTGTACTATCGACCACCTGGCCAGTATGAACAAATGGATGATGAAATGCTCAAAGAAATCAGGGAAGATAACAAAAGTTACAGCACAGTAATAATAATGGGTGATTTCAATTACCCCGGTATCGACTGGGTGAGTGTCACCGGAGAACATGCTAGGGAGATAAAGTTTCTAGATGAAATAAATGACTGCTTCTTGGAGCAGTTGGTTCATGAAATGACCTGAGGGGAAGCCATTTTGGACCTAGTCCTTGGTGGAACACAAGACCTGGTGCAAGAGATAAGGGTATTTGGGGCCACTTGGCAATAGTGATCATAGCATGATTGCTTTTGATTTAATAAAAGGAGGAAGGACAGGAAATCCCCTTAACCTTCAAAAGAGAGACTATGATAAAATGAGGAAAATAATTAAGAAAAAACTAAAAGAAGCAGTTGCAAAGGTTAAAGATTTACATCAAGCATGGGTGTTGTTTAAAAATACTATCTTGGAAGCCCAGACCACCTGTATTCCACGCTTTAAGAAAAGTGAAAGGAATTCCAAAAAACTGTCAGCATGATTTAAAGGTGAGGTCAGAGAAGCTGTTGTTGCCAAAAAAGCATCTTTCAGGAAATGGAAAAAGGAGCCATATAAGGATAACTGGAAACAACATAAGCACTGGCAAGTTAGATGCAAGGCATTGATAAGGCAGGCAAAGAGAGAATTTGAGAAGAAACTTACTGTGGAAGCAAAAACACATAATAAAGACTTTCAAATACATTTGTAACAAAAAAACTGTGACAGAGTCAGTTGGACCATTAGATGATAGAGGGGTAAAAGGGGCACTAAGAGAGGACAAGGCCATAGTGGACAGACTGAATGAATTCTTTGCTTTGTTTTTTTACTGAGGAAGATGTAGGGATGTTACCCATGACTGAAATGGTATTTAAAGGTGATTCCACAGAAGAATTGAAAGAAATATTGATACACTGGGAAGATGTATTACAACTATTTGATAAACTGAACAGTAGCAAATCACCTGGATTGGATGGTATACACCCAAGGGTGTTGAAAGAATTAAAATATGAGATTGCAGACCTATTATTAGTCATCTGTGAACTATCATTAAATCATCTGTAATACCTGAAGATTGGAGGATGGCCATTGTAACACCAATTTTTAAAAAGGGTTCCAGGGGTGATCTGGGGAAGCTACAGACCAGTGAGCCTGACGTCAGTACCAGGAAAAATGGTAGAAACCATTCCAAAAAGCAAAATTACTGAACATGTAGATAGTCATGACTTAATGGGAGACAGCCAACATGGCTTTAGCCAAGGAAGGTCTTGTCTTACTAATCTGTTATTGAAGGTGTGAATAAACAGGTACCTGTAGACAAAGGTGAGTCAGTTGATATAGTGTATCTGGATTTTCAGAAAGCCTTTGACAAAGTCCCTAATGAGAGACTCTTAACGAAATTAAAAAGCCATGGGATAGGAGACAGGATAGTATTGTGAATCAGGAACTGGTTAAACGATAGAAAGCGGAGGGTAGGGCTAAATGGCCAATTTTTTCCAATGGAGAAAGGTGAATAGTGGAGTACTTCAGAGATCTGTGCTTGATCCGCTGAGTCATAAATGACCAGGAAATGGGAACATCAAGTAAAGTAATCAAATAGATTACACAAAATTATTGAAAGTTGTTAAAACCCATGAGGATTGTGAAAAATTGCAAGAGGACTTTGATAAATTGGAAGACTGGATGTTCAAATGGCAGATGAAATTTAATGTGGACAAGAGCAAAGTTATGCACTTAGGAAAGAAGAACCCAATGGTTGAGGGGATGGAAGGATACTCCTATGAAGAGAGGCTAAAAAGGTTAGGCTTTTCAACCTGGAAAAAGACGGTTGAGGGGAGTTATGATAGAGGTCTATAAATTACTAAATGGTGTGGAAAGGGTAAACGTAGTTTGATTGTTTATGCCATCAAAATATGGAAATACTAAGGGACATGTAATGAAGCTACAGTGTAACCTATTTAAGACTAATAAGAGAAAACATTTTTTCACTCAACATGTAACCAAACTCTGGAATTCGTTACCAGAGTATGTAGTTAAAGCGGTTAGTGTAGCCGGGTTTAAAAAAGGTTTGGACAAGTTCCTGGAGGAAAGGTCCATCAACCATTATTAAATGGGACCTGGGATATCCACTGCTTGCCCCAATACAAGCACTGTGGTACCTGTATCCTTTGGGGAAACTGCTAGGTACTTGTGACCTAGATTGGCCACGGTTGGAAACAGGATACTGGGCTTGATGGACCTTGGTCTGACCCAGTATGGTGTATCTTATGTTCTTAACTTTGTATATACTGGGCCTCCAGTACATTTAAGAACTTACCTCATGCATATTCAATGAAGATATCATGAGCACTTGACTGACTATGGTGTGACCAGGACTGGTCTTGGAAGCTATGGTGTACTGCAAAGGCCCAAGTGATGACCACTTTTTCTGGAATGTATATTTTTGTAAAATGGCTGTTTCCACTGTACATGCTGCCAAATACAGTTTTCCCCATTTCCTTATTGGTATTTTAGAAAAGGCTCTCCATTCGGCAAAGTTTTATAAAATACCTATGCAAAATCGAGCCTCACATTTACCAGATTATAGATCATTTTCACAGAGGCATCTCTATTACAAAGCTTTCTCTAGGTAGCCTATTTGTTTTTCTAGCAATTGCTTTGTACTTTTAAGCTTCTTAAATCATATCATATCCCATGGACCTTAAAGACTTTCGCAAACAGCTGAAGACAACACTATTCACAGAGCACTATGGACATGTCACATGATCTAACTAGCAAGAACAACCAACATACCCCCCCGACCCTCGTATAGAAGATTGTATAACAGCACACGATGTTTCATAGCACACAATGTATTGAAGAATGTATTATAGCACATGATGTATTATATATAGCGCACAATGTACATAGCTCCACCTAATCTAACACACAACACATCAGACACACCAAACACAATATACCCTTCACTGCATGAAAAAACACGATCACTCCTTTGATTGTTTGCTGTGATATCGCTTTGATTGTAAGATAAGGCGGTATAGAAATACTGTTAAATAAAATAAATAAATCTGTTCGAAAACAAAAATAAGAACTGGAGTGCAAGAGCAGGAATGTGTGTATATACAAATGAGTTGAGCAAGAGCCAAGAGACAGGTATACTTATGAGTGATGCAAGTTAAGACTTAGGTGAACTGCTCAAAAGTCTAATCTTTTTACTCTACAAACAATTCAAGGAAGATTAAAAAAAAGAAAAAAAAGTATACTTGAATTCCATGTTTAACGGCCTGAACATGTGAGGGTGGTCAGAGTGATGAGAGGATTGAAAACCCCAATCAAATAATAGAAATATGTATTAAAGTTATTTCACTTAACCATCTCCTTGCATTTCATGGATTATTATTCGAGAGTGGAATGGAGCTTTTGAACTGAATTTCTCGGCTGCTGCCTGTTTCAAATTCTGGCACTCCTTAGCACATTATTTTTATTACCAATCCAGTGAGATTGCCTGTCTATCTCTGGGGCTCACAGATGGTCCTGTTTATAAGCCTTTTGACAATCAAGGACTTCTGCAGATCACAACTGATTATCTCAGCTTTATATAGGAGTCAATAGTGGCATATCAAAGTATGCAGTACAACTGTGGATTGAGGATACTAGCACAGGAGTCTGTCTCTCACTACTGCAGTAGCAAACATTGTAGGTCAGGTAGAAGTGCATTAGCAGAGCTTAAATAGCAGGGGCACTGCAGATTACCATGTGCTATTGACAAACACTAATTTCAGTCATTTACTTTAATGAAAAAATATAGCACAAATCACTTTCATTTTTCTTTTTAAAGAACAGTGATAACTCTATCTGACTCAGTCTCTACCTCCTTCTTTTAGGTTCTTTTCCTACTTGCTCGTCTTCTTATTTCATAAGACTAATAAAATATGAATGCTGAAAGGCTACACTGAATATTGCTTACTCCATAGAGATTACTCTCTTCAAAAGTTTCCCCTCTAGCTGAAAACATATTTTTTTTCACGACAATAATGTAAGTTGACTTGTGCTGTCAGCTATTTTTTGATCACAACTGATCTGGCATAGGCTGCAGGAATCTCCCGAAAGAGACTGTAACCAAAAGGAAGGTCAAAAAATACACTTGCAAAAACAAAATAATTTTGTATCTAAGTATAAAAGTGTTAAATATTACCTGCCAATATATTTTAAACTTATTAGTTTTGGCAGAAAAGCACATGCATAAAGCACCTTGAAAAAAAGGGTATGTCAATGCCAGCTGATCTTTGCTTCCTTGGAGATATATTGTCAGAGTATTAACAAGGGACATACCATTTATTTATTAATTGCAAGTTCTGCAAAACATGACTGCCCTGCACTAGTCTGCTGTTAAGGCAAGAAATATGTAAATTCATGAACAAGGTCAGAATTTGGAAAGCTATTGATTTATTTATTTTATTTATTTACAGTTCTTATATACCGCGCTTTTTAGAATCAGCACGGTTTACAAATAACATAATTCTGCATCAGAACAACAGTCTTTTGTTTACATTGTAACAGGAATAGTAACTTGGGCTATAACGAGGGTAACTATATACAAATCAACAACAGTGGTTGTAGAAACTATTTACAGTTTATAAAGCAAGATAGAATCGTAATGCATGAAACAATGTAATCTATAAACATCATAAGTGTACTTGAGGGTGGGTCTGTTATGTACATTGTCGGGAGTTATGTTGTTGGAATGTCAGAGGCTGAGTGAGTGAGTTGAGGTGCAGAGGTGATTGTGTTAGGTTAGGGTAGAAGTGAAGGCAGAATAGGTGGTGTTTAAGGGCTTTTCTGAACTGTGAGAGGTCTTTGATTGCTCGGATATGATGTGGGAGATTGTTCCAGCATCTGGGGGCATAAAAGGTGAAAGCTCTGTTCCTAGTTGTTTGAGTACATTTGGTAGACTCAAGCGGGATAATCAGCGTGTTGTCAGATACTGACCTCCTTAGTCTGATTGTAGGGGTGATAGTCAGCAGTGCAGAGAGGGATGAAGAGGATAGCTGGTTTATTGCCTTAAAGGATAGGTGATTCTGCATTGTAACGATAGCCAGTGTAGTTCCATAAGTATGGGTGTAATGTGATCTCTTCTAGAAATGCCGTAGAGAATGCGGGCTGCTGCATTCATCGCCAACTGTAGTGGATTGATGGTGCTGTTAGGGAGGCCATGTAGAATAATGTTGGCATAGTCAAAGCGAGGCATTACAAGCATCTGGAATATTGTTCTGAAGTCATCTTGGGTTAATAGAGGTCTTAGGTGTCTTAGTGTCCGTATTTTATTGTAGATGGACTTGGTGGTGCTCTTTATATGTTCTTTGAAGTTGAGCTGTTGGTCAACTTCTGCTTTTATCAGTACCAGCATTAATGGGTACTTCCCATTAATACTGGTACTTCCCATTATTTATATGAACATCTGGTCCAAACATTTTGCTACCTCCTTACTAAAGGACCAAATGTACTGGGAGGTTTTCCCTCCTGCATCTCTATGAAGAAAATGTTTTTCTGCCTTCCTTTACTCACTTTTTTCCCCAGTTTTGCAGTCTGAGCCTAAATCGCTTGCTTTCCTGACTCTCTCTACTCTTTCAGCAGGCGAGTTTGGGCTCAGGTGCCCTGCCTGCCTCAGTCTGCCCATGGCATGCTGCAAAAACTGTCATTTCTTCTGCTGGTAGGAACTGAAGATCTTTGCCAGCTCTAGTTTAATATGGGGCTGCAGAGGGATGCCTCTCTGATGGCTCACAAATGTCACTGCTTCAGCTCTTTTTCTTGTCTTTTAACTGGTACACATATGTATGTTTGTGCAAGTGCAAACACATGCAAATGGGACAGACCAACAGATGAACAAACTTTCTTTTTGGGAACTATGTGTAAAAAATGTGTAGTCACTCACCTGTGGCAGGTGTTTTCCGGGAACAGCAGGAATCAGTCCTCACATATGGATGATGCTACCAATGGAGCCCACATGGGAACGCTTCCCAGCTTCCAAAGGAAGCTTTAGGGAGGTCAACCACGCATGTGTGCCTGTCTTCCCGCCCGAAGGAGCCATCTTACCCCAGTATGATGACATTGCTTAATCAAGCCAGAAAAAAACAACAACTCCACAGGGAGGAGGGAGAGTAGTGAGGACTGATCCTGCTGTTCCCAGTGAAAAGCATAGTTACTTACCTGTAACAGGTGTTTCTCCAGAACAGCAGGAATCAGTCCTCACATATGGGTGATGATGACGCCAACGGAGTCCACCTGGAGCTTTCCCCTGCTTTCATGCGTGGTCCCCTTCCCACCGAGGTGTGCCATCTTTCTCAGTAAGATGACATAGCTAAGACAGCTGCAAAAATAAGGCAATGTATCGTGGTAACTCCCAGGGGAGGAGGGAGGGATGTGAGGACTGATTCCTGCTGTTCCTGGAGAACACCTGTTATAGGTGAGTAACTACGCTTTCTCCAGGAACAAGCAGGAAGTCAGTCCTCACAATGGGACTTCCTAGCTCCAGACTACCGAGGACCGAACCAGGACAGCACTACCAGCGCCCAATCGGGTAGTCATGTGTTGCAGAAGGTGAGTCCCGACTGAGAGATTCTGCAAGACCCTAGCATCCAGCAAGACTATCACTCCGGTAGCCTGAACACAGAAGGGTCGGAGGGCAGGAGTTGCCTACACCCCAAGAATATTACGGAGTACTGCCTGGCCAAAGGTACTGTCCCTGCAGGAATTGCTCTCCAGGCAGTAGTGAGCTGCGAACGTGTGAACTGAAGACCATGCAGTGGCCTTGCAGATCTCAGTCACCGGCACTGAGCGGAGGTTGGCCACTAACGTGGCCATCGCCCTCATGCGATGCGCTGTGATCCAGTGCTCAAGGGAGAGGCCAGCTTGCTCATAGCCGAGGGCAATACAGTTCCCAAGTGGACAGAGTTTGCTTCAACACGGGAAGCCCCAGTCTTCTGGGGTCATAGGACACGTAAAGCTGAGGAGCTTTCCGATGAGCCTGAGTCTGTTGTAGGTAGAAGGACAGGGCCCGTTTGCAATCCAGGGTTTGAAGGATCAACTCCTCCCTGCCGGCATGAGGCCGTGGAAAGAAGATGGTGAGTACTACCTCTTGGTTGAGGTGAAAAGGAGATACCACCTTCAGGAGGAATTTGGGGTGGGTGCGGAGCACCACTCTGTTCTTATAGAACCTCGTGTATGGCAGATCCGCCACCAGGACCTGGAGTTCACTCACTCTTTGAGCAGACGTAAGTGCTACCAAGAAGGCCACTTTCCACAATAGGTACATGAGGTGGCAAGTGTCAAGGGATTTGAACGATGGTCTGGTGAGTTGGGAGGTTACCACATTGAGGTCCCATTCTGCCGCCAGGGGACAGAGAGAGGGCGTAGATAGCAGGAGGTCCCGGAGGAACCTGGAGACCAGGGGCTGGCTGGAGAGGGGTTTTCCCTCGATGGGGTGGTGGTGATCAGTTGTGGTGCTCAGGTGAACCTGTATCGAGTTAGATTTCAGGCCAGTGTGAGATAAGTGCAGCAGGTACTGAAGGATGAGCTGCACATGGCAGGAGAAGGGATTCTCCTCTCGCTCTGCGCACCAGACCACTTAATGGCATATGCCCTTCTGGTGGAGGGCTTCCGGGAGGCCGGCAAGATCTCCTCAACTTCCACCAGAAGATTGAATGAGGCCAAGGCTACCCTTTCAGCAGCCAGGGACCCCACAGTGGGGTGCATGAGTGAGCCCCTCTCCTGGGACAGGAGGTCTAGGGCCTGGCCCAGTGGAACAGGGAGAGCCACTGACAAGGAGAGCAGCAGGGGAAACCAGCACCTCTCCCACCAGCTGCTGAAGGCGGGATGCCCTTTCTCTTGGGAGGACCGCTCTGGCTGCAGAGTGTCCAGGTGTGCCCTTATAAACTCTAGGCCTTGAACCAGGGAAAGATGGGACTCGGGGTAGTTGATGACAAACCCCAGGTACTGCAGAAGGCAGACTGGCTGACCTCTAGGACCATAGCACCTCTGATGAGCCAGTCGTCCAGATAGGGGAAGACGAAGGGCCTCTTGTAGGCGCAGATAGGTGGCCACCACTGCCAGACACTTTGTGAAAACCATTGGCAATGAGGACAGGCCAAAGGGGAGTATCTTGTTCAGGTTTCACAGATCTAGTATGGGCCTGAGACCCTCAGTTCTTTTGGGGACAAGGAAGTACCTGGAGTTGAAGCTCTTTCCCGATAGATGTTTGGGTACAGGCTCCACTGTCTTGTTCTTGAGCAGGCCTGAGAGCTCTGAGAGGAGCAAGGTCTGGCGAAGGAGAGGCTGCACTGGCTTTCCTGGAAAGAACCCTAGGGATATTTTCTGGAAGCGGAGGAGGTACCCGACTCTTACCACTTAGAGGACCAACTGGTTCATGGTGATCTCAACCCACCTGTGGGTAAAAAGTGCCAGGCGGCCCCCTATGGGCTGAGGAGGGTCTCCCAGAGGGGAGGAGGCCCTGCCCGGGGAGTCAAAAGCTTCTCCCAGGTTAGGTGGGAGCTGGGACCTGGGGCTTCTGAGCCTTGGGCTTCCTGAGCTTGTGGCCCAGATTCTTGGGCTGAGGGCCCTATTGTTGCTGTCCCGAGAAGGGCTGGTAGTGACCCTGATGAAAGAACCCCTTTTTCCCGATGGTTTCTTCCAAAGAAGGGCTGAGGTCTTCCTCAAGAGCCTCTGCCTAGTCATGACTTCGGCCGACTTGTCGGCCATGGACTTGCCAAACAAGTTTTCTCCATGCAGGGGACATTGGGCAATTTCTCTTGTATTTAATGCTCGAGGTCGGAGGTCTGCAGCCAGGCTTGGTGTCGGGTGCCGATGCCAGCTGCTGCTACCCGGACTGTCGATTCAAAGCCGTTATAGGCAGCGCGGGACAGGAATTTTGAGCAGTCCTGGATCCCAGCTGTCAGGGTTTGAAACGTCTGAAGAAGTTCCCCAGCAAGGCCGAAAGAGAAGCCCACCAGTTCCTGGATGAGGCCCTTAAGGTACATACCTATGTACAATTCATAGGCCTGTGTCAGGCAACCGAGCATGGAGCCCTGAAAGCATTTGTGCACAAAGGCGTTGAGGGTTCAGGCCTCTCTGCTCAGAGGGACGGAGGAATAATTCTTCTGACTTTTAAGCTTTTGCACAGATGATTCCACAACCATGGAGTTATGCGGGAGCTAAGCCTTTTGGAAGCCAGAGCCCTTTTTGATGCAGTAGATGGTGTTGAGGCATCAGCTGACCACTGGCACCAAGGCCAGGGTTTCCCACATTTGTAGGAGCAAGCACTCGAGAATGGGTTGCACTGGCACCATGAGTGTCTCCTTTGGCGGAGACTCATACTGGACGATCTCCAGTTCTTCAGTGCGCGGGTTCTCCTATGATTCAGTCGGGACCGACAGAGCCTGGGCCATATCCCAGATGAATTCGTGGAAGGCCACATCCTCTGGGGGAGAATAGCACCAGTGTCCTGGGGGACACAGCTCCGAGGGGACATCATCGGTCTTCCACTCAGAGCCAGAGGGCATTGAGGACTCCGAGGCTCGGGATTCCCAGGCCTCAAACGCTGGGTCCGGGGAACTGGGTTCCTCTGGAGGATCTCAGAACTGACTCACGGAAACTGGCCGGGGAGGACCGGATACCCAAGGATCGGGACTGGGACCGGGACCTCGATCGGTGCCAAGGACTTGCCAGAGGCCGGTGGCGCTTGGTACCTAGCTCGATGCCCAGGGACTCCCCCAGTTGTCAGGGCAGATGATGTGGATGAACCAGACATCATTGCCTGCTGCAGGGCCAAGATAACAGAGATAGTCTGCTCTAGGGTCGCCATTCTGGTTTTGAGGCCAGAAGGCTCCGCAGCTTTCAGGGTGGGCACCAATGTTCTCAGGCCTGGCACCAGCACTCTCCCAAGTGCATCCTTGATGAGGAGCATGACCTCGAGGAGCCTCGCACAGTCTCCGCTGGCTGAGGACACCTTCCTAGAGACCTTAGGGGGGGCGCTGCTCAGTCACCCGAATCCCTCCATGGGACCTTACCAGATTTCACCGGTGGAACCTCAACTGGCTTCAAGGATTTTTTCTTTTTCTTCTCGGGGTCCGTGGTCTTTTTGGAGGAGCACCAACTACAGGACTCTGAGGACGCCCCGGCCTCAAGGGAAGTGCTGGGCTGGGAGCTCAACGTCGGGGAAGCCAGAGCTGAGTCAGACTGCGGGAACATCTTCCCTTGCAACTCTGACCATTTCTTGTTGGTTTTTGTAGTCATGGTCTAGCACAGCTTGCAGGTGGTGCTTTCGGGGTCCAGACCCACGCAGCATAGGCAGCAGTTGTGGGCATCCGTGACAGACAGTATGACTGAGTGGTCACATTTTTTTAACCTACTGGGAGACATGGTGGGAGACACCCAGCCGGAGTCGACAACTCCCGGGCGAAAAATGGCATGAACGCTGGTCGAGGCAAGCCTCATCAAAAAAAGAAGGGAGAGACAAGAACGGTGCGAGGGTTGGTGCTGGCTCGAGGTGGGAAGAGGAACCAGTATTCAGACATAAAAAAACAACTTTTAAGGATAATTTTAGAGAGATTTTTCCAGGGAAACAGGACGAGTGTCCATTGGGTTCCACGGAAAAAAAGGAGACTGAGCAAGATGGCACCTCTGGGCGGGAAGGGCACCACACATGCATGGTAGCATTCCCAAAGGCTTTCTTTGAAAGCTGGGGAAATGCTCAATGTGGGCTCTGTCGGTGTCGACGTAACCTCTCCGCCCTGATCTCACTTCCTTCAACACCTGCCTTTCCCGTGTTGCCTCCTGGCTTCAGGTCAACTTTCTCCACGTTAATCCCTCTAAGTCCATGGCCCTGTGGTTCTCTTTCGGTGCTCACCTCCCCCCCCCCCTTTCCCCCATCCTCTCTGCTACCCCGGTCCCTCTTGTCCCTAAACTCCGCTATCTTGGTGTCAATGCTGGACTCCTCCTCCACTTTCCATCACCATATTTCCTTGCTTGTCCGTCGCTCTTTCTCCTCCTTAAGACAGATTTGTGCTGTTCACCCTTTTCTCTCCCCTCCCTCCCTCCCTTGTTACCCTTGTCCTATCCCTTGTCATCTCCAGGCTCGACTATTGCAATGTTATTTTTGCCGGCCTCCCTCAGTACTAGCTCTATCACCTGCAACTTATCCAAAATACAGCAGCTCGTCTTCTCACCCATTCCTCCTCGACCAACCACATCACTCCTCTGGCTCCCAATCAGGTTCAGGTTCGGCTATAAGTTACTAATATTCGCTCATAAAGTCCTTTATACTGCCACCCCCAGTATCTTACTAACCTCATTAGTGTCCAACCCTCCCCCCGCCTCCTCTGCTCAGCCCACGGTAATTGTCTATTCCTTCCCTCCCCTACACACTCTCACCTTGAACTTACCCGCCACTCTGCTTTCTTCTTTCTAGGCCCCACTCTTTGGAACTCCTTCCCTCACTCCCTCCATACTGAGCTGTCTTTTCCCCGGTTCAAAGGCATGCTCAAAGCACATCTTTTCCATCAGGCTTTTGACCTTCCCCTCCCTCATTCCCCCGCCACCTCCTCCCTCGGCCTGAGTACCCCTCTGGCTTAGACCTTCCCCCCCCCCCCCCACCGTACACCTGCAGCCTATGTCTGTTGCTCTTTCTGTTTCTTTCCTGTCATATATTGGCATTCTCTTCTCGCTTTTGTTTTCACCTGCAGCCTGTATTGCTACTTTTGAACACTGCCCTGATGCCCGTGCCTGGGTGGTATATCAAACGCATGAATAAAGATAAAGATATAAACCCATATGTGAGGACTGACTTCCTGCTTGTTCTTGCAGAACACCTGCTACAGGAGAGTAACTACGCTTTCTCCAGGACCAAGCAGGAAGTCAGTCCTCATATATGGGACTCCCCAACTACAGGCTATCGAAAAAACCTGTAAAGAGCCTAACGGGGCAACCAGAAAAAAATAACCATAAAAACCAGCAAGAGTAATTGCTGAAAGATTCCGAGAGTCAGCATCTAGCATGGACATAAATGTACATCAACTCTATAGTAGCCTGACAGACAGAAGGGCCGATAGGAAGCAGTTGCCTTAATCTCCATCCAGACAATAATGGGCTGTGAAGGTATGGACTGAAGACCACGCAGCAGCCCTACAGATTTCCACCGTGGAAACAGAACACAAATTTGCTACTGAAGCAGCCATAGCTCAGACACTGTGAGCCGTGATAAGGCTTTCCAAACTCAGACCAGCCAGCGCATAAGTGAGGGAGATGCAGTCTGCAACCCAGAGATCAAAAGAAACAAAAGGCTGGGAGGAACGGCTGTGGGCTTTAACCAATGCACCTCTGCACCTTACTTCAAAACCCACAGAATCGCAGACCAAATCTCACAGAATAGCAGACCAAGAAAAACCGCCTCTCAGACCTCCATTACCATCCCACATGCAAGAACCAAGTATAACCAGCAATACTGCGGACATGTATTCAAACTTTGTGCTCCATCCATAAGGAACGCCTTACCGAACACCTTGAGAAACATCACCGAAACAAAGACTTTCAGAAAACATCTAAAAACTCACCTATTCATTGAACAATTCAGCACAAAGGTGTAACTCCAGCAGCTCTCCAATTGTGAACATTACACATACCATTCTGTAAATATGTACATTGTATTAAACCTGATAAGTAATGCATGCTGTATATAGTTCTACTATTCACTGTTAGATGTAATATTAATGTTCGATGTAAACCGCTTTGACCTGGCGGAAGGCGGTATAGAAATCCAGCTAAATAAATAAATAAAAATATGTTTGAGGTAGAATGCTAGTGCTCTCTCGCAATACAACAAATGGAGTGAAGAAGGGAGCCCCTATCCTGGGAGATCAGATCCGGAGACCAGTCGAGTTGGAGAGGTTGCCACCGGGATAGCCAAAGGAGAAGAGGAAACCATGGCTGCCTGAGCCGGTGTGGCACTATGAGGATCATAGTGGCCCCCTCCGCTTGAAGTCTGAACAGACTTTTGGACACTAGAGCAATTGGAAGGAAGGCATAATAAAAGGCTCTTGGGCCAGTCCGATAGAAAAGCATTGGAAGTTGTCTGATTGCTGAAAGGTACTCTGTAGCAAAACCGTGGCAGCTGGGCATTGTCTGCGGTCGCAAAGAGATCTATCAACGGTGCACCTCATGTCCGGAAGATGTAGTTCAAAACTTGTTTGTTGAAAGCCCACTCGTATGGCTGAAGGACTCTGTTGAGGCGATCTGCTGGGATATTTTGATCCACAGGCAGATACACCGCCCGGAGGAGCATGCCGTGAGAGATTGCAAACTTCCAGAGGTGGACTGCCTCCCACCAGACGAGGCACAAGCCCATGCTGCCTTGCTTGTTGATGTAGAACATGGCCACTTGGTTGGCCAGTTGCTGCTGAAATATGTGGAGCGTGTTGGCAAAGGCTCGGAGTTCCAGGAAGTTGATCTTGAGTAGGCTAGCTTGAGCTGTCCACAGACCTTGCATACAAAGGCCAACCCATATTGGAGGCGTCTGTTGAGAGAATGCACTGATGTGGAGGGGCTTCAAAAGGGAGTCCCACAAGCAGGTTCGGCGACTGTAGCCACCAGTAGAGGGATGAATTGAATGGAGGAGCAACAACCACATTGTCCCTGAGGGCCGGTGGCCTGATGCCATTGTGTGTGGAGTGTACACACGCTCCTGTTTGGTAGAGGCCATACTAACTTACCTCCACTACCTCTCCGACTGCGGTCTCAAATCGAACTTTGTCAGAATGCATCTGAGTGTGGTAGTGGCCTTCCACCATGGCTTGTCTGGTAAACCCATCTACTCTCATCTTCTCGTTGGCCCTTTCATGAGGGGGTCTGTTGCTTTTGCGTCCTTATAGTGCCATATGTGGAGCCATACTAATGGAGTGACATGGACCATGGAGGTCATGTGGCTGAGGAGGCCAAGCATCCGCCGAGCTGTTACGCTCTGGCTGTTCTGTACATTTTGCTTCAGAGTGACTAAGCACTGTGCCCAGTCTGATGGCAGGTAGGCTCAAGCTAGAGTAGTATCTAGGAGAGCTCCAATGAACGCTAGGCGCTGAGAGGGCGGCAGATGACAAAGTCCAGAGAAAAGCTGCGATGACTGATAGACATTTCATAAAGACTCATGGGGCGGAGGCTAGGCCAAAGTACAGCACCCAGTACTGATAGTGCTCTCCACTAAGGATGAAGCAGAGATACTGCCAATGAAGGGATGAATGGGAATATGAGCGTAGGCAACTTTGAGATCCGAGGAGCATAGCCAGTCATTCTGAAGGTATCGTAACAAAGTTCCCAGGGAGACCCTCTTGAACTTCTCCCTCACCAGGAACCAACTGAGGTTCTAAAGATCCAGTATGGGCTGAAAACCACCCCTGTCCAGCCTGAGAAAGAGGGGCGAGCTCAATGGCTTGGTCTGCCAAAAGGGCCTGGACTTCTAGTTGGAGGAGTCCTCAGTAGTGAGGATCGAGATGTACTCCCCTGGAAAGAACAGAGGAGGAAGTTGATCAAAATACAACAGATGCCTGTCCCAGATGATCTTGAGGGCCCAGGCGTCTATTGTAATGACTGGCACCTGTGGGAAAAATGAATCAATCTTCCTCCTACCTGTGTGGGAACCGTGCTTGGGATGGGAAGCAGAGCCATGCTCCTGAGGAAGGATTCAAAAGCCTCCCCCAGACTGCAATTGCAGAGCTGGCTGGGGCTTCGGCAGACGCTGCTGGCACTGGTCTTGTCCTTTCTGTTGTTGCCCCTGCTGAGAGCCTTGATAGGGCTGATACTGGTGGTAGCCGCCATAGTACTTTTTCTTCTTGGGATAGAAAGGCTTCTTCACAGAAGACTTTTTCCTAGAAGGATCAGGTATTTCTTTGGAGAGACAGTTCATAGTCAGTTGTTCCCTTTCCAGCACTACGGTCTTGTCCTTCATGGGTTTATTGAAGAGATTCTCACCCCAGCAGGGAACATCTGCTAGCTTGTCTTGCACCCATTGTTCCAAATCAGAGGCTTGTAGCCAAGCCAAATAGCGTGCTCCGAAGTACACAGCAGCCACCCAGGTGACCAGTTCGAACCAATCATAGGCTGCCCTCATCATATATTTGGAACATTCTTTGGTCTTGGAGACAAGGGCACAGAAACGCTCAAGGTGCTCTTCAGACAGAATGGCAGACAAATTCACCAGATCCCCAGCAATGTCTCAAAAGTACATGTCCATATAGAACTAGTAGACCTGGATGCAGGCCAACAACATCGATCCCTGATAACATTTCCTCCCAAAGCCATCGAGTGTCCGAGTATCCCGGCTGGGAGGCATCGAGGAGCGAGTCTTGGAGCTCTTAATCCTCCACATGGCTGACTCCACAACCATGGAGTTGTGTGGGAGCTGCGGCTTCTCAAACCAGGGCTCTTGTGGACTTGATACTTGGAATTGAGGCAGCAGCTTAGCAGGGGCGCCATGAGGGGGGTTTCCCAGATGCGGAAGAGAAACCACTTGAGGATGTGATGGACAGGCACCATGATGGCTTCCTTGGGAGGGGAAGGGTATTGGAGGATCTCCAACTCCTCCGCCCTGGGCTCCTCCTCAGCCTTGATGGCAAAGGGCAAAGCCTTGCCTATGTCCCACACAAAGTCATGGAAGGACATGTCCGCCGGTGGGGACTTCAGGCTTTCATACAGAGGTGAGGGATCCAAGGGTATGTCACTGGGGACTCCTCAGTTTCCCAGCCATTGAAACCAGAATCAATGAGGAAGTCGAAGTATCGATGGGAGTCTTCATGATGCCTTCGACACTCGGGGGTCCGGAGCTCCTGGGGGTCCAATCCTGAGGTGCTCGGGGGAAAGCCCTGGGCACCGAAAGGGACCTTGGACACCCACCCAAGCCATTTCCCCCACCAGGGAAGGGCATGGGCCTCAAGGATGGGCTGGACCTCCGATGGTGAAGGCACAGCCATGGATGGAGCAGTCATTGGCGTTGAGGAACCCAAGAGCATCAGGTCTCAGGCAGCCTGATGGGCAAGGAATGCAGACAGGCTAAGTTCAAGGGCCTGCATATGCTCCACGAGGAGCAAGGAGCTGGTGCAGCAACCTTGGTCACTGGTACCAGTTCCCTCTGGAGGGACTCCATGATTGTGACGGCATTGGGAGTCACCTGGTGGCCCTGCTGGACATCGAGAGGCAACTCCTCCTACCAGGGCAGCTTAGGAGGCCATGCCTGGCCATCACCCTCGGAATCCCATTGAGGGCTTCGATGCCGATGCCCATGGGTTTTCACCTGGCTCTCGGCATCACCCTTTGATTGCAACTGGGCCAAAGTCTGGTACTACGGGGGGGGGGCCTCATTGGAGGACTGCCCTCGATGTAGGGTACTGCAGCCCCTCGGCTCTGAGTGAGCCCAGCCATTACGTGAAGCCGAAGCCTCAGCGGAGGCCTTTGAGGGTGTCAATGCCAGTGCCAATGCTGACTTGGAGGAACCGATCTGCGATTCCGGCGAGTCTTGAAGGACTAGAAAAAGTGACTGCTACTTCTAGAGAGAGATCTGCAATTGTGAGTATATACTTCTTTGAATTTTTTGAAAGGACTTTTTTGTATTAAAGCTAATTAATCTGTGAAGCCAGTGTTTTTTGTTAAATCAGTCAGGGCCTAGTAGCAGCAGTTTAAGTTTAAATTTAAAACACAGAAGAGAGCTTTCTGGTTAAATTTGGAACCAAGCAGAGAGCTTGTAGTTTAAATTTAATAGTCACTCAGGGCCTAGTATCAGCAAAGTACTTTTAGTTTAAATTTAAAACACAGAAGAGAGCTTTCTGGTTAAATCTGGAACCCAGCAGAGAGCTTGTAGTTTAAATTTAATAGTCACTCAGGGCCTAGTATCAGCAAAGTACTTTTAGTTTAAATTTAAAACACAGAAGAGAGCTTTCTGGTTAAATCTGGAACCCAGCAGAGAGCTTGTAGTTTAAATTTAATAGTCATTCAGGGCCTAGTATCAGCAAAGTACTTTTAGTTTAAATTTAAAACACAAAAGAGAGCTTTCTGGTTAAATTTAGAACCCAGCAGAGAGCTTGTAGTTAAAATTTCATAATAAGTCAGAGCCTAGCAGCAGCAAAGAGCTGTAATTTAAATCAAATCAGAATATAACTTAACATAAAAGACAAAACTGGGTCATTACTCTTTGAGCACAAATAAAGTCTTCTAGAGACCCTTACAAAGAGGCCTTCTACCTAGGGGGCAAGAGACCTGTGAAACTTTTTCAATAGGTGTTAACACCAGGTGGCAGGTCAAAAGGCCATTTTGAAAGACTCCTTCTATCCAAGCAAGGACTGTTAATCACCCAGGAAGTTGGTCACAGCTTACCTCAGCAGCACAAGACAGGGTACTGTGTAGCAGCCCTCTTTAAAAAAAAATGCAGTGCCGAGGCAGTGACACTCCTGAGGACGGGCATGAAAATGGTGATGAGCACGTAACCGAAAAATCACAAGTAAAACAGAAAAACTGTACCAGTAGGGTATAGACAATTTTCTGGGGACAGACAAGCATCTAAGAGGAAAAAAGAAGACTGAGGTAAGATGGCTCCTTCGGGTGGAAAGACGGGCACACATGTATGGTTGATCTCCCAAAAGCTTCCTTTAGAAGTCGGGGAGCGTTCCTGTGCAGGCTCCATAGGTGGTGCCACCCATATGTGAGGGCTGACTTCCTGCTTAGTCCCAGAGAAGCAACCTATATATAGTATTAATTGTAACATTAGGACTTAAGGAAAATAATCCTATACTCTGTACATGAGGATCCTGATTCCATATTTTAGGGGATTTGTGCTTTCTAGCTAAATGTATGCAAGCTATTTTTGTTTGACTGAATGCATGCAAAAAGGGATTAGCTGCAGTGCATGTACCATGAAGCTTTCCCAAAAAGATCCAAGCTTAGCTCTGTGCCCATTTCAAGCTTAGCTCCATACTAGTTAGAAAAGAAAAAAATGAATGAAAGAAGAGGTCAGTGGTGATATTTTACACTGCACACAGACACTCACGGCAAACGTCTTAGCACTTTATATATTTCATTTGTCAGGCATGTAGAATCATTTTTGCTAGCTTGATTATGTATTATTTTACAAAATCATATTTTCTTACTCCTATACTATTCTTTGCCATTTATACCAGTATTTCCAACTTCAGACTGTAGGACCTTCTAACGTGCAAGAAAAATCATTTCTACATGTTGGTCATATCCTAAGTAAACAGTGAACCATCATTTATCCCATAATTTTTTAGGAAAGAAAAATGCTTTAAAACATCTGATTCTTATTCGCCACTCCCTAACTTCAGAGAAAGGTAGAAAATGTGCATTTATGGTATTGTAGCTTTAAAATTAATCCTTTATATGTAACTAATAAAAATTCACTGGCTAGTCATCTGAGTAAGCAAACACATGAACTTGCAGTTTGCGTGGAAATGCCACAAATAAACAGAGCAGATGCTAGGCCAAATGTCAATGGAGATATTTCCCTACTACAGACCCACAATGCTTCCCAGTGAGCTGGATATCTCTCTATAAGGCAGATGCAGAATCCCTGTGCTACAGCCTAGTACTTAAAGCTCTAGCTCAGGGTTTCATTGCATGAATTTAACACTGACTCTTTGCACTGGGATGCCATATGCAAATTACCCAGTGCACAAAAAGTCAGTGTTAAAATGGGAGAGCAAGCCAAACACTTGTGCACAAAAGGCTTTGCGAGTTTGGCATGCTGTCCCAGAGAAACAGGGTAATCTGAGCTGAAATTTGACACTTCAACTCAGATGACCTAGGCATCAGAGAAAGCCCCCGATGCCATCAGCATATTGTCTGGGGGCCAGTGCTCCCCCCAGGACACTGACTCCCTGACAAAAAAAATCTCAGTCCCCTTCCTCCAGGCAAATCCTCCAGAATTCCGACTACAATACTGTCTCTTTGCTCTGGATTCATTCACAAACCAACTTCTAGCTTTTACTGAATGTTGGTATTGGGCTTACAGCTTCCCTGCTCATGCTAGCGAAGCCTTGAATCCTGCTAAGGGAGCATAATGCCGGTAAAGCACAGTTACTTACCTGTAACAGGTGATCTCTGGGAACAGCAGGAATAAGTCTTCACATATGGGTACGTCGGTACCGATGGAGCCTGCACGGTAATGCTCCCCGGCATCCAATCAGAAAGCTTTTGGGAGCATCCCTCGCGCCTGCGCGCTGACTTCCCGCCCTTTCCACTTCTTCTCCTCAGTTGAGTTTCATAGCTGAGACAAAGGAGAGAAAGAGGAAAGGAAGATAGATAGATAGATACAACTCCTAGGGGAAGTGGGTGGGTTGTGAAGACTTATTCCTGCTGTTCCCAGAGATCACCTGTTACAGGTAAGTAACTGTGCTATCTCCAGGAACAAACAGGAATGAGTCTTCACATATGGGGACTCCCTAGCTAGAGATGCCAGGGGGAGATCCCATAAAATGCATGTTCCTGGATCAGGAGTGCATTTCCCACACAGGAATCTCTGGCATCCCTTGAGGGAATGGAGGGTAGGAGTTGAGAATAGAAGAGCTGTAAGGAAAACAGCAAACCCAAGGACTACAGGAGAGGAGTCCATGGCATGTATGATAAGTACCATTAAAATTATTTAATGAACAGTTATAATATGGAGCTTACCTACTGGACTGTAGGAAGTAGAAAGCGTGATGGAGTCTACTGGATATACAGTAGCGGAATCCTCAAGGTGACCTCACAGCAGTGAGGGTGAAGGTCCAGACCTGGAAAAGCAGGTGATCCAGGTGTCAACTGGGGTAGGATTAGAACGGCAGGTCTTCAATGGAAAGCTTTATGAGAAAAAGCTGAAAACTATTTTAGGTACAGAGTCATAACATTGAGGACTAAAAGAAGACGACTGACCGATTTGGACAACTAGCCCAGTCTTGGAGGGAAGAAGGGTTATGGAAAAAAGCCCATATTCCCAAGCAGAACAATGTGTACTCAAAAACAATGAAGATGTACACTATCTTTCCTAGCTGATGAGAGATAGGAAAGATATTGAAGCTTGAATCTTCAAGGATAGGGAGACCTAGAGCAAAGCGGAAGCTGTTATCACCACAGTAGTGGTTGTGAGCATAACAGTCCCCACATACTAAGGAACAGTATGAAAAAGGGAGCCCACTGTCTGTAACCTCTGAGAAAGGTACAATTGCTATAGCATAGACAGTGAGGAGATAGTATGTAATACATATCGATCTATAAAAGTCTCCCAACAGATACATATATATATATATAGCAGAATATCTATCAACATATAAATTAAGCACACACAGCTTACAGACATATGTATGTAGAGGTATATATGGAGATATTTACATACATGATAATAAGTCTGAAGATACACTAAGCCCCATAAGAACATTCACATGGGGAATGTGAAGGGGAAAGATTCATCCAATAACAAGAGGGTGAAACCCACTTGAGAGATATATAGAGAATCTATTTCTGTGGGCTAAGAGGATGCAGGAATGCAATCCAGTAAAATAACCAGGATGGTTGCGTGAAAAACAGAGGATAATATCAGTCTGTAAAGAGCAAGTCGAGAGTCCTTTAGAACTCTGACATGGTAGATGGGTAGAAACGCATAGAGGAGATACCAGGAGGACCCACTGGAGGGACATAGGGGTATCATGCGTTACTAATAGCCTTGGATATTCACGCAGAAAAAGCTTATATTCTGAATTATAACAGGAGACAAGAGGATGTGGAGAACCCTCACAGTCATGAGAATGATTTATAAGCTTTTTTCTACTATATAGAATAGCCCTCAGAGACAAAGATCAATGCTCTGTAGCAAGGGCCCAAAGTAGAAAGCTTCTCTGAAGATTGCAGAGAGCATTGTGCAGGAGAATTATGAGATGAAACTGACTGAAGTCAGGTGTGTTGCCACATCCTAGGAAAAGGAGATGGCTAGAAAGAAGATAAGGTGAGAAGCCTAAAGTGAGTAGGATTATCCAAGATAGATGAGGACTAGCTTGGAATCACTACTGAGGCTAGACAAAAATTGTGGAAGATAGACTGGAACTTGTGGAAAAGTACCAGTAGTTCAATCACTGGAACTCCTGCATGCACAGCAGCAGAAAAGACAGCAGAGAGAATCTTACTGTGCAAAACAAAGAGAAACAGACAAAGGGAGAGGAGATATTCCTGTCCCTGTCTGATGAGTTATCTTGAGAATCTATTCAAGGAAACAAAAAGTCTACACTGGAATGAAAGCTAGAGAAGCTTTTCAGTATGGTACCACTCAGTCAGGGGAAACCCTGGATGAGAGGGGAAGGGTGACTTACCCATATGGCGAGTCAGCTGAAGGAAAAAATGTTCATGTTGGGACAGAAACTATCATGAGATAGTTGTAACCTCCCTTCTTGGTAGTAAGAAGAGGAGCATTCTGTAACCCATGGACAAGGATATCCTGACAGCTTAGCATACTGAAAAAGGAAAACCCCAGTGTAGAGCTTTAAGAAAAAACAGTGAACAAACTTCTGTTAAGAAGAGGTTAACTGTAGATAGTAACCTTCAGAACCTATGGTTGCTGGGTATGTTGAGACTGGCTAGAATTTCGAAACTTCAGACTAGGACGAGGTGTCCCTTGCTTGGGGCACCTCTGGATGATGGGCAGGAGAAGAGTGAAACCTTTTTTTCTTAGGGAAAGAAGGCTTGGTAGGACATTTCCTACCTCCTGGGGAAGAAGAAGGCTTAGAATGGTCTCCAGAACCAGGGAAGTCAGTGGAGCAATGAGCAACCTGACGTAAAGCCTCCTTATTGAAGAGATTTTCTCCAGTACAAGGAGAATTACCCAGTGTATGTTGTGCCCATCTGCTCAAGTCAGAAGCTTGGAGCCAGGCTCTACGACGTGCTCCAATGGCAATAGCAGAGGATCTGCTAACAGACTCAAAAGAGTCTAGAGAAGCACGAGAAAGAAACCAAGAGATATTCCGGCTATGATTAAGAAGCAAGGAATAGTCAGCAGCCTTAGGCTCTGACAAAAAAGGAGTCAAAAGAGATAATTTCTTTGTGACCTCCTGGAGTGTTAGACTCATATAAAATATATAAGAAATAATTCTTGATGCCAGCATAGATGTTTGGAAGGTTTGACGTCCAAAGGCATCAAGTGCTCTAGAAGCACGACCTGGCGGATAAGAAGAATGCTTCTTCTTGCTTTTTACCTTCCTCATTGCTGATTCCACTACAATGGAATGATGGGGAAGTTGATTCTTTTGAAACCCTGGAGAGGGGGGCACCTGATACAGAACATTAGTTGCTGTAGAAGGTGAGGGAACCCTTAAAGGTGATTCCCATATTCTCAGAAGAAGATCCTGCAAATAATGATGTAAAGGAAGCATTATATTTCCCTTTTCTGCAGGAGAGCCTTGGTTAAGATTACAGCCAGGGATAGGAATAGCAAGAAAGGTTGCCATGTCAAGGAGAAACTTCTGAAAAGAAGGATCTCCAATGGGAACCATCCCTGGGAAGGCTAAGGTTGAAGATGCAGCCTGAGCACCAGAGGATGTACTGGTCTGGTGCAGAAAAAGAACTTTACTAGATGGATAATGATACTGGCAGTCACGATTTGAGGCAGTTAGTACTGCATCGTCTATGCCAGGTATCGATTCCAAACTAGGCATGGAAAGGATCGATGGCACCGATGTAACTGCAGGAATCGACATCGATACCGATACCGGTAATGGCATCGAGGCCGTCATCGGAGGCTGCTCAAGCGGTACCGAGGTAACCAGAGAGTCTTGGTGAGTATCCTCGGTACTGCGTATCCGGAAACGACAAGGGTTGGTTCCAAGGCACGTCGGTACCCAGTCATCTAGACTAGATATCGATTCCAGACTTGGCATCGAAGGGAGCAAGTCTATCGATGCATGTCTAGAGTGCACCGACGTCGGTGGTGGTACCGGCGATGCTGATACAGGGAAGTCACTCTGGGTCATATCGATCGGTCCCGAAGGTACTGAGGACGCCAGATGACGATCCCTGGTGAAGAGTGGAACACTCGACACCGGTGCCGATGCCGGGGTATTGGTACCGCTCGAAGTGGGTACCACCACCGAACATGGCTTAGAAACAGTAAAGTCAATCTGGAACGTATCGATCGGTCCCAAAGGTACCGAGGACGCCAGATGACGATCCCTGGTGAAGAGTGGGACACTCGACACCGGTGCCGGGGTATCGGTACCGCTCGAAGTGGATACCACCCCCGAGCACGGCTCAGGTATGTTCTGTGAGGGGTGAGCCCCAGGAACAACCTGAAACCCCTGAAATGCTTTGGAGCCCGAAGACTCCCGCCAGGGTTTTAATGCCAATGAGGTCTTGAGGGCAAGGCCGGAGCCGTCATCATGCATGGCATGAGACCTACCACTCAAGGATTGGCAAGTCTTAACAGACTGTTTGTGGGTTACCTGATCCTGTAGAGAAGAAAAACCCGGTGCCCTCACTGCAGGAGGGAAAACGGTATTGAGGGAAACTCGAAAGAGGGAAGGTCTTCTCTCAGCATTGCAGCCTGATAGTTCAGGGGAAAAAGGGTCAGGACCCAAACAGGTTAGACACCAGAGATTGGAGTCTAAAAAGAAAACTGTGTTTTCACAGTGAAGGCACTTCTTAGGAGAAGAAGGCTCCATGATGGAGAGGCCTTGTAGGCCCAAAACGTTAAGACAGAAACAGAGGGAAAAATCTCTCTGAGTTTAAGAAAAAAGAAAGAAAAAACCACCGGCGGTACCGGTGTCGGCGGGAAAAACAGCCGCGACTACAAGAAAACAAGAAATAAAGTATTTAAAGAAAAAAGTTTCTGCGGTGACAGGAGGACGTCCTGCCAGCTCCGCGGAAAAACGAAAACTGAGGAGAAGAAGTGGAAAGGGCGGGAAGTCAGCGCGCAGGCGCGAGGGATGCTCCCAAAAGCTTTCTGATTGGATGCTGGGGAGCATTCCCGTGCAGGCTCCGTCGGTACCGACGTACCCATATGTGAAGACTCATTCCTGCTTGTTCCTGGAGATAGCATTTCTTCAGAGCAAAAATTTGATTATAGGGCAGAACACTGTGGAACCTCTGGAATGTGGAGCGTGGTTTGGAAGTTAAAGTCTGAATCATACTGTGATCATTTTTCCTAGGATCTGTCACCTTCTTAACCATATATCCAAAGAGATTAGCCCTACTGGATGGCCTGTCAGTCTTCCTTGATCATCTTCTCTGATACTTGCTTTTGGCACGCTTCACCAGTCTCCATCAGGTTGAGGAATTTTACTAGTTTCCCCTGAGGAAGAAAATCAGTGAATTGTTAGGCCCCTCCTAGAATCATATGTAAATATGCATCATTCAGAGAGGAGGTGTAGCCTAGTGGTTAGAGCAGCAGCCTGGGACCAGCACGACCAGGGTTCAAATCCCACTGGCGCTCCTTCTGGCCTTGCATGAGTCACTTAACCCTCCACTGCACCAGATATAAACTTAGATTGTAAGCACTCCAGAGACAGGGAAATACCTACAGTACCCGATTGTAACTCACCTTGAACTACTACTGGAAAGGTATAAGTTAAAAAAAAATAAATAAATAAATTTGGTGGGGTATCAGGCAGGACTGATGCACAATGTTCTGATAAAAGTGGAATTTCTTAAATGTAATAAGGAGTCTCTGTAGACATTAGCATTAAAATGGGGTGATGCCATCTGATGGCACCAAGTAGCTTCTCAGCATGCACAGTCATTCCTGTAAGTTGCTACCCCCATTCTAGTAGTTCAGTCTGCAAGACGCTTAGAATGAAACTCTCTAGGAGATGAATGAGATTATGTGCCCAATTTATCCTGCTGTCTGTAGAGAACCCCATCAAAGTTACGCATCATTACTATCTCTGTTGACAATTTTAAGGTTGTTTTGAATATGTGATCCTTTGGGGACGAGGGAATGTATCCAGTACCTGATTGTAGTAATTGTAAACCACTCTGATGCTCTTAATCATGGGCAGTATATCAAGATTTGCTAGTAGCCAAATATTTGAAGGGAAGACCATGTCTTCTAGGGATATGTCGGGCTCACTGGGGATCGAATTCATAACCCTTGGGAGTGGAGGCTAGAGACTTGTAGCAGAAGCCATGAGTGCTACACAGTCAAGAAAGAAGCCAGTGAATAGTTATCCTTTAAGCAGCAGCAGGATAGACACACCCCTAGTGGATTCCACCGGAACAAACATAGGGCGTATCCTTTATTAGAGACCAAATATAAGTAAGACCAGGGGAGACACATCATTGCTAGTCCAATAGTCTGAGCTCTGTGGATGACTGAGGGTTAATACTGACAGAGGGTTAATGCTGACTGTGGCAGTCAGCATTTTTTTTAACGCTAGATGCTGTGGTTACCTAGTATCTAGATATTCAGTGCCGCATCTAAATTATGCGGATTGTTATCCAAACAGCAGCACTCAAAATTGCCAGATAGTGCCGAGGCAGTCATAGGAAATATTCAGCAGCACTATCTGGGACTTATCCAGTTAACAAGTCCTAATAACTGTATCAGTCCCTTTGAATACTGACCCTACTGTTCATCTGGCCTTTGTTCCTGATTTCAGTTCGTACTTTGCATGGTGATTCCTGATTCAGGTTCTTGCTTTGCTCCAATGCCTTCTGAATTGGGCAGACTAGATGGACCGTGCTGGTCTTTATCTGCCGTCATTTACTATGTTACTATGAATCTTGACTCGTATTTAGCTGTTCCAGTGATTTTCTTGTCCCTGATCCATGTTTGACTCTTTTCAATGACTCTTTGAACCTAGCCTCTCCAGGTACACTGTCATAACAGGGGCAAATCCTAATAAGATACAGATTTTAGATGAGCTACTGATGTTGCTACTGGTCTTATTCGAAGAGCCCTTATTTTGAGTTGGGAAGCTGGCTTGTTGATAGCAAAACTGAATACATTTTCATTAACCAGTTTGCTATTGCTCTCTTAGAAATGGTAATATCCAATCAATTTGGTTCACAAGATATAAAGAACTAAGTGGATTTGCAAAGCAGCTAAGTTTTATTTAGGTAGAAGACAAATGCCGTCTTACAATCCAGTGTATGGAACACTTTCTCCTCAGCGAGAATGCAGCTTTGGACAGAAGTTGGTTGATGTAGGAGACTAACTACTTTTGGTAGGACCTCTGAATGGAACTATTTTGAAAAAAATGGGCCTAATAATGAGTTATGCCATGTGCGCCGAGCCTTAACCCTGGATATTCAATGCCGGGGTCAGAATATCTGGGTTTGCGGCACAGCCTCACAGACGCAGTAGATAACTAGGTAGCGTGATATTGCATGTTGCCCAGTTAGCTGCTGCAGCTAAAAGATAGCCTTTTGCTTTACCTATCTTTTAGCAACAGGTCGCTAACCGGGCAGCATGCAATATCGCCGCTGCCCGATTAATGACTGTCGCTACCTACACTCCTCCCCAGAATGCCCACGACATGCCCCAATACTAAGCGGTTAGCATTGGGATATGTAAGGGAGAAGATCGTGGATATTCAGCAGCACTAATCGTGTAAATGCCTTTCAAATATCGGGCCTAATATGTCTATGGTGCCTATGGCACCAGCTCTAACAATTCATGGACTCTTGTGATTTGGTAGTTGAAAATTTCTTGGAAGCACTGTTTTTCACTCTTTGCATCTGCTAGCCTATGCATACTGCAGGTCATATCTTAAATTTTGTTTCCATTACTAGAAGCAGGTCAACCTACGATGAATGAAAAATGGTACTTAGTAGGTCAGTGCCTTGGTAAGATCATCATATTCTTTCTTTTGTGTTATGTTTTAGTTGCTAAGGAGAAATGTGTAGGGCATAAAATAATAAGGAAAGTTTGTCCGGAAATTAATCCACAGATATATGGTGCAGGTGAAGGAGAATTGGACTGCTGATCTCCCCTTAGATCCAACGCTACTGATGGAACAATGGGAATCAGTGGCAGAGTCTACTGTTGATTACTTGGCTCCCATAAAGCGTAGTTACTCACCTGTAATGGGTGATCTCCATGAACAGCAGGAATCAGTCTTCACAGATGGGTAACGTCGGTACCAATGGAGTCTGTGCGGGAACGCTCCCCAGCATCCAATAGGAGAGCTTTTGGGAGCACTCCACTGTGCCTGCGCAGCTGCCTTTCTGTCTTCATCACAGCTCTCCAGTTGTGTTTGTAGCTGAGAGATAGAGGAAAAAATTCTATCCAACAACTCCGAGGGAGGGATGTGAAGACTCATTCCTGCTGTTCCCGGAGATCACCTGTTACAGATGATTAAGTACTCTATCTCCAGCAACAAGCAGGAATGAAGTCTTCACATATGGGACTCACTAGCTCCCAGCACCAGACTGAGTATGTCCAGGAGGCGGAAGAATGGAGCGAAGTAAATATGGACACAAGGTGGCCTCAGCGGATTTGAGTGCAGTAGCTGAGAGCATGGAAGAGTGTCAGTTGTCAGAAAGAGAATTGGTAGCACTTGAGATTAAGTCCCAAATAGATTCTGAAGCACAGCCTGGCTAAAGACAGCATCACAACGGAAGTCCCTGGCCAGGCAGTAGGTGAGCAGTAAAGGTGTGAACAGAGGACCAGGTGGCTGCTTGGCAGATCTCCTGTATAGAGACAGAGCGGAGGACGGAGACCGATGCCGCCATGGTCCTCACATTGTGAGCGGTAATGTGACCCTCAAGAGAGAGACCAGCTTGATTATAGGCAAAAGAGATGCAATTTGCAATCCAGTTGAATAGGGTGCATTTTGACACCAGAAGACCTAAGTGGCTGGGATCAAAAGAAGCAAATAATTGAGAGGATTTTCTGAAATCCTTTGTCCTGTGTATGTGGAATGCAAGAGCACACTTGCAGTCCAGGGTATGCAATGCAACCTCAGCTCTATTGGTGTTTAGATCATTATCCCTATTACAGAAGCATTAGAGGCTTCATTGCTTGTGTTTGATTGGGGACTGGATCAGAATGGTTCAGTATTAAATCTTGCCAAAACAGAATTATGACTGAGGTATAATGGGGATGGGGTGGGAGGAGCTGATGAGTCACAAATGATGAAAATGGAGGGAGCTATAATCAAACTGAGGTCCAGGGTCTGCAGCTTGGGTTTCTGGTTGGCCTCTGGCATATCAGGTTGTGAAGAAGTGAAGAGGGTAGTAGGCTCTGTCATTTATAAACTTTCAGGTCAATTTTCAAATAGCTATTTTCCCTGCCAGCCAGTGAATGTGGAACTCCACTGTACATATATTTTCAAATGCTATATGGAAAGTGGCAGGGTGAAATTCCCTCTAACCAGCCCAATAGTGAAGGAGCGGAGGGAAGACAAAGTAAGAGAGGAACTAAGAAATTATCCAGATAGAGCTAATTTATGCTGCTTTCTGAATATGTTATACATTTAGTTTAGGCCTGCTACTGTAAATAGTAGGCCTAAATTAAACAGCCAGCAGGAGCAGCAGTCACTGCACAATATGTATGTTCAGCACTACTGACTATACATATAGCAGCACTGAATATGTGCATTAATTTAAATGCCAGTGCTAGTATTTAAATTAGGTTGCTCACTGCTGCTGAAAATTACCCCTTATGTTTATTGAAGTGTCTGCAGTTCACGGGCCTATGATGATTTCAGATATGTGTTGCAAGCCTTAGGGGCTTGTTTACAAAGCCACGGTAGCGGTTTCCGCCCAATATCGGAGCTGCAGCCCCATTGTGGGGCCACGGCTCCGATATAGAGCAGAAGCCACTACCGCGGCTTTGTAAACAAGCCCCTTAGTTTTGGCTGTTTGGAATACTGTAATGAACTGTAGCATGGTTGCTGTCTGGCATTAATAGGTTTGTTAAAATTTCCCTGATTTTGATTTTGAAGTATCTACAGTGGTTCCCCATGCAACAGCAAATTTAAAAATCATGAAATATATCTTAAACAGAAAGTAAACCAGAGTATCTAAGGGAAGCCCTCGACTGGTATGTGCCAAGATGAGCTTTAAAATCTGAAGGGGTGAGGGTTGTGTGACTATGTTTTCTTTTACCAGGCCCAGAGTGTGGAATGCCTTGCCAAGGGTCATTCATTTAGAGGAGGATTACTTTAGGTTTTAAGACATGGTTGTTTAGGAATGCCTTTGAAGATGATGAGGGTGGTTATTAAGACAGTTTGTACTATTAGATAGGGAAATTAGGAGGCTGATTGTTATAATATGCCCTTTTGTCATTTTATTATGAAGGTTTATGTTGTTATCCATCTTGAAAATGAATAGAACAGACTGCTATTAAAAATGTTATTTTCATGATAAATGCTTAAACTATGCAGGATCCATCAGCTCTGCCAGGACTACACTTAAGTCTATAGAACCAATGGTTTTAGGTAGGTAAAATGTGAAAAAGCTCTCAAAGTGACACTATTGAATTGGTTAGATTGTAAACTCCGATGAGCAGGGACTGTCTCTTACTTGTACATGTACGGCACTGTGTACGCCTTGTAGCAATATACAAATGATAAGTAGTAGTAATATATGGAAATAACAGTGTCATGCTGATATAGTGTTAAAGTGCACCTTACGTGATACGACCTTCTTGGGACGAGTGACAAAGGTATTTCAAAAGTAACTTAGGCGGGCATGTAAATGGATCCTGATTTTTAGCTGCATATCATTTGATAAATCTTTTCTACGTAAATATGTAGGATTTTCTTGCAGACATCGACATTCCTTGTATGTGGAAGGAGGACGTTTAAGGAGGAAACAAGTAAAGGGTTTGACCTTACAGAAAAGGAGCTTGATACAAGAAAACCAAACATTGTGGTAAAGCAGAAAATCACAAGAACAGTGTGAGAGCCAGAGGAGAAGGGGTTAACACAGTAACACAAAAAAAACATGGAAATGTCTGAATGCTGGAATTGTATTGAGGTGCATACGTGAAGCTTTCAGAGGTGTGTGACATCATATGGAAAAGATGTGAAGACACACTTATCAGTAAATGGTGGACCTTGAGAGAGGGTAGAAAGGCAAACATGAGAGATAAACATGCCAGCTTAGCATGAAGAAGAACATAGGGCCCCCAGTATAGTTGTCAGAACACGGGAAGTTGAAGAGATATATTTCTTGGGAACTGAGGGGTGGGAGAGAACCAAGCAAGAGAACCAGGTAAAGAACTGAGTGAGGGGGGCAGAGGTCAGATAACAATATAAATCTGACAAAGCCCAGGGCCTCAGAAGAAGGTCAATGGAGAGGGGTACAGATATGAGTAGAATAACATGGCAAATCACACAAGTGGGGGCCCCAGACAGCTGGAACAAGAATTAGCTAATTAAAGAAGAATGCCTGAACAGTAAGAATGGTCCTGAGCAAGGGTATATAATGTGACAGGACCAGATAGACGATGAGTTTGTCTCCTGCACAGTGAAGGCTGTGTGGGGTATGGATTCCCTAGGTTCCATATGGCCCCAGTATCCCTGTTGTCATGTCTAAGAGTTTTGTGTGCATGCTAGTTTGTCTTGTGTATGCCTGTTACACTGATCTCTTGTGTCCAGGAAAGTCGGTCATATGCTATTGAGTCAGGAAGTAAGACAGAATCATGCAGGCAGGACCAGACATTCTGGCTTGTAACTATTTAGAGATCTGCATCTGAGATAAGACAGAATGACCCCGTTTGCCTGCTGTGAGAGGTGGCAAGATCTTTAATTCTACTGGACTGTTTTCCTCTGTTCTTAGTTTTGGTTTCTGTAAGACAGGGAATAATAAAAGGATCCTTTTAGAAGAAAAATCTGTGAGATAGTTATTACCATGTGTGAGCGTGTTGTCCTGCATAAGGTGAGATTTTATTGGGAAGTGTAAGTCCTCTCTGCGATGTTTCTTTTATTGGGAAGTGATATGTCCTCCCTGAATGGTTCCCTTTTTGGACAAAGCAAGGTGTCTGCTTGGGAACTGTCTGGCCCGCAGTCCAGCTGACCCTTTGCCCCATACAACAGCATAATAGAGTTGTCAATTCCAAGTGATTATTCTGTGAATCAAGTGGAGAGAGAAGATCCTCAAGTAGCAAGAAATTCACTTAGAGACCAAGAAAATGTAGCTGAAAGGTACAAAAACATTTCCTACAATATTGGTTGCCACAGGCCTGATTCTTGATAGATTGTGTACACATATTACATATTTAATGAACTCCAGAAGGAAGCTTTCTTTCATACAATACAAGTACTATGACAAGCATTACCAGTATATTTGAGAGACTGAGATCCAATTCCAGATACCCTGGGCTTAAGAGTGAGGTTCATTACTGTCATGAAATGTGTAAAACTATTCCATTTAGAGACATTATCACCTCCCCTACCAAAGGAGTTGCCTGGATTGATTCCACCGAAATGATAGCTCCCATTAGACTCAACTTAGATAGAGTCAGGCAAAGGGAACAATGTAAACCGTATCAGCCATAATACCCAAGATGTTCATGTAGTTCCTTACTGTTAGCATTTCTTGAATCTCTGACTAGCTGAATGCTGTTTAGTAGATTCTGCATTCTGCCCTGTATTAAGAAAGCCTTTGCCTACTCCATGTCCAGTGGTGCTCCTATGAAGGGCAAGAATGCTGTTGGACAGAAGCTAGACTTTGGATAGTTTATAAGAAATAATAACCTCTGTAGGGTATAAATGATAGGTTTAACTGTCCTGAGTTGTGTGCTGATGGGTATGAGCTGCTATCAACCAATCGTCAAGGCAGGAGAATGTTTGAATCTCCTGCTTTTCAAGGTCAATGGAACACGAAACCTGCAGCACAGCTGTAAGATTTGCAAATTGCACAATCAAGGAAACCAGGAGATAATTATCTCTTAGACATTAGAAAGGTAGACCCCTCTCCCCAAAGATTTCATTGGACCATAACTGGGTGTGCCCTGATGAAGAACTGAATATAAGGATGACTTTCTTATGGTTGTTTTATATACTTGCTATATTGGTTTGATGATGCATTATATACATATTTTTTATTGTATTTATTTATGTTTTTTTGTATATTTGTATTTGCTTATTTATTATTATATTTTTGTTTTTACTTGAGGTTTGCACCCCCTGAGGAAAGCATCTGCTGAAACACGCATGGGTTTTTCAATAAAGCACCTGTGACCCATACACATCTCGCTTCTTTATGTCTGTACCAATATCCTGGGAGTGTGCACGCTCTGTTTGTGAGTCTTACAGCCATGAATGCCACTCCTGGAGAACTGTGATGAGACCAGAAGGGATTTTCATGGGTTTTTACACCAGTACAAACTCTGGTGTCACTTGTACCCAGGGCCGACCTATCCACTAGGCGAGCTAGGTGGCTGCCTGGGGCAGCTGGCCCAGGTGGGAGGTGGCGGTGGCACACATGGGCGGCCACATCACCTCCCAGCTGCCACCAATTCTGTTTTGGGGGGAAGCAGGCAGCAGGAATATTTCCAAAAATGGTCGCAAAAAGCCGCCACTTTTGGAAATACTGCCACTGCCCACCTCCCCTCTGCCTCCCAAGACAGAATAGACGGCAGCTGGTGGCAGGGACGGCAGTTGCAGTAGCGGCTTTCTGACTAGGGCAGCAGAAACCCTTGGGCCAGCCCTGCTTGTACCCATACACCTATTACGCAGCCTTGCTCGAAGTGGGTTTTATAAGTGGCATACTTCCCGAGAAAGCTCTGATCTGGATCACTATGCTGCTGGACCAGAACAATGCAATCCTGAATCAGGCAGACCAATTTATTGCTGCTCTCTCTCAGGTCTTTGAGGGGCCAGGCCAAGCCCAAGCCAAAAAAAGCAAAATTAAGGGTCTCCTCCAGGGCTGGTTAACAGTGATGGAGTAGGCTACAGAATTTCTCCACTGGGCTATCAACCTCGAATGGAATGAGCATTGAAGCCAATTTTCGATAAGGCCTTGCAGTAATGTACTGAATGTACTGAGATTTTTGTTCTATGTGAACCGCGCTGATGCTGAATAGTGCGGTATATAAGAGAGTATAAATAAATAATAATATAAGCTGGAGCCTACAGCTAATATAGAAACAGTGTTCACACTGTAGCACATTTAAGACTAATGAGAGAAAATCTTTTTTCACGCAACTCGCAATCAAACTCTAGCTGGAGGATGCAGTAAAAGCATAGCTGGGTTTAAAAGAGGTTTGGACAAGTTCCTTGAGGAAAAAGACATAAGCCATTATTAAAGAGGATTGGAGAAATCTACTGCTTACCCCTGAGATAAGCAGCATGGAATCTGTCTATCTTTTGGGAACTAGCCAGGTACCTGTGACCAGGATTGGCCTCTGTTGGAAACAGGAAATTGGGCTTGATGGATGGTCTGGCCCATATGGCATATCTTATGTTCTGTGTGCATGCATATGAAGACACCTAGCAGAGTAAATTAGAAGAAGGGGTCAGATCTGTCTGGACCAAACAGCATTTTGATGTACACCAATAGCCAACAATTGATGAGTTCATGGCAACTGATGGCACAAAGCATCAGTTACTGGTACAGGACAAATAAAGATGCCATTGGGAAGGTCTCTGCGTCAAACACAGACTTTCAGGGCACCATCAAAGCAACTTTTTGAAAAGGCCTCAGAATTGTGACTGCACCCAAGAGGGAAACCAATGTTTCCAATCCCAGTAAAGGGTGGGGTTGAGGAACAAGCACAAATACGTCCCCTGAGACTAAAATGTTAGGATGCGTACTCAAACCACCTATGTTACTACTCCAATTTGCCTTCTGTGGAAAGAGAAGGAACTACAAGCTTAGGCTGTGATTTGACTCCAGGGTCTTAGTATGTTGAATAGATCTCACATTTGCTATCTCTTCCAGTAATACTACTTGTCCTTTGTATAGTGCTACAAGGCATATGCAGCACTGTACAGACTCATACAAAAGATGGTCCCTGCTAATCAGAGTTTGCAATCTAGTCAAGACAGACAACACAACAGATGAGGACAAGGGCACATCTAGGAGAGTGGCAAGGAAACACATAGGAGACCAAGTGGATCAGAATCCAAAAGCAGACTCAAAGAGGTGAGTTTTCAGCTTGGATTTGAAAAGGACCAGAGATGAAATCTGATGCACAGACTCACGTAGTTTGTTCCAGGCATAAGGAGCAGCAAGGCGGAAGGATCAAAGTCTGGCATTGGCAGGAGAAGAGAAGGGCACAGATAGAAGGGATCTGCCAGACCAGCAGAGCATCTGAGGAGGGGTGTAGGGAAAGGTAGTGAGGAGCAGTAGAATGAGTGTACTTATAGATCAGTAGGAGAAGTTTGAACTGGATACGGAAACAGATAGGGAGCCAGTGAAGAGACTTGAGAAGAGGGATTATATGAGTATGAAGAGGCTGGTTGAAGATTACCTGCGCAACTGAGTTTTGAGCGGCACAAGTCCCCTCCTGAGGAGGTGCGCTCAGACATATGCCTGGAGAGCCTGGTGAATGTGATGTTTTGCTTTTCTATGAAGCCAGCTTTCTCTTTGACCTGCTCGCCGAAGAAATTCTCTCCCTGTCACAGAACATTCGCCAGCTTGTTCTGCACAGAGTGCTCCGGGTCCTATGACTGCAGCTAGGTACGACTACGGGTGCCAATGCCTACTGCAGCATTCCAAGATGTTGTTTCAACTATGCCATAGGTAACCCATACTATGAACTTGGAACAGTCCTTGCCATGGCCCACCACAATAATGCTGCAATTTCTCAGGGGGCAGAAATTGGGCCAGGTCAGCTAGGTCACACATGATGTCCTTCAAGGGACATGTCCATGTAGAGCTGGTAAGAGGCCATGCAGACAAGCATGGAACTCTGAAAACATCGCCTCCCGAAGGAGTCCAGTGTCCGAGCCTCCCTCCCTGGGGTGCTGAGGAATAGAAATATAGAAACATGACAGCAGAAAAAGACTACATGGCCTATCTAGTCTGTTCTTCCATATCAACTACTACAAATAGTCCCCTTTATTCCTTTAGAGATCCTCTGTGTTTGTCCCATGTTTTTTTGAATTCAGATACTGTCCTCATCTCTACCACCTCCACTGGGAGACTATTCCATGCATCTACCATTCTTTCCATAAAGAAATATTTCCACATATTACTCCAGAGTCTATCCCCTTTCACCCTCATCCTATGTCCCCTCGTTACAGTCCTTGCTTTCTTTTATCTTTATTTTTATTTACCATTTGATATACCAGTTAGGCAGCCCTGGCATCAGAGCGGTTTACAATAACAAAAGCAGGCAGCTGTTAAAAAATTGAAAAGGAACGCCAAAATTCTTGACAGGACAGAAGAGAGAGAAAGGACAGAAAAGAGGACAGTAGGAATGGGAGAGAGACACACATCAAATCATAGGGGGGGGGGGGGGTGTGGGAAGAAGTGACTAGAGATATCCTGCTGAGAATGAGGAAGGGAGGTCAAAAGCAAGGTGAAGTGAGTTTTCAACATTGATTTGAATTTGGGGAACGAAATTTCGGAGAGCAAGGATGGAGGCAATCATATCTCCTATATCCCACCTTTCCTTTAAAATATACATATTAAGATCCTTAAGTTTGTCCTCATATGCACTGTTCCCTCTAAGCTGTGCGCGTGTGCGCACGCACACACCTCGCCGAGCGAGCGCACATACTTTAGAACAGAGCGCACAAAAATTACAGCTCTGATTCTGATAGAAAACAACACAGACGTCTTAAAATTTAAAAGTTATGATTGTAATTACTAGAAATTTCCTGCTTCATTTAGTAATTGTCTATTTTTATTTAATTTGATTAAAATCAATGTGGTGTACATACTGTATTCTGACGTGTTGTCAAATTTTAAAGTATATAACTCCGAGTGTCATTATGTGGTGCACAAAAATTTAACCTTCCTTCAAAAGCTGCACACAGCTGATATTTTATGCGCACACAGCCTACAGAAAATTAGAGGGAACATTGCTCATATGCCTTATAACGAAGACCACTAACCATTTTGGTAGCCACTCTCTGCACCGACTCAATCTGTTTATAACCTTTTGAAGATGTGGTCTCCAGAATTGCACACAATACTCCAAATGAGGTTGCACCAAAGACTTATACAGAGGCACTATCACCTCCTTTCTTCTTCTGGCCATTCCTCTCCCTATGCACCTAAGCATCTTTCTAGCTTTTACAGTTGCCTTTTCTACCTCTTTAGCTACTTTAAGATTGGCAGACACAATCACACCTTTGTACTCTTAATCCTCTTCACAGCAAATTTGACCACCAATGAATGATGAGGAAGCTGTGACTTCTTGAACCCAGGAGTCTTTTGTACCCTGTACATAGAGTTCAGTCATCTACTAATGAGAGGTACAGTGAGGGGGTTCCCCGCATTCTCGTCTGCACTCTCTGCAGGATATGGTGCATAGGCACTGTTGCTGTCTCCTTAGGGGATGAGGAATACTGTAGGACTTCCAACTCCTCTGCCCTGGGCTCTTCCTCATTCTCCAAAAAGAATGGGATGGCCGTGGCCATATCCCTTACAAATTCCTGGAAGGTCATGTCCTCAGGAGGGGACTTGCACCACTCATGAACTGGAGAAGGGTCCGAGGATCTGCCCTCCGACAAGTTCTCTGATTCCATGTCAGTGACCCAGCCCTTAAAGTCCGACAGAGAGGAAGTCAAAGTACTTTTGAGTCTCTGCTTGAATTTACCTCCTGCTGCGAGGAGACTGGGAGCTCATTCTCGAGTAGTGATGCACCAATGCCCTCCTAGGTTTCGAGAGTGCATTAGATCCCCAAGATGCTAGAGAGGGATATCAGGCGAGCAGGCCCCGGTGTCAGGGTCCTTCAAAGCCTTGATGGCAGATGCCTCTTCCTCAGGCAGTGCGCACATCTCCAGGAATGACTGTATGACGGCCAATGTTGATGCAACCAACGTTGAGGCCCAAAATGCTGCATTGCTAGCAGCACCGTGATGTGTTCCTTGAGCCCCTGCAGAAGGCTCTTCCCCATGGCTGCCGATTCCGAAGGCTGTTGGGCCTGAGCAACTTCAACCAATGTAATGGGTATCTGTACAGGGGTATCGGTGGCTGAGTCTCAGCTGTTGGTAGACTGTCAGTGCCCCTCCAATGTCATGGAGGATGAGCTCTCCTCCATTTTGGGTACCTTTGAGAGGCACTCATGTAGACCCACATCACTCTCTATGCCTTTCCTCAAAGGCCTCCAAAGTCGATGCACCAAAGTCTTCACTCAATGTCCAGCATGATCATCCTTTGGTATTATCGAAGACGAGGCCAAATCCTCTCTCATTTTTGGGTGGAGCTCAATCAATGGCCGATGTTCCAAGGCACTAGGTTGCTCAGCTCTGACTGAGCTCAAGAGCTCCTCGATACTGATGCACCGCCAGCATCCGATGCAGCCTTTGAAGCCATTGAGACCAATGTTGTTGAGTCCAAAGGCCATGGGTCAGACGTTTGAGCACCAAAAGTGATTTGCACTGCTTCTCTCGACCTTTGAGTCCCCTTTTTGTCATCTGAAAACAAAAATTACAAGAAGAGGACTGATAATTGTGTCCCAGGCACCAGTTATGGGTATGCATGACGGATATGGTCCTAGAGCACTTGGAACACTTCTTAAACCTGCTGGTGGACTTCTGGGACATGGCATCTGGAAAAATAGCAGTGGCCAAGTCAAAGGGCTCGATTTTGGAGAAGCCCAACCAGGGTATGGTGCTGAGAAGACAGAAGGGTCGCAGCAAGAAGAAAAAGCGATCGAGGCATCAACAAAAAATAAAAAGGAACCGAGAAACCGTGATCGGAAGGCAAAGCTAAGGAAAAAGGCAAAAAAGGACAAAACACGGCACAAAAACACCCCCACAGGGGAGAAGGAAAGTCTACCAAGTGGAGGAAGACTGGAACATGTCCGTGGGGTTCTGTGGAAAATGAAAGACTGCTTTAAGATGGATGAAGGTGGCAGGCAGGAAGGAGGCGCACAGGTACGGTGGAGCCTCCCAAAAGCTTCCAATAGAAGCTTGGGAGCATTCCCACATGGGGCTCCAATGGGGACATCACCCATATGTGAGGACACATTCCTGCCTGTCCACAGAGAAAGGATTTATCAGACCCTCAACTGAAGCCCCTATTTTCTTTCTAACCAAGGATGGTGGCTCCTCTGACCCTGTATAGAATACGCGACTGTCAATGCAGTGACCATTCAAAAACAAAACCCGCTTCCTCACATCAACAAGCTGCTGTAAATTCCTCAGTTAGTTCAAATTTTCATGAAGCTTAAAAATAGCGGGGGCCCGACAACCTCATCCACATAAAAAAGGGAGATTAATGGCAATCAGCCTGCTGTACCTGATATGGGTATTTCATATATTTAATGCTGTTTAGCACGGTCACACTCCTATCTCCTGCCACCGCTCCGGAGCCTCTTGTGCAGAAATCTGTGGCCAGAGATGGGACCCTGGATCTTCAGGAGACTCTTTACCAGCCAGACCCAGAAGCTGTGATCCATTAGCTGCTGGGTCCTTCTGACCCATGGTCTGGAGCCCTCGTCTCCTGAATCCTGTGTCCACAGCCCACAGAAGAGTAACATCTTCTCAAGGTCGCAGTTGGTTTGTGGGTTGACCCTGAGAATAATCCTATCAAAACCAAAAGGACAACCAGAGAAAGTTCAAAGGACTAATATCATGTACAAAATGCGGTGACTGTGACAAGAACTACATCGGCCAAAGAGGAAGAAAACTATCCACCAGACTACATGAACACCAACTAGCCAGCAAAAGACATGACCCGTTCTCTCTGGTTTCAATCCATAAAGATGCGGAAGGGCACAAATTCAACTAGAACACAACTGAAATCATAGCAAGAACACAAACGAAAAGAGAATTTCTGGAAGCCTGGTTTTCCACCATGAACTTGATAAACAGATATATCGATATAGATCAGATCTACCAATCCCTGCGGACCAAAGAACTGAGGCATCACCAACAATGCCCAGGAACAGCCACCACACCCTGGCACCCTCAGGGAAACCAACCAATCAATCCCTGCAAACCAAAGTGCTGATTCACCACCAACCCCAATATAAGTACAAACGCAAACATTGGCTGCAATGAAGCGCTCCTCTTCTAGGATACAAACTGAACAAAGTCCACAACCGCTCCCACAAAGAATCAAACACCCCAGGAACAAATGGATCACAGTGGGTTCCAGAAGATTGCGACCTGTAATGCAGAGACATTCTACACATCAAGAGATATCCCTGCAAAATGCCTTCTCTGCCTTGGCTAATGAGGATGCCCAACCCAAGGAAACTGAAGGGCCCTTAAATGAGTCAGACAATGCCCAATCTCCTGCTAAAGCACCAAATATGAAGAAAACCTCACCAAACAGAAAACTATTACTACTTGGAGATTCCATCATCAGAGGCACCAACTTGGGAACACAGTTCAAAGGAGAGAAGATAGTCATGTGCCTACCAGGCTCTTCAGCCAGCAGGAATACAAACCAAGTTGTTGAAATACTTAGCGCAAAAAGTGAGCACTCCAAACCAGATGTTATTATCCACTTGGGCACAAATGACCTGGCTAGAAACAGTGCCTCTACAGCCCAAAAGGACTTCCAATCTCTGGGAGAGAAACTCAAGCCCATTGTTAACACTGTTATTTTTATTTTTTATTTAACACTCATTTTTATACCGCATCTTCCAGAGATCAGGTGCGGTGTACAAATAACAACAATTAACAAAGCTAAGTTTGTTTTACATAGAACATCTTAATTTTTACATAGAACATCTTAACATAACATAAAATAAACTGTTGCATTCTCAGAAGTTCTACCTGTTCTTGGTAAGGGGACAAAAAGGCTGCATCGCATTAACAACTTTAATACATGGCTCCAGACCTGGTGCAAACAAGAAGGATTCAGATTTATTGGCAACTGGGACAATAGATGGACCAACAAGAGACTATACTGTGCTGATGGACTACATCTCTCTGTCGCAGGGAAAAGAAACCTAAGTGAGAAATTCAGGCAGTATGTGGATATGCATTTAAACTAGGAAAAGGGGGTGATGGATGTGGAAGGTCAACATCTGCATGCCACCCCCTGCAAAAGCAGAACATCAGAAACAGCCATACTCTTAAACCACACATCAAAAACAAGTGGGAAGAAATGGGCAGAATAAATTCAATGCAAAATACACACAAGCCAGGTAAATGCTGGAAAGCAATGAGCACAAATGCTCGAAGCTTAGCCAAAAAAATTCCAGACCTGGAAGCCCTAATGGTGGAAACGGATTTGGACATCGTGGCCGTTACAGAAACATGGTTTAATGAATCGCATGATTGGGATATAGCCATAGCTGGCTATAATCTATTCAGAAGAGACAGAGAAAATGGAAAAGGAGGAGGAGTGGCCTTGTATGTCAAAAGCAGTATTAAAGCTACTGAAATGCAGGGAACATGGGGAAAAGAAGAAGCGCTCTGGATTGCGTTGGAAAGAGGAGATGGCACTGTCATCCATATTGCTGTAGTCTACAGACCTCCGACTCAAATTGAAGAGAGAGACAACGAATTGATTATAGATATTGCCAAGATAGCAGCAAAGGGGGAAGCGATCATATTAGGTGACTTTAATCTACCTGATGTGGATTGGATTACTCCTTCTGCACATCTGGAAAGAAGCAAAAAAATTGTGGATGCTCTCCAAGATGCATTACTTAGACAAATGGTGATGGAACCAACCAGGGAAAGCTCAACGCTCGATGTAGTGCTTACCAACAGTGATAACGTGTCGAATGTCTGCGTGAGTGCCCCTGTGAGCAACAGCGACCATCACACGGTGTGGTTTGAGATAAAAGCCATGGTACAGGCCAATCATAGCAAGCTCAAAGTCCTAAATTCAAAAACACTGACTTCAATAAAATGGCCGAGTACTTAAAGGAGGAGATGACGGGGTGGAAGAAGATAAGGGAAGTGGAATTGCAATGGACTAAACTAAAGGCGGCAATAATAGGGGCAACAGATAAATATGTAAGAAAAATAAATAAAAACAAGAGGAGAAGGAAACCTATTTGGTTTTCCAAAGAGGTGGCTGCGCAAATAAAGGCAAAAAACACAGCTTTTTCAAAATTCAAAAGCTTGCAAACAGAAGAACACAGAAATGAATACAGGATCCAACTCAAAGAGTCTAAAAGAGTAATAAGGATAGCAAAATCAAAGGCAGAAGAAAAAATGGCTAAAGATGTTAAGGGTGGCAACAAAACTTTCTTCAGGTATATTCAGGAAAGGAAGAAGATCAGAGTTGGAATTGCAGGACTCAGAAGTGCTGGGAAAGGACTCGTGGAAAGTGACACTGAAAAAGCGAAATTGCTAAACAAATACTTCTGCTCTGTTTTTACTAAAGAAGATCCTGGAGATGGACCAGCTGTGACTCCCAAATATAAAAATAGGACTGAAGTAGATACCACACCATTCACAGAAGATGAGGTGTTAGAACAACTTGCTAAACTGAAAGTGGACAAAGCCATGAGACCGGATGGGATACATCCCAGGATACTGAAAGAGCTCAGAGAGGTTCTTGCAGGACCATTAAAGGATGTCTTCAACAGATCCTTGGAAACAGGAGTGGTTCCTCAGGACTGGAGAATGGCTAATGTTGTACCTCTACACAAAAGTGGTGACAGGGAAGAAGTGTCAAATTACAGGCCCGTGAGCCTTACCTCGGTGGCAGGAAAAGTAATGGAGGCGCTCCTGAAAGAGCGAATAATGAACTTTCTCAAAACCAACAGGTTGCAAGATCCCAGGCAACATGGTTTTACCGAAGGACGGTCTTGCCAAACAAATCTGATTGAGTTCTTTGATTGGGTGACCAAGGAACTAGATCTGGGGCATGCAATGGATGTCATCTATCTGGATTTCAGCAAAGCCTTTGATACTGTTCCTCATAGGAGGCTTGTCAATAAACTCAGTAGCTTGGGGATGGGTCCCAAGATAGTAAACTGGATTAGAAATTGGTTGACTGACAGACAACAGAGGGTGATGGTACATGGAGCTCACTCGGATGAGAGGAAGGTGATTAGCGGGGTGCCTCAGGGTTCGGTCCTGGGCCCGGCACTGTTCAATATATTTGTGAGCAATATTGCTGAAGGACTGAATGGAAAAGTCTGTCTTTTTGCAGATGACACAAAAATTTGCAACAGAGTGGACTCCCCCGAGGGAGTGGATAACATGAGGAAAGATCTACAAAAGTTGGAAGACTGGTCTAATGCTTGGCAACTACGATTTAATGTGAAAAAGTGCAGTGTCATGCACTTGGGTAGCAGAAATCCAAGGGAAAAGTACACAATAGGGGGTGAGAGGTTGGTATGCACGGTTCAGGAGAAAGACCTTGGTGTGATTATCTCTGATGATCTCAAGGTGGCAAAACAGTGCGACAAGGTGGTGGCAAAAGCCAGGAGGATGTTGGGCTGCATTCAAAGAGGGATTACCAGCAGAAAGGAAGAGGTACTTATGCCACTGTACAAGTCACTGGTAAGGCCTCACTTGGAATACTGTGTTCAGTTTTGGAGGCCATATCTTGCAAAAGATGTAAAAAGACTGGAAACTGTTCAGAGAAAGGCGACCAAAATGATTTGGAGCCTGCGTCAGAAGCCTTATGAGAAGACCTAAATATGTACACTTTGGAGGAGAGGAGGGACAGGGGAGATAGGATTCAGACCTTTAAATACTTAAAGAGAAATGATGAACAAACAAACCTCTTCCAAAGATGGGAAAGCTGTAAAACTAGAGGGCATAACATGAAGCTGCAAGGTGGTAAATTGAAAGGCAATGTCAGGAAATATTTCTTCACTGAAAGGGTGGTGGATGCTTGGAATGCCCTCCCGATGGAAGTGGTGAGGGCAAACACGGTGATGGAATTCAAAACGGCATGGGACAAACACAGTGGATCCCTTTACAGCAACAGGATAAAAGCAAAATAAACAGTACCATCTAACTTCTGAACTATCTAGCATCTGAACAAATAAGGGTGTCCTACATGGAGTGGTAGGTTCACCCCTAAACAGAAACAAAAACATGGGGAGGGGTGGCCTGCACAGAGCGACAGGTGCACCTACTCTTGCCATCTTGCTGGGCAGACTAGATGGACCATGCTGGTCTTTATCTGCCGTCACTTACTATGTTACTATGAAGCACATTACCATCTGGAACCCCGCACTGATGATGTCTCCTTGAATGGTGATGAAATGTCTGCAATGAAACTATCAAACTCTGAGAACAATCCAACATCATGATCACCAACCTGAGCTGCCAATATTCACAGACATTTCTAATACCAAAACCTAGTAAATAAAATATTTTCTGACATGTTAGACCAATGAGTCATCATGCACCTATGTGACATCTTGATATTTTCTGAAGGCTCAACAGAAAATGATCAATGGGTCTTGTAAGACTCTAGAGTGGCATACTGTTTATGTCTCCTAAGCAAACTAGAGAAAGAGGAATCTGATAAAAGGTCCATAGAGTTCTTGTGGTATATAATTTTGATGAAGGACATATACATGGAAAACTGTAAGATTCCCACCATGGCAGAGTAGCCTGTTTGAAGGGACATAAAGGGAATATAACATTTTCTAGCATTTTCAAACTTCTATGAGGGCTTCATTCAGGGGTTCTTCAAATTTGTATCTCCATTGACAAAGGCCCTGAAGAAAGGATCCTTTCAGATGAGCCAAAGAGCAACAGCAGGCCTTTGAACACTTAAAGGCAGTATTCACCTCCACCCAATCCTCATAAATTGCAATCCTGAGTAATCATTTATAGTCGTGGCCAATGCACCAGAGTAATGGCCATTGGTTCTGTGTTGTCTCAGAGGAAGCCACTGTGAAATCTCTTTCACCAATGTGCTTTCTACTTCCAGAAGCTGAGAGAAACTATCACATCTATAAACAAGTGGCACACCACCAAATTAAGGATTTTACAAACCATAACAATCTGGAATTCTTTAACACACCACAAAATATGAATTCTAGACAAGCACATTGGTTGCTTTTCTTTTTTCTTGTCCAAATTTGTGTTGACTTACTAACCACAAATTCAAAATAAGGTGAATGCAAGCTGCCTAAGAGAAAGGAAGAGGTACTGGAGTGAGAGACCTTTACCACAAGCCTCCTTTCAAATAACTTTAAGCACTAGGAAAGCAGATATCCTCAAGTAAGTTAAAACAAGCTTATTCAGTGATGAATTTGCACAAGACTAACAGCAGTAAACAACAAGGTCTGGAAGAGAAGGAATGGAGTGGAACTGATATACGGGATGCCTCTATAAGGGGGAGAAATCGCATATACCCAGGACACTATATGCCTGGAAGTATTCCACAGCTGCCATGATTCCTTATTGGCTAGTCACTTTGGCATCCATATAGCCAAAGAATTAATTGGACAGGATTTCTGGTGGCCATGGAAGGGTCAGGATATAAAGGGATGCTTTGCGTTCTGTGAAGTTTGTGCCCAAAAAGATATCACAAGAAAACCCTCAAGGACCTCTGATGCCTCTGCCCAGATTTTCTAAGCCATAGAAATGGATTTCTATGGACTCTATTACAGGCTTACAGTTATCACAAGGGAAATCCACAATCCTGGTGGTAGCAGTAGACTCCTTTTTGAAGATGGCACAGTAGATTGCTACGGCCAGTCTTCCTTCAGCATGTGTAATACAATAGCAGTTATGCTGGTCAGTAAAATGATCCATTTTTACAAGTTATCCTCTTATATAGTCTCCAACCAAGGCACTCAGCTAATTGTAAAGCTTTGGCGAGAACTGACTAAGCTCCTTGACATCCAGGTCCATTCGTCTTCAACTTATCAACTTCAATCCAATGGTCAGATGGAATAAGTGAACCAAATGCTGGAGCAATACCTCCATTGTTTCTGTAACTATTATCAAAATAACTGGACTATGCTAATTCCAATAGCAGAGTTTGTCTTCAACAATAAAGGACACTCATCAACCAGGTCGTTGCCCTTCTATATTAGTAATAGCTTTCATCCTTGTTTTCACTTAGGGAAAGTCCAACAATTCAGACTGAGCCAAATCTCTGAGTGAACTGCATGCTGAAGTCTGGCAGGAATTAAAAAAGGCAAAGGAGGCTTAGAAGCAGCATGTGGATAAGCAACAATGAGAAATTTTTCAGTTAACGTGGGGGATAAAGACTGCACAGCTGCATGCATTTCCTTAATTTAATTTAAATATAGAGGCTTATATTCTGCCTTCTTTCAGTTACTACTCGTATGAACTGTAAAGAGCGGATTGCAATAATCAAAAAACTCAATCAATACATCAGTACAGTTTGTTTTTACAATTATAAACCATTACGATTGCTCTTTGACATAAGGAAAACAGAAATGGTAAAAATAAAATAAAGACGACATTTCCTCTGATGAAAGACGACTAAAGAACTTGAAAAGGTTGGCTGCTGAGGCCAATATTGTGGCTTTGACATGGAAAGAAATAATTTTGTGTTTCAGCTAGCAAATGATGAAAAATATAGGAAAACATACAACATTTCTAAAAAAACAGACTTAAGAGATTAATGGGGTAGACAAAAAAGAAGGTAATTTTATAAGGGTTTTTCTACATGGAATGCCTATTTACAGGTGGAAAAGGCCTTTCATAAAACTGTATGTCCATTTACTCATGGCGACAAGATAGCATTTTCTTATACACACCCTGAACATAGGAGTCCCTGGGGATATAGTTTGAGTGGAGCAGAGACAGAGTTGTAATGTATACATGTATTTTATAAAATATGCTAATAAATGTATACATTTACACAAACTGGAGCAAATGTAAATATTTGCATTGGCATTTGCATGCTACAGAGGCTGGTTCCGGGTGCCTATTTTATATGTTTTTATGTTGCCTTTATAAAATGGATGCATTTTTGAACTTCAAATATAGGTGACCTCTTACAAAAATAAGTCCAAAGAGTTTAGAGGAATTGTGAAAAATAGTGAGGATACTGAAGAAGCTAACAATGACCAGACTATGTTGCAGACAAAATCAAACTTAGCATAAACTGTGTGGCCTCAGCAGCATGAAAATCCCATGGGTATGCATTGAATACAATCATATGATCCTACTTATGAAACTTTGCGAACCAGCTTGTTTTCAGAGTGGTGGGTTATCACAATGAGGATTTCATCTACTTGCTGAAATTGTACAATCAAACATTCACATTAGGGCACCAAAGATAGGAACCCACCTGTCTTCTTTTGCAATGGAGTCCTGATCAGAAACTGATCCAAAAGATCCAGAAGTGAAACTAAATCACATCTACTCTTAGTAAGGAAACCTGAGTTATGCCCGTTTCAAACTGAACAATTGTGTTTTCACCCCAGCTGCAATCAATGCAGAACTCAAAGAGGAAGACAGACTGTAACCTTCCAACATAGAATTTTCCAGCAACTTTGGAGAGTCCTTACCTGCACCAGGGAGGATGCTCTTCCCTGCCTGAGCTCAGAAACAGATTCCCTTCCTTGTCCTCCTTTGTTTCTGGAGTTGCACTTGTAGCATGTCCATCTTGTCTGGCCAACTGTTTCCACACTACATTCTTTACTCAACAAGCATACAGAGTGGTAAAGGTGACCACAGCTGTAGAAAGAAGAATAATTCCTTATTACAATTTGAAATCGCACTAAATTAATTATATTAACTTGCTAGGAAAAAGTATCCTTTTAGCTGAATAAATAGGGCTTTAGGACAAAGAAAAATGAATTTGTAACCTGAAAAGGGTTCCTCGCTCCTATTAAAAGCATCAGTTTTGCACTAGCAGTAGGAAAGCAACATGTCTTTCCTTTTGTGGGCAAATAGGAGACACTGTGACATCATTGACCGTTCTGCTGCCTTTGCTAGCAAAATAAGGATCTTACCTGGAGCAGTAGAGAGCCTTATTCAAAGCAGGCTAGTTGACTGTTTAGTGAAGATAGTTATGCACATCCAGATCTTGAGAATAATAGACATGGCTGGTTTCAGTATATCACAAACTAAGGTAGACTTCAGTGACATCTAATCATTTCTCATACACAACTATCACTGAAATGCAGTTCCCAATCACAGCATCAATTTAATAAACAAACAATGTGTAAAGGGGAAAAATACCTCAGAGTGTGCCCTTTTTATTGTTTTGGACTGTGGGCAATCAATTGGACTACTCCTAACAGGTCAGAAAAAAAAACATTCTTATCTCCATATGTTACTAGACAATGCACACGACAATGGCCAGCGTTTCACTAACTCTGCTGCATCAGGGGTGTGACCTAAACATGTAGAGGGCGATTCCCATCAGGGCATGTCCGTATGTCCAAAATCTGAACAGGCCAGTTCTGCACCTGATTCTGATCCCGCGGGGGCTAGACGTCCCTGCGGGATCAAAATCTGGTGCAACAGGCTTGGATGGGCAGGCTGTGCCCCGATTCTGAGTTGCCGGATTGCCAGCCCGATCACAGCACAATGCAGCCATGGCTCATGCATGGAGTCCAGTGCCGTGGTGTCCCGTCACCATGGCACTGGAGTGCCATGCAGGAGTCCCGACTGTTGGCTGGCTCCTGCTGTGCAGAGATCCCCACCACCTGACTCTCGATTGGGTCTTCCAAGTCCAGGATCAGACTACGGGAAACCCCCTGACCCCGCTCACCTCCTACAGAGTCCTCACTGCTTCCATCGTGATCGTCGGTGGAATTTTTTCCACCCCTGAGGTGGAATAAGTTCCCCATTGAGGTTTCACGGCCCGGATCTACAGGGCTGCAACCGGAATCGGCTCTGTACATACAGGCCAGGGTCCCGCCTCCAGTCCACCCTCGCTCTTTCTTTGTCCTGCTCCCTTCTTCCCTGCTCACCGCACATCTCCTCTGGAGTTTTGTGTTGGGAATTGGCCCCCTAACCTTTAGTTTGGAATGACGCCCGTGGAGGCCAATTCCATTCGGGGGACGTCCGGCCCCCGTCCAGATGTCCAGAATCTGGACGGGCCAAATTTGCACCTGATTCTGATCCCGTGGGGGCTATACATCCTCACAGGATCAGAATTGGGTACATGCCCCTCCGCATCACCTCATGCTCCTGCATGGAGCCCGGTGCCCTCTGCATCACCTCATGCTCCTGCATGGAGCCCAGTGCCGTTGGATCCCATCGTCATGGCACCAGGATGCTATGCAGGAGTACTGATTACCAGAAAGCCTTTTACCCTCAAATGTCCCCACTGCCTGATGCCCAATTGGGCCTGTCAAGGCCAGGATCGGGTGGTGGGAAATCCCCCTGCCCTGCTACGCTGTCCTCCCATGTTAGGTGGACTTATTCCACCTCTGAGGAAGAATAAGTCCTCCATCTAACTAGTCATGCCTGGACATACAGGGCCTTTGCTGGAAAAGGCCCTGTACATCCGGTTTGAGAGTCACACCTCCGGTCCGCCCTCACTCCTCCCTCAGCCCGCCCCTCCCGACTTGGTACAGAGCTCTCCGCACATCTCTGCTGTATATGCGGGGAGCTCTTAGGGGAGAATCAGACCTGGGCATTTAGCGGGGAATATATGTCCGAACAGACGTATATCCCCACTAAACGCTGATCAGAATAGACCCCATAATAAATTAGGATGTTTGTTGCAGTTATTTATAAGTGGAAAAGAAGACAAGCAAGGCTTTGTATCATATTTATTGATAGGATGCAGTTCGAATCTAGCATGTTGAATGAGTAGTGCTTGGCTCAAAGCAGCTGGGACAGAGGGTTGGCGTTTTGAGGAAAGTGATCTTGAGTAAAACAGTTATGAATCACCTCTAAGGGACTTTTTCAAAATAGAATAAAAGCTGTATATTTATATTCACCATAGTCCCTGTTTGTATTTTTGAGAAAAGGGTCAACTATTTAATTGGTGATAGTGGTGCACAATAATGCTTTCTGGTTATAGCATATTAAGGGTATCATAAAAGTGATACTGAATCCCAATGATCACATATGTGGTATATTTATTGTATGTTTTAGGTCACATGCTTGATGCAGCAAAGTTAGCGAAACATTGGCCATCATCAGGTGCATTACATAGTAACATGTGGAGCTCAGTTCTCTTTTTCTATTTCCTTAAAATAATGCTGAATGGTTTTTTTCCTGACCTGGGAGTAGTCCAATTGAACTAAGAGAAGCATTCTGTGGTCCAAAATTACTACTACTACTTATCATTTGTATAGCATTAGAAGGCATACGCAGCACTGTACAGATACATGTAAAAGATGGTCCTTGCTCATCAGATCTTATAATCTAGTCAAGACAGACATCACAATAGCTGAGGGCAAGGATATATCCAGGGGAATGATAAGGAAACACAAACGTGGATCACGACTGAAAAGCGGCCTCAAAGAGGTGAGTTTTGCGCATGGATTTGAAAAGGGCCAGAGATGAAGCCTGATGCACAGACTCAGGTAGTTTGTTCCAGGCTTAAGGAACAGCAAGGTGAAAGGATAGAAGAATGGAGATGGCAGTAGAAGAGAAGGGCACAGATAAAAGGGATCTGTCAGAAGAGCGTAGTTCCCGAGGAGGGGTCTAGGGAGAGATAAGAGAGGAAAGGTAATGAGGAGCAACAGAATGAGTGCACTTATAGGTCAGTAGGAAAAGTTTTTAACTGGATGCGGAAACGAATAGGGAGCCAGAGAAATGACTTGAGAAGAGGGGTTATATGAGCATATTGAGGCTGGCGGAAGATTACACAGGTACACTAAAAAATTTTTTTTTTAAACTGCCTCTAATGTTTCGATTGATTTTTACGTTTTTTGGTGCGCTGAATCCAAATCTGGTAACCAATTTGCTCCATAACGTACAGATTTTTTGCTACATTGGGTTAGCAGTTTGAGGTGAACGTTTCAGATTGAGTGCGATCGAGATAAAGGTTTCTTGGATGAATTCTTTATACTAATTGTTTAGTAGTTATTCAAATAAGAATAAAGAAAATTGTAACAAGGCAGCACATAAGAATAGAGTAATGTCAACAAAACACACTGTGATGGTAGCAAAATTGTCTGCACTTAAAACAGCCACATACATGTGCACAAACATTGAGCATATAAGAGCAAGGTTAGACACAAAGCAAAGCAAAGAAATGTGCAAAAAATGTTGTACAGGTATGTATGTAAGAATAGAAAACGCAAACCGCACCATTGCAATACATGAAGACAAACACCCGATGGTGTGAAAATAAAATTCTAATAAATGAGATCCGACACTGTGGTAATAACTAGCAAATTTTTATTTCAAAGTTTAGTAAAAACACAATATTTGTCAACACAGTTTAGATTTTAAAGTCATTCTTGGGTCAATCAATCTCCTGGTGGGCCCGTTTCTTCTTCCCCCGAATGCTTCTCTTGGTGCGCTGCTTGGCGTATTTTTCATCTGGGGTTTCCCGCAGCAGCAACCAGCAGAAATCAGCCATCATAGTGGTGTTCCATCTTCCTTGGTACCTTCTCTCTGCGTCCTTGATGTCCTGGTGAAACCTTTCACCTTGTTCTTCACTGTACGCCCCCAAGTTTTCGGTAAAGTAGTTCACATGGGAGTGCAAGAAATGGACTTTCAGGCTCATGTTACAGCCTTGTTCTTTGAAGGCATTGAGCATCCTGGCAACAATATCCTTATAGTTCTCATCCCGCCTGTTCCCCAAGAATTTGAGAACAACATCCTTGAAGGAATCCCAGGCTTCTTTTTCCTTCTCAGACATCGTTTCAGCGAATGCTCCATCTGAAATGAGTTTCCTTATATCAGGGCCAACAAACACTCCTTCCTTTAGCTTTCCTTCAGAAAGTCGGGGGAACTTTGAGCAAAGGTACCGAAAGCATTCACCATCTTTTGGAAGGGACTTGATGAATTGCTTAATGAGACCCAACTTAATGTGGAGAGGTGGTAATAGAATTTTATCACGAGGTACCAAGCTCTCATGAAGAACATTTTTCTCACCGGGTCTCAAATACTCTCGAATTGGCCAGTCTTTTTTCCCCAAGTGTAGGTCGCGGGCCCGGCTATCCCACAAGCAGAAGCAGGGATATTTGGTGAAACCGGATTGCTGCCCTAATAGCATGGATAGAATTTTAAAGTCTCCACAAATCATCCACTTATGCTCATCATAACGAATCTTCTGAAGAATCAGGGCCAAATTCTCGTATTTTTCTTGGAGAATAACAGAGTGAGCAATAGGAACTGAAGCGAATGTGTTGCCATTATGAAGAAGAACACCTTTTATGCTGTCTTTTGACGAATCAATGAACAGCCGCCATTCAGCAGGATCATACTTGAGTTTAAACTTTTCCATCACTCCGTATATATCGTTGCAAAATACCAAATCTTCCTCTTTGCTGAAATACTTCAAAAATTGTGTCTCGCGGTTGCGGTACCAATAAAAAGTTGTTCCTGGTGACAATAGATTTTTCTGTTTAAGCCGAGAACCTAGCAGTTGGGCAGCATCTTTTGGGAGTCCTAAATCCCGGACTAAATCATTCAATTCAGCTTGAGAGAAAAGTTCAGGTTTCGGATCTGGTTCAGTTTCAAACTCGGAAGTACTGGACTCATCGGGAAAAGCCATCTGATGAGTCTCATCATGATCAGAACCGTCCACACAAATATGATCCAAAGATTTTGGTGGTTCAGGCACAGGTACTTCGTTGCTATGAGGCATAGGCCTAATTGATGAGGGAAGGTTGGGGTAACTTATTACGTTCTTATTTTTTGAGTTGTATCCCTTCACAATGCAAGAGCAAAAATAGCAGTCACTGCTGTGGTCTCTTTGTTCAAGCCACATCATAGGTATTCCGAAACGAAATGCTTGTTTTTTACCTTTCATCCATAAGCGTAGATCTTCCTCACATGTCTTGCACACTTTGTGAGGAGCCCACGGTTTGTCTTGATCGCCTAACTTCAAACCGAAATAGGCGAAATATACTTTTTTAATAAATGCAGAAATGTTCCTCTGCCGCTTTTTCACGGTATATTCCCCACAAATAAAACAAAAACTGTCTGGAGAGTTGACGCAACCTCTGGCTCTGTGAGCCATCACAAATACACAGCACTGCATACTACAACTGTAGTGAACCACTTCGGAATAAAGCTGGATTACGACTGAGCAAACAAAAGGTAATAATGAACTTGCAAGAAACTGAAATTTGACAGGAACGTTCATGTCGCAACCACCGTGTTTGAGCGAGCGAACGAGGCGAGGCGAACAGGAAAGAACATGCGCCAGCGCGAGTACTAGATTTAGCCCCCCGCCTCCCAATTGTCCTGTTAATGTATAAAATGAATACAAAACACTCTAAAATATCATGAGGGAGTGTTTCTAGTTAGTTAACCATTACAACCTCTATTTTGGGCCAAGAAAATAAACTGCAGTCGGCTAAAAATAAATTATGTGAACATTCCTTATATGGGTAAGAAATCTAATTTTGCAAGAAAACGTGACGTGATGGAACATTTTGGCTATTTTTCCTGGATTCAGCACCCCAAAATCTATAGGAATCAGTTGCAAAACTGGAGGCAGTTTTTGGTAGTGTACCTGTGTTAGCTGCGCAGCTGAGTTTTGAACAGATTGAAGGGAAGAGAGATGATTCAGAGGGATACCAGCAAGGAGGAGGTTGCAGTAGTCTAGACAGGAGGGGACTAAAGAGTGGATAGAAGTAGTGGTAGTAGTAGCAGCAGTGTGTGTAGAAAGGAAGGAACAAATTTTGTCAGTCTTGTAGAGAAAGAAGTGGCGGGTTTTAGATGTCTGTTGGATGGGTGCAGAGAAAGAGAGAGTAGAGTCGAAGTTAACCCCAAGGTTGCTAGCTGAGGAAACAGGAAGGAGTGTAGTGTTATCCACAGAAATAGAGGAAGTGGGAGGTGGGTTTAGGGGAAAAGATAAGGAGCTCAGTTTTGCCATGTTCAGGTTCAGAAGGTGATGAGACATCCAGGCAGCAATGTCGGATAAGCATGCAGAGATCTGGGCCTGGATTCCTAGAGAGATTTCAGGCACAGAAAGGTTGATCTTATTACATAAAGATTGTACTGAATAAAGCATAAAGATGGTGCTTAAAATCATGGAAGGAAATAAGTGCACCAAGGGACCGAGTGTAGAAAGAGAAAAGGAGAGATCCCACGACAGAGCCCTGAAATACACAAACTGAGAGAGGGATGGCAGTAGAGGAGGAACTACCAGAACAGATACTAAAAGTGTGGTGGGAGATAAGAAGAAAACCAGTAGAGAACAGAGCACCTAAATCCAAGCGAGGATAAGGTATAGAGGAGAAGGTGGTGATCAACAGTGTCCAAGACAGCAGAAAGGTCAAGAAGGATGAGAATCGAGTAGAGCCCTTTGGATTTCGCGATGAAAAAGCTGCTGGAGACTTTAGCAGGAGCAGTTTCTATGGACTGTAGAGAACGAAAGGCAGATTGCAGTGGGTTCACAAGATCTTGAGAGAAAAGAAAGTCAAGACAGCGGTAGTGAACTGCTCGTTCAAGTAGTTTTGAAGCAAAGGGGAGGAGAGAGCTAGGTCAATAACTGGAAGGACAGGTAGGATCTAGTGAAGGCTTTTTGAGGAGTGAAGTAACCACAACATTTTAGGAACAGTTGCAGTGGAAAGCGATAGGTTAAGGATACAAGATCATAAGAAATGCCATACTGGGTCAGACCAAGGGCCATCAAGCCCAGTATCCTGTTTCCAACAGTGGCCAATCCAGGTCACAACTACCTGGCATTTTCCCAAAAAAGACCCACAGGTTGCACAATGCTTGTATTGGGGCAAGCAGTAGATTTCCTGGTCCTCTTTAATAATGGCTTATGGATCTTTCCTCCAGGAACTTGTCCAAACCTTTTTTAAACCCGCTACACTAACAGTTTTACTACATCCTCCAGTAACAAATTCCAGAGTTTGATTACACGTTAAGTGAAAAAATATTTTCTCTTACTAATCTTAAAACGGGTTACACTGTACTTTCATTGTATGTCCCCTAGTCTTTCTACTTTTTGATGGTGTAAACAACTGATCTACAGTACGTTTACCTGTTTCACTCCATTCATGCATTCTGATATCATATCTCCCTTCAGTCGTATCTTTTCCTGGTTGAAGAGCCCTATCCTTTTAAGCCTCTCGTCATAGCAGTATCCTTCCATCCCCTTTATGATTTTGGTGGCTCTCTGTACCTTTTCTAATTCTGTTATATCCTTTTTAAGATACGGTAATCAGAAATGCACACAATATTCAAGGTGCAGTCTCACCATGGAACGATACAGAGGCATTATAATATCCTTTTTAAAATCTCCATTACTTTCCTTATGATTCCTAACATTCTATTTGCCTTCTTGGCAACCGCTGCACACTGGGCAGATGGTGTCAATGTTCCTGAGTGGTGGTTCCTAATATGGAACCTTGCATCATGTAACCATAATTTGGGTTGTTAATTCCTAGATGCATAACTTTGCACTTGTCCACATTAAATTTCAGCTACCATTTGGATGTCCAGTCTTCCAATTTATCAAGCTGAGGAAGCAGGAAGGAGTGTAGTGTTATCCACAGAAATAGAGGAAGAGGGAGGTGGGTTTAGGGGAAAAGATAAGGAGCTCAGTTTTGCCATGTTCAGGTTACAATTTTTCACAATCCTCTTGGGATTTAACAACTTTGAATAATTTTGTGTCATCTGCAAATTTGATTACCTCACTAGTTATTCCCATTTTCAAGTCATGTACGAAATGGGAATAATGAGATATGACAAATGGAAGGAATGACGGCGGAAGAGGCAGAGCTTAGCAGATGGATGGGAATGGGATCAGAAGAGCAAGAAGTCAGTTTGGAGGAGGAGAGAAGATTTGTCGTTACCTACTCAGTGATTTCAGAAAAGGAAGAAAGGGTGACCGAAGGTGAGGAAAGGATATGGGATTGAAGAGGGGGAAGATGAGGTGGAGGTGACCCAGTACAGAATTCAAGGTAATCTTCTGGACTTTGTCATGGAAGTAGTAAGCCAAGGTCTGGGCAGACAGTGAAAGAGGAATTGGGAGAGGAGGGACCTTGAGGAAAGAGTTGAGCATATTAAAGAGACCACGAGAGTCAGAGGCAAGAGAGTTATTCAGATGGACATAGTACTCTTGCTTGGCGAGTGCTATTGCCGACTGGAAAGAGGTTAGCACGAATTTCAAATATAGGTAGTCAGCAAGGGTACAGGATTTAAATCAAAGACGCTTAGCAGAGTGGGCACAGGAATGAAGGTAGTGGGTTGTCGAGGATAGCAAGGGTTGAGGAACGGTACGCCTCACAGAGCATGGAATGGGAGAAGCCAGTGCATCCAGAGCATCGTGTTATAGGAGGATACTGCCCCATCAACAGACTCAGATGAGACAGTGGAGGAAAGAGGTGAAAAAACAGCAGTGGAGAGAGCTGAAGGGCCGACAGTGTGAAGATTCCTAAACATGTTGGTGGAGATCAGGCAAGACAAAGATGGGGGTGCTTAAGGGTGAAGGTTAGCAGGTGATAGTAAGATAAGGACAGAAATGAGGTGGAGAAGTTTGAGGTTGAGCAGTTGGAGGAGAAGATGAGGTCAAGGTAGTGGCCATGCTTGTGAATAAGAGTGGTAGAGCACAACTGGAGGTTGAATGAGGAGGTTAGGGAGAGGAGCTTTAAGGCATAAGGGTCAGAAGCATCATCAACGTGAATGTTAAAATCCCCAAGAATAAGCAAAGGGGAGGCTGCATCCAGAAAGGAGGAAAGCCAAGAGTCAAAGTCAATGAGAAAGGTAGAGGTGGACTTGTTGGGGGTTGATACATGACAGCTGCCCAGAGAGGTAGTGGAGAAAATAGGCGGATAGCATGGACTTTAAAGGTAGCAAAGGAAGTAGATGGAGGCAGAAGGAGGGGATGGAATTGACAGGAATGAGAAAGTAGGAACCCAACACTGTCACCACAGCCAATGGGCTGAGGCGCATGGGAAAATAGGTAGCCTCCGTGACAGAGGGCAGCAACTGAAGCTGAGTCTTCAGGGAGAAGCTAAGTTTCAGTAAGAGCCAGGAGATGTAGAGTATTAGAGATAAAGAGGTGATAAAAGATACGCTGTTTAACCAGTACCGATGAGAAGGTAACCAGCAAAGTGGAACGTAAACTGATTATATCTAAGGAGTTCTCCGAGAAGGCAGTAAGATTAGCCATACAGTTGAAGGAACTATCTTGTCCAGATCACCCTCCGCAGAGTTAATCTTTTTAGAGCCTGAGGGGATATAGTAAATTTGTAAAACATCAATAGAATCTGGTATGGCTAGAATCTCTTTTAAATATTTATCCAAAAGAATCGTAGGTGACAAAAGAGAAGATTGAGGAAAATTCAAACACCACAAATTACAAGCCCGCAAAGAATTTTCAAGCGCTTTCAGCTTAGAATGCAAAATTAAAGAATCCTTAATCCCAACAACATTGTCTGAAGTGGAAGAACCTGAGATTCTAATTTAGTAACAGCCATATCCATCAAGGAAACTTTCTCATCGAGTTGCTGTAAAGATACAGCAGCTTCCTGAGAAAATGTGGACAGTCAATATCTTTCTTGATGTGTCTCGTGGCACCCACTTACACTGGAGGCAATTTTTATCTCTTAAGCCCCGAGTTCTAGCATCGGGTGCCACCTTTTCTTACATTTTCCCTGTAAGTGCATCATTAATTTTGATGGAGCTTCATATACCTTTTAGGCCCTGACAATACACTCCCTCCACCCATATCTCAAATCACTCACACAGCCTCAGACATTCCAACAACATAGCCCTGACAAAACACGAACCAAACTCTCTGCACTCCCAATATGTAACCTGAACTTTAAATCAGCCAATGATAAAATTCTGTTTGTATATAATTTGTATATAGCTTCCCCTGTTACCTCCAAGTTACTGACCCTGTTATAATGTAAGCAAAGGATTGTTCCAATGCAAAAATTTGTTAAATGTAAACCGCGCTGGTACCAAAGAGCGCGGTATATAAGAACTATAAATAAATAAATAAATAAATATGTTTTTCTTGATATGACTCATCTGGAAAAATTCTTGACTGATAGGCAGGGTTTAGTTAGGGAGGTAATATCTGATTAATTTGCCTCCCATATTGTGGGCCTTCTGGCCTTGTTTTCTGATTGATTGATTGATATGTTTGTTCTTTAGTATTGCATCCATACTCTCTTGACGTGGAATGTATTCCCGTTTTTTTTTCTTTTTCCAGTTTTGTGCATTGGCGTATTCATTGCTTTATATTGTTTGTGGGAGCAAGTGTCCTGTAATATTTTTGGTTATTGTATTTGACTAAAAATCTATAAATAAAAAATGTAAAAAGAAAGAGATAAAGAGGTCATAAATTAAGGCAAGTTTATTGGAGACAGAACGTGTATTTCACAATGCACAAGAAAAAGGGAAGAGAGAGAGAGGAGAGGAATATGAACAAGATTAGAAAGGTTACGCATTGACCTGCCCTGGGAGTATGAATAAAGTCTAGGGGGGGCCAGGGTTAGGGTTGACATCTCTAGATGAGATGAGAAGGAGTAGGAGAGAATTGAGGAGAGAGGAGGCAACACAACAGAAGTGAGGGTGAGGTTCCCTCACTGAGATTGGAGATGTTTGAATGAGAGGAAGAAAAAGGTGAAGCTCAAGGGCAGCTGATAAGGTAGAAGACAAAATGGTAGGAGAGATGAGGACAGTAAGGAGTGGATAATGAGAAGTAAAGCCATGGAACTGTGGGATTGAGCGGAAACAATTATGGAGAGTTAGAATCAAGAACACAAAGTGATGTGGAGCCATAGGAGAGGGGAAAGAGGAGAGCATGCAAATCAAATGTGATATAGGTGGAGAAAGTCCTGGTGGCTTCAGGTGCACCTGAGTAATTGTGTCAATAAGCAGAGAAAGGCTATGAAAGAATGTTAGGCCAGGGATAGGTAGGTAACGAAGTAGTGAGAAGGTAGACAGCACTGCAGAGGGCAGCAGCTGGGTAAAGGACAGATAGACATATACAGAAATATAGACAGAACAATAAACAACAAGCTAGATTCTAAACAGGAAGTCTCTTCTGCATGCTTACTGTCTCTCTAGTTTTGTGTCTACCTTCTCTGTCCTTCCTTTCCCCATTTCTTTCCTGTATAATTTGTAGTTCCTTTCTGATATTTTCTATGCTTCCGGAATTTTATTGTAATCTGACCTGCTGCCTATTCAATGAGTGGTATATTAAGGACAAATAAACTGTAAACCAATAAAGACAATGTATTCAGAGTTTTTTTCCTCCCTTACACATTATTGTTTGTTTATTAAATTGATGCTGTGATTGGGAACTGCGTTTCAGTGATAGTTATGTATGAGAAATTTATTTTATTTATTTTATTTATTACATTTTCTTTTATACCGCGCTATTTAAGATCAGTGCGGTTTACAGTAAACATTGAATCTACACATCTCAGTTTAGTGATTTGTGCTTACAATAAACAGGTAAAAATAACTCGGGTATACAATGAACAAGTTTCTTAACAGGGAGAACAATAACTATATACAGGCCAGTTAATGTAACTATATACATGGTTACGTGCACAGCACGAGCTTCTCAGAGTAAGTTAAGTATGGAGGCGGTTAAAATGTGGTTGCAGGTGTTCAGACTAGGAGTGTATGATGCGTGGGCTTGAGGAGCTACCATGAGGTGTGGAAGTGGGTGACTGTGGAGGGGGGGCTGCGGCATCGTAGTGAAGGAGAAAAAGGTGATGCTTCAGTTCCTTCTTGAATTGGGAGAGATCGCTGATGGTTCTGATAGGCGCCGGGAGTGCGTTCCAGCAAGATGGTGCAAAAAGGCAAAGGCTCTAGATCTGGTAGCTTGAGAGCACTTAGTGCTTGCCTTAGGTAGAATGAGGGTGTTTGCAGCATTCGATCTCCTTAGCCGGTTAGGAGGTGTGATGGATACTAGGTCGGTGATAGCAGTAGCCGGGAATTTCTTGATGGCTTTATGGGTCATTGTTAGAACCTTGTAGGAGATCCTGGCCTGTATGGGCAGCCAGTGCAACTGTTTTAGTATTGGAGTGATGTGGGATCTTCTGGAAGCTCCATGAAGGATTCTTGCAGCAGAATTCATAGCAAGTTGTAAGGGGTTGGTCGTATTCTTTGGTAGGCCATGTAATATCGCATTAGCATAGTCAAGGTGGGGCATTATTAGGGCCTGAAAAACAGTTCGGAAGTCTTCAGGTTCTAACAGCTGACGAAGATGGCGAAGAGACCGGATTTTGTGATAGACAGATTTTGTTATGTTATTGATGTGAGCCTTCATATTAAGCTGCTGATCAAGTATAACTCCGAGGTATCTTACTGTAGTCTTGCATGTGAGCTCTGCGTCCCGAACTTTGATGGATAGAGGTGGGATAAAAGCCGGGTTCCTGGTGACGAAGAGGGCTTCGGTCTTTTTGAAGTTTAATTTAAGCCTTTGTGCGTCTATCCAGTCGGTGACTGCATCAAAGCATTTGATTAGAGGGGAGAGGTCAAGATGCTCAGTCGAGATTGGCATGTACATCAAGTACATGGTTTTCAATATATCCACAACAACTATTTATATAATAATCTAGCTGATCTGTGTATTTGTTTTTATCTTAAAAACCTAATCCATGCTTTTTTAGGACCATTGCAGGAGGTGGAAGAAGGGGGAGGTAGTTTCATTTAGTCAGAAAATACACTATTTTAAAATTTTCAGCATGAAGCTTTCCAGGATGACATTTTACTATCTACGGCTAACGCATTTTTATTTTGTCAGGGAAATAGTAACTTTGGATTTTGGTCTACTAAGGAATAGTAATCTATAGCTGTTTCAACATGTACCTTATGATCAGGAACTGTTGGTGATGAAAGAAGTAGTCAATGCATTAAAATCATTATTAAAGAAAAAAAGTACCAGGTACTGATGGCACCTCTGTTGAATTATCACAGCAATCAGATGCCGCTGCTACAATAAATACAAGGCTCTGCCAGGAAATTTTGGCAGACAACATCAAGGGTGAATGACTGGAAAAGAAAAGATCTGTGTTCATACCAATACTAAAGAAAAGTGATCCGAATGACTACAGAAATTATTGCACAACCATTATAATACCACATGCCAGGAAGATTCTACTCAAGATCATTCAGTAGAGATAACCACCATACCTGGAATGAAAACTGCTCAAAGTACTAGCATGGTTCAGGAAAGGATGAGGAACATGAGACATCATCACAGATGTGAGATGAATCCTTGTAAAAATAAAAGAATAGCAAAAGGATATCTACATTTGTTTTACTGACTATAGCAGGGCATTTGATTGCGTACATCATGAAAAACTCAGGGCACCATTAAAAAGCATGGGTATACCAGAACAGCTGATAGCTCTCTCTGTACAACCCTTGCATTGATCAAGAAGCAACAGTTTGTACAGAACAAGAAGAAACAGAATGGCTTAAAATTGGCAAAGATGTATGGTAAAACTGCATAATGTCCCCCTGCCTGTTTGATTTATATGTGGAACAAATCAGGACTGTATGAAGACAACCAAGGTGGAAGACTCATCAACAACCTTTGCTATGTTGACGATACCACATTACTGGCTGACAGTAAAGATGATCTGAAACATCTGCTTATCAAGATCAAAGAACATAGGTGGGATATTCAGCGGCGGCTAGCAATCACCACTGAAAACAGATAGTATCTGTCTTTGATAGATTGGGAGCTCTTTGAACAGGGTCTGTCTCTTATATGTACATGTATAGCACTACGTATGCTTTGTAGCGCTATCCAAATATTAAGTAGTAGTAGAGACATATTTCTGTACTTAAAAATCTTATCTAGGTCCTTCAGAGCCATTCTACCAAGAGCAATGCATGTCTGATTTCTTGACTGCCTGTGGGTTTCATTATTGATCCAGCAGACAGTTCTATACAGCATTCATTTAATGACTGTGGTGCCTTTTCTCTAATAGCTTACCGCTTTGTTTATATACCACATATCTAAAATTCTATGTGGATAACAATTCAACATAAGATCTTAATCAAAAGTATTAACACTGTACTTAAAAACACTAAATAAGTAAGATAAGCGAAAGTAAGTAAAATAAGGTAAGCTAAAATTACATAAGAACATAGAATATGTCATACTGGGTCAGACCAAGGGTCCAACAAGTCCAGTATCCTGTTTCCAACAGTGACCATGTACCTGTCAGGTTTCCAAAATGTACACAGATTCCATTCTGCTTGTCCGAGGGTAAGTAGTAGATCTTCCGGTCTTCTTTAATAATGGTTTATGGACTTTTCCTCCAGAAACCCGTCCAAACCTCTTTTAAACCCAGCTATACTAACAGCTTTTACTACATCCTCTGGTAACGAATTACAGAGTTTGATTATGCATTGAGCAAAAAAATATTTTCTCCAATCTGTCTTAAATGTGCTACAATATAGCTTCACTGCATGTCCCCTATTCTTTCTACTTTTTGAAGGAATAAGAAACCAATCTACATTTAGCCACTGCACTCCAATCACTATTTTATACACCTCTAACATATCGCCCCTCAGCATTCTCTTTTCCAAGTTGAAGAGCCCTAACCTTTACTTCATAAGAATATCCTTCCATGCCCTTTAAAATTTAGCTCTTTTCAGTTCCTTTTCCAATTCTGCTACATCATTTTTAAGTTATGATGACCAAAATTGCATACAATATTTAAGGTGCGGTTGAGATACAGAGCACATATCATCTTTGGTTATACTCTCCATTTCTTTCCTTATGATTCCTTGCATTCTATTTGCTTTCTTGGCTGCTGCTGCACACTGGGAAGAGGATTTCAACATATTATCCATAATGATGTCCAGATCCTTTTCCTGGGTGGTGATTCCTAATGTAGAACCTTGCATTGTGTAACCATAGTTTGGGTTCTTATTCCTTAAGGGCATAACTTTGCACTTGTTCACATTAAATTTAATCTGCCATTTCGATGCCTAATCTCCCAATTTATCAAGGGTCCCTTGTAATTTTTCACAATCCTCTTGTGTTTTAAGAACTTTGAATAATTTTGTGTCATGTGTAAATTTGATCATCTCACTCGTTATTCCCATTTCCAGGTCATTTATGAATATGCTAAAAAGCAGCAGGTCCAGCACAGATCCCTGGGGTACTCCACTATTCACCTTTCTCCATTGAGAAAATGGACAATTTAGTCTTAATCTCTGTTTTCTATCTTTTAAGTAGTTCCAAATACACAATAGTACATTGCCTCATATCCCATGAATTTTTTTAGTTTCCCAAGAGTCTCTCATGAGGGACCTTTTCAAAGCTTTCTGAAAATCAAGATACACTATTATCAACCGGCTTTGTCTACCTGTTTATTCACACCTTCAAAAAATATATTAGAGATGAGTGAGACAAGACTTTCCTTGGCTAAATCATGACTTAGCCATTAAATCATGACTATCTACATGTTTAGTCATTTTGTTTTTCATAATGGTTTATACCATTTTTTCCAGTACGGACATCAGGCTTACCGGTCTGTTGTTTCCCAGATCACTCCCGGAACCCTTTTTAAAAACTGGCGTTACACTGCCCACTCTCCAATCTTTGCGTACAACAGATGATTTTAGTGATATTTCTCAGATTACTAAAAGTAAATCTGTAATTGCTTAAGTCAGTTCTTTCAGCACCCTGGGATGTATCTCATTTGGTCCAGGTGATTTGCTACTCTTTAGTTTATCAAATAATTGTATTGTATCTTCCTGATTTATTCAGATTTGTTTCGATTCCTCTCATATATCGCCTCTTGCATGGGCAACTTCCCTACATCTTCTTCAGTAAAGACTGAAGAAAGGAATTCATTCAGTCTCACCGTTATGGCCTTGATTTCTCTTACTGCCCCTTTTACCCCTCTATCATCTAATGGTCCAACTGACTTTCTCACTGGTGATTTGCTACCAATATATGTGAAAAGTTTTATAATGCACTTTTGCTTCCATGGCAAGCTTATTTTCAAATTCTCCCTTTGCCTGCCTTATCAAGGCCTTGCATTTATCTTGGCAGTACTTATATTATTTCCCATTTTCGTCATTTGGCTTTTTTTCAAGATTCTCTCTTAGCTATAACAGCCTCTCTGACCTCTTCTTTAAGCTATGTTGGCTATCATTTGGCCTTCATTCCACCTTAAAGCATGGAACACATCTGGTCTGGGCTCCAAGTTAGTATTTTTAAATAACACCCAGGGCTGATGTAAACTTTTAGCGTTTGCAATTGCTCCTTTTAGTTTTTTCTTAACCATTTTCCTCATTTTATTAAAGTCTCCTTTTTTAAAGTTAAATGCTAGCACAGTCAATTTCCTTGCTATCCTCCCTCCATTTATAAAATCAAAAGTGATCATGTTATGATCACTATTACCTCACACACTAGATCATGTGTTCCACAAAGGACTACTGTAGGTCTAAAATAACTTCTCCTCATGTTGGTTCATGAACCAGCTGATCCATGAGGCACTCATTTATTTCATTTAGAAACTATCTGCTTAGCATGTCCTGATGTGACATTGACCCAGCCAATACTGGGGTATTTGAAATCTCCCATCATTACTGTGTTGTAAACATTGCTAATTTCCCTAATTTCTGTTAGCATTTCATCATATGTCTGTTCATTCTGGCCAGGCAGACGGTAGCCCCCCCCCCCGCCCCACTGCCATTCCCTTCCTCTTTTTACATGGAATTTCTATCCATACAGATTCTACCATGTAATTTGTTTCCTGTAAAACCTTTATCCTATTTGACTCAATGCCCTCTTTCAGGGCCATTCCGAGGGAAGATCGCGCCCTGTGCGACTTGCACAGCAGATCTTTCCCCCCCCTGCTCTTGTAGGGAGGGAAAGATCTGCTTAGCATACCGGCGAGAAGGTTTAAGGGGCGCATTTTAGCTGACCTGCCATTGCCTGCCGCCGTTGAGAGAAGAAAAAGTGGCGGCGGCGGCAGGCAATGGAAGACAGCTAAAATGCGCCCCTTAAAACCTTTGCGCCCTGTGCGGCCGCACCACTCGCACAGGGCTAGGTACGGGTCTGCCCTCTTTAACGTATAGTGCCTCTCTTTCACCTATGTGATCTACGCTATCATTGTTATATAGTTTGTAGCCTAGTTTCACAGTGTCTCATTGGTTATCCTCCTTCTATCAGGTTTCTGAGATGCTAATTATATCTAGTTTGTCTTCTCTTATTTTACATAACTGGTTAATAAAAATTGGACACATTTTTATTCCTTTATGAAACTAAGTAGTCAAATTCATATCTTAACATAACTGATAAATTATTCCAAAGATATGGACCTGCAATGGTTATACAGCATTCATGCAAACGAGTTTTATGCAGCACCTTCATTGATTGAAACTCTAACAAACCTTTTCTGAAGTGTGTAACGAGTGATTAGGTGCATACCAGTGATAAGAAGCCTGAAAGTAAGCTGGGGCCACGCTTTTAAAGACTTAAACAACAATAAATCTTAAACTTTATGCTGAGTTCTATGGGAAGCCAGCACAGAGAATGTAACCATGGCAAAACATGCTCAAACTCTGAACAATTCACAATTAATTGAGCTTCAGCATTTTGGATTATCTGCATAGCTTTTATAGACAACACAAGCAAATCAAAACTCACAGCATTCACAAAACGTTGTCCCCTTTTTGGCCCTTACACTGTTCTGAAGGGATTCTCGCTGTGCTGAACACACCAGGTGGAGAATCTACGCCACTTAAGAGCGTAGGATTTCCTGGTGGATTGCCGCCTAGAGGCTAAGACCACGTCTTCCACCTCTCTAGGCAGGAGTAGGGGAGCCAGGACTAGCCTTTCAGCAGCCAGGCCATCAGATGAAGGGACTGGAGGTTGGGGTGCAAGAGAGACCCCTGGTCCTGAGACAGGAGATCGTGTTGAATTCCCAGAGGCAGGGGAGTGTCCACCACCAGTTGCAGCAGGAGTGGGAACCATGGTTGCCTCGGCCACCTGGGGGCTATCAGAATCATTGAGGCCCTGTCCTTGAGGACCTTGAACAGTGTTCGAGATACTAGTGGCGTGGGAGAAAACGCATATAGTAGGCCTTGGGACCACGGAATCAGAAAGGCATCCGCTGCTACTCTGAGAGGATGCAGTTGTCTGGAACAGAATCTCGGGAGCTGCCGGTTCAGAGGGCTGGCAAAGAGATCCATGGTGGGGAGGCCCCACCTGAGAAAGATCTGCTGAACCACCAATGGATTCAATCTCCATTCGTGTGATTGCAGGATCCTGCTCAGTCTGTCCGCCAGGTAATTTTCTTGACCGGGGAGGTAGACAGCCTTGAGGAGGATTCCGTGATTGACGGCCCAAGAGCACAGCCGTTGTGCCTCCTGACAGAGAAGGAAGGAGCCTGTGCCTCCTTGTTTGTTCACATAGAACATGGCAACTTGATTGTCCGTCTGGACCACTACAGACTGGTGAGATGTGAGGTGGGAGAAGGCTCTCAGAGCTAGGCGTATTGCCCGTAGCTCCAGGAAGTTTATCTGCTGAGCAGTCTCCCAAGGAGTCCAGAGACCCTGAGTACATGCCCCCTGGTAATGTGCTCCCCAACCTAGAAGAGAAGCATCTGTCGTCAGCACTCGAGAATGCGGAGGGGATTGAAAATCCACTCCGAGTACCAGATTCGGAAGATGAAGCCACCATTGTAGAGAAGAGACGAGCAGGGTGGATATTCTCACCGAGTCTGCAAGGCTCCCTGTGGCCTGATGCCACTGAGTTCGAAGGCTCCACTGAGCAGGCCGCATGTGCAGGCAAGCATTGGGGGTGACATGAACCGTGGAAGCCATATGGCCGAGAAGTCTCAGGAATTGCCTGGCGGAGACCAGGGAATTGCTGTGAAACTGCCTGGCTACATCCATCAACCGGAGGGCCCTGTCCACTGGCAGAAAAGTGCCCTCGCCTGAAGAGTGTCTAGCCTTGCTCCTATGAATTCCAAGTTCTGGGATGGGAGCAAAGTGGACTTTGTGAAGTTTATGACAAACCCCAAGTGCTGAAGTAGAGCCACTGTGCGAAGGGTGGCTTGACTGGCCTCCTGGGAAGACTGGCCCCTTATGAGCCAGTCGTCCAGGTATGGAAACACAAAAAGACCTTGAAGCCTCAGGTAGGCCGCCACCACCGCCAGGCACTTGGTGAACACCCTGGGAGCGGAGGATAGGCCAAAAGGAAGTACTCTGTACTGGTAGTGGTTTCCCCCCCCACAACAAATCTGAGATATTGTCGGTGGTCTGGATGAATAAGGATGTGAGTATAAGCATCCTTTAGATTTAAGGAGCATAGCCAATCTCCCTGCTGGAGGTAGGGCAGCAGGATTCCAAGGGTAAGCATCTTGAACTTTTCCCTCTCCAGGAACTTGTTGAGGTTGCGCAAGTCTAGGATGGGTCGAAGGCCTCCTGTTCTTTTTGGTACCAGAAAGTACCTGGAATAAAAGCCGTGACCTCTCAGGTGGTGGGGCACCGGTTCCACAGCCTGGTCCTTTAGCAGACTTGCTAACTCCTGAAGGAGTAGGTCCCTGTGCAGAGGGAGTCGTGGAGGCTCCCCTAGAAAATAGGAGGGAGGTACCTGGTGAAATTGGAGAAGACAGACCTTTTGGACTATATGGAACACCCAGGTATCTGATGTGACAGCTGACCACCTGTGGGCAAAGTGGGCCAGCCGGCCTCCAGTGCTGATGTGAGCCAGCTGAGAAGAGGCTTTGCTTGCTGAGTCAAAAACCCCCACCCTGCTGAGCAGGGGCCGGTGTTGGTGGCTTGGTGGCCTTCTGCCTACAGGGCCCATGACCCTGCCCCTTGGCCTGCTGACCCTGTTGGGCCGGATAATGAGGGTATGGTTTATAGGCAGAGGACTTCCTCGGGTAAAAGGTCTTTTTTCCCGAGCCCTTCTTCTTCTGAGAAGGGGCAGAGGTTTTTCTGGACAGCCTAGTCCTGGTCAGAGTCTCGGTCTCGAGTTCTGCAGCCTTTTCAGCCATTGGCTTGCCAAAGAGGTTTTCACCTCGGCAGGGGACATCGACCAACTTGTCCTGCACCCATGGCTCGAGGTCGGATGACTGTAGCCAAGCCTGTCGGCGTGCACCGATGCCGGCCCCGGCTACTCAGGCTGAAGCCTCAAAGCCATCGTAGGCTGCTCGAGAGATAAACTTCGAGCACTCTCGAATACCAGTGCACAAGGCTTGGAACCGCTGCAAAGGTTCCTCGGAGAGACCAGCAGAGAACCCGGCAATCTCCTTTGCCAGGTCTCGGAGATACATGCCCATGTAGAGCTGGTAAGTCTGGACACGGCAAGCAAGCATAGAGCCCTGGAAGCACTTCTTACCGAGGGCATCCAGGTTCTGGGCCTCCCGGTCGGGAAGCACCAAGGAGTGCATCTTCTGACTTTTCAGTCGATGCATGGCCGATTCCACAACCATTGAGTGGTGCGGTAATTGTGCCTTTGGGAACCCGGGGCTCTTGCGGACTCGATAGATGGAATCGACCCGCTTGCTTAACACCGGCGTCGAGGCCGGGGTCTCCCACATGCAGAAGAGCAGCCGCTCCAGCATCGGAGGAACCGGAACAGTAAAGGCCTCCTTTGGGGGAGAGTCATACTGGAGGGCCTCGAGCTCCTCGGCTCCTCCTCGGGATCCGCGGGGAAGGCCAAGGCCTTGGCCATATCCCGCACGAAGTCCGAGAACCAGGTATCCTCCGGTGGGGATCGTCTCCGAGGTTCGGACTCCGGCGAATCCGATGGGACACACCGAGTCCGATAAGTGTTGGGTGACTCTTCGTCCTCCGTCTCCCAGCCCGACTCCTCGGAGGAGGAATCGAGCGGCTCCGGTCGGGCGGGCACCGATGCCATCCGCCCCGATGCCGAGGGTACCGGCGTCGATGACCTCGATCCCGAACGGGAGGTCGAGGGAGACCGTGGCCGAGGATTGACTCGAGCACGCATGGACTCGAGGATCGGCTCGGCCTCCGGGGTCAACTTGGACGTCGAGGTCCCGGTGGTCGGGGCAGATGCACCGGTGAGACCGGCGATCAATGCCCGCTGCTGTTCCATAAAGGCAGCGAGGCTGCTCTCCAAGGCCGTCAACTATAGCACTCACGTGTTCAGGAGACTCCATCTCGATACGAGGATGCTTGGCAGGCCTCTCCAACTCCGAAGACCCGGGATGGCTATCAGGGCTATGCGACCTGGCCCTCGAGGAACCAGGAGCGTCCACCGACGACGCCCTCGCGGGTTTCTTCTTCCTGCGATGTTCCCGCGAAGGAGACCCCCACTCAGAGGAACCCCGATGCTGCTCGGGGCCAGAGTCCCGAGACGTCGAGGCCTCTGACGAGGTCCGGGTCCGTCCGGATGCGGAGTCAGAGAAGATCCTATCCTTCTGGTGCTGCCGACTCCTCAACGCCTTCGAGGACATTTTGCCACACGGACCACAGATCATCGGGTCATGATCGGGTCCGAGGCAGCGGAGGCAGCAGTCATGTGTGTCGGTAAGAGACATGTTTTTTACACCTATCACACTTTTTAAACCCGCTGGTAGGCATCGGGGGAAAAAGGGCCCCTGCGAGGTCAAAAGACCGAACTGCCAGTGAAAAAAGAAAAATGGCGCGAACGCTAGTCACAAAGGACAAAAACCGAAAAAGAGAGAGTGGACTCGATACCGGCGTATCGAGCCAAGGCAGGAAAAGGATCCGGCGTCGAACCGAAGTAGAAAAAGAAAAAACAGGGAAATCAACTTTTTTCTCGGGGAAAAATGAACTACGTCCGTTGGGCTCCGCGGAAAAAAGAAGACTGAGCAAGATGGCACCCTTGGGCGGGAAGGGGACCGCGCATGCGCGCTGCAATTCCCAAAGGCTTTCTTTGAAAGCTGGGGAAATGCTCCGCACGAGGGCTCCGTCGGCGCCGACGTCACCCATATGTGAGGACTGACTTCCTGCTTGGTCCTGGAGAAATCTAATTGTCTTAAAGACTGAAGGGTATGTTTACTAAAGGGGCTTGCAATTAGAACACATTTAAGCTGCAAAAATAGCAAGGAAGCCCCTGCTAACTTTTGGGGGAGTGTATACCCATCCCCCTGCCATTAGTGGTAACTAGCCTGCAGGTGCACTTACCGTCAATCCTTGAGGTGGTGTCAAGTGCACTCATGCTAACAGCCACATTCGTAGTTAGCACATGCCTATAACACCTGCACTAACCATGATGCACAGTCAACACCCACATTACGCCCCTAATCTGCCCATTCTCCATTCAATCACGCACTATCGGTTAGCATGTTGTTTCTTTTCTTTTTTCTTTTTTTTACCACAAGACCCCACACTAAGAGCACGGTGCACTTAGCACATAGCTAACCCCACACTAACGGTTAGCATGGTTTAGTAAATAAGCCCCTAAAGATTCATAAAAGGCTACAGCACACCAAAGTACTTAAGTTCCATTCTTAATGGTAAGTACATTTCCTTTGCTGAAACATAAAAATTGACATTTTATTTTTATATATTGGTTGCAGTTTTACTTACTTAATTTGTTTCAACATAACTGCTCTTTAAAACAAAATTATTTCAGTCTGATTGTCCTGGGCTAAGATGACGTTCTGAATTTAAGGAAGATTATTTGTGGGACATCCCTGATCCTCTTAATTTATAAAATCTAAACATAAGTCTCTTCATGAAGCATGCCTAAACATTTCATATTTCATAGTAAATGACATATACTAAAGATAAAAAGAGAAGAGATTAAAGTATATCCTGGGGAGGGTTAGGCGCCAACATAAAGAATTATTTTTTTAAAATAAAGTTTAATTTTCTTTCTACCCTGCTTATGCAAGTGCTTGCTCTAAACAGATTATTTCTTTACAATTGCTGATGAAAGTATAATATGTATAACTAAATTAATCCCAGTTAACTATGGGCTAATTTGGGTTTTTTATTTACATTTTTTTCTATCCCATAATCTCTGAAAAAAATCTACATGGCTTATAATATACCAAAGAATAGAATAGATAAGAAACAACATTAACAAAGACAACAAACACATAATAAAATTCTTAACTGTTTATTGAACTAAAATAAAGGGAGAGAGAGTGTAGTTACTCACTTGTAACAGGTGTTCTCCAGGGACAGCAGGAATCAGTCCTCACATATGGGTGACGTTGGCACCGATGGAGCCCACGCAGAGTTTTTTCCAGCTTTCAAAGAAAGCCTTTAGGACATGCTACCATGCATGCATGGTCCCCTTCCCACCCAAGGATGCCATCTTGCTCAGTCAGATGACATAGCTAGGACGGTAGTAAAAAATAAAACAAGGATAATAAATAAAAATAAAACAGCATACCCACGCTTGCAAAAATAATTGAAAAAATAGCCTACAGACAACTACAAGACCATATCGACACTGAAGCACCTTTGGATACCTGTCAACACGGTTTCAGAGAATCGCACGGGGTCGAGACGCTCCTCACTTCACTCCTCAACAGCTTAAACTCTGGCATCGATAACATCAAACAGGGTTTTGTTCTCATATTCTTAGATATTGCGGCTGCCTTTGATTCAGTCTGTCACGATCTTCTCATTTTCCGCCTGAGAGAGAAGGGTCTTTGTGGAAATGCCCTCGAATGGTGCATCTCATATCTCTCAGATAGATGGCAACATGTTCGCTCAAATGGTGAAACATCAGATCCGTTCCACCAAGAACAAGGAGTCCCGCAAGGTTCTTCTCTATCATCACTATTATTCAACATATACATGCAACCCTTATGTAACATTATCAGGTCCTTCAATGTCAACTTTATGATCTACGCTGATGACGTATTACTTTATATGCCATTCTGCATAGATAATATGAACATCACCCCCATAACCAACTGTTTTAACGCCATCTCAACCTGGCTATTGACTCAAAATCTTAGAATTCAGCACAAAAAAACAGAAGTTCTCTTTATCTCAAGGAACTCTAAGTTCACCCCACCTACATTCCTTGACGTGCAAGATGCTAAGTTGCAAGTAAAATCCCACATTCGATATCTTGGAGTGACACTGGATCAGAATCTGGATTTGAAGTCCCACATTGCCAACACAGTAAGGGCAGTGTATTTCAAAATTCGATCCCTCAGACACCTCCGCCAACTGATTGATCCAGATGATTTCCGTACAGTCTACCAGGCTCTAATTATTCCCCATTTTGACTTCGCAAACTCTATATTACAAGGACTCCCTCAATCTACTCTAAACCCGCTTCAACTAGCCTTAAACAGTGCAGCAAGAGTGCTTTTCGGGGTACCTAGAAGAGAACACGTAACCCCTCTCCTGAAACAACTACATTGGCTCCCCATCCAAGCGAGAATCACCTTTAAGACTCTGCTCCTGGCCTTTAAAGCTCAAAAAGGACTCTCTTCCTCATCATTATCTGAGATGATACAACCAACCCCTACTAACAGGCTAAGAAGAACTACTGAATTAAACTTGCTAATGATACCAAAAGAGTCCTTAAGATACAACTCTTCAACAGTAAATCGAGCCTTCAGTTTATGCGCTCCGAAACTTTGGAACACCCTCCCACCACACATTAGGTCCATCTCTGATCTCCTCCAGTTCAAAAAGGCCTTGAAACATCACCTTTTCACCAAATACTTCCCAGAGAACATAGTAACACAGGCACACTCCATTCACAACTTATCACACTCAAATAGCAACAATCCCATTCTTTCCATGTAACCTCTGCTATCCCAACAACTCTTCACACCTCTCTCCCTTACCAATACTGCTCCTTTATATACAATGTTTCTTCTGAATGTAAATAGTTACACTGATTACTATTTGTTCTAAATAATTACTATTTGTTTTAATTAATTACCCCGGTTTACCCAAGTTATTGTTCCTGTTATATGTAAAATTACTCAGATATTGTATTCTGTCTGATGTTTTCTTGTTCTATGTAAACCGCGCTGATTATAAATAGTGCGGTATATAAGAGATGTTAAATAAATAAATAAATAAATAAATAAGGTAGGGAGGCAACACCCAGGAGAGAAGGGAGGGTTGTGACGACTGATTCCTGCTGTCCCTGGAGAACACCTGTTGCAGGTGAGTAACTACGCTTTTTCCAGGAACAAGCGTCAGTTCTTACCTATGGGACTCCCTGGCTCTAGGCTGCCAAGGACTAAAATATGACAGCACCAGCGGTGACCATCCAGGTAGCCGTAAATTGCAGAAGGTGAATCCCCACTGAGAGACTCTGCAAGACCCCAGCATCCAGTGACACTATCATTATGGTAGCCTGAACACAGAAAGGTCGGAGGGCAGGAGTTGCCTACACCCCATGAATACTTCGGAGGACTGCCTGGCCAAACGCACTGTCCCTGTGGGACTCACTTTCCAGGCAGTAGCGAACGTATGAATTGAAGACCCTGTGGTGGCCTTGCATATCTCTGTCATTGGCACTGAGCGGAGGTTGGCCACCAACATGGCCACTGCCCCTCACACGATGCACTGTGATCCAGTGTTCAAGGGAGAGGCCAGCTCGCTCATAGGCGAAGACAATACAATCTGTCACCTAAGTGGTCAGAGTTCACTTAGTCACAGGGAGCCCCAGTCTGCTGGGGTCATAAGACATGAAAAGCTGAGTTGCTTTGCGATGGGCCTGTGTCCACTGCAGGTAGAAGGACAGGGCCCGTTTGCAATCCAGTGTATGTAGCACTAGTTCCTCCTTGCCGGCGTGTGGCTGCGGGAAGAAGGTGGGGAGCACCACCTCCTGTTTGAGATGGAAAGGAAATAACACCTTCAGGAGGAATTTGGGGTGGGTGCAGAGCACTACCTTGTTCTTATAGAACCTTGTATATGGTGAATCCGCCACCAGAGTCTGAAGTTCGCTCATTCTTTGAATGGACGTGAGAGTCACCAGAAAGGCCACTTTCCAAGACAGGTGCCGCAGGTGGCAAGTGGTTATGGGATCAAATGGCAGTTTGGTAAGCTGGCAGATCACAATGTTGAGGTCCCACTGGGCTGATGGAGGATGGAGAAGGGGCTTAGAAAGCAGGAGGCCCCAGAGGAACCTGGAGACCAAGGGCTGCCCGAGAGAGATTTCACATCGAAAAGGTGATAGTGAGAGGCTATAGCACTTAGATGCACCTTCACTGAGTTAGATTTCAGCCCGGTGTGGGACAGGTGCAGTAGGTACTGAAGTACTACTTTCACATGTCAGGAGAAGGGGTTCTCCCCTCTTTCCACACACCAGGTTGAGAACTTTCTCTACTTGAAGCACAGGCCCATCTGATGGAGGGCTTCCAGGAGGCCAGCAGGATCTCCTCGACTTCTCTCAGAAGGTTGAAAGGGGCTAGTGCTATTTTTTCAGCAGCCACACTGTTAGTGTTAGAGACCCCAGGTTGGGGCCTGGAAGGGTAGGCTGGTCATGAGGTTCGGCTGGCTCTGCCAACAGGCAAGAGAGACTGCGAGTGACTGGGTGATCCTGACCCAGTCCTTCAGATGACCTGTAGCCTCAGTCCACTGAGAGCTGAGTCCACTGGGCCTGTCACATCCTGACACAGGCATGCAGGGTTATGTGGACTGTCAAGGCCATGTGCCCCAGAAGGTGCAGCAGAAGCTGTGCTGATGCCATTGAACAGGACTCCACCTCCACTGCCAGCTCCACAAGGCGCTGTGCTCTGTCTGGAGGGAGAAAGGCCCTTGCCTGTGTTGAGTCCAGGAGGGCTCCGATGAACTCCAGGGTGTTGAGTCACGAACAGGTGCAACTTGGGATAATTGATTACAAACCCTAGAGTCTGCAGTACCTTGATGTCTGGTGTGCCACAGTGTTTGCCTCCTCTGGCAATGGCATTTACAAGCCAGTCATCCAGGTAGGGGAAGAACATCACTTCCAGCAGATGGAGGTGGGCAGTGATGACCGCCAGGCACCTGGTGAACACCCTGGGGACCGAGGAGAGGCCAAAGGGGAGCACTCTGTATTGGTAGTGGTGCCCTCCGATAATGAAGCGGCAGTACTGACAGTACCGGGGGTAGATCAGGATGTGGGTGTAGGCATCTTTGAGATTCAAGGAGCATAGCCAATCTTCCCATAGGAGATACAGCAGCAATGTTCCAAGGGAGAGCATCTTGATCTTATCCTGGACCAGAAAGTGGTTTAGGTTCTGCAGGTCTAGAATGGGCCAATAACTGCTTGTCCTTTTTGGGACAAGGAAGTACCTGGAGTAGAACCCCCTATCCCAGAGGGACGGAGGCACTCTGTAGGAGCTCTCTGTGCAGAGAGGTCATGGGAAGCTCCCCCGGAAAATAGGGAGGAAGCATCTGGTGGAAGTGAGGGGAGGTAGCCCTCCTGAACTACCTACAGCAGCCGGGCATCAGAGGTGATGCCTGGCCAGAGATAGGCAAAATGGATCAGATGTCCTTCCATGTGCTTTGGACCCTCGGATGGAAAAGAGGCTATTCCCAAGAAGTCAACCCCCCGCCCCCCCAGGCTGTGGCACTGTTGGGGCTTGGGGGTCTTTGGCTTACGGGGACTGTGCCCCTGGCCCTTGACCTGCTGACCCTGTTGGGGGGCTTGTTAGGCCGGAAACTGGGGGTATTTCCCATAGGCCTTCTTCTCCTTCGGGTGAAAGGTCTTTTTATTTGTAGCCTTCTGCCAGGAAGAGTCAGCAGTCTTCCTGGACAGCCAAGTCCTGGGTCAGGAATTCTGTCTCCAGCTTAGCCGCCTTGTCCATCATGGGTTTGCTGAAGAGCTTCTCTTCTCTCCCAGCATGGGACATCAGCCAGCTTGCCCTGGACCCACTACTCCAAGTCCGAGGATTGTAGCCAGGCTTGGTGGCAGGCACTAATGCCTACCGCAGCCATATGGGCCATGGACTCAAAGCTGTTGAAGGCTGCCCAAGTCTTGAACTTGGAGCATTCCTGGACCATAGCAACCAGTGTCCGGAAGCTCTCGAGGGGTTCTCCCACCAAACCAGTCAGGAACCTGTCAAGCTCCTTTGCTAGATACTGGAGGTACATGCCCATGTACAGCTGGTATGCCTGGATCGGGTCAGTGAGAATAGAGTCCTGGAAGCACCGCCTGCCGATGGCTTCAACTCAAAGATGGAGAACTGCTCCAAGACAGGCTGGATTTCCTCTAGAGAAGTTTGAGCCATGGAGGGCCATGAGGTCAGCACTTGCACCTGGAGGTACTGGGTGCTGTGCCATGCTGTGCCTCAAGAAGGCAGCCAGGCTGCACTCCAGGGCTGCTATCCTGACCTCAAGGCCAGTCGGCTCTGCGGCCACTGGCTCAGGTCTCAAAGTCATCGAGCCTGGAGCAGGGTCCCTCAGAGGGGAATCACACATAGTGATCACGCTGGGGGACTGAGCCCAATCCCCAGACAGAGTGGAATGCTCCTCTCACTGGGGCAGCTTAGAGAGCCCATCCCAGCCATCGCCCTCGGTGTCAGATTGAGGAGCCTGGATAATCAAGAACTTACCTCTAGCACTGAGGTCGGACTGCGACTGCAGTTGGGGTGACGACTTGAGCCCACAACGATCCCTGATTCAAGGCTCCACAATCTCAGGGCTCGAACAAGCTCGCCCGCGCAACATCAGCACAGAACCTGAGGGCGGCAACTCCATTCTTAAGAACTGTTCTGCAGTTGAGGTCTTCAAGGCAAAAATGTCTTTATGCTGCTGATCCAACTTCTTCTGACCCTTGGCTGACATTTGCAGGCAGAGCAGGCAAGAGTCATTGTTGTGGTCAGGCCTCAAGTAGCAACTGTGACGGTCGGTGATGGAAAAAGTGCAGGAGCACTTGCCACAGTGCTTGAATCCACTGTCAGTAGACATAGCAGGGAACACGGTGCCCATGAGGTCAAACTCACATGTCTTGATCAGGGAGGGTATGAGAAAAGACCCATACCCACAAAAGAAAAGGAAAAAAATACCCAAAAAAACACGACGCCGAGACAAGGACGTAATCAAGTGATGGGAAGGTGATCAAGGAACCGAACCAGCAAAAAGGCATAAAAAAACATACAAAGAAGCCAGAGAAAAAAAATAAACTTTTACCAGGGAAGCAGATGGGGCGTCTGCAAGGCTTTGCAGAAAAATGAAGACTGAGGTAAAATGGCACCCTTGGGTGGGAAGGAGACCACGCATGCATGGTCTAACTCCCAAAGGCTTTCTTTGAAAGCTAGGGAGTGAATCTGCACAGGCTCCGTTGATGTCAATGTTATCCGTATGTGAGTGCTGACTTCCTGCTTGTTTCCAGAGAAAAGCTGTAGGGTAGCTGGGTTTAAAAAAGGTTTCGGCAAGTTCCATAAACCATTATTAATGAGGACCCGGGAAATCCACTGCTTACCCCAGAACAAGCATTGTGGAACCTGTGTACCTTTTTGGGAACCTGCCAGGTAATTGCGATATGGATTGGCCACTGTTGGAAAGAGGATACTGAGCTCAGTGGGCCTTGGTCTGACCCAGTATGACATGCGTTTATGTATTGCTATTGAAGGTTTTGTGTGTGCTGTGAGTGGTGAGGCATTTATGGAGGACATCGTTTTGAGGGTTGCTGACAGTTGTGGGGGTGAGAGTAGTTTGCAAGATAGTGGAGGCATACAGTGATTTTGGGGATGGGTATTGGCATAGGGGAGATTTTGACAGTAGGGCAGTTGCAGAGGGGTATATTTTTGCAGGGTGAAGCAATCTGCCGGGTGGTGGGGTAATTTCAAGGGGATGGGGCAATTGTGGGTGGGAGTTTTTGGAGTAGAAGCAGTTTGCACAGTGCTGGGGCAGATGCAAGGGCATTTGGTGTTATGACTGTCCAGTTGTAGGGGACAGGTTTTGGGCATAGGGCAGTTTAAAGGGATTTTTTTTTAGGGGTGGCGTAGTTTGTAGGGTGGTAGGCCTATTGCAAGGGAGTTCTTTTTTTTAGGGTTAACAGCAGTGTGAGGTTTGGTGAGGCAGTTGTGAGGGATGGGTTTTGGGGTGAGGCAATTTGCAAAGTTAGTACTGGGAGTGGGGCGGTTGGTAGGGCGGTTGTAGAGTTATTTTTTGGGGAGTTGAGACAGTTTGCAAGGTATTGGGAAAATTGTGGAAGGTTATTAATCGAGATGAGGCAGTTTGCAATTGTGAGAGACTTTTTTTTGGAGTGGGGACAGTTATCAGTGTGGTAGGGCAATTGTGGGAGTGTGGTGAGGGCTGGCCTCAAAGTTGGTGCAAGATGTAAGCTTTATACCCCCTACCCTGGGCTGTCAAAATATAGTGTTTAACTTTGAATGCCCTGGTCTTTGCCACACCCCAGAGATTGCTGCCCTAGGTGACCACCTAGTTTGTCTAATTGTTTAGCCGGCCTTGGGTGTAGTTTTTGGAAATGGGGCAGTTGCAGGGTAGTGAGGCAGTTGTAGGGGTATTTTTTGTGAGGAGGTCAGCCAGATATTGTGGAGTGTTGGTGTGGAAGGTTCGATGGACCAGCGTAAGCAGTTTGTAGTGGAAACGGAAGGGTAAAGGCAACCAATGGAGACGGGAGAGGAGAGGTGAAACGTGATCACGGATAGAGGAGTAAGTGGCAATACGGGCAGCAGTATATTGAATGCGTTGAAGTCTGCGCAGTTGTGATTTAGAAAGACCGAGGAAAAGAGAGTTAGCAAAGTCAACACGAGACATAACCAGGGAAAGAAGTAGTGTAGCAAGTGCAGAGGGAGTAAGAAAAGGGCGAATAGCACGAATTTGGCGTAAGAAAAAGAAGGAAGTTTTGGTGACATGGGAGATGTGATCATGAAAAGACAGGTGGGAATCAAAGACAACGCCAAGGTAGCGAAAAGAGGAGACCAATGAGATGGGAGAACCTAAGAAAGAAGGAGCGAGGGAGGGAGGAGAACCACCACGGGAGAACCAGATGGCAGTGGTTTTTGTGAGATTAAGATGAAGACAGTTTTGTGATAACCAGTTAGCGACCGTGGAGAGACAGGAATTAAGTAAGGAGAGATCAGGGTGAGAAGGAGAGGTGTGGTGAAGGAGAACAATATCGTCAGCATAATAGAAGGCGCTGATCCCAGTTTGCTGAATCTGAAGGGTGAGGGGGGCTAGGAAGAGGTTAAAGAGAAGAGGGGCAAGGACAGAACCTTGAGAAACACCACAGAGCAGAGGAAAAGGGTCAGAAGCAGGGATAGAAGGGGAGGAAGAGAGGACAGAACAGGACCATGAGGATAGAAAAGAGTGAAACCAATGAAGAACCGTGTGGCAAAGACTCGCCTCTTGGAGACGGAGGAGAAGAAGAGAGTGATCAACAAGATCAAAGGCAGCGGATAGATCAAGAGCAACCGCCACCGAGATATCACCGTGATCGTGAGCTACGTGAAGGGCATTAGTGAAAGCAAGAAGAATAGTACGCCGCCACCGATTCCAACTTCGCACCTTCCACCGAAGAGCCGTCTGTCCCCTCAGGGTTAGAATCTCCTTGGAGCCAACAAATAGAGGCTCTCGCCACGTAGGCTCCACAAATGGAGGCCTGCAAGGAAGGAGTACTGGTATCAAACGCCTGCTTCAGAAGTGACTCCAATTTCCTATCTTGTAGATCCTTAAGACCCCCACCACCCTCTACCGGAATTGTTGTTTTCTTGGTTACTGCTGATACCAATGCATCCACCTTTGGCATTCGAAGTAACTCTTTTTCCTCTTGCGGCACCGCATATAGCCTACCTATGGCCCGAGCACCCCTCAGAGTGGCCTCCGGACATTCCCATTCTGACTCCACCATCTGCTTAATCACCCTCTGCTTTAAACCCTTGAAGCAACGGATCCTCCAAGGGTTCCTCCTGCACCATCGGTAGCGCAATATTGAGGTCCACTAGCGAATGAGCAATAAGAGACCCCAGCTTCTCCTTCCGAAAAACTCTAAACACATTGGGGTCCTCACCTGGAGGAATCTCTACCTCTTCCAGGTCTTCTGTCCACTGATCTAGCCCCTCCTGGGAGAGAAGTTCCCCCTCCTCAGCTATCTGAGGCATAGGCAGCTGCTGTCTGAAGCCATCGGCTGCAGCCTCCCCTAGTAAACCCCTCCTAGAGGTTCCTTCACCTGGGTCCATTACCGCCCCATCTGTTACCAGCGCACCTGACAGGTTAGGTTGAGAAATTTTCTCCTGCCCCAGCCCAAGATTCAGGTAGTAGGCTTTATGGAGCGAGAGGATGAAATCCGCAGAAAAAAACAGATTCCAGGCACCCCTGGATCCGGTATCTGGGCAGCAGGCACGTTTAAAACTGTTTTTTTAACTTCTGCCTTCTTTTTCTCCGGTTTCCCCTGGAGCACAGGAGAAACGGCTGTCTTCTCTAAAATTGCCGCTGTTCCTGCTTTCTCCCCCACGCTCAAATGGCTGCCCAACGGAAGTACTGCCTTTGCTCTCTCCTCCATGCCGTTACCTCACAGTCTGGCAATCCGGCTTCCTCGGCTCTCACAAAACCAGCCACAGCCTAAAACAGACAGCCCCCGGCGAACTCCACACCATGTAGACGTCACCGACTCCGGCCGCATGCGCTGTCACTCCTACCGCTCCGACTCTACCGATGACCATGGATCTGCCCGCCGCACTAGAGGCCTGCCCCACACCAAGAAGCCGACGAAAGCTACGTCCTCTTACCTTGCCAACCTTTCCGCTTTTGGCCACACTCCGTACTGCCTCTTCGCGCTGCTAGCATCAGAGGCAGTTCGGGTTACTGGAACCGATGGGGCTGAACTCTGGGGCTCCCAGCTTCCCCCCTTCAATCGGTTATGCACGCTGCCGGTCAGCGAGGCAGGCTCTGCCTCTGCTGCTTTGAAGAGCAGGCTTCCCCGTAGTCATGCTCTGTTATAAAACTTTTTTTTTTCTTAAACCTTTTAGTCTCAATGTTCCTGATAATTGAACCCTGCTAGGGCCCCCCAGGCAACACTTTTATATGCGGTCCTCTCTGTTCCTCTCTGTCTCACCAGGAGCCTGCCAGAAACCTGTCCTATCCAGCTGCTGAGCACTGATAGCACAGTTACTTACCTGTAACAGGTGATCTCCGGAACAGCAGGAATTAGTCTTCACATATGGGAGACGTTGCCGACGGAGCCCGCACGGGAATGCTCCCCAGCATACAATCAGAAAGCCTTTGGGAGCATCCCCCGCGCCTGCGCGGTGGCTTCCCGCCCTTCCTACTGCCTCTCCCCAGTTGAGTTTCATAGCTGAGCCAGAAGGAGAGGAGAGGAAGGAATAGAGAGAAAGAGATACAACTCCTAGGGGAGGTGGGCGGGTTGTGAAGACTAATTCCTGCTGTTCCGGAGATCACCTGTTACAGGTAAGTAACTGTGCTATCTCCAGGAAAAAGCAGGAATGAGTCTTCACATATGGGGACTCCCTAGCTGAGGATGCCCGGGGGAGATCCCGTAAGCCCGGCCCAGGACGGGAGGGCATTTGCCCAACCTGAATCCCTGGCATCCCCCGAGTGATGGAGGGTAGGAGTTGAGAGGAGAAGAACAGCAAAACCCAAAGACTACAGGGAGAGTAGTCATTAGAGTGCATGAAGCATCATTAAGTTTTTAATGAATTAATGACTTAGTACCATGTAAAGCTTACCCACTGAGTTGTAGGAAGTAAGACTGTGATGGAGGTACTGTAGACGCAGTAGCGAGTTCTTCAAGGGAACTTCACCGCAGCGAGGAGGAAGTTCCAAATCCGGAAGGCCAGGAGATCCAGGAATCAGCTGGGTCAGGAGAAGGACGGCAGGTCTTCAAGGAAGCTTTATGCAAAGCTGAGCACTCCCTTAGGAGCAGAGTCCATAACTCAGAGGACTAACAGTAGAAGACTGGCCGATCTTGATAGCCCATTCCGGAGAAGAGTAGGGGTGTACCCCGGAGCAGGAGGAGTACACAGCCTGCCCTAGCTAAGAGATAGGGAGACAAGGGTCTGAACCTCCGGGAGGAGGGCATAACTGAAAATAGAAGCTGTTGACTTCACAGCAGTAGAGTACAACCAGTCCGAGGGCCGATCTAAGGAATAGGCAGGCGGACTGGCCGGACCCCGGAGGTGGGGGGGGGGGGAGGCGTGAGTACCGGCCATTGGGAAAAAAAATAGGCGGCAGAACACAGGCACTGTGGGCATCCCCCAAAACGCGCCTATCGAGCAGGCGATATCTGTGGAGAACGCCCCCCCCCCCTGCAGTAATGCAGGTACGCTGAGGGACCTACCTCCATGAGCATAACACTGGTAAGGCGGACCTGCCAGTGATCCACAGAACGTCCACATGGGGAGGTGGCGTCAAGATCCGTCCGGGAGAGGGATCTATTCCGGCAGAACATGGGCAGATCGGTGAACGGTAGCGTGAAGGACAGAGGATAGCATCAGTCCGGAAGAACACACCAGGGGGCTCGAGGCCCTATAGGTGTCCCCAGGACCTGCACGCAGAAACTCGCCCCCCGCACTAATCGGGGGACATGAGGGCATAGCCCCTGGTAAGCATAGGGGAACTATAGTGACTGGAAGGAAACATTCCGGTACGGAAGCAATCAGCAGGGGATACTGCCGAGAAGTGTTCGGGGACGTACCTAAGGGTAAGCCAGCTGACCGTGGGCCAGAACTAGCATGAAGTAGAGGTGGTCTCCCTCTACCAACGGAAGGAGAGTACCTGAACCCCTGGATAAGCCCCCGAACCATTTGCCCTACTGAACGAACCCCAGAGTAGAGCTCAATTGTAAACTTCTGGTAAGAAGGTAATTGCAGCCAGCCACCCACCGGAGCCTAAAACTGCTTGGTATGAGAGTTCTGGTGCAGCCCCGGGGACTTCAACCCAGGGCGAGGGGTCCCTTGCTTGGGTGCACCTGGCGGCTGGGCGGAGGGGTGACATTTCCTCTTCCTAGGGAAGGAGGGCCTGGTGAGGCGCGCACCACCACCGGGGGGAAGCCGGGCCCTAGGATGGCTTCTAACGCTGGGAAGGTTAGCGAAGCACAGCGCGACCTGACGTAAAGCTTCGCTATTGAAGAGGTGATCTCCGTCACAGGGAGAATTACCCAGGTTATGCTGTGCCCGTCTACACAACTCGGACGCCTGCAACCATGCTGTACGGCGTGCTCTAATGACAACAGTAGAGCATCTGCTGACCGACAGGAAGGAGTCTAGAGAAGCACGAGAAAGGAACCCAGAGATATTCCTGCAGTGATAAAGAAGCAAGGAATATTCAAAGGCCTTGGTTGCAGACAAGAAGGGAGACAACAGAGATAATCTCTCGGTGACCTTCCGGAGCGACAGACTCATATAAAAAATATATGAAATTATTCTGGACGCCAGCATAGACGTTTGGAAGGTTTGACGTCCTAGGGTATCTAGCGTCTTCGAGGCGCGGCCTGACGGGCAAGAAGAATGCTTTTCCTTGCTGCCGGCCTTCCTCAGCGCCGATTCCACCACAATGGAACGATGTGGAAGTTGGTGCTGCCGAAACCCCGGGGAGGGAGGCACCCGATACAGAGCATGCATCGCAGTCGACGGTGCCGGAACCCTCAAAGGCGACCACCAAGCCCCCAGCAGGAGATCCTGCAGGGAGGGATGCAGAGGAAGCATCACGGCGGCCCGTTCCGCAGGGCCTGAAGTTAGGTCCAGGATAGGGATGGCCAGCAAGTCCGCCATGTCAAGGAGGAAATTCTGAAAAGACGGCTCTCCCAGAGGGGCTATGCCGTGGGAGGCGGTGGCGGGAGAGGCCGCCAGGGCACCGAGAAGCCTCTCGGGCTGCTTCCCGCTGGGCAGAGGAGGGGACCAACAGCCCTGGACTGGGGTGGTCAACAAGGCATCGTCGGCTCCTGGAATTGATTCCAAGCTAGGCATTGAAGGGGTCCGATGGCGCCGCCGGAGCCGCCAGAATCGGCCTTGGCCCCGAACCCGGGGTGGCGCTGCCCCCGGCAAATGAAGCGGTTCTGTGGCAGCCGGAGGGCAGTGGCCAACGATCTCCGCTCTGCGTCGCGGGAGGGGACAGGGGCCGATCCTGAGACGTGTCGTGGCCAAGTCTTCGAGGCTGGATACCGATTCCAGGCTGGGCATCGAACCGAACAATGAAATCTACTCCCTTCTAGAGGGCCCCGGCGGGGGCGGCCGCACCGGCGGTGCTGATCCCGGGGAGCGGATCGGAACTGCGTCGATCGGCGTCGCGAGCATCAAGGGCCCCCGAGGACGAAGCTCAGTGGAGAGGGGCCCATCCGGCGCCGATGTCGGGCGGCGGGCACTGCCAGATGCCGGGCCCCCTCTCGAGCCCGCCTGACCAGGGGGGAAATCCTTCCGGGACATACGACCCGTCCCCGAGGGTACCCAGGTCACCCGTCGACGAGCCCCTGTGGGAAGGGAAGTGCCAGACTCCTGCGCCGACGCTGGGGTACCGTTGCAGGACGGCGCGGATCCAGGTTGGATCGAAGCGATCGAAGACCCCGGGGCCCCCTTTCTCGGAAAGGGCGGGGCCCTCGACGGCCGTGACGATGCCGGGGGGTCGCCCGTCTGGGGCTGATCGACATACCCCGAGGCTCTCGGGGAAGGCCGACGGCGGTCCCTGGCGCTCGACGCTCCTGCCGTCTCCGGCGGAGCGGTGCCGCGCAAACCTGGTACCACCCTCGCGCAGGGCTGGGATACCGGCAACCCAGCGCGGGTCGAGGCGACCAGCCCCGAGGCCAGATGACCATCCCCGGGGAAGAGTGGAACCACCGACGCTGACGCGCCCGAAGTGGGTACCACCTCCGCGCATGGCCTGAACGTAGGGCCACCAGACTGTGTCGAGTCGGTCGGCCCTAGAGCTGCTGAGGGCAGCGGCAGGTGATCCCCGGTGGGGAGCGGCTCACTCGACCCCGACGCCGACGGGTCGGCACCGCCGGGAGCGGATACCACCCCCATAGGAACGCCATACCGGCAGGAGTCGGTTGGCCCCGGAGGCGCCGAGGACCGCAGCTGACCATCCCCGGTGAGGAGCGGAACGCTCGACGCCGGCATCGAGGGGTCGGTACCGCCCGTAGCGGATACCACCCCCACGCATGGCAGGGATGACGGAACACCAGGCTGGACCGATTCGATCGGCCCCGGACGATCCTCGGTGAGTAGCGGGATGCTCGACACCGACACCGATGCCGGGGGGTCTGCACCACTAGAAGCGTGTACCTCCCTCGAGCACGGCTTGGACATAGGGAGGTCAGACTCGGTCGAGTCGATCGGCCCCGGAGGCGCCGAGGACACCAGCTGACGATCCCTGGCAAAAAGTGGAACACTCGACGCCGGCGCCGATGCCAGGGAATCGGCACCGCTCGAAGCGGGTACCTCCCTCGAGCACGGCTCGGGAATGTTCTGTGAGGAGCGAACCCCAGGAACATCCCGAAACCCCGTAAATGCTTTGGAGCCCGAGGACTCCCGCTGGGGTATAGTAGGCCAAGGGGGACTTGAGGGGTTGGCCGGAGCCGTCGCCATGCCGCGCATGAGACTCGCCCCTCAAGACTTGGCTAGTCTTAACAGACTGTTGCGTGGTTACCTGATCCTGGAGAGAAGAAAAACCTGATGACCGCGCCTTGGGCATGAAAACGTCATCGAGGGATACCCGAAAAAGGGAAGGTCTTCTCCCGACACTGTAGCCCGGAGGACCCGGGGGGAAAGGGTCAGGCCCCAAACAAGAGAGGCACCAGGCATTGGAGTCCATGTGGAAAACTAAGTCCCCGCAGTGAGGGCACTTCTGGGGCTCCATGCTGTAAGCCCGGTAGGCCTCGGCGCCCAGAGGGAAAAAGGTCCCGCTAGACGACGAAAATAAGTGAGAAAAGAAAAACAAAAGGGCACAGAGGTGCCGCTGTCGGCGGGAAAAGCCGCGACTACAGAAACAAGAAAAGAAAAGAAAAAAAGGTAAAAGGTTTTGCGGTGGCAGGAGGGACGTCCTGCCTGCTCTGCGGAAAACGAAAAACTGGGGAGAGGCAGTAGGAAGGGCGGGAAGCCACCGCGCAGGCGCGGGGGATGCTCCCAAAGGCTTTCTGATTGGATGCTGGGGAGCATTCCCGTGCGGGCTCCGTCGGCGACGTCTCCCATATGTGAAGACTCATTCCTGCTTGTTCCTGGAGATAGACTGAGTCTCTGACACCAGGGGGAGATGGTTAACCTGTCAGTAAGACTTTGAGAATTCAGTCCTCAGCTGCTGGAGAGGATTGACTACCCTACAGTTCCTGGACTGGCCCAGAGAGACGAAGAGGAAGGGAGTATTTTTTGGGGGTGGGGGGGGGGGGGTGGGGAACACATTTTGGTAGTAGGGGCATGTTTTGTTGGTTGGGAGAGTAGAGAACAGGGAGAGGGAGTTTAAAAGAAGCAATTCTCTAACTATTATGTTTCACTATATGTAAGATTACATGCTACAGAAAATGAAACTCCTTCTCTCATAGTGATAAATAGGGCTAGTTTTCTGGGGGGGCTCATTTCTCTGGAACGCCTGGTCTGATAAGGTCCATTTTCAATCTTGATGTGTCTTTTTACCAGCTTTCCCCAAAAGAGCTGTGTGAGCAGTGCAGCCGCACACGGCGCAGGTACAGAAAGGGCACCGATATCATCACTGGGCTTCCAGGAAGCTCAAAAAGAGTGAGTTACTGCATATGGTTGGGGCGGACGGGGGCACCAGATTCATTAGTTGCACAGGATACTTTTCTAGCTTGATATGGTCCTGGTTATTTTGTCCTTAGACAAACATTCTTGACCCCCTTTTATATAATCCTTCCAACATCTTAGGTTGGAAAGAATAAAAAGGTGTTCTGCTGTAATAATCTCAATGGTCAGTACCAATAATTTGACTTGAATTTGTTCAGAACGCTTACACTAAGAGCCTGTATAACTAAGCACAAATCAGATTAATCGAGAAGGGTTTTAGCTGCCTAACAAGCCACAATTTATAGTAAGCGTTACTCACTACAGTAGGTATCTGTAGTTGAAATGAGATCATAGTGTCCTGAACAATATCACAATCCTTAAAAGATTCTTTAACAGGGTCCCATCAAGGTAACATTGTCTGGGACCAATTCAAATTGCCAAACATTAAGGTCTCTGTTTTCTGAGAATTTAAAACTAAAAAGCTATTCCTCAGCCAAAGGGGCAGCACAAAGGTGATGCAGTGCCATATGCAGAGACTTATTGTGAGGCCTCAATTGCATAAATATTTGCATACTGGACTTGACCAGGTTAATGATGGGAAGGGAGATATAAAAACAGAAGAAAATACTGTTAGCTGTAAATTTAAGATCATGGTGCACAGACTGGATGAGAATGCGCCATAGTGGGAAAAGCTCCAAAATCTGTAACGGTGAAGATTTTCTCGAATATGAACTGACAAAATATTTTAAATTTAAGACCAGCAACATCAGGAACACAAAACTGCAAATCTTAAAGATTATCCTTATTCTAGTACGCTCCGCCAACACCCTACAGTTGTCTCCACACAGGAAACAAAAAGAAAAAGCAAGAACCTCAGTAAAGGATCTATAGAGCAAATCTACCATTCTAAAGCAGCACTAACTTCCAAAACTCACAAGGAGCCTACCCAGAAAAGCGCAGCATGGTAAATATTGCCGTGCGCCCTAGAAAATCCATACGCCTACTAGGTAAACTGAACAAGCCAGATTCTTACATAGAAACTCCATGCTAACAGAACATCTGGCCTCAATCATACCCTTACAACACAGATACTCTCACCAAGTATAGAATAAGGGACGACAAACTAAAACTAGAGACATGTAGACAAAAATCGAACTGAAACCTCATGAAGCCAGACTCTGCATGCGAGGTAACACCTGAGAAATAGAAGCACTAACATGTTTCCTCCTGCAGTATTGAAAATATAAAGGGCCATGCTTACCAAACATTAAGACTAGCTATCTGCCATCTTGCCCATAGGGGATAACATGGGTGTTGCAGTAGATAGTGCATGCCAGTGTTTAGTAAACTCAACATACAAAAAAACGTCTGATTCTGGTTTTGTATCAGTAAAAGCACCATAAATCCTCTTCAGTACCAGACATATTGTGGAGGAATACAAACACCTTGCAAAAGTTGCTCAGGATGGAGCAAATCTAGCATTCTGTAGCAGCACCAACAAGGTGCCACCTACGAAAAAAGGCAACACTGTAAATATTGCAAGGGGGCCCTATAAAATCAATACAACCTACTGGGAAAATTGAACAAGGCAGATTACTACAGATCCCTACACAGATACTTAACAATGATATCTGGCCTCCACCATGCATGCTAGACTAGTGCTTCCCAAACTCTTCCAATGTGACCCCATTTTAAGTGTTACAAATACACCCCAGGTGGTAAACAAACCAATCCGGGCTGTGGGAGGCAAAAAGGCGGCATATTTAAAGCACCGCCAGCGGCGGGAATAGCCTTTTCCAACCAGCGCCCATCTACTACTGACCCGATCGGGGTTGAAGCGCCTAGCAGGCCAGCAAGCACTCCTCTCGGTCCTCCGGCCCAATCCGGGCTGTGGGAGGCAAAAAGGCGGCATATTTAAAGCACCGCCAGCGGCGGGAATAGCCTTTTCCAACCAGCGCCCATCTACTACTGACCCGATCGGGGTTGAAGCGCCGAGCAGGCCAGCAAGCACTCCTCTCGGTCCTCCGGCCCAATCCGGGCTGTGGGAGGCAAAAAGGCGGCATATTTAAAGCACCGCCAGCGGCGGGAATAGCCTTTTCCAACCAGCGCCCATCTACTACTGACCCGATCGGGGTTGAAGCGCCGAGCAGGCCAGCAAGCACTCCTCTCGGTCCTCCGGCCCAATCCGGGCTGTGGGAGGCAAAAAGGCGGCATATTTAAAGCACCGCCAGCGGCGGGAATAGCCTTTTCCAACCAGCGCCCATCTACTACTGACCCGATCGGGGTTGAAGCGCCGAGCAGGCCAGCAAGCACTCCTCTCGGTCCTCCGGCCCAATCCGGGCTGTGGGAGGCAAAAAGGCCGCATATTTAAAGCACCGCCAGCGGAGGGAATAGCCTTTTCCAACCAGCGCCCATCTACTACTGACCCGATCGGGGTTGAAGCGCCGAGCAGGCCAGCAAGCACTCCTCTCGGTCCTCCGGCCCAATCCGGGCTGTGGGAGGCAAAAAGGCGGCATATTTAAAGCACCGCCAGCGGCGGGAATAGCCTTTTCCAACCAGCGCCCATCTACTACTGACCCGATCGGGGTTGAAGCGCCGAGCAGGCCAGCAAGCACTCCTCTCGGTCCTCCGGCCCAATCCGGGCTGTGGGAGGCAAAAAGGCCGCATATTTAAAGCATCGCAGACAGGCAGGCCCACGCCTGTCGGGCCCGCGCCTGAGGACCTCGCCAGAGGGCCCTTTGGCGTGGCCCTTAGGCGTGGACCGTGAAACAAGCCTGTAGCTCTATTTCTTTTCTTCTGCTCCGACATTAACTCGACCACCTTCTGCAGCCCAACCGAGGAGCCAGGACACCTTCCCTAGCAGCCTGCCTGGAGACCAGCCACCAAACCTCAACCGCATAACCTCAACCACAGCAAGTATACATGCTACATATCCGACTCAACTGACTTGTTTTCTCACAGACACTGATCGATAGTACTATACAGCATAATGTCTCTTCTTTTTTCTTTTTCCATCTCCTGCTCAACCTTGTAATGTTGACTAGGCTCACCAATACCAACGGCTACACTATATAGGAAGATACTAGTACTGTTTTCAGCAACATACCATAATAATTATTATATTGTATTATTACTATTGCTTTCACTTATACTGCTACCAATAGTATACATTTATCATTGTTGCATTCAATTTTACCGTTGCCTGTACCATTCAACTATCACTGTTACTTTCCATTATTACTGTTGCCAGTAAGACCCATTATTACTGTTGCCACTAAGACCCATTATTACTGTTGCCAGTAAGATCCATCTAGCATTGTTGCATTCAGTTTTACTGTTGCCAGTACCATTCAATTTTCACTGTTGTTTCAATTATTACTGTGGTCAGTAGCCTCACAGAAAGCACCAGAATCACAGAATCACCAGAATCACAGAATCCCTCACAGAAAGTTACCTCATCCACTTCAACAAAACCCCCAATGGCTCTACCATTTAATACCCTGGCGATCTGCCTTTTCCTTCTCACAAGCTGGCTCAACGAAGCCCTTGCCTTATATCACACGGCTCACCAAATTCCAATACTTCTGAGTCATGGAAAAAGAAGGGCAGAATCTTCCTATCCCAACTCAAGAATAGAGACCCCCACACGCCACTCTCACCTGATACATATAGCCCTTCAACAACCAAAGAAAAATAAGCAAGAGGAACCCCCTCAACCCTTTTACTTAAACTGTGCTCTCATAAATGCACGGTCTATCCGCAAGAAATGGCCAGTCATCACTGACACAATTTCTTCTCATAATCTAGATGTCCTCATGATAACCGAAACCTGGTTATCTGACTCGGATAATGTAATCCTTAACCAACTCATACCCCCCAACTTCTCTGCCCATTCCCAACATAGAGAGAGCAAGAGAGGAGGAGGCATTCTCATACTTACCAAGAATGACCTAAATTTCCACACCGTGGACTCCACAAGCTCAAACAGCATGGACGTATTAACCATCACAAATGAACAATGCCTCATCAATTTAATTTACAGAGCGCCCTCACCCTCCACGGACGACCTACCTTACATTCTAGACCTAGCAGCTAACTCACGCAAGCCCAACATTCCCAATTGGATATTAGGAGACCTCAATCTCCCAACACTACATCCCAGCCACGCCTCAGCCCTCCTTGAAGCAATCAACGAACTGGGATACAAGCAAATTGTTGACACCCCCACGCACGAGAGAGGAAACATCCTTGACATGATCTTTGCCCCTCTTACAGCTCTCGACTGTAACAATAGACTTGACAACTCTGTAACCCCAGTACCTTGGTCAGACCATAATTTAATCACCTTCCCCATCCTCATCAATGGCAAACAGTCACCACACAGAAACAATAACTCCATTGACTCAACAAGAGTAACATCTCGAAAATTCAAAACCCTCAACAAAGAACATATAGTTATGGAAACCCTCCCTCTCCTACATGACACCTCTCTCAATCTGGAAAATCTGATCACATCCTGGAACAGCACTATCAGTACCATTGCACTGCAACCAGTCCAGGATAACAACCCAAAGAAAAGAAAATCTTCTCCTTGGTTCTCCCCTGACCTACGAGCCTCCCTCACACACCTAAGAAAACTGGAGAAACGATGGCGTCGCTCACACTCCTCAGAAGACCAAGCAGCCTATAAAGCACATCTATCTGTGCACAGGGAGTCAGTCATGGCCAAGATGAAACAATTCCATACCAATACGCTGAAAAGATCACTAAATAAACCACGCGATCTTTTCAACTTAGTCAAAACCTTATCTAAAGAACCTTCACCAAAACATCCTGAACCCATCCATCCCCAAGCATTCGCCGATTTCCTGCAATCCAAGTTGCTTCAAACCAACAACATTGCAACAATCTCCTCTCAAGTCACCATATGCATATCAAACCTATCCATGTTCTCCACACCATCCAGAAAACATGTTGAAGACACCATCGCTGCTCTTAACACGACTACTGCACAAACTGACCCTTGCCCAGCCCACTGGATAAAGGAACTACGCCAAGATCTCAGCCCCATCATCACTAAAATGATGAACTTATCCTTTACAACCGGCTCCTTCCCACCAGCCCTCAAGAGAACATCCATAAGACCCCTCTTGAAAAACCACAAACTCGACCCACAAAAGGTTGAATCCTATAGACCCATAGCTAGCATACCCCTACTAGCGAAAATAATTGAAAAGGAAGCTCAAAGACAGTTACAGGACCACATTGACACCGTCTCCCCTCTTGACCACTGCCAACATGGCTTCAGAGAGTTCCACGGTGTTGAAACCCTCCTTACCACTCTCTGCAACAACATCATCACAGGCATTGATAACATCCGCCAAGGCTTTGCTCTCATCTTCTTAGACATTGCTGCGGTTTTTGACTCTGTACATCACGATCTGTTAATAGGGCGACTAAAAGAAAAAGGCATCAATAACACTGCCCTGGAGTGGTGCAAGTCATACCTTGATCAGAGATGGCAGTACGTTACCTCAGGGACCACAACATCCACACCTTACCACCAAAAGCAAGGCGTACCACAAGGATCATCCCTATCCTCACTCTTTTTCAATATATACATACAACCGGTTTGCAATATCATCAGGTCCTTCAAGGTTGAATGCTTGATATACGCAGATGACATCCTCCTATATATGCCTTTCTCCACAGTTCATATGGACCTTTCCCCGCTAGCTAAATGTTTTGATGCAGTATCCGAATGGCTTCAATCCCAGAACCTCCGAATTCAACACAAAAAGACCGAGGTTCTCTTCATCACCAGGGACCCACTTTTCACCCCCCCATCCCATATAAAGGTGAAAGAAGCTGAGCTCCAATCAAAACCTTCCATTCGCTACCTTGGAGTCACTTTTGACCAACGCATGGATCTGAAACTACACATAACCAATGTAGTCAGAGCAATCTACCTCAAGATCCGGACTCTTCGACATCTTCGCCCCCTGCTTGATCCTGATGACTTCAGAACTATATTTCAAGCCTTAACCTTACCACACCTTGACTATGCCAATGCCATTCTCCAAGGCCTCCCACACTCCACATTAAACCCTTTGCAACTCGCCATGAATACCGCTGCTAGAGTCCTCTACGGAGCATCAAGAAGGGACCATGTAACACCCATCCTAGAGCAACTCCACTGGCTCCCCATACATGGCAGAATATTGTTCAAAACATTACTACTAACTTTCAAGGCCACTAAAAGCATCACCTCCTCCTCTCTAATAGACCTCATTCAGGCCGTCCCACCCAACAGATCCAGGAGAACGATATCAACAAATACTCTAATCATCCCTAAAGCAGCGACAAAATACCTATCAGTGACATCTAACAGGGCCTTCAGATTCTATGCCCCTAAGTACTGGAACGCTCTACCCCCAGAGATTCGTGCTATCACTGATCTATCCCTTTTCAGAAAGGCACTCAAATCCCACCTCTTCCCCAAATATTACTTGACCAACTAACCAATCTTAATCACTACCCAAACTAAGAACAAATCCTGTTATGTATACTTGTAAATACTCTTGTAAATAGTTGCAGTAATGACGTCCCATGTTTTATCTAAGTTCTCTGACCTTGTTCTCTGTAAAACCTAACAGTTTGTTGTTATGGTATGTTGTTATATTGTGAACCGCGCTGATTCTGAATAGAGCGGTATATAAGAGCCTGTAATAAATAAATAAATAAAATAAAAAAAATTATTACTCAAACAACAGAATAAGGAGAACAGTCACCGTGTCTTTAAAATATTCAGTTACATATAAATATATAAATCTTTACTTTTTAAAATAATTTGATGTACTCATCATGTTTGATGCACACAGACTTGCAAACACATATAGATTCAGCTTCTCAAACGATACTTGCAGCACAACCATTGAGCTTTTTTAGATGGAAAATAAGGAATGGGGGGGGGGGAGAGGGGAGCGGTGGTGGCAACAAGAGGGTGACTATACGTTTATAACTGAGGCTTCTGTGTGCAAGTGTGTATGACCAAGTGGATTTAGGTGGGGGGAGGGTGCAACTGTATGTGGGAGGAAATGGATACATAAGAACATAAGATATGCCATACTGGGTCAGACCAAGGTCCATCAAGCCCAGTATCCTGTTTCCAACAGTGGCCAATCTAGGTTATAAGTACCTAGCAGTTTCCCCAAAAGACACAGGTTTCTCAGTGCTTGTATTGGGTCAAGCAGTGATACCCTGGTATGTCTGCATAAGTGGGAGGGATATTTACAAGTGTGTATTGAGGTCTGTGTGGTTGGATGGGGGAGCTGGTTGAACTATTAAATGTGGTATGTTACAGTAGGTAGGCAGGGAATCTACAAGTATATGGCTATATGTTTATGAGTGAGTAGGGGTAGGTGTGACTGTAGGTTGATTTGGGTGAATAGGTAGTCGGTGAAAGTGTCTCTGCAGGAATAGTGAAGGGCTGGGTGAAGTATGCAAATTCTTCATTCTCTCCCTTTTTTTCTCCTCTTTCCTTCTGTCTGGTCATACCGTTCTTCCCTCCCTTCTCTCATGCTACATTAGCCTATGTATCTACCTTCTTTTTTCTTTCCTCATGTCCCCTCAGACTCATCCCCTCCCTCTCTCCTCTTCCAGGCTGACTCCCTCTCTTTCTTACCCTCCCACCACAGGCTCACCATCCCCAGATTTACTCATCTCTCAACTTATCATCTCTCTCACAGCCTCCCAGGTTCACTCCCTCAGATTCATCCTCTCATTCTCAATCTTTTCAAGCCCTTTCTGTGTCTTTCCTCTCTACCTTCCCTGGTTCACCTCTTCAGACTCATTCCCTCTCTCAACCACCCTCATCCCTCAGGATTACCTTCCCCGGGTTCAGCCATTCTTCATCCTCCCCCCCCCCCAGCTCATCTTTTTTCTTTTTCCCCCCAACTCATCCATTCAGTACCTTCAGACTCACTCACTCTTCCACTCTCGCACACTTCGAGACTGTTGTGGACTGGCAGTTCACTTCCATGCTCTCCAGGTATAAGGCTAGAGCCCGCTTACAGTCCAGGGTATGCAACGCTGCCTCACCCCAGTTGGAGTGAGACTAGGGGAAAAAAGTTGGCAAGACTATCAACTGGTTGAGGTGGAACACCGAGACCACCTTCGGTAGAAAGCAGGGTGTGTGCGGAGCACCACGCTGTTCTGGTGAAATCTGGTATATGGAGGTTGAGCAACCAGAGCTTGGAGCTCACTGATGAATCACACTGACATCACTGCCACCAGGAAAAGGACTTTCCAGGTCAGGAATTTCAGAGGGCACAAGTCCAGCAGCTCGAATGGGGGCCGCATTAGCTGGGCGAGTAGCGCATTGAGATCCCAAGCAACTGTCGGGGGCTTGATCGGGAGTTTCGAGAGGAACAGGCCACAAGAGGCTGGGCTGAGATGAGCTTTCCTTTGGAGCCGTGATGGTATGCCCCTATCATGCTGAGGTGAACTCCCACCAAATTGGACTTCAGACCAGAATCAGAGAGATGCAGGAGGTACTCCAGCAGCTGGTCGACAATGAAGGAAAAGAGATCCAGTATCCTACCTGTGCACCAGGTGACAAACCTCCACCATTTGAATGAGTAGGCCTGGTGCTTTGAGTCTTTGTGGGGTGCCAGCAGGATGTTGGTAATGCCCTCGGGGAGATTAAGCTTAGCGAGGACTATCCTCTCACAACCCGCACCATGAGGGCCAACAAGTGGATGGTTGGGATGGAGCAAGGCTCCGCCCTCCTGTGAGATGAGATCTGGGGTGGAACCCAGACATAAGAACATAAGAACATAAGATATGCCATACTGGGTCAGACCAAGGTCCATCAAGCCCAGTATCCTGTTTCCAACAGTGGCCAATCTAGGTCATACGCACCTAGCAGTATCCCCAAGAGACACAGGTTCCACAATGCTTGTATTGGGTCAAGCACTGATATCCTGGGTCTCTTTTTAATAATGGTTTAGGGACCTTTCCTCCAGGAACTTGTCCAAACCTTTTTTAAACCCAGCTACACTAACAGCTCTTACTACATCCTCCGCTAACAAATTCCAGAGTTTGATTACACGTTGAGTGAAAAAATATTTTCTATTATGTCTTAAATAGTTTACCCTGTAGCTTCATTACATGTCCCCTAGTCTTTCTATATTCTGATAGCGTAAACAATCGATCTACGTTTACCCATTCCACTCCATTCATTAATTTATAGACCTCTATCATATCTCCCCTCAGCCGTCTCTTTTCCAGGTTGAAGAGCCCTAACATTTGTAGCCTCTCTTCACAGGCGTAGCCTTCCATCCCCTTTACCATTTTGGTGGCTCTTCTCTGTATCTTTTCTAATAATGCTATATCATTTTTAAGATACGGCAACCAGAATTGCACACAATATTCAAGGTGCGGTCGTACCATGGAACAATACAGAGGCATTATAATATCCTTTGTTTTATTTTCCATTCCTTTCCTTATGATACCTAGCATTCTATTTGCTTTCTTGGCCGCTGCTGCACACTGGGCGGAGGGTTTTAACATGTTATCCACGATGACTCCTAAATCTTTTTCCTGGGTGGTGGTTCCCAATGTGGAACCTTGCATTGTGTAACCATAGTGTGGTTTGTTCTTTCCTAGGTGCATAACTTTGCACTTGTCCACATTAAATTTCATCTGCCATTTGGATGCCTAGTCTTCAAATTTATCCAGATCCTCCTGCAGTTTTCCATGGTCCTCTTGGGTTTTAACTTTAAACAGTTTTGTGTCATCTGCAAATTTGATAACCTCACTAGTTATTCCCTTTTCCAGGTCATTTATGAATATGTCAAACAGTAGCGGACCCAGTACAGATCCCTGGGTTACTCCACTATTCACTTTTTTCCATTGGGAAAATTTTGTACTGTTTTTTGCAGTCTTTGCACATATAAATCCCCTTTATATGCAACTCTTATTAATTATGAGTATGATACCATCATGCCCCCCTTTTTAATAAATCTTAATCTGCTTTTTATGTGTTGTAGTTTTATGTTAGACATTTTCATTATGCCCACTTGATTTACTAATCGATGGTTTTGTCGCAGAGCATTTTGAGACGCTGACTCACTACACAATTCTTATTGCACTCTTATTTGCACTTGTGTTTCTATGTTCTGTCTTTATACATTCAAGTTTTACACAAAGGTTTCCCTTTGTGGTTTCTATCCTTCCTTTTTTTTGTGCCCTTCATCAATTACTATAAGTGTATTTAGTATCCAGTTAAAGTTTCTTTAGCGATTTTCGTCATATGTTTGCTCTAAATGGCTACGTTTTTGGTTCATTGTCCATTCACTTTCTTTGTTTGCCCAACTTGATTTGTTTCTTTCAACCATGCCCTTTGTGTACTTTTAGAATCCGTTGCAGTGCAATATGGCTATGCCAATTAGATTAGAGTCTTAGAAGAACGAGTTTATTCTTATATGCAATGCAATCAAGCTTTTCAGTGACCTTGGCATAATATGGGTTTTAACATTACTATCTTTCCTTCAATTTATACAGATTGAGGAGAGCATTCTGCTTTTTTACATGTTGTTGCTACACCCTGTGGTAATATATCCTATAGTTTTGCTGTATATAAACTTTTATCAGCTGTGCATTTTTATGTAATGTCCGTACACATGGTTCTTCTTTTTTGCCTTGTTATTTTGGTCCATTTTTATATGCCCCCTTTTCCCCCCCTCCCCATTTTAGATTCACATGTTATATTGTATGTCCAATATTTATTCATATATTTTAATATGTATGTTTTAATGTATGTTTTGTTTATTTTTAGACCCCTGAAGAAGGCCCCCGGCCGAAACCTTTTAGTTGGGTCCTCCAATAAACTCTGTTTGCACATTTATATCTCCGTGTAGGCCTGGTTCTTGGGTTCCGCTCCTGTTTTTCCTTACTTTGTTTTTGCGGATACCTCAATCTTCTCTGTTGGTTTTACCTGTTTATTCACACCTTCAAAATAACATATCAGATTCGTAAGACAAGATCTTCCTTGTCTAAAGCCATGTTGGCTTTCTCCCATTAGGCCATGACTATCTACATGCTGTGTAATTTTGTTCTTTATGATGGTTTCTACCATTTTCCCTGGTACTGACATCAGACAGAGGCTCCCTCTTTGAGAGCTGCAGCAGTAGTGGGAACCAGGGCTGCCAAGGCCAGTAGGGGGCGATGAGAATCATGGATCCCTTGTGAGCCTGAAGTTTCAGGAGGGTTTTTGCCATAAGTGGTATTAGGGGTATGCATACAGCATGCCCTCCCCCCAAGTGGAGGAGGAGGCATCCGTGGCCAGGTGGAGAAGAACTGGGCCACCTGGGCATTGTGTGCCATGGCAAAAAGATTCACCACAGGATGGAGTGCAGTGAAGACGCTCTCTGTGCCACAAAAGCGTAGTTACTCATCTGTAACAGGTGTTCTCCGGGAACAGCAGGAATCAGTCCTCACATATGGGTGATGTCAGTGCCAATGGAGCCCTACTGGAGCATTTCCCTAGCTTTCAAAGAAAGCCTTTGAGAATGCTACCACGCATGCGTGGTCCCCTTCCCACCCAAGGGTGCCATCTTGCTCAGTCAGATGACATAGATAGGATGGCAGTAAGAAATAAAGCAAGGTAGGGAGGCAACACCCAGGGGAGGAGGGAGGGTTGTGAGGACTGATTTCTGCTGTTCCCGGAGAACACCTGTTACAGGTGAGTAACTACGCTTTCTTCAGGAATAAGCAGGAAGTCAGTACTCACATATAGGACTCCCTAGCTCCAGGCTGCTGAGGACCGAACCACAACAACACCAGCGGTAGCCAATCAGGTAGCCCTGAGTTTTAGAAGGTGAGACCCCACTGAGAGACTCTGTAAGACCCTAGTGTCCAGCGACACTATCACTCTGGTAGCCTGAACACAAAAGAGTCAGAGGGCAGGAGTTGCCTACAGCCCGAGAATATTATGGAGTACCATCTGGAAAAGACTCTAACCTTGTGGGACTCCATCTTCAGGCAGCAGTGAGCTACGAATGTATGAATTGAAGACCATGTGGCAGCCTTACAGATCTCCATCACCGGCACTAAGCGGAGGTTGGCCACCAATGTGGCCATCGCGCTCACACACAGGCGAGAGTAATACAGTCCGCCACCCAAGTGGACAGAGTTTGCTTGTCATGGGGAGCCCCACTGTGGGCTGGTGAGGGTCTCCCGGGGGAAGGGGAGGCCCTGCCCTGGGAGTCTAAAGCTCCCCCCTTGTTGGGCTGGAGCCAGGACTTGGGGCTTCTGAGCATTAGGTTTCTGAGCTCCTTGGCCCTGCCTTTTGGAATGATAACCCTGTTGCTGGCCCAATGTGGTCTGGTATCAGTGACTCTGCTGGAAGTGCCCCTTTTTCCCGGGGAATAAGGGTCTTTTTCCCGAGGGTTCTGTGGGAAAAAGAAGAGGTCTTCTTCGAGAGCCTCTTGCAGGTTACCACTTCGGCCTCTATCTCGGCTGCCTTGTTGGCCATTGGTTTGCCAAACAAGTTCTCACCGGTGCAGGGGATGTCGAGCAGCTTGTCCTGGACCCACTGCTTGAGGTCCGAGGACTGTAGCAGGCTTGGAATCGGTCTCCAATGCCGGCTGCTGCTGCTTGAGCCACTGACTCAAATCCGTCATAGACCGCCTGGGAGAGGAACTTTGAGCAGTCATTGATCCTGGAAGTCAGGGCTTGGAACAGATTGAGAGGTTCCCCGGCCAGCCCCGCCAAGAACCCAGACAACTCCTGGGTCAGAGCCTTCAAAATACATGCCTATGTATAGCTCATAGGCCTGGATTTGACACCCCTGCATCAAGCCCTGGTAGAACTTGTGCCCTAGAGCATCGAAGGCTCTAGCATCCCAGCCAGGGGGACAGAAGAGTAGAGTTTTCTGGCTTTTGAGTTTGCATGGTTGACTCAACAACCATGGGGTTATGTGGGAGATGGGGCTTGTGGAACCCTGGTCGTGCTGATGCCACCACTGGCACTGTTGCCGGGGTCTCCCACATTCACAGTAGCAGTCACTCGAGGATTGGCTGTACTGGCACCGTGAGAGTCTCTTTGGGTGGAGACTCAAACTGGAGGATCTCCAGTTCCTCGGTGCGTGGGTCCACCTCTGCCTCAGTTTGCACCGAGAGGGCCCTGGCCATATCCCTGACGAAGTCGTGGAAGGCCATGTCCTCCAGAGGAGAATGGCGCTGGGGTGCTGGGGGAAACGGATCCGAGGGGACATCTCTGTGCCATCTGTTTTTTGGGGAGGCCTTGTCATCGGTCTCCCACTCAGAGTTGAGAGAGGACGATGAGTCCGAGGCCCTGCGACTCCTTAGCTCGAGGCTTGCCCAAGAACCTGAGGTCGGAGTCTCGGAAACTGGCCAGGGAAGACCGTATTCCCTAGGAACCTTGACGGGATCAAGGACTTACCAAGGCCGGTGGCGCTTGGTGCTCAGCTCAATGACTGGGGACTCCTCTGCAGCTGGGGGCCCGGTCGTCGCGGCAGATGATGTGGATGAACTTGCCATCATTGCCTGCTGCATAGCCAGGATAGCAGTGATGTTCTGCTCCTTGGCAGCCATTCTGGATTCCAAGCCAGAAGGCTCCGCAGCTTTCAGCGCGGGCACCGAGAATCTCGGGCCCGGCACCAGCACTCTCACAAGTGTGTCCTCGATGAGGACTATGGCCTCGAGGACCTTTGCACGGTCTCCACTGACCGAGGCATCCTTCTTGAAGACCTTGGTGGGGCATTTCTCAGAGTCGCCAGAGTCCTTTCGAGGATTTTTTCTTTTTCCACTCGGAGTCTGAGATCTTTTCGGAGGAGCCGCTGCCGTGGGACTCCGAGGACGCTTGACCCTCTCAGAAAGTGCTGGATTTGGAGCTCAGTGTCAGGGAGGCCAGTGCCAAGTCGGACCTGGGGAACAGTTTCTCTTACAACTCCAACCTCTTTTTGTTGGTCTTAGGCATCATGGCCTGGCAGAAGTCACAGGAGGTGCTGTCATGTTCTGGTCCCAAGCAGCGTAGGCAGTAGTCATGGGTGTCGATGACAGACATAGTTTGACTGCAGTGGTCACATTTTTTGAACCCACTGGGAGACATGGTGGGGAGACACCCATCCAGGGTCAACGACCCCTGGACAAAAAAGAGCACGAACGCTGGTCAAGGCAAGCCTCCATCAAAAAAAGGGAAAAAGAGCTGACAATGGCGCCTAGCCCAGCACCAGCTTGAGCAGGAAGAGAACCCGATACACAAACCAGGAACAGCTAATTTGAAAGGATTTTTTTAAAGGATTTTTTCCGGGGAATTTGGACCGACGTCCGCGGAAAAAAGGAGACTGAGCAAGATGGCATCCTTAGGTGGGAAGGGGATCATACATGCATGGTAGCATTCCCAAAGGCTTTCTTTGAAAGCTGGGGAAATGCCCAGTGTGAGCTCCGTCGGCACTGACGTCACCCATATGTGAGGACTGACTTCCTGCTTGTTCCTGGAGAAGTCTGCACTCTGCAAGATTTCCACCGCTGCCAAATGAGCTTCAAAGTTCGAAAGCGTTCCTCCAGACTCACCACCTACAAGGGGGCCAATGCTGCAGTCATAGACACCGGCATCGATACCTCAGATGGGGTCTCCACAAAGACAGGTGCATCGGGACATATCTGGCTGTCTTCCTGAGCACTGAAAGTCAACTCTGCTATCCGTGTTGATTCCACCCACTGGGGAAGCTTAGCCAGCAACTCCCGGCCATCGCTCTCTGCATCTTATTGAGAAGGGTTGCGATGATGCTGCACCCAAAATTTCTCCTGGTGATGGTCCTTCGACGTCAATGGAGTCTCTTGCTGCTCAGGCCACTTTGCTCCAATTGGGCATGGAGCTCCTTTCCCTTGGACACCTCTGAACCTTTTGCAAGTGTTGAAGGGATCAGGGCTGAGAATGCTCAATCAGATGAGCCGAAGAGGAACTCCTTCTGTTTTTTCCAACCCTTCAGACTTCGGCATGTCATCTGCAAGCAGAACTCGTAGGATGTTGGCTGGTGATCAGGTCCAAGGCATTCCAAGCACCAGTAGTGGCGGTCAGTGGCAGAAATGGTCTTGTCGCACTTGGTGCATTTCCTAAAGCCACTAGCTGGCTTAGACATGCTATAAAATACTGCCTCGGCAAAATTAAACTGGAGAGCTATTATGGGTGAGAAACAACCCCAAAGAGGAAAACATGCTATAAGTGAGAAAATAGGAACCCCCCCTTAAATCAGTAAAACCGATTAACCGACGACAGGCAGAAAAGAAACTACAGAAAACCACAATCTGCAAGGACCAGAAAGAAAAAACTTTTTTCTGGATTGCAATCTTAGGGGCTCTGCAGAAGAAAGAAGATGGTGCCGTGGTAGGCAGGAAGGAGGGCACGCATGCATGGTGTACCTCCCAAACACTTCCTTTGGAAGCTGGGGAGTGATCCGTGCGGGGCTCCATTGGTGACATCACCCATACATTAGGACTTACTTCCTGCTTGTTCAGGGGGAATGCCCTCCACCCCATGCTTCCTCGCCCTTAGCAAATGTAAAGAATATCCTTTAAGGTATAATAGCTTTTAGCATTGTAAGCAAAAATGCAATGTGTGCCTTCGAGTCAGTCCTGACTCCTGGCGACCCAGAAGCTCCTGGGTTTTCTTGGCAGTGTCACCGGAAGTAGATTGCCAGGCCTTTCTTCCGAGGCAATGGAGGGTTAAGCATTGTAAGCAGGACTCAGCAATAAACAAGCAGTTTAAATATCCCTCCAGAATCATATATACAATATATGCAAGTTAATCACCACTGACCTGCAGTTAACTAGCATGCAATGCATTGTTTGCCATGGAGTATGAAAAAGGAGCTCTCTCTTTCAGTGTAAACTGCTACAATGCGCATGCCGTTAGCCTCAAATAAATACCAAAAAGCTTGAGTTTGAAAGTGGATGTTCTTATTCTCTGTTTGGGCATATCTCTTTCTTCCTTCTGAAGCATAACATTCTTTACCAGACACTTCTTGGTATCCTGTTCAGTGACAGTTTGTTTGACGAGCACACTGTTTTCGAAGGTAATCATACAGATGTTACCTTAGGTATCATAGAGCATTGGATGGCCAACATCCCCTCCCTGATTTCTATGTTAATAAGCCATCAGTGTTGCAGCAGATGGCTTACTGCATAAGGGGATATATAGTTTTGGATCAAGAAGCCATTGATGCCTAGGTGAATTTTATCTATTTATTTTTTACCGTTAACCTCATCCTTTCCCCTACCTGAGAGGACCAACAGATGATCAGGTCCTCTTACTTAGCCAGTACCATCTTTCCTTCCTTTTTTCTCATACCATACACCTGCACCCACTCAAATAGGAGACTCAGTCTTGTGCTACAGCCACGAACCTGGTAGTCACTTTTAATTTTATTGAGCTTGAAAGTAAGCTTAAATAAATCTATGGCTACCATAGTGCAGTCCTTCCCCTTACCCCAGGATACACTTTAGCTATCAGTGCTGCTGTAGAAACGTTCTAGTATTCAGTGGAGATTTTTAGTGAAAATGAAGACTTATAGCACTTGCTACTCTGATCTATAACAATTAGAAAAAATGATTAATTTTAAACCTGTTTTCAGAGCTGGGAATAAGTGGGAATGAAAAGATGAGTAATTGCAAGCCTGGACAAAAACTGGTCCAGACATCGAGGTCGCATCCAAAATTCAGAAAATAGGATGGATACTAATTTACCCACCCATCTTCTAGAGCTCTCTGACCTCTATTCCATAAGCATTCACTCATCCTCTCTAATTCCTCAGTGCATTTACCTACCCACCCTTTCTCCTCACAATTCCCCTCAACATTCAACCATCTCTGATGTTCTTCTGATGTACTACCTTCTCAAACACCTCAATGCCCTCTCTCCTGATGCTCCTGCCTATTCAGAATTCGCTGGCTCTCTCTTCTCTAATCCTCCCTGACTGTCAAGCTAGTCTAAGCAGTTTCTGTCTCATGGTTTGAACATGTGTGCTGGGAGACCCCATAGAATACTGGGCCCCTTGGCATTCAAACTGTGCAACTGAAGTCAGACAGTAGAGATAGCTGGCACAATATGAAGTGTTTTTATTTATCATATTTATAGATCTCTTCTCCACAAGAGACTCCAAAGTGATGCATAACATAAAACACATGCATTTATTCATCCTCTCTAATTCCTCAATACAGTCACCCATCCATTTTTCCTCACAATTCCCCTAAGTATTCATCCAATTCTGATGTTCCTCTGATGCACTAACCCACTTCTCTTCGCGAAGTACTCACTACCTTCCCCCACACTGAATGGTCTCCTCCTAATGGACCAGCATATGAAAATGTTCTGTGCCTTGCCAACAACATTTTCAAGTCTTCTGGCAACTTAAACAGTGTCAATTGTGCAAATGGAGATTTTGATTTGGAATATACTCTTTAATTCGATTGTGAAGCAATGGTGGGTGCTAAATCATATAAAATTTTATAAAGCAAAAAAAAATTGAAAATCAATCTTTGTTTCACTGGAAGCCAATGTAAAGAGAATATGACTGTACAAATATATTGATACAATTCAGATCCAGAAATTATGGAGGTTATTTTAAAAGTGCTATTCATGCTTAGACGTCTGCAGATAGGCACGCAGATGTCCAAATCACAGACATCTCCAGAGGCATTTTAGAGGCTGGCTCTGAAGATGTTCCTGTGCAAGGATGTCCAAACCATGAAGGAGACATGGCGGAGGAGTGTCAGGGACATTTTGGGCAGGACATGGCGATGAATGTCTCTGGATACAAAAACGCAGGTACAGATATGCATTCCAAGTGGGATGGACATCTCCACCTGAGGTTTCTGTAGCGAGGACATCTATGTGGCCGTCACCATGACCATCCATATCAGGGATGTCCAATTTTCTAACATCAGGACGAAATTTGAATTTCCCTGGAATTTTCCCAGATGCCCCCGACTGTACCTGGATGTTCTTTATAAAATGCCACTTTATATGTACAGTCAAACTCACAATTTTCTACTAACTAGGAGGATCACAGGTTGCAAGAGGTATAGAAATTGGAGGGATGGAGGAGTGGAAAGGAGAAAGGACAAGAGGCGGGTTTCATGCCCCACTCACAGCTCCCATCTTCTATATCCTTTTATATTTTTTGCTGGACCATGGGTAGAAGAAAATCCTAAGCATCAAAGTATTTTTTAGATGCTGCAGTATCTTAGTGCCTAGGATTTCTCAGCATGGAGTATATGCACCATAACTCTGTTTACTTCAAACCAATGCTTTTTTTCTGTTGTTCAACATCAGCATGAGGTAAACTTTCAAAAGGTTTACGAAACTAACTTTGAAGTTAGGCGCCTAAATTGTCACTGTTGAAAACTGGCAGACTGAGGTCCTAAAACTTATTGAGTTGTTTATTTTTTTCTATCTTTTCCATAAAAGGCTTTTTTCACTAAATTTAGGGGTCTAAAAAGCGGATGGGTCAGTTCAAGAAGATTACTTTATATGGTATGTTATCACATGCTAACTGCCCTTGGTTACCAATAGTGCAGGTGCACTTATCGCTACCTCGAGAGCCAGTGTTAAGTGCACCCACCTACCAGCACAAGGTAAAGTGGCTGGCCTAAAAAAAACAACAACATTGGCATTCAGTACCACAAGCAATTTCCCCTCATTGAATGAAAGTCCCCCCCCCCCGCCCCCTAATAGGCTCTCCCCTCCCTACCCCGATCCCCTAGCACAGCGATGGCGAACCTATGGCACGCGAAGGCCTTGCAGCTGGCACGCGGGAAGGTCCGCTAGGACAGGTGTCTGCCTCCCTTCGTCTGCAGCCGCGGCTCCCTGCCTGTTAGGGAACCGCGGCTGTGCTTGTAAAATCGTTGCGGAGCCCTTCCTGTCTTGACGGGCTCCGTGCAGCATTGTCCCGCCTCTAAAGGAAGTTGTACTTACAACTTCCTTTAGAGGCGGGACAATGCTGCACGGAGCCCGTCAAGACAGGAAGGGCTCCGCAACGATTTTACAAGCACAGCCGCGGTTCCCTAACAGGCAGGGAGCCGCGGCTGCAGACGAAGGGAGGAAGACATGGGGAGAGGGGGGCTACCATCGACATGGGGAGAGGGGGGGGGATACAAGCGAAAGGGGGAGAGGGGGGGGGCAACCAACGACAGGGGGGGAGGGGGGGGCTACCATCGACATGGGGGGAGGGGGGCTTACATGGAGGGAGGGAGCTGATATGGATGGATGGAAGGAGGGGGGCTTACTGGGAGGGAGGGAGCTGATATGGATGGATGGAAGGCGGGGGGCTTACATGGAGGGAGGGAGCTGATATGGATGGATGGAAGGAGGGGGGCTTACATGGAGGGAGGGAGCTGATATGGATGGATGGAAGGAGGGGGCTTACATGGAGGGAGGGAGCTGATATGGATGGATGGAAGGAGGGGGGGCTTACATGGAGGGAGGGAGCTGATATGGATGGATGGAGGGAGGGAGCTGATATGGATGGATGGAAGGAGGGGGGCTTACATGGAAGGAGGGATAGATGGAGGGAGGGGGCTGACATGGACAGAGGGGGGACTGACATGGAGGGAGGCTGACATGGACAGTGGGGCTGACAGGGAGGGAGGGAGGGAGGGAGCTGACATGGACAGATGGAAGGACGGGGGCTGACATGGAGGGAGGGGGGCTGGCATGCACAAAGGGGAGAGACAGGGACATACTGGACAGACAGGATAAATGCTGGAGAGAGGCGAGAGACATTGCGGCTTAGGATTATAATGGGCTGATGGGGGAGCTAGCACTGGTAATGGGCAGATGGGAGGGGACTAGGACTGGTAATGGGTTGAAGGCTAGGACTGGGAATGGACTGATCAAGGGGGGGGTTGGGACTGGTAATGGGCTGATAGGGGGGTATGACTGATAATGGACTGATGGGGGGCTAGCATTGGAAATGAGCTGATCGGTGAGGTTAGGACTGGAAATGGGCTGATGGGGGGATAGGACTGGTGATGGGGGGGGTAGGACTGGTGGTATTGGGCTGATTAGGGGCGGCTAGCACTGGTAATGGGGTTGCGGGGGGATTAGCACTGGAAGTGAGATGCTTGGGGTGATTTGACTGAGAATGGGCTGATTGTGGGGAGGGGAGGATAGAGCTGCTGGCCCTGGAAGAAAACTGGGGGCTAAGGCTACAAATGGGCTGATGCGAGGGGATGGGAGAATGGAACTGGAAGGGAGTGGATCTGAGAGGGGCTGCCATGGTATTTGTACTAGAAGGGACTGGTCAGTGGGGAAGGAGGGGGACTGGAAGGGAATGGACACCAGTGGCAATCATGGGAATGCAAGTTGACATTGGAAGGTACTGGGAGTGAGGACTGGAAAGGGGCTGATACTGGGGAGGGTTACTGGGACTGGAAATAGGCTGATGGATAGAAGTGAAGAAAACGAAAGAAGAGATAAGAAATGGCAGATGGACCATAGACCACAGAAACAGAGCTAAGAGAAGACAGGAAAGCAGAAGCCTCAGATCGGGACCAGCATGATCAGAGAATAAATTGGTCAGACAACAAAGGTAGAAAAAATAATTTTATTTCATATTAGTGATTTGACTACAAAATCATCATAATTTTGAAATCAAATATTGTTACTTGTTTGTGATTAATTAACCGTATTTTCCTGCGTATTTTTTTGTGTGCGCTGGAAGAGGGGTAGTCTTATACGGCGAGTATAGGCCAAACACCTATATTTTAACAGGAAAAGTAGGGGGTCGTCTTATACGCCCAGTCGTCTTATACGCCGGAAAATACGGTAAGTAAATTTAACGTTTTCTATGAAAAGTAGTTCTGAGGGGGGTCAAAAAATATTAAAAGAAAAGTGACAATAATAATAATATATTTATAATGTGGATTACATTTGGGCCCTCATATTTACCTCAGCTATGATTGTGATTGTGATTATGATGGTACACTGTAAGAAACAATATATGCAGTGTTAGATTTGTTTTAAATGTCGCAATGGTTTTGCGGCTCCCAGTTTTTTTTTTTTCCCTTCGGAAACGGGTCCAAGTGGCTCTTTATGTCTTAAAGGTTGCAGACCCCTGTGCTAGGAGAAAGGCCCCAGCTCGGCCCCGCGCTTCCCCTTCCGGTCGGAGCTTCTGCGCGCCTCTCGCCGAGAAGCTGCACGCTAGGGCTCGTGCGCCGTCCTCTCGCGAGATTATAGGACCCGCGCGGGAGCTGGGTTCCAAAGAAGAGCAAAACCTACCACTTTCATGATGAATGGGAAATGGACTACTTCTTCATCATGGTGAAAGACAAGTGTTGTGTAATTTGTAACGCCCCAGTATCCTTGCCCAAAATGGGTGATCTGGAACATCATTATAAGGCTCTAAAATATTGTTGTTAAGGTTTAATTGACGTGCTGGCACTTTGAGGAAATTCTTTGGTTTTGTGCGGCAGTTTGGGCACTCGGGCTCAAAAAGGTTAGCCATCACTGCCCTAGCACAAACCAGGATAGACCTGGCAGTCCATTAGATAAGGCAGGGGGCAATTTCCCTCCGCTCCTTTCTTGTTGCCACCTGTGTTCAAAATGGCAGCTAAGATCCTTAGTGGTAGTCTCATGGTACTACTGCTATGTGTCAATCTGCTAAATAAGAAGCAATTAATCCCTAGCCAAAACACCACAAAAAAACGCTAGGGGTTACAGCTGCCATTTTGAAACTGGGTGGCAATAGGGAAGGAGCAGAGAAGGATTGCTCTACCCCATCCACTAGACTACCAGGGCTACCTATTTAGGGGGGTGGAAGGAGGGTCAGGGTAGGGTCTTCAATGGGGATATCTGTTCAGAGTGGGTCCTAAGGGGGATCCATCTGATGGGGTCCTGATGGAGCAGAGGGTTATGATTGGAGGGAGCCTGATTAAGGGGTCAGTTATGGTGGGGGGGGGGGAGGGGAATTGTCTTGAAACACCTGCAAGTCTTTTTTTTGTTGTTTTTAAAAAGTGCTGGGTCCCATGTTATGTCTCAGCAGATAGCGGTGCATCCGTGCTATCAGCCAATGCATGTAAAGTGGGCCCATGCTGTAAGTGTCTGCCCTGTGTGGTAAATGCAGGGCAGATACTGGTCTCACTCAGAACATTTATTGCATAGGTTTTGCTTTTACCAAATTTTAATTATTGCTCTTAACGTGCAATAAGTGCAAAAACTTACCACACCTTTGGTAAACAGGCCCTTGATATCATACATTTTTACAAAATCTTTTGAGTCTTCATTGTATAATACAATCAAAACAACCAACGATTTCAGGACACAGAAGCATAAGAATCATCATACATTTCTTAAAACGTGTTTCAGCTTATGCTTCCAAACAGGGGTATCGTTAAAAAAATCAAACAAAAATACAAATTTATCAGCAATCAGTAACAGTCGAACAGCAGATACAGCTGGTACTAATGGCAATAGAGATAATCATGGTTCCTGAGATCAAAATTATGCAACAAAACAAAAGGCAAGCACATACATAACCAAAACATATAAAGAAAGGCAATCAAAGCACTTAAATAAAAAGGCACATAAATAAAAATAAAAAAAATGTAACATGAAAAATAAAACATCTAGGACTTAAAATAAGGTGAAAAGTGCACGCTTGGAGTATGACACAATGGCACATTTTCCCCATTTTCAGAATCAGGCATTCGGGCAGTTCATCTGTGTGTGTCACAGGGACAGTCAGGGGCTATATACACAGTATGTGTCACTGTGTATGTGTCTTTTTGAATGTTATGGGGACTGTCAGGGGTTACATACACATGTATGTATGTGTGTGTGTGTGTGTGTGTGTGTCTGTCTGTCTTAGGGAGTGCTCTACTGCATGCATGCAAGGCTCTGTATGTTCATGTCAGGGGACTGTGTGCGAAAAGAGCAACTTAAGATATAACAAAACCATGTTTCCCTTTCCTTCATTTGCAAAATCATATATGTCTGGGGGTGGGGGAGAGAATTCAAAGAGAGATGATAAAATGTGTCACGTTATGCTTGCAGGGTCTGTATGAGGAATCTTTATAACTGGTGTTATTTATATATTTGTATCTATTGTCAGTATCTGTGTGGAACGAGGTGCCTATGTGTGGCTGTGCATGCCCATTGTGGGGGTACAGTGCATGTGTGTGCATGTGGTATAGGGGTGGGCTTCCCCCGTGTCTTCTGGAAGGCTGGGTGGTTGTACCTTTTGGCTTATGCTCGCTGTGACCTTTTCTCCCCATAGTCATCTCTTCAACCTCCAACTCCTTGCATTCTTCCCTCCCCCTTGAAGCCCCTTCCCTGCAGACTCCCCCTAAGCATTCTCTATTCTCCTTCCCAGACTCTGTCTCTTTCTCTCTCCCACTGCCTTCCATTCCCCTCACCCATTTTTTTTCCCCCAAATCCACTGCCCCTTTAAATTTTTCTCTCTCTGGCCCCAGCACCACTCTGACTGATATTGCGACCTTACTGTTCTCTTCTGCCCACGGGAATCACTGCTCCCATGGGCATACCACAGCATTCTTGGCCACCTTTAATCTCTTCTTCTGCCTGCTGAAGATGCTGTTCCCATAGGCACACTGTAGCACTCCTGGATCCTCTCCCCTTTAGTTGCTGGTGAGGCAGTATATGCATGTTTGTTTGTACATGCTTATGCATGCACAGAAAATGCTTATGGACAGTTACACTGTCACTTGAACCCTCAACAATATGCACAATGTCTTAGTGAAACACATCTGAACATGAGAAGACCATAAGGGACCCTACCCAATGCCATACGACCTTCACTTATTTTACTGGGACCACAGGGCCAAAGGATAATTCCTTAATACAGAAAAATATTTTTTAAAAAACCCAATGAATGGGTGGACAAAATGCCACAAAAACAAGCCAATAAGCTATGGATGCCACTCAATCAACAACGAACCACCTGAGTGAAGAACAAACACAGTTTAGGAGAGCTACCCAGAGGATCGCCATGAGTTGACACCGACTCAACGGCATTTAACAACAACAAAGCTTAAAAAATGTTTAAAATGTATAAAAATAAGCTTGGAACAAGGGACACCAAAACTCATAGAGTAAAGTGAATGAACCTATAAAGACCGAAGCCACTCTTCACAAACCAGCACATTTGTAGATGCAATCCACCATAAAAGCACAAATCTATAAAATAGCATACATAAAGAAATGAAAAGGATGATTGTCAGTGCAACCAATATACTCCAACCCAGCTAAACGTAAAAGAAAAAAATGCATTATTTTAAAGGGCCCTTATTACGGTTTTTGGCGATATTTGTTTAGTATATTTAGTCAGGTAGGAGCACATTGATTGTACTGTCAATCATCCTATTCTAGGGAGAATGCCAGTTTAAAGGGTAGCCTGTATTAGACTGTACCAGGCTGTGATAGTGTTTCGATGGCAGGTTTTTGCTGTACAATTGGATAAGTTTCCATGAAGGTTTTCCAACAGCAAGATTTTTGCATTTTTCTACTTTTGTTGTTTTGGTTTCTTCACTGGGATGGTGTAATCTTTAGTGAAGAACTGAGGAAGTTTAAACAGGCTTAGCTGTGATGTAGTTTTCAAATAATTATGCCTAATTGCTAGGCATATGACTCCGTGTAACCTTATGGATCCACCCTAGTGATTTTTTAAAGTTAATTTAAGAATGTTTATTGTTTTATTATGGAATGTGCACTTTTAAGACTATTTATATATGTATGGTGTTTGGTAAGACAGCAGTGCAAATTCTGCCCAAGCAGCCTCTGCAATGTGGATGGGCCCAGGCAGGAAGGGGGCCCACACGGTGGTGTGAAAGACTGCTCCTCTCCTTTCTTTCATTGAAGTTTTGAGGCCCAGCAGCCTCATCTTCATTGCCTGGCCAAGTCTCATGATAACAAGCTGCATGAGACTTCAGTCTGGCAGTGAGAGGTAACAGCTGCTGGGCCTCAGGTACGAAGACATAGATTTGAGCCCTTCGGGGACAAGGGAAAAATATATATACAGTACTTAAATGTATGCTGCTTTGACTGGTAGAAACGCGGTATTTAAGCCTAGTTAAATAAATAAAAAAATAAAGATTGCATTCCTGCTTGTTCCTGGAGATAAACAGATGAACAAAGTTTGTCCGTGATTTTTTTAGCAGGCAGAATTATCAATCAGTATTTCCCAATCTACCATGGTTTCTTCCATGTACAGTAACATGATTATACAGCGTTTAATGGTACCTAAAAACAATGATTTCATCAGCTGCCTCCTGTCTTCTCTTGTATTGTTGCAGGCAGATACAGCAGTAATCCTGTTTTGGGTTCAGGCCTCTAGTCACAGAGGCCCTGAGATTAGAGAGTGACCAGTGCAGATCTTGGTTAAGCAAATTGGTGGTAGTCTCCAAAAGAGTCTATATAAAGACATAAATAGAAAAAAGATTTGAGCTTAGTATGGGGTGAATAGGATGTCTCATTTTACTGTAAACCTCTTAATTTGTACAGTATATCATAGTTACTCACTTGTAGCAGGTGTTCTCCGTGAACCGCAGGAATAAGTCCTCATGTATGGGTGACATCACCGATGGAACCACGCATGGAACTCTCCCCAGCTTCCAAAGAATGCTTTCAGGTGGAACACTGCGCATGTGTGCCTGTCTTCCTGCCCACAGCGGCGCCATGCTCTCCAGTAAGATAACATAGCAGGAGCCAAAAAAGCAACTCTCCAGGGAGATGGAAGGGCTGTGAGGACTTATTCTTGCTGTTCATGGAGAACACCTGCAACAGGTGAGTAACTATGCTTTCTCTGTGAACAAGCAGGAAATAAGTCCTCATGTATGGGACTCCCAAGCTACAAGCTACCAGAACCCGACAGCCCAACCATGTAACAAGAAATCAGGAAGACCAGAGAGGTAGTCCCACTGGGAGACTCATCTGATTCAGTATCCTCAGCAGACATCAACCTGAGGGGATTTTGAGCAGATAGCCTGGACCAACAGAAGGGCCAGTGGGCAGGAGTTGACTAAGACCCAAAGAGATGCTGGCGTACAGCCTGGCCAAAACTGTTGTCCCATCAGGAATCCCCATCCAGGCAGTAGTGGGCAGCGAAAGTATGGACTGAAGCCCACATCACAGCCTTGCAGATTTCCACTACCGACACTGAACAGAGGTTGGCCACCACTGCAGCCACCGCATGGACATTATGAGCTGTGACATGACCCTCAAGGCTCAACCCAGCTAGAGAATATGCATGACAGAAGCAGTCCACTAGCCAGTGGGATAGCATATGCTTTGAGATAGTGACACCCAGCCTATTGGGTCAAAGGAGATGAACAGCTGGGTGGACCTAGAGTACCTTTGTGTGCTCCAAATAGAAGGCCAATGCACGCTTGTAGTCTAGCATATGCCAGGCCACCTCAATGTGGTTCACATGAGGCCAGGAAAAGAACGCAGGAAGGACAATGGACTGGTTGAGGTGGAACGCCGAGACCACCTTTAGCAGAAAACGGGTGTGTGTGCAGAGTACCACCCGGTTCTGGGAGCTCACTGACACGTCGGGCCATGTGACAGCTACAAGGAAGAGGACCTTCCAGGTCAGGAATTTCAGCGAGCATGAGTCCAGTGGCTCACAGGGGGCCCACATTAGCTGGCTAAGGACCACATTGAGGTCCCAAGTGACCGTAGGGGGCTTAAGTGGAGGCTTCCTCATGAACCAGGCCACCAGAGGTAGGGCTGAAATGAACTTCCTCCTACAGCTGTGATGGTAAGCCCCAATCATGCTGAGGTGAACTCGCACAGAGTTAGACTTCAGCCCAGAGTCAGAGAGGTGCAAAAGGTACTCCAGCAGCTGGTCCACGGGGCAGGAGAAAGGGTCCAGTTCCTATCTGTGCACCAGATGACAAACATCACCATTTTAGCACATAGGCCTTGCGGAATGCTAGTAGGATATTGGTAACACCCTCGGGGAGATCAAGCTCTGCAAAGACTACCCTCTCAGCATCCACGCCATGAGCAACAGGAGGCAGACGCTGAGGTGCAGCAGGTAGCCACCCTCCTGTGAGATGAGGTCCGAGTTGGAACTCAAGCAAAGAGGCTCCCCTCAGCGAGAGCTGCAGCAGTAGAGGGAACTACAGCTGCTGAGGCCAGTACGGGACAATGAGAATCATGGAGCCTCTCTCAGTTCGAAGCTTCAGGAGAGTTTTTGCCACAAGTGGTATTATGGGGCAGGCATACAGCAGGTCCACCCCCACCCCCCCCCACCCCCCCCCCCCCCCCCCCCCCCCCCCCCCCCCCCCCCCCCCCCCCCCCCGCCCCCCCCCCCCCCCCCCCCCCCCCCCCCCCCCCCCCCCCCCCCCCCCCCCCCCCCCCCCCGCCCCCCCCCCCCCCCCCCCCCCCCCCCCCCCCCCCCCCCCCCCCCCCCCCCCCCCCCCCCCCCCCCCCCGCCCCCCCCCCCCCCCCCCCCCCCCCCCCCCCCCCCCCCCCCCCCCCCCCCGCCCCCCCCCCCCCCCCCCCCCCCCCCCCCCCCCCCCCCCCCCCCCCCCCCAGTGGAGAAGGAAGGCATCAGAGACCAGGTGACTGCTGGCCAGCCTCAGGGAACAGAATCAGGCTACCTGAGCATTTTGCTCCATGGTGAAAATATCCATCAACTGGGGTGCCCCCCTCCGATAAGATTCGGTCCACCACCTCCCTCTCGAGGGTCCACTCATTAGACAGAAGCACCCGACTGAGGTGATCTGCCAGGCTGTTGAGCTCGCTGAGCTCATCCTGAGGCCCATGCCGTGGAGCAGGGCGAACTTCCAGAGGTGAACAACCTCCCAACACAGGAGGTATGATCCCATTGCCCCTCTACACATAGAACATTGCCACCTGGTTTTATGAATCAGGACCACCTGATTTGCCAGGTGTACACGAAAGGCAAGAGGGGCATTCGCTATGGCCTGAAGCATGAGGAAGTTGATTTGATGGATGCTCTCCTGTTCGGACCACAGTCCCTGGAAGCTGAGACTGTCCAGGTACGCATCCCAGCCAAGCTTGAATGCATCCATCATAAGCATCCTGCGAGGGGCTGCCAGCTGAAATGGTAGGCCCCGTAGCAGATTTTCCAGCTCGAGCCACCATGCCAGTGACTGTGCTAGTAGTACGGAGACCACTATCCTGTTCTTCAGCCAACCCAACACCTGCCTCGACTGTGTGCACAAGGTCTACTGGGCCTGTTGCATGCAGAGCCTGGCCTAAGGAGTGACATGGACCGTGGCAGCCATGTGTCAAAGGGCTCTCAACAGCCCGCGGGCAGTGGTGTGGGTGCTGGCTCTGTAACACATCCATCACGTCGACGAAGCACTGGAGGTGATCCACCAGCAGAAAGGCCCATGCCTGAGTGGTATCGAGGAGGGCCCAATGAGCTTCAGCTGCTGCTTTGGTTGGAGATGAGACTTTGGGTAGTTGATCATGAAGCCGAGACCCTCGAGCACCTGAATTGTGAGCATGGCAGACTGTCTAACACCGGCCGGTGTAGTAACCATGATTAGCCAGTCATCCAGGTACAGGAAGACAAAGACCCGCCAGGTCTGGAGGAAGGCAGCCACAACTGCCAGATACTTCATGAAGACCTGGGGGCCATGGCCAGCCTGAAGGGAAGTAGGCGGTACAGATAATGCCAGCCACCCAGCACGAATCAAAGATATTGCCTGTGATGTAGGTGGACTGGAATATGCATATATGCATCTTTCAAATCCAAGGAGCATAGCCAATCATCCTGTATGAGGTATGGGAGCAGTGTCCCTAAAGAGACCATTTTGAATTTTTGCACACCAGGAACTGGTTGAGGTTTCACAGGTCCAGAACTGGACAGAACCTGTTGGTCTTTTTGGGAACCAGAAAGTACCTGGAGTAGAAGCCCTGCCCGATATGGGCCAGGGGGACTGGCTCAATAGTGAAGTCAGACAGCAGAGCCTAGACCTCGGTCTGCAGCAAGCTGCGGTGCACGGGGTCAATTGGGTACTCCCGGGGTTGAATGGAGGCAGCAGCTGGGTGAAGTGCAGTCAATATCCACTTTGGATAATCTGCAGCAACCAGGTGTCCAACGTGACGAGGGACCACCGGTGGGTTAAGTGGACGAGCCACCCCCCCTACCTGCAGGGTACCTTGACCAGCAATAGTCAGCTGGCTATGCTCCTGAGGACTCATCAAAACCCCCCCACCCAGCTTGGGCTGGGGGAGCAGGTTGCCCCTTTGGGGTCTTCTTCCACTTCTGTGGCTGAGGAGTCTCTGACTGTGGCTGGGCCAGGAAATACTGGCACAGATGCGGATAGGCGGCCTTCTTGGGGTGATGTTTCTTCCGTGCTGGGTCCGCAGTATTTCTGGAGAGTCTGGTGTGAGTTACCTGCTTCTTCTTCAGCTCCTCAACTTTCTCCTCCATGGGTTTGCCGAAGAGGTTCTCGGCCCAGCAGGGGATGTCGGCAATCTTCTCCTGGACCCACTGCTCCAGGTCCAAAGACTGCAACCATGCCATCCGGCGGGCAACGATGCCCACAGCTGCCACTCTGCCAGCGGATTCAAAGACATCATAGGTGCCTCGCACCATGAACTAAGCAATCCTTGCCATGTATTAATTGTCACAAGAAACAAGCTATTCTCCCCCCCTGCATTCCTCAAGGTACGGGACGCCGAGCTCCCAATCAAGAATTCAATCCGTTATCTAGGTGTGATCCTTGATCAACGACTTGATTTTACCTCTCACATAAAAAGCACGGTAAAAACTATTTACTTCAAGATAAAAACATTACGCCACCTAAGACCCATGCTAGAATACAGCGACTTCCGCTCAAATTTCCAAGCAATAGTCACTCCACACTTTGACTATGCGACTATTGTATTACATGGTCTTCCAAAGAACACCATTAACCCCCTGCAACTAGCAATGAATGCTGCGGCCCATATCCTAGTTGGAGCATCTAAGAGAGACCATATCACGCCAATCCTTAGGGACCTTCACTGGCTCCCTATAGAATGTAGAATTAGGTACAAAGCTCTTCTCATCACATTCAAGGCCTTAAATAATCTATCACCAGCAATGACTTCAGACCTCATCAGTCTACCTCCTGAGACAAGAACCAGGAGACCACTCGCTGAAAATACCCTAGTCATTCCCAGTGAATCCACAAATTGGTCCCAATCAACAAAGCATTTAAATCTTATGCGCCTAGATGCTGGAATAAACTTCCTCCAGATATCAGAGCAATACGAGACATGAAGCAGTTCAGGAAGGCTATCAAGCATTATCTGTTCACTGAGTACTTCCAGCCACCGTAATCCTAATATAAGATGTCATAAGACAAATTCATATGCATAACTACTCCATAAGACATACCTTCTAGAACTAAAAATTTTGTTGTAATTCCGCTGCTCACTAAAATCTCTCTGCTAGTTGAATTGATGTAAATAGTTCAATCGTTATTGTAGATAGCTACCCCTGTTTTCCCAAGTTTATTGCCCTGTTCTATGTAACTCATACGTGTTTTCAAATGTACTGAGAATGTTTTGTTCCATGTAAACCGCGCTGATGCTAAAGAGCGCGGTATATAAGAAACTTTAAATAAATAAATAAATAAATAAATGTGCCACGAGACCCCAAAAGAACTCATGACTGTCCTGAGGAACCAGGGCAATAAGGTCCTCCAGGTACACCTTGACATTCTTGAGGAACATGCTTAAGTAAGTCTGTTAAGTCAGAATCCTGGTGATCAGCATGGTACCCTGGAAGCCTGTCCTTCCAAAGGAGTCCTTGTCTGAGCCTTGTGACTCGGCAGGACAGAGGATTGCATTCTAGCATTCTTCGCATGCTTTAAGGCTGACTCCACTACAAAGGAATTGTGAGACAATTGAAGCTTTTCAAACCACAGGGCTTTCTGGACCCGGTATAGTGAATCGAGCCACCAGCTGATGACCGGAAGCATGAGTGGCACCTCCCACAGCCACAGCAGCAGCTGCTGCAGGACATGGTATATGGGAACCATCACCACCTTCTAGGGCGCCGAGGGGTACTGCAGGAGATCCAGTTTCTCCGCCCTCAGTTTCTCTCCAATTCCAGCGAAAAGGAGATGGCCTTGGCCACGTCCCTAATGAAGTCCTGGAAGGACATGTTCTCTGGGAGTGACTTACGCCACTCGGGTGGAAGCAACGAGTCAGATGGGAGGTCCGCTGCCGTTGATTTCACCTCGGTCTCCCATTTCAATTCAGTTTCCTAGAGGAAGTCAAAACAGTGCCAAGTCTCTTCTTCCTGCTGGCTCCATGAATTGGGGGAGGGAGGATGCCAATGGCCCTTCTGCCATCTAGCGTGCTGATGGCAGTGTCCCTGGGCCTCGTACTCCAACACACTAGAGAGGGAGATGGCTCTGGCAACCAGGATAAATACCAATCTTCCACACGATGTCCTCACCTCCGCAGGCAGGGAAAGGATCTCCAGGATAGGCTAGGAGGAGTGCGGTGATGACACATTCTGCACTATGAATCCTGCATTCTGCAAGGCTTCCACAGCTGCCAGATGAGCTTCTAAGGCTCAAAGGTGTTCCTCCAGAACTGCTACCTGCAAGGGGGCTGATGCCGCAGCCGTGCACAATAGCGATGGCACTATGATAGGTGCATCTGGAGACATCTAGCTGCTCTCCTCTGCCATTTGGGCCAGGTCCTCCCACTGGGGAAGCTTGGCCGGCTGCTCCTGGCCATCGCTCTCCGCATCTTGTTGAGTAGGACTGCGAGGATGCTGCACCCAGAACTTCTCCCGATGCTCACCCTTTGACGACGACAGGGTCTCTGCATGGAGCCTCTCCTCACTGCTCGGGCCCTTCAGCTCTGACTGAGCATGCTGCTCTTTTCCCTTGGCCACCTCTGGCCCTTTCACAGGCATAGACGAAGGGGTCAGGTCTGAGGATGTTGAATCAGATGAGCCAAAGAGGGACTCCTGCTTTTCCTGACTTTTCAGCCCTCAGAGCGTCATCTGCAAGCACAGCTTGCAGAACGCTGGCTCGTGGTCGGGCCTAAATCATTGCAAGCACCAGTTAAAACAGTCTATGGCAGAAATGGTCTTGCCACACTTGGTGCATTTCTTAATGCCACTAGCTGGCTTAGACATGCCTGAAAAACAATGCCCTGGCAAAATCAAACTGAAAAATTGCCATGGGTGAGAAACCATCCCAAAGGGGGAAAAACCACAAAAGGTATTGAAAAAGAACACTTATAAAGGGAAAAAATGGCTAATCAATGACAGGCGGAAAAGAATAAGAGAAACAATCCCGGACACGAGGGCCAGATAGAAAAACATTTTTACGGACTACAGAAACACGTCCTAGGGGTTCCATGGAAAAAAAGAAGACTGGAGAGTATGGTGTGTCGGTGGGCGGGAAGGCAGGCACGCATATGTGGTGTACCTCCCAAAAGCTTTGTTTGGAAGCTGGGAAGAATTCCGCGTGGGGCTCCAGTGGTGACGTCACCCATACATGAAGACTTATTTCCTGCTTGTTCACGAAGAACACTTTATTTACAATAGAGATAATCTGTCCATCTAATATCATCTTATGAAAGATTTTCTAAAGAATGCCAGTAACAGTATGAAATGATAGGATGCAGCCTTTTAATAAAGACTTGCTACTGTACTTTTCACTGTACACAAGCAACAAAAGACAGTGGAACAGAATGGCTTGTTTATCCATGTTTGCATAGCTGAAAATGTAGAAGACTTCTGAAAGAAGCAAATGTTCCCCTATTTGAGATGTTCAGTTGTATAAAAGGGAGGTATTTCCCAAGCACTTGTTTAGGTTTCTGGAGGAAAGTATATTCACAAAATGGAAACCTGAAATCTGTGTTCACTCTCCTCCTCTTGCAGAAATAGAAGGTGCAAAGTCAGTAGATTCTTTTATTACTCCTGCTGGAATTTTGAACACAATAATACAAAAATTTGCACTTTTTTGTGATTCTTTTTTATATTGTATTTTAAATTAAGTATCACTCAAAACTATATGCTTTGTTATTTTGACAAACAAAACATGCAGAACTTTGCACAATTCAGGGCTTTAGACATCAAATTTTGAACTTTGTATGGAATTCCAGCAGGAGTTTCTATTATAGAGCAAAAGTGTAAGCAAATTTTCAAAACAAAACCAAACTGGTGTAAGACTGTGCTAAACTTAGCAAGAGGCTACATCTATCTTAGCACAAATTTCTGTGCAATAAGATAACTTACTCTATATCAAAGGTTTTGTTGCACAAAAATCTGCATTAAGTGGGAAATAAAGTGTAGCTACTCACCTGTAACAGGTGTTCTCCGGGGACAGCAGGAATCGGTCCTCACATATGGGTGACATCAGCATCGACTGAGCCCGTGCAGATTCACTCCCTAGCTTTCAAAGAAAGCCTTTGGGAGTTAGACCGCTCATGCGCGGTCACCTTCTGGCCCAAGGATGCCATCTTATCTCAGTATGACGACATAGCTTAAAGCAGTGTTTTTCAACCTTTTTTGTGCAAAGGCACACTTTTTTCATGAAAAAAATCACGAGGCACACCACCATTAGAAAATGTTAAAAAAATTTACCTCTGTGCCTATATTGACTATATATAAAGTAATTCTCTTGAATAGGAATCAAACACTCACACCAACCCCCCTCCCCTGCTGGTTCACTCACACCACCCCACCCCCCCCCTCCACTGCTGGTTCACTCACCCACCCCCCTGTCACTTACTCACCCCTCCTGCTGGGTCACTCACTCACTTACCCCCCCTCCCCTGCTGGTTCACTCACACCATCGCCCCCCCCCTTTCTGGTTCACTCACACCACCCCCCCCCTCCACTGCTGGTTCACTCACACTCCACCCCCCCCTTGCTGGTTCACTCACACTCCCCCCCCTTGCTGGTTCACTCACACACACCCCCCCCCCTCTGCCCAAGCCGCTGCTTCTGCTTTGTACAGAGCAGCGGCTGCACTACACTTACATTGAAAAGTAAAGAGAAACTGTGTCAGGAGCCCTCCGGTCATCGCAGAGCCCGAGGAAGTGATGTCATGGGGGCGGGCTCCTCACAGGCTGTCTTTCCTTTTCAAATTAACTTTATTGCAGCTAAAGTTAATTTGAAAAGGAAAGACAGCCTGTGAGAAGCCCGCCCCCATGACATCACTTCCTCGGGCTCTGCATGATCGGAGGGCTCCTGACACAGTTTCTCTTTACTTTTCAATGTAAGTGTAGTGCAGCTGCTGCTCTGTACAAAGCAGAACCAGCGGCTGCACTGCTATAGGGAATCGCGATCGCGTTCGCGCCGCGGACTTCGGCACAAAAGCCGGTTTTTTGCTCTGGCCGCTCCCGATCTTGCAGCCAGAGCAAAAAACCGGCTTTTCAATGGCCGGTTTTACAACTGTGCTGGCAGCCGGCCTGGCCATGGAAAAACCGGCCAGGCCGGCTGAAAACCGGCCGGTTGGCAACCCTAATTTGTGAGCCGAGGCCACATGTTATGGATGAAATTGGAATTTTTCCCACGGCACACCAGATAATATCTCACGGCACACTAGTGTGCCGCGGCACAGTGGTTGAAAAACGCTGGCTTAAAGCATAAAAAAAGAAAAAAACTCCTCCAATGGGAGGAGGAAAGGTTGTGAGGCCTGATTCCTGCTGTCCCCAGAGAACACCTGTTACAGGTCAGTAACTACGCTTTCTCCAGGAACAAGCAGGAGGTCAGTCCTCACATATGGGACTCTCAAGTTACAGGCTATCGAAAAAATCTGAATAGCTTGAGGTCCAGTGATGCAGCCCCAACACTGACGATGGAATCAACTCTCCAGTAGCCTGGACACAAAAGGGCCAGAAGGAAGAAGTTGCACTATTCCCCATAGAGGTGACAAAGTACTGCCTGGCTGAACGCACTATCGCGCCATGAACTCTCCTACAAGTAGTGGTGCACTGTGAAGGTACAGACCGAAGACCGAAGACCAGGTGGTGGCCCAGCAGATGTCCAGCAGAGGGACTGAGCGCAGGTGAGCCACTGAGGCCATAAGAACATAAGATAAGAACATAAGATATGCCATACTGGGTCAGACCAAGGTCCATCAAGCCCAGTATTCTGTTTCCAACAGTGGCCAATCTAGGTCATATGTACCTAGCAGTTTCCCCAAGAGACACAAGTTCCACAATGCTTGTACTGGGCCACCATGGCGCACACATTATGCATGGTAACATGATGCTCTAGGGAGAGTCCAGCCTGCTCGTAGGTGAAAGAAATGCAGTCTGCCACCCAGGTAGACAGGATATGCTTAGAGACCTCAACCCTGAGCCTGCTGATATCATAGGAGATGAACAGTTGCAACGAGCAGCGATGGGGCTGTGTCCTCTGAAGATAGGACAGTGCCCTCTTGAAATCCAGGGTGTGTAGTGAGGCCTGGGGAAGAAGGTGGGAAGAACCACCTCCTGATTCATGTGAAAAGTGGACACTACCTTGGGCAGGAAATTTCAGGTGAGTCCTGAGAACGACCCTGTTTTTGTGGAACCTGGTGTAGAGGGCATAGGTCACCAATGTCCGCAGATTGCTAACTCTCCTGGCTGAAGTGAGCACTACCAGGAACACTACTTTACATGACAAGAACTTGAGATGGCACGTAGCCAGAGGCTCAAAAGGAGGAGCCATCAGCTTCCCTAGAACAACATTCAGGTCCCATGCCACTGGTGTTGGGCGGACCGGGGTTCAGAAGAGAAGACCCCCTTCATAAAGCGGCCCACAAGGAGGTACATAGATATAGGCTGGCTGTTGATGAGGTGGTGATGTGCCGCTAGGGCACTGAAGTGCACCCTTACGGAGTTGGACTTCAGACCAGCTTGGGATAGGTGAAGAAGATATTGCAGGATGTCCTGCACCGAGCAAGAGAAAGGGTTAAGATTCGTGTTTGCGCACCAGATGGAGAATTTATGCCATTTGAAAGTATATGTACGCAATGCCAATAGGATGTCCTCCACCTCACGAGAGAGTTGGAGGTGTGCTATGGCTAGTCATTCAGCATCCATGCCATCAAGACAAGGGACTGAAGGTTGGGATGGAGAAGGGTCTCGTCCTCCTGCGAGAGAAAGTCCAGGCCCTGGCCCAAAGGTATCAGGGCTACTCGAGATAGCTGCAGGAGCAGAGGGAACCACAGCTGCCAGGTCCATCAAGGAGCAATGAGAATTACAGAGGCCTGGTCTGACTGAACCTTTAGCAAGGTCTTGGGACCAGGGAAGTAGGCGGGTTCACCTACAGCAGGCTCCCAGAACAAGACAGGAGAAAGGCATCCGCTGCCACTTCTTCTGGGGCTGGCCTGTGGGAACAGAAGTGCAGCAGCTGCACATTCTCGGAGCTGGCAAAGAGATCCAACGTCAGGGTCCCCCAAATCAAAAGATGGAGTTGGCCACCACTGGGTTGAGGCGTCACTCATGGGGCTGAAGGTCTCTGCTGAGTCAATCTGTGAGCAAATTGTCCCGGCCCAGTAGGAAGACCACCCAGAGGATCATGCCCTTCTCCACAGCGAAGGTCCACAGGTGAACCACCTCCCAACAGAGGAGATATGAACCTGTTCCCCCCTGCTTGTTGATGTAAAACATCGCTACTTGGTTGTTCATCTGAATGAGTACAACCTGGCCTACCAGGTGGGTCTAGAACACCTGAAGGGCTTTTGTCACAGCTCTGACTTCCAGGAGGTTGATTTGGAGGGCACTTTCCACCCAAATCCAGGCACCATGCGACTGTAGACCTTCACAGTGGACTCCCCAGCTGAGCTTGGAAGCATCCGTGGTCAGAACGTGTTGGGCTGGTGGGGTCTGATGTCATCAGCGTAGTAGTATGCCGAGATGCAGAGCTGTTGAATAAGGGTGGTGAGGGCGGCCAGAAAGACATTAAAGAGGAGAGGGGCAAGAATGGAGCCCTGGGGGACACCGTAGGGAAGGGGAGTGCTAGATGAGGAGGAAGTACCAGAAAAAACGGAAAAAGACCTGGAAGACAGAGAAGAGTGAAATCAATTGAGTACCACCCCCCCCCCCCACAAAGCTGGCATCAGAAAGATGAGTGAGGAGTGTGTGGTGATCCACAAGATCAAAGGCAGAGGACAGATCGAGGGAAACCGCAAAAGAAAACAAATGCTAGTCATGGGAAGAGTGGAGTTCATTGAGGAGGGAAATGAGGATAGTTTCAGTGCTGTATCCTATATGGAAACCAGACTGACGGGGGTGAAGGATTAGTGCACAGTCCAAGTGAGAGGAGAGTTGGGCAAAGACAAGCTTTTCCAAACGCTTAGACAGGAAAGAGAGGTTAGAAACAGGATGCCAATTAGCAGGAATGGAGGGGTCCAGGGAGGGTTTCTTGAGGATGGGGAGAATTATAGCATGCTTCCAAGGGGCAGGAAAGAGGCCAGAGGAAAGACTGGAATTGAAAATGGAGAGGATGAGGGGAAAGAGTGCAAGAGATGGCTCACCGAGTCAACGGGAAGGGATAGGATCGAGCTGAAAAGTGGTTTTCCGGGTGGTAGAGAATGCCTTAGAGAGTCCAGCAGAGGAGATGGGATGGAATAGGGACCATTGGTGGGAAAGAGCAGGAGCTGCGGGGCGGGGAGGTAGGGACGGGGGGGGGGGGGGAGAGCAGGGGGACATAAGGGAAAGGAGGAACGAAGGGCCAGGACCTTAGTACTGTAGAGGACACGAGAAGGGCAGGATTAGGGAGATCAGGGTGGGCATGGAGAGCTGATAGGGATCGGAGAATAGAATAAAGCTGGCAGGAAGAGTTGGAGGAATAAGGTTGGTATAATAGGAGTGCTTAGCAGCGTGAATGAGGGAGCGATAATGAGAGTGGCAGTAATGGAAATAGGACAGAAAATCTTGGGTTGGGTGCTTGCGTCAAAGCAGCTCAGCACGACAGAGAAAGAGGTCTTGATGATACCAGGGGTGTCGACCAGGATGACGCAGATGAGGAGCTGGGCAGAGAGGGGCGATAGCATCCAGGGCAGAGGTTAGGGTAGAATCCCAGAGCCTGATGGTTGGGGGAAAACGTGTGGAAGTCGGGAGGGAAGAGGGCATCTGAGGAGGGGAATTGGAGAAGGGTATCAGGAGTAATGCGATGCGTGGAAGAGGAGGGGAGTAACAGCCTAAGGGGCAAGGCAGTGGGGAGGTCAACGTGAAAGAAAACACAGAAGTGGTCGAACCAAGGGACCGGGAGAGAAGACAAAGCTGAGGGGACAAAAGGAGAAGCGAGGGGTGAGATCACAAGTTCCAGGGTATGGCCAGCAGAATGGGTAGGAAAGAGAACATGTTGGTAGAGGGACAGGTCAGCAAGAAGGGCAATAAAGGAAGAGACATGAGAGGTGGAAGGAGAGTCAAACTGGACACTGAAGTCCCTAATGAAAAAGACATGGGGTAGAGGAGGGAAACCTCAGAAAGGGTAAGGAGGACAGAGTCCCATAGATGAGACTGGAGTGAGGGGGGCGAATAAACGAAAGTGGAGGGGAGGGGAGGAGTCAAGGCGAAGTAGGAGAGACGCGGGAAAATGAAGAGCAGGGGAGAAAGAAAGTTCACAAATAGGGAGGGAAGAGCGGTGGATGACTGCAACCCCCCCTCCAGACCGACCTCGCCAAGTGGTAGAAAAGGCAGAACACCCGGAGGGAGACAATGATTGAGGAGTGGTTCTTTGCCGTCGCGAAGCCAAGTCTCAGAAAGAAACAATAAATCAAGGGAATACTGCATAAGGAGATCATGAATTGGGACAGCCTTGGAGCACAAAGAGCATCAGTTAAGACGAGCTATGTGCAACAGTGGAAAAAGAGGAAGAGGAGGGGAAAGCTGAGGAGGATGAGCAGTTGGGGCAGTGTGATAGGGCAGAAGGTTAACAGAAATATGCAAAAGGAGAGGTAGGATGGGTGGATGGGTGGGCTGGAGCTGGATGCCAGCTCCAGTGAACAGGGATGTCAGCCATTAGAAAGAGAAACAAGAAAAAAACAAATAAGGCGTGGAGACAGAGAAGAGCCTTACCAGAGGAGGCCACAAAGATGTGAGGGTCCCGGGGAAGAAAGGAGAGCACAACAATAACAGGAGAAGGAACCAGGGGGTTGCCCCAGGAGTTGCCCCAAGGAGCACGTCCTGCTCCTTGGGCGCATGCCGCCACTGCACAAAACACCGCAGAGGCTTTTCTTTTATGGCCCAGGGTGGAAAGGGCTGCAGAGAGGCTGCCCATGTCACTTCCGGGAGGGGGTGGGGTCACACAGAGGAGTACCTGGAAGACGAGCAGAGCACAGAACACAGATTCAGCAGGATTCAAACAGGTTTCCGCAATGGCAACAGCTACAAGCAGGCAGAGGCAGGCAAGCAGTGAGACAGACAAGCTGAGGTGAGATGGCAGTGAACCAACGCGGGTGGGGTCACACAGAGAAGTACCTGGCAGAGCACAGAACACAGATTCAACAGGATTCAAACAGGTCTCAGCAATGGCAACAGCTACAAGCAGGCAGAGAGGCAGGCAAGCAGGAAGAGAGGCAGACAAGCTGAGAAGAGATGGCTGGTAAGCCTGGATGTGGGCCACAAGCATTGAGCCCCGGTAGGACTTTCTGCCAAACCCATCCATGGTGCAGGCCTCTCTACCAGGGGGCACTGAGGGGTGCATCTTCTGACTCTTTATCCAATGCATGGCCGACCACAGATGGTGAGGCAGCTGGAAGCCGGGTCTCTTGCCAACTCTATACTGGGAATTGAGTTGTTGACTCACTATTGGAACTATCACCGGGTTCTCCCACATACTGAACAGCAAGCGCTCCAGGATTGGGGGGGGGGGAGGAATTGGCACCGTCAGTACTTCCTTCAGAGGGGCCTCAGAGGATCTCTGTCCTTGACACGAGGCTCGTCCTCCTGTTCCGCCATTAAGGCCAAGGCCTAAACATCCCCCAGATAAAGTCGAGTAATGAGAGATCTTTGGGCAGGGACCTCCGACTCTCCTGAGGGGAAGAAGGTTCAGAGAAGACATCTCCATACAACATGGTGTTGGGCGACTCGTTGTCTGTCTCTCTGCCCGACTCGAAGCTGGACAAGACCTCGAGTCGCAGACAGTCATCAGGTTGATGAGCCGCTGGCGCCAAAGGAGAGTGAGGTACCCAACGCACCAACCCTGAGGTGCTCAGGGGTGTGTTGTGCCTCGAGTGGGATGTTGACTGACATGGCTGCGAGCGGGCAAAATGTTCTAGCACAGACTGGACATCCTCTGGGTCGGGTTGAGGATTCTAAGGCTGGGTATCAGAGGTCTTACCTCTGGCTCTGGCTCTGGGATTGGACTTTGACTTCGATGATGTCTTGGACCCACGGGGAAGGTCCTCAGAGGATGACCCCCGGTTTGAGACTCCACGACCTCTAGACTTGGATCAAGCACATGTGCGCAATGCCGAATAATCAGATGCAGTCTTCGAGGGCAGCGATTCTATATCCAATGCCAGCCCAGTGGCAGAGACCTTCAAGCCAAACAGCTCCCCCCGCTGCTTTTCATGATTCCTCCGGCTCCTGCTCAACATCTGCAGGCAAGTGGAGTCATCGTGATGAGCACCAAGGAACTTGATAAAAGACAATACCCCAACTCAACACCCCGCCCTAGCGACATGATTTAGTACTAAAGTAAAGTCCTGATGTACACAGTATTGTAAATAGCTCACTAAGAATCAATGTCCATCTACACACACACACGCACTCACTGCTCAATGCATGCACACACTAGATACTGTATCTTGTTGATTGTTTGCTGTGTAGACCGCCTTGATTGTAGGAAAAGGCGGTATAGAAATCCGTTTAAATAAATAAATAAATAAATAACTGTGGCAGTCCTTTGTGGACATGGTACTGGGACATTTGCCACATTGCTTAAAATCACTGACAGAAGACATAGTGGAGAAGGCAGCACTCACGAGCTCAAACTTAAATGTCTTGGTCAGGGAGCACATGAGAAAAGACCCACGCACCGAAAAAGAAAAGGAAAAAGGACCTGAGAAAAAACACGACACTGAGGCGAAGCAGACTTGGGTGGCGAGAAGGTGATTGGGAACCAACCGGTAAAAAGAAACGCAAAAACGCTAAGAGAAAAGGGTAGATAAAAATCTATTTTTACCGGGGACAATAGACAGGACGTCTGCAGAGCTCCATGGAAAAAAGAAGACTGAGGTAAGATAGCACCCTTGGGTTGGGCACATGCGCGGTCTAACTCCCAAAGGCTTTCTTTGAAAGCTGGACAGTGAATCCACGCGGGCTCCATTAATGCTGTCACCCATATGTAAGGGCTGACTTCCTTCTTGTTTCCGGAGAATGCACTGCGCTATTCTTAGCACAATGAGCATGGAAATGCATGCTGATAAAGCACATTTTTAACTTCCCAATGACTTCAATGGAAGACAACAGAAAATTTAGAAAAAGTCTGCCAACAAAGACCTGAGAACTCCAATTTGGGGAACTCCTATGAATGGATTCCCAATCTGAGTACCCACAGATCTGGGGCCCCTTGTCCTAAGTCCTCTGACTGATAAGTCCAACACCTTCCAAACTCCATTTACACTATCAGCTATCCACCACCTATCTTCTCACTTACCTAATTCTACTCATCCACCTACTTATCCCCAAACAACCAATTCAACGGTTAGTTAAATTTCAGTTACAAACACAGAAACGTGATGGCAGATTAAGACCATACAGCCTATCAAGTCTGACCTTCCATCCAATCTACTACAGTTCCTTTTTTTCCTTTAGAGATCTTGTGTGTTTGTCCCAGGCTTTCTTACAGTCAGATACAATCCTAATCTCTATCATCTCCAGTAGAAGACTATTCTATGCATGTACCACTCTTTCCGTATTTATTTATTTATTCATTCATTCAATATTTGATATACCGTCATTCGGATACATAAAGGCACATTTCACAATGGGATGTCCAAGTACAATCTGGAATGTCAAAGCCAGAACATCTGAAAAATATGCAGGCACATGCAAGTTTGGGCACAATTTCAGAAACGTGGATGTGCCCGATATGTACATCTATAGAGACATCTACATAGACATCCTCAAATAGTGAGTTGTGAGTTAGGTGGCCAGTGTTCAAATCCCAGTGTGGGTTTTTGTTTATCTTAGACTAGTCACTTAACTCTCCATCTTCTTTACACTCTAGATGTTTTAAGGCCAAAACAAGCACTTTGCTGATGCCTATCTGTGCCTGCAACAGGTTTAAATGTGGACATGCCCGCAAACATCCCCATCGTTCCTGAAATTGAATGGAGATGTGTAAGTCCATAGCATCTCACTGGACATGCCTTCACCATGCTCCATTGTCTACTTGGATGTGCCTGCACTGGAGATGTCTGTAAATGTCATTTGTGGAATAACTGTGGAGACGTCTTTGTGATTTCGACATCCACATCTTCAGATGTCCTACATCATGACTAAGCCTTTTAAAATGACCTTCATAGCCAAATCAGTTTACAACAATCTATTAGAATCAGGACAAAAAAAAGACAAAAATAGTATGACCACAGTTACAATAGGATGGGGATAATCAAAATACCTAAAACACACATATAAAGAGATGATACATAAGGAAACAATAGATATTAACCTAGACCAGCCACATCACAAACATGCTAAATGGACTCAAATGCCTTGCACAAAAGCCAGTGTTTTATATCTAATTTAAATTTTTTCAAACATTCTTCAGACCGTAAGGCGAAAAGCAATGAGCTAAACAGTGTGGGGGCCATAAAACTAAAAGCTGCCATTCGGATCCTTTCAAGCTTAAACATATTTCCACTTATTACTCTTGAGTCCATCCTCTTTCACTTCATCCTATGCTCCGTCATTGCAGAGCTTTCTTTCAATTGATAGAGGCTCTCCTCCTGTGCATTTATGCGACAGAGGTATTTAACAAAACAAAAAGAAACCCCAACGTACAAAAGAAAACCCCTAATCTTTATCTTTTTGTCGGAGCAGTCATTCAAAAGAAGGAGGAATTAAATCCTACCCCTCGCCGTGAATGCTCCTTTTATTCGTTTCAAAAACAGTATAACAAGTTTAAACCACTTAGATACAAAATGAGCTTCTCCACGTCATCATTCCTTGACTGTGATTTCCTGCTGTGAAGAGGATGCCACTGTGTCAGTGCCTTACGTCACACGCCGGTTCATTTATAAGTTGAACGATCCTGGCTTTTTAAACATTGAAGCTTTAATTACTACAGTATCGTGTTCAACCTGATGCAGGCTTCTGGCAAAACTAAAGAGTCATGGGATAGGAGGCAGTGTACTACTGTGGATCAGGAACTGGTTAAAAGACAGAAAGCAGAGGGTTGGGCTAAATGGCCAATTTTCCCAATGGAGAAAGGTGAATAGTGGTGTACCCCAGGGATCTGTGCTGGGTCCGCTGCTTTTTGACATATTCATAAATGACCTGGAAAGTGGAATAACGAGTGAGGTTATCAAATTTGCAGAAGACACAAAACTATTTAAAGTTGTTAAAACCCAAGAGGATTGTGGAAAATTGCAAGAGGATCTTGATAAATTGGAAGACTGGGCATCAAAATGGCAGATGAAATTTAATGTGGACAAGTGCAAAGTTATGCACCTAGGGAAGAACAACCCAAACTATGGTTACACGATGCAAGGTTCCACATTAGGAACCACCACCCAGGAAAAAGATTTAGGCGTCATTGTGGATAACATGTTAAAACCCTCGGCCCAGTGTGCAGCGGCAGCCAAGAAAGCAAATAGAATGCTAGGTATCATAAGGAAAGGAATGGAAAATAAAACAAAAGATATTGTAATGCCTCTATACTGTTCCATGGTGAGACCGCACCTTGAATATTGTGTGCAATTCTGGTCGCCGTATCTTAAAAAGGATATAGCGTTATTAGAAAAGGTTCAGAGAAGAGCCACCAAAATGGTAAAGGGGATGGAAGGATACTCCTATGAAGAAAGGCTAAAAAAGTTAGGGCTCTTTAACCTGGAAAAGAGACGGCTGAGGGGAGATATGATAGAAGTCTATAAATTAATGAACGGAGTGGAACGGGTAAACATAGATCGATTGTTTACGTTATCTGAATATAGAAAGACTAGGGGACATACAATGAAGCTACAGGGTAAACTATTTAAAACTAATAAAAGAAAATATTTTTTCACTCAACGTGTAATCAAACTCCGGAATTTGTTACCGGAGGATGTAGTAAAGGCTGTTAGTGTAGCTGGGTTTAAAAAAGGTTTGGACAAGTTCCTGGAGGAAAGGTCCATAAACCATTATTAAGAAGGGACCCAGGATATCAATGCTTGACCCAGTACAAGCATTGCGGAACCTGTGTCTTTTGGGGAAACTGCTAGGTACGTATGACCTAGATTGGCCACTGTTGGAAACAGGATACTGGGCTTGATGGACCTTGGTCTGACCCAGTATGGCATATCTTATGTTCTTATGTTCAGGGTCATGGCATTTCTGACCAGAAACGTGCCACGTCATTCATCTTAGACTCTGTGGTATCTTGAAGCTCGTGGAGAAGCTCATTTTGCAGCTAAGTAGTTTAAACTTGTTATACTGTTTTTGAAACAAATAAAAGGAGCATTCACGGCGAGGGGTAGGATTTAATTCTTCCTTCTTTTGAATGACTGCTCCGACAAAAAGATAAAGATTAGTGGTTTTCTTTTGTACGTTGGGGTTTCTTTTTGTTTTGTATTTTTACCCTTAACATGGGTTTTTTGTAATTTACAGTTATTTAAACATCTCTATCATATTTCACTTCTCCCACCTTTCCTCAAAAGTATACCTATTGAGATCTTTAAATCTGTCCCCAAATGCCTTATGACGCCATCCTATGCATATCCTTTAGAAGATGTGGTCCCCAGAATTGCACACAATACTCCAAATAAGGTCTCACCAAAGACTTCTACAGAGGCACGATCACCTCCTTCTTCTTGCCGGCCATTCCTCTTCCTATACACCCAAGCAACCCTCTGGCTTTCACTTTTGCCTTTTCTACCTATTTAACCCCCTTAAGATCATCAGGCCTGATATTCAAAGGCATTTACATGGTTTGCAGACCTGTAAACCATGCAAATGCCACTGAATATCCATGAATACCACCGCTACATGTCCCGAAGCTACGCAGTTAGCCTCAGTGCGTGTCGTGAGCATTTCGGGGTGGAGTAGAGACGGAACCCATCGCTTACCAAGCAGTGGGGATATTGAGGCTGGACTATGTTTACCTGCAGGAGCTAACTGGGTAGTGGCTCAATACTGCTGCTGCCTGGTTAGCTTTCAGGGCGTGTGGCGACCTGGATATGGCCTCGGCATTGAATATCCAGGATTACACTTCAGCAGTGATGGCTATGCACTTTAGCAGCACTAGCCACCACCACTGAATATCGGGTCCATCAGAAACAATCATGCCCAGGTCCCACTCTTCTTTCGTGGATGAAAGTACTTCACCTCCTGTACTATACACCAATTCCTTGGATTTCTGCAGCCCAAATGCATGATCCTGCATTTTTTAGCGTTAAATCGCAGCTGCCAAATTCTCGACCATTCTTCAAGCTTCGCTAGATCCCTCCACATTTTATCTACATCTTCCTGGGTATCTACTATATTGCAGATTTTGGTATCATCTGCAAAGAGGCAAACCTTACCCGACAGCCCTTCTGCAATACCACTAACAAAAATGTTAAAAAGAACTTCCACCTCTAACCATAGAAGTTAAAATGGAAGTAAAAGTTAACACAGGTTTTCATTTTATTTCAGATTTAGCACACAGTACTATTTTGCTATACACTTGATTGCTTTCTTACAACTGAAGTAAGGAAGTTACATTTTTAATACAGACTTTTAACATACTTATTACAATGGTCTGCATTTGTATAGTTTTCTTTAAAGTTTATCTGCCAAGTCTGCAGGTACAGCTATCTACATCCTAAGCAGACTTCTGAAAATCAGTCCCTCCCCCCCCCCCCCCCGTGTTATTTATCCCTAAAAAGAAAAACAACTTTTATGTAAGTTATTTTTTCTGTATTCTGGAGTGTTTTTCCAGTAATGCATTTGAACTCATTTTCCTTTTAATATCCTTGCTGAGTCAGAGCTCCAGTGGTAGCAAGCTGCTCTGAGAGGCTGCAGGAAAGGCCAGTGTACCATCAGAAAGGGCACATGAGTTCTGCTAGCAAATTTAGGCAGCTAGTCACTAAGACATGCTAATATTAACACATTAATTCACTATATGGGATTTAGTTTCTAATAATACGCATTATCACTAAATTACGTTCATTAAGGTTTGGTTACCTTATGTGTGGCCACTTCAGGGCCAGAGGAGAAAGGGTTAATACAAAAGCTCTACATGCTGTTTAAAGGCTGGTAATTGCACTTAGGTGCATACGTGAGTTGGCAGAGGTATGGGCCCATTTTAGGTGTCAGAAGACACAGGGAGTTAAAAAGATATATTTATTGAAAATGAGGGGTGGGGGAAAGATAAAGCAAAGAACCGAATAAGTGGGACAAAGGTCAGATAACAAGGAATAAGTCTGACAAGGCTCAGGCAGACAGTTGCTGACACGGGTGGAACAAAGGAGGGATAACGGGAGAGAAAATTCAGATGCCTGTAAAAGAAAAACAAAGGGGGTATTTAGAAAAAAGTATATAAGGTGACAGAACTCTTTAAAGGGGGTACTTGTATCCTGCATCACGGAAGTGATGCAGGCTGCAATTCCCCATTGTGTCTGTTGGTTAGAGTGTGTGTGTGTGTGTGGTGCTGATTCTCTGTTCTGTTTGCTTGAAAAGAATTTTGCCAATTTGCTTTATTATAGTTAGGAACATATAGCTTTCTATTATTTGCTGTGTTAGGACCTGTCAAAGGACAGGAAATCACTTACTTAGTTTATAGCTGTGACAAGAAAAGCAGAGAGAAAAGTGTTCTTGCTTGTAATGAGATGGTAAAAAAAAGAATCCAAATTGCTTTGTATATTAGTTGTGTTATGCTGTCTGTATGTTTGATTCTGTGAGACAAGAAAGAGATATAATAAAGGATCCTTTTGCAAAGAAAAATCTGTGAGAATATTGTGCCAGTTACGTGTGTAAGCTGCATGAAGTGTGTTTTTATTGGAGGTGTGGTAAGTCCTTCCTGTGTGTTAGTGTGTTCCCCTTTTGCATGGTGAAGGTGGTCGGGGGACTCCATCTGGCCAGCGGAGTCAGCCCCCCACCTTGTTCTGTACACTTAGTAACTAGGACTGTTAAACTGCTAGAATACAGCTAGAATTAAGATAAAATACAATGGGGTACATTTTTAAAGGGCACCTAGACAGTCCATGCTGTGCTGAACTCTAGGTGGTTGCAGTTCATGATTTTCGGCAGTAATTGCAGAATTTAAATATAATATTTAGAGTGAAGTATAATACTCAGCAGGAAGGAAGATTTGGGGCATTCTGAGTACAGTGTGACTGAACACACAGTTTATGCATGTAGGTGCAGATTTTTGGCGCCTAGACTAAGTGTTTGGTTTAGGTGCTACAAAACCAATTCTAATCTGGAACGCCTAGCCAATCGTATAGTCCAAATGTATAGGCACCTATTTTCAGCAACCATTTAAACTAAGCACACACATTTGGGCACACCTTGAGCTCTTATATTCAGCTGTGCTAAGATGTTTCAATTTATGCCCAGATATCCTATTGAAAATTAGCTCCTATGTTTTATTTTGGAGAGGGGTGGGATGAGTTTATAACATTATATTTTATAGCTATATACCCTTAGGGCATGTTAAGTGCCACTGTGCCCACAGAAATAAAATGGTTGTGTGCACTTAGCATATGTTAAATGCATTAACGAGCATTAAAACCTTTAGTAAATATGCCCCTTAGTATTATATTAACTTGGCCAACATTTTTAGTCAAGAAAGTTGAAATGCCTCTGCAGGAGAAATCAAATACTTGCTAATTACTAGGACTATGCAGAGGTAAGAAAAAATTAATTCGTTAGCTTTTTTTTCATACATTTTCCCTGACTTTCTGGTGGTTTTTCAATTAGTTTCATACAATTGTTTTAAGAGGGAACTTGTAGTACTTAGGAAGGTGACATTTTACTTACCAGATAATGCCCTTTCCTTGAGTCTTGCTAGACCAGTCCAGATAAGTGGGTTGTGTTCCCCTTCCAGCACAATGGTGGAGACAAAGACCAATGAAAAGCCCAGGTTTCAATAACATCACTCCCATACCTCTATCTGGCTCAGCCACCAGAGGTCCCCTTCAGTATTCATCCCAAAGCATATGGGAGATACAGAGCTAGCCTCACACAACTTCAAATGTGGACAACAAAGAGAACTCAACAGTAGCGAACTACAAGTATGTACAGGAAGGTAGAACAGAAGGCTGTCTATAGAAGATGAGCCTACAGAGACAAGTATAAAAACCATAGCAGACCAAAGGATACTGCAGCAGAAGAACAGAACAAATACAGTTTTGGGGAGGGTCTTGGACTGGTCTAGCAGAACTCAAAGAAAGGACATTATCTGGTAAGCAAAATGTCACCTTCCATATCGTCTTCCTAAACCAGTCCAGACAAGTGGGATGTACCAAACCTATGCCATCATTGAATGGGAAGAAGACACAGCAGCTCGCACTACTCTTGATCCAAAGGCCGTTTCCGCCCTCATGTGGACATCCAAGCAGTAATGCTTAACAAATGTGGAAAGAGATGCCCACATTGCTGCTTGACAAATGTCTGCAGGGACCACTGAGCTCCACTCCATGAATAAGGACGCTTGTGCTCGGATAGAATGGGCATGCAACCCTTCCAGAATCGGTCAGTTCCGTAACAGATATGCGGAGGCAATAGCCTCTAACAGCAGAAAAAGATGGTCAGACTTACAAAAGGAATTCATAACCTCCAAGTACTGGAGCTGCATCCTCCGGACATCCACAAGACAAAGATCCATATTCTTCCCCTGACACTGCTGCTTTTAGGAAGACATCAAGTAAACCATCTGGTTCACATGAAAGGGAGACAGCACTTTAGGCAAGAAGGAAGGCACAGGCTGAATGGAAACAGCCATCGCTGAAAAGGAAAGATAAGGATCTCAACAAGACACAGCCCACAGCTCAGAGATCTGCGTTGCAGAACAAACTGTGACCAAGACAGCCCTGAGTGCCAAATCTTTCAAGGTAGCATGCTTCAATGGCTCAGGGAGGGCCACCATCAGGGCCTTAAGCACCAGAGACAGGTCCCTGGAAGGGATCACAGACCGAAGGGGAGGTTGCAGGTGTCAAATCTTTTGGAGAAAATGGGAGACATCTGGATGCAAGGCTATGGACTTGCCTGCCAATGGACCACAGAAACAGGCCAACACTGCCACCTGAACCTTCAATAAGCTAAGGGACAGACCCTTCTCTAGGCCATCCTGCAGAAAGGCCAACAAGGACGACACCTTAGCCGCCTAAGAAACCAAGTGCCACACACTACATCAGTGCTCAAAGAGGCACCCTATCTGTACATATGCTAGCTTGGTAGACCTCCTCTGTGCACAAAGTAGAGTAGAGATTACAGCTGGAAAGTAGCCCTTACGTGCTAGCAATCTCCTTTTAAGAGCCACGCCGTAAGCAAGAAGTGAGCTGAGTCCTCCAGGACAATCGGCTCCTGCCGCAACAGCCTCTAAAATGGAGGTAGCCAAAGGGGAAGTGCTTGAAGCAACCATATCAGGTCTCCAAATCATGCTCTCTGCGGCCAATCCTGCCCAGGTGGTGCTCTAGATGCCGAATCACACACCCCACCACCAGGGGCTATGGAGGAAATATGTATAGCAGCCGCTACTGGGCCAAGGCTGGATCAGGGCATCGATACCCTCCAAATCCATCTCCATGCGGCGACTGAAGAAGCGGCACACTTTGGCATTGAAGCGGGTTGTCATCAGATCCATCTTGGAGTGAACCCAACAGCACACAATCAACTGAAAGGCTTCTTGACTCAACTCCTACTCACTGGGATTCAAGGAGTGCTGGCTGAGGAAGTGCGCTTCCACATTGTCCACTCTGGCATTGTGTTGAGCCAACAAGACTAGGAGGTTTTTCTCTCCCCAGGCAAACAGGAGATCCATCTCCAGGGCCACTCCACTGTGGCATTGTCGGAAAAACACACGAACCGCTCAGTCCTCGAACAGGGACCAGAAACGTAGAAGAGCCAACCTGATGGCTCTCGCCTCAAGGCGGTTAATGGACCACACCGCTTCCCTGTGACGCCAATGGCCCTGGGCTGTACAGTCTCAGCAATGGACTCCTCAGTCTGAAAGACTGGTATCCATTGTCAGCAGGATCCAGGAGAAATCGTCAAGCAGCACGCCCTTCCTCAGATGACAGAACTGCCACCACCACCACCACAGGCTGGACTTCACCATCAATGGGAGTGGGAGCCTGCGCTCAAACTTCTTAGAACACAGGGAGCAACAAGTCAACAAGGACTGTTAGAGCAGCTGCATGCAGACATGCACCCACAAGACCATCTCTATGGTCACTGCCATCAATCCAAGGAGCTGAAGATAATCCCAGACTCTGGGGGCCTGCTGCACACAGAACATCACCAGGCAATTAAACAGTCTGTTGACTTTGTCCTCTGGCAGGAAAACTCTGGCTACCTAAGTACTGAAACACGCTCCCAAAATCTCCAAGGACTGGAAAGGCAAAACCTGGCTCTTTTCCTGATTGATCACCCAGCCGAGGCTTTCCAAGGAGGACACCACTGGGGACATCACCCAAGATGCTTCTGACAGAAGAGGGGCCCAGATGAGCCAGTTGTCCAGATAGAAATGGACACATTCTTTGGTGCCATAGCACCACAGACGCCAGCACCATGACCTTGGAGAACATCCATGGGGTGGTGGAGAGCCTGAAAGGAGGGAAGGCGAAATGATAGTGAGAGCCAAGCGTGGCAAAACGCAGAACCTCTGCTGATCTGCCTGGATTGGGATATGAAAATATGCCTTGGCCAGATCTAGAGATGCCAAGAACTCTCCTCAGTGCACTGCTTGAATCACAGAGTGCAAGGTTTCCATCCAAAAGCTCAAGATGTGCAAGTGTTTGTTGACTCCTTTGAAGTCCAGGATGGGCCGGAAGGAACCCTCTTTCTTTGGCACTACAAAGTAGATGGAATATCTGCCCTCATCCCGCTCGCCCAGGGGGATGGGCACCACCGCCTTCAGGCGAAGCAACTTATTCAAGGTGGTCTGCACAGTGGCACCTTTGATCGCAGAACCATAGGGGGAAATGATGAAGGCATCAGGAAACAGCTCCTTGCATTCCAGGACATAGCCAAATTGAATGGTGTCTAGCACCCAGCGATCGTTGGCAACCTGGGCCTATTCCTGAAAGAAAAGGATAAGCCTGTCGCCCACCAGAGGTACCAGGGAATGGGCCCCAAAACCTTCATTCTGGAGGGGGCCACATCCCTGGTTCCATGTGCTCCACGAAAGGACTGAGAGTGAGTCTGAGGCTCTGAAGCAGAGGGGAAGAAAGGCTTTCCAGATTGGTAGTGACAATAGTCCTGAGACCCCTGGGAATCCAGTGAGCGTGCCTTGTCAGTCTGGCAGAAGCTGATGAAATAGGGGCACTCGCCCACTTCACAGGCCCCTCGATCTGTCTTCTGGGAGGCGGTAAGATTTTGTCTTGCCTAGGTCCTTTACCAATTTCACCAAAACTGTTCCAAACAGGAGCTTCCCCTTAAAGACCAGTTGATCCAATCGGCTTTGGAGGATGTGTCTGAAGCCCAGTGATGGAGCCAAATCCAACATGGTGACACAGTAGTCAGGGCACTATATCTCTGGCCGCTGGGCACACCAGGTCATACATGCATCAGAAAGGAAGGCCGCAGCTGATCTCAAGAGAGAAGCGGAATGGAAGAGTAGCCTAATGGTTAGAGCACTGGCTTCAGAACCAAGAGACTAGGGTTCAATTCCCACTAGCACTCCTTGTGACCTTGGGCAAGTCACTTAACCCTTCATTGCCACAGAAGAGTGCAAGTTATCAATGTCCCTGTTTAATGTATATTACCAAGTTTAAGTAAACCACATTAACCTTTTTACAAGTTGCTTTGACTAAAATGATAAAGCAGTATTACAAAACCTGTTAAATAAATAAATAAAGTGGCATCATCAGGCATAGCCCTCAACTGTAGAATAACTGCCGAAATGGCAAACTGGCTCTTCAGCAAGGAATCAACCTTGCAGTCCAGGGCATCTTTTAAGGCCTATCTGCCTTCCATGGGAATGGTAGTCCATCTGGTAACTTCTGTGACTTGTACATCCACCTTGGGAATGTTAAACCACTAACTGCGCTCCTCCTTTGGGAGAGTGTAGTTTCTTATAGATCCTTAACCCTTTAGGCAGGGATTCAGATGAGTCCCACTCAAACCAGATCAAATCTTTGATCACCTCTGGGAATGGGAAGACAGTAGCGGATTTCCACACCCCTTGAAGAAGTGAGTGTACTTTTGGCTCCTGCTCCATGCTGGAAGCATCTGTCAAGTTCAAGGCAGATGAGACCCTGGAAATTAACGCCACCAGCTCCTCCCTCCAGAACAGGCAGATCATGCCGGCCTCTTCATAGTCTTCTGAAGGTGACAGGAGGTCCTCCTTCACCTCAGAGCCCAAAACTGATTCATCTGGGTCAGAGGCATAGTCAACATCTCAGACAGCTCCCAAATGTTGCTCATCTTCAGGGACTGTCCCATGCCAGGGATGCTTAGCCAAAGGTAATTTTATTTATTTATTTTATTTATTTATTTAACTATTTCTTTTATACCGCCCCTTCCAGAGATCAAGGGCGGTTTACATATAACAGGTTAACAGTCTTGTACACAGTTTGAATACATTTTACATAGAACAATAGCAGGGCTTCTTCTTCCAGCCTGCTCGGTACAAGACTGTGTCTGAGGGCACCCAGAGGCCACAGGGTCTGAATTTCCATGCCAGAAGGACCAGGTCTGTTGCAAAAAGGAAAAGAACTCTGGGGAGGGCAATACGGATTCTGACTCCCCGACACCAGGTGGCATAGCCACCACAGATCCCCTAGAGCAGTGGTTCCCAACCCAGCCCTTGGGTACCCCCAGACCAATCAGGTTTTCAGATATCCACAATGAATCTGCATGAGATAGATCTTCATACAATGGAAGCAGTACAAGCAGATCTATCTCATGCAGATTCATTGTGGATATCTTGAAAACCTGACTGGCCTGGGGGTACCCGAGGACTGGGTTGGGAACCACTGCTCTAGAGGATAAAGAGCAGCTCACAGCATGGTCGCTGGAGCCTCTGGCCGACTGAGCATCCTTACCCTTAGCGCTACCCAGCACCTTCTGCACTGAGGCAGGAAGGGCAGACTCACTGTGTCCCCTGGTTGACAGAGGGAAAACATGCCCCACAGTGGCAACTCGGAAGCTGCCATATAGGAAAGGCAAAGTCCAGAATCTAATGATGAAGCTCCTCACTTGCCACAGGTCAAACAATATTTTCTGGAAGAAAACATAGAGAGTTAGGGTAAATATCACCAGAGCGCGCGTTAAGGCTGTGTCGGCCCACAAGCATGCGTTAATTGCACTTTTACAGAATGCACATTAAAGGTGCTAGGACAGCAGTGCGCATTGGAGCTGTTTGGGCAGAACACGCACTAGGACCGCACAATCCACAGGCATACAATAGACAAAAAGTTACTAACGCGTGCAGTAAATGGCAGGAAACCCCACCCAGCAACAACGGTCCATAGCAGTCCACCCCAAATTGCGTTCCTCAGAGACAGAGCTGGGACAATGACAGGATCAAGCCTTGGTACTCACCATCTGAGAGTCCTGGGCATAGGCTCAGCTCTACTCCCCTGAAACTGCTTCACTGTCTGGGTTTATTTTTTTTCAGCAGCACTGTGTGAAAGGTGGCTGGCAGGCAGATTCCTCTCAGAGCCTTCTGCAATTTTCAGGAGAGGGGGGGGAGAGAAGGAGGAGGGGGGGGGAGAGAAGGAGGAGGGAGGGGGCGCTGAGATTGTGTGAGACTGCTATACTCTTTTCAGATTCTCCCAAATCTTTCCAATTTAGTGGCTGCTCAACAAGCCCTTATCATGATAAGGGCATAGAGCTGAACCAATTCTTCCCTCCTCTTATGGCTACCAAAAAGACTGCAGTCTAGTGTAGCCTCCTATGTGAGTCATTCCTTAGGGTTTGAGGTGGTCATTCACAAGCGTTTAACCAATCACTTCTCCTCTCAATCTTCAGATTTTCTTCAGAGAGGAGAAAATCCATCCACCATCTGCTGGAGACAAAGAAATACTGAAGGAATCTCTGGTGGTTGAACTGGATAGAGGTATGGGAGTGATGTCATTGAAACCTGGACTTTTCATTGGTCCCTGTCTCCACCAATCTGCTGCTATGGGAACAAAGCACACTTGCCTGGACTGCTTTAGCAGGACGATATGGAAATAGATTTGATATGCATTAATTGATGAATTAAGACACATTAAGCTGATTAGTGTACATTAAATCAATTTAGTGTACATTCAGTTTTTAAGGCACAGTAATGAATGCACCATCCTACTAATTACTGAATACTCTACTAAAAGAGAGTCAGTTCTGAGTGTTTCTAAGCATAGCAGTGGGACCTAATGCATTGAGAAAGCATCCAGAGTTCATAACATTTTTTGATTCCGCCAGGTCATTGTGACTTGGATTGGCCTCTGTTGGAAACAGAACATAAAAGAGAGGCAGTAGCCACCGCACATATGCAACAGAACCACAATAAGCGGCAGTACAAAAAAATCAACAGAGGGGGACAGATTTATTTAATATGTTCAGTGTTTAAAAGACACAAACAAACTGAATACAATACATTAAATTTCAGCGCTATACCTGCAACAGGGGTGTATTACACATAAGAATATAAGATATGCCATACTGGGTCAAACCAAAAGTCCATGAAGCCCAGTATTCTGTTTCCAAAAGTGGCCAATGCAGATAACAAGTACCTGTCAGGTTGCCAAAAGGTAAGAAAATAAGAACACATTAAAAGACAGGAATATATATACAGAAGACATGAATATCTGTCTCACAGCCAATAACCTGACGGTTAACTACAATAAAACTGAGGCAATGTTCGTTACCTGGAAACCTACCTTCATTCCACCACAAACTATCAGCATTCTAGACAAACTCATAGTAGTCAAAGATGAAGTTAAGTACTTGGGCATCACAATGGACAGAGCTCTGAACCTGAAATCTCATATCGCCAAAACCGCAAACAAGGCCTATCAACGTTTGAGGACCATAAGAAAGATCAAACCACTACTCTGACAGGACCACTTCCGCACAGTGTGCCAAGCACTCATCACACCTATGCTTGATTACGGAAATTCGTTATATCAAGGCCTCCCCCAGCAGACCCTACACCCACTCCAAATGGTGCAAAACACTACAGCATGCATCATAACTGACACTCCAAGATCTGAACACATCGCCCCCATCTTACAGCAACTACACAGGCTCCCAATGGTGGCCAGAGCAAAATTTAAAATAATCTTGATTATCTTCAAAATCATCCACCATCTCTCGGCAGATGCACTACAAGAAATCATAACAAGGAACATCAGTAATAGACCAAGAAGGAACAATAATGACAATATGATCAGCACACCTGCGGGATACCACAAGACTAAACAAAATACGTCAAGAAGAGCTCCATCACTACTGGCATCCACACTATGGAACTCCCTCCTAACGAGCCTAAGGGCATTAGAAGACATCACAGACTTCCGCAAGGCCCTTAAAACCCTGCTCTTTACAGAAACCTATGAGCAGATAGACAACAATCCCCACCCGAGTGGTATTGCAACTACCCCTGCCAACTCAAGATCAGATAGACAACAGTCCCCACCCCCTGCCAAATCAAGAGCAGATAGACAACAGTCCCCACCTGAGCGGTATTGCAACGTAACTACCCATGCAATCTCAATACCCAATCAACCCAACTAGACTCATGAAAGCACCCTCATGCTAATTGTAACCCTCCAATTGTGATGTCTTAATGTTGTTAAATACCCTCATGTTAAATGTTGTAAAGCACCCACATGTTAAATGTAACCCCTATTGTGATGTGATGTAACCACTTTGATTGTAGGATAAGGTGGTATACAAATCTGTCTAAATAAATAAATATAGTATAATCAATGTGTGTGGGGGAAGTGTAGTGTCCAAAACACAGGTGAACCACCACTCATACAAAGAGAGCACTGTAATTCACAGTGTTTTCCCAGTGTTTTAAAGCATTTTTAAAGTGATTTGTTGATATTTTTGAAGAACATTTGTATATCTGCAGGACCTTTTACGACCTTGCAGTGTTGGAGCTGAGGAAGTGTCCTGCTTCAGAAAGACAGTGCTCTTTTGGCATGTGGTGGTTCACCTGTGTTTTGGACACCTACACTTCCCCTCATACACGTCATTGGTTATACTATATGTATATATTTCTGCCTTTTAATGTGTAATACATCCCTGATGTAGGCAAAGTGCTGAAACATGTTGGGGTTTAATGAAATTTGATATATTGTATTTGATTTGTTTGCGTCTTTTAAATGCTGGAAATAGTAATCAAAACTGCTCCTATCTGTTGATTTTTTAATATCGTCACCTATTGTGGTACTTATCCTTCTGTTGGAAACAGAACACAGCATTGATAGACATTTGGTCTGGCCCAGTATGGCAGTTCTTATGTTCACTTCACATACACAATTAAGAAATAACACTAAGAATCAGCAGACAGAATGAATCCAAAATTCTAAAGTGTCTTGCAAAGACGTACTTGTTCATAGTTAAACGTTTCCAGCATTCCTAGTATAAGGCCTTGTATCTCTCCCAGTTTTCCTTTGCCATAAACCGGATCCTGAGTTAAAAAATGAAAATAGAATTACATAAGATAAATAATTTAATTACATTAATCAATATTAATGCATTGTATCTTGTGGCCACTGCTGCAAATAACTGGACACCTACACCCACATGGACTCATTCTTTTCTCTGGCCTACCACCTTCATGCCATTGCACAGTTGCTCTCATTGAGCTCTGAGCCATGGGTGGGTTGGACTGGGTCAAGCATGCACAGTAGCAGAGCTGATGCTGCCTGCATTAGTTAAGTTGGTTTGTGCCATCATGAAATTAGTAGATGGCGGGAGGTGAGGTGGCGGGGGGGGGGGGGGGCGACAAAGGCAGCTCCAGGCATAGGCCTGGGCCTCTTCCAGCCCTGCATACACTAGCTATTCTGCCCCTTCCCCCAGAGTCAGAATAGTTAGACATACTCTGTTTAGCTATTATGTATTTATATCCACATTGTTATCCATGTGAATTGCTGTTAAGGTGTCTATTATTCCATGTGTCACATTCAGATATGGAGCTCATGAGCCTATAGCAAGAGGGGTGGGACGTGATAGCCATTAACATGTTAGACAATTTGAAGCTGGTTTGTCTGGTGTTGGGCCACAAGCCCCAGTAAGGCGTCTGAACTCTCAGTTTCAAAGCAACCAGGCCCGGAAGAGTTGACGACCTTGCATGGTTCGGGGTGGGTCATTTGGAAGTTCTGGCCACTCAATGCAATGCACTGGACCTGCCTGCATGGAGCAGACCAGTGCGATGGTATGAAAAGATGTGCTAGATGATAAGTCAACTTGGTATGGCTCAGGTAGATGGATTATATTCTTTTATTAACTTGACACTACCCATACTGACAGTGTGTTGAGGAGGCTAAGGCCACAGTTTGCATCAGTTACTTATTTCTTTCCTTCCCTTCTTTTCATATTAAGAAAAAATTTGAAACATTAATATTTGAGGTACAGATATGTCACAGGGTATTCAGCAAAACTAAGAAGCTTTCACTGAGCTGTAGTTTTAAGGAGATAAAATGTCCGAAATGAACCAACCATGTCATTTCCCTGCAAAACTCTGACCTGATGGTAACACTTTCTGTAAAAGTGCCAATAAAAAATGTTTGATAGACATTTATGAAATGATTACTAGATGCAATTCCATTATTTCATAACCTAAATGTAGAAAAAGGTTACAAAATGCATTAGTGATGTTTCACAGATGGTGTTACATCAAGCTGTTTTCAAGCATATTATTGTATACAGAATTCTGAAATGATGCATGGGAAAACCGGGCTATGCAGAAATAATTGGAACACATTCTGACATGCTCTCTTCTGATACATTCAAATTCAAAAAAGCATAAAATTGATATAGCTAAAAACAGCTTATGAAGAGTCACTAACGGCATCTCAACAGACCTTTTAACGAGGTTCATGAGTTCTTTCCTCCTTTCAACTCAAAACACATGAGTGTTAAGCTACAATGTTTATAGGTCAAGTCCCCTTTTAGGGGTAACTTCATAACAGGGCGCTTATGCGAAAAGACCAAGGTGGTACCTATTTTATAAAGGTAACATAGGCACCCATGTGCTCTGAAAAAATAGGCCCCCAGAAATATTTCTACAAGCACACAGATTTTCTCATATACATTTAACCTGCATGTACTTTATGTGTGTACTCATGCATTTTATAAAATATACATATATATCGCAACTCCAACCCTGCTCCGCCCAAACTACACCCTGGGAATGCCTACATGTGATTTTGTTGGTGAATCGACTTGCACACACATTTTCAGCTAGTCAGTTTTATAAGAGCCATTATCCACATGTGAAATATATGCTTTGCAAAATTACCTTCTTTATTGTATGTGGCTATTCTTGGCATCGAACTTTAGCTTTTTTGGTTAATCCTGTGAGCAATTGTGTGAAAGGTCGAGGTTTTAAGCTTAACCACTGATTGTTTATGCCTCTTTCGTCGACATTCATACTTCAGTTAGCTTAAAAATAAATAGCTCATTCGCTGCCCCATGCATGACCTGGTAAATGCGACTGGGGAGCTTGTAAGAACTATGCTAGGTAATATCAACAACAGTAGAAAAGGGGAGTATACCAGGGGAGAAACAGGGGATGAGTATTTGGGGAAAAGCAATACCTCATTCCTCATGATATTTAAATCTCCTCAAGCAGTCTCTAAAAACCCGGAGGTAGCATTTGCCAACCTCTTTTACCAGCACAAGTATGAAAGAGTGAATCAAATACTTTTTTTTAAAGCAACTGAATTATGAGCATTTTTGAAAGATGAACAAATGGTCAGTAATTAAGGTTGTCACCTTGACAACTGGAGTTATGGCTCACAATTATCAAATCTGTGCTTATTCTATTTTCTGCTTGTAATTACCATATAGTCAAAATGTGAATGTGTATTTTTTTTCATGATTCCTCAACTATAAGCTAATTAACATTTCTCTATTAAACTATGATCTTCAGTGGCTAATAATTTTACAAATAGAAGCCTGTTTTTCCAGAAGAAAGTCAACCATTGTGTGCTTCCAAATATCTGTCCCTGACAAAATTGCTAATATTTGATTTAGGGGCTTCAAGGAGAGCAAATATGAAAGAACTCTAGAATTACTCAACCCCCTCCCCAAACAAAAAAGGAAAACAAATTTTAAGAATTTAATGCTATACCCAAATTTCATACAAGGTTACAACTTATCCCCCACTTAGAAAATGGGGTTTCCTATGTTCTAGGTTTTTCTTTAAATAAATGTATATTTAAAGGGGGAGGACAGCCTATAGAACATGACAACTGGAATTCTTTCTAAACCTTCTGTATACATGTGTCTATGTCTCTGACTGGAAGGGAAAAGAGAAGAGGAAAGGGGTCATATGAATGGAGCAGTTAGCAAACAAGTCATTAGCATTCAAAGAGTAATAAAATGAATCAAAGCATGGCAATATAAAAATTATGTCACTATCAACAAATTTTAAAAGATGGATTTTACATATTAACCACAAAATGCAACATTCCCACAACAACAGGTACTATCATGCTTTTCCACCAGTAGTTGGTAGCAACCAGAAGCAAACCAGTAGCAACCAGAAGCAAACTACACAGTTCAGTCATTAGTTGACACCATACATAGCAACTATTAAGAAAGCTATGAGATTCACTCACTGGGTATCATTGTAGAATTTACAATGAGCATGAAATGCACGTTATAATCATCCAAGGATAGCAATTAGGTAGGGGGAGGGGAGGGTGATGGGAAAGCATGCCTCGTGGAATTAATTCCAATCCCCCCGTGGAAGTAATTTTAATAGGGCTTTTTGGGGTGTATATGCCAGAGTTGCATGTAAAATATCTGTTATAAAATTACTCTATACATAAAAGTATATGCGATGACAAGTACGTACGTATTTTTATGCGACTGGTATAGGCTTGTTCAGGGATTGATTGTGGGTGGGACACGCTCATAAAATATTTGCTTACATTTACGCTTGTTCGTGGACAGGTGTAAATGTACACAGGTTATTTTACCCATGATTTCTACAGGATTTGTGCTAGTATTTTGTAAGAAAACATAGATAGGGCTGGCCCAGCCATTAGACAAGACAAAACAGTCGCCTTGGACAGAAACAGCAGTCAAACAATAAATCCTGACAGCTGCACAAACTCAAAGAACTGTCAGCACATTCTTTTATCAGCAGGGAGAGCAGACACACACATACATATAAAGCGAAGTTTAATATTTAAAAGTATGTTTTCCAATTATTCATTTTTACAGGATTGTTGTGGGAGGGCGTGGTATTGGGATGATTATGATTGTTGAGTTTAATTATCAAAACTTTTGAGAGGAGGGGGACTAAGGCTTAAAGTTTGTTTATAGCACCTGATATCTTTGCACCAGCCCTCCATAGGTACTTACGCGTTTTTATACAAAAAGCCTGAATTCGGTGAACACTTGGCCTATACACCAAGGTGACCGGTTATAAAATTATCCTCTGTTTATGTATGTGTGTGTGTCTGTGAACAACAGTCATTATAGAACCCTTATATCAGGGCTCGACAAATCCCAGGTGCCAGGTCGCTATGGTGCCTAGAAATTGCACCCAGGAATCTGGGATGTCATGTCCCTGAATTTCTGGGGTTTTTTGGCTGGTGCTGCTGAAAAATGGACCTCTCTGACATCCCCGCCATATTCATCTCTCTACATGCTTGAGCCGCACAGTGGAGGAAGTTTCGGCTGATCTTGTGGTTTCAAGTCTCTGCCCCCAGAACGTCCCAAACCCACACACCCTGATGAACATACAGTCTATTATACAGGGAGAGGAATATTTAAATCCCACTTTGGGGAGTAATTTTATAAACTTTTCAGCGCATAAAAGGGCTTTTATAAAATTACGCATTGAGGTACATGTATAAAGTATGCGCAGTGGCGAAATCGCACATACTTGTAGGCAGCCTGCATGCATTTCCTGCTGTGGAGCTGCAGAGTACACGAGTAGGTTATAAAATACTCCCCTTTATGTAAAATGCCATCAGACATCAGAAGCTACAGGCACCTAAGTGTTTGGCAAAGTGCCAGATTTTTAGGTGCCCTTTAAAAACGGACTCCTATGTTTGTTTGTGTTTTAGTTTTTATGGGAGCTGAATGACTGAAAACTGTAAGCATTTATACTCTGCTGAAATTCTGCAATGAGAAACAGATACTTTCAGCAAAACAAATACCTATGAAGCAGAATCAAGTTTAACTGAAACATGCTGCGTGCATTTTGTTTTTATGCCTTTGCACTTGAGTAATTACAGCATAAAGCATTTTCTGGTAATTGGGCACTTGAAATTTGTCTTTAATGTTGACATGATATGTAAATTTATTTATTTATTAACAGGTTTTATATATACCGCTTTATCATTTCAATCAAAGTGGTTTTCATTGAAACTTAAACTTGGCAATGTACATTAAACAGAGACATTGATAACTTGGATTTTTCTGAGGCAAAGGATGGTTAAGTGACTAAAATCTATGTGCAAAAATATACTGAAAGTATTTCTAGGTTGGTTGTTCAGTCTTGTGAAGAACTAAGGGCCTATCCGCCATTTATATAACCTGCTAATTTATTCATTTATAACAGGTTATACAGAGTGGCTTGTTTTGTGCCTATAATGGAAAAGCATTGAATACAATGCCTTGTAAAAGCCCTCACATCCTTGTACATTTTTCACATTCTGCTAACAAATACAAATCAAAATACACTGAAGTAGAAGTTTGGCTTGCATACACAACATGCTTTACATTTTTGATGTGAAAGGGAATTATAGGAACATTCAGAAAGTAATTCAGAATACGAAACCAAAAAGTCTTGATTGCCTAAATCTTCACGTCTTGCTGAATACCTAGAGGAAGCTCTTATTGCAGTAATAACAGCCATGAGTCATTTGTGGATGGCAGTTTTCAAACCTCGCCACATACTTTTTTTTTATTTATTTATTTATATTTTTAACCATTTATAAAACAATACCCCTTACAATATGTCAACGTAACAGGTTCCAACCCCCAACCTAGTTACAGCCATCCTTATCTAAGGAATATCCTAACCTACCCCCCTTTCCCTCCCCTACCACCCCCCCACTCCCTCCCGCCCCCCTGGGAAGGAGAAAAATAAAAGATAACACTCACAGCAAAACATTACATACACGGTAAGTGTCTTCACTCTTCTTATCCTACGTTACAAAACATTTAGCTTGCGCTACATAGTCCTCCAGCAACTGCCACTTGTTTCCGCCCTGTGGAGCTGCAGCTGTTGCCTCATGTCTGCCTTTCTTCCGCAAGCTCCGCTGACCCCGCTGGGTTACTTTCAAATCCTGCACCTTTTCAAAGCTGGCATACGTACACACCAGATTCCACCAAAGATGTACATCCAACTTAGACGAATCTTTCCAGTTGGAAATAAGCAATTTCAATGCAATAGCCATCAGAAAGTTGAACAAAAAATACTTGTCTTTTGTAAGTTTCAAGCTGCTCGCGCAGGAACGCAAAATAACAATATCCCATCCCAGAGGAGCTTGCAACCCAAGTATGCGGTCGATCTTGCTCCATACTAGTTGCCAAAAGCTCTGAACATAATGACAATCAAATAACATATGTCTGAAGGTGCCCGGTGCCAACGAGCACGACCAACATTTAATTGAGGTGTTAACATCCCATTTTGAGACCTTAACAGGAGTTAGGTACGCTCTATGAAGCAAAAAAAATAGGGATTGGGTAAGGGAAGCCGCTTTTGAGACTTTGTTAACTTTGCTCCAGATTATGTTCCACAGTCTCGGAGGAATCTCGTACCCTACCTCCAGCTCCCAGCTTCGCCCATACCTACTCCCATCCCCCAAATTTGTGTCTCTTATAGTTGCATAAATATTTGACATGCGTCCATCCATGTCCACAAACTCGTCCACCACCCTCTTAAGACCCCAGTGGTCAGCTAGTCTCTTCACTTCCCCTACCACGCTGTTTAGACAATGCTTAAGCTGCAACCATTGGAAATAACACACCTTCGGTATCCCAAACTCTTTCCGAAGAGCCTCAAAACTCTTCCACCCATTTCCCAACGCCACTTGGCCTATGGTCCAGATGCCCGAGTCTTGCCAAACTTTCCAGGCAAAGGACCTTCGCCCTATCCTAAGCTTTGGGTTGGACCAAATAGGATGTTGAGCTGAAATCCCTTGTTCACACCCCGTGGCATTCTCCAGAAACTTAAAAGCCATCTGAGTGGACTGAATAACCCAAGACCCTTATCTTGATCCGCTACCTGCATACCCATCACCAATTTCATAGGAGTACGGGGCACTAAGTTACTTTCAACCATAACCCAAACCGGTTTTCCCTCTGTAGGATCATCATCCATCCATTTTAGTCCCTGCTTCAATATAAGCGCATTATGATACCATTCGAAGTCTGGGAACTGCACTCCTCCCATCCCCTTGCATGCTTTTAACTTCCTAATCGCAATCCGGGGAGGCTTGCCTTGCCATTAAAAATTCATTAGCAAGCGCTCCACCCCCTTGTAAAATGTCCTCGGAAATAATATGGGGATCATCTCCAGTATATAGTTGATCTTAGCCACCAGGACCATTTTTATGGAATTCAATCTACCCCACCAAGATAGATGTAAGGGGGACCATTTCAGAATAAACGACTGAACCATCTCTTTGATAGACTGCATGTTGAACTGCACTGTCTTCTATTGACGCACAGTAATGAACCCCAAGGTATTTAAACATTGAAGCTTCCCATTTAAACTTAAAGTTGTCGACCAAGGAGGAAAAAGTCAACTTATTCATGGGGAAAGCCATGGATTTCGCCCAATTAATTTTGCAGCCTGATAATTTGGCATACGCATCTATGACTTCTAATACCTTACCGATCGCAGGGGGCTGAAGGAACAACAAGTCATCAGCATACGCGGACAACTTTACCTGCCTCCTTGCCACCTCCAGGCCCTTGATCTCCTTAGCCTGTCTTAACAAGATTGCCAGAGGTTCCAGCGCAATGTTGAAGAGTAGTGGGGATAAAGGGCACCCATGTCTAGTCCCCCTCTTTAGCAAGAAAGGGGAGGATAACGTCCCGTTCACCAAGATTCTAGCAGAAGGGGACGCATACAGTAATTGGATCATTTGTCTAAACCCCTTCCCAAAACCAAACCACTCCAGTGCCTGATTCAGAAACTCCCACTCCAGCCGATCGAAAGCTTTCTCTGCGTCCACAGAAAGCCCAACTATAGGCTCTTGCAGCCTCTCCGCTGCGGAAAACAGATTTAACAAGAGCAGCCCATTATCCGCAGTGGAGTGGCCCGGGATGAACCCACATTGATCAGGGTGTATCAGACGAGGCACCACCTGTACCATTCTGTGTGCGAGGACTGCAGAAAATAGCTTATAATCAGCGTTTAATAAGGATATCGGACGATAATTCGCCACTCTTTGGGGGTCTCTCCCTGGCTTTTCTAGGATCACAATAATCGCTTCACTAAAAGCCCCCAGCCCTGGAGCCTGCTCCAAGAGAGCCTGGAAAGAAAACAAAAGATAAGGCAGTAGGTCCTCCGCAAAAACTTGATAAAACTCAATTGGAATTGCATCAGACCCCGCCGCCTTATCTCCCTTCATACCGCCCAATCTCTCCCTAAGCTCCTTAACTGTCAAGGGACCGTCCAGCATATCTCTCTGAGCGGCCGAAAGCTCCGGATGAGGTAGCTGGCAAAATAGATCCTGAAAGGCCCTCGGGTCTACCTCCGCTTCAGAAGTATACAGACAACTGTAAAACTCCCGAAATGCTTCAGCCATGTCACCCTCCGCCATCAACAATCCCCGGGAATCGTGCAGAATAGCTGCCACTTTAGGTCTCGAAAGTCTAGGACTAAGCATACGCGCCAACAAGCGGCCTGCTTTATTGCCTTCACCATACCAGCTACTTTGAGTACTGTGCACCATCGACTGTACCTCAGTGCTCAAACAAACATTATATTGATATCTTAACTTTTGCAGCCTCATTAGAATACACGGGTCTTTCCTTGAAACTAAAAGTCTTTCCCCTGCTTGAATTTGATCAGTCAGGTCCCGCAGCTTCTCCTTCTTCTTCCTCGCCACCTTTATCTTATAGCTCGTGGTTTCTGCTCTAATTACCGCCTTAAAAGCTTCCCACCACGCCCATCCCGGTGTGTCCTTAAGAGAATTTGTTTCAAAATACCTTGCAATGGCCTCCCTTATTACTGCACAATATCCAGGATCATTCAAAAGTTCTCTGGGGAAAAACCAAGTCGACTTGTTTTTACTACTGCCCACCAGCCTGACCTCCAACGTTATGAACGCATGATCGGAGATATGCATTTCCCCAATCTGAGCTTGATCAACTGAATTAATAAGAGCCTTCGACACTAAAAAATAATCTATGCGCGAGTGGGAATCATGAGGGAAGGAATAGAAAGTATACTCCCTATCCGCCGGATGAAACAGTCTCCACACATCCACAAGCCCTACAGCTTGCATGAGAGACAGAAGGACCGTGTCAGCCCTATTGTGCTTACATGAGCGGTAAGGTAGCCTGTCTACCAATGGGTCAAGTACTAAATTGAAATCCCCACCAATGATCCATGGATATTCCTCCCACTCATGCACCTCCTCTGCTAGTTTCTGGAAGAATGCCACGTCATCTGCATTTGGACCGTACACATTCATTATTGCCACTTTAACCCCGCCAATTTGCATCAATACCTTAGCCCACCTTCCCTCCAAGTCAGCCCTATCCTGAAGCACATGCAAGTCTAACTGCTTATGTACTAATATGGCAACCCCGTTTTATTCCCCCATGCAGCCGAATGTCCTATTAGAAGATAATTCCCTAGCCCTAATTTCCTAGTTTCTGAGGAGGACAAATGAGTCTCTTGCAACAGGACAATGTCCGCTGCCTGTTTTTTACAAAAAAGTAGGATCTTTTTCCGTTTAATAGGGTTTAGGATACCTTTGACGTTCAGAGACACCAGCTTAATAGGACTCATGGAGCAAGACCACCACCCCTTGCCCGAAGACACTTCCCAGAGTAATACCCAAGAACCCTTTTGCAGTATTGGCTTCCATATATTCCCAGGGAGACCCCCCCCCCCAAATCCCTAAAATCAACCTCAGGTGAACCATCACAGCAAGATACCCACACCATCCCGCTAATTCCCAATTTTTACCCTAGCGTATTTTCGCCTATAAGACAATAATTCAAACAATCCACAACTACAACATTCCCTTCCACCCTTCCCCCCCTCCCCACCCCCCATGCCCCACCAGACTATGCCATCCACATATCTGCATATTTTGTAACATTGAGGGGTATAGCACCATAAATCATTAAACACTTATAGTTATATAACATACAAAGGCCCCCATCTAAGGGCAAGGAAGGACCAAGTGAAACAAGGAAAAGTGATGCAGTTCGACAGACCCCTCCACTGCAAGGGAGCCCACCCAAAAACCACCCTGCCGTAGCCATTTCAGCTGCGCAATTTAGGACAGCAAGCCCTTGTATAGGCCATCCACATAAAACACACAGTCCTCATTGCATTAAGGACGCCTCTTTCTCCTCTAGAAACGCTTGTAGGGCAATGGGGTCCTCAAATGTCCGAGTCTGATTGTGTAAAGTAATTCGCATCCTTGCGGGGTAAAATAAACCATATCTGGCCTGCAACTTCTGCAGCCTTGGACGAATCAGGGTAGAAATCAGGGTAGAATGCGACAGTGTGCTCCTCATACTTTATTGGAGCTCTTGCTTTCGCCGCCGCCATTATCGCTGACACCTGCGAGTATCGCAACACCCGCAAAATCATGGGACGTGGCTGCCGCACCTGCGACCCTGTATGTGTAGGAACTCGTTAGGCCCTATCAATTTCAAAGGCCTGCGAAAACTGCATATGGAGCATCTTAGGGATAACCCTCTTTAAAAACTCCACCGCATTGCCGCCTTCCACTCCCTCCGGGAGCCCCACCATCCTTATGTTGTTTCTCCTGGCCCTATTGTCTTGATCTTCAAGACTCCTTTCCAAGGTATCTACTCGTTTGCTGAGTTTTTCCACTTGCTTTAAACGAGCATCCTGCGCCGCCATTTTTCCTTCCACACCCTCTACCCTGCTTTCCAACGCGGATATCTGCTCCTTCATATCTTTCAACTCCAGGATTTCAGCCTGCACTTCCGCCAAAGTTTCCCCGTTCGCTGCCATCATCGCTCTTACCGCTTTTATCTCAGTCAGCACCTCTTGCAATCCCGCAGTGTTTTCCTGCACGTGCAAGGTCTTCCACGGCGAAGGAGGATCGGCCTTCTGCCGCTTTACTCCCACATTCGTCGCTCCTCCATACTCCAAACGCGTGGGTTTCCTGGCAGCCATCCCGCACCACTCTTAGGGGCGTCGGGGAGAAGAGGGAGCAACTTTCAAACACTTCTAGGGCCCAGGATTTGCAAGGATTTCGCGGAGAGCTAAGATTATGCGGCCATCTCTGCTTGAGCCAGGCTCCGCCCCCCCTCGCTACATACTTTCTATTTGATTTAGGTCTCAGCTGTGGCTGGGCCACTCAAGGACCTTCACTTTCTTCTTGCTGAGACACTTCATTGTTGCCTTTGCTTTTTGCTTATGATCAATGTCTCGCTAAAAGGTGAATCTTCTCCCCATCCCAAGTCTTTGGCAGACAAACAGATTTTCCTCCAAGATCTATCTGTGCTTTGCAAAATCCATCTTTCCTTTGACCTTCATAAAAATCTTTCTGTTCTCGCTAAGGCACAGCATCCCTACAACATAATGCTGCTACCATCATGCTTTACTGTAGGGGTGATCTCCGCAGGGTGATGTCCTGTGCACATCTCACTTATTAAGACCGAAAATTGCTACTTTGGTCTCATCAGATCAAAAAATATTCTCCCATATCCACAAAAGTCCTGTAATGTTTTTTCTGCATATATCTTGAAATACTGAACAGTCAACATTTTCTGAGTCACAGTTGGAGACATTTGTCAGTTTTTTTAAAGTAATGTTAGGCCTTACGGTGGCTTTCCTTAGGAGTTTCCTTAACTCATAGCTACTGATTTTGTAAGGATGGCCTGATCAAGGTAGTGTCTTGGTAGTACCAAGCTGTTTCCCATTTACAATGATGGACCTGACAGTGGCCCATTGAAATTTTCAAATAACCCTCCCCCATTCCGTATGTTTGAACACCTCTATCCAAGAATTCTTTCAGCAGCTCCATCTTCAGCATGTTTAGACCTATGCTTCAAGATCACTTCATAGAGCAAAAACAACTTCATTCTTCATCCATAAGCATTCAAATTAGGTCAAATTTGGGCTTGCTATAACATATAACATTGCTATAACAATAGGTATGAAAGGTTATTCAAGACAACGTAGTTACTCACCTGTAACAGGTGTTCTCTAGGAGCAGCAGGAATCAGTCCTCACATATGGGTGACGTCAGCGCCGATGGAGCCCTCGTGCGGAGCATTTCCCCAGCTTTCAAAGAATGCCTTTGGGAATGCAGCGCGCATGCGCGGTCCCCTTCCCACCCAAGGGTGCCATCTTGCTCAGTCTGATGACATAGCTAAAAGACAGCAAAAAACAAAATGAAATATAGGACTCCAACTCCAAGGGGAGGAGGGAGGGTTGTGAGGACTGATTCCTGCTGCTCCTGGAGAACACCTGTTACAGGTAACAATGCTTTCTCCAGGACCAAGCAGGAAGTCAGTCCTCACATATGGGACTCCCCAGCTCTAGGCTACAGAGAACCCAAAGCTGAAAAATAAGCTCCCTCTAGAGCCTCAGCATGCGAGATAAGAATCTTCTCTGAGAACACCCTCGAACGGTAGCCCAACACAAGGGCTGGAGGGTAGGAGTTGCCTAACCCTCAAAGAGATTACAGAGTACCGCCTGTCCGAAAGCACTGTCCCTTCGGGACTCCCTCTCGAGGCAGTAATGGGCCGCAAAAGTCGGGGTTGAAGATCAAGTAGCGGCCTGGCAGATGTCTGCCAACGGAACAGAGCGGAGATGAGCTACTGATGCAGCCTTTGCCGTGGCACGGTGGGCCGTGACTCGACCCTACAAGGAGAGGCCGGCTGCTCTGTACACCCAGGCGATACAGTCTGCTACCCAAATGGACAGGGTACGCTTGGAGACAGGTAACCCCAGCCTATTAGGGTCAAAAGATACGAAGAGCTGGACAGCTCTTCGATGCCCCTGCGTACGGTCAATGTAGAAAGACAACACCCTCTTACAGTCCAGGGTATGCAAGACCATTTCAGCCCGGCTGGCATGCGGCCTGGGAAAGGTCGGAAGAACCACCTCCTGATTGAGGTGGAAGGAGGAGACAACTTTTGGAAGGAACTTAGGATGAGTCCGTAAGACCAGCCTGTTCTTATAGAACCGTGTGTATGGTCTATCAGAAACCAGAGTTTGTAGTTCACTCACCCGCCCGGCCGAGGTAAGAGCCATCAAGAACAAAGCCTTCAAGGAAAGGAAGCGTAAATGACAGGTAGCCATTGGCTCAAACGGTGGATGAGTAAGTTGTTGCAAGACCACATTCAAATCCTACTCAGCGGCTGGTGGACGAATCGGAGGCTTGAGCAAAAGCAGACCTCTGAGGAAATGGGCCACTAAGGGGTGGACTGACAGAGACTGGCCCTCCACCGGTGAGTGATGCGCTGACAGAGCACTGAGGTGGACCCGAACAGAGTTGGATTTAAGGCCTAGGTCCGATAGGTGAAGCAGATACTGCAGCACCACTGGTACCAGGCACAAAAAAACGGATCCTCTTGATGCTGAGCACACCAGGTGGAGAACCTACGCCACTTGAGGGCATAAGATTTCCGGGTGGATTGTCTCCTAGAGGCCAAAACCACCTCCTCTATGTCCCTAGGTAGAAGTAAGGGGGCTAGAACTACCCTTTCAGCAGCCAGGCCATCAAATAGAGGGACTGGAGGTTGGGGTGCAGGAGAGATCCCTGATCCTGAGATGGGAGATCGGGTTGCACCGCCAGAGGGAGTGGAGTGTCCACCGCCAATTGCAGAAGGAGTGGAAACCATGGTTGCCTCAGCCGTCTGGGGGCTACCAGGATCAGTGAGGCCCTGTCCCGAAGAACCTTGAATAGGGTTCTGGCCACTAGAGGCGTTGGAGGAAACGCATACAGCAGGCCCGTAGACCAAGAGATTAGGAAGGCATCTGCTGCTATTCGCAGAGGATGCAGTTGTCTGGAACAGAACCTGGGCAGCTGACGGTTCAGTAGACTGGCAAAGAGATCGATGGTTGGAAGACCCCATTTTAGGAAGATCTGCTGGACCACTAGGGGATTCAAATGCTATTCGTGAGGCTGTAGAATCCTGCTCAACCTGTCTGCCAGGTAATTCTCTTAGCCAGGTAGATAAACTGCCTTGAGAAACATGCCCTGTTTGACTGCAAAGGCGCACAGGGCCTGTGCTTCCTGACATAGAAGCCTGGAACCTGTGGCCCCCTTGTTTGTTCACATAGAACATTGCTACTTGGTTGTCTGTCTGAATCAAGACAGACTGGTGAGAGAGGACATGAGAGAAAGTTTGTAGAGCCAAACGAATAGCTCGTCACTCCAACAGATTGATCTGCTGTGTGGCCTCTCAAGGGGACCAGAGGCTCTGAGTGCATGCCCCCTGGCAATGTGCACCCCACCCTTGAAGAGAAGCATCGGTCGTCAGCACCTGTGTGTGTGGTGGTGCCTGGAAAGGTACCCCTTTGATCAGGTTTGGGAGATGAAGCCACCATTGCAGGGAGGCCGCTAGTAGCTTGGACACTCTTATTCTGTCTCTTAAGTCTCCTGTGGCCTGTATCCACTGAGCTCTGAGGCACCATTGAGCAGGCTGCATATGCAGACGAGCATTTGGGGTTACAGGGACCGTGGATGCCATGTGGCCCAAAAGCTTCAGGAAATGTCTGGCAGAGACCAGAGATCCACTGAGAAACTGCTGGGCCAGAGTCATCAGTCTGTGAGCCCTCTTCCCGGGCAAATAAGCCATTGCTTGTAAGGTATCCAACCTTGCCCCTATGAACTCTATGTCCTGTGAGGGGAGCAAAGTGGACTTTGCGAAGTTTATGACGAAGCCCAGGTGCTGAAGGAGAGAGACAGTGCGAAGAGTGGCTTGTCTGGCCTCCTGTGGAGACTGACCCCTGATGAGCCAGTCGTCCAGGTATGGAAAGACAAAGATGCCCTGGTTTCTGAGATAGGCCACCACCACCGCCAGGCATTTGGTGAAAACCCTGGGTGCGGAGGTTAGGCCAAATGGAAGTACTCTGTACTGAAAATGATTGCCTCCCACTACAAATCTGAGATATTGTCTGTGGTCTGGATGATTGAGGATGTGCGTATAAGCATCCTTCAAGTCTAAGAAGCATAGCCAATCTCCCTGCTGGAGGTAGGGCAGCAGTATTCCAAGGGTAAGCATCTTGAACTTTTCCCTCTCCAGGAACTTGTTTAGATTTCGCAAGTCTAGGATGGGCCTGAGGCCTCCTGTCCTTTTTGATACCAGAAAGTACCTGGAATAGAAGCCTCATCCTATCAGGTGGTGAGGCACTGGTTCCACCGCCTGATCCTGTAGAAGACTTGCCAACTCCTGAAGGAGGAGGTTCCTGTGCAGAGGGAGTCTTGGAGGCTCCCCTGGAAAATAGGAGGGGGGTAACTGGTTGAAGTGGAGCAAGTAGCCCTGTTGGACTATGCTCAGTACCCAGGTATCCCCTGTTACAGCTGACCATCTGTGGGCGTACAGTGTCAGCACAGGAGGCCAGCTGAGTGGGGCCAGCTGTGGGGGAGAGGCTATGCAGTGGGAGTCAAAACCCTGCTCCATGCTGTGCAGGAGCCGGAGCTGGCGGCTTGGGGGTTTTCTGCCTACGGGGCCCATGTCCCTGCCCCTTGGCCTGCTGACCCTGTTGGGGAGCTGTAGAGGCCTGGAAGTCAGGGTAGGATTTGTAGGCAGAGGCCTTCCTCGGGTAAAAGGACTTTTTCCCCCGAGCCCTTCTTCTGAGAAGGGGCAGAAGTCTTCCTGGACAGCCTTGTCCTGGTGAGAGTCTCAGTCTCGATTTCTGCAGCCATTTCAGCCATGGGTTTGCCAAAGAGGTTCTCTCCCTGGCAAGACATCGACCAACTTGTCCTGGACCCATGGCTCGAGATCAGATGACTGTAGCCAGGCCTGACGGCATGCACCGATGCCGGCCGCTGCTACTCGGGCCGAAGCCTCGAAGCCATCATAGGCTGCTCGAGATATAAACTTCGAGCACTCTCGAATACCCGATGACAAAGCCTTGAACCTCTGCAAAGGTTCCTCGGAGAGGCCAGCAGAGAACCCGGCAATCTCCTTTGCCAGGTCTCGAAGGTACATGCCCATGTACAGCTGGTAAGTCTGGACACGGCAAGCTAGCATAGAGCCCTGGAAGCACTTTCTACCGAGGGCATCCAGGTTCCGGGCCTCCCGGCCGGGGGGCACCGAGGAGTGCATCTTCTGACTCTTCAGACGATGCATGGCCTATTCCACAACCATGGAGTGGTGCGGTAGCTGTGCCTTCTGGAACCCAGGGCTCTTACGGACTCGATAAATGGAATCGACCCGTTTGCTGAGAACCGGCGCCGAGGCCGGTGCCTCCCACATGGGGAAGAGCAGCCGTTGCAGCATCGGAGGAACCAGTACAGTAAAGGCCTCCCTCGGGGGAGAGTCATACTGGAGGGCCTCGAGCTCTTCGGCTCGAGGCTCCTCCTCGGGATCCGCGGGGAAGGCCAAGCCTTGGCCATATCCCTCACAAAGTCCGAGAACTGGGTATCCTCTGGGGGGTACCTTCTCCAAGGCTCGGACTCCGGTGAGTCCAATGGGACGCACCGGGTCTGAAAAGTGTTTGGGGACTCCTCATCCTCTGTCTCCCACCCTGACCCCTCCGAGGAGGAATCGAGCAGCTCTGGCTGGGCGGGCACCGATGCCATCCGCTCCGACGCTGAGGGTATCGTCATCGACAGCCTCGGCCCCGCACGGGAGGCCGAGGGAGACCTTGGCCGAGGATCGACTCGAGATCGCATGGACTCGCGGATCGGCTCGGCCACCGGGGTCGACTTGGACGTCGAGGTCCCGGTGGTCGGGGCAGATGCACCGGTCAGACCAGCGATCAGCACCCACTGCTGTTCCATGAAGGCAGCCAAACTGCTCTCCAAGGTCGTCGACCTGAGTCCGAACTCAGGAGACTCAGCAGCCCCTGCCTCGGCCCCCGACGGTGTTGGGGCCAACGTTGGCTCCCCCTGAGGAGAGTCCACAAGGACTACAGCACTCACATGACTCGGGGACTCCGGCTCCACATGAGGCAATTTTGCAGGCTTCTCCGGCTCCAATGACCCGGGACGGTGGTCGGGGCTATGCGACCTGGCCCTCGAGGGACCAAGAGCATCCACCGACACCGCCCTCACATGTTTCTTCTTCCTTTTGTGTTCCCGTGAGGGAGACCCCCGCTCAGAGGAGCCCTGACGATGCTCGGGGTCGGACTCCCGAGACGTCGAGGCCTCTGACGAAGTCCGGGCCCGGTCGGACGTGGAGTCAGAGAAGATCCTTTCTCGCTGATGCTGACGGCTCCTCAACGCCTTCGAGGACATTTTGCCACACAGGCCACAGATCATCGGGTCATGATCGGGCCCGAGGCAGCAGAGGCAGCAGTCGTGTGTGTCGGTGAGAGACATCAGTTTCTTGTACCGATCACACTTCTTGAACCCGCTGGCAGCCCTTGGGGGAAAAAGGGTCCCGGCAAGGTCAAACAACCGGGCTGCCAGTGTAAAAGAAAAAGAGCGCGAACGCTAGTCTCGAAGGACAAAAACCGAAAGAAAGATCCAGGCTCGATACCGGTGTACCGTGCCCAGGCAGGAAGGGGAACCAGCATCGAACCGGCAAAAAACTACGAATCTTCGAAGGAAAAATCTACTTTTAACCGGGTGACTAAGACACACGTCAGTCGGGCTCTGCGGAAAAAAGAAGACTGAGCAAGATGGCACCCTTGGGCGGGAAGGGGACCATGCATGCGCGCTGCATTCCTAAAGGCTTTCTTTGAAAGCTGGGGAAATGCTCCGCACGAGGGCTCCGTCGGCGCCGACGTCACCCATATGTGAGGACTGACTTCCTGCTTGGTCCTGGAGAATTTTTGGTTTCCTATTAATTATTTATTTATTTGATTTTTATATACCATGTGATCTGACCCAGAGGCATCATGTAGGGTACAGGGCACAGTGTCCTGGGCCATTTGAAATGATTGTAATATTTATTTTGGTAGACCTTTGATGATATTGCTGTAGTTGAAATGTAGGAAGATGAGGGCTTGGAACATAAGAATATAAGATATGCCATACTGGGTTAGACCAAGGTCATCAAGCCCAGTATCCTGTTTCCAACAGTGGCCAATCTAGGTCATAAGTACCTAGCAGTTTTCCCAAAAGACACAGGTTCCACAATGCTTGTACTGGGTCAAGCAGTGATATTCCAGGTCCCTTTTAATAATGGTTTATGGACTTTTCCGCCATGAACTTGTCCAAACCTTTTTTAAACCCAGCTACACTAACAGCTTTTACTATATCCTCCGGTAACAAATTCCAGAGTTTGATTACACATTGACAGAAAAAATATTTTCTCTTATTAGTCTTAAATAGGTTACCCTGTAGCTTCATTGCATGTCCCCCTAGTCTTTCTATATTCTGATGACCTGAAAAATCGATCTACGTTTACCAAACAAATCGGAAAACAGTGTGGAAGTCATGTGAGTCCAGGAGTGGGCATAGATGATGAAATGTTCTTATTTTGTGGTATTTTGTCTTAATGACGTTGATGATGTGGGCTTGCATGCTGAGTTGTTGGTCCAGGGTGATTCCGAGATAGCACACCTCTTATTTTACCTCCAGTTCTGCATTATTGTTTAACGGAGTATAGCAATATTGAGTAGATTACCGAAACAAACTCCTACCTTAATGCATTTGAATTGTACTTTTGGGACAACAAAATGTGAAAAATGCACATGGATGTGAAAATTCTTTCAAGGCACCATAGCAGGGGTGGTTTGCAGAAATAGAATGGCTCAGGGGATTTTGTTTCACAGTGGCCAATGTAGTATCAAAGCTGACACATTTCAGTACCTAAATACTGAAAAAAATGCTTTTTGTTTTCTGATTGCATCTCTTATCCCTTGTTCTTTTTGTTGGTCATCTCTTAAATCCTTTTCCAGGATCTTTTTCCATTTGTTCTCACTTCTCATGTATTCTTCCCTATATCTGACACTGATCTTTTTTTTTCATCATTTCTCTTTTTCTCTGCCTATCATCCCTCTTTGTCCACCTTTCTCATGCTCCAGTCCTCAGTCTTTCTCTCTTCAAGCCTCATCTTCCATGCACTCTCATCCTCTCCCAGCTTTCTTATATTCCACCCACCTCTCACTCCTTCTCCAGCTTTCTATTTCCCCATATCGGTTCCCGAGTCCCCCATTTCCACCATCTTTACTTATCTCCTGTGGCTCCTTGCTTTAGAAGCTGACCTCTATGTCTCTCTCTTTCCCCAACACCTGGATCCTCCCTAAGGTTACTAGATGGCCCCAGGTCAATTAGGACTGGCTGTCAGCCCTAGTCTTTCTTCCAGTGAATGTAATGGAAGTAACACCAAGACTGCTATCTGGTAATCCTACTCCTTTCTCCACCTTCCCAGCATCTGGATCCTATTTTCTCTCCATATCTCCATGGGGAGGAGTGACTTAGTGGTTGGGGCAAGTTGCCTCAGGCCAGGGGTTTGAATCTCGCTGGAGGACAGCAACCTTGGGACTGGGGTTTCTAGTCCCACAGGTACTCCTTGTGGCCTTAGGAAAGCCACTTAACCCTACGTTGCCTCAGGTACAAAAGCGTAGATTGTAAGCCCTTCAGGGACAAGGGAAATAAATACTGTGCCTGAAATGTACACTGCTTTGACCAGGAGAAAAGTGGTATATAAGCCCAGTTAAATAAATAAATATCTTTCTTCAGCATCTAACTTTTGGTTCCCCCCTCCCCCCTAATATCTGGCTCTTCTTTCCCCCCTTCCACAGCACCTGATTTCTGCCTTCCCCCTCATCTTCCCAAGCATCTAGCGTTTGGCTATTGCATCCCCCATTTTCCCCACTATCTGGCTCCTATCTCTATAGTCCCGCTCTCCAGCACCATGTTCTCGCCTTACCTTGCCCACATTCTCCAGAACCTAGCTCCCTACTTTTCTGACTCCCTCAATTCTTCTCCTTTCCCCTTCCCCAGACCTATGGGTCAGCAGAAGTGGCCAGAGCTCATTACTCCACTGCTGCACCACCACTCTGACTGTCTCTGCAGCATTCAAAGCTCAGGCCCTAATGTCTTCTACTGATCTTACAAGAACAGTAGAAAGGAAGTTCAGGCCACAAGCTTTGTATGCTGTAGTGCCAGAGACAGAGAGAGAGTAGTGGCAGTGTAACAATTTTTGGCTGGTTCTGCTGTCCCATGGGTTAGGGGAAAGTGATACTCTTCAAACCACCTACTGCTTCTTCTTACTGAGATAGAGTGGGCTGTGATGCAGCTGTGAGACACACACTATGCAGGGCAGGCATTTCCACTGAGCGAGAATGTTGTTCACACAAGGACTTGCGCGAACCTCATTCTGGAGGGTTTGCAGCGCCGGTTTCAAAGGGAGCCAGGGACGCCAGAGGCCCTGGTTCACCTCTGTACAGTGCTGAAGAGCAGCATGCTCCTTCACTCGCGCTGTGATCACGTGAAGCTCGCTGAGTGCCAGGAAACAGGAAATGGCCTTTAAGATTTCTTGGTACTCAGCGGGCTTCACGGGAACACAGCGCGAGTGAAGGAGCATGCTGCTCTTCTCTCCAGTGCTGTGCAAAGATAAGTCAGGACCTCTGGTGTCCTCAGCTCCCTCGTAAACCACTCAGACAGGCATGGGGCTTTTTGGGATGGGGGTGGGTGCTATGACAGAACTGGAAATGGCTGATGGGGGGCTAGGAATGGAAATGGGCTGATGCGGGGCTTGGACTAGAAATGGCCTGATGGGAAGCTGGCATAGGACTGGAAATGGCTGATGGGGGGGGGGGCTAGGAATGGAAATGGGCTGATGGGGGGCAAGGATAGGACTGGAAATGGCTGATGGGAAGATTGTACTGGAAATGGGCTGATGGGGGGGGCTAGGATAGGACTGGAAATGGCTGATGGGGGATCTAGGAGTGGAAATGGGCTGATGGAGGGCTAGGATAGGACTGGAAATGGCTGATGGTGGGGCTAGGAATGGAAAAGGGCTGATAGGGGTGCTAGGAATGGAAATGGACTGATGGGGGTGCTAGGACTGGTTATGGGCTGATGTGGGGGGATGTGAGAATGGGACTAGAAGGGAGCTGATGTTGAGGGAGGGCTAGAAGGGGATGGGGGAGTGAGGATGGAGAGGGGAAAAGATATTTTGTGTGGGAGGGAAGAAAAATCTACTATTGGCTGGGTAGTGGGAGAGTAAGTGGGGATTGAGGATGGAAGGGTGAAATTTGAGTGGATGAGAAAGGAATAAAGAATTAGAGGAAAGAGCAAAGGGGAAGATCAGTATGTTTAAGCAGATGTAGAGAGAGAATGGAAAAAAACAAGAAGAGAGAAGAAAGGACAAATGGACAGCAGACAATGGAGAGTTAGCAGAAGACACAAAGAAACCAGAAGAAAGTCTCTGGAGCAATTGCAATTAAAAAATAAAATGGCCAAACAACAAAAGGTAGAAAAATACTTTTTTATTTTGAATTTATTAATTGGAATATGTCAGCTCTGGGAAATGTGCATTGCTAACATCTTTGCATTTTTGTTTAGTACAAGAGGAAATTAACTTATAGTTTTATTTCTCCAGTGTTTATTTATTTACATTCTCTTATATACCGCGCTATTCTGCATCAGTGCGGTTTACATTGAACAAACTGAAATTACATTGAACAGGGCATTATACTTGGAGATAACTATTTTACAGGGAACATGGGCTATGGAGGGTTAAGTGGCTTGCCCATGACTACAAGGAGCACCTGTGGGACTAGAAACCCCAGTCCTTCCGGCCCAAGGTTGCTGTCCTCTAGTGGGATTTGAACCCCCGACCTTCCGGCCTGAAGTACCTTGCCCCAACCACTAGGCCACTCCTCCACTCCAAGTGTTGTTGTACATTCCAAGTTTGGCTTTTGGGATTCTCAGTTTAACTGATGTCTTTCTATTTCTAAATTGTGTCCCCTTGTTCTTTGTTTGGTGACGGTCTATGTTCTGCATGTGTAACTGAGCTAAAGTATTCTGTTCATGTCTCTATTGATAGTGCTACTTGTTCTCTTTCCCCAATAGAAGATGTATTGGTATTCTCTGAGATGTACTGGTTTAATATTTTCAGTGTTGCCTTTTTGAAGGTAGGGTTTGGTGCTTTGTGAGTCCTGGTAGTGCTGCTAGGATACGGCGTGTTTGCTATGGGATCTAAAGAGTAGTGTTTATAGTACTTCCTAATGTGCCTGACGGTTGGTACTGGAGTATAGTAACATAGAAATCTGGTAGTCTTTCTTTATCCAGACACTCATTAAGAGGCATGTTTAATAAAAGTTAGCACACATTAATATTATGCAAATATTTATGCAAATGAGGTCTATTATTGAAATGAGGCCTCACAATGAGTCTCCGCACCCTCCTTGTACTGCCCCTGACACTATGCAGCTGCTTTCTCCTCCACGCAAGTCAGTTGAGCACTGCCACCCCCTTTGAGCTGATATCCTGTGCAACTGCAGTTTGCACAATAGGTCATACTGGCCTTGGGAGTGAGACAAAGCGAAGTCATAGCCAGGACAGAATTTAAGATTTTGGTGCCCATAAGCAAAACCAGACAGCAGAACCCAGAGATCCCAAAGATTGGAGAGCAAGAACAGGAGCAGAGGGAGACCCCAGTGGAACCCTTTTGAAGCAGCACATGCACAAAAGACATGTTCATAAAAAAAGAGGAAGTTGGCCCCTCTTTGGTCTGGGCAGGGCCGGCCCGTCCATTGAGCAAGAATGTTTTTTGCACAGGGCCCCGCGTTTCAGGGGGCCCCGCGCAAAAAACATTCTTAAGCATCCCAAGTTAAAAAAAACCCAAACCGGCTGCTTCTGCCGCGGCAGCTTCAAGAGCTCTGCCGCGGCAGCATCAAGAGCTCTGCCGCGGGGCCCCCCCCCTGCCCGGCAGAGCCTCCGTGCATCTTCAGCTCTTCACGTCCAAAACGCGGGCTTCTTTCAGAGCCGCGAGAGTTTCTTTTCTCGCGGCTCTCTTAATCCCGCGGGGCTGATGGGATTTCCCATCACCCTCGGCGGGATTAACAGAGCCGCGAGAAAAGAAACTCTCGCGGCTCTGAAAGAAGCCCGCGTTTTGGACGTGAAGAGCTGAAGATGCACGGAGGCTCTGCCGGGCAGGGGGGGGCCCCGCGGCAGAGCTCTTGATGCTGCCGCGGCAGAGCTCTTGAAGCTGCCGCGGCAGAAGCAGCCGGTTTGGGTTTTTTTTTTAATTTTAATTTGGAATGATAGGGGGGGGGGGTGGTTAGGACTGGTAATGGCTATGGGAGGGGGGGGAGGCTAAACTGGAAGTAGGCTGATGGGAGGGGGAGGCTAAACTGGAAGTGGGCTGATGGGGGGGGGGGTGGTGAGGACTGGTAATGGGCCAGGGGGGTGGGGTGGTTAGGACTGGTAATGGGCCATGGGGGGGGAGGCTAAGACTGGAAGTGGGCTGATGGGGGGGGGGGTTAGGACTGGTAATGGGCTATGGGGGGGGCTAAGTGGGCTGATGGGGGGGTTAGGACTGGTAATGGACTATGGGGGGGCTAAGTGGGCTGATGGGGGGGTTTGGACTGGTAATGTTCTATGGGGAGGGGGCTAAGGCTGGAAGTGGGGGGGTAGGACTGGAAATGGTCTGATGGGTCGGTAAGGAAACGTAATTGACGAAGGGGAGGGGGCTAAGGCTGGAAGTGGGGGGGTAGGACTGGAAATGGGCTGATGGGGGGGTTAGGACTGGTAATGGGCTATGGGGGGGCTAAGACTGGAAGTGGGCTGATGGGGGGGTTGGAAGGGTAAATGGGAAAGGGTGGGGGGCTAAGACTGGAAATAGGCTGATGGGGGGCTAGGACTGGAAATAGGGTGATGGGGGGTTAGGACTGGTAATGGGCTATGGGGGGCTAAGACTGGAAATGGGCTGATGGGGGGGTAGGACTGGTAATTGGCTATGGGAGGGGGGCTAAGACTGGAAATAGGCTGATGGGGGGCTAGGACTGGAAATAGGGTGATGGGGGGTTAGGACGTAATGGGCTGATGGGGGGCTAGGACTAGTAATGGGCTATGAGGAGGCTAGGACTGGAAATGGGCTGAGTGGAAGGAGGGCTTGAACTGCAAATAGCTGATGGGGACGGGGGCTTGGAATGGAAATGGGTTGTGAGGGGGAGGGAGCTAGGACTGGAAATGGGTGAGGGGGGGGCTAGGACAGGAAATGGGCTGATGGGCTAGAATAGGACTGGAAATTGGCTGTTGGGGGGTGCTAAGATTGGAAATGGGCTGTGGTGGGGGTTTGGATTGAAATGGACTCATGAAGGGGCTAGAACTGGAAGTAGGCTCATGGGGGCTTGGATTGGAAATGGGCTGAGTGGAGGGGAGCTAGGATTTGACATGGGCTGATGGTGGGGCTAGGAAAGGACTAGAAATGGGCTCATGGGGGGCTGGGATTGGAAATGAGCTGATGGAGGGACTTGGATGGGACTGCAAATAGATGGGGGAGCTAGGACTGGAAATGGGCTTATGGGGGGCTAGGACTGGAAATGGGCTGATGCGGGGACTAGAAGGGAGCGGATGCTGGGTGGGACTGGAACTAGAATGGAGCTGATGTTGGGGGAGGATTAGAATGGGATGGAGCTGGGAGAGTGAAATGGAGAGGGAAAAAATATTTTGTGTGGGAGGGAAGACAAATCTACAATTGTCCGGATATTGGGAGAGTAAGTGGGGATTGAGGATGGAGGGGTAAAATTTGAGTGGATGAAATAGGAATGAGGAAAGAGCAAAAGGAGAAAGATTAGTATGTTAAAGCAGATGTAGAGAGAGAATGGAAAAAAACTAGAAGAGAGAAGAAAAGACAAATGGACAGCAGACGATGAAGAATTAGCGGAAGACACGAAGAAACCAGAAGAAAGTGGCTGGAGCAATTGCAGCTGAAAAAAAATGCACAAAAGGTAGAAAAATATCTCTTTATTTTGAATTTATTAATTGGAATATGTCAGCTCTGGGAAATGTGCATCATTAACGTCTGCGCTTTGTTTAGTACAAGAGCAAATTAATGTATAGTTTTATTTCTACAGTGTTGTACATTCCAAGTTTGGCTTTTGGGATTCCCAGTTTAATTATTGTCTTCCTGTTTCTAAATTGTGATTCCTTGTTTGGTGATGGTCTATGTTCTGCATGTGTAACTGAGCTGAGGTATTCTGTTTATGTAATTCCTATTTGACATTGCCACTTGTTCTCTTTCCCCAGTAGGTCATGTATTGTTGTTCTCTGAAATGTATTGGTTTAATATTTGCAGCGTTTCCTTTTGATAGTTAGGGTATGGTGTTTTATGAGTCCTGGTAGTGCTGTTAGGATACGGCGGGTTTGCTATGGGTTCTAAATGGGCAGTGTTTGTAGTAGTTCCTAATGTGCCTGGCGGTTGGTATTGGATTATAGTAATGTAGAAGTCTTTTAGTCTTTCTTTATTCATACACTCATTAAGAGGCATGTTTACTAAAAGTTCGTGTATGGTAACATTATGCAAATATTTATGCAAATGAGGCCCCTTATGCAAATGAGGCCCCGCACCGAGTCTCCGCACATGGCCCCGCACCCCCCTTGGGCCGCCCCTGGGTCTGGGTACTTGGTGCCCTAGGCAGTTGCCTGTGCTGCCTATGCCTAAATCCAGACCTGGCCACAATGCAGATGTAGAGAAGAGAGAGAGGAGTCAGTCTGGGAGATGGAAATGGGTTGATGGGGGGCTAGGATAGGACTGGAAATGACTGATGGGGAGCTAGGAATGGAAATGAGGGGGGGGGGCAAGGATAGGACTGGAAATGGGCTGATGTGGGGCTTGGATGGGAAATGGCTGATGGGAAGCTGGGATAGGACTGGAAATGGTCCAACCCCAGCCTGCCATCCAAAATTGTGAGACATCCACTGACCATGACTTGTGTTACTGCACCATAGATACAGACAAAAGAATGATTGATGTTCATAGTGCTATAGTAACAACATGAAAGCACACTATTTAATAAGGTAGCCACATCAAAGCAGTTGATCATGCTGATACAGTATCAGTAAGAAGACAGACACTATTAGTGGCAGTGTTCATAACATTTGACTCAGAATAATGACATTATTATCAACGTGAGTATCAGCATGAATTGAGACCAATTAATGCCTTAAGGTCAGGACATTAACAAGCTTTTAATGCACACATGGAGATGTTTATCTTTACAGAAGGCCCGATTTACTAAGGTTTTGTCTCCATTCTGTGTCTATGAGAAAAAGCTTAGTGAATGAGGCTCACTGTCATGGAGACTACTAAACTTATCAATGTTAATATTAATACAGTATTGCCACAAAGACAGATAATAAAATATAAGCCTGCACAGTAATATAGCTGATGGAAAACAAAAAAAGCCACTAATTACCAGTGACATTTAATTTATAAGGATTCCTTATCTAGCCAGGATGCATATTGAATGACCAGCATCGGTGTGGTGACAAGACATTTTAAAATAGAATTTAGAACTGCTTAACGTTACACTGGCACAGGGATGATGTTATAGCCTGTTCTCTCCAATCTATTAAGATGTCCAGGTTTCCATGCAGCTATTCATTCCTCAGAAACAGATCATAAAACAAGGAGTTACATTAGGATACAGAACCAGATTGCCTTCCGATTTCATGGTATATCCACATGCCAATCATAAGCCCAGATAACCTCTCCTACAGAGCACTTTTTCACTGCAATATCAATTATACTATTGTTGCACAAACAAGCCCATCAGTTCACCCATAAAAAATATCTACTGTACCCCAGATAGATCACCTTTATGACAGCAACCACTTCTATAGAAAGGAGTCAGAATTTAACTCAGTTAACTAATTTCAATCAAATCAGAATATAGCTTAAACACAGAAAGCTAAATAGAGTAAAATAGTTACTGGAATAAAGTTGTTTCTAGAGAGCTTTTTATCTAAATCAAATCAGAGCATAGCTTAGCATACAGGTAGAATAATCCTGAGAAGGAAGAAATAAACTTGTTTCTAGTGACCTTTACAAAGAAGCCTTCCAGTTAGGAGGCAAAAGATCTGTGACATTGTCTTAAATAAGTGTTAAAGTCAAGTGACAGATCAAAGGGGCAATTTAAAATACTCCTCTATCAAACCAAGGGCTGCGTGAGTCACCCAGGAAATTGGTAAGAATTTAGCTTAGAAGCAAGCCAACTTTTCATAAGTCTTCATTCCCCCCCTTTCCTACTCTCACCCACCCATGGGATAATCGTAGCTTTAGAGGTTTATAAACCTCTTAAAGGGAGGAGGTGCCCATATTCATTCTCAGGTGCTGCTGTTATCCTCATCAGGTATACATTAAGGACCTGAGATTAATTAATCTTGAGGTGAACAAAGTCCATTAAATGTATTAGATATAGTTTTACTAGTGTAGATATCTCCAGAAAATCTACATAAGTACACAATTTAAATACCTAAACACAACCTTAAAACCAAGATGCAGACAGCAGTCCAGCAGTGAAATAAGGGCTTTCCAATCTTTTGTATTGAGTGTCACATGCATGATTTTCTCCCAGTTGGTGAGGGGTCTTAGGTGTACACTAGGTACAAGGAGCTCTTTGCTCTCTGGGAATGAGTCCAATTTCTGGAGGCTAGAGTAGCAGACTTGGAGGCTAAAAGGAAGACAGAGAGGTACATAGACAAGGCCTACAGGAATGTAGTACTGAAGTCCCTCCTCCAGTCTGGCAGTATCCCCGTTGTCATGGAGGAGAGAGGTCACGTGACAGGAGAGCATCACTCTGCTGTGGCAGGAAGTGATCCTGTAGATAGGACCTGTCCTTCAGGTGATGTAAAACCCTCTCACACTGAGGAGGTTTCTCCAAGGCCATGTGTCCACAAGGGAAGGGTTAGGACAGCAGTTGGTGATTTGATCATTAGGCATGTAGATAGCTGGGTGGCTGGTGGATATGGGGATTGCCTAGTAACATGCCTCCTTGGTGCAAGGGTAGCAGACCTCACACGCCACCTAGACAAGGTCATAGATAGTGCTAGGGAGGAATTTGATGTCTTGGTACATGTTGGTACTAATGACATAGGAAAGTGTGGTAGGGAGGTTCTGGAGGCCATATTTAGGCTTTTAGGTAGGAAGTTGAAATCCAGAAAGTCCAGCATTCTCCAAAATTCTTCCCTTTCCATGCGCTGGACCCAAAGGCAGGCCAAGATCCAGAGTATCAATGTATGGATGAGACAATGGTGAAAGGATGAGGGTTTTGGATTTGTTAGGAACTGGACAACATTCTGGGGAAAGGAGGGGGTTTTCTGAAGGGATGGGCTCCACCTTAACCGGGATGGAACCAGGCTTCTGGCATTAACCTTTAAAAAGGAGATAGAGCAGCTTTTAAACTAGATAACAGGGGAAAGCCAACAGTCACCCAAGAGCGCATGGTTCAGAAGGATGGATCCTTGAAGGATACTAGCAAATACTGAAGTTAGGGCATATCGACAAAGAGGTTCCAATAAAGACAAAAGTAACCCAAATGCCCTTAAGTACAGAGCAGACAGAACTTAAAGATTCCAAATTACCCCTGCCTACTGGTAACCAAATTAATATGAATAAAACACAGCCTCTAAAATGCTTGTATGCAAATGCTAGAAGTCTAAAAAATATTAGAATATATAGCACTAAATGAGAAGTTAGATAAGATTGGTATCTAAGAGACATGGTGGAAGGAGGACAACCAGTGGGACACTGTGATACCTGGATACAAATTTTATCGCAATAATAGAGTAGATCAAATTGGTGGAGGAATTGCACTCTATGTTAGAGAGGGCTTTGAGTCACACAGGATTAAAGTTTTGCAGGAAACACAATACACTGTAGAATCTCTATGGATTGAAATTCCATGTAAAAAGGGGAAGGCAATGGCATTTGTGTACTATTAACAGCCTGGCCAGAATGAACAAATGGATGATGAAATGCTCAAAGAAATCAGGGAAGCTAACAATATTTACAGCACAATAATAATAACACAGGTACACTAAAAAAAATTTTTTTTAAACTGCCTCTAATGTTTCGATTGATTTTTACGTTTTTTGGTGCGCTGAATCCAAATCTGGTAACCAGTTTGCTCCATCACGTACAGAGTTTTTGCTACATTGGGTTAGCAGTTTGAGGTGAACATTTCAGATTGAGTGCGATCGAGATAAAAGTTTCTTGGATGAATTCTTTATATTAATTGTTTATTAGTTATTCAAATAAGAATAAAGAAAATTGTAACAAGGCAGCACATAAGAATAATGTCAACAAAACACACTGTGATGGTAGCAAAATTGTCTGCACTTAAAACAGCCACATACATGTGCACAAACATTGAGCATATAAGAGCGAGGTTAGACACAAAGCAAAGCAAAGAAATGTGCAAAAAATGTTGTACAGGTATGTATGTAAGAATAGAAAACGCAAACCGCACCATTGCAATACATAAAGACAAACACCCGATGGTGTGAAAATAAAATTCTAATAAATGAGATCCGACACTGTGGTAATAACTAGCAAATTTTTATTTCAAAGTTTAGTAAAAACACGATATTTGTCAACACAGTTTAGATTTTAAAGTCATTCTTGGGTTAATCATTCTCCTGGTGGGCCCGTTTCTTCTTCCCCCGAATGCTTCTCTTGGTGCGCTGCTTGGCGTATTTTTCATCTGGGGTTTCCCGCAGCAGCAACCAGCAGAAATCAGCCATCATAGTGGTGTTCCATCTTCCTTGGTACCTTCTCTCTGCGTCCTTGATGTCCTGGTGAAACCTTTCACCTTGTTCTTCACTGTACGCCCCCAAGTTTTCGGGAAAGTAGTTCACATGGGAGTGCAAGAAATGGACTTTCAGGCTCATGTTACAGCCTTGTTCTTTGAAGGCATTGAGCATCCTGGCAACAATATCCTTATAGTTCTCATCCCGCCTGTTCCCCAAGAATTTGAGAACAACATCCTTGAAGGAATCCCAGGCTTCTTTTTCCTTCTCAGACATCGTTTCAGCGAATGCTCCATCTGAAATGAGTTTCCTTATATCAGGGCCAACAAACACTCCTTCCTTTAGCTTTCCTTCAGAAAGTCGGGGGAACTTTGAGCAAAGGTACCAAAAGCACTCACCATCTTTTGGAAGGGACTTGATGAATTGCTTAATGAGACCCAACTTAATGTGGAGAGGTGGTAATAGAATTTTATCAAGAGGTACCAAGCTCTCATGAAGAACATTTTTCTCACCGGGTCTCAAATACTCCCGAATTAGCCAGTCTTTTTTCCCCCAGTGTAGGTCGCGGGCCCAGCTATCCCACAAGCAAAGGAAGCAGGGATATTTGGTGAAACCGGATTGCTGCCCTAATAGCATGGATAGAATTTTAAAGTCTCCACAAATCATCCACTTATGCTCATCATAACGAATCTTCTGAAGAATCAGGGCCAAATTCTCGTATTTTTCTTGGAGAATAACAGAGTGAGCAATAGGAACTGAAGCAAATGTGTTGCCATTATGAAGAAGAACACCTTTTATGCTGTCTTTTGACGAATCAATGAACAGCCGCCATTCAGCAAGATCATACTTGAGTTTAAACTTTTCCATCACTCTGTATATATCGTTGCAAAATACCAAATCTTCCTCTTTGCTGAAATACTTCAAAAATTGTGTCTCGCGGTTGCGGGTACCAATAAAAAGTTGTTCCTGGTGACAATAGATTTTTCTGTTTAAGCCGAGAACCTAGCAGTTGGGCAACATCTTTTGGGAGTCCTAAATCCCGGACTAAATCATTCAATTCAGCTTGAGAGAAAAGTTCAGGTTTCGGATCTGGTTCAGTTTCAAACTCGGAAGTACTGGACTCATCGGGAAAAGCCATCTGATGAGTCTCATCATGATCAGAACCGTCCACACAAATATGATCCAAAGATTTTGGTGGTTCAGGCACAGGTACTTCGTTGCTATGAGACATAGGCCTAATTGCTGAGGGAAGGTTGGGGTAACTTATTATGTTCTTATTTTTTAAGTTGTATCCCTTCACAATGCAAGAGCAAAAATAGAAGTCACTGCTGTGGTCTCTTTGTTCACGCCACATCATAGGTATTCCGAAACAAAATGCTTGTTTTTTACCTTTCATCCATAAGCGTAGATCTTCCTCACATGTCTTGCACACTTTGTGAGGAGCCCACGGTTTGTCTTGATCGCCTAACTTCAAACCGAAATAGGCGAAATATACTATTTTAATAAATGCAGAAATGTTCCTCTGCCGCTTTTTCACGGTATATTCCCCACAAATAAAACAAAAACTGTCCGGAGAGTTGACGCAACCTCTGGCTCTGTGAGCCATCACAAATACACAGCACTGCAAACTACAACTGTAGTGAACCACTTCGGAATAAAGCTGGATTACGACTGAGCAAACAAAAGGTAATAATGAACTTGCAAGAAACTGAAATTTGACAGGAACGTTCATGTCGCAACCACCGTGTTTGAGCGAGCGAACGAGGCGAGGCGAACAGGAAAGAACATGCGCCAGCGCGAGTACTGGATTTAGCCCCCCGCCTCCCAATTGTCCTGTTAATGTATAAAATGAATACAAAACACTCTAAAATATCATGAGGGAGTGTTTCTAGTTAGTTAACCATTACAACCTCTATTTTGGGCCAAGAAAATAAACTGCAGTCGGCTAAAAAGAAATTATGTGAACAATCCTTATATGGGTAAGAAATCTAATTTTGCAAGAAAACGTGACGTGATGGAACATTTTGGCTATTTTTCCTGGATTCAGCACCCCAAAATCTATAGGAATCAGTTGCAAAACTGGAGGCAGTTTTTTGGTAGTGTACCTGTGTAATGGATAATTTTAATTACCCTGGTATAAAATTGGGTCAAAGTCAGGGCAGGACTTGCTAGGGAGATAAAGTTTCTAGATGAAATAAATGACTGCATCTTGGAGTAGCTGGTTCATGAACAGACAAGAGCAGAAGGCATCTTGGCCTAGTCCTTAGTGGAACACAAGATCTGGTGCAAGAGATAAGAGTGTTGGGGCCACACCTACAGGTCTCTGAGGCTGGCTGCAGGAGCTGTGGATATATCACAAAGCTAAGACTCAAATTTTCTCTCTTATTTCTGATGCTTTCTAGTTATCAATATAGAGTCTAACTGTCTGTTTTGTGGGAATTGTTAATATAACGTTTAACTGTGGTTATAAATTAAGCTTGGGGATATTCAGCCTACTGGAACCTGAGCATCCAGATAACAAAGGTTTAAATCTATTGGAGAAGGCTTGCTCTTTCTGGGCGGGGGAGGTGAAAGTTTCTGCTCTCAGGCAGGCAGGCAGGGGCTAATTTGAGCCCATCTCACACCTAACCAGTGGCCACACCTACAGATCTCTGAGACTGGCTGCAGGAGCTGTGGATATTTCACAAAGCTAAGACTCTAATTTTCTCTCTTATTTCTGATGCTTTCTAGTTATCAATATAGAGTCTAACTGTCTGTTTTGTGGGAATTGTTAATATAACGTTTCACTGTGGTTATAAATTAAGCTTGGGGATAATCTGACTATCTCCTTTTATGGGTAGCCTTGGAGCAGATATCTGTGGGTGTCCCCAGTTCAGGAACAGCCTACTGGCCAGAGACACTTAGGTTCCCGCCCACCCTACCCCTTGCCCCACCCACCCCAGGGGCTGCATTGCCTATATAGTACTCGCATACGTTGCCATCTATCCTCTTAACTTAGGTTACAGCCCACATCATCTTCCTCCTTCCTTCTTCTTCTTCCTCTTCTCCTTCTAGGACTGCTTATTCAGCATGTCATGTATTCAGTGCAATAACTGCAGTACTTTCATTCCAAGACGAATCATATGGAACCTCAGAGCTTGTCCTATGTGCCTCAGGTCAGCTACCAGGCATAAAGAACTGACTCTACTAAGGGAAGACCTAGCTGCCATGCATAAAAAGATGACCCTACTCAGGGAGGAACTGGCTGCAATGAAGCACACCTCTTATAGGATACAAACTGAACAATGCCCACCACCGCTCCCACAAAGCATCAAATATCCCAGGGACAAGGGGATCACAGTGGGTTCTGGTAGATTGAGACCTGTAACGCACAGATATCCTATGCATCAAAAGATAACCCTGCATAATGCCTTCTCTGCCTTGGCTAATGAGGATGAGGAACTGAGGGAGGAACTGGCTGCAATGAAGCGCACCTCTTCTAAGATACAAACTGAACAAAGTCCACCACCACTTCCACAAAGAATGAAACACCCCAGGAACAAATGGATCACAGTGGGTTCTGGTAGATTGCGACCTGTGACACAGAGGCATCCTATGCATCAGGAGATATCAGTGCATAATGCCTTCTCTGCCTTGGCGAATGAGGATGCCCAATCCAAAGAAAGTGAAGGGCCCTTAAATGAGGCAGACAATGCCCAATCTCCTGCTAAAGGACCAAATATGAAGAAAACTTCACCAAACAGCAAACTACTACTACTTGGTGATTCCATCATCAGTGGCATCAACTTGGGAACACAGTTCAAAGGAGAGAAGATAGTCAAGTGCCTCCCAGGCTCTTCAGCCAGCAGGAATACAAACCACGTTGTTGAAGTACTTAGCACAGAAAGTGAACACTCCAAACTTGATGTGGTTATCCACTTGGGCACAAATGACCTGGCTAGAAACAGTACCTCTACAGTCCAAAAGAACTTCCAATCTCTGGGAGAGAAACTCAAGCCCATTGTTAACACTGTTGCATTCTCAGAGGTTCTACCTGTGCTTGGTAAAGAGGCAAAAAGGCTGTATTGCATTAACAGCTTTAATACATGGCTCCAGACCTGGTGCAAACAAGAAGGATTCTGATTTATTGGCGACTGGGGTAACAGATGGAACAACAAGAGACTATACTGTGCTGATGGACTAGATTTCTCTGTCACAGGGAAAAGAATCCTAAGTGAAAAATACAAGCAATATGTGGATATGCATTTAAACTAGAAAAAGGGGGTGACAGATGTGGAAGGTCAAGCTCTGGACGTCACCCCCTGCAAAAGCAGATTAAAATTAGAAACAGCCACACATTTAAACCACACATCATAAACAAGTGGGAAGATGTAGGCAGAACAAAATCAACGCTAAATACACGCAAGCCAATTAAATGCTGGAAAGCAATGAGCACAAATGCTCGAAGCTTAGCCAACAAAGTTCCAGACCTAGAAGCCCTAATGGTGGAAATGGATTTGGACATTGTGGCCATTACAGAAACATGGCTAAACGAATCGCATGATTGGGATATAGCCATACCTGGCTATAATCTAGTCAGAAGAGACAGAGAAAATGGAAGAGGAGGAGGAGTAGCCTTGTATGTCAAAAGCAATATTAAAGCTACTGAAATGCAGAGGGCATGGGAAAAAGAAGAAGCGCTCTGGATTTTGTTGGAAAGAGGAGATGGCACTGTCGTCCATACTGCTGTAGTCTACAGACCTCCAACACAAATTGAAGAGATAGATAATGAATTGATTATAGATATTGCCAAGATAGCCACAAAGGGGGAAGTGATCATATTGGGGACTTTAATCTACCTGATGTGGATTGGATTACTTCTTCTGCAAATCTGGAAAGAAGCAAAAACATCGTGGATGCTCTCCAAGATGCGTTACTTAGACAAATGGTGATGGAACCAACCAGGGAAAGTTCAACGCTGGATTTAGTGCTCACCAACGGCAATAGCGTGTTGAATGTCTGCATAAGTGCCCCTTTGAGCAGCAGCGATCATCACACGGTGTGGTTTGAGATAAAAGCCATGGTACAGGCCAATCATAGCAGGCTCAAAGTCCTAAACTTTAAAAACACCAACTTCAATAAAATGGCCGAGTACCTAAAGGCGGAGCTGACAGGGTGGAAGGAGATAAGGGAAGTGGAATTGCAATGGGCTAAACTAAAGGTGGCAATAAAAGGGGCAACAGATAAATATGTAACAAAAGTAAACAAAAACAAGAGGAGAAGAAAACCTATTTGGTTTTCCAAAGAAGTAGCTGCTCAAATAAAGGCAAAAAACACAGCTTTCGCAAAATTCAAAAGCTCGCAAACAGAGGAACACAGAAATGAATACAAGATCAAACTCAAAGAGACAAAGAGAGAAATAAGGATAGCAAAATCAAAGGCAGAGGAAAAGATGGCTAAAGATGTGAAGTGTGGTGACAAAACCTTCTTCAGGTATATTCGGGAAAGGAAGAAGATCAGAGGTGGAACTGCAGGACTCAGAAGTGCTGTGAACGGACTCGTGGAAAGTGACATTGAAAAAGCGAAATTGCTAAACAAATACTTCTGCTCTGTTTTTACTACAGAAAGCCCTGGAGAAGGACCATCTGTGACTCCCAAATATAAAAATGGGAATGAAGTAGTTACCACACCATTCACAGAAGATGAGGTTTTAGAACAACTTGCAACTGAAAGTGGACAAGGCCATGGGTCCGGATGGGATACATCCCAGGATACTGAAAGAGCTCAGGGAGGTTCTTGCAGGGCCGTTAAAGGATGTTTTCAACAGATCTTTGGAAACAGGAGAGGTTCCTCAGGACTGGAGAATGGCTGATGTCGTACCTCTACACAAAAGTGGTGACAGGGAAGAAGTGTCAAACTACAGGCCTGTGAGCCTTACCTCGGGGGCAGGAAAAGTCATGGAGGCGCTCCTGAAAGAGCGAATAGTGAACTTTCTCAAAACCAACAGGTTGCAAGAACCGAGGCAACATGGTTTTACCGAAGGACGATCTTGCCAAACAAATCTGATTGAGTTCTTTGACTGGGTGACCAGGGAGCTAGATCAGGGGCATGCGATGGATGTCATCTACCTGGATTTCAGCAAAGCCTTTGATACTGTTCCTCATAGGAGGCTTATCAATAAACTCAGTAGCTTGGGGATGGATCCTAAGATGGTAAATTGGATCAGAAATTGGTTGACTGATAGACGACAGAGAGTGATGGTAAATGGAGCTCACTCGGATGAAGGGAAGGTGATTAGCGGGGTGCCCCAGGGGTCGGTCCTGGGCCCAGCACTGTTCAATGTATTTGTGAGTGATATTGCTGAAGGACTGAATGGAAAAGTCTGTCTTTTTGCAGATGACACGAAAATTTGCAACAGAGTAGACTCCCCTGAGGGAGTGGTTAACATGAGGAAAGATCTACAAAAGCTGGAAGAATGGTCAAATGCTTGGCAATTAAGATTTAATGTGAAGAAGTGCAGAGTCATGCACCTGGGTAGCAGAAATCCAAGGGAAATGTACACAATAGGGGGCGAGAGGTTGGTGTGCACGGATCAGGAGAAAAACCTTGGTGTGATTATTTCTGAAGATCTTAAGGTGGCAAAACAGTGCGACAAGGCGGTGTCAAAAGCCAGGAGGATGTTGGGCTGCATACAAAGAGGAATTACCAGCAGAAAGGAAGAGGTACTTATGCCACTGTACAAGTCACTGGTGAGGCCTCACTTGGAATACTGTGTTCAGTTTTGGAGACCGTATTTTGAAAAGGATGTAAAAAGACTGGAAGCTGTTCAGAGGAAGGCGACCAAAATGATTTGGAGCCTGCGTCAGAAGCCTTATGAGAAGAGACTTGAAGACCTAAACATGTACACTTTGGAGGAGAGGAGGGACAGGGGAGATATGATTCAGACCTTTAAATACTTAAAGGGATATAATGAACAAACAAACCTCTTCCAAAGACGGGGAAGCTGTAAAACTAGAGGGCACAACAGGAAGCTGCAAGGTGGTAAATTGAAAGGCAATGTCAGGAAATACGTTTTCACGGAAAGGGTGGTGGATGCTTGGAATGCCCTCCCGATGGAAGTGGTGGGGGCAAACACGGTGACGGAATTCAAAATGGCATGGGACAGACACAGTGGATCTCTTTACAGCAACAGGATAAAATCAAAGTAAACTGAACCATCTAATTTCTCAACAAATAGGGGTATCCTGCATGGAGTGGTGGGTTCACCCCTAAACAGGGACATGGGGAGGGGTGGCCTGCACGGAGCGGCAGGTGCACCTACTCTTGCCATCGTGCTGGGCAGACTAGATGGACCGTGCTGGTCTTTATCTGCCGTCATTTACTATATTACTATGTTACTATGCCACTTGGCAATAGTGGTCATAGCATGATCGTGTTTGATTTAATAAACGGAAGCAGGACAGCAAAGAAATCCACAGTACCATCTTTTAACTTTCAAAAGGGAGACTATGACAAAATTATGTATACAGTTAAGAAAAAACTAAAAGGAGCAACTGCAAAGGTTAAAGTCTGACGTCAAGCATGGGTGTTGTTTAAAAATCCTATCTTGGAAGCCCAGACCAGCTATATTCCACGCTTTAAGAGAAGTGGAAGGAAGTCCAAAAAACTGCCAGAATGGTTTAAAGGTGAGGTCAGAGAGCCTGCTGTAGCCAAAAAAAGAATCTTTCAGGAAATGGAAAAAGGAGACAAGTGACGAAAACTGGAAATAACATAAGCACTGGTAAGTTAGATGTAAGGCATTGATAAGGCAGACAAAGAGAGAATTTGAAAAAATGTTTGCTGTGGATGCAAAAACACATAATAAAACCTTTTTCAAGTACATTCGTAGCAAAAACCCTGAGAGTCAGTTGGAGAATTGGATGATAGAGGTGTAAAAGGGGCACTAAGAGGGGACAAGGCCATAGTGGAGAGACTGAATGAATTCTTTGCTTCGGTCTTTACTGAAGATGATATAGGGAAGTTACCTGTGTCTGAAATGGTATTTGAAGCTGATGCAGCAGAAGAATTGAAAGAAATATCGATATACCAGGAAGATGTGTTACAACTATTTCATAAACTGAAGAATAGCAAATCACCCGGACCAGATAGTATACATCCAAGGGTGTTGAAAGAACTGAAATATGAGACTGCAGACCTCCTATTAGTAATCTGTGAACTATCATTAAAATCATCAGTAATACCTGAATATTGGAGGATGGCCAATGTAATGCCAATTTTTAAAAAGGGTTCCAAGGGTGATCTGGGAAATTATAGACTGGTTAGCCCGACGTCAGTACTGGGAAATATGGTATAAATCATTATTAAGGACAAAATTTCTGAACATGTAGATAGTGTCACAGCCCCTCCCGGTGGCAGCGTGCTGACGGGTCAGGGCGGACATTTATTTTTTTGAAGCCGGGAACTCTAACTTAGACCAGGTGCATTATGGTCCTTGTAGTTCCCTTCTTTATAAAGAATAGTTGTGTGAGCCTTTTGCTGGGTTAAATATAAGGTTTTATTCCCTTGATGCGCTCTTCTCCAAGAAGACAACAGAATTCACCTTGATTCAGGGTTTCTACCAAAGTATTTACAAAGTCCAAAACTGTTATAAGAGCTTCACAGTCTTTTCCATTCAAGCAGGATTTTCCAATATAAACAGGTTAAATAAACACAAAAACTTCTTCTTTTCAGCTCAATAAAGCAATGACATTTTAGAGCATGTCTTATTCTATGATTCTGTGAGAGATTCTATACTCTCAGCTACACAGAGAGTACAGTCCATAGGATATTCAGGTAGCAATGGTTCTGGTTCTACAAGGTCTGTTTGCATATCCTCTTGCTCAGATATGGTGTCTGCTAAGCCTGAGCTTTCCCTAGGCAAAACTGGATGTACTTCAGTAGTTCTCTCCAAGACTTTCCAGCCTGGCTGGACCTGGTCTGGCCAACAATTAATATGGCTTTTATCTACGACCTTCTGCACAGGTTTCCAAAGCTTTCCCCAGCTTTGTTTCTCATATCTATGGCTCTCTGGTTTACAAGCCTTTCTAGGACCTGGCACACATTCAGGAAAGGAGGTGTGAATGTACCTTTGTTCTCTGAGACGTGCGTTGCTGGTATTCCCTCTACCAGGCACTCTCCTGCTTACACTGTCTTCCCTGGAGACTTCTTTCTGGAGCTTTTCAGCATGGGCTTGTCCTTCCTGGAAGCTGTCCCTTCCTTGTAAGGACTGCAAGCTTAACTGCCTTTCCTTCCGTATTTGGAGCTTTTCCCTTTCTCTCTCCTTAGTAGCAGGGGTTTCTGTTGCTCTCTGTATTTGTGGTCCCTCTCTGCTCCTGTGGTCGTCTCTCTATTCGTGGTCCTCTCTCCATTCTCCTGAGCGAGCACTGCTTATAAAGCCGTTTCTCTAGTGGGCTTTCTGGCCCTCTACTCAGGTGTGTTTGATTAGCTATTGCATCATTACAATCTGGGTGTGTCAGCCTATCTTCTGCAGCCTCATGCCTACTCCCTCTAGCTGCACTTCTTGGTAACTGCATTCTCTGTAAATCAGTTTCTTTAAAAGAAACGGAGTTTTCTCCTAACTCCATAGCTTCAGTAGTGTCAGCTTCATCACAATAGTCATGGTTTAATGGGAGACAGCCAACATGGCTTAGCTAGGGAACGTCTTGTCTTACTAATCTGTTATATTTTTTTGAAGGTGTAAATAAATAGGTAGACAAAGGTGGGTCAGTTGATGTTGTACATATGGATTTTCAGAAAGCCTTTGACAAGGTCCCTCATGAGAGACTCTTGGCGAAATTAAAAAGTCATGGGATTGGAGGCAGTGTACTATTGTGGATCAGGAAATGGTTAAAAGATAGAAAGCAGAGGGTTGGGCTAAATGGCCAATTTTCTCAATGGAGAAAAGTGAATAGTAGAGTACCTCAGGGATCTGTGCTGGGTCCGCTGCTTTTTAACATATTCGCAAATGACCTGGAAATGGGAATAATGAGTGAGGTAATCTAATTAGCAGATGACCAAAATTATGTTGTTAAAACCTAAGAGGATTGTGAAAAATTGCAAGAAGACCTTGATAAACTGGAAGACTGGGCGTTCAAATAGCAGATGAAATTTAATGTGGACAAGTGCAAAGTTATGCACCTAGGAAAAAACAACCCAAACTATGGTTATGCAATACAAGGTTCCACATTAGGAACCACAACCCAGGAAAAAGATTTAGGCATCATTGTGGATAATAAGTTGAAGCCCTCTGCCCAGTGTGCAGTGGCAGCAAAGAAAGCAAATAGAATGCTAGGAATCATAAGGAATGGAGAATAAAACAAAGGATATTATAATGCCTTTGTATCGTTCCATGGTGTGACCTCACCTTGAATATTGTGTGCAATTCTGGTCACAGTATCTTAAAAAGGAAATAGCAGAATTAGTAAAGGTACAGAGAAGAGCCAACAAAATAATAAAGGGGATGGAAGGATGTCCCTATGAGGACAGTTTTAAAAAGTTAGAGCTCTTCAACTTGGAAAAGAGACGGCTGAGGGGAGATATGATAGAGGTCTTAAAAATTAATGAATGGAGTGGAATTGGTAAAGGTAGATTGATTGTTTACACCATCAAAATGTAGAAAGACTAGGGGACATGCAATGAAGCTACATTGTAACCCATATAAGACTAATAAGAGAAAATATTTTTTCACTCAACGTGTAATCAAACTCTGAAATTTGTTACCAGAGGATGTAGTGAAAGCTGTTAGTGTAGCTGGGTTTAAAAAAGGTGGGAGAATAGCGGCGGTGCAGATGATTATTTTACCTCAAATCTTATATTGGTTGCAAACCTTGCCGGTCTGGTTGCTAAGTCGAGATTTGCGTAGAGTGGAGGCTTTGCTTAAGCTGTTTCTTTGGCGGGGGAAGCGGGCGCGCATCCCGTGGAATCGCCTGCTCGGAAAATGGCGAGAAGGGGGTATGGGCCTGCCCGACTTGAAGACCTATGCACTGGCCTGTCAAGCTAGACACTTGGGAGATTGGTTAGGGGGGACGGAAGTATATACACCCAGGACTTTAGAGGAGTGCTTAGTGGCTCCTGCGACTTTGTTGGGGATTTTGCATGGGTCGCATAAGGACCTATTGGATTCTATTCGGCAGAGTACATTAGTAGACTCGGCCCGGCGTACCTGGCAGCAGATTAACAAAAACTGGAATGACGCGTGGAGGGTTTCTTGCTGGTTGCCACTGCAGGGGAATGCCCAATTCACCCCTGGGTCCGAGACAGCGGTGTTTCGGGATTGGTGGATACGAGGTATTCGGAATGTGGGGCACCTAGTTGATCCCGAGGGAAGCTGCAAATCTTTTAGAACTTTGAGTCGGGAATATGATCTACCCACTACGCACTGCTTTGCATACAAACAAGTCTCCCATTATGTGGCCTCCTTGCCGCGTGGCGCGCTGCAAACTGAGCGGTCAGCCCGTATTTTGGAATTTTTTCAGTTGGGGGAAGAGCGCCAACCCTCGATTTCCAAATTGAAACTCAGTTTAGATCAATATAGAGCTCTCCCCGATTATAGTGGAGTCGAAATGGCTTGGGCAGCTGAACTGGGGGGGGGACGTACCCCCGGGGTCGGTTTTGGAGGCATTGAAAAGGATTGGCCGGGTGGTGCAAGGGGTGCGTTGGAGAGAGATTCAATTCAAATGCGTGACTAGGGCTCACTTTTCACCTCGGCGGGCACTGCGAAGTCGCGTGGAGACAGATGGTGCTTGCCCACGTTGTTCAGAGTCTTTGGCGACTCTCTTACATATGTGGTGGGGCTGTCGGGGAATACGGGCCTACTGGGCGAGGATATGCAACTTCCTCAATACACTGCTTCAGCGAAGGCTCCGCTGGACTGGCTCGTTTGTAGTACTCGACCGGATGACGATCCCAGGACCTGTGAAAGCAGGTGAACGTTTGCTTATGCGAAAGGCCTGTTTGGTGGGTAAAGGGCCGATTCTCAGACTGTGGAGAGAACGCCAGCTGCCTACTTTTAGTGAATGGCGGAACAGCTTCCATCAGTTGATGCTAACAGAGCGCTGGTTGGCGCGGGGCAGTGCCAAGCGTTGGACAGTTTTTTTGTCAGTCTGGGAGCCTTATATTCAGCAACTTGGGGCTCACAGCCGTAATGAAACCCTCCAATTGGGGAGTTAAATGAGTTTGGCCACGGAGAGCGGTGATGGTGGTACAGACCAAACTGCTCTTTGATGATCAGCTTGGATTAGGATGCTGGAAGTGGAGTGAGGGATGGTTGGTGGGAGGGGGGGATGGGGGATGGGATAAAATGTAAATTAACCACCTATTATATTTCTTTATGTTGGCTCCCGGTGGGGATAAGAGTACACCCCCCCCCCCCCCCCCCGCGGAGACGTATGTTGATGTTTTGTTTTGACTTGTTGGTGGAATTAAATAAAGTTTAAAAAAATAAAAAATGGTTTGGACAAGTTCCTGGAGGAAAAGTCCATAAACCATTATTAAAGGGGACCCAGGAAATCCACTGCTTGTCTCAATACAAGCAGAGTGGAACCTGTGTCTTCTGGGGAAACTGCTAGGTACGTATGACCTAGATTGGCCACTGCTGGAAACAGGATACTGGGCTTGATGGACCTTGGTCTTACCCAGTATGGCATATCTTGTGTTCTTAATGTCCATTCTACTGCTAGAATAACCTTTACTCTCAGAGTAGCTGAGTCCCCTTTCCCTATCACAAAAAGAAAACATTTCACTCAGTTCAAGATCTGCATCTGCCTGCTTACCTCTCAGTGCTCATTTTGATTTAAAAAATGATGTGCCCGACAAGTTAAATGCACAGAAAGAAATTATGCACGCTTGAGAAAAAGTCATTTACAGAAAACCATAAAAATGCAGACTGGTAAATAGAAAAAAATGAAATGTGTGCTGCGGGCAGTGCTGAGTTATGTGCTATAGGCTTCCTCAGTCTGTTGGTTTGCTGTAATTGAGTAACTGCCAATCAGTCAGTCACTCTGTTTTCCACACTGCTTAATACCATAGTACAGACTATGTTTTTGCAAGAAGAAATAAACAAAGATATCATTGTTAGTGACAACATTAGAGAAGTTACTCATATAAGATCTACTGACAAATGAAATTGGGACTCTGAATAGATCAGCAGATTCATTTGGGGACTGATCAGCTTGTAGCTCAAATGAGACAATCAGAAAGGAAAAAATCTTTAACACATAAAAAAGCCTGCAAAGTACCCCTAAAAGATCAGGGTCGCCAAACCATGAGGCAAACTGTGCGCTTGCCTAAGGCAGCTTCTTCTGCTGAGGAGGGGGGGGGGGGGGGAGGAATGTCATGGGTAGCAAAGAGGAGCTAAAGTAAAGCAATGAATCCTGGCAGCCATACTAACCCAAAGAGTCATAGTGTGTACATTTACCTGCCTGAAAAATGGGCAATATGCACATTTACCTTTGTACGTGGCTTTTTGAAATCTCCCTCATTATGTATATATTTACAAAACAAAGTTTCATATTTAAGTGTGATGTCCAAATATGCATGTTTACAGGATTGTTCTGGGAGGGATGATGTTCAGATGATTACAATTGAGTTTAACAAGCAAAATCTTGGGAAGCGGCACAAGATTAAAGTTTCGCCTAGGGTGCCTAATACCCTTGGCACTAGCCCTGTAAAAGGTGCAGGAAAAGGGCGCTTCAAGAGTGAAAATGTTTTCAGTAAAACCAAGCTATTTTAGATTTCTCATAAAGTTTTTCAGAGATTCACTGTGCATGCATATCACTTCCTGCCTATTGCTGCATGGGGCTACCTCAGTCTAATACTATAGTGGTACTCGTTGGGGAGGTGGGAGGCCATGTTGGCTTGTATCATGCTATCCATGGAGAACACCTGATTACTGGAAAGTAACTTGTTTTTCTCTGAGAACAAGCAGGATAGCAAGTTCTCAAAACATGGGACTCCCTAGCTACCTGCTGCTTTCAATAGAAAAAGGGGAAAATAATCAACACACAGAGAGCTACAATAGACAGACCAACAATTTGTTTGGTGGCAACCAACCTTTTTCGTATTTTTCTCTTTTTTTTTAAGGCAGCCTGGAAATGAATAGAAAAGGGCATAAAGAGGTTAGAGTTAGAGTCCAATCCCTATAGAGATTTTGGAGGACAGGCTAACTAAACCTACTGGGAGTCTCTTTTAAGACAGCAAGTATGATATAAATGTATGGAATGAAGTCTATGTTGCAGCCTTGCAAATCTTCTACATGTAGGCTGATCTCAAGTAGTCTGCTGATACAGCCCTGGCTCTCACATGATCCTGCAGAGTCAAGCTTGCCTGGGCATAAGCAAAGGAAATGCAGTTTGCTTGCCAATTGGCTAAATGCATTTGTTAACAGAAGCCCCCAGCTTATTAGGGTAAAAAGAAACAAAAAAGGTAGGTAGACCTCCTAGGAACTTTAGTCTGCTCCAAGTAGAAAGCTAAGGCTCTCTTAAGTCAAATGTGTGCAATGCACTTTCATCTTTATAGGTGTGAGGTCTAGGGAAAAAAATGCTGCTAGGACTACTGACTGATTGAGGTGGAAGTCCAATACTACCTTAGGAAGGAACTTTGGATGAGTATGCAGAACCATCCTGTTGTAAAACTTAGTATAAGGTGGATCAGTTATTAAAGCTTAGAGCTCACCTTTTCTGCAGGTTGAAGTTACCACCACCAAAGCAAGACCTTTCAGTTCAAGTACATTAGTTGAAGGCATTCAGTGGCCCAAAAGCAGCTTTCATCACCAGGGTTAAAACAACTTTGAGATCCTATGACACTGTGGGAGGCTTTATGGTAGGCTTCAAAAGAAGTAAGCTCTGCAAAAATTGAACTACTAAAAATATAGATTTGCTTTCTACATGATGGTGACATATGGCTATTGCACTAAGGTGAATCCTAAAATCATTGGTCTTTAAACTAAACTCAGACAAATGTAGAAGGTATTTAAGCAGTTCCTGGAGTAACACTTACGTGTTTTTCTATATGTAACTAGTATGAGTTTTGAATCCCTACGCTACCCTTGCCATGTACATAGTTTCTTTATTTTTATATGTAACTGCTATCCTTGCAGAATTTGTTAAAATGTAAACCGCTGCTGATCACTGGAAGGAGCGGTATAAAAATGAGTTCAAATAAATAAAATAAACACTGTGTAAGTCCCACTGTATTTGTGCATTTGCCACTTGTTTTTCCTCATTTGCTGATCTAATTCTTTGAAGAGTTTTTTCTCTTGCTTTGCAAATTCTGTTGCTTCTTTTCTTGAGTGTGTTTGTGGATTCTCACTCATTCCTTCTAGTCGTTGGAACGCTTGTCCAAGTTTGATGATGGAGACAGATTTTGGACATTTACTTTCATATTTCAGCACTTTTTGTGTATTTGACTCCGATTTTGCTGTCAGGTAGGCCTGGAGGCCTATGATAGTAGCTCTGTAGGTGAAATCAATCTCTATGATGCCTAGACCTCCTTCAGCTCTAGGAATGTACAGTCTTGGCATACATTGCTTCTTGTAAATTACGTCATGGGCATGGAGGAGTTTTTTTGTTCGTATATCCAATTTTTCAGGATGTTTAAGAGGCCAGTCCACAATCCCAAGGTTGTATGAGAGCACAGGAATTGCCAGCTGATTGATGACTTGTATCTTATCCCGTGATATTAAAGTACATTTTAATAATGATTTGAATTTTCTGTAATATTCTTTATTGATCTTCTCTCTCAGTAATTTCTGCTTGTAATTCCTTCCTCTACTTCGAGATACTTATATACACCTTCCTGTTCAAGGTCCTTGATGTCACAGCCCTCAACCAGGGAGATGTTTTCCATTTTGCTCAGTTTTCCTCTAAAAAAAAAAAGTTGCCTTAGTACACTTATCAAGGTTAAAAGTCATCCTGATGTCATCAGAAAAACCTGTCAGCACACGGAGTTGCTCTGCTATGTTGGTCACTGGAACTGTAGAGCTTCAGATCATCTACAAATAGTAGGTGGCATGTTGCTTCTGGGTTGTTACTTTCTTTAGGATTCAGGCTAAGTCCGTATCCCAAAAAGCTGATGACAGCACTCATTGGATTAAGCGCCACACAAAACAGAAGTGGTGACAGAAGCTCCCTGAAATATTCTTCGCTGGATTTTAATGTTAGGAATGATGTATTGACCATCATCTCAAAAATAGTGTGGTTTGCTACATTTTCATAATGGACTAAATGTACTCTATCAAACTAGGATTTATTTTATAAATTTCAAGGCAATTTATTATCCAAGAATATTGGATGCTGTCATAAGAACATAAGAAATGCCATACTGGGTCAGACCGAGGTCCATCAAGCCCAGTATCCTGTTTCCAACAGTGGCCAATCTAGGTCATACGTACCTAGCAGTTTCCCCAAAAGACACAGGTTCTGCAGTGCTTGTACTAGGCCAAGCATTGATATCCTGGGTCCCTTTTTAATAGTGGTTTATGGACCTTTCCTCCAGGAACTTGTCCAAACCTTTTTTAAACCCAGCTATACTAACAGCCCTTACTACATCCTCCGGTAACAGATTCCAGAGTTTGATTACACGTTGAGTGAAGAAATATTTTCTCCTATTTGTCTTAAATTGTTTACCCTGTAGCTTCATTACATGTCCCCTAGTCCTTCTATATTCTGATAGCGTAAACAATTGATCCACGTTTATCCGTTCCACTCCATTCATTAATTTATACACCTCTATCATATCTCCCCTCAGCCGTCTCTTTTCTAGGTTAAAGAGCCCTAACCTTTTTAGCCTCTCTTCATAGGAGTAGCCTTCCATCCCCTTCACCAATTTGGTGGCTCTTCTCTGTACTTTTTCTAATAACTCTATGTCCTTTTTAAGATACGGTGACCAGACAAAAGCTGTCAAAAGCTTTCTTATAATCAATCCATGCTATACTGAGATTTCTGCCTTTCTTAGCACTGGTCATGATGGTGTTATTCGTCATTAAATGGTCCTTGGTTCCATATGATCCTCTCTTACTGCCCATTTGCTCTATTGCCATAATGTTATTGAACTCAATATCCTCCCATGAGAGATGGGCTGTTTCCATGTCCTGAGATTTTCTCACCATAGGAGGTATAACTGAGTTCCCCCCTGCTTGTTGATGCAATGCATCACAACTTGTTTGTAGCCTATATTAATATAATTGCTTGGCCAACTACTTTCTGAAAGTCTTCAGAGCATTCCAGATTGCCCTGAATTCCAACAAATTTATCTGATGAGGTTTCTTCTAGGCAAACCATAATCTCCAAGTGTGAAAATCAATCTACATAGGCTCCCCAATCCAGTTTGGACACATCTGTCACAAGTATGTTTTTGAAAGCTGAAATTTGGATGGAGATAACTCTTGCCAAAATGGAATGCACCACCCAACAGGTCAGAGAGTCCCATAAGGATGCAGTGACAGATATGCCATCTTGGAGTTTGTGAATGGCCTAAGTCCACTGTGTGTTCAAGGTCTATTGAGCTTGCCTCACTTTGAGACATGCATAGGGTGTTATGTGCACTTTTGAGGTCATGTGGCCTAATATCCTCTCCATCCCCTATGTTGATATCCACTGACTCTTCTGAATCTCTTCGGGGCAATTTCTCCAAATGGGTGAATTCTGCGCAAACCATGGCAGTACTGAATCTCACTTCTAAGCTAGGGCACGTAGAGTATGATCTCAGTCTCTCAAATTTACTGCTTATTCTCTGCATAGTACTTGCATCGTGCCAAAGAGAGCCTCCCTCTGGAGTTTGTAAGATGTTACATGTATGGGTAATTTATCAAGGCGTGCTTGGAAATTCCTCTTAATTAGGCCTGTGGCACCCAACACGATGGGAAATAACTCTGTATCTTTCTACCACATTTTCTTGGTCTCTGACTGTATTTCTTGGTACTTAAAGATTTTCTCCCTCTCAACATGATTCATAGAGTAGTCACTTGGAACCGACACCTCTATAATCATTGCTATTCTGGTGTTTTTCTCCTATATCACTATATCCGGCTTCCTCAAATCAGCATTTTATATGTTGGAGTGTAAATGTCCCAGATGATCATAACATCTTCATTCTCTGTAATTCTTTTCTTACACTATGGATACCAGAGTAATCATTTCCTGAGGAAGAAATACCTTTGCCTGAATAACATCTTGCAGAGTTCCTATGAATTCCAAATTTGTTGCTGAGCTGACGTGAGACTTGGAATAATTTATGACAAATCCTAATAACTCTATCACCTGGATGGTGGTGCATACAGATCTTGGAGATCCTTCCTGAGATGCACTTGTGACTAGCAAATCATTCAACTAAGGAAACACATGCACTCCAAGTCTGCATACGAGATATGATGCTGTTATGAAAAGATATTTCATAAAGATTTGTAGACTATGAAAGGACAAAGGGCAAAACTTGATACTGGAAGGGATGTTTTCCTATTACAAATCTAAGATACTTTCTATAACTGGGATGTATCTATATATGGGTATACACATTCTTTATGTCCAGAGAACATAGCCAGTCTCCTTTTGGAGGTAAAGAATGAGGGTGGTCAGGGAAACCACCCTAAACTTTCCCAGAACTAGATGCTTGTTTAGACCCCTAGGATTAGGAGGGGATGAAATCCTCCCATCTTCTTTGCAATCAGGAAATTCTTGGATTAGAATCCCTGAACTCTTTTCCCCTGGTGGAATGGAGATTCAACAGCACTGACGTTTAACAGAGAAGACAGCTCCTTGGCAAGTACTTCCTGATGCATAGAGCTTGACCAAGATGCTTTCAGGAGGCAATTAGCATAGAAAATGATAGCGGATAAAAACCATACAGCCTCTCCAACCTGCCCATGCATACTAAGTATTAAGTATTCAAATCCCTTTCTCTTCCTTAGAGATCCTCTTTCTGTGTCCCATGCTTCCTTGAATTCAGATACAGTCCTCATTGTCATCTCTGCTGGGAGGCTATTCCATGCATCCATCACCTTTTCTGTAAAGAAATAGTTTCTTAGATTATGCTGAGTCCATCATGTTCATCCTATCTTCCTTGTTCCAGAGCTTTCTTTCAATTGAAAGAGGCCTGCCTCCTATGCATTTATGCCAAGGAGGTATTTAAACATCTGCCATAGCTCTCTCTCCTGTCTGTGCCCATATGTTTTATGATGAAGATCACTGATCATTTTAGTGCACTGACTCCATTCTGTTTATATTTTTTTGAGGGTGTCGTCTCCAGAAGTGCACACAGTATGCCAAATAAGATATCATCAGAGATTTATACGGAGCTACTAACACCTTCTTTTTCCTGCCGTTTATTCCTCTCCCTATGCATCCACGCTTCCTTCTGGCTTTTCTATCTGTTTGGCTATCCTAAGATCACCAATATGCCCAAGGTCCCATTCTTTTTTTGTGCACAAAACTTCACCCCCTATGCTGTACTGCTTCCTCAGGTTTTTACAGCCAAAATGCATGGTCCTGTATTTTTTAGCATTATATCTCAGCTACCAAACTTCAGACCATTCTTCAAGCTTCACTAGACCTCTCTTCAATTTGGTGGAATTCAAATAGATGAATATGATATCCCAGCTGGATGATATTTAGCAGCCAATGATCAGAAATTGGCCAGCAATTTATGTAAAATCATAGCATCCCTCCAACTGGAAGGCTGACTGAAATATTGGTTTTCATAGATGCAGTCAAAACTCTACTAATTTTGACTGAGAAGGTGGTTTGGATTTTTGGGCTCTCTACTGTCCTGGATAAGAAAAAGATCCCTATCTTGTCTGGGAAGAAACAAAAGTGAAGAGGATACATACACATTTGAGAGTAAGAGAATCTCCCTTTGCTCTCCACTCTGGAACCTCTGGAGGAAGAGGAGACTAGTTTGGAAGTGTGCTTGGAGAGGGTTCTCAGGGTATCACTGTGCTGCTTGATAAGAGTTGCAGCTTTCTGAACCTTATCTTCAAAGAGATTGTCTTCATGTCATGGAAGTAAGCTTCTCTTTACATCATATCTCAGAAGTCTAAGGCCTGGAGGAATTGTGAAAATGAACAGGTAGAGAGGTATAATGGAAGAAGCTTATGCTTTTCTTGATATAGATCTCTAAATATGTGCTGATAAGATATACTTTGGTGACAATGACAGGCACTCATGTGTTCAACTTTTCACCTACTGCTTTAAATAAAATTAGACATAGGAACTGTGTAATTGTTCTAAAAGAGATAGAGAACATTGCTAACTAAAGCATAGATGTAAACATAGGCCATGAACTACAGGTTATCATAGATCATTGTATAATTAACCATATATTACTGCAGGCTCAGCATAATTTCTCTATCTCTTTTAGAACAATTACACAGTTTCTAATTCTGTAAAAGAATTCTAGTGACACCTTGTGTTATTTTATGTTTATGATTAACACTCAGTTACTTCCTCAAAAAATCATAATAAAAGCTGATCTCAGAGATAACATCTCTGAACCAATCAAAAGAAGAACTGTGCCTGTTCACAGACTTTCCGGTTGCTTCCCTGGGAGCTCACAGAAAAGAAACTTTGAATTGTATGCCTTTGTGTTTTTGTTTGCAACTCTCTTTCTTCACTGTTAGAAGGACATGGGTTTAAAGAATCAAGGAAACCTTGACTTTATTTTGAAGAAGTTTACAAGAATGAGAGTCTTCAAGCACCAATACCCAAAGAGGTAGCTCTTGATGTCATCTTGGAAATATCATAGGTCGTTTAGAATATGTATTTTCCACACTTCTTCCATTGTTCCAGTAGTGAATGTAGTTGCTCAGCTTTCTCTTGAAGAAGAGTGTCTGCAAACATCTTCATTTTGCGCACAATGTTCTGCAAGTGCATGCCCATGAAGAGCTGATAAGAAGCTATGTGAGAGGTAGCATAACATTCTGGAAGAATTTTCTCCCAAAAGACTCCAAAGTTCGAGCCACTCTCTCCATGGACAACAAAGATTGTGAATTGGATCTCTTGGTCCTTTTGAGAATGTATTTGACCACCATGGAATTGTGAACAAGTTGCTCCTTCTTGAATAAGAGAGTCTTCTGGATGCTCTACATTCAGTCAACCTTCTTATAGACAGATTGTACAGATAGGGGGGCTGGTTTTCCATGTTCTCATCTGCACATCCTTGAGGAATATGTCAAAGGGTACAATCACAGTTTCCTGGGATGCTTCAAGGAATTGGAGAATATTCATTGTTTCTGCCTTTGGTTCATCCTCAAACTTTAATGGCATGCCTTCCACCATTTCCCTGATAAAAAAAACTCAATAAAAGAGAATCCCTCTGATCTTGACGGACAAATGGTTAGCCAGCAGAATCCTCTTCTTCAGAGAATATCACTAAGTCACCTTCTGAATTCTAGGAGCATTAGGGTCTGACCCTGAAAAACACTCCAAGGGAGAAGTATGAGTCTCTGCCTGCATTGATCTTCATATATCAGTGTTAATGGGCCTTGAATGAAAGTGTTGAGTCAGCAAGGATCTCTGATGCCTTGGTGAAGTTTCCTCCCTGATGAACTGGATGATGACAATGGTGCTGTATACAATGAACCCAGGGCTTTCAAGATTTTAGTGCTGATGTCTGTGCTAGAGGCAGTGGATGAGTTTCAAGAACTAACTGGATCCTTCAATGCACTGACGTTGGTGATGTCAATGTTGCAGTGTCATATCGAGGAAAGAACTACTCCATCTGTTCATCAAATATTCTCATGAGATGTTCCTCAAAGGCTGCCATTTATAAAGCATAATGATCATAAGAGGAGTGGCAGAAGCTTGGTCTTGGGGCCTTGGAGGCTCTTTTGCCTTCCCCTTCTGTTATCAAGGACTGTAAGTGGCCCTTACAGCAGAGGCGCTTGGTGGCTCAATGCTCTCAACATTACATTTTGATGAGGTGTGATATTGATATACTCTGGCCTTCACCTAGTACAGTATTTGGCATGGGAGCCCTCAACATCAATGAAGATGAGAATGAATCTTTCCTCTTCTTCGGACGGGATTTAGAGGCTGGCTAATCCCAATGGCTTCTATTGATGCTTGATGTTGAGGATGACTGATTCAATCCCTAGGTCAATGCATCCCCAGCATCTGATACAGCTCCTAGACTCATGGAAACTGATGAATCTGATGCTGCTGCTGCTGATGGACTAGACTTATTGGAGCCAAAAATGTGTTCATGGTTGGGTCCCAGATAATGCAAGCACCAATTGTTAAGTATTCATTATGGATATTGTCTTACCACACTGGGTATAACTCTTAAATCGCAGGACAATTTTTCTAGTACATATCGCCCAAAAATAAAGCCACAGTGATATCAAAGGACTCAATTTTGAAAATGAACCCAGCAGGTGCACAAAAGGCCTACTTTTGAAGCCTGGATCAGGCAAATGTGAAAAAAATAAAGAAAACTTTTTAAATGACTACAAATCTACCTAAGACACTACTGGGAACTGCATGGCAGCAACAGATGATGAAAAACTTGAAAATTTAAAAAACCATGAAGTAGTAAAAAAAATATTGAAGTCTTGATGCAAGCTGTGGTGACGTGACCACTTTGCTCTATTGTAAGATGACAACTGAAGTGATGCCATACAACAGTGGCAGGCGGGAAGTAGTATGTATGTGCAGAGAACCTCTCAAAAGCTTCATGAGAGATCTCAACTTGGAGAGCTGTTGCATGCAGTCGGCTCTGTCTGTGACTCACCCATACTGTGAGGATCTCTTAGCCTGCTTGTTCTCATAGAAATCCCATATTTTCTATCAATTTGATCCACTATACTAACCTGTTGCCTCTTTATAACAGGGAACATCTGTGTATTTTTTTAAAACTCTGGACTCTACAGTAGCTGGTAAAGAACACAGAGCAAGTCCTCCATGTATGCATTAAGAGGTCATTTATAATGGCTTTTCCACATATAAATCCGATATTACACACAGAAAAGGCCTTTTATAAAAATTGCATAATTTATGTACATTGTTTTGAACACTACTGGAAAGGTGTGAGTAAACTACATGCAAATAAATAAACAAACATACATATGGATGCCTACAAGTACAAAATAAAAACTTTTTTTGAGTACATTCATAGCAAAACACCTGTGAGAAAGTCAGGTGGACCATTAGATGATAGAGTGGTAAAAGGAGCAGTAAGAAAGGACAAGGCCATAGCAGAGAAGCTAATTGAATTTTCTGCTTCAATCTTTACTGAAGATGATGTAGGAAACTTATCCATGCAGAAATGATATCTAAAGGTTATGTATCAGAGGAATTGAAACAAATCTCGGTAGAAAATAGCAAATAACCTGGACCGGATGGTATACGTTCCAGGGTGCTGAAAGAACTCAAACAGACCTATCATCAGAAATTTGTCAACTATCATTAAAATCATTTATAGTACCTGGAGATTGGAGACTGGCTAACGTAATGCCAATATTTAAAAAGTGTTCCAGGAGTGATCCAAAAAAACACAGACTGGTGAGCCTAATGTCAATGCTGTGCCAAATGGTAGAAACCATTATAAAGAACAAAATCATTGAACATATAGAGAGTCATGGTTAATGGGACAAAGCCAACATGGATTTTGCCAAAGGAAGTCTTGTCTTACTAATCTGTTATATTTTCTTGAATGTGTGAATGTACAGCAAAGGTGAGGCAGTTTATGTAGTGTATCTAGATTTTCAGAAAGCCTTTGAAAAAGTCCATTATGAGAGACTCTTGAGGAAATAAAAGATTCATGGGATAGGAGGCAGTGCACTATTATGGATTACGAACTAGTTAAAAGACAGAAATCAGAGAGTAGGGCTAAATGGCCAATTTCCTCAGTGGTGAAAACTAAATAGCGGAGCACTCCAGATATCTGTGCTGGGCCCACTGCTTTTTAACATATTCATAAATGACCTGGAAATGGGAACATTGAGGGAAGTGATCCAATTTGCACATGACATAAAATTATTCTAAATCGTTAAATCGCAAGAGGATTGTCAAAAATTGCAAGAGGGCCTTGATAAATTGGAAGATTGGGCGTCCAAATGGTAGGTGAAATTTTATGTGGACTACTGCAAAGAACAACCTAAATTATAGTTAAACAATGCAAGGTTCCACATTAGGAATCAACACTCAGGAAAAAGATCTAGGTGCCATAGTGGGTAACATCTTGAAACCCTCTGCTCAGTGTGCAGCAGCGGCCAAGAAAGCAAATAAAATGCTAGGAGTCAAAAGGAACAGAATGGAGAATAAAACCAAAGATATTAAAATACCTCTGTATTGCTCCATGTTGTGACTGCACTTTCAGTATTCTGTGCAGTTTTGGTCACCATATCTAAAAAAGGATATAGCGGAATTAGAAAAGGTACAGAGAAGAGCAACCAAAATGATAGAGGATAGAAGGAAATCCTTATGAGGAAAGGCTTAAAAAATTAGGATTCTTCAGCTTGGAAAAAAGATGGCTGAAGGAAGCTTTAAGAGGTCTATAAAATAATGAGTGGAGTGGAATGGGTAAATGTAGATTGGTTGTTTACTCCTTCAAAAAGTAGAAAGATAAGGGGACACACGATGAAGCTACAATAGCATACGTGAGACTAATCAGAGAAGTATTTTTTCATTCAACGTGTAAAAGCTGTTGGCATTTTGGGGTTTAAAAGAGGTTTGGACAAGTTCTTTGAGGAAAGGTCCATAAATCATTATTAAATTGCACTGAGGAAATCCACTGCTTACCCCTGGGAAAAGCAGCACGGAGTCTTTTATCTTTTGGGAATGTGACAGGCAGGCAGCACTTGCAAACTTGTTGAAGATCCTATCATGTAAGAGAGAAAATGACTAACTTACTTTTCAAGATCTTGTCCAAAAAAATTATGACTGACATTATTCATTGGCCCAGACAACTACACTGATTTTACATTATTTTGGCTTTCCAATGTAGTCATACAGCTACAAATGACTACTGCAAATGTATGCATCATTCAAGAAAATTCTCATGATTTCAAAGCCGAACAGAAAGAGAAATAAATAAAATGTAATATATCTGCTTTGAATGTTTTGAATCAAAATGTTAGATAGCTTGCAAGCATATAAAATATAAACAAATTTCTATTATTGTCTGAGGAGGAAGCATCTCTAACATGGGACAATGCCAAGGGTTCCAGTTCTGATTTGGATAAGCTTATAGCTAATTAAGTTAATTACAACAGAACATTTATGTGAGTCACAACAGGTTTCCTTTTACCAGGACCTCATAATTACTATTTTAGCAACAGAGGTTTTTTCCTACTCAACCATAGAGATTTTAATTAGATCACAGTCTATGCAGTAACTAAGGGAGTGTTCACTTCTTACACTAAAGCATTTTATAACAGTTTTAAAAAAAATGGGAAACAAACTGATTGGCTAATAAGCAAACAATGCTACTCATATAGCTCAGGACCTCCAAATACATAATAGACAAATGCTTTTCAGGTAATTTTATAGGGGGGGGGACACCGATTTAGGAGCTATTTTATAAAGACACAGAAAAGCCTATGGGGTAGATTCTGAGCAGCGTTTGGCAGATCTGGAAGTCCAGACCCACAAAATGCTGGGACGCCGATATAGCCAACAGAGCTCCCCACATGTATAGGCCACATGTGCATGGAGCTCTGTTCGTGGGTGGACCGGAGGTGGAAAGAGGGCAGGCAGTAGGCGGGAACCTGACTCTGGATATACAGGGCCGATTGTGAGGTTGGCCCTGTACGTCCGAGGTCGGCCAAATGCATGGGGACTTATTCCATCTTGAAAATGGAATAAGTCTCCATGGACGAAGGAAACTGAAAGATCCAGGACTACAAAGTGAGGCAAGGGGACGCGGGGGGGTACCCCATAGCCAGACCCTGGCTACGGCAGGCTCGATCAGGGGTTGGGCTGTGAGGAAAGCATTTTTTCGGGGTCTGCTAGGGATTGTGGCTCCTGCATGGTGCCTCAGCGCCATGGCATTGCGGTTCCATAAAGCAGCCTGGCTGGGATAGCCAGGTAAGTGTCGGGGCATCTGGGGTGCCTGAATCAGGGCACATCCTGGACACCCAGGCCATATGCCGTGATTCTGCTCCCATGGGGCCATCTAGCACCCAAGGGAGCAGAATCGGGTGCATCTCCAGGCCATCCGGACGGCCTGGGATGCACATCACTGAACTGGCCTCTATATCAACAGTGGAAATGCCCTGCAAATAATAATATGATTGGTAGCAAAAGCAGATCAATATATGCAACTTCATATGTTTATGTTATAATTTGTTTGTATGGAAAATATATGTGGGGAGTAGCAAGAGAGCCATTAAAATTAAACTACAAGAACACAGATCTCGGTTAAATACCAGGACAGCACCATTGGTGCAACACTGTTTAGAATATGGTCATGCATTTTGCCAGCTGAAATGGCGGATCATTGAGGTTATTCCCCCTTATTGAAGAGGTGGAAATAGGGATGCAAGTTGAACTATAAGAAACAATTTTGGATATACACATTGAAAGCAGTGCATCTGCAGGGTTTGAATTCTGAGGTGGAGTGGTATTCATTATTTTGAAGCAATGTTTATTGACAGTGATGTGAACACAGAGAAGGCTGCTAAAGTGACTATGCCTTAAAATGAAGTTGGGGAGACCTATCAGTCAAGGCTTTAAAAGAACATTGCGGCCATTTTGAAGGATAAGCCACTTGACATCCGGGTGTGGTAGAAATTTGGAGTGCAAAAGTTGCAGTAACAGAAGAATTCAACTGTCATCAACTAAGTAGATAAGAAAAGTTGTGTTTTAACCCTGATGTAGAACTTAAAAAGATACACACGTTCAAAACATGATGTTATATCTGTAGAGATGATATGTTGATACAAGATAAAAGAAATCTGGTATGTATTGTCAGACGGCTGCCTAGGGTGAGAACTTACACAATCTTGACGATGCATATATTCATATGATTCTTGCAAGGTATTGTGGGTATTGTAGTTCATTCACTCCCAAACACAGCTGATGACAATAATTTGAGTTGTGAAACCAAGTGGTAAGATCAATAAAATACTTCTTTTATTGATGGGGTTTAATTCACCCAGCACATGTATGCTTGATAGCACTATAAATGAGGTTACTTGCTTGCAGTGTTTAAATGGATAACAAAAAGTCACAAAGTAAACCAGAAAACAACCTTCAGCTTGTCAGGCAATTAGCTAATGTTTTCTTAGCAAATAATTACCAAATGCCAAGGCAAAAAGAAAAGAATAAACTTTGCTGGTTAGGTTAACTTCTGCTTATTTTCCATGCAGATCTCAGCAGTGATTCTCCCTTGCTCACACACACAATCAGGTGCAGCTTTAATTACTATCAATTGACCAGCTGTAAGCCTTTAGCTGGCTGGCTGCTACTGTGTGAGCCCAAATCCTGCTTTAAGAGCTGTTTGCAGTGGAAATAAAGAACAAAGTTAGGTTTCTTTGTGATGGCTGATGTGTTTGCTCAGAGAAAGCTAGTAATAGCATTTAGATAGAGAACAGTCCATATAAACTGTACTTTCATCTGCTGTATCAATCAGCATAGGGTCATTATCATACATTGGCACAGACGAGTCTTTCATTAAGGCACTATCATGAGAATGCTCATTCCCTTGCTGCCATTCTCTATTATAGATAGGGTCTGGATCAGTGTTCATACCTGAGCCTCTCCTGCTATCATTATTCCTCTCTGTATAGCCTGGCCAATATGTAATCCAATTCTGATGTCCAGCCTTCCAATCTTGATCCCTGGACACTGGATCTTCTCTCACATACCTTCTGGCCTTGGTCTGAAAGTCCCTTCCACATGCAGTCTTCTCTCTTCCAGGTAGCCACTGGTGATTCCTATCTCTGCCACTCCATTCCTCTGGCTGAATCCAGTCCAATGGACTCTGCTGGCTTTTGGAATACCTCCCAGTATGAGTACTGCCTTGGAATCTCCCAGACCTTCCAATGGCCTTTCTTCTCTTCCTTCCAGAGAGTTTCCTTCTCTCTCTATCTGCGTGGCTTTTGCTGAAGCTGTTCTTCCAACTGTTGCTGAAACTGTTTCCTGAAGAATAAGCTCTACTCTTATCCTGTTCTAATGTGTGCTGCTCCCTAACACAGCGCAGCTGTCTTGAATCAGGCCCTGCCCTTTGAGATGAGTGCTTAGGGATTACCTCATAGCTCTCTTGATTGCACACACATTTTCTCACTTCAGCCCCTCTCATGGCTGCTGGAAACCTGGTGCATTCTGGGACTGGTAGTCTTTTATGTGAAAAAGCGTAGTTACTCACCTGTAACAGGTGTTCTCCAGGAGCAGCAGGAATCAGTCCTCACTTATGGGTGACGTCGGCACCGACGGAGCCCTCGCGGAGCAATTTTCCCCAGCTTTCAAAGAAAGCCTTTGGGAATTGCAGCGCGCATGCGCGGTCCTCTTCCCGCCCAAGGGTGCCATCTTAGCCAGTCAGATGACATAGCTAAAAAAGACAGCATAAAAATTTGCAAAAATGTAAAGCAGACGATTGCAACTCCAAGGGGAGGAGGGAGGGTTGTGAGGACTGATTCCTGCTGCTCCTGGAGAACACCTGTTACAGGTGAGTAACTACGCTTTCTCCAGGACCAAGCAGGAAGTCAGTCCTCACTTATGGGACTCCCAAGCTCAAGGCTACCGGAGACCCTAAGCACAAAAAAGAGCTCCCTCTAGCTCAGCAGCACAGCAGGAAAGAATCTTCGCTGAATTATTACCCACCGGTAGCCCACATCCGGGATGGAGGGTAGGAGTTGCTCAGACCTCAAAGAGATTACGGAGGACTGCCTGTCCGAAAGCACTGTCCCTGCGGGACTCCCTCTCGAGACAGTAATGGACCGCAAAAGTCTGGCTCGAAGACCAAGTAGCGGCCCGGCAGATGTCTGCCAGCGGAACAGAGCGGATGTAAGCCACTGACGTGGCCTTTGCCCGAACGCAATGAGCCGTGACTCGACCTTCCAAGGAGAGTCCGGCTGCCCCATAAGCCCAAGTGATACAGTCCGCAACCCAGATGGACAGAGTACGCTTGGAGACCGGGAGCCCCAATTTATTGGGGTCAAAAGACACAAAAAGCTGAGCAGCTTTACGGTGCTCCCGCGTACGGTCAAGGTAGAAGTTCAAAGCCCTTCTACAGTCCAGGGTATGGAGGACCGTTTCAGCTCGGCTGGAGTGTGGTCTGGGAAAGAAGGTTGGAAGTACCACCTCCTGATTGATATGAAAAGGGGAGACCACTTTTGGAAGAAATTTTGGGTGAGTCCGTAGGACTACCCTATTTTTGTAGAACCGAGTGTAAGGGGGATCAGACACGAGGGCCTGCAATTCACTTACGCGTCTAGCGGAAGTGAGGGCTATCAAGAACAGTGTTTTCCAAGAAAGAAAATGGAGAGAACAGGTAGCCATAGGTTCAAAAGGCGGACAGGTGATCCGCTGTAAAACCACATTCAGGTCCCAGTCAGGCGGTGGCGGGCGCAGAGGTGGTTTAAGTAGAAGGAGACCTCTGAGAAACCTCGCTACGAGAGGGTCGTTGGAGAGAGGTCTGCCGTCCACCGGCACATGATGTGCTGAAAGAGCACTGAGGTGAACCTTGACGGAGTTGGACTTAAGTCCCAGATTAGAGAGGTAAAGCAAGTACTGCAAGACCACCGACACCGGGCAGGAGAAGGGATCCTGAGACTGTCGGGTACACCAAACGGAAAACCGACGCCATTTAAGGGCGTAGCATTTGCGGGTAGAAGGTCGTCGCGAAGCTAGGACGACTTCCTCCACCTCTGCCGGCAGGAGAAGGGGAGCGAGGACTACCCTCTCAGCAGCCAGGCCATGAGGTTGAGAGACCTGAGGTTGGGGTGTAGCAGAGACCCCTGATCCTGAGTGAGGAGATCCGGTTGTAACCCCAGAGGGAATGGATCCTCCACCGCTAATTGCAGCAGGAGCGGAAACCACGGCTGTCTGGGCCAGAGAGGGGCCACCAGGATCATGAAGGCTTTGTCTCGGAGAACCTTGAAAAGAGTCCGAGAGACTAGCGGGATGGGAGGGAAAGCGTACAGAAGGCTCCCCGACCATGATAGTAGAAAAGCGTCCGCCGCAACCCGAAGGGGGTGTGGCTGACGAGAGCAGAAGCGAGGAAGTTGCCGGTTGTGAGGACTGGCAAAAAGATCCACCGTGGGGAGGCCCCACTTTAGGAAGAGCTTCTGAACTACCAAGGGATCCAGACGCCACTCGTGCGGCTGGAGGATCCTGCTGAGTTTGTCCGCCAGGTAATTCTCTTGGCCTGGGAGATAAACTGCCTTGAGGAGAATGCCGTGACTGACGGCCCAAGAGCAGAGCCTCTGTGCCTCCCGGCAGAGGAGGAAGGAGCCCGTGCCCCCCTGCTTGTTCACGTAGAACATGGCAACTTGATTGTCCGTCTGGAGAAGGACGGACTGGTGAGAAGTCAGGTGGGAGAAGGCCTTGAGAGCCAGGCGGATCGCCCTGAGCTCCAGGAAGTTGATCTGCTGAGCAGACTCCCACGTGGTCCAGAGGCCCTGAGTACGTGCCCCTTGGCAATGTGCTCCCCAGCCCAGGAGGGATGCATCTGTGGTCAGCACCCGGGCCGGCTGAGGTGACTGGAAAGGCATTCCGAATATCAGGTTCGGCTGCTGAAGCCACCACCGGAGAGACGAGATCAGCGGCTCGGAGACGCGCACTAGGTCTGCTAGGCCGCCAGTGGCTTGTCGCCACTGCTGGCGGAGACACCATTGAGCAGGCCGCATATTCAGGCGGGCATTGGGGGTCACATGGACGGTGGAAGCCATATGGCCGAGTAGTCTCAGGAAGCGCCTGGCGGAGACCAGGGGCTGGCTGCGAAAATGGTCGGCTAGGTCCATGAGCCGTTGAGCCCTGTCGAGCGGTAGGTACGCTCGTGCCTGAGGAGTGTGCAGCCTTGCGCCGATGAACTCGAGATCCTGTGAGGGGAGCAAAGTGGACTTTGCGAAGTTTATAACAAAGCCCAAGTACTGCAGAAGAGTCACCGTGCGGCGTGTGGCGTTGGTGACCTCCGGAGCGGACGCTGCTCTGATGAGCCAGTCGTCGAGGTACGGAAAGACATATAGGCCGTGAAACCGGAGATGGGCCGCCACCACCGCGAGACATTTTGTGAAGACCCGCGGTGCGGAGGACAGGCCAAAGGGCAGTACTCTGTACTGGTAATGATTTCCTGCCACCACAAACCTTAGGTATTGGCGGTGGCTTGGGTGGATGAGGATGTGCGTGTAGGCATCCTTTAGATCCAAGGAGCATAGCCAATCTCCCTGCTGGAGGTAGGGCAGAAGGATTCCAAGGGTAAGCATTTTGAACTTCTCCCGCACAAGGAACTTGTTGAGGTTGCGCAAGTCCAGGATGGGTCTGAGGCCTCCTGTTCTCTTTGGTATTAGAAAATACCTGGAATAAAAGCCTCGACCTTTCAGGTGGTGGGGCACCGGTTCCACCGCCTGTTCCTGTAGAAGACCTGCTAACTCCTGAAGGAGTAATTCCCTGTGCAGAGGGGGTCGTGGAGGTTCTCCCGGAAAATAGGAGGGAGGGACCTGGTGGAAGTGGAGAAGATAGCCTTCTCGCACGACTTGAAGCACCCAGGCATCTGAGGTGATGCTGGACCACCTGTGGGCGAAGTGAACCAGCCGGCCTCCGGTGCTGGGAGGAACCAGCGGGGGGGGAGAGGCTATGCTTAAGGAGTCAAAAACCCCCACCCTGCGGAGCAGGGGCTGGTGGTGCAGGCTTGGGGGCTTGCTGCCTACGGGACCCGTTACCCCGTCCCTTGGCCTGCTGGCCCTGTTGGGGAGCTGCAGGGGCCTGATAGTGGGGGTACTGTTTGTAGGCAGCCGCCTTCCTCGGGTAAAAGGACTTCTTTCCCGAGCCCTTCTTTTTCTGGGAAGGGGCGGAGGTCTTCCTAGAAAGCCTAGTCCTGGTGAGAGTCTCCGTCTCAATTTGAGCAGCCTTATCAGCCATGGGCTTGCCAAAGAGGTTTTCGCCTCGGCAAGGGACATCGACCAACTTGTCCTGCACCCAGGGCTCAAGGTCAGACGACTGAAGCCAAGCCTTTCGGCGGGCACCGATGCCGGCTGCGGCCACTCGGGCCGATGCTTCAAAGCCATCATAGGCTGCTCGGGACATGAATTTTGAGCATTCCCGAATGCCAGTGGACAAGGCCAGGAACCTCCGCAAGGGTTCCTCGGACAAACCAGCGGAGAAGCCGGCTAGCTCTTTAGCCAGGTCTCGGAGATACATGCCCATGTATAGCTGGTAGGTCTGGACACGACATGCGAGCATAGAGCCCTGGAAACACTTCTTACCAAGGCCATCCAGGTTACGGGCCTCCCTGCCAGGAGGCACCGAGGAGTGCATCTTCTGGCTCTTAAGACGATGCATGGCCGATTCCTCTACCATGGAATGGTGTGGTAGCTGTGCTTTTTGGAAGCCAGGGCTCTTGCGGACTCGATAGATAGAATCGACCCGCTTGCTCAGGACCGGCGAGGTGGCCGGACTCTCCCACATGCGGAAGAGTAGTCGTTCCAGCATGGGAGGAACCGGTACAGTAAAGTGTTCCCTGGCGGGAGAGTCATACTGGAGGGCGTCGAGCTCTTCGGCTCGAGGCTCCTCCTCGGGGTCCGCAGGGAAGGCCAAAGCCTTGGCCATATCCCTGACGAAGTCCGAGAACCGGGCATCCTCCGGGGGGGACTGCTTCCGAGGTTCGGACTCAGGTGAGTCCGAGGGGACACACCGAGTCCGAAAAGAATCAGGCGACTCTTCCTCTTCAGACTCCCAGACCGACTCCGACGAGGACTCGGTGGGGTCGGCCCGGGCAGGGCGCGGCGCCTGCCGCCCCGACGCCGAGGGAGTCGGCGTCGGGGACCTCGGTCCCGAACGGGAGGCCGAGGGTGACCTCGACCGAGGATCGACTCGAGTTCGCATCGACTCGAGGATCGGCTCGGTCTCCGGGGTCGACTTAGACGTCGACGTCCCGGCGGTCGGGGCAGCGGCGCCAGCGAAGCCAGCGAGCAGTGCCCGCTGCTGGTCCATGAAGGCAGACAGTCTGCTCTCCAAGGCCGTCAACCTGAGTCCGAGCTCAGGTGACCCAGCAGCCCCCGACTCAGGCCCCGACGGCGTCGGGCCCGACGTCGGCTGTCGCGGAGGCGAGTCCAGAAGGACCACAGGACTTACCCGAGCAGGCAGCTCCGACTCCAGGCGAGGTCGCTTCGTGAGGTGCTCCTTCTCCAAGGACCCGGGGCGGCTATCGGGGCTAAGCGACCTGGCCCTCGCGGAGCCAGGAGCGTCCACCGACGCCGCCCTCGCGGGTTTCACCTTCCGTCGATGGTCCCCGGAGGGAGAACCCCTGTCGGAGGAACTCCGGCGACGGTCCGAGCTGGAACCCCTGGACGCGGAGGCCTCCGACGAGGTCCGGGTACGGCTGGGGTCAGCGAAGATTCTATCCCGCTGATGCCGCCGACTTCTCAACGCTTTGGAGGAAAGTTTGCCACAAGGCCCACAGATCATTTCTTCATGATCCGGGCCCAGGCAGCGGAGGCAATTGTCGTGTGTGTCAGTTAGTGACATATTTCGGTCACACTGACCACACCGCTTGAAACCACTGGCAGCCATCGGGGGAAAAAGGGCCCCGGCGAGGTCAAAGGACCGGGCTGCCAGGGAAAAACCGAAACGAAAACTGACTAAGTCAGAAAAATCGAAAAAGAAGAAGAGGACTCGTGACCGGCGTCGCGAGTCCGGGCGGGAAAAAGACCGGCGTCGAACCGAAGGAAAAAAGAGTAATTATGAAGAAAAATCAACTTTTTCGCGGGGACACGACGGGTACGTCTGTAGGGCTCCGCGGAAAAAAGAAGACTGGCTAAGATGGCACCCTTGGGCGGGAAGAGGACCGCGCATGCGCGCTGCAATTCCCAAAGGCTTTCTTTGAAAGCTGGGGAAAATTGCTCCGCGAGGGCTCCGTCGGCGCCGACGTCACCCATAAGTGAGGACTGACTTCCTGCTTGGTCCTGGAGAACTCTGTTTTCTCACTTCTACCAGAACTGACAGGTTGCTTGTTCAGAGTCACATCATCTTTTCTATAGCTCCTACCTGAGCTATGATAAGCTTCCTTATCACATACCCCCCTGCTTAAGTTATTACGGACTGGTTTTACTGGTGAAACTTCTTCTCTACAGTCCGTAATACGGGAAAGTGCATCCGCATTCTTGTGTAACTTCCCGGCACGATGTTCAACCTGAAAATCAAACGCCTGTAAGGCCATGTACCAGCGTGTCAACCTGGCATTGTGGTTCTTCATTTGCTGCAACCACTTAAGTAGGGCATGGTCCGTGACCAACTGGAACTTTCTCCCTGTAAGGTAAAACCTTAACGCCTCCACTGACCACTTGATAGCCAAACACTCTTTTTCTATCGTGGAATACTTTTGTTCAGCCAGTGACAACTTCCTGCTCAGGTACATCACAGGATGCTCCTCCCCATCATGGCACTGGGATAGGACTGCTCCTAGCCCTACATCCGATGCATCGGTTTGAACCAGAAAAGATTTCTTGAAGTCTACTCCTTTCAGTACCGGTCCTGTACACAATTTTTCTTTTAATACTGAAAACGCTTTTTCAGCTTCTGGTGTCCACTTTATCTGGTTTGGACAATTCTTTCGCAGCATATCCGTGAAAATGGCACTTTTCTCTGCGAATTGCGGTATAAACCGGCGGTAGTATCCAATAAGTCCTAAGAAACTTCTTAGTTGTTTCTTGGTTGTTGGAGGAGGAAAATTCCTGATGCTATCTATTTTGCTTAATAGAGGTTTAATTTTTCCTCTTCCCACTAGGTGGCCTAGGTATTTTACCTCCCTATTTGCAAAGGCACACTTCTTCGGGTTTAAAGTGATTCCCGCTTGCTTCATAGAGCACAAGACTGCCCTGATCCTCTTCAAATGCTCCGCCCAGGTGTTACTATGGATTATGACATCATCCATGTATGCAAAAGCATAACTTTGGTGGGGTCGAAGTACCTGATCCACTAACCTTTGGCAGGTAGCCGCTGCTCCATGCAGTCCGAAAGGCATCCTCTTGAACTGGAAAAGGCCAACGGGGGTGCTGAACGCAGTTTTCGGCTTCGACTCCCTGGTGAGCGGGATTTGCCAATATCCTTTTGTCATATCAAGGGTGGTTAAGTATTGAGCCTGTCCCAGCTGGTCTAGCAGCTCCTCAATTCTTGGCATTGGATATGCATCAAAAACTGATATGGCGTTTACCTGCCGGAAGTCAATACAAAATCTTAAGGATCCATCAGGCTTCGGCACCAGGACTATGGGGCTATTCCAGGGACTCTTTGACTCCTCTATTACCCCCATGTCCAACATCTCCTGGACTTGTGCCACTACCTCCTGTCTTTTGGCTTCAGGCAAGCGGTATGGCCTTTGACGAACCAATTTCCCAGGTGGAGTTATTATTTCATGGGCCACCAAATGGGTCTCCCCAGGTATGGGTGTCAACACATCTGGGAATTCCTTAAGCAACTTCCTAATTTCTTCCTGTTGTACCATTGTCAGGTCCTCACTTATTTGGGGCTCTGATTTTTCTTTACAATCAGATACCTGGGGTCCCAAATCTTCCTCTTCACTCACCTCCCTCTCTCGGGCACAGGTGGCAGCTAAGCTTTTGACCCCTTTGACATCAGTAGAACCAAAGCCTTTGGCTCCACGTTCAGAATTCTCTAGGGATGTGACCTCCTCCACAGGTGGAAAACCCAGCCTCTCACAAATCAATTGGGCAATTTTGTCTCCTGTCTTCACATGATACTCATTCTGTCCAAAGTTAAACAACAGAACTTTAATATTGCCCCTGTAATCGGGATCAATTACTCCCGCACCCACATCGATGAAATATTTAAGGGCTAATCCGGACCTTGGGGCTACTCTCCCATAACATCCAATTGGTATTTCCACTTGGAGACCGGTGTCAACCAGGGCTCTCCCTTGGCTAGGTACAATCACATTTTCTATGCTGCACAGGTCAAACCCAGCAGACTGAGGGGTTGCCCGCCTAGGAGCTTGGGCCTTCTCAGAGACCTTATGGTACTTTAGGACGAATATCTGCTTTGGGGTAGCTTGGTCTTCTGGACGCTTAACCATCTTTTTAGCTGGGGTCTGAGGACTTCCAAATAAAGGCCCGGGAGCTACTACCATTAAACCTTCTCCCTCCTTTTTTCCTAGTCCTTCCACTAGACCCTGCTTAAATCTTGGCCAGTCTCTTCCTAGAACCAAATCAAAGGGTAGCCTAGGCACCACTGCTAATAGGACTTCCTCTTGTTTCCCTAGGCACTTAACCTTTAGCCTATAGGTGGGATATGATGATGCAGCACCATGAATGCATCTGATATGAACTTGGCTTTCAGGGGTTCTAGGCACAAATCTTTCTTGGGCCTCTATCCTCTTCCAAAGCCTTTTTGACATCATACTCTGGTCTGCCCCAGAGTCCAATAATGCATTTGTGGTAATTCCTTGCACATCAACCATCAAAAGAAATCCTTCCTTGGGCTGTTTTAAATCCAGACCCATTAAACTAGTGTGTGTCTGGCATCTCTTCTCTAAGTGTCCCACTTTTCCACACTTGAAACATTTCCTTCTATTCCACTGTGTCATCTGGTTTGATACAGTACATTCATTTTCAGAAACATTCTTAATTATTCTCTTTTCTGATACAGCACATCTAGCCTCAGCATCCATCTTTAGAGGGCCACCCATTCTATGGCAAGCCTGCGTGGCTTCCAAGAATCTCTCTGCTAGCATGGTTGCCTCTCCAAGATTTTGGCAATTTTGCTGTATAAGAAAAACATTCAAATCTTTAGGTACCCCAAGCATAAATTGTTCCAGCATTATAATATCTAATAACATTTCTACTGTCTTTTGCTCAGGCTCCAACCATTTTACAGCTAAACTTCTGATTCTCTGACTCAGAGCCCTGGGTGTCTCACCCACTTTCAATGTAACAGCTCTAAACATTCGCCTATACTCTGAAATAGACAACCCTAGGCGATCTCGAATAGCTGCCTTTACATCCTTATAAATCAAAGCCTGGGCTGCTGGCATTGCTCTGTAAGCTGCTAGTGCCTCACCAGTTAATGAGGCTGCCAGCCTTACTGCCCACTGGGTCTCTGGCCATGCTAAAGCCTGTGCCACTCTTTCAAAAGACTCTAGAAAATCATCAACATTATCTTCTGGAGTTAATTTCCCAAAATTAAATGCCCCAATCCCTTGATTGAGTCCCACAGTGTCCACATGTGGTGCACCAGTACTAACTGCTGGTCTTGCATCTGTTCCACTTTGGCTCTGCAGCTGAACTAGAGCTTGCACCAGATCAAGCACTGGTTTCTGCTGTTCCATTAAGGCCTTCATAGCAGTGTCCTGGGCCTGCTGTGACAGCTCCTGCTGCTTGCAAAATTGGGCTGCCATCCACTGAGCCATCTCCCTCGGATCCATCTTGACCCCTGCAAGGAAAAAAAAAAAGAAAAACCCAAGAGCAGCACCTTCCAACCAGGTGTGTTTTTTTTTTTTTTTTTAACTTTTTTTTTTTTTTTCAATTACCCCCTGTGCTTACACACATCCACCACTAGACATGCCCAGGTACATATTACCTTGTCTCAGTGATGAATCCAGCTTTGCACAGGGTCTTTTCCTCTGGGACAGCTTCCTGGAACAACCACTTTTCCTCCAAAGTGCAGACGAGGGAAAAAATCTTCTTACAGCTTTAAACTTGACTTTTATTTGTAATCCACAACAAGTAAATCCTCTTGGTGCAAGAGCAATCCGAAAAACTACGCCATTTGTCAGACGGCTGCCTAGGGTGAGAACTTACACAATCTTGACGATGCATATATTCATATGATTCTTGCAAGGTATTGTGGGTATTGTAGTTCATTCACTCCCAAACACAGCTGATGACAATAATTTGAGTTGTGAAACCAAGTGGTAAGATCAATAAAATACTTCTTTTATTGATGGGGTTTAATTCACCCAGCACATGTATGCTTGATAGCACTATAAATGAGGTTACTTGCTTGCAGTGTTTAAATGGATAACAAAAAGTCACAAAGTAAACCAGAAAACAACCTTCAGCTTGTCAGGCAATTAGCTAATGTTTTCTTAGCAAATAATTACCAAATACCAAGGCACAAAGAAAAGAATAAACTTTGCTGGTTAGGTTAACTTCTGCTTATTTTCCATGCAGATCTCAGCAGTGATTCTCCCTTGCTCACACACACAATCAGGTGCAGCTTTAATTACTATCAATTGACCAGCTGTAAGCCTTTAGCTGGCTGGCTGCTACTGTGTGAGCCCAAATCCTGCTTTAAGAGCTGTTTGCAGTGGAAATAAAGAACAAAGTTAGGTTTCTTTGTGATGGCTGATGTGTTTGCTCAGAGAAAGCTAGTAATAGCATTTAGATAGAGAACAGTCCATATAAACTGTACTTTCATCTGCTGTATCAATCAGCATAGGGTCATTATCATACATTGGCACAGACGAGTCTTTCATTAAGGCACTATCATGAGAATGCTCATTCCCTTGCTGCCATTCTCTATTATAGATAGGGTCTGGATCAGTGTTCATACCTGAGCCTCTCCTGCTATCATTATTCCTCTCTGTATAGCCTGGCCAATATGTAATCCAATTCTGATGTCCAGCCTTCCAATCTTGATCCCTGGACACTGGATCTTCTCTCACATACCTTCTGGCCTTGGTCTGAAAGTCCCTTCCACATGCAGTCTTCTCTCTTCCAGGTAGCCACTGGTGATTCCTATCTCTGCCACTCCATTCCTCTGGCTGAATCCAGTCCAATGGACTCTGCTGGCTTTTGGAATACCTCCCAGTATGAGTACTGCCTTGGAATCTCCCAGACCTTCCAATGGCCTTTCTTCTCTTCCTTCCAGAGAGTTTCCTTCTCTCTCTATCTGCGTGGCTTTTGCTGAAGCTGTTCTTCCAACTGTTGCTGAAACTGTTTCCTGAAGAATAAGCTCTACTCTTATCCTGTTCTAATGTGTGCTGCTCCCTAACACAGCGCAGCTGTCTTGAATCAGGCCCTGCCCTTTGAGATGAGTGCTTAGGGATTACCTCATAGCTCTCTTGATTGCACACACATTTTCTCACTTCAGCCCCTCTCATGGCTGCTGGAAACCTGGTGCATTCTGGGACTGGTAGTCTTTTATGTGAAAACTCTGTTTTCTCACTTCTACCAGAACTGACAGGTTGCTTGTTCAGAGTCACATCATCTTTTCTATAGCTCCTACCTGAGCTATGATAAGCTTCCTTATCACAGTATATGTTGTCTATAAGCGAAGAAAAGAAGACAATAGCGCAACATTTTAGATGAAAATAAAAGGACTATTTTTTTTTTTTTTTATAAAATCATTTTTATTGAAACAAGGTATCCAGCAAACAAGGAACAGTCTATAAAGCCCATCATATACATGGAACACAGAGCATGTGTGGTTACCCGGGCAGGGTTGTGTCTTATCCTCCGCCCGGGAGAGACAGCCAGAATATAACATATCCATCAACACTACTGTCATTTTTCCCCAATATAGGCTCCCCCCCACCCCCCCCCCAACCCTCCCCACCCCCCTTGGCAGCCCTGCCCCTGTACCTCCCCTAATCCCCTTATCTCAATGCCCTCCATTCCCACCTGTTTAGGTCAATTATACTCCTATCTAATAGTGCGCTTGGAGCACTGCATTGCGAGTAATAGGCTGTAAGGTCTGGATATAAGGTTCCCAGGTCAGCAAGAAAGATGTCCAGCGTTTAACCCTTCCTCTCGCCCCCTGCCTCTCGAACAGCATCAACTGATGAAAACTGTTACGCCATTCCCAGTAGGAGGGGGGTGTAGGCTCCCGCCAACTACGAAGTAGAGGGCCCTTCCCCACCAAGCAGGCTTTCCTAAGTAAGAGACGCTCCCATCTACCTTTCGGGTGGAGTGGTCCAAGTTGATCTAGCACCACAACAGATCCCGTCCAGTTCACCCGCTGATGGAGCACTCCGCTCATGTAATTCCGAATCTGCATCCAGTATCTGCGTATTTTCGCACAACCCCACCACATATGGCCCAGGTCAGCCAGTTCGGCATGACATTTCGGGCAGCTCCCATCCAGCGTGAGATGACTGCGCAGAGCTCGTCTCGGGGAAAAATGGGCACGTAATATACATTTAATCTGGATCTCTCTCCAACGGGCCCCCTCTACCAACTCCCCAACATGGCTCAATGCCTCATAGATAGCACCGGGTACCACCTCTACCCCCAACTCTCTGGCCCACGCTCTCTCCTCCCCGGTATAGTCTATCGGCGGCGTCCACCTCTCAATACGTCACTTCAACCCCGCTATGGACGGCCCAGAGTCCGCCCCAAGGTCGAAAAACTCGAGTATCTGTGCTGCCCGTTCAACCACCAGCCCAGTCCGGGGGAGCGATGCAACATAATGGGAGACCTGGGCATAGGCGAAAAAGTGTCGGGGGCTTAGTTCGTACTCTCTACATAGGGCCGGAAAGGGTTTACACCTCCCCTCTCGATCCACAACATGACCTAAATTCCGAATCCCCTTCTGTACCCAAACCCGAAGGGAGGGCGTGTCCGTTCCTGGGGTAAAATGAACGTTCCCCTGCAGCGGTAACCAACTGGAAACCTGCGAAGACTTCCCCCACCATTTGTTTAGTTGTTGCCAGGCACCCCGCGCTGGCCGTATCAACACACTCTGATTTACCCATCCTGGTAAGTCGGAACTCGCCATGTGTAGAACTGCCAATAAGGCCTCTGGGGCCACCAAGGCCTCCTCTAACGCCCGTGGGGTATAGTCGTCTGTCTCTCCCAGCCAATCCCGAAGATGCCGTGCCTGACAGGCCAGGGCATAGAGCTGTAAATCAGGGATGCCGATTCCCCCGTCCCTCCACCTCCTCCGTAAGCGACAGAGGGGGATACGAGCCCGCGCCCCTTTCCACAAAAAGCCCCGAAAGAGACGTTCGAGCTCTAGTAGATCGTGTTTCTGCGGCCACACGGGAAGCATTTGTAACCAATAAAGGATACGTGGAAATATTACCATATGCAGGGCCGCCGCTCTACCTAGCAAGGACAAGGGAAGAGGGGCCCACGCCTGCAATTGTACTCGGGTCTTAGACACGATCCGAGTCACGTTCGCCCGATACAATTGCTTAGGGTCTTTAGTCAAAGAGATACCCAGGTAAGTGAAAGAGTTCCCTGCCCACCGAAGGGGAAAGGAGTCTCCCCAAGCCACACGGAGCGTACCCCCCACGTCTAGCGCCTCAGACTTGCCCATATTAATGCGGAGGCCCGCAAAACTTCCAAAACAAGAGAACTCCTCCAAGAGCCTCGGAAGGGAGGTCTGCGGGGTCGCCAAATGAACCAACATATCATCGGCAAAGGCCGCTATTTTGAACCCATAGGGTCCCACGTGTACCCCTGCGATCCCAGCCGATGCCTCAATCTTCCGTACCAGGGGATCTAAAGACAGGACAAAAAGTAAAGGGGAGAGTGGGCATCCCTGCCGGGTGCCCCTTTCCAAACCGAAGGCCTCTGACAGGAACCCATTACAATAGACACTCGCCGTAGGCCGAGCATAGAGCAGCTCCACCATCCCGCAAAAGGACTCCCCAAGTCCATATTTCGGTAAAAGAGACTTCAAATACTGCCAACCCACCCGGTCAAAGGCTTTCTCAGCATCGAAGCTGACCAAAAGCGAGGGTATACCATGTCGATGGACCCACTCCAGGGATGCCAAAATTCTCCGTAGGTTCCGCACCGCAAACCGGCCTTTCACAAAGCCCACTTGGGACTCATGCACTAAGTCTCCCAGAACCCCGGCTAATCGCGACGCTAGAACTTTGGCGAAGATCTTCAGATCAAAGTTAAGCAGTGAGATAGGTCGGTAGGACTCTGCATACGTACTATCTTTGCCGGGTTTGGGGAACAAAATAATATGTGCATGGTTCCCCCCCCACGTAAACGTCCCCTGTGCCACCCGTTGGTGATAAACCTCCACCAGCAGTGGCGGTACCCAATCCCTTAGCAGCTTATAAAACTCGGCCCCTAGCCCATCTGGCCCTGGTGCCCGATAGCAGCTCGCCTGCTGAACCACCAGCGAAACTTCCTCCGCCGTAACCGGTGCTTCCAAACACGCTCGCTGTTTGTCATCGAGGCGTGGCAGCTGCACTTCTCTCAAATACTCTTCCATAGCGGTATCCGGGTCAGCCTCCCGCGAATACAGCTTCTGATAAAACTGGCGAAAGATTTGGGTGATTTCCCGGGTCCCTGACTGCAAGCTACCCTGCACGTCGCGCAGGGCCACCACAGTTCGAGCCCCCCCCCTACCCCGTAGACACCTCGCCAGTAGTTTCCCAGATTTGTCCCCAAAGCGGTAGAATTGATACTTATAATACATAAAGGTTTTCTTGGCCCGTTGGTGAAGTAGTTCGTTAAGAGCTAATTGGGATTCCCATAGCGCCTTCTTATTTACCGCCGATGGGTTACCAGCCTGTCGACGTCGATCGCGGCAGACCTGTGCTTCAAGGCGAATAATCTGTTTTGCTATTATCTTTCGTTTACGGGTCATATAGCCTATTATGTCGCCCCGTAAAACCGCTTTGGCCGTTTCCCAGAATAACTCCGGGTTCCTACGATGTTGTTCATTGTGAACGGCAAATTCCTGCCATTTCTGTCTAAGGAATGAAGAGAAATCCGCATCACGGTAGAGCTCGACCGGGAACCGCCAGATACGAGACGGCGGGGTAGCATCACTCCACCCTAAATCCACCCATATTATAGCATGGTCAGAAATTTCAAAGGCTCCAATCTGCGCATCCTTTACATAAGCAAAATGTTTTTCGGAAAGTAACACGTAATCAATACGGGCACTTGTGCCATGCGCTCTGGATTGGTGGGTAAAATCCCGCTCCCCCGGGTGTAGGAGTCGCCAGGGATCCGTCAATTGTAACCGCCGCCGTAGGTGTTGCAAGGCCTTAGTGCCCTGCCTGCGCGTCCTCTGATCCCCGTCCCCGGATACATCCAAGGCAGGATCCAAGACACCATTGAGGTCACCGGCCAAAATCAATGGGGCATCTGGCATCTGCTCTACCCGCGAACCTAAACGGGCATAGAGAGCTCTATCGACCACATTGGGGCTGTATAGGTTACCTAATATAACGGGTTTCCCTTCGAGAATCCCGTACAGCAGTATATATCGCCCATCTGAATCAATATATAGCTCCTCCTTGGTAAACCGGAGTCTCTTATGTATCAAAATGACCACTCCACCCTTCCTACCCTGCGCAGGGGCCCCCCATTCTTGTCCCACCCAATCCCTTTTAAGTTTAGCATGTTCCTCTATACTCTGGTGGGTCTCTTGTAACATGGCTATATCACAGTGGTGTCTCGCTAACGCCTGCAGCACCTTATATCGCTTGATAGGGCTACCTATACCACAGACATTCCAGGATATGATCTTCACGTCGGTAGGTAGTAGGAGTTAATTGACCCGTCGCTAACAGCATACTCGGGGTGGATCTCCCCAGCCTGAGATCCTCCCTTCCTTCCCCTAGGGGAATTCTTCCCTTCTTCCTTTAGCATTTTCCAGGGCTGCCTCCCCACCCCTCCCCGTACTACCCTAGCCCTCCCCACCCCCTGCCCCCCCCAATCTCCCCCCCCTCCCCCTGTGCCACGCACCATCCCCAAATTCCTCCTCACTCCCATACTAATCACTAGCGATGTGAGCAGGCCCCCTCCCTCCCTTTTGATCTGTCCATCTGCCCCCCCCCCTATCATAATAGCCTTCCAACTGTCCCATCTGGAGGGGAACACACTCCTCCCTCTAAGAACCCAACCACCCAATTCCCATCTATATACCATCTACCCTCCCATCCCCTACCCCCCCCTCATATACAATTCGTTACTCACCAGGTAGAACAAAACATTGGGGGATTAACAGTCAAACCATCAACATAATAACGTAACAACATAATAAAGCTCCCACTGAATGTTGCCGCCCGTCTCGCGGCTAAGCCAGTCCCGATTCAGGCCGTAGAGCATTGAAACATTGTCCTCAAGGCCCCGAGGCAACTGTAAAAGCCCCCTCTCGGCACAGGGCTCTTGCAGCTTCGCGACTTCCCAGTAGTACTTTGTAGCTTCGCAGGTTCCAACCGTGTGCTCTAGTAGCGAGGGCCGCCAGACAACACCCCCGAAGCCTCTGGGATAGCGCGAGCCAAACAGGCCCCAAAGCGCCGGTAGACCCGCCCGTCAGCTGTGTTAGAGCAGCCTAGTCCCCTGAGAGATCTGAGAGTCCAGCAGCTGCTATCTGCCCACCGGAATCCACTTGTGTGGGCAGGGTACCCTCCCGCAGATCTATAGGCAAGCCAGTTCGAGGGTTAGATCTCAGTTCGTAAGACAGTCCGCTCTTGCGCCCAACTAAAGGCAGTGTTTCCATTCTCACACAGGAGGGTCTTATAGCAGTCACTCCCACGCCGCCGCTATGGCGTCCGTTCTCGGTTGTTGGCCGTCAGTGTTGCCATCAACTGTTCCACATACGAGCTTGCCTCCGCAGCTGTATCAAAGACACGGTGGGATCCCTGGTGGAGCACATGTAACTTGGCGGGGTATTGCACGTGAAACCGCACATTTGCCTCTATCAAGCGCTGACATATTGGGGCATACGCTTTGCGGCGCTGGCTCAGCGCGGCCGAATAATCTGGCGTGATGCGGATCGCCATGTTCCCCCCGCTCCACAGTGCCTTGCTGTCGCGCAGCTTTCAGTATGGCTTCCTTCTGCGTGTAATACAGGTATCGGGCCAATACCACTCTGGGTCGTGCACTTAATGTTTGCGGTTTCGGCCCTACTCTGTGGGCCCTATCCACGACTATGGGGGTATTCCCCTCTTCCCCTTCCATCAGCGAGGCGGACAAACTTTCCACATAGGTTCTAAGATCTTTATCCAGCACTGATTCAGCTATGCCCAGCAGACGCAAATTGTTACGTCTGGATCTGTTTTCCAGATCGTCGAGTTTCAGTGCATGGGCTTTAGCTTCATTTTGTAGCACACTTAGCTCACGCTTCAGAGTCTCCACCTCCTCTTCGGCCTGCGCTATCCGGCCCTCAGCCTCCTGCACCCTAGTACCCAGGGCGGTTAATGAACCTTGGATTGTGTCCATTTTGGTATGCAGGGTTTCAAACTGTACTGCGAGTGCCGCTGTGACCGCCGCCATAATTTCCTCAGTCATTGTAGGGGAGGTCGCTGTACCCGCTTTCGTCGGGGATTCCGCCATTTTCGGCTGCCCTACGATCCGCTCTTTCTCGCGCCTCCCCGCCTTCGCTGAGGCTGCCATCTCACAGTTCTTCCACAGAGCACTTCAGAACTCCTTCACCAATCCCTCGGAGCTGGTAGCTAGGACTTTTCTCCACTATTCACGGCTATATAACAACGGTAGGTGGAGGGGGGCCCGGAGCTAAGGTGACTCACGTCTTCCCCAGCTCACCACACCACGTGATCTCTCAAAGGACTATTTTAATATTGGAAATAAAAATAGAATAAAATGGCCAGCGGTGAAAAAATGAACTAGCTTTATCTATGCTAGTGTCACGTAGCATACAGATCTGACAAAAAATGTTTTAAGGTATTGAAAAACAGGAATTTTGCACTTTGCGGATTAAATGTTTTTTATAAAAGACTGGCCTAAGTGGCAGAAATTGCACCTTGAATGCAGATATTTATATTTGCTCAAGAGCATATATATATATATAACTGTGCAATGATTAAAGTATTTTATAATCAATGTGTGTACTTCCTAACTCCACCCAAACTCTTTCTGAGCCCCAGCCCCAGCAATGCCTACCAGCAAAATATGTACCATCTTGTCAAACATAAAGCAACACTACTGACAAAGCATAAATTAAGATATCATGTTTGGAAGGGTCTATGCTCTGTCCCCCTACAAACTGAATGATCCCACATTGAAATAGCGCTGATCAGGGTTTCTGTCATTTAGACTGGGCAGGTTTGTTATGGCATGCACATGTGCAGCAAAAGCAGAGTGGGCACATAGGAAACGGCAACTGTACTGATGCTGCAAATGGGATACAGGGGGCTGCAGGCGGCACATGCTGTGGTCCAGCTGGGGCACAGTGCGGGCTAGACAGATGCCTAGGTGGCACATAGGAATGCCGAAACTGTAAAGCAGCAAGACAGCAACTGCCGAGGGTCCAACATGGGCACGAGTGTGTGTCCCACAGTGTCACAGGGGAGATTACCCAGCAGGTACCCCCAAGGGCATATAACATTGGCAGGCGGTGCGGGGGGGGAGTGCGCATGTCCATGTAGGCACCCCTACCCGAGAACCCACACCATAGGCATCTGCCTACCGGCATACTGGATGGCCTGGGACTGCACACCACCAGCACCACCGGCATAATGGCATGGCAGCATGGTGGCGGAGGGGTGCTGGTGGCAGAGGGGGCAGTGGCATATGCCCACAGCAGACCATGGCCTAGCCCCATTTAGGTGGGTGCCGTGCAATGCAACAGACAGGGTCTGTCTGACGAACAGTCATGGTATCCCCAGGGAATGAACTGTCCCTGTGGCAACAGTGTGGTGCAGTACACACAGCAAGTGTGTTCAGGAGCAGAAGGTCAACAAGTTCAAGTCCCAGCTGTGGCTCCTGCCAACCCTTTCCCCATATTTTACCCAGTACTAAACCGTGGTAATAAAGACGGAACCTTTATTGCAGATAAAATAAACATGCCTGAAACGCCTATATTTTACCCTACAGAGCACAGACACCATAAACATGTGCAATCCCTAGAGCAGAGTTTCCCAACTGCAGTCCTGGAGGGCCAAACACCATTCAGGTTTCATGCTGTCTCTAATAAATATGCCTGTGCTGCATTAGTATGCGCCACCCCCATTGTATGCAAATGTATCTCATGCATATTCATTAGGGACAGCATGAAAACCTGAACAGTGTTTGGCCCACCAAGACCAGAGTTGGTAACCTCTGCCCTAGAGCAGCGGCCAACAGGGGCATAAACACCCACACCCACAGGCTCCACTATCCAAAGCCTCATGGAGAGTCAGGCTGTTGGGCCCTGTGTGCAGCAGCATCTCCCAATACTAGCACTTGCATACCTTAGCAATGCCGCCCTAAACTTGGGAATACGTAACACATATATCAAAAGGTTGCTATGATTAATGGCAGATAACAATTCCTAAGTTAAGCACAATTTGCTGATAGAGCAGCATCATAGCAACCTTTCTGATATCTGTGTAGTGTGTTTCAGTTTTGGTTTCTGACAGTGTTTACCACCCCGGGAAGTGACCCCAACAGTATTGCGTGCCATAGCCATGCCTGCACTGTGCCCAGGACTGGTGTGGTGGCCAGGGCTGCCAAAAGCCTCTATATTTGCACAATGCTGGCATAGGTGTGGGAGTGTGCGTCTGTCTATCCAGTGTGTTGTGGCTGCCTACACCTTACTCAGCCCACACTGCTTGCACTGTTTCCAGTGTTAGCCTGCCAATGTGCATAATGAGGAGCAAGGTACTGTGGGTATGGCCCGGACAGGGTGGCCTGGACAGGATGCATCTGCACAGGGCAATGGCTGGGACACTGTAGTGCTCGGCCACCACCTGCACGGACAGGGTGGCCACAGCATGTCCTGCTGGGAGGTCACTCTCACCCTGACTGAGCAGTGACCACGGCTTGGATAGGTTCCCCCATAGTGCTATATAGTATTTCTCTCAAGTGATATTTATGGGTTTTCTTTTCTGGGGCCCAATCACTGACTTATCTGCTTGGTGTGTGTGCTCACATCCCAGTTTTGGGTGCACACATCTCCTCCAGGAACTTGCACTGTGGATTAGCTAGCAGACTGTCTGCAGTTAGTATGTGTATGGCTGGAACACCTTGCAGGGTACAGCGGCTCGAGACTCACTGTGCTTGCTGCTGGAGAATGTCAGATAGTGGTGGGGGGCAGCTGAGCATTTCCAGGCCTACTGTCTGGCTGCCATTGCTTTATGGATGCGTACAGATCTGCATTGACTACCCTGTAGGATGCCCGTTCCCCAGCAGGACTGGGGTTGATGGTCCCCTCTACTGCCACCTTTGCAGGGATGTAGAATGTGGATCTGTTGGTGGGAGATCCTGTCCCCCACCCTGAGCCCCAGAGGGTGGGTTGGGTGGTGCTAAATAATCTGCTTATGGGTTCAAACACCCCCCTTCACGTAAATCATGTGACCATGGCACCCACACAGGATATGCACTATTCTGGGTGCATCATAGTCCACAAGGGCTAAGAACATAAGAAATGTCATACTGGGTCAGACCAAGGTCCATCAAGCCCAGTATCCTGTTTCCAACAGTGGCCAATCTAGGTCATACGTACCTAGCAGTTTCCCCAAAAGACACAGGATCCGCAATGCTTGTACTGGGTCAAGCATTGATATCCTGGGTCCCTTCTTAATAATGGTTTATGGACCTTTCCTCCAGGAACTTGTCCAAACCTTTTTTAAACCCAGCTACACTAACAGCCTTTACTACATCCTCCGATAACAAATTCCAGAGTTTGATTACACGTTGAGTGAAGAAATATTTTCTTTTATTAGTTTTAAATAGTTTACCCTGTAGCTTTATTGCATGCTCCATAGTCTTTCTATATTCTGATAATGTAAAAATCGATCTACGTTTACCCGTTCCACTCCATTCATTAATTTATAGACTTCTATCATATCTCCCCTCAGCCGTCTCTTTTCCAGGTTAAAGAGCCCTAACCTTTTTAGCCTTTCTTCATAGGAGTATCTTTCCATCCCCTTTACCATTTTGGTGGCTTTTCTCTGAACCTTTTCTAATAACGCTATATCCTTTTTAAGATACGGCGACCAGAATTGCACACAATATTCAAGGTGCGGTCTCACCATGGAATGATATAGAGGCATTATAATATCTTTTGTTTTATTTTCCATTCCTTTCCTTATGATACCTAGCATTCTATTTGCTCTCTTGGCTGCCGCTGCACACTGGGCCGAGGGTTTTAACATGCTAGACGTGACTGGGAAATACGGATGGACACAGGTGTATCCTAGGTGTGTCTGCAAGGACTGCCTATCACACACTGGTACTGATGGCAACATGCAGCATAGCCTTTCTCAGCTAAGCCAGGTGCTGCGGACCTGGTGCTGGGCGCCCCACCTCGCCCTCAGGGTGAGCACAGTACCTGCAGAATGTGACGGTCTGTAGTTACTCTGTGCCAGTAACACACATGGTCAGTTCCCCCTACCAGGCCAAGGTGCTGTGGGGGTGCATACCCCATCTTGTGATCATCTGTAGACTGCTGATCTGCATGTGCAGTGCATCATGGGTACGGGTGGGTTAACCCTATCCTGGTAACCACAGCAGACAGTTTGTGTGGTGACCTGAGTCCTTCTGTAGCCAGCCAGGGGTTTGTTAGTAGCTATAGAGATGAAGCCCACTGGTTACTTCACTGACTGTGGAGGCAGAGGTCATGGGTTTGATCCCACAGTGGTGTTATTTGATAGGGCTGTCTGAGGCATTTCCTTTTTTAATTTAAATTAGTGCTGCCAGCAAAAACACCCTCACAGTGTTGTAACCTTAAGGTGCCTCATAAGGCACCCTATAAGGCGCCCTATAGGGAACATTATAAGGTGCCTTGGCAGACAGTGCACTTTATAATGTGCCCTCTGGAGTGCCTTATAGGGCGCCTTATGCGGCACCTTAGGTTACGGCACTGTGGGGGTGTGTTTGCTGGCAGCACTAATTTAAATTAAAAAAGACGATGCCTCAGACAGCACTGATTTAAAGTAAAGGGTAATGCCTCAGACAGCCTTACTCATTAAGCCCACTGGGGGATCGAACTCATGACCCCTGTTTCATCAGTCAATGTATTAACCATTGTGCTACACCTCTGTTGCTGTGTTTGCAGGTCAGCGTGCCTAATTAAGGCTAATGCGCATTAACGTGCCACGGCTCACTTTATCGAGTGATAACCCGAAATGCTACCTTAAGACCGGAACGCCCACTACCTTATATGGCATTCGTCACAGTAAGACTGCAACTAAAGCCGGTAACATTAAGACGGTTTAGTAAACATACCCCATAGTTTATTAAAGTACAAGTGTAGATATTGATATTTCATAATCTACACATATACTTCCCACTCAGCCTGTGCTCTGCCCAAACCACAGCTCCAGTACTATTGTAAGAGTTAACGCCTACATATTATAGCGCATATTACATCATATCCAATTTTTTAAAAGACACTTTAAGCACATATATTGGCACATATGTATTAAAATGACTTTATAAAATTTAATATAAAATATTTTTATATATACTTTTTATATTTGTTTTTTCAAGTTTTTAATTCTTTTTTTTCATTTTATCAACACAGATTTTTTCATTTTGTATTAAGGTGTTTGCTCTTTGTTTTATTTGCTGTCATCGCGGGTGGGTAAATGTGTGGGTAAAATCAATGTTTAAAAATGGTACTTTTTTTCAGGGTCAGGACACTAATGGCTATATACTCGTCTTAACCTTTTGATGTTTTGATGTTTAATTGAGATAAATATTTACATGTTTTAGTTATTTTCTAATGTCTTTCAAAATGCCTCATTTTAACTTTCATTTTCTCCCTTCCAGGTCTATGTATTTTATGGGGACAGTTCCTTCTCTAAAGTCATAACTACACTCCTTTATTTGTAGCTTTAATTTATGCTCTTTACATGCATCTTTTCTACCTTACTGGCATGCTTTTTCTTTGAGACTGAGTTATTCTCTGGCCCTGATAAAAAAAAAAAAAATTAAACTATTTGTCATGGCAAACATCCAGTGCAAACAATTGCAAACCATACACCGAGTATAAGAACAATAACTACCATCATTACATGCAGGGTTTGCGATCCTTAATGTTGACTCCTCACGCTGACTGACAATCGCCATTCCATTAATTAATGTTATGCCCTCCATACATCACCCAAACATACCATTTCCCAATCATGCCTAGCATTAAGCCATTCCTCCTTCCACTGCAATCACCATTCACTCTCTCATGCCCCACATTCCCCTACTACTACACCCCCTCTCACCCCTCTACTTACCTGTCCCCTTGGGCTTCTAATATCTCCACACCACTGAAGAAAAGTTGCCACAAGCAGCAACATTCCCTCCACTCAAGTTTCCTCTTGTGCTGATGCATGAGCAACTCACATTTCGCCACCTCGCTCATCATTTTCTTCCACTGACACACAACTGGTCCCCTCTCCTCCACCAATTGCACAGAATTGCTTTGTGCACCAGGAAGAGCCCCACATACAGAAATTTCTTTTGTATATGAACCAGACCATAGCATTCCAGGCCAGCCATATTTCCCAAATCCACTCCCAGTAGGCAACTTAAGTCCTTCAGGACTAATTCCCATAAGTCTTTCAGGTGTAAGCAATCCAGTAATGAATGCACCAAAGTCTCTAAAGCCGCCCTGCAATTGTGACATGTGCTATCCTCCCATAAATTCATGTGTGCACTTGTCTCGTAATAAATGCTCTATGTAGGTGCCTAAATTGAGTTTCCTGATAGCAAGCATTGGACAAATATATGTACAGGTTTTGAAACAGCTTATCCAGCTCCCCCTCCCCCAGGTGCATTGCTACATCCTTAGATCAAACCTGTACAAACCTGGGGAGCCAGGATCTTGGCTTTAACACCCTACAGATTTGATACCATCAAAACAACATATTGAACCAGGGCGGCAGCGTCTGCAAGTCTGTATCCAACGGACCTCTACACCTACTGTAGCTCTCACCAATGTTTGGCAATAATGTCTCACCTGCTAATATGTCTAATAAAAGGATATTGGGGCACTACGGTATCTCGAGACATGGAGAAGATATTACAGCAATTTTAGAATTATTCTTAGTATTCTTCCTATCAGAGGCTCAGCTTGATTGGGACTCCGTTGCAAGCAAGTAATACTGTGTGGCTTTTAACTACAATTTCTCTGCCTGAAAGGTCTTAAAGGGGTTTTGGTTTTCATTTGTGAAATCAAATTCTTTTTCCTTTACTGCAAAGGGAAACGTTTTTGTGGTGTTGAACAAAGCTCTGTCAGTTAAAGTTTACTGTTTTTTGTTCCAGCTACCCATTCATAGCTAGCTCTTTGAAGCCACTGACCTCATCAGGTGTTAGATCCCCCTACCCATCCCATGTGAGCATTCTTGCTTTATAGGGCAACTCCCCAATTAGCTACACAAATGGACTTAGAACATCACTGTTAGAACACATTTAAAATAGGTTAACTTCTTTTTCTCTTAAAGGACAGCTGAGGAAAAGACAGGGACTTTGGTAGGTCTTGCTCTTTTACTTCAATAGGTTCCAAAGTTTCAACAACTGAACAATGGCTGGGAAACATCATATTGCCAAAGCTATTGCCCCATTACAGCTTCTGCCTCTGTCCAAACAGAAATCCCAATACCAGCTGAAGGACCGGTTTCATGTACAGGATGCTTGCATGCTGAAGCTCTCAGAAAACAAGTGTAGGAGCTCAGAGATGAGGTAGCAAGACTGAGAAGCATTCAAAACAGTGAGACGTACATTGATGAGATGATTCATGAAACATCCAAGCTCTTTGACAGAGGTGAAGATGGGAACTTACAGAATGAAGAAGGTTAGACATGAGTCACCAGAGCCTGCAGAATCACTGATCCAACTCCTCTAGCCCTTGAAATGAAGAACCATTATGCAGCCCTAGAAGAGGAGGAGGTGAAAGCATCCCAGGAAAGGGAAGAACCAGGGCTCGAGCACCCCAAAGTTGCAGAATCAGTGACCACAAGAAAGGGTAGTGGTGGTTGGTGACTCTCGTCTGAGGGGTAGTGAGGCAGCCATCTGCTGACCACACTTGATGTCCAGAGAGGTATGCTGTCTACCAAGTGCCAAAATCAGAAATGTTACAGAAAGTTTGCCGAGACTCATCAAGCCGACTATTACCCAATGTTGCTCATCCATGTCGACACAAATGATACTGTCAGGTATCCCTCTGAGCATATCAAAAGTGACTTCATGGTTCTGGGACAGAGGGTGAAGCAGTTAGGTGCGCAGTTGGTGTTCTCTTCAATCCTCCATGTTGAGGGTAAAGGCTGAAGCAGAGAAGCTCTAAACCTGCAGATAAATGCATGGCTGTGTGGTTGGTGTCATTGAAATCATTTTGGCTTCCTGGACTATGGGATGATATTCCAAGGGCTGCAGAGCAGAAATGGCGTCCATCTGTCCAAGAAGGGTTGAAGAGTTTAGTAGCAGACTGGCTAATCCTACTGAAAAGGGCTTTAAACTAGATTCGTGGATGGGTGAAGAAAGCCCCTAGATAAGTGAAACATTAAATACCTCTATAGAAATGGGTAAAAGGGGCAATATCTGGAAAGCAATGTGTAAAATGCCCATAGTATGGGAAATAAGATCCCAGATTTCGAGGCTTTAATGGAAGAGGCTGACTTGGATTTAGTGACTGTAACAGTGACATAGTTCACAGATAACTATGACTGGAATGTAATTATACAGGCTATACTTTACTCAGGAAGGATAGGGTAGGAAGAAGAGAAGGCGGAGTGGCATTATATGTAAAAAATAATATTAAAGCTCTAGAATTACAGGGCTTAAAAGGGAGAGAAGAGGCACTGTGGGTTAAATTAGAAAGAGCAAGAGAGAAATCCATTTGCATAGGCGTGATATACAGACCTCCCTCACAGGGAGAAGAAGTGAATGAAGATTTAATAGAAGACATATGCAGCATTGCCAGAAAAGGAGAAGTGCTACTGATAGGTGATTTCAATATGCCGGATGTTGACTGACACATCCCTGCTGCAGTGTTATCTAGAAATAAGGAGATCCTGGATTCCCTACAGAGAGAACCATTCAGGCAACTGGTAAGAGAGCCCACACATGAAGGGCCATACTGGACTTGGTGCTTACCAATGGATAAAGTGTTTCTGATGTTATAGTGGGAGATTATCTTGCATCCAGTGATCACCAGATGGTGTAGTTCGGTATTAGGACCAGGGCTGATAAAATCCATTAAAAGCGAGGGTCTTAGAATTTAGGAAAAATAACTTTGCCAAGATGGGTCAATACCTCAAGGAGTCAATAGCAGGATGGGAACAGCTGGAGAATGTAGAAAAACAGTGGGAAAACTGAAAGGGGATATTTTAAGGGCAATCAACCTTTTTGTTAAAAAGGTAAATAAAGGTAAAAAGGAAAAGGAAGTTACTATGGTTCCCAAAAGAAGTAGCCATAAAGGTGAAGAAAAAGAGGGAGGCTTTCATGAAATACAAGAGATCAGAGAGAGAGGAAGACAGGCATCTATATTTGCAAAAACTTAGAGAAGCTAGCAAAATAGTCAGACAAGCAAAGATACAAAAAGAAGAAGAAATAGCCAATGCAATAAAAGGGGAGGATAAGACATTTTTCAGATATGTTAGTGAGAGAAGGAAGGGCAAAAGTGGTATTGTCAGGCTCAAGGGCGAAGGGGAGGAATATGTGGAAGCTGATGAGGATAAAATGGAATTGCTTAACAAATATTTAAATTCTGTGTTCACAAATGAAGGGCCCCTGAAAATACCCACAAATAGGAACCTCCCTTCTCGAGAGCCCACTTGGAGCAGACTCGGCGGGCTGCCTTTTTCTTCCTCGCCCCCTAACTGTGGAATGCCCTTCCAGCTTTACTCCGTTTGGAACCCTCATACCCAGAGTTTAAGAACATATTAAAAACACACTCATTTCAGCAGGCTTTTCACCTCCCCCCCGAATGATACCCTTTCGTGATGCCCCTCCATGTTGTGTTCTTTTTTTTGTTGCTTTACTACTCCTTCTTCTTTCCTATTTTTTATGGCGTCCTTTTAATTTTCTTTAGCGTAGACTTATTTTCTGTGGTAAACCGCTCTAATGTCCTGACAATGGGCGGTATATAAAGTTTTGAAATAAAGATAAAGAAACAGAAGTGACGGAGATCTCAAACGATTTTCAGAAGACTTTGTTTGTGAGGAACAAGCTAAATTAAAAGTAGGCAAAGCGATGGGACAGAATGGGATACATCCGAGAATACTGAAGGATTCTGGACATTCTAGCCACTCCACTGACTGACATTTTCAATGCCTCTTTGGAGTCGGCAGTGGTGCCTGAGGACTGCAGAAAGGCACATGTGGTCCCTTTACACAAAAGCGGAAGTTAGGATGTGGTTGAAAATCTCTGTGGTGAGTAAATTATTGGAAATGCTGCTGAAAGAAAAATTAGTAAGGTTTCTGGAGTCCAATGGATTGCTGGGTTTACCAGAGGCAGGGCTTGTCAGACAAATCTAATTGATTTCTTTGACTTGGTGACCAGGGAGTTGGACCAAGGGAGAGCCTTAGATGTGGTGTACTTAGATTTCAGTAAAGCCTTGACACTGTTCTGCATAGGCAACTTATAAACAAACTGAGCAGCCTAGGGATGGACCCTAAAGTTACTGATTGGGTTAGAAATTGGTTGACTGGGAGGCGCCAAAGTGTACAGGTAAATGGAGCTCACTCTGAGAAGGTGGTTACCAGTGGTGTGCTGCAGGGATTTGTCCTTGGTCCAATTCTTTTTAACATCTTGGTTAATGATATTGTGGAAGGGCTGTCAGGTAATGTTTGCCTCTTTGCAGATGATACCGAAATCTGCAATACAGTAACCATCCAGGAAGGAGTAGATAATATGAGGAGGGATTTAGCTAAGCATGAAGAATTGTCTAAAATTTGGCAGCTGAGATTTAATGCTAAAAAATGCAAGGAAGCAGTACAGTCAGAAGGGGGTGAAGTACTTCTGTCCACAAAAGAAAAGTGGGACCTGGGCGTGATTGTGTCAGCCAATCTCAAAGTAGCTAAACAGGTAGAAAAGGTGACGGCGAAAGCTAAAAGGATGCTTGGATGCATAGGGAGAGGAATGGCCAGTAGAAAAAAAGGAGGCAATAGTGCCTCTGTATAAGTCTTTGATGCAACCTCATTTGGAGTACTGTGTGCAGTTCTGGAGACCACCCCTTCAAAAGGATATAAACAGGTTGGAGTCAGTGCAGAGGGTGGCTACTAAAATAGTTAGTGGTTTTCGTTATAAAGCATAAGAGGACAGACTTAAAGATCTTAATATGTATAGAGGAAAGGCGGTATGAGGAGATATCATGGAGACGTTTAAATATTTCCATGTCATAAATGCACAGAAGGAAAACCTCTTTCGATTGAAAACAAAGCAACTCTGCTACAAGGGGACATAAGATGAGAATGAAAGGGAATAGACTCAGGAGTAATATGTGGAAATATTTCTTTACAGAAAAAGTGGAAGAAATGTGGAATAGTGTCCCAGTGGAGGTGGTAGAGAGGACAGTATCTGAATTTAAAAAAGCATGGGACAAACACAGAGGATCTCTAAAGGAATAAAAGGGGATTACTGTAGTAGTTAATATGGAAGGGCAGACTAAATAGGCCATGTGGTCTTTTTCTGCCGTCATGTTTCTTTTTCTAATAGTTCACAATCTGATGCCTCTAGTAATCATCTAAGTTGCTATTAAAGCAACACAATCCAGCTACGAGCCTCGTGCTACTGGCCTCAAAAACTGCAGTTCTCTCCAATAAAAGAGACTGCTCTGTCAAACCTTAGAGCAGTATATAGCACCTTACGACTTAAACTAATCCTCAATATCAGCGGCTATTTCAGTGAATATGAAAACAACCTACTCTTATTTATTATTTGTGAATGAGGACTGTCTCTTATATGTATCTGTGTAGTGCAACTTAGCCTTATTATGTTGTATGATTAATCATCGTTAACACTCTTCTTCTAACTCTTGGTCTCCATTTCTTCCCTTCTCATGGCTCCACATCATTTTTCTTTCTATTATTGACAATTCCTAAACTTCTCCTCTTACACCAACTTCCTCATATCTCCCCTCCTACTCTCTCTACCTTTCCCATTTCCTCTACCATCTTGTCCTCCTCCCTCTCCTCAGCTTTTGAACATCACCTTTTTCTTCCTCTCATTCATCCCTCTCCCCTCTCTCTTAAACAACCTCAACTTCTTTTCCACTGTTCTGTCTCTTCTTTCCCTCGCACTCTCCTCCTCCTCTTTCTTCTTTCCTCTGGTGACATTACTCTGAACCCTGGCCATAATGGACTCTTCTCCCACGTCCATTCCTCTCTCTACCATTCTAATCTTATCCATATTCCTCTCCTTTTCCACTCCTCTTTCCCTTTCTCTTATTCATTATGGAATGTTCATTCCATATCCAATAAACTTTCCTTTATCTATGATTTCATTTCTAGCGCTCTCCATCTTTTAACGCTTATTGAAATCTGGCTCCTTCCCAACAACACAGCTTTGGTTGCCACCCTCTGTCATGGCGGCTATCAATTTTCCCATACTCCTCATGCCACTGGTCATAATGGTGGTGTTGGGTTTCTACTTTCTCTTTCTTGTCAATTCCAACCCCTTCTTCTACCCCCATCTCACTCATTTTCCTCCTTTTAAGTCCATTCCATCTGCCTTTTTAATCCCTTATCTCTCCATATCGCTGCTATCTAGAGACCCCCCCCTGATAAACCCACCTCTACGTTTCTCACCGACTTTGACTCCTACCTTTTCTTATTTCTTGATTTTTCTTCCCCTTCCCTTATTCTTGGTGACTTCAATATTCATGTCGATAACCCTTCTGACCTTTATGCTTCTAAATTCCTTTTTCTTACCTCCTCATTCAACCTCCAACTTAACTCTTCTGCTCCCACTCATCTGTACTGTCACAGCCTTGACCTGGTCATCTTTTCTGTTTACCCTATGATTTCCATATCTCTTCTTCCCTTATCTGATCATCACTTCCAAACCTTCACCCTTCATCACTCCCCACCTCAATCTCACCCATTCTCCTCCTACCTTTTCAGGAATGTTCATGGTATCGATCCTTTGGCTCTCTCTACTATTGTCTCATCATCTCACCTTGCCTTCTAAATCTTTAGATGAGGCTATAGTTTCCTATAACACTGCCCTCTCCTCTGCTCTAGATACTCTTGCTCCACCGATCCCACGTCCTGTAAGGCGCACTATACCTCAGCTCTGGTTGTCTATAATTACTCGCTATCTACGCTCCTGTGCCCTCTCAGCTGAGCGCATTTGGTTCAAATCCCACTCCCTCTCTGACTTCTTCACTTCAAATTCATGCTTACCTCCTTCCAAGCAGCCTTAGCACTCACCAAGCAAAACTACTATGTCCATCTGACCAACTTTCTTGCCAATGACCCCCACCGTCTTTTCTCAACTCAACGTTCTCCTCAAGCTCCTCCCCCTTCTCTTTCTGCCCAAAGCCTTGCTGACTGTTTCCATGACAAAATTCACAAGATTACACTCCAACTCCCTACTAGATCAGCTTCGTCCCCTCTTCCCCCACCTCAGTACCAACTATTCCCCCTCAATCTCTGTTACCTTTTCTACCTTTTCTTTGATCTCTGATGAGGAAATCTCTCATCTTCTTTCCTCCTCTAAACTTACTACTTGCTCTTCTGATCCTATTCCCACCCATCTCCTTAGCTCCATTTCCTTCTCTAGCATCCCTTCAATCCCACATACTGTATTCTCAACTTCTCGCTCTTCACTGCCATGGCTCCCGCAGCCTTCAAAGCATGCTGTGGTCATACCTCTGCTTAAGAAATCTTCTCTTGTCCCTAGTTTTCCTTCTAATTATCAACCCATCTCTCTTCTTCCCTTCCTTTCTAAACTTCTTGAGCATGCAGTCCTCTTCTGTAGTCTTGAATTTCTTTCCTCTCATGCCCTGCTGGATCCACTTCAATCTGGCTTTCGTCCCTTACATTCTACCAAAACGGCACTTGCCAAAGTCTCTAGTGACTTGTTCCTGGCTAAATCCAAAGGCCTTTGGGACCAGACTGCTGGCATTAACCTTTAAAAAGGAGATAGAGAAGCTTTTAAACTAGAAATTAGGGGAAAGCCGACAGTCACCCAGGAGCGCATGGTTCGGACGAAGGTATCCTTGAAGGATACTACCAAAAGCAATGAGGTTCCAAAAGGGAGTATAGTAGCCGAAATGCCCTTGAGTAAGGAGCAGACAGAGAATAAAGATTCCAAATTACCCATGCCTACCAATAGCCAGATTAATATGAATAAAATACAGTCTCTAAAATGCTTGTATGCCAATGCTAGAAGTCTAAACAATAAGATGGGAGAGTTAGAATATATGGCACTAAATGAGAGGTTAGATATGATTGCACTCTCAGAGACATGGTGGAAGGAGGATAACCAGTGGGACACTGTGATACCTGGATACAAACTATATCGTAATGATAGAGCTGATCAAATTGGTGGAGGGGTTGCGCTCTATGTTAGAGAGGGCATTGAGTCAGAAAGGATTAAAGTTTTGCAGGGAACAAAATTTGCTGTAGAATCTCTATGGATTGAAATTCCACTTATGAAGGGGAAGGTGATGGCAGTGGGGGTGTACTATCGACCGCCTGGCCAGAATGAACAAATGGATGATGAAATGCTCAAAGAAATCACAGAAGCTAACAAAAGTCACAACAGAGTAGTAATAATGGGTGATTTCAATTACCCCGGTATCGACTGGGTCAGTGTCACGGCAGGACAAACTAAAGAGATAAAGTTTCTAGATGGAATAAATGACTGCTTCTTGGAGCAGCTGGTTCATGAACCGACCAGAGGGGAAGCCATACTGGACCTAGTCCTTAGTGGAACGCCAGATCTGGTGCAAGAAATAAGGGTGTTGGGACCACTTGGCAATAGTGACCATAATATGATCATGTTTGATTTAATTATTGGAGAACAAATAGTAAAGAAATCCACAGTACTACCTTTTAACTTTCAAAAGGGAGACTATGATAGAATGAGGAATATAGTTAGGAAAAAACTAAAAGGAGCGGTTCCAAAGGTTAAAGACTTACAGCAAGCTTGGGCGTTATTTAAAACTACTATCCTCGAAGCCCAGACCAGCTGTATTCCACGCATTAAGAAGAGTGGGAGAAAGTCCAAAAAACTGCCAGCATGGTTTAAAGGTGAGGTCAGAGAGGCTGTTGCTGCCAAAAAAGCAACCTTCAGGAAATGGAAAAAAGAGCCAAATGATGAAAACTGGAAACAGCACAAGCACTGGCAAGTTAAATGCAAAGCATTGATAAGGCAGGCAAAGCGGGAATTTGAAAAGAAACTTGCTGCGGAAGCAAAAACACGAAATAGAGACTTTTTCAAGTACATTCGTAGCAAAAGGCCTGTGAGAGAGTCAATTGGACCGTTAGATGATAGAGGGGTAAAAGGGGCAGTAAGAGGAGACAAGGCTATAGCGGAGAGACTGAATGAATTCTTTGCTTCGGTCTTTACTGAGGAAGATGTAGGGATGTTACCCAAGACTGAAGTGGTATTTAAAGGTGATACTGCAGAGGAATTGAGAGAAATATCGCTACACCGGGAAGATATATTACAACTATTTGATAAACTGAATAGTAGCAAATCACCTGGACCGGATGGTATACATCCCAGAGTGTTGAAAGAACTGAAATATGAGATTGCAGACCTGCTATTGGTAATCTGTGAACTTTCATTAAAATCATCTGTAATACCTGAAGATTGGAGGGTCGCCAACGTAACACCAATTTTTAAAAAGGGTTCCAGGGGTGACCCGGGAAATTACAGACCGGTGAGCCTGACGTCAGTACCAGGGAAAATGGTAGAAACCATCATAAAGAACAAAATTACGCAGCATGTAGATAGTCATGGCCTAATGGGAGACAGCCAACATGGCTTTAGACAAGGAAGATCTTGTCTTACTAATCTGATATGTTTTTTTGAAGGTGTGCATAAACAGGTAGACAAAGGTGAGTCGGTTGATATAGTGTATCTGGATTTTCAGAAAGCTTTTGACAAGGTCCCCCATCAGAGACTTTTGGCGAAGCTAAAAAGTCATGGGATAGGAGGCAGTGTACTATTGTGGATCGGGAACTGGTTAAAAGATAGAAAGAAAGCAGAGAGTAGGGCTAAATGGCCAATATTCCCAATGGAAAAAGGTGAATAGTGGAGTACCCCAGGGATCTGTACTGGGTCCGCTGCTTTTTGACATATTCATAAATGACCTGGAAAAGGGAATAACGAGTGAGGTTATCAAATTTGCAGATGACACAAAACTGTTTAAAGCTGTTAAAACCCAAGAGGAAAGTGGAAAACTGCAGGAGGACCTGGATAAATTGGAAGACTGGGCATCCAAATGGCAAATGAAATTTAATGTGGACAAGTGCAAAGTCATGCACCTAGGAAAGAACAACCCACACTATAGTTACTCGATGCAAGGCTCCACATTAGAAGCCACCACCCAGGAAAAAGATTTAGGAGTCATCGTGGATAACATGTTAAAACCCTCCACCCAGTGTGCAGCGGCGGCCAAGAAAGCAAACAGAATGCTAGGTATCATAAGGAAAGGGATGGAGAATAAAACAAAGGATATTATAATGCCTCTGTATCGCTCCATGGTACGACCGCACCTTGAATATTGTGTGCAATTCTGGTCACCGTATCTTAAAAAGGACATAGCGTTATTAGAAAAAGTACAGAGAAGAGCCACCAAATTGGTGAAGGGGATGGAAGGCTACTCCTATGAAGAGAGGCTAAAAAGGTTAGGGCTCTTTAGCCTGGAAAAGAGACGGCTGAGGGGAGATATGATAGAGGTCTAAAAATTAATGAATGGAGTGGAACAGATAAACGTGGATCAATTGTTTACGCTATCAGAATATAGAAAGACTAGGGGACATGTAATGAAGCTACAGGGTAAACTATTTAAGACAAATAAGAGAAAATATTTTTTCACTCAACGTGTAATCAAACTCTGGAATCTGTTACCGGAGGATGTGGTAAGGGCTGTTAGTATAGCTGGGTTTAAAAAAGGTTTGGACAAGTTCCTGGAGGAAAGGTCCATAAACCACTATTAAAAAGGGACCCAGGATATCAATGCTTGACCCAGTATAAGCATTGTGGAACTTGTGTCTTTTGGGGAAACTGCTAGGTACGTATGACCTAGATTGGCCACTGTTGGAAACAGGATACTGGGCTTGATGGACCTCGGTCTGACCCAGTATGGCATGTCTTATGTTCTTATGTTCTTATCCTCATCCTTGACCTTCCTGCTGCTTTTGAAACTGTTGACAACCACCTTCTACTTGACACATTGCTCTCACTTGGTTTTAGGGACTCTGTACTGTCCTGGTTCTCTTCTTATCTCTCCCATTGCTCTATTAATGTTTCTTCTGGTGGTTCCTCCTCTACTGCTATTCCTCTCTCTGTTGGCGTACCCTAGGGATCTGTTCTTGGTCCTCTCCTTTTTTCTCTTTACACTCAGTCCCTTAGTGCGCTCATCTCCTCACATAGATTTCAGTATCATTTTTATGCTGATGATTCTCAAATCTATCTTTCTACACCTGATATCTCTTTGACACTCCAGACCCACATCTTTGCCTACCTGTCTAACATCGCCACCTGGATGTCTCAGCGCGTTTTGAAATTAAACATGGCCAAAACCAAACTTCTTATTTTTCCCCCAAAACCCTCCTTTCTCTATCTCTGTGGATAACACTCTTCCACTTCCTGTTTCCTGAGCCCGCAACCTTGGGGTCAATCTCCCTTTCCTTCTCCTCACATATTCAACATATAGCTAAAACCTGTCATTTCTTTCTCTATAACATTAACAAAATTTGCCCCTTCCTTTTTGAACACATCACTAAACACTTGTCTCTAATTACTTTCCTTCTCAACTATTGCAACCTCCTTCTTCTTGTTTCCCTGTTAGCCATCTCTCTCCCCTTTAATCTGTTCAGAACTGTGCTGTGTGACTAATTTTTCACCAGCTTCGATATACTCATATAACCCTTCTTCTCAAATCACTTCACTGGCTTCCTTTCTGTTTCCATATTCAATTCAAGCTTCTTCTTCTGACCTATAAGTCCATTCATTCTTCTGCTCCTCAGTAACTTTCCTCTCTCCCTACACCCCTCTTCATGGACTCTGTTCTTCTACTGGTTGCTTCTCTCTTTGCCTTTTACTTCCACTGCCAACTCCAGACTTCGGTTCTTTCATCTTGCTGCTCTTATACCTGGAACAGGCTCCCTGAGTCTGTGCATCGGGCTTCATCTTTGCCCCATTTCAAGTCCATGCTGAAGGCTCACCTCTGAAGCTGCTTTTGGATCCTGACCCTTATTTCTTATATCTTCTCATCCTTTGCTTTTCCCCTTATCTTTTGTCTTGTCTGTCATAATTAGATTGTAAGCTCTAACGAGCATGTTTGTTGTTGTTAAGTGCCGTCGAGTCGGAGTCGACTCATGGCGACCCTCTGGATAGCTATCCTAAATTGTGTTCGGTCTTCAGTCAGGCGGCTCATTGTTGACAGACTGGTACCTGTAGCTGCTGTTATTGTATCGATCCATCTCATTGCTGGCCTTCCTCTTTTGCGTTGACCTTCTATCTTGCCAAGCATAATGTCTTTCTCTAATGATCTCTCTCTTCGCATGATGTGTCCAAAGTATGAAAGTCAAAGTCTTGTCATCTGAGCTTCTAAAGAAAGCTTAGGTTTGATCTCCTCTAGTACCGACTGGTTTGTTCTTCGGGCAGTCCATGGTATACACAGTATTCGTCGCCAGCACCATAATTCAAAGGCATCAATTTTCTTCCTATCTGTCTTTTTCACTGTCCAGCTTTCACATCCATATGATGTTATTGAAAATACCATGGCCTGAACAAGTCAAATCTTTGTATGGAGAGAGACATCTCTGCTCTTGAGAATCTTATCTAGGTCTTTCATAGCCATTCTGCCAAGAGCAATGCGTCGTCTGATTTCTTGACTGCTTGTTGCTTCTTTATTGATAGTTGATCCAAGTAGGTTAAAGTTGTTCACAATTTCAATTTCTTCTCCTTCAATATATACAGTAGTGTGAAAAAGTCTTGCATAGGTAGTGCCGAATTGCTCCACCAGCTCAATCACATGGGGCATATCTCTTTGTGCATCCCCCAGGAACAACAGCATATCATCCTCAAACATTTTGAGACAAAGAGAGTGCCTTCCCACATCAATACCCCGTATACCATCCTCAGCCCTTAGTTGAATTGCCAAAGGGCTCTAGAGATAATACAGCTGAGGTGATGAAGGACACCCCTGACGATTGCCCCACAGAAGGGAGAACTCAGTCGACCGCTTCCCATTAATACTAATTTGAGCTGTTAGAGCCCCGCTTAACTGATACCTCTACAATACCCAAAATAAATAGTTCCCAAGAAATGTTATCAAAGGCTTTTTTCAGCATCTAGACTCACTATGGCCAACCCCCTTAGCCTCCCCCCCCCCACCATTTGCTAACCTCTATTGCTGCCAATGCCTTCAAAATGTTAACTGAGGCCATCTGCCCTGTATAAACCCCACCAGATCCCCATGCACTAACTTAGGAAGATATTTCTGAAATCTGTGAGCCCTTGCAGTCAATATTTTCATGTCCTGATTTAACAAGGAGATGGGCCTATATGATCCTACCTCCAGTGGGTCCTTTCCAGACTTAGGAAGCACCACAATAAGCACCAAATTTTGCTCAGCTCTCAATTTCCCTTCCTGAAAAACAGCTCTAAACATGTCACTAAGGGGACCCCCTACCAAGCCCAGCATGATTTTACAAAAATCTGCACATAGGCCATCCAGTCCTGTGCTGCACAGCCATCCTTATCCAAGTGGATGGTCCTCTTCATCGCAGGAGCTCCACCATGTCTCTGGACCCAGAAGCTTTAGCTCTGCAAAACCTTGTTCTTCCCTTCACTCAAAAGTTGCAGTCACAGCCAGCTCATAACTGATATTCCCTTCAGATGACCTTCCTGAGGGACTGCAGGACCATCTCCCACAATTCCACTGTGCTGGGTGGCATGGCAATGTGGGTGCTGGCTGCCCTGGCTATCTCAGCCTTGAGGGAAGAAGAGAAGGAGGAGGATGTGGTGGATGAAGAACTGGAGGAAGAAGATGCGCGAGCCCACCTGTGCCTCTTCTTGCACTTCTGTGAAGGTCTTAGGACCAGTGCAGTAGGGGCGTCGGGGGCATTCACCAGGGGGATAGAGGGGGAATCAAAGGAAATAGTCTCACCTGACCTCTCCATTGCTGTGGGTCCCATTGGCCCTGCCGGAGCTGCCCCAGATGGGTTTGGAGGCACCAGTGGCTGGGACTGCAGAGGCTGGGTGCTGTCTGTCAGATATGCTGCCAGGATCTTGGAGTGCGGCACTTGTAAAGGTGCAGATGAATGGCAGACAGCCTTGGGGGAGGGTTCCCCTTTTCCGGTGAAAATTGGTGATGGGAGAATCTTCTCCATCAGGAGCCACTGTGGGAGGGTGATTGCCCCAAAGAGCTGTTGCCCAAGGCATGGTGCCCCCTCCTGTGGTGCCGGTGATGTGATCTACGATGGTGACAGCTCTGCTCTGAGCTTGATGTGCCCCAACTCTGGCTGCTCTCACTCAAGGATGCAGAGTATCGACCCCTCCTCCACCTAGGCAGCATCCAGAGTGTGCTAGTGTGTCAATCCCACCACCTGGCATGGGAGTTGTGAGATGGAGAACGCCTCTGCGGTGTGATCAATGCAGGTGGGTCAGGTGTGCGCTGCACCGTGTCAAGCTGGAGTTCTGGAATGCCACAGGCATGTGCAGGAGAAGTCACCAGAGAGTCTGTGCCCAAACCTGTGGTCAGGCGGACTGGGGTGGGCGTGTCATCTGTAGCTAGTCCAGCATCCCCTGGATGCTGCTGGGGGGTCAGGGGCATGTGCCATATAGCCAGGGCTAGGCTCTGCACTTCAGTCGCCCCCTTTCAAGTCAGCTGGGTGTCAGGGGTGCTGGCATATTGCGCCAAGAGTTTGCATAGTATTTTTGGGTGGCCTGCAACTCCCCTGACGGGCCGAGGGGTATATGCCGCAAGAGTGTCTGGATGATGATCAGGCTGGGATGGAAATTCTCGCTGCAGGCGTCTTCAGGGCATGCCAATGTTCTGACTATGACCATGGCCGCTCAGTCCACTGTTCTTGTGAAGGTCAGGAGTCCGCTCCTCCATTACAGGGTCTTTGAAGTGCCCGAGCAGGCCAGAGGAACCTTTTCAACCCCTGTGCTGTCCTGCTACTGCCCCACTATCATGCAGCTCAGGGCTGAGTGGTTTGCTTGAGGCAACAAGGGGTGCCCGTGGCAGGAACCTGGGAACGTTGGTTCCCAAGCCAGTAACCACCAAGCTACGGCTCCACCTTATAGGTACGGCTCCACCTTATAGAGCCTTTTTCTGAAGGGGGCTCTGAAAAGAGCCTTTTGTTGCAGTGGACTCTGAAAAGAGCTTTTTGCTGAAGGGGGTTCTGAAAAGAGCTTTTTGTTAAAATGGGTCCTTGAGCCCTTCTTGCCCAATCCTCCTGCCTCCCACCAGGCTCTTCAGCAGGCAGGAGGATCGGGCAATCCACCGCAGCAGACTGAAGCTGCAGCAGCCTGGTGGAGGGAAGCTTTCTCCAGTCACAGGAAGACGAGTTGCTATGATGCTGCCGTAGTCCATCTGGCTGCAGGAGCAGAAGGAGTGGGAGATGCCGACTCAAACAGAAGCAGATGATCCAAAAGGAGGATTGCTTTGCTCCTTCTGCTTTTTATGGGGCTGAGATCTTACCCGGGCATGCAATGGCGACAACTGTCACAGGTTTTGCCCCCCGAGTGGCGGGAATTTTTCCAGCCACACCCGACGAGCTCTCAGCCCCCCCTCTGAAAGACAGGGGAGGGACAGACGGGCCCATCGCTATGGTAAGTTGCAGGCTCGATGCACTATGGTCAGCCCCTTGTACATCTCCTAAAAGGAGACGGGGGGAAAGCAACTCCTTAGGCCATCTCTGCTTGCTGGCACCAATTGTTGTGTGCACTGCTCAAAACTCTGCTGTCTCTCCTCACGCCATGCTCTGCCTTATGTTGTGCTTCCCAACTGCTCTATAGGCCTCGGTGGTGGTTACTGTTGAGAGGAACTGCAGAGCACTAACAAGTGGCAACCATCTTGGCTGGAGGCCCTGCCCCTTCCCCTGATAGCTTCTTAATAGTTAGTGTTCATTTATATGATGCTTTTTGCTTGTTTTCAAGCCATAGACTCATAGTGTTTTTTTAGTCTTTATATGTATCTCTTACATTTTTGCCTTGATATGGATTCTTATTTGAGGCTGAGTAATTTGGTGGCCTTAGCATGTTTATGTTTATTAAAATTTGATATACCACCCTTCAGATGAGTCAGCAGGGCGGTTCAAAATAAAAACAGGTATAAAAACAGCAGAATAAAGGATCTCCAGAGTCATAGACAGGAAAAGGTCACAGTCATACTAAGAGAAAGCAGGCGAGGAGGGACGAGGGAGAAGAGATAGTCATCCATAGGGTCCAGTAAATCAAGTGGTAGGGATGTTGAAGGCCTCATGAAATAGTAGGGTTTTAGCTGGGTTTTTAAAATGGTGAAGGGTGACTCGAGTCAAAGGGCGGGGGAAAGATAGTTCCAAAGGTAGGAGCCTTGGAAGCAAAATGTGGAATACTGTGTCAGTTTATACCTAGCATGAGAGGAAAGGTACAGGCGATTCAAGTGGAGGGAGCAGAGAGGACAATGTGGAGCATGAAGAATGATACTGGTAAGAAGGAACACCCGTGTGAAGAACTATATGAATCTTATATGAGATATGAATCTCTGTATGCAAGAATCTTAAAACGGATGTGATACTGGATGATGAGCCAATGAAAGTTTGCCAGAAGAAGGGTGACATGGTCATAGAGAGAAGTATATGTGAAAAGATGAACAGCGGTATTTTGGATGAGATGAAGACTATGAAGTTGATGTTTGGGAAGACCTGCATAAATGATATTACATTAATGTAGACTGGAAATCACAAGGGGTAGTCAAGGCAGAGGGAGAAAGAAGAGGACAAAGAGCTCTGATCTGGCACAGAATATAAAGGGATTTCCGGAAGACAGAAGTGATGTGGTCATGAAAGGTCATGAACGACACCATGGTACTGAACAGAAGAAACCAAGGAAATAGGGGTACCAAGAAGAAGAAGGGTGGAAAGGAGCAGTGCCAGTTAACTAGGTGGCCGAAGTTTTGCTAGTAGTGTAGAAAGGGAATAGAAGGGGGCCGGGGTCCCATGGTGAAAGGGTCAGAGGTTTGGAGAGTGAAAATAGTTTGGAATGTATTGTCAGCAGTACAGAAGATGTGTATGGATAGCTGTGAGACAGTCAAGGTTGTATCTTGCAGAGAAGGCTTGAGACAGGCGACTTATGTTTGCAGGATGCTAGACAGAAAGTTTAAGTTTGCAAAATGCTTGTCATGATTAGAAGTGATCAATATGTTTGTGTAAAGCTTGATCTGTAACAGCATGGCTTGACCTGTAACATATGGATATAAATTACCAAGCAAAACGTAACATAAGAAGATAAAACAAAAATTGTATAATGTGGCAGTTTTTGTAAATAAATGAAGTGCTGTGAACAGCAGGGGGTGGGAGTTACAGGTGACTGCTCATGTTTGTGGCCCTGTGACTGCCTCCCTAAAGCTTTAGCGGACTTTGTTATGGTATAACTCTATGTCTGTTGCATTTCCATATCTTCTCACTTGCCCTCAGACCAGAGATAGGAAACTAAGGGGCTTGTTTACAAAGCCGCGGTAGTGGTTCGCGATCGCGATCGCAACCGCGGCCCCATTGAAATCAATGGGGCCGCGGCTCCGATTACGATCGCAAACCGCTACCGCGGCTTTGTAAACAAGCCCCTAAGTACTGAGGAAGGAGTCCTGTGTTATTGCCACCAGCTAGGAACTCCAGCCCACAATAGTTGGTGCCTTTCTACAAGTAGTATCTCTAACATTCTGTTAACTTTTCTTTATATGGTTATATCTTAAAATATATATTTTTTTGCTATAAAAGTGTATGTTTTCAGTCATTTTCTTATATATAGTTTTGACCCTTAACTGTGTATTATTTGTGCCACTTTGGACACTTGTGCTGTTTTTTTTTTTAACAGGGCAAGGTAGTATGTTTGATCTCCTTTGTTTTAGAAAGATTTTTAGTGATTAAGATTTTCATGTTTCATTTATTGTTTTCATTTGTAGATTTGCTGACTAGTTTGGCAAATCTGTGATTGTATGTTTGGATAATCCCTATCAGGGGTAAGCATTTTGGTTTTTTTAACAGTGATCATTTTGAGAGATTTTTTCTATATACTTTTTGATTAATCTCTTCTCCTTTTCCTTATACCCTTTGCTTAGTTAATACTCTGCTGTCCTACATGCACATCAACTGTGATTAAGAATAAGTCCCCTGAGGCAGGCCTTTGTACTGAAATATGTTGGGCATTTGATCCAGTTTGTCTAACCTTCACAATGCTGAAGTTACTTCTGGTTGATGTTATTTGTTCAGACTGTCTGTGGCATAATACTGTTTTTGTTGTTAATAAATAATTGTTTTTCATTTCTAGCAGATATTTTTTTACTAATCACCTAATGTTTTTATGATTATTTTAGCATTTATTTGTATAGTACCATCTGCTTGCTTTGTCATATTGCTTGATGCAATTATTTTTTTGTCTTTCTTTTTTTGTCTTATTGTTTATAAAATTGTCCACAATTTGAGGTAATTTTGTAAAGCTTTACCATATGCAAAGTCTGTTTTACAAGCAGAAAATGTTTTTTAAATAATTATATGACCACATAAGCAAGGAAAAAAGGTAAGCTCACAGAAGATGTGCCTACTTTTATATGATCTGCACATAGACATTCCCAGTAGCGCAGTTTGGGCAGAGTGGAGGCGGAGCTGTGATATACATGCATATTTTATAAGATACATGGGCACACATTTACACCTTTTAAAGAGCAGATGGAAATTTATGCATTGGCATTTGTGCACTATTGGAACTGGATCTAGGAGCCTACTTTATTAAAGACAGATAAGCACCTATGTTTTGTTTATAAAATAGGATTAAATAAGTGCCTTTTTGGACATCTTACATAGGCATCCTGTTATAAAACTACGTCCTATAATTCCTCTTGTTGGCTCACAAAACAAATCAGTACAATAATGCACTCTAGGGCAGGGTATCCCAAACCTTTCCTGAAGACCCACAGCTAATCTCGTTTTCAGTATATCTGCAATGAACATGCATGAGATTAACCTGCATACAATGGAGATAGATTTACATGTACTCTCTCATGCATATTCATTGTGGATATCCTGAAAGCCTGATTAGCTGTGGAGTCCCTGGGGACAAGTTTGGAAACCCCTGCCCTAGGGCAGGGGTTGGCAATTCCGGCCCTCGTGCACCACAATCCAGCCTGGTTTTCATGATGTCCCTAATGAATATTCATCCATTGTATGGAAATAGGTCCATGAATATTCATTAGGGACATCATGAAAACCAGGCTGGATTGTGGTGCACGAGGGCCGGAATTGCCATCCCTGCCCTAGGGTATCTAAAAACATCTTCTCAAATGAGATGATATTGCTTTTATGAAACATTTTGAATCTTTGAAATGTTGACAAAGAATCCATTTCTAGAACTTTGGTATGAATGCCATCCCTCTTCCCTGGCCCAAATTCATCTTGTCTGCTACTTTAAGTGTTAGGACCCCTTGCACGACCTGCTGTGGCTTTCCTTCAGTGCAGGCAGCACTGCCACCATTAACATATCAACTTGCCTTTAATTAAGGATAAACACTTGTAAAGTTCTTCTTAAATAGTTATTTTCATAATCCCTAGTGATCCCAAATGGATGAAAACTAAACACCTACCAGGTTTACACACAGGACACCTTGAAATTAAGCAGCATCTTTAATAGGTTAAAGAATGAAAGAAGAGGAATGGGAGAGCGTGCCTTTCTAGGTTATATTTTATTTTTATGGAAGTAAATTTTAGTTTTGCATGCATAATTTAAAGGCACTAGCATGGAAAGTACATCATTCTGCAGCTCCACATTAATTATACAAAGCAGCAGGGGATTCTGAGCTTCCAGCACAGTAAGTACACGATCTGTGACTTACCCTGCTTTATTTTATAGCTGTCATAGACCTAACTCACTCATTTCCTTAGTAGCACAGTAAAAAACATATGGTTTGAGGCGAACTAAACAATTAAATGAAAAATTAAAAACCAGCATAGCTGAAAGAGATGGTCTTGTAGGGATCTGCATTTAAAAGGATTATTAATTGAGATTGTGCTGTGTGTGAATTTTATTTTCTCAAAACACAGATGGAATTTTGCTGTCTAATGCAGATTTTCCCTTGTTTGCAAGAGACCTGCCATCTACTCCCACTGTAACCATGGGCGCTGTAGATGAAAGGTGTACAACTGTGTAACACAATTGCATAAAATCTAGAAAAACAGAAGATAATGTAACACTTAACATAAAATCCAGTCAAGCTGGAGAGAATCATTTTGTTAATAATAATGCCGTTGATGACATATTCTGTTTCACTTCATAAGTCCAATCAAAAGCATCTTACTTTTATTTCCACTGTCCGAGGGATATTTATAATTCAGAGGAAGCAATATGAGGAAGCATAAAAAGTAAATTATTGTTGTTGCAAAGGGTTTATCATGATCAACAACATTACTTGCAGACAAAATTACTCTCTATTAGGAGGAGAGAAGCTATGCCCATGGAGTCAAAAGCTCCCCCCAGGCTGGGGCTGGTGCCTGTGAGTCTTCAGTTTATGAGGGCCATGCCCCTGTCCCTTGGCCTGCTGACCCTGTTGGGGAGCCAGGAAGACCAGATACTGCGGGTAGTTTCTATAAGCCTTGCCCTTCCTCAAGTAAGGGGACTTTTTACCAGGGGGCTTCCATTAGGGGAGATTAGCGGTCTTCTTGGAGAGCCTTGTCCTCATCAGGAACTCAGTCTCCAACTCTCCAGCCTTATCAGTCATGGGTTTGCCAAAGAGATTCTCTCCCTGGCAAGGGACATCAACCAATCTGTCCTGAACCCACTGCTCCAGGTCGGATGACTGTAGCCCAGTCTAGCATCAGGCACTGAAGCCTGCCGCAGTCACTCTAGCTGCTGACTCAAAGCCATCATAGGGTGCCCAAGTAATGAATTTGGAGTTCTCTCTGACAGTTTTGTCCAGGGTCTGGAACCACTGGAGGGGTTCCTAAGAGAGACCGGCCAAGAACGCCTGCTCTCAGGTACATGGCCATGTACAGCTGGTATGCCTGTATCCGGCCAATGAGCATCAAGCCCTGGTAGTGCTCTCTGCCCAGGGCATCCATGGTACAGGCCTCTCTACTTGGAGGCACCGAGGAGTGCGTCTTCTGACTCTTCAGTCAATGCACAGCTGACTCCACCACCATGGAGTGGTGTGGCAGTTTTCTTTCTGGAAGCCCGGAGTCCAGTGGATCTGATACATCGAATCCAGCCATTGGCTCACGATGGGTACTGATGCTTGCATTTTGCACATGTGGAGGAGGAGCCTTTCCAGGATCTGGGGAACAGGCACTATAAGTATCTCCTTCAGAGAGGCCTTGTACTGGAGGATCTCTAGCTCCTCTATGCGAGGGTCCTCCTCCGACTTGGTGGCAAACACCAACGCCTTTGACGTGTCCAGTACAAAGTCGAGTAAGGCCATATCCTCGGGTGGGGACCAGTATCGGGTCTCAGAGGGAGATAGGTCTGAGGGCACACTGCGCTGGCAACAGGTGTCTGGGGATTCCTCGTCCTCAGTCTCACAGTCTGAATCATAGTTGGTGGAGGAGTTGAGAGCAAGCTGTGTCATGAGGTTGGGCCCCAAGCCCGATGGTCTGATTTCCTCGGAGGTTCCACGGGCAAAGCCGTGGGCACTTGCAGGGGAGGATCTTGGTCCCAAGGAACGGGATCAGGATCAAGACTGATGCAGAGGATCGACTCGAGGCCGGTGGCGCTCAAGGATTGGCTCAACATCCAGAGATGTCCTTGAGGTCTAGGGCCTGGTGGTCTGGGCAGATGACCCAGTCAAACAGGGAACCATGGCCCACTGCTGGGCCATGAAGGCAGATAAGCTGCGCTATAAGGCCGCCATTCTGGTTTCCAGTCCAGATGGCTCCGCGCAGGCACCAAAGGATCTCGGACCTGGCACTGGCTCCCATGAAGGGGAGTCCTTGACAAGGATGGCCTCGGGAGTCTGAGCCGATTGCTGGAGGCTGACTATTCCCTTTGGGCAACCTTGGTTGGCTGTTCCCACTCTGAACCCTCAAACTCGTGGCATGAACTGTGGGACCTGTCATTGGACTTACCCGCCTTCACCGACTCGTCCACAGACGTGCCCTCGATAATTTCTTCTTCTTCTTGTGTTCCACCTCCAGGGTGCTCCGCTTGGAGGACCCCCAGCCATGACTGGAGGCAGCAGGGTCACCTCACGGCTCCAGGGTCCTAGATGGGGTCTTGCGCAGCATCACTGGAGACGCCGGGGCAAAGTCAGAGTTTTAAAAAGAAAAGTTTTTAAAGCTTTTTTAAAGCTCTTAAAATTTAACTTAGTGCGGCAATAAGCAAGCAGGTTGCTCAGCTATGCCGGGGCAGCAGCAGAGAAGGCCAATGTTCGGGTGGACTCATACTTAACTGCCACTGGTGAGGGAAAGTGCAAGTGGAAGTCATGGAGCGAGCGAAGAGAACTAGCTGGAGCATACAGGGAGTCTATGGAAGACAGCTTGTTAAAACTCCTCAAAGCAAAACACAGAATAGACAGCAGTTCAGAGAAAACAAAAACAGCTTTACTTCTGTCCCAGCTTGTTAAACCTCCACAAGCTGGTTCTCCCATCCCTTCCTCCAGCCCCAGTTAAAGTTCCTACCTCAGAACTCTTCTGCATGGCTTGCCTTGGAAGGACTCCTGGCTCCACGGGCCTCTCTCCCTCCTGCAGCCTGCTGGGTTCTTAACCTCTCTCTGAGAGCCACAGTCTCCCTGTGAGCCATACCCTCCCAGTCCTGAACTCTGGGCTGCAGACTCAATTAAAGGGGACTGTTGATAATCCCTTTGGAGAGGGATGGGTAACATTCTATAGACCCCATTACACACCCTGCCCCTCAGCTCAACCATGCCCCATTGAGCGCCTGCCTCACCTGGGACCTCCACCAGGGAAAGGAAGTCCACACTCAGGTAAGTCCGATAAGCCCTATGGCAGACCCAAAACTCAATGGAGACTCAAAAGCTACCACATAATACAGCATTGTATTCCCTACATTGAGCCAGTCACTTAAGAGGTTGGTGTTCTATTACCAGTGTAAACAGATGGCCGAGCAGGTAGTATCTGAAGGTCTCAAGTGCCCACTTGACAGCCAGGGCTTCTTTCTTGATCACCGCATAATACTGTTCATGAGGAAGCAGCTTCCTGCTGATGAATGCTATGGGATGTTCTTCACCCCTGACTTCCTAGGCCAGAATGGCTCCTAGGCCCACCTCTGAGGCAACAGTTTGCACAATAAACAGTAGAGAGAAATCAGGGCTATTCAGGATGGATTCAGAGCACACAGCTTCAAGGAGCTGGAAAGCCAGATCCAGGCCCGGTGATCACTGAATCTGTTCGGGAGCTCTTTTTCAGAGGAGACTGGTTAACGGCTCCGCCCCCTCAACCCCTCCTATCGGGCCAATGCAGAAACAAGTGTGCTAGACCCGCACTGAAGTGATTTTTTACATTTCCCACAACGCACAGAATTTAGCATGCGATGCAGGAAGGATAGGGTATGCAAATGAATGCCGCATTAACCGTGCGCATGCAAATGAGCCACTGCAACATTAAACTGGGAGAGCAAGCCAAACACATGCGTTAGTTTGGCTTCCTCTCCGGGCACCGCATGGCTAATCTGCATATCAGCCCCGACAGTATTTTGATGGCATCGGGAAAAACCCCCAATACCATCAAAATATTGTCGGAGGCTGGTGCCCAACAAAAAAGAATCCCTGGTGACCCAGTGGCTCTGTTCTCCTCCCCCCCCAACAGCATTTTGATAGCATCAGGGACTATCGCGGCATCAGGAAAAGAACCCAATGCCATCAAAACACTATCAGGGGCCGGTGTCCTGACAGAAAGTAAGTATCTGGTGGTCTAGTGGCCCCTGTACCCCCCACCCCCAAATAAAATAAAATAAAATAAAAAACACCTGGTGGCCTAGTGATTCCTAAATCCAAGCACCCCCCCCCCCCCCGATACCTTAAAGTAGGTGGAAGTGCTGCCTACGCGCTCCTGCTCTGGTCCGCCATCTTGTAAAAGGTGACGCCTGGCCCCACACGTTGGGTGAGGTCAGATTGCCATATAATGTAGACCATGACTTATATAGAGTGGAGGAGTAGCCTAGTGGTTAGAGCCACTGCCTCGGACCTAGAATATCAAGAGTTTGATTTCCACTGGCACTCCTTGTGACCTTGGGCAAGTCACTTTACCCTCCATTGCCTCGGAAGAAAAGGCCTGGCAATCTTCTTCCGGTGATACAATGCCAAGAAAACCCAGAGGCAGCTGGGTCGCTAGGAGTCAGCACTGACTTGATAGCACAAAAAAAAAAAAAGACTTATATGGCAGTCTAACCCCGCCCAGTAAATCACAGGATGCACCCTGTGGGGCCAGGCACCGTCATTTTACAAGATGGCAGACTGGAGCGGGAGAAAGTAGGCAGCGCTCCCGCCTACTTTAAGGTACCGGGAGGGTTTTGGATTTAGGGGCTGCTAGACCACCAGGTAATTTTTATTTTATTTTACTTGGGGGTGGGGGTGGGGGTAAAGGGGCCATTAGACTACCAGGTGATTTTTACTTTATATTACTTGTGGTTGGGGGTACAGGGGCCGCTAGACCACAAGGTGATTTTTATCTTATTTTACTTGCGGTGGGGATGGGGAGTACAGGGGCCACTAGACCACCAGGTACTTACTTTGTCAGGGCACTGGCCCCTGACAGTGTTTTGATGGCATTGGGGGCTTTTCATGATGCCTGATCATCTGAGGAGAAGATGATCTAGGCATTGGGGAAAGCACCCGGTGCCATCAAAATGCTGTCCGGGACACTCATTAGAAGTTTAAGTCACTTCAGATCTTGCAGTAAAAATTTTGGTGCTATGACTGGTTGTGAAATCCTCTACATCTATCTCGGCATCGGACGTAGCCATAATTTGCATACTAGACCATTATATGCAGCTGATTAAAATACATTAAAATAGATTTAAATACACATGGCATTAATTGGGTGCTAGTTTTCTGTTGACGTTTATGTCAGTTTTCTGCATTTAAAAGGTTTGTAAAATGTGCGTAAACATGGCATTATGGGTTCTTAAAGGCCGAAGTAGCTTTCTGCATCAGCCTGTATATTTGGTTCTGATTGTACCCCTGATTTTTTTCCTTTCCTTTTGTGTCATGATGTTGGTTTGGTTTTCATTCCTTTCCTGTCAAAACAATGGCATTCCTCCCTTAATTACTGTTTTAAGGTATTTATATGCTTTCTTTTATATATATATATATTTTTTTATTTTATATTTTATACTTTATTATTTTGATTTTTATTGTGAACTGCATAGCTTGAATACAGATTTATGATGTATCAAATAAATTACAACCATAACTATAACCTCTGGAAAATTAGGGATGAATCGGCAAGCAGCTTTTAAACTAGATAGTAGGGGAAAGCCGACAATTGCCCAGGAGGGCATGGTCAGAAGCATGTACCCTTAAAGGATACTAGGAAAACAAGGAAGTTAGAGCATCCCAATAGAGAGGTCCCAACAAAGATAAAAGTAATCCAGATGTCCTTCAGTACAGAGCCGAAAGATTCCAAATTACTTTACACCTATCAACTGATAACAAGATTATTATGAATAAAATACAACCTCTAAAATGCCTGTATGTAAATGCTAGAAGTCTAGAAAATAAGATGAAAGCGCTAGAATACATAGTACTAAATGAAAGGCTAGATATGATTGGCATCTCAGAGACCTGGTAGAAGGAGGACAACCAATGGGACACTGTGGTACCTGGGTACAAACTATATCGCAATGATAGAGTAGATCAAATTGGTGGAGGTTTTAGAGAGGGCATTGAGTCATATAGGATTAAAGTTTAGTAGGAAACAAAATACACTGTAGAATCTCTATGGATAGAAGTTCCATGTACAAAGCGGAAGGTGATGGCAGTGGGGGTATTCTACCGACCGCCTAACCAGAATGAACCGATGGATGATGAAATACTAAAAGAAATCAGGGAAACTAACAAAAGTTCCAGCACAGTAATAATGGGCGATTTCAATTACCCCAGTATCGACTAGACATGCTAGGGAGATAAGTTTCTAGATGAAATAAATGACTGCTTCTTGGAACAGCTGGTTCGTTAACCGGCAAGAAGGGAAGCTATTTTGGACCTAGTCCTTACTGGAACACAGGATCTGGTACAAGAGATAAAGGTTTGGGGGCCACTTGGCAATAGTGATCATAGCATGATCACATTTGATTTAATAAATAGAAGAAAGACAGTTAGAAAATCCACAATACTACTTTTTAACTATGTTAAAAGGGAGACAATGATAAAATGAGGAAAATAATTAAGAAAAAACTAAATGGAACAGTTGCAAAGGTTAAAGATTTACATCTAGCATGGGTGTTCTTTTAAAGTACTATCTTGGAAGCCCAGACCAGATGTATTCTATGCTTTAAGAAAAGTGGAAGGAAATCCAAAAAACTTCCAGCATGGTTTAAAGACGAGGTCAGAGAGGCTATTATTGCCAAAAAAACATCCTTCAGGAAAAAGGAGCCTAATGACTAACAACAGAAACAACATAAACATTGGCAAGTTAGATGCAAGGCATTGATAAGGCAGGCAATGACAGAATTTGAAAAGAAGCTTGCCACGGAAGCAAAAACATATAATAAAAACATTCGTAGGAAAAAATCCTGTGAGAGTCAGTTGGATCATCGGATAATAGAGGGGTAAAAGGGGTGCTAACGCAGGACAAGGCAGAGAGACTGAATGAATTATTTGCTTCGGTTTTTACTGAAGATGATGTAGGGAAGTTACCCATGCCTGAAAAGATATATAAAGATGATGTAGCAGAAGAATTGAAAGAAATTATCGATAAACTGGGAGGATGTATTGCAACTGTTTGATAAATTGAAGAGTAGCAAATAACCTGGACTGGATGATATACATCCAAGGGTGTTGAAAGAGCTGAAATATGAGAATGTAAACCTACTAATAGTAATTAGTAAAGAAATGCTTTAGCTCTCTAGACCTAATTCCCTCAGACTGGACTGCAGACCCCATACTAGATCTTATTCCTTTTGTACACTCCATGCTTACTGCTAGTTTCACATCAAAAGTTCTCTCCCTTCCTACTGGAAGATGACTCTTGCCTTAAGGTCCCAAAACTCAATATGCAAGACCCAGTGCATTACCATCCTATATCAAACCTTCTGTACTTGGCAAAATTGGCAGAACATCCTGTTCTCCCACAACTCACATACCATCTGGAGCGTATACTAACATTTCATCCACGCCAATCAGGCTTTCGACAATATCATAGCACTAAGACTATCCAGACATCTGTCCTTAATAATATTCACTGTATCCTAAAACAAGGTGATCTTGTCCTAACCATTGCACTAGATCTAACTGCAGCCTTCCATCTGGTCAACCATAATTTACTACTATCCCACCTTTCAGAAACTTGCATTCAAGGCCAGGTCCTAGACTTGTTCATTTCATTCCTTGCTAATCAAAGCTATCAAGTAACCATTCAGAATTCCACTTCTGCTCATATTGCCCTCCCTGTGGAGTTCCACAGGGCTCTGAACTCTCTCCTATCCTATTCAATCGTTTATTCAGCCCTCTTGTTACCCCTTATACAGACCACAGGGATTAATTTTTACATATACGCTGATGACATACTCAGGTTGATAGTGTTACCCTCGATCTATCAATCATTAACTCTGGTCTAAATACCATATCTACTTGGCTTCACTCACATGCCTTAAAATTAAACCCCTCTAAGACCACAACTACCTGGTTTACTGGGTCTACGGGGTGATGTGGATGTATCAACCCGTTTCTACATTGCAGGCAGAAACATACATTCCTTTTATTGGTAATTGATGCCATGGCAGATGCTGTGTAGGTATGTCATAGTGGTTAGAGCACTGTGTTTGGCTACACGGGGATGCCGGTTCAATGTTTGTACTGTATGCTTTTTTAAACCCTCCTCATTCTTCTGTCCAGACTTGTGCAATGTCCATGTTCTATTATGTACTCATGTACCCATTCTTGCTGATATATATTTCTACCATACTCATTATGTTCCGCCCACAATTACAATCATGACTATTGGACAACCAGACTGTTTTTCGTTCTGCTCTGAGACCTGGGGGGATGTCCGGTTATTGATACGTCTATCACTCTTCTGCCTTCTTTCAGGTACCTTGGGATCTCTTTCTGGATTCTACTCTTGCCTTCCCCCCCCCCCCCCCCATATCACTCACCTTACAAGATTAACTTTTTCAGCCTTAAGAAGATTTCAAGCCATCCGCCCATTTCTTACCCTGGCAACCCTAATCACCTTCTTACTTAGCACCGTTATATTGAGACTGGATTACTGTAACTCGATCTTTACTGGCCTCCCTAATACACACCTCAGGCCATCCAAAATACTGCTCTCTGTGCTCTTACAGGTGTGAAGCATTTTGCCCATATTACTCTGCTACTTCTACAATATCATTGGCTTCCATACCCACAGTGGATTCATTTCAAGATACTCATTTTAACCCATAAGGCAGTTCATACGTATGCTCCCCAATACCTCTCTTCCCTAACTATCCCATACACACCCGGTCATACCCTCCGATCCCTCTCTGATAATCGTCTTTTGCTTCTGCCACTCCATTGATTCTATTACAAAACTACCCACCGCTCAGCCTTCAGCTATTTAGCCCCAGCAATCTGGAACAGCCTCCCAGCATACTAACAACTGCAATCCTCTTTTTCTCAATTTCAGTAACCGAGGTATCCGGATGCCCAACCCGGCCTGCCCTTTCCCTTCCCCCACCGCCACCCCCCACCGCCAAAACCACACAGACATCAGGTATTGGTGCAAACATTGCTTGGTCGCAGCTTTTATTAAACGGTAAGAACACCGGCCCAACATGGGCCAACTCAGCAATCATAACAATAACTAAATAACCCCCCACCCATCATCCGGATGGTGCCCCCCACCAGCCATTTGTAGCAAAGTGGAGCACCATCCAACCCCCCCCCCCCGGTACCCCCTCGCGCCCGCCTAGCCGTTATAGCAAAGGCCGGCTGAAGGGGTTGTCTATTTCCGGGTAGAGACACCAGCCGGGACGTCTCCCCCAACCTGAAGAGCCGTGCCGCTCACCTGGAAAGCGGCATATGGCTGAACTGAGGCACCAGGTCAACGAGCACCAGCTCGCCACCCCGCCACCGGAGCTAGGTAGCAAGCTATCCTAGCGCCGCCCACCCCCCCCCACCGAAAGCTGCGACCAGCACCAAGACTCCAATGCCTCCTGCCAGTCATTCAAGAGTAAGTCCTGCCCGACCGGGGCAAGGTGAACCCCATCCAGCCGGTACAGACCGGCACAAGCGACGTCAGCCCAAGGGTGCCGAACTTGAAGCCAACCCGTCTGCTGCACCCAACGCCCAATCTGACGGTTAAGCTTGCACAAACCCCTCGACCAACGCCGCTGGGTCCAGCAAGCAGGGCGAGGAATAATGTCCGACCAGATGATGGCCACCCCGGGAAGGACCTCCCGCAGCTGGGCAATGTCGCTCTGAACAGTCATGATGAGTTGTCGGCAAGCCCGGCCAGCAACATCATTGCCCCCCAGGTGGAGCAGCAGCCCGACTGGCCGCTGCCGCCGTCCAAGTTCCGCATGCACATGATCCAGGAGCTCTCCCCAGTGCATGCCGCGGTGACCCTTCCAGCACAGCCGCACTCCCGCCACGGCGAGACCAAGGTGAGCACCCAACGGCCGAACCGCCACTCGACGCTCCGCCCAGTAGACGAAGGAGTGCCCGATGATCCACCAGTCCCCAGCGGACACACCACCTGAAAGCAGAAAAGAGCGGACTGCCACCAGCAAGCAATTCTGCAACAGGAAGAAAAGAATTAGTACCCCCCCGCCCCATCCCCTGCACCGCACCGTAGGCAGACCACCGCCCCGGCACCGTACGGCACTAAGCCGCACCACCAGGAGCCGACGGGCGAACATACCCAGCATAAGCCCCCGACCGCCATCTTCCAATGCGCTGAATAACCCGCGTGTCAAGACCCGCGGCCGCCGCGCTAGTAGCCGCACCAATCCGGAACGAGTGGGAAGCGTAACTCCGCTCGGCGCAACCCAAAGCACGCAAAACCAAGCGCAGCACAGCCGTAAACTGAAACTGAGTCACCGGCTTGCCGTCTGCATGAATGAAGAAGTGGCCACGTGCCTCCGGTCGCTGCTGCACGTACGCCCCCAGAGCCCGAACGGGACAGGACAACAAGGGGGAGATGGCACGAAGCAGGACCCAGCCCCCTTTTCCGGACTGGTCCGTCTTGGACCGCGGCAAGAAAATTTGCACCCGCGCAGGATCCACCCGGACGTGCCCAACTTCAAGCCCGCCAAAAGCCCCTCGTCTCGCAGACCGAGGGACAAGCTCGGAAACCCGAAAGGCGCCGATAAAAGCCGTAGTAAACAGTGCATGGAACACCACCACCTCCAAACCGGAGGCCGCCACCCGCGGTAAAACCGCACAAACCTGCAACAGAAACTCGTGGGATATCGGGAGCCGCCAATCCCGCGACCCCGGCTGCACGCGAGCCCAGCCAGCGAGCCATCGCCCAACTAAGAAGGAGACACGCGGGTTCCCCCAACCAGCAGCTTTACAAAAGAAAGAGAATCCCGCCAACGCTCCAGTAACCGCCGACCGAGCCCAGCCCTCCTTTTTCGCCCACAACACAAAACGGCCGACCAGGCCGTCAGGCACCGCCCCGCCAGACCAACCTTGCACGCCCAAAAAAGCACTCACCTGAGAGTAGCCCCGCCGATACGTCGCCCAGGTACTACGAGCCACCGATGCTGCCAGCAGAACCATTAAGTCAGGGTCCCAATTCTCCAGAGATGCTCCGGAACCCGTGAGGGCAGCTCGTCCGCCTGAGGAGCCAGCTGCCGGAACTGCGCCCACTGAAAACGGGATAAAGCGTCAGCAATGGCGTTCTGGGAGCCAGGCACATGCCGGGCTCGAGCGGTGACGTTCAGGCGCAAGCAGGCCAACACAAACACCCTCATCAAGGAAGCTACCCTAGGGCACCGGGGCGCGTGACGGTTAATGACCTCAACAACTGCAGCGTTATCGCACCAGAAGACAACCCGCCGATCATGCAACCGGTCCGGCCATACCCAAAAAGCCATCACTATTGGGAAAAGCTCCAAGAAGGTGATATTCCGGGTCAGGCCGATGCGGACCCAATCCGCCGGCCAAGGCTCCGCACACCAGGAACCGTGACAGAAGGCCCCAAAACCAGAATCGCCCGCCGCATCTGTGAACAATTGCAGGTCGAGATTCGAGAGCTCGGGCAACTGAAGGATGGAGCACCCATCGAAGCCAGCCAGAAACGCGTCCCAGACCCGCAGATCCGCCCGCATCCCCGCGGACACCCTGATACGATGGTGGGGCAGCCGCAGCCCCGCCATTGCCAAGGATAGGCGCCGCGTAAAGGGGCGCCCCATGGGAAGGACACGGCAAGCAAAGTTGAGATGCCCAACCAACGACTGAAGGACACGGAGGGAAGTCTTAGAAGCAGAGCCTATGGAGGCCACCAACTCCCGGAGGCGACGGATCTTTTGCGCCGGCAAGCGCACTACCATAGCCACCATGTCAATCTCGATGCCGAGAAAAGTGAGACAAGTAACCGGCCCGACCGTTTTATCCGCCGCAACGGGAATGCCAAAGGCGGCAGCCACGCGCAAAAAAGTGCTCAAGAGAGTGGGACAAGTGGGTGTCCGCTCAGGCCCGACAAACAGAAAGTCATCCAAATAGTGCACTATGGATGCGACCCCCGACTGCCGTTCCACAACCCAATGCAAGAAAGTACTGAAGGCCTCGAAATAAGCACACGAGATTGCACAGCCCATGGGCATGCACATATCGAAATAGTACCGCGCCTCGAAGCAAAAACCAAGCAAAGGGAAAGCCGAGGGATGCACCGGCAACAGACGGAAAGCCGATTCAATGTCTACTTTGGCGAGAAGGGCACCAGGCCCGCATTGACGAACCAGGGAGACGGCGGCATCGAAAGAGGAGTAATGGACCGTGCAGAGCTCGCGAGGTATGCGGTCGTTGACCGAATCGCCCGGAGGGCAAGAGAGGTTGTGTATCAACCGGAACTTGCCCGGCTCCTTCTTGGGAACCACCCCCAACGGCGAGACCGTAAACGGGGAAAAGGGGGGTACCCGGAAGGGGCCCGCGACGTGACCCAACGCACACTCCTCAGAGATCTTCCGCCGCACGAAATCCCCATGGGGCCGTACGGAGGCGGCATTGCGGGACCCACCACACGCGGACGCACCCCGGACAGGAATGCGAAAACCCCGAGAAAACCCGCCCAAAATCAAACCGGCCGCCCTCCCCCGCCGGGAACGCCCGTACGCGAGCAACCAAGGGCGCATCGCCTCGACGCGGACGGGTATACAGGCCAAGACTCCCCCTTTCTCACTTCACCGCCGAGGGGTCCCCCGCAACCCCCATTCTGCTGCACTTCGCGGCCGCATGCGCACCCCCACACAAGGAGCAGGCATGCTTGAATTTGCAGTTAGGGAAGGGGCAGGACGCCTAGTTGAAGCGCCAGCAGACGTCCCCCCCGCCGACGCCCCCCTTTGGCTGAGGCAAAGCCAAGCCGGAGGCACGAAAGGAGCGCCCCCCCGACGGCAGCGGAGACGGCCCCGCCCTGACAACCGCCCCGCTGGATCCCCCAGAGCGGCCCCGCACGGACATCTGGGTCAACCACAGGTTGATATCCTTCGTGCCCCACAGCAAGTGACTCTTCTCCTCCATCTGGTCCCGAAACTCCTCGTCATAATTCAACCAAGCCCATCCCTCGTGGGCCTGGGACGCCGCCAGGATATTATCGGCATAGGCCAGCAGGGCCCCATACTGGTCCGGGAAGTAATGCCCCCAGACACTCGCCAAACGCAAGAAGGCGCGGGTCCAGTTAAGGGTGTTGCGAGAAACTTTACGCACCCTGCCCGCCTTTTCGTCCTCCTTGCGTTTCTTCCGGCTCTCACCGTAGCGCCTCCGACCATCGAGGAGACGGAAGATGTCGATGTATTTCCGACGCTTAATCCACCGACGCAACTTCCGCGGAACGGCCTCCCACAGCTCAGAGCAAGGAATGACGGATGCCCCACCCGAACCGCCCGCTGCCGCCGCCCGAACGGAGCCGTGCGAGGAGGTCGAGGACGACGACGAAGAAGAGGAGGAAGAGGATGCTCGCCTGCAGCGCCGAGCCCGCTTGCGCTTCCCGGCTACCTTCCCTGCCCCCACGGGGCCCGGAGCGGATTCAAGGGCCCCCCCCGCAGCGCCACCAGTATACTCACCACTCCCCCCAGAGGAGGCGACCGGAGCCCCTCCAGTGGACATGCTAGGCGCCGGAGCCTCCATCCCAGTCGTGGAACCCAAGGGGGCCGCACCAGCCAACCGGTCAGAAGAAGCCATGGAGGTGGAAGGCGTTGAAATCCGCAGAACCTGCAAAGGAGAGGAAGAGAAACAAGCAGCCAGAGCCCCAGGGGTACTGGGCGCCGCCGGCGACCCGGCCCCCCAAACACGAGCCGAAGGCCCCAACCCCCCGGCCTCCCAATCCGCTGCACCCCCGGCCGCCCCACGCACATCCCCGAACCAACCCCCTCAGCCACCCCCCCAAGGCCCTGTATCCCCCCACGGGGCCGCCCCGAACGCCCAAGGGCCCGCTGGACCGAGAAAGCCGGGAGGAGGAGGGGAAACCCAGGGGGAGGGGGAAGGACCCCCCTCACCCATGGGAGAGGGTGAGAACAGGGGCCAGCCCTCCCTGGCCGCAGGAAGCGGACAGGGGACCAGGGCCCGCAGGGACCCAGGGCCGTCGACGACCGAGCAGCCCGGCACCTCCTCACCCCCAAGCGCCGCCGGCGCAATGAGCCCGCCCGGGGCCCCCGTAGGAGAGGCCTGGTCGCTCCGGGAGGCGCGCGCAGCCGCACACACGGGCACAGGAAGCCCTCGAGCCGTCCCCCGCCCCCGGGCCCGCCTAACCCCACTACGCCCACGGCTCTGCCGAGCCTCGGGCAGGCCACAGGGAGCCAGGGACGCAGCGCGGCCTGCCCTGCTGCGGCCCCCGAGCGAGGCCCCACGCCGCCCAGCTCCCCGCCCTCGGGCAGCGCCCCTCGACCCCTTGGCCGCGCCCCGCGCCGGGACCCGCCGGGCCATCCAGAGAGGGGCACGCAGCCCAGCCGAGACAGCACCCAGATAAAAGCACTGCTCCTACCCTGGTGGAGGATGTGCTTTGCGGTTTTTTTTGGGGTTTTTTTTTAAGCCCCCTGCCGCAACACAAGTCACCTGGCCGGCAAGGAGGGGCCCACCCACCCAAAGCAAGCCTCAGCTGAGCCCGGCCTGGCAAACCCCCCCATGTGCCCGGCAGCCAAAGGACACGCAGTGTGCTGCCGGACCGGAATTAATTAAATAATTTAAATTGAAAGATGCGCTTCGGGGACCGAGAAGCACACCGCGGACCGCCCGAAACAAGGCCGCAAGGCCCTAACCCACCCGCACCCGAAGAGCAGCTCCCCCACCAAACCTTTCTCAGCGCGAGCAAGGAAGGGAGGGATCGCCGGCCGGCGAACCCTCCTTGCTCGCGCTGCACGCCCACGTGTCCGCCTACACGGGCCAATCACCGGGCTCCCAGGACAGCGTGGAGCCCTGGCGCGTGCACCCGCGTGCCCGCGCCCCCCCCCTCCCCAGCGGTAAGCGGCCTGCCTCATGGTCGGGCCCTGGAACCCGGTTACCAGGCCGGCCGCGGGACCGGAGGCCGGCCGCGGGACCGGGGCCCGGCGGCCCAGCCGATCATTACACCTGAAAATTCATTTATTCTTGCAAACCTTTGGCCTTGAAGAACAGTGGTCTCCATGACAACAGAGACATCATATGTTGATACAGCTATAGAACTCATTATGTATCTTACCTAACTTGGCATTGCCTTAGGTTCCTCCCTTTCCTATTGTTACCTTTTAATCTTTCCCATTTTAATTGTAGTTCCATTTCCTTAATTTTATATGCATATTTTTATTGCTGTAAACCGCGGCCAGGCATTTTGTGAAAACCCTTGGAGAGGAGGTGAGGCCGAATGAGTGCACCTTGTACTGGAAGTGCAGACCTCCCACCACAAACCTCAGGTAACGCCTGCGGGAGGGATGAATCAGAATGTGGGCATAAGCGTCCTTGAGATCCAAGGAGCAGAGACAGTCTCCTTGGTGGAGGTAGGGCAGTAATGTTCCAAGGGACAGTAACTTGAACCTTTCCCTCACCAGGAACCTATTGAGGTTGCGCAGATCCAGGATAGGCCGGAGCCTTCATGTTCTTTTGGTGACAAGAAAATACCTTGAATAGAAGCTCCTGCCCCAGAGGTGTTGGGGGACAGGTTCCACCACCTTGCCCCTGAGCAGGTTTGCAAGCTCTGTGATGAGTAAGGCCTGGTGAAGGGACAGACAGGATGGCTCCCCTGGAAAGTAATCTGGAGGGTTTTGCTGAAGATGGAGGGGCTAACCCTCTCTCACCACCCGCAGGACCCATTGGTCTATAGTGATGGTGGCCCAGCTGTCAGCGGAGGCGGCCAGTCGGCCCCCTATGGGTTGAAGTGGGTCTCCTGGGGGAGGGGAGACCTTGCCCACCAAGTCAAAAACTCCCCCCGGATGAGGGGGGGGGGGGCTGGCGTCTGGGACTTCGGGGCCTTGGGCGAATTGGTGAGGCTGACCCTGGTAAGGCTGGTAGTGGCTAGCCGAGGGGTAATCCTTTTTCCTCGGGAAAAGGGTCTTCTTTCCAGAGGGCTTCTTCCTGGGGAGAGTCAAGGTATTTTTGTGAAGCCTCTGCCAGGTAACTACTTTGGCCTCGACCTCGGCGGCCTTATTGGACATAGGCTTTCCAAAAAGATTCTTCCCATTGCAGGGCATGTCCAGGAGCTTCTCCTGCACCCACTGCTCCAAGTTGGAGGTCTGCAGCCACGCCTGGCGCCAGACACCGATGCCCGTGGCTGCCACCTGGACTGATGCCTCGAACCCATCGTAGGCAGCTCTAGAGAGAGAGCAGTCCTGGACAGCCCCAGTCAATGACAAGAAGCGTTGGAGAGGTTCCCTGGCAAGACCTGCCGAGAACCCCGAGAGCTCCTGGACCAGGCTCTTAAAATGGAGTCAACACGCCAGCTGACCACCGGCACCGAGGCAGGTATCTCCCATGTCCAGAGCAGGAGCTTCTCGAGGATGGGGACTCTGAGTGTCTCCTTGGGCAGAGACTCGTACTGAAAAATTTCCAGCTCCTCGGTGCGCGGGTCCTCCTCAGACTCTGTCTGAACTGAGAGAGCCTGAGACATGTACCGAACAAAATCATGGAACGCCACGTCCTCTGGTGGGGAGTGGTGTCGAGGCTGCGAGGGTGAGGGCTCGGAAGTGACATCCCGATGCTGGGAAGTCTCCCATTTGGATCTTGAGGTAGTTGAGGACTCTGCCTCGATGGTAGTCCCAAGGAACAGGGGACCACCCGAGAACTGGGGGTCAGACCCCTATAGGCTTGCCGGGGAGGACCGGAGCCCTGAGGACCGGGACCTTGACTGGGGCCAGTGGCTTACCTGAGGCCGGTGGCACTTGGTGCCTGGCTTGATACCCCGAATGTCCCCCGAGGCTGGGGGGCCGGGTGTCAGGAACGATGATGCTGGGAGTCCAGATATCAATGCCTGCTGCAAGGCCAGAATGGAGGAGAGGCTATGCTCCATGGCTGCCATAAGGGCCTCGAGGCCGAATGGCTCAGCAGTCTTCAGAGTGGACACTGAGGGCCTTGGGTCTGATGCCAGCACTCCGGAGAGTGTGCTCTCGAACCCTGGCATGTCACTACCGGCCAAGGGCTCCTGCCTCAAGACTTTAGAGGGTGCTGCACTGAGTCGCCCAAGTCCCATAGCAGGGCCTTCCCAGGTTTCATCGGCAACTCCGGAGGCCACACCTTCTTCTTCTTCTGAGGATGGTTCAGCGACCTACCAGAGAAGCCACTGTTGCGGGACTCCAAGGACAGCTGGACTTCCCTTGAGGAACCCTCCTTTGGACTGGGCGAGTGGGACGCTGGAGTGGAGTCTGGCTCAGGGAACAGCTTCCCCTGCAACTCCCACCTCTTCCTGTTGGTCTTGGGTGTCATGGCCTGACATCAGGCACAGGAGGAGCTGTCGTTTTTACACATTTGCACACAGTACAATGCTTGTTTTTTCCCGGAAACACTCATGGGATGATTTTCATGTTTAAAGTGGCTTATAAGTATCTTTTTGGAGTTTGAATGGCACCCATATCCACACACATTAGAGATGGCGGTTTGCGGCTCCGCTGAGCACAACATGTGACTTAATACAAACACATATATATTTTTTTAAAAAAATATATCCTTTTCTTTTGTTATATAGATATACACAATTGTTTATATTGCATAATATAGAGAAGCATACCATGAGTTTTTTATTCAATTTTTATTCAATATTTATGTGACCTTTGACCCCTTTGCCTTTCGGTTTAAAGCCAGTCTTGTCTCCGCTAGCTCCTTTCACTTTGAAGTATTATATCAGCATTGACAGAGCAGGTATGTTCTTTTTAATGTTTAACACAAACACGTTTTGTGAGGATTTTAAATCTTACTTTCTTGCAATGAAGGGAGTTTCTCTGTGCTTAAAAGCCGGTTTTGGGTCGCCGGCTTTTTTCCTGATGTTTGTCGGGACAGAGCAGGTATGCAACTTTTTATTAGACATCACCTTTTTAATACAGAATACATATATGTTTTTGAGTGATATAATTCCCTGGTGGCATGTTTTACGGTCTTCATTTTTTATTCAGCAAATTGGAGGGATTGACCTATCTTCCAAATGGTTCATCAATGATATAATCGGTTCTACATATTTACATATGGTATTATGCCGTATGAGGACAGTATCTGAATTCAAAGAAGCATGGGACAAACACAGAAGAGCTCTAAAGGAAAAAAGGGGACCGTTATAGTGGTTGATATGGACGTACAGACTAGATAGGCCATGTGGTCTTTTTCTGTCGTCATGTTTCTATGTTTCTATTTTTTCCCTGAAGATCTCACAGGATCGTGTTCTTGCTAAAGGTGGCCTTTAAGTATCTTTTGGCATTTGATTGCATCCATATCCACACACATTAGAGGCAGCATTTTGAGGCTCCACCGAGTACATTATGGGGCTCAATGTGGACACATACAGACATATATATATCTATACTTTGTCAAAAACAGTCCCATATACAGATATACACATTTTTTATACTGTACAGTATAGGAAAGTATACTATCAGGTTTTTATTTAATGTGACCTTTGCCCCTTTTTCCTTGGAGGGAAATAACCTTCCGGTTAAAGGCCGGTTTTGACACCGCCAGCTCTTTTCACTTTTTAGGATTGTAGGCATTGACAGAGCAAGTATGTACTACTTAATGTTTTACGCAAACACATTTTGTGAGTGATTTAATTCTGTCTTTCTCACAATGGAAGGGGTTTCTTTTTAAGTTTACAAGCTGCATTTATTTCTGCTGAGTTTGGTCGGAACAGACAGAACAAGTATGCACTTCTTTATTAGACATCAGGTTTTCAATATTAAATTCATACATGTTTTTGAGTGATATAATTCTCTGATGGTATAATTTCTTCTAATGTTTTGCTTCTTTCAACCTTTCCCTCTCATATACTCGATGTAGATTTAGTATTTCAGAGTTTTTGTAATGATTTTATCTATTAATCTTCTCCCTGTGGAATCGCTATAATACATATGTTTTGGGTTCCGTTCTCCATATTGCAGGTGTATTCATATTTTTGTTTTTATAGGTTTCAGTTCCTGACATATTTATTTAAATGGCTCTTTTTTGAAATAACAGCAAAACTAACAACTGATACCACTGCAAGGTTTCTTGCATATCACTAAGTTTCAGGTATTCCGACTGTACGTTATTCCTCCATTATTCCTTCAGTCCTCCTCTCCTCTCTTTTTTGTTTCTCATGGTTATGATTGTTTTATTTCGTTTTTTTTATATATATTGCATGGTTTTACCTACGTTTGATCACTAATTTATTTATTTATTTAGTCATATGATTTTATATATGTATTTAGTTATTTATAAGGGTTGGTATTTTCTTTTTATTATTTATTTTATGCTATAAAAATTGTAATTTGTATTTTAAGTGGAACTTTTTGTTCCCTTTATTTATGGTGTTTTATGTGTGTATATATACATTATGACTTTGTTCCTTTTATTTATGAATTATTTTATGTGTATTGGGTTTTTGTTATTTCTTTGATATATGATTTATTGTATTTTTATTTTTATCTTGAGGTTTTGCACCCCCTGAGGAAGGCCCCCACCTGGGACCTATTGACACTCCAACAGAGATTCTCCATTGTACTTCCACTGTGTACTTAGTCACCTCGTTTCATGTATGCTTTACTGGACGCTGTGCTTCTTATGGACTGTATTGCAAAATTACCGGACATATGGTATGATCTACACAGTGATATTTATATGTGTATGCCCATTTTGGATGTTGTAAGCTCAGTAGGCAATTTCCTTGAACTATATGATGATAGGCCTGTGTGGTGGTTAAATTCTTAAAACCAGCTTATCTTTTTTTTTTTTAAATCTACATAAGCATCCCTTCCCTCCCCCCCACCCCCCACAAGAAAAATCAATCAAGTTTATATTTCCTGTCTGCTTTAATTCCCATTAGATAAGGAAAATTGGACTGCCTGTGCCTTCTAAGCATTTAAGGAGGATTAAGATTTTGTAGGTGAATTAATGCTCAGCCTTTTATCTACCTACAGACCACATTCAGACACTTAATAAAACAAAACACTTTTCACTGTCCCCAGGGAAGCCTTCTTTTTTTAATACACTTCTTTCTGGTTTCAATTCTGATAAATTATTTTTTATAACTTCTTTGGCAAAGACAGATATAGCACAAAATCTATATCAAAATCTCATTATATTCAATAAAGCTTGCAATTACTGTATGATTTAGTCAATGAAATATAGAAATGGTTACATGATTGTATTTTCTTTATGATATTAGTCATTCCATGACTGCAATCCATCAAGTTTTCCATTAATAACTTTTGCTGTCATGTAGTTTTCTTTCCTCTAAAATAGATTGCAAAAATGCTAGGAAGAAATTTTAGGGAAAACAGTAATTTTATGGTTAGGTCAATACTCACTTGCAAGATCCTCTGTAAAATTGACGGAAGGGCAATAAAAGCTGCCATACTGTTCAGCATTAACATGGTCAAGCACTTCAGAGCTGAAAGATCAAAAACAGTTAATGCAAACACCACTATAGTAAATGTATGAAATAATATTAACCTTGCACCCAATACATGAGGGGATAGTGAAGATGCTTATCTGCAATGCGGGATTCTCCCTTTAAAGCAGGATAAGTCAGACATAAGTTTGAATGGAACAAGGAGAAACAGAATGGTTTAAAATCAGCAAAGGAGTATGACAAGACTGCATACTTTCCTCCTTCCCGTTTAATTTATATGCAGAACAAATCAACAGAGAAGCAGGGTTGTATGAAGATAACAGAGGAGTGAAGAGACTCACCAACAACCTTCGCTATGCTGATGATACTTTACTGGCTGAAAGTAAAGATGATCTTAAACATTTGCTTCTCAGAAACAAGGAGCATAGTCTTAAAATGAGCCTGCACCTTAATGTAAAGAAGACAAAGATCCTGACAACTGGTAAAATCAATAAGTTCTTTGATGATGGAGAAGAAATTGAAATAGTGGACAACTTTATCCTACTTGGATCAACTATCAATAAAGAAGCAACAAGCTCTTGGCAGAATGGCTATGAAGGTCCTAAACAAGATTCTCAAGAGCAGAGATGTCTCTCTCTAAACAAAGATTTGCCTTGTACAGGCTATGGTATTTTCAATAACATCATATGGATGCAAATGTTGGACAGTAAAAAAGATAGACAGGAAGAAAACTGATGCCTTTGAATTATGGTGCTGGCGATGAATACTGTGTATACCATGGACTGCCTGAAGAACAAACCAGTCAGTGCTAGAGGAGATCAAACCTAAGCTTTCATATTATGGGCACATCATGCGAAGAGAGGGATCATTAGAGAAAGACATCATGCTTGGCAAGATAGAAAGTCAATGCAAAAGATTAAAGCCAGCAATGAGATGAACTGATATAATAACAGCAGCTATGGGTGCCAGTCTGTCAACAATGAGCTGCCTGACTGAAGACCGAACACAGTTAAGGACAATTATCCAGAGGATCGCCATGAGCCGACCCCAAATCGATGGCTTTTAACAACAAATCAGACATACTAATAGGTAATGCAATCTGACAGCACGGACCCTGCTTCTTCAGCGCTCAAAAAGACAAGAGTTTTTCTGAGCATGCACAGAGATTCCTGCACTGCAGCTGTTCTTTGTTCCCTCTATCTATGGCAAAGCTCTAAGAAGAGCTACCTGGAAATGTGAGTAGGTATGTGTATGTGATTTATCCTGCTCTCTATGGAGAACCCTCATAAAGGTGAGGAATGCCACTCTCTCTGTCAATAAGCAGAATGAAATCAGCCACACAAGTGGGGAAGTCCAGGCTGAGGATTGCTTTCTGTGGTCCTGGCTGGTTACTGAATAAAGGATAACCCAGATAAGAGGCATTCCTAACAGGGGCTATACATTTCAAACAAAGGACAGCTGGGAAACCGGCTGGTACATTGGTAGATCTCTCTCTTTTGCTTTAACAGATACCTAAGCTCCACAAAAAGAACAATGGCTGGGAAAAATCATATCACTAAAGCTGTTGCCCCGATTACAGCTTCTGCCTCTGTCCAGACAGAGGTCCCAATGCCAGTTGAAGGACCGGTTCCATGGGCAGGGTGCCTGCGCTGAAGCTCTCAGGAAACAAGTGTAGGAATTCAGAGAGGAGGTGGAGAGACTGAGGAGCATTCAAGACAGTGAGAAGTACACTGATGAGATGTTTCTTGCAGCAAGCAAGCTCTCCGGCAGAGAAGAAGATGGGTGCCTACAGAATGATGAAGGTTGGACACAAGTCACCAGGGCCTGCAGAATCACCAATCCAACTTCTCCAGCCCTTGAATTGAAGAACCATTATGCAGCCCTGGAAGTGGAGGAGGTGAAAGCATCCCTGAAAAGGGAAGAACCAGAGCTCAAGTACCCCAAAGTTGCAGAATCAATGACCACAAGGAAGTGAAGGGAAGTGGTGGTTGGTGACTCTCTTCTGAGGGGTACTGAAGTGTCCATCTGCTGACCAGATTTATGTCCAGAGAGGTATGCTGTCTGCCTGGTGCCAAAATCCAAGATGTTAAACGGAGAGTTTGCCGAGACTCATCAAGCCCACTGACTATTACCCAGTGTTGGTTATCCATGTCGGAACAAATGATACTGCCTGGTATCCCTCTGAGCATATCAAAAGTGACTTCATGGCTCTGGGACAGAGGGTGAAGCAGATAGGTGCACAGGTGGTGTTCTCTTCAATCCTCCCTGTTGAGAGTAAAGGCCAAGGCAGAGAGGCTGGTCTGACCCAGTATGGCATATCTTATGTTCTTATGAGGCTCGCATCCTGGAGATGAATGCATGGCTGCGTGGATGGTGTCATTGAGAGCGTTTTGGTTTCCTGGACCATGGAATGCTGTTCCAAGGGTTGCAGAGCAGAGATGGTGTCCATCTGTCCAAGAAAGGTTGACATGTCTTCAGTAGTAGACTGGCTAATCTACTGAAGAGGGCTTTAAACTAGATTTGTTGAGGATGGGTGAAGAAAGACCCCAGGTAAGTGAAAGCCCCCAGCTAATTAATACATTAAATACCTTTATGGAAATGGGTAAAAGGGGTAACATATGGAAAGTGGTGTGTATATATGTCCGTAGCATGGGAAATAAGATCCTTGATGTTGAAGCTTTGGTGGGTGTGGCCGACTTGGATTTAGTGGCAGTTAAAGAAACATGGTTCACAGAAAACCATGACTGGGATATAACTATACCAGGCTATACTTTATTCAGAAAGGACAGGGTAGGAAGAAGGGGAGGAGGAGTGGCACTATATGTAAAAAATAATATTAAAGCTTTGGAATTACAGAGCTTAACAGGGAGAGAGAGGAGGCATTATGGGTTAAACTAGAAAGAGGGAAAGAGAAATCTATTTTTATTTATTTTTTATTTACAGTTCTTATATACCGCGCTATTTGGTATCAGTGCTGTTTACAAATAACAGAAACTTGCATCAGAACAGGATCTTTTGCATACATTGTAACAGGATCTGTAACATGGAGTGTAACAGGGGAAACTATATACAATTAAACAATAATAGTTGTGAACTATTTACAGTTTATATATCAACTTGGTGAATCGTACTGGAGAAGACCTTAAAATCTATGATCACTGGGGAGTTCCTGAGTGTAGGTCTGTTTAGAGTCTCGTCGGTGATTACGTTGTTGGAGCATTCGAGGCTTCGTGTGTATGTTGTGGTGTGTGGAATGATTGCGTTGGATTAGGGTTGACAACGTGTAGGCAGAACAAGTGGTGTTTAAGGGCTTTTCTGAATTGTGAGAGGTCATTGATTATTCGGAGTTGAGGTGGGAGGTCATTCCAACATTTAGGAGCATAGAATGCAAAGCTTCGGTTTCTAGTTGTTTGAGAGCATCTAGTGAATTCAATTAGCGTGATATACAGACCTCCCTCACAAGAGGAAGAGGTGGACAGAGAGTTAATTGAAGACATACGCAGCATTGCTAGGAAAGGGGTAGTGCTACTGATAGGGGATTTCAATATGCCAGATGTTATTTGGCACATTCCTGTTGCAGTATCACCTAGAAGTAAGGAAATCCTGGATTCTCTATAGGGAGAACTATTCAGGCAATTGGTAACAGACCCCACACATGAAGGGGCCATACTGGACTTGGTGCTTACTAATGGTGAAAGTGTTTCTGATTTTATAGTGTGAGATCATTTTGCATCCAGTGATCACCAGATGGTGCAGTTCAGTATTAGGACTAGGGCTGTTAGAATCCATTCAAAAGTGAGGGTCTTAGACTTTAGGAAAACAGGGAGTCGTTAGCGGGATGGGAACAGTTGGGGGATGTAGGAAAACAGTGGGCAAAACTGAAAGGTGATATTTTAAGGGCAACCAACCTTTTTGTTAAACTGGTAAATAAAGGTAAAAGGAAAAGGAGACCACTATGGCTTTCGAAAGAAGTAGCTAAAAAGGTGAAGTAAAAGAGGAAGGCCTTCATGAAATACAAGAGATCACAGAGAGAGGAAGACAGGCAACTATATTTGGAAAAACTTAGAGAAGCTAGCAAAGTAGTCAGGAAAGCAAAGATTCAAAAAGAGGAGGAAATAGCCAATGCAATAAAATGTGGTGATAAGACATTTTTCAGATACGTTAGTGAGAAGAGGAAGGGCAAACGTGGTATTGTCAGACTCAAGGGTGAAGGGGGGAATATGTAGAAGCTGATGAGGATAAAGAGGAATTGCTTAACAAATATTTCTGTTCTGTGTTCACAGATGAAGAACCAGGAACAGGACCTCAGAAAACACCCACAAACAGGAACAGAAGTGAGGGGCATCTTGAACAATTTTCAGAAGACTGTGTTCATGAGAAACTAGCTAAACTTAAAGCAGACAAAGCGATGGGACCAGATGGGATACACCCTAGAATAATGAGGTAACTTGGGGACGTTCTAGCAGCTCCACTGACTGACCTTTTCAATGCCTCGTTGGAGTCGGGAGTGGTGCCAAAGGACTGGAGAGAGGCTCATGTGGTGCCTTTACACAAAAGTGGAAGTAAGGATGTGGTTGAAAACTACAGGCTGATTAGTTTAACTTCGGTGGTGAGTAAATTATTGGAAACGTTGCTGAAAGAGAAAATAGTGAGGTTTCTGTAGTCCAGCGGATTACAGGATCCGAGGCAGCTTGGATTCACTAGAGGCAGGTCTTGTCAGACAAATCTGATTGCTTTCTTTGACTGGGTGACCAGGGAGTTGGACAGAGGGAGTGACCTAGATGTGGTGTATTTAGATTTCAGTAAAGCCTTTTGACACCGTTCCTCACAGGTGACTTATAAACAAAGTGAGCACCCTAGGGATGGACCCTAAAGTTACTGCTTGGGTTAGAAAGTGGTTGAGTGGGAGGCGACAAAGAGTACAGGTAAGCAGAGCTCACTCTGAGGAGAAGGAAGTTACCAGTGGTGTGCCCCAGGGATCTGTCCTTGGTCCGATTCTTTTTAACATCTTTGTTAGTGATATAGCGGAAGGGCTGTCAGGTGAGGTTTGCCTCTTTGTGGATGATACCAAAATCTGCAATAGAGTAGACACCCAGGAAGGTATAGATAACATGAGGAGGGATCTAGCTAAGCTTGAAGAATGGTCTAGAATTTGGCAGCTGGGATTTAATGTTAAAAAGTGTAAGGTCATGCATTTGGGCTGCAGCAATCCAAGCGAGCAATACAGTATAGGGGGTGAAATACTTTTGCCCACTAAAAAAGAGCGGGACCTAGGCGTGGTTGTGTCTGATGATCTTAAAGTGGCTAAACAAGTAGAAAAGGCAACAGCAAAAGCTAGAAGGATGCTTGGGCACATACAGAGAGGAATGGCTAGCAGAAAAAAGGAGGTGATAGTGCCTCTGTATAAGTCTTTGGTGTGACCTCATTTGGAATATAGTGTGCAATTCTGGAGACCGACCTTCAAAAGGATATAAGCAGGATGGAGTCAGAACAGAGGTTGGCTACTAAAATGGTTAGTGGTCTTCATTATGACGCATATGAGGACAGACTTAAGGATCTTAACACTAGAAGCCCCAAAGTGCATCAATTGACGCATTATCACAACGACTGCGTTTAGCATGAAATGCAGATGCGAATTAATGTGAAGTTACTTATTTGTTAAATACGTGCAGTATGTGACATCATTACATGACATCATCATGTGTTTATTGTCTGCAATGTCGGAGTAAAACTGTAAACAGTGATTGAGACGCGCCACCTACTGGGAACATGAATTTATACCTAGAAGCCCCAAAGTATGTCAATTGATGCATCCAAGAAAATTGAGTGCGTCAATTGACGCACTTTGGGGCTTCTAGGTATAAATTCATTTTCCCGCTAGGTGGTGCATCTGTCAATTTTCGATGCACATATTTGAACATCTTGACCTTGCTAACAAAGTCATGAAACATGACTGACATGGTTCTAGCAGTGGCGCTGGTATACAACTTCGAAGATGCATTTGCGTCAATTGACGCATTTTGGGGCTTCTATTGTTAATATGTACACCTTAGAGGAAAGGCGGAATACAGGTGATATGATTGAGACGTTTAAATACCTCCGTGGCATAAATGCACAGGGGGAGAACCTCTTTCAAGTGAAAGCAAGGTGTAATGACATGGGATGAGGCTGAAAAGGAATAGATTCAGGAATGATATGCGGAAATATTTCTTTACAGAAAGAGTGGTGGATCCGTGGAATAGTCTCCCAGTGGAGGTAGTAGAGAAGAGGACAGTATCTGAATTCAAAACAGCATGGGACAAACACAGAGGATCTCTAAGAAAAAAGGGGGCTGTTGTAGTTGTTGATATGGAAGGACAGACTAGATAGGCCATGTGGTCTTTTTATGTCATTATTTTTCTATGTTTCTAAGAAAAACAAGAGGAAGGGACTGATTAACAGTTGAAAACCAACTGGCCAAGGGAACACTCTCTTTGAGAGAAGCTGTTCAGTTAATAGTATGATGTAAGAGTGAATTGAAGACCAGGTAGCTGTGCTGCAGATTTCCTTAAAAGGCACGAGAATAGGTTGTGACTGAAAACACTATGGCTTTCAAATGATATACCTCTGTTGGACCATCAACATGTATTTCCACTAGAGAACAGCAATGTGAAATGCAGTCTGCCAGTCAATTGTACAAGGTACAGTTTGACATAACTGTCTGGGTCAAACAACTCAAAGAACTGAGAGAATTTACACAGATGTTGTTTTTTTGGAGGAAGAATGCCAAAGTCTGTGTGCTGCCCAGCTTAAGAAGTGCTTGTTCTCCAATGGTTGTAAGCAATATTGCAGAAGAGTTGTCAGAAAACGTTTTTCTCTTTGTAGATGATGTCAATATCTGCAAAAAAGTAGATACCCTGTTAAGTGTAATAACGAGGAGGAATACAGCAAAACTTGAAGGATGATCTAGAATTTTGCAGCTAAGGTTTTACGCAAACAAAAAAAATGCAGTCATTATTTGAGCTGCAAAAATCCAAGGGAGCAGTACAGTATAGAGAGTGAAGTATTTCTATGCATGAAAGAACAGAGGGACCTGGGGATGATCATATCTAATGATCTTAAGGAGGCCAAACAGGTAGAAAAGGTGACAGCAAAAGCCAGAAAAATGCTTGGGTGCATAGGGGGTGGAATGATAGCAGGAAAAAGAAGGTGATAGTGCCTCTATTTAAGCCTGTGGTGAGTCCTTGTTTGGATTACTGTGTAGTTCTGAAGACTGCATTTTTACAAAGATATAAACAAGATGGAGTCAAGCCAGAAAGCGGCTACTAAAATGGTCAGTCAGGATAGACTTAAAGATCTACATATAGTATATATACTTTGGAAGAAAGATGACAGCATAGATATGATAGAGGCATTTAAATATCTCCATGGTATAAATGCACAGGTGGCAAGCCTCTCTCAATTGAGAGGAAGCTCTGGAATAAGGGTCCATAAAATGAGGGTGAAAATGGGTACATTCAGAAGTAATCTAAAGAAATATTTATTTATTGAAAGGCTTGTAGATGTGTGAAGTAGCTTTCCAGTGGTGGTGGTGGTGGTGGTGGAAATAGGGACAGTATCTGAGTTCAAGAAAGCATGGGGCCAGTACAGAAGACCCCCGAGGAAGAAGAAGAGCTTGTAGAGCTTAATAGTTGGTGTAGATGGGCAAACTAGACTGGTTGTATAGATTTTTTGTCATCATTTTCTGAGTTTCTATGCTCATGTGCTATTTTGGGGAAAATGAATGACTAAAGGGCGCCTTCGAAAAAAAACTTTGGGTGTGTTCTGAAAACTACTTTGTTGGAGAACTGCAGATATGTGGGGCTTGCAACTAGGGACTTAATCTCGCTTACCTTTTGGGCTGCTGTGATTGCCACTAAAAAAAAAAGCCCTTCATGTAATGTACTTCATATCTGCCACTCCCATAGGTTCAAACAGGGAGTTTATAAACTGTTGCCAGAACTACATTTGGACCCATGGGACTGGAGGCTTCCTGGCCAGTGGTTTTATGTGCAAGACACCCCTCATGAATCTGGAGTCAAGTGATTGTAGTGAGATTGACTTCCCTTCCAGCTATGTGTAGTATGTTGCAGCAGCGTTTAGATGTAGTTTTACAGACGAGATGTCAGGTCCAAATAGGAAAGATATCATAGGGTCCTGTCAAGATGCAATTGAAGGGGCGCCATTCCTTTGAATTGTAGCAGATCAGTAACTGTTTCCATTTGAATCCATAGAAATCCTAGTCTTTCATTTTCCAGGGAAAGTGAGTGAGGACAATATCCATGCTGTCGACGCAAAGAACTGAACATTCAGGTGGAGTGCCCTCTACTCATTTTGGTAGATAAATATCCTGTAATCTGCCTAGATGAATAGGCTGCGATACTAAAATCTGGAAGAGAAGCATAAACACCACCTGGTAAAGCCAAAAGGGGCTATGAGGATCATTCTACCCTAGTTTTATTTCACCTTCAGAAAGAACTTAAAGGGAATGAGTGGAAAGGTGGAAAGAAGTCCTGTTTTCCAATCCAGCAAAAAAGCATCTACTGCCACCTGGAGTGTGCTCAGAAGTTTGCATCAGAATTAAGTGACCTTTATGTTGTTCTCTATTGCAAACAGAAATTGATCACTGGGATCCCCCAGTATTAACAGACTTGATTCACTACTTCAATATTCAGTTCCATTTGTGAGATTCCAGGATCTTCAAATGTTTGTCCAGCACTGCAAATTCTGGGCTTGATAGTGGTTCTATTAGTTGGTCCCCGTGGAACTTCCAAATCCACTGCAGTGGATGCCTGTATAGATATGCAAATGGGGTGATTTGGACCATCACAGCTGTGACCGATCATGGTAATATGAAATGGGCCGAAGAAGTTCATCTTGACATTAACACATTCACCAATGTGTTGATGATCCCTGCCCTTTTCGAGGAAAGAAATGTCTTTTCCTGTTGTGTCTCCTATCAGGGCTCCTATAAACAGGACACTCTGAGAAGATACAAGGCCCGATACTGAGATGGGTTTTATATCTCTGGTTTAGCTTGCTTGAGGATAGTCATTTTTGTGCATATGTGGCCAAATGCATGCGTAAATGGCCCCTGATAAAATACCAACCACATTAGCATGAATGTGTGTACTTTGCTGATAGGCATAGCAGAGAGCGCAGGATGAGCAGAGCATGGGCAGAGTTCAGAAGCATGCGCTTATGAAACACCTTAATCTATGCGTGTACTTGAGCACTTTACACCTACTCTCAAGCAGAGGCAAATGTCCATTCCTGTTTTGAGGTGCATTCTCTTCTTCTTCTTTCTTTTAAGTGCCATCAAGTCAATGCCTACTCTTGGCAAGCCAGCAGTCCCTGGGTTTCCTTGGCAAAGTATGACTGGAAGTAGATTGCCAGGCCTTTTCTTCTGAGGCAATGGAGGCTAAAGTGACTTGCCCAAGGTCACAAGGAGTGCCAGTGGGAATCGAACCCTGATCTCTTGGGTACTAGTCTGTTACTCTAACCACTAGGCTACTCCTCCACTCAACTCTTTTTCTTACTCTAGTATATTATAAAAGCACAGAGGCCCCTAAATAGGTACCTACTTGGCTTCTTATACTAGGCATCCCCTTATAAAATTATCCTCATTGTGCCAGTGCAGTCACCAATTACATGTCTGACCTTTTCAATGCTTCTTTAGAGTCAGGAGTAGCTGTGGGGGACTGGAGAAGGGCAAATGTGAACCCCTCTCCACAAAAGAGAAAGAAAGCAGTAGCTTGGAAACTACAGACCAGTTTAATCCAATCTTTGTGAAAAATTAATGAATGGAAACGCTGCTTAAAGGATAGTTCAGTTTCTGCAATCCAATGGATTACAGGACCTGTGGCAGCATGGTTTTACTAGAGGTACGTATTGTCAGACAAATCAGATTAATTTCTTTGACTGGGTGAACAGGTAGTTGGATTGAAGGAGAGCACTAAATGTTGTGTACTTAGATTTCAGCAAATCTTTTGATGTAGTTTTGCACAGGTGACTTAGATACTGGTTGAGTGGGAGGCACAAAGGGTAATGGTAAATGAGGACAGGGATGTTACCAGTGGTGTGCCTCAGGGATCAGTCCTTAGCTGGTTCTTTTTAACATTTTTGTAAGAGAAACTGTGGGAGGGCTGTCATGTAATGTCTGCTTCTTTGTAGATGATGCCAAAATCTTCAATATGGTAGACACTCTAGAAGGTATAAATAACATAAGGAGAGATATCGAAGCTTGAAGAATAGTCTAGAATTTGGCAACTGCAATTTAATGCTAAAGAAAATGAAGCGTCATGTATCTAGGCCGCAAAAATCCAAGGGAGTGGTATAGTATACAGAGTGAAGCACTTCTATTCATGAAAGAAGAGTGAGACCTAGGGGTGATCATATCTGATTATTTTAAGGTGACCAACAAGAAGAGGAGCCAACTGCAAAAGACAGAAGTATGCTTGGGATCATAGACAAAGGAATGGCCAGCAGGAAAGAAGAGATGATAGTACTGAAGGAATTAAGGACTGGTCCCTCTATTCTGTGCTGGTTTTATTCCTCTTTGAATAACAGATCACAGCATGTTAGGGGAAAGGATGTGGTTTCTAGATGGAAAATGCTTAACTTTTGTGTCCCATAGGGATCATAGTTATTTGCCATATTACTTTTTTACATGTGCCCACTCAGATACTTCCTCACTCAGAGCTTCCTGTAAAAGACCAAACCAAATTTAAGTTAATCAAAAGAACTATAATCCTATATGGTTAGCTAGTTTAATTACTTTGTATGCTGCCACTTGGGATTTATGGCCCAGGCATGGTAAGATGCCATGCATTCTCTCTCTTAGTCTAGTATCAATAATGAAAACGCGAAATCATGCATTTGCTGAAGTAGGACAACAACTTTGAAATTCCTTACCTCTTTTTATAAAAGTTTTTATAAGAGGTGTGGATAATGGGTTTATGTTTCACCAGAAGATGAAAATTTGTTTTCTAAGATCTTTGCTACATGACAGATAAGTGCTGCTAGTTATAAATACAAGATGGTGCTGTAGATTGTTATGAAACCAGTTTTACTATGAAATGCGTTATGAATGTTTGTACACTGTCATCTATATAAAGTTTGTTTTTGATAATTGCTTGTTTTAAATGTTCTATTGCAATACACCCAGAATGTTAAATGTGGGGGACAAGCAATGAAGCTACAATGTATCACATTTAAGACTAATTGGAGAAAATATTTTTTCACTCAATGCACATTTAAACTCTGGAATTCGCTGCCGGAGGTTGTAGTAAAAGCTGTTAGTGTAGCTGGATTTAAAAGAGGTTTGTACAAGTTCCTGAAGGAAAAGTCCATAAACTATTATTAAACAGGACTGTGAAAATCCACTGCTTATCTCTGGGATAAGCAGCATGGAATCTGTCTTCCTTTTGGGAACCTGACAAGTACTTGTGACCTGGATTGGTCACTGTTGGAAACAGGATACTGGGCTTGATGGATCTTTGGTCTGACCCAGTATGGCATTTCTATGTTCTAAAAATTTAAAATAAATAAATTAGTCTATGGCGAGACCTAATTTGGAGTACTGTGTGCAGTTCTTGAGAATTGGAGAGGTTCAAGAGGTACTCCAACAGCTGGATCCACAGGGCTGACAAAAGGATCCAAAGCCAGACCAGCACACCAGATGGCAAACTGCCACCATTTAAAAGCATAGACTTATGTGTTGACTCCATGCGAGATGCTAGCAGGATCTCAGCAACAGTCTCGGGTAGGGCTAGCTCCGCAATGGCTACCTGCTTAGCATCCATGCTATCAGTGCTAGGGAGCAGATATTGGGCTGCAACAAGGATCCTCCCTCCTGCAAGATGAAGTCTGGGTCCGAGCACCGGCAAAGAAGTTCTTTTTGCAAGACCTGCAGTAGTAACGGAACAACAGCTGTCAAGGCCAGTAAGGAGTGATGAGAACCATGGATCCCCTCTCGGCCTGGAGCTTCAAAAGCAGCTTCATGATGAGCGGAATTTGGGGGTAGGCATAGAGCAGGCCTCTCACCCAGTGAATAAGGAAGGCATCCGGAGTCAGGCGATTGATCGCCTCCAGGAGCAGAACCGAGCTACCTGGGCATTCTGTGCCATAGTAAAGTGGTCCACGTCATGGGGTGCCCCACTCCCGAAAGATCCAGTCCACCACCTTCCTCTTGAGGGACCACTCATGTGGCTGAAGAACCTGACTGAGGTGATCCGCTAAGCCATTGCTCGCACCGAGCAAATATGTCTCTCTGAGATTCATGCCTTGGAGCAGAGGAAACTTCCAGAGGCAAACAGCCTCCCAACACAGGAGGTATGAGCCCGTGCCCCCTACTTGTTCACATAGGTTATGGTGACCTGGTTATCCATCTGGATCAGGACCACCTGATTCGCCAGGTGTGCCTGAAAGGCAGAAAAGTATTCATGATGGCCTGGAGCTTGAGGAAGTTGATTCTGGGTGCGGAGATTGTCCAGGTGCACACCAGGGCCATCTCATCCACTAGGCAAGCTAGGTGACCTCCTAGGGTGGCAGATCTCTGTGGGCAACAGGCAATGTGCTTCAGCACAGATGGCCTGATGCCCCCCCCCCCCCAACATGCCGAGCTGTGTTGCACTGCTGCTGATTCCGGCAAGGGGGGGGGGGGTGACTAGGCTCGGCAGCAAGTCATGTGTTTCAGCACACATGGACTGCTGCTTCTGAATCCTCAAAATTATGTCAGGGGAGGGTCAGAAGCTCTCGCCTGAGTGGTAATCGAGAAAGGCCCCAATGAACCAACTGGAGGTGAGACTTCGAGTAGTTGATCAAGAAGCCAAGACCTTCAAGCACCTGAATGGTGAGCTCGGTAGACTGCCGTATGCTGGTCGGCGTGGGACCCTTTATGAGCTAGTCATCCAGATATGGGAAGATAAAGAGCCCCTAGGGTCTGAAGGAAAGTGGCCACCACCACCAGACACTTCGTGAAGATCCTGGGGGGCTGTAGCCAGCCCAATGGTACTACTCGGTACTGATAGTACTGACTGCACCTGGGCCAGGAGAATCAGCTTGATGGTGAGGTCAGCTAGCAGGACCATGACCTTGGTCTGCAGGAGGCTCTGGTGCATGGGGTCCATGGGATACTCTCCAGGATTTTAAGGAGGCGGCAGCTGGGTGAAATGAAACTGATAGCTGCTTTGGATGATCTGTAGCACCCAGGCATCCGAGGTGACAAAAAGCCGCTGGTGGGCAAGGTGGACAAGCTGCACCCCCACCTGCAGGGGGACTTAAGCGGATGATGTGCGGGATCTGCAGTCTTTCTGGAGAGCCTGGTGAAGATCACCTGCTCCTTTTCCAGCTTATCGGCATTTCCCTCCATGGGTTTGCCAAAGAGGTTTTCACCCTGGCAGGGGATGTTGGCGATCTTGTCCTGGACCCACTGCTCCAGGTTAGAGGACTGCAACTAGGCCATCCGCCAAGCAGTGATCCCCACGGCTGCCTCCCTACTGGTAGATTTGAAGGCGTCGTAAGTGCCCCGAACCATAAACTTTGAGAAATCCATGCCATGAGCTATGACAACTCAAAAAAACTCATGGTAGTCCTCAAGGACAAGGGAAATGAAGTCTTCGATGTCCAGCATGACATCCTTGAGGAACATGACCATGTAAGTTTGGTAGGCCAGGATCCAGGCTATCAGCATGTAACCCTAGAAGCACCCCTTCCCAAAAGAGTTTAGGGTCTACGCTTCCCATGTGGGCAGCATCGAGGAGTGCATTTTGACACACTCTGCCTGTTTCAAGGCAAACTCAACCACAATGGAATAATTGGGAGCGGCATCTCCCATAGCCACAGTAGCAGCCTCTGCAGGACATGGTGGATGGGAACCATCACCAACATCATGAGGGGCCAAGGGATATTGGAGGAGTTTCAGTTCCTCTGCCCTCAGTTCCTCTTCCGATTCCAGAGAAAAGGGGGATGGCCTTGGCCAGATCCTGAACAAAATCCTGGAAGAACATGTCTTCCAGGGGAGACTTCCGCCAATCCAAAGGGGTTAAGAGTCAGATGGGAGATTCTGGGCCAGGAGATACAACATCATCGATTCTGCTGCGGTTTCTCATTCCGATTCGGATTCCAAGAGGAAGTCAAAGTAATGCCGAGTCTCTTCCAAGGACCACCCGCATGGCTTAGGAGAGGGTGGGTGGTGATGGTCCCCTTTGCATTGCGGCAATGCCCCAGGAGCCTCGGACTCCAACACAGTGGAGAGGGAGATGTGTCTGGCCACCCATGTCAATACCGGTCTCCCACCCGATATCCCATCTGTGGTGTGCAAGGCAAGGGTCTCCAGGATCGGCTGGCAGGAGTGCAGTGACAATGCGCTCTGTGCTGCAAAGCCTGCGTTCTGTACGGCTTCCACCGCCGCCAGTTGAACTTCTAATACTCATAGGGGTTCTTCCAGAACCGCCATGAACATCGCCAGTGAACCCTCGGGTGGAGACTCCACAATGATAGGAGCATCGGGAGACATCCAGCAGTCTTCCTGGGCACTGGGAATGGACTCTGCCATTCAGGTTGGGTCCTGCAACAGGGAAAGTTTGGTCAGCCATTCTCATCCCTTGCTGTCCGTCTTGTGCACATGGATTTTCTCCTTGTGCTACCCTTTTGACATGGACTGGGTCTCTATAGAGATATGCCCCTCTCTGCTCGATCCTTCTGCTCTGATTGAGCCCTCTGCTCTTTTGCCTTAGCCACCTCAGGCGTGGACAAGGGGATTGGGGCTGAGGATGCAGAATCAGATAAGCTAAAGAGAGACTCCTTCTGCTTTTCCTGATCCTTCAGTCCTTGATGCATCATCTGCAAGCAGAATTCGCAGGATGCTCATTAGTGGTTGGGTCCAAGGCATTTTGCATGCACCAATTATGGTGGTCAGAGGCAGAAATTATCTTGCCACATTTGGTGCATTTTTTAAAACCGCTAACAGGCTTAGACATGCCGAAAAAAAACACCTCAGCAAAATCAAAATGAAAAATGGCCGTGGGTGGGAAAAACCTCTGAGTGGGGAAAAGAACACCAAAAGGCGCAAAAAAACAAAACAAAAAAAAACAAAACTACAAAACAAACCCAAAGGGTAAAAAAAAATGCTAACCGATGACAAGCAGGTGAAAAAAAACAAGCGAAAGCTCAGCCACAAGGGTAAGAAATTCAAAATTTTTTCCAGACTGCAGGAACATATCATAGAGGTTCTGCAGAGAAAAGAAGACTGGAGAATATGGTGCCAAGGCAGGTGGGGAAGGCAGGCATGTATGTGTGGCATACCTCCCAAAAGCTTCCTTTGGAAGCTGTGGAGCGTTCCGTGAAGGACTCCATCAGTGACGTCACCCATATGTGAGGACTTATTTCCTGCTTGTTCATGGAGAATGCATCAGTGCAGCAAACACACATAGGGGACAGTGCTAACACCACTGTAGAATATGCACACAAACACATGGGAAATAATGCAAGCACCACTACAGCACACATGCACACGCACGTGGAGCCCAATTCACAAAGGGACACATCCGAGCCCGTCAGAACCTCCACAATTTATTTATTTATTTATTTTACATTCTCTTATATACCGCGCTATTCTGCATCAGTGCGGTTTACATTGAACAAACTGAAATTACATTGAACAGGGTATTATAACTTGGAGATAACTATTTTACAGGGAACATGAGCTATGGAGGGTTAAGTGGCTTAGACAATATGGACAAGGCTACAACTTATCTACTTCTGCACCACAGAAGCTAGACATTCCACTGGGTGCAGGATTGGGCACACAGCCTGGAGTGCCTCTGATCCTGCTGCGGGAGACGTCCAACTGCCAACCGTCCAGCTGCCACCGGTCCAGCCTGCACAGTGCTCCTGCTGGTGTCATGGCGTCTCGTTGCCATGGGACTGGGACAACCAGCAGGAGCGTGGAGGGACAGGGACAACCAGCAGGAGCGTGGAAGGCCCGACCCACCAGCACATTTCCATTCAGCGCCGCTTGAATCACAGAGGGGTTTGTCGGGGCTGGGATCGGGCAGCGGAGCTTCACCGCTAATGGCTTCATGTCCTGAGGGGGCTACTGGGTCTGATCGCAGGGACATCCTCCACTTATTCCACCTCTGAGAAGCCCTAATGGAGCCCACTGGACATATAGGGTCCTGACCAGAATAGGGTCTGTACGTCCTGATGTATAGCCCCTCCCTCGCCCTGCCTCTGTCCTTCCCCTCCCATCCCCATCCAGTGCTCCCCGCACAAAGGCCCTATATGTGCGGGGAGCCTGGCTGGTAGAATACACTCCGTGTGAATAGCGGGGCTGCACGTCCAACTGGGATATACAGCCCTGCTTTTGCATCCCAGAATGCCCTCCATAGGGAATAATGCTATCCCCACAGCAGTGTGCGCACACAAAACATAGGGAATAATGCTAATGCCAGAGCATCATACATGCATACCCACATTCCAACTGATAAAAAGCTGAATGCAAGAAAGTCAGATATAGTGGTAAAGGAGGAGAACATCAGAACAGCATTGATCAGAGAGATGTCCGTCCCAAGCGACTATTTTATGAATCACGTTGCGAGGGAGAAGATCTTCAGTTACCAAGAAAAGCAGTCAGAGACCAAGAAAATATGGCAGAAAGATACAGAGTTATTTCCCAGCATGTTGGGTGCCAAAGGCTTGATTAAGATGAATTTCCAATTGCACCTTGACAAATTACCCATACATGTTATATCTTACAAAATCTAGGAGGTGGCTTTCTTTGGCATGATGCAGGTAATACTCCCAGCACTGGGAGTAAATCTGAGAGATTGATATCATACTCCATATACCCCCGGCTTAGTAATGAGGATCATGACTGTTATGGTATGTGCACAACTAATCGATTTGGAGAAATTACCCTAGGGAACAATGCTAGCACCACTGAAGCATGCACACATATATACAGTCAATCCTCAGTATTTGCATGTTCCATGTTCACAGATTCACTTAGAGTGAAATAAAAAGTAACTCATTTTTTGCTATTCATGGGCACCTCATGGCTATTTGCAGCCATGCGCAGTAGGCAAAGATTTTCTAAACTCTTAGCGTGAGCGTTGGGATGGGGTTCAGCAAAGCGACGCTGCCTCCTTGTTCTCGCAGATCTCATTGTGTTAAGATGTGTTTGTGGAGCATCTTTTAATCCACGTTTTTGCAGTTTTATGCTAGTTTGGATTATTTTTTTCTTAATAATGGTATCTAAACATAGTGCAGGTGCTAATGAAAGCATGCTTACAAGTGTGCCTAAGCAAAAGAAGGCTGTGACGAGTCTCATGGATAACATTTGTAAACTAGACAAAATGTTATCCATCTTGCCATCTCAATCATTCAAAGGATGCTGTCACAGAGTGGAAGCAACCTCTCCTTTGGTTCTTTTGAGGGCAGCCAAGGTTGAGAGGTTTAAAAAACAATACAGTGCCCTCCTAATGCCATTACTGACCATTAACAGTAAGTTTCAGAATCCTAAATTGCTCCTTATTTCTTAATTTTAAGTGTTAGAGTATCTTTACATGTTGTCAATAGGTAAGCTGTTTCTTAGAAGGAGGGTACACAAAATGATGTGTTTTATGTTGAGGTTTTCTAGGAAACTATCCTTCGCGAATACCGAGGATGTACTGTACATGGGAAATAATGCTAGCACTGGTGAGGAGTGCACACAAATATACGGGGAATAATTCTAACACTGCTGCAGATCATACATATAGGGTGGTCCCAAAACCAATGCAAAAAGTTAATGTTTGTAGAATAATTTCTCCACAAGGCTTATTTTTGTCCATTAAGGGTAGCTTACTTTACCTGTGAAATTTCAGTCCGATTGCAAAAAATTTAGAGGTCACCCCATTCTGAATACTATATGGATGGGTGTGATGGGGTGTATGTCCCGTTGCTGCCGGAGTCCCAGGGGACCCCATCCAGTCCCTGCTCTGGAGGTATGGACCAGTCTAGGAGGGGGTCCCTAGAGCTGCGGACAAGAACACCCAAGAGCAGAGGAAAGGCCCGAGCCCCTGCTCCTTTCCTGGCCAGGAGACATAGGATCCATCTCCCTGACAATACCTGGGATGAGAGGGAGGTGGAAAGGGAGATGAGGGACTTGGCTCAGACCCCCATGGAGACAGACCCCCTTGGGGAGGATTGCGAGGACCCCCAGCAGGAGCAGGAGATGGAGCTGGGAAATGAGCAACAGCTAGTCCCTAAAGAGACCCCCATGGACATTCAGCTGGTGGATAACCCGTCAGACTTGGTGTGGTAGTAGCAACAAGCAGCTATGTGGGAGGTGACAGGACATCCAGGTAATCCACATTTGGGATGCACCCCTGCTGAATTTGAGACTTACAAGGGAGGAATTTATTGTGATATTGGACATGTATGTTTGTATAAACTGAAGGACATTAGGAAGACATCATTTGCATATTTATGACCTTATTTGCATAGCATTTGCATTGTGTGTTGATACAAAGGATCCTGGTGAGGGCTACTTTGGACCCGGGGAGGGGACAGTTGCCCAGAAGAGGGGAGGGGGCAGACCCCAACGTGGGAAGGGATCCCACGAAATGTGGACTTTGAAACTATTGAATCACTCACCCTAACGTACAGGGGAACTCCAAAGATAGAACTCCCTGCTAGGGGAGGCCATAAACAGTAGCTCTTGGACTCTTCTTAGAGAGCAGACAGCCAGGGGGACCACTGGAGGTACTTGAAAAGACTACCAGATGCCTGCCTGCTTGACCTGGAGATGGACAATACTGGACTGGAACCGAGATGGAGCAACAAATGGTGGCAGTTGTGGGATCTCCAAAGCACGCCGAAGGGGAACTGCTGATCCCTTGAAGAAGGAGCAAGCAGGGGCTAACAACGCTGAAACCCATCTGCCCGCACCAGTATCTAGGGCATGGGATGGGATAGGACAGTTGATCAGGGTAAAGGCAGAGTGGGTGTACTTTCCTAAAGACCTGCACTTGGGTTGTTTTTTCTCTGTTTGCTTTATAGCCATGGCTTCAGTTTGTTGGATGGCTGAGCAGACTTGACTCGAGCATGAGGCAATGGATCAGAGAATCCTCCAGACCCTGGAAAGACAGGAGCAACTTAACCAGCCACCTTTCTAGCTACTAGAGGTACAAACTCAGGAGCTTAAGAAACTCACTGATGGGATGATTGGATCAGTGAGGACATTGAAACCTGAGGTGGGCCCAATTGAGGAATGTGTTGCAACGGGAGGACTGGAGGGGACCCAAACCCTCACCTTAGCATAAATGTGTCTTGGGGACGATCCCAAAGCGTACATTCTGATATCTGAAAGGGTGGCTACAGCAGTGGATTGGCCCTTGGACCAATGGACCATGCATTTAACACTGCTGCTTACAGGGGAAGCCCAGGCAGCCTATCGGTCCCTAGACAATACTCGAACCACAGACTATTATGAGGTGAACGTGGCTATCCAGGACAGGTTGGGGCTATCCCCTAAGAACTATCAAAAGCTTTTCAGGCCACTAAATTTCACCCCAGGAGAAAGGCCTAGGGCAGTAGTCCACAGATTAACTGATTTTGCCACCAGGTGGCTGGAACACAATAAGAACTCTGGACATGTTATAATAAGGAAGACAGTGCTAGAACAATGTCTCTGTATTTTGCCAAGGGAAGTACGAGCATGGGTATCTAGGCAGGGACTCATGTCCATGTCCATAACGGAGACTGTAGGCCTCACCGAGAACTTTCTCTACCCTGAATCCCAAGGACCCCGCGTTCCCACGGAAGGGACAAAGGAGATACTCCAAGGGATTCCTGTGGGAAAAGGACCCCTTAAGCCAAAAGGGAAGTCAGGATAACCCTAAGGACCCCACAGGGAAGAAACCTACTAAGGAGTCCTGAAGACGGCCACGATGCTTTGTGTGCAGGGAGCCAGGTCGTTTTCAATGGGAGTGTCCAAAAGAGGAATGTTCCTTCTCTGGTGTAGGACTTATGAGGGATCCAGGAAGCTACTACTACTACTACTATTCAGCACATAGAAAGCGCCACGCATGCAGCACTGCACAGCTAACCTACAAGAGGTAGCCAACATACAAGAGACAGTCCCTGTCCGTCAGAGTCATGCTAGAGTGGATCCCTTAAATAAGGGATCTGGATTTGTGGGACAGACTTGGAAGCTCTCATAGACAATGAGAGTAATCAGTCTCTGATGTCTCGAGATCTGGCCCAGAGCCTAGGGGTCAGTAAGAGGCAGGGTAGATTCCTAATCCCCATACGAGTGAGGTGTGTCCACAGGGAAATACGGAATGGCCCTGCTTGTGAGATAAAAATCACCTGGGATAAGAAACAACAACTACTAGGAATGGCCATTGTGAAGGGGCTCCCAGTGCCATTAATCCTAGGCTGGGATTGGGAGGGGTTATTAGACTCAACCAGCTTCCACTCTTCTTTAGTAGCCACTCATTCCCGAGACTATACCCTGGAGTAAATCGGTCTCCGGTCTCCAGTCTCGGGGAGTTGCTCCCATTTGCAACCCCAGATGAGGTAGAGAGAGGGGGAAGGACTAGAAAAAGCAGGGCTCAGTGGAGGGCAGAAAAGTAGAAAGGGTTGATACCCCCAGGGGGAGTCGCGGCTCTTGGGGAGGAGGTGCCCTCCAAGTTTGATCATTTTTCTGAAAAGCAAGCAAAAGACCCGTCGTTGCAGGAAGCCTGGAGTAAGGCAGAAGGGGCAGGCTCTGAGAAAGCTAAGGAGAATTATCCTCTCTTTAGGAAGAGGAATAACCTCTTATATTGGATTACATTCCAGGAAGAGAAAGGAGAGCAAGTCCTGCTCATGGTGCCCCAGATATTCTGGGAGGCTCTATTGATCTTGGCCCACAGCCATCACTTGGCAGGACACCTAGGGGAGCAAAGGGTTATTGCATATCTTACACAACTGTTCTGGCCTAATCTATATCAGGAGGTGACTAAGTTCTGCCAGGCATGCCCTGTGTACCAATGGAAAAATAAGAAACATCCCAAAAAAGCTCCCCTTATTCCGATCCTAGGCGTCAAACAACCTCTGGATCGAATGGCTATGGGCATTATGGGTCAGTTAGATAAGAGCATGGCAGGTTACCAATATCTGTTAGTACTTGTTGACTATGCCATCCGCTATCCATGGGCAATTCCCCTGTGGAAAGTTACCGAAGATCAGACAATGCGGGAACTGTTGAAAATTTTCTGTAAGGTAGGCTTCCCCAGAGAACTTTTGACAGATCTGGGCACTAACTTTTTGTCCAGACAGCTAGAGTCAGTCTTGGCATTGTTTAGGATCAGACATGTTAAGACTGCCACCTATCACCCACAAACCGATGGCCTCATCGAGCAGTTTAACCAGACCCTGATGCAAATGGTTAGAAAAAGTATAGGCGATAGCATTCGGACATGGGAGCAAGTGATCTCATTTGTCCTGTTTGCATATACTGTAGAGAGGTCCCCCAAGCTACACTCAGCTTTTCCCCGTTTGAGCTTTTAATGGGGAGACAACCCAGGGGACTCTTGGATGTCATACAGGAAGCCTGGGTAGGAACAGAAAGAGGGTTAGGGCCCATAACTGAACAGGTTATCCATTTGAAAACTCAGTTAAGAACCTTCTTCTGGTGGACTAACAAACATCTGAGGAAAAACCAAGAGAAGCAAAAGATCTATTATGATAAGCAGGCACGAGAGAGGAGTCTTAACCCATGAAACCTGGTATTGGTTATGCTGCCCACTTCCAATAATAAGCTACTAGCCCAGTGGAGAAGCCTCTTTAGAGTGCGCCGGAAATTGGGCCCTGTAGATTATGAAGTGGAGCAGCGGAAGGGGAAGGTGCAGACCTTCCACATTAATTTGCTCAAACCCTGGGTGTGTTGGGAGAGGCTAGGGGTGCAAGTAAGTGAAGAGGAAGAGGATCTGGGTCCAGAGATTGCCCAGATGAAGGACCCCACAGAGGTCTCAGTAGGAAGTGAGCTGATGGAAGACCAGACGAAACAGGTGAAGCACCTGCTAGCCCAGTTCCCGGATGTGTTCTGACTCTTGCCTGGGAGAACCCATCTCTGAGCTCACAGAATTATCACCCGGGATGGCGAAACTGTAAGGCAACAGCCATACCACATTCCCCAGGCTAAACAAAGGGAGATTGAGAAAGAGGTTGGGGATATGCTGCACTTAGAGGTCATCAAAGAGTCCAACAGTGAATGTTCTAACCCAACAGTCCTAGTGCCCAAACCCAATGGGACCACTAGGTTCTATATTGATTTTTGGCAAGTGAATGCCATCTTGACATTTGATGCCTACCCCATGCCCAGGATAGAGGAACTGGTAAGTAGTTGGGAGGGGCTACATATATTTCAACCCTCGACCTACCGAAAGGATTCTGACAGATTCCCTTGGAACCATCCTCTAGAGAGAAAACAGCTTTTCAAACACCCTGGGGTCTGTACCAGTTTACTGTCCTCCCTTTTGGCTTGCAAGGGGCACCAGCTACATTCCAGCATAATATCAATAAGGTACTCAAACCACATCTAGGGTACGCAGGGGCTTACCTTGATGATGTGGTTATTTATTCCGAGACCTGGAAGGAACATCAAATCCACTTTTGTAAGGTGTGTGAATCCTTAAGGTGGGCCGGGTTGGCAGCTAACCCCAAGAAATACCAGTTGGCGAACTGGGAGGTACAGTACTTAGGCCACTGGGTAGGAAATGGGATAGTGTGACCCACCCTTAGCAAAGTAGAGGCAATTCAAGGGAAGACTGTCAAAAAACAAAAAGTTAGAGCATTTTTGGACCTAGAGGGCTATTACCGAAGGTTCATTCCCCACTTTGCAGAACTGGCCGCTCCCCTTACCACTCTGCTGAAAAATAATTTCCTAACCAGGTACGCTGGGGTACACGAGAAGAAGAGGCCTTTGTTAACCTCAAGCAGGCCCTGTGTAAATAACCGGTGTTAAGAAATATAGATTTCAAAGAGCCATTTGTGTTACAAATGGACGCATCTGGGGTAGGTTTGGGAGCCACATTAAGCCAAAACGTGGCCGGAGAAGAACACCCAGTCATGTATTTTAGTCAGAAGCTAGAGGAGGCAGAGACTAGGTAGTCAATCATGGAGAAGGAGTGCCTTGTGGTCAAGTGAGCTGTAGATGCCTTGATACTACTGTATTTGCTAGGTAGGCATTTCACCCTTGTAACTGACCATGCCGCCCTAAGGTGGCTACATTCTATGAAAAACACCAATGCCCACTTGACCCGATGGTACATGGCCTTATAGGCCTATAACTTTGAAGTTGAACACCTGGCTGGGAAAACCCAAACAAATGTGGATTTCCTGTCCCAGGAGGGCGAAGGACCCACAGACTGGGTTGACCCTATCACACCTGACCCAAAGGGTCTCTGCCAAGGGGGGGAAGAATATGACAGGGTGTATGTCCCATTACTGCCGGAGTCCCGGGGGACCCCATCCAGTCCCTGCTCTGGAGGTATGGACCAGTCTAGGAGGGGGTCCCTAGAGCTGCAGACAAGAACACCCAAGAGCAGAGGAAAGGCCCGAGCCTCTGCTCCTTTCCTGGCCAGGAGACATAGGACTCAGCTCCCTAACACCACCTGGGATGTGAGGGAGGTGGAAAGGGAGGTGAGGGACTTGGCCTAGATGCCCATGGAGATAGACCCCCTTGGGGAGGATCAAGGGGACCCCAAGGGGGAGAAGGAGATGGAGCTGGGAAATGAGCAACAGTTAGTTCCTGAAGAGACCCCCATGGACATTCAGCCAGTGGATAACCTGCCAGACTTGGAGTGGTAGTAGCAACAAGCAGCTACATGGGAGGTGGCAGGGTGTCCAGGTAATTCCACATTAGGGACGCACCCCTGTTGCATCCGAGACTTACAAGGGGGGGGGGGGGAATGTATTGTGATATTGGACATGTAAGCTTGTATAAACTGAAGGACGTTGGGAAGATGTAATTTGCATATTTCTGGCCTAATTTGCATAGTATTCACATTGTTGATTCCACGGACGCTGGTGAGGGCTTTTGGACCTGGGGAGGGGGCATAGCCCAGAATGGAAGGGATCCCACCAAACTTGGACTTTGGGACTATTGGATCATTCATCCTAACCTACAGGGGAACCCCAGAGATAGACCTCCCTACTAGTGGAAGTCATAAAGGGTGGTTCTTATACTCTTTAAGAGTGGACTAAGCCAGGAGGACCACCAGAGGGACCTGAAAGGATTACCAGATGCCTGCCTGCTGGACTTGGAGATGGACAATACTGGACTGGACCCGAGACGGAGCAACAATAGGAAAAGGCATTTATGTATTGAAAATATTCCTTTTTAAGGCTCAGTTCAGGATGATTACATGTGAGCCCAAGAATATCACAGATTTGGCTCTGTCTGTCAGTCTTGTTTATGTAAGACAGTGGAATAAAGTACCATTTGCAAACCGAGTTCCTCTCAATCATATCAAATTTTTATCAATTCTTAAGACTTATCTAAACCAGGCTGTTGCATTTTCAAGGCCCCTCTGTTTTTTGTCTGAACATTTGGCAGGCTTAGCCCTTTTTGATAACAGAGTCTCAGCAGAAACAAAGAAAAAGATGGTGCAGAACCTTTAGCGGCTACTGTTACCAGACGTTCCAGCTGTCTGCTGTTTAGTTCAGATGACATAAAAACTGCCAAATGGGGCGACTTATAAATGTTGTTTATTTTCATTAAAATTTTGTGTGTTTGTTATAAATATGATAAAAAACAAAAACAGCTTTGCGGAGAACTAAAATCTGTTTTTTGGACCACCCTAATGCTTACTTATGGGAAATAATGCTAGTACCACTGCAGCTCATACAGAGGAAATAATGATAGTGCTACGGTCTTGTGCATAAACACACACAGAAGAAATTCCCAAAGGTAGTTTCCATGAAAAATAAATTCCTTTATAACTCTTTTCAGGGAAAAGGGTTTTTCTTGGAACATCTTTCCTTATAGTATTCTATTATAGTCATAGAAATCATCGTGCCAACTACATCACCTTAAAACATAGCAATTTCATTTCAATGGGAAAGTTTACTGATGTAATTAGTACCAGCCAACTCTCAATTAGTGAGAAACAACAGGACAGAAACCACGATGTGTGCAGAAATAACATACTTAAATGCAATTGCAATATGAAAAGCGTGCATTGCTTACGTTCAGAGTATTGCTGAGATGCTGCAGGACTGAAGAGCTTTTGTGGTGACATCATGGCCTCCAGCATTGGAAACCAGAGTGCCTAACAAAATCACAAGAACAATTCAATAAGGAACCTAAACAGATCCAAATGCTACACAAAAACCTGATCATATCCCATCCCTAAATTTTTACCCCTCGAATTACAAAGACAAAAAACAAAAATCCCTTTCCCCAACATCATCTACAGTATTTCAAAGATCTTTCTAGCACTGAATATAAATGACATGAGATTACATTCTGAAGACTTTCTTGAGTACTGATTTCAATGTCCAAACTGTGGTTATATAAGCCTGTAGGGTCCTTTGTTAACTGAATTTATTAGCCAGAATAGAATACTGCAGTTACAACAATTCAATCATATCTTCATACTCTCATTTCTGAGAAACATAAGATTGATGACTGAGTCTGTGCAAGCTAAAATAGCTCTGCTTGCAGTCAGCAGAATGGACAAACTCAGGCCTGGGCAATAGAAGCACTGTCCTGTAACCACAGATTTGGTCCGAGTAAGCATTTTGTGCAGCAAAATGGAAAAAATGAAAACGATTTAGTCCATGGTCATCGTTTTGAGGTTGGAGAGTGGAGAAGGGAAGAGGAATCATTACCATGACACCCCTAACCCCATTCATTCCATAACAGTAACAATATTACTTCCAAGCAGTCAAATAAACAGAGAAATGGTAACAGTGACGCATTTCTCTCGTACTGTACAAAATATAAAGATGATGGATGCAAATTCTAAAAACAGACATATTAAAAGCACTAACTTGAAAATAACATTTTTTTCTACTTTTGCTGACTGGCCATTTTATTTTTCTAATCATCTCACTCCCAATCTCGGGTTTCTGCTTTTTTCTGTCTGTCTTCTCTCAATGCTGTCCCCATGTTCTCCTGTACATTTGCCATTTCTTTTCTCTCTTCCTGTCTTCACTTCCTCCCCTGATGTTGATTTTTCACTTTGTTTTATTCCATTTATTTTTCTGCTTCTCTGTCCACAAGATTTGCATCTACCTACAGTTTTCCATACTTCCTCATCCCAGCTCTCCCATTCACCATCTCTTTTTCCTTCCCTAGCTTCTTACTAACTCCATTTCTTTCTATCTCTCTTCCCCATGCCATGTCCAGTTTCTCACACTCTCCGTCCCCCTGTCCTGCCAAGCATTTCCCCTTATCTTCCATGCCTCAGCCTAGAGTCTATACAATCACTCAAAACCTCCCCTATAGAAGGATAGTGCCCAATGGTATGCAAAAATATATATTAATAAGAGTGAACGAATTATCAGATTGGAGCTAGATATCTCTTGCTCAAAAGATTAATTTTCAACAAGCAACAATAAATCATAATAATCAGTCCCCTTTTCCATCAATGGCTCAATCTCACTCATATAAAAATCTCTAAAGAAGAGACTTATTAAAAGCTGGCTGCTACACATTACCCTGTTCTGTGCTTCTAAGGTAATCTGTGACCAATCTCCAGGGGGTAGTCCCACAGCTCTTGCTTGGATAAAGGGAGTCTTAGGGTCTAAATTTAACCAGAAAACTCTCTGCTGTGTTTTAAATTTAAACTGAAAGCTCTTTGCTGCTACTAGGCCCTGACTAATTTAATAAATACACTGGGTTCACAGATTAATCAACTTTAATCTAAAGAATTCCTTTTCCCCCAAGATTTAGAAAAATTCCCAGAAGTAAATACTTACAATTGCAGATCTCTTTCCAGAAATAGCAGTCCCCTTTTTGAAGTCCTTCAAAATTCTATTTGTAAAGTTCCCACAAAATTCTATTTGTAAAGTTCTATTAAAAACGCACAAACTTTGTATGTGGCAATGTGGTTCAAGCATTCACCTCATTGTAATCACAGTGTCTCAAACCTCTGAACATTAAAGAGGTGATTTAAACAGCCCATGCTGAATTTTCCCTTTCACCAATCACACGAAACGAGATGTCATTGAACAGCGGTATCCAATGACAGAAAATCAAAACAAAGAGTGCCATTCAATAGTGTCACTTAAACCACATTGTGTTTGTATATGTTGACCGAAGATCCAAAACTGTTCTTTTCGAGATAGTAAAACCCTCTAGTTTCCTCTCAACCGCAGCTCTGGTACAAAATCAGTAATTTTCCCACCACAGTTCCAAAAAAGAATGTTCATGAAGAAGGCAATGTGATATCAGAGGAGCCATCTCAAGTCAGAGGAGCCATCTCAACTTTGTGGTGGAGGCGGCTCTTATGTTTGGTCAGACGAGTCCAAAATCTGTGTGTGGTTTTTCCTACATATAGTTTAGGGCATGCACATTGAATAATGCATACCACAAATACAGAATTGCAATTAGTGTCATATCACACTCAATATTCCCTTTGAGAACAAGGATCAATCCACATAATCTCTGGTAAAGTTTGACCACAAAAACTACAACCTTGACATGGCTAATGACCCTGAATAGCACCAAGCGGCTCACAATCTAACGGGCGGGTATGAACTACCCTGTCCTGAATATTGGGTCCATGCTTATATACCATAAAAGGAAAATCCTTAAAAGCATCATGAAGAGTCACTAAGTGCCAATACTTCCTAATAATAGCTACTATTTGATAAGCCAAATTTGAATAATGTAATACACCTAATGGTCTCTCAACCAGACTGTGAGTCATATCTTGTAAAAAAATGTCCCAAACAGCATACAATGCACATAGGTAAGCCTTTCATATGATGGATTTTTGGCACCCTCTCTGTCGTAAGCATATTTTCAAAAATTCTGCTTGACATTTATATTCATTAACCGTCAAGAAGACATGACATATGCACAAAAATTGGCCAACTGGAAGCACCCATCTCAAACCAATTGGATGATGACTTTGATAAGATAACCAGATGTTGCGGTCTACCTTCTTCCGGTATAAAGTGGTCATAAAAGTTTGCTATATTTCTGAACCTCCACATCCAGAAACTGAATGGAGTGGTGATGGCACACATATCTATGAAACTTAAATTGGCACAAGAGTTCAGTCAGGTTACAAAATATTGATAATAGATCTTTTGTAGAATTCCACTGACAAAAAACATCATCAATAAAACGCATCCACATCGGAATGAAAGAAAACCAGTTTGATTCATACAAAAAGGTTTCCTCAAAATGGGAAACATAAATATTCACTATACTGGGGGCCATAGCGGTACCCATGGCAATACCATAGGTCTGTAAGTAAAATTGGCCACCATAGCAGAAATACTTCTCAAGTAGAATCAACTCTGATACAGTAGCTTATCCAAAAAAGTAACTGGCATTCGGTGGGTTGATGAAGAATTAGATAAAATATGATGAATCATATTCAAGGCCATAAGCTGAGGAAAGCGTAGTTACTCAACTGTAACAAGTGATCTCTGGGAACAGTAGGAATCAGTCTTCACATATGAGTGAACATCACCAATGGAGCCCGTGCGGGAACATTCCCCAGCTTCCAATAGGAAAGTGTTTGGAAGTACTCCACTGCGCCTGCCTCCCTAACTCCTGTCAGTTGAGTTTGTAGCTGAGAAGAAGAGAAAAAAAAGAACCCTACAACTCCTAAGGGAGGAGGGCGGGTTGTGAAGACTGATAACTGCTATTCCCAGAGATCACCTGTTACAGGTGAGTAACTAGGCTATTTCCAGGAAGAAGAAGGAATACAATCTTCACGTATGCGACTCACTAGCTTCCAGGAACCAGACTGGTATGGGGGGGGGGGGGGAGGGGGGAAGTAGTGTGATCCCTGAGGCAAAAAAACATGCAGCCGAAGAGTCTGAAGGAGTTGCAGCCATTGGACTCAATTCCAGGAGGTGATACTTCCCAATGATAGTCTGGTATCTTGTAGAAGGTCCAGGATGGAGGGTAGGAGTTGAGTTTAAGTCCCAAAGAAGTGTTGAAGTACAGCTTAGCCAAAGACAGCGTCCTGGTGGGAGTCTTTGTCTAGACAGTAGTGTGCAGCAAAAGTATGGAGGACCAGGTAGCTGCCTGGTAGATCTCCTCAATGGACACTGAATGGAGATTGATTATAGAGGTTGCCATAGCCCGCACATTATGAGCAGCGACATGAACCTCCAAAGAGAGTCCTGCTTGTGCATAAGTAAAAGAAATGCAATTTGCTATCCATCTGGATAGAATATGTTTCATCACCAACAAACGCAAGTGACTACGATCAAAGGAAATGAATAGTTGAAAGGATCTTCTGTGATTTTTAGTTCTATTCAAGTAGGAGGCCAGTGCTCGTTTGCAGTCTAAAGTGTATAGCGCTGCTTTAGCCCGAGATGCATGTGGTCTAAGGAAGAAAATCTGGAAGATTATCAATTGGTTTAGATGGAAAGAGGAAACCACCTTCGGGAGGAAGTGTGGATGGGTACGGAGAAACACTCTGTCATAGTGGAACCGGGTATAGAGGGGATCTACCACAAGAGCTTGCAGCTCACTGATGCGGCGAGCTGAAGTGAGGGCAATAAGGAAGATGACCTTCCAAGATAGGAACTTCAGTGAAATGGTGGCTAAAGATTTGAAAAGTGGCTTAAGAAGTTGTGCCAGAACCACATTCATATCCCAGGACACCAGAGGTGACATAATGGGTGGCTAGGATAGCAGAAGAGCCCACTTGAAGCATGCTACTAAAGGGTGTGAGGAGATAGGCTGTCCATTCACAGGTCTGTGAGAGGCCACAATGGCAGACAGGTGAATTCTCACTGAGTTAGTTTTAAGATCTGTCAGGAATAAGTGAAGGAGATACTGTAGAAGCGACTCCACTGGGCAAGAAAAGGGGTTAATTTCCTTTGGGGAGCACCAGAGGACAAACCTACACCATTTGAAGGCATGGTGGAATATTTTCAAGATGCAAGGAGGACATCCTTGACCGCCTGTGGTAGGCTGACGTCATCAAGCACTAACCCTTCAGCAGCCAAGCTATCAGGTGTAGGGAATGAAGATTGGGATGAAGGATCATCTCAGGTTGAGTGGCCGAGTTTATGCAAGACGAAGAAGCAGAGGAAACCATGGTTGACGGTGCCAGAAGGGGGCTATGAGAATCATCGAGCTCCTGTTGGCCTGTAGCTTGACGAGCATCTTGGGTATCAAGGGGTTGGGAGGGAATATGTAGAGCAGTCTTTGTCCCCAATGGAGAAGGAGGGTGTCTGGAGCCTGTCGGTGCAGTGACAGAACCTGGGAGCAGAGGCGTGGAAGCTGTGCATTTTGCAGAGTGGCAAAAAGATCTACGAGTGGGGTCCCCCACGTCTGGAAGATCTGAGCAAGGTCCATTCGTGTGGACAGATGATAAGGCTTAGCTTGTCTATAAGAACATTGAGTTCGCCCAGGAGGTATACTGCTCTGAGGTGTAAGTGGTATGACATGGCAAAGTACCACAGGTGAATCACATCCGCGCAGAGGGGATGGGACCCCATTTCCTCCTGTTTATTCACATAGAACATGGCAATTTGGTTATTTATCCAGACTAGAACAGGTTGCCCTGAAAGTTGGGGCTGAAAACCACCCAAAGCATTTGTCAGTGACTGTAGTTCTAGCATGCTGATCTGTAGGCAGATTCCTGTTGTGTCCACAGACTTTCTCTCCTCTCAAGTCCTCCTGGATCCTTTACAATCTGGCTTTCGACCTTTACATTCTACTGAAATGCTTCTTGCCAAAGTCTTCAGCAACTTGTTCCTGGCAAATCCAAGAGCCTTTACTGAATCCTCATCCTTCTCGATCTTTCTGCTGCTTTTGACACTGTTGACCACAACTTTCTCCTCAATACCTTGTCCTCGCTTGGTTTAAAGGGCCCTGTACTATCCTGGTTCTAGTCTTCTCTCTTCCATTGCTCTTTCAGTGTTTGTTCTGGATGATTAACAGTCCTTGCTTGGATAGAAGGAGTCTTTCAAAATGGCCTTTTGACCTGCCACCTGGTGTTAACACCTATTGAAAACGTTTCACAGGTCTCTTGCCCCCTAGGTAGAAGGCCTCTTTGTAAAGGTCTCTAGAAGACTTTATTTGCTGCTCAAAGAGTACTGACCCTGTTTTGCCTTTTGTGCTAATCTATATTCTTATTTGATTTAAATTATAGCTCTTTGCTGCTGCTAAGATCTAACTTATTATGAAATTTATTTATTTTATTTATTTATCTATTTTTTTCTATACCGCCCCTTCCAGAGATCAAGGGTGGTTTACATGGAACAGTTAACAATTTTGTATGCTTCTGTATACTTTTACATAGAATGGTAATTCTAACTATGTACAGGTAATAATGCATGCAACTGTGTCAAAACTATATTTACATTGAGTGGAGGAGTGGCCTAGTGGTTGGGGCAAGGTACTTCAGGCCGGAAGGTCGGGGGTTCAAATCCCACTAGAGGACAGCAACCTTGGGCCGGAAGGACTGGGGTTTCTAGTCCCACAGGTGCTCCTTGTGGTCTTGGGCAAGCCACTTAACCCTCCATAGCCCATGTTCCCTGTAAAATAGTTATCTCCAAGTTATAATGCCCTGTTCAATGTAATTTCAGTTTGTTCAATGTAAACCGCACTGATGCAGAATAGCGCGGTATATAAGAGAATTAAAATAAATAAATAAAATAAATAAAAATACATTGGCTATTTACAAAAGACTATAAACAATGTGTTACAGGGTACAAATTTAAACTACAAGCTCTCTGCTGGGTTCTAAATTTAACCAGAAAGCTCTCTTCTGTGTTTTACATTTAAACTAAAAGTACTTTGCTAATGCTAGGCCGAGTGACTATTTTCTATTATTAGTCTTAAATAGTTTACCCTGTAGCTTCATTGCATGTCCCCTAGTCTTTCTATATTCTGATAATGTAAACAATTGATTTACGTTTACCCTTTCCACTCCATTCATTAATTTATAGACTTCTATCATATCTCCCCTCAGCCGTCTCTTTTCCAGGTTAAAGAGTCCCAAACGTTTTAGTCTTTCTTCATAGGGGTATCCTTCCATCCCCTTTACCATTTTGGTGGCTCTTCTCTGAATCTTTTCTAATAACGCTATATCCTTTTTAAGATACGGCGACCAGAATTGCACACAATATTCAAGGTGTGGTCTCACCATGGAACGATATAGAGGCATTATAATACCCTTTGTTTTATTTTCCATTCCTTTCCTTATGATACCTAGCATTCTATTTGCTCTCCTGGCCGCCGCTGCATATTGGGAGGAGGGTTTTAACGTGTTATCCATAATAACGCCTAAATCTTTTTCCTGGGTGGTGGTTCCTAATGTGGAACCTTGCATCGTTTAACCATAGTTTGGGTTGTTCTTCCCTAGGTGCATAATTTTGCACTTGTCCACATTAAATTTCATCTGCCATTTTGATGCCCAGTGTTCCAATTTATCAAGATCCTCTTGCAATTTTCCACAATCCTAGTGGGTTTTAATAACTTTAAATAGTTTTGTGTCATCTGCAGATTTGATAACCTCACTCGTTATTCCCTCTGCTTTCTATCTTTTAACCAGTTCCTGATCCACAATAGTACACTGCCTCCTATCCCATGACTCTTTAGTTTTGCCAAAGTCACTGATGAGGGACCTTGTCAAAGGCTTTCTAAAAGTCCAAATACACTATATCAACCGACTCACCTTTGTCTACCTGTTTATTCACACCTTCAAAAAAAACATAACAGATTAGTAAGACAAGATCTTCCTTGTCTAAAGCCATGTTGGCTGTCTCCTAGTAAGCCATGGCTATCTACATGTTCAGCAATTTTGTTCTTTATGATGGTTTCTACCATTTTTCCCGATACTGACGTCAGGCTCACGGGTCTGTAGTTTCTGGATCACCCCTGCAACCCTTTTTAAAAATTGGTGTTATGTTCACCATCCTCCAATCTTCAGGTATTACAGATGATTTTAATGATATAGTTCACAGATTACTAATAGCAGGTCTGCAATCTCATATTTCAGTTCTTCAACACCCTTGGATGTATATCATCCAGCCCAGGTGATTTGTTACTCTTCAGTTTATCTAATAGTTGTAATACATCTTCCCAATGTATCGATATTTCCTTCAATTCTTCCGCACCTTTAAATACCACTTCAGTCATGGGTAACATCCCTACATCTTCCTCAGTTAAGTCCAAAGCAAAGAATTCATTCAGTATCTCCGCTATCACCTTGTCACCTCTTAGTGCCCCTTTAACCCCTCTATCATCTAATGGACCAACTGACTCTCTCACAGGTTTTTTTGCTACGAATGTAATTGAAAAAGTCTTTATTACGTGTTTTTGCTTCTGCAAGCAAGCTTCTCAAATTCTCCCTTTGCCTGCCTTATCAATGCCTTGCATTTAACTTGCCAGTGCTTGTGCTGTTTCCAGGTTTCATCGTTTTGCTCTTTTTTCCATTTCCTGAAAGATGCTTTTTTGGCAACAGCAGCATCTCTGACCTCACCTTTAAACCATGCTGGCAGTTTTTTGGACTTCCTTCCACTTTTCTTAAAGCGTGGAATAAAGCTGGTCTGGGCTTCCAAGATAGTATTTTTCAACACCACCCAAGCTTGATGTTAGTCTTTAACCTTTGCAACTGCTCCTTTTAGTTTTTTCTTAACTATTTTCCTCATTTTATCATAGTCTCCCTTTCAAAAATTAAAAGGTAGTACTGTGGATTTCCTTACTATCCCTCCTCCGCTAATTAAATCAAACGCGATCATGCTATGATCACTATTGCAAGTGGCCCCAACACCCTTATCTCTTGCACCAGATCTGGTGTACCACTAAGGACTAGTTCCAATATGGCTTCCCCTCTGGTCGGTTCATGAACCAGTTGCTACAAGAAGCAGTCATTTATTTCATCTAGGCCCAAATCCAAAAGGTGGAGAAGATACTGTAGAACCACACCAACCTGGCAGGAGAAGGGATCCACACCCTGCCCCTCGCACCACGACACAAACATACGCCACTTCAAGGCATAAGTCCTCCTAGTCGAGGGCCTCCTTGAGGCTAGCAAGACCTCCTCAACCTCCTTTGGAAGGAGGAGAGGGGCAAGGATTACCCTCTCAGCAGCCATGCCATTAGGTTAAGTAAACTGAGGTTGGGATGCAGGAGAATGCCCCTTTCCTTGGGACAGGAGGGTTGGGGAGGATCCCAGAGGGATGGGAGCCTCCACCGCTAGCTGAAGTAGAAGTGGAAACCAGGGTTGCCTCAGCCACCTTGGGGCTACCAGAATGACCGAGGCCTTGTCCTGGAGGATCCTGAAGAGAGTCTTGGCCACCAGAGGCGTCGGAGGGAATGCATACAGAAGGCCCACTGACCATATCATCAGAAAAGCATCGGCGGCCACCCTGTCCGGGTGGGGCTGCCTGGAGCAGAAGCGGAGCAACTGGTGATTGACCAGACTTGGAAATAAATCCATCACTAGCCGTCCCCAGGCCTAAAAATGCCAAAGGGCTACTCCCCAGTCCAGCTGCCAGTCGTGGGGCTGGAGAATCCTGCTTAGTCTGTCAGCCAAGCAGTTGTCCTGGCCCGGCAGGTAGACGGCTCGCAGATGCATGCCATGCCGGTCTGCAAATGAGCACAGATCCAGGGTTTCCTGACATAGGAGATGGGACCTCGTGCCACCCTGCTTGTTCACATAGAACATGGCTACCCGGTTCTGTCTGTATCAAGACAGGTTCGTGGGCCAGTACCCACCAGAAAACTCGCAGAGCCAGGCGTATGGCACGGAGCTCCAAGAAATTGATCTGTTGTGTTCTCTCGTTTGGAGACCAGACTCCCTGAGTACAGAACCCTTGGCAATGGGCTCCCCAGCCCAGCAGGGAGGCATCCATGGTTAGGATCCTTGTATGCAGAAGAGTCTGGAAAAGCACCCCCGCCTCCAAGTGGAGTGGCTGAAGCTACCAGTCCAGGGACCGTATTAGCCACCTGGACACTGTGACTTTGTCCCTGAGACAACCTGTGGCCTGTGATCACTGGTCTCTGAGGCACCACTGAGCAGTTTTCATTTGGAGGTGGGCATCTGGTGTCACATGGACAGTGGAAGCCATGTACCCGAGGAGGTGCAGAAAGTGTCTTGCTGACACTACAGGTCTGCGACTCACCTGACGTGCCAGGGCCAGAAGCCTGCTAGCCCTGTCTGCTGGCAGGTAGACCCTTACCTGAAGGGTGTCGAGTCTTACCCCAATGAATTCTAGTTGTTGAGTGGGAGCAAGGCTGGACTTGGGGTAATTGATTACAAACCCCAGATGCTGGAGCACCTGGATGGTGCAAGATGTGGTCTGGGGGGACTCGCTGGCCGAGGAGCCTCTGATGAGCCAGTCGTCCAGGTAGAGGAAGACAAAGGTTAAATTAGACTTACCTGCTAATTGTAGTTCCTGGAGTAACTCCAGTCTAGTCCCGGAATCTGTGGGTTGTCAACCTCCTCCAGCAGCTTTGGAGACTGAGAAACTTCACACCTGTGATGTCACTGGTATATAAGCACTGGAACCGCCTCCTCACACCAGTTAACCTATTGACAAAGCAGACTCACCAGAGCAACAAGTAAGTAGAATTGCAGACAGAAAAAACAAATAACCAGGTAACTTTACAGGACCTGAGGTCCAACTATTTACACTAGCTGCAGCTACTGCCTATACCATGAGGTCCCCATTTCCTCCATGAGCTAAAATCAAAGACGTCCTGCACAGCAAATCCTGGGAAGCACCCCAGCCCTACCATGACCCAAAATGAAACACACGAAACAAATTGCTTACCTGGAAAAGAAGGCGTGCGTCAGGCCACCAAGCATCAGCAAACTAGGGTGGGGCACGGGACTAGACTGGAGTTACTCCAGAAACTACAATTAGCAGGTAAGTCTAATTTAACCTTCCTGATCGTCCCTCCAGTCTAGTCCCGGAATCTGTGGGATGTAACAGAGCAGTGAAATACCTAACGGGAGGGACCTGCTAAGCCAGCCTGAAGCACAGCCGCTCCGAAACAGGAATCCCTTTCAGCTTGCACATCAAGACGGTAATGCTTCACGAAAGAATGCAATGACGACCATGTCGCTGCTTTACAGATGTCGGCCGGCGGTACCAAACCACACTCCGCCCAAGACGCCGCCTGTGCTCTAGTGGAATGAGCTGTTAGCCCTTCCGGAACTACTCGACCACGTAAAAGATAAGCTGACGCTATCGCTTCTCTCAACCACCGGGCAATCGACCCTTTAGAGGCTGCCTCACCTTGCCTTGCGCCCGCAAACAGAACAAACAGTCGGTCAGACTTACGGAAACTAGCCGTTCGAGCTATATACTTCTTTAAAGCTCGCCGAATATCTAAACAATGGAGCCGTTCCGCGACTCGCCCCTTACTGCTCGTCGCGAAAACTGGCAAGGACACCACTTGATTCATATGAAAAGCCGATACTACCTTCGGCAAGAAGGACGGTACCGTCCGTAAAACCACCTTCGAATCCGAGAAAGAGAGAAACGGCTTCCTACAAGACAAGGCCTGCAACTCAGAAACCCTTCTCGCAGAAGCAATCGCCACTAAGAAAATCACTTTAAGAGTCAGATCCTTCAACGAGGTCTGCGCTAATGGTTCAAACGGCGCCTTACTCAACGCCTCTAAGACTGACGGAAGATCCCAGGCCGGAATGAAACGTTTATGCGGCGGCCGCAGTAGAGTCACCGCTCAAAAAACGCCTCACATCTGCGTGACTCCCCAGCGAGTTGCCCTGCACCTTACCCCTATAACAGGACAACGCTGCCAACTGGACTCTCAACGACGCCGCCGCTAGGCCTTTTTGAAAACCATCCTGTAAGAACGCTAGCACTTGCGGCACTGACGCCTTCAAGGGCACGACCTCCTGACCCGCACACCAGGCTTCAAAAATACGCCATACTCTCACATACGCCAGCGACGTAGACCTCCGTCTCGCTTTCAGCAAGGTAGAAATCACTGCCTTCAAATAACCCCTCGCCGTCAATCTAGCCCACTCAATAGCCAGGCCGTAAGCGAGAATCGATCCACCTGAGGCAGCAAAGAGGTCCCTGCGTTAGAAGGTCCTTGCGAAGAGGAAGCTTCCAGGGCTCCCCCCCACCAAATGTCTTACTAAGTCTGCGTACCATGGCCTCCTCGGCCAATCCGGAGCAATTAGAATCACTTGTCCCTTGTAATGCTCTATCCGCTGCAACACCCGACCGATTAACACCCACGGAGGGAACACATACAGGAGTTGCCCTTCCGGCCAAGCCTGCACAAGAGCGTCCAGACCTTCCGCCATTCTCCCTGCGTCTGCTGAAGAAGCGTCCGGCTTTTGCCGACTGAAAGGTCACCATGAGGTCCATCACCGGCTCCCCCCAGCGCCGAACCAGCATTTCGAACACCTCTGGATGCAGAACCCACTCTCCTGGGTCTACCTTCACCCGACTCAAGAAATCGGCCTCTACATTGTCCACTCCCGCGACATGCGCTGCCGACAAAGCCACTAGATTCTTCTCTGCCCAGTCGAACAAATCTTCTGCCTCGGCTTCTAGCGCCATGCTGCTGGTGCCGCCCTGTCGGTTTATGTAAGCCACCGCAGTCGCGTTGTCCGATAACACTCGCACGGCCGCCTGCCGAAGATACTGGCGAAACTCGTGCAGAGCCAATGTTACCGCCCTCAACTTTAATCTGTTGATCGACCAGGTCTGTTCTAGGGCGGACCACTGTCCCTGAGCCAGGCGACCCTGACAATGGGCTCCCCAGCCCTGCAGACAGGCATCTGTTGTCAGGGATATCCACGCTGGAATCTCTAATGACATTCCTTTCTCCAGGCTGCCCGGAGCCAACCACCATTGGAGAGCTTGGCAAGTCTGTGGAGGGCACGGCAACCGCTGGGACAGAGAATCCCGTTGATGCGACCACCTTCGTAACAGCGCTCTCTGCAAAGGCCGCATGTGAGCCTGCGCCCACGGCACCAATTCCAGCGTTGCCGCCATGGTTCCCAATACTTGTAGGTAGTCCCAGGCAGTGGGACACTGCTTGCTGAGAAACTGACGAATCAAGAGCCGGAGGCCGAGCGCCCGCTTTCTGGGTAGAAATACTCGACCGTCCTCCGTGTCGAAACGCGCTCCCAGATACTCCAGGTTTTGAGACGGGTCCAACTTGCTCTTGGACATGTTGACTACCCAACCTAGACTCTGCAGCAGAGCCACCACTTTGGACGTAGCCGAAACACTCTCTTCCCGAGACTTTGCCCGGATCAACCAATCGTCCAGATACGGGTGCACTAACACTCCTTCCTTCTGTAAAGCCGCCGCCACCACCACCATCACCTTGGTGAAGGTGCGCGGAGCGGTAGCCAGGCCAAAAGGAAGGGTCTGAAACTGAAAATGGCCCATAGGCACCGCAAAGCAGAGGAATTTTTGATGTTCTTGCCGAATCGAAATGTGCAGATATGCCTCCGATAGATCCAAGGACGTCAGAAATTCCCCTTTTCTCACCGCCACGATGACTGACTTGAGAGTCTCCATCCGAAAATGAGAAACGCGGAGACAGCGATTCACCCTTTTTAGATCCAGAATAGGTCGCCACGTGCCTTCCTTCTTTGGCACTGCAAAATAGATGGAGTACCGACCGCAACCGAACTGGTCTGCAGGAACTGGCACAATTGCCTTGAGAAATAACAGCCTTTGCACCGTCTCCCGCACTGCCTCGCACTTTGCGCTTGCCTTGCACAGCGACCGAACGAAAGAATCGGTCACCGGCCGCTGCAACTCCAACGCATAACCTTCTCGAATGACCTCTAACACCCACTGATCGGACATGAGGTGGGCCCAGGCAGGGTAGAACTCCCGCAGACGCCCTCCCACGGGAACTAGCCCTGCCTGAACCCCCCTGGCTTCATTGTGATTTTCTGAAAAAGGAGGAAGTGGAGGCAGCCGCAAATCCCCTGTTCGCTCCTCGAAATCCTTGAAACCCTTGGCTTCGTCCAGGGAAATGCCCCCGCTGCCCCTGACCAAACCTTGAAGAGCGAAAACGGCGGAACTCCCTTTGCTGCCCCTTAGCCCCGGGACCGGAATGCCCTTGCCGTTGCTTGTCCTCAGGTAACCTACCCCCCTTGGATTCTCCCAAATCCTTTACTAACTTATCCAACTCTTCCCCAAAAAGTAACTTACCGCGGAAAGGAAGCCTACTCAACCTCGTTTTGGATGAACCATCCGCTGCCCAATTCCGCAGCCAAAGACATCTCCGTCCCGCGACCACCGAAGCCATACTCTTCGCCAATCCCCGGATAAGATCATAATGAATATCCACCAAATACGCTGCGCCGGATTCCAACCTGGACGTGTCCTCGGCCTCTTCCCCCGAGCGGTCCCCTTGAATCCTCTGCGCCCACCGTAAGCAGGCTCTGGCTACCCAGGCCCCGCAAATAGATGCCTGCAAGGATAGCGCATTTGCTTCAAAGACTTGCTTTAGTAAAGTCTCCAATTTACGATCCTGCGCATCCTTGAGCGCCGCTGATCCTTCCACGGGAATGGTAGTTTTTTTGGTCACCGCTGCCACTGCGGCATCCACTCTCGGAGCCTTGAACAACTCCCTATCCTGATCTACCAGAGGGTAAAGCCTCGCCATAACTCTAGACCCCTTAAGCGCGGCTTCCGGCATATCCCACTCTTCTTGAATCATTTCCTTAAACACTCTATGCACTGGGAATGCCCTCTGAGTTTTCCGAACGGCTTGCAACAAGGGATCTTCCAGGGCCGAATCCGCCACCGGACCTCCGGTAGGCATATTAAGGGTCTTGAGGGACTCCGCTATGAGCGCCGGTAATTCCTCCCTACGGAAGACCCGCACCACCCTTGCCTGGTCTTCCTGGTCCTTTATCTCACCTTCCTCTAAGTCCTCCTCCAGACCCTCTTCTATATCCGCGTCTTCTGAGCGGAGGTCCTCTGACAGGACTGACAGCTCTAACTGATCCGTATCCCCTCTGGCCCTTTTAGCGCTGACGCCAGACACGTCTGCTGTCAGCGGAGAAGTTGGCCTCTTTCCCCGGAGCGCTGCCCCTGCAGTACCCGCTAAAGGTACCCCCGGAGGGCTGCCTAAGGCCTTATGAAGCAGAGCCATGAAATCTGAGGTAAAAATCGCCGCCAAAGTCCCCGTGGCAGGTGGCTGCGAAACCAGGGAATCCTGCGCTGCAGAGGTACTGGGCCCCGGCTCAGGAGCAGGCAGAGAAGCAACGGCGGGCTTCACCACCTCCTTCAAAATCTCTTGCCCCCCTGCCTCTGGCTCGGGAGCTAGGCCCCCAGCCCCAGACTGCAACCCCTGCAGACACCTTCTTGTGTTAGGGAACTCTTCCTGGTCCCACACATGAGACAGAGCTGCTTGGCTGTCATGGTACTCTATTACCCCTTGCCTCAGCCAAACCCCGTCGCAAAGAAAAATTTTTTTTTCACTAGCTGTATCGTCAGGCTCGACCCCCCAGCTAGAATCTGAAGACCTGGGCCAAAAACGAAGCTTCTTAACCGAAATATGCACAGTTGAAGCCCCGAGATCGCAACGGCGATTTCCCGCATGGTTACCACGCAGCCTGGCCTGCAAACGAAAGAGCCCGCTGTTCCCGCCTAAGCGCGGTTTCCTACCTTCTGTGCCTCAGGCGGACTGCCGGTAACTGCCAGGCTCGTGTCTCTCCTGCAAGGCGGACGGCTGAAGGCTTAATCGTCAGGGTGGAAAAACTCCCCCGAAGCAGCTCCAACTGTATAGGACGGCTCGAGGCGCTGGCAGGCAAGTCTTCTGCACACGCCGAGCTCAGCCCCGCAGTGATACCCGAGCCTTTCCCTCTCAGCTCGGTAATCAGCTGCCGGTCCCCCCCTCAACGCACTGCCACTAAGAGGCAGACCCCCGACTGGACCCAGTAAGGTAAAGAATGAAACTAAAAAATAACCAACAAAGAAAGAAGGACCTCAGGACACCGGAGGCCAGAACAGCCGCACCAAGTCCAAAGGGAGCCCTTAAAATAGCTCCCCTCTCAAACTGCTGCTCACAGCCTTCTGGGTTGTTTTTTTTTTTGTAATCAGGTTTAAAGGAAAGATAAATTTAATTTAAAGTCTGCTTAATCGTTCCTCTAGTGAGCCCCAAAACCCCTGGGCTCACCACCCCTCCAGCTGCTTTGGAGACTGATAACTGGTGTGAGGAGGCGGTTCCAGTGCTTATATACCAGTGACATCACAGGTGTGAAGTTTCTCAGTCTCCAAAGCTGCTGGAGGAGGTTGATAACCCACAGATTCCGGGACTAGACTGGAGGGACGATCAGGAAGACCCATTGGAGAAAGGCGGCCACTATGGCCAGGCACTTTGTGAATACCGTGGGGGCCAAGGCCAGGCCAAAGGGGAGTACCCTGTACTGGTAGTAGCTGCCCCCTACCACAAAGCGCAGATACTGCCTGTGGTTTGGGTATATTAGGATGTATGTATATGCATCTTTTAGGTCTAAGGAGCATAGCCAGTCTCTCCCTGGTGGAGGTAAGGCAGCAACATTCCAAAGGAGAGCATCTTGAACTTCTCCCTCACCAGGAACTTGTTTAAGTTGTGCAGGTTGAGGATGGGTCTGAGGCCTCCTGTTCCCTTTGGCACCAGAAAGTACCTGGAATAGAAGCCCTTGCCCTGTAGGTGGTGGGGCACCGGTTCTACCGCCTGATCCTCGAGAAGACCCGCCAACTCCTTCAGAAGAAGGTCCCAGTGAAAAGGAGACCTGAGAGGCTCTCTTGGGAAGTAAGGAGGGGGCACCTGGGCCAGGTGAAGGAGATAGCCCTCTTGCACTATCTGCAAAACCCAGGCATCGGTGATAATGGCTGTCCATCTGTGAGCATACAGGGCAAGCCTGCCTCCTGTGCACTGCCTGTCCCCTGTGGGAAGAAGGGCCATGCTGTGAGAGTCAAAAGCCACTGCCAGGCTGGGCCGGAGCCGGTGCCTGGGGGCTTTCTGCTTATGCGGGCCATGCCCCTGTCCCTTGGCCTGCTGCCCCTGTTGGGGAGCCTGGGTGGCCTGAAAATGGGGGTAGCTTCGGTAAACAGCACCCTTCCTCGGGTAAAAGGGCTTCTTACCAAAGCCCTTCTTGCGAGAAGGGGCAGAGGTCTTCTTGGAGAGCCGTGTCCTCGTCATGTACTCGGTCTCCATTTCTGCGGCCTTGTTGGTCATTGGTTTGCCAAAGAGGTTCTCCCCTTGGCATAGGACATCGACCAACTTGTCTTGAACCCATTGCTCGAGGTCCGATGACTGTAGCCATGCCTGGCGGCGTGCACCGATGCCCACCGCGGCCACCCGGGCTGCCGACTCGAACCTGTCATAGGCCGCTCGAGACATAAATTTCGAGCACTCACGGATGGCGGTGGACAAGCTCCTGAAGTGCTGCAAAGACCCCTCAGAGAGACCAGCTGAGAATCCGACGAGTTCCTTCACAAGGTCCCTCAAGTACATGCCCATGTACAGCTGGTAGGCCTGGATCCAACAAGTCAGCCTTGAACCCTGGAAGCACTTCCTGCTGATGGCATCCAAGTTGTGGGCCTCCCTGCCAGGAGGCACCGAGGAATGCGTCTTCTGGCTCTTCAGCCTGTGTATGGGCCAATTCCACAACCATGGAATCATGCGGCAGCTGCGACTTTTGAAAGCCAGTGCTCCAGTGGACTCGATACATCGAGTTGATCCTTTTGCTGATAACTGGCGCCAACGCCGGTGTCTCCCACATGTGGAGCATCAGTCGTTCCAGGATCGGAGGCATGGGTACAGTAAGGGCCTCCCGAGGGGGGCCTCATACTGCAGGATCTCAAACTCGTCGGCTCGAGGATCCTCCTCGGAGTCCGTGGGGAACGCCAAAGCCTTGGACAAATCCCTCACGAAGTCCAAGAACCTCATGTCCTCCGGAGGGGACCTTCTCCGAGGTTTGGACACTGGGGAATCGGACGGAACATCCCTGTGCCGACAGGTGTCTGGGGACTTCTCCTCCTCCGTTTCCCACCCTGATGCCTTTGAGGAGGAATCGATGAGCTCTGACATCGAGGGCCCCGGCAAAAACCGCCTCGACGCTGGGAGGCTCGGCGGTGATGACTTCGGTCCCGAACGTGAGGTCGAGAGGGACCTCGGTCGAGGATCGACTCGAGCCTGCATGGGCTTGAGGATCAGCTCGGCTTCCGGGGTCGACTTCAACGTTGATGGCCCGGTGGTCGGGGCGGAAGAACCAGACAGACCGGCAATCAGTGCCCGCTGCTTCTCCTTGAAGGCAGTAAAACTGCGCTCTAAGGCCACCATTCTGAACTAGAGTCCAGAAGGCTCCGCAGCCACCGGGTCGGGTCCCGACGTTCCTCCGGAGGGGAGTCCTCGATGAGGACAGCTGTTACCTGCCTCAGCTGATCCGTATCCTGGCGAGGAATCTTTGCCGGGCGCTCCTTCTCCGAGGTCCTGGACGGCGCTCGGGGCTCCACGACAGGCCCCGGGGAGGGGCCGGGTTGATCGGAGCCATCCAATGACGCCGCCGTCGAGGACTTCTTCTTCCTTCGATGTTCCTGCGAGGGAGACCCCCTCTCTGAGGAACCCCGACAACACTTGGGCTCAGAATGCTCCCCCTGAGACGTCGAGGCCTCAGACAAGGTCCGGGCTCGCGAAGTCACAGACTCAGGAAAAATCCTATCATGCTGCTGCTGGCGGCTCTTCAGGGCCTTACAGGACATCTTCCTACATGGACTGCAGACCGTCGGGTCGTGGTCGGGCCCAAGGCACCAGAGACAGCAGTCATGCGTATTGGTGAGGGACATGAGTTTTGCACACTGATCGCATTTCTTAAACCCAATGGCAGCCATCAGGGGAAAAAGGGCCCCTGCGAGGTCGAAGACCCGGGCTGCCAGTGAAAAAGAAAAAGGGCGCGAACGCCAGTCACGAAGGACAAAAACCAAAAAATACTAGCTGGACTCGATATCGGTATACCGAGCAGAAGGCATGAAGAGGAACCGGTGTCAATCCGGTAAAAGAAAGAATTCTTTACAGTTTTTAGACTTTTTTCACGGGGACACTTGGACAACGTCCGGAGGGCTCCGCGGAAAAAAGGAGACTGAGCAAGATGGCACCCTTGGGCGGGAAGAGGACTGCGCATGCGTGATGCAATTCCCAAAGGCTTTCTCTGAAAGCTGGGGATTTGCTCCGCATGGGGGCTCCGTCAGCGCCGATGTCGCCCATATATGAGGACTGACTTCCTGCTTGTTCCCGGAGAAATGTTGGTTTTTTTGTTTTTTTTTAACATACTCAATTAGTGTTCATCTATGTAAATCGGAGTGGAGGAGTAGCCTAGTGGTTAGAACACTGGCTTGGTAACCAAGCAACCAGGGTTCAAATCCCACTAGCACTCCTTGTGGCCTTGGGCAAGTCACTTAACCCTCCATTGCCTCGGAAGAAAGGCCTGGCAATCTACTTCCGGTGACACTGCCAAGAAAACCCAGGAGCTTCTGGGTCACCAGGAGTCAGGACTGACTCGAAGGCACACATTGCATTGCATTGCTATGTAAATCACAGTGGATCTCATTCTACGTAACTTAAAACACTGGTCACTTAGAGCACACATGCCACCCTTTTCCTGTGGTGGTGCCAGTTCCAACTAAGATAATTGCTTTAGTAGAGAAACCACATGGACCGAGGCATGACTGAATACATTCTGCCGCTCCACTGTTTGCATAATTGAGGACAACTCAAAAGCTGTTTTTGTCCAAATCCCCCACCCCCATAAAGGAAGGTAAATCAGAATCCACGCAATCACTCAAAACACCATCCCTATGCTTTATCAGCTTTGACGCTGAAAAAGTGTTTGATAGGGTGAGCTGGGAGTACATGTTCCTCAAACTAGAATGGTTTGGTTTTCATGGTCTCTTTCTTCAGGCCATCCACTCTCTCGCTGATGGTCCTTGGGCCTGTATAATAGTCAATGGGCTTCAGACAGTGTTTCTCTTGACACCATGGCATACATCATGGATGTCCTCCTTTCTCTCCTATTATTTCTGTTGTCTTTTGAGCCTTTGTTGAGTTGAATTCGGGCTAAAGGGGAGAAAATTGGGTTCTTCTCCTTTAAGATTTCGACCTTTGCTAATGATCTACTTATAACCTTATTTGACTCTAGGATCTCTTGAGACATTACTTCAGGAGTTCTCTCAGTTTGGGGAGCTTTCAGGATATAAGCTAAACTTAGATAAATCAGAGACCTTGCCAATGCATCGGGATCTACGACAGTCATGGCCAGGAATTCTTTCAGTGCGTTGGGTGTAAAATTCTTTTCATTACTTAGGGATCATGCTCCCTGTTGACCTTACTAAGCTGTACCACTGTAGCAGTCATCCCTTGCCCAGTGATACGGCGGCATCCCTCCAAAGGTTGCAAGATCCTCCTCTGCCTTTGGAGGGTAGGATTGCTTTATTCAAAATGGTTCTTTTCCCACAATGGCTTTATATTCTTCAGACTATCCCTCTTTGGGTTCTTATGTGGAATCTTAGGAAATTAGAAGGGTTGCTGTCCCAGTTTCTTTGGAGGAAACCTCTTCTGGCAATTTGGTCCCTCATGGTAGGGGTAGGGGTGGCATGAGCCTCCCAGATTTGAAATGCTATAATCTAGAGTGCCTTTTATGACATTTGCGGGATTGGCTTTTTGATTCTGACAATTTCACACCTTTGAGTGCAAGAAGGCTTTGGAGGCTTATGTGTCCCCTTAAATATCTCCTTCATGCTAAGATAAGTCAATTGCCAGCATATCTGTGTTGATCTAGCCCATCAGGAGGATGTGCAAGTGGATTTATTCCAAATTGCAATACTTGGCAGAGCAGTCTGTGCAACTCCACCAGGGGATTTAAGGCCTGGAAGAGGAAAGATCAAGGCAAATTAGATCATGTCTTGACTCCAGATGGGCATTTGCTTTCTTTTGAGGAACCTAGAGCTCAATATGATTTGGCCCAGAGGGACGTGTTCTCTTATTTCCAGCTGTGTAGCTAGTGGGCAAGCTGAATGTAGATAATCTTTCTAGTGATTTTTGCACGGACCTTAAAGATTTCTTTTTGTCGAAGTATCAGCTAAGATTACAGTTTCCTAGGTCCATAGTTCTTTTGTGAGGGCTACAAGCCTTGGCCTTGTGTGATGCCTTTGTGCAAAATGAAACATTGAATTGAACACTGCCTTGATGACTGACAAGCTGTTGAAGCTCCTAGCAAAAATTCTTAACTTTACTGGCTGGGTGTCTTTGTGTGATATGCAGTATCAAATTGTTTGTAGAGCCTAAATTGTGCAGGTGCATGCTTATATGAAAGGTTGTTCAGGGTCGGCTGGCTGCCCAAAATGTGGGAATCCAGGAGCTTTGCTGACTCACATACTTTGGCAATGTCCCCTCATCCAACAATACTGGAAAGAGGTACATGCTTATGTGGAATGAGTATTGCACTGGCAATGGACTTTGACTCTCAAGGAAGCTCTGTTCCAATCTATGGAAGTTCTAGATGTTGGAGGCTAGGGACGGAGGAGGTTGCTTCGAGGGGCATAGATGTTGGCCAAGAAGGCCATTTTGTCAGTTTGGGTGTCTCCTGGTCTACCGGGCTTCTATCACTGGCAAAATATGATGCATCAATATATGCAACTGGATAGACTGTGGGCAAAGGGTGGGAAGCAGAGAGTGGGGAAGTTTTTGGAACTATGGGAAGATTATATACAAAGGTTGTTGCCAAGGAATCAAAGTCTAGTTATATTTGTAATTCTTGGAACACTTGGAGAGTTGTTTCTTTGGCTTTTGCATGCCATGGAATTCCTTGTGGACAGCTGCAGTGCGGGGGCGGGGGAAGGAAGCTTTTGGGCTTAGGACATTGGGTAGGTTGTTCTTTTACCACCATCCCTCTTGTGGGGGAGGATTTGGAGTGGTTCCTTGGGCCTTTTGGTTGGATGATGGGTAGAGAATAGGATTAGATTTCCATTGCTATTTGGCTAGCAGGTGTGATGGTTATTCCCCCAGCTTCTAAGGATGGGAGGGTTAGTGGGGAAGACTGGGAGTGTGCATGGGGGAGGGGGGAATGTGGGAGGAAGGGAGATAATATAAAATGTAAAAAAATTGGTTCCTTATCCTGCTTGTTTCTCCTGGGCATGTGTAAGGGTGCCCATATGTCGGGAGGGTTATCTTTTGTCAATAAAAAGATTTGAACTAATTAAACCTACGATTATAGATAGACAAGCAAAGATAAAAAAAAAACAAAGAGCAATAAAGCATAATGGCCCTTCATCAAGAAACTACTCAAATTCTTAAATGGCAGCACAACTGTTACTGCTTTGTTTGCTGAAAAGGTTTTGGAAGATTCGTGAAAAATGCTCACCCACAGTTTCAAGGCTTCAACAAGGCATGTGGCAGTACAAAAACAAGTGCAAATACAAATTGGTTCTCCAAAACATGATTTTTAGTAAGATAAACAGAAAAGCTATTCCAACTATTCACGTCATGGAAGAAAGCAAACAGATTTGTGGTTAAACTTTTAAAGCTAAATTTTTGTTAATATACTACATAGATTTCTATTATTTTTATAGCAGTACTTACATCAAAAATATATTATTATTGTAGAAGGGAAAATAAGTTAAAATTGGTGCACTTTTTTCTGATATCATAAGTACCTGGACATCAGAAAAATCAGTGCACCAATTTTAACTTATTTTCCCTTCTCCAATAATATTGTGTACAGAATTTTAAAGGTTCTGTCCAGGGCTAATGTTATCTGCTCTAGGGGCTTCAACAGAGAAACAGCACTGCAGTATTATTTTAAATGACTTGCAATACTTATCAATTCTTTATATACAGTTAGCACAACTACAAGAGACACAATTGTAGAAGATCCCATAGTTTTGTAATAAAAACTGGAAGAATAATTCTGCTGTATAAGGCTTCAGCCCATTAATATAGCCTCCAGTTTTGAGGCAGCATATGAATATACTCTAATATTTGCATAGGTGTTTATTCAAATTAATATGCACAACTATAACTGCTGAACACTGATACATATTCCTGGAGTATTCTGTACCAAAACCTTTAAAATTCTGTACACAATATTTTAAAATTTTACACAATACTGCATATTTGTTTCTACTAAATAATAATTTAAATTATAAAGGAGAAAAACATTACTGCTCATATGCAGAATTACATTTTTGGACATTCTTTCTCCATCTCCCAACTTATCCCCATAAATCCATCATTGAAATCAACTTCATCCTCTCTAGCTCCTGTCCCCACCAGCATCTATCCTGCCTCACTCTCTACATGAGTCTTCTCTCTCTCTCTCTCTTCCATTTCCCCTACCAGGATCTTTTTCTTCTTACTCTCTTCTTACTCTCTATTCCCCAACAGCTTTCCATTCCTCTCTTCACCACCTGCCTCTCTCATCCCTCCCCCCCCCCCCCTCCCAACCAGCCCACTTCCGTTCCAGACTAACTTTCTTTTTTTTTAAGTGCCATCAAGTCAGTGTTGACTCATAGCGACCCAGCTACCTCTGGGTTTTCTTGGCAATGTATCACCGGAAGTAGATTGCCAGCCTTTTCTTCTGATGCAATGGAGGGTAAAGTGACTTGCCCAAAGTCACACGGAGTGCCAGTGGGAATTGAACCCTTGATCCTCTGGGTACTAGGCAGTTGCTCTAACCACTAGGCTACTCCTCCACTCACTAGGCTACTCCTCCACTCCACTCCACTCCTCCACTCCAGACTATCTACCCTTCCTATTTCCCCCACCAGCTTCTCTCCTCTAGTACTGACCCGGGGAAAAGCGGGATATAAATGCAGCTAAATAAATAGTACTGTTCTCCTCTACACCATTAAATTATCCACCTCTTTCCCATCTCTCTACTATTCTTTACTGTTTCTCCTTCCCCCAACCAGGTTAATTCACTACTCTCCCTCTTCTCTCTTCTAGCCTCTTTTGCCTCTCGCTTCTTACAGCCCCACCAACCCCACTTCCTACATCAGCATTTCTGTTACTCTCATCCCCTCCCTCAAGCTTCTTTGCCACGGTTTTCCTTCAGTACTCACCTCCTATCTCAGTATTCCAGTAACTTCTCCTGTCTGACCTTCTTTGTTCTCTGATATTTTTTTCTTTCACAGTTTTTCTTTTTTCTGTTCCTTTCAAACTGCCCATTTTCTCCTCTTGTCTTTATATTTATTTATTTTTTCACCAAACTCTCTCCCTGTCATTTGTTTCTCCCCTTCTTTGTTTTTCATCTTCCTGATGCTAGCTCCTTCTTGGTTCCCCGTTCCCTGACCACTCCAGTTTTTTCTCAAACTTACTTCATACATATGGATTTCTATCAAGCCAGAATCATTCTAGCACTTCCACCAGCTTCCATCTTTTGTCCTCCTACCCAGAATCTTTTCTGTCCTTTTCTTATGTGTCCTGTTCCTTCTTTACTTTCTGTACTTTATTCTTCTATTTATTTTCATCTCCTATATATTTTAAATCCTGGCCATCTCACAATCTCTGCTATACACTCTTGTCAGATCATTAATATTGCTGCTCTGCTTTCTCTCCTTTCTCTCCTTTCCCTCCTCCTTCCTTCTCTTCCCTTATTCTAGATTTTATTAATTGAGGCAAAGGCAATTTCTATTGATCTCTAAATAAACAATCCACGTTATCAATGCCTCTGTTTAATGTGCATTACCAAGTTTAAGTTAAAATGCAAACCGCTTTGACTGAAATGATAAAGTGGTATAAAAAAACCTGTTAAATAAAATAAATAGGGTCAGCATTATTTCAAAGAAGGCACAGAACTACAAGTAAACCAGCAGGTTTGTTTTTCCAGATGATGTATCCCTGCAACACTTACCGCTCCTTCACTCCTCCCCTCTGGGTTCTTTATCCTCATTATTCCCCTTTCCTAATTTCACTGTTCCTCTCCATCTCCCAGGGCTGCCTACATTTCTAGACTCCACGACATGTTTTTAATCAGTATGAGCTGAGCAGCACATCTATATTTGTTCAGTTGGAAAGAACACAATTGCTAAAAGCACCACAATTTGCAGAAGAGTATCATGTAGCTGAGCTGGCAGCAATAGCAGCTAACATTAGCATAGATGTAGAGGTGAGAGGAGATGCATTGTTACAACAGTTACAGGAGCACCACTGGTGAGCAGGGCAATAAAAAAAGGATTCAGAGTGCTGGCTGTAAGTTGCAGTAGTGGCAATAGGTGGGAAAAAGTGGTACAGCAAGCTGGCCAGTTTGGTGGTTCAGGAGGGACATGGGCTTGATTCTCAGTTCAGGTCTTTCAATTCCAGGGTCTGACAAAGCTTGGGATGCTGCAGATGAAGAATTCACAGCCCTTGAAGGAAAGGAGTCAGTCCTTAGTTCAACGGTGACACCTATTGATGAGATTTAGGGCCCATGACCACAGGCTTCTAAAAGGAGTCCCAATGCATGGCCAATGGCCCAGAACCATTGCTGCAAGGGTTGGAACTAGGGTTACCAACCAGCCGATTTTCAGCCAGCCTGGCTGGTTTTCCTGTGGTCGGACCGGCTGCCGGCAGAGAACCGAAACCGGCCATTGAAAAGCCGTTTTTTTGCTCTGGCTGCGAGATCGGGAGCGGCCAGAGCAGAAAACCGGCTTTGCGCTTGCGATTGCGATCACAGTCCTGGCCCCCCCTTGCAGCCGCTGCTGCTGCTTCTTACAGAGCAGCGGCTGCAATAAAGTTAATTTAAAAGTAAGGAATCCTGTGAGGGGCCTTCTGGCCCTATGAAACTCCTTCTGCAGTGCCCGCCCCTCTGATCTCACTTCCTTTTCAACCAGGGACCCTGCAGAAGGAGTTTTATAGGAGCGGAGGGTTTCTCACAGGTTTTCTTACTTTTAAATTAACTTTATTGCAGCTGCTGCTCAGTAAGAAGCAGGAGCAGCAGCTGCACGGGGGGGGGGGGGGAGACTACAAATGGGCTGTGATGGGGGGGACCTGTACTGGAAAAGGGCTATGGGGGGGGACTTGGACTGGAAATGGGTTGTGATGGGGGGGGGGACCTGGACTGGAAAAGGGCTATGGGGGGGGGGGGACATGGACTGGAAATGGGTTGTGATGGGGGGGGGGACCTGGACTGGAAAAGGGCTATGGGGGGTGGGAACTTGGACTGGAAATGGGCTATGGTGGAGGGAGGGGGAACTTGGACTGGAAATAGGCTGTGATTAGGGGGGCTAGGACTGCAAATGGGCTGTGATGGTGAGGGGGGGGGGCTAGGACTGCAAATGGGCTGTGATGGTGGGGGGCCTAGGACTGGAAATAGGCTGTGATGGGGGACTTGGACTGGAAATGGGCTGTGATGGGGGGGGGCTAGGACTGGAAATGGCCTGTGATGTGAGGGCTAGAACTGGAAATGGGCTGATGAAGAGCTGGAATAGGACTGGAAATGGGCTGATGTGGGGCATGGGAGAATGGGACTAGAAGGGAGTGGATGCTGGGTGGGTCTAGAACTATAAGGGAACTGATTTTGGGGGAGGACTAGAATGGATGGGGAATGAGAATGGAGAGGGGAAAAATATTTTGTGTGGAAGAAAAGTCTATGATGGGCTGGGTATTGGGAGAGTAAGAGGGGCTTGAGAATGGAAGGGTGAAATTTAAATGGATGATAAAGGAATAAGGAAAGAATTTGGGGAAAGAGCAAAAGGGAAACAGTATGTTAAAGCAGATATAGAGAGAGAATGGAAAACATCTAAAAGAGAAGAAAGGCCAAATGGATAGCTCGCAGAAGACACGAAGAAACCAGAAGAAAGTGACTGGAGCAATTGCAACTGAAAAATGAAATTCCCAAACAGAAGGTAGAAAAATACTTTTTATTTTGAATTTATTAACTGGAATATGTCTGGTCTGGGAAGTGTGTATTGCTAACATCTTTGCATTTTTGTTTAGTGCAAGATGAAATTACTTTATTGTTTTATTTCTCCAGTGTTGTACATTTCATGTTTGGATTTTGGGGTTCCCAGTTTAATTATTATCTGACCAAGGAAGTTAGCCTACACGTATCCTCGGTAATTTTTGTGGGTGGGGCTGGGGGCGGGGCAGGGGTGGGACTAGGGGAGGAGAATTGGTGGAGCATGGCGAGCCAAAGGTGTCGGGTTTTTCTCGGTGAAAAAGTTGGCAACCCTAGTTGGAACAAAAGTAAGTTTGGAGAGAAAGCAAAAAATAGGATGGAAAATTCCTGGGTACTTGCAAATGAAGATTCATGTCATGAGACCTAGTGATTTAATGTGTTTATTTGTCAGAGATTATATGCTGAAAGATTCAAAAAAGAGACAGGAAGAAAAATGGCATCACAAAAAACAATGCAGTAAACCAAAGGTTTGAACTGTAACATTTGCAGAGAAGGTTCAGAATGGAAAAGGGATTCAGCATCCCTACTTTAAACCACCTGTGCCTCCAGATCTAGTTTCATCAAATGTCATCTATGAAGATTTTGAAGATTTACTTAGTAACTTAGTATATGACGGCATGGTCCACCCAGTCTGCCCAGCAAGATGGCCAGAGTAGTTGTAACTGCAGCTCCATGTAGGTCACTCCCTCCTCTATGTCTGTGTTTAGGGCTGTACCTGCAGCTCTGTGCAGGTCAGCTCCCCTCTATTAAAACATATTTGTTTGTTTTGATTTCATCATCTTGCTATAAAGGGATCCACTGTGTCTGTTTCATGCCATTTTGAATTCCATCACTTTATTTGCCCCCACCACCTCCATCAGGAGAGCATTCCTTGCAACCACCACCCTTTCAATGAAAAAGTATTTCCTGATGTTGCTTTTAAGTTTACCGCCCTACAATTTCATTGTATGCCCTATAGTTTTACCGCTTCCCCTATTTTGAAAAAGGTTTGCTCACTGATACCCTTTAAGTATTTTAAAGTCTGTATCATCTCTCTCCTGTCCCTCCTCTCCTCTAAGGTACAAATATTTATGTCTTCAAGTCTCTTCTCATACGTCTTCTGGTGATGGTTCCAAATCATTTTGGTTGCCTTCCTATGAATTGTTCCATCTTTTTATGTCCTTTGTGAGAGATGGTCTCCAAAACCATCTCTGATAAGGATAAAGCGGAATTGCTTAACAAATATTTTTGTTCTGTGTTCACAGATGAAGAACCAGGAGCAGGACCTCAGAAAACACCCACAAATAGGAACAGAAGCGAGGGACATCTTGAACAATTTTCAGAAGACTGTGTTCGTGAGAAACTAGCTCAACTTAAAGTAGACAAAGCGATGGGACCGGATGGGATACACCCTAGAATACTGAGGGAACTTGGGGATGTTCTAGCAGCTCCACTGACTGACCTTTTCAATGCCTCGTTGGAGTCGGGAGTGGTGCCAAAGGACTGGAGAGAGGCTCATGTGGTGCCTTTACACAAAAGCGGAAGTAAGGATGTGGTTGAAAACTACAGGCCGGTTAGTTTAATTTCGGTGGTGAGTAAATTATTGGAAATGCTGATGAAAGAGAAAATAGTGAGGTTTCTGGAGTCCAGCAGATTACAGGATCCGAGGCAGCATGGATTCACCAGAGGCAGGTCTTGTCAGACAAATCTGATTGATTTTTTTGACTGGGTGACCAGGGAGTTGGACCGAGGGAGAGCCCTAGTTGTGGTGTATTTAGATTTCAGTAAAGCCTTTGACACTGTTCCTCACAGGCAACTTATAAACAAACTAAGCACCCTAGGGATGGACCCTAAAGTTACTGCTTGGGTTAGAAATTGGTTGGGTAGGAGGCGACAAAGAGTATAAGTAAATGGAGCTCACTCTGAGGAGAAGGATGTTACCAGTGGTGTGCCCCAGGGATCTGTCCTTGGTCCGATTCTTTTTAAACATCTTTGTTAGTGATATAGCGGAAGGGCTGTCGGGTAAGGTTTGCCTCTTTGCAGATGATACCAAAATCTGCAATAGAGTAGACACCCAGGAAGGTGTAGATAACATGAGGAGGGATCTAGCTAAGCTTGAAGAATGGTCTAGAATTTGGCAGCTGGGATTTAATGTTAAAAAATGTAAGATAATGCATTTGGGCTGCAGCAATCCAAGGGAGCAATACAGTATAGGAGGTGAAGTACTTTTGTCCACTAAAGAAGAGCGGGACCTAGGCATGGTTGTGTCTGATTTATTTATTTATTTAACACTCATTTTTATACCGCATCTTCCAGAGATCAGTTGCGGTGTACAAATAACAACAATCAACAAAGCGAAGTTTGTTTTACATGGAACATCTTAATTTTACATAGAACATCTTAAAATATCATACATTAAACAAAGTTAAGTCTATATCATACATTAAACAAAGTTAAGTCTAGGAAACTAAACAGTGCATTTAAACTGATCTGATGATCTTAAAGTAGCTAAACAGGTAGAAAAGGCGACGGCAAAAGCTAAAAGGATGCTTGGGTCCATACGGAGAGGAATGACTAGCAGAAAAAAGGAAGTGATAATGCCTCTGTGTAAGTCTTTGGTGCGACCTCATTTGGAGTATAGTGTGCAATTCTGAAGACCGCACCTTCAAAAGGATGTGAACAGGATGGAGTCGGTGCAGAGGGTGGCTACTAAAATGATTAGTGGTCTTCATTATAAAGCATATGAGGACAGACTGAAGGATCTTAATATGTACACCTTAGAGGAAAGGCGGGATAGAGGTGATATGATTGAGATGTTTAAATACCTCAGTGGCATAAATGTTCAGGGAGAGAGCCTCTTTCAATTGAAAGCAAGTTCTGCTACGAGGGGACATGGGATGAGGGTGAAGGAAGATAGATTCAGGAGTGATATGCGGAAATATTTCTTTACTGAAAGTGTAGTGGATCCGTGGAATAGTCTCCCAGTGGAGGTGGTAGAGATGAGGACAGTAACTGAATTCAAAAAAGCATGGGACAAACACAGAGGATCTCTAAAGGTAAAAAGGGGACTGTTGTAGTTGTTGATATGGAAGGACAGACTAGATAGGCCATGTGGTCTTTTTCTGTCATCATATTTCTATGTTTCTATGTAAAACGGAACACAATACTCCAAGTGAAGCCTCACCAATGACTTGTACAGGGACATTAATACCTCCTCCTTTCTGCTAGTTATTCCTTTCTGTATGCAGCCCAGCATGCTTCTGACTTTGGCTACTGCCTTGTCGCATTGTTCTGCCACCTTGAGATCCTCAGACACTAGCACTCGAGGTCCCTCTCCTGGTCCATGCACACCAACCTCTCTCCCCCTATTGCATACAATTTCTTTGTATTTCTGCATCCCAAGTGCATGGCTACTTCTTCACATTACATCGTAACTGCCAAGAATTAGGCCATTCTTCCAGTGTTTTTAGATCTTTCCTCATGTTGTCCACTCCCTCAGATGTGTCCACTCTGTTGCAAATTTTTGTGTCATTTGCAAAAAGGCAGACGTTTCCATTCAGCTCTTCTGCAATATCACTCACAAATACACTGAACAGTATTGGTCCCAAGACCAATCCCTGAGGTACGCCACTGCGCACCTTCCTTTCTTCTGAGTGAGTTCCATTTACCATCATCTTTTGTTTCTGTCACTCAACCAATTTCTGATCAGTTCACCCCCTTGGGACCTATCCTCAGGCTGCTCAGTTTATTGATAAGCCTCCTATGAGGAACAGTATTAAAGGCTTTGTTGAAATCTAGGTATATCACATCCATCGCATGCCCTTGATCTAGTTCTCTGGTCATCCAGCCAATCAAATTTGTTTGGCATGATCTTCCCCTGGTAAAACCATGTTGCTTCGGATGATGCACTCCATTGGTTTTCAGAAAATCCATTAGCCTTTCTTTCAAGAGCATCTCCATTACTTTTCCCACCACAGAGATAAGGCTTACCGGCCTGTAGTTTGTCATCTCTTCTCTATTACCACTTTTGTGAAGAGGTACCACATCAGTCCTTCTCCAATCTTGCAGAACCTCTCCCATCTCTAATGATTTATTAAAATCATTCTTTAAAGTCCATGCCAGAACCTCTCTGAGCTCTCTCAGTATCCTGGGATGTATCACATCCAGTCTCATGGCTTTGTCCACTTTCAGTTTTGCAAGCTGTTCAAACACATCATCTTCTGTGAATGGTGTGATATCTTCTCCATTCCATTTGTACTGTATATTTGGCAGTCATATGAAGTCCTTCTCCAGGATTTTCTTTGAGTATTTGAATAGCAGTTTTGCTTTTTCAATGTCATTTTTCGTAAATCCATCCTCAATGCTTTTGAGTATTGCAGTTCCACCTCTGATCTTCCTCTTCTCCTGAATATACATGAAAAAAGTTCTCTGCCTTTACTTTTGCTATCCTTATTTCTTTCTTTGTCTCTTTTAGCTTTATCTTGTATTCTTTCTGTGTCCTTCTCTTTGAGATCTTCTGAATTGTGTCAAAGCTGTGTTTTTTGCCTTTATTTGTGCAGCCACTTTTTGGAGAACCATATAGGTTTCCTTTTATTCTTGTATTTATTTATTTATTTTATTTAAACAGGTTTATTTCTATACTACCCATTCCATCGATCAGGGGCGGTTTACATCAAACAAAACTCATAGTAACAGAGAACATGTTGAGAACTATAATACAAATAACTATTTACATACCAACTAATTACATATACCGTAGCATAGTGGTAGTTAGGTCTCTTAATTACACAAATGCAAAGCAGCAAAAAAGAGTCATAGAGAAATCATCTTACCAGGAGGGAGAAATTAAGGGGGTGCGAGGTTAATTGGGGGAGATGGGGTGAATGTATTGGTGGCAGAGGAAGAGTTATAATATTCTGAGAAAATTAGTATTTTTAATTCCTTGCGGAAAGTCTGAAAATCTTTGATTGATCTGATAGATTCAGGGAGTGGGTTCCAATGAGTGGGGGCTGTTTACCTGAAGGCCCTGTTACTGGTAGTTTGTTTGGTTTTCCATATTGAAGGGGGTATTGATAGGGGGTTTTGAGAGCTTTTTCTCCTAATTCTGACACTGGTTAGAGTATGCATCTTAGTTGAAAGGTAGGAAGGAGAGATACCATTGTGCAATTTCAATGTGTTAACTATCGTTTTGTATCTTATTCTGCTTGCTATGGGGAGCCAGTGGAGATTATAGAGTATTTGAGTGATGTGATCGGTTAGGCTTTTCTTGGTGATAATCCTGGCAGTTACGTTCTGGGCAAGTTGAAGTGTATGAAGGTTCTTTTTAGGTAGACCTTGTAAAAGACTGTTAGAGTAATCTAGCGGTTTGTTTAATTTGCGAAGACATATTGAGGGCTCTATCAATTATAATACCTAGGTATGTTACCTCCTGTTTAACAGGCAAAGTAGTGTTGTATAAGTTGAAAGATGGGGGGGGGGGGGGGGGAGAGTGAAGAAGTTCTGATTCCTCATCGTAAATAGAATTTCTGTCTTTTTGAAATGTATTTGCATGTTTGCATTGAGCCATAATTCTGCTTCATTTATACAGTCAATGTTGTTGTATTGTTTTTTTTATGTCTACTGGTGCATATACCATAATATCATCTGCATAGATATATTTGATTTTGTGTTTATTGAAGATTGAAGATATTGACTGTAGATATAAATTAAACAGGAGGGCAGAGAATGCCGAAACTTGAGGTATTCCCTGTTCTTGGGGGAAAGTAGATGATGGCTTGCGGTTAATTTTTACATATTGAAAGCAGTTGGAGATATATGAATTAAACAATTTTTAAGTCATTCCAGATATACCTAAGTGTGCTAGTCTTGACAGGAGGATGTTGTGGTCAACATTATCAAATGCAGAGGAAATGTCCAGAAAGACCATGATAAAGGCTTGATTTGGGTTATCTAATCTGCAGATGAGAGTATCGAATAAAGTTAGGAGTAGGGTTTCTGCACCATGGAATAGGCAGAAACCGTATTGGAGTTCATCAAGAGGGGCGTCGAGGTCATTGAAATCTTGTAACTGCATTTGGACTACTTTTTCTATTATCTTTGCTAAAAATTGAATACTGGCGATAAGTCTGTATGAAGCAGGGTCATCCTTATTTAGAGAACTGTTCTTGAGTATGAGGCGAATGAAGGATAGTTTAAGTGTGTCTGGCATTGTTCCTTGTAGGAGGGATTGATTAACAATATTAAGTATTACAGGTGCTAGTTCAACCGCCGCTGCAGGGGGCGCGCAGGAGAGTCAGCGATCCCGATGGGGGTGAGAGCGGGAGCTCCCCCTTCCTCCTCAGGCCAGCCAATCGGCCTGTTCAAACGGCTGTAAAACCGCCGCTGCAGGGGGCGCGCAGGAGAGTCAGCGATCCCGATGGGGGTGAGAGCGGGAGCTCCCCCTTCCTCCTCAGGCCAGCCAATCAGCCTGTTCCAACGGCTGTAAAACCGCCGCTGCAGGGGGCGCGGAGAGTCAGTGATCCCGATGGGGGTCAGAGCAGGAGCTCCCCCTTCCTCCTCAGGCCAGCCAATCAGCCTGTTCCAACAGCTGTAAAACCGCCGCTGCAGGGGGCGCGCCCGCGCCTTGCGGGCCCGCACCTGAGGGCCTCACCAGAGGGCCCTTTGGCGTGGCCCTTAGGCGTTGGACCGTGGCGATTCACATTGATATCATGGACTGGATCGCGGTGCCTGCATTCGTGGTAACTTGCTGTCTCTATTCTTCTCCTCCTCTTATCTGTTTACCTGTTTCTGTCTTCTATTCTGTCCTATCTTATAATGGCGTTCTTTTCCTATTTCCTCAAATGATATAGTATTGTAAACCGCTTTAATGCCTTTTGGCCTAAGCGGTATATCAAATGATTAATAAACATAAACATAAACTTTAGCTGCCTTTATCCATGATATAGGACATGGATCCAGATGAGAGGTTGCAGTGTTAATTTTCGTAGCTGTTTCTAGGAGTTGTTTCTCATTAATGAGGTGGAAGGTGTGCCATTTACTAGCAAGAAGTTGACATTCACTATAGGGCTGCAATTTTGAGCAGTTTTTGTTTATTAGTTTAGATGGGAGGAGTGGCCTAGTGGTTAGGACAAGGTACTTCAGGCCGGAGGGCCGGGGGTTCAAGTCCCACCTGGGGACAGCAATCTCAGGCCGGAGGGACTGGGATTTCTAGTCCTATAGGCACTCCTTGTGGTCTTGGGCAAGCCACTTAACCCTCCATTGCCCATGTTCCCTGTAAGTATTAGCGTATGTGTGTCATATCCCCTCATGTTAAATGTATCTCCCAATTGACCGCTTTGACCCGGTGAAAAGCGGGATATAAATACAGCTAAATAAATAAATAAAAATAAATAAAATAGATGCTAGGTGGTTTGCTATAGTTTGTGGCTTAAAAGGTGTGCTAACTGTCGTGCTTAGGTGTGACTTGGTTAAAGTTTTTACAGTTTCAAAAAGCTCTCTAGGGCAGTTGATAGCCTTGTTTAGTATAGTAGTATGGTGGTCTTTTTTTGCTCTGAGAATTGTTTCTTTATAGATATTTAGAGCTGTAATGCAGTGTTCTTTATTTTCAAGGTTTTTTCTAGCCCTCCATTTTTTCTCCAGCTTACGGAGAGCTTTTCTAAGGTTACGTATCTCTTGGATATACCATTTTTTGGATGGCCTTTGATAGGTTCTCTTGTTGGGTGATGTGGGTTTTTCAGCTTTATTTATTGTTGTTCAGTTTTTTATTGTATCGTCAAGGTTTTGAGTATGTGTAATCAGTTGAGGGCTAACCTCATCCAAGAAGGCTTCCTTGTCAAAATGCTTAAAAAGCGTTTTTGGTTTTTGGTATATTCCATTGCCCTTTTATTGCCTCTTTTAGTTTAGCCCACTGCAATTCCACTTCCCTTATCTCCTCCCACCCTGCCGCCTTCTCCTTCAGGTACTTTTCCATTTTACTAAAGTCAACGCTTTTGAAATCCAGGACTTTGAGTTTACTGTGATTGGACTCTGCCTTGGCTTTTACCTCAGACTACATTGTGTGATGATCACTGCTGCTCAAATGGACACCCACCCAGACTCGTCATTTTAGAATATGCACTATTTATACACATATGCCGTGTCACACAAACATTTAAAGGAAAGGTGTTCTGGGTGGTCCTTCAAAATGTAAATTCATCTATCTCAGAAAAATTCCCCATTGGCATTTATACCATCTTTGAGTCATACATAATTCTTAGCAAACTTCTTCTCTGGACCTGGCGGTTGGAGGAGAGTTTAAGGGGGGGAATTTGCATGTGTGTCTGAAATTCAAAACCACCTTAAGCGTAGTTACTCACCTGTAACAGGTGATCTCCGGGAACAGCAGGAATTTAGTCTTCACATATGGATATCGTCGGTACCGACGGAGCCTGCGTGGGAATGCTCCCCAGAATCCAATAAGAACGCTTTTGGGAGCATTCCTCAGCACATGCGCGCTGCCTTCCCACCTTTCCAACTGTCCCTCTTCAGTTAAGTTTGTAGCTGAGTGAAAAGGATAGAGGGAGAGAGGAAAGAGAAAAGAGACAAAGAGATAGAGAGACAACTCCTAGGGGAGGTGGGTGGGTTGTGAAGACTAAATTCACCCTAATGTCAGCTAACACGCAGTCAAAACAATAGCTACACACCTTAGAAATTCATGAACATATGTTGTACTACCTGTATATAACTGTATATAGTTACCCTGTTCTGTTCTAACTGTATCTAGTTACCCTATTTAACTATATTTAGTTACATTGTTATAGCTGTACTTTATAACTGTTATATTAGAACATAAGAACATAAGATATGCCATACTGGGTCAGACCAAGGTCCATCAAGCCCAGTAGTCTGTTTCCAACAGTGGCCAATCTAGGTCATACGTACCTAGCAGTTTCCCCAAGGGACAGAGGTTCCACAATGCTTGTATTGGTTCAAGCATTGATATCCTGGGTCGCTTCTTAATAATGGTTTATGGACCTTTCCTCCAGGAACTTGTCCAAACCTTTTTTAAACCCAGCTACACTAATAGCATTTACTACATCCTCCGGTAACAAATTCCAGAGTTTGATTACACGTTAAGTAAAAAAATATTTTCTTTTATTAGTCTTAAATAGTTTACCCTGTAGCTTCATTGCATGTCCCCTAGTCTTTCTATATTCTGATAAGGTAAACAATCGATCTACGTTTACCCGTTCCACTCCGTTCAATAATTTATAGACTTCTATCATATCTCCCCTCAGCCGTCTCTTTTCCAGACTAAAGAGCCCTAACCTTTTTAGCCTTTCTTCATAGGAGTATCCTTCCATCCCCTTTACCATTTTGGTGGCTCTTCTCTGAACCTTTTCTAAAATCGCTATATCCTTTTTAAGATACGGCGACCAGAATTGCACACAATATTCAAGGTGCGGTCTCACCATGGAACGATATAGAAGCATTATAATATCTTTTGTTTTATTTTCCATTCCTTTCCTTATCATACCTAGCATTCTATTTGCTCTCTTGGCCGCTGCTGCACACTGGGCCGAGGGTTTTAACATGGCATCCACAATGACGCCTAAATCTTTTTCCTGGGTGGTGGTTCCTAATGTGGAACCTTGCATCATGTAACCATAGTTTGGATTGCTCTTTCCTAGGTGCATAACCTTGCACTTGTCCACATTAAATTTCATCTGCCATTTTGATGCCCAGTCTTCCAATTTATCAAGATCCTCTAGCAATTTTCCACAATCCTCTTGGGTTTTAACAACTTTAAATAGTTTTGTCTCATCTGCAAATTTGATAACCTCACTCGTTATTCCACTTTCCAGGTCATTTATGAATATGTCAAAAAGCAGCGGACCCAGCACAGATCCCTGGGGTACACCACTATTCACCTTTCTCCATTGGGAAAATTGGCCATTTAGCCCTACCCTCTGCTTTCTATCTTTTAACCAGTTCCTGATCCACAATAGTACACTGCCTCCTATCCCATGACTCTTTAGTTTTGCCAAAAGTCTCTGATGAGGGACCTTGTCAAAGGCTTTCTGAAAGTCCAGATACACAATATCAACTGACTCACCTTTGTCCACCTGATTATTCACTCCTTCAAAAAAACATAACAGAATAGTAAGACAAGATCTTCCTTGTCTAAAGCCATGTTGGCTGTCTCCCATTAGGTCATGACTATCTACATGCTGAGTAATTTTATTCTTTATGATAGTTTCTACCATTTTTCCCGGTACTGACGTCAGGCTCACCGGTCTGTAGTTTCCCGGATCACCCCTGGAACCCTTTTTAAAAATTGGTGTTACATTGGCGATCCTCCAATCTTCAGGTATTAGAGATGATTTTAATGATAGTCCACAGATTACTAATAGCAGGTCTGCAATCTCATATTTCAGTTCTTTCAACACCCTTGGGTGTATACCATCCGGCCCAGGTGATTTGCTACTCTTCAGTTTATCTAATAGTTGTAATACATCTTCCCGATGTATCGATATTTCCTTCAATTCTTCGGCACCTTTAAATGCCACTTCAGTCATGGGTAACATCCCTACATCTTCCTCAGTAAAGACCGAAGCAAAGAATTCATTCAATCACTCCTCTTAGTGCTCCTTTAACCCCTTTATCATCTAATGGACCAACTGACTCTCACAGGTTTTTTGCTACGAATGTACTTTAAAAGGTCTTTACTTCGCGTTTTTGCTTCCGCAGCAAGCTTCTTCTCAAATTCTCCCTTTGCCTGCCTTATCAATGCCTTGCATTTGACTTGCCAGTGTTTGTGCTGTTTCCAGGTTTCGTCGTTTGGCTCTTTTTTCCATTTCCTGAAAGATGCTTTTTTGTCAACAACAGCCTCTCTGACCTCACCTTTAAACCATGCTGGCAGTTTTTTGGACTTCCTTCCACTTTTCTTAAAGTGTGGAATACAGCTGGTCTGGGCTTCCAAGATAGTATTTTTCAACAACAGCCAAGCCTGATGTACGTCTTTAACCTTTGCAACTGCTCCTTTTAGTTTTTTCTTAACTGTTTTCCTCATTTTATGATAGCCTCCCTTTCGAAAGTTAAAAGGTAGTACTGTGGATTTCCTTACTATCCCTCCTCCACTAATTAAATCAAAGGCGATCATGCTATGATCACTATTGCCAAGTGGCCCCAACAACCTTATCTCTTGCACTAGATCTGGTGTTCCACTAAGGAATAGGTCTAATATGGCTTCCCCTCTGGTCGGTTCATGAACCAGCTGCTCCAAGAAGCAGTCATTTATTTCATCTAGGAACTTTATCTCCCTAGCATGTCCTGACGTGACACTGACCCAGTCGATACCGGGGTAGTTGAAATCACCCATTATTATTACTGCACTGTAACATTTGTTAGCTTCCTTGATTTCTTTGAGTATTTCATCATCCATTTGGTCATTCTGGCAAGGCGCTCGATAGTACACCCCCACTGCCATTGCCTTCCCCCTTTTACATGGAATTTCAATCCATATAGATTTTACAGCAGATTTTGTTTCCTGCAAAACTTTAATCCTTTCTGACTCAATGCCCTCCTCTAACATAGAGAGCAACCCCTCCACCAATTTGATCAGCTCTATCATTACGATATAGTTTGTACTCAGGTATCACAGTGTCCCACTGGTTGTCCTCTTCCACCATGTCTCTGATATTCCAATCATATCTAACCTTTCATTTAGTGCTATATATTCTAACTTTCCCATCTTATTTTTTAGACTTCTAGCATTTGCATACAAGCATTTTAGAGAATGTATTTTATTCATATTAATTTGGCTATTGTTAGAGATGGGTAATTTGGGATCTTTAAGCTCTATCTGCTCCATACTCGAGGGCATTTGGGCTACTTTACTCTTTTGTGGAACCTCTCTGCTTTTGGTAGTATCCTTCAAAGATACATTCTTCCGAACCATCTGCTCTTGGGCGACTGTCGGCTTTGCCCTAATATCTAGTTTAAAAGCTGCTCTATCTCCTTTTCAAAGGTTAATGCCAGCAGCCTGGTTCCATCCCGGTTAAGGTGAAGCCCATCCCTTTGGAAGAGCCCCTCCTTTCCCCAGAATGTTCCCCAGTTCCTAACAAATCCAAAATCCTCATCTCTGCACCATTGTCTCATCCACGCAATAGTGCAGGCCAACATAATTGTGCTACATAAGGATGGGAGAACAGGGGACCAATGTGGCAGCTATAGACCCATTGCCCTAACAAACAGTGATGCTAAACTATATGCTAAAATATTAGCGCTGTGACTAGAAGTAAGTCCAGTACAGACATTCTGCACTGAACAGTTTCGTTGGATGTAAACGGCACTGATACTGAAGAGCGCGGTATATAAGAAAGTTAAATAAATAAATAAATAAATTCCTGCTGTTCCCGTAGATCACCTGTTACAGGTGAGTAACTACGCTATCTCCAGGAACAAGCAGGAATGTAGTCTTCACATATGGGGACTCCCTAGCTGAAGATGCCAGGGAGATAGCCCCAGGAAGGTGCCACCCTGGAAAGGTGGGAATCCTTCCTCCCATGGATCTCTGGGATTCCACCAGGGTTGGTGGATAGGAGTTGAATTAGGTCTGAAAGAGATTTTGAAGAACAGCTTGGCCAAAGAAGGCATCCCGATGGGAGGCTTTATCCAGGCAGTAGTGGGCTGTGAAGGTGTGTACTGAAGCCCAGGTGGCTTCTCGACAAATGTCATCGATAGACACAGAGTGGAGATTAGCCATGGAAGTTGCCATGGCTCTCACGTTATGAGCTGTGACATGGTCCTGAAGAGGAAGACCCTTACTCTCATAAGCAAAGGATATGCATTGGGCAATCCATTTAGATAAAGTTCTTTTGGAGACTGGTTTTCCCAAATGACTAGGGTCAAAAGCTATAAAAAGTTGCGAGGACTTTCTATGCTGCTGTGTTCTCTGTAGGTAAAAGGCTAAGGCCCTTTTACAATCCAAAGTATGAAGGTTTCTTTCTGCATTAGAGGCGTGAGGCTGCGGAAAAAATACAGGAAGATAAATTGATTGATTTAAATGAAAAGGCGAAACCACCTTTGGCATAAAGTGTGGATGAATTCTAAGAACAACCTTATCATGGTGAAACCTAGTATAAGGAGGATTAGCCACTAAAGCTTGCAGTTCACTAGTGCGACGTGCAGAGGTGATTGCAATTAGGAAGATGACCTTCCAGGTCAAAAACTTAAGGGTTGTAGTGGCTAAAGGCTCAAAAGGCGGCTTCATGAGCTAACCGAGAACTAGATTTAGATCCCATGCCACCGGTGGTGGCTTAATGGGAGGATTGGTTAAAAGAAGACCTCTCATAAATCTGGATATGAGTGGATGAGAGGAAATTGGTTGTCCATTCAGAGGCTTATAAGAAGCTGCAATTGCACTAAGATGGACTCTTACCGAATTGGTCTTTAGACCAGAATTCAATAACTGAAGGAGATACTCTAGTATCGATTCTAAGGGTATGCCAAGAGGGTTTAATCCCTTCTTGGAGCACCATATGGTAAAACGTTTCCACTTGAAGGCATAAGAGATCTTCTTGTGGAAAGTTTCCTAGAAGCCTGAAGGATATCCTTTACCTGTTGGGACAGGTTGAAATCCTGGAGGTCTAAGCCTTCAAGCAACCAGGCCGTGAGATGCAGGGACTGGGGATTCGGGTGCCATAGTGTTCCATTCTCTTGGGAAAGGAGATCTGGAGCATGCCCTAACTCCAGAGGTGTAACTTGAGAGAGATGTAGAAGCAGGGGATACCACGCTTGGCGTGGCCATGGTGGCGCTATGAGAATCATGCGACCCCTGTCTCTCTGAAGCTTGAAGAGTGTTTTGGGGATGAGGGGAATGGGTGGGAAGGCATAAAGGAAGCCCTGACCCCAGTGAAGGAGGAAGGCATCCCTTGTCTGACAATTATGAGCCAGAATCCTGGAACAGAACCGGGGAAGTTTGGCATTCAGTGGACTTGCGAAGAGGTCGATGTCTGGAGTGCCCCAGAGATGAAATATCTTTGTCACCTGGTCCAGGTGGAGGGACCACTCATGAGGCAGCAGTACTCGACTGAGTTTGTCTGCCCAAAGGTTTTGAATGCCTGGAAGATATACCACTAGAAGGTGAATTTGATACTCTCTGGCGAGGGCCCACAGTCGTAAAGCTTTGTTGCATAATGACAGAGAGCCTGTCCCGCCCTGCTTGTTCACATAGAACATTGCTACTTGATTGTCTGTCTGGACTAGGACTGTCTTGTAGCTGAGCTGGGCGTGGAATACTCGAAGAGCTAAATAGACTGCTCTTAATTCCAGGAGGTTTATGTGTAGACCAGCCTCCTGTGGAGTCCAGGTTCCCTGGGTAGAGAGATGATTCAGGTGTGCTCCCCAACCCACCTGCATCTGTTGTTAGGGTGGCCTGAGGTCTAAAATGGGTCTGTGTCCTCCTGTTTTCTTTGGAATAAGAAAATAGGGGGAGAAGAACCCTGCACCCCATTGAAGAATGGGTACCTCGTCTATTGCCCCCCTCGTGATCTAGCAGATTGTTTGCGGAGGTTTGAGAATTGAATTGCTTTAGAATTGTAGGAGGGGGCATGCTGTGAAAATGAAGCTTGGGGGGTTGGGGGCCCCTCAGAGGCAGGAAGGCCTTCCTGCCTCTGAGGGGCCCGCAACCCCCCAATATCCCAGGCAGGTTATGCCACTTTGCCAACAGATGGCATCAGATAACAGCAGAAGATTGGACTTTGTCCATTGTAGGAGAAGGGTACAAGCTTCATTTTCACAGCATGCCCCCTCCTACAATTCTAAAGCAATTCAATTCTCAAACCTCCGCAAACAATCTGCTAGATCACGAGGTCTCAACACTTCTAGGAAGGAGTCAAAGCCCTTGAGGGGGCTGAACCTGCAGAGCTGGTTGGGCTCTGGAGCCTTTTGGCTTCTTTGGCTGTCTAGTTTGTCCCTTTTGGGCAACCTGACCCCGAGATTGACTCTGCTGGGTATAGGAAGGATAAAATTTCCTCTTTTTGCTGAAAGAGGGCTTTTTATAAGACGTCTTTTTGGCTGGAGTGGCTGTAGATTTCGACAATCTATCTAGAGTAGTATTGTCAGCATCCAACTCGTTAGCCTTTTCCTGCCAGTTCTTGCCGAAGAGATTCTCTCCCGTGCAAGGAATGTTGCCTAACTTGTCCTGTACCCAAGTCTCCAAGTCTGATGCCTGAAGCCAGGCAATCCGTCGTGCGCCAATGGCAATAGCAGAGGTTCTGCTGATGCATTCAAAGCAGTCAAAGGCTGCACGATTTACAAACTTGGAGACATCTTGAGCATGCTTAAATAGAGCAAGAACGTCTTGTCTCTTGTCATCTGGGAGAAATGAGCTCATAAGCTCCAAATCTCCTGTAACTTCCTTGAGGAACATTCCCATATACAGTATATATGAACTGATCCTAGCTGAAAGCATGGAAGCCTGAAAAGTTCTGCGCCCAAAAGCGTCCAGAGTCTTGCATTCACGACCTGGAGGATTGGATGCATGCCTCTTTGCACTTTTCATCCTACGCATGGCTGACTCCACCACCATTGAATGGTGTGGCAGCTGAGTCTTTTGAAATCCAGGACATGGTGGAACTCGATACATAGTATCAAGTCTCCTAGAGTGAGGAGATGTAGTCAGAGGTGTCTCCCACATTCTGAGCATCAAGTTATGCAGAATTTCATAGATGGGCAGAGTGGCTGCCTCCTTTGGAGCGTTAGGATATTGGAGAATTTCCAATTCCTTTGCTCTGGGTTCCTTTTCAGGAGCTACCGTGATTGAAAGGCCCTTGGCCATATCACGAATAAAATCCTGAAAAGACATGTCCTCTGGAGGTGACATTCTGTGTTGGGGAGAAGAGGGATCCTCTGGGAGAAACCCTCTAGTACCAGCAGAATTGTCAGAGTCTTTGGAATCGGAGGATTCGAAGTATTCCTGACCACGATGCTCATGCAAAGCACGGTCCCGGTATTGATCGAAGTCGGTACCGAGTTGATCCGGTACCGACCTGTCGATTCCAGCCAAAGATGGCGTGGGAAGAATTCCCACCAGGGCTGGTACCGGTACCAGTGTAGGTACCGGCATCGGTGTCGATGCCGGTGCCTGTTGGACCAACGGTACCGCAGCTGAGAGAAGAGCTGTAATGCTGCATTCGATAGCGAGGAACCTCTGGTCTATCGACGCTGCCGATGCCTGGGTATCGGTACCGGAGAAGACGGCCGGAAATCCTGAGCATGGCACAGGTAGTTCTTGCGAGGTTGGGGCCTCGAGAACATCCTGGAGCCCCATTGATGCTTTGGAAGCCGAAGCCTCCCGCCGGGGCTGTTTTGCCGGTGTGGTTCCCTGAAGGGCAATGCCAATGGCCTCTCGATGCTTAGCAGGAGAGCTACCCTTTGAGGACCGGCTTTTATGTTTAGTTACCTGAGATCCATGGGAGGAAGAGGAGGCCCTTGAAGATGTCGATGCAATGGATCTGGCATCCGAAGAAAAGAGGGTACCGAGCTTTGCAGCCCGGTTCTGTCTTCCTCTTTTAGTCATCCCCATACAGGAGAGACATTCAGATGGAAAATGTTCAGGCCCTAAACATTTAAGACACCAATCATGGGTGTCAGTGACAGAAATAGTACCGCCACACTTAGTACATTTTTTAAAACCACTAGTTGGTTTTTCCATGTTTTAGGAATATGGGGCCTAGTGCCCAAAATGGCACCTAGCACCAAAAAGAAAAGTTTCTGAAGAGAAACAGCTCAAAGAATACGTAGGTTTTTTTTTTTTTGGAAAAGAAAACAAAAGAACCGGCGGTACCGGTAAGCGTCGTGCGGCAGGCAAACGCGACCACAAGAAAACAATTTTAAAGATGGAATTTTCTGTGGTGACAGGGTATGGATCCTGTCGGCTCCGCGGAAAACGAAGAACTGAAGAGGGACAGTTGGAAAGGCGGGAAGGCAGTGCGCATGTGCTGAGGGATGTTCCCAAAAGCGTTCTTATTGGACGCTGGGGAGCGTTCCCGCGCAGGCTCCATCGGTACCGACGATACCCATATGTGAAGACTACATTCCTGCTTGTTCCTGGAGATATTTATATAGCTATTGAGTTTTCAAAACTGGCTCCTTAATAAGTTTAGGTAGAAACACACAGCGGAAAACAAACTAGGCCTAAGCGTCCACATATATCTAGATTAACTTTATTAGCAACCTGAAGTAGCCATGTTTCAGTTAGTTGCCTGGGTCAGGTGTCATAGGTATGTTCATTTGTTCATACAGGTTAAAACCTCTTCCAATAAAAATGGCAAATGTATCAAATACAGTTGTGAGTATTGACAAAAAAAACCACTGTTTGCTTAAATGCAAGTGCTGCATGCAGGCAAACGGCATTTTTTGTCAATACTTCAGCTGTACTTGGTGTTTTTGTTGAAAGAGATTTTAACCTGTATGACCAATTGAACATAACTATGACCCCTGATGCAGGCAACTAACTGAAACATAGCTGCTTTGGGTCGCTAATAAAGTTCATCTACATATATGTGGATGCTTTGGACTGGTTCGTTTTCCGCTGTGTTTCTAACTAAACTTATTAAGGGGCCATTTTCCAAAACTCAATATTTATATAAATTAAGGTGGTTTTGAATACCAGAGACACATGCCCATTTCCCCCTTAAACTCTCCTTCTGAAACACGGACATGTCTGGTCACTAATACATTTCAACAACCTATAGGCTAGACACTTTGGGCTGGTTTGTTTTCTGCTGTTGGTTTCTATAGTTTCTGGACTAGCGGATTCGTTCCTCTATGTCTTTTGTGTCTTTAAGTTTCCCACAGATGTGCAGATTTCTAAAATCTACTACTGACACATATAAGTAGTAATATATATATGCATATGGCACGTTTTACATATGCCAATTCCTAGTGATGCCATTTATTTTCATAAAGAGTTGTAAAATGCCCATTTCTGTTGGCATGTGGCACCAAATACATACGCTTCTCTGCTAGCACTTTATGTACTTTCAGAAAGAGTTCTGCATTCTACAAACCTTTTCTAAAGCACTGTGATTTATTTGAATACCCAGACCTAAACAATTTTAGACATATACAAAGCTATCTTCTGAGGCACCCTTGTATTAAAGGGTGTTGTGGTGTTGCACCTAATGCGCCAATAACACGCAAATCCAATACACATTAGGGCAACACCTAAGCGTCAACTGCCAGGAGCATGGAAAGCATGTTCCTGGTAGTTATTGTGGTATACATGGCCCTACTGCGGCACAATAGAGTGGATGCACTCAACGCCACCTATGGAGATGGCAGTGCATGTACCGGCACTACTAGCCTGCCGCATAGGTAGTGCAGATGAGTTGCTTGGATGCACTTACCCCGTCTATTCTCCACCCATACCCCTCTCACTTGCAACCCTAACGTACCATGGAGTGTTTGTGCCGAAATCAGGCAGTGCTGTCATGGCCCTGCACTGTCAATGCATGTCTAATGCATACCTTTAGTGTACACCAGACCCACGCTGACAGCTAGTGCTTTTTAGTAAAAGGCCCCCTAAATCTAGCAGAGGTAAACAGAAAGAGGAAGAGCAGCATACAGGACAAAGCAGAGAAGGTTCCCTCCTATTAGCTTAGCTTTGGAAGCTGCTCCCTTAGCTCACCGATAAGTTAGTAGTTTGAAACCTGAGTGGTATTAATTCAGATCAAGAGATACATAAGAAGAGACACAGGCTACATCACTGTGGAGTGATAACAGCAGAAGTAGGTGCAAGTGTCACAGATACCCTATTTTTGCCACCACATAATTAAAATGATCTAGCATTCCTCACCTCTCGCTGTTGTTGGTTTAAATTCCGTGACGCCCTTTGGCAAAGTGCAATAGTTTCTGAGAGGGTGTCTTCAACATCCTTTAGTGGAGGCACTTCTTTTGGCTCTTGAAAAATGAGCAAAACAAGTAGAGTTTAAACAGGATAATACACCTAAAAGAATAGAGTAACTTACTATAGCAGGTATTTTCCATGAACAGCGGGATAAGTGCTCATATATGGGTGGAGCCTCATGCAGGAATTTCTCCCAGCTCCTTCTAGAAACGTCTGGACTGGTCCTACCGCACACACATGTAGATTCTTGTCTGCTGCTACTATGCCTCATTTCTTTTGGTCTATCAGTTAGCTAATGCCAGAATATAATTCCAAGGAGAGGCAGGAGGGCTGTGGCAATTTATTCTGCTGTCCATGAAGAACACCTGCTAAAGGTAATTAACTGCTTTCTCTATAGACAAGCAGGCTAAGTGCCCACATATGAGTTACCTAGCTACCAGCTACCTAACCCCCCCCCCCCCCCAAAAAAAAGATAATTTGGTGTAGCAACAAGTAGACACTGCACAGCACACAATGTCCTAATGGTAGTTTTATTGCATTTAAACAAGATAGCATGGAATAGAAAGGAAATGGGCCTAGGTGGGAAATGATGTTGGATTCTAGTCCCTGAACATATTCTGAAGAAGAGATTAGCTGAATCTGCTGTCACTGCGGGAGTCTCTTTCCAAAAAGTAATGGGATGTGAATGTATGGACAGACATTTGAGTGGCAGCCCTGCAAATCTTTTCCATGGAGGCTGAGTACAAGTGGGCCACCGACAGAGCCATGGCTCAGACATTATGAGGCATGGCATGGTCCTCAAGCATCAGGGCTGCCTGAGCGTAAACAAAGAGATGCGATATGCCAGCCAAACTGAGAAAGTATATTTGATGATAGCAGCGCCCAACCACTGCAGTCAAAAGAAACAAAACATTAGGTGGACTTTCTATGGATGTTTGATCACCTCTTGCAGTTCAATGTGTGCAATGCATTTTGCCCTTTGTGAGCGTAAGATCTTAGAAAAATGTTGGAAGAATAATTGACTAAGGTAGAACTCCAACATCAGTTTAGGAAGGAATTTAGGGGTATACAACACAAATCTATTGCTGACAAATTTTGTAAAGGGTGGATCCGCTACTAGAGTCTGCAGTTCACTACTCTGTATGCTGAAGTCATTGCCACCAAATCCAAGACCTTCCAGGTCAGGAACTTCAGAGCACAGGTATCCAGGCTCAAAGGGAGTTTTCATCAGCTGAATTAAAACCATGTTAAGGTCCCAAGACACTGCAGGAAACAAAAGGGGAGACATCATAAGAAGCAAGCCCCACATGAAGTAAACAACTAAGGACTGTAGATAGAAAGTTTTACCTTCTATGATGGTGGCAAGTGCCAGATGAACTGAGGCATACCTTTATGAAGCTGGTCTTTAAGCCAGACTCAGACAAATGCAGAAGGTACTCAAGTGTTTTTTGTATGGGACATGAAAAAGTGTTTAGGGCCTGTTCCTCACACCATATTGCAAATCTTTTCCTTTTGAAATCATACAACCTGTGTGTGGAATCTCTCCTGGATCCCAAGAGGACATTAGTGACAGCAACTGGCAAGTTCAAAGAGGACAAGGTCATCTTCTCAACACCCAAGCTGTGAGAACAAAGGACTAGATGTTGGGGTTCAAAAGTGTCCCCTGAGCCTGCGTTATCAGGATTGGTGAGTTGCCTAGACAAACAGGGTCCCTGATGAAAAGCTCAAGAAGAGCTGTTATGAGACTCATTGTTTCAGGAGAGTTTTTGCTATCAGAGGGATAGGAAGATACGCATACAGAAGACATTCTCCCCCAGTGGAGGAGAAAGCCATTAGAGGCTATTTTTCCATGTGTCCCTAATCTAGAATAGAAATGAGCCACTTACCTGTTCTTCAGAGTCACAAATAAATCTATTGAGGGGTGTGGCCCACTCTCGGAAGATGGTCTGAGCAACTCCCCAGTTCAGTTTTCTCTGCTAGGGTATCATCTTCGCCAGGCATATGTGTGGCTGCAAGTGTCTTCTCTTGAGAGATGTAGTTCCACATCCTGCTTCCCAATTCAGGAGGTACAATCCTATTCCTTATCAACTGTTGTAGTACATGGCTACTTAGTTGTGCATTTGAATCATGACAATTTTGTTGGCCAACAATCTCTGAAAGCCCTTAGAGCATTTGAGATTGCTCTCAGTTACAGGAAATTGACCTGACAGAGACTTCCCTGGATGGCCCACAGCTCATGAGTGTGAAATCCATCTACATGGGCTTCCTGGCCCAGTTTGGATGCATCTTTTGTGAGCAGGGAGGTATATAACATGATAAACCTTTAGCCAGACTGGAATGATCCATCTACCAGGACAAGAAGTCCCAGAGGGTAGGAATGACAGAAATGATGCTGCTGAGTAGCCTGTGTCCACTCTATACTTAGGGTCCACTGAGATTGTCAAGTGAATAATGAACCTTCGAAGCTAGGTAGCCCAACATTCTCAACGTTTATCGCCAATGTCTGCTGATTCCGTTGTACTTCCTCCACAATGGTCACAAAGTTGGTGAGACTTTCATGTGGCAAAAAGGTTTTATCCTCAGTTGTGTCTAGCAGAGCTTCAAAGTATTCCAATTGCTGTGACAGGATTAAGTTTGACATGGGGCAATTGATGATGAACCGGAGTAACTCCAGTACCTAGATGGTAATGCATATGGATTACTGAACTGCTGATTGAGGGTGTTTTTGAACAGCCAATATTTCAAGTAGGGAAACACATGCATGGCAGTCTGCATAGACATACTGCAACTACCATGATACATTTTGTAAATATGCGAGAAGTGGATGCATGGCCAATAAACAGTATGTGATACTGGAAGTGGTGTTTCCTCATTACAAATTGAAGATACTTCTAGGATTTAACTGTATATGGGTGTAGGCATCCTTCAGGTCCTTAGAACATAACTAATCCCTTTTTTATGGAAAGGGAATCAGGGTGCTGAAAGAAACCATTCTGAACTTTTCACAAACCAGATTCTTGTTCAGATGCCTCAGGTCCAAGATGGAACAGCATCCCCCTGTGTCTTTGAGGGAATCCCAGTATTTTCAGCCCTGATGGAACAGGCTCAACTGCATTTTCAGCCTGAAGGACAGAGACTTCTTGAAGTATGTCCTAGTTCTGAGAGCTTAGTGAACAAACTCTTGGTGGGGAATCCGGAGGGATCTCAAATAGGCATAGTCTGTATCCATCCCAGACTATTATGAGTTGGAGGTTAAAAGGAGCCACCAATCAGCAAAGAATGTGAGCCTCCCTCTGACAGGAAAGTTGACCAGGAGCAGGACAGTAGTGATGGCTATGTCCTCTAGGAACCAGTTGAAACCTGGTCATGGTTTTGACTGGGGATCTCGGTGTCTTCTGCTGCCAAGAACTCTGCCCGTTGTGGGAGGAGCAGGAGGAAGCAGGATACCTATGCCTGTGAGAACAACAGTATCTCTGCTGCCCACTGTGGAATCTCAGAGATAAAATGGAGACTGGGTCAGAAGTGGGCCTCTTGAGTCTGGGACTATGCTGCTTGATCATGGTCACAGCTTACTACTATTACTACTTATTATTTCTATAGTGCTACAACGCATATGCAGTGCTATACACATACATGTGACAGTCTCTGCTTGATAAAGCTTACAATCATTGCAAAAAAAGCAAATACAAAAACAGGGGACTAGGAAAAAACTAAGGGGTAATGATTATAACACACATATATGTAAACAGGAGAATAAGGTGGTCAGCATTCAAAAGCAGCCTCTAAGAGATGGGTTTTTAGCCTAGTTTTGAATAGGATCTGCACATTACTTCTGAAGAGATTCTCTCCATATCAGCAAGCTGCTCAGGGGCAATGAGTTGTAAGTATGAGACCTGGAACTATGAGAATATCCAGGTGCCAATACTTATGGAGGAGGATCTTGATGTATCAAAAATATCATGTCTTTTTGGCAATGTATTGCCCACACTGCTTTCCTTGACTCACTAGGGAACAGTACTGTGTAGCTTTCTCTGGGGGCAGAAATGCCACAAACTCGTCAAGGTTGTGTATGATATTCTGTGAGTGCATGCTCATGAAGAGCTTATAGGACACTATGAGGGAAGTAAGAATAGCATCCTGAAAAAATTGTCTCCCAAAAGACTCCAAAAAGCCCTGAGATATCATTGTGTGTCAACAATATACAGAAAAGGAGACGTTGCTAGAGAGGATTAAAGCTATGGGAGAAATCTCATGGAATAACTTAAAAGTGAAGGTATTTCAAGACTGATTACTCTGCAATGACGGAGAGAGTTTTGGGATATAACCAGATTGTTGAAAGAGTAAGATCTTGATCTCCATTAAAGAACTCATAAGAGAGTCTCCTCAACTGAGGAAGCATGGTCCTTCCTGGTGAAAGAGGGATACCAACATAGGGAAAAACCTCATGCTCTAATCACAGTAGAGATTAATGTTTCAATGGTGGCATGTGGAGGGAGAGCATCGGAGGCTCTAGCACCAACTGAAGGATCGGCTAAGACAAACCGTGATTGTTGGATTGGATGAAAAGCAGGCCAGAACCAAATCTGCAGCAGATTGATAAGACACTGTTCCTTTTTTGGTTTGGAAGATTGAAATGAAAAATGCCAGAGGACAATGACTGCTTGCATGGGCCACATCAGGGCCTGCCTGGAGCAGAGCCAGAGAATGTCTGGACTATGGAGTAAAAGAGGTCTTAAACATTCCTATGATATTGATGCAATCAAAAGACAGTGGAGCAGTCAAAAAACAGTGGAGCTCTTTGTCTAAATATACTTTTCAAAAAGCACTGCATTCCTGCTTATTGTTTAAACCAGCAATAAGTAAATAAATAATATTAAAAAATTACTACATACCATTAAATAAAATAAAGGGGAGGGGGAAAGAAGGGGGGAGGGGGAAGGGAGAAGGAATTGGGTTGGGGCGGGGGGAGGGGGAAGAGGAAAAGGAGAGAGGGGAGGGAAAGACGTGGATGAGGAGAGAAGGGGAAGAAAAGGGGATGGGGAGGGAAAATTGGAAGATTTTATAAAATAATAATTATACTAATAGTTAAAAAAGAAAAAATAATAAATAATAAAAATGATTATTATTAAAGAGAAGGGTATAAAACCAGAAGATTTAAAGAAACGACTTAAAAATAACAAGACATCCCTCTCGGTAAACTAATATATGCTCAGCTGATAAACTCAAAGTATTTGCCAACCTCTAAGTGTGAATATATGATACAATAAAAAGAAGAATGAATTTTTGAGAATGATACCAAACAGATAATATCAACAGCACACACTATCAATCATAAAAAGGAATTATAAAAGGGATATTGAGAAGCAGCTTAAAAAAAACTTTAAGAGCATGAACAGTCATGCTAAGTGATGCGTACATAAAAAACTTTGTAATGATGGATGGTTCACTGTATTGTTGTAAATTGTGCTAAGACTATACATCTTGAAAGCGTGCTCTAGATAATAACAGTGGTGAAGCCAAAGGTCATTCGGATTTATGTAGAGATATATTAAGATACTTCATATGGACATACTAAAATCAGTCTATTTAAAAAGAGCCTATTCTAAGAATTACCTTCATAAAAGATACCTTTTTTGACAAATACATTTGGACACCTCATTGGAGCAGGTAAAAACATGATAAAGCCACAGGAAGTAGCAAGTGGATATATAAACTAATACTATTTGTAAAAAACAGTAAATTAAAAATAGCAGGTTAGAATAAAAAAACAAATAAAACATTTAAAATCAAATACAATAAATAATTCTTGCAAATCTAATGTACAAAGAACTTTTTTGTATATCCAGGGAAAGAACATTTTTTTAATCAGATTTTTAAAATTGTGAGACCATTAATGTTATTTCTATAGTGGTTTAAACGTCCGTGCAATCTTCTTTATGTGGGGAAAACAAAGCACAATGTGCGCACTCGAATAACAGAACACCGCAGTTGTCTTAAAAGAAGGGTTGAGGAGAAACCACTTGTTGCCCACTGGTCAACAGCACAACATGATATCAGTGATTTAAAGTTCTTTATTCTCAAGGTTGTGAGACCCCACTGGAGGGGCGGGGATGTTGATAGAATTCTTTTACAATTGCAGCAAAAATATATTTTTAACTTGGGAACTCTGATATCCCTAGGATTGAATCTGGAGCAAGATTATTTTAGTGTTTTTATAAATTTAGCACTTTTTCTACCATGGTTCCTATCTTTAACAGTATTCTCCTTTCAGAATTATTACTTCCTACTCTTCCCTCCCTCCCTCTCTTTCTTCCCCCTTCCCCTTCCCCCTCCTTCTCTTCCCACCCTCCCTTTCCCCCTCCCCTCCCTCTTCTTCAGTCCCCCTCTGTCCCTGCTACGTTGATGTCAAATAATCCTTTAGACTTTATTATACTTTTAACCTAATTTAATTTACAATATATTGTTTTATTTATTTATTTATTTTAGATTTCTAATTTCCAAAGATAATATCAAGCAATTAATACATACTTGAAAGAAATGGAATAGCAACAGTAACATAGAAAATGCATAGTACTCTGCAAAATTCATCTAAAAGTAACAATAACTCTGTGCTATTTATACCCTATAAGCCCACAATACCAGCCGAGGGGCAAATCCCAGTAAAAAGGCAGATATTACTATAAATCAACAAAAAAAATAAGGAAAACATTTCCTCATAGTAGGAGGGTGTGGAAGCCCAAGCGGCAGATCACCATCTGGCAGGAGAGGCTCTTTTGGAAGAACACGCTGTTCAGGGCTCAGACTAACCTCCAAGGCCGAAAGAACCGCCTTCTGATAAGCTCCAGCACTGTCTGTCGCCAAATCCATACCTCCGAGGAGAGCAAATTTTGTTATGAGCTGTTGCATTGGAGAAAGACCGGCTTCGAGGTAAGTCCGTGTCTTTCCTTTCCTTTTTCCCCATCAAGAAAACACCACAAAGCAATTATAAGTAAATTGAAAGGCCAAAACAGCTCAAACCGGAATGGGCAAATCATGCTGCCACCATTTTGATTTTTTAAAAAAATTTTATTCTCATACATCAGATTTGCAAGTAGTTTAGTAAAATCTTCTGGTTTTATACCCTTCTTTTTAATAATACTCATTTTTATTATTTTTTATTAATTAGTATAACTATTATTTTACAAAATCTTCCAATTTTCCCTCCCCTCTTCTCTCTCCCTTCTCTTCCTTCCAACCCACCTCTTTCTCCCTTCCCCTTTCCCTCCCCTCCACCTTCCTCACCTCTCTACCTCCCCTCTCCATCTCCCTTTTCCTCTTCCCCTTCCCCCAACCCACCTCCTTCTCCATTCTCCCTTTTCCTCTTCCCCTTCCTTCCCTCAACCCACCTCCTTCTCCCTTACCCCTTTTCCTCTTCCCTCCAACCCACCTCCTTCTCCCTTCCCCTCCCCTCTTCCCCTCTCTTTTGCCCCCCCCCCTTTTATTTTATTTAATGGTATGCAATAATTTTTTATCATTATTTATTTACTTGCTGCTGGTTAAACTAAATAATCGGGAATGCAGTGCTTTTTGAAAAGTATGTTTAGACAAAGAGCTCCACTGTTTTTTGACTGCTCCATTGTCTTTTGATTGCATCAATGTCATAGAAAGGTTTAAACTCTTGTATATAACTTTTAGAAAATAAAGGGTAGACTTATAATCAAAACATTTAGCCTGTCAAACGGAAGTATACTCTTCAATATCTGTGTGATTAACTTGATCTCCCTTTGGAGGTATCCCTTTCAAGTCATTAGTGTAGTTGTGTTAGTCCCATCTATTTTTAGGCATGGTCTACTATGGATTAGATAGGGACTTTGAAGCTAACTGCATTTTTGTCTCATGACAATTGACATAAGGTTTCATAATTAGTAGAAAACCTTAAGGATAAATAGTTGACACATGCACAGCGTGTTTTTTCAGATTTTTTAAAAGAAACAGTTTGCAGCTACATCTCTTATCTGTTCTTCACGGGCAAGCGCTGTACTGTTTTTCACTGCATACAACTAAATGTTACATTCTTTTACTACACACAATAGAATTTTATATTCATCTTATGGAAGTGTTTGTTTTAAATATTTTAAATCAGATTTGGATTTATGTCAATTTGCTTTTATTAGGCATACTCCTTATCCAATAACATTGTCACTGTATCATATCATAATATATAGTAAACTATTCATCAATAACAAATACATAGTCATTCCTCTTGCCTATATCATTTATTTTATCCCTCCTTCCCCTTTCAATATTTCCCCCTCCTCCCCTCCCTCCATCCTCCCCCTCACCCCCCCCCCATTCCCCCCTTACCTACCCTACGGTGTGCCTCTACCCTCCTCCCCTACCCCATACCCACTCCCCCGGCGTGTGTTGACTCTTACACTCCGCACAGGGGGCCATTCACTTCTTCTATTCAGCTATACCTCAGATACCATCCCACAGTCCAACTGTTTGCTCCGTCTTCCCCCCTCCCCCCAAACCTCCCTTCTTCCCCACTCTATGCCTTCCCTCCACCCCTCCATCCTACCCACCACCCCTCTTCCATATCCCCATTGCTAGTGGTCCATGTACTCCCAATATCATTTATAATCAGATCTCTACCTCAATGTATTGAGTATCCTGCTCCTCTCCCGGGCCGAGAGGGTCTGTACAAAGGGTCCCCATTCTATCAGGAATCTTTCCCCCAATTTGTCATGCCCTCGTATTCCAACCTTCTCTACCAACATTAAATCATATATTTCCTGTCTCCAATCGGCCAACCAGGGTCCACTCCTCGATAACCATCCCTTGAGAATAAGATGCCGCGCAACCAACATCACACGTTGCATCCACTGGGTATACTTCCTTAGTATCTGCCCTTCAGTATCCTTCAACCCCAACACTGCCAACTGAGGCTCCGCTCCTATATCCACCACAAACCAGATTTGGATTTAATTCCTACAGGGGTCACCACAGGATGATCCCCCCTTTTTTTTAATGTTTTGTAACACATTTTTTTCTTTTTATTTCATTTCTAACAGATCGCATATGCAAATGTTATGCAAAGATTTTGCGTGACGGATGTTTTTTGCTGGGTTTATTTGGAATGGAGCACTATTTAATTATCATCACTTTAGTGCCAAAAGTGGGTTTAAAAATACTGCTGTATGCGTCCTGTTCGTATTCGGCCATCTGAGCGCTAGGGTAAGGATCTCTGCCGAAGTTTTACATTGAATCTTATATCATAAAGGTTTCATTGGATGCATGTTTCTATAAGGTATGTCTTGTCCTTTTAAAAAACAAACAAACAAACTCCTTCCTTTTGAAATAAAGGGTTTTTTAACACATGGTCCCCACAGAGCGCTCTTGATATCAGCACTGTGCCATGCAGCTTCAATGTGATTTATGGTTTTATGGAAAATCCCGCCGCGCTGCAGGGCTGGGTCCCGAGGCCGGTAGTGTAACCGGGTTCCCGGGGCCCAAAGCCTTGTTGGCGGTTGCGCGGAGTCGGGGTGGGGGTAGGGGCGGGGGAGAAGGAGCCGGCGTCGGCCCCGTCGGCCCCACGTCGGTGACATGGGGTGAGGGGATTGGTGCTGGTGGCTGGGGACGGGGACGGGTCGGCAAGGAAGCATGGGAGATCAGTGGCTGGCGATCTCCCTCTTCCTGCCGGCCCATCAACGGATTAAGGTGTGTGTCTGGGGGGGCTCCTGTTCGCGGAGCGGGCGGCCTTTAGCGGGCGGCTGGAGGGACAGTATTGGGGGGGTTGTTGCTGGGGCGGAAGCGTTGTCTTGGGTGCCGGTGGCGGGCTGTAGCTGCGGGGGGGGGGGGGGGGGCGATTCGGGCTTCTGTTGGGACAGGCTGTCAGCCGGCGAGAGTTTTAAAAATAAAAAGGAAAAATAAATAATTATAAAGAAATACGGACAGGCCCGGCCGGTATTTCATCGGTGCTGTTTTGGGGGAGGCAGTGCCAGCGGTGAATTTGCAGCACGTGGCTTAGGCCTGCCATGTCCATTGGAGCAGTGAGCCAGGTGCTTATCCCCCCCCCCCTTGCAGGCTAGGGCGAGACACAATAGCAGATAATAAGAGGGAAGAAGGGGGTGTGCTACATAAAAAAGAAAAAAAGCAATTTTGGGGGGGGGGGGTGGCGTGTGTGCATGCGTGGCAGTATGGCTCGCCTGTCAAAGGGCAAAGGAGCCGGAAAAGGGGCAGGGGGCCCAGGGATGAGGGCTAGCAGGTGAGGAGCAGTGCGGCGCGAGCGCACGGGGACAGGGAGTGGGGGTGTGGCGGCCAGGGGTGCATTGGCAGCTGGGGGTCAAAGAGGGGCACGTCAGGGGTGCAGTAGGGGGAGGCCCAGGGGTGTAGGCTCCCGGGGTAGATTGGGTGGGGCCCCTTGGGTCAGTGGGGGCAGGGTCCCTCAGGAGGGTTTGGGGTCAGTGGGGGCAGGGCCCCTTCGGCTTGCGGAGGGCAGGCTGGATGCAGGTGGTGCCCTGGCGGCGCCTGACACTGACTCTTGCGAAGGGGTCGGGGTGGCAGTGCCAGCAATAGGTCCTGTGGGTGGGGCGGTGGCGCAGGTCGGCGAGCCGCGGATTGACATCCCGGGAGGTGGTCCTATGGGGGTTTCCCTCCGCCCTCCATTTCCAGGATTCTATACTCCCGGTCTGGGGGCCGGGCGTTTCACTCATCCTGGAATCCTGGGGGCTTCCAGTCCGTGGGCCTTTGGGGCTGGCCCATGTGGTGGAGTGGGGCATTGGGGGGGTGGTTGGAGTGACTTGTCTGGGGCAGGGTTTGGGGGGGCCGGGCTGATCTCGGGTAGGGGTTCAGTGGCCTGGGTGGCAGGCGGCCTCGGTTCTCCAGCTTGGAGTTGGGGAGGGGGGGTGAGTGCGGCGTCAAGGGCTCCGGGGGCTGTTGCTGCTGGTTTCTCTCCTTCTCTTCCCCTTCAGGTCCCCAAGAGCGCGATGCCCCAGACGAGCATGGCCGATCCTGGTCGGGCCACTGGCACGGTGCCCACAAGTCCCACTGCGGAGCTGACCGACACGGTGGCTGGGAATCAGACCGCGCGTGTGAGGACGACGCCCCACCAGGAGGCTGGTGAGTATGCGGGTGGTGGGGGCAGCGTGGAAGGGGATGCGCAAACCCCGGTGTCGGGCCTCGTGGGGGGAGGGAAGGCGAAGGCGAAGCGCAGGAGGGGGCGCTGCTGTCGGCGCGCTTACATAAGATATGCCATACTGGGTCAGACCAAGGTCCATCAAGCCCAGTATTCTGTTTCCAACAGTGGCTTCTTCTTCGTCCTCATCTGCGGTTTCCTCGGGGGACTTGGCGGCGGCGGTGGCGAAGGGTGAGGGTGCGGGGGCCACAGTAGTTCGCTATGCCGAGTTGTGGGAGGGTGTGCCGCGGAAACTGCGCCATCGGATAAAATGACGCAAGTATATTGACATTTTTCGTCTGCTGGAGGGTAGGAAACGCTCAGGGGAAGTAGGAAAAAGCGCAAAGAGGATGAGAAAGTGGGAAGAGTGCAGAAGGCTTCCCGTAATACCCTCAACTGGACTCGGGCTTTCCTGCGCTTAGCTAGTGTCTGGGGCCATTATTTCCTGGAGCAGTACGGTGCGCTGTTGGCTTATGCGGATACAATTTTAGCAGTGTCGCAGACACACGATGGGTGGGCCTGGCTTAATTACAATGAGTAGTTTAGGGATCTGATGGAGGAAAATGGGCCACTATCGTGGGGGACGAAAGACATCAATCTATAGTTAACGCAAATGTCTGCGAGGAGCCGGGTCGGGGGAGCTGGGGGAGGCGGTGGCAAGGCGGGGCCTCCAACGGCTACGGCGGGCTCTCGGTCCTTTCGGGCGCCAGTTCCCGTCACGACTCAAGTCAAAAGGGGGTGGTGCGGGGGGGGGGGGGGAGACGTCTGTTGGCGTTTCGACAAGTCATCTTGCCCGTTCCCTGACTGTAAATTTAAGCACGCCTGCTCCCTGTGCGGGAGTGGGCATGCTGCCACGAAGTGTAGCCGCAAAGGAGTGGTAGGAGCACAAGTGGGGGGCAAGTGAGGGAGCTCACTGGGTGTTGGCTCCTACGCCCGTGAGAGTTGACACTATGCGCCCGTGGCTATTGAGTTACAGGCAGTCGCGACTGGGGGGGGGCGTGGAGTTCGATTTGAGGGGGTTTTCGGAAGGTTTTCGTATCCCGTTTCATGGTCTGCCAGCGGGGGGCGGGTCGCACAATGCTAGTTCAGTAAAATCATTGGCGGACGTGGTGCGTAGGAAGATTGCAGAGGAGTATGCATTGGGCCGAGTAGCGGAGCCTTTTCAGGAGCCCCCGTTTTCTCCGTTTATGGTTTCCCCATTGGGAGTGGTTCCCAAGAAGGAGCCGGGTAAGTTTAGGTTGATCCATAATTTATCTTGCCCGCCCGGAAATTCCGTGAATGATCACATTCCTCGGGAGCAGTGCTCGGTGCGCTATGCTTCTTTTGAAGCGGCTGTGGTTTTAGTTTGGCAGTGTGGGGCCGGCGCCCTGTTGGCGAAGGTAGACATTGAATCTGCATTCCGATTGTTACCGGTTCACCCTTCGGCTTTTCCATTGTTAGGTTTCCGGTTCGAATCGCAGTTTTATTTCGATAAGTGCATGCCTATGGGTTGTGCGATATCCTGTGCCTACTTCGAAGCCTTCAGTACATTCTTGCATTGGGTGCTGGAGAGGCAGACAGGTTTCTCCACCATAGTGCATTACCTGGATGATTTTCTGTTTGTTGGGCCCAGTCAGGCTAGAACCTGTGCCACTCTGCTGGAGACATTTCTCGGATTGGCTGGTGACTTCGGTATCCCCATAGCGTTGGCAAAACTGTGGGCCCTGTTACTCGCCTTACCTTTTTAGGAATCGAGATTGATACTGAGGGAATGGTAATGCGCTTGCCGTTGGTGAAAGTGGAGCGACTAAGGGAGTTGGTTGCGTTTGTGGGATCGTCGGGCAAGACCACCTTTAGGGTTCTGCAGTCTTTAGTTGGGCACCTCAATTTCGCTTGTAGGGTTCTGCCCATGGGGCACCCTTTGCGCAGTGGTTATCTCTGGCAATGGCGGGGATGCAGTTCCCGCATCATCGGATTCGGGTGTCGGCGGGAATGCGTGAAGATTTGCGGGTGTGGGATGGCTTCCTAGCTGACTTCAATGGTTGCACGTTACTGCAGTTGCCGGAGCTTTCAAATTCGGATCTGCATTTGTTTACGGATGCGGCAAGCAGTTCTGGGTTTGGGGCATATTGCCAAGGGGCTTGGTGTGCAGAGCCTTGGCCTAGTGAATGGGCAGTGTCCGGCTTGACCCGTAACATTACCTTTTTGGAGCTTTTCCCCATAGTGGTCGCACTCTGAGTGTGGCCGGAGCGCCTCCGCGACCGGCGTATGGTGTTCTGGTGCGATAATGCAGCGGTGGTGGAGGTCATCAACCGGCACGCTCCTAGGTGCCCGAGGGTAGCCGCCTTGATGAGGGTGTTCATACTGGCTTGTCTACGCCTGAATGTCACCGCCAGAGCGTGACATGTGCTAGGCGCCCAGAATTCCATTGCTGATGCTCTGTCCCGTTTTCAGTGGTCGCAGTTCCGGCAGTTGGCTCCAGATGCAGAGGAGGTGGCCTCGCTGGTGCCGGACCATCTTTGGAGGGTTGGGATCCTGACTTGATGTCGTTGCTGTCTGCGTCGGTGGCACGTGGCACTTGGGCACTTTATCAACGAGGATACTCCCAAGTGAGTGCGTTCATAAGCTCGAGAGGTTGGATTGGGGGGGAGGGTTCCTGATGGGCTGGTGGGCCAATTCATGTTGTGGGCAAAGAAGGAGGGCTGGGCTAGGTCGGCGGTCGCATCTGCGGTGGCCGGGTTTTCCTTCTTCTGTAAGGCAGCCGGGTGGGGTAACCCTCGGGTATCATTCTTGGTCAAGCGCCTGTTGGCCGGTTGGGCCAGGGTGCACCCCAGGTCACAAGATTGGCGACTCCTGATCTCCCACAAACGTTTACTTCGGATTTGCGAGGAGTTACCTCTGATTGCTGCCTCAAATTTTGAGGCTGTTTTGTTTCACGTGCTGTTTGTGATGGCATTTTTTGGAGCATTCCGCGTGTGCGAGCTCGTGCCCAGGTCTGCTAGGAGGGGTGCGTTCGGCAGGCTGGAATTCAAACACGGTGGAAGCGGCTCAGGTGCGCGTATTCATTCCACATTCCAAAACGGACCAGGCGGGTAAAGGAGTGATACTGAGCGCTATCTTTCCCTTGTCATCCTGTCCGGTACATGCCCTGCAGAGCTATCTGCAGCGGCGGTCGGGGGTGCCGGGCTACTTTTTTATTCACGAGGACGGCAAGCCGGTAACGCAGTTCCAGTTCACAGCTGTGTTGCACTTGGCTTTGCGACTCCTGGGTTATGACAAAAGGAGTTATGCATCGCACTCGTTCAGGATTGGTGCGGCTACGAGTGTGGCCGCGGCAGGACTCGATGGTCGGGTAATTCAGCGGATCGGCAGGTGGCGCTCGGGGGCTTACGAGGGGTACGTTTGCCCATAGGTGCCATGAGCCGGGTGCGGGAGCTAGAGTGTGGCTGGTAATTCAGTTATGCTGGGGGGGGGGGGGTGAAGGGGTACTAACATTTTCCTTCCTATTCCAGAGTTGCCTGCTGGTGGCAGTCCGATTTGTCTCCTTTCAGATGGTCAGGGCTCCAGAGAGTGGTGGATCATCGGTCATTCCTTCGTTTATAGGGCCAAGTGCAGGGCGTTAGCGCGGCCGTTAGGCATCCACCTCAGGCTGGCGGCTTCTGGAATTTGGCTGTGTTGGATGGGACAATGTGGCATGCGATGGTGGCAACTCTTGGCCTTCGTTCAAGCGAAGATCGGACAACAGCAGCGGCCAGTCGGGCTGTTGATCCATTTGGGTGGCAACGACTTGTCGAGCTGGTCATGCCAGCAGCTTATAAGAACTGTTCAGAGGGACATCGGACTTGTGCGGGAGTTACTTCTGAGAGTGGCCATTATTTGGTCGGACATCATTCCACGCCCCGCGTGCTGGCCTCAGCAGCAGTGGTCTAGGGGCCTGGTCAAAATTAACAGGCAGATAGGGCGCTGGTTTCAGCAACTGGGGGGATTCAGGTGTTGCACCCTTGGGCGGAGGTCAAGCGTGCTGGTTTGTATTGATTGGATGGGGTTCACCTCGCCCCGGTGGGACAAGACCTGTTACTGAATGACTGACAGGAAGCCCTGGAGGGTTGGTATTGGTTGCAGCTTTCTCTGGGGGGGGGGGGAGCGACAAAAGGTTAGGGGGTCTACCTTGTGCCGGTGGCGGAGTAGCGAGCTGGCGCTCGCCGACCCGGTGGGGCATTTGAGGCTGATGCCTCTTTGCAGGGGAGTGGAGTGCTCCTTAGGTTGGGAGAGACATCATTGTTGGAGTCTCTGCCCGGTGGAAGGCAACTGGAGCCGGCCTTTGCTAATAACATGGCGAGGCGGGCAGTAGGGGGAATGAGGGGAGGATGATGCACCACTTTGCTATAAATGGCTGGTGGGGGGCATCATCTGGACCGGGGGGGCGGTTGGGGGGGTAGTTGTTTGGAATTAAGAATGTTCGAGTTGGCCCATGTTGGGCCGGTGTTGTAATACAGTTAATAAAGCTGCGACCAAAGGATTGTTTACCAAATTCCAGTGTAGGCGTGTTTTGTGCTGGGGTAATGGGGGGTGGGGGGGGGAGGTGGTGGCATGGAGTTAGGGCCAAATCCTGGGGGGGGGGGAAGGTGGGTCAATTTGTGGTTAAGCAAGGGATGGGCATCCGGATACCTCGGTTAATCCCGCTGCGCCGCAGGGCTGGGTCCCGAGGCCGGTAGTGTAACCGGGTTCCTGGGGCCCAAAGCCTTGTTGGCAGTTGCGCGGAGTCGGGGTGGGGGAGAAGGAGCCGGCGTCAGCCCCATCGGCACCACGTCGGTGACGTGGGGTGAGGGGATTGGTGCTCGTGGCTGGGGAGGGGGCGGGTCGGCAAGGAAGCGTGGGAGATAGGTGGCTCGCAATCTCCCTCTTCCTGCCGGCCCGTCGACGGATTAAGGTGTCCCTTCCCACCCTCCCACGTACTCTTGTGGGGGGAGGGGAGGGGGTATGTGTCGCAGCTGGGTAGGGGGTCATTGGTTGGAGCTGTTTTATTGTAAGGTGCGCGGGGTAGCGAGCTGGCGCTCGCCGACCCGGCAGGACATTTGAGGCTGATGCCACTTTGCAGGGGAGCGGCATGCTCCTTAGGTTGGGAGAGACATCACTGTTGGGGTCTCTGCCCGGTGGAAGGCAACTGGAGCTGGCCGTTGCTAATAACATGGCGATGCGGGCGATAGGGGGAATGGGGGGAGGATGATGCACCACTTTGCTATAAATGGCTGGTGGGGAGCATCATCCAGACCAGGAGGGGGGTATGGGGGGGGCAGCTGTTTGGAATTTATAATGTTCAAGTTGGCCCATGTTGGGCCGGTGTTGTAATACAGTTAATAAAGCTGCGACCAAAGGATTGTTTACCAAATTCCAGTGTAGGCGTGTTTTGTGCTGGGGTAATGGGGTGGTGGGAGGGGAGGTGGTGGCATGGAGTTAGGGCCAAAGCCCGGGGGGGGGGGGGGGGGGGAAAGGTGGGTCAATTTGTAGTTAAGCAAGGGATGGGCATCCGGATACCTCGGTTACATTCCAGTATAATGTTTGGATATATGTTCATTTTGATGTTTTAAAAGCTTTTTTAATTATGCATGGTCTTCACGCAAGGCTTCTTACAATAGCATGGTGCCCCATATGGCTCTAGAGTGGGTTATTTCACAAACAAAATCCCAATATATTGTTTCCTGCCTAATTATCTAAATCTATAAATACTTTCTGGTTATGTGTTTGCCTTTTTTAGAAGGGTTTAGTCTAAGTTTTGTACATGATTTATAGACAGGGTAACTATATTTATTTATTTAATTAATTTATTTAACATCTTTTATATACCGCGCTATTTGTTATTAGTGCGGTTTACATTTAACAAAGGTTGCTCAATTCAGTCGAGACTGTTTTGTGCTTACATTATAACAGGAGATAAAACTTGGAGCAAACACAGGGTAACTACAGTCATACCTCGGTTTTCGTTTGCCCCTGTTTTCGTGCGTTTCGGTTTTCGACGTCTTTTCTGACTGAGATGTTGTCTCGGTTATCGGATATCGCCTCGGTTTTCGTGCTGCCAGATCTGAAAACTATATACACTGTACAACTCCTGAAGAAGTGTCAACCTCGCGCTGGTCTGTTTACACTGCCCGCCCAGTCCCGGCAGCACTACCCCCCGGACTCACCGATCGCGTGTTGAGAAGCTGAGCAACATCCTCGAGCCAGAGTCAAGAGCCAAGGATTGCACAAAGAGGAAGGCCCCGATCTCTCCACCGCCTGCCTGTTCTGTGGAGCGCCCCCTCAGGCTCGGAGGTAGCAGGGTAGCAGGAGATGTTGAATGAATGTGGGAGGCAGTTCTTTCTCTTGCAGGGTACGCTTGCAAATTGCTGTTGAGAGGGAGTCAGCGATCAGATTAGCGTCGTACAGTATCTGTGTGTTTGCTGTCCTGTGGACGATCGGGCTGGTGAGAGAAGTGACAGGAGCTGGGTGTCTGGAACGGATTAATTGAATTTACATTATTTCCTATGGGAAATATTGCTTCGGTTTTCGTACGTTTCGGTTTTAGTCAGACTTCTTAGAACGGATTAATCATGAAAACCGAGGTTTGACTGTATATACATATTGACACAGAACATAAGATTTGAACTTGGCCGGTTTTGTCGCGAAATACTAATGGGCAGTGCTGCTATTACTTCAGACCCATTTGTTTATGTAGTGTATGGAGAGTTTGTGGGGGTTGGGGGTGTTGAACGGGGGCAGGGTAGATGCTTGTGAGAAGTGTAGAAGGAAGATGTGTTGTTTGATTGCCTTCCAGAACTGAATGAGGTCTTTGATCGATCTTATTTCCGGTGGGAGGTCATTCCAGCATTTTGGGGCATAGAAGGCGAAGGCTCTTCTCCTGGTTGTTTGGGTGCACTTTATGGAGTCTTTGGGGATGATCAACATGTTGTCTGTTATTGTCCTCCTCGTTCTGTTGTTCGGGGTAGGGGTGATGAGGTCCCTGAGTGTCGTGGGGGCTAGGTTATTGATGATCTTGAATGTAATGAGTAGAATTTTATATGTTATCCTGCAGTATATCGGTAGCCAGTGGAGCTCTTTAAGTATCGGAGTGATGTGGTCCATTCTGGCTAGACCACAGAGAACGCGGGCAGTAGTGTTCATCGCGAGTTGAAGTGGGTTGAGGGTGTTCTTGGGGAGACCATACAGGATTACAATTGCATAGTCAAAGTGTGGTAGTACGAGGGCCTGGAATATGGTTCAGAAATCATCAGGGGGTAGCACGGGTCTAAGGTGCCTTAGTCTTCTGATTTTATTGTATATGGTTCCTGGTTGTGTTTCTTATGTGCTCCCTGAAGTCCAGATGCTGGTCCAGTGTAATCCCTAGGTAGCGTATGGTGAGTTTACTTGGAAGCTCCGCGTCTCTTACTTTTAGAGTGGATGGAGGGGAGAATGTTTTGTTCCTTGAGATGAACAGTGTAAGATGTGGTCAAGTTACTCTCATGTAGGTCCTGGGTTCATTTCACTTCACAGAGGCAGTAGGGCTTGTAATAAAACAACCAAACAGGTGTGGCTTGGAGAAAGATTTTTTATGTAGAAATAGGCTTATTACATAGGTATTGAACAGAGGTATATAGTGATTGTTACAGAGCTGTTTCAGTGTGCATCAATGAATCTGTGTGTGCATGTGCATGTGTGAAGTGTGAGAGAGAGAGAGGCCAGAACATGTGGATCAGAGCCTCATGGCAAGAAAGAGAGAGAGAGGGGGAGGGGTGGAGAGAATTGATTATCAGAGCCTCCTGTCCTTCATTTCTGATGAATAGTGGAAGAGAGAGAGCAAGAGGAAGTGTTTCTGTCCTTTATAGTGAATTGAATCCTCTCCAGCACTTCCCCTTGAGGTCTGCTATTGTTTTTAGCCACTCCCTTTGAGGTCTGCCATTCTTGATTTAGCAAGGAGGGGCTGCAGACAGGCCCTGGAGACTGAAATCACCAGGGGGTCAGAGTTAATCTCATCTTGTAAACTGTCCTATTACCTTTGGAGACTGAAATCACCAGAGTACAAAGCTGCATGAAATGTATGCTGACATCTCCCACACCTTTTTTATTTTTCTTTATTATTTGTGCCTGGAAATGGTGGAAGCAAACCTGTGGTACCTGTCCCAGCTGCCATTACATGATAGTAGGCAGCTTGTCTAATACCTCCTGTATTAAATACCTTGCTATGTCTAGCAGGTCCCCTGTCCTGCACAGTACTGTCTCTAGTGTTCTAGAGATAAATAAGTCTCCTTATGAGTTCAAACCTCGTGTCTTAGGTAGAGCAGCCACTACTGGGGGGGGGGGGGGAACCCAATATGCTACCTCCGTGCCCGTCTTAGAGAGAGTGAACAGTGCATAAGGGCTGCAGGAATTTTTGAGGAGGCTAAAGCCAAAAGGTACCAGGATGCTATGAGTGAGGATAGGAAGCAATACTAGACTGCAGCTGACTCTGGTATTCAGTGTAATAGGAAATGCCAAATTAGCCAAATTAGCAGGCCAAATTAGCCTGGATGTAGGGGTGGATGCTGGAGAAGTTCAGTGTAACTACCTTAAAATGTTGTTGATGTTCTATAGGGCATGCGCTGCAAGGAAATGTACATTTGTTTCATCTTACAGCACAGGAAAATTACGATAATGCATAGCAATATTTGTACAGCAGTTAAAATAATAATCAGGTGAATAAAAACATTAAAGACACGATCAGCAGTAGGTGAGTAACCAAATAACAATTCCCACACAGACACATGAGCATCTTGTAGCAAGTGTCCTACAATTTCTTGAATGTGTCCATTCTCATAAGTGATGGTGTGATTCACTTCAGTGGATGTTGTTTTAAGGTGATCAATATAGGCATGGAGTTCTGTAAAGTTGAGCAGTTTATGTAGTGTCTCTTCTCCCATGCCAAGTGGTAAGGGATGCACAGCATAGAGTCATTGGTAACCAGCGGTGTGGAATAAGTTGTCCCATTAATGGTGAGGGAGACCAGTGGTGTATAACTGCACCAGGTATTGTTTGGTAAATAGTTTGAACTGTACAACAAAGTGTTCTTGGGAAGGCGAATGTCATGCATTCTGGGAGCAATCGAAAAAGAAACATTCTGAGGAAAGAACAGATGAAAACAAAAGTGTCCAGCTCCAAGGTAATACAAACTGTGTGAGGTAGTCAGGGAATATGAGAGCTTAACAGTCAGGGAGCAAGAGGAGGAATTGTTCCAGCAGGAGGTGTCAGCCTCTTTAAACTGGTGAGGTTGACACTTGAACTGAAATGTAGTCTGCTCACACAAACTGGGGTCCATCGGCTTGAATGAAGTCCAGGTGTCGTCCAGTGGCTGCACCCATGTGAGATGGTCCACAGGATACATAAGCATATTATCAAACTGCACCCCAATATTAACAATAGGATAAATAACTGTGTGTTGTCCTGACCATGGGATCAAAGTACAGATAGAGCAGCCTTGTGGTGAACAAATGGGAACACTAACTGTCCACCAATCAAGGTGAGCTATAGCAAATTCAGGTATTTTGGTACTAGCCATATGAATGAGAGATGGTGGCCAGTGTCCTAACTTAGCAGTGATCAGAATTTCCTTTAGTATAGTAATACGCTCGATCTGTACTTGATCACAGGCAAGAGCCCAGGAAATATTCTTTCCCAATCTATATTCTGCATGTGCTAAGGTAACAATTTTCTGTTCTATAATGGGAGATATAAGAGCAAAGATATCTACAACTACATTGGACAGTTTAGAGGAAGCTTCATTAATAATATGTTGTGAGGTAAAACCATCAGCAGCATGCTGAGCAGTGGATCCCATTTTATTACGGAGCACCTTTATATCAATTATATTAAGGGCACCCAGTGCAATCCCTGTGCCACCTAAAATTGTATCAATTAATTCACGCTTGTGTCGAAATTGCTTGGCTCAGGGTGTTACTGACTGCATATCAAACCAAGTATTGAGCATTTGTATGTGGTTGGCAACAAACTGAGAGCAATTTGGATATTTGTGAGTAACTAGAAACAATTTGGGAAATAGATGCCAAGTAAGAAAATGGTATTCCACATCATATAAAACATCGTGTGGTGCATCATATTTAATCTGAAAGGGATGTCCCTTCCTGAAATGGGAGGATATCAGAAAGGTAGAGTACAAGAGGAGCAGAAGTGGTGGGAGGGGTGGGATGAGGGGTGGTAGGTAAACAAGATACATCCAAAAGGAATGAAGTCTCAGTGATGTGCTGTTGATCACTCACAACCCATGTATAAGTTATTTTCCAGGTACCTCTGTCCTGACAGGAAATATTGTACAAAATCAAAGCAGGAGGACCTAGAAAGTAACGTTCTGGGCGTGCCCTCAATTCTTGTGTCCTTTCTAGAGAAGTGGAAACTGGTGGCTCCCACTGTACTTGAGTGATGTTTAATGAATAGAACACTGGCTTGTCCTGTACCGAACAGAAACTCAGGATGACCAGATCCTTTCCTTCCGGAAAAGGTGGGGGTATTTCTTGGTAGCGATACACTCCACCTGTGGAGTTAGCCCAGCGAATCGTGCATATTCGGATGATAGTTTCTGTAATGAGACTTGAGTAGAAGAGAGCAGATACAAGAACAACAGGAAACCGAGACATAATAAAAGCAAACTTGTTTCACTCTACTAGGGAGTAAACTAATGCTCCCCACTTATACTATGTAACAACAAAACAAAAAAAAATAATAATTTCTACTACTTATTTACATAACTATTAAACACATGTACAGCAGGAGTAACTAGTTACCGTCCTCAAGCGACTTTTGTTCAGAAAGCAGCTGTCCGTGCTGTCTTCAGGTGGTATCTGAAAACAAAGACTGATAAAACACGTATTACCCATATGGTTTTAACTGGGTGATGTGTTTCCAGTACTGCTGGTTGTCAGGCATTAGGATCTGGTATAGGCTTGGGCCTAAGGTATCAGTAACTAAGTACGGTCCCTCCCACTGTGCAGTTCCAAAGGGGAGGTTTGGTCTAGGTCTCATCTCTGCAAGACACTAGTGACAGGGCTTCCTTCATGTATTCATGAAATATTGATGGGGAATCCTTATATCCCTGTGGAAGCACAGTCCATGCATATTGTTTATTCAGCCACTGAAAGGCACTGAAAGGCACTGAAAGGCACTCAAGAGCCAGGGGCAGACTCCAAAACCCATTGGATATGTCTAAAACAGAGAAAAATTTACATTTGGGATTCAGTTTAGAGATCATTTCAGGGTATGAGGCTACCACGGGCACTACAGATTTTGAAACTTGATTCAGGGCACGGAAATCCATAGTGAGCCTGAAGGAACCCCCCAGTTTAACTATCGGCCAGGCTGGTGCCTTGCAGGTGGAAGAAATAGATCTAATCAGACCCCTCTCCTCCAGTATCTTCACAATTTTAGTCACTGGTTCTATAGCCTGATGAGGTACAGGGTATTGTTTCTGTGGTGGAGGATCCTCGCCTTCCAACAGTATTTCTGTGTGCATTTTCCCACAATCTAACTTGTCTTGAGCCCAGACTGGAATATCAGCCACCTCTGAAGGAATTACACACAGATCATACTGCTGAGCTGCCTTGGTGCACTGAGTTGCTAACTGCATGGGAATGACTTCATGCACTAAAGTTTTAGAAGCACTTGAAGTTCCTGAATACTGCCACAATTTAAGATTAGCCATATCCCCCACCAAATTTAACTGGTTGAGAACATCAATTCCAATTATTTCTTTTGGTGTGTTCACTATAGTGGAGGCAGTGGTTTCCAACATGTCCTTGTTTTGTTCACTGTGCACAGGGATACCCCATTTAACTGGGATAGCCACACACTTGGAAGCTGTTTCATTAATTCCTTGAATTTCATAAATTTCCATATTTTTCTGCTCTGCAGTGGGAGAAGCTGTGTTTGTAAAACTAATTCCAGCCCCTGTGTCAATCAAAGCTAGTTTATCCTGACCCCCTATTCTACTGATAACATTGGGGCGTGCACAAGAGTCCAGTATCAAGAGTGTTACAAGCCTTAAATTGTGTCCTGGGCCTGTATCCATTTCATCATCCAGAGGCTCTGGAATTGAGTCCTCTGCTGAGATAAAGGAGGCAGGCTGGGCTATGAAGGCTTGAGACATTTTGATATCTGAACCCAGAAGGTCAGGACACCCCTATACACTAGCCTTGTGTTTGTCTTGAGCTGCTTGTATGTCCTGTTTTAATTTATCTATTTCTATCTGCAGTATGTGTTTGTCTTGTTCCCATTTAATTTTCTCCATTTCTAATCCATCTCTCTGTGCTTTGAGCTCTTGAAAGGGGATGTAACTTGAGGAATTTCTAAAAGTACCTCTGCCTTGTGCTCTCCAGGGTGTGTGTCCTCTGTCTGTGTTTCTTGTGTACTGAGAGGATTCCTTGGCTTGCCACTTCCGTGCTTCTGATACTGTTATTACCTGTGAGGGCTGGGTCTTCCAAACAGACCCAATTCTGAGCATTAAAGTATCAAAAGGGGTTGCTTCAGGGTCTTCAGAAAATAACAGAAGGTGTTTTGTAATCTCAGGGGATAGCAATTCTAATAAAAATGCCTTATGCTTGTTCTCCCCATAATCTTCTGCATTGGGCCAGGACTCCTGCTCATTAAGAACTGCTTTTAAAATCCAGGCTCTATATGCAAACTCTTCCAGTGTATCATTTGGTAGAGGTGAAATAATTTTAAATACTTGCATTGGGGAACAGTGAAATAGTTTCTCAGTACCCCTTTTAACCAACTGGTATGGGTGTGAGTGAGAGAGCCAACTCTGTAATAGTGTGGCCCCAGAGCCAAATGCATAAGTCTATCAAAGTCTGATTGTTTTCTTCTGTATTTCCCTAGACCCCAGTGAATCAGAATATCAGTCGCCCATTTACACCACTGATTTACATTAAGAGGCATAGGGCCAATTTTCTCAACTATTTTTTCTATATCTCTATCTTTTAAATTTTCCTGCAACATTACTTTAACTGGTGCTTTGAGTTCAGTACTGGGTGCCATGTCTAAGTCATCTGAATTATCCTCCTGACAGAGATCCTGATTATTGCTGGGTTCTGGCTGAGATAAACTATCTTCCTGTGATTCATCTGTATTCTTCCCATTCCTAAGTCCAACTATGCATACTTTAGTATTCTTTTGTTTGTCAGTAGCTTGTATGCATTGCTCATAGGGTGTGTCATAGGCATAAGGGGCTGAGGGAGGAGTGGGTGTTGGCTTTTGTCTTACAGAGGCCAATTGATCCTTAACGTGCCTCAATTCAAGTTTAAGTGCTTCTAATTGCTCACTAACAGTTATAAAAGAATTTGTGGCTTGTATCACTTGAGTTCTTTGCATAGAGATGCAAATTTGTGCCTCCTCAAGGTCTTTGTTCAATTGGGTACACTGAGAAGTCAGTTCAGAGTTGTCCTGTTTCATGCTAATGAGTCCCCTGCACATGCCTTGGATAAAAAGGCATTTTCTTTTATTTGTTTTCTTTTTGAATTCTTGATCATGGTTTAACATTTGTCTTTGAATATTATACCATGATGACTCAGGGAATTCACCTTCAAAGGGACCCCCCCTTTCCTCTTACAGTATGAAATTACAATTTCTTTAAGTTCTTTAAAATCAAAGGCTTCCATATTTGATACTGCAGAAAGGCTGTAGTTGGACTATCTCAAATGTGTAACCTTAGAAGGAGGAATGCTCACTTTTATGAAGAAGTGAGACTTAGAATTATAGTTGGAATGGTATAAATTTTATGGGTGTTCAGTAAAGAGTACTGGCATACAGACCACACCTTAAAATTATACCTGAATAAAAAGTGCTTATCACCTTTTTAACAGGGTGGAAGTTTAGGGTGAAGTTATAGTAAGAAGGGTGTTAGGAGATTAACAGAATTGTTGTATCAATTGCAGCCAGCTTTAAGCCTGCTCTCACTAAGATAGTTACTGACAGGAGATAGAGAAATAAAAGTTAAAAGGGACAGGAGGTAATAGCTTTATCAGGAAAGATGTATATTGTATTCAATGAGGGACTGTTTACCTGTGTACCACTTCCAAACTAAATCTGGACTATCTCTCTGTCTTTTCTTAGCAGCTCAAATACTATAGCAAGCCTATACATCATAATAAGACAATTGCAAGCCACTCTGTGTGATGTCTTTAAAATTCTAGATGCTTATAGAGCCTTTTGACAATAAAAATCTCACCTTGTCTAACCCACAAAACAAATTTATCACTGGAACTGTTCACTAAATAGTGTCTAAGTGTCATCCAGTCTGTCAAATGTAAATGGTCACAAGGATTTTAGATTCTGTCTGAAATCTACTTAATGTATTATACAAAATTATTACTTACCCAACTGGTGATCTGCTGTGAAATCTGAGAAGGCGAGCCCCATAAAGTGTAAGATGTGGTCAAGTTACTCTCCTGTAGGTCCTGGGTTCATTTCACTTCACAGAGGCAGTAGGGCTTGTAATAAAACAACCAAACAGGTGTGGCTTGGAGAAAGGTTTTTTATGTAGTAATAGGCTTATTACATAGGTATTGAACAGAGGTATATAGTGATTGTTACAGAGCTGTTTCAGTGTGCATCAATGAATCTGTGTGTGCATGTGCATGTGTGAAGTGTGAGAGAGAGAGAGGCCAGAACATGTGGGTCAGAGCCTCATGGCAAGAAAGAGAGAGAGAGAGGGGGAGGGGTGGAGAGAATTGATTATCAGAGCCTCCTGTCCTTCATTTCTGATGAATAGTGGAAGAGAGAGAGCAAGAGGAAGTGTTTCTGTCCTTTATAGTGAATTGAATCCTCTCCAGCACTTCCCCTTGAGGTCTGCTATTGTTTTTAGCCACTCCCTTTGAGGTCTGCCATTCTTGATTTAGCAAGGAGGGGCTGCAGACAGGCCCTGGAGACTGAAATCACCAGGAGGTCAGAGTTCATCTCATCTTGTAAACTGTCCTATTACCTTTGGAGACTGAAATCACCAGAGTACAAAGCTGCATGAAATGTATGCTGACAAACAGGACTTCGGTTTTCTTGATGTTTATGCGGAGATTCTGGGTTAGTAGCCAGTCTGTGATTGCGTTGAAGCAGTTGACAAGGTTGGTGAAGTCTGGGTGCTTAACTTTGAAAGACGTAAACAGCAGGACATCATCCGCGTAAATTAGAGTAGAGATATTGTAGGAGCGGATGATGTCGCATATCGGCTGCATGTAGATGTTGAATAGCAGCGCAGATAGAGAGGAGCCTTGTGGAACACCTTGTTGTTGGTGGAAAGGTACAGATGTGTTGGACCCGACCCGGACATGTTGCCAACGATCCGTTAGGTAAGACCTACACCACTCCCAGGCGAGGCCACAGATTCCCTTCTCGTGGAGACGGGTGAGGAGTTGATTGTGATTGACGGAGTCGAAGGCGGCAGCAATGTCCAGGAAGATGAGAGCAAAGCCATTCTCAACGTTGTCTATTCCTCTGTTCAAAGTATTGGTTAGGGTGGCGAGCAGTGTTTCTACTCCATGAGATTCCCTAAACCCGTGCTGGCAGGGATCAAGAGGGGCCACTATGTCTATGTGTTGCTGGATCAGTCTTTGGACAACCTTCTCAATTATTTTGGCTAACAGAGGTATACTCGAGATTGGGCAGTAAGATTCAGACTTCAGTGGGTCAAGTCTGATATTCTTCAGGAGTGGTCTTATTGATTTGGTTTGGTTTAGTTTGGTTTGGTTTAGGCATTTGATATACCGCCCTTTACTTACGCATCAGAGCGGTTTACATGTATACTAACAGGTACTTTTTATGCCCTTGTCCCTGCAGGGCTCACAATCTAAGTGTACCTGAGGCAATGGAGGGTTAAGTGGTTGCCCAAGGCCACAAGGAGCAGCCATGGGACTAGAGACCCCAGTCCCTCCGGCCTGAGGTTACTTGTCCCCATGTGGGAATTGAACCCCTGGCCCTCCAGCCTGAGGTAACCTGTTTGTTTGAGGAGTGAGGGGAATGAGCCAGTTGCGAAGGATAGTCCAATGATGTTCACTAGAATTGGACTAAGCTCGACGCACAGGGTTCTGACCCAGTATGCTGGGCAGGGATCATTTGGAGCTGTGGTGGTGTTGATGACGATGATGAGGTCTTGGATGTTTTTCTTGGCTGGGGGAGGGGGTAAGCTTTGTGATTGGTCGTTGTAAGGTGGGAGTATGGTAGGGTGTGGATTCTGGAGCTTTGTCAGTCTTGAGGATCTTGGATTGGAGGTAGTCAGCATATGACTGGGGGAGGGGGTATTGGATCGTGTTGGGTAGGGGATGGTTCCTTAATTAGGGATTTTGCTAGGCTGAAAAGATCTCTGGGTTTGTTAAGTGAGCGGAGTAGGAGCTTGGCATGGTATTCACTCATTCTGAGGTATATTGTTTCACGGTAGGACTTCAGGTGTTCAAAATATGTTGATTTGTCAGTTGGGGAGCGGGAGCGTCTCCATTTCCTTTCGTGCCTCCTGAGAGCGAGGAGAGATGACCGAAGTTCTGCTGTGAACCATTGAGCTGGTTGTCTTTTACTTTTACATCTTTTAGGGGTCGCTGATTTGTCCATGGCTGGTAGTTGGGCGAATGCTTTCAGTGTGGTGTTCCAGTTGGTGATTGCTTCATCCAGGTTATGTGACGTTTGTCTGAGAGTTGGAAGAGCGTGTTTAGTGAACTCTTCTATATCAAGAGGTCTGAAATGTGTAGTATTTGTAGATTCTATTTTAGCGTCGCTGGGTGGAATTTGAGCTTGATGCGAGGGGATCTGGAAAGTGATTAGTTTATGGTCAGACCAGGGGACAGGGGTGATAGAGATGTTGAGGTTGAGCTTGTGAGGAGCGAAGATTAGGTCTAGTAGGTTTCCTTTGAGATGGGTGGGGGCAATCACTAGTTGTTCGAAACCAAGTGCGTGCATTGCTTCCAGGAAGGAGTCGGCATGGTTGGGTTACAGGGATGATAAGTTGAAGTCTCCAAGCAACCAGTTGGGGTTACGTGGGTTAGCAGGGTTGCAAGCTAAGTCGATGAAGGTAGAGATGTCCTCTGGAGAGGAGGAGGGGGCTCTATATATGAGGTTTATAGTGTTATATTTGTTGGCAATGGTGACAGTGTCTGTGTGCGTGGTGCTCTTGGAGGAGAGCAATTGATATTTTAGCTCTGTTTTTGCAAGGATAAAGACTCCTCCACCTCTTCGGTTGGTTCTATGGCAGGTATGAATGGAGAGGTTGGGTGGGATAAGTTGGTTTATGAGGGCTGTGTCAGTATCAGTGAGCCATGATTATGTCACCATGAGGAGATCTAAGTCATGGACAGCTATAAGGTCAGAGATGACAGGCCATTTCTTGCGAGCAGAGCGTGAATTTATGAGGGCACATTTCAGGAAGTGTGTTTTTGGTGAAGCTGCTTTAGTGTTCTCTGGATGATTGAGGGCCACGTACAGTAGGTGTGAGTGTCGAGAATGGTATGGGTGTCCGGTGGCAGAGTGGTAGGGGTTACCATGATTTTTCTTACCCAGGTGAGGTAGGGTAGGGATGTGGCTATATCCATTTGAGAGGGTGATGGTGTTTTGTATGGTGTTTGCTAGGAGGTATAAGATGGTGAGGGTAAGTAGTGAGAGGGCCATGGTGGACTGGTAGATGTTGAGTCGGTCTTATGGTGTGGGTGAGGTGAATCTGCCTGTTCGTGAATAAGTTAACGAGTGTGGATAAAATAGTATAAACACTTAGAATAATAGTACAGTGGAAACAGAATGTGAAACAGCAAACACAGTAAGAGTCTTCACATAGTGGTTGGAAATATTCAAGTGGTAGCAGGGGTGTAATATCGTAGCACAAAGGAGGTGTAACACAGTAGCACAATGGAGTGATTACTTTCTAGCACAATGGAGTAATTACTTTGTAGCAGTATTAATGAGAGATGTGCTCGGGAGAAAATACAGCAGAGGATTCAAAGTTACTGAAAGTACCTGAATTGGGTGATAAGTTCAAAATGCCGAATGTTGCTGGATTTGGCGGTGGCAGATCTCAGCGTGGTAGTGAGCTCGGGTTGGTTCAGGAGATAGCCCTGGTCGATGGCCTTTTGCGCCCCGTCTAAGGGCCACGCCAAAGGGCCCTCTGGCGAGGCCCTCAGGCGGGGGCACGCCTGGAGCGTGCAGCTGCTTTTGTAGTGTGCTGCAAGGCCCCGATTGGGCTGGAGAAGCTGCGGGAGGGGCAAACGTGCTCTGACCTCTCTCAGTGAGGAAGCAGGGGTGAGGAAGCAGGAAGTATTTGACTACATAATCCTTAGAATAGTGAGATTAACATGCCTCTAATACGGCACTTCCATAAATGAGTCTAATTGATACCTACGCACTTCCTAAAAGAACCCTAAGAATGTGTATTCTACATTTGAACCTTTTAATGCTGGGAATAACACATTTTTTAATTTTGCTCTGTTTAGACACACAATCAGTTTATATGTAACGCTTTGACTGAAAACCCTTTTAGTCATATGTGCCCCACCAATGTGAGGCATTAACACTTGACCCTTTTATTTTGATTCAAGCATGGTTCATTCTATGCAGTAAAGTTTAATTGCTGTTTCTTAAATATGTTTCCCTACATGTACCCTTTCGATGAGCAGAATTCACCTTTATTCTTGTTGCAAGATCATTTTAAAGGTCTTACGGATCTTGCAATAAGTATTATTTTGTTTCTCCCCTCCCCCACAGTGCTAATGTGGAACATACTTAATATTCATTATATTCATCATCATTATTTATTTATTTTATTTTATTTATTTTATTTTAGCTGTATTTATATCCTGCTTTTCACTGGGTCAAAGCGGTCAATTGGGAGATACATTTAACACGAGGGGATATGACACACATATGCTAATACTTACAGGGAACATGGGCAATGGAGGGTTAAGTGGCTTGCCCAAGACCACAAGGAGTGCCTATAGGACTAGAAAATCCAGTCCCTCCGGCCTGAGATTGCTGTCCCCAGGTGGGACTTGAACCCCTGGCCCTCTGGCCTGAAGTACCTTGTCCTAACCACTAGGCCACTCCTCCCTATTATGTTTGTAATTGACTACACTAGTCCTCTGGATATTAGTATTGTGCTTTTCCTTTTGTGACTGATTTCTACATTTTGGACACCCCATTTTTTGGGGACATACGGTATTTCAATACACATCATTCCTCCGTCACTCCTTGTGATGTTAAATGTGAACTATCACAGTTGATAGGTGTATATTAAAATTATTACATTTATTTATCCTTTTTTTTTCAATACTATATTTAAGCCACATCATTACCTCCTTTTTTTTAAAATAAAGTTGTCTATATGAATTATGTCTTTTTATCAAATATTTTTATCTTATGGATTATATTTATTTACTTATTTCATATTAATGTTTTCTTAACCATGTTTTTTTTATTAATCTTTCACCAACAGTTCAATGAGCTTTTAATCTAATAATATTCATGTTAATAATTTTATGATTTTAATTATTTTAGTTATGTATTTTATTTATTTAATTCATGCATTCTTTTAAACCATGTTCTATATTTTTTATGTTTTTAATGTGTGAAATTTTGCCTCGAGGTCCCCCGAGGAAGGCAGCCATGCCGAAACATGGCTGTGTTGGGACGTTTCTGAATAAAGGACTATTCACTACTTTTTGTTCACTTTTGTTTTTTGTTTCTGAATACTGATCTTCATATCTAGGTCATTTTGTAAAATACTGTCAGAGCGTCTCACTACTGGTCACTTTATGACATTTATTTATTTATTTATTACAATCTCTTATATACCGCGCTATTTGGCATCAGCGCGGTTTACATTATAACACAACGACCATAACAACATGCTGTTTGGTTTTACATCGAACAGGTGATCAAACTTGGATAACAGGGGTAACTATATACATGAGATATTTACATGGTGAGGAGTAACTTGTATAGGCCTTGTATAGACATAACTAGAGCGGTGGTTCTCTGCCCAATCCTTGGAACACAATGAGCTAGTCAGGTTTGCAGAATAGAAACACAGAAAAATGACGACAGATAAAGACCACATGGCCTATCTAGTCAGTCATTCCATAACAACAACTACCACAGTCCCCTTTTTTCCTTTAGAAGTCCCACAATGAATATGCATGAAACAAATTTAAATACAATGCATCCATAGTATGCATATCTATTTGATATCAATTCATTGTGGATATCTTGAAAACTCAAATGGCTGGGTTCGGGCCCGCCCTACCGCTAAGCAAACTAAGCATCTACCCAGGACATCATAATTTCAGGAGTGGCATCAGTGCTGGTCAGGGCCGGATTTACCTTGAGTGAGGCCCTACGCCAACAAAAATTGTGGGCCCCCAGCAGGGGCGGCCCAAGGGGGGTGCGGGGCCTCATTTGCATAAGGGGCCTCATTTGCATAAATATTTGCATAATGTTACCATATACTAACTTTTAGTAAACGTGCCTCTTAATGAGTGTATGGATAAAGAAAGACTAAAAGATTTCTACATTACTATAATCCAGTGCCAACTGCCAGACACATTAGGAACTACTACAAACACTGCCCATTTAGAACCCATAGTAAACCCGCCGTATCCTAACAGCACTACCAGGACTCACAAAGCACCATACTCTACCAATCAAAAGGCAACACTGCAAATATTAAACCAATACATTTCAGAGAACAACAATACATGACCTACTGGGGAAAGAGAACAAGTGGCAATGTCAAATAGGAATTATATAAACAGAACACCTCAGCTCAGTTACACATGCAGAACATAGACCATCACCAAACAAGTAATCACAATTTAGAAACAGGAAGACAATAATTAAACTGGGAATCCCAAAAGCCAAACTTGGAATGTACAACACTGTAGAAATAAAACTATACATTAATTTGCTCTTGTACTAAACAAAGTGCAGACGTTAATGATGCACATTTACCAGAGCTGACATATTCCAATTAATAAATTCAAAATAAAGAGATATTTTTCTACCTTTTATGCATTTTTTTCAGCTGCAATTGCTCCAGCCACTTTCTTCTGGTTTCTTCGTGTCTTCTGCTAACTCTCCATCGTCTGCTGTCCATTTGTCCTTTCTTCTCTCTTCTAGATTTTTTTCCATTCTCTCTCTACATCTGCTTTAACATACTAATCTTTCTCCTTTTGCTCTTTCCTCATTCCTATTTCATCCACTCAAATTTTACCCCTCCATCCTCAATCCCCACTTACTCTCCCAATACCCGGCCAATTGTAGATTTTTTATCCCTCCCACACAAAATATTTTTCCCTTCTCCATTTTACTCTTCCAGCCCCATCCCATTCTAATCCTCCCCCAACATCAGCTCCCTTCTAGTTCCAGCCTCACCCAGCATCCATTCCCTTCTAGTCCCTGCATCAGCCCATTTCCAGTCCTAGCCATCCATCAGCCCATTTCCAGTCCTAGCAACCCCCCAACCCAATACCAGTCCTAGCCCCCCATCAACCCACTTACAGTCCTTAACCCCCCATCACCCCATTTTCAGTTTAAGCCCCCCTATAACCCATTACCAGTCCTAACCCCCCATCAGCCCACTTCCAGTCCTAACCCCATCAACCCATTTCCAGTCAGCCCCCCATAGCCCATTGCCAGTCCTACCCCCCCCATCAGCCCACAGCCCATTGCCAGTCCTACCCCCCCCCATCAGCCCACAGCCCATTACCAGTCCTAACCCCATCATCCCACCTCCAGTTTTAACCCCCCAGCCCATTTCCAGTCCTAGCCCCCCATAGCCCATTACCAGACAACCCCCATCAGCCCACAGCCCATTACCAGTCTTAACCCCCCCAAAGCCCATTACCAGTTCTAACCCCCCCAACAGCCCATTACCAGTCCTAACCCCATCAGCCCACCTCCAGTCTTAACCCCCCAGCCCATTTCCAGTCCTAGCCCCCCCATAGCCCATTACCAGACAGCCCCCATCAGCCCACAGCCCATTACCAGTCTTAACCCCCCCCAAAGCCCATTGCCAGTTCTAAGCCCCCCAACAGCCCACAGTCCATTACCAGTCCTAACCCCATCAGCCCACCTCTAGCCTTAACCCCCCCAGCCCCCCCAATAGCCCATTACCAGTCCTACCCCCCCCAGCCCATTTCCAGCCCCAGCCCCCCCAATAGCCAATTACCAGTCCTAACCCCCATAGTCCATTACCAGCCCTACCCCCCCAGCCCATTTCCAGCCCCAGCCCCCCCAATAGCCCATTACCAGTCCTACCCCCCCCCCCCCATAGCCAAATACCAGTCCGACCCCCCCCCCCGGCCTAAAGTAAAATTTAATTTAAAAAAAAAACCTGGTGGCTGCCGCCGCGAGGCCCCCTCTGCTGCCGCGGCAGCACCGACTGACCCGCGGGGGCCCCGTCTACAAGCTGAAGCCGTCAGTTCGGTTGGTTCTTCCCTCCCTCCCTCCGTGCAGGCTGCAGGCTGTGAGAGACGCGAAGGGAGAGCGTCTCCTCGCGTCTCTGTTAAGCCCGCAGGGGCTGATGGGAAATTTCCCATCAGCCCCTGCGGGCTTAACAGAGACGCGAGGAGACACTCTCGCGTCTCTCACAGCCTGCAGCCTGCACGGAGGGAGGGAACCGACGGCTTCAGCTTGTAGACGGGGCCCCCGCGGGTCAGTCGGTTCTGCCGCGGCAGCAGAGGGGGCCCCGCGGCGGCAGCCACCAGGTTTTTTTTTAAATTTTATTTTTAAAAAAATGAACTTGTTTTTTTTTTGTGGGCCCCTGCCGGCTGTGGGCCCTACGCCATGGCGTACATGGCGTATAGGTAAATCCGGCCCTGGTGCTGGTGCAACAGAAATCACAGTAATTTAAAAAAACAGTTAGCACTGCCTACCTCTGTCGCTTGATGCTGCTATTGCTAACACAGTTGTTGCCCCCTCGGTAGTACTAGAACCGACTTGAGGTAGCAGGCACGAGGCCTCTGAGCATCTGCGCATGCTCAAGACTTACCCCCTCTAAAACAGGAAGTTGAGAGAGGGTGGGGCTTAAGGGCAAACATGTTTAGAGGCCCTGTGCCAGCTGCCCTGAGTCATCTTTAGTGTTGCTGGGGTCACTAGTAACAGTATTGGTAGAAACAAAGAAACATGACAGCAGAAAAAGACCACATGGCCTATCTAGTCTGCCCTTCCATATCAACCACAACAGTCCCCTTTTTCCCTTTAGAAATTATCTATGTTTATCCCATGCTTTTTTAAATTCAGATACTGTTGTCATCTCTACCACCTCCACCAGGAGACTATTCCATGCATCTACCACTCTTTCCGTAAAGAAATATTTCCGCATATTACTTCTGAGTCTATCCCCTTTCACCCTCATCCTAAGTCCCCTCATAGCAGAGCTTGCTTTCAATCGAAAGAGGCTCTCCTTCTGAGCAATAACTGCACAGGAGGTATTTAAACGTCTCAATCATAACACCTCTATCCTACTTTTTCTCTAAAGTACAGTGGTGTGCAAAAGTCTGGAATCACTTGTGAGTTTTGCGTTTTTCGTACTTTCTAACGTTTTTTTTTAAATGTTGCGTTAGCCCAGCATATTCATCTTTCTACCACGTTAAAAGGGATACATTTGACTATTAGAGTTGACTTTTTTGCATTCCTTGCTTCCAATTTAAATACTTTACAGACACTGGGAGATAGCTACTGCGATTTTTGTGGATCCTGCTTCAAAACTGGATTGAGATTATCCAGTATGCACACGTTATTTCTGACCAATCAGGAGGCTGGTTTCACTAACCAATCACAATACAGATATCTAGCCAACAGTGCAGCTATAAAAACGTGCAGAATTTTTGAATTTCATACGCTTTGTGAATCGACCATGAAGATGACTCGGACCCTGACGTTGGAGGAGTGTGTTCGTGTGTCCTTTATGAGCGAGGAAGGATTTTCAAGCTGTCAGATAGCCAGGAAAGTTGGCTGCAGTCAGAGCGCTGTTGTTAAGATTGTACAGAAGAAGAAAGAAACGGGCTCAGTGGTGGGCAAGCCTCGTTCAGGTCGTCCATGTGCATCAACATCACGCCAGGACCGCGCACTACGATGCATTTCACTGACTAATCACAAGTTGACCTCTCCTCAGCTACTTCGAGAGTGGTCAGACAAGAGTGAGGTCAGTGTCAGCTCATCAACAGTTCGTCGCCGGTGCCTGCAGTTTGGTCTCTGGGGCTGCAAAGCACGGAATAAGCCACTGATGACTGACATACAAAGGCGCAACCGAATCATGTGGGCGAGAAAGCACTCAACCTGGTCGACTGAAATGTGGGAAAAAGATGCTATTCAGCAATGAAAGCACCTTCTGCCTGTTTGGTAACCAGGCCCACACCTACTGTATACATATTAAGATCCTTAGCATAGTAACATAGTATATAACGGCAGATAAAGACCAGTATAGTCCATCTAGTCTGCTCAGTAAGGCAGCAAGAGTAGGTGCATTTGCCACTCCGTGCAGGTCACCCCTCCCCATGCCTTTGTTTAGGGGTGTACTCATCACTCCGTGTAGGTCACCCCTATTTGTTCAGATATAAGAGATAGTTATGCTTATTTTGATTTTATCCTGTTGTTATAAAGGGATCCACTGTTTCTGTCCCATGACATTTTGAATTCTGTCACTGTGTTTGCCCCCACCACTTCCACTGGGAGGGCATTCCAAGCATCCACTACCCTTTAAGTGAAAAAGTATTTCCTGACATTGCCTTTCAGTTTACCCCCTTGAAACTTCATGTTATGCCTTCTAGTTTTACAGCTTCCCCATCTTTGGAAGAGGTTTGTTTGTCCATTAATACTCTAAGTATTTAAAGTTCTGAATCATGTCTCCCCTGTCCCTCCTCTCCTCATATACTTTTATAATGAAGACCAATAACCATTTTAGTAGCCACCCTCTGTACCGACTCCAACCTGTTTATATTCTTTTGAAGGTGCAGGCTCCAGAATTAATGTTTAATGTTACTCGAAATACCGCTCAGGCCGAAGCATCAAAGCGGTTTACAATACAATATAAATGTTAAAGAAAATATGAAAAGAACGCCATTTATACAATACTCCAAATGAGCTACACAGAAGCACTAACACCTCCTTTCTTCTGCTGGCTATTCCTCTCTCTATGCACCCAAGCATCCTTCTAGCTTTTGCCGTCAATTTTTCTACCTGTTTAGCTACTTTAAAATCATCAGACACAATCACGTCTAGGTCCCATTCTTCTTTTGTGGACAGAAGTACTTCACCCCCATACTATATCGCTCCCTAGGATTAATGCAGCCCAAATGCATGACCTTGCATTTTTTAATATTAAATCTCAATTGCCAAATTATAGACCATTCTTCAAGCTTAGCTAGATTCCTCCTCATGTTATCTACACCTTCCTGGGTGTCTAGTCTATTGCACATTTTCGTTTGATCATTCACAAGAAAGCAAACCTTACCCGACAGCCTTTCCGCAATATCACTAACAAAGATGTTAAAAAGAATTGGACCAAGGATAGATCCCTGGGGCACACCACTGATAATCTCCCTCTCCTCAGAGTGAGCTCCGTTTACCTGTACCCTTTGTCGCCTCCCACTCAACCAGTTTCTAACCCAAGCAGTAACTTTAGGGTCCATCCCTTGGCTGCTCAGTATGTTTATAAGTCAACTGTGCAGAACATTGTCAAAGGCTTTACTAAAATCTAAATACACCACATCTAAGGCTCTCCTCCCTCAGTCCAACTTGAGGTGAACAAAGTCCATTCAACGTATTAGTTATAGTTTTATTAGTATAAGTATCCCCAGCAAACCTTAGTAAGTAAACAACTTAAATACCTAAAACTAAGATGCAGACATCAGTCCAGCAGTGAAATGGGGGCTTTTCAGTCTTTTGCACCGAGTGTCACATATATGATTTTCTCCCAGTTGGTGAGGGGTCATACGTGTGCACTAGGTGTAAGGAGCTCTTTGCTCTCAGGGAACAAGTCCGATCTCTGGAGGCTAGAGTCGCAGACTTGGAGGACATAAGAAAGACAGAGAGGTACATAGACGAGACCTACAGGGATGTAGTACTGAAGTCTCACCTCCAGTCTGGCTGCATCCTTGTTGCCATGGAGGAGAGAGGTCACGTGACAGGACAGCATTACCCTGATGTGGCAGGAAATGATCCTGTAGCTAGGACCTGTCCTCCAGGTAAAACCCTCTTGCACCGAGGAAGTTTCTCAAGAGCCATGTGCCCATGAGGGAAGGGTTAGGACAGCTGTTAAAGTAGGCAATTCGATCATTAGGCATGTAGATAGCTGGGTGGTTGGTGGACATGACGATCGCCTGGTAACATGCCTGGTGCGAACGTAGCGGACCTCACACGCCACCTAGATGAGATCTTAGATAGTGCTGGGGAGAAGTCTGCTACCTTGGTACATGCCAGTACCAAATGCATAGCAAAGTGTTGTAGGGAGGTTCTGGAGGCTAAATTTAGGCTTTTAGGTAGGAAGTTGAAATCCAGAACTTCCAGGGTAGCATTCCCTGAAATGCTTCCCATTCCACACACAGAACACTGTCAAGGCAGGACATGATAGGAAGATAAAGTTTCTAGATAAAATAAATTACTGCTTCTTGGAGCATCTGGTTCATGAACTGACCAGAGGGGAAGCCATTTTGGACCTAGTCTTTAATGGAACACAAGATTTGGTGCAAGAGATAAGGGTGTTGGGGCCACTTGGTAATAGTGATCATAGCATGATCGCGTTTGATTTAATAAATGGAGGAAGGACAGTAAGCAAATTCACAGAACTACCTTTTAACTTTCTAAAGGGAGACTATGATAAAATGAGGAAAATAGTTAAGAAAAAACCAACAGTCGCAAAGGTTAACGTTTTACATCAAGCATGGCTTTTGTTTAAAAATACTATCTTGGAAGCCCAGACTAGCTGTATTTCACGCTTTAAGAAAAGTGGAAGAAAGTCCAAACAACTGCCAGCATGGTTTAAAGATAAGGTTAGAGAGTCTGTTGTGCCAAAAAAGCATCTTTCAGGAAATGGATAAAGAAGCAAATGACGAAAACTGGAAACAACATAAGCACTGGCAAGTTTGATGCAAGGACTTGATAAGGCAGGCAAAGAGAGAATTTGAGAAACTTGCTGTGGAAGCAAAAATGTGAAATAAAGACTTTTTCAAGTACATTCGTAGCAAAAAACCTGTGAGAGAGTCAGTTGGAACATTAGATGATAGAGGGGTAAAAGTGGCAGTAAGAGGAGACAAGGCTAAAGCGGAGAGACTGAATGAATTCTTTGCTTTGGTCTTTACTGAGAAAGATGTAGGGATGTTACCCATGACTGAAATGGTATTTAAAGGTGATGCTGCAGAAGAATTGAAAGAAATATTGATACGCCAGGAAGATGTATTACAACTATTTGATAAACTGAACAGTAGCAAATCATTTGGACTTGATGGTATACATCCAAGGGTGTTGAATGAACTGAAATATGAGATTGCAGACCTACTATTAGTAATCTGTGAACTATCATTAAAATCATCTGCAATGACTGAAGATTGGAGGAAGGCCAATGTAACGCCAATTTTTAAAAAGGGTTCCAGGGGTGATCTGGGAAACTACAGACCCGTGAGCCTGATGTCAGTACCTGGAAAAATGATAGAAACTATTATAAAGAACAAAATTACTGAGCATGTAGATAATCATGGCTTAATGGGATACAGCCAACATGGCTTTAGCCAAGGAAGGTTTTGTCTTACTAATCTGTTATGTTTTTTTGAAGGTGTCAATAAACAGGTAGACAAAGGTGAATTGGTTGATATAGTGTATCTGGATTTTTAGAAAGCCTTTGACAAGGTCCCTCATGAGAGACTTTTGGCGAAATTATAAAGTCATGGGATAGGAGGCAGTGTACTATTATGGATCAGGAACTGGTTAAAAGATAGAAAGCAGAGGGTAGGGCTAAATGGCCAATTTTCCCAATGGAGAAAGGTGAATAGTGGAGGGCCGCAGGGATCTGTTCTGGGTCCGTTGTTTTTTTAACATATTCACAAATGACCTGGAAATGGGAATAACGAGTGAGGTAATCAAATTTGCAGATGACACAAAATTATTCAAAGTTGTTAAAACCCATGAGGATTGTGAAAAATTGCAAGAGGACCTAGATAAATTGGAAGACTGGGCATCCAAATAGCACATTAAATTTAATGTGGACAAGTGCAAAGTTATGCACCTAGGAAAGAACCCAAACTATGGTTACACGATGCAAGGTTCCACATTAGGAACCACCACCCAGGAAAAAGATTTAAGCATTATCATGGATAACATGTTGAAACCCAGTGTGCAGTGGTGGCCAAGAGAGCAAATAGAATGCTAGGTATCATATGGAAAGGAATGGAGAATAAAACAAAGGATATTATAATGCCTCTGTATCGTTCCATGGTGCGACCGCACATTGAATATTGTGTGCAATTCTGGTCGCCGTATCTTAAAAAGGATATAGCATTACTGTATTAGAAAAGGTACAGAGAAGAACTACCAAAATGGTAAAGGGGATGGAAGGATACCTCTATGAAGAAAGGCTAAAAAGGTTAGGGCTCTTAAACCTAGAAAAGAGACTGCTGAGGTGATAGAGGTCTATAAATTAATGAATGGAGTAGAACAGGTAAATTCAGATCGATTGTTTTTGCCACCAAAACAAAGACAGACTAGGGGACATGCAATGAAGCTACATGGTAACCTATTTAAGACTACTAAGAGAAAATATTTTTTCACTCAACATGTAATCAAACTCTGGAATTCATTACTGGAGAATGTAGTAAAACCTGTTAGTGTAGCCGGGTTTAAAAAAGGTTTGGACAAGTTCCTGGAGGAAAGGTCCATATACCGTAATTAAAGGGGACTTGGGATATCCACTGCTTGTCCCAATACAAGCATTGTGGAACCTGTATCTTTTGGGGAAATTGCTAGATACTTGTAACCTAAATTGGCCACTATTAGAAAGAAGATACTGGGCTCGATGGACCTCAGTCTGACCCAGTGTGGCATATATGATGTTCTTAACTCCCTGGTTACCCAGTCAAAGAAATCAATCAGGTTTATGACAGGATCTGCCTCTGGTAAATCTATGCTGCCTCGGATCCAGCAATCCATTGGATTCCAGAAACGTCACTATTTTCTCTTTCAGCAGCGCTTCCAATAATTTAATGGTAATGGCAGCAACAAGCAGCAGAGCTATGTCCAATGCTTTTTTGCTTGCAAAAACGGTGCCGGTACTCATATGCAGGGTTCTTTCATTAATATATGAGGACCGTGTGTCACTTTTAATAAGCAATGAAAAATGTGCCAGTACTCTATACCACCGTGTACCCGCCTCAAAAAAAGCCCTGGGTATGCCCGATAGCAGGAAAGGAAGGGGAGGATGCTGGATACCAAGAGAGAGACAGGGAAGGGGAGGGAAGATGCTGGATGCTTGGGGAGGAGGTAGGGGAGGAGAGAAGGAACGGGAGATGCTGGACATGGAGGCGGGCTCTTGAGCTGACTTGGAGGGGGAGAGGCACAGCTGAAGGTTCACCCATGGTGTCAGATACATTGAGCCTGCCCTGGCTGTGTTTAAAACTACGGACTTAGAGTATCAGATCAATTCTTCCCTTATAGCATATATCAGCGGTGTTTCCCAATGCAGGTTTGATACCATCAGGCACTAGGCAAGCCTTTTTCATTTGCATATCACATTACCAAAGTATCTCTCAAATGAACTGAGTGATAGAAATACTTCACCTATATGACTATGTGACTCATGATCATGCCATACTTCTCCCTAATCTAACTGGTATTGTTTAGTTGATAATGATTCCCTTTTGACTATAAGTCATTAATAATATGGAGACTGAGATGGCTACATTTTACATTTGCACACTGTTCAGGGAGCAGTGATTTTCACTCTTACTCCCTTGATACAGGCATAGTTGAAGCATCATCTATCATCATAGCGGTTCATGTTTCTTTTATAGAAGGTACTTTATAGACAATTATTTCATGTTTATAGATGCCGTATAGTGAAGAGACCTAACGGTCCAACTAACATTCTAATTGCAATTTAAAACTTAGAAAAACTAAAAAGAAAATGTAGAACATAGGGGGTATATGAGAGAGAGAAAAGATAGACACATTGCATAGTCTAACCTTTTAAGAAGATAACAAATGTTATATGGGTCAGACCAAAGGCCCATCACGTCCAGCATCCGGTTTTCAAAAGTGGCCAAGTCAGGTCAAAAGTATCAGCAGGATCTTAAAGAATCAATCCATTCTCCATTATTTATACCTAGGGATAAGCAATGGCTTTCCCAAGTCTACCTGGCTAATCATGGCTTATTGACCTTCCTCCAGGAACTTATCTAAACCTTCATGTGCTGATAGTCCCTCTATTTTCATTTTTGTGTAATTGTTACTGTGTACTATATTAAACTGAGGCTCATGAATTTATATTGCAGAGCTCTTTATGGGGCACTACGTATATTCTTGTGTGCGCATTCTGCAAATATATCAAAATCTATTTTCTGGGAATGCCATTGTGACAATTTGTTTAAATTATATTCAATTTTTCTACATGCAAAGAATATGGGAAATGAATAAGACTTCCAGTTTTTAATTAACATAGGTCTAGTTAGTAAATTTACCTGGGAGAAAGACAGGTGGAGAATTTACCCATACACAGTTACATATTTACTTCTACTGAATATACATATAACAGTACCTGGACACTGTTTCGCTAAAAATTTACTGCAGGATATACTGCAGTCTTCTGAGCAGTATTTTGTGAAATCCCCAACTTCTCTACCTGTCTTTCCCCAATTTACCCATACACAGTTATACATTTACTTCTACTGAATATACATGGACACTGTTTCAATGAAAATCTACAGTACTGCAGGATATATTGCAGTCTTCTAAGCAGTATTTTGTGAAATCCCCAACTTATCAACAGTATATAAAGTTATAAAGTGTACCAAAACTACTTCAGACAGGGCCTTTTTATTCTGTGCACCAAGGTGTTGGAATAGCCTTCCTCAAAACATCCGAGCAATACCAGACCTTTTGCAGTTTCGCAAAGCTTTGAAACACTACCTCTTCCTTTTATCTTATCCAGTAAACAATAAAGACATCTCAACCAACCCACAGACCTTCCACTCATACACATACAATACAGATACCACACAGACCACATACACACAAAACTGAAGCCATGATGATATTATGACTATGTTTATTAATTATATACCCTGTTATCCGAGTTATATTCTCCTGTTTTCTGTAAACACAAAGTACTGTTGAATTGTGTATCTCACTGTTTTTTGTGAACCGCGCTGATGCTTAATAGTGCGGTATATAAGAGTCTATAAATAAATAAATAAATAAATAATATATTGCTATTTGGCTACCAACACTTACACAGATAAGTTATTTAGAAAGCAGCTGAATTTTTCCCACTCTCCATACAATTCTATCCTCTACCCGTGTTATTGTTAAGTGCCGTTGAGTCGATGTCGACTCCTGGCGACCCTCTGGATAGTTGACCTAAATTTTGTTCGGTCTTCAGCCAAGTGGCTCATTGTTGATAGAGTGGTGTCCATAGCTGCTGTTAATTCTACTCAAATTCAAACACTTACATTTTGTCCATATCCAAAATGTAAGCACTGACCATACCTGCATTTAAAAAAAAAAACCCTTATGTGGCCAGCATCTATCTTATGGTGGCTGCATAATATTGGCCTGCTTGTTTCCTTTCAAGTGCTCATCTATATAACAGAACTGAAGTCAACAAATGGATGCTTCTTTAAAACCCCACAACTGGTGGCTCCACCTATCCCAGGTGACTGAGGAGCAGCCAAAAAAGAGCAGGCAACACTGCAAGCCAGCAAAATGCTCAAAGTAAGTTGATCCATTAATTGGAGCTCTATTTTCTATTTTACTGATCCATTTTTAAATAAACAGATGGTGATGAATTCATTTTTCATCCCCCTCAACTTCCTACTTGGGTTAGAATTACATGTTTTTATTAGCTAGGAAGTACTGTTGAGTTCTGAAAGTAGCAGTGCTGCCTATTTCCAAGGGAAAAAAGTCACATTTACTGCAGGGAGAAGGGCTGAACCCTGTGAGTAACTGCTTGGCAAAGTTTCCTAGAATAGTTTAGAAAAAAAATTAATCAAGAACCAAAAGTTGTTGTTTGTCCTTTTCTTTCTGTTGTCAGTTATCAACTGGGAGCCTTTTTAATAGCATGAATTTGGTGGTCCAAATCATGATAAAACAAAACAAAGAGGGAGATTGGAGGCCCAATGCATAGTTAAATCGAAACGAATTTCAACATTTTTCCTAGGAGACAGTTGTTTTAGGAAATAGTCCCCTGGAAGTGCTACTGCCATTTTACACAAAAAGGAATCTCCCAGGAGAAAAATATGAATCTTATCAAAGTAGAAGGCCCCACTGGGACTCCTAATTTATACAGCCACGCCTCTTATTCATCAGTAGAAAATAAAACTTTATGCAATTTAGGGGTATTATTTTATTCTGCACGTCTATCAGTGAATGCAATTTTTAAGTCAGTGGTTTCTAGCCTTTTTTGTATCATGGCACATCCAGCATTTGTTCACATCATCATAAGACACCAACACCTTCTCCCTCCCCCCAACTCATGGTATCAACCCCTTCCTTTGCCCTTAATCCCATGGAATCACAACCTTTCTATTCCTTCCACCATCTGGCATGACCACCATCTAGTCCCCTCCATCCCCCTGTCCTCCTCCTCCCCACCACCCAGCATCACTAACTACTCTTTCCTTCCTCACCTAGCATCATCATCATCTGTCCTGTCCTTTATTTCACCCCACCCCATCACCTGCCTCCCACCCCTTGGTGTCATCACTCCCCTTCCTGTACATTCCCCCTTCAACCCACTGGAATTGTCTTCCATCGGCAAGAGGAATTGGGTGAGCAACAATTACCTGATGCTGCCTCTGCCAGCTTTCCTCTGAAATTGGAAATGTGGGTCCCACACAGTTCTGACTTCAGGGGAAAGTCAGCAGAAGAGGCAGCAGCAGGAATAGTAAACATGTGCTGCTCACAGACTATCCTTGCGAACAGGAAGGATAGAACAGGGAAAAAGAGAAACATCTGCACTTTGCTTCCAGCAGCAACAGTTGTGGCTAGGTCCATCTTCTCCCTGCACCCTAAAAATTTTGCAGCACACCTAAGGTTCCTCCATGACACACTAGAACACTCTGATACATCACTAGGGAAACTGCTGAGTCATAAGCAGTGCCATTATTAAATATCTCCTCACCAATACTCTGATAACCACTGCACCATCTATTTAACAATATCAGTTACAGTAATAAAGCATAGTTACTCACCTGTAACAGGTGTTATCGAGGGACTGCAGGAGTCAGTGCTCACATATGTGTGATGTTGGCACTGACAGAGTCCCGCAGAAGAATCTAAGCAGCTTTCAAAGAAAGTCTTTGGGAGATGCCATCACGCATGCATGGTCCCCTTCCTGCCCAAGGGTGCCATATTACTCAATCAGATGACATAGCTAGAGCCGATAAAAGAAGATGGCAAAAATTGTACAGCAAATCCAAGGGGAGGAGGGAGGGTTGTGAGGACTGATTCCTGCTGTCCCTGAAAAACATCTGTTACAGATGAGTAACTTCACAATTCTCCAGGAACAAACAGGAAGTCAGTCCTCACATATGGGACTCCCTAATACAGGCTACAGAGAACCTGTAGAAAAAACATGGCCCAGCGAATCTGAGGAAAGATTCTGAGGATCCCAGTGTCCAAGGAGAACCATCGCTCCAGTAGCCTGAACAAGAAGGGTCAGAGGGCAGGAGTTGCCTAAAAAGATCACAGGAGTATGGCCTGGCCGAAGGCGCTGTCCCATCAGGACTCCATCTCCAGGCAGTAGAGAGCTGCACAGGTGTGAACTAAGGACCAGGTGGTGGCCCAGCAGATGTCTGTCACAGGGACAGAGTGTAGGCTTGCAACCGAGGTCGCCATAGCCCTGACATTGTGTGCCGTGACCTGGCACTCCAATAAAAGCCCAGCCTGATTGTGGGTGAAGGCGATGCAGTCCACCATCAAGATGAACAGTGCCCCCTTGGTAACAGCCTTCCCCAGGCGACGGGTTGTAGGAAACAAAAAGCTGCGAGGCTTTGTGGTGGTCCTGAGTACATTGCAGATAGGAGGACAGGGCCCTCTTACAGTCCAGAGTATGGAGAACGGACACCACCTTGTAGGCTTGGGGCCGTGGAAAGAAGGTGGGGAGCACCACCTCCTGGTTGAGGTGGAAAGTGGATACCACCCTTGGAAGGAATTTAGGGTGGGTGCGAAGCATGACCCTATTCTTGTAGAACCTGGTGTAAGGTGGCTCAGCCACCAAGGCTTGAAGCTCGCTGATTCTGCGGGCAGAGGTGAGCGCCACTAGGAAGATGACCTGCCAGGATAGATAACAGATGGCAGATAGCCAGAGGTTTAAAAGGCGGCTTGGTGAGCTGTGTCAGAACCATGCTGACACCCATTCTGCTGGGGGCGGGTGGATGGGAGGTTTAGAGAGCAGCAAACCCTGCATAATTTGGGTAATGAGGGGCTGCGTGTAGAGAGGTTTTCCCTCTACAAGTGATGGTGTGCCGAGAGTGTGCTCAGGTGCACCCTGACGGAAATGGACTTGAGTCCGGTCTGGGAAAGGTGGAGCAAGTACTGCAGCACTGTGTGCACCTAGCAAGGGAATGGGTCTACCCATTGCTCCAAACACCATACCGACAATCTGCACGACTTGAAGGTGTAGGTCCATCTCGTGGAGCTCTTATGAGAGGCCAGAAGGACTTCCTCCACCTCCCTTGGGAGGTTGAAGGGTGCTAAGGCAACCCGATAGGGACCCCAGGATGGGGTGAAGAAGCAGCCCTCCTCCTGGGTCAGTAGCCCCAGAGCATTTGCTAGAGGGACCAGGAGCTCCATTGAGAGGTGGAGCAATAGGGGGAACCAAGGCTGCCTGGGCCACCATGAAGCCATCAGGATCATGGAGGCCTTTTCCTGAAGGATTTTGAAGAGGGTCAGGGTGATTAGTGGTATGGGAGTAAAGGCATACAGAAGGTCTTCCGACCATGAGATGAGGAAGGCGTCTGCTGCTATACAGGACGGATGTGGTTGGGGACAGCAGAGGCGGGGCAGCTGAGCATTGGCTGAGCTGCAAAGAGGTCGAGACTTGGTGTTCCCCAGAGTCGGAACAGCCGTTGCGCTACTCTGGGGTCTAGATGCCATTCGTGTGGCTGAAGGACCCTGTTCAGCCTGTCTGCTAGGGCATTGTCTTGGCTCAGAAGGTATACTGCCATAAGGAGCAATCCCCGACCGATTGTGTAGGAACAGAGAGCTACTGCCTCCTGGCAGAGGCGCTGAGACCCTGTGCACTCCCTGCTTGTTCAGGTAGAACATCACGACCTGGTTAAACTGGCACTGACTGGTTCTGCAGGCAGTGACGGAAGGCTTTGATCGCCAGAAAAATGACCTTGAGCTGCAACAGGTTGATCTGCTGCTGGCACTCTGCTAGGGACCAGCTGCCCTGGATGCACAGTTCCTCACAGTGGGCACCCCAGCCCAGTAGGGACGCGTCTGTGGTGAGGATCTTCTCTGGGTTTGGGGGCTGGAAGGGCATGTCCTTCTGCAGGTGCTGTTCATCCTGTCACCAGTCGAGCGACTCAACTAGTTGACGGGACATTGAGATCCTGTCCCAGAGCCTGCCTGTGGCTTGTGTCCATTGTGAACGGAGGCACCACTGAGCTGTCTGAATGTGGAGGCAGGAGTTGGGGACCACATGGACTGTAGATGCCATGTGGCCTAGTAGGCAGAGCATGGACCATGCCTACACCGTGTGAAGGCGCTGCACCTCGGTGACCAGGGCCCTGAGGTGATCTGCCCTGTCCAAGGGGAGGAAGGCCCTGGTCTGGAGAATGTCTAGACGAGTACCTATGAACTCCAGATCCTGTGTTGGAGTGAAGTGAGATTTGAGGTGGTTTATCATGAACCCCCAAATGCTGCAGGACCTTGATGGTGTGGGTTGTGGCCTGTTGCACCTCGGTGGCCATGTCCCCTTTCATGAGCCAGTCATCCAGGTACGGGAAGATGAAGGCAGGCAGCCACCACTGCCAGGCATTTGGTGAAGACTCTTGGTGCAGAAGCTAGACCAAAGGGTAGTACCCTGTACTGGTAGTGGTCTCCCCAACCATGAAACTCAGGTACTGCCTGTGTCTGGGATGAATAAGGATGTGGGTATAAGCATCCTTTAGGTCCAGGGAGCATAGCCAATCTCCCTGCTGAAGGTTCAGGTTTGTGATAAGGAAGCTTATCATAGCTCAGGAAGGAGCTATAGTAAAGATGAAGTGACTCTGAACAAGCAACCTGTCAGTTCTGGTAGAAATAAGAAAACAGAATTTTTCTATAAAAGACTACCAGTCCCAGAATGCACCAGGTTTTCAACAGCCATTAGAGGAGCTGAAGTGGGGAAACGTGTGTTCAATCAGGAGGGCTATGAGGTAATTCCCAAGCACTCATCTCAAAGGGCAGGGCCTGATTCAGCACAGCTGCGCTGTGCTAGGGTAGAGCACTCATCTAAGCAGAATAAAGGCAGAGTTTATTCTACAGAGAATCATCCTCAGTTTCATCTGGGAGATCCTCATCATCTTGGAGATCCTCAGTATCTTGGACAGCTTCATCATCTGGAGGATCATCAGAAGCAGAAGCCAGTGCGGACGGACAGAGAGGGCAAGAAACCCTTTGGAAGAAAGAAGAGAAAAGCATTTGGGAGGTCTAAAGGAGTCCAGAGCAGTACGTATACTGGGAGACATTCAAAAGGCCAGCATACACCATTGGACTGGAGAAAACCAGAGGAGTGGTGCTGCAGGGCTAGGAATCTCCAGACGGTACCTGTGAGGGAGACGGCTGCACTTAGAAGGGACCCTAGGACCCATGCCAGAAGGTATGTGAAGAGAGATCCAGTGTCCAGGGATCTGGATTGGAAGGCTGGACATAAGAACTGGACTACATACTGGCCAGGCTATTTAGAGAGGAACTCTAACAGCAATGGAAGCTCAGGTATGAACACTGATCTATGCCCTAGCTATACCCTTGAAAGACAGAGGGGAAACAAGTATTCTCCTGAGAGTGCTCCATTGAGAAATTCCTCTGTGCCAATCCATGATATTGAACCCATGATTGTTGAAGAAGGGGGAGCGGTGGTAGATACAGGCTGTGAATACATGGATTGCTCTCTGTCTAAACTCCTTTGGTAATTTTCTGTTACAAAGTACAACAACCATCACAAAGAAATACAAACTTGTTCTTTAATCTACTCAGAGAAGCTCCTGAGTAGGATTTTGAGCCACGCAATAGAAAGCAAGCCAGCTAAGGGGTTTCAGCTGGGTAACTGCTAGCAATTGAGCCTTACCTAATTGCTTGTGAGCTCTGAGGGAATCACTTCTGAGTCTATGTGTGAAGATATAAGAAGTTAACCTGAAAAGAACAGTTTTTTCCCTTCTTTGTGGGTTTTGTTTGTTGATTAAAGTACTGCTAAGAAAATATTAGCTAGAGCCTACAGAAAAGACCAGTTTGTTACCAACCAGGTCTTTATTCTTTTGCTTTGATTGCCTGACAAGTTCAGCTGTTGTTTTCCTGATTTTGTTTTTCTAAGTTTAACAATGAAAGCAAGTATCCTGTTTTATGTGCTACCAAGCATATCTGTGTTGGGAGAAATAACCCCATAAATAAATATCTTATTGGCTTTACACTCAAGCACAACTAATTATTGTGAGCGGCTGTGTCTGGTGTGAATGGACTGCATTTCCCACAATCCCTTGCAAATCATATTGATATATGCCTTTGCCAAGACTGTGAACATTCTCACCCAGGCACCCGTCTGACAGGTTTCACAAATCCAGAATGGGTCTTAGACTTCCTGTTCTTTTTGGGACCAGAGAGTACCTGGAGTAGAACCCTTTCCCTCTTAGGTAGTGGGATACTGGCTCCACACCCCTGTCCCTGAGAAGGACTGCGAGTTCCTGCAGTAGCAGGGCCTGGTGCAGGGTAGTCCAAGGGGGCTCTCCTGAAAAGAAAGGGGGAGGCGTCTGGTCCAGATGATGGATGTGGCCTTCTCTGACGGAATGCCAAGGTGTCGGTGATGATGGCAGACCACTGATGGGCAAAATGAATCAGATGTCCCACTGTTGGCAGCTGCTCCCTCCCCCCCATGGGTGGAGAGGCTATGCTCAGGGAGTCAAAACCCTGACCCAGCATGGGCATGAGCTGGTGTTTGGGGCTTTGAGGCATTAGGCTTGCATTAGCCCTGGCCCACTCTTTTGCCCTGGTGACCCTGCTGCAGGGTTTGGGGGGCCTGGTATTGGGGATAGTCTCAGTAGGGCTGGTCTTTCCTGAGGAAGGGAGGCCTTTTCCCCAGCATTTTTTTCTTGGGAAGAGTGGAGGTCTTCCTGTAGAGCCGAGTCCTGGCAATGAATCCGGTCTTGATCTCCATCGCCTTATCCTCCATCAGTTTGCTGAAGAGGTTTTCACCGAGGCAGTGATGTCTAGGAGTTTTTCCTGTACCCATTGCTCAAGGTCCAATGCCTGGAGCCAGGACTGGCTTTGGGCACCAATGTCTGTGGTGGTCATCCTCACATTAGACTCAAAGCCGTCATAGGCAGCTCGAGACATGTACTTCGAGCACCCCCCAATGCAATTTGTGAGGGTTTGGAATTACTGGAGGTGATCTCCACTGAGACCCACCGAGAAACCTGTGAGTTCTTTTGTTAGGTCTCAGAGATACATGCCGATATACGGCTGATATGCTTGTATTTGGCAACGCAGCATCGAGCCCTGGTAGCATTTGCATCCAAGGGCATCGAGGGCGCTGAACTCCCTGCCCGGGGGCATGAAAGAGTGAGTCTTTGGGCTTTTCTGCTGGTGTATGGTTGACTTCACCACCATAGAGATGTGAGGAAGTTGTGCCTTCTGGAAGCTGGCGCCCCACTGGATCCGGTACATGGTGTCCAGGCATCGGCTAACTATCGGCACTATTGCCGGTGTCTCCCACATTTGAAGGAGTCGTCATATGAGTATGGTGGGGATGGGGACCATCAGGGCCTCCTTAGGTGGAGCCTCATACTGGAAGATTGCGAGTTCCTCCATGCGAGGGTCCTCCTCTGACTCCGTCGTGAGAGACAAAGCCTTCACCATATCCCTGACAAGCTTGAGGAACAAGGTGTCTTTGGAAGGGGACTGGCATCTCGACGACAAGGGGAGATCACAGTGTTTACGCATCTCTGGGGAAATCTCGTCCTCGGACTCCCAGTCCCAGTAGTCCGTAGAGAATTTGAGGCCCGACGGCTCCTGAAGTGTCGGGCTCGGATTGGGTCTTCGTTGACCCACGGTTGTTGCTTGGCCGGAGCCACAAGCAGTTACCAGAGAGGACCTTGCTCCCGAGGACTGAAAGCAGGATTGAGACCCTTGCCGAAGATTGGCTCAAGGCCCAGGACACTCAAGGATTGTATCAGCAGCCTAGGGTGTTCTTGATATTGAGGTCCCTGCGGTCTCTACGCAAACACCGGCAGAGCCAGGCATTGACGCTTGCTGTGAGGCAAGGAAGGCAGTGATACTGCGTTCCAACAGCATCATCCTGGCTTCCCACTCAGGATTGCAGCCTTCATGATGCGGACACTGGGATGATTGGGTCTGGCATCGGTGAAAAGAAGGAGTCTTCAAGGGGACAGAATATAGAAAGACTAGGGGACATGCAATGAAGCTACAGGGTAAACTATTTAAGACTAATAAAAGAAAATATTTTTTCACTCAACGTGTAATCAAACTCTGGAATTTGTTACCGGAGGATGTAGTAAAGGCTGTTAGTGTAGCTGGGTTTAAAAAAGGTTTGGACAAGTTCCTGGAGGAAAGGTCCATAAACCATTATTAAGAAGGGACCCAGGATATCAATGCTTGACCTAGTACAAGCATTGCAGAACCTGTGTCTTTTGGGGAAACTGCTATGTACGTATGACCTAGATTGGCCACTGTTGGAAACAGGATACTGGGCTTGATGGACCTTGGTCTGACCCAGTATGGCATATCTTATGTTCTTAAGACAGGCCTTGGGGGTCCATGATCTGTCACCGGAAGTTTCAGCATTTGTTCTGGGCACCTTTGCCGGCCGCTCCAACTCCTCGGATACCCTTGGGAACTGTGGGACCTTACACGGGACTTTCTTCTTCTTGCGCTCCTGCTCGGGAGAACCCTTGTTGGAGTGTCCGCAGATCTGGTCAGGCACCACAGGGTCTTTACGTGACTCCGAGGTTCGGTGCAGGGACAGAGTGTGAGGTTACCGGGGACACCGAGGCTGGATATGATCTGCAGAAGATGTCATCTTGTTTCTGCCGATGGCTTTGGATGGCCTTAGCAGACATCTTTTTGCACAGGGTGTGGACATCTGGGTCAATAATAACCTCCTATATAATCCTCCATGTACATAGCCCTTTAAGCCTCCATGTAAATAGTTCTTAAGCCTCCGCAAGGAGTAAGTTTCTTGTTAATCATTTACACTGTGATCCTTATTGTTACAATGTATTCAGTTGAAATATACTGTCTGTTATGTTCCTTGTAAACCATCTTGAATTGTAGAAAGTCGGTATATAAAACCTGCTAAATAAATAAATGGTTGGCACCTAGACACCGGAGGTAGCAGTCACATGTATCGGTTAGGGACATGTTCTTTGCGCAATGATCACACTTTTAAACCCACTGGCCATTGGGGCAAAAAGGACCCCTGCGAGGTTGAAGACCCTCTATGTGGCCAGTGGTTAGAAAATGCGCGAAACTGCATTGGAGAAAACCCCCCTAAAAACGGTTCCAAGATTCGATGCCAAGGTGATGGGCTCAGATGCGGGAAAGGGACCGGTGCTAACCGGAGAAGGAAAATGCACTTAATGCATGAGAAAATCAACTGTTTTCCAGGGGAAGAAGATGGGCGTCTGTAGTGCTCCGTCAAAAACAGGAAACTGAGTAAGATGGCACCCTTGGGCATGGTGGCATCTCCCAAAAGCTTTCTTTGAAAGCTGGGGAGATGCTTCCACAGGGCTTCATCGGCACCGACATCACCCATATATGAGGACTGACTTCCTGCTTGTTCCTCGAGAAAATTAAGAATACAATTTTAATAAAGCTTATTTTATTGAATACAGCAGATGCAGAAAATCAATTAAATGATTATGGGACCTAAAACAATTAAGAAATAATTTTATAAGAGGGTGTGTCGTTTTAGGCACAAAGTATGCGCATAGAAGGGCATACCTCTTATAAAAGCTAATGGAGGCAGTGTGCAGAAGCTCCTCATCACCACTAGAGCCTGCCAATCAGCAGCCCTTTACAACAGCTCAAAACCGCTGCTTCTGAGGCGTCCACAAGATCAGGGAGAGCAGCAGCTGCCATCGGAGGGAGTGTGCAGGTACGCCTTGTCACCACCAGAGCCTGCCAATCAGCAGCCCTTTACAACAACTCAAAACCGCTGCTTCTGAGGCGCGCTTGCGCCTGAGGGCCTCGCCAGAGGGCCCTTTGGCGTAGCCCTTAGGCGTGAACCCGTGGCGTTTGATTAAAATCCTACATTACAGCCTTGGGCTTAACTGCTGGTATATCATGGTTGTAACCTGCTATTTCCTTCCCTCTTGTCTCTTCTATTCCTTTAACTATTACTGTATCTCTTATTCTGTCCTATCTTATAAATGGTGTTCTTTTCATATTTTCTGTATCATTTATATAGTATTGTAAACCGCTCTGATGCTTCGGCCTGGGCGGTATATCAAATGTAACATTAAACATTAAACAGGGTAAAAGTACACATGGTGATTTGATGGTGCGTACTTTGCGGGTGAGCATGTGCATGGGTGGCGTTTGGACAGAGTATGGGCAGAGTGGACCAGTATGCATGTAGATTAATAAAATACTATAATTTACATGCATACTTGAAAATATAAGCATGGACATTTACACCAGCTTTAGGGCCGATGTAAATGTCTGTGCCTAATTAAGTAGTAAACAAACAAGAGCTACCATGTAACCTAGAATACCCCCTGGAGCTAAAACTCTTAATCTCTCTCTTTTAGGATACAAAACACAGTATATCCAAACCACATTTAAATGCTCACATGTGGTTAAGGAGCCTCAAAGGAGAATGGCATGGCTCATGCATGCACTGCGTCTTTCGACTGTGCTGTAGTTACGCACATGCCTCCTAAGCCATTCACTGGCTGCGGCCTATGTTTTTACAATTTTTAATTGCAATTAAAAGAACTGAAAAACACTTAGCTTTCAGCTTAGAAAACCACTTCGAGCAGTCAAAAGGACAAGAATGGGAGGCGTAGATGTCGATTCGAGTTTTGCCCACTAAAATTCTTGGGCTGCTTCAGGACTTCTCAGATCCACTCCCATAACTGAAATCTCTAACTCCTCTTGGATGAAAAACAATCTCACTAATGTCCTTTTGACTGCTCAAAGTGGTTTTCTATGCTGAAAGCTAAGTGTTTTTCAGTTCTTTTAATTGCAAATAAAAATTGTAAAAACATAGGCCGGAGCCAGTGAAAGATATACAGGGGGGAAGGAGGCATATGCACAACTTCTGCACGGTCAAAAGACACGGTGCACGAGCCATGCCATTCCCCTTTGACTTAGGCTCATTAACCACATGTGAGCATTCAAATGTGGTTTGGATATAGTGTGTTTTGTATCGTAAAAGTGAAACATTATGAGTATTAGCTTCCAGGGGTATTCTAGGTCAGTGTTTTTCAACCTTTTTTGTGCAAAGGCACACTTTTTTCATGAAAAAAATCACGAGGCACACCACCATTAGAAAATGTTTAAAAAAATTTACCTCTGTGCCTATATTGACTATATATAAAGTAATTCTCTTGAATAGGAATCAAACACAAAAAAATTATTTTATAATTACTTACTCAGTGCGAAACCTGGGCCTGTTTGGCTGAACACAAAGCTGATATTCTGGCAGGAATCAAAGAAAGACACACACGTAGCTCTTCGTCAACAGCTCTCAGTCTCTCTCTGTCTTTAGTTTTTATAGCAATCAGGCTTGAAAAGCTCATCTCACACAGATATGTAGTGGAAAATGGGAGCAATGTCAAAATAGCTTTGTTTGCCAGAACGGGGAACTCCTTGGCAGTATCCAACCAAAAACTGTCCAAAGGTAGATCAGCAAATCTTAGCTTGAAACCACGATTTTGTCTCAGTTCAGTTAGTTCCTCCTGCTCCTGTAAAGTCATGTCCTTTCCACCAACTGATGCTGAGCTATAAGGGTCCCTAACCCAGTCAAGGCATTCAGTGGAGACTGAAGAGAAATAACATGACAACTTCTCCTCGAGAGTTTTTAAATGTTTAACTATTATCTCACCCAGTGCAGCAGTGTGAACACCTTGCCATTGCTTGGTGAGTGTGAACATTTCAAGATTGCCACTTTCCACGTGTTGATTCCAGAGTTGCACCTTTGAACGGAATCCATTTATTTTATCTGTACTTGTAAGCATATTTTCATTTCGGCCTTGCATTCGTGTGTTCAGCTCATTCAGATGATGAAAAATATCTGCCAGGTATGCCAGCCTTGCACACCACTCATCACTTGTAAGCAGTTTTTCGTAATCTGACCTCTCATTTGTCAGAAACACTTTAAGTTCCTCCCGCAGCTCATACACACGAACCAAGACCTTGCCACGCGACAACCACCGGACCTCCGTATGAAACAGCAAGGTTTTATGCTTCGCTCCCATCTCCTCACACAAAGCTGCAAACATGCGACTTTTCACGGGTCGTGACTTTACAAAGTTTACCATGCGCACAACATCATCCAACACAGGAACTAGGTCTGCTGGTAAAGTCTTGGCTACGAGGGCCTCACGGTGTAAAATCAATGCGTAACAATCACATCTGGATTTCTTTCCTTCACTCTGCTTACAAAGCCTTTGGTGCGCCCGACCATGGCTGCAGCTCCATCGGTGCAGACACTTGTGCAGTTTTCCCACTTAAGTCCTCCTTGTTCAAGGTATTCTGATGTGACCCGAAAAATTTCTTCTCCTGTTGTTTTTTCTGGCAATGCCTTGCAAAAAAAGAAGTTTTCTCTAATTGCATCACCATCCACAGAACGCACATTGGCCAAGAGTTGAGCATGTCCACTGATATCAGTAGACTCGTCAAGTTACAATGCAAATTTCTCACTGATAAGGATCTTTTCCAAAACCACACTTTCTATGTCTGCAGACATGTCATTAATACGTCTGGAAATTGTGTTGTCTGAGAGAGGGACTTTGTCTATTTCCTTAGCTGCTTCAGGTCCGAGCATCTCCTCTACAATAGCTTTGCAGGCGGGAAGTATTAATGTCTCTGCCACAGTGTGCGACTTTTTTGACTTGGCTATAAGTTCAGCAACTTGATAGCTAGCTTTAAGAGCTCTTTCATTTACCTTTGTGGTTTTTCTCATGAAAGTTGCCTGTTTCTCCGTGTTTTCACGCAGGCGAACAAAAAAGTCCGCATTCTTGTTTTGAAGCGAAGGGTGTTTCGTTTGGAGATGGCGTTTAAGTTTACTTGGGACCATAGCACTGTTAGATAGCTTTTCACCACACACCACACACAGTGGAGTTGGTTTCTTTGCATCTCCGGTGAAAGTAAATCCAAATGAAATATAGCTTTCGCTATATTGCCTTGTGCCAGAGAATTTCCTTGAGCTAACCATCTTTGCTTTCTTTTGATCCCCACTCATACTTGGGCTCTTATCTGGCTCCGAATTTTGTTCAGAATCCAGTTCTTTCCTTTTCAAAAATTTGTCCATCACTGCAGTATCTATTCCTGTCTCACTGTCACCCAGTACTTACTGCGCTTGTCTCCTCCAGATAGCCGCTGTCCGTCACACTCAGCACTCCATCCAGATCCATCAGTCAGCGCTCTTCTGCTCCTGTCTCCTCCAGATCCATCACTCAGCGCTCTTCTGTGCTGCGTCCGCGATAATCCTCCAGAGTCCAGATCCTTCGGTGCTCTTCTGCGCATCGGCGATCTACTGCGATGTCTTCTCCTGTCAGTGTAACAGTGACACCGGAGCTATTTATAGTCCGTAACATGCGCTTCGGCTCACAAATAGACCAATCATTAGAATCTAATGATTGGTCTATTTGTGAGCCGAGGCCACATGTTACGGATGAAATTGGAATTTTTCCCACGGCACACCAGACAATATCTCACGGCACACTAGTGTGCCGCGGCACAGTGGTTGAAAAACGCTGTTCTAGGTTACATGGTAGCTCATTTGTTTACTGCTTGAATTGTGTGTGAGTTACAAAAGGGTTTTTAATGTGCCTTAATTAAGGCATGATTTCTGCTACTTAAGCTGGTATTTTATAAAGAAAAATAATGCTTACTTTAAAAAAATAGCACCTAAATAGGTGCCGCCTCATAAAATTACTCTCCGCATATATATGTTATAAATAATAATTTTCCTTCTTTCATTTCACAAAGTACATCCAAACTGTGTCATATATTTACAAATAAAATCCTTTATACTTACTTTCATTTTCCTGTGTAAGCACCAGGAGCTTGCTTTGTAGTCTCTAAAAATAATAAAAATTAAAAAAAATCAATGAACATCACAATCTGTAGGCTGAAGAAAGAGCTGCACTCGCCTAAGATAATTTTATAACAGATTGCTAAGGCAGGGAACGCATATAGGCACATATGTTGTACCTATTTTATAAAGGTTAAAATCCCCTTTAAAGACAGATATCCAAACGCCAGGTGTCTTAAAAATACCCCAATCCAACCTAGCCACCATTCCTTATACATTTCTTTTGAGGACATCAAAAAAGTTTGCGAGAGCAGATTAACAAGTTCACGTTCTCACTGCTTTCATCACAGGTCCAATATTTATCTATTTCTCAGCATCTGCGGTCATATTATTATTCACACATTTTAAATACATCAAACACATCTTAATGCTTGCTTTATCATATCATCCAACAAGCTAGTAACATATGCACCTACAAAGGATCAGTGCAAGAAGATGAGGCGCCCTAGGTGAACCTCATCCCTTGGGTCCTCCCTCCATTTCTCTGGACCTCATTGCCACTGCTGTCACCCCTCTCCAGGACCTGCAGAGATGGCAATAGCCTCAAACAACCCCACGGTGCTTACCGTGAAACTTCAGCCCCATGAGGTTGTTTGCTTCTGCCCCCGCCCATGCCCGATGACAACTTCCTTTTTGTATAGGGACGGGTGCCTACATCAGTATAGGCTATAAGGCACAATAACATACCACCATTATCCATTCCTAATCTTTATTTTAAAGAATTAATCATTTTGTCCTTAAATAACAGAATTAATAAAAAATAGGAGTAACTTCTTTTCACTTCTGGTGCCTAGGGATACATGTCTGAGGCTGTTGAGCACATCTCTCATATGGGCACTCATTCTTTCTGCAGCTATTATTATTTTTGGGTAGCGGTCTATCCAGTACAATAATAATACTGTTTAAGATTGATGCATTAAGGTCGGAAGCCACATGAAAATTACACATTCCATCACCTACTGTCATAACAGCCTGTAAAGCCAGGTGTGAGGAAATGGAGAACAAGTTGCAATTATCCAATTACAAGGGGAAATAATGGAGTCAAAAGAAACTAAAGATAGAACTGAAATTGAAACCCAGGAGGATCCAGCTCCTAGTACTGTACTTCTCTTTCTTAGAAGAGACATAAGAGCTAGTTTCTATAACATTAGCACGCCCTAATTTGTTAACTCACATTATTTTAGTGCAGATTCTACGTTATTCAATGGACCTAGTTACTAGTAATGCTTACTAACGTTAGCGCAACTCAGCATCTAGCCACCCAAATGATGTGATACAGAAAGAAATACTTTTTATGACCGAAGGAAATCTCCTGCAAGACTCTGAAGATGGTTTGGGTTAAAATACTGACCATTTTTCATCAGTGTTTTTCATTTATAACAGCATAAAATTGTAAAACACCACAACATTTACATATTTTTAACATTTAATAAATGTCAGGACCTGTAGTGTGATTTAATTATCCATGTCATAGTACAGAGCTCTGGTGATCTGTGATAGAAGTAAAGCCTGATAATATAACGGTGAGAAAACTGTTTTGAAGACAAGGATAGTTATCAGGGACCACTGAAACATTAGTGAAGTCTTCTTATAATACTTACCGTGCCCTTATGATGACTATGAAAGTTCACCTTCAAACCAAGAGAGAGGTCAAACATACCCTAGAGACTATATCTTTTACCACATTGTCACAGCTGCTCTTTGGAGTACAACTGTTACAGTGAAAAGAACATTAAGTGTCAGAAGCCATAAGAGGATCGAGAACCCATTTGGTGGCAAACATGGCACATTCTGAGCCTTAATGGTTAGCAGAGGGGTACTTGCACAATTCAAATGTTTGAACTGTTCCATTTTCTTTCAAAATACAAATGGCTATTTACTTATCATGCACTGGGAAGCCTTGCAAAGGTCAATAACTTGAAACATACAGTCCGATATTCAAAACACACCTATCTGTTTCTACATGGTTTTAGTGTTTCATCTGTGTATTTTCAGCAGCATTCTCTGGATAGTGCCACTGAAAATTTTTACAGACTACCCTGGCACTATAGAGATAGTCTAGGGCAGAGAGTGGGTGTTTTGCCTAACTCTCCAGATAGTCGGTGTTATTCTGCTTCTATCCATATAGCTATGCAAATTAATTTAGGACAAAAAAGGCTGTTCTAACTTAAATTGCATAGCTATAGAGATAGTGGCTGAATATTGCTTATATGCTTAGAGCCACTTGTAGTCACCACTGTTCATGTATATTCAGTGCTACTTGCTATCCAAACAGCAGTAATGAAAATACATACAATATTAAACCCAGTGACTGGTGTTTAAAGGAAAACACACTCACACTAAATGCAGCATTTGAATGTTGACCCCATGATATTATGTCATTTGTAATATAAGGAGAATATTGATTAAGTAATCTGAACGTCCCTATGCCCCAGGAGCAGTCACATCTGAAAGGATGTCACAAATCGCATGTCATGTGCTAGTAGCTAATTGATTTACACAGTAATGATGATGCTACTTGTGATATTATGAACTGACTGGATTCAGTGAAACGCTCTGCCATACAGAGCTGAAGTTATTTTTCTAATTCTTTAGCTGTATACAAGAAACAATGGATCCGATATTCAAAGACATTTACATGTGGTTTGCAAACGCACAAAACACGTGAACGCCGCTAAGTGGGATATTCAGCGGCGCTAACACGGTTAGTTCTGCTGAATAGCCATGAGTACCGCCGCTACATGCCCTGATGCTAACCAGAGATAGCATCGGGGCAACATTGGGAATAACTGGTCAGCAGCGATAAATCAAAACCTCCCACAGTTGTAATCGTTCAATACCAAAAACAACCATAAGTCAATAGCCCCTATACACCTTTCTCTTCAATTTATTTCTATTTATAATGCTAGTATCTTAGAACCTCTTCTATTTTTTTATTGTAAATATATAGAAATCAATTTTTTATGAAAGTGGGCCTCTGAGTTTCAATTCATGGATAAATTTTCCATAATACACAGGTCTGCAGAAAACATTTTTTCGAGAGCTGTTTTGGTTATTCCACGTAATCTTTATGTTTTTTGGTGTGCTGAATCCAAAAATGACCTCCATTTTGTCATAGGACATCACGTTTCCTGACAATTTAGGTAAATATGTTAAATAAGGCAATACCTCAAAATAAATGGAAATAGACTTATAAAATTAAAGTTTTATTACAATATTTTCATGAAAATCCTTTTTGAACTGAAATGAGCTCACCTACACACACTAAACTTGATTCTTCTTCCTTGTGAGGCTCCTCTTGGTGCATTTACGCTTGTGAGTAGCAGCTGGAATGTCTCTCTGAAGCATCCAACAGTAGTCTGCCATCATTGTAATGCTCCATTTTCCCTGGTATCTCCTTTCCATCTCTTTAATGTCTTGGTGGAATTGTTCACCTTGTTCCTCACAGCTCCCAAGGAAAGTAGTCAAGGTGGGACTGGAAGAAATGCACTTTCAAACTCATCAGGTAACCTAAAGCTTGAAATGCTTTCAGTATTCGTCAGACAATCTTTTTGTAGTGAGGATCTGTTATTGCCTAAAAATTTCTGTACGACTTCTTTAAATGCAATCCACCCTTCTTTTTGAGGATCCGTCATGGTATTGACAAACTGTTGATCAACTATAAGCCTTCTAATGTCTGGTCCGACGAACACACCTTCCTTCAATTTTGCCTCCGACAGGCCTGGAAACTTGGTGACCAAGTATTTGAAGCATTCTCCATCTCTTGGAAGTGATTTTACGAATTGCTTCATCAATCCCAGTTTTATGTGGAGAGGTGGTAGAAGAACTTTATGGGAAGGTACCAAAGTTTCTCGGAGGACATTTTTTTCACCGACTGTTAGCACCCTCAGCTGCCAACTCTTCTTGGTCCAGTGATTTTGTCGGTCTCGACTGTCCCATAGACACAGAAAACAAGGATATTTGGTATACCCAGCTTGTTGCCCGAGCAGCATGCACAAGACCTTCAAGTCCCCACACACTTGCCAACCATGGTCTTCATATTTAAGTTTACAAAGAACAAGTTCTCATAGGTTTCCTTCAAGTGTACGGAATGACCTACAGGTATGGAAGCGTAAAAACCGTTGTGGAGTAAAACTGCTTTGAGACTTCTTTTTGAAGAATCTATAAAAAGACGCTGTTGCTCTGAATCATATTGGATTTTAAATTGATCCATCAGACCTTCGACATCGATGCAATAAATCAACTTGTCTTCCTGGGCGAAGTAAGGAATGAACTCCTTTTCACGATGTCTGAACCATGAAGATGACACTCCTGGCAACAATAAATTCCAGCTTTTCAGCCTTGATCCGAGTAACTCAGCGGCATCTTTGGGAAGATTGAAGTCTCTTACCAAATCATTCATTGCCTCCTGAGAAAACAATTTTGGTCTTGTATCATCTTCAAAGTCAGAACTTGATTCGTCATCTGGTTCAGGTATGACTTCACCTTCATCGGAGCTAGGTATCTCTTCCAAGGTAGCAGGGGGCTTGGGTACTGGTATATCTGAGCCATGGGGGATGGGATGAATTGCCGAGTGAAGATTGGGGTATGAAATGGAATGCTTCCATTTGGAATTAAACCCTTTCACATTGCATGAACAAAAGTAACAGTCGTCACTATGGTTCTTTTGCTCTCGCCATACCATAGGAATCCCATAACGGAAAGATTTTTTCTTACCCTTGAACCAGTTTCGGAGGTCCTCAACACACCGTTTGCATACTTTATGAGGCGCCCAGACTTTATCTTGATCTCCAATTTTTAGTCCGAAGTATGCAAAGTATACTTTTTTCACAAAGTCTGTAATATTCTGCTGTTGCTTCAACACTGTATATTCACCACAGATGAAACAGAAACTGTCTGGCGAATTAATACACTTTCATGGAGCCATAACATAACGGTTGAAGAATGACGAGCTAACACAAATTGCGATGAAAAAGTGTGAACAGCCTAGAACCAAGAACCTGATGATGATTCGTGCACAAGTGTGGCATGCAGGAGAGAGCAGCTCTGTGTCTGTACATGAGACATCACAGTGCTGGCCATGCCCCCCTGCACTGACCGGAGCTGCTGCTATCTGCCCTGTGTCTCCCTCCCACTGGATTCTTCAGGAAAGATTAACCCCTTCTATCATTAGAAGCACGGACTTAAAACTTGCATAGCTTATGTATATATTGCCGACCATCAGATTTACAGTGCTATATTTTTTTTTACATAACTTGGACAACCCCTTTAAGGTTTTTTTGGCATTTTATATCTTAAATGCACTTATTTGAATTAATTAATAGTAATTTGAATTAATTAATAGTAATTTGAAAACATTTGATAAATTTGAAGACAATTTTGCATGTTGTGGCAAATCATGACATCTAGGAGTTTTTTCAATATTTTATTTGTTTTCAGCACACCAAAATACATGGAAATTAGATAAAAATAATCAAACAGCTATTTAATCGCAGACCTGTGTTATATATGAATATTTATCACTAGTCCAAGTCACAAGCTTAACGCTCAAAAATTTTAAAAGTCACTTATCTGAATATTGCAGGTATCTCATAAATAGCTTATCAGCCATGCAGTTTCCTTATTTTTATTTATGGAGATTTAAAAGGTTACATGTGTTTTATTCTTCTTAAATATGCCATTTTATTTGCTTATATATATTTTATACGTCTTTTATATTTCAATGTGTACCTCATGACCAAAAGAGCCTCATCATTTGTTAATTGGCTTTATTTCTGTTTTGTCTTTATTTTTTTAAATTTATTCTTATAATTATACAAACAAGTAAATAAGGACAACAAAAAGGTTAAGGCCTACTTAAAGACCTTGTCACAAAATGTAGAAGTATAAATGCAAACATCAAGCCCATACCACGAAGGACTATTCTTACCAAATACAAAACTGAAGAAGAAAAAAAAGGAAACAGTTATCAGGTAGTAACATTAAAATATAATAATAGTATCCAGTTAAACTAAACTGCTTATAAGAAAATCATAAAAAGAAATAAAGAAGTCATCCATTCTTTCCTGCTAGGAAGTTCTTGAGATGTGCAAGATCAAAAACGGTATAATGTGTTGCCTGGTATACCACTAGACATTTACAGGGAAACTTAAGAAAAAAAAAGGGTAGCTCCTAGGGCCACCACCCTGGATTTCAATCCCATGAAAACTTTCCTTCTAAATGGAGTTACTTTAGAAGCATAAGGGAAAACATTAACTGATTGAAGGAAACATTTTTCTTTTGAAAATACATTTTCAAACTTGTACTTTTATCTAACAAAACAAAGTAGCCCTAGTAGGGATTTCATCAATAGAATACTCCAAAAAGGCAGATAGATCAAGACTGTCTACTGTGGAGAGTTGATCCATACCATCTGCCTCTTTAGTCCCCATGGGAATATAATACAAAATTTGTATGCTGAACTGACTCTAAGTCAGTAAACCATAGTAACTTCTTCAAGTATTTCTGAAATAAATGCAATGGTGACAAAAATCTAGTAAAAGGAAAATTCAAGAAACAAAGATTAAAAACCCAAGAGAATTTTCCATTGATTCTAGCTGCCTAAGAATAGCTAGGGAATCTTTAACAGAAGAAACAGAAACAGCTTGTAAAGTGGAAATCTGTGTCTCCACTTTAGCACTTGTAGCCCAATATTTTAACTTTAAATCATGCTCAGCCATTTTGGCAACTGCCTCAACCGAAAATGTAGAAATTTGCTCAAAAGAGCTTCTAAAAGCCAGTTCAGTACATGAAACAATTTACCAAATGTCTTTAGAAGATACTTCTTTCTGGGGCAACTGAATAGGTCTTGGAAGTGGAATCAATAGCCCCTCTGTATCTGCTTGCACAATGTGTGTGTGTGTGGGGGGGGTCACCATTACAAGAGGGAAAGTAACGGCAGGCAAGCCACCTTCAATAGGAGAGCTGTCTGCAGTTCCCGGAGTCACTAAGCAGCTAGGTGGGGGTCACATCACCCCTAGCAGGTGAAGTCATTAGTTAAGAGTTCACACTCTCCAAACGCTCAGAATGGATCGGGACAATAGTTACCTTAATGTGCTGAACGATGGAGCCCAAAATTTTCACTGACTTCTGAGTCTTCGTTGGACCACACATTTTCCTTTTCGGCCCCATATACTGAAGATGGAGTCAATACTTGTGCTCCCCGATGCTCTGATGGGGCTCCAAAGGGGCATATCCGGTCCCTTAGGACACACCCCTTTGGATCACATCCACGAGAATATAGGCCCCAATCCCCAAAGTCACCAGGTGGCCTCACCAGTGCTGGGTGCAATGTTCCACCAAGAATCAGGGGAACCTATTTAAGACTAATAAGAGAAAATATTTTTTTCACTCAACGTGTAATCAAACTCTGGAATTCATTACCGGAGGATGTAATAAAAGCTGTCAGTGTAGCCGGGTTTAAAAAAAGGTCTGTAGGAAAGGTACATAAACCATTATTAAAGGCAACTCAGGATATCCACTGCTTGCCGCAGTACAAGCATTGTGGAACTTGTCTCTTTTAGGGAAACTGCCAGGTACTTGTGACCTAGATTGGCCACTGATGGAAACAGGATACCGGGCTTGATGGACCTTGGTCTGACCAAGTATGGCATATCTTATGTTCTTAGGTAGGCAAACTGCAGTCCTCTTGTGTTTAACAGATTGATTGCAGAATACTCCCTAATAAGGCAACTGCTGACTGAAACGTGTTTTTTTTTAAAAAAGAGTATTTACAAATAAAAAGAAATATTTTCAGTTTTATGTTGTTTTAATTAAGCACATTGGTTGGTGCAGAGCAAAACCTCCACTCTTTGCTGTGCTGTTTATTACCCTGTCGTGTGTGACTTTGCTTTCTTTGGGTTACAATTTCATGTACAGTGCCATGCAAAAGTATTCATCCCCTCTGTGTTTGTCCTATTTCGTCGCAATACAGACAGGAATTAAAATGGAGTTTTGGGGGTTAGCACCATGTGATTTACACAACATGCCTACGACTTTGAAGGTGCAAAATATCCTCTATTGTGACACAAACAATAATTAAGACAAAAAAAACCCTGAAAGCAGGAGTGTGCATATGTATTCACCCTCCAAGGTCAATACATTGTAGAGCCACCTTTTGCTGCAATAACAGTTGCAAATCTCTTGGAGTATGTCTCTATTAACTTAGCATATCTAGGATGGGATTTTCACACATTCCTTAAGGCAAAACTGATCCGACTCCTTCAAGCAACTGCATTGGTGTACAGCAATCTTCAAGTAATGCAACAAACTCTCAATTGGATTGAGGTCTGGGCTTTGACTAGGCCATACCAAAACATTTAAATGTTTCCCTTTAAACCAGCTTTAGCAGTATGTTTAGGATCATTGTCACTGCCAATGAAAAAATCCTCACTGCATGATGCTGCTGCCACCACCATGTTTCACTGTGAGAATGGTGTTCTCAGAGTGATGGGAAGTGTTGGGTTTGCACCACACATGGTGTTTCCCATGATTTTCGTCTCATCTGACCAGAGAACCTTCTTCCATGTGTTTGGGGGTCTGCCACATGCTGTTGTGCAAGCTCCAAATGTGTTCTTTTATTTCTTTCTTTAAGCAATGGCTTTTTTCTGGCCACTCTTCCATAAAGCCCCACTCTGTGGCGTGTATGGCTTAAAGTGGTCCTATGGACAGATACTCCCATATCCGCTGCGGATCTTTGCAGCTCCTTCAGTGTTATCCTTGGTGTCTTTGTGGCATCTCTGATTAATGTCCTTCTTACTTGTCTGTGAATTTTGGTGGGCGGCCTTCTCGTTTCAGGTTTGTAGTTGTGCCATATTCTTTCTGTTTTGTTATAATGGATTTAATGGTACTCCGTGGGATATTCAGGATTTGGGATTTTTTTTTATAGCCCAACCCTGATCTAAACTTCTCCACAACTTTGTCTCTGACCTGTTTGGAGTGCTCCATGGCCCTCATGTTTCTTGCTTAGTGGTGTTGCAGAGTCAGGGGCCTTTCGGAACAGGCATATTTATACAGGCATCATGTGACAGATCATATGACACTGATTGCACACAGGTGGACCCTAATCAACTAATTATGTGACTTCTGAGGTTAATTGGTTGAACCAGATCTTATTTAGAGGTTTCATAGCAAAAGGGATGAATACATATGCACTCACAACATTTCAGCTTTTACTTGTTTTTTTATATATGCAAGGTATTTTATTGTCATTTCACTTCACCATTTTGGACTATATTGTTAGGTCCATTAACTAACATCCAAATGAACCTCAATTTTCATTCCAGGTTGTACATAATCAGACAAAACAGGACAAAAACCAAGGGGATGAATACTTTCGCAAGGCACTTATGTCAATATAAGTCAGAAAAACTGATGGCTATTTTTTCTCTTGAATAGAGGAGCAGCATAATGGTTAGAGCACTGGTTTGGTAACGAACAGACCAAGGTTCAATTCCCACTAGCATGCCTTGTGGGCTTGGGCAAGTCACTTAACCCTCCACTGCCTCGGAAGAATGACCTGGAAATCTTCTTCCGATTACATTGCCAAGAAAACCTAGGAGCTGCTGAGTTGCCAGGAGTCAGCATTGACTTGAAGGCACAAAAAAAAAAAATTCTCCAAGATTTTCATTTGCTGCTATTCTCCTGAAAAAATGTTTATGGGAACACAAATATCAGTCCTAGAAATAATTTTAAAAGATGTCAAACCTGACTTCACTAGATATTTGAGAGGCTAAGGGCCCCTTTTACTAATGCTCGCTAAGAATTTGCCATTAACGCCTATCTCACAAGTGTTAATGGCAAAGGCTGCACGTTAGCCTTTGGGGGCATGTTCAGCATGTTCCCAGCGGCTAATGTACAAAGGATTTTCCTAAGTCAGCTCCACTACTTCAACTTCACTTATCGACTCCTATAGAGGAATCATTAGGTAAACTCACGTTAAGAGCCGCATTGCTGCTGATCGCACAATTGCCCTGGTGCTAGAGGTAATACACTCTCAACACTCACTCTCGACCCATTCCCCGCCCCATCCCATGATTGCTGATTAATGTGTTTAAGCAGGCGAAGGCAGACACTATCACACGCTAATGTTCCTAATTGCCTGTAGCCACACTTTAAAATGCCTGTTAACCAGCTAATGGGCTTTAGCAAAAGAGGCCCTAAATGTTGGGAACTTTAGTAAGTTCACAGGACAAGCTAATTTTTATTAGAAGAAAATTGTTGCAAGAATCAATGCTAAAACTAACATAATTTGAATTAAAGGAGGGCAATAGTCAGTGGAGTGTTCTCTGCTTAAAGAGAGTTGTATGATCAACTTACCTGGTTATCTTTAAGCTGATTTTCTGCTTAATATCCACTTACGTCAATACCACCAAAGTGGCTTAGAGATAAACAGATATATCTGAACATAAGAGCTGAATTTGTTCATTTCTCCTCCCATATTTAACCAGATAAATTTTGGCCAGACTTCAAGTTGTTTTGACAAAAGGTTACCATTCGGTGGGGGTCAGGGGTTCTGTAAAGTGAAAGTCAGCAATTTGTCCAGGTAGCTCCTGAATATCAATCCCAAATTCAGAAAAAGTCAAAGAATGCTATAATTTTTTTCCAAAATCCTCTCAGGAAATATGAGCAGCTTCAGAGCAAAAAGGGAGCTAATTTTGATTAGCTGAACTCTGAGTTTCTTCTGCTGTCGGTATATTAAAAAACACAGGGTCATGTTTACTAAAGTGTGGTAAGCATAGGTTTCACAAAAATGATGGAGATGAACAAATGGAATCCCATTCGTTCAGTAAATTAATGGAAACGCTGATAAACATATGCGATTTCTGGAATCCGATTACAGGATCTTAAGACAACATGGCTTTACTAAAAGTAGACTTTGTCGGCTAAATCTGATTGATTTCTTGGACTGGAGGATTGAGTGAAAGCGTTAAATGTGATATACTTAGATTTCAGCAAGGCCTTCTACACAATTTCTCATTAGCAACCTACCCTAAAGTGACTGGCTGCATTAGAAATAGGTTTGGTGGGAGGCGACAGAAGATAATAGTAAATGGAGTTCACCCTGAAGATAGGGACTGCAAGAGCTGGTTCTTAATTCTGTTTCTTTATAACAGTAACCGAGGTATCCGGATGCCCGACCCACTGCATTACAAATCAACACCTCCTCACCTCGGGCACCTATACCTCCAGCTTGTTCAATGACCAGCCACCTTCCCCCCCACCCCAACCTGGTACACCCGAACAAAACATGCAGACAACGGGTCATGGTAAACAATTGCTTGGTCGCAGCTTTATTTAACAACAATGAAAATCCGGCCCAACATAGGCCAACTCAATCTTGACAAATGCACGTATGTCCCCCCCAACCCCCTCTTTTCCGGATGATGCCCCCCACCAGCCGTTTATAGCAAAGTGGTGCATCATCCTCCCCCCCATTCGCCCTACTGCCCGCCTCGCCATATTATTAGCAAAGGCCGGCTCCAGATGCCTTCCACCGGGCAGAGACCCCAGCCGGGACGTCTCTCCCAACCTGAGGAGCAGAACCGCTCCCGTTCAAAGCGGCATCAGCCTCAAATGACCCACCGGGTCGGCGAGCGCCCGCTCGCTACCCCGCCACTGGCACAAGGTGAACCACTAACCTTGTGCCGCCCCCACCAAAGCAAGCTGCGACCAGCACCAACCCTCTAAAGACTCCTGCCAGTCGTTCAATAACAGGTCCTGACCCACCGGGGCAAGGTGAACTCCATCCAAACGATAAAGGCCAGCACACTTAACATCCGCCCAAGGATGCAACACCTGGAGCCCCCCCGTTTGCTGAACCCAGCGCCCTATCTGCCTGTTGATCTTGATAAGGCCTTGCGACCAGCGATGCTGAGACCAGCACGCAGGGCGAGGAATGATGTCCGACCATATGATGGCCACACCCGGGAGAAAGTCCCGCACCCAACCGATATCACGCTGGACTGTCCGGATAAGCTGCCGGCATGACCAGGTTGCCAAGTCGTTGCCACCCAAATGAATCAACAGTCCAGCAGGCCGCTGCCGCTGCACCATCTTCGCCTGTACGCAGGCCACCAGCTGCCACCAGCGCATGCTGCGTTGACCCATCCAGCACAAGTGCACTCCAGCATTGTCGAGACCAAGATGAGTGCCCAACGGCCGCACTGCAGCCCGACGCTCCGCCCAGTAGACAAAGGAGTGCCCAATAATCCACCAGTCTCCAGGGCACGCGCCATCTGAAAGAAGAAACCGCACTGCCACCAGCAGGCACTTCTGCAACAGGAAAGAAAAAAATGTTAGCACCCCCCCAACCCCCCCCAGACAAACCCCTTCTAAGTACCCACCCCGCGGCCCGACGATGCGCCAGGGCCTAAGGGCGAATGTAGCCTTCATAAGCAGCCGAACGCCACCTGCCGATACACTGAATGACCGGCGCCCCAGGACCCGCGGCAGCCGCACTAGTGGCCGCCCCAATCCTGAAGGAATGCGAAGCATAGCTCCTGTCGTCGAGCCCCAGGCACCGCAAGGCCAGGCGCAGCACCGCCGTGAACTGAAACTGCGTGACCGGCCTGCCATCAGCATGAATGAAAAAATACCCCCGCTCCGCCGGCCGCAACCACAGGTACTCCCGCAGAGCATGCACCGGGCAGGCAATGTTCCCTCTAATTTTCTGTAGGCTGTGTGCGCGCATAAAATATCAGCTGTGCAGCTTTTGAAGGAAGGTTAAATTTTTGTGCGTCACATAACGACACTCGGAGTTATACTTTAAAATTTGACTACACGTCAGAATACGGTATGTACACCACATTGATTGCACTAGAAAATATTGTAGAACTTGTGAAAACCATAAATACCCAACAGCTTTTCAATTTTTAGAAAGTCTGTGTTGTTTTCTATCAGAATCAGAACCCTAATTTTTGTGCGCTCTGTTGTAAAGTATGTGCGCTCACTCGGTGAGGTGTGTGCGCGCGCACACGCGCACAGCTTAGAGGGAACAGTGCGGGCAGGATATCAAGGGGAAGATAACATTCAGGACAACCCAGCCCCCTTTTCCCGCCTTGTTCGTTTTGGAGCGCTGTAAATAGATACGCACCTGGGACGCCTCCACCGTGACATGCCCGGACCCAAGCCCGCCGAAGGCACCCTGCCTCGCAGACCTGGGAACGAGCTCACAGACCCGGAACGCACCGAAAAAAGCAGTAGCAAAAAGCGCATAGAAAAGAACGGACTCGAAACGCGAGGTCGCGATGCGAGGTAAAGCCTCGCATATATGCAATAAGAGATCATGGGAAACCGAGAGCCGCCAATCGCGAACTCGGGGCTGGACCCGGGCCCAACCCGCCAAGAGGCGCTTAACCAAAAAGGAGACCCTGGGGTTGCCCCAACCGGCCGCCTTAGCAAAGAAAGAGAACCCAGCCAGCGCAGCCACAACCGCTGACTGCGCCCAGCCCTCCTTCTTGGCCCATATCATGAATTGGCCCGCGAGCACATCCAGAACACACCCCCCAGACCAACCCCTAGCACACAAGAATGAACTCACCTGCGAGTATCCCCGCCGATAGAGCGCCCAAGTGCCACGCACCACCGACGCAGCCAGTAAAGCCATCAGGTCAGGGTCCCAACGCTCCAAAGGTGCTCCGGTACCCGGGAGGCCGACTCCTCCGCCTCTGGTGCCAAGCGCCGGAACTGCACCCACTGAAAACGGGACAGAGCATCAGCTATGGAATTTTGGGCACCCAGCACATGCCGCGCCCTCGCAGTGACGTTCAACCGCAAGCACGCCAAAATGAAAACTCTCATCAAGGAAGCCACTCTAGGACAGCGTGGCGCATGGCGGTTGATGACTTCAACCACCGCCGCGTTGTCACACCAAAAGACCACCCGCCGATCGTGCAAACGGTGGGGCCAAAACCAAAAAACCACAACTATGGGAAAAAGCTCCAGAAAAGTGATGTTACGTGTCAGGCCCGACTGGACCCAATCCGCAGGCCAAGGCTCGGCACACCAAGCCCCTTGGCAATAGGCCCCAAACCCAGAACTACCCGCAGCATCCGTAAACAAATGCAGGTCCAGGTTCGAAAGCTCTGGGAACTGCAACACAGAGCACCCATTGAAAGAAAGTAGGAAAGCATCCCACACCCTCAGATCCTCACGCATGCCTGCCGATACCCTGATCTTGTGGTGCGGGAGCCGCACTCCCGCCATAGCAAGCGATAACCATCGCGCAAAAGGGCGTCCCATGGGTAGAACCCTGCAAGCAAAATTGAGGTGCCCAACCAACGACTTGCATAACCCGCAAGGTGGTCTTGTGCGAAGAGCCTACTAACGCCACCAACTCCCTCAGCCGTTCAACCTTCGAGGCAGGCAATCGCACAACCATGCACTCGGTGTCAATCTCAATCCCCAGGAAAGTGAGACGGGTCAAAGGCCCAACAGTTTTATTGTGCGCTATAGGAATACCGAACTCACCAGCCAGGTGCAGAAAGGTCCCTAGCAGTGTAGCACAAGTTTGGGCCTGACTCGGGCCAACAAATAGGAAATCGTCCAGATAATGGACTATGCTACCTACGCCCGTCTGCCTCTCTAACACCCAGTGCAAGAATGTACTAAAGGCTTTGAACTATGCGCAGGATATAGCACAACCCATGGGCAAGCACTTGTCGAAATAAAACCAGGAGTCGAAACGGAAACCCAACAAGGGAAAAGCGGAAGGGTGAACAGGCAACAGTCGGAAGGCAGATTCAATGTCAACCTTTGCCAGCAAAGCCCCCACACCAGACCGGCGCACCAGCAACACAGCCACATCGAAAGAAGCATAACGCACCGTGCACCGTTCCCGAGGAATACAATCATTCACCGAACCTCCTGGCGGACAAGAAAGGTTATGAATCAGCCTAAACTTGCCCGGCTCTTTCTTAGGCACCACACCCAAAGGGGAAATAGTGAACGAAGGAAACGGGGGCTCGCTAAAGGGCCCAGCTACTCGACCCAACGCACATTCCTCCGCAATCTTCCGTCGCACCACCCCAGCCTGCGCCTTGACAGAGCCAGCGTTCCGGGACCTGCCCGCCACCGGTGAGCCCTGACATGGAATCCTAAAACCTTCTGAAAAACCCTCCAAGAGCAACTTCGCTACCGCACCACGTCGAGAATGCCCGTAAAGAACCTACCACGGACGCATAACTTCAACTCTGATGGGCTTATGCGCCAATACCCCGCAAGCCCCCTTACTTACCTCCCGCTGGGGCGCCCGCCACTCCCTTTCGACTACATTTTGTGGCCGCGTGCCCACACCCACACAATAAGCAGACATGCCTAAATTTGCAGTCAGGGAATGGGCATGACGCCTTGTTGAAGCGCCAACAGACCTCGCCCCCAACTGCACCCCCTTTCGACTGGGACTGAGCGGGGGCTGAGGCCCGAAAGGGCCACGCACCAACAGATGAAACGGACGGCCCCACTTTTCCACCCCCGCCAACCGAACCCCCTCCCCGACTCCTCGAGGACATCTGCGTTAACCATAGATTGACGTCCTTCATCCCCCACGAAAGCTGCCCATTCTCTTCCATCAAGTCCCGGAACTCCTCATCATAATTCAACCAAGCCCACCCTTCGTGGGCTTGTGACGCTGCTAAGATTGCGTCCGCATAAGCCAGCAACGCGCCGTACTGGTCCGGGAAATAATGGCCCCAGACACTAGCCAAACGCAAGAAAGCGTGGGTCCAGTTCAGGGTGTTGCAGGAAGCCTTCCGCACCCTGCCTGCCTTCTCATCTGCTTTGCGCTTCTTCCTGCTTTCGCCCGAGCGTTTTCTGCCATCGAGCAGGAGGAAAATGTCAATATACTTGCGCCGCTTAATCCGATGACGCAGCTTCCGCGGCACACACTCCCACAATTCGGTACAGCGTATCACCGTGGACCCACCGACCACGCCTCTTCCACCCCCCGCTATCACTGAGTGGCCCGAAGAAGGGGAAGATGATGACGAAGAAGAAGATGAAGATGCCCGCCGACAACGAAGCCCCCGTCTACGCTTGGATTTTGCCCCTGAAACCGTGTCAGGCCCCGCACTCGGAGCTGTCACTCCGCCAGCACCCCCAGCATACTCACCAGCTGTAGAGGGAGAAGCCCCCGTAACACCCACAGGCTGGACCACCGCCGCTGAGTCATTCCACTCCTCAGAAGAACATGCGGGACCCGCACCAAGAACCAGAGCCGAGTCAGTCATATTCGTCCGTGGCGTGGGGTTCTGCAAAACCTGGAGGGGGAAGAAGGAGAGAAACCAGCAGCAACAGGCCCCGAAGTGCTGGGGACCACATTCGGTACCCCACCCCACCCCCAAGTTGAGGAACCAAGCCCGCCAGCCTCCCAAGCGGCGCTACCCCGGCCCTCAGAGCTGCCTGCCCCACCCCACCCAACACCAAACCAATCACCCCAACCACTACCCCAAGGGCCCATACCCCCCCACAGACCCGCACCACACGCCCACGGGCCCAAAGACCCACCAAACCCCAAGGCGCGAATCGCCCCGGCAGCGCCGAAGAGGAAGGGGAAACACCCGTAGGCCCGCCAGCCGAGCCAACCCCTGCTGGCCCATCGGACTAGGACATCACCAGCCCTGGACCCCCAGCAGTCACGGCAGTGTCAGGCCCCTCCCACTGTCAGCCGTCTCAGACAATGGCCCCGGCTCTACGTGGCCCAGGCCCTCTGGCAAAAGCCCTTCCATCCTGGGCCGAAGGGCCTCACATGAAACCCCCCGGCCTCTCACCCGTGTGGACTTCCCCTTACCACGCCCCCAACTAGCCCCACGAGACCCCCCAGCTGTCGCCAAACCACAGCCAACCGCCCTACCCTCACTGGGTAACGGGCGGCCACGCCTCACTGAACCACGGCCTCTGGCCACCCCCGACGCCGGAGGATTCCTCCCCACTCCCTTACCACTAGGCTGCCGAGCCATAAGCCCAAGTCACGAACTGTCCCATTCGTTTATCCACCAATGTATTATGAATAGTATTGGTTTTATTTAAATATTCTTTTCTTTTTTCTTTATTGGCTAGTATGATGTGCTGCAGTACTAGGCACCCTAGAAAAACAAACTCTGCCCCAATTCCCCCCCCCTACCTCCGAGAGGAAAGCAGTGAAGGGCCGTTAAGTCAGAACTGACGCCTGAGGGCCCAGGAACCCCGGGGTTGCCAGGCCTTACTTATGAGGCCAGGGATCTACAAGTGCGCATATATGCTCAGAAGCACGCACAATCCCACAGAGGAGAAGTAAACCCCCGGCAAAAAACAGGAGGCCCTAAGCACGTGCAGCCGGCCACAGCCACACGCACCTCCGGTGAGTCAGCCCTGCCCCAACTTCGGCGTCACTTCCTTAAAGAAGCTTGTTTCTTCTTCTTCTTTTTTTTTTTTTTTTTAATATGACCGCCGCGAACACCACCCCAACTCAACAACCTGGGCCGACTCCCGCCGGCCCGCGCCAATAAAACAGGCCCTCCAGCAAAAAAGAGCCGACGCACCTACCACCAAACCGTTCACCAGGGCGAGCAGGCAGGAAGAGGGAGAACGCACAGCGCTGCTCTCCCTCGCTCCCTGCTGCCCAGCCCCCCCCCCGTCCAGCTTCAGCCAATCGCAGCGCGCTAAACGGTGCCACGGGCTGCTGGACCCCCCGCCCCTCCACCATGCACTCGGACTTCTCCCCCACCCCCAATCAGCGCATCCAAGTCCGCAATGGGTTCGGGCCCTGGGGACCCGGTTACTATGCAGCCCTGCGGCGCTGCTGGATTTTTGTAAGCAAAATTGTCGACAGTCTCTCAGGAAAAGTATGTCTCTCTGCAAATATTACCAAAATCTGCAACAGGATAGACTTCTTGAAAGGTGTGCATAACATGGTGTGAAATCCAGCGAAGCTTGAATAATAGCTAAAGGTTTGGCAGCGTACGATTATGGCATTTGGGATGCGAAAGCCCAAGGAAGCAGTACCATATAGCAGGCAAAGTACTTCAATGCACAAAAGAAGAATGCGACCTGGGGGTAATCATATCATATGATCTTAACATGGCTAAAAAGGTAGAAAAAGTGATGGCAAAAGCCAGATGGATGCTTGGGAGTGTATGGAGAGCAATGGCCAGTAGGAAAAAGAGGTGATAGTGCCTTTGTATAAATCTCTAACGAGACTGCATTTGGACTAATGTGCACAATTCTGGAGAGAGCATCTTCAAAAATATATAAACAGCATGAGGTTGGTCCAAAGTGAGGCTATTAAGATGATCAGTGGTCTTCATTATAAGGCAAATGAGGACAGACTTAAAGATCTCAATATGGTTTACTTTAGAGGAAAAGGCAGGAGAGGAGAGATATGGCAGAGAAATTTAAATAAGAACATAAGAACATAAGATATGCCATACTGGGTCAGACCAAGGTCCATCAAGCCCAGTATTCTGTTTCCAAAAGTGGCCAATCTAGGTCATAAGTACCTAGCAGTTTCCCCAAGGGACACAGGTTCCACAATGCTTGTATTGGTTCAAGCATTGATATCATGGGTCCCTTCTTAATAATGGTTTATGGACCTTTCCTCCAGGAACTTGTCCAAACCTTTTTTAAACACAGCTACACTAACAGCCTTTACTACATCCTCCGGTAACAAATTCCAGAGTTTGATTACACGTTGAGTGAAAAAATATTTTCTTTTATTAGTCTTAAATAGTTTACCCTGTAGCTTCATTGCATGTCCCCTAGTCTTTCTATATTCTGATAAGGTAAACAATCGATCAACGTTTACCCCTTCCACTCCGTTCATTAATTTATAGACTTCTATCATATCTCCCCTCAGCCGTCTCTTTTCCAGGTTAAAGAGCCTTAACTTTTTTAGCCTTTCTTCATAGGAGTATCCTTCCATCCCCTTTACCATTTTGGTGGCTCTTCTCTGAACCTTTTCTAAAATTGCTATATCCTTTTTAAGATACGGCAACCAGAATTGCACACAATATTCAAGGTGCGGTCTCACCATGGAACGATATAGAGGCATTATAATATCTTTTGTTTTATTTTCCATTCCTTTCCTTATCATACCTAGCATTCTATTTGCTCTCTTGGCCGCTGCTGCACACTGGGCCGAGGGTTTTAACATGGTATCCACAATGACGCCTAAATCTTTTTCCTGGGTGGTGGTTCCTAATGTGGAACCTTGCATCGTGTAACCATAGTTTGGGTTGTTCTTCCCTAGGTGCATAACCTTGCACTTCTCCACATTAAATTTCATCTGCCATTTTGATGCCCAGTCTTCCAATTTATCAAGATCCTCTTGAAATTTTCCACAATCCTCTTGGGTTTTAACAACTTTAAATAGTTTTGTGTCATCTGCAAATTTGATAACCTCACTCGTTATTCCACTTTCCAGGCCATTTATGAATATGTCAAAAAGCAGCGCACCCAGCACAGATCCCTGGGGTACACCACTATTCACCTTTCTCCATTGGGAAAATTGGCCATTTAGCCCTACCCTCTGCTTTCTATCTTTTAACCAGTTCCTGATCCACAATAGTACACTGCCTCCTATCCCATGACTCTTTAGTTTTGCCAAAAGTCTCTCATGAGGGATCTTGTCAAAGGCTTTCTGAAAGTCCAGATACCACAATATCAACCGACTCACCTTTGTCCACCTGATTATTCACTCCTTCAAAAAAACGTAACAGATTAGTAAGACAAGATCTTCCTTGTCTAAAGCCATGTTGGCTGTCTCCCATTAGGTCATGACTATCTACATGCTGAGTAATTTTATTCTTTATGATGGTTTCTACCATTTTTCCTGGTACTGACGTCAGGCTCACCGGTCTGTAGTTTCCCGGATCACCCCTGGAACCCTTTTTAAAAATTGGTGTTACATTGGTGATCCTCCAATCTTCAGGTATTACAGATGATTTTAATGATAGTTCACAGATTACTAATAGCAGGTCTGCTATCTCATATTTCAGTTCTTTCAACACCCTTGGATGTATACCATCCGGCCTAGGTGATTTGCTATTCTTCAGTTTATCTAATAGTTGTAATACATCTTCCCGATGTATCAATATTTCCTTCAATTCTTCCGCACCTTTAAATACCACTTCAGTCATGGGTAACATCCCTACATCTTCCTCAGTAAAGACTGAAGCAAAGAATTCATTCAGTCTCTCCGCTAGCGCCTTGTCGCCTCTTAGTGCTCCTTTAACCCATTTATCATCTAATGGACCAACTGACGCTCTCACAGGTTTTTTGCTGCGAATGTACTTGAAAAGGTCTTTACTTCACGTTTTTGCTTCCGCAACAAGCTTCTTCTCAAATTCTCCCTTTGCCTGCCTTATTAATGCCTTGCATTTGACTTGCCAGCACTTATGCTGTTTCCAGGTTTCGTCGTTTGGCTCTTTTTTCCATTTCCTGAAAGATGCTTTTTTGACAACAACAGCCTCTTGGACCTCTCCTTTAAACCATGCTGGCAGTTTTTTGGACTTTCTTCCACTTTTCTTAAAAGCGTGGAATACAGCTGGTCTGGGCTTCCAAGATAGTATTTTTCAACAACAGCCAAGCCTGATGTACGTCTTTAACCTTTGCAACTACTCCTTTTCATTTTTTCTTAACTGTTTTCCTCATTTTATCATAGTCTCCCTTTTGAAAGTTAAATGTAGTACTGTGGATTTCCTTACTATCCCTCCTCCACTAATTAAATCAAAGGCGATCATGCTATGATCACTATTGCCAAGTGGCCCCAACAACCTTATCTCTTGCACTAGATCTGGTGTTCCACTAAGGACTAGGTCTAATATGGCTTCCCCTCTGGTCGGTTCATGAACCAGCTACTCCAAGAAGCATTCATTTATTTCATCTAGGAACTTTATCTCCCTAGCATGTCCTGACGTGACACTGACCCAGTCGATACCGGGGTAGTTGAAATCACCCATTATTATTACTGCGCTGTAACGTTTGTTAGCTTCCTTGATTTCTTTGAGCATTTCATCATCCATTTGGTCATTCTGGCCAGGCGCTCGATAGTACACCCCCACTGCCATTGCCTTCCCCCTTTTACATGGAATTTCAATCCATATAGATTCTACAGCAGATTTTGTTTCTTGCAAAACTTTAATCCTTTCTGACTCAATGCCCTCTCTAACATACAGAGCAACCCCTCCACCAATTTGATCAGCTCTATCATTACGATATAGTTTGTACCCAGGTATCACAGTGTCCCACTGGTTGTCCTCCTTCCACCATGTCTCTGATATTCCAATCATATCTAACCTTTCATTTAGTGCTATATATTCTAACTCTCCCATCTTATTTTTTAGACTTCTAGCATTTGCATACAAGCATTTTAGAGAATGTATTTTATTCATATTAATTTGGCTATTGTTAGACATGGGTAATTTGGGATCTTTAAGCTCTGTCTGCTCCATACTTGAGGGCATTTGGGCTACTTTACTCTTTTGTGGAACCTCTCTGCTTTTGGTAGTATCCTTCAAAGATACATTCTTCCCAACCATCCGCTCTTGGGCGACTGTCGGCTTTCCCCTAATATCTAGTTTAAAAGCTGCTTTATCTCCTTTTTAAAGGTTAATGCCAGCAGCCTGGTTCCATCCCGGTTAAGGTGAAGCCCATCCCTTCGGAAGAGCCCCTCCTTTCCCCAGAATGTTCCCCAGTTCCTAACAAATCCAAAACCCTCATCTCTGCACCATTGTCTCATCCACGCATTGAGACTCCGGAGCTCTGCCTGCCTTTTGGGTCCTGCGCGTGGAACAGGAAGCATTTCGGAGAATGCTACCCTGGAAGTTCTGGATTTCAACTTCCTACCTAAAAGCCTAAATTTAGCCTCCAGAACCTCCCTACCACATTTTCCTATGTCATTGGTACCGACATGTACCAAGACAGCAGACTCCTCCCCAGCACTATCTAAGACCTTATCTAGGTGGCGCGTGAGGTCCGCTACCTTCGCACCAGGCAGGCATGTTACCAGGCGATCCTCACGTCCACCAGCCACCCAGCTATCTACATGCCTAATGATAGAATCACCAACTATAACAGCTGTCCTAACCCTTCCCTCATGGGTACATGGCCCTGGAGAAACTTCCTCGGTGCGAGAGGGTTTTATATCACCTGGAGGAGAGGTCCTAGTTACAGGATCACTTCCTGCCACACCAGGGTGATGCTCTCCTGTCACCTCTCTCCTCCATGGCAACAGTGATGCTGCCAGACTGGAGGTGGGACTTCAGGACTATATCCCTGTAGGTCTCATCTATGTATCTCTCTGTCTGTCTTATGCTTTCCAAGTCTGCTACTTTAGCCTCTAGAGAACGGACTCGTTCCCTGAGAGCAAAGAGCTCCTTGCACCTAGTGCACACATAAGACCTCTCACCAACTGGGAGAAAATCATACATGTGACACTCAATGCAAAAGACTGGAAAGCCCCCATCCCGCTGCTGGACTGCTGTCTGCATCTTAGTTTTAAGTTTGTGTTTAGATCTAAGTTCTTTACTTACTAAGGGTTGCTATGGATATTTATACTAATAAAACTGTACCTAATACGTGTAATATACCTTGTTCACCTGAAGCTTAACTAATCTCAGGTCATTAGTGTATGACTGATTTGGGTAATGAGCTTCACCTGAGAGCACCTCCTGCCTTTTAAGATGTGTAAGTACCTATAAAGCTACGATTATCCCAGGGGTGGGTGGGTATGGGGAGGGGGGAGGGAAATAACACTTATTAAAAGAGGGCTGCTACACAGTACCCTGTCTTGTGCTGCTGAGGTAAGCTAAATTCTGATTTGATTTAAATTATAGCTGCTGCTAGGCTCTAACTTCTTATGCAATTTAAACTACAAGCTCTCTGCTGGGTTCTAAATTTAACCAGAAAGCTCTCTTCTGTGTTTTAAATTTAAACTAAAAGTACTTTGCTGTTACTAGGCCCTGAGTGACTATTAAATCTAAACTATAAGCTCTCTGCTGGGTATGAAATATAACCAGAAAGTTCTCCTCTGTGTTTTAAATTTAAACTTAAACTGCTGCTACTAGGCCCTGACTGATTTAACAAAAAATAGTGGGTTCACAGATTAATTAGCTTTAATACAAAGAATTCCTTTTAGAAAATTACCAGAAGTATATACTCACAGTTGCAGATCTCTCTCCAGAAGTAACAGTCCCTTTTTCTAGTCCTTCAAGACAGAGGATCACAGAGCTCTGGTTGAGCTATTTATGCCTGTGCTGCTGAAGTAAGCTGTGACCAACTTCCTGGGTAATTAACAGTCCTTGCTTGGATAGGAGTCGTCTTTCAAAATGGCCTTTTGATCTGCCACCTGGTGTTAACACCTATTGAAAATGTTTCAAAGGTCTCTTGCCCCCTAGGTAGAAGGCCTCTTTGTAAAGGTCTCTAGAAGATTTTATTTGTTGCTCAAAGAGTACAGACCCTGTTTTGCCTTTTGTGCTAAGCTAAATTCTGATTTGATTTAAATTATAGCTCCTAGCTGCTCCTACCTCCATAGTAACCAGGAGATGGCCTTCTTTCAACTGAAAGGAAACTCTGGAACGAGGGATCATAGGATGAATGTGAAAGGGATAGACTTAGAGTAATCTGAGAATGCTGGATAGGTGGAATGGACCCCTGCGTGGAGATGGTGGAAGCAAGAATTGTGCCTGAATTAAAGAAAGCACGGTAGAGGATCTCTGAGGGAAGAATTGTAGAGCTTATAGATCGGCAGCCTAGATAGGACCTATAGTCTTTATCTGCCACCATCTGCCAGGTTTCTATGTTTTTAATAGTTACCATGCAGTAAAAACACTGCTGTGGTTAAAAAAAAAAGGCCATGCTAAGTGCCTAGCACGAATCTGGGAGGGTTTAGGGCAGCTGCACTTACCACTAGGGGGCAGCAATAGGGCAAGAACAAAGAGGGATCGCTCTTGCTCCATCCTCTAGACACCAGGATAACTGTTGGTAAGTGTTTGGAGATGGGTCATGGATGGGAGTGAAGAGTTAGGACTTCAACTGGAGGAGGGAGCTGTGATAGGGGGGATGTGTTGTGAAAGGCTTCAGATATGGCAAAGTTGCAATGAGAGGGAGGGATGAGATGGGCTGGAGCTTGTTATGAGGGGGAGGGATGAGCTGGGCTGGAGCTTGTTATGAGGCGGGAGGATCAGGAGGGAGTTTGATCCTGGTTGGTATAAGGAGGGTAGGAGGGGACAGTGGCGCTTGCTGTTATTGTTTATTGGAGGTGGGGATTGTTGTTGAAGGCGTATCAGGCACTGTGTTACATGCACTGGCAGATAGTGTGGACACACCTGCATTATCTGCTGCTGCATGTAACATGGGGCTTGTGCGGATAGTGTCTGTCCTGTGCGAAAAATACAGGGCAGATGTTGGACATGCATCCTGAATTTACTGCACAGGTTTTGCATTACTGCACATGAGGTTTTGCAGTTAAGGTGAGGTAAGTGCACAACCTTACTGCACTGTAGTAAACAGGCCTCATAGACTCTAAGGGCCTGATATATAAAACCCTTTATCTGGTGGGCAGCATCTGCTAATCAGATAAATAGCACTGACTGGGTCCAGTCACTGATTTTGAATGGTATTATCCAGATAATGCCACTGAAAAGAGTCAAAACCACCCTGGAACAATCTGGATAGTACCAGGGTGGTACAGATGCCAGCGATTTTAAGTGCCACTATTCAGATAAATATCTGCATAACTTGCAGTCTCTTATGCACCATACTTTGATTTACTGTAATATTTTGCGTGTGGGATTGCCTGGGCAGATTGTTCAGAAACTGAGAAATATGACAGCAAGGGTGTTGATGGGGTTGGGTCGACAAGTGAGTGCAAAGTCATTATTAGTGCAACTGCACTGGCTCCCAATTTTAAAATTCATGCTTTATAGCACAAACTAGCACCTACATAAACATTAAGGTAATATTAAACTTTTTATGCTGTTAAATAGAATCTTAAATCACTAAAGGAATAATCCAGTAATGATTTTAGTAGTTCTGTAAACCTCAGAGACCTTATAAAATTTAAAGCAAGCAGTAAATACTCAAGAGTACTTACACACATTTATATACATTTTATTTTTTTAATTTAGTGAACAATAACCAAACAGAGCATTAAATAAGTAAAAGTTAACTGTATGTTGCGTGAATCCAGAAGACTCTCTCAAGGTCCACAGTAGACAGGGTTTTCTTTTGTTTGACTGGGTGTTAAGGTAAGGACATTGATGGGCAGACAGTGTCATCAAGAACTAGATGGTTCAGAATCTTCAAGAAACCTTTGACATCAGATGTGCAATGGTTATGTGAGCTCTTGTCCCTACACATATGCCTGAAATCAACTAATTCAGACCAGTTAACATTCTCTTTTTTTTTCCTGAAAGGAAAAACACTGAAACTGTTCTGAAACTACTTACCTATACCCAGTGTTCTATAGTGAAATAGACACAGACAGAGGTATTATTATTGTAAATGCACACATCTGTTGAAGAAAAAGAGAATAACGATCACTGAAAACCCAGAAAAATTTGATTTTTAAGATGTATGCGCTGCTGAGAGTTGAATGGTGCGATAGAGGGTCTAACCCACCTCACTTTATGTTTATAGCCTTATCAGATGGTAAAACATCAGTGTGTGTTGCAGTTTTGTCTATTTATGTGTGTCTCCCCCTCTTCCTCCCCTTTTAACTTTGGAACAGCTAAACTTAGCTGTCCAAACCTATGTGTGTTGGTAGATCCCTTTGGGGACATCTGATTTTTACACTTCAAATTTGTGAGAGGAGCAAAGTTGGCAATTTTCTCATAAGAAATGCATGCAGTTTGAGTGTGTGACCCTCCCTATTTGTATCATGCTACCAAGCCCTTTGAAATTTAAATTGTGAGGATCCTCAGAAATAACTCACAGCATGATCTAACAAAGTGACTTTTGTGCACACATCAATCACTGGTCCCATATGTAATCCAAAGTCCATATGTCTTCAAGCGCACAAACTATTTCAACCTTATCTGAAAAAAAAAACACACAAAGGTCATTCCCAAACATGAATAAGGGTTTTGTACGTGTGGCTGGGACATTTATCTGCTGAAAATGTCCCCGAACGTATCCTGAAACACTGCTGCCATGCATGCTGGTATGGGGATCTCAGAACATGCCCAGAGGGGGCAGAATGGGGGCGTGGTCAGCTGCGGAGACGTATAAAGCGTATTTAGGAAAAGTCCGTGTACGTTTTCAGTGTTTCCCGCAAGACGTCTACATGGAATAAGGCCCATACTGAAGAACAGTTGTGACAAGTATGTTTTGAACTGGTGTGTCTGCAGTATGGAAAAACACATGATCCAATTTTAAAGAACATAAGAACATAAGATATGCCATACTGGGTCAGACCAAGGTCCATCAAGCCCAGTATTCTGTTTCCAACAGTGGCCAATCTAGGTCATATGTACCTAGCAGTTTCCCCAAGAAACACAAGTTCCACAATGCTTGTACTGGGTCAAGCATTGATATCTTCGGTCACTTCTTAATAATGGTTTATGGACCTTTCCTCCAGGAACTTGTCCAAACCTTTTTTAAACCCAGCTACACTAACAGCCTTTGCTACATCCTCCGGTAACAAATTCCAGAGTTTGATTACACGTTGAGTGAAAAAATATTTTCTTTTATTAGTCTTAAATAGTTTACCCTGAAGCTTCATTGCATGTCCCCTAGTCTTTCTATATTCTGATAAGGTAAACAAACAATCTACGTTTACCCGTTCCACTCCGTTCATTAATTTATAGACTTCTATCATATCTCCCCTCAGTCGTCTCTTTTCCAGGTTAAAGAGCCCTAACCTTTTTAGCCTTTCTTCATAGGAGTATCCTTCCATCCCCTTTACCATTTTGGTGGCTCTTCTCTGTACCTTTTCTAAAATCGCTATATCCTTTTTAAGATACGGCGACCAGAATTGCACACAATATTCAAGGTGCGGTCTCACCATGGAACGATATAGAGGCATTATAATATCTTTTGTTTTATTTTCCATTCCTTTCCTTATCATACCTAGCATTCTATTTGCTCTCTTGGCCGCCGCTGCACACTGGGCCGAGGGTTTTAACATGGTATCCACAATGACGCCTAAATCTTTTTCCTGGGTAGTGGTTCCTAATGTGGAACCTTGCATCGTGTAACCATAGTTTGGGTTGTTCTTCCCTAGGTGCATAACCTTGTACTTGTCCACATTAAATTTCATCTGCCATTTTGATGCCCAGTCTTCCAATTTATCAAGATCCTCTTGCAATTTTTCACAATCCTCTTGGGTTTTAACAACTTTAAATAGTTTTGTGTCATCTGCAAATTTGATAACCTCACTCGTTATTCCACTTTCCAGGTCATTTATGAATATGTCAAAAAGCAGCGGACCCAGCACAGATCCCTGGGGTACACCACTATTCACCTTTCTCCATTTGGAAAATTGGCCATTTAGCCCTACCCTCTGCTTTCTATCTTTTAACCAGTTCCTGATCCACAATAGTACACTGCCTCCTATCCCATGACTCTTTAGTTTTGCCAAAAGTCTCTGATGAGGGACCTTGTCAAAGGCTTTCTGAAAGTCCAGATACACAATATCAACCGACTCACCTTTGTCCACCTGTTTATTCACTCCTTCAAAAAAACATAACAGATTAGTAAGACAAGATCTTCCTTGTCTAAAGCCATGTTGGCTGTCTCCCATTAGGTTGTGACTATCTACATGCTGAGTAATTTTATTCTTTATGATGGTTTCTACCATTTTTCCCGGTACTGACGTCAGGCTCACCGGTCTGTAGTTTCCTGGATCACCCCTGGAACCCTTTTTAAAAATTGGTGTTACATTGGCGATCCTCCAATCTTCAGGTATTAGAGATGATTTTAATGATAGTTCACAGATTACTGATAGCAGTTCTGCAATCTCATATTTCAGTTCTTTCAATACCCTTGGATGTATACCATCCGGCCCAGGTGATTTGCTACTCTTCAGTTTATCTAATAGTTGTAAGACATCTTCCCGATGTATCGATATTTCCTTCAATTCTTCCGCACCTTTAAATACCACTTCAGTCATGGGTAACATCCCTACATCTTCCTCAGTAAAGACCGAAGCAAAGAATTCATTCAGTCTCTCCGCTATCGCCTTATCGCGTCTTAGTGCTCCTTTAACCCCTTTATCATCTAATGGACCAACTGACTCTCTCACAGAAAGCAGAGGTGAGGGAAGGTTGTAAGGTAAAGAAACATTAACAAATACCCTTACAGAAATATTAAGAAGAGCGATAGTGTTTATTCTGACTAAGCTGACATTTGCTATTTGTGCTAAAGGAGCTAATCTAGGGTTCCCTAACAATTCCTAAGTTCTGAAAAATGGGACTGTTGATGTAGGGATAGTATGTGAGTGAGTATGGAAAAGATTCTTGTTTCACTGAGAAACACAGATCAGCTGTTCTTGATAAGTGCAGGACATCTTTTTGGCAGAAGTATGTTTTTTGTGACTGCGAGGGTGAGTGTGTGTGTGTGTGTGGTTTAAGTGTTGCACAGGAAGATCCAGTGTGCTCATCCATAATTCTGGGGGGACATGAATATCTGGCTAGTATCTAGAATGGAGGGATGACCGCAGCGTCACCAGGTGCCAGTGTGATGGGGCGGAATATTTCAGCAAAGGTTCTGTAGCGCGAAATGCAAAACATATCCCTATCAATAATAAGGGACCCTCAGAATGAGAGCATGCAACAGTGCAAACAGTACTAATACATGCCCAAAAGCACCATCATCAGTCTCCAAAAAATGTGCACATTTGTAGAGAGCAGTAATGGTGCTTTTGGACATGTATGGGGAAATTAGGTCTTACCTGCTAATTGGCTTTCCTTGAGTTACTCCAATCCAGTCCTGCATTTGTGGGTTGTTTCCCTTTACCAGCAGTTTGGAGACTAAGCATGTCATGATTTCATGACATCAGCATAGTGAGCTGGCACCTCCTTCCAGCCCCAGTACTCTATTGACAAAACAGACTCACAGGAGCCACAATTAAGAAACATGTTGAACAACTTAACAGTAGCCTTATAACCCCCAACTAACCAAACCAACCCCCCCCCTTTATCAAAAGTAGCTGATCTTCCCTGACATCAAGTGCCCAAATATTACTTGCAACCAGCTTACTGGAACTGACAGCACACTGTCCTCTTCAGATGCTCTTTCCCCAGCCATAAACCCAAGGGGATCCAAATGCCCATGACCTTGAATCTGTCAAATCTGGATCCCAAAGACTAAGATGTAATTTTTCAGGCACCAGAAAAAAACAACACACCACTACCATCACGAAACAGGGAGGGACCAGGCCTGGGGAAACTAAAGGCAAGTCAATTAGCAGGTAAGACCTAATTTCCCCTTCCTTATAGTTCCTCCAGTCTAGTCTCGCACTTGTGGGATGCACCATAGTTGCACTAACCTTGGGAGGGACCCAAGAGCCTGGCCTGAAGCACCGCTGAACCAAACCACGCATCCTCCACTGTCTGCACATCCAGTGATAATATTTTACAAAAATATGCAAGGATGACCAGGTCTCCACCTTGCAGATCTCCACAAGCAGCACCAAGTGGGACTCAGCCCACGAAGACACCTGCGCCTGAGTTGAATGGGTCTTCAGCCCCTTATATACCTTTCTGCAGCACAACAGATAAGCCGAAGCAATCGCTTCCTTTACCCACTGTGTGACGGAGGTCTTGGACACAGTCTCCCCTTCGCGCAGATCTCCAAAAAGGACAAACAGGTGATTGGATCTATGAAAGAACACTCTTCTACTTAAATAGCACCTCGGCATGTGGCGAACATCCAAGAGCCGCAATGATGGGTCCACCTCCACCCTTCCAGCACCACCAAAAACTGGAAGTGCCACTGATTACGATGAAAATCAGCACAACCTTGGGCAAAAAGGACAGTACTGGCCTCAACACTACTCTCTTTCTCGAGAAGGAGAGAAAAGGAGGACAACACGATAGGGCTTGGAGCTCTGAAATTCTCCTGGCCGAACAAATTGCCACCAAAAAGACAGCCTTTAAAGTCAGATCTTTGAGGGTGCAACCCCCATAATGGCTCAAAGGATGCCTCCGTCAATACCAACAAAATGATATTGAGGTCCCAAGACGGAACCACCATCCTCACCGGTGGCTGGACCCGTTTCACTGCTCTCAAAAAATGGATGACATTCGGATGTATCGGCAAGGACTTCTCTTCGACTCTACCCCTATAACAAGTTATAGCGGCCACCTTCATGTGCAGGGAACTATGAGCTAACCTCTTGTCCAGGCCCGCCTGTGAAAAGATCAGAACGTCCAGCACAGAGGCTGATAATGATTGACAGCCCCAATCCCCACACCAGTCCTTGAAAACTTTCCACACTTTCACATATGCCAAGGAAGTAGAGCCTTTACAGGCTTTCAATTGTGTAGCAATAACCGGTGCTGAAAGAGTAGTTACTCACCTGTAACAGGTGTTCTCAAGGAGCAGTAGGAATCAGTCCTCACATATGGGTGACGTTGGCACCGACGGAGCACCCGCGCGGAGCATTTCCCCAGCTTTCAAAGAAAGCCTTTGGGAATGCAGCGCGCCTGCGCGGTCCCATTCCCGCCCAAGGGTGCCATCTTGCTCAGTCTGATGACATAGCTAAAAGACAGCAAAAATCAAAATAAAGTATATGACTGCAACTCCAGGGGAGGAGGGAGGGTCGTGAGGACTAATTCCTGCTGCTCCTGGAGAACACCTGTTACAGGTGAGTAACTACTCTTTCTCCAGGACCAAGCAGGAAGTCAATCCTCACATATAGGACTCCCCAGCTCTAGGCTACCGGGAACCCTAAGCAGAAAAAATGGCTCCCTCTCAAGAGCCTCAGCATCCGTGATAAGAATATCCTCTGAGAACACCCCTGTACGGTAGCCCAACACAAGGGCCGGAGGGTAGGAGTTGCCTAAACCTCAAAGAGATTACGGAGTACCGCCTGTCCGAAAGCATTGTCCCTTCAGGACTCTCTCACGAGGCAGTAGTGGGCTGCAAACGTCTGGCTTGAAGACCAAGTAGTGGCCCGGCAGATACTGCCAACGGGACAGAGCGGAGATGAGCTACTGACGTGGCTTTCGCCCTGACATGGTGGGCCGTGACTCGACCCTGCAAGGAAAGGTAGGCTGCCTTGTACGCCCAGGCAATACAATCTTCTACCCAAGAGGACAACGTACGCTTGGAGACAGGTAACCCCAATTTATTAGGGTCAAAGGAGACGAAGAGCTGAGTAGCCCTTCGATGCCCCCATGTACGTTCAATATAAAAGGACAACGCCCTCTTACAGTCCAGAGTATGAAAGACTGTCTCAGCCTGGCTGGTATGCGGCCCGGGAAAGAATGGCGGAAGAACCACCTCCTGGTTGAGGTGGAAAGAGGAGACAACGTTTGGAAGGAACTTCGGATGAGTCCAAAGGACTACCCTGTTCCTATAGAAATGTGTGTACAGTCTATCAGAAACCAGAGCATGTAGTTCACTCACAAGTCTGGCCGAGGTAAGAGCTACCAGGAAGAGCGCCTTCCAAGAAAGGAAGCGTAAATGGCAAGTAGCCATTAGCTCAAACTGTGGGCGAGTAAGTTGTTGCAAGACCACGTTCAAATCCCACTCAGTGGGCAGGTGGATGAATAGGAGGCTTGAGCAAAAGTAGGCCTCTGAGGAAGCGGGACACCAAGGGGTGAACAGACAAAGACTGTCCCTCCACCGGTGAGTTGTGTGCTGAAAGAGCACTGAGGTGGACCCGAACAGAATTGGACTTAAGGCCTAGATCTGACAGGTGAAGTAGGTATTGTAGCACTACTGGCACAAGGCAGGAGAAAGGATCGTCATTGTACTGAGCACACCACACTGAGAACCTGCGCCACTTGAGTGCATAGGACTTTCTGGTGGATTGCCTCCTCGAGGCCAAAACCACCTCCTCAACCTCCTTAGGTAGAAGCAAGGGAGCTAGCACTATCCTTTCAGCAGCCAGGCTATCAGATTGAGGGACCTGAGATTGGGGTGTAGAAGGGAACCCTGATCCTGAGACAGGAGATCGGGTTGCACCCCCAGAGGGAATGGAGTTTCCACTGCCAACTGCAGAAGAAGTGGAAACCACGGCTGCCTCGGCCATCTGGGGGCTACCAGAATGACCGAGGCTTTGTCCCGTAGAATCTTAAATAGTGTTCAGGCCACCAGGGGCGTGGGAGGAAACGCATACAGGAAGCCCGCAGACCAAGAGATCAGAAACGCATCTGCTGCCATTCTCAGGGGATGCGGCTGTCTGGAGCAAAACCTGGGCAGCTGATGGTTCAGTGGACTTGCAAAGAGATTGATGGATGGAAGCCCCCATCGTAGAAAGATCTGCTGGACCACTAGTGGATTCAACTGCCATTCATGAGGCTGGAGAATCCTGCTTAGTTTGTCTGCCAAGAAGGTCTCCTGACCAGGTAGATAAACTGCTTTGAGAAACATGCCTTGTTTGACTGCAAAGGAGGAAAGGGCCTGCGCCACCTGACACAGGAGTCTGGATCCTGTGCCCCCTTGCTTGTTCACATAGAACATTGCTACCTGATTGTCTGTCTGAACTAAGACAGACTGGTGAGAGAGGGCATGAGAAAAAGTCTGTAGAGCCAAGCGTATTGCTCGCAGCTCCAAAAGATTGATCTGCTGTGTGGCCTCCCGAGGGGACCAGAGGCCTTGAGTGCACCTGCCCTGGCAATGTGCACCCCAGCCCTTTAAGGAAGCATTGGTCATCAGCACCCTTGTGTGTGCTGGGGCCTGAAAAGTTACCCCCCTGAGGTTTGGGAGATGTAGCTACCACTGTAAGGAGTCCAAGAGCGCTTTGGACACCTTTACTCTGTCTCGGAGGTCGCCTGTGGCTTGCATCCACTGAGCTCTGAGGCACCACTGAGCCACCCGTATATGCAGATGGGCATTTGGGGTCACATGTACCGTGAATGCCATGTGACCCAGGAGCCGCAGGAAGTGTCTGGCGGAGACCTGAGAATTGCCTTGGAACTGGCTGGCCAAGCCCATCAGCCTAAGGGCCCTGTCCTCGGGAAAGTAAGCTCTTGCCTTCAGGCCCCTATAAACTCTAGGTTCTGTGAGGGGAGCAAAGTGGACTTTGCGTAGTTGATGACAAAGACCAGATGCTGAAGAAGAGAGACAGTGCAAAGAGTGGCTTGTCTGGCCTCCTGGAGAGACTGACCCCTGATGAGCCAGTCGTCCAGGTATGGGAAGACAAAGATTCCCTGATTCCTGAGATAGGCCGCCACCACCGCCAGACATTTGGTGAAAACCCTGGGGGAAGAGGTTAGGCCAAAGGGAAGTACTCTGTACTGAAAATGGTTTCCTCCCACCACAAATCTGAGATATTGTCTGTGGTCTGGATGGATGAGAATGTGGGTATAAGCATCCTTTATGTCTAAGGAGCATAGCCAATCTCCCTGCTGGAGGTAGGGCAGCAGTATCCCAAGGGTAAGCATCTTGAACCTTTCCCTCTCCAGAAACTTGTTTAGGTTTCGCAAGTCTAGAATAGGCCGGAGGTCTCCTGTCCCTTTTGGTACCAGAAAGTACCCGGAGTAGAAGCCTCGCCCTTCCAGGTGGTGAGGCACCGGTTCCACCACCTGTTCCTTTAGAAGACTTGCCAGCTCCTGAAGGAGGAGGTTTCTGTGCAGAGGGAGTCTTGGAGGCTCCCCTGGAAAGTAGGAGGGGGGTATCTGGTGGAAGTGGAGCATGTAGCCCTTTTGGACTATTCTGAGGACCCAGGTATCCCCTGTTATGGCTGGCCACCTGTAGGCGTACAGGGTCAGCCGACCTCCTGTGCTGAGTGGAGCCAGCTGTGGAGAAGAGGCTATGCTGTGGGAGTCAAAACCCCACTCCCTGCTGTGCAGGAGCCGGTGCTGGCGGCTTGGGGGTCTTCTGCCTATGGGGCCCATACCCCTGCCCCTTGGCCTGCTGGCCCTTTTGGGGAGCTGGAGAGGCCTGATATTGAGGGTAGGATTTGTAGGCAGCACCCTTCCTCGGGAAAAAGGGCTTCTTCCCCGAGCCCTTCTTTTTTTGAGAAGGGGCAGAAGTCTTTCTGGACAGCCTTGTCCTGGTGAGAGTCTCAGTCTTGATTTCCGCAGCCTTTTCAGTCATGGGCTTACCAAAGAGGTTTTCACCTCGGCAAGGGACATCGACCAACTTGTCCTGCACCCATGGCTCCAGGTCTGATGACTGTAGCCAGGCCTGATGGTGTGCACCGATGCTGGCCGCGGCTACCCGGGCCGAAGCCTTGAAGCCATCATAGGCTGCTCGAGAGAGAAACTTCCAAAACTCTTGAATCCCTGTTGACAAAGTCTTGAACCTCTGCAAATGTTCCTCGGAGAGGCCAGCTGAGAACCCGGCAATCTCCTTTGCCAGGTCTCGTAGGTACATGCCCATGTACAGCTGGTAGGTCTGGACACGGCAAGACAGCATAGAGCCCTGGAAGCACTTTTTACCGAGGGCATCCAGGTTCCAGGCCTCCTGGCCGGGAGGCACCAAGGAGTGCATCTTCTGACTCTTCAGGCTGTGCAAGGCCGATTCCACAACCATGGAGTGGTGCGGTAGCTGCGCCTTTTGGAACCCAGGGCTCTTACGGACTCAATAAATGGAATCGACCTGTTTGCTAAGAACCAGCGTCAAGGCCGATGTCTCCCACATAAGGAAGAGCAGCCATTCCAGCATCGGAGGAACCGGTACAGTAAAGGCTTCCTTCGGAGGAAAGTCATACTGGAGGGCATCGAGCTCTTCGGCTCGAGGCTCCTCCTCGGTGTCTGCATGGAAGGCCTTGGCCATGTCCCTCACGAAGTCCGAGAACAGGGTATCCACCGGAGGGGACCTTCTCCGAGGCTCAGACTCCGGTGCGTCTGAAGGGACGCACCGGATCCGGAAGGTGTCCGGGGACTCCTCGTCCTCCGTCTCCCACTCTGACTCCTCCGAGGAGGAATCGAACGGCTCCGGCCATGTGGGCCTCGGTGCCACCCGCCCCGATGCTGAGGGTATCGGCGTCGACGACCTTGGCCCTGCACGGGAGGTCGAGGGGGACCTTGACCGAGGATCGAGACTTCGACTCGAGGATCGGCACGGTCTCTGGGGTCGACTTAGACGTCAAGGTCCCGGTGGTCGGGGCAGATGCACCGGTCAGACCGGCGATCAGCACCCGCTGCTGCTCCATGAAGGCAGCCAAGCTGCTCTCCAAGGCCGTCAACCTGAGTCCAAGCTTAGGAGACTCAGCAGCCCCCGACTCGGGGCCCAACGTCAGCTCCCCCAGAGGAGGGTCTACGAGGACAACCGCACTTACGTGACTTGGGGACTCCGGCTCCACACGAGGTAGCTTGGAAGGCCTCTCTGACTCCGAGAGCCCGGGGCAGCGGTCAGGGCTACACGACCTGGCCCTCGAGGAACCGACGCTGCCCTCACAGCTTTTTCTTCCTTCGGTGCTCCCGGGAGGGAGATTCCCTTTCAGAGGATCCCCAACGGTGCTCGGGGTCGGACTCCCGAGATGTTGAGGCCTCTGACGAAGTCCGGGCCCGGCCAGACGCAGAGTCAGAGAAAATTCTCTCACGCTGATGCTGATGGCTCCGAAGCGCCTTCGATGACATTTTGCCGCACAGGCCACAGGTCAGTGGGTCATGGTCGGGCCCGAGGCATCGGAGGCAGCAGTCATGTGTGTCGGTAAGAGACATACGTTTCTTACACAGATCACACTTTTTGAACCTGCTGGCAGCCATCGGGGGAAAAAGGGCCCCTGTGAGGTCAAAAGACCGGGCTGCCACTGAAAACACAAAAAGAGCGCGACCGCTAGTCACGAAGGACAAAAAATGAAAATTACAACTCCGGACTCGATACCGGTGTACCGAGCCCAGGGGAGAAGGGGAACCGGCGTCGAACCGGATAAGATAACGTGAAAATCTCAGAAAAAAAATCAACTTTTCCCGTGTGACACGAACTCACGTCCATCGGGCTCCACGGAAAAAGAAAGACTGAGCAAGATGGCACCCTTGGGCGGGAAGGGGACTGCGCAGGCATGCTGCATTCCCAAAGGCTTTTTTTAAAAGCTGGGGAAATGCTCTGCACGGGGGCTTCGTCAGTGCCGACGTCACCCATATGTGAGGATTGACTTCCTGCTTGGTCCTGGAGAATAGCCTCTTTTTCTTAATTGAGTCCTCTCAAGAGCCAGGACATAAGCAAGAATTGAAACACTTGCGGTATCAGGATGGGACTCTGCATCAGCAGGTTGCTCTGAACTGGTAAAAGCCATGGAGGTTCCACTGCCAGGAGGAAAGGATTGGCATACCATGTTCGATATGGCCAATCTGGAGCAATTAGGACAATGAGATCCAGATGAGCCTCTACCCTCTGCATTACGTGCCTGATCAGCACCCATGGAGAAACATGTAAAGCAGGCTCTCCGCCGGCCAGATCTGCACCAGCGCATCGATGCCTTCCGACATCCATTCCTGCCTCCAGCTCTAAAATGAAGCCACCTTTGCAGAGTGAAAGGTTGCCATCAGATCCATGAATGGAAGGCCACAGCACTGTACTAGCTAGGCAAACACTTCCTCATTGAGAGACCACTCCCTGGGGTCTAGGTAGATGTGATTGGCTGGTAGGTTCTCCTTCCAGGCTACATTCGCCTCCAAGATTGCCATCACATTCTCTTCTGCCCAATCCATTACTGGGCCAACCTCCTGTTCCAGAAGTGCACTGCCTGTGCTGCCTTGATGATTGATTTAAGCCACTGTGGTGGCATTGTCCAGGAACATTCTTACCGCCATTCCGGCTAGGAAGGGCTGAAACATCCATAGTGCAAGGTACACTGCCCAACCAGTTGATGGACCATAAACTTTCCCGTGGCGACCAGAGTCCCTAGGCTATCTGGGATTCGCAGTGCATCCCCCAGCCTGCCAGACTGGGGTCGGTCATCACCGGGATCCAATGTGGCATTTCTAGTGGCATTCCTGCTGCTAACTTGTCTGCCCACAACCACCAATGAGAGCCCTCCATACTGCTTCCGGGCAGGACAACAGTTGAGTCATCTGATGGTATTGCGCTGATCATCTGTGTAACAGGGTTCTCTGTAATGGCCCCATGTGAGCCCTTGCCCAAGGTATCATTTTGAGCAACATCGCCATGGACACCAACAACTGCAAGTAGTGCCAAGCAGTTGGAATCTCCAAGCACAGGAACTGTCATACCTGTCCCTGTAGCATGCGCCTTCTGTCCTCTGGCAAGGACACCAGCCCCTTGTTTGGAAATGCACCCCAAGATATACCAGATCCTGTGACGGCTGTAGCTGGCTCTTGGCCAAGTTGATGGCTCAGACCAGACCTTGTAGATAGTCGACTACTCAAGCTGTGGTTCTGATACTCACTTCCCTGGACTTTGCCTAGATTAGCCAACCATCCAGGCAGGGATGAAACAGAATCCCCTCTTGTCATAGCCCTGCTGCCACCACTACCAACAGCTTGGTGAAGGTACGAGGACGGTAGCTAGTCCCAAGGGTAAGGCCCGAAACTGGAACTGTCCCATGGGCACTGCAAAGCGCAGATACAGTTGATATTCTGGCTGAATGGGAATGTGTAGATACACCTCCATGAGGTCAAGTGAGGTCAAAGGCTCGCCCTCTGAATGCCACTATCATGGACCGGAGGGTTTCCATGTGAAAAGGGGGCACCCTTAAATTATTCACCTGCTTGAGGTCCAGTATGAGTCTGAAGGTGCCTTCTTTCTTGGGTACCAAGATGGAGTATCAACCCTGTCCGCATTGGTCTGCTGGAACCTCCTCCACTATTTGCAACTAGCAAAGGAGCTGAAGCATGCACTGGACGGCCTCTAGTTTTCTTGGTGCATTGCAAAGAGATCTGACAAAGGCGTCTGGCAAGAGGCCGAGCAAACTCCAATGCGTAACCTCTCTGATGATCTCCAGCACCCATTGGTCTGATGTGATCCTGGCCCAGGCGACACAGAATTCCTGTAGCTGACTCCCCACAGGAAGTAAGCCATCCTGGGCCTGAGCAACCTCATTGCGCTTTCTTGGCAGCTAAGTAGGGAGGGTTACAGAAACCCTCTGCCTGCTCCTCTAAACCCCCGAAAGGCCTGCCCCCTAGCAGGAAAGAAACCCCTCTGGTAGAGAGCAAACCAGACAGCTCGGAAATGCCTGAAGTTTCGTGACTGCCCCCTTGCCTGAGTCAAATTGCGGACCAACTTCTGCTTATCTTTGAGGTAGAGTCTGCCCTTCGACTCCCCCAAGTCCTTCATCAATTTATCTAAGTCCTCCCTGAAAAGGAGCTTCCCCCTGAAGGGGAGCCTTTTGAGCCTCAATTTGGAAGACACATCTGCTGACCAATTCACTGTTCTACAATTTTGCAAAAAATTGTTTGCTTCAGAAATTAAATGTGCTATTTCTTAATGAATTTGATACGCTGAATTCAAATATGATAGTGAAATTGGTTAATTAGCTCCTGTTAGAGTAGTTACTTACCTGTAACAGATGTTCTCCAGGAGCAGCAGGAATCAGTCCTCACATATGGGTGACGGCGGCGCCGATGGAGTCCTCGCGCGGAGTATTTCCCCAGCTTTCAAGGTAAGCCTTTGGGAATGCAGCGCACATGCGTGGTCCCGTTCCAGCCCTAGGGTGCCATCTTGCTCAGTCTGATGACATAGCTAAAAGACAGCAAAAAAAAATCAAAATGAATGATATGACTGCAACTCCAGGAGAGGAGGAAGGGTTGTGAGGACTGATTCCTGCTGCTCCTGCAGAACACCTGTTACAGGTGAGTAACTACTCTTTCTCCAGGACCAAGCAGGAAGTCAGTCCTCACATATGGGACTCCCCAGCTCTAGGCTACTGGGAACCCAAAGCTGAAAAAATGGCTCCCTCTCAAGAGCCTCAGCATCTGTGATAAAAATATACTCTGAGAACGTCCCCGTATGGTAGCCCAACACAAGGGCCAGAGGGTAGGAGTTGCCTAAACCTCAAAGAGATTACAGAGTACCACCTGTCCGAAAGGACTGTCCCTCCGGGACTCTCTCGAGGCAGTAATGAGCTGCAAAAGTCTGGCTTGAGGAGCAAGTAGCGGCTCGGCAGATGTTTGCCAACGGAACAGAGCAGAGATGAGCTACTGACGCGGCTTTCGCACTGACACGGTGGGCCGTGACTCGACCCTGCAAGGGGAGGTCAGCTGCCTTGTACGCCCAGGCAATACAATCTGCTACCCAAGTGGACAACGTACGCTTGGAAAAAGGCAACTCCATCTTATTAGGCTCAAAGGAGACAAAGAGCTGAGTAGCCCTTCGATGCCCCCGTGTATGTTCTATGTAAAAAGACAATGCCCTCTTACAGTCCAGGGTATGCAAGACTGTTTCAGCCCGGCTGGTATGCGGCCCGGGAAAGAAGGTCGGAAGAACCACCTCCTGGTTGAGGTGGAAAGAGGAGACCACTTTTGGAAGGAACTTCGGATGGGTCTGTAGGACCACCCTGTTCCTATAGAACCGTGTACGGTCTATCAGAAACCAGAGCTTGTAGTTCACTCACACGTCTGGCCGAGGTAAGAGCTACCAGGAAGAGCACTTTCCAAGAAAGGAAACGCAAATAGCAAGTAGCCATTGACTCAAACAGTGGGCGAGTAAGTTGTTGCAAGACCACGTTCAAATCCCACTCAGTCGCCGGTGGATGAACTGGAGGCTTGACAAGAAGCAGACCTCTGAGAAAACGGGACACTAAGGGATGAACCGACAGAGACTGTCCCTCCACCGGGAAGTGGTGCGCTGAAAGAGCACTGAGGTGGAGCCAAACAGAGTTAGACTTAAGGCCTAGGTCTGACAGGTGAAATAGATACTGCAGTACTACTGGCACAAGGCAAGAGACATGATCTCCCTTGCGCTGAGCACACCATACCATAAATCTACGCCACTTGAGGGCATAGGACTTTCTGATGGACTGCCTCCTAGAGGCCAAAACCACCTCTTCAACCTCCTTAGGTAGGAGCAAGGGAGCTAGCACTATCCTTTCAGCAGCCAGGCCATCAGATTGAGGGACCTGAGATTGGGGTGCAGAAGGAAACCCTGATCCTGAGACAGGAGATCGGGATGCAACCCCAGAGTGAATGGAGTTTCCACCGCCAAATGCAGCAGAAGTGGAAACCATGGCTGCCTGGGCCATCTGCGGGCTACCAGAATCACCAAGGCCTTGTCCCGGAGAATCTTGAACAGATGTTCGGGCCACCAGGGGCATGGGAGGAAATGCATACAGGAGGCCCATAGACCAAGAGATCAGAGAAGCATCTGCTGCCATTCTCAGGGGGAGCAGAGCCGGAGCTGGCGGCTTGGGGGTCTTCTGCCTATGGGGCCCATGCCCCTGCCCCTTGGCCTGCTGGCCCTGTTGGGGAGTTGGAGAGGCCTGATGTTGAGGGTAGGATTTGTAGGCAGCACCCTTCCTCGGGAAAAAGGGCTTCTTTCCCGAGCCCTTCTTTTTTTGAGAAGGGGCAGAAGTCTTTCTGGACAGCCTTGTCCTGATGAGAGTCTCAGTCTCGATTTCTGCAGCCTTCTCCATCACGGGCTTACCGAATAGGTTGTCACCTCGGCAGGGGACATCAACCAACTTGTCCTGCACCCATGACTCCAGGTCCGATAACTGTAGCCAGGCCTGACGGTGTGCACCGATGCCGGCCGCAGCTACCCGGGCCGAAGCCTCGAAGCCATCATAGGCTGCTCGAGAGATAAACTTCAAGCACTCTCGGATCCCTGTAGACAAGGCCTTGAACCTCTGCAAGGGTTCCTCGGAGAGGCCAGCTGAGAACCCGGAAATCTCTTTTGCTAGGTCCCGTAAGTACATGCCGATGTACAGCTGGTCAGTCTGGACACGGCAAGATAGCATAGAGCCCTGGAAGCACTTTCTACCGAGGGCATCCAGGTTCCGGGCGCCCCCGGCCGGGGGGGCACCGAGGAGTGCATCTTCTGACTCTTCAGGCTGTGCAAGGCCGATTCCACAACCATGGAATTGTGCGGTAGCTGCGTCTTTTGGAACCCAGGGCTCTTACGGACTCGATAAATGGAATCGACCCATTTGCTTAGAACCGGTGCCGAGGCCGGTGCCTCCCACATACGGAAGAGGAGTCATCGAGCGGCTCCGGTCGTGTGGGCTTCGGTGCCATCCGCCCAGATGCTGGGGGGCACCAGCATCGACGACCTCGGCCCCACACGAGAGGTCGAGGGGGACCTTGACCAAGGATCGACATGAGACTTGATGGACTCGAGGATCGGCTCAGTCTCCAGGGTCGAATTTGATGTCGAGGTCCCGGTGGTTGGGGCAGATGTACTGGTCAGACCGGCGATCAGCATCGCTGCTGTTCCATGAAGGCAGCCAAGCTGCTCTCCAAGGCCGTCAACCTGAGTCCAAGCTCAAGAGACCCAGCAGCCTCCGACTCGGGCCCCGATGGTGTTGGGCCTGACGTCGGCTCTCCTGGAGGAGAGTCCACAAGGACAACAGAACTCACGTGACTCAGGGACTCTGGCTCCATACGAGGTAGCTTGGACAGCCTCTCCGAATCTGAGAGCCCAGGGCGGTGGTCAGGGCTACGCGACCTGACCCTGGAGGACCCAGGAGCTTGCACTGACGCTGCCCTCACGAGCTTCTTCTTCATTTTGTGCTCCCGGGTGGGAGACCCCCTTTCAGAGGAAGCACGATGGCGCTCGGGGTCAGACTCCCGAGATGTCGAGGCCTCTGATGAAGTCCAGGCCCGGCCGGACGCGGACTCTGAGAAAATTCTCTCACGTTGATGCTGACGGCTCCGAAGCGCTTTTGATGACATTTTGCCGCACAGGCCACAGACCAGCGGGTCATGGTCGGGCCCGAGGCATCGGAGGCAGCAGTAATGTGTATTGGTGAGAGACATAAATTTCTTGTACCGATCACATTATTTTAACCCGCTAGCAGCCATCGGGAGAAAAAGGGCCCCTGCAAGGTCCAAAGACCAGGATGCCAGTGAAAATAACAAAAAAGGCGCGAACGCTAGTCACAAAGGACAAAAACAAAACAAAAAAAATACCGGACTCGATACCGGTGTACCGAGCCCAGGCGGGAAGGAGAACCAGCGTTGAACCGGATCAGAAAAAGCGAAAATCACAGAAAAAAATCTACTTTTCCTGGGTGACACAAACTCACGTCCGTTGGGCTCCGCGGAAAAAGAAAGACTGAGCAAGATGGCACCCTTGGGTTGGAAGGGGACCGCACATGTGCGCTGCATTCCCAAAGGCTTTCCTTGAAAGCTGGGGAAATGCTCTGCACGAGGGCTCCATCGGCACCGATGTCACCCATATGTGGGAATTGACTTCCTGCTTGGTCCTGGAGAATAGCCAGCGCCCAGTGCAAACATGCCCACACTACAAATATTCCACAGATAGACGCTTACAGCAATAGAGCATAGTTACTCACCTGTAACAGGTGATCTCCGGGAACAGCAGGAATTAAGTCTTCGCATACGGGTATCATCAGTACCAACGGAGCCCGTGTGGGAACGCTACCCAGCGTCCAATAGGAACGCTTTTGGGAGCATCCCACAGCGCATGCGTGCTGCCTTTCTGCCTTACTGCCTCTCTCACTTCAGTTGAGTTTAAAGCTGAGCCAAGGAGAGAGATAGAGAGAGAGAACTCCTAGGGGAGGTGGGTGGGTTGTGAAGACTTAATTCCTGCTGTTCCCGGAGATCACCTGTTGCAGGTGAGTAACTACGCTATCTCCAGGAACAAGCAGGAATGTAGTCTTCACATATGGGGACTCCCCCAGCTGAAAAAAGCCAGAGGGATGACCCCAGCGTGTTGTGAACCCATGTGAATGGGGTCATACTTCCTCCCATAGATCCCTGGCATCCTACCGGGACGGAGGATAGGAGTTGCATTAAGTCTGAAAGAGATGCTGTAGAACAGCCTGGTCAAACAAGGCATCCCGACGGGAGTCTTTGTCCAGTCAGTAGTGGGCTGTGAAAGTATGTACCAAAGCCCAAGTAGCCGCTCTACAGATATCGTCTATAGACACAGAGCAAAGATTAGCAACCGAGGCTGCCATTGCTCTGACATTATGAGCTGTAACATGGCCTTCAAGGGAAAGCCCTTTACTATCATATGTGAAGGATATGCAGTTTGCAATCCACTTAGATAGAGTTTGTTTGGAAACAGGAAGTCCCAAATGACTAGAATCAAAAGCAACAAAGAGTTGAGTAGACTTCCTATGTTGCTCAGTTCTTTGAAGGTAAAAGGCTAAAGCTCTTTTACAATCTAAGGTATGAAGGTTCCTTTCTGCACTGGAGGCGTGAGGCCTAGGGAAGAATACAGGAAGGTAAACCGACTGGTTTAAATGAAAAGGCGAAACCACCTTTGACATAAAGTGTGGATGAGTCCTGAGGACTACTTTATCATGGTGGAACCTTGTATAAGGAGGGTCAGCCACTAAAGCTTGCAGCTCACTAATGCGCTTAGCAGAAGTTATTGCAATTAGGAAAATGACCTTCCAGAAAAGGAATTTTAAGGTTGTAGTGGCTAAGGGTTCAAAAGACGGCTTCATAAGCTGCCCAAGAACAAGATTCAAGTCCCATGCCACCGGTGGTGGCTTTATGGGGGGCTTTGTCAATAGTAGACCTCTCATGAATCTTGATACAAGAGAATGAGAAGAGATTGGTTGTCCATCTTGGGGCTTGTGAAAAGCCGCAATAGCACTGAGATGGACTCGTACTGAATTTTTCTTAAGACCAGAATTTAAAAGATGGAGGAGATACTCCAAAAGCGACTCCATGGGCACGGAAAGGGGGTTAAGCCCCCTTTTTGAACACCACATAGAAAACCTTTTCCATTTGAAAGCGTAGGAACGCCTTGTGGAAGGTTTTCTCAAAGCTTGAAGGATATGCTTCACTTGCTGAGAGAGGTGGATATCTAAAGGTTCTATGCCTTCAGCAGCCAGGGCCAGAGGTGCAGGGACTGAGGATTGGGATGCAGAAGCTTCCCGTTCTCCTGAGAAAGGAGATCTGGAGCATATCCCAACTCTAGAGGAGTTGCTTGAGAGAGACGCAGAAGCAGAGGGTATCACGATTGCCTTGGCCAACGTGGAGCTATGAGGATCATATAACCCCTGTCTCTGAAGCTTGAAAAGAGTTTTGGGAATTAGGGAAAAGGGTGGGAAGGCATAGAGGAACTCCTAACCCCAATGGAGCTGGAAAGCATCGTTTGCTAGACAGTATTGAACCGGAATTCTGGAACAGAACCGGGGAAGTTTGGCATTCTGTGGACTTGCAAAGAGGTCTATACCTGGTGTTCCCCAGGTTTGGAACAGTCGGGCAAGTTGGTCTGACTGGAGAGACCACTCGTGTGGCAGTAGTATTCGACTGAGCTCGTCTGCCCACAAGTTTTGAATGCCTGGAAAGTATACCGCTAGAAGTTAAATTTGGAGCTCTCTGGCGAGGGCCCATAGTCGCAAAGCTTCGTTGCACAGCGACAGAGAGCCCATTCCGCCTTGTTTGTTTATGTAAAACATGGCAACCTGATTGTCAGATTGGACCAGAACTGTCCTTTGACTGAGCTGGGCCTGAAATGCTATTATAGCATTGTAAATGGCTCTTAGCTCTAAAAGGTTTATTTGAAGAGAGGCCTCTTGTGAGGTCCAGAGACCCCGAGTGGAAAGATCGTGCAAGTGGGCTCCCCAACCCAGCTTGGACGCATCTGTCGTCAGGGTGATTTGGGGCAGTGGTTGCTGGAAGGGGGAACCTACCAGGAGGTTTTCGAGGGACTGCCACCACTGCAGGGACAAAATGAGACATGTCAAATTCTTGATTTTGTCCGTCAAGTGACCTGTGGCTTGTGTCCACTGCGAAGAGAGGCATATGTAGGCGGGCATAAGGGACCACATGTACAGTGGATGCCATATGCCCCAGCAGCTGAAGCATTTCCTGAGCAGTTAGGAGGGTTTTCTTTACTGCTTGGGAGGCCAAATCTATTATTTGTAGACAGCGCGGCTGTGGCAGGAATGCCCTTGATTGCTGCGTGTCTAAGTGAGCCCCTATGAACTCTAGGGATTGAGAAGGGGTGAGATGGGATTTTGGGTGGTTGATTACCAGACCCAAATATTGGAGAATTCTCATAGCATGAGAAACAGCTTGTTCTGTTTCTGGAGCTGTTGGTGCTCTGATGAGCCAGTCGTCTAAGTAGGGGAAGACGGATATCCCCAGAGTTCTCAGGAACGCCGCTACTACAGCCATGCATTTTGTGAAGACTCTTGGGGCAGAGGCCAGACTGAATGGAAGGACTTTGTATTGGAAGTGGTTTCCTTGAAAAAGAAATCAAAGGCACTTCCTGTGATTTACATGGATGAGAATATGCGTGTAGGCGTCTCTTAGATCTAGAGAACATAACCAATCCTGATTCTGAAGGTATGGTAAACGTTTTCCGAGGGAGATCATCTTGAACTTTTCTCGGAACAGATATTTGTTCAATTCTCTGAGGTCCAGGATAGGTCTGTATCCCCCTGTCTTCTTTGGGATAAGAAAATAGGGTGAGTAGAACCCCCTTCCCCGTTGGGATATGGGTACCTCTTCTATTGCTCCTTGAGCAAGGAGTGAAGAGACCTCCTGACACAGAATGTCGGTGACAGGGCCTTGAGAATTGAATTGTTTTATGACTGTAGGCGGGGGCATGCTGAGAAAGTGAAGTTTGTACCCCTGTCCCACAATGGACAAAGTCCAGTTTTCTGATGTTATTTGTTGCTCTATTTTGGCAAAAGGGCATAATCTGCCTGGAATGGTCAAGGGCTCTGGACCCTTCAGAGGCAAAATGGTTACGTTCTCTAGGTAGAAGTCAAAGCCCCTGCGGAGGCCATACCTGCTGAGCCGGTTGAGCTCTTTGAGCTTGCGGCTTCCTTTGTTGTCTAGATTGCTGCCCCTTCTGGGGAGCATGAACTGGACAATGAATTGGATGGGAATAAAAATGGTAAGATTTTTTCTTTTTGTTAAAGAAAAACTTCTTGCCTGCTTTTTTCTTTGATGGGTTGGCAGTAGACTTTGATAGCCTATTCAAGGTGGTATTGTCAGATTCAATCTGATTAGCCTTGGTCTGCCAATCCCTCCCAAATAAGTTTTCACCTGTGCAAGGAATGTTTCCTAACTTCTCTTGCACCCACTCCTCTAGATCTGATGCTTGGAGCCAGGCAATGCGCCGTGCTCTGATAGCAATAGCAGAGGTTCTGCTAATAGCTTCAAAGCAGTCAAAAGCTGCACGGTTCACAAATTTGGAGACATTTTGAGCATGCTTGAGCAGAGTGAGGTACTGAACCCGTTTATCTTTGGGAAGAAGAGGGTTCATGCATTCCAGATCCGCTGTAAGCTCCTCTAGAAACATTCTCATGTAAAGGGAATATGAGCTAATCCTAGCTGCTAGCATGGAGGATTGAAAACATCGACGCCAAAAGGCATCGAGTGTCCTCAATTCACGGCCTGGCGGGTTGGAAGAATGCGTTTTAGCACTCTTTATTCTCCACATGGCTGATTCCACTACCATAGAATGGTGTGGTAACTGAGTCTTCTGAAACCCTGGAGAAGGTGGGACTCGGTACATGGTATCGAGGCGTCGAGAATGTGGTGACACCGTTAAGGGAGTTTCCCACATTCTGAACTTAAGATCTTGAAGGATCTGATGAATGGGCAGCATCGCTGCCTCTTTTGGAGCCAAAGGGTATTGCAGAATTCTTAGTTCTTCTGCCCTAGGTTCCTTCTCAGGAGTAACTGTGATTGAAAGCCCTTTAGCTACATCACGTATAAAATCCTGAAAAGACATGTCTTCTGGAGGAGACATTCTGCACTCAGGAGAAGGAGATGGATCCTTCAATAGCACTTGCTCTTGTATCGGTAGAGTCATCAGAATTGGAAGACTCATCGGAGATTTGCATCGATTGATGCTGGTACCAATGAATATCGGTACTGTGGTGTTTCGGTTCCAACTCCTCGATGCCAGAGAAACTCTCGAGGCTCGGCATGGGAAGAAGCCAGCCCACCTGAGTGGGTGCCACTGGAGCCGGTACCGAGCTCATTTGAATCGTCTGTAGTGGTCTTAGCAGTACCGAGGCAGCTAAGAGGGACGCTAGACTGCGTTCAATAGTAAGGATTCTCTTATCCATTGCTAATGCCGATGCCTGGTCAGTACCGGTGGAAGCGGCTACGATCCCAGAACATGGCAAGAGAAGTTCTGCAGAGGTGGAGGCCTCTGGAACATTCAGAGACCCGTTTGTGCTCTGGAGACTGAAGACTCCCGCCGGGGCAATTTTGCCGGTGTACTTTCCTCGAGGGTAGTGCCAGTGGCATCTCGATGCTTTGCAGGAGATTTACCCTTCAAGGACCGGCAAGTCTTTACAGACTTATGTTTAGTTACCTGAGATCCATGAGAGGAGGATGAAGCCCTGGAAGACGTCGATGCAACTGACATCGTATCAACAGTGAAAAGAGAACCGGCCTTTGCAGCTCTGTTCTGCAGACCCCTTTTGGTCATCTTTCTACAGGAGAGGCACTCCGCTGGACAATGTTCAGGACCTAAACATTTGAGACACCATTCGTGGGTGTCGGTGACAGAAATAGTACCGCCACAGTTTGAACATTTTTTAAAACCACTAGATGGCTTCTCCATGTCTGAAGATTTTTGGGCCTAGTGCCCAAAATGGTGCCTAACCCCAGGAGGGGTGAGGCACCAAAGAAAAGATTCTTTTTTTTTTCCCAAAGAAAATAAGAAAAGAGAACCGGCGGTATCGGTAGGCGTCGAATGAAGGCAGACGCGACCACAAAAAACAAGAAAGAAGATAAAGTTTTCTGCGATGACAGGAGAGACGTCCTGTCGGCTCCGCGGAAAACGAAGAACTGAAGTGAGAGAGGCAGTAAGGCGGGAAGGCAGCACGCATGCGCTGTGGGATATGTTTATGTTTATTAAATTTGATATAACCGCCTTTCTACTGAAATTAAGGCGGTGTACAATTTTCAAAAAACAAAGGAAAATCAAGGCCAAGGCCAGAAGAAAAAGGAAAAGAAATGACAATTCTTCGACAGAAAAGAAAGAGGGAAAGGAGGGGTAAGACGAGACAGTAGAACATATACTCCAGGGTAGAGACAATGGGAAGAGCGAGAGAGATCAGACGAAAGGGGAGGAAAGGTCAAACGCCAGGGAAAACAGGTGGGTCTTCAGGTTTTGCTTGAAAGTGGTGTGGTTGGTTTCTAGATGCAAGGAGGAGGGGAGAGCATTCCAAAGAGCAGGGCCGGCGAAGAAAAAGGCAGAGGAGCGAGTGGATTGTAGGTGGGCAGATGAAGGGGAAGGAAGGGTGAGGCGGTTAAGGTGGAAGGAACGTGGGGTGTACCTGGGAGAGTGCAAGTGAATGAGGTCTGCTAAATACTGAGGGGTGCTGGTGTAGAGAACTTTGTGGACCAGGGTAAGTAGTTTGTATTGGGAGCGGACTGAGATGGGTAACCAGTGGAGGCGGAAAAGTAGTGGAGTTACATGGTCGCGGAGGGTGGCGTGTGTGATAAGACGGGCTGCAGTGCTTTGGATTCTTTGGAGCCGAGATAATTGAGTTTTAGGGAGACCAAGAAGAACAGAGTTTGAGAAATCGACGCGTGACATGACTAGAGACAGAGATAGGGTGGTGAGAGCTGCAGAGGAGAGGAAAGGGCGAATGGCTCGGATTTGTCGAAGAAAAAAAAAGGATGTTTTGGAGATGTGTGAGATGTGATCCTGAAATGAGAGTTCAGGATCGAAATGAACCCCGAGATAACGGAAGGTGGTGACTAAGGGAACGGAAGTACCAGAAAAGGAGGGGGCGAGTGAAGGAGAGGGAGCACCGTAAGAGAACCAGATTGCAACTGTCTTAGTGAGATTGAGGTGGAGGCAGTTTTGGGTTAGCCAGTTGGCCACGGAAGATAGACAAGAATTTAGTACAGCAAGGTCAGGACAGGAAGACGAGGTATGGTGCAGTAAGACAATGTCGTCTGCATAGTTGAACGCAGAGATGCCAGATTGCTGAATTAAGAGGGCAAGGGGGGCCAGGAAAAGATTAAAGAGGAGAGGGGCCAGCACCGAACCCTGAGGGACCCCACAAGGAAGGGGAAATGGGTCTGAGGGAGGGACAGAGGGAGAGGAAGAAAGAACTGTGCAGGAACGGGAAGAGAGAAAGGAGTGGAACCAGCGATGGACAACACTACAGAGCCCTGCATCCCGTAGGCGGTGGAGAAGAAGAGAGTGGTCAACCAAATCAAATGCTGCCGAGAGGTCAAGTGCAACCGCCACTGAGATGTCACCACGATCACGTGCTACGTGCAGTGCGTTAGTGAAAGCCAGCAGTACTGTCTCCACACTATGGCCCTGGCGGAATCCGGACTGACGAGGGTGGAGGTAGTTAGTGGAGTTGAGGTGGTGTGAGAGCTGAGCAAAGACAATTTTTTTCTAGACGTTTGGAGAGAAAGGGGAGATTAGAAACAGGGTGATAGTGGGCGGGAGTCAGAGGATCAAGCGTAGGGTTTTTAAGAATAGGACGAATCAGTGCGTGTTTCCAGGGGCAGGGAAAAGTACCGGAGGAGAGACTTGAATTGAACATAGAGAGGATTGGGGGAAGGAGTACCAGATGAGGGGTAAGTAGCCAAGAGGAAGGGATGGGGTCCAGGGCACAAGAGGTTTTCTTGGAAGAAGAAATGAGCTGAAGAAGTTCAGGGGCGGTGATTGGGGAAAAAGAAGCCCAAGTATGGGAATGTTGAGAGACCAGGGGGGGGGGGGGATGCAATGGGGGGAGGGGAGTGAATGGGTGCCGGACAGGAGGGTAAGGATGCTCGTAGGGAGGCAATCTTACCACTGAAGAATGATGCAAGAAGGGGAGGAGCATGGGAGGGAGGTCAGGAGGAGCAGAGGGAGAAGAATGAAGAGAGGTAAGAGTCCGAAGAGTAGAGTAAAGATGTCGGGTTTGGTTAGGAGCATTAGAAATGGCATTGGAAAAATAGGAGCATTTAGCCGAGTGAGCTTGAGCATGGTAGTGAGAGTGAGCTGATTTAAAAAGAGCAAGTTTGGCAGGAGAGGGGTCCTTTCGCCATAGCTGCTCAGCCCTGCGGAGGTGAGAGCGCAACAGCTGAAGGCCCTTGTCATACCATGGATGGGTGGGCTTACGTGTTGGGGGCCGAGGAAAAAGAGGGGCAACTTGGTCGAGAGCGGTGGAGAGGGAGGATGACCACAGAGTCGCCTGGGAAGTTGGCGAGAGAGAGGAGAAATCGGGGGGGGAGGACCTCGGATGCTGGGGGAAAGCGCTGAAGTGTGAGGGGAGTTATAGAGCGAGAAAGCCGCAGAGGAGGGGGTGACGAGGGAGAGGGGGGAGAAGAGTGGGAAGGTCCGGAGTGCGAGCAAAAGACAAGAGAAGCAGGCATGGTCCGTCCATGGAAAGTATGTGGCACGGAGATCTTGGAATGAAAGTGAGGAGGAGGAGGGAGTCAGGAGGAGATCAAGAGTATGGCCAGCCTGATGGGTGGGAAAGGTAACGTGTTGCAGCAAGGACAGATCATGAAGGAGGGATGTAAAAGACAATTCTCTAGAGGAAACAGGAAGGTCCATGTGAAGGTTGAAGTCACCTGCAATAAGGAGATGGGGGAAAGCCAGGGAAAGATCAGTGATAATCCAAAGAAGCGCATCCCAAAGAAACTCCCAAAAGCGTTCCTATTGGACGCTGGGGAGCATTCCCGCGCGGGCTCTGTCGGTACCAAAGATACCCGTATGTGAAGACTACATTCCTGCTTGTTCCTGGAGATAGCATTGATATCAAATGCCTATTTGAGCAATGTCTCCAACTTCTGATCCTGCACGTCTTTGAGGGTCAAACACCCCTCTACCGGAATTGTGGTCATCTTTGTTACTGCCAAAACGGCAGCATCCACCTTAGGATAGCTGAACAACTCCTTTTTCCCCTCCGGCAGCGGATACAAATGGGCCATGGCCCATGTCGCCTTCAGTCCTGTCTCTGGGACATCCCATTCATCCTGAATCATCTGCTTCACTACTTGGTGTAGGGTAAAAACTGTCTGCATTTTTCTGACCGCCTGGAAGAGGGGATCCTCCAGCGGTTCCTCCTCATGAAGGACCCTGTCCCTATATTAAGAGCCTTGGCAAACTGAGTGATCAACGCTGCTAGCTCCTCTCTGCGGAAGACCCGCACAATGCGAGATTCCTCCCCTTGTGGAATTTCGCCTTCCTCCAGCTCTGCATCTTCCAGGGTATCCATTTCTACGTCTAGGTCCTCGAACTCCTCTGAGTGAAATGAACCAAGGTCCCCAAAGCATCGTTATTGACCTCCATCGTCGTGGGTCAGGTGCCCCTTCAGCCCCGCCGACGAGAGCCTCTTATGCACCTTGCTTACCCCTGCATAGCACTGTGTCCCTCCTCCCCCCACTGCCTCATACAGGCAGCCTTATGCAGGAAGACAACAAACTGGTGAAAATCCCCTGCCAATCTCTTGTGTCTCTCTGGATGAATGGAGTTGTGTGTGATTTCGGGGTCCTAGGCTTTGGCTCTAGCACCAATGGTGGCGCACTCTCGGGACCCACTGTCAGATGTAGCGGCCTCCTCCACCTTATCTGCACAGTGATCCCCTGCCAAAGTTGAGCCCTCCAAACTGGCAGTTTGCTCATAATCCTCATTGGCCATTCTAGCCTCCCCCTCAGAGCTACAGTATAAGCTGGAGGTCGAGACAGTGCCCTTACAGGAGCCACAGGCCCCGGGAGGGCATGCTGACTGATCCCCAGCAGCATGGCCACCCCTCACACTGTACTTTTCATTTCTGTCTTCTTTTTTTTTTGAACTCCTTCCTATAAGAACTAACTCACTTCCTGCAAAGGTCTCCAAATAAACCGCATGTTACAACAAATCAAAAAAATGCGAAGTTAAGGCCTGCAGCATCTGACACACCCCAGAGCCTCCTTCACTAATGCTGAGCAATTTCCTTTAAAATGGCAGCTTTTCCTGCTCTGCACAGGAACCGCCACTGCAGCCACGCAGTCCTTTACTAGCTCTCAAGCTGCAATTTACTCACTGCGCCAGATGCGCTGATTGACAATCCTGAGGAAAGCAGGAATGAGCCTTTGCCCTCGGCGGCTGTGATCCCCCGGAGTCTCCAGTTCTGCTGCTCAGCCAACCTTTGCAGCTTCGGCGGAGCCGGGCCACGAAAGAGCGCCGGATGAAGAGTCTGTGCTACCCCGAGGCTCCCCCTCTCCTGCCGAAGGATCAGAGTCACCGCACTGCTCACTCCGATATCTGCTAATCCCTCCCAGCAGCAGACTAAGCCACTCTTAACACAAGCCCTTGACTTTTTTTTCTTTACTCTGTGCTAAAGGGCCAGCTCTCCAATTTACCTCGGTAGATAAAAACATTCACTACTCCAAATTTACTCTTATTTGCTCCTTTAGTGAGTCTTCACTTATGGGATCACCCTTCTCCAGCTGTTTGGAGACTGAATACTGGGGCTGGAAGGAGGTGCCAGCTGTCTATCTATGCTGATGCCATGAAATTATGACATACTCAGTCTCCAAGCTGCTGGTAAAGGGAAACAATTCACAAGTGCGGAACTGGACTGAAGGAACGATAAGGAATACTGCTGTTTGCATGCTCTCATTCTGATGGTCCCTTATTATTGACAGGTATATGTTTTGATTTCGATATAGTGAACCTTTGCTGAGTTCTACTAGTCAATACTTAGCATTTTTCAAAGTCTGTGAGTGAGTTGGAGGGAGTAGGAGGCTAAAGTTGACTTTTCCCAAAAAAATACATGGGAGAAGTTGAACTGAAACTATCTAGAATGCCACATTTTTCTCTAGCAGTTATACTGATTTTTCTGAGGTCAGTGCTCAATTAAAGTTGTCCCATTCCTCAGTTAAGCCCGCCTGGTTTAGTTCCTTCCTGCCAAGGCCTTGCTGTTTTACCTTAAAGCCTCTTAGTTGTATGTTTGCCGCATATCTGGTCTGTCTATTCCTGACTAGACTGTAAGCTCCACAGAGCAGGGACTTTTTCTTATGTGTTTCTCTATAAGAGCAGCATACACCTGACAGCACAATGCAAATGATTAATAGTAGTAATAGTTAGTAATTTAGTTGGTCTTGATAATTATTTTTTTAAAGAGTATTTTCAAGCAACACCTACCTGGAAAATATGTATACCTTTTTCAGAAATTCTGGGCCATTTCCTGTTTAAAATAAATAAATAAAGAGAAAAATCCAATTAAAAAAAAACAAGTAGATAATTTCTCTTGAAAATTAATTTTGTAACACAGAAAGGTTTTCTTACCAAAGAATTGATGTATTTTGAGATTACTGAAATAATTTATGATCCTGCAAAATAAAAACAGAGTTAGTAGAAAAAATGTTTTGCTCCTGAGAAATGAAATATGATAAAATGTGTGTCTAATTGATACTTACCCAATATCATTTTTTAGCTGGTGAAAGAAATGTTCCTTTAAAAATAAACTCTCATTTTGCTAGCGATATGTGTGTTCCATTTTAAGTCCCGTTTAAAAGATAAAAGATGTAGAGTGTAAAAGGAAACGTGAACAGAGAAAGTAAATAGATAGCCCTTATATGCATTATTCAGGTTTACAATTTATTTTGCTAAAATCTCTTCTATTTATCTCCAAAAACTAAGAACATAAGATGAACAGATTGGGTCAGAGCATAATTCTGTTTCTGACAGTGGCCAATCCAGATCATAGGAACCTAAATCTAAATGGCTAATAATCATTTATGGACTCTTGCTCCAGGAACTTGTCCAAACACATTTCTAAACCCAGCTACAATTGTGGCCAACATTATTGGCACCTTTGCATTTTAGGTATCTTTTATACAATATCTTGAGAAATAATTGTATGTCATCATATTATTTTAATAGTATGTGAAAAGGTATACAACCAAAAAATGTCGTCTGCGCAACTTAGACATAGTAATTTCTGAGAAACCCCCCCCCAAAATATGACCTGAACAGGATTAATGGCACCCTTCACTAATATTTGGTTGCACATCCCTTGGTAGTGATGATAGCGTCCAAAGATTTCTTGTAGCCATCTACATCTGTCTGCTGGTAGTTTCTCCCACTCTTCAACTGTGATTTGTTCCAGCTCATGAATGTTTCCAGGATTCCTTTTACCAACGGCAGATTTCAGCTCTTTGAAGGTTCTCGACTGGATTGAGATGAGGGCTCATTGCTTGCTAGTTTAGAAGAAGGACTTCGTGGGCGAAGTCCAAGGAGGACCCCACTGCTTAAAGACAGACATAAAACGATACACCTGATCTTTGCTCAAACTCACCTTGAGAAACCACAATCCTTCTGGGAAAATGTTCTGTGGACAGGTGAAACCAAACATGAGCTCTTTGGCAGAGCAGACCAGCGATACATTTACAGGCGAAGAAACGAAGCTTTTAAGGAAAAAAACACCCTTCCTACAGTTAAATATAGTGCAGGTGCCATAATGTTGTGGGGCTGTTTTGCTGCCTCAGGAACTGGAGACCTCAAACATATTAAAGGAATCAAAGTCAGGGGACTATCAAGGTATTTTGGAGTGAAATGTGCTACCTAATGTCAGAAATCTAGGTCTGGGTCGAAGGTCATGGGTCCTATAGCAGGATAGTGACCCAAAACATACATCCAAAAGTACAAAAGAATGGTTTAAAAGGAAAAAAATGGATTGTTTGTTTAGTGCATGGTGTATGGTGCAGGTTGAAACCACCGTTCCAGATTACTCCAGGTCAGTCTTAAGATCTTTGGAAGTGTACATGGTGTTTTTCCAATAGTTTGCACTAACCTTCAGACTTCTTGGACTAATTTTCCTCTTCCCACCACATCCTAGGTCTCAGGCAGCTCTTGTCTTCACCATTGTGAAAATGGAACGGGGAGTGAATGTAAACATTAGAGCAATCATTTATTCTTTGATTCAAGTCATGTGAGTACTGACAAGTGATCACAGGTGCATCTAATTTTATTGCAATGGGAATGTGGTTCTTCTGTTCAAACTGATTTGAATTGTTTATAAGGGTGCCAATAATCATGTCCACTTTTTATACTATTTCTTACTATTTCCTTTTTAAATTGGTCTTATTGATTTTTTTATGTGTCAAATATGTGTGCATATATAATCCAAAGCCATTTCGCTGGCCACTTTTTTTTTTAGGAGATACTGGACAAGAGATTGAACTGTGATGTTGACCACAACTGTATGTACCTGCCTTAACCACACCTTCCAGTAACAGATTCCACTCCTTAATTGATCGCAGAAGTGAAAAATCTTGTTCTCTTAATTGTTCTAACTGTGCTACCTATTAGTGTTCCCTTGTCTTAGTAGTATTTGAAAGGATTAACAATGGTTCCCTGTTTACCCCTTCTTCCCCATTCATGATTTTTCAGGACTCTGTCATCGGTAATTTCAGCAATCTCTTCTCCTAGTTTAAGTACTCTAATCTATTTAGCCTTTCTTTATAAGGGTCCCTTTCTAATTTTGGTCACCCTTCTCTGAAACTTCCACTATTTTCTTTTTTTTTGAGATAGGGTGACTGAGCACAGTATGTAAGGTGAGACTGCATCTTGGATCGATATAAAGGTTCTATACCATTGTCCATTCCTTTCCAAATTATTCCTAACATCTTATCTGTTTTTTTGACTTCTGCTTCACACAGAGCTGAGGACTTATTTAAAAATATTTCTATTCCACCCATCAATCATCATCCTTGGTGGATTAAGAGAAATTAGACTTACCTGCTAATTGTTGTTCCTTGAGGAACTCCAGTCCAGTTCCACATCTCTGGGTAGTGTACCTCTTCCAGCAGCTTGGAGACTGAGCATGTCATCATTTGATGACACCAGTGTACTAATGCAGCTAGCACTGCCTACCAGCCCCAGTAACTTATTGACAAAGCAGACTCACAGGAGCAACACATGAGTAGTTAAACATGAACCAACAACTCTACACCTAAATAACCTGTCGCCTCCTTCACTGGAGGAGGACTCTCCCTTCCCCCCCCCAGAATGAGGAGGCTTACCTGGAGAACACCTGGGTGACGATGTCTGGTCTTGAGCAAGAAACAGACATTTCTCCTAGCCCACACCTAATGCCATCCCCATCCTAAAAACTCTGACCCCCTCCACGCCGTCCACTACCAAGGAGGTGAGATTCCTGACCGGGGTCGTATGACAAGCTATTGAAAGACAAGTACATAGGGAGAGATCTGGGAAGGGACTGGAGTTCTTCAAGGAACAACAATTAGCAGGTAAGTCTAATTTCTCTTTCTTTATTGTTCCTCCAGTCCAGCCCCGCACCTCTGGGATGTAACAGAGCAGTAAAATCAACAGGAGGGACTTGCAAACCCAGCCTGAAGCACAACTGATCCAAAACAGGTGTCTCCTGCTGCCTGGACATCCAGGAAGTAATGCTTAGCAAACGTATGACGCAAAGACCACGTTGCCACCCTGCAGATCTCTACCGGCGGCACAAAACTATACTCCACCCACAAGGCTGCCTGAGCCCTCATAGAATGTGCACACAACCCCACAACTTTCCCTTGGCCTTGGTCGCTGACTTTCCTCTGCGCGGCCCCCCAAACAGCACAAATAGACAATCCGATTTCCGAAAAGGCACCTCTTCAAATAATGCCACAGGACTAATTGAACATCCAAGAGGCGTAGCTGTGGGTTGACAGAATCAGCTCCCGTGTTCACCAGAACTGGTAGGGAAACCAACTGATTCAATGGAATGCTGATACCACCATGGGCAAAAAGGAAGGCATTGGGTGTAGGACCACTTTCTTCCTCAAGAAAGAAAGGAACGGCTCCTGGCAAGATAAGGTTTGCAGCTCTGAAATCCTTTGTGCCGCACATATTGCCACGAGAAACACCGTCTTTTAAGGTCAAGTCTTTCAGCGAAGCCTAGCTCACCAGCTCAAAAGGTTCTCTGTTAGTGCCGCTAACACCAAATTGAGATCCCAAGGCAGAACCACTGATCTCTACGGAGGATGAAGTGAGTTGCTGCCCTCAGGAATCGCACTACATCTGGGTGCATACCCAATGCTACCCCTTGAACTTTTCCACAATAGCAGGAAATCGCCACCAATTGCACCTTCAAGGAACTAGTGGCTAAGCCCTTATTGAAACTGGCCTACAGGAATGCTAGGATATCCAGAATGGAGGCCATAGATGGGTAAGCCTGCCTGTCTCCACACCACACCTCAAAAACGTGCCACACCCAGATATATGCCAGACAGATGGACCACCTCTGCACCTTCAGCAAGATCGATATCACCAGACCCGAGTAGCCTTTCTTTTTCAGTCGCACTCTTTCAAGAGCCATGCCGTGAGAATTGCACCACCTGAGGCATGCACACCGGCCCCTGAGTCAGAAGGTCCTCCCGAGCTGGCAGCCACCATGGCCAGTCCGCCTGGAGCTGTACTAGGTCAGCATACCACGGGTGTCTTGGTCAGTCCGGGGCGATCAAAATGACAAGACCCGGTAAGCCTCAATGCACTGCATGACCTGGCCTATGAGTGCCCATGGTGGAAAAATGTAGAGAAGCCCCTTCGCGGGCCACCTTTGCACTAGGGCATCCAGGCCCTCTGGCATTTTTTCTCTTCTCCTGCTGAAGAAGCAGCTCACCTTGGCTGACTCGAACATTGCCATGACGTCCATGACTGGTATGCCCCACCTGTGCACCAGCTGCGTGAACACCTCCGGGCTGAGCACCCACTCTCTGGAGTCCACGTGCAACCGTCGATAAGGCCTGCCACATGCTGCAGATGACTTCCTGCCTAATTTAACAGTGTTCCAGCTTCTTCCTCTAGGGCTACACTGCCTGTGCCTTCCTGGCAATTGATGTAGGCTACCATGGTTGCGTTGTCCGAGAAAACCCAGACTGCCTTCCCCTGAAACTATGGCATGAAGCTCCGGAGTGCCAGGGCCACCGCACACAGGTCCAGCCTGTTGATCGACCAAAGGACCTCCTGCGGGCTCCATCGCCGCTGGGCAATTTGTCCTTTGCAATGGGCTCCCCAACCTGACAGACTGGTGTCGGTCATTAGCGGGATCCACTGAGGAGACTTGAGGGGCATACCTCTTCCAGAGTCCCTGGGTGAAGCCACAACCTGAGTTCCCTCCTGGTCCCCCGTGGACATGGGAGTTTCTGGGATAAAGGATGCCACTGATGGGACCACCAGCGGAGCAGAGCCCTCTGCAAAGTCCGCATGTGCGCTCTTGCCCACAGAACAAGTTTGAGCGTGGCTGCCATTGTCCCTAGGACCTGCAGATAATGCCAGGCCATTGGCTCCGCCATCTTAAGAAATTGGCAAACCAATCGCTGCAGCCCCTGCACCTGCAGATCAAGGCAGGAAGACTCTCCCCCCCGCGGGTGTCAAAGCGCGCTCCCAGATACTCTGAGATGGGATAGCGTAGTTACTCACCTGTAACAGGTGTTTCTCCAGGAGCAGCAGGAATCAGTCCTCACATATGGGTGACGTTGGCGCCGACGGAGCCCTCGCGGAGCAATTTTCCCCAGCTTTCAAAGAAAGCCTTTGGGAATTGCAGCGTGCATGCGCGGTCCTCTTCCCGCCCAAGGGTGCCATCTTGCTCAGTCAGATGACATAGCTAAAAGACAGCAAAAAAATTAGCAAAAAAACCGAAAGCATAAAACTGCAACTCCAAGGGGAGGAGGGAGGGTTGTGAGGACTGATTACTGCTGCTCCTGGAGAACACCTGTTACAGATGAGTAACTACGCTTTCTCCAGGACCAAGCAGGAAGTCAGTCCTCACATATGGGACTCCCAAGCTTAAGGCTACTGGAGACCCTAAGCGCAAAAATGAGCTCCCTCTAGCTCAGCAGTCCAGAAGGAAGGAGTCTTCTCTGAATACGTCTCCAACCGGTAGCCCAACATCCGGGATGGAGGGTAGGAGTTGCTTATACCTCGAAGAGGTTACGGAGGACTGCCTGTCCGAAAGCACTGTCCCTGCGGGACTCCCTCTCCAGGCAGTAATGGGCCGCAAAAGTCTGGCTTGAAGACCAAGTAGCGACCCGGCAGATGTCTGCCAATGGAACAGAGCGGAGGTAAGCCACTGACGTAGCCTTCGCCCGGACACGATGGGCCGTGACTCGACTTTCCAACGAGAGGCCGGCTGCCTCGTAAGCCCAAGCGATACAGTCAGCAATCCAGATGGACAGGGTACACTTGGAGACAGGGAGCCCCAACTTATTGGGGCCATAAGAGACGAAGAGCTGAACAGCCCTTCTGTGCTCCCGCGTACGGTCAAGGTAGAAGGTTAATGCCCTTCTACAGTCCAGGGTATGCAGGACCATTTCAGCTTGGCTGGAGTGTGGCCTGGGAAAGTAGGTCGGAAGCACCACCTCCTGGTTGATGTGAAAGGGGGAAACCACTTTGGGAAGAAACTTAGGGTGAGTCCGGAGGACTACCCGGTTCTTGTAGAACCTAATGTACGGAGGATCAGACACCAGGGGCTGCAGTTCACTAACGCGTCTAGCAGAAGTGAGGGCTACCAAGAACAAGGTTTTCCAAGAAAGAAAACGAAGAGGACAGGTAGCCATAGGTTCGAAAGGCGGACAGGTAATCCGCTGTAAAACCACATTAAGATCCCAGTCCGGGGCTGGGGGGCGCAAAGGTGGTTGAAGGAGGAGGCGGCCTCTGAGAAAACGAGCCACCAGAGGGTGGCTAGAAAGAGGTCTGCCATCCACCGGCATGTGATGCGCAGAAAGAGCACTGAGGTGGACCTTGACCGAGTTGGACTTAAGTCCAAGATTGGAGAGGGAAAGGAAGTACTGCAAGACCACTGATGCTGAACAGGAGAAGGGATCTTGAGACTGCTGAGCACACCAGGCGGAGAACCGACGCCACTTAAGAGCGTAGGCCTTCCGGGTGGAGGGCCGCCTGGAGGCCAAGACGACCTCCTCCACATCTGGAGGCAGGCAGAGGGGAGCAAGGACTACCCTTTCAGCAGCCAGGCCATCAGATGAAGGGACCGGAGGTTGGGGTGCAGGAGAATCCCCTGATCCTGTGACAGGAGGTCGGGCTGAAACCCCAGAGGAAGAGGGGTGTCCACCGCCAGCTGCATTAGAAGCGGGAACCAAGGTTGTCTCGGCCACCGGGGAGCCACTAGGATCATCGAGGCTTTGTCTCTGAGAACCTTGAAGAGTGTCCGAGACACCAGCGGCATGGGAGGAAAGGCATATAAGAAGCCTGTGGACCATGGAATCAGAAAAGCATCCGCCGCTACTCTGAGAGGATGCGGTTGTCGAGAGCAGAATCTGGGAAGTTGCCTGTTCAGAGGACTGGCAAACAGATCCATGGTGGGGAGGCCCCACTTGAGAAAGATTCGCTGAACCACCATCGGATCCAGCCTCCACTCGTGCGGCTGGAGGATCCTGCTCAGCTTGTCGGCCAGGTAATTTTCTTGACCTGGGAGATAGACAGCTTTGAGGATAAGTCCGTGGTGGACAGCCCAAGAGCATAGGTTTTGTGCCTCCTGACAGAGAAGGAAGGAGCCTGTCCCGCCTTGCTTATTCACATAGAACATTGCAACCTGATTGTCTGTCTGCATCAGCACCGACTGATGGGAAATCAGGTGAGAGAAGGCTTTGAGCGCTAGGCGGATGGCTCTGAGCTCCAGGAAGTTTATCTGCTGAGCAGATTCCCAAGGAGTCCAGAGACCTTGAGTACATGTCCCTTGGCAATGTGCTCCCCAACCCAGGAGAGAAGCATCGGTCGTCAGGACCTGAGAATGTGGAGGGGGCTGAAAAGTCACTCCCAGTACGAGGTTTGGCAGATGAAGCCACCATTGCAGAGAAGAGACCAGCCGGTCGGAGATCTGTACGGAGTCCGCTAGGCTCCCAGTGGCCTGATGCCATTGTGTGCGAAGGCACCATTGAGCAGGTCGCATGTTCAGGCGGGCATTGGGGGTCACATGGACCGTGGAAGCCATATGGCCGAGCAGTCTCAGAAATTGCCTGGCCGAGACCAGGGAATTGCTGTGAAAGTGGCTGGCGAGATCCATGAGCCTTTGGGCCCTGTCCAGAGGCAGGAAGGCCCGTGCCTGAAGAGTGTCCAAACTGGCGCCGATGAATTCGAGATTTTGAGAGGGGAGCAAAGTGGACTTTGCGAAGTTTATGACAAATCCCAAGTGCTGGAGTAGAGTCACAGTGCGATGAGTGGCTTGAGTGGCTTCGTGGGAAGACTGGGCTCTGAGGAGCCAGTCGTCCAGGTAGGGAAACACAAAAAGGCCTTGAAGTCTTAGATAGGCCGCCACCACTGCCAGGCATTTGGTAAACACCCTGGGGGCGGAGGACAGGCCAAAGGGTAGTACTCTGTACTGGTAATGATTTCCCCCACCACAAACCTGAGATATTGTCTGTGGTCTGGATGAATAAGGATATGAGTATACGCATCCTTTAGATCCAAGGAGCATAGCCAGTCTCCCTGCTGGAGGTAGGGCAGCAGGATTCCAAGGGTAAGCATCTTGAACTTTTCCTTTGCAAGGAACTTGTTGAGGTTTCGCAAGTCCAGGATGGGTCTGAGGCCTCCTGTTCTTTTTGGTATCAGAAAGTACCTGGAGTAAAACCCCTGACCTTTCAGGTGGTGGGGCACCGGTTCCACAGCCTGTTCCTGAAGGAGACTTGCTAACTCCTGAAGGAGTAAGTCCCTGTGCAGAGAGAGTCTCGGAGGCTCCCCTGGAAAATAGGAGGGAGGTACCTGGTGAAAGTGAAGAAGATAACCCTTCTGAATTATGTGAAGTACCCAGGTATCTGTGGTGATGTTGGACCATCTTTGGGCAAAGTGGACCAGCCGGCCTCCTGTGCTGAGAGAAACCAGCTGAGGGGGAGAGGCTATGCTGATGAAGTCAAAAACCCCCACCCTGCTGAGCAGGGGCCGGTGGTGCAGGCTTGGGGGCTTGCTGCCTACGGGACCCATTACCCCGTCCCTTGGCCTGCTTACCCTGAGGGGGAGCTGGTGAGGCCTGATACTGAGGGTAGTATTTATAGGCAGCCGCCTTCCTCGGGTAAAAGGGCTTTTTCCCCGAGCCCTTCTTCTTTTGAGAAGGGGCAGAGGTCTTCCTGGAGAGACGAGTCCTGGTGAGAGTCTCGGTCTCGATCTGTGCAGCCTTCTCATCCATGGGCTTGCCAAAGAGGTTATCACCTCGGCAGGGGACATCGACCAACTTGTCCTGCACCCATGGCTCGAGGTCGGACGTCTGAAGCCAAGCCTGGCGGCGTCCACCGATGCCGGCTGCGGCTACTCGAGCCGATGCCTCAAAACCATCGTAGGCTGCTCGAGAGAGAAACTTTGAGCACTCTCGAATGCCAGTTGACAAGGTTTGGAACCTCTGCAAAGGTTCGTCGGAGAGACCAGCAGAGAACCCGGCAATTTCTTTAGCCAGGTCTCGGAGATACATGCCCATGTAGAGCTGGTAGGTCTGGACTCGACAAGCAAGCATAGAGCCCTGGAAACACTTCCTACCGAGGGCATCCAGGCTTCAGGCCTCCCTACCGGGGGGGGCACCGAGGAGTGCATTTTTTGACTCTTAAGTCTATGCATGGCCGATTCCACCACCATGGAATGGTGCGGCAGTTGTGCCTTTTGGAACCCGGGGCTCTTGCGGACTCGATAAATGGAATCGACCCGCTTGCTCAACACCGGCGACGACGCCGGGCTCTCCCACATGCGGAAGAGAAGTTGTTCCAGCATCGGAGGAACCGGTACAATAAAGGCCTCCTTCGGGGGAGAGTCATATTGGAGGGCATCGAGTTCCTCGACTCGAGGCTCCTCCTCGGGATCCGCGGGGAAGGCCAAGGCCTTGGCCATATCCCGCACGAAGTCCGAGAACCGGGTATCCTCCGGGGGGGACCGTCTCCGAGGTTCGGACTCGGGGGAGTCCGATGGGACATACCGAGTCCGAAAGGAACCAGGTGACTCTTCGTCCTCGGATTCCCAGGCCGATTCCTCGGAGGAGGAGTCGAGCGGCTCCGGTCGGGCGGGCATCGATGCCGTCCGCCCCGATGCCGAGGGAGTCGGCGTCGACGACCTCGGTCCCGAACGGGAGGCTGAAGGAGACCGCGACCGAGGATCGACTCGAGCCCTTATGGACTCGAGGATCGGCTCGGTCTCCGGGGTCGACTTGGAGGTCGACGTCCCGGTGGTCAGGGCAGAAGCACCGGTGAGGCCAGCGATCAATGCCCGCTGCTGGTCCATGAAGGCAGTCAGACTGCTCTCCAAGGCCGTCAACCTGAGTCCGAGCTCAGGAGACCCAGCAGCCCCCGACTCGGGCCCCGACGGCGTCGGGCCCGACGTCGGATCCTTCGGAGGCGAGTCTACGAGGGCAACAGTACTCACGTGAGCGGGCAAGTCCATCTCGAGGCGAGGATGTTTTGAAGGCCTCTTCACCTCCGAGGACCCGGGACGGTAATCAGGGCTATGCGACCTGGCCCTCGAGGAACCAGGAGCGTCCACCGATCCCGCCCTCGTGGGTTTCTTCTTCCGATGATGTTCCCGGGTAGGAGACCCCCTTTCAGAGGAACTCCGACGATGCTCAGGACCAGAGTCCCGAGACGTCGAAGCCTCTGACGAGGTCCGAGCCCGGCCGGAGTCAGAGAAGATACGTTCCCGCTGATGCTGCCGACTCCTCAATGCTTTAGAGGACATTTTGCCACACGGACCACAGATCATCTGGTCATGATCGGGTCCGAGGCAGAAGTCGTGCGTGTCTGTAAGAGACATGAGTTTCTTACAGAGGTCACACTTTTTAAAGCCGCTGGCAGCCATCGGGGGAAAAAGGGCCCCTGCGAGGTTGAAAGATCGGGCTGCCAGTGAAAAAGTAAAAAGGCGCGAAATCTGTCACGAAGGACAAAAAACCGAAAAATAAAGAACGGACTCGCAACCGGCGTCGCGAGTCTGGGCGGGAAAAGAACCGGTGTCGAACCGAAGAAAAAAGAGAAATAAAGAGAAAAAATCAACTTTTCGGCGGGGATTCACAGACAACGACTGTAGGGCTCCGCGGAAAAAAGAAGACTGAGCAAGATGGCACCCTTGGGCGGGAAGAGGACCGCGCATGCGTGCTGCAATTCCCAAAGGCTTTCTTTGAAAGCTGGGGAAAATTGCTCTGCGAGGGCTCCGTCGGCGCCGACGTCACCCATATGTGAGGACTGACTTCCTGCTTGGTCCTGGAGAACAAACGGTTCTTGACGTTGACCACCCAGCAAAGACTTTGCAGGAACTGCACCACTTGCACCATTGCTTGTCCGCTTTCGGCTCTGGACTTTGCCTGAATCAGTCAGTCGTCGAGGTAGGGGTGCACCAGAACTCCTTCCTTGTGGAGCACCGTCACTACCCCCACCATGACCTTGGTGAAGGGTATGAGGGTCCGTGGCAAGACTAAACAGCAAAGCCCGAAAACTGGAAATGCCCCATCAGCAACGCGAACTGGAGGAACTGCTGGTGTTCTGGTCAGATGAGGATGTGCAGATATGCTTCTGTGAGATTTAGAGACATCAAAAACACTCCGCTTCTTATTGCCACTATGACGGATCATGTTTCCATGTGAAAGTGCGGCACACATAGACAACGGTTCATGTGCTTGAGATTGAGAATCGGATGAAAGAACCCGTCTTTTTTGGCTACCATGAAGTAAATGGAGTACTGACCGCAGCCATACTGGTCTCAGGGAACAGGCACCATGGCCCCAACTGCAGAAGCTGCATCAAGGTGTCCTTTACCACTGCCGCTTTTCTGTGTGCTTTGCAGAGAGACTGAATGATGGAATAGCCCATCGGACAAGCCAACTCGAGGGCACAGCCCTCCCAGATGACCTCCAGGACCCATTGGTCGGAAGTGATCTGGATCATTTCAATCAAAGCGGTTTACATTGAAACTTAAACTTGGTAATGTACATTAAACAGCCATTGTGACCAGTGGAGGCAGGCTCTTGCAACCCAGGCCCCGCAAATGGAAGCCTGCAGCAATAGGGCGTAGATATCAAAGGTCTGTTTTAACAAGGTGTCCAACTTCCTATCCTGGGCATCCTTGAACACTGCACTACCTTCAAGCTTTATTATCTTTTTGGTAACTGCCGAAACTGCTTCGTCCACGTTAGGGGACCGAAGCAACTCACAATCCTGATCACCCAGCGGGTTAAGGCGCGTCATGATCCACACACCCCTAAGACCAGCCTCCGGCATATCCTACTCATCCTGGTTCATTTGCCTGACCACTCTATGTAGTGGGAAAACCTTCTGCCTCTTCCACACTGCCTGGAGCAGTGGGTCCTCTAATGTTTTGTCTTCAGCAGGCAGGCTAGTGGGCATATTAACAGCCGTCAAATACTCCATGATGAGCAGCGGTAACGCATCCCAGCGAATCTGGGACTGCTCCTCCTGTTCCAGGATCTCACCTTCTTCCAGCTCTTCGCCTTCAGATACTGGAGACTGCCCTTGCCACTCCTCCAAGGGCCCAGCCCTCTTTGAAGTCGCTGCCCCCGGCTTGCCCTCTTTTGAATCTGCTGTCCTTTTTGAACCGTGCTCCGGCGCCACGGAACAGCCCACTGACCCCTGCTGGCGCACGCAGAATGCCCTATGGAGAAGCAGGACAAACTCAGGTGAAAAACCACTGAGGAAGCTCACCTCTCCCAGGCTCTGAGGAGGGTCCAGGAATGGCTGGGGAGCCAGATGCCATCTCTGGTGGTGGCAGCGGAAGGCCCACTGAGGCCTGGGCCTCCTGAGATGGAGAGGGAGACCTGTCCTGCCTTGCCTTGTCTTGTCCTGCAGGTACTGTTCCATCGAGGTGGCCTCTTGGGCGCACCCACGACAAATGCATGCTTCCGAGACCACCCCCTGCCGGGTCCTGCATACCAGGCACTGTGGCCTGGACCCTGGCTTTCCTTTAACCTATCTGTGCAAAAGGGAGACCCCTATCTCCACCAAAACCAATCCACTCAAAAAGAACTTAAAAAATTTAAAAGAATTTAAAACAAGAAACTCTATTCTTTTTCTTTTTTTTTTATACTAAGGGCATCTCGGCTGAGTCACTCTGTCGCTGAGTAACTCCTGAGAGAAAATATGGGTTGCAGAGAAGCAGGCCTCCAAAGGAAGGGAGAAAGAGAGAGATAGAGAAAGATAGAGAGGTGCCTCTGTTTCCTGCAGAGCAGAAAGGAAAACTCCCACCACGGTGCAAGGCCACAGCTAAGCAAGCCGGGCCGCCGGTGCACTTGCTGCGCCTGCACTGCCCGGCCCCTGACAAAAGCCCTGGACACAAGCGATTACGTTTTACTGTGTTTAACTTCACCCCTCATGCCTTTGGCTGTCGTGCACTCCATTTCTCTCTCTCCACACACCTCGTACTCAGCCGCTACTCACTGGTTTCGGCGTCGAGGGACTGCCCTGGAGACCGTCTGCTGCTCTGGCTCAGGCCTGTATATTCGCGGCAGCTCCTCACCCGATGATGGGTTTGGGAGCCACCGAGAGCCTGGTATGTAGAATAGCCCTCAAACCCCCCCCCCCCCCCCCCGAACAGCCAGGGGGGAGTCCTCCTCCACTGCCCTTGCTGCAGGAGCCTTTGCTGACTTTTTTCCTTTTTTTTTTTTTTTTAAATAACTTTAGCCAAACAAAACAAAAACAGAAGACCCTGCCATGAAAGAAAATTGAAGGTAAAAAGTAAAAAAAAAAAGAAAAGAAAAAGGCTAGCCTATGCTCCTTAGTTGTCCCTTTAGTGAGTCCAACCCCTGGCTCACTACCTCCTCCAGGTGCTTGGAGACCGAGCATACCAGACTGGTAGGCGGTGCCAGCTGCATTAGTACACTGGTGTCATCAAAAGATGACATGCTCAGTTGCCAAGCTGCTGGAAGAGGTACACTACCCAGAAGTGCGGGACTGGACTAGAGGGACGATAAGGAACAATAACATAAGAAATAATAAAATATAGACACTGGCCCCAATTCTGTAAGGCGAATAGCAGGGCTGCACATGCCGCTATCTGCCTTGCCGGTATTCTGCCTCTATCCCCCGCTGCATGCACAGAGCTATTGTGCATGCTGCGGGGGATGGAGGTGTGAGAGGGGTGGATAGTGGGCAGAGCATGAGGGGGACCGACCCCTGAACATAAAGAGCCAATTCTGCTCATGGCCCTGTATGTCCAGGGATCATCAGGATGACAGCCTGTTTATTCCACCATGGAGGTGGAATAAGCGGCAGCCGACCCCCCAGATCAGCAGGCCAGGAAACCCGGGCCTGCGACAGTGCGGCTGGTGGGTCCCTGCCACCCAATCAGAGCACTGGCAGCCCCTATTGGGCTCGGGTGGTGGGGATTTGGGGTGCAGGATATGCGATGCCACAGGAAGGACATCCCCATGGTAATGCTGGGCAGGCCGAGCTGTCTCCAAGGGCCCGATTCTGCTACCGTGGTGCAGAATCAGGCGCTGATGGCCTGGACATGCCCCAATGTGGATCGGGTTCAATGGAACAAAACTTTAAACACACAAAAAAAATTCAGCCAAACTATAAAACCCTTCTGTCTCTGAAAAGCCTGGCTAATATAAAAGCCCTTGAGCTTCCTTCTAAAAGCAACAACTATTCGATTTTTTTGGGAATTAAAGGCAAGTGTGTCATGGGTCATATATGTCTTGACAATTTTAATGCAAAGTGAAAGATAATAAAAAATATATGATAATGAATTTGTTATTGGGACAAAAAATTGAATGTTATCTGCATATATCCTACAGCTTACATCTAGACCAGCAAATAACTTGCATATCGGAGCCAAAGTTTGGGGCGCTTGGTTTTAACATTTCTTGAGACTGCAAGCAGATTGTTGTCCCTTTAGGCTACTCTTTCCCAGTGAAATCATTAGTCTAACTGTAGGAATTTCTTAGATACAAGTTTTTCCTGTCAGCGAGGTTTTTCAGTTAAATACTTAAATGCTGTGCTGCGATTTCCTCAAGGTTATTTTTAAACTCTAGATTTGCATACAGTAAATTATATTTTTATGAGGGGTATTTTTTTTCATTTAAATGGTTTACAAGTCAATGAGTTTATTTTTTATGTTTGTTTTGTTTTTTCTTTAAGTTTGATTGTAAATAAGCTATCTGATGCTGACAGACGCTGAATTCCAAAGCTGCAAGGCAGACAGCGCATGATCCATGAGTATCCATTATTATTTTTATGTTTTGATTTTAGCTTTTTAATATCCAATTTTTAAGATTTTTAGGTAATGTCTTAGAGTTTTTGCAAGGATTCTGGTTCTGCTTGAAGACGCTTGTGGATTGTGTCTTCTTGGCTCACTACCCAGGGCTTGGAATTTAATATTTCAAAAACAGAAATTTTGGAGGTTCATCAGATGTGAGATCTATGGTTGCCTGAAATGATTCAGATTGGTAGTTAACCAAGTTTCAGTTGTTCAGCAGACTCGATATTTGGGAATCCTTTCGGCCATACATAAGGGATATAGTTAAACGGTTGTTTTTTAAGTTGTTGCTAATTAGGGAATTGAAGTATTTTCTTATTCCTTCCAATTTTAGGACTATAGTATAATAATCTCCTATAGATTATTGTAATGTTATTTTGTTTGGACTTCCAGCATCTCATCTAAAATCTTTGCAGCGTGTTGAGAATGTTGTGACCCGATTATTGACGGGCACAACAGCCCATGAACATATCACTCCTCACTTGAAGTTTCTTCATTTTTTACTTGTTGAATTTTGCATTCTTTTCCTACTGGTGATGTTGGTTTTTAAAGTGGTGAGACTAAATGTACCACCGAAATTCCCTTGGGCAGTTTTATCTTTCTCACATATGTTGCATTCGCAGGGAAATGGTCAGCTGAAATACCCAGCCCCTCCTTCAAGCCATGGGATTCACAGTTTGAATTGGCTGTTGTTGGCATCCGACCCATTGGTTTGGAAGAAATTGCCTGGGTTATGCTTGGGTTATGCAAGATTATTTAAATTTTAGAAAGCAAGTGAAAGCTTTTTATTTTAAAAAAGCATTTAGTGTAAGAGGTAGATAAAATGTGTTTTGTTTGCGCCACTTTAATCTTGTATGTGTTTTATTATTTTACTTTATTGTTATTTTTGTGTGCTTGTTTTAGTATTTCTTATGCGATTTTGTAAATCGTGGAGATTTTATTACATACACAGTATTGAAGCACTGGAAATAAGTAATAAATAAATAAATAAATGTTATATTTTAGCATTTTCATTTGGCTTTTTCTTTTCCTGCCATTTTCGTAATGATCACTATTGTATCTTCAGCCTCATCATTTAAGTATGGTTTAAATGAGGCTTTGCATGTCCCGCTATTTTCATTTTGTTTTTTATACTTTACTGGCTGGCTACCCTCTGCAAGAATTCTTATGTAATTTATTTATTTAAGAGGTTTTTTTTATACTGCCTTTCTAAGAAATCAAAGCGGTTTACAATGAACAAAATCAACCAATTATATCAAACAGTAGGGTCACATAAAAATAATCTATATAAGAGTTTCAAAGCTTGGGGCTCTTTATAGTTTATACATATACATATATGTTTTCATTTTTGTGCATTTGGTTAGACTGCTGATGTCTAATTTGCACCTGATACCTGAGTATTGTTGTTTAATATTAGTCACTTTAACTAATGTGTATTGCTATTTACAGTTTAGGTGGTTTGATTTGTGCCTAAAGATTAAGAGGCTACGTAGTATTTATGTGCTGTAGGGTAGGTGCTTTTCATTTAATTTTATTTATACAGAATTTTGGTTTTAAAGATAGGCTTTTTAAGTTCTAATAATAAATCCCCCTTTTTTCTGGTTCTGTTTTGGATTTTTTGTTTTTGGCACTCCAGGTCTCCGACTTTGTAAGACATTTCTTTGTTTTGAGTACTACCCTGATGCTGGCATGTTTACCAAAACATGGTCCATGTTGGGTTTTATTGCTGAACGATGTATTAATGTGTTTATATTTTAAGGTTTTTAATGGTATGTGTACGAGAAGTCTGATGTTGCCCTGAGGAAGGTTAGAGCGGATGTTGTTGCAACATCCTTTTTCCAAAACGTAAATGGAGTAGCAGCATAGTGGTTAGAACAATGGCTTGAAAACCAAGAAACCAGGGTTCAATTCCCACTGGCACTCTTTGTGACCTTGGACAAGTCACTTAACCCTCCATTGCCTTGGAAGAAAGGCCTAGCAATCTACTTCTGGTCACACTGCCAAGAAAACCCAGGAGTCAGCACTGACTCAAAGGCACACATTGCATGTTTGTATGTTTTTACTGTATTATTAAAGTCAACATTCATATTAAAAGGTTTTTATATATGCATCACTTTTGCCATACAGCATAGTTACTCACCTGTAACAGGTGTTCTCCAGGGATAGCAAGAATCAGTCCTTACAAATGGGTGATGTCGGTGCTGATGAAGCTCTTGTGGAAGCATCCCCCCAACTTTCAAAGAAAGCCTTTGGAGATGCCACCATGCATGCGTGGTCCCCTTCCTGCCCAAGGGTGCCATCTTACTCAGTCAGGTGACATAGCTAAAAGACGGCAAAAAATAAAATATAGTAAAGAGACAACTCCAAGGGGAGGAGGGAGAGTTTTGAGTACTGATTCCTGCTGTCCCTGGAGAACATCTGTTACTGGTAAGCAAAAATGTTTTCTCTGGGAACAAGCATGAAGTCCGTCCTCACATATGGGACTCCCTAGCTATAGGCTAACAACAGCCCTTAGGAAAAAACCACGGTCGCCCTCAAGGTGAGCCATGAATAGAAGCAATTGAGTCCACAGATATAGACTGCAGTAGGATCCGTGTGTCTGATGGAAACCAGCTCTCCGGTAGCCTGAACACAGAAGGGCCAGAGGGTAGGAGTTGCCTAGACCCTGAAAAGATTACAGAGCACAGCCTGGCCAAAGGCACTGTCCCATCAGGACTCCCTCTCCAGGGAATAATGAGCTGTGAAGATATGGACAGAAGACCATGTGGCAGCCTGGCAGATGTCCATCATTGGGACAGAGCACAGGTTTGCCACAGAGGCCACCATGGCCTTGACACGGTGTGCCATAACCTGTCCATCCAGCGAGAGCCCCGCCTGCTTATAGGCAAGGTTGATACAGTCCACCACCCAGGTAGAAAGCGTACGCTTGGTCATCACTTCCCCCAGCCTACTGGGCTCATATGAGACAAAAAGCTAAGAAGTTTTATGGGGCCCTGGGTACGTTGAATGTAGAAGGACAGGATCCTCTTACAGTCCAAGGAGTGGAGGATAGTCTCCACCCTACTGGTGTGAGGCCTCGGGAAGAAGGTGGGGAGCACCACCTCCTGGATGATGTGAAAAGGTGATACCACCTTCGGAAGGAATTTGGGGTATGTGCGGAACACAACCCTGTTCTTGTAGAACCTGGTTTAAATCACCTCCACCACCAAGGCTTGGAGCTCACTGACTCTGCGAGCGGAGGTGAGTGCAACCAGGAACATCACCTTCCACAAAAGGTATCACAGGTGGCAGGTAGCTAGGGGCTCAAAAGGTGGGTGAGTAAGCTGCGCCAGAATGACATTGAGGGCATACCGGGGTTTCGATAAAAGGAGTTCCCTCATGAAGCGGGTTACCAATGGCTGGGCCAAGAGGGGTTTGCTATCCACCCTATGGTGATGTGCTGCCAGGGCACCGAGGTGCACTCTGACGGAGTTCGATTTGAGTCTGGCATGCGAGAGATGGAGAAGGTATTGCAGGACCAACTGCCCTGTGACAGGAGAACAGGCTAATCCTGTGCTCTGTGCACCAGACGGAAAATCTGCGCCATTTGAAGGCATATGCTTTCCTGGTGGAGGACTTACGGGAAAGCCAGCAGGATCTCCTCTACTTCCTCTGAGAGGATGAAAGGGGCTAGTCTTTCAGTAGCTATACTGTCAGTGACAGGGACCCCAGATTGGAGTGCAAGAGAGAGCCCCCCTCCTGCAATAGGAGCCCTGGGGAGCTCCCCAATGGGATGGGAGTCTCCACCGACAGTCTAAGGAGCAACAGGAACCACGGCTGTCTGGGCCATTGAGGGGCTATTAGGATCAGCGAGACCTTGTCACGGAGGATCCTAAATAACGTTTTGGCAATTAGTGGTGTGGGTGGGAAGGCATACATGAGACCTTCCAACCACAAGATGACAAACACATCTGCCACCACCCGGGAAGAGTGGGCTTGCCAAGAGCAGAAGTGGAGCAACTGGTAGTTGTCTGAGCTGGCAAACAGATCTATCCATGGTTCCCCCCAAAGATGGAAAAGCCAACTGGCCCTTCTGGGGACTAGTTGCCTCTCGTGTGGCTGGAGGATCCTGCTTAATCTGTCAGACAGTGTGTTGTCCTGGCCTGGCAGGTATATTGCCTGTAAGAGTATGCCCTGCTGGATTCTATAGGAACAGAGGGCCATCGCCTCGTGGCAGAGGGTGCAGGACCCCATGCCCCCCTGCTTGTTCACAGAGAACATCGCCACCTGGTTGTCTGTTTGGACCAACACTGGTTGGCGATGTAGGTGGAGGCAAAAGGCTCAGAGGGCGAGGTGTATCGCCCATAATTCCAGAAGGTTGATCTGCTGGTTGCTCTCGCTCTGTGACCAGCTGCAATGGGTACGGGGCTCCTCACAGCAAGGCATCCGGAATGAGGACCCTTACGGGGCTTGGAGTCTGGAAGGGCACCGCTGCTTTGAGGTACTGGGGATTTTGCACCCAGGTCAGAGATGTTGTTCTTTCCTAGGTGCATAACTTTGCACTTGTCCACATTAAATTTCATCTGCCATTTTGATGCCCAGTCTTCCAATTTATCAAGATCCTCTTGCAATTTTCCACAATCCTCTTGGGTTTTAACAACTTTAAATAGTTTTGTGTCATCTGCAAATTTGATAACCTCACTCGTTATTCCACTTTCCAGGCCATTTATGAATATGTCAAAAAGCAGCAGACCCAGCACAGATCCCTGAGGTACATCACTATTCACCTTTCTCCATTGGGAAAATTGGCCATTTAGCCCAACCCTCTGCTTTCTATCTTTTAACCAGTTCCTGATCCACAGTAGTACACTGCCTCCTATCCCATGACTCTTTAGTTTTGCCAAAAGTCTCTGATGAGGGACCTTGTCAAAGGCTTTCTGAAAGTACAGATACACTATATCAACCGACTCACCTTTGTCCACCTGTTTATTCACACTTTCAAAAAAACATAACAGATTAGTAAGACAAGATCTTCCTTGTCTAAAGCCAGGTTGGCTGTCTCCCATTAGGCCATTACTATCTACATGCTGAGTAATTTTATTCTTTATGATGGTTTCTACCATTTTTCCCGGTACTGACGTGAGGCTCACCGGTCTGTAGTTTCCCGGATCACCCCTCGAACCCTTTTTAAAAATTGGTGTTATATTGGCGATCCACCAATCTTCAGGTATTAGAGATGATTTTAATGATAGTTCACAGATTACTAATAGCAGGTCTGCAATCTCATATTTCAGTTCTTTCAACACCCTTGGATGTATACCATCCGGCCCAGGTGATTTGCTACTCTTTAGTTTAGCTAATAGTTGTAATACATCTTCCCGATGTATCGATATTTCCTGCAATTCTTCCGCAGCTTCAGTCATGGGTAACATCCCTACATCTTCCTCAGTAAAGACCGAAGCAAAGAATTCATTCAGTCTCTCCGCTATCGCCTTGTCGCCTCTTAGTGCCCCTTTAACTCCTCTATCATCTAATGGTCCAACTGACTCACTCACAGGTTTTTTGCTACGAATGTACTTGAAAAAATTTTTATTTCTCGCTTTTGCTTCTGCAGCAAGCTTCTTCTCAAATTCTCTCTTTGCCTTCTTTATCAATGCCTTGCATTTGACCTGCAAGTGCTTGTGCTGTTTCCAGGTTTTATTGTTTGACTCTTTTTTCCATTTCCTGAAAGATGCTTTCTTGGCAACAACAGCCTCTCTGACCTCACCTTTAAACCATGCTGATCGTTTTTTGGACTTCCTTCCACTTTTCTTAAAGCGTGGAATACAGCTGGTCTGGGCTTCCAAGAGAGTATTTTTCAACAACACCCAAGCTTGATGTAAGTCTTTAACCTTTGCAACTGCTCCTTTTAGTTTTTTCTTAACTTTTTCCGCATTTTATCATAGTCTCCCTTTCGAAAGTTAAAAGGTAGTACTGTGGATTTCCTTACTATCCCTCCTCCACTATTTAAATCAAAGGCGATCATGCTATGATCACTATTGCCAAGTGGCCCCAACACCCTTATCTCTTGCACTAGACCTGGTGTTCCACTAAGGACTAGGTCTAATATGGCTTCCCCTCTCGTCGGTTCACGGACCAGCTGCTCCAAGAAGCAGTCATTTATGTCATCTAGGAACTTTATCTCCCTAGCATGTACTGCCGTGACACTGACCCAGTCGATACCGGGGTAATTGAAATCACCCATTATTATTACCGCGCTGTAACGTTTGTTAGCTTCCTTGATTTCTTTGAGCATTTCATCATCCATTTGTTCATTCTGGCCAGGCGGTCGATAGTACACCCCCACCGCCATCGCCTTCCCCTTTTTACATGGAATTTCAATCCATAGAGATTCTACAGCAAATTTTGTTTCCTGCAAAACTTTAATCCTTTCGGACTCAATGCCCTCTCTAACATAGAGCGCAACCCCTCCACCAATTTGATCAGCTCTATCATTACGATATAGTTTGTACCCAGGTATCACAGCGTCCCACTGGTTGACCTCCTTCCACCATGTCTCTGATATTCCAATCACATCTAACCTCTCATTTAGTGCTATGTATTCTAACTCTCCCATCTTATTTTTTAGACTTCTAGCATTTGCATACAAGCATTTTAGAGACTGTATTTTATTCATATTAATTTGGCTATTGGTAGACATGGGTAATTTGGGATCTTTAAGCTCTGGACACCAAAAACAGCACACTGCCACGCAGACACCAGCAACACAGTACAAGACGTAGGCAGGTGTAGGTTCTCACCAAACTTTATTGATCCATATATATAAAAAGCTCTGTCTGCTCCATACTCAAGGGCATTTGGGCTACTTTACTCTTTTTTGGAACCTCCCTGCTTTTGGTAGTATCCTTCAAGGATACATTCTTCCGAACCATCTGCTCTTGGGCGACTGTCGGCTTTCCCCTATTATCTAGTTTAAAAGCTGCTCTATCTCCTTTTTAAAGGTTAATGCCAGCAGCCTGGTTCCATCCCGGTTAAGGTGAAGCCCATCCCTTTGGAAAAGCCCCTCCTTTCCCCAGAATGTACCCCAGTTCCTAACAAATCCAAACCCCTCATCTCTGCACCATTGTCTCATCCACGCATTGAGACTCCGGAGCTCTGCCTGCCTTTTGGGTCCTGCACGTGGAACGGGAAACATTTCGGAGAACGCTACACTGGAAGTTCTGGATTTCAACTTCCTACCTAAAAGCCTAAATTAACCACCAGAACCTCCCTACCACATTTTCCTATGTCATTGGTACCGACATGTACCAAGACAGCAGACTCCTCCCCAGCACTATCTAAGACCTTATCTAGGTGGCGCGTGAGGTCCGCTACCTTCGCACCAGGTAGGCATGTTACCAGGCGATCCTCACGTCCACCAGCCACCCAGCTATCTACATGCCTAATGATCGAATCACCAACTATAACGGCTCTCCTAACCCTTCCCTCATGGGCACATGGCCCTGGAGAAACTTCCTCGGTGCGAGAGGGTTTTATATCACCTGGAGGACAGGTCCTAGTTACAGGATCACTTCCTGCCACACCAGGGTGATGCTCTCCTGTCACATGACCTCTCTCCTCCATGGCAACAGGGATGCTGCCAGACTGGAGGTGGGACTTCAGGACTATATCCCTGTAGGTCTCATCTATGTACCTCTCTGTCTTTCTTATGTTTTCCAAGTCTGCTACTCTAGCCTCTAGAGAACGGACTCGTTCCCTGAGGGCAAAGAGCTCCTTGCACCTAGTGCACACATAAGACCTCTCACCAAATGGGAGAAAATCATACATGTGACACTCAATGCAAAAGACTGGAAAGCCCCCATCCCGCTGCTGGACTGCTGTCTGCATCTTAGTTTTAAGTTTTTGTTTAGATCTTTAAGTTCTTTACTTACTAAGGGTTGCTATGGATATTTATACCAATAAAACTGTACCTAATATGTTTAATATACCTTGTTCACCTGAAGCTTAATTAATCTCAGGTCCTTAGTGTATGTCTGATTTGGGTAACAAGCTTCACCTGAGAGCACCTCCTGTCTTTTAAGATGTGTAGGTACCTATAAAGCTACGATTATCCCAGGGGTGGGTGGGTGTGGGGATGGAGGGAGGGAAATAACACTTATTAAAAGAGGGCTGCTACACAGTACCCTGTCCTGTGCTGCTGAGGTAAGCTATATTCTTATTTGATTTAAATTATAGCTCTTTGCTGCTGCTAGGCTCTAACTTATTATGAAATTTAAACTACAAGCTCTCTGCTGGGTTCTAAATTTAACCAGAAAGTTCTCTTCTGTGTTTTAAATTTAAACTAAAAGTACTTTGCTGATGCTAGGCCCTGAGTGACTATTAAATTTAAACTGCAGCTCTCTGCTGGGTTCCAAATTTAACCAGAAAGTTCTCTTCTGTGTTTTAAATTTAAACTAAAAATACTTTGCTGATACTAGGCCCTGAGTGACTATTAAATTAAAACTATAAACTCTCTGCTGGGTATGAAATGTAACCAGAAAGTTCTCTTCTGTGTTTTAAATTTAAACTTAAACTGCTGCTTCTAGGCCCTGACTGATTTAACAAAAAATAGTGGGTTCACAGATTAAATAGCTTTAATAGAAAGAATTCCTTTCAGAAAATTCCCACTTCTGAGGCCGTGCCTCCCTTTATGAGCCAATCGTCCAGGTAGGGGAAGACAAACACCCCCTGAAGGCGAAGGAAGGTGGTCACGACTGCCAGGCACTTGGTGAAAACCCTTGAGGCAGAAGCCAAGCCAAAGGACAGCATCCTGTACTAGTAATGGTTGCCCCCCCCCCACCATGAATCTCATGTACTGCCTAAGGTTGGGGTGAATGAGGATGTGTGTGTAGGCATCTTTCAGATCCAAGGAGCACAGCCAATCTCCTGCTGGAGATAAGGCAGCAATGTTCCAAGGGAGAGCATCTTGAACTTCTCCCTCACCAGGAATCTGTTCAGATTGCACAGGTCGAGGATGGGCCTTACGCTCCCTGTTCTTTTTGGTATGAGGAAGTACCTGGAGTAGAACCCCTTGCCCCTGAGATTGTGGGGAACTGGTTCTACCACTCTATCCTCAAGAAGACCTGCCAGTTCCTTAAGCAGAAGGTCCCGGTGAAGGGGAGTCCTGGGAGGCTCTCCCAAAAAGAAAGGGGGAGGTGTCTGGGCCAAGTGGAAGAAGTAGCCCTCCTTGACCACTTGGTGTGCCCAAGAATCATTGGTGATGGTTGACCACTTTTGGGCATGGTGAATGAGACGTCCCACTGTGGGCTGCTGACCTCTTTGGGGTGGAGAGGCTATGCCCAAGGAGTCAAAAGTTACCCCCTGGCTGGGCTGGGGCCAGGGCTGATATCTGAGGCTTGGGAGCCTTCTGCTTATGAGGGCCATGCCCATGTCCCTTGGCCTGCTGACCCTGTTGGGGAGCCGGAGAGGCCTGTAAAGGTGGGTAGGTTCTGTAAGCAGTCCCTTTCCTTGAGTAGAAGGACTTTTTATCTGAGGCCTTTCATCAGGGAGGGGCAGCGGCCTTTTTAGAGAGCCTGATCCTCATCATGAACTCGGTCTTCAGTTCGGCAGCCTTGTTGGTCATGGGTTTGCCAAAGAGGTTCTATCCTTGGCATGGGACATTGACCAACTTGTCCTGAACACATTGTTTATGTTTATGTTTAATTAAAACTTATTATACTGCCCATAACATATGCTTCTGAGCGGTTAAAAATCATAAAAATGCAAAAGCTGCAGGAAAACAGGAAAAAAACGCCATTAAAATTGAAAAAGGATAGGATGGAGAAAAGAAAAGAGGCATTAAGAACAAGTGATCTGTGCATCAACGAGGGAGGGGGAGAGGGGTGAGGATGGGGGGGGGGAAGTTCAAATGCAAGACAGAAGAGGTGGGTTTTTAATTTTATCTTAAAGGTCTTGAAGGACAGTTCCAAACGGAGGGAGGGGGGGGGGGGAGCAAGTTCCAGAGCCTTGGGCCGAGAAAGAAAAAAGCTGATGAACGGGTGGATTCCAAATGAGCTTGTGAAGGGGAGGGAAGGGACATACGATTGATATGGATGGAGCGGAGTGAACGGTGAGGGGTGTGAAGACGAACTTGGTCTGCAAGGTAAAGAGGAGTGCTTGAGTGAATTGCCCTGTGAACAAAAATGAGGAACTTGTACTGTATACGAAAGGAAATAGGGAGCCAGTGTTGACGTAAATGAAGGGGGGTAAAACGGTCGAAGTGGGAGGCGTAAGTTAAAATGCGAACAGTGGTATTCTGAATACGTTGAAGATGGGAGAGTTGAGATTGTGGAAGACCTGCCAAAGAAACATTGCAATAGTCAAGACAGGATATTACAAGAGAGAGGAGTAACGTGGTCAGGGCAGAAGAAGAAAGGAAAGGACGGACGGCTCGTAACTGTTTGAGGGAGAAGAAGGAACGCTGGACAACTGAAGAGATGTGCTCCTTAAAGGAGAGAGAAGAATCAAGAACACCACCTAGATACCGAAGAGAAGAAACGAGAGGAATAGGCAGGGAGGAGAGTGAAGGGGCACAAGTGGGAAGGGGGCTCCCAAGGGTGAACCATATAGCAAAGGACTTAGAAGGATTGACATAAAGAAAATTGGATGAGAACCAGGAGGCAACAGCAGAGAGACATGTATTGAGAGATATCGGGAGTGAGGGAATCGGTGTGATGCAGGAGGAGTATATCATCTGCGTAATAGTACGCATTGTTTGAGGTCGGATGACTGTAGAAGCCGCCAACTCGAAGCAGTCATAGGCTGCCCAAGACATAAACTTGGAGCACTCACAGATGGCTTTGGCCAGGTTCTTGAACCACAGCAGGGGTTCCTGGGCGAGACTAGCTGAGAATGGAGCCTATTGCCGGTTCCCGCGAGGGAGAGTCCTCGATGAGAATGGTGTCTGTGAAAATATAGTATATCTGGGTTTTCAGAAAATGTTTGACAAAGTCCCCCATGAGAAACCCTTGAGGAAATTAAAAAGTCATGGGATAAGAGGACTAGGGATTGATTAACAGATACAAAAAAAGAGAGTAGGGCTAAATGGTCAATTTTCTCAATGGAAAGATGTAAATAATAGAGTGCCTCACTGCTTTTCAACATATTTATAAATGACCTGTAAATGGGAACAAGAAGTGAGGTGATCAAATCTGCAATGTCACTAAATTATTCAGAGTTGTTAAATCACAAGAGGATTGTGAGAAATTGAAAGAGGACCTTGAGAAACAGACTAGGCCAAATGGCAGATGAAGTTTAATGTTGACAAGTGCAAAATTATGCACGTGGAGGCCTATTCCAATGAGTATGTCCAAGGCCACTGTGTGTCCAGTCGGAACCGGACGCACACTGGTAGACACGATTCTGATCCCATAGGGCATGTCTAGCCCCCGTGGGATCAGAATGGTGTCTAAGCCTGTACGTGCAGGCCCAGACCCGATTCCAGTCGGCCTGCACATACAGGCGCCTGCCCAGCTAACTCAGTCTGGCTCCTGAATGGAGCCGCGGCGCCATGGCATCCAGATGCAATGGCACCACGGCTCAATTCAGGAGCTGCGATCCCTGGCTGCTGATGGCTATTTTCCCAAGGCCAGGGTCGGGCCGCAGGGAATCTCCTGCACCCCTCCTACCTTTGCCGCTTCCAGGGCCTGCCATCCCCCGCCGTCAAAGGGAACTTATTCCACCTCAGAGGAGGAATAAGTTCCCCATTCAGTCTGCCGGCCCCAGACGTTCAGAGCCGGACATCAGAATCAGTCCTATACATCCGGGGTCGCAGATTGCCCACTGCCTGCCCTAACTCCGCCTCTGCACCGCCCCTTTCCCACCCCCATCTAGCCTCCCCGTACAAACTCCTTGTTCATACAGGGAGGCTTGGCGGGGATGGGAAAGGCGGAAGAATAGTGGGAATGTATGTCCCAACAGGACATCTATCCCTGCTATTCGTGTTACAGAATAGACCCCTTAGTGAAAAACAATTTCAACTATAAGCTACATGATGCAATGTTCCATATTAGGAGTCGCCATGCAGTAAAAGGATATGGAAATTACACTTACCTGGTAATTGAAGTTCCTGGAGGGTCCAGTTTAGTCCTCCACATCCGGGTAGTGCACCTCCTCCTGCAGCAAGGAGACTGGACCAATCAACTCTTTAGAACTGCAGCCTGCATACTGCTGGAACTCCCATGAGCCCTCCAGTGAACTAGTGACAAAGCAGACTGAAGAAAGAACAGATTAAGGAAAGAACAGATTAAGGAAAGGACAGAGAACCAGAAAAGTACCCATAAAGGAGTTGCAGAACCCCCTCCCCAAACGAGAGGGCTGAAACGCTGCACCTTGCTTCAGTTCCCGGTCCCGAACACCGACCGTCAGCACCGGAAGCTGAGGAAACAAAAAGAAAAAAGAAAAGACCGAGAATAAACTCGAAGGAACGCAAATCCATGGGACGCGAACCCAAGGGTGATGGTCCCCTCTGTTTTTAGTTTGGTTTTTTTTTTATTTTGTAAAGGAGTGATCAAGGAAACCGACAGCAGAGAAGAACGGGTAAAGCGTGCCGCCAATACTGAGCAAAAAGAGAATTCCGGGTGGGAAGGAGGACTAAACTGGACCCTCCAGGAACTTCAATTACCAGGTAAGTGTAATTTCCATTTCCTGAGCGGGTGTCCAGTTTAGTCCTCCACATCCGGGATGTACCAGAGCAGTTAACAACGGGGGGGGATCTTGGCACGCGGCGCGCAAGACCGCCGAACCAAAGCTGGTATCCCGAGCTGCCGCTACATCCAAACGGTAATGTCTACTAAAGGCATGGAGAGATGACCACGTCGCCGCTCGACAAATTTCCAGCGGCGAAACGAGACTATGCTCCGCCCAAGACGTGGCCTGCGCCCTAGTGGAATGAGCTCGCAACCCCAAGGGAACAGCCTTCCCCTGCAGAAGATAAGCCGACGCGATAGCCTCTTTAATCCAACGAGAAAGGGAGGCTTTAGCCGCTGCTTCTCCCTTCCGCGGACCGCCAAACAGCACAAACAAACGATCTGACTTTCGAAAAGGCGCGGACACTTTGAGATACTGACGCAGGACCCGACGTACATCAAGCTTATGAAGGAGGGAGCCGGACTCCGTAGATGACACTGGAGCCAAAACCGGCAAATCCACTGGTTGATTCACGTGAAAGGGAGACACCACTTTAGGCAAGAAGGAAGGAACCGTCCGCAAAATTACCCTATCGCTAAGAAAGGATAAAAAGGGAGCTCTACAAGAAAGCGCCTGAAGTTCAGAGATATGACGCGCCGAGCAGATGGCAACGAGAAAGACTGTCTTCAACGTCAAGTCCTTCACTGAGGCACGGCGAAGAGGCTCAAAGGGCTCCCGAGACAAAGCCTGCAGCACCAGGTTCAAATCCCAGGGCGGCAAGACAACTCTGCGAGAAGGACGTAAGCGAAAAACCGCTTTGAGAAAACGCCGAACGTCCACATGCGAAGTAAGAGGAACGTCGTGGATCTTGCCGCGATAGCACGCCAGGGCGGCAACCTGGACCTTCAACGAGCTCGCGGCCAGACCCTTGTCAAAACCGTCCTGCAAAAAACTAAGAATGACCGCAATTGAAGAAGTTGCGGCCCGGACGGCATGCCGAGAACACCAATCCTCAAAGATCCGCCAAACCCGAACATAAGCAAGGGAGGTAGAAGGCTTCCGTACACGCAATAGGGTGGAAACAACCGCTGGGGAATACCCTTTCTTCCTCAACCGAGCCCTTTCAATGGCCATACCGTAAGTGAGAACCGATCCACCTGAGGCATGTGCAGAAGTCCCTGCACCAGGAGATCTACTAGGGGAGGAAGCCGCCAAGGTACGCCGTCGAGCAACCGCACCAGATCCGCGTACCACGGACGACGGGGCCAATCCGGCGCCACCAACAAGACCGTTCCGCGGTGGGCTTCAATGCGTTGAACTACTCTGCCGATCAGAGCCCACGGCGGAAAGACATACAGAAGTTCGAACTCGGGCCACGGTTGGAGAAGTGCGTCGATACCCTCGGACATTCGTTCCCTTCGCCTGCTGAAGAAACGACTCGTCTTGGCCGATTCGAACGTCGCCATGAGATCCATGATGGGTGGACCCCACCAACGAACTATCTGAGCAAAAATTTGAGGGTGCAACTCCCACTCTCCGGCATCTATTCGCACACGACTCAGAAAATCTGCCATGACATTGTCCTTTCCAGCGATATGCGCTGCCGAAATGGCCAGGAGACGCGTTTCCACCCAAACGAACAGCGTGTCCGCCTCGACTTCCAGGGGCACGCTGCCTGTGCCGCCCTGCCGGTTGACGTACGCCACCGCCGTCGCGTTGTCTGACAGAACCCGAACCGCTCGACCGCGGACTGACTCCTCGAAAGCTTGCAGCGCTAGTCGTATTGCTCGTAGCTCGAGCCGGTTGATCGACCACACAGCCTCCTGCGGAGACCATGTCCCCTGTGCTAACCGTCCCTGACAGTGGGCTCCCCAGCCGGAGAGACTCGCATCCGTGATGACCGGCAACCAGAGGGGCTGCTCCAAGGGAGCTCCCGTCCGAAGCGATAGCGGGGACAGCCACCATTGCAACACCAGCCGAACCCGGCGGGGACACAACAACCGACGGTTTAGAGAATCCGACTGATGGGACCAACGACGTAACAGAGCACGCTGAAGAGGCCGCATATGAAATCGGGCCCACGGAACCACTTCCAGAGTTGATGCCATGGTTCCCAATAATCGGAGATACCACCAGGCCGATGGAGCGGGGTCCTCTAGGAACACCCGCAGGAGCTGACGCAAACCCTGGGCACGACGATCGGGGTGAGACACTATCCCCGTGGAAGTATCGAAGCAAACACCGAGATATTCGAGATGTTGAGTCGGCACCAGCTGACTCCTGGACACATTGATCACCCAGCCGAGCTTCTGCAGAAGACGAACAACTTTGTCTGTGGCCTGTAAGCTCTCCTCCGCGGACTTCGCTCTTATCAGCCAATCGTCGAGGTAGGGGTGCACCAGAACTCCCTCCTTGCGCAAGGCCGCCGCGACGACAACCATCACCTTGGTGAAAATGCGAGGTGCGGTGGCCAGGCCGAAAGGTAGCGCTTGGAACTGGAAGTGACCCCAGGGAAACGCGAATCGGAGAAACTTCTGATGGGCGGGCCGAATGGGAATATGCAGATAGGCCTCGGTGAGATCCAGAGAAGTCAAATACTCTCCCTGTCGCACGGCGACAATGACGGACCGGAGAGTCTCCATCCTGAAATGAGGTACCCGTAGACAGCGGTTCACGCCTTTGAGATCGAGAATAGGACGTACTGAACCGTCCTTCTTTGGCACCACGAAATAAATGGAGTAACGACCGAGTCCGCACTCGTTCGCCGGAACTGGGACGACGGCACCCAGCGCTAACAAGTGTTCCAAGGTTACCCGAATGTCTAGTTCCTTCTGCGACCCTTTGCAGGGAGAGAGGACACAAAGGAATCTCTTGGAGGGATGGCAAAGTCCAACGCATAACCGTCTCGGACGATCTCGAGGACCCAACGGTCCGAAGTAATGTGGGCCCAAGAGGGAAAAAAGTTTCGAAGACGTCCGCCGATAACTTGAACCCCCTCCGGAGCCCGCCGCATTTCATTGCGGTTTGCGACTAAAGGAAGAGGAGGCACCGGAGGAAGCGATGGAGAAGCCCCTGCCAGCCCCCCGGAAACCACGAAAGGACTGAGTCCGAGACGCAAACCGGCCTCGCTGGGAATTCCAAAGGCGGGACGACCGAAATCTCCGAAAATCCCGAAAGGGACCCCGAAGCGCTGGAAAAGCTCTAACCGACTTGGGCTTGTCCTCCGGAAGCCTTCCACCTTTGGTCTCACCAAAGTATTTCACCAACTTGTCCAAGTCCTCTCCGAATAGCAACTTACCCTTAAAGGGAAGTCTGCTAAGGCGAGACTTGGAGGAAGGATCGGCGGCCCAGTTACGCAACCAAAGGGACCTGCGCGCAACCACCAACGAAGCCATACTATTCGCCATGGTACGGATCAAATCATAATGGACATCTGCCAGATAAGCGGAACCCGACTCTAGGCGAGTAACCTCAAGCAACGCTTGCTGGTCTAGGGAAGAATTCTGACGCAAGCGCTGAGCCCATCTCAAGGAGGCTCTAGCTATCCAGGCCGCACAAATCGAAGCCTGTAGTGAGAAGGCATTGGTCTCGAATGCTTGCTTCAATAAACCATCCACTTTCTTGTCCTGAATGTCCTTCAAGGCAGCACTGCCTTCCACCGGAATAGTGGTCTTTTTGGTCACCGCAGATACTGCTGCATCAACTCGAGGGGACTTGAATTTCTCCTTATCCTCGTCCTTCAACGGATAAAGATGATGCATCGTCCGGATGCCTTTCAAGCCAGCGTCCGGATGGTCCCACTCGGTCTGTATCATCTGAGCTACCACCCGGTGAACAGGGAAGACCACCTGAGAGTCTCGAACCGCCTGAATAAGGGGATTCTCCAACACATCGGCCTCCCCTGGAGCCGGCGCTGCGAGATTGAGTGTCTGAAGGGCTTCCGTGATAAGAGGAACCAACTCCTCCCTACGAAAGACCCGAACAATCCGAGCTTGATCCTCAGGGTCTGGAATTTCACCCTCTTCAAGGTCATCGACACTGCCCTCAAGGTCAGCGTCCAGCTCGAGGTCGTGTACCTCGAAATCTTCATGCACCAAGCCAACAGGGTGCGACTTCTTAGCCGCCTTGGAGGGCGGTTCAGGCGGAACCGAGACAGGCGGCAGAGGGACGAAAGCTGAGGGGGAGGACTCAGGCCATTTGCCCAACTGCCCCAACTTGAACGCCTGATGCATAATCAGCACGAAATCTGGAGAAAAATGCGTCAGAGCAGAAGAAGCATCCCCTTGCTCCACAGAGACTCCGGACCCCGGAGCCTGAGAACCAGTAGCCACAGGCGGCAACAGAGGCCCCGGAGAAAGATTACCCTCAGCAGACAGCGGAGGCACCAAGTGCTCTGCTGGAGAAGGGGAGTCCCTTGATGTTCCATGCCAGAGGAGACTGCAGCACAGCTGGAGCAGAAACCAGCGGCAGAGACGGACCGCCTACGCAAACCGCAGACCAGGCATTGTGGTTTGGAGGACATTTTTACAGGCAATCAGGGCCGCAGCTGGGGAAAGGAGAGAAACAGCGTACCCTGAGACAGCCGCGGATCAAATGAGGAAGCACTATACTGCCCAGTCCCACACAGAGCCCGCAGGCTTAAACCCCTGTTTTTTTTGGGGGGTTTTTTTTAACGAAAACAAAAAAGAAACAGTGAGCAAGTGCCCAAAATGGAAGGGAAGGCAAAACGCTATGAAAATAAAGGAATTGAGAGCCCGCAAAGGCAATTACCGCCAAAAAAGAAAATTCAAAATGGCCGCCGCGATCGAGGCGCGCTGAAGAAAAAGGAGCGCCAAAACACCAGAAAAAAATGAAATAAAAGAAATAAAAGAAAGCTCCGACGAGACAAAAACCCCGATGAGAGAACACTTACCCTGAAAACATGCAAAAGTAAGCGTTCAGACAGCCGCTCAGCCGGACCGGAGAAGAGTAGAGAGCCGGTGTGCTGAAGGGCAGGCAAGCACCGGAGTGCAGCCGGAGTGCCTGGCAGCGTGCTCAGAGCAATAGGAAGGAAGAAGAGCCGCGGGTATACTGATCCTGCCCCCGAACAGTCCTGGGGGAGTGATCAGAGCAGCTGGTAGAGACTGCAGTCAGGGAACCAGGGGAGAAGAGCAGTGCCGTTCAGCCTCTCCACCGCGGGAATCCCCGTGTGTCACTGACACTCGCTGCAAAATCCTTTTTTTTTTTTTTTAAAACAATTAAAGGGACAGTAGCCAGGAAAAAGAAACTAAAGTAAATTAAACTGGAGAAAACACAACTAGTAAGAAGTGAGCCTAGCTCCAGGCTCACACAACCTCCTGCTGCAAGGAGACTGGACACACTGGAGGGCTCATGGGAGTTCCAGCAGTATGCAGGCTGCAGTTCTAAAGAGTTGATTGGTCCAGTCTCCTTGCTGCAGGAGGAGGTGCACTACCCAGATGTGGAGGACTAAACTGGACACCCGCTCAGGAACTAGGCTTTATTATGGATAATATGTTGAAATTCTCTGCAGTGGTGGTCAAGAAAGCAAATGGAATGCTAGGAACTATAAGGAAAGAAATGGTGAGTAAAACAGCAAATGTCATGATGCCTCTGTCTTGCTCCATGGTGAGAATGCAACTTGCTATTGTGGGTAATTCCAGGCACTCATCTCAAAAAAGATATAGCAGAATTAGAAAAGATACAGAAAAGGTTGACCAAAATGATGAAGGAGATAGAACAATACCTCTCTGAAGAATGGCTAGATATTAGGGCTCTTCAGCTTAGAGAAGAGATGGCAGAGGGGAGATATGATATAAGTCTATAGAATAATGAGTTGCGTGCAATGGGTCAACACAAATTGGTTGTTTAATCTTTCAAAAAGTACAAAGTCTAAGCAACACACAATGAAGTTGCTAAGTAGCACATTTAAGACAAATCGGAGAAAAAGTTTCACTCAGTGTATAATTAAGATCTGGACTTCGTTGCTGGAGGATGTAGTAAAAGCTGTTAGTGTAGCTGGGTTTATGGAGAAGTCCATTAACTATTATTAAGTTGGACATGGGGAAATCCACTGCTTATCCTTGGAATCAGCAGCATGGAACATGTCTACATTTTGGGAAACTGCCAGTAATACGCGTTAATGAAATTAACACACATTAAGTGCCCAGAGCCCTTTTATTTCTATGGATGCAATGGCACTTAGAGAAGACACACAAAATCGATCTCATCAAGCGGGTAACTTTATAACAGACTGCCTATGTGTTACAGCCAAATAGATGCTTATTTAGAGGCTATTTTATAAAGACACAAACGTCTATGTGGCTATAAAATACTTGGAGCAAAGAAGTAGAAATCTTGCATAGATTGATTATGGAAAATTACACTTGCTCAAAAGCAAGCATAAATGTTCATATGTAATTTACAAAATGCATGCGTAAATAAAGACTCTGCCCAAATTCTGCACTTCTAACATGCCTGCACAAGGGTCGTGTAAAAGCACATGCCTTCTTGGCACCACACATACTTTTATATGCTAATCCCTAGAGTAACTGTATAAAAGGTCTTTTGCACATACCCCCTTGTACATTCTGGACAGCATGCTTGAGTAGAACCTGTGCTGTACCATCAACCAGCAGTGATAGCCGCCACTTCCTCCGCCTCCACTATGTGCTCAACCTCTGTGGGTCCTGTAGGGCAGGAAATTTCAACTAGGCACTGAAGCCCGATCTACAGGCCCAGCTCTGAAAGATTAAACTTCAAAGGAAAAGACATTTCTTTTTAAAACAGCGTTTGCAATCTTTTCTGAACACTCAGTATTTATTTTCTATCAGCCTTTGCTGACTTCAAATAATAATGGGAACCTAATTTGCTATTTGAGCCAAGCTCAGGAAATGCAGTGATCTGTAATGTGTGCAAACCTTTTTAACTTGCTGGTTTCTCTAATGAGGTTCATTTTGCATCTTCTTTCAGACAAGACTGACATTTTATAGCTTCAGTGGACTAATTTTAATACCAATAGTTGTGCTGATACTGAAGTACATGATAGCAAATGAACAGGGGAAAGGTTGGTTTCTGTAAAATAGGATTTTCACCCTAAAATGAGGATGGACCTCCATAGCCTGTGTGATGCATAAAAGTAAAAATCAATTGACATGTATTTTTTCTTTTTGGCGGGGGAGGGAGAGGAGTAATAAATATTTTAACTATTTTGTTTTAAAACTACTACATCTATGGATTTCAGGGAAATATAGTAATCCTAACATGATTGCACATTCTGTAAAGCTGAGTTGACTAGGCTTTGTCTCAAGTTTGCATATTTATATTGGCTTTACAATACAAACTAAGGAGTATTCTGCTAAGAGGTGCACCAGTGGCCTATATGATTATATTAATAAAACAGTTGATCAGCAGATCTAGGCTGAAACCCCACCTTTTTGAGACTACTTTTAGATCCTAACTCCTTATTCTCCTATTTAATACCCTATAATTAAACTCCCTAGTCCCCTGTTTGTTTGTCTTGAATAGAATGTAATCTGTTGAGCAGGAAGAGTCTCTTACATGTATACGTAGTGCTGCATATGCCTAGTAACGCTATGGAAATTTTAAGTAGTAGTAGGGCATTGCTCTTCCTGAGAGTTATTTTTGCAGACAAAAGGGCAATGTAATGGGGACTATCAGCTGTGATAAACAATCCATGGACAAGCACTAAATGGAGCAGTACCGGAGGTGGCCTGCTATAACCAGCCCATCAAAATTTCCCTTACTGAACACATTCAGTGGCAGATTTAATCCTCTAGCTGCTTCTAGGCACTGGAACAGTTAGTTTCCCACTCCATACGGGGAGGGGCGGGGGGTGAGGAGGGAGGGGGAATGAAGAACTCCTTCAGAAATCATGGGCTGTGGTGGTTCTCCCTCAATGTCACATTAACCAGCTGGCATAAAATAAGACAGGGACTGCACTGGAGCATCATTTTCAGTGACAAGCACAGACGTCTGATGGCCAATGTTGGGCTTGATGCTGAAATCCAGAACTTCCAGGGTGGCATTCTCCGAAATGCTTCCTGTTCCATGCGCAGGAACCAAAAGGCAGGCAGAGCTCCCGAGTCTCAATGTGTGGATAAGGCAATGGTGCAAAGAAGAGGGTTTTGGATTCATTAGGAACTGGGCAACATTCTGGGGAAGGGAGGGGCTTTTCTGAAGGGATGGACTCCACCTTAACCAGGATGGAACCAGGCTTCTGGCATTAACCTGCTGCCTGTAGGTAGGTACCTACCTACTCTGCTTCCTCAGAAGTACACCCCTAAACATGCTGAGAAAAATTACTGCAAATGTTGTCCCAAATGTTACATTATTACTTACATATGCAATTTATAGACATAAGCAGGGCCGAATTTCTGGGGGAACATCTTTGAATGCAGTTCCACCACTTCTTTATAGACTCAGAGCAGAAGCAGCAGAGGTGTTCTGCTCCAGCCTCTCCCTTTCAGGCAGCCTGAAAATAAAAGGAGGGAGCGAGACTTGAGCACAGTAGAGAACAGTTACTCTACTGCTTAATCCATCCCCTTTTCTCCTGTTACTCCTGGCTCATCAACCCCATCCCCAGCTCCACAGTTCCAATTCCTTTCTGTCTACAAATTAAGTCCTAGCTTTCTTTAAATTTATCTTTATCTATGCATTTTATGAGTGGAGGAGTAGCCCAGTGGTTATACAACAGCCTAACACCCAGGAGATTGGGGTTTGATTCTCACTGGCATGCCTTGTGACCTTGGGCAAGTCACTTTACCCTCCCTTGCCTAGGAAGAAAAGGCCTAGCAATCTATTTCTGGTCATACCTTGCCAAGAAAACTCAGGGGCTGCTGGGCCACCAGGAGTCAGCACTGACTTGATGGCACTTTTAAAAAAATGCATTTTATAAACTGCATTTTAAGAGGAATTAGAAAAGCAAGTTACAGGATAAAATAATATAAAATGAAAAGAAAGGAACTCCAGTTATACTAAGGAAAGTGGAGAAGAATGAAGACGTGCAAAGCTGGGTGGGTGACTATCAAGCTTGAATAGATACAATTAACTGGTAACTATTTAAAAACTACAAAAAACATGTGAAGCTTAGGGGGTCTGCTGCAGTCAGCTGCATATATAGACAGGGCCAGTGCTACCATCAGGCTAACCTGGCAGTCGCCTAGAGTACAAGATTTTAGAGGATGGCAGAAAGTGCCCCTGAAATACCCTTGCAGTGGTGGCCTCCAATCTCCTATCCCTGTCATTCGTGCTCTCACATCTCCCTGAGAATGGCAGCGGCAATAGCAATAGAACAGGAAAAGAAGCATGGTGTAGAGCCTATGAACCCTTGAGTGCTGCACTCTGAAAAGCCAGTTGGTCTTGTCCCCAAATAAACAGTAAGTCTGTGTCAGAGGTGAGCAGACCAGCTGGAGTTTCAGAGAACAGCACAAAAGGGTTCAGGGGATCTGCATCATGCTTATTTCCAGTTTTATTGCCACCTACTGCTTGAGGTCCTGGAGAGATGTGGCAGTGGGGGTGGCAAAATTAAGGGTTCACGTAGAGTGTCTAATATGCTTGCACTGGCCCTGTGCATCGCACGGCTGCTTAGCTGTAGTGGGGGTTCTGTAGAGAGCAGGATAACCCAAAAACATTAAAGGGAGACATAATCCAACAGTTCACATAGACCTACTCTCTCAAAGCTCAGAAAGACTAAGGGGTCTATATTCAGCTGGTTGGCCAACAAGAGGCCTGCCGACGAAGTGTGCTGGTTGTGATATTCAGCAGCACTATCCAGATGGTGCCACTGAATATCCTCACTGATCGCCCCAGCAATAGCTAGTTAGTGCAGGGGTAGCTCGGGGATAGAGAGGTGGTGTTTTGGCACTAACCAGATAAGTGCAGTCACACAAGTGGGGATTCCAAAGGTGTTGGTCACCCCTCAGATAAAGGAACATAAAAAAACGCAAAAGGGAGTTGACTGTGAGTTCATAAGTCCTTGCAGAACACTCATTTTATTCAGGCAATATACTAGCCATGAGGGAAGGGACAGGTTAGGACAGCCATTATAGTTGGTGATTCGATCATTTTATTTATTTATTTATTTTATTTTATATGTCTTATATACCGCCTTTCATGATATCAAGGCGGTTTACATTGAACATGGCATATAGATAGCTGGGTAGCTGATGGATGTGAGGATTGCTAAGTAACATGCCTGTCTGGTACAAAGGTAGCAGACCTCATGCACCACCTACTGTAGACAAGGTCTTAGATAGTGCTGGGGAGGAGTCTGCTGTCTTGGTACATGTCAGTACCAATGACATAGGAAAATGTGGTAGGGAGGTTCTGGAGGCTAAATTTAGGCTTTTAGGTAGGAAGTTGAAATCCAGATCTTCCAGGGTAGCGTTCTCCAAAATAGAAACATAGAAATATGACAGAAAAAGACCACATGGCCTATCTAGTCTGTCCTTCCATATCAGAACGGGAAATGCTTCCCGTTCCACGCCCAGGACCCAAAAAAGGCAGGCAGAGCTCCAGAGTCTCAATGCGTGGATGAGACGATGGTGCAAGGATGAGGGTTTTGGATTTGTTAGGAACTGGGGAACATTCTGGGGAAAGGAGGGGCTCTTCCAAAGGGATGGGCTTCACCTTAACAGGGATGGAACCAGGCTACTGGCATTAACCTTTAAAAAGGAGATAGAGCAGCTTTTAAACTAGATAATAGGGGAGAGCTGACAGTTGGCCAAGAGCGCATGATTCGGAACAATGTATCCTTGAAGGATACTATCAAAAGAATGAAGTTAGGGCATATCAGCAGAGAGGTTCCAATAAAGACAAAAATAGCTCAAATGCCCTTGAGTACGGAGCAGACAGAGCTTAAAGATTCCAAATTACCCCTGCCTACCAATAGCCAGATTAATATGAATAAAATACAGTCTCTAAAATGCTTGTATGCAAATGCTAGAAGTCTAAAAAATAAGATGGGAGAGCTAGAATATATAGCACTAAATGAGAGATTAGATATTTTATTTATTTATTTATTTATTACAATTTCTTATATACCGCACTATTCGATATCAGCGTGGTATACATTATAACAAAATGACCAGAACAACAAGCTGTTTGGTTTTACATAGAACAGGAGTACAAACTTGGATAACAGGGGTGAGCTATATACATGGAATAATTACAAAGAACAAGATTGAAGGCAACGGTCACATAAGGAAAATATGTGCATCATCTGCAGGCGGGATGGTGGCACTATCTCAGAACTAACAATGGTTACTTTCTTAGGTGGGGTTACCTAGATTTCGTTGCTGACCGGGTAGTATTGGAGGAAAAGGTGATATTTGAGTGCTTTCCTGAACTGAGTTAGATCTACAATGGCCTGAATGTCGGGTGGTAGATCATTCCAGCATTTGGGGACGTAGAGACTGAAGGCCCTATTTGCCGTTGTACTGTTGCATTTTGTCAATGCCTTCGGGGTTATTAGCAAGTTGACAGCAGTTGCTCTTCTGGATCTGTTGGGGGGCACTGTGTGAATGAGTTCTGTAAGTGAAGAAGATGAAAGGCCATTGATGGCCTTGAATGAGAGGAGTAAGGTTTTAAAGATATGCCTTCCGTGGATAGGGAGCCAGTGAAGCTGCTTCAGAATAGGAGTCACGTGGTCACTTCTGGAGGCTCCGTGGAGGACCCTTGCTGCAGCATTCATGGCCAGCTGTAACGGGCTCAGTGTAGATTGGGGGAGACCTTGTAAGATGGCATTGGCAAAGTCGAAATGGGGTAAGATTAGTGCTTGGTATATAGTCCGGAAATCGTCTGGGTCCAGTAGGGAGCGCAGATGCCTGAGCGTACGGATTTTGAAATATACAGCTTTGACTATATTGCCTATGTGAGATTTCATATCCAGACGTTGGTCCAAGGTGACTCCAAGGTATTTTATTGTTTCTTTAGTTTGCAAGTCAGCTTCCTTGACTCTTACATGGGACGGAGGAATAAAGTTGGGGTCTCTTGCGATGAAAAGATATGATTGGTATCTCAGAGACATGGTGGAAGGAGAACAACCAGTGGGACACTATGATACCTGGGTACAAACTATATTGTAATGATAGAGCTGATCAGATTGGTGGAGGGGTTGAGGCTATTGAGTCACAAAGGATTAAAGTTTTGCAGGAAACAAAATTTGCTGTAGAATCTCTATGAATTGAAATTAGATGTAAAAAGGTAAAGGTAAAGGTGAAGGTGAAGGGGAAGGCGAGGGCAATGGGGGGTGTACTACTGACTGCCTGGCCAGAATGAACAAATGGATGATGAAATGCTTAAAGAAATCAGGGAAACTAACAAAAGTTACAGGACAGTAATAATAATGGGTGATTTCAATTACCCCGGTATTGACTGGGTCAGTGTCACGGCAGGACATGCTAGTGAGATAAAGTTTCTAGATGAAATAAATGACTGCTTCTTGGAACAGCTGGTTCATGAACCGACCAGAGGAGAAGTTATTTTGGACCTAATCCTCGGTGGAAAACCAGATCTGGTGCAAGAGATAAGGGTGTTGGGGTCACTTAGCAATAGTGATCATAGCATGATCGCGTTTGATTTAATTAAAGGAGGAGGGATGGTAAGGAAAGCGTAGTTACCTGTAACAGGTGTTCTCCGGGGACAGCAGGAATCAGTCCTCACATATGGGTGACGTTGACACCGATAGAGCCCTGCACGGAGCAAATCCCCAGCTTTCAAAGAAAGCCTTTGGGAGTTGCTACCACACATGCGTGGTCTCTTTCCCGCCCAAGGCTGCCATCTTGCTCAGTCAAATGACATAGCTAAAAAAGATGGCAAACAGAGAAAAATAATTGGACTGCAACTCCAAGGGGAGGAGGGAGGGTTGTGAGGACTGATTCCTGCTGTTCCCGGAGAACACCTGTTACAGGTGAGTAACTATGCTTTCCCTGGGAACAAGCAGGAAGTCAGTCCTCACATATGGGACTCCCCAGCTACAGGCTACCTTGAACCTATAGCCGAAAAAGGCTCCCTCATCGACAGCCGCAAGCAGCTGCAATGAAACCCTAACTAGGGAAGTATCACTCCGGTAGCCTGAACACAGAAGGGTCGGAGGGCAGGAGTTGCTTAGATCTTGAACAGGTTACGGAGCAAAGCCTGGCTGAAGGCGCTGTCTTGTCGGGACTCCCTATCCAAGCAGTAATGAGCTGTGAAGGTCTGACCCGAAGATCAGGTGGTGGACCGGCAGATGTCCACCAAAGGAACAGAGCACAGGTGAGCTACTGATGCCGTCATGGCCCTGACTCTATGAGCTATAACACGGCCCTTCAGTGGAAGCCCTGCTGCCTCATAAGCCTGGGCAATACAGTCCGTCACCCAAGTAGACTGTGTATGCTTTGTCACCACCTCCCCCAGCTTACTGGGGTCGAAGGAAACGAAAAGCTGAGAGGCTTTCCAGTGACTTTGCGTACGCTGGATGTAGGACAGAGCCCTCTTACATTCCAGGGTATGGAGGACTGCCTCTGCCCGACTGGCATGTGGCCTGGAAAAGAAGGTAGGAAGAACCACCTCCTGGTTGAGGTGAAACAAGGAGACCATCTTCGGGAGGAATTTGGGGTGCTTGCGAAGCACCACCCTATTCTTGTAGAACCTGGTATAAAGCCTCTCACCATGAGAGTCTGGAGCTCAATCACTCTCCAGGCAGAAGTGAGCGCCTGGAGCTCAATCACTCTCCAGGATAGGTAACGGAGATGGCACGTGGCCATCGGCTCAAAGGGCGGCCGGGTGAGTTGCCGCAACACAACATTAAGGTCCTATTCGGTCGCTGGTGACCGGACCAGGGATTTCAACAGGAGCAGGCCCTTCAGAAACTAAGATACCACTGGGTGAGTAGAAAGAGGCTTCTCGTCCATGGGAAAATGGTTCGCCGTTAGGGCACTGAGATGCACTCTGACGGAGTTGGACTTAAGTCCCATCTCGGAGAAGTGGAGAAGGTATTGCAACACCACATCCACCGGGAAAGAAAAGGGGTCCACCTTTTGCCTAGCACACCAAAAATCAAATCTGCCCCACTTAAAGGCATACGTCCGTCTAGTAGACGGTCTACGCGAAGCCAGCAAGACCTCCTCAACATCCTTCGGAAGGAGGAGCGAGGCAAGAGTCACCCTCTCAGCAGCCACGCCGTCAGCGAAAGGGAACTGAGGTTGGGATGCAAGAGAGCCCCCTTCTTGGGATAGGAGCCGTGGAGATGAACGCAAGGGAATGGGGGTCTCCACTGCTAGCTGCAGGAGAAGCAGGAGCCACGGTTGCCAGGGCCACCATGGAGCTATCAGGATGACAAAAGCTCTGTCCTGAAGGATCTTGAACAGAGTCTTGGTGACCAGAGGCATTGGGGGGAAAGCATACTGAAGACCCACCGACCATGAGACTAGAAAGTCATTGGCAGCCACCCTGGCTGGGTGCGACTGTCTTGAGCAGAAACAGGGTAGCTGGTGATTGTCTGGGTTCGCCAACAAATCCATCACTGGTTCCCCCCAAGTCTGGAAAAGTCTGTTGGCCACCACCCGGTCCAGCTGCCACTAGTGCGCCTGGAGGATCCTGCTGAGTCTGTCGGCCAGCCAGTTGTCCTGGCTCGGCAGGTACACCGCTTTGAGGAGAATCTCCTACTGGGTTGCAAAAGAGCAGAGGTCCAGGGCACGAGATCCCGTACCCCCCCCCCCCACCCGTTTGTTAATATAGAACATGGCCACTTGGTTGTCCGTTTGGACTAGGACAGTCCTCTGGTCCAAGTACTGCCTGAAAACCCTCAGGGCGAGACAGATGGCACATAGCTCCAACAAGCTGATCTATTGGGCACTCTCTTCTGGGGACCACACTCCCTGAGTGTGGTACCCCTGGCAATGGGCTCCCCAGCCCAGCAAGGTGGCATCTGTGGTGAGGACCCTCGAGTGGGGAGGGGCCTGGAAGAACATATCCACCTCCAAGTGATAAGGCAAGAGCCACAAGGTCAGGGACTGTACCAGGCGCCTGGTCACTTTGATCCTGTCCTGGATATGTCCCGTGGCCTGGGACCACTGGTCTCTGAGACACCACTGTACAGTTTGCATGTGGAGGCAGGCATCTGGAGTGACATGGACCGTGGAGGCCATGTGGCCGAGGAGGCACTGAGGAGCTGTAACTCATGTGCCCTGCTAGGGCCATAAGCCTGCTTGCCCTGTCTGCAGGCAGAAAGGCCTTTGACTGAAGGGTGTTGATCCTTGCCCCAATGAATTCTAGCTCTTGAGTCGGACAAAGGCTGGATTTGGGGTAGTTGATTACAAACCCCAGGTGCTGCAGGACCTGGATGGTGTGAGTTGTGGCTTGCTGCACCTCGGTGACTGAAGTGCCTCTGATGAGCCAGTCATTGAGATAGGGGAAAACAAAGATCCCTTGAAGCCTGAGGAAGGCAGCGACCACCGCCAGGTACTTTGTGAACACCCTGGGGGCCGAAGCAAGGCCAAAGGGAAGAACTCTGTATTGGTAATGGTTGTCCCCTACCACAAAGAGTAGATATTGCCTGTGGCTTGGGTGGATTAGGATGTGTGTGTAGGCATCCTTTAGATCTAAGGAGCATAGCCAGTCTCCCTGGCGGAGGTAAGGCAGCAATATTCCAACGGAGAGCATCTTGAACTTCTCCCTCGTCAGGAATTTGTTGAGGTTGCGCAGGTCGAGGATGGGCCTTAGGCCTCCTGTCTTCTTTGGTACTAGAAAGTACCTGGAATAGAAGCCCTTGCCCTGGAGGTGGCAGGGCACCGGTTCCACCGCATGATCCTCAAGAAGACCTGCTAACTCCTTCAAAAGAAGATCCCGGTGAAGGGGAGACCCGATTGGCTCTCCTGGGAAATAGTGTAGCGGCACTTGGGCTAGGCGGGGGAGGCAGCCCTCCCTGACCACTTGTAAGGCCCAGGAATCGGTGGTGATGGTTGTCCACCTGTGGGCATACAAGGCGAGCCAACCTCCTGTTGGCTGCCTGGCTCCAGTTGGGAGAGGGGCCATGCTGCAGGAGTCAAAACCCCCCACCAGGCTGGGCTGGGGCTGGAGCCCTTCTGCTTACGTGGGCCATGTCCCTGTCCCTTGGCCTGCTGCCCCTGCTGGGGAGCCGGGGAGGCCTGATAAGGGGGGTAATTTCAGTAAGCAGTGGACTTCCTCGGGTAAAAGGACTTTCTACCCGAGCCTTTCTTGTGGGAAGGAGCAGAGGTCTACTTAGAAAGCTGTGTCCTCGTCATGAACTTGGTCTCCAGCTCTGCGGCCTTGTCAGTCATGGGTTTGCCAAAGAGATTCTCCCCTTGGCATGGAACATCGACCAATTTGCCCTGAACCCATTGCTCGAGGTCGGACGACTGCAGCCAAGCTTGGCAGCGTGCACCGATGCCCGCCGTGGCTACCTGGGCGCTGACTCAAACCTGTCATAGGCCGCCTGAGACATAAATTTGGAGCATTCAGGGACAGCTTTGGACAGGCTCTTAAAGCGCTGCAAAGGTTCCTCGGAGAGACCGGCTGAGAATCCGGTGAGTTCCTTTGCCAGGTCTCTCAGGCACATGCCCATGTACAACTGGTACGCCTGGATCCGACAATTCAGCATCAAGCCCTAGAAACATTTCCTGCCAAGGGCATCCAAGGTGCGAGCCTCCCTGCCAGGGGACACCGAGGAGTACATCTTCTGGCTCTTCAGCCAATGCATGGCCAATTACACAACCATGAAGTTGGGCGGGAGTTGCAATTTTTGGAACCCAGGGCTCCGGCGGACTTGATACATCGAGTTCAGCTATTTGCTGATCACCGGTATCGACGCCGGCATCTCCCACATGCGAAGCATAAGTCGTTCCAGGATTGGAGAAACGGGTACTGTGAGGGTCTCCTGAGGAGGAGCCTCATATTGGAAGATCTCGAGCTCATCGGCTCGACGACCCTCCTTGAACTCCGTGGGGAAAACCAAAGCCTTGGACATGTCCTGCATGGTACAAAAAACCCATATCCTCCGGTGGGGAACTTCTCCGAGGTTCAGATACCGGGGAATCATAGGGGACATCCCTATGCTTTTGGGTATCCGGGAACTCTTCGTCCTCTGTCTCCCAAGCAGAGGCCTCCGAGGAGGACTCGAGGTGCTCCTCGGGCATCGAGGGCCCCAGCGCTGTCCGCCCCGATGCCAGCAGGCTCGGCAGCAATGACCTCAGTCCCAAGCGGAAGGACGAGTGCGACCTCGGCCGAGGATCGACTCGAGCCCAGAAGATCTCGAGGATCGGATCGGTTTGGCCTCTGGTGTCGACTTTGACATCGAGGGCCCGGTGGTCGGGGCAGAGGAACCAGAATGCCAGACATCAGCACCCACTGCTGTTCTATGAAGGCAGTAAAAGTGTGCTCCAAAGCTGCCATCCTGGACTCGAAGTCCGGGAGGCTCCACAGCCTCTGCCTCAGGAGCCGACTTGGTCGACCCCAATGCTGGTTCCCCCGGAGGGGAGTCTTTGACAAGAACAGTCGGTACTTGCTTAGGCTGATCCTCTTCCCGATGAGGAACTTTGGCTGGGCGCTTGGGGCTTCACGACCAGCCCTGAGAGGAGCCCAGTCGTTTGAAATTGTCCAGAGATGCCACCTTCGAGGATTTCTTCTTCCTCTTGTGTTCCCTCAAGGGAGACCCCCCTCTCTGAGGAACCCCGACAACGTTTGGGCTCGGAGTGCTCCCCCTGAGACGTGGAGGCCTCAGACGAGGTCCTGGCTTTCGGAGGCACGGGGGATTCAGGAAAAATCTTATATGCTGCTGTTGGCGGCTCCTCAGGGCCTTAGAGGACATCCTCTTACAAAGATCACAGACCATCGGGTCATGGTCCAGGCCAAGGCACCGGAGGCAGCAGTCTTGCGTATCAGTGAGGGACAATTTTCCTGCACCGATTGCATTTCTTGAAGCTGCTGGTAGCCACTGGGGGAAAAAGGACCCGGCTAAGTCAAAGACCCTTCAGGCTGCCAGCGAAGGAATAAAGGGAAAAAGGGCAAAGACACTTCAGAAGGAAAAATTCGAACAAAAACGCAGAAGGACCGACGTGATATTGGGGTACCAAGGCCGGAGGTGGGAAGGATACTGATGTTGACCGGTTGAGTCAAAAAGGCACGCAGAAAAAAACAACTTTTTCTGGGACACAAGGGTCTACATCCGAAGGGCTCCACGAAAAAAGGAGACTGAGACAAGATGGCACCCTTGGGTGGGAAGGGGACCACGCATGCATGGTAGCAACTCCTAAAGGCTTTCTTTGAAAGCTGGGGATTTGCTCCATTTGGGGTTCCGTCGGCATCAACGTCACCCATATATGAGGACTGACTTCCTGCTTGTTCCCGGAGAAATCCACAGTACTGCCTTTTAACGTTCGAAAGGGAGACTATGATAAAATGAGGAAAACAGTTAAGAAAAAACTAAAAGGAGCAGTTCCAAAGGTTAAAGATTTACAACAAGCTTGGGTGTTGTTTAAAAATACTATCTTGGAAGCCCAGACCAGCTGTATTCCACACTTTAAGAAAAGTGAAAGGAAGTTCAAAAAACTGCCAGCATTGTTTAAAGGTGAGGTCAGAGAGGCTGTTGTTGCCAATAAAACATCTTTCAGGAAATGGAAAAAAGAGCCAAATGACGAAAATTGGAAACAGCACAAGCACTGGCAAGTTAAATGCAAGGCATTGATAAGGCAGACAAAGAGAGAACTTGACAAGAAGCTTGCTGTGGAAGCAAAAACACGTAATAAAGACATTTTCAAGTACATTCGTAGCAAAAACCTGTGAGTCAGTTGGACCATTAGATGACAGAGGGGTAAAAGGGGCACTAAAAGGGGACAAGGCCATAGCGGAGAGACTGAATTAATTCTTTGCTTCGGTCTTTACTGAGGAAGATATAGGAATGTTACCCATGACTGAAGTGGTATTTAAAGGTAATACTGTGGAAGAATTGAAAGAAATATTGATACACCCGGAAGATATATTAAAACTATTTGATAAACTGAAGAGTAGCAAATCACCTGGACCGGATGGTATACATCCAAGGGGGTTGAAAGAACTGAAATATGAGATTGCAGATCTGCTATTAGTAATCTGTGAACTATCATTAAAATTATCTGTAATACCTGAAAATTGGAGGATGGCCAATGTAATGCCAGTTTTTAAAAAGGGTTCCAGAGGTGATCCGGGAAACTACAGACCGGTGAGGCTGACGTCAGTACTGGGAAAAATGGTAGAAACCATCATAAAGAACAAAATTACTCAACATATAAATAGTCATGGCTTAATAGGAGACAGCCAACGTGGCTTTAGACAAGGAAGATCTTGTCTTACTAATCTGTTATGTTTTTTTGAAGGTGTCAATAAACAGGTAGACAAAGGTGAGTTGGTTGATATAATGTATCTGGACTTTCAGAAAGCCTTTGACAAGGTCCCTCATGAGAGACTTTTGTCAAAACTAAAAAGACATGGGATAGGAGGCAGTGTACTATTGTGGATCAGGAACTGGTTAAAAGACAGAAAGCAGAGGGTAGAACTAAATGGCCAATTTCCCCACTGGAGAAAGGTGAATAGTGGAATACCCCTGGGATCTGTGCTGGGTCTGCTGCTTTTTGACATATTCAAAATGACCTGAAAAAGGAATAAAAAGTGAGGTTATCAAATTTGCAGATGACACAAAACTATTTAAAGTTGTTAAAACCCATGAGGATTGTGGAAAATTGCAAGAGGATCTTGATAAATTGGAAGACTGGGCATCCAAATGGCAGATGAAATTTAATATGGACAAGTGCAAAGTTATGCACCTAGGAAAGAACAACCCATACTATGGTTACATGACGCAAGGTTCCACATTAGGAACCACCACCCAGGAAAAAGATTTAGGTGTCATGGTAGATAACATGTTAAAACCCTCCACTCAGTGTGCAGTGGTGGCCAAGAGAGCAAATAGAATGCTAAGAGGGAGGAGTGGCCTAGTGGTTGGGGCAAGGTACCACAGGCCGGAAGGTCAGTGGTTCAAATCCCACTAGAGGACAGCAACCTTGGGCCGGAAGGACTGGGAATTCTAGTCCCACAGGTGCTCCTTGTGGTCTTGGGCAAGCTACTTAACCTTCCATTGCCCATGTTCCCTGTAAGTATTAGTGTATGTGTCTCATATCCCCTCATGTTAAATGTATCCCCAATTGTGTTGTGACCACTTTGATTGAAGGATAAGGCGGTATACAAAACTGTCTAAATAAATAGGTATCATAAGGAAAGGAATGGAGAATAAAACAAAAGATATTATAATGCCTCTGTATCGTTCCATGGTGCGACTGCACCGTGAATATTGTGTGCAATTCTGGTCACTGTATCTTAAAAAGGATATATCGTTATTAGAAAAGGTACAAAGAAGAGCCACCAAAAAGGTAAAGAGAATGGAAGGATACCCCCCTATGAAGAGAAGCTAAAATGGTTAGGGCTCTTCAAACTGGAAAAGAGACGGCTGAGGGGAGATATGATAGAGGTCTATAAATTAATGAATGGCGTGGAGCATGTAAACATAGATCGATTGTTTACGTCATCAGAATATAGAAAGACTAGGGGACATGCAATGAAGCTACAGGGTAACCTATTTAAGACTAATAAGAGAAAATATTTTTTCACTCAACGTGTAATCAAACTCTGGAATTTGTTACCGGAGGATGTAGTAAAAGCTGTTAGTGTAGCTTGGTTTAAAAAAGGTTTGGACAAGTTCCTGGAGGAAAGGTCCATAAACAATTATTAAAAGGGAACCAGGATATCACTGCTTGACCCAATACAAGCATTGTGGAACCTGTGTCTTTTGAGGAAACTGCTAGGTACTTATGACCTAGATTGGCCACTGTTGGAAACAGGATACTGGGTTGATGGACTTTGGTCTGACCCACTATGGCATATTTTATGTTCTTATATAGGTACTTGTGACATGGATTGGCCATTCTTGAAAACAGCATTCTGGGTTTGATGGAATTTTTGGGTCTTACCCATTATGGCAGCTTTTATATTATTTTGAGCTGCAAATCAGATTATCTTCTGTTTCCTGACTGAGCTGGAAAAATAAAATCATTTGGTGTTCAATTACCAGGGACTGAAGATCTGGCAGGAAACCCTAGCCCTATTGTTGAGACACTAATCTAGAAAATTTCACAGATGTTATTTATTGATTATAAAAATATATGAGTGGGAGGCAATGGTAAGTGACTTAAGATGGCAGCATCAAGGTCTGCAGCTTTGTGAGGCTTACTTCTGACATGAGGAAGAGGAAGGTGAAATCAGAGAAGAAACTCTCAGCAAACCAACGACCCTTTTCTGGAGATCTGGTGGACTCCTTTGTTTACTGCACAGAATCAGAGGCTGGTCTCTCAGAGGTTATTCCGGTTGTATTGTCTACAACACCAAAGTGACCACCTAATCCATTTGGGGAATAATGAGGTGTAATAGTGGGTAGGGATGTCAATGGGGTATAAGATTTGAGGGAGTTAGGCTTTAATCTCTTTAAATCTAGTAATGTAGGGCCAGAGTTTCATTTAGGCAGGCTATGCGCCACGTCAGCGCATAGTCTGCCCGCCGACTCCTTTAACTTGGATTGCGGAAGTGAAAAACTGGGTTTAGTTGGACATGCCAGCAGCCGTTGAGGCTAAGTGGGTAGCAGCAATTTTCGATGTTACCCGGTTAGCCCCAGCGTCTCATTATGTGCTGATGCTAACTGCATAGCATCTGTGTGCGTTAGGGACTTAACCGGGATTTTCCAAAGGTACTAACCATATAGGTGCCTTTGAAAAATCCCGGTTAAGGCATTTACATGGGTAACAAGGGCAATTACCTGTGTAAATGCCTTCAAAAATGCCGCCCGTAGCAATTGTCTCCCAAACACAGAAGCGTACCTCCTCTCGTACCCACTGTGCCCCACTGACCCTCTCAATCCATTAACATAACTCACTGACCTCAATCTTTTTATACATCCAAAATGACCCCTAAATCCTGCAATGTATTCCATCAATCCCCTAAACACATAATAAATCCCACTGCCCCTGAATCCCACTAACATATCCCAGTAAACCACTAATCCCATGAATTCATCCCATAAACCTTCTATTTAATGCATGCCGCTGGCCCTTTAAAACTTTCAATGCATACTACTGCCCCCCTAAACCTACTAACATACTAGGTATAGGTGTTCAGTAGGATAAAGTACTCCACTGTCCCCTACACCCACAAACAATCCCCATACTTTTCAGCATGTCAATGATCCTTCACTGTTCCCCTCATCCTACCAGTGCTCAACAAACCAATCCCACTATACAAACTATTCATTCTCTGAAGGGCTTTAAAAATATAAAATTTCCTGTATCAAATATCTAGACAGATGGAAGATATGCACAACTGTAGAATTAATAATTCATTAATCTTACCACAAATTGTTCTTGGGGGTATACTTTAAGTAGTGCAGCAACCTCCTACCCTCATTGTCTCAAACGTGCAGCAAGATAACTGAGCTTTGAATGTGTTATAACAAATTTCTCCTATGGAATTCAGGAGACTGAGCAAATATTCATGTTACTGTGTGCTTGCCGTCTAGCCTCTCATCCTGCAAATAGGTCCACATATGTATATATATTTTAGCCAAGTAATAGTTAATGGGATCCTCACACCTTCTGCATGCAAAAAGACAATTTCAAATAGTCATGAAGCCAACCTGGGTCTCAAGACTGCTTCACATTAACTCCTTAATATTAGAGTGTCAATTGTTATTGCAAATTATCAGAGCCTTGTGATGCATAAAATACAATATTGCCCTTCAGGCTAAGCAACACTGACTCTAAGGAGATTGACTACACTCTGAGCATGTGCTGGCATACAGATAACAGGTTCTACTATCATCATGTTGTCCAAGCTGAACACAATGTTCTGGATCCTGAGTCAATACCCCATCCCATACCAGGAAGATTACAACCTAGTTAATTTGTGCCCGTGCCAAGAATCAGGCCAATGCATTAACAAATACCTGGAGATAACAGCATCTTTGGCACTAAAGGGCTTTTTGGAGGGTCATCTTATCTAGCCATAGATTCATATCTCCGTGCCGCCATGCTCTTTCTAAACTGAATGCTGTAATTCAGCCATGCCCTGCTTCTGTATAGTCATATAGTCCCTTATAATTGTGCCTAGATAGCAAAATATATAAAAGCTTTGCTCAGATTCCTTTTTTTAACAATTATAATGGAAAAAATATAAAAACAAAATATAATTTTGAATGGTCTTATTTTTTATTTATTTATTTACATTCTCTTATATACTGCACTATTCTGCACCAGTGCGGTTTACATTGAACAAACTGAAATTACATTGAACAGGGCATTATAACATGGAGATAACTATTTTACAGGGAACATGGGCTATGGAGGGTTAAGTGGCTTGCCCAAGACCACAAGGAGCACCTGTGGGACTAGAAACCCCAGTCCTTCCGGCCCAAGGTTGCTGTCCTCTAGTGGGATTTGAACCACCGACCTTCCGGCCTGAAGTACCTTGACCCAACCACTAGGCCAACCTCCACTTAAATAAGCAACATTTTTGTTTTTACTTTACCCCCAGACGAGTGCATTTTTCTTTTCCATCACCAACTTCCCTTTCCTGATCCTTTACAAAGTTAGGAGAAAGCACAGTTACTTACCTGTAACAGGTGATCTCTGGGAACAGCAGGAATTAGTCCTCACATATGGGTACGTTGGTACCGACGGAGCCTGCGCGGGAAAGCTCCCCAGCTTCCCAGAAGGAAAGCTTTTGGGGCCTCCCACAGCGCATGCGCGCTGCCTTCCCGCCTTCCTGACCAACTCTCCTCAGTTCGAGTTTAAAGCTGAGACAATAGAGAGAGGAAAGGAAAGAGAGAGAGAGATACAACTCCTAGGGGAGGTGGTGGGTTGTGAGGACTAATTCCTGCTGTTCCCAGAGATCACCTGTTACAGGTAAGTAACTGTGCTATCTCCAGGAACAAGCAGGAATGAGTCCTCACATATGGGGACTCCCTAGCTAAGATGCCCGGGAGATCCCCTCAAGAGTATGAGATCCTGAAGGGTTCCTCATCTTCCTATGGATCTCAGGCATCCATTAAGGGAAGGTGGGCTGGAGTTTTTCAAGAGTGGAACAGGTGTCTGAGGACAGCCTGACCAAACAAGGCATCCCGGCGGGAGTCCTTGTCCAAACAGTAATGGGCTGTAAAGGTATGAACCGAGGCCCAGGTGGCTGCTCGACAGATCTGGTCGATGGACACAGAATTTAGATGAGCCATAGAGGTGGCCATGGCCCTCACATTGTGAGCGGTGACATGGCCCTCCAGAGAAAGGTTCTTACTCTGGTAAGCAAAAGAGATACACTGAGCAATCCAATTGGACAGTGTTCTTTTAGAGACTGGAAGTCCTATATGAGAAGGATCAAAAGCAACAAAAAGCTGAGAAGACTTTCGATGTTGCTGTGTCCTGTGGAGGTAAAAGGCAAGAACTCTTTTACAATCTAGAGTATGAAGGTTCCTCTCTGCACTGGATGCATGAGGAGCTGGAAAAAAGACAGGTAAATATACCTCTTGATTAAGATGAAAAGGGGAGACCACTTTAGGCATAAAGTGGGGATTGGTCCTAAGGACCACCTTATCATGATGGAACCTTGTATAAGGTGGATTAGCCACTAGAGCTTGCAGTTCACTGATACGGCGAGCTGAGGTGACTGCAATAAGGAAAATAACCTTCCAGGAAAGAAATTTCAAGGAGGTAGTGGCTAAGGGTTCAAAAGGTGGCTTCATAAGCTGACCAAGAACCAAATTTAAATCCCATGCCACCGGAGGAGGTCGAATGGGAGGTTTAGTCAAAGTTAGGCCTCTCATGAATCTTGCGATAAGAGGATGAGAGGAGATAGGTTGTCCATTGAGAGGTTTAAGAGATGCTGAGATAGCACTCAAATGGACCTGTACTGAATTTGTTTTGAGTCCTGCATTGGAGAGATGCAGGAGATATTCCAATAGAGAATTCAAGGGGAGTGCTAGAGGGTCAAGACCCTTTTGAGCACACCAATTGGAAAATCTTTTCCATTTAAAAGCGTAAGAACGCCTAGTGGAAGGTTTCCTAGAGGCATGGAGGATATCCTTCACTTGTTGAGAAAGATTGAAGTCTTGAAGGTCTAGGCCTTCAGTAACCAAGCTCTGAGGTGAAGGGACTTGGGGTTTGGGTGCCACAAAGTCCCCTCCTCCTGAGACAGAAGGTCTGGAGCCGCTCCCAAGTCCAGGGAGGGGGCTTGGGAGAGATGCAGAAGTAGAGGGTACCACACTTGGTGTGGCCAGCGTGGAGCTATGAGGATCATAGATCCTTGATCCCTCTGAAGTTTGAACAGAGTCTTGGGAATCAAAGGAATGGGTGGGAAAGACATACAGGAAGTCCTGACCCCAATGAAGGAGGAAGGCATCCTTGGCCTGAGCTCCCTGACACGGAATTCTGGAACAGAATCGGGGAAGTTTGGCATTCCACGGACTTGCAAAGAGGTCTATGTCCGGGGTTCCCCATTTCTGAAAGATTTTGAGTACTTGATCCATGTGCAGGGACCATTCGTGTGGAAGCAGAACTCGACTGAGTCTGTCTGCCCAAGAGTTTTGGATTCCTGGAAGATATACTGCCAGGAGATGAATTTGATGCTCTCTGGCAAAGGCCCATAATCTTAGAGCTTCGTTGCAAAGCGACAGAGAGCCAGTCCCTCCTTGTTTGTTTATGTAAAACATGGCTACTTGATTGTCCGTATGGATAAGGACTGTCATGTTGTGAAGGAGGGTATGAAAAACCCTGAGAGCTAGAAAAATTGCTCGAAGTTCCAGATGGTTGATATGAAGGGTGGTCTCCTGTGGAGACCAAGTGCCCTGAGTGGAGAGATCTTGAAGATGAGCTCCCCAACCTGCTTGGGAGGCATCTGTTGTGAGGGTTGCTTGGGGCAACAGTGGTTGGAAGGGAGCCCCCAACAACAGATTTTGAGTGGATATCCACCATTGGAGAGACCAAAAGAGACGTTTGGAGGTTGCTATTTGGTCTGAGAGAGCTCCTGATGCTTGAGTCCACTGGGTGGACAAAGTCCATTGAGCTGCTCTCATATGTAGGCGAGCATAAGGCACGACATGTACCGTGGAGGCCATGTGGCCTAGTAGCTGTAGCATCTCCCTGGCAGTCAAGTGGCTTCTGGACTGAGTCTGGGAGGCTAAGTGCACTAGACGTTGGCAACGGGCCTGAGGGAGGTAGGCCCTTGCAGTGGTGGTATCTAACCAGGCCCCTATGAATTCCAGGGACTGAGTAGGGGTGAGTTGAGACTTTGGCAGATTGATCACAAGTCCCAGATACTGCAGAATGCGTCTGGTGCGGTCCAGGGAAGTCTGGGCCTCGGACTGAGATGGAGCTCGGATGAGCCAGTCGTCCAGGTATGGGAAGACAAAAATTCCCAGGGCGCGTAGAAATGCAGCCACTATTGCCATGCATTTTGTGAACACTCTTGGAGCAGAGGCTAGACCGAAGGGAAGTACTCTGTATTGGTAATGTTTTCCCTGGAACAGAAACCGTAGGAATTTTCTGTGGGATGGATGGATGAGTATATGTGTGTACGCATCCTTGAGATCTAGAGAACAAAGCCAATCCTGACTCTGCAGGTATGGAAGGAGAGTACCTAGAGAAAGCATCTTGAATTTCTCCTTGCATAGAAATTTGTTCAATTCTCTGAGATCTAGAATGGGTCTGTATCCCCCTGTTTTCTTTGGGATGAGAAAATAAGGGGAGTAAAACCCTGACCCCTGTTGAAGAAGAGGAACCTCTTCTATTGCCCTTTGGGTGAGAAGGGTGGTCACCTCCTGACCCAAAAGGTCCACGAGGGATGGGGGAGAATTGAAACGTCTCACCATGGTATGGGGAGGAAGGCTGGAGAAATGTAGTTTGTAGCCCTCTCTGATGATAGAGAGGGTCCACTGTTCTGATGTGATTTGCTCCCATCTGGGAGCAAAATGAGTTAACCTTCCTGGAATGGTGAGAGGCTCTGGTTGTTGTAGAGCCAGAAAGGTTAAGTTCTCTAGTATTAAGTCAAAAACCCTGAGGGGGTTGGGACTGCTGGGCTGTAGTAGTCCCTGCAGGTTTTGCCCTGGCCTGTTTAGATTGCTGACGCTTAGGAGCAAAGCGAGTTGTAGAAGATTGTTGGCCAGTATTTTCAGAAAATCTGGCCTTCTTATAAAAAGGCTTCTTAAAAGATTTTTTCTTGGCAGGGGTAGAGGTAGACTTAGAAAGTCTATCTAAAGCAGTATTTTCTGCGTCCATTTGAGTGGCTTTGATTTGCCACTCTTTTCCAAACAGATTTTCACCTGTACAGGGCAGATTTCCCAAGCCATCCTGGACCCAGGGTTCTAGATCAGAAGCCTGGAGCCAAGCAATTCTGCGAGCAGCTATGGCTATGCCTGAGGCTCTGCTAGCACCTTCAAAAGAGTCAAAAGCTGCTCTGTTGGAAAATTTTGAAACATCTTGGGTATGCTTTAGCAAAAGAAGGAAGTCCTCCTGTCTATCCTCTGGGATAAAGGGGTGAAAATTGCGCAGTTTTAGTGCAATCTCTTTCAGGAACATGCCCATATACAGGCTGTATGAATTGATTCTGGCAATAAGCATACTGGCTTGGAAGATTTTCCTACCAAAAGCATCCAAAGTCCTACATTCTCTTCCTGGAGGAGTAGAAGAGTGCCTTTTGGTACTCTTTATCCTTTTCATAGCTGACTGCACCACAATAGAGTGGTGAGGGAGCTGAGTTTTTTGAAAACCAGGAGAAGGAGGGACACGATACATGGTGTCCAAACGACGAGAATGTGGAGACAGAGTGAGAGGAGTCTCCCATAAGTCCATCATATGTTCTTGAAGAATTTCATGAATGGGCAAGGTGACTGCCTCTTTGGGAACCTTAGGGTATCCTAAAATATCTAATTTTTTTGCCCTAGGTTCTTTTTCAGAGGTTACTGAAATAGAGAGTCCTTTAGCTACTTCAATAATGAAGTCTTGAAAGGACAAATCCTCTGGAGGAGACATTCTCCTCTTTGGAGAAGAGGGCTCCTCAGGAAGAGTAAGAGATACTTCAGGAGAGTCATCTGATGAATCAGAATCATCAGAAGACTCTAAGTATCGTCTGTTGGCTTCCAGGGATCGATAAGCGTATCGACCGGTATTCCACATCGGGCGTACCCGGAACCGGATCGGTATCGGGAAAAGCCCCGGAACCGGGAACCGGAACCGGTATCCTGGTCGATGTGGATGCCCTGGGTACCGGTATCGGTTGTGGTACCGGAACCGGAGTCAGTACCGCTCGCTGCGGTACCGTGTGCGTCGCAGCCTTAATAAAAGCCATAATGGCCTGCTGCATGGATTGAACCGTATGATCCATAGACGCCACGACTGTCTGGATGTCGGTACCGGAAGAGTGTGCCGGTACCCCAGAGCAGTCCAACAGGTGATCGGTCGAGGCCGTGCCATCGATGTCAACCTGTAACCCCATAGGAAGAGCTTTGGAAGCCGGAGCTTCCCGCCGGGGTTGTTTGGCTGGGGCAGGGTCAAGCTCGGGGGCATCTCGATACTTAGAGGGAGATTTGCCCTTTGAGGACCTGCCGAAGGAAGGTTTGGTTACCTGAGATCCATCAGGAGAGGAAGACCTGGAGGATGTCGATGCTGGAGTATCTGTGGAAAACAGCATATGAAACTTGGCTGCTCGGTTTTGTAAGCCACGTTTAGACATCAAAGAGCAGGACTGGCAATCCGGGATGGAGTGGTCAGGCCCCAAACATTTAAGACACCATTCATGGGTGTCGGTAACCGAGATGGTACCGCTACACTTGGTGCATTTTTTAAAACCAGAGGCTGGTTTCTCCATGAGGGAGAATTTTCTCTAGGCCTAGAGGCCTAAAGAGGAAATACACCAAGTGGGGAAAAGATCATTTTTTTAATTTTTTTTTTTAAGAAAAGTAAAGAAAAAAAGACCGGCGGTACCGGTCCGGAGTCGGGGAAGGCAGACACGTGGCCAAAGAAACAAATTAAAATAACAACTTCTTCAGCGGTGACAGGAACACGACCTGCTGGCTCCGCGGAAAAAGATTGAGACTGTAGGTGTTTTTGTATGGAGATGTATATTTTCGGAGTATTGGAGATGGGTGTATGGGTGCATATATGACAGGGTGGGTGGAGTAGGATGAAGGGCTGGGTATATGTGTGAATGTATGAGAGGATGGAGGGGTAGATTGCGGGTGTGCATGTGCAGTCTCATGTGTGAGTGTGGAGTGGGGTAGGGTGCGATGAGGGGCTATATGTGCACACACAAATGTGAGAGGATGGAGTGAGTGACTTGGTGTGTGCATGAGTTCGTAAGAAGACAGGATGAGGGATTCGGTGGGTGCGTGTGTGTTTATGAGATGCTGGAGTGAGGGATTGGGTGCACAGATGAGAGGGTAGAGTGGTTGAACTTCCCACACCCATGTAGTATTCCATCCCTTTCATCTATCTGCTCCTGGCATTGTCTCTCGCTATTCCCCATTCCTTTTTCCTTCACACACCCTGCTCCCCATACACTTGTACCCCCTCCCCCACACTCTGGTCACCCTTTTTCCTCATTTCCTCTTCTCACCCTTTCACCCTCCCCATTTACTTTGCACTCTTGCTACTTTCCCCTCCCCTGTTCTCTCGCCTACCCCATGCTCTTCCCTGCAGTGCTTACTTTCTTCTGATGCAGCAACTCTATACTGTATGCCATGGTATCTGCTGTCATTATCACACTGCTCCTAATGATGCAACTGCAGCTCTCTTCTGCCTCCTCATGTATTGCCAGGGGTCAAATTCCTGCTGGCAGTCGCTGCTCTGTCCTACCTTCTCTTCTGCCACTGGGGGTCAGGTTCTCGGCAGTGGCTGCTGCTCTTCTATCTGGAACCATTCTGTCAGCAGGAAGAATTTCTCCATTTTCTTTTTCTGAAGTTGAACCTTCTTCTCGTGGCAGGGCCTGATTTCCCAGCTACACTTCTGTCTGCTCTCTGCTCTGTGTCCCTCCTACTAGGAGCATAGGTTTTTACCATGGCGCCACTTCTTCTGGCAGGAATGGGATCTCTACTGACTGCAGCTATTAATGCTTCTGGGGTCCACCGACATCTGCTTGTTTGTGAATGCTTGCACATGCACACACAAACAGATGTGTACAGACAGACAAACTTGCTGACAACAAAATAACGAAGAATGAACCGTCAACAATAGGTGTTATCACATATGGGAAACATGCTTAAAAGCAAAACTAAACTGCTAGACACAGCAGCCTGCCTCCTCCACTCCGCTCTTAAATAAATAATAAAAGAAAGTCAACATGATACAGCTCAAAAACAAGCAGGGGAGAATGAACACACACAGCTGCCAGAGGCTACTGGCCCTATAACCCTCTATGCACCTATCCTAGGTTGCTGGGGTGAAGGAATGCAACTGACAGCAGTTGTTGAGAACTGTACTGAAGAATAGCAAGTGGGGAAAGCATGCAGATCATGGCTCATGAAATTCTTTTGAAACCCTCTGTGTGTGCCTATACATGCACACACCCACCTATTTGTATTTGCATTATGTGTGTGTGGTGTGAATGTGTTTTGTCTGTGTATGTGTGTCGGCATTTCTGTTTTTTATGTTTATCTATTTTGTATGTGTATATTTTTGAGGGCTGGTTTATGTATGTTTGTGTGTATGTGCATGTGTGTCTCTGCATGCTTGAATGTGTGTGCACGGTTGCTTGTATGCATGTCTGTACATCAGTGGACATTTTAATATGTGCATGTGTTTGCATTTATATCTGTGGTGTTTCTCTCTGTGTCTGTGATCAAGAGAGGAGATGAGAGAGAAGCCTGTCTGACAGGTGCAATTTTGTAATTGCCATCTTACCGCAAATCAGTGTTTGTATGCTGCAGCTTTGGGAACTGCTTTTCCTAGAGAAATGTACTGAGGCATTCTTTTTGGGGGTGGGAACTTCATTTCTCTTCCATCTCTCACCACATGTAGAAACTTAACTAGTACAGCACAGGAACTTCTCAGAGCTCTCCACTTCTTCCTGGGACTACAGTGGTATTTCAGTGCTCTGCCTCTACAGCCTTCCCATTACACTGAAAGCAGGCAGGGCAGGCTGACTCACACAGGAGAAGATTAGAGAACTGTAGACAGAGGTTTTAAAAACTCTGAAAATGTTAGCCATCCTTCTAGCTTCCAGATATTAATGTAAATTCAGTAGAATTCTGAATATAAAGTCAGACAGTTGTCAATCCTAACCTCCTGAGCACAGAGCACATCTGACAGGGTCCCCCCTAAAATTTGGACCCTAGGTATGTCTTTAGCTTGCCAGTTTCTTAATCTTGTTCTGCCCATGACAACAGAATTATTTGCCAGCATAAACAGCAACCAATAAGAAAGCAGCAAAATTCAGCCAATAGCTTTCATAATAGAAATAACAGCAAGGAAAATGAAATATATATGTGAATAATTTAAAATGCAGTACATTACAGCTAGGGCATTATTAGTAATCCGTGTGTGTGTATCTCTATTGTGTGTTGTGGATGTGTTGTCTCTTTGGGTGGGGTAGCTGCGGGATGCAAGGAGGTAATTTTGGGGGATGGGATAGTTTGCAGGGTAGTAGGACAGTTGCAGGATTTGAGTGGGGAAGTTCACAGGGTGCTGGCACAATTATGGGGTGGTAGATTTTGCGGTTTTGTGTTGGAAGAAAGCCAGAAGTCTCTACAAAAGGTGAAAAAGAAAAAATGGCCAAAATGGATGACGGAAGAAACTCTGAAAATTGCCCAGAAACGCAGAGAAGCTAAAGCCAGAGGAGAAAGAAAGACAATCACAGAACTCAATAGAGATTTCCAACGTGCAGCAAGACAGGACAAGGAAAAGTACTACAACAACGCATGCAAGGAAATAGAAGCAGAAATTATTAGAGGAAGAACAAGATTGGCTTTCCTAAAGCTACGAGAGTTAAAGAAAAAGTTCCAGCCTCGAATTGGAATGTTACAAGATGCTCAAGGTTTTATGTTGAATGATGCTGAGAAGATCAAGAAAAGGTGGAAGGAATATACAGAGTTTTTATATGATAAAGATCAAGTGGACCAACAGCCGTTTCAACCTGTACTTTATGATTGGGAACCATTGGTGATGAAAGAAGTTGAAGCAGCATCAAAGAACAAAGCACCAGGCATTGATAGCATTCCCATAGAACTATTACAGCAATCTGATGCAGCTGTTACCGTACTTACTTTTTTTTATTTATTTATTTATTTATGAAATTTTCACTTTATACAAATACCATTACAGTATAAAGAAAATACAGAAAATTAATAAACGAAGCAAATACCATAAAGAAAATCGATAAATTTACAGCCCACATCTCGGGGAAACAGTCAGTTACAAAAAAACAAAAAAAACAAATAAAAACAAAACGCAAGGAAAACAAAGCCAGAGAAAGATAACCCTGGCCAACTATGCTGCCTGAAAGTTGCTCCTCATAACCCCCTGTAAAGAGAAATTAAGAACGATATATTACAGGATCATTGCATCTTTTCCCTCCCAAGAATCCACCTCTCTAGATCTAAAGATACCATAAAGACAAATTTATCATAACCCAAAGTAACACAACATTTGCATGGATACTTTAGAAAGAAAGTAGCCCCAAGAGCAAGAACTCTAGACTTAAATGCAAGAAATGTTTTCCTACGAAGTTGAGTTGAACGAGATACATCTGGAAAGATGGAAACACGGTCCCCACAAAATTTAACTGCTTTCTTCTTAAAATATGTCTTAAGAATAATACTTTTATCTTCCTCAGAAGCAAATGTTACCAATAACGTTGCTCAAGAGGAAATTTCATCCTGCGTATCTTCAAGGAAATCAGTTAGATTAAATTTATCGGAAGGCAAAGGAATCTCCCCCTCTTCCGCCACAGTAGCAGATACTTTTAAAGACAAATAATAACATTTAAGAAGTGTAATAGATTCAGCCTGTGGTAGAAGGAGGGTGTCCTTTAAATATATCCGAAAAAGAATCAAAGGGGACAACAAAGGACAAACGGGAAAATTAAGCACTCGCAAATTTTTGGAGCGTAATTGATTTTCTAGATTTTCAAGTTTCTGGTGCATAATACTACTATCCTTCGAATGGGCCAACTGAAACTCCGTACAGGATTTAACCTGAGTATCAACTGTAGAGACCTCAGAGCTCAAAGCACCTACTTGTGAATCTAGAGCCTGCAATTTTGCTACCGTATCTTTAGAGAATTGACATAATAAAGGAACAGTGCTAACAAGAACTTGTTCAGTACGAGATACAACTTTCCAAATGTCTAAGAGAGAAATAGTAGGATCCTTAGTGTCCTTAGATGGAGGAGAAAACTCCTTCCATACCACCACTTTAGGAAGCGCACAGTCCAGTTGCGCCCTCGAGGGGTCTTGGGGTCCAAAAGACACTTATAGAAAACCAGGGGGAAGTGGAGGAGTACGCTCAATAGAGCTCAAACTAGCTCCCTCGGACACAGGCTTGAGAGGCACAGTACCTGGATCCTCCGACCGTGGGGTAGAGATCACGTTTGTCTAAGGCTCCTGCCTGAGACACTTCCACCGGAGCCTTCTTCTTCCGTTTGCCTCCAGGCATAGCTATTGCTGCCCCGACTCCCCAGCTCCTTTCGTGCTCCTAAGGGGCTCACAAGGGGCCAGACATGCCCCTTCAAACGTGCCCCTTAATAACGTGCCTCACCAGAGCGCCGTAGAACTGCAACGCTCTCTTATCCGGGCAGAGGATGACGTCAGCTGGACCGCTCCACCCACACCGGAAGATCTCACCACCGGTGCCCTCAGCCTCTGCGGGAATCAAGCAGCAAAATGAACAAACGCTCCCAACTAAACAGCTCTGCAACGCTCTCTTATCTGGGCAGAGGATGACGTCAGCTGGACCGCTCCACCCACACCGGAAGATCTCACCACCGGTGCCCTCAGCCTCCGCGGGAATCAAGCAGCAAGATGAACAAATGCTCCCCGCTGTTACCGTACTTACAAGGCTCTGCCAAGAAATATGGAAGACAACATCATGGCCAACTGACTGGAAAAGATCTGTGTTTATACCAATACTAAAGAAAGGTGATCCAACTGACTGGAAATTATCGCACAATCGCTCTGATCCCACAGGCCAGCAAGATTCTATTGAAGATTATTCAAAAGAGACTACAACCATACCTGGAACAAGAACTATCTGAAGTGCAAGCAGGGTTCAGGAAAGGGCGAGGAACAAGAGACATCATTGCGGATGTGAGATGGATCCTTGAAAAGACTAAAGAATACCCAAAGGATATCTATTTGTGCTTTATCGACTATAGCAAGGCTTTTGACTGTGTAAACCATGAGAAACTCTGGGCCACATTAAGCAGCATGGGTATACCAGAACACCTGATCGTACTCTTGCACAATCTGTACATTGATCAAGAAGCAACAGTTCGAATGGAACAAGGAGAAACAGAATGGTTTAAAATAAGCAAAGGTGTAAGACAAGGCTGCAAGCTTTCCCCCTACCTGTTTAATTTATATGCAGAACAAATCATCAGAGAAGCAGGATTGTAAGAAGACAACAGAGGTGTGAAGTTTGGTGGAAGACTCATCAACAACCTTCGCTATGCTGATGATACCACATTACTGGCTGAAAGTGAAGATGATCTGAAACTTTTGCTTCTCACAATCAAAGAACATAGTCTCAAAATGGGCCTGCACCTTAAAGCACAGTTACTTACCTGTAACAGGTGATCTCTGGGAACAGCAGGAATAAGTCTTCACATATGGGTACGTCGGTACCGATGGAGCCTGCGCGGGAACGCTCCCCAGCGTCCAATCAGAAAGCTTTTGGGAGCATCCCTCAGCGCCTGCGTGCTGCCTTCTCGCCTTTCCAACTGTCTCTCCTCAGTTGAGTTTTATAGCTGAGAGAAAGAGGAAAGGAAAGATAGATAGAGAGATACAACTCCTAGGGGAGGTGGGTGGGTTGTGAAGACTTATTCCTGCTGTTCCCAGAGATCACCTGTTACAGGTAAGTAACTGTGCTATCTCCAGGAACAAGCAGGAATGAGTCTTCACATATGGGGACTCCCAAGCTAAGATGCCTGGAGCCCTAGCATGGTGGGGATTGAAACATGCTACACCTCATATGGCCAGGCATCCTGAGGATGGAGGGTAGGAGTTGAAAAGAGAAGAGCTGTAGAAAAACAGCTAACCTAAAATAGGACTACAGGTAAGGAGTCCTTGTATGTATGATAATTATCATGAAAAATATTGAAATGAACAATCACAATATGGACCTCACCTACTGGATTGCAGGAAGTAGCTCACTGAAGTGAAGGTGAAGGTCAAAATCTGGAAGTGACAGGTGACCCAGGTGTCAACTGGGGTAGTACAAAAACGGTAGGTCTTTAGTGGAAAGCTTTATGGAAAAAGCTGGTAACGCTTTTGGCTACAGAGTACTCACAGTTAGGAGCAAAAGAGGAAGACTGACCGATTTGGACAGACTAGCCCAGTCCTGGAGGGAAGAAGGGGTATGGAAAAAAGCCCGTATTCCCAAGAAGGACAGATGTCTGAAGGGTTGAAACCTCAGATCTACTGAAGATCCACCATGTCTTTCCTAACTGGTGAGAGATAGGAAAGATATTGGAGCATGGAGCTTCAGGGATACCAAAACCTAGTGTTAAGGTAGGAGCTGTCAGTACCACAGTAGTGGTTGAGTGCATAATACGCCACACATACTGTGGGACAGTATGAACATATCCACTGTCTGGAACCTATAGGAAGGTAAAACCTTTATAAGCATAGACAGTTAGAGAGATAAGTATGTAAATACATATCTACCTATAAGGAAGCATCTCGACAGATACACACACACATATATATATATATATATATATATATATGGGTATATATATATGTCTATAGTGAGATCTGGAGGGGCATAACCTATGCACACGCAGCTTACAGACATATGTATCTATAGAGATGTATATAGATATATATACATACTTGAATATATAGGTCTAAAGATAAATGTCTGCAATTAAGCAGATAGAGATATGCCCATAAGAACATTCACATGGGAGATGTGAAGAGGAAAGATTCATCTAATAACAAGAAGGTGGAACCTACTTGAGAAGATATATAGAGAATCTATTCCCCCTGGTTAAGGTGGTGCAGGAATGCTATCCAGTGAAATAAACCAGGATGGTTGCGTGAAAAAACAGAGGATAATATCAGTCTGTAAACAGCAAGTCCTGAGCCCTGTAGAACTCTTGCATGGTAAATGGACAGAAAACGCATAGGATGAGATACCAGGTTGACCCACTGGAGGGACACAAGGGGTATCATGCATTATTAGTTAAATATGTGCTGTCCATGAAGGAGTAGGATACCATGAGGACAAGCTGCAAGGAAAAAAAGCATATTCCCTGTAGGAATTAGAGAACTCTTTAGACTTTCACATAGAAAAGGCTTATGCCCTGTATTATAAAAGGAGATAGTAGGGTGTGGAGAAACCTCACAGTCATGGAGAATGACTGAGGAAGCCTTTTCCAACCATATAGGATAGTCATTAGAGACAAAACCACATGCTCTCTAGCAAGGGCCCATAGTAGAAAGCTTCTCTGTAAGATTGCAGAGAGCATTATGCAGGAGAATTGGGAAATAAAACTGGCTGTTGGAAAAAACCAGCTGCCACGTCAACTATGCTGCCAAATCCAAAGGAATTGGAGATGGCAGAAAAGAAGATAGTGTGATAAGCCTGAAGTGATAAGGATTATCCAAGACAGATGAAGCACTATCTTGGAATCACTACTAAGGCCAGACAGAAAGTAGTGGAAGACAAGACTGGAAACTTGTGGAAAAGTACCAGTAGTCCAATCACTGGAACTCCAGCATGTGCAGCTGCTGAATAAGACAGCAGAGAGAATCTTTCTGTGTAAAACAGAGAGAACAGACAGAATGAGAGGAGAAATTCCTGTCCCTGTCTGAAGAGCTGCCCAGACAAAAGAAGGGAGTTTATTCAAGAGAAAAAACTCCACACTGGAGTGAAAGAAATGACTAGAAAGGCTAAAGAAGCCCTGCAGTGGTATGGTACCACTCTTTCAGGGGAAACCCTGGATAAGAGGGTAGAGAACAGGAGCTGAAGGGTGATTTAACATATGGTAAGTCTGTGGAAGGAAAAAATTCATGTTGGAACAGAAAACTATCATGGGATAGTTGTTAAACCTCTCTTCTTGGTAGGAAGAAGAGGAGAAACCTGTGACACACAGACATGAATATCCTGACAGCTCAGCAACCTAGGAACACAACTGGATGTCCTGAGAAAAGGAATCCATGTGTAGAGTTTTGAATGAAAAAACAGTGAAAAAACTTCTACTGAGAAGAAGTCAACTGTAGGTTGTAAACTTCAGGACCCTATGGTTGCTGGGTTTGTTCAGCCTGGCTAGAGTTTAGATTCTTCAGACCAGGGAGAGGTTTCCCCTGCTTGGGAACATCTGTATGATGGGCAGGAGAAGAGTGAAACCTTCTTCTCCTAGGGAAAGAAGGTTTGGTAGGGCATTTCCTACCTACTGGGGAAGGAGAAGGCTTAGAATAGCCTCCAGAAACAGGGACGTCAGTTCGACTTCAAATGACGATGCCCAAAGCCAAGACAATGCAGAAAATTCGTCCATTGAGCTCCCAGTCGGAATATCGTCATAAGAATTTGCGCTTTATGTCGCCGTCAACAACGATCTGCCCACGTCAGCTGACATCTCTGATGTCGATATCTGTACAGTCATTAAGGACATTGCCGACAATCAAGATTCCGATGAGGATGAAAATACTGCTGCCGTAAGTGTGACTAATGAGCCACCTGCAGAGACCGTTTCCCTATCAGAGGCGCTGAAGTCCCTACGCACGCTGTGTTGTTATCTGGAAATAAACATCTGTCAGGACTATGGTCAGTTTTATAGACTCGGTAGTCAGATTCACAGCTTGAATCATGTGAACAGCATGCAGAAAACAATGACTGATTATTTTAATAAAATGTAGGCCCAATTGATTGATGTTTGAACTAGAGTGTACACTACTGTATTCTTTACCATGGTCAGTTTAATAAAAGTTTTATAGCATTTGACAGGGCTATTACTTGTAGTGAATTGTCAACTTTCATGACTGGCATGTAGTGTACTTTACTCCTATTAAGCGCATACTTGGCTTAAGCGCACGTGGCGATCTGGTCCGAAGGCCATGCACTTAAGCGGAGTTGACTGTAGTTCCCATATTTTCGAAACCCATTCCTTCAAAGTCAGCGGCAAGAGATGCTTTCAGAATCTGGCTATAGTATCACACTCTGGGCTGCAAGCAACAAACAATGCACTAGGCAGCACACTAACCTATCCCAATCTTCCATGGGCAAAAGGTCCAGCACCCACGCCTCAAGCTCAAAAGTTGGACGCACGCCACTAATACCAAAAACATGGGACCGAACTGCTGCTCCAAAGATCTTCAGCTTCAGACAGTGCCAAAAGGATACAAACCTGGTTATTCGCCAAGGACAAGAGGATTGAGTAGGAATGAGTATAGCTCCAAATGCCAGGCCATACGACTACATCTTTTCTCCCAAGCACTTTATCCCAGGTTTTACGAGAGGGAAGCAATGGAGTTGCTTCTGCTAAATCCTCATAAATGGCCTCGTAGAAGCACGCAATCAAATGTTCTGCCATCATAGACTCCAAGAACAACTGTTTCCAGAGTCTCAGAACCCTAAGACTTCCTCCTTGGGGTGGGGCAGTTGCAGGGATGTAGCTTTTTGGAGTGGTCCAACCAAAAAGTAGCACAAACTAACTTGCAGATATCCAACGAACAAGTCCAGGGTGAGTAGTAAAAACAAAGGTTTTTTGTAGACACACAAAAGTCGTGCATACTCAACACAACACGCCCGTGTTTTGGCATTGCCTTTGTCAGGGGCTAAGACTGAAAGACAAAATAAAATGAAAATTAAACAAAGATCTTGAAACATGCAAACACAACTGATAAAAACTATACATTAAAAACTAATATTAAAAATGTTGAGACAACGAAAGACAGAGACCTTACTCAAGAGATACTGAAAAGGAGAGGTTTAAAATTAAAAATAGTTCGAATCACTGGAGTAACAAGATGGCGACAGGACGCTCTGACCTGTGAAGCTGCGTTCTTCTATTCGTGTGTTGCCGAGGCTTGCTCCGTTAATACTGATGGGGCGGAAGAAGCGGAAGCAGGCTGCTGTTCCTCCTGGGGCAGACCTGTCTGGACCTTCAGTGCAGTGAACTTTGAGGGACTGTGGCTTCGTGGTTGGGGCTGGAGCGGCGTCTTCAGCAGCGCCGGCGGGAGAAGCATCGGCACTGAGTGTATCAGGGATCTGGCTCTCCCTGAGCTATGTACTCCCCCACCAAGACCCGGAAGTGCTGTCTTGCCAGATGCTGGTTCCCTTGTCGGCTTGCCTGTGAGTAAGCTGATGAAAGGATCATCGGGAGGAGTGTTGGCTGGTGGTTTCTCCCCTGAGGAGATGGTGGAGCAGCGGAGAATAGCTGTGAGTGGAGTATCATCGGAGGGAGAAGCTGTTGCTGCAAATGTTCGAGGAGAGGACCTTTCGGGCAGGATTTTGCTGGAAAGACCGGCGGTGATAACGTTGGAAGCACTGTGGGATGGCCTGGCTTCGCTCAACTCTTCCCTTAAAAATATTTTGGGTATTGTGAGTAATGAACTAGTTGGGGTTAAGACTTTGTGTGGAACTCTTTCTGATGCCCAGGCTGATCAGACGGAGAGACTTACCAAGTTGGAACAACCAGTTGGGTATTTGCGTGATTTAGTGAATGCCCAGGGTACAAGACAGGAATGTGTCCTCCAGGAAAGTGGAGTATTTGGAAAACCAGGTTAGATGGTGTAACCTGCGTTTTCTGAATTTCCCACGTTCTCCTCTACTGTCATCGTTGGAGATGGTGAAAAAGTATTTTGGGGAAATCTTGAAGATCCCTCAGGATCAGTTTCCACCTCTGGTTCGGGCGCAGTATTTGTCCTTGGGGTCGAGGGACCGGGGTTCCGACACCCCCTTTGTTCTGACTGGGCTGGGTGACCTAACGGGGTTTTTAGAATCTTCTCTGGAGGTCATCACTGATAAGTCCACTCTGCTTGTAACCCTAGCGCTAGAATCTGATAAGTATTTTATACTTCGATTGTATTTTAAGAATATTAGTGAAGTCTTCCTAGGCTCCAAAGTTCGTATTTTTCCTGATATTTCACGTGTTACACAGCTGAGAAGGAAGGGCTTCTTGGCCTTTCGCCCCAGGGTTTCAGCTCTAGGGGCTACTTTCCAGTTCAAATTTCCTGCTAAATGTTGTGTTGTATTTAAACAAAAAGGATTTTTTTTTAACCTAGGCAGCTACATGAGTTCTTAGAGGCTAGGGAGGAAGTGACAGTAGAGGTTGCTGGACTTTCCCATCTGGCTGAGGCTTAAGTCTTTACCTGTCGTGTATTTAATATGTTGCAGATTGTTTGGGACTGGGTTTTGCCCTATACTCTCTGGTTGTATGTTTCCTAGTACTCCCCTGTTGTTTCCTATGTTTTGGGGTCTAAATGATATGGGAGATAATGATTTTGTTATTGGAAAAACTTTTCTAAGTTGCATTTGTGTATCATGTACTCCTCATGTTTTCTTTCATTCAATGAGTTTATTTGTTTGGATGTAAAAATTTGTTATAATTGATAAATAATAAATAAAAAAAAATAGTTCTAATATAATCTAAAAAGACAGTCTTATAGAAAATAAAACAATTAAAAACAAAATGAACTAAAAAGTAAAAACAAGGGAATAAATAAACATGTAAAATAAAGCTGCGGGGAAATTAATATATAAACAACAAAAATAACAGCACAATAAATATCATTTCTATGCATAAAAAGAACATATAGAGATGTTCAGTGTACAATACAGGTGGTAATCTCCCTCCGTAAGAAATGTATGAATACCCTAAGTAAAGGATTGGAAGCATTAGTGCATATCATATATATTACTCATGGAGTAACAGAATATGTAGGAAGTAAATGAATGGACTCACATAAGAAAACATTCAGAAACCGGTGAAACCCGAACAAATAGTGAAGCATTGCCTGAATAATGAAAAAAAGTTTTTTTTAATATATATATATTTATACACATATGAAAAAATAAGTCCAAACAGCATGTCATAATAAGGCACAATCTGAACATTAAGACCCAAGGTGTGCTAATAGAGGGAGAGTCCAGACGAAACTGAAAAGGAACTCCGGGGAGTACTAAAATAAACACCAGATTATGCTCCGAGGGAGGATTAAAAGGGCCAAATACAGACTATTGAGTTGGCGAGTTCACAAATGGAGGGGTGATATCCAGTACTAGGAAAAAAAAGTGGTAAACCCCAATCAGATTTAATAAAGATACATCATGTATACACTATCTTGTCCATCTGAGTGTAAAAAGCAAGATTACGAATATCCCTAAGTAACTGTTTTACGAGACAGTTCAACTAATGAAACCAAACTTATGTAAAATCCCAAAGTTAAAGTGCAAAAGAGTAAAAGTGCTTGGTTATAAAAGCGGAGAAAGCATAATCAAACACATAAAACCAGTTATGCTTGCATGTTTCAAGATGTTTATGTTTGACTTTCATTTTATTTTGTCTTGTAGTCTTAGCCCCTGATGAAGGCCACACCGAAACATGGGCATGTTGGGTTGAGTACTCTTGAGTGTGTATGACTTTTGTGTGTCTACAAAAAAACGTCATTTTTGGGATAGAGGCAGCTCACGGCATAGTGGGGCATTTGCAGGGATGTAGTTTTTGGGAGTGGAGCAGAGTGTGGCATAGTGGGGGAGTTGCAGGGATGTATATTTTTGGAAGTGGGGCAGTTGGAAGCTTGTAGTTTTTGTGAGTGGGGCAGTTTTCAGGGCAGTGAGACAATTGCAGGAGGCTGTTTTTTAATGTGGAGCAGCTTGCAGGGTGGTGAGGAAGTTGTGTGGGGTATTTTTTCAGGGTGGGAGCATTTGGTAGGTTGGTAAGTCAGTTTTTCGGGAGCAGTTTTTAGGAGTGAGGACAGTGTGCTTTGCTGAGACATGAGGGCATTTTTGGGATGGGTCAATTTTGTGGGTTGCATGAGTAGAAAACAGGGAGAGGAATTTTGAAAGGAGGCATTTCATAACTCCCTTGTATGTAATTTTCTATGCTACAGAAGCTGGCACTCCTTTTTTCATAAAAATGCATTGGGTCATTTTTTGGAGGAAGGGCTTATTCTCTAGAACCCTCCAGTCCAGTTTGGCCCAATTTTGAATTCAATGTGTCTTTTACCAGTTTTTCCCACATGCCACGTTTCATCTCATTCCGTTAATTTTTAGGCATAAGTTTGCCCCCAGATGGACATTTTCAATCCCTTTTGTATAATTCTTTCCAAGTTCCATTGGGTTGGAAAGACTAAAAAGGCAATACAAAAGGAGTGAAGAAATCATCTGAAGTCAAGGCATAACTTGTTTTTGGAAAGATGGCGGGAGAAGGAGAGGATGTTAAGCAAGCAGTCCAAATAGTTACTAACCTCTAGCCACTTGCTGCTCTACCTGCCCCCACACACCCTGACAGGCTTCTATTGTTCTTGTCAGCGGTGGGAAGAACTGTTGCTAGGATTAGCTACCACACCCAGCCTATCCTGCAACATGACTCCCTCCTTTCCTGTAAGAATGGAAACAAAAAGAGTGCCTTGACACCTGAGTGGCAGCCATTTCAATTGTATCTGATCCAGGATGGTGGCATATCGGCCATATTGTAGCTGCACCTTGTGAAGCATCTCACCAAGGTATGGCTGTGGAAGAATAAGATGTCACTAAGCATAGTGGTTTTAAAGGCAGTATTATCATCATCATTTTACCTATTTCTAGTGGGAGAAATCTGACCAATGTGCGCATTTTACTTACCAAATAATGTCTTTTTCCTTGGGCCTTGCTAGACCAGTACAGACAAGTGGGTTGTGTTCCCCTACCAGACGTCTGGTGGAAAAATAAGCCACCAAAGATTTCTTCAGTATTCATTCCAAAGCATATGGGAGAACATGGCAAGCATCACACAACCTCAATGTGGGCAACAATGAGTAATCAAACAGTAGAGACCCTTGTAAAGGAAAGCATAAACAGAAGGCTGTCCGTAGAAGATGAACCTGTGGAGCCAAGTATATAAATCATAGCAGATCCAAGGGTATCACCACAAAAGAACAGAGCAAATATAGTTCCAGGGGGACAGGCCCTGGACTGAGCTAGCAGGACTTAAGGAAAGGACATTATCTGGTAAGTAAACTGTCATCTTTCATATCATCCTGCTAGACCAGTCCAGACAAGTGGGTTGTGTTCCCCTACCAACAGATTGGTAGAGACAAAGAGCCGATGAAAAGCCCAGGTTTCAATGACATCACTCCCATGCCTATATCTGTCTCAGCCACCAGAGGTCTCCTCAGTATTTCTTTGTCTCCAGCAGATGGTGGATGTATTTTTTCCTCTCTGAAAAAATTCTAAAGACTGAGAGGAAAAGACTGATTAAACGCTCGTGAATGACCACCTTGAGGGTGACTCTCTCACTTGAGAGCAACATGGGAGGCTCCACTAGACTGTGTTCTTTTCAGTAGCCTTAGGCGGAGGGAATACAATATACACTTCATAAGCATACTTCTCAATCTGCTGAAACACTCATGAATCATATTTTTCTGTCCTTTAACAAATATAATTGGATGTTTTTAAAAATGTCCAGGGGGATCTCCTTGAAGTTAATGGTGGAAAACAAAATGGTTAAGAGAGTGATTGCCTTGTTATAAGAGTATTTTCCATACAATTAGGGTGAATCAAGAAGTAATGTATTTACCAATATTGTACTAGTGCTATTAAGGTGCATATGTTATACAGCTAAGCAGTTTTTAGGGAGGTTTATAACTTATCCATATTTCGTGTTTACATCAAATGGATTTTTAAGACCAGAAAATGGATCTTCAAATTCCAGAACAAGCTGAGATGTAATTACTCCAAATGTTTCCAAAATGGACTGGTCAGGGAAGAAATATACTGTTACCCTCTTACAGAGCTGGAAAATAAAGCTTACTTCAAGCATGACAAGGAATGCTCCGTGGACATCTCCCTTCTTCTCCAGGAGATAAGCAGAGGCTTCCAAAAGCTTGTGTTTTTGAACAATCTGTGGAAATTGAAGGATCTATATTAGATGTTCTTTCTCAAGCAGAAAAAAAGAAGAAAAATGGCACGCTCAGTCACCACTTTTTTCCAGAATTGATTTAAAAAAGCATTTATCTGCCTGACTAAAGATTTTATAGGACTGCTAAGATAACAGCTAGGGATACTGCCATAAATAAAGATTTTATAGGACTGCTAAGATAACAGCTAGGGATACTGCCATATCTTTAAATGCCCAAAAAGTGCTGATGTTCATTTACAACACATATCCTACAGTGCCTCGTTGTCATTTTAAAATATTTATTTATATAAACTATATTCTATAACTTCTGAATCAGATACACTGTAATATGCCAAGATTTCAGTGTAGAAAAGAACCTTCGGAGGGGTTGGGACTCTTCTAAATGCATAAAGACAAACAGCAGCACTCTTGACAGGCTATCCAAATACTTTAAATGAACATATATTCTGTAAATGCAAAAATATTAAACCTCTGAGACCCTCAAGGACTAAAGCTGGCCTTCCGTCACCTGAGCTGAAGTTTCATGATAACCGCCACATGTTTTTGTGGCTGCTATCGTGAGACTTTGGCCTGGGAGCGGAAGGTGCATCTCCAGCTGCAGGGAAGGAATACTTTTGTTTTTAAATTTATTTTATCTTTATTAATTTCACAGTAAAAACAGCACAAATCTAATGCCACAAGAAAAAAAGGAATAGCAGAAAAGGAAAGATTACTTTTAATAGAGAGAGTTGGTGGAAGGTGGCACAGCCAAATTACTTTAAAGTTAGTTGTGTTTTCTAGCTGCCATGCTTTCCTTTATTTAATTTTTGAGGGGAGAGGAAGAGGAAAAAGAAAAGGAATGAATGAGGGTGCCCCTCCTACAATGCCACCATGGGAGCCTCTCATTGGAACTTAATGCCACTGTAGATAAGTGATCCAGTTAACTTTGACCAAATACGGTGCTGCAAAATATTATCTTTTTATTTTCTTCTTAAGAACTTGGGAGAGATTTTTGTTGTTGTTGTTTTTTTTAATACAAACAAAGAAACTTTCTGGAGCCAGAGAACTAGACCCACTGAATGAAGACTGAAGTCTGACTTTCCTTGAATGTTAATTTCATCAAGCCCTAATTCATTGTGTGTTGTTTGGAGGGGTTTGAAGGAGAATTTTGGTACTCCTATGTATTTTTATGTATTTTATATCTTTTATAAACCACCTTGAATCCTGTAGCACTTGACAGTCAATAAACGTTTTAAAATAAATAAATGGTGATATTAATGCAAATTGAATAAAAGTGGCGAGGACAAAACTATGCTGACAGGAAAAAGTATTTAATACACTGACTAGTCAAACCTGGTTTCCATGTTGCATATGTGCAAAAATAAATACTGTCAGCATTCTGGATATCCACAATTATCTGTATCTCTGCTATTAATCTCTCTATCCATTAACGTCAGATATACATAATGCAGGATTGATGCTTTGGTGGACTGTAGGCAGAAAAGCACATTGCCCTCTCTCTCCTAAACCCCAAGTTCTCCCCCCCATTTTATTCCCCCAGTCATCACTCTGTTCTTTCCTCTCCCTACTAACAGGCCCTCTCCCCAGTCTCTAAACCCCTTGGCAGCTGTTGGCTGTTCACTGCTTCCTACGCTTTCAAGTGAAATGGAGTTTGCTTCATAGGCTGGCGACAACTTGGGAGGGAAGAGGGAACCAACGTACAGCATTTGCAATTAATGATAACCATCACTTCTCGGATGTCAACCTCATGACTTAAGGAGTGAAGAGGGTGCCAGTGAACACATCTAAAAAAGCCCAGGGCATGAGCCACAATTAACGGCATCTTCTAGTTCCTGCACAGGACCTGGGCATGGGTAAATTAAGTATCTATGTCGTGATCCTCCCCCACACTTATGACCTAGACATGCGCTTAGTTTGTCTATGCCTTAATCCTGCTAGACCAGTCCAGACAATTGGGTTGCCATCGATGGGGCCATTCATTTCAGAACTAGAAAATCGATACATATTCTGTCCTTGTGTTATATGTTTAATAGTGTCTCAAGTCTAAAGAACATGGCAGAAGTGTATTCTGTAAGCTATTTGATCAATGTTCAAATGCCATGGTTAGAAGGTGCCGGAGGATCTGTAGGACTTTTCAGCAACACTATGCGGATAGTGTTGCTAAAAATGCACTGATAGAGCATGCGTCCGGATAGCAACTTGTATAATTTCAAGAGCCCCTTTTCAAAATAAAGCATTACATTACACATTCTTTCCCATAGTCTTGCAAAACTGTGGCCTAAATTCATATGGGTTTCATATAGTTGAACATGATCTTGTGGAATTATAATTTTGTGCAAAATACATGAAGGTGGAAGTGAGTCTGAACCAATCAGGTTAGTCTATTCAAAGGAGAGTTCTACTTTTAGCACAGCAGCAAACCTAATAACTTGATATAACAATACTAATTACAAAATTAAAAAAAAGATTCTTCTATGCCCATTTCAAAGATCCTTTCATATGCCAATGCTTTCTTCCAAGTTCTATACATGTTGTGAATAGTTTCTCTTTTTTCTGAGCTCTTGAATTACCTGAATAGTCTCTTCTATTCTGTAGTGATCCAGGGTTTTCAGTGCCTCTGTCACATGGAGGGGACTAAACTGACACAGGAGGTCTATATACAATTCACTCACAACTGGATTCATCAGCGGCACTTCTTGAATGATTTGAGCACCATCCCTATAAATATGAAAGGATAAAAACAGAGAGTGAGATAGAAAGAAAGCCATGGGATTTTTCATTAGTGATCAGTCAACATACATAACCATCTTTCTGATAACTCAACCTGATCTAAAGTAAACAAAACATGTTCTATTTCCTAGAAAATATTAAGAAATAATGGGATCCGTACCAAAAGCCTCTTTTCAAACTCTTAATACTCTTTGTAATATCATCAAAAATATCTGCTTCAAATGTATCATTGAAAAGATTTTTTCATTCATAACAATCTTGATGCATTTCTGAAAGCACCATCCAGAGCTCAATTAGCGGATTTACTGGCAACAAAAATCTTATGCCAAACCACTCATTACCGTCATCGTCGCTCTATGAACCAGCACACAATTTTTCAATAGTAACTCCAAACTCTTTCCACATATCAAAGTTCAAAAAAATCACAGTACTCAACTTGCCATCCATAATGAGTAGTTTGGCATAAGACTTTTGTTGCCAGTAAATCCGCTAATTTATTTATTTATTTATTTATTTAGCTGTATTTATATCCCGCTTTTCACCGGGTCAAAGCGGTCAATTGGGGGATACATTTAACACGAGGGGATATGAGACACACACATTAATACATACAGGGAACATGGGCATTGGAGGGTTAAGTGGCTTGCCCAAGACCACAAGGAGTGCCTATAGGACTAGAAATCCCAATCCCTCTGGCCTGAGATTGCTGTCCCCAGGTGGGACTTGAACCCCCGACCTTCCGGCCTGAAGTACACCTTGTCCTAAACCACTAGACCACGCCTCCCCATAATTGAGCTCTGAATGGTGCTCTCAGAAATGCGACAAGATTGTTATGAATGAAAAACCTTTTTTCAATTATACATTTGAAGCAGATGTTTTTTATGCTATTTTAAAGAGTATTAAGAGTTTTTCATAGTTTATGCATAGTCTCTGTCCCAGTCTGGACAGTTGGAATTCACCCTCTACATTAGTGGAAAAAACGTTTTAGATTAGGCCATAGTAACTTTGAATTTGGGCCACCTTCAGGAAAAGTATGCTGCAGAAATGTGCTTCAAGTTAAAATAGTTTTTAAAGTGTAAAGACTGTTTAAAGATAAGCTACTTTGTTTTCAGGTGAGGCTTAAGAATTTGAATTTCAATAGGGGCTATTGCTTTATAGGAAATAGTCTGCAAACATTACACAAGAAAAAAAGATGCCAAAAAATTATTAAGAAATATTAAGAAATAATGGGACCTGCACCAAAAAACTCTTTCAAGTCCCATTATTTCTTAATAATGACTCCCTGAGGTATTGGCCCATCTTCGCAAAGTTAGTCTTCCTAAAGTCTAAGATCCTCACCTTGGAATGGATTCTAACAGCCCTAGTCCTAATACTGAACCACACCATCTGGTGATCACTGGATGCAAAATGATCTCCCACTACAACATCAGAAACACTTTCACCATTGGTAAGCACCAAGTCCAGTATGGCCCCTTCACGTGTGGGGTCTGTTACCAATTGCCTGAATAGTTCTCCCTGCAGAGAATCCAGGATCTCCTTACTTCTAGATGATACTGCAGCAGGAATGTGCCAATCAACATCTGGCATATTGAAATCTCCTATCAGTAGCACTTTCCCTTTCCTAGCAATGCTGCATATGTCTTCAATTAACTCTCTGTCCACCTCTTCCTCTTGTGAGGGAGGTCTGTATATCACACCAATGCAAACAGATTTCTCTTTCCCTCTTTCTAGTTTAACCCACAATGCCTCCTCTCTCCCTTTTAAGCTCTGTAATTCCAAAGCTTTAATAGTAGTTTTTACATATAGTGCCACTCCTCCTCCCCTTCTTCCTACCCTGTCCTTTCTGAATAAAGTATAGCCAGGTATAATTACATCCCAGTCATGGTTTTGTGTGAACCATGTTTCTGTAACTGCCACTAAATCCAAGTCAGCCACTCCCACCAAAGCTTCAACATCAGGGATCTTATTTCCCATGCTACGGGCATTTATACACACTGCTTTCCATATGTTACCCCTGTTACCCATTTCCATAAAGGTATTTAATGTATCACCTACCTGGGGGCTTTCACTTACCTGGGGGCTTTCTTCACCTATCCCCAACGAATCTAGTTTAAAGCCCTCTTCAGTAGATTAGCCAGTCTACTACCGAAGATGCGTTGACCTTTCCTGGGCAGATGGATGCCATCTCTGCTCTGCAACCCTTGGAACAGCATCCCATGGTCTAGGAAACCAAAACGCTCTCGATGACACCATCCACGCAGCCATGCATTCATCTCCAGGATGCGAGCCTCTCTGCCTTGGCCTTTACCCTCAACAGGGAGGATTGAAGAGAACACCACCTGTGCACCTAACTGCTTCACCCTCTGTCCCAGAGCCATGAAGTCACTTTTGATACGTTCCGAGGTATACCTGGCAGTATCATTTGTTCCAACATGGATTAGCAACATTGGGTAATAGTCAGTGGGCTTGATGAGTCTCGGCAAACTCTCCATAACATCTTGGATTTTGGCACCAGGCAGACAGCATACCTCTCTGGACATCAAGTCTGGTTGGCAGATGGACGCCTCAGTACCCCTCAGAAGAGAGTCTCCAACCACCACTACCCTTCGTTTCCTTCTGGTCACTGATTCTGCAACTTTGGGGTACTTGAACTCTGGTTCTTCCCTTTCCAGGGATGCTTTCACCTCCTCCACTTCCAGGACTGCATAATGGTTCTTCAATTCAAGGGCTGGAGAAGTTGGATTGGTGATTTTGCAGGCCCTGGTGACTTGTGTCCAATCATCGACATTCTGTTGGCACCCATCTTCTCCTGTGCTGGAGAGCTTGGTTGCTGCAAGAAGCATCTCATCAATGTACTTCTCACTGTCTTGAATGCTCCTCAGCCTCGCCACCTCCTCTCTGAGTTCCTCCACTTGTTTCCTCAGAGCTTCAGCATGCTGGCACCCTGCACATGGAACTGGTCCTTCAACTGGCATTAGGACCTCTGTCTGGACCGAGGCAGAAGCTGTAACGGGGGCAACAGCTTTAGCAATACGATTTTTCCCAGCCATTGTTCTGTTCGTGGAGCTTATGTACCTGTTAAAGCAAAAGAGAGAGATCTACCAAGTACCAGCCGGTTTCCCAGCTGTCCTTTCAGAGAAAAAGCAGTTAAATCTCTTTAATTATATTCAAAATGTGCTGGTCCAATTCTCTGTGATTTGTTAAAGGGGGAGGTGCCCTATAAAGCAAGACTGCTCACTAGGGGTGGGTGGAAGTCGGGCTGGGTAGGGAGGGAACTAACACCTGATTAGGTGTCAGCAGTTTCCAAACCTGAGGAGGTTACTAGAGTTCAGCAACCTACTGTGCTGAAGGAAGTTCCCCTAAAGCACCAAAAAGAAAGTAACCTTGCTTTAAAAAATATACAAAAACCCTTTTAAGAGCTCCCAGTCAGAGAGCTAGCAATGTAATATAATAAAAACAAACAAACAAACCCTCAAATCCTTACTGTTTGTTGATCTGTAGAGCCCTGGTTAGGAAAGCCTCCATGAGTGGCAAGAACTCCAAGATGGGGTGCAGGAGAGTCCTCCTCCTGTGAAAGTAGTCCTAGGGCATCCTAGGGAAGCTGAAATGCCACAGACAGGCAGAGAAGTATCAGGAACCAAGGTTGCATGGGCCACCTGGTGGCTATCAGTATCAGTGATGCTCTGTCACTCTGGACCTTGAAGAGGGTCTTGGCAACCAGCAATTTTGGCAGAAAGGCGTAGAGAAGGTCTTTCGTCAATGGAATGAGGAACACATCTACCGCCACCCAGGACAGGTGCAGCTGGTGGGAGCAGAAGCAGGGAAACTGCATGTTGTCTGGGCTGGCAAATAGATCCACTAGGGGGATACCCCAAAGTTGGAACAGCCAGGAGACCACTCTGGGGTCCAAGCGCCACTCTTAAGGCTGGAGGATTCTGCTCAGCTTGTCCGGCAGGGCATTTTGCTGGCCCAGGAGGTAGATCGCCCGCAGGAGCATCCCACTGCGTGTCACATATGAGCAGAGGGCCACCGCCTCCTGGAAGATGGAGTATGACCCTGTGCCCCCCCTGTTTGTTCATTTTGACCATTGCAACTCGATTGTCCAGCTGGACCAGCACCGACTGATGTTGCAGCTGGTGGTGGAAAGCCAGGAATATCTCCCAGAACTCCAGAAGGTTGATCTGCAATTGTCATTCTGTCTGAGACCAACTGCCTTGAGTGCAGAGGTCCTCACAATAAGCTCCCCATCCCAGCAGGGAGGTGTCCATGGTAAGGACTCTCTGGGGGGGGGGGGTGCCTGGATGGGCATCCTGGCCTGAAGGTGGCAGGGAATCTGCCAGCTGGTGGGTCACTCTTATCCTTTCTTGAAGCCTGCCCATGGCTTGTGTACACTAGGAACAGAGGCATCACTGAGCCATACTCATATGCAGGCAGGCATACAGGGTCACTTGGACCGTGGAGGCCATGTGGCCCAGCAAGTGGAGGTGAAGGCAGGCGGGCAGCAACGAGCAGTGCTGTACCTCAGCAGCTAGCACCTTGAGGTGTTCTGACTTCTCCGGAGGGAGGAAGATATTAGCCTGGAGGGTGTCTAGCTGAGCCCCAATGAATTCCAGACATTGGGCAGGGGAGAAGTGGGACTTGGGGTAGTTGATGATGAACCCCGGGTGCTGCAGGGTGTGGATGGTGCGCTAAGTGGCATGGTGCACTTCTGCAGATGTGCCTCCCCTTGTGAGCCAGATAGGAAAAGATGAAGGTCCCTTGGAGATGAAGGTTGGCTGCAATCACCGCTAGGCACTTTGTGAAGACCCTCGGCAAAGAGGCCAGCACAAAGGGCACACCCTGTATTGGTGGTGACCTCCTCCCACCACAAAACGTAGGTATTTTCAGTGGTTGGGATGGATCAGGATGTGTGTGTAAGCATCTTTCATGTTTAAGGAGAATAGCCAGTCTCCCTGCTGAAGGTATGGCAGCAGTGTTCCATGAGAGAACATTTTGAACTTCTCCCTCACCAGGAATCTGTTCAGGTCCCGCAGGTCTAGGTTGGATCTGAGGCTCCCCATTTGTTTGGGAACAAGGAAATATCTGGAGTAGAAGCCTTTGCTCCAGAGGTTTTTGGGCACTGGCTCTACTGCCTTGTCCTTGAGGAGGCCTGCGAGCTCTGAGAGGAGCAGAGCCTAGTGAAGGAGAGGCCTGACAGACCCTCCTGGAAAATAAGTGGGTGGCTTCTGTTGCAGGTGGAGGAGGTAACACTCCCTGATAACTTGCAGTACCCAGGAATCGGAGGTGATGGAGGACTACCTATGGGCAAACAGAGCCAGACGTCCCCTGTGGGCTGTAAGGGATCTCTTGGGGGGAAGGGAGGTCATACCCAGGGAATCAAAAACCCCCTCCAGGCTGGGCCAGGGCTGGCACCTGGCGGCTCTTCTGCTAGTGGATGCCGTGCCCTTGCCCCTTGTACTGCTGGCCTTGCTGCACGGCAGAGAAGGCCTGGAACTGTGGGGCATTGCCAAAACTCCCCTTTTTCCTCAGGAATTAGGGCTTCTTTCCTGTGCCCTTCTTGCGGAGATGCACCGAGGTCTTTTTAGAGAGTGTGGTCCTTGTCAGGAACAGTCTCTATTTCAGCTGCTTTGTTTGCCATGGATTTCCCGAAGAGATTCTCTCCAAAACAGGAGACATCAATGAGCTTGTCCTGAGCCCATTGCTCGAGGTTAGATGACTGCAGCCAGACCTGGCATTAGGCCCTGATGCCTGCGGCAGCTACCCTGGCTGAGGACTCAAAGCTGTCCTATGCTGCTTGAGATAAGAACTTTGAGCACTCCTTGACTGTCAAGGCCAGTGACTTGAACCATTGGAGAGGTTCCCCGTTGAGGCCTGCTGAGAAACTGGTGAGCTTCCTTGCCAGCTCCTTAAGATACATGCTGGTGTGTAATTGGTAGAATTGGACTCGGTACGCAAGCATCAAGCCCTTAAAAACCTTCTGGCTGAAGGCGTCAAAGGTCCGGGTCTCCCTACTGGGGAGCACTGACGAATGGGTCTTTAGACTCTTGAGTCTGCACATGGCGGACTCAACAACCATTGGGTTGTGGGGGAGTTGGCTTTTCTGGAACCTGGGGCTTCAGTGGACTTGGGTACAGATGCCAGTGTTTCCCACATATGGTGGAGGCAGTGTTCGAGAATCAGAGGGACGAGCACCATGAGGGCCTCTTTTGGAGGGGACTTGTACTGGAAAATCTCCAGTTCCTCCGTGTGGGGGTCCTCTTCCACTTTGGTCTTGATGGCGGGTGACTTAGCCATGTCCCGCGCAAAGTCAAGGAAGTCGACGTCTTTGGGAAGGGAACGGCGCAGGGACACCGGGGGAGACAGGTCCAAGGGCACATCTCAGTGTCGCTGAGTATCAGGAAACTGATCATCCTAGGTCTCCCAATCGGACTCAAAGTCCAAGGAAGAGTCCGAGTCTCCATGTTTTTCAAGGTTGAGGCCTGGGCCTTGAGGCCTACCACCTCCGGAGGACCTGCAGTCTGAGCCATGGGCACTTGCTGGGGAGGACCAGTGCCCTGAGGAACAGGATCAGGATGTCGTCCTCTGCCAGTGGGTCTCTCGAGGCTGGTGGCGCTCGAGGATCTGCTTGACTTCCAGGGAAGCCCTTGATGTCAGGGTCTGCTCATTGGGGCAGATGAACTGGACATGAATGCCCACTGCTGGGCCGTGAGGGCAGAGATACTGTGCTCCAAGGCCACCATCCTGGTCTCCATGCCAGTTGGCTCCGCAGCCTTTGATGCAGGCACCGAGGGCTTCGGGCCCGGCGTCAGCTCTGACAAGGATGGCCTGAGAGACAAGTCGCCAGCTGCCGACTCCTCCTTCTGGGGCAGCTTGTGAGACCACTCCCGCACCGATGCCTGGGACTGTGGGGCCTGGAATAGGATTTTCCCACTCTCCCAGATGCGTTCTCCAGGGCGGTCTTCGTTGGTTTCAACTTCTTGCATTCCACCTCTGGGTATTTTCCCTCGGAGAACCCATGGCTGCACGACTCCGATGCGGCCCAAGCATCGCAGGGCACTGAGGTACCGGAGGGGGCCTTGGAACACAGTGTCGCTGGAGACTCAGGTGCAGAATTGGACTTGTGAAAAATCTTTTCCTACTGCAACTGATGGCTCTTGATGGTCTTTGTGGTCATCACTTTGTAAAGTTCACAGTCCGAGTTGTGGTGGTCTGCACCGAGGCAGCGGAGGCAGCAGTCAAGTGGATCGATGAGGGACATCATCTTACTGCACCGATCACATTTTTTGAAACTGCTGGAGGCCATCGGGAAAAAAGGGGCCCTGCCACCTGAGCACAGGTCTGAAGCCTGCGGCCAAAAAAGGGCACAAACGCCGGTCGAGGAACAACTCGAGAAAACAAAAGGACGAACCTGAGGAGTGATGCCAAGGCAAACTGGCTCGGGGGTGGGAAAGGAACTGATATGGGTACCGAATAAAACAAGATGAAAAAGGCACTTTTACTGGGGGAAACTGGACAGATGTCTGAAGGGCTCCACGGAAAAAAGGAGTCAAAATGGCACCTTTGGGAGAGAAGGGGACCACACATAGTAACATAGTAAATTGACGGATGTGTGGTGCATTTCCCAAAGGCTTTCTTTGAAAGGTGGGGAGAAGCTTCCGTACAGGCTCCGTTGGCACCCACGTCACCCAAATGTGAGGACTCACTTCCTGCTTGTTCCCAGAGACTATCCGTTTTTTACTTAGTCTTAATGGCCAGAGTTTAAAAGGACACAGAAATCGCCATGGCTAAACATTGGCTCATTAGTTATCAGTACTGAGAAGGGAATAGAGGGATATTGAATAGGGAAGGGAATAAGATCAGGGAAAGGAGAAGAGGAGGGAATCCCAAGATGAGAAAATTAAGTTGGGATATTAGGCAGGAGGTACAAAGGGATAGGCATGGGAGAGATGGGGTTCAGAAAGGAAAGGATGGGGGAATCAAGAAGCAGAGGATGGAGAGGAAAAGAGAAGAAGGGGAAACTGTGAATGGGAGAAAAACATGGGATCATGGATTGCGGAGAAGGATCTGGGATTACAAGATAGAGAAATTATCCCTTTGCAACCCACAAACCCTTTGACCCCCTTACTTGCTCTCTCCCAACATCTATGTTCTATTCCCTCACTCAAGCTACAGAGTGAGCCTCTTTGAGCTTTCATGCTCTCCCTGCTCCCTACTTTCAAATCCACTCACTTGCTCCCCACCCTCATCCTCTCATTTACTTACCCCTTTACCCTTTTACAGCCCCTTGGGTTCTGTCACTCTTTCATTCCCCCACAATGCCCTCATTCATATCTTGCAGTCTTGCCAGCTCCTCAGTCACTCTCCTCCTCCTCCCCACACCATCCACAATCTCGTTGATCCCCTCATTCACTATTGCCATCTCCATTCCCTCCCTCCCCCATATCCATTTACTTACTAAGTTCTGCTCTTGAATGTCCTTTGCCTACCCTCCCCCAGAACCTGTCACTCACACACCACCCATTTGTGAAGATGACGACAGCAGCAGTGCAATGCTTTGTGGTGCCACATACTGAACATACTGTATAAGACATTGTTTAAAACATGACACATGCCAGGCCTGACAGCAGAAGAGAAAGACACAATCTGAGGTTCTGCACTGCTGCTAACCTCCTCAAGCAGAAATGGCACGAGGTGGGAAGGAGGATGAGAGAGGCAGTCTGCTAATGCTGCAGCTACTGCAACAATACAACCCTCATGGCGATTCTATGAGGAATTCCAAAGGAAGGGATGAATTGTGTGCCCTTTCCCGTTGCATCATTAAAACTGGACAGCATGGTCTCATTACTCCTGAACATCAAAATACCATTATAAGAATGATATGTACAACACTATACAAACACATTTAGAGCTCAAAAGATCAAAAAGATTATGAAACAATATCTACACTATCCTAAAGATGCTAGGGCAAAACACAATTATTAAATCTGAGGTAGAGTTTTCCACAGTCCAAAGATAAACCTCTCTTTACAAACCACTTTTATAAACAAACTACGCTTACGTATTTACAAAAATGTTGTTTTAACTCTTACATATAGAAAATGAATTTCTCAAGTAAGCACAATGCTCCCAGTCATGGCAGGCAGAATAGAACCTATTTTAATACTGTGCTTCTAGTTCCTCACTTCTAAGCAGACTCCAGCAGATCCTTAATTACAAATCTGTCATGATATCTTAGACAGGTTTGCTGTAGTATAATATAATTTAATGCAGCCAGACTTCCTTTCAACTTAATTTAAAGTGGTCTCAGAGACTACAAAGCACAAACATAAAAATCCTTATCCTTTGTTTAATATCTCTCAGGAACTGTGATTATTTTGTGTTGCCTTGTTAAGTTTAAATGCAAAGAGCAATGAAATAGGGATAGGAGGGTGACCTTCTTACATCCAAACTGCCTTAAAACTCTCATGAGGCACTGCACAGAACTGAAGGAACAATTAATAATCATCAGGCACAAAATCAAGTCACGGGAGACACTGGGAGGGGAAGCTAGCCTGGAAGAAAACTGCTTTCTTGAAATGCTGTTAAAACGTATATGTGGTTTGCAATGAACGTAATTTTACCTGTGCCAAAAAGGAACATTCTTTTGTATGTGTTTAGGTTGGAGGATGGAATGGGGATGGGGAGAGTGGCTATGTAACATTTTCAAATGTAGACATACTATCATTCCCCTCTCGACCACCTGAACAAAAGAGTGTTGCTGGGAAAGGGAGCTCTTTTAATGTATCTGTTATGCATAAGGTTTTGAGGGGAAAGTATCCATGTGATTTTCTTTGAAATGACAGGTAAATCATATGCAATCAAATCTATGTAGTTTACAACTACAAGGGTAATTTTATAAGTAATTTGAGCCTGTAGAACATAAGCAAGCACTTATAAAATTGCCCCATGCAATGCTATTTTTCCTTTTAAATTTCCAGGGATGGTGCTGAAATCAGTCATAAAAATAAGGGCATAAAAATAGGTGCACAAAAAAACATAACACATATTCTCTGTGAGCAAGCGGGATTTAATTAATTAGTTTATTTATTTAACTAGGCTTATATACCGCTTTTCTACCATTCAAAGTGGTGTACATCCAGGTACTGTATATATATTTTCCCTTGTCCCCAAAGGGCTCACAATCTATGTTTTTGTACCTGAGGCAATGGAGGGTTAAGTGGCTTGTCCAAGGCCACAAGGAGCACCTGTGGGACTAGAAACCCCAGTCCTTCCGGCCCAAGGTTGATGTCCTCTAGTGGGATTCCATCCCCTGGCTCTCCGGCCTGAAGTAATTAGGCCACTCCTCCCTCCCTAATTGTTCATATATGTGTGATGTCATCAACTGAGCTTCATGCAGGAGCCTCTCCCAGCTCCTACTAGAAAACTTTTGGATTGGTTCTACTAGTGCATTTTTCCTACAAAAAAAGGTGCCTGTACTCATATGCAAGACTCTTTCATTAAAACATGCGAACCAATGGATGATTTTAGCAGGCAATGAAAAAGGTGCCTTATACCACTGCATGATGTTGTTGCTAAGTGCCGTTGAGTCTGTGTTAACTCATAATGACCCTCTGGATAGCTCTCCTAAATTGTGTACGGTCTTCAGTCAGGCAGCTCATTGTTGATAGGGTGGCATCCATAGCTACTGATACTGTATCGATCCATCTCATTGAATACCCCCTCAAAAAAAGTCCAAGGTTCTACCATGCCTGAGCGTGAATTCCTGCCTGTTGTTGCCATGTCTCAGTCTTTGTCAGTGGAGCCCCAAAAATATATTTTTCTGTCAATCTGCATGCTACATCTTTTTCTACATTTTTAAATTTCTCTTGTCTTTTGTATGTTTCTTCTTATCTGCAACCATTGCCGCTGCATGTCTGCTACCTTTCAATATCTTTAGTTGAGTGTTTTTGTTTGTTTTTAACCCTTCTTTATTTTTAGCGTGTCATTGCTGAAGGGCACATTTAGGACTCAGGAGATCTGACATGATTCGTTTTTCAAGATTGAGTCATTTGATTTCATTATGGCTATCTTTCTGGAAGAAATGTCCCACAAATTTGCTGGCAGGTTTAAGAATGCACCCAGTGCAGCAAGACCATGTCTATCACAGAAAAAATAGTGATTACAGTTCTCCTGGCCAGACCATTAACCTCCTCATTGCATTGTATGTTCACAGATGACAAGGACAGGGCATCAAACATCCTGAAGAGCAGAACAAATCAATTTCTGGCACAGAAAAAAAAACATTCTTCATCACCAGAATTGGTGGCATGGGTCTCTATGGCCTCAGGAGCTCTATTGGACACTGGGAGAACATAGACATCGAGAGGCCCTAGAGCTCACTTCAGCCAATTATCAGTAGGTCACCAATACCACCCCAAGGAAGAGGAAGGCTTCATCCTTATCCTCTAAGACAGAGCCCGATGCAGAATGGGGCCTGACTAGACGTCCAAAATCTGGACAGGCTGGATTTGCATCCGGGTCTGCACCCACAGGAGCTAGACGTTCTCATGGGATCAGATTTTGGGTGCAAAGGGAATGGACAGGCAGGCAGTGCCCTGATTCCATGCCACTGCACATCCAGCTCCCTCCCCATTCAATCCCCACCAATGCCCCTGCATGGACCCTCAGTGCTGTGGCATCCCATCGTCATGGCACAGGGACGCCATGCAGGAGCCCCGATCTACCGCACAAGTTGAGATATGCTGTTCCCTGCCGCCCAACCCCCGAAAGGGCCTGCCATGCCCGGGGTCAGGCTGCAAGGAACCTCCACGTGCTCCTCACTGGTTCTGGGGGGTCCGCTGGTGCCAATTACCATCTTCAGGGGGGACTTATTCCACCTCCAAGGTGGAATAAGTCCCCTGTCCATTCCTGCCACCCCGAACGTACAGGGCCGTGACCGGAATCAGCCCTGTATGTTCAGGGTCAGGGTCCCACCTCCACTCTCCTCCCTGTCACCGCCCCCATCCAGAACTCCCTGCACAGTGGCCTTGTTCATGAGGGAAGCTTTTGTGCTGGAATCAGGTCCCACAGCATAGCGGGAGTTGGATGTCCAGGTCAGTCGTCTGACCCTTCTATTCGAGACTCTGCATGCCGGCCACAGAGGACCAAAGATCCTGAACATTAGGTGGAGGCTGGGGTGCTTTGGCAACGAAGCTCATCAGAGTACAATGTCAAGAGCATCAAGGTATCTGAGGAATCTCAGTCTCTAAAGCAACCCCGATGTGAGGGCCACTCATCCTCCTCTCTTTTGGAGGAACTGTGCCAGACCCCAGCAGGCTAGGACCAGACCACTGATACTCCCTGTCAAATTCCAGAGACATCAGCCAGTTTTGCTGCAGGCCCCATGCCTTTGTCGATGGCAGCACTCGAGGAATGTTTCATGAGAGGCCTTGAGGAAAGGATGATGATGTTATTTGTCCTACAGAAAGCTGCTGCTTCGATGGCATTGGAGCATCAGCACATCAAGCCTATCTTCAAGACTCACTGCCTACCTGCAGGAGAGGAATCGACAGATTTCAAAAGGCCTTGACATTAATTCCTATCAAGCTAATAGCACAAGATCAGGGGATGCTGTTGAACCCCAACATAAAGTGCCTTGCTCTTACTGCTTGGATGTTGAGGAGATAACATTGTCCTATTTGAACTTGCCAGCTGATGTCACTAACATCTTTTTGACTTCTAGGAGAGATTATGCACCGAGGTCCTACAGTTTCAAGTGGAGGAAGTTTGCTGTCTGGGACAGGCCCTAGACCCCCTTCTCGTGCCCCACACAAAAACTGCTTGAATATACTCTACACTTTCTGAGCATGGCTTAAAGGCCAAATCTGTAAGAGTTCACCTATGTGAAACTGGCACTTACCACTATCATGTAAAAAGCAAACCCATCTCTCTATTGTCTTTCACTGTTCGCTTCTTGCTTCAGATGAAGTCTCACCTTAAGACTCTTGCAGTGTCCTGGGACTTCAATGTAGTTTTAGCTCAGCTGAGGAAAGCTCCTTTTGAGCTGCTGGATACCCATGCTCTGAAGTTCCTGACCTGGAAGATCCTGTTTTTGGTGGTACTAACGTCAGTATACAGAGTTAGCGAGCCCAAGTTCTAGTAGCAGATCCACTCTACAAAATTTTTCAGAAAAAGGTTGGTGGTATGTATTCATCCTAATTTCCTCCCTAAAGTGGTATCAGATCTCCATCTTAATCAGTCTATCTTATTTCCATCATTTTTCGAAGACCTCATGCTCACAAAGGGGAAAGTGTTTTGCACACCTTGGACTGCAAAACAGCCTTGACTTTCTACTTGAAGAGGACTAAAGCCCATAGAAAGTTCACCCAGCATTTTAAGTTTTTTGATGCCAATAGACTGAGAGCTGCCATAAACAAATATACTCTTTTGATTTGACTGTACGATTGAACCTCTTTCATTTATACCCAGGCATGCCCAATGCTTTAGGGCAAGGGTCTCCAATTCCGGTCCTCGAGGGCTGCAAACCAGTCAGGTTTTCAGGGTGTCCCTAATGAATATGCATAAACAAGAAAATCCACTCTGGGAGTATTAATTACACAAAACAACAAAAACTCTCAGCAGTCAAAGGACATTTCCGGTGTCCTGGTACTCAGCGTGCCTGCGATCTTCATTAAAACACAGCTGCCGAAGTGAAGGAAACAACGCTCTTCACTTCGGCGGCTGTAAGGAGCTGTTACTGACCTGCCGGGAGCCGCAACTTGCCAGAGCGTGAAGAATGTTGTTGGCGTGGGGCCCTGTGCGAACAACATTCTCGCTCAATGGACGGGCCAGCCCTGATTATGAGACAACCATATCCAACACTTAAACCCTTAACTTAGTAACAGACTTCACATATACCCACAACTTATAGCTCACACTAGGAGTGGAGGAGTAGCCTAGTGGTTAGAACACTGGCTTGGTAACCAAGCAACCAGGGTTCGAGTCCCACTAGCACTCCTTGGGGCCTTGGGCAAGTCACTTAACCCTCCATTGCCTCGGAAGAAAGGCCTGGCAATCTACTTCCGGTGACTCTGCCAAGAAAACCCAGGAGCTTCTGGGTCGCCAGGAGTCAGGACTGACTCGAAGGCACACATTGCATTGCATAGCTCACACTTATAACACTCAACTCAACCCAAAACACCAATAAAAGGGAATGTGGCAAAGAAAGCACTTCCAAGGCCCCTTACAGTTCACTTAGTATCCAATGTAGTATAACAGTGTTTACTACGAGTAAGTTCAAGTTGTAACTCTGCAGATCTCTTTCATGGAGGTTGAGCACAAGTGGGCCACCAATACAGCCTTAGCTCAGCAGGGGTCTCCAATTCCGGACCTGGAGGACTGCAAACCAATCAGGTTTACAGGATATTCCTAATGAATATGCTTGAGATGTATTTGAATGCACTGCCCCAAGTGTATTCAAATGTATCTCATGCATATTGATTAGGGACATCCTGAAAGCCAGATTGGTTTGAGGCCTTCCAGAACCGGAATTGGAGGCCTCTACTTGAGGGTCATGTCACAGCTCATAACATCTGAGCTATGGCTGTACTGGTGGGCCCATTTGTGCTCAACCTCCATGAAAGAGATCTGCAGAGTTACAACTTGAACTTCTATCCCACTACTTTCTGGAAAGGGATTCCCCAAAGTGCCAGCAAACTTGATCAATTTGTTCTTCAAAATCTGCTTGGGGATTAGAATCCAACTCCAATCCCTCCTAGGCACTGTTGATTTCTATTCCATGCTGCCTCGATATAGGTAATGTAACTTCCTTAAAGGCCGGCTGAAAATAAAATTGCATTTGGTTGTATCTGCTTGTTGCGACACTTGTTTATCCTTTTTAATTGCGAGGCAGTTGGTAGCTAGGGAGTCTCATATATGAGCACCTATCCTGCTTGTCCACAGAGAAAAGGAAGTTACTTATCTGTAGCATGTGTTCTCTGTAAACAAGCAGGATAAGTGCTCAAAATCCTCTCACCTCTTCTTGGAGCTGTATTCTTGCATTAGCTGGTCATTGGACTGAAGGGATAAGGCATAATGAATGAGGCGTGGCAGGCGAGAATTCACATGCATGCACAATATAACCCCTCCAAAAGTTTCTAGAAGCAACTGGAAAATGTTCCCGTGGATGTGTTCCATCAGTGACATCACCCATATATGAGAACTGCTGTCCATAGAGAACACCTGCTACAGATAAGTAACTTCATTTTATTATAATATGTGCATCTGTGAACAAGGGTGAAAAATGGGTATAGTGGGGGCAAAATCAGCACTTATTCATGTATCTTATGAAATACGTGCACATGCACTGATTTCTAGCAGCGCATGCATACGCAAAGAGGAAATTAGACTTACCTGCTAATTGTTGTTCCTTTAGGACCTCCAGTCTAGTCCCGAACCACTGGGGTTTAAGCACCTCCTCCCGCAGCTTGGAGACTGAACATGTCATACTTCTTGTAACACCAGGAAAAGTAGCTCAGGCACCGCCTCCTTGCCTCAGTAACCTATTGACAAAGCAGACTCACCAGAGCAATAAGTAAGCAGTTTTCAAACATGTAAAATTTTTTCTTTTTTTTATTCTCATAACCTTCTAACTGAATGAAACTGAGATAACTAACTGTGCTATCCCCTAACTAACAGGCCACACCTAATGACCGTAAAGCTCTGGCCCGCTGCGCCCCCTCTCCAGGATCTCCCAGCAGGCCCCCTGTAACTTCTTCCAGATATATCCCCAAACCCCCTCCCGTAAAGACCCGTAGCCCATAAGCCGCTCTGACAGCCCTATGACAAACTTACCGGACTTCAGGCCTCCGTCTAGCCACACCATCACAGGGAGGGATACGGGACTAGACTGGAGGTCCTAAAGGAACAACAATTAGCAGGTAAGTCTAATTTCCTCTTCCTTAGCGTCCCTCCAGTTTAGTCCCGAACCACTGGGGATGTAACAGAGCAGTAATCAACTTAATGGGAAAGACCCGCTAGATCAGCCTGAAGCACTGCCGATCCAAACCTAGCATCCCCCTCCGCCTGAACATCAAGCCTGTAATTCTTGACAAAGGAATTCAAAGACGACCACGTTGCCGCCTTGCAAATTTCTACCGCTGGCACCAAACTGAACTCCGGCCAAGACGTCGCCTGTGCCCTCATCAAATGCGCTCTCAGTCCCTTCGGCACTATCTTACCCTTTAAGAGATAGGCCAACGCAATGGCCTCCTTAAGCCATCTTGCTATAGAGGCCTTCGTCGCCTGCTCTCCTCTCTTCGGCCCACCAAATAGGACAAACAACCTATCCGTTTTGCAGAACTCCGCCATCCTCTGCAAATACTTCTTCAATGCTCGAGCCACATCCAACCGATGCAATCTGCCCAAGGATCTATCCTTGCTAACCCTCCCGAACGCCGGCAAAGACACCACTTGATTCACATGAAACGCAGACATGACCTCAGGCAAAAAGGAAGGAACCGTTCTCAAAACCACCTTACTATCATAGAAGGTCAAAAAAGGCTCCTTACAGGACAACGCCTGCAACTCTGAAATTCTCCTTGCCGACGAAATAGCCACTAAAAACACCACCTTAAGGGTAAGATCCTTTAAAGACGCTCTGGCTAACGGCTCAAAAGGCTCCCGCACCAATGCGTCTAGTACCAAGGTAAGATCCCATGCCATCATAGGCACTCGGCATGGTGGCCTCAAAAGCGACACTGCTCGCAGAAATCTTTTAACATCCGGATGGGCCCCAAGCACCCTTCCTTTCAACTTTCCTCGATAACACGAAAGCGCAGCCACCTGAACTCGAAAAGAAGCCGCCGCCAGTCCTTTCCGAAACCCATCCTGAAAAAAGGACAGAATTTGCAGCACAGAAGCTCGTAAGGCCACTACCTGCTCCTCTTTGTACCAGGCCTCGAATAGCCGCCAATACTGAACATACGCCACCGAGGTAGACCTCCGTCTAGACTGTAACAGGATAGAGATCACCTCCGCCGATTATCCCCTTGCTGTCAACCTTGCCCTTTCAAGAGCCAAACCATAAGCGAGAACCGATCCACCTGAGGCATATTCAACGGACCCTGCATTAGTAAATCTCTCCTGACCGGACGTTTCCACGGAGGCTCCACCAGGAGACACACCATGTCGGCATACCATGGCCTTCTGGGCCAATCTGGTGCTATTAGAAGCACCCGACCTTTGTGCCGCTCTATGTGCTGCAGCACCCGACCTATCAACACCCACAGCGGAAACACATACAAGAGCCGGTCCGCCGGCCACCTCTGCATCAGAGCATCCAAACCTTCGGACATCCTTTCCGGTCTGCTGCTGAAAAACCTTCCTGCTTTTGCTGACGCAAACGTCGCCATGAGGTCCATCACCGGAGGACCCCAGCGTTCCACCAATAAATCAAACACGTGCTGATTCAGCACCCATTCTCCTGGATCCACTTTGACCCGGATCAAAAAATCCGCTGTCACATTGTCTACTCCTGCTACATGAGCTGCCGACAGAGCCTCCAGATGCACTTCGGCCCAACCGAGGAGAGCCTCTTCCTCCTCTTCGAGCACCACGCTGCTGGTGCCCCCTTGCTGATTGATGTAAGCCACCGTCGTGGCATTGTCCGATAGCACCCGCACTGCTTTCCCCTGCAGATGCGACTGAAACGCCCGCAGAGCTAGAGTGACCGCCCTCAACTCCAACCTGTTGATCGACCAATTTCTCTCTTGCTCGGTCCACTGCCCCTGGGCAAACTGCCATTCGAAGTGCGCCCCCCAGCCGAACAGACTTGCATCTGTCGTTAGCGGCCTCCAATCCGGCATGTCCAACGGCATCCCTTTTTCCAAAGAAGCCGGATCCAGCCACCACCTCAGTGACAGCCTCGTCTCCACCGAGCAGGTTAGCCTTTGAGACAACCGGCCCGACTGATGAGACCATCTCCGGAGCAGAGCCCTCTGCAGCGGCCGCATGTGCGCCCTGGCCCACGGTACAAGCTCCAGAATGGCCGCCATCGTGCCCAACAGCTGTAGATAATGCCACGCCGAAGGCACCCGTCTGTGCAAGAAGCCCTGTACCAGCTGTCTTAGTCCCTGAGCCCTGGCTCGAGGGAGAAATACTCAGCCGCCTCTTGTGTCGAAACGGGCCCCCAAGTACTCCTGAGACAATTCTAACCTGCTCTTTGCCACATTCACTACCCATCCCAAGTCCTCCAGAAATTGCACCACTCGATGGGTAGCTACTTCGCTTTCCTCTTGAGACTTTGCGAGAATCAACCAGGTAGGGGTGTACCAATACCCTCTCCCTGCGTAATGCCACCGCCACCACCACCATCACCTTGGTGAAGGCTCACGGTGCCGTAGCCAGACCGAACGGCAATGCCTGAAACTGGAAATGCCCCATCGGGACCGCAAACCGGAGGAACCGCTGATGCTCTAACCGGATTGGGATATGCAAATATGCCTCCGAGAGGTCCAAGGACATTAGGAACTCTCCCTGCCAAACCACCACTAGGACTGATCTCAGGGTTTCCATACGAAAGTGGGAAACCCGGAGACAACTGTTGACCCTCTTGAGGTCTAGAATTGGTTTCCACGACCCTTCCTTCTTTGGGACCACAAAATATATTGAGTATCGACCGCAGCCGCATTGGTCTGACGGAATGGGTACTACCGCTTCGAGAGCGAGCAACCTTTCCAACGTTTTCTGCACCGCTTGATGCTTGGCCTTTGTCCTGCATGGTGATTGCACAAAAGTGTCGACCACTGGGCGTTGAAACTCGAGAGCATACCCCTCCCGAACAACCTCCAACACCCACTGATCTGACGTAATCTGGACCCAGGCGTGATAAAATTCCCGCAACCGACCTCCCACGGGAACCAACCCCGCCTGGGCCCTCCTTGCTTCATTGCGACTTCTTGATGTTCGGGGAGGGGGAGGCCCCAAATCCTCTGCCTGCCCCTCTGAAGCCCCAAAACCCCTGGGACCTATATTGAAAACGGCCTCTCTGAAACTGACCGAACCTTGGCTGCCAAAACCTACGAAACTCCCTCTGCTGACCCCTAGAGGGACCCAGAAGCTGATTCTGTTTCTGCTTGTCCTCTGGTAATCGTCCACCTTTAGACTCTCCGAGATCCTTAACCAACTTGTCCAAATCTTCCCCAAACAGGAGACTACCCCGAAAGGGGAGCTTGGCCAGTCGTGCCTTAGAGGAACTATCAGCTGCCCATTACGCAGCCACAAGTACCTTCGCGCCGCTACCACGGACGCCATACTCTTAGACAAACCCCGAATAAAGTCATACTGGACGTCCGCCAAATAAGCCGCCCCGACTCCATCCGTGAGGTCTCCTCAAGCGCTTCATCCTCGTGGCTTCCTCTAGACTTCTGGGACCATCGAAGGCAAGCCCTTGCCACCCATGCCCCACAAATGGAAGCCTCATGGAAAGGGCATTGACATCAAAGACCTGCTTCAACAATGAGTCTAGCTTTCTATCCTGTGCACCTTTAAGGGCAGCACTGCCTTCAATGGGAATGGTTGTCTTTTTCGTGACCGCGGGGACACTGCCACATCTACCTTAGAAGACTTAAACAGATCCTTATCTGGTTCCTGCAATGGGTAAAGGCACGCCATCACTCTGGAACACTTGAGCCCTGCTTCCGGAGTGTCCCATTCCTCCTGAATCATTTCCTTAAAAACTATATGAATTGGGAAAGCCCTCTGAGTCTTCCGTACCGCCTGCAACAACGGATCCTCCAAAGAGGAGTCTCCCCCCCCTGATCCACTGCCGGCATGTTTAATGCCTTCAGCGTTTCCAAAATAAGGGCTGCCAGCTCCTCTCTCCTGAACACTCTGACAACCCGGGACTGCTCCTCCTGCTCATCAGTCTCACCATCCTCTAGATCCTGATCTACCTTTGACCCCTCACAATCCTCCGAATGGTCCTCTAAGGCTACAGCCTCGTCACTTTCCAACCGAAGCTTCTTCCGTGGGGCGCTACTATCCCCCCCATCCATGGAGACTCTCGAGTGCTTACCCCGCCACTGCTCATCCACCACAGCTGTCTCCCGGAGCCCCCCAAGAGACTGCTGCAGCAGCGTCAGAAAGTCCTGAGAGAAAATAGCCGCCAATCCTCCCTGCCCTAGAGGCTGAGAAAAGGGCCTGTCCGGCGCAGAAGGGGGGCCCGGCATAGGTTCTGGGAGAAACAGACACTGGAGAGTAAGACTCCCGGTCCTTCAGCATCTGTCCTTCCGCCAGCTCTGTTGCTTCCCCCAAGGCTGCCTCTTGAGTACAGCTCTTACAAACCCCCGCCTCCGAAAGATGCCCCACACAACACACAAGAAGGCCTGGAAGGCATAATAAACGCAGGGAACCCCCTAGAGCTACCTGCGAGCCACCAAAAACAAGCGCACCTCTTGCTGCCTTCAGCCTTTCCTTTTTTTTTTTTTCGCAGCGGTCCTACTCAGTCCTGGAACAGCTCTCCACAAATATAACGAATAAATGAACAAATGAATAAATAAGTAAGCCCGTAGGCCCGCCCGTGCAGGCCTTTCTTACCTTGGTCTGTGCCCCAAAATGGCTGTCCTGGGATTCCCACGTCATCACCGCGTGGCTGCGGTCTGACTAAACCACCAAAATGCCTGCTTGCAAGCTCACTGCACGGCGAGCCGCTTCTGCGCGGCTCAAAAACATTGCCAAATCACCTTGTGCACTGAAGTGCAGCCACTGGACACCCTCGCCAAGCTCCACCTGCACTGCGCAGCAATCCTCCGGCACCTCACTGCCTGGTGCTCCAGCGCAAGGAAATCCGGCGGCGGCTCGCAGCACCTCCACGGCCTCTCACTCGATGTGCGGGTTCGGACGCCGGAGGTCTCAGCACTTACTCTGACACTCTTCCCAATGCTCTGAGGCAGGGGGGAGAGTGGGGGGCAGCCACAGCCTCACAGAACGGCCCAAAATAGGCCAAAGGCACAGCTTACTCAAAACGCCGATTTAAAGGGATACACCCCACAAAACGTTTTCTTTTTTTTTTTTTTTTTTTAAATCCAATCAATGTACCTATCTATCCTAACACTATCCTATCACTCAATTATTTCTCCAGTGAGCCTCCACTAGGGCTCACCACTCCTCCAACTGCTTGGAGACTGAACTTACTGAGGCAAGGAGGCGGTGCCTGAGCTACTTATCCTGGTGTCACAAGAAGTGTGACGTGTTCAGTCTCCAAGCTGCGAGAGGAGGTGCTTAAACCCCAGTGATTCGGGACTAGACTGGAGGGATGCTAAGGAACTTACTTCTGCCTTACGTTTGTATAGAAGCTTTCAATTAGGTTATGTCATGAACAATGTTCCCTCTAATTTTCTGTAGGCTGTGTGCGCATAAAATATCAGCTGTGCAGCTTTTGAAGGAAGGTTAAATTTTTGTGTGCCACATAACGACACTCGGAGTTATAGACTTTAAAACGTGACTACACGTCACAATACAGTATGTACACCACATTGATTTTAATCAAATTAAATGAAAATAGATGATTACTAAATGAAGCAGAACATTTCTAGTAATTACAATCACAACTTTTAAATTTTAAGACGTCTGTGTTTTCTATCAGAATCAGAACCGTAATTTTTGTGCGCTCTGTTGTAAAGTATGTGCGCTCGCTCGGCAAGGTGTGTGTGCGCGCACACGCGCACAGCTTAGAGGGAACAGTGGTCATGAAGGCACATATTTTGCCTTATAAAACAGGAAGAACAACTGTGCTGATGTATGTCCGTACTTAGGCACCCTTTTATAGAATTACCCGCTATTGGGGTAATTTTATAAACTTTTCCTATGGGTAAAAGGGCTTTCGGAGAATTATCCTATGGGATGTGTGTGGAAAAGTATGATCAGTGAAAATAAGGATTGTTCTGGGGCGGAGGGTTGGTGAAGCGTGGACAAAGTCACAATTATACACATTTTATTAAATGCATGCATACTTTATGCACAGACGTTAATATCTGCTCCTGAGCAGGCATAAATGTTTGTGGTTTCTCTCCAGTTACGATTTCTGCTGCTTTGCCCCTAGAATTTCATATAGACCCAGACACCTGTGCGTGTTTAATAGGCAAGAAATAAGTGTCTTCTTAGCCTTTATACACAGGCAACCTGTTATAAAATTACCCTCTTTGTGGGATGTCTGCAAATTGTCCTCTAACTACTTTAGGGCAGTAAATGACAAAGAAAAAGATGACTGCAGCTTCTGCCTGGAAAAGAAAAGTCTGAAAAAATAAGGAATACTTTTGATATATTTCTAATTCTTCTGTGCTGCTAGTCGCAGGAATGAGATTCTGTACAAGACAATATGCCTTAGGTATAATGACAATCAAGGGAAGTTGGGAAAACCCTGGGGAACACCAGGAGCTCCACTTAAAACAGAGTCAAGTATGATTTACAAGACACTAAGAACAGAAAATGCAAGCAATAAAAGAGATTCTTTTTTAGATGACACCCAAGAAACATTTTTAGGAATCTTATCCTTTGGTGGAATACAGAAACAAAAAATGATGGCAAAAAAACCCCCATACAACCTAATCTTCCTATTCATATCAACTACTACACTTTATAACATCTACCTCTCCCCTCAGAGATTTTCTGTACTTGTTCATGCTTCCTTGAATTTAGATCCTCATCTCCACCATCTCTACTAGGCCACCCCATGCAATCACTACCCTTTCTTTAAAGAAGTATTTCTTTAGATTACTCCTGTCTGCTCCCTTTAATAGTTATAATACCCTGATCAATGTAATTTCAGTTTGTTCAATGTAAACCGCACTGATGCAGAATAGCGCGGTATATAAGAGAATGTAAATAAATAAATAAAATAAACTCTCACCCTATGACCCCTTATTCCAGAGATTCCATGAGATTGAAAAAGGCTCCACTGCTGTGAATTTATACCTTGGAGGTATTTAAATGTCTCTATCATATCTCTCCTTTCCTGCTTTTCCTCTAGAGTGTACATTTTTAGATCTTTAAGTCTGTCCCCATATGCTTTATTTTTATTTATTTATTTAATTTTATTTAAAAGGATTTATATACCGCTTTATCCTGAAATCAAAGCGGATTACACATCAAACAAATCAGGTGTCAGGGTGCTTGGGTGTGGGCATGGAGTGATAAATGAATAAGTGTGTGTGTGTGATTGGTGTGAAGTTGATTGTGTGGTGAGCTATATACAGTGTGGGCTGTGTACAGGAAATATTTACATTTTTACATTTGATTTTGTGGTGAGCTATATACAGTGTGAGCTGTGTACAATAAATATTTACATATTTACATTTTGTTGGGCTGAGAGAGAGTTGGTTAGACAGTTCATGTTATGTCCTTGTAGTGTTCTGTGAAGAGCATAGTTTTGAGCATCTTCCGTAAGTCTTTGAGGTCTTTTTGTTGAGTTCGGGGGGTTTCGGTGATTAGGGTAGTTGGTGGTCAACATTGAACATTTAAGCAACTGCCCTCCAAACCAACTTAATTCTGTTTATATCCTTTTCAATATGCGGTCTCCAGAATTGTACATAGTACTCCAAATAAGGTCTCACCAGAGACATATACATAGGCGCTACCATCTCCTTTTTCCTGCTGGCCATTCCTCTTCCTATGAGCTGAAGCTTTTCCTGTTACCTTTTTTACCTGTTTATTTTAATTTGGCTTATTTACAAATGTTATATACTGCCTTTCGAGAGCATAGAACAAGGCGGTTTAGAATATAAGAAAATCAAAATTTAAAAAATGTACACAAACGTACAAACAGTAGTTTGAAATAATAAAGCAAGTAAACATAAAACAAAGGAGAGAGAGGATGAGGAGAAACAAAGGATGGAGGGGAAAAGCGGCCATTATCTGATCTCTGAGACTCCCTACATTAATTAAACCTTAGCCATTATCATTTGTATAGTGCTACAAGATGTTTGCAACGCTGTACAGAGGCATGTAAGAGACAGTCTCTGCTCATATCGGCTTATAGTCTAGTCAAGATAGGCAACACAAGTGGGGGACTAGGATATATCTAGGGGAATCAAAGAAGTGAATTTTTAGCCTGGATTTGAACAGGGCCACAGAAGGAGCCTGACATACCGACTCAGATATTTTGTTCCAGGTATAAGGAGCAACAAGGTAAAAAGATTAAAGTCTGGAATTGGTAGTGAAGAGAAAGGCACAGATAGAAGTGATCTGCCAGAAGAGCGCAGTTCCCGAGGAAGGATGGAGAGAGAAATAAGAGTTGGTAGGGAGGAGCAGTCAAAAGAAGGCACTTATAGGTCAATCGTAGAAGTTTGAATTGGATGCAGAAATGGATAGGGAGCCAATTAAGTGACTTGAGAAAAGGGGTAACACTATAAATCCTGCAAAGAAAATAATTTATTCCAAATCTCCCCATTGGACCAAGTCACTCAAATCCTTCACCAATCAGCCACTCACAGACTTTTCAGTATGCCCTATTCCTCCCTTGTGATCAAACACTCAACACTCCATGAATATTTGGCTGAATATTTGCCATCTTTATAGTGGCAGTAGTCACCACCATTGCTTATACAGAGAGTGCTGCTGAATATACTTAAAATTTTTAAATACCATGACTGAGGCTTAAAAGGAAACATTGAATGGGAATGGGAGGGCGAGAATAATAAATATTGACCAGAGTATCTTTATATCAACAGACCTCATTAAAGCAACAGCAGACAAATGCAAATGTTTTCTAACATGCAGGGTAGTTTCATAACAGGGCTCCTAGATTAAGAGGATAAGCAGATGCCTACTGTGATACCGCAAGCCCTCTGATGCAAGAAAGGAAACTTTTAAATCTTGAAAAAAACAGGATTTGCCTGCAATTACGAGAAGGGACACATAGAGGGAGCAGGAGAACAAATCTGAAAGTGGAAGAACCACACCTCTATGGGCAGGACTCAGAAGCAGCTGCTCTGGATTTAAGTAGGAACAGAGCACTGCAAGAGGGGGGAGCCAAAAGAGAGAGCGCCAAGAGAGGCAAAGGTGCCAGGAAGGCAGTCAAGAGAGCCAGAAAGGCAACAGAGAAACCCCGAAGGGAAGAACCCAGAGGAGAAGCACAGGAGGAGGCAAGGAGCTTGGCAGAGACCTTCATGTGGAGAACAGGAGGCAGTGCCAAGGGAAGCTCCAGAGGCCAGACTCAGAGACCGAGGTGAGGTCACTGACAAACCCAGCAGAGCTAAAGGAAAGGAAGCTACTGGGAGAGCAGGCCTAGAGAAAGGCCATACACAACTTCAAGGGGCAGTATCACGGACTGCAGCCAAGGAAGGAAGTGCTTATCCCTCCGGTTGGAGAAGAAACCTTCAAGAGAAAAAAGGTACTTTTAAAAGCTTTTACAAAAGTAACTTGAAAGATAAAGGAAAAGTTCATAGCCTTGAGAGAAAGGATATACCTGGAGCACAAAACTCTCAGACTAGGCCTCAAGCCTTTTTCAAGAAGCCTAGAGAGGAACAAAGGGCTAGTTTTTATCTGGACAATAAGGACTGTTTTAAACCAGATATAACTGATAAGTTTTACAGGAAAAAGTTTAATGTTGCCAGAGAATGGAAGGAGCAAACTTTTAGTCCTGAAACGACAGCAAGCCCAGGGAGATATACTAGACCTAAAAGCCGACGCCCCAAACTCCCAAGCCAGCACTGGGATACAGTATGGCATGCTTTTAGGAAACCAGGTTTTAATATCCAAGAGATCTCAGAGACCTCAGTTTCAGATCCCATAGACATGGAATGGCTGCCAGGGGAATCTGAGAGCAGTGAAGATATAGAACCAATGGAATGTGACTTTTGCACAAGAAGATATCTTTGAGCAAAAGGCAAACAAATCTAATGTGTGCAAACTGTACTGGAAAGTTTATGCTTTAAGTTGGTGAAGGAACCATGTTATTTTGAGTGTTTTGCTGACTCACGTTTTGATGCAACTGAATTTATGTTCTGTTACTCATTACCTCATATTTTGAACTTCTTCATGCGAAAAGGGGAAATAAAAGCCTTTTTGTACCCTACACTTGGCAAGAGTTACTTTTTTAGGTTGTTGACCCTGAGGCTGACAATGGGACCTGCTATCCCATTGACCCTCACAACAGATCAACCCTGAACCTTTTAATTCTTATGCGCTCCCCAGCCCCTGTGGAACCACTACGCCGCCACTAGAGGGGGCTGCGGGGGACACTACTTAGGCGCTATTTTATAAAGACACATTCTTAGATGCCTTCATGAAAATAAAATACTAGTGTTAGTAGCAGGATGCAAATTATGATCTTTGTGCAAGGCCGTGGTGCCAGATTGCAGCGGCTGCCCGTAACCGCAGGGCTGCAGGGCTCACGGTGCCGTCGGGGCGGCTAGCTCGTGCTGTAAAATTAAAATTTAAAAAGTAAATAAATAAAAGGAGGACGAGGAAGAGTGAGAGGAGAACACCCGCATCTGGGAGTGCTGTTTCAACGGGCAGGGTAGGAGCTGGTCGACGAAGCCCATAACGGCTGTGGAGACAGTGCTTGTCTGAGGAGTTGAGCTGCCCCTACAGTCCTGTTGAGAAAGCAGCTGACAGGCGAGTTTGCTTCAAGGGTAAAGCGTCGGGGCTTAAGGAGGGGGACTGTGAACATATGGCCATGAGGGAGCTGTGTTCCGATTCGGTGGTGGCTGCTTCTGTACCCGCTGCAACTGAAGTGCTCCTTGTTAGAGTGCGGTTGGATAGAGGGAGAAGCGGCATGGGGTTAAGGCCCGGCTGTTCAGGCCTGGGGCTGGGGTGTCAAGTCCCACCTGTAGGCAGCATTCTCGGGCTGGAGGTTCTGGGGTTACTAGTCTTATAGGCTATTTTGTGGCCTGTGCCGAACCATTTAACTCTCTTTTTGCTTCCTGGCATTAATTTGGGCTATGTGGTAAGGCGTGTGTGATGACTCCGCGCAGGGGGGGTGGGGCCGTGGGAAAGGGCCTGGCGGGGCGTGTAAGGCGTCAGGACAGATTGGCGTCCATGACAATGGAGGGGCGTAAGGGAATATATAGGATGGGAAGTGTGCTGGGGGAGTTAGGGGGCATGTGGTTCTAGCGTCCTCTTGTCAGGGGTCGAATAGAGCAAAGAGCCTGTATGGGGGTGGGGGGGGGTAATATCTCTAACCATGTGGAGTAGGGGCAGGGCGAGGTCCGCTGGAGCCTGTGATCGGGTTTGAGGACGTGATGGGCTAGGCAGAAGTGAGATGGGGTCTCAGGCTGGAGCCCGGAAGGAAAAATTCTGGAGTAGCGGAAGATAGTAATGCTATACACACTGGGGGGACAAGGTGGTGGCAGCTCGGAGGAATTAGGGGCCAATCCCAGTGGTAGGGGATCTGAGTGACCACAGTGTGAAGGTACACCTTCCTGCTGGGGTGGAAGGGAAACCCCGGTTGCGAAGGACAAGGTATACCCGGGCCAGCTGTTCAAGGGGTTAGGTGCCAGTAAGGGGGGCCGGCATCATGGGAGGGTGGGTTTGGGGGAGCTAAAGTCAGTCTAGGGCAGAGTGGTGGGATGCCTGGTAACCTTCTGGGCCCACGGCAGTTCCCCCTCCCCCTCCCTTGTTTTTTCTTTTATATCTCCACAGGTACCAGCAATGAATCGGTGCACAGCGGGGTATGGAGTGGTCAGCCAACTGGGATCTGAGAGCAGGGATGTCAGATCAGAGGCTAGGTGGAGTTTATTGGAGGAGGCGGCTCAGGCGAGACATGATGGGCTGCACCAGCGAAGTGAGGAGGTCCAACAGGCGACGGCTGGTCCTGTGGCGGCTTCCGCAGCTGAGATGGTGATAAAATGTGAGTTGTAAGCGGAGCAAGGGAGAGGTTCTGGAGCAGCATAGCTCGCGAGAGTGAATGGAGGGTAAAGCGCACGAGAAAAGGAAGCGGTGCTGTAGGTGGCATCAGGGCTCCTCCTCATTGTCCTCCGAGTCTGCATCATCGTCATCGGGAGGTGAAAGCGCTGGGCAAGGGGTAAGCAGTGGTGGGGCAAGGGTAAAACGTTTGGGGGGGGGGGCGGAGCTGCTACATTAGTGGCGTTTCCGACTTATGGGAAGGGGTTCTGAAAAACTGGCGCCGCAAGATTCAGAAGAGGCGTTCTATAGATATTTTTTGCTTGCTAGAGGGGAAGGAAGCAGTCAGGTGAAGGCAGGAAAGAGAGAAAACATGATGGAAAGGCGAGCTGAGTCAAGAAGTCTCCGGTAATGTCGTAAACTGGATGAGGGCTTTTTTCTGCGGTGGGCGATTGTAGGGGCCATCACTACACAGAGCAGTATGGGATGTTGTTGGCATATGCAAAGTCAATTTCAAAGCGACGCAGACCCAGGATGGATGGGCACGGTTAAATTCTGACGAGAGGTTTGGGGCAAAATGGAGAACAACTTCTTATCGTTGGGTAAGCAGGATATTCATCTGTGGCTGATGCAGATGTCGGCCAAGGATAGTGCTGGCGGATTTGGTGGAGCGAATAGAGGGGGGGGGCAGTGGCCATTACGAGGGGGGTCGTTCCATTCAGCAGGGGGGTTTCACCTCACAGCTGAGAGTTGGGGTTGGCAGAGCAGGTGATGGATGCTGGAGTTTCAACAAGTCCTCTTGCCCTTGTAGAGATTGCAAATTCTGAGTTTTTCCTGCAGTGGGCGTTGGTGCAGGGGACATATATTTATAACCCGCAACTTCCAGAGTTCAGTTGCGGTTCACAATAAAACAACAATCCACAAAGCATAAGCTTAGTTTTACATTGAACATTTTTGTAACAATAAAAGTAATGGTTAACAGCCTGAACTAATGCAAAATAGCAAAACTGGCTTATTAAACTATGTACAATAAACTATATACAGTTACATGTTGAGGGTACTCTGGAATTGGATCATAGTGTTTATATAATAGTGTATTGTCTGTTAAATTGTTGGGATAAGTATTACTCTGTCATAATTTTTAACCTTTATCTGAGTGTATCCAGGGGTTATCTATGTTGCCGTAGTGCAAATAATTTCAGAACAATATTCCAAACGCTTGTAATGCCACATTTTGATTATGCCAACATAATCCTACACGGCCTCCCTAAGAACACCCTCAATCCACTTCAGATGCGATGAATACAGCAGCTCGCATCCTCTGCGGTATACCTAGAAGAGATCACATCACGCCCTTACTCATGGACCTTCACTGGCTGCCGTTGCAATGCAGGATCACTTACAAGGTACTACTACTAACGTTTAAAGCAATTAACCGGATATCCCCCCCATCCCTCTCCGCACTCCTAACCATCACTCCCACAAACAGGCTGAGAAGGACAATATCTGCTAATATGCTGACCATACCAACTGAGTCCACCAAATGCACACAAACAACCAGGAATAGAGCTTTTACATTCTATGCTCCTAGGTGCTGGAACGACCTCCCACCTCACATCCGAACAATCAATGACATCTCTCAGTTCAGAAAAGCCCTTAAACACTACTTATTCTGCCTCCACTTTGTCCACCCTAATCCAACACAATCACTTTTCCCCGCCCCGCAACCCACACACTCAGCCTCTGATGCCCCAACAACATAAAGCGTAGTTACTCACCTGTAACAGGTGTTCTCCAGGAGCAGCAGCAATCAGTCCTCACTTATGGGTGACGTCGGCGCCGACGGAGCCCTCGCGGAGCAATTTTCCCCAGCTTTCAAAGAAAGCCTTTGGGAATTGCAGAGCGCATGCGCGGTCCTCTTCCCGCCCAAGGGTGCCATCTTAGCCAGTCAGATGACATAGCTAAAAAAGACAGCATAAAAATTTGCAAAAAAACTAAAGCAGGTGATTGCAACTCCAAGGGGAGGAGGGAGGGTTGTGAGGACTGATTCCTGCTGCTCCTGGAGAACACCTGTTACAGGTGAGTAACTACGCTTTCTCCAGGACCAAGCAGGAAGTCAGTCCTCACTTATGGGACTCCCAAGCTCAAGGCTACCGGAGACCCTAAGCACAAAAATGAGCTCCCTCTAGCTCAGCAGCACAGAAGGAAAGAATCTTCGCTGAATTATTACCCACCGGTAGCCCACATCCGGGATGGAGGGTAGGAGTTGCTCAGACCTCAAAGAGATTACGGAGGACTGCCTGTCCGAAAGCACTGTCCCTGCGGGACTCCCTCTCGAGACAGTAATGGACCGCAAAAGTCTGGCTCGAAGACCAAGTAGCGGCCCGGCAGATGTCTGCCAGCGGAACAGAGCGGAGGTAAGCCACTGACGTAGCCTTTGCCCGAACGCAATGAGCCGTGACTCGACCTTCCAAGGAGAGCCCGGCTGCCCCATAAGCCCAAGAGATACAGTCCGCAACCCAGATGGACAGAGTACGCTTGGAGACCGGGAGCCCCAATTTATTGGGGTCAAAAGACACAAAAAGCTGAGCAGCTTTACGGTGCTCCCGCGTACGGTCAAGGTAGAAGTTCAATGCCCTTCTACAGTCCAGGGTATGGAGGACCGTTTCAGCTCGGCTGGAGTGTGGTCTGGGAAAGAAGGTTGGAAGTACCACCTCCTGATTGATGTGAAAAGGGGAGACCACTTTTGGAAGAAATTTTGGGTGAGTCCGTAGGACTACCCTATTTTTGTAGAACCGAGTGTAAGGGGGATCAGACACGAGGGCCTGCAATTCACTTACGCGTCTAGCGGAAGTGAGGGCTATCAAGAACAATGTTTTCCAAGAAAGAAAACGGAGAGAACAGGTAGCCATAGGTTCAAAAGGCGGACAGGTGATCCGCTGTAAAACCACATTCAGGTCCCAGTCAGGAGCTGGCGGGCGCAGAGGTGGTTTAAGTAGAAGGAGACCTCGGAGAAACCTCGCTACGAGAGGGTCGTTGGAGAGAGGTCTGCCGTCCACCGGCACATGATGTGCTGAAAGAGCACTGAGGTGAACTTTGACGGGGTTGGACTTAAGTCCCAGATTAGAGAGGTATAGCAAGTACTGCAAGATCACCGACACCGGGCAGGAGAAGGGATCCTGAGACTGTTGGGTACACCAAACGGAAAAACGACGCCATATAAGGGCGTAGCATTTGCGGGTAGAAGGTCGTCGCGAAGCTAAGACGACCTCCTCCACCTCTGCCGGCAGGAGAAGGGGAGCAAGGACTACCCTCTCAGCAGCCAGGCCATTAGGTTGAGAGACCTGAGGTTGGGGTGTAGCAGAGACCCCTGATCCTGAGTGAGGAGATCCGGTTGTAACCCCAGAGGGAATGGATCCTCTACCGCTAATTGCAGCAGGAGTGGAAACCACGGCTGTCTGGGCCAGCGAGGGGCCACCAGGATCATGAAGGCTTTGTCTCGGAGAACCTTGAAAAGAGTCCGAGAGACTAGCGGGATGGGAGGGAAAGCGTACAGAAGGCTCCCCGACCATGAGAGTAGAAAAGCGTCCGCCGCAACTCGACGGGGGTGTGGCTGACGAGAGCAGAAGCGAGGAAGTTGCCGGTTGTGAGGACTGGCAAAGAGATCCATCGTAGGGAGGCCCCACTTTAGAAAGAGCTTCTGAACTACCAAGGGATCCAGGCGCCACTCGTGCGGCTGGAGGATCCTGCTGAGTTTGTCCGCCAGGCAATTTTCTTGGCCTGGGAGATAAACTGCCTTGAGAAGAACGCCGTGACTGACGGCCCAAGAGCAGAGCTTCTGCGCCTCCCGACAGAGAGGGAAGGAGCCCGTGCCCCCCTGCTTGTTCACGTAGAACATGGCAACTTGATTGTCCGTCTGGACAAGGATGGACTGGTGAGAGGTCAGGTGGGAGAAGGCCTTGAGAGCCAGGCGGATCGCTCTGAGCTCTAGGAAGTTGATCTGCTGAGCAGACTCCCACGTGGTCCAGAGGCCCTGAGTACGTGCCCCTTGGCAATGTGTCCCCAGCCCAGGAGGGATGCATCTGTTGTCAGCACCCGGGCCGGCTGGAAAGGCATGCCGAGTACCAGGTTCGGCCGATGAAGCCACCACTGGAGAGACGAGATCAGCGGCTCGGAGACGCGCACTAGGTCTGCTAGGCCGCCTGTGGCTTGTCGCCACTGCTGGCGGAGACACCATTGAGCAGGCCGCATATTCAGGCGGGCATTGGGGGTCACATGGACGGTGGAAGCCATATGGCCGAGTAGTCTCAGGAAGCGCCTGGCGGAGACCAGGGGCTGGCTGCGAAAACGGTCGGCTAGGTCCATGAGCCGTTGAGCTCTGTCGAGCGGTAGGAACGCTCGTGCCTGAGGAGTGTGCAGCCTTGCGCCGATGAACTCGAGATCCTGTGAGGGGAGCAAAGTGGACTTTGCGAAGTTTATAACAAAGCCCAAGTACTGCAGAAGAGTCACCGTGCGGCGTGTGGCGTTGGTGACCTCCGGAGCGGACGCTGCTCTGATGAGCCAGCCGTCGAGGTACGGAAAGACATAGAGGCCGTGAAGCCGGAGATGGGCCGCCACCACCGCGAGACATTTTGTGAAGACTCGCGGTGCGGAGGACAGGCCAAAGGGTAGTACTCTGTACTGGTAATGATTTCCGGCCACCACAAACCTTAGGTACTGGCGGTGGCTTGGGTGGATAAGGATGTGCGTGTAGGCATCCTTTAGATCCAAGGAGCATAGCCAATCTCCCTGCTGGAGGTAGGGCAGAAGGATTCCAAGGGTAAGCATCTTGAACTTTTCCCGCACGAGGAATTTGTTGAGGTTGCGCAAGTCCAGGATGGGTCTGAGGCCTCCCGTCCTCTTTGGTACTAGAAAATACCTGGAATAAAAGCCTTGACCTTTCAGGTGGTGGGGCACCGGTTCCACCGCCTGTTCCTGTAGAAGACCTGCCAACTCCTGAAGGAGTAAGTCCCTGTGCAGAGGGGGTCGTGGAGGTTCTCCCGGAAAATAGGAGGGAGGGACCTGGTGGAAGTGGAGAAGATAGCCTTCTCGCACGACTTGAAGCACCCAGGCATCTGAGGTGATGCTGGACCACCTGTGGGCGAAGTGAACCAGCCGGCCTCCGGTGCTGGGAGGAACCAGCGGGGGGGGAGAGGCTATGCTTAAGGAGTCAAAAGCCCCCACCCTGCTGAGCAGGGGCTGGTGGTGGTGCAGGCTTGGGGGCTTGCTGCCTACGGGACCCGTTACCCCGTCCCTTGGCCTGCTGGCCCTGTTGGGGAGCTGCAGGGGCCTGATATTGGGGGTATTGTTTGTAGGCAGCCGCCTTCCTCGGGTAAAAGGACTTCTTCCCCGAGCCCTTCTTTTTCTGGGAAGGGGCGGAGGTCTTCCTGGAAAGCCTAGTCCTGGTGAGAGTCTCCGTCTCAATTTGTGCAGCCTTTTCAGCCATGGGCTTGCCAAAGAGGTTTTCGCCTCGGCAGGGGACATCGACCAACTTGTCCTGCACCCAGGGCTCAAGGTCAGACGACTGAAGCCAAGCCTGTCGGCGGGCACCGATGCCGGCTGCGGCCACTCGAGCCGATGCTTCAAAGCCATCATAGGCTGCTCGGGATATGAATTTTGAGCATTCCCGAATGCCAGTGGACAAGGCCAGGAACCTCCGCAAGGGTTCCTCGGACAAACCAGCGGAGAATCCGGCTAGCTCTTTAGCCAGGTCTCGGAGATACATGCCCATGTATAGCTGGTAGGTCTGGACACGACACGCAAGCATAGAGCCCTGGAAACACTTCTTACCAAGGCCATCCAGGTTACGGGCCTCCCTGCCAGGAGGCACCGAGGAGTGCATCTTCTGGCTCTTAAGACGATGCATGGCCGATTCCACTACCATGGAATGGTGTGGTAGCTGTGCTTTTTGGAAGCCAGGGCTCTTGCGGACTCGATAGATAGAATCGACCCGCTTGCTCAGGACCGGCGAGGTGGCCGGACTCTCCCACATGCGGAAGAGTAGTCGTTCCAGCATGGGAGGAACCGGTACAGTAAAGTGTTCCCTGGCGGGAGAGTCATATTGGAGGGCGTCGAGCTCTTCGGCTCGAGGCTCCTCCTCGGGGTCCGCAGGGAAGGCCAAAGCCTTGGCCATATCCCTGACGAAGTCCGAGAACCGGGCATCCTCCGGGGGGACTGCTTCCGAGGTTCGGACTCAGGTGAGTCCGAGGGGACACACCGAGTCCGAAAAGAATCAGGCGACTCTTCCTCTTCAGACTCCCAGACCGACTCCGACGAGGACTCGGTGGGGTCGGCCCGGGCAGGGCGCGGCGCCTGCCGCCCCGACGCCGAGGGAGTCGGCGTTGGCGACCTCGGTCCCGAACGGGAGGCCGAGGGTGACCTCGACCGAGGATCGACTCGAGTTCGCATCGACTCGAGGATCGGCTCGGTCTCCGGGGTCGACTTAGACGTCGACGTCCCGGCGGTCGGGGCAGCGGCGCCAGCGAAGCCAGCGAGCAGTGCCCGCTGCTGGTCCATGAAGGCAGACAGTCTGCTCTCCAAGGCCGTCAACCTGAGTCCGAGCTCAGGTGACCCAGCAGCCCCCGACTCGGGCCCCGACGGCGTCGGGCCCGACGTCGGCTGTCGCGGAGGCGAGTCCAGGAGGACCACAGGACTTACCCGAGCAGGCAGCTCCGACTCCAGGCGAGGTTGCTTCGTGAGGTGCTCCTTCTCCAAGGACCCGGGACGGCTATCGGGGCTATGCGACCTGGCCCTCGCGGAGCCAGGAGCGTCCACCGACGCCGCCCTCGCGGGTTTCACCTTACGTCGATGGTCCCCGGAGGGAGAACCCCTGTCGGAGGAACTCCGGCGACGGTCCGAGCTGGAACCCCTGGACGCGGAGGCATCCGACGAGGTCCGGGTACGGCTGGGGTCAGCGAAGATCCTATCCCGCTGATGCCGCCGACTTCTCAACGCTTTGGAGGACAGTTTGCCGCAGGGCCCACAGATCATTTCTTCATGATCCGGGCCCAGGCAGCGGAGGCAATGGTCGTGTGTGTCAGTTAGTGACATATTTCGGTCACACTGACCACACCGCTTGAAACCACTGGCAGCCATCGGGGGAAAAAGGGCCCCGGCGAGGTCAAAGGACCGGGCTGCCAGGGAAAAACCGAAAACGAAACTGACTAAGTCAGAAAAACCGAAAAAGAAGAAGAGGACTCGTGACCGGCGTCGCGAGTCCGGGCGGGAAAAAGACCGGCGTCGAACCGAAAGAAAAAAGAGTAAATTATGAAGAAATATCAACTTTTTTGCGGGGACACGACGGGTACGTCTGTAGGGCTCCGCGGAAAAAAGAAGACTGGCTAAGATGGCACCCTTGGGCGGGAAGAGGACCGCGCATGCGCGCTGCAATTCCCAAAGGCTTTCTTTGAAAGCTGGGGAAAATTGCTCCGCGAGGGCTCCGTCGGCACCGACGTCACCCATAAGTGAGGACTGACTTCCTGCTTGGTCCTGGAGAACCCTTGACGCTACACAAATTAGACCCCCATTAGGCACACCCTCAATGATCATAGATCACAAGATCTTTCCCCATTGCGATTAACAACTTGCTGAATATAAGCTGTAAATAGTTTCTACAACTACTACGGTAATTTGTATATAGTTACCTCTGTTACATTCCAAGTTACATACCCTGTTCAATGTAAGCAAAAGATCCTGTTCTGATGCAAATTTTTGTTATTTGTAAACTGCACTGATACCAAAAAGCGCGGTATATAAGAACTGTAAATAAATAAAATAAAATACAATAAATTATGCATTGTGAGGTGTTCAAGGGGCAACGTTAATGAGGGAGTCGTATTAGTATGTTTGCGCTGGACTGTGGCCGTAAAGGCTAGGCATATTCCAGGCTGTACTACCGAGAGGGCTGACGCTCTTTCCCATTGCCAGTGGGACAGGTTAGGACTCTGGCACCAGAAGCGGACCCAGAAGGATTTGTGATCCCGCTGAACTTATGGAGTGTTGGCCAGAGGGTATGCTGAATTTGCGATGGAGTTCGCGGCCAACAGTGACACGGTCGGCATATCTGCGAGGCTGTGACAAAGTGATGGAATTTTGGAGGCCCGGGGAGTGGCGTCCGATCAACGGATAGGACAGTATATAGTTGATGCAGGAGGAAGGGGGGTCTCCAGATCATTGCTGCGTACCCATTTAGTGGGCTTGGTGGTTTGTTGCTAGAGTAGTAGCTTGTAGACTGCTGCAGGGAGGGGAGCGTGCGAGGCCAACACCTAGGGACTACCGGGCCGATTACACTTGACTTGCGGCAAGAATGCACTGCCTTACCCATGGGTCTGTGGCCAAACGGTTCCGGGCTGTTTGTGGTTTGGCATTTTTCGGCACCTTCCGTATTGGAGAGTTAGTAGTGAACTCGGGTAGGTCCGGGATGGGTAGCAGCCTGCAGAGGCAGCATGTGTTGGTTGAGGAGGGGTGTCTACTGGTCTTACTGGCCAAATCCAAGACAGATCAGTGTGGAACAGGATGGTGGGTAGTCTTGCAGGAATTGTTGGATTGTCAACATGCCCGGTGGACACATTGTGGGGGTACTTGTGGGTGCGTCCCGCGTGAGATGGAGGGCTCTTAGCGGTCCTGAAGAGGGTACGGGTACACATAGGAAGAATCAAACCGGTTTGACACAAACCCCTTCTGCATTGGCGCTGCAACCAGAGCGGCAGCAGTAGGATTGCCTGAGCAGGAGATACGAAGCATCGGCAGATGGCATTCTCGTACATTTCTGGGCTATGTTTGTTTTGATGAGAGAAGGGACAGGCAATCTATGGATACTAATTCATATTTTCTTTTTCAGATGGGGGAAGGAGCCCCCGGGGCTGTTGGCGGATTGGCCATTCCCTCGTTTAGGGGGCTGGTCAGCGAGCAGCTGAGAGGCCTAATCCCAGAATTGATCCTGTGGTGGTGTCGGTTTAATGGCAGGGCATGCACGGTCTCCGCTGGACTCAGCTTCCGCCTTTGCTTCCGCACCATCAGTGATTACAAAGTATGCCTGCTGTGATATTGTTACAGTTGGGCAGCAATGACTTGGTATACTGGCCATGCAAGCAATTGATTAGTGCGGCAAAGAGAGATTTTGCAGTATTTCTGAGAATGTTCCAGGGTGGTGTTAAGGTGATCAGATATCATTCCAAGGCCTGCCTCAGGAACGAACGGCATTGGTTGAGAGGGCTAGTAAAAAAAAGAAAAAAAAAATTTTACTTGTCAGGTTTGCAAATCATGCACTCCTGGGTAGATTGCTTGCGCAGGGCGGGATAGGCCTGATGGAGTGCACTTGTTCCCTGTGGGAGTTGATTTGCTCCTGAATGACTGGCAGGAGGCTTGGGAATGTTTGGTGCTGAAGGATGCTTGCTGGTCACAGCTTGGAGGTGGGGGGGGGCGGGGGCGGGCGGCGCAGGGACATTGATGTCACCTGTGCCGGTGGCGGGATCCTGGAGGCTCTTGGGGTCTGGAGACATAGGCTATACTTGGGTCGGGGGTGGGTGCCCCCGACCCGGACAACCTCTTGCTGACTTTTGCTAATTATATGGCGAGGTTGGGGATAAGGGGGTAGGAAGCTTGCCATTGGCATGACCACGACGGAAGCGGAGGTGATATCACCTTGCTAATTGCATGGCTGGTGAGGCAGTGTTCCAATAATTGGATTGTCAAGAGGATTATTCTGGAATGTAATCTTTGATATGTTTTAAAGGTTAATAAAGCTGCGACCCGTTGTATTCCAAAATCGGTTATTGTGTGTGTGTAGTTTGTTTGGAAAAAGGAGCCGGGAAACAGGTTTTTGGGGGGGGGGGGGGGGGGGAGGGGGAAGGAGGTCTGCAGCACCGGATCTGACCTACCTCGCTTATTTCCACCAGTGCAAATGAAGGGAAAACACTGCGAAAATAACAAAACTTCTACTGATTCCAGTGAATTGGAACATTACCAAGTTGAATGTGAAATCTCTGTGATGATAATGAAGTGATGGCCATCATCTGCGAATTGAAAGAACTTCAACATGGTGGACTTTACCAATAAGTATAAGCCCTTCTGGGTGTTACATCCATGGTTTCATTTGGTGTGCCTGCCTCAGGTCTTCTAGTTAGCAACTGGTAATTGCTTTGTTCTGTTGGTATGGTTGTATTTGTATGTATGGTCTATATGAGCGTGTTCATTATATTATCTTGTTATCAAAGGAAAGTACAGGAATTACTTTTGCAGCCTGGGCATGTAATTGCTAACATGATTCCTGTTGGTTTAAGCAAGTTGGTTTCTATATTCTGCTTTGTACACGTTGTTAAAATAACCTGATGTAAAAGGAAAAGGTTCTGGCATATCTTCTAAAGTTGAACCCAGCCATAGTATTTTTGCAAGAGTCTCATCTGACAGCCACAGAGTCTGCAAAACTAAGGCAGAATTTTGTTTCCAGATTGTCTCCTGCTCTCCCTCCCCCCTCCCTCCCAAAAAGAAAAATGGGGTAACATAGTAAGTGACGGCAGATAAAGACCAGCATGGTCCATCTAGTCTGCCCAGCAAGATGGCAAGAGTAGGTGCACCTGTCGCTCTGTGCAGGCCACCCCTCCCAGGTAACTATCATGTTCGATAGGTACACTGGTTATACATTACTTTCTCACTATGCAGACAGCAGGGGTCACTGGGTTATAGCAGCTATTCAGGTACCACAGGTCAATATACTGGCTAATATTAATATGTATGGTCCTAACCAATGTATTCCAAGTTTTTCACACACTTACCAAGTATCCCTGTGGAGAATGAGTAATTGGTGTGAGGGGTGCATTTTCAATTTCCCTATAGACCTTAATCAGGCTTAATCAGGAGAGGAAATCATCAATCTGAATTAAGTTGTCCAAATCCTATTATACTTTACAACAATTAGTAACAGATTTCATACTAGTGGACATCTGGAAGCTACTACATCCTGTAGAGTTAGACCGCTCTTTTTACACTCCACTCCTGACCTTATAATTCATTTTCACACACTCTTTTTTAAAAATCTAAAACGCTGTTCTCAAAATATATCATCTACCAAAATTTAATCAATCCATTCATCATGCCTGTATCACACTTACACTAGACACAGTGACATCCTATGTGGAGATTTAATGCACATTTTCTTCAAGATGAAATGTTAAAAAGGAAAATTGTGCAGAGGGCTGCTGAATTTTTTCAGTATAATATGAATCAAGAGCAACAATTTTCAGTAGTATGGGGTACATATAAAGCATGCAATCACAGAGAAATCATTAGTCAAGAGTTCTTAAATCTAGAAATCAAAATCTCAGGCTCCATCATTGTTTGACATAGATATTAAACAAATGGAGGCACAGTACATAAAACATAATAGGAAGGAAGATCTTATTAAGCTCCTAAAATTCAAATTCAAATCATTACGTTATTGAATCAAATGGATGGCAAATCTGTATTATTAGATAATGCTATTATTCTGGAGCTAACAACTCAAAAAGAGTATTAGTCAATTACCTTAAAGCTAAGTGGAAAGAGACAACTATATACACAATTTAGAAGGGTAATACACTAATAAAGTAAGGCTGATGAAATTGCTAATCAATTTTTGCATCATTATACTAAGCTATATATCACCAAGTCAAGCCCTGTGGATATGCAGCCTTAACAGTTTCTCAAGAACCTCTGCTGCCCCCATCTTGATAAGATCAGTATTTCCAGTTCAAATAAATCCATGTCCTTCCATGAGATTATGTTAGCTATCAAATCTCCGAACACAAAACTCCAGGAGGAGATGGATTTTCAGCTGAATTTTATCAAGCCTTCTTTGGTGTACTCTCTCAATTGTTATGACAGCTATATCAGGAATATATCCAACAGAAACGAGCAAATGGGTCTTTCTTGGAGACCATAACAGACCTGCTGGAAAAGTCAGGCAGAAGCTTCCTTTGCAACTCAGAATTATAGGTCCATATCTGTAATTCATTTTGACTGTAACGTTTCTGCAAACATACTAGCATCACCGTTATCTAAAGTGGTTGGCATGTTGGTATACTCTGCCCAAAATGGACATTCATACGGCTTTATCAGGAGTAACTCAAAGCAGGTTCAGTGGATATTTTCCTTTCTTTGGGCAGCTTACAATCTAAGAGGCTGATGCAGTTGCCAAGCATTAGAGCCATGAACTAAAGCTCAGCACAGGATTTTCTAATGCGATCCTAATGCTGAAAGTTAGCTCCCTATGCTGTAAACAAAAAGTATGCAAACTGGTTGTACGCAACAGCCATGCCCTAACATGGGAGAGCACGTGCAGGACCTATGTGCACTAGCAGCCGCTGGATTAGCACCATATGATGGCATATTATTCTGTGCATAGCAATTTTGCATTATTATTATTTGTGTACAGAATAGCATTTTATTATATGCGTAGACCTTTCGTGCATTCAACGCTATCAGCCATATACAGTTTAGCACTTTGGAGGTACTTTCGCATAACATTCTCCCATAGGATGGACTGCTATTACTTCCGCTCTAAATATTATCATTCTTTCCGCTGGAGTTCCTTTCTATTTCTTATTTTGCTTATTTTTGTAAACCACTTTGCCTAAGGCGGTATAGAAAGTAAAATAAACCATAACCATACTCACCATATAAATAATATTGTAAAATTACTATATGCAGAATAGCATCCCATTGTATGAAGGCAGAAGAAATAGGCATAAACTCCTCATTGGTGTTGATGGCAGAACAATGAGCTACCCCCTTTATACCTCCTCAGACCTTGCTTTAAAACACCTGTATTTCACTTAGCCTTTTGGTCTTCTGCGCATTTTTCTGCATCTGCATTGCATAACTAGTTGCTTCATTACCATCCATTTAAATGGATTTAAATGTTCCGTGTGCTGCTGTCTGCTTGAGGCTTTGCACACAATTAACTCATGTGCAAAACTTGTTCTTGCCTTGGTAGTGCACAAAATTGTATACTAAAACAGAGCTAAACTGTGTGAAATTCCTAGCACACTCTTCTGCATTGGTCTTTGAGTTTGTATCTGAAACAGTAGAGGTTAAGTAACTTGCCCAAGAACACAAGGAGCGGGGCATGGGATCTGAACCCTGGCTTCCCTGCTTCTCAGCCTGCTGCTCTAACCACTAGACTGCTCCTCCGCTTTGATCACATAATTTTTCATTTAGGGTTCTAACATGGTTCAGGCTGGGGAGAAATGTGTGTGTGTGTGTGTGTGTGTATATATATATAATCTACTGTAAATACTCTATTCTGGCACTCGGCTCAGATTCTTATTAAAAATTATTCAACCTCAAGTTTCTCCCTAGCTAAAGGCAAAAGCAAAGATGCCACCTTTCCCTCTTACTTGTTATTGTATCTTGAGCCCTTTGCTGTATTTGTGATCATCAAGGAATTTCAATGTTCAATATGCAACAGATCATCAATATGCAGTATGAGGAGGACATTCTGTTGTATATTTCTTCCACTTCACATAAGAACATAAGATGTGAGTCAGACCAAAAGTCCATCAAGCCCAGTATCTCGTTTACAACAATGGTCAATCCAGGTCCCAAGTACCTGTCAATTTCCCAAAACGTAGACAGATTCCATGCTGCTTATTCCAGTGAAATTAAATACATACATTTGAATGACTTAGTAGTCGTCAACACAAAAAGGCCACAAAACTAAGTGGAGGTTACAAGAGATGCCAGAGGAAGGGTGACAGAGTACTACGAAAAGTGATGTTTTTCCTGTATTTATCCAATAAACACTTAGGGGTATGTACTAAACCAGGCCAACGGTCAACCTGTGCCATCTGCAACCAGGTCCCATTGAATAACATGGGACCTAGTTGCAGATAGCACAGGCCAACCACCAGTCCAGCACAGCAAACATATTTTACTTTTTTGCACCGGGACTGTTTTAGCGTTGTTTATCATTAAAGTCCAAAATCGGAAGAGATGTTATACAAGGACTGATATAATCTGTTAGTGTTTTCTTGCCCTTATTGGACCAGAAACCTGGAACGGAACAGTACAGCTTGTCTGAGGACCAAGGAACATGCTGCAAAGGATATTTGAGACACTGGACTGGATTCAAGCTAAGGACATTACATTACATGAACTTGTTAGACTCATGCTAACCTCTGCCATCAGTGACAGGGTTAACTCTTGGCCAGGATGTTTGAACTGATACAAGGGGGGAAGGGGCAGAGAAAGAGATCAAGATCAGAATAAAAAAACGATAGAGTAGCAGGGGAAGAAGAAAGAGCCCTTGATTTTGCTGGGACTCTAGAGAGCAGATGCACCAAAATGAGAAAAGAAAGGAAAAGTAGAACTTCTCAGAACTTCTAAAAGGAAACAAGAATTTGTCTAAACAGGCTCCTCTGAAAACAGAGTAAAGGTCCAAGAGCTGCAGAGAAACTCCCAGCTAAAACGTCTGTCTTCTGATCAGAGGTAATTGTTATAGATTCCATTCCATTATTTTTAAGAAGAAGGCACCTGGGCCTACATGGACTCTGAAAGGAGTGCTCCACCCAGAAGTCCATAAAGTGGGCTTACCAGATTTTTGGAGAGCAAATCTAGGACGTGTGGGCAGGACTAGGTAGGGTTGGAAGGGGCAGCGGTCCTCTCTCGTCATCCTTTCCCCATATATTTTGAAATGAGCAGTGTAGGGAGGATTCAATAATTTTAAAAATTAAAAAAAAGACAGTAGCAGCCCTTCTCAAGTTATAAGTGCGCATACATATGTATATGCTTCAATTTACATATACATAAATATATTTCTAAAATTCCTCTTCTTTTTCAGAAAAGTTAATTTTACATATTCTTCTACCAGGATTGACAAGACTATATTAGAGGGGTATGCAGGAGAAGTAATATCCTTTGCCTCTGTCCTCAATGAAATCGGGGAGAGGAGTTGGTTATTGTCCATGTAGTCATAAGAACATAAGATATGCCGTACTGAGTCAGACCAAGGGTCCATCAAGCCCAGTATCCTGTTTCCAACAGCAGCCAATCCTGGTCACAAGTACCTGTTAGGCTCCCAATAAGGTACATAGATTCTACATTGATTATCCCAGGGTAAACAGTGGATTTTCCTGGTCTTTAATAATGGTTTATGGACTTTTCCTCCAGGAACTTGTCCAAACCTGTTTTAAACTCAGCTAGCCTACCAGCGTTTACTACATTCTCTGGTAATGAATTTCAGATTTTGATTACACAATGAGTGAAAAAAAGAGTAGTTACTCACCTGTAACAGGTGTTCTCCAGGAGCAGCAGAAATCAGTCCTCACATATGGGTGACATCGACGTCGATGGAGCCCCCTGCGGAGCATTTCCCCAGCTTTCTATGAAAGCCTTTGGGAATACTGCACGCATGCGCGGTCCCCTTCCCGCCTAAAGGTGCCATCTTGCTCAGTCTGATGACATAGCTAAAAAACAGCACACAAAAATGTGAAATAAACTATGTACAACTGCAACTCCCAGGGGAGGAGGGAGGGTTGTGAGGACTGATTCCTGCTGCTCCTGGAGAACACCTGTTACAGGTGAGTAACTACTCTTTCTCCAGGACCAAGCAGGAAGTCAGTCCTCACATATGGGTGACTCCCAAGCTCTGGGCTACCAAGGAACCCAGACTGAACAAGAGAACTCCCTCTAGTCCCAGCATCAAAGAAAGGCTTTTCACTGAAAGAACCTCCACCGGTAGCCCAACGGAGGGCTGGAGGGCAGGAGTTGCCTAAACCTCAAAGAGATTCCGGAGTACTGCCTGGCCAAAAGCACTGTCCCTATGGGACTCCCTCTCCAGGCAGTAATGAGCTGCAAAAGTCTGGCTTGAGGACCAAATTGCAGCCCTGCAGATGTCTGCCAACGGTACAGAGCGGAGATGAGCTACTGAGGCAGCCATTGCCCTGACACGATGGGCCGTGACCCGACCCTGCAAGGGAAGGTCAGCCGCCCTGTAAGCCCAGGTGATACAGTCAGCCACCCATATGGACAACGTACACTTGGACACAGCTAACCCCAGATTATTAGGGTCAAAAGAGATGAAGAGCTGAGTAGCCCTTCTATGTCCTTGCGTACAGTCAAGGTAGAAGGATAAGGCCCTCCTACAGTCCAGGGTATGCAGGACCGTTTCAGCCTAGCTTGCATGAGGCCTAGGGAAGAATGTTGGAAGAACCACCTCCTGGTTGAGGTGGAAAGAGGAGACAACTTTAGAGAGGAACTTTGGATGAGTCCTAAGGACTACCCTGTTCCAATAGAAGCGGGTGTAAGGCCTGTCACAGACTAGGGCCTGAAGCTCACTCACTCGTCTGGCCGAGGTTAAGGCTACTAGGAAGAGTGTCTTTCAGGAAAGGAAGCGGAGAGGACAAGTAACCATCGGCTCAAAAGGTGGGTGAGTCAGTTGCTGCAAGACCACATTCAACTCCCACTCTCTGAGAAACCGGGACACCAAGGGGTGAACCGATATAGAGTGTCCCTCTACCAGTGAGTGGTGAGCTGCTAGAGTTGAGAGGTGGACCCGAACAGAATTGGACTCAAGGCCCTGAATGGATAAGTGTAGCAGGTACTGAAGCACCACTGGTACAGTACAAGAGAAATGATCTTCTGTACGCAGCTGACACCACACAGAAAACTTTTTCCACTTCAGGGCATAGGTTTTTCTAGTGGACCTCTTCAACTTCAGGAGGTAGGCCCCAAGGAGCCAAAACTACCCTTGCAGCTTCCAGGCCATCAAATTGAGAGATTTGAGATTGGGGTGCAGAAGAGACCCCTGGCCTTAACACAGAAGGTCGGGCTGCAACCCTAGAGGTAGTGGAGTGTCCACTGCTAGCTGAAGCAGAAGTGGGAACCAAGGTTGTCTTGGCCACCTGGGGGCTACCAGAAGGACCGAGGCCTGGTCCTTCAGAACTTTGAACAGGGTTCGGTCCACCAGAGGCGTGGGAGTAAACGCATATAGGAGGCCTTGGGACCAGGAAATCAGAAAAGCATCTGCTGCTAGTCTCAGAGGATGTGTTGCCTGGAGCAAAACTGGGGCAGCTGTCTGTTCAGGGGACTGGCAAAGAGATCTATGGATGGAAGTCCCCATCTCAGGAAGATCTTCTGAACCACCAAGGAATGGAGCTGCCACTCGTGTGGCTGCAGAATTCTGCTCAACCTGTCTGCTAGGTAATTTTCCTGGCCAGGGAGATAAACCACCTTGAGCAACATGTTGTGCCGGAGCGCAAACAAGCAAAGGTCCTGCGCTTCCTAACAAAGGAGCCTGGACCCAGTGCCTCCCTGTTTGTTCACATAAAACATGGTTACCTGATTGTCTGTCTGCACTAAAACAGACTGGTGAGCCAGGGTTTGAGAGAAAGTCTTGAGGGCTAGAGGAATAGCCTGAAGCTCCAGTAGATTGATCTGCTGCTGGGCCTCCCAGGGAGACCACAGGCCCTGAGTGCACCTGCCCAGACAGTGTGCACCCCAGCCCTGTAGAGAGGCATCGGTGGTCAATACCACTGTGAACCCAGGTGGCTGAAAAGGCATCCCTTCCAGTAAGTTGGGGGGATGCAACCACCATCGTAGGGCGTGCAGGAATGGTCTGGACACCCTTACTCTGTCTCTGAGGTTCCCTGTGGCCTGCGACCACTGAGTTCTGAGGCACCATTGTGCAGGCCTCATATGAAGCCTGGCATGGGGTGTGACATGCACTGTCGAAGCCATGTGGCCAAGAAGCCTCAGACAGAGCCTGGCGGAGACCAGTGACCTGCTGAGAAACTGGTTTGCCAAGGTCATCTGTCTTTGGGCTCTGTCTTCTGGCAAGAAAGCTTTTGCCTGCAGAGAGTCCAGTCTTGCCCCTATGAACTCTAAGTTTTGGGAGGGGAGCAAAGTGGACTTTGCGAAGTTTACGACAAAGCCCAGATGCTGTAGTAGAGAAATTGTTCGGAGGGTGGCTTGCCTGGCCTCCTGGCATGTCTGACCCCTGATGAGCCAGTCGTCCAGATAGGGGAAGACAAAGATACCTTGATTTCTCAAGTAGGCCGTCACCACTGCCAGGCATTTGGTAAAGACTCTGGGGGCGGAGGTGAGGCCAAAGGGCAGCACTCTGTACTGATAATGGTTTCCTCCCACAATGAACCTGAGGTACTTTCTGTGGTCTGGATGAATGAGGATGTGAGTGTACGCATCCTTTAGATCTAAAGAGCATAGCCAATCTCCCTGCTGGAGGTAGGGCAGAAGTGCTCCAGGAGTAAGCATCTTGAACTTTTCCTTCTGTAAGAACTTGTTGAGATATTTGAGGAAGTACCTGGAGTAAAACCCGTGACCTTGGAGGTGGGGAGGCACAGGCTCTACCGCATGGTCTCGTAACAGACCCTGGAGCTCCTGTAGGAGGAGGGCTGTATGGAGAGGAGGCCTTGAAGGCTCTCCTGGAAAATAGGGAGGAGGCAACTGATGAAAATAAAGCAGGTAGCCCTTTTGGACTATGCTTAAGACCCAGTTGTCCCCTGTAATGGGTGGCCACCGGTGGGCAAACAGGTCTAGGCGACCTCCTGTGCAGGGATGGGACAGCAGAGATGGAGAGGCTATGCCTTGGGAGTCAAAAACCCCCACCCTGCTGAGTAGGAGCAGGAGCCAGAGGCTTGGGGGCTTTCTGCCTATGGGGCCCATGTCCCTGCCCCTTGGCCTACTGACCCTGTGGGGGAGCGGGGGAGGCCTGGTAAGTTGGGAACTGTTTGTAGGCAGTCGCCTTCCTCGGGTAAAAGGCCTTTTTACCCGAGCCCTTCTTCTTGTGTGAAGGGGCAGAAGTCTTTCGAGACAGCCTTGTCATCGTGAGGTGCTCAGTCTCGAGCTCAGCAGCCTTCTCGGCCATGGGCTTGCCAAAAAGGTTTTCACCTCGGCAAGAGACATCGACCAACTTATCTTGAACCCATGGCTCGAGGTCCGATGACTGCAGCCATGCCTGGCTTTACGCCGCGATGCCGGCAGCCGCAACCCAGGCCGAGGCCTCGAAGCCATCGTAGGCCGCTCGGGACATGAACTTAGAGCATTCCCAGATCCCCGAAGACAAGGACTTGAACCTCTGCAAAGGTTCCCCGGAGAGACCAGCAGAGAACCCGGCAAGCTCCTTTGCCAGGTCCCGCAAGTACACGCCCATGTACAGCTGGTAAGACTGGACACGGCAAGCAAGCATCGAGCCCTGGAAGCACTTTCTACTGAACGCATCCAGGTTCCGGGCCTCCCTGCCAGGGGGCACCGCAGAGTGCATCTCCTGACTTTTCAGACGATGCATGGCCGATTCCACCACCATGGAATGGTGCGGTAGCTGCGCCTTTTGAAAACCAGGGCTCTTACGGAGTCGATAAATGGAATCGACCTGCTTGCTCAGAACCGGCGCCGAGGCCGGTACCTCCCACAGCCGGAAGAGGAGCCGTTCCAGCATCGGAGGAACCGGCACAGTAAAGGCCTCCTTCGGAGGAGAGTCATACTGGAGGGCCTCGAGCTCTTCAGCTCGAGGCTCCTCCTCGGGATCCGCCGGGATCGCCAAAGCAGTGGCCATATCCCGCACGAACTCCGAGAACCGGGTATCCTCCGGAGGGGACCTACTCCAGGGCTCAGACTGCGGTGAGTCCAACGGGACGCACCGAGTCTTGATGGTATCGGGAGACTCCTCATCCTCCGTCTCCCAAACGAACTCGTCCGAAGAGGAGTCGGGCTCCGACCACGCGGGGCCCGGCAGCACCCGCCCCGATGCCAAAGGCACCGGTGTTGATGCCCTCGGTCCCGACCGGGAGGTCGAGGGTGACCGTGACCGAGGACGACCTCGAGCCTTCATGGTCTCGAGTATCGGCTCGGTCTCCGGGGTCGACTTTGACGTCGATGTCCCGGTGGTTGGGGCAGATGCGCCAGCGAGGCTGGCCATCAGCACCAGCTGCTGATCCATGAAGGCAGACAGTCTGCACTCCAAGGCTGTCAGCCTGAGACCCAGCTCAGGAGACTCAGCAGCTACCGACGGGCCCCGGCGGCGCCGGGCCTGGCGTCGGCTCCCTGGGAGGAGAGTCCTCGAGGACAACAGGACTTATGTGTCCAGCAGACTCTGGCTCCACCCGAGGTACTTTTGAAGGCTTCTCTTGTTCCACGGGCCCGGGACGGTGGTCGGGGGTCCGAGACCTAACTCTCGAGGAGCCAGGGACCTCCTCCGGCGCCAACCTCGCGAGCCGCTTCTTCCTCTTTCGCTCCCGCTCGGGGGACCCCCTATCTGAGGAACCCCGACGATGCTCGGGGTCAGACTCCCGAGACGTCGAGCCCTCAGACGAGGTCCAGGCCCGGCCGGAGGCCAAGTCGGAGAAAAGCCTTTCCTTCTGGTGCTGACGACTTCGAAGTGCCTTAGTGCACATTTTTCCACATGGTCCACAGATCTTAGGATCATGATCAGGACCGAGGCACCGAAGGCAGCAGTCGTGTGTGTCGGTGAGAGACATTAGTTTCTTACACCGATCACACTTCTTAAAACCACTGTAAGCCATCGGGGAAAAAAGAGTCCCCGCGAGGTCAAAGGACCGGCCTTCCAGGGAAAAGGAAAAAAGGGCGCGAATGCCAGCCACGAAAGGCAAAAACCGAAAAAATAAGATCGGACTCGATACCGGTGTACCGAACCCGGCGAGAAGGGGAACTGACGTCGAACCGGACAAAAACCGCAAAGAAAATTGCAAGGAATAGACAAAAAAATCTAACTATTTTCCGGGTGAACTAGGACACACGTCCGAAGGGCTCCACGGAAAAAGAAAGACTGAGCAAGATGGCACCTTTAGGTGGGAAGGGGACCGCGCATGCGTGCAGTATTCCCAAAAGCTTTCATAGAAAGCTGGGAAATGCTCCACAGGGGGCTCCATCAACGTCGATGTCACCCATATGTGAGGACTGACTTCCTGCTTGGTCCTGGAGAAATATTTTCTCCGATTAGTCTTAAATAGGCTACATTGTAGTTTTATTGCATGTCCCCTAATCTTTCTACTTTTTGAAGCAGTAAACAACCAATGTGTTTACCAGTTTCACTCCATTCATTATTTTATAGACCTCTATCATATCTCCATCAACCGTCTTTTTTCCATGCTCAAGAGCCCTAACCTTTTAAGGCTTTCCTCATAGGGGTATCCCTTCCATCATCTTCATCATTTTGATGGCTCTTCTCGGTACCTTTTCTGATTCTGTGTATTCTTTTTAAGATACGGCGACCAGAATGGCACACAGTATTCAAGGTGCAGTCGCATCATGGAACAATACAGAGGCATCATAATATCCTTGGTTTTATTCTCCATTCTTTTCCTTATGATTCCTAACATTCTGTTTGCTTTCTTGGCCACCGCTGCACACTGGGCAGAGAGTTTTGACATATTATCCACGATGACCCCTAGATCCTTTTCCTGGGTAGTGATTCCTAATGTGGAACCATGCATCGTGTAAACTGTAATTTGAGTTGTTCTTCCCTAAGTGCATAATTTTGCACTAGTTCACAATAAATTTCATCTGCCATATGGATGACCAGTCTCCCAATTTTTCAAGGTCCTCTTGCAATTTTTCACAACCCTCTTGTGTTTTAATTACTTTGAATAATCTTGGGTTATCTGCAAATGTGATCACCTCACTTGTTATTTTCATTTCCAGGTCATTTATAAATGTGTTAAAAAGTAGTAGGCTCAGCAAGGTAGCAGCCCAGCATAGAACCCTGGAGTTCTCCACTATTTACCTTTCTCCATTAAGAAAATTGGCCATTTAGCCCTATGCTCTGTTTTCTATCTTTTAACCATTTCCTAATCCACAATAGTATATTGCCTTCTATCCCATGACTTTTTAAGTTACACACGAGTCTCTCAAGAGGGGCCTTGTCAAAGTCTTTCTGAAAATCCATATACTTATATCAACTAACTCACCTTTATCTACCTGTTTATTCACAACTTTTCAAAATATTAAAGCAGCTTTCAGTCCTTTATCTAGATATTAAATAAACTGGGAGAAGACTGAAATTAAGCCATGGTTTACATGCATAAAATTAGGTCACAACTAAAAGTATACCCAGTGCACTTAGGACCATACTTTTAGAGTAAGCATGCTCAGGGGAAGCCTGATCAAAGCATAGCAAAGTCACAATTTAAACATGTAATTATGGACACACTTTATTCCCAGCAACTATGGAAATGTCCGCAAAATTGAAGTGAGAACCACAAACCAAGGGACAACAAAATCCTTCCTCAGACCCATCTCCAAGGCAGTTCTCTTTGTACCTTATAGCATACACTTCCCAGCCCCTCCTTCCACACTGGCCTGGCTCTCCACTGTTTTGAAGATTCCCATATATTGGGAATTCTTTTGGACTCTCATTTGCATTTAAATCTCAAGTTAGCTCTCTGGTCAATCTGCTTTTTCCCATAGCATGAATGCTTGTCTGTCTACTTTGCCTTCCCCTCTGCTCTTTTTTTCTCTCTCTTATCTTGTTGTAAACCACCTTGATGGTAAATAAATAAATAGCTTGATGGTGCAGACCCGGCTATCTTGATTTTTTTTTTTTTTTTACAACATGATGTGCTAAATCAAGTGGCCTCTCAAGTATATAGTCAAGCTTCTACCACCCAACTTCTACCACCCAATTTCGCCATACACACAAGACATAGAGAAAACAAAAAAGGAGGAGGGGTGCTCATAGTCTCCAAATCGGACCTTAACTTCCACATAACAGATTCCTCTAGCTCAAGCAATCTAGACATACTCTCCATTACAAACCAGCAAATCTCCCTCAACCTCTTATACAGGACACCGTCCACGTCTCCAGATGACCTCCCAACCATTATTGACCTTACTGCCAGCACCCTCAATCCCAATAAACCAAATTGGATAATGGGTGACTTCAATCTCCCATCGTTATCCCAAAACCACGCAATTGCCTTCCTTGGTGCTATGGAAGACCTGGGACTCAAGCAAATTATCAATAAACCCACTCATATAAAGGGAAACATTCTGGATTTGGTATTTGCTCCTCAGACAGTCATTGAACAAAACCACAACTTACCAATATCAATCGTTGATGTACCCTGGTCAGACCACAAACTGATCATTTTCCAGATCCCCATCATCAATGAGAAGCTGCACAGAAGCCAAAACATGCACAACACATCACGGACGCCCACAAGAAGATTTAGACCATTTAACAGAGAACACATCTTGGCTGAGACCCAATCACTCCTCAACAAAACCATACCAGACCTCGACGAACTAATCACCTCCTGGAACTCCAATCTGCATGCCATATCACAACCTCCAATGTCCAATAACACAAAGAGGAGAAAAAGAAGCACCGCCCCATGGTTCTCTCCTGAATTGCGAGCCTCTCTGACTCAACTCCGCAGACTGGAACGCCGCTGGCGCAGATCACTTTCCACTGAAGATCAGACCGCCTACCGTACTCACCTCTCCACACACCGTGAAGCAATCACAACCACAATGAAACAATATCACACAGACACCCTAAAGAGATCACTGAATAAACCACGTGACCTCTTCAACCTGGTCAAATCCCTCTCAAAGGAACCTTCTCCCGAACAACACAGTGAGATTCATCCACAGAAATTCGCTGACTACATGCAATCCAAGATAGTGCAAACTAACAAGGTGTCAACAGTCCCGTTCCAAGAACCAACGAATGCAACCCCACTAAATAACTTCTCTACACCATCCACTAAATGCATCGAGGACACCATAGCATCTCTCAATACCTCCACTGCACAAACGGACCCATGCCCAGCTTTTTGGATTAAGGAGCTACGTTGTGCGTTCAGCCCCTTCATTGCAAATCTAATGAACCTCTCATTCACAACAGGGTACTTCCCTGCAGCACTCAAGCAGACTTCCATCAGGCCACTTTTGAAAAAACCCAAGCTAGACCCGCAAAAGGTCGAATCTTATAGGCCTATAGCTAGCATTCCCCTCTTAGCCAAGATAATTGAGAAGGAGGCACAACGGCAAATCCAAGATCATATAGACACCACAGCTCCCCTAGATCACTGCCAACATGGGTTCAGAGAATATCATGGGGTCGAGACCCTTCTCACGAACCTATTCAACGACATTATCACAGGCATTAACAACATCCGACAAGGATTTGTACTCGTCTTCTTAGACATCGCTGCGGCGTTCGACTCGGTAAGCCACGAAATTCTCCTCGGACGACTGAAAGAGAAAGGTATCTGCAACAGTGCATTAGAATGGTGTAACTCTTATCTGGATGGTAGATGGCAATATGTGAAGTCCGGTACAGAAGAGTCAAAACGCTTCCATCAAAAGCAAGGTGTGCCTCAAGGTTCCTCATTGTCTTCCCTACTATTTAACATATACATGCAGCCCATCTGCGACATCATAAGATCTTTCAAAGTCAACTGCTTGATATACGCAGATGACATTCTCTTATATATGCCTTTCTCTACAACTCAATTAGACCTGGCACCGTTGGTAGACTGCCTCAATTCGGTCTCAGAGTGGCTCCAATCACAAAACCTTCGCATTCAACATAAAAAAACAGAGGTGCTCTTCATCTCCAAAGACCCCAACTTCACCCCTCCAGCCCACGTCAGTATCAAGGAAGCTGACCTACAAGCTAAAGAAACAATAAGATACCTTGGAGTTACATTGGACCAACGTCTGGATATGAAACATCACATAAATAACATAGTCAAAGCTGTATACTTCAAAATACGCTCGCTTAGGCATATGCGCTCCATGTTGGACCCAGATGACTTCCGAACCATATACCAAGCACTAATCCTGCCACACTTCGACTTTGCAAATGCCATATTACAAGGTCTCCCTCAATCCACTCTTAGCCCATTACAGATGGCCATGAATGCCGCAGCAAGAGTCCTCTACGGAGCCTCCAGAAGCGATCACGTAACTCCCATTCTTAAACAGCTTCACTGGCTCCCCATCCATGGGAGGATCATCTTTAAAACCCTAGTCCTATCATTCAAGGCAATCAAGGGTATCTCATCCTCCTCACTCACAGATCTGATTCACACTGTACCCCCCAACAGATCCAGAAGAACAACAGCCGTAAACCTACTGACAACCTCGAAGGCGTTGACAAAGTGCAACATGACAACCTCAAACAGAGCCTTCAGTTTCTATGTACCCAAATGCTGGAACGCTCTACTCTCCGACATAAGGGCCATTACTGACCTACTCCAGTTCAGGAAGGCACTCAAATACCACCTCTTCCTTCAATACTACCCTACCAGCAATTGAACCAGAGGAAGTGACCCACTCATGAACACACCATGCCGTTCTTGATATTATTAAGACTCTATTCTGTTCTATGTAATTATCTCTTGTATATAGTTTACCCCGGTTCTCCAAGTTTGTACTCCTGTTCGATGTAAACCAAACAGCTTGTTGTTATGGTCTTTATGTTATAATGTGAACCGCGCTGATGCCGAATAGTGCGGTATATAAGAACTTGTAATAAATAAAATAAAAATAAATAAATAAAGTAGTCAGAACAGATATGGCACCATGAAACTAACATACATCTATCTAATGCTCAATGGGCATCCTCCAGAGCTAAAATGAACAGGTCCCTTGCCTTTGCTGTGACCCTACGACCCTTAAACTTTTTTTGAGTCAAAAGTGAAATTGACATTCCTAAAATAACAGACCGTAAACTTGGAGGAATCTAATAAATGTTGGTCCTATTAGGTGGATATAGGTATTTTTCAACATATATGCTTTTCTTGTCCTACCTTAAACACCGATTGGCAGCAAATGTGGATAGAATTTCTAAAATATAGGATATAAATGGTAACCTTTCATTTAAGTTAATATTTTTTTAGAACATAATGTATCTGCATATTAATTTGGCAAACACTGAAAGAGTCATTTGATATTTTGATTGCACTCGTGTTGAAAACTGTCCTTGCAAACTGGGATCATAATATATTAGTTTCCAATTTTGGTGAAATATGGAAGGACGTGGGCAGGGTCCCGGCGGCTGCATGTAACTGGGTGTGGGGACCCTGCATGCATCCGTGTGCGGGGGCGGCAGTATGGTGGAGGCAAGAAGCATCATTTAAAATCATTGGCTCCGCCGCTGGGACAAGCGTGGGGGAGCCAATGAATTGCGAGAGTGCAGAGGAAGAGGTGGTAGGAGTCAGGCGACCCTAACGGTTCGCCTGCTGCCATGCTGCTGGGGCTTCGTGTGGCTCGCTGCCCTTCCCCCCCACCCTTTAATGGGGATGGTTGGGGGGTGAAGGGGTGTTGCAGTGTTGTGGGGGGCGGGATCCTGGAAGTTTCCGGGGTCCGGAGCCTTAGGCTATACTTGGGCGAGGTGCCCCCGACCTGGACAACCCTTGACTGACTTTTGCTAATCACATGGCGAGGTCGGGGAAGTAGGACGTATGCCACTGGCATGACCGCGGCAGAAGCGGAGGCGAGGTCACCTTGGGTGTCCTACATGGAGCGATGGGGGGAGGAGCGGTGGGTTCACCCCTAAACAAAGATATGGGGAGGGGTGAAGACATGGGGAGGGGTGCACCTACTCCTGGTGGGTGCACCCCTAAACAAAGACATGGGAAGGCATGCACCTACTCCCTAAAAACATGGGAAGGGGTGCACCTACTCCTGCCATCTTGCTGGGCAGATTAGATGGACCACACTGGTCTTTATCTGTCGTCATTTACTATGTTACTATATATATGTTACCTTGCTAATTGCATGGCTGGTGAGCCATTGCTCCGCTGTTTTGGATGGTTAAGAGGATTATTCTGGTTTGTAATGTTCATTATGTTATAAAGGTAATAAAGCTGCAACCAGTTGTTTTCCAAGAACGGTTTGTGTGTGAAGTTTGTGCCAAAGGGAGAGGAGGAATGGGGGGGGGGGGGGGTGTTAATGGGTTGGAAGAGATGGAGCACCGGGTCCGACCTACCATGGTTACTGGTATACCTCACAGAAAAATATGAGGTTAGAGTAGCAGAGAAAGTCAAGACTCTAGACAGATATGCAACAGATATGGAACCCAGTATGTCTTTATCAATACTGATGAAGCATGAGGTCACATTCGTTTTTTCTTGGTGATTGTGGTCTTTTTTTACATTTAATTCTGAAAATATCATAGAGATGTATGGTATTTGTATGATTACACAGGTACACTACCAAAAAACTGCCTCCAGTTTTGCAACTGATTCCTATAGATTTTGGGGTGCTGAATCCAGGAAAAATAGCCAAAATGTTCCATCACGTCACGTTTTCTTGCAAAATTAGATTCCTTACCCATATAAGGAATGTTCACATAATTTCTTTTTAGCCGACTGCAGTTTATTTTCTTTGGCCCAAAATAGAGGTTGTAATGGTTAACTAACTAGAAACACTCCCTCATGATATTTTAGAGTGTTTTGTATTCATTTTATACATTAACAGGACAATTGGGAGGCGGGGGCTAAATCCAGTACTTGCGCTGGCGCATGTTCTTTCCTGTTCGCCTCGCCTCGTTCGCTCGCTCAAACACGGTGGTTGCGACATGAACGTTCCTGTCAAATTTCAGTTTCTTGCAAGTTCATTATTACCTTTTGTTTGCTCAGTCGTAATCCAGCTTTATTCCGAAGTGGTTCACTACAGTTGTAGTTTGCAGTGCTGTGTATTTGTGATGGCTCACAGAGCCAGAGGTTGCGTCAACTCTCCGGACAGTTTTTGTTTTATTTGTGGGGAATATACCGTGAAAAAGCGGCAGAGGAACATTTCTGCATTTATTAAAAAAGTATATTTCGCCTATTTCGGTTTGAAGTTAGGCGATCAAGACAAACCGTGGGCTCCTCACAAAGTGTGCAAGACATGTGAGGAAGATCTACGCTTATGGATGAAAGGTAAAAAACAAGCATTTCGTTTCGGAATACCTATGATGTGGCGTGAACAAAGAGACCACAGCAGTGACTGCTATTTTTGCTCTTGCATTGTGAAGGGATACAACTTAAAAAATAAGAACGTAATAAGTTACCCCAACCTTCCCTCAGCAATTAGGCCTATGCCTCATAGCAACGAAGTACCTGTGCCTGAACCACCAAAATCTTTGGATTATATTTGTGTGGACGGTTCTGATCATGATGAGACTCATCAGATGGCTTTTCCCGTTGAGTCCAGTACTTCCGAGTTTGAAACTGAACCAGATCCGAAACCTGAACTTTTCTCTCAAGCTGAATTGAATGATTTAGTCCGGGATTTAGTACTCCCAAAAGATGCTGTCCAACTACTAGGTTCTCGGCTTAAACAGAAAAATCTATTGTCACCAGGAACAACTTTTTATTGGTACCGCAACCGCGAGACACAATTTTTGAAGTATTTCAGCAAAGAGGAAGATTTGGTATTTTGCAACGATATATACGGAGTGCTGGAAAAGTTTAAACTCAAGTATGATCCTGCTGAATGGCGGCTGTTCATTGATTCGTCAAAAGACAGCACAAAAGGTGTTCTTCTTCATAATGGCAACACATTCGCTTCAGTTCCTATTGCTCACTCTGTTATTCTCCAAGAAAAATACGAGAATTTGGCCCTGATTCTTCAGAAGATTCGTTATGATGAGCATAAGTGGATGATTTGTGGAGACTTTAAAATTCTATCCATGCTATTAGGGCAGCAATCCGGTTTCACCAAATATCCCTGCTTCCTTTGCTTGTGGGATAGCCGGGCCCGCGACCTACACTGGGGGAAAAAAGACTGGCCAATTCGGGAGTATTTGAGACCTGGTGAGAAAAATGTTCTTCATGAGAGCTTGGTACCTCGTGATAAAATTCTATTACCACCTCTCCACATTAAGTTGGGTCTCATTAAGCAATTCATCAAGTCCCTTCCAAAAGATGGTGAGTGCTTTCGGTACCTTTGCTCAAAGTTCCCCCGACTTTCTGAAGCAAAGCTAAAGGAAGGAGTGTTTGTTGGCCCTGATATAAGGAAACTCATTTCAGATGGAGCATTCGCTGAAACGATGTCTGAGAAGGAAAAAGAAGCCTGGGATTCCTTCAAGGATGATGTTCTCAAATTCTTGGGGAACAGGCGGGATGAGAACTATAAGGATATTGTTGCCAGGATGCTCAATGCCTTCAAAGAACAAGGCTGTAACATGAGCCTGAAAGTCCATTTCTTGCACTCCCATGTGAACTACTTTCCCGAAAATTTGGGGGCGTACAGTGAAGAACAAGGTGAAAGGTTTCACCAGGACATCAAGGACGCAGAGAGAAGGTACCAAGGAAGATGGAACACCACTATGATGGCTGATTTCTGCTGGTTGCTGCTGCGGGAAACCCCAGATGAAAAATACGCCAAGCAGCGCACCAAGAGAAGCATTCGGGGGAAGAAGAAACGGGCCCACCAGGAGATTGATTGACCCAAGAATGACTTTAAAATCTAAACTGTGTTGACAAATATCGTGTTTTTACTAAACTTTGAAATAAAAATTTGCTAGTTATTACCACAGTGTCGGATCTCATTTATTAGAATTTTATTTTCACACCATCGGGTGTTTGTCTTCATGTATTGCAATGGTGCGGTTTGCGTTTTCTATTCTTACATACATACCTGTACAACATTTTTTGCACATTTCTTTGCTTTGCTTTGTGTCTAACCTCGCTCTTATATGCTCAATGTTTGTGCACATGTATGTAGCTGTTTTAAGTGCAGACAATTTTTCTACCATCACAGTGTGTTTTGTTGACATTACTCTATTCTTATGTGCTGCCTTGTTACAATTTTCTTTATTCTTATTTGAATAACTACTAAACAATTAGTATAAAGAATTCATCCAAGAAACTTTTATCTCGATCGCACTCAATCTGAAACGTTCACCTCAAACTGCTAATCCAATGTAGCAAAAAATCTGTACGTGATGGAGCAAATTGGTTACCAGATTTGGATTCAGCGCACCAAAAAACGTAAAAATCAATCAAAACATTAGAGGCAGTTTAAAAAAAAATGTTTTTAGTGTACCTGTGTTATTATTACTTATTGCAATGCAATTTCGCTGTAAGAAAACTCCTACAATCTGAAGCAGAAATACCTGAGGGAAGAAGAGTGTTCTTAAATCAGACTTGAACTTCTACAAGGAGGTCTCAGTTCTCAATTCAAGTGGGACGAGGTCCACAAGGCAAAAGGCAAATAAGCAAAGAAAGTGTGACAGGTAATTTTCAAGTGAATTTTAGAGGGAGGTGGGACTACTAATAAAAAAGCTTTTCTGTGAACAAAATCAATGTGGAGGAAGATAAGGACCAACAAGTCAATTGTTTTTGGGTACACTGGAATGGTAGATCTGGTGAGCTAATATAAGGATCTAAAATTTGATTTCATAGGGCATCAGTAGCCAGTACAGAGTAGTTACTCACCTGTAACAGGTGTTCTCCAGGAGCAGCAGGAATCAGTCCTCACATATGGGTGACGTCGGCGCCGACGGAGCCCTCGTGCGGAGCATTTCCCCAGCTTTCAAAGAAAGCCTTTGGGAATTGCAGCGCGCATGCGCGGTCCCCTTCCCGCCCAAGGGTGCCATCTTGCTCAGTCGGATGGCATAGCTAAAAGACAGCAAAAAATTAGCAAAAAACAAATCATATGACTGCAACTCCAAGGGGAGGAGGGAGGGTCGTGAGGACTGATTCCTGCTGCTCCTGGAGAACACCTGTTACAGGTGAGTAACTACTCTTTCTCCAGGACCAAGCAGGAAGTCAGTACTCACATATGGGACTCCCCAGCTTAAGGCTACCGGAGACCCCAAGCGGAAAAAAGAGCTCCCTCTAGCTCGTCAGCACAGAAGGAAGGAATCTTCTCTGAGAACGCCCCCGACCGGTAGCCCAACACCAGGGCCGGAGGGAGGAGTTGCCTAAACCCCAAAGAGATTATGGAGTACTGCCTGTCCGAAAGCACTGTCCCTGCGGGACTCCCTCTCAAGGCAGTAATGGGCTGCAAAAGTCTGGCTTGAAGACCAAGTAGCTGCCCGGCAGATGTCTGCCAACGGAACAGAGCGGAGATGAGCCACTGACGCAGCCTTCGCCCTGACACGATGAGCCGTGACTCGACTCTCCAACGAGAGGCCGGCTGCCCCATAAGCCCAGGCGATACAGTCAGCGACCCATATGGACAACGTACGCTTGGAGACAGGGAGCCCCAACTTATTGGGGTGAAAAGAAATGAAAAGCTGAACAGCCTTCCGATGCTCCCGCGTACGGTCAAGGTAGAAGGATAACGCCCTCCTACAGTCCAGGCAATGTTCCCTCTAATTTTCTGCAGGCTGTGTGCGCATAAAATATCAGCTGTGTGCGGCTTTTGAAGGAAGGTTAAATTTTTGTGCGCCATATAACGACACTTGGAGTTATATACTTTAAAATTTGACTACACGTCAGAATACAGTATGTACACCACATTGATTTTAATCAAATTAAATGAAAATAGACGATTACTAAATGAAGCGGGAAATTTCTAGTAATTACAATCATAACTTTTAAATTTTAAGATGTCTGTGCTGTTTTCTATCAGAATCAGAGCCGTAATTTTTGTGCCCTCTGTTGTAAAGTATATGCGCTCGCTTGGCGAGGTGTGTGCGCGCGCACACGTGCACAGCTTAGAGGGAACAGTGAGTCCAGGGTATGCAAGACCATCTCAGCCCGGTTGGCATGAGGCCTGGGAAAGAAGGTCGGAAGAACCACCTCCTGATTGAGGTGAAAAGGTGAGACAACTTTAGGAAGAAACTTAGGGTGAGTCCGTAGGACTACCCTATTCCGGTAGAACCTAGTGTAAAGAGGATCAGACACTAGTGCCTGCAGTTCACTCACTTGCCTAGCAGAGGTGAGAGCTACCAGAAATAAAGTTTTCCAGGAGAGAAAACGGAGAGGGCAGGTAGCCATAGGTTCAAAAGGCGGACAAGTAAGCCGCTGTAAGACCACATTTAGATCCCACTCAGGGGCCGGTGGACGCAAAGGAGGCTTAAGCAGAAGGCGGCCTCTGAGAAAACGAGCCACTAAAGGGTGGTTGGAAAGAGGCCTGCCGTCCACCGGCGAGTGGTGTGCTGAGAGAGCACTAAGGTGAACTCGGACAGAGTTAGACTTAAGGCCCAGATTGGAGAGGTAGAGCAAATATTGCAACACTACCGCTACCAAGCACGAGAAGGGATTCTCACTGTGCTGAGCACACCATGCGGAGAATCTACGCCACTTAAGAGCATAGGATTTCCTGGTGGATTGACGCCGAGAGGCCAAGACTACATCTTCCACCTCTCGAGGTAGTAGCAAGGGAGCTAGGACTATCCTTTCAGCAGCCAGGCCATCAGATGAAGGGACTGGAGGTTGGGGTGCAAGAGAGTCCCCTGATCCTGAGACAGGAGATCGTGTTGAAACCCCAGAGGAAGAGGTCTGTCCACCGCCAGCTGTAGCAGAAGCAGGAACCACGGTTGCCTCGGCCACCTGGGGGCTATGAGAATCAAGGAAGCCCCGTCCCTGAGGACTTTGAACAGCGTCCTGGACACTAGTGGTGTGGGAGGAAACGCATACAGTAGGCCTGTGGACCACGAGATCAGAAACGCATCCGCTGCTACTCTGAGAGGATGCGGTTGTCTGGAGCAAAATCTCGGGAGTTGCCGGTTCAGAGGACTGGCGAAAAGATCCATGGTGGGTAGCCCCCACTTGAGAAAGACTTGCTGAACCACCAATGGGTTCAATCTCCATTCGTGTGGTTGCAGGATCCTGCTCAGTCTGTCTGCCAGGTAATTTTCCTGACCTGGGAGGTAGACAGCCTTGAGAAGGATCCCGTGATTGACAACCAAAGAGCACAGCCGTTGAGCCTCCTGACAAAGAAGGAAGGAGCCTGTGCCTCCTTGTTTGTTCACATAGAGCATGGCAACATGATTGTCCGTCTGGACCAGTACAGACTGGTGAGACGTGAGGTGGGAGAAGGCTCTCAGAGCTAGGCGTATCGCCCGTAGCGCCAGGACGTTTATCTGTTGAGTAGCCTCCCAAGGGGTCCAGAGACCCTGAGTACATGTCCCTTGGCAATGTGCTCCCCAACCGAGAAGAGAGGCATTGGTTGTCAGCACCTGAGTATGCGGAGGGGATTGAAAAACCACTCCGAGCACCAGATTCGGAAGATGAAGCCACCATTGCAGAGAGGAGACCAGGAGGTCGGAGATCATCACTGTGTCCGCTAGGCCCCCTGTGGCTTGATGCCACTGAGTGCGAAGGCTCCACTGAGCAGGTCGCATGTGCAGGTGAGCATTGGGGGTGACATGGACCGTGGAAGCCATATGGCCGAGTAGTCTCGGGAATTGCCTGGCAGAGACCAGGGAATTGCTGCGAAACTGGCTGGCCAGATCCATTAGCCTGTGGGCCCTGTCCAGAAGCAGAAAAGCCTTTGCTTGAAAAGTGTCTAGTCTGGCCCCTATGAATTCTAAGTTCTGGGACGGGAGCAAAGTGGACTTTGCGAAGTTTATGACAAACCCCACGTGCTGAAGCAGAGCCACAGTGCGAAGAGTGGCATGGTTGGCCTCCTGGGAAGATTGGCCACTTATGAGCCAGTCGTCCAGGTACGGAAACACAAAAAGACCCTGAAGCCTCAGGTAGGCCGCCACCACTGCCAGGCACTTGGTAAACACCCTGGAAGCGGATGATAGGCCAAAGGGAAGTACTCTGTACTGATAATGGTTTCCTCCCACAACAAACCTGAGATATTGTCTGTGGTCTGGATGAATAAGGATGTGAGTATACGCATCCTTTAGATCTAAGGAGCATAGCCAGTCTCCCTGCTGGGGGTAGGGCAGCAGGATTCCAAGGGTAAGCATCTTGAACTTTTCCCTCTCCAGGAACTTGTTGATGTTTCGCAAGTCTAGGATGGGTCTGAGGCCTCCTGTTCTTTTCGGTACCAGAAAGTACCTTGAATAAAAGCCTTGACCTCTCAGGTGGTGGGGCACTGGTTCCACAGCCTGATCCTTTAGCAGACCTGTCAACTCCTGAAGGAGTAGGTCCCTGTGCAGAGGGAGTCTTGGAGGCTCCCCTGGAAACTAGGAGGGAGGTACCTGGTGAAAATGGAGAAGATAGCCCTTTTGGACTATATGAAGAACCCAGGTATCTGATGTGACGGCTGACCACCTGTGGGCAAAGTGGGCCAGCCGGCCTCCTGTGCTGAGAGAAGCCAGCTGAGGAGAAGAGGCTATGCTGTTTGAGTCAAAAACCCCCACCCTGCTGAGCAGGGGCCGGTGTTGGTGGCTTGAGGGTCTTCGGCCTACGGGGCCCTTGACCCTGCCCCTTGGCCTGCTGACCCTGTTGGGGAGCTGCAGAGGCCTGATAATGAGGGTACTGTTTGTAGGCAGATGACTTCCTCGGGTAAAAGGTCTTTTTTCCCGAGCCCTTCTTTTTCTGAGAAGGGGCAGAGGTTTTCCTGGAAAGCCTAGTCCTGGTCAGAGTCTCGGTCTCGAGTTCCGCAGCCTTTTCAGCCATGGGATTGCCAAAGAGGTTTTCACCTCGGCAGGGGACATCGACCAACTTGTCCTGGACCCATGGCTCGAGGTCGGATGACTGTAGCCAAGCCTGTCGGCGGGCACCGATGCCGGCCCCGGCTACTTGGGCTGCTCGAGAGATAAACTTTGAGCACTCTCGAATACCGGTGGACAAGGCCTGGAACCTCTGCAAAGGTTCCTCGGAGAGACCAGCAGAGAACCCGGCAATCTCCTTTGCCAGGTCTCAGAGGTACATGCCCATGTAGAGCTGGTAAGTCTGGACACGGCAAGCAAGCATAGAGCCCTGGAAGCACTTCTTACCGAGGGCATCCAGGTTCCGGGCCTCCCGGCCGGGAGGCACCGAGGAGTGCATCTTCTGACTTTTCAGTCGATGCATGGCCGATTCCACAACCATGGAGTGGTGCGGTAATTGTGCCTTTTGGAACCCGGGGCTCTTGCGGACTCGATAAATGGAATCGACCCGCTTGCTTAACACTGGCATCGAAGCTGGGGTCTCCCACATGCGGAAGAGCAGCCGCTCCAGCATCGGGAGAACCGGAACAGTAAAGGCCTCCTTCGGGGGAGAGTCATACTGGAGGGCCTCGAGCTCCTCGGCTCGAGGCTCCTCCTCGGGATCCGCGGGGAAGGCCAAGGCCTTGGCCATATCCCGCACGAAGTCCGAGAACCGGGTATCCTCTGGTGGGGACCGTCTCCGAGGTTCGGACTCGGGTGAGTCCGAGGGGACACACCGAGTCCGATGGGTGTCGGGTGACTCTTCGTCCTCCGTCTCCCAGCCCGACTCCTCGGAGGAGGAATCGAGCGGCTCCGGTCGGGCGGGCACCGATGCTCTCCGCCCCGACGCCGAGGGAATCAGCGTCGACGACCTCGGCCCCAAACGGGAGGTCAAGGGAGACTGCGGCCGAGGATGGACTCGAGCCCGCATGGACTCGAGGATCGGCTCGGCCTCCGGGGTCGACTTGGACGTCGAGGTCCCAGTGGTCGGGGCAGATGCACCGGTGAGACCGGCGATCAATGCCCGCTGCTGTTCCATGAAGGCAGCGAAGCTGCTCTCCAAGGCCGTCAACCTGAGTCCGAGCTCAGGAGACCCAGCAGCCCCTGACTCGGGCCACGACGGCGTCGGGCCCGACGTCGGCTCCCTCAGAGGAGAGTCAATGAGGACAACAGCACTTACGTGTCCAGGAGACTCCATCTCGACACGAGGATGCTTTGCAGGCCTCTCCAACTCTGAAGACCCGGGACGACTATCGGGGCTATGCAACCTGGCTCTCGAGGAACCAGAAGCATCCACCGACGCCGCCCTCGCGGGTTTCTTCTTCCTGCGATGTTCCCGCGAAGGAGACCCCTGCTCAGAGGAACCCCGATGCTGCTCGGGGCCGGAGTCCTGAGACGTCGAGGCCTCTGATGAGGTCCGGGCCCGGCCGGACGCGGAGTCAGAAAAGATTCTATCCCTCTGGTGCTGCCAACTCCTCAATGCCTTCGAGGACATTTTGCCACACGGACCACAGATCATCGGGTCATGATCGGGTCCGAGGCAACGGAGGCAGCAGTCATGTGTGTCAGTAAGAGACATAAGTTTCTTACACCGATCACATTTCTTAAACCCGCTGGCAGCCATCGGGGGAAAAAGGGCCCCTGCTAGGTCAAAAGACCGGTCTGCCAGGGAAAAAAGAAAAAAGGCGCGAATGCCAGTCACAAAGGACAAAAACCGAAAAAGAGAGAAAAGGACTCGATACCGGCGTATCGGTCCGAGCGGGAAAAGGATCCGGCGTCGAACCGGAGAAAAAAGAGAAAATCAACTTTTTCCTCGGGGAACAACGAACTACGTCCGTCGGGCTCCGCGGAAAAAATAAAACTGAGCAAGATGGCACCCTTGGGCAGGAAGGGGACCGCGCATGCGTGCTGCAATTCCCAAAGGCTTTCTTTGAAAGCTGGGGAAATGCTCCGCACGAGGGCTCCGTCGGCGCCGACGTCACCCATATGTGAGGACTGACTTCCTGCTTGGTCCTGGAGAATGATCAGTTAACATGGGAATGCTACAATCACATTTACAGCAGTGATAAAGAAGCTTGATAGCCATAATTCTGTGTATCAAATCTCAATGACTGCCACTAAATTTGTGTCAACTTCTTTCCTGATGGCCTCTAGATCCAGGACTTGATTTCCCATACTGTGGGCAATACTACACATCATTGTCAGATGTTTCTGTTTTTCCTCATTTCTAAACAAGAGTTTAAAGTTTTACTTACTGCCGGCTTTATCCACACCCCCATGATAGAAATTTAAAGCCCTCCTCAGAAGGTTAGCTAATTTGTTCTAGAAGGCAGTTCACCCATTCTTCATTAAGTGGAACCCCTCTATGCTTAGCAGCTCTTGCCAAATCATCCGAATAGACCAAGAAGCTGAAACACTCTTGATGACACAATCTATGCAACCATGTATTTGCCTCCAAAATGCAAGCCTCTCGGTGTATTTATCTGCTTCGCCCTTTCTCAGAGCCATGAAGTCACTTTTGATACATTTGATGGCATACACGATATACAGCACAGTATGCTGGGTTAAAAGGTGAAGGGCACTCTCTTAGTAACATGCTAACATAGGAACATATGATATGCCATTCTGGGTCAGAACAAGGTCCATCAAGCCTAGTATCCTGTTTCCAACAGTGGCCAATCTAGGTTACAAGTACCTAGCAGTTTTCCCAAACGACACACAGGTTCCACAATGCTTGTATTGGGGCAAGCAGTGGATTTCCTGGGTCCCCTTTAATAATGGTTTATAGACCTTTCCTCCAGGAACTTGTCCAAACCTTTTTTAAACCCGACTATACTAATAGCTTTTAATACATCCTCCAGTGCTTGATTGCACGTTGAGTGAAAAAATATTTTCTCTTATTAGTCTTAAACGGGTTACACTGTAGCTTCATTGCAAGTCCCCTAGTCTTCCTATATTTTGATGGCGTAAACAATCGATCTACGTTTACCTGTTCCACTCCATTCATTAATTTATAGACCTTTATCATATCTCCTCTCAGCCATCTCTTTTCCAGGTTGAAGAGCCCTAACCTTGTTAGCCTCTCCTCATAGGGATATCTTCCCATCTCTTTACCATTTTGGTGGTTCTTCTCTGTACCTTTTCTAATTCCACTATATCCTTGTTAAGATAAGTTGACCAGAATTGCACACAATATTCAAGGTGTGGTCGCACCATGGAATGATACAGAGGCATTATGATATCCTTTGTTTTATTCTCCATTTCTTTCCTTATGATTCCTAGCATTCTATTTGCTTTCTTGGCTGTCACTGTACACTGGGTAGAGGGTTTCAACGTATTATTCCACGATGACACCTAAATCTTTTTTCCTGAGTGGTGGCTCCTAATGTGAAACCTTGCATAGTGTAACCATAGTTTAGGTTGTTCTTTCCTAGGTGCATAACTTTGCACTTGTCCATATTAAATTTCATCTGCCATTTGAACGTCCAGTCTTCCAATTTATCAAGGTCCTCTTGCAATTTTTCACAATCCTCTTGGATTTTAACAACTTTGAATAATTTTGTGTCATCTGCAAATTTGATTTCCTCACTCATTATTCCTATTTCCAGGTCATTTACGAATATGTTAAAAAGCAGCAGGCCCAGCAGAGATCCCTGGGGTTCTCCACTATTCATCTTTCTCCATTGGGAATATTGACCATTTAGCCCTATCCTCTGCTATCTATCTTTTAACCAGTTCCTGATCCACAATAGTACACTGCCTCCTATCCCATGACTTTTTAACTTTGCCAAGAGTCTCACATGAGGGACCTTATCAAAGGCTTTCTGAAAATCAGATACACTATATCAATTGACTCACCTTTGTCTACCTGTTTATTCACACCTTCAAAAAACATTACAGATTAGTAAGACAAGACCTTCCCACTTTTTACACATCTATCATCTAATGGTCCAACTGATTCTCACACAGGTTTTTGCTACAAATGTACTTGAAAAAGTCTTTATTATGCGTTTTTGCTTCCTCAGTAAGCTTTTTTTTTCAAATTCTGCCTTTGCCTGCCTTATCAATGCCTTGCATCTAACTTGCCAGTGCTTATGTGGTTTCCAGTTTCCTCATTTGGCTCCTTTATCCATTTCCTGAAAGATACTTTTTTTTAGCAACAGCCTCTCTGATCTCACCTTTAAACCATGCTGGCAGTTTTTTGGCCTTCCTTTCGCTTTTCTTAAAGCATGGAATACAGCTGGTCTGGGCTTCCAAGATAGTATTTTTAAACAACACCCATGCTTGATGTAAATCTTTAACCTCTTCAACTGCTCTTTTTAGTTTTTTCTTAACTATTTTCCTCATTTTATCATAGTCTCCCTTTTGAAAGTTAAAAGGTAGTACTGTGGATTTCCCTGCTGTCCTTCCTCCATTTATTAAATCAAACGCGATCATGCTATTTTATTTATTTATTTTATTTATTTATTTAAACGGATTTGGTATACCGCTTTCTCATGAAATCAAAACGGTTGTCACAGCAAACAAATCAATGAAATAGGTGTTGTCAGTAGCATGCAGTGGGTGATTCGTCACAGTGTGCTGTGTGAGAAAGTGTGGTATGATCACTATTGCCAAGTGGCCCCAACATCCTTATCTCTTGCACCAGATCTTGTGTTCCACTAAGGACTAGGTCCAAAATGGCTTCAACTCTTTTAGGTTCATGAACCAGCTGCTCCAAGAAGCAGTCATTTATTTCATCTAGAAACTTTATCTCCTTAGCAGGTCCTGCAGTGACACTGACAGAGTTGATACCGGGGTAATTGAAATCACCCATTATTATTACTGTGCTGTAACTTTTGTTAGCTTCCCTGATTTCTTTGAGCATTTCATCAACCATTTGTTCAATCTGTCCAGGAAGTCGATAGTACACCCCCATTGCCATCGCCTTCCCCTTTTTATATGGAATTTCAATTCATAGAGATTCTACAGTGCACTTTGTTTCCTGCAAAACTTTAATCCTGTGTGACTCAATGCCCTCTCTAACATAGAGCACAACCCCTCCATCAATTTGATCTACTCTATCATTGTGATTTAGTTTGTACTCAGATATTACAGTGTTTCACTGGTTGTCCTCCTTCCACTATGTATCTGCGATATCAATCATATCTAACCTCTCATTTAGTGCTATATATTCTAACTCTCCCATCTCACTTTTTAGACTTCTAGCATTTGCATACAAGAATTTTAGAGACTATTTTTTATTCATATGAATCTGGTTATTGGTAGGCGGGGTAATTTGGAATTCTTAAGCTCTGTCTGCTCTGTATTTAAGGGCATTTGGGTTATTTTTGTCTTTATTGGAACCTCTCTGTCAATATGCCCTAACTCCAATCTTTTGCTAGTATCCTTCAAAGATACATCCTTCCGAACCATGTGCTTTTGGTCGACTGTCTGCTTTCCTCTATTATCTAGTCTAAAAGGTGCTCTATCTGCTTTTTAAAGGTTAATGCCAGCAGCCTGGTTCCATCCTGGCTATGGTGGAGCCCATCCCTCCTTCAGAAAAGCCTCTCCTTTCCCCAGGATATTCCCCAGTTCCTAACAAATCCAAAACGCTTTTCCTTGCACTACTGTCTCATCCATGCATTGAGACTCTGGAGCTCTACCTGCCTTTTGGGTCCTGAGCATGACAAGGGAAGTATTTCAGAGAATGCTACACTGGACGTTCAGGATTTCAACTTCCTACCTAAAAGTCTAAATTTGGCCTCCAGAACCTCCCTGCTACACTTTCCTATGTAACTGGTACCAAAATGTATCAAGACAGCAAACTACTCCCCAGCACTATCTAAGACCTTGTGTAGGTGGCACATGAGGTCCGCTACCTTTGTGCCAGGCAAGCATGTTAGCAGGCAATCCTCTCATCTATCAGCCACTCAGCTATCTAAATGCCTAATAATCTAATCACCTACTATAACGGCTGTCCTAACCCTTCCCTTGTGGGCAAATAGCCCTGGAGAAATATCCTCAGTGAAAGAGGATTTTGCATCACCTGGAGGACAGGTCCTAGTTACAGGGATTACTTCCTGCCACACCAGGGTGATGCTCTCCTGTCACATGACCTCTCTCCTCCGTGGCAACAGGGATGCTGCCAGACTGGAGGTGGGACTTCAGTACTATGTCCCTGTAGGTCTGTTCTATGTACCTTTTTGTCTTCCTTTTGTCCTCCAAGTCTACTACTCTAGCCTCTAGAGATCGGAGTCGTTCCCTGAGAGCAAAGAGCTCTTTGCACCTAGTGCACAAGTAAGATGCCTCACCAACTGGGAGAAAATCATACATGTGACACTCAATGCAAAAGACTGGAAAGCCCCCATTTCGCTGCTGGACTGTCTGCATCTTAGTTTTAAGGTTGTGTTTAGGTATTTAAGTTGTTTACTTACCTAGGTTTGTTGGAGATATTTATACTAATAAAACCATACCTATTACGTTTAATGGACTTTGTTCACCTCAAGATTAATTCATCTCAGGTCCTTAATGTATGCCTGATGAGGATAAACAGCACACCTGAGAGTGAATATGGGCACCTCCTTCCCTTTAAGAGGTTTATGTGCCTTGATTTTCCCAGGGTAGATGGGAATCAGGGAGGGAGGGAAAGACGACTTATTAAAAGTTGGCTGCTACGCAGTGCCCTGTCCAGTGCTTCTAAGAGAAAGGCTTACCAGTTTACTGGGCGATTCACACAGCCCTTAGTTTTGATAGAAGGGGCCTTTTAAATTGCTCCTTTGATCTGTTACTTGCCTTTATCACCTATTTAAGACAACTTCACAGATCCTTTGCCTCCTAACTGGAAGGCCTCTTTGTAAAGGTTGCTAGAAACAAGTATAGTTTTTCTTTCTATTCCGAGACTATTCTACTTGTATACTAAGCTATACTCTGATTTGATTGAAATAAAAAAGCTCTCTAGAAACAAAATTTATTTCAGTAACTATTTACTCTATTTTACTTTCTAAGTTAAGCTATGCTCTGATTTGATTTAAATGAAAAGCTCGCTAGAAACAAATCTATTCCAAAGTCTGTTTACTTTTATTTTATATTCTATGCTAAATTATACTCTGCTTTGACTTAAATACACAGTTCTCTAGTGGCAGTAAGACCTGAATGACTCAGCAAAAACACTGAATTCTAAAATACGTACATAGATTTATCAGCTTTAACCCCAAGAAGTCCCTTTTCCCCAAGATTTAGAGTTTATTCCAGAAGATTATATTCACAAGTGAGGCAGCCATGAGGTTTAGCTGTGGGAAACTATTCCCCCAACCCATGAGGTTCTTACATAGTGATCAGCTTGCTAAGAGAAGACAAAGATTTCAGTAGGCACCCTTCCCCCACCTCCAGGCCTGAGCACAATACCCCCTTGCCCAGAAATCAGCAGACCAGAGCATACCGGTTTGGACAGGTCACCCAGGCACCTTCCCCCAGGGGCTGCTGATTGGTGGACAGGAAATACCTGAGACGAATGAGATTGTAGAATGAGTTCAAAAATGTACTGTATATAAGACAATGTAGGACGTCCTTCGGGGCTCAGATTTTTGTGGAGGGTGCCGGCTCTCTGTCTGGGCCTGTGTGCACATTAAAAGATCCTGTTTGCATTCCAGCCTGTCTGTGTGTTTCCTTCTGTGGGTGAGAGAGAGAATGAGAGAATTTTCATCTGCTTGGCTGCAACATTTGGTGACCCAGATGGGACCCTATTAAATTAAACAAAAAGCATCTCTCATCACACCCACGGTGGGAAGACTTCTGCTCTTGCAGCATCGGGCCTCCACCAGTCAGGGACCGGCCCCTCCAGGTGATTAACGGTCCTTGGCGCCACCGGGCCCCTTTTGTGCTCCGGAAGGACACCTTGACTTGTGTGATCGGTCGGTCCCTGCGGCTGACCCCCCCCCCCCCGATTGAAAACCGGCTGGATAGACTGGCATCCAAACTTTCTCTGATCAGAGGTCTGGTGAGTACTCTTACATTACTGCTTTGGGATATTCTGTAATTCGGTAAATCTGTAATCTGTAGCGGCTTGATCACCCACACAAGCAGTCCGAGTAAGGGCCCCAGAGGCCCTGAAACCACTGCTCGTCCAGTCTGTGGGGGAAAAGGGGGGTAACTCTGTAATCTGTAGCAGCTTGATCACCCGCACGAGCAGTCCGAGTAAGGGCCCCAGAGGCCCTGAAACCACTGCTCGTCCAGTCTGTGGGGAAAAGGGGGGGGGGGCGCTTGTGACCGCCAAAAATGGTCGCAGTAACCTCGGGTACCTTAAAGCATTTTAAAGCGCTGCCAAAACTTCTTAAAATGACCAAAAATATTAGCACTTGACCCCCTTAAGTGTGCCTTTCAAGCTGTTTATTAATAATTGCGCTGATCGCAATTCTCCGATGATCGGGGTGATTTATTTAGAGCCTACACATGCTGTCTCTAATGAAGCATACTTGGGGGCTTCTTTTGTGTTTCCATGTGCTCCTAGTGTTGGGGGTTTCTTTTGTGTTGCCATGTACTCCTAGTGTTGGGGGTTTCTTTTGTGTTGCCATGTGCTCCTAGTGTTGGGGGCTTCTTTTTGTGTTGCCATGTGCTCCTAGTGTTGGGGGCTTCTTTTGTGTTGCCATGTGCTCCTAGTGTTGGGGGCTTCTTTTTGTGTTGCCATGTGCTCCTAGTGTTGGGGGCTTCTTTTTTGTTGCCATGTGCTCCTAGTGTTGGGGGTTTCTTTTGTGCTGCCATGTGCTCCTAGTGTTGGGGGTTTCTTTTGTGTTGCCATGTGCTCCTAGTGTTGGGGGCTTCTTTTGTGCTGCCGTGTGCTCCTAGTGTTGGGGGCTTCTTTGTGTTGCCATGTGCTCCTAGTGTTGGGGGCTTCTTTTGTGCTGCCATGTGCTCCTAGTGTTGGGGGCTTCTTTTGTGCTGCCATGTGCTCCTAGTGTTGGGGGCTTCTTTTGTGCTGCCATGTGCTCCTAGTGTTAGATCTCCTTAAGGTTAGAACGCATAGGATCCACATTTAAGAATTCCCTACACTGAGGTACTAAACAGAAGAAACAGCACCTAAAATGATCCTGGAGCTCCATCTAGTGGACATTAGAAAAATAGCTATATTTCTCATATTACTATTATCCTCATGGTAAAAGTTAAATCCTATGCTACAGCTAGAGAGAGTGTGTGTAATGTGTATTTGTAATGGCTGCTACTGAGGAAAGAGAGTGTATGAGTATTCGCTGCTGAGACTTCTCTGTTTTCTGTTTTCCCTCTTTCTTTTTCCCTTTGTGGTCCTGTGTGTTTTGTGCAACCAAACTCTGCCTGTTACCTGGATTATATTGTATATTGTATTCCCAGAAGTGAGATTAGAAAATTTACACTGTATATTGCATTCCCTGAAATGAGATTAGAAGATTTACACTGAATATTGCATTCCTTGAATTGAGATTAGAAGATTTATATTGTATATTGCATTCCTTGGAGTGAGATTAGAAGATTCACATTGTATATTGCATTTAGTCATTGAACTGGGATTAGAGCATGGGGTCGGGAAAATCAAAGGTGCAAACACCCCTGCAGTGCATGCTTCATAATTTTAAAAATCTGGGTTTGGGGAGGATTACGGGGTACCCCTCTCTGCCTCTCGATTGTCTGTTCTATGTGAGCGGGAGTGGCCAGCCTTAGTTAAGCTGTGGCCTCCCGAGGGGTCCACTGATCTGCCCACTGTGTTTTTAGTCCATCAAATTGTAGCGAAAGAGCACCCGGACCAGTTTCCCTATATTGATTCATGGCTGGCCATATGCCAGCACAGGCCAAAATGGCTCCAGCGCTGCCACGAGGATCAGTGTAGAATAATGGTGGTGGCCGTGGGTCGCCGAAAGGGGCAAATGCCCACCCCATCTACCGGAGGCGGGACTCTCCAGATATTCCTCCACACCCTCTCTCTCTGCTTCACCCCCTTTCCCCGTCCGCACCACTGCAGGATCCGCCCATAGTTGAAGGGTCAGGAGAACCTCCTCTTGGGGTGGGTGGAGCCAGAGTTAGGAAAGATTCTGCAGATTCCAGTCCCTCTTCACATAGGGATACACCCCCCCAGACCCCTCCAACATCCTCCACCCCTCCCACTCCTGGTACCACCTCCAGTGCCACCGTCTCGTCCCCTAAGAGCACTTTGGCTGAGCTTGGACCGTCCACCCCGCTGGCCCACCGCCTGCAGTCGCATGATCTCCAAATGCCACTGTGACAAGTACAGGGACTCCCGTACCTTGATGCTGCTGGGCATGTGGCAGTGGGACCATTCAGTCTGATTTATGTCCCCTTCTCCACCACGGACCTGTTGAATTGGAAAACCCACTATGCCTCCTATACTGAAGAGCCTCAGGAACTGACAGATCTTATGACCAGTATTATGCAAACACACCAGCCTACCTGGTCAGACACTAGGCAACTGCTTCCTACTTTATTCAGCCCAGAAGAACGAGCGTGCATTGTGCGGCCCACCCTCGCGTGGTTGGAGGCGCATCCTGCAGATGCTAGAGTTATAGATCCTCGGCAGCAGGCAGCGGTGGTTTTCCCGAATGAAGCACATTGGAAGCACGAGTGTCCAAATCATAACACAAGACGAGGGAGATACCCATCCCCAAGGGGCGCGAGAGCACCTGTACGTACTACACGGGAGCAGGACCAGTATGATGCTTTCCCGCCTCCACCGGGACCAGTCATTGAAGGCCTTGCAACTGTGGAACATTATGACTCAGATGACTACTAGGCCAGACCGGGCTCCAAGTTTCTGTTGGGTCCCCAGGAGCCTATGGTCAACATGAATTTAGGGGACCGGAAAATGCAATTCATGGTCGATACCGGAGCAACACACTCGGTGGTCACCCAGTAAGTGGCCCCGATCTCCTCCCAATCAGTAACTATTGTGGGAGCCACGGGGGAGAGGGCCCAGAGACTTTTTTCTGCAAAAACCGCACGTGCCAGTCGGGGGGACGGACCATCACTCACCAGTTCCTGTATATGCCTGAATGTCCTATACCCCTGCTGGGTCGGGATGTTCTGGCAAAACTCCAGGCCCAAATCTCATTCGGGCCTGAGGGCCAGGCTGAGCTAAAAATACCCAGCCTTGGTCCAGCGGTTTTGATACTGTCCGTCCCCCGAGAAGAAGAATGGCCGTTATATGAGGACAGACCCAAATCTGATGTGGCTGCCCTGGATACGTGGGATTCAGTGCCCCCTGGAGTATGGGCTGAAGGAACCCCCCCCCCCCCCCCAGAATGGCCATCAACATCCCTCCCGTATGCATTGAAATGAAGCTGGGAGCCTCCCCTTTGCATGTGCGACAATACCCGCTGCCGCGTTCAGCTGTGGAAGGAATTCTTCATCATCTGGTGCAGCTACTACAGCATGGTATCCTGCGGCCCTCTCAATCGGCATGGAACACTCCTTTGCTCCCGGTCCGAAAACCGGGAACCACCGACTACCGACCTGTTCAGGATCTCCGTCGTGTTAATGAGGCCGCTGTGACTCTGCATCCAGTAGTACCAAACCCTTATACACTGTTGGGCCTCATCCCGGCGACTGCTTCACACTTCTCAGTACTGGACCTAAAAGATGCTTCTTTTGTATACGCCTGGCTACTGCAAGCCAGCACCTGTTTGCCTTCGAGAAAGAGGATCCTGCTACTGGCAGAAAGTCCCAAGTTACCTGGACTCGCTTACCACAGGGATTCAAGAACTCCCCTACCATTTTCAGCTCAGCATTGGCCCAAGACCTTGCTAGTTTCCCCCCGGGAGAGCCCGGCAGACGAGTACTTCTCCAGTATGTTGATGACCTGCTAAATCGCTGCTGACTCTGAGGCTGAATGTATACTGGCAACCACAGAGCTTCTCCAACTCTTGTACGATGCGGGTTACCGAGCTTCAAGGAAAAAGGCTCAGTTATGCCAGTTGGAAGTGAAGTATCTGGGATTCCATCTGTCAAAAGGAAGCCAACGCTTGGGGAGCGAGAGGAAGGAAGCAGCGTGCCGGATCCCTGTGCCAACAACCCGCAAGCAAGTACGCGCTTTTTCTCGGGGCCGCTGGGTACTGTCGTATCTGGATTCCCAGCTTCGCAAAGATTGCGAAGTCCCTCTATGAATCCACAAAGGGCCCAGAGAAGAGCCCCCTTGAATGGGGTCGAGACCAACAGGAGGCCTTCGAACATTTGAAAAGGGCATTACTGTCATCACCAGCCCTAGGCCTTCCGGATGTTACCAAGCCTTTCACCCTCTATGTACACGAAGCAGCAGGAACAGCTTTGGGGGTCTTGACCCAACAACTGGGGTCTTGGCCGCGGCCAGTCGCCTACCTGTCTAAACTGCTGGATCCAGTGGCCAAGGGATGGCCACCTTGCCTGAGAGCAATAGCAGCAACAGCCTTGTTGGTGGAAGAGTCTGATAAACTATCCATGGGCCAAGACTTTTTAGTCACCGTCCCACATTCAGTCCAAACATTACTGGAGCATAAAAGAAGTCACTGGTTCACCAGCTCCCAGATGTTGAAATACCAGAGCATGTTATGGGGAAATCCCAGAGTGCAGATAACTACCAGCCAAGCCTTAAACCCTGCTACATTCCTGCCTGTTGGCCCGGGACCACCTGATCACGACTGCCTGGAAGTAATGGATACAATCTTCTCCAGTCGCCCTGATCTAACAGATGTGCTGTTAAGCAATCCGGATGAGACCTACTTCGTAGATGGAAGCAGTCTGGTGTTGGAGGGCCGCAGGTGTGCGGGGTACGCGGGGGTGATGATGGAAGTGATAGTCGAAGCTCAGCCTTAGCCCCCTGGAACTTTCGCACAGAAGGCGGAACTCATTGCCCCTACCCATGCCTTAATCCTTGGGACTAACCATGTGAATATATACACAGACTCCCGGTATGCTTTTGCCACTCTCCATGCCCACGGGGCCCTATACAAGGAAAGAGGGTTAGTTACTGCAGCTGGCCCTGAGATAAAGAACGGCCCCCAGGTATTGGCCCTGTTAGAAGAAGTCTGGCGTCCAAAAGCAGTAGCCGTTATGCACTGCAGAGGCCACCAGAAAGGGAACAGTGAGATAGCTAAGGGAAATAGATGGGCTGATGCAGAGGCTCGGCGGGTCGCAACCCCATCTTTGTCCCAGTCCTTCCCAGAGGACTCCCAGGATCTACAAGCCCCCCCTGTTTCCGGTCCCACTGAGCCAATGTGCCAAGAGATACACTACCCGAGAATTAGATCTCTTCTGTCAGGAGGAGGGTGGGGTGTTACACACGGATGGTTTGATAAGGTTACCTAGAACAGGGACAGCTCCAGTTAAAGTCATCCCAGACAGCCTTGCCCCAGCATTCCTATCATCCTTCCATCAGGCCACCCATATGGGCAAGACAGCAATGGAAACTACCCTCCATCCATACTTCTTCATTTCCTGCTTATCCTCATTGGCAGCTGCAACTGTTAGACAATGCACCAGAAGTTGTTCCAGCCTGGACCTCAGTCCCGATTCCAGATCAACCCCTGCATTTGAAGCTGAAGAGGGACCTTTCTGCCCAGTAAGGGGTTCTAACAGACTACCAACAAACTCTGGACCACCGAAGAAACTGATTTACGAGACACCTTTCCCAGAACCGGGATCAGAATGAGAAATGGTGCCTTAGCCTTACTCCTATCCCTGACATGGACCTGCTTTCAAACAAGTGCAGAGACTACTAACACAGCAGTATTACTTGCCCAAACTGCTCTGAACATGACAGACGTTTGTATACGTAACTCTCTACAAACCGGGGTGTTTCTGTCAATCTCTCTCATTGCTGTACCGTCTAGTTTATGTGAAATGCAGAACTTTACTATGCTTGCTAATCTGAACTGTAAACAACCTGTAATATATTTTTCTACATTTTTTTACCATATTGGGGTTACCCGACCAACTTCTACACATTTTAACCAGGTGCCTTTTGAATGTACAATACAAATAAAAAGAAATATATATTATGAGATACAAAGTCTTCAAGAAAACAATATACCACTCATCATAAAGATACACATCATGGAGAGAGGAAAAACACCGAAAAAATAAAAAAACTCCATGATGTGTATCTTTATGATGAGTGGTATATTGTTTTCTTGAAGACTTTGTATCTCATAATATATATTTCTTTTTATTTGTATTGTACATTCAAGAAAAGCTTAAATAAAAGTTTAAAAAAAAAAAAAAGAAAAAAAAAAAAAAACCAGGTGCCTTTTTCCTTACAGGTAGTTTACACCCTTGACACCCTGGTAGAACGCAAGACGGCTACCACTGTCATGGCCCTGACCCAATATACCCCTCTGCGGCTTGCCTCCAGTAATACTGCCCTCTACCGCCCCTAGCGGTTGAGGTCTCACTTAAAAAGGGGGGAGTGAGGCAGCCATGAGGTTTAGCTGTGGGTAACCCCCCAAGCTATGAGGTTCTTACATAGTGATCAGCTTGCTAAGAGAAGACAAAGATTTCAGTAGGCACCCTTCCCCCCCCCTCCAGGCCTGAGCACAATACCCCCTTGCCCAGAAATCAGCAGACCAGAGCATACCGGTTTGGACAGGTCACCCAGGCACCTTCCCCCAGGGGCTGCTGATTGGTGGACAGGAAATACCTGAGACGAATGAGATTGTAGAATGAGCTCGAAAATGTACTGTATATAAGACAATGTAGGACGTCCTTCGGGGCTCAGATTTTTGTGGAGGGTGCCGGCTCTCTGTCTGGGCCTGTGTGCACATTAAAAGATCCTGTTTGGGAGGTCTTTCATTTCCTGCTGTTTTTTTGGCTGAACGCTCCTGGATGGTTGCTGGTTGCAGCAGCTGCACTGATTGGTCGCTGGTCTGCTCCAAGGGCTTTAAAATCCACTGCCCTACCGCGGGACACTGAGGTCTTTCATTTCCTGCTGGTTTTTTTGGCTGAACGCTCCTGGATGGTTGCTGGTTGCAGCGGCTGCACTGATTGGTCGCTGGTCTGCTCCAAGGGCTTTAAAATCCACTGCCCTACCGCGGGACGCTGAGGTCTTTCATTTCCTGCTGTTTTTTTGGCTGAACGCTCCTGGATGGTTGCTGGTTGCAGCGGCTGCACTGATTGGTCGCTGGTCTGCTCCAAGGGCTTTAAAATCCACTGCCCTACCGCGGGACGCGGTCGCGGGCGTCCCTTTGGGGCGTGCCCGAAGGGGCATGACCAAAGGGGCAGGCCACGCCCCTTTGGCACCCCTTCAGTGCACGTCAGCATGAGAAGGTTCTCTTCCCTTGCTATGGGTAAGAGAAAGAAGAAATACCCGCCGGCTGCCCAAATGAAGGCAGTAAAGATCATAGGCCCGATGGATGCTCATGTGAAGGTGCAAGATTCATCTGTATCTGTGTCTGCTTTATCATCGACGGACGGCACGATGAACATATCAGCTGTGAGTACCTCTTCTTCTACTCCTTCTCCAAGCGAATCGGGTTTAACTCCCCCATCGATGAATTTAAATGTTTGCCTGGGCCGGTCTCTCAGGGTGGGATCCCCGTGCAGGCCGATCTTGGCCTAGCCTTACTGCCTTCGTCTTTTCTTCGTGTTGATTCTGTTCCGACTTTGCCTCCACCTATGCCTGCTGTATTAACTTTTCCTTCGGTATTGGAAGTTGGTTCTCCGCCTCTGGAGGTTTCCCTAAAGGACATATGGGTGATAGTTTCCCGCCTGGAATCAGCTCCGAGTACTTCTTTGCAGAAGATCTCCGACTTTTCCAAAGAGACTGTATCAAAATTATCGGATCATGAAGATCGGGTATTGTCTTTGGAAAGACGGATGGAGGTTCAAGACTCATTATCTTTATCACAAAAGATTTCTTTTGAAAAGTTTGTTGCAGACTCTATTTTGTTGCATCGACAGGATGAGTTTTTGGAGAACGTTATGAGATCTCATAATCTTCGGTTGTTAAATTTTCCAAAAACTCATTTCCTGTCTCCGTTAATATTATTACGTAAATACTTTAAGGAGATTTTGCAGTTTACTGATTTTGAAACGATTTTGATTTCTAAACTTTATTATGTCCCTCAGGGTAAGATAGATAGAGATGTGCAGGAAGGTGAGGCAGTCCCTCAGTTAGGGCAGCTTGCCTCATCTCCTTTGGACATCTCGGAATTTATTGAATCTGATGATGATGTCATATCTTCTAGGGCTACTCTTTTGGTAAAATTTGTTTCGGAATTAGACAAGGATAGAGTCTTGCGAGCGTATTTTTCAAAAAAGAATGAGAAATTTTGTGGATATGTAATTCAAATGTTTCCGGATGTTTCTAGGGACACCCAGAGGCGACGTAAATCTTTCCTTGAACTTCGCCCTCGGGCTTTGGCCCTTGGAGCGACGTTTTACCTACAATTTCCATGCAAATGTCATATTGTCCACCAAGGGAAGAGATATATATTTCTTGTGGTAGATGAGTTGGTGGCTTTTCTTGACAGTAAGGCTTAATCTATTTTCTTTTTAGTATTGTTAATGAATTCTTAATTCATCGATAAGATAAAAGGAGCTTTTATTTGTTGCAGGGACCATTCAGGGTCTTTTCTTTTAGTTATATTTGAAAGTACTTCCTTGATGTGGACTATTGCTTCTTGTAGTTTATTTTTTTTTCTTTGGTTTTTTTTCTGAGGCTGTATATTGGTACGGGGCTTTGAGATTGTACTCTTTTCTTATTGTAATATTGAAATACCTTATAAATAAATAATTTAAAAGATCCTGTTTGCATTCCAGCCTGTCTGTGTGTTTCCTTCTGTGGGTGAGAGAGAGAATGAGAGCATTTTCAGCTGCTTGGCTGCAACACAAGTGTAGATCTACTTCCAGTTGTAGCAGCCCCTTTTGGTAGTCCTACTACACTACATAAGGTAGAATATGCAGCTAGACAGATTTGGGTCTCTTCAGTTTCAGGCTTCTTATATTATGTAGCAGTGAATGCAACTTTCTAGCAAATACCTCAAGAATATGGCATGATTGAGCGCCATTAACTCACAAGCACAGACACTAAAGGTAGAAGGGGGGATAGTTGCTACTTTCCTTGGATCCTGTCTCTAGCCCCTTCCCAGACTCTACAGGGCACCTGCTCCAGGCCTGTAGCCTCTCTAAGTACTCCAGCTATATCCCTCTCACTGGCGAAATCAGGCAGGCTTACAGGGTCGAAGTGTCTTTTGCAGCAGACTGACTAACTTACTAAAGAGGGCTTTAGACTAGGTTTGTTGGGGATGGATGAAGAAAGCCCCCAGGTAAGTAAAACATTAAGTACCTCTGTAGACAAGGCTAAAAAGGTCAACATCTGAAAAGCAGGATGTATTAATGCCCATAGTATGAGAAATATGATTCTGGATGTTGAGGCTTTAATGGAAGAGGCTGACTTGGGTTTAGTGGCAGTTACAGAGACATAGTTCACAAAGAATTACAACTGAGGTGCAATTATACCAGACTGTAATCTATTCAAGAAGGAAAGGGTAGGAAGAAAGGGAGGAGTGGCACTACAAATAAAAAATAAATTAAAACTGCAGAACAGCAGGGCTTATGAGAGGAGGCGGCAGTACTCTGGGTTATACCGGAAAGAGGGAATGGAGCATCCAATTACATTGGTGTTGAATATAGACCTCCTTTACAGGCATAAATCCCCTTTCAGTTTTGGCCAGTGCTTTTCTACATCCCCCAGCTGTTCCCATCCCACAAACTCCTCCTTGAAGTATTGTCTCATCTTGGCAAAGTTAGTTTCCTGAAGTCTAAGACCCTCACTTTTGAATGGACTATATCAGTCCTTGTCCTCATACTGAACCACCCCATCTCATGATCACTGGATGCGAGATGATCATTTACTATAATATCAGAAACACTCCCAATTCGTACCGGGTCCATGATGGCTCCCTCGTGTGGGTTCTGTTACCAGTTGCTGGAATAGTTCTCGCTGTTAAGAATCCAGGATCTCCTTACTTCTAGACATCGCAGCAGGGATGCCCCAATCAATATCTGGCATTTTGAAATTACCTATCAGTAGCAATACTGTGAATGGCTTCAATTAAATCTCCGTCCACTTCATTTTAAGGGCAACAAACTTCATTATTAGGAAAATAAGTAAATGTCAAAGGAAGATGAGGCCACTAAGGTTCTCAAAAGATATAGTTGAAAAGGTGAAGAAAGAAATGATAGCCTTCATACAATACAAGAGATCACAGAAACAGAAAGACAAGCATCAATATTCAGAAAAGCTAAGAGAACTATGAAAGTAGTCAGGAACGCGAAGATACAAAAAGAAGAAAAAATAGACAATGCAGTAAAATGGGGGGAGGGGACAAAACATTTTTCAGATATGTTAGTGAGAGGTGGAAATGCAAAAGTAACTGAAGGGTGAAGGGGAGGAATGTATAGAAGCTGATAAGGATAAAGCAGAATGGCTTAACAAATATTTTTATTCAGTATTCACAGATAAAGAACCAGTAGCAGAAAATAACGACAAATAGGAAGAGAAGCAGATTTGAACAATTTTCAGAAGACTGTGTTCGCGAGGAGATAGCTAAACTAAAAGTAGACAAAGCAATGGGGACAGATGGCATGAATCCAAGAGTATTGAAGGGACTTGGGGAAGTTCTAGCGGCTCCATTGCTTGATCTTTCCAATGCTTCTTTAGAGTCAGGAGTAGTCCCAGAGGACTGAAGGGCGCCTGTAGTCACTTTACATAAAAACAGAAGTAAGGATGAGTCAAGGCACTACAGGCTGGTTAGTCTGACCTTTGTGGTGAATAAACTAATGGAAACACTGCTAAATTAGAGGATAGTGAGGTTTCTGGAATCCAATGAATTGCAGGATGCGAGGCAGCATAGTTTTACTAGAGACGGGCCTTGTTGGACAAATCTCATTAATATCTTTGACTTAAATTTCAGTAAAGTCTTTAACACTGTCCTTCACAATGGAGTGCCCTAGGCGTGGACCCTGAAGTGACAGACTGGATTAGAAATTGATTGAGTGGGAAACAACAAAGGATACATGTAAAAGGAGCTCACTCTGAGGGGAAGGGTGTTACCAGTGGTGTGCTGCAGGAATCTGTCCTTAGTCTGATTCTTTTAACATTTTTGAAAGTGAGAATGCAGAAGGTCTATCGGGTAAAGTTTGTCTCTTTATGGATAACACCAAAATCTGCAATATAGTGGACACCTAAGGAGGAGTAGATAACTTGAGGAGGAATCTCATAAAGCTTGAAGAAAGGTCAAGAATTTGGCAGCTGAGATTTAATGCAAAAAAATGCAGGGTCATGCATTTGGATTGCAAAAACCAAGGGAGTGGTACAGTATAGGAGGTGAAGTACTATTGTCCACGAAAGAAGAGTGGGACCTAGGGGTGATTGTTTCTGATAATCTTAAGGTGGCTAAATATATAGATAAAGTGATGGCAAAACACAGAAGGATGCTTGGATGCATAAGGAGAGGAATGGCAAGCAGGAAGGAGATGAAAGCACCTCTGTATATTGTAAGTCTCTGGAGAGAACTAATTTAGAGTATTGCATGCAATTCTAGAGACCATACCTTCAAAGGATACAAACAGGATGGAGTCAGTGCAAATGGTGGCTACCAAAATGATCAGCGGGCTTCATCATAAGGTATATGGGGATAGACAAAGATCTCAATATCTATACTTTAGAAAAAAGATGGGAAAGCTCTGCAATGAAGTGGCATAGGATGAAGGTGAAAGGAGATAGGATCAGGAGTAATTTGTGGAAATATTTCTTTACAGAAAGAGGGGTAGATGCATGGAATATTCTCCCAGTGGAGGCAGTAGAAACAATGACTGTATCTGAATTCAAAAAAGCATTGGACACAAACAGAAGATATCTAAAGGAAAAAAGGGATTGTTGAGCTTAGTATGGTTTTGTATGGAAGAACAGACTGGACAGGCTGTATTTTCTTTATCTGTCGGCATGCTTCCATGCTTCTATGAAAAACAGAGGGTGCACTACTGACACCTGGCTAGAATGAACAGACAGATGATGAAATGCTAATAGAAATTAGGGAAGCTAGCAAAACTGGCAACACAGTAAGAATGGGTGATTGTAATTACCCCAGTACTGACTGAGCGAATGTTGTATCAGGACATACAAGGTAGATCAAGCGTAGTGTCACGCCCCAGCCCTCTGCCTAAGGCTTAGAGGGGTAGGGTTGCCATTAACTTCTCTTATAAAAGGTTGAATAAACTATTTTTCCCAGTGATGCATGCTGGGAGTTGCAGCTTTGGCCTTCTAAGATGAAGTGTAATCATGAAACCGAAAGTAAAGGCAAATTACCAAAATTTATTCCCCAAACGCAAACAAAGTCCATGTAGACTGTAACAGGATACTTCTCCATTCATTCGCTCAAGGTTATTTACAACTTAGGCTGGATGAGCTTCACAGTCAATTATATGCAGCTGCTTATCAATATAATGGATAAAGAAAACACCGCTTCTTCATTTAACAAAGTAAAAATATCTTCTTTTTACCTTTGTCTTCATTAAGCATTCAAATGTACAAGCAATATGTATCTTCCCATTAAAAGAGCAAGTTCCTACCTTCAGTTCAGGCTAGGTTTCATTACTCTGCTTTTCAGGAAACTTTATCTTTTCAGCTATTCTTTAGCAAAGGGACTCAATGCTAACAGCTTGACATAGAGTACAGTCCATGAGTACTTCTGGAGGCAATAAATCCTGCTCAATAGGCTCAACCTGCATTTCCTCTGGCTCTGGTAATGCAGTGCCCTGCTCTGAGCTTTTAACGTATGTCTCAGGGAGTATTCTCTCTGAGGATCCCTGTGTCTCTCTTGAGCACAGCTCCACCTGGTAAGGATAAATTGTACCTGAAGCTTGTGATAAGGAAGCTTATCATAGCTCAGGAAGGAGCTATAGAGAAGGTGAAGTGACTCTGAACAAGCAACCTGTCAGTTCTGGTAGAAATAAGAAAACAGAATTTTCCCATAAAAGACTACCAGTCCCAGAATGCACCAGGTTTCCAAAAGCCATTAGAGGAGCTGAAGTGGGGAAACGTGTGTTCAATCAGGAGGGCTATGAGGTAATCCCTAAGCACTCATCTCAAAGGGCAGGGCCTGATTCAGCACAGCTGCGCTGTGTTAGGGAGGAGCACTCATCTAAGCAGAATAAAGGTAGAGTTTATTCTACAGAGAATCATCATCATCTTCAGAATCAGCATGGAGGTCTTCATCATCTGGAGGATCATCAGAAGCAGAAGCCAAGCTGGACGGACAGAGAGGGCAAGAAACCCTTTGGAAGGAAGAAGAGAAAAGCCTTTGGGAGGTCTAGAGGAGTCTGGAGCAGTATGTATACTGGGAGGCATTCCAAGGGCCAGCATACACCACTGGACTGGGGAAAGCCAGAGGAATGGTGCTGCAGAGCTAGGAATCTCCAGACGGTACCTGTGAGGGAGACGGCTGCACGTGGAAGGGACCCTAAGACCCGTGCCAGAAGGTATGTGAAGAGAGATCCAGTATCCAGGGATCTGGATTGGAAGGCTGGACATAAGAACTGGACTAAATACTGGCCAGGCTATATAGAGAGGAACTCTAACAGCAATGGAAGCTCAGGTATGAACACTGATCTATGCCCTAGCTATACCCTTGAAAGACAGCAGGGAAGCAAGTATTGTCCTGAAAGTGCTCCATTGAGAAATTCATCTGTGCCAATCCATGATATTGAACCCATGATTGTTGAAGATGGGGGAGAAGTCTTAGATGAAGGATGTGTTTACATGGATTGCTCTCTGTCTAAACTCCTTTGGTAATTTTCTGTTACAAAGTACAGCAACCATTACAAAGAAATACAAACTTGTTCTTTAATCTACTCAGAAAAGCTCCTGAGTAGGATTTTTAGCCACGCAGTAGAAAGCAAGCCAGCTAAGGGGTTTCAGCTGGGTAACTGCTAGCAATTGAGCCTTACCTAATTGCTTGTGAGCTCTGAGGGAATCACTTCTGAATCTATGTGGGAAGATATAAGAAGTTAACCTGAAAAGAACAGTTTTTCTCTTCTTTGTGGATAATGTTTGTTGTTTGATTCACTGCTAAGAAAATATTAGCTAAAGCCTACAGAAAAGACCAGTTTGTTACCAACCAGGTCTTTATTCTTTTGCTTTGATTGCCTGACAAGTTCAAATGTTGTTTTCCTGATTTTTGTTTTTCTAAGTTAAACACTGAAAGCAAGTATCCTGATTTATGTGCTACCAAGCATATCTGTGTTGGGAGAAATAACCCCATAAATAAATATCTTATTGGCTTTACCCTCAAGCACAACTATTTATTGTGAGCAGCTGTGTCTGGTGTGAATGGACTGCATTGCCCACAATGCCTTGCCAATCATATCGATATATGCACTTGCCAAGACTGTGAACATTCTCACCCAGGCAGCCGTCTGACAAGCTGTGGACACTTCTCCCTGGCTGTGTTCACCAGTCTCCCTCCAGCTTCTGGGAAACAGTCCCTGGTTCACTTCCCTGAGTACCTTCCTGGAGCTCTGCCATGGCTCCCTGTTCCAGGCTTGGCTCCTTTGACTCCTGTGCTGAGTCCTGGGCTCCCACCTCTGAACTCTCTGAACCTTCTGATCAGGAACTGGGGTTTGAAGCCTTCTCTGTCGTCTCCCTCGGGGCTCTCTCCTTCCAGTCTCCCTCTTCCCGTGCTCTCCCTTCACGGGCTCTCCCCCCTCGGGGCTCTCCTCCTCGGGATTCTCCTCCCTGCTTTCTCTCTAGCCAAGGTTTATATCCCTGCTTCCCGGGCAGTGTCTCTCCCTCTCTGGACAGGTGCTTGCAATTATCTTTCAAGCCTGCAACTACGTCAGCAGAGCTTGGGTGTGGCAGCCTAGGTTCAGTTTCTCTCTGTTTGCTTTCTTTATGCCAAAGCTGAAACCTGTGCACTGCAGGGATGTCACTTTTCTTAAAAGCAAAATCATTAGTTTCTCCTAATTCCATAGGCTCACTACAAGCTTCCTTATCACATTAGTTACTCAACTGTAACAGATGATATCCAGGAACAGCAGGAATTTAGTCCTCACATATGGGTGACATCAGGTACCGAGGGAGCCCACGCGGGAAGCTCCCCAACTACCAATAGGAAAGTGTTTGGGAACAGTCCACTGCGCATGTGCTGGTGCCTTCCCGCTCTTCTAACCAACTCTCTTCAGTTGAGTGTATAGCCGAAGAAAGTCGAGTAAAGGAGAGAGAGAGAGAGAGAGAGAGAGAGATACAACTCCTAGGGGAGGTGGGTGGGTTGTGAGGACTAAATTTCTGCTGTTCCCGGAGATCACCTGTTACAGGTGAGTAACTATGCTATCTCCAGGAACAAGCAGGAATGTAGTCCTCACATATGGGACTCCCTAGCTGAAAGATCTCAGGGATGTCTGTGAATTGTTAGCCTTGACCTCCCGTAGCCAAGATCTGAAAGAGTGGGCAGGTGGTAGGAGTTGTGCTACGTCCCAAAGAGATGTTGAAGGACCGCTTGGGAGTCCTTGTCCAAGCAATAGTGGACCGCAAAGGTGTGGATGGAGGACCACATAGCAGCTCGGCATATTTCAGAGATGGGGACTGCTCTGAGGTTTGCAACCGAGGTAGACATTGCCTGAACATTGTGAGCAGTGATGTGCCCTGCTAGGGAGAGTCTTGCTTTACTGTAGCAAAAAGATATGAAGTCTTCTATCCAGCGTGAAAGGGCTTGCTTGGTTACTGGTAGGTGAGCTGGATCAAAGGATACGAAAAGTTGAGAGGACTTCCTGATGGCTTCTGTCCTCTATAGATAGAAAGCCAAAGCCCTTTTGCAGTCCAGGGTATGCAGGGAGGCTTCCGCCCTGGAGGCATGTGGTCTGGGGAAGAAGACAGGGAGGATGACTGTCTGATTGATATGAAGAGAGGACACCACCTTCGGGAGGAAGTGTAGGTGTGTCTGCAGGACCACCTTGTCGTGGTGAAATCGAATGTAAGGGGCATGAGCCACTAGGGCCAGTAGCTCTCTTATACATCTGGCTGAGGTTAGGGCTATGAGGAAGAGCACTTTCCAAGAGACATAGTTGAGCAGTGCTATAGCCAGCAGTTCAAAGGGCTGTTTGAGTAGTTGAACCAGAACCACATTGAGCTCCCACGCCACTGGTGGTGGGTGGATGGATGGCTTAGTTAGGAGGAGGCCCCTCATGAACTGTGCTACTAGGGGGCGGTATAAATTGGTTTACCATTCAGTGGGGTATGAAAAGCCGAAACGGTGCTGAGGTGCACTCTTATTGAATTGGATTTGAGGCCCTGAGAGGAGAGATGCCATAGGTTGTGTAGTAGTGTGGGGACAGATGCTTCAAATGGATTTTTGGCATCGCTGGAACACCATGAGGCATATCTGCGCCACTTAAGGGAGTAGGTCTTCCTCGTGGATGGTTTCCTGGAGGAGAGGAGGATATTTTTGACTTCTGTTGATAGGGAAAGGTGGTGTAAAGCTAAGCTCTCAGGAGCCATGCTGTCAATTGAAGGGACCGCAGATTGGGATGGAGGAGTGTTCCGTTGTTCGGAGATAGAAGATCTGGATGGGATCCTAGATGTATCGGTTAGGTCTGAGAGAGCTGTAGGAGGAGGAGAAACCATGGTTGGCGGGCCCAATGAGGGACTATGAGGATCATATAGCCTTTGTCTTCCTTGAGTTTCAAAAAGGTTTTCAGTATTAGTGGTGTGGGGGGAAACAAATAAAGTAGACTCCGACCCCAGTGAATCATGAAGACATCGACTACGATGCTGAGTCTCAAGGGGATCTTCGAGCAGAAGTGGGGAAGTCTGGCATTCAGTTGAGTAGCAAAGAGGTCGATCCATGGAGTTTCCCAGAAGTTGAAAAGGTGGTTGGTCACCGCACGGTTGAGGGACCACTTGTGAGGTTGGAGCAAGCAGCTGAGTTTGTCTGCCTGTAGACTGTCCCGACCTGGAATGTAGACTGCTTTCAACTGCATGTGTTGTTGAATGGCAAAGTTCCATAGTTGGCAAAGCTTCCTGGCATAGGGGAAGGGAGCCCGTTCCTCTTTGTTTGTTTTATGTAGAACATTGCTACTTGATTGTCCGTACATATAAGTATATTACTTCTGGAGAGATGGTCCTGGAAGACCTGGAGCGCTCTCGACACTGCTTGAAGTTCCAGGAAATTTATTTGTTGTCTGGACTCCTGGGTAGTCCAAAGGCCCTGCATGGAGAGAACCTCTAGGTGAGCTCCCCACCTGTGCTTTAAAGCATCCGTGGTTAGGGTATGCTGCGGATTGGGGGGTCGGAATGGTGACCCTTTGAGGAGAGTGTGTGCCATGGGAGGCATTATTTGGGCGGAAACACGCAGATACCCCGTGGCCTGGGATCACTGAGTCGATAGAGTCCATTGTGTTTGCCGCATGTGCAGTCTGGTGTGTGGGACTACATGAATGGTGGAGGCCATGTGTCCCAGCAGCTGTAAGGAGTGTGCTTGTGCACAATGGTGCTAACGCATGGTGTTTGCTAGGAGAATGAGTATTTGCATTCGGTCTTGTGGGAGAAAGGCCTTGCACTGGGTGGTATCTAGGATGGCTCCGATAAATTCCAGCCTTTGTGTGGGGATGAAATGTGATTTTGGAAAGTTTATCATGAAACCTAGAGACTGCAGGAGTCCTATGGTTTTGGACTGGGCTGAGCAGAATTCTCGAGGGGAGTCTGCCTTTATGAGCCAGTCATCTAAGTAAGGGAAAACAAAAACTTTGTTGATGTGCAGATGAGCTGCTACCACAGCCATGCATTTTGTGAAAACTCTTGATGCCAAGGCTAGGTCGAATGGAAGGACTCTGTATTGATAATGCACCCCTTGGCATATGAATCTGAGATATTGCCTGTGAGAAGGGTGGATGAGTATGTGAGTGTAGGCCTCTTTGAGGTCAGGGGAACAAAGCCAGTCATTTTGTTGGAGATGAGAAAGAAGGGTTCCCAGTGATATCATCTTGAATTTTTCTTTTACTAGGAACCTGTTGAGATCTCGGAGATCCAGCATGGGCCTGAGGCCTGACTTCTTTGGAATGAAGAAGCAAGGGGAGTAGAACCCTTTGCGGTGTTCTTGAGGAGGTACCGGTTCAATGGCTCCCTGAGTTAGGAGAGAGAGGTTACCTCCTGTAATAGAAAGGCATTGAGGGAGGCCTTTGAAGGAGCTTGGTTTCTGAAGTGGTGAGGGGGGAGCTCCTGAAAGTTGAGATAGTATCCATTCTGGATGATAAGGGTCCATCTCTCCGAAGTGATGTTTCTCCATTGCATGAAGTTTGAGAATCGTCCTGGGATGGGCAGTGCAATTAAATGGGATGAACTGGCTATGCTCCGGAAGAGGGAGTCAAAAACACGATGTGGCAGCTACTCGAGGCTGTGGCTGTGGTTGCGTTTTTGACAGCCTGGGCTTTTTGGCCTGTTTGGGCCCCTGCTGTTTTTGCTGTGAAGGGTAGGTAGGCTGGGAATACTGATAAAACCTCCCGTTCTTGGGATAGGTGGTTTTTTTTGACTGGGCCTTCTTTTTAGAGGTGTCAGATGTTTTTCTCAATAGCCTTTTGAGGGTGGTGTCATCAGTTTCCAGCTCACCGGCTTTCTCACACCAGTTCTTTCCAAACAGGTTCTCACCTGTACAGGGAATGTTAGCTAGCTTGTCTTGTACCCACTGTTCTAAATCAGAAGACTGAAGCCATGCTAAGCACCTTGCTTCGATGGCTATGGAGGAGACTACTAGAGGACTCAAACATGTTCTGACTGTGGGACAAGACTTCTTGGAAGGCTGGACGTTTCTCTTCTGGAAGGAATGGTAGAAAGCCCTCCCAGTTCTTATTCAACTACTTGAGGAACATCCCCATATAGAGGATGTAAGAGTAGATTCGGCTTGCTAACATGGAAGCCTGGAAAGTACGGCGAGCGAAGGAATCGAGAGTTATCTATTCCCATCCTGGAAGAAGGGATGTGTGGATTTTCCCACTTTTAATACAGCATATTGCCGATTCTATCACCATAGAGAGAGGGGATACTGCGGCTTCTGGAAACCCAGGCATTCAGGGACTCGATACATCATATCAAGTTGGCATCTTATGGGGGAAATAGTTAAAGATGTTTCCCGCATCCTCAGCATCAAGTTATGGAGGATGCGATGCATTGGAAGGATGGTGGCTTCCTTAGGCGCAGTCGGGTACTGTAATATCTCCAACCCTTCTGCCCTGGGTTCAGGCTCCGAAGCTGCAGGGATGGAAAATCCTGATGCCATGTCAAGAATGGATTCTTGAAATGACATGTTCTCCAATGAAGATTTTCTTCGGATACTGGACTGAGGAGGAGAGGTCTCTGATGCAAAATCCACAAGATCCTCGGAGTCTAGTGATTGATGATACGAGTCTGAGGAATCTGAATCGGACTCCAGAGAATAGAGATGGTGTCAGTGTCGAGTATCGTGGCGGTGTCATTCGATGTCCTCCGGTTCCATGATGTCTGGACCACGAGGGATCTGAGCTCAGTGGGAATTGAGAAGGTAACGGCATTGGAGTTGGTGTTGACATCGAGGGTGCCACCGGCATCGGAACCGGCATTGGGGGCATCGAGAACATCGGAACTGTAGGTGCCTGCTGGGACGATACTGGTGGAGGCATCAAGGTCGAAGTCAGAGACAGAGTCTCCGGAGCAGAGGGCATTACTGGCACCGAGGTTGCCAGGAGTGCTGCTAAGGTCCGTTCTAGAATCAGCATGCGCTGCTCTAGAGTGGTCACCTGTCCCTGGTCATTGGATGGAGCAAAATTGGCTGCCATCGTAGATGGGCTCGGTATCAAGGGTTTGGCAGAGAATGGAGCCTCAGGAATCTCACGAATCCCCACTGAGGCTTTGGAGGACAAGTCCTCCTGCCAGGGAGACCGATGACTGGAGTCAGATGAGGTCCGCGATTACTCCCGGTGTGAGCAGGAATATTCGCGGGATCGCCCCCTCTTGGGTCCTTCATGATCTCCGAGAGTTCTCGGGAAAGAGACTTGACCTTCTTCGGGCACGAAGGAGAGGGGTTTTTGGTTCTTTTCTCTCTATGCCTGGATTCTTTAAAATGCTTGGAGGTCGGAGAACTCGATGACACCCTTGAAGAGGTTGAGGCCAAAGACAGGGTGTCTGAGGGAAAGAGTTCCTCAAACTTTTTGTCTCGGTTCTCGAGGCCCCTTTTAGTCATTTACTTACAGAGGGCACACTCAGTAGGGATGTGATACGGGCCAAGGCATTTAAGGCACCACTTGTGCTTGTTAGTGATTGAAGTGGTGCCAGCACACTTCGTGCACTTCTTAAAGCCACTGGTGGGCTTCTCCATGCTGTTGGAGAGTAGACCCAAGGGTAGACCTCAAGGGACAATGAAGGTACTGATGGAAAAGTAGGAAATATCTTTTTTTTTTAATGTATTCTCTAGAAGAGAGGAAAGGAAAAGGAAATAAAAGGTGGAAGAAGAGATCGGTATCAAACGATAGGCAGTGACGGCAAGGGTTTCTTGAAGGACTGCAAAAGGGGACTGCTACTTCTGGAGAGAGATCTGCAATTGTAAGTATTACTTCTGGGAATTTTTCTAAATCTTGGGGGAAAAGGAATTCTTTAGATTAAAGCTGATTAATCTGTGAACCCAGTGTATTTGTTAAATCGATCAGGGCCTAGTAACAGCAAAGAGTTTTCAGTTTAAATTTAAAACACAGAGGAGAGCTTTCTGGTTAAATTTAGAACTCAGCAGAGAGCTTCCAGTTTAAATTTAATACTCAGTCAGTGCCTAGTTTAAATTTAAATACAGAGGAGAGCTTTCTGGTTAGATTTAGAACCCAAGACTCCCTCTATCCAAGCAAGGGCTGTGGGACTCCCCCTAGAGAATGGTCACAGATTATCTTAGAAGAAAAGAAAAGGGTACTGTGTAGCAGGCAGTCTTTTTTCCCTCCCTCCCTCCCTAACACCCACCCTCCCCTGGGAGAATTGTAGCTTTATAGGTGCTTAAAACTCTTAAAGGAAAGGAGGTGACATATTCACTCTCAGGTGCAGCTGTTTATTCTCATCACCATACATTAAGGACCCGAGATTAATTAAATTTCAGGTGAAAAAAGTACCTTAAACATATTAGGTATAGTTTTATTAGTATAAGTATCCCCAGCAACCCTTAGTAAGTAAAGAACTTAAATATCTAAACACAACATTAAAACAGAGATGCAGACAGCAGTCCAGCAGCGAGATGGGGGCTCTCCAGTCTTTTGCACTGAGTATCACATGTATGATTTTCTCACATTTGGTGAGGGGTCTTACGTGTGCACAAGGTGCAAGGAGCTCTTTGTTCTCAGGGAATGAATCCGATCTCTGGAGGTTAGAGTAGCAGACTTGGAAGACATAAGGAAGACAGAGAGGTACATAGATGAGACATACAGGGATATAGTCCATGGAGGCGAGAGGTTACGTGACAGGAGAGCATCACCCTGGTGTGGCAGGAAGTGATCCTATAGCTCGGACCTGTCCTCTAAGTGATATAAAACCCTCTCGCACCGAGGACGTTTCTCCAGGGCCATGTGTCCATGAGGAAAGGGTTAGGACAGGCGTTATAGTTGGTGATTCGATCATTTGGCATATAGATAGCTGGGTGGCTGGTGGACATGAGGATCGCTTGGTAACATGCCTGCCTGGTGTGAAGGTAGCGGACCTCACGCGCTACCTAGACAAAGTCTTACATAGTGCTGGGGAGCAGTCTGCTGTCTTGGTACATGTCGGTACCAATGACATAGGAAAATGTGGTAGGGAGGTTCTGGAGAATAAATTTAGGCTTTTAGGTAGGAAGTTGAAATCCAGTACTTCCAGGGTAGCGTTCTCCGAAATACTTCCTGTTCCACGTGCAGGACCCAAAAGGCAGGCAGAGCTCCGGAGTCTCAATGTGTGGATGAGACAATGGTGCAAGGGTTTTGGATTTGTTAGGAACTGGGGAACATTCTAGGGAAAGCAGGGGCTTTTCTGAAGGGATGGGCTTCACCTTAATCGGGATGGAACCAGGCTCTTAGCATTAACCTTTAAAAAGGAGAAAGAGCATCTTTTAAACTAGATAATAGGGGAAAGCTGACAGTCGCCCAAGAGTGCATGGTTTGGAACAATGTATCCTTGAAGGATAAGAACATAAGAACATAAGATATGCCAAACTGGGTCAGACCGAGATCCATCAAGCCCAGTATCCTGTTTCCAACAGTGGCCAATCTAGGTCATACGTACCTAGCAGTATCCCCAAAAGACACAGGTTCCACAATGCTTGTACTGGGTCAAGCATTGATTATCCTGGGTCCCTTTTTAATAGTGGTTTATGGACCTTTCCTCCAGAAAATTGTCCAAACTTTTTTTAAACCCAGCTACACTAACAGCCTTTGCTACATCCTCCGGTAACAAATTCCAGAGTTTGATTACACGTTGAGTGTAAAAATATTTTCTCTTATTTGTCTTAAATAGTTTACCCTGTAGCTTCATTGCATGTCCCCTAGTCTTTCTATATTCTGATAGCGTAAACAACTGATCCACGTTTACCTGCTCCACTCCATTCATTAATTTATAGACCTCTATCATATCTCCCCTTAGCCGTTTCTTTTCCAGGTTGAAGAGCCCCAACCTTTGTAGCCTCTCTTCATAGGAGTAGCCTTCCATCCCCTTCACCATTTTGGTGGCTCTTCTCTGTACTTTTTCTAATAATGCTATGTCCTTTTTAAGATACGGTGACCAGAACTGCACACAATATTCAAGGTGCGTAAGAACATAAGAACATAAGATATGCCATACTGGGTCAGACCAAGGTCCATCAAGCCCAGTATTCTGTTTCCAACAGTGGCCAATCTAGGTCATATGTACCTAGCAGTTTCCCCAAGAGACACAAGTTCCACAATGCTTGTACTGGGTCAAGCATTGATATCTTCGTCACTTCTTAATAATGGTTTATGGACCTTTCCTCCAGGAACTTGTCCAAACCTTTTTTAAACCCAGCTACACTAACAGCCTTTACTACATCCTCCGGTAACAAATTCCAGAGTTTGATTACACGTTGAGTGAAAAAATATTTTCTTTTATTAGTCTTAAATAGTTTACCCTGTAGCTTCATTGCATGTCCCCTAGTCTTTCTATATTCTGATAAGGTAAACAATCGATCTACGTTTACCCGTTCCACTCCGTTCATTAATTTATATACTTCTATCATATCTCCCCTCAGCCGTCTCTTTTCCAGGTTAAAGAGCCCCAACCTTTTTAGCTTTTCTTCATAGGAGTATCCTTCCATCCCCTTTACCATTTTGGTGGCTCTTCTCTGAACCTTTTCTAAAACCGCTATATCCTTTTTAAGATACGGCGACCAGAATTGCACACAATATTCAAGGTGCGGTCTCACCATGGAACGATATAGAGGCATTATAATATCTTTTGTTTTATTTTCCATTCCTTTCCTTATCATACCTAGCATTCTATTTGCTCTCTTGGCCGCTGCTGCACACTGGGCTGAGGGTTTTAACATGGTATCCACAATGACGCCTAAATCTTTTTCCTGGGTGGTGGTTCCTAATGTAGAACCTTGCATCGTGTAACCATAGTTTGGGTTGTTCTTCCCTAGGTGCATAACCTTGCACTTGTCTACATTAAATTTCATCTGCCATTTTGATGCCCAGTCTTCCAATTTATCAAGATCCTCTTGCAACTTTCCACAATCCTCTTGGGTTTTAACAACTTTAAATAGTTTTGTGTCATCTGCAAATTTGATAACCTCACTCGTTATTCCACTTTCCAGGTCATTTATGAATATGTCAAAAAGCAGCGGACCCAGCACAGATCCCTGGGGTACACCACTATTCACCTTTCTCCATTGGGAAAATTGGCCATTTAGCCCTACCCTCTGCGGTCGTACCATGGAACGATACAGAGGCATTATAATATCCTTTGTTTTATTTTCCATCCCTTTCTTTATGATACCTAGCATTCTATTTGCTTTCTTGGCTGCCGCTGCACACTGGGCAGAGGGTTTTAACATGTTATCCACGACTCCTCCTAAATCTTTTTCCTGGGTGGTGGTTCCCAATGTGGAACCTTGCATTGTGTAACTATAGTGTGGGTTGTTCTTTCCTAGGTGCATAACTTTGCACTTTTCCACATTACATTTCATCTGCCATTTGGATGCCCAGTCTTCCAATTTATCCAGATCCTCCTGCAGTTTTCCACAATCCTCTTGGGTTTTAACAACTTTAAACAGTTTTGTATCATCTGCAAATTTGATAACCTCACTCGTTATTCCCTTTTCCAGGTCATTTATGAATATGTCAAAAAGTAGCGGACCCAGTACAGATCCCTGGGGTACTCCACTATTCACTTTTTTCCATTGGGAATATTGGCCATTTATCCCTACCCTCTGCTTTCTATCTTTTAACCAGTTCCCGATCCACAATAGTACACTGCCTCCTATCCCATGACTTTTTAGTTTTGCAAAAAGTCTCTGATAAGGGACCTTATCAAAAGCTTTCTGAAAGTCCAGATACACTATATCAACCGACTCACCTTTGTCTACCTGTTTATGCACACCTTCAAAAAAACATATCAGATTAGTAAGACAAGATCTTCCTTGTCTAAAGCCATGTTGGCTGTCTCCCATTAGGCCATGACTATCTACATGCTGTGTAATTTTGTTCTTTATGATGGTTTCTACCATTTTCCCCGGTACTGACATCACACTCACCGGTCTGTAATTTCCCAGGTCACCCCTGGAACTCTTTTTAAAGATTGGTGTTACGTTGGCGACACTCCAATCTTCAGATATTACAGATGATTTTAATGAAAATTCACAGATTACCAATAGCAGGTCTGCAATCTCATATTTCAGTTCTTTCAACACTCTTGGATGTATACCATCCGGTCCAGGTGATTTGCTACTATTCAGTTTATCAAATAGTTGTAATATATCTTCCAGGTGTAGCGATATTTCTCTCAATTCCTCTGCAGTATCACCTTTAAATACCACTTCAGTCTTGGGTAACATCCCTACATCTTCCTCAGTAAAGACCGAAGCAAAGAATTCATTCAGTCTCTCTGCTATAGCCTTGTCTTCTTTTACTGCCCCTTTTACCCCTCTATCATCTAATGGCCCAATGGACTCTCTCACAGGCCTTTTGCTACGAATGTACTTGAAAAAGTCTTTATTTCGTGTTTCTGCTTCCGTAGCAAGTTCCTTCTCAAATTCTCACTTTGCGTGCCTTATCAATGCTTTGCATTTAACTTGCCAGTGCTTGTGCTGTTTCCAGTTTTCTTCGTTTGATTCTTTTTTCCATTTCCTGAAGGATGCTTTTTTGGCAGCAACAGCCTCTCTGACTTCACCTTTAAACCATGCTGGCAGTTTTTTGGACTTTCTTCCACTTTTCTTAATGCGTGGAATACAGCTGGTCTGGGCTTCGAGGATAGTATTTTTAAATAACACCCAAGCTTGCTGTAAGTCTTTAACCTTTGCAACCGCTCCTTTTGGTTTTTTCTTAACTATATTCCTAATTTTATCATAGTCTCCCTTTTGAAAGTTAAAAGGTAGTACTGTGGATTTCTTTACTATCCCTCCTCCACTAATTAAATCAAACATGATCATGCTATGATCACTATTGCCAAGTGGTCCCAACACCCTTATTTCTTGCACCAGATCTGGCGTTCCACTAAGGACTAGGTCCAGTATGGCTTCCCCTCTGGTCGGTTCATGAACCAGCTGCTCCAGGAAGCAGTCATTTATTTCATCTAGAAACTTTATCTCCCTAGCTTGTCCTGCCGTAACACTGACCCAGTCGATACCAGGGTAATTGAAATCACCCATTATTAATACTCTGCTGTGACTTTTGTTAGCTTCCTTGATTTCTTTGAGCATTTCATCATCCATTTGTTCATTCTGGCCAGGCGGTCGATAGTACACTCCCACTGCCATCGCCTTCCCCTTTTTACATGGAATTTCAATCCATAGAGATTCTACAGTAAATTTTGTTTCCTGCAAAACTTTAATCCTTTCTGACTCAATGCCTCTCTAACATAGAGCGCAACCCCTCCACCAATTTGATCAGTTCTATCATTACGATATAGTTTGTATCCAGGTATCACAGTGTCCCACTGGTTATCCTCCTTCCACCATGTCTCTGAGATTGCAATCATATCTAACCTCTCATTTAGTGCTATATATTCTAACTCTCCCATCTTATTGTTTAGACTTCTAGCATTTGCATACAAGCATTTTAGAGACTGTATTTTATTAATATTAATCTGGCTGTTGGTAGGCATGGGTAATTTGGAATCTTTACCCTCTGTCTGCACCTTACTCAAGGGCATTTGGGCTACTATACTCTTTTTTGGAACCTCACTGCTTTTGGTAGTATCCTTCAAGGATACCTTCGTCCGAACCATGCGCTCCTGGGCGACTGTCAGCTTTCCCCTATTTTCTAGTTTAAAAGCTTCTCTATCTCCTTTGTAACAGGTGATCTCTGGGAACTACCAAAGAAATGAAGTTAGGGCACATAAGCAGAGAGGTTCCAATAAAGACAAAGGTAGCCCAAATGCCCTTGAGTACAGAGCAGACAGAGCTTAAAGATTCCAAATTAACCCTGCCTACCAATAAAGCACAGTTACTTACCTGTAACAGGTGATCTCTGGGAACAGCAGGAATAAGTCTTCACATATGGGTACGTCAGTACCGATGGAGCCTGCGTGGGAACGCTCCCCAGTGTCCAGAAAGAAAGCCTTTGGGAGCATCCCACACGCACGCGTGCTTCCTTCCTGCCCATTCACTTCCCTCTCATCAGTTGGGTTTGTAGCTGAGACCGAAGGAGGGAAGTAGACAATTAGAGAGAGAGAAAGAGAGAGAGAACAACTCCTAGGGGACGTGGGTGGGTTGTGAAGACTTATTCCTGCTGTTCACAGAGATCACCTATTACAAGTAAGTAACTGTGCTATCTCCAGGAACCAGCAGGAATGAGTCTTCACATATGGGGACTCCCAAGCTAGAAATGCCTACAGGAGGTCCCAGCATGTTGCAAATCTAATAGATGGGCCATGCTATTTCCCAGAACCTCAGGCATCCAAGGGATGGAGGGTAGCAGTTGAATCAAAAAGGGTGTGCTGTGGAACAGCTTGACTAAACAAGGCGTTTAGAGGGGAGTCCTTGTGTAGATCATAAATGTTAGTAAATATTGAATTCCAATTTTCTAATGTGGACCTTACTCAAAAGTATTGCCAAAGTATTTGTTGAGGCTAATATGGGTCTGGTGCTAAGAACCAGTACATTATCCTCAAAGAAATTACCTCACTGTGAAGTAGAGGAAAATAAATTTTGCAATACAGACAGAGGTCAGAAGCCTTAATGGCTAGAACTAATCCCAGAAGAAAAAACTGGGGAAGTTTAATGAGGTTGGACTTTGGATGAGAAGCTAAAGCTTCTGTAGGCCAAAGTTTGAAGCTCTTTGTCCTTGGAGCAGAATAAGGCTCTAGGAAAGAGAGGAGATAAATCTGACTGGTTTACAGAAAAAGGATGGGTCTTTAAGACCCCTCTATCCAAATGAAAAAAAGAAAGGTTACGGTAAAAGAAGGTAGTTTCTAATTACCATAGAAATTGGTTGTCCATTTAAAACAGCATTAATATGGACAGTAACAAATCTTTCAGAGTCAGATATATATATATGAAAGAGAGAGAGAGATTCACTTAATAACAAGAAGGGGTAAGACCTGCTTGAGAATATAGATAGAGAATCTCTTTCTGGTTACAAGTGGAAGAACCATGGAGAAGGTTACATGGAAACCAGTGGAATGTTCTTACTTAGAAGGATAGGTCTAGATTTCTTTAAAAATTCTAGCCTTTGAATAACCAGAAATGGAGACCTATGTGAAGGGGTGCAGAGGAGATCCTTAGTCTTAAGACAACAAGTCTGGATCCTTCTATAACTTCAGTGTGGAGAAGAAGACGCAATATAAGGGGATACCATGTTTGCCCCTCTATGAGGGCAATATGAGTATCATGCGTTCTTTGTTCAGCATAAGCTTCAATGAAGTATTAGGAATTAGAAGGAATGCACTAGACAAGGACCGACTGCAGTGAAAAGGAATGCATCTCTGTTGTAAGAGTTCCATTGGAGATGTGGAACAACCCAGGGAATTGAGCAATTCTTTATGCTTTCATGTGGTCTAAGCCCTGGTTCCTTTTCCTTAAAAGGAAATTTTAAGGAAGATGGTAAGAGTAGGAAAAAACCAGTCATGTAGGAGCATGACTGGGCAAAGCCTTTTCAACCATCTGGAAGTTACCTACTAGGAATGGCTCTGACGCTCTCTGGCAAAGGCCCATAGTTGCACAGCTTTTTTGTATAATTGCAGAGAGCATGTTGTAGGTTGCTTAGGTGAGATCTGGCTGTTTAATTGCCAGTGTGCAACCTAATCTATTCTGTTGGAGCCAAAAAGAATTGAAGATGGCTAAGAATAGTAGACAGGCCGGTTGCCTGCAATGATAAATTGTCCAAGTGGGTTTTGGAACCTCTCTTGGAATTATTTGTTATTAAGGTAGCAGAAAAAGTTAGGTCCTATAGATTGGAAAAGGACCGACAGACATAATAAGGAGTGGGAAAACTCAATTATCGTCTGATAAGCTGTCTTAAAATAAATATTTGAGAATATTGCAACGGGGAAGAAAGCTCTGTATGGAAACCACTTACTGGAGTAGGTATTGAAGAAAATCCTATGGGCTTAAAAAGTAAGCCCTCCAGTTGAATAGTATCACTCTTAGACTGAATGTCTCGACTAAGAGGGATAGAAAGTAATACAGAGTTGGGAAGACTTACAATTTGGTAAGTCCCTGAAAAAGGTAAAGCCCCCTTGCAGTCAAAACTATGAGATATCCTCGTACAGGAAAACTGTCAAGGTGAAGGGCATAGCCTACCTTGTTATCAGTTGTTACTCCTCTTTTTCCTTCAAAAAGGAGAGGAGAAACCTGTTACCTGTAGGGCATGATTATCCTCAATAGCTCTAGGAGCTAAAAGAATGGAATTCTCTTGTGGAAAGAGATTCATGCCTAGAGTCGAGGATTGAGTCAGTGTATCACTGATCTCTCAGTAAGGATGAGATGAACTGTAGATGCTTCTGTTGATAGGAAGTAGGTTAGCGGTTCTAAACCTCAAACAGGAAAAAGAGATTTAATGAATAAAATATCAGAAACCCTGCGACTACTGGGTTTGCTGAGCCTATTGAGGTTTTGATTTTCTTAGCCTGGTTTGATGTTGCCCTTCTTTGGAAACATCTGCATGATGGGTAGAAGATGGATAAAACCTTTTTCCCCTAGGGGGATAAAGTTTTTTAGTAGATTTTTTACTAGCTGGGATAGAGGAAAGTTTTGACAATCCTCTAAAGCAACAATATCAGTGTTTAACTGATTAGCTTGGAATAAAGCATCCTTGTTAAAGAGATTTTCACCAGTACAAGGAGTATTTGCCAGCCTTTCTTGTACCCATTTGTCCAAGTCTGAAGCTTGGAGCCAGGCCATGCGTCGTGCCCCTATGGCTATAGCAGAAGTTCTGCTAATAGACTCAAAACAGTCCAAGGAAGCACGATTAAGGAACTTAGAGACATTTTGAGCAGGACTGACTAATAAGAAATAGTCTGCTCTTTTATGTTCTTTATCTTTATTTGCAAAATTTGATAAACCGCCCAGGCCGAAGCATCAGGGCGGTATACAATACAAAAGGTAAGGCTACTGAAAACAAAGTCAGAAAGGAACGCCAAAAACCAATAGGACAGGGAGAGACAGCTAAAAAATAGAAAGCAGGAAAGGCTTGAAGAAAAGGGTTCAAAAGCTTTAAGTTCTTTGTGACCTCTTCAAGAGATAATCCCATATAGAAAATATATGAGATAATTCTTGCTGAAAGCATGGATGCCTGGAAGCATCAACATCCAAAGGCATCTAAAGTCTTAGGGGTTTGTTTACAAAGCCGCGGTAGCGGTTTCCGATCGTTATCGGAGCCGCGGCCCCATTGAAATCAATGGGGCCGCGGCTCCGATAACGATCGGAAACTGCTACCATGGCTTTGTAAACAAGCCCCTTAGACTCACGATCTGGCGGATAAGAGGAGTGCTTCTTTGCACTCTTAACACGCCTCATTGCTGATTCTACAACAATAGAATGATGAGGAAGTTGAGTCTTTTGAAAACCTGGAGAAGGTGGCACCTTGTACATAGTGTCAAGTATCTTAGAATGTGGGGATACCGTTAAAGGAGTTTCTCACATTTTTAATAGTAGATCCTGTAAGATATGATGCAAAGGAAGCATGATCACCTCCTTTGAAATCCAGGGGAATTGCAGAGTTTCTGAATCCCCTGGTATGGATTCTTTACCAGGTATAGAAATGGCAAGTAACTGCCATATCAAGCAGAAAAGCTTAAAAAGAAATCTCTCCTGAGGAGGACCCTCTGAAATGAGGGGTAAAGGCTAGAATTGTTGAAAATTCAGCCTTGGTACCGATGGATTCATCCCAGTCATCGGGATCGGAAGACTTGAAAGGATGAAGCATTGGATTTTCTTTAAAGAGATGTCTTCGGTACCGAATCCTCCATGCTAGAGAGCGATTCCAGGCTCCGCATCGAAGGAAGCGAGTCTGTCGAAGCAAGCATCGACGGTACCAACACCGGTGCCGATTTCGATACCGAAGCCGATACCGATAGTCGGGGAACGGTCTGCAGCGACTCCAGTGGTACTGAAGTAGCTGAGAGATTCGCTAGACTATGTTCATCTGTGAGGAATATATCATCCATCACCATAGCCGATGCCGGGGTGTCGGTACTGCTCGAAGCGGCCACAACCACCGAGCATGGCCCAGGTATGTTCATGGAGGTAAGAACCTCGGGAACAACCTGAAGCCCCGTTAATGCTTTGGAGCCCGAAGACTCCCGCCGGGGCTTTATTGCCAAAATGTCCTCGAGGGCAATGCCAGAGGCATCTCGATGCTTAGAAGGAGATCTACCACTCGAGGGACTGGCTAGTCTTTACAGACTTTTGTTTGGTTGCCTGATCCTGTGAGAAAGAAGATATTCTGGCTGGTGACATCGAGTCTGATGTGAACCGGGTATCGAGTTGTGCTCGATCCTGAAGACTTCTTCTATTTGAGCTCCTGCAGGAGAGACACTCCAGTGGGCAATGGTCAGGACCTAAACATTTTAGACAACAAGTATGAGTGTCTAAAAATATATTTGTACCGCCACACATATGTGAAGACTCATTCCTAAAGGATAGTGGCTGGCTTTTCCATAATGGAAAGGATAGATATGTGAAGACTCATTCCTAAAGGATAGTGGCTGGCTTTTCCATAATGGAAAGGATAGAGACCTAGTGGCCTAGAAACCGTCAGGCACTAAACAGGAAAAAATTCCTTAGAAAAAAGAAGAAATTTTTAGTAAAATGAAAGAAAAGCACCGGCGGTACCGGTGGCGTCGAGGGAAGGCAGACGCGACCACAAAAAACAAGAATAAAAAAAAGAAGAATTTTCTGCGGTGACAGGAATACGTCCTGCCGGCTCCGTGGAAAACGGAAAACTGATGAGAGGGAAGTGAACGGGCAGGAAGGCAGCGCGCATGCGTGTGGGATGCTCCCAAAGGCTTTCTTTCTGGACGCTGGGGAGCGTTCCCGCGCAGGCTCCGTCGGTACCATATGTGAAGACTCATTCCTGCTTGTTCCTGGAGATCCAGATTAATATGAATAAAATACTGTCTCTAAAATGCTTGTATGCAAATGCTAGAAGTCTAAAAAATAAGATGGGAGAGTTAGAATATATAGCACTAAATGAGAAGTTGGATATGATTGGTATCTCAGAGACATGGTGGAAGGAGGACAACCAGTGGGACACTGTGATACCTGGGTACAGACTATATTGTAATAATAGAGCTGATCAAATTGGTGGAGGGGTTGTGCTCTATGTTACAGAGGGCATTGAGTCACAAAGGATTAAAGTTCTACAGGAAACAAAATTTGCTGTAGAATCTCTATGGATTGAAATTCCATGTAAAAAGGGGAAAGCGATGGCAGTGGGGGTGTACTATTGACCACCTGGCCAGAATGAACAAATGGATGATGAAATGTTAAAAAATATCAGGGAAGCTAACAAAAGTTACAGAACAGTAATAATAATGGGTGATTTCAATTACCCTGGTATTGACTATGTCAGTGTCACGGCAGGACATGCTAGGGAGATAAAGTTTCTAGATAAAATAAATGACTGCTTTTTGGAGCAGCTGGTTCATGAACCGATAAGAGGGGAAGCCATTTTGGACTTATTCCTTAGTGGAACACCAGATCTGGTGTAAGAGATAAGGGTGTTGGGGCAACTTGGCAATAGTGATCATAGCATGATCGCGTTTGATTTAATTAATGGAGGAGGAATGGTAAAGAAATCCACATTACTACCTTTTAACTTTCGAAAGGGAGACTATGATAAAATGAGGAAAATAGTTAAGAAAAAACTAAAAGGAGCAGTTGTATAGATTAAAGACTTACACCAAGCTTGGGTGTTTAAAAATACTATCTTGGAAGACCAGACCAGCTACGTTCCACGCTTTAAGAAAAGTGGAAGGAAGTCAAAAAAATTGCCAGCATGGTTTAAAGGTGAAGTCAGAGAGGCTGTTGTTGCCAAAAAAGCATCTTTCAGGAAATGGAAAAAAGAGCCAAATGACGAAAACTGGAAAAAGCACAAGCACTGGCAATTTAAATGCAAGGAACTGATAAAGCAGGCAAAATGAGAATTTGAGAAGAAACTTGCTGTGGAAGCAAAAACATGAAATAAAGACTTTTTCAAGTACATTCGTAGCAAAAGCCTGTGAGAGAGTCAGTTGGACCATTAGATGATAGAGGGGTAAAAGGGGCACTAAGAAGGGACAAGGCTATAGCGGAGAGACTGAATGAATTCTTTGCTTCAGTCTTTGCTGAGGAAGATGTGGGGATGTTACCCATGACTGAAGTGGTATTTAAAGGTGATACTGCAGAAGAATTGAAAGAAATATCGCTACACCGGGAAGATGCATTACAACTATTTGATAAACTGAAGAGGAGCAAATCACCTGGACCGGATGTTATACATGCAAGGGTGTTGAAAGAACTGAAATATGAGATTGCAGACCTGCTATTAGTAATCTGTGAACTATCATTAAAATCATCTGTAATAACTGAAGATTGGAGGATCGCCAATGTAACGCCAATTTTTAAAAAGGGTTCCAGGAGTGATCCAGGAAATTACAAAACGGTGAGCCTGACATCAGTACCGGGAAAAATGGTTGAAACTATCATAAAGAACAAAATTACTCAGCATGTAGATAGTCATGGCTTAATGGGAGAGAGCCAACATGGCTTTAGACAAGGCAGATCTTGTCTTACTAATCTGTTATGTTTTTTTGAACGTGTGAATGAACAGGTAGACAAAGGTGAGTCAGTTGATATAGTGTATCTGGACTTTCAGAAATCCTTTGACAAGGTCCCTCATCAGAGACTTTTGGCAAAACTAAAAAGTCATGGGATAGGAGGTGATATACTATTGTGGATCAGGAACTGGTTACAAGATAGAAAGCAGAGGGTAGGGCTAAATGGCCAATTTTCCGAATAGAAAAAAGTGAATAGTGGCGTACCCCAGGGATCTGTGCTGGGTCCGCTGCTTTTTAACATATTCATAAATAACCTGGAAAAGGGAACGACGAGTGAGGTTATCAAATTTGCAGATGACACAAAACTATTTAAAGTTGTTAAAACACAAGAGGGTTGTGGAAAATTGCAAGAGGATCTTGATAAAATGGAAGACTGGGCATCCAAATGGCAGATGAAATTTAATGTGGACATGTGCAAAGTTATGCACATAGGAAAGAACAACCCAAACTATGGTTACACGATGCAAGGTTCCACATTGGGAAAAAGATTTAGGCGTCATTGTGGATAACATGTTAAAACCCGCCACCCAGTATGCAGCGGCAGATAAGAGAGCAAATACAAGGCTAGGTATCACGCTGGGCAGACCATACTGGTCTTTATCTGCTGTCATATAAGGAAAGGAATGGAAAATAAAACAAAGGATATTATAATGCCTCTGTATCGTTCCACTGTGCAACTGCACCTTGAATATTGTGTGCAATTCTAGTCGCCGTATCTTAAAAAAGATATAGCATTATTAGAAAAGGTACAGAGAAGAGCCACCAAAATGGTAAAAGGGATGGAAGGATACTCCTATGAAGAAAGGCTAACAAGGTTAGGGCTCTTCAACCTGGAAAAGAGACGGCTGAGGGGAAATATGATAGAGGTCTATAAATTAATGAATGGAGTGAAACAGGTAAACGTAGATCAATTGTTTACGTCATCAGAATATAAAAAGACTAGGGGACATGCAATGAAGCTACAGGGTAACCTATTTAAGACTAATAGGAGAAAATACTTTTTCACTCAATGTGTAATCAAACTCTGGAATTTGTTACCGAGGATGTAGTAAAAGCTGTTAGTGTAGCTGGGTTTAAAAAAAATTTGGACAAGTTCCTGGAGGAAAGGTCCATAAACCATTATTAAAAGGGACGTGGGATATCACTGCTTGACCCAATAGAAGCACTGAGGAACCTCTGTCTTTTGGGGAAACTGTTAGGTACTTGAGCTAGATTGGCCACTGTTAGAAACAGGATACTGGGCTTGATGGATCTTGGTCTGACCCAGTATGGCATATCTTATGTTTCTTCAGCGGTGGCAGAAATGAAACCTGTCGGCTCTGCGGAAAAAGAAGAACTGAGGAGAGTTAGAAGAGTGGGAAGGCACTAGCACATGTGCAGTGGACTGCTCCCAAATTCTTTCCTATTGATAGCTGTGGAGCTTCCCGCACGTGCTCCGTCGGTACACCATGTTGCCCATATGTGAAGACTACATTCCTGCTTGTTCCTGGAGATAGCTTTTAGATTAAAAAAAATAACTGCTTTATGAAGCTGCTGGTTCAACCTATTTTGGACCTAATCCTTAGTGGAAGACTGAAACTGGTACGAAAGGTGCGAGTGTTCGGACCATTTGGTAATAGCGATCATAACAATAGTGTTTGTAGTGACTAGGCATAGGAGACAGAATAGTGCAGATCCATCCCTAATTAAATGACACTGACTTCCAATGGCAGGGCAGAGAAAGTTTAACATACTAGTATTGGCATTCAAAATTCTTCACATCAAAGACCACCTTCCAGTCACTACACACACTATTGTGTTCTGGATTATCTACAGCTTCTTCAAGGCCTTTCACAGAAGGTCAATGTACAGAATGCTTATTACCAGTGCATGTACGAATAAGTAGAGTACAGACTGCTCCAATACAGATTTCAAGGGTTTTACCAAACATAGTGGAGTGGAGGAGTAGCCTAGTGGTTAGAACACTGGCTTGGTAATCAACCAACCAGGGTTCAATTCCCACTAGCACTCCTTGTGGCCTTGGGCAAGTCACTTAACCCTCCACTGCCTCGGAAGAAAGGCCTGGCAATCTACTTCCAGTGACACTGCCAAGAAAACCCAGGAGCTTCTGGGTCACCAGGAGTCAGGACTGACTCGAAGGCACACATTGCATTGCAGTTTGTAATAAGCAAGCTGCCATATCATCAATATCTGAGAATTAAGTGATCAATCCATATCTAATTTCAACTAGAAACTACCAATAGGCTGGATCTTGGCTACACAGGATATAGGGCGGAATCAGGAATCATATCATAATTAGTAATGGTGATGGATAGTGTATCCAAATACCTGAATAAAACTAAGCTCATTTTGCTGCTTATATCTGATTTATCATGCAATTCAACTTAGTTGATCATGATATCTTACTGTTGAGATACTCTCAGTTAAGACTGACAAATAATGTCTTAGACTGGACTGTTTTTATCTTACAGGAAGAAATTTAGAATTGGAGTCAACTTAGTAATTTTGGCTAGAAAATTGGAAAGTGGAGTCCCACATAATGTCTCCGGGAGCAGGAGTCTGAGCTTGAACTCCGAGAACTCAAGGAACATGGATTCAGCAAGGACCATTGGAGCGGCCGCATATGAGTACGTGCCCATGACATCATCTCTATTGTCACTGCCATCAATCCAAGGAGCTAAAGATAATCCCGAACTCTGGGAGCCTGCTGTGAAATGAACAGCGCCAAGCAATCCAACAACCTTGTGATTTCTTACTCTGGCAAAAAGACTCTACCCACTCGAGTATCAAAATGTGCTCCCAGAAACTCCAGGGACTGGGAAGGGATCAACTGGCTCTTTCCCTGATTGATCACACTGCCAAGATCTTCCAAAAAGGACACCACTTGAGGTGCGACCTGAGATGCCTCTGAAAGAGAATGGGCTCAGATTAGCTAGTCCTCTGGATATGGGTGCACACAAATTCCTTGGTGCCATAGTGCCGCAGCCATCACCAACTTGTCTTTGGAGAACGTCCTCGGGACAGGGGAGAGGCCGAATGGGAGGGTGACAAACAAAGTGAGAGCCAAGCACAGCAAAATGCACAAATCTTTGCTGATCCTCCCAGATCAGGATATGAAAATATGCCTCAGCCAAATTTAGAAATGCCAAGAACTCCCCTCGGCACACTACTTGAACCACAGACTGCAAAGTTTCCATCCGGAAGCGCAGGACGTGCAAGTGTTCGTTGACACCCTTGAGGTCCAGAATTGGCCAGAATGATCAGTCTTTTATTGGCACCACAAAATATATGTAATACCTGCCTTAGCCCTGATTGTCTGGGGAACAAGCACCATGTTCTGAAAGAGGAGCAACTTGTCCAACATCAGGGGAGATGGGTCCAAGGTCACATCACGGCGCCACCTCGTGTCCTGGGACTTCTCCATCTTCTGTCTCCCATTCGGACTTGAAGTCCAAGTACGAGTCCAATGCTGCACAATCACTTCAGTTGAGGGCCACTCTCAGCGGTCCGTGACTTCCAGAGGATCATTGGTCTGAGCTGTGGGTGCTCGCTGGGGAGGACCGGTGTCCCGAGGAACAGGACCGGGATGTCGTCCAGGGCCTGGGGGCTCTCTCGAGGCCTTGGCGCTTGAGGACCAGCTCAACATCTGGAGAAGCCCTCGATGTTGAGGGTCCCATCATTGGGGAGGATGAACCAGACAAGCTGGACATGAACGCCTGCTGCATGGCTATTAGGGCAGATATACTGCTATCTAGGGCTGCCATTCTGGTCTCCATAACCAGTTGGCTCCACAGTCTTTGACGCAGGCACAGAGGGTTTCGGGCCTGGTGTCAGTACTGTCGAAGGGGGTCCTTGATGAGGATGGCCTCAGAGATCCGAGGCTGGTAGGTGGATGCTTATGACTCCTTGCGGGGCAACTTGGCGGGCCGCTCCTTCCCCGATTCCTCGGACTTACACCTGGGAGTGCAGGTCCTGGGATGGGATTTCTCCTTTTTCCCAGATCCGTCCTCCAAGTTGGTCTTTGAGGATTTTTTCTTCTTGTGTTCCACCTACGGAAATTTCCGCTCAGAGGAACCATAGCCATAGGACTCCGAGGAGGCTCTGGCTTTGCGGGGCACGAGGTATCAGAGGGGGCCCTGGAGTCTGGTGTCACCGGAGACTCAAGCACGGAGTCACACTTCTGAAAGAAACTTATCTGCTGCTGATGGTGGCTCTTTGAGGTCATGGTTCTGCAGAGCTCGCAGTCTGAGTTGTTGTCCTCTGAGATGAAACATCGGAGGCAGCAGTCATGTGGGTTGACGAGTGACATCATTTTGCCACACTGGTCACACTTTTTGAAGCCACTGGAGGTCATCAGAAAAAGGGGGCTCCCGCCTCCTGGCAGGGGTCTGAAGCATTCAGCTGAAAAAGGGCGCAAACGCCGGTCGAGGAGCACCTCGATGAAAAAATGGAAAAATTAATAGACGAACCTGAGGAGCAAGCTGGCTTGAGAGCGGGAAGGAACTGGTATGCAAACCGGAGAAAATTCAACAATAAAAATCAGACCTTTTTCCAGGGAATACTGGACAAGATGGCACCCTTGGGCAGGAAGTGGACCATGCATGCATGGTGCATTTCCCAAAGGCTTTCTTTGAAAGCTGAAGAGATGCTTCCGTGCAGGCTCTGTCGGCACCATCACCCATATGTGAGGACCGACTTCCTGTTTGTTCCTGGAGAACACTTGCTACAGGTGAATAAGTACACTTTCTCCGGGAACAAGCAAGAAGTCAGTCCTCACATAAGGGACTCCCAAGCTACAGGCTACCAAAAAAACAAAACAAAACAGTAAAAAGGCCATGAATGACCGAAGAATTGAACCATGAATGCCAGCAGAGAGCACAGATGGGCCCTAAGACCTTCAACATGATCCAAGCATCAACCAGGGAGGCAGTTCTCTGATAGCCTGGACAGAAGGGTCGGAGAAGAGGAGCTGCATTAATCCCCAAACACCTCGGCCTCCGCCTCCTTCGCTCTCATGTCCGCCAAGCGGAAAGACTGGAGAAAAACTCGCTTTCCATCCCTTCTAAGATCCTTCAAGGAACATCACTCTTTTTATCGATCTCAGGTCCATCAAACACTTTCTTCTCTACTGCAATCACTACAGCTCCCAATTGAACCCGTCACCTTTATGTCACCCTTAGCTCTCTCTCCTCTCTCCAGTCATCCTCACATCCTTTGCCTCCTGCGCCGGCACCTAGCCCTCAACAGCTAGCCTCCTTCTTTCAGTCAAAGATTGTGGACCTTTGTGCTTCCCTCCCACACTATCCCCCTCCACTATCACCTCCCTCTCCCCCTTCTCCTTCTCCTTCCTCCCCCTCTCTTTCTCACTCCTGGACATCTTTCCACCCTATCACTTCTCTTGAACTTATTAAGTTCATCTCCTCCTCCGGCAAAACCACTTGCTCTCTTGACCCCATCCCTTCTTCTTGGATCTTTGCACCTTCTATTGCCCTTATCCCCTTCATATTGTCAATGATCAACTCCAGCCTCTTCATCGGTTCTTTTCAACAACACTGGAAGCATGCACTTATCCGCCCTATCCTCAAAAAATCTTCCCCCAATCCTCTTGTCCCTGCTAATCGGCCTGTTTCCTGTCTCCCTTTTCTCGAAAAGGTAGTCTTTACTCAGCTCTCACTATCTGGATTCTATTTATTTTCTGCACCCCCGCCAATCAGGATTTTGCCCCGGCCACAGTGTGAAAACTATCATTCTCACCTTTCTCAATGACATTCATGTAGCTCACGATCGCGGTGATATTTCAATGGCTGTTTCTTTGGATCTCTCTGCTGCCTTTGACCTTGTTGATCACTCCCTTCTTCTCTCTCTTCTTCGAGATGCTGGGCTTCGGGGCACTGTCTACAGGTGGTTTCATTCCTACCTTTTCGCTCAGTCCTATTCTGTTCTTTCATGTCCCCTTCTACTTCCCCCTCTGACTCTTTTCCTCTTCACTGTGGTGTCCCTCAGGGTTCTGTAGTGGCTCCCCTTCTATTCAACATTTTCCTCGCTCCCCTAGCTCTCTTGATACAACAATCAGGGATTTCTGCATTTTTCTACGCTGACAATCTTGTCTTACTGCATCACGCCTCCCCTCTATGCCCGGATCTCTCTCTCAATTCTTGTGTCTTACTGTCTCATCTTGGCTTACTTCCAACTGCCTGCACTTGAACCTTTCCAAAACCCTCACCATCTGGTTCCCTCACAGAAGCCTTCTTCTATTCTTGCCCCATCTCTAGCTGGCTCCACTATCCCTGTTGTCCCCTGTTTTAGGTATCTTGGTGTTCTCATCAACTCCAGCCTTTCCTTCCAAACTCACATTTCTGGTGTCACCAAGTCTTCCTTCTTCCAGCTACGTCGTATTCGTGCCATTCTCCCCTTTCTTACCCCTCAGGCCCTCACTACTCTTGTCCTATCCCTTGTTACTGCACGTTTGGACTTTTGTAATTCTGCCTTTGTAGATCTCCCTAAATCACAGTTAAGTAGATTGCAGCACATCCAAAACATGGCAGCATGCCTCATCACCCACTCCTCCCGATCTGATCACGTTACACCTCTTTTACTACAACTCCATTGGCTTCCACTTGGGCACCGCATTCACTTTAAGATTCTCACCCTCGTACATCACGCTATCTACACCCGTACTCCTTTATATCTGGCAGACCTCATTCACGCCCATACTTCCACTCGCTCCCTACGCTCTCTTCATCTCAACCGCCTTTACCTCCCATCTCCCTCCAGGGCTCACCTACAATCCACACGCTACTCTGCCTTCTTTTTTATAGGACCTGCACTTTGGACTTCCCTACCTACCTCTCTTAGACTTGATCCAGACTTCCGCACTTTCAAAACCCAAATAAAAACTCATCTTTTCTCAACCGCTTTTGACCTCCCACTCTCTTCAATCTGACTACATACTCTGTTCCTTTTGTGTCTTCTCTGTCTCACTGTGTCTAACTCTCTCTTCACTATCCTATCGACTATGTAACTTCTTTTCCACTTCTAGGCCTCTGGCCGTCTTTGTTTTGATACATTTTGTACATCGCCTTGTTATTATTGAAGGGCGGTTTTATCAAATTCAATAAACAAACATACTGTCTGGCCAAAGGTACAGTCACGCTGGTATGAACTGAGGACCAGGGGACTGCCTGGCATATCTCCAATAAGGAGAAGGAGCACAAGTTAACCACTGAGGCTGCCAAGGAGAGACCAGCCTGTACATAGGCAATGGAGATGCAGTTCACCACCCAAGTGGACAGGGTGTGCTTAAAGACCGCGACCCCAAGCATGTTGGGATCAAAGGAGAAGAAGAGCTGCAAGGAGCGGCGATGGGCTTTCATCCGCTTGAGACAGAAAGCCAACACCTTCTTACGATCGAGTGTGTGGAATGTGGCCTCCGCCCGTCTCAGATGATGTCAGGGAAAAAAGGTAGGACCAACCACCTCTTGGTTCAGATGAAAGGGGGAAACCACCTTAGGCAGAAATCTAGGATGCATGTGTAAGACCACCCTATTCCTGTGACACCTGGTATAAGACACATGAACCACCAATGCCTGTAGCTCACTAAACCTATGGGCAGAGGTGAGCGCCACCAGGAAAACCACTTTCGTAGAAAGGTACATGAGGTGACACAAAGCCAGTGACTCGAAGGACAGAACCATAAGCTTACCCAGAGCCATATTCAGGTCCCAGGCCATTGCAGGGGGACAAATGGGAGGCTGCTTGAACAAGGGACCCTGCATAAAGCAGCCCATGAGCAGATGGAAGGACAGGGGTTGCCCTCCACCAAATGATGGTGTGCCCTCAATGAGTTGGATTTCAAGCCAGCTTGGGAAAGGTGCAGCAAGCACTGCAACACTGCTGGTACTGAAGAGAAGGGATTGATACCCTGATCTGTGCTCCAAACGGAGAATCTGCCATTTGAAGGTGTAAGCTCGCCTCATCTAGTCCTTGTGAGATGCCAGGAGAACACCTTCAACATCCCTGGGCAGATGAAATTGGCGAAGGGCTCCCCTTTCAGCAGCCAGGCCATCAGGGCAAGGGACCTGTGGTTGGGGTGCAGAAGGGAGCCATCCTCCTACAATATCAGATCCAGGGCACCGCCCAGGGCAATCGGTGGCACCCGAGGAAGCAGTAGGAGAAACCACGGCTGCTGGGCCCACCTGGGAGCTATGAGGATCACAGAGGCCCAATCTTGTTGAGAAGAGTCTTGAAGACCAGTGTGGTCGGAGGGTACAATTACAACAGTTTCTTGCTACATGACAGGAGGAAAGCGTCAGCTGCCACTTGATGCAGGGCCGGTATCCTGGAGCAGAAGCACAGTAACTGGGCATTGCTGGGACTGGTGGTTGAGCATAGGAGAGTCCCACATTAGGAACAGGCAGTGTGCTACTCGAGGGTTCAGCCTCCACTCATAGGACTGGAGAACCTGACTGAAATGATCTGCGAGGACATTCTCCTGTCCCGGAACATACACCGCCTGAAGGAGCATACCCCTCTCCCGCGTGAAGTTCAAGAGATGAATCGCCTCCTTGCAAAAGAGGAATGACCCAGTGCCTCCCTGTTTGTTGAGGTAAAACATCACCACTTGATTGTCCATCTAAACCAGAACCACATGATTCGATAAGTGGTACTGGAATGTTTGCAGAGCATACTCAATGGCTCTGAGCTTGAGGAAGTTGATCTGATGGAGACACTGCTTCACTGACCAGATGCCCTGGTCTGTAGCCCACTGCAATGTGCCACCCAACACAGCTTGGAGGCATGGTCATGAGGATAGTGGAGATATTCAGCCATTGTTTGGATAGCCCAATCCACATACTCCTAAGATTTGTGGATACTTATCCAGACGGTGGCGATTTTGAGTGCCACTATTTGGATAAGTGGTGACTCCTCCCCAGCTCTGCCCATGGACCACACCTGAGCTATCTAGAAGGTGCCAGGATGATCGGAGGACATCTTCGGTGGCATTATCGGATAGTGCCATGAATACTTGGCTCAGCAGGACTTAGCCTGTTAGCAGGTCCTATTAACCAGCTACATCCTTTTGAATAATCGGACCCTATATTTTTAACCATATTAACATAAGAACATAAGATATGCCATACTGGGTCAGACCAAGGTCCATCAAGCCCAGTATCCTGTTTCCAACAGTGGCCAATCTAGGTCATACGTACCTAGCAGTTTCCCCAAAAGACACAGGTTCCACAATGCTTGTATTGGGTCAAGCAGTGATATCCTGGGTCCCTTTTAATAATGGTTTATGGACCTTTCCTCCAGGAACTTTCCAAACCTTTTTTAAACCCAGCTACACTAACAGCCTTTACTACATCCTCCGGTAACAAATTCCAGAGTTTTTTTTTTTTTGAAACTTTTATTTTCATTTTGCAACAAATTCCAGAGTTTGATTACATGTTGAGTGAAAAAATATTTTCTCTTATTAGTCTTAAATAGTTTACCCTATAGCTTCACTGCATGTCCCCTAGTCTTTCTATATTCTGATAACGTGAACAATCGATCTACATTTACCCGTTCCACTCCGTTCATTAATTTATAGACTTCTATCATATCTCCCCTCAGCCGTCTCTTTTCAAGGTTAAAGAGCCCTAACCTTTTTAGCCTTTCTTCATAGGAGTATCCTTCCATCCCCTTTACCATTTTGGTGGCTCTTCTCTGAACCTTTTCTAATAACACTATATCCTTTTTAAGATACGGCGACCAGAATTGCACACAATATTCAAGGTGCGGTCTCACCATGGAACGATATAGAGGCATTATAATATCCTTTGTTTTATTTTCCATTCCTTTCTTTATGATACCTAGCATTCTATTTGCTTTCTTGGCTGCCGCTGCACATTGGGCGGAGGGTTTTTAACATGTTATCCACGATGACACCTAAATCTTTTTCCTGGGTGGTGGTTCCTAATGTGGAACCTTGCATCGTGTAACCATGGTTTGGGTTGTTCTTTCCTAGGTGCATAACTTTGCACTCGTCCACATTAAATTTCATCTGCCATTTGGATGCCCAGTCTTCCAGTTTATCAAGATCCTCTTGCAATTTTCCACAATCCTCATGGGTTTTAACAACTTTGAATAGTTTTGTATCATCTGCAAATTTGATAACCTCACTCGTTATTGCCATTTCCAGATCATTTATGAATATGTTAAAAAGCAGCGGACCCAGCACAGATCCCTGGGGTACTCCACTATTCACCTTCTGAGTCTCTGCTTCTTCAACTCTCCTGCATTTTGGGGATGGGAAGCACTGATGTGCTAATGACTTCCTGCTTATCAGAGGTGCATAGGATCTCAATGCAGTCGAGAATGAGATCAGCTGGACAGGAATTGGTGTTAGGATGATACCTCTCCTGCAGACATAGCCACATTCTTTGAGGCTCTGACATGTTGCATGGCAAACAGCATTGTTATTCTTTTCTCGCAGTCTTCAAAAAAAAAAATTCTCCTGAGCTGCTATGTCCAAAGGCGCAGGGGGCACAGCAGATTTGGACAATGTTCCTGGAATCTGAGGGGGTGTAATGGCAAGCTGGTCTCAGCTTAGGGAAAACTGTCGCTGCTCCTCTGGTAACAATGAGGTTGAGTCTTTTTCCCTTTGAGGCAGTTTAGAGGAGCACTTCTGTGAATCTCAGTGGACTCTGACACTGATGCACCAGGGCCTCTGCCCGATGTTCCATGTCTGTGTCCTTCAATGCCAATGAAGATGAAGCTAAAGTCTTCCCATTCTCAGGGAACATTGATGGATGACAGATGTCCTGGCATCCTATGGGTGCTCGGCTCCGAGTAAGCTTGAGAGCTGTTAGATGTCAGTGCACTGCCAGTATCCAGTGCAGCCTTGGAAGCCATGGAGACCGATGCTGCCAATGCTGATATAGTGGACTTAAAAACACCAAAAGACTTATCACGCCTTTTCCTTCGACCCTTCAGCCCTCTTTTTGTCATCTGTAAACCTAAATTATGTGTCCGTGATGGATACAATTAGGCCCATTTTCAAATGTGATGTGTCTTTTTACCGTCGGGACTCATTCTTCAGGCAGTAGTGAGCTGCAAATGTATGGACTGAAGACAAGACGGTGGCCTGCCAGATTTCTATCATGGGGACGGAATGCAGATTTGCCACGGAAGTAGCCATGGCCCAGACATGGTGCACTGTGACCCACTGGTCTAGTGAGAACCCAGCCTGCTTATAGGTGAGGGCAATGCAGTTCACCACCCAAGTGGACAGAGTTCGCTTAGTCATGGGGAGCCCCAGTCAACTGGGGTCAAAGGAGATGAAATGCTGAGGTGCATTGCGGTGGCCCTGAGTCTGTTGTAGATAGTAGGACAGGGCCCTTTTACAATCCAAAGTATGGAGGACGGTCTTTGCCTTGCTAGCATGAGGCCTCGGAAAGAAGGTGGGGAGCAGCATCTCCTTATTGAGGTGGAAGGGGGACAAAACCTTCGGCAGAAACGTGATGTGTGTGCGGAGTACCACCCTGTTCTTGTAGAACCTCATGTAGGGGGGGCTCTGCCATCAGAGCTTGGAGCTCACTGACCCTGCGAGCTGATGTACTGTAAGTAATACGAGGAAGACGACCTTCCAGGAGAGGTACAGCAAATGTCAGGTAGCCATGGGCTTAAACAGCGGTTTAGTAAGCTGCGAGAGCACCACGTTGAGAACCCATTGTGCCGCTGGTGGGCAGATGGGGGGTTTGGATAGCATGAGGCCCCACAGGAACCGTGATACAAGGTGCTGGGCCAAGAGGGGTTTTCCCTGAAAGGCATTGGTGGTGTGCTGCGATAATGCACTCTGACTGAATTGGACTTCAGTCCCATCTGCGACAGGTGGAATAGGTACTGGAGTAGCATATGAACTGAGCAGGAGAATGGGTTCGCCCACTTCTTGGCACACCAGATCGAGAAGCAATGCCACTTGAAGGCATATGCCCTTCTCATGGAGGCCTTGCGGAAGGCCATAATGACCTCTTCCATGTCCTGTGGGAAGTTGAAGGGAGCCAGGGCTACCCTTTCAGCAGCCAAGCCATAAGGGACAGGGACCTCAAGTTGTGGTGCAGGAGAGAGCCAAGGGAAATTGACAATACTGCCAACAGGTGGAGAAGCAGCGGGAAACAAGGTTGCCTGGGCCACTGTGGGGCTATCAGTACGAGTGATGCCCTGTCATTCTGGATCTTGAAGAGGGTCTTTGCGACCAGTGGAGTTGGTGGAAAGGTGTAACAGAGGCCTTCCGTCCATGGAATCAGGAACATATCCACTGCCACCCGGGATGGGTGTGGCTGATAGGAACAGAAGTTGAGCCACTGTGTATTGTCCAGGCTGGCGAACAGGTTCATTAGAGGGATGCCCCAGAGTTGAAACAGCCAGGAGGCCACCTTTGGATCCAACAGCCACTCGTGCGGCTGGAGGACTCTGTTCAGCTTTTGTCAGGGTATTGTCCTGGCCCGGGAGGTAGATCGCCCTTAGGAGCATCCCATTGCATGGCACATATGAGCAGAGGGCTATCACCTCCTGACAGAGGAATGACGACCCCATGCCCCCTTGCTTGTTCATGTAGAACATTGCAACCTACTTGTTGGTCTGGATTAGCACCAACTTGTGCTGCAGCTGGTGGCAGAAGGCTCGGAGAGCCAGGAATATCACTCGGAGCTTCAGAAGGTTGATCTGCAGCTAGCATTCCATCTGGGAAGAGCTGGGCTGTGTATGGAGGTCCTCTTAATGAGCTCCCCAGCCCAGCAGGGAGGCATCTGTGGTAAGGACCCTCTGGGGGGTGGATGTCTGGAAGGGCATCCCGGCCTGCAGGTGGCAGGGGATCTGCCACTAGTCGAGGGAGTCTGCCAGCTGGTGGGTAACTCTCACCCTGTCCCGGAGTCTGCCTGTGGCTTGTGTCCACTGAGAACGAAGGCACCACTGGGCTGCTCATGTGTAGGTGGGCATATGGGGTCATGTGGACCGTAGAGGCCATGTGGCCCAGCAGGCAGAGAGCTGGGTGGGTAGCGACAGGCGGTGCTGTACCTCTACGGCTAGCCCCCTGAGGTATTCTTATCTCTGAGGGAGAAAGGCCTTGGCCTGGAGGGTGTCTAGCTGAGCTCCTATGAACTCCAAGCACTGAGCCGGGGGGGGGAGGTGGAACTTGGGGAAGTTGATAAAGAACCCCACGTGCTGCAGGGTGTGGATGGTGGGCTCAATGGCATGGTGCACCTCTGCAACTGTGCCTCCATTTATGAGCCAGTCGTCCACGTAGGGAAAAATGAAGGCCCCTTGGAAAGGAAGGTGGGCTGCAACCACCACCAGGAGGTGGTGGGAAGGCCTCCTTTATGCCTTCCCACTGATTTCCACTTGGTGAAGGCCCTTGGCGATGAGGCCAGCCCAAAGGATAGCACCCTGTATTGGTAGTGACCTCCTCCCACCATAAAGCAGAGGTATTTTCCATGGTTGGGATGGATTGGGATGTGCGTATAAGCATCCTTCAGGTCTAAGGAGCATAGCCAGTCTCCGTGCTGGAGATATGGTAGCAGTGTTCCAAGGGAGAGTATCATGAACCTCTCCCTTACCAGAAATCTGTTCAGGTCCCGCAGGTCCATGAGCCTGAGGTCCCCTGTTCACTTGGGAACGAGGAAATACTTGGAATAGAAGCCAGTGCCCCAGTGAAGCTTGGGCACTGGTTCCACCACCTTGTCCTCAAGGAGACCTGTAAGATCGGTGAGGAGCAGAGTCTGATGGAGGTGAGATCTTAAGGGCTCTCCTGGAAAGTATGAGGCTGGTGCCCATTGCAGGTGGAGGAGGTAGCCCTCCTTGACCACTTGCAGTACCCAGGAATCGGTGATGATGGTGGACCACCTGTGGGCAAACCGGGCTAGACACCCCCCCTGTGGGCTGTTGGGGACCTTCTGGGGAGAGGAGATCTTGCCCAAGGAGTCAAAAGCTCCCCCCCAGGTTGAGCCAGAGCTGGCGCCTGGGACTTGAGGGTCTTTGGTTTTCAGGGGCCATGCCCTTGTCCCTTATGGTGTTAGCCTTGCTGCGGGGAAGAGATAGTTTGGAACTGTGAGGCATTGCCAAAACATCCCTTTTACCTTGGGAAGAAGGGCTTCTTCCGCAGGGCCTTTTTACAGAGCTGCACAGAGGTCTTTTTAAAAAGTCTGGTCCTTGTCAGGAACTCATTCTCTATTTCAGCTGCTTTGTCTGCCATGGGTTTTTCAAAGAGATTCTCTCCAATACAGGGAACATCAATAAGCTTGTCCTGAATCCATTGTTCGAGGTAAGAGACTGCAGCCATGTCTTGCATCGGGCCCTGGTGCCCGCTGCGGCTACTCTGGCTGAGGACTCAAAGCCATTGTACGGGATAAAAACTTTGAGCACTCCTTGACCACCGAGGCCAGAGTCGAACCGCTGAAGGGGTTCCCTGTCGAGGTCTGCCGAGAAACCGGCAGCTCCCTTGCCAGTTCTTTGAGATATATGCCAATGTACAGTTAGTAGAATTGGACTCGGCATGCAAGCATCGAGCCTTGGAAGGCCTTTCGGCTGAGAGCATCAAGTGTCCGGGCCTCCCCGCTGGGGGGCACTGAGGAATGGGTCTTTTGAGTCTGCGCATGGCAGACACAATGACATTTGAGTTGTGGGGAAGTTGAGTCTTCAGGAACACAGGGCTTCAGTGGACTCAGTACACAGAGTCGAGTTGCCTGCTGACAATGGGCACTGACGCCGGTATCTCCACACATATGGAAAAGGCAGCACTCAAGGATCGGAGGAAGATGCATCATAAGGGCTTCATTAGAGTGGGCCTCGTACTGGAGAATCTCTAATTCCTCCATGCGCGGATCCTCCTAGGCTTCGGCTCTGATTGCGAGTGCTTTAGCTATGTGTTGCACAAAGTCGAGGAAAGTGATGTCCTTTGGATGAGGAAGAGCACCAGGACATCGGGGGAGACAGGTCTGAGGGCATGTCTCTGTGTCGTTGAGTGTCCAGGGACTTCTCGTCCTCAGTTTCCCATTCCGACCTAAAGTCTGAGGCCCTGTGGTCACCGCAGTCAAGGCCCCAAACCCAAAGGCCCGCGACCTCCAGGTGACCTCGGGTCCAAACCGCATGCACTTGCCGGAGGGGGCCAGTGTCCTGAGGAATGGGACCGGTACCTTGTCTGATACTGATGGGTCTCTCAAGGATGGTGGCACTCAAGGATCAGTTCGATGTCAGAGGAAGCCCTTGAGGTCTAGGGTCCTGTCATTGGGGCAGATGAGCCAGAGGAACCGGACATAAACGCTCACTGCATGGCCACGAGGGCAGATATACTGCTCTCTAAGGCTGCCATCCTGGTCTCCATGCCAGTTGGCTCTGCAGCATTCAATGTGGGCACAGAGGGCTTCGAGCCTGGCATTGGGTCTGTTCAGGAGTCCTCCTCAACGAGGATGTCCTTGGGTGTCCGAGGCCGGTCATCGGATACCAGTGACTCCTTCAGTCTTGAAGAACTAGAAAGGGGGGCTGTTACTTCTGGAGAGAAATCTGAAATTGTGAGTATATACTTCTGGGAATTTTTCTGAAAGGAATTTTTTTCTTTTAAAGCTAATTAATCTGTGAACCCACTATTTTTTGTTAAATCAGTCAGGGCCTAGTAGCAACAGTTTAAGATTCAATTTAAAACACAGAAGAGAACTTTCTGGTTACCTTTCATACCCAGTAGAGAGCTGTAGTTTAAATTTCATAGTCACTCAGGGCCTAGCATCAGCAAAGTACTTTTAGTTTCAATTTAAAACACAGAAGAGAGCTTTCTGGTTAAATTTAGAATCCAGCAGAGAGCTTGTAGTTTAAATTTCATAGTCACTCAGGGCCTAGCATCAGCAAAGTACTTTTAGTTTCAAATTAAAACACAGAAGAGAGCTTTCTGGTTAACTTTAGAATCCAGCAGAGAGCTTGTAGTTTAAATTTCATAATAGGTTAGAGCCTAGCAGCAGCAAAGAGCTATAATTTAAATCAAATCAGAATATAGCTTACCTCAGCAGCACAGGACAGGGTACTGTGTAGCAGACCTCTTTTAATAAGTGTTATATCCCTCCCTCAATCCCCACACCCACCCTCCCCTGGGATAATCACAGCTTTATAGGTACTTTCACAACTTAAAAGACAGGAGGTGCTCTCAGGTGAAGCTCATTACCCAAATCAGTCATACACTAAGGACCTGAGATTAATTAAGCTTCAGGTGAACAAGGCATATTAAACTTATTAGGTACAGTTTTAGTGGTATAAATATCCATAGCACCCTTTAGTACGTAAAGAACTTAAAGATCTAAACACAAACTTAAAACTAAGATGCAGACAGCAGTCCAGCAGCGGGATGTGGGCTTTCCAGTCTTTTGCATTGAGTGTCACATGTATGATTTTCTCCCAGCTGGTGAGAGGTCTTACATGTGCACTAGGTGCAAGGAGCTCTTTGCTCTCAGGGAACAAGTCCATTCTGTAGAGGCTAAAGTAGCAGACTTGGAAAGCATAAGACAGACAGAGAGGTACATAGACGAGACCTACAGGGATATAGTCCTGAAGTCCCACCTCCAGTCTGGCAGCATCCCTGTTGCCATGGAGGAGAGAGGTCACGTGACAGGAGAGCATCACCCTGGTGTGGCAGGAAGTGATCCTGTAACTAGAACCTGTCCTCCAGGTGATGTAAACCCCTCTCACACCGAGGAGGTTTCTCCAGGGCCAAGTGCCCATGAGGGAAGGGTTAGGACAGCAGTTATAGTTGGTGATTCGATCATTAGGCATGTAGATAGCTGGGTGGCTGGTGGACGTGAGGATCGCCTGGTAACATGCCTGCCTGGTGCGAAGGTAGCGGACCTCACGCGCCACCTAGATAAGGTCTTAGATAGTGCTGGGGAGGAGTCTGCTGTCTTGGTACATGTCGGTACCAATGACATAGGAAAATGTGGTAGGGAGGTTCTGGAAGCTAAATTTAGGCTTTTAGGTAGGAAGTTGAAATCCAGAACTTCCAGGGTAGCATTCTCCGAAATGCTTCCCGTTCCACGCGCAGGACCCAAAAGGCAGGCAGAGCTCCAGAGTCTCAATGCGTGGATGAGACAATGGTGAAGAGATGAGGGGTTTGGATTTGTTAGGAACTGGGGAACATTCTGGGGAAAGGAGGGGCTCTTCCGAAGGGATGGGCTTCACCTTAACCGGGATGGAACCAGGCTGCTGGCATTAACCTTTAAAAAGGAGATAGAGCAGCTTTTAAACTAGATAATAGGGGAAAGCCGACAGTCGCCCAAGAGCGCATGGTTCGGAAGAATGTATCCTTGAAGGATACTACAAAAAGCAGAGAGGTTCCAAAAAAGAGTAAAGTAGCCCAAATGCCCTCGAGTATGGAGCATACAGAGCTTAAAGATCCCAAATTACCCATGTCTACCAATAGCCAAATTAATATGAATAAAATACAGTCTCTAAAATGCTTGTATGCAAATGCTAGAAGTCTAAAAAACAAGATGGGAGAGTTAGAATATATAGCACTAAACGAGAGGTTAGATATGATTGGAATATCAGAGACATGGTGGAAGGAGGACAACCAGTGGGACACTGTGATACCTGGGTACAAACTATATCGTAATGATAGAGCTGATCAAATTGGTGGAGGGGTTGCGCTCTATGTTAGAGAGGGCATTGAGTCAGAAAGGATTAAAGTTTTGCAAGAAACAAAATTTGCTGTAGAATCTCTATGGATTGAAATTCCATGTAAAAAGGGGAAGGCGATGGCAGTGGGGGTGTACTATCGTCCGCCTGGCCAGAATGAACAAATGGATGATGAAATGCTCAAAGAAATCAAGGAAGCTAGCAAAAGTTACAGTGCAGTAATAATAATGGTTGATTTCAATTACCCCGGCATCGACTGGGTCAGTGTCACAGCAGGACATGCTAGGGAGATAAAGTTCCTAGATAAAATAAATGACTGCTTCTTGGAGCAGCTGGTTCATGAACCGACCAGAGGGGAAGACATATTAGACCTAGTCCTTAGTGGAACACCAGATCTAGTGCAAGAGATAAGGGTGTTGGGGCCACTTGGCAATAGTGATCATAGCATGATTGCCTTTGATTTAATTAGTGGAGGAGGGATAGTAAGGAAATCCACAGTACTACCCTTTAACTTTCGAAAGGGAGACTATGATAAAATGAGGAAAACAGTTAAGAAAAAACTGAAAGGAGCAGTTGCAAAGGTTAAAGACGTACATCAAGCTTGGATGTTGTTGAAAAATACTATCTTGGAAGCCCAGACCAGCTGTATTCCACGCTTTAAGAAAAGTGGAAGGAAGTCCAAAAAACTGCCAGCATGGTTTAAAGGTGAGGTCAGAGAGGCTGTTGTTGCCAAAAAAGCATCTTTCAGGAAATGGAAAAAAGAGCCAAATGACGAAACCTGGAAACAGCACAAGCACTGGCAAGTCCAATGCAAGGCATTGATAAGGTAGGCAAAGAGAGAATTTGAGAAGAAGCTTGCTGCGGAAGCAAAAACACGAAATAAAGACCTTTTCAAGTACATTCGTAGCAAAAAACCTGTGAGAGAGTCAGTTGGTCCATTAGATGATAAAGGGGTTAAAGGAGCACTAAGAGGCGACAAGGCGATAGCGGAGAGACTGAATGAATTCTTTGCTTCGGTCTTTACTGAGGAAGATGTAGGGATGTTACTCATGACTGAAGTGGTATTTAAAGGTGCGGAAGAATTGAAGGAAATATCGATACATCGGGAAGATGTCTTACAACTATTAGATAAACTGAAGAGTAGCAAATCACCTGGGCCGGATGGTTTACATCCAAGGGTGTTGAAAGAACTGAAATATGAGATTGCAGACCTGCTATTAGTAATCTGTGAACTATCATTAAAATCATCTCTAATACCTGAAGATTGGAGGATCGCCAATGTAACACCAATTTTTAAAAAGGGTTCCAGGGGTGATCCGGGAAACTACAGACCGGTGAGCCTGACGTCAGTACCGGGAAAAATGGTAGAAACCATCATAAAGAATAAAATTACTCAGCATGTGGATAGTCACGACCTAATGGGAGACAGCCAACATGGCTTTAGACAAGGAAGATCTTGTCTTACTAATCTGTTATGTTTTTTTAAAGGAGTGAATAAACAGGTGGACAAAGGTGAGTCGGTTGATATTGTGTATCTGGACTTTCAGAAAGCCTTTGACAAGGTCCCTCATCAGAGACTTTTGGCAAAACTAAAGAGTCATGGGATAGGAGGCAGTGTACTATTGTGGATCAGGAACTGGTTAAAAGATAGAAAGCAGAGGGTAGGGCTAAATGGCCAATTTTCCAAATGGAGAAAGGTGAATAGTGGTGTACCCCAGGGATCTGTGCTGGGTCCGCTGCTTTTTGACATATTCATAAATGACCTGGAAAGTGGAATAACGAGTGAGGTTATCAAATTTGCAGATGACACAAAACTATTTAAAGTTGTTAAAACCCAAGAGGATTGTTGAAAATTGCAAGAGGATCTTGTTAAATTGGAAGACTGGGCATCAAAATGGCAGATGAAATTTAATGTGGTCAAGTGCAAGGTTATGCACCTAGGGAAGAACAACCCAAACTATGGTTACACGATGCAAGGTTCCACATTAGGAACCACCACCCAGGAAAAAGATTTAGGCGTCATTGTGGATACCATGTTAAAACCCTCGGCCCAGTGTGCAGCGGCAGCCAAGAGAGCAAATTGAATGCTAGGTATGATAAGGAAAGCAATGGAAAATAAAACAAAAGATATTATAATGCCTCTATATCGTTCCATGGTGAGACCGCACCTTGAATATTGTGTGCAATTCTGGTCGCCGTATCTTAAAAAGGATATAGAGATTTTAGAAAAGGTTCAGAGAAGAGCCACCAAAATGGTAAAGGGGATGGAAGGATACTCCTATGAGGAAAGGCTAAAAAGGTTAGGGCTCTTTAACCTGGAAAAGAGACGGCTGAGGGGAGATATGATAGAAGTCTATAAATTAATGAACGGAGTGGAACGGGTAAACGTAGATCGATTGTTTACGTTATCAGAATATAGAAAGACTAGGGGACATGCAATGAAGCTAGAGGGTAAACTATTTAAGACTAATAAAAGAAAATATTTTTTCACTCAACGTGTAACCAAACTCTGGAATTTGTTACCGGAGGATGTAGTAAAGGCTGTTAGTGTAGCTGGGTTTAAAAAAGGTTTGGACAAGTTCCTGAAGGAAAGGTCCATAAACCATTATTAAGAAGTGACCGAAGATATCAATACTTGACCCAGTACAAGCATTGTGGAACTTGTGTCTCTTGGGAAACTGCTAGGTACATATGACCTAGATTGGCCACTGTTGGAAACAGAATACTGGGCTTGATGGACCTTGGTCTGACCCAGTATGGCATATCTTATGTTCTTATGGCAGCTTGTGGGGCCGCACCCACTCCGACCCCTCGGACGCATGCTGGAGACTGCTGGGCCTGGAACGGGATTTTCCCTTCTTCCTGGATCTGTCCTCTGAGGTGCTCTTCGAGGGTTTCGACTTCTTGCGTTCCACCTCTTGGGATTTTCTCTCAGAGGACCTTTGGCCGCAGGACTCCAAGGCAGCCCGGGCCTTGCAGGGCACCGAGGTACCAGAGGGGGCTCCAGAGAGTGATGTCGCTGGTGCAGAGTCCAACTTGTGAAAGAACTGTTCCTGCTGCAGCTTACAGCTCTTGATGGCCTTTGTGGTTATGGTCCTGCAGAGTTCATACTCCGAGTCATCGTGCTCTGGCCCAAGGCAGCAGAGGCAGCAGTCATGTTGGTCGGTGTGGGATATCATCTTACCGCACCGATCGCATTTCTTGAAGCCACTGGAGGCCATCAGGAAAAAGGAGGCCCTGCCACCCTGCAAGGGTCCGAGGCCTGCAGCAAAAAAGGGCACGAAACGCTGGTCAAGGGATAGCTTGAGAAAAACAAAGGAACAAGCCTGAGGAGCGACGCTGAGGAGAGTTGGCTTAGAGATGGGAAAGAAACCAGTGTGCGTACTGGACAAAAACAGAATTTAAAAAAACACATATTTTCCAGGGGAAACCACATATTTTCCAGGGGAAACCGGACAGACGTCTGGAGAGCTCCGTGGAAAAAAGGAGACTGAGGCAAGATGTCACCCTTGGGCGGGAAGGGGACCATGCATATGTGGTGCATCTCCCAAAGGCTTTCTATGAAAGCTGGGGAGATGCTTCTGTGCAGGCTCCATCGGGGCTGTCACCAATATGAGAAGACTGACTTCCTGATTGTTCCTAGAGAAAGTGGTATATATAGTGCACAGGTGCCCAATTCTGGTCCTTAAGTTTGCAAATATAACAGATTTACAGAAGACGCATAAAGAATAGTCATTAGGTGTCTATAAATACAGTTGGGCTTAGAATCATATTTGCACAGCTTGAAAACCAGACAGGCTTGTAGCCCTCAATGACAGAAGCCGGGAACACCTTGTCAAGGTCACTTCAGTTTCTTCATTCTCCATATACTACGCTGCCTTTCATATCACTGACCATAAGTCATTCCTTAGCAATTTCTAAATAATGTTATTTATTTATTTCTATTTCTTTCTTTCTTTCTTCTTTTACATATTACATACTTTAAATATTGGTACAGTACAACAACAGAACAGTATTGCATTAACTGTACATTATCTTTAATTCTGAAACAACAGCTATGGATTCCACGCTATAAACACTGAGCCACCTGATTGAAAATCAAACACAGTTTAGAACAATCCAAAAGGTTGTCATGAATAGACACCAACTCGCTGGCACTTAACAGTACATTTTTGCATCAACTGTACAACATTATCTGAATTCTGAAACTCTGCCATTTCATAGTTCTCTTTCTATCGCTCTAGCCATCCTTTTCATCTCTTTACTGAATCTTCCCCAACTCTACATTATGATCAGATAGTATTCCCAGAGTTTATGTTTCAGAACTCCTCCTCTCTTTTTTCATGTTGGTAATTTTATGAAGGTTTTTCCATGCATAAAGCCAGTTTTATATGCAGAAAAGGCCTTTTATAAAATTATGTGGCTGTTTACGCATGTTTAAGTTTGCACACGTACAAGATTGCACATATTTATTTGTCCACCATGCCTAGGCTTTTCCAGGGGAAGAGTGGAGATGGAGTTGTGATATACATACTCCAAATACATAGAATATACATACACATTTGTACCAATGATGATTGCATTTTGCTTAGCTGGAAAGGCTCTCTTTTAAGCTAAGCTCTCGTGAGGTCCCTAGGAACATAAAGTGTTTTAGTGATCCAACAAATGGCAGGAGATCCAAAACTGTTTTAATGGTTGTATAATTCTCCTAGTATAAAGGTATCTATATTGTTGTGTTTCATAAAACATAGGTATCTATGTTGCCTTTATAAAATAATAACAGCCAAACAATAACCGCCAGACATCCAGGAAGGAATATCCACAAAAACAAAAAAAAAATTGAATCAAGGAGTCTCAGATTTTTTGTCAGACCAAGAACAGAGGAGGAGGACATCATCAATCAGATGCCCTCTAATTCAAGGACATCACTGCTCATAAAATCTTAGAAAGAAATTTCATAGAAACGTGTGTGCCGTAGAGACCCAAAGGCGGCTTCAATTCAACTGTCCCCATGCAATCCCAACGTAGTCCATTGCTTGCAGCCACATTTTGATGGTGGGAAACCACCATCTGCTTCAGGGAAGGGTATTCCAAAGCAATAATTTTAATGGTAAATGGCACTTCATACTGCTTTGGAATACCTTTCTCTGACCCAGATAGTGGTTTCCCACCGTCGAAACATGGATGCAGTCAATACTAGATCAAACCTAAGCTTTCTTTAGAAGCTCACATAACAAGACTTCAACATTCACAGTTTGGACACAGAAGTCGTCTTTGAAGCCAGCCCTGTGTTATGGGCATCACTTCCTACCTGCCATAGCCACACAGCATCTCAGACTAGTTATAAGCTGATTACAGTGCCAAGGAGAAGTGTGAGGATCGTGAGGACCTACCCTGCTGCTCAAAAAGAACACCTGCTACAGCTCAGCAATTGTGTTTTCTCTGTGGATGAGCAGCATATTGTCCTTACATATGAGAATCCCTAGCTACAGGCTGCCTCCAAAGAAAAAGGGGATAACATAGTGTCACAACAGCAGCCACTCAGTAAATTTTTGGTTTTGTTAATAAAATACATTTATAAAAAGTTTGTTATTTTTCTTTTTTTCCCTATGAAAACCTGAATAGAAAGAAATAGGCCTGTGGGATGGAGTTGAATTCTATTCCTTGAAAAGATTATGAAGAATGGATTGATCAAATCTCTTGTTGCGTTGGGAGTCCCTTTCCAAACAGTAGAGATGTGAATGTGTGGAAAGAAGTCTACGTTGAGGTCTTGCGTATCTCCTCCATGGAGGTCAACCTCAAGTGGACTACCGATGCAACTATTGTTGACATTGTGAGCCTGACATGATCCTCAAGAGGCAAGTGAGCCTGGATATAAGCAAAGGAGATGCAATCTGCTAGCCAGTTGGATAAAGTATATTTGCCAATGGCAGTTCACAACTTGCTGTGGTCAAAAGAAACAGAAAATTGGGTGGACTTTCTATGGGCTTTAGTCTGCTCCAGATAGAAGGCCAAGGCTCTCTTGCAGTTCAAGTGCAATGCACTTTCCCTTTTGTGATCATGAGGTCTTCAGAAAAATATTGATAGGACACTGGATTCCATCAACACCTTTGGAAGGAACTTAGGATTTGTACGCAAAACCACCCTATTGTTATAAAACCTGGTAAAGGGTAGAACAGTTACTACAGCATGGAAATCACTCGCTTTGCATGCTGAAGTTATCACCACTAAAACCAAGACCTTCCAAGGTTTGGTACCTCAGTGCAAAGGTATCCTGAGACTCAAAAGAAGCTTTTATCAGCTGAGTTAAAACCACACTGAGATCCCAAGACATAGCCGGAGGCATTGAAAAAAGCAAGCCCCACACGAAGCAAATAACTGAAGGATTTGTGCTTTAAATTATGGTGGTAGCACTGGTTGCACTGAACCGTACTTTTATTGAGTTGGTTTTCAAACCAGACTCCAATAAATGTAAAGGTATTCAAGAAGTTTGTGTGTGGGACAGATGAAAAAATCTAGGGCTTTTATGTCACACAAGATGGCAAATCTCTTCCACTTCAAACTGTATGACATCCTAATGGAATCCCTCCTAGAAGCAAGAAGAATGATGTTTATGCAAACTGCCAGGTCCAGAGAAGAGAGGGTTAGCCTCTCTACATTCAAGATATGATAGAAATGTTTAAATACCTCCATGACATAAATGCACAGAAGGAGAGCCTCTTTCAATTGAAAGAAAATGCTGCAATGGGGATGAATGTGAAAGGAGATAGACTCAGGAGTAATTTGTGGAAATATTTCTTTATGGAAAGAGTGGTAGATGCATGGAATAGTCTTCCAGTGAGGGTAGTAGAGATAAAAAATTCAAGAAAGTATGAGACAAACAGAGAATATCTCTAAAGGAAAAAGGGGTCTATAGAGCTTAGTAGTTGGTATGGAAGGGCAGACTGGATAGGTTGTATGGTCTTTATCTGCCATCATGTTTCTATGCTTCAAGCTACGAGGGCAAGGGTCTTGATGTTGGGATGCAACAATGCCCCCAAATGCTGCGAGATTAGAGTTAGCAAAGTGCCTAGCAGAATGGGCTCTCTGATTGACAGTTCTAGGAGCAGAGGGAAACAAGATTGCTGGGGCCAGTAAAGAGCTGTGAGGATCATTGTCCTTCTGCCATCCTTGAGTTTCAGGACAGTTCTCACTATGAGAGGTACTGGAAGATATATGTAAAGAAGACCCTCCCCCGGATCAAGAAGGAAGGCACCTGAGGCTAGTTTGCTATGTGTCCCTGTTCCTGGAGCAGAAATAAGATATTTGTTTATAACGTGGAGTAGCAAACAGATCTATCAAGGGGTTGCCCCACTCCTGAATGATCTGGAGAGCCACTTCACTGTGCATGGTCCACTCATGACATTGCCTTTCCCAACCACTGAGAGTCATCTCATGAGAGATTGCCTAATTCCACATTCTGAGCCCTCCCCAACATAGGAGGTAGAAACCTGTTCCTCTCTGCTTGTTGATGTAATACATGGCCATCTGGTTGTCTGTTTGGATCATTAGAATTAGATTGGCCACCCAGTCTTTGAATGCATTTAGAACAAGAATATTCAACCCAGTTCTCAGGACACACTTAGCCAGTTACATTTTGGGAATAATCATAATGAATATGCATGAGATAGATTTGTATGTATTGTCTCCACTGTATGCAAATCTCTCTCATGCATACAATGGTTAGGTGTTTCCCCGAGGACTAGATTGAGAATCCCTCTTTTAGAACATTCACAATTGCTCTTAGTTCCAGGAACTGATGAATTCTCCTGGGAGTGCCACCCTGAGTGTAAAACCTATCTAAATGTGCTCCCCAGCCCAGTTTGGATGCATCCTTTTGATGGGAAAGATTTTGGAAGGGCCAAATTGGACAAATTAGAATGAACCATCCACTGGGTCAGAGAGACCCAAACAGAACTGTGACAGAAATAACATTTCAGCGCTTGTGAGTGGCTTATCTCTACTGAGTGCTCAAGTTCATCTAATTTTTTAGACGTACCAAGAGTGTTATATGTATGGTCTATGCCATATGGCCCAACATTCTTGACATGTTTCTCGGTGATGTCTGCTGACTCTTTTGCACTTCTTCCAAAATGGCAGCCAACTTGGTGAGTTTCTCTTGTGGAAGAAAGTCTACTGCCAGAGTCATGTCTAGCAGAGGTTACGAATTACAGTTCGCCACAGGCCCAGATTGCGTTTGGGATAATTTATCTCAAACCTTCACAACTTCAATACCCATGGATTCTTGAGCCTATTTCTGAGATATGCTCTAGAGCCAGCCAATCATCTAAATAGGGAAATATGTGCACTCCCAGCCTGGATAGATGTGCTGCAATGACTGTGAAACACTTTGTGAAAACACTAGGAACAGATAGGATGCCAAAAGGCAGTATGTGGAACTGGTAGTGGAGTTCCCCTATGAAAAATCACAGATACTTCTTGTGGCTGGGATGTATTTGTATGTGGATTACACAATGAGTGAAAAAAAGGAGTAGTTACTCACCTGTAACAGGTGTTCTCCAGGAGCAGCAGGAATCAGTCCTCACATATATATGGGTGTCATCGACGCCGATGAAGCCCCAGCGGAGCATTTCCCCAGCTTTCCATGAAAGCCTTTGGGAATGCAGGCACGCATGCGCGGTTCCCTTCCCGCCTAAAGGTGCCATCTTACCTCAGTCAAATGACATAGCTAAGAACAGCACACAAAAAATGAAAAATAAACTATGTACAACTGCAACTCCCAGGGGAGGAGGGAGGGTTGTGAGGACTGATTCCTGCTGCTCCTGGAGAACACCTGTTACAGGTGAGTAACTACTCTTTCTCCAGGACCAAGCAGGAAGTCAGTCCTCACATATGGGTGACTCCCTAGCTCTGGGCTACCGAGGAACCCAGGCTGAACAAGAGAACTCCCTCTAGTCTCAGCAGCAAAGAAAGGCTTTTCACGGACACAACCTCCACTGGTAGCCCAACAGAGGGCAGGAGTTGCCTAAACCTCAAAGAGATTCCGGAGTACTGCCTGGCCAAAAGCACTGTCCCTATGGGACTCCCTCTCCAGACAGTAATGGGCAGCAAAAGTCTGGCTTGAAGACCAAGTTGCAGCCCTGCAGATGTCTACCAACGGTACAGAGCGGAGATGAGCCACTGAGGCAGCCATTGCCCTGACACGGTGGGCCGTGACCCGAACCTGCAAAGGAAGGTCAGCCGCCTTGTAAGCCCAGGTGATACAAGTAGCCATCGGCTCAAAAGGTGGGCGAGTCAGTTGTTGCAAGACCACATTCAACTCCCACACAGGGGCAGGAGGATGGATTTGAGGCTTGAGCAAGAGCAAGCCCCTGAGAAACCGGAACACCAAAGGGTGAACCGATAGAGAGTGCCCTTCCACCAGAGAGTGGTGAGCTGCTAAAGCTGAGAGGTGGACTCGAACAGAATTGGACTTAAGACCTTGATTGGATAAGTGCAGCAAGTATTGAAGCACTACTGGTACTGTACAGGAGAAAGGATCCTCTGTACGTAACTGACACCGCACTGAAAACCTTTTCCATTTAAGAGCATAGATTTTCCTAGTGGACTGTTTCCTAGAGGCTAGGAGAACCTCTTAAACCTCCTGAGGTAGGCCCCAGGGAGCCAAAACTACCCTTGCAGCCTCCAGGCCATCAAATTTAGAGCCTTGAGGTTGGGGTGCAGAAGGGTACCCTGATCCTGAGAGAGAAGGTTGGGTTGAAATCCCAGAGGCAGATGGGGAACCACTGCCAATTGAAGTAGAAGTGGAAACCAGGGCTGTCTGGGCCACCTGGGAGCCACCAGCAGGACTGAGGCCTTGTCCTGAACAATCTTGAACAGAGTTCGGGCCACCAAGGGCGTGGAAGGAAACGCATACAGGAGACCCTGAGACCAGGGAATCAGAAAAGCATCTGCTGCTACCCGCAGAGGATGCGGTTGCCTGGAGCAGAAGTTTGGCAGCTGTTTGTTCAGAGGACTGGCAAAGAGGTCTATGGATGGAAGTCCCCATTTCAGGAAAATATTCTGAACTACCAAAGGATGGAGCTGCCACTCGTGGGGCTGCAGAATCCTGCTCAACCTGTCCGCCAGGTAGTTCTCCTGGCCGGGTAGATATACTGCTTTGAGGAGCATGTTGTATCTGAGAGCAAACAAGCAAAGGTCCTGTGCTTCCTGACAGAGGAGCCCGGACCCAGTTCCGCCCTGCTTGTTCACATAGAACATGGCTACCTGGTTGTCTGTTTGAACTAGGACAGACTGATGAGCCAGGGTTTGAGAAAAAGCCTTTAGGGCTAAGCGAATAGCTCTGAGTTCCAGGAGATTGATTTGCTGAGCAGATTCCCATGGAGACCACAGGCCCTGGGTGCACTTGTCTAGACAATGAGCTCCCCAGCCTTGGAGGGAGGCATCCGTGGTCAAGACCACTGTGAATGCAGGACTCTGAAAAGGTACTCCTGTTAATAGATTGGGTGAGTGTAGCCACCATCTGAGGGAGTGCAGCAAGTGTCTGGACACCCTTATCCTGTCTGTGAGGTGGCCTGAGGCCTGTGACCACTGAGTCCGCAGGCACCACTGTGCAGGCCTCATATGGAGCCTGGCATTGGAGGTCACATGTATTGTCCAAGCCATGTGGCCAAGAAGCCTCAGGCAGAGTCTGGTGGAGACCAGCGACCTGATGAGAAACTGGTTTGCTAAGTCTATCAGTCTCTGGGCTCGGTCTTTTGGCAAGAAGGCCTTTGCCAGCAGCGAGTCCAACCTTGCTCCTATGAACTCCAAGTTCTGGGAGGGGAGCAAAGTGGACTTTGCGAAGTTTACTACAAACCCCAGACTTTGAAGAAGAGCAATAGTTCTGAGGGTGGCTTGTCTGGCCTCCTGGCATGTCTGACTCCTGATGAGCCAGTTGTCCAGATAGGGGAAGACAAAGATTCCCTGATTTCTCAGGTAGGCCGCCACCACTGCCAGGCATTTGGTAAAGACTCTTGGGGCGGAGGTGAGGCCAATATGTAGTACTCGGTACTGATAATGGTTTCCTCCCACAATGAACCTGAGGTACTTTCTGTGGTCTGAATGAATGAGGATGTGAGTATACGCATCCTTTAAATCTAAGGAGCATAGCCAATCTCCCTGCTGGAGGTAGGGCAGAAGTGTTCCAAGAGTAAGCATCTTGAACTTTTCCTTCTCCAGGAACTTGTTGAGGTTTCTGAGATCCAGAATAGGTCGAAGACCACCGGTTCTTTTGGGTACCAGGAAATACCTGGAGTAGAACCCTTGACCTTGCAAGTGGGGAGACACAGGCTCCACCGCTCTGTCTTGTAACAGCCCCTGTAGCTCCTGAAGGAGGTGGTCTGTGTGCAGGGGAAGTCTTGGAGGCTCCCCTGGAAAATATGGAGGAGGTAGTTGTTGGAAGTGTAGTGCATAACCCTTCTGGACTATGCTTAATACCCAACTGTCTCCAGTAATGAGTGGCCACTGGTGGGCAAACAGAGCGAGGCGACCTCCTGTGCAGGTTTGGGAGAGCAGGGACGGAGAGGCTATGCTGAAGGAGTCAAAACCCCCCACCCTGCTGAGTGGGAGCAGGGGCCGGAGGCTTGGGGGTCTTCTGCCTACAGGGCCCATTACCCTGCCCCTTGGCTTGCTGACCCTGAGGGGCAGCTTGGGCAGCCTAATATTGCGGGTACTGTTTGTAGGCAGTGCCCTTCCTCGGGTAAAAGGGCTTTTTACCCGAGCCCTTCTTTTTGTGAAAAGGGGCAGAGGTCTTTCTGGACAGCCTTGTCCTTGTAAGGTGCTCGGTCTCGAGCTGTGCGGCCTTCTCGGCCATGGGTTTGCCAAAAAGGTTCTCACCTCGGCAAGGGACATCAACCAACTTGTCCTGAACCCATGGCTCGAGGTCTGATGACTGCAGCCATGCCTGGCGTCGAGCCGCGATGCCGGCTGCCGCAACTCGAGCCAAAGCCTCGAAGCCATCGTAGGCGGCACGGGACATAAACTTGGAGCAGTCCCGAATCCCCGACGACAAGGACTTGAATCTCTGCAAGGGTTCCCCGGAGAGACCAGCAGAGAACCCGGCCAACTCCTTGGCCAGGTCTCGCAAGTACATGCCCATGTACAGCTGGTAAGACTGGACACGGCAAGCAAGCATCGAGCCCTGGAAGCACTTATTACCAAAACCATCGAGGTTCCGGGCCTCCCTACCGGGGAGCACTGCAGAGTGCATCTTCTGACTCTTCAGGCGATGCATGGCCGATTCCACAATCATGGAATGGTGTGGTAGCTGTGCCTTCTGAAAGCCAGGGCTCCTCCGAAGTCGATAGATCGAATCGACCCGCTTGCTTAAAACCGGTGCCGAGACCGGTGCCTCCCACATCCCAAGAGGAGCCGTTCCAGCATCGGAAGAACCGGGACAGTAAAGGCCTCCTTCGGAGGAGAGTCGTACTGCAGAGCCTCGAGCTCTTCGGCTCGAGGCTCTTCCTCGGGGTCCGCCGGGATAGCCAAGGCGGTGGCCATATCCCGGACAAACTCCGAGAACCGGGTATCCTCCGGAGGGGATCTACTCTGGGGTTCAGACTGCGGTGAGTCCGATGGGACGCACCGAGTCTTGAAAGTGTCAGGGGACTCCTCATCCTCCGTCTCCCAGGCGGACTCGTCCAACGAGGAGTCAGGATCCGACCCCGCAGGGCTCTGGAGCATCCGCCCCGACGCCGGAGGCACCGGCGTCAACGCCCTTGGTCCCAAACGGGAGGTCGAGGGAGACCGCGACTGAGGTCGACCTCGAGCCATCATGGACTCGAGTATCGGCTCGGTCTCCAGTGGTCGGTGCAGATGCGCCAGACAGGCTGGCCATCAGTGCCCGCTGCTGCTCCATGAAGGCAGACAGTCTGCACTCCAAGGCTGTCATCCTGAGACTCAGCTCGGGAGACACAGCAGCCACCAACTGGGGCCCCGGCAGTGCCGGGCCCGATGTCGGCTCTCTGGGAGGAGAGTCTTCGAGGACTACAGAGCTTACATGTCCAGCAGACTCCGGCTCCATGCGAGGAACTTTAGCAGGCTTCTCTTGCTCCACGGGCCCGGGGTGACGGTCGAGGAGCCAGGGACCTCTTCCGACAACGCCCTCATGAGCCTCTTCTTCCTCTTGCGTTCCAGGTCGGGGGACCCCCTGTCCGAGGAGCCACGACGGCGCTCGGGATCCGAATCCCGAGATGTCGAGGCCTCAGACGAGGTCCGGGCCCGGCCGGATGCTGAGTCAGAGAAAAGCCTTTCTGCTGCTGGCGACTTCGCAGTGCCTTGGAAGACATCTTCCCACATGGTCCACACGTCTTAGGGTCGTGATTAGGACCGAGGCACCGAAGGCAGCAGTCGTGTGTGTCGGTGAGAGACATCAACTTCTTACACCAATCACACTTTTTAAAACCGCTGGAAGCCATCGGGGAAAAAAAGAGTCCCTGCGAGGTCAAAGGACGGGCCTTCCAGGGAAAAACGAAAAAACGATAAAAGGGCGCGAACGCCAGCCACGAAGGGCAAAAACCGAAAAAGAAGAAACGGGCTCGATACTGGTATACCGAACCCGGCGGGAGGGGAACCGGCGTCGAACTGGTAGAGAAAAAATAGCGAGAATCGCCGAAAAAAATCAAACTTTTATCCGGGATGACAGGACACACGTCCGGTGGGCTTCTCGGAAAAAGAGAGACTGAGGTAAGATGGCACCTTTAGGCGGGAAGGGAACCGCGCATGCGTGCCTGCATTCCCAAAGGCTTTCATGGAAAGCTGGGGAAATGCTCCGCAGGGGCTTCATCGGCGTCGATGACACCCATATGTGAGGACTGATTCCTGCTTGGTCCTGGAGAATGACATTTAGCATGAATCAGGCAGAGATCCTACTTTAGTATTTTCTGGTGCAGAGTTATTGGAGGAAACTCTTGGAGGGTAATTTGGTGGAAGTTCAAAAAGGTGCTATTGGTACCTGAACTGGATGATCTTCAGAACCCAACCGTTGCAGGTGATTAGGGGCCAGTGGTCTGCAAAGTATTAGAATATCCTTCCCACCAGTAGGATGTCTGAAACCAGTAGTAGAGTCTTGCCTGTGTTCTTCAGAAGCCAGTGAAAGCCCCACCCTAGGTTCTGGCTGTGGAGTTGACTAGGATTTCTGAACCCTTTGCTGATGGGTTGAGAGTGAGGACCCTGCTCAGTTTGGGCTGAGCGGGAGCTTAGAGGATGCCTTTGTCTATGAAAGTAGTAGGTCTTCCTTTGCCAGAATATCTCTTGGATGATGAGGTGGTTAGGTTGGATGTGAGGCTGGAGAGGGTCTTGTCACTATGCTGGCTTGATAAGAAATGCAGTCCCCTTCATTTTATCTCCAAAGAGATTATCTCCATGGCCCAGCACAGCACATCAGCAAGCTTCTCCTGCACATCAAACTGGAGGTCTGAGGCCTTAAGCCATGAGAGTCTCTGGGTACCAATACCCATAGAGCAGGGGTGGGCAATTCCGGTCCTGGAGGGCCGCAGACCAATCAGGTTTTCATGATGTCCCTAATGAATATTCATGGACCTATTTCCATACAATGGAAGGCAGTGGATGCAAATAGATCTCATGAATATTCATTAGGGACATCATGAAAACCTGACTGGTCTGCGGCCCTCCAGGACCAGAATTGCCCACCCCTGCCATAGAGGAGGCTCTGAATGCCTCACTATCAAAAGTCATTCAGAATACTTACTTTCCACACACCTCCCTTTTGCTCACTAAGGAATCGAGTTGCTCGGCCTTCTCTGGAGGGAGAGTGGTGGCACTAAATGGATATTGGCCGGGCAGTTACTGGTGTTCAAGCTCTTCAATGCCCTGATGATGGTGATCTTACTGCAGGCAGCTAGTGAGTCTTGAGAATTTGATGTCCCAATATACTGGCCTCAGTGCTGTCAAAGCTGCAGCCTTGCACCATGCAAAGAAGACCTCCATCTCAAAACTCTTCAGGAGGCACTTCTTGAGGGCTGCCATTGGCAAAGTTGGGATTCAGTGAATTCCTGTAGGATCCGATAGGGAGTATCAGCAGATTGGACCCAGGCCCCTTGGAGACCGTCATGGTCCCTCTGGTACAGAGGAGGATGAATGTTCCTTACATTAGGGCCACTTCCAGAATACCAGCTCCTCCAATACCTTGATGCTTTCAATATTATCGATGAACTGTGATGCCAATGCATCTGAACTTTTGCCCAGTGCATGGTGTCCTGAATTCTTGATACTGATGAAACGGAGGAAGAATCTTTCCTCTTCTTTGGGTGAGAATCCATGGAGGATGACTCTTGGGAAATCCTATCAATGCACCCCTAGTGTTTGATGTAGTTCCCTGGTCCATGGGAACTGATGCTGAGATCAATGGACCAGACTTATCTTTGCCAAAAATCCTTTTGCACATATCTCATGACCTTTGAGATTTTTTTTTGTCATCTCTGAATACAATACACAGTAGGTTTCATGGTCAGGCACTGCAGGCGACAACAATGGGAGTCCTTATGTGAGAACATTATCATGTTTGTCCAGGAAGAAAAAATAATTATACCTCTTAAGCCGAAGTTGGTTTTTCAGCAAAGTGGGCCCATCATAGATGGTTTGGATACTGGGAAGGGGGGGGGGGGGGGAGACAGCCAGCAGGGGCACCTGAAGGGGAGAAGTGAGGGAAGTGGTGCTTGATGGGGAAGGGACTCATGGAGGTGAGGGGCAAGGGAGGGATATCTGATAGGGAATAAGAGAAAGAGAATTGAGATGATTGATAGTGAAGGGGGGAGGATATGGTTCTCTGATGGAAAAAGGGAGAAGAGACATGCCTAACAATGGGAGGTGGGGGAGAATGGCAATGGAACAGCAAGAGATCAAGGTCTCAGGGTGGTGGAAGTACCCATAGGTATTAGGTGGAGGGAGGAAGTTATATGAGGGGGGGGGGGGGGGTGGAAGAGGCAGCAGAGTGAGGAGAAAAAAAAAAGAGGATGACTGCAATTGAATAAAAACACCAACACCACAGTTTTCACATACACATCCAAACAATACACCCATCCTCTTTGGTTCATTTACAAATTTTAAGCAATTCATACACAGATTCGAAACACACATTCTTATGGACACCTAGTTAGACAAACCCCACCTGAAACATAGTCTCCCCACCCGCATTCATCCATAGACAAGCACACATTTCCCCTATGGTAACCCCTTACCCACTCTGATATACCAAAACCCAGAATTGCATATCCTTACAAACATACCCCCACCCACTCATTCCATTTACTCAAATACATTACATCTATCAGTCACTCATGGCATGTCTCAAACACCCTGCAATCAGTCATTCAATATCACACAGTCACATGCTCGCAAACACACAGCAACCAGTTCCCCACTCAAAACACTGCACTAAGTTATTCTACACAAATAATCACACAGTCAGTAAGTAGCTTGAGACATCTTATGTCAGGAATATATACTCCTAATCATTGCAAAAATTCCTGCATTTATTGCAAGCACGTTCTATACTATTATTTAATTTCTATGTATGAAAAGTGAAAGTATTTACTTATGCATATTTTTTACATTTCTGGCATATAATTCCCTAGTGTGTAATCACTGTGGACATTGACTGTAAGTCCATACAGCATGAGGTAAAACAAATACGACAACATGGTAGAGAAACAAACCCCATGATATTAAAGAGGCATGCAATGAATTTGTTCTAAAGTAATATATGACTTATGTAAATTGAAGCCTTTGGTAGTTCATAAACCACTTGGACACATTTTAGTATTAAATAAACTCTCAATTCCTATTAATTCTCTGGAACACATATTATTCTACATGTACAGTAATCCATTTCATTTAAAGTCATGCCCTTTCAATAATGTGTTTTTGAAATAATGTACTACATCAACAGTGGATTTAAAATTGCCACATTAAACTGAAAAATTGAATTAAGCCATAAACTTAAACTCAACTGCTGGTAGGCAGTGGGGTAGAAAAGAAATGTGCTTCTAAAAAGACATTAACATTTGAATTCATACATCTGAGCAAATAATGAAAAAGAACACATTTTGTGCATCTGTATTGGACGGCAGAAAATGTGCAGCCTCAGAAATAATTAGATATTGAAAAAAATAATGAGAAATAATGAAAAATTCAAACTGAAAGAACAACAGTGTTGTATAACTAGCAAACCTGAGGTACACAATGATTTTCTTTTCCTCACTTATCAGAAATTTCCACAAGTGCACTTAGTCATATTAATTTCCCCAAGGCAATTTCCACATAGGAAAAGAAAAGTCCCAACTTCAAAATAAACCTCTAGCTCACTTAAATGTGCTGTCAAAATCATTTTCCATTGGAGACATTAAACGGGCTGGGGTTCTTTCAGGGATCAACTAATTTAATAGCGGTCATGCCTGGCAAGGAGGAGATAAACATTCAAACAGGGAACAGAGAGAGATCTATCTTCTGAACTATATTAAGCATGACTTCATTCTAACAGGCTTATTCTTTTTTGTGGGGGAGAGTTTATCTTTTTTTTTTGGTCTTAATATTCTCACTGTTCTCCTCAGTCATACTGTAATGAAAGAAAAAAAAAAACCATGGTACAGCAGACTGGCATTTTAACAAATAAAAACACAGAAGCATAACAGATAACAGCAAAAAAAAGACCAACTGGTCCATCCAGTCTGCCCAGTTATTCCTCTTCACCCTGGGAAGGAAATATCTAAGGTACCAGCTATAGAGCATGACTGCCTGTAGAATATAACTTCAAAATAGTTTTTATTTTAAAATTTCCTTCACTTTACTTTGCCCTCCAGAGCAGCTGGGCATGCAAGACACAATTTTTAGTTTACAAAAGCGCCCCTTTCCTCCCATGTCAAAACCCAAGGAAACATAATAATCCAAACATCTACCAACATTAGTATGGCTCTGATCTGAACATCTCCAGAATACAAAATGGTATAGGAGAGATAGTGGATCTCTTTATGGTAAGAGGAAAAAAATCAAAATCAAAATCAAAATTATTTTTCTATACTTCAAAAAATAGAAAGGGGTGACCTGCATGGAGTGACAAGTAAACCTACTCTAGCCACCTTACTGGGCAGACAAGATGGACCATACTGGTCTTTATCTGCCACCATTTACTATGTCACTATGTAATCTGGCTTCCGATGTTCCTGTGGTCTTTTTCAAAGACATCAACCAGCGCGTTTTCCAATGAGTTTTTTTGGCGAATTGGCCAAGTTGGTTTCATGTAGAAACTATTTTTGGTTTAATGGGAGCTTTTCCAAATAGGGAAGAGAGAATATGTTCTCCGCAAGAAGACAAGATCCAACTGTAAAGCAGAGAAGAACCACGGCCACACCAAGGACATGGGAAAAACCCTGTGACGATACAGAGGCATGGAAAAGGTGTTTGCTTGTTTGCTTCTTGAGAGATGGCTCTTCCTAACACATTGATCCCTGATGAAGGCCTAGCACTGGAACTAGGCCAAGTTGGGTTCACTAATAAAATGACTGTTGATGATATCCTTGGTGTGGAATGGTTCTTCTCCGCTTTACAGTTGGACCTTAATGGGAGCTTTTACCAGCAACAGCATGGAGTAGCACCACCTGTGGCTTCACTGTATGTGGCCGAGTTTGAAGCACAATATATTTCAGAATCCCACTATAATTCACACATTCACATGTGGCAAAGATACCTGGATGATATTTTCATTTTATGGTCAGGATCCAAAGTTGAACTAAAACAGTTCCATACACAGCTCAATGGATTAGAAGATAACCTTCAGTTTTTGCTTAATTTTCATGCTTAGACCATTGATTTTTTTGGATGTCTGCATTTCTAGAACTGTGTTGGGTATCCAAACTTCGATTTTCCGCAAGCCTGTTGATTGCAAGGTCTATTGAAGTTTAATACTTGTCATCCTTGTTCTTCTGCTTTGATTGGTCCTCATTGGACTCACCCTAATGGTAAAATCTATTTGTCAAAGTATCGGACAGCATGTGATACTGAGGGGGTGATTTATGATTATCTGCCCTTGTTTCTGTATTTATATGGATCGGACCACCCGGAAGATATGCCTATGATTGACAGAACACAAGAGCCGTATTAACAATAAATCGGAGACTGCTCTGTTAGTAGCTCATTGGATGCAGCATCAACACTCAATCTCCGATTTACAGTGTTATGTCCTTGACTATCTACCACGCACTTGGTGGGGTGGCAATTATTTTAAACAACTGGCTATTCGTGAACATGCTTGAATGTTCCAACTTGGATCCATCGAACCATATGGTTTGAATTTAGCAGTTGATTGGTCTTCTTTGTTCTGACTGGCTGTCCTGACCATGTGACCACCACTACGTCATACTATTTTTTGGAGAGTTTTTTGGTTGTCAGTGGAACATTCAGCCGGCTGGAGTTTGGTTCTATATACAGTGGATGTTTCAGTGATCCTTTTAGTTTGTTTGGCACATTCCCTTGATGCAGATAAGTGAAATTGAATTTCTTATAGAAACACAATATTGTGTCGGGTTTTTGCGTTAGTTTCAGTTAATTATAAATATTTTTTGTGCACAATTCACTGTTAAGGTTTTGACTAAAAATTGAGACCTATAATGAATACTGAGCTAACTAGTTTTAGCCCTTGAGATTAACACACTAGAGGGTCTGGCTGGACCTATTTAAGCTCAATGATTGTTTGAGATCCCTCATATTTTTAAGGATTCACTTTATATAAAAAAATTACAAATTTAGAAATCATTTGTTTTTAGGTTTTATCTAATTACATCATGGAAGCCATGAACATTAAACAACATTATCTTATATGGACTTGAAATTACCCCAAAGAAAAAGGTACCCAGATTTTCTTCTTTTTACAAGCAATGGAACCTAGAATTATGCAGTGACAGTGGACATAAATTTCTTGACCTGCAGCAACCATTCAGTCTTACTGAATATATAGAAACATTCCTTCCCACATCAAAAACCACAATCTGCAACATTTAACTGTGCCATAATACGTAAAAACAAGTGCCTGACCTCTATATACCTATTACAGCTGCCCACCATGCAATTCCAAAACATCCATTCATACCAAACCCACTCATATTTCACATAGCTAACCCACACCAACCATTCCTTCCACCATTCCCTATATTACTATGTTCTCTCTCAAACACCCTACCCCTATCTCATGTAAACATGCAGAGTCATACAACAACTGTACATCGCAGTACATAAATCAGTTCTTCTCCATGGCCATACACAGCCACTATATGGTGAAATTGTAATGCAAGACCCTTATGAGCTGTCCCAATGGCCAATGTAATGTCAATTTTTAAAAAGGGTTCCAGGGGTGGTCCGGGAAACTACAGACCGGAGAGCCTGATGTCAGAATCAAGCAAAATTGCAATCTGGCTTTCATCCTTTATAGTCTACTGAGAAGGCCCTTGCCAAAGTCTCCAGCAACCTGTTCCTGGCAAAATCCAAGGGCCTTTACTCGATCTTCATCCTTTTTGACCTTTCTGGTCCTTTTGACACTGTTGACCACCACCTTGTCTTCGATACCTTGTCCTCACTATTAGGGGCACTGTGTTATCCTGGTTCTCTTATCTCTCTCACCGCACCTTCAATGTCTGTTCTGGTGGATCTTCCTCTACTGCTATTCCACTTTCAGTTGGTGTACCCCAATGGTCTGTCTTGGGTCCACTCCTTTTTTCTCTCTATATCCAGTCCCTTAGTGCACTCATCTTCTCCCATAATTTTCAGTACCATCTTTACGCTGACTCCTTTCAGATCTCTCTCTCTACACCTGAAATCTCTACAACAATCCAGGCCTGGATCTCTGCCTATCTGGCATTGCTGCCTGGATGTCACACAGCCATTTGAAATTGAACATGGCCAAAACAGAGTTTCTTATTTTTCCTCCCTAAACCCACTTCCCCCCCTTCCTTCTTTCTCAATCTCTGTGGATAACGCGCTACTCCTCCCTGTTTCCTCAGCTCGCAACCTTTGGGTCATCTTTGACTCCTCCCTCTCCTTCTCCACACCCATTCAACTGATAGCCAAAACCTATCGTTTTTTTCTCTATAACATCAGCAAAATTTGCCCCTTCCTTTCTGAACACTAAGACACTTATCCACTCTTTAGTCAGCTCCCGTCTAGACTATTGCAACCTCCTCCCTGCTGGTCTTCCTCTGAATCATCTCTCTCCCCTTCAGTCTGTTCAAAACTCAGCTACACGGCTAATCTAATGCCAGCCTCGATATGCCATTATAACCCCTCTTCTCAAGTTGTTTCACTGACTCCCTATTTGTTTCCGTATCCAGTTCAAACTCTCCTAATGACCTATAAGTGTAGGGGTGGCTCAAGGCAATCTGCTGCCTGAGGTGAGGGATGAGATGGCGCAGGCTCTTCTCCCCCTCCCCCCGCACTACGGGGGGGACGGGGACTTTCTCAAAACTCCAGTCAGGGACTGAACCAAATCAAAAAGCTGATTGGATAATATGGAGGAAATGCAAGATGTTTGCACACCAAGGAACTAAAAGAAAGAGCGAGAACCACAGCACAGTTTATAAAACGAAATTATAACTCATTTTTATTTTTTTGTTATAAACAGCGCTAGGTTCTTGCTTTTTCTTTTTGAACATATATTTTGCATCTAAGAACCCCCTCCCTCTAAGAACCCCCTCCCTCAACAGTGGGTGCAGAGCAGATCTAGGACATTCACCCACAGAACTCAATATCTTAAAAAAAAATCGGATTCTGATCATCTCATTAACAAACATTCTACAGTACCAGGCATATTGAGGGACATTCTAATGCGTGAGTCCAGACCCTTGTGCATCTGATTGGAATCGAGACGCACAGAGGCAGACCTGATTCTGATCCCACAGGGGCTAGATGCGCCCGGCAGGATCAGAATCAGGTCTAGGGCCTGCATGTGCGGGCTGGGACTCGATTCAGATCAGCCTGCAAGTACAGACCCTTGCCCGGCTAACTCAGTCAGGCTCCTGAATGAAGCCACATTGCCATGGCACCACGGCTCCATTCAGGAGCCGTGATCCCCGTCCGATGACCACAATCTTCTTTCCCTGCAGCCCGAACCCCAATCTGCCCTTCCATGGCCAGGGTCGGGCTGCGAAGAACCCCCTGCACTTCCTCACCTCTCTGCCGCTGCCTGGGCCTGCCGTCCCCTGCCTGGATCAGAGGCCCCGGATGTAGAGTGCCAACTTCAGAATTAGCCCTGTATATCTGGGGTCATGGATTGCCCACTGCCTGCCCTCACTCTGCCTCTGCAACGCTCCCCTTCCCACCCCTTGTTCGTACAGGGAGGCTTTAGCCGGGGATGGAAGGGGGGGGGGGCGATTATTGGGGATGGACGTCCAACCCCTCTATTCGCAGTACAGAATAGATCCCATTGTGAACTAAAATTAAACCCTACAACAAAGTCACTGAGAATCTATAGAGCAAATCTACCATACCATACCATATCAGCACCAACTTCCAAAACTCACATAAGGAGTCCATACAAAAAAGTATCACTGTAAATAAGGCCCTGGAACATCCACCACCTATTTGAAAAGCTGAACAATTCAGATTACTACAATACAGATACAAACTCCATGTTAACAGAACACCTAGTCTTGGTCACACACTCAAAACACAGACCCCTCACCAAGTACAGCATAAGTGACCATAATCTAAAAATAAATATGTAGATAACCACCCCAAAAAGTCAGATTCTGCATACAATGCAATATCAGAGAAAAAGAAAGAGATGCATTTCGATGTACTGTATGACGTATAAGTGCGATCATTAAATTGAAAATAAAATTCTCTTCTACCTTTGTTGTCTGAGCATTTTATTCTCTGATCATGTTGGTCCCAATCTGAAGTTTCTGCTTTCCTCCACCTCCCAGTAGCCCGCTCCCACACCTACTTTCCCCCAGGGGCAGCATGAGGATGATGCAGGGCTATGTGCTGAGATTCATTGCAGCATCATTTGCATAAATTTAGTATTTTTTGCTTAAAATGTATATGCCACCAATCTAAAATCCTAGGCGACTTTGAAACATATACATGAAATTTAGCAAAGTAAATGTTACAATAAAACATTACATTTGATTAATGAAAAGCCACTTACATAGCCCCTCCCTTCTAATCAAACCATTATAAGTATCTGCACATCAGATTTATTTTATGAGCAGATTACTGATGAGAAGGGAAGATATAAAATGAGATAAACTAATCCTGGTAGCCATGAATTCAAATGCTGTATTGGACTGTGTTAGAGCTGGAAAAGTCTGGAACTCAGTAGCGGTGAAGCTATCAGGTTACTAAACAAAATTAAATTGAGATGTTCCCTAAAATAAGAAATTTCCTTGAATCTGAACTGACAAAATATTTTAATTGTTTCCGTCTGGCAGCATAAAGAATGCAAAACTGCAAATCTCAAAAACAATATATATTCCAGTACCCGTACCCCCCCCCCCAACCCTACAGTTGACCTCACCAAGAACCCAGAGTAGAAGAACATTCCTATTCAGAAAACTGAACAAGCAGGATTACTACAGTTCCCTTTATAGAAATTCCATGCTATCAGAACATGTAGCCTCAGTCACACATATGCAGAACAGAGATAGATCATCACCAAGTAGGGAATATATCAATACAAACTAAAAACAGTTATATGTAGTCAAAAAAAATGCTTTTACCCATTACTATTAGGTTTACAGAATTTCTTTCCCAAAATTATACCTTACTGCAGAGTGAGGCAAGAGAAAGAATTCTCACACACAGGCATTTGCATTTGTCAGCAGAAACTAACATAATGGCTCAGCGTAAGTAGCATGAGTGCAACTAATACCACCTCAGTGGGTGGCCTTAGTTGCACTAGCAGCTGTTTTGCCACGCTGAAATGCAGTAACTGCAGGGGGATATAAATGCCTCCCTGCAGTTAGCCTATGACCTTGCGTAATCCAACTCTGGAATTAGTTACCAGAGGATGGAGTAAAAGCCATTAGTGTAGCTGGGTTTAAAAAAGGTTTGGACACGTTTCTGGAGGAAAGGTCCATAAACTATTGTTAAAAAGGACCTGGGAAATCCACTGCTTACCCCAGGATGAGCACTGTGGAACCAGTATGCCTTTTTGGGAACCTGTCAGGTACTTGTGAACTGGATTGGCCACTGTTTGAAATAGGATACTGGTCTTGATGGACTTTAGTCCGACCCAGTATATATGGCATTTCTTTTGTTATGTTCATATGTTAACAGGGCAGAGCCTAGAAAACATGCTGCTAAATATGCCAAATAAGATGGGCTCAACAGCACCCATGGAGCATCTCCCACTTTAACAAAAAGAAGAGCTACATGGTGCCCCAACACAGCACTTCCCAACCTCTGAAAAACAAGAGGAACATTGTGACCCAAACACAACACCTTCCACTACAATATAAACACCAAGAAGGGCTTGGCAACCCCAACATAACTCCTGAAACAGTGCACTGGACCAGCATGGTGTTAATGTAAATATATATGCCATAAAACACAAAGGAAATGCAAATACAAGTTGATCGCACACTAAAAGAAAAAGTGAGAACCACAGCGCATTTTATAAGACCAAATTATAACTCATTTTATTCACTTATAAACTGCATTATGGTTCTCACTTTTCTTTTTTAAATATATATATTCTGCATCCACAGAAATCTCTCCCTCGACAATGGGTGCAGAGCAGAAGTAGGACATTAACCCACAGAATTCAATATATTAAAAAAAGAATATATTTGATTCTAGCCATCTCACTAACAACAAACATTCTCCAGTACCAGGCATAATGGGAACAAATATAAAGCACTATAAAAGTCACCAAAGATCTACAAGGCCAAATCTACCATTCCATACATACCAGCATAAACTTCCAAACTCATACAAGGTGCCTACCCAGAAAAAGCAGCACTATAAATACTGCAGTGGGCCCTAGAACACCTATTTGAAAAGCTGAACAAGGCAAATTACTATAGTACAGATTCCTGCTTACAAACTTCATGTTAACTGAACACATGGCCTCAGTCACACACTCAGAACACAGACTCTCACAAAGTACAGAATAAGCAATCATAACCTAAAGTAAAATAAAAAAATATTTAGACAAAAATTAAACCAAAAACCCAAGAAGCCAGAAGCCACATGCAGTGCAACACCAGATAAATAAGAGATGCAGTTCCCCATTCTGTGTAAAATATAAAGATAGCGCAAAGTCCAATCACTAAATTGAAAATAAAATTATTTTTTCTACCTTTGTTGTCTGACCATTTTATTCTATGATCATGCTGGTCTTGATCTGAGGCTTCTGCTTTTCTGTCTTTTCTTATCACTCTTTCTATGGTCTACAGCCTATCTGCCATTTCTGGTCTCTTCTTTTGTTTTCTTCACTTCCTTCCATCACCTTGTTTCCAGACCCAGTAACCCTCCCCACATGTCAGCTCCTTTCCAGTCTCCTCCCCATTACCGAGCTACCTATGAGTCCCATCTCCATGTGTCAGCTCCTTTCAGTCCCACCCTCAGGTGTCAGCTCCTTTCCATCCCCTCCTTCCTTCATGTCATCACCCTTCCAGACCCCTCTAATACCATCCCCAGGTATCAGCTCCCTTCCAGCCCCTCCTCCCTTCCCTAGTGTCATCACCAGTCCTCCTACAGTACCAATCTGAGGTATCAGCTCCCTTCATCCCCCTCCTTCCTTCCCTAATGTCATCACCCTTACAGTCCCCCTCCAGTACCATCCTCAGGTATCAGCTCCCTTCCAGCCCCCCTCTTCTCCCCTGTCAGCTCCCTTCCAGCCCCCATCCCCCCACCCCCCGTGTCAGCTCCCTTCCACCCATCTCTTTCTCCCTCTGTCAGTTCCCCCTCTAGCCCCCCTCTTTCCCCCTCTGTCAGAGCCTTTCCAGCACTCTCTCTCCCCCTCTGTCAGCTCCTTTCCACCCATCTCTTTCCCTCTCTGTCATTTCCCTTCCAGACATCTCTTTTCCCTGTGTCAGCTCCCTTAAAGTCCCCTCTCTTCACTTGTCATTTTCCTTCCAGCTCCCTTCCTTCCCCTCTGCCAGCTCCCTTCCAACCATCTCTCTCCCCCTCTGTCAGCTCCCTTCTAGCCATCTCTTTCCCCCTCTGTCAGTTCCCTTCCAGCCTCCTCCTTCCCACTCCTCCCACCATGTCAGCTCCATTCTGCTTCCCCTCCTCCCATGTCAGCTCCATTCCACTCCCACTCCTTCCCCATGTCAGCTCCATTCCTGTCCCCCTCCTTCCACTGGCAACTGCAGCTTCTGTGTCCCTCAGCGGCTGCGATAGTGGTAATAATTTAAAATTAAAACAAAACTGGTGAGGGGCCTTCTGGCTCTATGGAACCCCTGATGCTGCATCCTCCCACAAAAGGAAGTGATGCAGCAGCAGAGGTTCCATTGGGCCGGAAGGCTCCGCACCGGTTTCATTTTAATTTTATATTATTACCTTACTGGGGGGCAGTGGCAGCAGTTTGTACTTTTTTTTTTTTTTCTAATCTGAAGGCAGAGTGAGGCGGATGCTTTGGGGGCATTTTTGACACCTCCAAAAGTTTGCCGCCTGTGGCCACCGCCTCATTATAGAGTCGCCCCTGTATAAATGCACTCATTCTGCTGCTCCTCACTACTTTTCCTCGCTTATCTCTCCCTACAATCCTCCTTGGGAACTCTGTTTTTCTGACAGATCCCGTCTATCTGTGCCCTTCTCTTCTACTGCCAACTCCAGACTTTGATCCTTCCACTCTGCTGCTCCTTATGCCTGGAACAAACTATCTGAGTCTGTATGTCAGGCTTCATTTCTGGCTCTTTTCAAATCCAGGCTGAAAACTCACCTCTTCAAGGCCACTTTTGGATCCTGATCCGCTTAGTCTCCTATGTATTTTCTTGCTTTGACCTAGATATATTCTTGTCCTCGGCTGTTGCGTTGTCCGTCTTGACTAGATTGTAAGCTCTCATGAGCAGGGACTGTCTTTTACATGTGTCTGCACAGTGCTGTGTTCGCCTTGTAACACTATACAAATGATCAGTAGTAGTAGTAAAATAGTAGAAACCATTATAAAGGATAAAATGACTGAACATGCAGACAGTCATGGTTTAATGGGAGAAAGCCAACATGGATTTAAACACGGAGGGTCTTGTCTTGCCAATCTGCTATATTTTTTCAAGGTGTGAATAAACAGAAAGACAAAGGTTAGCCAGTCAAAATAGTGTATCTGGATTATCAGAAAGCCTTTGACAAGGTCCCTCATGAGAGACTCATAGCAAAATTAAAAGGTCATTGGATAGGAGGCAGTATACTATTGTGGATCAGGAATTGGTTAAAAGATAGAAAGCAGAGAGTAGGGCTAAAGGGCCAATTTTCTCAATGGATAAAGATGAATAGCGGAGTATCCCAGGGATCTGTGCTGGGCCCACTGCCTTTTAACATATTCATAAATGACCTGGAAATGGAAACAAGTGAGGTGATCAAATTTGCAGATGACACAAAATTATTCAAAGTTATTAAAAAACAAGAGGACTGTGAAAAAATGCAAGAGGACCTTGATAAATTGGAAGACTGGACCATCCAAATGGCAAATGAAATTTAATGTGGACAAGTGCAATGCTGTGCATTTAGGGAAGAACAACCTAAACTATGGTTACAAAAGTCCACATCAGGAGCCACCACCAAGGAAAAAGATTTAGGTGTCATCATGAATAATACATTGAAACCCTCCGCCCAGTGTGCAGCAGCAACCAAGAAATAGAAATAGAATGCTAGGAATCATAATGAAAGGAATGGAGAATAAAACCAAGGATATTATAATGCCTCTGTATCGCTCCATGATGCGACTGCACTTTGAATATTGTGTACAATTCTGGTCGCCATATCTTAAGAAGAATATAGCAGAATTAGAAAAGGTACAGAGAAAAGCCACCAAAATGGTAAAGGGGATGGAAGGATACTCCTATGAGAAAGGCTTAAAATGTTAGACCTCTTCAACTTGGAAAAGAAACGGCAGAGGGGAGATATGATAGAGATCTATAAAATAATGAATGGAGAAGAACAGGTAAACGTAGATTGGTTGTCTACTCCATTAAAAAGTAGAAAGACTAGGGGACACGCAATGAAGCTATAATGTAACCCATTTAAGAGTAACATGAGAAAATATATTTTCACTTAATGTGTAATCAGACTCTGGAATTCATTACCAGAGGATGTAGTAAAAGCTGTTAGTGTAGTTGGGTTTAAAAAAGGTTTGGACAAGTTCCTGGAGGAAAGGTCCATAAACCATATTAAAGAGAACCCAGGAAATCCACTGCCAGGTACTTGTGACCTGGATTGGCCACTGTTGGAAACAAGATACTGGGCTTGATGGACCTTGGTCTGACCCAGTATGGCATTTCTTATGTTCTTATTAAGGTTTAGATTTCCCAGACAGCTTGCTTGTAGACTCACATAGATACTGATTTGAGCCCAGTAGTAACTGCTCCATCACCAGTATGCAACTGCACCTCATCTTCTATCCAGCCAAATTGTACAGCCATATTTTGCATCATATTATAGTTCAGTCATCAAAACCAAAAATTCCAGTGTTCCTAGTTAGTTCTATTCCATCAAAACATCTCGACTGCATATTATCCATGAATGAATTTCTGATAAAGCATCATTAATCAGGTTTAGCGTCAGAGTCCATACTCTCGTCAATATGCCCAGAATAGTGAAAGCGTAGTTACTCACCTGTAACAGGTGTTCTCCAGGAGCAGCAGGAATCAGTCCTCACATATGGGTGACGTCTGCGCCGACGGAGCCCTCGCGGAGCAATTTTCCCCAGCTTTCAAAGAAAGCCTTTGGGAATTGCAGCACGCATGCGCGGTCCCCTTCCCGCCCAAAGGTGCCATCTTGGCCAGTCTGATGACATAGCGAAAAGACAGCAAAAAAATTGCAAAAACTAAATCAGAAGATTGCAACTCCAAGGGGAGGAGGGAGGGTTGTGAGGACTGATTCCTGCTGCTCCTGGAGAACACCTGTTACAGGTGAGTAACTACGCTTTCTCCAGGACCAAGCAGGAAGTCAGTCCTCACATATGGGACTCCCCAGCTTAAGGCTACCGGAGACCCTAAGCACAAAAATGAGCTCCCTCTAGCTCAGCAGCACAGAAGGAAGGAATCTTCTCTGAGTAATCTCCAACCGGTAGCCCAACATCCGGGATGGAGGGTAGGAGTTGCCTAAACCTCGAAGAGATTACGGAGGACTGCCTGTCCGAAAGCACTGTCCCTGCGGGACTCCCTCTCGAGGCAGTAATGGGCCGCGAAAGTCTGGCTCGAAGACCAAGTAGCGGCCCGGCAGATGTCTGCCAATGGAACAGAGCGGAGGTAAGCCACTGACGCAGCCTTCGCCCGAACCCGATGAGCGGTGACTCGACTCTCCAACGAGAGGCCTGCCGCCGCATAAGTCCAAGCGATACAGTCAGCTACCCAGATGGACAGAGTGCGCTTGGAGACAGGGAGCCCCAATTTATTAGGGTCGTAAGACAGGAAGAGCTGAACCGTCTTACGGTGCTCCCGCGTACGATCAAGGTAGAAGTTCAGCGCTCTTCTACAGTCCAGGGTATGCAAGACCCTCTCAGCTCGGCTGGAGTGAGGCCTGGGAAAGAAGGTCGGAAGCACCACCTCCTGATTGATGTGAAAAGGAGAGACCACTTTTGGAAGAAACTTAGGGTGAGTCCGCAGGACTACCCTATTCTTGTAGAACCGAGTGTAGGGAGGATCAGACACTAGGGCCTGCAGCTCACTAACGCGTCTAGCGGAAGTGAGGGCTACCAGAAATAAGGTTTTCCAAGAGAGAAAACGGAGATGACAGGTAGCCATGGGTTCAAAAGGCGGGCAGGTGATCCGCTGTAAAACCACGTTCAGGTCCCAGTCAGGGGCTGGGGGGCGCAATGGTGGTTTGAGAAGAAGGAGGCCCCGGGAGAACCGAGCCACGAGGGGGTGGCCGGAAAGAGGCCTGCCTTCCACCGGCACATGATGTGCCGAAATAGCACTGAGGTGAACCTTGACCGAGTTGGACTTAAGTCCAAGATTGGAGAGGGAAAGCAAGTACTGCAAGACCACCGACACCGAGCAGGAGAAGGTGTCTTGAGACTGCTGAGTACACCAGGTGGAGAAGCGACGCCATTTAAGGGCGTAGGATTTCCGGGTAGAGGGTCGCCTGGAAGCCAGCACGACTTCCTCCACCTCCGGAGGCAACAGGAGGGGAGCAAGGACTACCCTTTCAGCAGCCAGGCCATCAGATGGAGAGATCTGAGGTTGGGGTGTAGGAGAGACCCCTGATCCTGGGTCAGGAGGTCGGGTTGAAAACCCAGAGGCAACGGGGTATCCACCGCCAGCTGCATCAGAAGCGGGAACCATGGTTGCCGGGGCCACCGGGGAGCAATCAGGATCACGGAGGCCTTGTCCTGGAGAACCTTGAAAAGAGTTCGAGACACCAGCGGCATGGGAGGAAAGGCATACAGAAGGCCCGTGGACCATGAGAGCAGAAAAGCATCCGCCGCCACTCGGAGGGGATGCGGTTCCCGAGAGCAGAATCGAGGAAGTTGCCTGTTCAGAGGACTGGCAAAGAGATCCAGAGTGGGGAGGCCCCACTGGAGAAAGATCCTTTGAACCACCAACGGGTCCAATCGCCACTCGTGCGGTTGGAGGATTCTGCTCAGTTTGTCTGCCAGGTGATTTTCTTGACCTGGGAGATAGACAGCTTTGAGGAGAATTCCCCGGCCGACGGCCCAAGCGCAGAGCTTTTGTGCTTCCCGGCAGAGAAGGAAGGAGCCCGTGCCCCCCTGCTTGTTCACGTAGAACATAGCAACTTGATTGTCCGTCTGAACCAGCACAGACTGGTGAGACGTGAGGTGGGAGAAGGCCCTTAGAGCCAGGCGAATGGCCCTGAGCTCCAGGAAGTTGATCTGCTGGGCAGATTCCCACGGGGTCCAGAGACCCTGAGTACATGACCCCTGGCAATGTGCTCCCCAACCCAGGAGAGAAGCGTCGGTCGTCAGAACCTGAACCGGCGGAGGAGACTGGAAAAGCATTCCGAGCACCAGGTTGGGTAGGTGAAGCCACCATCGCAGAGAAGAGACTAGCGGGCTGGAGATGCGTACCGAGTCCGCCAGTCTCCCCGAGGCCTGACGCCATTGGGAGCGAAGGCACCACTGAGCCGGCCGCATGTTCAGGCGGGCATTGGGGGTCACATGGACCGTGGACGCCATATGGCCGAGCAGCTTCAGGAAGAGCCGGGCCGAGACCCGGGGATGGCTGTGAAAACGGCTGGCGAGAGCCATGAGCTGCTGAGCCCTGTCGAGCGGCAGAAAAGCCCGCGCCTGAAGCGTGTCCAACCTGGCGCCGATGAACTCGAGGTCCTGAGAGGGGAGCAGAGTGGACTTTTCGAAGTTTATGACAAAGCCCAAGTACTGGAGCAGAGCCACAGTACGCTGCGTGGCGTGAGTGGCCTCCGTGGCGGACGGGGCCCTGATGAGCCAGTCGTCCAGGTACGGAAAGACGAAGAGGCCTTGAAGCCGGAGATAAGCCGCTACCACTGCGAGACATTTTGTGAAGACTCGTGGTGCGGAGGATAGGCCAAAGGGCAGTACTCTGTATTGGTAATGATTGCCCGCCACCACAAACCTTAGGTATTGTCGGTGGCTGGGGTGGATGAGGATGTGAGTATAGGCATCCTTTAGATCCAAGGAGCATAGCCAATCTCCCTGCTGGAGGTAGGGCAGCAGGATTCCAAGGGTAAGCATCTTGAACTTTTCCCTCTCCAGGAACTTGTTGAGGTTCCGCAAGTCTAGGATGGGTCTGAGGCCTCCAGTCCGCTTCGATACCAGGAAGTACCGGGAATAGAAACCGTGACCCCGCAGGTGGTGGGGCACCGGCTCCACTGCCTGTTCCCGAATAAGACTTGCCAACTCCTGAAGGAGTAAGTCCCGGTGGAGAGGGGTTCGCAGAGGCTCCCCTGGGAAGTAGGGGGGAGGTACCTGGTGGAAGTGCAACAGATAGCCCTCTCGGACTATGCGGAGCACCCAGGCGTCTGACGTGATGTTGGACCACCTGTGGGCAAAGTGGACCAGCCGGCCTCCCGTGCTGAGAGAAACCAGCAGAGGGGGAGAGGCTATGCTGAACGAGTCAAAACCCCCCACCCTGCGGAGCAGGGGCCGGTGGCGCAGGCTTGGGGGCTTGCTGCCTACGGGATCCGTTACCCCATCCCTTGGCCTGCTGACCCTGATGGGGAGCTGTGGAGGCCTGATAATGGGGGTAGTGTTTATAGGCAGTCGCCTTCCTCGGGTAAAAGGGCTTCTTTCCCGAGCTCTTCTTCTTCTGGGAAGGGGCAGAGGTTTTCCTTGAGAGCCGAGTCCGGGTGAGAGTCTCTGTCTCGAGCTGGGCAGCCTTCTCGTCCATAGGTTTACCAAAGAGGTTATCACCTCTGCAGGGGACATCGACCAACTTGTCCTGCACCCAGGGCTCGAGGTCGGAAGACTGGAGCCAAGCCTGGCGGCGGGCTCCGATGCCAGCTGCGGCCACTCGAGCCGATGCCTCGAAGCCATCATAGGCTGCTCGAGAAATGAACTTGGAGCACTCTCGAACACCAGTGGACAGGGCCAGGAACCTCCGCAAAGGTTCCTCGGAGAGACCAGCAGAGAATCCGGCTAGTTCTTTAGCCAGGTCCCGGAGATACATGCCCATGTAGAGCTGGTAAGTCTGGACCCGACAAGCAAGCATAGAGCCCTGAAAACACTTCTTACCGATGCCATCCAGGCTGCGGGCTTCCCTGCCGGGAGGCACCGAGGAGTGCATCTTCTAGCTCTTGAGCCGATGCATGGCCGATTCCACCACCATGGAATGGTGCGGCAGCTGTGCTTTCTGGAAGCCAGGGCTCTTGCGGACTCGATATATGGCATCGACCCGCTTGCTTAACACCGGTGACAACGCCGGGCTCTCCCACATGCGGAGGAGAAGTCGTTCCAGCATCGGAGGAACCGGTACAGTAAAGTGCTCCTTCGCAGGAGAGTCATACTGGAGGGCATCAAGCTCTTCGGCTCGAGGCTCCTCCTCGGGATCCGCAGGGAAGGCCAAGGCCTTGGCAATATCCCTTACGAAGTCCGAGAACCGGGCATCCTCCGGGGGGGACTGCCTCCGAGGCTCGGACTCGGGGGAGTCAGAAGGGACACACCAAGTCCTGAAAGAACCAGGTGACTCATCCACCTCGGATTCCCAGGCCGACTCCTCGGAGGAGTCGTCGAGCGGCTCCGGTCGGGCGGGCACAGACGCCGTCCGCCCCGACGCCGAGGGAGTCAGCAACGACGACCTCGGCCCCGAATGGGAGGCCGAAGGTGACCTCGACCGAGGATCGACTCGAGCCCGCATGGACTCGAGGATCGGCTCGGTCTCCGGGGTCGACTTAGACGTCGACGTCCCGGCGGTCAGGGCAGACGCGCCAGCGAGGCCAGCGATCAATGCCCGCTGCTGGTCCATGAAGGCAGTCAAGCTGCGCTCCAAGGCCGTCAACCTGAGTCCGAACTCAGGAGACCCAGCAGCCCCCGACTCGGGCCCCGACGGCGTCGGGCCCGACGTCGGACCAGTCGGAGGTGAGTCAACGAAGACAACAGCACTTACGTGAGCAGAGGAGTCCAGTTCCAGACGAGGCTGTTTGGACGGCCGCTCCAGCTCCAAAGACCCGGGACGGCTGTCGGGGCTATGCGACCTGGCCCTCGAGGAGCCAGGAGCGTCCACCGACGCCGCCCTCGCGGGTTTCTTCTTCTGCTGATGTTCCCGGCTAGGGGACCCCCGCTCAGAAGAACTCCGGCGGTGCTCAGAGCCAGATTCTCTGGACACCGAAGCTTCTGACGAGGTCCGGGTACGGCTGGGGTCAGAGAAGATTCTCTCCCGCTGATGCTGCCGACTCCGCAAAGACTTCGCGGACATTTTGCTACAGGGCCCACAGATCATTTCTTCATGATCGGGGCCCAGGCAACGGAGGCAGCAATCATGTGTGTCGGTAAGAGACATAAGCTTCTTACACTTAACACACTTTTTAAAGCCACTGGCGGCCATCGGGGGAAAAAGGGCCCCTGCGAGGTCGAACGAACGGGCCGCCAGGGAAAAAGGAAAAAAGGCGCGAAGATGTCGCGAAGGACAGAAAAAAACCGAAAAAGAAGGAGAGGCCTCGCAACCGGCGTCACGAGGCCGGGCGGAAAAAGGACCGGCGTCGAACCGAAGAATTACTGACAAAAACAAGGAAATAATCAACTTTTCGGCGGTGACTATTAGACAACATCTGTAGGGCTCCGCGGAAAAAAGAAGACTGGCCAAGATGGCACCTTTGGGCGGGAAGGGGACCGCGCATGCGCGCTGCAATTCCCAAAGGCTTTCTTTGAAAGCTGGGGAAAATTGCTCCGCAAGGGCTCCGTCGGCGCCAACGTCACCCATATGTGAGGACTGACTTCCTGCTTGGTCCTGGAGAAACTCACATACTCAGGGATTCTAGACCACCAAATATAGGAGGAAGGGTGCTCACACAGTCATAAGTTGAGAATACCAATACACCCAAGTCATAGATCCCAATGGTGAAAACAGTATTAATTGGCTATATTATGTAAGATAGTTGTCGTCATTTCCATTCTACCTCTGTGTAACAGCCATGCCCCTTCTTTCTCTAGGGTAACAGTCTGAAACACCAGCAAAACAATGCATCAACAGAGAACTAAACATAGCTCAATATCTAAGCTCAAAGTTGTACAGGCCAGAAAACTGACAATGCTGGTAAAATTGACCCTCTCCAAAGGAACCCCCTTCCAGACACAGATTACCCACTTTTTTCAGAATGAAGAAGAATCATGAATAAAAGCCCTAACCTTCTTGAGGATTGGCATCAACTTGATGGATTATTTGCAGAGAAGAGTTTGAATCTCCTTTTCAAGGATGTTTTGGTACTCTGGAGGGATGGGAATCAAATGTGGCAGTTGTGGTGGAGGGTTTGTCAGAAAATTTGTCTAATGTCCATGTTTAACTATGCAGAGGACTCACATGATCAAAAGTAATCTGATGCCACAATCCCCTGAATAGAAGGACACTGCCACCTACTACTGAAGGGTAGCCAAAACTGCGAAGTTGGCCTCACAGTATTTATTTACTTACTTACAGAGAGTTGGTATACCGCTAATGGTTTACAAAACTACTTAGTTTCTTGATGCAGAGAAACAAAAAAGTTCATAAGATATAGATAGAGGACAAGCAATGAAGGGAGGGGAGCTGAGGAGTAGCACAACATTTTCAATCCAAAAACCAGCTGTTAAAAAGAGATATTTGACAAGAAAACCATAGGGAGGGGAATCAGCATCTGCCTCAGGAACCAGGAGATGAAAGAAAGAAAAAAAATATTATTCAAAGACCTGTTTAAATAGCTATGCTTTCGGACCAGAATTGAACTTTGTAGAAGAATAGTGAGCTTGAAAACAGAAAACAACAGACTGGTAGATGTCTAGGCGCAGTGTGCATGTGGTGGGAGTTACTAAGAAATTGGCATTAAATGAACAAAGGGTACAGGAAGGGCAGTAGGGAATGAAATATAAGCATAGGTATGCAGGAAGGCCAGCATAGTATTTTCAGTGAGTCAGCAGCAGAAGTTTGAACTTGATTGGAAATTGATATGGAGCCAGTGTTCCTCATGGAGAAAAGGAGTAATATGGTCATTTCATTGTGCACTGTAGATAAGACTTACAGCTGTGTTCTGAACGAGTTGTAGACATTTCACTTCAGCTTGAGATATACCTGAGAGAACAGAGTTGCAATAGTCTAGTCTATTTATCACTAATGAGTGGATAACTATTTGTAAAGCCTTTTTATTAAGAAAAGGTTTCACTGACCTTATCTAAGAGCAAAAAAAGCAGCTTTGAACAGTTTTTGAAATGAAGGAGCAAAATCTTAGTTGGTTAGCCAGAAGGACTCCAAGACAATGAACTAAAACCTTAATTAAGAACAAGGTAGAAGAAATTTGAGAAATGCAAGGGGGTGGGATTGGAATTATGACAAATCCAGAGCATCTGTTTTGTTGGAGTTGAAGATCATCTTGTGTGACAGAAGCCTGTTGTTAATGTTCCCTTGGATGCTGTCATTGGCTATATTGTTGAGATAGCATACTATATGTGGAGGGGCAATTTTGGTGTAAAGCTGGTATCTTTGCCTTTGGTAAAATTGCTGAAGATTTTGGTAACGATAAGGCTTTCAGTAATTTAGAGGGTAGTTTCTCTGGTATAATTTGAGGACATTTCAGGTGTTGCCAAAAGCTCCTTCATTGCTGAAATGTCATCCTTTATCTGGGACACCATTTCCCTAACCGTTAGCCAAAAAGGTTTTCCCAAAACATGGTGCATCTATAATTTTGTTATTCATGTCTTCCCTAAGACCTGATGCCTTAAACCATCATTAGATGACAGAGGGGAAAAAGCAGCACTAAGAGAGAACAAAGCCATAGCGGAGAGACTGAATGAATTCTTTGATTCAGTCTTTACTGAAAATGATGTAGGGATGTTACCTATGCCTGAAATAGTATTTAAAGGTGATGTATTGAAAGAATTGAAATAAATATTGATAAACCAGGAAGATGAATTACAACTATTTGATAAACTGAAGAGTAGCCAATCACATGGACCGAGAGTGTTGAAAGAACTGAAATATGAGATTGCAGATCTACTATTGAACTTTGTATCTGTGAACTATCATTAAAATCATCTGTACTACCTGAAGACTGGAGAACGGGCCAAGGTAACACCAATTTTTAAAAAGGGTTCCAGGGCTGATCCGGCAGACTACAAACTGATGAGCCTGGCGCCAGTACCAGGCAAAATGGTAGAAAACATATTACTGAACATATAGATCAGGGGTCTCAAACTCAAATTGCTTTGAGGGCCAAATGAGGACTTGTAGAGTAACCCGGGGGCCGCACAAGACGCAGGCCTCATTTGCATAAGGGCATCATTTGCATAAGGGCATCATTTGCATAAATATTTGCATAATGTTACCATACACTAACTTTTAGTAAACATGCCTCTTAATGAGTGTATGGATAAAGAAAGACTAAAAGATTTCTACATTACTATAAACCAGTGCCAACCGCCAGGCACATTAGGAACTACTAGAAACACTGCCCATTTAGAACCCATAGCAAACCTGCCGTGTCCTAACAGCACTACCAGGACTCACAAAGCACCATACCCTAACTATCAAAAGGCAACAATGCAAATATTAAATCAACACATTTCAGAGAATAACAATACATGACCTACTCGGGAAAGAGAACAAGTGGCAATGTCAAATAGGAATTACATAAACAGAATACCTCAGCTCAGTTACACATGCAGAACATACACCATCACCAAACAAGGAATCACAATTTAGAAACAGGAAGACAATTAAACTGGGAACCCCAAAAGCCAAACTTAGAATGTACAACACTGTAGAAATAAAACTATACATTGATTTCCTCTTGTATTAAATAAAGTGCAGACGTTAAAGATGCACATTTCCAAGAGCTGACATATTTCAGTTAATAAATTCAAAATAAAGAGATATTTTTCTACCTTTTGTGCATTTTTTTTTCAGTTGCAATTGTTCCAGTCACTTTCTTCTGGTTTCTTTGTGTCTTCTGCTAACTCTCCATCGTCTGCTGTCCATTTCTCCTTTCTTCTTTCCTAGTTTTTTCCATTCTCTCTACATCTGCTTTAACATACTAATCATTCTCCTTTTGCTCTTTCCTCATTCCTATTTCATCCACTCAAATTTTACCCCTCCATCCTCAATCCCCACTTACTCTCCCAATACCCGGCCAATTGTAGATTTTTCTTCCCTCCCACAACAAATATATTTCCCCTCTCCATTTCACTCTCCCAGCCCCATCCCATTCTAATCGTCCCCCAACATCAACTCCCTTCTAGCTCCTGCCCAACCCAGCATCCGCTCCCTTCTAGTCCCCGCATCATCAGCCCATTTCCAGTCCTAGCTCCCTCCCCTCACAGCCCATTTCCTTTCCAAGCCCCCCTCCCCATCAGCCCATTTCCATTCCAAGCCCCCTTCCACTCAGCCCATTACCATTCCAAGACCCTGTCCCCATCAGCTATTTGCAGTTCAAGCTCCCCTTCTACTCGGCCCATTTCCAGTCATAGCACCCCCCCCAGTCCATTACCAGTTCTAGGCCCCCCCCAGCCCATTATCGGTCCTAAGCCCCCCAACAGCCCACTTCCAGGCCTAACCCTTCCATCGCCCCATCTTCATTCTTAGCCCCCCCATAACCCCATTTTCAGTCTTAGGCCCCCAGTCAGACCACCTCCAGTCCTAACCCCCATCTGTCCATTACCAGTCCTAACCCCCATCACCCCATTTTCAGTACTACCCCCCCCCCAGCCCACATCAAGTCCTGCTCCCCCCCTACATCCAGTCCTGCTCCCCCCCCCCCCACCAAGTCCGGCTCCCCCCCCACAAGTCCTGCGCCCCCCCCACATCAAGTCCTGCTCCCCCCCAGCCACACATCAAGTCCTGCTCCCTCCCCCCCCCCCCCCGGGAAAATTAAACTTTAAAAAAAACCCGGCTTCTGCTGCTGCTGCCGCCGCTGCCGTGGCCGGCAATAGCAGCAATATCGCAAGTCCCGCGGGCTCCCCCCACCCGGCAGATCCCTGCCTGCTTGCCTGCCAGTTCTCCGCTTCGGCGTTCAGAGCCGCGAAGGGAGAGCTTCTCCCTCGTGACTCGGTGAAGCCCGCTGGGGCAGCGGGGAAATTGCCCATCTGCCCCGGCGAGCTTAACAGAGTCGCGAGGGAGAAGTTCTCCCTTCGCGGCTCTGAAAGCCGAAGCGGAGAACTGGCAGCATTGGCAGGCAAGCAGGAAGGGATCTGCCGGGTGGGGGGGAGCCCGCGGGACTTGCGATATTGCTGCTATTGCCGGCCACGGCAGCGGCGGCAGCAGCAGCAGAAGCCGGGGGTTTTTTTTCCCCCCAATGCTTCGCGGGCCGCACAAGGGTCTCTCGCGGGCCGCGTGTTTGAGACCCCTGATATAGATAGTCGTGGTTTAATGGGAGAAAGCCAACATGGATTTAGCCAAGGAAGCTGTTATCTTACCCATCTGTTATATTTTTTTGAAGAAGTGAATAAACAGGTAGACAAAGGTTAGCCATTTGATATAGTGCATCTTGATTATCAGAAAGCCTTTGAGAAAGTCTCTCATGAGGGACTCTTGGCAAAATTAAAAAGTCATGGGATAGGAGACAGTGTACTATTGTGGTTCAGGAACTGGTTAAAAGATAAAAAGCAGAGAATAGGGCTAAATGGCCAATTTTTTCAATGGAGAAAGGTGAACAGTAGAGTACCCCAGGGATCTGTGCTGGTCCTACTGCCTTTTAACATTCGTAAATGATCTGGAAACAGTCACAAGTGAGGTTATCAAATTTGCAGATGATACAAAATTATTCAAAGTTATTAAAACAAAAGAGGATTGTGAAAAATTGCAGGGGACCTTGATAAATTGGAAGACTGGACATCCAAATGGCAGATGAAATTTAATGTGGACAAGTGCAATGTTATGCACTTAAGGAAGAACAAACCAAACTATGGCTACACAATCCAAGGTTCCACATTAGGAACCACCTCCCAGGAAAAGAATTTAGGCGTCATCATGGATAATACATTGAAACCTTCTGCCTAGTGTGCAGCGGTCACCAAGAAAGCAAATAGAATGCTAGGAATCATAAGGAAAGGAATCGAGAATAAAACCAAGGGTATTAGAATAACTCTGTATCGTTCCATGGTGCAACAGCACCTTGAATAGTGTGTGCAATTCTGGTCACCATATCCTAAAATGAATATAGCAGAATTAGAAAAGGTACAGAGAAGAGCCACCAAAATGCTAAAGGGGATAGAAGGATACCGCTATGAGGAGAGGCTTAAAAGGTTAGGGCTCTTCATCTTGGAAAAGAAACGGCTCAAGGGAGTCATGATAGAGGTCTATAAATTAATGAATGGAATGAAATGGGTAAACGTAAAGCGGTTTTTTATTCCTTTAAAAGGTAGAAAGACTAGGGGATACTCAATGAAGCTACAATGTAGCCCATTTAGGACTAGTAAGAGAAAATATTTTTTCATTCAGTGAGCAATCAATCTCTGGAATTCATTACCAGAGGATGTAGTAAAAGGTGCAACTGGGTTTAAAAAAAGGTTCGGATATGTTCTTGGAGAAAAAGTCTATAAACCATTATTAAACAGGACCAGAGAAATACAATGCTTACCCTGGGATAAGCATTGTGGAATCTATGTATCTTTTTTGAGAACCTGCCAGGTACTTGTGACCTGGATTGGCCACTGTTGGAAACCGGATACTGGACTTGATATACCTTGGTTTTGACCCAGTATAGCATTTCTTATGTTCTTATGTACATCTGGCTGCAATGGCTGACTCTATTACTCTGGGAAGAGTTTCATGTGTGTTGTAGCTGATGCATTTAAGATGATAAATGGATTCCTATAGTTTGAGACTCAGGGAATGCTGCTGCGGCTTGAATTGGTTTAATACCTTTGTGAAGGCAGTATAGGATTTGAGGCTGATAAACTACAATTCTCATGTCCAGCTTTGCACTGTGATATACTTTTCTATCCATGTTGTTTAAAATCTTCTGCTCTCTCCCTGGTGGTACTTGTGCCAGCAGCCTAGGATACTTATGTTTGATTGCTGCTTCTGTAACCATGGATTGATGAGGTAGATGTGTGGCCTGTTGTCCTAGTGCTGTTATTTTATAATCAACACATGTACTTGCAAACTCTACCAATGCACCAACCCTGAGTGCACCCCTGGCTACGCCTACTTTCACACCAGTCAGAATTTTGTAACTGGCCACATTTGTGTGAAAAGGGCTATAAAATTATCCCCATTCTATACTAAGATCCCAGACTGGGTTTATGGAATGAATAAAGCTTTGTCCCAAACATTGAATAATGTTAACTGATCCTACCCCTGTATTTCAAGATGCTCTAACTTGTGCTCCAGTTTAAAAGTAAATAAACTCTTGTTGAGATGCTAATCCTGAGTGGGAGTTATCACTCCAGGTGCCTCAACCTGGCATTCAAGCACTAAGCAATTCCCCCCTCCCTCCCCCCCCCCCCACTAAGTGCATATATAAAATATAAAGTGGGGTTCCATTCCAGGTGCAGCATAGACCATTTCATAAGAAAAAATAAAATGTATTTGTCTTTTATATTTGCACTATCACACCTTTCCTTAATTAATTTATTTATTTATTTACATTCTCTTATATACCGCGCTATTTTGCATCAGTGTGGTTTACATTGAACAAACTGAAATTACATTGAACAGGGCATAATAACTTGGAGATAACTATTTTACAGGGAACATGGGCTATGGAGGGTTAAGTGGCTTGCCCAAGACCACAAGGAGCACCTGTGGGACTAGAAACCCCAGTCCTTCCGGCCCAAGGTTGCTGTCCTCTAGTGGGATTTGAACCTCTGACCTTCTGGCCTGAAGTACCTTGCCCCAACCACTAGGCCACTCCTCCACTCCACTTGACTCTGTTAAGCCGCCCGTGGCAGATTGGAAATTTCCCATAAGCCCCAGCGGGCTTAACAGAGCCGTGAGGGAAAAACTCTCCCATCGCGGCTCTAAGCCGAAGCGGAGAGGGAGGGAGGGAGGGAGGGAGTGCTCTGCCGGGCAGAGGGGGGCCCCACGGGACACTCGATACTGCTGCTGCCGCCGCCGCCGCAGCAGCCAGCTTTTTTTTAAAGTTTTAATTTTCCCTGGGCTGATGGGAGGGAGGGGGGTTAGGACTGGTAATGGGCTGGAGGGGGGGTTTAGGACTTGAGGTGGGCTGATGGGGTTAGGACTGGTAATGTGCTGTGGGCTGATGGGGGGGTTTAGGACTGGGGCTATGGGGGGGCTAGGACTGGAAATGGGCTGATGGGGGGTTAGGACTAGTAATGTGCTATGGGCTGATGGGGGGGGCTAGGACTGGTAATGGATTGGGGGGTTGCTAGGACTGGAAATGGGCTGAGTGGAAGGGGAGGCTTGAACTGCAAATAGCTGATGGGGATGGGGGCTTGGAATGGAAATGGGCTGAGTGGAAGGGGGCTTGAACTGCAAATAGCTGATGGGGAGGTAGGCTTGGAATGGAAATGGGCTGAGTGGAAGGGGGGTTTGGACTGCAAATAGCTGATGGGGAGGGGGGCTTGGAATGGAAATGGGCTGTGAGGGGAGGGAGCAAGGACTGGAAATGGGCTGAGTGGGGGGAGCTAGGACAGGAAATGGGCTGATGGAGGGGCTAGGATAGGACTGAAAATGGGCTGTTGGAGCAGCTAAGATTGGAAATGGGCTGTGGTGGGGGCTTGGATTGAAATGGACTCATGGAGGGGCTAGAACTGGAAGTAGGCTCATAGGGGGCTTGGATTGAAATGGGCTGAGTGGAGGGGATCTAGGATTTGACATGGGCTGATTGTGGGGGTAGAAAAGGACTAAAAATGGGCTGATGGGGGTTGGGATTGGAAATGAGCTGATGTAGGGACTCTGATAGGACTGGAAATGGACAGGGGAGCTAGGACTGGAAATGGGCTGATACGGGGATTAGAAGGGAGCGGATGCTGGGTGGGGCTGGAACTAGAAGGGAGCTGATTTTGGGGGAGGATTAGAATGGGATGGGGCTGGGAGAGTGAAATGGAAAGGGGAAAATATTTTGTGTGGGAGAGAAGAAAAATATACAATTGGCCGGGTATTGGAAGAGTATGTGGGGATTGAGGATGGAGGGGTAAAATTTGAGTGGATGAAATAGGAATGAGGAAAGAGCAAAAGGAGAAAGATTAGTATGTTAAAGCAGATGTAGAGAGAGAATGGGAAAAAAAACTAGAAGAGAGAAGAAAGGACAAATGGACAGCAGATGATGGACAGTTAGCAGAAGACACAAAGAAACCAGAAGAAAGTGGCTGGAGCAATTGCAACTGAAAAAAAAATGCACAAAAGGTAGAAAGATCCTCTCTTTATTTTGAATTTATTAACAGGAATATGTTAGCTCTGGGAAATGTGCATCATTAACGTCTGCGCTTTGTTTAGTAGAAGAGGAAATTAATTTATAGTTTTATTTCTACAGTGTTGTTGTACATTCCAAGTTTGGCTTTTGGTGTTTCCAGTTTAATTATTGTCTTCCTGTTTCTAAATTGTGATTCCTTGTTTGGTGATGGTCTATGTTCTGCATGTGTAACTGAGCTGAGGTATTCTGTTTATGTAGTTGCTATCTGACATTGCCCTTGTTCTCTTTCCCCAGTAGGTCATGTATTGTTATTCTCTGAAATGTATTGGTTTAATATTTGCAGTGTTGCCTTTTGATAGGTAGGGTCTGGTGCTTTGTGAGTCCTGGTAGTGCTGTTACGATACGGTGGGTTTGCTATGGGTTCTAAATGGGTAGTGTTTGCAGTAGTTCCTAATGTGCCTGGCGGTTGGCACTGGATTATAGTAATGTAGAAATCTTTTAGTCTTTCTTTATCCATACACTCATTAAGAGGCATGTTTACTAAAAGTTAGTGTATGGTAACATTATGCAAATATTTATGCAAATGAGCCCCCTTATGCAAATGAGGCCAAAACTGAGTCTCCGCACATGGCCCCACACCCCCCTTGGGCCGCCCCTGTACACAATGTTGGAAAAACTGTATATATCTTCAAGCCAGAGTAACATAAGAACCAAATCCTTTTATGCAGCAATTGTTAGAGGTTCTCTCTGAAAAGACGGCACATTTCAAGCTGCCTGCTTACTTGTACAGTATCCAAATTTAAATGTATGCAGACAATATTCAACTCTGAACACCAGTGGGGAATGATAGGGATCAGACTGTTCAATGACTGACTGAATGATTGTCTTTCACAGATGGCAAGATGGATGATACATAAGTTGAAATTAAATTCCTCTAAATCCTAGATCTTATTTGTTAAAAACCCTTTATCACTTTCACAACCATTTATAAAGAGGAAAACTTGTCAATTTTCAAATATTGCATTCATATTCTAGGTATATTGGCTGAGTTTAAGTTAACAAGTGGAGAAAGCATGCAGAGCATATCTCATGAAATTCCTTCCAACCCCTCTACATTTCTTTGACCAGAGGAAGCAGGGAAGAGGTTTGTTTGAATGAAGCAGTACACATTCAGTTGACTTGGAAAAAATAATAAAAAGAAACTAGCAGATCGATGCAGAACGCTGGTGCTAGACCTGCGCTGAAGCGATTTTTTACATTCCCGACAATGTACACATTTTAGCGTGTGATGCAGGAAGGATAGGGTATGCAAATGCATGCTGCATTAACTGTGTGCATGCAAATGAGTCCCTGCAGTGTTAAACTGGCAGAACAAGTCAAACAAGTGCACAAGAAGCCTAGTTTGGCTTGCTCTCTGGGCACCACATGGCTAATTTGCATATCAGCCTTGACAATATTTTGATGGCATTGGGGGCTTTTCCCAATGCTGCGATTGTCCCAGATGCCATCAAAATACTGTTGGGGTCTGTACCAGACAAAAAAAAATCCCTGGGGGCCCAGCAGCCCACCTCAACAATATTTTAATGGCACTGGGGACGATCGCAGCATCGGAAAAAGCCCCCGATGCCATCAAATACTGTCGGTGGCCAGTGCCATGACATAAAGTACCTTGTGGTCTAGTGGGCCCTGTCCCCCCCCCCCCACCTCAACCCAAATTAAAATAAAAGTCACATGGTGGTCTAGCGGTCCCTGTACCCCCACCCCCCACTAAAAGATGCACTGGTGAGGTCAGACTGCCATATAAGGTAGACTATGCCTTATATGGCAGTTTAACACCCCCCGCCCAGTGCATCCCAGGATGCACTGCACAGGGCCAGACATCACCTTTTTACAAGATGGTGGACCCCCCCACTAAAAGAAAAGAAACCTGGAGGTCTAGTGGCTCCCATACCCTGTACCCCCCACCCCAACTCAAATTAAAAGTCACCTGGTAGTCTAGGGGTCCCTGTACCCCCTCACCCCCCACCTAAAAGATGCACCAGTGAGGTCAGACTGCCATGTAAGGTAGACTAATCCTTATATGGCAGTCTAACCCCCCCTGCCCGATGCATCCCAGGATGCACTGCGTGGGGTCAGGCATTGCCTTTTTACAAAATGGCAGACCAGAGCAGATGCGCATAGGCAGTGCTTCCCCTATTTAAAGGTTCGGGGGGTGGAGGGTTGGATTTAAGGCTGCTAGACCACCAGGTGATTTTTATTTTAATTTATTTTATTTTGGGTTGGGTTTGGGGTTGGGGTAGTGGGGCTACTAGACCACCAGGTCTTAAGGAGAGCTTTGAAATGTGGAAACAAAGGCTCAGTGCGGAGTGAGTGGGGAAAGAAATTCCATAGAGCAGGACCTAAGAAAAAGAAAGCAGAGTGACGGGTGAGTTTGAGATGAGCTTGGGACGGGGAGGGAAGAAAAAGGCGATTACTGTGGGAAGAGCGGAGAAGACGAGGGACGGGTTGATGGTAAATAAGAAGATCAGATAAATATTGAGGAATATCTGTATGAAGAACTTTGTGGGTGGTAATGAGGTATTTATAAACAAACCTAAATTTAATGAGATGGGGGCTTTCCAGTCTTTTGCATTGAGTGTCACATGTATGATTTTCTCCCAGTTGGTGAAAGGTCTTACGTGTGCACTAGGTGCAAGGAGCTCTTTGCTCTCAGGGAACGATTCCGTTCTCTAGAGGCTAGAGTAGCAGACTTGGAAAACATAAGAAAGACAGAGAGGTACATAGACGAGACCTACAGGGATATAGTCCTGAAGTCCCACCTACAGTCTGGCAGCATCCCTGTTGCCATGGAGGAGGAGAGGTCACATGACAGGAGAGCATCACCCTGGTGTGGCAGGAAGTGATCGTGTAACTAGGACCTGTCCTCCAGGTGATGTAAAACCCTCTCGCACCGAGGAAGTTTCTCCAGGGCCATGTGCCCATGAGGGAAGGGTTAGGACAGCCGTTATAGTTGGTGATTCTATCATTAGGCATGTAGATAGCTGGGTGGCTGGTGGACGTGAGGATCGCCTGGTAACATGCCTGCCTGGTGCGAAGGTAGCGTACCTCACGCGCCACCTAGATAAGGTCTTAGATAGTGCTGGGGAGGAGTCTGCTGTCTTGGTACACGTCGGTACCAATGACATAGGAAAATGTGGTAGGGAGGTTCTGGAGGCTAAATTTAGGCTTTTAGGTAGGAAGTTGAAATCCAGAACTTCCAGGGTAGCGTTCTCCAAAATACTTCCCGTTCCACGTGCAGGACCCAAAAGGTAGGCAGAGCTCCGGAGTCTCAATGCGTGGATGAGACAATGTTGCAGAGATAAGGATTTTGGATTTGTTAGGAACTGGGGAACATTCTGGGGAAAGGAGGGGCTCTTCCGAAGGGATGGGCTTCATATTAATCGGGATGGAACCAGGCTGCTGGCATTAACCTTTAAAAAGGAGATAGAACAGCTTTTAAACTAGATAATAGGGGAAAGCCGACAGTCGCCCAAGAGCAGATGGTTCGGAAGAATGCATCCTTGAAGGATACTACCAAAAGCAGAGAGGTTCCAAAAAAGAGTAAAGTAGCCCAAATGCCCTCGACTATGGAGCAGACAGAGCTTAAAGATACCAAATTACCCATGTCTACCAACAGCCAAACTAATATGAATAAAATACAGTCTCTAAAATGCTTGTATGCAAATGCTAGAAGTCTAAAAAATAAGATGGGAGAGTTAGAATACATAGCCATAAATGAGAGGTTAGATATGATTGGAATATGACAGACATGGTGGAAGGAGGACAACCAGTGGGACACTGTGATACCTGGATACAAACTATATCGTAATGATAGAGCTGATCAAATTGGTGGAGGGGTTGTGCTCTATGTTAGAGAGGGCATTGAGTCAGAAAGGATTAAAGTTTTGCAGGAAACAAAATTTGCTGTAGAATCTCTATGGATTGAAATTCCATGTAAAAAGGGGAAGGCGATGGCAGTGGGGGTGTACTATCGACTGCCTGGCCAGACTGAACAAATGGATGATGAAATGCTCAAAGAAATCAAGGAAGATAACAAAAGTTATAGCGCAGTAATAATAATGGGTGATTTCAATTACCCCGGAATCAACTGGGTCTGTGTAACGGCAGGACATGCTAGGGAGATAAAGTTCCTAGATGACATAAATGACTGCTTCTTGGAGCAGCTGGCTCATGAACCGACCAGAGGGGAAGCCATATTAGACCTGGTCCTTAGTGGAACAGCAGATCTAGTGCAAGAGATAAGGGTGTTGGGGCCACTTGGCAATAGTGATCATAGCATGATCGCCTTTGATTTAATTAGTGGAGGAGGGATAGTAAGGAAATCCACAGTACTACCTTTTAACTTTCGAAAGGGAGACTATGATAAAATGAGGAAAATAGTTAAGAAAAAAATAAAAGGATCAGTTGCAAAGGTTAAAGACTTACATCAAGCTTGGGTGTTGTTGAAAAATACTATCTTGGAAGCCCAGACCAGCTGTATTCCACGCTTTAAGAAAAGTGGAAGGAAGTCCAAAAAACCGCCAGCCTGGTTTAAAGGGGAGGTCAGAGAGGCTGTTGTTGCCAAAAAAGCATCTTTCAGGAAATGGAAAAAAGAGCCAAACGACAAAACCTGGAACAGCACAAGCACTGGCAACACAAATGCAAGGCATTGATAAAGCAGGCAAAGGGAGAATTTGAGAAGAAGCTTGCTGCGGAAGCAAAAACGTGAAATAAAGGCTTTTTCATGTACATTCGTAGCAAAAAACCTGTGAGAGTGTCAGTTGGTCCATTAGATGATAGAGGAGTTAAAGGGGCACTAAGAGGCGACAAGGCGATAGCGAAGAGACTGAATGAATTCTTTGCTTCAGTCTTTACTGAGGAAGATGTAGGGATGTTACCAATGACTGAAGTGGTATTTAAAGGTGCGGAAGAATTGAAGGAAATATCGATACATCGGGAAGATGTATTACAACTATTAGATAAACTGAAGAGCAGAAAATCACCTGGGCCGGATGGTATACATCCAAGGGTGTTGAAAGTACTGAAATATGAGATTGCAGACCTGCTATTAGTAATCTGTGAATTTTCATTAAAATCATCTGTAATACCTGAAGAATGGAGGATCGCCAATGTAACGCCAGTTTTTAAAAAGGGTTCCAGGGGTGATCTGGGAAACTACAGACCGGTGAGCCTCACGTCAGTACCGGGAAAAATGGTAGAAACCATCATAAACAATAAAATTACTCAGCAAGTAGATAGTCATGGCCTAATGGAAGACAGCCAACATGGCTTTAGACAAGAAAGATCTTGTCTTACTAATCTATTATGTTTTTTTGAAAGTGTGAATAAACAGGTGGACAAAGGTGAGTCGGTTGATATAGTGTATCTGGACTTTCAGAAAGCCTTTGACAAGGTCCCTCATCAGAGACTTTTGGCAAAACTAGAATCATGGGATAGGAGGCAGTGTACTACTGTGGATCAAGAACTGGTTAAAAGATAGAAAGCAGAGGATAGGGCTAAATGGCCAATTTTCCCAATGGAGAAAAGTGAATAGTGGTGTACCCCAGGGATCTGTGCTGGGTCCGCTGCTTTTTGACATATTCATAAATGACCTGGAAAGTGGAATAACGAGTGAGGTTATCAAATTGGCAGATGACACAAAACTATTTAAAGTTGTTAAAACCCAAGAGGATTGTGGAAAATTGCAAGAGGATCTTGATAAATTGGAAGAATGGGCATCAAAATGGCAGATGAAATTTAATTTGGACAAGTGCAAAGTTATGCACCTAGGGAAGAACAACCCAAACTATGGTTACACGATGCAAGGTTCCACATTAGGAACCACCACCCAGGAAAAAGATTTAGGCGTCATTGTGGATAGCATGTTAAAACCCTCGGCCCGGTGTGCAGCAGCAGCCAAGAGAGCAAATAGAATGCTAGGTATCATAAGGAAAGGAATGGAAAATAAAACAAAAGATATTATAATGCCTCTTTATCGTTCCATGGTGAGACCGCACCTTGAATATTGTGTGCAATTCTGGTCAACGTATCTTAAAAAGGATATAGCGTTATTAGAAAAGGTTCAGAGAAGAGCCACCAAAATGGTAAAGGGGATGGAAGGATACTCCTATGAAGAAAGGCTAAAAAGGTTAGGGCTCTTTAACCTGGAAAAGAGACGGCTGAGGGGAGATATGATAGAAGTCTATAAATTAATGAATGGATTGGAACGGGTAAATGTAGATCGATTGTTTACGTTATCAGAATATAGAAAGACTAGGGGACATGCAATGAAGCTACAGGGTAAACTATTTAAAACTAATAAAAGAAAATATTTCTTCACTCAACGTGTAATCAAACTCTGGAATTTGTTACCGGAGGATGTAGCAAATGCTGTTAGTGTAGCTGGGTTTAAAAAAAGTTTGGACAAGTTTCTGGAGGAAAGGTCCATAAACCATTATTAAGAAGGGACCCAGGATATCAATGCTTGACCCAGTACAAGCATTGGGGAACCTGTGTCTTTTGGGGAAACTGCTAGGTACGTATGACCTAGATTGGCCACTTTTGGAAACAGGATACTGGGCTTGATGGACCTTGGTCTGACCCAGTGTGGCATCTCTTATGTTCTTATGAGGTTTTTACCCATGCTTGGGAAGCTAGCTGCACTATGCGAAGACAGCGGTGCTGTGGAAGGAAAACCCTTGATTGTCTGGTATCTAGGTGAGCTCCTATGAATTCTAGGGACTGAGAAGGAGCGAGTTGGGATTTTGGAAGGTTTATGACCAATCCCAAGTAATGCAAGACTCGCATTGTACGAGTAAGAGCAGAGCTGGCTTCTGGAGCTGTGGGTGCTCGAATGAGCCAGTCGTCCAAGTAAGGGAAGACGAATATCCCTAGAGTCCATAGGAATGCAGCTACTACTGCCATGCATTTTGTGAAAACTCTTGGGGCAGAAGCCAGACCGAAGGGAAGAACCCTGTATTGGAATTGTCTTCTTTGGAAAAGGAAACAAAGGAACTTCCTGTGATCTGAATGGATGAGTAAGAGTAGTTACTCACCTGTAACAGGTGTTCTCCAGGAGCAGCAGGAATCAGTCCTCACATATGGGTGACGTCAGCGCCGATGGAGCCCTCATGCGGAGCATTTCCCCAGCTTTCAAGGAAAGCCTTTAGGAATGCAGCACGCATGCGTGGTCTCCTTCCTGCCCAAGGGTGCCATCTTGCTCAGTCTGATGACATAGCTAAAAGACAGCAAAAAATCAAAATGAAGTATATGACTGCAACTCCAGGGGAGGAGGGAGGGTCATGACTGATTCCTGCTGCTCCTGGAGAACACCTGTTACAGGTGAGTAACTACTCTTTCTCCAGGACCAAGCAGGAAGTAAGTCCTCACACATGGGACTCCCCAGCTCTAGGCTACCGGGAACCCTAAGCTGAAAAAATGGCTCCCTCTCAGGAGCCTCAGCATTCATGATAAGAATATCCTCTGAGAACGCCCCCGTACAGTAGCCCAACACAAGGGCCGGAGGGTAGGAGTTGCCTAAACCTCAAAAAGATTACGGAGTGCTGCCTGTCCAAAAGCACTGTCCCTTCAGGACTCTCTCTCCAGGCAGTAATGGGCTGCAAAAGTCTGGTTTGAAGACCAAGTTGCGGCCCGGCAGATGTCTGCCAACAGAACAGAGCGGAGATGAGCTACTGACGCAGCTTTCGCCCTGACACGGTGGGCCATGACTCGACCCTGCAAGGGGAGGTCGGCTGCCTTGTACGCCCAGGTAATACAATCTGCTACCCAAGTGGACAATGCACGCTTGGAGACAGGTAACCCCAATTTATTAGGTTTAAAGGAGACGAAGAGCTGAATAGCCCTTCGATGCCCCCGCGTACGTTCTATGTAAAAAGACAACACCCTCTTACAGTCCAGGGTATGCAAGACTGTTTCAGCCCGGCTGGTATGCGGCCGGGGAAAAAAGGTCGGAAGAACCACCTCCTGGTTGAGGTGGAAAGAGGAGACCACTTTTGGAAGGAACTTGGGATGGGTCCGTAGGACCACCCTGTTCTTACAGAACTGTGTGTACAGTCTATCAGAAACCAGAGCTTGTAGTTCACTCACACGTCTGGCCGAGGTAAGAGCCACCAGGAAGAGCGCTTTCCAAGAGAGGAAGCGCAAATGGCAAGTAGCCATCGGCTCAAATGGTGGGCGAGTAAGTTGCTGCAAGACCACGTTCAAATCCCACTGAGTTTCAGGTGGACGAACCGGAGGCTTGAGTAGAAGCAGACCTCTGAGAAATCGGGACACCAAGGGGTGAACCAACAGAGGCTGTCCTTTTACCGAAGAGTGGTGTGCTGACAAAGCACTGAGGTGGACCCGAACAGAGTTAGACTTAAGGCCTAGGTCTGACAGGTGAAGTAGATACTGCAGAACTACTGACACAAGGCAAGAGAAAGGATTTTCATTGCGCTGAGCACACCATACTGTAAACCTACGCCACTTGAGGGCACAGGACGTTTTGGTGGACTGCCTCCTAGAGGCCAAGACCACCTCCTCAACCTCCTTAGGTAGACGTAAGGGAGCTAGCACTATCCTTTCAACAGCCAGGCCATCAAATTGAGGGACCTGAGATTGGGGTGCAGAAGGGAACCTTGCTCCTGAGACAGGAGATCGCATTGCAACCCCAGAGGGAATGGAGTTTCCACTGCCAACTGCAGCAGCTGGAAACCACGGCTGCCTCGGCCATCTGGGAGCTACCAGAATCACCGAGGCCTTGTCCCGGAGAATCTTGAACAGAGTTCGGGTCACCAGGGGCATGGGAGGAAACGCATACAGGAGGCCCGTAGAACAAGAGATCAGAAAAGCAGAACCTGGGCAGCTGACGATTCTGTGGACTTGCAAAGAGATCGATGGATGGAAGTCCCCAGCGAAGGAAGATCTGCTGGACCACCAATGGATTCAACTGCCATTCGTGAGTCTGGAGAATCCTGCTTAGCTTGTCTGCTAGGAAATTCTCCTGACCAGGTAGATAAACTGCTGTGAGAAACATGCCTTGTTTGACTGCAAAGAAGCAAAGGGCCAGTGCCTCCTGACATAGGAGCCTGGACCCCGTGCCCCCTTGTTTGTTCACGTAGAACACTGCCACTTGATTGTCCATCTGAACTAGGACAGACTGGCGAGACAGGGCATGAGAAAATGTTTGCAGAGCTAAGCGGATTGCTCGCAGCTCCAAAAGATTGATTTGCTGTGTGGCCTCCCGAGGAGACCACAGGCCTTGAGTGCACATGCACTGGCAATGTGCACCCCAGCCCTTTAAGGAACCCTTGTGTGTGTTGGAGCCTGAAAAGGTACCCCCTGAGAAGGTTTGGGAGATGTAGCCACCACTGTAAGGAGTCCAAAAGTGGTTTGGAAACCTCTACTCTGTCTCGGAGGTCGCCTGTAGCCTGCGTCCACCGAATTCTGAGGCATCATTGAGCAGCCCGCATGTGCAGGTGGGTGTTGTGAGTCACATCCACAGTGGATGCCATGTGGCCCAGGAGCCACAGGTAGTGCCTGGCGGAAACATGAGAACTGCTTTGCAACTGGTTGGCCAAGTCCATCAGTCTGTGGGCCCTGTCCTCAGGCAAGTAGGCTCTTGCCTGAAGGGTGTCTAATCTTGCCCCTATAAACTCTAGGTTCTGAGAGGGGAGCAAAGTGGACTTTGTGCAGTTTATGACAAAGCCCAGATGCTGAAGAAGAGAGACAGTGCGAAGAGTGGCTTGTCGGGCCTCCTGGAGAGACTGGCCTCTGATGAGCCAGTCGTCCAGGTATGGGAAGATGAAAATTCCCTGATTCCTGAGATAAGCCACCACCACCGCCAAAGGGAAGTACCCTGTACTGAAAATGGTTTCCTCCCACCACAAATCTGAGATATTGTCTGTGGTCTGGATGAATGAGAATGTGAGTATAAGCATCCTTTAGGTCTAAGGAGCATAGCCAGTCTCCCTGCTGGAGGGTAAGGCAGCAGTATCCCAAGTGTAAGCATCTTGAACTTTTCCCTCTCCAGAAACTTGTTTAGATTTCACAAGTCTAGGATAGGCCGGAGGCCTCCTGTCCTTTTTGGTACCAGGAATTACCTGGAGTAGAAACCTTGCCCTTCCAGGTGGTGAGGCACCGGTTCCACAGCCTGTTCCTTTAGAAGACTTACCAACTCCTGAAGGAGGAGGTTCCTGTGTAGAGGGGGAGTCTGGGAGGCTCCCCTGGAAAGTAGGAGGGGTAGCTGGTGGAAGTGGAGCATGTAGCCCTTTTGGACTATGCTCAGTACCCAGGTATCCCCTGTGATGGCTGGCCACCTGCAGGCATACAGGGTCAGCCGACCTCCTGTGCTGAGTGGACCCACCGGCAGAGAAGAGGCTATATTGTGGGAGTCAAAACCACGCTCCCTGCTGTGCAGGAGCCGGAACTGGTGGCTTGGGGGTCTTCTGCCTACGGGGCGCATGCCCCTGCCCCTTGGCCTGCTGGCCCTGTTGGGGAGCTGGAGAGGCCTGATATTGAGGGTAGGATTTGTAGGCAGCACCCTTCCTCAGGAAAAAGGGCTTCTTTCCTGAGCCCTTCTTTTTTTGAGAAGGGGCAGAAGTCTTTCTGGACAGCCTAGTCCTGGTGAGAGTCTCAGTCTCAATTTCTGCAGCCTTTTCAGTCATGGGCTTACCGAATAGGTTATCACCTCGGCATGGGACATCAACCAACTTGTCCTGCATCCCATGACTCCAGGTCCGATGACTGTAGCCAGGCCTGACGGTGTGCACCGATACTGGCCGCGGCTACTCGGGCCAAAGCCTCGAAGCCATCATAGGCTGCTCGAGAGATAAACTTCGAGCACTCTCGGATCCCTGTAGACAAGGATTTGAACCTCTGCAAGGGTTCCCCAGAGAGGCCAGCTGAGAACCCAGCAATCTCCTTTGCCAGGTCCTGTATGTACATGCCCATGTACAGCTGGTAAGTCTGGACACAGCAAGATAGCATAGAGCCCTGGAAGCACTTTCTACCGAGAGCATCCAGGTTCTGTGCCTCCCGGCGGGGGGGCACCAAGAAGTGCATCTTCTGACTCTTCAGGCGGTGCATGGCCGATTCCACAACCATGGAATTGTGCGGTAGCTGTGCCTTTTGGAACCCAGGGCTCTTACGGACTCAATAAATGGAATCGACCCATTTGCTAAGAACCGGTGCCAAGGCCGGTGCCTCCCAAATACGGAACAACAGCTGTTCCAGCATCAGAGGAACCGGTACAGTAAAGGCTTCCTTCAGAGGAAAATCATACTGGAGGGCACTGAGCTCTTCGGCTCGAGGCTCCTCCTCGGCGTCTGCAGGGAATGCCAACATTTTGGCCATGTCCCCCTCACGAAGTCCAAGAACCGGGTATCCTCCGGGGGGGCCCTTCTCCTAGGCTCGGACTCCAGGGAGTCCGAAGGGACACACCGGGTCCAGAAGGTGTGTGGAGACTCCTCGTCCTCCGTCTCCCACGCTGACTCCTCCAAGGAGGAGTCGAGCGGCTCCGGCTGTGTGGGCTTCAGTGCCACCCGCCCAGACGTCGAGGGCACCGGCATCGACAACCTCGGCCCCGCACGGGAGGTCGAGGGGGAACTTGACCGAGGAGCGACTCGAGACTTGATGGACTCAAGGATAGGCTCGGCCTCCGGGGTCGACTTAGACGTCGAGGTCCCGGTGGTCGGGGCAGATGTACCAGTCAGACTGGCGATCAGCACCTGCTGCTGTTCCATGAAGGCAGCCAAGATGCTCTCCAAGGCCGTCAGCCTGATTCCAAGCTCAGGAGACTCAGCAGCCCCCAACTCGGGCCCCGATGGCGTCGGGCCTGACGTCGGCTCTCCCAGAGGAGAGTCCACAAGGACAACAGAACTTACGTGACTCGGGGACTCCGGCTCCATGTGAGGTAGTTTGGACGGCCTCTCTGACTCCGAGAGCCAGGGGCGGTGGTCAGGGCTACGCGACCTGGCCCTCGAGGACCCAGGGGCCTCCACCGACGACACCCTCACGAGCTTCTTCTTCCTTTTGTGCTCCCGGGTGGCAGACCCCCTCTTACAGGAACGACGACGTCGCTTGGGGACAGACTCCCGAGATGTCGAGGCCTCTGATGAAGTCCGGGCCCGGCCAGACGCGGAGAAAATTCTCTCACATTGATGCTGACGGCTCCGAAGTGCCTTCGACGACATTTTGCCGCACGGGCCACAGACCAGCGGGTCATGGTTGGGCCCGAGGCATCGGAGGCAGCAGTCATGTGTGTCGGTGAGAGACATAAGTTTCTTACACCGATCACACTTCTTGAACCCGCTGGCAGCCATTGGGGGAAAAAGTGCCCCTGCAAGGTCAAAAGACCAGACTGCCAGTGAAAATAACAAAAAAAAAAAAAAAAAAAAAAAAAAGGCGCGAACGCTTGTCACCAAGGACAAAAACCGAAAAAAGAAATTCTGGACTCGATACCGGTGTAGCGAGCCCAGGCGGGAAAGGGAACCGGCGTTGAACCGGATAAGCAAAAAAGCGAAAATCGCAGAAAAAAATCTACTTTTCCTGCGTGACACGAACTCACGTTCGTTGGGCTCTGCGGAAAAAGAAAGACTGAGCAAGATGGCACTCTTGGGCGGGAAGGGGACCGCGAATGCGCACTGCATTCCCAAAGGCTTTCCTTGAAAGCTGGGGAAATGCTCCGCACGAGGGCTCCGTCAGCGCCAACGTCACCCATATGTGAGGACTGACTTCCTCCTTGGTCCTGGAGAATATGAGTATAAGCATCCTTTAGATCTAGAGAACATAACCAATCCTGACTCTGAAGGTATGGCAGAAGTGTTACGAGAGAGAACATTTTGAATTTTTCTTGGAACAGATATTTGTTCAATTCTCTGAGGTCCAAAATGGGTCTGTGTCCCCCTGTTTTCTTTGGGATGAGAAAATAGGGGGAGTAGTATTCTATACCCTGTTGAGGTATGGGTACTACTTCTATTGCTCCCTGGGCAAGAAGTACTGTGACCTCCTGACTCAGGAGATTGGTGACAGGGGTTTGAGAATTGAACTGTCTTATGATTGTAGGAGGGGCATGCTGTGAAAATTAAGTTTGTACCTCTTCTTGTACAATGGACAGAGTCCAGTGTTCTGATGTTATTTGGTGCCATCTGGTGGCAAACTGACATAATCTGACGGGGATGGTAGAGGGTTCTGGACCCTGCAGGGGCAGAAAGGCTAAATTCTCTTGAAAGAGTCAAAGCCCCTGAGGAGGCTGAGCCTGCTGAGATGGCTGAGCTCTTGGGACTTTTGGTTTCTTCTGTTGTCTAGTCTGTTGCTGTTGTCCCTTTTGGGCAGCACGGGCTGGACAGTGACCCTGCTGGGTATAAGGATAAAACTTCTTTGTCTTGTTGAAAAAGGGTTTTTTATTAGACCTTTTCTTTGCTAGGTTGGCTGTAGACTTTGACAACCTGTCGTCCAAGGTAATATTGTCAGAGTCAATCTCATTAGCTTTTTCTTGCCAATTCTTGCCAAAGAGATTTTCTCCTGTGCAAGGAATGTTGCCCAGTTTATCTTGTACCCAAATTTCCAAGTCTGATGCCTGAAGCCAGGCAATACGACGTACACCAATGGAGATAGCAGAGGTTCTGCTGATGCATTCAAAGCAATCAAAGGCTGCACGGTTGACAAACTTGGAAACATCTTGGGCATGTCTGACCACAGCAAGAAAATCCTGTCTTTTATCATCAGGAAGAAAGGGGCTCATAAGCTCCAAGTCTCCTGTAACCTCTTTGAGGAACATCCCCATGTATAGGATGTATGAGCTGATTCTAGCTGAGAGCATGGAAGCTTGGAAACATCGATGCCCAAAAGCATCGAGAGGCCTGGACTCGCAGCCTGGAGGATTGGAAGAATGTCTTTTTGCACTCTTTATCCTGCACATGGCCGATTCCACTTAGGGTTGCCAACCAGCCGGTTTTCAGCTGGCATGGCTGGTTTTTCCATGGCCAGGCCGGCTGCCGGCGCAGAGGTAAAACCGGCCCTTGAAAAGCCGGTTTTTTGCTCTGGCCGCAAGATCGGAAGCAGCCAGAGCAAAAAACCAGAGCAATGCCCTTTAACCTTTCCCAGCATTCGCGGCTTCACAGAAACAACCGCCAGCGTGAAGGAAAAGGATCTTCACGCTGGCAGTTGTACAGAGGGAGCAGGGGCCTCGCGCGGGCTTCTCCGGCTCCCTCAGACAGCCGCGGTGCTGGTCGGGGGAGGAGGGAGAGGCCAAGGACTGCAAGGGCTGTGATGGGGGGGGGGCTAGGACTACAAATGGGCTGGGGGGGGGAGACCTGGACTGGAAAAGGGCTATGGGGGGGGAACCTGGACTGGAAAAGGGCTATGGGGGGGGGGGGGGACTTGGACTGGAAATGTTGCTGTGATGGGTGGGGGGGGGGGGACCTGGACTGGAAATGGGCTGTGAGGAGGGGAACTTGGACTGGAAAAGGGCTATGGGGGGAGGGGGAACTTGGACTGGAAATAGGCTGTGATTAGGGGGGCTAGGACTGCAAATGGGCTGTGATGGTGCGGGGGGACTAGGACTGCAAATGGGCTGTGATGGTGGGGGGGGCCTAGGACTGGAAATAGGCTGTGATGGGGGGGGGGGCTAGGGCTAGAAAGAGGCTGTGATGGGGGACTTGGACTGGAAATGGGCTGTGATTGGGGGGGCTAGGACTGGAAATGGCCTGTGATGTGAGGGCTAGCACTGGAAATGGGCTGATGAAGAGCTGGAATAGGACTGGAAATGGGCTGATGGGGGCTACAATAGGACTGGAAATGGGCTGATGTGGGGTATGGGAGAATGGGACTAGAAGGGAGTGGATGCTGGGTGGGTCTAGAACTATAAGGGAACTGATTTTGGGGGAGGACTAGAAACATAGAAACATAGAAACATGATGACAGAAAAAGACCACAAGGCCCATCTAGTCTGTCCTTCCATAACAACAACTACAACAGTCCACTTTTTACCTTTAGAGATCCTCTGTGTTGGTCCCATGCTTTTTTGAATTCAGTTACTGTCCTCATCTCTACCACCTCCACTGGGAGACTATTCCACGGATCCACTACTCTTTCCGTAAAGAAATATTTCCGCATATCACTCCTGAATCTATCTCCCTTCACCCTCATCCCATGTCCCCTCGTCGCAGAACTTGCTTTCAATTGAAAGAGGCTCTCTCCCTGAACATTTATGCCACGGAGGTATTTAAACATCTCAATCATATCACCTCTATCCCGCCTTTCCTCTAAGGTGTACATATTAAGATCCTTAAGTCTGTCCTCATATGCTTTATAATGAAGACTACTAATCATCTTAGTAGCAACCCTCTGCACCGACTCCATCCTGTTCACATCCTTTTGAAGGTGCGGTCTCCAGAATTGCATACCATACTCCAAATGAGGTCGCACCAAAGACTTATACAGAGGCATTATCACCTCCTTTTTTCTGCTAGCCATTCCTCTCCGTATGCACCCAAGCATCCTTCTAGCTTTTGCCGTCGCCTTTTCTACCTGTTTAGCTACTTTAAGATCATCGGACACAACTACGCCTAGGTCCCGCTCTTCTTTAGTGGACAAAAGTACTTCACCTCCTATGCTGTATTGCTCCCTTGGATTGCTGCAGCCCAAATGCATGACCTTACATTTTTTAACATTAAATACCAGCTGCCAAATTCTAGACCATTCTTCAAGCTTAGCTAGATCCCTCCTCATGTTATCTACACCTTCCTGGGTGTCTACTTTATTGCAGATTTTGGTATCATCTGCAAAGAGGCAAACCTTACCCGACAGCCCTTCCGCTATATCACTAACAAAGATGTTAAAAAGAATCGGACCAAGGACAGATCCCTGGGGCACACCACTGGTAACATCCTTCTCCTCAGAGTGAGCTCCATTTACTTGTACTCTTTGTTGCCTCCCACCCAACCAATTTCTAACCCAAGCAGTAACTTTAGGGTCCATCCCTAGGGTGCTCAGTTTGTTTATAAGTCGCCTGTGAGGAACAGTGTCAAAGGCTTTACTGAAATCTAAATACACCACATCTAGAGCTCTCCCTCGGTCCAACTCCCTGGTCACCCAGTCAAAGAAATCAATCAGATTTGTCTGACAAGACCTGCCTCTGGTGAATCCATGCTGCCTCGGATCCTGTAATCCGCTGGACTCCAGAAACCTCACTATTTTCTCTTTCAACAGCGTTTCCATTAATTTACTCACCACTGAAGTTAAACTAACCGGCCTGTAGTTTTCAACCACATCCTTACTTCCGCTTTTGTGTAAAGGCACCACATGAGCCTCTCTCCAGTCCTTTGGCACCACTCCCGACTCCAACGAGGCACTGAAAAGGTCAGTCAGTGGAGTTGCTAGAACGTCCCCAAGTTCCCTCAGTATTCTAGGGTGTATCCCATCCGGTCCCATCGCTTTGTCTACTTTAAGTTGAGCTAGTTTCTCACGAACACAGTCTTCTGAAAAGTGGATGGGGAATGAGAATGGAAGGGGAAAAGATATTTTGTGTGGATGGGGAATGAGAATGGAAGGGGAAAAGATATTTTGTGTGGAAGAAAAGTCTATGATGGGCCGGGTATTGGGAGAGTAAGAGGGGCTTGAGAATGGAAGGGTGAAATTTAAATGGATGATAAAGGAATAAGGAAAGAATTGGGGGAAAGAGCAAAACGGAAACAATCAGTATGTTAAAGCAGAAATAGAGAGAGAATGGAAAACATCTAAAAGAGAAGAAAGGACAAATGGATAGCTCGCAGAAGACACGAAGAAACCAGAAGAAAGTGACTGGAGCAATTGCAACTGAAAAATAAAATGCCCAAAGAGAAGGTAGAAAAATACTTTTTATTTTGAATTTATTAACTGGAATATGTCTGGTCTGGGAAGTGTGTATTGCTAACATCTTTGCATTTTTGTTTAGTGCAAGAGGAAATTACTTTATAGTTTTATTTCTCCAGTGTTGTACATTTCATGTTTGGCTTTTGGGGTTCCCAGTTTAATTATCTGACCAAGGAAGTTAGCCTACACGTATCCTCGGTAATTTTTGTGGGTGGGGCTGGGGGCGGGGTGGGGCAGGGGTGGGACTAGGGGCGGAGAATGGGTGGAGCATGGCGAGCCACAGGTGTCGGGTTTTTCTCGGTGAAAAAGTTGGCAACCCTAATTCCACTACCATTGAATGGTGTGGTAACTGAGTCTTCTGAAAGCCAGGACAAGGTGGAACTCGGTACATGGTATCGAGTCTGTGAGAATGTGGAGATGTGGTTAAAGGAGTCTCCCACATTCTGAGCATGAGATCATGCAGGATCTTATGAATGGGCAAAGTAGCTGCCTCTTTAGGAATTTTAGGGTATTGAAGAATCTCTAACTCTTCTGCCCTAGGCTCCTTTTCAGGAGCTACTGTGATTGCAAGGCCTCGAGCCACATCACAAATAAAATCCTGGAAGGACATACCCTCTGGAGGAAAACTTCTACGCTGAGGAAAAGAAGATGGATCCTCCGGAAGAAGTGCTGTGGTATCGGCAGAGTCATCGGAGTCATCGGAATCAGAAGATTCAAAATATCTTTCATCCTGATGTTCGTGCAAGGCACGGTACCGGTATCGATCGAAGTTGGTATTGAGGTGTCTCGGTACCGATTCTTCGATACCGGGGATGGACTCTAGACTCGGCATGGGGGGTATACCTGCCGAGGCCGGTGCCGATGGTACCGGTACCGGTGCCTGTTGAACGGTCTGAAGCGGTTTCAACAATACCGAAGCCGTTAGAAGAGCCGCTAGACTGCGTTCGATAGCGAGAAATCTTTGATCTATCGCTCCTGCCGATGCTTGGGTGTCCGTATCGGTAGAAGCGGCTAGGACCCCAGAGCATTGCAACAGTAGTTCTGCCGAGGTGGAAGCCTCGAGAACATCCTGGAGCCCCGTTAGTGCTTTTTAAGCCGAAGCCTCCCGCTGGGGCTGTTTTGCTGGTGAACTTTCCTCAAGGGCAACGCCGATGGCATCTCGATACTTTGAAGGAGATCTACCCTTTGAGGGCCTGCTAGTCGTTGCAGACTTATGTTTAGTTACCTGAGATCCATGGGAGGAAGATGAAGCCCTGGAAGACGTCGATGCAACGGACATCGCATCTGTGGCAAAAAGGGTTCTGAGTTTTGCAGCTCTATTCTGCAGGCCCCTTTTGGTCATCTTTCTACGGGAGAGACACTCCAATGGAGAGTGGTCAGGTCCTAAACATTTGAGACACCAGTCATGGGTGTCGTGACGAATATGGTACCACCACACTTAGAACATTTTTTAAAACCAGTGGCTGTTTTTTCCATTGTAAAAGAAAAATGGGCCTAGTGCCCAAAAGGGCGCCTAGCACCGAGAGAAAAAAAGACTTCTGAAGAATATATATATGTATATTTTTTTTTTTAAATAAAGAAGAAAAGAGAAGCGGCGGTACCGATAGGCGTCGAGTGAAGGCAGACGCGACCACAAAACACAAAGAAGTAAAAAAGAATTTTCTGCGGTGACAGGGTATGCAACCTGGCGGCTCTGCGGAAAACGAAAAACTGACGAAGGAGAGTAGGAAAGGCGGGAGATCAGCACGCAGGCGCTGTGGAGTGCTCCCAAAAGCTTTCCTATTGGACGCTGGGGAGCGTTCCCGCGCAGGCTCCGTTGGTACTGACAATACCCATATGTGAGGACTACATTCCTACTTGTTCCTGGAGATGTGTGATAACATATCAGCCCATTACATATATTAGCAACAGACATAAAAGAATAGGTTAGGGTTTGATAGATTAACCATAAGATATCACTGTCCTGCAGCTCTTGAAAGCATAAACATTGGATTTGTGCTTGCTCATTCTATTCCACTGATTTTATAGACCTACATCATATCTCCCTCTCAGCTCTCTGTTCTTCAAGCTGAAGAGCCCTAACCTTTAGATTTTCCTTATAGGGGAACTACTGCATCCCCTTTAGCATTTTGGCTGCCCTTTTCTATCTATTTTGAGATGCAGTGACCAGAATTGCACTATTGTACAATACAGAGGCATTATGGTATTCCTCTGTTTTATTCTTCATTCTTTCCTAATAAATTCCTAACATTCTACTTGCTTTTTTGGCCACCATTGCCAAACACTGAGCAAAAGAATTCAACATACCTCTTTTTCCTGGGTAGTGACTCTTAATGTGGAACTTTGTCCAGCACTGATATTTGACTCACCCCTCTATAGCTTCACAGGTCAACTCTGAAACCCTTCTTAAACATTAGAATTATGCTGGCCACCCTTCAATCTTCAGATTCCATAGGGGATTTTGGACCCGATATTCATTTGCGATGGCTATGCGCCTCTAAGGTACATAGCTGTTGCCACCGCCAAACTTTAACCCCAGATATTCAATCTGGGGCCATATCTGGCCACTGGCATTGAATATCTGGGGGTCACAGCAGAGCCACACATGGTGCAGAAGCTAACCGTGCAACGGCGATATTCAGCCACTGGTGGCAAAAGTTAGGACATCTATTGCTGTGACTAACTTTCATCACTAAGGGACTGAATATTGTCGCTGCACGGTTATCCCCGGGTACCGTCTCCGGAATGCCCCGACATACCCCGATGCTAAGTGGTTAGCATCGGGGCATATAGCGGCACTACCCGGGGATATTTAGTGGCACTAACATGACATTTACAAGGTTTACAGCTCTGTAAACCGTGTAAATGCCTTTGAATATCAGGCCCTTTCATTATAAGTTACAAATGACTGTACTAATAACAGGTCTGCAATTTCATTTCTGAATTCTTTCAGTACTCTGCAGTGTATACTATCTGCTGAAGGGATTTTGCTTCTCTTTTGCCCTATTGTACCTTTCAGGTTCATTGAGATTTGACTCAGTTTTTCCAGACTGTTACTGTTTCTAGCATGCGTATCTCTCTTAAAGTCTCCTCAGTAAAGACCAAAGCAAAGAATCCATTTAATCTCTTGACTATGGCCTTGAGTTCCCTAAACTTCCTTTTTATCCCTCTATAATTGAATGGTCCAATAGACTTCCTCACAGGCTTCTTGCTTCAAGCGTATCTGGAACGTTTTCATTATGAGTTTCTGCTTCTATGGCAAGCTTCTTTTCAAATTCTCTTTTTGCCTGCCTGATCAATGCTTTACATCTAGCTTGTTAGAGCTTATGTTTTTTGTTCATTGGGATCTGCTTTCCATTTTTTGAAAGATGTTCATTTGTTTATAATAGCAACTTTCACTTCTCCTTTTAACTATGCCAGCAGTTGTCTGGCCTTCCTTCTGCTTTTTTTAAATGCATGAAACACCTGCGGTCTGGGCTTCCAGGATTGCAGCTATTCCTTTTAATTTATTTTTTAAACCATTTTCCTCACATTATCATAGTCTATATCTTGAAAATTAAATGCTAGCATAGTGATTTGCTTAGAGGTCTGTCTACTAAACCGCAATAACCTTCTGCAGCTAACATGGGGCAATAGCTGCAAAGGGTCGATGGTATTTGCAAGGGATGTTCTCAGCCTGTAGATTCCGTGGAGGTCTTGCACTTACCGCAGAGACCCATGATTCCTACATCAGCAACTCCCGCAGTATCTTACGATGTAGGGATCATGGGATCCATGGCATGGACAAGGGGAGGACAGCAACTAAATGCTCTGTCTCCCCCAATTGCTGCTGATTCCCCCCTCCCAGAAGAACCCCCTTTGTTGCGCCCCCCCCCCCCAGCACCTAAAATGTGCAGTGCCGCAGATTGGGCAATCTGCAACACTGACCATCGTGAAAATGAATCCAATCTCCCTTTCCAGCACTCCAACCCCAGTGCTGGGGTGGGGGTCTTGAAACCCCTCATGAACAAGAAGCGCACAACTAGCCAATCCACCCTCCTTCCACCCACAATAAGTACCACTCGACTAGCCAGTTGGAAGAATGTTGCCCCCACGCCAGACCCCCACCCCCTCCCCCCAACTCTAACTATGAAATTCCTGGTGGTCTAGTGGCCTCAGGGGCAGGAGTCGCCCTCTCCACTATCCGTAAGAACATAACATAAGAACATAAGAAATGCTGATTGGTCCTAAGATGGCGGCAGAGTAGGACGCTGGTTGTGGTGTGCAGAGAAGGGTAGAGTGCTGTCCGGGATGATGGGGAGAAAAAGGAAACAGCAGTCAGCAAAGCCCTCCACTACCTCTTCTCCCGGTGGCGGCTTGGTTCAGTCGTCTATTACCGCTTTCTGCCTCCCGATGACATCGGCTATGGCTTTGGCGGATCCGTTGAGCATCTCGGCAGACCTGAGCGATGGGGTTGATTTAAGCCCCACTCAAGCGTTACCGCCACAGCCCAGAAAGGGTTCTGAGGAGGAATCGCGTGTTGGAGTATCTCCGGGTAGGGAGGTCACTAGCGCTGCGGAGGGCGCCTCCTCGAAGCTGACGCCGATCTTGATGGTTGTTTCTGCGGGGGGTAGAGATTTGTTTTTTTTCCCCGGGAGACAGCTTTGGTGTGGAGCATTTGAAGACCAGCTCCGCCAATACCTCGGCGTTCTGGATGCTGGGTGGATTAGAAAAACCGGCGCTGGTGACTTTGGACAGCCTATGGGAAGCAATCTCGTCACTCCAAAGCTCCCTGCTTCCTATGGTGGGTGCATTTTCTCAAGAGCTGAATTTTGTTAAAGGTCAGTGCTCCATTTTGAAGACAGATTTAGCGGGACATGCTGCCAGAGTGACTCAGCTGGAAACCAAGGTTGAAGATCTTCATGCCCTTAGAGGAGCTCAGTCCAGGGAGCGATTAATCCAGGTACGGCATTTGGATTTCATTGATAATCAGCTGCGATGGAATAATTTGAGGTTTCTGAATTTTCCGCGATCTGCATTGATGGAGCCTCTGGGCTTGGTCCGTAAGTACTTTACAGAGGTCCTACAGATGCCTGCTGAGTCTTTGCCTCTAATTGTGAGGGCCCAATATGTGACGATTTCTTCTTCTGGGGCTGGCATCGAGTCGGGCTCTGGAGGTGCAGCTGGACCGGCTCAGTTAGACTTGACAGAGTTTCTGGAAAGCTCCTTGGAGGTGGTGACCAGCCGAGCCACACACTGTTGGTGTGCTTTGCATTTTAATCCGATCGGAACTCTGTCATTAGATTATATTTTCGAAATATTTCTGTTTCTCAATTTATGGAGTCAAAAATTTCTATTTTTCCTAATTTGTCTAGGTATACCCAGAAAAGGCGGAGAGACTTTCTGGCTTTGCGTCAGAGAACCACCACCCTGGGGGCGCAATTTAGATTAAAATATCCGTGTAAGTATTTGGTTTTATATCAATCTAAGCAATTTCTTTTTTTTGAACCCCAGCAACTTGTGCAATTTCTTTTGGGTAGGGAGGTGGATGGGCGGTTATGAGTCCTGTACCGGATGCCATATTTGTTAACTATGCTCGTATGATTGCTTCTATGATGTTAGGGTGGGCTCGCCATATTTGATTGTGGGGTGGCTTTTCTCTTTTGTTTTTCTTATTGGGACGTTATTGGGGTTTTGCTATTTTGTGGTCTAAACCATATATGTATGATTTTCTTTGTTAATAATCTTCTCTATTTGTATTTTGGCGGCTGTAATTCTTATTCAAATTGTTTCTGGATTAATTTTGTTAAAACTTATAAATAATAAATAAAAAAAAACAAACATAAGAAATGCCATATTGGGTCAGAACAAGGTACATCAAGCCCCGTATCCTATTTCCAATAGTGACTAATCCAGGTCACAAGTACCTGGCAGGTTCCCAAAAAGGTACATAGGTTCCACAATTCTCATTCTGGGGTAAGCTCTGGATTTCCCAGGTCCTCTAATGGTTTAAGGACCTTCCTCCAGGAACTTGTCCAAACATTTTTTAAACACATCTACACCAACATCTTTTACTACATCCTCTGGTAATGAATTCCAGAATTTGATTATGCATTGTGTGAAAAAATATTTTCTCTAATTAGTCTTACATATTGTAAGCTTTATCGTGTGTCCCCTATTATTTCTACTTTTTGATGGAGTAAACGACCGATCTATGTTTACCCATTCTATTCCATTCATTAATTTATAGACCTCTATCATATCTCCCTTCAGTCATCTCTTTTCAAAGTTGAAGAACCCTAACTTTTAAGCCTTTGCTCATAGGGGTAATCCTTCAATCCCCTTTACTATTTTGGTGGCTCTTCTCAATACCTTTTCTAATTCTGCTATATCCATTTTAGGATATGGCGACCAGAACTGCACACAATATTCAAGGTGCGGTTGCAGCATGGAATGATACAGAGGCATTATAATACCCTTGGTTTATTCTTCATTCCTTTCCTTATGATTCCTAGCATTCTATTTGCTTTCTTGGCCGTCAATGCACATTGGGCAAAGGGTTTCAATGTACTATCCACGATGATGCCTAAATCCTTTTCCTGGGTAGTGGTTTCTAATGTGGAATCTTGTATCATGTAAACTTAGGGGTATGTTTACTAAAGGGCGCTATTTGCACTGCTGTCACGTTATCGCACGATAAGGCGCCTTATCGTGTGATAATGGCGCTTTACTGGGTGATAAGGTGCCTTATCGCGTGTTAACGCACGCAGCGGCGCAAATGAGCGCTGAAGGCGGAGAAAGGCTCCCGGAGGGCGGAGGAAGGCTCCCCAGGGGCGGAGAGAGAGGGTCAATGGGTGGAGAGTGGGAGGGGAGAGGCTCCCTGCACACTAACACTGTGGATTCCTTGGCTGAAAACTAACGCGAGTGAAACCCTCGCGTTAGAGCAGATTTAAAGGGAAGAGAAACCATTTCCGTCGGCAATGTACAGCAAAGCCAGGGAAACCTACAAAAAGTGATAAGTGTGATACATGTGCACGGAACAAAAGGGCAAATAAACATTGAAAATGACCTGAACAAACTGGAAAAAAAACATAACCAAGCTGGGCAATAGTGATATTAATGGGAAACATCAAAAAACACTACCAGGAAAGCTCCAAAAAAAGGATATCAATTTTGGAAGGGACTATGCTCTGTCCCCATACAAGGTGAATGATCCCACAGTGAAATAGCGCTGATCAGGGTTTTCCCTTTCTATTGGACAGGTTTCCTATGGCATGCACATGTCCCGCAACAGCAGGGTGGGCATGTCAGAACGGGCAACTGGACAGATGCTGGAAAAGGGGATACAGAGGGCTGCAGGCGGCACATGCTGTGGTGCAGCTGGGCCACAGTGCGGACTAGGGTGATGCCTAGGTGGCCCATAGGAATGCTGAAACAGTAGAGCCGCCAGACAGCAACTGATGAGGGCCCAACATGGGCACGAGTGTGTTTCCCAGTGTCACAGGGGATAGTACCCAGCAGGTACCCCCAAGGGCACAGAACATTGGCAGGCGGTGCTGGGGGGAAGCATGGATTTCTATGCAGGCACCCCTACCCCAGAACCCACACCATAGGCAGCCGCCTACTGGCACACTGGATGACCTGAGACTGCGCACCACTAGCACCACCAGCAGAAGGGCACGTCAGCATGGCGACAGAGAGGTACTGGTAGTGGAGGGGGCAGTGGCAGCTGCTCACATGGCCTTGCCCTGTTTAGGTGGGTGCCATGCACTGCAACAGACAGGCCCTATCTGACGAACCGTCATGGTATCCCCAGGGAATGAACTGTCCCTGTGGTAACAGTGTGGTGCAGTACGCACAGCCAGTGTGTTCAGGAGCAGAAGGTCACAGGTTCAAGTCCCAGCTGTGGCTCCCACCAACCCAGTCCCCATATTTTACCCAGTACTAAACCATTGTAATAACGAGGAAACCTTTATTGCAGATAACATAAACATGCCTGAAATGCCTATATTTTACCCTACAGAGCACAGACACCATAGACATGTGCAATACCTAGAGCAGAGTTTCCCAAATGCAGTCCTGGAGGGACAAACTCCATTCAGGCGTCATGCTGTCCCTAATAAAGATGCCTGTGCTGCATTTCTATGCGCCATTCCCATGGTATGCAGATGTATCCATGCATATTCATTAGGGACAGCATGAAAACCCGAACAGTGTTTGGCCACCAGGACTGGAGTTGGGAACCTCTGCCCTAGAGCAGCGGTCAACAGGGGCAGAAACACCCGCACCCACAGGCGCCATTATCGAAAGCCTCCTGGAGAGGCAGGATGATGGGCCCTGCGTGCAGCACCATCTCCCAATACTAGCACTTGCATACCATAGCACTGCCACCCTAAACCTGGGAATACGGTACACATATATCAAAAGGTTGCTATTATTACTGGCAGACAGCAATCCCTAGGTTAAGCACAATCTGCTCATTGAGCTGTATCATAGCAACCTCTCTGATGTCTGTGGAGTGTGTTTCAGGTCTGGTGTCTGACAGTGTTTACCATTCTGGGGAATGACCCCAACAGTATTGCGTACCATAGCCATGCCTGCACTGTGCCCAGGACTGGTGCGGTGGCCAAGGCTGCCAAAAGCCTCTATAGTTGCACAATGCTGGCATAGGTGTTGGAGTGTGTGTCTGTCTACCCAGTGTGTGGTGGCTGCCAACACCTTCCTCAGCCTGCCAATGTGCATAATGAGGAGCAAGGTACCATGGGTATAGCCCGGACAGGGTGGCCTGGCCAGGATGCATCTGCACAGGGCATAGGGCAATGGCTCGGACATTGTAGTGCCTGGCCACCACCTGCACGGACAGGGTGGCCACAGCATGTCCTGCTGGGAGGTCACTCTCACCCTGACTGAGCAGTGACCACGGCATGGCTAGGTTCCCCCATAGTGCTATATAGTATTTCTCTCATGTGATATTTACGGGTTCTCTTTTGGGGCCCAATCACTGACTTATCTGCTTGGTGTGTATGCTGACATCCCAGTTTTGGGTACACGCATCTCCTCCAGGAACATGCACTTATGGACTAGCTAGCAGACTGTCTGCAGCTAGTATGTGTCTGGCTGGAACACCTTGCAGGGTGCAGCGGCTGGAGGCTTGCTGCTGGAGAATGTCAGATAGTGGTGGGGGGCAGCTGAGCATTTCCAGGCCTACTGTCTGTCTGCTATTGCTTTATGGATGTGTACAGATCTGCATTGACTGCCCTGTAGGGGTGTCTGTTCCCCAGCAGTACTGGGGTTGATGGTCCCCTCTACTGCCACCATTGCAGGGAGGTAGAATGTGGATCTGTTGGTGGGAGATCCTGTTTCCCACCCTGAGCCACAGAGGGTGGGTTGGGTGGTGGTACATAATCCGCCTATGGATCCAAACACCCCCCTTCACCTACATCATGTGACCATGGCACCAACACAGGATATGCACTATTCTGGGTACATCATAGGCCATAAGGGCTAGACATGACTGAGAAATACAGATGTATCCTAGGTGTATCCTACTCACTATCCTATCTGGGATCTTTTCCTCTGCCACCATGGTGATCTATATTAATGCTAGTATTTTATCATGTCTTCTATTGTTGTCCTCTCTCATTGTCCATATTTGTGCCCAAGAACACTCAAATATTTGCTGCAATATTCCAATTATACATCACCACAACTTTCAAAACAGATATATGATATCAAAACAGATATATAACAGATATAACAAAAAAATTGTTCAGAGACAGCTTCAAGACCATATCGATGAAAATGCCCCACTAGATCCCCACCAGCACGGATTCCGTCCAAAGCACAGTGTTGAGACACTCCTCATACATCTATTTGTTAAAATTAGTAAGAAGCCCTTCTTTATCTTGTCTATTCCTTTGATGATAACATAAAGAAGGGCTTCTTGCTAATTTTCATTGACATATCATCCGCCTTCGACACAGTTTCTCATCACATCCTATTGAAACATCTAATGGAGATTGGCCTCCAAGACACCACCATCAAATGGTTCGAATCATACCTCAAAGACAGACAGCAGAAAGTAACATCTGGTAACCGCTCCTCAGCACCCTTCCATACAACTCAAGGAGTACCCAAGGCTCCTCACTATCTGCAATTCTTTTCAACATCTATATTCAGCCCATATGCAAAATATTCAACAAATACAAGATACAATATGCCATATATGCTGACGATATCATGGCATATACCCCTATACAATTGGACACCCCAGACTACTCCACTATATTAACCTGTATTCAGGAAATAACGACCTGGCTTTCCAACAACAACTTAAACATCAACATAAATAAATCTGAAGCTATCATCATTACAAGGGATTCCACATTCACTCCTCCTACCTCTATCAACATCTCAAATACACCGATCACAATAAAAGACGAAGTTCGATATTTTGGAATGATTCTAGGCAAACAACTTATCCTCCAACCACATATCAACAAGATATCCAAATCAGCTTTTTTCAAATTAGCAATGCTCCGTAGACTAAAACCTCTCCTCAATAAAGAACATTTCCGCATGGTATGCCAGGTGATCATTACACCTGTACTGGGCTACTGTAATCTCCTCTACCAAGGTCTACCTAAACAATCCACTCGTCCTCTTCAAATAGTACAGAACACTGCTGCCCGTATCATTTCTGGCACCTCATTACAAAACCATATAACTCCCATACTACATGACCTGCACTGGCTGCCAATCTCTTCACGGGCGAAATATAAATCAGCAATTACCATCTTCAAAATTAAACACATTTCAGCAGAAATACTACAAGAGCTCATCGGAACCAAAGAACAGACAGAAAAAGCACAAAAAATACTATACCAACCCCCAGTCTCTTCACAAGAACCAATAAATCAACATCCATGCGAGCCTTCTCTCTTGCTGCCCCTGCTATCTCCCAGAAAACCTAAGATCAACAACTGACTTAAAAGATTTCCAAAAATTGCTCAAAACCACTCTATTCATTGAACAATTCTACGAAGACTCCTAATCACACTAACCACTCCACAGGCCGATCTACACAAGCAATGCCATCTACACCAGTCAACCTTCTTACTACACTTACCAAGATGTATATAATGAGTGTTGATGATACAAGAAAATGATTAAGTTTTCGAAGTCGCGTTGTTAATGCCTAAAATTGCAAGTTCTCTATTACTGTTTAAATTTGTACGTTATTTGTAAAAGTTAAGTTATTGTAAACTGCCTTGATTAAATGAAAAAGTGGTATAGAAAAACTGTTAAATAAATAAATATATCTACCTTACTAGAGAGGCTTATAAACAACAACACAATTGAGGACAGAGAGACAGACTCACCTATATCACACCTATAACCTCCCCAATGCATAATGAAGAAAAGCTCAGACCCATAAACACAACACTTGATTGCTACCATATGAATGCCAGGTCCATAAGGAATAAGATCCCAGTCATCACTAACTTACTTTCAGACAAAAAAAAACAGATATCCTTTTCATTACAGAAATCTGGTTAGCGGAATTGGATATGGTACTACTAAACCAATTAAAACAAACTAACTATGACCTCTTCAGTTGCCCTTGTTTCACTACGAGGTGGTGGAGTCCTCATTATTATTAAGTCTGACCTTAAAGCTTCCCTGTCTTACACTGAGAACATTAATGACATGGACTTGCTCATGACAGAAACTTCTCACCTATCATTCTGCCTGCTTTTTAGACCACCACCTGCTCACACAAAGAGAGCCTTACATCAGTCCTAAAGACAGCTTGCTCCTTTACAACAAGTAAAAACTTATTACAAGGAGATTTTAACCTCCCTTCTCTAAATGCTACCCACGCTACAATGTTCCACATGGCTGAGTTGGACTTTCATCAAATTATAAATGTCCCACAAAAGGACACACAAAAAGGAATATGCCAGACCTAATTTTCATACCCAACATGATCACACATTGCTCCATTTACGCCCATCCCCAAGGTACTCCCATCCCATGGTCTGACCGCTACCTAATCAACTTCAAACTATCATACCAGATAAACCACTCTATACCAAAACCTATTTACATACCACATACAAGATATAAAAACTTTGACAAGGATAACTTCCTACGGGAAATCATACTGGAGGATATCACCACCCCACATACTGATCTCGATAGCTACACTGCAAATTGGAACAAAACAATACAGAAAGCCTTAGCCCTCCCAGTATTCACACACTAATAAATTATCTATACAACAAATAACATCTAGTATTCTCAAGAGATAAGACAGATAAAAAGGCAACTAAGGAAACTAGAACGAAAATGGAGAATATCTAATTTCCACCACGATAAGCAACTATACATGGATAAATTTAAAATATACCGAAATACCATAAACAATAGCAAGAAGAGCTACCATAAAAAGATACTCATGAATTCACTGAACCACTCCAGGGAACCTTTTACAATTGTTAGAAATCTAACAGGCACACCAAATCAGCTAAATAACTCTCTCATAACACCTGAAACCCTGACAAATCACTATATTACCAAGTTCTCATCTACAGTATATCAGATTTTTTGACACTGCCTACTTCCCAGTCAAATGACACTCAATCCAATTTGGTCTAATTTTCACAAATTGAATCTTAAAGAACTCAATAAAGCGATCTCTAACATTAACACCACAACCTCTAGTCTTGACCTTTGTCCAGTAAACTGGCTAAAAGTGGTTCGCACGGAAATTGCACTATACCTGTACATCATAGTCAACATGTCAATGACACAGGGAATAATGCCTAAACTACTGAAGTGAGCCTCAATTCACCCAATATTAAAAAAAAAATCACTGGACAAACTTTGCCCCACATTCTAAAGGTCTATACCCAGCCTACCATTTTTGGCCAAAATTATTGAAAAAACTGTTGACTCACAACTGCAGGACCATATTGATACCCATGGTCCACTAGACATGCACCAATATGGTTTCAGACCATATCATAGTGTGGAAAGACTCTTCTGAATGGGCTTTTTGACAACCTTATATATATAGATAATCCAAAATGAGCAGTCATCCTCATATTTTAAGATATTGTGGCTGCCTTTGACTAGATTAATCATACAATCCTTATGGAAAGGCTTAAGCAAATTGGGTTATATGGCACCACATTAAAATAATTCCAATCCTACCAGCAAGTTAAAATAGGACAACAAATATCAACGACATTCTCACAGAAACAAGGGATACCTCTAGGCTCAGCCCTTTCTGCGCTGTTATTTAATATATACTTATAACCCATCTGTAACATTATTCAAGGATTCAACGTTGGATATTCCATCTACGCAGATGATGTAATGATATTCCTCCCCTTTGATATAACACAACTCAATTTTATCAGCATCATCTCATGCTTTACCAAAGTCTCACAGTGGTTAAATAATCATAACCTCAAAATCAATTATAAGAAAACTGAGGTCCTATATATAATAAGAAACCAAAAGGTTACCCCACCTCCAAACCTAAAGGTTGAGGACATATCACTAACGATAAAGAATGAAGTAAAATACCTTGGTGCTACCCTTGATAGTTCTCTAAACGTAACAACTTATTTGAAAACAACAGTAGGCCTAATCTATAATAAACTAAGGACTATCAAACACTTGAGGCCCTTACTACCACACCACAATTTTAGATCTGTGCTCCAAGCTATGGTATTCCCCCATATTGGCTTCTGTAATAGCATCCTCCAAGGACTCCCGAGACAAGCTATAAACCACCTTAGCATAGCTCAACATGTTGCTGCTAGGATAATCATCAAACCAAACCCAAGAGAACACATTATACCCATTCTATACAAGCTGCATTGGCTGCCGATTCAAAGTAGGATCAAATATAAAATACTAATGACCACATTCAAACTAATAAAGGACCTGTCACCATCATACCTAACCGACTTCATAAAGAACACCTGAAATGACAGAAGAAGAAGGGAATGCATACAAAACATGCTACTCGTACCATCAACTTACCAAAAATGTATCCAGGCAACGACCAACAAAGCCTTTAGCTTTACAACACCAATGATATGGAACTCCCTCCCAGATAAACTTAGATCCACTACTGACCTAATAACATTCAGGAGAGAGCTTAAGACACATCTGTTCATAGAACATTTTGGCACATATGAACCAATGCAAGACCTCTTCCCCATGTAACTCCTACTTACCAATCCATCACACTCATGATACTGGTCTTCCCCACACCCCCCCTCCTGTCTTACTGACTACATCCATGGTAAAATATCCAAACTGAGATCAGCACTTGCATGCTAAGAGGTCTATATGTACATCTGTTCATCCTTATAAATAAGTTCTATTACTACATTGCACAGTTCAGTTGCAAACTTTCTTATGAATCCTCTTCGTTCTATGCTGTAACCTGTTTTAAATTTGTTGAAATGTAATTTTTTTTTTACTAATTATTTGTAAACCACTTTCATTTTGCTGAAAGGCAGTCTATAAAACCCTTAAATAATTATAATAATATCCACCAGTCACCCAACTTTAAATTCCTAATGATCAAATGGCCACGCCTACCCTTCTCTCCTGAGCAGAAGCCTTTGGAGAACCATCCTTGCTGAGAGAGATTGTTTAGAGTTTATTCAGCATTTTGATATATTGCCTTTTAATAGCTACAAAGTGGTTTACAAACAATAAAAACATCATAAGGACATATGAAAAGAACTCCATCAAGTTTATAGGACTGAAAAAAGGTAGATAGAACTAGAAGAGAGGGAAGGCAGAAAAGTGGAGAAACAGTGACACCTAACTTCTAAATCAGCCAAACCCTACCTAGTCCCCAAAGGCGTTTTGGAACAAAAACATCTTCAGAACTTCCTGAAATGTTCTATAATTGGATTTAGCATGGAGAGTTAAGCAAAGGTTGTCCCATAGAGTAGGGCCCTAAAACAAAAGGCCAAAAGTCAAGTGATTCTAGTCCAGCCTGGGAAAATGGCAGGATGGTTAAGTCTGCAGTCATGAAGAGAGTGTAAAGTACATCTAGATGTAACATAACATAGTAACATAACATAATATATGACGGCAGATAAAGACCAGTGTGTATAATAATCACAGAAGAAAGAGATGTAGAGGTGCCAGAATGCTAGGCCTTATGGGCCAAAACCATAAACTTATATTGAATTCAATAAAACACAGGAAGCCAGTGGTGTTGAATTAACAAAGGAGAGACATGATTAAACTTACAAGCACATGCAAAAATGCTGACCACAATGTTCTGTATTGTCTGGAGCAACTTTACTTGCACTGAATGGATACCAGTGTAGGTTACATTACAGTAATCTAAACAAACCATAATTAAGGCAAGGACTCGGGTGGCTTGCACTGTCGGATCCAGATATGAGCATAAGGCATAAATTCTATTAAGTACAGGGAAGGTAGACCCAACTACAAAAGAAACTTGTTTCTCAAATAGAAGTTCAGAATAAATGGTGACACCCAGATCTCAGAATCACCTGCATGACAAGTCCTAGCTACAAGATCACTTGCTGAGGTCATGCTCTCCTTTCTAGGTGACCTTGCTCCCCCAAGACAGCAAAGACGCTGCCAGAACGAACATGAGGCCTTACTACCGGATGGAGGTGGTGGGGGCAAATACAGTGACGGAATTCAAAGTGGCTTGGGACAAACATAGTGGATCACTTTACAGCAACACAATAAAATCAAAATAAACTGAACCATCTAATTTCTCAACAAATAGGGGTGTCCTACATGGAGCGATGGGGGGAGGAGCGATGGGGGGAGGAGCGGTGGGTTCATTCCTAAACAAAGATATGGGGAGGGGTGAAGACATGGGGAGGGGTGCACCTACTCCTGGTGGGTGCACCCCTTAACAAAGACATGAGAAGGAGTGCACCTATTCCCTAAAGACATGGGAAGGGATGCACCTAACTCCTGCCATCTTGCTGGGCAGACTAGATGGACCATACTGGTCTTTATCTGCTGTCATTTACTATGTTACTATGTCCCTGTAGGCCTGATCTATACACTTGTCTACCACTAGTTTCCAGAGATTGGACTTGTTCTTTAACAGCCAGGGTATCTTTGCACTGAATGCACACAAATGACCTCTTTTCTCCCATGCCTTTTTTCACCAAATTTCCCATCAAAATAATGCTTACTTAACTGCACAGGCTGTCTCAGCATCTCAGTACTCTTTCCTTCTAAAGGCTACCAGACATATAACTTATTTTTCTAAGTATGTGCATATTTTCCCTTTTTAAAATTACCCAATGAAAAATATCTGTACATGCTTACTCCTGTTCTTGGGCATGCAGAAATAATTAGATATGCAAGTGCAAACCCCTGCATGTAGGAGCACCTTCAACTATATTGGCCAAATGTATGTGTCAAAGTAATTTTATCAGGAGGCACCTGCTTTAAGTAGGCACATAAAATGAGCTATTTTAGGTACTGGACCCAATCAATAGGCAGGTCCAGACAGAGACAGAGACTAGGAAGCTTGAGATGGAAACGGGAAGTGAGTGTGGGTAAAAGAGGGAAGGCAGAAGTAGGTAGATAAGCTCAGATGGGCAGTGGTTGGGGAAGAGATGAATTAAGACAGGAATAGGAAGAGAAGTTGCAGTCAAGGGAAAAGCAGGTTATTGGAAGAACCAAATAGGGGGGAGGGGGAGGGGGAGTGGGCAAGCATGGTGAAGGTGTGTGGGGGGGGGGATGTATTAGGCAAGGACTGCTTAATGGGCAGGGGAACCAGGCCAGCACCATTTTCTCTACACATGCAGTACGTTCTCACCTCTGTTGTTGAATTAATCCCTTTGGGTGCAGGACACGTGTTTCAAGTTCTTGTTGCAGTATTTTTCAGAATGCAGCATGTGATCCAAGCCCATTTTGCTTGGTGGATGCTTCCACGGTTACTCATATGGCCTAGTGTTTATCCAACTGGTGTGATTATTTTTTGCTCATCTTGAGCGCTTTCCTCAAAATGGAAACCTGCATCGACCTACACCACCAAAAGGACCCTGATTGCCCACGGCTCATCTTGGAGATAAAGGATGATATCATGTATTGCCTAATTTGTGCACTTTGCATAAGAAAATAAGAAATGGCATACTGAGTCAGTCCAAGGTCCATCAAGCCCAGTATTCTGTTTCCAACAGTGGCCAATCTAAGTCATAAGTACCTAGCAGTTTCCCCAAAAGACACAGGTTCCACAATGCTTGTATTGGGTCAAGCAGTGATATCCGAGGTCCTTTTTTAATAATGGTTTGTGGACCTTTCCTCCAGGAACTTGTCCAAAACTTTTTTAAACCCAGCTACACTACAGCTTTTACTATATCCACCGGTAACAAATTCCAGAGTTTGATTACACGTTAAGAGAAAATATCTTTTTTACTCATCAGTCTTAAATAGGTTACCCTGTAGCTTCATTGCATATCCCCTAGTCTTTCTATATTTTGATGACAAACAATCAATCTACGTTTACCTGTGCCACTTCTTTCATTAATTTATAGACCTCTATCATATCTCCCCTCAGCCGTGTCTTTTCCAGGTTGAAGAGCCCTAACCTTTTTAGCCTCTCTTCATAGGGTATTCTACCATCCCCTTTACCATTTTGGTGGCTTTTCTCTGTACCTGTTCTAATAACGCTATATCCTTTTTAAGATACAGTTACCAGAATTGCATGCAATATTCAAGGTGCGGTGGCACCATGGAATGATACAGAGGCATTATAATATCCTTTGTTTTATTTTCCATTCCTTTCCTTATGATAGCTAGCATTCTATTTGCTCTCTTGGCTGCCACTGCACACTAGGCGGAGGGTTTTTACATGTTATCCAAGATGATGCCTAAATCTTTTTCCTGGGTGGTGGTTCCTAATGTGGAACCTTGCATTGTGTAACCATAGTTTGGGCTATTCTTTCCTAGGTGTATAACTTTGCACTTGTCCACATTAAATTTCATCTGCCATTTGGATGCCGAGTCTTCCAATTTATCAAGATCCTCTTGCAATTTTCCACAATCCTCATGGGTTTTAACAACTTTAAAAAGCTTTGTGCCACATGCAAATTTGATAACCTAACTTGTTATTCCCATTTCCAGATCATTTATGAATATGTTAAAAAGTAAAGGACCCAGCACAGATCCCTGGGGTACTCCACTATTGACCTTTCTCCATTGGGAAAATTGCCCATTTAGCCCTACCCTCTGCTTTCTATCTTTTAACCAGTTCCTGACCCACAGTAGTACACTGCCTCCAATCCCATGACTTTTTAGTTTTGCCAAAAGTCTCTTATGAGGGATCTTGTCAAAGGCTTTCTGAAAGTCCAGATACACTATATCAACCGACTCACCTTTTTCTACCTGTTTATTCACACCTTCAAAAAACATAACAGATTAGTAAGACAAGATCTTCCTTGTCTAAAGCCATGTTGGCTGTTTCCCATTAAGCCATGACTATCTACAATACATGTTCAGTAATTTTGTTCTTTATGACGGTTTCTACTATTTTTCCCGGTACTGACATCAGGCTCACCAGTCTGTAGTTTCCCGGTTCACACCTGGAACCCTTTTTAAAAATTGGTGTTACATTGGCCAACCTCCAATCTTCAGGTATTACAGATGATTTTAATGATAGTTCACAGATTACTAATAGCAGTTCTACAATCTCATATTTCAGTTCTTTCAACACCTTTGGAAGTATACTGTCACAAGCACAACGCCCGAAGCCACTTGCCTCTAGTGGTCGAGGGGCGTGGTGGTTGAGGATTCCTTCTTCTATCAGCTCCTAGCAGCGTATTTCTTCCTGTTGGCTTCTGGGAAGTGTAGTACTGCTAAATATATTGGTGCTTTAAGTAGAAGGTTTGTAGTTGAGGTAAGCGAGGGTAAGGCTTGTAACAGAAAATTTATTTCCATAACACAAAACACAGCAGGTTCAAGGTATCATTAACAGGATTATAATTGTAGGATTTGCTTAAGGTACAGCAAATACTGGCAAACAAACCAAAAGAACTCAGAAATGGCTTTTTAAAGTCCTCTTAGTTGCAGAAGCAATTGCCTTTAGAAACTAGGCTGCCACTTTCCTTTTTAGTCCTTGTTAATCAGAGCATAAAGCACAGTTACTTACCTGTAACAGGTGATCTCTGGGAACAGCAGGAATAAGTCTTCACATATGGGTACGTCGGTACCGACAGAGCCTGCGCGGGAACGCTCCCCAGCTTCCCAAAAAGGAAAGCTTTTGGGAGCATCCCACAGCGCCTGCGCGCTGCCTTCCCGCCTTTCCTAACCACCTCTCCTCAGTTCGAGTTTAAAGCTGAGACAATAGAGAGAGAGAGGAAAGGAAAGATAGATAGAGAGATACAACTCCTAGGGGAGGTGGGAGGGTTGTGAAGACTTATTCCTGCTGTTCCCAGAGATAACCTGTTAGAGGTAAGTAACTGTGCTATCTCCAGGAACAAGCAGGAATGAGTCTTCACATATGGGGACTCCCTAGCTAAAGATGCCTGGTAGATCCCCAAGGATATGAGACCCTGAGAAGGGTTCTACCTCCTCCTATGGATCTCAGGCATCCATCCAGGGAAGGAGGGTAGGAGTTGTTTAAGAATGGAACAGGTGTTTGAGGACAGCCTGACCAAACAAGGCATCCCGGCGGGAGTCCTTGTCCAAACAGTAATGGGCTGTGAAGGTATGAACCGAGGCCCAGGTGGCTGCTCGACAGATCTGGTCGATGGACACAGAATTTAGATGAGCCATAGAGGTGGCCATGGCCTTCACATTGTGAGCTGTGACATGGCTCTCCAGAGAAAGGTTCTTACTCTGGTAGGCGAAAGAAATACACTGAGCAATCCAATTGGACAGTGTCCTCTTAGAGACTGGAAGTCCTAAATGAGAAGGATCAAAAGCAACAAAGAGCTGGGAAGACTTTCTATGTTGCTGTGTCCTTTGTAAGTAAAAGGCAAGAGCTCTTTTACAATCCAGAGTATGAAGATTCTTCTCTGCACTTGATGCATGAGGAGCTGGAAAAAAGACAGGTAAATATACCTCTTGATTAAGATGAAAAGGTGAGACCACTTTAGGCATAAAGTGTGGATTGGTCCTAAGGACCTACCTTATCATGATGGAACCTTGTATAAGGTGGATTAGCCACTAAGGCCTGCAGCTCACTGATGCGGCGAGCTGAGGTGACTGCAATAAGGAAAATAACCTTCCAAGAAAGAAATTTCAAGGAGGTGGTGGCTAAGGGTTCAAAAGAAGGCTTCATAAGCTGACCAAGAACCAGATTTAAATCCCATGCCACCGGAGGAGGCCTAATGGGAGGTTTAGTTAAAGTTAGGCCTCTCATGAATCTTGCAATAAGAGGATGAGAGGAAATAGGTTGTCCATTGATAGGCTTAAGGGATGCTGCAATAGCACCCAAATGGACTCTTACTGAATTCGTCTTAAGGCCTGCATTGGAAAGATGCAGGAGATATTCCAATAGAGAATTCAAAGGTAGTGCTAGAGGGTCGAGACCCTTTTCAGCACACCAAATGGAAAATCTTTTCCATTTAAAAGCATAGGAATGCCTAGTGGAAGGTTTTCTGGAAGCATGGAGGATATCGCTCACTTGTTGAGAAAGATTCCAGTCTTGAAGGTCTAGGCCTTCAGTAACCAAGCTCTGAGGTGAAGGGACTTGGGGTTTGGGTGCCACAAAGTCCCCTCCTCCTGGGACAGAAGGTCTGGAGCAGCTCCCAAGTACAGGGAGGGGGCTTGGGAGAGATGCAGAAGTAGAGGGTACCACACTTGGCGTGGCCAGCGTGGAGCTATGAGGATCATAGATCCTTGATCCCTCTGGAGTTTGAACAGAGTCTTGGGAATCAAGGGAATGGGTGGAAAGGCATACAGGAAGCCCTGACCCCAATGAAGGAGGAAGGCATCCTTGGCCTGAACTCCCTGACACGGAATTCTGGAACAGAACTGGGGAAGTTTGGCATTCCACGGACTTGCAAAGAGGTCTATGTCCGGGGTTCCCCATTCTTGGAAGATTCTGAGTACCTGATCCATGTGCAGGGACCATTCGTGTGGGAGCAGAACTCGACTGAGTCTGTCTGCCCAAGAGTTTTGGATTCCTGGGAGGTATACTGCCAGGAGATGGATTTGATGCTCTCTGGCGAAGGCCCACAATCTTAAAGCTTCGTTGCAAAGCAACAGAGAGCCAGTTCCTCCTTGCTTGTTTATGTAAAACATGGCTACTTGATTGTCCGTATGAATGAGGACTGTCTTGTAGCTGAGCAGGGTATGAAAGACCTTGAGAGCTAGAAAGACTGCTCGAAGCTCCAAGTGGTTGATATGAAGAAAGGTCTCCTGTGGAGACCAAGTGCCTTGAGTGGAGAGGTCTTGTAGATGAGCTCCCCAACCTGTTTGGGAGGCATCTGTTGTGAGGGTTGCTTGGGGCAACAAGTGTTGGAAGGGGGACCCCAGCAATAGATTTTGAGTGGACATCCACCATTGGAGAGACCAAAAGAGACGTTTGGAGGTTGCTATTTGGTCTGAGAGAGCTCCTGATGCTTGAGTCCACTGGGTGGACAAAGTCCATTGGGCTGCTCTCATGTGCAGGTGAGCATAGGGTACCACATGCACTGTGGAAGCCATGTGGCCTAGCAGTTGTCGCATCTCCCGGGCAGTTAAGTGGCTCTTTGACTGAATCTGGGAGGCTAATTGCACTAGACGTTGGCAACGGGCCTGAGTAAGGTAGGCCCTTGCAGTGGTAGTGTCCAACCAGGCCCCTATGAATTCTAGGGACTGAGTAGGGGTGAGCTGAGACTTTGGGAGGTTTACCAGAAGTCCCAGATACTGCAGGATGCGTCTTGTGCGGTCCAGGGAAATCTGGGCCTCTGACTGAGATGGAGCTCGGATGAGCCAGTCGTCCAGGTATGGGAATACAAAAATTCCCAGAGTGCGTAGAAATGCAGCTACTGTTGCCATGCATTTGGTGAACACTCTTGGAGCAGAGGCCAGACCAAAAGGAAGCACCCTGTACTGATAATGTTTTCCTTGGAAAAGAAAATGGAGGAATCTTCTGTGAGATGGATGGATGAGGACATGTGTGTACGCATCCTTGAGATCTAGAGAACAAAGCCAGTCCTGACTTTGAAGGTATGGAAGGAGAGTGCCCAGAGAAAGCATCTTGAACTTCTCCTTGCATAGAAATTTGTTCATTCCCTGAGATCTAATATGGGTCTGTATCCCCCTGTCTTCTTTGGAATGAGAAAATAGGGGGAATAAAACCCTGACCCTTGTTGAAGAAGGGGAACCTCTTCTATTGCCCCTTGGGCAAGAAGGGTAGCTACTTCTTGACCCAGAAGGTCAAGAAGAGATGTGGGAGAATTGAAGTGTCTCACCATGGTGTGGGGAGGAAGGTCTGAGAAATGGAGTTTGTAGCCCTCTCTTATGATGGAGGGGGTCCATTGCTCTGATGTAATTTGCTCCCATCTGGGAGCAAAATGAGCTAACCTTCCTGGAATGGTGAGAGGTTCTGGCTGTTTTAAAGCCAGAAAGGCTAAGTTCTCTAGCATCAAGTAAAAAACCCTGAGGAGGTTGGGTCTGCTGAGTTGCAGCAGCCCCTGTAGTCTTAGGCCTGGCCTGTTTAGGTTGCTGACGTTTAGTAGCAAAACGACCTGTAGAGGATTGTTGGCCAGAAGCAGAAGGTAATCTGCCATTTTTGAAAAAAGACTTCTTGAAGGCTTTTTTCTTGGCAGGAATGGAGGTTGACTTTGAAAGTCTATGCAGAGCAGAATTCTCTGCATCCATTTGAGTGACTTTTATTTGCCATTCTTTGCCAAACAGGTTTTCACCTGTACAGGGGAGATTTCCTAAGCCATCTTGGACCCAGGGTTCTAAATCAGAAGCCTGGAGCCAAGCAATTCTGCGAGCAGCTATGGCAATGCCAGAAGCTCTGCTGGCACCTTCAAAGGAGTCAAAGGCTGCTCTGTTGGAAAACTTTGAAATGTCTTGAGTATGCTTAAGCCAAATGAGGAATTCATCCCTTTTATCCTCTGGAAGAAAAGGGAGGAAAGTATGCAGTTTATCTGCAACTTCCTTTAGAAACATACCCATGTAAAGACTATATGAGTTGATTCTGGCAATGAGCATACTGGCCTGGAAGATTTTCCTACCAAAAGCATCCAAGGTCCTGCATTCTCTTCCTGGAGGAGTAGAAGAGTGTCTCTTTGTACTCTTTATCCTCTTCATAGCTGACTGCACCACAATGGAATGGTGAGGAAGCTGTGTTTTATGAAAACCAGGACAGGGAGGGACACAATACATAGTGTCCAATCTGCGAGAATGAGGAGAGATAGTGAGAGGAGTCTCCCATAAATCAATCATGTGTTCATAAAGAATCTCATGACTTGGTAAGGTGACTGCCTCTTTAGGAGCCTTAGAATAACCCAAAATATCTAATTTTTTTGCTCTAGGCTCTGATTCAGAGGCTACTGAAATAGAAAGTCCTTTAGCTACTTCTCTTATGAAGTCTTGAAAGGACAAGTCCTCTGGAGGAGACATTCTTCTTTTTGGAGAAGAAGGCTCTTCAGGAAGGGTTATGGATACTTCAGCAGACTCCTCTGATGTATCAGAATCACCAGAGGAATCAAAGTACCGTCTGTCAGGGTGCTCTTCTAATGCTCGGTACGCGTATCGAGCAGTATCGACAAAGGGGGTCATCGGTACCGACTCGGTACCGAGGAGCAGGCCTGGACAGGGAACCGCTGCAGTCGGTATCCTAGTCGATGCCGATGCAGTCGGTACCGGTACCATAAGAACATAAGATATGCCATACTGGGTCAGACCAAGGTCCATCAAGCCCAGTATTCTGTTTCCAACAGTGGCCAATCTAGGTCATATGTACCTAGCAGTTTCCCCAAGGGACACAGGTTCCACAATGCTTGTATTGGTTCAATGCTTGTATTGGGTACCGGCGCTGGTGCCGGTACCCAAGTCGATACCGACAACGGAGTTTGTTGTGGTATCAACGGCGTCGCAGCTTGAATAAAGTATTGATAGCCCGCTGCATGGACAGAACATTCTGATCCATCGACGCCATGAATGCCTGGAATTCGGTACCGGAAGATTGTGCTGGTACCCCAGAGCATTCTAAACAGGTGATCGGTCGAGGCCGTGCCATCGATGTCAACCTGTAACCCCATAGGAGGAGCTTTGGAAGCCGGAGCTTCCCGCCGGGGTTGTTTTGCCGGTGCAGGATCCTCGAGGGCAAGCCCGGAGGCATCTCGATGCTTAGAGGGAGATTTACCCTTCGAGGACCGGCTAGATTTATGTTTGGTTACCTGAGATCCATTGGGGGAAGAAGACCTGGAAGACGTCGATGCTACCGAAGTTGCATCAGTGGGAAACAGCACATGGAGCTTAGCTGCTCGGTTCTGTAAACCCCGTTTAGACATCAGAGAGCAGGACGGACAATCCGAGATGGAGTGTTCAGGACCCAAACATTTAAGACACCATTCATGGGTGTCTGTAACAGAAATAGTACCGCTGCACTTAGTGCATTTCTTATACCCGGAGGCTGGTTTTTCCATGAGGAAAATTTTCTTGTGAGGCCTAAGGCCCAAAGAGAAAAAATACACTAAGTGAGGGAAATTATATATATATTTTTTTTTTTTTTTTAAAAGAAAGAAAGAAAAGACCGGCGGTACCGGTCCGGAGTTGGGGGGAGGCAGACACGCGACCAAAGAAATAAAATAAAATAAAGAACTTCTTCAGCGGTGACAGGGCTCGACCTGCTGGCTCCGCGGCAAAGAAGAACTGAGGAGAGGCGGTTAGGAAAGGCGGAAAGGCAGTGCGCAGGCGCTGTGGGATGCTCCCAAAAGCTTTCCTTTTTGGGAAGCTGGGGAGCGTTCCCGCGCAGGCTCCGTCGGTACCGACGTACCCATATGTGAAGACTCATTCCTGCTTGTTCCTGGAGATAGAAAAATTCAAGCTTAATTCTTCCACAGCAGTTTGGTTTCTGCCAGCCTCAAAAACCTCTCTAGGCTGCATTTCTACATGAAACCAAACTTAGAACAAAACAAACATTCCAAGCTGTTATCACAACTCTTAGCAGGCTTTTCATATAGAAGAGAAGCAAGCAAAAACTCTTATAGCAGCTAACTTGGCTTTTCTTGCCGTTGCACAGTTCAAACACAGGTGACAAACAAGCATGAATCAGAGCTTCCTGATCAGGCTTACGTTGCAGTAAATTTCCCTTTTAAAACAGACAGGAATTTACCTCCACACTGCTTGTGCCATATGGTTAACTTCCAAGGAGAATTACTTCTTTCAGGACTAGCTTTTCCTCAAGACCTCCTGTCTAGAGTTTGGCATAGAGAGCAATCCATAAAGCAATCTTCTTCCCCCAACTCTGACACTGGTTCTCCCAACTGCATGGGTTCTGACTCACCGACCTGGTCAGACTGCTCAGTTGACAACCTCTCTGGTGGTCTGAAAGCTTCTCCACTTCCTGGTCCCCACCTCTGTTGCCAACCTGTTGCAGGGAATTCAGCTCTCTCAGCTCTGGGTAGCTCAGCTCTTCTCCAAGAATCAACTCCTCCTCTCTGCTTCGGTCTCAGCTGCTCTCCCGGCTGCTCTCCTTCTCGTCTCTCTCTCTCTGCATAATCAAACCCAGGCTTATACCTCCAGGGTTCTTTTTTTTTTTTTTGAAACTTTTATTTTCATTTTGCAACAAACAAAAGAAACAACACACCAAAAGAGACAAAACAAGTATACAATAAGGAAAAGTAAACCCATTACCCCCCACCCCGGTGCTTCTTCTCTACCCGTTTGTATCAGCATGTGAGCGCTTCCAATTAACAGTGATTATACATCAAACGATCAAAAAAGTATCCACAATACAGCATGATCATGAGACAGAGATATATACAAAGTTAGACAGTCAGATGAGAGCATTTAGCAAAATGTACATATTCATTGAACATCTTCCAGTAAGACCAATAAGAAGGAGTCTGAACGGAGGGAGCGCACAGATGAAGTATTTGTTCATATTTACTGTAGAGACAGGCATGATTCCACCATTCACTGAGGCTCAGATGGGAACTAATTTCCCAGTATTACTTAATGAGGGAAACAGCAATGCCAAGCATAAAGTTCAAAAGGAGATAAGCCATTTCTTGGGAGAGGGGGGATCCCCGCAACTGGGCGAAGTCCCACTATCTTCCAAGAAAGGGACTCCTGAGAGTGCAATATAGACTAAATACGACCCCAGACCCGACGCCAGTTATACTGTAGTGCGGGATATTCATGCATAACATGAAATGAAGTAATAAACCAATGGCCACAGGACGTGTCCAGCAACCATTACCCTGAGTAGTGTTCCATTTGTCTAAACTGTGAGGAGTGTGAAAACACCGGTGGGCTAGAAAGAAGAGGGTATGAGTGAGTGAGGCGGGTCGGAAACCCGTGTCCCTCTGCTCCAGATAAGGCTCCATTGCTCCGAGGTTAAAGTCACATGCAATTCTCTCTCCCATACCTTCTGCGCTATAGAGGTATCTCTAGTGATAGCATTACATAAGGTTTAGTAAAATTGGATGCTACACCCGGTAAACTACCGAGAGATCGGAAGTTTCCAATCAACCTTATGCAGAGAGTGCCGATGGCGGGAGTACTCTAGCGCTCCGAATGCAATGCTGAAGTTACACTGACCAGAGTCGGGAGTCGAAAGGTTGCATAGGAGTATTAAAGGCACCTAAAGTGTCGAAAAACATTGGTGGATAGTGGGAGTCTAATGGGAGAGTCATACCAGGGAGTAAGGTAAGAGGAATCGGTGAGCAAAGGCCCGCTACTATATCTAGCCACACAGGTCTGCTCGGTACTGGAGCCTCCAACCAACAAGCACCTTGTTTGAAAAGAAAAGATTGAGGGAACACTTGAGTAAAATCGCCACCAAGTATTAATGGAGCATTGGCGGAGGCCGAGGCCAACTGCGCAAGACTTGCATAGTGAGCAGGGTTGTCCACATTCTGGACATAGTGCAAATACACGTGAATTCACTATCTCCAACCTCAAGGTGTACACGGCCCATCTACCCTCCATGTCAGCGCTACTATCAGGTACAGTAGCGTGCAAAGACTTCTTAACCAGAATGACTATCCCGTACCATTTGGAAACGGTGGGAGAATAGGCAGCTACCATGTGAGGCCTAGCATTGAGTTTCAGTGTTTCAGCAGAGTGTAATGCGTTTCCTAAAGAAACACCTAATCAACGTGCTCGTGGCTAAGATAGCTAAGGATTTTCTTTCTGCTGAGTGGACCAGCAATGCCTTGTACAATGAATAATAAGATTTTACATGAGGCCATTCAGAAAAGTTGAAATTCTGAGCATGATAGCACACATAATTTCACTGTGTCCCTCAAACTGACTGTATCTGGCTGTACACATGACATAGGAAAAATAAGCTAATATAATACAATGAAGCGCCCCACATTAACAAAGAAAACCGCAGTACGGTAGAGGAGAAGCAAAACCCCAAAATTACTGGCGACCATGTGTCTGCGGGGAGAAACCCCAGAGAAGGCCGAAATTGAAAAAACATATAACCTGTAGGACTGTGCGTGCTCCGAATCCGACCGTGGCACACATCATGAAGGGATAGGAGACCAAAGACAAAAGTCATACAGAGAAAGAAAGAAAGTCCAGGCTATTTCTGTGCTGGGCTATGACCGCCGCATCGGGCCCTTCAAAATGGCGGACAGAGCCGGCAGATAAGAGTCCAAGATTTGGGATTAGCGCATCTGTTCTGCTTCTTTGGAGTCCAAAAATGTTGATAATAGATCAGGATCCTCGAACGTCCTGGTCTGGTTGTGGAGAGTCACTCGGAGCTTCGCTGGATACAACAGGCCAAAGCGAGCCTGTAGCTGTTGAAGTCGAGGGCGAAGAGCAAGGAGTTTCTTCCGACGGTCAACGGTAGGCTTTGCCAAATCAGGAAAGAAGGAGACCTTACGACCTTCATATTCCAAATGATGATTCGCTCGGGCAGCATGTAAAATTTGTTCCACTTGTTGATATCGTAGCAAGCTAAAGATAATAGGCCGGGGGGTCGTGCGGTTGAGCGCCATGCGGGCAGGAACACGGTGTGCTCGATCGATTTCCAGTTCTCTGTGAAAAGTGATCTTCAGTAAGGAGGGAAGAGTTTTGAGCAAGAATTCTCTTATATCTCCTGCTTCCACCCCCTCCGGCATTCCGAGGAGCCTCACATTGTTGCGACGGGCGCGATTATTGCTATCTTCCAACTCCTTTTGAAGATTCTGTATCTGGCGCTCAGCCTCGTCCAGTTTGCCCAAGCGCACCTCGTGCGAGTCGAGGACCCCCGCCATATTGTCCTGCCGTAATGAAAGACCTTCAAGTCGGTCTTGGAGCACTCCAAAGTCTCCTCGCATGGCTCGAAGCGCTTCTCCATTAGACTGCACCAATTCCTTCACGCCACGTATTTCCTCCAAAATCTCCAGGTGCATTGCGGGGTTTTCACGAAATGGAACCATCTTCTGCGGGGAGGACACCTCCGTTTTGGAGCGTTTTCCGTGAGAAGAAGAAGGAGACCCGAAGTCCAAGCGCGCTGGTTTGTGGGCCGCCATCCCCCCCGAGGTGCCCCGGTCAGCTCGGAGCGAAATAGTAAATTTATATAGGTATTAAGTCAGGATTCTGAGTAGGCCTCTCGGGAGCTTCAACGCAAAGCGTCCTACCCGCTGGACATCAGGCTCCGCCCCCATACCTCCAGGGTTCTAACCCCACCTCTTTCTTTCCCAGGTGTTGGTAATCCCCCTGCCTTCTGATATTAGAATAAACAGTGCACTTAAAGTAAGGGCTTTGGTCCTCGTGCGTGCAATCCCTCTTTCTTACTTTATCAGTCATTGGCTGAAACCTGTTCCAGTTGGGGTTTTTCTGTCTTTGAAACCTGGCTGTGGCTTTCTCTCCCTGCACTCCTAGAAGGGGACCCTTAACTAGGGTGAATTCATTATGCTACTCACCTCCCCCACTCTCAGGATAGCTGACCTTGCCACATAACCATCTGGTCCAGGTTATTTGCTACTCTTCAATTTATCAAATAATTGTAATACATCTTCACGGTGTATCAATATTTCTTTCAATTCCTCTGCAGTATCACCTTTAAATACCACTTCAGTCATGGGTAACATCCCTACATCTTCCTCAGTAAAGACCAAAGCAAAGAATTCATTCAATCTCTTGCTATGGCCTTATCCCCTCTTAGTGCCCCTTTTACCCCTCTATCATCTAATGGTCCAATTGACTCTCTTCACAGGTTTTTGCTACGAATGTACTTGAAAAAGTCTTTATTACTTGTTTTTACATCCACAGTATGCTTCTTCTCAAATTCTCTCTTTGCCTGCCTTATCAATGCCTTGCATCTAACTTGCCAGTGCTTGTGCTGTTTCCAGTTTTTGTCATTTGGTTCTTTTTTCCATTTCCTGAAAGATGCTGTTTTGGCAACAGCCGCCTCTCTGACCTCACCTTTAAACCATGCTGGTAGTTTTTTGGACTTCCTTCCACTTTTCTTAAAGCGTGGAATACAGCTGGTCTGGGCTTCCAAGATAGTGTTTTTAAACAACACCCAAGCTTGATGTAAGTCTAACCCCTGCAACTGCTCCTTTTAGGTTTTTTTCTTAACTATTTTCCTCATTTTATCATAGTCTCCCTTTCAAAAGTTAAAAGATAGTACTGTGGATTTCCTTACCATCCCTCCTCCATTAATTAAATCAAACACGATTATGCTATGATCACTATTGCCAAGTGGCCCCAACACCCTTATCTCTTGCACCAGATCTGGTGTTCCACTAAGTACTAGGTCCAAAATGGCTTCCTCTCAGTACTAGGTCCAAAATGGCTTCCTCTCTGGTTAGTTCATGAACCAGCTGCTCCAAGAAGCAGTCATTTATTTCATCTAGAAACTTTATTTCCCTAGCATGTCCTGCCGTGACACTGACCAAGTCAATACCGGGGTAATTGAAATCACCCATTATTATTACCGTGCTGTAAATTTTGTTAGCTTCCCTAATTTCTTTGAGCATTTCATCATCCATTTGTTCATTCTGGCCAGGTGGTTGATAGTACACCCCCCCCCCCCCCATTGTCATCGTGAGCCAGTCTTTTGTCAGGCGTGAGTTCCTGGGAGGGGGGATTAGGGAGGCATAGAGTGAATATTAGGACCCCTCCCTTTGTAACATACACCATCCTGCATCCCCAGTAAAACCTTTTTGCAGGCTTCGGATGCCAGGGGGTTGGAAATGCCTGATGGGTCATTGCTTCCCCCACACCACTTCTTTGCATACAATGCTGCACTTGCATGGAGATCATACAGTTTTGGAAGGGGGGAGCAGGGGGCAGTGAACTGGTTCTCTTTAATGGCAGGCTTGTCTAAGAGGCTGCGAGTATTCTAGGGATGTGGTGAGTGGTTGCCTATTTGGACTTGGCCTAGGCACTTAAGGGCAAAGTGCAATTGGCTCTGCTGTTCTTGGGAGCATGAAATTCATGGAGCTAAGGCTTTTTGTAATGCGGCCCTTACTAAGGAGAGGACAGCATTCTTGAAGAGGTCTGGGGCTCCTAGTGGCCATATGAAGGCATTAAATCTTGTGCTGGGCCATCTTGGGGATGTATATGTGTTGCGATAGCCATCTTGGAGATGGCTGTAGAGTGTGGTGACCATGTTGGAAATGACTCATACATGGCAACCATCTTTGGGAGGACTTGGTGTGGCATTTAAGGCACAGAGAACATAATGGCACTCTTAAACAGGCAGTGACAGATTATTTCAGGGGATTTTGGTAAGATGAATGTTTCATATAAAAAAAATAAATAAAAAGGGAGATGCACACATATTTATGGATATGTATATAATTATTAAGTAGTCAATTGTGTGAGCCATAATGGTGGGTGAGCAATTTCTTGCAAAATTTCTTTTATGGAGTACTCCCTGAGTATTTTTGCTAAGAGCGCTTGTTCTAATCTGTTGTCTCGCCTCAGTCACTATTTTATAGTACCTTGCCAACAAAGAAGAGATCATCATGCCGAGCAAGAAGGGTAATGTGAAGACAAATGGCTCCCAAAAGATGAAGACTCATCATTTATAAGCAACAGTAGTGAAAAAAGTGAGCAACAGAATAACATATTGCTCCAGCATGAAGCTCAAAATGCATGGTGCAAATCAAACAACGTGAATTTGAGGAGTTGATTAAAGAACTACATCGACAAACCTGGGGCCATGACATTGGTGTGGTCAGGCAGATGCTCTTTAACGATGACAGCCTCAACAGTGGCAGTACACAAGCCCACACTCTTGTGGTTGAGTCCTTGCAGATGACCCTAGCCAGTCCTGTCTCACGGGAGTGCTTCATCTGCACCCAACTTTGGTAATCCGACAACAGTCACCCCAATCAGCAATATTTGTCTATCTCCAAAAAGTCCAATGTGAACAGTAGTGATAATTATCCTGCTCTAGAAAGTGTTATTCAGAATGCTCTTAAGACCTTTAAAAAACAATACGTTTCTAAGAAGAGCTCTGTAAAAAAAAAGAATGGGGTTCATATGTAGTTCCAGTGGATAGTCTGGCTTCTAGCATGGCCACAACAATGCCAAAGAATTTAATCTGCTACTGATGATCAGCTCTGGAGTTAACTCACTAGCAAAGGGTCTATCCAGAAAGATAAAAAAGAAGACATGTAAAAAGGAAATTAATTGACATTTTATCATCACTCAGAGAAAAGCAAAAATATTTAAGTTCATTATAAATGGATAGAGTGGAGGAGTAGTCTCGTGGTTAGAGTGCTGACTTGGTAAACAAGAGACCATGGTTTGATTCCCACTAGCACTCCTTGTGCAAGTCACTTAACCCTCCATTGCCTTGGAAGAAAGGCCTGGCAATCTACTTCTGGTCACGCTGCCAAGAAAACCCAGGAGCTTTTGGATTGCCAGAAGTCAGCACTGACTTGAAGGCACACATTGAATTGCATAAATAGATATCAGCATTCCAAATATTTTTAAGTGTGGTAGTTGAGAGGGAGCCTGAGATGAGAGCACTTTCAAAGGAAGCCTCTAATCTAGCTTTTATTACAGACCTCTTACTGTGCTTGTTTATAATTTTTAGCTAATTAGTATTTATTGTTTGTATGGGTTTTTTATGTGTGTTTTGTAATTTGGTTAGCTTTTTGGACTCTGCTATTTTTCTTCACTCTGGTTTTGTGCTGAATTCTGCTAATCTCCCCTGGGCCTATATCTCTCATTATTTCACTTAAGTAAAGCATTGACCCTGCTCTCTAGCACTGAACGTGGGCCTTCTGTTCTCAACTGCTAACTTTTTACTTCCCTCCCACTCCATGGTTTATATGTCATATATAGCCTTTCTTGGGCTCATTAACACTTTTACTCTCAGATGTACCCCAACACACCGGGGCTGTTTTCCTGACACATATCATATCTCCTCGGATCTGTAGTTTTTCCTCCCCATCACTTTCTCTTCTTGAATTAACTCTCCCTAATCTTCTCCCTTAATTCCAACAACTTTAAATCTTTAGTCCTTATCTCCCACTCTTTATTCTCTGCACCTCTCCTGCCATATTGTCTTCTACCTTACCTTATCTGCTCCTGAGCTGCAATATTTTCTTCCTCTCATTCAGTCATCTCCTCTTTCTCTGAGAGCACCTCACCTTCATCATCACCGTGCCTCCTTTTTACTAATCTGCACTCTCCTGCTCCTATCTGAGGATAAGAATCTCAATCCTGGTACCCCTAGTCATTTCTCTCACTCTCAATTCAAATCCAACTGCAATCCCTGCAACCTGCAATCCCCTGCAATCTTCATCATAACTCTCTCCCTTCCTCTCTCAACTCTCCTTTTCTCATATTTCTTGTGGAAGGTCCACTGTGCCTCTAACAAACTTACCTTCATTCATGACCTCTGTCTCTAATGCTCTACATCATCTTTCTCTAACCTCGACTTGGCTTCTCCATGAAGACTCTGCTTCAATTGTTACCCTCTGTTATGGCAGCTGTCTTTTCTCCTATATACCTCTTCCAGCTGGCCTTGGCAATGGTGCTGGGGTTGCTATTCTTGAATTCCAACCAATTCCATCCCTTCATTCTACTTCAGTCTCACTCCTTTTCTTCCTTTGACATCCACTCCATCCGTTTATTTACTCCACACAACCTCTCTGGGTAGCTGTCATTTATCAACCCCACCCCCCCTTCGACAAATCCGCATCCTTCTTTCTCACTGACTTTGCCTTAACGTCCTCATTCAACTTCCAGCCCCATTCTATTGTCCCTACTCGCCAGCATCGCCGATACCTCAACCTCATCATTTTCTCCAACTTCTTATCCTCACACTTTGTCACCTCAGTTCTTCTCCCTGACAATCATCTGTTAACTTTCATTCTTAACTACCCCCCCCCCCCACCACAGTTCATCTCGCCTCCACTAGTCTTGAAGGACTACCCAGAGGGATTGCTACAACTGGAAAAAGATCTGCACTTGTGAGCATTTATCTTCTGGAATATACTCTAAATTTTGGGAGAAAAGGGTAATCTTTGGGTTAAAGCAGTCAGTCAGGTCTTAGTACCACCAGAGAGCTTTAAATCTAAATCAAATCAGAGTATAGTTTAGCATAGAAAGTGAAATATAGTATATAGCTACTGAAATATCTTTGTTTATAGAGAGTTTTTTTTACTTAAATCTAATCAGAGTACAGCTTAGCATACAAGTAAAATAAATAGTCTCTAAGTATATAAAGAACTAAACTTGTTTCTAGTGACCTTTACAAAGAGGCCTTCCAGTTAAGAGGCAAAAAGTCTGTGAAGTTGTCTTAAATAGGTGCTAAAGGCAAGTGACAGATCAAAGGGGCAATTTGAAAGCCCCCCCCCCCATCAAACCAAGGGCTGTGTGAATAACTCAGGAAGATGGTAAGACTTTACCTTAGAAGCACAGGTCAGAGCACTGTGTAGCAAGTCAGCTGTTAAGTCTTCTTTCACTCCCTCCCACCCCAGGGATATTATTAGCTTTAAAGACTCTTAAACCTACTAGGGGAGGTGCCCATAATCACTTTCAGGTGAGGCTGGTTATCCTCATCAGGAATACATTTATTAAGAAGCAGAGATTAATTATTATTGAGGTGAACAAAGTCCATTTAACACATAAGGTATAGCTGTATTAGTATAAGTATCCCCAGCAAATCTAAGTAAACAACTTTAATATTTGAAAACAAAAACCCTAAAACTAAGATGCAGACAGCAGTCCAGCAGCAAGATGGGGGCTTTCCAGTCTTTTGCATTCAGCATCACATGTATGATTTTCTCTGTTGGTGAGAGGCCTTATGTATGCAATAGGTGCAAGGAGCTCTTTGCTCTCAGGGAACGAGTCCAATCCCTGGAGGCTAGAGTAGCAGACTTGAGGAAATAAGGAAGACAGAGAGGTATATAGATGAGACCTACAGGGACATAGTACTGAAGTCCCACCTCCAGTCTGGCAGCCTCCCTGTTGCCATGGAGGAGAGAGGTACATGACAGGAGAGCACCACTCTTGTGTGGCAGGAAGAAATCCTGCAGCTAGGACCTGTCCTCCAGAAAATGTAAAACCCTCTCACACCGAGGAGGTTTCTCCAGGGCCATATGCCCATGAGGGAAGGATTAGGATGGCTGTTATAGTTGGTTATTCGATCACTAGGCACGTAGATATCTGAGTGGCTGGTGAATGTGAGGATATCTTGGTATGAAGGTATCAGATCTCATGCGCTGCCTAGACAAAGTATTAGATAGCGTTGGAGAGGAGTCTGCTATGTTGATACCAATGACATAGTAAAGTGTGGTAGGGAGGTTCTGGAGGCTAAATTTAGGCTTTTATGTAGGAAGTTAAATCCAGAACTTCCAGGGTGGCAGTCTCAGAAATACTTCCCATTCCACGTGCAGGACCCAAAAGGCAGGCAGAGCTCCAGAGTCTCAAGAAGAGGGTTTTGGATTTGTTAGGAAGTGGGGAACATTCTGGGGAAAGGAGGGGATTTTCTGAAGGGATGAACTCTACCTTAACCAAGATGGAACCAAGCTGCTGACATTAACCTTTCAAAAGGATATAGGGAAAAGCCAACAGTTGCTCAAGAGCACATAGTTCAGAATGATATATCTGTGAAGGATACTAGCAAAAGATTGAAGTTAGGGCATATCAATGGAGTGGTTCCACTGTATACAAACGGAACCCAAATGCCCTTAAGTACAGGGCAGACAGAGCTTAAAAATTCCAAATTACCCCTGCCTATCAATAATCAGATTAATATGAATAAAATACGACCCTTAAAATGTTTGTATGCAAATGCTATAAGTCTAAAGAATAAGATGGGAGAGTTAGACTATATAGCACTAAATGAGAGGTTAGATATGATTGGTATCTCAGAGCATGGTGGAAGGAAGACAACCAATGGGACACTGTGATATCTGAGTAGACATTATATCATAATGATAGAGTAGATGAAATTGGTGGAAGGATTGTGCTCTATGTGAGAGCAATGAGTCACACAAGATTAATATTTTGCAGGAAACAAAATACACAGTAGATTCTCTATGGATTGAAAATATATGTTAAAAGGGGAAGGTGATGGCAGTGGGGTTGTACTACTGACCACCTGGCCAAAATGAACAAATGGATGAAGAAATGCTCAAAGAAATCAGGGAAGCTAACGATAGTTACAATACAGTAATAATAATGGGTGATTTGAATTACCTCTGTATCAACTGTGTTAGTGTCATGGAAGGACATGCTAGGGAGATAAAGTTTCTAGATGAAATAAAGGACTGCTTCATGGAGCAGCTGGTTCATGAACCTATAAGAGGAGAAGTCATTTTGGACCTAGTCCTTAGTGGAACACCAGATCTGGTGCAAGAGATAAGGGTGTTGGGGCCACTTGGCAATAGTGATCATACCATGATCGCATTTGATTTCATAAATGGAGGAAGGACGGAAAGGAAATCCACAGCATTATCATTTAACTTTCAAAAAGAAGACTATAAAATGAGGATAATAATTAAGAAAAAACTAAGAGGAGCAGCTGCAAAGGTTAAAGATTTATATCAACCATGGACGTTGTTTAAAAATACTATCTTGGAAGCCCAGAGCAGCTGTATTCCATGCTTTAAGAAAGGTGCAGAGAAGTCCAAAAAATTGCCGGCATGGCTTAAAGGTGAGGTCAGAGAGGCTGTAGCCAAAAAAGCATCTTTCAGGAAAAGGAAAAAGGAGCCAAATGATGAAAACTGGAAACATAAGCACTGCCAAGTTAGATGCAAGGCATTGATAAGGCAGGCAAAGAGAGAATTTGAGAAGAAGCTTGCTGTGGAAGCAAAAACGCATAATAAAGACTTTTTCAAGCACATTCGTAGCAAAAAACGTGAGAGAGAGAGTCAGATGGACTATTAGATGATGGAGGGGTAAAAGGGGCACTAAGAGGGGACAAGGCCATAGCAGAGAGACTGAATGAATTCTTTGCTTTTGTCTTTACTGAAAATGATGTAGGGAAGTAACTCATGACTGAAATGGTATTTAAAGGTGATGCATCGGAAGGAATTGGAAGAAATATTGATAAACTGGGAAGATATATTACAGCTATTTGATAAACTGAAGAGTAGCAAATCACCTAGACCACCTGAAGGTGTTGAAAGAACTGAAATATGAGACTGCAGACCTACTATTAGTAATCTGTGAACTATTATTAAAATCATGTGTAGTACCTGAAGATTGGCGAATGGCCATTGTAATGCCAAATTTTAAAAAGGGTTCCAGGGATGATCCAGGAAGCTACAGGCTGGTGAGCTTGACAGCAGTACCAGGCAAAATGGTAGACACCATTATAAAGAACAGAATTACTGAACATGTAAACAGTCATAGTTTAATGGTAGAAAGCCAACATGGTTTTAGCCAAGGAAGGTCTTGTCTTACTAATGTGTTGTATTTTTTGAAGGTGTGAATAAACAGGTCGACAAAGGCGGGCAGGTCGATATAGTGTATCTAGATTTTCAGAAAGCCTTTGACAAGTTCCTTCATGAGAGACTCTTGGAGAAATTAAAAAGTACTGGGATAGGAGGCAGTGTACTATTGTGGATAAAGAACTAGTTAAAAGATAGAAAGCAGAGGGTAGAGCTGAATGGCCAATTTTCCCAATGAAGAAAGGTGAATAGTGGAGTACCCCAGGGATCTGTGCTGGGTCCGCTGCTTTTAACATATTCATAAATGACCTAGAAATGGGTATAATGAGTGAGGTACACAAATTTGCAGATGACACAAAATTATTCAAAGATGTTAAAACCCAAGAGGATTGTGAAAAATTGCAAGAGGACCTTGATAAATTTGAAGACTAGATGTTTAGATGGCAAATGAAATTTAATGTGGATAAGTGCAAAGATATGCACCAAGGAAAGGACAACCTAAACTATTGTTACACAATGCAAGGTTCCACATTAGGAACCACCACCCAGGAAAAAGATTTAAGCGTCATCATGGATAACACTTTGAAACCCTCCGCCCAGTGTGCAGTAGCAGCCAAGAAGGCAAATAGAATGCTAGGAATCATAAGGAAAAGAATGGAGAATAAAACAAAGGATATTATAATGCCTCTGTATCGTTCCATGGTATAACTGCACCTTGAATATTGTGTGCAATTCTGGTGACTGTCTCTTAGAAAGGATATAGCAGAATTAGAAAAGGTACAGAGAAGAGCCACCAAATGGTAAAGGGGGATGTAAGGATAACTCTATGAGAAGAGGCTTAAAAGGTTAGGACTCTTCAACCTGGAAAAGAGACCACTGAGGGGAGATACGATAGAGATCTATAAATTAATGAATAGAGTGGAATGGGTAAACGTAGATCGATTCTTTACACCATCAAAATGTAGAAAGACTAGGGGACATGAAATGAAGCTACAAGGTAACCTATTTAAGACAAATAAGAGAAATATTTTTTTACTTAACGTGTAATCAAACTCTGGAATTTGTTACTAGAGGATGTAATAAAAAGTGTTAGTGTAGCTGGGTTTAAGAAAGGTTTGGACAAGTTCCTGGAGGAAAGGTCCATAAACCATTATTAAAAGGGACCCGGGTTATCACTGCTTGACCCAATACAAGTATTGTGGAACCTGTGTCTTTTGGGGAAACTGCTAGGTACTTATGACCTAGATTGGCCACTGTGGAAACAGGATACTGGGCTTGATGGTCCTTGGTCTGACCCAGTATGACATATCTTATGTTAAATAGGGCTTACAGGCAGGCTTTCATATTTCATATACAGGTCCTACAAAGGGCATTTCACTTTCTGCCCATAATTCACCCTCAATTAGACAGTGCTAGTGAGAGGTAAAATTTAAAATTAACAAGGAAATAAATTTTGGCAGAATTGCAGGCCCATTTTTCAGCACTCCTATGCTGAACTTGATTGTGTCCCCACTAGATATTATACCAAAGGAGGAGGCAACCTCATACATCATACACAGGATACCATAAGACAAAACAAGCAACGTCCAAAAAGGCTGTTTCACTCTCGGTGCCGGATCTATGGAACTCCCTCCCTGAAGAATTAAGAGCTCAAAATGACCTCAAGGACTTCCGCAAATCTCTCAAAACCGTGGATTCCTATGGACAAATAATGTAACTTTCAAACAGTCTGCACGCCCGAATGAGAACTGAGAACCAACTCCCGATAGTCTATGTATATGTCCTGTCATCCCCCCTCCTGTTGAATGTAGATCCCCATGTTATGTTTCTAACCACTTTGATTGAAGGATAAGGTGGTATACAAAACTGGTTAAATAAATAAATATATCTTATCTTGAATTGTGGTCTGTTAATGACTACACTAATCCAAAACTTTGTTCTGTTCAATATGCTTCCCTAGATCAGACTATTCAGCTGATCCTACAGTTAGGTCCACATTGCATTTTAGCAAAAGTTGACAGTCTGCTTTTTGACTACACCTGTACGGCCCTGTTTCGTACAAAAATGGACCACAACCTTATTACTATTATTACCTGAAATGATCAGATCCAAAAAGTCAGTACAGGTGCAATCAGAGTCTCTGTTTATTAGATAACTGATGACCAAATACAGGCAGCAAAGTGGGGAAGAGAGTTCTATCGGGCACTAGGCACCTCAAGAATGCAACTCTCCCCCCTGAATATAGAAAGCATATTACAATTTATACCTTTTTTCCTTCTGCATTTTTTACATACAGCCCCGTCCCCAGAGCTATTCCTTTGTGTTCTCTCCCCCTCCCCTATCTTATTTCCTATTATTACTCTTTGCTCCCCTTAGTTCCTGTTGCAAAATCCCCCTGGCCCCCCTCCTCCCATACTCACCATGATCCAGCTAATCTGCTTTCTTCAGAGCCGGGCCCAGCATATATGTTGGTAGCTTTGTGGTTTCCTGTGTATGCATTTCTTTGCACATAGACCTTACAGGCCTATATCTGATATCCCCTTGCAGGTCCTAGTCTAGACTCTCCAGCCCAAACTGGCCCCTCACAAGGCTCATGATATCTCCTTATATGGTTCTTTCCGGTGCTGGATCTCTTCTTGCAGAGGCCTGTATACTGGCTCACATGTTATAGCAGCGTGGCTGTTCTTTTTTGTGAGATTCAGGGTAGCCATTAAGTGATTATGAATCAGGAACATTATTAATCCTTAGCACTTAAAAATTAAAAGCAAATCTATCATACTAAACCCCAAATGTATCATACTTAACCTCTACCTCTACAAGCACTTAAACCCTACACACCCTCTACATCTGGAGTCTTTCCACTTGTTGGACTTCATCTTTGATGGAGATTTCTATGTCAATAAATGCAATTCAATGGAATGTTCAATATCGTGTGCGTAATTTGAGCAGTTCAGCTCCTTTGTACAGTGAGTGGTTGATCAGGTCATTGGTGGGAGCAAGGTCATCCACTGTCTTGATGATTTCCTCTTAAGAAACATGACAGCAAATAAAGACCATATGGCCTATCCAGACTGCCCTTCTATAACTACTACAGTCTCTTTATTTCCTTTAGAGATCGTCTGTGTTTGTCCCATGCTTTCTTGAATTCAGAACGTTCAGAATTCAGAACGTTTTGTTTTTATGCAACTCAACTCACATATAGAAGCCACTAATGCCCTCCACCCTCGGCAGGCGGGTTTTCGGCAACGGCATAGTACAGAAACTGTTCTTCTGGCCCTTTTGAATGAGGTCCATGTCGCCCATGACCGAGGGGACATTACTCTTGTGGTCTCACTTGATCTGACTGCAGCATTTGATCTCATCGATCACCAGACTCTCCTTTCTCACCTTCACAAATCAGGGTTACGCAGCACTGTTTGGCAGTGGTTTCGTTCTTTCCTTTCAGCCCGCTCCTTTACTGTCCACTCTAACAATCAGTCTTCCCCCTCCTGCCCTCTTCTCTGCGGTGTACCCCAGGGTTCTGTTCTTTCTCCCCTGCTGTTTAACATTTTCCTCGCTCCTTTACCCCTACTACTCCAACAGTACCCCGTCTCCTCTTATATTTATGCCGATGAAATTATCCTTCTTTTTCATACTTCACCATTACAATTGGACAACTCCCAGCTTAATCAATGCCTTTCTCAAGTTGCCAGCTGGCTCTCCACTAATTTTCTCCACCTGAACCCCGCAAAATCCACAGCAATGTGGATTTCCCTGAGCGGCTCATGTCCGACTGTTGCCCCGCAGATTAATTCCATCCCAATTCCCCTCGTCACCTCTTTCCGGTATCTGGGGGTAATTCTAGACTCATCTCTCTCTTTTCACAATCACTTAGCCACTCTCACTCGCCGGTCTTTCGTAGCCCTACGACAAATTAGGGCTGTCCGGTCTATCCTCCCTACAAGTTCTTTGACCACATTAGTCTTGGCCCTGGTTATTAGCAGGCTTGATTACTGCAATGTCTATTTAGCCAACCTGCCAGCTTACCAGCTCCAACGCCTTCAGTTAATAAAACACAGCCGCTCGTCTCATCACCTTTGCCCGTCATTTTGACCATGTTACTCCCATTCTCTATCAACTCCACTGGTTACCTCTCCATTTTTGGTACCAATATAAGTTTTTCATTCTGACTCATAAAGCCATTTATACTACCACCCCTCTTTATCTATCTGACCTCATTGCACTTCACACACCATATCGCCAGCTTCGCTCCCTGCATACCAATCGTCTGTATCTACCCTCCCCATCACAGGCACATTTGGAACAAACCCGTCATTCAGCCTTCTTTTCCCTCGGTCCCGCGCTTTGGAATGCCTTGCCACCTTCCCTCCGTTTAGAATCCTCTTATCCTAAGTTTAAAGAGCTACTGAAAACCCATCTATTCCAACAAGCTTTCGACCTCCCTCCCAACTCATATATATATATATATATATATATATATATATAGAGAGAGAGAGAGAGAGAGAGTACCTGGATGTACACCGCTTTGACTGGTAGAAAAGCGGTACATAAACCTAGTTAAATAAAGAAAATAAATAAATGATGCAACAGACACACTGCTGACATACGCAGGAGCGTGACCCCAACATCTTCTCTGTAGAATCAAGGACTGCCCCCAATACTGTTGAACCACCTGATACATCCACCGCATGTGGTAGCAAGGTTCCCCACTCACCACAACCCCGCAAACAGGCACACATTCGCATGATGCCAGCCTTAAAGAGTCTCTGCAGAGGCCAGTACCACTGAAGGAGGATTTTATATTTATCCTCTAATAGATTAGTTGCCACCAAAGGTTTTACCACCCTCTGTACCAATGTGTCCCAGTCCTCCACTGCCCATGTGACTACCAAATCCCTCTCCCATTTGACTTTATATCCCAGCTTTTCAGGACCTCCCAAGTTTAAACCCCTATATATCTGTGAGAGTGTCCACTTCCTTCCCAGTACCCCCAAACACAACACCTTGAACAACCCTCTCTCCTTCGCCAAGTTGACTCTGATCGCCTTCTGCAAAACCCAGCTGCGGACCTGGAGATAGCTATAGAAATCCCTCTTTTCAAGATGGTATATATCCCGCAGTCCTCCAAAGGACCAGACTGACACCCGATGAAAAAGTTGATAGATAAATTCCAGTCCCTGCCTCTCTGTGACTCAACACAGAAGATCCTGGGCCTTCCCCCACTTTGAAACAGGAAGAAAGTGACATTGCCAAGGAGAATCACTTCCTACCCAGTATTTCCGGGCAATATCGGCGCCAAATAACTAATGTATGGTATACGAAAGGATTCTGACCATCCCCCTATCCACACCAGAAATTCTGTAGAGACTCCTACCATCAATTCATTTTCTAAAAGCACCTACTGTTTCTGTTTGTCCTGAACACAAGAATAAACAACCTTTAATTGGGCCGCCACATATTTCTTAAAGTCAGGGAGTCCCAATCCCCCTCACTTCTAGCTTGCTGCATAAACTGACTTGCCACTCTAGGAGCCCTCCCCCTCCAAATAAATCATTCTACCATCTTTTGCACTCACTTCAACACCCACGGTGTGACCTCTAACGGTAACACCTCGAAAAAGTTCAGGAACCTTGAGAGAAGCAACATCTTGACTGCCACGATGCAGCCTAGCCACGAAACATACCCCCACCCCCAACTGCTAAGCATCCCATCCACAACTCATACCAGTTTCTAATAATTCTGGTCGTAGAATTCCCGATGGTGGTGGTTTATCTGCACCTTCAGATAACGAATGGTTCGCCCTGCCCACCTGAATGGCAGTGTGGCTTGCAGTCGCGCACGCAAATCATTGGGAACCATAAGGTTCAATATCTCTGTCTCACTCCAGTTCAGGTGAAACCCTGACAGCCGACCATATTCTTGAAGCTCCCATGTAAGAAGCGGTAAGGAAATATGTGGTCTAGTGACTGCCAAGATCACATCATCTGTGAATAGAGATACCTGATAATCTTGGTTCCCCACCATAATCCCCACCAATATCTCTACTCAGTCAAATTCGTGCCACAGACAGTGCAAACAACAGAGTTGACCAGCGGCAACCCTGCCTAGTTCCTCTACTTAGTGGGAAAAATGAGGAATATCCCCTGTTCACCTTAACATATGCCCATGGATGCCGATACAGGGCCCTTACCCAGCCTCCCTAAACCCCATTCTCTCAAGCACCCTGAACAGAATGTCCCAGGATACGTGATTGAATGTCTTTTCAGCATTGAGGGATAAAAATAGTGCATTGCTACTCCTCCCTTTTTTTCTCAGCTGTATTTGATGCATAAAGTCTGACTGTATACCCTATGAAGATGCGTTTCCTGAAGAAGATAGAGAGACTCCCTCCGGCGATACATTTCTCTATACAGTTTCTGATGCTTGAAGGGAGTGTTAAGCCCTTTTACATTTAGGGTTATCACTTTTAGCTCACTTGCCCTGTAACCGCTTCCCCCAAGCACTTCCAACCCCCCCCCTCTCCCCCCCCCACCCCCTTGGCCATCTATACTCTCCCTTCTGGATAGCCCAGACTGCAGCAAACATCTCAAAATGGCCAGGCCAGCCCATTAGCTCTCAACTCCCTCCCACCCCCTCCACCCTATAGCACAACATCCACCTTCCTGCCCACCTCCGATAACTCCAAAGGCTCTTATTAACCCCTCCCAAAAGGCATTTAACCCCCATTAATATTACCAACTATACCTTCAGCTCTGCCTTTCCTTCCATACATGTATAACTCCCCCAACAATACACCAACCCACCAACCCATATATACCATCCAATCCAACAAATAAGCCCTTTTCCTCCGACCCCACCCAGCCAGTCTACCATCTCCTTCTCCATCCATCTCAACACCCCCAAGCCCTCTACCCTGAATAGGCAGAACATTCAAGGAATCACAGCTGTCCATCCCCATTCCCTTTACCCTCCTCACCAAGCATGAACAGCTTGTTCTCTACAGCACCCACCGTTATCAGCTTGGTCTTCCACCTGCTTGCCTAGCTCTCCCAGCTCCAGGCAAAGGTTTTCAATGTTTGCCACCACATCCTCGGGTACCTGTGAAAGGTCAGCCTTGAGATCCTTAAACCATTCATGGACCTCTGCACAGTAGCCACCATTGAGATCGGGCAAATCCATAGGAGCCCCCCACTACCAATGGCACATTGCGAGTATCAGGCTGGGAGCCCGGGATGTCATTTCCTGTGACTCGTGTCCCCACCACCGCCATTTTGTCAGCATTGCGCCAGGGGATGCTGGAGCTGACTGCATTCGCATAGGAGAATATCATTCAGATTCACTTTTTTCGATTTCGCAGCCATCTCCCCATTCTGCCCAGACTACAAGGCAGACATGCCACCGGTTGAAAGAATGTGACTTGGGATGGTAGTGCTTATTGCTCTGTGGACTGGCCCGAGCAAAGGCTCAAGTGTCCATCTTGGACGATGATGTCAGCAGTCTCCCAGAGCACTCTTTCAATTAAAAGATGTTATTCCCCTGTGTGTTGATGCCATGGATGTATTTAAACTTTTCTATCATATCACCGCTCTCCTGCTTTTCCTCAAAAGTACTCATACTGAGATTTTAAGTCTGCCCTATATGCCTTATGACGAAGCACACGGGCTGTTTTGGTAGCCACCCTCTGCACTGATTCCATCCTATTTATATTCTTTTGAAGGTGTGGTCTCCAGAATTTCACACAATACTCCAAATGGTGTCTCATCAAAGATTTATACAGCGGCACTATCACCTTCTTTTTTTTGTTGGCCATATGCATCCCTATGCACCATGCGTCCTGGCTTTCGTTGCCAACTTTTCTACCTGTTTAGCCACCTTAAAATCATCAGAAACAATCACACCCAGATCCCATTCTTCTTTCATGGACAAAAGTACTTTACCCCCTAAACCGAACTGCTCCCTTGGATTTTTGCAACCCAAATGAATGACCCTGCATTTTTTAGTATACAACTTAGTTTCCAAAGTCTCAACCATTCTTCAAGATTTGCTAGATCTGTCCTCATGTTATCTACTCCTTCCTGGGTGTCTACTCTATTGCAGATTTTAGTATCATCTGCAAAGAGACAAACTTTACCCAACAGCACAGGCACAATATCACTAACAAAACTGTTGAAAAGAATCAGGCCAAGGACAGATCCCTGTGACACACCACTGGTAACAATATTCTTCTCAGAGAGGGCTCCATTTACCTGTACCCTTTGTTGCCTCCCACTTAACCAATTTCTAACCCAGTCACTTTAGGATCCATACCTAAGGCATTCAATTTATTTATAAGTCTCATCTGTGTGGAACAGTATCAAAGGCTTTACTGAAATCTAAGTACACCACTTCTAGCGCTCTGCCTCTGTCCAACTCTCTGGTCACCCAGTCAAAGAAATTAATTAGATTTGTTTGACAAGACCTGCCTCTAGTAAAACCATGCTGCCTTGTATTCTGCAATTCATTGGACTACAGAAAACACACTGTCTTCTGTTTTAGCTGCATTTCCATTAATTTACTCACTACAGAGGTCAGATTAACCAGCCTGTAGTTTCCAACTCCATCCTTACTTTTGCTTTTATGTAACAAAGCACTGACAAAGTCAGACAGTGGAGCCACGAGAACTTCCCTAGGTTCCCTTCAATACTCTCTGATGTATCCCATTTGGCCCCATCACTTTGTCTACTTTTAGTGTAGCCAGCTCCTGGTGAACACAGTCTTCCGAAAATCATTCAAACTCTACCTCACTTCTGTTCCTATTTGTATGTTTTTTCTGAGGTCCTGCTTCTGTCCCTTCATCTGTGAACACAAAACAAAAATATTTGTTAAGCAGATCTGCAATATCCTCATCAGCTTGTACATATTACTCCCCTTCACCCTTGAGTCTGATGATACCACTTTTGCACTTCTTCCTCTCACTAACATCTGAAAAATGTCTTGTCTCCTATTTTACTGCACTGGCTATTTTTTTCTTCCATTTGTATCTTTGCTTTCCTGACTATTTCCCTAGCATCTCTTGGCTTTTCCAAATATTGATGTTTATCTGCCTCTTTCTGTGATCTCTTGTATTTTATGAAGGCCACTCTGTTTTTTATTCAGATTTCAGCTACTTCTTTTGAAAACCATAATGGCCTCCTTTTCCTTTTACATTTATTTACTGTCCTAACAAAAAGATTTGTTGCCCTTAAAATATCCCCTTTCAGTTTTACCCACTGCTTTTCTATAAGCCCCCGCTGGTTCCCATCCCATTAGCGATCCCTTGTAGTATTGTCCCATCTTGGCAAAGTTAGTTTTCCTGGTCTAGAAAATGAAAGTCAGAAGCTGCAAAGATGTCTTACATATTAGGACATGGAACGCACAAAGCATGAACCAAGGGAAGTTGGAGGTGGTCAAGAATGAAATGGAATGTGTACAACTCGATCTGTTTGGTGTCAATAAACTGAAATGGGCTGGCATTGGGCACTTTGCATCTGATGATCACATGGTCTACTATGCTGGAAATGAAAGACAAAGAAGAAATGGTGTTGCATTTATAATTAAGAAGAAACTTGCAAGAACTGCAATTCAATCAGTGAATGCTTAATTTCTATTCGTCTACAAGGAATGCCCATCAACACAACTATAATTCAATACATGCCCCCAACAACAGCTGCAAAAGAGGATGAAGCTGATGAGTTTTATGAACAAGTTCAAGCTGAAATTGACAGAACATGCAAACAGGATATCCTGATAGTCATGAGTGACTGGAATGCAACATGGGTGACTGGAATGCAAAAGTTGGTAACAAAGGTGGCGGCAAAGTGGTTGGAAAATATGGACTTGGCAAGAGAAATGAAGTTGGAGAAATACTAATAGAATTCTGCAAGACCAATGATCTAGTCATCTCAAACACCTTCTTCCAGCAACACAAGCGGTGACTGTACACATGGACTTCACCCAATGGATTGTACAAAAATCAAATTGACTACATCTGTGGAAGTCAATGATGAAAATGCTCTATAATAGCAACAAAGACAAAACCTGGAGCTGACTGTGGTACAGATCACTGACTACTAGCATACAAACTCAAGCTAAATTTGAAAAAAAGTAAACCACTCATGAATGTAGCAAAATATGACCTTGAGAATATACCACCGGAATTTAAAGATTGCCTGCACAATTGATTTGCTGCTTTAGATACAAATGACAGAGCTCCAGAAGAGTTCTGGGATGACATCAAGAAGGTTGTGTTGGAAGAAAGTGAGAAGTCTCTACAAAAGGTGAAAAATCAAAAATGGCCAAAATGAACAAATGAAGAAACTCTGAAAATTGTCCAGAAATGTAGAGAAGTTAAAGCCAGAGGAGAAAGAGAGGCAATCACAGAACTCAACAGATTTCCAACGTGCAGCAAGACAAGTACTATAATGATGCATGCAAGGAAATAGAGGCAGAAACATTAGAACAAGATCAACTTTCTCAAAGCTATGAGAATTAAAGAAAATATTCCAGCCTCGAATTGGAATGTTACAAGGTGCTCACAGATCCATGTTCACTGATGCTGGGAAGATCAAGAAAAGGTGGAAAGATTATGCAGAGTCATTAAACTATAAGGCATAACACGAAGCTGCAAGGGGGTAAACTGAAAGGCAATATCAGGAAATACTTTTTCACTGAAAGGATGGTGGATGCTTGGAATGCTCTCCCAATGGAAGTGGTGAGGCAAATACAGTGACAGAATCCAGAATGGCATGGGACAGACATAGTGGATCCCTTTATAGCAACAGAACAAAAACAAAATAAACATAACCGTCTCTTATATCTCAACAAATAGGGGTGACCTACATGGAGCAGTGGGTACACCCCTAAACAAAGACATGGAGAAGGGTGAACTGCATGGAGCGGTAGGTGCACCTACTCTTGCCGCCTTGCTAGGCAGACTAGATGGACCATACTGGTCTTTATCTACTGTCATATACTATGTTACTGTGTATGTTACGATAAAGATCAAGTAGAGTAACAGTCATTTCAACCTGTACCTTATGATCAGGAACCATTGGTGATGAGAGAAGAAGTCTTATCCACACTACTCCCCCCAACAGAGCTAGAAGATCTGCAGCAATTAACACACTAGTAATCCCGAAAGCAGTAACACAATGCACCCAGGCAACAGCAAGCAGGGCAATTAGGTTCTGCGCGCCCAGGTGCTGGAACGCCCTACCACCTAGCATCCAGGCAATCCCTGACCTAACACAATTTCGGAAGGCTCTGAAGCACCACCTCTTCCTCAAACACTACCTGGACGACCGTGCACCATTAACCGCTCCCCCACTCTAGTACCACCACACTATCACACTATGATTACTCTGGACTCAACTTGATGTGATGCCTATATGTAAATAGTTATCACAGTTTTACCCAGGTTTAAGCACCTGTTTTTTGTAATGTGGAGCAGATTCCTGCACCGTATACGTTTTTGTTGTCATGTAAACCGCATTGATGTTGAATAGTGCGGTATAAAAGAGACTGTAAATAAATAACTAAAATAAAATAAGTCGAAGTAGCATTGAAAGCCTAATCAAAGAACAAAGTACCGGGCATTCATGGTATTCCCATTGAAGTATTACAGCAAACTAATGCAGCTGTTACCATACTTACAAGGCTCTGCCAGGAAATTTGGAAGACAGCATCATGGTCAACTGACTGGAAAAGATCTGTGTTTATATCAATACTAATGAAAGGTGATCCAATTGACTTTGGAAACAATTGCACAATTGTTCTGATCCCACATGCCAGCAAGATTCTACTCATGATTATTCAGCATAGACTACAACCATACTGGAATGAGAACTGCCTGAAATGCAAGCAGGGTTCAGGAGAGGGCGAGGAATGAGAGACGTCATCATGGATATTTAGTTATTTATTTAGCTATGCTTATATACTGCTTTTCACCGGGTCAAAGTGGTTCACAAAAAACAACAGATGGATCCTTGAAAAGACAAAAGAATACCAAAAGGATATCTATATGTGTTTTACCGACTACAGCAAGGCTTTTGACTGTGCAAATCATGAGAAACTCTGGGTCACATTAAGCAGCGTGGGTATACCAGAACACCTGATCATTCTCTTGCACAATCTTTACATTGATCAAGAAGAAACCCATTCGAACGGAATAAGGAGAAACACAATGGTTTAAAAACAGCAAAGGTTTACAAGGCTGCATACTTTCTCCCTACCTGTTTAATTTATATACAAAACAAATCATCAGAGAAGCAGGACAGAATGAAAACAAGAGGTGTGAAAATTGGTAGAAGACTCATCAAACAACATTTGCTATTCAGATGATACCACATTTATGACTGAAAGTGAAGACAATCTGAAACATCTGCTTCTCAAGATCAAGGAACACAGTCTTAAAATGGGCCTGCACCTTAATGCAAAGATGACAAAGATCCTGACAACTGGCAAAATTAATAAGTTCATGGTTGATGGAGAAAAAATTGAAATAGTGGACAACTTTAACCTACTTGGATCAACTATCAATAAAGAAACAACAAGTAGCCAAGAAATCCGACGACGCATTGTTCTTGGCAGAATGGCTATGAAGGACCTAGGCAAGATTCTCAAGAGCAGAGTTGAATCTTTATATGGAGAGGGACAACTCGCACAAGCCATGGTATTTTCAATAACGTCATATGGATGCGAAAATTGGACAGTGAAAAAGATAGACAGGAAGAAAATTGATGCCTTTGAATTATGGTGTTGGCAACGAATACTGGGTATACCATGGAATGCCCAAAGAACAAATCAGTCAGTACTAGAGGAGATCAAGCCTAAGCTTGGCAAGGTAGAAGGTCAACGCAAAAGAGGAAGGCCAGCAATGAGATGGATCAATACAAGAACAGCAGCTATGGGTACCACTCTGTCAATAATGAGCCGCCTGACTGAAGACCGAATGCAATTTAGGAAAACTATCCAGAGGGTCACCATAAGTCGACACCAACTCTTTGGCACTTGACGACAACAGCAACATGACCCTCACTTTTGAATTAACTTTATTAACTCTAGTCTTAATACAGAACCACATCATTTTATGATCACTGGATGCAAGCTGATCACCCACTAGAACAGTGGTTCTCAACCCAGTCCTCTGGGACCCCTTTTAGGGTAGCCACAATGAATATGCAGGAGATAGATCTGCATACAATGGAAGTAGTGCATGCAGATCTCTCTCATGCATATTCACTGTGAAAATCCTGAAAACCTGTCTGGCCTGGGGGTCCCAGAGGACTGGGTTGAGAACCACTGCACTAGAAGATCAAAAACACTCTCCCTATTGGTAATGACCAGGTTCAGAATGGCCCCTACACGTGTGGGTTCTGTTACCAGTTGCCGGAATAGTTCTCCCTGTAGAGAATCCAGGATCCCCTTACTTTTAGATGACACAGCAGCAGGGATGTGCCAATCAACATCTGGCATATTGAAATCTCCTATCAGCAGCACTTCTCCTTTCATAGAAATACCACAAATGTCTTCAGTTAAATCTCTGTCCACCGCATCTGCCTTTGAAGGATGCCTGTATATCACACCAATGCAAATAGATGCTCCATTTCCTCTTTCCAGTTTAACCCACAGTGCCTCCTCTTTCCCTCGTAACCTCTGTAATTCTGTAGCTTTAATATTATTTTCTTAAATATAGTACCACTCCTCCTCCTTCCTATCCAGTCCATCCTGAATAAAGTATAGGTCAGTATAATTGCATCCCAGTCATGGTTCTCCATGAACTGTGTCTCCATAAACACTGCTAAATCCAAGTCAGCCATTTTTATTGAAGCCTCAACATCTAGAATCTTATTTCACATACTAGAGATATTAATGGATCGGGTAAACAGATTGGTTGTTTACTCCTTGAAAAGGTAGGAAGACTAGGGGACACATAATGAAACTACAGTGCAGCCCATTTAAGACTAATAAGAGAACATATTTTATTCCACTAAATGCTAATCAAACTTTGGAATTTATTACAGGAGGATGTATAAAAGCTGTTACTGTATCTGGGTTTAAAAAAGGTTTTGACAAGATCCTGGAGGAAAGGTCAATAAACCATTATTAAAAGGACAAAGGAACTTCACTGCTTGCCCCGGAAAGAGTAGTTACTCACCTGTAACAGGTGTTCTCCAGGAGCAGCAGGAATCAGTGCTCACATATGGGTGTCATCGGCGCCGATGAAGCCCCAGCGGAGCATTTCCCCAGCTTTCTATGAAAGCCTTTGGGAATGCAGGCATGCATGCGCAGTTCCCTTCCCGCCTAAAGGTGTCATCTTACCTCAGTCAAATGACATAGCTAAGAATAGCACACAAAAATGAAAAATAAACTATATACAACTGCAACTCCAAGGGGAGGAGGGAGGGTTGTGAGGACTGATTCCTGCTGCTCCTGGAGAATACCTGTTACATGTGAGTAACTACTCTTTCTCCAGGACCAAGCAGGAAGCAGTCCTCACATATGGGTGACTCCCTAGCTCTGGGCTACCAAGGAACCCAGGCTGAACAAGAGGACTCCCTCTAGTCCCAGCTGCAAAGAAAGGCTTTTCAAGGACACAACCTCCACCGGTAGCCCAACAGAGGGCAAGAGGGCAGGAGTTACCTAAACCTCAAAGAGATTCCGGCGTACTGCTTGGCCAAAAGCACTGTCCCTACGGGACTCCCTCTCCAGGCAGTAATGGGCCACAAAGGTCTGGCTTGAAGACCAAGTTGCAGCCCTGCAGATTTCTACTAAGGGCACAGAGTGGAGATGAGCCACTGAGGCAGCCATTGCCCTGACTCGGTGGGCCGTAACCCTACCTTGCAAAGGAAGGTCAGCCGCCTTGTAAGCCCAGGTGATACAGTCAGCCACCCAGATGGACAAGGTACGCTTGGACACAGCCAACCCCAACTTATTGAGGTCAAAGGAGACGAAGAGCTGGGTAGCCCTTCTATGCCCCTGCGTACGGTCAAGGTAGAAGGATAAGGCCCTCCTACAGTCCAGGGTATCCAGGACTGCTTCAGCCTGGCTTGCATGAGGCCTAGGGAAGAATGTTGGAAGAACCACCTCCTGGTTGAGGTGGAAAGAGGAGACAACCTTAGGGAAGAACTGTGGATGAGTCCTAAGGACTACCCTGTTCCTATAAATCCTGATGTAAGGCCTATCACAAACCAGGTCCTGAAGCTCACTTACTCGCCTAGCCGAGGTAAGGGCTATCAGGAAGAGTGTCTTCCAGGAGAGGAAGCGCAGTGGACAAGTAGCCATCGGCTCAAAAGGTGGGCGAGTCAGTTGCTGCAAGATCACATTCAGCTCCCACTCAGGGGCAGGAGGACGGATAGGAGGCTTGAGCAAAAGCAAGCCCCTAAGAAAGCGAGACACCAAGGGGTGACCAGACAGAGCATGTCCCTCCACCAGAGAGTGGTGAGCTGCTAGAGCTGAGAAGTGTACCCGAACAGAATCGGATTTAAGATCTTGATCTGACAAGTGCAGCCAGTACTGAAGGACTACTGGCACAGTACAAGAGAAAGGATCTTCTGTACGTAGCTGACACCACACAGAAAACCTCTTCCATTTGAGAGCATAGGTTTTCCTAGTGGACTGTTTCCTAGAGGCTAGGACAACCTCCTGAGGCAGGCCCCAGGGAGCCAAGACTACCCTTGCAGCCTCCAGGCAATCAAATTGAGAGCCTTGAGATTGGGGTGCAGAAGGGAACCCTGCTCCTGAGAGAGAAGGTCGGGTTGCAACCCCAGAGGTAGTGGAGGATCCACCGCCAGTTGAAGCAGCAGAGGAAACCAAGGCTGTCTCAGCCACCTGGGAGCCCACAGCAGGACCGAGGCCTTGTCCTGAAGAATCTTGAAGAGAGTTCGGGCCACCAAGGGCGTGGGAGGAAACGCATAGAGGAGGCCCTGAGACCAAGATAAGAACATAAGAACATAACATATGCCATACTTGGTCAGACCAAGGTCCATCAAGCCCAGTATTCTGTTTCCAACAGTGGCCAATCTAGACCTAGCAGTTTCCCCAAGGGACACAGGTTCCACAATGCTTGTATTGGTTCAAGCATTGATATCCTGGGTCCCTTCTTAATAATGGTTTATGGACCTTTCCTCCAGGAACTTGTCCAAACCTTTTTTAAACCCAGCTACACTAACAGTCTTTACTACATCCTCCGGTAACAAATTCCAGAGTTTGATTACACGTTGAGTGAAAAAATATTTTCTTTTATTAGTCTTAAATAGTTTACCCTGTAGCTTCATTGCATGTCCCCTAGTCTTTTTATATTCTGATAAAGTAAACAATCGATCTACGTTTACCCGTTCCACTCCGTTCATTAATTTATAGACTTCTATCATATCTCCCCTCAGCCGTCTCTTTTCCAGGTTAAAGAGCACTAATATTTTTACCCTTTCTTCATAGGAGTATCCTTCCATCCCCTTTACCATTTTGGTGGCTCTTCTCTGAACCTTTTCTAAAATCGCTATATCCTTTTTAAGATACGGCGACCAGAATTGCACACAATATTCAAGGTGCGGTCTCACCATGGAACGATATAGAGGCATTATAATATCTTTTGTTTTATTTTCCATTCCTTTCCTTATCATACCTAGCATTCTATTTGCTCTCTTGGCCGCCGCTGCACACTGGGCCGAGGGTTTTAACATGGTATCCACAATGACGCCTAAATCTTTTTCCTGGGTGGTGGTTATATCAGATATCAGAAAAGCATCCGCTGCTATCCGCAGAGGATGCGGTTGCCTGGAGCAGAACTTTGGCAGTTGCTTGTTCGTTGGGCTAGCAAAGAGATCTATCAAAGGGAGACCCCATTTCAGGAAGATCTTCTGAACTACTGAAGGATGCAGCTGCCACTCGTGGGGCTGCAGTATTCTGCTTAATCTGTCTGCCAGGTAGTTGTCCTGTCAATAATTATGTCGTGAACTCTGAACCTATACCTGAAAGTGATATGTATCTCTCAACTTGTATGTACAAACTTATAACGATTAACTATTATTATTACTAATGGCAGCTATACGGGTCTCAGACTCTGGGCACCCAAAACATTAAAATATGACTCTGGGATTAAAGCCCTTATCGCATCAATGACCCACGGATCATATAGACACCTTTTTGTAACAATTGTTTAAATGATATTTAGACAGTGCTTATATCAGTGCTTTGTTTAGGCATTGTCCCCAACGCTATCAGTCGCGCTTCTTCTGCGTTTCACCTGCGACGGTTTCATCAGGGGGTAGCCTCGACAATACCTGATGTTAACGGTCGTTTCTCCAACCGCATTCAAACGTTATCTGGGGGCACGTTATCTGAGGTCCAGAATGGGTCGAAGGCCACCGGTTCTCTTGGGCACCAGGAAATACCTGGAGTAGAACCCTTGACCTTTTAAGTGGGGAGGCACAGGCTCCACCGCCCTGTCCACCAACAGACCATAAAGCTCTTGTAGAAGAAGGTCTGTATGCAGGGGAGGCCTTGGAGGCTCCCCTGGAAAATATGGTGGAGGCAGTTGGTGAAAATGGAGGGCATAGCCCTTGGGGACTATCTCCAGCACCCAACTGTCCCCGGTGACAAGGGGCCACTGGTGGGCAAAGAGGGTGAGGCGACCTCCTGTGCAGGGTTGGGAGAGCAGTGGAGGAGAGGCTACGCTCAAGGAATCAAAAACCCCCACCCTCTTGAGTGGTAGCAGGGGCTTGAGGCTTGGGGGTCCTCTGCCTACGGGGCCCATTACCCTGGCCCTTGGCTTGCTAACCCTGGGGGGCAGCCTAATATTGCGGGTATTGTTTGTAGGCAGTGCCCTTCCTCGGGTAAAAGGGCTTTTTACCCGAGCCCTTCTTTTTATGAGAAGGGGCAGAGGTCTTCCTCGACAGCCTTGTCCGTGTGAGGTGCTCAGTTTCGAGCTGAGCGGCCTTCTCGGTCATGGGCTTGCCAAAAAGGTTCTCACCTCGGCAAGGGACATCGACCAACTTGTCCTGAACCCATGGCTCGAGGTCCGATGACTGCAGCCATGCCTGGCGTCGAGCCGCGATGCCGGCTGCCGCAACTCGGGCCGAAGCCTCGAAGCCATCGTAGGCGGTAAGGGACATGAACTTCGAGCAGTCCCGAATCCCCGAGGACAAGGACTTAAATCTCTGCAAGGGTTTCCCGGAGAGACCAGCAGAGAACCCGGCCAATTCCTTGGCCAGATCCTGCAAGTACATGCCCATGTACAGCTGGTAGGACTGAACACGGCAAGCAAGCATCGAGCCCTGGAAGCACTTTCTACCGACGCCATCGAGGTTCTGGGCCTCCCTGCCAGGGGGCACCGCGGAGTGCATCTTCTGGCTCTTCAGACGATGCATGGCCGATTCCACAACCATGGAATGGTGTGGTAGCTGTGCCTTTTGAAAGCCAGGCCTCTTCCGGAGTCAATAGATCAAATCGACTCGCTTGCTGAGAACCGGCGCCGAGGCCGGTGCCTCCCACATATGGAAGAGGAGCCGTTCCAGCATCGGAGGAACCGGAACAGTAAAGGCCTCCTTCGGAAGAGAGTAATACTGTAGGGCTTCGAGCTCTTCAGCTCGAGGCTCCTCCTCGGGGTCCGTCGGGATAGCCAAAGCAGCGGCCATATCTCGGACGAACTCCGAGAACCGAGTATCCTCCAGGGGGGACCTACTCCGGGGCTCAGACTGCGGTGAGTCCGAAGGGACGCACTGAGTCTTGAATGTATCAGGAGACTCCTCGTCCTCCGTCTCCCAAGCTGACTCGTCCGAGGAGGAGTCAGGGTCCGACCCCGTGGGGCCCTGGAACACCCGCCCCGACACCGGAGGCACCGGCGTCGATGCCCTCAGTCCTGAACGGGAGGTCGAGGGAGACCACGCCCAAGGCTCGGTCTCCGGGGTCGACTTCGAAGTCGATGTCCCAGTGGTCGGGGCAGATGCGCCAGACAGGCTGGCCATCAGTGCTCGCTGCTGCTCCATGAAGGCAGACAATCTGCTCTCCAAGGCTGTCATCCTGAAACTCAGCTCGGGAGACGCAGCAGCCACCAACTCAAGCCCCGGCGGCGTCGGGCCCGACGTCGGCTCCCTGGGAGGAGAGTCCTCGAGGACTACGGGGCTTACGTGTCCAGCAGACTCCGGCTCCATGTGAGGAACTTTTGCAGGCTTCTCGAGTTCCACGGGCCCGGGGCGATGGTCGGGGGTCTTAGACCTGGCCCTTGAGGAGCCAGGGACCTCCTCCGATGACGCCCTCGTGAGCCGCTTCTTCCTCTTGCGTTCCCGGTCGGGGACCCCCTGTCCGAGGAGCTTCGACGGCGCTCGGGATCGGAATCCCGAGATGTCGAGGCCTCAGACGAGGTCCGGGCCCGGCCGGAGGCTGAGTCTGAGAAAAGCCTTTCTTTTTGCTGCTGGCGACTTCGGAGTGCCTTGGAAGACATCTTTCCACATGGCCCGCATGACTTAGGGTCATGGTCGGGGCCGAGGCACCGAAGGCAGCAGTCGTGTGTGTCGGTGAGAGACATCAGTTTCTTACACCGATCACTCTTTTTAAAACCGCTGGAAGCCATTGGGGAAAAAAAGAGTCCCCGCGAGGTCAAAGGACCGGCCTTCCAGTGAAACATGGAAAAAAGGGCGCGAACGCCAGCCACGAAGGGCAAAAACTGAAAAAGAAGAATTGGGCTCGATACCGGTGTACCGAACCCGGCAGGAGGGGAACCGGCGTCAAACCAGGAGAAAAATAGCGAAAATCGCCAAAAAAATCTAATTTTAACCGGGAGAACAGGACACACGTCCGGTGGGCTTCACGGAAAAAAAGAGACTGAGGTAAGATGGCACCTTTAGGCGGGAAGGGAACCGCGCATGTGTGCCTGCATTCCCAAAGGCTTTCATAGAAAGCTGGGGAAATGCTCCGCTGGGGCTTCATCGGCGCCAATGACACCCATATGTGAGGACTGCTTCCTGCTTGATCCTGGAGAACAAGCATTATGGAACCTTAGTGCTTTTTTGGGAAACTAACAGGTACTTGTGACCTGGAATGGCCACTGTTGGAAACAGCATACTGGGCTTGATGGACCTTGGTCTGACCCAGTATGGCATTTCTTATGTTTTTATGCCACTTTTAGCTATTTCTAGAGAGGCATTTGATGTTTTACAGTACTTACACATGAGGGCTTTCATTTACCTGAGGAATTTCTTCACCCATCCCCAACAATCTAGTTTAAAGCCTTCTTCAGTAAGTTAGTCAGTCTGCTATGAAAGACACTTTGACCCTTCTTGGATAGGTGGACACCATCTCTGTTTAGCAACCTTTGGAACATCATCCATGGTCCAAAAATCTAAAATGCTCACAATGACACCATCCATGCAGCCATGCATTCATCTCCAGGATGTGAGCTTCTCTGCCTCGGCGGCCTTTACCCTCAACAGGAAGGATTGAGGAAAACACCACTTGTGCACCTATTTGCTTCACCTTCTCTCATAGAACCATGAAGTCACTCTTGATAAGCTTGGAGGGATACCTAGCAGTATTGATTGTGCCAGCATGGATGAGCAGCATTGAATAACAGTCTGTAGGCTTGATGAGTCTTGGTAAACTCTCCATAACATCTCTGATTTTGATACCTAGTAGACAGCACACCTCCTGGGACATCAAGTATGATAGGCAGATGGACGCCTCAGTATCCCTAATGAGAGAGAAGCTCAGATGAGTGTCAGGCAACCTTGGACTCCTTCATGCAAGTAGCCCATGCTTTTGGCATGCCTTTAGCAGTGTATAAAATGGTAGGCCCTTTGCAGTCTTTGGTCTTCCTAGGTACTGAGTGCCCACCAGGGTGTCAAAATCACCTGAGGAGAAATGGTAAAGGCTGAGGGAGAAGATAGAAACCATGAAAAGTCAAGTAAGGCAACCCTAAAGCAGTTGCAAAGCCTGGTGGGGCTGTTATGCTTTGCTTCCAGGGTCATATCAATGGGATACATTCTCCTAATATTTGATCTTAGCTACAAAGCAGAAATCACCACCTTAGGGTCTCCTAGGTGATAAAGGCTGACCTCCTTGTATAGGAGGGATTTCTTCATTCATTTAATGCGCTCGCATTCTAGCAGGGCATGCCTATGAACAGCAATGAACTGGAATTACTCACTGATGCTTCCAGAGGGATAGGTTTCAGAATATATTTCAGAGATGTTTGGGGTGTCGAATGATGGTCCGAGAGTTGGCATGTATTGGGAGTCACTAGTATTATTGCATCCCTGGAACTCTTTCCTATCATGACAGCAAGTCATATTTAGGGGGCACAGCTAGACATTCATCACATGGTCTTCAGATCAGGCAATATATCAGTGTCGAGGCTATTAACAGACTGTCTTCAAAAATACAGGAATTTACTTCCTTATTGAAGGAGATTGTATTGCAATGTCTGTTCATATTAGATTCAGAGCTGCATGCGTACTGAGAGCAAAAAGGATCTTGCTGATGCTCTGTCTCGTGTCAAGATGGCGACTTTCAGAACCCTCACTTGATGATTCTTCATTCCAAGGCCAATGTCAATGGCACCCCCGATCTTTCCTGCAGTGTGGAATTTAGGTCCTCTGAAGTTGGGGATCTGGACTCATTCTCAGCTAACACCAGGGAGAAATATGTTAACTTCCTACAGGTTTTCTGGGATTTCTCTAAAAGGGAGGGTGTCAATCACAATGTCATGTTTTCTATCTCTACCGTAATATACTTTATTATGAAGGTTAAAAATTAAGGCTTATCTAGATCTGCAGTCTTCACATAGGGCTTGTCAAATCCTACAAGAAGCTTTGTAGTAAGGCGAATGATGAAAGGTTGGGCCAATAAAGGGTCTATAGGTGCAGGATGGGAGGCACCCGGTAACACATGGCCATTTTTCAAAGATTATTTGTGGTCATGGAGTACATATGTTTCAATTGGTGTGAAATTTGTTTATCACATGTGCATTTTCCTTGGCATTTTTTTGAGTGCTAAGGGTCAGTGAACTAGTGTCCAATTCAGAACAAAAAAAGAACCTTCAGGTCAGAATGTTACATTACATAGGGCCTATATTACTTTTCAGATCAATCATTCTAAAACTGACCAAGTGGCAATAGGCACTCTGTGACAGCTGAAGGGCGAGCCTACTTGCCCAGTGGGCTGCCTCAGATCCTTTCGAGCACACAGACCATACAGACTGGGTATGCTACTGATACACAAAGATAAAGCGCCATTATCTCATTTCAGAATAGATGTAGCCACAACAGCAGCCACTAACAAAGGTACAAATAATGCCAGTAGGCAGATGTTCTTCCAATACATCACAGCTGTAGATTAGACATGAACCTAAATCATAAGTGTGCTCATCAGCATTCAGCTTTGGCATTACTCTAATCCAGGATACTGGTTACCCTAGCACTATGCACATCTTGGTACCCTGGGCAACCATTGAAATCCTTGCAAAGTATGGATATGTGGCCATTCATTTGTCCATTTGGCCCAAAGAAAGGTACTGTCCAGACATCCAGGCATCAACCTGGAATTACCCAAAGCAGAAGTAGCAATTGTATGGATGGACCAGTGTGAGATGAGCTGGGACCAATTACTGCCAAACCTACGTTGAAGAAAAAGTTTGTATTTGCTCCCAAGGGTGATAATAGTACACCTGGGAAGTAACGGTCTTGGCATCTACCCAGAGTGTGGAGATGGTACAAAAGATTTAGAGTGATTTCATTTTGATAGTAGAAGCCATTCCTGCATGATCCATGGTCTGGTCCTGTATCATAACTAGTAGAGTATGGAAAGGCGAAAGGTCACATTGCTCCATTGACAAAATACATAAGAAAATTACTAAATGGATATGAAAATTTATGCCTTCCATTCAAGGAACTTACATTACTCGACCTCCTTACCAAATCATGTGCAGGATTCTACCATTACAATGGGGTTCACTTCTCAACCATAGGTTTGGATATCATCATTATTACATTACAGGAGGCCATACAGGCTTTGGTACTGAGAGACGGCCACTGAAGGGTTAATAGGGGGGAGTCTGTGGCAAGCGAGGAGTCACTACCACTGTATGTGGCAAATTCAGACAGGTCTTGGCAAACAACATGAAAATAATGGTGATGCTCAACAGCTTGTGGCAAGCAATCTGGTACTGGCATGTTCTATAAACGTAACTGAAAAGTGAGCTGCATCTGTCACTGGCTTCGATGGCTGGTGACCAAAGCTCACAGCGTACTAGATGGGTGGCACAGTGGATCCCCTCTCTTCCATGAAATGGAAGACACCAAGCCTTGCAATTCATACGGGCATGTACTGTTATGTGAGCAGGTTCTGGTGTGTTGAATTGACAGCAGCTCACCCTTCTTTTGGGTTGTACATTTCAGAGGGAAAGAGTAGTTACTCACCTGTAACAGGTGTTCTCCAGGAGCAGCAGGAATCAGTCCTCACATATGGTCATATGGGTGACATAGACATAGATGGAACCCTAGCGGAGCATTTCCCCAGCTTTCTATGAAAGCCTTTGGGAATGCAGGCACGCATGCGCGGTCCACTTCCCGTCTAAAGGTGCCATCTTGCTCAGTCAAATGACATAGCTAAAAACAGCACACAAAAATGTAAAAATAAACGATGTACAACTGCAACTCCCAGGGGAGGAGGGAGGGTTGTGAGGACTGATTCCTGCTGCTCCTGGAGAACACCTGTTACAGGTGAGTAACTACTCTTTCTCCAGGACCAAGCAGGAATTCAATCCTCACATATGGGTGACTCCCTAGCTCTGGGCTACCAAGGAACCCAGGCTGAACAAGAGAACTCCCTCTAGTCCCAGCATCAAAAAATGGCTTTTCACTGAAAGAACCTCCACCAGTAGCCCAATGAAGGGCTGGAGGGCAGGAATTGCCTAAACCTCAAAAAGATTCTGGAGTTATGCCTGGCCAAAAGCACTGTCCCTACGGGACTCCCTCTCCAGACAGTAATGGGCTGCAAAAGTCTGGCTTGAGGACCAAGTTGCAGCCATGTAGATGTCTACCAACAGTACAGAGCGGAGGTGAGCCACTGAGGCAGCCATTGCCCTGACACGATGGGCCATGACCCGACCCTGCAAAGGAAGGTCAGCCGCCTTGTAAGCCCAGGTGATACACAGTCAGCCACCCAGATGGACAAGGTACGCTTGGACACAGCTAACCCCAAATTATTAGGGTCAAAAGATATGAAGAGCTGAGTAGCCCTTCTATGTACCTGCATACGGTCAAGGTAGAAGGATAAGGCCCTCCTACAGTCCAGAGTATGCAGAACTGCTTCAGCCTGGCTTGCATGAGGCCTAGGGAAGAATGTTGGAAGAACCACCTCTTGGTTAAAGTGGAAGGAGGAGACAGCTTTTGGGAGGAACTTTGGATGAGTCCTAAGGACTACCCTGTTCCTATAGAAGCGGGTGTAAGGCCTGTCACAGACCAGGGCCTGAAGCTCACTCACTCGCCTGGCCGAAGTTAGGGCTACCAAGAAGAGTGTCTTCCAGGACAGGAAGCGGAGAGGACAAATAGCCATCGGCTCAAAAGGTGGGCGAGTCAGTTGCTGCAAGACCACATTCAACTCCCACTAAGGAGCAGGAGGACGGATTAGAGGCTTGAGCAAGAGCAAGCCTCTGAGAAACTGGGACACCAAGGGGTGAACCGACAGAGAATGTCCTTCCACCAGTGAGTGGTGAGCTGCTAGAGCTGAGAGGTGGACCCGAACAGAATTGGACTTAAGTCCCTGATTTGATAAGTGCAGTAGGTACTGAAGCACTACTGGTACAGCACAGGAGAAAGGACCTTCTGTATGTAGCTGACACCACACAGAAAACCTTTTCCATTTCAGGGCATAGGTTTTCCTAGTGGACTGCTTTCTAGAGGCTAGGACAACCTCCTCAACTTCCTGAGGTAGGCCCCAGGGAGCCAAAACTACCCTTGCGGCCTCCATGCCATCAAATTGAGAGCTCTGAGATTTGGGTGCAGAAGGGAACCCTGATCCTGAGAGAGAAGATTGGGTTGCAACCACTGTTCCTTCTAAGCTGTGCGCGTGCACACACCTTGCCAAGCGAGCGCACATACTTTACAACAGAGCGCACAAAAATTATGGCTCTGATTCTGATAGAAAACAACACAGACATCTTAAAATTTAAAAGTTATGATTGCAATTACAAGAAATATCCCGCTTCATTTAGTAATCATCTATTTTCATTTAATTTGATTAAAATCAATGTGGTCTACATACTGTATTCTGACGTGTAGTCAAATTTTAAAGTATATAACTCCGAGTGTCATTATGTGGCGCACAAAAATTTAACCTTCCTTCAAAAGCTGCACACAGCTGATATTTTATGCGCACACAGCCTACAGAAAATTAGAGGGAACATTGGTTGCAACCCCAGAGGCAGTGGGGGATCCACTGCCAGCTGAAGCAGAAGTGGAAACCAAGGCTGTCTCGGCCATCTGGGAGCCACCAGCAGGACCGAGGCCTTGTCCTGAAGAATTTTGAACAGGGTTCGGGCCACCAGGGGTGTGGGAGGAAACGCATACAGGAGGCCCTTGGACCAGGAAATCAGAAAAGCATCTGCCGCCAGCCGCAGAGGATGCGGTTGCCTGGAGCAGAATCTTGTCAGTTGTTTGTTCGATGGACTGGCAAACAGATCTATTGTTGGAAGTCCCCATTTCAGGAAAATCTTCTGAACCACTAAGGGATGGAGCTGCCATTCGTGGGGCTGCAGAATCCTGCTCAACCTGTCTGCCAGGTAGTTGTCCTGGCCAGGTAGATACACTGCCTTGAGGAGCATGTTGTGCCTGAGAGCAAACAAGCAAAGGTCCAGTGCCTCCTGACACAGGAGCCTGGACCCAGTTCCGCCCTGCTTGTTCACATAAAACATGGCTATTGGTTGTCTGTTTGAACTAGGACAGACTGATGAGCCAGTGTTTGAGAGAAAGTCTTGAGGGCTAAACGAATAGCCCTGAGTTCCAGTAGATTGATCTGCTGTGTGGCCTCCCAGGGAGACCACAGGCCCTGGGTGCACTTGCCTAGACAATGAGCCCCCCAGCCCTGCAGGGAGGCATCCGTGGTCAACACCACTGTGAACCCAGGAATCTGAAAAGGCACCCCCTACAGTAGATTGGGTGGGTGCAGCCACCAGTGGAGGGAGTTCAGAAATTGTCTGGACACCCTTACTCTGTCTCTGAGGCTGCCTGTGGCCTGTGCCCACTGAGTTCGAAGGCACCACTGAGCAGGCCTCATATGGAGCCGGGCATTGGGGGTCACATGTACTGTCGAAGCCATGTGGCCAAGAAGCCTCAGGCAGAGTCTGGCAGAGACCAGTGACCTGCTGATAAACTGGTTTGCCAAGTTTATCAATCTTTGGGCTCTGTCTTCTGGCAAGAACGCCTTTGCCAGCAGAGAGTCCAACCTTGCCCCTATGAACAAGTTCTGGGAGGGGAGCAAAGTGGACTTTGCGAAGTTTATGACAAACCCCAGGTTTTGAAGAAGAACTATAGTTCGGAGGGTGGCTTGTCTGGCCTCCTGGCACGTCTGACCCCTGATGAGCCAGTCGTCCAGACAGGGGAAGACAAAGATACCCTGATTTCTCAGGTAGGCCGCCACCACTGCCAGGCATTTGGTAAAGACCCTGGGAGCGGAGGTGAGGCCAAAAGGCAGTACTCTGTACTGATAATGGTTTCCTCCCACCATGAACCTGAGGTACTTTCTGTGGTCTGGATGAATGAGGATGTGAGTGTACGCATCCTTTAAATCTAAGGAGCATAGCCAATCTCCCTGCTGGAGGTAGGGAAGCAGTGTTCCAAGAGTAAGCATCTTGAATTTCTCTTTCTCTAGGAACCTGTTGAGATTTCTGAGGTTGAGAATAGGCCGGAGGCCACCGGTTCTTTTGGGTACGAGAAAGTACCTGGAGTAGATCCCTTGACCTAGGAGGTGGGGAGGCACAGGCTCCACTGCCTTGTCTCGCAACAGGCCTTGGAGCTCCTGAAGGAGAAGATCTGTGTGCAGGGGAGGCCTTGGAGGCTCCCCTGGAAAGTATGGAGGAGGCAGCTGTTGGAAGTGTAGCATATAGCCCTTGTGGACGATGCTTAGCACCCAATTGTCTCCAGTGATGAGTGGCCACCTGTGGGCAAATAGAGTAAGTCAACCTCCTGTGCAGGGTTGGGAGAGCAGGGACGGAGAGGCTATGCCTAAGGAGTCAAAAACCCACACCCTGCTGAGTGGGAGCAGGGGCCGGAGGCTTGGGGGTCCTCTGCCTACGGGGCCCATTACCCTGCCCCTTGGCCTGCTGACCCTGAGGGGGAGCTTGGGAGGCCTGGTACTGTGGGTACTGTTTGTAGGCAGTGCCCTTCCTCGGGTAAAAGGGCTTTTTACCCGAGCCCTTCTTTTTGTAAGAAGGGGCAGAAGTCTTTCTAGACAGCCTTGTTCTCGTGAGGTGCTCGGTTTTGAGCTGTGCGGCCTTCTCGGTCATGGGCTTGCCAAAAAGGTTCTCACCTCGGCAAGGGACATTGACCAACTTGTCCTGAACCCACGGCTCGAGTTCCGATGACTGCAGCCATGCCTGGCGTCGAGCCGTGATGCCGGCTGCCGCAACACGGGCCGAAGCCTCAAAGCCATCGTAGGCAGCGCAGGACATAAACTTGGAGCATTCCCGTATCCCCGAGGACAAGGACTTGAACCTCTGCAAGGGTTCCCCGGAGAGACCAGCAGAGAACCCGGCCAGCTCCTTGGCCAGGTCCCGCAAGTACATGCCCATGTACAGCTGGTAAGACTGGACACGGAAAGCAAGCATCGAGCCCTGGAAGCACTTTCTACCAAAACCATCCAGGTTCTGGGCCTCCCTGCCAGGGGGCACCACGGAGTGCATCTTCTGACTTTTCAGGCGATGCATGGTCGATTCCACCACCATGGAATGGTGTGGTAGCTGCGCCTTCTGAAAGCCAGGGCTCTTCCGGAGTCGATAGATGGAATCGACCCGCTTGCTTAGGAACGGCTCCGAGGCCGGTGCCTCCCACATCCGGAAGAGGAGCCATTCCAGCATCGGAGGAACTGGAACAGTAAAGGCCTCCTTCGGAGGAGAGTCATACTGTAGGGCCTCGAGCTCGTCAGCTCAAGGCTCCTCCTCGGGGTCCGCAGGGATAGCCAACGCGGTGGCCATATCCCGGACGAACTCTGAGAACCGGGTATCCTCCAGAGGGGATCTACTCCGGGGCTCAGACTCCGGTGAGTCCGACGGGACGCACCGAGTCCAGAAGGTGTCAGGGTACTCCTTGTCCTCTGTCTCCCAGGCGGACTCGTCCGATGAAGAATCGGGCTCCGACCGCGCGGGGCCTGTGAGCACCCGCCTCGACGCCGAAGGCACCGGCGTCGACGCCCTCGGTCACGAGTGGGAAGTCGAGGGAGACCGCGACCGAGGACGACCTCGAGCCTTCATGGTCTCGAGTATCGGCTCGGTCTCCGGGGTCAACGTCGATGTCCCGGTGGTCGGGGCAGATGCGCCAGACAGGCGGGCCATCAGCGCCCGCTGCTGTTCCATGAAGGCAGACAATCTGCACTCCAAGGCTGTCAGCCTGAGACCCAGCTCAGGAGACTCAGCAGCCACCGACTCAGGCCCCAGCGGCGCCAGGCCTGACGTCGGCTCTCTGGGAGGAGAGTCCACGAGGACTACAGGACTTACGTGTCCAGCAGACTCTGGCTCCACACGAAGTACTTTTGGAGGCTTCTCCTGTTCCACGGGCCTGGGTTGACGGTCGGGGGTCTGAGACCTAGCTCTCGAGGAGCCAGGGACCTCCGACGACGATGCCCTCGCAAGCCACTTCTTCCTCTTTTGTTCCCGGTCGGGGGACCCCCTGTCCGAGGAGCCCCGACGGTGCTCGGGATCAGATTTCCGAGATGTCGAGGCCTCAGACGAGGTCCGGGCCGAGTCGGAGAAAAGCCTTTACCTTTGGTGCTGACGACTTCAAAGCGCCTTGGAGGACATCTTTCCACATCGTCCACAGATCTTAGGATCGTGGTCAGGACCCAGGCACCGAAGGCAGCAGTCGTGTGTGTCGGTGAGAGACATTAGTTTCTTGCACTGATCACACTTCTTGAAACCACTGGAAGCCATCGGGGAAAAAAGAGTCCCCGCGAGGTCAAAGGACCGGTCTTCCAGGGAAAAAGAAAAAAAGGGTGCGAACGCCAGCCACGAAGGGCAAAAACCGAAAAAATAAGATAGGGCTCGATACCGGTGTACCGAAACCGGCGGGAGGGGAACAGGCATCGAACCGGAGACAAAATAGCGAAGGAATCGTGAAAAAATCCAACTATTTTTCGGGAGGACTAGGACACACGTCCGACGGGCTTCACGGAAAAAGAGAGACTGAGCAAGATGGCACCTTTAGGCTTGAAGGGGACCGCACATGCGTGCCTGCATTCCCAAAGGCTTTCATAGAAAGCTGGGGAAATGCTCCGCAAGGGCTCCATCGACGTCGATGTCACCCACATGACCATATGCGAGGACTGACTTCCTGCTTGGTCCTGGAGAAACAGTCTATACCAGGAATGGGCAAACTACGGCCCACGGGCCGTATACGGCCCGGCGGACCTTTTAATCCGGCCCGTGGAGCGCTAACTAATTTATTCATTTGTACCGCATCACCGCTGTATCACTCTGAGCGTGGCTTAGACCATATCGTCACTGTGTTTGACTCCGAGTGAGGCTTGCAGCGCATCACCGCTGTATCTGATTCGGAGCGAAGCTTGCACCGCATCACGACTGTGTCTGACGAGTTGACTTCTGACGTGAACGTCGCTTCCGGCTTCCGTTTTGAGCGCCGGGAGGAGATGTCCAATGCTGGCCGGAGGTCTGGCGGTTGGGGCCGCGCTTCTTCCCGTGCTGATCGGTCCGCAGGCTGCACAGAGGAGCGGGAGGAAGTGCCGGGCGAGGACGGCTATGGCGAGATGGAAGGGAACGAAGAGACGGCAGATCCGGCAGCAGTACCGGGAGCTCATCAGCTCGGTGCAGCGTGAGTCTCCGAGGGGGGGGGCAGCAACCTTGTGACCGGACTCCAGTTTCCTCACTTCGGGGCACTTCACGGTGGCGGAATAAATGGCTTTTGGCAAGTGCCTGTGAAGAGCTTCCGCGGCTTCAGGTCACGGCCTAATGGTTAACCCCCAGCCCAGAAAGGGAGATGCCATAGGGCAGTGGCTGCTCCGGATTATGTCATGTGTTGATTTGAAAAGGGCCAGAGAAGGTGCCCGACCTACAGGCTCAGGTAGGTTCAGCCTTAGCCTGTCCCTGGGAAATACCTGTAGGAGTCCAGGTTCTTTGTCCCCTCCCCTCCCCTTTCTTTTCCTTTCCCTCTCCCATGGAGGGGAATACCGTGTGGAGGAGGGGAGTCCAGGTGTCTCCCTTGCTCTGGCTTTCTCCTCCATGGCCCTCCCTTGCCAGGTTGACCTTGGGGGAGGAAGAGGACAGAATGGATCCTTCCCTTCCTTTCTGGCTTAAATAAAAGAAAACAAACAGAAACAAAATACCTAAAGCAATTTAAGAAAACACTGTATATATATCTGTGCTGAAGTTAGGGGAATTCTTTACCAGAGGAGGTAGGTCATTGGTTGAGTGGGGGCACTTTTACAGCAGGGAGGGAGCTGCAGCACAGTTTCTGGCTGTAAGGAAGAGTGGTCTAGGGACTTAATGTGGCACCAGACTTGGTGCAGGCTAAGAGTGGCAGAGCCTGTCTAGTGCGGCTCCTACAGCTGTGATCTACTCTTGGTCCGGCCCCCGGGTCCAATATATGAACCCATTGCGGCCCTCGAGTCAAAAAGTTTGCCCACCCCTGGTCTATACCCTCAGAATGCAAAATTGTATCATGTGATGTAGAAATTTTTGCTCTCCTGTGTGACTTAACCAAGGGCTGGTTTGTGGAGCTAATTTTTGCTAATAAAGTTATAAATGATTGTTACGTCTTTAATATTATATCCTGTCTATGCTGCAGCTGTAATATATCCACAATGGTAACCAATCTTTCAATTAAAACAATTTTAGCAGATTCCTATGTAGTGTGATTATTCTTATATTTATTGAGAAGGCATGTTTTAAAGATTTAAGGAATTTGATTGTTAGTATGGGGCATTTAGTTGGACAAAATAGAAGGTGAGCAAATGCCAACTGCCCAGTCTGAATTATTTTTGCATGTATATGGCCACATACAAATGTAAATAGCCGCTTATGAAACAGAGGCCAGCATAAGAGTATGCATGTTGATTTGATGGCGGGAACATTCACTGTGGGCATGCATGACGTTTGGCCTGAGTGTAGGAGACGCACACAAGTACATGCACAGATTAAGGTATTTTATAATTTATTTGTGTATGTGCAATCATTTACACCTGCTTGCGAGCAAGTGTTAATGATCATGCCTAAAGTTAATGTGCTTTTTCTGTCATTTACATTAGTATTGCTCTTGGTAGAATGGATATGAAGGACCTAGGCAAGATCCTCAAGAGCAGAGATGTCTCTCTCTATACAAAGATTTGACTTGCCAGGCCATGGTGTTTTCAATAATGTCATATGGATGCGAAAGTTGGACAGTGAAAAAGAGACAGGAAGAAAATTGATGCTTTTGAACTATGGTGCTGGCGACAAATACTGTGTATACCGTGGACTGCCCAAACAACAAACCAGTCAGTACTAGAGGAGATCAAACCTAAGCTTTCCTTAGAAGCTCAGCTGACAAGACTTCAACTTTCATGCTTTGGACATGACATATGCAAAGAGAAAGATCATTGAAGAAAGACATAATGCTTGGCAAGGTAGAAAGGCACGGTAAAGAGGAAGGCTGGCAATGAGATGGATCAATACAATAATTGCAGCTATGGATACCACTCTTTCAACAATGAGCTGCTTGGCTGAAGATCGAACAAGGTTTAGGTCAACTATCTAGAGAGTTACCAGGAGTCGACACCGATTCAACAGCACTTAACAACATCATTAGTATTTTATAAAGAAAAGTAGGTGCCTAATTTTCTTTATGTAACAGCACAATAGGCATCTTCTGACTACTATCTGTTATAAAATTACTCTCTGCATGTGCATTAGATACCAATACCCCGTGAGATTTCATAAAGATGGTTTCTAAGTGTAAAGAATGCCTTTTAAATTTTAAAATTACATAGTTGGTTAATAGATTTTTTTATTTAGAATTTGTACTTGAGAATACCCATTTTACAGTTCAATTTTTGTTCCTGTTAGACAAATTCTATTTCATTATTTAATGCTTTTGTAAATTGTGTTTGTGTTTCAATAATGGTTTGATTGTTATATATTATACGTCTATGAAAATGTATTGTTAAATGTTTTTTGGCACATCTGCGAGGATATACTCTAAAAAAAAAAATAAACAAACATATTCTGGAGAGACTGAAAGCTTTCTACAACAGGCACCAGGAGATTTAACCAAGTATTCATTTGGTAGAAATAATAGAAAAATTAATTCACTCTCTCTCACTCTCAGACAAAGTTTTATCCATGTGAAACAGAAGAACAGAACAACAAAAAAAGAGGAATTTGTTTGTAAGATATAAAAATTAAAACAATGTTAGAAATGAATAGAATTAAATTAAACAGAACAAAAAACGAAGCCTTAAAAATCTCTTCAAGACCAAAAAAAAAGAAGAAAAAAAAAAAGAGTACTTGTATAATTATAAAATGTACGGCCATATTCTGCAAATCTATTAAGAATTATGACAATGCTTATAATTAGATATAAGAAAATGATACCTGCAAGTATTGCCCACCACCCTATAATAACATCTACCAGACTCTCTTGTATGGTGGAAAAGGAAAATTGTAGGAAAATTGTATTATATATTTTGTGGAATCGTGGGAAGTTTCTGTGGCTGACCCTGGAGCTATGAAAAAATATAATATAAGGGATGGCTCATCTGCTCATCAGCAGAACTGCCAGAAAAATGATTGAATTCTTCAGAGAATCACCATTTTCCACAGCAATTGGTCCCAGTGATTTGTCCTTTAAAAATGATACTGTGTGTTGAACTGAGAAGCTATCTTAACTACAGAAAGCCTCCACTTCTTTCATCTGTCCATTAGTCTCACACTGCGTAGCAGATCTCTTCCAAGTGTGATCATCAAAAGCAGTTCCAAGACAATAAGACAGAGTGTGAATATAAATTATCCTCTTAAAAGTCTCTCTATTCTCATTTCAAAATATCGACACTTCAAATTCCATCCCCATCAGCTCCCACTAACTGGTACAGAGGTAACTGACTGCATAGAATTCAGTTTCTGAAACATTCTGTGCACTTTATTACTTATTGGCAGTTGCCTATGGTCTGTCACGCTTTCTCGTTTTTTTCATGTGTGCTTCTTTTCCTATGCAATTTGCATCATAGTCTTATGCATTTTACTTTCCTTTATCCGCTTTCTGGTCATTCATCTATACATATAATTTAAACTCAATCTACTTACTTATTTTTGTTTGACCCTACGCCTTTGTCTTTAGTCATCTTGTCTGTCTATATACCCTGGCTACACTTGTAGCCTCTTCTGCCTATTAGTATGTTTCATTGTATGGTGCCAACACTGTGCGTATCCTATTCAATGTCATATTACCGTATTGCCTTTTATGATATATCATTTGTACTATGTTGGCAATTGTGAGTATCCTGTCTATGCTGAGTGTTCTACCTTGCTACCTATTCAGCTATATCATTTCAATTCTACTGACATTGTATCATATTTTGTTATTTGAGTGCTCTACTGTACTATTTTAAGTTATACATTACTGACATTGTATCATCTATTTTTTCCTACCTTTAAGGTTTATCATGGGGATCATTTTGCTATTATATGTACCTCCTTGGGTGAATATTTTCATAAAAGGTGGTTAATATATCCTAATAAAAGAGTAGTTACTCACCTGTAACAGGTGTTCTCCAGGAGGAGCAGGAATCAGTCCTCACATATGGGTGTCATCGACGCCGATGAAGCCCCAGCGGAGCATTTCCCCAGCTTTCTATGAAAGCCTTTGGGAATGCAGGCACGCATGCGCGGTTCCCTTCCCGCCTAAAGGTGCCATCTTACCTCAGTCAAATGACATAGCTAAGAACAGCACACAAAAAATGAAAAAATAAACTATGTACAACTGCAACTCCCAGGGGAGGAGGGAGGGTTGTGAGGACTGATTCCTGCTGCTCCTGGAGAACACCTGTTACAGGTGAGTAACTACTCTTTCTCCAGGACCAAGCAGGACGCCATTCCTCACATATGGGTGACTCCCAAGCTCTGGGCTACCGAGGAATCCAGGCTGAACAAGAGAACTCCCTCTAGTCTCAGCAGCAAAGAAAGGCTTTTCAAGGACACAACCTCCACCGGTAGCCCAACAGAGGGCAGGAGGGCAGGAGTTGCCTAAACCTCAAACAGATTCTGGAGTACTGCCTGGCCAAAAGCACTGTCCCTACGGGACTCCCTTCTCCAGGCAGTAATGGGCCGCAAAGGTCTGGCTTGAAGACCAAGTTGCAGCCCTGCAGATGTCTACCAAGGGCACAGAGCGGAGATGAGCCACTGAGGCAGCCATTGCCCTGACTCGGTGGGCCGTAACCCGACCCTGCAAAGGAAGGTCAGCTGCCTTATAAGCCCAGGTGATACAGTCAGCCACCCAGATGGACAAAGTACGCTTGGACACAGCCAACCCCAACTTATTGGGGTCAAAGGATAAGAAGAGCTGAGTAGCCCTTCTATGCCCCTGCGTACGGTCAAGGTAGAAGGATAAGGCCCTCCTACAGTCCAGGGTATGCAGGACTGCTTCAGCCTGGCTTGCATGAGGCGTAGGGAAGAATGTTGGAAGAACCACCTCCTGATTGAGTTGGAAAGAGGAGACAACCTTTGGGAGGAACTTTGGATGAGTCCTGAGGACTACCCTGTTCCTATAAATCCTGGTGTAGGGCCTAGCACAGACCAGGGCCTGAAGCTCACTTACTCGCCTAGCCGAGGTAAGGGCTATCAGGAAAAGTGTCTTCCAGGAGAGGAAGCGTAGTGGACAAGTAGCCATCGGCTCAAAAGTTGGGCGAGTCAGCTGCTGCAAGACCACATTCAGCTCCCACTCAGGGGCAGGAGGACGGATGGGAGGCTTGAGCAAAAGCAAGCCACTAAGAAAGCGGGACACCAAGGGGTGACCAGACAGAGAATGTCCCTCCACAAGAGAGTGGTGAGCTGCTAGAGCTGAGAGGTGTACCCGAACAGAATTGGACTTAAATCCCTGATTTGATAAGTGCAGTAGGTACTGAAGCACTACTGGCACAGTACAAGAGAAAGGGTCCTCTGTACGTAGCTGACACCACACAGAAAACCTTTTCCATTTGAGAGCATAGGTTTTCCTAGTGGACTGTTTCCTAGAAGCTAGGACAACCTCTTCAACTTCCTGAGGTAGGCCCCAGGAAGCCAAAACTACCCTTGCAGCCTCCAGGCCATCAAATTGAGAGCTTTGAGATTGGGGTGAAGAAGGGAACCCTGCTCCTGTGAGAGAAGGTCGGGTTGCAACTCCAGAGATAGTAGAGGATCCACCACCAGCTGAAGCAGAAGAGGAAACCAAGGCTGTCTCGGCCATCGGGGAGCCACCAGCAGGACCGAGGCCTTGTCCTGAAGAATCTTGAAGAGAGTTCGGGCCACCAAGGGCATGGGAGGAAACGCATACAGGAGGCCTGAGACCAGGATATCAGAAAAGCATCCGCTGCTATCCGTAGAGGATGTGGTTGCCTGGAGCAGACCTTTGGCAGTTGCTTGATCATTGGGCTGGCAAAGAGATCTATCAAAGGGAGACCCCCTTTTAGGAAGATCTTCAGAACTACTGAAGGATGTAGCTGCCACTCGTGGGGCTGCAGTATTCTGCTTAACTTGTCTGCCAAGTAGTTGTCCTGGCCTGGAAGGTACACAGCCCTGAGGAGCATGTTATGCTTGAGGGCAAATGAACAAGGGTCCTGAGCCTCCCGACAAAGGATCCTGGACCCAGTTCTGCCCTGTTTGTTCACATAAAACATGGCTACTTGGTTGTCTGTCTTAATCAGGACAGATTGGTGAGCCAGGGTAGGAGAGAAAGCTTTGAGTGCTAATCGAAGAGCTCTGAGTTCGAGAAGATTGATCTGCTGTGCAGCTTCCCAAGGAGACCACAGGCTCTGGGTGCACTTGCCCAGACATTGAGCTCCCCAGCCTAGCAGGGAGGCGTCTGTGGTCAACACTACCGTGTACTCTGGAATCTGAAAAGGCACCCCTTTCAGTAGATTGGGTGAGTGCAGCCACCAGTTGAGGGAGTGCAGAAATTGTCTGGACACCCTTATCCTGTCTCTGAGGCTGCCTGTGGCCTGTGACCACTGAGACTGAAGGCACCACTGTGCAGGCCTCATATGGAGCCTGGCATTGGGGGTCACATGTACTGTCGAAGCCATGTGGCCCAGAAGCCTCAGGCAGAGTCTGGCGGAGATCAGTGACCTGCTGAGAAACTGATTTGCCAAGGCCATAAACCTTTGGGCCCTGTCTGCTGGCAAGAAAGCCTTTGCCAGCAGAGAGTCCAGCCTTGCTCCTAGAACTCCAAGTTCTGGGAGGGGAGCAAAGTGGACTTTGCGAAGTTTATGACAAACCCCAGCCTTTGGAAAAGAGCAATAGTGCTGAGGGTGGCCTGTTTGGCCTCCTGGCACGTCTGACCCCTGATGAGCCAGTCGTCCAGATAGGGGAAGACAAAGATTCCCTGATTTCTCAGGTAGGCCGCCACCATTGCTAGGCACTCTGTGAAGACTCTGGGGGCGGAGGTGAGGTCAAAAGGCAGCACTCTGTATTGATAATGGTTTCCTCCCACAATGAACCTGAGGTACTTTCTGTGGTCTGGATGAATGAGGATATGAGTGTAGGCATCCTTTAGATCTAAAGAGCATAGCCAATCTCCCTGCTGGAGGCAGGGCAGAAGTGTTCCAAGAGTATGCATCTTGAACTTCTCTTTCACTAGGAACTTGTTGAGGTTCCTGAGGTCCAGAATGGGTCGAAGGAAACCGGTTCTTTTGGGCACCAGGAAATATCTGGAGTAGAAACCATGACCTTGTAAGTGGGGAGGCACAGGCTCCACCGCCCTGTCCACCAACAGACCTTGAAGCTCTTACAGGAGAAGGTCTGTGTGCAGGGGAAGCCTTGGAGGCTCCCCTGGAAAATATGGTGGAGGAAGTTGGTGAAAATGCAGGGCATAACCCTTGTGGACTATGTCCAACACCCAACTGTCCCCGGTGATAAGGGGCCACTGGTGGGCAAAGAGGGCGAGGCGACCTCCTGTGCAGGGTTGGGAGAGTAGTGGAGGAGAGGCTATGCTCAAGGAGTCAAAAACCCCCACCCTGCTGAGTGGTAGCAGGGGCCGGTGGCTTGGGGGTCCTCTGCCTACGGGGCCCATTACCCTGCCCCTTGGCTTGCTGACCCTGGGGGGCAGCTTGGGCAGCCTGATATTGAGGGTACTGTTTGTAGGCAGTGCCCTTCCTCGGGTAAAAGGACTTTTTACCTGAGCCCTTCTTTTTATGAGAAGGAGCAGAGGTCTTCCTCGACAGCCTTGTCCGTGTGAGGTGCTCAGTTTCGAGCTGAGCGGCCTTCTCGGTCATAGGCTTGCCAAAAAGGTTCTCACCTCGGCAAGGGACATCGACCAACTTGTCCTGAACCCATGGCTCGAGGTCCGATGACTGCAGCCATGCCTGGCGTCAAGCCACGATGCCGGCTGCCTCAACTCGGGCCGAAACTTCGAAGCCATCATAGGCGGCGCGGGACATGAACTTCAAGCAGTCCCGAATCCCCGAGGACAAGGTCTTGAATCTCTGCAAGGGTGCCCCGGAGAGTGCAGCAGAGAACCCGGCCAACTCCTTGGCCAGGTCCCGCAAGTACATGTACAGCTGGTAACACTGGACACAGCAAGCAAGCATCGAGCCCTGGAAGCACTTTCTACCGACGCCATCGAGGTTCCGGGCCTCCCTGCCGGGGGGCACGCAGAGTGCATCTTCTGACTCTTCAGACGATGCATGGCCGATTCCACAACCATGGAATGGTGTGGTAGCTGTGCCTTCTGAAAGCCAGGGCTCTTTCTGAGTCGATAGATCGAGTCGACTTGCTTGCTTAAAACCGGCGCTGAGGCCGGTGCCTCCCACATCCGGAAGAGGAGCCGTTCCAGCATCAGAGGAACCGGGACAGTAAAGGCCTCCTTCGGAGGAGAGTCATACTGTAGGGCTTCGAGCTCTTCAGCTCGAGGCTCCTCCTCGGGGTCCGCCAGAATAACCAAGGCAGCGGCCATATCCCGGACGAACTCCGAGAACCGAGTAGCCTCTGGAGGGGATCTACTCCAGGGCTCAGACTGCGGTGAGTCCGACGGGACACGCTGAGTCTTGAAGGTGTCAGGAGACTCCTCGTCCTCCGTCTCCCAAGCTGACTCGTCCGAGGAAGTCAGGGTCCGACCGTGCGGGGCCCTGGAGCACCCGCCCCGACGCCAAAGGCACCGGCGTCGACGCCCTCGGTCCCGAACGGGAGGTCGAGGGAGACCGCCACCGAGGTTGACTCCGAGCCACAATGGACTCGAGTATCGGCTCGGTCTCCGGGGTCGACTTCGAAGTCGATGTCCCGGTGGTCGGGGCAGATGCGCCAGACAGGCTGGCCATCAGTGCCCGCTGCTGCTCCATGAAGGCAGACAATCTGCTCTCCAAGGCTGTCATCCTGAGACTCAGCTCGGGAGACGCAGCAACCACCGACTCGGGCCCCGGCGGCGGTGGCGCCGGGCCTGATGTCGGCGGCGCCGGGCCCGACGTCGGCTCCCTGGGAGGAGAGTCCTCGAGGACTACAGGGCTTACATGTCCTGCAGACTCCGGCTCCACGCGAGGAACTTTAGCAGGCTTCTCGAGTTCCACGGGCCCGGGGCGACGGTCGGGGGTCTTAGACCTGGCCCTCGAGGAACCAGGGACCTCTTCCGACGCCGCCCTCGTGAGCCGCTTCTTCCTCTTGCGTTCCTGGTCGGGGGACCCCCTGTCCGAGGAGCTTCGACGGCGCTTGGGATCGGAATCCTGAGATGTCGAGGCCTCAGACGAGGTTCGGGCCCGGCCGGAGGCTGAGTCCGAGAAAAGCCTTTCTTTTTACTGCTGGCGGCTTCGTAGTGCCTTGGAAGACATCTTTCCACATGGCCCGCACAACTTAGGGTCGTGGTCGGGGCCGAGGCACCGAAGGCAGCAGTCGTGTGTGTCGGTGAGAGACATTAATTTCTTACACTGATCACACTTCTAAAAACCGCTGGAAGCCATCGGGGAAAAAAGAGTCCCCGCGAGGTCAAAGGACCGGCATTCCAGGGAAAAATGGAAAAAAGGGTACGAACGCCAGCCACGAAGGGCAAAAACCAAAAAAGAAGAATCGGGCTCGATACCGGTGTACTGAACCCGGCGGGAGGGGAACCGGCATCGAACCAGGAGAAAAAAATCACGAAAATCGCCGAAAAAATCTAATTTTAACCGGGAAAACAGAAAACACGTCCGGTGGGCTTCACGGAAAAAAAGAGACTGAGGTAAGATGGCACCTTTAGGCGGGAAGGGAACTGCGCATGCGTGCCTGCATTCCCAAAGGCTTTCATAGAAAGCTGGGGAAATGCTCCGCTGGGGCTTCATCGGCGCCGATGACACCAATATGTGAGGACTGACTTCCTGCTTGGTCCTGGAGAATAAATAAATTATTTTCAGTCTTCTAGCTCCTTCTTCTAATTTGGGGGGGGAAGGGGGGTTACCCCTTTGGGCACAGTTGTATTTTTTAAAAATCATTACCCCTTTCTATTTGCCCTTTTCCTAACAATGTGTCATGACTTACTTTTTATTTCTCTATCTATATATTTTTAAGTCTGCATGAAAATATCAGGGTTAATTTTCAGACCCCTTAGCCAGTCGGCCAATAGTGCCAAATGCAATACTCAGCAGTATTAGCAGGACAGTATCACTAAATACAGTATCCCCACAGCCTGCCCCAGTGCTATCTGGTTACTGCAGGGGAGGTCTTGGTAAGAAGTGAGAGTAATATCGGCTTTAGTTGCATAAGTGCCAACGTTTACCCAGTTAACACCTTTCTGGTGGCACTTATCCAGATGATGCCCCTCAGCTCCGATATTCAGCAGTCACTCCTAGACAGTCACTGCCGTTGAATATCCTACTAATATTTAAGCGGGCTTAACAGAGTCACGAGGGAGAAGCTCTCCCTTCGCGGTTCTAAGCCGAAGCGGAGAAGAACTGACAAGCAGGGAAGCAGGAAGGGATCTGCCGGGCATGGGGGGCCTCGCGGGACATGCGATATTGCTGCTACCGCCGCGGCAATGGCAGCAGCTAGCTTTTTTTTTAAGTTTTAACTTTCCCGGGGGGGGGGGGGAGTAGGACTTGATGTGGGCTGGGGGAGAGTAGGACTTGATGTGGGCTGGGGGGGATTAGGAATTTAGGTGGGCTGATGGGGTTATGGGGGGGGCTAGGACTGGTAATGGGCTATGGGGGGGCTAGGACTGGAAAAGGGCTGATGGGGGGTTAGGACTTGAGGTGGGCTGATGGGGTTAGGACTGGTAATGTGCTGTGGACTGATGGGGGGGGTTAGGACTGGAAATGGGCTGATGGGGGATTAGGACTTGAGGTGAGCTGATGGGGTTAGGACTGGTAATGTGCTGTGGGCTGATGTGGGGGTTAGGACTGGTAATGGGCTATGGGGGTGGGGCTAGCACTGGAAATGGGCTGATGGGGGGGTTAGGACTTGAGGTGGGCTGATGGGGTTAGGACTGGTAATGTGCTATGGGCTGATGGGGGGTTAGGGCTGGTAATGGGTTGGGGGGGTTGCTAGGACTGGAAATGGGCTGAGTGGAAGGGGAGGTTTGAACTGCAAATAGCTGATGGGGAGGGGGCCTTGGAATGGAAATGGGCTGAGTGGAAGGGGGACTTGATCTGCAAATAGCTGATGGGGAGGGGGCTTGGAATGGAAATGGGCTGTGAGAGGAGGGAGCTAGGACTGGAAATGGGCTGATGGAGGGGCTAGGATAGGACTGAAAATGGGCTGTTGGTGGGAGCTAAGATTGGAAATGGGCTGTGGTGGGGGGGCTTGCATTGAAATGGACTCATGGAGGGGCTAGAACTGGAAGTAGGCTCATAGGTGGCTTGGATTGAAATGGGCTGAGTAGAGGGGAGCTTGGATTTGACATGGGCTGATGATGGGGCTAGAAAAGGACTAGAAATAGGCTGATGGGGGGCTGGGATTGGAAATGAGCTGATGGAGGGACTCAGATAGGACTGGAAATGGATAGGGGAGCTAGGACTGGAAATGGGCTGATGGGGGGCTAGGATTGGAAATGGGCTGATGCGGGGACTAGAAGGGAGCAGATGCTGGGTGGGGCTGGAACTAGAAGGGAGCTGATTTTGGGGGAGGATTAGAATGGGATGGGGCTGGGAGAGTGAAATGGAACGGGGAAAAATATTTTGTGTGGGAGGGAAGAAAAATCTACAATTGGCCGGATATTAGGAGAGTATGTGGGGATTGAGGATGGAGGGGTAAAATTTGAGTGGATGAAATAGGAATGAGGAAAGAGCAAAAGGAGAAAGATTAGTATGTTAAAGCAGATGTAGAGAGAGAATGGAAAAAAAAACTAGAAGAAAGGACAGATGGACAGCAGATGATGGAGAGTTAACAGAAGACACAAAGAAACCAGAAGAAAGTGGCTGGAGCAATTGCAACTGAAAAAAAAAATGCACAAAAGGTAGAAAAATATCTCTTTATTTTGAATTTATTAACTGGAATATGTCAGCTCTGGGAAATGTGCATCATTAACGTCTATGCTTTGTTTAGTACAAGAGGAAATTAATTTATAGTTGTATTTCTACAGTGTTGCTGTACATTCTAAGTTGGCTTTTGGGGTTCCCATTTTAATTATTATCTTCCTGTTTCTAAATTGTGATTTCTTGTTTGGTGATGGTCTATATTCTGCATGTGTAACTGAGCTGAGGTATTCTGTTTATGTAATTCCTATTTGACATTGCCACTTGTTCTCTTTCCCCAGTAGGTCATGTATTGTTATTCTCTGAAATGTATTGGTTTAATATTTGCAGTGTTGCCTTTTGATAGGTAGGGTCTGGTGCTTTGTGAGTCCTGGTAGTGCTGTTATGATACGGCGGGTTTGCTATGGGTTCTAAATGACCAACAGACTTAGAGAAACATTCACACATACATATTTTTATTGGAACTCACACCTTGAAGGACAATCCTTCTCGTAGCGTGCTGTTCCCTTTTATTCTTTATATAGGGACGCTACCCTAGCATGTGTTCAAAGGGGATATCTACCCCTCAACATCAACCAGTTAACATTCTTTCATTCAGGAAAAACCCTCTTAGAAGCCACTTATCTGAACGGAGAGTTTCCACAGTTCATAGGCAACTCGGCGTCTTCCCCAGCTCATAGATAGACTCAACGTCCACTCCTGATGGTAAATGGAGAAGTCCCTTTATCAGCCGCCGATACCGGGTAAAACCCAACACCTCCAAATCAATGTAACCAACAGGGAAGGTCATCCGTTATGACTTCTGAGACTTATTCAAGTAGCAACCATACGAGAGTCTCCCCTCATTTTCTGTCATTTTCAGACTCTCGTATGGTTGCTACTTGAATAGAGTCTATCTATGAGCTGGGGAAGACGCCGAGTTGCCTATGAACTGTGGAAAGTCTCCGTTCAGATAAGTGGCTTCTAAGAGGGTTTTTCCTGAATGAAAGAATGTTAACTGGTTGATGTTGAGGGATAGATATCCCCTTTGAATGCATGTTAGGGTTGCGTCCCTATATAAAGAATAAAAGGGAACAGCACGCCACGAGAAGGATTGTCCTTCAAAGTGTGAGTTCCAACAAAAATATGTATGTGTGAATGTTTCTCTAAGTCTGTTGGTTATATATGTGGGAGCCATACGAGTTTCAGGATTTAGAATGGGTTCTAAATGGGCAGTGTTTGTAGTAGTTCCTAATGTGCCTGACGGTTGGCACTGGATTATAGTAATGTAGAAATCTTTTAGTCTTTCTTTATCCATACACTCATTAAGAGGCATGTTTACTAAAAGTTAGTGTATCGTAACATTATGCAAATATGTATGCAAATGAGGCCCCCTTATGCAAATGAGGCCCCGCACCGAGTCTCTGCACATGGCCCCGCACCCCCCTTGGGCCGCCCCTACCTGTAACAGGTGATCTCTGGGAACAGCAGGAATAAGTCTTCACATATGGGTACGTCGGTACCGACGGAGTCTGCGCGGGAATGCTTCCCAGCATCCAAACAAAGAGCTTTTGGAAGCATCCCACCACGCCTGCGTGCTGCCTTCCCGCCTTTCCCAACTGCCTCTCCTCAGTTAAGTTTTAAAGCTGAGACAAAGAGAGAGAGAGGAAAGGAAAGATAGATAGAGATACAACTCCTGGGGAGGTGGGTGGGTTGTGAAGACTTATTCCTGCTGTTCCCAGAGATCACCTGTTACAGGTAAGTAACTGTGCTATCTCCAGGAACAAGCAGAAATGAGTCTTCACATATGGGGACTCCCAAGCTGAGATGCCTGGAGTCCGAGCATGTCATAGGTTGGAACATGCTATCTCCCACAACACCATGCATCCTGAGGATGGAGGGTAGGAGTTGAAGAAAGAAGCAGCTGTGGAGCAGCTGTGGAGCAGCTAACCTAGCACAGGACTGTAGGAAAAAAGGGTCCATGTGTGGATAATGATTGTTATAAATGATATTGCAAAGAATATTGCAATATGGCCCTCCGCTAACAGGGTTTCATAGAAGTATGGAGGTTCATGGATCTACTGGGAAGCCAGTAGAGGAATCGTGAAGAGGACCTCACTGAAAGTGGAGGTAATAAACCTGTAGGAAAAATAGAGGAGGTCAGAATCCTGAACGGTAACAGGCACCCCTGGTAGGAAAAACTGGGGTAGTACAAAAACAGTGGGCCTTCAGCGAAAGCTGTATGGTAAAAACCAAACTCTTTTGGCAGCAGAGTAACTCACTCTTGGGAGCAAAAAGAGAAAGGGTAACCGATTTGGACAAACAGGCACAGTCCCTGTAGAGAGGAAGGGTATGGGAACCCCCTGTATCCCAGGGTGAAGACAAATGCCTGAGGCGTTAAGCCTGTGATTAACTGAAGATCCACAATATCTCTCCTAACTGGGGTAAACTAGGAGAGATATTAGGTACGGAGAGCTTCAGAGGTACCTAAACCCATTAGGTTATGGTATAAAAATTGTTGATTACCACAGGAGTGGTTGTGTGTGTAGAATCCCAAACCTGCTGAATAGCAGAGGTATGGGTAAAATCCCTCTGTCAAAAACAGATAGCTATATGAGCATAGACAGGGAGATAGATAAGTATGTGGAGACATATCTATCTATAATGAAATATCTCGTCAGATATATCTATATCTATATCTATATATATATACCTAAATATAGATATATGAATAGACATATAAGAATATATCTATAGTGAGATATGGAGGGCATAAGATACACACAAAGATAATATGAATAGGTAGGCCTAAATATGGGTGTCTGCAATTAAACAGACAGATATATGCCTACAGCAAGGTATTCACATAAGACATGTGGAGAGGAAAGATCATCTAATAACAAGGAGGTGCAACCTACTTGAGAAGATATATAGAGAATCTATTCCCCCTGGTTATGATCCGCAAGGATGCTAGCTAGTGAAAAAACCAGGATGGTTATATGAAAACAGAGGATAATATCAATCTGTAGCCAGCAAGTCCTGAGTCATCCAAGACTCTAGCATGGTAAGTAGACAGAAGACAGATAAGGATGAGGTACCATGTTGACCTGCGTAAGGGCAAAAGTATCATGCGTTCTTACCATGAGGACGAGCTGCAAGGAGAAAGAGCATATCCCCGATTGGGAATGCTGTGGACCAAAGCAGGGAATTGGCAACTCCTTAAGCCCTTAGCTAAGAGAGGGCCTATGTCCTTGATGGCAAAAGGAGATAGTAAAAGAAGGGAGAACCTTCTAGTCATGGGAGACATGACTGAAAAGCCTTTTCCAACCATCTAAGATAGCTGTTGGAGAAAAAAACACCATGCTCTCTAGCAAGGGCCCATAGTGGAAAGCTTCTCTGTAGGATTGCAGAGAGCATGATGCAGGAGAATGAGGAGATAGGACTGGCTGTTAGAGCCAGTATCTCAGTCCAGTATGCTGCCAAATCCATGGGAATGGAGATGGCAGAAATAGAAGACCAACCCAGGAAGCTTGTAGTGGGATAATTTCCAAGATAGATGAAAAACACTGACTTGGAGCCACTACTAAGACCAGATAGAATGTTAGAGGAGAACAAATCTGGTTGGTTGTGGGAAAAAACCAGTGGACCAAACATTAAGGTTCCTGCAGAGGCAGCTGCTGGCAAGACAGCAGAAAGAATATTACTGTTTAAAACCAGAAAGAACAGACAGAACAGGAGTAGAAAACTCTGGGCATGTCTGATAAGCTGCCTTAAAGTAAATTTCAGACAGGGGAGGAAACTCAGGGAGGAAACTCCGCACTGGAAATTGACAAACCTAGAGAGGCTGAAGAAAAGCCCTTCGGTAAGTAAACTTGAAAACGCTGGCGCCGCTCCCATGCTATGGTGGACCTGACAGCATTCAATATCCACTTAGCTGCTCACCGTAAGGCAATTTCTGAGGCAATGAAACGACACCACTCGGACACCTTGATGAGATCACTCAATAAGCCACACGACCTTTTTGACCTAGTTAAGTCCCTATCTAAGGAACCATCCTCCGGGCCGCAAGTTGAAATACACCCTCAAGATTTTGCAGCACACTTACAATCTAAGATGTGCCTTATTAATAGAACCACTACAACAACTACCACCCTTGGGCGGGTCACCCCTGGAGCTCTTTCTACATTCTCTATTCCTTCTAAGAAAGGAATCGAAGACACCATTACTGCACTCAACATCACTACATCTCAGTCTGATCCATGCCCTGCCTTCTGGATCAAGGAGCTCCGCAGCCACTTCAGCCCAGTTATTGCCTCCATAATGAACCTCTCCTTTTCAACAGGATCTTTCCCTTCAGCCCTTAAACACACTTCAATTAGACCCCTGTTGAAAAACTGCAAACTCGACCCCCTAAAGGTCGAGTCCTATAGGCCTATCTCTAGCATACCTCTACTTGCTAAGATCATCGAAAAGGAGGTCCAACGACAGTTACAGGACCATATTGACACCACTGCTCCGCTTGACCCCTGCCAACATGGCTTCAGGGAATATCACGGAGTCGAAACTCTCCTCACCATACTCCTCAGCAAGATAATCACTGGCATAGACAACATCCGCCAAGGATTTGCCCTCATCTTTCTGGACATCGCAGCAGCGTTTGATTCAGTGAATCATGATCTCCTCTTAATGAGGCTAACTGAGAAGGGCATCACTGGAACAGCGCTTGAATGGTGCAGGTCCTACTTATCCGGAAGATGGCAGCATGTCCGCTCAGGAGGCAGAACCTCAGAACCCTTCCGCCTAGATCAGGGAGTCCCTCAAGGTTCTTCACTCTCTGCCCTTCTATTTAACGTCTACATGCAACCAATCTGTAAGATCATACGGTCATTTAATGTCGACTGTATGCTGTATGCCGATGATGTTCTACTTTACACTCCCATCTCCACTGATCGCTTGGATCTCTCCCCCCTAATAAAGTGCTTCAACGCAGTTTCTGAGTGGTTGCTCTCTCAAAACCTTCGTATTCAACATAAGAAAACTGAAGTTCTCTTTATCACAAGGAACCCCAACTTCACCCCACCACAATCTATCAGAACTAAGGAAGCGGAACTGCAATCCAAACCCTCAATACGCTATCTAGGTGTCACTCTGGATCAACGCCTGGATATGAAGTCCCACATAGGAAACACAGTCAGAACAATATATTACAAGATCCGTTCCCTGAGACACCTACGCTCCATGCTAGAACCAAAAGATTTTAGGACTATATACCAGGCACTGATAATACCACACTTCGATTACGCCAATGTCATTCTCCAAGGTCTTCCTCAATCCACTTTAAACCCATTACAGCTGGCTATGAATGCCGCAGCAAGGATACTCCAGGGGGCTGCCAGGACTGACCATGTCACTCCTTTGCTGATTCAATTACATTGGCTACCCGTTCAGGCCAGAATTATCTTCAAAACGCTACTTCTCACGTTCAAAGCACTCAATAAGCTCTCTGCTCCTTCCTTATCTGACCTTATCCATACCACTTCACCAAACAGAGCAAGAAGATCATCAGCCATCAACTCCTTAAAACTCCCAAAGGCCCTTACAAGCTGCTCTTCTTCCACAGCCAATAGAGCCTTTACCCTCTGTGCCCCTAGGTGCTGGAATACACTACCTCCTGGCATACGGGCCATTGACAGCTTAACACAATTCAGGAAAGCCCTCAAATTCCACCTCTTTAACAAACATCTTATTGAGCCATTTACACCCATCGACTTCAGTGATTCCTCCCAGCTAGTCAGTTCCATGGTATCTCAATAACAGAAATAGGACGAATCGCTTTGTTTATTGAACATATTATTAGCACCTGTTCCTAATAACTTGTAGCCATGCTGTAGTATTATATCTGTAAATAGACTGTAAATAGTTTCCCCTGTTATCCAAGTTCCTTCCCTTGTTATCTGTAAACTCATGCATGTTATTGTACTGAGACTTTTTGTTCTATGTGAACCGCGCTGATGCCGAATAGTGCGGTATATAAGAGAATGTAAATAAAATAATAAATAAAATAAATAAATAAATAATTCTGCTCTTACAGTGGTAAGAGGGTGAAGAGAATAGAGCTGAAGAAGACTTACCAAGTAGTAAGTCTATAAAAAGGAAAAATACATGCTGGCACAGGAACTATCATGTGATAGTGGTCAGACCTCTTTCTCTGGCAGGAGAAGAGGAGAAACCTGTGACTTATAGGCATGAACATTCTGACAGCTCTTAGAAAAAATGGATGTCTTTTGGAAAGAGATCCATGTGTAGGGGTTAGAATGAGTAATGGATCGCCTCTGTTGAGAAGAAGCAACTGTAGATTCTAACCCCAAGGGTCACAAGCATGTGATGATGACTGATCAGAAACCCTGCAGAGGCCGGGTTTGCTGAGCCTGGTGAGAGGTTGGATTCTTCAGACCAGGACGATGGCTCCCCTGTAGGGGAAAATCTGTATGATGGGCAAGTGAGGAATAAAACCTTCTTCTCCTGTGGGAAGAAAGTTTGGTAGGACATTTCCTACTTACTGGGACAGAAGAAGGTGTAGAAGAACACTTAGGAACAGGTAAACCAGTGGACAACTGAGTAACCTGACGTAAAGACTCCTTGTTGAAAAGATTTTCTCCAGTGCAAGGAGTATGTCCCAGTCGTTGTTGTTCCCACTTGGCCAAATCTGAAGCTTGGAGCCAGGCTCTACGTCGTGCTCCTATAGCTATAGCAGAAGTCCTGCTAACAGACTCAAAAGAGTCTAGGGAAGCACGAGAAAGAAACCAAGAGATATTCTGGATATGCTTAAGCAGCAAGGAATAGTCTGAACTCCTGGAAACTGGAAGGAAAGGAGTCAAAAGATGCAATTGCTTTGTGACCTCTTCAAGAGAAAGACTCATATAAAAAATATATGAGAGAATTCTTGCAGAAAGCATAGATGTCTGGAAGGTTTGACGTCCAAAGGCATCTAGTGTCTTAGACTCATGACTTGGCGGATAAGAAGAGTGCTTTTTCTTACTCTTTATCCGCCTCATTGCTGATTCCACTACTATGGAATGATGAGGAAGCTGAGTCTTTTGGAACCCTGGAGAGGGGGACACCTGATATAAGAGATCAGTTGCTCTGGGAGGTGGAGGTACCCTTAAAGGTGTTTCCCACATTCCTAGAAGGAGATCCTGCAAGGAATGATGCAAAGGAAGCATTATGCTGTCCTTTGCTTTGGTGGAAACAGAGCCTGGTGCAGGATCATGTCTTGGAATAGGAATGGCAAGGGATCTTGCTATATCCAGGAGGAAACTCTGAAAAGAGGGATCCCCGACAGAAATCTCCCTTGGACAGGTTAGATCTAAAGAACTAGCCTGAGCACCCACAGAGTTATCCAGAGATATAGAAATAGAGGATCCTGCAGGGTGCAGTGTGGAATGCTTAAGGGATGGTTGCTTGGGCTGGTTGTCAGGAACAGCAACTGTCCTTACCACATTGTCCATGCTAGGTATCGACTCCAAGCTTGGTATAGAATGGAGCGATGCTGTTGAAAAAAGCATGGTAGGAGTTTGGCACGATGCTACTGTGGATACCGGTACTGAAGTCAATACCGGTACCGATGTCGGAGTCGGGCTCGACAAAGACATCGGAGTAGTCATCGGTGATACTTCAATCGGTACCGAGGGAACCGAAAACCTCCGACTGCTATCCTCGGTACCGAGCCACCGGTATCGATCTGTGTCGGTACCAAAATCTATTGGTACCCAGTCTTCCAGACTAGAAATGGATTCCAAACTCAGCATCGAGGGCAAGGAGCCTGAGAAGCGAAGCATGGAAGGCACCGATTTCGAGGGTAATGAAGACATCGGTGCCGACTTAGGTACCGTGTCCGATACCGGTGAATGAAGGTCTACCAAAGGCAACTCAAACGGCCTCAGAGGAACCGAGAGTTGCAGATACGAGCCCTCGGTACTGCCCCGAGACGGTACCAAGGCGAGTCGGTACCCAGTCCTCCAAACTGGAGATCGATTCCAGACTCGGCATCGAAGGAAGCGAGGCTGTCGATGCATATCTGGAGGGTACCGACGTTGGCGGCAGTATCGGTGTTGGAACTGATAAGGGAAAGACAATCTGGGACGTATCCATCGGTCCCGAAGGCACCGAGGAGGCCAGATGACGATCCCTGGTGAGGAGTGTTTCATCCAACACCATTGCCGATGCAGGGGTATTGGTACCACTCGAAGTGGATGCCACCACCATGCAAGGCTCAGGTATGTTTTCTGGGGGGTGAACCCCAGGAACAACCTGAAACCCCTTATATGCTTTGGAGACCGAAGACTCCCGCCGGGGTTTTGAAGCCAGAAGGTCATCGAGGGCAAAGCCGGAGCTGTCTACATGCTGTGCATGAGACCTACCACTCGAGGACTGGCTAGTCTTAACAGACTGTTTGTGGGTTACCTGAATCAAAGTGGAAGAAGAAGGGGACGGTGCCCCGAAGTTGGAGGGCACCCGTGTATCGAGGGATTCTCGATGTTGAAGATGTCTTCTCACCAAACTGTTGTCAGGACCCAAACAGGTTAGACACCGACTTCGAGGGTCTAAACATAAAGTTTTACTGCCACAAACTGAACCTTTCGTGGAGAAAAAGTCTGGCGGTTCCAAGAAGGAAAAATAGGGGAGGCCTGAAAGGCCTAAGACCCCGTGGGACACTATGAAGAAAAAATATCCCGTTGAAAATTTTACAAGAAAGAAAAGAAAAACACCGGCGGTACCGGTGGCGTCAAGAAGACAGCCGCGACCACAAGAAAACTAAAACTAAAAAATGGAAATTACACTTACCTGGTAATTGATGTTCCTTGAGGGAGTACAGTTCAGTCCTCCACCACTGGGTAGTGCACCTCCTCCTGCAACATGGAGACTGGACAAGTCAAACTTGTGACATCACCGGGTATATCCTGCTGGTCTTCTCCCATGATCCCCCAGTGACCTACTGTCAAAGCAGACTCAAAGGAGCAAACAAACAACCAGTTAAAGTACTAAATACAAAGCTATGCTCAAACTTCAACTTTAAAATCACAGGGCCCCAAAAAGAAAGGCCGAAAACACCCTCCTCCGTGCCCCTGTCCCCCTGCGCACCAAACAGCGGAAGACAGAGAGCTAGAAGGAAGGAGAACTAAGGAAGAGTATAGGCAGAAAAGGTTGCTCTCGCGATTACCTGCCAATCAGAGCCCGTTGCCGACTCTAGGATCCGAAAGCATACTCGGAACTGACGCCTCGCGTCGGAAACATCCATCCCCGGGTGGGAATGAGGACTGAACTGTACTCCCTCAAGGAACATCAATTACCAGGTAAGTGTAATTTCCATTTCCTTATCGGTCCTACAGTTCAGTTTTCCACCACTGGGATGTACCAGAGCAGTAATCATTGGGAGGGACCTATCCAGTCGGCTCGGCCCCTAAACGAACAGAGCAGGCACCGACCCCAGTCCGCTCCTCACGTCAACAGGCGGTAAGCCAACCAGGAAGACACGACCGAGAGCCCACTTGGATCCTCTTCACTGGTGAAAACAGCACAGAACTCTGCCCCAAGCAGCGCTAGTGCTTCAGAAAGACAAACTCGCCATCGCAAACACACTGAACGCCCTAGAAACAGACCTACTGAGAAGGCTACCGGAGCTCCGCCTGAAAAATCCGCTTGAGCTCCCCCTTGGCTCTTGACCCCACCAAGGTGTCAAGTGTTAGCAACCGCTGCTCTCCCGCAGAACCCGCCTCCACGGAGGGACAGGCAGCGAAGAGACCTCCCAGAAAGCGACGGAACCTCACCTAAGGTCCAAGGAACGCAGGTTACAAGCAAAGTGTTCTTGCGTAAGTCCCAAACCGACAACTAAACAGGCACAGCCGGATTCCACGAGGGAGAACGGAACCGAGGTCCATCCAGACAGAGGTGGGAAGCAAAATGAGGGAAATGGAAAAACCACCAGCGTCAAACACCCTATTTGTCACACCTCTTAAGGGCTTATTCTTTGCAACACAAAGTAGCTCTACAGCTATGTCCTAGGACCAGTTGGAGTCTTTTTAATTGAGAATGTGGAATGCAGCTAAGCAATGAGTTGCAATAAACCAAGCGTGATCCACCAAGGGCATATAAGAGGGTGTCAAGTGCCTCAGAGTCCAGCGTTGTTTCAGAAGATGTGGAGTCTTACATGGTGTGACAAAAAAGAAAGGAGACTCTGGTAGCCACGCCCACGATGCAATGCCAGTAGGCCAACCGCTTACATCACCTGGATATGCCCTCCGGAATTGGAGGAACCATGCAGAAGTAGCAATCGCCGACGTGATCCATGGGCCCTCTCCAGATCATTGGAACCGCAAAAGACTTTGATGGTCTTTTCCCATCCATCCACAGCCTGAGATCTGCTACACATGTATTGCAGCATATGTGTGGCGCCTAGCTTTTATCCTGATCTTTTATTCTGCAGCCAAAATATAAATTGTAGGCTTTCTGAACCGCCACAGTCATATGCCATTTTTGTGATGTAAAAGTCACATCACCACAACTAGAGCAGAAATTATCTGCATGATTAACACCAGGACAAGGAATCGCCAAATATGCTGTGAGTGACCTATCGGTATAAAATAAATGTGTCTTTTTTTTTTTTTTTTTTACTGTCAAGCGAGGCAAATTTAAGTAGTGACTGCATCAACTGGTTTTGGACAGTTATTTCGATTGGTTGCAAGTAAAGATTATGCAAGCTCACGCAAATGTTGCAGAATACACTGGTAATGGTCCCCACTGACTAATGAAGAGCACATATCTTAGCAACCAGACCCAGTTGGCCATTTTCACAATGACCTCTGAAAGGCATAGAATGGACCGGGCCACGGCCCCGTACCAATGCGTCGACGCTATCCAGTAGCCTCATATGTCCTCTGCTAAACATCGACCTGTCGCCGCAGACTGACAGGTCGCCATGAGGTCCAAGATGGGCTGACCGCATCTGAGCACATGCGGCGCGCACAACGCCTGATGCAATCTCACTCCTCCGGCAAACACTTGGACCCCGCTAAGGACATTCGCCACCACAGTGTCCCCACCGAAACGCAGGCCGCCAAGGCTTCAACCGCGCACGCTGTCCCTTCGCTTGGGCCACCCTGACCACCCGACTCCACCCTGCCGATCGAAATAGGCCACCATCCCGGAGATCTCAGACAGCACCTACAGCGCTCGATCCGCTACCGTGTCCGTGAACGCCTGCCACAGCTGACGTACCGCGTACCGTTCCAGTCAGACGATGGAACACTGGGCGTGCTGCGTACACTAAAACGCCTTGTACATAAAGGATCCCCAAAATGTAGCTGAGTCTAACCACGCTCCGGCCAAGCTCCCGGAAGAAAGGGACAGAACCTTATAAAAAAGAAGTGGGGACAATTAGGAAGGCTTTCCTGTTTATTCTTTTTTTGTTTTTTTTGTTTTTCCTTTTTACAACTCCATAAGGGCCACAAGGCACACAACCGAACAGGGCATTGTCCAGAGAACGCAAGGCCCCTCCTCCAGGCTGACTCCACAGCCTAAACCGGCAGTCACCTTGGCTGATGCCGAGCAGCGCGGAAGCCAACTTGTAAGCCCAGCATATGAAGTATGCCTACTAGTACAGCATTCCACAATGGAGGGACATGTAACCAGACGGCTTTGAATATGAACCTACAGATATCCCGCGCTTGCTCCAAGACAAGCACTGTGCAGCCTACTGGTCTTCTCGGAGCACCGCCACGACCCGAAGACCTAAACCGGCCAGCAAAAGAAGACGTATGCTGGGCCCGAAGGAACCTGGTTGAACGGATCCCAGCACTCCCTGTATCGTTAGGATCGGAGCCTCCCCCCAAGGACTCAGCCCTGGCTGGAACCGGCTGAGCATAACTCCAGGCCCTGCGGCGAGCCCCCACGAAGAAGTGGGACGCAGCGATGCCTTGAGGAAAGGGAAGGCCCAATGGGTGAAGCAAGTTGCTAGCCGACCAAGGGAGTAAACCCCACACGCGCACCTCAATGGAAGGTCGGAAGAACCGAGGATTCTGGTCCCACAGGTGCGCCTGCTAGCCTTTAACAACATACACCTCCGCAGGTACAAAAAACTTAAATTGTGAGCACCTTCAGGGGTAAGGGGAATAGACGACAGCCTCTGACTGTTGACCACCTTGTCTTGCACAACAGACAGAAGCATCCCAACAAACAAATGATTGGGAATATATGACCTCAGAACCCCAAGACAGAGGTAAAACAGTAGAACGTGCAGTGGACGTGAATTTCCAGATCTGCCAGCCCCCCTGCCCACATTGAGAAGAGGCAGAGAAGAACTGGACCGGCGGATCTGGAGGGGTGCCTCCTGGACAGCCGGGCCACCGAAGGGAAAGCTGATGACTGAGGCCCAAACTCCTCAGGATGGCCCCGTCTTGCATTGGCAACCCCATGCAACACCATGACAACCCCGCTCATGATATCCCAAGCGATCTCTGTCATTGCTGCAACAATCACCCGAGCATGAGATCACAGACGGAACACGGACATGCAGACGCACTCAAAGAGAGTGCACCTAAGAAGTATGAGCCTATCCAACATCCAGCACCACATGTCCAGGTGTCCCACTCCTGTCACCCAAAACACAGGACGCTTGAACCTAGGTGACTGTCATAGCAAAGACAGGGAGGCCTGACTGCCGCTATCAACCCTTCCAGGACCCTGGAACACTAAGCCCCGGACTGTGCCATCCAGCAACACTTCTCACGATCCCCAGCAGGGGCCTTTCCCCAGATGGCCCAGATGGGCAGTGTTCCCGCCAAATGGGCAAGCTGCGCTCTGATAACATAGTGCAGAAAACCAAATCAAAGTGTCTTAACCTAGCTAATGTTTGTCTAATAGTGATCATTCATAATATCAGCCAGGCTCAATCATAACATTAATATTAATGATCTCTAAAGATTGAAGAGTTACTAATGTAACACTAATTGGGTTTTTTTTGGGGGGGGAGGGTGGTTTGGTTTTTTTTTTAAAGAGCTTCAAAGGCGATCTTGGAAACTACAGACCAATGAATCTGAGTTCAGTGCCAGTTAAATGATAGAACTTGTTCTGAAAAGCAGCACCAAGCTGTCTTTTCAAAGGGTTAATAAACATGTGAGTAAGCCAAATGATATGTATCTGGATGTTTTAGAAGGTACTTGACAAAGCCCCTTATGAACTTCTCCTGAGGAAGGAGATGATGTGCTATTATAGAATGGGAAATGGATCAAAAACAGGAACACAATAGGACTAAATGGCCAGTTTTCTCACAGGAGACCCGTAAATAGTGGAATGTCTCGGGATCTGCACTGGAACTGGCATCTGGTAACATCTACTGCACTGAAATGATCTGGAAAAGAGATCAGCAAGCATGGCGATCAAATTTGCAGATGGCATAACGACATTTAGAGGCTGTCTGCACAATTTCCAAGCGTATAAACATGGAAATAGCATCCTTATGTAAATGACAATTTCAGAAAGGGCTCAATTTGTAGGTGGTTGTGCCGCCGATGACCCTGAATGGCCAAATCCTAGCACGGAAACCTGCTGCTGACAGACGTCGCTAACTGCCAGAATGCAGACAAAGGTAAAGGCACCCCCCAAGAAGTAAAACCCAAACCAATCACATTGCATTCAAAGAACTATAAACTATCATGAAATTAAAAGGAAATTAAAATTAGAATTAAAATTAAAAGTAACAGCAAAAGGAAGTCCTTATCTGGGTGTAGCCGCGTGGAACAGCGTCGTCTGCTCAAACGCGGGGCTGCTCCGCTCTCCGCCACGAGGCCTCAGCCCTGCCGAGAAAATGGCGCCAATCCGAAGCAGGCCCGTTTGGCGCCAAACACCACAGAGGCGGCAAGAGCTCAGAGCCCCTCCATGCGGACTCGAGAGACTCCCTTGTGGCGTCGGGATGCAGCAGTTACCCCGCTGTAGCTGCGGGGTGAAGAGCTGTCCAGACACGCTGCTGCCTCGCGCCACCAGAAGTAGCAGACGCTGCGAGCCCCGGCCCACCGGCTAAAGAACCTCGAACGGCCTGAGGCTCCCGCCGCGATGGGAATCTGCCGCATGGACACTGCCAAAATGCAGGTGTTCCACAGAGCTCTCCCCCGTTCAGTTCTGGGGGAGAGATCATCACCGGGCACAGAGACCGAAGAATCCCAAGCAGAGAGGCTAGCTGGCAGCGTGAACTTTGAAAAAGGACAGAACCCCCCTTTACACTAAGGCAGACTAGGTGAAAATAAATAAAGTAAAAGTAAATGAAATTAAATGAAAATGAAAATGAATTCAATTTACAGGATTACACCTAAAGAAGGGCAAAAGAAATGCAAGGTAAATCAAATCCTGACTAACTGCTCCTAAACTGCTTCTCAAGTGAGCCCAGCACCTAGGCTCACTACGTCCTCATGCTGCATGGAGACTGGACACACTGGGGGATCATGGGAGAAGACCAGCAGGATATACCCGGTGATGTCACAAGTTTGACTTGTCCAGTCTCCATGTTGCAGGAGGAGGTGCACTACCCAGTGGTGGAGGACTGAACTGTAGGACCGATAAGGAAATAAGAATTTTCTGCAGTGACAGGAGGACGTCCTGCCGGCTCCGCGGAAAATCGAAAACCGAGGAGAGGCAGTTGGGAAAGGCGGGAAGGCAGCACGCAGGCGTGGTGGGATGCTTCCAAAAGCTCTTTGATTGGACGCTGGGAAGCGTTCCCGCGCAGACTCCGTCGGTACCGACGTACCCATATGTGAAGACTCATTCCTGCTTGTTCCTGGAGATGATGCCTGATACACCCACTCAGGTAGTCTATTCAAAGCATATGACATAAGATGATACAAACGGAGTCTGGAGTTGACAGTAGAAGGGCATAAATAAAAGTGATTTGCTTGATAAGTAGATTTCCCGAAGAGGAGTGTAGGGAGTGATAAAGAAAGGCGAGGCAAAGAGGAGCTGCAGAGTGAATGCACTTGTAGGTCAGTAGGAGAAGTTTGAACCGTATGCAAAAACAGATAAGGAGCCAATGAAGTGACCTGAGAAGAGGGGGTATGCGAGCATAGCAGCATTTTAAAGCAAGTGCATCAATGGCAAGTGCAAATTTGTAGACAATTTTTCCTACCCAATTTTCAAAGGGAAATTCTTCCTTTTAAAAATGGGTGTAAAGTCAGTTTTAAGAACAACAGTTGTGTACTATATTATGGTTACACATTCACATTTTTAAATTGAATGCTTATTTATTGCAAAATAATACTGTAACAATACAGTTCAATAATTTTTATTGCAAATGCTTTACAGTCAAATAACTTTCAAATACTACTATTCCTGCTTCCCTTCAGTTCGAATTCCAATCAATATACTTTGGCCATACAGCTCTTCTTCAGTTCCTTATATGCTTATTTATATCTGACATGTATGGAATGATACTAACCATGGTGGAAGAGGAGTCCACAAAGCAGCAGCACCCTCAATTTATATTATGACTTTACGAATGAGCATTTCTTCAGGAATGAAGGAAAAATCAGGGAATAAAAGGTTTTTGGGTTTTTTTTATTAGTTCAACCAACTTTCTTGATTTTAGACATCAAGGTGAGAGCAGCAAAAAATGAGGGGTGGTAATTTTAACTGATAAATGAATTGTATGAAACATTTTTTTTATGCTCTTTTCAAATTGTGAGCATATAAGCCTTTTATTTTTCTTGTTCATACTAAAACAAGCTTTTCAAATAGGTTTGACAATATACTGAACTCTTTTGCAAACCACTTTCATTCAATAAACTACCCAACTCGTTTGAATTCCTATGACTCACTTGATGTTGCATACAACTTTTCATAAATGCTGTCAATTTACTTTTATATGAAACTGTCACACTCCTGGCTATGCCAGTCCTATAGCCTCATAACTCTAAAATAAATCAGTTAAAGCAACTCTGGCAATGAATTGTAATGTTAATTTTCAGTAGCCCTGATATTAAAGTTTTAACTTCCCTTAAGAGTAATTGTTATTTCATGAAGACAAGTATTGAACAGTGAAAAAAAACCCTATAATCAAACTCATTTCATGTCTACTTTGAACAATAAACTGTGGAAAGGATTGGCTATATACTTTTTTATATTTATAATCTTTATTGGCATTTATAATAACACTCAGGTATTTACATGAATGAAAATAAGAAAATATGGGAACTCCAATTTATACCAATTATAATAAAGTATAATGACATATTCATATTGAAAGTAATACATCATATCCCAAACCTTAGTCCACATTTTTTAGGGGGGCTACAGGAAATAAACCATACACCATAATTTACACTCCCAAGGAAGCAGAAACACGGTTTAGAAGGAAAAAATACTAGTTATAACAGGGTAAGACTTATACATCAACCGTAATGGGACCAACCTCAACCCCAATCTCTTCCCTTGCACATATAAATTCTAAGAGCTGTTTAGGTTCAAAAAATAGAAAATTCTTCCCTTGAAAGGAAATATAACACCTAGATGGATACTTTAACACAAAAGTAGCACCCAAAGAGTTGGTCCTGGCGCGATAAGCCAAGAAACCTTTCCTCCTTAACTGGGTTACTCGAAAGAGATCAGGAAATATACGAACATTTGAACCTAAAAACTTCTCATTAAAATTCTTAAAGAAAGACCGAAGAATTAAAGCTTTTTTCGGCCTCTAATGCCAGGGTCACAAGCATAGTAGTTGGCTATATACTTTAACCCATTATATTACCCTGCTTCCCTCATATCATAAGAACATACAAACCTGCCAAACTGAATCAGATCGATGATCCATCAAGCTCTGTATCCTGTATCTGTATCATGGCAAATCCAGGTGGCAGACACCCAAAAAGTAGCAAGATCCCATACTGTCTACCTCCAGGGATAAATTGTGGCTTTCCCAAGTCCACCTTAATAACTGTTCATGGACATCTCCTCCAAGAACCTATCCAAACCGTTTTAAACCCAGCTGAACTAATTGTATTTAGCACCTCCTCCAGCAATGAATTGTTGAGCTTAATTATAAAATGAATGAAAAAATCTCTTTTCCTATTTATTTTAAATGTATTATTTTGTAACTTCACAGCATGTCCTCTAGTCTTCATACTTTCTTTAAGAGTAATCTATTCATGTTTACATTTTCCACCTCCCTCAGGATTTTAGAGACTTTCTATCGTATCTCCTCCCCTCACCTGTCTCTTCTCCAAGCTTAAGAGCCCTAAACATCTTTAGACGATCCTCACTGTTCCATCCCTATTATCATTTTGATCACTTTTCTCAGTACCTTTTCTAATTCCATTGTATCTTTTGGCAATACAGAAATCAGAAATGCACATAATACTGAAGGTGTGGTCGTACCATGGAGCAATAGAGACACACTATGATATCTTTTGCTTTCTTCTTTATTCCTTTCCTAATAATACCTAGCATTCTGTTTGCTTTTTTGGTTACCACCACACATTGAACAGAAGGTTTCAACATACTGTCCTGCACGATGCCTACATCCTTTTCATGTTTTGTGACTCCTAATCTAGAACTAGCATCATGTAACTATAATTTGGATTATTATTCTCTATGTGCTTTGATTTGCACTTATTCACATTAAATTTTATCTGCCATTTAAATGCCCAGTCTTACACTCTAACAAGATTCTCCTGTAATTTCTCACAATCCATACACAACTAACAATTCTAAATAATGTAGTGCCATCTGCAAATTTAAACACCTCATTTGCTGTTCCCAATTCCAGATCATTTATTAATTTGTTAAAAAGCACAAGTCACAGTACAGATCCCTGTGGTACTCTACTAATCACATGCTTCCTTTCAGAAAATAGACAAGTACATATCATCCTGCTAGTCCAATCCAAACAAGTGGGTTGTGTTCCCCTACTAGCAGATTGGTGGAAACAAAGAACCAATGAAAAGCCCAGGTTTCAATGACATCACTCTCATGTCTCTATTCACCTCAGTCACCAGAGGTTCTTTGGCATTTCTTTGTCTCCAGCAGATGATGGATGGATTTTCTCCTCTCTGTAAAAAATCTGAGGACTGAGAGGAAAAAAGATTTATTAAATGCTCGTGAACGACTACCTTGAGCCCTGAAAAGGTGACTCTCACACTTCAGTACGACATGGGAGGCTCCACTGGACTGCGGTCTTTTCAGTAGCCATAGGAGGAGGAAAAATTGGCTCAGCTTGACGCCCTTATGATACAGTAAGGGCAGATTGAGCAGTCACAAATTGGAAGGATTTGGAAGCATCTGTAAGAGTACAGAAGCCTTACACAACCTCAGTGCTCTCTCCCTCCTCCATTCCCCCCTGCTCTCTCCTGAAGATTGCAGAAGGTTCTCAGAGGGATCTGCCTGCCAGCCACCTTTCACACAGAGTTGTAAAACTAAAACCAGCCAGTGAAGCAGTTTCAGGAGAGTAGAGTGAGCCCGGCATGGATTCTATGCCTGGGGCTCTCAGTGGGTGAGTACCAAGGCTTGACCTTGTCATTGTCCTTGTTGGGGGCTCCCGGTTGCATCTCTGAGAGACGCAATTTGGGGTGGACTGCTAACAACCATTGGCACTGTGTGGGGGTTTCCCGCCATTTTCTGCAAGCATTAGTAATGTGTTGTTTTTTTTTGCTTATTGTACGCCTAGGGGGTCACATGATCTTAACACGCATTCCGCCCAAGCGGCTCCAATGCGTGTTCCCTTCCCTAGCGCATTTAACGTGCATAACATAAAAGCGCAGTTAATGCATGTTTAAGGCCGACACAACCTTAGCTAGCACACTTGTGATACTTACCCTAACTCTATGTCTTCTTCCAGGAAACTTTGTTTGACCTGTGGCAAGCAAGGAGCCTCATCTTTGGATTCTGGACGCTGCCCTTCCTGCATGGCAGCTTCTGAGTTGCTCCTGGAGTGCATGCTTTCCCCTTCTCAGCTAGGTGATGCAGATAGTCCGTCCTTATCTGCCTCAGGGTAGGAGGTGCAGGATGATGCTAAGGGTAAGGATGTTCAGCCAGTCAGAGGCTCTGGTGACTGTGCTGTGAGCCACTCTTCATCGTTTAGGGGGGTCTGTGATGGGCCTTATCTGAGAAGAGAGCTTCCGGTCTCCAGACTGTCCTCCCTGTAATTCTTTTGCTCTATTTATTTTAAAAAATTTCTAATCCGTAAGCTAACATGGCAGAGTACAATACTACAACAAATGAAAATCATTCATTCCATTTAACAATGCCATTTACAATTTCATACATCTGTCAGCAATGGGAAAGCCTGTTTGAAGAGATAAGTCTTCAATTTACACTGAAAAACCAACAATTCATATCTATCTAATGCACATTCATTGTGGATATCCTGAAAACCTGACTGGCCTGGGGGTCCCAGAGGACTGAGAACGGCAGCCACAACTGCCAGTGCCACCCCTGCTGAAAACGGTGGAGGGCAAAGAGTCAGACTCATTCTTGACCAATTTTGAATGAACCGCTTGACTGACTGGGTGGCCAGAAGGGATGTGGACTATTTACCTAAGGTACCTGTTGACAGGAAGCTGCCCAGCCGCCTACAAACCCGGATGGAAGGGCCCCCTGTGCGGCAGTGAAAAACGCTATACTGAAGCGAGTGGGCTGTATACCAGAAGCCTATTGCCAACAATTCCGGAAGGGAACTCTGTGGCCTACAGAGAAGCCCCACAGTTTCTTCTACAGGCTGAAGGAGGTGGCATGGAAGTGGCTACAGCCAGAAGATAAGAAAGGAGCGGAAGTAGCCAAGATCGTCCTACTCAAACAATTTTTAGAAGGCTTATCTTCCCCTATGAGACAGTGGGTGCGCCAGTTTGCCAAACCTATCCTGGACAATGCCATAGAGATAGCGGAAGGCTTTTATGAAGCACAGTCGGTAGCTGAGACAGGATGAGGGGGACATGGCTGGCCGGGTCCCACTCAAGAGTTCCAGAACCCTTGAGGACCACTGCACCAAGGACTCCATGCTCCCAATCCACCCAAGCAGCTAGGGCCGGCTATCTGACCTGCTTCAGGTGTGGAGGAAAAGGTCACTAGTGCCCCATAGAAATGAGGGAACCCATGGCCACACATGTTATGACCTCACATGAATGCGGTATTGTGGAAACATCCCTATTGAGCAATGGGTTGTTTGTAATACCGATGGAACTTGAGGGCGCTCATGTGCAAACCCTTGTGGACTTGGGAAGCATAAGGACCCTTGTCAGCTGGGATACCAGGGCTAGACATCAAATTAATTATGACTCTAAGTTGCATCCATGGTGATCAGCGGGCCTATCAGACGACGCAAGTAGAGCTAAAAACGGCCGCCAGACGGAAGACCCTGGAACAGTGGTCATGCCCTACCTAGCCTATCCAGTGGTTTTAGACCGGGACTTCCCTAAATTCATGGACATCTGGGACCAGAGGAAAGGCAACCTTGACAAGGAGACCGAGGAGGACTTCTCAGAACTCTTCCCCTTAGAAGACCTGGATTTGTTTGTCGAGAACCCCAAGGGCCCCAAGTCCAGGAGGCAATGTCAGTGGGAAAGGGCCCACCATAATGCAAATTATAGGGGCGGCTATGAATGAGAGCTCTGTGGAGGAGAGGAGTACCCCAGAGGACACTGTAGACAAGTCTTGGGGGAACCTAGCACCCTGAGGGGAGGCCCTGTTGGACGAGAACCGCCCACTGGGGTGGGCTGGTATAGGAGACCCGGGCCACTTTAAAAGAGCCCAAAGGGAAGACAACACCCTTAAGAATGCCTGGGACTAAGTTCACGAGTTAGAAGGGACCCCAGTAGACAGCCTGGACCCTTCTCCGAGGGCTTCTCCCTACTTTTTAGTATGACAGAACCTCCTTTATAAGATTACCCAGGGAACAACAGAGGAAGAAGAGCTGGAACAGTTAGTGGTTCCCCAAGCCTCTTGCCGGCAGATAATGGAGTTTGCTCATATTCATCCCTTGGGGGGGGGGGCACCTGGAGATGGACAAAACCCAAGAGCCTGGCTCGGTTTTACTAGCCAGGGCTTTACAAACAGGTGCAGCTCTTTTGCCAGTCCTGCCCTACCTGCCAACTTCAAAGTCTGGTAAGGGTTAGACCTGCCCCCCTTGTGCCATGCCCATTGTCGAGACCCCATTTGAAAGGGTTGCGATGGATTTGGTGGGACCGTTGAAGCATACTCCCCTGGGAAATAGATTCAACCTGGTGGTGATGGACTATGCCATGCCAGAAGTGACAGCCATGTGGAATACAAGGACCACTACATTAGCCAATGCTCTTTGGGAGTTGTTTCCTGACTGGGGATCCCAGCTGAAATTCTCACAGACCAAGGACCACAGTTTGTCTCTCATGTAATGAAACAACTGTGCAACCTATTGAAGGTCAAGACCTTGCAAACATCAGTATATCAGCCCCAAACCGATGACCTGGTGAAACGCTTCAATAAACATTAAAATAGGTGTTGAAGAAGTTTGTGAATGAAAAGGGGAAATAGTGGGATTCTGTTACTTCCCTACCTTCTGTTTGCTATCAGGAAAGTACCCCAGGCTCGACAGGGTTTTCCACCTTTGAGTTGCTGTACAATCGACAACCCCGAGGGATCATGCAGATACTGTGAGAGACCAGGGAAGAGGAACCCAACCTCGGCCGGAATCTAGTGGATTACATCCTGCAAATGCAGGAACACATAAAGAAAGTGGGAGCATCAACCAGGCAGCACCTGGAGAAAGCCCAGAAGAGCCAAGTCCGGACCTATAATCGGAGGGCAGTGCAGCGGCACTTCCAGCCCGGGGACCGGGTGTTGCTGTTACTCCTGGTCTCGAAGAGTAAACTGCTTTGTAAATGGCAGGCACATATGAACAGATGGGGCCCATCAATTAAAAGATTACGCAACTGGATAAAAGAAAAAAGCTGGCGATCTACCTTGTCAATCTTCTGAAGAAGTGGACTCCGGCCCTAGCAATGATGGCCCATGAAAAAGAGTTTGGGTCAGTCATACAGCGGGTCCTCAGAACTGGTCCAAGTTCCATTCAGAGAACGCTGAAATCACCCAGAAGGGGGACTTAGAACAGCTGGTCCAGAGGAATAAGTATGTGTTCTCCTAGGTTCCAGGACGTCCCCACCTCACCTACCATAATATCATCACGGATTCTGGCATGACAGTACACCAACAGCCCTACCGACTCCCAGAACACAGAGGTAAGCCATGGCAAAAAGAGGTAGAAGAAATGCTGGAGTTGGGTGTGATAGAAGAATCCCAAAGAGACTGGTCATTCCCCATTGTGCTGGTGCCTAAGCCGGACAGAAGCATCCAGTTTTGCATTGACTTCTGAAAAATAAATGCAGTTTTGAAATTCAATGCTTATCCATGCCCTGGGTGGATGACCTTATTGAGCGCCTCGGGGGAGCCCAATTTATTTCAATATTGGATCTGACAAAGGGCTATTGGCAGATTCCCCTAACCCTGGCCACCAAGACCATCACATTCTCAGTGCCCCAAGATCTATTTCACTTCATGGCACACCGGCTACATTCCAGCACCTGGTCAATCACCTACTAAGACCCCATGGAGGATAGTAGGCCCCATGGGGGATATGTGGCCACCTACCTCGATGACATCGTAATCTACAGTCACAATTGGAGAACACACTTGTCCCAACTAGAGGCCATGCTGATAAAGTCTGAGGAAGGCCGGACTGAAGGCCAATCCAGGCAAATGATTCCTGGGAGGCAAAGAGGCCCAATATCTTGAATATACGGTGAGGAATGGTTAAGTACAACCGCAAGTCAAGAAGGTAGAGGCCATTTTACAAATAGCAGTGCCTGCGAATAAGAAGCAAGTATGGGCCGGGTATGGTTGGATATTATCGTTGTTTCACTCTGTAGATGGCAGAAACCGCCGAACCCTTGACCTGGCTCCTCCAAAAGAAGGCTCCAAACAAGGCATTCTGGAGGAGGCCTTTAGGAAGTTAAAGACAGCTTTGTGCTCTAGACCAGTCCTGGTCAGCACAGACTTCACAAGGACCTTCATCGTCCAGACAGACGCTTCAACAGTGGGTCTTCGGACTGTCCTGGCCCAGGACATGGATGGTGAAGAACACCTGGTGGCATTTATTAGCCGTATGTTGCTGCCCCAGGAACAAAAGTATACTACAGTTGAGGTGGTGGCCCTGGCAATCAAATGGGCCCTAGAGACATTCCAATAATATCTACTGAGTCGCCCCTTCACATTGGTTATGGACCATCAACTGCTCAAGTGGCTGTCACAACAAAAGGACACCAATGGTCATATCCTACGATGGTTCCTCGACTTCCAACCCTTTCTTTATGAGGTCCGACATTGGGCTGGCAAGGCACATCTGAATGCGGACTTTCTGTCCTGCTTGGGCACCTTGGTGTCACTGGATGCTCACCCTCGTAGGGTTGTGCTGAGGGAGAGGGTATGTGATGGGATGTATGAGAAGCTCCCCATCCCCTGTACTGATATACCTCCAGCCAGACTAAGGACATGCTCCTTTAAGCACCAGAAGCTGGACCCCTTTAAGGAACCTGGCTTGAATATTCCTGGGAAGGGTGAGACTGGGGACAGCCCTTTTAACTGGGAGGGAAGAGACAAAGGGAGGGAGGGAAGAGCACGAGGATTCCAGAGTATAGAGTGACCACCTATATCTAAGGAGATCCTATGCAGGAAGGTAGGAGCCAAGGTGTTTTCCACGTTGGTCAGCAGGCTTGTGGTGCTTCTGCTGTGAAGCCCAGAGTGAAAGAACTTTGGGGGAGGGGAAAACTGTCTCTCTGCTACTGCTGTGAAGCCCAGAGTGAAAGAACTTTGGGGAGGGGAAAACTGCTTCTCGGCTACTGCTGTGAAGCCCAGCATGAAGGAACTTTGAGAGAAGGGCAGAACTGTGTCTCTGCTACCACTGCTGTGAACTCCCTGTAAATAAAGCCTTTTCCTTTAACTCACCGCCTGGCTCTGTGAGGGTTTGTGTCCTGATCCACTCGCAGCATCCTACAGTACCATACAACGGAGTTATTGTTTATGACTACGTGCAAGAGAACCAGAGACTGTACTACTGGTCCTAAGATTTGCAACATTGTATGAACCTGCATATCAGCACCTTTCTCTTACAATGGACCTTTATTTGGAGAAGGACCACCTGACAACTGTTACCTGATTCACTGAAGATGACATACATGATCTGAGACCAGCCACTGTGCTGTTACAAGGAAGTCAGGACAAAGAATTATACGCTGGGCACTTGGAGAGACACTTTGGGCACCACTTTAACTTTTAGACTTTGAGAGACACTTTTAGAGACTCTTGCACTATTTTTGGTCTCTCTTCTACATTCTACCATTCTGCAGTCTCTAGCCCTACTGCCTGCCTGTCTCCAGCTGGAAAGACAGACTGTGTGCAAGGACAAGGACTAACCTCGGGAAGGAGTGAATATCTCCCACAGACATGAAGCTCTGTGTTATCATGCAGCTTGCCAGGACTGCCTGCAGCCTGCATTGGACCACTGCCATCCTTTGGACTCTGTGCCATTCAGGTACTGGTACTGGTCTGAATTCTCCCAGGGGTGGGCCTAGCCAGACAGTTAATTTTCTGCACATTTGAGTGCAATGCAAATCAATGACATTGGTTGCTAAAACAGTGATTTATTATTTGAGTAACTGCAATCATAGGGTTACATAACTTGCTACCCCAGAAAACTAATTCTTTCTATATCTGCATTATTTTTCTATCAGCAATAAAGTCTAATTTATATACAAACAAAGGGTTGGTTCCCTTTATTTTACATGGTTCATTTGCTAGATAGACCTACAGAATCTTGTGAAAAGTGGGAAGCAGCAATTACCCCTGGACCTATCACATATTTATATTGTGGCAAGGTCATCTATCCTGAGTATGGGGGAGGCGAGAAACGTAAGGAATTCACCCTAGTAAAGGGTCCCCTTTTAGGAGTGCAGGGTGAGAAAGCCACAGCCACACATAAGAATCAGAAAACCCCCAGCTGGAACAGGTTTCATGCAGTGTCTAATAGAGTAAGAGGGAGAGATTATGGGCACGAGGTCCAAAACCCTTACTTCAACAAGTTCCCTGATTACTCAAATACCAGAAGGCAGGGGGATTGCCAACACCTGGGAAGGAAGGAGGTGGGGCTAGAACCCTGGAGGTATAAGCCTATGCTAGAGTATACAGACAGGAAGAAAGGAGGAGAGGGAGGAGAAGCCAGGGACTGGAAAAGAGGAGAAGGAGCAGAGAAAGAAAGGAGGAGAGGGAGGAGAAGGCAGAGAAGGTGCTAACCCATACAGAAGAGCCTAGCTACCAAGGGCTGAGAGGGCTGAATTCCCTGCAACAGGTTGGCAGCAAAGGTTTGAGCCAGGAAGTGGAGAAGCTATCAGAGCATCGGAGAAGTTGTCAGCTGAGCAGTCTGACCGGGTGGGTGAGTCAGAGCCCATGAAGCTGGGAGAGCCAGTGTCAGAGTTGGGGGAAGAAGACATCCTTATGGATTGCTCTCTGTACCAAGCTTTAGACATGGAGTCCTGAGGAAGAGCCAGCCTTGAAAGAATTATCCTCCTTGAAAAGGTAACCATAAGAAACAGGCAGTGTGCTGGTAAATTCCCATATGTTTTAAAAGGGAAGTTTACTGAAATGTAAGGATAAGCAGGAAGCTGTGATTCATGCTTGTTATCCACCTGTGGTTTGAACTGTGAAACGGCAAGAAGCCAATTTATCTGCTAGAAGAGTTTTTCTTTGCTCCTCTCTTATGTGACAAGCCGGTTGAGAGTTTTTGATGGCAGTCTGAATGTTTTGAGTTCTGTTGTACCTGAAATGCAGCCTAGAAGGAATTGAGGCTGATAGAAGCCAAACTGCCACAGGACATTAAGCTTGTTTGGACTTTATGCTGTAATTAGCAAGGACTAAAAGCAAGGTGGCAGCCTTGCTATCAAAGGCTGTGCTTTTGAAAGTAAGACGACTTTAAACAAGCCATTTTTGGGTTCTTTTGTTTACTTTGCCAACCATCTGCTGTACCTTGAGCAAATCCTACAGTAATAATCCTGTAACTGGTACTTTGAATCTTTTTGAGCGAAATAAATTTTCTGTTATATGCCTTACCTCGGTGGCCTTAACTACAACCTTCTACCTGAAGCACAAACACATCTTAGCAGTACTACATTTCCCAGAAGACACCACAAGGAACTAGGCTGCTAAGGCTGATAGGGGAAGGTTCCTCCAATCACCACGCCCCTCTAAAACTAGAGGCGAGTGGCTCGGGCGTTTTTGACAATATATATTTATTTGCTACTGTCACCGCCTCCCTTGCCCAGGCGGTTGCCTAAGGTTTGGGGAACGGGCAGTCAATATATTTATTTGTTCTAAGTGCCTATTTCTTGTAGTTGTGTAATAATCCAGCCGAGATGGTAATTATAGGCACACAGGATTTTTATTATTTTCAGCCAAAGGAACTTTAAAGGTTCCAAATATCAGGGTAAGGTAAGGATATTTTCCAACACCATCAAACAAAGGCAAACTTGCTTCTCTTCAGAGCTTTGGCACTTAAATGAAAAACACAGTATTTCCTCATACTATAACCAAACACAGCATTGAAACTCCGGTGCAAAAATAATTAGAAAAAAACCCCATCTTCTTTCATAGCTTTAAAACAAACAGAAGTTGTTACATTTCCAAGCAGGCAAACTTCTGTTACACAGTGGTTTTTCTTTCCTTTCACCAAGTAATTCCTTCAGCTTGTTGCATCTCAGGCTTTCCACTTTCTAGCATACAAATGCTCACACACTCAGCTACGGCTTAAAACATCAGGAACCTTATTTGCATATTTCCCAGCCGTGCTCTCTTGAAGGAGCAGCTACCAGGTTTAAAGCTTCTGCAAATGTTCTAGCCTTTCTCAATGCCTAGAGGCTACCCAACATTCCATTTCCTCATCAGAATTCTCCTCTATTAAACCGGGCATCTCTATTTCCATACTCTCCAGGTCAGAGTCTGCTTGAGAGGCACAGGATTCAGACTCAAAACTATCTGGCTTTAATCCCTTCAGGATTTCTAAGACTTTAGTCAAGGCAGTGTCCTTCCTTCTCTGAGGAATAGTATAGCAGTTAGAAAGTCTCTTAGCTTTTGAGGAGTTAATAGAAGGCTTTAGGCTGCTCACCTTATCTTTTGGAATCAAGCACTTAACATGCTTTACTGTTGAAGGCTCATGCTCCATGAATACTTCGGGGGAAGGGCTTCTGCTGCCAACATGGCTGACCAACTCCCCTGGGTAAGCTTTCCTTCTAGAAGTACATCTCCTGTCTCCCTTACAGGGCCTTGGGTTAGCTCCAAATCCTCTGGCTGGCTCTGCCCTTCTCCCAGAGGTTTCCAATGAAGCTCCCTTGACTCCCCGGGTACCTTCTTTGCGTGGTTCTCCAGAGCTTCTAGGATCTCCTCCCCTCCTGGGACGTTCTGACCTGTTCCAAGCTGCACTGGAACCAGGACTAGGAATCCTCGTCAAGCGTTTCCCTTCACGGTTCTCAGACCTCTCTCTGAGTTCAGGCTTCCCTCTGAAGTCAGACTCCTCTCTGTCCTCCTCTGCTGCTTCCTCTCCCTTGAGTTCACTCTCTGGCAGTTTATATGAGTGCTTTCCCCTTCGGCTTCCTGGCCCCACCCCCAGCTGTCCCTCGTGAGCAGGGTTGGTAACCATGGAGCTGGGGTGTGTCTCCTTGCTACCTGCTTTCTGTGGAGAGTTTTTTTTCTAGTTCAGAAGTTTTAACCCTTAAACTTCTGGTTCTTTTCCTACTATCTGGGGAAAATGCCTGTTTTTTCCCTCTTTCTCTATTCTCTCTGCTTTCTGCACCATCACACTACTGACAATAATCCTCACAATGTGCAGGTCATGGCAGTTACCAGATGGACCTCCATTCCTGTGGAAGATGGATCAGCCTTAATGGATTTTCGGGACCACAAGGTAGACTCCTTGTTGAGGAGCCAGTTTGCTGTGGTGGCAGCTACTCTACAGCTGGCGGTATGCACCAGCCTGATGTCTCGAGCCTTGCTCCAGTGGGATTCAATCTCTTCCACCATATGATACTACCTCTTTTTTTGGAGTCAGCAGAGGCCTTTCTTTCTGATGCCATGAATGACCTGGTACATTTGGCATCCAGAGATGGTGCCCTGATGATGGTGTCATGATGTTGGATTGGCTCCGGCACTGGGCAGTGGACACATCCTCCAAAGCCCAGTTGGCTTAACTGGACTTTAAGGGGAAGCTTCTGTTTGGAATGGATTTGGAGAAGCTGGTGAAGGAGCTAGGCGAGACAAAAACTTATTGCCTCCCAGAAGACAGGTCCAATGGGCTTGTGAAGTGGACTGGTGCCCCTTCATCAGCCTCCACCCATCCTCCAAGGGCATGCTGGCCAGATTCCCGGATTCTCAGGACTATCGTCATTACCAGCCTGAAAAAACTATGTTCCCCTCTGCTTTCAACCTCGGGCTCGTTTCCAGTCTTTTCGTGGAGTGTATGGGCCCAGGGATTTGGTTCCTTTCAGAGATGGACCTTCCTAGGCTTCACATTCAAGGTTTGGGGGTCTATTCCCTGTTTATCCTGGTGGGCGGCAGGCTTTGCTTCTTCTTTCAGGAATGGGCCCAGTGAGTGCTAGACACCATTCAGTTTGGCTATGTCCTGGAATGCAAAGAGCTGATTCTCGAGGCTATCATCATTTCATTGTGTGGGTCTGCAATCAATGGTGCTGCTTTATGGACCACCTTGCTTGCTCGTGCTGATACCTGCTTGCCTGTCTTATCGTCGCTGTGCTGACGCTGTCTTTTGCTCCACCCAGGTATCCTCCCATTGGCTGCTGTTCAGCGTCCCGGAAGTGGCTCCCTTTTACTTAAACGCACTAAGTGCGGTGTCCTGATTGTGCTACTGTTTGCCTGCCTGCTGCTATTACCCCTGCTATTGCTGCTGCTGCTTGCTCGTGCTGATACCTGCTTGCCTGTCTTATCGTCGCTGTGCTGCCGCTGTCTTTTGCTCCACCCAGGTATCCTCCCATTGGCTGCTGTTCGGCGTCCCGGAAGTGGCTCCCTTTTACTTAAACGCACTAAGTGCGGCGTCCTGATTGTGCTACTGTTTGCCTGCCTGCTGCTATTACCCCTGCTATTGCTGCTGCTGCTTGCTCGTGCTGATACCTGCTTGCCTGTCTTATCGTCGCTGTGCTGACGCTGTCTTTTGCTCCACCCAGGTATCCTCCCATTGGCTGCTGTTCGGCGTCCCGGAAGTGGCTCCCTTTTACTTAAACGCACTAAGTGCGGCATCCCGCACCACAGCGGCGCGCGCCGAAGGAGCACGCCCAAGGAGCAGGTCCTGCTCCTTGGACGAGCTCCTTGGGGCGAGCTCGGGGGCGAGCATTGTGGTTCTCCGATACCGGATCTTCGCCTCCCTCCACAAGTCTCTGCCTCGGTTCCTGCTGTTCCCTGCCTGAAGATTCCTTGGCATCAGAACTCTTCTGCTATTTGCAATCGGGTTCCTCTGTTTGTTTTGTTCTTGCTATTTTCTTTGCTCTGTCTGATGTCTGCTATTCCTGTTCTCTGGGGCTGGAAGCCTTCTCCCTCCTGCCCCCCCTCTACTATGGCTAGCATTGTTGTATGTCGCTCCTCTAATCTTATCCCTTGTCTGCCCTCCTCATGTCTGCCCTCGGCGCCCTCACCTGCCTTTCCTTCCCCCCCGCAGCTACTTCTTCTTCAGATGTCTTTGGTAAACTGCCGCTCCATCCGCTCTAAGACTGTGCTTATCCATGACCTTATCTCACAGCACTCTTTGGATGTCCTGTTTTTAACTGAGACCTGGCTTAGGGATGGGGAGGAGCCCCTTCTGAATCGCTGTCTCCCCCGGGCTATTCCTTTTCCGCGGTTTCCCGCCGGGGCCGGACTGGTGGGGGGGTTGCGGCGATCCACCGCTCCTCCCTCCCCCTGCGTGAGGTTCTCCCTTCTCCTTTTCCCTATCCAGTAGCTCTCCTCCTCCATCTAGAGACCTCTCCTCCCTTGCATATTCTTCTCCTTTATGTCCCTCCTGCCTTATCCTCCTCTCTCTGGGACTCTGTTCTTCTCACTCTCTCAGAAGTTTCTCTTAGGTACAATCACTTCCTGCTCCTCGGTGATTTTAATGTTCATGTTGACTCTCCTTCCACTCACCGTGACCTTTCCTTTCTTTCCTTGCTCTCTGATCTTTCCCTCTCTCAGCATGTCCAGCTCTCTACTCATGTAGCTGGCCATATTTTGGACCTGGTAATCACCCGCTTCTCTTCTCTTTTTGCTCCTTCCTCCTTTTCTGCTCAGCCCCTTCCCTGGTCTGATCACCATTGTTTACTTTTTGCTATCCCTTGTCCCTCTACTTCCTCCCCTCCCTCTTCTCTTCCACCTCCAGCTCGTTTGGTTCGTCGCTTTACCCCCACGTCGCTTCAACAGTTCCCGTCATCAGACGAACTGTTTCCCTCCGACTTTCATCTGCTTTCTGTGGATCTTCAAGCCCAGTGCTGGGATTCCACTCTTACTGCTGCTCTAGATGTGGTTGCTCCTCTGCGTCCCCCTTCTGTTGCCCATCGTCACCCTCACTCCCCTTGGTATCACCCTGGCCTCCGCCTTCACCGCTCCTACCTTCGTCGGGCTTTCCGCCATTGGCATAAGTCCCCTTCCCCGGTCACGCTTTCACAGTTTCGTTATTGTCATTCTTCCTATCGTACCCTTCTAAACTCCACTAAGCGGGATTACTTCTCAAACCTTATTTCTTCCTCAACAAATTCCACCCGCCAACTCTATCGTGTCCTCCATTCCCTCTCTGCTTCCTCCTCGTCTCCGAATGTGGTACCTTCTGTCTCTTCTTCTACTAATAACCCCACCTCTGATGCTCTGGCTTCTCATTTTGTCAGTAAGGTCCTTTCCATCCGACAGCTTTTCCCCTCTTGTCCCCCCTCCTCTTTCACCTCCCCCCCCCCTCTATCCCCAGTCCCCTCCTCATCAGTGTCCTCCCTCCTGTGTTCCTCCGCTTTCACATTGCTGGTCTGTTTTCCAACCTATCACACTCCCTCAGTTGTCCAGTATCCTTTCCTCGACCAGGAAAACGACTTGCCCATCTGACCCTATTCCCGCTCAGTGGCTCACTGAATCATCTCTTGCTCTGCTTCCTCGGATTCTTTCTATCTTTAACACCAGTCTTTCCTCCGGTATCTTTCCTTCCCACTGGAAACACGCTATTATACAACCTCTTTTGAAAAAACCTTCTTTGGATCCCTCCTCACCTTCTAATTGGCGTCCTATCTCTAATCTCCCTTTTCTTTCTAAGCTTCTTGAAAGGTTGGTTTTCTCTCAGCTGTCTTCACATCTAGAGGATTCTTTGGTTCTTCACCCCCATCAATCTGGTTTCCGCCCCGGGCATAGCACCGAATCTATTCTCATCTCCTTTCTTAATGACTTGCACGTTGCTCACAATCACGGTTCTATTTCTGTAGCTGTTTCCCTTGATCTTTCTGCTGCTTTCGATATCGTTGATCACCGCACTCTTCTCCTAAGGCTTCGTTCCATTGGTCTCTCTGGTCTGGTTCTTCATTGGTTTCACTCGTTTCTTTTTAACCGGTCTTTCTCAGTTTCATCGGGTTCTGATTCATCTGCTTCGTCACCCCTTCCCTGTGGTGTCCCTCAGGGTTCTGTACTAGCCCCCTTGTTGTTTAATATTTTCTTAGCCCCTCTTGCTTTACTTATCCAGCAGCACGGTATCTCTGCGTACTATTACGCAGATGATATCCTCCTCCTTTATCACACCTGTCCCCTCACGCCTGATATCGGCCCCCTTAATGTCTGTCTTTCCGCTGTTTCTTCCTGGTTTTCTGAGAACTTTTTGCATGTCAATCTATCTAAGACTTCTGCTATTTGGTTTACCGCTGGTGCTCCCATTCCCACCCTCACCCCATCTCTTTCTGCTGGGCCTATCCCTCTTGTCACATCTATGCGCTATCTTGGTGTCACCCTGGATTCGGCTTTAACTTTCAAGGATCATGTCTCTTCCGTTGTTCAGCGCTCTTTCCACACACTTCGGCAACTTCGTGCTATTCGGCCTTTTCTTTCCCTCCCTTCTATGACCACGCTCCTTCTTTACCTCGTAGTTTCTCGCCTAGACGATTGCAATGCTTCCTTGGCCGGTCTCCCTCTTTCTCAGCTTCACCGTCTTCAATTAGTTCATCACACCGCCACTCGTCTTCTCACTAATTCTTCCCACTCGGCTCATATCACTCCTCTTCTTATTCAATTACACTGGTTGCCTATCCCTTTTCGTATTCAATATAAGATTCTGATCTTTGTTCACAAGGCTTTGCACACCGGTGTCCCTCTTTATCTCTCGGATCTGGTTCATTTTCACTGTCCCTCTAGAGTTCTTCGGTCAATTCACGCTAATCGTCTTTTTCTCCCACCCCCTTCTAGGGCTCGCCTTGAATCTACCCGTTCTTCCGCTTTCTTTTTTCTTGGCCCCCGTCTTTGGAACTCCCTTCCTTCAGCCTTACATCTAGATTCCTCCTTCCGCTCCTTTAAAGCTTCACTTAAGACTCACCTTTTTTGCACGGCTTTTGACCTTCCTTTCCCCCTTTCCTCTGCTGTTGGCAGCTGACTGTTCCTCCCCAACCCGTTTGTACTTTTCTTTTAACTTTTCTTTTATTTCTCTCTTCCTTGCTATCCTTTCCTGTAAATGAATTGGCGTTCCTTTCTATTTCTGACAGTAGTCTCCTTTATTTTTTTATTGTGCACCGCTGTATGCCTCTAGGTTCAGGCGGTATAATAAGTTTTAATAAAGATAAAGATAAAGTTATACCTGGTGGTGCCTGTTCCTCAGGACTAATGGGGCAAGGGCAGATACTCCATCTATTTTGAAGTGCCAAAGAAGGACGGTTCCTTCCAGTCCATTCTGAACCTCAAGATGGTCAATGAGTACCTGCACGTCCTGTGCTTCCAGATAGAAACCATGCACTGTGATTCAAGCAGTGCATTGAGGGGAATTTTTGACATCTCTGGATCTGGCTGAGGCATAATGTTCATATCCCAATCTGGATGGATCAGCAGAAGCGTCTGTGTTTTGTCATGCTTGGCTCTCTTTATCAGTTTGCTATCCTCCCTTTTGGGCTTTCCACTGCCCCAAGAATGCTCTCCAAGGTCATGGTGGCGACAGCTGCAGCGTCAATGGATTTGTGTCCATCCCTATCTGGATGACTGGCTCCATCTTTATTTATTTATTTAACTAGGCTTATATACTGCTTTTCTACCAGTCAAAGCGGTGTACATTCAGGTACTGTATATATATTTTTTCCCTTGTCCCCAAAGGGCTCACAATCTGTTTTTGTACCTGAGGCAACAAAGGGTTAAGTGGCTTGTCCAAGACTACAAGAAGCACCTGTGGGACTAGAAACCTCAGTCCTTTCGGCCCAAGGTTGCTGTTCTCTAGTGGAATTTGAACCCCTGGCCCTCCGGCCCAAGGTATCTTGCCCCAACCACCACAAGGCCACTCCTCCCCATCTGAGCCGTTCCCTCTTAGCGGGTAACATACTGAGTGATGCCCTTTCTGGAACACCTCAGTAGGTGATCAATCAGGAAAAGGTGAAATTAGACTTTACCTGCTAATTGTCTTTACTTTAGTCCCACCAGTCAAGTCCAATACGTGTGGGTTATCTCCCTCCATCAGCAGCTGGAGACTGAGCATGTCAGACTTCTGATGTCACAGTAGAAAAGCTCTCCCCTTAGGCTCCAGGAATCAGTATCTATTGACAAAGCAGACTTCAAGAGAGCAGAAAAAAACTAAGTTAGAAAACTAATCCCACTGTCATAAGACAGAAACAAATCGTATCAATGAACTGCATCACTGAAAACAAGTTACAGAATTATGTACAATGTGAGGACGAACCACGATGTCAGAGTTATACTTGCCATAACACCGATCCTCGTCCGGGAAGACTTCAGTCAGTAAAGTGTTATGTTTCTTAATGGATTCCTCCGAGAGAAAAGCTGGACCCACCCATTCCTTTGAAACCTAAGACACAGAAAGGTACTCATCAAACAAGGGAGGGTCCTGGACTGGACCGAAGGGACTCAAGGAAAGGCAATTAGCAGGTAAGGTCTAATTTTACCTTCCTTATCATCTGTCCAGTCCAGTCCTTTCCAGCATGTGTGGGATGTACCATAGCAGTAACTAAGCTTGGGATGGACCCATGAGTAAGGCTTGATGCACAGGGGCTCCAAAACATGCATCGCTAGAAGCTTGCACATCCAGACAGCAATGATGTGTAAAAGTATGCAGAAATGACCATGTCACTGCCCTGCAAATGTCCATCAGTGGATCTAGGCTGTGCTCTATCCAGGAAGCCACTTTGGATCTGGTCGAGTGTGCCCAAAGACCTTGAGGCACTACTTTACTCTTCAGAAAATAGGCAGAGGCAATCACCTCCTTCACCCAGTGAGCCACGGAGGTCTTGGAGGCCACCTATCCTTTACGCGGGCCTCCAAACAGGAAAAACAGCCAATCCGACTTACAAAATGACTCCATCCGTTTAAGATAATGACATAAAATTCTGCGCAAGTTTAGCAAGTGCTGCTGACGATCCTCCTCTGACTCTGCATGGAGTGAAAAAAATGGAAGAGACATGGTTTGGTTCAAATGAAAGTGTGAAACCACCTTAAGAAGAAAGGAAGGGAACTGATCTCAAAACCACCTTCTCTCGAGACATGGCCCTGCATGATAGGGATTGAAGTTCTGAAATCGGTCGAGCCAAACAAATGGCCACTATAAGAAGACAGCTTTCAGTGTAAGGTCTTTCAATAAAGCCCGAGTCAGATGCTCAAAGGTGCTCCTGTTAATTCCAAAAGCACAAGGTTGAGGTCCCATGGACAAACTATAGTCCATATTAGAGGGCACACGTTTCACCGCTCTGAGAAAATCCGGGTGAGCAGCCAAGGAGTAACCCTGCACACGGCCTCGCTAACATGAGAAGACCACTATCTGGTCTCGTAAGTTCAAAGCTAACCCCTTGTCCAATCCCACCTATAGGAAGGCCAAGATATTCAGAAGCAAAGACAAAAAAAGGTCACAATCCATTTCATGACACCAATTTTTGAACACTCTCCAGACTCTTACATAGGCTAGCTAAAGAGGCAGAACATTTCCAGGCTTGCAACAGAGTGGCTACCACTGATGTAGAATAGCCCATACACGTCAGAAGCGCCCTTTCAAGAGCCAAGCCTTAAGCGAGAATTGATCCAATTGTGGCATGAGAATCAGCCCTTGCGACAGCAGATTGATCCTGTTCAGGAGACGCCATGGCCTGGCTATGAAGAGCCTGAGCAGATCGGCATACCATGGCTTGCAGGGCCAATCCGGAGCAATACGGATCACCTGACGGCGGTGGGCTTCTATGCATTGAAGATGATGACCAATGAGGGCCCACGGCAGAAACACATACAGAAGACCTTATGTTGGCCACTTTTGTGCCAGAGTATCAAGCCCTTCGGACATGTGGTCCCTGCATCTGCTGAAGAACCTGTTCGCTTTGACACTGGACATGGAGGCTATTAGATCCATGATCGGTACACCCCAATGGTGGTGATGTCGGGAAACACTGTCAAATTCAATTCCCATTCTCTCGGATCCAACCGGAGGCAACTGAGAAAGTCTGCCTGAATGTTCTCTCTGCCTACCACATGTGGTGCTGACAGAGCTGCGAGATTCTTCTCCACCCATAGTAGCAGGAGGTGAATTTCTTCCACTAATACTGCACTGCCTTGTCTCCCTGGTGATTGATGTATGCTACTGTAATCATATTGTCAGAACAGACTCTCACTGCTTGCTGGTAAATCAGAGCATGGAAGAACTGGAGAGAAAGGAAGAGTGCCCTCATCTTCCAGAGTCCAGCGTTCCTATGTCACTTGCAACTCGCAATGTGCTCCCCAACCTGTGAGGCTGGTATTGGTCATTACCAGAATCCAGTTTGGTGGCTCCAGCGGCATTCCCGCTGCCAGGTGCTCTGGCTGTAGCCACCAAGAGAGCTGCACCCTTGTGTTCAGCAGACAGACAAGCTTTTTTGACAGAGGATGGTGCTGCGGAGACCAATGAGAGAGCAAAGCGTGTTGTAGAGGTCTCATGTGTGACTGTGCCCAGAGCACTAAGTCCAAGGCCACTGCCATGGAGCCCAGGAATGGGAGGTAGTAACATGCTGAGGGCACTCTCATAGCGAGGAAGCTCCATAATTGGTGCTGAATCTTCTGCACCCACTCGACCGGCAGGAAGACAAATCTCACCTTGGTATCAAAGTGAGTTCCCAAGTAGAGTAGGTTCTAGACTGGTTTGAACTTGCTTTTGACAAGGTTGACCACCCAACCGAGCTGCTACAGGAAAGTCACTACCAGCTGAGTGGCAGTTACCCTCTAGGCCGCCAACTGTGCCCTGATCAACCAGTCATCCAGGTAAGGGTGTACCAGAATGCTCTCTTGCCTTAGGGCAGCCGCTATCACTACCATTTATTTTATTTATTTATTTAACAATAATTTTTATACCGCAATTTCCAAGGATCAATTGCGGTTTACATGGAACAACAGTTTTGAAAGGTACAAACAGGTACATGCTCAATTACATGGAACAGAAAATAACTATGAACATAATGATGTTAAAACTATCATCTGAACATTTGTTTGTGTATAACAGAGATAACAGTAGAACTATATACAATTTTGTCTAGTTGCGATTCATATGTTGTAATGGTGGAGAGTCAGATATTTTGTTGCGTTGGTGCTAAGTTATTCACTTGGTCCTGCATGCCGAAGTAAAGGTCCGTGGAGCAGTGGCTCGGCCAAACGGCAATGCCTGGAACTGAAAATGCCACACTGGCACATACGAACTGCTGATGGTCTGGCCGAATTAAAATATGGAGGAATGCTTCTGTGAGATCCAAAGCTGAAAGGAACTCACCCTGCTGCACTGTGAGAATGACCGAGCGTATAATTTCCATGCGAAAGTGCAATACTCACAAGGTTTACATGCTTGAGATCAGATATAGGTCGAAAAGGACCTTCCTTCTTGGGAACCACGAAATAAATGGAGTATCAACATAATCCGCATTGGCCGCTTAGCATGGGCACTACCACTTCTAAATGTAGCAACCACTGAAGTGTGTCCTGAACCGCCCACTGTTTGGAAGGGTCCTTGCAAGGCGATTGCATAAAGGACTTGGAGAGGGGACAAGCAAACTCGAGAGCGAAGCCCTTCTTAAATTACTTCAAGTACCCAGTGGTCGGTGGTAATAATGGCCCAGGCAGAATAAAATTGTTCCCACCAACCTCCCACTGGAACTACCTCCACCCGGGTGGCCTTGCTTCACAGGGGCTTTTTGGAGGGGACCGAAGGAGCGGCGTAATAGCCCCTACTACATCCTCTGTAGTCTCGAAAGGGCTGACCTCTCAAAGAATAGCGTCCATACTAGGAGGAGGCAGTGTGCATCAACCAAACCTTTCTCTAGTCTCTAGGTTAGCCCCTGGGGGCATTCCCTTGTTTTTGGTACTTTGGGTCTGTCTTCTGCCAACCGGGATCCCTTAGAATCGCCAAATCTTTGACCAGCTTGTTGAGAGCTTCCCTGAAAAGCAACTTGCCCTTAAAGGGAAGCTTACTGAGCCTAGTCTTAGAAGAGACATCTGCCAACCAGTTTCTTAACCAAAGAAAGCGACGAGCTGCAATTATGGAGGCCACGGCTTTAGCTGAGGCATGTTATCAGGTCATAAAAGGCATTGCCAGATAAGCAGAGACAGATTCCAGCTTAGCTGCTTCCGGCGCTGCATTTCGAGAGTCCAAATCTGCCCTGGCGATCCTTAGTCCAGTAGATGAAGGCCCTGGTAACATAAGTTCCACAGACCATGGCACTAGTATTGAATGCATACTTTAAGAGGGTCTCAAACTTACAGTCCTGCAGATCCTTTAATGCTGCGCCACCTTCCACGGGAATGATGGTCTTCTTGGTCACAGTGGAGACTAAGGCATCATATCTTTGTGCATTTTAATGAGGTATTTTTCCTTCTATATAATAGGGTACAGGAGGCTCCTGGTTCTAAGCCCTCTCAAGCCAGCCTCAGGAACCTCCCATTCCGCCTCTGTCATTTTCTTAATGATGCTTTGGACCGGAAAAGAGGCTTGAGAACACTTGAACCTCTGCAATAGGGGGTCCTTCCAAGGGTTCTTTAGCTAGTGCAGGAGCTGGGATAATGTTTAGTGATGCCAGCGAGTGACTGATTAAAGCAGGTAGCACCTCTCGGTGAAAAACACGCATCATATTGGGATCATCCCCCTGAGGGATCTCACCCAGCTGCAGTGCAACTGCCTCAACCCAGAGGTCCGATGGTCCCTTTAAGGGATCCTCAGAGGCTGGGGACTGAGGAGAGTCCTGTCCCACCCAGGATTCATCCTCTATTCGCTGCCTTTTGCACAGAGGCTCCCCTGTATGCTGGGTGCCCTCCTTCAGGATGTCAGATAATTTTTGCACTGAAGGTTTAACAGATGTCTGCAGCTCCAACCTGCTGCCCTGCTTGCGCGTCAAACAATATGCTTTGTGTAACAGTAAAACAAAATCGAGTGAAAAAGCAGCATCAGGCATGTCAGAAGCAACTGAAACCACTGTCCCTGGTGCTGAAATGAACTGAAAATGCTGTTTACTTGATTTTTCTTTCTCTGTGGAGGAAATGGCAGCCGAAGGGGAATGGCTGTGGTTCCTGCCAAACAGTGGGAACCATCAAAGAAGACAGCTTCTGCTCTGAAGGCCCCAATTTCGCATCCATTCCCCTGATGGCGAAAAAGAGCTCTGCGGACCTTCCCTGCCTCGCACACATGTGGCAGACCCCTTCCAAAAGTAAAGTGCCCCCATATGCTACACACTGGGAAAGAGCCGACCACATGCATAGACACGCAGCACAACACTCCAATGGCCCAAAGAGAGAGATAATGAAAGGAAGAGCTTTACTCCCCAACTAGAAATCAAGCTGTACATCGCCAAAAAAAGTCGGTAAGACAAACACAGATATCGCCGGCTGCTGATTACAGCTAATTCGCCTCACGTGTTTTTTTTTGTTTTGTTAAAGGCACAAAAGCCTCAAAGCAGTAAAGTAATTGTAAAAGGGGAAAGCCCGCTAAACCTTACCTCAGGTAAGCTGGGTTGTCTGGCTTGGGGGGGGGGGAGAGGGGGGAGGGGGGAGGGGGGGAGGGGGGGGAGGGGGAGGGCCTAGACCACCAAGTAATTTGACCCCTGGGCAGCACCTGACCCACTCAAAGGTCCTGGTGCTCAAAAAGGCATACCCTGCTACCTGCCAGCCCTCATTTGCATATAGCTCTGATAGAGTGAAACCCAGCTTAAATAGAGATAAGCCTGCTGCTTCTGCTTGCTCTCTGTTGTTTTTTTTTAAATATATTTTTATATTAAGGCATAGACTAAACGTCCTTTCAGTGGAGTCCAGCCAAGTAAAATCTCCTCATCCAGCTGATGGAGACTGAGATACTGATTCCTGAAGCCTAAGGGGAGAGGCTCTTCTACTGTGACATCAGAATTCTGATATGCTCAGTCTCCAGCTGCTGGTGGAGGAAGATAACACACATGAACAAGACTGGAGAGATGATAAGGAATAGCCAGCTGTTGCCTTCCCAATCCTTAGAGTTTCTGGAAGCACATTTCAACTCTCGAGTGGGCAGTTTTCCTACCAGGGAAGGAAGTCAAAAGGCTGTTGGATTGCCTAGCACTGTTCTGTGTGCAGCAGACCCCTGAGTATGGGATTATTTTCAGCTCTTTGGATTGATGACAGTGACCATAGTGATGGTGCCGTGGCCAGGTGCTCATATGCGACTGCTCCATTGGTCCTTGTTGACTCCATGATTCCCAAGCTCTCAGGAGTTTGCACGCAGGCTTCCACTCCCATTGATGGTAAAGGGCAAGCCTACAGTGGTGGCTGCAGCCCTGTCAGCTGAGCAAGGGCGTATTACTGGACAATTGCTCCTGGATCCTGCTGATGATGGATGCAAGTCTTTTGGGCTCGGGAACCCATTGTCAAGACCGTATTGCCCAAGATCGTTGGAACCAAAGGGAAGTGGTGTGGTCTATCAACCACCTCAAAGCAAGGAGCATTAGGTTGGCTCTCCTGCATTTACGGACCCTGGTTGTGGGCTGGGCAGTTTGAGTGTTTTTAGGCAATGCCACGGCGGTGGCTTATGTCAATCAGAAAGATGGCACAATATGTACCAGGGTGGCACTGGAGATGGATCTCCTATTTGCCTGGGTAGAGAAGAATCTCCTAGCCTTGTCGGCCCAGCACATTGCCGGGGTGGACAATGTGAAAGCAGATTTCCTCAGTCAGCACTTTCTGAATCCTGAAGAGTGGGAATTGAGTCAGTTGATTCTGCACCACTGGGGTCACCTTGAGATGCATCTGATGGCAACCTGCTCTAATGCAAAAGTTTACAGCTTCTTCAGTTATCATATGGAGCGTGGATCAGAGGATGTCAATGTTCTGACCCAGTCTTGGCCACGTCAGCGGCTGCTGTACATGTTTCCTCCGTTACCCATGGTGGGGCATGTGATTTGGTGTATAGAGCGCCACCAGGGCAGGATTGTTCTGGTAGTGCTGGATTGGCCATAGAGAGTATAGTTCGGAAACCTGATGCAGCTCCTACATGTACCTTCTCTTTGGCTGCCTCCATTTTGGGGGCTATTGCAGCAGGGACCAATCGTCCTGGAATACCTGGCTCCCTTTTCGCCTGCAGCAAGGCTTTTGAAAGGAGATTGCTGGCACATAAGGGCTATTCTCCAGCAGTGATCTCTACTCTGTTTGGTGCCCAGAGGAGGTCTACCAAGCTGGCATATATACAGATATGGTGCATCTTTGAGCACTGGTGCAATTGGCTCCTGAGGCAGACCAGGTGTCCTCCCTGTTGCTCTTTCTGCAGGATGGCCTAAAGAATGGCCTCTCACTTATCTCCCTGAAAGTTCAGGTGGCAGCTCTGACCTGTTCCTGTGGTCAAGTGGCAGGCAAGTCTTTGGCCTTGCACCCGGACGCCTCTCATTTTCCTCTAGGGGGTTCAGCATCTGTGACCTCACCTTTGGTCTGTGATCCCTTCCTGGAAATTATGTCTGGTGCTCAAGACCCTGATGGTGGTCCCCTTTGAGCCGTTTAAGAGTGTTACCTTAAAGGATTTGATGCTCAAGACTGTCTTCTTGGTTGTATTTGTTCTGCAAGGCGGACCTCAAGTTGCAGGCTCTTTGCTGAGATCCTTATTTGTCTTTTTTTTTTTTAAAGGAGGCCGTTTCCATTCAGCCTGCACCTTCTTTCTTGCCTAAGGCGCAGCCTCCCTTCACGTGAACCAGGTGGTTTGCCTGCTCTTCTTCTCTGCAGAGCAGTGTCGGGGGAAGGATAAGGATCTTAGCCTTCTGGATGTCCAGAGGGTGCTTCTTCGGTTCTTGGAGGTTATAAATGCCTTTCATTAGTCAGACCATTTTTTTGTGCTGTTTGAAGGCCCATGTAAGGGTGAAATGGCAGCCAGGTTGACTTTGGTGTGCTGCATTAAGGAGGCTATTGGCTTGGCATATCTGCCGCGGAACTGGCCGGTCCTGGAGGATTTGCGCACCCATTTTACTCGAGCACAGCACTCATTGGCTGGGAGAAGCAGAGTTCAGTAGTTCCTTCAGACATTTATTGGGCAGCAACATGGGCATTATTTTCCACTTTTGTCAAGCACTGCTAATTGGTTGTCCATGCGTGGGTGGATACAGCCTTCAGCTCAAAAGTGTTGTGATCTACTGTATCTTCTCTGTCCAGTGGTGTTGTAGGTTTGGTATATCCCACTTGTCTGGACTGGTCTAGCAAGATGATATGGAAGATGACATTTTACTTACCAGTTAATACCCTTTCCTTGAGTCCTGGCTAGACCAGTCCAGGGCCCACCCCTGACACTGTATTTGCTCTGCTCTTCGGTTTGCTATGATTTTTTTTTTATTTTATATTTATAAGTATACAATAAGTCAAGGAGAACTTGAACATGAAACATAATAATACTCGCAAAGAAATACTACAGGAGCATAATTCAAGGATAAATCCACTGCAAGGATTATTCATTAGCCTACGATTAAGGGGGGAGAAACCTAACAGAAACAAGCATCCAGGGGAATCTACCCCGAAAAATTACTAAGAAAACAAGACATAGGCAGTGCTCAAGGCTCATTAATTTCACAAAGGGTATACACATCCTACTCAGGGGAGGAAACATTAGGCAATTTTGCACTAACAAAAGTAGATAAATCCTCAGGAGAATAAAAAACATACTTCTGCGATTTATAGAGAATTAAACATTTACAGGGGAATCTTAACATGAAAGTAGCACCCAACTGAACCACCCCAGGCCTCAACAAAAGAAAAGCTCTATGGCGCTTCTGCGTCTCTCTAGACACATCCGGGAATAAGAAAATCTTCTTTCCATAAAACAGATTTGCTCTCTTTTTATAGAACAACTTCAAGAGCCATTCCCTGTCCGACGAAAGTGCCAAAGTAACTAGCAATGTAGAGACAGCAATCTCTTCTTCCTTAGGAGACTGTAGCAGATCAGAGACGTTGAGGGAATCAAACTCCACAGAACCAATAGCAACTTTCCCAACTTTCTTGCCCGAAGGAAGGTAATATATCTTAGACACGGGTGGCATCAATTCAATAGGTACCGACAGTACCTCCTGCAGATATTTCTTAAATAACTCCAAAGGAGCCACCCCAGTAATAATGGGAAAGTTCAACAAATGTAGATTCGTAGATCTAACTGCATTCTCCAACGACTCCATTTTATTTCTCAAAGCAGCATTTTCTTTAACTAAAGAGACCATCAGGTCAGACACTGCCTCAATCTTCTTCTCCGATGCTGACTGATTCAAGTTAACTCCTTGCATATCTGCTTTAATTGTGGAAACAGATTCCTCCACAAAAGCTGCCCTACTAGAAAATGCGGACAGTTGTTGACCCACCATAGTAGACAAATGGGTGATAGCGTCCCAGATACTATCTAAGGTCACAGACTCAGGCCGAACCGGTAAAGGAAATAACAGCCTGGAGGTCGAAGAGTCATCCCCCGTAGAAGGAAAACCAACCTTAGCAGGAGCTCTGCCAATAGATGATAAACTCACTGCTGCAACAGCTCGAAAGCCCCGAGGAGACACACCGGCAAACCTCAGCAAGAGAGTCCTGCTCCAACGCAGCAGTTCCCACCACCTCGGACGTCGCTGCTGCGTCACTCACTGGCTGAGCCGCCGCGATACCAGGAGGGGCTGGAGGAGTACGCCCATTAGGGGAGAGCGAGGTATCGAGGGGGGGGGGGAGCACCGGGCCTTCCATCTCCGGTGACTCCAAGCCCACTCGAATCCCCTGCACCTGAGCCTTCATCAGTTGGACATATCGGTCCATAGGTCCTTCGGCATTAGGCAATGGTGCCGCAGGAGCAACCTTCAATTTGCCTTTACGCTTAGGCATCGCCAGCTCTCACTGCCGCCATCTTGCAAAAGCCACTCCCCCTCATCTCCAGAAGTTCATGATTTTTATACTTGACTCTGCAGGTTCATCTTTCACAGACAGCCTTCCATTTATACTTTGCTGTACATAGTTCTTGACTGTTGACTACTGCATGTTGCCCATGATTGAAGTTGTGTGAGGCTTGCCATATTTTCTGACATATGCTTTGGGATGAATACTGAGGGATTTCTTGTGGCTGAGGTGAATAGAGGCATGAGAGTGATGTCATTGAAACCTGGGCTTTTCATTAATTCTTTGCTTCCATCAATCTGCTGGAAGGGGAACACAATCCACTTGTCTGGACTGATGTAGCAAAACCCAAGGAAAGGACATTAACTGATAAGTAAAATGTCACCTTTAATCTTACTCTGTGTTTTTATCTTTAAACCAGTTCTCAATACACAATAGAACATAGCCTCTTATGCCATGACTAATGATTAAAGCTTTCTATCAAAAGATCCCTCTTCATTTACATACCTGGGCTCCAAAAGACTCTTCAAAAACTGGAAAAGTAAAAATGGATCCTAAAAGGAAAAGAAGATAATCATGATAAAATACAACCATGAAAACATACAACCTAACATAAAGATTTCACTCATAGTTATAGACTGCCAGTATTCTTTTTCAGATCAATTGAAGCCAGTTTAGGCAGAATTTTCAAACATTGTAACCATTTTCACAAGGAGAAAAAAACAGACATATATCTATATATGTGTCAGCATACAGGCCCCATTTTGCAGCACCGGACTGTTTAGAATGGTCAAGTTACCAGTATCACACAAATATTTTTTTTTCAAGGACAGTGGACTTCTGAAGGGACTGTGCATATAACCAGTACTCCTTTATGGCTCCCACAGCACAACGCTGAGGGCTGACTGAAGGAGGTGTGGCCTTTCAAAGTGCAGCGTGGGGTAAAGGGAAACCGAGCCTGCTGCCACAGAGGTTGAGGGTAAAGGGAACACTGAGGAAAGCTACTCAGGAGAATGAGGACTGGCACTGCTGGAAAGTGTAGTTACTCACCTGTAACAGCTGTTCTCCAGGGACAGCAACTCCCCAGCTTTCAAAGAAAGCTTTGGGAGATGCACCACACATGCGTGGTCCCCTTCCCGCCCAAGGGTGCCATCTTGCCTCAATCTAATGACATAGCTAAAATAGCAAAAATTAAAAAACAGTAAAGAGGCAACTTCAAGGGGAGGAGGGAGGGTTGTGAAGACTGATTCCTGCTGTCCCTGGAGAACACCTGTTACAGGTGAGTAACTATGCTTTCTTCGGGAATAAGCAGGAAGTCAGACCTCACATATGGGACTCCCCAGCTACAGGCTACCAAGAATGTGTTTAAAAATGCCACAGGTGACCCAAGAAAGTGAGCCGTGAGCTGTAGCAGTTGAATCCTAACTGAGAGACTCTTGCAAGACTAAGTGTCCGGCGGGGAACCAGCACTCCAGTAGCCTGAACACAGAAGGGTCGGAGGGCAGGAGAGATTATGGAGCACCCTGAAGAGATTATGGAGCATGGCCTGGCCAAAGATGCTGTCCCACTGGGACTCCCTCTCCAGGCAGTAGTGAGCTGTGAAGGTATGGACAGAAGACCAGGTAGCGGCCCAGTAGATTTCCGTCACAGGTACAGAACACAGGTTTGCCATGGAGGTAGCCATGGTCCTGATGCGGTGCACCATGACCCGGGGGTCTAGTGAGATGACAGCCTGCTCATAGGCGAGGCAATGAAGTCCGCCACCCAAGTGGACAAAGTTCACTTGGTCATTGGAAGCTCCAGTCAACTGGTGTCATAGGATATGAACAACTGAGTTGCTTTGCGGTGGCCCTCAGCTCATTGCAGATAGAAAGACAGGACCCTCTTACAATCCAGAGTATGGAGAATGGTCTCCGCCTTGCTGGCGTCAGGCCTTGGGAAGAAGGTGGAGAACATCACCTCCTAATTGAGGTGAAAGGGGGACACCACCTTTCTCAGAAACTTGGGGTGTGTGCGGAGCACCACCCTGTTCACGTGAAACCTCATGTAAGGTGACTCTGCCATCAGAGCCTGGAGCTCAGTGACCCTGCAAGCTGACATGAGTGGCATGAGAAAAAATACCTTCCAGGAGAGGTACCGCGGGTGGCAAGTAGCCAGGGGCTCAAATGGCAGCCTAGTGGGCTGTGAGAGCACCACATTGAATCCCACTCCACTGCTGATAGGCAAATAGAGGGCTTAGACAACATAAGGCCCCACAGGAAATGAGAAACAACGCCCAGATGCACTCTGAGTTGGATTTCAGTCCACATGGGACAAGTGGAGTAGGTACTGGAGTACCAGCTGCACCGAGCAGGAGAACGGATTTGCCCAACTCTCGGCGCACCATAAAAAAATAGACACCACTTAAAGGCGTACACCCTTCTCATGGAAGCCTTGCAAGAGGCCAGAAGGATCTCCTCCATGTCCCATGGGAGGATGAACGGAGCCACAGCTACCTTTTCATCAGCCAAACCATAAGTGACAGGGATCCCATGTTGGGGTGGAGGAGAGAGCCCTCCTCCTGTGAAAGTAGTCCTGGGGGAAAGCCCAGGGGAAATCAGACACACTGCCGAAAGACAGAGAAGCAGCAGGAACCAGGGCTGCCTGGGCCACCGAGAGGGCCACCAGTAACAGTGATGCCCTGTAACTCTGGACCTTGAAGAAGGTTTGGGCAACCAGCTATGTCGTCAGGAAGATGTACAGGAGGCCTTCTGTCCATCGAATGAGGAATGCATCCACCGCCACCCGGGACAGGTACGGCTGGTGGGAGCAGAAGTGGGGCAACTGCGTGTTGTCTGGGCTGGCGAACAGGTCCATTAGGAGGATGTCCCAGAGTCAGAAGAGCCCGGAAGCTACTTTGAGGCCAGGCGGCATTTGTGCAGCTAGAGGACTCTGCTCAGCCTGTCTACGAGGACATTGTCCAGGCAAGGGAGGTAGACCGCACGCAGGAGCATCCCGTTGCTTGTCACATATGAGCAGAGGGAGTACGAGCCCATGCCCCTTTGCTGACATAGAACATTGTGACCTGGTTGTCCATCTGGACCAGCACCGACTGGTGCTGCAACCAGTGGCGAAAGGCTCGGAGGACCATAAATATCGCCCGGAGCTCCAGGAGGTTGATCTGTAACTGGCACTCTGTCTTGGACCAACTGCCTTGAGTGTGGAGGTCCTATCAATGTGTCCCCCATCCCTACAGGGAGGAATCCATAGTAAGGACCCTCTGGGGGATGAGTGCCTGGAATGTGGCATCCCCCGGCTTGAAGGTTGCGGAGGATCTGCCACCAATCGAGGGAGTCCACTAGTTGGTGGGTCACTTTTACCCTGTCTCAAAGCCTGGCTATGGCTTGTGTCCACTAGGCGCAGAGGCACCGCTGATCCACCCTCATGTGCAGGCAGACGTATGGGGTCACATAGACAGTGGAAACCATGTGGCCTAGCAGGCAGAGGAGAAGGCGAACGGGCATCGACTGGAGGTCCTGTACCTCTGTAGCTAGCCCCATGAGGCGCCCTGTCCTCTCCGGAGGGAGGAAGGCCTTGGCCTGGAAGGTGTCCAGCTGAGCCACTATGAATTCCAGGCACTGAGCTGGAGAGAGGTGGGATTATAGTAGTTGATGACGAACCCCAGATGCTGCAGGATGTGATGGTATACTCGGCGGTATGGTGCACCTCTGCAGCTGTGACAACTCTTATGAGTCAGTCGACCACGTAGGGAAAGACGAAGGCCCCTTGGAGACGAAGATGGGCCACCACTAGGCACTTGGTAAAGACCATCAGTGATGAGGCCAACCCAAAGAGTGTACTGGTAGTGGCCTCCTCTCACCACGAACCGGAGGTATTGTCAATGGTTGGGATGGATCAGGATTTGTGTATAAGTATCCTTCAGGTTTAAGGAGCATAGCCAGTCTTCTCTGCTGGAGGTATGGTAGCAGTGTTCCAAGGGAGAGCATCTTATTTATTTATTTATTATTATTTTCATTTCTTATATACCGCGCTCTTTTAATCAGTGCGGTGTACACATGAACAAAAAAACAAACACAATGTGCAAGGCAACATTGGTTTTTACAATGAACAGGGTAAACTAACATGGAGATAACTGGGGGAACTATATACATGGTATGATAATTAATTACATGGTTGTAGTAAATACATTACGAGTGCAAGCGCTGTATATCAAAAGGGGTAAAAACAGGGCGTGATGAGTGGTAAGGGTCGTGTCGATTAACCGTTTTTTGAAGGGGTCATAGAAATGGAGTTGCCTGGGGAGCAGTGCTCACTGGGTGTAGATTCCGAATAATATATTAGAAACAGGTGGTATTTAAGAGCTTTCCTGAATGACGTTATGTTTGTGATGGCTCTGATTTCAGGTGGGAGGGCATTCCAGGCTCTGGGTGCGAAAAGGGAGAATGCTCTGCAGGCTGTTGTTTTAGAGCATTTCGTCAGCAATCTTGGAAGATCAATGGTGTTCAAAGAAGAGGGCCTCCTGGTTCTATTAGCTGGAGTGACATGTATAAGATTACTGATGGGCGAGAGGGGTTGGATCCTTGAGGCTTGAATGTCATGACTAGAGCTTTATAGAGAGTTCTGGCCTGTAGAGGTAACCAGTGTAGGTTCTTCAAGACTGGCATTATGTGGTTGGAACATGATACTCCTACGAGAACTCTCACAGCTGAGTTCATGGCCAGACGGAGAGGGTTCAGTGTTGATTGTGGGAGCCCGTGTAGGATGATATTGGCAAAGTCTAGATGTGGGATTACCAAGGCTTGGAAGATTGATCGGTAATCGGAGAAGTCAAGTAATGGGCGGAGATGTCGAAGTGATCGGATCTTATGGTATATTGCTTTGGTGGAGTTCTTAATGTGCGCTGACATGTCGAGCCGCTGATCTAGCGTAATACCTAGATATTGGATTGTGGATTGTGCCTTCAGTTCCATCTTGTTGACTTGTAGTGAAGATGGTGGTTTGAAGCTTGGGCTCCTTGTGACGAACAGGACGTCTGTTTTGTTCTGGTTTATACGTAGGTTTTGTGTGAGGAGCCAGTTCGCTACAGCTTCAAAGTATCTTACTATTGGTGCGAAGTCTGGCTGGTGAATCTTGAAAGGGGCATACATCAGGATGTCATCCGCATAGGCTAGACATTGGATGTTGAAGGAACGGATCAATGCGCAAATGGGCTGCATAGAGATATTAAACATTAATGCAGATAGGGATGACCCTTGAGGTACACTTTGCATCAGAGGAAATGGTTCTGATGTCGCTGAGTCTGTTCGGACTTGTTGCCATCTATTGCTTAAATATGATTTGCACCAGGTTAGAGCTAGGCCTTGAATGCCCTTTTCCTGAAGGCGTTGAAGAAGAGTATCATGGTTAACTGAATCAAAGGCGGCTGCAATGTCCAGAAAGATAAGAATAAAACCTTGATGGATATTGTCAAGGCCTATGACTAGGTTGTTAAAGAGGGTTGTGAGGAGGGTGTCAACCCCATGGGCTTCTCTGAAGCCATGTTGAGAAGGGTCGAGAGGGGCTTTGGTGTCCACATGATGTTGAATTTGTCGCTGGACTACTTTTTCCATGATTTTGGCTAACAGGGGGATGCTCTTGAATCTTGAATATCTCCCTCATCAGAAATCTGTTCAGTTCCTGCAGGTCCAGAATGGGCCTGAGGCCAACTGTTCGCTTGGGAATGAGGAAGTATCTGAAGTAGAAACCTTTGCCCCAGAGATTCTTGACACTGGTTCCACCACATTGTCCTTGAGGAGGCCTGCGAGCTTGGTGAGGAGCAGTGTCTGGTGAAGTAGAAGCCTTACAGATTCTCCTGGGAAGAACGCGGGTGGCATCTGTTGCAGGTAGAGGACTACTTGCCATAGCCAGGAATCAGTGGTTATGGAAGAGCACCTGTGGGCAAACAGGGCCAGATGCTCCCCTGTGAGCTGCTGAGGGCCTTCTAGGGGAGAGGAGGCCATACCCAAGAAGTCAAAAACTCCCTCCAGGCTGGGATAGGGCCAGTGCAAGGGTCTTAGGGGGTCTTAGGCTTGCAGGGGCTGTGCCCTTGCCCCTTGGACTGTTGTCCCTGCTGTGGGGCAGAAAAGGCCTGGTACTGTGAGGCATTACCAAACCCTCTTTTTCCTCAGAAGAAAGGCTTCTTCCCTGGGACTTACAGGGGTGCACCAAGGTCTTCTTAGTGAATATGGTCCTGATTATGAACTCAGTCTATCTCTGCAGCTTTGTCTGACATGGGTTTTGCGAAGAGGTTCTCTCCGGTGCAAGGGACATCGATGAGTTTGTCCTGGACCCATTGCTCGAGGTCAGACAACTGCAGCCATGTCTGGCGCTGGGCACAGATGCCCGCGGTGACAACTCTGGCTGAGGATTCGAAGCTATCGTATGCTGCTCGAGACAGAAACTTTGAGCACTGCTTGACTGCCGAGGCCAGTGACTTGAACCGCTTAAGCGGTTCCCCATCGAAGCTTGCAGAGAAACCAGCAAGCTCCCTTACTAGTTCCTTGAGGTACATACTGATGTATAACTGCTAGGATTGGGTTTGGCAAACCAATATCGAGCCCTGGTAGCATTTCCGGCCAAGGGTGTCAAAGGTCCGGGCCTCCCTGCCTGGTGGCACGTAGAAATGTGTCTTTTGGCTCTTGAGTCAGCACATGGCTGACTCAATGACCATAGAATTGTAAGGGAGCTGGGAGTTTTGGAACCCCAGGCCTTGGCGTACTTGGTACATGGAGTTGAGCCATCTGCTCACAATGGGCACCAACGCTGGTGTCTCCCACATATGGAGGAGGAGGCGCTCGAAGATCAGAGGGACGGGCACTGTAAGGGGGCCTCCTTCAGATGGGCGTCGTACTGGAGGAGCTCAAATTCCTCCGTGCGAGTGTCCTCCTCCTCCGCGCCTGTCTCAAACGCAAGCACCTTTGCCATATCCCACACAAAGTCGAGGAAGGCAACATCCTTGGGTGGGGAACGGCACAGGAACACCGGTGGAGATGAGTCCGAGGATATGTCTCGCTGTCCGGTGCCTCCTCGTCCTTGGTCTCCCAGTCTGACTAAAGTCAGAGGAGGAATCCAGGGCTCTGCGGCTCCCGTATTGGGCCCCGAGCCTAAAAGCCCACGACCCCCAGGGGACCTGTGGTCTGAGTTGCATGCACTCTCCGGAGAGGACCAGGGTCCTGCGGAATGGGGCCGGGACCTCGCCCGATGCCGGAGACTCTCTCGAGGCTGGGGGCTCTCGAGGATTGACTCAATGACTGGGAAAGCCCTCAAGGTCGAGGGTCCAGCGCTCGGGGTGGATGAACCAGAAGAACTGGACATCAACACCTGCTGCTGAGCCAGGAGGGCAGTGATACTGCACTCCAAGGCTGCCATCCTGGTCTGTATCCCAGATGGCTCTGCAGCCTTTAACATGGGCACCGATGGTTTCAGGCTTAGCATTGATTCCTTCAATGGGGAGTCCTTGACCAGGATGGCCTTGGGGTCTGAGGCCAGTCGCCCAACGCTGACGACTCCTTCCAGGACAGCTGGTGTGGCTGCTCCCGCTACAACCCCACAGACTCACAGCAGGGCCTTGTGTGGGATTTACCCACTTTTCCAGACCTGTCCTCTGAGGTGGCCTTCGAGTTTTTCAAGCTCTTCTTGCATTCCACCTCTAGGGTGTTTCCCTCAGAGAGACTGTGGCTGAGAGACAGAGGAAGCCCAGGCATTGCGGGGCACTAAGCAACTGGAGAGGGCCCTGGAGCACTGGGAATTCCAGCACTGTTGAATCTGTGGAAGAACTTCTCCTGCTGCAACTGACAACTCTTGATGGCCTTTGCGGACATGGTCCAGTCTGAGATAATGGAGGCAGCAGTCATATGGGTCAGTGAGAGACATCATCTTACTGCACCAATCATATTTTTTTTATAGCTGCTGGAGGCCTTGGGAAAAAACGGGTCCTTCGACCCATGTGAGGATCATAGGCCTACTGGCCAAAAAAGGCGCGAAGCGCCAGTTGATGGACACCTCTAGAAAAAAACCAAGAAAACAAACCTGAGGAGCAACATCGAGGTGAGCTGGCTCAGGGGCAGGAAGAACCGGTATGCATACCGGAAAGAGGATAATATAAGACAAAAAAAGACACTTTTTCCAGGGAAACGGGACAGTCCTCTGGTGGGCTCTGCGGAAAAAAGGAGACTGAGGCAAGATGGCACCCTTGGGCAGGAAGGGGACCACGCATGTGTGGTGCATCTCCCAAAGGCTTTCTTTGAAAGCTGGGGAGGTGCTTCCGCGTGAGCTCCGTCAGCACAGACATCATCTATATGTGAGGACCAAATTCCCGCTTGTTCCCAGAGAAAGGAGAACTTTTTTGGGAGGGGGGAGGGTGATATGGGGGGGGGGGGGTTACACATTTTCTTTCAATGGAAATATTTGAATGAAAAAAGATAAAGTTGAGCTGTTTACCTGTAATGGGGGTTCTCTGTAGACAGCAGGGAAATGTAGTCACACTTGCTGGGTGACATCCTCTAGACAAATCCTATGCAGTGTTTCCTATACTTGGAGAATCTTCTCCAGAATCTGAGCATGCATGGGTCTTCCCATACTCACTAACACTCCCCCTTCCTTGCTCAGTCTGTACAAAGCAGAAATATGAATTATAAACTGTGCTATGTGGTAAGAGGGGGACCAGACGGAGGGAAGAGCATGGTTGCACTTCCCTGCTGTCTATGGACAACTCCCATTAGAGGTAGGCAAATCTGCTTTCTGCATGGACAAGCACGGAAAATGAAGACACAGTTGCTGGTGACTCCAGAGCTCTGGATCATTGGTGGATGTCTCTTTATAATATGTTGGTGACCCAAGGCCAAAGGGGGCAGTGAAGGATTTCATTACCCCACAAACTGCAGAGGGTGGCCTGACCAACCACAGTGCCAGTGGAAGTGGATGTATCAAGGCAATCGTGTCGTGCGAAAGTATGGATTGTTGACCAGGTTGCAGTCTTGCAGATATCCGCCATGGGCAGGGAACAGAGGTGGGCTGTAGTCGTGGTCATAGCCCTGAGATGAAGCGGAATGATTTTCCTGGAGATCAGAGCCCTGCCACTGTGTAACAAAAATTAATGCAGTGTGAATCCTAGGTAGCTAGGGTGCTTTGGGTGCCAGTCATCTGGGATTGAAGATGACAAGAAGTTGTTACACCTGTCGCATGGTCTCTGGGGTGCATAGACAATATAATAGTGCCCTTATACAGTCAAGAGAGTGCAAAGTAACTTCCACATCAGTAGCATAAGACTTTGAAAAGAAGATGGGAAGAATGATGGAAACCTGAAACTATTTGGGAAGGAACTTTGGATGTATCTGGAGACAACTCAATTGATAAGAAACCGAGCATATGGAAAGTAGTGCACCAGGACCTGAGGTTCACTGATTCAGCATGCTGAGGTTATTTAATCAAGAACAAAGGCTTCCAAGCAAGGTGCTTAAGGGAGGCCTCAGCCATGTGTTCAAATGCGCGGATCATCAATTGCAATAAAATGACATTGAAGTCCCAGGCTTGTGTGAGTGGATTGTAGAGGTGGTTTGATGTTCATAAGCCTATGCAGGAATTGGTAAATGATTGGGGTCTATTCAGAAGGGATGACCTTCCACCTTGTCATGATACGCTGCAATTGCCACAAGGTGCACATGGATCAAGATTATTTGGAGGCTGCTTTCCAAAGGTTCAGGAGGTAAGAGTGTACATCCCCATGGGACAAGTGAACGGATTGAACTGCCATTCCATAAAGCAATGGGCGCATCAGCTCCATTTGATACCATATAAGATTTCTTGGTTGACTCACTCCACGATATCATCATAATCTCCCCCACCTCCTGGGAAACCTGAATAGACAAAATCAACATCCTATCAATTTCCATACTGTGAGGGAGAGGGAGGTCAAGTTGGGGTGAAGCACTCAACCTCCCTGGGTAAGGAGGAAAAGGTGGTGTTCCAGGGAAATGGGTGGCTCCATCAACACAGAGAGGAGAAAAGGGAACCATAACAACATAAGATATGCCATTCTGGGTTAGACCAAAAGTCCATCAAGACCAGTAACCTGTTTCCAGCAGTGGCCAATCCAGATCACAAGTACCTGTCAGGTTCCCAAAAGAAAAACAGTTTTTATGCTGCCTATCCCAGGGGTAAGAAGTAGATTTCTGCAGTCGATTTTAATAACAGTTTATGAATGTACTTGAAAAAGTTTTTACTATGAGTTTTTCTTTCCAAAGCAAGCTTCCATTCAAATTCTTTCTTTGCCTGCCTTATCAATGCATTGTATCTAACTTGTCAGTGCTTATGTTGTTTCCAGTTTTCGTCATTTGCCTCCTTTTTACTATTTTCTGAAAAATTGTTTTTGGCTAAAAGCCTCTCTCTGACTACATCTTTAAATCATGCCGGCAGTTGTCTGGCCTTCCTCCCACTTTTCTTAAAGTTTGGAATACATCTGGTGTGGGCTTCCAAGATAGTATGTTTAAACAACACCTAGGCCTCATGAAAATGAGGGGTCTCCAACTCCAGTCCTGGAGGGCACCAAACCATTCAGGTTTTCAGGCTATCCCTAATGAATATGCATGAGATATATTTGCATGTACTGCACCCACTGTATTCAGATTTATCTCACGCATATTCATTAAGGACAGCCTGAAAACCTGAATGGTTTGGTGCCCTCCAGGACTTGAGTTGGAGATCCCCGATGTAAACCTTTAATCTTTGCAGCTGCTCCTTTTAGTTTTTTCTTATCCATCATTTTATCATAGTCTCTCTTTTTAAAGTTAAATGCTAGTGCTGAAGATTTCCTTGCTGTCCTCCCTCCATTAATTATATCAAATGGTATCATATTGTGATCATTATTGCCAAGTGGCTCTCTAACACCATTAACTCTCACATCAGATCCTGCACTCCACTAGGTCTAAAATAGCTTTCCCTTGTGTCGATTCATGAACCAGCAGCTCCATGAAGCAGTCTTATTTCACCTAGAAATTTTATCTCCCTGGCATGTCCTGATGAGACACTGACCCAGTCAATACTGGGGTTATTGAATCACCATTACTGTGTTGTAACTTTTGTCAGCTTTCCAGATTTCTTTTAGCATTTTGTCAGCCATCTATTCATTCTGGCCTGGCGGACAGTTGGACACCCCTACTGCCATTGCCTTCTCCTTTTTACATGAAATTTCTATCCACAGAGATTCTACAGGGTATTTTGTTTCCTGCAAAATATTTAGCCTGCTTGACTCAATGTTTTCCACCAATTTGAACTACCCCATCATTGTGATATAATTTATACCCAGCTATCACAATGTCCCATTGGTTGTCTTTCTACCAGGTTTCTAACATGCCAATTATATCTAAACTTTCATTCAGTGCCATATATTGTAACTCTGCCATCTTATTTTTTTTAGACTCCTAGCATTTGAATACAGGCATTTCAAAGTTTATTTTTTGTGCAATCTGGTTATCAGTTGACAGGGCTCAGAGCCTCCTTATTTGTTTATGTGGAAAATTGCTACTTGATTGTCGGTGTTCATGAGAAGGGATGTTCCCCATATACAGGATGCAAAAATCCAAAGAATGTAAAATATGGCCTGCAGTTCTAGTTGGTTGATGAGAAGCGGGCTCTTCTTCATGCAGTGATAGTCTAGGTGTGCTCTCTAACCCCAGGATTAGGCATCAGTGGTGAGGATGAGCTGTGATGGAGGACTGCAGAAGGAACATCCACTGCTAGATGTTGCAGCAGAGTCCACCCAATGAGGTCTTCCCTGATGTTGGCTGAGTATTGGTATCCTTCTAAAGGAGCGATCCCGTTGGTTCCAGTGAGTCTTGAGGTGCCATCATTGAATTAAGTGTTTTTATCACCTTGAAAATGGGACCATACAGACAGCAACAACCATGTGGTCCAACAGTCAGAGGACAGTCCTTGTTGTGGCCCTGAGGATGCCCCCAATCTGCTGCATGAGCACCTCAGTGGATTGCTACCTGCCCTCCGGAAGGACTATCATGGCTAATTTTATTTATATTTAACAGTTTTTATATACTGCCTTATCATTAAATCAATCAAAGCAGTTTACATCAAACTCACATGTTTACAGAGAACTTATGAAACTTTTTGTTACATTAATTTAAGAAGGAGCTAGGGTGGGGAGGAAGGGGGGGAGAGACATGCAGATGGAAGTAGTAAAGCATAACTTACGTACAAAAGAATATATATACAATGATGTAAGTTAAATGGGGTTATCTATTCCAGAGTTAGATGGGGTCAATTGTATTCAGGTTAGGTGAGTTTGTTGTAATAATCTATAAAGAGGAAGGTTTTTAGCTGCTTTCTAAAATCCTTCATGTCGGTGCTGGATCTCAGCTTCACAGGTAGAGAATTCCAGATCGTAGGTACCACAAGCGAGAATGCTCTCTTGGTGGTTGAATCATTTGCTTTTTTGTAAGCGCAGGGAGTAGGGATGGTGTTTGTTGTGATTTGTCTCCTATGTCTCTCATTGTGGTTATGGCAGAGTGTTTCCTCTAGTGCTCCTGCTGACATGCTGATTCTTATCTTAAATACAGTGAGAGCAGATTTGTATCTTGCACGGGCGGTGATAGGTAGCCAATGGAGTTGGTGTAGAAGGGGTGTTATGTGATCATGTTTCTTTGAATCAATGAGGATTCTGGCGGCAGTATTTTGAACCAGTTGTAATGGTCTTGTGGTTTGCTTAGGTAATCCTTGGTAAATGGCATTGCAATAGTCCAGTAAAGGGGTTATTATGGTTTGACAGACTGATCGGAAGTGTTCCTGGTTAAGAAGGGGCTTGAGTCTTCAAATTGTTGCTAGCTTATGAAAAGCATTCTTGGTGGTTTTTTTGATGTGTGGTTGTAGGTTTAGATGGTGATCAAGGGTTACTCCGAGATATTTGACTTCTTCTTTGATTAGGATTGTAGAGTCTGCCACAGTTAGTGAAGTAGGGAGGATGGATGAGGTATTCTGCGTGATAAGTGCCTCCGTTTTTTTATGTTTATGATCAGGCTGTTATTGGACAACCAGCTGGATACTTCTTGGAGACAATTTGTCATGCCTGAATATTCTGGGGAGTCTAGGTTGATTGGGGTATACGCCATGATGTCGTCAGCCTAGATGACGTATTTTACTTTGTGCTTTTTGAAGATTGAGAAAACTGGTTGTATGTATATATTGAAAAGAAGAGCAGACAGGGGCGATCCTTGAGGGACTCCCTGCGATGTGTGAAATGGAGTAGAGAGGTGTTCTCCCACTTTGACTCCCTTCTTGTTCCTTTGTCTTCTGTCACTGAGGTATGATTGGAACCATTTATGGGTAGTGTTACATAGGCCAATGTCCGTAAGTCTTTTCAGGAGGATGTTGTGTTATACGGTATCAAATGCGGCGGAAGTGTCAAACACTAGCAGGAATCCAGCTCTGATATTATCAATTCCTTTGAGAAGGGTGTCAAGTAGGTAGATGTTTAGCAATTCCACACTGTGATTAGGTCGAAAGTCATGTTGGTGCAAGTCCAGTGGGGCATGTGTGTCTAAGTGATCCTGTAGTTGTCTCAGTACCGTTTTCTCGATGAGTTTGGTCATGAACAAGAGGCTGGAGATAGGCCTGTAAGCAGCTGGATCTGTGGGGTCCAGTGAAATAGCTTTCAGGATTGGTCGAATAGTGGCTTCTTTGAGTGCAGCGGGTATGTAGCCTTGGGTTAGGGATGTGCAAATTATCGTGTGTATGAACTTTACTAGCTCTTCTTTTGCTGATTTTATCCATGCCACCGGGCAGGGATCTGATGGGGCTGTGCTAGAATTTAGCTCAGAGATTGTATGGGTTATTTGTTCGGTTGTTGGCATGTGGAACTTCAACCATTTGTGTGGTCCAGTGGGTTTTGTGCTTTGTACCGATAGGAGGTGATGGTAGGCTCTGAGGTTTTTAGAGGTGGGTTGTTCTTTGTAAGGAGGAAGTCTGCAAATGTTTGTGGGAGAATCATGCCATCATCCTTTTGTGATGGTTCCTTTGTGAGGTTTCAGACTATCTCAAAGAGTTCTCTAGGCTTGTTGCTAGCTTTTAAGATGAGATTAGTGTGGTATTGCTCTTTTTGGTTATTGATAAGATTGTTGTAGTGTTGTTGCATTCTTTGGTATTCTTTTAGTGTTTTGTCAGATCGGTCTCGCCTCCATTGTCGCTCCTTCTTGCGTAGCTCTCTTTTAGTCATTCTTATTATCTCGGAGTACCAGGGGGTGGGATTATTTCTTCTGTTCCTTTGCTCCTTACTATTTCGCTCGGGAGCTCTAGCTGCATTGTTAATGCTGGTATTCCATATGTTAATTGCTCTGTCAAGATCAGTGCAGTGCAGGGGGAGCCTATGTATTATGTCACTGAGGAATTTTTTTCTGTCGAAGTTCTTGAACCTTCTTGTCTGGTTGGGTGTTTCTTGAGATTCTTGCATATGATGTAGCTGGATCTTGAGGTCTATGGTGTGGTGGTCTGACCAAGGTATAGGTGTGACTGTGGGTATGCTTATTCTATTTTGTTCTATGAGGCTCTTAGTTGAAAATATAAGATCCGGGGTGGATCCTGAGCGGTGTTGTAGGTTGCGTTGGAATGTGGTGGAGTTGGAGGGAGTTCATAGCTTGATGGAAGTCTGATTTTGCTTTATTGGATGTTGAGGTAAGGTTTAGATCTCCTAGTAAAATCAGGGGCTTGTGAGGAGACTTGGCCGCACATAGAGATTCGAGTAATATAGAGGTGTCTTCATCTTTTGCACGGAGGGATCTGTATGTTAGACAAATGGCCAAAGTCCTGCTCTCGATATTAATTATCTCACAGTTCTTGGAGCTTGATGAGATGGTTTTCTTGAATTTGAGGTCAGTTCAGGCCAGGATGAGTACCCCTCCTCCTCTCTTGTGGGCATGGGGACAATTGTAAGATGAGTGTGTGGGTGGAGTAATTTGATATAGTATAACTTGGTCTGTGTCTTTGAGCCATGATTCTGTGATGCATAAAATATCTGTTTGGTGCAATTGAATGTGGCCTATAATTGTGTTGATCTTATTGCGGATAGAGCGAGCATTAATCAGACCTATCTTGAGAGGAGTGCTGGTGGTAGCTTGAGGGTGGTGTGGAGTAGCTTGTGGAAATGGTTGGATTCTTATAAGCCTCGAGATCTTCCTGGATGTTTGTTTATAGGTGGTTTGCCAGCCTAGATGGTTGATTTGTATAGTTGGAGGTTCTTGTAGTAGGGTTGGCAGGGAATTAATAGTGAAATATGTAGCTTTGAGGGGTCTACATAGAGTTATAGCTATGATGAGAAGTGCCAGGAGTTGTTTGTATGATATAGGGCTGTGCATCTGGTGTGTTGATGTAGGTGTCTAAAAAGCAAAGTCATTGTGCCAGTTGTAGATGAGACTTGGCATCATTGATCATGAACCCTAGAGAGCTAAGCAAGTGATAGCACTGGTTAGTTTGGCTAGGACTGCTAGTGGATCCTAGCCTGAGATCAGCCAGTCAACCAGATATGGATAAAGTGGCCATCTTTGTGGAGGTACCCTGCCGTCACTGCTAGACACTGAGGACCTGATTCCCAGCGGGGCACGTCTGGCCTGTCCAGATGTGCCCCACTGGATGGGCCAGATCTATACCTGATTCTGATCCCATGGGGGCTAGACGTCCCCAAGGTAGCAGAATCGGATGCAACCAGCCTGGACGGGAAGGATGTGCCCCAATTCTGGGCCTCTTTATGTCCACGCTGCTCTCCATACAACCCGCCTGGGGCTCCTGCATGGAGTCAGGTGCCATGGCACCAGGACACCATGCAAGAGTCCCAATTGCCAGCAAGCACCTCCCCTGCTCATTTCTCCGCTGCCTGACCCCTGATCGAGCCTGCCATGGCCAGGATCGGGCAGCAGGGATCCCCTGCTGCACACCTTATCTGTTGTCGGCGGCCCATGGATGGTGATCCCCTACCCCCAGGGGGGGCTTATTCCACCTCTGGAGTGGAATAAGTCCCCCGTCTAAGTCAGCGGACCCGGACATACAAGGCTCGCCCTCACTCCTCCTCCAGCCCACCCACCTCCTGCCCCGTCCAGAGATCTCCACACATCTCCTCTATACGTGTGGGGAGCTCTGTATTCGGAATGGGCCCACTGGCATTTAACGGGAATGGATGTCCAAATAGGATGTTCATCTCCGCTCAACGCAACTCGGAATGATCCCCTTCTTAAATACTCTGTATGCCGAGGAGAAACCAAAGGGCAGAACTTTGTTCTGAAAATTTGGGCCCTGGAAGACAAAGCACGGTAAATGCCAGTGATGGGTAGTTAGGGATATGCATCTTTCAGGTACAGAAATGTAAGCCAGTCAGTCTACTGAAGCAAAGCCAGGATTCTGGTTATGGACTCAATCTTGAATTTCTGCTGCTTGATGAAGATATCAGTGATGGAGTGCACCCCTCTGGATATTTTGGGGATGAGAAAGAACTCCAAGTAGAATCCCCAACCTTGTTCCCATGCAGGCACAGGTTCCAGCGCAGCTGCTACCAACAGGGAGTTGAACTCGGCTTGTAGGAAAGGAAGATGCTGTGGCAGGTGTGGGGTGAGAGGAAAAACTGTAGATGATAGATCTGTTCCACAGTTCTGAGGACCCAGCAGTCAGTGGTGTTGGCCTGCCAGGCCTCCCTGAAAAAACATAATCAGTCTCCAACTGGCAGAGAGTCAAAACTGGCAGAGAGTTGGGGCAAGGTACTTCAGGCTGGAAGGTTGGGGTTTCAAATCCCACTAGAGGGCAGCAGCCTTGGGCCGGAAGGACTGGGGTTTCTAGTCCCACAGGTGCTCCTTGTGGTCTTGGGCAAGCCACTTAACCCTTCATAGCCCATGTTCCCTGTAAAATAGTTATCTCCAAGTTATAATGCCCTGTTCAATGTAATTTCAGTTTGTTCAATGTAAACCGCATTGATGCAGAATAGCGCGGTATATAAGAGAATGTAAATAAATAAATAAATAAATAAATAAAAGAGGGAATAGGCTTGAGCACAGGTGTTGCTGCTGCTGCCTGCTGTTTTTTTGTACGAGGATGTCAGTGCTACTGATAATGCCGAGAAAGCTCGAGAAGTGTGGAGGTCTTTTATATGGCTGATACTTCCATCCTGGGCAAAAATGCTGTGAAAGACTGTAGTGCCTACTGCTGCTTGAATAAGGGTTGCTGGCCTCTTCAGTATTAGAAGGGCTGCTCTAGGGATGGAGTGGAGAGCTCCCAGACTGCAAAGTAGTTGTCCTTCATTTAAGTAACCATATCCTGAACTTTATTTCCAAAGAGGGCATCTGCGAGATGGTCATGGAAACTCTCGCAAAGCTCTGAGGCATGGAGCCATAGCATTCTGTGGGCATCAATAGCCACAGCTCTCTAGGTGGTATCTACACATCTTAAGTTACCTTGAAGAAGTGGTAAGCACATTCCCAAAGGGCTAGGTGAACCTCCTCAAGAGCACTGGAGGGAGAGGTATAGATTGTGTGATGTGGCTCATTCTAGGAGTGAATGGTGGTAGCTCAGCATCTACAGCTGATGTGCAAGAATATTCATAGTAAGTATGGAGCTCTGGCACATCTTCCTGCCAACCAAGATCTTGTGATCACATTCTGGGTGTATGGCTAGTCAACTTTGCTTTCTTTAATCTTTTTAGTGTGACCTCAGAGACCATGGAGTGGTGTGGCAGTTGATCTGCCAAACGGCCCAGGTTGGCTATGAGCTTGTATGTCACTTCTAGCTGTCACAAGGCTGCTTTGACAGACAGAAGGGATTGCCAAGCAACAAGTTGTAGATTTCAGAGCACCTCATGAAGTGGTAGAGCTAAGATCTCTCTCTGTTGACTCATGGATTTCAGTATGGACTGAAAATCTTTCTTGGAGGTAGGAGCCTCTGTGGATGCCAGGGCAAGTGACTTGGAGACCTTCAGAAGATGACATTTGAGTCAGGAAAGGTCTTCTGTATGTTCATGCTGTGGCTACTGTTGTCCGCATACTAAATGTTGTGGGTCAAAGTAGTTGCTTTGATGTTTCATTTTTGGAATTACAGGGGTAAAAAAAGCCCACTGGCAAAACTGTAATTATCTAGAAATGTGGGAGAATTGGTAAAAGGCCATCGTATGGGCCAATAGGGGTGGAGATGAGGCTGTGGGTTCTGTTGCTGACTACAGAAGGGGGAAGTTTTCTGATGGCTAGGATGGGTTCTATGGGGCTTGGGGTGTTCAACAGTTGGGGCGGGGCAGTGCATGTGGCGCCCACTGAACTCTGGAACTAGCTGTGGTTTCCAGCAATAATTTTTGCATTAGCATCAGTAAGGATGTGTACTTGGAAGACACCACAGTTGAACGAGCAGTGTAAGGCTGGCCTACCATGGTCTGCCTCACTACTACTAATAATCATGTGTATAGTGCTACAAGGTGTACACAGCACTGTGCATATAGATGTAAGACACAGTCCCTGCTCATCAGAGCTTACAACATAATCAAGAAAAAAGACATAGCAAAACTGGGGACTAGATTATAGTAAGATACACATAAGTAGTAGACAAGAGAATGAGGAACATCAGGATCCAAAAACAACTTCAAAGTGGTGGGTTTTTCATCTGGATTTGAATAGGGCTAGAGAAAGAGCCTAACGCACAGACTCAGGTAGTTTTTTCCAGGCATATCAAGCAGCAAGATGGAATGAGCAAAGTCTGGAGTTGGCAATGACAGAGAAAGGCACAGATAAAATGCATCTGCCAGAGCAGCAGAGTTCCTGAGGAGGGGTATAGAGTGAGATAAGAGAAGAAAGGTAGCGAGGAGCTGCAGAATGAATACACTTGCCTCCAAAGGAGCCATTAAGTACAAAAGGAAAGGATACCCCAACTACCCAGCAGAATATCCAGTACCCAAAATGAGGGGATAACCTGACTAAACAAACATTCAAGAATAGCATAGCAGTGCCAATGGGAACTGTCACAATAACACAAGCACCTTAACTATCAAGTACTGCAGTAGTATCCATATTCAGCAGCTTGTCCGAGTCCGCTTCAGACTGTCTATGGGATCCAGGCACTTTAAGACGCACAGATGAGACCACCTCCAATTCATGTAGTGCATTCTGTTGAGGTGTACGGCTTCCCTTACTCTATATTGTATTCAAGAAATCCATACAGACGGAAAGCTCAGAAATGTTTTAAAGTATGTTGTTCCATTCAAATATGCAAAGGGAAAACTCCATCTGTATAATTGATTTTTTCTGCAGTACTTCTGTGAGAGGTATGAAGCTCTTCCATCTCTCTAAGGTATACTGGGATAAGTCTTGAAAAATCTGGATCTCATGGTCATGGAAAGGAATTGTGCGCTAACCTCTCAAGCTGCGTCACTTTGTCCTCAAAGAAGCAAAAGTAGGTCACAATTGGTCAAGATCTATCATCTTCCCCGGAATGGGACCCCAATCCCCAATGCACTCACTCCAACCTCACCAGGACAGGTACCCCAGGGACACAGAAAGCTTACAGTTCTTATATAAGCTCCACGGTATTCTCCTTTCCTCCAGGTAGCTCAGGCATACCAAAAATGCGAATGTTGTTGTGATGCTGCCTATTCTCCAGCTCATCATCTTTAGTAAGTTGATCCAACTTATGGATTTTGGATTGGAAAAGAGCGCTGGTGTATTTGTTCCCCAATGTTGATTTCATTTTGGGTGACACGATCATCTAGAGATTTTATGTCTGTTTGAAGATCAGAAATTGCCTTGGAGAAATCCAGCCAGAACAACTGGAGCCCCTGCAATAGTTCCATAAGATCTGCCTTAGTAGCAGGCTGTGAAGCACTAGCTCCCTCATTTGGCACCTGAGATGGAGATGGAGACAGATCCCTGGAAGGACTCTCTGTGGCAGCACTATTGGATTTCCTAGAGAATTTGGATAGAGCAGACGCATATGTGTTCTTGGTAGACATGGCGAGGAGATAATTATATTAAAATGTCCCCAGCACTGTGATAAAAGTTTGCCAAGGAAATACCAGCAGAAATAATTCAGACAAAACAAGCCCTAGGGATGTATTATAGAGCTCTCTCCCAAAAAGATTTAGCACAGTAGCAATTACTCAAACTGCTGTGGAGTTTTCCCTGTTGTGTTTTATTTTGTCCATTACATTTCCTAATCTGTCGAAAAATTTCTGGCACTAAATCACAAGATGGAGCTCCAACACTGCTGAATAGGACTGCCCCTGTAAAAAATTGAAAAAAAACCCCCCCCCCCCCAAAAAAAAAAAAAACATACCAAAAAAAAAAAATCGATCCACAACAGAGCATAGGATTTCCTGAGAGGAAGGCAGCTTTGCTCAGAGAAGCTTTAGACTTGAGCACAGCTGAGGGATACCGGAGTGCCACAGATGAGGTTCCCTATCTGCCAAAGAACAACGCGCAGCCACATACCTTAAGCGAGACATACCATGATATGTACTGCACCTCCAGCAACAGATCCTTTCCCCTTCAGTTCTCCACCACCATTACTGCAGGAAAGATAAAAATCTCCCGCCTCTGGATAGACCAACAGAGCAGGGCAAAACTGACACCGGAGGCAGAGGGGAATGCAGAGTTGACTGCCACCGGAAGTGCAAAGGTTCCCGCCACAAATCAGTACCGTTACTTTTCAACTCTGCGTTCCAAAACAAGGGAGCAATGGTAGCAGCAGCTCTTCTAAGGCACTTCAGTCATTTGTCGGAGGGACAATGGAGGGCCTTGGAAAAAATAGAACTGACTTACTTCGCCAGCCGATCTGAACTGCCACACACTGTGATGCAGCAGACCAGCAGGGTAGAAAAAAAATGTTTTAAAGGTAGAAAAAAAGGCGCACAAACTGCAATATTCACAGGAGCCTGGTAGGGGAAGCAGGAGAGAGCTCTGGATGACTATGGAGCCACACCCTGGAGGGTGTAGCCTGGAACCAGCCAGCCTCCAATCAAGAAGAACAGGAACTCCTCTTATAGGAAGTCAGGAGGACAGAGAGAGGAAGGAGTATGGGAGAAGCAGCTGGGGCAGCCAGAAGCCAAGGTGCCAAAAGAACCAAGAGGGCAGAGAATACAGGAGGAGCAGTTGGAGTGGTGAGAGCTGTGAAGGACCTGACTGGAAAGGCAGCAGAAACCTGGTTACGCTTCCAGAAGCTGCAGAGACCGGAGAATCTACAGGTGCTACAAACATTGCTCAACTCAACAAAAGAGGTACAGAGAAATTACATTGTGATTGCTGTGGTCATAACCCAGATCAAAGGGTGAAGGCCAGGCAGAATCTACATAGCAGTAGGCCTCAAGCCTCAGCTCCATGGAATAGGCCGGAGTTACAAAGTAACAGACAGCCCACAGTAGACAGCCTTTGGATAAAGCAAGAGTCAGAAGCTCCTGGTAAAAGCTCCTCTGTTCAGAAAAGAAGGTTTGGAAAGTTTTTAGAGAATGGGAAACTTTTAAATAAGCCTACTTATCAAGAGGTATGTGAAAACTCCCAGAGAAGAGAGAGTCAGTCACACTATATGCATGCTCCTGGCCGACGGCCCCTGCTAGACTCCCAGCATTGGAAACTCATTCAACAGTTGACTGAGAAACCTAGCTGTACCTCACCGATAGCTGTTAACCCTAACACAGACAGTTCAGCTGAGGAAGCAATGCAAGTGGAAGAAGGAGAAGTCTTCCCCATTGAAGAAATGGATTGTAGCTTTTGCACCAGAGGCAGCTTAGAATGCTTGAGTGACCAGTAAGCATTGAAAGCTGGTGTGAATTTGAATACTTATTTTTGTTATAACTTTGCTGTGAAATGAACAGTTGAGTTTCTAACCTGAAGTAAAGGACATTTTCTGTTTATGTTTGAACCTGATCCGTTGGAACCTTTTGTGCATATCAGGGAAATAAAGCCTTTAAATTCCCTCCACTCGTTGACCTATTTGTTCTTGGGGTACCTTTGGTATTGTAAGGATGCTACCGGAGCTCGCCAACCTCGGGCCCTAATAAGAAAGACTTACCAAGCCCCACCTTTATTGTATTCATGCCCAACCTGCCCTACCTACTACTAACCCCTAGGGCGGCGTTGTGACATAGAAAATGGCGTAGTTTTTCGGATTTAGGATCAGAGCCTCAAACGAACAGAGCAATAAAAAGAAAACCTGGAGAAAAACAAGACCCGGAGTGGATCGCTTGAAATACGGATTGTAGGAAGAAAAATCCGGAACGGAACAGCTGAAATCTGGACTGGATGGTGAAAATCCAGGAAGCTGTAAATCCTGTTGCCGATTTTTGGAGTACCAGGAAGTGAGTGCAACAGCAACGGACGTTCTCATGCTGAGTTCAACACCTACCTCAGGTAAAAAGTAATTTAGCCGGGGCAGTGGTGGATGCAGAGAGAAGTTTGAAAAAAAAAAAAAAAAAACCTAGTGTTGGGAGAGCCGCACTTGGGTTTCGTTTTTTTTGTTTGTCTTTATACAGGTTCGCCATGGAGCCAAAGGATCTCGCTACGTGGATGGCCCATCAATTCGACAAACAGGCCGAATTAGCCCGAACAAGCCAGGCGCAAGCTCTGCGTGCCGTGCAAGAACAACAACTACCGGTTTTGCAGACAATGGAAAAATGGTTAGCCTTACAACGGGAGGTGATGGCCAGCAAAGAGAAGCGGCAGGCTGCCAAAGCCACGAATCCACCATGGACATGCCAAGATCTGACTGTCGCTAAGCTAAGTCCCAATGACGATATTGATGACTTTTTAGACTCATTTACCCGAATTGCAGGTTCAGCTGGTTGGCCAGCCGAACAATGGGCTATTCGACTCGCAGCCTCCCTTACAGGGGAAGCTTTGGCTGCGTATAGGTCGATGCCCCCAGCCTTAGCTAATAGCTATGAGGAGGTGATAACTGCCATAAGGGATAGGTTAGGTCTCATACCATTATCTTATAATAAAATGTTCTGAGCCACCACCCTTAAAGCCGATGAGAGCCCCAAAGCGTTAGGCCATAGAATACGCGCTTTAGCGAATAAATGGCTACAGCCAGAGAGGAAGAATGTAGAGACATTGATGGATACGATAGTACTCGAGCAGTACATGTCTGCCATTCCGCTCAGAGTACAAAATTTTATAATGTTGCAAAATTGTTGTACGACGACAGAGGCAATAGCTCTCACAGAGCGCTATTTAGAGGCTGAGAGAGTTACCCAATCTAGGATAGGGACTCCCAGACTGGCTCTGGGTATGGAGGCCCAAAAATTGGAAAACCCCTTACAGTCCCCATATAAGGATAGGAAAGGTAATAAACCTCAAGAAAGGGAAAATATTAAGAGATGCTTTAACTGTGGGAAAAAGGGTCACTTGGAAAATAGCTGCTACTCACGTACTGCTCTGGTAGGGAATCCCCGAGAACAGTACGGGAAGGCTTTGTCTTAACTGTAAAAATTCACGGGGTGAATGTAAAAGCACTTCTGGACTCGGGAGCTGATCAAACCATGATATCTAAGAGGTTATGGTCAGTAATTAGAGAACAGGGTTGATCAGTTCCGGAGAGTCCAGAGGGCAAGGTTAAAATAAAGTGTGTCCATGGAGCGGCTACCCCCTATCCAGTATACAAGCTGTGGGTAAAGGGAATGGGTGTTGAAAAGGAGATGCCAGTGGCAGTCGTCCCCAGGCTTCCACAAGAGTTGGTGCTGGGCCGCGACTGGCCACAATTTAGGAAGAGTATGAAAGAGGGTTTAACCTCACAGACAATACCTACTTCCACTTGCATTGAAAATGAGCCTATTAAAAGTCTTAAGCCACAGCGGAGTAACTATAAGACTATCTCGAGTCCTATAATTCCTAGCCCACTATGGGAAAAACAAAAGAAAACCCCTTTAAAAGCACAGGCGGATGTCCCGCCAGGGTTCATCCTAAAATTCTGTAAAACTTCAGAGAAAGCCCATAGTCCTCAATGAGCATCCGCGCAGGCGGCCGGCTATGACCTTCATAGTGCCGAGGACCAAGTTATACCAAAACAGGAGCGTAGGTTAATCACCACGGATCTCCAAATAGAATTACCTGCCGGGTGCTATGGGCGGATAGCACCGCGGTCAGGGCTAGCTACCAAACACAGCATTGACGTAGCCGCTGGGGTAATCGACCCCGACTACCGGGGTATCTTGAAGGTTCTTTTATGTAACTGCTCCCACCAGGACTTCAAGGTCCAGAGAGGGGACCGAATAGCGCAATTAATTTGCGAGCGGGTCGGGTTTCCCACCCTAAAAGAGGTCGACATGCTAACCCCAACGAGCCGGGGGACAAGAGGTTTTGGCTCCACTGGGAAGACTGACCTAGAAGGCCTCATTGCCATTGGAGGTGAACTCCTCGAGGAGGATTTGGGTCCCCGTATAGATGAGTGCGGGGAGACCTCTTTACCTAGGACTGGGGAGGAACTCTCCGTGAGGCAAAAGCGGGAACTGGATACCCTACTGGAAGAGTACAAAGATGTACTAACCCCGGTGCCGGGAGAGACTACCCTAGTCGCCCATGAAATACTCACCCCACCGGGCAAAATCATTCGGCAACGGCCGTATCGGTTGCCGGAGGCAAAAAGAAAGGAAGTCGTTGAGCAGGTGCAAGAAATGCTACGCTTAAAAATAATAGAAGAGTCACATAGCCCATGGTGCAGCCCAGTGGTATTAGTGCCCAAGCCCGATGGGACTATGCGTTTCTGCATAGATTTTCAACAGGTGAATGCGGTGTCCACATTCGACGCCTACCCGATGCCTCGAATTGAGGAACTTTTAGACTGGCTCGGGCAGGCGAAGTTTTTGACAACGTTGGACATGACCAAGGGATATTGGCAAATTCGTTAACCCGGGATGCCAAGCCGAAAACTGCCTTCAGTACTCCATTGGGCCTCTTTCAATTTCGCCGAATGCCCTTCGGTCTACACGGGGCAGCGGCCACGTGCCAACGCTTAATGGACATCCTTCTCCGGCCATACCAGGCGTTCGCGACGGCCTACATGGACGATATAGTAATCCATAGTGCCACCTGGAATGAACATCTCCAGCAAGTAGGTACCGTCTTGGAAGCCATGAGGAGGGCAGGGTTGACGCTGAACCCAAAAAAATGCATCTTTGCGGCCGAAGAAGTACAATACCTGGGCCATTTGGTGGGGCGAGGCACCGTACGACCGCTGATTGACAAGGTGGAAAGCGTTAAGGAGTTTCCAGTACCCCAGCACAAGAAACAACTAAGAAGCTTCCTGGACCTCATCGGGTATTACCGACGCTTTATACCACACTTCGCGGAAGAAAGTGCTATATTCACCGAGATGCTGAGAAAGAACGCTCCAAATGTGATACAGTGGTCACCCGAGGCAGAAACAGCCTTTCAACAATTGAAAGAAAATTGTGCCGGGCCCCCATATTAAGAGGTGTAGACTTCCGCCAAACATTCTTATTGCAAACAGACGCTTCTGAAACAGGATTAGGCGCTGTTCTCTCCCAAGTACAGGAAGGTGCAGAACATCCCATCATGTTTCTTAGCAGAAAGCTGTCACTTGCGGAGAGGAAATATGCCACAATCGAAAGGGAGTGTCTAGCCATCAAATGGGCCATTGAAGCTCTAAAGTTCTACCTGACCGGGAGAAGATTTGTCCTTATTACGGACCATGCCCCGCTCAAATGGTTGCATACCATGAAAAATGAAAATAACCACTTGACCCGCTGGTACATGGCCCTGCAGCCCTATGATTTTCGAATAGAGCATCGAGCGGGGAAGCTGCATTTTAACGCCGACGCCATGTCCCGTATTACGAGCTGTGTAAAAGAAACTTCACCAGCCCGTAATATTTTAAGAAGGGGGATATGTGATGCAGCAGACCAGCAGGGTAGAAAAAGAAATGTTTTAAAGGTAGAAAAAAAGGCGCACAAACTGCAATATTCACAGGAGCCTGGTAGGGGGAGCAGGAATAGAAAGAAATGTTTCAAGTGTGGAAAATGGGGACATTTAGAAAAGGGATGCCAGACACACACTAGCTTAATGGGTGTGGATTTAAAACAGCCCAAAGAAGGATTTCTTTTGTTGGCTGATGTGCAAGGAATTACCACAAATGCTTTGTTAGACTCTGGGGCAGACCAGAGTATGATGTCAAAAAGGCTTTGGAAGAGGATAGAGGCCCAAGAAGGATTTGTGCCTAGAACCCCTGAAAGCCAAGTTCACATCAGATGCATTCATGGTGCTGCAACATCATATCCCACCTATAGGCTAAAGGTTAAGTGCCTGGGGGAACAAGAGGAAGTCCTGTTAGCAGTAGTGCCTAGGCTACCCTTTGATTTGGTTCTAGGAAAGGACTGGCCAAGATTTAAGCAGGGGCTAGTGAAAGGGCTAGGAAAGAAGGAGGGAGAAGGAATAATGGAAATAGCTCCCGGGCCTTTCTTTGGAAGTCCTCAGTCCCTAGCTAAAAAGATGGTTAAGCTTCCAGAAGGCCAAACCATAGGTAATAAGAGGGGCCTTGTATCCACCCGCTCGCAGGCTAAGGTAGAGAGCCAGCAAAAGGAGGAGGGGGAGCAGGCAGAGTTATTAGGAGACTTACCCTCTCATGATGATTTAATAACCCCATCATCTGGTAAAATAAGAAAGTTGAAAGCACAAAAGAGGCGTGAGAGACTTTGCAGAGCACAGGGTAGGGCTGAGATGTTAGCTGGTCAAAGTTTACCCTGGGTGCCAGCTGAGTTAGTGGCAAAGTTTCCTAACTTTCCACAAGAGCAGCGAGCTGATCAAGCTCTCACCCGAGCTTTTAAGTATGCTCAGGAGGTCAGGGAGGAGTTGCCCAGATTCAGACTAGATAATGAAATATTATATAGAGAGAGTCAGGACCCCAGAAATGGGACCATTCGTAAACAATTGGTGGTACCCACAACTTTCAAAGGGCTAGTACTTAGATTAGCACATGATCATCCAGTTGGAGGTCATAAAGGGATGCAAGGAACGCTGGATCAAATACTTATGCGTTTTTACTGGCCAGGTATCTTCAAAGAAACTGCCCAGTTTTGTGCTGCATGTCCAGCGTGTCAGCGAGTTACAGCGGCTCACCCACTGGTGGTGCCATTGATCCCCATGTCAATTATCACAGACCCAATTGGTCGCATTGCCATGGATATTGTAGGCCCATTAGACAAAACGCCCTGAGGTTTCCAATACATCCTAGTTATGGTAGATCAGGCAACAAGGTTTCCCTGGGCCATACCATTGAGGAATGTTTCTGCAAAAACAATAGCTTTAGAGCTAGTAAAATTGTTTTGTGAAGTGGGATTCCCAAGAGAGGTGTTGACTGACCGAGGGTCCAATTTTGTATCCAAATATTTGGCCCAGGTCTGGGAGGCCTTTGGCATTCATCACGTGAAAACCTCAGCCTACCATCCACAATCAAACGGTTTGGTGGAGAGATTCAACCAAACTCTCAAACAAATGTTGAGAAGGGGGTTAGCAGGAGAGGTAAAAGAATGGGATATGTTATTGCCCTTTGCCTTATATGCCTGCAGGGAAAGAATTCAAGTGTCCCTAGGTGTAACTCCATATGAATTGATGTATGGTAGGGCTCCACGGGGTTTGTTAGATATTTTGAGGGAACAATGGATTGATCCTGAACCAGGAAGTCAGGAGGTGCCACAGTTTCTACATGACTTGAGATCACGTTTGAAAAGGACCTCGCAGGTTGCTGAGAGGAACCTGCGGGGCAGTCAAGTTCGCCAGAAAGGGTGGTATGATAGGAAGGCCAAAAGCCACCAATTAAACATTGGTGAAAAGGTTTTGGTTCAAGTAGCAGGTACAGCCCCAAAATTTGAAGTACAGTGGAAAGGGCCATGGAAGGTTGTTAAACAAGTGAGCCCAGTATCCTATATGGTAGAAAATGCAAGAGGGCGTAGGCAGACCTACCATATTAATGTACTTAAGTCTTTGAAGGAGAGGCCTGTAAATAATAATGACCCTGAAGCCAGTCAGGAAGTAAGTGAGCTTCAAAAAGAGAACACTCTCGTAGGTATTACGGACTGTAGGAAAGAAGTTTCACCAGTTAAACCAGTCCGTAATAACTTAAGCAGGGGGGTATGTGATAAGGAAGCTTATCATAGCTCAGGAAGGAGCTATAGAAAAGGTGAAGTGACTCTGAACAAGCAACCTGTCAGTTCTGGTAGAAATAAGAAAACAGAATTTTCCCATAAAAGACTATCAGTCCCAGAATGCACCAGGTTTCCAACAGCCATTAGAGGAGCTGAAGTGGGGAGACGTGTGTTCAATCAGGAGGGCTATGAGGTAATCCCTAAGCACTCATCTCAAAGGGCAGGGCCTGATTCAGCACAGCTGCGCTGTATTAGGGAGGAGCACTCATCTAGGCAGAATAAAGGTAGAGTTTATTCTACAGAGAATTATCCTGAGAATCAGCTTGAGCTTGATCAGTTTCATCTGAAGGATCATCAGAAGCAGAAGCCAAACCGGACGGACAGAGAGGGAAAGAAACCCTTTGGAAGAAAGAGGAGAAAAGCCTTTGAGAGGTCTAGAAGAGTCCAGAGCAGTACGTATACTAGGAGGCATTCCAAGGGCCAGCATACAACATTGGAGTGGGGAAAGCCAGAGGAATGGTGCTGCAGAGCTAGGAATCTCCAGACAGTACCTGTGAGAGAGACGGCTGCACGTGGAAGGGACCCTAAGACCCGTGCCAGAAGGTATGTGAAGAGAGATCCAGTGTCCAGGGATCTGGATTGGAAGGCTGGACATAAGAACTGGACTACATACTGGCCAGGCTATAGAGAGAGGAACTCTAACAGCAATGGAAGCTCAGGTATGAACACTGATCTATGCCCTAGCTATAACCTTGAAAGACAGCAGGGAAACAAGTATTCTCCTGAAAGTGCTCCATTGGAACATTCATCTGTGCCAATCCATGATATTGAACCCATGCTTGTTGAAGAAGAGGGGGTGATAGCAGATGAAGAATCTGTTTACATGGACTGCTCTCTGTCTAAACTCCTTTGGTGATTTTCTGTTATAAAGTACAGCAACCATCACAAAGAAACACAAACTTGTTCTTTAATCTACTCAGAAAAGCTCCTGAAGCAGGATTTGACCCACGCAGTAGAAAGCAAGCCAGCTAAGGGGTTTCAGCTGGATAACTGCTAGCAATTGAGCCTTACCTAATTGCTTGTGAGCTAGGAGAGAATCACTTCTGAATCTATGTGGGAAGATATAAGAAGTTAACCTGAAAAGAACAGTTTTTTTCTTTCTTTGTAGCTTTTGGTTTGTTGTTTAATACATGCTAAGAAAATATTAGCTAAGCCTACAGAAAAGACCAGTTTGTTATCAACCAGGTCTTATTTCTTTTGCTTTAATTGCCTGACAAGTTCAAATGTTGTTTCCTGATTTTGTTTTTTTCCAAGTTTAACACTGAAAGCAAGTAACCTGATTTATGTGCTACCAAGCATATCTGTGTTGGGAGAAATAACCCCATAAATAAATATCTTATTGGCTTTACCCAAAAGCACAACTAATTATTGTGAGCAGCTGTGTCTGGTGTGAATGAACTGCATTGCCCACAATCCCTTGCAAATCATATAGATATATGCACTTGCCAAGACTGTGAAGATTCTCACCCAGGCAGCCGTCTGACAACTCATATACTCATCCATCCAGATCACAGGAAGTTCTTTTGATTCCTTTTCCAGGGAAGACACTTTCAATACAGGGTTCTTCCCTTCGGTCTGGCTTCTGCCCCAAGAGTTTTCACAAAATGCATGGCAGTAGTAGCTGCTTTCCTACGGACTCTGGGGATATTCGTCTTCCCTTCCTTGGACCACTGGCTCATTCGAGCACCCACAGCTCCAGAAGCCAACTCTGCTCTTACTTGCACAATGCGAGTTTTGCATTACTTGGGATTGGTCATAAACCTTCCAAAATCCCATCTCGCTCCTTCTCAGTCCCTAGAATTCATAGGAGCTCACCTAGATACCAGACAATCAAGGGCTTTCCATCCACAGCCCCGCTGTCTTCGCATAGTGCAGCTAGCTTCTCAAGCAGCGGTAAAAACCTCCCTAACTGATCGGGAAATGCTACTGGGACATATGGCATCCACTGTAAATATGGTTCCCTATGCTCGTCTTCACATGCGAGCAGCCCAGAGAACCCTATCCTCTCAGTGGACACAGGCCTCAGGTTGCCTGTTGGACAAAGGAGGGAGGAGTGGCCTAGTGGTTGGGGCAAGGTACTACAGGCCAGAAGGTTGGTGGTTCAAATCCCACTAGAGGACAGCAACCTTGGGCCAGAAGGACTGGGGTTTCTAGTCCCACAGGTGCTCCTTGTGGTCTTGAGCAAGCCACTTAACCCTCCATTGCCCATGTTCCCTGTAAGTATTAGTGTATGTGTCTCATATCCCCTTGTGTTAAATGTATCCCCCAACCGCTTTGACCCGGTGAAAAGCGGGATATAAATGCAGCTAAATAAATAAATAAATAAAATAAGAAACTCAGAACATCTTATTTCGTCCCTCCAATGGTGGCAATTGCTGGAAAACCTTCTCATAGGCTTTCTTTTCCAGCAGCCCCTATTCCAGGCCACTCTGAAACAGATGCGTCCCAGTTGGGATGGGGGGCCCACCTGCACGATCTCTCCACCCAGGGTCTCTGGACCCCAGAGGAGGCTTGTCTTCACATAAACCTCCTAGAACTCAAAGCAATCTTCCTTGCTCTTCAAGTATTCCAAGCCCAGCTCAGCTACAAGACAGTCCTAGTCCAAACCGACAATCAAGTAGCCATGTTCTATGTGAACAAGCAGGGCGGAACAGGCTCTCTGTCGTTATGCAACAAAGCTTTACAACTATGGGCCCTTGCCAGAGAGCATCAAATTCACCTCCTCGTGGTATATCTTCAAGACATTCAAAACCATTGGGCAGAGAAACTCAGCCAAGTACTGCTGCCACACGAATGGTCTCTCCACTTGGACCAGACTGCCCGAGTATTCCAAATCTGGGGAACCCCAGATATAGACCTCTTTGCAAGTCCACAGAATGCCAAACTTCCCCGGTTCTGTTCCAGAATTCTGGCTCAAAACTGTCAGGCAAGGGATGCTTTCCTTCTTCATTGGGGTCAGGACTTCCTCTATGCCTTCCCACCCATTCCCCTCATCCCCAAAACACTGTTCAAGCTTCAGACAGAGGTCATATGATACTCATAGCTCCACGTTGGCCACGTGGTATCCTCTGCTTCTACAGCTCTCTCGGGCTACACCTCTGGAGTTGGGATGTGCTCCAAAATCTTCTCTCCCAGGAGAACGGGACACTATGGCACTCAAATCCCCAGTCCCTGCATCTCAGGGCCTGGTTGCTGAAAGCCTAGAACTTCAGGATCTCCACCTTTCTCAACAGGTAAAAGATATCCTTCAGGCTTCCAGAAAACCCTCCACAAGGCGATCATATGCCTTCAAGTGGAAACGGTTTACCATATGGTATTCTCAAAAGGGACTTAACCCTCTTGCGATACCTTTGGAATCGTTACTGGAGTATCTCCTTCATTTAGCAAATTCTGGTCTTAAGACCAATTCAGGAAGAGTCCATCTTAGTGCTATTGCAGCCTCTTACAAGCTTCTAAATGGACAACCTATTTCCTCTCATCCACTCATAGCAAGATTTATGAGAGGTCTTCTACTAACAAAACCTTCCATTAGACCACCACCGGTGGCATGGGATTTGAACCTTGTTCTCGGGCAGCTCATGAAACTGCCCTTTGAACCTTTAGCCACTACAGCTCTAAAATTCCTTTCATGGAAGGTCATCTTCCTAATTGCAATCATGTCTGCACGACGCATTAGTGAGTTACAAGCTTTAGTGGCTGATCCTCCTTATACAAGATTTCACCATGATAAGGTTGTTCTTAGGACTCATCCTCACTTTATGTCAAAGGTGGTCTCGCCTTTCCACTTAAACCAAGCAGTGTACCTTCCTGTATTCTTTCCGAGGTCTCATGCCTCCAATGCAGAAAGGAACCTTCATATCTTAGACTGTAAAAGAGCCAGCCTTTTACCTGCAAAGAATGCAGCAACATAGAAAATCTTCTCAACTTTTTGTTGCTTTTGATTCTAGTCATTTGGGACTTCCAGTTTCCAAAAGAACTCTAACTGGATTGCACGGTGCATATCCTTCACTTATGAGAGTAAGGGGTTTTTTCTCGAGGGCCATGTCACAGCTCACAATGTGAGAGCCATAGCAGCCTCTTTGGCTAACCTTCATTCTGTGTCTATAGACGACATCTGCAGAACAGCTACTTGGGCTTCATTGCACACTTTTACAACCCCGCTACTGTTTAGACAAGGACTCCCGTCGGGATGCATTGTTTGGCCAAACTGTTCTTCAGCATCTCTTTCAAACTTAATGCAACTCCTACCCTCCGTCCGGGTTTGGATGCCAGAGATCCATGGGAGGAAGCATGACTCATCTCACCATGGGTTTGCAGCTTCCTGGGGCCATCTCCCTGGCATTTTTCAGCTGGGGAGTCCCCATATGTGAAGACTACATTCCTGCTTGTTCCTGGAGATAGCGTAGTTACTCACCTGTAACAGGTGATCTCCGGGAACAGCAGAAATTTAGTCTTCACTACCCACCCACCTCCCCTAGGAGTTGTCTCTCTTTCTTTCCTTTGTCTCATCTATAAACTCAACTTAAGAGGGAGAGTTGGAATGGCGGGAAGGCAGCACGCAGGCGCTGTGGATGCTCCCAAAAGCTTTCCTATTGGACGCTGGTGAGCGTTCCCGCGCAGGCTCCGTCGGTACCAACGATACCCATATGTGAAGACTAAATTCCTGCTGTTCTCGGAGATCACCTGTTACAGATGAGTAACTACGCTGTCTGTACAGGATAAAGGCAAATATTTGGCAACTACAGAACATGTATTATTTTATTTATTTATTTAGCTGTGCTTTTATACCGCTTTTCTCCAGGTCAAAGCGGTAGTACAGTAGAACATAGTTAACTATGTACAGATAACTTAGTTTGCATAACTAGTTTATACAAAAACAATTATATACATTGGTTTGCTTTTTGGAGTGCATGGGGGTGGGGGGGAGGGATAAGGTTAGGAGAAAATATTAATCTAAAAAACAGGTCCAGGGAGTGGTCCCTCACATCAGTTGGGGCATGAATGCATTGAGTGAATCCCAAGGCCCCCATCAAAAGTAAAAATTCCCTTTCTCTAGATCTAACAGAAGCATCTCCTCTGAAATTATAAAAGTTGGCTCTAGACTAATTGGCACTTGTTGAGAAAACAAATATTGGTGCCTCTTCCCCATGGCTTATTCCCCAGGAAGGTTTACGGGTAAGTTTTTAAAAAGGTCTGGTTCTTCTTCTCTATATTCAGGACAGACCCGCAAGCTCCTACACCTTTAAATGTTGAAGCATCTTATCCAACCTCGTTCAAGTAAGGTTTTGTGCCAGTGCTCCTGCCCTCAAAGGTCCCTTCCCGCATTCTCCCAATCCTATCTTCTCCCATTCCTTTCCCAGGTCCTATCACTCCTGCCCTGTACTCCATGATCCTTCCCCCAGATTCTCATCTCATTAAACTTTTCTCAACACAAATTCCAGCCCTTCCCTCTCTTTGGTTCACTCACTTAGCTGGGCCAAATTATCAGGCCATGGTAGCAGCAAGAGAAAGAAAACCAGCACAATGCCTGTGAGCCAGGACAGCCATAGGCTATGCAGCACCTCCTCTCTTCACATGGGTTTCCTTGACAACAGGAAATGTGTGTCAGAGGTAGGGTCTGGCTGCTACAGAACTTATAAGTGCATACTGGCCTACAGACCGTAGGCTGATATTTCTTCCTCTTGCTGCGTAGTATTTGTCGTATTTAGCTCACACATTTCCAGCAGTAGTTCAAGGAAAGTTACAGTCAGGTACAGTAGGTATTCCTTTGTCCATTGAGGGCTTACAATCTGAGGAAATGAAGGGTTAAAGTGGTTTGCCTAAAGTCACAAGGCATACCATTGGCAATGCCTGAAGATTTCCACTAGCCCTGATTAACTGCTCCATGGTTACATAATGCTGTGCTTTAGAGAAGGGATCATGCTGGTATGGAGGGACAGATGGATGTTGGTATGGTAACTACAAAGAAGCTATGGGTGGTAGTATGCTATGGTACAGCCTGGGTCTGTACTACCACACAAATAAAGGAAGGGCCAAAGCAAGGTTCCCCTTGATATATAGCAGCCAGTCATGGGAATGATTTTATCTTAAAATATTTTTAATAATCATTATTTTGAAATGGATCAATATTGAAGATTAGGGGAGGTGTTTCTTTGCCTCTTCTTTAAGAATTCAGTATTAAATTGCCTGTGAGTCATAGATTTAAATACTCATACTATATATGATTATCAATCACTTTATTTACCACTCCTCTCACCAACAGGAGCTCAAGATAAGCTATGACCCACTATTAAGAATACAAAATACTATAAAACAAAATCAAAAACAAGTATCAGAAAAGATATCAATATATGATGAAGCAGTACAATAAATAAATGGAATCAATCAAAACAACCTATCTGTCTCAATACGCGTCAACTCATTTTATTTTAGATGGTGTCATCCATCACTGGTCCCATTTATAGAAATATATTTTCAAGATTAACACACTCTGTTCTCATATAGATTGCAATGTCTTAACCATATATAAATTCTAATAAGTTGAATGTTACCAGGCAGCCAAGACACCACACCTAGATATGGCTCTTTGTATCACTATGGTAAAGTATAATACAGCAGGCTGGGATCTCGTTTAGATGAGAGGTGTATTATTGGTAGGATTGTAATTGTAGCTCATGGGGATTTAGCCAAGCTTGCAAAACAGTTGGTGCATTTTTGAGGGCATATTAAATGAATTTACTCTTTTACCTGAAGCTTTTTGATGATTGTATCAATCTGCTCAATGAAATGGGTGGCAATCATGTCAGCAGCTTTACAGGGGTTGAGGGAGATTAGCTCCTGCAAAGGGAAATACACACACATTCATTTTAAAGCAAAGCACAATATACACTAAAGCATTACTAACACATTAGTTCTAAAATTAGCATGTATTTCATTTCAGTTTCTGTCCTATTTCTGAAGAAAAATGTTTGTGAAAGTCCAACCTAACTAATCATGATGATAATTATTAACTTAAGCAAATCTAAGTGACACCATAATGATGTGAGGAGTCCCTTTATTAAAAACAAACTGAAAACATATAAAATAAAATTAATGGTGTGATAAAGCCAAATGAGGATCGAGAGTAAAAATGAGGATCGAGAGTAAAAAGCAATAGAGGAAGGAACATAGCAAGATACAGGTCAACGAAATAGGTAGCTCATTTGTCATGAACAACATAGGGGCCAGTGTACTAAGCATTTTTCCCCACATATGTAGAATGAGAGAAAAGATCTAAAGGAGGGAGGAGTAGCCTAGTGGTTGGGGCAAGGTACTTCAGGCCGGAAGGTCGGGGGTTCAAATCCCACTAGAGGACAGCAACCTTGGGCCGGAAGGACTGGGGTTTCTAGTCCCACAGATGCTCCTTGTGGTCTTGGGCAAGCCACTTAACCCTCCATTGCCCATGTTCCCTGTAAGTATTAGTGTATGTGTCTCATATCCCTGCATGTTAAATGTATCCCCCAATTGTGTTGTGACCGCTTTGATTGAAGGATAAGGCGGTATACAAAACTGTCTAAATAAATAAAATAAATAAAATAAATAAATAAAGAATCTGGACTATTATCATCTTATAATAATGGGGCAACTGGAAATAGAATGATATGGGGAAGGAGAGACCTACTAGTCAGCTTTTTTTATTTTTATTTTATTTTGGATTTAGCTCAAGCTTTTTTTTTTAAATTGATTCTTCAAGGCAAGTTACAGTCAAGAAGCTCCCTGCCTCCAAAGCCCCATTTACTAAGCTGCGTTATGGCACTAAAGTGCATTATTTGTCAACCCATTAATGTGTGAGCAAATGATCTGGGAAACACATTAAAATGCTTGCCAATGTAAAAGTAATGCTCCCCACCCCTCCCATCCCATCCATTTTAGTAATACTCAGTGCATCTCCCTCCACCCCTAATCCTCTTAAGAAATTATCAGCAATCCCCAAAATTTTCATTTGAAAAGGTTAAGATGCCGCTGGACTTCCTACCCTCTACCAGCCTCCTCCCAGCACTTACTGGGTGGGTCATCTCTGGGGTGTAATTGGGGGCAGAATTGACTGCTGCTAATCATTTCTACTGCTTTAGCTGTCTGCCTGACATCTAGCAATAACAACATCAGGGGCCTGAACAGCATATTTAGGATAAGGGAATTTCCCCCTTCTAAAATGAAAAAGGGACAGTAAGAGCTGAGAAGGCTGGAGTGGGAGTACCAAGGGGTGCTGAATATTTCTCTAGGGGAATGGGGATGGCATTTTTTTACACACATGCTGGACCTTTAAAAGATAGCAAGCTCAATCCTGGGACCACTATCAGCATTTCTATGGTCGGGATTGTGTGATATTCCAGGCTGCAGCAGCAACAACAAAAATAATGGCCAAGGCATTCACAAATCTCCAGGTTAGTACAACCCATGGTAAATCTTCTGACAGTAAAATAGCTCACAAATGGTGACATTTTACTTACCAGATAATGTCCTTTCTTTGAGTCCTGCTAGAACAGTCCAAATAAGTGGGTTGTGTTCCCCTAACAGCAGACTGGTGGAGACAAAGAACCAATGAAAAGCCCAGCTTTCAATGACACCACACTCATGCCTCTATCCACTTCAGCCACCAGAGGTCTCCTCAGTATTCATCCCAAAGCATATGGGAGAACATGGCAAGCCTAACACAACCTAAGTGTGGGCAACAATCAGTAATCAAACAGTAGAGAACTATATACAGGAAAGCATAAACAGAAAATTGTCCATAGAAGATGAACATGCAGAGCTAAATTACAGCAAAAATAAGGACACTACTTCAGAAGAACAGAGCAAATACAGTTCTAGGGGCGGGCCCAGGACTGGTCTAACAGGACTCAAGGAAAGGACGTTATCTGCTAAGTAAAATGTCACCTTACATATCGTCCTGCTAGACCAGTCCAGATAAATGGGACGTATGAAGACTACGACTCCACTGGGCAGAAAGAAGACACCACAGATCGCAAAACCTTAGCCAAAGGCCATGTCCACCCAAGCATGCACATTCAAGTGGAAATGCTTGACCAAAAGGCAAAGTGATGCCCATGCTGCCCCCCAACAAATGTCTGCAGAACATAAGAAATGCCATAATGAGTCAGACCAAGGTCCATCAATCCCAGTATCCTGTTTCCAACTAATCCAGGTCACAAGTACCTGGCAGGTTCCCAGAAAGGAACACATGTTCCACAATGCTTGTCCCGGGGTAAGCAATAGATTTCCTGAGTTTTCTCTAATAATGGTTTAAGGACCTCTCTTCCAGGAACTTGTCCAAACCTTTCTTAAACTCAGCTATACTAACAGCTTTTACTACATCCTCCAGTAATGAATTCCGGAATTTGATTACACAATGCGAGAAAAAAATGTTCTCTTATTAGTCTTAAATGGGTTACATACTGTAACTTCATTGCATGTCCCCCTAGTCTTTCTACTTTTTGATGGAGTAAACAACCGATCTACGATTACCATTCATTAATTTATAGATCTCTATCCTATCTCTCCTCAGCAATTTCTTTTCCAAGTTCAAGAGCCTTGTGGAGAGACAAGTCGTGGCTGCTCCACCACGACAACGCACCCGCACACACCACGCTCAGTGTGAGGCAATTCTTGGCAAACAAACAGATCTCAGCTCTCGACCACCCTCCTTATTCCCCAGATCTCGCACCGTGCAACTTCTTGCTCTTTCCCAGGCTGAAGACTGTGCTCAAAGGAACTCATTTTGCCTCTGTAGAAGAGATCAAGGCCACTGTGATGAGGGAGCTGAGGGACTTCAAGGAGGACAACTTTACCGAGTGCTTCCGTACGTGGCAGAAGCGAATGCAGAAGTGCATTAACTCTGGGGGAGGGATTACTTTGAAGGGGATAATGCGTAATTTCTCTGTAGATTTTGTAATAAAACATTTACGGGACAGTCTCGTTTCTTTTTTGTTACACCTCGTATATCGAATGGACACTTGAACAAATAACCACACAGCCAAGAGTGAGGAGTGATGAACTTAGATTTGTAACCCATGACACCCAGCTGTAAAGACATGGGTGCTGTGGGAAGGGAGGATGGGAGAGCAACAGAGAACTTACTTTTGAATTGTAAGACAATAAAAACATAAGACGTACTTTCTATAAATATGAAAAGAGAACCATATAAAATTATAAAATCAACTTAAAAATAAAAATAAATAAAAATACTAAATCTAAAGTCCAAATATGGCAAGGTAGTTAAAAAAACAAAAAGAGGACACGTTAAAGAGTAGGTAGAGACCACCATTGATCATGCCAAAGTATGTTCCTAAGAGGAAAATAAAAATAGATGTTTGAAAATATTTTAGAGAAAAATTTTTATGATTCACCAATGTGTGAGATGCAGCCTATTAGATAAGAACTAAAAAAGGATCCTTCATAATAGTGAATCCCAATGAAAGTAACTAATGCAATGCTACGTATGTGTTAATAGTACCATAAAGTGATTTTTATGTGAATATTTTTATACATAATATATGTTATATATCTCTTTTGTCTGCAAAAAATTATTTTGTATCCCACATACTGTTGCAAAGAAGGCAATACATCTCGGCCGAGGACGGGCCAATCCTCAAAAGAGTGGCCATCTCGGTAAATAGTTATATAGAAACATGACAGAAAAAGACCAAAAGGCCCATCTAGTCTGTCCTTCCATAACAACAACTACAACAGTCCACTTTTTACCTTTAGAGATCCTCTGTGTTGGTCCCATGCTTTTTTGAATTCAGTTACTGTCCTCATCTCTACCACCTCCGCTGGGAGACTATTCCACGGATCCACTACTCTTTCCGTAAAGAAATATTTCCGCATATCACTCCTGAATCTATCTCCCTTCACCCTCATCCCATGTCCCCTCGTAGCAGAACTTGCTTTCAATTGAAAGAGGCTCTCTCCCTGAACATTTATGCCACGGAGGTATTTAAACATCTCAATCATATCACCTCTATCCCGCCTTTCCTCTAAGGTGTACATATTAAGATCCTTAAGTCTATCCTCATATGCTTTATAATGAAGCCCATTAATCATTTTAGTAGCAACCTTCTGCACCGACTCCATCCTGTTCACATCCTTTTGAAGGTGCGGTCTCCAGAATTGCACACTATACTCCAAATGAGGTCGCACCAAAGACTTATACAGAGGCATTATCACCTCCTTTTTTCTGCTAGCCATTCCTCTCCGTATGCACCCAAGGATCCTTCTAGCTTTTGCCGTCGCCTTTTCTACCTGTTTAACTACTTTAAGATCATCAGACACAACCACGCCTAGGTCCCGCTCTTCTTTAGTGGACAAAAGTACTTCACCTCCTATACTGTATTGCTCCCTTGGATTGCTGCAGCCCAAATGCATGACCTTACATTTTTTAACATTAAATCCCAGCTGCCAAATTCTAGACCATTCTTCAAGCTTAGCTAGATCCCTCCTCATGTTATGTACACCTTCCTGGGTGTCTACTCTATTGCAGATTTTGGTATCATCCGCAAAGAGGCAAACCTTACCCGACAGCACTTCCGCTATATCACTAACAAAGATGTTAAAAAGAATTGGACCAAGGACAGATCCCTGGGGCACACCACTGGTAACATCCTTCTCCTCAGAGTGAGCTCAATTTACTTGTACTCTTTGTCGCCTCCCACCCAACCAATTTCTAACCCAAGCAGTAACTTTAGGGTCCATCCCTAGGGTGCTCAGTTTGTTTATAAGTCGCCTGTGAGGAACAGTGTCAAAGGCTTTACTGAAATCTAAATACACCACATCTAGAGCTCTCCCTCGGTCCATCTCCCTGGTCACCCAGTCAAAGAAATCAATCAGATTTGTCTGACAAGACCTGCCTCTGGTGAATCCATGCTGCCTCGGATCCTGTAATCCGCTGGACTCCAGAAACCTCACTATTTTCTCTTTCAGAAAATCAACTTTTATAGTTCAGTAATACATGGGTAAACGCTGGACATTCAAAATAATGGCTACATTACTACACAATCGTGTTTGGCACACCATGTATATTTATATTTTAAAAATCTTTAAAAAAGCTTATTTTGAGCAAGACCAATATGAACCTGATTATGCCATTGATCAATACAGTTTGTATGTATAAATTACTCACTAACCAGTGTATGTCCCGAAAAACTGAAGCTGGTAGTACTATGTATTGTTGAGGATGATATTTAAACCCTAACTCCTATCTGATATAAAGCTTTTTTTGTGGAAATGACCCCCTTTGCAAAGTATACTCTCTCGTAAATACAAAGAATTGAAACACTATCAGACCTGTATCCAATGGTGTTGCAAAACTGAAATCAGTAATACTATATATTATTGAGGATGATAGTTAAACCCTAACATACATCTGATATTAAGCTTTTTTTATGAAAATGACATCCACTGCAAAGCATACTCTCATGGATACAAAGAAGAAAACTCGCGTGACCAGCATCCAGGGACACACCTAACAGTCTGAAAAGCGTGTGAACAAGTTAGAATGCCAACCTCTGAACTATTTAAATTTTTCTGTGAGGTGCCAGAATGATTTAAGGTGGAACAAAGCAAAAAGAAATGCATAATGGATTAAGCGAGTCTACCAAAAGAAACCGGTGGGGAAGGTAGTATGAACCCATCAATGATCAGTGAACTTATAACATATCGGGTAGAAAAAAAATAAAGATATTCTTCTTTTGTACAGTAAACTTATAGACCCTACCTATCTAGTAAAGAAACTCCTTATGTTAATAGGAATGCTAAAACAAAATTGAAAAATAGTAAGAAATGGATCATAGAAAATATACTAATGTAATTTTCATTGAAAGATTGTAAACCATATTCGTATAAATAATTGAACGTATCCAAAAAGGGGGGGGGGGGGGGAAAGAGACTGACATAGCCAAAGGAGTGTATGCAAAAAGGTGACATATCAAAAGATTATATCACAATATATGCAAAAAGGTTTTGAGCATTCACCAGGATCATCCTGAAAATAAATTAAAAACAGCAATCACTAAATACAGATAAACACTGAATCATTATAAAAATAATTAAAATGATAAAAAAAAATCAGAGATGTATAAAAGATCCTAAATAAATAAAAAAAGAACTACAGCAATAAAAAGATGAGTGTGTCTCTCGTTCCAAGAATGATAAAAAAATTATTAAAAAAGGTCACATTAAGAACATAAAAATGAGGTTAAAAAATGTTAAAATCCAGATTGTGAAGGATATTCAGATATGAATTTTATTAAAAGGGCTTAAGTCATAGCTTTGGTGGGAGTGGCTGACTTGGATTTAGTGGCAGTTACAGAAACATGGTTCACAGAAAACCATGACTGGGATGTAACTATATCTGGCTTTACTTTATTCAGAAAGGACAGGGTAGGAAGAAGGGGAGGAGGAGTGGCACTATATGTAAAAACTACTATTAAAGCTTTGGAATTACAGAGCTTAAAAGGGAGAGAGGAGGCATTGTGGGTTAAACTAGATAGAAAGAGGGAAAGAGAAATCTATTTGCATTGGTGTGATATACAGACCTCCCTCACAAGAGGAAGAGGTGGACAGGGAGTTAATTGAAGACATACACAGCATTGCTAGGAAAGGAGAAGTGCTACTGATAGGAGATTTCAATATGCCAGATGTTGATTGGCACATTCCTGCTGCAGTATCATCTAGAAGTAAGGAGATCCTGGATTCTCTACAGGGAGAACTATTCAGGCAATTGGTAACAGACCCCACACGTGAAGGGGCCATACTGGACTTGGTGCTTACCAATGGTGAAAGTGTTTCTGATGTTGTAGTGGGAGATCATTTTGCATCCAGTGATCACCAGATGGTGTGGTTCAGTATTAGGACTAGGGCTGTTAGAATCCATTCCAAGGTGAGGATCTTAGACTTTAGTAAGACTAACTTTGCGAAGATGGGCCAATACCTCAGGGAGTCGTTAGTGGGATGGGAACAGCTGGGGGATGTAGAAAAACAGTGGGCAAAACTGAAAGGGAGTATTTTAAAGGCAACCAACCTTTTAAAATCGTAAATAAAGGCAAAAGGAACAGGAGACCGCTATGGTTTTCAAAGGAAGTAGCTGAAAAAGTGAAGAAAAAGAGGGAGGCCTTCATGAAATACAAGAGATCGCAGAGAGAGGAAGACAGGCATCTATATTTGGAAAAACTTAGAGAAGCTAGCAAAGTAGTCAAGAAGGCAAAGATTCAAAAGGAGGAGGAAACAGCCAATGCAATAAAATGGGGGGATAAGACATTTTTCAGATATATTAGTGAGAAGAGGAAGGGCAAAAGTGGTATTGTCAGACTCAAGGGTGCAGGGGGGGGGAATATGTAGAAGCTGATAAGGATAAAGCGGAATTGCTTAACAAATATTTTTGTTCTGTGTTCACAGACGAAGAACCAGGAGCAGGACCTCAGAAAACACCCACAAATAAGAACAGAAGCGAGGAACATCTTGAACAATTTTCAGAAGACTGTGTTCGTGAGAAACTAGCTCAACTTAAAATAGACAAAGCGATGGGACCGGATGGGATACACCCTAGAATACTGAGGGAACTTGGGGACGTTCTAGCAACTCCACTGACTGACCTTTTCAATGCCTCGTTGGAGTCGGGAGTGGTGCCAAAGGACTGGAGAGAGGCTCATGTGGTGCCTTTACACAAAAGCGGAAGTAAGAATGTGGTTGAACACTACAGGCCGGTTAGTTTAACTTCGGTGGTGAGTAAATTATTGGAAACGCTGCTGAAAGAGAAAATAGTGAGGTTTCTGGAGTCCAGCGGATTACAGGATCCGAGGCAGCATGGATTCACCAGAGGCAGGTCTTGTCAGACAAATCTGATTGATTTCTTTGACTGGGTGACCAGGGAGTTGGACCGAAGGAGAGCTCTAGATATGGTGTATTTAGATTTCAGTAAAGCCTTTGACACTGTTCCTCACAGGCGACTTATAAACAAACTGAGCACCCTAGGGATGGACCCTAAAGTTACTGCTTGGGTTAGAAATTGGTTGGGTGGGAGGCAACAAAGAGTACAAGTAAATGGAGCTCACTCTGAGGAGAAGGATGCTACCAGTGGTGTGCCCCAGGGATCTGTCCTTGGTACGATTCTTTTTAACATCTTTGTTAGTGATATAGCGGAAGGGCTGTCGGGTAAGGTTTGCCTCTTTGCAGATGATACCAAAATCTACAATAGAGTAGACACCCAGGAAGGTGTAGATAACATGAGGAGGGATCTAGCTAAGCTTGAAGAATGGTCTACAATTTGGCAGCTGGGATTTAATGTTAAAAAATGTAAGGTCATGTATTTGGGCTGCAGCAATCCAAGGGAGCAATACAGTATAGGAGGTGAAGTACTTTTGTCCACTAAAGAAGAGCGGGACCTAAGCGTGGTTGTGTCTGATGATCTTAAAGTAGCTAAACAGGTAGAAAAGGCGACGGCAAAAGTTAGAAGGATGCTTGGGTGCATACGGAGAGGAATGGCTAGCAGAAAAAAGGAGGTGATAATGCCTCTGTATAAGTCTTTGGTGCGACCTCATTTGGAGTATGGTGTGCAATTCTGGAGACCGCACCTTCAAAAGGATGTGAACAGGATGGAGTCGGTGCAGAGGGTTGCTACTAAAATGATTAATGGGCTTCATTATAAAGCATATGAGGACAGACTTAAGGATTTTAATATGTACACCTTAGAGGAAAGGCGGCATAGAGGTGATATGATTGAGATGTTTAAATACCTCCGTGGCATAAATGTTCAGGGAGAGAGCCTCTTTCAATTGAAAGCAAGTTCTGCTACGAGGGGACATGGGATGAGGGTGAAGGGAGATAGATTCAGGAGTGATATGCAGAAATATTTCTTTACGGAAAGAGTAGTGGATCCATGGAATAGTCTCCCAGCGGAGGTGGTAGAGATGAGGACAGTAACTGAATTCAAAAAAGCATGGGACCAACACAGAGGATCTCTAAAGGTAAAAAGTGGACTGTTGTAGCTGTTGATATGGAAGGACAGACTAGATAGGCCATGTGGTCTTTTTCTGTCATCATGTTTCTATGTTTCTATAGGTATAAATAATTGAACATGCCGAAAAAACTGGAGAAACAGCATAGCCAGGAAGGTATATGTAAGCTGGTAACATTACTGTACAAGTCACTGGTGAGGCCTCACTTGGAATATTGTGTTCAGTTTTGGAGACCATATCTCGCAAAGGATATAAAAAGGCTGGAAGCAGTTCAGAGGAAGGCGACCAAAATGATGTGGAGCCTGCATCAGAAGACTTATGAGAAGAGATATGAAGACCTAAATATGTAGACTCAGGAGGAGAGGAGGAACAGTGTAGATATGATTCAGACCTTTAAATACTTAAAGAGTATTAATGAACAAACAAACCTCTTCCAAAGACAGGGAAATTGTAAAACTAGAGGACATAACATGAAGCTGCAAGGGGATAAACTGAAAGGCAATGTCAGGGCATACTTTTTCAATGAAAGGGTGGTGGATGCTTGGAATGCCCTACCGATGGAAGTGGTGGGGGAAAACAAAGTGACAGAATTCAAAATGGCGTGGGACAGACACAGTGGATCCCTTTATAGCAACAGGATAAAATCAAAATAAACATAACTCTCTCTTATATCTGAACAAATGGGGATGACCTACATGGAGCGGTGGGTACACCCCTAAACAAAGGCACGGGGAGGGGTGGCCTGTACGGAGCAGCAAGTGCCACTTCTCTTGCCGGTTTGCTGGGCAGACTATATGGACCATACTGGTCTTTATCTGCCGTCATATACTATGTTATTACCAAAGATTATATTTTGATATATAGTATAAAGGTTTTAAACATTAAAGGGATCACTTGACCATCTTAAGACTAAATTAGTATAACAATTAGTGAAAAGGAATTAAAAAATGACATTGTGGAGAAATACAATCAAATAAAAAATAAAGTCAAACAAGGAAAGGAGAATGGGGAGGGGAAGGGAGGAGAGAGGTCATGTGACAAGACAGCATCACCCTGGTGTGGCAGGAAGTGATCGTGTAGCTAGGACCTATCCTTCAGGTGATGTAAAACCCTCTCACAACAAGGAGGTTTCTTTAGGGCTATATGCCATGAGGGAAGGGTTGGGACAGCCATTATAGTTGGTGAATCGATCATTAGGCATGTAGAAAGCTGGGTGGCTGATGGATGTGAGGATTGCCTGGTAACATGTCTGCCTGGTGCGGTTAGCGGACCTCATGGTGAACTGAAGGTGAGAGCCAAGCATGGCAAAACCCAGATGCTTTGCTGATCCCACAGATCGGGATATGAAAAAACACCTCGGCCAAATCCAGAGATGCCAGGAACTCTCCTCAGTGCATCGTTTAAATCATGGATCACGGAGTTTTCATCCAGAAGCACAGACACGCGGGCGCTCATTGACACACTTGAGGTCCAGGATAGGTTGGAATGTTCCTTCTGTTTCAGCGCCATGAAACAGATGGAATACCTGCCCTTGCTCCGATCATCCAGGAGAACGGGCATCACTGCCTTCAGGAGAGGCAACTTGTCGACGGGGATCCACACAGCAGCCCTGCTGTTTGTAGACCCACAAGGGAAGAAGATAATGGTCAGGATCGGCTCTTGCATTCCTGGACATAGCCATACTGAATGGGGACTAGCACCCAGCGATACTTGATGGCCTGGACCCATTCCAGGAGGAAGGGGTGAAGCCTGTCCCCAACCAGAGGAACCAGGGAATGGGCCCCCAAACTGTCACTTCGCAGCATGGGAGGATCCTCCTCTGGATAGGACAGGATCCCTGGGCCCAAGCGCTCCACGAAAGCAGAGAGAACAAGCACAAAGTCCATAGGCAGAGGGGAAGAAAGGTTTTCCAGGCCAGCAGGGATGGGAGCCCCTAGACAACCAGGAGTCTGACGGGAAAGGCACTTCTGCCCGCTTCACAGGCCTCTTGGATCTGTACTCTGGAAGGTCTTAAGATGTCATCTTCACCAGCTTCTGCAAATTGGACCCAAGAGAAGCATCCCTCTAAGGCCAGATGGGGCACCAGGCTTAGGAACATGTCAGAGCCAAGCCCATAACGCCATGTCCCTGTCAACAGGGCATAATCCCTGGTTGCTAGAGGTACCAGGCAATATATGGCATCAGAAAGGAAGGCCATAGCAGACTCCAAAAAAGGGATAGAATTATCCGTGGGAGAAAATCTACTGGAGCAGGGCTTGCAACATCAGGTCTACACATACTGTAACTGAAGAATAGCAACCGCCACACCAAACGGGTTCTTCAACATGAATTCACCTTTCAGTCCTGAGTAACCTTTAGGGTCAATCTGCCTTCCATAGGAATGGTGGTCCAACTGGTAAACGATGTGATCTGCGCGTCTATCTTGGAAATATCAAACCACAAAATGCACTCCTTCTCCAGGAGATGATTCATCTTTATATACGCCCTTAGGCAGGGAGTCAGGGGAATCCTTCTCTGACCGAAACAGGCACTTGAGCACCTCTGGGAAAGGGAAGACAGTAGTGGATTTATCATTTCTGCATCCCATACAGGATTGCATCTTCGGTTCCTGCTCCATGCTTGGAGCATCCGCCAAGCTCAAGGTGGATAAGACCCTGTGAATCAACGTCTCCGGTTTGTCCTTCTGGATTAGGCAGATAACGTCGGCCTCCTCAAAATCTGCTGAAGGCGAGAGTACTTTTCACCCACATCAGACTTCTGAATCCAAGCACAGTCCAAATCTCAGACAGATCTCAGCTAATCCCCATCGCCAGGGACTCTGAGCCATAGGCAATTGAATAGGGCTTTCACTCTCAGCCTGTTGTAAATAGGAAAAGAATTCTGGGGAGGACAATCCAGATTTCAGAAGCTCTCCTCACAGAAATGACCCCCTACACCAGGGAACATAGTCTCTGTCAGTCCCCTAGAGATTGGGGATTGGCTCACAGCATGGTCACCAGACCCTCTGGCCAGCTGGTTATCCTTACCCATAGCGCAATCCACCACCTCCTGTCCTTAGGCAGGCAAAGTTGGGCTAACTGCATCTCGGCATAAAGAGGGGGACAATCCCTCCAGGGACAACTCAGGAACTGCCATACTAGAAGAGCAGAGTCCAGAAGCCAGGGATGAGGCACCATGCTTGTCACAGGCCAAACAATGATTCCTGGAAGAAGACATAAGAGAATTAAGGCAAGTATCACAACAGCGCACACTAAGGCCATAGCGGCCTGAAGACATGAATTAACTGCGCTTTTACTGCAACGTGTGTTACAGGCACTAGAGTAGGAACAAATGTTGACGCCACATAGGGAGAACACGCGTACAGACCAAGCAACCTCCAGGCACGTAAATAGGAGAAAACGCTACTAGCACATGCAGAAAATGGCAGGAAATTCCCGTACTGCGCCAACGGTTGCCAGCAGCCTACCCTGAATTGCATCCCACACAGATGAATCAGGAGCCCCCAACAAGGATAGTGAGGCCAAGCCTTGGTACTCACCCACTGAGAGCCCCAGGCAGAGGATCCATGCTAGGCTCTGCTCCATTCCCCTAATACTGTTTCACTGGCTTTTGCAGCACTGCATTTAAGGTGGATGGCAGGCAGATCCCTCTGAGAGCCTTCTGCACTCTTCAGAAGAGAGCAGGGGGAGAACAGAGGAGGGGGAGGGAGTGTTGAGGCTGTGTGAGGCTGCTGCACTCTTCCAGATCCTTCCAATTTCTGGTTGCTCAACAGCCTCTTATGATAAGTGTATGGAGCTCAACCAATTTTCCCTCCTCCAATGGCTACTGAATAGGCCGCAGTCTAGTGGAGCCTTCCACATCATGCTCAAGGAACAGAGTCACCATCAAGGTGGTCGTTCATGAGCATTTAATTAGACTTTTCCTCTCAGTCTTCAGAATTTTCTTCAGAGGGGAGAAAATCCATCCACCATCTGCTGCAGACAAAAAAATACTAAAGAGACCTCTGGTGGCTGAGGCGGATGGATGCATGGGAGCGAAGTCCTGGGCTTTCCATGGTTCTTTGTCTCCACAATCAGCTGGTAGAGGAATACAACCCACATGTCTGGACTGGTCTAGTAGGATGATATGGAAGTGCTTTTTGCCATAAGTTAGTGAATAGAGCCCTAAGTTTTTAATTAAGGCCACAGAGGGAGAAATTAATTGCTCTTTGTGACCTTGGGCATCAATAGGATCTGAATACTGTTTTCCCTGGTTCTCAGCCCACTCCTCTAACAGCTGGGCTAATACTCTACTTATTCATTTAAAGCAATGGGCTATAAACCAGGGTTCAAATCTCAATTATCTCATTGATATTTCTTGTGATCTTGGCGAGTTGCTTTATCTTCTGTTACCTTAGTACCCCTCAGATTCCAAGTTTTTTGTGGCAGAGATGTAGTATACTTTAAAAATATATATATTATAAGCCACATTGAGCTAAAACTGGCAATGCAGTCTAGAAATACAAAATATTGCTAGCTCCAACCCACTGAAAATGTAATAAATGATATATAGACCTCAACCTTGCCAACACCTTTTTCCCCAAACAACCATGCTGTATAGCCACTAGAACATAAGATATGCCATTCTGGGTCAGACCAAGGGTCCATCAAGCCCAGTATTCTGTTTCCAACAGTGGCCATTCCAGGTCTCAAGTTCCGGTCGGGTTCCCAATAGTATACACATTCCATGCTGTTTGTCCCAGGGGTAAACAGTGGATTTCCCCAGTACTCTTTAATAATGGTTTATGGACATTTCCTCCAGTAAGTCGTGCAAACCTGTTTTGAACTCTACTACATCCTCTGGTAATGAATTCCAGAGTTTGATTACATGCTGAGAGAAAAATATTTTCTCCAATTAGTCTTAAATGTGCCACGTTGTAGCTTCATTGCATGTCCCCTAGTCTTTCTACTTTTTGAAAGAGCAAACAACTGATCTACGTTTATCTGTTCCACTCCGTTCATTATTTTACCTCTATCATATCTTTCCTCAGCCGTCTCTTTTCAAAGTTGAAGAGCCCTAACCTTTTAAGCCTTTCCTCATAGGGCTATCCTTCCATCCCCATTATCATTTTGGTTGCTCTTCTCTGTACCTTTTCCAATTCTGTTATATCCCTTTTAAGATATAGTGACCAGAACTGCACACAATCTTCAAAGCACGGTCACACCATAAAATAGTACAGATACATTATAATATCCTTTGTTTTATTTTTTATTCCTTTTCATATGATTCCTAGCATTCTATTTGCTTTCTTGGCCACAGCTGCCCACTGGGCAGTGGGTTTCAACATACTATCCATGATCAGATCCTTTTCCTGAGTGGTGATTCTTAATGTGGAACCTTGCATCATTTAACTGTAGTTTGGGTTGTACTTCCCAAAGTGCCTAACTCTGCAATTTGTCCACATTAAATTTCATCTACTATTTGGATGCCCAGTCTCCACAATCCTCCTGCTTTTTAACAACTTTGAATAATTTTGTGTCATCTGCAAATTTGATCACATCGCTCATTATTCCCATTTCCAGGTCATTTATAAATATGTTAAAAAGCAGCAGGTACTGGGATTCTCCACTATTCACATTTCTCCACCGAGAAAATTGTCCATTTAGCCCTACTCTTTGTTTTCTATCTTTTAACCAGACATTATGGAGTCCATAGTTAGAAAAGAGTACATAGAAAAAGAAATATGTTTTAAGGCTAAGCATAGTTATTTATTTGCTTTTGTTAACTGTTATTAAGAAAAATGCTTGTTGAAAATAACAAATAAAATAAGTCAGATGATAAAAGGGAAACTAGCTATACATAAAATTACCTATTTCCGCCTAAATGATCGGTATTCTCCAAAGGTCAGAATTTCTTTCATTTCAGATTAAGTTATTCCAAATAAACTTTTTAAAGGGGAATGTCTTCCTCAAATCCTTGCTACCAGCACCTAAATGTCAAAGTCTTAAAAAACAATGGCCACTTTAATTGTTCTGATGTTTTTTTTTTATGCCAAGTGGCAGAGCACTTGCTTAGCATGAAAGAAGTAGTGTGATCAATGGTTACATTCTCCACATAGTTTTTGAACAGCATCCCAGTGAAGGTAGTGGAGATAATAACTGTATCTGAATCAAAAAGCATGGGACAAGCACAGAAAATCTCTAGAGGAGATGAAGGGATTGTAAAGCTTACTACTGTAGTTTATACAGATGGACCGAATGGATAGGCCAAATGGTCTTTGTCTACCATCATTTTGTATTTTTCTATGTTCAATCAGCTTCCTCATGGCAGGATAATATAATGCAGCATTATTATCGAAATACATTAGAGATTAATATGATATGACTGTAGATTTAATTTTACCATTCAGAAACAAAACAAAGACAATTGTCTTCACTAATGAAAACTTCTAGGTAAGGTGATGAAGAACCTAGCAAAAGCTTCATGTCTGTAGATGAGTATACTTTACCTCAATTTTTCCCATGGCTTTATTCCATGTAGACTCTTTTTCCTCAGCATTGTACCCGGGAATACATAAGATGTTGTGTATGTAGTTGAAAACGTCTTCCTTTAAAAACAAAGTAAAACAAAGTTACGCATCCGTAACAAGTGTTCACCATGGTCATCAGAGTAAGTCCTCAAAGTATGGGTGATGTCACAGATGGAGCACCTTATGGAAACCTTCTCAGCTCCTTCTAATAGCTTTTAGAAAGCTATCTACACATACGTACCCATTCAGACTTGTTGTTGCTATGCCTGGATCCCAGTCACGTACCTAGCTGAGCCCAATAACTCCAAGAGGAAAAGGGTGGTTGTGAGGACTTATCCTGCTCTCCCACAGGAAACACCTGCTACAGGTGAGTAACTTCCTTTTCTCCATGGACAACCAGGGTAAGTCTTCACATATGGGAATCCCTAGCTACAGGATGCCTCTAAAGTAAAAGAAAACTAATAATATCACAATGAGCGAACAGAAACTGATTTAACTGTTTTTGTCTGATACTCAAAAATGTGATCAAACAACAGAGGTCAAAAAGTATAAACTAGCAATAATTAACTGAACCCTCAAGAAGCCGAAAATGTATTTTCTGTTGGACCTCAATTTACATCGTCCGAGTTTAAAACTATATTGCACCCCTATGTAGGTTTTACTTTATTATGACTATCTTAAAATCTTCAATAATAAGCAACTATTTCAAAATTTATTTTTAATTCTTTATACTGTTCACAAAACAGCCACATTGACTAATTTATCCACACTAATTAAGTCAGTGTGAGTGATTAAGTCAATATGGCTGGGGTAGAGAAGGAGAGAGAGAGGAAGGAGTCTTGCGAGGGGCTTGGGGAAAGAAAGAACAGGGGAGTAGAGAGGGGTGACATACAGGGAGAAAGAACTAGGAGGCAGAGAAAGTAAGTTGGGAGATATCCACATGGAAGAGGGGCAGAAAAAGCTGGAGGCTGAACCTGCCCAGGGGAGAGGGGGGGTGGTCAAGCCTAGGGAGAGGTTCAAGCTAAGTTGGGAAGAGAGTGAGTTGGGAAGGATCAAGCCTGAGGAGGGAGAAAGCTGGGGGAGAAAAAAAGTATAAGGCCTAGAGCAAGAAAGAGCAAGGCCTTATGATAGAGGCATTCTGCACAACGAAATAATACAAAACTAGCATATGCAGAATTGTACATAATTTTAAAATATTGTGTACATAATATTCAAAATTTTTGCACAGAATTCCCTCAGAATACAGAGAAACCAAAACTTATACATCCAAAAGATCTGCAAACCACTACGCCTAGGAAGCAAAAGGTAGTAGTGGTTGGTGTCTCCCTTCCAAAGGGTATGGAGGCATTCATCTGCAAATCAGACTATGATGTCCTGGGAGGGATGCTGTCTGCTGGGTGCCAAGAACTGAGACATTGTGGCGAGAGTGTTCAGACTCATCAACCTTGACTGTTATCCAATGCTGCTCATCATTGTTGGTTTAAATTAAACTGATAGCTTTCCCCTCGAACATATCAAAAATGACTTCATGGATGTGGGAGGAGGGTGAAGAAAATGTGCATGCAGATAGTGTTCTCCTCAGTCCTCCCTGTTAATGAAAATAGAGTGGAGGAGCAGCCTAATGGTTAGACCAGGGTTCAATTCCCACTAGCACTCCTTTTGGCTTTTGGCAAATCACTTAACTCTCTATTGCCTCAGAAAAATCCAAGTTATCTATGTTCCTGTTTAATGTATATTACCAAGTTTAAGTTACAACGTAAATCGCTTTGACTGAAATTATGAAGTGGTATAAAAAACCTGATAAATAAAATAAAATAAAAAGGCCAAGGGAGAGAAAGCGTTGTTATTCACCTGCAACAGGTGATCTCTGGGAACACACATATAGATAAAGTCGGCACCAATGGAGACCATGTGGGAATGCTCCCCAGCGCCCAACTGGAAAACCTTAGGGAGTACACTCCACTGAACCTGCACATCTGCGTTCCCAACTCCTCTCCTCAATTGAGTCTGTAGCTGAGTGATAGAGGAAAAATAAAAAATACCCTACAACTCCTAGGGGAGGAGGGTGGGTAGTGAAGACTGATTCCTGCTGTTCCCAGAGATCACTAGTTACAGGTGAGTAACAATGCTATCTCCAAGAACAATCACAAATGTAATCTTTACATATGGAACTCACTAGCTCCCAGACACCAGACTAAAACAGACAACCATGAGGCTAGAGGATGAAGTCAGAGGGTATAGATGCAGAGTGGCCACTGGACTCCATTACAGCTTGAAAGAGCATGGCTAGAGGAGTATGGTGTCAGAAGAGTCCGGGATGGAGGGTGGGAGTTGAGATTAAGTCCCACAAAGATGCTGAAGGACAGCATGGCCAAAGATAACCATATAGTTGAATGTTTTTTCTGTAACTGTACATAGTTATCTCATGTTCTCTGTACAATGGTTTGTTTAATGTAACCCGTCCCTGATCTCTGGAAGGGGCGGAATAGAAAAACTGTTTAAATAAATAAATAGCGTCCTGACGGGAGTCCCTGTCTAGGCAGTAATGAGTAGCAAAGGTGTGAATGGAGGACCAGGTAGCTGCTCGACAGATCTCTTTGATAGAAATAGACCGAAGGTTGGCAACAGCGGTTGCCAAGGCCCGCACATTGCATGCAGTGAAGTGATCATGAAGGGAGAGGCCTGCCTGAGCATAGGCAAAAGAAATACAGTCTGCAATCCAATTTGGTAGGGTGCATTTCAACACTGGATGTCCAAGATGACTTAGATCAAAGGAGACAAATAATTGAGAGGATTTCCTGAAATTTTTGGTTCTGTCCAAGTAGAAAGCCAGAGCACGTTTGCAATCTAGCATGTAAAGCACTGCTTCAACTCTGGAGTATGAGGTCTGGGAAAGAAGACTGGGAGCATCACAGACTGATTCATATGAAAAACTGAGAACACCTTCAGGAAGAAGTGTGGATGGCTCCAGAGAACCACTTTGTCATGGCAGAAGAGAGTGTACGGAGGATCCAACACTAAGGCCTGCAACTTGCTTAAACGGTGAGCAGAGGTGAGGACAACGAGGAAGAAGACCTTCCAGGAGAGGAATTTCAAAAAAGTGGTAGCTAAAGGCTCAAAGGGAGGCTATAGAAGCTGCGCAAGGACCACACTAAGGTCCCACGCCACCAGCAGAGATCTGATCGGTGGATTGGACAGTAAGAGGTGCGAGGAAATGGGCTGCCTGTCCACTAGTCTATGGTAGGCTGCAATGGCACTAAGATGCACTTGGACCAAGTTAGTCTTAAGCCCTGCAGTGGATAAGTGAAGGAGATACTGTAAAAGAAATTCCACTGGGCAGGCAGAAGGGTCAATGTGTTTCGGGGTACATCAGATGGTGAACCATCACCATTTGAAGGCATAAGAAAATCTGGTAGACGGGTTGCGTGATGCAAGTAAAATGTCCTTGACCTGTTGAGGAAGGTCGAGGTCATCAAACATTATGCTCTCAGCAGCCACGCCATGAGATGGAGGGCCATGGATTGGGATGGAGAAGCGTCCCACATTCCTAAGAGGAGGTTGGGCGTGTGCCCCAAGCTGAAGAGTGGGGTCTGTGCTGTGCAGCAGAGAAAACCATGGTTGATGGGGCCAGTAAGGGGCTATTAGAATCATAGAGCCCCTGTCAGCCTGCAGCTTGAACAGGGTTTTGGGTATTAGGGAGAGGGTGGGAATGCATAAAGCAGGTCTCTGCCCCAGTAAAGATGGAAGGCATCAGTTGCCTGACTGCGAGGGGAGAGAAGCCTGAGCAAAACAGTGATAATCCTGCATTCTCCTGTGTGGCGAACAGATCTATTCTAGGCGTCCCCCATAGATGAAAGATCCAGGAGGCTGTCTCTTGATTTAGAGTCCACTCGTGTGGATGTAGGATGTGGCTGAGCCTGTCTGCCAGGAGGTTGAGTTTGCCAGGGAGATACACTGCCCTGAGATGGAAGCGGTATGCAATGGAGAAGAACCAAAGACGAAGGGCTTCCTGTCAGAGGGAATAAGAGCCCGTTCCCCCCTGCTTGTTCACATAGATCATAGGCACCTGGTTGTCTGTCTGGACTGAAACCTGTTTGTCTGAGTTTGGGTTGAAAAACCCAAAGGGCATTCATGAGAGCACGAAGCTCGAGGAGATTGATCTGCATCTGAGATTGTGTCCACTGTCCTTGGGTAACGAGACTGTTCAGATGTGCACCCCACCCGAGTTTGGAAGCATTCATCATTAGGGTGCATTGAGGTGGAGGCAGCTGAAAAGGTGACTCTCTGAGTAGGTTTTGAGAGGTGCACCACCACTGAAGGGAGTTGACCAAAGGCCTGGTTGCTTGGGTCCATTGAGACAATAGCGTCCATTGAGCCTGTTGCATGCGTGGCTGGACTTATGAGACAACATGGACAGTGGAGGCCATGTGATCCAGAAGGCACAGCATCTCTCGAGCGGTGACCACTGTTCGGCTTCTTAAAGCATGGGCCAGCTTGATGAGATGGACAGAGCGATCCTGTGGGAGTAAAGTTTATGACTGATGAGTGTCTAGAAGCGTACCGATGAATTTGAGCTGCTGGGATGACACCAAATGGGATTTGGGGAAATTTAGAACAAATTCCAGACTTTGGAGCACTGTGATGGTGTGATGAAGAGCTAGATTTACCTCTTCTGGGGATTCTCCCCTTATTAACCAATCCTCTAACTAAGGGAAGACAAAGATCCCCAAAGTACGAAGGTAGCCTGCGACCACTGCCGTGCACTTTGTGAATATTCAGGATGTGGATGCTAGCCCGAAGGGAAGCACTCGATACTGGTAGTGAGTTTGTTGAATCCGGAACTGCAGATAATGTCTGTGTAGAGGGTGGATCAGCAAATGAGTGTATGCCTCCTTGAGGTCTAAAGAATATAGCCAATCATTCCTCTGATGGTAAGGCAGAAGAGTTCCTAGGGAAATCATCTTGAATTTTTCCAACAGGGAACTTGTTGAGATCTCAAAGATGTAGAATGGGCCTGATCCCTCCTGTCTTCTTCGGAATGAGGAAGTAAGGAGAGCAGAAGCCCTTGCCCTCTTGGACGAGAGGAACTATATCAACAGCATCCTGAGTTAACAGAGCAGCCACTTCCATTGAAAGGAGGTTGGCCTGTAAGGGGTTGGCCGGATAATCCTTCATGAAGGTAGCAGGGGGGAAAGCTTTGGAAATGCAGCAGATAACCCCATTGTTCTGATGTGATGAGATGCCACTTGCTGGCATAAGAACGAAGTCTGCCTGGGGACAGTTTCTCCAAATGGGTTAGTTTTGCGCATTAGTTAAACTGACTGCACAAGGGTTAAACTAAAACAACCACAAACCAATACCCTTGACCCTATTCTTCTCAGTATTCCAATCTCTAAAACAATGCTATATCTTCTCGAATATTATTAATTACATTTACTAAGGCACAAAACAACCTCAGGATGGTCTTACCCTGACATGTGGCGAGTGAAAGTAGAGAGGTATTCTGTATCCGACATGGAAGACGAGAGATGATAATATTGTTGCCAAGAAACCCTGAAGAAGCCTTATTGGCGAAAGAAAAGCTTTTGTCGGAGATATTATACTTTTGCCAGAACGGCATGTTTCCTTGCAGTTTGGCGTTTGGGACTAGACTGTTGCAGTAGAAATAGACGTTTGTCTGCTGACACGAGCTGGACCCCTGGATTTTTTCAGATAAGTGAACAAATTTCTATTGAAAGGTGTATGTATTCTGCTGTTTGAAGAGGAAATTTTTCTCTCTCTCTCTTTTCAGGAAAATAATTGAAAAATACTAAATGTTCTGGTTTATGTTGAAATGCAGACACTTGTAACCCTTGGTGGTTGTTTTTCTGGGAATCTCAATAAGTGTTGTTTTGTTGGTGGTAAGGTTGTGCTATATATGCAGTTTAGATAAATGGTATAATAATGTAATGTTGAATTTTGCATTAAAGTCATGGAGGCAGTGTCCCATGATGTGAGGGTCTGCTCTTAAAGCCTATGGTGATTTGTTTGCCACATGTCGGGGTAAGACCATCCTGAGATCGTTTTGTGCCTTAGTAAATGTAATTAATAATATTCGAGAAGATATAGCTTAGTTTTGCGCATACCATGACAGCCATGAACCTCACTTCTAAGCCAGGGCATGGGGAGTATGATCTCAGTCTCTCAAAGTTACTGCTAAGACTCAGCATAGTTACTTGCATTGTGCCAAAGAGAACCTCCTGATGGAGTTTGTAAGATGTAACATGTATGGGTAGTTTGACAAGATGGGTTTAGAAATTCTTCTTTATCAAGATGGGAAATATTTCTGTATCTTTCTTCCACATTTTCTTGGTCTCTGACTGCATTTCCTCGTATTTCGGGATCTTCTTCCTCTCCAGACGATTCACAGACTAGTCGCTTGGAACAGACACCTCTATCATCAACACCGTTCTGGTGTTTTTCTCCTTAACCACTTATATCTAGCTTCCTCACATCCAGCTTTTTATCAATCGAAATGGGAGTATCCCAGGTAATCACAACCTCCTCATTCTCTGCAATTCTCTTAGGGTCATGATCCCAGTGCTTTTCAGGCATAGTGATGTAGTGCTTACAGTTTCCAATGGATGAGGCATGCTACTTTATTATGCCTTTCTGTATAGAAATTTTCTGCCATCATAACTTCACAGACAGCTATGAGGTGAGTCACCATTTACAGAATCTTACAGAATCGACATACGAGGTGTGACAAAAAAGAAATGAGACTGTCCCATAAATGTTTTATTACAAACTCTACAGAGAAATTACCCAATGTCCTCTTCAAAGTAATCCCCCCCCAGAGTTAATGCACTTCTGCATTCACTTCTGCCATGTACAGAAGCACTCGGTAAAGTCCTCCTCCTTGAGGTCCCTCAGCTCCCTCGTCACAGTGGCCTTGATCTCTTCTACAGAGGCAAAATGAGTTCCTTTGAGCACAGTCTTCAGCCTGGGGAAGAGCCAGAAGTCGCATGGTGCGAGATCTGGGGAATAAGGAGGGTGGTCAAGAGCTGTGATCCGTTTGTTGGCCAAGAATTGCCTCACACTGGTGAGGTGTGTGCAGGCGCGTTGTCGTGGTGGAACAACCACGACTTGTCTCTCCACAGAGCCTGCCTGCTGCGCTGAAACCAGTCATGGAGGCGATTGAGGACCTGCTGATAGAAGTGCTGGTTGACTGTTTGACCCTCAGGCACAAACTCATGATGGACCACTCCCTTCTGGTCGAAAAATGCAATCAGCATGACCTTGATCCTTGATTTGGACATACACGCCTTCTTGGGTCTGGGTGACAGTCGAGTCTTCCATGGCAGGCTCTGTCTCTTGCTTTCAGGGTCGTACTGGAGGACCCAAGTCTTGTCTCCTTGTGATGACTCGGCCAACGAACTCTGGATCTTCTCTGATCTTCTCTAGCAAGTCTCGACAAACATTGACCCGGTGCTCCTTCTGGTCATCCGATAAAAGCTTGGGCACCATCTTGGAGCACACCTACCGCATCCCTAGCTCCTGCACCAAGATGGTCCGCACTGACTCCCTGTTCAAGCTGAGCTCCTCAGTTATCATCCGCACCATCAATCTGTGATCACTCCGCACCAGTTGGTTCACTCTGTCAATGTTCTCAGCCTTCTTTGCCGTGGAAGGCCGTCCTGACTTGGGGTCATCCTCCACCTCCTCGCAGCCAGTCTTGAAGCGTTTGTGCCACTCAAAGACTCACGGTCTTGACATTCTATCTTCTCCATAAGCCTTTTGGAGAAGTTGGAGACACTCAGTTGGGCCCTTCTCCAACTTAACCAGAAATTTCAAGTTGATTCTTTGCTCCATATTTCTGCCACTTCCAGTTGCGTGACAAAGCGATGGAGCAGTGTGCTACAAAAAACCCTGAAAAAGAAAAACAGAGTGAGAGAGAGGAAAAATATTATAGCAGAATAGTGGCGAGATGTTGCACGACACAGTGACATAAGCGGTTAGCCAACTGGCATTGAGTCTTGGGTGTGGTTGCCACAGTCTCGTTTCTTTTTTGTCATACCTCGTATGTCTGTGTTGCCAGTTTTTTCAATACTTGCTCTAAATCATCTCATCCATAAGCCGCTATCCTGGGCTGCAACTATCAACCTCTCATCCTTCGGTTTCAGTTCACCCCTCCTTAACCATTCATGTGTCTGTTCTTGATCGACAAAGGGTTCCTGAAGTAACACTCTGTATTTCCCACTGTATTTGTGCATCTGCCACTTGTTTTTCCTTATTTTTTTATCTAATTCCTTGAAGAGTTTTTTCTCTTGTTTTGCAAATGCTGTTACTACCTTCCCTGGGCATGCTTGTGGATTTTCACTCATTCCCTGTAGTCATTGGAATGCTTGTCCAAGTTTGATGATGGAGACAGATTCTGGACGTTTACTCTCATATTTCAGCACTTTTTGCATATTTGGATCCAAGGATGCAGTTAAGTAGGCCTGAAGATATATGACAGTAGCTCTGTATGTGTAATCAATCTCAATGAGTCCTAGCCCTCCTTCAGCTCTAGGAATGTACAGTCTTGGCATACACTGATTCTTGTAAATCACTTCATGGGCATGGAGGAGTTTTCAGGTTTGTACATTCAGTTTTTCAAGATCTTTAAGAGGACAGTCCACAACCCCAAAGCTGTATGAAAGTACAGAAATTGCCAGCTGATTGATGGCTTGTATCTTATTCCGTGATGTTAAAGCACTTGTCAATAATGATTTTAATCTCCTGTAGCATTCTTTACTGATCTTTTCTCTCAGTAATTTCTGCTTGAGTGTCGTTCCTTCTTCTACTCCAAGATACTTATATATGCCTTCCTGTTCAAGGTCCTTGATGTCACAGACTTCAGCCAGGGAGATGTTTTCTATTTTGCACAATTTTCCTCTAAAAAAAAAAAAAAAGTTGCCTTAGCACATTTATCAAGGCCAAAAGACATTCTGATATCATCAGAAAAGCTTTTCACCACACGGAGTTGCTCTGCTAATTGTTAGTCACTGGAACTATAGAGCTTCAGAACATCTACAAATAATAAATATGTTGTTTCTGGGTTGTTACCTTCTTTAGGATTCATGCTAAATCTATATCCCAAAGAGTTGATGAATGTACTCATTGGATGAAGTGCCACACAAAACAGAAGGGGTAACAGAATCTCCCTGAAATGTTCTTCATTGGATCCTGATGCTAGGAATGATATACTGAGCATCTTCATATTTCAAAAAGAGCGCGGTTTGCCACATTGTCATGAACTTAATGTACTCTATCAAACAAGGATTTATTTTATACATTTCAAGGCAATTTATTATCCATGACTGTGGGATACTGTCAAAAGCTTTCTTATAATCAATCCATGCTATACTGAGATTTCTGCTTTTTTAGCGCTGGCCACAATGGCCTTATCCAACATTAACTGGTCTTTGGTGCCATAAGCCCCTCTCTTGTTGCCCTTTTGCTTTATAGCCATGATGCCTGTTATATTTATTTATTTATTTATTTATTTAGTAAACACTTGTATACCGCTGCTTCCTACGATCAGCAGCGGTTTACTTTACAGAATCATAATGTATTGTACGGTACATTGAGATTTCAGTTTTACATTTTGATTAGTCAATGATTACGTAACACGGGACAAGCATTTGGATACGATACATATTTGATTAAAGCACACAGATCAAGGTATACATTTGATTTCAGTAGATTGGGGGAGGGCCCCATATATACAATTTGTACAGAATTAGTTGCCAAGGTGTACAGACTATACATGGTTATATACAATTTGTACGGAATTAGTTGCCAAGGTGTACAAGTTATACATGACTATATACTATTAGATTATATGCTGCCGAGTGCGGCAGAGGAGATCTGGTTGAGGTAGGGTATCGCAGTTAGATCAAGTTGTAGTGGGTTTGAAACAGATAGGTTTTCAGTTTTCGTCTAAATTCGTTCAGGTTGTTTGTGAGCCTTAATTCATGCGGTAGTTGGTTCCATTGGATTGGCGCTGAGTATGTGAACGCCCTATTGCTTGTTTCGGCCTTGACAGATCTTATGCTGGTCGGGATACATAGGGTGTTGAGATTCATAGTTCTCCTGCTCCTGTTGCTAGGTTGAATAGTGATTAGGTTATTGAGGTAGGATGGTGCGATGCCATTGATGAGTTTAAATGTTGTGATGAGTAGTTTGTAGATGATGCGGGCGGCCACTGGGAGCCAGTGCAGATCCATTAGAACTGGGGTTATGTGGTCGGTGACTTTCTTTTCCATGATGACTCTTGCAGCCACGTTCTGAGCCATTTGCAGGATGCTTAGTGTGCTTTTTGGAAGCCCTTGTAGAATGGCATTGCTGTAATCCAGGTGGAGAATGATTAGTGCTTGAGCAACAGACCTAAAGTCGGATTTCTCGAGGATATTGCGGAGTGGTTGAAGGATTTTGAGTTTGTAAAAGATGGCTCGGTTAACTGTTCTGAGGTGTTTGTCCATCTTGAGGTTGCTGTCAAGTAGGACTCCTAGATACTTTATTACAGGCTTTGTATCGTATATGTTTTTGTTTAGTGTGACTGTGGTGGGCGGGATGAAATTGGCTTTCTTGGACATGAACATGACCTCTGTTTTTTTGTGATTTATTGACATGTTGTTTTGCTGAAGCCATGATTGGAGCATGTCAAGGCATTCTTCTAGTGGACTGAAGTTAGGCTGTGTTATAACACCCCACTTGGACTACTATATGAAGGGGCTGGGAACCCTGCAGAGGCAGAGTGATTATACTCTCTAAAAAGGAGTCAAATACAGGTGCTGACTGTGGTGGAGCAGTCGGTTGTCGCTTAGGTTCCCCTGGCTTCTTAGGCTGATTAGGGCCCTGTTGCCTCTGTTGTTGCTGTTGGGATTGGTAAGCAGCCTGAAGTGGACAAGAGGGGTAATATCTCCTTTTTAGAAAAGAAAGAATTCTTGGAATTGGCCTTCTTTCTGGAGGAGTCAGAAGTCTTTCAGGAGAGCCTTTTGAGGGTGAGATCATCCACCTCAAGCTCCCCAGCCTTCTCTCGCCAACCCTTTTCAAAGAAGTTTTCTCCAGAGCAGGGAATATTGGCTAATTTATCCTGAACCCATTGCTCGAGGCCCGATGCCTGAAGCCAGGCCATCCTAAAAGCACCAATGCAGATTGCTGAGGCTCTACTGGAAGACTCAAAGATGCCCTTGTAAAGAACTTGGATGTATTCTGATTTTGCTTGACTAAGGCCAGGGATACATCTCATTTGTCAACAGGAAGGAGAGGAGCAAGATTCTCCAAATCTCTGGAGATATCCTTGAGATGCATGCCCATGTAGAGCATGTATGAAGTGATCCTGGACATGAGCATGCATGACTGAAAACACTAACGCCCAAAGGCATCGAGAGCTCTAGCATCTTTGACTGGAGGAATAGAGGAATGAGTCGTCAGACTCTCGATGCATCACATGACTGATTCCACTACCATGGAATGGTGTGTTAACTGAGGCTTTTGAAAGCCAGGAGATGGTGGAACTTGAGCTGTTTGCTGATAGGCAGAACCGTTAATGCCGTCAACCCCCCTCCAACAATTAACCTGAATAACAATCAATTCAAAGTCAAACAGGAAATAAAATATCTAGCGGTTACCCTTGATAAAACACTGAGCATGGAGCCCCACCTAAGGCTATTAAATAGAACCATATTTTACAAGCTAAGAATTTTACAACCCCTGTGAAACATCATTGACCCGTCTGATTTCAGAACAGTAGTGCAGGCACTTATAACACCCCACTTGGACTACTGCAATGGCCTCCTTCAGGGAAAATCTAAAAAAACACTAAACATACTTCAATTGGCTCAAAATGTTACAGCAAGAATCATAATGAAAGCACATCTCTCTGACCATATAACACCCATCCTATTCGAGCTCCACTGGCTCCCAGTTTCATCCAGAGTTCGATACAAAATAATAATGACGACTTTCAAACTAATACATAACATAGCCCCCTCTCACCTATCCACACTCATCAAAGTACAACCCTCAAATAGAAGCAGAAGAACTACCAACCAAAACATACTAATATTACCACATTCTAAATGCACTACCAAGCAATTCACTAGCAATAGGGCATTCACTTATATAGCACCACTTCAATGGAATACCCTCCCTGACACGTTAAGAGGAAACAAGGACCTTCAATCATTTTGCAAAGATTTAAAAACTCACCTATTTAGAGATTATTACACCAACTCATAGAACACTCCTGCTCATTTCACTATCTACTTGCCCCTCCCACATTTCTCCCTCCCCCCCTTTCCTCCCCGCATTGAAATCTGATGATGTATTACTGGTACCCACAAGAAGTATACCAACCCCATACTCCTGTAAATTTACTCAGTAAATAGTTAAAAGTGGCCACTCTCAGTACCACTCTATGTAAATAGTTCAAGGAGAAACCTCAGCTACCCTGTTTTTTGTACTATGTATAAAGTTCTTACCACTGTTCCATGTAACTGTTTTAGTTAACCTGTTATGATGTAAACCGCCCCTGATCTTTGGAAGGGGCGATATAAAAATATGCGCAAATACAATTTAAAAATAAATAAATGAATAAATAATGGAGCCTCTTACATACATAGCATTAAATCCTGTAGGATTCGATACACCGGTAACATGGCTGCCTCCTTGGGCGCTGAGGAGTATTCAAGGATTTCCAATTCATCTGCCCTCAGGTCTGTCTCTGATGTCAGAGTTATCTGGAGACCTGCCACCATATCTCTAATGAAGTTCTGAAAGGACATGTCCTCTAGCGGGGACCGATGCCACTCATGAGGAGGGGAATGGTCAGAAGGGATGTCCTAGTCGGCCCTGGAATCCTCCGAAGTGTCCTCAGAATCGGATGAGCAAGAGTGTGATTCTGAAAGAAAGTCAAAGTATCGATGATCCCGTGCTGATGTCGAGGCCCGATGTCAATGCTCATGCAGAGCTGTATCAGTACCGGGAAGCAAACAGATGATGCCAGTCAGTTCCAACACTGGAATCAGAGGGCATCCAACACTGGCATCCTGAAATAGGCTTGAGGGCTGGCATGGGACCGGGAGGTACCGATCTCGATGTGAGAACCGGTGCTTGTATCGCTGGAGCTGATGATACCACTGGTACTGAGGCTGCCAGGAGTGCTGCCAAACTCCTCTTGATAGCGAGGATATGCTGATTGAAGGAGGAGACTGATGCTTGGGTGGAATCAAGTATGGGGTTTTCAGCCACCATCCCCGAGTGTGGTACTAGTATCTCTCGAGAGGTCAAAGCCTCAGGAGCATCCTGGAGTCCCTGTGGTGCTTTGGAGGGTTGGTCCTTCAACTGAGGCTGTTTGGCAGGCCGGTCAGCATCGGATGTACCGTTTGGTGAATCCCGATGATGATGGAGGGACTTACTTCGATGATCAGTATCGGACTTCGATGCCGATGCTTTAGTTTTAGACTTATGTTTCAACTTTGAAGAGACTTGAGAACCAAGGGAGGAGGCCGACATCCTCGACGATGCAGAAGCAATGGAAATCAAATCCGGGGCGAACAGAGAATCATATTTACTGGCCCTTTTCTTTAGGCCTCGTTTCATCATTTGTTGGCACAAAAGACATTCTTTTGGCAGACGATTTGGACCCAAACATTTTAAATACCAGTTATGTTTATTGGTGACTGAGATAGTACCAGAGCATTTGGTACATTTTTTTAAAACCACTGGAGTGCAATTCTGGTCGCCGTATCTTAAAAAGGATATAGCGTTATTAGAAAAAATACAGAGAAGAGCCACCAAAATGGTAAAGGGGATGGAAGGCTCCTCCTATGAAGAGAGGCTACAAAGATTAGGGCTCTTCAACCTGGAAAAGAGACGGCTGAGGGGAGATATGATAGAGGTCTATAAATTAATGAATGGAGTGGAACGGGTAAACGTAGATCGATTGTTTACGCTATCAGAATATAGAAAGACTAGGGGACATGTAATGAAGCTACAGGGTAAACTATTTAAGAGAAATAAGAGAAAATATTTTTTCACTCAACGTGTAATCAAACTCTGGAATTTGTTAGCGGAGGATGTAGTAAGAGCTGTTAGTGTAGCTGGGTTTAAAAAAGGTTTGGACAAGTTCCTGGAGGAAAGGTCCATAAACCATTATTAAAAAGGGACCCAGGATAATCAATGCTTGACCCAGTACAAGCATTGTGGAACCTGTGTCTTTTGGGGATACTGCTAGGTACGTATGACCTAGATTGGCCACTGTTGGAAACAGGATATTGGGCTTGATGGACCTCGGTCTGACCCAGTATGGCATATCTTATGTTCTAATGTTCTTAGTGTTTTTCCATTGTGGCAAGAAAAATAGGCAGAGGCCTAAATTGGCGATGAAACCACCAATTAGAAAAGTACAAAAAAAGAAAAGATTAGAAAAACAAATAAGAAAATGAATGGGCCGATATCAGGGAAGATACTGGCTTCGACAGAAAGGCAGAGCACAGATAAAACACCAAAAAATGATGTTTTTCGGTGGTGACAGGAAGAAAACAACCTGCTGGCTCTGCGGAAAATGAAGAACTAAGAGGAGTTGGGAAAGCAGGAATGCAGATGCGTAGGCGCAGTGGAGTGCTCCCAAAGGCTTTCCAATTGGACGTTGGGGAGCGTTCCCATACAGGCTCCATCAGTACTGATGTCACCTATATGTGAATACTGCATTCCTTCTTGTTCCTGGAGATATTTGCATTCAGGAGATGAATGCATGGCTGCATTGATGGAACTATCAGAGCATGGAATAATTTTGCAAGGGCTGCTGAGCAAAAATGACATCCATCTATCAAAGAAGGGCAAAAGTGTCTTCAAGAACAGAATGGCTAACTACTAAAGAGGACTTTAAACTACAATCAATGAGGATGGGTAGATAAAATTTTCAAATAAGTCAAACATTAAATGCTTGCATAGCAATGGGAAAAAAGAGCAACATAGGATTTCCCACAGAATAGGAAATGAAGTCCCAGATCCAGAAGCTGTAATGCAAGAGGTGGACTTTAATTTAGTGGTGATTAGGTAGATGTGGTCCATTGAGAGCCATTACCTTTGATATAGTTATATCATCTATAGTTAGGAAGGACAGTATATAAAGGAAGGCATGAAGGAAGAGTGATGCTATATATAAAAATATTAAAGCAACAGAACTACAGGTCTTACAAGGTAAAGAAGAGAAAACTGTGGGATAGTCTGAAAAGAGAGGACGAGAACATCTTTTTCTACAGGTGTGATGTAAGGACTTTCTTCATAGGTGGAAGAAAAAAATAGAGATTTTATTGAAGACATTCAGAAATTTGTTATGACAGGGGAAGTGCTATTACCAGGTGACTTCAATCTGCCAGATGTTTATTGAGACATTGTGGCAGCAGAAAGAAGTAGGGAGATCCTGGATTCTCTACACAGAGAACTCTTCCCACAACTGGTAACAGAACACACACAAGAGGGTACGATACTAGACCTGATGCTTATGAACAGAGAGTGCTTCTGATATTGTAATGGGTGGTCATCTAGGATCCAGTGATCACCGGATAGCATAGTTAAGTATTGTGCAAAGGCAGTTATGGTTCATGCAAAAATAAGGCTCCTAACTATAAAAATAAATAACTTTCTCAAGATGGAGGTGCACACCTCAAGTTGTTGTTAGCTGAATAGGAAGATTTAGAAGTGGAAAAGAGTGGGAAAAACTCAGAGGAAATATTGTAAGAGCAGCAAACATCTTGGATAGGAAAGTAATTAAAAAGGGGGAAAAGAGGCCATTCTGTTTTTTAAAAGTAGTAGCTGAAAAAGTAAGAGAAAAGTTAATATTCATAAACTACAAGAGAATGCAAAAAGAGGAAGACAGGTGACAATATCTGCAAAGGTAAGAAAAGCTGGAAACAACATTTTTGTAAATGATATTTCAGAAGGGCTGTCATGAAAGGCTTGCCATTTTGTGGATGATACCAAAATCTACAACATGGTAGACACCCTGGCAGGTGTGAATAACATGAGGAAGGATATAGTGAAGCTTAAGGAAGTATCTAAAATATGGCAGCTAAGATTCAATACTAACAAATGCAGGGTCATGAATTTGGGCTGCAAAAACTCAAGCGAGCATGGGAGGTGAAGTTCTGTACATGAAAGAAGAGCAGGATCTGAGGATAACTGTGTCTGAGGAACTTACAGAGGCCAAACAGGTAGAGAAGGGAATGGCAAAAACCAGAATGATGCCTGGATATACATACTGTAGTGAGAGGAATGGCCAGCAGGAAAAAAAAAAAGAGGTGATGGTGTCCTTGCACAATCTCTGGTGAAATCTCATTTGGAGAACTGCGCATAATTCTGGAGAAAAGACCTTCAAGAAGATATCAACTGGATAGAGTAGGTCCAGCACATAGCTATTAAAATAGTTGATAGTCTTTGTCTTTAAGGATATGAGGACAGACATGATATAAATATATACACTCTAGAAGAGAAGCAGGAAAAGATTGATATGATGACATTTAAATACCCCTAAAGGCATATATGAGTGGAGGAGTAGCCTAGTGTTTAGAGCAATTGCCTAGTACCCAGAAGATCAAGGGTTCGATTCCCACTGGCACTCCTTATGACCTTAGGCAAGTCACTTTACCCTCCATTGCCTCGGAAGAAAAGGCTGGCAATCTACTTCCAGTGATACATTGCCAAGAAAACCCAGAGGCAGCTGGGTCACCAGGAGTCAACACGGACTTGATGGCACTAAAAAAAAAAGGCATATATATGATGGGTCATAGGACAAGATTTAAGGGGGGCAGACTTATAAGCAAGGCAAGGAAATATTTCTTTAAAGAAAGGGTGGTGGATACATGGAAAAGCAGCACAATGGAGGTGGTGGAAATGAGGAGAGTATCAGAATTTAAGAAAGCGTGGCGTGCACACAGACAATCTCTGAGAGAGAAGATGGTAATAAGAAAGCAGAGTAGTTGATATGATTGGGCAGAATGGACAGACCATACGGTCTTTTTCTGCCAACATTTTTCTATATTTAACTTGTTCAGCAAGTACAATTTTCAAAGGGGAAGTATACGCATATTTTTACCTTTTCAAAATCAGCTACCGAAATTACAAGCACAAATTTGCACTTATTTAGTAAGCAAAACATTTTAGACCACATTTATGTGTATACTTTTGGAAATCTAAAAGAATACTATAAACCAAAACCATACTCCAAATGATGTTCCAGGGAACGATTCTACTAACCATGGGTATATGCAAGAAGACATTATATGCATACCTTCACCCACTATTTTCTGGTAAATTTTAGAATATTTCATTTTTGTGCATAAATCACTATTTTATCACTATTTTAAGATGGCTTTAAAATGTTCACCCACTGTATCTTTAAAATGCTTGTTTTGGCTTTTAAATATTTTTATGGTCAGCTTCCAATTTATGTTGTACTTCAGTTGCAGAAGTATACCCCAGTTCACACTTTGAGGTCTCAATCAGATTGTTTGCTAGTGGTTCCCTCTTGCAAACATTTTCATCTTGAATGTGCACATTCTTTATCTTTATTAAGTACTTAATATACCGCTCATACAGAAAGCATCAGAGCGGTTTACAATATAAAATTGAACTGCTTATTCATGCTCTCTGCCATTACTGTGGAATGGAATACCAAAAATGTACCATTCTATGGAAAATCTGTTATATTTTCGGAAGGTGATAAAACATGCCTTTTTCCTGAGACATGATGGACATTGTAGAATTTTGAAATCAATTGCCTTGGGTTTTTTCCTTTCTTTTTCAAATTTTAAGAATAGATATTGTGTGTTATCATGAGGTATTATCAGTTTGTGCTGTGTTATTTGTTATTATTATGTACATAATTTGTAACCTGCCTTGAGAAGTTTGAGGGGACAGGATAAAAAAACAAATAAATGTGTCTCTATATAGCACTATGCACAGTTGGTATGTACTATATAAATAATGATGATGATGATCACCTGTTATTCTTACTTTCTAAATAGAAAATAAGAATAAGTCCGTGGAAATTTCCTCAAGTAGTAAAAGCTTTGGGTAAATGCTACATTAAATGAATCCAGTCACCTTTGAAAAGTGATAAAATCGTATTCTGCTAAATTTGCTGAAGATATTTAAGAAGTGTTTAGAAGAAGAAAAGTTGGGACCAGAAATTGCATCCTCTGTAAATGGGGTCTGAATTTTAAAAAAAATTACTACTAAATTTACTACATTATACAATGCTCAGATTTACATTATCTGTTATTTACACCAACAAGGGTATGATAGCGTTAAAAATCTATGCAGTATACTAAATACATCATATTCCCACTTCTAGTTCAGGCTTCTTGTTCTGTATCAATCACAATTTTTATACTTGTCTAGAGAAAAGCCTGCCTTAGCAACAGACTAAATTATATCTGAAACACAAGCATAATATTAATACTTTTTTACCTTTCTCACTGGGTCTTGTAAGTAGCAATCAATTATTTTGTCATACTGATGCTTTCGTTCATACATAAACTCACATATCTGATGACTAGAAAGCAAAATATTTTTCAAGTTAAAACAAAGGAACATTTGTGTCAAAAGCTTTTCAGGCTTGCAGAGTTATATGTTCTCATTTCTTCAGAAAAATGTCATTCTCAAAATGATGTAAAATGTAATCTGAACAAGTATCTCAGATACTGTGATTATATTTTCCTCCAATAACTATTGAGAGTTGCTCATTTCACATTTCCTGTCCTAACTTACAGGAGTAACAAAATTTACACTTTTTTGTGTTCAAAATTTTCCATAAATATTAGCTGTGTCAGAATTTAAGATAAAGAGTCTCGTATTATCACAGAGAAAAGGCCAAAATACTGTCATACAAAAACATCAAAGAAGAAAGGGTATCAAAAGTAAGCAAAGATGCACTCCTAGAAGGCAATTTTAAAAACTACCTGCATAGGTGAAAGGTCCATAGGTTTTTTTTTTCCCCTTACCGTCTTTCCATCAGTTCTCAAAGGGAAACTATGGAACATGTTTACTAAAAGTAAACGTGTTAAAGAAATTACTGCGTGTTAGGTGCAACTGTGCTCATAGAAATAAAAGGGCTGTGGATACTTAATGCACGCTAATTTAATTAACACACATTAAAAGCCAATAAACATGCCCCTATGTGTGTGCTTTCCCTTTTAATTTCCAGAGGAAAAAGTACCCATAGAGAATTGCACTTGCTTTTTCTATGGGTACTTTTTCTATCAAAGAAAAAAAAATGCCAAGTCTGTGGAGTGAAAAGTATGCACTCACTCTTCACCCATGTGGGAACTTATGAATTAATGCTTACTTTAGTTTGAGATATAATAAAGCCTTAAACTTTGGGACCTTTTTATGAAGCTGCATTAGCTGTTTAATGCAGGAATTAAATGCACTAACAGCGAGTATAGTACATTAACTCTTAGCATATGGTACTCATATAACTGCTTGTTTACCTTGTTAGCATTCCAGTTTATCTCCCCAGTTCTATGTAATGTTCTATTTGTTTTTATTGTAAACCGCTTTGAATATAAGATAAGGTGGTATAGAAAACACGTTCAATAAATAAATAAATAAATAAATAAATAAAATAAACAATCTCCTTTAAATTGACTGCAACTTCCTCAAAATTCTGCAGCAAGATTAATTGCTGGTACAAATAGGTATCATCACATTACTCCTATTTTAAAATAACTACACTGGCTTATAATGAACTTTCAGATCTGTTTCAAGATTACAGATAGTGGACTTCTATATCTCTCCCCTGCCAAGAAATATGGAAGACAACATCATGGCCAACTGACTGGAAAAGATCTGTGTTTATACCAATACTAAAGAAAGGTGATCTAACTGTGGAAATTATTGCACAATCGCTCTGATCCCACATGCCAGCAAGATTCTGCTGAAGATTATTCAAAAGAGACTACAACCATACCTGGAACAAGAACTACCTGAAGTGCAAGCAGGGTTCAGGAAAGGGCAAGGAACGAGAGACATCATTGCGGATGTGAGATGGATCCTTGAAAAGACTACAGAATACCAAAAGGATATCCATTTGTGCTTTATTGAATATAGCAAGGCTTTTGTCTGTGTAAACCATGAGAAACTCTGGGCCACATTAAGAAGCATGGGTAATGGGAGAGCGTTTGGAAGGTGTGTGGAGGTGTGCTGGGCTTGGCGATTGTGCCCAGAGTGAACCGGAACTGACCCTGTGAAGCCGACGCTGCCGTTACAGAGAACATCGGGCAGGCACGCCCGGGACAGCCTGCTCCTGGTGGGGCCTTTCTGGAGTTAAAAGGCTCCCACCTGGGAATTCCTGTTGGAGAGCGTTTGGAAGGTGTGTGGAGGTGTGCTGGGCTTGACGATCGTGCCCAGAGTGAACCGGGACTGACCCTGTTAAGCCGACGCTGCCGTTACAGAGAACATCGGGCAGGCACGCCCGGGACAGCCTGCTCCTGGTGGGGCCTTTATTCTTCCACTTTATATTTTTTCCTTCCTGTTCTCCGCGACCGCGGAGCCCAACCACGGGACGTGTTCTGAAGGGGCGTGTCTAAAGGGGCAGGTTCTGCCCCTTAGACGCCCCTTCGAAGCCACTGCGGTGCTACTGTGTTTCGGTGTTCACAGAGTGCGGTGTTAGAGGTCTCATGCGCTTACAGCTTGTCTTTCTGTTGGAATATCTTATCTTTTGTCTTATAAGTAGATAGTGTGTTATTTGTGTATTATAATATGGGGAAAAGGAAGGCTAAGGCAGGTGGTAAGTCTCAGAGTACTGAAACCGGAAGTTTTAAACCGGTTGGTCCTCTAGACAAGCATGTAGTTCCTTTACCACTGGCGCAGTCCTCTCCCGACGGTGTCTCGTTGAGCCCCGATGGAAGATCTCCCCCCCCCCCCCTTGCCCTGGCTCTGGGTTGTCAGTTGTCTCTAGGGTTCCCTCTGAGGGTGATGGAGATATGAAAGTTGTTATTAATTTACCTACTCCGGTTCAGGGGGCAGTTTCGGGTGGCTCTTTTGAGCTACCAGACCTGCCTTCTGAGGCGGAAGTGACTTTGAAGGACGTGTGGGGAGCTTTAAAATGTATTGATTTAAAAGTATCTTCAAAATTGAATTCCTTATGTACCTTTACCCAGAAGGCTGCAGAATCTTTGCAGCAATTGGATAAAAGGGTTACATTACTGGATGTGGCCGTCTCTAAATTAGATTCTCAGGTGCTTCCTCTTCAGTCAGTCAATGTTTTAGGTATTAAGGATTCTTTAATTTTGCATTCTGAAGTCGAAGCTCTTGAAAAGTCTATGCGTAGGTGTAATCTAAGGTTTTAAAATTTTCCTCAATCCTCTTTGCTCTCTGCAAAGATTCTTCTGGATAAATATCTTAAGGAGGTTTTGGCCATTTCTGATCCCATTGAAGTTTCTCAAATATATTATATCCCTTCAACTTCCAAAAAAGTTAATTCTGCTGACGATGAACTGGATGAGATAATTCCCACTATTGTTAATCTCACTGCCTTTATTGAGGATTCCTTAGATACTATTACTTTAAGGTCTACTTTGTTAGTTACCTTTCCATCTATTTTGATTAAGCAGCATATCCTTAATGCTTATTTTAAGGTTAAGGCAATTAAGTTCTGTGGCCAGGTTGTAAATGTGTTTCCGGATGTGTCACGTGCTACTCAATTGCGCCAGAGGCAATTTTTAGCTTTAAAGCCTCAAGTATTAGCATTGGGCGCTACTTTCTTTCTAAGATTCCCGTGCAAATGTGCTATCATTTTTGAAGGTGCTTCTTATGTTTTTGTAGACGTCACACATCTGGAAAAATTTCTGAAGGATAGACAGGGCTCGGAAGGGGATGGTACTGTTTGAGAATATTTCACCTCTTTAGGTGTGGTCCTTCGGGCCCAGGTTACTGTATGATGTTGTGTAATTTTTTTCTTCATAGAGCCATTAGTGGAGGAGGGATAGTAAGGAAATCCACAGTACTACCTTTTAACTTTCGAAAGGGAAACTATGATAAAATGAGGAAAACAGTTAAGAAAAAACTAAAAGGAGCAGTTGCAAAGGTTAAAGACTTACCTCAAGCTTGGGTGTTGTTGAAAAATACTATCTTGGAAGCCCAGACCAGCTGTATTCCATGCTTTAAGAAAAGTGGAAGGAAGTCCAAAAAACTGCCAGCATGGTTTAAAGGTGAGGTCAGAGAGGCTGTTGTTGCCAAAAAAGCATCTTTCAGGAAATGGAAAAAAAAGCCAAACGACGAAACCTGGAAACAGCACAAGCACTGGCAAGTCAAATGCAAGGCATTGATAAGGCAGGCAAATTTGAGAAGAAGCTTGCTGCGGAAGCAAAAACGCAAAATAAAGACCTTTTCAAGTACATTCGTAGCAAAAAACCTGTGAGAGAGTCAGTTGGTCCATTAGATGATAAAGGGGTTAAAGGAGCACTAAGAGGCGACAAGGCGATAGCGGAGAGACTGAATGAATTCTTTGCTTCGGTCTTTACTGAGGAAGATGTAGGGATGTTACCCATGACTGAAGTGGTATTTAAAGGTGCGGAAGAATTGAAGGAAATATCGATACATCGGGAAGATGTCTTACAACTATCAGAGCTCCAGCTTGCTTTTTAAATAAGAAGCACCATCAGGCTCTGTGACAGAGACTCTCTCCAGCTCCTGTCCCCTCTGGGGATCTGTGATTCCATCTGCATAGCTGAAGCAGCTAACAGCCATCAGACCTGCTGCCCAATCTCAAACAGCAGCTAACAGCCATCAGACCTGCTGGCCAATCTCAAATCAAATCCCAAACTCAAATCTTCTTCTGAACCAACACTACTGAGCAAATTTCTGCAACCAGGTTCACTACCTTAAATCAACATTATGTTTAATGTTATCTCCTTTGTCTACCTGTTACTGCCTACTATGTTAGTTTAATTAATAATGCTACCACACTAATGTAATTTTATAATTTGATCCTTTTATCAAAAATGCTATTTACACTGGTGTTCCATTGTTAGTTTGACTACCTATATTTAGTTACCACCATTACTGATACAATTACTGTTCCTTATATTTGCATTACTTTAATTAATGTTGCTACTATACAAATGTGTACAATGTACTTATAGTATATATCTTGTAACCCATAGTACATAACCACATTATAGACACCCTATAGTCTCTTCTATTTACTTCACAATAATACAGATCTACTAAGACATTCAGGCCTTTTCTAATTTACTATCCTAAAATCTACCTACCTTGAAATCACATATGTACCCTTCAACTCAAGATACCAAAAATGCACTCAATCTTGAGCTTAACCCTACTCCTCCTTACCTCCTACTACCCCAACCTTCTTCACGCCTTTAACCCTGACATCAGCTTCATCCCAATTCTCCGCTACACGGGAAGAAAATGGTTTGAAACCCCCCGTCACCCTGCATCAAGACCCATCACAACCCACCCCCACCTACAATACATCCCATTGCAAAACCTCAAAATGACCATAGCCAGAAAAAAAAATCCCAACACCCAATCAGGTGTGCACTTATAAATGCAAGATCTATACGTTCAAAATGGCCAGTGGTCCACGACCTGATATCTCAACACAATCTTGATATCCTAATGATAACCGAAACTTGGCTATCAGACTGCGATAATGCTCTCATCCACCAGATGTCACCACCTGGCTTCACCATCCACACTTGCCACAGATCTAATAAAAAAGGAGGAGGTACACTCATCCTCACAAAATCCAATCTCCAGTTCAAAACAAGCAATGCATCCAGCACCACTCACCTTGATATGATTACTATAACAAATGAACTCTGCTCTATCAACCTTTTATATCGAGCTCCAACACCCTCACCAGACGAATTACCAACAATCAATCTTGCTTGCAATTCCAGTATCCCAAGCTGGATAATGGGAGATTTTAACCTGCCTTCTCTAACTGCACATGTAACAGCCTTCATTGATGCTATGAAAGATCTGGGATACAATCAGATTATTGAATCACCTACCCACATCAAGGGAAGCACACTTGACCTGATCTTCGCCCCACAGATAGCAACAAATATTGCTCACCACTTCGCCACATCAATAACTTCAGTACCCTGGTCTGATCATGATCTTATCACATTTCAGATACCCACCATCCATCAGACTAACAGCACTATCAAGGCACAAGCCCCACCGAGCTCTCTATCTACATGTTTTAAGCCTTTTGTTAAGGATAAAGCCCTTGAGGAAATCTTACCTCGCCTTATTATCACACTATCTGACCCAGATAAACTAGTTTCCAACTGGGACCACGCCCTTAAATCAGCTGCCTCCCTTCCAACCACAAGAATAAACATCAAGAAGCGAGAACATGCTCCATGGTACACCAATGACCTTAGAGCGTCGCTCCTTCACTTACATAAACTAGAGAGACACTGGCGCCACGCCCGGTCCCCTGAATCTCTACGTACATACACCTCTTATCTACAATCTCATCGAACAATGACGATGTAAAAAAGAAAACAATACCATGCAGATATTCTAAAGCGATCGCTTAACAAACCCCATGATCTGTTCAGCATAGTTAAGTCCCTAACAGGTGACCCAGCTCCCGCCCAAACAACTATGCCTCACCCACAAGATTATGCAAACTACCTACAATCAAAGATAATCCAAGCCAACAAGTTATCAACCTGCATAATCTCCTCTACTATATGTAAAACCCCTCTACTCAAATTTTGCGAAGTATCCAACAAAGAAATGCAAGATATTATCACATCCATTAATCTTACCACTGCCCCTAGTGACCCATGTCCAGCTAGTTGGATCAAAGAATTACGCCAAGAACTTAGTCCCGCTATAAGCAGAATCACAAACCAATCCCTCTCCATAGGATCTTTCCCACAAAGCCTGAAATTTACTTCAATCCGCCCATTATTAAAAAACAACAAACTTGATTCCTCCAAAGTTGAATCCTTTCGCCCAATATCAAGCATCCCCCTACTCGCTAAAATCATTGAAAAGGTAGTTCAACGACAAATCCAACAACATATTGACGATGTAGCTCCACTGGATCCATCTCAACATGGCTTCAGAGAAGCTCATGGTGTCGACACCATCCTCACAACTCTCTTCAATGATCTAGTTACAGGACTTGATAATATCCGCCAGGGATTTGTCCTCATTTTCATGGATATTGCTGCAGCCTTTGATTCAGTCAACCATGAAACTCTGATACTCCGTCTTGTGGAGAAAGGAATACAAGGCTCAGCTATAGCATGGTGCAAGTCCTACCTATCTAACAGATGGCAACAAGTCAGAACAGGTCCCATGACTTCTGACCCATTCCCTCTCAATCAAGGTGTACTTCAGGGTTCATCCCTATCTGCATTAATGTTCAACATATATATGCAACCAATTTGTACCCTAATCCGCTCCTTCAACATCCAGTGCCTAGTCTACGCAGACGACGTCCTAATCTACTCGCCATTCCTGATTGATCAACCTAACTTTTCACCTATATCAAGCTGCTTCGAAGCTGTATCACAATGGCTTACAACACAAAATTTAAGGATCAACCATAGTAAAACAGATGTCTTATTCCTCACCAAGAACCAGATGTTCTCCCCACCCCCCACATTAAAAGTAAACAATATTGAGTTGATAGCAAAATCAACTATCCGCTATCTCGGCATCACGCTTGACCAACGACTCGACATGTTTACACATGTGAAGAACATCACGAAAGCAATTTACCATAAGGTCCGGATACTACGTCACCTGCGCCCCCTATTGGACTTTAATGACTACCAAACTATCTTCCAAGCCTTGGTGCTCCCACATCTAGACTTTGCAAATATTATCCTTCATGGCCTCCCTCAGTCAACACTAGGACCTCTTCGCCTTGCAATGAATGCTGCAGCAAGGGTACTTGCAGGTACATCAAGAGCTAAACATATAACCCCAGTCATGATGGATCTCCACTGGCTTCCACTTCAGGCTAGAATCCAGTATAAGTCCCTAGTACTAACATTCAAAGCCCTAAGGAACCAGATCACCTCACCCATCAGCAAACTCATTCAAAGACGGCCGTTCAACAGGATCAGGAGACCTAATCAAGCAGACACTCTAGAGATCCCCAACATTCTAACTAAGTGCAAAAAGGCTACTGCCAATACAGCCTTCTCCCTATTTGCACCCATGACCTGGAATGCCCTCCCCACTGAGCTCCGTTCCACCCCAGACCTATTGTCATTTAGAAAAGCCCTCAAACAACACCTTTTCCTCATCCATTACCCAGAATCCAATCCCAGAAACAACCACCCATCCTCACATCCTACACCCTACTCCACCCCACCCAAAATCCAACACCATAAAGAAAATGACTAGCTCTACCACCATATCCCCTCTCTTATTTATTATTGGTACTGATCACACATCTTATTGATTAAACCTCTTATAAATATGTTGAAACCAAGCTATACTATATGTATAATTTCTCACCATACTATATGTATAATTTCTCACCATACTCCATGAATAATTACTCTGTAATTAGTTACCCCTGTTACCTCCAGGTTATCTCGTCCATGTTCAATGTAAAAACTCAATTGTCGTGTGACATTGCAGTATGTTTTTTGTTCAATTATAAACCGCACTGATTTTAATAGCGCGGTATATAAGAGAAGTAAATAAATAAATAAAATAAAATTAGATAAACTGAAGAGTAGCAAATCACCTGGGCCGGATGGTATAAACCAAGGGTGTTGAAAGAACTGAAATATGAGATTGCAGACCTGCTATCAGTAATCTGTGAACTATCATTAAAATCATCTCTAATACCTGAAGATTAGAAGGATCGCCAATGTAACACCAATTTTTAAAAAGGGTCCCAGGGGTGATCCGGGAAACTACAGACCGGTGAGCCTGACGTCAGTACCGGGAAAAATGGTAGAAACCATCATAAAGAATAAAATTACTCAGCATGTAGATAGTCACGACCTAATGGGAGACAGCCAACATGGCTTTAGACAAGGAAGATCTTGTCTTACTAATCTGTTATGTTTTTTTGAAGAAGTGAATAAACAGGTGGACAAAGGTGAGTCGGTTGATATTGTGTATCTGGACTTTCAGAAAGCCTTTGACAAGGTCCCTCATCAGAGACTTTTGGCAAAACTAAAGAGTCATGGGATAGGAGGCAGTGTACTATTGTGGATCAGGAACTGATTAAAAGACAGAAAGCAGAGGGTAGGGCTAAATGGCCAATTTTCCCAATGGAGAAAGGTGAATAGTGGTGTACCCCAGGGATCTGTGCTGGGTCCGCTGCTTTTTGACATATTCATAAATGACCTGGAAAGTGGAATAACGAGTGAGGCTATCAAATTTGCAGATGACACAAAACTATTTAAAGTTGTTAAAACCCAAGAGGATTGTGAAAAATTGCAAGAGGATCTTGATAAATTGGAAGACTGGGCATCAAAATGGCAGATGAAATTTAATGTGGACAAGTGCAAGGTTATGCACCTAGGGAAGAACAACCCAAACTATGGTTACACGATGCAAGGTTCCACATTAGGAACCACCACCCAGGAAAAAGATTTAGGCGTCATTGTGGATACCATGTTAAAACCCTCGGCCCAGTGTGCAGCAGCGGCCAAGAGAGCAAATAGAATGCTAGGTATGATAAGGAAAGGAATGGAAAATAAAACAAAAGATATTATAATGCCTCTATATCGTTCCATGGTGAGACCGCACCTTGAATATTGTGTGCAATTCTGGTCGCCGAATCTTAAAAAGGATATAGCGATTTTAGAAAAGGTTCAGAGAAGAGCCACCAAAATGGTAAAGGGGATGGAAGGATACTCCTATGAAGAAATGCTAAAAAGGTTAGGGCTCTTTAACCTGGAAAAGAGACGGCTGAGGGGAGATATGATAGAAGTCTATAAATTAATGAACGGAGTGGAATGGGTAAACGTAGATCGATTGCTTACGTTATCAGAATATAGAAAGACTAGGGGACATGCAATGAAGCTACAGGGTAAACTATTTAAGACTAATAAAAGAAAATATTTTTTCACTCAACGTGTAATCAAACTCTGGAATTTGTTACCGGAGGATGTAGTAAAGGCTGTTAGTGTAGCTGGGTTTAAAAAAGGTTTGGACAAGTTCCTGGAGGAAAGGTCCATAAACCATTATTAAGAAGTGACCGAAGATATCAATGCTTGACCCAGTACAAGCATTATGGAACTTGTGTCTCTTGGGGAAACTGCTAGGTACATATGACCTAGACTGGCCACTGTTGGAAACAGAATACTGGGCTTGATGGACCTTGGTCTGACCCAGTATGGCATATCTTATGTTCTTATGTTCAATCTCACTCTCGTGATGTGGGCTATATCTTGTAAAGTTATTTTTTCTTGTTTTTGAATTTCTTTTATGATGATTTCTAGATTGTCTTGAATCCATATTTGATCAATGTAACTTGATTAAAACTAATAAAAAAAAAAGCATGGGTAATACCAGAACACCTGATCGTTCTCTTGCACAATCTGTACATTGATCAAGAAGCAACAGTTTGAACGGAACAAGGAGAAACAGAATGGTTTAAAATAAGCAAAGGTGTAAGACAAGGCTGCATACTTTCCCCCTACCTGTTTAATTTATATGCAGAACAAATCATCAGAGAAGCAGGATTGTATGAAGACAACAGAGGTGTGAAGATTGGTGGAAGACTCATCAACAACCTTCGCTATGCTGATACCACCACATTACTGGCTGAAAGTGAAGATGATCTGAAACATTTGCTTCTCACAATCAAAGAACATAGTCTCAAAATGGGCCTGCACCTTAATGTAAAGAAGACAAAGATCATGACAACTGGCATAATCAACAGATTCATCGTTGAAGGAGAAGAAATTGAAATTGTGAACAACTTTAACCTACTTGGATCAACTATCAATAAAGAAGCAACAAGCAGTCAAGAAATCAGACGACGCATTGCTCTTGGCAGAATGGCTATGACTGACCTAGATAAGATTCTCAAGAGCGGAGATGTCTCTCTCCATACAAAGATTCGACTTGTTCAAGCCATGGTATTTTCAATAACATCATATGGATGTGAAAGCTAGACAGGAAGAAAGTTGATGCCTTTGAATTATGGTGCTGGTGGCGAATACTGTGTATACCATGGACTGCCCGAAGAACAAACCAGTCGGTACTAGAGGAGATCAAATCTAAGCTTTCTTTAGAAGCTCAGATGACAAGACTTCGACTTTCATACTTTGGACACATCATGCGAAAAGAGAGATCATCAATCGCTCACAAGCGTTTCGCAAGCTACCTTGCTTCTTCAGGGGAACACTCGACACTAAAAATATAAGAATACACACACCATTAACAAATAAATTAAAACTAACCCTATTCCTCACCAACAAACCTACAAATATATGTAAAAACCTCAGTCCTACCTTAATGGTGTGTGTATTCTTATATTTTTAGTGTCGAGTGTTCCCCTGAAGAAGCAAGGTAGCTTGCGCAACGCTTGGGCGTTGGGGCTCAGAAAAGACCGTTGTCTAAACTTGAAACTGGCAAGATAAGTGTGTCTTTGATGCAGTTTTGTCTTCACCTACTATGTTGGGGATATGTATAGGTCAAGGTCGTTGATGTGATTTGGGCTTATTGTAATAGGTGTTTGTGATTTGATATCACGGAATGCACCGGCCCGTTAAATACTGAGACCTTTTTCTATATAAACTGTAAACAGTGCTTGGAGTTTGAAATTACCCATATAGAGATATTACCTACTTTTGTTATAATTGAGTGTATTTTTTGTGAATTTTGGTTGCTATGCACAAGGCACATCAAATGTTAGATCTGATTTTTTTCCCTAAACAGATCCTCCCTCAGTCTCTCAAAGGTGGCAATCACACCCCTCACCTAGACTGATCACTCTTTGGTAAATCCTCTTCTTCAGCTTCCTCAGGCACCTCAGCCCTTGCTTGGCTCAGTTTGGTCTTTTAGGAATTTTTGCCTAGTAACTGCTGATCCCAAGGCTTCTTTCTCTTATTCCCTTCCATCAGATTTTGCTTCATGACTGTTAACAAGCAAATGACTACACAGAATGCCTCTCTTCTTTCTACTCTAAAGGCTATTGCTCCATTACAGCATCAGAGTGCCCACCCACCATTAACACCCATGGTATTATGCAGATTATCTGGCTACTTAAATGCCAAGCTAGATGGGCCTAGAGATGGTGGTGTAGGTGCAGAACCAACTCTGCTCACAGGTTGCATAAAGAATGCTACCACAGCTACCATCAAACCATAACACAAGTTAAAAGGACCTATTAATACAGATTCATTGGGGCATGTTTACTAAAGATTAACGTAACTGCTGTAATGACCCATAGAAATGAATGGGCAGTGGCAACATTTAAACGCTGATCCTTAGTAAACATGCCACATTAAGTTGTTCTCCGTTATTTCTGATCAAAAATTGGGTCCTCAATTACCGTCCTTTATTCCCAATGCCCCTTCTACAGAGGCTCTGGCTGATTATTTCAATTCAAAAGTTGACACTACCCGCAAAGGTTTTGTAGCCTCTAGGTTCCCAACTCCAGTCCTGGAGGGCCAAACACCATTCAGGTTTTCAGGCTGTCCCTAATAAATATACATGAGATGCATTTGCATGCACTGCCCCCATTGTATTCAAATGTATCTCATGCATATTCATTAGGGACAGCCTGAAAACCTGAATGGCGTTTGGTCCTCCAGGACTGGAGTTGGGAACCTCTCCTCTAGAACGCTGGTCCCTTAGTCCCTGCCTCATATGAGAACATCTGGCAGTGTGGTCCTCCTTTGCTGAGATCTCCCTATCATCACTCGAGCACATTATTAAATCCCTCCATCCCACCACATGCACCTTAGGCCCTATTTTATCTAAATGACTTAAAACTCTACACCTTTGGTCTCGCAGCATTTGCGCTTCTGCTGGCATGTTTCCGGATCCTTAGAAGCAAGCCACCACTTGCCTCTACTGAAAAAAACAATTTCAGCACAGCCTCTCCCTTCAACTATTGACCAGTATCCAACCTATCTTTTCTATCCAAGCTCTCTAAAAAGGTAGTACTTTGGCAGCTTCAGAGCCACATAGAGTCTTCCTAAATTCTTCACCCCCATCAATCTGGATTCTGGTCATGAAACAGCATAAAGGCAATCCTTGCTTCCTTAGTTAGTGAAGTGCACAGTGCTCTGGATAGGAGAGGAATGTAGACAATTTTTGACATGATTGACCATGGTTTGCTGCTGTCCTGTATCCGGGATGTTAGCCTTGATGGCCAGGTTATCAAGTGGTCTGCATCTTTTCTTTCCCATTGTTCTTTTCGTGTGTGAGCCCTGTACCAGTCTTCTCACCATGAACTAACCAGCAGAGTCCCATAGGGTGCTCTTCTTTCTCTGATGCGGTTTAATTTTTTTTTTTGAGCCCGCTGACTACTCTTATTGAGAACCACAACATTAGCACCTAATTATAAATTTAGTTCTCAAAACTTAGCCCGAGCCAAAATTTGGCATTTCCCGCTGGAGCTGTATAGAGATGACAATTTTAAGCGCTTTGTCAGAGAAAGATGGCAGGAATATGCTGTTCATAATGAACACCACCAAGACAACCCAAAACGTTTTTGGGAAACAGCTAAAGTCGTTCTTCGGGGTGATATTTATTACCCGTATTGCTCAGAGGCAACGGATGATGAATGAACAGATGATACATCTGCAAAAAAAGGTGACAGGGGAGCAGTGGAGATATGCGGCCTGCCTGAATGCAGCGACCAAAAGAAGACTGAGGGAGACACAAATAGCCTTGAATGAAGTACTCCATCAGAGGGCGAAAAAATCTTTTCTATATTATCATATCAACTTTACCGATATGGAGATAAGGTGGGGAGGTTATTAGCGCAGTGCCTAAAGGGCAGTCATGAGTCTCGATTGGTTGCTGCATTACAGGATGAAACGGGTCAGCTTCATAAAGATTCAAAGGCAATTGCCCGCGTGTTCCGATCTTTTTTTTGAACCCTGTACAAAGGGGAACGGATCTCCCCGATGCGGGTGGCTGAGTATTTGCATGATATCCCTTTGCCATACCTCGCACCCCATCAGGCCGCCCAGCTAGATAAACCTTTAACACCACAGGAAATACAAAAAACTATCCAGCAAGCTCAATGTAATAAGACACCTGGTCCAGATGGTTATGGGGCAGAGTTCTATAAGTTAATGCAGGATCTAGTGACCCCTCTCTATTGGTAGAAGTCCTTCAGAGGCATGTAGAGCAGGGGTCCTTTATTTAGGGGAAGAATCATGCGCATGTTATTCTCATTCCTAAACCAGGGAAAGGCTTCATCTTATAGACCAATATCTATGATGAATTTTGACTTGAAGCTGCTCTCTAAGATATTAACGGAATGGTTAGCGCCTTTTCTCAATGACTTGGTGCATTAATCACAAGAACAACAGAGAACCTCCCCACAACAATCACAGAAATACACCCACAGGACTCACGATACAACAAATGACTAACACAAGACAGACCTCTCACTAATAATCCAGTTATTTTTCTGCAAAATGCCCTATGCAAACTGTTGTTTATTGCTCCTTGTAAATAGTTCCCTGTAAATAGTTCTGTTACTATTACTGTTCCATACTATTACTGTTCCATACAATATTACCCGTACATAGTTTAAAAACACCGTTCTATGTAAAGTATACAGAAGTATACAAAATTGTTAACTGTTCCATGTAAACCGCCCTTGATCTCTGGAAGGGGCGGTATAAAAGAAATTGATAAATAAATAAAATAAATAAATAAATAAAGAAGCATTGACCAGGCCAGACAGTGGAGCCATCAAGATCATTAAATTATTTTAGAACCCTTGGATGTAATCCCATCAGCCTCACCACTTTGTCTACTTTATTTTAGCTACTTTAGCTCCTCATGAAACAATCCTCTGAAAATCATTTGAGGTCTGCATTCTTATATATCTTTTGTGTGGTCTTCCCCCAGCCTTTCATCTGTGAACACAGAACACAAAAATTTGTTAAGCAATTCCTTATCAACTTCTACATACTCCTGAAGTCTAGGACCTTCAATTTTTAAATTAACCATCTCCATATGTATCCTAATACTGGACCACACCATCAGGCGATCGCTTGATACAAAATGATCACCCACTATAACATCAGAAACTCTCTCCCTATTTGGAAACAGCAGTCCAGTATGGCCCCCTCTCACTTGGGTTTGGTTGCAATTGCTAGAACAATTCTCTCTGTAGAGAATCCAGGATCTCCTTACTTCTAAATGACACTACAGCAGAGATGTCCCAATCAACATCTGGTATATATGGAATCATCTGTCAGTGGTACCTCCCTTTTCACAGCAATATTGGGAATTGCTTTAATTAAGTCCCTGTCATCTCCGTCTGCCTTTGAAGGAGGTTTGCATATCATCATTGTAAACAGATTTCCATTCCTTCTTTCCAGGTTAGTCCAAAGTGACTCCACCTTACATTCTGTAATTCTGTTGCTTTAATATTATTTTTTATGTATAATGCCACTGCTCCTCTTTTTATTGCTACCTTGTCCCTTCCTGAATATATCTTAGTCATTGTTTTTCATGAACCACATCTCTGTGACGACCATTATATCCACATCAGCCTCTATATCCACAGTCATATTTCCCATGCTATGGGCATTAGTCAATGAGCTCCATACTCTCATATTCAGAAATCTACAAACCTAGGATCATTTTCAGGATAGTACAGAAAGAAACAGCAGGCTCAGAATCTGAAGGGTTTTTTTTAAGCAGGGTACAGACTTCTAATCCAAGACATATAAAATATGTGAATAGTATATGCCAAGAAATCAAAAGAAGTTTGCTTCCTTCTGTGCCCTTATTTTGGATTCTATCTTTACAATGGCTGTTCATTTTTTAAGGGTACAATTTAGAGTGTCCTCCATGAAACTGAGTCAAGATATTAAGTGGTATTTAGCAGCTAGACAATTAAGATCAAGAATAGGTAAAAATCTTCAACTGTTTCCTGTTAAGGATGCCAGCAAAGTTCAGAATCGACAATTATAGCCCGCATTCGCTAGAACTAATAACATTCAAAGAATAGAGGAATATGACATCTCTCATAAGCATTTAAAAACATATTTTATTTCTAACTGGGTAATGCCGTTTGACATTCTAAATATGAAAATTGGACTTTGTTTTTAACTATCTATAATGATGTGATTATATGCATAGGGGTATCACAGGGGGAAATGATTTGATTTCCTTTAATGTGATTCAATATAAGTATTATGTATTTTTTTAAATTGTTGCTCGCTGCCCTATTCAAACATTGTAAACAAGTGTTATAAATTTGGAATTTAATAATATTATTAAAACATAATCTGCTGAGTTGATGTGTAGAGCAGTCTGGATAGTTTATTATGATTAATAGCAAGATAAAGAGCTGTATTAGAAATTTAGCTGTTTATTTTACAAACCCCTTTGTTATGCTGTGTGTTGTATCATCCATTTTGTAACATTATATAATAAACATTATATAAATAATTATTTTTCATTATTAGCTTCATAATTGTAATCCACTAACAACTGAGTTTCTTGGATCAGTGAAAAATAGAAAAAACAATTTCCAATAAATAAATAATGCTGCTGCTATAACATAATTATTATTATTTTGATTGCTTTGTAATAAACGTCAAATGCACATTAATGTTGCACTTATAGCCTTGTGTGGGACTCTTCTGCTGTATAGTCAGTGATCATGAAAAAAAACCCTGTATTTATAGACATTTTGTTTCTCTCATTGCTTTAGATATAATGGGCAGTCAGAATAGCCACCTGAGTAAATAATCAGACTAAGTCCTGGAGGCGTGTCAACTAAGAAATTTCCAGACTTGCGATTTAAATAAATGGTTTGGTGGGAATACACAGTCTCATTAGCTAGGAATGTGCAGAAGCGTACTGATCTGACAGCAGACATGGTGACCTGATGTCACAGTAGTTGAGAATGAGCGAGGACAAAATGAAAGACTACTGTCCTTCCTTATGGTAAGAATGTTTCCTTATCCTTCTCGGCATCTGGCAGAGGGACAAGTCGCCTGGTGGGAACATGGCTCAGATTAGTCTATTGGGAGATCCTACAAGTGCTTTGCTCTTATGGGCTGCAAGGCAACCATGGGACTAAAACTGGCACTGATTTTGAACTGATACCGATCAAAAGGTGCCAAATGGGATGGACACTGCTTGCTTATTTATTTATTTAGTTGGCAAGATTTTATATACCGCCATTCGGAGTAACCCATCAAGATGGTTTACAACATCCAGTATATCTGAAACATATCACAAAAAGACACAAAAACACCACACAACGAAGAGGCTGCATAGCACAACAAGCAAACCTGAAACATAATACAATGCCCAGGTGAAACAAAAGGGTCAAAAAAGAAAAACCCACAAGTAACATACTGTAACACTAAAAACCTCTAAACCACACTAAATGCTTTATCAAAAGGCCACCCCTAGAGAAACAACTTAAACTTCTTAGATAGCCCCTCCATCTGCAACTCGAGGCAACAAGTTCCACAGCGCTGGTGCCATACAACTAAAGGCTGCCGCTCGAGACCTCTCAAGTCCAAACTGAAATGGTGGTGGAACCACAAGACTATGTGCTTGCAAAGACCACAGCGACCGCCCTGGGCAATAAGAAGTAACCAATACTGTCAAATATAAAGGAGTACTAGTGTAATAGACCCAATGAAAGGGCTTTATACTTTATACTGAAGCCACCAAGCTGCTGGCAGTCATAGCAATTCCTTCAATAACGGAGAAAGAGTAGTTACTCACCTGTAACAGGTGTTCTCCAGGAGCACCAGGAATCAGTCCTCACATATGGGTGACATCGGTGCCGATGGAGCCCCCATACGGAGCATTTCCCCAGCTTTCAAGGAAAGCCTTTGGGAATGCAGCGCGCATGCGAAGTCCCCTTCCCGCCCAAGGGTGCCATCTTGCTCAGTCTGATGACATAGCTAAAAGACAGCAAAAATAAAATAAAGTATATGACTGCAACTCCAGGGGAGGAGGGAGGGTCGTGAGAACTGATTCCTGCTGCTCCTGGAGAACACCTGTTACAGGTGAGTAACTACTCTTTCTCCAGAACCAAGCAGGAAGTCAATCCTCACTTATAGGACTCCCCAGCTCTAGGCTACCGGGAACCCTAAGCTGAAAAAATGTCTCCCTCTCAAGAGCCTCAGCATCCGTAATAAGAATATCCTCTGAGAACACCCCCATACGGTAGCCCAACACAAGGGCTGGAGGGTAGGAGTTGCCTAAATCTCAAAGAGATTACAGAGTACCGCCTGTCCAAAAGCACTGTCCCTTCGGGACTCTCTCTCGAAGCAGTAGTGGGCTGCAAAAGTCTGGCTTGAAGACCAAGTAGCCAACGGAACAGAGCGGAGATGAGCTACTGACGTGGCTTTCGCCCTGACACGGTGGGCCGTGACTCGACCCTGCAAGGGGAGGTCGGCTGCCTTATACGCCCAGGCGATACAATCCGCTACTCAAGTGGACAATGTACGCTTGGAGACAGGTAACCCCAGCTTATTAGGATCAAAGGAGACGAAGAGCCGAGTGGCCCTTCGATGGACCCACGTACGTTCTATGTAAAAGGACAACGCCCTCTTACAGTCCAGGGCATGCAAGACTGTTTCAGCCCGGCTGGTATGCGGCCTGGGAAATAATGTCGGAAGATCCACCTCCTGGTTGAGGTGGAAAGAGGAGACAACTTTTGGAAGGAACTTCGGATGGGTCCGTAGGACCACCCTGTTCCTATAGAACTGTGTGTACGGTCTATCAGAAACCAGAGCTTGTAGTTCACTCACACATCTGGCCGAGGTAAGAGCTACCAGGAAGAGCGCCTTCCAAGAAAGGAAGCGTAAATGGCAAGTAGCCATCGGCTCAAACGGTGGGTGAGTAAGTTGCTGCAAGACCACTTTCAAATTCCACTCAGTGGTCGGTGGACGAACCGGAGGCTTGAGCAGAAGCAGACCTCTGAGGAAGCGGGACACCAAGGGGTGAACCAACAGAGACTGTCCCAACACCAGTGAGTGGTGTGCTGATAGAGCACTGAGGTGGATCCGAACAGAGTTGGACTTAAGGCCTAGGTCTGACAGGTGAAGTAGATACTGCAGTACTACTGGCACAAGGCAGGAGAAAGGATCTTCATTGCGCTGAGCACATCATATTGTGAACCTACGCCACTTGAGGGCATAGGACTTTCTGGTGGACTGCCTCCTAGAGACCAAGACCACCTTCTCAACTTCCCTAGGTAGAAGCAAGGGAGCTAGCACTATCCTTTAAGCAGCCAGGCCATCAAATTGAGGGATCTGAGATTGGGGTACAGAAGGGAACCCTGATCCTGAGAGAGGAGATCGGGTTGCAACCCCAGAGGGAATGGAGTTTCCACCGCCAACTGCAGCAGAAGTGGAAACCACGGTTGCCTCGGCCATCTGGGGGCTACCAGAATCAACGAGGCCTGTCCCGGAGAATCTTGAACAGAGTTCGGGCCACCAGGGGCATGGGAGGAAACTCATACAGGAGGCCCATAGACCAAGAGATCAGAAAAGCATCTGCTGCCATTCTCAGGGGATGCGGCTGTCTGGAGCAAAACCTGGGCAGCTGACGGTTCAGCGGACTTGCAAAGAGATCGATGGATGGAAGTCCCATTCATAGAAAAATCTGCTGGACCACCAGTGGATTCAACTGCCATTTGTGAGGCTGGAGAATCCTGCTTAGTTTGTCTGCCAAGAAATTCTCCTGACCAGGTAGATAAACTGCTTTGAAAAACATGCCTTGTTTATTTATTTATTTACATTCTCTTATATACCGCGCTATTCTGCATCAGTGCGGTTTACATTGAACAAACTGAAATTACATTGAACAGGGCATTATAACTTGGAGATAACTATTTTACAGGGAACATGGGCTATGGAGGGTTAAGTGGCTTGCCCAAGACCACAAGGAGCACCTGTGGAACAAGAAACCCCAGTCCTTCCGGCCCAAGGTTGCTATCCTCTAGTGGGATTTGAACCCCCGACTTTCCGGCCTGAAGTACCTTGCCCCAACCACTAGGCCACTCCTCCCTGCAAAGGAGCAAAGGACCTGCGCCTCCTGACATAGGAGTCTGGACCCTGTGCCCCCTTGCTTGCTCACATAGAACATTGCTACCTGATTGTCTGTCTGAACTAAGACAGACTGGTGAGAGAGGGCATGAGAAAAAGTCTGTAGAGCCAAGCGGATTGCTCGCAGCTACAAAAGATTGATCTGCTGTGTGGCCTCCCAAGGAGACCAGAGGCCTTGAGTGCACGTGCCCTGGCAATATGCACCCCAGCCCTTTAAGGAAGCATCGTTTGTCAGCACCCTTGTGTGTGCTAGGGCCTGAAAAGGCACCCCCCTGAGACGGTTTGGGAGATGTAGCCACCACTGCAAGGAGTCCAAAAGTGGTTTGGACACCTTTACTCTGTCTCGGAGGTCGCCTGTGGCCTGCGCCCACTGAGCTCTGAGGCACCACTGAGCAGCCCGCATGTGCAGACGGGCATTCGGGGTCACATGTACCGTGGATGCTATATGGCCCAGGAGCCGCAGGAAGTACCTGGCGGAAACCTGAGAATTGCTTTGGAACTGGTTGGCCAAGTCCATCAGTCTGTGGGCCCTGTCCTTGGGCACGTAAGCTCTTGCCTGCAGTGTGTCTAATCTTGCCCCTATAAACTCTAGATTCAGTGAGGGGAGCAAAGTGGACTTTGTGTAGTTTATGACAAAGCCCAGATGCTGAAGAAGACAGACAGTGCGAAGAGTGGCTTGTCTGGCCTCTTGGAGAGACTGGCCGCTGATGAGCCAGTCGTCCAGGTATGGGAAGACAAAAATTCCCTGATTCCAAAGATAGGCCACCACCACTGCCAGGCATTTGGTGAAGACCCTGGGGGCAGAAGTTAGAAGTACTCTGTACTGGAAATGGCTTCCTCCCACCACAAATCTGAGATATTGTCTGTGGTCTGGATGGATGAAGATGTGAGTATAAGCATAGCCAATCTCCCCGCTGGAAGTAGGGCAGCAGTATCCCAAGGGTAAGCATCTTGAACTTTTCCCTCTCCAGAAACTTGTTTAAGTTTCGCAAGTTTAGGACAGGCCGGAGGCCTCCTGTCCTTTTTGGCACCAGGAAGTACCTGGAGTAGAAGCCTTGCCCTTCCAGGTGGTGAGGCACCGGTTCCACCGCCTGTTCCTTTAGAAGACTTACCAACTCCTGAAGGAGGTTTCTGGGCAGAGGGAGTCTTGGAGGCTCCCCTGGAAAGTAGGAGGGGGTAGCTGGTGGAAATGCAGCATGTAGCCCTTCTGGACTATGCTCAATACCCAGGTATCCCCTGTGATGGCTGGCCACCTGTAGGCGTACAGGGTCAGCCGACCTCCTGTGCTGAGTGGAGCCAGCTGTGGAGAAGAGGCTATGCTGTGGGAGTCAAAACCCCGCTCCCTGCTGTGCAGGAGCCGGAGCTGGCGGCTTGGGGGTCTGCTGCCTATGGGGCCCATGCCCCTGCCCCTTGGCCTGCTGGCCCTGCTGGGGAGCAGGAGAGGCCTGATAGTGAGGGTAGGATTTGTAGGTGGCACCCTTCCTCGGGAAAAAGGGCTTCTTTCCCGAGCCCTTCTTTTTCTGAGAAGGGGCAGAAGTCTTCCTGGAAAGCCTTGTCCTGGTGAGAGTCTCAGTCTCGATTTCCGCAGCCTTTTCAGTCATGGGCTTACCAAAAAGGTTTTCACCTCGGCAGGGGACATCGACCAAACTTGTCCTGCACCCATGGCTCCAGGTCTGATGACTGTAGCAAGGCCTGACGGCGTGCACCGATGCCGGCCACGGCTACCCGTGCCAAAGCCTCGAAGCCATCATAGGCTGCTCGAGAGATAAACTTCGAGCACTCTCGAATCCCATTGACAAAGCCTTGAACCTCTGCAAAAGTTCCTCGGAGAGGCCAGCTGAGGACCCGGCAATCTCCTTGCCAGGTCCCGTAGGTACATGCCCATGTACAGCTAATAGGTCTGGACACGGCAAGACAGCATAGAGCCTGGAAGCACTTTCTACCGAGGGCATCCAGGTTCCGGGCCTCCCGGCCGGGGGGCACCAAGGAGTTCATCTTCTGACTCTTCAGACGGTGCATGGCCGATTCCACAACCATGGAGTGGTGCGGTAGCTGCGCCTTTTGGAACCCAGAGCTCTTACGGACGCGATAAATGGAATCGACCCACTTGCTAAGAACCGGCGTCAAGGCCGGTGCCTCCTACATACGAAGAGCAGCCTTTCCAGCATCGGAGGAACCGGTACAGTAAAGGCTTCCTTCGGAGGAAAATCACACTGGAGGGCATCGAGCTCCTCGGCTCGAGGCTCCTCCTCGGCATCCGCAGGGGAGGCTAAAGCCTTGGCCATGTCCCTCACAAAGTCTGAGAACTGGGGTGTCCAGGGACTCCTCGTCCTCCGTCTCCCACTCCGACTCCTCTGAGGAGGAGTAGAGCGGCACCAGCCGTGTGGGCCTCGGTGCCACCCGCCCCGATGCCAAGGGTATCAGCGTCGACGACCTCAGCCCCGCACAGGAGGTCGAGGGAGACCTTGACCGAGGATCGACTCAAGACTTCATCGACTTGAGGATCGGCTCGGTCTCCGGGGTCGACTTAGACGTCGAGGTCTTGGTGGTCGGGGCAGATGCACCGGTCAGACCAGCGATCAGCACCCGCTGCTTTTCCATGAAGGCAGCCAAGCTGCTCTCCAAGGCTGTCAACCTGAGTCCAAGTTCAGGAGACTCAGCAGCCCCCAACTCGGGCCCCGTCGGCTCCCCCGGAGGAGAGTCCACGAGGACAACTGCACTTACGTGACTCGGGGACTCCGGCTCCACATGAGGTAGCTTGGAAGGTCTCTCCGTCTCCGAGAGCCCGGGGCGGCGGTCAGGGCTGCACGACCTGGCCCTTGAGGAACCAGGCGCCTCCACCAACGCCGCCCTCATGAGCTTTTTCTTCCTTTGGTGCTCCCATGAGGGAGACTCCCTTTCAGAGGACCCCCGACGGCGCTCGGGGTCGGACTCCCGAGATGTCGAGGCCTCTGACGAGGAATCAGAGAATATTCTCTCACGCTGATGCTGACGGCTCCAAAGCGCCTTCAACGATATTTTGCTGCATGGGCCACAGGCCAGCAGGTCATGGTTGGGCCCGAGGCATTGGAGGCAGCAGTCATGTGCGTCAGTGAGAGACATAAGTTTCTTGCACCGATCACACTTTTTGAACCCGCTGGCAGCCATCGGGGGAAAAAGGGCCCCTGCAAGGTCTAAAGACTGGGCTGCCAGTGAAAACACAAAAAGAGCGCGAACCCTAGTCACGAGGGACAAAAACCGAAAATCCCAAGTCCGGACTCGATAACGGTGTACCAAGCTCAGGCGGGAAGGGGAACCGGCGTCGAACTGGATAAAATAAAGAGAAAATCGCCTAAAAAAACTCAACTTTTCCCAGGTGACACAAACTCAGGTCTGTCGGGCTCCTCGGAAAAAGAAAGACTGAGCAAGATGGCACCCTTGGGCGGGAAGGGGACCACGCAGGCGCACTGCATTCCCAAAGGCTTTCTTTGAAAGCTGGGGAAATGCTCCGCATGGGGGCTCCATCGGCGCCGACGTCACCCATATGTGAGGACTGACTTCCTGCTTGGTCCTGGAGAAAGTATATTATATCTAATGTGATAACAACATAGCATAGTTTAATTGTGAAAAAAACAGTTTGTTCTATTATTTGCAAGCGAATGGTGATATAGTTCTATTGCTATCAAGAAGCTATAAAAAAAATCCTTTTACAACCACAAAAAAATATCAGACTATAATATTCTTGAGGATGTATTGTATTGTACACAATTGAAAAGGTCTAACACTCTGCTACACACAAGAAATGCCTTACATTTGCAGCAACTGAAAGAGTCTGCAAAGTTCTTTAATATCCTGCCTGAAAGCAATCCTTTATAACTGGAAAATTATTATTATAGTGGGTTACTTTCCAGGACCTATCAGCTTATCTACAAGAAAGAGGGAACTGCCTTTAGCAGAAGGTATTTAGAAGTGGAGGGAGCAGCACAGTATGCAAAAAAGATTGCACTAGAATCAGTTCTCAAATGTTAACAATCCTACAAATGTGCTGAAAAGTTGGCCATTGACCTACAATTCTGCCTTCTCTGCAAGACGGATCAGTCTGTTCTCTTCAAACTGCACTAGTCCCCCAGCCTGAAGTAGTTCAAGAAGAACCTGCAGGTAGAGAAAAACAGAAGTCACAATGTAATCAGGTCTCAGCTCAGTCACTGTATTTATTTAGTTTATATTTTATTTATTTCTTTATCTTTCCTTTTATTTTTGCTTGCCAAACATCAAATTCCTAAAGTATGGGCAAATCTCATTACCACTGAGCAGGTAGGAAAACTGTGTAACTTTATCTGGTTATCTTTAGCTAAATAATAAGCAATGGTTGCTTAGCTAAAAGTGCAGTTGATTATCTAGCACTAACCAACTAATTCTCTTAAAAAAAAAGATTTCTGGTGCTTCACAATCCCCTTCCCTTCTAAAAGGACTGAGAAAAAAATTCCTCTCTTTCATGCCTGAAGTGTTCTCTCTCCATTCTGATGGGTACCATATTTTAAAAAATGCTAAATTCTGCCCCTCCAAGCCCCAGTCCTCTTTTCTCTTTCTCAAATGGTACACCTGATAGAATCAACAAAATGAAGGAGGTACGCCAATCTCACCTTCTGACACTTCCTCCCAACCCTATCTCAAAAATATCCTGCTCCCTACCCCGCCACTGTCCTTAATACTCCACAAAGTCACTTCTATCTAAGCCAGAAAGAAAATCGAAACAGTATGAAGGAAGATGAGTCCTCTAAGTTCAGGTTGAAACAATTTTGAGGCATTTTAAGGCATATGGAGGTATTTGCGAGATGGGAGGCAGGAAGAACTATAAGGCATGCAGGGATCAGCGCTTTCATTTCATTGCTGTTATCAGGAGCCTCGGCATGGAAGAAGCGAGGAGGATCAGAGACCATGGGAGAGCCATATTTGGGGGATCTTTATTATTGGGAGTCCATTGGGAGGGATAGGGGAAATTGTGACACTCTTATTTTTGTTTAGGGCTCAGAGAATGTTGGGCAAGACAGATTTAGGATTTATCGCAGCTCCTAGATTTATCTGGCCAAATTTAGCTAGTTAGTCTTCTTTTTGATTGGCTATATACAGGTGTACAATGATTGTGTGTGCACAGATTTATCTGGTCAAACTAACAAAATTTTAAATCAAGCAGATTAAACAAGCTAACTGCTAAAGTTAGCCTGTTAAATCTTTGGTAAATTGAATCTTATGAGGTCATCAAGTTCATCAGCCTGCCCCTGAAGTATTTCCCTCTGTGGTAGGATATTGGCTGTGTGCTTGTTTCTCCCATGTCTCCTACCCCATTGCTTGCGCACTATAACCTCAGTTATTGATAGCACTGTGAAGCGGCAGACAGCAACTGAAGTGTTGGCTATGTGGCAATATTACCCTATATACCCCAAGATGATGCTATTACACAAGTATAATATGTGATTTAATTTCCACCCTTTCTAAGTTGCGGGTGAGAATAATCAAAGGGGGGAATGTGGTAGGCTATGGCCTATATAATAGCCTGTACATGTATGAGCCTGCAAGCTAGGCCGGAGTCCCCACCCCCACTGCTAGAAATAGTAGTGCTGAGAAAGACCAAATTCAGTGAAGGCTGAGGATCTGCCTTAAACCGCTCTAAACTGCTTTTGGTAAGTTTGTATTAATCCTTTATTCCATGCTTTTATGCTGATGCAGTGATCTTGTAGCAGGAATGTATTATGTCTAGAAAATGAGTCTGTGTTAGCATAGCCTGAGAAGAGGGAAGAGGGCCCAGTGAAGAGGTCCCCGATTGGATAGGTGCAGGGGGCGTTGGGACCAATAGAAAGTCTGCCTGTATCAAACTGTGACGCTTGTATTTAAGGAAGTTGTTCCTGTTCGCCATTGCTCAGTCCTTTGATGCTTGGGCCTTGTGCACAATAAATTGGTTTGGATCCTTGTACTGACTCCGGGTATTATTTATTGCATGCTATCAGTGCTGCCACACCTCAACCCTATAATCACCAAATTATCTCTTTACAATATCCCCGACCAATGTGCTACAAGTGTATAGAGTAAGCAAAAGTATAATGCAAATATGCATATATAACATCAGCCAGAGCAAATATGTTGTACGAAAACTGCATCTTACTGATGAATTAAATGACTACTAAAAATCACAAAATCCAGCATGTTTACAGACCCATGGGTGTCATCATGATGGCTTACAATTTGCAATGGAGCTTCCTCAGATGCCATATTGTTTTTTGTTTCTCTTTTGTTTCTCCTTTTCCTTCCTGTTCAATCAGAAGCAGGACTGGGATGCTGATGGTATGAGTCTTCATTCATGAGTACCCATGGATTGGTCATAGATTTTAATAGATTCTGCCACTGTTCCTATTCTGGACACTAAGGCAATGGGTCTGAGGCCATAAGCCAGGGCTCCTTCTGCAACCCTGTTTCATGGGCTCAAAATCCAGTCATCAGGTAAACCCTTAATCACCAAGACTCTTCCCTAACCCTGGGGCTGTGAACACTTCTCCTGCAGCCCCATGCCACCAACTAATTTGAAGGGCTGATGACACCACTTGGGGACTGAACTAGGAACTTTCATTATGGAAATATACAGCACTGCCACTGAATCACCTGCCCATTCTCAAAAATTTGATTTTATTGGACAATAAATGAATGTATTAATAAATGGCATTGTGAGGCTCTTGAACTGTAGCAGACACTGTAGCTCTGAGAGCTGGGGACTAGTGGTAAACTATTTTATTTTCTTAGCTGTTTGTGTTCTTGTTATTTCCTATGCTGCTATTCAGAAGCCAAATTTATTTTGATCTAGCATCCATAATAAGTCTGTTCAACTGTTTCCCACCTGAGGTAGTCTCCAACAGGTTAGTTTTGAGCATACTGTGACAAGGATGAACCTTACTCCTCAACCAAGGTATGATGGAGATGATCTCAATCTCTTGGATTTACTGCTAGTGCTCATCTCAACACTTAAATTGAGCCAAAGAATTCCTTCTTCTGGAATTCATGAACCGTAGCATTTATCAATAACATGACAAGATGTAGTTGAAATTTCCTTTTCATCAGGTTGATGGTACCCAATAACACTGGGATTATTACTGTATCTTTTTGCTACATTTTCTTGATCTCTGATTGAGGATTTATTTATTTATTTACATTCTCTTATATACCGCGCTATTCTGCATCAGTGTGGTTTACATTGAACAAACTGAAATTACATTGAACAGGGCATTATAACTTGGAGATAACTATTTTACAGGGAACATGGGCTATGGAGGGTTAAGTGGCTTGCCCAAGACCACAAGGAGCACCCGTGGGACTAGAAACCCCAGTCCTTCCGGCCCAAGGTTGCTGTCCTCTAGTGGGATTTGAACCCCCAACCTTCCGGCCTGAAGTACCTTGCCCCAACCACTAGGCCACTCCTCCATTCCTTTTCTTTCCACACACCCAATGCACAACAGTCACACGAGTATAAATCCAGTCCTTCTCATAGAATCATGCAGGGGAAGCTTCTGGAAGGTGCTTCATTCATGCATGCATGCCGGTCTTCCTGCCAAAGGAACCATCCTTACCTCAGTATAACGACATAGCTTAATCAAGCCAAAAAAAGAAAGGAACTCCATGGGGAGGAGGGAGAGTAGTAAGGACTGATTCCTGCTGATCCTGGAGAACACCTGCTACAGGTGAGTAACTATGCTTTCTTCGGGACAAAGCAGGGAAGCAGTCCTCACATATGGGACTCCCAAGCTACAGGATACCGAAAAAAAAACCCTGTAAAAAGCCCAACGGGGCAACCATAAAAACGAACCGAGAACAAACAGCATGCGCAATCGCTGAGAGGTTCTGAGAGTCAGCATCTAGCAGGAACAACAACATCAGATCAACTCTAGCCTGGACAGACAGAAGGGACGGTGTGAAGGAGCTGCTTCAATTCCCAAAGAGATGCCTGAGCACAGCTTGGCCAAAGTTGCTGTCACACCAGGAATCTCCATCCAGAGAGTAATGGGATGTGAAGGTGTGGACTGAGGACCATATAGCAGCCATACAGATTTCCGCTGTCCACAGGTTGGCCACCAAAGCAGCTATAGCTTGGACACTGTGTGCTGTAACATGGCATTCCAAAGTCAGCCCGGCCTGAGTGTAATCGAAGGAGATGCAGTCCACCACCCAAAGGGACAGGGTGCGTTTCAACACAGCCACCCCGAGTTTATTGGGGTCAAAGGAGACAAAGAGCTGGGAAGAATGGCAATAGGCTTTTGTCCTCTCCAGGTAGAAAGACAGAGCTCTCTTACAGTCCAAGGTGTGCAGTGAGACCTCAGCTCTGTTGGGCATGAGGTCTCGGAAAGAAGGTGGGTAGCACTACCGATTGATTGAGATGAAAAGCAGAAACTATCTTAGGTAGGAATTTCGGGTAAGTTCAAAGAACCACCCTGTTCTTATGAAACTTGGTATACAGTGGGTGTGCCACCAGCACGTGAAATTCACTGACTGTGCACCGAAGTGCCATTAGAAAAATAACCTTCTAGGTAAGGAATTTGAGCAGGCAGGAGCTAAGCAGCTCAAAGGAGGGAGCAAGGAGCTGCCCGAGCACCACCGGGGGTCATTTAATGGGGGGATGAGATAGTAGGAGGTCCCACATAAAGCAACCCACTAAGGAGTGAGAAGAGATTGGTTTATCAGCTATTGGCCGATGATAAGCGGCTACAGCACTGAGGTGCACTTTGATTGGACTTCAGACCAGAGTCTGACAGGTGCAGAAGGTAAGACAAAACTGACTCCACAGAGCAGAAGGGGTCCAGAGACTTGCTCTTGCACCATACACAGATCCTGCACCACTTGAAGGCATAGGCATGTTGCGTCAACTCCTTATGCAAGGCTAGGAGTATGTTCTCCATGTCCATGGTAAATGAAGCTCTGCAAATACTACCCCCACTCAGCATCCAAGCCATTAGCGTTAGGCACAGCAGGTTGGGATGGAGCAGAGTCCCACCGTTCTGCAAGATTAGGTCTGGGGCACAACCCAGTCTGAGCGGTTGCCACTGAGACAATTGGAGCATAAGGGGAAACCAGGGTTGCTTGGGCCAGTTCAGCGCAATGAGGATCATGGTAGCGCCATCTGCCTGCAACTTGAAGAGGGTCTTGGCCACCAGAGGAGTGGGTAGGTATGGAAAGCCCCTCATTCCAGTCCACATAAAAAGCATTGGGAGCCAAGCAATTCTTGCATGGCACTCTGAAGTAAAACAGAGGGAGCAGGGTGTTGCGTGGGATGACAAAGAGGTCTATCGGCAGTATGCCTCCTATCTGGAAGATGCGGCTGGCAACCTGCCTGTTCACTCATGTGGCTAAAGGACTCTGCTGAGGTGATCCGCCAGGACATTGAGCTCCACTGGGCAGGTATACTGCCCTGAGGAGCATACTGTGCATGACAGCAAACTTCCAGAGGTGGACTGCCTCCCAGCAGAGAAGGTATGAGCCCATGCTGCCATGTTTGTTGATGTATAGCATGGCCACCTGGTTGTCCATCTGTATGAGGACAACCTGGTTGGAGAACCATTTCTGAAACACTTGGAGGGCATCGGTAATGGCCCAAAGCTCTAGGAAGTTGATTTGATTGCGGCCTTCCCCAGCCGTCCAGAGGCCCTGTGTGGACAGGCCATCTAGATGTGCCCCCAGCCTAATTTGAAGGCATCTGTTGTTAGGACTCGCTGATGCAGCAGGGCCTGGAAGGGAAGCCATGCAAACAAATGAGCAGGCATGGTAGAGTCACTGTGACCCTGTCCAAAAGACATCCTGTTGCCTGATGCCATTGTGTGCAGAGAGGCCACTATGTTTGACGCATCTGTAGTCAAGCTGAGGGGGTAACATGGACTTCAGAGACCATGTAGCCCAGGAGGTACAGCATCTGATGAGCTATGACAACCCAGCAGTGCTGGACATCCTTCGCCACAGTGACTAGGTGTTGGGCCCTGTCCACCAGGAGGAAAGCTTGAGCTAGTGTGGTATTGACGAGAGCCTCAATGAACTCAAGGCATTGAGAGAGTTTCAGGTGGGACTTTGGGTAGTTGATGACAAAGACCATCTGTTCTAGTACTTGAATGGTGCGCTGTGCAGACTGCCAGACCTCGTCCAGTGTCCCGTCCCTGACCAACCAGTTATCCAGGTACGGGAAGACAAAGATTCCCAGAATCTGGAGGAAGGTGGTCACGACTGTCAGACATTTCATGAAGACCCTAGGGGTGGAGGCAAGGCCAAAAGACAGAACCCTGTACTGATATAGTGCTGTCTGCTGGGCATAAAGTGGAGGTACTGATGGTGCAGGGTGTGGATGAGGATGTGCATGTAGGCATCTTTGAGATCCAAGGAATACAGCCAATCTTTTCATTGAAGGTAGGGCAGCAACATTCCAAGGGATACCATTTTGAACTTTTCTTTTACTAGAAGCAATTGAGATTGTGGCGATACAAGATGGGTCAGAACCCGCCTATTTTCTTGGGAACCAGGAAGTAGCAGGAGTAGAACCCCTGTCCTGTTTGGGATTGTGGAAAGCGTTCCACTGCCCATTCTGCCAGAAGGGCATGGACCTCCTGTTGGAGTAGTTTGGGATGGTGATGCTCAAAAGGGTACTCCCCTAGAAAGAAGGTTTGGAGAATTTGATCAAAGCACAGCAGGCAGCCTTCCCGGACCACCTACAGTACCAGGTGTCAGTTGTTATGCAGGGCCACCTGTGAGCAAAATATATCAGTCGTCCCCCCACCTGTGGCAGAACGGAGGCTGGGAGGGGAAGAAGGGCCATGGTCTGAAGACAGGAGTCAAAAACCCCCATCTGGCTGGGGCTGCAGTGCTGGTTTTGGGGTTTTAGGCTTGCACTGCTGCCTCTGGTGTTGACTCTTAGCCTGCTACACCTGCGGGTGCGGCTGAAATGATTAATGCAGGGTATAAGAACCATAGGCCTTTTTCTTTTTAGGGTAAAGGGACTATTTCCCTGGAGCCTTTCTCCTGCAAGGGTTAGCGGTCTTTTTCAAGAGCCTGTTCATTGTGAGTTGCTCCATTTCCAACTCTCTGGCCTTCTTTGCCATGGGTTTGCCAAAGAGGTTCTCTCCTCGGCATGGGACATTGGCCAACTTGTCCTTAACCTAGTGCTTCAAGTCCAAGGACTGTAGCCATACCAGGCTGTGGGCACCATAGCCACAGACTCTAACCTGTCATAGGCCTCACGAGTTATGTACTTGGAATACTCCTTTGTTTTCCTCATCAGGCTCTGGAAGCGCTCAAGGTGCCCTTCCTGACAGGCCAGCTGAAAGCCTGGCAAGATCCCCTGCCAGGTCATGCAGGTACATGCCCATGTATAACTGGTATGCTTGTATTCAAGCTACTAGTATTGAGCCCTGGCAGCACTTCTTAATAAAGCCATCCGTAGTGCATGGCCCTGGCAGCATCCCTGGGCCATGAATGCAGTAAAGCTACACTCGAGGGCCTGCATCCTCTCTGAGAGGACTGAAGTCTCCACTGCTGCCATAGCTTTTGGTGCCAATTCAGACTCCCTCAGCAGGGACTCCTCGATGGTCAAGGTCTCGAGAGTCCCACACCGGACCTCTGGGGCCTCAGGAGAGTACTCTTCCTGCTGGGGCAGCTTCGAGGGCTGCTCCTGGTCCTCGCCCTCAGAGTTGTGCCGAGGGCTTCAATACCCATGGTCCTTCACCTCGGGCTCAGCATCGCCCTTTGACACCAATGGCGTCAAAGTCCGGTTCTTCTGGGGGTGCTCCTTATCAAAGGACAGTCGCTGTTCCAGTGCCCCGTGACCCCTCAGCTATGAATGGGCCTGGACTCCGCGCAAAGCCAAAGCCTCAGCGGGGACCTTTGAGGATGATGATGATGCTGCTGAGGCTGATGTTGACACCTTGAAACCAAACAGCAATTCTTGTTGCTGTTCTCAGTTCTTAAGCCCCTTGTGTGTTATCTGCAAGCAGAGAGCGCAATTCGAGGGCTCATTGGTCGGGCCCAAGGTATTGAAGGCACCAGTTGTAGTGGTCCATGATGGAATGGTCCAGTCATACTGGGTGAACTTCTTGAAGCCACTGGATGATTTTGACATGGTAGGGAAGACGGCCTCCATCAAGTCAAAGGACTCCAATGTCCTCACCGACCAGGGGAGCGTGAGAAGAAAATCCCATGTGCCAAAAAGGAAAAAGCCCCGAGAAAAATGCTGCGCCAAGGTACCAATGTTCCTGGAGATGACAGGAAGATGCTGAACAACACGTGATCCAAAAAAATAGCGAAAACTAGCAAATGCTAGTGAAAAAGGGATCAACTAAACTCCAGGACATAGACATCTCGAGGAGGCTCTGTGGAAAAAAGAAGACTGAGTTAAAGAAGACCGGCACACTTGCGTGCAGCACGTTCCAAAAGCTTCCTATGGAAGCTGAGAAGCATTCCAACACGGGCTCTGTCAGTGACGTCACCCATATGTGAGGACTGGCTTCCTGCTTGGTCCTGGAGAATCTACATTTTACTACTTTTTTAATTTTGATTTTTGTAACATTTACAACTAAAATTGACACCAGAGTCAGAAATACAACCCAAAAAGCCAGATCTTTATGGGTACATTAAGATGCTGAATGAACACTAACCAAACAGAAAAACAACTCAGCCTACAAGTCTGTATATCCCCCACCCCTTTTACTACTTTTTGCTGACTCTGAACCATCTTGCTTGTAAGTTCACTTACCTGTTCTACAATTCTCTCATCTTTAGGTCTAAATTCATCCCTCAGTAATCATTGCAGTGTCATGATCTTATCTCGAGTCAGATTGCGTTTGCATCCAAATTTCTGTATTAAGGTACTCTAGTTCTGGCAGAACAATTTAACTATATTGCATTTACCGTAACTTTCTTCTGAACACCTTTATTGTTTTATATTATGCAAGACTACTGAACACAAAAGTGTCTCCAGTTCCTATATTTATGCAGTGTAACCAGTCTACAGGACATTGCAGAAAGAGATATTGTTATAAAACTCAATACTTCTCCTTATTTGCTTCTTCCACAAACTAATTTATCTACATCTCCTGTCTATTCCTTTTCATATCACTACCTGCTGTCTTTCTGAATGCCGTGAGTCATCATCTGGGCTGCAGAGAAATTCAAGCACCTGTCCAAAGAGAAACAAATAGTTTTTTTTCTAATCAGGCATGATGTTAGTGCTGGTAAAGAAGAGAAGACAAATAAGACACTTAAGCCGGGGTTACAAAGAATCTAAGAAAAAAATATAAGGGAGCTAATAAAGACTAATGGTGAAAAGCAAAGTTGCTTATCTGCAACATGTGTTTTGCATAGATTGCAGAATATCAGATACATTATGAGATAGCACGGAGATGGAACAGCTCTCTCAAGAGCTCATATCTAAAGCTCTGAGCATATGTGGTCTTTTCCATGTGCAGCATTCCCTTCAGTCTTCTCAGTTTAAAGATTGGAGTCAATTCAGGAAGATGGGTGGCAATGTGTGCCAGATTAAACCTGCTGTCTACAGAGAACACCCTTTTATAGGCTAAGCAGTTTTGCTTCCTCTGTTGAGAAGCAGGACTTAATGGGCACACCAAGCTCACAGTTGCTTCCTATTCAAGAGAACTGTTCCACTATTGCAAAGCAACCCACTCACTAATCTATGCGAGAATTGAACAGTTCTTATGGACAGATTACTTAGCACTCCTTGATCAAAAGCACTGTCCATGACAGAGGACTAGTCAAGGCCATAGCGTGAAGGGAGCATATGTAGTGAGGATCAGGAAGCTACTTTACAGATGCAAATTATAAGAAAGCTATAGTTACAGCCAGTGGCTCTTAGGTGAGGATTGACACTGCTAGACAGAGGAATCGTAGTTTAAGCATAACAGAACTGAATACACATTAACCAAGTAACTAGGGTATGTTCTATCACCAGAGTACCAGGTTTGTTAAGAGTTGAAAGATAACAGCTGTGTAGATTTCCTGATGGACTCTGATCTTTTCAGGTGTAAGCAAAAGATCATTTACAATCCGGGGTGTGCTGAATCTTTAGGTATGTATGGTTATGAGGCTTTGGGTAGAAGTTATATAACATACTTTATTCATTTATTGGAAAGTCAAGACTACCACTGGTAAGAATTTAGGATATGTTCACAAGGCTACCTTAGTGCGATGAATTGACTGCATGGCTCTTATGTAAGAACGGGCTTGAAGTTCACTGAACCTTTTGGACAAAGTGTTTAGCACCCAAGAATCCATTCTTTCTCTCCGTTCTTTAAAAAAGAAGTGTACTGGATCTCAAACAAGTAAGGTGAGAATTGGATTTGAAAAACAATTTACAGTGTTTATAAGATTCAGTCCAAAAGATGATAGTTGCTTTCGCTGAGGTGGGTCCATCCTTTTAGACTGTCACCTCTTTGGTGAGGTCTGATCCCATTTTACAAAAGGAAGAAAGCTTCTTTTCTGAAGGAAAACACTTATCCTACACTGAGATATGCTCGTTCATCAAAAGGACGATGTGGGCTCTGAGACCAAGGTAGACAGATGTCATGCAATGCAATGTGTGCCTTTGAGTCAGTCCTGACTCCTGGCGACCCAGAAGCTCCTGGGTTTTCTTGGCAGTGTCACCGGAAGTAGATTGCCAGGCCTTTCTTCCGAGGCAGTGGAGGGTTAAGTGACTTGCCCAAGGCCACAAGGAGTGCTAGTGGGAATTGAACCCTGGTTGCTTGGTTACCAAGCCAGTGTTCTAACCACTAGGCTACTCCTCCACTCCGACAGATGTCATAAGGTAGTATAAATGATCTTTGATGATATCCACCATCTCTTTGACCTTCTCCACAAATTGCTGTGGACATCCTCTCTTACGTCCAGAAGCCCTTAACCATGTCAGGCTCCTAGCAGCAATGGCAGAAGCATAAATATGTGATATGGTCTCAAAAGCATTGAATAAGCTGAGTACCACACTTGTCAGTTTCAGAAGGAACAGAGTTTAACGCCGACTGATGTCATGGATGAAAGTCTTTAGAAATGTATTGAACTTTCAGAACTAACGTATGCATGTAGAGGATAATTTTGTAACAGGTTCTCTCAATTGGGAGGCCAAATAAGTGCTTTTGAGGCTATTTCACAAAGACACATGGGCATCTGTGTGTCTTTATAAAATATCCTCACAAAACATGCAGAAATCGTGGTTAAAATGCAGCCGCATGCATTTAAATCTGCAACTGAAGATGTGTGTTCAAGTGCATATTTTATAACTTATGGGCCTGATTCAAAGGAACATAAGAACATAAGATATGCCATACTGGGTCAGACCAAGGTCCATCAAGCCCAGTATTCTGTTTCCAACAGTGGCCAATCTAGGTCATACGTACCTAGCAGTTTCCCCAAGGGACACAGGTTCCACAATGATTGTATTGGTTCAAGCATTGATATCCTGGGTCCCTTCTTAATAATGGTTTATGGACCTTTCCTCCAGGAACTTGTCCAAACCTTTTTTAAACCCAGCTACACTAACAGCCTTTACTACATCCTCCGGTAACAAATTCCAGAGTTTGATTACACGTTGAGTGAAAAAATATTTTCTTTTATTAGTCTTAAATAGTTTACCCTGTAGCTTCATTGCATGTCCCCTAGTCTTTCTATATTCTGATAAGGTAAACAATCGATCTACGTTTACCTGTTCCACTCCGTTCATTAATTTATAGACTTCTATCATATCTCCCCTCAGCCGTCTCTTTTCCAGGTTAAAGAGCCCCAACTTATCTTGTTAGCAGCGCCTGATATCCAGATAAGTGCCAGCAAGGAGAATATTCAGTGGCACTATTGGATAGTGCCACTAAATAGTTCCTTTGACTGTCATGGTACTATCCAGATAGTTCTGAGGCAGGATCTGGTGTTATTCGGTAAGCAGTGATATTCAATCTGCTAACCATATAAACTGTTCTTTTAGGATTGTGTCTAGTATCATGATCTTTGCAGTATTCTGGGTCATGCTGTATCTTTCTAAGTGGAATGGATGTTTCAGCCATCATACTGTGGCTTTCTTTGGGGTGGAGTGGCTATGCAGTGAATGGATGTTTGTTCTTATATATAATGGGTTTTTCTATCTTCCAGAATCTGAGATTGAATTTTAGCAGCAAGATTTTTGTGACAAAGTTCCCTGCCTCCAGAATTCTAATTTGCACTTTTTCCAAAGAACGTTCCTGCCAAAATTCCAAATTTCCTGACTTTTTGCCAACAAACTTTCCCTCCAAAATCAAATCTCCCACTTCAATCCCTCCAATCTGGTTTGAGAGGTAAGGTACTTTCTTCCTGGCAAGACTCTTTAGGACACTGCATAAGGGAATGAAGGCAACCAGGGCCGGCCCGTCCATTGAGCGAGAATGTTTTTTGCACAGGGCCCCGCGTTTCAGGGGGCCCCGCGCAAAAAACATTCTTTTGTAAAAGTAAAATAAAAAAAAAAATGAAAGAACCTGTCTCCTGCCGATGTCGGGGCTGCCGCGGCAGAATCGAGCGTGCCGCGGGGCCCCCCTGTACCCGGCACAGCCTCTTCTCCCCGTAGCAGCTCTCACTGTGGAGCTGCAGTCAACGCGCCGGCTTGCAGAGCGCGAGGGAAGAGTTTCCCTTTCGCGACTCTGTTAAGCCCGCGGGGGCTGATGGGAACTTCCCATCAGCCCCCGCGGGCTTAACAGAGCAGCGAGGGAAAACACTCTCCCCTCGCGCTCTGCAAGCCGGCGCGTGGACTGCAGCTCAGAAGAGCGAGCTGCTACGGGGAGAAGAGGCTGTGCCGGGTACCGGGGGGCCCCGCGGCACGCTCGATTCTGCCGCGGCGGCCCCGACAGCGGCTGGAGACCGGTTCTTTAATTTTTTTTAACTTTCCCTGGGCTGGGCTGGGCTGGGCTGGGGGGGGGGTTAGGAGTGGTGCGGTGTTGTGCTGGGCTGGGGGGGGGTTAGGAGTGGTGCGGTGCTGTGCTGGGCTGGGGGGGGGGGTTAGGAGTGGTGCTGTGCTGGGCTGGGCTGGGCTGGGCTGGGGGGGTTAAGAATGGTGCTGGGCTGGGGGGGGGGTTAGGAGTGGTGCTGTGCTGGGCTGGGCTGGGTGGGGGGGGTTAGGAGTGGTGCTGGCTGGGTGGGGGGGGTTAGGAGTGGTGCTGTGCTGGGCTGGGTGGGGGGGTTAGGAGTGGTGCTGGGCTGGGCGGGGGGGGGTTAAGAGTGGTGCTGGGCTGGGCTAGGAGGAGTGGTGCTGTGCTGGGCGGGTTAAGAGTGGTGCTGGGCTGGGGGGGGTGTTAGGAGTAGTGCTGGGCTGGGGTGGGTTAGGAGTTGTGATGGGCTGGGCTGGGGGGGGGTTAGGATTTGTGATGGGCTGGGCTGGGCTGGGGGGGGGGTTAGGGGTTGGGTTGGGCTGGGGTGGGGTGGGGGGGGGTTAGGAGTTGTGATGGGCTGGGCTGGGGGGGTGTTAGGAGTCGTGATGGCTGGGCTGGCTGGGGGGGGTTAGGAAGTGGTGATGGACACTGGGCTGGCTGGGGGGGGTTAGGAGTGGTGATGGGCACTGGGCTGGCGGGGGGGGGTAGGAGTGGTGATGGGCACTGGGCTGGCTGGGGGGGGTTAGGAGTGGTGATGGGCACTGGGCTGGCTGGGGGGGGATAGGAGTGGTGATGGGCACTGGGCTGGCTGGGGGGGTTAGGAGTGGTGCTGGGTGCTGGGCTGGGGGGTTAGGAGTGGTTGATGGGCGCTGGGGAGGGGTTAGGAGTGGTGATGGGCGCTGGCGGGGCTTAAACTAAAAATTGGGTGATGGGGGATTAGGACTGGAAATGGGCTGGTGGGATTAGGACTGAAAGTGGGTTGATGGGGGGGGTTAAGACTGGTAATGGGCTATGGGAGGGCTTAAACTAAAAATTGAGTGATGGGGGATTAGGACTGGGAGTGGGCTGATGGGGAGGTTAGGACTGGTAATGGGCTATGGGGGGGCTTAAACTGAAAATTGGGTGATGGGGGATTAGGACTGGAAATGGGCTAGTGGGATTGGGAGTGGGCTATGGGTGGGCTAGGACTGGTAATGGGCTGAGTGGAAGGGGCTGAACTGCAACCAGCTGGTGGGGAGGGGGCTTGGAATGGAACTGGGCTGAGGGGAAGTGGGGGGCTTGAACTGCAAATAGCTGATGGGGATGGGGCTTGGAATGGAAATGGGCTGAGTCGAAGGGGGCTTGAACTGCAAATAGCTGATGGGAAGGGGGGCTTGGAATGGGCTCTTAGGGGAGGGAGCTAGGACAGGAACTGGGCTGATGGATGGGCTAGGATAGAACTGAGAATTGGGTGTTGGGGGGAGCTAAGATTGGAAATGGGCTGTGGTGGGGGCTTGGATTGAAATGGACTCATGGAGGGGCTAGAACTGGAAGTAGGCTCATGGGGGGCTTGGTTTAGAGATGGGCTGAGTGGAGGGGAGCTAGGATTTGACATGGGCTGATGGTGGGGCTAGGAAAGGACTAGAAATGGGCTGATGGGAGGCTGGTATTGGAAATGAGCTGATGAAGGGACTCGGATAGGACTGGAAATGGATGGGGGAGCTAGGACTGGAAATGGACTGATGAGGGGCCAGGACTGGAAATGGGCTGATGTGGGGACTAGAAGGGAGCGGATACTGGGTGGGGCTGGGAACTAAAAGGGAGCTGATGTTGGGGGAGATTAGAAGGGGATGGGGCTGGGAGAATGAAATGGAGAGAGGAAAAATATTTTGTGTGGGAGGGAAGAAAAAAATGTACAATTGGGCCGGGTATTGGGAGACTAAGTGGGGATTGAGGATGGAGGGGTAAAATTTGAGTGGATGAAATAGGAATGAGGAAAGAGCAAAAGGAGAAAGATTATATGTTAAAGCAGATGTAGAGAGAGAATGGAAAAAACTAGAAGAGAAGAAAGGACAAATGGACAGCAGACGATGGAGAGATAGCAGAAGACACATACCAGAAGAAAGTGGCTGGAACAATTGCAACTGAAAAAAAAAATGCACAAAAGGTACAAAGATATCTCTTTATTTTGAATTTATTAACTGGAATATGTCAGCTCTGGGAAATGTGCATCATTAATGTCTGTGCTTTGTTTAGTACAAGAGGAAATTAATTTATGGTTTTATTTCTACATTGTTGTTGTACATTCCAAGTTTGACTTTTAGGGTTCCCAGTTTAATTATTGTCTTCCTGTTTTTAAATTGTGATTCCTTGTTGGTGATGGTCTATGTTCTGCATGTGTAACTGAGCTGAGGTATTCTGTTTATGTAATTCCTATTTGACATTGTCACTTGTTCTCTTTCCCCAGTAGGTCATGTATTGTTATTCTCTGAAATGTATTGGTTTAATATTTGCAGTGTTGTCTTTTAATAGGTAGGGTTTGGCGCTTTGTGAATCCTGGTAGTGCTGTTAGGATACGGCGGTTTTGCTATGGGTTCTAAATGGGCAGTGTTTGTAGTAGTTCCTAATGTGCCTGGCGGTTGGCACTGGATTATAGTAATGTAGAAATCTTTGTCTTTTTTTATCCATACACTCATGAAGAGGCATGTTTACTAAAAGTTAGTGTATGGTAACATTATGCAAATATTTATGCAAATGAGGCCACTTATGCAAATGAGGCCCCGCACCGAGTCTCCGCACATGGCCCCGCACCCCCCTTGGGCCGCCCCTGAAGGCAACACCCAGTGAAGATAGCCTGAGGACAAATTCATCATCTAGAGTTGGTCATCAGCCTTACAATGCTTTCTGAGTTAAGAGATGTCCTTGGAGATATGCAACCACAATAGTAACAGTCCTCTTGATGGTGACTAGTCCCCAGTCAGATGACATAACTCTTTTTAGGTGTCCTGCTCAGCTATTTTCCTGTCACAAGTGGGACAGTCTGTGAAGCCAGGCTCGACTTCTGCCATGGCTCCACACTGATAAAATACTATGAAAAGGAAGCAATGAAAAAGTCTAAAATAAATCTTTCTTTTTTTCTTCCTTAGAAGAACAAGAAAAAGAAGAAGAAAATGACAACACTGGTGTAATGTGAAGATGATGTCTTAGACTAAAACCTATAGGGAAAGCTTTGTTTCAGCATCCAATTAGCAGAATGGAAAAAAAACCCAAAACTGAGGTGATTGCTGCACAGGGAAAAGATTGCACATGCTCAGAACTTTACTCTAGTTCTGAACTCTGATGATTTCATCTGCTTGTGTGCTAGATTCAACTCTTGTCGACAGAGAAAGTAGGAAACAAAACAAAGGAAATAGGGAAAGAATGACTATCAACTAATCTCCAGGAACAAGCAGGAATAAGTCCTCACATATGGGTACGTCGGAACCGACGGAGCCGGCGCGGGAAAGCTTCCCAGCTTTTCAGATGAAAAGCTTTTGGGGCTTCCCACAGCGCATGCGCGCTGCCTTCCCGCCTTCCTTACCAGCTCTCTTCAGTTTCTCTTTTTCCGCGGAGCCAGCAGGTCGTGTTCCTGTCACCGCTGAAGAAATTGTTATTTTAATTTGTTTCTTTTGACCGCGTACCTGCCTTCCCCATACCAAAACCGGTGCTGCCGGTCTCTCTTTATTTCTTAAAAAAAAAAAAAAAAATTGTTTTTTTATTTCAGCACAACGTGGTAACTTTTGCTAGGCCTTCAGGCCTACACTAATTCTCCTCATGGAGAAGCCAGCTCCTGGTTTTAAAAAGTGTACCAAGTGCAGTGCTGTTATTTCTCTCTCAGACACACCATGAATTGGTGTCTTAAATGTTTGGGACCTGACCACTCCATACCGGACTGCCCATTCTGCTCCCAGATGTCTAAACGTGGTATGCAGAACCGGGCCAACAAGTTCCATGTGCTGTTTGCTTCAGATAATCCAGCATCACAGTCATCCAGGTCTTCCTCTCCGGATGGATCTCAGGTAACCAATCTTTCTGTGGGCAAATCCTCTAAAAGCAAATCTCTTTCAAAAGATCGAGAGGCTCTCAATCTTGAGTTTGAGGATTCTGCCCACACCAAAAAACCCCGGCGGGAGGTTCCGGCCTCCAAAGCATCACCTATGGGGTTACAGGTTGACATCGATGGCACGGCCTCGACTGATCACCTGTTAGACGGCTCTGGGGTACCGGTCGATACCGGTACCGACATCCAGGCAGCAGTGGCGTCCATGGGCAATACTGTCCAGACCATGCAGCAGGCCGTTCTGGCTTTCATTAAGGCTGCGACGCCCTCGGTACCGATTCCATCGGTACCGACCCCGGTTCCGGTATCCACACCGGAACCGAGACCATCGACTTCCAAGCGTCGATCGGTTCCGCTTGCTGGATTCAGGCTTTTGCCCGATACCAATCCCATGCCCGATACGCCCGATCTCGATATCGATCGGTACGCGTATCGTGCATTGCAAGCACAGAGAAAATACTCAGATTCTTCTGATGAGTTCAATTCCTCTGATGACTCTGCTGAGTTTGATCTTCCTGAGGAGCCCTCTTCTCTAAAGAGGGCGATGTCTCCTCCAGAGGATTTATCCTTTCAGGATTTCATTGTTGATGTAGCTAAAGGACTTCTATTGCTACATCTTCTGAAAAGAAACCCAGATCAAAAAAATTGGATATTTTAGGATACTCTAAAGCTCCTAAAGAGGCAGTTACTCTGCCTATCCATGAAATCCTTCAAGAACACTTGATGGATTTGTGGGAGACTCCTCTAACTCTGTCTCCTCATTCTCGTAGGTTGGACACCATGTACCGGGTCCCTCCTTCTCCTGGGTTTCAAAAAAACTCAGCTGCCTCACCACTCCATTGTGGTGAAGTCTGCTATGAAGAAGATAAAGAGTCCCAAAAGGCACTCTTCTACCCCTCCAGGGCGAGAATGTAAGACCCTTGACTCTTTTGGTAGAAAGATCTTCCAGGCTAGTATGCTTATAGCCAGGATCAATTCTTACAGCCTTTATATGGGCATGTTTCTCAGAGAACTTGCCCTAAAGGTACGGCATTTTGCCCCTTTATCCCTGAGGATAAAAAGGAGGACTTCACTTCTGTGGTGACACAACTTTCAGAGGTCTCCAAGTTTTCCAACAGGGCAGCCTTTGATTCCTTTGAGGTTGCTGGCAGGGCTTCGGGAATTGCTATTGCAGCCCGACGTCTTGCTTGGCTCCAGGCTTCTGACCTAGAATCCTGGGTTGTGGATGGCCTAAGGAATCTGCCCTGTACAGGTGAGAACTTATTTGGTGAAGACTGGCAAATTAAAGCTGCTCAAATGGATGCAGAAAATGCCACTCTAGATAGACTTTCTAAGTCTACTTCTACTCCTGCCAAAAACAAGTCTTTTAAAAGGCCTTACTATAAGAAGGCCAGATTTTCCACAAATACTGGCCAACAATCTTCTCAGCCTCGCTTTGCTGCTAAACGTCAGCAATTTAAGCAAGTAAAGTCAAAGTCTGCAGTGTCTACTACACCCCAGCAGGCTCAACCCCCCTCAGGGGTTTTGACTTGCCCCTAGAGAACTTACCATTTCTGGCTCTGGAACAACCAGAGCCTCTCACCATACCTGGAAGGTTAATTCACTTTGCTCCCAGATGGGAGCAAATAACATCAGAGCAATGGACCCTCTCTATCATCAGAGAGGGCTACAAACTTCATTTCTCCAGCCTTCCTCCCCATACCATGGTGAGGCAATTCAGTTCTCCCCCATCTCTTCTGACCCTGTTGGGTCAGGAAGTATCCTCTCTCCTTGCCCAAGGGGCAATAGAGGAGGTTCCTCTTCCTCAACAGGGGTTAGGGTTCTACTCCCCTTATTTTCTCATAACAAAGAAGACAGGGGGCTTCAGACCTATCCTAGATCTGAGAGAATTGAACAAGTTTCTATTCAAGGAGAAATTCAAAATGCTCTCTCTGGGCATTCTCCTTCCATACCTTCAGAGTCAGGATTGGCTTTGTTCTCTAGATCTCAAGGATGCGTACACTCATACACTCATCCATCCATCCCACAGAAAATATCTTCGATTTCTGTTCCAGGGAAAACATTTCCAATACAGAGTACTTCCCTTCGGTCTCGCCTCTGCTCCAAGAGTATTCACAAAATGCATGGCAGTCGTAGCCGCATTTCTAAGAGGCATGGGAATCTTCGTCTTCCCATATCTGGACGACTGGCTCATCCGAGCTCCATCTCAGTCAGAAGCCCAGATTTCCTTGGATCGCACAAGGCATATTCTTCAATATCTGGGACTTGTGGTAAACATTCCCAAGTCCCAACTCATCCCTACTCAGTCCCTGGAATTCATAGGGGCCCACTTGGACTCCACCACTGCAAGGGCCTACCTCCCTCTGGTCCGAGGCCAACGGCTAATCAGCTTGGCCTCCCAGGCTCAGTCCAGAAGTCACTTGTCAGCCAGAGAAATGCTGCAACTTCTGGGCCGCATGGCCTCCACGGTCCATGTGGTGCCCTACGCTCGTCTTCATATGAGGGCAGCTCAATGGACTTCGGCCACCCAGTGGTCTCAAGCATCGGGACTGCTCTCAGACCAAGTACTCACCTCAAAACGTCTGTTTTGGTCTCTCCAGTGGTGGACATCCTCCAAAAATCTGTTGTTGGGGACCCCCTTCCAACCTTCGTTGCCCCAAGCAACCCTCACAACAGATGCCTCAAAAACAGGGTGGGGAGCTCATCTCCAACACCTCTCCACTCAGGGCACCTGGTCTCCCCAGGAGACCACCCTTCACATCAACCTTTTGGAACTGCGAGCAATCTTCCTTGCCCTCACAGTCTTCCACACCCTCCTTGTCAACCTGACTGTCCTAGTCCAGACAGACAATCAGGTAGCCATGTTTTATGTCAACAAACAAGGAGGGACGGGCTCTCTGTCGCTTTGCAATGAAGCTCTCAGATTATGGGCCTTCGCCAGAGAGCATCAAATTCATCTTCTGGCAGTGTATCTTCCAGGAGTTCAAAACTCTCGGGCAGACAGACTCAGTCGAGTTCTGTTTCCACACGAGTGGTCCCTGCATATGGACCAAATACACTGAATCTTCCAGGAATGGGGGACCCCGGACATAGACCTCTTTGCAAGTCCGTGGAATGCCAAACTTCCCCGGTTCTGTTCCAGGACTCCGTGTCAGGGAGTTCAGGCCAACGATGCCTATCTCCTACATTGGGGTCAGGAATTCCTGTACGCTTTTCCACCCATTCCTTTGATTCCCAAGACTCTGTTCAAACTTCAGAGGGATCACGGATCCATGATCCTCATTGCTCCACGCTGGCCACGCCAAGTGTGGTTCCCTCTCCTTTTACAGCTCTCCCAGGGCTCCTCCCTGGACCTGGGAGCTGCACCAGACCTTCTGTCTCAGGAGCAGGGGACTTTGTGGCATCCAAACCCCAAGTCCCTACATCTCCGAGCTTGGTTACTGAAGGCTTAAGCCTTCATGAGTTTAATCTTTCCCAACCAGTGAAAGATATCCTTCATGCCTCTAGGAAACCCTCTACTAGGCGTTCCTATGCTTTCAAATGGAAACGTTTTTCCATTTGGTGTGCGCAACAGGGTCTTGACCCTCTTGCGCTTCCTTTGAATTCTCTACTAGACTATCTCCTGCATCTTTCCAATGCAGGCCTCAAGACGAATTCAGTACGAGTCCATTTAAGTGCTATTGCAGCATCCTTAAAACCTATAAATGGACAACCTGTCTCCTCTCATCCTCTTATTGCAAGATTCATGAGAGGCTTGACCCTCACTAAGCCTCCCATCCGACCTCCTCCGGTAGCATGGGACTTGAATCTAGTTCTGGGTCAACTTATGAAGCCACCTTTTGAACCATTGGTATCTACCTCCCTGAAATTTCTTTCCTGGAAGGTTCTTTTCCTTATTGCAGTCACTTCGGCTCGCCGCATCAGTGAACTGCAGGCTTTGGTGGCTAATCCACCTTATACCAGATTTCATCATGATAAGGTGGTCCTTAGGACGAATCCCCACTTTATGCCCAAAGTGGTCTCGCCTTTTCATCTTAATCAAGAGGTATATCTACCTGTTTTTTTCCCGGCTCCTCATGCATCCAGTGCAGAGAGGAACCTTCATACCCTTGATTGTAAAAGAGCTCTCGCCTTTTACCTCAACAGGACTGAGCCACATCGAAAGTCTTCCCAACTTTTTGTGGCTTTTGATCCTTCTCATTTGGGACTTCCAGTCTCCAAGCGTACACTTTACAATTGGATTGCTCAGTGTATTTCTTTTGCTTACCAGAGTAAGAACATTTCTCTGGAAGGCCATGTCACAGCTCACAATGTGAGAGCCATGGCCACTTCTATGGCTCATCTTCACTCTGTATCCATAGATCAGATCTGTCGAGCCGCCACCTGGGCCTCGGTTCATACCTTCACAGCCCATTACTGTTTGGACAAGGACTCCCGTCGGGATGCCTTGTTTGGTCAGGCTGTCCTCAAACACCTGTTTCATACTTAAGCAACTCCTGCCCACCTTCCCTGAATGGATGCCTGAGATCCATACGAAGATGGTTTACCCTTGGAGGGGGATCTCCCAGGCATCTTAGCTAGGGAGTCCCCATATGTGAGGACTTATTCCTGCTTGTTCCTGGAGATAGCACAGTTACTTACCTGTAACAGGTGATCTCTGGGAACAGCAGGAATTAGTCCTCACAACCCACCCACCTCCCCTAGGAGTTGTATCTTCTATCTATCTACCTTCCTTTCCTCTCTATTGTCTCAGCTATAAACTCGAACTGAAGAGAGCTGGTAAGGAAGGCGGGAAGGCAGCGCGCATGCACTGTGGGAAGCCCCAAAAGCTTTTCATCTGAAAAGCTGGGGAGCTTTCCCACGCCGGCTCCGTCGGTTCCGACGTACCCATATGTGAGGACTAATTCCTGCTGTTCCCAGAGATCACCTGTTACAGGTAAGTAACTGTGCTTCAAACATCAGGAAATAATACTGCATTTTCAATATTTACAAGGTACAGTAGTCAAAAAGTGTTCTCAAACAAAACTATGGCAAAATGAGATGAAGAAAGAATGAGCAAAACTATTAGGCTAATTCATAATGTTTAGAGATACACCATCTCCCAGTTATTAAAACATCAAGGTTGACAACCCATATTTTATAGACTGAAATATGTTACTAATATTAATCTTCCATGTAAATCAGAAAGACTTTCTCCATCACTTCTTGAATTATCTTGCCTCTTATTATCCTTCTTGATCCCTGCATTCTTAAAAGAAAAACCTTTTTGACAGTTTTATCAATTGCTATATCTTTCCTAAACTAACACTGCAATGCTTCATATAGCTTGACCTTGACACTGCCTAATGATGTTGATACTGTCAAACTTAATGTACATAGTTAATTCTACATAGTTTAAATTGTACATAGTTCTCCAAAGTTAAAAGTTTAAAAAGTTAATTTATTCATGTATATAATTCATATAATGTTCAATGTAAACAGAAATGCCATTCTGTCTCCTCAACTGTTATTTGTAAACCGCACCTGATCAACGTAAGGTTGCGGTATATAAAAGTTTGTTAAATAAATAAATAAATAAAATAAATAGCATATATCACTCTACCTTTTCCTGTTTGGCTCTCATGCTCTGGAATACATTAGCTTATTCTCACTTTGCTAGAAATATCTTATCTTAGGTTTATGTCAAATTTGAAAAATCACCTTTTAGAGCAAGCATTTCCAGAGGATGCTCAGACCAGAAGGTATGGTGGTCTTCCGACCTGGATGATAGTTTTGTCCTCACCTTCCTCTGTTTATTTAAATTTGCTTAGCTATGTACTATGTAATATATACCTCTTATTTGATGTCTTGTCCTTTGTTTCTTTTTCATGGTTTATTGTTACTCTTTATTTTCTTTGTTGTTTTAATATGTAGACAGCTTTATTGAAAAGCGGTATATCAAATTTTAATAAAACAGACAGTTGGGTCCAGAAAGGTGAAATTAGGCTTTACCTGCTAACTGGCTTTCTTTGAGTACCTCCAGTCCAGTTCCTATCTCTGGGTAGTCAACCCCTACCAGCAGCTTGGAGAATGAGCATGTCATCCTTTGATGACTTAGGCAACTGGCATGACCTACCATTCCCAGTAAACCTATTGACAAAGCAGACTCACTGGAGCAACAAATAAGAAAACATTTAAACTAAAGATAAAGGTTCCAAAAAAACCCTCTAGAACGAGGCACCCCAATCCTACCAGGGGCCCTCCTCGACCAGGAAGATGAAGTTTACCTGTCCCATCTGTATTCCAAACGACAAGGCTAGCTTGGCAAAATATAAGAAACATCAAAGTACCAAAAAGATTCTTAATAATCTTTGTTATTATGTTATCGAATGGAATGCGGCTCTCCCTCAGAGGCTCCCAAGCCTCTAACGCCATAGCTTCTTACAAAGAACCCCAGAGACCTCTCATGCAATGCTGACCTTCTTCAGGCCTATGGTCGCTAACACCACCTCAGTAAACGGATCAGGGAAGGTTTCAGGACTGGACTTGAGGCACTCAAGGAAAGGCAATTAGCAGATAAGGCCTAATTTCACCTTCCTTATCATCCCTCCAGTCCAGTCCTGACCTCTGGGATGTATCATAGCAGTATTAATGATGGAAAATGCCCGTTAGTCTGGCCTGAATTACTGCTGCACCGAATCTTGCGTCCCTTGCTGCTTGCACATTCAGGCGATAATGCTACACAAAGGTATGGAGGGATGACCATGAGGTTGCCCTACAAATATCTCCTGGTGGAACTAGACCATATTCCACCCATGAAGCAGCCCGGGTATCAAATCGGATCAAATGAGATTGCAGCCCCGCTGGTACAATCTTTCTTCTCAACAAATATGCTGATGCGATAGCCTCTTTAATCTACCTAGAGATGAAAGCCTTAGTTGCTGCCTCCCCCTTATGTGGATCTCCAAAGAGGACAAACAAATGATCTGATCTCCGAAATGGAGCTGTCCTCTTCAAAAACAGCCATAGCACTTGACGAATGTCTAGGAGGTGTAACTGTGGATCAGAAACCTCCTTGGGCACCCCCGAGAGTATTGGCATGGTGACCGGCTGATTCAATTAACAAACAGAGCACTTTTGGCAAAAACGAGGGCACTGGACACAGCACCACCTTCTCCTTAGAGATGGAGAGAAAAGGCTCCATACACGACAGAGTCTAGAGTTCCGATAACTTCCTGACGGAACATATCGCAACCAGGAAAGATGTCTTAAGCGTCAAGTCCTTCAGTGTACAGGCCCCCAGAGACTGAAAAGGTTCTTCCACTAGCACAGATAACACTAAATTGAGGTCCCAAGGAGGAACCACTGACTGCTTAACTGTCCACGTCCAGGTGAGCCCCTAATGACACCTCTTGGATCCTGCCATGGTAACAGGTAATCACTACCATGTGCACCTTCAAGGAACTACACTGCCAAAGCCCTCAACCTAGCTCTCTCAAGAGCCATGCCGTACGTGAGAATCAATCCGCCTGAGACATTAGGACCGGGGCCCTTGGGACAATAGGTCAGATCGGAGTAGTAGTTACCATAGCCGGTCCACATACCATGGGCACCTCAGCCAACTGGGGCAATCAGAATGACCATCTACCAGTGCACTTCAATCTACTGTACCATGCGTCCTATGAGTGCTCAAGGGGGAAAAACAGAGTAGTCCCTCTGTGGGTCACCATTGTAAAGGGGCATCCAGGCCTTCTGACATTCTTTTCCTCCTCCTGCTGTTCATCTTGGCCATTTCAAATGTCATCATTAGATCATGTTTGGTGTGTCCCATCATTGAACTATCTGCAAGAAAATGGTGCCACTGAGTGCCCATTCCCTGGGGTCCAAGTGAAAACAACTTAGGTAATTGGCTGTCATGTTCTCAGTTCCTGCAACATGCACTGCTGAAATTGCTTGTAGATAGCTCTCTGTCCATTCCACAACGCACCAGCCTCGCTTTCCAGGCGCACCCTGCTCATGTCCCCTTGACGATTGATGTAGGCCACCATGGTAGCATTGGCAGAGAAGACTCAGACCGCCTTTCCCTGTAGAAAGGGGTGACAATCCTGCAGAGCGAGATAGACCGCCTGCATTTCCAGCCTGTTGATGGGTCAATCGCTCTCCTCCAGCGTCCACCGACCCCGAGCAATGCGTCCCTCACAGTGAGCCCCCTCAGCCAGAGAGGCTGGTGTCTGTTGTGGCGGAATCCAGTGCGGTGACTCCAGGGAAATTCCGGCTGATAGCTTTTCGGGTCATAACCACCACCTGAGAGCATTCCGGGTCACCCGCAGAGAGTGCATCGGCTGCATCAGGTAATGATGTTGGTGTGACCATCTGTGAAGCAGTGCCCTCTGCAGCAGCAGCATGTATGCGTGGGCCCAAGAGACCAACTTGTTACTGCCATGGTCCCTAACAGCTGATAATGGCAAGCCATCAGTGCCTTCATTCTGAGAAACTGCCACAGCAGTTGCTGCAGAGATTCCACCCTCTGCTGTGGTAGAAACACCTTGCTGCTACGTGCCTCGAAGTGGGCTTCTAGGTACTCCAGGTCCTGTGATGGCACCAACCGACTCTTGGTCACATTGATGACCCAGCCAAGACTTTGCAGGAACTCGACTCTCGCTGTGGCTTGTTCGCTCTCTCGCCTGGATTTTGCACAAAAGAGCCAGTCATCGAGGTAAGGATTCACCAGGATTCCTTTCTGGCGCAATGCCACTGCCACCACAACCATCACCTTGGTGAATGTATGTTGGGGCCATCGTCAGCCTAAAGGGCAATGCTCAAATTGGTAGTGTACCATGGGCACCGCAAAGTGGAGAAACTGATGATGCTCTGGCCGAATGAGAATGTGCAAATAGGCTTCTGTGAGGTTGAGTGATGTCAAACTCCCCTTCTCGCATGGCCATAATGACGGACTGGAGGGTCTCTATGTGGAACCAGGGCACTCACAGACACCGGTTCACTTGCTTAAGATCAAGAATTGGCCAAAAACAACCTTTCTTTTTGGGTACCATGAAACAAATGGGGTATTGACTGCAGCCGCACTGACGCTGGGGTACCCGTACCACTGCCCCCAACTCCAGGAGCCGCACAAGAGTGTCCTGCACTGCCTTGACTTTGCCACGTGCTTTGCTGGGAGAACAAACAAAGGAGAGTGCCAGGGGCTTGGTGAATTCCAGCATGTAGCCCTCCTGGATGACCTCTAGGACACATTGGTCAGACGTGATCTGGACCCAAGCAGGGTAAAAGTCCTGCAGTTGACCTCCCATGGATTGCACCACCGCCTGGGCCCCCCTTGTTTCATTGTGTTTTTTGGGGGGCAGAGGAAGAGCAGGCAGAGTAGTAGCCCTGTCCTGCTCCTCCAAGCCACTGAAGGCCTGCTCTCAAGGGGTAAAACATCCCCTCTGGTAAGGCGCAAAACGATGGCACAGAATCGCCTAAAATCACACGTCTGGCCCCATGCTGGTGTTGAGGAGTGCACCTGCTTCTGCTCATCAGGGGCGGCCCAAGGGGGGTGCGGGGCCATGTGCGGAGACTCGGTGCGGGGCCTCATTTGCATAAGGGGCCTCATTTGCATAAATATTTGCATAATGTTACCATACACGAACTTTTAGTAAACATGCCTCTTAATGAGTGTATGAATAAAGAAAGACTAAAAGACTTCTACATTACTATAATCCAATACCAACCGCCAGGCACATTAGGAACTACTACAAACACTGCCCATTTAGAACCCATAGCAAACCCGCCGTATCCTAACAGCACTACCAGGACTCATAAAACACCATACCCTAACTATCAAAAGGAAACGCTGCAAATATTAAACCAATACATTTCAGAGAACAACAATACATGACCTACTGGGGAAAGAGAACAAGTGGCAATGTCAAATAGGAATTACATAAACAGAATACCTCAGCTCAGTTACACATGCAGAACATAGACCATCACCAAACAAGGAATCACAATTTAGAAACAGGAAGACAATAATTAAACTGGGAATCCCAAAAGCCAAACTTGGAATGTACAACACTGTAGAAATAAAACTATACATTAATTTGCTCTTGTACTAAACAAAGCGCAGACGTTAATGATGCACATTTCCCAGAGCTGACATATTCCAATTAATAAATTCAAAATAAAGAGATATTTTTCTACCTTTTGTGCATTTTTTTTCAGCTGCAATTGCTCCAGCCACTTTCTTCTGGTTTCTTCTTCGTGTCTTCCGCTAATTCTTCATCGTCTGCTGTCCATTTGTCTTTTCTTCTCTCTTCTAGTTTTTTTTTCCATTCTCTCTCTACATCTGCTTTAACATACTAATCTTTCTCCTTTTTGCTCTTTCCTCATTCCTATTTCATCCACTCAAATTTTACCCCTCCATCCTCAATCCCCACTTACTCTCCCAATATCCGGACAATTGTAGATTTGTCTTCCCTCCCACACAAAATATTTTTTCCCTCTCCATTTCACTCTCCCAGCTCCATCCCATTCTAATCCTCCCCCAACATCAGCTCCATTCTAGTTCCAGTCCCACCCAGCATCCGCTCCCTTCTAGTCCCCGCATCAGCCCATTTCCAGTCCTAGCCCCCCATAAGCCCATTTCCAGTCCTAGCTCCCCCATCTATTTGCAGTCCCATCCAAGTCCCTCCATCAGCTCATTTCCAATCCCAGCCCCCCATGAGCCCATTTCTAGTCCTTTCCTAGCCCCACCATCAGCCCATGTCAAATCCTAGCTCCCCTCCACTCAGCCCATTTCCAATCCAAGCCCCCCATGAGCCTACTTCCAGTTCTAGCCCCTTCATGAGTCCATTTCAATCCAAACCCCACCACAGCCCATTTCCAAGCTTAGCACCCCCCCAACAGCCAATGTCCAGTCCTATTCTAGCCCATCAGCCCATTTCCTGTCCTAGCCCCCCCCTCACCCATTTCCAGTCCTAGCTCCCTCCCCCTCACAACCCATTTCCATTCCAAGCCCCCGTCCCCATCAGCTATTTGCAGTTCAAGCCCTCCTTCCACTCAGCCCATTTCCAGTCCTAGCCTCCTCATAGCCCATTACTAGTCCTAACCCCCCATCAGCCCATTACGTCCTAACCCCCCATCACCCTATTTCCAGTCCTAGCCCCCCATCAGCCTATTTCCAGTCTTAGCCCCCCTCCCATAGCCAATTACCAGTCCTACCCCCCCATCAGCCCATTTCCAGTCTTAGCCCCCCATAGCCCATTACCAGTCCTAACCCCCCCATCACCCTATTTCCAGTCCTAGCCCCCCATCAGCCTATTTCCAGTCTTAGCCCCCCCCCATAGCCAATTACCAGTCCTACCCCCCCCATCAGCCCACTTCCAGTCTTAGCCCCCCCATAGCCCATTACCAGTCCTAACCCCCCCATCAGCCCATTTCCAGTCCTACCCCCCCACTTCCAGCCTTAGCCCCCTCCCCATAGTCAATTACCAGTCCTAACCCCCCCCATCAGCCCATTTCCAGTCCTACCCCCCCACTTCCAGCCTTAGCCCCCTCCCCATAGCCCATTACCAGTCCAAACCCCCCCATCAGCCTACTTAGCCCCCCCATAGCCCATTACCAGTCCTAACCCCCCCATCAGCCCAATTCGACCCCCCGACAGCCCATTAGCAGTGTTAACCCCCCCCCCATCAGCCCACTTCCAGTCTTAGCCTCCCCCCCCCATGGCCCATTACCAGTCCTAACCACCCCACCCCCCTGGCCCATTACCAGTCCTCACCCCCCCCCCCCCCATCAGCCCACTTCCAGTTTAGCCTCCCGCTCCCATCAGCCTACTTCCTGTTTAGCCTCCCCCCCTCCCATAGCCATTACCAGTCCTAACCCCCCCCCCCCCCTATCATTCCACAATAAAATACAAAAAAAAACCCCAAACCGGCTGCTTCTGCCGCGGCAGCTTCAAGAGCTCTGCCGCGGCAGCATCAAGAGCTCTGCCGCGGGGCCCCCCCCTGCCCGGCAGAGCCTCCGTGCATCTTCAGCTCTTCACGTCCAAAACGCGGGCTTCTTTCAGAGCCGCGAGAGTTTCTTTTCTCGCGGCTCTGTTAATCCCGCCGAGGGTGATGGGAAATCCCATCAGCCCCGCGGGATTAAGAGAGCCGCGAGAAAAGAAACTCTCGCGGCTCTGAAAGAAGCCCGCGTTTTGGACGTGAAGAGCTGAAGATGCACGGAGGCTCTGCCGGGCAGGGGGGGGCCCCGCGGCAGAGCTCTTGATGCTGCCGCGGCAGAGCTCTTGAAGCTGCCGCGGCAGAAGCAGCCGGTTTGGGTTTTTTTTAACTTGGGATGCTTAAGAATGTTTTTTGCGCGGGGCCCCCTGAAACGCGGGGCCCTGTGCAAAAAACATTCTTGCTCAATGGACGGGCCGGCCCTGCTGCTCATCCTCGAGGAGGCACCCCCCCCCTTTGACTCTCCGAAGTCATTCACCAACTAATCCAGCTTCTCCCCGAATGGTAGCTTACCCTTGAATGGTAGCTTACTTAACAGGGATTTTGAGGAGACATCAGTCACCCAATTACGTAGTCAAAGATAGCAGCATGCCGCCGCCACCACCGAGGCCATGCTTTCAGAGAGATCTCTGATGAGATCAGGCAAGCCCTGGCCACAAACACCCCACAAACTGACGCCTGTAAATACAGGACATTAAAATCAAATATCTGTTTCAACGAGGTATCCAACTTTCTATCCTGAACATCCTTGAGTGCCGTACTGCCCTCAATAGGGATCGTGGTCTTCTTGGTCATGGCTGACACTGCCGCATCTACTTTAGGGGAACACAGCATCTCCTGCTCAGGCAGCGGGTAAAGATGGGCCACGGTCCTAGTCCCCCTAAGAGCAGCCTTGGGGAGGTCCAATTCATCCTGGATCATCTGCTTAATCACCCAATGCAAGGGAAACACCCTTTGTGGCTTTCAGACATCTTGAAACAGCAGGCCTTCCAGAATGTCCTCGTATGGTAGCCATCCTGTTGGCATATTAAGCCTTTTCAACAACACTGTTATGAGCACCGCCAACACAAACTATGCAGGATTCCTCTTCTCGTGGAATCTCACCTTCCTCTAGCTCCTCCAGCTTCATTTCTGCTTCAATGTCTAAGTTTCCTGGCTCATCCGAGTGAAGGGACCCCGTCTCCTCGCACGGGTAGCATTCGAGCCTATGCCTGCCCATGGCCACCTCCTCATTCTCTGTTGGTTTTGACCAGCTCTCTGTTGCCGCTTTCTTTTTACCCTGTTAAGGCGCTGGGGAAGGGATGTCTTTCCCCTGCTGCTTCATGCAGAATGCCTTGTGCATGAGAATGACAAACCCGGGGGAAACCCCCCACCCCCCGCCACTATCCCCCAAACAGCTCCTGGGGGTGAAGGTCTTGAAGTGGTATGTTCCCAACTTTAAGGCTCCAACACTGGGGGAGCAGAATGGTGACTGCCCTTAGATTGAAAACTGCCCTCTGAACCCTCGTAGGAACCTGCTCCTCCTGATTTGTCCTCACTGTCTACCTGTAGGCCATTTTCTGCCATCCAGGCTTCCGTGGCATACACCAGCAGCTGAGATTGTGCTTCGCCGAGCCCCGCAAGCTAAACATTATGGCCTAGCAGGCAAGGTGAGGCTAGGGGAAAGGGAAGGCCCTATTGCACCTTCCAAACCCCTTGCCACTGCCATAGTCCTCTTATCACAAAAAATATTCCTCCCTCCAATTATATTCCAGGCTATGATTCTTCTCTATTGTACCTTCTTACTTTAGAATCGCTTTTGCACACAAGGATTAAATTATCACCAATCTAAGAAGAACTTAAGGTCTCAGACTCTTCGTGGCACTAGTGTTCAGGACAATGTCCTCAGCTAATGTGCCCGTTTGCATCAATGACCTTTGTCCGTTCTTCTATTAATTTATGTGATTAGTTTTGATCAGAGTATTTCTCAAAGTTATGGTGCTTATCTTATCGATTTTCCCGACGCCACCATCCGGCTCCGTGCATGCGTTTCACAGACGTGGGTTTCTTCAGGGGGTTTGCTTATGAACAAAGCACTTAGTTATCCACCGTGCCATTACTATCCAATGTTGCTTGGCGTATTCGTTAGTTCAATAATACAGCACTTTTAATGAAATAGTTACAGTTAGTTCTGCCCTCATGCCTTATGTCTTATTATTTCATGAAAAGAATATCCAGCTAATCATGCACTCCAATTCACATACCTCTATAATGCATCGGTGCTGAGTGTGTTACTCCGAGCCTACCGGTCTCAAAAAAACGCCGCGCATGCGGGTCCATGCTTCAGCCAGCTTTTGAGCGCTACGCTATTACATATTCCAATATCTTGTTATTTGCATTTAACCTTTGTTCTTTACTAAGACTGATTTTTCTCAGTTTCGTTTTTCTACGGATTATTGTCTCGTGGCGCTTATATCCACGTTTTTCATTTTGGATCCCCTTTCATATAATATATTAAATAGTATCAATTATATTATGTCTCTTAGGGTTCTATGAAATATTCATTGGTTTTACTTAACCTTCTATGGTATTGTTACTATTCCGCGTTATAAACATTATCCTTATCCTGCTTCTTATTGTGTATTGCTTCTGTTATTCTAGGACCCTTATAGAGATGCATTTAGCCTGATGTATCATTTAGTTGTAACTCGCAAGCACCATCTAATTTTCATCTGTGTAGATGAATTAAATGCAAGCTCCCCATTCAATTGTACTGTTCAGACCTTCTGGGTCTACTGTTCGTAATTTGTAAATCCACCGTTGTTCACAAATTAGTAGTGTTTGTTCCCGAGACTTTCCCTCTCTACCTAGCATTATTTTCTCTATACAGAAACATCTCATCTCCTCAAATTTATGCTGTTTTTGTAAACAATGTGTTACTATTGGGGCTTCTATAGCTTTGCATTTTAATCTACTACGATGTTCATTAATCCTAATCCTAAAAGGTCTTATAGTTTTCCCAATATACAATAAACCACAGGGACAAATAATGTAATACACTACATAACTGGACGTACAGGTGGTCTGATGTTTTAACTTATATATTACTCCTCGATGTTCAAATTCCACTCTTTCTTCTGATATGATACACACATTACAATCACCGCATCTCTTGTGTCCCTTTATCTCGGTTCTCAATGGATCCACTATTGGTCTCAATACCGCAGGGCTAAGCCATTCCTTCAGATTTTTTTTGTTGTGTCCAGACACATCTGATATTATATTGAGTTAATCCAGGAAGAATGCTCAAAACATTCCCATGTTTTTTGATAATTCTTTTTATATACCCACTGTATGGTGAAAATTTTGTGACCATATTTATAGTAGTATTGTCCATTTCCCTATTTGTGCGGGTTTGTAAAAGTAACCCGCGATTAGTATACAGCGCCCTCTTATAGGCCGTTTTCACTGTATAATCAGGATATTCTCTCTGTCTAAAATCTTGCATCAACCTCTTTGATTGTCTCTTAAAATCCGTTTGATCCGAGCAGTTTCTTTGGTACCTGATGAATTGTGATAAGGGTAAACTATCCCTCAAATGTTTAGGATGACTACTGATGTAATGAAGGCCTTCTGCCATAGTCCTGACAGCAGAAGGCTCTTCCTCCTTTGTCCTTTTTAAAAAAAAATGTTATTCTTATTTTTTTTAAACTACAGATGCAAAAAAAAACAATCAAAACAAAAAAATCATGGAGGCAGAGACCCAGCTTCTGAGGAGTCCTCCTCTCACTACTTTCCTCATGCGCTTCTTCCCTCCTGCAGAGAAAATGGCACAGCTTTCAGCGATGCTGAAAAAGTTGCTGTGAGACACACAGTTAACAGGCCGCTAGCCTGAACCACGAAAACAAAAATGCAGGCTGCCATAGCACTTCCCCCGTGGCTATTTCCCTCACAACTCGCACACATGCGATCCTTCTTCCACTACCTGCCTCGTGCTCAGCCCACTTACCAGCTTCGGCACTGAGGCGGGAGCCCAACCAGAGCACCACAACCAAACTGACAGGCCTCTGTTTCTGTAGCAGTTCCTCACCAGATGACTGGTTCAGTAGCTGCTGCAGCTGTCACTGTGGGACTGGCAAGCCTCCCCCTTTCCCGAGATTGAGCTCTGCCCCGATCACTGTCCCGATTTTTTTTTTTAACTTAATGTGCCAGCAAAGTGCTGCACTAAGGGCTACCAGTAGCTTCCCAAGCAAGGAAAAGCAGTATAGTCAGTCAAAAAAGGAGGGAGAAAAATAACAAAGCTCCTTAGTTGTCCCTTCAGTGAGTCCAGATCTCTGGGATCACCCACTCCAGCTGATTGGAGACTGAGCTTACTGGGGCTGGTAGGTAGTGCTAGCTGCCTAAGTACACTGATGTCATCAAAGGATGATATGCTCAGTCTCTAAGCTGCTAGTGGGGTTTGACTACCCAGAGGTCAGGAATGGACTGGAGGAATGATAAGGAAAACAGAGTTACTCACCTATAGCAGGTGTTCTCCATAGACAGTAGGATAAGTCCTCACGTATGGGTGATGTCATTGACTGAGCCCTGCACAAGAACCAATTCCTAGCTCCTTCTGGAAGCATTTGTAATGGTTCCAGCACACGTACATATCAGTTCCCACTTGCAGCCACTGTGCGTGATTTTCTCAGTTTATACACTAGTTGATATGAGAATGCTACTCCAAGGGTGAGTAGGGGGTTGTGAGAACTTATCCTGCTGAAATACTTTTCTAATTCATAACTGTCAGGGGCCCAGTATCCCTCCTCACTGACAGATTCCATTACCATTAGTCCGAGCAACACTCCTTGAAGTGCTTTCATATGGTGCTATATAGATCTTTGTTGTACATTGGGGAGATCTCTATCTGTAAAACAGAAAACTCACCTGGTCAAAAAGTACCCGATTCACAAACAGGGTGTTATCTGGTTTTGCAAGCTGGCGGGCAAGGAAGGTGAAGAGACATCCTACTTGCGATGGAGTGAAATCAGAATTCTCCACCATTACCTAATATGGGAAGAAACACATCTTCATTAATTAGAGTTAGTACAAGAATAAATTACACAATAGAAGAACAAATATAATGGAAATGTATACAACTATCCACTTTCTTTCCTCTCTGCCAGAACAAAGAGCTCTTTATACTGAAGAACATAGCCCACCACCGATATGCTTATTGAGTGAATTGTTAAGTGATGGCCAACCTGGAAAATTCAGAAAAATATAGATAACAAATGAAAATATAATTCATCAAAATATGGATGTTTAAAACACAAGGATGCCAGACATATACATGTATATTGCATGGAAAATTAAGAACAATATATGATGAGGATACGTGATGAGGATTTCCTGAACGGATATACCAAGGCAGTGATCCATTCCTTGACCTGAAAAAAACTGCTTTTAAATGGCACAAATTAAGCCTTAACACCTGAAACAGACTCTCTGTCCTCTCCACAACAACCCACGGCAGCACCAACGCAAATTGAACCAGCCAGAACCTTCATGGATGCCGGGTAAAAACCACACAGCCGGCAAAAGAGAAGCAAGCAGGGACAGAGATTAAATGGCGGCAGAGACGCAGGCCGCAGCAGGCACAATACCAGAGGAGGCTATATGGGAACTCACAAAACACCTCACGGCAATCCTTGACGAAAGGTTTACCCGCCTACAAACCTCCATAGATGATATCAGGGGGATCTTGGGTTCCTGTCCGATGGAGAGAAAATGGTGGCGGAGTGCGTGCACAGACTGGGATGGAGAAGAGATGACATGGGCAAGCCTAGGCCATTCATTGCCTGAATTTTGAACTTTGGGGCTATATAGGGGCAAGGGGGACCTAAACTATAAAGGCAACCATCTGCTCCTATTCAATGACTATTCAGTGAGAATAGTGGAGTACAGACTTGCAATGACATCATACTGCTCACAAATGGACCGTAAAGAGATCCACTTCACCCTACAATTCCCTGCTAGAGTGAGAGTGACTCATGGCAATCGAACGCAGCAACTGGAGACAGTGGAAGCAGTAAAGACCTTCATGGCAGTGCTCCCACAGACATGATTAGGCAGAAGCACCAATAAGGACAGTGTAAAGAGAGACTTTTTGTTTCACCACTTCTGTTGCCCTGTTGGCAAAGAGGCTCACTGTTGGAAGGAAAACTCCCCAAAGAGAAACGCGAACCCTATGCAGCAGATCAACAATCTGTGGACCGGGAAAAAAAACCCAACAGAAACAAGGAGCACCAATTCTCTAAAGATAGACAACTATTTCTAGATTGGTGAAGCCCCGAAGGGACAATTGCTGCATTCAGTGAACATGCTGGTATGGATGGGGGTTGAATGATGGACGGTGACTGAGGAGGTATGAGATGGATATGTTTGAGGAGTGCATGGGGGGCGGGAGGACTTAAACAGGGGAAGGCTAGGGTTGGGGACAAACACTGTTAGAAGAGGGAAGGCCAGCGACATTAAGACTCGACTGGCCGAAAGAAGCAGAGGGAGGAAGAAAGGGAGGAGAAGGGGGGGGAGGAGGAGGAGATAGGGAAGCAAGAAGGGCTGATGCAGGGTAAAGGTAGCAATAATGGGATAGGCACCCAGGGAAGCGCACATTCCCTAGTGTTCTGGCCACAAGATCAATTACAGAAATGGGAGACCCTGTCCTGCTAGAGACAGGGGAAAACCCAGATTTGTACTGGAAAACACAGTGTAATGATCTAAGATACAGGAAAGATGTTGGGTAGATTAAAAATCTGCACGCTTAACATCAACGGCATACATTCAGAGGTTAAACACATCAAAACTACTATTCTTTTTTTGGAAAAGGAGGAGCCGACATAGTATTTATGTAGGAGAGACACCTAACAATGGGGGAACACCGAAAATTGCGGAGAGGTTGGGTGGGAGAAATGGGGGTTGCTTCATATAACGGGAAGCAGAGAGGAGTGGCCAGCTTGATCCATAAACGCAAACCCTTTGTGGCACATAAAAGTGAGACTGACCAAGAGGGATGCTACCATTTGTGGGGAGAAGAAATCGCTCCTCCCCACAAATGGTGGCGAAAATCGCTTTTTGCAATGTATACGCACCAAATGTGTACCAAACAGTTTTTTCACTTCCCTCCTCGCACGCCTACTAAGTTTTGGAGAATACTCAGGGGTAATGGGGGGGGGGGGAGAGATTTCAACCTGCTGCAGTACCCATCCGCTGCCTGCAAACCTCCAAGAGGAGGGCAAATGCAGGCGCAAAATGGGGGTAAACCTCTTGCTAGACAAACTGAACCTGGTAGATGCGTGGAGAAAATTACACCCACACCCCTAGATTTCACATTTTACTCAGATCCACAGGGGAGCTACTCGCGTCTAGACTATATCCTAAAATAAGGTGGCCTGTTTTGGGGACTGGTTAAAGCAAGTACAGGGGACATAGGAATATCAGACCATGTACCGGTTTGGATAGACATGGCTGTGGGACCCTCAGGAAGAGGATGAAGGGAAGTGGAATGGCGTATGAACCCCACACTATATAAAAATCAAACATTCCACCTGCATTTGCAGGAGGCATGGAAAAATTATTGGAAGACAAATGAGAACCCTAGTATGGACCCGCATATCTTATGGGCGTTCGCAAAGGCCACCATAAGGGGAGTAGTGCTCACCAACGGTGATAGTGTGTCGAATGTCTGAGTGAGTGCCCCTGTGAGCAACAGCGATCATCACATGGTGTGGTTTGAGATAAAAGCCATGGTACAGGCCAATCACAGCAGGCTCAAAGTCCTAAACTTCAAAAACACTGACTTCAGTAAAATGGCAGAGTACCTAAAGGAGGAGCTGACCGGGTGGAAGGAGATAAGGGAAGTGGAATTGCAATGGGCTAAACTAAAGGTGGCAGTAAAAGGGGCAACAGATAAATATGTAAGAAAAGTAAATAAAAACAAGAGGCTGCTCAAATAAAGGCAAAAACCGCATCTTTCACAAAACTCAAAAGCCTTGCAAATAGAGGATCACAGAAATGAATACAGGATCAAACTCAAAGAGATAAAAAGAGAAATAAGGATAGCAAAATCAAAGGCAGAGGAAAAGATAGCTAAAGATGTGAAGTGTGGCGGCAAAACTTTCTTTAGGTATATTCGGGAAAGGAAGAAGATCAGAGGTGGAATTGCAGGACTCAGAAGTGCTGGGAACGGACTCGTGGAAAGTGACATTGAAAAAGTGAAATTGCTAAACAAATACTTCTGCTCTATTTTTACTAAAGAAAATCCTGGAGATGGACCACCTGTGACTCCCAAATATAAAAATGGGAATGAAGTAGATACCACACCATTCACAGAAGATGAGGTGTTAGAACAACTTGCTAAACTGAAAGTGGACAAGGCTATGGGACCGGATGAGATACATCCCAGGATACTGAAAGAGCTCAGAGAGGTTCTTGCAGGGCCGTTAAAGGATGTCTTCAACAGATCCTTGGAAACAGGAGAGGTTCCTCAGGACTGGAGAATGGCTGATGTTGTACCTCTACACAAAAGTGGTGACAGGGAAGAAGTGTCAAATTACAGGCCCGTGAGCCTTACCTCGGTGGCGGGAAAAGTAATGGAGGTGCTCCTGAAAAAGAGAATAGTGAACTTTCTCAAAACCAACAGGTTGCAAGATCTGAGGCAACATGGTTTTACTGAAGGACGATTTTGCCAAACAAATCTGATTGAGTTCTTTGACTGGGTGACCAAGGAACTAGATCAGGGGCATGCGATGGATGTCATCTACCTGGATTTCAGCAAAGCCTTTGATACTGTTCCTCATAGGAGGCTTGTCAAACTCAGTAGCTTGGCGATGGGTCCCAAGATGGTAAACTGGATCAAAAATTGATTGACTGACAGACGACACAGGGTGATGGTACATGGAGCTCACTCAGATGAAGGGAGAGTGATTAGCGGGGTACCCCAGGGTTCGGTCCTGGGCCCGGCACTGTTCAATGTACTTGTGAGTGATATTGCTGAAGGACTAAATGGAAAAGTCTGTCTTTTTGCAGATGACACAAAAATTTGCAACAGAGTGGAGTCCTCCAAGGGAGTGGTTAACATGAGGAAAGATCTACAAAAGCTGGAAGAATGGTCTAATGCTTGGCAATTAAGATTTAATGCGAAAAAAGTGCAATGTCATGCATTTGGGTAGTAGAAATCCAAGGGAAATGTACGCAATAGGGGGTGAGAGGTTGGTGTGCACGGATCAGGAGAAAGATCTTGGTGTGATTATTTCTGAAGATCTCAAGGTGGCAAAACAGTGCGACAAGGCGGTGGCAAAAGCCAGGAGGATGTTGGGCTGCATACAAAGAGGGATTACCAGCAGAAAGGAAGAGGTACTTATGCCACTGTACAAATCACTGGTGAGGCCTCACTTGGAATACTGTGTTCAGTTTTTGAAAACATATCTTGCAAAGGATGTAAAGAGACTGGAAACTCTTCAGAGGAAGGCGACCAAAATGATTTGGAGCCTGCGTCGGAAGCCTTATGAGAAGATATTTGAAGACCTAAATATGTATTCTTTGGAGGAGAGGAGGGACAGGGGAGATATGATTCAGACCTTTAAATACGTAAAGAGAAATGATGAACAAACAAACCTCTTCCAAAGACAGGGAAGCGGTAAAACTAGAGGGCATAACATGAGGCTGCAAGGTGGTAGATTGAGGGACAATGTCAGGAAATACTTTTTCACTGAAAGGGTGGTGGTGGATGCTTGGAATGCCCTCCCGATGGAAGTGGTGGGGGCAAACATGGTGACGGAATTCAAAATGGCATGGGTCAGACACAGTGGATCCCTTTACAGCAACAGGATAAAAACAAAATAAACTGAACCATATAATTTCTCAACAAATAGAGGTGTCCTACATGAAGTGGTGGGTTCACCCCTAAACAAAGACATGGGGGGGGGGGGTGGCCTGCACGGAGCGGCAGGTGCACCTACTCTTGCCATCTTACTGGGCAGACTAGATGGACCATACTGGTCTTTATCTGCCGTCATTTACTATGTTACTATGAATGATCATGGAGTATACCATTTGTAAAAGAAGTAGGGTAGAGCAAGAGGATCTGCGCTGTCTCAGCAGCTCTATAATCACAAACAGCAACACATACATACTATGCGCCCTGAAGACAAAGCATAGATGCAAGCCACATGGTAAGGCACTAGATTTCCTAATGATTCAATGTGCAGAAATAGACATAAAACTCTACAAATACCATACTGCTGGGGAAACAGAGGGGGATGTCTATTAGCCCATCTGGTGATCCCGGCCAAAAAGAAAAGCAACATAAGCGCCATAAAAGACCCCAGGGGAACAATGCTACAGATAAACAGGCCATTAGAAGCCAATTTCACCATTATTACATAAAGGTGTATGCCCCAGGTCGAAAAGACAACCAGAAACGAGAGGAGTTCTTTCACGATCTGGCCTTGCCCCGGACTAGGGGATGAGGAGAGGGAGCTCCTCAATGCCCCATTCACACAAGCAGAGACACAACACACTATTAAGAGACTGATGGACTAGGCCCCGAGTTCTACAAAATTTTAGAAAAGGAAGTACACCCTTTCTTCTTAAACTACTGCACAGGGGCGCTAGTGACAGGAGACCTGGGAACCCATCAAAATATAGCCACGGTGGTCGTCCTGCCGAAGCCAGGGAGAGACAAGTGGGTTCCTACCAGCCAATATCACTTCTGAACCAAGATGTCAAAATTATAGCTGCTATATGTTGTATAATATGTAAATACTACTATGTATCAAATATGTGTAAATAGTTAATTTTGACTATCCAAGTTGAGTTACCTGTTATCTGTATTTTACGGTTAACCCCATCGTAAAACCTAAATGTTCCATGTAAACCGCACTGATGTTGAAGAGCGCGGTATATAAGAGAAATAAATAAATAAAGAAAATATATTGGCCCCCAGACTGGGCAAAGATGTCACAGGGCTAATTCATCCAGATCAGATAGGATTTATGCCTGAGCAATATACCTCTTTGAACCTCCTACGGGCTTTGGCAGTACTTTATGAGGGCAGACAGTGGAAGGGGGATGAAATCATTATCAGTTTAGATGCCAAAAAGGCACTTGACAATGTGTCATGGGACTGATTAAAGCAACTGGGTAGCGGAGCGATACTATTTACGGCATCTAGGGTGTCTTTCTGGAGTGGATCCAGACACTGTACCATGCACTCACAGCACAGATCAGGGTAAACGAAGACCTCTCTCAATCCATCCCGCTACACAAAGGAACAAGACAGGGCTGCTCACTTTCACCAATGCTATTCTTATTAACATTAGAACCCCTAGCTGCCAAAACAAGACAGACAAAGGAGTGGGAGGGCATTGGGAGAGGAAAACAGACATAGAAGATCAACTTATTTGCAGACGACATGCTCCTATTCCTCAGCCAAGCCAGCATAAAGACAGACAGGGTCATGCCCACAATAGCAATGGTTTGGGGCCTCTTCAAGCCTCAAGATAAACTGAGGGAAATCTGAGGCCATTGCCACCTCCCGCGAGTCCAAATGTCGCACACAAGCAAATTTCCCCCTAACCTGGGCAGGGGAGTACCTTAAATACCTGGGCTTTTACCGATGTTCAGAGCCTTGAAAAGTATATGATAAAAACATCCGTGAAAAAAATCATAGGACTGAAAACACTATGGGGGTCATTCAGTACAGCGAATAGTGGGGATGGACGTCCAGACTGTATGTCCATCTCCGCTATTCGCTCCCCTGCCGGCTCTGGCTAATGCCTCCTCGTACGAACAGCGTGTTTGTATGGGGAGGCTTAAACGGGGCAGGAGAGGGCATTTCTGAGGTGGAGCAAGGGAAGGCCGTAACTCCAGATGTACAGGGCCAATTTTGAGGTCGGCCTTGTACGTCCAGGGCCGTAGACAGGGGACTTATTCCACCGCAGAGGTGGAGTAAGTCCCCCTGGACATCGAGGGATCCTGTCGTTGGGCCGGGATAAAATGGTAGGGGGGGTGGTCGAGTAAGTTCCCCACAGCCGGACCCTGGCCATGGGAGGCTGGATCGAGGGTCACACTGCAGGGAAAGAAAATCTATTGCGGCCGGCATTTGCGGCTCTTGAATGGAGCCTTGGTGCCCTGGTGACGGGATGTCATGGCACCACAGCTCCATTCAGGAGCCTGACTGAGGTAGCCAGGGATCTGCTGGGCTTCCAGGCCTATCAGAATCGGGGCCCAGCCTGCACATTCAGACTGCAGACCCGATTCTGATCTTGTGAGCACATCTAGCCCTGCAGGATCAGAATTGGGTCTAACTCTGGGCATCCCGTTTCCGATCAGTCACACAGGGGGCAGGATGGCCAAAGCAGAATGTGCCTCTATGTGAGCAATGGAAAGAGCTACCCCTGTCTCACTTTGGCAGGATGGCACTGGTGAAGATGGTAATGCCTCCTATACCCCCTATAAATGATACCCTTTTGGGTCAGGGGACAGGAAGAACAAACATACAAAGCAATGCTTTGTGGCATTCCTGTGGCGTAGGAAGAGGGCAAGAATTACGTATGCCAAATAAGGAGCAGACAAGGGCAAAGAGGGGGGGGATGGGACTCCTGAACATACACCTATATAATGTAGCAGCACTGATGAGATGGGTATACAAATTCCACAGCGGAGGAGGCAAATATGTTTATGTTTATTATACTTGATAAAACCGCCTTTCACTGGAAGCAAAGCGGTGTACAATTAAAATTCAATAAAAGAAGGCCAAGGCCAACGAAAAAGAAGAGAAATGTACAATGGTTGACAGGACAGCTAAAATCAAGAGAAACAGGACAAGACATAGACAAGGAGTAAGCTAGGAGGAGCAAGAAGAGGGCAGAGAGGTATCATACAAAAGGAGAAGGAACATTAAACGCTAAGGAGAACAGGTGGGTTTTTAACTGTTGTTTGAAGCTGGTGAATTGTGGATCAAGACGGAGGGCGGGAGGGAGGGCGTTCCAAAGGGCAGGGGCGGCAAAAAAGAAAGCGGAGGAGCGGGTAGATTGCAAGTGAGCACGGGAAGGTGAGGGAAGGGTAAGACGGTTGAGATGAAAGGAGCGGGGAGTGTATTTGGGAGAATGGAAGAAAAGGAGGTCCGTTAGATATTGGGGAGTGCTAGTATGAAAAGCTTTATGGGTCAGTATCAGAAGCTTGAAGGTGGTCCGGAAAGATATGGGCAACCAGTGAAGGTGAAAAAGCAAAGGAGTTATGTGATCCCGGGGAGAAGAACAAGTGACCAGGTGCGCAGCAGTGTTCTGAATGCGACGAAGACGGGTAACTTGACATTTTGGGAGACCAATAAAGAGGGAATTTACAAAGTCCACCCGAGACATGACTAGGGAGAGAACCAAAGTAACCAGGGCTGAAGGAGAAAGAAAAGGACGAATAGAACGAATCTGATGGAGAAAGAAGAAAGATGTGTTGGTAACGTGCGAAATGTGAGAATGAAAGGACAGATCAGAGTCAAAAAGTACACCAAGGTACCGGAAGGTGGAGACCAGAGGTACAGGGGAGCCAGAAAAGGAATGAGCCAAGGTGGGGGAAGGACCACCGTGCGAAAACCAGATAGCAATAGTTTTAGCAAGATTCAAGTGGAGACAATTAGCTGATAGCCAATCAGCAACAGCAGCGAGACAAGAATCAAGAACAGAGAGATCAGGACAGGAAGGGGAAGTGTGATGGAGCAATAGAATGTCATCCGTGTATAGAAAAGTAGATACACCAAACTGCTGGATCAGGGACGCAAGGGGAGCTAGGAAGAGGTTAAAAAGGAGAGGAGCAAGAACAGAGCCCTGAGGAACCCCACAAGAGAGAGTGTAGGGATCAGAAGAGGGGGAGGAGGAGGAAGGTGAAAGAACTGCGCAGGACCTGGAAGAGAGAAAAGAGTGGAACCAATGAAGTACAGTGCTGCAGAGACCAGCATCCCGAAGCCGGTGAAGAAGAAGAGAATGGTCAACTAAATCAAAGGCAGCCGAGAGATCCAAAGCAACCGCCACCGAGATGTCACCACGATCGTGTGCTACATGCAAGGCGTTGGTGAAAGCAAGGAGGATAGTTTCAACACTGTGACCTGCACGAAACCCAGACTGACGGGGGTGAAGGAAGTTAATAGAGTCGAGGTGATGGGATAGCTGAGCGAAAACAAAATTTCTCCAAGAGTTTAGAGAGAAAAGGAAGATTTGAAACAGGGCAATAGTGAGCGGGGACCAGAGGATCAAGGGAAGTGTTCTTAAGAATAGGGCGAATTAAAGCGTGCTTCCAGGATGACGGAAAAACCCCAGTGGAAAGACTAGAGTTAAACATAGAGAGAATGTAGGGAAGAAAACCTAAGGAAGGGGTCAGTAACCAGGAGGAGGGAATGGGATCAAGAGAACAGGTGGTTTTCCTGGAAATGGATAGAAGATGAAGAAGTTCAGGGGGAGTGATCAAATCAAAAGAGGCCCAGAAGTGAGAGAGGCGAGAAGTAGGGGGAGGGGAGGGGGCAGGGGGCGGAGAGGTAATGGGGGGGGGGCAGGAAGGCAGGGATGCTCGCAAGGAAGAAACCTTGTCGCTAAAGAAAGAAGCAAGTAGTGAAGGAGGCGGAAAGGAAGAGACTACAGGAGTGGAAGGAGGGGCCTGAATGGAGGTGAGAGTACGGAGAACAGAATAAAGGTGCCTAGTCTGATTTGGGGCAGTAGAGATATTCCTCTGTGGTTTTTTTCTACTGTAACTCCCACCCTTACCAGCTTTTTAGCCTGCTGTAGCTGGGAAAAAAACAGCACAGGACTGAAATAAATGAAGGATGGCTCATTCCTCCCCCCCCCACCCCCAAGAAGAGCGTGGACATGGTGGCGGTCGAGAGTGGTGGAGGAACAGGCAGATCACCCTTTGCTGGTTTGGTGGGGAGCCCAGAGTTCGCTCCGGGAGAAAGCCGATCCATATTCAATTAATGGGCTTCAAAGGGGTGTAACTACATGGGACAGCTACTAGAGCTGGGGAGATAGGGGTTCCCTACCTTTGAGCAAATTCAACAGAAATGGGACATACTGAACACACATCATTGAGCATACTTAGACATGTCATTGTGCAGGGAGTTGGCTAAGGACAGAAAAGAACAAATACAGCTTCACAGAAGTGGACAGGTGTTTTCTCACAACCACTGCAAAGCAAAATCTCCTCTCATATTGGTATCAGATGGGGAGGAAATAGAGACAAGCAGAATGGGAGGATGCCCTACCAAATCTATGGACTCAGGCACTGGGGAAACAAGTGGACCAACCCACAAATCAGAGATACTTCAGTGCCATGTTTACAGAAATATCAAGTGGAAACACAATATAAACACTCCTACACCAAACAAACATCACCAGGAAAAGAGGGGCAACGATGCATCTACTGTATAGGACAGCCCCCAGAGCCTTAGGTGCCAAGCCCATAGGGGATCAATAGAACACACATTTCTGAAATTTCTAGTATTAGGCAGCTGTTGGCACAAGGTGCTAGCACATATACACAGAATGATAGGGAAGCAAGTGGAGTGGACATATGCCTTTCTCCTAACTTGGGGATGACACCCCTGTAAGTGCAAAAGGGGTGGGAGCAGCAGAGCAATGCTTTGCTAAAGTAGAATTCTTAATCACGAAAAAAATAATTTTAAATTACTGGATAGACCCAGGGGCACCTGAGGAACAACAATGGGTAAACTGCATGTGGGAGATAGCAGAGTGGGAGCGCATGACGAAGAAAGTGGGACTGTCTTCCAGCAAGCAGAAATACTATGGCCTATGGGAGGAATTTGGGAAGGGATTCTAAAGCCCAGGGAGCAACAGGAGTGGAGGACAGGGGTGTGCGCGGAGGGGGGGGGGGGGGGGGGAGAGGGGGAGGGGGGGAAAGGGAAGGGAGATTTGAAGAAAATGAAATGGTCCACAGATGGCTAATAGGAAGCTATTGCCATTGACAGGGGACAAAGACAAACACCACACATTTGTACTGTTTTCAGAAGTTTGTGTTATGTAGTTTATGGTTCTATTAATATGTTTTTTTTCTATACGCATATCCTAAAGGGCCTGAGGCCATACCTGAATACCTATGTATGTACTGCCTATATGGCACCATCAATAAAAAGACAGGAAAGGGAAGGGCCAGGAAGTGAGATAAAATAAAGAGAGAAATCATATGATAGAACTGAAAAGAGTAAGAAAAAAAAACAAAATGAAAAGAAGAGACAAAAATAAATAAAGACACAACAAAGATTAGACAACTGTCAGATTCGAAAAGCATTAAATGTGAGGGAAAATGAAAGGGCCCAATACCCAATGGCAGCGGCTATCCATTCTAAAGCAGCTAGCCACCACCACTGAACCTTAGACCCAGATATTCAATGCCAGGGCCACCAGCCTTGAATACCTGGGTCAGCCAGACAGCATAGAAGCTAACTGGGCTTCAGCGATATTCAGTCACTGCCAAGTTAGCTTTGGCGGTGAAAGTTAGGACAGCCTTTACTGTGCCTAATTTTCAGCACTTAGGGATGACTGAGCAGCAGCTGAATATTGCCACTGCCTGATTATTCCCAGGTGTGTGCCTGGAACGCCCCAATGCTAGCTGGTTAGCATCAGGACATGCTGCTCCGGCACCCGCAGATATATTCAGAAGCACTAATCGCATTAATCGTTTAAAATATTGCACCCAAATAGTTTTAACAGCTTCAATCAGTCCATACAATAATTTTATTGATCGTGTGGAAAGATTCATAAAATATGATTTAAAAATGTATATTTTACCTCTTTCATTAGAAAGTAGCAAAAATAATACAAGTTACTACAACAATACTAGAAAGCCCTCATAAATGCAAACATATAAATTAAATGAAATCTTATTTTAAAAAATCAAGCAGATAATACAGTATTCTCAATAAAATGTAGTATGCTTAAAAATTTAACAATGATTCTAGAAAAAAAAACTGGACAGAATAAACCAAATCTCACCATCTAATCAAAGGCTAAAAAGTCATGTCTTCAGCCCTCAAAGAAATGTACTATACGATTCCTATGTGCTGTTGAGTTCATGAGTGATTTGGTTATAAAGACCAGGGGCTGTCCCACAAAATGTTTTAGAACAGGAAATCATTAAATAAAATATTTTGAGAGGTGGAATAACCAAGTAACAGGTCTGAGAAGAACAAAATATGAAATGGAATATTTTGGCTGAGATATTCTGGAGCATAATTATAAGCACAGAAGGCATTACAAAGAGGTTTCAAACATATGAGGTTTAAACAAAGAGGTTTAAATCTCTATAGGCAGTCAGTGTAAAGCTATCAGAACAAAAGGCTATGGTCCCATCTTGAGCTATAAGATAGTCTTAGCTGCTGTATTTTATAATTAATCAGCGCCTAATTGGCATTTGGAGTGGAGGAGTAGCCTAGTGGTTAGAACACTGGCTTGGTAACCAAGCAACCAGGGTTCGATTCCCACTAGCACTCCTTGTGGCCTTGGGCAAGTCACTTAACCCTCCATTGCTTCAGAAGAAAGGCCTGGCAATCTACTTCCGATGACATTGCCAAGAAAACCCAGGAGCTTCAGGGTCGCCAGGAGTCAGGACTGACTCGAAGGCACACATTGCATTTTGCAATTGCCATTTCTTTGGTAACCTAGTATAAACCGAGCTGCACTAGACCGAGCTGCACAAATAGGCCGAGGACAACTGTTTACACAATTCTTCAGAGGTTCCAAGGCTTGGGATATGAATTTAGCTGTCTCAGCATTTTAAATCTACAAAATGTTTTCTTGGAAATAGATGCTATTTTGTGGCAGGTGCAGGCCTGTGACCCACAGTGTCTGAACATAAGCAGGCCAGCATGGCTAGCTTGACCTGTAAATGAGGCCTGTGGAGAGGCATATAGGATTGCACATCCCCCAATATGCTGCTATTGTAAGATAGAACTCAGTAGAAGTATTGAATTAGCTTAGGTAAGCAGAACTGCAGTATTGAAAGATGGAAAAATACAGAAAAGACATGTTTAAAAGTTACTGATAAGAAAAAGTACATCTGCAAAGAAATAATTGGGAGTGCTGACAGATGAGTTGCAGAGCCCAGCTCCTCTGCACGTACAAATTGGTTCTATAACCTTGAGAGTGTGAAAGTAACAAGTTGATGAACTGACCATTGTAATTGGGACTAGAAGGGGGGTATGCAGGTGTCATGCCCACTGGAGGGACATAACTGGATAAACTTATCAGTACCGGGACCAATAGAAGAGGTACGGGAGGTACGGGAGGTTACCGGGACCAATGAAATGTTTTCCTATACCTAGAATGGAACAGAAGTCTATAAAAGTTGTTGTAATGCTTGAAAACTTTGCTCAGCCATTTTGAAATTGATTGGTTCGAGACTTGTGCACAAATAAATGATTTGGACCTTCTGAACAGACTCCTGGTATCATTGGTTTGTCTGCGCTTTGCTGCTACAATTTGAGGCTCAAAAGATAAGGTGATATCAAGGATGATGCTAAGAATCATTATTTCAATATGGAGCATAAACTTGGTATATCTAAATTGTTCAGAGAGAAGATTTTCCGGCATCTCCAAAATACTAAATAATGGATTTTCTCCCCTGCATGTATATGCACATATATTTGCACCCGTCTCAGAGCAGGTATAAATTTGTGCAAGAGCATTTGTGTACAAGCAGAGATAGCTCTGGGTGCCCAAGTTTACACAGAGCTATTTTCACTTGTAGACATTGATTTTTTTTAATCACTGCACAGATAAGATTTTTGTAGACTACAATAATGGAATTTAATTTGAATTTCTAAAAGAGCAATACTTGGACCAATGATTATAATAAGGTGAAGCTTCCCTTGATTTGGTGTTATAAAGGTAGGGATATAGAAGTTCCTTGATGAAGGTATTAAAAAACTGTGTACAGCCATGATAGCAGCTATTTGATTTCATCAACCAGACCAATTGAATTTTTGTGATAAAGAGAGCATTAAACTGGATTATAGCATAATTAATTTAATTGAGAAAGTTTTGGAATTATATTACTGTGATATAACTTATTAGTAACTCTGAATAAAGGATGCATATTACTGACTGATTTTAAAATAAGCATAAAATAGGTGCCTTTGTAGAAATGTTTATAGGCACCCTGTCATAAAATTAGCCCTCTTTCCTCACAAACACAGCAGTAATTTTATAAGGCATTTCAGTTTATCTATATTTAATTTTAGTCTGTTGGCCTGTAAAGAAATTCCCTGCAAATGCCTGTTAAATAAATTCAAAGATGACACTCGGTCCTTTCCCCAGGGCACTAAAATTTGAATGTCATCTGAATAGATTATAGTATTTTATAATTAATGAATGTAACCGTCTGCTCTGCCCAATTCCACGCCTATGCAAACCCACAGTGAAAGTATGTGTGACTGGCTGTGCATGCATACTTATAGAATAGCAACCATGACATTTATGTATGCAGGTGCCCACTTAGAATAAATGACTAAAATACATAGATTTACATGTATTATTCATGCATAACTCTAGGTGGCTTCTTATAAAATTACCCCCAGACTGTAGATGCTAAAGATAATTGCTTTGATTTTTTTTCAGCTATCCTTAGGAATACTTCAGGGCTCATCCCTTTCTTCTTTTCCTTTTAGTGTCTAGCTGCAATCTTTAGCTGGAATAATTTGAACACTACATTTTAAAATTTACATTTATGATTGTTCTTTGCAAATTTAGGTGCAGACATTTACACCACTTCTAGGGCTGGAGTAAGTGATTGCACCTTAAATTAACATGCATTTTCAGCCATTTCTGACAGTATTTTATATAATAAAGCAGGGCTCAACAAATTCTAGATGCTGTCTCCATGGCAACTATAAATTGCACCTTGGCGCCTGGGATTTCATTGCACCCCCTCCCCAAGCCATCAAGCTTTGTCTCTTACCATTTCTTCAGCATTGCTGCACTCCTCAACCTTGATCAGCTCTCTGCATATGGCTTGAGCCACACGGTGAAGAAAGTTTGCTAATCTTGCTCTGAAACCACAAGATCGGAAAACTTTCTCCACCACACGGCTCAAACTAAATGCAGACAGCCAATCACGGTGGAGGAGTGCAGCAACGCTGCAGGAATGGTAAGGGCAATGCATGATGGCTGAGGGAGTGGGGGCACTGAGAGAGCGACATCAGCTGATGGCAGGGGGGGGCAATGAGAGAAAGATTGACCGATGACTGGGGGGACAATGACAGAGAGACACTGGCTGATGACTGGGGGGACAATGATAGAGAGACATTGGCTGATGACTGGAGGGACAATGATAGAGAGACATTGGCTGATGACTGGAGGTGCTGAGAGTGATGGCTGAGTGGAAGGCTATGAGAGGGAGAGAATGGGTGAGATGGGAGGGGAGCAGAGAGAAAGAGAGAGTGAAGGCAGGGTCCGGGGGTTATGAGAGATGGGTTTTTTTTGTTTGTTTCATATGCTACATAACCCGTACATTACAGCAACTACACTGGCTTCCAATAGCGACACGATCCAAATACAAGGCCTTATTGATGATCTTCAAAATAATCCACAACCTAGCACCCCCAGTTCTTCAATCGCTCATACAGAAAACACCAGAGGACAAGAAGAAGAACAACCTTGAACATCAACACTCTGAACATCCTCATGCACAAAAGGAAACCAAAAACAAACAATATGTAAAAGAGCATTCTCCCTGTATGCTCCCTCCCTATGGAACGACTTGCCTAACTCTGCAAGAGCCATCAAGGACATCTCAGACTCCAGAAAAGCATTAAAAACCTTCCTATTTACTGAACAATACAGAAACACCCATGAATAGTAAATACACAACTGAAATACCTAAATATACAGATCCATTTCTTCCCGACTGTTTGTCCCCTCATTGCCCACAACCCAACCCATCCCTCCCTCACTCTTCCAGCCCCACCTTCCAAAGGGCATACTCCCTACCTGCTATAATATACCACCCACAACAATGTTTCATGTGAATTATCTATAACCCCATATATCATCCAAGTTTAACACCCTTGTACAATGTAAACATCTATGTTATTGTTGGTTCAGGTTATATGTAAACCGCTTTGAATACTATGATAGGACGGTATAGAAAAACTGTTAAATAAATAAATGGTGAAATGTGAAGGAAAGGTGAGTAGTATAACGGTACAGCATTCATCAAACTGATTGGCAGGTGAGATAGGGATGATGTCAGCCAATCAGAGGCAACTTCCAGGTTAGGTCAGCTCCACACCCTATCCCGCAGGAACGCTCCCTCCCACACCCAACCACACCCCATCCTACGTCATCGGAAATGCATCCTGTCACTTTTCAATGACATCATTAGAAGCAAGGTGTCATTGGAAATGGACCCTGTCACTTTTTGATGACATCACCAGAAGCGGAGTGTCTGATCCTGGAAATATAAGCAACTGCTTCTGGCAATGTCCCTAAAACCCAGAAGCAGTATAATAAAACTAAGAACAAAAAGGGTTTTTTTCCCCCCGTCTGAGCTTTTTTTTCCTCACAAAGCAGTGCCTCGTTGCTTTTAGTGTGAAAGGTGTGTATTCCAATCTATTTAGAGCTGATTGTTAAAAATAAACCTTTGATAGCAACGTCAACCTGTGCATACAAGAATGCATCCTGAAAATAACACTTTTAAAATGTGGTGCTGGCACAAGCATTTGGTAGAATAAATATAAAACAGATTTTCTTTCAGCGTGGGGTGGATGTGTGTTTGATAGCACACCAGCCTGAAACACAGAATGACTTGGGTACAAATACCACTTCAGGTTTCTTTTTTTTTTGGCTTTGAAAAAATAATTCAATACAGAGAAAAAGAGACATGTCTGAACAAGCCCATGTGACTGCTACCCCATTGTCATGATGATTGTGGAAAACTTAAAAGAAATGACATGGCAACATGTGACTGGCTTTTGAAAAATTCAATATAGAGAAAAAAGCATGTCTGAACATGCTCATGTGACTGCAGGGCCGGCCCGTCCATTGAGCAAGAATGTTTTTTGCACAGGGCCCCGCGTTTCAGGGGGCCCCGCGCAAAGAACATTCTGCTTTTTTTTTAATTACATTTTTAAAAAAAACCTGTCTCTGGCTGCTGCCGCGTCCGTCGCAGCAGCGGCAGAATGGCGTGTCCCGCGGGGCCCCTTCTCCTCGTCGAGCCCTCTGCAAGGGCTTTCAGATTCGCGAAGGGAGAGTGCTCCCTCGCGTCTCTGTAAAGCCCGCAGGGGCTAATGGGAAATTTTCCATCTGCCCCGAGGGGCTGATGGGAAATTTCCCATTAGCCCCTGCGGGCTTTACAGAGACGCGAGGGAGCACTCTCCCTTCGCGAATCTGAAAGCCCTTGCAGAGTGCTCGACGAGGAGAGGGGGCCCCGCGGGACACGCCATTCTGCCGCTGCTGCGACGGACGCGGCAGCGGCAGCAGCTAGAGCCAGGTTTTTGTTTTTTTTTTAATTTGCCGGAAGGGAAGGGAAGGGGGGGGGGCTGATGGAGGCTGTCTGGAAATGGGGTGATGGGGGGTTAGGACTGGAAATGTGCAAGGGGGGGGGGTTAGGACTGGAAATGTGCAAGGGGGGGGGTGAGGAATGGAAATGTGCACGGGGGGGGGTTAGGACTGAAAATGTGCAGGGGGGGGAGTTAGGACTGAAAATGTGCAAGGGGGGGGAGTTAGGACTGGAAATGTGCAAGGGGGGGGTTAGGACTGGAAATGTGCAAGGGGGGGGGTGTTAGGACTGGAAATGGGCGGGAGGGGGGGTTAGGACTGGAAATGGGCTAGGGGGGGTTAAGACTGCTAATGGGCTGGTGCTGATGGAGGCTGACTGGAAATGGGCTGGGGGGGGGGGTTTAGGACTGGAAATGGGCTGGGGGGGGTTAAGACTGCTAATGGGCTGGGGCTGATGGAGGCTGACTGGAAATGGGGTGAGGGGGGGTTAGGACTGGAAATGGGCTGGGGGGGGTTAGGACTGGAAATGGGCTAGGGGGGGTTAAGACTGCTAATGGGCTGGGGCTGATGGAGGCTGACTGGAAATGGGCTGGGGGGGGTTTAGGACGGGAAATGGGCTGGGGGGGTTTAGGACTGGTAATGGGCTGGGGGGGTTAAGTCTGTTAATGGGCTGGGGGCTGATGGAGGCTGTCTGGAAATGGGGTGATGGGGGGGTTAGGACTGGAAATGGGCTGGGGGGGTTAAGACTGGTAATGGGCTGGGGGTTGATGGAGGCTGACTGGAAATGGGGTGATGGGGGGTTAGGACTGGAAATGGGCTGGGGGGGGTTAAGACTGGTAATGGGCTGTGGGCTGATGGGGGCTGTCTGGAAATAGGGTGATGGGGGTTAGGAATGATAATGGGCTATGGGGGGGAGGTTTAGGACTGCTAATGGGCAATGGGGGCGCTAGGACAGGAAAAGGGCTGATGGGGAGGGGTTAGGACTTGAGGTGGGCTGATGTGGTTAGGACTAGTAATGGGCTGTGGGCTGATGGGGGGGGTTAGGACTGGCAATGGGCTATGGGGGGGGCTGACTGGAAATGGGCTGATGGGGGTTAAGACTGGAAGTGGGCTGATGGGGGGTTAGGACTGGTAATGGGTTATAGGGGGGGCTTAAACTGAAAATGGGTCGATGGGAGGCTAGGACTGGTACTGGGGTGGGGGATTGCTATGACTGGAAATGGACTGAGTGGACGGGGAGGCTTGAACTGCAAATAGCTGATGGGGAGGGAGCTTGGAATGGAAATGGGCTGTGAGGGAAGGGAGCTAGAACTGAAAATGGGCTGATGGAGCAGCTAGGATCTGACTGGAACTGGGCTGTTGGGGGGAGCTAAGATTGGAAATGGGCTGTGGTGGGGGCTTGAATTGAAATGGACTCATGGAGGGGCTAGACCTGGAAGTAGGCTCATGGGGGGGCTTGGACTGGAATTGGGCTGAGTGGAGGGGAGCTAGGATTTGACATGGGCTGATGGTGGGGCTAGGAAATGACTAGAAATGGGCTGATGGGGGGCTAGGATTGGAAATGAGCTGATGAAGGGACTCAGACTGAAAATGGATGGGGGAGCTAGGACTGGAAATGGGTTGATGGGGGGCTAGGACTGGAAATGGGCTGATGCAGGGACTAGAAGGGAATGGATGCTGGGTGAGACTGGAACTAGAAGGGAGCTGATGTTGGGGGAGGATTAGAATGGGATGGGGCTGGGAGAGTAAAATGGAGAGGGGAAAAATATTTTGTGTGGGAGGGATGAAAAATCTACAATTGGCCGGGTATTGGGAGAGAAGTGGGGATTGAGGATGGAGGGGTAAAATTTGTGTGGATGAAATAAGAATGAGGAAAGAGCAAAAGGATAAAGATTAGTATGTTAAAGCAGATGTAGAGAGAGAGGATGGAAAGAAAACTAGAAGAGAGAAGAAAGGACAAATGGACAGCAGACGATGGAGAGTTAGCAGAAAACATGAAGAAACCAGAAGAAAGTGGCTGGAGCAATTGCAACTGAAAAAAAATGCACAAAAGGTAGAAATATATCTCTTTATTTTGAATTTATTAACTGGAATATGAAAGCTCTGGGAAATGTGCATCATTAACGTCTGCGCTTTGTTTGGTACAAGAGGAAATTGATTTATAGTTTTATTTCTACAGTGTTGTTGTACATTCCAAGTTTGGCTTTTGGGGTTCCCAGTTTAATTATTGCCTTCCTGTTTCTAAATTGCGATTCCTTGTTTGGTGATGGTCTATGTTCTGCATGTGTAACTGAGCTGAGGTATTCTGTTTATGTAATTCCTATTTGACATTGCCACTTGTTCTCTTTCCCCAGTATTCTCTGAAATGTACTGGTTTAATATTTGCAGTGTTTCCTTTTGATAGGTAGGGTCTGGTGCTTTGTGAGTCCTGGTAATGCTGTCAGGATACAGCGGGTTTGCTATGGGTTCTAAATGGGCAGCGTTTGTAGTAGTTCCTAATGTGCCTGGCGGTTGGCACTGGATTATAGTAATGTAGAAATCTTTTAGTCTTTCTTTATCCATACACTCATTAAGAGACATGTTTACTAAAAGTTAGTGTATGGTAACATTATGCAAATATTTATGCAAATAAGGCCACTTATGCAAATGAGGCCCCGCACCGAGTCTCCGCACATGGCCCCGCACCCCCCTTGGGCCGCCCCTGTGTGACTGTAGAAAGAATAGGTGATAACACACTAAAAGTGATTCAAAAACAAACAGTGATTCAAAAAGGAAAATATGGATCTTTTTTAAATACCAAGGAGGATATCCAAAAGGGTGGAAAAGATCAATTACTTTCTTAAAGATTGTGATGCAGAGAAGGAGAGTTACCCACCAACAGAAAATATGTTTGACCCACCGGAGAGTCGAGCAGATACTGGAGAACAAAAGAAATGTGAATTAACAGACTCTGAAACTTAAGAGCTTTGAGGTTTGGTAATTGTCACAAAAAGTCTTGAAGGACTACAAAAAGGAACTGCTACTTCTGGAGAGAGATCTGCAATTGTAAGTATTTACTGCTGGTAATTTTGTTCTAAATCTTGGGGAAAAGGGATTTCTTTAGATTAAAGCTGATTAATCTGTGTAAATTAGAATTCAGTGTATTTGTTAAATCAGTCAGGGCCTAGTATCAGCAAAGAGCTTTTAGTTAAATTGAAAACTCAACAGGTAGTTTTCTGTTTAAATTTAAAACCCAGCAGAGGGCTTTCAGCTTAAAATCAGAATACAGCAGAGAGCTTTCTGGTTAAATTTAAAACCCAGCTGAGAGCTTCTAGTTTAAATTTAATACTCAGTCAGGATCTAGTATCAGCAAAGAGATTTAATTTAAATCAAATCAGAATGTAACTAAGCATAAAAGGAAAAATAGGGCCAGTATTCTTTGAGCAATAAATTGTTACTAGAGACCTTTACAAAGAGTCCTTCTAGATAAGAGGGGGGGAGCAGGAGACCTGTGAAATTTTAATAAATAGGTGTTAAAGCTAAGGGACAGATCAAAGGGGCATTTTGAAAGACTCCCTCTATACAAGCAAGGGCTGTGTGAATCACCCAGGAAACTGGTAAGCCTTTACCTTAGAAGCACAGGACAGGGTACTGTGTAGCAGCCAGCTTTTAATAAGTCTTCTTTCCCTCCCTCCCTAACTCCCAACCACCCATGGGATAATCGTAGCTTTATAGGTGCTTAAACCTTTTAAAGGAAAGGAGGTGCCATATTCACTCTCAGGTGCAGCTGTTTAGCCTCATCAGGCATACATTAAGGACCTGACATTAGTTAAGCTTGAGGTGAACAAAGTCCATTAAACATATTAGATATACTTTTATTAGTATAAGTATCCCCAGCAAACCTTATTAAGTAAACAACTTAAATACCTAAATACAACCTTAAAACTAAGATGCAGACAGAAGTCCAGCAGCGAGATGGGGGCTTTCCAGTCTTTTGCATTGAGTATCTCATGTAGGATTTTCTCCCAGTTGGTGAAGGGTTGTACGTGTGCACTAGGTGCAAGAAGCTCTTTGCTATAAGGGAACAAGTCCGATTTCTGGAGGCTAGAGTACAGGACTTGGAGGACAAAAGGAAGACAGAGAGGTACATAGATGAGACCTACAGGGATGTAGTACTGAAGTTCCACCGCCAGTCTGGCAGCATCCCTGTTTCCATGGAGGAGAGAGGCCATGTGACAGGAGAGCATCACTCTGGTGTGGCAGGAAGTGATCCTATCTAGGACATGTCCTCCAGGTGATGTAAAACCCTCTTGCACCAAGGACGTTTCTCTAGGGCTATATGCCCACGAGGGAAGGACAGCCGTTATAGTTGGTGATAAGATCATTAGGCATATAGATAGCTGGGCGGCTGGTGGATGTGAGGATTGCCTGGTAACATGCCTGCCTTGTGCAAAGGCAGCGGACCTCACGCGCCACCTAGACAAGGTCTTAGATAGTACTGGGAAGAAGTCTGCTGTCTTGGTATATGTTGGTACCAATGACATAGGAAAGTGTAGTAAGGAGATTCTGGAGGCTAAATTTTGACTTTTAGGTAGGAAGTTGAAATCCATAACTTCCAGGGTAGCATTCTCCGAAATGCTTCCTGTTCCACGCACAGGACCCAAAAGGCAGGCAGAGCTCCGGAGTCTCAATGCGTGGATGAGACGATGGTGCAAGGAAGAGGGTTTCGGATTTGTTAGGAACTGGGGAACATTCTGGGGAAAGGAGGGGCTTTACCAAAGGGATCGGCTCCACCTTAACTGGGATGGAACCAGGTTGCCGGCATTAACCTTCAAAAAAGAGATAGAGCAGTTTTTAAAATAGATAATAGGGGAAGGCCAACAGTCACCCAGGAGCACATGGTTCAGAACAATGTATCCTTGAAGGATACTAGCAAAGAGCAGAGAGGTTCCAATAAAGACAGAAGTAGCCCAAATACCCTTGAGTACAGAGCAGACAGAGCTTAAAGATTCCAAATTACCCCTGCCTACCGACAGCCAGATTAATATGAATAAAATACATCCTCTAAAATACTTGTAGGCAAATACCCGAAGTCTAAAAAAAGTACTTTACCATCAGATTTCTGGAGTGGCAATGGGGATTACTTGTGCCTCCTCTATAGCAAATTTATATACGGGTAATTTTGAAAATCAATGGTTACCTACCTCCCCTTATGTTTCAAATTTGAAATTATGGTGCAGGTACATAGACAATGTGTTTATGTTATGGCAAGGTTCGGTAGAACTTCTAGAACTATTTTTTATTTGGATAAACCAGTGTGATAAAAATATTCAATTCACCCATACATACCACGTTGAAACAATGACATTTTTAGATGTAGTTGTCACCAGAAGAGATAACGGGTGGGCCACATCGATTTTTAGAAAACCTACAGACCGCAACACATTTTTACATTATGAAAGTGCCCATCCACTAAAATTGAAAGATGGATTACCCTTTTCCCAATTTATCAGATATAGAAGAAATTGTTCTAATGATCAAGATTTTAAAAAACAATCTAAAAAACTATTAGATAATTTTAGGGATAGAGGGTACCCCCAATCGATAACACAGCAAGCATACCACAGAGCGCTTTATAATAACAGAGCGCTATTATTGGAACTTAAAAAAGAGAAAAAGGAGGGTAAGGAAAATATAAATTTAATCACAAAATATTCCCCATTAAGCTCCAGAATTCAACGTATATTGGCTAGACACGCAAATGTATTGAGTAATGTTCCAGGTTTAAAGGACAAAAAAATAAGATGTGCATGGCAACGAAATAAAAATGTAAAGGCATAGCCCATGTTCCCTGTAAAATAGTTATCTCCAAGTTATAATGCCCTGTTCAATGTAATTTCAGTTTGTTCAATGTAAACCGCACTGATGCAGAATAGCGCAGTATATAAGAGAATGTAAATAAATAAATAAATATTTGAGTCCAGCGATATTGCGGTCTCCTGGAAATGTAGGATTAGAAGACGAGAAAGGGCATAGAAGATGTGGTTCATGTGGGATATGTGGAATTACTAGTGAGCTTAATAGTTTCACCCATAATGGAACAACTTATAAATTGAAAGTAAAAACGACATGTGACACTACTTTTGTAGTATATATCGTTCGATATCCGTGTGATTTAATCTATATAGGAAAAACAACTCGGCCGTTTAAAATACGAATGGGGGAACACAAAAGTGGTTTAAAATGTAAAATTAGGGAAGCACCACTGGTCCAACATTGCCTTGAAAAAGAACATAGTTTTGAAAATCTTACATGCTTTTGCATAGATAGGGTATTGTCAGGAAGAGCGGGGAGATCACAAGAAAAAACATTGATTATACAGGAACAAAGATGGATTTTTACTTTGCAATCGTTAACCCCAAGAGGATTAAATATGCAAATTGACTGGGAAGCCTGTCTATAGGACAATGAAATGGTTAAATATAATAAAAGAAATCAGAAGAGACAAATAGAGGACCACTAATAAGATCGAGAGGACCATAGGAACAGTTGAAAATAGTATATTAGAAAAGAAGGATTTTCATTTTGTAATTGGTAACTCTATGAGAAAAACAGTTGAGGTGGATTGTCAATAATGGCAACCAGATAATTAAATGGGTAGCTTTAATGGTTTTCAAGTAGGCAGAGTTTCTTTGGTGCACCACTGAGCAAGATGTATTTAGGGTGGACGTTGGTAACAGTTCGCATGCACGGCGTTTTTTGGCAAGGAAAAACGATAGAAGGCCGTATGCCTCACAAGAAAGTAGGACGTCTGCAGCATCGTTAAAATTGGTAGGTGGATATTTTTAATAAGATAGTCATAATGGATAAAATTGGGCTGTGATAGAGTATAAGGGTGGTGATTTTAGTAGTAGAGGTTATTTTTTGTATTTATAGAGGATTGTGCTATGAAAATCTCTGCAAAAACCCCTGAAGAAACTAGGAAGAGTGAAACGCAAGGGAGGCGATGGAAAGAGGCGTTGGGAACTAAAGATAAGCATTTTTCAAGCACATTATAAGTTTTAACCTGTTCCATGTGTATTAGTGTTTGGGAAGGTCATAGCTGCAAGTAGGCACTATAGACAGACATGAATGAAGTCTAAAATGAATGCCGATAAGTCTGAGACCTCCCACACTATGGTATAAATAACCATGAGATAAGTACAGGTTGGGAAATACAGAAATTTCTAAGAATAAATGAGTCTTTAGGATATATATATATATATATATATATATATATATATATAGACACACACATATAGAGTAAATGAACATTACTATTTGACAAAATACATTTTGTATGGCTTTGCAGCCATAATCATGTATCTTGTTTTCTGATCCCTGTTTAAAACATCCACTATTATAAATGTCTTGTCAGGAGGGGCGGAGCCTGATGTCCAGCGGGTAAGACGCTTCGCGCTGAAGCTCCCGAGAGGCCTACTTAGAATCCTGACTTAATACCTATACAAACTTACTATTTCGCTCCGGGTTGACCGGGGTACCTCGGGGGGGATGGCGGCCCATAAACCAGCGCGCTTGGACTTCGGGTCTCCTTCTTCTTCTCACGGAAAACGCTCCAAAACAGAGGTGTCCTCCCCACAGAAGATGGTTCCATTTCGTGAAAACCCCGAAATGCACCTGGAGATTTTGGAGGAACTACGCGGCGTGAAGGAATTGGTGCAGTCCAATGGAGAAGCGCTTAGAGCCCTGCGAGAAGACTTTGGAGTGCTCCAGGACCGACTTGAAAGACTCTCATTACGGCAGGACAATATGGCGGGGGTCCTCGATTCGCACGCGGTGCGCTTGGGCGCACTGGACAAGGCCGAGCGCCAGATACAGAATCTGCAAAAGGAGTTAGAAGATAGCAATAATCGAGCCCGTCGCAACAATGTGAGGCTCATTGGAATACCGGAGGGGGCGGAAGCGGGAGATATGAGAGAATTCCTGCTCAAAATTCTTCCCTCCTTGCTGAAGATCACCTTTCATAAAGAATTGGAAATCGATCATGCACACCGTGCTCCTACCCACATGGCGCTCAACCGAACGACCCCCCGGCCTATTATCTTTCGCTTGCTACGATATCAACAAGTGGAACAAATTTTAAATGCTGCCCGGGCGAACCATCATTTGGAATTTGAAGGTCACAAAGTCTCCTTCTTCCCTGACTTGGCAAAGCCTACCGTTGACCGACGGAAGAAACTCCTTGCTTTTCGCCCTCGACTTCAACAGCTACAGGCTCGCTTTGGCCTGTTGTATCCCGCGAAACTCCGAGTGACTCTCCACAACCAAACCAGGACATTCAAAGATCCTGATCTACTATCAACATTTTTAGACTCCAAAGAGGCAGAGCAGATGCGCTAATCCAACGACGTGGACTTTTATTCGCCGGCTCTGTCCGCCATTTTGAAGGGCCCGATGCGGCGGTCATAGTCAAGCACAGAGACTTCCTGGACTTTCTTTCTTTCTTTCTATGACTCTTGTTTTGTGGTCTCCTCTCCCTCCATGATGTGTGCCTCGGTCGGATTCGGAGCACGCACAGTCCTACAGGTTATGTGTTTTTCAATTTTGGCCTTCTCTGGGGCTTCTCCCCGCAGACACATGGTCGCCAGTAATTTTTGGGGTTTTGCTTCTTCTCTACCGCGCTGCGGTTTTTCTTTTTTAATGTGGGGCGCTTCATTGTGTTATCTAAGCTTAGTTTCTTTTATGCCATATGTACAGCCTGATACAGTCAATATGAGGGACATTGTGAAATTAGGTGCGCTATCATGCTCAGAATTTTTAACTTGTCTGAATGGCTTTATGTAAAATTTTATCACTCAACGTAAAGGGCATTAATAGTCCAATCAAAAGAAAGAAAATCCTTAGCTATCTTAGCCATGAGCATGCTGATTTAGCGTTTCTTCAGGAAACGCACTTAAACTCTGCTGAAACACTGAAACTCAATGTTAAGCCTTACATGGTGGCTGCCTATTCTCCCGCCGTTTCTAAACGGTGCGGGGTTGCCATCCTGGTTAAGAAATCTTTGCAAGCTACTGTAATTGATACTAGCGCTGACAAGGAGGGCAGATGGGCCCGAGTACATCTTAAGGTCGGAGATAGTGAATTTACATGTATTTGCATTTATGCCCCGAATGTGGACAACCCTGCTTACTATGCAAGTATTGCGCAGTTGGCACAGGCCTCTGCCAATACTCCATTAATACTTGGTGGTGACTTTAATCAAGTGTTAGACCCTCTGATAGATAGACAGCCGCCAAGAACGAGTAGTCCACCCAAGAGTCTTGCTACCCTTACAGCTCTGATGCAAGATCTTGCGCTGGTAGATATATGGAGGCTGCTTCACCCCTCCGACTTAGAGTTCACTTTCTTTTCTGCCCCCCATCACTCCCAATCTAGAATAGATTTCTTTCTCATTTCCAAAGCACTGATTTCTCAAGTAGACACGACTAGGACTCATCCTCTCCATATTTCAGATCATGCTGCCATATCTTTATCATTACGTGTCACTGCGCGGGACGATTCTCCCCGAGCTTGGTTTTTTGATAGATCCCTACTGGGTCAAAAAGATTTTCAGATCGATATAAAGGCCGCTATCCAAGATTATTTTCATTTTAAATCACCCCATGATACAGCGGGCTGGGCTTGGTGGGAGGGTTTTAAAGCATCTATCCGTGCCACTATAACTAGCTATCAAATTCGGCAGGGGAAACAAAGAAAGCAGCTTTTACTGACTCTAGAGCAGCAGATACAAGCTGGGGAGCGTCTCCTTACGTCCCGTACTGACCCATGTATTTTACTCCGTTTACAACGCTTGCGTTTTCAATACAATCAGCTTTTGCACACTGCTGCTGTTAAAAATATTGAATCACAACAAGGGCTTTATTATCGGGAAAATAATCGTGCTGGCAAATTATTAGCAAATGCCCTAAAAGGTCGAAAAGAAGCCAAGCGTGTTACCGCCCTCCGCAATCCGTCAGGGGGGGCTTGGTCACTAAAGATACCGAAATCTTAGAACTCTTTCGTGACTTTTATACTCGGCTTTATCAATCTGAATGTGATTTTGAGCCAGATGTATTTGAACGCTTACTTTCAGGAGTACAAAGACCGACCCTATCTGACGAAGATAGAGTGGCCTTAGACACACCATTTACTGTCTCAGAAATTCATTCTGCTATCAAGAAATGTGCCTCAGGTCGAGCCGCAGGCCCAGACGGTCTCCCCGCTGAATTCTAACAACCCTTTCACGCTGATTTAGCTCCAGTTTTGAAAATTTATTTTTCTGCTCTGGCCGAGGAGGGTTCTCCTTCTGGGTCCTTTTCAATGGCAAATGTAGTAGTTTTTGAGAAAGAGGGGAGAGACCCGCAACTAACAGCTAATTATCGTCCAATTTCCCTCCTAAACGCGGACTATAAAATCTTTGCCACCATTCTCTCTACCCGGCTCTCGGATAGGATGCCTACCTTAATACACCCAGATCAATGCGGTTTCATTCCTGGTAGATCGACTGCTGACAATGCTCGGACTCTCTGCCATGTATTGACTACCGCAGTTAATCTTGATCGCCCATTTGTTGGCCTCTCACTTGATGCTGAGAAGGCCTTTGATCGCTTAGAGTGGCCCTTCCTATTTGCAGTCCTCCGCTGGTACGGATTCGGGGAAGGTTTTCTCCGTTGTCTTCGCACCATGTACGCTCAGCCTACAGCCAGTATATGTGCAAATGCTTTAAAGTCTCAACCTTTTCCCCTTCAACGCGGCACTCGCCAGGGATGCCCACTGTCTCCACTCCTCTTCGATCTTGCACTCGAACCCTTGGCTTTACTAATCCGGCAATCGGAGGAGATTCATGGAGTCCCCTTCACCCACAGGGAAATCAAAATTTCAGCGTATGCTGATGATCTTATGCTCTTTGTCTCTATAGACTCAGTACCGGCTGTCTTAGAGCAAATTGGTAAATACTCACAACTGTCCGGTTATAAGATAAATTGGACCAAGTCGGTAGCCTTTCCATTAAATCCTCTGCTTCATCAGGCAGATATGCAATCCTTCCCCTTTTTATGGCAACCTCGCATGGTCAAATACCTTGGGGTTCACTATTGTTCTCCTTTGGAAGACACTATCTCCTTCAATGCCAAAGACTTAACCTCTAAAGTCCGGGCGCTTACTCACCGCTGGACTCCTTTAACGCTTACCTGGTGGGGTCGATTAGAAACCATAAAAATGATGATTGTTCCGAAAGTGAATTATATCTTAGAAATGGTGCCTTGTCTCTTCCCTCGACGTATATATAAAGATATCGAGGGCCTTCTGACTAGATACTTGTGGCAAAATAAGACACCTAGGATAGCGAAACATAAGCTGCAAGCAGATAAGGAATATGGGGGTGTCAGATTCCCTGATTTCCTGAAGTATCATCAATCTTTTCTTCTCAAACAAGGTGCTCGTTGGCTGGAAGATCCAGTACCGAGTAGACCTGTGTGGCTAGACATAGAAGAGGACCTTTGCAAACCGATTCCTCTTACTTTTCTCCCTGGTATGACTCTCCCATCAGACTCTCACTTCCCACCAATGCTTTTAGACACCTTAGGTGCCTATAATAATCTCATGCAATCTTTAGACTCCCGACTCTGTCCGTTAGACAAACTCCCACTTTGGTACAACACTCGATTTCGAATACAAAATAAGCCGATGGCGTGGAGCCCCTGGTACACTAGGGGCATTTGGATTCCTAGCCAATTGTTCCATGAAGGTCGCTGGAAAACTTTTAGTGAATTGCAAATTGAATTTGGTCTCCCAGCGAAACACTACTTTCAGTTGGTGCAACTTCAGCATTGCCTTAGGAGTGCTAAGGTGCTCCCGCCATCGGCCTCCCCTACACAAGGTTGGTTGGAGACTATCCGATCTATCGGTAGTTCACCGGGTGTAGCATCCAATTTTTACAAAACCTTATGTAATGCTATAACTAGGGATACCCCTATAGCGCAGAAAGCATGGGAGAGAGAACTGCATGTGACTTTGACCCCGGAGCAATGGAGCCTTGTCTGGAGTAGAGTGACACGGGTCTCCCGATCCGCCTCACTCACTCAGACACTCTTCTTTCTAGCCCACCGGTGTTTTTACACTCCTGACAGATTAGCCAAATGGAACACTGCTCAGGGCAATAATTGTTGGACATGTCATGCGGCCATTGGTTCACTACCTCATGTTATGTATGAATGTCCCGCACTACAGTATTACTGGAGTCGGGTCTGGGGCCGTATCCAGTCTATTTTGCACTTTCAAGAGCCCCTTTCTTGGAGGATAGTGGGACTTCGCTCAGCAGCGGGGATCCCCTCTCTTCCAAAAACGGCTTACTTCCTTTTGGACTTTATGCTAGGTATTGCTATTTCCCTAATTACGAAATACTGGAAAAATAGCTCCCAGTTGAGCCCCAATGAATGGTGGAATCATGTCTGTCTCTACAGTAAATATGAACAAATACCTCGTATGTTTGCTTCCCCCATTCAGACTCCTCATCATCGGTCTAAATGGAAGATGCTCAATGATTATGTACATTCTGCTCAATGCTCTCATCTGACTGTCTAAATTTATATATATCTTTGTCTCATGATTATTCTGTATCGCAGATACTCTTTTGATTGTTTTGATGTACAATCACGTTTGTTTGGAAGCGCTCACATGCTGACATAATCAGCTAGAGAAGAAGCGTGGGGGTGGGGGGTAATTGGGTTTACTTTTCTTTATTGTATAATTGTATTGTTTCCTTTGGTGTGTTGTTTCTTTTGTTTGTTGCAAAATGAAAATAAAAGTTTCAAAAAAAAATAAATGTCTTGTCAGTCCACATTTGCTGGTAACCTTTTTCAAATTTTCCTTTAGTTTTTTAAAGTCTTACAAGATCTACTTCTTTAAAGAGGCCTTTGGTGTGTTCATGTTTGATGCTATCGCCATAGACTGTTTTCCAGATCTGCAGAGTTACATTTACACATTTACAGCCTAGCCTCGATCGTTTTGTGAAAACTATGATTATAGCGGTGTTCAAAAGCCTGCAACATGTCTTGATACCTAAAGGTATTGTGTGCTGTGAAACAATGTCACATTTTGGATTTTAAAGTCCTGTTAAACCTTTCAACCACCACAGCTTTAACATTGTTATTGGTCACAAAATGATGAACCTCTCTTTGTTTTAATAAATTCTTCAGAGACCTAGTTAAAAATTCTTTACCCTTGTCTATTTGTATTTTTTCAGGTGTACGACCTATATTAAATATTTTTTCAAGGGTTTTAGCAACTTCATGACCCAAGCATATTTTGACAGGATGTCTACCACCGTTAAGATGTATTTGTAGCCATTGTTATAATGGGACAAGGTAGACATCAACTAAATCAGCTTGCCATTGTATATCCACATCTTGATACGATCGACTTGTTTCTCTTAAAATGGACCCTAGCAGGTCTGTGTTAAGTATAAGCATTATGTCCTGTAACCCTTCTGGCTACATTTTTTCTGCTGTTTTATCATACTTTTTAGCAGCTTGAAGAAGAGGATTTATGCCCTCAAAGTTTCCTATTGCTTTTGAGTCAAGACAAGTGCTCTTCAATAAGGTTTCCTTCATGATTGCTGTGTTTAGAATAGTCTTTTTATTTTGCTAACATCTTCAGAATGCATTTATACCACAAACACTATGTGTTTTAAAGTATAGCCTATTCTTTCTACAGTCTATAGGTTTGTTCTGATCATGTGTTGCCACGTCATTTTCTTTAAGTGTCCTACAATCACCATGACAACGGACCAGCGGTCACATGGGAATGTTTAGACATGCCTCTTTTTCTCTGTATTGAATTTTTTTTCAAAGCCGAAAAAAAAAAAAAAAAGCTGAAGTGTGTTTGAGGCTCGTGAGGTGCTAATTGAGTTAAATACACATCCACCCCATGCTGAAAGTCTGTTTTATATTTATTCTACAAAATGCTTTGTGCCAGCACTACATTTTAAAAGTTTTATTTTCAGGCTGCATTCTTGTATGCATAGGTTCCCGTTGCTACCAAAGGTTTATTTTTAACAATCAGTTCTAAGTAGTTTAGAATAAACACCTTTCACTAAAAGCAATGAGGCACTGCTTTGTGAGACGAAAGCTCAGACGGGAAAAAAATCCTTTTTGTTCTCTGTTTTATTATTTATTTATTTATTTATTTACTTCTCTTATATACCGCGCTATTAAAATCAGTGTGGTTTACAATTGAACAAAAAACATACTGCAATGTCACACGACAATTGAGTTTTTACATTGAACATGGACGAGATAACCTGGAGGTAACAGGGGTAACTAATTACAGAGTAATTATTCATGGAGTATGGTGAGAAATTATACATATAGTATGGTGAGAAATTATACATATAGTATAGCTTGGTTTCAACATATTTATAAGAGGTTTAATCAATAAGATGTGTGATCAGTACCAATAATAAATAAGAGAGGGGATGGGTCCTAGGGGCATTGCCAGAAGCAGTCACTTGTATTTCCAGGATCAGACACATTACTTCCGGTGATGTCATTGAAAAGTGACAGGTTCCATTTCCGATGACACCCTGTTTCCAGTGATGTCACTGAAAAGCATTAGGGTCCATTTCCGATGACATAGGCTGGAGTGTGGTTGGGTGTGGGAGGGGGCATTCCTGGTGGCTGGGGTGTGGACGTAGCCTAACCCAGAAGCAATCGCTGACTGGCTGACGTCCTCCTTAGGGAGGTGTGATTGGGGTGGGAGAGGGTGTTCGTCGGGGCAGTAGTGGATGGGGCTTGGGTGGAGTTAACCCATTCATTTCTATGGGAGGAGTGGGTTGTGGATGTGGCCTAACCCGGTAATGAATGCTGAGTGGCGGATGTCATCCTTATCTTACCTGTCAATCAGTTTGACAAATGCTATACCGATTATAATACTCGGGTGCAGCTATAAAGGGACACCCATATGCTGTTGACAACGTATTCATTGGGGTTGGTGGAAGGGAAAGAAGCAGAAGAGTTACTGCCTACTGTTGAAACTGTGTAATGACACATTAAGGACCTGATTTTTAAAGTTTTCTTTTCCCACAGAAAAATGAAAAACAGTAAATCGGGTCCTTAAAAAAAGCAACTGCAATACACCTTTTGGGGTGTGCAGGGAGGAATCTGATGCCATTCTATCTCTGGCTTCCCTTTCACATCTTCACAATTAAAGCTCCTCTGTGTTTATTCTTAGTTTTCTTGAATTTGGTTACTGCTTGTCATCTTCACTATCTCCAATGGTAGGCTCTCCTATGCACCCACCACCCTTTCTTTAGAGTGGAATTTGTGATGATCACGAACAAAACGGCACCTTTCAGTGACACAAACAAGCAACTGGTGGTAGAAATACATATACAATGCCTGTCTATTCTCACCTTGAGTAAGATGTCAACCATTCTCTGTTGATATTCCACAGCTTGTTTGTCATTCTCAAAGTCTTCAAAAGTCTGTGGGTATAAGAAGAAACATAAGTTTCCCTAAATAATAGTCTAAAAATAGAATATGAAACTTAAAGGAGAAATAATAGACTTTACACTATCTCCTTTTGAAGAAAAGACGAGCACGTTTACAGATAATAAGCACTCATTTACAGACAGATGGCAATTTGAATAGAGCATTTCCCGCATATAAAGTGGACATTATAAAATTGTGTGGAGTATACGAGTATATGCATAAAAATAGCCACAAAGTACAACAGCAGGGTATACATATAGGCATTCCTGAGGGCATAGAATCGGCAGAACAGGGGCAGAGTACTGATGTACATGCGTACTTTATAAATACGTGAACACACACATCTATTTACACTAGTCTCACAGCAAGTATAAATTTATGTGAGAGTATTTTATATGTTACTGGGGATAGTTCTTGGGGGCTAGTGTGGTGCTTATATTGCCTTTTCTCTTGTGTTTCAGGGCAGTGGATATATTTTATTCAGATATAAACCCCGAAGAAGCCCTTTTATTAGCTGTGCTATCAATGTAGGGTGTCTCTGAAGAAATATTATAGAAGCTGTTTGTGAAAGTCGTCTAGACTATCCTGAGAGCCATTTGATACGGATGTTGATTAAAGAATATTTTCTGGTTACACAAGTTAAGTGTTCTGGTGTTATGCTGCTCTATATAAGAGATTTCTTTGTTTTTATATACTGTAATGTATGGTAACTGTAGGATATGCAACAATGAACAAAACAAATATATGATAACTAAACTTTCAAAAGATTTCTTATGCCCTGGAGACAAGTAATTATTAATAGGGGATATAAACACACTTATGAAAACTTTATAGCATGTTAACTCAATAGATAACTTCTTGAGCCTTGAACCTTTTTTTTTTTTTTTTTACTTTTAAGATAAACAAATGAGATGTAAAGTTTTCGTGCATCCAGGTTTGGAAATAGTGTGGTGTTTAAGTGGGACAGTATAGGGTATTTTTTATTCGTTATGCTTTTATAGAATACGTGAAAAACAAACAAACAACCTCTCCTCTGAAAATTATAAAACAACAAAAAGAGCAGTATTAGCTGAGCACTATGATGTTTAAGGATAATTGTTGGAAGGTCTGTCTTGAGGAGAAACTCCTCTTGTGACCACTCTTCCGTTTTACTCAAATAAAGGTTTACTCAATTGTGGACAGTGAACCCATGCTAAAATTGTGTGAAAAATCACAACAATGCGCCTCAAACAAAATTAACCCAAAATTTATGTGAAAAACCTTTGTGCGATTGTATAACTGAATATTCCTATTTAAAGGAATCACTCCGTGAACAGCAACCCTTCGCCAAAAATGCAGAGCAAACAGCGCAATAACACTATGCACTTATCTGAAAAGATGACTCCGCGAACTGTACTCCTTCACAGAAAAAGCGATACAAACAGCGGACACAGGACTGTGTTTAGGGCACAAACAACTGTGAATGCCCCGTTTCAGTGCTCCACAGACTGCAATGACGACATCCTAAAAATGGCAACCAAACTTTCTGGATGCCCTTTAGAACTCAGCTGATATTTAAACCATATGACCAGTAAGACCAATGAATGAAGACCAAAATAAACCAATCAGCCTCTACTATTTCACAGAAGGCTCGCTCAATCCAGTTCTTGATTCAAACCTCCAGGGGATACTGTTGATAATTTAGAAGAGCCACTAGGAAGCGGAGGGTATTGGCGGTTGGTGACTCTTTTCTGAAGGGCACTGAGGCGTCCATCTGCTGACCAGATTTGATATCCAGAGAGGCGTGCTGTCTGCCAGATGCCAAATTCCAAGGTGTTACAGAGAGTTTACAGTAATACTGTTCTTCCTTTATCTGATCATCACCATCTCTCCATTAATCTTCAGCTCCCTCTCTCCCTGCCTCGTCCTGTCTCCTCCACTCTTTTTAAGAACCTTCTTGCCATTGATCCCCTGGTTCTCTCCTCTACCATTTCTCCTTTTCTCTCCTCTGTTTTGTCCTCCAAGTCTGTTGATATGGCAGTGATGTCCTATAATGCTACGCTCTTCTCAGCTGTGGATGTTTTCGCTCCTCTCATCCCTCATCCTGTAAGGCGTTCCTTATCTCAACCCTGGCTCTCTCCCACTATTCGCTACCTTCGCTCCTGTGCCCATTCTGCTGAGCGTACCTGGCTTAAATCCCGCTCCTCTGAAGATTTCCTTCATTTCAAATTCATGCTCTGCTCTTTCAAATCTGCTTTAGCTCTTGCCAAACAAGATTACTTTGTTCGCCTGACTAATTCTCATGCCTCTGATCCTCACCGTCTCTTCATTGCTCTCAATTCTCTCCTCAAAGTGCCTCTGCCTCTGATCCCTCCTTCCCTTTCTGTCCAGGCCCTGGCTGATTACTTCCATGATAAAATCCATAAGATCACTCTCCAGTTTCCCTCTAAATCCCCGATTTCCCTTTCCTGCTTTCATTCTCTCCCCCCCCCCCTTCTCATCCTACCCTCTCTTCCTTCCCCATTATTTCTATTGATGAAACTGCTCTTCTCTCCTCCTCCAAGCTCACCACTTGCTCCTCTGATCCAATCTCCTCCCATCTCCTCTCCTCTATTTCCTCTACCATTGTCCCCTCCATTTCTCATATTCTCAACCTTTCGCTCTCCACTGCTACTGTCCCGGCTGACTTTAAACATGCTGTGGTCACGCCTCTCCTTAAGAAACCCTCACTTGATCCCTCTTGTCCTTCTAATTATTGCCCCATCTCTCTCCTTCCTTTCATTTCTAAACTGTTCGAACGTGCAGTTTACCGCCGTTGTCTTGACTTCCTCTCTTCCCATGCTTTTCTCGATCCCTTAAAATCCGGTTTTCGTCCTTTGCACTCTACTGAAACTGCTCTTGTCAAAGTCTCCAGTGACTTGTTCCTGGCTAAATCTAAAGGCCTTTACTCTGTCCTTATCCTCCTTGACCTTTCTGCTGCCTTTGACACTGTTGACCATGATCTTCTCCTTGACACTTTGTCCTCGCTTGGCTTTAGGGACTCTGTTCTCTCCTGGTTCTCCTCATATCTCTCCCATCGCTTCTTTAGTGTATGTTCTGGTGGCTCCTCCTCCTCTGTTACCCCGCTCTCGGTTGGTGTCCCCCAGGTTTCTGTCTTGGGTCCTCTTCTTTTTTCTCTCTATACCCAATCCCTTGGCGCGCTTATTTCCTCTCATGGTTTTCAGTACCATCTCTATGCTGATGACTCCCAAATCTATCTCTCTACTCCTGATCTTTCTTCTGCTTTCCAGTCCTGGATCTCTTGCTGTCTCTCTGCCATTGCTGCCTGGATGTTCCATCATTGCCTGAAATTGAACATGGCCAAGACTGAACTCATTTTTTCTCCTAAAATTTCCCTTTCTCCTCCTTCTTTTTCAGTCTCTGTTGATGGCTCTGTTCTCCAACCTGTTTCATCTGCTTGCAATTTGGGTGTTATTTTTGACGCTTCACTCTCTTTCTCCTCTCATATCCAACTCATCGCTAAGACTAGTCACTTCTTTCTCTTCAACATTGGCAAAATCCGCCCCTTTCTCTCTGAGCTCACTACTAAAACCCTCATCCATTCCCTAATCACCTCCCGCCTTGATTATTGTAACCTCCTTCTTGCTGGTCTCCCTCAGTCTCATCTCTTCCCTCTTCAGTCTATTCAGCACTCCGCTGCCCGTTTGATTTTCCGTCAGCCTCGTTTTGCCCACATCACTCCTCTCCTCAGGTCTCTTCAATGGCTCCCATCTGTTTCCGTATTCACTTTAAGCTTCTCCTTCTGACCTATAAGTGCATTCACTCTGTGGCTCCTCAGTACCTTTCTTCTCTCATTTCTCCCTATTTCCCCCCTCGTGTACTCCGTTCTTCTTCCCAGTTGCTTCTTGCTATACCCGTCTCCTCTATTGCCAACTCCAGATTCCGCTCTTTTCACCTTGCTGCTCCCTACGCTTGGAATAAACTTCCTTTGTCTATATGTCAGGCATCTTCTTTGCCCCTCTTCAAACTCAAATTAAAAGCTCATCTTTTCGCCTCTGCCTTTGGCTCTTGATTTTGCTGTTCTCCTTCCTTCCCCTCTTTTATTTCACCTTTCTTTCTTCCTCTTACACTTGTTCTTACCTCTTTTCCTTTGTCCTGTCTCTCCTGCTCTTGTCTCTTTGCCCTTGTTCTTATCTTTTTCTACTCCTTTTCTTGCTTTGTCTTTTTAGATTGTAAGCTCTTTTGAGCAGGGACTGTCTTTTTGTGTTTTCTTTGTATAGTGCTGCGTGTGCCTGGTAGTGCTTTATAAATGCTTAGTAGTAGTAGTTTACCGAGACTCATCAAGCCCATTGACTATTATCCGATGTTGCTCATCCATGTCAGCACCAATGATACTGCTAGGAATCCCTCTGAGCATATCAAATGTGAAGTAGGTAAGTGCACAGGTGGTATTCTCTTCAATCCTTCCTGTTGAGGGTAAAGGCCGAGGCAGAGAAGCTCGCATCCTGGAGATAAATGCATGGCTGCATAGATGGTGTCAGAGAGCATTTTGGATTCCTGGCCCATGGGATGATGTTCCAAGGGCTGCAGAGCAGTGATGGTATCCATCTGTCCAAGAAGGGTCTTCGGCAGCAGACTGGCTAACCTACTGAAGAGGGCTTTAAACTAGATTCATTGGGGATGGGTGAAGAGAGCCCCTAAAAGTAAGTGAAAAATTAGATACCTCTGCAGAAATGGGTAGTAGGGGCAACATCTGGAAAGCAATGTGTATAAATACCCATAGCATGGGAAATAAGATCCCAGATGTTGAGGCTTTAATGGAAGAGGGTGACTTGGAATTAGTGGCGGTTACGGAGACATGGATGTAATTATACTGGGCTATACTTTATTCAGGAAGGACAGGGTAGGAAGAAAGGGAGATGACGTGTCACTATATGTAAAAAATAATATTAAAGCTATAGAACTGCAGGGTTTAAAAGGAAGAGAGGAGTCACTGTGTGTTAAACTAGAAAGAGGGAAAGGGAAATCCATTAGCATTGGAATTATATACAGATCTCCCTCACCGGGAGTAGAAGTGGACAAAGATTTAATAGAAGATATACATAGTATTGCCATGAAAGGAGACTTCAATATGCCAAATGTGAATTGGCACTTCCCTGCTGCAGTGTCATCTAAAAGTAAGGAGATTCTGGATTCTCTACAGGGAGAACTATTCAGGCAATTGGTAACAGAACTTACATGGGCCATACTGGACTTACGGCTTACCAATGGGGAAAGTGTTGCTGATATTACAGTGGGACATCATCTCACATCTAGAGATCACCAGATGGTATGGTTCAGTATTAGGACTAGGACTGATAAACTCCATTCAAAAGCGAGACATTTTAGGAAAACTAACTTTGCTAAGATGGGACAATACCTCAGAGAGTCGTTAGCGGGATGGGAACAGCTGGGTGATGCAGAAAAACAGTGGGCAAAACTGAAAGAGGATGTTTTAAGGGCAACAAAACTTTCTGTTAGAAAGGTAAATAAATGTAAAAGGAAAAGGAGGCTGCTATGGTTCTCAAAAGAAGCGGCTGAAAAGGTGAAGAAAAAGAGGGAGGCCTTTATGAAATACAGAAATATGAGATCACAGAGAGAGGAAGACAGGCATCTATATTTGGAAAAACTTAAAGAAGGTAGCAAAGAAGTCAGGAAAGCAAAGGTACAAAAAGAAGAAGAAATAGCCAATGCAATAAAATGCGGGGATAAGACATTTTTCAGATATGTTAGTGAGAGGAGGAAGGGCAAAAGTGGTTATTGTCAGAAGGGTACAGTGGAGGAAGATGCAGAAACTGATGAAGTTAAAGCAGAATTGCTTAACAAATATTTCTGTTCTGTGTTCACAGACGAAGGGCCAGGAGCAGGGCCTCAGAAAACACCTACAAACAGGAACAGAAATGACGTGGATATCGAACGATTTTCAGAAGACTGTGTTAGTGAGGAACTAGCTAAACCAAAAGTAGACAAAGCCAAGGGTCCGGATGGGATACATCCAAGAATACTGAGGGAACTTGGGGACATTCTAGCAGCTCCACAGTCTGACCTTTTCAATGCCTCTTTGGAGTTGGGAGTGGTGCCAGAGGACTGGAGAAAGGCACAAAAGCAGACGTAAGGATGCAATGAGAACTACAGGCCAGTTAGTTTAACCTCTGTGTTAGTAAATTATTGGAAAAGCTACTAAGAGAGAGAATAGTGAGGTTTCTGGAGTCCAATGGATTTCAGGACTAGAAGCAGCATAGATTCACCAGAGGCAGGTCTGATTGATTTCTTTGACTGGGTGACCAGGAAGTTGGACCAAAGGCGAGCCCTAGATGTGGTGTATTTACATTTCAGTAAAGCCTTTGACACCGTTCTGCACAGGTGACTTATAAACAAACTGAGCACTCTAGGGATGGACCCTAAAGTTACTGATTGGGTTAGAGATTGATTGCATGGGAGGCGACAAAGGGTACAGGTAAATGCAGCTCACTCTGAGGAGGTGGTGGTTACCAGTGGTGTGCCACAGGAATCTGTCCTTGGTCTGATTCTTTTTAACATCTTTGTTAGTGATATTGCAGAAGAGCTGTTGGGTAAGGTTTGCTTGTTTGCAGATGATATCAAAATCTGCAATAGAGTAGACACCCAGAAAGGAGTAGATAACATGAGGAGGGATCTAGCTAAGCTTGAAGAATGGTCTAGAATTTGGCAGCTGAAATTTAATGCTAAAAAATGTAGGGTTATGCAATTGGGCTGCAAAAATTCAAAGGAGCAGTACAGTGTAGGGGGCGAGGTACTTCTGTCCACAAAAGAGGAGCAGGAGTTGGGCGTAATTGTGTCTGATGATCTTAAAGTAGCTAAACAGGTAGAAAAGGTGACTGCAAAAGCCAGATGGATGCTTGAGTGTATAGGGAGAGGAATGACCAGCAGAAAGAGGTGATAATGCCTCTGTATAAGTCTCTGGTGCAACCTCATTTGGAGTACTATATGCAATTCTGGAGACCACACCTTCAAAAGGATATAAGCAGGTTGGAGTCGGTGCAGAAGGCATTTACTAAAATGGTTAGTGGTCGTCATTATAAATCATATGGGGACAGACTTAAAGATCTTTATATGTATACGTTAGAAAAAGGCAGGAAAGAGGAAATACGATAGAGACATTTAAATACTTCTGTGGCATAAATGCACAAGAGGAGATCCTCTTTTGAATGAAAGCAAGCTCTGCTACGAGGGGACATAGCATGTGAATGGGGATAGACTCAGGAGTAATATGCAGAAATATTTTTTAACGAAAGAGTGGTAGATGCATGGAATAGTCTCCCAGTAGAGGTGGTGGCAAGAGGACGGTATCTGAATTCAAAAAAGCATGGGACAAACACAGAGGATCTCTAATGGTAAAAAGAAGATTATTGTAGTTGATATGGAAGGGCAGACTAGATAGGCCATGTAGTCTTTTTCTGCCATCATGTTTCTAATATGGCAACTTGGTTGTCTGTCCTGACTAGAACAGGTTGCCCTGAAAGTTGGGGTTGAAAAATCCGAAGAGCATTTGTCAATGCTTGTAGTACTAGGAGACTGATCTGCAGGGAAGATTCCTGTTGTGTCCACAATCCCTGTGTTGTTAGCTTGTCCAGATGCACTCTCCAACCCAGCTTGGAAGCATCTGTTAGGGTACATCAAGGTGGAGGCATCTGAAAACGTGACCCAACGAGAAGGTTCTGTGAAAAACACCATCACTGAAGGGTTTTGATCAGTTGAGGGGTCATGCAGATCTTGTCACTGAGACACTCCCTTGCTTGTGCCCATTGAGAAGATAAGAGTCCATTGTGCTTGTTGCATGTGTAAGCGAGCATATGGGACAATATGGACCATGGAGGCCATGTGTCCTAAGAGCCGTGACATTTGTCGAGTAGTTACACAGTTTTGCTCTTGCATACACCTTGCCAGCTCAATAAAGCAGGCAGAGCAATCCTGTGGAAGGAAAGCTCGGGCTTATTGATTGTCTAAAAGTGCTGCAATGAACTCCCGTCATGGGGTTGGAGCGAGATGAAACTTTGGGAAGTTTATGCCAAAACCCAGATATTGTAGCACTGATGGCGCGATAAGGGAGAGTCTTACCTCCTGAGGAAAGTCTCCCCTTATCAGCTAGTCTTCTAAGTAAGGGAAGACGAATACCCAAAGGTGTGTAAAGTGGGCAGCTACTACTGCCATGCATTTTGTGAAGACTCTTGGAGCAGAAGTGAGACCAAAGGGGAAAACCCTGTACTGATAAAGGGTTCCCTGAAACATGAAGCACAGATAATGTCTGTGGGAGGGATGGATCAGTAAATGCATGTATGCTTCCTTTAAACAATCGAACCCTGGTCTCTTGGTTACCAAGCCAGTGCTCTAACCACTAGGCTACACCTTCACTTACATTTCTCTGAACTGAGCAAAAGCATTCCTAGGGTGGGATGGGTGAATAAAACAAAACAAGAAAGTTGCGTATGCCTCACAGAGCAGGTTTATTTTGTGTAGGACTTCTCAGGGAGGGGGGTAATTTTATATGCTGCCTTTATAAAATAGGTGTGACTGATGTAGATATTTGCTACACAAGTTAGCTGGCCCTTTAATGGAAAGGTAATTCTGCAAAGAAATAGCTTCTTTTAAAATTTTCTGCACTACGAATAGCCTCTATGAACACGAGTTTACCCGAGCTGAGTGGAGGCATTTTTGGGAGGCTTAGCACTTATATGCATATATTATGAAATTCAGGCATATCCTTGTAAATAAAGTGGGAAGTCTGTGAACACTAAATAGCAATTGTAAATGTATCTATGCACTTTCCATGGGACTTTACTCCTTGAGGCCTTGGGCAAGTCGATTAACCCTCCACTGCCTCAGGTACAACCAGATTGTGAGCTCTTTGGGGACAGGGAAATGCATATTGTACCTAGAAATGTATGAACTAAATACTAATACTAATAATAATAATAATTTTTAAAGGGAAAGTAGGCACACATTTTCCCTTTGAAAATTGGTGTATTTGTTCCAGTGAAGTCACAGCCACGATGGAAGCCTAAATCCGGAGCTCCTGTTCTAGTGGAATAAAACCGCCCTTTTGCTTATAATCTCGGCCCTGCTAGGGAGACTTTAACCATGGAACCGAAAACCCAAAAACTAAGGATGGCTAATATGTCAAAAAAAATTCCTGTGGACTTAAAGTCCTTTGCTTACAAGAGCAGGGACGCAGCACTGGAGGGAAGCATAAAATGGCAGCTTCTGGCACTGTACCTACTGGCAAGGAGAACGGCCAAACTAGGATCAGGACATTGCTGCTTTCCGCTCTGAGATGTGGGAATGGTTCATGGAGGTGAAGAGCGATGTTGGAGCCCTTCAACAGGGTTTTCTATCGTGGATAGCGGATATACGGTCAGACATCCATGAGCTAGGCTAGCGCATGGAAGACACGAAGACGTGAGTGGAGGAACAAGGGAAAGCTCTGGCCGGCACATCAGCAAAGATTGTATTTCTTCAAGAACAGCATGAAGACCTGCTAACAAAATTGGAATACTTAGAAAACAGATCGAGGCATTCAGGGGCTGCCCGAGTACCACTCAAGTGGATTATCTGGAACTGGCTAAGCAGGTTTTCAGGCCGGTGATTCAACAGGCCCAAGTTGATCCGGGATAAGAGTGTTTTAAAATTGAAAGGGCTCACCGTACACTTGGTCAGCCTAGGGACGGCAACAGAGAGACATTTTGGTATTATTCAAAAGAAATGATTCTACATGCTGCATGCAAAATAGACATGGAAAACACATCAATTTAAATTTTTGGAGACCTATTGGCTGTAACTATGAGGAAGCAAAGAGAATTTCATCCTATCCATCAGCACTTGAGAGCAGGCAATGTAAAATATAGATGGACCTTCCCATGTGGTCTACAGTTTTCCCTAGGAGGACATCAAACTCGAGCATGGTCTCCGGAAGAAGTCCTAAATGTGCTGAAAGACACAGCATGGACTGACTTACCAACTCAGTTGGTGGAACCAAAGAAGATCACGAGCTATAAACTGCAGTGGGAAAGAGTGAAGCAGGGTACAAAACCCCTCCGTCACTAGACTGAGCAAACCGAGAAGAGTTTGGACTCACCCACTTAAATGTTGGACTGAGTTGTATTATATTAGAACTAGTTAAGACCATCTGATCCTCCGAAGACGTGAGAGTGGGAGACTATGATTCTGAGTGAGGATGCGGAGAGTATGTAGGGGTGTGCAGTGGAGTGAGTGTGGGAAGATGAGTGATGTTGGGTGATGGCTGTGTGTTGGGCTGGGTTGGTTTATATTATTAAGTGGTTGTACAAGGACGGGTATGGTTTATATTAGTTTGTTTGAATGGGGCTGAAGTTGGCTGGACTAGGAACAGTGAGAAGTGGTGGTGGAAATGTGGGAGGTGGGAATGGTCTGGTGGCTTAGGGGCAGGGGAGGTTGGTGGGATGGGAAGAGGACCGGGGGGGATTCCAGGGAGGACATACAATGGTTTATATATAAGGAGGTATGGGGGCTGTGAGAGCAATCACTTCTAATGTCCAGGGACTGAACTCCCCAACCAAGCGTCAGTTGCTATTTAAGGAAACGGTTTGGGTAAAAGCCCAAATAGTGTTTCTACAGCAGAAACATTTAGCAGTGAGGGATGAATCCCAACTATCTCATAAAAAGTATGGAAAACAATGGTTTGCTTCAAACAATACTAAACTCAAGATATGCAGAGTTGCTATATTGGTGGAATCCTTGGTCCCCTTTAGGGAAATTGATATCTGTAGGGATTGTGAGGGGCGCTATGTATTTATTAAGGGGGAGCTATATGGCAATAAAGTTACATTAGGGAGTGTGTATGCCCCAGACATAGGTCAAAAAGCATTCTATGGCCAAATAGCTAAGGTAATGACTGGATTTGTAGGATATGTGGTAGTCAGTGGGGATTTTAATTTAGCTTATAATCCTTGTATGGACACTACTGGTGGTCAAGGGAGCTCGCAGACTCCTAGACACAAAAGCTTAGAGGCTTGGTCACAACTTTTCGATCTAGAGGACTTCTGGAGAATAGCCCAACCAGGAAAGTGTGATTACACGTTCTATTCGAGGGCTCATGATTCTTACTCTAGAATAGATTATTTATGGGGGAGTAAAGCTCTGGGGGGCTGGATTCAGGATTTTAAAATTGAAGACCGCACATGGTCTGACCATGCACCACTGTGGGTGGATATGTTGCTGCCCCTGAGAGGCCCAAGAGCGTTTGGAGACTTAATGACACACTTTTGGAAATTCAGGTGATAAGGCTGAAATTGGTGGAGATTATATGAGAATATTTGGAAATTAATAATGTAGACTGTGCTCACTGGGCATATTGTGAGATGGGCTGAATGTAGTACTGCAAGGACACCTGATTAGCCTAGGGGTGCTTATGAAAAGGAAAAAAGAACAAACTGTCTCTGCCCTCCACGCTGACATTTTGAGACTGGGAGGGCTGGTGAAGTGAGGCAATAGGCAGTCTGCAGTTCATATGGAACTGGCCAACAAGAAAAGAACTTTGGAGGACATTCAATTAGCTGAGGTCCAATTTAATCTAGATAGGTAAGGGCAAGAGCATTTTGAGTTTGGAAATAAGGCGGGGAAGGTGTTGGCATTCTGATTGAAGGTGCTGTGGGAAAAGAATAATATTTGGAAGATTAAGGATAAGAAGGGGACTGTGGTGTCTGATCAGAGGGCTATCCAAGATTGCTTTGTGGACTTCTATAGGCAACTTTACACTCCAGAATGGGAGGCATCTAAATCCTTGATATTCCAGTATTTGGAGAACTGCCAGCTCCCTAGGATTTCTGATGAGGAGCAAGAGGTGCTGGGGTGACAATTTCAGGAATGGAAATAAGAGTTTACCAAAATCCAAAGCCCCAGGGTTAGATGGATACTCCAGTTTCTTCAATAAAACATTTCAGAATCAACTGGTAGAATTGCTGGCCCGAGTTTAACTTCTCGGTAGAGCAAGCGATGCCCCCTTCAATGAGAGCTGCTGGGATTTCTCTGATCCACAAGGAAGGGCAAGATCCGCTGCAGTGTGGGTTGTATCAATCTCTCACACTTCTAGGTATAGATCAAAAGATCTTAGCGAACGTCTTGGCCAATCATCTACAACCCCTGCTATCGAAATTAGTGTATTTCAATCAGTCAGGATTTATACCAAGGACACAGTGTTCAGATAATGTGAATACAATTCTGAATCTGATCAGGCTATCAAAATAGGATGGGAGATCAGCCTTACTCCTAACTGTTGATGCGAAGAAAGCCTTTGATGGGGTCTACTGGCCCTACCTCTTCCAAGTTCTAGAAAAGTTTGGACCGGGTGGCCCTTTTTGACAATGGATTTAGGTTTTATATACACAGCTTTCCACTTGCCTGAAGATTAATGCCTCATACTCTCAACCTTTTGATCTGTGAAGGGGGACCAGGAAGGGGTACCCTCCATCCCAATTACTTTTTGCATTGGTCATGGAGTCCTTGGCATATCGAATTCACATACGTCCAGATATTTCGGAGATCCCTGGGCCAAAGTGTGAACATAAACTTTCAATGTTTACGGACAATTTGTTGTTTACTTTGTCCGACCCTGCACAGTTCTTGGTAGGAGTGGGAGAGGTGCTCGAGAGCTTTGGCCTAATCTCTGGATTCAAGATGAATGCTTTGAAATCTGAGATTTTGGAAATTTTTCTGCAGCAAGGAGAATGGAAGGTCACCCATGAGCATTTGCTTTATCCCTGGGCATCTTCCCATGTGTACTATTTGGAAGTTAATTTGGCAGTCAACCCAGCTAGACTGGGCCAATTAAATTATGACCCATTATGGAAATCGATTAGCTTCAGTTTGCAGCAGTGGAAGAACTTGGGGCTGTCATGGTTTTGTTGGATAAACAGTATTAAAATGATGATCCTCCCCAAGCTTTTGTACCGTTTCAATTCTCTCTACAAGGAAAAGAAGATATACTCTCCGCAAGAAGACAGAGTCCACTTGTGAAGCAGAGAGGAACCACGACCACACCAAGGGTATCTTCAACAATCATTGTATTAGTGGACCCAACTTCGCCAGGTTTTGGCGCTAGGCCTTCGTCAGGGGTCTAAAAACATAAAAAGGAGAGGGTATGTACAAAAAAATTACAAAAAATATGAAACCACACAATAAAAACATAGGTTCGGTTGGAAATACATTACCAGTGTGTTTAGAAGAACCGTCTCTGCAGAAGACGGATACAGATAATAAGCAATCACCTTTTCCAAGCCTACAACATAAATCATAAGTACATAATAGCACAAATAGATTAGAAAAAAATAGTCATCACTATAACTCAAAATCATTGCAAAACAGATACAATGGAGTGTTAAGATAATTATAAAGCTGTAACTGACAAGCACTGCAAAACAATAAAAACAGTCTGCTTATCTGTGCATGTGCCTCAAGCTATGAAGTACATTGGTTATATCCACAGATGTAAAAAAACTCAAACACACAGTGAACACTATAACTAAAAATCGTTGCGAAACAATGATTGAAAGTGGTAACATATAACTGGAAATCATTATAAGACAATTAGAATAAAATGTATAATATACTACAAGGTTACCAGTGCCTTAAGCTATAATGTAAATTGAAAATGTGACCGGACAATAAAGTGGCAGATCCGCCAATATCTTTAAGGGGAACCAAATGTGAGGAAGGAATCGTTACCGAGATCTAATCTGTGGCAAATGCACTCCATAAATCGACTGTATAATTACTAGATTGTCATAGTACGATAAGTCTGTTAACAAGAGTACTTTTCTGCTTGTGCAAAGTTTAATATGTTTAGTTCACAAGAAACTGGACCTGCCGGCAACCTGGTAGGAACATGGAATACTAATTAAGAAAACATGCCAAATATACGGTATCAGCGATCAACAGAGCTCATCTCTCTTCACAACAGACTAAATCATACCGTGGGGAAACAATAAAAAACACATTCCAAAACAAGATGAAATGGTCTATTATGAATAGGAAAATCCAAAAATGTTTGACATGAAGAATTGCTAGAATCAGACATATAAATTAAAAATAATACCGTAAAGGACTGCATCAACATTTGTTGTGATAATCCTAATCTGACATAGGTTGCTTAACTATCATGGTCACAGAGCATCAGAAATGTACAGTGGATGTCTTCACATCTACTACATAACTCAAATAATTTAAAAAGATCAGCAAGGGAAAGACAGGGGATTGAATAGATCTTACTTCTGTATTGTCACAGGACGCAGGAAAAAACTGCGCATATGCATGAAAACAATTTTAAAAGCAACAGTAAGCCCCACCCACTTCAAACAAGATAACTGTGTCAAAGAATAATGAAGTCCTGGCTTTTTGGAAAAAAAGGGAGTGTGAATTAATCAAAAACAATCGTAGTGCAACCCCTCATTACTCGTTGAGGCTAATAAATACAAGCAGAGAACTCAGTACGCTTGCCATCAGTACTTGTATTTATTAGCCTCAACATGTGTAACAAAGCTTCCATTATTCCATGTTCCTACCAAGTTAGTCCATTCTCTTGTGAACTAAACAAATTAAATTTTGCATATAACTTACAATGATTTCCAGTTATATGTTACCACTTTCAATCATTGTTTCGCAATGATTTTTAGTTATAGTGTTGTCTGTTTTGTTTTTTTTTAAGTTTTTTTACATCTGTGGATATAACCAATGTACTTCATAGCTTGAGGCACATGCACAGACAAGCAGACTGTTTTTATTGTTTTGCAATGCTTTTCAGTTACAGTTTTGCAATTATTTTAACACTCCATTTTATCTGTTTTACAATAATTTTGAGTTACAGTGATGACTATTTGTTTTAATCTATTTGTGTTTCTATGTACTTATGATTTATGTTGTAGGCTTGGAAAAGGTGATTACTTTTTAGTTGTATTCATCTTCTGTGGAGACAGCTCTTCCAAACACACTGGTAATGCATTTCCTACAGAAATGTGTGGTTTCGTATTTTCTGTAAGTTTTTGTACATACCCTCTCCTTTTTATGTTTTTAGACCCCTGATGACAGGCTTAGTGCTGAAACTTTGCCAAGTTGGATCCACTAATAAAATGATTGTTGAAGATACCCTTGGTGTGGTCGTGGTTCCTCTCCGCTTCACAGTTGGACACTTTCAACTCTCTTCCAATTAAACGTTCGGAGGGAGTACTGAATAATTGACAGAGGGGTCTTATGCAATTTATATGGTGCTACAGGAGACCATGGGTATCCCATCAGGTTCTTTTTCACACAAGAGAGCAAGGGGGTCTTGCAGTCCCAGATTTACAGAAATATTATGAGGTGGCGATACTCCTGAGTGTAGAAGATTGGCATCGCTCTACTTGGAAGGAGTGGGTATCCCTGGAACAAGGCTCAATTGGGGGTACGCCTTTAAAATCACTTTTATAGTAACACAGTATATGATGGCAGATAAAGACCAGTATGGTCCATCTAGTCTGCCCAGCAAGGTGGCAAGAGTAGGTGCACCTGCCGCTCCGTGCAAGTCACCCCTCTCCATGCCTTTGTTTAGAGAGTACCCACCGCTCCATGTAGACCTTATGGTGTGGACCTTTGCATTTGGATTCTTTAACTAAGAAAAATCCAGTAGTAGGTCTGACGATGAGGGTGGGGATTAACATAGATGGAGACTTTTTGTTGACCCCTCTGCGGTATACTGCTTCCTTCCCCTTGGGCTCAACAGACCCCACCCTTCATAAGATGGGAGAATTTGGGTCTGAGTTACTTAGGCCAATTTTGGAGGGAAGGTAACACGATCCCCTTCTCTGAACTGCAGAGCGAATATGATTTTGAAGAAAGAGATGGGCATCAATTTTAGCAGGAGTGCCACTATTTGAGATGGAGTGGGTGGATCCAGAGGGGTGAAGCCCTTAGAGTTGGTATTTAAGGCTGGGTCTATATGGGGCTGCCTTTATATAAGGCCTTGAGTGAGGGAGAAGTGGAGAAATCACAGCATATTTTACAGTGGGAAACAGATTTGGGGGCATCCTGGACCTATGAGGAGTGGACCCCAGTTTTCCAACATCTCTATAAAGGAATGACAGCTGTGTACTTGATTGAAAATGCCTACAAAATGCTTTATTGGTGGTACTATATGCCGGAAAAGCTGAAGAGGTTGGGATGTGGGGATGGGTTGTGCTGGCGCTTGTGTGGGGAGAGGGGCTCCTTTTTACACATTTGGTAGACCTGCCAACTTGTGGCATCCTATTGGGAGAATATTTTTTCCTTTTATTAGTAAGGTTCAGAGGAAACAGATCGCTCCCAAAATGGCAACTGCCCTATTGGGGATGGGATGTGATGAAGGGGGAGTAGTAGTTGATCCCCTGACTAGATATTTGCTGATGGCTGCAAGAATAGCCTTGGCCCAATATTGGAAACGCCCGGAGACGCCCTCTTTGGGAGTGGTGGTCCAGAAGGCAAAATATATTCAGGGGATGGCCAAGCTAACTGCTATGCAATGACAAAATTTGACCATTTTTAATAGAGTCTGGGGGCCTTTAGCTGAATAGTGTAGAGTGTGTGAAAGTACATTGGTGGCTTAATTAGTGAAAATGAGTAAAGGGAAGGGAGAACTAATGGGGGAGGGGGAATGGGAGCTGGGTTGGGGGGGGAAGTCCTCTGGGACAAACGAGAGATCTTATGATGTGGAATTACTAGCTCATATTGTTCTTGTCATGTGCTTGTCCTGGATAAAGCATGGAATTTGGTCCTCTTTTTTTGGGGGGGGGGATAAAAAATATATATAGAAATGGTGGAGTGTTATCTTGTTTGGTTCTGTAAGAAAGGTTATTTTCTTGCTTAATGTGTAAGAAGTGCAAATGTTTCTTTATTAAAAATTTACAAATTAAAGAAAAAAGAAAATTGTTGTACTTTATGCACATACCTACTGTACAACATAGGCAATCTGGTATAAAATTAGACTCCCAATTTCCCATGAAAGATCTTTCTGGATACATACAGAAGGATCAACACTTATATACAAGGAAGGAAAAGAGGGATAGGGATTTGGATTTGGCTCAAGAGCTTTTCAGTGACAGCTCAAGACAAGCTACATTCGGGTAAGAGAGGCATTTTCCTGTCCCCAGAGAGCTTACAAACCGAGCTTTCACCTGAGGCAACAGAGGGTTAAGCGACTTGCCCAAGATCACAAGGGCCCCAGCCTGCTTCTCTAATCATTGGGCTATTCCTTCATTCCAAAAAGGCAGTTACAGTAAGACTATCTAAGCAAAACAACTCCTTTATCAGACGTTAAATTATTTACTTTTACATTTTTTCCTGAAATTTCCATAATGTAAAAGTGTATATGCTGCTGTCACTGATGGCTTTGGAATTGAAGCATATGAGTTGGCTCAGTGCCATAAATCGCTACCACTTATGCATTCAAAAAAATATTGCGAAAATTAATCAATCATCCTTACTGTGTGATGTACAAAGCATAGGGTTTTTTTATTTCTCCTTTGAGAATATGAAAATTTATTAGACATTTTTGCATATACATAGCCATGTAGGATGAAGATTATTCTATTCTTGATTCTTCCAATTAATCATCACCATCTGTCTAATAACACAAATTCTTTGGAAGCTTGTAACAGTGAACATCCTTTATTATAACTAAGAAGTAGAGTTAACAGGTATTTGAGATTACATTTTTGAAAACAGATATACTACTAGGAACTATTAATATATCCAGTGTGCAGAGCTTTCAGCTGACCATGATCATCTTCTGTATTTAGGACACTATACAATCTACTTAGGTCCATGGGAACCAAGCTCTTCCTTGAATCATCATTTAGAACAGGTAATAAAGAAATATAAGTCAGCTTCAGAACAGTAAACCCTCAAAGTAAAACGGGACTACCTCTGTGCACAAAGGCATATGTGGAATTTTGTTTGCACAAATTCTTAATTAAAACACAAATAGACACAAAGATTATGATTTGTTTTTTGGTGCAGGCAAAAGATCAGGAAGAAAAACTAGTCATGACAAAATAATATAGAAGCTGGCCAATTTAGCACAAGTAAACTGCCCAGGTACCTTCTCTTGTTCTCTACAACTTTGGGGAGATATACATATCAATTTCAATATTTAAACTAATGTCCTGTTGTGGTCCTCAGCCCCTCATGGTCTTCTAGCAAACCTTTCAAACCTATAGCACTGAAGGGGTGAGAAAAATACCGAAACGTAAATGAGAAAAACAGTTGCTTTCTTCAATAAGGCTGAAACTGGGATGAAAATACACCTTTCAGTAGCACACAGTCAAAGTTACAGTAAAGTAGCTAAGGAACATAAAGGCCAGGATCCTCAAATAGCTCAGTCACTGCAGGGCAATCAACATCTGTGCAATGGCTTGAAGCCTGTTGTTCATCAATACTCCCAAAAGAGCTTGACAGGGCTTGAACAGTTTTGTAAAGAAGAATGGCTTATTATTGACAAATCTAAGCGTGCAAAGTTGGTGGAGACTTTATCTAACAGACTCACAGATAAATTACTGTAAAAAGTGCTTCCACCAAGTATCGACTTGGAAGGAGTGGGAAGACTTACCTAACTGCTGCAAGTTTTGTACTTTGGGTGTATGCTTTGTCCCCCAGTAAAACATTTTCCCCTGAAGTGTGTAGCATATGGTGTGTGGATGAGTGGAAAAAAAACTCATTTAAATAAATACATGCACGCTGGATGTCCTGAAACAACAAAATGTGTAAAGTCTTCAAGGGGGCACATTAAAAAGTGGAATGCAGGGACAAACGTCAAAGCATCAAATCATTTTCAAAGGGGAAATACCCGCATAATTTTGCTTTGAAAATCTAGCACAATACAGGCAAAATGTGCATGTACAAGTTTTATCCCTTGGTGCATCAAATGTAAGACCTGTTAGGGATAACTGTATTAACTCTGTGCAGAAGTAAGAAGTACGCATATACTTTCTCTGTATGCCTTCTGCCAAAGCAAAATTAAGCATGTACCTCCCCCTCTGAAAATGATCCCAAGGAAATTATATTTAAGAACACACGATTTCCCATAGTAGGTCAGACCAATGGTCCAGCAAGCCCAGTATCCTATTTCCAACAGTGGCCAATCCAGGACAGAAATACCTGGCAGGACCCAAAAAGTCGACATTTCATTCTGTTTCTCTCCGGATTTCCCCCAGTTCACTTTTATAATGGTTTATGGACTTTTCCACCAGGAACTTGTCCAACCTTTCTTTAAACCCAGTTACACTACATCATTCTGGCAATGGATTCCAGAGCTTAATTATGTGTTCAATGAAAAAATATTTTCTCTGATTAGTTTTAAAAGTGCTACATTTTAGCTTCATTGCATGTTCCCCAGTCTTAATACTTTATGAAGGAGCAAACAATCAATCCACATTTATTCATTCTACTCTCCTCATTATTTTGTAGACCTTTATAATATCTCCCCTCAGCCATCTGTTCTCCAAGCTGGAAGAGTCCTAACATTTAAGCTTTTACTACAGAGGTATCCTTACATCCCCTTTATCATTTTGGCTGCCCTTCTCTTTATCTTTTCCAATTCTGCTATATCTTTTTTTAGATGTGGTGACCAGGTGCTGTCACACTATACTGTAGAGTGATACAGAAGCATTATGAATTCCTTTGTTTTACACTTGCTCTTTTACATGCACAGATTTTCATGATTAATTCACATGTATACACTAGAAATGTCAGAAGCAGGCTCATAAATGCAACCCCCCCCAGGAATGCCTCCACTCAGTCCAGGAAAGCGTAGTTACTCACCTGTAACAGGTGTTCTCCGTGGATAGCAGGAATCAGTCCTCACATTTGGGTGACATTGGCGCCGACGGAGCCCTTGTGCGGAGCAATTCCCCAGCTTTCAAAGAAAGCCTTTGGGATTGCATCGCGCATGCGTGATCCCCTTCCCGCCCAAGGGTGCCATCTTGCTCAGTCAGATGACATAGCTAAAAAGACAGCAAAAATGAGAAAAAATTAATCAAAGGACTGCAACTCCAGGGGAGGAGGGAGGGTCATGAGGACTGATTCCTGCTGTCCCTGGAGAACATCTGTTACAGGTGAGTAACTACGCTTTCTCCAGGAACAAGCAGGAAGTCAGTCCTCACAAATGGGACTCCCTAGCTATAGGCTACCGAGAACCCATAGCTGAAAAAGGCGCCCTCTAGAGCCGCAGCAGCAGTGATAGGATTTTTCTCCAAGAACACAACCCCCACGGTAGCCTGACACCAAAGGGTCAGAGGGAAGGAGTTGCCTAAACCTCGAATAGGTTACAGAGTACCGCCTGACCGAAAACACTGTTCCGCTGGGACTCTCTCTCCAGGCAGTAGTGGGCTGCAAAAGTCTGGCTTGAAGACCAAGTTGCGGCCCGGCAGATGTCTCCCAACAGAACAGAGCGGTGATTAGCCACTGATGCGGCCTTAGCCCTGACTGAGTGAGCCGTGATTCGGCCCTGCAGCTGGAGGTCAGCTGCCCTGTACGCCCAGGTGATGCAGTCTGCCAACCAGGTGGATAACGTGCGCTTGGAGACAGCGAGACCCAGCTTACTAGGGTCATAAGAGATGAAGAGCTGAGAAGCTCTCTGATGTCCCCGCGTACACTCCAGGTAGAAGGCGAGCGCCCTCTTACAGTCCAGGATATGCAGAACCGCTTCTGCCCTGCTGGTATGTGGCCTGGGGAAGAAGGTTGGAAGAACCACCTCTTGGTTGAGATGGAACGAGGAAACCACCTTTGGAAGGAACTTGGGGTGAGTACGCAGTACCACCCTGTTTTTATAGAAGCGTGTATACGGTCTATCCGATACTAAAGCTTGCAGCTTGCTCACACGGCGGGCAGACGTGAGTGCCACCAGAAAGAGTACTTTCCAGGAAAGGAAGCGGAGAGGACAGGTGGACATTGGCTCAAAAGGTGGGCAAGTGAGCCGCTACAGGACCACATTTAAGTTCCACTCAGTAGCCGGTGGGCGAATTGGAGGCTTCAATAGTAGGAGGCCTCTGAGGATACCGAGGGGTGAGCTGAAAGAGGTTTCCCATCCACTGGAGAGTGGTTAGCCGATAGCACACTAAGGTGGACCCGGACAGAGTTAGACTTGAGGCCTAACTCCGAGAGGTGGAGCAAGTACTGCAATACCTGAGGTACTTGACAAGTGAACGGGTTCTCCTTATTTTGAGCACACCACCCTGCAAATCTACGCCACTTGCACGCGTAGGATTTTCTAGTGGATTGCCTCCTAGAGGCCAGCAACACCTCCTCAACCTCCTTGGGAAGGAGGAGAGGAGCAAGAACTACCCTCTCAGCAGCCAGGCCATTAAGTGGAGGGATCTGAGATTGGGGTGTAGCAAGGACCCCTGTTCCTGGGTCAAGAGGATGGGCAGCACCCCCAGTGGGAGTGGAGTTTCGACCGCCAGTTGATGGAGAAGAGGAAACCAAAGCTGTCTGGGCCACCTGGGGGCTACCAGATGACCGAGGCCTTCTCCTGAAGAATTTTGAACAGAGTGCGTGCCACCAGGGGCGTGGGTGGGAATGCATAGACACGGCCCTGTGCCCACGAGATCAGGAAAGCATCCGCCGCCACGCTCAGCGGATGCAGCTGCCTCGAGCAGAACCGGGGCAACTGATGGTTTTGCGGACTGGCAAAGAGATCCATGGATGAGAGACCCCAACGGTTGAAGATCCGCTGGGCTACATCCCTGTTCAGTTGCCATTCGTGAGGCTGAAGAAGCCTGCTCAATTTGTCGGCCAGGAGGTTCTCCTGACCTGGCAGATAAACTGCCTTTAGGGACATATGATGTGCCACTGCAAAAGAGCAGAGGTCCAGAGTTTTCTGGCATAGGATGCGAGATCCTGTGCCCCCCTGTTTGTTGATGTAGAACATCGCCACCTGATTGTCTGTATCAGCACTGACTGATGTGCAAGAAGATGACAGAAGGCTTGAAGAGCTAGATGTATAGCTCAAAGTTCTAGCAGATTGATCTGAAGTGCGGGCTCTCACGAGGACCACAGACCCTGAGTGCAGGAACCTTGCCAATGGGCACCCCAGCCCAGCAATGAGGCATCCGTCGTCAGCACTCTGGTGTGAGAGGGAGGTTGGAATGGTACTCCCTGAAGCAAGTTGGGGGGGTGAAGCCACCATTGCAAGGCTGACACCAGTAGCTTGGAAATTGCTACTCTGTCTCTGAGGCGGCCAGTGGCTTGCGTCCACTGGTCTCTGAGGCTCCATTGAGCTGTGCGCATGTGGAAACGAGCATATGGAGTCACATGCACCATGGAGGTCATGTAGCCCAGGAGGTGTAGGAAGACCCTTGCGGAGACCTGAGGTCTGTGCTGGACCTGCTGTACCACGTCCAGCAACCGCCTTGCCCTATCCAGCAGTAGGTAAGCCCTTGCCTGAAGTGTGTCCAGTCTTGCCCCTATGAAACCCAAGTTCTGAGTGGGGAGTAAAGTGGACTTTTCGTGATTTATAATAAACCCTAGGTGCTGGAGCAGGTGGACTGTATGAGCGGTGGCCTGCTGTGCCTCCTGTGCCAATTGGCCCCTGATGAGTCAGTCATCCAGGTATGGAAAGACGAAGACTCCCTGGCTTCTGAGGAAGGCCGCCACCACTGCTAAGCATTTGGTAAATACTCTGGGAGTGGAAGCTAGGCCAAAGGGAAGCACCTTGTACTGGAAGTGGTTTTCTCTGACCACAAACCTGAGGTATTGCCTGTGGTCTGGGTGTATGAGGATGTGAGCATAAGCAATCTTTAAATCTAAGGAGCATAGCCAGTCTCCCTGGTGGAGGTAAGGCAGTAGGATCCCAAGGGAGAGCATCTTGAACTTTTCCCTCACCAGGAACTTGTTGAGATTTCGCAAGTCCAGGATGGGGCGAAGGCCTCCCATTCTTTTTGGTATGAGGAAATACCTGGAGTAGAAGCCTTGCCCCTGCAGGTGATGGGGCACTGGTTCCACCGCCTGATCCTTTAGCAGACCTGCCAACTCCTGCAGGAGGAGGTTCCTGTGAAGAGGGGGCCTGAGAGGCTCTCCTGGGAAAAAGGAGGTGGGCACCTGGTGGAAGTGAAGTAAGTAGCCCTGCTGGACTACTTGCAAAACCCAGGCGTCTGTAGTAATGACTGGTCACCTGTGAGCGTTGTGGTACCCTAGCCTGGGCCTAAGGCTTACAGCTATGGGCTGCCTTTGTCTGTCCTTGAATGAAACTTTCCTCCTTGTCACCAGCAATGCACTCTGGGACTTGTAGTTGGTAATTTGCATAAAAAGACAAACTGTAGTTGTGCAAACCGTTGGTTGAGGCAAACAAGAATATTTATTTTGTGGATTTCCACACGCATTAAAGCTCTGCACGCAAACACAATGGATACTTCTCCAATAACAAGAGTAAAATAAGGATAACTGGAACTGAAGGTGAACTGAGCACAAATCTCTTTAACAAAAGCTGTTATCTTCAATAAAGCAAAACACAGCACAGCCTTATAAGCAATTTCAGCAAAGGTAAATTTCTTCTTCTATGAAACCTTCTTTTAACACTGCTTACAAGCTTTTAAGCCTCTTTAAGACAAAACGAGCAGTCCATCGGAATATCTTCTGGAAAGGACTGTGACTCACATAGATCCATCTGCATGGGTCCTTGGACTACGGCTGGTTTATCTCTGTTTCTATACTCCACAGCTTCTTCAAGCTCTCTGGCTTGTAGGAATTCACAAAACTCATTCCATAACTTCTCTCTTGGGTAAGGAACATTAACATTAGGAGAGTGAACTTTCCCTCCCTCTAATGCCTGCTTTAAAGTTTCTACTGTGTCCCAGTTTACTGCACTGCTTTCGGTTGGGTTCGGGTTCTTTCCCCAAAGTAACGTATCCACCCACCTTCTAGCAGTTGGAGCATTCAGCACAGGGTCCTGAATACTGGATAAAGGCACCTGTTCCAGCTGGTTTGTAGCCCAACTAACCTTCTGCTGGCTTTAGGTTTGGGAGTTTTTCTCAGGTATGAAGTGCTTCCTTCTCTGCTTTCAGCCTTCAGCAACTGGAAATCAGCCTCCTCGTGGCTTTCAGCTCTCCTTACTCTCTGAGCTCTGTCCTCCTGGGAACTTTCATCCCCCTGGGAACTCTCTTCCTCCTGGGAATTTCTTTTTCCTTGAGAACTGCTTCCTCCTTGAGAACTGAGAACTCCCCTGAGAACTCTCTTGTGAAATCTCCTGAGAACTAACTTGAGAACTAACTTGCTTCTGTTTTGAGACGGGTTTAAAAACCTGTTTCCTTACTGCCACACCTTTCTCTTTGCACGTGTGCTCATAGTCAGTAAGCAAGCCTGCCTCCTCGTCAGAGCTAGGGCGTGGCTTAGCTTGACTGTTTTTTCAAAGTAGCTTTTCTACCTCTGTGCAAAGCTGGGCTGTCAGAAGTTTTAAAGGCACAAATACCATTTTCTTCTATTTCCATTCTTTCCTGGTCACTCTCATCGCCACAGCGTACAGGGCCAGCCTCCCTCCTGTGCAGGGCCAAACCAGTGGTGAGAGAGGAGCTATGCACTGGGAGTCAAAAACCCCCTCCTGTTTGGGTAGGAGCCGGAGCTGGAGGCTTACGTGGGTCATGCCCCTATCCCCTGGCCTGCTGCCCCTGTTGGGGAGCTGGGGCGGCCTGGTAAGTGGGGTAGTTTCTGTAAGCCATACCCTTCCTCGGGAAAAAGGGCTTTTTCCCCCGAGGCCTTCTTCTTGTAAGAAGGTGCAGATGTCTTCTTCGACAACCTTGTCCGGGTCAAGTACTCGGACTCGATTTCTGCAGCTTTCTCAGTCATGGGTTTGCCAAAGAGGTTGTCTCCTTGGCACGGGACATCGATCAACTTGTCCTGAACCCATGGCTCTAGGTCCAATGACATGAGCCTGGCCCGACGGCGTGCACCAATGCCGGCCGCGGCTACTTGGGCCAAAGTCTCGAAGCCGTCGCAAGCTGCTCGAGACATGAACTGCGAGCACTCTCTGATCCCCATGGACAAGGCTTTGAAGCGCTGCAAGGGTTCCTCGGATAGGCCAGCCGAGAACCTGGCAATCTCCTTTTCCAGGTCCCGCAAATACATGCCCATATACAGCTGGTAAGTTTGGACACGGCATGACAGCATCAAGCCCTGGTAACACTTTCTGCCGAGGGCATCCAGGTTCCGGGCCTCCCAGCCGGGAGGCACTAAGGAGTGCGTCTTTTGGTTTTTCAGCTGTTGCATGGCCGATTCCACAACCATGGAGTTGTGCGGCAGCTGCGCTTTCTGTAACGCAGGACTCTTGCGGACTCAATAGATGGAATCGACCCGCTTGCTGAGTACCAGCATCGAGGCCGGGGACTTCCACATGCGGAGCATCAGCTGTTCCAATATCAGAGGCACTGGCATAGTAAGGGCCTCCTTCGGGGGAGAGTCATACTGGAGGGCATCGAGCTCCTCGGTTCGAGGCTCCTCCTCGGCATCCACAGGGAATCCAAAGCCTTTGCCATGTCCCTGACGAAGTACGAGAACCGAGTGTCCTCTGGAGGGGACCTATTCCGAGGCTCCGAACCCGGAGAGTTTGATGGGATACACCGGGTCCGGAAGGTGTCTGGGGAGTCTTCCTCCTCCGTCTCCCACACCGAGTCCTCCGAGGAGGACTCAATGAGCTCTGGCCCCAAGGGCTTTGAGCCCGACTGCCCTGACGCCGAGGGCACTGGCGTTGATGACCTCGGTCCTGAACGGGAGGTCGAAGGGGACCATGGCCGAGGATCGACTCGAGACCTGATCGACTCGAGGATCGGCTCGGCCTCTGGCGTCGACTTCGACGTTGATGTCCCGGTGGTCGGGGCGGACGGACCAGTGAGACCGGCTATCAGCGCCCGCTGCTGCTCCATGAAGGCAGCCATGCTGCTCTCTAGGGCCGCCAACCTGAGACCGAGCACAGAAGGCTCTGCAGCTCCTGGCTCGGGTCCCGACGTCGTCGGGCCCAACGCCGGCTCTCCCGGAGAGTCCACGAGGACAACAGAGGTTACCTTGTCCGACGTCTCCGGCTCCTTGCGAGGTTGTTTAGCCGGCTGCTCCGACTCAGAGGACCCGGGCCGGCGATCCGGGCTCCGCGGCCTGGAACCCGAGGGCCCAAGCCGATCAGAGGCGTCCAGCGATGCCGCCCTCATGAGCTTCTTCTTCCTCCAGTGTTCCCTGGAGGGAGACTCCCGCTCAGAAGACCCACGACGGTGCTTGGGGTCCAATTCCCGAGATGTCGAGGCTTCTGACGAGGTCCAAGCTCGGGCGGTTGCGGACTCAGGAAAAATTCTGTCACGCTGATGCTGCCTGCTCTTCAAAGACTTCAAAGACATCTTACCACACGGCCCACAGACCACCAGGTCATGGTCAGGGCCGAGGCATCGGAGGCAGCAGTCATGTGTGTCGGTGAGAGACATCAACCTCTTACACCGATCACACTTCTTAAAACCGCTGGCAGCCATGGGGGGAAAAAGGGCCCCCGCGAGGTCAAACGACCAGGCTGCCAGTGAAAAATAAAAAGAGCGCGAACGCTAGTCACGAAGGACAAAAACAAAAAACTGACCGGACTCGGTACCGGTGTACCAAGCCGAAGGCGGCAAGGGGAACCGGTATCGAACCAGGAAGTTGAAAAAATAAAGCAACTTTTCTACTTTTCCATGGTGAAAATTGGACCACGTCCATTGGGCTCCGTGGAAAAAAGAAGATTGAGCAAGATGGCACCCTTGGGCGGGAAGGGAACCGCGCATGCGTGATGCAATTCCAAAGGCTTTCTTTGAAAGCTGGGGAATTGCTCCACACGAGGGCTCTGTCGGCGCCGACGTCACCCATATGTGAGGACTGACTTCCTGCTTGTTCCTGGAGAAAAACGTATATGCATATAAGTTGTATGTGTTTAAGCTTACCAGCCTATCAGGCAGGTAATTTTTAAAAAAGCTCATATCTTTGGGTAAAGCACTACTTTACCTTAGCAAATACTTTTGAAACATGATCCTCTTAGCTCTTAACAATAGTTTGGGGGTTTTTTTCATTCTAGGTTAGAAGGTCAGTAAAAATAATTAATTTCTCATTGTAAACTTATTGTATTGAAATCACTGTCACAATGAAATAACTTTGTGGTACTAGCTTGGGGAAGGCCACTGCTAAGGTTAAGCAGCATGAAACCCAGCTGCTGTATTGGAGTGTGACAGGTACTTTTGGACTGGAAACAGGATACTCAGCATGATGATCTTTGCTCTCTGCTGTCATTGGCTGTGCTGCATGCAGAGGAAATTTACCATATTTGATTTCTTTTCATTTAAATAATGTATTATTTAGAGCAGGTCAACCCTCTTATACGAAAATATTTGTGTTGGGTGCCAGCCTCATTTTATATTTCAAGTGCACTTTCTTGGATTTCTCTCTCTGTTATCTCATGACTATAAGAGTCATATAAATCCTGTAGAAAAATTGAAATCTTTGTCATATTTGATATCTTTAACAGGCCTACTGAAAATATGCTATAATATGAACGACTACATAGGACCCAAGATGGCCAATCAGTAGTAGGTTCATCTGGTCTTGCTGTTTATTTCCCCTTTCTTTTCTTTTTTAAAATTTATATTAATATTCTTCTTGCTGCCTATTCAATGGTGAAACAGAGGGGTAAGGCTCAGACTTGCTCAGATGAATCAACTGGGTAGCGGCAGTGTGGACAGATGGATGCTTATCTCCTTTGGGGATCTGAGCTGAACACCCCAAGAGTCTCTGACACACTGCCTCTAAGCCCACTGCAGGAAAGGATGCGCTGTCGCAGACTCTAGACCTTGAAGCCATCTTGAGCCCAAAGCAACATCCCCTCTTTTGGTACTGGATGCAGAAGAGCAAGAGGGTTCAGCACTCCTCATGACATGGTCTGATGAAATCATCAGTAGAGGCAGTGCATTTGAAGGGCCATTTGCTATGATTGCTGGGCCCCCTGGAAGATCAATAGCAGGTGCTCCCATCATGGAGAAGATGACTGCCTGGTTATTAAAACAGCAGAATGTGGTAGGGGGAGGGGGAGGGGCAGGTGACTCTGAAGCATCTGACAGCACCAAAAAACATGCTAGTGCACCTTCCTGAAGATTTTCTTAAGTGTGTTGCTTCAAAGCTGTTCCTTGAAGAGTATTTGGAATATTCTCAGTGCTCTTTCTGGATATTTACAGTATTGGCAATTCAAATGTAGAATTCAGTGGATTATACTAAATCTTTAAGTACTGATATGGAACGTTGAACAGAAGACTGAAAAATTCATGGGAGTACAAGCTAAAGTAATTTTATCAGGACGTGTAATATTTGCTTAGTAACCTTTCTTAGAGTTAAGTTGGAAACTCCACATAATATCTTTTAAAATATTTGCTGATATTTTTAAAGATACCTGAGAAGGCATTTCCGTTGATTTCAAAAACACTATGGGGCTTGTTTACAAAGCGGCGGCTTTGTAAACAAGCCCCTATATTTTCCACATTTTATGAAGAGAAAAGGAAGAGAGGATACACTACCACAAATTCAGCAATCTCCTGATTCCTTAAATTTAACTGGGATTATAGAAAGTTCTACTAAAGAAGATGTACTGTACACTAGTTACGACACACTTATTGTCAATTTAGGATTGTTAATATTAAACTCAGACAGATTTTCTTCTCAGAAACTGTTTTTGTCATCAGGAAATTTGTTTTATGATTTTAAAATAAGAATGCTCCCAGATGTTAAGTCAAGTCTATCCAGACAAAAAGGAAGATATTTTTACTTTTAAGACCAGGAGTAATTCAGAGAGGGTTTTATTTTGGTTAAAGTTTCTGTGTAAATATATAGTCAAATACCAAAATATGAAGTATAATTTTGTCAGACAGATTACAGCACAGTCCACATGCAGTTTAACTGGGCTTGATTTAAGATTTTGGGGCCCTTTTACTAAAGCCCACTAAGGATTTGCCATTAATGCGCTAATCTCACATGCATTAATTGCAAAGCCTCCACATTAGCTGTTAGGTGCATCACTATTATGTTCTCAGCAGTTAACGCATGACGGGTCTGTCTAACATGCGCTCCACTAAGGCAGATTCACTTAACGACTTCTATACATTAAGAGCCATATTGCCGCTAAGCATGTGGCAATTGCCCTGGTGCTAGCAATAATGTTCTCTCTGTGTCCACTTTTCACCCATTCCCTGCCCCATACCGTAATCACTGATCAATGTGCATTTTAGCATATGCTGGCAGAGACTATTTCACATTAGTGTTCTTGACTGCCAGCTGCCACACTTTAGAACACCGATTAACCAACTAACGGGTTTTAGTAAAAGAGGGTTGTAGAGTGCCCACTGTTACTTGTCCTTTTGCCCTGTATAGAAGGGTAAAAATTTCCTTATAATCTGGATGGAGCCCTTATCATAACAGACTGTTGTGCATTACTCATATTTATGCAATGATGGCGCATGATGGTTTGCATCTGTTTTACATCAACAAACTCAAGTAATTAGAATTCAGAATGAGAGGTGAAATGCTTGGGTATTGGAACAGGGTGTGCCATAGAACTCTGTCTTGTCACCTCACTTTTTTAATCCATATGTTCTACCCTTTATGAGTGCTTATATGAAAGATATGCATTTTTTTGTTTATTCACAGGATGCTCAGGTTTTAATGCTCATATCTAAAGGAAAGGTAAAAATAGAAGGATTACTGCAGAATGTGTTACAGCAGTCAATTGGTTGGCTTCCTATGTTACAATTGAAAGCAATGTGGGGAAGACTGTAGTTTTATGGCTACCAGATTGGGGGGGGGGGAGAGGTGCCTTCAATTTTGGGAGGTAAAGAAGGCCTTCCATCACTGCAGTTGATAGCTAGAAACCTAGGAGATTTGTTGGATTCTAAGTTACAACTGCGAGAACATGTGATGAGGGCTGTTAAGATATGTTTATGATTTTACGATTAATTCATTCATTTATTTAACAGGCTTTTATATACCGCCTTTATGCCAAGGTGATTTACATAGAACAGCAACAACAAACTCAAGCAATTTGCGTTTACATAGAACCCATGAGGATACAAACTTCGAATTAACAAAGTGAGGAGGTTTACTGATTTCGGCAGTGCATGAATGAAGTCATGGTATGTGTATGTTTAGTTATGTGATATCATTTGGGCCAAAATGTTCAATTGTATGGACTGTGCAGATCTAATTGCTTCTGGAAGGGTGCTCCAGATAGTTGGGGCAAAATTTGACAGCATAAGCTTTATACATCTGAAAAAGATTTGCAGTCGGTGATGAAGGCTCATATTTTGCCCCCGTCTTGATTGAATCTCATTGTTATTGGGATTGCCAAGCAAGGAAAGACATATTATCTGCAATTAGTACAAAACACTCTGACAAAATTAATACAGGGTTTAAAATGTTTTGATCATGCAACACCAGTGTTATTGGTAGCCAGTAGAGTATTGTGTATACAGCATAAATTTTTGTTTTGTACATTTAAAGTTTTATGAGGGTTGGGGCCTGCTTATTTAAAATCGAAGTTGCACTTCTATGACCTACAGCAAACCCTCTGTTTTCAAGGAGAAGTAGTTCCAGATCATAAAGTAATGCAAAAGGAAGGCCACAGGCATAGCCCTTTTTGGTCCAAGCACCGAGACTATGGAATGCTCTCCCTTCTTTATTTAGGATAGAGGTTGATATAAAGGATTTTAAACAGGGGTTAAAAATCCATCCTTTTTGTACTTCATTTGCAGAAAGGGGTATGATGAGGTTAAAAAGGAGATCAGTTTAGCTGCAAGCATTTTATTGGAGGTATAAGGGTTGGTTTTATATGTAAGCTTGCATTGTATTCCAAATGTAAGAACATAAGAACATAAGAAATGCCATACTGGGTCAGACCGAGGTCCATCAAGCCCAGTATCCTGTTTCCAACAGTGGCCAATCTAGGTCATACATACCTAGCAGTTTCCCCAAAAGACACAGGTTCTGCAGTGCTTGTACTAGGTCAAGCATTGATATCCTGGGTCCCTTTTTAATAGTGGTTTATGGACCTTTCCTCCAGGAACTTGTCCAAACCTTTTTTAAACCCAGCTATATTAACAGCCCTTACTACATCCTCCGGTAACAGATTCCAGAGTTTGATTACACGTTGAGTGAAGAAATATTTTCTCTTATTTGTCTTAAATAGTTTACCCTGTAGCTTCATTACATGTCCCCTAGTCCTTCTATATTCTGATAGCGTAAACAATTGATCCACGTTTATCCGTTTCCACTCCCTTCATTAATTTATAGACCTCTATCATATCTCCCCTCAGCTGTCTCTTTTCCAGGTTAAAGAGCCCTAACCTTTTTAGCCTCTCTTCATAGGAGTAGCCTTCCATCCCCTTCACCAATTTGGTGGCTCTTCTCTGTACTTTTTCTAATAACTCTATGTCCTTTTTAAGATACGGTGACCAGAATTGCACACAATATTCAAGGTGCGGTCGTACCATGGAGCGATACAGAGGCATTATAATATCCTTTGTTTTATTCTCCATCCCTTTCCTTATGATACCTAGCATTCTATTTGCTTTCTTGGCCGCCGCTGCACACTGGGCGGAGGGTTTTAACATGTTATCCACGATGACTCCTAAATCTTTTTCCTGGGTGGTGTTTTCTAATGTGGAGCCTTGCATCGTGTAACTATAGTGTGGGTTGTTCTTTCCTAGGTGCATAACTTTGCACTTGTCCACATTAAATTTCATCTGCCATTTGGATGCCCAGTCTTCCAATTTATCCAGATCCTCCTGCAGTTTTCCACAATCCTCTTGGGTTTTAACAACTTTAAACAGTTTTGTGTCATCTGCAAATTTGATAACCTCACTAGTTATTCCTTTTTCCAGGTCATTTATGAATATGTCAAAAAGTAGGGGACCCAGTACAGATCCCTGGGGTACTCCACTGTTCACCTTTTTTCATTGGGAATATTGGCCATTTAGCCCTACCCTCTGCTTTCTATCTTTTAACCAGTTCCCGATCCACAATAGTACACTGCCTCCTATCCCATGACTTTTTAGCTTTGCCAAAAGTCTCTGATGGGGGACCTTGTCAAAAGCTTTCTGAAAGTCCAGATACACTATATCAACCGACTCACCTTTGTCTACCTGTTTATGCACACCTTCAAAAAAACAGATCAGATTAGTAAGACAAGATCTTCCTTGTCTAAAGCCATGTTGGCTGTCTCCCATTAGGCCATGACTATCTACATGCTGTATAATTTTGTTCTTTATGATGGTTTCTACCATTTTCCCTGGTACTGACGTCAGGCTCACCGGTCTGTAATTTCCTGGGTCACCCCTGGAACCCTTTTTAAAAATTGGTGTTACGTTGGCGACCCACCAATCTTCAGGTATTACAGATGATTTTAATGAAAGTTCACAGATTACCAATAGCAGGTCTGCAATCTCATATTTCAGTTCTTTCAACACTCTGGGATGTATACCATCCGGTCCAGGTGATTTGCTACTATTCAGTTTATCAAATAGTTGTAATATATCTTCCCGGTGTAGCGATATTTCTCTCAATTCCTCTGCAGTATCACCTTTAAATACCACTTCAGTCATGGGTAACATCCCTACATCTTCCTCAGTAAAGACCGAAGCAAAGAATTCATTCAGTCTCTCTGCTATAGCCTTGTCCCCTCTTACTGCCCCTCTTACTGCCCCTTTTACCCCTCTATCATCTAATGGTCCAATTGACTCTCTCACAGGCCTTTTGCTACGAATGTACTTGAAAAAGTCTTTATTTCGTGTTTTTGCTTCCGTAGCAAGTTTCTTCTCAAATTCCCGCTTTGCCTGCCTTATCAATGCTTTGCATTTAACTTGCCAGTGCTTGTGTTGTTTCCAGTTTTCATCATTTGGCTCTTTTTTCCATGTCCTGAAGGTTGCTCTTTTGGCAGCAACAGCCTCTCTGACCTCACCTTTAAACCATGCTGGCAGTTTTTTGGACTTTCTTCCACTTTTCTTAATGCGTGGAATACAGCTGGTCTGGGCTTCGAGGATAGTATTTTTAAATAACACCCAAGCTTGCTGTAAGTCTTTAACCTTTGGAACCGCTCCTTTTAGTTTTTTCCGAACTATATTCCTCATTCTATCATAGTCTCCCTTTTGAAAGTTAAAAGGTAGTACTGTGGATTCCTTTACTATCTGTCCTCCACTGATTAAATCAAACATGATCATACTATGATCACTATTGCCAAGTGGTCCCAACACCCTTATTTCTTGCACCAGATCTGGCGTTCCACTAAGGACTAGGTCCAGTATGGCTTCCCCTCTGGTTGGTTCATGAATCAGCTGCTCCAAGAAGCAGTCATTTATTTCATCTAGAAACTTTATCTCTTTAGCTTGTCCTGCTGTGAGACTGTCCCAGTCGATACCGGGGTAATTGAAATCACCCATTATTACTACTCTGTTGTGGCTTTTGTTAGCTTCCTTGATTTCTTTGAGCATTTCATCATCCATTTGTTCATTCTGGCCAGGCGGTCGATAGTATACTCCCACTGCCATCACCTTCCCCTTCATAAATGGAATTTCAATCCATAGAGATTCTACAGCAAATTGTGTTCCCTGCAAAACTTTAATCCTTTCTGACTCAATGCCCTCTTTAACATAGAGCGCAACCCCTCCACCAATTTGTTCAGCTCTATCATTACGATATAGTTTGTATCCAGGTATCACAGTGTCCCACTGGTTATCCTCCTTCCACCATGTCTCTGAGAGTGCAATCATATCTAACCTCTCATTTAGTGCTATATATTCTAATTCTCCCATCTTATTGTTTAGACTTCTAGCATTGGCATACAAGCATTTTAGTGACTGTATTTTATTAATTTTATTAATATTAATCTGGCTATTGGTAGGCATGGGTAATTGGGAATCTTTATGCTCTGTCTGCTCCTTACTCAAGGGCATTTGGGCTACTATACTCCCTTTTGGAACCTCACTGTTTTTGGTAGTATCCTTCAAGGATACCTTTGTCCGAACCATGCGCTCCTGGGTGACTGTCGGCTTTCCCCTATTTTCTAGTTTAAAAGCTTCTCTATCTCTTTTTTAAAGGTTAATGCCAGCAGTCTGGTCCCATCCTGATTAAGGTGAAGCCCATCCCTTCGGAAGAGCCCCCCCTTTCCCCAGAATGTTCCCCAGTTCCTAACAAATCCAAAACCCTCATCCTTGCACCATTGTCTCATCCACGCATTGAGACTCCGGAGCTCTGCCTGTCTTTTGGGTCCTGCACGTGGAACAGGAAGCATTTCGGAGAACGCTATCCTGGAAGTTCTGGATTTCAACTTCCTACCTAAAAGCTTAAATTTAGCCTCCAGAACTTCCCTACCACATTTTCCTATGTCATTGGTACCAACATGTACCAAGACAGCAGACTCCCCCCCAGCACTATCTATGATCCTATCTAGGCGGTGCGTGAGATCTGCTACCTTCGCACCAGGCAGGCATGTTACCAGGCGATCCTCACGTCCACCAGCCACCCAGCTATCTACATTCCTAATGATTGAATCACCAACTATAACAGCTGTCCTGACCCTCCCCTCATGGGGACATGGCCCTGGAGAAACGTCCTCGGTGCGAGAGGGTTTTACATCACCTGGAGGACAGGTCCTAGCTACAGGATCACTTCCTGCCACACCAGGGTGATGCTCTCCTGTCACGCGACCTCTCTCCTCCATGGCAACAGGGATGCTGCCAGACTGGAGGTGGGACTTCAGGACTATATCCCTGTAGGTCTCGTCCATGTACTTCTCTGTCTTTCTTATGTCTTCCAGGTCTGCTACTCTAGCCTCTAGAGAACGGACTCGTTCCCTGAGAGCAAAGAGCTCCCTGCACTTAGTGCATATGTAGGACCTCTCACCAACTGGGAGAAAATCATACATGTGACACTCAATGCAAAAGACTGGAGAACCCCCATCTCGTTGCTGGACCTCTGTCTGCATCTTAGTTTAAAGCTTGTGTTTAGGTCTTTTAAATTCGGTATATAATAAGGATTGGTGTAGATGCTTATACTAATAAAAGTGTATCTAATACCCCTAATACACCCTGTGTACCTGAAGCTTAATTAATCTCAGGTCCTCTGTGTATGACTGATTTGGATTAAGAGCTGCACCTGAGAGCAGCCCCTTTCCTCTAAGATGTGCAAGTACCTATAAAACTACAATTACCCCAGGGGTGGGTGGGTGCTGGGGGGGAGGGACGGAGATAAGTCCTATTAAAGAGGGCAGTTACAAGGTACCCTGTCAACCCTCAGCAGGGGGATGGGGGTACCACACAAAGCCCAGTTAGTTGAGAGAGGCAAGGTAAGTACAGCTGAGAAGGCTGAACTAGCACACCACTAAGACAAACAATAAATAATTAAACAAACAGTTAGACAAACAGTAAATAATTAAATAAACAGCTAGAACTCACAGTAAGATGTCCCAGGAGGCAAATATCCCCTCACTAGCAGAGCTCTGTAAAAGTACAGCCCTTCTCTGGTCAGAGAAAAGCAAACTGTAGTAGTTATTGTACATCACATGGTGTATTTTTGGAAATGCAGCATAAAAGTGGAACATAATAATAATAATAATAATGTTAATGTGATATTAATGTGTTGCTTGTTACTTCAGGTATTTATGTGGTGATATGATTTCCATACAACTGACTAGGTTTTATTTATAAAAATTGAATAAAGACTGTATAATACACATCTTCACTCTGAAGAACCACCACTTTTAGGGTGGTTGAACATACTTTGCAAACACATCTGATGCATTATTATTAACCATTATTGCCTTGATTTATTATATTTTTTTACCAATGCTAGGACATTCAGGAACTCCCTTGTGTCAAAATGCAGCAAGGTGCGCATGTAAGGGTACACCTCTTCTTCAGAAGATGCTTCTGGTGAATGCAGCCGGATTAGAAACTCGAAAACCTAGATTTAAAAAAATTGATGGTAAGCAACTGATAATTTCTTGTTATTTAAAAATCCCATTCCCTTACATGAACCTCCCTTCCGCTATTTTAAATAGGGAAGGGAAGCCAATGTAGTAGCCAAGAAAGGGCTTTAAGGATATTTAAAACGATCATCATGTCTTGTTCATAATCTCCTTGAGAGAAATTGATGCAGAGACCAGGCCTTATGGTGTAAATGCATTACTTCTCTAATACAGTAGGGCCATCTTTGACCCTCGCATGTCACTCAGAACCATTCTGAATTATGACACCAGTGGGCAAGAGCAAGTGAGGTTTGCTCCTTCCATTGGAGGAGCAGTAGGGGAGGGAAGCCCAGAGGCTCCCAATAGAGGAGATAACAGGAAGACCAGGGGATGGGGGCATGAGGGAAGCTGGCCGGAGGGGTGAGGGGACCAAGTTATTAACTAGTGAACAAGGTCAACTACAAGTTACATGTGGTTGAGGAGGTGTAACAGGGTGGAGACAGGAGGAGGATTTGGTTTCGAGGGGAAACGTTGGGCAAGCAGTCATTGCAACTTAGGGCTACCTGCCTCCCTTTAAAGACTGGGGGGAGGGGAAACTGAAAACACTGGTTACCACACTAGTCTGCTGATGCTCTTAGGGACAATTAACTATACCGCTTCAGGAATAGTCAACTTTCCAAGGCTCAGAGAGCACAAGGATTATTGTGATCTAAAGTCTTCTTAATATTAATGAGCTGCCTCAAATGCATTTGCATGTGACGGTGCTTATTAGTCTTTGACACATAAGACTCCAGTTCTTTTTGTATTCTTTTTTAAGCACTATTGATAGCACACATTAACAAATTTTTGACACATTAAGCACAAATGTTAGTAGTTAGCATGCATTAAACTGTTAAAACCACTTGAAGGGGGGCATTTTCAAAGGCATTTACATAGTTTGCACACCTGCAAACCATGTCAAGGCTGCTTTGCAGGATATTCAATATCCACGAGTGCTGCCGCCATATGCCTTGATGCTAAGCACTTAGGATCGGGGCAGAGCACAGGGGGCACCCATCAGTTAGCGATATGCTCAATATCTCCACTGCCTGGTTAGCCTCGCAACAATCCAGCGAATCCGGATATCCAATGCCAGAGCCGGATATGACCCTGTCATTGCAAATCCAGATTTATCTTTCAGTGCTGGCAGCTAGCCATGTTAGCAGAACTAGCTGCCAGCACTGAATATCTTGCCTCTTAGTAAATAAGCCCTGAATTAGCAATAATACAACTAAAACAAGTAGCTTATTACAAATTAGAAACCATCTGATCATTTTTAAAGTATTATTAACAACCCTTCTTCCCACTACAACTTGAAAAATGTACTATCTCAAAATGAAGTGTTCATGCTATAAATCCTTCTAATCTATTAAATCTTCTCATCTTCTATGTTTGTGAAAATGAGGTCCACCTTGCAAAGTTAAACTGACCTGATTTTTAACCAAAGGAACAAGATCTTCAGGAATGTCACCCAATGGATAGGCACGGCCTGCCAGACAGCAGCTACAGGGCAAGAACAGAGTTCCAACGTGCTTTAAAATAACAATATTTCAGGCAGAGGGCCACTTTCAATGTCTTATTATCACATGATTACAGTTGGATAACTTAAGTCTGCGCAGGATTTAACAGAATCAAAGTCAAAAATAAAGCACGGATTCAAACTTGCATCCCTGAATTTCTCCTTCCTTTTTGTTCTAAACTCTATCCTTCTCCCTAATGCAGTTTTAAATCACTCAGGTCGATGCAGAAACTCTGCACTAGAGTCCAACACTAAAGCTCTAGTGCAGGGCTTCCTAAGCTAGTCTAGCGCAGAGGTTTTGCTCAGCGATGCTATAAGCAAACAGCATGCAAATCAGCTGTGTGCAAAACGTTTGCACTAAACAAGGACAGCAAGCCAAGCACATGCACATAGAGGTCTGCTGCATTAGCAGCAGCTATATCCTGCAAACAAAAAAACCCAAGTTTGGCACTTATATATATGTGCTGAATTGCTGACACATGAACTGCAATATCATTTTTAGCATAAGTTCTGCACAGAATACTATTGTTTTTATGTGACATAGCAATCCAGCAAATGCTTATAATATTATGCCAGTACACTTCCTCTGCCGTTTCTTTTTTCAGCTTTCTTTTCAATAAAGCCAGAAAAAGGTTGTAGGTGCTGTACAATCAAGAAACAGGCAGAAATTCTTCACCAGCATTGACCTCAGACCTATGAGCTAACCTTAACACTGCCTCAGACCTTACATTAAAATCTCTCGTTGAGCTCAGCCTTAATGGTCTTCTGTGCACATCTCTGCATCTGCACTGCATAGCCAATTGCTTCATTAGCATCCATTTCAATGGATTTAAATGTGCAATGCATCAACATTTTAGCATAGGCATTTGCACATTCTTTGTGCTCATGTTAGATTCCTTCCTGCATTCTGTGCCCACAGTAGTGCAGAAAATTCAGCTTAAACACTGCATAGATGCCTGCACTAATGGCAGTGCGCTTTTCTACATCGAGCTGTCTGTCTCCACTGAAATCTCTTCTATTCTTAGAAGTGTCTTAACGAGAGGAAGTGATGTTGGCTCACCAGATGGTCGCTAGCTAAAGAGCTCTGTCAAGTTCACTTAAAAAATTGTAAAAACGGCCTCTGAAAAGTCAGCATCAAGCCCGAAGCCCAGAGATGAGTGGAAAGAAAGGGAGGGTCTGGCCAGTATGGCCACAAGAGGCAAAACACTGACCTCCACGAGAAGCATGAGCATCACAATCCACTTAAGATGGTGGTAAGCATATTTTATTTTTTAAGTGTTTTTTTAAGTGCCATGAAGTCAATGTTGACTCCTGGAAACCCAGCGGCTCCTGGGTTTTCTTGGCAAGGCATTAAGTAGATTGCCAGGCCTTTCCTTCCGAGGCAATGGAGGGTAAAGTGACTTGCCCAAGGTCACAAGGAGTGCCAGTGGGAATTGAACTGTTGCTCTAACCACTAGGCAGCTACTCAAAGCATATTATCAAGAGTTATAGTGTAGTGAGTAGCTTAGTGGTGCTAAAGAGATAAGAGCCTACCTGCAGGGTTGTGAAATGGGGTCATTATCAGAAGCGGAGTGACTGGAGGAGGATATAATGGTGGAGGAAGTCAGAGGTGCTATTGCAAGAATGAAGTTCGGAAAGACCCTGGACTGGATGGGTACCCAGCGTGCTTCTATAATAAATTCCAGGATAGGTTGGTAGCAATGTTCAATGAGGATTCCAGGATGGGCGAGATACCAGATTCTATGTATACTGCGGGCATCAGGGAAGGATGGAACGGTCTGCAGATCGTACCGACCCAAATCCCTAATCAATTTGGAAGCTAAAGTGTTCGCGAAGGTCTTGGCCAACCATTTACAGGGGGTGATTGCATAGGTGGTGAAAGAAGACTAATCGGGGTTTATCCTGGACAGCAGGCCAGAGATAACATTCACAGGTTGTTGAGTTTGATATGGAAAGCGCAAACAATCAGGAAGGAGTCGATGCTGGTAGCAGTAGACACTGAGAAAGCATTTGATTGGGTGGCGTGGGGGTTTATGCTGAAGGTTTTAGAAAAGGTGAGTACTGGGCAGCAGTTTGTGGGGTGGATATGGACACTAACCCAAAGGCACAGATTAGAGTGAATGGTGCCTACTCGACAGAACTACCATTGGGCAAGGGGATACGCCAGGGGTGCCCTCTATCCCCACTTTTGTTTCCTCTTGTTCTTGAACCCCTGGCGGTGAGCGTTCAACGTAATGGGAACATGGGGGATCCGGGTGAACCAGCTGGACTATAAAATTGGTCTCTTCACTGATTATATGATATACACCCTAACTTCCCCCTATAGTCTCGTTGCCAAACTTGATGCAGGAGATTGCTAGTTATAGTAATTCTCAGGCTATAAAATGAATATGACGAAAACAGATTCTGAAGATCCATTTATTGGAGAGTCTGCTCATTTGCAGGTAGCGTTCCCTTTTAAATGGGCAAAATGCACTATCCAGTATTTGGATTCAAATGGGGGCACGGTGGAAAGATTTGTATTCCCTCAATCAAGAGAGGTTATGGATATCTATATGGGGTGACTTAGAGAGATGGGATGGAGTAACGTTATCCTGGCTGGGGCAGATAGCCACTATAAAGATGAACGTGCTCCCCAGACTCTTGTTTTTGTTCATAGTTCTCACTATCTCCACATCTGATGAGATATTGAGGCTATGGCAGTGATCTATCTTTGGGTTCATCTGGCAGAAACAGCTCCCAGGATGGTCAGATAGGGGCTTACGCAGGATAGATGTGCAGGGGGGTGTTGGGCATTCCGTCTTTGAAGGAGTACTATGTGGCTGCCATGTTGAGTGGGTGATAGGGTGGGGGAAGGGGGTGGAGGGCAAGCTGTGGGTGCAGATTGAGCAGGGCCTGGAAGGACCGATGCTTCTGGGTGGGGCACTTTGGCTCCTGGGGCATGGTAGGAGTCTCCTAGCTTGGTCACCCTATGTCAGACATGCCTTGAGAGTGTGGGAGCGCTATCATGCATGATTGTGTGAGCAGCGCTCTTGGTACTGAAGTACTCCTTTGCAATTCAATGAACAATTTTGGCTTGGGCAACTGCACAGTGTCTATAGAAAATGGAGCAGGTTGAAACTGGATAGAGTAGAGTCAGTTCCTGGACAAGGAGAATTCCTTAATGAGTTTTGAAGCTCTACAGGATCGATATCAGTTGAGTGCAGACTAGGAGTTCTATTAAGCAGGTGCGTCACTATGTGCCAGAGTCGGGAAGGTAAAGGACGCCACGGTGCATTTGAAATGATTTTTGAAACATGGAGGGGGTACGGGGATTAGCCTCTGCCCTGTATAAACTCGTTAATCAGCCAGCTCAGGGGAGCCCAGGTGTTTTGTAGGAAATGGGCAGAAGAGCTGGAGATACAATTAAGTGACTAGAAGTGGCAGAATATATATGATTCTAGAGGGAAGCTCGCCCTATCAGCCTCCATAGTGGTGCAAATGTGCAAACTCCTTTACAGGATGTACTGGGATCCAACAAGACTATCTAAGATGGGGAAGGGGGATGGCAATGTTGGTGGGAATGTGGAAAAAGATGGGCAACTTTCTACATATACGGTGGAGGTGTCCGAAGGTGAAGTATTGCAAGGTGGTACAGACGTTTGTGGAGCATATGGCAGGGGGAGATTTGGAACTGGTCATGTGTCTCCTGAATGGGCCCCTACACAGGGTACGAAAGAAAGTGCAATTAACAACTAGAATGTGTATAGTGGCTGCCGCTATGGCCAAGCATTGGTGAGACAAGATGTTACCTACTCTGTATGAGGTGACACTGCACTTGGAGTGGATATACTGTATTCACAGCCACTACTGTTGGACATGGTTCTCAAGCAGCACATTTTCATGCTAGCTGGACTGTGTACAAAACCCGGCAGCAGACTAGATTAAAAATGGAAATAATTGAATCTTTGCATAACTGAGAATTATGCCAGGGGTAAAGGTGGGGCAGAGGGTGAAAATGGAGGAAAAGGTTGAGGTTCTTAACTGATGTTTACGGTTTGTACCTGCTGAAGTTTACTTAATAAAAATTTAAATACAAAAAAAAGAAGTGTCACAACGCTTTTTCCTTTGTTAGCATCTATGCATTGAACATGGTTGTCCTATGCACAACAGTAGTGACTAACGACATGATTAAAGTGAATTGTGAAAAATTGCAAGAGGACCTTAATAAACTGGAAGACTGGGCATCCAAATGGCAGATGAAATTTAATGTGGACAAGTGCAAAGTTATGCACCTAGGAAAGAACAACACAAACTATGGTTACACGATGCAAGGTTCCACATTAGGAACCACCACCCAGGAAAAAGATTTAGGCTTCATCGTGGATAACATGTTAAAACCCTCCGCCCAGTGTGCAGCGGAAGCCAAGAAAGCAAATAGAATGCTAGGTGTCACAAGAAAAGGAATGGAGAATAAAACAAAGTATATTATAATGCCTCTGTATCATTCCATGGTGTGACCGCACAGTGTGACAAGGCGGTGTCTTTTCGGGAAACTGCTAGGTACTTGTGACCTAGATTGGCCACTATTGGAAACAGGATACTGGGCTTGATGCACCTTGGTCTGACGCAGTATGGCATATCTTACGTTCTTATGTTAATGGCTCTCTCAGCAAAATGCAGATAATGGGTTATCTTTAAGACTCAGGGAAAACATATCTAGTTTATATACTCAGTTAGCAATTACTCATGAAAAAGTTCTTTCAGACAGGTATAATCTAAAAAAAATAATAAGTAGTATTTAAAGAGGCCTGATGTCTTGATAGATTACAGGACAACAGAAAACGTAGGTCTTTCCCTAGTAGTTGGGCATCGGTAACATAACACAATAGTACCATCATGTTGTTGTTGAGCTTGTGCTACTGTTGTGTAAGAGTAGGAAAGAACTGCATTGCCAGGACACAGAAGTTAGCTAACAAGTGAAGAAAAGATGCTGAGCATGGCTCCTGGAATTCTTTCCAAACCTTTGTCATGTGTTTGAATGCAGGCAAGCACTTATGTTTGTACCTGTGTTCCCTCTGTGTATGCCTCTGACCTGAAGGGAAGAGATGGTTTGAATGGAATGGTTCCCAAATATTCCACTAGTTTGGAACGAAAGCATAGTTACTCACCTGTAACAGGTGATCTCCGGGAACAGCAGGAATTTAGTCTTCACATATGGGTATCGTCGGTACCGACGGAGCCTGTGCGGAACGCTCCCCAGCGTCCAATTAGAAAGCTTTTGGGAGCATCTCACAGCACCTGTGTGCTGCCTTCCCGCCTTTCCCAACTGCCTCTCTCCAGTTGAGTTTTAAAGCTGAGACAAAAAGAGAAAGAGGGAAAGGGAAAGAGATAGAGAGATACAACTCCTAGGGGAGGTGGGTGGGTTGTGAAGACTAAATTCCTGCTGTTCCTGGAGATCACCTGTTACAGGTGAGTAACTATGCTATCTCCAGGAACAAGCAGGAATGTAGTCTTCACATATGGGGACTCCTTAGCTTTAGATGCCAGGGAGAGACCCCAGAAGTTGCGTGCCCCTGGACAGGGCTTCACTTCCCCCCATGGATCTCTGGCATCCAACCAGGGATGGCAGGTAGGAGTTGACTAGGTATGGAACAGCTGTTGAAGAACAGCCTGACCAAACAAGGCATCCCGGCGGGAGTCCTTGTCCAAGCAGTAATGGGCTGTGAAGGTATGAACCGAGGAACAGGTGGCTGCTCAACAGATGTCGTCGACAGACACAGAGTGCAGATGAGCCATTGAAGCTGCCATGGCTCTCACATTGTGAGCTGTGACATGGCCCTCCAGAGGAAGATTCTTACTCTGATAGGCAAAGGAAATACAGTGAGCAATCCAGTTAGATAGTGTTCTCTTGGAGACTGGAAGTCTCAAATGAGAAGGATCAAAAGCAACAAAGAGTTGGGAGGACTTTCTATGTTGCTGTGTTCTTTGTAAGTAAAAAGCCAAAGCTCTTTTACAGTCCAAAGTATGAAGAATCCTTTCTGCATTTGATGCATGAGGCCTTGGAAAGAAAACAGGTAGGTAGACCGCTTGGTTTAGATGAAAAGGCGAGACCAACTTTGGCATAAAGTGTGGATGAGTCCTAAGGACTACCTTGTCATGATGGAACCTTGTATAAGTTGGATCAGCCACTAGTACCTGCAACTCACTGATGCGACGTGCTGATGTGATCGCAATGAGAAAGATAACCTTCCAAGAAAGGCATTTCAAGGAGGTAGTAGCTAAGGGTTCGAATGGTGGCTTCATGAGCTGACCAAGAACCAAGTTTAAATCCCATGCCATAGGTGGTGGCTTAATGGGAGGCTTAGTTAGCAGAAGGCCTCTCATAAAAATTGCTATAAGAGGATGGGAGGAAATAGGTTGTCCATTTAGGGGCTTAAAGGAAGCTGCAATAGCACTCAAATGGACCCTCACTGAGTTAGTCTTAAGTCCTGCATTGGATAAATGAAGGAGATACTCCAGTAATGATTCCAGAGGTACAGTAATGGGGTTAAGACCCTTCTGCGAACACCATATGGTAAACCTTTTCCACTTGAAAGCATAAGAGTGTCTTGTGGAAGGCTTCCTGGAAGCATAAAGGATATCCTTTACCTGCTGAGGGAGGTTAAGATCATGGAGATCTAGGTCTTCAGCAACCAAGCCCTGAGATGCAGAGACTGGGGATTGGGATGCCATAACATTCCGTCCTCCTGAGATAGGAGATCTGGAGCAGACCCTAACTCCAGGGAAGGAGCTTGAGAGAGATGTAGAAGCAGAGGGTACCACACTTGACGTGGCCAATGTGGAGCTATGAGGATCATACGGCCTCTGTCTATCTGAAGCTTGAACAGGGTTTTGGGAATTAGGGGAATGGGGGGAAAGGCATACAGGAAGTCTTGACCCCAATAAAGGAGGAAAGCATCCCTGGCCTGAGCCCCTTGTGCCGGAATTCTGGAACAGAATCGGGGAAGTTTGGCATTCCACGGACTTGCAAAAAGGTCTATGTCTGGGGTTCCCCAAATTTGAAAAATCTTGGCCACCTGGTCTGCATGTAGAGACCACTCATGTGGAAGCAGAACTTGACTGAGTCTGTCTGCCCAAGAGTTTTGTATGCCTGGAAGATATACTGCCAGGAGATGAATCTGATGCTCTCTGGCGAGGGCCCATAGTCGCAAAGCTTCGTTGCAAAGTGGCAGAGAGCCTGTTCCCCCCTGCTTGTTCACTTAGAACATGGCTACTTGATTGTCCGTATGAATGAGGACTGTCTTGTAGCTGAGCAGGGTGTGGAACACTCGAAGAGTAAGGAAGATTGCTCTGAGATCCAGGAGATTGATATGTAGATGAGTCTCCTGTGGAGTCCAGGTGCCTTGGGTGGAGAGGTCTTGCAGATGAGCTCCCCAACCCATCGGAGAAGCATCTGTTGTGAGAGTCACCTGGGGTAAGGGTTGTTGAAATGGGGACCACAGCAACAGGTTTCGAGTGGACTGTGACCATTGGAAGGACAAAATAAGGCGATTTGTGCTTGCTATTTTGTCTGACAGGCATCCTGATGCCTGGGTCCATTGAGTGTATCAAGTCCACTGGGCTGTCCTCATATGGAGGCGAGCATAAGGAACCACATGCACGGTAGATGCCATGTGGCCTAGTAGTTGTAGCAGTTCTCGGGGAGTGAGATGAGGCTTCAGCACTGCTTGAGAAGCTAACTGCACAATGAGAAGGCAACGGGCTTGGGGGAGATAGGCCCTTGCCTTTCTGGTATCCAGCAAAACTCCTATGAACTCTAAAGACTGAGCGGGAGTTAGACTGGATTTTGGGATGTTTATGACCAGACCCAAATACTGAAGGATATGCATTGTCCAGGATAGAGAAGTCCTGGCCTCTGACTCTGTTGGGGCTCGAATGAGCCAGTCGTCTAAGTAGGGGAAGACGAATATTCCTAGAGTGTAGAGAAATGCTGCTATCACAGCCATGCACTTCGAGGACACTCTTGGTGCTAAGGCCAGGCCAAAAGGGAGCACCCTGTATTGGTAGTGCTTTCCTTGAAAAAGGAACCGAAGGAACTTTCTGTGAGTTGGATGGATGAGAACATGGGTGTACGCATCCTTGAGATCTAGAGTACAAAGCCAATCCTGACTCTGAAGGTATGGCAGCAGAGTTCCCAGAGAAATCATCTTGAATTTCTCTTTGAACAGGAATTTGTTCAATTCTCTGAGGTCCAAAATAGGTCTGTATCCCCCTGTTTTCTTTGGGATAAGGAAACTGGGGGAGTAAAACTCTGTACCCTGTTTATGGATGGGTACTTCTTCTATTGCCCCTTGGGCAAGAAGCATAGTGACCTCCTGACCTAACAGGTTAATGAGAGAGGTTACAGAATTGAACTGCCTTATCATTATGGGAGGGGGCATGCTCGAAAAATGAAGCTTGTACCCCTCTTTTATGATGGAGTGTCCAATGCTCTGCTGTTATCTGCCCCCATCTGGAGGCAAAGTGACACAACCTTCCTTGAATGGTGGAAGGCTCTGGTCCAATGAGAGCCAGGAAGGCTAAGTTCTCTAGCTGAAAGTCAAAGGCCTTGTGGAGGCTGAAACTGCTGGGACGGTTGAGGCTTAGCAGTCTTTGCTTTTCTTTGTTTGGGTGGTTGCTGACCTTTCCGGACAGGCTGACCTGCAGAACGTCCCTGCTGGGAATAAGCAGGATAAAACCTTTTCTTTTTAGAAAAGAATGGTTTTCTGAAAGATTTCTTTCTTGCAGGATCAGCTCTGGCCTTGGATAATCTATCCAAGGGGGAGTTGTCAGCATCCAGCTCATTGGCCTTTTCTTGCCAATCTTTGCCAAACAGGTTCTCACCAGTACAAGGAATATTGCCCAGTTTGTCTTGTACCCAGAGCTCCAAATCAGATGCCTGGAGCCAGGCAATTCTACGTGCACCTACGGCAATGGCAGAGGTTCTGCTTATGCACTCAAAACAGTCAAAAGCTGCACGGTTGACAAATTTAGAAACATCCTGGGCATGTTTGACCAATGTGAGAAAATCCTGCCTTCTGTCTTCAGGAAGAAGAGGGCTCAAAACCTCTAAATCTCCTGTGACTTCCTTCAGGAACATTCCCATATATAAAATATAGGAACTGATCCTGGCAGAAAGCATGGAAGGTATGACGTCCAAAAGCATCCAAAGTTCTGCACTCACGTCCTGGAGGATTAGAGGCATGCCTCTTTGCACTCCTGATCCTTCTCATAGCTGATTCCACTACAATAGAGTGGTGAGGAAGCTGAGTTTTCTGGAACCCAGGACAAGGAGAGACTCGATACATAGTATCCAGTCTACGAGAGTGAGGAGAGGTGGTAAGAGGTGTCTCCCACATTCGTAGCATGAGATCATGCAAGATCTCATGGATGGGCAAAGTAGCTGCCTCTTTAGGAGCTTTGGGAATTTGTAAAATTTCCAACTCCTTTGCTCTGGGCTCTGTCTCAGGAGCTACAGTAATAGACAGACCTCAAGCCACCTCCCTGATGAAATCCTGAAAGGAAATGTCCTCTGGAGGAGACATCCTGCATTTAGGGGAGGAAGGCTCCTCTGGGAGAAGTATTCCTGCATCGACAGAACTGTCAGAATCCTCAGATTCCTCTGAGGACTCGAAGTACCTTCTGTCCGGATGCTCTTGAAGAGCCCGATACCCGTACCGATTGAAGTCGGTACCGGGGGGAATCGGTACCGGTGTATCGGTACCAGAAGGCATCGGATGACTGGGTGCCGGCAATGCAGACACCGATGCCGATGTTGTCGGTACCAGTACCGATACCGGTGCCAGAGTCGGTGCTGGTTCCGAGGGTGTCGATGCTGCAAGGAGAGCCGCCAGACTGAGTTCAATAGCCAGGAACCTCTGGTCTATCGACGCTGCTGATGCCTGGATGCCGGTACCGGAGAAAAGAGCCGGTACCCCAGAGCATGGCCCCCGTAGTTCTGCCAAGGTCGAGGCCTCGAGAACGTCCTGGAGCCCCGATAATGCTTTGGAAGCCGAAGTCTCCCGCCGGGGCAATTTTGCCGGTGCAGAATCCTCAAGGGTAATGCCAGGGGCATCTCGATGCTTAGAAGGAGATCTACCCTTTGAGGACCGGCTAGACTTATGTTTAGTTACCTTAGATCCACGGGAGGAAGACGAAGCCCTGGAAGACGTCGATGCCACTGAGGCTGCATCAGAGGGAAACAGGGTACTGAGCTTGGCAGCTCGGTTCTGTCGACCTCTCTTGGACATCATGGAACAGGCCATACATTCTGTGATGGAGTGGTCAGGACCTAAACATTTCAGACACCATTCATGGGTGTCGGTGATGGAGATGGTACCGCCACACTTGGTGCACTTTTTAAAACCCGAAGCGGGTTTTTCCATGATGGAAAAAATTTTGGGCCTAAGGCCCAAAATGGCGCGTGCACCTGGAAAAAAAGGGGAAAGAAAAGTACTAAGTATTTTTTTTTTTTTTTTAAAGAAAAGAAAAGAAAGAAGAATCGATGGTACCGGTAAGCGTCGAGGAAGGCAGACGCGACCACAAAAAAGAAAAAGAATAAGGACAAATTTTCTGCGGTGTCAGGAATGACGACCTGCTGGCTCCGCGGAAAACGAAGAACTGGAGAGAGGCAGTTGGGAAAGGCGGGAAGGCAGCACGCAGGTGCTGTGTGATGCTCCCAAAAGCTTTCTAATTGGACGCTGGGGAGCGTTCCCGCGCAGGCTCTGTGGTACCGACGATACCCATATGTGAAGACTACATTCCTGCTTGTTCCTGGAGATTAATAAAAACAAAATAAGTGTAATAATGTATCAAGGATGCATTTTACAGTTAAACTACAAGGTGCTTCTATCCCAAGGCAAGTGGTATTGTTATGTTTTCCCACTACTAAGAGGCAACAAAGATAATAAGTAGCAGCAAACTACACAGTTCAGTCACGTTGGTTCTGTGGGTGCCTATGGAGAGAGGAAGGGAAGAGCAGTTTGAAGAGAGTAAATCCCCTAATTACTGTTTGTGTATTAATGCTCCTAGGCTATATCTGCTGGAATTCTTTTCTCCCATAGAAACGCACCAGGCTAAATGTGGTAGGGAAGGGAAGGAAATTGGATTTATCTCATGCCTTTTCTCAGGAATTCAAGTTCAGGTACAGAAGGTATTTATTTATTAATTTAGTAATGCTTATATACCACTTTTCGCCAGGTCAAGGCGGGTGTCCCCAGAAGACTTACAAACTAACAGGCCGATTGAGAAAACCAGTGCTAGATGCATGCGGTACTGACTGTTTATGTGTTCACAAAGCACCCCTGACAGCGCACAACTCTTAGCGTTCAATGCAGAAAGCAGACACTATGTGAATGAAGGGCGCGTAAAATCTCAGTGCAAAAGAAAAGTTGATCGTAAAACACAGGCATTAAAAAGCAAAGTAACACATGCACAAAGAAAACAAATGCAAGACATGTGCCGTTGAACATGCCCATGACGTCAGACGCCTGCGTAACCATCGTATCTATACACTATCACATGGCATTGCTTTTTGGCATATATTGCGGTACATAAATATATACACAAGACTACCGTGAAGCAAGAAAGGGACGCAAAAGTGTTGTGTGCGCGCAGGGCGGACATATAAAAGGGGATTTGGTCCTTTCTTTTTCCTTTTTTGCTTTAGTTCTAGTCAGATTGCATTGTTTGTCTCATTTGTCTTGTAGAGATGGAGATGGAATGTGATTCGTCAAGTGGTGAGATGTTGCAGATTGCCAGCCAGCAGGCAAAGCATACCCGTTCAGCAGGCTTTTCTGAAGAGGAGGAGAAGGATGTGCTGTACTGCCGTGTGTCTACCAATTACTATTAGTTATTTGTGGCAAAGAATACAGCAGAGCAAAGGGCTAAATCATGGGGTCAAATAGCTGTGGAGGTGAGCTCCCTGGGGGTGAAGGTCTGCACGGTAAAGCAATTAAAACACCGGTGGCGTGATTAGCGATTTGCTGCGAAAAAAAATTGATAGCAATTGAGCAGTCACACCGCAAGACTGAGGGGGGCCTCCATATCCTAACCAGCTGACCCAACTAGAGCAGATGATTGCAACCACTTTATGGCCAATCAATTAATGGTGTGTCTGGGGGTTTAGACTCAGAAGAGTTGAGGATGCAAACTGATGAGTACATATCTAGAAGTACCTGGTGTATTTGGGTGGAGGAATTGTGGGTGGGCTCAATAGCAGCTATCTCTTTCCCATTTCTTATTATAGCGTCTGCCTCTTCAACAAGGACCTCCGCCCCTGCCAGTGAGTATACCCCCCAGCCTTACCCTGGGATTCTTTTGAGAGTTGGGGGTCTCTGAAGCTGGCTCTACTAATCAACTGTCCCCTTTTATTTCTTGTTGTAGTGTGTCCCTCAGCAAGCCCTGCTTCTGGGGGCTTGTCCATAATGCCCTCCTCCTCTGACGGTGAGTATACCCCCCAGCATTACCTTATTTATTATTTAACATTTCTTATATACCGCCTTTCATGATATCAAGGTGGTTTACATTGAACAAACTGAAATTACATTGAACAGGGCATTATAACTTGGAGATAATTATTTTACAGGGAACATGGGCAATGGAGGGTTAAGTGGCTTGCCCAAGACCAAAAGGAGTACCTGTGGGACTAGAAACCCCAGTCCTTCCGGCCCAAGGTTGCTGTCCTCTAGTGGGATTTGAACCCCCGACCTTCTGGCCTGAGGTAACTTGCCCCAACCACTAGGCCACTCCTCCCTCCTTGGGATTCTTGGGATTCTTTTGGGAGTTGGGGCCTATGAGTATTGTGCCCGGTGGGTCCCTGTCACAGATCAGTTACTCTCAGCTGTGCTGTTTCATTTCAGTGACAAATATTACTGAGAGTGAGGCTACAAACGGAGACCTCTTTGCTGTGCCTTTGAGCTGGGTGGATGCACCACACACCCAAGAGCAAGCAGTAGACCCCCTGGAAAATATGGCAGCCTGAGCAATGGCACAACAGGAGGTGCATTTTGTGTTCCTGGGAGAGCTACGCAATGTGAGGCAACAGCTGCGGGAGCTAGGCGGCATAAGGCAAGATCTGCAGCTTGTAGGGCAGGCGCTACTGGCCCTGTTTTCTGCTGTCCATGCCCACAAATAAGTGTCTGTGCTTGGTAAGTGGATGCAAGCTTTTGGAGGCCTCACTGTAGTCTGCTCATAGCATTTTTAACAAGTCTCTTCTTCCCTCCTCACCATATCCAGCCATCGATTCGCTTCTACTGTTGGCAGTGTTTTTTTTGTTTCATGGTTGTTCAGTATGGCATGGCAAACCTTTATGTATTTTTTGGTTCCATATTGAGTGGAGTAGCCACCTAGTCTTTAGAAAAACTGCCTAGTACCCAGAAGATCAAGGGTTCAAGCCCCACTAATACTCCCCTTGTGACCTTGAGCAAGTCACTTAATGCTCCATTGCCTTGGAAGAAAAGGCCTGGCAATCTACTTCCAAGAAAACCCAGAGACAGCTGGGTTGCCAGGAGTCAGCACTGACTTGAAGGCATTAAAAAAAAAGTCACATATGGGTGACAGCACTGACTTGAAGGCATTAAAAAAAAAGTCACATATGGGTGACATCGACGTCGATGGAGCCCTTGCGGAGCATTTCCCCAGCTTTCTATGAAAGCCTTTGGGAATACTGCACACATGCGCGGTCCCCTTCCTGCCTAGAAGGACTAGAAAGGGGGGCTGTTACTTCTGGAGAGAAATCTGAAATTGTGAGTATATACTTCTGGGAATTTTTCTGAAAGGAATTTTTTTTTTCTTTTAAAGCTAATTAATCTCTGAACCCACTATTTTTTTTTTTTGTTAAATCAGTCAGGGCCTAGTAGCAACAGTTTAAGATTCAATTTAAAACACAGAAGAGAACTTTCTGGTTAGCTTTCATACCCAGTAGACAGCTGTAGTTTAAATTTCATAGTCACTCAGGGCCTAGCATCAGCAAAGTACTTTTAGTTTCAAATTAAAACACAGAAGAAAGCTTTCTGGTTAAATTTAGAATCCAGCAGAGAGCTTGTAGTTTAAATTTCTTAATAGGTTAGAGCCTAGTAGCAGCAAAGAGCTATAATTTAAATCAAATCAGAATATAGCTTACCTCAGCGGCACAGGACAAGGTACTGTGTAGCAGCCCTTTTTTAATAAGTGTTATATCCCTCCCTCCCTCCCCACACCCACCCTCCCCTGGGATAATCACAGCTTTATAGGTACTTGCACAACTTAAAAGACAGGAGGTGCTCTCAGGTGAAGCTCATTACCCAAATCAGTCATACACTAAGGACCTGAGATTAATTAAGCTTCAGGTGAACAAGGTATATTAAACTTCTTAGGTACAGTTTTAGTGGTATAAATATCCATAGCACCCTTTAGTACATAAAGAACTTAAAGATCTAAACACAAACTTAAAACTAAGATGCAGACAGCAGTCCAGCAGCGGGATGTGGGCTTTCCAGTCTTTTGCATTGAGTGTCACATGTATGATTTTCTCCCAGCTGGTGAGAGGTCTTACGTGTGCACTAGGTGCAAGCTCTCTGCTCTCAGGGAACGAGTCCGTTCTCTAGAGGCTAGAGTAGCAGACTTGGAAAACATAAGACAGACAGAGAGGTACATAGACGAGACCTACAGGGATATAATCCTGAAGTCCCACCTCCAGTCTGGCAGCATCCCTGTTGCCATGGAGGAGAGAGGTCACGTGACAGGAGAGCATCACCCTGGTGTGGCAGGAAGTGATCCTGTAACTAGGACCTGTCTTCCAGGTGATGTAAACCCCTCTCGCACCAAGGAGGTTTCTCCAGGGCCAAGTGCCCATGAGGGAAGGGTTAGGACAGCAGTTATAGTTGGTGATTCGATCATTAGGCATGTAGATAGCTGGGTGGCTGGTGGACGTGAGGATCGCCTGGTAACATGCCTGCCTGGTGCGAAGGTAGTGGACCTCACACGCCACCTAGATAAGGTCTTAGATAGTGCTGGGGAGGAGTCTGCTGTCTTGGTACATGTCGGTACCAATGACATAGGAAAATGTGGTAGGGAGGTTCTGGAAGCTAAATTTAGGCTTTTAGGTAGGAAGTTGAAATCCAGAACTTCCAGGGTAGCGTTCTCCGAAATGCTTCCCATTCCACGCGCAGGACCCAAAAGGCAGGCAGAGCTCCGGAGTCTCAATGCGTGGATGAGACAATGGTGCAGAGATGAGGGGTTCGGATTTGTTAGGAACTGGAGAACATTCTGGGGAAAGGAGGGGCTCTTCCGAAGGGATGGGCTTCACCTTAACCGGGATGGAACACAGGCCGAGGCCTCGAAGCCATCATAGGCTGCGCGGGACATGAACTTAGAGCATTCCCGGATTCCCGAGGACAAGGACTTGAACCTCTGCAAAGGTTCCCCGGAGAGCCCAGCAGAGAACCCGGCAAGCTCCTTTGCCAGGTCCCGCAAGTACATGCCCATGTACAGCTGGTAAGACTGGACACGGCAAGCAAGCATCGAGCCCTGGAAGCACTTTCTACCAAATGCATCCAGGTTCCGGGCCTCCCTGCCAGGGGGCACTGCGGAGTGCATCTTCTGACTTTTCAGACGATGCATGGCCGATTCCACCACCATGGAATGGTGTGGTAGCTGTGCCTTTTGAAAACCAGGGCTCTTATGGAGTCGATAAATGGAATTGACCCGCTTGCTCAGAACCGGCGCCGAGGCCGGTGCCTCCCACATCCGGAAGACGAGCCGTTCCAGCATCGGAGGAACCGGCACAGTAAAGGCCTCCTTCGGAGGAGAGTCATACTGGAGGGCCTCGAGCTCTTCAGCTCCTCCTCGGGGTCCGTGGGGATCGCCAAAGCAGTGGCCATATCCCGAACGAACTCCAAGAACTGGGTATCCTCCGGAGGGGATATACTCCGGGGCTCAGACTGCGGTGAGTCCGATGGGACGCACCGAGTCTTGAAGGTATCCGGGGACTCCTCGTCCTCCGTCTCCCAGGCGGACTCGTCCAAAGAGGAGTCGGGCTCCGACTGCGCGGGGCCCGGCAGCACCTGCCCCGACGCCGAAGGCACCGGCGTCGATGCCCTTGGTCCCGACCGGGAGGTCGAGGGTGATCACGACCGAGGATGACCTCGAGCCTTCATGGTCTCGAGTATCGGCTCGGTCTCCAGGGTCGACTTCGACGTCGATGTCCCGGTGGTCGGGGCAGATGCGCCAGCAAGGCTGGCCATCAGCACCCGCTGCTGATCCATGAAGGCAGACAGTCTGCACTCCAAGGCTGTAAGCCTGAGACCCAGCTCAGGAGACTCAGCAGCCTCCAACTCGGGCCCCGGCGGTGCCAGGCCCGACGTCGGCTCCCTGGGAGGAGAGTCCTCAAGGACAACAGGACTTACGTGTCCAGCAGACTCCTGCTCCACACGAGGCACTTTTGACGGCTTCTCCTGTTCACGGGCCCGGGACGGCGGTCAGGGGTCCGAGACCTGGCCCTCGAGGGGTCAGGGACATCCTCCGATGCTGCCCTCGCGAGCTGCTTCTTCCTCTTTCACTCCCGCTCGGGGGACCCCCTGTCCGAGAAGCCCCGACGATGCTCGGGGTCAGACTCCCGAGATGTCGAGGCCTCAGACGAGGTCCGGGCCCGGCTGGAGACCGAATCAGAGAAAAGCCTTTCCTTTTGATGCTGGCAACTTCGAAGTGCCTTAGTGGACATTTTTTCACACGGTACACAGATCTTAGGATCATGATCCGGACCGAGGCACCGAAGGCAGCAGTTGTGTGTGTCGGTGAGAGACATTAGTTTCTTGCACCGATCACACTTTTTAAAACCACTGGAAGCCATCGGGGAAAAAAGAGCCCCCGCGAGGTCAAAAGACCGGCCTTCCAGGGAAAAAGAAAAAAGGGCGCGAATGCCAGCCACGAAGAGCAAAAACCGAAAAAATGAGAACGGGCTCAATACCCGTGTAACGAACCCGGCGGGAAGGGGAACCGGCGTCGAACCGGGCAAAGAACCGCGAAGGAATCGCAGGAAATAGTGAGAGAAATCTAACTTTTTTCCGGGTGAACTAGGACAGATGTCCGACGGGCTCCACGGAAAAAGAGAGACTGAGCAAGATGGCACCTTTAGGCGGGAAGGGGACCGCGAATGCATGCAGTGTTCCCAAAGGCTTTCATAGAAAGCTGGGGAAATGCTCCGCCAGGGCTCCATCGACGTCGATGTCATCCATATGTGAGGACTGACTTCCTGCTTGGTCCTGGAGAATTGTGTGTATATTATATTACAAGTAGTTTGGTTTATATTTTATGGCTATATTTGGTTGTTTGTTGGATTAAATATTTATTGTTGATCTGGTGTTTTGCTACATTTTTATCCAGAAAGGAAAAGGCAGGACAACTTTGTAAAGGCAGAAAACGTGTTTTTTTTTTTATTAGCAATAACAATGAAAAAAAAATAGAAATTACACTTACCTGGTAATTGTAGTTCCTGGAGGATCCAGTTTAGTCCTCCACAGCGGGTAGTGCACCTCCTCCTGCAGCTAGGAGACTGGACCAATCAAACTCTTCTCTGTGATGTATACTGCTGGAGCTCCCATCAGCCCCCCAGTGAACTGTCAACAAGCAACTAGAGAACAAGATAGATAACACAGAAAGAAAACCCCTCCCCTAATAAACCCGACTCCTTCCCCAAACGAGGGAGCCGGAACCGTGCACATCGCGTCGCCCTGGACCACTGAGCAAAAGAAAGGCGTTGCGACACCATCAAGGGAAAGGAAGACAGGAGCAAGGAGCGCGGAAAACCCCGGGATCGAGGAAGCTCAGTCAACCCGCATAATCAGCTCAAGCTCACTCGATGGCAGCGCGCCGGACAGTTAGAGGAAAACTCGCGGGAGGGAGTAAGGACTAAACTGGATCCTCCAGGAACTACAATTACCAGGTAAGTGTAATTTCTATTTCCTGAGCGGCTATCCAGTTTAGTCCTCCACAGCGGGATGTAGCAGAGCAGTATTCAGCGGGCGGGACCACCCCACCCGGCGCGCAAAACCGCAGAACCAAAACCGGCATCTTTAGAAGCAAGGACATCAAGCCGGTAGTGTTTAGTAAAGGCATGGAGCGACGACCAAGTAGCCGCTCTACAAATGTCTACTGGCGGAACCAAACTGTGCTCCGCCCAAGACGTCGCTTGCGCTCGACTAGAATGGGCCCGCAAGCCAAGCGGAACCACCTTCCCATGCAAAATGTACGCTGACGCAATCGCCTCTTTAATCCAGCGCGCAATAGAGGACTTTGATGCCGCCTCCCCCTTACATTTACCTCCGAACAGAACGAACAGGTGATCTGTCTTACGAAACGACTCGGTGACTCTGAGATATCGGCGGAGAACGCGCCGAACGTCCAGACAATGCAGCTCTCGAGCCGGAGCTGTATCCGGGGAGGTGAAGACCGGAAGAAAGACGGCCTGATTCAGATGAAAAGGGGAAACCACCTTAGGAAGGAAAGAAGGCACAGGCCGTAAAATCACACGATCCTTAGAGAACGACAAGAATGGCTCACGACAGGAGAGCGCCTGTAACTCCGAGATACGCCGAGCCGAACAGATGGCCACCAAGAACACCGTCTTCAATGTGAGATCCTTAAGAGAAGCCTGGTGAATAGGCTCAAAGGGCTGCTGAACTAAAGAGCGCAATACTAAATTCAAGTCCCACGGAGGAACAAGAACTCTGCGCGAAGGACGCAAGCGAAGCACGGCCCGCAGGAAACGCTGCACATCCGCGTGGCCCCCCAGGGGGATCCCCAACACCTTCCCCCGGTAACACGCGAGGGCCGCCAACTGGACCTTCAAGGAGCTAGCAGCAGACCCTTGTCAAAGCCGTCTTGCAAAAAACTGAGAATGGCCGGGATGGAAGCCGTCGCGGCTCGAAGATTGCACCGCGAACACCAATCTTCAAAAATGCGCCAGATGCGCACGTACGCAAGAGAGGTAGAAGGTTTACGCGCACGAAGGAGAGTCGCAATAACCGCCGCCGAATAGCCCCTCCGTCTCAACCTAGCCCTTTCAATAGCCAGACCGTAAGCGAGAACCGAGCCACCTGGGGCATCCGCAGCGGACCCTGAACGAGGAGATCCGGTAAGGACGGTAACCCGATGAGAAGCCGATGAGAAGCCGAATCAGATCTGCGTACCACGGATGGCGGGGCCAATCCGGAGCCACCAGAAGAACATTCCCCGGATGCGCCTCTATTCGTTGAATCACCCGTCCGATCAACGCCCACGGAGGAAAGACGTAGAGGAGCCCGGCGGTCGGCCAAGGGTGAATGAGAGCGTCTATGCCCTCGGACATGGGTTCCCGGCGCCTGCTGAAGAACCGAGATGTCTTGGCCGACTGAAAGGTCGCCATGAGATCCATGATCGGAGGCCCCCATCTGCGTACGATTTGAGAGTAGACCTGCGGATGGAGTTCCCACTCTCCGGCATCCACTCGCACTCTGCTGAGAAAATCCGCCATCACATTCTCCTTCCCTGCGATATGCACCGCCGAAATCACGAGAAGCCGAGGCTCCACCCACTGGAACAACAAATCGGTCTCCTCCTCCATCGCTCTGCTGCCTGTGCCGCCCTGACAGTTGAGATATGCCACTGTTGCGGAGTTGTCGGATAGAACGCGCACTGCCCGGCCGATCACCGAGGATTCGAACGCCTGAAGCGCCCACCTCACCGCTCGTAACTCGAGACGGTTGATCAACCAAGTCGATTCCAGGGTCGACCACTTTCCCTGCGCGAAGCGATTGTCGCAATGAGCTCCCCAACCCGTCAGGCTCGCATCTGTTATGACTGGTAACCAGAGCGGCTGTTCCAGAGGAACCCCCGCCCGCAACGTCTTCGAGCTGAGCCACCAACGGAGGGACAGGCGTACCCGTCTCGGGCAAGGCAACCGTCTGCTCAGTGAATCCGTCTGATTCGACCAACGCCGCAAGAGCACACGTTGCAGGGGACGCATATGAAACCGGGCCCAGGGAACTACATCGAGCGTCGCCGCCATCGTCCCCAAGACCCGAAGGTACCACCAAGCGGACGGGGCCGGCAAGGCTAAAAACTTCCGAACCAGAAGGCGCAAGGCTTGAGCCCGGCGATCCGGAAGAAAGACCAGTCCCCGCGCCGTATCGAAGCGAACGCCGAGGTATTCGAGGGACTGAGCTGGAACTAAGTGGCTCTTTTTGTGGTTGACCACCCAACCGAGAGACTGTAGCAGAGCGATGACTTTGTTGGTGGCGAGCAAACTTTCGGCCTCGTCCTTTGCTTGAATTAGCCAATCGTCGAGATAAGGATGAACCAAAACCCCCTCCTTTCGCAAGGCCGCCGCAACTACCACCATGACCTTGGTAAACACTCGGGGTGCCGTGGCCAGGCCGAAGGGCAGCGCCTGAAACTGATAGTGACCCCACGGAAGAGCAAACCGCAGGAACCGTTGATGAGCCGCCCTGATCGGAATATGCAAGTAGGCCTCTGAAAGATCGAGAGAGGTAAGGAACTCCCCCTGACGCACCGCCACTAGAACGGATCTGAGAGTTTCCATGCGAAAGTGGGGCACCCGAAGGCAACGATTCACTCCTTTGAGATCTAGAATAGGACGAATAGCCCCGTCCTTCTTTGGCACCACGAAATAAATAGAGTACCGACCGGCCCCGATCTCGGGAGCTGGAACAGGCACCACCGCCCCCAAATCCAGGAGACGGTTCAAGGTTACGCGTACGGCGGACAGTTTCTGAGGACCCTTGCAGGGCAAGAGAACGAAGGCATCGCGAAGAGGACACGCAAATTCCAGCTTGTAGCCCTCCCGGATGATTTCGAGGACCCACTGGTCTGAAGTGATGTGGACCCAGGAAGAAAGAAAATGACGAAGACGACCTCCGATCACAGGACTTTCTCCCAGGGTCTGCCTCGCTTCATTGCGGCTTGCGATTAAAGAAAGAAGAGGAGGAAGGGGAGGCAGAGGAGAAACCTCTCCCCGCTCCTCGAAACCCTCGAAATCCCGAGGATCGAGAGGCAAGGCGTCCGCGTTGGAAACTCCCAAACCTAGAAGACCGGAATCTGCGAAAATCTCAAAACTGACCTCTAGCCGAAGACAGACCTCTAGGTTGGCGAGGCTTATCCTCCGGAAGCCTCCCACCCTTAGACTCACCGAGGTCTTTGACCAACTTATCCAGATCGTCGCCGAACAATAGCTTACCCTTAAAGGGAAGTTTACTGAGACGTGCCTTAGATGAACCATCAGCTGCCCAATTACGCAGCCAGATAGATCGTCGCGCCGCATCGACAGAAGCCATACTATTAGCCAAAGTCCGAATCAAGTCATAGTGAACATCAGCCAAATAGGCAGAACCCGATTCTAAGCGGGCCACTTCGAGCAATCCCTGTTGGTCGAGATGGGAGTCCTGACGCAAATGCTGAGCCCAACGCAAACAAGCTCGGGAAACCCAGGCCCCACAAATAGAAGTCTGCAAGGCCAAGGCATTAGTCTCGAATGCCTGCTTCAATAAGCCATCTACCCTTCTATCCTGGGTGTCCTTCAAAGCCGCACTGCTCTCAACCGGAATGGTAGTCGTCTTAGTTACTGCGGAAACCGCAGCGTCAATCCGCGGGGAACGAAATTTCTCCTTGTCCTTGTCCGCCAGTGGGTAAAGACGATTCATCGTCCGGATACCCTTCAACCCAGAGTCAGGATGATCCCATTCAGCCTGGATCATCTGGTCGACCACCCGATGGAGTGGGAACACTGTTTGAGAATCACGGACCGCCTGAATAAGAGGGTCCTCAATCTCATCGTCCGCGGGACGCCCGACCGTCAGATTCAGGGCTTGCAAAGACTCTGTGATTAAGGGAAGCAACTCCTCTCTGCGAAAAAACGCGAATAATCCGAGCCTGCTCCTCCGGCTCGGGAATCTCCCCTTCTTCCAAGTCCGCGACACGGTCGTCAGGTTCCACATCAGACCAGTCCTGTTCCTGCCAAGGGGCATCCGAAGGCTCCACGTCAGAAACCCGGAGCCGCTTAGCAGCCTTAGGGGCACCTCCCCTCGCCTCTTCCGCCTAGAGAGAAGGCGGAAGCGAAGGGACCGCACCGGGATCAACACCTTTCCCCAAACGGCCCCTCTGAAAAGCCTGATGCATCAGTAGAACGAATTCCGGAGAAAAATCACCCCAGGAAACCTCACTAGCCCCCATAGGCGGAGCACTCCCAGGCGCCGAGGAGACCGGGGCAAGGGAAGGAACGAGAGCCTCTGGGGACAGCTCAACTCCCCCTGATACCGGGGAAACTCCCGACTCCGGAGGATCACAGGCGTCCATGGGCTGCTGCAATCCTGAAGAAACGCCGGAGCAGCACATGCAAACTCCCGCGTCAGAAAGAGAGCCCTTGCGGGAGCCACAGATGACACACTGCGGTCGCCGGGACATGAGTCTGGAATAAGAAAGGAGGGCTTGGCTAAAGCCCCTTCTGTATTATAAACAGAGAGCAAGTACAAAGATATACCGTTTTTTTTTTTTGTTGTTTTTTTTTTAATCACAGGGTAACACTGTACAGCGCTGCCAGCATGAAGAAAGGCAAAAAATATAGACCAGGTAAGTGAACGGTACCTCTCAGGACCCTGCAGAGCCCTGTCCCGATTAAAAGAAAAAAACGGAGCCGAAAACAAAATGGCCGCCGGCAGAACGAGGCTAAGAAAAAAAGGCGCGAAAACCAAGCAAATGAAGCAAAATAAAATAGAAAATAAACCTCAGTTAAATCGCAGACCAAAGCAGAGTGGAAAAAAGCAAAAAATCGCCCAAAGGGACACTTACCGCGAATCGAGGAAGGAGCAGAGCACCGGAGCTGACTGAGGTAAAGGGAGAAGCAACAGACCCGTGGTGAGAAAGAAACCGGCAGGAACACTAAATCTTGAAGATTGCTCTCAGAAATTGCACCAGCCTTAAAATATGCTCCCAAAATAAATGGAGAGGTAGTGATGCTGATGGTGGCCAGAGCCTCCCCCCGATCTGTCTTGGAGGTGAGATCAAAGGCTAGAAAAACACAGCCGACCTGCTTCAGCTGAGCAGTGAGCAGACGGTCAGTGCAAGCTCGGCTCCCTCCTATGAAAGCATTTAAAGGTACAGATCCCTAAAATAGAAAAACAAAGAAAAACATAACAAATGAAAGAAAAAATAAAAGTAACATATCTAAGGACCCCAAAGTGAGCCCACAGAAGGCTCACACCGCCTCCTGCTGCAAGGAGACTGGACACACTGGGGGGCTGATGGGAGCTCCAGCAGTATACATCACAGAGAAGAGTTTGATTGGTCCAGTCTCCTAGCTGCAGGAGGAGGTGCACTACCCGCTGTGGAGGACTAAACTGGATAGCTGCTCAGGAAATACTATTTACAAATGCCATTAACAAACTATTTACATTGGGATGGGGTAAAAAAACCTGGCAAAACAATCCAGGGGGGAGAGAAACATGGGGGGAGGGGGGTGGTAAGTGCTAAGCAATATGCTCGATATTCTCAATGAGGTGGTTGAGCATATTACCCATGATGATTAACTGCCCCTAGATATCTGCCAGCATGCTGTCGACCCCCTTCTGTGCCACAGCAGCTGCTTGTAGCCCAGGAGGGGGTGCCACAACATGCGGCAGAACCTTCAGATCCCCCTCCTCCTGGATTGTGGGGGCAGGGGGGATAACATATAACGGCTGGCCACGGGGGTGTGACACAGGGAAGTTCGGCAAGGGGGGTTGGAACATTTGGGTGTTTGGCAAAGAAGGGGGGGTTGGGACACAGGGGGTTCAGCAAGGGAGGGGTCCAGCATGAGGAGGAGCTGGGACATGGGGAGGTTCGTCAAGGGGGGAGGTTTGGCAAGGATGGAGGTTGGAACACGGGGGAGGTTTCAGCAAGGGGTGTTAGGACACACAGCTAAGGTTTCAGCAAGGGGTGTTGACATACAGCTAAGCTTTCAGACTTTACAATTGCCTGTTTATTTTTAATATAACTTTTAACTGTTGGATATAAGTTTTTAGGAATGTTCTGACTAAGCGTAGTTACTCACCTGTAACAGGTGTTCTCCAGGAGCAGCAGGAATCAGTCCTCACATATGGGTGACGTCGGCGCCGACGGAGCCCTCGCGGAGCAATTTTCCCCAGCTTTCAAAGAAAGCCTTTGGGAATTGCAGCGCGCATGCGCGGTCGCCTTCCCGCCCAAGGGTGCCATCTTAGCCAGTCAGATGACATAGCTAAAAAAGACAGCATAAAAATTTGCAAAAAAACTTAAGCAGATGATTGCAACTCCAAGGGGAGGAGGGAGGGTTGTGAGGACTGATTCCTGCTGCTCCTGGAGAACACCTGTTACAGGTGAGTAACTACGCTTTCTCCAGGACCAAGCAGGAAGTCAGTCCTCACATATGGGACTCCCAAGCTTAAGGCTACCGGAGACCCTAAGCACAAAAATGAGCTCCCTCTAGCTCAGCAGCACAGAAGGAAGGAATCTTCGCTGAATTATTACCCACCGGTAGCCCACATCCGGGATGGAGGGTAGGAGTTGCTCAAACCTCAAAGAGATTACGGAGGACTGCCTGTCCGAAAGCACTGTCCCTGCGGGACTCCCTCTCGAGACAGTAATGGACCGCAAAAGTCTGGCTCGAAGACCAAGTAGCGGCCCGGCAAATGTCTGCCAGCGGAACAGAGCGGAGGTAAGCCACTGACGTAGCCTTTGCCCGAACACAATGAGCCGTGACTCGACCATCCAAGGAGAGCCCGGCTGCCCCATAAGCCCAAGTGATACAGTCCGCAACCCAGATGGACAGAGTACGCTTGGAGACCGGGAGCCCCAATTTATTGGGATCAAAAGACACAAAAAGCTGAGCAGCCTTACAGTGCTCCCGCGTACGGTCAAGGTAGAAGTTCAATGTCCTTCTACAGTCCAGGGTATGGAGGACCATTTCAGCTCGGCTGGAGTGTGGTCTGGGAAAGAAGGTCGGAAGTACCACCTCCTGATTGATGTGAAAAGGGGAGACCACTTTTGGAAGAAATTTTGGGTGAGTCCGTAGGACTACCCTATTTTTGTAGAACCGAGTGTAAGGGGGATCAGACACGAGGGCCTGCAATTCACTTACGCGTCTAGCGGAAGTGAGGGCTATCAAGAACAATGTTTTCCAAGAAAGAAAACGGAGAGAACAGGTAGCCATAGGTTCAAAAGGCGGACAGGTGATCCGCTGTAAAACCACATTCAGATCCCAGTCAGGCGCTGGCGGGCGCAGAGGTGGTTTAAGTAGAAGGAGACCTCGGAGAAACCTCGCTACGAGAGGGTCGCTGGAAAGAGGTCTGCCGTCCACCGGTACATGATGTGCTGAAAGAGCACTGAGGTGAACTTTGACGGAGTTGGACTTAAGTCCTAGATTAGAGAGGTAGAGCAAGTACTGCAAGATCACCGACACCGAGCAGGAGAAGGGATCCTGAGACTGCTGGGTACACCAAACGGAAAAGCGACGCCATTTAAGGGCGTAGCATTTGCGGGTAGAAGGTCGCCGAGAAGCTAAGACGACCTCTTCCACCTCTGCCGGCAGGAGAAGGGGAGCAAGGACTACCCTCTCAGCAGCCAGGCCATTAGATTGAGAGATCTGAGGTTGGGGTGTAGCAGAGACCCCTGATCCTGAGTGAGGAGATCCGGTTGAAACCACAGAGGGAATGGATCCTCTACCGCTAATTGCAGTAGGAGTGGAAACCACGGCTGTCTGGGCCAGCGAGGGGCCACCAGGATCATGGAAGCTTTGTCTCGGAGAACCTTGAAGAGAGTTCGAGAGACTAGCGGGATGGGAGGAAAAGCATACAGAAGGCTCTCCGACCATGAGAGTAGAAAAGCGTCTGCCGCAACTCGAAGGGGATGTGGCTGACGAGAGCAGAAGCGAGGAAGTTGCCGGTTGTGAGGACTGGCAAAGAGATCCATCGTGGGGAGGCCCCACTTTAGAAAGAGCTTCTGAACTACCAAGGGATCCAGGCGCCACTCGTGCGGCTGGAGGATCCTGCTGAATTTGTCCGCCAGGCAATTTTCTTGGCCTGGGAGATAAACTGCCTTGAGAAGAACGCCGTGACTGATGGCCCAAGAGCAGAGCTTCTGTGCTTCCCGACAGAGAAGGAAGGAGCCCGTGCCCCCCTGTTTGTTCACGTAGAACATGGCAACTTGATTGTCCGTCTGGACAAGGACGGACTGGTGAGAGGTCAGGTGGGAGAAAGCTTTGAGAGCCAGGCGGATCGCTCTGAGCTCCAGGAAGTTGATCTGCTGAGCAGACCCCCACGTGGTCCAGAGGCCCTGAGTACGTGCCCCTTGACAATGTGCTCCCCAACCCAGGAGGGACGCATCTGTCGTCAGCACCTGGGCCGGCTGAGGTGACTGAAAAGGCATGCCGAGTACCAGGTTCGGCCGATGAAGCCACCACTGGAGAGACGAGGCCAGCGGCTCGGAGACGCGCACTAGGTCTGCTAGGCCGCCTGTGGCTTGTTGCCACTGCTTGCGAAGACACCATTGAGCAGGCCGCATATTCAGGCGGGCATTGGGGGTCACATGGACGGTGGAAGCCATATGGCCGAGCAGTCTCAGGAAGCGCCTGGCGGAGACCAGGGACTGGCTGCGAAAACGGTCGGCTAGGTCCAGGAAAGCTCGCGCCTGAGGAGTGTGCAGTCTTGCGCCGATGAACTCGAGATCCTGTGAGGGGAGCAAAGTGGACTTTGCGAAGTTTATGACAAAGCCCAAGTACTGCAGAAGAGTCACCGTGCGGTGTGTGGCGTTGGTGACCTCCGGAGCGGACGCTGCTCTGATGAGCCAGTCGTCGAGGTACGGGAAGACATAGAGGCCGTGAAGCCGGAGATGGGCCGCCACCACCGCGAGACATTTTGTGAAGACTCGCGGTGCGGAGGACAGGCCAAAGGGCAGAACCCTGTACTGGTAATGATTTCCTGCCACCACAAACCTTAGGTATTGGCGGTGGCTTGGGTGGATGAGGATGTGCGTGTAGGCATCCTTTAGATCCAAGGAGCATAGCCAATCTCCCTGCTGGAGGTAGGGCAGAAGGATTCCAAGGGTAAGCATTTTGAACTTTTCCCGCACGAGGAACCTGTTGAGGTTGCGCAAGTCCAGGATGGGTCTGAGGCCTCCTGTTCTTTTTGGTACTAGAAAATACCTGGAATAAAAGCCTTGACCTCTCAGGTGGTGGGGCACCGGTTCCACCGCCTGTTCCTGTAGAAGACCTGCTAACTCCTGAAGGAGTAAGTCCCTGTGCAGAGGGAGTCGTGGAGGTTCTCCCGGGAAATAGGAGGGAGGGACCTGGTGGAAGTGGAGAAGATAGCCTTCTCTTACGACTTGAAGCACCCAGGCATCTGAAGTGATGTTGGACCACCTGTGGGCGAAGTGAACCAGCCGGCCTCCGGTGCTGGGAGGAGCCAGCGGAGGGGGAGAGGCTATGCTTAAGGAGTCAAAAGCCCCCACCCTGCTGAGCAGGGGCTGGTGGTGCAGGCTTGGGGGCTTGCTGCCTACGGGACCCGTTACCCCGTCCCTTGGCCTGCTGGCCCTGTTGGGGAGCTGCGGGGGCCTGATATTGGGGGTAGTGTTTATAGGCAGCCGCCTTTCTCGGGTAAAAGGACTTCTTTCCCGAGCCCTTCTTTTTCTGGGAAGGGGCGGAGGTCTTCCTAGAAAGCCTAGTCCTGGTGAGAGTCTCTGTCTCTAGTTGTGCAGCCTTCTCGTCCATAGGTTTGCCAAAGAGGTTTTCACCTCGGCAGGGGACATCGACCAACTTGTCCTGCACCCAGGGCTCAAGGTCAGACAACTGAAGCCAAGCCTGTCGGCGGGCACCGATGCCGGCTGCGGCCACTCGAGCCGATGCTTCAAAGCCATCATAGGCTGCTCGGGATATGAATTTTGAGCATTCCCGAATGCCAGTGGACAAGGCTAGGAACCTCCGCAAAGGTTCCTCGGACAATCCAGCGGAGAATCCGGCTAGCTCTTTAGCCAGGTCTCGGAGATACATGCCCATGTATAGCTGGTAGGTCTGGACACGACACGCAAGCATAGAGCCCTGGAAACACTTCTTACCAAGGCCATCCAGGTTACGGGCCTCCCTGCCAGGAGGCACCGAGGAGTGCATCTTCTGGCTCTTAAGACGATGCATGGCCGATTCCACTACCATGGAATGGTGTGGTAGCTGTGCTTTTTGGAAGCCAGGGCTCTTGCGGACTCGATAGATAGAATCGACCCGCTTGCTCAGGACCGGCGAGGAGGCCGGACTCTCCCACATGCGGAAGAGTAGTCGTTCCAGCATGGGAGGAACCGGTACAGTAAAGTGTTCCCTGGCGGGAGAGTCATACTGGAGGGCGTCGAGCTCTTCGGCTCGAGGCTCCTCCTCGGGATCCGCAGGGAAGGCCAAAGCCTTGGCCATATCCCTGACGAAGTCCGAGAACCGGGCATCCTCCGGGGGGGACTGCTTCCGAGGTTCGGACTCAGGTGAGTCCGAGGGGGCACACCGAGTCCGAAAAGAATCAGGTGACTCTTCCTCTTCAGACTCCCAGACCGACTCCGACGAGGAATCGGTGGGGTCGGCCCGGGCAGGCCGCGGCGTCGGCCGCCCTGACGCCGAGGGAGTCGGCGTCGGCGACCTCGGTCCCGAACGGGAGGCCGAGGGTGACCTCGACCGAAGATCGACTCGAGTTCGCATGGACTCGAGGATCGGCTCGGTCTCCGGGGTCGACTTAGACGTCGACGTCCCGGCGGTCGGGGCAGCGGCACCAGTGAGGCTAGCGAGCAGTGCCCGCTGCTGGTCCATGAAGGCAGACAGTCTGCTCTCCAAGGCCGTCAACCTGAGTCCGACCTCAGGTGACCCAGCAGCCCCCGACTCGGGCCCCGACGGCGTCGGGCCCGACGTCAGCGGTCTCGGAGGCGAGTCCAGAAGGACCACAGGACTTACCCGAGCAGGCAGCTCCGACTCCATGCGAGGTCGCTTCGAGAGGTGCTCCTTCTCCAAGGACCCGGGACGGCTATCGGGGCTATGCGACCTGGCCCTCGCGGAGCCAGGAGCGTCCGACGCCGCCCTCGCGGGTTTCACCTTCCGTCGATGGTCCCCGGAGGGAGAACCCCTGTCGGAGGAACTCCGGCGACGGTCCGAGCTGGAACCTCTGGACGCCGAGGCTTCCGACGAGGTCCGGGTACGGCTGGGGTCAGCGAAGATCCTATCCCGCTGATGCCGCCGACTTCTCAACGCTTTGGAGGACAGTTTGCCACAGGCCCCACAGATCATTTCTTCATGATCCGGGCCCAGGCAGCGGAGGCAATTATCGTGTGTGTCAGTTAGTGACATATTTCGGTCACACTGACCACACCGCTTGAAACCACTGGCAGCCATCGGGGGAAAAAGGTCCCCTGCGAGGTCAAAGGACCGGGCTGCCAGTGAAAAAAACGAAAACGAAACTGACTAAATCAGAAAAACCGAAAAGAAGAAGAGGACTCGTGACCGGCGTCGCGAGTCCGGGCGGGAAAAAGACCGGCGTCGAACCGAAGGAAAAAAGAGAAAATTATGAATAAAATCAACTTTTTCGCGGGGACAAGACAGGTACGTCTGTAGGGCTCCGCTGAAAAAAGAAGACTGGCTAAGATGGCACCCTTGGGCGGGAAGGCGACCGCGCATGCGCGCTGCAATTCCCAAAGGCTTTCTTTGAAAGCTGGGGAAAATTGCTCCGCGAGGGCTCCGTCGGCGCCGACGTCACCCATATGTGAGGACTGACTTCCTGCTTGGTCCTGGAGAACCTACATTCCTTGCATAGCCTTTAAATCTGAGTGTGCCCTCAGTTCATATAAGTTCTACTGGCCAGGGACACTTGTGATATATAGCTACTTGGAATAGAAGTACACATTTGCTTTTAGATTTGCAGAGACCTGGTCTTCTACCTAAGTCTCCTACTTAATTTTGCAGCAAAGGTATAATTTTAAGGTTACAGGGACCTTTGCATAGTAGGCTGATACATAGAATACCGCTAAATCAGCATGTTGTGTATTCAATGCAATAACTGTGGTGCTTTCATTTTGAGAAGAGTCATTTGGAACCTAAGAGCTTGCCCTATATGCCTCAAGTTATCTGCTATGCATAAAGAATTGACTCTACTAAGGGAAGAATTAGCTGCAATTAAACACAACTCTTCTAGGGTACAAACTGAACAAAATCCACCACCGCTCCCACAAAGAATCAAACAGCCCAGGAATAAAATGGATCACAGTGGGTTCTAATAGTTTGCGACCTGTAATGCAGAGACACCCTATATATTAAGAGATATCTCTGCATAATGCCTTCTCTGCCTTGGATAATGAGTGTGTCCAATTCGTGGAAACTGAAGTACCCTTAAATGAGAGAGTCAATGGCTAATCTACTGATAATGCACCAAATATGAAGAAAAAATCACAAAACAGAAAACTACTATTATTTGGAGATTTCATCATCAGAGGCACCAACTTGGGAACACTGTTCAAAGGAGAGAAGATGGTCAAAATGCCTCCCAGGCTCTTCAGCCAGCAGGGATACGAACCAAATAGTTAGTGCAGAAAGTGAGCAAAATTGATGTTGGCATCCACTTGGATAAAAATGACCTGGCTAGAAACAGTGCCTCTACAGTTCAAAGGGACTTCCAGACTCTGGGAAAGTCATGCAAGCAAATTGTTAACACTATAGAGTTCTCAGAAGTTCAACCTGTTTTTGGTAAGGGGGTAGAAAGGCTGCATTGCATAAACTTTAATACATGGCTACAAACCTGGTGCAAACAAGAAGGATTTACATATTTAGGCGATTGGGGAAACAGATGGATCAACAAGAGAGTATACTCTGCTGATGGATTACATCTGTTCGTCGCAAGGAAAAGGATCCTAAGTGAAAAATTCAGACAGTATGTGAACAGGCATTTAAACTAGAGAAAGGGGGTGATGGATGGAGGACAAATTCAGGATGTCACTCCCAGCAAAAGCATAACACTGGAAACAGCCACACTTTTAAAACACACATCAATGGCAAGTGGAAGAGGTGTGTAGAACAAAATCCATGCAAAATACAGGCAAGCCAGTCAACAAATGCTGGAAAGCAATGAGCACAAATGCTTAAAGCCTAGCCAAAGTTCCTGACCTGGAAGCCCTAATGGTGGAAATGGACTTGGACATCGTGGCCTTTACAGAAACATGGTTTAACGAGTCGCATGAATGGGATCTAGCCATAACTGGCTATAATCTATTTAGAAGAGATAGAGAGGGTAGAAAATAAGGAGTAGCCCTATATGTCAAAAGCAATATTAAATCTGCTGAAAGGCAGGGGACGTGGGGAAAAGAAGAAGTGCTGTGGATTGTGTTGGAAAGAGGAGATGGCACTGTCATCCATACTGGTGTGGTCTATAGGCCTCCAACTCAAACCGAAGAAATGGATAGCGAATTCATTCACAGTTCTGCGACTAAAAAGCTGTTTGATTATTTTCATCTAATTTCCATGTATTTTGGTGTGCTGAAAACAAATAAAATATTGAAAAAACTCCTAGGACGTCATGATTTGCCACAACATGCAAAATTGTCTTCAAATTTATCAATTTTTTTCAAATTACTATTAATTAATTCAAATTACTATTAATTAATTCACATAAGTGCATTTAAGATATAAAATGCCAAAAACCCTTAAAGGGGTTGTCTGAGTTATGTAAAAAAAAATATAGCACTGTAAATCTGATGGTCAGCAATATATACATAAGATAAGCAAGTTTTAAGTCCGTGCTTCTAATGGTAGAAGGGATTAATCTTTCCTGAAGAATCCAGTGGGAGGGAGACACAGGGCAGATAGCAGCAGCTCCGGTCAGTGCAGGTGGGGCGTGGCCAGCACTGTGACGTCTCGCGTACAGACACAGAGCTGCTCTCTCCTGCATGCACCTCTGTATATAGCCCACTCTGTAAATAGCTCATACCAATCTAACACACAACACGACACACACTCAATTTCCCCCCACTGCATGTATAACACACTCACCTGACCTGATTGTTTGCCGTGATACCACCTTGATTTTTAAGATAAGGCGGTTTAGAAATACTGTTAAATAAATAAAATAAATAAATGCCACACTTGTGCACGAATCAAAATCAGGTTCTTGGTTCTAGGCTGTTCACAATTTTTCATCGCAATTCGTGTTAGCTCGTCATTCTTCAACCGTTATGTTATGGCTCCGCGAAAGTGTATTAATTCGCCAGACAGTTTCTGTTTCATCTGTGGTGAATATACAGTGTTGAAGCAACAGCAGAATATTACAGACTTTGTGAAAAAAGTATACTTTGCATACTTTGGACTAAAAATTGGAGATCAAGATAAAGTCTGGGCACCTCATAAAGTGTGCAAACGGTGTGTTGAGGACCTCCGAAACTGGTTCAAGGGTAAGAAAAAATCTTTCCGTTATGGGATTCCTATGGTGTGGCGAGAGCAAAAGAACCATAGTGACGACTGTTACTTTTGTACATGCGATGTGAAAGGGTTTAATTCCAAATGGAAGCATTCCATTTCATACCCCAATCTTCACTCGGCAATTCGTCCCATCCCCCATGGTACAGATATACCAGTACCCAAGCCCCCTGCTACCTTGGAAGAGATACCTAGCTCCGATGAAGGTGAAGTCATACCTGAACCAGATGACGAATCAAGTTCTGACTTTGAAGATGATACAAGACCAAAATTGTTTTCTCAGGAGGAGATGAATGATTTGGTAAGAGACTTGAATCTTCCCAAAGATGCCGCTGAGTTACTCGGATCAAGGCTGAAAAGCTGGAATTTATTGTTGCCAGGAGTGTCATCTTCATGGTTCAGACATCGTGAAAAGGAGTTCGTTCCTTACTTCACCCAGGAAGACAAGTTGGTTTATTGCATCGATGTCGAAAGTCTGATGGGTCAATTTAAAATCCAATATGATTCAGAGCAATGGCATCTTTTTATAGATTCTTCAAAAAGAAGTCTCAAAGCAGTTTTACTCCACAACGGTTTTTTACGCTTCCATACCTGTAGGTCATTCCGTACACTTGAAGGAAACCTACAAGAACTTGGAATTGGTTCTTCGTAAACTTAAATATGAAGACCATGGTTGGCAAGTGTGTGTGGACTTGAAGGTCTTGTGCATGCTGCTCGGGCAACAAGCTGGGTATACCAAATATCCTTGTTTTCTGTGTCTATGGGACAGTCGAGACCGACAAAATCACTGGACCAAGAAGAGTTGGCAGCCGAGGGTGCTAACAGTCGGTGAAAAAAATGTCCTCCGAGAAACTTTGGTACCTTCCCATAAAGTTCTTCTACCACCTCTCCACATAAAATTGGGATTGATGAAGCAATTCGTAAAATCACTTCCAAGAGATGGAGAATGCTTCAAATACTTGGTCACCAAGTTTCCAGGCCTGTCGGAGGCAAAATTGAAGGAAGGTGTGTTCGTCGGACCAGACATTAGAAGGCTTATAGTTGATCAACAGTTTGTCAATACCATGACGGATCCTCAAAAAGAAGGGTGGATTGCATTTAAAGAAGTCGTACAGAAATTTTTAGGCAATAACAGATCCTCACTACAAAAAGATTGTCGGACGAATACTGAAAGCATTTCAAGCTTTAGGTTACCTGATGAGTTTGAAAGTGCATTTCCTCCAGTCCCACCTTGACTACTTTCCTTGGGAGCTGTGAGGAACAAGGTGAACAATTCCACCAAGACATTAAAGAGATGGAAAGGAGATACCAGGGAAAATGGAGCATTACAATGATGGCAGACTACTGTTGGATGCTTCAGAGAGACATTCCAGATGCTACTCACAAGCGTAAATGCACCAAGAGGAGCCTCACAAGGAAGAAGAATCGAGTTTAGTGTGTGTAGGTGAGCTCATTTCAGTTCAAAAAAGGATTTTCATGAAAATATTGTAATAAAACTTTAATTTTATATGTCTATTTCCATTTATTTTGAGGTATTGCCTTATTTAACATAGTTACCTAAATTGTCAGGAAACGTGATGTCCTATGACAAAATGGAGGTCATTTTCGGATTCAGCGCACCAAAAAACAAAGATTACGTGGAATAACCAAAACAGCTCTCGAAAAAAAAATTTTTTGCAGACCTGATATTGCAAAGATAAGCCATAAATGGGGAAGTGATCATATTGGGTGACTTTAATCTACCCAATGTGGATTGGAGTATTCCTTCTGCATATCTGGAAAGAAGTAAAAAAAATTGTGGATGCCTTCCAAGATTCATTACTTAGAAAAATGGTGATGGAACCAACCAGCAAAAGCTCAATGCTGGATTTAGAGCTCACCAACGGAGATAGCATATCGAATATCCGGGTGGGTACCCATGTGAGCAGCAGTGATCATCATAAGGTGTGTTTTGAGATAAAACAGTGACTTCAGCAAAATGTCCAAGTACCTGAAGGAGGAGTTGGCAAGGTGGCAGGGAATAAGGGAAGTGGAATTGTACTAAAATAAAGGAGGCAATAAAAGGGGCAACAGATACATATGTAAAGAATGTAAATAAAAATAATAGGAAAAAGGAAACCTATTTGGTTCTCAAAAGAATTGGCTGCACAAATAAAGGCAAAAAACACAGCTTTCACAAAATTCAGAGGTTCGCAAACAGAGAAACACAGAAAGTAATACAGGATCAAACTAAAAGAGACAAAAAGAGAAGGATAGCAAAATCAAAGGCAGACGAAAAGACTGCTAAAGATGTGGTGACAAACGTTTTTCAGGTATATTTGGTAGAGGAGGAAAATCAGAGGTGGAATTGTAGGACTCAAAAGTGCTGGGAATGGATTTGTGGAAAGTGACATTGAAAAAGTGAAAATGCTGAACAAATACTTCTGCTCTGTTTTTACTAAAGAAAATCCTGGAAAAGGATCACCTGTGACTCCCAAATATAAAAATAGGAATGGAGTACATACCACATCATTCACAGAAGATGATGTATTTGAACAGCTTGAGAAACTAAAAGTGGACATCCCAGGATACTGAAAGAGCTCAGAGAGGTTCTTGGAGGGCCTTAAAAGGATGTTTTTAATAGATCCTTGGAGACAGGAGAAGTTCCACATGACTGAAGAAGGACTGATGTGGAACCTCTTCACAAAAGTGGTAATAGGGAAGAAGTGACAAACTACAGGCCAGCAAGCCTTACCTCGGTGGCGGGAAAAGTAATATAGGCTCTCCTGAAAGAGCAAATAGTGGACTTTCTTGAAACAAACAGGTTGCCTGATCCGAGGCAATATGGTTTTACTACAGGACAATCTTGCCAAACAAATCTGATTGAGTTCTTTGACTGGTTGACCGGAGAACTAGATTAAGGGCATGTGATGGATGTGATCTACCTAGATTTCAGCAAAGCCTTTGATAGTGTTCCTCATAGGAGGCTTATCAATAAACTAAACAGCTTGGGGATGGGTCCCAAGGAGGTGAACTGGATCAGAAATTGGTTGACTGACAGACAACGGAAGGTGATGGTAAACGGAGCTCACTTGGATGAAAGGAAGGTGATTAGCAGTGTGCCCCAGGGCTCGGTCCTGGGACCAGTACTGTTCAATGTATTTGTGAGCGATATTGCTGAAGGACTGAATGGAAAAGTCTGTTGTTTTGCAAATGACATGAAAATTTGCAACAGAGTGGACTCCCCATATGGAGTGGATAACATGAGGCAAGATCTACAAAAGCTGAAAGAATTGTCTAATGCTTGGCAGTTAAGATGTAATATAAAGAAGTGCAGTGTCATGCACTTGGGAAGCAAAAATCCAAGGGAATTGTATGCGAAAGGGGGCGAGAGGTTGGTATGCATGGACCAGGAGGAGGGACTCGGAGTGATTGTTTCTGAGGATCACAAGGTAGTAAAACAGTGTGACAAGGCGGTGGCAAAAGCCAGAAGGATGCTGGGCTGCATACAAAGAGGAATTACCAGCAGAAAGGAAGAAACACTAATACCATTATACAGGTCTCTGGTGAGGCCTCACTTGGAATATTGTGTTCAGTTTTGGAGACCATATCTTGCAAAGGATATAAAAAGACTGGAAAAGGATCAGAGGAAGGCAACCAAAATGATTTGGAGCCTGTGTCAGAAGACTTATGAGAAGAGACTTGAAGACCTAAATATGTATGCTCTGGAGGAGAGGAGGGACAGGAGAGATATGATTCAGACCTTTGAATACTTAAAGAGTATTAATGAACAAACAAACCTCTTCCAAAGATGGGGGAAGCTGTAAAACTAGAGGGCATAACATGAAGCTGCAAGGGGGTACATTGAAAGGCAATGTCAGGAAATACTTTTTCACTTAATGGGTGGTGGATGCTTAGAATGCCCTCCCAATGGAAGTGGTGGGGGAAAATACTGTGACAGAATTCAAAATGGCATGGGACAGACACAGTGGATCCCTTTAAAGCAACAGGATAAAATCAAAATACACTTAACTGTCTCTTATATCTCAACAAATAGGGGTGACCTACATGGAGCGGTGGGTATACCCCTAAACAAAGGCATGGGGAGGGGTGACCTGCATGGAGCAGCAGGTACACCTACTCTTCCCACTTTGCTGGGCAGACTAGATGGATCATGCTGGTCTTTATCTGACGGGGGGGTTCAGCTTGGATGGGGATTCAACATGGAGAGGTTCAACTCAGGGAGGGTGATGCTGTGGGTGCGGGTAGCGTGGGGGACCTGGATTATCATCATCATCATCTGAGTTGGATTCTGCCAAAAGAAAAGAGAAGTACATGTCATCCAGGCAAAGCAGTGTGTGCAAGGTAAAAACTGGAGCATGTAGAGCAGCCCTCAAATTATGATGCCTACCTGTTGAAATCTCCCACTCTCGATGCACCCATTGGAGGAAGCGTGGGTTCCTCCTCAGCTCACGGGCCTTCTTCTTGAGGTCCTCAGTCTGAGACACAAAAACGTAACATTTCATTCAGCAGTAGCACATGCACAACCTCCCCCCAAAAAAGAAACCACGGCCCCAGTAAAATAAACCGCTGCACTGCCCCCCAACCTCCCCCCCCCCAAAAAAACAATTAACATTGCTGCACTCACCTCTCTCACAAGCACCGCCTTTTCATTAAAGGTGTGGCAGAGCCTCTGCCATACCTGTCTCATGAGGTGGAATTGCGCCTCCTCACTGGCCTTGGGAAGAAGTGCTTTTCATTGGCCACAATGAGGGAGGAAAGCAGCTCAATATTCTTCCAGGGGAAGTTTGGCTTCCTCCCAAGATTTAGTGCTGCTCGAACCGCTCCTGCTGCATGTTTCTCTAGGATGTGTACCTGCTGGATGTTCATCAGACATTTTTTGGTTCCGCGGGTACGTACGTATGCATGCACATCACGCATGCGCAGTTGGCTTGTCTGCATCTGGCTGAACGTAGAGTTCCGCAAGCACATAAGGGCACATGAACAGGGGAACAGAGTATATGTATAAAGAAAAGGGCTGTTATATCTTGATTAAAATGGATTGAGACAGGAAATTAAACTCATTTATCATGTAAAATGGCTCCCAAGAAAATTACAGATCAGATTTAGTGGTGGGGGGATAAGTTGTCTTGTCCTTTAATGTAACTGGGATGTCTCTAGCTATTGTTCGTAAGATTTGTCTTATACATTCCTTATTGCTGCAGTTTGCTCACCTGTCTGATGAATATGGATGCTTGCTTTTATATTTGTTTTTTTGCATTCTTCATGTTTAATAGGGAGTGTGTGTGTGTGTATGTGTGTATGGATGGGTATCTGGTATTTGCTTGGATTCCTTGCTTTTTATAAGGCTGAAAACTCACCTCTTCCTCATTTGCTTAATATCCTTACTATTACCAGTCATGCCCTGCCCCCTGCCCCCCACCCCTCGACCCCTGCCCCCCACCCCCCTGCCATAACAAACTCAGTAGTAATAAACAGTATGCATACCCCCCCAAAAAAAAACATTTATTAAGGAACAACAAGTTGCATAATAAGACATGCTAACACAAAATGCAAACGTCATGAAAAGTAGTCCTCTTTAAGGTTTCTTCATATCTGATTACCCCTTCCTGCATCAGGTCGAGCAGGGGCATGGATGCAAGGTTCCCATGGCAAATCAGGAGCTATTTAAAATGGCATTCCATGTTTCATGGCTATGTTGTGCAGCATGCAGCACACCGCAACAATGCCCCCAACCTTTTCAGGTGCATATTGCAATGCCACCCCAGAATGGTCCAGACAATGGAAGCGACTCTTGAGGACTCCAAATGTGCATTCTATCATACACCACACAGCAATGTGTGCCTCATTGTAGCGCATCTCTTCATGTGTGCTCAGTGAAAGCAGAGGATTCATCAACCAGGACTTATACTCGGATCTAGCATCGCCTATGCATTAAAAAGAAAGAAAAGGTTTGCCAATAGTACAATATACAACAGTATAACAGTATAAACAATAGTTTATATAATATGCAGAAATGTACAGCTGTCCTCCCTACCCACCTCCCAAAGTTGAAATATGCCCATGCGACACTTACCCAGGAGCCAAACTTCACCGCACTTTCACTCTTCAAAGTTACAGCTGAGTGCTGAGTTGAAGAGCATAAAGGAATCGTGACAGCTGCTCGGAAACTTGGAGACCACATTCAGGATCTTCATATGCGTGTTACACACCACTTGGACATTAATTGAGTGGAAGCTTTTCTTGTTCCGGAATGCCATTTTGCTGCCTGCGGGAGGTGTTAGGGCTGTATGAGTGTAGTTTATTGCTCCGATCACGTTTGGTAGTCTAGCAATATTAAAAAAGTCAGCCTTCATCACCTGCCTTTCTGCCTCCTGCTCTGGGTACTGGAAATGCTCCCCAGTGTGCTTTTTTAAGGCCTGCAATACCTTCTTGAAATGCCTTGAAAATGATGATTGGTCCATTCAACAGGCCAGCCCGAGAACATTCTGGAATGATCCAATGCCCAAAAAAATGTAAGGCGGAAAGTAACTTCAGCAGTCTTGGTATGGCATGCCCATGAGCAGTGGCTGAATCAATATCATCTTTAATGTCCTCATACAAGAACAAGATGGCTTGTCTGCATAAACGGTAGTTACACACGATATGCTTGTCTGGGAGCCCATCCAGTACTGCCTTGTTTCTGAATAGGCGCTGTCTGTGGGGCCTCATGATGATGATAGGTGCAGCATGTACATCCTCATGCTCTTCTCTTGGGTCTCTGTTGTTCTTCCTTATTTGTCTGGCTCTTGCAAGCAGCAGAACAGCAAGAGGATAAACAACAAAAGACATCTCTTCTTTAAAAATAGTGCCAAGTACAATATATGCAGACAAAACATGCAGATTCTGAACACTGATATGTACACAACAATGAACTGAAGTAGTCCATCGCATGGAGGGATGTGTTAGAGTTTAACGTCACCTCCTGACCAGGTGTACAGGTAACGATGTTCTCGAAATTTACGCCTGATTGTGTAATCTTTAACGCAGTTTTCAGCATTGAGCTCAGACTTCATTAACATGTTACATGAATATGTCCAACTCATTTAAATACATGTGGCTTAAATGTGCACAGAGGTTTTCCAGACTTTTAACATGTGTGTCTATATCTTTTCTGCATTTGGTGTGCGGATTTGTAAGCAAAGTTGCATTATACGCATGTAAGTGCATGTACAAGCTAGCATTGGCTTTCTACATCGACCTGTAAGTTTGAACCTGAAGCAATGAAAGGTTAAATGACTTGCCCAAGATCAGAAGCAGCAGCACAGGGATTCAAAACCTTACTTTTCTGGTTCCAGCCTGTTGTTTTAACAATTAGGCTACTCCTCTAAAACACACTATTGAATTTTTAGAGAACTGTTTAGCCTCCAGGCAGACATTCTCAATCCTTTATGTATAATTTCTTTCCATTCCATTCAGTTGGAAAGAATAAAAATGAAACAATGAGGAGAAAAAAATCTTCCATTAGATGAGCAATCATGCTTTCCTACCTTCGCCTCTAGTTTCTACTGAAACAAAAGTCACTTTGATCACATCAGGAACAGTCAAAATGTCAAACAGATAAATGGGGTCATATCCCCCAAAATCAAAACAGATAACAGATGACATTTATATATTTTTTAAATTCTCTTACCTTATGTAGACAAGAAGCTTATTGCCCATAACGACCTGCTCATCTAAAAGCAAATAAAAAGATAGTAACTATGAAGGTGATAACTTCTCAGAAGGTGATATGAATTTTGATGAGTGTTTAAATGGCAGAATGCTAAGTTTTGTTACTTGAGATTGAGAAAATGAAATGCCTAATTTACATAATAATACTAATTTCTATGAAGACATCAGCATGCCACATACAGAAGCTCCCATCTCTTTTGCTTTCCTTGTACTTCAATGGGGATAGGGGTAGGGAGTCGCAGCACCCTGACAGCATTAATAAGGCATTAAGAGGAATCAAAAGGCATTACAAAATAGGCATTCAAACAGATCTCAGTACAAATTCTAAAACTGGAGTCTGAATAGCAAATACCAGTGCCACAGGAATGGAAATAGAGAATAAGAGGATTTAAAGTGATTCAAGAAAAATATAAGATAAAGCTGAGAGTAATGCTGATATAATCTAATGCCATGGGCCAGCTTTCAAAAGAGTTGGAGACCTACATTTTCACATCTAAAAACTGACTGAGGCCACATGCCTAAATTTAATGCCTATTTTCACTAGGTACTTAACTTTAAATGCTTAAAATGTAAGCAGAGCAAGAGGCTCGTTGTACGGGGAAGTTGGAATGGGCGGATCGGGGGCAGCATTAGGGCGGGCGGTGAGCGGTTTTCAGCCCCGGACATAGAGGGCCAATTCCAATGTTGGCCCTCTATGTCCGGGGCCTAAGGCTTAGATGGGGAACTTATTCCACCTCTGAGGTGGAATAAGTTCCCAGATTGGGCAGAGGACGGCGGCCCGGGGCATGGCAGTGGCGGGAGGGGCAGAAAGCATTCCCCACAGTCCAACCCTGGCCTTGTGAAGCCGGATTGGGGGTTGGGCTGCGGGGAAAGCATTGTAGGAGCCAGCGACTGGGGATTGCGGTTTTAAAATGGAGCTGGGGTGCCATGGCAACCGGACACCATGGCGCCACGGCTCCATTGTAAAAGCCAGTCTGAGTTAGTTGAGCACGGCCTATACATGCAGGCCAGTTTGAATCACGGTCCTGGCCTGCATGTACAGGCCTGTTTGCAATTCTGATCCCGCAGGGCTAGACGTGCCCCACGGGATCGGAATCATGACTCCCTCTGTGCGTCCGGAGCCGGCCAGGCACACAGAGGGCCTGTACATCCGGACTGAATTGGGCCCTTAATGTACTAAAGATTTAGGCAGAATTTTGTTCAATATTATACCCATCCTCAAGACAAGACAGAAAGAAATTGACATCATGGATCTGAAGGCATAATGTTTTAATGAGTAACAGAACAGCAGCCCGTTGTCAAAGCCTTGATTCATGCAGCCTGCTATGCCCATCAAAGACAGAAAAAAATGCGGTAGCCCACAATCTCAGGTACCTTAAATTTTTTGATCCATCATTGCAACCTGAGAAATGATGGTTTTCTATTAAATCTGAAGCTGCATCAGGTGGTGTGGCTCTTTGTTGCTCTGCCTTGCCTAGGCCCAGAGAAAGCGTAGTTACTCACCTGTAAAAGGTGATCTCCGGGAACAGCAGGAATTTAGTCTTCACATATGGGTATCGTCGGTACCGACGGAGCCTGCGTGGGAACGCTCCCCAGCGTCCAATAGGAAAGCTTTTGGGAGCATCCCACAACGCCTGCGTGCTGCCTTCCCGCCATTCCAACTCTCCCTCTTCAGTTGAGTTATAGCTGAGATAAAAGGAGAGAAGGAGAGAGAGAGACAACTCCTCGGGGAGGTGGGTGGGTTGTGAAGACTAAATTTCTGCTGTTCCCGGAGATCACCTGTGACAGGTGAGTAACTATGCTATCTCCAGGAACAAGTAGGAATGTAGTCTTCACGTATGGGGACTCCTCAGCTGAAAAATGCCAGGGAGATGGTCCCAGGAAGCTACAAACCCATGGTGAAATGGGTCATGCTTCTTCCCATGGATCTCTGGCATCCAAACTCAGATGGTGGGTAGGAGTTGCATTAAGTCTGAAAGAGATGCTGAAGAACAGCTTGGTCAAACAAGGCATCCCGACGGGAGTCCTTGTCTAAACAATAGTGGGCTGTAAAAGTGTGTACTGAAGCCCAAGTGGCTGCTCTACAGATGTCGTCGATAGACACAGAATGAAGGTTAGCCATAGAGGTTGCCATGGCTCTCACATTGTGAACTGTGACATGGACCTCGAGAGGAAGTCCCTTACTCTCATAAGCAAAGGATATGCACTGTGCAATCCATCTAGAAAGAGTTCTTTTGGAGACTGGAAGTCCCAAATGACTAGAATCAAAGCAACAAAAAGCTGAGATTTTCTATGTTGCTGTGTTCTCTGCAGGTAAAAAGCTAAGGCTCTTTTACAGTCTAAGGTATGAAGGTTCCTTTCTGCACTAGAGGCATGAGGCCTCGAAAGAATACAGGAAGGTAAACCACTTGGTTTAGATGGAAAGGCGAGACCACCTTTGGCATAAAGTGAGGATGAGTCCTAAGAACAACCTTATCATGGTGAAATCTTGTATAAGGAGGATCAGCCACTAAGGCTTGTAACACACTAATGCGTTGTGCAGAAGTGATTGCAATTAGGAAGATGACCTTCCAAGAAAGGAATTTTAGAGTTGTGGTGGCTAAAGGCTCAAAGAGTGGTTTCATGAGCTGCCCGAGAACAAGATTCAAATCCCATGCGAACGGTGGTGCTTTAATGGGAGGCTTTGTTAAGAGTAGACCTCTCATAAATCTTGCTATGAGTGGATGAGAGGAAATAGGTTGTCCATTTAGAGGCTTGTAAGAAACTGCAATAGCACTAAGATGGACTCTCACGGAATTGGTCTTAAGACCAGAATTTGATAAATGGAGGAGATACTCCAGTAACGATTCCAAAGGTATCGCAAGAGAGTTAAGTCCCCTTTCAGAATATCATTTAGTGAAACGGTTCAACTTGAAGGCATATGATTGCCTTGTGGAGGGCTTTCTGGAAGCCTGAAAGATATCTTTTATCTGTTGAGAAAGGCTGAGATCCTGAAGTTTTAGGCTTTCAGCAACCAGGTCCTGAGATACAGGGACTGGGGATTCGGGTGCCATAGCGTCCCGTTCTCCTGGGAGAGAAGAGCTGGAGAATACCCAAACTCCAGAAGTGTGGCTTGAGAGAGAGCTAGAAGCAGAGGATACCACGTTTGCCGTGGCCAATGTGGAGATATGAGTATCATATGACTTCTGTCTCTCTGAAGCTTGAACAGTGTTTTGGGAATGAGGGGAATGGGTGGGAAGGCATAGAGGAAGTCTTGACCCCAGTGAAGAAGGAAAACATCCCTTGCCTGACAGTTTTGAGCCGGAATTCTGGAACAAAACCGGGGAAGTTTGGCATTCTGTGGACTTGCAAAGAGGTCTATGTCTGGGGTTCCCCAGATTTGGAATACTTGGGCAATCTGGTCCAAGTGGAGAGACCATTCACGTGGCAGCAGTACTCGGCTGAGTTTGTCTGCCCAAAGGTTTTGAATGCCTGGAAGATATACCACTAGGAGGTGGATTTGATGCTCTCTGGTGAGGGCCCATAGTCGTAAAGCTTCGTTGCATAATGACTGAGATCCCGTTCTGCCCTGCTTGTTCACATAGAACATGGCTAGTTGATTGTCGGTCTGGACTAAGACTGTCTTGTAGCTGAGTTGGGCTTGGAATACTCGAAGAGCAAGGAAGATTGCTCTGAGTTCTAGGAGGTTTATGTGGAGACAAGCCTCCTGTGGGGTCCAAAGACCCTGGGTGGATAGATCGTGCAAGTGGGCCCCCATCCCAACTGGGACGCATCTGTCGTTAGAGTGGCTTGGAATAGAGGTTGCTGGAAAGGAGAGCCTATGAGTAGGTTTTCCAGTGAATGCCACCATTGGAGGGACGAAATAAGTCATTTTGAGTTTCTTATTTTGTCTGACAGGCGACCTGAGGCCTGTGTCCACTGAGAGGACAGGGTCCACTGGGCTGCTCGCATGTGAAGGCGAGCATAGGGAACCACATGGACGGTGGATGCCATATGTCCCAGAAGCTGAAGCATTTCCCGTGCAGTTGGGAAGCCAGCTGTACTATACGTAGACAGCGGGGCTGTGGAAGGAAAGCCCTTGACTGTCTGGTATCTAGGCGAGCTCCTATGAATTCCAGAGACTGAGAAGGAGCGAGATGGGATTTTGGGAGGTTTATGACCAATCACAAGTAGCGACGGATTCGCCTTGTGTGAAAAAGAGCGAAGCTGGCTTATGGAGCCTGTCGTCCAAGTAAGGGAAGACGAATATCCCCAGAGTTCTTAAGAATGCAGCTACTATAGCCATGCATTTTGTGAAAGCTCTTGGGGCAGAAGCCAGACCGAAGGGAAGAACCCTGTATTGGAAGTGTTTTCCCTGGAAAAGGAATCGAAGGAATTTCCTGTGATCTGGATGAGAATATGCGTATATGCGTCCTTTAGATCTAGAGAACATAGCCAATCCTGACTCTGACGGTATGGCTGTAGTGCTCCGAGAGAGATCATCTTGAATTTTTCTCGGAACAGATATTTGTTCAATTCTATGAGGTCCAGTATGGGTCTGTGTCCTCCTGTTTTCTTTGAGATAAGAAAATAGGGGGAGTAGAACCCTATACCTTGTTGAGGTATGGGTACCTCTTCTATTGCTCCTTGAGCAAGAAGTGCCGTGATCTCCTGACTCAAGAGATCGGTGACAGGGGTCTGAGAACTGAACTGTCTTTTGTAGGAGGAGGCATGCTGTGAAAATGAAGTCTGTACCCCTCTCGTACAATGGACAGAGTCCAATTTTCTGATGTTATTTGCGGCCATCTGATGGCAAAATGGCATAACCTGCCGGGGATGGTAGAGGGTTCTGGACCCTGCAGGGGCAGGAAGACTAAGTTCTCTAGGAAAGAGTCAAAGCCCCTGAGGAGGCTGAGCCTGCTGAGCTTTTTGGACTTGTGGCTTCTTCTGTTGTCTAGTTTGTTGTTGTTGTCCCATTTGGGCAACATGAACTGGACAGTGACCCTGATGGGTGTAAGAAGGATAAAACTTCTTTTTCTTGTTGGAAAAGGGTTTTTTATTAGATCTCTTCTTTGCTGGGTTAGCTGTAGACCTTGACAATCTGTCCAAAGTGATATTGTCAGAGTCAATCTCATTAGCCTTTTCTTGCCAAAGAGATTTTCTCCTGTGCAAGGAATGTTTCCCAGTTTATCTTGTACCCAAATTTCCAAGTCTGATGCCTGAAGCCAGGCAATACGACATGCACCGATGGAGATAGCAGAAGTTCTGCTGATGCACTGTTCACAAACTTGGAAACATCCTGGGCATGTCTGACCAGAGTAAGAAAATTCTCTCTTTTATCATCAGGAAGAAGAGGGCTCATAAGTTCCAAGTCTCCTGTAACCTCCTTGAGAAACATCCCCATGTAAAGGATGTATGAGCTGATTCTAGCTGACAGCATGGAAGCATCGACAGCCAAATGCATCGCGAGTCCTCGATTCTCTGCCTGGAGGATTGGAAGAATGTCTTTTTGCACTCTTTATCCTACACATCGCCAATTCCACTACCATTGAATGGTGTGGTAACTGAGTCTTCTGAAAGCCAGGACAAGGTGGAACGCGATACATGGTATCGAGTCTCCAAGAGTGTGGAGATGTGGTTAAAGGTGTTTCCCACATTCTCAGCATAAGATCATGAAGAATCTTATGAATGGGCAGAGTAGCTGCCTCTTTAGGAGCCTTAGGGTATTGAAGAATTTCTAACTCTTCTGTTCTAGGTTCCTTTTCAGGAGTCACCGTGATTGCAAGGCCACGAGCCACATCACGTATGAAATCCTGGAAGGACTTGTCTTCTGGAGGAGACATTCTCTGCTGAGGAGAAGGAGATGGATCCTCCAGAAGGACTGCTCTAGTACCGGCAGAGTCACCAGAGTCATCGGAATCGGAAGATTGAAAATATCTCTGATCTCGATGTTTGTGCAATGCACGGTACCGGTATCGATTGAAGTTGGTATAGAGGTATCTCGGTACCGATCTCTCGATACAGGAGACTGACTCTAGACTCGGCATGGGGGGGGTATACCCGCTGAGGCCGGTACAGTCGGTACCAGTACCTGTGGAATGGTCTGAAGAGGTTTCAGCGGTACCGAAGGTGTTAAAAGAGCCGCCAGACTGCGTTCAATAGCGAGAAATCTTTGATCTATCGCTCCTGCCGATGCTTGGGTGTCAGTACTGATAGAAGCAGCTGGAACCTTAGAGCATGGCACCAGTAGTTCTGCAGATGTGGAAGCCTCTAGAACATCCTGGAGCCCCGTTAGTGCTTTGGAAGCCAAAGCCTCCCACCGGAGCTGTTTTGCTGGTGAACTTTCCTCGAGGGCAATGCCAAATGGCATCTCGATACTTGGAAAGAGATCTACCTTTTGAGGACTGGCTAGTCTTAGGAGATCCATGGGAGGAAGATGAAACCCTGGAAGACGTCGATGCAACAGACATCGCATCTGCGGCAAAAAGGGTACCGAGTTTTGCAGCTCTATTCTGCAGGCCCCTCTTGGTCATCTTTCTACAGGAGAGACAGTCCAATGGAGAATGGTCAGGTCCTAAACATTTGAGACACCAGTCATGGGTGTTGGTGACAGATATGGTACCGCCACACTTAGAACATTTTTTAAAACCACTAGATGTTTTTTCCATTTTAAAAGAAAAATGGGCCTAGTGCCCAAAATGGCACCTAGCACCGAGAGGGAAAAGGCCTCTGAAGGAAAAAGTACTTCAGAAAAGGGGGGGGGGGGGTTTAGAAAATAAAAAAAGAGAACCGGCGGTACCAGTAGGCATCGAATGAAGGCAGACGCGACCACAAAAAAAACAACAAAGAAGTAACAAAGAATTTTCTGCGGTGACAGGGTATGCGACCTGTCCCATGCCATTTTGAATTTCGTCACTGTATTTGCTCCCACCACTTCCATTGGGAGGGCATTTCAAGCATCCATCACCCTTTCAGTGAAAAAGTATTTCCTGACATTGCCTTTCAGTTTAGCCCCTTGCAGCTTCATGTTATACCCTCTAGTTTTACAGCTTCCCCATCTTTGGAGGAGGTTTGTTTGTTCATTAATACTCTAAGTATTTAAAGGTCTGAATCACATCTCCCCTGTCCCTCCTCTTCTCCAGAGTGTACATATTTAGGTCTTCAAGTCTCTTCTCATAAGTCTTCTGATGCAGGCTCCAAATCATTTTGGTCGCCTTCCTCTGAACCGTTTCCAGTCTTTTTATATCCTTTGCGAGATATGGTCTCCAAAATGGAATACAATATTCCAAGTGAGGCCTCGCCAGTGACTTGTACAGTGGCATTAGTATCTCTTCCTTTCTGCTGCTAATTCCTCTTTGTATGCAACCCAGCATCCTTCTGGCTTTTGCCACCGCCTTGTCACACTGTTTCGCCACCTTGAGATCCTCAGAAACAATCACTCCGAGGTCCTTCTCCTGGTCCATGCACACTAACCTCTCACACCCTATCACATACAATCCCCTTGGATTTCTCCTTCCCAAGTGCATGACATTGCACTTCTTCACAGTAAATCTTAACTGCCAAGCATAAGACCATTCTTCTTTTGTAGGTCTTTCCTCATGTTATCCATTCCCCGACAGGAGTCCACTCTGCTGCAAATTTTCATGTCATCTGCAAAAAGTCAGACTTTTCCATTCAGTCCTTTAGTCCTTCACTCAAAAATACACTGAACGCTGAGGATCAAGACCTCTTTGATGCCGGTGCGGAGGTCTTTGATACCTTTCCTGCTTTGACTTCGATGAAGCATGGGAACCATGAGAGGACTGTGATGGAGTAGAGGCCCCTGAAGAGTGTGCCGAAGTGGCTGAGTCTGGTTGAAACAGCTTTACCCTTTGCTGCTGTCAATTGTTCAGGCCTCGTGGTGTGATGAGCTTACACTGAGTACAAAAGGCAACATCATGGTCAGGGCCCAAACACTTTAAACACCACTCATGGTGGTCAGTTGCCCAAATGGTACTGTGGCACCTAGTACATTTTTTGAAATCACTATGTGGCTTCTCCATTGTGGAAAAGATGGAGGCAAAATCAATATGGTTTTAGGCCACAGCATGCTATTGAAACTTTACTAACAGCCTTAACTGACAATATTGTTAAGGGTTTAGATAAACCCAACGCAGGATTTGTTCGCATTTTTGTAGACATAAAGGCAGCTTTTGACTCTGTCCCTCATGATTTGCTTATTCAGCGCCTATACACTCTGTGTTTAAGAGACTCTACGTTGGGTTGGTTTAAAACCTACCTCACAGATCAGAAACTATAAGTCAAAATCAGCTCCAAGATGTCTTCCACTTACATTCAGAAACAAAGTGTCCTGCAGGGTTCTGCCTTATCTCTACTATTTAATCTGTTCCTCCAACTAATATGCTCAGTCATATCAAAGCATATTGTACTATAACACTTATATGCCAATGACATCATGTAATACTTCCCTATTGACACCAATAATCCAATCATTTCATCACTAGTAAAGTGTTTTACTGACGTCACACATTGGCTCACAGAACAGAATTTTGCTATCAATTGTAAAAAATCTAAGGTCCTCTATATCTTCAAAAATAATAACTTTACCCCACCACCTTTCATTACTATAGGAGATACACAGCTACAAGTAAAATCTGAAATATGTTACCTCATTATAATCTTAGATCAACGTCTCTCCTTTGCTTCTCATGTGAATCTCATTGCTAGAACCATCTACAATAAATTCAGGAACATCCAACACCTAAGTCTACTTTTAGATCAGCATGACTTTCGTTCTGTTGTACAGGCTCTCATTTTTCCTCACTTGGATTTTTGTAATCTTATACTTCAAGGCCTTCCCAGCAATGTCATTCACCCTCTTCAGATTGCAATGAACACAGCTGATCGTCTCCTTTATAAAGCCTCACAAACTGATATCATGCCACTTCTTAAGGATCTGCATTGGTTGCCTGTATCTCAATGTATTAAATTTAAGTCCCCCCTCACAACTTTTAAGGCCTATCAGAGTATTTCTGCTAATTATCTTCATTCCCTTATTCAAAAAGTGTCTGACAATAGAAGTAGAAGGTCTAATATGCTGAATTCTTTCTATGTGCCTCCAGCTTACATTAAAGTAAGTTTTGCAACATCAAGAAGAGACTTCTTCTTTTCGCCTATGCTCTGGAATCTACTCCAAGATCATCTTCGAGTCATAAATGATCTTCTGGACTTCAAAAAAAAGTAAAAAACGTACCTTTTTATTCAATATTTTCATCAAACAGTATAATTTAATTATGTATTATACCTTGTATGTAATATTTAACTGTTACTTATCACTTGTTTTATGTAAGACCTTTATGGCTATATTGTTTTATTGTGAACTGCTTAGACTCTTAGATTTACGGTATACAAGTTTAGCTAAATAAATAAAATTGGGCAAAAGCAGCCCAAAGGTGAAAAAAGAAAGTGTAAAAAAAGAAAGATGAAGAAAAGTACCGGAACGATGTGGAATCATTACCGAAGCGGAAAGGCAAGCACCAAGTATCGAAAAGGTACCGAAAAAATGTAGAAGTATTCTTTCATGGTGGGGTTAAGACAAGGTCCTGAAGCTCCGTGGAAAAAAGACGACTAAGGATAACTATTGGGAAGGTGGGAAGGCAGGTGCACATGCGTGGAGGGATGCTGCCAAAAGCATTTCTATTGGATGCTGGGGAATGTTCTCGTGTGGGGCTCCGTCAATGCAGATGTCACCCATATGTGAAGACTGACTTCCTGCTTGTTCCTGGAGATTATTCTATACACAAGTCTGCAAACTAACAAAGATCTTCCGTTACAATACACTGGGGATACTATTATTCCTCAGACTAATACAGCATCACAGATCTACTACAGAGGAACAGATTTAAATTATAATGAGAACATTCATTAAGAAATGGACAGCTGTGTGTACTGAAAGCAGCACACAGAAACATTTGTTATGAAGTGGGGCACGATGACCTTGGACACATCCCCAGCTTGAGGAAGGCTTTAGTCTCTAAGGCTGTCAAAATGGCAGTATTCATTAGCACACTTTAGTAAAAATAGAGCAAGTAAGGTCAGCATTGTAGGCCATAACTTCAGAATTGCTTTCCTACATAGAATTGCAAAATTGTATCTGATCCTATGCTTCATATTAGTTTTTCTATTTGTTGCATGTTGCAACACCTATATGTTTCTCTGTCTTCGTTGGTAGACCATTCTTCACCGATGGCTTTCAAAAGTTTGAATTTACAACAGAATGGTTTATAGCAACTGGGAAAATCAGAATATGTTTATATGTTTAGTTAACTTGATATACCACATATCAAAGACATATCAAAATAGTGTACAATAATTAAAATATCAGAAATAAGAGTAGAGAATACATAATAAAAAAAAAGATATCAGAGAATAAAATATCAAGCTGGGGGGCAGAGGAGAAGAGATGAGAAGGGACAGCATATCTCCAGACTCAGGAGCTAAGACACTGCTTTGGATCAAGTTGATAGGAAGGAGCTTTGACCGTTAAAAAGGAATGCTCATCTGCATTCTAAAGCCTCTAACTGCTTCCCATAGTCCAGCCAAAGGGCTTTATGGAATGCTCCGTTCACAAAAAATAGCAATTCACCTGATGGCTCAGATTCTTTAAATTGTCTGAGATATTGCCATTTTTCCAACATGCCAAATTTAATGATATGACTATTTTTTTTTTAAGGAAAGTTATTTTGCTCCCAGAGATTCCTTTTTTATTGCTTTCCAACATTCTGTTGGTTGGAAAGCATAAAAAGAAAATGAAACCATGTAGAAAATATTTTTACCTGTAAGAGACTTTCCTGCACTAAGGGGAGATGCAATGACCTTGAATAGTTTCTAAAAGGAAACAGAAATTATTAGAATTTCTACATGTTATACATTAAAAGTTAACTTTAAATACCTTATCATTTTTACACATTATTTTCAATTTCATGCAGATGAATTGATTTGTTTTCCAAATTGTTAAAGATATGCTTTGCATTAATTGTTCATATCTGGCTATTTAAAAGACCTTATAAAAAGAATCTATTTTTGAAATTAAGTAGTAGATAATTAAAATCATGTGACAGTACTGAAATATATTATGAATTGTTTTAATTTATGTTTGTGAAACATTCTCCATTTGTTTTTTTACTTAGGGGTATGTTTACAAAGCAGCGGTAGCGGCCTCCGTGCGATATCGGAGACTAGGTTTACCTCAATAAGAAATGTTAGAATTGTTTAGACAAACAGATCTCAGTATAGGATACAAAACATTCGTTCTTCCATAATGTGTAATACAGACCTAGAACTATGACCATATGTCAAATTTCCATTTGGGAGATATTTGGTATTGGACTCACAATGCAATTTAGGTGACCTGTAAAAAAACCCTACAGAATACTTAAGGCCTTATTCAATAAAAATGATTTTCCATAGGCACAGAAGCGGGGAAGGTTCTTTTTGAAAACGACTATTTTAAAAATCTTTCTTTTTATTAATCTTTTTGATTTGGCCCTACCTCCTTTGGGCTTTCAGCACAACCAGCAGCAGTCTCTACTAGAGTTACCCTGCATGAGCCTTCACTAACTACCGAGGACTTACTCACTATTTATTAATAATCTTTCTCCTCCCCCCCCCCATCTAGCCCAGACATCACAACAATTCTCAGCCAGTGACCACAGTCCATGGCTCTCTGAAACTTGGGGAATATAACCTGAATCTGCCCACTTTGAATCACTACTATTCACTGTTGAAAACTTTTCCTCTGCCCTCATTCTAAAAGATTGTTAATGCTGCCTCCCCAGGAATGCAGTTTAAAGACTGGAAGCCAGGTTCAAGAATCAAACCCAGGTTCGCCACACTCACCACTACAGAGCCATTGGGATAGCCCTCAAAATGCTATTCTTAATCCTGAATCACATGAAAAGTTTTCATTGACAGTTACCCAAGATTTTTCAAAATTAAGGACTTTATTTTATATCAGGATACCTATGCAAGAAGACCAAAAAGGTGCCGAATTGAAACTTGTTTTATAAAGGCAGCAAAGGTGTCTATGGGCCTTTAGAAAACAGGCTTCTAGAACTAGTCCCTGTAGTGCGCAAATGCCAATGCGCATTTGTACCTACTCTGAAGCAAGTATAAATATACGCATGCACTCATTTTATAAAATACGTGTCCATCACAACTATATCCTTTAGGAATTCCTACACACAGCAGGTATACCACAACATAATTTTATAAAAGGCATTTTCCACATGTAAGACAGCCTTTACATGCAGAAATTTCTTTATAAAATTACCTTCTACAAACCCACCTACCCTAGTCTTTGCATCAGGGATCCCAGGCCATGGCCCAGAAATCACAACTCTTTTAAATATTCATACATTCTGAGTTGACACAATTATGAGATCACTGGGAACCCTTCTTCCCCCAGCCAAGAAGCCTGTGAATGCTATCTCTGTGAAAACCTTAGTCTTGAATTGCCCAAGGAGAAGCAGCTAAGGTTTGAAATCAAACCAAGGTCTCTCACGGCAGCCATACTGAACCATCAGTATGGCTGTGTCACATCATTTCTAGCCTGAGGCACTAAAAATGTTCTTTGTATACGAAGCTCTTTTAATTATACTTTTCCTTATTTCTCCTTATAGACTTATTTTTTTAGAATCTTTCTTGCATTCCTATGTAATGTTCTTTAAAACCCTCTATTCTTGCAGAATACATCTGTAAACCTTTACAAATTAGTTTACTAGAATAATCTCATACAACACCTATTGATGGAAACTTTTAGCAATAACTCATTTTCTATGTTGCTTTATAAGACTTGCTTCTTCATTTATTCAGCAATACTAAAGATCTACTATTACTCTCTATCTTGAGTTTCGGACTCTAAGTCTTTCCATTAAACTTGCAAACAAAAACTCCAAAAAGCACCCAATTTCATTTCACGTTTTCTAAGATAAATAACTTCTAAAGCACAATGATCATCATCCCAGAATCCCAAGAGGAGACTGCAATAACGAGTTTGCACAGTGCCAAGCTCCACACCTTCTGATGTCATCACTACCAGGAGCCCTCATTAGATGCCAAAGCTCTGCTGGAAATAAGGCTTTGCGCCTTGCTCTAAGTAACTGTGAATTCTGCCTGAGCAAAATCACATACCTGCACTTTAATTATAGACTTAGGGGACTGTGCAATAACTGGTTTGCTGAGGACTATGCTCCTCCCCCTGATGATGTCATTACCAGGAGCCCTCAGACACCAAAGCTCTGAAGTGTTGCATCTTAGGCATCGCACTGAAGGGGCGTGCCAAAGTGGAATGACCCACTCCTTTGTGTGCCCTTTGGTGTGTATGTTTGTCCACACATTGAAATACTTATGGTTGTCATCTATATTTTGTGCTGTATATCATTGCAATTTGTTTTATTCCTGTGGTAAAAGCTGTCAGATAGTTATTTAACTAGGTTTATATACTGCTTTTCTACCAGTCAAAGCAGTGTACATTCATGCACTGAATATATATTTCCCTTGTCCCCGAAGGGCTCACAATCTGTCTTCTTTGTACCTGAGGCAATGGAGAGTTAAGTGGGATTAGAAATGTCACTTTTTCTGGCCCAAGGTTGCTGTCCTCTAGCGGGATTTGAGCCTCTGGCCCTTAGGTCTGAGGTAACTTGCCCCAACCACTAGGCCACTCCTCCTTGCCATTCAGCCCATCCATCATATTGAGCATCATCATTAAACTTCTAACCTTTGTATCTCTTGACACAAGTGCCAGGTACAGTTTATTTCTGATTAGTTAATGCTCATTCAGTATTAAAATATAAAGGTGAAAATCATAATTAGATTCTAAAGCTGATATAATCTGTATCACTGAAATGTGCATTTCTAATAGACATTATGATACTGAATCAGTTTTGTTCTGTTAATTATATAATAGAGTCTTGCACCAGTTTTCTGAGAGGGTTAGGGTTTTGGGATTTTTTTTTAGCAATTTTAAAGAGATTCTGCTTATAGCAGAATTACTGTTGACACTGTAGAAGGATTTGAGTGCTTGTTGTTTTCTTTTAGGAACTGGGAATTACATCTGCTATATCGCCCACCAAATTCTTTGACTGATCCTGATTAATTATGGACTTATTTATGTGCGTTGGATGAGAATTTTGCTAATAATGTTGTTTTAGGTGGTTTTAATGCCCCTACTGATTGACTGATGTTTACAGAGACTCAACTAGATTCCATCATCTGTAGGAAATCTATCAGTTATCCTCAGTAGATTCCCAACCCAGTCCTTGGGGAACCCCAGGCCAGTCAGGTTTTCAGAGTACCCACAATGAATATGCATGAGATAGATCTGGCCAGGTGTTCCCCGAGGACCGACGTTGGGAACCTCTGCTAGAAGCTCAAAACATCAAAAAGGTCACTGCTTAGATTTAATTTTTGTCCCTAGCAGTTATCTTTCTTCAATTTCTCCATCAGTTCATATTTCTCCTTTGCTATTGGTCAGAACACTTTTTATTATCGTTTAACTATCTCATAAAATATAAGGATTTTGATTCTAAAGATTTCTCTAGTGCTTGGGATGTGCCTTTAGTGGTGCAAATGTTGGAAGCTACTCTTGAGAAAGTGGCTTCATCTCAGGTTTCTACAAGAAAGCATTACACCTGGTAGTATTCTGATGAGATGCTGGAAAGCTAAGTTAACCCTTAAAAATATGTATTTATTTATTTATTATTATTTATTACAGGCTCTTATATACCGCTCTATTTAGCATCAGCACGGTTCACAATATAACAACAGACCAGAACAACAACTGTTTGGTTTTACAGAGAACAGGTCAGAGAACTTGGATAAAACATAGGGGAAGTCGTTAACTGAAACTATTTACATGAGTATTTACATGTATATACACAACAGGATTTATTCTTAGTTTGGGTAGTGTTCAAAAAGGCTGGATGGTTTAGTAATATTGGGGGAAAAGGTGAGATTTGAGTGCCTTTCTGAAAAGAGATAGATCGGTGATGGCCCGAATCTCTGGAGGTAAGGTGTTCCAGCACTTAGGGGCATAGAAGCTAAAGGCCCTGTTAGATGTCGCTAATAAGCATTTTGTCGCTGCTTTAGGGATTATTAGCACATTAGTCGATATCGTTCTCCTAGATCTGTTGGGTGGAACGGCCTGAATGAGGTCTATTAGAGAGGAGGAAGTGATGCTTTTATTGGCCTTGAAGGTGAGTAATAATGTCTTGAACAATATTCTGCCATGTATGGGGAGCCAGTGAAGTTGCTTTAGGATGGGTGTGACATGCTCCCTTCTTGATGCTCCGTAGAGGACTCTAGCCGCGGTGTTCATGGCAAGTTGTAAAGGGTTTAAGGTGGAGTGTGGGAGGCCTTGAAGAATGGCATTTGCATAGTCGAGGTGCGGTAAGGTTAAAGCTTGAAATATAGTCCGGAAGTCATCAGGATCAAGCAGGGAGCGAAGATGGCGGAGTGTCCTGATCTTGAGGTAGATTGCTCTGACTACGTTGGTTATATGTAGTTTCATATCCATGTGTTGGTCCAAAGTGACCCCAAGGTATCGAATGGAAGGTTTTGTTTGGAGCTCGGCTTCTTTCACCTTTATCTGGAGTGGGGGGGGGGGGAAGTGGGTCCCTAGTGATGAAGAGAACCTCAGTCTTCTTGTGTTGAATTCGGAGGTTCTGGGATTGAAGCCATTCAGACACTGAATCAAAACATTTGGCTAGCAGGGAAAGGTCCAAAAGCAGAAGAATATGGCGCAAGCAGAGACAAGCACAAGATAGGGACTTCAATATGCAGCTTTCAGTGAATTCTTGTTTGGCGGTGACACAAGTGAAAAAAAGAATATTTTATGATACAGTTTAATAAAGCTATCTCATGCCCATGGGAATTATTTGGACTAATATGGAGATTGACTACTCAAAAACAAGCACCTGAAGCTAGTTAGTTTATTTATTTATCCTGATTTTTATACCGCTTTATCCTGAAATAAAAGTGATTTACATTGCACTTCAAACTCAAATGGGGTACAGTGAACTGACTTTAAGGTTGGCCTGCCGGATTCTTAACAGAGTAATAACCTACTTGTTGATATGGAAGGACAGACTAGATAGGCCATGTGGTCTTTTTCTGTCGTCATATTTCTCTGTTTCTTACAAATTGCTTAACTTATTTACAGTTGGTTCAGGCTATTTACAGCTGAGCAGAGTTATCGGGAACTGTTCTAATGATCTAAAAGGGCTTTGGTTGGGGCCGGTGTGGTTGCTGGACTACATGTTTCTTTAATGTTCCATGAACAGAAGGGTCTTGAGCTTATTCCTGAAGTCCTTGAGCTTCTTCCTGAAGTCCTTGATATCTTCAGAGGCTCACATTTCTTTGGGGAGAGTGTTCCACAGATGGAGTGCAGCTAGTGAGAGGGTTCTTTTGGAAGTGGATTGTTTGCTTTTCTGGTAGTCTGTTGGCACACTGATCATGTGTCTGTTATTGCTTCATCTAGGAATGGGTTCCCACTGTTGAAGCGATGGTGATGCTCAACAATATGCAATATTTACAAACTTCTGCTCTGAACGTTATCCATTATTGCAAGAATATAGCAATATGGCAGTTGTTCCCCCAGAATGTCCAAGCTGAGCGCAGTTTAATATCATGTTAGAGGAAGATGTAACAAAGTTTCTAGGTCGATTATCTACTTGTGCTTCCATATTGTATGCATGTTTAAAACAAGTAAATGAACTTTGCTGCCAATGCTCGCCTCACTTGCAAATGGCTCCCTAATGCAGCAGTATCTTCCCCACTGTTCTGAAGAGAGCTTTGGTCCAACCTATTTTAAAGACACCCTGCCTGGATCCTCCCACTATGCCTAGTTTTGACCCATTTCTAGGTTACAGTTTCTGTCCAAAGTAATGGAAGCAATGGTCTTTGAACAACTCCAAACTCACTTGGAGTCATATTCTGCATATGATCACTTCCAGTTTGGCTTGCACTAGGGATATAGCATGGAGATAGCATTAGCTTCCTTGCCAGATAAATGACTAGCTATCTTAGGTAAGTGCCAGCGTGAATGTGGCTGTAATCTGTCTTGATGTGTCAAGCAGCTTTTGATTCAGTAATTCATCAAATAGTGTTAACATGTTTTTCTACCCTGGGAATAGGTGGTCAGGTGCTGGCATGGTTTCAATCACCCTTTTCCGACAGACAATATTTTGTACATGTGGGGGACCAGTAATGAAAGTGTGTCAATTTGGAGTGAGGGCTCCTATAGGGTCAACCCTTTCTGCTGTCTTATTCAGTACTTATTTGCATGCTATATTTGATTATTATATTCTTTGTATGCAGATGATATCATTGTGCTTGCCCCAATGACTGATGTTTCTTTGACTTCTGCACCCATGGACAATGTTGTGGGTCAGTTTTCTTCTCGACCTGTCTTCTCAAGGCTTGCCAATGAAAAAAATAAAGAGATATGCAGATTCAGCTGTCCTTTGATAATGTTATGGTGGCTATAAAATTCCTGTAGTTCATCAAGCCCTCTATATTTATTTATTTATTTAAACAGTTTTTCTATACCGCCCCTTCCAGAGATCAGGGGTGGTTTACATTTAAACAAACCAGTTACACCGAACAGTTTTACAAACCAAAATGGTTTGATTATTTACAATTACATGAGAACGTGAAACATAAGTATAAATACAATAAACTATGTACAAGTGAGTTTCTGGATCATGAGATTAAACGGCAATTGTTAACATAAACTTGAATTTGAGGGTTGCAGATAGGCATGGATGACAATATTGCCTCAGTCAATGCTGTTAAAGTATTCAGTAAAAAGAAGAGTCTTTAGCTCTTTTCGAAAGGTCTGCAGGTCTTTTATTGACCTGATGGGGTCTGGTAATGAGTTCCATAGTGTCAGTGTGGTGTAAGTAAAGGCCTTGTTGCTGGCTGTTTGTTTTGTTTTCGGACTGAGGAAGGTATTGCAAGTATGTTTTGGTTACTCTTTCTTCTATTCCTAGAGACTGTTTGTGGTTGGATTCTAGATTTAAGGAAGGAGGGAGAGATGTCATTAATTAGTTTGAAAGTGGTAATTATTGTTTTATATTTTACTCTACTTGATACTGGAAGCCAATGTAGATTCTTAAACACATGTGTGATATGATCTGTTAGGTGAGTTCTTGAAATAATCCTGGCTGTCACATTTTGGGCAAGTTGTAAGGTGTTGATGGTCTTTTTAGGAAGGCCCTGTAGTAGGGTGTTGCAATAGTCTCAATGAGGAGTTATTAGCGCCTGGACCACAGTTCAGAAATTGCTGGGTTCAAGGAGAGAGAGGTCTGAGGTTCTGGATGGATCTTAGTTTGAAAAATATGGTCCTAGCTGTTTGTTTTATATGAGCTGACATACTGAGGGACTTGTCCAGGATGATGCTCAAGTATTTCACCTCCTACTTTACCGGGATCATGGTGTTTTGTATGTTGAATTCGCAAGGGGGGTAAAATCTGGATTTGTTGTCGTGATCATAATTTCAGTTTTTTTGAAATTAATTTGGAGATTGTTTTTGACGAGCCACGATTGTGCTTCCAGAATGCACTCAATCGTATTGCTGTAGATGGGACTTTTTATATTTACTGGTGTATACAATATAATAGCGTCGGCATAAATAAGATACCATATTTTATGCTTATTGAAAATTGAACTGATTGGTTGTATGTACAGGTTGAAGAGGAAGAACACAGAGGGAGCAGGACCCCCACACCACAAGGCAGAAGAACACAACAAGCAAGGGACGAGTAGGGCCACAGGTGCTTATTTTATTGAGAAACACCTACGCGTTTCGGCAACAATCCTTCATCGGGGAGTACGCATCTTAAAATGTAAAACACTATAATTAAAAGTCATATACAATAAATAAACACTAAAAACATATAATGTATAAAAAATAACAATAGTAATGATATTAATAAACATGGGATAAAAGACAGTGTACACATTAAAAACATGTAGATGGTTAAAATAGGTAAATAATCAATAATATTTATTAAAATAATAAATCCCTTAGACATATAAGAACATAAATAGTATAATAAAAAAGCCAAACAACTGAAACATTAAAATCAAACTACGTAAAGTGGAAGACACAAAAGTGTAGTGAAGAAAAACAAGGTGGAGGACCACCACAGGGAGAATACTCAGACAGGGCACCTTATGGAATGGTAGTCTTTAAAAATACACCAGTCAATTCATAGCTCAGAGGCTAAAAGGATACAAAGCAAAGCATTATGTGATTATACAATCATAGTGCATGCCCAATGAAGGCTTGTTGCCGAAACGCGTAGGGGGTTTCTCAATAAAATAAGCACCTGTGATCCTACTCGTCCCTCACTTGTTGTGTTCTTCAGGGTGAAGAGAAGGGCAGATAATGCAGAGCCTTGAGGGATTCCTTGTTCCCGGGGAAAGGATGAGGAGGATTCTGGGTTGATTCTTATGAAATGGTATCTTTTGGAAATGTATGATATAAACCATTGTAAAGCAGTACCAGATATTCCTAATTGAGCTAGTCTAGAGATGAGTGTGGGGTGATCTACATCAGAGGTACTCAAATCCAGTCCTGGAGGGCCGCAAACCAGTCAGGTTTTCGGGATATCCCTAATGAATATGCATGAGATATATTTGCATGCACTGCCTCCATTGTATTTGAATCTATCTCATGCATATTCATTAGGGATATCCCGAAAAACTGACTGATTTGCGGCCCTCCAGGACTGGATTTGAGTACCTCTGATCTACATTGTCAAAGGCAGAGGCAATGTCAATGAAAACAAGTATACAGCCTTAACATTGTCCATACCACAGATGAGGGAGTCAAATAAGACCATTAATAAGGTTTCTACACCATGGTATGGGCAGAAACCATATTGGTGTTCGTCTAGGGGTGCATACATGTCTATGAAGTCCTGTAACTGCAACTGGACTATTTTTTCAATGATTTTTGCTAGGAAGGGGATACTTGCTATTGGCCTATAGGATGAGGGTTCAGATCTGTTCTTGAGTATTGGGTGAATGGCCAAGCGCTTAAGGTCATTTGGCATAGTTCCTTAGAAGAGAGATTGATTAACCATACTAAGTAGGATTGGAGCTAGTTCAGCTTTAGTTGCTTTTATCCTGGACACGGGTCTAGGTGTGAGGTGGTGGTGTTAATTTTAGTAATTTAGGCATTTTGACTGATGCTCATCTATCATTTTGGTCATATATTAGAGATAACATAAGAACATAAGACATGCCATACTGGGTCAGACCAAGGTCCATCAAGCCCAGTATTCTGTTTCCAACAGTGGCCAATCTAGGTCATATGTACCTAGCAGTTTCCCCAAGGGACACAGGTTCCACAATGCTTGTATTGGTTCAAGCATTGATATCCTGTGTCCCTTCTTAATAATGGCTTATGGACCTTTCCTCCAGGAACTTGTCCAAACCTTTTTTAAACCCAGCTACACTAACAGCCTTTACTACATCCTCCGGTAACAAATTCCAGAGTTTGATTACACGTTGAGTGAAAAAATATTTTCTTTTATTAGTCTTAAATAGTTTACCCTGTAGCTTCATTGCATGTCCCCTAGTCTTTCTATATTCTGATAAGGTAAACAATCGATCTACGTTTACCCATTCCACTCCGCTCATTAATTTATAGACTTCTATCATATCTCCCCTCAGCCGTCTCTTTTCCAAGTTAAAGAGCCCTAACCTTTTTAGCCTTTCTTCATAGGAGTATCCTTCCATCCCCTTTACCATTTTGGTGGCTCTTCTCTGAACCTTTTCTAATAACTCTATATCCTTTTTAAGATACGGCGACCAGAATTGCACATAATATTCAAGGTGCGGTCTCACCATGGAACGATATAGAGGCATTATAATATCCTTTGTTTTATTTTCCATTCCTTTCCTTATCATACCTAGCATTCTATTTGCTCTCTTGGCCGCCGCTGCACACTGGGCCGAGGGTTTTAACATGGTATCCACAATGACGCCTAAATCTTTTTCCTGGGTGGTGGTTCCTAATGTGGAACCTTGCATCGTGTAACCATAGTTTGGGTTGTTCTTCCCTAGGTGCATAACCTTGCACTTGTCCACATTAAATTTCATCAGCCATTTTGATGCCCAGTCTTCCAATTTATCAAGATCCTCTTGCAATTTTTCACAATCCTCTTGGGTTTTAACAACTTTAAATAGTTTTGTGTCATCTGCAAATTTGATAACCTCACTCGTTATTCCACTGTCCAGGTCATTTATGAATATGTCAAAAAGCAGCGGACCCAGCACAGATCCCTGGGGTACACCACTATTCACCTTTCTCCATTGGGAAAATTGGCCATTTAGCCCTACCCTCTGCTTTCTATCTTTTAACCAGTTCCTGATCCACAATAGTACACTGCCTCCTATCCCATGACTCTTTAGTTTTGCCAAAAGTCTCTCATGAGGGACCTTGTCAAAGGCTTTCTGAAAGTCCAGATACACAATATCAACCGACTCACCTTTGTCTACCTGATTATTCACTCCTTCAAAAAAACATAACAGATTAGTAAGACAAGATCTTCCTTGTCTAAAGCCATGTTGGCTGTCTCTCATTAGTTCATGACTATCTACATGCTGAGTAATTTTATTCTTTATGATGGTTTCTATCATTTTTCCCGGTATTGACATGTGGGAGGCCTTGAAGAATGGCATTTGCATAGTCGAGGTGCGGTAAGGTTAAAGCTTGAAATATAGTCCGGAAGTCATCAGGATCAAGCAGGGAGCGAAGATGGCGGAGTGTCCTGATCTTGAGGTAGATTGCTCTGACTACGTTGGTTATATGCAGTTTCATATCCATGTGTTGGTCCAAAGTGACCCCAAGGTATCGAATGGAAGGTTTTGTTTGGAGCTCGGCTTCTTTCACCTTTATCTGGAGTGGGGGGGGGGGTGAAAAGTGGGTCCCTAGTGATGAAGAGAACCTCAGTCTTCTTGTGTTGAATTCGGAGGTTCTGGGATTGAAGCCATTCAGACACTGCATCAAAACATTTGGCTAGCAGGGAAAGGTCCAAAAGCAGAAGAATATGGCGCAAGCAGAGACAAGCACAAGATGCTGTTAAGAGACCTTGTTTCAAGCTTCAGTTATTAAGACAGCTTAAAAAATCTTTTCAGTACTGAGGATTATAAATATGTAATTAAGGAAATTGTTCTTTCACCATTGGATTACACAGGTACACTAAAAAAATTTTTTTTTAAACTGCCTCTAATGTTTCGATTGATTTTTACGTTTTTTGGTGCGCTGAATCCAAATCTGGTAACCAATTTGCTCCATCACGTACAGATTTTTTGCTACATTGGGTTAGCAGTTTGAGGTGAACGTTTCAGATTGAGTGCGATCGAGATAAAAGTTTCTTGGATGAATTCTTTATACTAATTGTTTAGTAGTTATTCAAATAAGAATAAAGAAAATTGTAACAAGGCAGCACATAAGAATAGAGTAATGTCAACAAAACACACTGTGATGGTAGCAAAATTGTCTGCACTTAAAACAGCCACATACATGTGCACAAACATTGAGCATATAAGAGCGAGGTTAGACACAAAGCAAAGCAAAGAAATGTGCAAAAAATGTTGTACAGGTATGTATGTAAGAATAGAAAACGCAAACCGCACCATTGCAATACATGAAGACAAACACCCGATGGTGTGAAAATAAAATTCTAATAAATGAGATCCGACACTGTGGTAATAACTAGCAAATTTTTATTTCAAAGTTTAGTAAAAACACGATATTTGTCAACACAGTTTAGATTTTAAAGTCATTCTTGGGTCAATCAATCTCCTGGTGGGCCTGTTTCTTCTTCCCCCGAATGCTTCTCTTGGTGCGCTGCTTGGCGTATTTTTCATCTGGGGTTTCCCGCAGCAGCAACCAGCAGAAATCAGCCACCATAGTGGTGTTCCATCTTCCTTGGTACCTTCTCTCTGCGTCCTTGATGTCCTGGTGAAACCTTTCACCTTGTTCTTCACTGTACGCCCCCAAGTTTTCGGGAAAGTAGTTCACATGGGAGTGCAAGAAATGGACTTTCAGGCTCATGTTACAGCCTTGTTCTTTGAAGGCATTGAGCATCCTGGCAACAATATCCTTCTAGTTCTCATCCCGCCTGTTCCCCAAGAATTTGAGAACAACATCCTTGAAGGAATCCCAGGCTTCTTTTTCCTTCTCAGACATCGTTTTAGCGAATGCTCCATCTGAAATGAGTTTCCTTATATCAGGGCCAACAAACACTCCTTCCTTTAGCTTTGCTTCAGAAAGTCGGGGGAACTTTGAGCAAAGGTACCGAAAGCACTCACAATCTTTTGGAAGGGGCTTGATGAATTGCTTAATGAGACCCAACTTAATGTGGAGAGGTGGTAATAGAATTTTATCACGAGGTACCAAGCTCTCATGAAGAACATTTTTCTCACCGGGTCTCAAATACTCCCGAATTGGCCAGTCTTTTTTCCCCCAGTGTAGGTCGCGGGCCCGGCTATCCCACAAGCAAAGGAAGCAGGGATATTTGGTGAAACCGGATTGCTGCCCTAATAGCATGGATAGAATTTTAAAGTCTCCACAAATCATCCACTTATGCTCATCATAACGAATCTTCTGAAGAATCAGGGCCAAATTCTCGTATTTTTCTTGGAGAATAACAGAGTGAGCAATAGGAACTGAAGCGAATGTGTTGCCATTATGAAGAAGAACACCTTTTATGCTGTCTTTTGATGAAATCAATGAACAGCCGCCATTCAGCAGGATCATACTTGAGTTTAAACTTTTCCATCACTCCGTATATATCGTTGCAAAATACCAAATCTTCCTCTTTGCTGAAATACTTCAAAAATTGTGTCTCGCGGTTGCGGTACCAATAAAAAGTTGTTCCTGGTGACAATAGATTTTTCTGTTTAAGCCGAGAACCTAGCAGTTGGGCAGCATCTTTTGGGAGTCCTAAATCCCGGACTAAATCATTCAATTCAGCTTGAGAGAAAAGTTCAGGTTTCGGATCTGGTTCAGTTTCAAACTCGGAAGTACTGGACACATCGAGAAAAGCCATCTGATGAGTCTCATCATGATCAGAACCGTCCACACAAATATGATCCAAAGATTTTGGTGGTTCAGGCACAGGTACTTCGTTGCTATGAGGCATAGGCCTAATTGATGAGGGAAGGTTGGGGTAACTTATTACGTTCTTATTTTTTAAGTTGTATCCCTTCACAATGCAAGAGCAAAAATAGCAGTCACTGCTGTGGTCTCTTTGTTCACGCCACATCATAGGTATTCCGAAACGAAATGCTTGTTTTTTACCTTTCATCCATACGCGTAGAAATGTCTTGCACACTTTGTGAGGAGCCCACGGTTTGTCTTGATCGCCTAACTTCAAACCGAAAAAGGCGAAATATACTTTTTTAATAAATGCAGAAATGTTCCTCTGCTGCTTTTTCACGGTATATTCCCCACAAATAAAACAAAAACTGTCCGGAGAGTTGACGCAACCTCTGGCTCTGTGAGCCATCACAAATACACAGCACTGCAAACTACAACTGTAGTGAACCACTTCGGAATAAAGCTGGATTACGACTGAGCAAACAAAAGGTAATAATGAACTTGCAAGAAACTGAAATTTGACAGGAACGTTCATGTCGCAACCACCGTGTTTGAGCGAGCGAACGAGGCGAGGCGAGGCGAACAGGAAAGAACATGCGCCAGCGCGAGTACTGGATTTAGCCCCTCGCCTCCCAATTGTCCTGTTAATGTATAAAATGAATACAAAACACTCTAAAATATCATGAGGGAGTGTTTCTAGTTAGTTAATCATTACAACCTCTATTTTGGGCCAAGAAAATAAACTGCAGTCGGCTAAAAAGAAATTATGTGAACATTCCTTATATGGGTAAGAAATCTAATTTTGTAAGAAAACGTGACGTGATGGAACATTTTGACTATTTTTCCTGGATTCAGCACCCCAAAATCTATAGGAATCAGTTGCAAAACTGGAGACAGTTTTTTGGTAGTGTACCTGTGTTATTATAGTATGATCTTATATGGTTTACCAATCTCATACCTGAAATCTTTACAGATTATAGAGCATGCAGAAACCTGCTAGATTTTAGGGGTAAGAAGGAACAAGCATATTTCTCCTCACTTATGGGCTCTATATTTCTTGCCTATTGAATTTAGAATTTGGTTTAGGGTGTTGGTCTTGATCTTTAAGATGCTGAAATTAAAGACTTACATTTCCAATTTTGATCTCCCGGGAGCTTTACTGTCCAGCTCCCTATATCCTATCACATAAAATGTAAAATACTACTTTTAACACACAAGTCATTCTACACAGTTTTTCCCAGCTATCTATCAGATTTGCTCTTCCCACACATACATTCTACGAACAAGGACAGAATCTTTTAGTCTTCCCTCCCAATAACGCTGCTATTCATGAATTGGCACATCAATCTGCTCTTTTTCATCTTGCACCCACCCTTTCAAACTCTCTGCCATCTATATAAGAATCAAATAATCATTTAAAAAATTTTAAGAAAGCCATAAAAATGATTTTTTTTCAGTTAGCATTGGGGGAAGACTAAACATCGGGAATGAAGCCCGGCACTGAAGTCAGCGTACTACTTCCCTTTTCTATCTTTAGTAATTGCTTATAAAACTTATTTTTCTTTTCATTATACCTTTTTACTTTATTTTTTTTTGTTGTTTTTAATTTTATAAATTGCTTTGACCACATAGTGAAATGTAGTATGTCAAGATTTAAATAAACTATAAACTAAGGTGCCCTGTACCTTCCGATATTCAGGGGATCTGGGTCCTGCACTGAATGTTGTCCACATCAGTGCCACAGGAATGGAACCAGATTACTATAGACTTATGACTCTGACAATATACTGGATTTCCAGAAAAAGTTGAAAGCTTAGGGACCACTAGTCAAATGCCATGGTGGTCAGTTGTGACACTAAAATATCAATGGGATAATACAGTGGTAATATTTGGGATAAGAGTTGCCATTGAATATTGGGGCTCAGTGGATAAGTGTTGACACTAATCCAGTTAGGGGATTTTCAGTCAGCATTTATCTATATTGCAATTTAGGATAACTTTTCATGTGGTCTAAGTTGCTTTGGTAAGTTCTGACTCAAAAGCCATTAACCAGATAAGTATCCGCATGTGATGGGGTGTATGAGAAGCTCCCCATCTTCCGTACTAATATACCTCCAGTCAGACTAAGAACATGCCCCTTTAAGCACCAGAAGCCGGGCCCCTTTAAGGGAACCAGCTTGAATATACCTGGGAAGGATGTGGCCGGGGATGACCCTTTTAACCGGGAGGGAAGAGACAGAGATAACAGCCCGAGGTGTTCCAGAGTATGGAGTGACCACTTACCTCTAAGGAGACACTGCAGAAAGGTAGGTGCTGGGGTGTTTCCATATTGGTCAGCAGGCTTGTGGTAGTAATGTTGTGAAACCCAGAGTGCAGGAATTTTGGGGAAGTGGAGAACTGTTTCTCTGCTACTGTTGTGGAACCCAAAGTGAAAGAACTGTGGGGGAGGGGATAACTCCCTGTAAATAAAGCATTTTCCTTTAACCCTCAACCTGGCTCCATGGGGGTTTGTGTCCTACCTGCTTGCAGCATACTACAAAGCACTTATCCAGTTAGCGCAGACACTGTCCTCACTCAGAACCCTAGACCACCTTTGCACAAACCGGATAGTGTCAGGGTGGTATGTGGGTGTAGTCAGTGGCACTATCTGGATAGTGCTGCTGAATATCACGGTCAGTATCCTTAGCCATTCAGCATCCTTTTCCAGTCGGCCTCCCATTGGTCAACTGGCTAAGGGATCTGAATATTAACCCCTTCAGTTTTTAGTCAGGCTTTTAGGCAGTATGGGGTAATTTAACAAGCACATTTGTCTGGTAGCTTGGCCACAGGCAAGTAACAGGGCCTATTTTGGATCTAATACTTGAAGGAGCTTTGCAGCTTACACACAACAGTGGTGGTGAATCATGGAATTAGTTCAGAGACCAAAGCTGAAGTGAAGCACTTATATGTTATAATCAATACCTTTTAAGAGTGGATGCACTGCAATGAGCAGTGGCTAGGTATAGTGGAGGAGAAAACTACGGTCCTAGAATGTGAGCATGCTAAAATCGCCATTTTGCAATGGGACCAGAAGAACTTGGTTGATCGCTCCAGAAGAAGTGCATATTCTTGGTCTAATGGAAGGAGAGGAAGGAGTGAATATGCTTGCATTTCTACAAAAATGGATACCCAGCTCTTTGGGGTTATTGTTTGATTTGCCACTTAAAACTCAATGTTCACATCGGGTTCCTTCCCGCATTCCCAAGGATTAGAAAAGTCCTAGACCTGTGGTGTTAAAACATTTATGGTACCAGCAGGCTCTGCACATATTGCAAGTCACTGGGAAAACGCATTTCTGTTACAAGTTGTCAGAAAATCATTATGGTGGCTGGTTAATACCATGGCAATAAACAGGAAACAATTTCTGGCTCTCCAACCCAGACAAAGATATTGGGGGCCCAAAATGGTATGCTGTATCCAGCAAGAATGTTCCCCACTTGGTGGAACGCTAACTATGCTTATGAAGATCCTGCGTTTGTATCGGCATTTTTGGGTAATGTGAAATCTGAGGACATAGCCTAGTGGATCTGATCGATATGAACATTATGGTTTTGTCAGTTTGGCATGTCCTGTGCGGATGGACAGAGTGGTGTGGAACTTCAGAAATGTTATGCTACACTAACAAAGGGACTGAAATGATGGTGGTAAGAAGGATTGTTAGGATGCTATGGGAGATGGTATAGAATTGCTTTTCCCCTTTTCTGAGCATTCTTGTCCTTTCAACTCTTTTTTCTTTGCGCTTTCTAGTGCTCGTTTCTGTTACTCAGTGTTGACTTGTCAATCTGTGATCTGTGTATGAGCTTGAATGGCTGAAAGAAGGCATGGACTAGAAACAAGACAGGTCCCTAGGCATGAATATGAACAGCATGGCCTTTGAGGAAGATATGAAAGGAATTATGAATTTAGAGTATATGAATTAACTTGGGATAGCAATGGGTGTTAAATGTTTTTCTCAATGTTAAAGGTCTAAACCAGTGGTTCTCAACCCAGTCTTCTCACTTAGTTTACAGCATATGTGCATCAGTGATGCTGAGAGCTAAGCCATCAATAATTTAAACACTGGCAGGATCTCCCAAGATGGACAAATCTCAGCTGAGGTGTCAGACTAAGACAAACCACCCATCTGGGCAACAGCAAAATGGGATGGTGTTGGCAGTGGATGATCACATTTTTGTGACAAAGGCAACACCACAAGCATTACCTGTGCAGAAGAAAGATCTGGTAATCTACTTCCGTATCTTGCCACGAAAAACCAATGGATAGTCATAATAAAACAAATTTGCTATATAGTGCTGGAAGATGAGAACCCCAAGTCAGAAGGTACTCAACAGAGTACTGGGAACGAGCTTTTTCAGAATGAAGCCAGCATTTATGATGTGGTCAGAAGAAAGCCCTCAGGATATCAGACTACTGATGCAGCTGCACATGAAATGAGGATCATAAGCTGCAGAGATGTTTTACACATCAGGATATGGAACATATGAAGCATGAACCAAGGGAAGTAGGAGGTGGTCAAAAATGAAATGGAATCTGTACAGTTCAATCTGTTGGGTGTCAGTGAACTGAAATGGACTGGCATCAGGCACTTTGAATTTGGCAATCAGATGGTATATTATGCCGGAAATGAATGATAAAGAATAAATGGTATTGCATTTATAATTAAGAAGAAACTTGCAAGAACTGTAATGAAATACACTGTAATCAGTGTATGCTTAATTTCTATTCATCTACAAGGAATGCTCATCAACCCAACTATGATTCAGGTATATGCACCAACAGCAGTTGCAGAAGAAGAGGTTGATCAGTTCTATAAACAAGTACAAGCTAAAATGACAGAACATGCAAGCAAGATATCCTGATAGTCATGGGTGACTGGAACACAGAAGTTGGCAACAAAAAAGACAAAGTGGTTGGAAAATATGGATTTGGCAACAGAAGTGACCCTGGAGAAAGACTGATAGAATTCTTCAAGGCCAACAATCTGATTTTTGTACAATTCGTCAGGCAATGCTCATGTGTACAGTCACTGCTTGTGTTACTGGAAGAAGTTGTTTGAGATAAATAAACTGACTACATCTGTGGAAGTCAACAATGGAAAAAATTCAACAACACTGACAGAGACAAAACCTGGTGGTACAGATTACCAGCTACTAGTATGCAAACTCAGGTTAAAGCTGTAAAAGAACAAGTCATTCATGAGTGAAGCAAAATATGACCTTGAGAATATACCACTGGAATTTATAGATTGCCTATGAAATTGATTTGCTGATTTGGATACAAAATGAGAGAGCACCAGAAGAGTTATGACATCAAGTTGAGATGAAAGAAAGTGAGAAGTCTTTACAAAAGGTGAAAAAGCAAAAATTGTCAAAATGAATGACCAACGAAACTCTGAAAATTGCTGACAGAGGAGAAACAGGTAATCATAGAACTTTACAGAGATTTTCAATGTGCAGCAAGATGAGACAAGAAGTGGTACTACAATGAGACATGCAAGGAAACAGAATCAAAAACTATTAATGATCGGCTTTCCTAATGCTCTGAGAATTAAAGAGAAAATTCTAGCCTTGAATTGGAATGCTAATAGATGCTCAAAGATCCATGCTGAATGATGCTGAAAGGATCAAGATAAGGTTGAAAGGATACACAGCACTGAAAGCACTATCAAACAAAACATTTCCAGTTATTGATGTCATTCCCATTGAAATATTACAGCAATCAGATGTGGTTGTTACCATACATACAAGGCTCTGCCAGGAAATTTAGAATACAACATCATGGCCAACTGACTGAATTCATACCAATACTGAAGAAAGGTGATCCGACTAACTGTGGAAATTATTGCACAATCACACTGATCTCACATGCCAGCAAGATTCTATTCAAGATCATTCAGTGGAGACTATAACCATATCTGGAACAGGGTTCAGGAAAGGCCAAGGACCGAGAGACATCATTGCAGATGTGAGATGGATCCTTGAAAAGACAAAAGAATACCAAAAGGATATCTATGTGTGTTTTATTGACTAAATCATGAGAGACTCTGGACCACATTAAGAAGCATGGGTATACCAGAACACATTGATCAAAAAACAATTTGAAAAGAACAAGGAGAAACAAAATGGTTTAAAATCCACAAAGGTGTACAACAAGGCTGCATACATTCCTCCTACCTGTTTAATAGCTATGAAGAAAAAATCATCAGAGAAGCAGGATTGTATGAAGACAACCGAGGTGTGAAGATTAGTGGAAGATTCATCAACAACCTTCTTTATCTTTCTTTATCTTTATCTTTATTATAAAACTTTTTATACCGCCATGACCAAAAGGCATACAGCGGTGTACAATAAAAAACAGGCTACTGAGAGAACAGAAAAGAACGCCAATTATTCATAAAAGAGACAGCAAAGATAGAAAAGGAAGAATAGAGAAACAGAGCAGTCAACTGTGGGCAGGGGGGGAAGGAACATCAAAAGCAACACAGAAGAGGTGAGTTTTGAGGGAGGCCTTAAAAGTTTTAAAAGATGACTCCATGCGTAAAGTTGAGGGAAGAGAGTTCCAAAGGCGGGGGCCGAGAAAGAAAAAAGCAGAAGAGCGTGTTGATTCGAGGTGAGCCCGAGAAGGAGGTGGGAGAAAGAGGCGGTTAGCGTGAATCGACCGAAGCGTTCTAGAGGGACAGTGAAAACGCACCAGATCAGAGAGGTAAAGGGGAACACCAGTGTGGAGAGCTTTGTGAACAAAGATCAGAACTTTGTATTGAATACGGAAAGGGATAGGCAGCCAGTGTAAACGAATAAGAAGTGGAGTGATATGAGCCGTACGTGAAGAATTAGTCAGAAGACGAGCAGCAGTATGGTGAACCAGTTGAAGACGACGAAGCTGAGAAAGAGGGAGGCCGGCCAGAGAAGCATTACAGTAGTCTAAACGCGAAACCACAAGAGAAAGAAGAAGTGTGGTCAGAGAAGAAAAGGAAAGAAAAGGCCGGATAGCACGGAGTTGACGCAGGGTATAGAAAGAACGTTGAACAATAGAAGAAACGTGCTCTTTGAAGGTTAAAGCTGAATCCAAAGTAACCCCAAGATAACGCATAGAAGAGACAAGAGGAATAGGCCCAACAGACAGAGAAGGAGCAAGAGTGGGAAGAGGTGCGCCAGCAGTGAACCAGATGGCTGAGGTTTTGGACAGATTAACATGTAAGAAGTTGTCAGAAAACCAGGAAGAAACAGTGGCAAGACAGGCATTGAGGGGACCGATATCAGGGGAAAGAGGGCAAGTGTGATAGAGGAGAAGGATATCATCTGCATAATAGTACGCAGAGATACCGTGCTGTTGGATAAGTAAAGCAAGAGGGGCCAGAAAAATATTAAACAGTAAGGGGGCTAATACAGAACCCTGTGGAACACCACACGGCAAAGGTGAAGGAGAAGATGAAGTAGTGCCAGAGAGAACTGAGAAAGATCGATTGAAAAGAAAAGAGTGAAACCAGCGGAGAACCGAACCAGAGAGACCTATAGAACGAAGCCTTAGGAGAAGAGTGCAGTGATCAACGATGTCAAAAGCAGCAGAAAGATCAAGTGAAACAGCCAAAGAAATAGAACCACGATCATGAGCAACGTGCAACTCGTTAAGAAAAGAAATGAGAATAGCTTCGGTACTGTGCCCAGGACAAAAACCAGATTGACGGGGGTGAAGAACCAAAGAATCCTCCAAGTGTGAAGATAATTGAGTAAAGACCATGCTGACGATACCATGTTACTGGTGGTAAGTGAAAACTATCTGAAACATATGCTTAACAAAAGCAAATAATATAGTCTTAAAATGGGCCTGCATCTTAATGTAAAGAAGACAAAGATCCTGACAACTGGCAAAATCAATAAGTTCATGCAGAAGAAATATTTATTTAACATTTTTTATATACCGCCTTTCATGATATCAAGGCAGTTTACATTGAACAAACTGAAATTACATTGAACAGGGCATTATAACTTGGATAACTATTTTACAGGGAACACGGGCAATGGAGGGTTAAGTGGCTTGCCCAAGACCACAAGGAGCACCTGTGGGACTAGAAACCCTAGTCCTTCCGGCCCAAGGTTGTTGTCCTCTAGTGGGATTTGAACCCCCGACCTTCTGGCCTGAGGTAACTTGCCCCAACCGCTAGGCCACGCCTCCCTCTAGAAATAGAAATAGTGGACAACTTTAACCAGCTTGACCAATAATAAATAAAGAAATGACAAGCAATCAAGAAATCCAATGATGCATTGCTCTTGGCAGAATGACTATGAAGGACCTAGACAAGATTCTTAAGAGTGGAGGCGTGGCCTAGTGGTTGGGGCAAGGTACTTCAGGCCGGAAGGTCGGGGGTTCAAATCCCACTAGAGAACAGCAACCTTGGGCCGGAAGGACTAGGGTTTCTAGTCCCACAGGTGCTCCTTGTGGTCTTGGGCAAGCCACTTAACCCTCCATATCCCATGTTCCCTGTAAAATAGTTATCTCCAAGTTATAATGCCCTGTTCAATGTAATTTCAGTTTGTTCAATGTAAACCGCACTGATGCAGAATAGCGCGGTTTATAAGAGAATGTAAATAAATAAATAAATATAGATGTATGTCTCCACACAAAGATTTGACTTGTCCAAACCATGGTATTTTCAATAACGTCATATGGATGCTAAAGTTGGACAGTGAAAAAAATAGACAGCAAGGAAATCGATGCCTTCGAATTAAGGTGTTGGCGAAGAGGACCATGTATACCCGGGGTCTCAAACACGCGGCCCGCGGGCCGCATGCGGCCCGCAACCGAACTTTGTGCGGCCCGCGACGGAGGAAAAAAAAAAAAACACAAACCCTGTCTTCTGCTGCTGCTGCCGCCGTGGTAGCAGCACAATCAGCTGTTCGCGGTCCCTTCTCCTCAGCCCGGAAGAGCCCCGAGTCTGCTCCTTTAGCGGCGGGCTTTTCAAGATGCAAAGAGAATATTTCCCTCTCGCGCGGCTTGTCAAGCCGCGCGAGAGGAAAATACTCTCTTCGCGGCTTGAAAAGCTCACCGCTAAAGGAGCAGACTCGGGGCTCTTCCGGGCATAGGAGAAGGGACCGCGAACAGCTGATTGTGCTGCTACCACGGCGGCGGCGGCAGCAGCAGCAGCAGCAGACAGGGTTTTGTTTTTAGTTTATTTACTTGGCCTGATTGGGGGGGGGGGGGGTTAGGACTGGAAATGGGCAGATGGGGTTAGGACTGGAGGTGGTCTGATTGGGGGGGGGCTAAGACTAAAAATGGGGTTATGGGGGGGGGGGCTAAGAATGAAAATGGGGTGATGGGAGGGTTAGGACTGGAAGTGGGCTGTTGGGGGGCTTAGGAATGGTAATGGGCTATGGGGGGGCGAGGACTGGAAATGGGCAGATGGGGTTAGGACTGGAGGTGGTCTGATTGGGGGGGGCTAAGACTAAAAATGGGGTGATGGGGGGGCTAAGAATGAAAATGGGGTGATGGGAGGGTTAGGACTGGAAGTGGGCTGTTGGGGGGCTTAGGAATGGTAATGGGCTATGGGGGGGCGAGGACTGGAAATGGGCAGATGGGGTTAGGACTGGAGGTGGTCTGATTGGGGGGGGCTAAGACTGAAAATGGGGTTATGGGGGGGCTAAGAATGAAAATGGGGTGATGGGAGGGTTAGGACTGGAAGTGGGCTGTTGGGGGGCTTAGGACTGGTAATGGGCTATGGGGGGGCTAGAACTGGTAATGGACTGGGGGGGTTGCTAGGACTGGAAATGGGCTGAGTAGAAGGGGGGGCTTGAACTGCAAATAACTGATGGGGACGGGGTTTTGGAATGGAAATGGGCTGAGTGGAAGGGGGCTTGGAATGGAAATGGGCTGATGGGGAGGGGGGCTTGGAATGGAAATGGGCTGATGGGGAGGGGGCTTAGAAAGGAAATGGGCTGTGAGGGGAGGGAGCTAGGACTGGAAATGGGCTTAGTTGGGGGGAGCAAGGACAGGAAATGGGCTGATGGTGGGGCTAGAATAGGACTGGAATGGGCTGATGATGCGGGGACTAGAAGGGAGCAGATGCTGGGTGGGGCTGAAACTACAAGGGAGCTGATGTTGGGGGAGGATTAGAATGGGATAGGGCTGGGAGAGTAAAATGGAGAGGGGAAAAAATATTTTGTGTGGCAGGGAAGAAAAATCTACAATTGGCCAGGTACTGGGTGAGTAAGTGTGGATTGAGAATGGAGGGGTAAAATTTGAGTGGATGAAATAGGAATGAGGAAAGAGCAAAAGGAAAAAGATTAGTATGTTAAAGCAGATGCAGAGAGAGAAAGGAAAAAAACTAGAAGAGAGAAGAAAGTACAAATGGACAGCAGACCATGGAGAGTTAGCAGAAGACACCAAGAAACCAGAAGAAAGTGGCTGGCACAATTGCAACTGAAAAAAAAAATGCACAAAAGGTAGAAAAATATCTCTTTATTTTGAATTAACTGGAATATGTCAGCTCTGGGAAATGTGCATCATTAACGTCTGTGCTTTATTTAATACAAGAGGAAATTAATTTATAGTTTTATTTCTACAGTGTTGTTGTACATTCCAAGTTTGGCTTTTGGGGTTCCCAGTTTAATTATTGTCTTCCTGTTTCTAAATTTTGATTCCTTGTTTGGTGATGGTGTATGTTCTGCATGTGTAACTGAGCTGAGGTATTCTGTTTATGTAATTCCTATTTGACATTGCCACTTGTTCTCTTTCCCCAGTAGGTCATGTATTGTTATTCTCTGAAATGTATTGGTTTAATATTTGCAGTGTTGCCTTTTGATAGTTAGGGTATGGTGCTTTGTGAGTCCTGGTAGTGCTGTTACGATACGGTGGGTTTGCTATGGGTTCTAAATGGGTAGTGTTTGTAGTAGTTCCTAATGTGCCTGGCGGTTGGCACTGGATTATAGTAATGTAGAAATCTTTTAGTCTTTCTTTATCCATACGCTCATTAAGAGGCATGTTTACTAAAAGTTAGTTTATGGTAACATTATGCAAATATTTATGCAAATGAGGTCCCTTATGCAAATTAGGCCTGCGTCTTGTGCGGCCCCCGGGTTACTTTACAAGTCCTCATTTGGCCCTCAAAGCAATTTGAGTTTGAGACCCCTGATGTATACCATGGACTGCATGAAGAACCAAACAGTTGGTACTAAAGGAGATCAAACCTAAGCATTCTTTAGAAGCTGACAAGACTTTGATTTCATACTTTGGACACATCAGGCAAAGAGAAAGACATCATGCTTGGCAAGTTTGAAGGTCAATGCATAAAAGGAAGCCTAGCAATGAGATAGATTGATACAATAACAGTAGTGATTGATGCCACTATCAACAATTTGTCGCGTGACTGAAGACCGAACACAGTTTAGGACAACTATTGAGGGTCGCCATTAGTTGGCACTGACTTGATGACACTTAACAACATTATTTATGCCCCAACTGCAGATTCCCTTGAGTTTTTTCAAGATCTTAGTGAGCAGCTAGTGAACTTTACTGATGTACCTTGGATTACTGGTGATGACTTTAATTTGCCTCTTGATTTGTTTTGGACAGGCAGTCCAGTTGTAAGCCCATGAAGTCCCAAGCAAGAGTGGTATTAGAACATATAATCAAGGAGTTCCACATTTGGTGGATATTGGCATTTGTTACATCCTTTCCACATCACTTATATTCCCTACAATACCAGTTTGTTACAAAAGATTTTTGTACGGCCTAGGAAAACAGGAAAAGGGATTGTTTTGAATGGAAGATAGATGAATCCTTAGACTATGCTTAGCGTAGAATGCCAATAAGGCTCATATAACCTGACAGATTATTGTGTATGTTGCCAGGAAAAGAAAGAGACCCAGCAAAAGTTGGATTCATTAACTGGGGAAATAGCAAAGCCGGAAAGCAAATATATTCTGAACCAAAATACAGTTAATCTGCTCAACTTAAAGAAGCTTAAATTATACATTTAACAGTCTGGTCAGTCAGCAAACCAATCATTGTCTCTTAATTGCAAAGGCACACTATTTTTCTGAACCGAATCAGGCAGGAAAATTGCTAGTATGATCTCTCTAAAGTCCTGTAAAGAGAAACCTAGGCTAAATGGACTAAAAAACAACACCGGTTACATTGTTGGTAGAAGATAAATGTATTGTGAATCAAGTTAGGCAATTCTATGCAGAACTATATTCATCAGAAGTAACCCTTTCAGCTAGTTTTTTTCAGAATACTAGGATGTCACAAATATTCCCTGAGAAAAGGGCACAATTAGGGGCTCCTATAATCACTGAGGAAATTGGTGAAGCAATTCATAGCCTACAAAGTTGGAAGACCCGGGCCCCAATGGTTTCCAGCAAAAACACTTTAATACTGCCTTAATCCCATCCCTTCATCAATATCACAGATTTGTTGTACAGGGCAGGGCTAAGGGTATTTTCACTGAGGCTACTATTGCTGTCTTGTAAAAGCCAAGAAGAGATAGCCAATTGGGATAAGTAATTTCCATCCTATATCCTTAATCAGTCAAGATACTAATTTAATCTATGCCAAAAGTTTCACATCCAGGCTTAATGTGGTCTTGCCTACGTTGATATGCCCTGGTCAGATGGGTTTTCTGAAGAGAAGATTTTTAACGGACTATGCCAGGGTTTTTACCCATGTACTATTAGTGACTAAAAAGTCAGAAACCCACTTTAGCTATTGCACTTGACACAGAGAAAGCCTTTAATTGACTTGAATGGGCATATCTATTTGAGACATTAAGATGGTTTTAGTTAGGGGATGATTTTCTATAACTGGTTCAGATGCTTTAACACCAATCAATAGCTTTTATATATGCCAATTCAACCCTGTCAGAATCCTTTCTCTTTTTACACAGGTGTACCTGTCAAGTTAGAGTAGTTACTCACCTGTAACAGGTGTTCTCCAGGAGCAGCAGGAATCAGTCCTCACATATGGGTGACGTCGGCGCCGACAGAGCCCTGGTGCGGAGCATTTCCCCAGCTTTCTAAGAAAGCCTTTGGGAATGCAGCGCGCATGCGCGGTCCCCTTCCCACCCAAGGGTGCCATCTTGCTCAGTCTGATGACATAGCTAAAAGACAGCAAAAATAGCAAAATAAAGCATATGACTGCAACTCCAAGGGGAGGAGGGAGGGTTGTGAGGACTGATTCCTGCTGCTCCTGGAGAACACCTGTTACAGGTGAGTAACTACTCTTTCTCCAGGACCAAGCAGGAAGTCAGTCCTCACATATGGGACTCCCCAGCTTAAGGCTACCGGAGACCCCAAGCTGAAAAAATGAGCTCCCTCTAGAGCCTCAGAACGTAAGGAAGGAATCTTCTCTGAGAACGCCCCCAACCGGTAGCCCAACATCAGGGCTGGAGGGTAGGAGTTGCCTAAACCCCAAAGAGATTATGGAGTACTGCCTGTCCGAAAGCACTGTCCCTGCGGGACTCCCTCTCAAGGCAGTAATGGGCCGCAAAAGTCTGGCTTGAAGACCAAGTAGCGGCCCGGCAGATGTCTGCCAACGGAACAGAGATGAGCCACTGACGCAGCCTTCGCCCTGACACGGTGAGCCGTGACTCGACCCTCCAACGAGAGGCTGGCTGCCCTGTAAGCCCAGGCGATACAGTCCGCTACTCATATGGACAAAATACGCTTGGAGACAGCAAACCCCAACTTATTGGGGTCAAAAGAGACGAAGAGCTGAACAGCCCTTCGATGCTCCCGCGTACGGTCAAGGTAGAAGGATAACGCCCTCCTACAGTCCAAGGTATGCAGGACCATCTCAGCCCGGCTGGCATGTGGCCTGGGAAAGAAAGTCGGAAGAACCACCTCCTGATTGAGGTGGAACGAGGAGATAATCTTAGGAAGGAACTTTAGGTGAGTCCGTAAGACTACTCTGTTCCTATAGAACCTAGTATAAGGGGCATCTGATACTAGGGCATGGAGCTCACTAACTCGTTGAGCTGAGGTAAGAGCTACCAGGAACAACGTTTTCCAGGAAAGAAAACGTAGAGGACAGGTAGCCATAGGTTCAAAGGGCGGACAAGTAAGCTGCTGTAAGACCATGTTTAAATCCCACTCAGGGGCAGGTGGACGTAGTGGAGGCTTGAGTAAAAGCAGGCCTCTGAGAAAACGAGCCACCAAAGGATGGCTGGAGAGAGACTGTCCCTCAATTGGAGAGTGGTGTGCTGAAAGAGCACTGAGATGAACTCTGATGGAGTTGGACTTAAGGCCTAGGTTGGATAGGTAAAGTAAATATTGCAGTACAACCGGTACCAGGCATGAGAAAGGATCTTGGTTCTGTCGAGCACACCAGGTAGAGAATCTACGCCACTTAAGGGCATAAGACTTTCTGGTGGACTGCCTCCTAGAGGCCAAGACTATGTCCTCTACTTCCCTAGGCAGTAGTAAAGGTGCCAGAACTATCCTTTCAGCAGCCAGGCCATCAAATGAAGGGACTGGAGGTTGGGGTGTAAGAGAGACCCCTGTTCCTGAGACAGGAGATCTGGTTGCATCCCTAGAGGAATAGGAGTGTCCACCGCAAGTTGCAACAGAAGTGGGAACCACGGTTGCCTCAGCCACCTGGGGGCCACTAGAATCATTGAAGCCCCGTCCCTGAGCACTTTGAACAGTGTTCTGGATACTAGAGGCGTGGGAGGAAACGCATATAGTAGGCCCGTGGACCACGGAATGAGAAACGCATCAGCTACTACTCTGAGAGAATGCGGTTGCCTGGAACAGAACCTTGGAAGTTGACGGTTCAGAGGACTTGCAAAAAGATCCATGGTCGGAAGGCCCCATCTCAGAAAGATCTGCTGAGCCACCAATGGATTCAATTGCCATTCGTGTGGCTGCAAGATCCTGCTCAGTCTGTCCGCCAGGCAATTTTCCTGTCCTGGTAGGTAGACTGCTTTGAGAAGGATGCCGTGATCGACTGCCCAGGAGAACAGTCTCTGCGCTTCCTGACATAGAAGGAGGGACCCTGTGCCCCCCCGTTTGTTCACGTAGAACATAGCCACCTGATTGTCCGTCTGGACCAATACAGATTGATGAGAAGTGAGATGGGAGAAGACCCTCAGGGCTAAGCAGATAGCTCTCAGCTCCAAGAGATCGATCTGCTGTGCAGCCTCCTAAGGAGTCCAGAGACCCTGAGTACATACCCCTTGGCAATGTGCCCCCCAACCCTGAAGGGAAGCATCGGTTGTCAGCACTCGAGAGTGTAGTGGTGTCTGAAAAAACACCCCTTGCACTAGATTCGGAAGATGAAGCCACCACTGTAGAGAAGAGGCTAGTAGTGTGGACACTCTCACTTTGTCCGTAAGGTGTCCGGTGGCTTGGTGCCACTGATCTGAGACTCCATTGAGCCGGTCTCATGTGCAGACGGACATTTGGGGTTACGTGGACCGTGGAAGCCATGTGGCCTAGAAGCCTCAGGAATTGCCTGGCGGAGACCAGGGAATTGCTGCTGAACTGCCTGGCGAGATCCATTAACCTGTGGGCCCTGTCTACAGGTAAAAAGCCTTTCGCTTGAAGAGTGTCCAGCCTTGCTCCTATGAACTCCATGTTTTGGGAAGGATGCAAAGTGGACTTTGCGAAGTTTATGACAAACCACAAGTGCTGAAGTAGAGCCACAGTGCGAAGGGCGGCTTGGCTGGCCTCCTGTTAAGACTGGCCTCTTATGAGCCAGTCGTCCAGGTATGGAAACACAAATAGGCCTTGAAGCCTTAGGTAGGCCGCTACCACCGCCAGGCACTTTGTAAACACTCTGGGGGCAGAGGTGAGCCCAAAGGGCAGTACTCTGTACTGATAGTGGTTTCCTCACACAACAAACCTGAGATATTGTCTGTGGTCTGGATGAATAAGGATGTGAGATCTAAGGAGCATAGCCAGTCTCCCTGCTGGAGGTAGGGTAGCAAGATTCCAAGGGTGAGCATCTTGAACTTTTCCCTCTCCAGGAACTGGTTGAGGTTTCGCAAGTCTAGGATGGGTCTGAGGCCCCCTGTTCTTTTTGGTACTAGGAAGTACCTGGAGTAGAAGCCTTGACCTCTCAGGTGATGGGGCACCGGTTCCATAGCCTGTTCCTTTACCAGACTTGTCAACTCCTGTAGGAGTAAGTCCCTGTGCAGAGGGAGTCTCGGAGGCTCTCCTGGAAAATAGGAGGGAGGTACCTGGTGAAAATGGAGAAGATAGCCCTTCTGGATTATGTGGAGCACCCAGGTATTCCTTGACGACTGACCACCTGTGGGCGAACAGGGCCAGCCGGCCTCCTGTGCTGGTGTGAGCCAGCTGTGGAGGAGAGGCTATGCTTTCGGAGTCAAAAAACCCCTCCCTGCTGTGCAGGAGCCGGTGTTGGTGGCTTGGGGGCTTTCTGCCTACGGGGCCCGTGACCCTACCCCTTGGCCTGCTGACCCTGATAATGAGGGTATTGTTTATAGGCAGAAAACTTCCTTGGGTAAAAGGACTTTTTCCCCGAGCCCTTCTTCTTCTGAGAAGGGGCAGAGGTTTTTCTGGACAGCCTAGTCCAGGGCAGAGTCTCGAGTTCTGCAGCCTTTTCAGCCATGGGCTTGCCAAAAAGGTTTTCACCTCGGCAGGGGACATCGACCAACTTGTCCTGAACTCATGGCTCGAGGTCTGATGACTGTAGCCAGGCCTGTCGGCGGGCACCGATGCCGGCCGCGGCTACTCGGGCCGAAGCCTCGAAGCCATCATAGGCTGCTCGAGAGATAAACTTCGACCACTCCCGAATACCCGTGGACAGGGCAGTGAACCTCTGCAAAGGTTCCTCGGAGAGACCAGCAGAGAACCCTGCAATCTCCTTTGCCAGGTCTCGAAGGTACATGCCCATGTAGAGCTGGTAGGTCTGGACATGGCAAGCAAGCATAGAGCCCTGGAAGCACTTCTTACCGAGGGCATCCAGGTTCCGGGCCTCCCGGCCGGGAGGCACCAAGGAGTGCATCTTCTGACTTTTCAGATGATGCATGGCCGATTCCACAACCATGGAGTGGTGCGGTAATTGTGCCTTCTGGAACCCAGGGCTCTTGCGGACTCGACAGATGGAATCGACCCACTTGCTTAAAACCGGCATCGAGGCCGGCGCCTCCCACATGCAGAAGAGCAACCGTTCCAGCATCGGAGAAACCGGTACAGTAAAGGCCTCCTTCGGGGGGGAGAGTCAGCTCGAGGCTCCTCCTCAGGATCCGCGGGAAATGCCAAGGCCTTGGCCATATCCCGCATGAAGTCTGAGAACCGGGTATCCTCCGGAGGGGACCTTCTCCGAGGCTCGGACTCGGGTGAGTCCGAAGGAACGCACCGAGTCCGAAAGGTGTCGGGCGAGTCCTCATCCTCCGTCTCCCAGCCGGGCTCATCGGAAGAGGAATCGAGCAGCTCCGGTCGGGCAGGCACCGATGCCATCTGCCCCGACGCCGAGGGCACCGGCGTCGACGACCTCGGTCCCGAACGGGAGGCCGAGGGGGACTTTGGCCGAGGATCGACTCGAGCGCGCATGGACTCGAGGATCGGCTCGGCCTCCGGGGTTGACTTGGATGTCGATGTCCCAGTGGTCGGGGCAGATGCACCGGTGAGACTGGCGATCAGTGCCTGCTGCTGTTCCATGAAGGCAGCCAAGCTGCTCTCCAAGGCCGTCAACCTGAGTCCGAGCTCAGGAGACTCAGCAGCCCCAGACTCAGGCCCCGACAGCATCGGGCCCGACGTCGGCTCCCCTGGAGGAGAGTCCATGAGGACTACAGTACTCATGTGCCCAGGAGACTCCATCTCGATACGAGGTTGTTTTGCAGGCCTCTCCGACTCTGAAGACCCGGGACGGCGCTCGGGGCTATGCGACTTGGCCCTCGAGGAACCAAGTGCGTCCTCCGATGACGCCCTCGCGAGTTTTTTCTTCCTTCGATGCTCCCGTGAGGGAGACCCCCTCTCAGAGGAACTCCGACGCTGCTCGAGGCCTCTGACGAAGTCCAGGCCCGTCTGGACGCGGAGTCAGAGAAGATTCTTTCCTTTTGGTGCTGCCGACTCCTCAACACCTTTGAGGACATTTTCCCACACGGACCACAGATCATCGGGTCATGATCGGGTCCGAGGCAACGGAGGCAGCAGTCATGTGTGTCGGTAAGAGACATTAGTTTCTTACACTGATCACACTTTTTAAACCCGCTGGCAGCCATCGGGGGAAAAAGGGCCCCTGCGAGATCGAAAGACCGGGCTGCCAGTGAAAAAAGAAAATGGCGCGAACGCTAGTCACTAAGGACAAAAAACGAAAAGAGAAGACCGGGCTCGATACCGACATATCGGGCCCAGGCGGGAAAGGGATCCGGCGTCGAACCGAAGAACGGATCAAAAAACAGAATTAAATCTACTTTTTCCTCGGGTGAAAAACGAAACACGTCCGTCGGGCTCCGCAGAAAAAAGAAGACTGAGCAAGATGGCACCCTTGGGCGGGAAGGGGACTGCGCATGCGCGCTGCATTCCCAAAGGCTTTCTTAGAAAGCTGGGGAAATGCTCCGCACCAGGGCTCCGTCGGCGCCGACGTCACCCGTATGTGAGGACTGACTTCCTGCTTGGTCCTGGAGAATATCCCCTTCCCCCCACTGTTATCTATCCAAGCACTTGAACCTCTCCAACCAAAATAAGGTGAGACCCAAAAATTCAAGGAATAATTTTTGAGAAATGCCATATCAATGTGTTTGCATATGCAGATGATGCACTTCCATACATCACATCACATCCACTAATACCTCTATTCCAGCTCTTATGCAACAATTAGAGGGCTATTCTCAGCTATCAGGTCATAAGCTCATTCTCTCCAAGACAGAATTGATGTCATTGAATGTGTACTGCTTCCCATCTCTTCCTGACACTGCTTGGATGATGAAATAAGCCTCTCAGAGTATAGGATGATGAAATAAGCCTCTCAGAGTATTAAGTATCCTGAAGTCCAGCTTCATAGTAATCCTAATATCATGCAGCAACTTAACACTAAGGGGTATGTTTACTAAACCGCGGTAATGTTACCCGTGTTAGGTTCCGTGGTAATGGTATGGATGCCCATATAAAGGTGTGGGTGTTGCATCATTATGGCAAGCCGTGTCAGGTAACGCGCGTTACAAGGCGCCTTAGACTAACACGCGTTACAAGGTGCCTTATAAGGCACCCTATAAGGTGCCCTCTAAGGCGCCTTATAAGGTGCCCTCTAAGGTGCCTTATAAGGTGCCCTCTAAGGTGCCTTATAAGGTGCCCTCTAAGGTGCCTTATAAGGTGCCCTCTAAGGTGCCTTGTAAGGTGCCCTCTAAGGTGCCTTGTAAGGCGCCCTATAGGGCGCCTTAGGCTAAGCGCCGTATTAGGCCCCCCTGGACAAGGCATCCTAGGTTATGGAACTATAGGTTAAGGTGGCCTAACATGGTTACGGTGTCCTAGGTTAGTGTGCCTTAAGGGCTGCAAGGTGCTTCAGGATGACATGCATGACCTGTGAGGCATAGAAACAGATGTAGCCCTAACACTAGATAGAGCACAGAGGAAAGGCAATGAACAGGTAAGTGAAGGAGGGAGAGCTGGGAGCTGCTAGACCTGCCATATCTGCGGGCATCCCATGTGGCTGCCAGTACTGTTGCCAAACATGTTGGGGGCAACTGTACCACAGCACAGGGTGTTGGCAATGTAAAGTACAGATGATGGGAATATGTGTCCCCCAGTGGAGGCATGTGCAGGACATGGTGGCAGCCTGCACAGGCAGACAGGATTCTACACAGCCGACAGACACAGATAGATGGACCAAAGGAATATTGCCAACTGTGACGAGGGTATTAGGGGCTGGCAGCACAGAACTGCAAAAATATGACTGTTATAGGCATGCAAACTATTTGAGTAGGACAGGCATGAAAGGAGGGAACAATGAGGAATTAAACCCATGACCACTGCTGAGAACGGCACTGTACTAACCAGTAGGCTATACCTCCATGGCGTATCTCACACCAATCGCTGGGTACAGAAGGACTGCAGGTCACAGCACAAACTGTCTGCTCTGAGTGCCAGGATAGGGTAACCCCACCAGTACCCATGATGCAATGCACATGCTGAATAGCTGTCTACAGCTGATCACCAAATGGGGTCTGCACCTCTCCGGTACCTCAGCTTGGAAAGACAAACTGACAGTGCGTGATACTGGCACAGAGTAGCTACAGACCGTGCCACTGTGCGGGTTCTGTGTTCACCCTGAGGGATAGGATGGGCGCCCAGGACTAGGTCTACAGTATATGTGGTGCTAGAGATAGGTCCTGCTGTACATCCTCATCACTAACAGTGTGTGACAGGTGTTCCTTGCAGTGCATCTGAAGGTAATTCAGTGTCCATCTGTATTCCGCAGTCACATGTGGCCCTCTGGGACCAGACACCACCCAGATTAGTGCATATCCAGTGTTAGGGTCTGGCTGACATGGGCACCTGTTATTAGGGCAGAGGGGTTTCTAGACTTGCATGCGGTTTGTGTAGCAGTACCTCTACAGGTCAAAGTGATATACATCATATACCCCAAAGGGCCCACAATCACCCTTTTTGTAAGTAAGGGACAGGTGCCTGAGCCCCGGTGAAGCAACCTCCATCTTGCTGGTATAAGACAGCCCTCCAGGGTTGGTGGGCTAGAGCCATACCTGTGACTGGGGCAGTGGCAGACCAGCAGTAATGCTGGGGTTAGGTTTGGAAACCTCAACTGCCTCAAACCACGGTCTGCCATTCACCAGCAGACGGCACAGTCAGACTGCACCTGCATCACCCTACAAGGTGTTCCAACCATGCACAGACTAACTGCAGACAGTCCACTAGCCAGTCCATAGTGCATGCTCACAGAGGAACTATGTGCACCAAGCAGGTATCTCCGTGATTGGGTCCCAGCACTAGGAACACACAGGTATCACTGGAAGCATACAGTGTAGAGCACTATGTGGGAACCTAGACATGCCATGGTTACTGCTCGGTCAGAGTGAGAGTGTCCTCCCAGCATGACATGCTGTGGCCACCCTGTCCATGCAGGCAGTGGTCGGGCAATACAGTGTCCCAGCCATTGCTCCACACCTGTGAAGATGCATCCTGGCCAATCCGCCCTTTCCGGGCCATACCCACAATACCTTGCTCCTCATTATGCACATATTCAGGCTAACACTAGTAACAGTGGGACATTGTGGGCCCAGTGTGGTGTGGGCAGCCACAAAACAATGGATAGACATATACACACACACACTCGTATTGCAGCATTGTGCAAAGATAGGGGTGGTTGGCAACCCTGCCCACCACAATGGTCCTGATCACAGTGCCGACACTGATAAACTGTGCAGAGTAGTAGTGCTCTGGTGAGAACTGCAGCTCCGTGCAGGGGCCAACAGCCTGACTCTCCATGCAACTTTGGATTGTGGAGCCTGTGTGAGTGGGTGTTTGTACCCCTGTTCACCGCTGCTCTAGGCTTTGCACATGTTGCTGTTGTATCTGCATTGTACGGTAAAGTATAGGTACATGCTCTGCAGGATCCACAGCTGGGACTTGAACCTGTGACTCTCTGCTTCTGGACACACTGGCTGTGTGTACTGCACCACACTGTTACCACAGATGTGCAGTAGTCCCTGGAGCTGCCTGTACTTTTCCTCAGACAGACCTTTTATGTTGCACTGCACACCACGTACTGGTACAGGGCATGGCCTAGGTCCACTGCAGGTAGGTGACACTGCCCCCTCTAGCACGGGCACCCCCCCCCCTGCCATGCTGACATGACCATATGCTGTCCGTGCTAGTAGTGCGCAGTCCCAGGCCATCCACTGTGTGGGTAGGCAGTCGCCTAGGGAGAAGGGTCTGGAGTGGGGAGGCATACATGGGCATCCTCGCATCCCCCCCATCACTGCCTTCCAATATTATGTCCCTTCTGCTTGGGGGAGGGTTGGCTAGGGGGATGTCAGAACACATGGTATACAAACGTGGGTAGCAAAGGAAAGCGTAGTTACTCACCTGTAACAGGTGTTCTACAGGAGCAGCAGGAATCAGTCCTCACATATGGGTGACGTCGGCGCCGACGGAGCCCTCGCGGAGCAATTTTCCCCAGCTTTCAAAGAAAGCCTTTGGGAATTGCAGCGCGCATGCGCGGTCTCCTTCCCGCCCAAGGGTGCCATCTTAGCCAGTCGATGACATAGCTAAAAGACAGCATAAAAATTTGCAAAAAAACTTAAGCAGATGATTGCAACTCCAAGGGGAGGAGGGAGGGTTGTGAGGACTGATTCCTGCTGCTCCTGGAGAACACCTGCTACAGGTGAGTAACTACGCTTTCTCCAGGACCAAGCAGGAAGTCAGTCCTCACATATGGGACTCCCAAGCTTAAGGCTACCGGAGACCCTAAGCACAAAAATGAGCTCCCTCTAGCTCAGCGGTACAGAAGGAAGGAATCTTCACTGAATTATTACCCACCGGTAGCCCCCATCCGGGATGGAGGGTAGGAGTTGCTCAAACCTCGAAGAGATTTCGGAGAACTGCCTGTCCGAAAGCACTGTCCCTGCGGGACTCCCTCTCGAGGCAGTAATGGACCGCAAAAGTCTGGCTCGAAGACCAAGTAGCGGCCTGGCAGATGTCTGCCAAAGGAACAGAGCGGAGGTAAGCCACTGACGTAGCCTTCGCCCGAACACAATGAGCCGTGACTCGACTTTCTAACGAGAGTCCGGCTGCCCCATAAGCCCAAGCGATACAGTCAGCAACCCAGATGGACAGAGTACGCTTGGAGACCGGGAGCCCCAATTTATTGGGGTCAAAAGACACAAAAAGCTGAGCAGCTTTACGGTGCTCCCGCGTACGGTCAAGGTAGAAGTTCAACGCCCTTCTGCAGTCCAGGGTATGCAGGACCATTTCAGCTCGGCTGGAGTGTGGCCTGGGAAAGAAGGTCGGAAGTACCACCTCCTGATTGAGGTGAAAAGGGGAGACCACTTTTGGAAGAAATTTTGGGTGAGTCCGTAGGACTACCCTATTTTTGTAGAACCGAGTGTAAGGGGGATCAGACACGAGGGCCTGCAATTCACTTACGCGTCTAGCGGAAGTGAGGGCTATCAGGAATAAAGTTTTCCAAGAAAGAAAACGGAGAGAACAGGTAGCCATAGGTTCAAAAGGCGGACAGGTGATCCGCTGTAAAACCACATTCAGATCCCAGTCAGGTGCTGGCGGGCGCAGAGGTGGCTTAAGTAGAAGGAGACCTCGGAGAAACCTCGCTACGAGAGGGTCGCTGGAAAGAGGTCTGCCGTCCACCGGCACATGATGTGCTGAAAGAGCACTGAGGTGAACCTTGACGGAGTTGGACTTAAGTCCCAGATTAGAGAGGTAGAGCAAGTACTGCAAGATCACCGACACCGAGCAGGAGAAGGGATCCTGAGACTGCGGGGCACACCAAGCGGAAAAACGACGCCATTTAAGGGCGTAGCATTTGCGGGTAGAAGGTCGTCGAGAAGCTAGGACGACCTCTTCCTCCTCTGCCGGCAGTAGAAGGGGAGCAAGGACTACCCTTTCAGCCGCCAGGCCATCAGATGTAGAGATCTGAGGTTGGGGTGTAGCAGGGACCCATGATCCTATGTGAGGAGATCCGGCTGAAACCCCAGAGGGAACGGATCCTCTACCGCTAATTGCAGCAGGAGTGGGAACCACGGCTGTCTGGGCCAGCGAGGAGCTATCAGGATCATGGAAGCTTTGTCTCGGAGAACCTTGAAAAGAGTTCGAGAGACTAGCGGTATGGGAGGGAAGGCATACAGAAGGCTCTTCGACCATGAGAGCAGAAAAGCATCCGCCGCTACTCGAAGGGGATGCGGCTGACGAGAGCAGAAGCGAGGAAGTTGCCGGTTGAAAGGACTGGCAAAGAGATCCATCGTGGGGAGGCCCCACTTCAGAAAAAGTTTCTGAAACACCAAGGGATCCAGGCGCCACTCGTGCGGCTGGAGGATTCTGCTGAGTTTGTCCGCCAGGCAATTTTCTTGGCCCGGGAGATAAACTGCTTTGAGAAGAATGCCGTGGCTGACGGCCCAAGAGCAGAGCTTCTGTGCTTCCTGACAGAGAAGGAAGGAGCCCATGCCTCCCTGTTTGTTCACGTAGAACATGGCAACTTGATTGTCCGTCTGGACAAGGACGGACTGGTGAGAAGTCAGGTGGGAGAAAGCCTTGAGAGCCAGACGGATTGCTCTGAGCTCCAGGAAGTTGATCTGCTGAGCAGACTCCCACGTGGTCCAGAGACCTTGAGTACAAGTCCCTTGGCAATGCGCTCCCCATCCTAGGAGAGAAGCATCGGTCGTCAGCACTTGAGCCGGCTGAGGTGACTGAAAAGGCATTCCGAGCACCAGGTTCGGCCAATGAAGCCACCACTGTAGAGAAGAGGCCAGCGGCCCGGAGACGCGCACTAAGTCGGCTAGGCCGCCTGTGGCTTGTTGCCACTGCTTGCGAAGGCACCATTGAGCAGGCCGCATGTTCAGGCGGGCATTGGGGGTCACGTGGACGGTGGAAGCCATATGGCCGAGTAGTCTCAGGAAGCGCCTGGCTGAGACCAGGGACTGGCTGCGAAAACGGCCGGCTAAGTCCATGAGCCGTTGAGCCCTGTCGAAAGGCAGGAAAGCTCGTGCCCGAAGAGTGTGCAGTCTTGCGCCGATGAACTCGAGGTCCTGTGAGGGGAGCAAAGTGGACTTTGCGAAGTTTATGACAAAGCCCAAGTACTGCAGAAGAGTCACAGTGCGGTGTGTGGCATTGGTGACTTCCGGAGAGGACGATGCTCTGATGAGCCAGTCGTCGAGGTACGGAAAGACAAAGAGGCCGTGAAGCCGGAGATAAGCCGCCACCACCGCGAGACATTTTGTGAAGACTCGCGGTGCGGAGGATAGGCCAAAGGGCAGTACTCTGTACTGGTAATGATTTCCTGCCACCACAAACCTTAGGTATTGTCGGTGGCTTGGGTGGATGAGGATGTGCGTGTAGGCATCCTTTAGATCCAAGGAGCATAGCCAATCTCCCTGCTGGAGGTAGGGCAGAAGGATTCCAAGGGTAAGCATCTTGAACTTCTCCCTCACGAGGAACTTGTTGAGGTTGCGCAAGTCCAGGATGGGTCTGAGGCCTCCTGTTCTTTTTGGTATTAGGAAATACCGGGAATAAAAGCCTTGACCTCGCAGGTGGTGGGGCACCGGTTCCACAGCCTGTTCCTGAAGAAGACTTGCTAACTCCTGAAGGAGTAAGTCCCTGTGCAGAGGGAGTCGTGGAGGTTCCCCCGGGAAATAGGAGGGAGGGACCTGGTGGAAGTGGAGAAGATAGCCTTCTCTTACGACTTGAAGCACCCAGGCATCTGAAGTGATGTTGGACCACCTGTGGGCGAAGTGAACCAGCCGGCCTCCGGTGCTGGGAGGAACCAGCTGAGGGGGAGAGGCTATGCTGATGAAGTCAAAAACCCCCACCCTGCTGAGCAGGGGCCGGTGGTGCAGGCTTGGGGGCTTGCTGCCTACGGGACCCGTTACCCCGTCCCTTGGCCTGCTGGCCCTGTTGGGGAGCTGCGGGGGCCTGATATTGAGGGTAGTGTTTATAGGCAGCCGCCTTTCTCGGGTAAAAGGACTTCTTTCCCGAGCCCTTCTTTTTCTGGGAAGGGGCGGAGGTCTTCCTAGAAAGCCTAGTTCTGGTGAGAGTCTCCGTCTCGATTTGTGCAGCCTTTTCAGCCATGGGCTTGCCAAAGAGGTTCTCACCTCGGCAGGGGACATCGACCAACTTGTCCTGCACCCAGGGTTCAAGGTCAGACGACTGAAGCCAAGCCTGTCGGCGGGCACCGATGCCGGCTGCGGCCACTCGAGCCGATGCTTCAAAGCCATCATAGGCTGCTCGGGACATGAATTTGGAGCATTCCCGAATACCAGTTGTCAAGGCCAGGAACCTCCGCAAAGGTTCCTCGGACAGCCCCGCGGAGAATCCGGCTAGCTCTTTAGCCAGGTCTCTGAGATACATGCCCATGTAGAGCTGGTAGGTCTGGACCCGACAAGCAAGCATAGAGCCCTGGAAACACTTCTTACCGAGGCCATCCAGGTTACGGGCCTCCCTGCCAGGAGGCACAGAGGAGTGCATCTTCTGGCTCTTAAGCCTATGCATGGCCGATTCCACTACCATGGAATGGTGCGGTAGCTGTGCTTTTTGGAAGCCAGGACTCTTGCGGACTCGATAGATGGAATCGACCCGCTTGCTTAATACCGGCGACGATGCCGGACTCTCCCACATGCGGAAGAGTAGTCGTTCCAGCATGGGAGGAACCGGTACAGTAAAGTGCTCCCTGGCGGGAGAGTCGTACTGAAGGGCGTCGAGCTCTTCGGCTCGAGGCTCCTCCTCGGGATCCGCAGGGAAGGCCAAAGCCTTGGCCATATCCCTGACGAAGTCCGAGAACCGGGCATCCTCCGGAGGGGACTGCTTCCGAGGGGACACACCGAGTTCGAAACGAATCAGGTGACTCTTCCTCTTCAGACTCCCAGACTGACTCCGAAGAGGAATCGGTGGGGTCGGCTCGGGCAGGCGGAGGCGTCGGCTGCCCCGACACCGAGGGAGTCGGCGTCGATGACCTCGGTCCCGAACGGGAGGCCGAGGGTGACCTCGACCGAGGATCGACTCGAGCTCGCATGGACTCGAGGATCGGCTCGGTCTCCGGGGTCGACTTAGACGTCGACGTCCCGGCGGTCGGGGCAGAGGCGCCAGCGAGGCTAGCGATCAGTGCCCGCTGCTGGTCCATGAAGGCAGATAGTCTGCTCTCCAAGGCCGTCAACCTGAGTCCGACCTCAGGTGACCCAGCAGCCCCCGACTCGGGCCCCGACGGCGTCGGGCCCGACGTCGGACCCCTCGGAGGCGAGTCCAGGAGGACTACAGGACTTACCCGAGCAGGCAACTCCGACTCCAGACGAGGTCGCTTCGGGAGGTGCTCCTTCTCCAAAGACCCGGGACGGCTATCGGGGCTATGCGACCTGGCCCTCGCGGAGCCAGGAGCGTCCACCGACGCCGCCCTCGCGGGTTTTACCTTCCGTCGATGGTCCCCGGAGGGAGAACCTCTGTCGGAGGAACTCCGGCGATGGTCAGAGCTGGAACCTCTGGACGCCGAGGCCTCCGACGAGGTCCGGGTACGGCCGGGATCAGCGAAGATTCGTTCCCGCTGGTGCCGCCGACTCCTTAACGCTTTGGAGGACATTTTGCTGCAGGCCCCACAGATCAGTTCTTCGTGATCCGGGCCGAGGCAGCGGAGGCAATTATCATGTGTGTCAGTGAGTGACATATTTCTGTCACACTGAACACACCGCTTGAAACCACTGGCAGCCATCGGGGGAAAAAGGGCCCCTGCAAGGTCAAAGGACCGGGCTGCCAGCGAAAAACCGAAAAACGAAACTGACCAAAAATCAGAAAACCCGAAAAATAACAGAAGGACTCGCAACGGCGTCGCGAGTCCGGGCAGGAAAAAGACCGGCGTCGAACCGAAGAAAAAAATAGAAATAAATCACTAAAATCAACTTTTTCAGCGGGGACACGACGGATACGTCTGTAGGGCTCCGCGGAAAAAAGAAGACTGGCTAAGATGGCACCCTTGGGCGGGAAGGAGACCGCGCATGCGCGCTGCAATTCCCAAAGGCTTTCTTTGAAAGCTGGGGAAAATTGCTCCGCGAGGGCTCCGTCGGCGCCGACGTCACCCATATGTGAGGACTGACTTCCTGCTTGGTCCTGGAGAAGGAATATTTATTTATGAATAAATCTAAGCCAAGGGCCGACACAGGCCGTGTTTCACTATGTCTTCGTCAGGGGCTGAAATTGGCTGAATAATTCAAAGTGTGCTTCCTTGCAATCAAAGGATCAAAATGCAACAGTGCATTGATTCGCACAGCTCAGTCGAGTGCTATTCAGCAACCAGACCATAAAATCAAAATACAACAGTGCTCTATACCACACAGCTCAAACGAGTTCCATTCGGCAACCAGAGCTATTAGGGAGCCCTGGCAAGTGTTAGCTAGGGTGGACCAGGTAAATGTAGGTGGATTGTGTTTGGCCTTTGTCAGCTGCTGTCTTTCTGATTTCCGGTTTCTATGTTCCTATGTGCCACCTAGGCGACTGTCTAGTCCACCCTGTGCCCCAGCTGCTCCCTCTACATGTCCTGCCTGCAGCCCCCTATGCCCCATTTGCACCATCGCCATAGTGGCCTTTCATACTTGGGCACTATGCTGTTGCTGCAAATGGATCACTACTATCACTTTTCTTGGGCTCCCTGCCTAGGTTGTTCATTGCTGACGCTGAAATGGTTTCACCCTCCTGCAAATGTGCATCTAACGCCAGGTTTTCACTCGCGGTAGTTTCCAGCCCTTCAGTTCCCTGCGTTGGTGTTGCGGGAGCCTCCCTACCCATTCCCCGCCCATTGACCCCCTTCTCTTCGCCCTCTCTCCACCCTCTGTGGGGTTTACCGCGGCTGGGAACGTTAACGTGCATTAACGTTACCTAACGCACGCTAACGTAGCCGCTGCTATGTTACCACAGTTTAGTAAACATACCCCTAAGAGGGCTTTAGCTCTATCGCAGGACATGACTTTGAGATGGTCTACTCTAAATATAACATGGTCTATTCTAAATATAACATGGAAAATATTAAAATGATGATTGCCTCTGTGATTAACTATATCTTAATCATGATACCAATACTTTTTTTCCAGTAAATTCTATGAAGAGATTTAAAATAATGTTATTCTGGTTTCTATGGAAAGGGAAGGCTCCGAGAATAAAGTGGCAATACTTGCAGGCATCCAGATCTTTGATTGGCCTACGTATACCAGATTTTTAACTTTACCATAAGGTCTTTTTATTAAGAGCTGGTGTCTTTTGTATCAACTCTGATCAGTATATTGATAATCCCCCTTGGATAGAGATAGAAAAACATCTAGTTTCTCTTTATCGGTTATGTAAATTACCTAGTGTGGTCTGGATCAGAACACTGAGAACTGTAAGCTCAAGTGATTTCCTTATGTGCAAGCAGAATTTCACCTGCCAAATATTCAAAAGTACAAATGGATTCAATTAAATCAGTGTCTGCTAGCTAACAATCTTACTAAAATGGTAGAGGAGGAACCTGAGATACTAACTAAACTTCAATTAATTTTTGCTACAGTTCATGGTATTATCAGCTACTGCTATATTTAGAATAGCCTCAACCAGGGACTGCTTAATGTCTAGAAAGAGGAATTAAAGTGAAGTCTTAATGAACAGTGGCAGCACCTATGCTCAAGAATAGCAAAGGCTTGTGCAGCAGCTAAATTATTGCAAGTTAATTTCTTCGTTCTAAATAGGGCTATATGGACATCTAAATTGCATACAGCTTGTATTTCTAGAGACAAAATGTGCTGGTTCTGTCATGTACCTTTTGCCTATATGGTCTATGGCTGCCCTTTTCTACATATTTTTTGGAAAGAAGTATGGTAAAGAGACCAGGAGATGCAATGTATCACAGTCTCTTATCTATGCTGGAATTGTGCGCCAATCACCATTGTATTTAGGCAGCCTATCGAAGTCTCATAATTTATTGGATATTATGATAGGAGTGGCTTTCTATATAACATCCAACTGGAAAAAATATTCATTGGTAACTTTTCATTACTGGTGGAATACTATATGCATGATACATAAATTTGCATCTATTAAAGTACAGCATATCCACAATAACATCCATCATGTTAGAACTTGGGAGCTGATTGATGTTTATTGCGGAAAATAATCACAAGCTCTACAGATGAGTTTGGATGGCTAGTTGGTTTTGTTTTATTTCTTTTAACTTTTATCCTCCCTTTGGATTATGCATTATACCAGAAATCAATAAAGAACTGGAATTAAAAAACAAAAAAAGAGGCAGCTAAGTTGAAGTTAAAATTAGTTTTTATAATTACTTTGGGATTGAAGATGTGCTTGTATGTTATATTAACTATTTCCTGTGTTTCTGTAAACCTCACTGTATGCAAGCGTTCAGCAGTATATAAGCACTGAAAAATTAATTAAAAGAAAAATAAGAAAGAAATAGATGCTGCTCCTATATCTGTCCTTTTATGTGGGTAATACAATGCGCTTAAAATGAAATTGTGTTCTAGTATACATTAGGCAGAATCACACAAGAAATGTATCCTATAAAGTCCAGATTTCTATTCCATCCATTCCCTCACTTGCATAAGTACAATCTCTTATTAAAGTTCAGCACAAGTGTACAAAGAGATAATATGGTCATCACCCCAAGTTAAATTCCTTAATATATTTAACAACTGCAATATACCCATCAAATATGCTAGAAACTGAGAAATTATTATTTATCAGAACTCTAGCTATATAAGTAAGTTTTTAAAGTGATCCAGTGCAAATAGAGTATGCCAGAGTTTGAAAAACACTTTTTGGTAAAAATTACCATAATCCTCCTCTTTTCCATTCAATCTATCCACTCAGCTGATTCTTCCTAGTTAAATCTCTATTATTTTTTCTTATCTCAAGATTAATGATTAGTACTGAACATAAAGCGTAGTTACTCATCTGCAATAGGTGTTCTCTGGGGACAGCAAGAATCAGTCCTCACATATGGGTGACATCAGTGCCAACAGAGCCCGCACGGAAGCATCTCCCCAGCTTTCAAAGAAAGCCTTTGAGAGATGCAGCATGCATGCGTGGTCCCCTTCCTGCCCAAGGGTGTCATCTTGCCTCAGTCTAATGACATAGCTAAGACTGCAAAAAAATTAAAATACAGTAAAGAAGCAACTCCAAGGGGAGGAGGAGGGTGACTGATTCCTGCTGTCCCCGGAGAATACCTGTTATAGGTGAGTAGCTACGCTTTCTTCGGGAACAAGCAGGAAGTCAGTCCTCACATATGGGGCTCCCCAGCTACAGGCTACCAAGAACCTGTAAAAACACAGCAGCAACCTGCAAAGGATGGGCCATGAGCAGTAGAGCTTCAGTCTCTACTGAAAGACTTTAGCAGGACCCAAGTGTCCGGCGGGAAACCAGGATTTCAGTAGTCTGAATGCAGAAGGGTTGGAGGGCAGGAGCTGCCTATACCCTGAAGAGATTATGGAGTATGGCCTGGCAGAAGGTGCTGTCCCATCAGGACTCCTTCTCCAGGCAGTAGTGAGATGCGAAGATATGGACCAAAGACCAGGTGGTGGCCTAGCAGATTTTCATCATAGATACAGAGCACAGGGTTGCCACAGAGATAGCCATGGCCCTGACATGGTACACCATGACCCTCTGATCCAGTGAGATCCCCGCCTACTCATAGGCGAGGGTAATGCAATCCGCCACCCAAGCGGACAGAGTTTGCTTAGTCACTAGGAGCCCCAGATGGCTGGAATTATAGGATACGAAAAGCTGCGGTACTTTGTGGTGGCTATTGCAGCTAGAAGGACGGGTCCTTTACAATCCAAAGTATGGAGCACTGTCTCTGCCCTGCCAGCGTGAGGTCTCTGAAAGAAGGTGGGGAGCTCCACCTCCTGATTGAAGTGGAATGGGGACACCACCTTTGGCAGAAAAGTGGGGAGTGTGCCTAGCACCACCCTGTTATTGTAGAATCTCATGTAGGGCAACTCTTCCATCAGAGCCTGGAGCTTGTCGACTCTGCGAGATGATGTGAGTGCCACAAGGAAGACGACCTTCCAGGAGAGGTACCTCAAGTGGCAGGTAGCCAAGGGCTCAGACGGCAGCTTAGTGAGATGCGAGAGCACCACTGCTGCTGGAGGGCGGTCGGGGGGGGGGGGTTGGAAAGTATGAGGCCCCAAAAGAACCAAGACACAAAAAGCTGAGCCGAGAGGGGCTTGCCCTCAACAGAATGGTGGTGCATTGAGATAGCGCTCATGTACACTCTGACTGAGTTGGACTTTAGTCCCACCTGTGACAGGTGGAGCAGGTACTGGAGTACCACACATACCGAGCAAGAGAATGGGTTCGCACATCTTTCGGCACACCACACCGAGAATCGGCACCACTTGAAGGTGTATGCTCTTCTTGTGGAAGCCTTATGAGAGACCAGAAGAACCTCCTCCATGTCCCATGGAAGGTTGAAGGGAGCTAACGCTATCCCTTCAGCACCAAGCCATGAGTGACAGGGAACACAGGATAGGGTGTAGGAGACAGCCCTGCTCCTTTGAGAGTAGTTCTGGGGCTTGGCCCAGGAGAATCAGCGATGCTGATGACAGGGAGAGAAGCAGTGGAAACCACGGTTGACTGGGCTACTGGGGAAATATCAGTATTAGTGATGCCCTGTCACACTGGACCTTGAAAAGGGTTTTGGCAACCAGCGGTGTCAGCGGGAAAGAATAAAGGAGGCCTCCCATCCATGGAATAAGGAACACGTCCATTGCCACCCAGGACATGCGTGTTGTCTGGGCTGGCGAACAGTTCCACCAGGGGGACACCCCAGAGTTGAAACAGCCATGAGGTGACTTCGGGATCCAGGCGCCACTCGTGTGACTGGAGGATTCTGCTCAGTTTGTCTTTCAGGGCATTGGCTTGGCCCGGGAGGTAGACTGCTCTTAGAAGCATCCCTCTGCATGTTGCATAGGAGCAAAGGTCTACCACCTCCTGGCAGAGGGAATATGATCCCATGCCCCTTGTTCGTTCAAGTAAAACATTGTGATTTGGTTGTTGGTCTGGACCAGCACAGATTGGTGCTGCAGCCAATAGCAGAAGGCTCAGAGACCTGGAAATATCGCCTGGAGCTCCAGCAGATTGACTTTGCATCTGGGAATCTGTCGGGGAGCAGCTGCCTTGCATCTGGAGACCTCGCAATGCGCTCCCCAGCCCAGTAAATCGGCATCCATGGTGAGGACCCTCTGTGGGGTAGGTGCTTGGAAGGGCATCCTGGCCTGAAGGTGACGAGGGATATGCAACCATCCAAGGGAGTCCGCAGTAGTGTGAAGCGAAGGTATAAATGGAGGATCAGGTAGCTTCTCAACAGATTTCATCAATGGAGACAGAAGGAAGGTTGGCAACTGAGGTTACCATGGCCCGCACATTGTGAGCAGTGATGTGACCCTCGTGAGACAGTCATGCCTGAGCACAGGCAAAAGAAATGCAGTCTGCAATCCAGTTGGATAGGGTGTGTTTCAACTCTGGAAGTCCAAGGTGACTTGAATCAAAGGAAATGAATAATTGAGAGGATTTCCTGAAATTCTTGGTTCTGTCCAAGTAGAAAGCCAGTGTGCGTTTGCAATCTAGGAGTGTGTATAGTGCTGCCTCAGCCCTAGAGGCATGTGGTCTGGGGAAAAAGACTGGTAGCATCACCAGTTGGTTGAGATGGAAGGCTGAGACCACATTTGGAAGGAAGTTTGGAGGGGTACTGAGAACCATCTTGTCATGGTGGAACAGAGTGTATGGAGGATCTGACATTAAAACCTGCAGTTTGCTGATGCAGCGAGCTGAGGTGAGGAAGAAGAGGAAGATTACCTTCCAAGACAGGAATTTTAAAGAAGTGGTGGCTAAAGGTTCAAAACCACTTAACCCTCCATTGCCTATGTTCCCTGTAAAATAGTTATCTTCAAGTTATAATGCCCTGTTCAATGTAAACCGCCTTGATATCATGAAAGGCGGTATATATAAGAAATGTTAAATAAATAAATGGAGACTTTAGAAGCTGCGCTAGGACTATGTTGAGGCCCAAGCCACCGGTGGTGGTTTGATCAGTGGCTTGGACAGCAGGAGACCCTGCGTATATCGCTGCACCAAGGGATGTGAAGAAAAAGGATGCCTGTTCACCAGCTTGTGATAAACTGAGATGGCACTAAGATGAACTCTGACTGAGTTAGTCTTAAGACCTGTCTAGGACAAGTGAAGGAGATACTGTAAAAGAAATTTCACTGGGCAGGCAGAGGGGTCAGTATGTTTCGGGGTACACCAGAGGATGAACCTTCGCCATTTGAAGGCATAAGAACGTCTGGTAGATGGCTTGCATGATGCAAGTAGGATGCCCTTGACCTGTTGAGGAAGGTCAAAGCAAAGATCATGCTTTCAGCAGCCACGCCATGAGATGGAGGGCTTCTGGACTGGGATGGAGAAGCGTCCTATGATCCTGAGAGAGGAGGTTGGGCGCATATCCCAGGTTGAGGGATGGAGTCTCTGCTAGTTAAAGTAGCAGAGGAAACCATGGCTAATGGGGCCAGTAAGGGGCTATTGGAATCATGAAGCCCCTGTCAGCCTGCAGTTTGAACAGGGTCTTGGATATTAACGGGGTGGGTGGGAATGCATAAAGCAGGCCCCTTCCCCAATGGAGAAGGAAGGCATCTGCTGCCTGACTGTGTATGGAGGGAAGCCTTGAACAAAACAGTGGCAGTTGTGCATTCTCTTGGGTATTGAAAAGATCTATTCTGGGGGTCCCAACATGTGGAAGATCCAAGATGCCATTTCCTGACTTAGAGTCCACTTGTGTGGACGTAGGAAGTGGCTGAGTTTGTCCGCAAGGAGATTGAGTTTGCCTGGAAGATACAAAACCAGAGACAAAGGGATTCCTGGCAGAGGGGATACAGAACCCATTTCCCTCCTGTTTGTTCACACAGGAGATGGCTATCTGGTTGTCCGTTCAAAGACCTGCTTGCCCGAAAGTTGGAGTTGAAAAACCCAAAGGGCATTCATGAGGGCACATATCTCCAGGAGGTTGACCTACAACTGAGATTCCTGTTGTGTCCACTGCCTTTTGTGTAGTGAGACTGTCCAGATGTGCCTCCTACCCAAGTTTGGAATCATCTGTTGTCAGGGTGCACTAAGGTGGAGGCATCTGAAAAGGTGACCCTCTGAGTAGGTTTTGAGGGGCGAACCACAACTGAAGTGAATTGACAAGAGGAGGGGGGATGTAAGTCTTATCTGAGAGATGCCAGGTTGCTTGGGTCCATTGAGAAAACAGCGTCCATTGGGCTTGTCTTATGTGCAGGTGGGCATAAGAGATGACATGAACTGTAGAGGTGTGAGAGCCAGTGGGAAAGGGTTAAATACAAAAGATCCAAATGCAGTTCAAAATGCTGCCATTTGCACTGAGGTGCTACACGAGTTGTTGGAGGTATTAGGTGACATCAGATGGAAGAAATGTGAGAAAAAATACACTTATCTACAGGGCACAGAGAGAGGGCATCACAAAAGGTAAATATGCCAGCTTAGCATAGGGCCTAGTGCAAAACTGTCAGAAGACAGAGAGCTAACAAGACATATTTCCTATATTTCTGGAAACTGAGGGGTGGGAAAACAAACCAGGTAAAGAACTGAATAAGTGGGAAAAAGGTCAGATAACAATGAATAAATCTGACAAGGTCCAGGCCAATGGTTGAAAACTTGGTCATACAAAAGGTCAACAGGAATGGCATGCAGAATCGACGGGACAAAGGAAGGAAAGGAAGAGAAAATCCAGATCCCTGAAGTAAAAACAAAGTTACTAGTTTGAAAAGAAAACTATATAATGTGACAGAACTTTTTAAGGGCGGGATTTTGCATCTTACTACACAAAGATAAGATGGGCTGTATGTCTGTTAATGAGTGCGTATGATTCTGATTCTTTGTGCTGTGTGCATCTGTGTGATGTCTGTGTGAAAAGGATTTCACTAGTTTGCCTCTAGTATAGTTAGAATCATATATCCTTTTCTCTCACTGTGCTAGGACCTGTCAATGGACAGGAAATCTCTTAATTAGTTTATAGCTGTGACAGAAAAAGCAGAAAGAAAAGTGTTCTTACTTGCAAGGAGATAGTAAGGGAAAAACTCCAAATTACTTTGTATATAGCTAGTATTGTTATGCTCTCTGTATGCTTGCTATGTGGACATAGGAACAGTCTGCCTGCTATGTGAAGGGGCTGGGGACCCTACAGAGGCAAAGTAGCTATGCTCGCTAGGAAGAAGTCAAAAACCAAGTGATGGCTACGACTGTGCAGCTGGTTGTGGCTTAGGTGCCTTAAGCTTTTTAGGATGGCGAGGGCTCTGTTGTCTCTGCTGTTGCTGCTGAGGTTGGTAAGCAGCTGTAGGTGGATGAGAAGGATAATAACATCTCCTCTTCTTGGTATAGACTTTTTTGGATTGGTCTTTTTCCTAGAGGGGTCTGATGTCTTTCAAGAAAGTCATTTGAGGGTGAGATCATCGGTCTCAATCTCTCCAACCTTTACCAAAGAGGTTCTCTACAGAGCAGAGGATATTGGCTAATTTATTTTGAACCTACTGCTCATGGTCAGATGCCTGGCCATTCTATGAGCACTGATGCAGCCTGCTGAAAGACTCTAAGGCATCGTAAGGCTTTTGAAAACCAGGGCATGGTGGAACTCTGTACATGGTATCGAGCCATTTGCTGATAGGTGGAACAGTTAGCGGGGGTCTCCCACGTATGTAGCATTAGATCCTGCAGGATGAGATGCACAGGTAATGTGGCAGCCTTTTTGGGCGCTGAGGGGTATCGGAGGATTTCCAATTTCTCTGCCCTCAGTTCCGATGTCACAGTAAACTGCAGGCTTGCTGCCATGTCCTGAATGAAGTCTTGAAAAGACATTTTCTGATGAGGACCGACGCTCCTCATGAGGAGGAGAGTGATCAGAAGAGAGATCCTGGGATCCTCTGGAATCCTCCGATACATCATCAGAATCGGAGGAGGTAGAATCCAATTCTGATAGAAAGTCAAAGTCGACGGTCTCGTGCCAATGTCAAGGCTCGGTGCAGATAGTGGTGGTCATTCGGTGCAGCACCTTAAGCCTGTTGGGTACTGACGATGCCTGTCTGTTCTAAAGCAGGCATCAGAGGAAGAGGGTCCCCCGATGCAGGTTCGAGGGTTGGCATTGGTCCTGGAGGTCTCCGCTTTAAGCCAGATGCCAATGCCTGCATTCCTGGAGCTGTCAATACTGTCGGTACAGAGGCTGCCAGGAGTGCTGTCAAACTCCTCTCGATAGCCAGGATACGTTTAGTTAAGGGAGGAAGCTGATGCCTGGGTAGAATCACGCATGTGGCTTTGAGCCACCATCCCAGAGCATGGAACCAGTAGCTCTCCGGAGGTCGAGGCCTCGGAAGCAATGATGTTCATGATATACATAGATTAACGCATGTTTATTTCTTCATCTCTGTGTCCCTCTGCTTTCCTTTGACATATTTACTTGTTTTAATATATATGCAGGAGACACAATGACTGATGCGATTTAGGTGTGACAGCTGTTTTTTTATTCTCATTCAGCAGCACAGATGATGGCTGTATGGTCTATGGCATCCTAGATTGAACCTATGATTAGACTTATTGCAATTGCACACTTAAGTTTCTTATGCTTTCTTCCAAGACCTCATATATAGCATATAGAGTGGGTTGTATCCACGTCATCAATTACGTGAGTCCTAGCCTCGATTTATGTTTTGGCGCCGACACACAGCGTTTTTCAAGTTGTTGCTGAATCATTTTGAGGTGAGGTTGGAATTTTGTCTCTAATTGTTTTTTGCATAACTGTATGATACCGTTGATGTGAGCATACATCCTTGAAAGTCCGAAGTGTATTAGCCACGATGCATTATTCTACTATTCAATGATTTCTTTACCACTCCCCTTGGAAATTGGTATTTGCACTACTCTACCATTCCTGGTTTTGAAAAGACAAAACGCTTCAACAGCCATCCTTTTCAAGTTTTGGTGGGGTGACCTGATTGAATTCTTTATTTCACAACATTGCGGGCTATTGGCCTCCATTTTTGTATTTTATTTAATTTCATTTATTTAATACTCAAGGTGACTGGATGTAGGGCATCCCAATCTGATCATGTTCCTCAGAGTGGCTCTCTTTTTGGATGGTGTTTATAATATATTAAACTGCAAAATGATACTGTGCATTCATTAATCTCCGCTTTCAGTATATTACCTTCTTCAAGTGGAATTTACCATCTCTACATATTTATAATATGTGTTTTTTAGATTAATCCTGCCAAGCTGCATAATTGATGCAATTTGGCAATTCATGTTCTCTCTGTGTGTTATCGTAATACATTGGTGAGTATTGATACTTGATGTCCTCCTCTCCTTGTGTCTTCAAATAACATTTTTTTGTGCGTCATCACAATACATTGGGTGAGCACTGACACTTGGTATCCTCCTCTCCTCATGTCTTGTAATGTGGAATTTGTTTAGGATTGTCTAACAGAGCTCCTTTCCTTCATGTCTGGGCTTCTGCTTACAGAACACATAATTGGTATAGTGGATTCTTTGTCTTCTCCCTCATTTTATTGTCTTTTTATGAAATTAACCTTGAATGGGATGTCACAATTTTACATGTGTTGTGTCCTACTTTTATATTATTATATTGGTTACTGCATGTTTGATTATAGTCGCTACCCATTTTTAGTTGGTTCTTATGGTTTGTTTATGTTTTAATGTATTTATTTTAGTATTTATTATTAATATTATTGAATTGTAATTATTTAAATTATATTTATTATTGTTTACATTATTTACTGTAGAGGTCATTTACCCCTGAAGGCGGCCTCCCGGCCGAAACACATATCGGGTTGACCTTACAGCCTAATAAAAACTCCTTTTCATGGTTTGTCCTGCTTTCTTTGTGTCCAACAGTGGCCAATCCAGGACATAACAAGTACTTGTCAGTTTCCCAAAAGGTAGAAACCTTAACCACCACTGATATGAGACTCGCAGCGAGTATCTGATAATAATTTTTACTGTAAGCTGGGTAACATGCTGTTTAAGTACAGACCAGCGCAAATGACAAATGATGGAAATGATTCCCAGTAATTTCTTTCCACTGAAATTAACTCCATATTGACATAGTCAACAGCTTTACTACGAGCAATTCCTGCTTTTAGATTCTGCCATTCCTCAGTGTTGCATATAGGTGTTGGTGAGTGTTCATGCTCTTTGAGAAAAGAATGGATACATTTCCATGCACTGAAGTCATCTTTTGAAATAGCATGATCATATTTTCCAAAAAGGAGTACAACAAAACAACCTACTTTATCTGCCAATATTGAATAAAAGAGCCATGATCGGAGAACAGTATCACCATTTTTCGCTGTAATGTAATAGCTCTCCTTTGTAAAGTATCTAGGAACAGCATCATTACTTTTTGGAAATTCGATATCCAGTATTAGCTTAGGCCCTCTTTGGACAAGTTCACATTTCTGGCTGGCTGTTCTGCTTTCAAACCATAGTGCTGGGTCGTCAGACCCTTTGAAATTATGTGGAAGGTAATATGGACAAAATCTATGGAGAGGCGTTGTACTGGAGGATCTCTAAGTCTTCAGCATGGGGACTTCTGGTGCTCCTACAGGAGCAATGACTTGGAAGGCACATCCCTATGCAGAATGGTGCTGGGTGACTTGTCATCAGTCTCTCAACCCGACTCGAAACAGGAGGAGACCTCAAATTTGGGCAGTCGTCGACTCGACAAGTCACCGGCATTGGAAGGGAGCACGAGCTCCGAGGTTCTCGGGGGCGAGTCGCACCTTGAGGGGGAAGCCAACTGATGCAGCTCCAAGTGAGCGAAATGCTCCAGCACAGGGAAGGACTTCGGAGTGGAGGGTCCGGGAGGCTCCAGGAGTTGTGCCCCACTGTGCCTTAAGGAAAGCAGCCAGGCTGCAATCCAAGGCTGCCATCCTGGCCTTGATGCCAGTAGGCTTTGTGGCGACCGGTTCAGGTTTCAAGGGCATTAAGCCTGGAACTGGGTCCCTCAAAGAGGAGTCACCGATGGTGATCAAGCCAGAGGACAGAGCTCAATCCCCTGACGTGGTGGGAATCTCCTCCCGGCTGGAGCAGCTTTGAGGGCCACTCCCAGCCATAGCCTTTGGCGTCGGGTCGAGAGCTCCGAGCCCGGGTACCAGAGGACTTAACTCTGGCTCCGGGATTGGACTTTGGCTTTGGATTGGACAATTTCTTGAGCCCACGGGGGCGGTCCTCGAGGGACGATCCCATCTGAGGCTCCGCTACCTCAGGGCTCGGATCGAGCTCATCATGCGATGCAGAGTCATCAGATGTGGTCCCCGAGGGCAGCAATTCCATATTCAAAGCCAGTCCCGTAGCCAAGGCCTTAGGGCCAAACAGCTCCTTCTGCTGCTGTTCATGATTCTTGTGGCTCTTGGCTGACAGCTGCAGGCGGAGCGGGCAAGAAGAGTTGTCGTGATCTGCACCAAGGCACTGGGTGGACATAGTGTCGGGGCATTTGCCACACTGCTTACATCCACTGAAATGGAGAGGCGCCCGTGATCAAAGAAAGGGTGCCCGTGATCAAACTCACACATCTCAGCAAGGGAGGGCACAAGGGAAATACTGGCGCCCCACATGAAGAAAAGGAAAGTAAAAAAAGACCCGAGAAAAATATGACAGAGGCGAGGGCGGACTCAGACGCTGAGGTGGTGATTGGGAACCGAGCTGCAAAAGAGCGAAAAAATGGTTAGAAAGGTTTAAAAAAAATGACTTTTACTGGGGACGACAGAACATCTGCAGGGCTCCGCGGAACAAGAAGACTGAGGTAAGATGGCACCCTTGGGCAAGAAGATGACAGCACATGCACGGTCTAACTCCCAAAGGCTTTCTTTGAAAGCTGGGGAGTGAATATGCACAGGGCTCCATCGGTGCCGATGTCACCCATATGTGAGGACTGACTTCCTGCTTATTCCTGGAGAAATTGCTTTACAGAAAGTGGTAGATGTAAGGAATAGTCTCCCAGTGGAGGTGGTAGAGACAAGGATAGTATCTGAATTCAAAAAAGCATGGGAAAAACAGAGGATCTCTAAAGGTAAAAGGGGACTATTGTAGAAAGACAGTATAGAAAAAAGGTTAAATGAATAAATAAAATGTGGAAGGTCCGTCTAGATAGGCCATGTGGTCTTTTTCTGCCATCATGTTTTTATGTTTCTAAAAATTTCCCAGGAAATTACTCTAAGGGGCTTCCAAACTGCATCATATTCAATGTAAAAATGCTTAAAAATACTTTAAAAATAGAGAAAAATGTCATGTGGCAGTTAGAGTTGCCCTTTAACAGCATTCTCCCACCAGAAAGAATGATTGACAGCGCAACTCTGGGGCAGGAGTACCCAAGCTTGAGCATGCTTATCATCAGAGATCACTTTAAAAGTTAATGTAAAACTAGAAAGCACAGTTACTTACCTATAGCAGGTGATCTCTGGGAACAGCAGGAATAAGTCTTCACATATGGGTACGTCGGTACCGACAGAGCCTGTGCGGGAACGCTCCCCAGCGTCCAATCAGAAAGCTTTTGGGAGCATCCCTCAGCGCCTGCGTGCTGCCTTCCCGCCTTTCCAACTGTCTCTCCTCAGTTGAGTTTTATAGCTGAGACAAAGAGAGAGAGAAAGAGGAAAGAAAGATAGATAGAGAGATACAATTCCTAGGGGAGGTGGGTGGGTTGTGAAGACTTATTCCTGCTGTTCCCAGAGATCACCTGTTACAGGTAAGTAACTGTGCTATCTCCAGGAACAAGCAGGAATGAGTCTTCACATATGGGGACTCCCTAGCTGTAGATGCCAGGGGGAGATCCCATAAATTGCGTGTCCCTGGGACAGGACTGCACTTCCCACACATGGATCTCTGGCATCCCATGAGGGATGGTGGGTAGGAGTTGAAAAGAGAGAAGCTGTAGGAAAAACAGCTAACCTAAAGACTACAGGTGAGGAGTCCTTGGTATGTATGATTATTACCATTAAAAGTATTGAATGAACAATCACAATATGGACTTTCACCTACTGGAATGCAGGAAGTAGAGAGGCTGATGGAGTCTACTGGAGATTCAGTAGAGGAATCCTGAAGTTGACCTCACGGCAGTGAAGGTGAAGGTCCAAATCTGGAGTTGACAGGTGACCCAGGTTTCAACTGGGGTAGTATAAAAACGGCAGGTCTTTAGTGGAAAGCTTTATGGGAAAAAGCTGAAAACTCTTTTAGCTACAGAGACATTAACATTTGGGAGCAAAAGAGGAAGATTGACCGATTTGGACAAACTAGCCCAGTCCTGGAGGGAAGAAGGGGTATAGGAAAAAGCCCGTATTCCCAAGGAGGACAGATGTCTGAAGGGCTGAAACCTCAGAACTACTGAAGATCCACCCTGTCTTTCCTAGCTGGTGAGAGATAGGAAAGATATCGAAGCATGGAGCTTCAGGGATAGCTAGACCTAGAGTTAAAGTAGGAGCTGTCAGTACCACAGTAGTGGTTGTGTGCATAATACTCAGACATACTGAGGGACAGTATGAAGATATGCAAGCCCACTGTCTGGAACCTCTAGGAAGGTAAAACCTTTATAAGCATAGACAGTTAGAGAGATAAGTATGTAAATACATATCTACCTATAAGGAAGCATCTCGACAGATACACACACATATATATAGGGATATATATATGTGTGTATATATATAGGGGTATATATATATATATATATATGTCTATAGTGAGATCTGGAGGGGCATAAGATATGCACACACAGCTTACAGACATATGTATCTATAGAAGTATATAGAGATATATACATACATGAATATGTATGTCTGAAGATACATGTCTGCAACTAAGCAGATAGAGATATGCCCATAAGAACATTCACATGAGAGATGTGAAGGAGAAAGATTCATCTAATAACAAGAAGGTGGAACCTACTTGAGAAGAGATATAGAGAATCTGTTCCCCCTGGCTAAGATGGTACAGGAATGCTTTCCAGTGAAATAACCAGGATGGTTGCGTGAAAAAACAGAGGATAATATCAGTCTGTAAACAGCAAGTCCTGAGTCTTGTAGAACTCTGGCATAGTAAATGGACAGAAAACGCATAGGATGAGATACCAGGTTGACCCACTGGAGGGACACAAGGGGTATCATGCGTTACTAGTAGAATATGTGCTGTCCATAAAGGAGTAGGATACCATGAGGACAAGCTGCAAGGAAAAAAGAGCATATTCCTTGTAGGAATTGGAGAACTCTTTTGACGTTCACGTAGAAAAGGCTGATGTCCTCTATTATAGCAGGAGATAATAAGGGTGTGGAGAACCCTCACAGTCATGGAAAATGACTGAGGAAGCCTTTCCCAACCATATAGGATAGTCATCAGAGACAAAAACCCATGCTCTCTAGCAAGGGCCCATAGTAGAAAGCTTCTCTGTAAGATTGCAGAGAGCATTATGCAGGAGAATTGGGAAATAAAACTGGCTGTAGGTCAACTATGCTGCCAAATCCAAAGAAAGTGGAGATGGCAAGAAAAGAAGATAGTGTGATAAGCCTGAAGTGATTAGGATTATCCAAGATAGATGAAAGCACTATCTTGGAATCACTACTAAGGCCAGACCGAAAGTCGTGGAAGACAGATTGGAAACTTGTGGAAAAGTACCAGTAGTCCAATCACTGGAACTCCTGCATGGGCAGCTGCTGAATAAGACAGCAGAGAGAATCTTTGTGTAAAACAGAGAGAACAGACAAAAGAAGGGGAGAAATTCCTGTCACTGTCTGATGAGCTGCCCAGAGAAAAGAAGGGAGTTTATTCAAGAGAAAAAACTCCACACTGGAATGAAAGGCTAGATAAGCCCTGCAGTTTTAAGGTACCACTCAATCAGGGGAAACCCTGGATGAGAGGATAGAGAAACAGGAGCTTGTGATAAGGAAGCTTATCATAGCTCAGGAAGGAGCTATAGAAAAGGTGAAGTGACTCTAAACAAGCAACCTGTCAGTTCTGGTAGAAATAAGAAAACAGAATTTTCCCATAAAAGACTACCAGTCCCAGAATGCACCAGGTTTCCAACAGCCATTAGAGGAGCTGAAGTGGGGAAGCGTGTGTTCAATCAGGAGGGCTATGAGGTAATCCCTAAGCACTCATCTCAAAGGGCAGGGCCTGATTCAGCACAGCTGCGCTGTGTTAGGGAGGAGCACTCATCTAAGCAGAATAAGAGTAGAGTTTATTCTACAGATGACCATCTTCATGATCACCTTGGATATCCAGAGAATTGTCCTCAGTATCCTGAGAATCAGCTTGAGTTTGATCATCAGTTTCATCTGAAGGATCATCAGAAGCAGAAGCCAAACCGGACGGACAGAGAGGGAAAGAGAGCCTTTGGAAGAACGAAGAGAAAAGCCTTTGAGAGGTCTAGAAGAGTCCAAAGCAGTACGTATACTGGGAGGTATTCCAAGGGCCAGCATACACCATTGGACTGGGGAAAGCCAGAGGAATGGTGCTGCAGAGCTAGGAATCACCAGAGGCTACCTGTGAGGGAGACGGCTGCACGTGGAAGGGACCCTAAGACCTGTGCCAGAAGGTATGTGAAGAGAGATCCAGTGTCCAGGGGTCTGGATTGGAAGGCTGGACATAAGAACTGGACTACATACTGGCCAGGCTGTATAGAGAGGAACTCTAGCAGCAATGGAAGCTCAGGTATGAACACTGATCTATGCCCTAGCTATAACCTTGAAAGACAGCAGGGAAACAAGTATTCTCCTGAAAATGCTCCATTGAGAGATTCATCTGTGCCAATCCATGATATTGAACCCATGCTTGTTTATTTATTTTATTTATTTTATTTTATTAACAATTCTTATATACCGCACTATTAGACATCAGCGCGGTTTACATTGAACAAAAACATCCGACAATTTACATATGTCTGGTCAATTACATTTAACAGGAGATATAAACTTGGGAAATAGGGGAAACTATATACAAAGGTGTGTTATCTGACAAGAGATATCATAGTTAACTATATACAAAGGTAGTGCAATAGTATATGGAACTGTTTGTATTTACGTTGTGTAGTTGGCCTGTTGCGATGGTCTGTCTGTTTGGCCACTCCTGCTATTCACCTGGAGGTTATGTTCTGAGCTGTCATTGAGATATTTAAGGAAGAGGAAATGTTTCAGTGACTTTCTGAACTGACTCAAATTTGGTACTGATCTGATTTGTGCTGGTAAGGTGTTCCATAAAGTGGGGGCACAGAGTCGGAAAGCTCTGTTGGCTGTTGATCTGGCACATCTTGTGGTGTCGTTTGGGATAGCTAGTGTGTTCATTTCTGCTGTTCTTCTTGGCCTGTTTGGTGCAAGTGGTAGTATGAGGTTGGAGAGAGAAGAAGAGGTGAGCCCCTTGGTCGCTTTAAATGTTAGCAGTACAGTCTTGAAACTGATCCTTGCTTGAATGGGAAGCCAGTGTAGCTGTTTTAGGAGTGGTGTCACGTGGTCTCTCCTAGATGCCCCGAGGAGTACCCTCGCTGCACTATTCATGGCCAGTTGCAGGGGGTTCAGGGTGGACCGGGGGAGCCCTGTAGAATAGAGTTTGCAAAGTCGAAATGGGGAAGTATAAGGGCTTGATAAATGGTACGGAAATCATCTGGTTCAAGTAGTGTGCGTAGGTGTCTGAGGGATCTAATTTTAAAGTAGATTGCCTTGACTGTGTTGGCTATGTGACTCTTCATGTCAAGGTTTTGGTCCAGTGTTACTCCAAGGTAACGTATTGCAGGTTTCACTTGGAGCTGGGCATCCTTTACATTAATACAACTAGGAGGAGTGAAGTTGGTGTTCCTTGAGATGAAAAGGACTTCCGTCTTTTTGTGTTGTATTCTCAGGTTTTGGGATAGGAGCCACTCTGCTACGGCGTCAAAACAGTTAGTCAGCGGTGTGAGGTCCAGGCAATCCAATGATATTGGCATATATAGTAGCGCATCGTCTGCATATATCATGTAACTGACATTAAAGGATCTGATGATGTTGCAGAGGGGTTGAATATATATATTAAACATCAATGCAGATAAGGAGGATCCTTGGGGTACACCTTGACTTTGTTGGAATGGTTCAGATGTATCCCCGTCAATTCGGATGTGCTGCCATCTGTCGGACAGGTAAGATTTGCACCATTCAAGTGCTGTTCCGCAGATGCCTTTTTCCCTTAACCGGCAGATGAGAATTTCATGGCATACCGAGTCAAAAGCCGCTGCTATATCGAGAAATACAAGAGCGAAACCTTGGCGTATGTTATCCATACCTGAGATTATGTTGTTGAGGAGTGTTGTAAGTAGTGTTTCTACTCCATGTGACTCTCTGAAACCATGTTGAGCCGGATCAAGTGGAGCAGAGGTGTCTATATGATCCTGTAGTTGCCTGTGCACTACTTTCTCAATGATTTTTGCTAGCATAGGTATGCTAGATATGGGCCTATAAGATTCTACCTTCTGAGGATCAAGTTTAGTGTTCTTTAACAGCGGTCTTACAGAGGTCTGCTTGAGCGTAGTTGGAAATGAGCCGGTGGTGAAGGACTGGTTTAAAATTTTTGCTATAATTGATGATATGTCACAACGCAGGTCCTTTATCCAGTGTGCAGGGCAAGGGTCTGTGTGCGCAGTGGATGTATTTAGTGCTAGGATGGTATCTTCAATGGTTTTCTTTGAGGGAGTGGAGAAGGATGCCAGAGATACTGGGTAGTCTTGTTCATCAAGAGGTTCCGGTATTAATATTTTATTAGTTTGGCACATTTTAGATTGCATATAAATTGCATAGTCCTGTGGGTGGATCATGCTGTGGTGCTCCGGGGTTGGTTCTTTGGCAAGTGTTTTAACTAAGTTAAACAGGTCATGAGGTTTATTCAATGACCGTTTCAGGGTGTCTGTGTGGTATTGTCTGATTTTATCTGTGATGGTTCTACGATGCTCTGCCAGGTGTTGGATGTAAGCTGCTTGGTCACTACTGGTGCGTGATTTTCTCCATCGTTTTTCTAGCCTTCTTAGAATAGTTAGTGAGGCTTTTAAGTCCGCTGTGAACCATGGGGCTGTAGATCTCTTTTTTGGGTTCTTGTTTGTTGGAGGGCGGATAGCAATAGTGCTGATTTTTCTGTTCCAGGAGGAGATCAGTTCTTCAAGGCTTAGTGAGGTGTCATCAGAGAGTGTGCTAATCTCAGAGAGGATGCGTTCTCTGTTAAATGGTTGGAAACTTCTGGTAGATGAGTTAGTGGGCTTGCTTTTATCCATTATTGTCTTGTGTGAATGGTTAGTGGTATGCATCTGGAAGGTGATGAGTTTGTGATCGGTCCATGGGACTGCCATTATGGATAGTACTATGTTTTGTGGTTGATCCAAAATTAGCTGTGGTGCGAATATGAGGTCGAGGATATTGCCTTTCTCGTGAGTAGGTTCTCTCACCATTTGCGTGTATCCGAGGCTCTCTAGGGCATCTAGGAATGCTGTTGCTTGGGTGTCCTGTAATGATGGTAGGTTGATATCTCCTAAGATCCAATTGGGTTTGTTTGGGCCCTGGGTGAGAGATGCCAGATTTATTATGGTTGCTAGGTCGTCTGGATCTCCTGATGGACAAGGGGGAATAATGTTGAACAAGGGGGAATAATAGCAGATGAGGATCCTGTTTATATGGACTGCTCTCTATCTAAACTCCATTGGTAACTTTCTGTTATAAAGTACAGCAACCATCACAAAGAAATACAAATTTGTTCTTTAATCTACTCAGAAAAGCTCCTGAAGCAGGATTTGACCCACACAGTGGAAGGCAAGCCAGCTAAGGGGTTTCAGCTGGTAACTGCTAGCAATTAAGCCTTACCTAATTGCTTGTGAGCTAGGAGAGAATCACTTCTGTATCTATGTGGGAAGTAATCAGAAGTTAACCTGAAAAGAACAGTCTGTTTCTTGCTTTGTAGCTTTTCATTTGTTGTTTTCCTGATTTTAACTTTGTTTTTCCAAGTTAACACTGAAAGCAAGTAACCTAATTTATGTGCTATCAAGCATATCTGTGTTGGGAGAAATAACCCCATAAATAAATATCTTATTGGCTTTACCCAAGAGCACAACTAAATTATTGTCAGCAGCTGTCTGGTGTGAATGAACTACATTGCCCACAATACCTTGCAAATCATATAGAGATATGCACTTGCAAAGACTGTGAAGATTCTCACCCAGGCAGCCGTCTGACAAGCTGAAGGGTGACTTACCATATGGTAAGTCTGAGGAAGGAAAAAATTCATGTAGGAACAGAAAACTATCATGGGATAGTTGTTAACTTCTCTTCTTGGTGGGAAGAAGAGGAGAAACCTGTGACCCATAGACATGAATATCCTGACAGCTCAGCATATTTAGGAGGAAATGGATGTCCCGAGGAAAGGAATCCATGTGTAGAGTTTTGAAGGAAAAAACAGTGAAGAAACCTCTACTGAGAAGAAGTTAACTGTAGGTTGTAACTCTCAGGAACCTATGGTTGCTGGGTTTGTTCAGCCTGGCTAGAGTTTGGATTCTTCAGACCAGGGCGAGGTGTCCCCTGCTTGGGAACAACTGTATGATGGGCAGGAGAAGAGTGAAACCTTCTTTTCCTAGGGAAAGAAGGTTTGGTAGGGCATTTCCTACCTACTGGGGAAGGAGAAGGCTTAGGATTGCCTTCAGAAACAGGGAAGTCAGTGGAGCACTGAGCAACCTGATGTAAAGACTCCTTATTGAAGAGATTTCTCCAGTGCAAGGAGTATTACCCAGTTTTTGTTGTGCCCATTTGTTTAAGTCTGAAGCTTGGAGCCAGGCTCTACGTCGTGCCCCTATGGCTATAGCAGAGGTTCTGCTAACAGACTCAAAAGAGTCTAGGGAAGCACGAGAAAGGAACCAAGAGATATTTTGGCTATGACTAAGAAGCAAGAAATAGTCTGCAGCCTTGGGCTCTGATAGAAATGGAGTCAAAAGAGATAATTTCTTTGTGACCTCCTGCAGGGATAGACTCATATAAAAAATATATGAGAGAATCCTTGTTGCCAGCATAGATGTTTGGAAGGTTTGACGTCCAAAGGCATCCAGTGTTCTAGATTCACGACCTGGCGGGTAAGAAGAATGCTTCTTCTTGCTTTTTACCTTCCTCATTGCTGATTCCACCACAATGGAATGATGGGGAAATTGAGTCTTCTGAAACCCTGGAGAGGGGGGCACCTGATATAGAAAGTCAGTTGCTCTAGAAGGTGAGGAAACCCTTAAAGGTGCTTCCCACATTCGTAGAAGAAGATCCTGCAAGGAATGATGTAAAGGAAGCATTATATTCTCCTTTTCTCCAGAACAAAGAGAGCTTTGAGCAGGATCATAGTCAGGGGTAGGAATAGCAAGGGATGTTGCTATGTCCCGGAGAAAATTCTGAAAAGAAGGATCTCCCACAGAAACCATCCCTGGACAGGCTAGATCTGAAGAATTAGCCTGTGTACCGGAGTAGGCCCTTGAGAATGTAGGCCTAAGGAATGGATGCTGGTACTGGAGGTCATGACATGAGACAGTCAGTACTGCATTGTCCATGCCAGGTATCGACTCCAAACTAGGTATAGAAAGGAGCGACTCTGGTGTGGAAAGAACTGACCCCGATGCTGCAGGTATCGGCACCGATACCGATACCGGCCGCCCTGCCGGAATCGAAGACGACACCGACACCGAAGCAGTCATCGGAGGCTGCTCAAGTGGTACCGAGGAAACCGAAAACCTCTGGTGATTACCCTCGGTACCGAGCATGCGGAATCGATAAGCATCGGATCCGAGGCGTGTCGGTACCCAGTCTTCCAGACTGGAGATCGATTCCAGACTCGGCATCGAAGGAAGCGAGTCTATTGATGCATGTCTGGAAGGTACCGACGTCGGTGGTAGTATCGGCGGTGATACCGATACGGGAAAGTCAATCTGGGATGTATCGTTCGGTCCCAAAGGTACCGAGGAAACCAGATGACGATCTCTGGGGAAGAGTGGATCACTCAACACCAGTGCCGATGCCGGGGTATCGGTACCGCTCGAAGCGGATGCCACCACCGAGCATGGCTCAGGTATGTTCTGTGAGGGGTGAGCCTCAGGAACAACCTGAAACCCCTGAAAGGCTTTGGAGACCGAAGACTCCCGCCGGGGTTTTGAAGCCAATGGATGCTTGAGGGAAAGGCCGGAGCCGTCATCATGCTGTGCATGAGACCTACCACTCAAGGATTGGCTAGTCTGAACAGACAGTTTGTGGGTTACCTGATCCTGTAGAGAAGAACTGGTAGGTGCCCCGCCATCGGAAGGGAACTCGGTATCGAGGAAAACTCGAAAAGGGAAATCTCTTCTCCTAATATGGGAGCCTAATGGCTCCGGAAGGTCAGGACCCAAACAGTTTAGACACCAGTAATTGGAGTCTAAAAATAATACTGTACTGCCGCAGTTAAGGCACTTCTTAGGAAAAGAAGGAGGCGGCTCCATAATGGAGAGGCCTGAAGGCCCAAAAAATTAAAAGTGAAACTGAGGGAAAAAAATTCCCTGGATGAATAAAAAGAAAAGAAAAAAACACCGGCGATACCGGTGGAGGCGGGGAGACAGCCGCGACCACAGGAAAACAGAATTAAAGAATTAAAAAATGGAAATTACACTAACCTGGTAATTGTAGTTCCTGGAGGGTCCAGTTTAGTCCTCCACAATCGGGTAGTGCCCCTCCTCCTGCAGCCGGGAGACTGGACCAATCAAATCTTCTGTAGTATATATACAGCCGGAGCTCCCAGAAGTCCCCAGTGTACTAGTAACAAAGCATACTTAACGAAGCAACACATTAGATTAATATACAAAATGACCTAATTAAAGAACAATTTGTTCCCCCCCAAGGAATATCCAACCCCCTCCCCAAACGAGGAAGTCAGAACACTGCATTGCGCCGGCACCGACGCCTCAGGAATCAAAACACCGCTCCCCACCAGAAGTTCAGGAGCTGCCTGAACCCCCGAGACAGGGAAGAGCCTCTACAAAAAACGCGGCTGCCACAGAGGGACCGAACGGCAAGAGGAACCGTCTTAATATCAACCGTTCGGAAAGGCGCGCCGCACCACATTAGCAGATAGTCGGGAGGGAAGGAGGACTAAACTGGACCCTCCAGGAACTACAATTACCAGGTTAGTGTAATTTCCATTTCCTGTTCGGTAATCCAGTTTAGTCCTCCACAATCGGGATGTAACAGAGCAGTTAAGACCGGGCGGGACCTTGCCATCCGGCGCGCAGAACCGCCGAACCAAAACAGGAATCCCGAGCCGCTGACACATCTAAGCGATAGTGTCTACTGAAAGCATGCAGAGACGACCAAGTGGCCGCCCTACAGATATCCGCCGGCGGAACCAGGCTATGCTCCACCCAAGAGGTCGCCTGAGCCCTAGTGGAATGAGCCCTCAGACCCTCCGGAATAGACCGCTGTTGCAACAGATACGCGGACGCGATCGCCTCTTTGAGCCATCTAGCAATGGAGGCCTTAGCCGCCGCTTCCCCTTTACGCGCACCCCCGGTCAGATTTCCGAAAAGACTCGGTAACCTTTAAATAACGATGGAGCGTACGACCCACATCGAGCCGGAGAAGCCCTTTGTCCGTTGACCCGACAGATTGCGAAGAAAGCACTGGAAGAAACACTGCCTGATTCAAGTGAAAGGGAGACACCACCTTTGGCAGAAAGGAAGGAACCGGACGGAGAACGATCCGATCCGCGGAAAAGGACAAGAAAGGCTCTCGACAGGACAATGCCTGCAGATCCGAAATGCGCCGTGCCGAACAGATGGCTACAAGAAAAACCGCCTTCAGCGTGAGATCTTTCAGAGACGCCCTGCGCAGGGGCTCAAAAGGTTCACGAACCAGGGCCCTCAGAACTAAATTCAAGTCCCAAGGAGGAACAAAAACTCTGCGGGAGGGCCGCAAATGAAAAACAGCCGTAAGGAATCGGCGTACATCCGGATGAGCCCCGAGCAGACGACCCAAAACCTTGCCGCGATAACACGAGATAGCCGCCAACTGGACTTTTAGGGAACTAGCCGCAAGGCCCTTATCGAAACCATCCTGAAGAAAACTTAAAACGACGGGCACGGAAACCGTCGCCGCTCGGACTCCCCGCCGGGAGCACCAGTCTTCAAAAATCCTCCAAATCCGAACGTAAGTAAGAGAAGTGGACGTTTTCCTCGCCCGCAGAAGGGTAGAAATCACCGCGGGGGAGTAGCCCTTCCTTTTCAGCCGAGCCCTCTCAATGGCCAAACCGTAAGCGAGAATCGATCCACTTGGGGCATCCGCAAGGGACCCTGAAGAAGAAGATCCGGTAGTGCGGGCAGGAGCCAAGGAACGCCGTCACTCAACCGGACCAGATCGGCATACCAGGGCCTCCGGGGCCAATCCGGGGCCACCAGTAACACGCGACCCCGGTGGCTCTCGATACGTTGTACGACCCGGCCGATCAGAGCCCACGGAGGAAAGACATAAAGAAGACCGGACGTTGGCCACGGCTGAATGAGAGCGTCGAGCCCCTCGGACATGCGCTCCCTTCGCCTGCTGAAGAAGCGCCCTGTCTTGGCTGATTGAAAGGTCGCCATGAGATCCATGATGGGTGGACCCCACCGCCGGACGATTTGTGCGTAATCCTGTGGGTTTAGCTCCCATTCTCCGGGGTCCACCCGCACTCTGCTGAGAAAATCGGCCTGGACATTGTCTACGCCCGCAATGTGAGCCGCCGAGATTGCTGGAAGGCGAGTTTGCACCCAGTTGAACAAGGCCGCCGCTTCCGCCTCCAGGGCCACGCTGCCGGTACCCCCTTGGCGATTGATGTAAGCTACAGTGGACGCACTGTCCGACAGGACTCTCACCGGCCGGCCGAGAACCAGGGGCTCCAGGTCCACCAGGGCTAGCCGGACTGCCCGCAATTCGAGACGGTTGATCGACCAAGAGGCCTCCAGGGGAGACCATTCCCCCTGAGCAAAGCGGGACTCGCAGTGAGCCCCCCAGCCGGTTAAGCTCGCATCCGTCGTGAACGGAACCCACAGAGGAGGCTCCAAGGGAATCCCTCGCGACAGGTTCTCGGCGGAGAGCCACCACCGGAGGGATCGGCGAACCGTCTTTGGGCAAGGCAATCTCTTGTTCAGCGAGTCGAACTGGTTGGACCAACGTCGTAGAAGAGCACTCTGCAGCGGACGCATGTGGAAGCGCGCCCAAGGCACCACCTCCAAGGTCGCCGCCATCGTGCCGAGGAGCCGCAGGTACCACCACGCCGACGGAGCTGGCATCCCCTGGAAGAGACAGACCAAAGCCCGCAACGCCAGCACGCGTCGCTCCGGAAGGCACACCAAGCCCCTTGCTGTGTCGAAGCGGACTCCCAGATACTCGAGATCCTGTGACGGAGACAGACAACTCTTGCATTCGTTCACCACCCATCCGAGGGACCGAAGGAGATCCACCACCCTGCTCATGACTTGCACACACTCCCGACTGGACTTCGCTCGAATCAACCAGTCGTCGAGATATGGATGGACCAGGATGCCCTCCTTGCGCAACGCCGCCGCGACTACAACCATTACCCTTGTGAAGGTGCGGGGAGCCGTGGCGAGTCCGAACGGCATGGCCCGGAATTGAAAATGGCCCCACGGGAGCGCAAAGCGGAGAAACCGTTGATGGGAGGGCCGGATGGGAATGTGTAAATAGGCCTCTGTAAGATCGAGGGATGTCAAAAATTCCCCTTGACGCACCGCTACGATGACTGACCGCAGGGTCTCCATGCGAAAGTGCGGTACTCTGAGAGCGCGATTAACGCCTTTGAGATCCAAGATCGGACGAAGGGAACCGCCCTTTTTGGGAACCACAAAATAGATGGAGTAGCGACCTGCGCCTCTTTCCAAGGGCGGGACCGGAACCACGGCCCCCAGAGAGAGAAGCCGATCCAGGGTCACGCGGATGTCCTGCGCCTTTTGAGCTCCCTTGCTGGGAGACCGAACAAACGAATCCGGAAGTGGGTGCGCAAACTCTAGGGCATAACCTTCTTCTATAATCTGCAGCACCCACCGATCTGACGTAATTTGGGCCCAAGAAGGAAGAAAGTCGCGCAAACGACCCCCGATGACCGGGTCTTCCTCTAGAGCCCGCCTCGTTTCATTGTGGCTTGCGATTAAAGGAAGAGGCCGAGGAAGAGGCGGCTCCGGAGAAGCCCCTTCCCGCTCCTCTGAAACCATGAAACCCTTGATGACGGGTTCCAAAACGACCGCGCTGCGAAGTCCACAGCCGGGAAGAACGAAATCTGCGCGCATCCCGAAACTGGCCGCGCGCTGAGGTGGACGACCTATTAAGCTTAGGCTTATCCTCTGGAAGCCGACCACCCTTAGACTCACCGAGATCCTTCACCAACTTATCCAGAGCCTCACCAAATAACAACCTGCCCTTAAAGGGTAGTTTACTGAGGCGAGACTTGGAAGAACCGTCGGCCGCCCAATTGCGCAACCAGATGGACCGTCGTGCCGCTACCATGGAGGCCATGCTATTAGCTAGGGAGCGTATTAAATCATAACACAGATCCGCCAAGTAGGCCGATCCCGACTCCACGCGGGTAACATCCAACAGCCCCTGTTGGTCCATACCGGACCCCGAGCGCAGGTGCTGCGACCATCGCAAACAAGCTCGAGCTACCCACGCCCCACATATAGAAGCTTGTAACGATAAGGCGTTGGTCTCGAAGGCTTGCTTCAACAAATTATCAACCTTTTTGTCCTGAACATCCCTCAGGGCCGCGGCCCCTTCAACCGGGATGGTGGTTTTCTTAGTCACCGCCGAAACGGCAGCATCCACCCGTGGAGACTTAAACAAGTCCCTGTCCTTGTTGGCAAGGGGGTAAAGACGATTCATGGTCCGAATCCCTTTCAAAGCGGATTCCGGTTGCTCCCATTCCGCATGGATCATCTGCTCAACTACTCGGTGCACAGGAAAAACTACCTGGGCATCCCTGACCGCCTGAATGAGAGGATCCTCGAGACCCTCCTCCTCCAGCGGCCGCACCGCAGAGAGGTTAAGTGCTTGGAGAGACTCCGTGACCAACGGTACCAGCTCGTCCCTTCGAAACACCCGAATGATGCGAGCCTGATCTTCCGGTTCTGGAAGCTCTCCGTCTTCTAACTCCTCCGCCTCAATATCCGGATCCCCCTCAGCCTCGGAATCCGGGAGGCAAAGGGCGTCCTGATCCTGGTCCCCCAACCTGGGCCGCTTGACAGCGGGTTGGGAAGACCGCTGAACCCCCCCCGCGGATGCTGGGGGGAGAGAGGCGGGCCAAGCCTCCGGCAAATGACCCGACCGGCTTAGGCGGAAGGCCTGATGCATGAGAAGAACAAAATCCGGGGAAAAGTCTATAGGCGACGCTACCATAGCTGCCTGCTGGAGCTCAGGGACCGACGTATTAGACGCCGGGCCCAGACCAGAAGGAAGGATGCTCGGTGAAGGGACACTGTCCCCCGAAAGAGAAGGGTCCCCGGGCACATGCTGTTCCTTAATTTCAATAGGCAGCTCCAGTTCTGAAGAAACTGCAGCACAGCTCTTACAGATTCCAGAGTCAGTCATTGTACCTCTGCGGGAGCCACAAATTACACACTGAGGTTTGGCAGCCATGCCAAGGCCACCTGCTCTCAGGGAAAAATAAGGCAACAGGAACAGGGAAGCCCACACCAAGGGGACTAACCTTATTCAATTCAGCACAGTATTAAATTTAAAACCTTTTTTTTTTTTTTTTTTTTTTACAGTAAACAAAATACTCCCCAGAATCCTAGGGGTGCCCTGAGCAAAATCGCCAGCAAAAGAAACCCCAAAAACACCAGGGGAACCCGTGCGCAAGTGTTAAAAAGTGCCCTTAAAAAGCACACTTTAGAAATCCAAATGGCCGCCACACTTTTTCACCCGCGGTCAAAAACGGCGCGAAAATACAAAGGTACCCAAATAATATGGAAAAGAAAGAAAACGACCCTCTAATACAGGGCAAGCGAAAAAAAAGCAGGAAAAAGTGCAATTTGGAAGCCAGGGGAGCCGACAGAGCCTCTGCCCAAGCAAAGAACAGAGAGCTGAAAGATTAAAACAAGGAAAATTCCTACCAGCTCTGGGAACAGCAAGGAACTCAGCCCACTTCTCCAAGTGACAGGCAATGTTGCAGTCGGTATGGCTCTTCCCCGAACAGCCTTGGGGAGAGCTCAACCCAGGCTTCAGAGATTCCCAGGCAGGAAGGCAGGAGCCCAAGGCAGGTCTGTCTTCCCCCAGAAAGTCCCCTGTGTCTTTTTTTTTTTTTTTTTTAAATATACAGCTACCTAGCAAAGGAAATAGAACATAAAGGACCAGAAATAAACCCCAAAAGAACTAACTAACTAGTGTTGCTCCTTCAAGTGTCACTTAGCGTGCCCAGCAGGGGCACAGAAGTCCTCCAGCTGCAGGGAGACTGGACACACTGGGGACTTCTGGGAGCTCCGGCTGTATATATACTACAGAAGATTTGATTGGTCCAGTCTCCCGGCTGCAGGAGGAGGGGCACTACCCGATTGTGGAGGACTAAACTGGATTACCGAACAGGAAAGAAAACATTTTCTGTGGTGACAGGAGGACGTCCTGCTGGCTCCGCGGAAAAACGAAAACTGAGGAGAGACAGTTGGAAAGGAGGTAAGGCAGCACACAGGCGCTGAGGGATGCTCCCAAAAGCTTTCTGATTGGATGCTGGGGAGCGTTCCCGCGCAGGCTCCGTCGGTACCGACGTACCCATATGTGAAAACTCATTCCTGCTTGTTCCTGGAGATTACCTTATTTTTTTTAAAAGGTTCCTTTTTCTAAGAGGCAGTTTTGTTTTACTTAAATTTGTAATTATGTAGCACTAAGGATGTTTTTGCTCTCCCTTGGTTATATGGATGGTTTGTACCTGGCTTAGTAAGTGATAGGAGTTTTCCTTTCCTTTTTCTTGTTTTTCTTTTAAGTTTTTATGTATGTTGTTTTCATTTTTAACACACAGGTTCTGTCCTTTCATAGTCTAGGGCTCAGTGGGTGGGATACTATAATGCTTTCGTAGTTGCAAGTTTTCATTTTAATTTGACTTTTGTGTGTCATTTCTTGTATATGTTTTCCGTTTATTCTCTGCAGGTATTTTTCATTCACAGCCATCTCTGACATATGCTACACATCTATTTCTAGTTTAAGTTTTATCTATGTTTTATCATTATAAATTTACTCCTGAAGCATGCAGAAGCCAAAATAAGATGGGTCTTCTAGAATTTTTCCCTGCATGTCTTGTGAAATGATCAACTCGATATAAATATCTTTTAGTTATATATGGTGTCTTATATTTACTTCAATAAAATCTCGGTTCTGCTGCATTGTGTAACTGCTACTTTTTATATCAAATAAGAGATACCCAAAATATAAGCAAAAAAGCATTTTGGATATATTCATGATTTGCCAGTGTAATATTACAAATAAATCATGGCTATAGTCTGACATTAAAAAAGGCTACGGGGGGGAGGAGACTATCCAAGATGGCTGCGGTGTGTGTGATTCACTGAACGTCTATGCCTAAGAGGAAGGGGAAGTTGAGGGCTTTCCCCTCTGAACCGCAACAACCCAGCGTAGGTCCTATGGACCGTTTTGTTACCTTGTCCTCGGAGAAAAAGCAGGAGATACGAGCCGGCTTGGCCACGTCGGGTGCAGAGGCCACGACGCGACCGTCGGGAAGTGAGATTTCTCTCTCTCCTGAAGTAAGGAGCCCTCCTTTACGCCCGACTGCGTTGGAACCTTTCCTGGATCCTGCGACGCCGACGCCACCCGAAGTGGGGGCGCCGGTGGTGGAGAGGGCACAGCCCGAGCAATCGGTTTCATTGACCCCCGATAGCCTCGGGGAGGTATCGGGTGGCTGTTTAGAGCCATGTAGCTCGGTGGAGATTTCTGCTCCACAGTTTGCTTCAACGCCGTTTCTGCCTTTGACACCTTTGATCCGCCCTTCAGTTTTTACTCTCGAATCTATCTGGGAAGCTATCTCCTCTCTCTCTACTTCTATCAATGCTCAATCATTATCTATGATGACCCACGTCCGTGGAAATACGGCTGCCATACAGAGGAATGCTGTTAATATCGATAAGGCTTTATCTACATGTGACCAGCTTAAACTGCATAATGTTACTGTCAGTTCTCAGCTTACTGCAGTTTCAGATTTGTCGTCGGCTCTGACCAAGGAGAATGGCGTATTGAGATATAAACTGGAAGTGTTGGAGAACGCCTCCAGAGCAGCAAATCTGAGAATCTTGAACTTCCCACGCCTTCCTGGAGTCACAGCCTTGGATATATTCAAAAAGTATATGAAGGAGATCCTGAAAATCCCTGATGATTTGATTCCACCTCTTGCTAAGGTATACTACTTACCACGACAGAAAAAGAAAGCTGAGACTGTAGAGACAGTGTCTAAAGTGGACTTTAACGTTTTGGATGTATCAGATCTACTTGAGGTATCTGGGGGTGGGGATACTACTATTGTACCTTCTACATTGTTAGTTCAATGTGCCTTAATCTCTGATAAAGATTGGCTTTTAAAGATGTTCTTTAAGAAGCGTTTGGAGACCTTCCTAGGTTTAAGATTATCGATGTTTCCGGATTTAGTTAAGGAAACGCAAAAAAGGCGGAAGCAGTTTTTATTATACAAATCTGGTGTATTGCAAATTGGGGATACTTTTTTTCTCAGATACCCTTGCCGATGTTTAGTGTTCTATAACGGTTTGAAATATGTTTTTTCTGATCCCAATGATCTAAATGTTTTCATTAATGCTAGACTCCCGGCGGTTACTTTGCCCGAGTAACACTGACTACTATAACAGATTTAACTCCTTCTAGATGGGAAAATCCGGGGCCTCCCGTAGTCACTTGTTTTCTTATTGTTAATTATACTTCGTTTTGGCCAAAGACTCTGATTTGGCCGAATATTTTCTTTCTCTCTTCCCCCCATGGTATCGAACTACAACAGTTTATGATTATATTGATTTCCTTGTTTTTTAGTGAAAATGTGATATCTGCATATCCTGTAATCTGTGTAAAGAATATTGTTCTTTGCTATGTAATTAAAAATCTTTATAAATAAAAAAAAAAAAAAAAGGCTACATGCTTGTTTTCCGTACAATATTGGAATGTATCTTGCATACATAAGAACATAAGATATGCCATACTGTGTCAAACCAAGGTCCATCAAGCCCAGTATCCAGTTTCCAACACTGGTCAATCTAGGTCACAAGTACCTAGCAGTTTCCCCAAAAGACACAGGTTCCACAATCCTTGTATTGGGTCAAGCAGTGATATCCTGGGTCCCTTTTAATAATGGTTTATGGACCTTTCCTCTAGGAACTTGTCCAAACCTTTTTTAAACCCAGCTATACTAACAGTTTTTACTACATTCTCCGGTAACACATTCCAGAGTTTGATTACACGTTGTGTGAAAAAAATATTTTCTCTTATTAGTCTTAAATAGGTTACCCTCTAGCTTCATTGCATGTCCCCTAGTCTTTCTACATTCTGATGATGTAAATCGATCTACGTTTACCCGTTCCACTCCATTCATTAATTTATAGACCTCTATCATATCTCCCCCTCAGCCGTCTCTTTTCCAGGTTGAAGAGCCCTAACCTTTTTAGCCTCTCTTCATAGGGGTATCCTTCCATCTCCTTTATCATTTTGGAGGCTCTTTCTGTACCTTTTCTAATAACGCTATATCTTTTTTAAGATACGGCGACCAGAACTGCACACAATATTCAATGTGCAGTTGCACCATGGAACGATACAGAGGCATTTAATGTTTGTACTGTATTTATAATGTAATGTATTGTTTTTGTCTTCCCATACCCTCAACATGTAAGCCCTTTGTTGTCTTGTCAACCACTTTGATTGAAGGATAAGGTGGTATACAAAACTGGTTAAATAAATAAATTATAAGTGGCCCTTAGGCGCGGCACAGAGGTGCGCAGAAATCAGAAACAACCCAAAAAACTGTGGAACCCATCGAAAACCACCACGGCAAGCAGCAGAGTACACCATCCAGTACTGCAGTGGAAATACAACGACGACAACTACAAAAGGACCCCACCGCTCCAAGGACCCAGCACTGAAACTCAACACAGCCCCTAAACGTCAAGGTACTCTCGCACACCATGCCACCCTTCCTAGCCCCCATCTACCTCCTAACTCCTCTCCTGACCCTCTACCCCTCCCCCACAGACACACTCAATAACCTCTTCTGCCCAGACATCACAACAACCCAACCCACAAGCATCTAAAACCCTGCACAGAACCACTCCCACACACAGCATACACCAACCCACATCACCAACCCCCCAAACTGCCACCACCTTTCCATCTCACTAATAAACGCACGCTCCGTCAGAAACAAATACCACATGCTCCAAGACCTGATTACAACTAAGAAGATCGACATCCTATGTGTGACAGAAACCTGGCTAACAGATAGTGACACAGTAATAATGAACCAACTAACACCAAAAGGATACAACCTCCAACACTGCTCCCGAACACACGCCAAAGGAGGAGGCGTGGCCATCATAGCAAAAGACAACCTCCACCTCAGGATCCATACTTCAGAAACCTCCAATGATGCAGACATACTCACCCTCACCAATAAACATCTCTCAATATGCCTGCCTCTCAATAAACACCTCTCGATGCCTGATCTACCGTGCACCCACCACAAACACCGACCTACCAAGGATACTACAACTCATCTCCGAGAGCACCAGCTCCACGAAAGAGCAAATAATCCTAGGAGACTTTAACCTCCCATCACTCCAAGAAGAACAAGCAGAAACCTTCATCAAGGCCATGACAGCAATGAACCTAATACAAGTCATTCAAGAACCAACACACGAAAAAGGGAACACACTAGACCTCATATTTCTAAACTCCCAAACCACTTCCTCATACAAGAACCCGGAGATCTCACCTGTACCATGGTCAGACCACTACATCATCAACATATCCCACGCCTACCAACATATGAATAACAAGGAGAACAAGCAACACACGAGAAGATTTAAAGCATTTATCAAAGAAGACTTCCTAGCACAAACTCTACCTAAACTCCAAACAAACTCCAACAACATCGATGACCTAATTTACAATTGGAACACCACAATCTCCTCAGCATCCAGTGCAACAATGAACAAAACTAACACCAGACCCACCTCCTCAAAAGCCCGATGGTTCACCCCCAGCCTCCGGAAACTAAAAACCAAACTCAGACGAACAGAAAGAAAATGGAGAAAAACCAAAAATGAAAAGGACAAAATAAAATACCTATACGAACTCGATGCATACCACTCAGAAACCGACAAAGCAAAAAAAGCCTACCATTCAAAAATCATAAACACAGCCATAAATAAACCTCGGGAACTCTTTCAGATTGTCAAAAAACTGACAAGAACACCTAATAACTCTGACCAGCTCCCAAATATCCCACCAGAACTATTAGCCCGACAATACAAACAGCTTCAACAACCACAAAATCCACACCTGAACGCCGAGACAACCAAAACAAACCACTGCACCATCATGAACAGAGACTTGAGTACGTTCGATGCAACCACAGAAGAAGAAATATCATCCACCATCTCCTGCCTAAACACCACCACCTCCCCGCTAGACCCCTGCCCCACTGATTGGATAAAGAAATCCAAAGAAGACCTGAGCGCACCATTAACCCACATTATCAATAAATCCTTCACCCAAGGACACATGCCAAACATCCTCAAAACCACATTCGACCAACCCTAAAAAAGCACAACCTGGATCCCCTAGACCCCACCTCCTACAGGCCGATAGCAAGCCTCCCATTCACCGCCAAGATAATCGAGAAGGTAGTCCAGAGGCAGCTTCAAGAACATACTGGACCCGCAGCAACACGGTTTCCGTCCGCTACATGGAGTCGAGACCCTCATGACCACACTGCTGAACACCCTCATCATAGGAACCCAGGCAAAACACTCCGGATATGCCATGATCTTCCTAGATATATCAGCAGCCTTCGACACCATCTCCCACAACATCCTCATACGTAGACTCCAAACAATTGGGATCAAAGATACTGTACTCCAATGGTTCCAATCCTACCTAACTAACAGATAGCAATTGATCCGCACCAGCACCTCAACCTCGCCCCCCTTCCAGCAACATCAGGGAGTACCTCAAGGATCCACACTATCAGCCATGCTCTTCAACATCTACCTCCGACCACTCTGCTCAGTCATACGTACACACAACATCAACTTCCACATATATGCTGACAACATAATGCTCTATGCCCCAACTACAACCACAAACTCAACAAATGAACATCTATCAGCATGCTTCACCGATGTATCCAACTGGCTACAAGAGAACAACCTGTCCATTAACATAAAGAAAACCGAAGCTCTCATAGTAACAAAAGACCCGGACTTCAAGCCACCTACACACCTCAACATGGGAACCACACAAATTCAAATACAGCCACAAATAAGATATCTGGGCATTATCATTGACCAAGCTCTAACCCTCAAGCAACAAATCACTAAAACCACCGGAACTATATTCCACAAAGCTAAAACAGTACAAAGTCTCCGACCTCTCCTCGAACCTCAGGACTTTAGGACAGTAATGCAAGCTATGACACTCCCACATCTGGACTACTGCAACATAATCTACCATGGACTACCCGCCACACAGACCAACCCCCTCTGAACTGCCTTGAACACCACAGCGAGAATTATTCAGAATGCAAAGAAACGAGACCACATCACCCCAATTCTGAGGGACCTACACATACTTCCCCTCGAAGCAAGAATTAAATACAAAGCTATTCTAATCACCCACAAAGCCATCCACCAAACACAGAGCACCCAGCTCCGCGCCCTACTGCCCCATCCAGCCCACAGCAAAACAACCAGACAGACCTCCAGCAACTCCCTCACCGTCCCTCACAAAAGAACCAAATGCACACAACGGACCTGCAACAGAGCCTTTGAACTTTATGCTCCATCCCTCTGGAATTCTCCACCGAACCACATCAAGAACAATAGCGATCTCCTATCATTCAAAAGACAGCTAAAAACCATCCTATTCCAAGAATATCTCAAAACAGAAACAAACCCCCACAAATAACTGCCCAATCCCCTAACCCACTCATCTAAGAACTCATGATCAAAAAACTATGTTATCTTGTCCATGTCTATGTCCATCCTTTGCCGAAATCATCAATGTTGCCCCCCTGGTGATGGCCCTACCTCTTTAACTGATTATCCCCCCCCCTTTTTTTTTGTTACACCGCTTTGACCCAGTGAAAAGCGGGATATAAATACAGTTAAATAAATAAATAAATACCTTTTGTTTTATTTTCTATTCCTTTCCTTATGATACCTAGCATTCTATTTGCTCTCTTGGCTACCGCTTATCCACGATGACGCCTAAATCTTTTTCCTGGGTGGTGGCTCCTAATGTGGAGGAAAGAAGGGAGCCTTCCGCAAAAACGACAAACCAGGAGGTGCAGCGGAGGGCAATTAACCACGGCCTACCAAGATTGTTGATAAAAACTTTATTAGGACCCAACTGTGCAAGTTTCGGCCGAAGCCTTCACCAGGGGTCTAAAAAACAAACACGCATAAATTAGACATAAATGAGAAACAAACAACACAATGGGTGGTATAATAAATACAAGAGTAACTATATAAAAATGTTACCGGATAACCACATAGAAAGTGTGAGGAGCACGTCTATAGGGTGGAGCAACCACTCTTCCCAATCTAAAACATAGTAAAAAATAGTGAAAATACAAGCATGGATAACAGTAGAGCTAAAAAAAACATATAGTAATGTTTAGAAAAAACGGTAATCCATATAAAAACATACAAAATAACTAAAAAGCTTTTATAATTGACATGTATAAATAAAACATCATGAATAATAATTACAATTAAAGAAACATATGAATAATGATTACAATTAAAAAACTTCATATATAAACAACTTATGTATATATATATATATATAAAAAAAGGAAGGAAACTTACATACTATGTCTACATGTATAAAGGACATCATGCAAAAAGCTTTATGAAAAAAACTTAAAGCAAAAGACATAGGCATAATACATTAACAAAGATCAAATGATAACATAAAAAAATGACCATTAAAAATGTAATAAATATGATGGACAGTACAGTATTTATATTGGTAAGAAGGAACAAACCAGGGGCTTATATGGGCTCTATATGTTTAAAAGGTAAAGAGGATAATAGAACTAATAAAGGACCGTCGATTTGAATGGTCAGACGTAAGGTGTACTGCAAAGGTAATCGATTGTACAATAGAAGTGATAGTAGCGAATCCATTTGACAAAACATAATTAATAAACAAACTGAGGGAATATATACATTGAGAATGTAGTTAAGCAAAAAAACTGATATAACACACACTGTATGTAAAACATGAGTGCCAATGAAAGGAATTGTGGATTGCACACTATGTCCCTGCATAAACAATGAGAGATGGAAAAAACGCCGTAGTAACGATAGGATAAAAAACAGGGGAGCCGAACAATGTGCCAACTTATAAAGTTGCGCTAGTGTGCTGCAGATAAAAACGTACTGTGTGCTTTACCAAAAAAACAAACATAAGCTAGATATAACATAAGCAAAGTCTAAAAAATGAAAGTAAAAGCCTCTCGTGGGGGTACCAAAAGCACTGGGAATGTCAATAGGAGGAGTTATGGAATGAGCACGTATAAACAGAAGCAGGTTAAAAATAGGTGAAGCAGAGACTTCCGGTGTGGTAATGAGCTGACCAGACGTGTGCTGATCGGCTCCGGGCACCCTACCCCACAAACCTGCTAATTTTCCTGCTACAGAGAAGCTGAATGCCCCTAACACAATCATCGGGTAGCAGAGACGGGGGTCGAAAAGCCGTAGTGCCCGTTCAATCTACCGGGTGCAGCCCGATGGCGACAAAACCTTCGCGGCGAGAGAAGGCTCGGACCCTGGAACCTAAAATGGCGGAGGGAGACCCGCAGAGTCCCGCTTCCGACAGCGAACACACCGTGGTTGCAGAAGTAAGCGCTGCGGTAGTGCGAGCTCTTGATGACCGATTCCGAGAGCTGGGCGATCAACTGCACTCTGTGGCTCAAAATATCACGGACTTCACGGGACGGATCGAACAGGCGGAAACCAGGATATCGGGTCTGGAGGACACTCAACACTCCCTGATCGCCAAGGTACAGGCCCTGGAAGCTACCGTCAAGCAACAGGGGGAGAAATTGGAAGACCTGGAAAATCGGGGGCGCCGAAAGAATCTGAGCTGTCGGAATCCCGGAAAATATTGCGGACAATGCTCTCCCCAGGTACTTACATGACTGGATTGTGAAGATCTCCAATGGCGGGGTGGAGACACCTCTACAGATGGAGCGGGTACACCGGCTGGGCCCCAGGCGTGAGCAGGCAGGCCGGCCACGTGCAGTGATAGCCCGCTTCTTAGATTACCGCCAAAAGGAAGCAGTGCTGCGCGCAGCCCGAAGTTTTCGGCGAGATACGGGAGATCATGAAAAAATTCTTGTATTTCAAGACTACTCCCAGCTGGTTAGCCAGCAAAGGAGAGCCTTCTCTGCGGCGTGCGCCCAACTGAGCAGTAAGGGGCTGCGATTTTCGCTCCTTTATCCAGCCCGGCTGTGTGTGGAGCACCTTGGACAGACACGTTTCCTGAGCTCCCCGACAGAGGCCTTGGCTTTTGTGGAACAGCTGGGGGAATCTTCAGCAGCAACCTCTTAGGCGCAGGCCCTATCCACCAGGGTATGACATTGTAGCATTGCGATGTTTTAACAGTGGAGCAGAGAGCAACAGTTTGCTACAGTGTGTGGTAATTTGTAACAAGTTTGTAACAATATGTAACTGTGCTGTTAAGCTGGGACTATCCGATTCTGTGGACACCCTGAGACTTCTTTTTTTTTCTCCTCTTTTGTTTGCGTTGGTTGGGGACTATGCGCGATTTTGCATACTTTTTATGCCCCGGACAGCGAGGCCTGTTGTGCAGGCCGGCACGATTACTAACTGTTGGGCCTCTGTTATTTTAATGTCAGCATGTTTTTGGTCTCTGGAGGGGGGGGGTCGGAACTTGGGTCTTGTTTGGGCCTTGTTGTGAGGGGATCCCATGGGGGGAGGGCTTGTATGGCTCCCTAGGGGCCTCCCCCGGAGGACGCAGGGGGGGTGATACCCCAGAGCCCCTTGTCCTTGACGGGTGTGATGAGTGGGGGGCGACGATTGCTCGGGGCGACCTGGCTCCGTTGCTCCTTGGTGGTGGGGAACGAGCCGGACCGCCCGGCGGGAGCACGGGAGGTCCTTTCTTTTGCCTCTTTCCTCCTCCCTTTTCCCATTCTTCCCTCCCTGCTCAGCCCCTCGGTACTTTCAATTACGAGTAAGGTTTTTGATTAGAGTGGGGCATTGTTGAGTTTGCTGTAATCAGCCCCCCCCCCCTATCTGTATCGCTTAGTAGCATTGTGTCGCAGCTAGATTGCACAGGCTTGCAGCAACCGGCTGACTGCCCCGGTCTCGAGATAATGGGAGTGATATCGGAGTGTGGTACCCACGGCCACGACACCCATTTCCTTGGAACCGGGGTTGGAGGGAGGCGGGTGACATTTGGGATTAGCTTCGGGGGGGCAGGCACCGGTATGCAAGTGGACGCTAGCAGGCCTCCTGTGTCGCCCGCTACTGTGTGACTTAATTGGTGCTGGAGGAGGGGGGGGTTATTGTGGGGAAAAGTCTCTGTAGACTCGACTATGGATTTGAAGGTTCCTTCCCCCTTGGGATCTGGTGGTGGGGGGATAGAGGTCCCTTGGAGAGCGGGGTGTATGCAGAGTGGTTTTGCTTCAGGGGTAGCTTGGGGCAGGAGGGGTTGGTGAAGGGAGGGGGTTTTCCTTGGGAGTAGCATTGGGGTTGTTAACAATGGGGTAGCCTGACTACCTCAGGGAGTTTTCGGCCTATGGGTAGGCTGGGTGAGGGGATTGAGGAGGGGATGGGGAATGCAGTTGGGGGGAGGGGAGTGTTTATTAGTATAGCACTAAAGCAATGGAAGGGGAGGGGGGAAGGGTGGGGATGGGGGAAGGGAGGGCCAAAGTGGAGCCGCTTCACACAGGGGAGACTGACACTTCCAAATTCATGGACCTTGGGAGGGTGGCTGCGGGCTGGGACAGCCACCCTCCTCTCGATTTGCAGATGTGCATGGGAAGACATCGGGAATAGTTTTGCGTTCTGAAGATCGTATCTTGGAATGTGTGTGGTATTGGCAACCCTATCAAGAGATATAAAGTTTTGCAGGCTTTGGCCCGCTTCCAATGCGATGTGGCTATGCTACAAGAAACTCACCAAACTATGGTGGAACACAATAAATTGCAACGGGACTGGGTGGGGCAGGTCTGGGGGGCCCCGGCCCTCGGGAAGAAGGGTGGGGTGGTCATTCTAGTTCACAAGCGCCTTCGATTTGAGGCAGTGCGGGAGTATGCGGACCCGGCAGGTCGGTATTTTTTGCTCTATGGTATCCTATCGGGAAAGCCTATTATTCTCGGGACCATATATAGCCCAAATGTTTTAGATAAGGCACTATATGCTCGCCTGGCCTCTAGGATTGAGCAGTGGCCGGAGGCTCCGCTGGTGCTGGCGGGCGACCTGAATGGGGTTCTTGATATTGCCTTGGACACTGAGGTGGGAGCGGGGGAGAGATCTCGGGCGCCGACCACCAAGGCTCTGCAGGCCCTACGTACCGGTTGGGACTGGTGGACCCTTGGCGTTTGCTACATCCTATGGAACGTGACTTCACCCACCAGTCTCGGGCCCATGGTACACATGCTAGGATAGATTACACTCTTATCTCTGAGAGGCTTTTTGCGCAGGTGGAGGAAGCACAGATTGGCCCCACGGAAATATCTGATCACGCTCCTATTTGGGTGAGTCTCACTTGGGATACTCGAGCCCCACAGTCACGGATTTGGCGTTTTCCCATGGACTTATATCGCGATCAGGCTTTCCAGGGTTATCTCACGCAACGTTGGCTGGATTTCCGGAAAAATCATGAGAACGATGAGGTTGACCCGGAGTTGCTGTGGGAGACAGCGAAGGTGGTGTTGCGGGGAGATATAATAGCTTACGCAGCTAGGAAACGCAAAATGTTGACTGCACGGATTCTTTACTTGGAAAAGCAGACTGTGAAAGAGCGCAGACGGTGTGCAGGCGACCCAACCCCGATTAATAGAAAAAGATTATGGGAGGCCCAGGTGGCTCTTAATGAGCTCATACATCAACGGGCAAAAAAATCCCACATGTATTATCGCTACCAACTATATCGCTTTGGGGACAAGCCGGGGAAGCTTTTAGCGAGGTGTCTTCGGGGAAGTAGAGGGACTCGTTCGATAGTAGCCTTGCGAGATGACCAGGGGCAATTACAGAAGGAAAGTTGAGAGATAGCACAGGTGCTTCGCACCTATTTTCAGAAGTTCTATGCTAGAAGGCAGGGGTCCCCACTGGATATGATGGAGTACTTTGGGGAACTGCAGCTCCCCAAGCTTACGGATGACCAGCGGGCACATCTTGATTCGCCAGTGTCTGTGGAAGAGGTGATTAAAGTGATACGTGGTGCCAATTGCTGCCGTGCTCCGGGCCCCGATGGGTTGGGGGCAGAATTCTACAAGTTGCTAGGGGAGAAGATGTCTCCGGTCTTAGTGGAAATGTATCGAAGCCGGATTGATCGAGGCACCTTTACGTGGGGAAACAACCATGCCCATATCATTCTGATACCTAAGCCAGGGAAGGATCCCACTCAAGCCGTCTCATATCGGCCTATCTCTCTCCTAAACTTTGACTTGAAAGTGTTCGCTAAAATTCTGGCTGACCGATTGGCGGAAGTCCTGGGCGAGCTGGTACACGAGTCACAGGTGGGGTTTGTAAGAGGACGTTACGCTGTCCGCAACTTGCGTAAAATATTGGCATCATTAGAATGGGTTCGCGAACGAAATTTATCATCCTTGTTAATCAGCTTCGACGCCGAGAAGGCCTTTGATCAGGTCCACTGGGACTATTTGCAGTTTCTCTTGCCTAAATATGGTATTGGAGAGATGTTTTGTAAAATGGTGGAATTACTTTATACAGATCCGACCGCGGGTATTTCCTGTAATGGGGTGCTTTCCGACTCCTTTTTACTAGAGCGGGGTACGCGACAGGGTTGTCCCCTTTCCCCATTGCTTTTTGTGTTGTCCTTAGATCCGTTGGTGCGTAGAATTGAGTCTTCTCCAAGTGTACGGGGGGTAAGGGTAGGGGCTCAAGAATTCAAATTGGCGGCATTTGCTGACGATTTATTAGTACATGTGCTCTCACCTCAGCAATCGCTCGCCAACTTACTAGAGGAGTTTGCTCTTTTTGGAGCCTTTGCAGGATTGCGGATAAATATGGATAAATCTGAGGCGCTGGATGTTGGGGGTCAATTAAAGGGAACTTGGCAGGGAGTCTTCCCTCTTCGTTGGGCGGAGGAGGCCTTCTTATATCTGGGTATCTTGCTGTCTAGGGATCCTGCGGCGCTTTATAAACTTAACTTCGATCGATTCTTTTTGAAGATACAGACTCAGCTGCAGGCTTGGACCCCTCTCCCCTTGTCATTGTCTGGACGATTGGCGGCTATAGGGATGGTTGTGTTCCCTATAGCTGTATTGGCTGCAAACATTGCCGGTGTGGTTGTTACATAAGGATCTTCAAAAGATAGAAAGGGAAGTCCGGAAATTTCTCTGGGGGGCAGTTAGAGCTCGGATACCCTTGTCTAGACTGCGGGGTGGTTGGAAAATGGGCGGAATGGGACTTCCTGACTTATCTCAGTATGCTTTGGCATGTCAGGCCAGACACTTGGGGGATTGGCTGGGTGCTACTGATTATTATACGCCTCGGACCCTAGAGGCGGCCTTCCTAGCCCCCCACGCGCTGGAGGCGGTGGTGCACCTGGATGGTGCGTTGTTGCTGCCCCGGGTGAGGAACAGCGTTTTGGTGGCCCCGCTTCGGCAGACTTGGCAGAAGTTGAATAATATTTGGGGCAGTTCTCCGCGGGTGTCTAGCTGGCTTCCCCTGCAGGGAAATGTTACTTTTGCTCCGGGTACGGACTCCGTTTTATTCAGGCAGTGGAAGGGGAAGGGGATAAAGTGTCTCGGGCATGTGGTCGCGCTCGACGGTCGTTGTAAACCCTCATATATGCTCTGTCAAGAATACGATTTGAATCAGGGTACTTCCCGCTTTGCCTATATCCAGCTTCGGCATTATGTGGACTCTTTACCACGGACGGGTTTGCAGGAGGCTCATTCGGCAAGAATTATTGACTTTTTGGCCCTGGGGACGGATTGTCCACCTCGGATAGGGGAGTTTAAACGTAAGCTGGATCAATATGGTACCCCCCGAGACTTCTCCAAAGAGGCGGCGGCCTGGGCGCAAGAACTAGGGTGTGTGGTCCCTTTAGGTGCGGTTGGTGCGGCCTTACGGCGGATTGCCCGACTAGTTGAAGGTACCAGATGGCGATAGACGCAATTCAAGTCCATCATACGGGCTTATTTCTCCCCGAGGCGAGCGCTGCGAACGGGGCTAGCTGACTGGGGAGGTTGTCCTAGGTGCGCCTTACCTTTGGCAGACTTGGGCCACATGTGGTGGGGCTGTGGGCGCATCAAAGCGTATTAGGCGCGTATTGAGGCTTATTTAAGCGTCTTATTATGTCAACCCGTCCGGTGGTCGGGTTTGTTGGTTGCATTGGACTGTTTGGGCCCTCTACAAGTCAAAGGGAAATAGGGGCGCATCTTAACGCGTAAAGCTTGTTTGGTAGGGAAAGGCCCCATTCTTCGTAGGTGGAGAGAGGCGTCAGCCCCTACTTTTTGGGAGTGGCGCATTAGCTTTCACCATCTCATGCTACAGGAGAGTAGAGCGGCTAGAGGGACCCCCCAGCGTTGGGCCTCTTTCCTGCTGATATGGACTCCCTATATCCAGAGTTTAGGTCCTAAAGCTAGAAGCGAGGTTTTAGCTATGGGGTAATTCTGCATTTCAGGGTTGTCGGGTGCGGGGAGGGAGTTGGTGATGGCCTGGGATGGAAGATGTGCGGGTCCCCGGTGGGTAGCGATTCGGCTCTGGCTTGGGGGGGGGGGTATGGGGGGCTGGGGGGGGGGAGGGTTTTCTTTAGTATACCACAAGGGAAGGAGTCCTTAGCGGGCTTCTATGATTACTGGTGTTTTCTTGCTCTCTCTTTCCTTTCTCCCTCTCTTCGGGACTCGAGGGCTCTTGGATGGGGATAAGACACAACCCGAAATTGTTTAGGAAGGTTTTTTCTTTGTTCTTTTTTGTTTTTGCTATAGCCGTCGGAGGGAGGGGGGAGGTGCAAGGGGGGGAAGAACTTATGAAAACAAGTATCTATGTTTTTAAAATGGCTGTACTGTTGAATTGATGTTGAATAAACAGATTTTGAAAAAAAAAATAGGTGAAGCATCAACCATATCTTAAAAAAAGGGATAATCATAAATAAGGAACGCTAAATGAAGAGGAGCATATAAAACCCAACATCTATCAAAAAAAGGGTAAAAAAACATATATGTGTGTAAAAAAGAGACAATAATGCACAATAGTAAAACGGGCACTGTACCTGCATAGGCTGCAAAAGCGGGAAAACGCCACGCAGGGGCATTGGAAACCTACTTAAAGGGGGGAGGAGAGACTCCTCCCCCTGGCATTGTAAACTTTAAAGGACTCTAGGCTGCCATAAAGAAACTACAATAATAAAGTAAAAGTACATACAAGTGAAAAACAAAATGGGATTAAGAACGTACAAAAGATGAATACTGGATGGAAAAGGGGGTCCATCCGTGAAAACTATCTAGAGCACACAAAAAAAACGGCATGTGCCAGGACATCACTTCTAAAGATATTAGATACCTTCCACTTGTAATTTAAAATCAAAAGATAAAAAATAAAACCTTGGCAGGCAAATAAATGCCTGTTACAAATTGTAACCAATAGAAACAAAAACAAAACAAAAACAAAGCAAGGCAGCTACAGAAAATCTTTAAATCACGGATGACCATGGCTGTGACCACAGGGGGATGTCTTTCATGTAATTACCTAAAAATTAGTGATAAGAGACTATAAAGTAAAATACAAAACTGACCACGAGATGTGTGACACAAAAATGTAACAAGCAATGTTAAAAACACACCATATTTAAAAACAAAATAACAAACAAATTTGCATGTAGCCACCACCCGGTTAAAATATATGATCTCCTTAAAAGAATAAGGAGAAAGCAATTAATATTATGAACAGGGGGAAGGAGGGGTTCAAAGGAACATATTGTATTCAATTTCCTTATTCAATCCTTTCGGAAAGACCGTATTCAATAAAAATATAAACCTTTGTTCCTCTTGGGTCAGCTTGCAATTCAAATCACCTCCACGAGGGGAGGGGAAAAGTTTTTTAATAACAAAAAACTTTATATCGTTAATATTATGTTGAAGTTGAACCCAATGTTGCACAAGTGGAGCAGTAATAATCTGTTTTTTGATGCAGCTCTTGTGTTCCTGAATACGCGTTTTGACAGCACGAATTGTTTTGCCAACATACAGGAGAGAACAGGGACAAATAATCACATACATAACATATGTGGACAAACAGTTAGTATGGGATTGCAATTGGTACTGTATCTTAGTGACAGGTTGTGTGAAGGAACCTTTCATTGTGATAGCATATCTGCAAACGGAACAACTGTTGCATTTGTAATGACCTTTCTCCATAGGTGTGGGGATAGAGCCTGAGGGCATGTATGAAGAAACCAACATGTCACCTAAATTGCGTTGTCTGCTATGTGCAATAGTGAGACGTTGGTTGGAGAAACAGGACCGTGTTTGCAGAATGTGCCAATGAGACCTCAAAATTTTTTGTATCTTAGAAGAGAGGTGAGAAAACCGAAGGACACAAACAAATTTATCATCAGATTGTTTTTCTTTGGGTAGAAGTAGTTGTTGTCTGGAGGAGAACTGGGCACGTTCAAAACCCTTTTGGACACACTCTTTTGGATAACCTCTAGCATGAAACCGCGCTGCCATTTGAAGGGACTTTTTTTTAAAGTCATTATTATTGGTACATAAACGCCGCAGGTGTAAAAATTGTGAAAGGGGTAAATTCTTCTTGAGATGGTTATTATGAAAGCTTTCAAAACGAAGCAGCTTGTTGCGGTCCGTAGGTTTGCGATAAATGGTGGTGGTAAAACCATCTGAAGACTTCTTAATAAGGATATCGAGGAAAGGAAGTTCTGTAAGACTAAATTGCATCTTAAATGTAAGGTTATGGTCTAAACTGTTGAGCCAATTATGGAATTGATGCAATTGGATATTGGTGCCTTTCCAAAGTAATAATATGTCATCTATATATCTCTTCCAAGAGATGATAGAGGATGAAAAAGGACAATTCTGTAGATGGATTTCTTCAAATTGTGCCACGTACAAATTAGCTATGTCAGGTGCCATGGCAGCACCCATGGCTGTGCCCTTTACTTGTTGGAAGAACTGATTATTGAACAAAAAGTAATTTTTTGTCAAAGTGATATGGGCTAGATCAACCAGAAAGTGAGTAAGGATACGGACAGGTGGGGTGCGTTTGTCTAAATATTTATTAATAACAGCAATAGCACCATCTTGTGGGATGTTAGTGTAGAGTGATTCTATATCAAATGACACCAAAATAATGTCTGAAAGATCTCCACTGAAAATACTTAAAAAAGTAATAACCTCAGCTGAGTCTCTGACGTATGTGGAAATGCATGGTACAAAAGGACGTAAAAAGACATCAATAAATTGAGACAGGGACTCAAGAACTGACCCTGTACCTGACACTATGGGTCTACCAGGAGGGGATTGGAGAGATTTATGAATCTTCGGAATGGTATATATTGTTGGAATAACAGGATGTGGGACTTGCAAAAATGAAAATTCACGTGAAGTCAAAAAATCGGCGTTGTAAGCCGTACATTAGCAGAGAGTCAATATCTTGTTTAATTGCCGAGGTAGGATCATGAGATAAAATATGATAAAAGTTCTTATCATTAAGCTGATTTGAGAGTTCTTGTATATAATAAGATCGATCCATTATGACAATACCACCGCCTTTGTCCGCGGGTTTTATAATAATGTCAGATCGCTTATTAAGTGTATGTAGAGCTGACCATTCATCACGTGAAAGATTGTTATATCGACATCTGGACTTATGTTCTATCAACTGGACATCTCGGAGAACACAGTCCATGAAGGATTGTATGGCAGGATCTACAGGTCCAGGCGGATACCAGCGTGACTTATTGCGTATAATTGATGGATCCGTAGAGGTCGAGGGTTTATCTGAAAAGAATTTTTTAATTTGTAATTTACGAAAAAACTTGTGGAGATCGATCCTAGTTTGAAAAGCGTCATACTGAGCAGTACAATCGATTACCTTTGCAGTGCACCTTACGTCTGACCATTCAAATCGACGGTCCTTTATTAGTTCTATTGTTCTCTTTACCTTTAAAAGATATAGAGCCCATATAAGCCCCTGGTTTGTTCCTTCTTACCAATATAAATACTGTCCATCATATTTATTACATTTTCAATGGTCATTTTTTTATATTACCATTTGATCTTTGTTAATGTATTATGCCTATGTCTTTTGCTTTAAGTTTTTTTTATAAAGCTTTTTGCATGATGTCCTTTATACATGTAGACATAGTATGTAAGTTTCCTTCTTTTTTTTATATATATACATAAGTTGTTTATATATGAAGTTTTTTAATTGTAATCCTTATTCATATGTTTCTTTAATTGTAATTATTATTCATGATGTTTTATTTATACATGTCAATTATAAAAGCTTTTTAGTTATTTTGTATGTTTTTATATGGATTACCGTTTTTTCTAAACATTACTATATGTTTTTTTGAGCTCTACTGTTATCCATGCTTGTATTTTCACTATTTTTTACTATGTTTTAGATTGGGAAGAGTGTTTGCTCCACCCTATAGACGTGCTCCTCACACTTTCTATGTGGTTATCCAGTAACATTTTTATATAGTTACTCTTGTATTTATTATACCACCCATTGTGTTGTTTGTTTCTCATTTATGTCTAATTTATGCGTGTTTCTTTTTTAGACCCCTGATGAAGGCTTCGGCCGAAACTTGCACAGTTGGGTCCTAATAAAGTTTTTTATCAACAATCTTGGTAGGCCGTGGTTAATTGCCCTCCGCTGCACCTCCTGGCTCCTAATGTGGAACCTTACATCATGTAATCATAGTTTGGATTGTTCTTTCCTAGGTGCATAACTTTGCACTTGTCCACATTAAATTTCATCTGCCATTTGGAAGCTCAGTCTTCCAATTTATCAAGATCCTCTTGCAATTTTCCACAATCCTCATGGGTTTTAAGAACTTTAAATAGTTTTGCATCATCTGCAAATTTGATAACCTCACTCATTATTCTCATTTCCAGGTCATTTATGAATATGTTAAAAAGCAGCGGAGAAAGCACAGATGCCTGGGGTACTCCACTATGCACCAGTACACTGCCTCCTATCCCCTAACTTTTTAGTTTAGCCAAAGGTCTCTCATGAGGGACCTTGTCAAAGGCTTTCTGAAAATCCAGATACACTATATCAACTGACTCACCTTTGTCTACCTGTTTATTCACATCTTCAAAAAAGCATAACAGATTAGTAAGACAAGATCTTCCTTGTCTAAAGCCATCTTGGCTGTCTCCCATTAAGACATGACTATTTACGTTTTCGTTAATTTTATTCTTTATGATGGTTTCTACCATTTTTCCCGGTACTGATGTTAGGCTCATCAGTCTGTAGTTTCATAGATCACCACTGGAAACCTTTTTAAAAATTGGCCATCCTCCAATCTTCAGGTATTACAGATGATTTTAATGACAGTTCACAGATTACTTGTTTCCCGAAAATAAGACCGGGTCTTATATTTATTTTTGTTCCAAAAGATGCACTAGGGCTTATTTTCAAGGGATGCCTTTTTTTTTTTTCATACACAACAGTCCACCCGCCGAAACCAATCAGGCCACAACAGCACCAACTGTACTTTAAAGAGAGCGCCCTTGGCACGAAGGAAGTGGCCCGCACCATAGAACTGCCACCCGATCGGCGTCAGAGCAGGAGGAAAGCTCCTCCCCGGTGACACCCCCCCCGCCAAGGTACCGAATCTGTCAGACATGATCTGCACTAGGTGTTAGTTTCAGGGTAGGGGCTTAAATTAGGGTAATCACAGAAAAACGTGCTAGGTCTTATTTTCAGGATAGGTCTTATTTTCGGGGAAACACGGTAATAGCAGGTCTGCAATCTCATATTTCAGTTCTTTCAACACCCTTGTATGTATACCATCCAGTCCAGGTGATTAGCTACTCTTCAATTTATCAAATAGTTGTAATACATCTTCCTATGTATCAATATTTTTTTTAAATTCTTCATTAGTATCACATTTAAAAACCACTTCAGTCATGGGTAACATCCCTACATCTTCCTCAGTAAAGACCGAAGCAAAGAATTCATTCAGATTCTCCTCTATGGCCTTGCCCCACTTAGTGCCTCTTTTACCTCTCTATCATCTAATGGTCCAACTGACTCTCACAGGTTTTTGCTATGAATGAACTTGAAAAAGTCGTTATTACATGTTTTTGCTTACACAGCATTCTTCTTCTCAAATTCTCTCTTTGCCTGCCTTACCATTTGCCTTACATCTAACTTGCCAGTGCTTGCGCTGTTTCCAGTTTTCGTCATTTGGCTCTTTTCTCCATTTCCTGAAAGATGCTTTTTTTTGGCAACAGCAGCCTCTCTGACCTCATCTTTAAACCATGCTGGCAGTTTTTTGGACTTCCTTCAACTTTTCTTAAAGCGTGGAATACAGCTGATCTGGGCTTCCAAGATAGTATTTTTAAACAACACCCAAGCTTGATGTAAGTCTTTAACCTTTGCAACTGCTCCTTTTAGTTTTTTCTTAACTACTTTCCTTATTTTATCATAGTCTCCCTTTTGAAAGTTAAAAGGTAGTTCTGTGGATTTCCTTACCATCCTTCCTCCATTAATTAAAGCAAACGTGATCATGCTATGATCACTATTGCCAAGTTGCCCCAACACCCTTATCTCTTGCACCAGATCTGGTGTTCCACTAAGGACTAGGTCCAAAATGGCTTCCTCTCTGGTCGGTTCATGAACCAGCTGCTCCAAGAAAGAGTAGTTACTCACCTGTAACAGGTGTTCTCCAGGAGCAGCAGGAATCAGTCCTCACATATGGGTGACGTCGGTGCCGACAGAGCCCCCATGCAGAGCATTTCCCCAGCTTTCAAAGAAAGCCTTTGGGAATGCAGCGCGCATGCGCGGTCCCCTTCCCGCCCAAGGGTGCCATCTTGCTCAGTCTGATGATATAGCTAACAGACAGCAAAAATAACAAAAATGAAGCATATGACTGCAACTCCAAGGGGAGGAGGGAGGGTTGTGAGGACTGATTCCTGCTGCTCCTGGAGAACACCTGTTACAGGTGAGTAACTACTCTTTCTTGGAGCAGCTGGTTCATGAACCGACCAGAGGGGAAGCCATTTTGGACCAAGCAGGAAGTCAGTCCTCACATATGGAACTCCCCAGCTTCAGGCTACCGGGGACCCAAAGCTGAAAAAATAAGCTCCCTCAAGAGCCTCAGCATGCGAGATAGAATCTTCTCTGAGAACGCTTCCATACGGTAGCCCAACACCAGGGCCAGAGGGTAGGAGTTGCCTAAACCTCAAAGAGATTATGGAGTACCGCTTGTCCGAAAGCACTGTCCCTGAGGGACTCCCTCTCGAGGCAGTAATGGGCCGCAAAGGTAGCCATTCAAGTAGCGGCCCGGCAGATGTCTGCCAACGGAACAGGGCGGAGATGAGCTACTGACGCAGCCTTCGCCCTGACGCAGTGGGCCGTGACTCGACCCTGCAAGGAGAGGCCGGCTGCCCTGTACGCCAAGGCGATACAGTCTGCTACCCAAATGGACAGGGTACGCTTGGAGACAGGTAACCCCAATTTATTAGTGTCAAACGATATGAAGAGCTGAACAGCCCTTCGATGCCCCTGCATACAGTCAATGTAGAAAGACAATGCCCTCCTACAGTCCAGGGTATGCAAGCCCATCTCAGCCCGGCTGGCATGCGGCCTGGGAAAGAAAGTTGGAAGAACCACCTCCTGATTCAGATGAAAGGAGGAGACAACTTTTGGAAGGAACTTTGGGTGAGTCCGTAAGACTACCCTGTTCCTATAGAACCTTGTGTATGGTGGCTCTGAGACCAGAGCCTGTAGCTCACTGACTCATTTGGCTGAGGTAAGAGCTACCAAAAACAACGCCTTCCAGGAAAGAAAGCGTAAAGGACAAGTAGCCATAGGCTCAAATGGTGGGCAAGTAAGTTTTTGCAAGACCACATTCAAATCCCACTCAGGTGCGGGTGGACAAATCGGAGGCTTGAGCAAAAGGAGGTCTCTGAGGAAGCGGGCCACTAAAGGGTGGCCTGACAGAGACTGTCCATCCACCGGTGAGTGGTGCGCTGACAGAGCACTGAGGTGGACCCGAACAGAGGTGGATTTAAGGCCTTGGTCGGACAGGTGAAGCAAATATTGCAGCACCACTGGCACCAGGCATGAAAAAGGATCCTCTTTGCGCTGAGCACACCAGGTGGAGAACCTACGCCACTTGAGGGCATAAGATTTCCTAATGGAATGCCTCCTAGAGGCCAAGACCACCTCCTCCACTTCCCTAGGTAGCAGTAGGGGAGCTAGAACTATCCTTTCAGCATCCAGGCCATCAAATGGAGGGACTGGAGATTGGGGTGCAAGAGAGATCCCTGATCCTGAGATAGGAGATCGGGTTGCACCCCCAGAGGGAGTGGAGTGTCCACAGCCAGCTGCAGAAGGAGTGGAAACCACGGTTGCCTTGGCCACCTGGGGGCTACCAGGATTACCGAGGCCTTGTCCTGAAGCACCTTGAAAAGGGTCCAGGCCACTAGAGGCGTGTGAGGAAACGCATACAGTAGGCTCGTCGACCAAGAGATTAGAAACGCATCTGCTGCGCATCTCAGAGGATGCGGTTGTCTGGAGCAGAACCTGGGTAGCTGTCGGTTGATTGGACTGGCAAAGAGATCGATGGTTGGAAGACCCCACTTTAGGAAGATCTTTTGAACCACCAAGGGATTCAACTGCCATTCGTGTGGCTGCAGAATTCTGCTCAACCGGTCCGCCAGGTAATTCTCCTGACCAAGCAGATAAACTGCCTTGAGAAGCATACCATATTTGACTGCCCAGGAGCACAAGGCCTGAGCCTCCTGACACAGAAGTTGGGACCCTGTGCCTCCTTGTTTGTTCACATAGAACACTGCAACTTGATTGTCCGTCTGAACCAGAACAGACTGGTGAGAGAGGGCATGAGAGAAAGTTTGGAGAGCCAAACGGATAGCTCTCAACTCTAAGAGGTTGATCTGCTGTGTGGACTCCCAAGGGGACCAGAGGCCTTGGGTGCATGCCCCCTGGCAATGTGCCCCCCAACCCTGAAGAGAAGCATCTGTTGTCAGCACCTGTGTTTGTGGCGGTGGCTGAAAAGGCACTCCTTGCACTAGATTCGGGAGATGCAGCCACCATTTCAGGAAGGCCGCCAGCAGTTTGGACAACCTTACTTTGTCTCCCAAGTGTCCTGTGGCTTGTAGCCACTGAGATCTGAGGCCCCACTGAGCAGGCCTCATGTGCAGACGTGCATTTGGAGAACAAGGACTGTGGATGCCATGTGACCTAATAGCCTCAGGAATTGAGTGGTGGAAACCAGAGAATTGCTGTGAAACTGTCTGGCCAAGTCCATCAGCCTGTGGGCCCTTTCTACAGGTAGATAAGCCCTTGCCTGAATGGTATCCAGCCTTGCTCCGATGAACTCTGCATTCTGTGAGGGGTGCAAAGTGGACTTTGCGTAGTTTATGACAAACCCCAGATGCTGTAGAAGGGAGACAGTTCGAAGAGTGGCTTGTCCGGCCTCCTTTGGAGACTGACCCATGATGAGCCAGTCATCCAGGTATGGAAAGACAAAGATGCCCTGGACTCTGAGATAGGCCGCTACCACCGCCAGACATTTGGTGAAAACCCTGGGCGCGGAGGTTAGGCCAAATGGAAGTACTCTGTACTGGAAATGATTTCCTCCCACTACAAATCTGAGATATTGTCTGTGGTCTGGATGAATGAGGATGTGAGTATAAGCATCCTTTAGATCCAAGGAGCATAGCCAATCTCCCTGCTGGAGGTAGGGCAGCAGTATTTCAAGGGTAAGCATCTTGAACTTTTCCCTCACCAGGAACTTGTTGAGATTTCTCAAGTCGAGGATGGGCCTGAGACCTCCTGTCCTTTTTGGTACCAGAAAGTACCTGGAATAGAAGCCTCGCCCTTTCAGGTGGTGGGGCACCGGTTCCACTGCCTGCTCCTTTAAAAGACTTGCCAACTCCTGAAGGAGTAAGTTCCTGTGTAGAGGGAGTCTCAGAGGCTCCCCTGTAAAGTAGGAGGGGGGTAACTGGGTGAAGTGAAGCAAACAGCCCCGCTGGACTATGCTTAGCACCCAGGTATCCCCTGTTATGGCTGACCACCTGTGGGCGTACAGGGTCAGCCGGCCTCCTGTGCTGAGATGAGGCAGCTGAGGAGGAGAGGCTATGCCACTGGAGTCAAAACCCCACTCCCTGCTGTGCAGGAGCCGGAGATGGTGGTTTGGGTGTTTTCTGCCTACGGGGCCCATGTCCCTGCCCCCTGGCTTGCTGACCCTGTTGGGGAGCTGTGGAGGCCTGGTATTGAGGGTAAGATTTGTAGGCAGATGACTTCCTCGGGTAAAAGGGCTTTTTTCCCGAGCCCTTCTTCTTTTGAGAAGGGGCAGAGGTTTTTCTGGACAACCTTATTCTGGTGAGAGTCTCTGACTCGAATTCTGCAGCCTTTTCAGCCATGGGCTTGCCAAAGAGGTTTTCACCTCGGCAAGGGACATCGACCAACTTGTCCTGCACCCATGACTCGAGGTCCGATGACTGTAGCCAAGCCTGACGGCGTGCACCGATGCCGGCCGCGGCTCCTCGGGCTGAAGCCTCAAAGCCATCATAAGCTACTTGAGATAAACTTGGAGCACTCTCAGATCCCAGTTGACAAGGCTGTGAACCTCTGCAAAGGTTCCTCGGAGAGACCAGCAGAAAACCTGGCAATCTCCTTTGCCAGGTCTCAAAGGTACATGCCCATGTACAGCTGGGTAAGTCTGGACATGGCAAGCAAGCATAGAGCCCTGGAAGCACTTTCTACTGAGGGCATCCAGGTTCCGGGCCTCCCTGCCAGGAGGCATCGAGGAGTGCATCTTCTGACTCTTCAGACGATGCATGGCCAATTCCACAACCATGGAGTGGTGCGGTAGCTGTGCCTTCTGGAACCCAGGGCTCTTACGGACTCGATAAATGGAATTGACCCGCTTGCTAAGAACCGGCGTCGAGGCCGGCGCTTCCCACATGCGGAAGAGTAACCGCTCCAGCATCAGAGGAACTGATACAGTAATGGCCTCCTTGGGGGAAGAGTCATACTGCAGGGCCTCGAGCTCCTCGGCTCGAGGCTCCTCCTCAGGGTCCGTGGGGAAAGCCAAGGACTTGGCCATGTCCCTCACAAAATCTGAGAACTGGGTATCCTCCGGGGGGGGGACCTTCTCCGAGGTTCAAACTCCGGTGAGTCCGATGGGACACACCAGGTCCGAAAGGTTTCCGGGGACTCCTCTTCCTCTGTTTCCCATCCCGACCCCTCCGAGGAGTCGTCGAGGGGCTCCGGCCGGGCGGGCACCGATGCCATCCGTCCCGACGCTGAGGGCACCGGTGTCGACGACCTCGGTCCGGCACGGGAGATCAAGGGTGACCTCGGCCGAGGATCGACTTGAGATCTCATGGACTCAAGGATCAGCTCGGCCTCCGGGGTCGACTTGGACGTCGAGGTCCCGGTGGTCGGGGCAGATGCACTGGTGAGACCGGTGATCAGTACCTGCTGCTATTCCATGAAGGCAGCCAAACTGCTCTCCAAGGCCGTCAACCTGAGTCCGAGCTCAGGAGACCCAGCAGCCTCCGACTCGGGCCCGACGTCGGCTCCCCCAGAGGAGAGTCCATGAGGACTACAGTACTCACGTGACCCAGGGCCTCCGTCTCTACACGAGGTTGTTTGGCAGGCCTCTCCGACTCCAAAGACCTGGGACGGCAGTCGGGGCTATACGACCTGGTCCTCGAGGAGCCAAGAGCATCCACTGACGCCACCATCGCGGGTTTCTTCTTCCTGCGGTGCTCCCACGAAGGAGACCCCCTCTCAGAGGAGCCCCGACGACGCTCGGGGTCAGACTCCCGAGACGTCGAGGCCTCTGACGAAGTCCGGGCCCGGCCGGACACGGAATCAGAGAAGATCCTGTCACATTGGTTCTGCGGCTCCTCAATGCCTTGGAAGACATTTTGCCACACGGGACACAGACCAGCGGGTCATGGTCGGGCCCGAGGCATCGGAGGTAGCAGCCATGTGTGTCGGTGAGAGACATCAGTTTCTTACACTGAACACACTTTTTAAACCCGCTGGCAGCCATCAGGGGAAAAAGAGCCCCTGCAAGGTCAAAAGACTGGGCAGCCAGGAAAAAAGAAAAAAATGGCGCGAACGCTAGTCTCTAAGGACAAAAACCGAAAAATGAGATCCGGGCTTGATACCGGTGTACTGGGCCCAAGCAAGAAAGGGAACCGGCGTCGAACCAAGAAAAAAACCACGGATCCACACCGAAAAAAATCAACTTTTTCATGGGTGACCATGACACACTTGCATTGGGCTCCATGGAAAAAAGAAGACGGAGCAAAATGGCACCCTTGGGCGGGAAGGGGACTGCGCATGCGCGCTGCATTCCCAAAGGCTTTCTTTGAAAGCTGGGGAAATGCTCCGCATGGGGGCTCCGTCGGCGCCGACATCACCCATATGTGAGGACTGACTTCCTGCTTGGTCCTGGAGAAGCAGTCATTTATTTCATCTAGGAACTTTATCTCCCAAGCATGTCCTGCAGTGACACTGACCCAGTCAATACCAGGGTAATTGAAATCACCCATTATTATTACTGTGCTGTAAATTTTGTTAGCTTCCTTGATTTCTTTGAGCATTTCATCATCCATTTGTTCATTCTGCCCAGGCGGTAGATAGTACACCCCCACTGCCATCTCCTTCCCCTTTTTACATGGAATTTCAATCCATAGAGATTCTACAGCAAATTTTGCTTACTGCAATACTTTAATCCTTTGTGACTCAATGTCCTCTCTAACATAGAACGCAACCCCTCCACCAATTTGATCAGCTCTATCATTACGATATAGTTTGTACCCAGGTATCACAGTGTCCCACTGGCTGTCCTCCTTCCACCATGTCTCTGAGATACCAATCATATCTAACCTCTCATTTAGTGCTATATATTTTAACTCTCCCATCTTATTTTTTAGACTCCCATTTGCATACAAGCATTTTAGAGACCGTATTTTATTCATATTAATTAAGCTGGCTATCAGTAGGCAGGGGTAATTTGGAATCTTTAAGCTCTGTCTGCTCCATAATCAAGGGCATTTGGGCTACTTTTGTCTTTATTGGAACCTCTCTGCTGATCTGCCCTAACTTCATTTTTTTGGTAGTATCCTTTAAGGATACATTGTTCCAAACCATGCGCTCTTGGGCGACTGTCGGCTTTCCCCTGTTATCTAGTTTAAAAGCTGCTCTATCTCCTTTTTAAAGGTTAATGCCAGCAGCCTGGTTCCATCCCGGTTAAGGTGAAGCCTATCCTTCCGGAAGAGCCCCTACTTTCCCCAGAATGTTCCCCAGTTCCTAACAAATCCAAAAACTTATCCTTGCACCATCGTCTCATCTACACATTGAGACTCCAGAGCTCTGATTGCCTTTTGGGTCCTGTGCATGGAACAGGAAGCATTTCGGAGAATGCTACCCTGGAAGTTCTGGATTTCAACTTCCTACCTAAAAACCTAAGTTTAGCCTCAAGAACCTCCCTACACATTTTCCTATGTCATTGGTACCGACATGTACCACGACAGCAGACTCCTTCCCAGCACTATCTAAGACCTTGTCTTGGTGACGCGTTAGGTCCGCTACCTTCGCACCAGACAGGCATGTTACCAGGCGATCCTCATGTCCACCATCCACCCAGCTATGTACATGCATAACAACTGAATCACCAACTATAACGGCTGTCCTAACCCTTCCCCCATGGGCACATGGCCTGGAGAAACTTCCTTGGTGCAAGAGGGTTTTACATCACCTAGAGGACAGGCTCTAGCTACAGGATCACTTCCTGCCACACCAGGGTGATGCTCTCCTGTTACGTGACCTCTCTCCTCCATGACAACAGAGACACTGTCAGATTGGAGGTGGGACTTCAGTACTATATCCCTGTAGGTCTCATCTATGTACCTCTCTGTCTTCCTTATGTCCTCCAAGTCTGCTACTCTAGCCTCCAGAGATCGGACTCGATCCCTGAGAGCAAAGAGCTCCTTGCACCTAGTGCACACGTAAGACCCCTCACCAACTAGGAGAAAATCATACATGTGACACTCAATGCAAAAGACTGGAAAAACCCCATCTTGCTGCTGGACAGCTGTCTGAATCTTAGTTTTAAGGTTATGTTTAGGTATTTAAGTTCTTTACCTACCAAGGGTTGGTAGGGATAATTATACTAATGAAACTACAGCTAATATGTTTAATGTACTTTGTTCACCTGAAGCTTAATTAATTTCAGGTCCTTAATGTATGCCTGATGAGGACAAACAGCTGTACCTGAGAGTGAATATGGCAGCTCCTTTCCTTTGAGAGGTTTATGCACCTATAAAACTACAATTATCCCAGGGGTGGGTGGGTGAGTGTTGGGGAGGGAGGGAGGGAGGGAAAAAGACATATTAAAAGCTAGCTGCTACACAGTACCATGTCCTGTGCTTCTAAGGTAATCTGTGACCAATTTCCAGGGGGAGTCCCATAGCCCTTGCTTGGATAGAGGGGGTCTTGGTTTCTAAATTTAACCAGAAAGCTCTCTTCTGTGTTTTAAATTTAAACTGAAAGCTCTTTGCTGCTACAAGGCCCTGACAAATCAGGATTTTCTGTGATTCTTAGTTCTATCCAAGTAGTATGCCAGTGCTCGCTTGCAGTCTAAGGTGTGTAGTGCTGCTTCAGCCCGAGATGCATGTACTCTTGGAAAGAAAATCACTGGGTTCAGAGATTAATCAGCTTTAATCTAAAGACTTCCTTTATCCCCAAGATTTAGAAAAATTCCCAGAAGTAACTACTTACAATTGCAGATCTCTCTCCAGAAGTAGCAGTCTCCTTTTGTAGTCCTTCTATCAGAGTAATCTGACTACTTTTAATAGTGTAAATCTATATATATGTAGACTGTGGGTCTTTCCTGCATACCTTGAACAGTACTATTTCATTGTATGAGTGTCTCCCTTCGTGTAGCAATATAACATACATATTGAAATTGCTGTATGCCTACTGTACCTCCATTGGACTGATAAAGTCATTCATTCCACTGTTGTAGACGTAAATCATGGCATCATATAGATGGTTTTCCCAGCACATAAGAACCACCTGCAAGGAGCAAAGAGGAATTTACCTTTTTAAATTTAGCAACAAGAGTGTTAAATAACGGTTTCTGCTGAGATAGTAACACTTAGGGGCATGTTTACTAAGTTGAGCTAGCTGTTAACATGGGATTGAGTGCACACTAATGGGCCATGATAGCAGTTAGCACGCACATTGAATAGTGCAGAACCCCATGCTGTCTATCTCATTAGCATGTGATTGGAAGGGAAATGGGCACAGAAGGGGAAGAAAGCAGACATGTTCAATTGTGGCTAGTGCAAGAGTTTACAATGTGAGCTCGCTATCGATGTTGCAGTCAGCACAAATGCAATTAATGCCACCTCTATGGGTGGCGTTAAGTGCAATTGCGTTGCCAACTGCGTGTGTTAGGGTCCAAATTAGTGCAGTATCTACTGCGGCCATGCTGTACATGCCCCTAACAAGTAACGCACGACTCTTGTACATACTGTGCATTGATTTCTACCCTAAACGTGCCATACCTTCAAAAACTCTAGCGCACTTTACTAAACATACCCCTTAATTTTGGAATTTGGATTAACAAGAGTAATTTTAGGAAATCCATAGCATAAAATATTCTATTTTGCTCCCATGGATTTCATCATTTACAGCCTGTCAAATATTGTTAACTGATGCCTAACGTCTACTGTTCCTTCTAACCTCTTTTCTACTCTCTCATATTTTTCAGTATTTATTACGCATTGCAATGTGTGCCTTCAAGTCAATACTGATTCCTGGAGACCAAGCAGCTCCTGGGAATTCTTGGCAGTGTGATCAGAAGTAGATTGCCAGGCCTGTCTTCAGAGGCAATGGAGGATTAAATTACTTGCCAAGGCCACAAAGAGTGCTAGTGGGAATCAAACCCTGGTCTCTTGGTTACCAAGCCAGTGCTCTAACCATTGTGGGGCTGTATTTTTTGGAGGTGGGACAGTTTTCAGGGTTGTGAGGCAGTGGTGGGAGGGGTATGTTTTTTTGTGATGCAGTATTTGGAGGGTTGATAGGCAGTTGCAAGGGAATATTTTTTGGGGTGGGGCAATGTATGGTGTGATAGGATAAATGTGTGTGGGGAGGGACTTTTGATGCTGGAAGCAGTGTGGGTGGTGGTTAGAATAGAGAACAGGAAAAGGGAGTTTCAAAGGAGCAATTCCCTAACAACATTTCAGTATATGTAAATTTCCATATTACTGAAGCTGGATCTCCTCCCATAGTTGATCAGTCTTCTTTTAAGGGAGGTTCTGCAAAATCCTGCATTTTGTGCACAATTTTCCATAAGTACATTTATTATTTATTAAGTTGATTTATAAAATGTAATTACTCACCTGTAACAGGTATCTCCAGGAACAACAGGAATCAGTTTTCACATATGGGTAACGTCGGCACAGCTGGAGCCCACGCGGGAATGCTTCCCAGCATCCAATAGCCTTTGGGAGCACTCCACTGCACCTGCGTGCCTGCCTTCCCAACTCCTTTCCTCTGTTGAGTATGTAGCTGAGAGGAAGAGAAAAAAATAAACCAATCCTACTTCTCCTACGGGAGGAGGGCGGTTTGTGAAGACTGATTCCTGCTGTTCCCGGAGATCACCTGTTACAGGTGAGTAACTATGCTATCTCCAGGAACAAGCAGGAATGTAGTCTTCATATATGGGACTCACTAGCTACCAGGTAACAGAGTGGCATGGGGGGGGGGGAGAGCAGTGTGATCCCTGAGGCTAAGCTTAGAGCCAAAATGTGTGGACACAATGTGGCCCTTTGTACTCAATTTCAGTAGACTATACCACCCTGATAGTCTGGTCACTTTTAAAGTCCGGGACGAAGGGTAGGAGTTGAGTCTAAGTCCCAAAGAGGTGCTGGAGTACACCTTGGCCAAAGACAGCGTCCTGACAGGAGTCCCTATCCAGAAAATAGTGTACAGCAATAGTATGAATGGAGGTCCAGGTAGCTGCCTGACAAATCTCATCAATGGATACTGAACGGAGATTGGCTATGGAGATTGCCATAGGGTGCACATTATAAGCAGTAATGTGACCCTCCAGAAAGAGTCCTGCTTGTGCATAAGCAAATGAAATGCAATCTGGATAAAGTTTGTTTTGTCACCAGTAACCCAAGGTAACTGGGATCAAAGAAAATGTAATTGAGAGGATTTTCTGTGATTCTTAGTTCTATCCAAGTAGTATGCCAGTGCTCGCTTGCAGTCTAAGGTGTGTAGTGCTGCTTCAGCCCGAGATGCATGTACTCTTGGAAAGAAAATCGGTAGGATTACCGAATGGTTTAGATGGAAGGAGGAGACTACCTTCGGAAGGAAATGCGGATGGGTAGAGAACCACCTTGTCATGGTGGAATTGGGTATAGGGCGGATGCACACCAAAGCCTGCAGGTCGCTGATGCGGCAAACAGACATGACTGTGATGAAGAAGATTACTTCCAAGATAGAAACGTAAGTGAAGCGGTTGCTAAAAGTTCAAAAGAAGGCTTTAGAAGTTGAGGTCATTGAGGTCCCAGACCACTGGAGTCAGTTTAATGGGTGGCTTGGACAGCAGGAGACCCCACAAGAAGAGTTCTACTAAGGCGGTTTAGCAATGGCGCTAAGGTAAACTCTCACTGAGTTAGTTTTAAGACCTGCCAAAGATAAGTGGAGGTGATATTGTAGAAGAGACTCTACCGGGCAAGCAAAGGGGTCAATGCCCTTTGGGGAGTAGAGGGCAAACCTATGCCACTTGAAGGCATAAGATCACCTGGTGGAATTCTTGCATGATGCAAGGAGGATATCTTTGACCTCCTGTGGCGAGTCGAGTTCAGCAAGCACTAGCTCTTCAGCAGCCATGATGTGAGGCATAGGGAGTGAAGACTGGGATGGAGGAGCATCCCTTGGTCCTGAGAAAGGAGTTTGGGGGCACATCCGAGGCTGAGAGGTTGAGTCTGTGCAAGGCGAAGAAGCAGAGGAAACCTCGGTTGACGGGGCCAAAAGGGGGATATGAGGATCATGAAGCCCTTCTCGGCCTGTAGCTTGAACAGCATTTTGGGGATCAAGGGGATGGCAGGGAATGCATAGAGCAGACCCTGTCCCCAATGGAGAAGGAAGGCATCCGGGGCCTGTTGGTGCACTGACGGAAGCCTGGAGCACAAGAGTGGAAGCTGTGTGTTCTGTGGAGTAGCAAAGGGATCTATGAGTGGGGTTCCACAGGTTCGGAAGATCCAAGCAGCCATTTCCTGATGTAAGGTTCACTCGTGTGGACAAAGGATAAGGCTTAGTCTGTCTTCAATAACATTGAGTTCATCCGGGAGGTACACCGCTCTGAGGTGCATGTAGTGTGCAAAGGTAAAGGACCAGAGATGAAGCGCTTCCTCACATAGGGGATAGGACCCCATTCCCCCCTGTTTGTTCACGTAGAACATGACAACCTGGTTGTCCTTCCTGACTAAGACATGTTGCCCTGAAATCTGGGGTTGAAAAACCCGAAGGGTATTTGTTAATGCCCATAGTTCTAGGAGGATGATCTGCAGAGCAGATTCCTGTTGCGTTCACAGCTCCTGTGTGGTTAGATCATTCAGATGTGCTCCCCAACCCAGCTTGGAGGTATTGGTTGTCAAGGTGCATTGAGGTGGAGGCAACTGAAAAGGTGATCCACCGAGTAGGTTTTGAGATGAACACCACCACTGAAGAGACTTGATCAGTTGAGGGGTGATATGTATCTTGTCTCTGAGACACCCTTTGCTTGCATCCATTGAGAAGACAGAGTTCATTGGACTTGTTGTATGTGTAATCGAGCATAGGGAACAACATGAACTGTGGAGGCCATGTGTCCCAAAAGACATAGCATCTCTCAAGCTGTTATGCGGCTTTGCTGTTGCATTCCTTTTGTCAGCTCAATTAAGCAGGCACAGCAATCTTGAGGAAGAAAAGCTTGGTCCTGTTGAGCATCTAAGAATGCTCTAATGAACTCCAGACGTTGGGTTGGAGTAAGGTGAAATGTTGGAGCGCCATGATGGTGAGATGAAGGGAGAGTTTTACCTCCTGAATGGAGTCTCCCCTGATTAGCCAGTCGTCTAAGTACGGGAAGACGAAGACCCCCAAAGTGCAGAGATAGGCAGAAACTACTGCCATGCATTTTGTGAATACTCGCAGTGCAGAAGCTAAGACGAAAGGCAGCACCAAGTATTGGTAATGGTTTCCTTGAAACATGAAATGCAGATACTGTCTGGGCAGGGGATGGATTAGTAAATGTGTGTATGCCTCTTTTAGGTCCAGAGAACATAATCAATCATGCTTCTGGAGGTATGGAAGAAGAGCTCCCAAAGAAATAATTTTGAATTTTTCTCGGATTAGGAATTTGTTTATGTATCTGAGATCCAAGATAAGCCTGAATCTTCCTGTTTTCTTTGGGATGAGAAAATATGGAGAGTAGAAGCCCATCCTTTCTTGAGGAGGAGGAGGAACTCTTTCTATGGCACCCTGGGACAACAAGATGGACACTTCTTCGCTTAAGAGAGTGCTTTGAAGGGTATAGGCAGGACAGTCCCCTGTGAAGCTGGTGGGGGGGGTAAAGTTTTGAAGTGAAGCCGATACCCCCCCCCCCCCTTTGGACGATGTTGAGCATCCACTCTTCTGAAGTTATGAGGTGCCACCTGTGGGTATAGGAACAGAGTCTGCCTGCTATGTGGAGTGGTTGGGGATTCTCCAGAGGCAGAGTAGCAATGCTCTCAAAAACAGGCGCAGATCGAGCTTTGGGCTTTTTGGTTGGCGGAGGCCTTGCTGTCGTTGTTGAGGATGCTGAGGCAGGTAGGCTGCTGAAGGTGGGTAGGAAAGATAATCTCTCTTCTTCATAGAATAGAAAGGTTTCTTGGGAAAAGCCTTCCTTTTAGAGGGGTCAGCCGTCTTTCTGGAAAGGCGTTTGAGAGTGAGCATCTCTCTCAATCTCCCTGGCTTTTTCTCTCCAATCTTTGCCAAAAAGGTTTTCTCCCGTACATGGGATATTGGCCAGCTTGTCCTGAACCCACTGTTCCGAGATCTGATGCCTGTAACCACCCATCCTGCGAGCCCCAATGCAGACTGCTGAAGCTCAGCTTGTTGACATAAAGGCATCAAAAGAAGCACTAGAAATAAATTTAGAAGTATTTTGGCCTTGCTTGATGAGTGTCTGGAATGCACTCCGTTTGTCATCAGGAAGCATGGGAGCAAACATCTCCAGATCCCTAGTGACATCCATTAGAAACATGCCCATCTACAGCATATAGGAATTTATTCTGGAGGTCAGCATGCATGCCTGAATGTATCAACGCCCAAAGACATCGAGTGTCCTCAAGTCTCAACCCATTTCTCTGATAAAGGTCATAAAAGAGTTCCTCTATTGGGGGCTTTTTTCGTTTCTGTGGAGAGAATGGATCCAATGGTAATCCAGTAAAACCCTCCTCTTCATAGAATATCTCTAGTTCACCTTTTGAATCTCAGTTGTTCTCTCTTGGAATATTTTTCTGAGTGTGACTGTGAAGTCTGAATGTCTGCATGTTTTGGCCTCCGCACCTTAGAGGCAGTGGGCATCAATTAAGATCATCAAGGCCCCAAGAATCCTTGATGCTTCAGTGAAGATCCCTAACCCGTAGAGCTGAAGAGCAACATTGGTGTAGCAATCACCAGTTCCAAGGCCCTTCAAGATCTCTGCCAATGTCTAACCTGCAAGCAGTGTATAAATTTTGAGAACCAGCTGAATCTCCTGATGCAGACAATGTTGAAGCAGCATTGCCATTTTGAGCAAAGAAATGCTCCATCTCTTTAATGAATCTCTTTATGAGCTGCTCCTCAAAAACTGCCATTGACCAAGGTGTTGGGATCATAGTAGGAGTGGCCATGTCTTCCTGGGACACTAATGGAGTTTTGGTGGCTTGGCCTCAGACCCTTGGAGGCTGTTGCAAACCCTCCATCACAGAATAGGATGAGTGGTCCTCACGGCAGGGTCATTTTGAGGGTATCAGCTCTCACGGTGCCTTGATGCTCTTGATATCACACTCCAATATGATGTGATATCTATACACTCTGGTGTCCACCTGGTGTTAAGCATCACAAACACACTATATCAACCAATACAAGGTTGAATCCTTCCTTCTTCTTTTGGTGGGAATCAGAAGATGTCCGAGCAAGATGATCTCTATTGATGTTTGATGTTAAGGATGATCGATGCATCCCCAGATCCAATGCAGCTCCCAGGCTTATGGAGACCACTGCCTCCGATGCCAATGGACCATACTTCTCAGTGCCAAAAATGCATTCATGTACTTTACTCAATCCTTGAGTCCTCTCTGACATATGTGAACACAAATTGCATCAAAAGGGATCATGATCAGGCCCCAGATATGGTAAAATACCAACTGTGAGTATCCATGACAGATATTGTCTTATTGCATCGGATGCACTTTTTAAATCCACTGGGGGCTTTTTTTCTGTGGCATGTTGCCTAAAAACGCAGTTGCAGTAAAATCAAATAACTCATTTTTAAAAAAAATAGGTCCCAACCAGGGTATCCAAGGCCAAGGCCTATAATGAACGGCACAAAAAATAAAGAAAAATTAAACAATCAAAAAAATCTACCTAAGGTGCTACTGGGAATCGAGAACAGCCCAATAGTGACAGTCTGAAGAAAATCAAATGGAAAAATGTGAAAATGAAGAAAAAATGATAAACCTGTAAAGTCTTGATGCAGGCTGTGGTGAGACAACTGTTTGGTTCTGTGGAAAGATGAAGACTGAGGCAGTCCAACATGATAGCAGCAGGCAGAAAGTGGTGCTTGAGAAATGAACCTTTCAAAAGCTTGAGGACTGATCTGGAGAACTCAGGCTCTGTCAGTGACATCACCCATGTTATGAGCATTTGCTATCCTGCTTGTCCTTAGAGAAACAATGTTGCTAGGAAATATTTTAGTATGCCTAAAGCTAAGGCAGGGCTGGCATGTTACAACTAAAAATGAGTAGCTGCCAAAATAGTTTTGCTCTTCTTCTAATAAGCCGACTACTTCTGAATCGCTTTTCGCCTAAATAAATCTAACTACTGGACACTGCAGATCATGAAGTTTTCAGTGTTTCATTTTAGCTCAACAGAACCTTTAGAACTTTATACTTAGCAATTCAAAATGTATTTTTCCACATCATAGAAACAAGTACTCCTCCACATCTGTCACTGCACCTTTCAGCCATTGTTCTGACCCTTATTGAGCTTGCATATCTCCCATCACTGTCTCTCAACTTAACACTGTAATTTGTCATGGAATACTAATTCATTACATAATGTACATGTACGAAATTTTATTTTTAGATCCCTATATTTACTTACCCTATCATTACAAAAAAATACAACTGCATACATTAAAGCTATATAAAACCACCACCATCTGTCATGTCCAGCCAACAGAGTGAACATCCAATGCCAGTTCAGATGATTGCGAACTGGATACAAGTCTATGAAACTATTCTTCACAATTTCATGATTGTTTCTTTTCTTCTGGATTTTGCCTTACTGTATCTTTGATATCCACCAATTGCGAGGTTAGTACCTCACAAGTAAAACAGTGGTCTCTCATATATATTACATCAAGTTTAAAACAAATATGTCTCTCTGTTCAGAAAGTAGTCAGTCATTTCTTCCGACTACGGTCTTACAATCTTCATCAAGATCAGTCTCACCTGCTGTATGTCCAGGCTTGTGATGTCCATATGCACAATGCAGGCCTCAACACTATCCATCATGTTTCGGTCCTGGAAGTGGATGAGCAGATCTTTCATCACCTGTGCCGTGAGCCCCACCAGCTTGTCATTCAAAATATATGGCTCCAAGCACTCTAGAAAAACATCCTTGGCCACTGAGTTTTCACTTAGCTTGTCATACATCTGAGTGAACAAAAGATCCCTGTGTGTTGGGGGGGGGGGGGGGGGGGGGGAGGGTTGGACAAAGATCAGGAAAGAAACACATTGCTGTGTAAAACACAGGAATAAATTAGCACATGCAGCATTAAATCCATTTCCGATAGGTTTGTAATAGACGGCAGTAACAACCTAAACTGAGTCAGACCATACCGCAGGCAAAGTATTCATTAAGAATTCTATTTTGCAATGTTAACTTTTTAAAATGCAATAAAAAAGAAAATGGTTTTTATGTGGATCTGTGCCTTAAAAGAAGAACAGACAGACTCGGAAGTGAATAATAGCTTTGCCTATTCTGTAAGAATACAGCCCTTGTCCGATTGTCTAGGAGGTTCATTTTTTGCTTGCAGAATATAATTTTCAAGAATAATAAATTCATATTATACCAAACAGGAAGCACTAGTCTCTTCTAATCAGTATTTTTTGCAATATTTCTAGCTTTAAAAATAGCATGAAGTGGACCAATTGCCTCTTAAAAAAGAAATGGATCATTAGAATGCCTGCTGTAAAAAGTAATGAAGACATACAAAAAAGTCAACCTAATGCTTAAGTAACAATGGCCAACGTGGCAAACAATTATCAGCAAGACAGAGTTGGAAACAGCTGTAAAATCAGAACCTCTTGATTTTTTTTTAAAATTCAAAAACAGACTTAGATGATACAGAGATGCTCTGGCTATAAACTGTAAACATCTCAAACAAGGGAGGCAGGGAGAGGATGAGACAAATCCCATACACCTTTTCATGTCCTCAGCTGAAAAAAGTATCTGAAAGCATGAAAGCATAGCCATATTTTGTTTTCTTTTCTTGTGGCGAGAGAGGCAAGGAATACTATATTAATTTAGAGTTATATGCATACAGAGATCAGAGGCAGACCAAATAATGGCTACCAAAATAATGCAGGGTCTATACCAGTGGTTCTCAACCCAGTCTTCTAGGACCCCAGGCCAGTCAGGGTTTCAGAATATCCACAATGAATATGCATGAGATAGATCTGCATGCACTGCTTTCATTGTATGCAGATCTGTCTCATGCATATTCATTGTGGATATTCTGAAAACCCAACTGGACTAGGGATCCCAGAGGACTGGGTTGAGAACTACTAGTCTATACAAAAAGTCCTATAGAAAATGACTTAAGGATCTAAATATGTGTATCCTAAAAGAGTGGAGCAAGAGATGAAATACTGGAGATATTCAAATACTGCAAAGGCATAAATAATGCATAAAACATAATAAAATATAATCAGAGCAATTTTCAGAGTCTATTTTACAGGTACAATAGTGATTTAATCTAGATAATAAACCCTGAGGCACTTAAAGAAAGGCCGTCTTTTAAACAATATCTTTTTGTCAGAACCGTCAATCAAAAGAGGGAGGAATAAAATCCTACCCCTCACTGTGACCATTCCTTTTATTAATTTTCAAAAGCAATGTGATTTTAAAACACTTAACTGCAGAATAAATTTGACTGCTGTTAACCTTCTTCACAAGCTGAACACCACCACAAACTCCATGATGGTAAACGACGTGGCACGTTTCGGGTCAAAATGCCATGACCCTGCATCAGGTTGCGTGAGATGCCTATGGTAGTAACAGCTGCAATGTCTCAAACGAACGGAGCCTTTCTGCTTTTAAAAAAAAGGCATGTGACCAAAATGCAGACGATTGGCTAAATGCTGGCAAGATCCAATCATAGCATGATGACACATACTACAACCTTAAAAGGCAAGGGAAACCCCACAAATAAGGGATCCCCTAAACCCAAGAGGTCGAGTAAATGAAGCTATCCTTAATGTCCAGAAAAAAACTATTTTTAAATCAAATGATGCTATACCATTCCAAGTATGTATTCAAACCATAAGGAGAGACTGACCCTAATATGTAAATCCATCGCTGTTCCAGCTTCTGTAGTTTCGAGATCCGGTCCCCTCCCCTAGGGTTCACAGGGACACTGTCCATTACTTGCCAGCGGAGTTGGTCAAAGGTATGAGCCTTCTTCAAACAATGCTCTACCATGGGTGCTATAACGTTTTTAGTGCGAAGCCAAGAGGCATGTTTGCCCAAATGAACCTTAACACTACGCATAGTGCGCCCAATGTAATAAAGGGGACGGGGCATTGAATCAGGTATACCACAAAAGAGGAATCGCATTTTGTACGCCACTTTGATTTGTAGATTATCAAAGTGTGAACATCCGTCCAAATGGGCCCTAATATAGCCATCGTACAATAACAGCATGAGCTGCATGCAAAGTGGCCTGGGTCCTGATGAAAAGAAAGAGGCCGGTCCATTGGAGGAACAGTCTTGACCATAAAATCTCTTAAATTGGATCCTCTAGAATATGCCATCATTAAACGTTTGTTAGAGAAGAACGAATGCAGACTCAAAATTGTCCAAAAGTGGTGCAAAATACGAGTGACCCCCGAAATGCCACCTACATATGAAAGAACACCTGTCACCGTATCGGCTGATGACCGCTCCCTTTGAGATGATCGAGAGGGCAAAAGAAGCCATTCTCTATGAGAAAACCATGCTCTTTTATACGCATGTCTAATAAGATAATAAGGATAACCTCTAAGTAGTAGACGTTGCTGTAAATCATCAGCATGATGATAAAACTCCTGTAATGTTGTACAATTCCAGCGAAATCTTAAAAATTGGCAATATGGTAGCCCTCGTTTAAGTGAAGAGGGATGGTAACTTGTAATTCAACAAAGTATTTCATTGTACCGGCTTACGGAATAGAGTAGTATGTATCCCGTCTGAAGACAGCCGGATAGTAATGTCCAGAAATTGAATCTGAGATTGCTCTACTTGGGCCGTAAATTGAATGTTGGGCATATGAGCATTTAATGACCTTATGAAGATTTCCAAATCTGAGGCTGAGCCTGTCCAAAGGAAAAGAATCTCATCTAAGAATCGACGCCAAAATGCAACATGACAAAATAAAGGTGAAGGGTATACATATAATTCTTCAAACTGAGCCATGTAAATGGTGGCAATAGAAGGGGCCACTGTGGCACCCATTGCTATCCTGAAAATTTGTTGGAAATAACTCTGCTGGTACATAAAATAGCTGTTATTAAGCACCAAATCCAAACGTTTAAGCAGAAAACCCCAAGGAATCCGTGGAGGAAGAGACAGTGGAAATGTGGTCAAGCATGTTAATACTTCAGCCTGATTGATATTCGTGTGAAGTGGCTATACATCCAGAGTGACCAAAAAGGTGTAAAACGCATAATCCGTACAGGTTGCTAATTGTACTAGAAGTCACCTGTATCACGAATATATGAGGATACTTCAGACTCTGCTGGCTGTAAAAAAATATAGCAATATTTAGACAGCAGCTCCAATAAAGAATCCCGGCAAGACACTATCGGTCATCCTGGCGGGTTCTCCAAGGATTTATGAACCTTGGGAACCAAGTAGAATATTGGAGTTTTTGGATATTTGTTAACAAAAAAAGAAAACTCATGTTTGGTGATCCATTGTTTTTCAAGAGCTTTTGACATCAGTTGAACTATATGGGTCATCAAACCAGGTGTCGGGTCAACGTCCAAAGGCTGATAATAATGACGGTTATTGAGATGATTATCAATTTCTCACTGATATTAGTCAGCGGATTGCATCACTATGGCCCCACCTTTATCGGCTCTGCAGATGACCAAATCAGATTGCGATAGCTGTTTGATTGCTTCAAATTGTTGCCTAGTCAAATTAGAACAACAAGAAAGACTGTTCTCCAAACTGTCTACTTCTCGTAAAACTAATTCTTGGTAAGTGGACAATGTCGCGTCCAAGGCACCAGGGGGAACCCCACTTGGAAGGGCCAGCAATCAATGAGCCATCAGGTGGCCCCATATCCTGCTGTGAATAATACTGAATAATCCGCAGTTTCCTAAAAAAAAAGGTGTAGGGCCAATCGGATCTCAAATTTATCATACTTTGGTACGGGCACAAATGATAAGCCCAATTCAAGCACCTGTATTTGAGATGACGTTAATAATTTTCATGCCGTTATTGTACGATGGCTATATTAGGGCCCATTTGGACAGATGTTCACACTTCGATAGTCTACAAATCAAAGTGGCATACCACATGCGATTCCTCTTTTGTGGTATATACCTAATTCAATGCTCCTGACCCCTTTATTACATTGGGCACACTATATGTAGTGGTAAGGTTCGTTTGGGCAAACATGCCTCTCGGCTTCGCACTAAAAACGTTATAGCATCCATGGTAGAGCACTGTTTGAAGAAGGCTCATGCCTTTGACCAACTCCGCTGGCGAGTAATGGACAGTGTTCCTGTGAACCCTAGGGGAGGGGACCGGATTTCGAAAGTACAGAAGTTGGAACCGCGATGGATTTACATATCAGGGTCAATCTCTCCTTATGGTTTGAATACATACTTGGAATGGTATAGCATCAATTGATTTAAAAACTCTTTTTTTCTGGACATTAAGGATAGTTTCATTTACTTGACCTATTGGGTTTAGGGGATCCCTTATTTGTGGGGTTTCCCTTGCCTTTTAAGGTTGTAGTATGAGTCATCATGCTATGATTGGATCTTGCCAGCATTTAGCCAATCGTCTGCATCTACATCACACGCCAGTTTTTTTAAAAGCAGAAAGGCTCTGTTCGTTTGAGACATTGCAGCTGTTACTACCATAGGCATCTTACGCAACCTGATGCAGGGTCATGGCATTTTGACCCGAAATGTGCCACGTCATTAACCATCATGGAGTTTGTGGTGTTCTTCAGCTCGTGAAGAAGGTTAACAGCAGTCAAATTTATTCTGCAGTTAAGTGTTTTAAAATCACATTGCTTTTGAAAAATAGTAAAAGGAATGGTCACAGTGAGGGGTAAGATTTGATTCCTCCCTCTTTTGATTGACGGTTCCGACAAAAAGATATTATTTAAAAGAAGGCCTTTCTTTAAGTGCCTCAGGGTTTATTATCTAGATTTGTTTGTTCACTCTGAGGGAGGTTTCTTTTTGTAAGCTTTAACAATAGTGATTTAAGGCAGAAATGGGCGTTTTGAAAATTGCCCACCCTATATATGGGTAAAATTACAGACTTATTATTTCTCAACACACAATTATACCCACCGAAGGGGGAGGGATCTGGAAATGCACATGTATTTTTGAATTTTCAAAAGTAAACATGTAATTTCACTTCTCAAACGTACCTGTACAAAAAGGTGGTGTAGATGTGGGTGTGTACTTTTTTCCCTGAGGCAATAACATGAAAGTACCTAAGTTCTTTCAAAATTGGTGTAATGAAAGTAAAACTGGTGTGTGAGATGGATCTTTAAAAAGACAAAAGAATACCTAAAGAAAATCTACATGTGTTTTATCAAGGCTTTTGATTGTTTAAATCATGGAAAACTTTGGGCCACATTAAACAGCACGAGTACATCAGAAAACCCAGGGGTGGCTCAAGCAATCTGCTGCCATAGTGCGGGGAGGGGGGTGTGGCTTTCTCAAAACTCCACTTAGGCATTGAACCAAACCAAAAAGCCAATTAAATAATATGGAGGAAATACAAGATGTTTTCACAAAAAAGGAACTTTTAAAAAGTGATAACCATAGCATAGTTTCTACAACTAAATTATAACTCTTTTTTTGTTGTTATTATAAACTGCGTTATGGTTCTTGATTTTTCTTTTTGAACATATATTTTGCATCCACAGAACCCCTTCCCTCAACAGTGGGTGCAGAGCAGAACGAGGACACTCACTCATAGAACTCAATATCTTAAAAATAAAATCTGATTCAGATCATCTCGCTAACAACAAACATTCTCCAGTACCAGGCATATTGAGAACTAATATAAAACCCTACAACAAAGTCACTGAGGATGAGGATCTATAGAGTAAATCTACCATAACATACCATATCAGCACAAACTTCCAAAACTCACATAAGAAGCCCATCCCAAAAAAAGCATCACTGTAAATACTGCACCTATTTGAAAAGCTGAACAATTCAAATTACTAAATAACAGATCCCTACATACAAACTCCATGTTAACAGAACACCTGGTCTTGGTCACACACTCAGAACATAGACACTCACCAAGCACCGAATAAGTGACCATAACCTAAAAATAAACATATGTAGATAAAAATTAAACTGCAATCCCAAAAGGTCAGATTCTGCATACACTACCAGTTACCAGTGGTGTGCCCCAAGGATCTGTCTTTGGTCCGATTCTTTTTAACATCTTTATTAGTGATATAGTGGAAGAGCTGTCGAGTAAGGTTTGCCTCTTTGCGGATGATACCAAAATCTGCAATAGAGTAGACACCCAGGAAGGTATAGAAAACATGAGGAGGGATGTAGCTAAGCTTGAAGAATGGTCTAGAATTTGGCAGCTGGGATTTAATGTTAAAAAATGTAAGGTCATGCATTTGGGCTGCAGCAATCCAAGGGAGCAATATAGTATAGGGGGTGAAGTACTTTTGTCCACTAAAGAAGAGCGGGACCTAGGCATGATTGTGTCTGATGATCTTAAAGTAGCTAAACAGGTAGAAAAAGCAACAGCAAAAGCTAGAAGGATGCTTGGGTGCATACGGAGAGGAACGGCTAGCAGAAAAAAGGAGGTGATAGTAACTCTGTATAAGTCTTTGGTGCGACCTCATTTGGAATATAGTGTGCAATTCTGGAGACCGCACCTTCAAAAGGATATAAACAGGATGGAGTCAGTACAAAGGGCGGCTACTAAAATGGTTAGTGGTCTTCATTATAAAGGATATGAGGACAGACTTAAGGATCTTAATATGTACACCTTAGAGGAAAGGCGGGATAGAGGTGATATGATTGAGATGTTTAAATACCTCTGTGGCATAAATGCACAGGGGGAGAGCCTCTTTCAATTGAAAGCAAGTTCTGCTACGAAGGGATATGGGATGAGGGTGAAAGGGGATAGATTCAGGAGTGATATGTGGAAATATTTCTTTATGGAAAGAGTGGTGGATCTGTGGAATAGTCTCCCAGTGGAGGTGGTAGAGATGAGGACAGTATCTGAATTCAGAAAAGCATGGGACAAACACAGAGGATCTCTAAAAGAAAAAAGGGGACTGTTGTAGTTGTTGATATGGAAGGACAGACTAGATAGACCATGTGATCTTTTTCTGTCGTCGTTTTTCTATGTTTTATGTTTCTAATGCAATACCAGAGAAATGGAGAGAGGCATTAATATGTACTGCATAAAACATAAAGATAGCACTAAGTCCAATCATTAAATTGAAAATAAAATTCTCTTCTATCTTTGTTGTCGGACCATTTTATTTTCTGATCATGCGGGTCCCAATTTGAGGTTTCTGCTTTCCTCCACTTCCCAGTGCCTCCCCTACCTACTTCCAACCCCCCTCCGCCTCCCAGGGGCAGCATGAGGATGATGCAGGGCCATGTGCGGATTCATTGCAGCATCATTTGCATAAATTTAGTATACTTTGGTAGCATATACATTTTAAAATAATCTAAAATGTTAGGTGGCTTCCAAACATATACATGCAAAAAAACATAATAATAAAAAACATTACATTTGATTAATGAAAAAAACACTTACACAGCCCCCCCCCCCCCCAATCAAACCATTATAAGTATCTGCACATCATATTTATTTTGCTATTTTGATGAGGAGGGAAGATATAAAATGAGATAAACTAATCCTGGTAGCTATCATTTCAAATGCTGGATTGGATTGTGCTAGAGCTGGAAAAGTCTGGAACTCAGCAGCGGTGAAGCTATCAGGCTACTAAACAAAATTAAACTGGGATGTTCCCTTAAAATTTGAAATTTCCTTGATATTTTAAATTTCAGCCTGGCAGCATAAAGAACGTAAAACTGCAAATCTCAAAAACAATACATATTCCAGTACCTCCCCAACCAGCACCACCCTATTGTTGACCTCACCAAGAACCCAGAATACAGGACCCATACAGCAAATCTACTATTCCACAACAGCACTAGCTTCCAAAACTCACACAACATGGAGCGCACCCAGAAAAAGGCAGCACCATAAATATTGCAGTGGGCTTTGGAACATCCATATTCCTATTCAGAAAACAGAACAAGCGAGATTACTATAGCTCCCTACATAGAAACTCCATGCTAACAGAACACGTCGCCTCAGTCACCCATGCAGAACAGAGATAGATCTCCATGAAGTAGGGAATATATCAGTACAAACTAAAAACAGACATATGCAGTGAAAAACATGTTTTTACCTATTACTGTTAGGTTTCCAGGATTTATTTCCCAAAATTATACTTTATTGCAGAGTGAGGCAAGAGAAAGAACTCTCAGACACAGGCATCTGCATTGTTGGCAGAAACTAACATAATGGCTCAGCGTAAATAGTGTGGGTGCAACTAAAACCACCTCAGAAGGTGGCCTTAATTGAACAGGCAGCTGCTTTGCCAAGTGGTAACTGAAGGGGGATGTAACTGCCTCTCTGCAGTTAGCCTACGGTCCTGCATAATCAAATGCTGGAATTAGTTACCAGAAGATGTAGTAAAAGCTGTTAGTGTAGCTGGGTTTAAAAAAGGTTTGGATAAGTACCTGGAGGAAAGGTCCATAAACTATTATTAAAGAGGATCTGGGAAATCCACTGCTTGCCCGGGACATGCATTATGGAACCTGTTTGTCTTTTTGGGAACCTGCCAGGTACTTGTGACCTGGAGTGGCCACTGTTGGAAACAGGATACTGGGCTTGATGGACCTTAGTCTGACCCAGTATGGCATGTTCATATATTCCCAGTGCAGAGCTTAGGAAACATGCTACTAAATATGCCAAATAAGAGGGGCTCAACAGCACCCATGCAACATCTCCCACTTTCACAAAAACAAGAGCAATTTGGCGGCCCAACACAGCACATTCCGCCATCTGAGAAACAAGAGGGACTTTATGACCCTAACACAACACCTCCCACTCCAACATAAACACCAAGAAGGGCTTGGAAACCCCAACATAACTCCTGAAACTGTGCACTGGACCATAGTGTTAATGTAAACAGGGACGGCGCTACCCTTAAGCCGGATAAGCGCAACAGGGGTGCGCCGTCCCTAGCCGTCAGCCACCCATCGCTTAAAAAAAAGCAGCTGTGGAAACAGAGAAATGTTCCTACGGCTCTGCTAACTTTTAAACTGCTGGGTCCGGGAGTTTCTAATGGCAAGAATAAGCATTTCCTGTTTCTCGTAAGGATGAATCGGAGCAGTCACAGAGGGGGAGGGGCTGAAAGGGAGCAGACACGGGGTATGGCTGTAAGGGAGGGAGAAGACACGGGGGGCTACAACGGAGCAGACACGGGGGGGCTACAAGGGAGCAGACACAGGAGGGGGGCTGAAAGGGAGCAGACACAGGAGGGGTCTGAAAGGGGGCAGACACAGGAGGGGTCTGAAAGGGGGCAGACACAGGAGGGGTCTGAAAGGGGGCAGACACAGGGGCAGGTCTGAAAGGGGACAGACACAGGAGGGGCTGAAAGGGGACAGACACGGGGGGGGTGAAAGGGAGCAGACATGGGAGGGGGCTGAAAGGGAGCAGACACGGGAGGCGGCTGAAAGGGAGCAGACACGGGAGGGGGTTGAAAGGGAGCAGACATGGGGGGCTGAAAGGGAGCAGACACGGGGGGCTGAAAGGGAGCAGACACGGGAGGCTGAAAGGGAGCAGACACGGGAGGCTGAAAGGGAGCAGACACGGGAGGCTGAAAGGGAGCAGACACGGGGGGGGGAGATGAAAGGGAGCAGAAACTGGGGAGCTGGAAGGGAGCAAACATAGGGGGGGAGCTGAAAGGGTGCAGTTACTGGTGAGCTGGATGGGAGCATACACGGGGGCTGAAAGGAAGCAGACATAGGGGCTACAAGGGAGCAGACATAGGAGCTACAAGGGAGCAGACATGGGGGGAGGAAGAGAGCAGACACAGGGGAACTGAAAGAGAGCAGAGATACTGGGGAGCTGGAAAGGAGCAAACATGGGAGGGGAGCTGAAAGGGAGCAGACACGGAGGGGCTGAAAGGGAGCAGATATGGGGGGGCTACAAGGGAGCAGACATGGGGGGGCTACAAGGGAGCAGACATGGGGGGGCTACAAGGGAGCAGACACTGGGGAGCTGGAAGAGAGCAGACACGGGGGGGGAGCTGGAAGGGAGCAGACACTTGAGGATGGGGCTGGAAGGTAGCTGGGTAATAGGAGGGGGTTGGAAGAGAACTGACAGGGGGGAAAGGTGGGGGCTAGAAGGGAGCTCAAATTCGGGGTTGGAAGGGAGCAGAAAAGATGGGAAGCCTCCTCCTTCCCCTCAAGGGATGGCACTGGAAGGCAGATGGACAGAGGAGAGAGGGCACTGGGACTAGAAGTTCTCTGATACCTGGGATGGTATTTGGACTAGAAGGGGCTGGACGATGGAGAAGGAGGGGGATTGGAAGGGAACAGACACCAGCGGCGGTGCTGGGAATGCAAGGAGGTTGACACTGGAAGGTACTGGGAGGGGAGGCTCTAAAGGGGGCTGATTACTGGGGAGGGTTCCTGGGACTGGAAAAAGGCCGATGGAAGAAAATGAAGAAAGCAAAAAGAGAGACAAGAAATGGCAGATGAACTATAGACCATAGAAAAAGAGCTAAGAGAAAACAGAGGAAAACAGAAACCTCAGATCAGGACCAGCATGATCAAAAATCATCAGACAACAAAGGTAGAAAAAATCATTTTATTTTCAATTTAGTGATTGTACTTTGCACTATCTTTATATTTTAAACAGTAGGGGGAACTGCATCTCATCTGGTGTGGCACAGCATGCGGAGTCTGGCTTCTTGGGGTTTCATTTTAATTTTGTCTACATATTTTTATTTTTACTTTAGGTTGTGGTCACTTATTCTGTACTTGGTGAGGGTCTGTGTTCGGAGTGTGTGACCAAGGCCAGGTGTTCTGTTAACATGGAGTTTGTACGTAGGGATCTATACCGTAGTAATTTGACTTGTACTGCTTTTCAAATAGGTGTATGGATGTTCTGGGGCCCATTGTAGTATTCGTAGTGCTGCTTTTTTTCTGGGTAGACCCCTTACTGCATGAATTTTGGAACAGTATGCTGATATGGTACGGTAGATTTGACTTTGTAGATTTTCAGTGACTTTTGCAATGTTTCATATTAGTTCACAATATGCCTGGCACTGGAGAATGTTTATGTTGTTAGTGAGATGACCAGAATCAGATTTTTTTTTGGACTAGCACAGTCAGTTTGTATAATGCTAAGTATTTACAACTAAGTATTTTTATTTTGGTTATGCATTTGCTCTTTTGCTGCAATTTTCTTATAACACGGGATTTGAAGGAGAAATACTAATATTGCTTGAAAAGAGTTCACAAAGCGGTTTTGGGAAAGAGGAAGTAGGGTGCAGCCAATATTAATAATAATGAAGGAGGGGTGCTGATTTATAGGTTGCAGGGTGGGGCGGGGGGGGGGGGTGCTAGAAGCCCTAACACTGGCCCTGAATATAAATATATATTCCATAAAAAACAAAGGAAATGCAAGATGCTCGCACACCAAGTAACTAAAAGAAAAAGTGAGAACCACAGCACAGTTCATAAGACCAAATCATAACTCATTTTATTCGGTTATAAACTGCGTTATGGCTCTCACTTTTTCTTTTTAAAATATATATTCTGCATCCACAGAAACCTCTCCCTCGACAATGGTTGCAGAGCAGAAGTAGGACATTCCCACAGAATTCAATATATTAAAAAAAAAAAAAAATTGGATTCTGGTCATCTCACTAACAAACCTTCTCCAGTACCAGGCATATTGGGAACTAATATAAAATACTACAAAATTCACCGAAGATCCACAAGGCCAAATCTACCATACCATAAACTTACAAAATTCATACAAAGGGCCTATCCAGAAAAAAGCAGCACTATAAATACTGCAGCAAGTCCTAGAACATCCATCCGCAGTACCGTCCAGTTTCTATACTTCCTTTTCTTTCAAAGATACTTGAAAAAGCAGTCTTTGCCCAATTGTCCCATCATTTAGATTCCACGAATTTTCTTCACCCCCGCCAATCCAGTTTTTGCCCTGTACATAGTGTAGAAACGATCCTTTTTGCTTTCCTCAATGAGATACGCCTTGCTCACAATCATGGTGACATCTCGGTGGTGGTATCTCTGGATCTCTCAGCGGCTTTCAATCACGTTGACCACTCACTTTTCCCTTTCTTGTTTACGTGAAGCTGGTCTTTGTGGCACAGTTTACCATTGGTTCCATTCTTACCTTTTCTCTCAGTCCTAGCAAAGTAGTCAAGAAGGCAAAGATTCAAAAGGAGGAGGAAATAGCCCATGCAATAAAATGGGGGGATAAGACATTTTTCAGATATATTAGTGAGAAGAGGAAGGGCAAAAGTGGTATTGTCAGACTCAAGGGTGCAGGGGGGGAATATGTAGAAGCTGATAAGGATAAAGCGGAATTGCTTAACAAATATTTTTGTTCTGTGTTCACAGATGAAGAACCAGGAGCAGGACCTCAGAAAACACCCACAAATAGGAACAGAAGCGAGGGACATCTTGAACAATTTTCAGAAGACTGTGTTCGTGAGAAATTAGCTCAACTTAAAGTAGACAAAGCGATGGGACCGGATGGGATACACCCTAGAATACTGAGGGAACTTGGGGACGTTCTAGCAGCTCCACTGACTGACCTTTTCAATGCCTCATTGGAGTCGGGAGTGGTGCCAAAGGACTGGAGAGAGGCTCATGTGGTGCCTTTACACAAAAGCGAAAGTAAGGATGTGGTTGAAAACTACAGGCCGGTTAGTTTAAATTCGGTGGTGAGTAAATTATTGGAAACACTGCTGAAAGAGAAAATAGTGAGGTTTCTGGAGTCCAGCGGATTACAGGATCCGAGGCAGCATGGATTCACCAGAGGCAGGTCTTGTCAGACAAATCTGATTGATTTCTTTGACTGGGTGACCAGGGAGTTGGACCGAGGGAGAGCTCTAGATGTGGTGTATTTAGATTTCAGTAAAGCCTTTGACACTGTTGCTCACAGGCGACTTATAAACAAACTGAGCACCCTAGGGATGGACCCTAAAGTTACTGCTTGGGTTAGAAATTGGTTGGGTGGGAGGCGACAAAGAGTACAAGTAAATGGAGCTCACTCTGAAGAGAAGGATGTTACCAGTGGGGTGCCCCAGGGATCTGTTCTTGGTCCGATTATTTTTAACATCTTTGTTAGTGATATAGAGGAAGGGCTGTCGGGTAAGTTTTGCCTCTTTGCAGATGATACCAAAATCTGCAATAGAGTAGACACCCAGGAAGGTGTAGATAACATGAGGAGGGATCTAGCTAAGCTTGAAGAATGGTCTAGAATTTGGCAGCTGGGATTTAATGTTAAAAAATGTAAGGTCATGCATTTGGGCTGCAGCAATCCAAGGGAGCAATACAGTATAGGAGGTGAAGTACTTTTGTCCACTAAAGAAGAGCGGGACCTAGGCGTGGTTGTGTCTGATGATCTTAAAGTAGCTAAACAGGTAGAAAAGGCGACGGCAAAAGCTAGAAGGATGCTTGGGTGCATACGGAGAGGAATGGCTAGCAGAAAAAAGGAGGTGATAATGCCTCTGTATAAGTCTTTGGTGCGACCTCATTTGGAGTATGGTGTGCAATTCTGGAGACCGCACCTTCAAAAGGATGTGAACAGGATGGAGTCGGTGCAGAGGGTTGCTACTAAAATGATTAATGGGCTTAATTATAAAGCATATGAGGACAAACTTAAGGATCTTAATATGCACACCTTAGAGGAAAGGCGGGATAGAGGTGATATGATTGAGATGTTTAAATACCTCCGTGGCATAAATGTTCAGGGAGAGAGCCTCTTTCAATTGAAAGCAAGTTCTGCTACGAGGGGACATGGGATGAGGGTGAAGGGAGATAGATTCAGGAGTGATATGTGGAAATATTTCTTTACAGAAAGAGTAGTGGATCCATGGAATAGTCTCCCAGTGGAGGTGGTAGAGATGAGGACAGTAACTGAATTCAAAAAAGCATGGGACCAACACAGAGGATCTCTAAAGGTAAAAAGTGGACTGTTGTAGTTGTTGTTATGGAAGGACAGACTAGATAGGCCATGTGGTCTTTTTCTGTCATCATGTTTCTATGTTTCTATGCAGTCCTCTCTTGCACTACCCCCAGGGGCGGCTCTATAATGAGGCGAAGTGAGGTGGCTGCCTCAGGCAGCAAAGTTTAGAGGGTGGCAAAAAATGCCCCCAAAACGGGGGGGCGGAGCCTGATGTCCAGCGGGTTAGACGCTTCGCGCTGAAGCTCCCGAGAGGCCTACTCAGAATCCTGACTTAATACCTACATAAACTTAATATTTTGCTCCGAACTTACCGGGGTGCCTCGGGGGGGATGGCGGCCCACAAACCAGCGCGCTTAGACTTCGGGTCTCCCTCTTCTTCACACGGAAAACGCTCCAAAACAGAGTTGTCTTCCCCACAAAAGATAGCTCCACTTCGGGAAAACCCCGAAATGCAACAGGAGATTTTGGAGGAAATACGCAGAGTGAAGGAACTGGTACAGTCCAACGGAGAAGCGCTCCGAGCCATGCGAGAAGATTTCGGTATGCTTCAGGACCGGCTTGAAGGTCTTTCACTACGGCAGGACAACATGGCGGGGGTCCTCGACTCGCACGCGGTGCGCTTGGGGAAACTGGACAAGGCTGAGCGTCAGATACAGAATCTTCAAAAAGAGTTAGAGGATAGCAATAATCGAGCCCGTCGCAACAATGTAAGGCTCATTGGAGTACCGGAGGGGGCCGAAGCAGGAGATATAAGAGAATTCCTGGTCAAAACTCTTCCCTCCTTGCTGAAGATCACTTTTCACAGAGATCTGGAAATTGACCGAGCACATCGTGTTCCTACCAACATGGCGCTCAATCGGACGACCCCCCGGCCTATCATCTTTCGATTACTGAGATATCAGCAAGTTGAACAAATTCTAAATGCTGCCCGGGCGAATCATCATCTGGAGTTTGAAAGTCAAAGTCTCCTTCTTCCCTGACTTGGCAAAGCCCACAGTTGACCGTCGGAAGAGACTCCTTGCTTTTCGCCCTAGACTTCAACAGCTACAGGCTCGCTTTGGCATATTGTACCCAGCGAAGCTCAGAGTGACTCTCCATAACCAAACTAGAACCTTCGAAGATCCTGATCTACTAGCAACATTTTTAGATTCCAAAGAAGCAGACCAGATGCGCTGACCCAACAACTTGGATCTGTAATCCGCCGGCTCTGCCCGCCATTTTGAATGGCCCGACGCGGTGATCACAGCCTGGAACAGAGACTGCCTGGACTTTTCTTTCTTTCTATATATAACTTTCTTGGTCTCCTTTCCCTCCATGATGTGCACCTCGGTTGGATTCGGAACACGCATAGCTATACAGGTTATATGTTTCAATTTAGGCCTTCTCTGGGGTTTCTCCCCGCAGACATATGGTCGCCAGCAATTTCTGGGGTTCTGCTTCTTCTCTAAGGCACTTCGGTGCTTATTTTTTTATATGGGGCGCTTCATTGTTTTTCATTAGCTTATTTTCTATCATGTCATGTGTACAGCCATATACAGTTAATATGAGGGACATTGTGAAATTATGTGCGTTATCATGTTCTTTCTCAGAATTTTTAACCCTTCTGAATGGCCTTATGTAAGATCTTATCACTGAACGTAAAAGGCATCAATAGTCCAATCAAAAGAAAGAAAATTCTTAGCTATCTTAATCATGAGCATGCTGATTTAGTGTTTCTTCAGGAAACGCATTTAAACTCCGTTGAAACACTGAAACTTAATGCTAAGCCTTACATGGTGGCTGCCTACTCTCCCGCCGTTTCCAAACGGTGTGGGGTAGCCATCTTGGTTAAGAAGTCTTTGCAAGCTACTGTAATGGATACTAGTTCTGATAAGGAGGGTAGATGGGCCCGTGCACACCTTAAGGTTGGAGATAGTGAATTCACGTGTATTTGTATTTATGCTCCGAATGTGGATAACCCTGCTTACTATGCAAGTATTGCGCAGTTGGCACAGGCCTCTGCCAATACTCCATTAATACTTGGCGGCGATTTCAACCAAGTACTTGATCCTTTGATAGATAGACTGCCGCCTAGAACGGGTGGTCCACCCAAGAGTCCTGATACCCTTACAGCTCTGATGAAAGATCTTGCGTTAGTAGATATATGGAGGCTGCTTCACCCCTCCGACTTAGAGTTCACCTTTTTCTCAGCCCCCCATCACTCACAATCTAGAATAGATTTTTTTCTTATCTCCAAAGCACTGATATCCCAAGTGGACACGGCTAGGATTCATCCTCTCCATATCTCAGATCATGCTGCCATATCTTTCTCATTACATGTCACTACGCAAGGTGAACATCCACGTGCTTGGTTTTTTGATAGATCCCTACTAGACCACAAAGATTTTCAGGTTGACATAAAGGCCGCTATCCAAGACTACTTTCATTTTAATTCACCCCATGACACGGCGAGCTGGGCTTGGTGGGAGGGTTTCAAGGCGTCCATCCGTGCAACTATAACTAGCTATCAAATTCGACAGGGGAAACAAAGAAAGCAACATTTACTGATTCTAGAACAACAGATACAAGCTGGAGAGCGTCTCCTCACGTCCCGTACTGACCCATGTATTCTACTTCCCTTACAACGCCTTCGTTTTCAATACAATCAGCTTTTATATACCGCTGCTGCTAAAAATATTGAATCACAACAAGGGATGTACTATTGGGAAAATAACCGTGCAGGCAAACCGCCTTGATTTTTAGGATAAGACGGTTTAGAAATACTTTTTAAATAAAATAAATAAATAAAATAAAATAAATTGTTAGCCAATGCTCTGAAAGGTCAAAAAGAAGCCAAGCGCGTTACCGCTCTCCGTAATCCGTCGGGGGGGAACTTGGTCACTAAAGATACAGAAATATTAGAACTCTTTCGTGATTTTTATACTCGGCTTTATCAATCTGAATGTGACTTCGAGCCAGAAGTATTTGAACGACTACTATCAGGGGTACAACGGCCGACCCTATCTGACGAAGATAGAGAGGCCATGGACAAACCATTCACTTTATCAGAAATTCAATCTGCACTCAAGAGATGTGCCACAGGTCGAGCCGCAGGCCCGGACGGTCTCCAAGTTGAATTCTACAAAACCTTTAACGCTGACTTAGCTCCGTTTTTGAAACTTTATTTTTCTGCTCTGGCCGAGGAGGGATCTCCTTCTGGATCCTTTTCAATGGCAAATGTAGTAGTTTTTGAGAAAGAGGGGAGAGATCCGCAACTAACAGCTAATTATCGTCCAATTTCCCTACTAAACGCAGACTATAAAATATTTGCCACCATTCTCTCCACCCGGCTCTCTGACAAGATGTCTACTTTAATACACCCAGATCAATGCGGTTTCATTCCCGGTAGATCAACTGCTGATAATGCTAGGACTCTATGTCATGTACTGACTGCCGCAGTTAATCTTGATCGACCATTGGTTGGCCTCTCACTTGATGCTGAGAAGGCCTTCGACCGCTTAGAATGGCCCTTCTTGTTTGCAACTCTCCGCTGGTACGGATTCGGAGAAGGCTTTCTCCGTTGTCTCCGAATCATGTATGCACAGCCTACAGCTAGTATCTGTGCTAATGCTTTAAAGTCTCAGCCATTTCCCCTGCAACGCGGTACTCGCCAGGGATGCCCACTGTCTCCACTTCTTTTCGATCTCGCACTCGAACCCTTAGCTTTACTAATCCGGCAATCCAAGGATATTCATGGAGTCCCCTTCTCTCATAGGGAAATCAAAATTTCAGCATATGCTGATGACCTTATGCTCTTTGTCTCCCTAGACTCAGTGCCGGCTGTCCTAGAGCAAATTGATAAATATTCACAACTCTCGGGCTATAAGATAAATTGGACCAAATCGGTGGCCTTTCCACTAAATCCTCTGATCCATCAGGCAGATATGCAATCCTTTCCCTTTTTATGGCAACCTCGCATGGTCAAATACCTTGGGGTGCACTACTGCTCTCCTTTGGAAGACACCATCACCTTTAATGCCAAAGACTTAACCTCTAAGGTCCGGGCGCTTACTCAGCGCTGGACTCCTTTAACACTTACTTGGTGGGGCCGCCTAGAAACCATTAAAATGATGATTGTTCCCAAAGTGAACTACATTTTAGAAATGCTGCCATGTCTCCTACCTCGACGTACATATAAAGATTTAGAGGGTCTTCTGACTAGATACTTATGGCAAAACAAGACACCTAGGATAGCGAAACATAAGTTACAAGCAGATAAAGAAAATGGTGGTGTCAGATTCCCTGATTTCTTGAAATACCACCATTCTTTTCTTCTCAAACAAGGCGCTCGTTGGCTGGAAGACCTCACACCGAGTAGACCGGTGTGGCTAGATATAGAGGAGGACCTTTGCAAACCAATTCCTCTTACTTATCTCCCTGGTATGACTCTCCCATCAGACTCCCACTATCCACCAATGCTCTTAGACACTTTAGGTGCCTTTAATACCCTTGTGCAATCTCTAGACCCCCGACTTTGTCCGCTAGATAGACTCCCGCTTTGGCACAATGCTCGATTTCAAATACAAAATAAACCGATGGCGTGGAGCCCCTGGTACACTAGGGGCATTTGGATCCCTAACCAGCTGTTCTATGATGGTCGCTGGAAAACTTTTAGCGAATTACAAATTGAATTTGGTCTCCCAGCGAAACACTACTTTCAGTTGGTGCAACTTCAGCATTGTCTTCGGAGTGCTAAGGTGCTCCCGCCATCGGAAACCCATACCCAAGGATTGTCGGAGATAATCCGATCTATCGGGAGCTTATCGGGTGTGGCATCTAATTTTTACAAAACTTTATGTAATACTGTAAATAGAGGCACTCCTACAGCACAGAAATCCTGGGAGCGGGAAATGCATGTAACTTTGACCCCGGAGCAATGGAGCCTAGTCTGGAGCAAGGTGACACGGGTATCTCGATCCGCCTCACTCACTCAGACACTTTTCTTTCTAGCCCACCGATGTTTCTATACTCTTGACAGGTTAGCCAAATGGAACGCCACCCAGAGCAATAGATGCTGGACATGCCATGTGGCCATTGGTTCACTACCTCATGTTATGTATGAATGCCCCGCATTACAGTATTACTGGAGTTGGGTCTGGGGTCGTATTCAATCTATTTTGCACTTTCAGGAGCCCCTCTCTTGGAAGATAGTGGGACTCCGCTCAGCTGCGGGGATCCCCTCTCTTCCCAAATCGGCTTACTTCCTTTTAGACTTTATGCTGGGCATAGCTATTTCCCTAATTACGAAATACTGGAAAAATAGCTCCCATCTGAGCCCCAATGAATGGTGGAATCATGTCTGTCTCTACAGTAAATATGAGCAAATACCTCGTATGTTAGCTTCTTCCGCTCAGACTCCCCGCCACTTGTCTAAATGGAAGATGCTCAACGACTATGTTCAAACCGCTCAATGCTCTCATCTGACTATTTAAATCTGTGTAAATCTCTGTCACATGATCATTCTGTATCGCAGATACTATTTCTGTTTGTTTTGATGTACAATAACTGTTGTTTGTAAGCGCTTATATGATGATACTTATCAGCTTAGAGAAGAAGCATAGGGGTGGGGGGTAATTGGGGTTGCTTTTCCTTATTGTATGCTTGTATTTGTTTCCTTTGGTGTGTTGTTTCTTTTGCTTGTGGTAAAATGAAAATAAAAGTTTAAAAAAAAAAAAATGCCCCCAAAACATCCGCCTCACTTCGCCTTCAAAAGTTAAAAACGAAACAAAAAAACCCCAAAACGCACAAGTTACTGCTGCCGCCAAGTCTGCTTCTCGGCAGCGGCAGACTCACCTCTCCTGCTTCTTTGAACCGTGGCTGTGCTAGCGAGATCAGCTTAAACACAAAGCCAAACCGGTGCAGAGCCTTCCTGTACAGCTGCGTCCCGCTCCCAAAGGAAGTTGTATGCAAAGGAAGTTACTTCCTTGGGGGCGTGTTGCAGCTGCACAGGAAGGCTCCACACCAGTTTGGCTTTGTGTTTAAGCTGATCTCGCTAGCACAGCCGCGGTTCTAAGAAGCAAAGGAGCCACGATTGTTTTAGAAAGGAGAGGTGAGTCTGCCACTACCGAGAAACGGACTGGGCAGCAGCAGCAACTTGTGTGTTTGGGGTTTTTTATTGTTTTGTTTTTTTATTTTAATTTATATTTGGCTACAGAACCACTTATATTGGCAGTGGCACTCAGTGAATTGGTCTGTCAAGCTTAGGCTTTGTTTTTTTTCAAGGCCATATGAGCAGTGTTTTTATTGTATTATTACTTTTGGCGTGGATGGTGTCAACACGAGTATTTCGGCCCCATATGCCATCCAGTCCCTCAAATCAAATGATAGGCCCAGGCCTCTCTCTGTCTTTTTAACCTTAGCTGCATGCGCAACGTTTTTCGATACTTTGTGACACGGATGGTGTAAGCACTAATAATGATTGATGCAAAACTGTAAGTAACTGGTATTTGGCAATTACCACTGCATTGTGCACTGCTATCCATCTGTTTTTGGAAACCCCAAAGAGGTGTTTATATTGGGTATTTGATCCAATTAAAAGTGCCTTGTGGTTTGTCGTTTGTTTCTTAGAGGATTTATCAAGGACAGACGTCACAAGTCACTTTTGAATTTAAATTTTTATAGTGTCTGAGGATGTTTGATTTTTTTTTTATTTTAAATCAATCTAGTAAACATTGGCTTTGTTTATTTTTATGCTGAAGGTGCTCTTTTTAGATTATTATGAACCACTGTGCTTACAGTGTTTAGCATTTCTTAGAAAAGGTGTGAGTGCTGTCACAAGTGATTTTTATTAAAAGAAGATTGCATTGGTGTTTTAAGGTATTGTTTTTAGCGATTTCTTAGCAATCAGTCATCTGAAACTGTCATATGATGTCACTGGTCTCTAATTTATTTCAATTGTTTTAGTATTGTTTTTATTTTCACAATATGCTGGTTTTCATTAATCAATTTTAATGTTTTATTATGTTTGTTTTTATTGTAACATCTGTTTTACTAAAATGCATGTATATGTTTGGAAGCTACCTAGAATTTTAGATTAGTGGCATATACATTTTTAAGTAAAGTATACTAAATTTATGGAAATAATGCTGCAATGAATCTCCGCACATGGCCCTGCATCACCCTCATGCCGCCTCTAGGAGGAAGTAGACAGTGGGGGTGGAGGAAAGCAGAAACTTCAGATTGGGACCAGCATGATCAAGAATAAAATGGTCAGACAACAAAGGTAGAAAGAATTTCATTTTCAATAAATAGTCTTGGTGCTATCTTTATATTTTATAAACTACAGGGAAATGCATCTCTTTCTATTTCTCTAGCTTTGCATTGTATGCAAAATCTGTCTTTTTGGGGTTGCTGTTTAATTTTTATCTACATATGTTTATTATTACATTATGGTCACTTATTCTGTATTTTGGTGAGGGTCTGTGTTCTGCATTTGTGGCCAAGACCAGGTGTTCTGTTAACATGGAGTTTGTACGTAGGGATCTGTACGGTAGTAATCTGAATTGTTTAAGCTTTTCAAATAGGTGTTTGGATGTTCCAGGGCCCTCTGCAGTATTTACAGTTATGCTTTTTTTTGGGTAAGCTCCTTATGTGAGTTTTGGAAGTTGAGCTGGTATGGAATAATACGGTATGGTAGGTTTGCTCTACAGATCCTCAGTGAATTTTTTGTAAGGTTTTATATTAGTTCACAATACGCCTGGCATTGAAGAATGTTTGTTAGTGAGATGATCGAAATCAGATGTTTTATTTAAGATACTGAGTTCTGTGGGTGAATGTCCTAGTTCTGCTCTATACCCATTGTTGAGGGAGGGGGTTCTTCGGATACAAAATATATGTTCAAAAAGATAAAGCAAGAACCATAATGCAGTTTATAACAACAAACTAAAAATGAGTTATAATTTGGTGTTATAAACAGTACAGTTCTCGCTCTTTCTTTTAACTCCTTGGGGTGTAAACATTTTGCATTTCCTCCACATTATCTAATCGGTTTTTTGGTTTGGTTCAGACCCTGAATGGAGTTTTGAGAAAGGCCCCCCCCTACTCTTGGGGGGGGGGGTGTGCCTTCTCATCCTTCGCCTTAGGCCACAGATTGCCTTGAGCCACCACTGACTACACCAGCTGTCTCTTCTGACCTTGTCCCCCTTCACTGTGGTGTTCCTCAAGGCTCTGTTCTGGCACCACTCTTCAATATTTTCCTGGCACCACTTGCTCTCCTGGTTCAACAGTCTGGAATATTTGCTTGCTGTTATGCTTACTGTTGCTTACTGTTATGCTTACTGTTATGCTGATGACCTTGTTCTCCTTCATCACATTTGTCCCCTTCAACCTGACCTCTCCCCACTCAACTCTTGCCTTGTCTCTGTTGCTAATTGGTTGACCACCAACTGTTTACACCTCAACCTGATGAAAACACTAGCAATCTGGTTCACTCATGGCAGTCCCTCCCCCCAGGTGGCCCCAACCCTTGCAGGTACCCCTATCCCCCTGGTGTCATGTTTCCGTTATCTAGGGATTCTCCTTGATCCTGATCTTTCATTTCAGGATCATATTTCCCATGTTACAAAAAAACTCTTTCTTTTTCCTTCGCCAAATCTGAGCTATCTGCCCCTTCCTCACTCCACAAGCTATCACTACTCTTTTGTTGTCCCTTGTCATGTCTCATCTCAATTTCTGCAACTCTGCCCTTGCTGGAGTTCCTCAGGTCCAGTTACACAGACTACAGCTTGCTCAGAACACAGCAGCCCATATTGTCACTCATTCCACTCGTCACGAGCATGACACCCTCCTTCTCATCCACCTTCACTGGCTTCCTGTAAAATACCGTATTCGTTTTAAGATTCTCATTATGGTTCATCAAGTTGTTTACACCCATAACCCACAATATTTGGCCAATCTCCTTCAGTTTCACACCCCAGTCGCAGTCTCCGGTCAACACACATCAATCGCCTTCACCTCCCCTCACCTTCCCATGCCCACCTGCAATTCACCCGTAACCCTGCCTTTTTCTTCATTGGCACTGCACTATGGAAAAGAGATGGCTGAGGGGAGATATGATAGAAGTCTATAAATCAATGAACGGAGTGGAATGGGTAAACGTAGATTGATTGTTTACGTTATCAGAATATAGAAAGACTAGGGGACATGCAATGAAGCTACAGGGTAAACTATTTAAGACTAATAAAAGAAAATATTTTTTCACTCAATGTGTAATCAAACTCTGGAATTTGGTCCATCAAAACCAGTATCCTGTTTCCAACAGGGGCCAATCTAGGTCATACGTACCTAGCAGTATCCCCAAAAGACACAGGTTCCACAATGCTTGTACTGGGTCAAGCATTGATTATCCTGGGTCCTTTTTTAATAGTGGTTTATGGACCTTTCCTCCAGGAACTTGTCCAAACCTTTTTTATACCCAGCTACACTAACAGCCCTTACCACATCCTCCGGTAACAAATTCCAGAGTTTGATTACACGTTGAGTGAAAAAATATTTTCTCTTATTTGTCTTAAATAGTTTACCCTGTAGCTTTATTGCATGTCCCCTAGTCTTTCTATATTCTGATAGCGTAAACAATTGATCCACGTTTACCCGCTCCACTCCATTCATTAATTTATAGACCTCTATCATATCTCCCCTCAGCCGTCTCTTTTCCAGGTTGAAGAGCCCCAACCTTTGTAGCCTCTCTTCATAGGAGTAGCCTTCCATCCCCTTTACCATTTTGGTGGCTCTTCTCTGTACTTTTTCTAATAATGCTATGTCCTTTTTAAGATACGGTGACCAGAACTGCAAACAATATTCAAGGTGCGGTCATACCATGGAACGATACAGAGGCATTATAATATCCTTTGTTTTATTTTCCATCCCTTTCTTTATGACACCTAGCATTCTATTTGGGGCACAATCACTGCCTCCCACACCCTTCTGCCTGCAGGAGCAGTATGTCCTGCAGGCATGGACTGTGCAAGCCATGATTGTGGCCCTGTGAAACAGAGCCTGCCCACAGGAACAGACGTCAGAAGGGCACCATCGCTGTTTGCCCACCCTCACTCAGGATGACCTGCAGAGCACCGGCAGCCTAGTGGAGAGCCTATCCACAGGACACGTTGCTCCTGCAGGCAGAAGGCTGTGATTAGTGATTGTGGCCTCTCACAGCCTTCTGCCCATGGGAGTAGCATGTCCCAGAGGAAGGCTCTCCACTGTTGCTGGCCATCCTAAATGGGGAGTGGGAGGCGGGCGGCTAGCAACGGCACTCTCCTGATGTCGATGCCTCCCTGCTGCGCTTATCCAGCTTACTGGGTATCACTGGCCCTAGTCTTCTTGCTCCCCCCCCATTATCCAGCATTCTTCTTATTGCTTCCCCCCACCCTGTTGTCCAGCATTCTTCTTATTGTTTCCCCCTTTCTTGACTAGCATTTGTCTTCCTTCTTTTCCTCACTGTCCAGCATTTGTCTTCCTGCCCTCCCCACTGTCCAACATTTGTCTTCCTGCCCCCTTCCTCTGTTGTCCAGCATTTGTTCTCCTGCCACCTCCACCCCTTTTGTTCAGCATCTGACAGCTCATCTACCTCCACCTCTCTTCCTGCCGCCACTGATACATCTTGGCGGCAGGAATCCAAAAGTGCGGTATTTTCACTGGGGCAGCGGCAGGGAGCTATCACCATTGGCAGAAAAAAAAGCTATTGAAAAGCACAGGGTTTTCAAGTCTATGGAGGCCTGTAAGTTCCTGGGACCCTTCTGATGACGCTTTTTGCATCAGAGGGGGCAGAACCTGCAGGGACTTACAAGCCTCCGTCGACTTGAAAACCCCGCGCTTTTTAATAGCTTTTTTTTTTTTGCTGATGGTGTCCTCAGATGTGGGGTGGGGAGGGTTGATTCTGCTGCGACTGCCGCAAAGCAGTAGCAGCAACTTGACCACCTTTTTGTTGTTTTTAAATCCTTTGAAGGCAGAGTGAGGCAGCTGTTTGGGGGCATGTTTTGCCACCCCCAAAACTTTGCTGCCTGAGGCAGCCGCCTCACTCCACCTCATTACAGAGCCACCCCTGAGAACAACTAATAGATGTAACGGTTGTATATGAATTATCAAAAAGCAAAAGTAGAACAGAACAAGGAGAAACAGAATGGTTTAAAATCAGCCAAGGCGAATAAGAAAGTTCTATACTTTCCTCATACCTATTTAATTTATTATGCAGAATAAATCAGAGAAACAGGACTGTATGAAGACAAGTGAGGTGTGAAGATTGCTGGAAAATTCATCAATAACCTTCGCTATGCTGATACCACATTGCTGACTAAAAGTGAAGACTATCTGAAACATTTACTTAACAAGATCAAGAAACAGCCTTAAAATGGGTCTGCACCTTAATATAATGAAGGCAAAGATCCTGACAACTGGCAAAATCAATAATTTCATCCTTGATGGAGAAGAAATAGAAATAGTAGACAATTTTAACCTGCTTGGATCAATAATGAAATGACTAGCAGTCAAGAAATCCGACAACACATTGCTCTTCGCAGAATGGCTATGAAGGACCTAGATAAAATTTTCAAATGCAGAGATGTAGCTCTATGTACAAAAGATTCAACATGTCCAAGCAATGGTATTTTCTATATCATATGGAGGCAAAAGTTGGACAGTGAAGAAGAAAGCAGGAAGAAAATCAATGCTTTCCAATTATGGTGATGGCGAAGAATACTGTGTATACTATGGCCTGCCAGAAGAACAAATCAATAGGTACTAGAGGAGATCACGCCTAACCTTTCCTTAGAAGCTTCAATGACAAGACTTCAACTTTAATACTGGGACACATCATGCAAAGACAAAGATCAATAGAAAAAAATAAAAAGAAGGTGGTCAGCAATATGATGGACCAATACAGTAATGGCAGCTATAGATTCCACTCTATAGCTGCCAGATCGAAGACCGAGCACTATCCATAGGATCACCATGAACCAATGGCACTCAACAACAACAAATTACTGGTGACTTTGCAAATATTAGGTCTGTTTGGAAAATGCTCTCACTATGATATTCCAAGAAAGTACACTCAAGAAGTAACGTCAGAAAATAAAACTTCAGAGAAGCGTACGGAATGCATGAAGCTGTATCTCAAAGAAAGTAGTCAAGACAAAAAAAGCAATAGAATTTGAGTAAGCGTGGGATAAACAGAGATAATCCTTAGCTACAAAGAAACAAAGGAAAAGTCTGATAAACTAGACCTATAGCATTGCAAGAGGATTGAATCTGGACAAACTGTATGAACCTCATCTACAAATACAGTCTATATTTCTTTTATTTCTAATATGTGGTATGTCAGTTGCTTTATGAAATGTTTAGTGCTCTGCTATACTGTATACACAAGGAAATATAGACAAGGTGAAATATAAATAAAGGTGTTGCGTACACACTGTGAAGGTAGGATATCAGTGACATGCATGAGCAATAAGTAAGCATTCTAGATATAAATGGAGCTATCGGATCCTGATGGGTATTTGTGCCTGAACTGGCTACTGCTGAAAACGGAATTCTGGGCTCAATGGATCTTTGGTTGACACAGCATGGCACATCTGTGTATTTTTATATCCACAAAGCAATATGTGGCCTTAATATGAAGGTCTCAATAACAAGGTCTATAAAATTCTGATTTCCGAATAGATGTAACCTGAATATGAGGGGGTTTGTACTCCACTATTCGCCTTTCTCCATATAGTTGTTGATGTTAAGTGCCATCAAGTCGGTGTCAACTCAAGGTAAAACTCTAGATAGTTGTCCTAAACTGTGTTCGGTCTTCAGTCAGGTGACTCATAGTTGACAGAGTGGCATCCATAGCTGCTGTTATTGTATCAATCCATCTCATTGCTGGCCTTCCTCTTTTACGTTGACCTCCAACCTTGCCAAGCATGATGTCTTTCTCTAATGATCTCTCTTTTTGCATGCTGTGTCCAAATATGAAACTTGAAGTCTTTGTTATCCGAGCTTCTAAACTAAGCTTAGTTTTGATCTCTAGTACTGACAAGTTTGTTCTTCGGGCAGTCCATGGAATATACAGTGTTCTTCGCCAGCACCATAATTCAAAGGCATTGATTTTCTTCTTGTCTATCTTTTTCAATGTCCAACTTTTGCATCCATATGACGTTATTGAAAATACCATGGCTTGAACAAGTTGAATCTTTGTATATGGAGAGACACCTCTGCTCTTGAGAATCCTGTCTAGGTCCTTTCACAGCCATTCTGCCAAGAGCAAAGATTTGTCAGATTTCTTAACTGCTTCTCATTTCTTTATTGATTATTGATCCAAGCAGGTTAAAGTCGTCCACTATTTCAATTTCTTCTGCATCAACAATGAATTTATTAATTTTGCCAGTTGTCAGAATCTTTGTCTTCTTTACGTTAAGGTGCAGGCCCATTTTAAGACTAGGTTCCTTCATCTTGAGAAAAAAATGTTTCAGATCTTCTTCACTTTCAGCTAGCATTGTGGTATCAGCAGCATAGTGAAGGTTGTTGAGTCTGCCACCAATCTTCACACCTCGGTTGTCTTCATACAATCCTCCTTCTCTGATGATTTGGTTCTGCATATAAGTTAAACAGGTAGGGGGAAAGTAGGCAGCCTTGTCGCACATTTTAGCCATTCTGTTTCTCCTTGTTTCATTTGAACTCTTGTTTATAGTTTGAAGTGAACAAAATGCAAGTATAGATGTGGAGGTAAGTTAAGAATATAAGAAATGCCATTTTGGATTAAACCAAAGGTCCATCAAACCCAGTATCCTGCTTACAACTGTGGCCAATCAAGTGCCTGATAGGATCCTAAAAAGTAGACAGATTCCATGCTGCTTACCCTCAGAGATAAGCAGTGGCTTTCCCTAAGTTTACCTTAAAAAAGGTTGATGGGATTTTCTTCCAGCTATGCTGTTTTTACCACATCTGCTACATATCTTTGAGATGTGGTGACCAGAACGTCACACAATATTCAAAGTGTAGTTGCATTAAAGAGCAAAACAGAAGCATGATGACATTTTCTATTTTATTCTCTATTTCTTTCCTAATAATTCTTAACCTTCTATTTGCTTTTTTGGCTGCCATCAAAAACTGAACAGAGGATATCAACCTACTGTCCACAATGATGCCTAGATCTTTTTCTTGAGTAGTGACACCTAATGCAGAATTTATTTATTTATTTATTTTATTTAATGGTATTTATATACCACCTTATCATTCAATCAAAGCGGTTTCCACAGCAAACAATCAAGGGGGGGCAAATGTCTTCATGCAGTGTATAGTGTAGTGTGTAGGTGTTGGCGGGGAAGTGATTATAGTTGGTTTATATACATAGTGCGCTATTATATATCATGAGCTATTATACATTCTTATATACAGTTTTGGGGTGGTGGGCGGGGATGATGATCTGACTTGTATGTTGGCTCAGGGGGTATGTCCATAGTATTCGATGAACAGGGTTGTCTTCAGCTGTTTTCAGAAGTCCTTGATTTCTGTGGTTAGTCTCAGATCATCTGGGAGGGAGTTCCAGATGGATGGAGCAGCCAGGGAGAGTGCTCATTGTGCGGTGTCTTTGCGAGTCTTGTTAAAGTCTTTTGGGGTGTTTACCCGATTGGCGGTGCCTCTTCTTCTTGGCCTTGTGCTTGTGTCGGGTTGTATGAGTGTGTGTAGGCTTATGGCGGAAGAGTGTTGTTTGATCTTGAATATGTTTATGATAGTCTTGTATTTGATGCGTGAGATGATTGGGAGCCAGTGTAGTTCTTTCAGTATGGGTGTGATGTGATCGTGTCTTGTAGTACCGGATATAATGCAGGCAGCTGTGTTTTGGGCCAGTTGTAGTGGTCTGAGGGTCTGCTTTGGTAGCCTGGTGTATATTGGATTGCAGAAGTCTAGAAGAGGGGTTATTAGTGCTTGGCAAACGGTGCGAAAGTGCTCTGGGTCGAGGAGGGGCTTGAGTCTTCTGATGAGTCACATTCTTTGGTATGCGCTTTTGGTTGTTCTGCCTATGTGTGCTTGGAGGTTAAGTTCTTTGTCCAAGATGACTCCGAGGTACTTTACTTCTGCTTTTATGGGTATGAGTGCATTTTTTATCTTGATGTCGGGTGGGGGGATAAAGTCCGGGTTTCGCGTGATGATCAGTGCCTCCGTCTTGCTGTAGTTAATTGATAGGTTGTTTTCCTGAAGCCAGTTTGCCATTTGTGTGAGGCAGTTTGTTATATTGGAGTAGTCCGGATTGTCGACTGCGATGGGTGTGTAGATCATGTCGTCATCTGCGTAGATTGTATAATGTATGTGGTGCTCTTTCATAATGACACATATTGGATGGATGTATAGGTTGAATAGGAGAGCTGAAAGGGCCGATCCCTGTGGCACTCCTTGTTTGACCTTTATGGATCGGGATGTGTTGTGTCCTACCTTGACCTGTATTTGTCTGTCGGTTAGGTATGAGTGGAACCAATTCAGGGTGGCACCATGTAGTCCGATGTTCTGCAGTCTATCCAGTAGAGTCTTGTGGTCAACTGTGTCAAATGCAGATGAGATGTCAATGAATATCATTAGTATGCCTTTCTTGGTGTTGTCTATGAGGCGGAGGACGCTGTCAAAGAGGTATATCAGAAGTGCTTCTACCCCGTGGTTGGGGCGGAACCCGTGTTGATTGTTGTCCAGGGGAGCGTGGTTGTCTATGTGGTCTTGTAGTTGGTGCTGAACAGTTTTTTTGATTATTTTTGCTAAAAGTGGTATGCTGGAGATGGGTCTGTATGCTGCTGGATTGTTCTTGTCGAGTGTGGATTTCTTCGGGATAGGTCTTATTGTCGTGAGCTTCAGTTGATTTGGCATGCGCCCTTGGGTTAGGTAGGAGTGCACTATCTTGTGGATGGTTTGGATGAAGTTTGATTTGGTGGCCTTGATCCAGGGCACTGGGCAGGGATCCATGGGGGCTGTGCTTGTCTTGATTGCTGTGATGATGTGGGAGAGTTGCTCCGTGGATGGGGTGTTGAATGTTCCCCAGGTGTTCAAGGGTGTGTTAATCTTTGGGGTTGGGCTGGGTCTTGTTTGTTCGGCTGAGTGGAACATTTCTTGGATGTGGTCTGCAAATTTTTGTGGGTCCAATTGCACAATGTAGAATCATAAAGCTATATTTTGCATTTTTCTTCCCTATCGACATTGCTTTGTAATTGTCCAAATTAAATTTCATTTGTCATCTGGATGCCCAATCTCCCAAGGTCCTTCTGATATTTTTCACAATCTACTTGTGATTTAACAACTTTGAATAATTGTATGTCATCTACAAAGCTGATCACCTCACTTGCTGTTCCCATTTTCAAATAAAAACATAACAAATGCCATACTGGGTCAGACAAAGGTCCATCAAGCCCAGTATCCTGTTTCCAACAGTGGCCAATCCAGGTCACAAGTATCTGGCAGGTACTCAAAGTTCACAGCTTCCACAATGCTCATCCTGGGGTAAGCAGTAGATTTTCTGGGTCCTCTTTAATAATGGTTTATGAACCTTTCCTTCCGGAACTTATCCAAACCTTTTTTAAACCCAGCTACACTAAAGCGTAGTTACTCACCTGTAACAGGTGATCTCTGGGAACAGCAGGAATTTAGTCTTCACATATGGGTATCATTGGTACCGACGGAGCCTGCACAGGAACGCTCCCCAGCGTCCAATAGGAACGCTTTTGGGAGCATCCCTCAGCACATGCGCTGCCTTCCCGCCTTTCCAACTGTCCCTCTTCAGTTAAGTGTGTAGCTGAGCGAAACGATAGAGGCAGAGAGGAAAGAGACAGAGAGATAGAGAGACAACTCCTAGGGGAGGTGGGTGGGTTGTGAAGACTAAATTCCTGCTGTTCTCGGAGATCACCTGTTACAGGTGAGTAACTATGCTATCTCCAGGAACAAGCAGGAATGTAGTCTTCACATATGGGGACTCCCTAGCTGAAGATGCCAGGGAGATGACCCCAGGAAGCTGCCACCTATAGTGAGGTGGGCCATGCTTCCTCCCATGGATCTCTGGCATTCTACCAGGGTTGGTGGGTAGGAGTTGTATTAAGTTTGAAAGAGATTTTGAAGAACAGCCTGGCCAAAGAAGGCATCCCGACGGGAGGCTTTATCTAGGCAGTAGTGGGCTGTAAAGGTATGTACCGAAGCCCAGGTGGCTGCTCGACAAATGTCATCCATAGACATAGAGTGAAGGTTAGCCATAGAGGCTGACATGGCTCTCACATTATGAGCTGTGACATGGCCTTGAAGAGGAAGACTCTTACTCTCATAAGCAAAGGATATGTATTGTGCAATCCATTTGGATAAAGTCCTCTTGGAGACTGGAAGTCCCAAATGACTAGCATCAAAAGCAATAAAAAGTTGAGAAGACTTTCTATGTTGCTGTGTTCTTTGTACATAAAAAGCTAAGGCTCTTTTACAGTCCAAAGTGTGAAGGTTCTTCTCTGGATTAGAGGCATGAGGCCTTGGAAAGAATACAGGAAGATAAATCGATTGATTTAAATGAAAAGGCGAAACCACCTTTGGCATAAAGTGTGGATGAGTTCTGAGGACAACCTTATCACGGTGAAAGCTAGTGTAAGGAGGATCAGCCACTAACGCTTGCAATTCACTAATGCGACATGCAGAGGTGATTGCAATTAGGAAGATGAACTTCCAGGACAAAAACTTCAGAGTAGTAGTGGCTAAAGGTTTAAAAGGAGGTTTCATGAGCTGCCCGAGAACTAAATTTAAATCCCATGCCACTGGTGGTGGTTTGATGGGAGGTTTTGTTAACAGAAGACCTCTCATAAATCTGGATACGAGAGGAAATTGGTTGTCCATTTAGAGGCTTATAGGAAGCTGTAATTGCGCTAAGGACTCTTACTGAATTGGTCTTTAGACCAGAGTTTGACAAATGAAGTAGATACTCTAGTATCGCTTCCAAAGGTATCACCAGGGGGTTTAACCCCTTCTGGGAACACCATTTAGTGAAACGTTTCCATTTGAAGGCGTAAGATCGTCTTGTGGAAGGTTTTCTAGAAGCCTGAAGGATATCCTTTACCTGTTCGAAAAGGTTGAGATCCTGAAGATTTAAGCTTTCAGCAACCAGGCCGTGAGATGCAGGGACTGGGGATTCGGGTGCCATAGGGTCCCACTCTCTTGGGAAAGGAGATCTGGAGCACACCCTAACTCCAGAGGCGCAGCTTGAGAGAGATGTAGAAGCATGGGATATTACATTTGGTGTGGCCACCGTGGCGCTATGAGGATCATAGACCTCTGTCTCTCTGAAGCTTGAAGAATGTTTTGGGGATGAGGGGAATAGGTGGGAAGGCATAGAGGAAATACTGACCCCAGTGAAAGAGGAAGGCATCCCTTGCCTGGTAATTGTGAGCCGGAACCCTGGAACAGAACCGGGGAAGTTTGGCATTCAGTGGACTTGCAAAGAGGTCTATGTCTGGAGTCCCCCAGATGTGAAATATCTTTGTCACTTGGTCTAGGTGGAGAGACCATTTGTGAGGCAGCAGTACTTGGCTGAGTTTGTCTGCCCAAAGGTTTTGAATGCATGGAAAATATACCACGAGAAGGTGGATTTGATGCTCTCTGGCGAGGGCCCAAAGTTGTAAAGCTTCATTGCATAACGACAGAGAGCCTGTTCCACCCTGCTTGTTCACATAGAACATGGCTACTTGATTGTCCGTTTGGACTAGGACTGTCTTGTAGCTGAGCTGGGCATGGAATACTCGAAGAGCTAAATAGATTGCTCTTAATTCTAGGGGGTTTATGTGAAGACAAGCCTCCTGTGGAGTCCGGGTGCCCTGGGTAGAGAGATGATGCAGATGTGCTCCCCAACCCACCTGTGATGCATCTGTTGTTAGGGTGGCCTGGAATAGGGGTTGTTGGAAAGGAGACCCCACCAAAAGATTCTCCAGTGATTTCCACCATTGAAGGGACAAGATCAGTCGATGAGAGTTTGATATCCTTTCTGACAGACAGACATCCTGTGCCCACTGTGTGGATAGGGTCAACTGGGCTGCTCGCATGTGGAGGCGAGCATAGGGAACTACATGAACAGTGGATGCCATGTGTCCCAGTAACTGTAGCAGTTCTCGAGAAGTTAGGGAGGATTTTTCCACTGCTTGAGAAGCTAGTTGCACTATGCGAAGACACCGGGCCTGTGGAAGGAAAGCCCTTGACTGGTATCTAAACAGGCTCCTATGAACTCCAGAGACTGGGAAGGAACAAGTTGGGATTTTGGGAAGTTTATTACCAATCCCAAGTATTGGAGGATTCGTATTGTGCGAGATAGTGCAGAGCTGGCTTCTGCACTCGTGGGGGCTCGAATGAGCCAGTCGTCCAAGTAAGGGAAGACGAATATCCATAGGGTTCGCAGGAACGCAGCTACTACTGTCATGCATTTCATGAAAACTCTTGGTGCGGAAGCCAGACCAAAGGGAAGAACCCTGTACTGGAAGTGTTTTCCCTTGAAAAGGAATCGTAAGAATTTCCTGTGATCTGGATGGATCAGAATGTGAGTATATGCATCCTTTAAGTCTAGAGAGCAAAGCCAATCCTGACTTTGAAGGTATGGCAGAAGAGTTTGTCAGACGGCTGCCTGGGTGAGAATCTTCACAGTCTTGACAATGCATATATTTATATGATTTTTGCAAGGTATTGTGGGCAATGTAGTTCATTCACACCAGACACAGCTGCTGACAATAATTTAGTTGTGCACAAGTGTTAAAGCCAATAAGATACTTCTTTATTTATGAGGTTATTTCTCCCAGCACAGATATGCTTGGTAGCACATAAATTAGGTTATTTGCTTGCAGTGTTTAACTTGATAAAACAAAGTCAAAAACCAAAATCAGGAAAACAACCTTCAAACTTGTCAGGCAATTAGCTAATGTTTTCTTAGCATATCTCTAACAAACGAAAAGCCACAAAGAAAGAAATAAACTGTTCTTGTAAGGTTAACTTCTGATTACTTTCCACACAGATCCAGAAGTAATTCTCTCCTAGCTCACAAGCAATTAGGTGCAGCTCAATTGCTATCAGTTATCCAGCTGAAACCCTTTAGCTGGCTGGTTTTCTACTGTGTGAGTCAAATCCTGCTTCAGGAGCTTTTCTTAGTGGAATAAAGAACAAATTTATATTTCTTTGTGATGGCTGCTGTGTTTTATCACAGAAAGTTACCAACAGAGTTTGGATAGAGAGCAGTCCATATAAACAATATCTTGATCTGCTATTATTTCCCCTTCATCAACAAGCATAGGGTCACTATCATGAATTGGCACAGATGAATCTTTCAATGGAGCACTTTCAGGAGAACACTTATTTCCCTGCTGTCTTTCAAGGTTATAGCTAGGGCATAGATCAGTGTTCATACCTGAGCTTCCATTGTTGCTATAGTTCCTCTCTATATAGCCTGGCCAGTATGTAGTCCAGTTCTTATGTCCAGCCTTCCAGTCCTGATCCCTGGACACTGGATCTCTCTTCACATACCTTCTGGCACAGGTCTTAGAGTCCCTTCCACGTGCAGCCGTCTCCCTCACAGGTAGCCTCTGGTGATTCCTAGCTCTGCAGCAACATTCCTCTGGCTTTCTCCAGTCCAATGGTGTATGCTGGCCCTTGGAATACCTCCCAGTATACGTACTGCTTTGGACTCTTCTAGACCTCTCAAAGGCTTTTCTCTTCCTTCTTCCAAAGGGTCTCTTTCCCTCTCTGTCCGTCCGGTTTGGCTTCTGCTTCTGATGATCCTTCAGATGAAACTGATGATCAAACTCAAGCTGATTCTCAGGATACTGAGGACAATTCTCTGGATATCCAAGGTGATCATGAAGCTGCTCATCTGTTGAATAAACTCTACTCTTATTCTGCTTATATGAGTGATCCTCCCTAACACAGCGCAGCTGTGCTGAATCAGGCCCTGCCCTTTGAGATGAGTGCTTAGGGATTACCTCATAGCCCTCCTGATTGAACACACGTTTCCCTATTTCAGCTCCTCTAATGGCTCTTGGAAACCTGGTGCATTCTGGGACTGGTAGTCTTTTATGGCAAAATTCTGTTTTCTCATTTCTACCAGCACTGACAGGTTGCTTGTTCAGAGACACTTCACCTTTTCTATAGCTCCTTCCTGAGCTATGATAAGCTTCCTTATCACAAGTTCCTAGAGAAATCATTTTGAACTTCTCTCGGAACGGGTATTTGTTCAATTCTCTGAGGTCTAGAATGGGTCTGTGTCCCCCCGTTTTCTTTGGAATAAGAAAATAGGGGGAGTAGAACCCTGAACCCTGCTGGAAGATGGGTACTTCCTCTATTGCCCCTTGGGCAAGAAGTGTTGAGACCTTGTGATTTAGCAGATTGTCTGCAGAGGTCTGGGAATTGAACTGCCTTAGGATTGTAGTAGGGGGCATGCTGTGAAAATGAAGCTTGTACCCCTCTCCTACAATGGACAGAGTCCAATTTTCTGCTGTTATTTGGTGCCATCTGTTGGCAAAATGACACAGCCTGCCTAGAATATTTAGGGGTTCTGGACCCCTCAGAGGCAGGAAGGCTAAGCTCTCTAGGAAGGAGTCAAAGCCCTTAAAGGGGGCTGAACCTGCGGAGGGGGCTGAGCTCTCAGGCCTTTTGGCTTCTTCTGCTGTTTAAATTGTTGTTGTTGTCCCCTTTGGGCAACTTGACCATGAGCTTGGCTTTGCTGGGTATAGGAAGGATAAAACTTCCTCTTTTTGCTGAAAAAGGGTTTTTTATAGTGTTTCTTTTTGGCTGGAGTGGCTGTAGATTTTGACAATCTATCTAAAGTGATATTGTCAGCATCTATCTCATTAGCCTTTTCCTGCCAATTCTTGCCAAAGAGGTGTTTTCCTGTTCAAGGGATGTTGCCTAATTTATCCTGTACCCAAATCTCCAAGTCTGATGCCTGAAGCCAGGCAATCCGTTGTGCACCAATGGCAATAGCAGAGGTTCTGCTGATGCATTCAAAGCAGTCAAAGGCTGCACGATTCACAAACTTGGAGACATCTTGAGCATGCCTGACAAGCGTAAGGAAGTCTTGTCATCTGTCATCTGGGAGAACTGGGCTCATAAGCTCCAAATCTCCCATGACCTCCTTGAGGAACATGCCCATATATAAAATATATGAGCTGATCCTAGCTGAAAGCATGGAAGCCTGAAAGGTTTGACGCCCAAAAGCATCAAGAGTCCTGCATTCACGACCTGGAGGATTGGATGCATGTCTCTTTGCACTTTTCATCCTACGCATGGCTGACTCCACTACCATTGAATGGTGTGGCAGCTGTCTTTTGAAATTCAGGACATGGTGGAACTCGATACATGGTATCAAGCCTCTTAGAATGAGGAGATGTGGTCAAAGGTGTCTCCCACATGCTGAACATCAGATCATGAAGAATTTCATGAATGGGCAGAGTGGCTGCCTCCTTTGGAGCCTTAGGATATTGGAGAATTTCCAATTCCTTTGCTCTAGGTTCCTTTTCAGGAGCTACCATGATTGAAAGGCCTTTGGCAACATCACGAATAAAATCCTGAAAAGACATGTCCTCTGGAGGCAACATTCTGCGGGAGAAAAACTCTGGTACCGTCAGAATTATCAGAATCATCGGAATTGGAGGATTCGAAGTATCTCTGATCACGATGTTCATGTAAGGCACGGTCCCGGTATCGATCGAAGTCGGTACCGAGTTTATTTATTTTATTTATTTATTTAGCTGTATTTATATCCCGCTTTTCACCGGGTCAAAGCGGCATTACATAAAGGGGGGGGGAAATTAAGTATAGGGCGGGGCCATCACCGAGGAGGCAACATTGATGATTTTGACATAGGACATACTTTGGACATGGGACAAATTTTGTACATTGACAAGATAGTGTAGCTTTGATTCAGAGGTTCATGGTGGGCGAGATCAGTGGTTAGTGCGCTTTTCGGTGGGAGTCATGATGAAGTATTCCTGGAAAAGGAAGTTTTTTAGCTGTTTTCTGAAGGATAGTAGGTCAGCATTGTTTCTGAGACAGCTTGGTAGGGAATTCCATAAGGATGGAGCATAAAGTTCAAAGGCTCGGTTGCAGGTCCATTGCGAGCATTTAGTTCTTTTGTGGGGGACTGTGAGGGAATTGCTGGAGGCTTGTCTGGTAGTTCTGCCGTGGGCTGGACGAGACAGTAGGGTGCGAAGCTGGGTGTTCTGTGTTTGATGGATGGCTTTGTGGGTGAGTAGGATGGCTTTGTATTTAGTCCTCGCTTCCAGGAGAAGTATGTGAAGGTCTTTGAGTATTGGGGTGATGTGGTTGGTTTTCTTTGCTCTCTGGATGATTCTTGCTGTGGTGTTCAGTGCTGTTCGGAGGGGGTTGGTCTGTGTGGCTGGAAGGCCATGGTAGATTATGTTGCAGTAGTCCAGATGTGGGAGTGTCGTGGCTTGCATCACTGTTCAGAAGTCTTGATGTTCAAGAAGGGGTCTGAGACGTTGCACTGTCCTTGCCTTATGGAATACAGTTCCGGAGGTTTTAGTGATTTGTTGTTTTAGTGTGAGGGCTTGGTCAATAATGATGCCCAGATATCTTATTTGTGGTTGTATTTGAATGCTTGTGGTTCCTATGTTGAGGTGTGTAGGTGGTGTGAAGTCAGGGTCTTTTGGCACTATGAGGGCTTCAGCTTTCTTTATGTTGATGGATAGGTTGTTTGCTTGTAACCAGTCGGATACCTCGGAGAAGCATGCTGATAGATGGGTGTTTGTTGAGTTTGTGGTTGTTATGGGGGCGTAGAGCATGATATCATCAGCATATATGTGGAAGCTGATGTTGTGAGTGCGTATGACTGAGCAGAGTGGTTGGAGGTAAATGTTGAAGAGCATGGCTGATAGCGTGGATTCTTGGGGTACTCCTTGGTGTTGCTGGAACGGGGGGGGGGGGGAGGTCGAAGTGCTGGTACGGATTAATTGTTGTCTGTTGGTTAGGTAGGATTGGAACCACTTTAGTACTGTGTCTTTGATCCCAATAGTCCGTAGTCTGTGTATGAGAATGTTGTGAGAGATGGTGTCGAATGCTGCAGATATATCAAGGAAGATCATGGCATATCCAGAGTGTTTTTCTTGCGTTCCTATGAGGAGAGTGTTCATCAGTGTGGTCATGAGGGTCTCAACTCCATGTAGAGGGCGGAAGCCGTGTTGTTGTGGGTCCAGTATGTTGTTGATATCCAGGTGTTCCTGAAGCTGGCGTAGGACGATCTTCTCGATTATCTTGGCAGTGAAAGGCAGGCTTGCTATGGGTCTGTAGGATGCTGGGTCTAGGGGATCTAGGTTTTGCTTTTTTAAGGATGGTCGGATGATTGTAGTTTTGAGGGCGTCTGGCATGTGTCCTTGGGAGAAGGATTCTTTGACGATATGGGCTAATGGTGTGCTCAGTTCGTTTTTAGATTTCTTTATCCAGTCAGTGGGGCAGGGGTCCAGCGGAGAGGTGGTGGTGTTGAGGCAGGAGATGGTGGTCGATATTTCGTCCGTTGAGGTTTCTTTGAAGGTGGTCCAGTCACTGTGTAAGTTGGGGTGGAGGTTTATTGTAGTTGTCTCTACGCTTGGCTGTGGGTTTTGTGGTCGTTGTAGTTGCTTGTATTGACGGGCCAGTAGCTCAGGCGGGATCTTCGGTAATTGGTTGGAGTTATGTGGTGCTTTTGTCAGCCCGATCTTTCAATGCCCGGCAAAGACGGCATGGGAAGAATTCCCAACGGGGCTGATACTGTCGGTGCTGGTACCGGTATCTGTGCCTGTTGAACCATCAGTGTCAACAGTACCGCAGCTGTAAGGAGAGCAGCAAAACCGCGCTCGATAGCGAGGAATCTCTGGTCTATCGACGCTGCCGATGCCTGGGTGTCGGTACCGGTGAAGGCGGCCAGGACCCCTGAGCATGGCACCAGTAGTTCTGTTGAGGCCAAGGCCTCGAGAACATCCTGGAACCCCGTTGATGCTTTGGAGGCCGAAGCCTCCTGCCGGGGCTGTTTTGCCGGTGTGGTTCCCTCAAGGGCAATGCCAATGGCCTCTTGATGCTTTGCAGGAGAGCTACCCTTTGAGGACTGGCTTTTATGTTTAGTTACCTGAGATCCATGGGAGGAAGAAGAGGCTCTTGAAAACATCGATGCAATGGATCTGGCATCCGAAGAAAAGAGGGTATCGAGCTTTGCAGCCTGGATATGTCTTCCTCTAAGTCATTTCCCATACAAGAGAGACACTCAGATGGAGAATGGTCAGGGTCTAAACATTTAAGACACCAGTCAAGGGTGTCGGTGACGGAAATGGTACCGCCACACTTAGTGCATATTTTTAAAACCACTAGCTGTTTTTTCCATCTTTAAGGAAAAATGGGGCCTAGTGCTGAAAATGGCGCCTAGCACCGAAAAAGAAAAGCTTCTGAAGGGAAACAATTCAGAATTTTTTTCTTTTTTTTTTTAGAAGAAAAGAACCGGCAGTACCGGTAGGCATCATGCGGAGGCAAACGCGACCACAAGAAAAGATTAAAGAAGAAATTTTCTGCGGTGACAGGAAATGTGTCCTGTCAGCTCCGCGGAAAACGAAGAACTGAAGAGGGACAGTTGGAAAGGCGGGAAGGCAGCGCGCATGTGCTGAGGGATGCTCCCAAAAGTGTTCCTATTGGACGCTGAGGAGCGTTCCCGCGCAGGCTCCATCGGTACAGACGATACCCATATGTGAAGACTACATTCCTGCTTGTTCCTGGAGATAAACTTTTACTACATCCTCCGGTAACAAATTCCAGAGTTTGATTACGCGTTGAGTAAAAAATATTTTTTCTTATCAGTCTTAAATGGATTACATTGTAGCTTCATGTCCTCTAGTCTTTCTACTTTTTGATGGTGTGAACAACCAATCTACATTAACCCGTTCCACTCTATTCATTAATTTTTAGACTTCTATCATATCTCCCCTCAGCCTTCTCTTTTTCAAATTGAAGAACCTTAACCTTTTAAGCCTTTCTTCATAGGGATATCCTTCTATCCCCTTTAGCATTTTAGTGTCTCTTCCCCTTACCTTTTCTAATTCCGCTATATCCTAAGATATGTGCGACCAGAATTGCACACAATATTTAAGATGCGTTTAAAAAGTACCTGTCCCAATGCAGATCTATGAAGCACTCCACTAATCACTTTTCTCCACTATCCACTTAGTTCTATCAGTTCTTACACTGTACTATGAGACAGGACATTGCTTCCTCTATGGTGACTTTTTATTTTGCTCAAGAATCTCATATGAGGGCCTTTGCCAAAAGCCTTATGAGAATCCATATACACTATCATCAACTGCCCCACCTTTATCCAAATGTTTAGTCATACCTTCAAAAAAATGTAGCAGATTGGTCAGGCAAAACTTTCCTTGGCTTTAAACAACAAATATGTTCAGTAATTTATTTCTTTGTAATAGCTTTTACCGTTTTTCTCAGCACAGACTTCAGGTTCACCAATCTGTAGTTCCCCATTCATCCCGGAAAAATAGACATTCTTCAAGTACGATGGAGGATTTTAATGGTAAGTTACAATTACTAATAGACCTACAATTTCATTTTTAAGTTCTTTCTGTACTCTGGGGTGTATGCCATCCAGTCTTAGCGACTTGCTACTCTTTAGTTTGTCAATTTGCCCTATTACATCTTCCAGGTGCACTGAGATATGATTAATTTCCTTCAAATCATCAATATTAAATGCCACTTGCAGCATGGGTATCTCCCTCACAGCTTTTTCTCAGTTAGGACTGAAGCAAAGAATTCTTTTATTTTCTGAACTATGTCCTTCTCCTTCCTGTCCTTTTTTTTCTTTTTTTAACTCCTTGAACATCTGATGGTCCAAAAGACTCCCATCACAGGCTTCTTGTTTTGAACGCACATGAAAATGTGCGAATCCTCCAAATTCTTTTTACCTAACTGATCAATGATTTGCATATAACTTGCCAGAGTTTATGATTTTTCCTATTTTCTTCATTTGGATCTACCCTTGCCTCTCTTTTTTACTATGCTGACAGGCATTTGACCTTCCTTTTGCCTTTTTAATGTGTGGAATGCATCTAGCTTGGGCTCTTAGGATGGTATTTTTAAATAATGTCCATGCTTGATATAAGCTCATAACCACTACAACTGATCCTTTCAGTTTAATTTTTTAACCATTATCCTCATTTTATCCCTAGTATCCTCCCCTCCAGTTGTTATGCCATTTTTGATCATATTATAGAGGGCATAAAATGAAGCTGCAAGAAAGTAAACCTAAAAGCAACATCAGGAAATACTTTTTCTCTGAAAGGGTGGTGGATGTCTGAAATGCCCTCACAACTGAGGTGGTAGGGCAAAAACAGTGACAGAATTCAAAAAGGCATGGGACAGATAACGAGGGGATCCCTATATAGCAAGAGGATGGAATCAAAACAAACAAATACGTTTTAGACTTCATCAAATTGAGGGGGTGACCTGCATGAGCAGCAAGAACAACCCAAAACAAAGGCATAATGGGGGTGACCTGGAAGGAGCAGCGGGTACAACCACTCTGGCTAACTTACCGGGCAGACTAGATGGACAATACTGGTCTTTATCTGCTGTCATCTACTATGATACTTTTATAAAAAGTATCGTTGTTGTTGTTGTTAAGTGCCGTAGAGTCGGAGTCGACTCATGGCGACCCTCTGGATAGCTATCCTAAATTGTGTTCGGTCTTCAGTCAGGCGGCTTATTGTTGACAGAATGGTACCCGTAGCTGCTGTTATTGTATCGATCCATCTCATTGCTGGCCTTCCTCTTTTGCGTTGACCTTCTATCTTGCCAAGCATGATGTCTTTCTCTAATGATCTCTCTCTCCGCATGATGTGTCCAAAGTATGAAAGTCGAAGTCTTGTCATCTGAGCTTCTAAAGAAAGTTTAGGTTTGATCTCCTCTAGTACAGACTGGTTTGTTCTTCGGGCAGTCCATGGTATACAAAGTATTCGCCGCCAGCACCATAATTCAAAGGCATCAATTTTCTTCCTGTCTATCTTTTTCACTGTCCAGCTTTATTTATTTATTTATTTAACAGTTTCTTATATACCGCCCCTTCCAGAGATCAGGGGCGGTTCACATTGAACAAAAATCAATATACTTCTGTATATTTTACATGGAACTTGTATTAACTATGTACACGTTTTGTTACATTGAACATGTTTTGAACATTAACTAGAATAACACTATTCAAACTATGTACAGGTCCTTATGATGTTATGATGTTATTGAAAATACCATGGCTTGAACAAGTCGAATCTTTGTATGGAGAGAGACATCTCTGCTCTTGAGAATCTTATCTAGGTCTTTCATAGCCATTCTGCCAAGAGCAATGCGTCATCTGATTTCTCGACTGCTTGTTGCTTCTTTATTGATAGTTGATCCAAGTAGGTTAAAGTTATTCACAATTTCTTCTCCTTCGACGATGAACCTGTTGATTATGCCAGTTGTCATGATCTTTGTCTTCTTTACATTAAGGTGCAGGCCCATTTTGAGACTATGTTCTTTGATTGTGAGAAGCAAATGTTTCAGATCATCTTCACTTTCCGCCAGTAATGTGGTATCATCAGCATAGCGAAGGTTGTTGATGAGTCTTCCACCAATCTTCACACCTCTGTTGTCTTCATACAATCCTGCTTCTCTGATGATTTGTTCTGCATATAAATTAAACAGGTAGGGGGAAAGTATGCAGCCTTGTCTTACACCTTTGCTTATTTTAAACCATTCTGTTTCTCCTTGTTCTGTTCGTTAAGTGGCCCCAACAACATTAGTTCTCGCGCCAAATCCTGTGTTCTGTTAAGACATATGTCTCAAATAGCTCTCCTTGTTAGTGCATGGTTTGCCACGCTGTGGGTGGGGGACCCTTGTATCCCAAATTAAGTGCTAATTGGGTAGCATGTGATTGGGTGGGGAATGGGTAGGTAGGGACAGAATATGGGCATTGATGGCACATCAAAGTTAGCAGGACCATAAAGGGCACATACTAAGTGTAAATGTCATGAGTGCAGGTGAACATAATGTCACTTCAAGGTGTGATGGTAAGTGCCCCTGGGTGGCAGTACAGCGTGGCATGTTGTCAACACAGGACGACAGCCACACCTTCCCCCAAAAGCTAGCACAGGCATCCGTGCCAGCTTTGTGTCACAAACGCATGCTGCCAGTGTGCCCTTTAGTAAATATGCCATTGTATGTATTATCAAAGTTAAAAGTCTTTTCTTAAAGGCAAACACCATTATTTCAGTTTGGGAAAGCAGAACTAGTCTCTTAAAAGTATCTACTGTATGACGAGAAAAGAGAATTTTTCAAAACATGTTTTGAAGGGAGATCTTTTGGTCAGAAAATACGATTTTGAAAGGAAATCTAGGATATTTCCCAATGTTAGAAATTTTTCCTAATATGAAAGATCACTCTCATGGACATGAATAGAAATAATGGAGCTGTAATTCAGCAAGAGAAAATATATATATGTATATTCAGGTTTCATGAATGCCTGAGGTGGCTTAATGGTACAAGTATGTTAAGATGAAAAATCTTTGTATAAATTCCTGCAAATAGAATGAACAGAGTTAAACTTTTACTTAATATATTGCTTTTGAAAGCTGCCACAGGTGCAGCATAGTTATTCACTGTAACAGCTGATCTCTGGGAACAGCAATAATCAGTCTTCACATGAAGGTGACATCGGCATCGACAGAGCCCGGCACAGGAACAGTCCCCAGCATCCAAAAGGAATGCTTTTGGGAGCGCTGCTCCATGCATGCAAGCTTCCCTTCCCAACAACTTTCCTCATTCAGGTATATAGTGGAGTAACTCCAATAAGAAAAAGGGAAAAATGTAAAGAAGAACTCCGAGGGGAGGTGGGCGGTGTCATGAGGCTGCAGCCACGGAAGGTGCAGGATTAGGAAAAAACCCTGTCTGTCATAGAGCTGTGGATGTGCAGAAGATGCAGTTACCTCGCAGCACAGCTAGAGGGGGCAGGAGTAATCCTACAGAGGCTGAGTCATCACGCCCAGCCACTGATTGCAGGAGAGTTAACCAGCTGCACCTGATGGCAAGCCCGGGAGTTTCAAAGACAAAATCCCTTTATAAAGGAAAGGGAGTGGAGCAGCAGAAGGTGATGAGGAGTTCAGCTGAGGGGAGTCAGCTGGAAGGAGCTCAGCTGGAAGGAGCTCGGCTGGAAGGACGGAGGAGGAGTGTGGAGAAGGTGAGGGTCCACACGGAGCGTGCCCAGAGGGACAGAATCCAGAAGGAAAGTATCCAGAGGGATAGAGTCCAGAGGGGCAGAGCACAGAGAGACGGAGTCCAGAGAGAGACTGCTAGGAGTGACACTCCCAGCCCAAGTAACGTGGCTGAATCAAGCTACACTGAAGGAACAGTAACCATTGGAAGAGGAGCACAGAAAGCCAAGGAGCCATGCTTTGAGAGGAGCCTACATTCACAGGAGTTTGCTGGATCAGGATTACAAGGTACCAAAAGGAGAGGTTCTTATAGCAAAGCTACCTTTACACAGAAGCACAGAGGTTGGGATTCCACACCAGGTTTTCCTGAGCTTCAGAAAGGCAAAGCACTGCACAAGAAAACCTGTCTCCAAAGAGAAGTACGTCAGAGAGAAAGCTCCAGGTGTAGCTGGTGCAGGAAGCCAAGGTATGGTTGCTCTTTTCTTTTAAAATAAAGCCTTGTTCCTAAGAACTTTGATAATGCAGAAGCTCAGTATTTGAGAAGAGGGAACAAAGCAGAGCTTTTCAAAACAATACCTAAGGGCTTAACAGAACAGTTTCTCTGGAAAGCACGGTTACTTACCTGTAACAGGTGATCTCTGGGAACAGCAGGAATAAGTCTTCACATATGGGTATCATCGGTACCGACGGAGCCTGCGCGGGAACGCTCCCCAGCGTCCAGTAAGAAAGCTTTTGGGAGCATCCCACAGCGCCTGCGCGCTGCCTTCCCGCCTTTCCCAACCGCCTCTCTCCAGTTTGAGTATAAAGCTGAGACAAAGAGAGAGAGAGGGAAAGGAAAGATAGAGAGATGCAACTCCTAGGGGAGGTGGGTGGGTTGTGAAGACTTATTCCTGCTGTTCCCAGAGATCACCTGTTACAGGTAAGTAACTGTGCTATCTCCAGGAACAAGCAGGAATGAGTCTTCACATATGGGGACTCCCTAGCTTTAGATGCCAGGGGGAGACCCCGGAATTGTGTGTCCCTGAGAAGGGCTCTACCTCCCCCCATGGATCTCTGGCATCCAACCAGGGTCGCGGTGGGTAGGAGTTGATTAGGAATGGAACAGGTGTTTGAGAACAGCCTGACCAAACGAGGCATCCCGGCGGGAGTCCTTGTCCAAATAGTAATGGGCTGTGAAGGTATGAACCGAGGCCCAAGTGGCTGCTCGACAGATTTGGTCGATGGACACAGAGTTCAGATGAGCCATAGAGGCTGCCATGGCCCTCACATTGTGAGCTGTGACATGGCCCTCCAGAGAAAGGTTCTTACTCTGGTAGGCGAAAGAAATACACTGAGCAATCCAATTGGACAGTGTTCTCTTAGAGACTGGAAGTCCTAAATGAGAAGGATCAAAAGCAACAAAAAGTTGAGCGGACTTTCTATGTTGCTGTGTTCTTTGTAAGTAAAAAGAAAGTGCTCTCTTACAATCCAAAGTATGAAGATTCCTCTCTGCACTTGATGCATGAGGTCCTGGAAGAAAGACAGGTAAGTATACCTCTTGGTTGAAATGAAAAGGTGAGACCACTTTGGGCATAAAGTGTGGATTGGTCCTGAGGACTACCTTATCATGATGGAACCTTGTATAAGGTGGATTAGCCACCAAGGCTTGCAACTCACTGATGCGACGTGCTGAGGTGACTGCAACGAGAAAGATAACCTTCCAGGAAAGGAATTTCAAGGAGGTAGTGGCTAAAGGTTCAAAGGGTGGCTTCATAAGCTGGTCAAGAACCAGGTTCAAGTCCCATGCCACTGGAGGTGGTCTAATGGGAGGTTTAGTTAACAGAAGGCCTCTCATGAATCTTGCTATAAGAGGATGAGAGGAAATAGGTTGTCCATTGAGAGGCTTGAGGGACGCTGCAATGGCACTCAAACGGACTCTTACTGAATTCGTTTTAAGGCCTGCATGGGATAGATGCAGAAGATACTCTAATAAAGAATTCAGAGGTATTGCAAGAGGGTTAAGACCCTTCTCTGAACACCAAATGGTAAATCTTTTCCATTTGAAAGCATAGGAACATCTAGTGGAAGGCTTTCTGGAAGCATGAAGAATATCTTTCACTTGCTGAGAAAGAAGCAAATCTTGAAGGTCTAGGCCTTCAGCAACCAGGCCCTGAGATGGAGAGACTGGGGGTTTGGGTGCCACAACGTTCCATCTTCCTGAGATAGAAGATCTGGTGCAGAGCCCAACTCCAGGGAAGGAGCTTGAGATAGATGTAGAAGTAGAGGGTACCACACTTGGCGTGGCCAATGTGGCGCTATGAGGATCATGGAACCTCGGTCTCTCTGAAGCTTGAACAGTGTTTTGGGAATTAGGGGAATGGGTGGAAAGGCATAAAGGAAGTCTTGACCCCAGTGAAGGAGGAAGGCATCCCTGGCCTGAACTCCCTGACACGGAATTCTGGAACAGAAACGGGGAAGTTTGGCATTCCACGGACTTGCAAAGAGATCTATGTCCGGGGTTCCCAAAGTTCGAAAAATCCTGGCTACCTGGTCCATATGAAGGGACCACTTGTGTGGAAGCAGAAATCGACTGAGCCTGTCTGCCCAAGAGTTTTGAACGCCTGGAAGATATACTGCCAGAAAATGAATCTGATGCTCTCTGGCGAAGGCCCACAGTCGCAAAGCTTCGTTGCAAAGCGACAGAGAGCCAGTCCCCCCCTGCTTGTTCACATAGAACATGGCTACTTGGTTATCTGTGTGAATGAGGACTGTCTTGTAGCTGAGCAGGGTGTGGAACACTCTGAGAGCTAAGAAAATTGCTCTGAGTTCCAAGAGATTGATGTGTACAGCAGTCTCCTGTGGAGACCAGATGCCCTGGGTGGAGAGATCTTGCAGATGAGCTCCCCAACCCATTGGAGAGGCATCTCTTGTGAGAGTTGCTTGGGGTAGCGACTGCTGAAACGGGGACCCCAGCAACAGGTCTTAAGAGGACTTCCACCACTGAAGAGACCAAAAGAGACGAGTGGAGTTTGCTATTTTGTCTGACAGGCAACCTGATGCCTGGGTCCATTGGGCGGACAAAGTCCATTGAGCTGCCCTCATGTGAAGGCGGGCATATGGAACCACATGCACGGTGGATGCCATGTGGCCCAAGAGTTGTAGCATTTCTCGAGCAGTTAAAAGGGATTTTGACTGTACTTGGGAGGCTAACTGCACTAAACGTAGGCAACGAGCCAGGGGAAGATAGGCTCTTGCAGCTGTGGTATCCAGCAGGGCCCCTATAAACTCCAGGGACTGAGTAGGGGTGAGGTTGGATTTTGGGATGTTTATTACCAGTCCCAAATACTGGAGGAAACGCATTGTGCAGGTTAGAGAGGTCTGGGCCTCTGACTGGGATGGAGCTCGAATGAGCCAGTCGTCCAGATATGGGAATACGAATATTCCTATAGTGCATAGGAATGCAGCTACTACTGCCATGCATTTCGTGAACACCCTTGGTGCAGAGGCCAGACCGAACGGAAGCACCCTGTATTGGTAGTGCTTTCCCTGAAAAAGGAACTGAAGGAACCTTCTGTGTGTTGGATGGATGAGGACATGGGTGTATGCATCCTTGAGATCTAGAGAACAAAGCCAGTCCTGACTCTGAAGGTATGGAAGTAGAGCACCGAGAGAAATCATTTTGAATTTCTCCTTGCATAGAAACTTGTTCAATTCTCTGAGAACTAATATGGGTCTGTAGCCCCCTGTTTTCTTTGTAATAAGAAAATAAGGGGCGTAGAACCCTGAGCCCTGTTGAATTAGGGGTACCTCTTCTATTGCCCCTTGGGCAAGAAGGGTAGCAATCTCCTGACCCAGAAGGGTGAGGAGAGATGTTGGAGAATTGAACTGTTTCACCATGGTGTGGGGAGGAAGGTTTAAGAAATGAAGCTTGTACCCTTCCCTTATGATGGAGAGGGTCCATTTCTCTGCTGTGATCTGTTCCCATCTGGGAGCAAAGTAAGCTAACCTTCCTGGAATGGTGAGGGGCTCTGGTTCTTCTAGAGCTAGAAAGGCTAAGTTCTCTAGTTGCGAGACAAAAGCCCTGAGGAGGCTGAGGCTGCTGGGCCATAGCAGGCCTGGTAGCCTTGGACTTAGCCTGTTTTGGTGGTTGCTGACGCTTTGCAGCCAAACGACCTGCAGAAGATGCCTGCTGACCATAAGCAGGATAATATCTTCCCTTTTTGAAAAAAGATGTCTTTTTAAACAATCTTTTCTTAACAGGAGCAGAGGTAGACTTTGAAAGTCGATCCAAAGCAGAGTTTTCAGCATACATCTGAGTGGCCTTTGCTTGCCAATCCCTGCCAAAAAGGATTTCATCTGTACAAGGAAGATTCCCCAATTCATCTTGGACCCAGAGTTCCAAATAAGAAGCTTGTAACCAAGCAATTCTGCGTGCACCTATGGCAATAGCCAAGGCTCTGCTTACACACTCAAAAGAGTCAAAGGCTGCACGGTTAGAAAATTTGGAAACATCCTGGGCGTGTTTGAGCCAAGTAAGAAACTCTTGCCTTTTATCTTCTGAAATAAAAGGGGCTAAAGTTTGCAGATGATCTGTGACCACTTTTAGAAACATCCCCATGTAGAGACTATAGGAGTTGATTCTAGCAGCAAGCATATTGGCCTGGAAAATCCTTCGGCCAAAAGCATCTAGGGTCCTGCACTCACATCCTGGAGGATTAGATGACTGCCTTTTTGCACTCTTTATTTTCTTCATGGCAGACTCTATCACAATAGAGTGGTGAGGAAGCCGAGTCTTATGAAAGCCAGGACAAGGAGGGAGACGGTACATGGTGTCTAACCTGTGAGAGTGAGGAGAGGTGGTGAGAGGGGTCTCCCACATACTCAACATGTGATCATAGAGAATCTCATGAATAGGCAAGGTAGCTGTCTCTTTAGGAGCCTTAGGATATTGCAGAATATCTAACTGCTTGGCTCTCGGCTCTGACTCAGAGGCCACTGTGATGGAGAGGCCCCTAGCCACTTCCCTAATAAAGTCTTGGAAAGACAAGTCCTCTGGAGGAGACATTCTTCGTTTTGGAGAAGAAGGCTCTTGAGGAAGAAGTACCGATGCTTCGACAGAAGCCTCCGATTCATCAGAGTCTTCGAAGGAATCGAAGTATCGCCTGTCTGGATGCTCCTGCAGAGCCCGATACGCGTACCGAGAGGGATCAACATCGGGAGTAACCGGTACCGGCTCAGTACCGATGGGCATCATAAGACAGGGTACCGTTGCAGTCGACACCGAAGCCGATGTCGATGCAATCGGTACCGGCACCGGAATCGATGCCAGTGCCGATGTCGATGCAATCGGTACCGGCACCGGAATCGATGCCAGTGCCGAAACCGGTACCGACAACTGAGTCTGTTGCGGTACCGGAGGCGTCGCAGCCTGTATGAATGCCCTGATCCATCGACGCCACCAGTGTCTGGATGTCGGTACCAGTGGAAACCACCAGTACCCCAGAACACGGCAACAGGTGATCGGTCGAGGCCAAGCCATCGATGTCAACCTGTGACCCCATAGATAATGCTTTGGAAGCTGGAGCTTCCCGCCGGGGTAATTTTGCCGGTGCCGGATCCTCGAGGGCAAGCCCGGGGGCATCTCGATGCTTAGAGGGAGATCTACCCTTCGAGGACCGGCCAGATTTATGTTTGGTTACCTGAGATCCATGGGAGGAAGAAGCAGCCCTGGACGACGTCGATGCCACCGAAGCTGCATCAGAGGGAAACAGGGTACTGAGCTTGGCTGCTCGGTTCTGCCGACCTCTTTTAGACATCATAGAACAGGACACACAATCCGTGATGGAATGGTCAGGACCCAAACATTTTAGACACCAGTCATGGGTGTCGGTGACAGAAATAGTACCGCTACACTTTGTGCACTTTTTAAAACCGGAAGCGGGCTTTTCCATGAGGAAAAATTTTTAGGCCTAAGGCCCAAAACAAAAATGAAAAAATGCACAGTGAAGAAAAAGTTTTTTTGTTTTTTTTTTAAAGAAAGAAAGAAAAGACCGGCGGTACCGGTCCGACGTCGAAGAAGGCAGACGCGCAACCAAAGAAATAAGAAAAAATAAAGAACTTCTTCAGCGGTGACAGGAACACGACCTGCAGGCTCCGCGGAAAACGAAGAACTGGAGAGAGGCGGTTGGGAAAGGCGGGAAGGCAGCGCGCAGGCACTGTGGGATGCTCCCAAAAGCTTTCTTACTGGATGCTGGGGAGCGTTCCCGCGCAGGCTCCGTCGGTACCGATGATACCCATATGTGAAGACTCATTCCTGCTTGTTCCTGGAGATGCAAAGAAACAGAGACAGACCCGGTAAAGTGGTAGCTGCAAGGGAAAGCACTTACTCAGAGGGAGAAGCCAGTGACGCAGAGTCTATGGAAATAGAGTTTGAGAATACTATTCCCATTCCTCAAGATGAATCTATGGATTGTACTTTTTGTGTAGCTTCTAGTCTGGAGTCCTTAGTACAACTGTAAATATAAGAGAATCCCTGCTTGTTTAATTTACTTTGGAATGAAGGAATCCTCAGTTAAACCCTGCAATCAATTGTGAAGCTTATAACAATTTGTTTGCCTGCTTATTTACTGGAACCCTTTATAAAGAAGGACTATCTTTATTTTTCCTATGTCTTAGTGAACCCTTCTGCTAAAGGGGAAATAAAAGCCTTATTACCCTTCACTCTTGGTCTATATAATTTGTTCTTACAAGGAGCTAAAACTTCAAGGACCAAACTGCACTTGGCCTTAAAGGGCCCACGCTCCTTAAAAATAATAAAATGCGCAGCATGCCCTTATAGCCACTGGCCACCAGGGGCAGCTGATGACAGCAGGTTGTAAAGACTGATTCCTGCTGTTCCGGGAGATCCTGTTACAGGTGAGTAACTAAGTATCTCCAAGAACAAGCAGGAATGCAGTCTTCACATATGGGACTCCCTAGCCCACGACTACCTAAGTGAAAGGGAGGAGACCTGAACTATAACAAGTTAAAGCAGGGATTGGACAGACTCAGCCTGTAAGTCACAATCCTCATGAGGTAGTCGAAGATGGATGGTGGGTGGAGTTCCTTTAAACCTGAAAGAGGTTTCTTAATGCAGCTTGTCTGAATTGAGATCACGACTGGAGTCTTTGACAAAGCAATAGTGTGCAGTAAAGGTATGCAAGGAAGACCATGTGGCTGCCTGGCAAATCTCAGAAATAAAGACAGAACGAAAGTTGGCTACAGTGGCAGCCATTACTTGGACAGTGTGTGCCATAATATGTCCCTGCAGGGAGAGACCAGCCTGAGCATATGCAAAAGAAATGCAGTCAGCTATCCAGTTGAAAAGGATGCTCTTGGAAACTGGGAGGCCAAGGTGATTCAGGTCAAGAGATAAAAAGCTGAGGATTGGCGATGATCCTTAGTGCGGTCTAGATAGAAAAGAATTAATTCTAGACCCCAACATGACTGCTTGAAAAGTTTTTCTCCCAAAAGCATCAAGGATCTTAGCATCCCTGCCTGGAGGAACCGAAGAGTGGTTCTTAGAACTCTTTATCCTCCTCATGGCCGATTCCACAACCATGGAGTGGTGTGGAAGCTGTGGCTTTTGAAAGCCTGGAGGAGGTGGTACTCTGTATATGTATCCAACCTCTTACTGATGACAGGTGTAGAAAAAGGTGCTTCCTACATCCTGAACCTTGTTCTTAAGGATGTCGTGTGTGGGAAGAGTAGCTGCCTCTTTTGGTGCAAAGGGATATTGCAGGATATCCAAATCTTCAGCCCTCAGTTCCGCCTCTGTAGTCACAGAGACTGCGAGGGCTGTTGCCATATTTTTGATAAAGTCCTGAAAGGATATGTCCTCGGGTGGAGAAGGACTAATTTCATACAATGGTGAAGGGTTTGATGGGATGTCCCTGTGGGGCTCGGAAACAAGAGATTTCTGTTCGGAATTGAAAAAACCGGAATCCGAAAAAGGGAGAAAATCAAAATAATATCCTTATACATATTTTACAAAAGGCCCTGTGTCCAGCAGAGCTTTTGTAAAATACAGTGCAAATGTTCTACATCCCTACCTGAACATTTCTATTACCCCTGTCTATGCCCTATTTAAAATTGGCCTTTTAGAGTCCAACAGCAGCACTGAGTCTTTACCTAAGCAACCTGGTGCTTGATTTTGTGTTTTGAATTGCACAGTACTATGATGTCTCCAGTTCTTCAAAGCGTGACACTCCACCCTGGACTCTACAGAAGAAAAAGCACAAAAAGCATAATCAAACTCTACAGAAGAGGAAGCACGTAACATGTAACCAAACTCTGGAATTTGTTACTGGGGGATTTGGTAAAGCATAGTTACTCACCTGTAACAGGTAATCTCTGGGAACAGCAGGAATTTAGTCTTCACATATGGGTGATGTCGGTACTGACAGAGCCCATGCGAGAACACTCCCCTACGTCCAAAAGAAAAGCCTTTGGGGCCATCCCACTGCACCTTCGTGCTGCCTTCCCAACTCTGCTTCCTCAATTGAGTTTGTAGCTGAGAGAAAAGGAGAGTGAAGAAAACCTACTACTCCTAGGGGAGTAGGGTGGGTTGTGAGGACTAAATTCCTGTTGTTCCTGGAGATCATCTTTTACAGGTGAGTAACTATGCTATCTCCAGGAATAAGCAGGAATGTAGTCCTCACATATGGGACTCCCTAGCTCGAAGATGCCAGAAAAAATTATCTCAGAAGTGGTGGAGGTTTGCCTCAGGAAAGACTTCAAGAGGTCATGAGTCCTCTAAGGACATCTGGTATCACTAAGTTCTGGGATGAAGGGTAGAAGTTGCCCTTAAGTCTGAAAGAGGTGCTGGAGAACAGCCTGACCAAACATGGCATCCTGGTGGGAGTCCTTGTCTGGACAGCAATGAACAGTAAAGGTATGGACTGAAGACCAAGTTGCTGCCTTGCAGATTTTGTCAATGGCTAGAGAGCGTAGATTCACCATCGAGGTAGCCATGGCCCGGACATTATGAACACTGATGTGACCTTCAAGAGATAGTCCTGTTTCATCATAAGCAAATGAAATGCAATCTGCTATACATTTAGTGAGGGTACATTTAGATACTGGTAACCCCAGGTGACTAGGGTCAAAGGAAAGGAACAACTGTGAAGCTCTATAGTGCTCTCGAGTCCTTTGAAAATAAAAAGCTAGGGCACGTTTGCAGTCCAGAGTATTCAGGGCTGCTTCTGCTCTAGACAATTTAGTCTAGGGAAAAATAAAGGAAGGTAAACTGACCAGTTTAAATGAAAAGGAGACACCACTTTTGGCATGAAACGTGGGTGAGTCCTAAGGACAACCTTGTCATGGTAGAACCAAGGACTGAAGCTCACTAATGCGTCTAGCTGAAGTGAGGTCAATGAGGAAAATGACCTTCCATGAAAGAAACTTTAGTGAGGTAGTATTCAAGGGTTCAAAGGGCGGCTTGAGAAGCTACGCTAGGACAACATTGAGATCCCATGCCACCAGAGATGGTTTAATGGGTGGCTTGGTAAGCAAGAGTTCTCTCATAAAGCACACAACTAGCGATTGTGAGGAGATGGGCTGTCCATCCAATAGATGAGAGAGGCCGCAATAGTTCTAAGGTGACTGAGATGGTCTTGAGACCTGTATTAGACATGTGGAGGAGATACTGGAGAAGTGCCTCTTCACTGGAGCAGAGAAAAGATTGAGATCCTTCTGGAAACACCAGGTAGAGAATCTACGCCACTTAAAAGTGTACAAACGTCGCATGGATGGTTTCCTGGAAGCTAAGAGAATTGTCCTTTGCCTCCTGAGTAAGGTTAAGATCTTGTAATGCTAAGTGTTCTGCAGCCAAGCTGTAAGATGGAAAGACTGCGGTTCGGGATGGAGCAGTATCTTTCCTTCCTGAGAGAGGAGACTGGGCACAGACCCGAGATGCAGAGGGTCAGTTTGAGATAGACATAGCAGGAGAGGAAACCACGCTTGATGTGCCCAGAGTGGGGCTATGAGGATCATGAAGCCTCTGCCTGCCTGGAACTTGAAAAGCATCTTCGGAATTAAGGAAATTTATTTATTTTATTTATTTAACGTTTCTTCTATACCGCGCTATTTATTATCAGTGCGGTTTACATTTTAACAAGGGTCGCTCAAATCAGTCAAGACTGTTTTGCGTTTACATTATAACAGGAAGTAAAACTTGGAGCAAAATACAAGGCATACAGGAGACCGAGACCCTGACCCCAATGGGGGTGGAAAGCATCCACCTGCTGGTTGCTGGACATAGGTGTCAAGGTGCAGAAGCGTGGGAGCTTGGCATTCTGAGTGGCAAACAGATCTATTTCTGGAGTCCCTCAGCTTTGAAAGATGAAGGAGGTTGTTTCCAGATGGAGAGATCATTCGTGGGGAAGAAGGATCCGATTCAATTTGTCTGCCATGACATTTTGTTTCCTGGAAGATACACTGTTTGGAGGTGTATCTGATGAGCAATGGCAAAGGACCAGAGATGAAGGGCTGACCTGCAGAGAGGCTGTCTCCCCCTGCTTGTTCACATAGAACATGGCCACTTGGTTGTCCAACTGGATCAGGATTGTGAGAGATCGTAGATGCTCCTGAAATACCCTGAGGGCATTGGAGATAGCACAAAGTTCCAGTAGGTTTATCTGGAGCTGGAACTCTTGCTCTGTCTAGAGGCCCTGAGTGGAGAGGGTCCCCAAATGTGCCCCCCAACCCAGCTTGGAGGCATCCATCATCAGGATGCATTGATGCGGAGGAATCTGAAATGGTGACCCAACAGAGATTGTCTGGGGAACACCACCACTGGAAGGATGTGACCAGAGGGGTAGTGACTTGGATCTTGTCACTGAGACGGATGGAGGTCTGCTTCCATTGGGAGGCAAGTGCCCACTGGGCTGTGCGCATATGTAGATAGGCGTATGGTATCACATGTACTGTTGAGGCCATATGTCTTAGTAGTTTCCGCATTTCCCAGGCAGTCAGATGGTCTCTGAATTGCACATGGGATGCTAGCTCCATGAGGCATGCACAACGGGGTTGGAGCAGGAATGCCCTTGACTGTTGTGTGTCTAGGAGAGCTCCTATGAACTCTAGTGTCTGAATTGAAGTGAGGTGGGATTTGGGAAGATTTATGACAAAGCCCAAATGCGTTGTTCGAAACAGAGAGAAGTGGATCTTTTGGGAGGTGCCTGCCTTTTTGAGCCAGTTGTGTAAGAAAGGGAAGACAAATATCCATAGAGATCTTAGATATGCGGCTAAGACTGCCATGCACTTTGTAAAGACTCTTGGAGCAGAGGTGAGTCCAAAAGGAAGGATTCTGTATTGATAGTGTCTTCCCTGACAAATAAAGTGTAGATATTTCCTGTGTTCTGGATGAATGAGGATATGATGTACACTTCTTTGAGATCTAGAGAAGAGAGTCAGTCTTGACAGGAGGTAGGGAAGGAGGGTACCGAGCGAGACCATCTTGAACTTCTCATGGACCATAAACTTGTTTAGGTTTCTGAGGTCCAGGATGGGTCTGTACCCTCCGCTCTTTTTTAGTATGAGAAAGAATGGAGAGTAGAAACCCATTCCTTGCCTGAGGAGTCGGGACCTCCTATATGGCACCTTGTGATAGAAGAGCAGTCACCTCTTGCAGCAGAAGAGCAGTGAGAAGGGGCCGAGTATGATATTCTCCTACCAGAGTGGAAGGGGGCAGGGTGTGGAGATGAAGCCTATAGCCTTCCTCACTATGGTTAGTGTCCACTGCTCTGAGGTGATGAGATGCCACCTGTGGGCATAATGGCAGTTGACTGCCTGCTATGTTGAGGGGATGGGAGTTCTCCAGAGGCAGGGTGGCTATGTTGTCTAGCAAAAAAGTCAAAAACCAGGTTCAGATTGAGTATGCGGAACTGGTTGAGCTTTAGGAGGCTTCTTTTGTTGTTTGGGAGCATGCTACCTCTTCTGAGAACCCTGAGGTTGGCACTGAGAAGTAGAGATATAAGATGGGTAAAACTTATTTTTCTTAGCATAGAAAGTTTTCTTTGCAGTTGCCTTTTTCCTAGCAGGATTGGGTGTAGTTCTAGAAAGCCTGTTTAAGGTGGTATTCTCAGATTCCAACAGAGAAGCCTTGTACTGCCAGTTCTTGCTAAAAAGATTTTCACCTGTGCAGGAAATATTACCCAGCTTATCTTGAACCCACTGTTTAGGATCTGATGCCTGAAGCTATGCAATCCTACGTGCACCAATAAAGATGGGTGTAGTTCTGCTGGTGCAGTCAAAGGAATCAGAGGTTGCTCTATAAACAAAATTTGAGACATTCTGGGCAGGTCTAACCAATGTGAGATAGTCACCTCTTATCATGTGGAAGAAGAGGGGCCATGACCTCAAGATCCCTGGTTACTTCCTTGAGGAACAAACCCATATAGAGAACTTATGAGTTTATCCCTGGCTGAATGCATGCAAGCCTGAAAATACCAACGCACAATAGCATCAAGGGTTCTCGATGCTCTATCCAGGAGGGTTAGAGAAATGGGTCTTAGAACTCAATGTGGTGCATTGCCAATTCCACCACCATTGAATGGTGGGGAAGCTGCATCTTTTAGAAGCCGGGACACTCGGGTACCATATACATGGTATCAAGATTTCGAGTATGGGGAGAAATGGTGAGGGGAGTCTCCCACATCCAGAGCATGAGATCATGGAGAATGCGGTGAACTGGAAATTTACCCGCCTCCTTAGAAGTTGTTGGGTATTGGAGGATCTCCAATTCCTCTGCTCTGGGCTCTTTCTCGGATGTCACTGTTATAGAGAGACCCTTAGCTAGGTCTTGAATAAACTCCTGAAAAGACATGTCCTCAGGAGGGGACATGCGCCGTTCCGGCAAGGGAGAAGGGTCCTCCGGTAGACTTTGTCTTCAGGTATCGAATGACTCATCACCGGAAGATTTGGAATCGGAAGACTCGAAGTATCAGCGGGAACAATGTTCCTGTTTCGATAAGGCTCAATACTGGTTAAAGTCAGTATCGGAACGAGGGACCTGCTTGGATGATACTTCAGTACCGTAAATGGATTTGAGGGTGGGCAATGGCGGCAGCGGACCTAGCGGTATGTACCCCAAAGCAATCTGCATTGGTACTGAAGCCGGTACCAGTGTCGGCGGTACCGTTGGTAGTGATTTGACTGGGACCGAAGCTGCCAGTAGAGCGGCCAGACTCAGCTCGATGGCCAGAATATGCTGATCTATGGAGCCTGCCAATGCTTGGGTGTCGGTACTGGAGATTTGCACTACTGTCCCAGAGCATGGCACCAGGAGCTCTTCTGAGGTGGAGGCCTCGGGAGCATCCTGAGACCCCTTGATGGCTTTGGAGGAAAGATCCTCCCGCAGGGGTTGTTTGACCAGCCGATGCACCTCTAGGGCAACGCTCAAGGCATCTCTATGCTTGGAAAGAGATCTACTTTGGAGGAATGGCCTGTCTTTGAAGAAGACTTATGCTTTGATACCTGAGATCCTTGAGAGGAAGACGATGCCCTTGATGACGTCAATGCCAAAGAAACCGCATCTGAGGCAAAGAGTGTGCCCAGCTTCGTGGCTCGATTCTGCAGGCCTCTCTTATTCACCTTCTTGCACAGCGGACATTCTAACGGCTGGTGGTCGGGCCCGAGGCATTTGAGACACCAGTCGTGAGCATCAGTAGCTGAAATGGTATTGCCACATTTAGAAGATTTCTTAAAAGCACTTGCTGGTTTCTCCATAGTGTCAGTAGACAAAATGGTAAGCTTAAGGCCTAAAATGGCATCGATATGACTGAAGAAAAAAAATATATATTTTTTTTTACAGTAAAGAAAGAAAGAAAAGAAGAGAACCGACAACAGGAGTTGGTTCCTGTGTTGACGGGAAGGCAAACACTAACCACAAAAAACAAAAAAGAAAGAACTAAATAATTTTCTGTAGTGACAGGATTTGCTTCCTGCTGGCTCTGCGGAAAACGAAGAACTGAGGAAACGGGAAGACAGGAAGGCAGCATGCAGGTGCAGTGGGATGCTCCCAAAGGCTTTCCTATTGGACACTGGAGACTGTTCCCGCACCGGCTCCGTCAGTACCAACATCACTAATATGTGAAGACTACATTCCTGCTTGATCCTGGAGATAAACTGTTAAAGTAGCTGGATTAAAAAATAAATTGGACAAGTTCCCGAAGGGAACGTTCATAAACCATTATTAAAGAGGACCAGGGAAATCCACTTCTTACCCCTGGGATAAGCAGCATGGAATCTGTATACCTTTTAGAGAATCTGACACCTGACAGGTACTTGTGACCTGAACTGGCCGCAGTTGGAAACAGGATAATGGGCTTGATGGACCCTTGACCCTTGATCTGACCTACTATGGCATTTCTTGTGTTCTTATGAACCAAAACTGGCTCAAGAGGAATGAGAGAAGGGATTGGGGTTCAGCATGAGGTTAATAGTGAGGGGGGAAGCACGGGTATATTGGATTAAGGGAAGGAATCAGTGTGTGAAATGTGTGAGTTAGGGCATTGGACGGGTTTTAAGTGCATAAGGAGGGATGTAGCGTGTGTGTTAGTGAAAAAAGGGTTCATCTGGAAGGAAGACTGCATTCGTTCTCCCTCTCCTGATCCCTTCTTTTTCTCCTCTTTCTTCAAACCCTTTGTTTTCCTCCCTTCTTCCACATATGCTCTTCTCTTCCCTCTGCTCCTGATTCCCCTTTCTCCCCTCCCATTTCTTATTCCTTTGTTCCTATCTCCTGAGATTCCTTTACCATATCCACTGAGCTATCATCTCTCCAATTTTCTAGATGACTTCCCTTAGTCCTATTCTCTGTTCCCTTCCCCAGAGCTTTAACTAGGCATTTCAGTGCCCAGACAAGAATGTGTATTTCCTCACCCACTTTGATCCTCACTTCTTTCTCCCTACACTCTACTGCCCAGTCCTTTTTCCACTCTCCTCCTGTTCCCTTCCACCAATCCTCTAACAACCTAGACGACAGCATTCTTCTTGGCTTTTCATCTGCTTCCAACCTATACTTTATCCGCTCAAGAGCTTTGCTCCTCTCAGCCTTCCTTGTTATGGTCCTATTACTCTTCCTTCAGAAAAAGAACAAAATTATCTGAACACAATAGAAATGCCAAACATCCTTTTTATTTTTATACAGAATAATACAAAAATATTTAATATGCAAATCTATGCAATGTGCAACATAATCACTAGAACATTTCAGAAACTTTGCCACAGAATTTTCTCAAACTGCTGCAGGAGTTTGGGGGCTCTGTTTTCAGGTAACCTTCTCATCCCAGCAAATCAGAAAGGAGAATAGATTACAAGATGAAAGCTAACTACACTTTTGTTGTAGCTTACTGTGTCTGTCTCCATTTCAAAAGCTTCCTGGAGAATACTTTATTAGGGATTTCAATAGCACAAATCGGTCTCTCCTCCCCCTCCTGCCCATGATTTATGAAGCTCTCTATGCAGACTGCTTTATTATCCCACTGCACTAGGAGGCACAGTATGCCCTCAGATTCATGTAAAGCAAATTTTAATTTCCTTTATTTTAAGCCATTAATAGCTGACACTTGTGTAAGCCCTTCTTTGTTAACCTCTGAAAGACTGAAGTTCTGAAGGGCTTTAATTTTCAAATACAGAAATGTCTGCAAAATCAGCCCAGTACAATCAGATACTACAAAACATTCAATGTTGATTGACAGTACTGTAATGATACAATGCTTCTATTCTACTACTTATTTCTAAAGATCTACCAGGTATATGCAAGTGCTGCACACGTGCACACACACGAGACAGTCCCTGCTCCTTACAGATTATAATCTGGTAATGATAATATGCATTACAAATAAGAGATTCAAGGAGAAAACAGAGTTACTTACGGGTAGTAGGTGTTCTTTGTGGACAACAGGTTAAGTCCTCAAATATGGGTGATGTCATCAGTGGAGGTCCACGTGGGAGCCTCTCTCAGCTCCTTCTAGAAGATTTTAGATTGGTTCCTCACAATGCGTACGAGCATGCCTTCCCACCTGCTGCTGATATGCCTCATCTCTTCAATTTGGTTTCCAGCTAAGCCAGAATGCCACTCCAAGGGGAGGAGGGTAGGTTATGAGGAATTATCCTGCTATTCAATAGGTGAATAACTGTTTTTTCCATGGGCAAGAAGAATAAGTGCTCATGTATGGGACTCCCTAGCTATCAGCTACGTCACAACATGCAACTAGTAGATACTTAAAGCAAATTTCTTTGGGTGTTTTTTTTAAAGCTTTCAAGCAACCAAGGAACAATGAGGTAGCATGGAACAGAAGGAAAAAAAGTGCCTGGAGAAGTGGAGTTGGATTTTAATTGCTAAAACTGATTTTGAAGAATTGAGTGGCCAAATTTGCTGTCACATCAGCAGTCCCACTCCAGCCAATAATGAGATGTGAATGTGCGGACAGAAGTCCAAGTTGCAGCCTTGCAAATCTCTTCCACGAAGGCTGAACACAAGTGGGCCACCAACGCAGTCCATGGATCAGTTGTTATGAGCCATGACACGGCTCTCAAACGTCAGACCTGCCTGGGCATAAGCAAAAGAAATGCAATTTGCTAGTCAAACTGAAAAAGAGTACATGTGTTGATGGTAGTTCCGAACCTATTGGGATCAAAAGAAATAAATAGGGCAGATTTTCCACCGGCTTTAGAACAAACCAAATAGAAGGCCACGGCTCTCTTGCAGTCCAATGAGTGCAACGCTCTCTCGACATTATGAGCATTTGCTCTTGGAAAAATGTTCCAAGGACTACTGACTGATTAAGATGGAAGTCCAACACCATTTTGACTGAGCTCGCTACCCTTGTGTGTTGAAGTTACCGCCACTAGTCCCCAGGTCACGTACTTTAGTCCATAGTATCTAACGGCTCAAAAGGAGCCTTCACCTGCTGAGTTATAACGACATTGAGGTCCCAAGATCATAAGAAGCAAGCCCCACATGAAGCTAACAATTAAAGGTTGTAGAGAGATGGATTTACCTTCGGGCAATGGGAATCATTGCGCCTCTGTATTTTTGAAGTTTCAGAAGAGTTTCTGATAGCAGAGGAATGGATGGATATGCATATAGAGGTCCCTCTCCCCAATGAAGGAGGAAGACATCGGAGGCTAGTCTGCTATGAATCCCTGTCCAGGAACAAAACTGAGAGACATATTTGTTGTAGGGAGTAGCAAAGAGGTCTATCAAGGGAGTGCCCCACTCTCAAAATATGGACAATGCCACTTCCTGGTCCAGAGTTCATTTCTGAGAATGAATGACTCAGCTCTGCTTGTCCACCGAATATTGTAGTCTTCTGCCAGATATGTGGCACATAGTGATATTCCATGAGAAATTGCAAAGTTCCACAAGATGACTGCTTCCCAACACAGGAAGTATGAGCTGCTTCTTCCCTGGTTGTTAAAGTAGAACATGGCAACTTGATTGTCTGTCTAGATCATAACAAATTGGCTTGCCAACCGATCTCTGAAGGCCTTTTGAGCATTCACAATTGCTCTCAGTTCCAGGAAACTGATTTGGAGGCTCCCCTGGGAGGGGCATCACAAGCTTTGGGTGTGAAACCCATTGAGATGAGCTCCCCAGGTCAACTTAGACGCATCCGTCATGAGCAGCGTTTGCTAAGACCTTCACAAAATTTTGGGGGAACATCCACCAGGAAGGAGACTCCCGTAGAAGCTTTGTGATGGCGATGAAATCTCAGGCTGTGAATGGAATGAGTCCATTCCATACTTGGATTCCACCCAGATTGCCTGGAATGAAGATGCACTATGGCATTGACATGAACTGTACAGGCCATATGGCCTAGCATCCTTAACATGGTTCTCATAGATATCTACTGACTAATACAAACATATTTGACCTGTCAAACCAGATGGCCTAAATGGTCTAGAGCAGAGGTTCTTAACCTTTTTTCCATCGGGACTCACTTGACAGATGATGCTCATATATGTGACACAGATTGACCCTCCCAGACCTTTGATCTGACACAGTATAGCAGTTCTTATGAGTGAAATGGAGTGGAGGAGTGGCCTAGTGGTTGGGGCAAGGTACTTCAGGCCAGAAGGTCGGGGGTTCAAATCCCACTAGAGGACAGCAACCTTGGGCCGGAAGGACTGGGGTTTCTAGTCCCACAGGTGCTCCTTGTGGTCTTGGGCAAGCCACTTAACCCTCCATAGCCCATGTTCCCTGTAAAATAGTTATCTCCAAGTTATAATGCCCTGTTCAATGTAATTTCAGTTTGTTCAATGTAAACCGCACTGATGCAGAATAGCGCGGGATATAAGAGAATGTAAATAAATTGCTGCCTTTGAATTATGGTGCTGGCGGCGAATACTGTGTATACCATGGACTGCCCGAAGAACAAACCAGTCGGTACTAGAGGAGATCAAACCTAAGCTTTCTTTGGAAGCTCAGATGACAAGACTTCGACTTTCATACTTTGGACACATCATGCGAAGAGAGAGATCATTAGAGAAAGACATTATGCTTGGCAAGATAGAAGGTCAACGCAAAAGAGGAAGGCCAGCAATGAGATGGATCGATACAATAACAGCAGGTACGGGTACCAGTCTGTCAACAATGAGCCGCCTGACTGAAGACCGAACACAATTTAGGATAGCTATCCAGAGGGTCGCCATGAGTCGACTCCGACTCGACGGCACCTAACAACACAACAACAAATAAATAAATAAATAAATGTAAACCATACTTTGCATCTACAAAAACCCTACCTTTCCCAAAAAGAGATGAAGAGCAGAATTAGGACATTTCTCTATGAAATTCACTATACAAAAATATTCTGATTCTCAAATGATATGATGTAACAGTAAAGTTTTTGACACCGTTCCACACAGGCATCTTATAAACAAACTGAACACCCTAGGGCTGGACCCTAAAGTTACTGCTTGAGTTAGACATTGATTGAGTGGGAGGCAACAAAGGGTACAGGTAAACGGAGTTCACTCTGAGGAGGTGGTGTTTACCAGTGGTGTGCCGCAGGGATCTCTCCTTGGTCCAATTATTTTTAATATCTTTGTTAGTAATATTGCAGATGGGGTATCGGGTAAGATTTGCCCCTTTGCGGATGATATCAAACTCTGTAATAGAGTAGACACCCAGGAAGGAAAGAAGGATCTAGCTAAGCTTGAAGAATGGTCTAGAATTTGGCAGCTGAGATTTAATGTTACAAAATGCAGTCATGCATTTGGGCTGCAGCAATCCAAGGGAGCGATACAGTATAGGGGGTGAAGTATTTCTGTCCACAAGAGAAGAGTGGACCTGGGCATGATTGTGTCTGATGTTCCTAAAGGAGCTGAAGAGGTAGAAAAGGCGAAGGAAAAGCTAGAATGATAATTGGGTGCATAGGGAGAGGAATGGCCCGCAGAAGAAAGGAGGTGATAGTGCCTCTGTATATGTCTTTGGTGCAACCCATTTGGAGTATTGTGTGCAATTCTGGAGACCGCACCTTCAAAAGGATATAAATAGGATGGAGTCGGTGCACAGGGTGGCTACTAAAATGGTTAGTGGTCTTCGTTATAAAGCATATGAGGAAAGACATAAGGATCTTAATATATATACTTTAGAGGAAAAGCGGGATAGAAGTAATATGATTGAGATGTTTAAATACCTCCATGCTATAAATGCACAGGAGGAGAGCCTCTTTCAATTGAAAACAAGCTCTGCTATGAGGGAACATAGGATGAGGGTGAAAGGGGTTAGACTCAGGAGTAATATGCAGAAATAGTTCTTTATGGAAAGAGTGGTAGATGCGTGGAATAGTCTCCCAGTGGAGGTGGTAGAGATAAGGACAGTATCTGAATTCAAAAAAGCGTGGGACAAACACAGAGGATCTTCTAAAGGAATAAAGGGACTATTGTAGTGGTTGATATGGAAGGGCAGACTAGATAGAAACATGACGGCAGAAAAAGTCCACATTGCCTATGTTTCTAATATAAACCTCCCCACTGACAGGAACACTGTGAAACAATACAAAACCTGAAAATAAGCCCCACTCAATACACATACAGCAAATATGTCATACCATAGTATTTATTTATTTATTTTATTTAACAGGACTTCTGTACTGCCTTATCCTAAAATCAAAGCGGTTTACAGTGTAACTTGCTGGTTTTACATAGAACAATGGGTGAGGGAAGCATGCAGGAAAGTGTTTCAAGCTAATTTATAAATAAAATAAACTATAGTCTGTGTTAAATTACGAACAGCTGTGGATTAAATAAACAGAATGTTTGAAGGGGTAAAGCTAGGGTAGAAGGGGAGTTGAGTCAAGAACCTTACCTATGAAAAAGCAACACTACAAATATTACATTGGGCCCAAGAACATCAATACATCTACTGCAGGTAAAATAGAACAAGTGGGACAACCGATTTTTATACAGAAACTAAATATTAAGAATACCGCGCCTTGGTCATTTGCAAAACACAGACTCTCACCAAATACAGAACAAGGGGCCACAAAGTAGAAATAGAAATAGAAATATGAAGACAAAATTGAACTGGGTACCCCATAAACACTGGAGAAATAAAACAAATATGTGTCCTCAAACTGAATAAAATACAAAAACATCTGTAATCCATATTTCCCAAAGCAAACATATTCCACTTAATACATTTTTACAAATACCTTTTTCTACTTTTCTCATCTGGTATTTTATTTTTCCAATAACATTTGTCCTACTCTCTCCTTTTTTATTCTATCTTCTGCGGACTCTCTTTCCAGGGATGAAGGGCCAGGAGCAGGACCTCAGAATTCACCCACAAATAGGAACAGAAGTGAGGGGGATCTTGAACAATTTTCAGAAAACTGTGTTCATGGGGATCTAGCTAAACTAAAATTAGACAAAGTGATGGGACCGGATGGGATACATCCCAGAATATTGAAGGAACTTGGGGGACATTCTAGTGGCTCTGCTGTCTGACCTTTACAATGCTTCTTTACAGTCGGGAGTGGTTCCAGAGGACTGGAGAAATGCACATGTAGTCCCTATACACAAAAGCAGAAGTAAGGATGATATTGAGAACTACAGGCTGGTTAGTCTAACCTCTGTGGTGAGTAAATTAGTGGAAACACTGCTAAAACAGAGGATAGTGAGGTTTCTGGAGTCCAGTGGAAGCAGCATGGGTTTACCAGAGGCAGGTCTTGTCAGACATATCTGTGATTTCTTTGAATGAGTGACAAGGGAGGTGAACCAAAGGAGAGCTCTAGATGTGGTGTAAACTCTTTGGCATAGTTGTTCACAGATGACTTATAAACAAATTGAGCACCCTAGGCATGGACTCTAAAGTGACTAACTAGGTTAGAAATTGGTTGAGGGAGGGTACAGGTAAACGTAGCTCACTCTGAGGAGAAGGATGCTACCAGTGGTATGCCGCAGAGATCTGTCCATGGACCGATTCTTTTTAACATCTTTGTTAGTGATAAAGCGGAAGGGCTATTAGGTAAGGTTTGCCTCTCTGCGGATGATACCAAAATCTGCAATAGGCTAGACACCTAGGAAGAAAGAGATAACATGAGGAGGAATCTAGCTAAGCTTGATGAATGGTCAAGAATTTGGCAGCTGAAATGTAATGCTAAAAAAGGCAGGGTCATGCATTTGGGCTGTTAAAATCTAAGGAAGTGGTACAGTGCAGGGGGTGAAGTACTTCCATCCACGAAAGATGATTAGGACCTGGGCATGATTGTTTCTGATGAATTTAAAGAGGCTAATCAGGTAGAAAAGGCAACAGCAAAAGCCAGAAGGATGTTTAGGTGCATAGGGAGAAGAATGGCCAGCATAAAAAAGGAGATGATAGCGCCTCTATATAAGTCTCTGGTGCAACTTCATTTGCAGTATTGTGTGCAATTCTGAAGATCACACCTTGAAAAGGATATAAAAAGGATGGAGTTAGTGCAGAGGGTAGCTACTAAAATGGCCATGGTCTTCGTTATGAACCATATGGGGACAGACTTAAAGATATCAATAAGTATACTTTGGAGGAAAGGCAGGATACAAGAGATATGACAGAGACTTTTTTTAAATTTTTTATTTATGCATTTCCAATTAGAATCAAGCATAATACTTGTACAGAAAAGATCTACACCAACATACACCAAAAGAAATAGACGTTTAAATACCTCCATGGCATTAATGCACAAGAGGAGAGCATCTGTCAATTGAATGTAAGCCCTACCACAAGGTGACATAGGATGAGGGTGAAGGGGGACAGACTCAGGAGTAATATGTGAAAATATGTCTTTATGGAAAGAGAAGTAGATGTGTGGACTAGTCTCCAAGTGGAGGTAGTAGATGCGAAGATAGTATCTGAATTAAAGAAAGCATGCAACAAAAGTGTACTCACCTGTAACACGGACAGCAGGAATAGTCCTCACATATAGGTGAAGTCGTCACCAATGAGCCCTTGCAGAAGCATCCCCCCAGCTTTCAAAGACAGCCTTTGGGAGATGCCACCATGCATGCGTGGTCCCTTTCCCGCTCAAGGGTGCCATCTTGCTCAGTCAGATGACATAGCTAAAAGACGGCAAAAACAAGATGGCAAAAGGAACACCACCAAGGGGAGGAGGGAGGGTTGTGAGGACTGATTCCTGCTGTCCCCGAAGAACACCTATTACAGGTGAGTAACTACTCTTTCTCCAGGAACAAGCAGAAAGTCAGTCCTTACATTTGGGACGCCACAGCTACAGGCTACCGAAAGCCCATAGCAAAAATAGGGGCTCCCTCATGCGGAGCCACAAGCAGCAGCAATTTTATCCATGTCCACAGACCACAGTAGGACCCCTGTGTCTGATTAAACCAGCACTCCGGTAGCCTGAACACAGGTCGGAGGGTAGGAGTTGCCTAAACCCCAAAAAGGTTATGGAGCACAGCCTGGCCGAAGGCACTGTCCTGGCAGGAATCTCTTTCCAGGCAGTAATGGGCTGCAAAGGTATGGACTGAAGACCAGGTGGCGGTCCAGCAGATTCCACCATTGGGACAGAATGCAAGTTTGCCACTGAGGCCACCATGGCCCCGACACCAGGCGCTGTAACGCGTCCTTCTAGTAGGAGCCTTGCCTGCTCATAAGCGAGGGCAGTACAGTCCACCACCCATGTAGACAGTGTACGCTTGGTCACCACCATCCCCAGCCTACTGGGGTCTAAAGAGATGAAAAGCTGAGAAGCTTTGCGGTGGCCCTGAGTGCGCTGGATATAGAAGGACAAAGCCCTCTTACAGTCCAAGGTGTGAAGGACCTTCTCCAACTGACTGGAGTGAGGTCTTGGAAAGAAGGTAGGGAGCATTACTTCCTGGTTGAGATGGAAGGGCAATACTCCTTCGGCAGGAATTTGGGGTGCATGCGCAGCACCATTCTGTTCTTATAGAACCTGGTATAAGGTGCCACTGCCACAAGGGCCTGAAGCTCGCTAACTCTGCGAGCGGAGGTGAGCGCAACCAGGAAAGCCACCTTCCAAGAGAGGCAGCGAAGGTGGCAGGTAGCCACAGGCCCGAAGGGTGGGTGAGTGAGCTGCCCTAACTCTATGTTGAGGTCCCATTCGGCTGCCGGAGGGGCTTTGATAAGGGCAGACCCCGAAGAAAACGGGTCACCAAAGATTGGACTGAGAGGGGATTACCATCCACCGGATGGTGGTGCGCCATGAGGGCACTAAGGTGCACTTGAATGGAGTTAGACTTGAGCCCAGATTGAGAGAGGTGGAGAAGGTACTGTAACACCAGTGCCATTGGACAGGAGAAAGGGTCACCAAACTGAGAACCTGCGCCATTTGAGGGTGTAAGCTTTCCTAGTAGAGGCCTTGCGAGAGGCCAGCAGAATGTCTTCCACCTCAACCGAAAGGTTGAAAGGGGCCAGAGTCACCCTCTCAAAAGCCAAGCTATCAGCGACAGGGACCCCAGGATGGGGTGCAGAAGAGAACCCCCCTTTTGAGACAGGAGTCCCAGGGTGGTCCCAAAGGGAATAGGGGTCTCCACCGTCAACTGGAGGAGCAAGGGAACCATGGTTGCTTGGGCCACCAAGGAGCTATCAGGATGAGCAAGGCCCTGTTGCAGTGGGTCCTGAGTAAGGTCTTGGCAATCAGCGGCGTAGGATGGAAGGCGAACATGAGGCCTTCTGACCCTGAGACAAGGAACACGTCCGCTGCCACCCTGGAGGGGTGAGCCTGCTGAGAACAGAAGCGGAGCAACTGGTAGTTGTCCGGGCTGGCGAACAGGTCCATCACGGGTCCCCCCCCCCCCCCCGAGCTGGAAAAGCCGACTGGCTACTCTGGGATCTAGCTGCCACTCATGCGGCTGGAGACTCTGCTCAGCCTGTTGGCCAGAAGGTTGTCCTGGCCTGGCAGGTACACTGTCCACAGGAGTATACCCTGTTGGATTGCATACAAGCAGACGACCAGTGCCTCCTGACAAAGGGTATGAGACCGCATGCCCCCCTGCTTGTTCACGTAGAACATGACCACCTGGTTGTCCATCTGGTGATGCAGGTGGTGACAGAAGACTCACAGGGCTAAGTGTATAGCTCGGAGCTCTCTGCAGTGGGCTCCCCAGCTGATCAGGGAGGTGTCTGTGGTGAGGACCCTTGAGAGGCTTGGGGTCTGAAAAGACATGCCCCCCCTTGAGATGCTGGAGAGACTGCCACCAGTCCAGGGAGTCTGCCAGTTGGAAGTTTACAGAGACTCTGTCTCGTAGGTGACCCGTGGCCTGAGACCACTGGTCCCTGAGACACCACTGTGCCGCTCTCATGTGGAGGTGAGCGTCTGCGGTGACGTGGACTATGGAGGCCATGTGCCCGAGAAGGCACAGAAGAAACCAAGCGGGCACTGAGGGACGGCCTTCATTCAACTGCTCCTTACTACCTTTCCGAGCCGCTGCCTTTGGTTACAGGTCTGATGGAACAATTCATCAGGGTCACCGAATCTGCAAAATGGGAGATTCGAGCAGGCCTTGTTGCGGTGGTTTTGGAAGAATCTCTGCAGCCTCCCGAGTTGGATGTGATCCTCTCTCCCGAAGTACAGCTTCCGCCTCCACCCCCAGGTGTATCCACTCCATGATCATCTGCCTGTGAGCTTGACTCATCCGAAGTTGGCAATTCGAGCATCCTAGAGTGGGAGGATTTGACGGCAGAGTTTGGAGTGGTTGCCTCCAGTCTCTCTGAAGGAACTCCTAGACGAGTGTTGACAGCAGAGACATCCCTGGCCACTGGCCCTGGCAGGGGTAAGGATATTGTAAAGCCACCAGCTGCATCGATGCCAAGCATCTTAACTTTATCACATCTAAAGATTACTTTGGATAACATCTGGGATATGATAACTCATCTCTCTGAAGCCATTTTGCTTCAAACCATGGATATTTCTGCTAAATTGGAGCAAACTACTGAGAAGTTGGCTACTTATGTGAGTTTGACTGATAGTTTAAAATCTTGAGTTGATAAAAATGATAATAAATTGGAAGCACATTCTGAAACAAGATAATGAGGCTTTAAGAGCTAAGTTAGAAAAGCTTGAAAACTCTGCCCGAGCAGCTAACTTAAGAGTTTTTCCAAGGCTAGCCGGTATCTCGGCAATGAAATTGTTTAAAAATTATCTTATGGAAATCCTTCTAGTACCACAGGAATTGATACCACTTATTTCCAAAGCATATTATTTGCTTGAGAGGAAGAAAAAGCCAGGTGCTGCCTTGGATACAAATATGGGCATTTTAAATGTTTCATATTTGTTATGTGTATCAGGTTCGGAATCACCTAAAACTTCCACTCTTCTCATAACTTGTACATTAGTAACTGACAGGGAATGGCTCTTAAAAATGCACTATAAAAAGAGGTTGTTTCCCTTTTATGGCTTGACAGTATCCATTTTTTCAGATATTGCTGGGTATATTTTTAATTATTTTGACACAATGCTGTTAAAGAAAAAAAGAATAAAATAGGCACCTTCCTGCCCGATTAATCTAGGTGGCCTGTTATAAAATTGCCCTCCTTTTGTAGAAAGGAAATTCTAGATTAATCAGGCAGGAAAGTGCCTATAAATAAGGAAAGAGCACTGAATGTATGGAGCTGCCTCACAGTGTACTTGGTGAAAGCAAGAAGCATCTAAAGCAAAGAAGATCCTTAGTTGTGATGAAATGAAGGCAAAATGATAGGTTCAATTGGCATTTATGATATTGCAGCAGAAGTAATTTGGAAAGGCCAGAAGAACTTTATTGTCCTTATTTGTTGTCTTATTTAAATTTCTGTGATTTTCTGACCACAAAATGTCAGAATTAGATTACAGCTGAGGTAACCATTCATCACAATGGACAGCCACATCCACAGCCTACTTCCAAGCAGGTACAACTGGGTAATCCCATAGAGTTATTTTATTTAACATGCTCTTATAAACCGCCCCTTCCAGAGATCAAGGGCGATTTACATTGAACTAAAAAAAAACAACTTTACAATGAACTCAAATACTTATGTACTATGAACTATCTTACAATTAACTGGATACAATGTTAGGGCAACTATATACAGTCTTGCAGTAGGATACAGAGTTAGGGTTACTGTATGCAGTCTTACAGTAGGAATGGGTTCAGATCCATCTTTGTTTCTGTGTTCTCATGTAGAATGGACAGGAATAGTAGGGAGTTTTTAATCAGTTTGAGCTTGGGATGTGTCATGGGAGTTCCCATAGTACTTAGTAAACAAGTGTGTTTTTAGTTCTTTGTGGAACTGTAGCAGGTCTTTTAGTGCTCTTAGATTTTCAGTAAGGGCATTCCATAACATTGGTGCAATGTATGAAAAAACTCTTGAGCAAGTATATCGGGTAGTATTTCGGACAAGGTTGGGTATGGTGTAGGTATTTTGAGAGTAGTGCCTTCGTAATCTTGAATTTGATGGGGTGCTAAGGAGGGAGGTAAGGGGAGTTGTGGCTATTTTATTGTGGTGTTTGAATATAATCATCAGGTATTTGTATTTTATTCTTGAGGCAACTGGAAGTCAGTGGAGGTCATAGAGAAGTAGAGTGAGGTGATCCATGTGTTTTGCCTTTTATAAAATGCGTGCTGCCAGATTTTGGGCAAGTTGTAATTGGTGAAGTTTTCTTTGGTAGACCCTGTAGGATGCTGTTGCAATAATCTATATGGGGTGTTATTAGAAGTACCGTTCTGAAATCATGATCTTCTAAATAAGGGTCTGAGATGTTATGTCATGCGTAATTTGAAGTAAATGGTTCTAGTGAGTGATTTGATATGGGAGACCATATTCAGAGATTGGTCCAGGATAACTCCAAGATATTTCACCTCTTTCCTAACTTCAAGTTCTGTTTCCTATATCTTGAATTTGTTGGGGGGGAGTGAAGCATGGGTTTCTAGATACATACAGCACTTCAGTTTTATTAAAGTTTATTTTTAGATTATGTGATTTCAGCCAATCTATTATATCACCTAAGCATGAGGTTATCTTTGAGTAATCAGGGTCTAAAATATCTATGGGATGATGCAACATTATATCATCGGCATAGAGATAATTTACCTTGTGTTTTTTAAAAATATTACATATTGGCCGTATGTAGAGATTAAATAGAAGGGCGGATAAGGAGGAGCCTTGTGGAATACCTTGTTTTTGATTGAAGGTTGTAGATGATGTATTGCCAATCCGAACCTGTTGAGTGCGGTCTGAAAGGTAGGATATAAATCATTGGATAACAGTTCTCTGTAATCCAATTTGTTTCAGTCTCCTGAGTAGTTTATGATCAATACTATCAAACGCAGAGACAATATCTAGAAAAATCAGGATAAATACTTGTTTATTGGAATTTAGACCGCGTATGAGTTTGTCTAGAAGTGTTAGCATCAGAGTCTCAACACTATGGTGGGGTCTGAATCCGTGCTGCTGTTCATCTAGTGGTGCATTTAGTTCAATAAAATCCTGCAGTTGGATCTGCACAACCTTTTCTATGACTTTAGAATTAGCCTGAATTAGAAAAGGCATGGTCAAAATAAGTCTGTAGGAATTTGGTTGTTTTTTGTCAGCGTTTGTTGATTTTAATATTGGTCAAATTATTACCTGTTTTAAGGTAATTGGCATGTATCCTTGCTGTAAAGAAGAGTTGACTATTTCCAGAATGATTGTGGAGAACTCATCTTTAGATGCTTTCAGCCAGGAGACTGGGCAAGGGTCACTGGGCAATGTGGTTGTATTGATGACAGCTATTATATTCTTAAGAGTTTTTTGGTCAATATGGTGGAATGTCTGCCATGCGATTTGGTCATGAGGGCTAGAACTTTTAGGTTGTAAGTTAGGAGGGTTAATGGAGATGTCAGCAGAGTTGAAGGTATCAACATAAGTTTCTGGGCTAAGTTTCTCCAGGTATTAGTTTGCTAGTAATTGTGGATGCATGTTTACTTTTTCTTCATCAGGTGAGGGTGTCTTTGTCAGAGATTTAACCATGGAAAATAATTTCCTTGGCCTATTGAGGGTTTTAGTTAGTAGGGCAGTATGGTACTCTTTTTTCTCTCTTGTTTATGGCTTCTTTGTATGATTTTAGTGTAAGCATGTATAACTTGTTGTCATTTTCTGATCTTGTGCGTCTCCATTTGTGTCCTATGGCGCACAATTTTTCTTTAGTTTCCTCAGTTCGGTTGTGTATCAAGTTTTAGAGGTATGCTTTTTTGTAGCTTTGGATGCGTGTGCGTCTAAGGCAACATTGGATATGGTGGAAATTCAATGAACTGGGTTATAATCCACCTGTCCATCTCTAGTTTTCACAGATTTAAAATGAATGTAGAAGTTGGTAATACTTTCCCAAAGATCATTCATGGTTTGGCTGCTTAAATAATTTATTTATATGGAATTATTCATATGGAAATCATCTTTGGAGAATCTGTGGATTAATGCTGAAAAGTTCTTTTGTTATCTTTGCATAACTTCTAGTTTGCAGCATTCCACAAAAAGAAGTCTTGACTACAAAAGTCCATGCCATATCATAGTCCACTAAAATGGATGGTGTACTGTGAACGCAATGTGATTGTGTTTTACTACTATAAAAATGATAACCATGCTACAAAGCAATGGTGAGCAACTGAAAGATTCAGTCATTAAGGTTATGAAGGTGAATGCAAAAATAACCTTACTACCAACAGATTTTCAAATTTTATATTGATAGTATTGGGCTGAATATTTGACTAAATGGCCCAATATTATCTGTAGGACCAGGTTTAGAGTGGGATAAGGGCGGACTAAAAATGACTTGTTTAGCAGCGATATTCAGCAGGCCTAAACTAAATGGACAGTGCAAACATGGCGACTGAACTATCTGCATATTCAGTGCTGCTATCCAGTGGCACAAAATAGAATGAGGGGCCCTCAAATAAAATGTTGCTGAAGGCCCCCCCCCCACTGTAGCAGCAGTGGCGCACCCCCCCCCCTTTGTGCGGTGGCCCCCCCATGCGGTCGTGGTGGCAGCAGCACAGCAAACTTACTTTATCATGTTTGCTGTGCTGCTCCGCTCTTGTAGGTTCACCACAAGGAAAGAGGACCCAGTGGCTGTTCCCTGCTGGGCCCGCATTCCGCAGAGTGAACTTACAAGAGTGAAGCAATGCAGTAAACATGATGAAGTAAGTTTGCTGCGCTGCTGTTGCCACTGTGTAGGCCCCCTTTCTATCTGGGCCCCCCCCCCTGCATTGCGGGTGCTGCTTGGGTGGAATTTACACCAATGCTGCTATCCATATGGATAGCGACACGGAATATATGAAGTAAATTCAATACCACAGCCAACATTTATTTTATTCCAGTCATTGTGCTGGCTGAAAATTAGGCTCAATGAATTTTCAGAAATGAAGATAGACAATTTAAAGTTTCCTAAAATGACATGCAACAGCTTTTTCCTCAGCTGGGGAATTAGGCAAAGGAAAATATGAAATTGAGAGAATGACTTGTATAAAAGGAGTGTGCAGATGGAAAAGCACATACAAAGCATCAGATTATGGAAGATGGATTCAGGAGACCGAGACAGTTTAGATATATAGGGGAAGGGCCTCGCTGCACACCCCCACAGCTGCTGCCGCCGATTCAGTCTTGGGAAGGGAAGGCAGGCAACCTCTGATGCAACTTACTGTCAAAGTGTGATCAGAAACGGCAGGCCATGTGTGCTGAAGGACAAGGCCTCCCACGGGCAAGAAAGCAGCAGCAAAAAGCAGCCACTTTTGGAAATACTGCTGCTGCCTGCCTACCCCTCCCAAATGGAGCTGGCGGCAGCTGGGGGCGGGATGGTGTGGCTGGGCATGGTGCCACATGGGGCGGGATGGTGCGGCTGGGCATGGTGCCGCAGCCACTTAGCTCTCCTAGTGGATGGGTCAGCCCTGTATAGGAGGTAATTTCAGAAGTCATGCTTAACATTTCCACATGTGGATATGAGAATAAATCATGGCATTTTAGTGGTTATATAATATAGTTGGTTGCTATTCTGAAAATATTTGCGTCAGGCTATACATGGGGCAGAGTTTTGCAGAGCACAAATTTACATGCTTAAGTTATAAAATACTATAAATTATGCACAATCCTGAAAAATCTAGGCGTGGGCATTTACATCAGCCATAGGGATGGTGTGAGTGTTCATGCTTAGTTTAATGCATGCTTTTGACCACTGACACTCCTATTTTTTTTTTAAAACAAAGTACACACATACCTCACTTTATAAAATAGGCATGAAATATATGCATTACATCTAGGCAACTCCTTTAAAATTACCCTCTTAAACCTGAGAGTAAGGATCTTTATTTGGCACTGGAACTTTACTGTGAGTAGGATATGCATACACAAATGGCTCTGAGAGTCACCCCATATGAGATGGCCCAGTTTCACTTCTTGATGGATTCCTAACACAGAGGTACAAACTTGCTTCGCTGTGTCTGTTCACATAGAACACAGCCACCCAACCATCCCACTGGACCAAAACAACCTTTTCAGACTACTGATCCTACAAAGCCCTTAAGAGTATTTCAAATGGTCCTGAGCTCTGGAGTCGACCATAATTCTCAAATGTGCAGTTTATTCCGCCTCCCCCATCCCCAACATGAGCTATCTAGCCCAAGTTGCATATATCCATAGTCAAGACCATTTGAATTGAAAGAATCTGGAAGGAGATTCTGTTGGCCAAATTTCACTGATCTAACCACCAGCATACAATTTCTATTAAATGAAAACAACTAATAAAACAGCACTCATACTCATCTCTAAGTCTGTAAGGGAACCTCCTGCTCGAATGCTAGCATTCTAATCCACTACTGAGATTAGTAGCAGTATCATGGCAACCCAACTCCACTACCAAGATGATCAGGGGATCCCATGCTGTTAAAGCAAGGCCACATAAGAGCAAGAAACGAAAGCAGTTGCATTAAGGCTGCTCAAAAGAAAGTCTCATTAATGCTGCTCAAAAGAAAGTCTCCTCGAATTACCAAGATTAGTACCAAGATAATAGCCTGAAGACAGTTTTCTTTATCCAAAGTTATACAGCACACAGCTTTAGTACCTTACAGCCACAGGGAGTATTTAATTCATTTTCTTTGAGCTGGCCAGGCTGAAATGATAAGAAAGCCCTCAAAGCACATGCCAACATAAAATGTCAAAGTCCAAACTGAAAAATAAAATTCTCTCCTAAGCACAGTAATATCACTATGAAATCTACCTTATTAAATGATCATAAACACACACAAAAAGGAGAAAGGACAGTGCCCATTTGTAAATATGACTATGGTCCACTTATATTTCCTTAAGGGGATTATCGCATACACATGGGTATCTGCCAATGTCCCTACTGTGATCACTTCAGAAATAGTTTAACCAATACATTGTTAAATATATTAAAGAATGGAACACTATATATTTTTCCTTTTTTGAGATATTTTGGTGCTGTGCAAATGAAAGATTGTTTATGATTTCTTGTTTGTTTCTGCATTGCGGCCTCTATCATCTACTTACAGTAGCTACAGTTTTCAGTGTGATTGAGGGAGATTGTGCTGAAATTATTTCTTTGAAAAGTATTTGGATAAACCAGTGCAATGTTGCAGATAGATTGCAGGAAAGACAACTATATACCAATAAGTGTTATAACATACAAACCTGGACACTGCCTAGATCCGCGGTTCTTATACAGACTGTCATGACATACTGGTGGTGCCATAAAAAGCTGAGACAGTGTTGAGATAATAGGAGGCTCTTTCCAGGCCTCGTGGGAGGCTGCTCTCTCCTATTACAACCATGTACGTTATCATTAACTCTTCTGGAGCCAGCAGGACAGAGACTCTTGTCCTCCACTGCCTGACTCAGAAATAATATCGCTAATAAACTCTTCACCCAGCAGGGGTGTCTTTCCTGCCAGCCTGGGAAAAACATAGCCAACAGGGGCACAAAAGAGAAAGAATCATGTTATATATGCAAAAAACCACCACTGCCGCCTCCTGCCACTATCACACCATCTGCTGAGTTGAATGCGAGAGATGCAGTTTCCCCTGCCTGCTTACTCCTTGTCACCAAAGGTGATGGTAAATACTGCAGTGCCGTTTTAAAAGCATTGTTGCCACTGTACAGCCCAGAGAGGGGTGGTAATGGGCTGTCTTCCAACCACTAGCACTCTAGGCAACTGCCATTCACCTAATGGTTGGCACCAGCCCTGGTTGGAAGCATCCATTGCGAGAACTGATCAGTACTCCCGTGATACAAATGGGACACCCATGGTCAACCCGTATTTGGACAACTACTACCATGACATAACCCAAAGTGAAGCTGATAGAAGTCGTCTGGTAGAGAAAGGATAGATAAGTGGATTCCACTTGAATTTGAGATCCCATTGTAGTTTTTGCATTTTCAGGTAGACAAAAGGTAGGCATGTACTACAGCTATATGGCCTAACAACTGCAAGTAGCCCTTGACTGTGATGGTGATAAAGCACTGAATGTCCGCAACATGAAGAATTAGTTTTTGTAACTTATCCAATGAGAAAAAAGATTTTGCCTTAACTGTGTCCAAAATACTGCCGACATCTCAAAAATGATGATGAATCCCAGTCTCTGAAGGTGATATATTATTTCATCTCTGAGGATTAGAGAGAGAGAAAACTACCAGATGCCAATCTTTCAGGTATGAAAGAACTAGCAGACCTCACCTGTAAAAATGAGTGGCCATCAGTACAAGGCATCCTTACTGCCCCCCCTCAGGAACGCCGCTCTTCCGGCAAATTGCTTATTTGTGCTCTTCTCTTCTATTTTTAACTCCGCTCCTTTCACCTTGCTGCACCTTACCCCTGGAACAAACTCCCTGAGACTGTATGTCAGGCACCTTCTATGATCCTTTTTAAATCCAGGCTGAAAACTCACCTTTTCGCTACTGCTTTTGGATCTCGACTCACCTGACCTCCTTGTTTCTTTACCATTCCCCCTTGTTTTATCCCTGTCTACACCTTCTGTGTTGTCTGTCTTGACTAGATTCTAAGCTCTGATGTTTATGCTTATTAAGATTCTTGATATACCACACCTCCTTGTATCAGGGCGGTTTACAATATAACAAAAATAAAGAAAGGACAGCCCATGGCCAGGAAGAAAAGAAGAGAACTCCATTTCATGACAGGACAGACAAAGGAGAGCAGATAGGCAGGAAAGAAGAGGAAGGAGCTGAAAGGATCTGCAAGGGAAAAGGAAGAGGGACACTAAGAGCAAGTGGAGGGTAGGTCAAAAGCAGTCTGAAATAGGTACGTTTTCAAAAGGGTCTTGAATTTTGTGAATGATGGTTCTTGACGGTGGGTGGTAGGGAAGAAGTTCCAGAGGGAAGGGCCAAGGAAGAAGGCGGCAGAATGTCAGGTGGATTAGAGGCGTGCGTGAGAGGGGGACGGAAGTACCAGACGGTTCACATGGAAAGAACATAGACTACGAGGAGGATGTGAAAATGCAGCAGATCAGTGAGGTATTGTGGAGTATTGGAGTAGATGACACATGATGTGTTAAGTTGAGGAGCTTGTACTGGATGCGGTAAGGAACTGGAAGCCAATGGAGCTCTATGAGGGTGGGGATGATATGATCACGGCATGAGGTATTAGAGATGATCCTTGTGGCAGTGTTCTGCAAAAGATGTAAGCGCTGGAGTTGGGTCTTGGTAGCATTAGAGAGGGCAAGATTACAGAAGTCTAGGCATGACATAACTAAGGACATAAGGAGGGTGGTGAATGCCTGGGGGGGAAGAGGAAAGGATACATAGCGAAAATTTGGCGAAAGTAGTAGAAAAAGTGATGGGAGAGGAGAAAGAAAGTGCTGAATTGAGGGTCACTCCGAGGTAACGGAGAGAGAAGACTAGTGGAAGGGGTGTACCGGCGAGAGATGGCGTGGTCGTTGGGCATGAACCGGCGAGAGAAAACCAAATGGCAGATGTCTTTGACAGATTAAGATGTAAGCAGTTTGACAGATTAAGATGTAAGTAGCTGGAAGTGAGCTAGGAGGATACGCAGTCCAAACAGGTGTTGAGAGCAGTAAGGTCAGGCTGAAGAAGAGAAGTGTGATAGAGAAGGAGAATGTCATCAGCATAGTAGTAAGATGAAAGACCGGACTGTTGAACAAGTAAGGCTAGGGGGACAAGAAAGATATTAAATAAGAAGGGAGCCAGGACAGAACCTTGGGGAACACCACAGCGAAGGGGTCAGGGGAATCCGATACAGAGTGAACTGAGAAAGTACATGAAGATAGGAAAGAGTGAAACTACCGATAGGCAGTTCTGTGTAGGCCAGAATCCCGAATAGAACAAATAAATAAATAAATAATTGATTGAAGAGTTGCAGTCTGAATTAATTCCTATAGCCCTGTGATTTGGAACTCCCTCCTCCACTACAAGAGGAGCCATGCTCAACCGCCAATTTACAATGGGGGCCAAAAAGTATTCAATGAATCACAATCTATATGTCATCGAAGTAGCATGTAAGGGTAAGCTCAATGAGCTTGCTTAACTCCAATCATGAATAATGAGCTTACCCTTATATGTGATATGCCTTTGGTGCTACTTTGGATGACCTATTTAGATTGTGATTCCTAGAAGACTCCTTAGCCCCTACCGGGAATCAGCGGGCAAACACAAATACTCAGATGGTGGGCCCAGGAGCTGGCACAACTCACTATGCATGCAGCACCATCCCTAGCTTCATTTTTCTTTCTCTGAGTCAGCAATAGCAGCCAATGCTGCCCATAGCATTCACTTCCAGTACGTGGGGCCATACACTAGAAGAGAATGCTACAGGCAGTACTGGCTGTTGCATGCTGACTCAGAGAAAGGAGGATAGATAAAGCTGGGGATGGTGTCACATGATATTTTTTTCCCTGGGGGAGGACAGAGAGAGAGAAGGGATATGCTGGATGGGAGGGGTGGTGTATGTATGTGCAGGGATGATGAGCAGGGACTGTCTTTAACATGTCTGTGCAGAGCTGCATACATCTTGTAGCACTATACAAATGCTCAGTGGTAATAGTAAGACTCTGGGAAGAGATGAGAGACAGAATGGAAGAACTTTAAGTGATAATGATTTATGTGCAGAAGAAACCAAAGATAGTTTCTGCAATGCAGATGGATCAGGGTGTAGATATAAACATCTTTGAGATACAGTGAGCATATCCAGTCTCCTTTCTTCAAGTAGGGGAACGACTCTCCTGTGTGAAAAGGTTAAAGAGGTTTGGGCTGTTCAGCTTGGAGAGCAGATGGCTGAGAGGAGATATGATAGAGGTTTATAAAAGCCTGAGTAGAGCAAATTTAAAACAAATAAGATAAAATGCTTTTTCTTTCAATGTATAAATAAATGTGTGTTGCTGCACTTAGCACACATTCAAATTTGTGAATGCAATAGGAACGTTTTTGGGAGCATCCCACTGCGCCTGCATAGCTGCCTTTCCACCTTCCCAACTCTCCCTCCTCAGTTGAGCTTGTAGTTGAGAGAAAAAGGAGAGTAAAAAGAAAACATACAACTCCTAAGGGAGGAGGATGGGCTGTGAAGACTAAATTCCTGCTGTTCCCAGAGATCACCTGTTACCGGTGAGTAACTACACCATCTCCAGGAACAAGCAGGAATGTAGTTTTCACATAAGGGACTCTCTAACTCCCAGATGCCAAAGAAGTGATCTCAGAACTAGTGAAGGTTGCCTCAGGATAGGCTTCAAAAGGTCATGAATCCTTCATTGATGTCTGGTATCATTAATGTTAGGGGCGGAGGGTAGGTGTTGCCCTTAAGTCTGAAAGAGGTGCTGGAGAACAGCTTGACCAGACATGGCATCCTGGCAAGAGTCCTTGTCTAGACAGTAATGAGCAGAAAAGGTATGAACAGACCAAGTTGCTGCCTTGCAGATTTCATCAATGGACACACAGCATAGATTCGCCATTGAGGTAGCCATGGCACAAACATTATAAGCAGTGGCATGATCTTCTAGTGAGAGTCCTGCTTTATTATAAGCAAATAAGATGCAATCTGTTATCCATTTGGAGAGGGTACGTTAAGATACTGGCAGACCCAAGTGACTAGGGTCAAAGGAAATTAATAACTGTGAGGCTTTATGGTGATCTCGAGTCCTCTGGAGATAAAAAGCCAAGACATGCTTGCAGTAAGAATATGCAGGGTTGCTTCTGCTCTAGATGTGATCTAGGAAAGAATACAGGAAGGTAAACTGACTGATTCAAATGGAAATGAGATACCACCTTTGGCATGAAATGTGGGCGAGTCCTAAGGATGACCTTGTCATGGTGGAACTCGGTGTAAGGTAGGTCCACCACCAAAGCCGAAGCTTACTGATGTGTCTTAGCTGAAGTGAGGGCAATAAGGAAATGACCTTCTATGAAAGAAGCTTTAGTGGGATTGTAGCCAAGGGTTCAGAGGGCAGCTTAAGAAGCTGTGCTAGAATGACATTGAGATCCCAAGCCACCAGGGGTGGTCTGATGGGAGACATGGTGAGCAAAAGACCTCTCATAAAGCATACTACAAGTGCTTGTAAGGAGATGGGCTATCCATCCAAGAAATGATGAGAGGCGGCAATTGCATTAAGATGAACTCTCACCGAGTTGGTCTTGAGAAGAGGTGGAGGAGTTATTGAAGGAGTGCCTCCACAGGAACAGAGAAGGGATTGATATCCTTCTGGGAATACCAGGTAGAGAATCTATGCCACTTGAAAACACATGAACGTCTGGTAGATGGCTTCCTGGAAGCTAACAGGATCTCCTTTACCTCTTGTATAAGGTTAAGGTCCCAGTCCCGTGCAGGAGTAGCCTAGTGGTTAGAGCAACTATCTCGTACCCAGAAGATCAAGTGTTTGATTCCCATTGGCACGCCTTGTGACCTTACCCTCCATTGCCTTGGAAGAAAAGGCCTGGAATCTACTTCCGGCAATACATTGCCAAGAAAAGCCAGAGGCAGGTGGGTCGCCAGGAATCAGCTGCTATGCTTTCAGCAGCCAAGCTGTAAGATGGAGAGACTGTGGATTGGGATGGAGCAGTGTCTGTTCTTCCTGGGAGAGGAGATCAGGTGCAGATCCCAGTCGAAGAGGCTGAGTCTGAGTCAGACGTAGCAGCAGAGAGAACCACAGTTAATGTGGCCAGTGCAGAGCTATGAGAATCATGTAGCCCTTTGTCTGTTTTTGAAGCATGAAGAGCAACTTGGGAATGAGGGGAATGGGAGGGAAAGCATAAAGGAGACCTCAACCGCAGTGGAGGTGAAAAGCATCCACCTGCTGGTTGCTGGACATGGGAGTCCTGGCACAGAAGTGGGGAACCTTGGCATTCTGTGGAGTGGCAAACAGATCTATGTCTGGAGTTCCCCAGATGTGAAAGATGTAGGAAATTGTGTCCGGATGGAGAGACCATTTGTGGGGACGAAGGATCCGACTCAATTTGTCTGCCAAGACATTGAGCTCCCCTGGGAGACACACTGCTTGCAGGTGTATTTGATGAGCAATGGTGAAGACCAGAGATGGAGAGCCTCCTTGCAGAGGGACCAAAAGCTTGTTCCATCCTATTGTTCACATAGAACATGGCCACTTGATTGTGTGTCTTGACTGGGATCTTGAAACATTCTGAGGGCATTGTAGATAGTACACAGCTCCAGTAAATTGATCTAGAGTTGTGACTCTTGCATTGTCCAGATGCCCTGTGTGGAGTGTGCCCAAGTGAGTCTCCCACACCAGTTTGGAGGCATCCATCGTTAGAGTGCATTGATGTGGACGCATCTGAAAAGGAGACCCGACAAGGAGATTTTCTGGGGAACATAACATAATAACATAGTAAATGACGGCAGATAAAGACCAGTATGGTCCATCTAGTCTGCCCAGTAAGATGGCAAGAGTAGGTGCACCTGCCTCTCAGTGCAGGCCACCCCTCCTCATGTCTGTTTTAGGGGTAAGCCCACCGCTTCCTGTTGGACACCCCTGTATGCTGCAAAATTAGATGTTTAGTTTGATTTTGTCCTGTTGCTGTAAAGAGATCCACTGTGTCTGTCCCATGCCATTTTGAATTCTGTCACTGTATTTGCCCCCACCACTTCCATCGGGAGGGCATTCCAAGCATCCACCACCCTTTCAGTGAAAAAGTATTTCCTGACATTGCTTTTCAATTTATCCACTTGCAGCTTCATCTTCCGCCCTCTAGTTTTACAGCTTCCCCGTCTTTGGAAGAGGTTTGTTTGTTCATTATTTCTCTTTAAGTTTTTAAAGGTCTGAATCATATCTCCCCTGTCCCTCCTCTCCTCCAGAGTGTACATATTTATGTCTTCAAGTCTCTTCTCGTAATGCTTCTGACGCAGGCTCCAAATCATTTTGGTCGCCTTCCTCTGAACCGTTTCCAATCTTTTTATATCCTTTGCAAGATATGGTTTCCAAAACTGAACACAGTATTCCAAGTGAGGCTTCACCAGTGACTTATACAGTGGCATTAGTACTTCTTCCTTTCTTCTGGTAATTCCTCTTTGCATGCAACCCAACATCCTCCTGGCTTTTGCCAACACCTTGTTGCCCTGTTTTGCCACCTTGAGATCCTCAGAAATAATCACACCAAGGTCTTTCTCCTGGAACACCACCACTGAAGGCATGTTGTGAGAGGGGCAGTAACTTTGATCTTGTCTCTGAGATGACCCGAGGCTTGCTTCCACTGGGAAGCAAGAGTCCACTGGGCTGTGCACATATGTAAATGGGCATATGGTACCACATATACTGTTGAGGCCATATGCCCTAGAAGCTGCAGTATTTCCCGGGCAGTCAGATGGTCTCTGAGTTACGCTTGGGATGCTAGCTCCATGAGACGAGTACAACAGGGTTGGGGCAGAAATGCCCTTGATTGATGTGTGTCTAGGAGAGCTCCAGTGAATTCTAGTTGGAGCAAGAAGGGATTTTGGAAGATCTATGACAAATCCGAAGTGTTGCAGTACCTGCATGGTAAGAAGCAAAGAAAGCTGAACCTCTTGGAAGGTGTCTGCCTTTATTTATTTATTTATTTATTTAACAGGTTTTTTATACCGCCTTTTCCTTTAATCAAAGCGGTTACAAGACTACATCAGGTTAGCAAGTAATACAGACATAAAAACATCAGACTACAAAAACAAAACAATGCATCCAGTTTTATACCACCTTATCAAAATATCAAAGTGATAAGCAATGGATCTATAGGAAACAGGGAAAGACAAGACAACATCAGGTTAACATGTAATACAAACATACCTCCAAACGGAAGAGCAGCCAAAGGGATAGACAGACAGAGGACGTTGTAAAGAGAACAACCACTCATAATAATAGATCTTATATGAGCCAGTTGTCCAAGTAAGGGAAGACAAATATCCCGAGAGACTTTAGGAAGGCAGCTATGACTGCCATAAAATTTGTAAAGACTCTTGGAGCTGAGGTGAGTCCGAAGGGTAGGACTCTGTATTGATAATGTTTCCCCTGAAAAATGAAGCATAGATATTTCCTGTGCTCTGGATGAATGAGGCTATGTGTATATGCTTCCTTTGGATCTAGAGAACAGAGCAAGTCCTGACTCTGGGGGTAGGGAAGAAGGGTCCCTAGAGAGACCAGATTGAACATTTCAGACCAGAAACTTGTTGAGGTTTCTGAGGTCCAGGATGGGCCTGTACCCTCCGCTCCTCTTTGGTATGAGAAAGTACAGAGAATAGAAATCCTTCCCCTGATGAGGATATGGGGACCTCTTCTATGGTACCCTGTGATAGACAAGAAGACATCTGTTGTAGGACAGCAGTGAGAGGGGGCTGCATATGATATTCCCCTACTAGGATGGAGGGAGGCAGAGTTTGTAGATGAATTCTGTACCCCTCCCTCACTGTGGTTATTGTCCACTTCTCTCAGGTGATGAGATGCCACCTGTGGGCATAATGACAGAGTCTGCCTACTATGTTGAGGGAGTGAGGGTCCTCCAGAGGCAGGGTGGCTATGTTCTCTAGAAATAGAGTAGTTACACACCTGTAACAGGTGTTCTCCAGGAGCAGCAGGAATCAGTCCTCACTTATGGGTGACGTTGGCGCCGACGGAGCCCTCGTGCAGAGCATTTCCCCAGCTTTCACAGAAAGCCTTTGGGAACTGCAGCGCGCATGCGCGGTCCCCTTCCCGCCCAAGGGTGCCATCTTGCTCAGTCTGATGACATAGCTAAAAGACAGCAAAAAATTAGCAAAAACAAATGATATGACTGCAACTCCAAGGGGAGGAGGGAGGGTTGTGAGGACTGATTCCTGCTGCTCCTGGAGAACACCTGTTACAGGTGAGTAACTACTCTTTCTCCAGGACCAAGCAGGAAGTCAGTCCTCACTTATGGGACTCCCCAGCTTAAGGCTACCGGAGACCCCAAGCGGAAAAAATGAGCTCCCTCTAGCTCGTCAGCACAGAAGGAAGGAATCTTCTCTGAGAATGCCCCCGACCGGTAGCCCAACACCAGGGCCGGAGGGTAGGAGTTGCCTAAACCCCAAAGAGATTATGGAGTACTGCCTGTCCGAAAGCACTGTCCCTGCGGGACTCCCTCTCAAGGCAATAATGGGCCGTAAAAGTCTGGCTTGAAGACCAAGTAGCGGCCCGGCAGATGTCTGCCAACGGAACAGAGCGGAGATGAGCCACTGACGCAGCCTTCGCCCTGACACGATGAGCCGTGACTCGACCCTCCAACGAGAGGCCGGCTGCCCCATAAGCCCAGGCGATACAGTCTGCGACCCATATGGACAACGTACGCTTGGAGACAGGGAGCCCCAACTTATTGGGGTCAAAAGAAACGAAAAGCTGAACAGCCTTCCGATGCTCCCGCGTACGGTCAAGGTAAAAGGATAACACCCTCCTACAGTCCAGGGTATGCAAGACTATCTCAGCCCGGTTGGCATGCGGCCTGGGAAAGAAGGTTGGAAGAACCACCTCCTGATTAAGGTGAAAGGGTGAGACAACCTTAGGAAGAAACTTAGGGTGAGTTCGTAAGACTACCTATTCCTGTAGAACCTAGTGTAAGGAGGATCAGACACTAGAGCCTGCAGCTCACTCACTCACCTAGCAGAGGTGAGAGCTACCAGAAATAAAGTTTTCCAGGAGAGAAAATGGAGAGGGCAGGTAGCCATAGGTTCAAAAGGCGGACAAGTAAGCCGCTGTAAGACCACATTCAGATCCCACTCAGGGGCCGGTGGACGCAAAGGAGGCTTAAGCAGAAGAAGGCCTCTGAGGAAACGAAGGGTGGTTGGAAAGAGGCCTGCCGTCCACCGGCGAGTGGTGTGCTGAGAGAGCACTAAGGTGAACTCGGACAGAGTTAGACTTAAGGCCCAGATTGGAGAGGTAGAGCAAATATTGCAACACTACCGCTACCAAGCACGAGAAGGGATTCTCACTGTGCTGAGCACACCATGCGGAGAATCTACACCACTTAAAAGCGTAGGACTTCCTGGTGGATGGACGCCGAGAGGCCAAGACTACATCTTCCACCTCTCAAGGTAGTAGTAGGGGAGCGAGGACTACCCTTTCAGCAGCCAGGCCATCAGATGAAGGGACTGGAGGTTGGGGTGCAAGAGAGTCCCCTGATCCTGAGACAGGAGATCGTGTTGAAACCCCAGAGGAAGAGGAGTGTCCACCGCTAGCTGTAGCAGAAGCGGGAACCATGGTTGCCTCGGCCACCGAGGGGCTATGAGAATCAATGAAGCCCTGTCCCGGAGGACTTTGAACAGCGTTCTGGACACAAGTGGTGTGGGAGGAAACGCATACAGTACGCCTGTGGACCACGAGATCAGAAACGTATCCGCAGCAACTCTGAGAGGATGCGGTTGTCTGGAGCAAAATCACGGTAGTTGCCGGTTCAGAGGACTGGCAAAAAGATCTATGGTGGGGAGTCCCCACTTGAGAAAGACCTGCTGAACCACCGACGGGTTCAATCTCCATTCGTGTGGTTGCAGGATCCTGCTCAATTTGTCTGCCAGGTAATTTTCCTGACCTGGGAGGTAGACAGCTTTGAGAAGGATTCCGTGATTGACAGCCCAAGAGCACAACCATTGTGCCTCCTGACAGAGAAGGAAGGAGCCTGTGCCTCCTTGTTTGTTCACATAGAACATGGCAACTTGATTGTCCGTCTGGACCAGTACAGACTGGTGAGAGGCGAGGTGGGAGAAGGCTCTCAGAGCTAGGCGTATCGCCCGTAGCTCCAGGAAGTTTATCTGTTGAGCAGCCTCCCAAGGGGTCCAGAGACCCTGAGTACATGTCCCTTGGCAATGTGCTCCCCAACCGAGAAGAGAGGCATCGGTTGTCAGCACCTGAGTATGCGGAGGGGATTGGAAAACCACTCCGAGCACCAGATTTGGAAGATGAAGCCACCATTTCAGAGAGGAGACCAGGAGGTCGGAGATCCGCACTGAGTCCACTAGGCCCCCTGAGGCTTGATGCCACTGAGTGCGAAGGCTCCACTGAGCAGGTCGCATGTGCAGGCGGGCATTGGGGGTGACATGAACTGTGGAAGCCATATGGCCGAGAAGTCTCAGGAATTGCCTGGCAGAGACCAGGGAATTGCGGCGAAACTGGCTGGCCAGATCCATTAGCCTGTGGGCCCTGTCCAGAGGCAGAAAAGCCTTTGCTTGAAGAGTGTTTAGTCTGGACCCTATGAACTCTAAGTTCTGGGACGGGAGCAAAGTGGACTTTGCGAAGTTTATGACAAACCCCAAGTGCTGAAGCAGAGCCACAGTGCAAAGGGTGGCCTGGTTGGCCTCCAGGGAAGATTGGCCCCTTATGAGCCAGTCGTCCAGGTACGGAAACACAAAGAGACCCTGAAGCCTCAGGTAGGCCGCCACCACTGCCAGGCACTTGGTGAACACCCTGGGAGCGGATGAGAGGCCAAAGGGTAGCACTCTGTACTGATAGTGGTTTCCTCCCACAACAAACCTGAGATATTGTCTGTGGTCTGGATGGATAAGGATGTGAGTATACGCATCCTTTAGATCCAAGGAGCATAGCCAGTCTCCCTGCTGGAGGTAGGGCAGCAGGATTCCAAGGGTAAGCATCTTGAACTTTTCCCTCTGCAGGAACTTGTTGAGGTTTCGCAAGTCTAGGATGGGTCTGAGGCCTCCTGTTCTTTTTGGTACCAGAAAGTACCTGGAATAAAAGCCTTGACCTCTCAGATGGTGGGGCACCGGTTCCACAGCCTGATCCTTTAATAGACCTGCCAACTCCTGAAGGAGTAGGTCCCTGTGCAGAGGGAGTCTTGGAGGCTCCCCTGGAAAATAGGAGGGAGGTACCTGGTGAAAATGGAGAAGATAGCCCCTTTGGACTATATGAAGAACCCAGGTATCTGATGTGACGGCTGACCACCTGTGGGCAAAGTGGGCCAGCCGGCCTCCTGTGCTGAGAGAAGCCAGCTGAGGAGAAGAGGCTATGCTGTTTGAGTCAAAAAACCCCACCCTGCTGAGCAGGGGCCGGAGTTGGTGGCTTGGGGGTCTTCGGCCTACGGGGCCCTTGACCCTGCCCCTTGGCCTGCTGACCCTGTTGGGGAGCTGCAGAGGCCTGATAATGAGGGTACTGTTTGTAGGCCGATGACTTCCTCGGGTAAAAGGTCTTTTTTCCCGAGCCCTTCTTTTTCTGAGAAGGGGCAGAGGTTTTCCTGGAAAGCCTAGTCTCGGTCTCGAGTTCTGCAGCCTTTTCAGCCATGGGCTTGGCCAAAGAGGTTTTCACCCCGGCAGGGGACATCAACCAACTTGTCCTGGACCCATGGCTCGAGGTCGGATGACTGTAGCCAAGCCTGTCAGCGGGCACCGATGCCGGCCCCAGCTACTCGGGCCAAAGCCTCGAAGCCATTGTAGGCTGCTTAAGAGATAAACTTTGAGCACTCTCAAATACCTGTGGACAAGGCCTGGAACCTCTGCAAAGGTTCCTCGGAGAGACCAGCAGAGAACCCGGCAATCTCCTTTGCCAGGTCTCGGAGGTACATGTCCATGTAGAGCTGGTAGGTCTGGACACGGCAAGCAAGCATAGAGCCCTGGAAGCACTTCCTACCGAGGGCATCCAGGTTCCGGGCCTCCCGGCCGGGAGGCACCAAGGAGTGCATCTTCTGACTTTTCAGTCGATGCATGGCCGATTCCACAACCATGGAGTGGTGCGGTAATTGTGCCTTTTGGAACCTGGGGCTCTTGCGGACTCGATAAATGGAATCGACCCACTTGCTTAACACCGGCGTCGAAGCCGAGGTCTCCCACATGCGGAAGAGTAGCCGCTCCAGCATCGGAGGAACCGGAACAGTAAAGGCCTCCTTCGGGGGAGAGTCATACTGGAGGGCCTCGAGCTCCTCGGCTCGAGGGTCTTCCTCGGGATCCGGGGGGAAGGCCAAGGCCTTGGCCATATCCCGCACGAAGTCCGAGAACCGGGTATCCTCCGGTGGGGACCGTCTCCGAGGTTCGGACTCGGGTGAGTCCGAGGGGACACACCGAGTCCGATGGGTGTCGGGTGACTCTTCATCCTCCGTCTCCCAGCCTGACTCCTCGGAGGAGGAATCAAGCGGCTCCGGTCGGGCGGGCACCGATGCCCTCCGCCTCGATGCCGAGGGTGTCGGCGTCGACGACCTCGGCCCCGAACGGGAGGTTGAGGGAGACCGTGGCAGAGGATCAACTCGAGCCCGCATGGACTCGAGGATCGGCTCGGCCTCCGGGGTCGACTTGGATGTCGAGGTCCCGGTGATCGGGGCAGATACACCGGTGAGACCGGCAATCAATGCCCGCTGCTGTTCCATGAAGGCAGCGAAGCTGCTCTCCAAGGCCGTCAACCTGAGTCCGAGCTCAGGAGACCCAGCAGCCCCCGACTCGGGCCCCGACGGCGTTGGGCCCGACGTCGGCTCCCTCAGAGGAGAGTCAACGAGGACAACAGCACTTACGTGTCCAGGAGACTCCATCTCGACACGAGGATGCTTGGCAGGCCTCTCCGACTCCGAAGACCCGGGACGGCTATCGGGGCTATGCGACCTGGCCCTCGAGGAACCAGGAGCGTCCACCGACGACGCCCTCGTGGGTTTCTTCTTCCTGCGATGTTCCCATGATGGAGACCCCCGCTCAGAGGAACCCCGACGCTGCTCGGGGCCGGAGTCCCGAGATGTCGAGGCCTCTGACGAGGTCCGGGCCCGGCCGGACGCGGAGTCAGAAAAAATTCTATCCCTCTGGTGCTGCCGACTCCTCAAGGCCTTTGAGGACATTTTGCCACATGGACCACAGATCATCGGGTCATGATCGGGTCTGAGGCAACGGAGGCAGCAGTCATGTGTGTCGGTAAGAGACATAAGTTTCTTACACCGATCACATTTCTTAAACCCGCTGGCAGCCATCGGGGGAAAAAAGACCCCTGCTAAGTCAAAAGACCGGTCTGCCAGGGAAAAAGAAAAAAGGCGCGAACGCCAGTCACAAAGGACAAAAACCGAAAAAAGAGAGAAAGGACTCGATACCGGCGTATTGGTCCGAGCGGGAAAAGGATCCGGCGTCGAACCAGAGGAAAAATAGAGAAAATCAACTTTTTCCTCGGGGAAAAATGAACTACGTCTGTCGGGCTCTGCGGAAAAAAGAAGACTGAGCAAGATGGCACCCTTGGGCGGGAAGGGGACCGCGCATGCGCGCTGCAATTCCCAAAGGCTTTCTGTGAAAGCTGGGGAAATGCTCCGCACGAGGGCTCCGTCGGCGCCGACGTCACCCATAAGTGAGGACTGACTTCCTGCTTGGTCCTGGAGAAAAGTCAAAAACCAGGTGAGGACTGTGGCTGTGGAGCTGGTTGAGTCTTAGATGCCTGTGGCTTCTTCTGTTGTTTGGGAGGCTGTTGCCTCTTTTGAAGACCCTGAGCCTGGTAATGAGAAACAGGAGGATAAGAAGAGTAGAACTTCTTTTTCTTATTAAAGGTCTTCTTTGCAGCTGTCTTTTTCCTAGCAAGGTTGGCTGTAGTTCTAGACAGTCTATTTAGAGCGGTATTCTCTGACTCCAACTGAGAAGCCTTATCCTGCCAGTCTTTGCCAAAAAGGTTCTTGCCTGTGCAAGGTATGTTGCCAAATTGATCTTGAACCCACTGTTCAAGATCTGAGGCCTGTAGGCATGAAATCCTGTGTGCACCTATGCAGATTGCTGTGGCTCTGCTTGTGCACTCAAATGCATCGAAGGTTGCTCTATTGACAAACTTCGAGACATTCTGGGCATACTTGACTAGAGCAAGATAATCACCTCTCTTATTTGGAAGAAGAGGAGGCATGGCCTCAAGATCTCTAATAACCTCCTTGAGGAAAATACCCATATAGAGTGTGTAGGAGTTTATCCTGGCTGAAAGCATGGAAGCCTGGAAACATCGACGCCCAAGCATCGAGGGTCCTCGACTCTCTACCCAGAGTAATAGAAGAATGTGTTTTAGAACTCTTAATTCAACGCATCGCTGATTCCACCACCATTGAATGGTGGGAAAGTCGTGTCTTTTGAAAGCCGGGATACTCTGGTACTCGGTACATAGTATCTAGGTGTTGAGTATGGGGTGAGATCGTGAGGGGAGTCTCCCACATCCTAAGCATGAGATCATGGAGAATACAGTGCACTGGAAGGGTGGTCACCTCCTTAGGAGCTGTTGGGTATTACAGGATCTCCAATTCCTCTGCCCTAGACTCTTTCTCGGATGTTACTGTTATGGAGAGACCACTAGGTAGGTCACGAATAAACTTCTGGAAAGACATGTCCTCGGGAGGGGACATGTGCCATTCCAGTGGAAGAGAGGGCTCCAAAGGCAGGTTTTGCAGTCCTCGGGAGTTGAGTGACTCCTTGTTGGAAGCATCAGACTCAGAGGACTCAAAGTATCAGTGGAATCGGTGTTTCTGCTCTGCCAGGTGCCAATACTGGTTCATGTTGATATCGGGCTGGGGAATCTGCTTGGGTAAGGCCTCGGTATCGGGGACGGACTTGAGGGCAGGCATGGGTGGCAGTGAAGACAGCAGCATTTATCCCATAGCAGTGTGTATCAATGCCACTGTCGGCAATGGTTTGATTGGAACCGAAGCTGCCAATAGAGTTGCTAAGCTCTGCTCAATGGCCAGGATACGATGGTCTATGGAGCTTGCTGATGCTTGGGTATCGATAACAGAAACTTGCGCAACAGTCGCAGAGCATGACACCAGGAGCTCTCCTGAGGGCGAGGCTTCGGGAGCATCCTGGAGCCCTCGGATTGCTTTGGAGGACAGGTCCTCCCACCAGGGCTGTTTGGCTGATCGATCTACCTCCAGGGCAATGCCCAAGGCATCTTGATGCTTAGAATGAGATCTATTTCTGGAGGGCTGATGTGTCTTCGATGAAGACTTGTGCTTAGATACCTGAGATCCATGAAAGGAAGATTATGCTCTCGATGACGTTGATGCCAAAAAAACCACATCCAAACAAAGAGAGTTCCAAACTTCGAGGCCTGGTTTTGCAGGCTTCTGTTTATCATCTTTTTAACAAAGGGGATATTCTAATGGCTGGTGATCGGGCCCGAGACATTTTAGACACATCATGAGTGTCAATAGCCGAAATAGTACTGCCACATTTAGAACATTTCTTAATACTATTTGGTTTCTCCATAGTGTCAGTAAACAGTATGGTAGGCTTAAGGCCTAAAATGGCATTGATGCATCTGAAGAAAAGTTTCTCTTTTTTTTTTTTTTTTTTAGACAGAAAGGAAAATAAAAAAGAATCAGGAAACAGACAGCGAGAGACTGTTCTGGCATCGATGGGAAGGCAGACGCTGACCACAAAAAAGGAATTAAAGAATTTTCTGCAGTGACACTATTTTCTTCCTGCTGGCTCTGAGGAAAATGAAGAATTGAGAAGGGAGAGTTGGGAAGGCAGCTACGCAGGCGCAGTGGGATGCTCCCAAAAGCTTTCTTATTGGACGCTGGGGAGCGTTTCCATCGATACCAATGTCACCCCATATGTGAAGACTACATTCCTGCTTGTTCCTGGAGGTAACACTCCCGTGGCTGTGAAGAAGGGAGTCGGGCTTCAGACCTCACTGGCTCCCTCTGAAGCCAGTCAGGTGTGCGCGGGGCTCCTCGTGGTGCGGGGTCATGTGCAGGCAACATGCCCGCACATGCCTAGAGCCTACCTTGCTTTCTCCTTCCTACAATCTACAGTCTTCCTCTTTTCACCATTCACCTACTTACTAGCCATACATTTCCTAATCTTACTTCCCTACTCCTTCTATTCCACATCTGTCTCATTCCTTTGCCAGCATCCTGTCCACACCTCTACCCTCCATCTTTCACCCACGTACTAGTATCCCATTTCCTCCTGTACTCATCTCCTCCCCAGTCTCATTTACCACCTCCTTCTTCTCATCCCTTTATCAGCTCCAGCTCATTCCCTAGCACACATCCTTCTCTTCACCTCCAGCCCTTTCTTACTTCTTACCCCCATCCAGGCTTCTACTTCCCATTCCACGTCTCCCGTTTCTGCCTTCTTTCACCTGCTTCAAGGAAGACCTGTCCCTCCTGTGGCTCTCATCCACTCTACAGCACTCTGTCCTTTTCAACTGCCCCACAATCCCTCCCCTCCCCAAACCCTCCAGTCCTTCAAACCTTCATTGGTGCGACCTCATTTGGAATATCGTGTGCAATTCTGGAGACTGCACCTTTAAAAGGATATAAACAGGCTGGAGTCAGTACAGAGGGTGGCTACTAAAATGATTAGTGGTCTTCACTATAAAGCATATGAGGAAAGACTTAAGGATCTTAATATGTACACCTTAGAGGAAAAGCGGGATAGAGTTGATATGATTGAGACATTTAAATAACTCAGTGGCATAAATGCACAGGAGGAGAGCTTCTTTCGATTGAAAGCAAGCTCTGCTATGAGGGGGTCATGGGATGAGGGTGAAAGGGGATAGATTCAGGAGTGATATGGGGAAATATTTCTTTACGGAAAGAGTGGTGGATCTGTGGAATAGTCTCCCAGTGGAGGTGGTAGAGATGAGGACAGTATCTGAATTCAAAGAAGCATGGGACAAACACAGAGGATCTCTAAAGGAAACAAGGGGACTGTTGTAGTGGTTGATATGGAAAGACAGACTACATAGGCCATGTGGTCTATTTCTGTCATCATGTTTCTGTTTCTATCTTTCACCCATCCCCAAATTTCTGAACTTAGTCTCACAGTCCTACTCATACCCCTCACCCAATCACTTTGACCACACTGTCTTCTTAACCTCTGATAAATTTCTTAGTCCCCATTATCCTCCCCCCCCCAAACAACTCCAAGTCCCCACTCACATTCCCACTCAAACCCTGAGTCCTCACTTAAACTTCCAATACACAGCCTATCTTAGTCTTTCTTCTGTTTTCTCACCCAATCTTAGAGTTTCCACCTGTCAGAGTCCCTTCTTTCTCACATTCCAAGTTCCAAGTACCTGACTTCCTGCCTCCTACTCCACCTTCCAGAGCACCCATCCATTTACTTCCTTCTCCAGTATTCACTAACCTTGTCTTTCCTCCTACTTACCTCAGCATGCGATCATATAACCCTTCCTCTCAGCCTTCTTAGTTGACTTTACTTCTTCCCCACTCCCCAAAATATCTGTCCCTCTCCCTTCTCACTCCCCCAGCATATCCCTCTTTTTCCTGCTCTGACCCTAGCATTGCCAGCATCAGCCCCCTTTCAATCACAGGACCCCAGCCCTAGAAGTAGCTCCCGTTCAGTCCTAGTACCTTTCCAGTCCCATCAACCCAGACTTAGTATCAGCCCATTACCAGTCCCCCCAGCACCAATATCAGCTCATTTCCAATCTCAGCACCCTCCCCCAGGCCCTGTATCAGCCCATTTCCAGGACCAGCCCCCGAACTCCAGTATCAGCCACCCCGCCATCCCTGTATTGGCCCATTTCTAGTCACCCCAGCTCCTGTATAAGCTCACTGCCAGTCCCATCTCCCATTCCCAATATCAGCCCACTGCCAATATCAGTCAGCCCCCCCCACCCCCAGCCACTATATCAGCCCATTTACTAGTCCTAGACCACTCCCCCAGCCCATTTCGAGCCCCCAGCCCAGTTCTAGTTCCTCACAGCCACAGTATCAGCCACCCTCTCCCTCTAGCAACATAGTTGAAGAAGCATTTGCTTTTCTTGCGGCAGCTATGCTAAGCATTAATACAGCTACAGGAGCAAGAACAAAAACAAATGCTCCTGTGGCTGTATTAATGTTTAATACATTCGGGGGAGTATTTTGCATTTGCTCAGCATTAATATTTAAAACAACCAGAGCTCAGGAGGTAGAAAGCGAGCCGGTAAGGCAGGCTTCCTGCATCACTATTGTGGTGCACCCTAAATCAGTGCTTCACTGGCTCACCTCTTAAGCCAGGCCTAGTATTTTCTGGTCAGCTTGTCCCTGGTTCCCTCACTCCACACCCCCATATGTTGCATCCATGGTGGGCCCAACTCTAGCTGAGCAGGAGACTCAAACACCTGCTAAATTTAAAAAGTTTTCTAAATTCTTAAAAGACAAAAACAATCAATTTCCTCAATCCAACAACAGGAAAAGACAGACATTAGAAAGAAAGGGATAGAGATAATTGGATGAGATTACAGAGGAAAGTGAGGCTCTCACTTACGTGCGTTGCAACAGGAGACAGTAATCAACTATGACAGGCACCATGTCCTGTGAAGGAAGCATACACATAAGAGAACATGTCAGCAACATGATTAAAGGCCTACTCAAAAGTACAGCCATCAACACACACACACAAAAAAATGGTCCAAGATTCATTACAATTATGTCTCAATCAGGAGTTATCACACATTATCTAAAATACTACCTTAAGAAATACTTACGTAAACCTATGGACATTTTCAAGTAGCAACTGGTAAAGGCATTAAACAAAATCTATATCTAGCTTACTCCAATACAACCTTTAAAGTTTCAGTCCTACTATGATATACACAATTAAAACCTAAAGCCCTCTCTGCATGATGAATACATGTCTTCTTGCATAGATTTCACACATACAGAATATATAAGCAAATAGCTACTGAGAGCAGCCCTGTGGCTAGTCATACAAAAAAAGTAATACAAGAATCTTAATTCTAAAATATGTGACCTGATCACCAAATAGTTGTAAAAAAAGTCAAAATTTATAATGGTTCATCATAATTTATTAGTAAAATGGTAATGAAAAGTATATTTTGACTGCTTACTAGATACCAATACCCAGTTTCAGTGGTGTCCCTGTGGATATTTCACAATATAAAACGACATCACATTTCAATAGAAGCATCAATTATCTTTTTGGTGAAGCCAGGTGATAATTGCAAAGAGAACTGAGGTATTACAGCAAGGCAGAATGAGGCCATAATAGAACAACAGGGGCAAGATCAATAGATCAAGACTGAGGTGCAAAGAGAATTAAAGTGTAAGAAGCTCTTAAAATTGGCCGATGCTCCCTTTGGCACTAGCCTGTACCTTCACAATTAGAATTAATGTTCTTAAACATGCATCTCCCAATGAATAATGTGAAATGTCCTTTACTCCTTTTTCTATTACCTACAATTCCTTTTATGGCCAACTACCGTTCAGAGATTTCAGAGATCAATTCAATTCACAATTCAATTTTTCCAAAACCAGAAGTTGTTGAGTCAAGTGTTCCTGAATATGCCTCCTCCCATATCCAATCTGAATACTTCTCAAGTGAAAAACTACAAAAAGGAAACTGAGAAACAAACTCTCCTGGTCATGCAATTGTAAATAAATAACAATCAATTAAAAATTATAAAGATGGTGAATTGACAGGTTCAAAGGTGGCCTATAAAGGCTTTCCAAATGGAAACTAACTAGCCATTAAAGATAGCAGCTGTTTAAGACCAGAGTTCTGTTCCCTCATGATAAAACTCCCCTTTTTCCCCCCTTCAGTATACGGTAAAGTAGCCTCCTATCAGAACTGGAGGTGCGGCGTGATCGTCTCATATATAGCTCTCCTTTACAATGGTGTGATATATGGATCTCCATAACAAGCAGAAGCAGTGAACAGAGATTTAATTGAAGACATTTACAAAATTGCTATGAAACAGCAGACCCTGATCCCAGTGTAGGTGTAAGGCATCCGCCTGTTGGCTGCTGAATGTCAGAGTTCTAATGCAGAAGCAAGGAAGCTTGGCATTCTGCGGTGTCGTAAACAGATCTATGTCTGGAGTTCCCCAGGTCTGGAAGATGTAGGACACTGTGTCCAGATAGAGAGACTATTCGTGGGAAAGAAGGATCTGACTCAGCTTGTCTGCCAAGACATTGAGCTCCCCAAGGAGGTACACCGCTTGGAGGTGTATTTGATGACAAATGGCAAAGACCACAGGAGACGAGCCTCCTCGCAGAGGGCCCATGAGCCTGTTCCTCCCTGCTTGTTCACATAGAACATGGTAACCTGATTGTCCGTCCTGCCTAGGACCTATTGTGCCCAAAGGTGGTGTTGCAACACCCGAAGGACATTCGAGATAGCACAAAGTTCTAGGAGATTGATCTGTAGTTGTGACTCCTGCGCTGTCCAAAGCCCCTGTGTAGAAGATTGCCCAGGTGTGCTCCCAACCCAATTTGGAGGCATTCGTCGTCAGGGTGCATTGAAGTGAAGGCATCTGAAAAGGTGACCCTAGGAGCAGATTTTCTGGACAGCATCACCACTGAAAGGATGTGGTTAGAAGGACAGTGTCCTGGATCATGTCCTGGAGATGGCCCAAGGCTTACGTCCATTGGGAGGATAGAGTCCATTGGGCTGTCTGCATATGAAGGCGAGCATATGGGACATGTACTGTAGAGGCCATGTGTCTGACGAGTTGCAGCATCTCACGGGCGGTCAGATGGACCCACTGGAGCATCTGGGATGCTAGCTGGATCAGATGTGTGCAGTGGAGCTGGGGCAAAAATGCCGTGGGCTGTTGGGTGTCCAGCAGGGCTCCGATGACCTCTAGCTTTTGAGATGGAGCAACCTGGAATTTTGGGAAGTTTATCACAAATCCCAAGTGTTGCAGTACCGTGATGGTATGATGCACAGAAAGCTGTACCTCCTGGGAGGTGTCTGCTTTTATGAGTCAGTCATCTAAGTAAGGGAAGACAAATATCCTCAGAGACCTTAGGTATGTAGCCACACCTGTAATGCACTTTGTAAATACTCTTGGGGCAGAGGCGAGTCCAAAAGGAAGGACTCTGTATTGATAATGCTTCCTTGAAAGGTGAAGCGTAGATATTTCCTGTGACTTGGATGGATAAGGATATGTGTGTACGCTTCTTTTAGATCTAGAGAACAGAGCCAGTCCTGTCTCTGGAGGTAAGGTAGAAGAGTCCCGAGAAAGACCATCTTGAACTTTTTGTGGACCAAATTCTTGTTGCGGTATCTGAAGTCCAGAATGGGCCTGTATCCTCCGGTTTTCTTTGAAATGAGAAAGTACGGAGGGTAGAAACCCATTCCCTGCTGGGATGTTGGGACATTCTCTATGGCGTCCTGAGACAGAAGAGAAGACACCTCTTCCTCCAGGAGAGCAGTGAATGGGGGTGGAGTTTGAAATTCCTCTAGGAACGCTGAGGGGGGCAGAGTTTGGAGATGGAGTCTGTACCCCTCTTGGACTATGCTTAGTGTCCACTGCTCTGAGGTGATGAGGTGCCATCTGTGGGTGTAGGGGCACAGTCTACCTGCTATGTGGAGGAGGTGAGGGCCCTCCAGAGGCAGGGTGGCAATGTTCTCTAGAAAAGAGTCAAAAAACAGGCGTAGACTGTGACTGCGGATCTGGTTGAAGCTTAGCCACTTTTGGCTTTTTTTGCTTCTTAGGAGACTGTTGCCTCTTCTGTGGCCTCTGGTACTGAGAAGCAGGAGGGTAAGAAGGGTAGAATCTCTTCTTATTATTGTAGAAAGACTTCCTTGCAGTTGCCTTTTTTCTAAAAGGGTAAGCTGCTGTTCTAGATAGAGTCATAAAATACTACTCTGAAGAGAAAAAGAGGCCCTATCCTGTCAGTCCTTGCCAAAGAGGTTTTCACCTGCGTAAGGGATGTTGACAAGTTTATCTGGCACCCACTATTCAAGATCTGAGGCTTGAAGCCATGCAATTCTGCAAGCACCAATGCAGATTACTGAGGCCCTGCTTGTGCATTCAAAGGCATCAAAATGGCCCTATTAACAAACTTTGATACATTTTGGCTATGCTTGACCGAGGCAAGATAGTCTTTCCTCTTGTCATCTGAAAGGAGTGGGGCAAAAGTCTCGAGATCCCTTGATACTTTCTTGAGTTACATTCCCATGTAGAGGATATAGGAATTAATCCTAGCTGAGAGCATGGATCACTGGAAGCACTGACACCCAAAGGCATTGAGGGTTCTAGATTCTCTTCCTGGAGGGTTAGAGGAGTGGGTCTTTGAGCTTCTGAATGGAATGGTGGGGAAGTTGTGGCTTCTGAAAGCTGGGACACTCCAGTACCCAGTACATAGTATTGAGATGTCGAGTTTGCAGTGAGACTGTAAGAGGAGTCTCCCACATGCGGAGCATGAGATCATGAAGGATGTGGTGCACCGGCAGAGTAGCTGCCTCCTTGGGTGCTGTTGGGTATTGGAGGATCTCCAACTCCTCTGCCCTTGATTCCTTCTTCAATGTTACTATGATGGAAAGACCCTTAGCTAGGTCTGTAATGAATTCCTGGACGGGCATCTCTTATGGAGGAAACATTCGTCATTGTTATGGAGGGTAAGGTTCCAAAAGTATGTCTTGGAGCCCCTAAGAACTCTCTAATTCTGTCTCCAAGGCACTGGAATTGGAGGTCTTAAAGTACAATGAGGGTGGTGCTCACCTGAATCGAGATGATGGTACCGACGCTCCAAGATAGCAGTAGCTGTGAGTCATTTGGGTTGGGTACCGATATCGCTGACAATTTCAAGCTAAGGCATGGGTGGCAATGATGATGACGTGATATGCAACAACCCCAATGCTGACCCCTGCAATCTGAATTGATGTCGGTACCGGTTTCAACGAGGCAGTGCTCAGAGCCAAGTACCTTACCGGAACCAAGGCTGCCATCAGGGCTGCTGAGTTCCGCTCGATGACCAGTATGTGCTGGTCCATTGAGGTTGCCAATGTCTGGGTATCAGTTGCGGGTGGTTGCACTACCACTCCAGAACATGGCATCAAAAGCTTTCCAGAGTTCAAGGCCTCGGGAGCATCCTGGAGCCCCTCCTGTGGCTTTGGAGGACAGGGCTTCCCACCGGGGCTGTTTGGCAAGCCGATCTACCTCCGATGTCACGCTCAGGGGATCTCGATGCTTTGAGCAAGATCTTCCCCCGGAGGTTTTGTCTGACTTCAATGCGGCCTTGTGCTTGGGCTTTGAAAATAATGGAGATCCATGAGGCCCTCGACAAAATGGATGCCAGCAATACTGCATCTGAGGCGAAGAGTGCCCCAAATGTAGAAGCCTGGTTCTGTAGGCCTCTACGTGTCATTTTCTAACAGAGGGGACAGTCTTTTGGGATGTGGTCTGGGCCAAGGCATTTTAAGCACCAGTCATGTGTGTCAGTCGCTGAGATGGTGCTGGCACAATTAGAACATTTCTTGAAACCACTCGTTAGTTTCTCCATGCCTTTGGGGATGTGAAGGCTACGGTAGGCTTAAGGCCTAAAAAAGGGGTCAATACTCAAGTTCTTTTTTTTTTTTTTTTAAAGAAAGATAAAGAAAGAATAAGGGAACTGGTGATGCTCTTAGACAGTGCAGGTGTTAACAGGAAGGCAGAGGTGCTATCCACAAAAAGAGTTTTTCTGTGGTGACAGGATTTGCTTCCTGCTGACTCCGCGGAAAACAAAGAACCAAAGAGAGGGAGTTGTGAAGGCGAGAAGACAATCACGCAGGTGCAGTGGAGTGCTCCCAAAAGCTTTCCAAGTGGATGCTGTGGAGCGCTTCTGCGCAGGCTCCGTCAGTACAGACATCATCCGTAGGTGAAGACTACATTCCTGCTTCTTCCTGGAGATACAACTATACTATAAATCATCTCTTCAGAATTTTGATAAAAGGTATTATTCATTCCAAAAAACATACTGTAAAACATTCCTTAACACACTCTGCAAACAGCCGAAACAAAGTAGTAGGGGTATACTACAGTCAGCATGGCAAGAACAGACCGATGATGAAATGCTACAGAAATTAGTTTAGATTGTTAACTTGAGTTTTTACTTTACATTTAAAAAAAATCAAAACATATGAATAAAACATAAAATGAATCAAATTTAAAACCATTCCCTGATTTGTTAGGGAAGCTAACATACTTGACAACACATTGACTCAATACTGACTGGATGAATGCCATATCGGAATATGCTTGGAAGGTGAATTTCCAGATGAAATAAACAAATCAGGGCTTATGATTCCTGATAAGGTTTTAAATGAGTAGTCACCTACCTCTAGGACAATCACTAGTAAGTTTGGTGCTGACAGGATCTTCTGCTCCAAATACTGTTATTTATTTTATTTATTTATTTGCATTCTCTTATATACCGTGCTATTCTGCATCAGTGCGATTTACATTGAACAAACTGAAATTACATTGAACAGGGCATTATAACTTGGAGATAACTATTTTTTTTACGGGGAACATGGGCTATGGAGGGTTAAGTGGCTTGCCCAAGACCACAAGGAGCACCTGTGGAACTAGAAACCCCAGTCCTTCCGGCCCAAGGTTGCTGTCCTCTACTGGGATTTGAACCCCCGACCTACCGGTCTGAAGTACCTTGCCCCAACCACTAGGCCACTCCTCCACTCCTTTTGTGTCAGCTGTGCAGAATGCTTCTGTACCAAATCTATCATCATGAACAGAGGGGTGTGCTGAGATTTTCTGTGTACATTGCGACGTGTGCACTAAATCTCTCAGAAGCAATATTTTCTGCACTGCAGGCAGCTGATGTTGGATTGCAGTTGCCCCCTGAGTCAAGGACCTCTGTACCAAAATCTATGATGTTTAGAAATCTAGCCTACATTTTTTGGGAGGAATCTTCATACTTTTAAAGGATATCTCCTATGGTGGGCTTCCTTCCCCTGAGAAGGATCCACCTTCCTGGCATTAAATGACATTTTCTTTCTCCTCTGCTAAAAGGAACTTTGGCCTGCAAACCCATGGTAAGCTCTTCTCACCATTTTTATGCTTGCATTTCTTCAGCGATGTAGGACAATCTGATGAGAACAATTAAAGTCCTTCCATAATGAGATTTCTGAGGCCTCTCACCCACGACATCATCTTGATTAGTGGGGGGCAGTCAAAAACATCATGGTCCAGTCACAGAGAACAACAGCATTTGTGTTGGCTATCTCCTGAAGCCCTCAGACATAGTGAGCTATCATTTCATGAGGTCAAACTCAATTTTGGAGAGAAAAATCAAAATATTTTTTATTATGTTTTTTAAGAGGCAGGAAGCTGGGGAAAAAAGCAAAGATAAATGGGCAGAGATGAATGAGGGAAAAAATAAAAATCTTCTTTAGTGGCAGGCAATCAAAATAAGAGTGTGCATGTGTGCCCAGGCAATAGCACAGATAAAATTAGACTGAGGAGATATACGAGGTAGCAATGATGTTGAAAGTCTTGTGCACACTCAAATAAACTTTTAGGTTTTTCTGAGCTCTGAGGAACAACTGTTGGATGGTGTCAACTGAGAGCAGCTGAGAGCCGCATAAAAGTCTTCAGAGCCTTGCACTGTTGAGGCATTCCTAACAGGGGCTCTTCATGTCAAGCCAAAGTAAGAGTGTGTGGCTTTTAAATTGTTGTTGTTGTTAAGTGCCATCTTATTGCTGGCCTTCCTCTTTTGCGTTGACCTAAGCATGTCATCTTTCTCTAATGATCTCTCTCTTCGCATGATGTGTCCAAAGTATGAAAGACAAAGTCTTGTCATCTGAGCTTCTAAAGAAAGCTTAGGTTTGATCTCCTCTAGTATTGACTGGTTTGTTCTTCGGGCAGTCCATGGTATATGCAGTATCTTATGATCTTATGTTCTTATTCGCCACCAGCACCATAGTTCAAAGGCATCAATTTTCTTCCTATCTTTTTCACCGTCCAACTTTCGCATCCATATGATGTTATTGAAAATACCATGGCTTGAACGAGTCAAATATTTGTACGGAGAGAGACATCTCTGCTCTTGAGAATCTTTTCTAGGTCCTTCATAGCCATTCTGCCAAGAGCAATGCGTCATCGGATTTCTTGACTGCTTGTTGCTTCTTTATTGATAGTTGATCCAAATAGGTTAAAGTTGTCCACGATTTCAATTTCTTCTCCATCAACAATGAACTTATCGATTTTGCTAGTTGTCAAGATCTTTGTCTTCTTTACATTAAGGTGCAGGCCCATTTTAAGACTATATTCTTTGATCGTGAGAAGCAAATGTTTCAGATCATCTTCACTTTCAGCCAGTAATGTGGTATCAGCAGCATAGCAAAGGTTGTTGATGAGTCTTCCAACAATCTTCACACCTCTGTTGTCTTCATACAATCCTGCTTCTCTGATGATTTGTTCTGCATATAAATTAAACAGGTATGGGGAAAGTATGCAGCCTTGTCATACACCTTTGCTGATTTTAAAGCATTCTATTTCTCCTTGTTCCATTCAAATTGTTGCTTCTTGATCAATGTACAGATTGTGCAAGAGAACAATCGGGTGATCTGGTATACCCATGCTTCTTAATATGGCCCAGAGTTTCTCATGGTTTCCACAGTCAAAAGCCTTAATGTAGTCAATAAAGCACAAATAGATATCCTTTTGGTATTCTTTAGTCTTTTCAAGAATCCATCTCACATCTGCGATGATGTCTCTCATTCCTCGCCCTTTCCTGAACCCTGCTTGCCCTTCAGGTAGTTCTTTTTCCAGGTATGGTTGTAGTCTTTGTTGAATAATCTTCAGTAGAATCTTGCTGGCATGTGGGATCAGAGTGATTGTGCAATAATTTCCAGAGTCAGTTGGATCACCTTTCTTTGGAATTGGTATAAACACAGATCTTTTCCAGTCAGTTGGCCATGATGTTGTCTTCCAAATTTCCTGGCAGTCTTGTAAGTATGGTACAAGCTGCATCAGATTGCTGTAATACTTATATGGGAATGCCATCAATGTTCTTTGATAAGGCTTTCAATGCTGCTTTGATGACTTTTTCATCACCAATGGTTCCAGATCATAAGGTACAGGTTGAAACTGCTGTTGGTCCACTTGATCTTTATCATATAAAAACTCTGTATATTCTTTCCACCTTTTCTTGATCTTCTCAGCATCATTCAACATAGAACCTTGACCATCTCGTAACATTCCAATTTGAGGCTGGAATTTTCTCTTTAACTCTCGTAGCTTTAGGAAAGCTGATCTTGTTCTTCCTCTAATAGTTTCTGCTACTATTTCCTTGCATGTGTCATTGTAATGCTTTTCCTTGTCTTGTCTTGCTGCACGTTGGAAATCTCTGTTGAGTTCTGCGATTGCCTCTCTTTTTCTTTGGTTTTAGCTTCTCTGCATTTCTAATTTTCAAAGTTTCTTCTGTCATCCATTTTGACCGTTTTTGCTTTTTCACCTTTTGTAGAGACTTCTTGCTTTATTCCAACACAACCTTCCTGATGTCATTCCATAACTCTTCTGGAGCTCTATCATTTGTATCTAAAGGCAGCAAATTGATTTTGCAGGCAGTCTTTACATTCCAGTGATATATTCTCAAGGTCATATTTTGCTACATTCATGAGTGGCTGTTCTTTTTCAACTTTAGCTTGAGTTTGCATGCTAATTGGCGATCTGTTCCACAGTCAGCTCCAGGTTTTGTCTTTGTTGATGTTATAGAGCTTTTCCATCATTGACTTCCACAGATGTAGTCAATTTGATTTTTATACAACCCAATGGGTGAAGTCCATGTGTAGAGTCGCTGCTTGTATTGCTGGAAGAAGGTGTTTGAGATGAATAGATTGTTGGTCTTGCAGAATTCTATCAGTCTTTCTCCAGCTTCATTTCTGTTGCCAAGTCCATATTTGCTGACCATTTTGCCTTCTTCTTTGTTGTCAATTTTTGCGTTCCAATCACCCATGACTATCAGGATATCCTGTTTGCATGTTCTGTCAATTTCAGCTTGTACTTGTTCATAGAATTCATCAACTTCATGCTCTTATGCAGCTGTTGTTGGGGTATATACTTGAATTATAGTTGTGTTGATAGGCATTCCTCGTAGACAAATAGAGATTAAGCATTCACTGACTGCACTGAGAGCTCTTATAGCGTTTTGGTACATTTTTAAAACAAAGTTATATTCTTTTTGGTGCTTTAGTTCAAAAGGGGAAATATTGTCTTTAATGGTGTAGCTTTAAAACACTGCTTTTAGTATCTTTCTCAGCTCTATGAAGCTACTGACACCTCATCAGGAGTTAGTGGGTCTGATTAGCCTGTGAAAGAACTGAGAGCAGTTGAGAGCTACATAAAGGTCTTCAGAGCCTTGCACTGTTGAGGCATTCCTAATAGGGGCTCTGCATTTCAAGACAAAGTAAGAGTGTGTGGCTTTTAAATTACTAGCTCTCTGCCTGAGAGGTCTTAAAGGGTTTAGGTATATTTTTAAAACAAAGTTATATTCCATTTGGTGCTTTAGTTCAAAAGGGGAAATATTGTCTTTAGTGGTGTAGCTTTAAAACATTGCTTTTAGTATTTTTCTCAGTTCTTTGAAGCTACTGATACCTTATCAGGTGTTAGTTGGGGGTAGGGAGGGAACTTACACCCAGCCCATGTGAGCTGTCTTGCTTTATAGGGCACCTCCCCCAATTAGCTACACAAAGGGACTTGGAATCAGCACATTTAGAACACACTTAAAGAGAGGTTAACTGCTTTTTCTCTGAAAGAACAGCTGGGAAACAGGCTGGTACCTTGGTAGCTCTCTCTCTCTCTTTTACTTCAACAGGCACCTAAGCTCCACCAACTGAATGATGGCTGGAAAAAAAAATGTCAAAACTGTTGCCACTGTTACAGTTTCTGCCTCTGTCCAGACAGAAATCCCAATGCCAGTTGAAGGACCGGTTACATATGCAGGATTGCTGCATACTGAAGCTCTCAGGAAACAAGTGGAGGCGCTCAGAGAACAGATGGCGAGGCTGAGGAGCATTCAAGATGATGAGAAGTACATTGAAGAGATGCTTCTTGCAACATCCAAGCTCTCCAACAGAGGAGAAGATGGGAGCCTACAGAATGATGAAGGCTGGACACAAGTCACCAGGGCCTGCAGAATTACCAATCCAACTCCTCCATCTCTTGAATTGAAGAACCATTATGCAGCCTTGGAAATGGAGGAGGTGAAAGCATCCCTGGAAAGGGAAGAACCAGAGCTTAAGCACCCCAAAGTTGCAGAATCAGTGACCACAAGGAAGCAAAGGTTAGTGGTGGTTGGAAACTCTCTTCTGAAGGGTACTGAGGCATCCATCTGCCAACCAGACTTGATGTCCATAGAGGTATGCTGTCTGCCAGGTACCAAAATCAGAGATGTTACAGAGAGTTTGCAGAGACTCATCAAGCCCACTGATTATTACCTGGTGTTGCTCATCCATGTTGGGACAAATAATACTGCCAGGTATCCCTCTAAGCATATCAAAAATGACTTCATGGCTATGGCACAGAAGATGAAGCAGACAGGGGTGCAGGAGGTGTTCTCTTCAATTCTCCCCGTTGAGCGTAAAGGCCAAGACAAAGAAGCTTGCATCCTGGAGATGAATGCATGCTGCATGGATGGTGTCATCAAGAGCGTTTTGGAATGCTGTTCCAAGGGTTGCAGAGCAGAGATGGCATCCATCTGTACAAGAAGGGTCGACATGTCTTCAGTAGCAAACTGACTAACCTACTGAAGAGGGCTTTAAACTAGATGTGTTGGGGATGGGTAAAGAAAGCCCCTAGGTAAGTGAAAGATCCCAGGTAAGTGAAACATTAAAAACCTTTATAGAAATAGGTAAAAGGGGCAACATCTGGAAGGCAGTGTCTATAAATGCTCATAGCATGGGAAATAAGATCCCAGATGTTGAGGCTTTAATGAGAGAGGCTGACTTGGATTTAGTGGCAGTAACAGAAACATAGTTCACAGACAACAATGACTGGGATGTAACTACACCAGGCTATACTTTATTCAGAACGGATAGGGTAGGAAGAAGGGGAGGAGGAGTGGCACTATATGTAAAAAATAATATCAAAGCTATGGGAATACAGAGCTTAAACTAGAAAAAGGTAAAGAGAAATCTATTTGCATTGGCGTGAAGAGGTGGACGGAGAATTAATTGAAGACATACGTAGCATTGCCAGGAAAGGGGAAGTGCTACTGATAGGGGATTTCAATATGCCGGATGTTGATTGGCACATCCCTGCTGCAGTATCACCTAGAAGTAAGGAGATCCTGGATCCGAGGCAACATGGATTCACCAGAGGCAGGTTTTGTCAGATAAATTTGATTGATTTATTTGATTGGGTGACCAGGGAGATGGATCGAGGGAGAGCCCTAGATGTGGTTTATTTATTTATTTATTACAGTTGCTTATATACCGCACTATTCGGTATCAGCGCGGTTTACAATATAACAAAAACAACCTAAAACATGAACTGTTTGGTTTTACATAGAACAGGAATACCAACTTGGATAACAGGGTTGAACTATATACATGAGGGATAAAATCAATAACAGGGTTGGACTATATACATGAAATACTGTATGAAATATTAGTTGCAGTGTCTGATTTGCAGGAAGGAGGTTGGGACTGGGGGGTTGGGACTGTAGTAAGACTAAGAATGGGTGTTTCTTAGGAGGGGTTATTTAGATTCCATTGCTGGCTGGGTAGAATTGGCGGAAGAGGTGAAACTTGATTGCCTTCCTGAATTTAGTTAGGTCTGCAATAGCTCGAATGTCAGGTGGTAGTGCATTCCAGCATTTGGGGGTGTAAAGACTGAAGGCCCTGTTTGCCGTTGTACAATTGCATTTAGTCAAGGTCTTTGGTGTTATTAGTAGATCTAGGGCTGTTGATCTCCTGGATCTGTTGGGCGGCACAGTATGGATAAGCTCAGTAAGTGCAGTGGCAGAGAGGCACTTGATGGCCTTGAAAGAGAGAAGTAAAGTTTTGAAGATAATCCTTCCGTGTATTGGTAGCCAATGAAGCTGTTTTAGAATAGGAGTCACATGGTCACTTCTGGATGCTCCATGGAGGATCCTTGCTGCAGCATTCATGGCCAGTTGTAACGGGTGTAGTGTAGATTGAGGGAGACCTTGTAAAATGGAATTGGCAAAGTCAAAATGCGGCAGGATCAGTGCTTGGTATATGGTCCGGAAATCGTCTGGGTCCAGTAGGGAGCGCAGATGCCTGAGTGAACGGATTTTGAAATATACAGCTTTGACTATGTTATTTATATGAGATTTCATGTCCAAATGTTGGTCTAAGGTGACCCCCAGGTATTTTATTGTTTCTTTGGTTTGTAGTTCCGCTTCCTTGACTCTTACATGGGATGGTGGAATAAAGTCAGGGTCTCTTGAGATGAACAGTACCTCCGTTTTCTTGTGCTGGATACGGAGGTTTTGTGATTGTAGCCAGTCTGATATTGCATTGAAACATTCTACAAGTGGTGTAAGGTCCATTTGAACAGTCGAGAAAGGCATATATAAGAGGATGTCATCTGCATATATCAGACAGCTCACGTTAAATGATCTAATGATATTGCAGATGGGCTGCATATATATGTTGAACAGTAGAGATGACAATGAGGATCCTTGGGGCATGCCTTGTGTTTGATGGAATTGTTTTGATTCTTCTGAACCGGATTTAACGTATTGCCACCTACCATCTAGGTATGACTTGCACCAATCAAGCGCAGTATTGCAGATTCCCTTTTCTTTCAGCCGTCCGAGGAGAAGTTCATGATGTACCGAGTCAAAGGCCGCAGCAATGTCTAAAAAGATGAGCACAAAGCCTTGTCTGATGTCATCAATGCCTGTGATTATGTTGTTGAATAGGAATGTGAAAAGGGTCTCGACTCCATGATACTCTCTGAACCCGTGTTGGCAGTGATCTAAAGGGGCTGTGGAGTCTATATGATCCTGAATTTGCCTTTGGACCTCTTTCTCAATTATCTTTGCTAGTAGGGGAATACTAGCTATTGGTCTGTAAGAATCGACCCTTTGGGGATCAAGTTTGGGGTTCTTCAATAAGGGCCTGATTGAGGTTTGTTTGAGTGTTGTGGGGAAGGAACCAGTAGTGAAAGAAAGGTTTATTAGCTTTGCGATGAATGGGCTGAGCTCCTTGCGTAACTCCTTAATCCAAAATGCTGGGCAAGGGTCGGTTTGCGCTGTGGAGGTATTGAGAGGCTATTGTATCTTCAATGCTTTTTCGGGATGGTGTGGAGAACTTGAGCAAGGGGGTTAAGTCGGTAGGTGTTTGAAATGAGGCTGTTGAGATTTTGTCGGTCTGTATGATCATTGATTGGAGGTAGTCAGCGAATTTTTGTGGTTGGATATCCACGTGTTGTTCAGGAGATGGCTCCTTTGAAAGGGCTTGGACCAAGTTGAAAAGATCCCGTGGTTTGTTCAGAGATCCCTTCAGAGTGTCAGTGTGGTGTTGTTTCATTTTCAATGAGATTGCTTCTCTGTGCATTGATAGGTGGAGTTGGTAGGTGGTTAAATCTTCTGTGGAGTGCGAACGGCGCCACTTTTTCTCAAGTCTGCGTAGTTGTGTTAGAGAAGCTCTCAGCTCTTGGGAGAACCATGAGGCAGCACTTCTTATTCTCCTGGATATGTTATTGGACTGTGGACGTTGTGAGATGGCATTGAGGTTGAGGTTCCAGGAGGAGACTAGTTCTTCAGGATCAGAAGTGGTTTTGCTAAGGAGGGAGTGGGTTTGAGAGAGGATTAACTCTTTGTTGAATGTGCGGAAGTTTCTTGTTGAAGTGCGCGTTGTGCTGCTGAACTTACGGTTGCCAGGCCTCTGGCTATCTCTGGTGGGTATCTGAGGATTTGAGGATCAGAAATTGGTTGACTGAAAGACAACAGAGGGCGATGGTAAATGGAACTCACTTGGATGAAAGGTAAGTGATTAGAGGTGTGCCCCAGGGTTCAGTCTTGGGACCGGTACTGTTCAATATAATCGTGAGTGATATTCCCAAAGGGCTGAATGGAAAAGTTTGTCTTTTTGCAGACGACACCAAAATTTGCAAATGAGTTGACTCCCCTGAGTGAGTGGATAACATGAGGAAAGATCTACAAAAGTTGGAAGAATGGTCTAATGCTTGACATTTAAAATTTAATGTGAAGAAGTGCAGTGTAATGCACTTGAAAAGCAGAAATCCAAGGGAATTGAATGTGACAGGGGGCGAGAGATTGATGTACATGGACCAGGAGAAAGACCTCGGTGTGATTGTTTCTGATGATCTCAAGGTGGCAAAACAGTGTGACAAGGCAGTGGCAAAAATCAGAAGGATGCTGGGTTCCATACAGAGAGGAATTACCAGCAGAAAGGAAGAGGTACTAATGCCACTGTACAAGTCGCTGGTGAGGCCCCACTTGGAATATTGAGTTCAGTTTTGGAGACCGTGGATATAAAATAATGGATATAAAAAGGCTGGAAGCAGTTCAGAGGAAGGCAACTAAAATGATTTGGAACCTGCGTCAGAAGACTTATGAGAAGAGACTTGAAGACCTAAATGTGTACACTCTGGAGGAGAGGAGGGACAGGGGAGATATGATTCAGACCTTTAAATACTTAAAAGAGTATTAATGGACAAACAAACCTCTTCCAAAAACAGGGAAGCTGTAAAACTAAAAGGCATAACATGAAGCTGCAAGGGGGTAAACTGAAAGGTAATGTCAGGAAATACTTTTTCACGGAAAGGGCGGTGAATGCTTCGATTGCCCTCCCGATGTAAGTGGTGGGGGCAAATACAGTGACAGAATTCAAAATGGCATAGGACAGACAAAGTGGATCCCTTTATAGCAACAGGATAAAATCAAAATAAGCATAACTATCTCTTATATCTGAACAAATAGGGGTGACCTACACGGAGCGGTGGGTATACCCCTAAACAAAGGCATGGAGAGAGGTGACCTGCATGGAGTGGCAAGTGCACCTATTCTTGCTGCCTTGCTGGGCAGACTAGATGGACGATACTGGTCTTTTTCTGTCATCATATACTATGTTACTATGTTCCACACAGGCAACTTATAAACAAACTGAGCACCCTAGGAATGGACCCTAAAGTTACTGCTTGGGTTAGAAACTGGTTGAGTGGGTGGTGACAAAAGGTACAGGTAAATGGAGCTCACTCTGAGGAGAAGGAGATTACCAGTGGTGTGCCCAGGGATCTGTCCTTGGTCCGATTCTTTTTAACATCTTTGTGTGATATTGTGGAAGGGCTGTCAGGTAAGGTTTGCCTCTTTGAGGATGATACCAAAATCTGCTATAGAATAGACACCCAGGAAGGTGTGATAACATGAGCAGTGATCTAGCTAAGCTTGAAGAATGGTCTAGAATTTGGCAGCTGAGATTTAATGTTAAAAAATGCAAGGTCATTCATTTGGGCTACTACAATCCAAGGGAGCGATATAGTATAGAGGATGAAGTACTTCTGTCCACAAAAGAAGAATGGGACCTAGGCGTGATTGTATCTGATGATCTTAAAGTAGCTAAACAGGTAGAAAAGGCAATGGCGAAAGCTAGAAGGATGCTTGGGTGCACAGGGAGAAGAATGGCCAGCAAAAGAAAGGAAGTGTTAGTGCCTCTGTATAGGTCTTTGTTCAACCTCATTTGGAGTATTGAGTGGAGGAGTAGCCTAGTGGGAGTGGAGGAGTAGCCTAGTGGTTAGAACACTGGCTTGGTAACCAAGCAACCGGCGTTCGATTCCCACTAGCACTCCTTGTGGCCTTTGGCAAGTCACTTAACCCTCCATTGCCTCGGAAGAAAGGCCTGGCAATCTACTTCTGGTCACACTGCCAAGAAACCCCAGGAGCTTCTGGGTTGCCGGGAGTCAGCATTGACTCAAAGGCACACATTGCATTTTTGTGCAATTCTGGAGATCGCACCTTCAAAAGGATATAAACAGGTTGGAGTCGGGACAGAGGGTGGCTACTAAAATGGTTAGTGGTCTTTGTTATAAAGCATATGAGGACAGACTTATGGATCTTAGTATGTATACTTTAGAGGAAAGGCAGAATAGAGGTGATATACTTAGATGTTTAAATACCTCTGTGGCATAAATGCACAGGAGGAGAGCCTCTTTCAATTGAAGGCAAGCTCTGCTACGAAGGGACATATAATGGGGGTGAATGGGGGTGAAAGGGGATAGACCCAGATGTAATATGTGGAAATATTTCTTTACAGAAAGAGTGGTAGATGCGTGGAATAGTCTCCCAGTGGAGGTGGAGAGATGACGACAGTATCTCAATTCAAAAAAGCATGGGACAGAAAGAGGATCTTTAAATGGAAAAGGGACTGTTGTAGTGGTTGCTATGAAAGGGCAGACTAGAAAAGGCCATGTGGTCTTTTTCTGCCATTATGTAACTATGCCAATGGAAAATTTGTTGTCTTCCCAGGTGGCTCTACTTCAACTCTTATATCAAAATTTGCTGATGGAGGGAACACATAAAAAGGCCTGTTCATTAGCTGTTACAAAGCTGTAGATCTCTTTGTCCTGAGATTTACACAATATTAACGATTACCTGCCTTTTTACAGATCTGTAAAATCCTGGCCTTTCCACACAGGTTTTGCTTGAATCTGGGATTATACACCAAACATCTTTGCTGTCCTATTATAGATTTATTTGTTTATAGGGCCTAACGCTGATATTTAGGGCACTGATATTGTTTTCCAAAGTTTACTAATGTTTACTTTTTTTGCATTATTACTGCAGGGATTTCACATTTGTTATCTTTATGCATATTATAGTTGCTTTGTTCTGATTAGTTCATTTTGTGTGTTTTATTTGCTTTAGTATATGGATTATACTAAAGCAAATAAAACACTGCTTTGCTCACAAATTCTTATTCCTGTATGCATTTTATTTATTTAGCTAAGCTTATATACCGCTTTTCTACCAGTCAAAGTGGTGCACATTCAGGTACCATATATATATTTTTCCATTGTCCCTGAAGGACTCACAATCTATGTTTTTGTACCTGAGGCAACAGAGGGTTAAGTGGCTTGCCCAAGGCCACAAGGAGCACCTGTGGGAGCACCCAATCCTTCCGGCCCAAAGTTACTTGCCCCAACCACTAGGCCACTCCTCTCTCCTGTTGTTTTCTAGGACTATAGCGGCCACCAAGATATGTTCTCCACATTGTGTAATGTTGTCACTATCCTGTAATGCAATAAATTTATTTTTTTTAATACTTCACTCCCTGTCTATCCCCCTCTTTCCCGTTAACACCATATTTGATGGTGCAGTGAGCCCAGTAATCTCTTATGTTATATACAAACCAGTGAAATTCCCTGTGAAAACTGACAAAAAAATACATCACCCAGCAATCTTCTCTCCCCCGACCCAACTCCAGTATTCTCTTCTATTCCTTCTCCCGGCCCGACCTCAGCATTCTCTTTTTCCTCCCTCATCTTCCCTGCCCAATTACAGTAACCTATTCCAGTGCCTTGTTTTTATAAAGAATCTCTCTCACACTCTCGGTGGGAGCTGACAGAATCCTCTCCTGCTGTCCCTTCCTCTCTCTTTTGAACTCCTCCCTATAGGCTGACACTGACACTAGCATTATGACCTAGCAGGTACATGCGGGTTCATTACTACAGTCGGCACAAATCCCAAACTCTCTCCTGCTCCTCGCTTCATCTTCTAAGCTAGCAAATAAATATTTAAAAATAAACTTTGAGCCTTATTGAAACCCAGGACATGTCCCCCTCTGAGTTGCCCACCAGTAAGTAGTTATGTCTGCCAGCACTGCCACTACATGAATATTTCAGCTGCCTGTAGAACTAGAGTGAAGGGATGCAATAATATAAGTTATGTCATATTGGGTCAGACCAAAGGTCCAACAAGCCCAGCATCCTTTTTCAAAAGTGGCCAATTGAGGCCACAAGTACTTCTCAGGTCTGCAAAAGGTAGACATTGAAGGTATGCACAGAGGGAGAGTAAAGGAGATATCAACACATGCAGGAGCATGCACAGTGAAACACAGGAAAGCCTCAAATGGAGCAAAACAATTTTTTTTTAATACTGAATTGACATTTTTAGGTCCCAATAACACAGGTACACTAAAAAAAATTTTTTTTAAACTGCCTCTAGTGTTTCGATTGATTTTTACGTTTTTTGGTGCGCTGAATCCAAATCTGGTAACCAATTTGCTCCATCACGTACAGATTTTTTGCTACATTGGGTTAGCAGTTTGAGGTGAACATTTCAGATTGAGTGCGATCGAGATAAAAGTTTCTTGGATGAATTCTTTATACTAATTGTTTAGTAGTTATTCAAATAAGAATAAAGAAAATTGTAACAAGGCAGCACATAAGAATAGAGTAATGTCAACAAAACACACTGTGATGGTAGCAAAATTGTCTGCACTTAAAACAGCCACATACATGTGCACAAACATTGAGCAAATAAGAGCGAGGTTAGACACAAAGCAAAGCAAAGAAATGTGCAAAAAATGTTGTACAGGTATCTATGTAAGAATAGAAAATGCAAACCGCACCATTGCAATACATGAAGACAAACACCCGATGGTGTGAAAATAAAATTCTAATAAATGAGATCCGACACTGTGGTAATAACTAGCAAATTTTTATTTCAAAGCTTAGTAAAAACACGATATTTGTCAACACAGTTTAGATTTTAAAGTCATTCTTGGGTCAATCAATCTCCTGGTGGGCCCGTTTATTCTTCCCCCGAATGCTTCTCTTGGTGCACTGCTTGGCGTATTTTTCATCTGGGGTTTCCCGCAGCAGCAACCAGCAGAAATCAGCCATCATAGTGGTGTTCCATCTTCCTTGGTACCTTCTCTCTGCGTCCTTGATGTCCTGGTGAAACCTTTCACCTTGTTCTTCACTGTACGCCCCCACGTTTTCGGGAAAGTAGTTCACATGGGAGTGCAAGAAATGGACTTTCAGGCTCATGTTACAGCCTTGTTCTTTGAAGGCATTGAGCATCCTGGCAACAATATCCTTATAGTTCTCATCCTGCCTGTTCCCCAAGAATTTGAGAACAACATCCTTGAAGGAATCCCAGGCTTCTTTTTCCTTCTCAGACATCGTTTCAGCGAATGCTCCATCTGAAATGAGTTTCCTTATATCAGGGCCAACAAACACTCCTTCCTTTAGCTTTGCTTCAGAAAGTCGGGGAACTTTGAGCAAAGGTACCGAAAGCACTCACCATCTTTTGGAAGGGACTTGATGAATTGCTTAATGAGACCCAACTTAATGTGGAGAGGTGGTAATAGAATTTTATCACGAGGTACCAAGCTCTCATGAAGAACATTTTTCTCACCGGGTCTCAAATACTCCCGAATTGGCCAGTCTTTTTTCCCCCAGTGTAGGTCGCGGGCCCGGCTATCCCACAAGCAAAGGAAGCAGGGATATTTGGTGAAACCGGATTGCTGCCCTAATAGCATGGATAGAATTTTAAAGTCTCCACAAATCATCCACTTATGCTCATCATAACGAATCTTCTGAAGAATCAGGGCCAAATTCTCGTATTTTTCTTGGAGAATAACAGAGTGAGCAATAGGAACTGAAGCGAATGTGTTGCCATTATGAAGAAGAACACCTTTTATGCTGTCTTTTGACGAATCAATGAACAGCCGCCATTCAGCAGGATCATACTTGAGTTTAAACTTTTCCATCACTCCGTATATATCGTTGCAAAATACCAAATCTTCCTCTTTGCTGAAATACTTCAAAAATTGTGTCTCGCGGTTGCGGTACCAATAAAAAGTTGTTCCTGGTGACAATAGATTTTTCTGTTTAAGCCGAGAACCTAGCAGTTGGGCAGCATCTTTTGGGAGTCCTAAATCCCGGACTAAATCATTCAATTCAGCTTGAGAGAAAAGTTCAGGTTTCGGATCTGGTTCAGTTTCAAACTCGGAAGTACTGGACTCATCGGGAAAAGCCATCTGATGAGTCTCATCATGATCAGAACCGTCCACACAAATATGATCCAAAGATTTTGGTGGTTCAGGCACAGGTACTTCGTTGCTATGAGGCATAGGCCTAATTGCTGAGGGAAGGTTGGGGTAACTTATTACGTTCTTATTTTTTAAGTTGTATCCCTTCACAATGCAAGAGCAAAAATAGCAGTCACTGCTGTGGTCTCTTTGTTCACGCCACATCATAGGTATTCCGAAACGAAATGCTTGTTTTTTACCTTTCATCCATAAGCGTAGATCTTCCTCACATGTCTTGCACACTTTGTGAGGAGCCCACGGTTTGTCTTGATCGCCTAACTTCAAACCGAAATAGGCGAAACATACTTTTTTAATAAATGCAGAAATGTTCCTCTGCCGCTTTTTCACGGTATATTCCCCACAAATAAAACAAAAACTGTCCGGAGAGTTGACGCAACCTCTGGCTTTGTGAGCCATCACAAATACACAGCACTGCAAACTACAACTGTAGTGAACCACTTCGGAATAAAGCTGGATTACGACTGAGCAAACAAAAGGTAATAATGAACTTGCAAGAAACTGAAATTTGACAGGAACGTTCATTTCGCAACCACCGTGTTTGAGCGAGCGAACGAGGCGAGGCGAACAGGAAAGAACATGCGCCAGCGCGAGTACTGGATTTAGCCCCCCGCCTCCCAATTGTCCTGTTAATGTATAAAATGAATACAAAACACTCTAAAATATCATGAGGGAGTGTTTCTAGTTAGTTAACCATTACAACCTCTATTTTAGGCCAAGAAAATAAACTGCAGTCGGCTAAAGAAATTATGTGAACAGTCCTTATATGGGTAAGAAATCTAATTTTGCAAGAAAACGTGACGTGATGGAACATTTTGGCTATTTTTCCTGGATTCAGCACCCCAAAATCTATAGGAATCAGTTGCAAAACTGGAGGCAGTTTTTTGGTAGTGTACCTGTGTAATTGAAGAGTGGCTGAGTGGTAAGAAAGAATGAGAAAGAAACATAGAAACATAGAAATATGAGGACAGAAAAAGACCACATGGCCTATCTAGTCTGTCCTTCCATAACAACAACTACAACAGTCCCCTTTTTACCTTTAGAGATCCTCTGTGTTTGTCCCATGCTTTTTTGAATTCAGTTACTGTCTTCATCTCTACCACCTCCACTGGGAAACTATTCCACGGATCCACTACTCTTTCCGTGAAGAAATATTCACGCATATCATTCCTGAATCTATCTCCCTTCACCCTCATCCCATGTCCCCTCGTAGCAGAACTTGCTTTCAACTGAAAGAGGCTCTCTCCCTGAACATTTATGCCACGGAGGTATTTAAACATCTCAATCATATCTCCTCTATCCCGCCTTTCCTCTAAGGTGTACATATTAAGATCCTTCAGTCTGTCCTCATATACTTTATAATGAAGACCACTAATCATTTTAGTAGCCACCCTCTGCACCGACTCCATCCTGTTCACATCCTTTTGAAGGTGCGGTCTCCAGAATTGCACACTATACTCCAAATGAGGTCGCACCGAAGACTTATACAAAGGCATTATCACCTCCTTTTTTCTGCTACAGCCATTCCTCTCTGTATGCACCCAAGCATCCTCCTAGCTTTTGCCATCGCCTTTTCTACCTGTTTAGCTACTTTAAGATCATCAGACACAACCACGCCTAGGTCCCGCTCTTCTTTAGTGGACAAAAGTACTTCACCCCCTATACTATATTGCTCCCTTGGATTGCTGCAGCCCAAATGCATGACCTTACATTTTTTAAAATTAAATCACAGCTGCCAAATTCTAGACCATTCTTCAAGCTTAGCTAGATCCTTCCTCATGTTATCTACACCTTCCTGGGTGTCTACTCTATTGCAGATTTTGGTATCATCCGCAAAGAGGCAAACCTTACCCGACAGCCCTTCCGCTATATCACTATATCAGAAGTCAGCAAAATTTAACACACTGTGGAAAAAAAGGTGAGTTTTCCCAGTGTGACTGAGAAGTCTTAGCAAATTACGAGGGTTGCTCAGAAAGTAATGCCCCACATGTTTTTTCTCAGTCCAGAATGAAGAAAGAGTTGTGAAATTGAAAGGGTAGTAACTGGGAACTTCAAAGGACACGTACGTAATTTTACAGTCGTCCGACAAACAGCGAGGCGGTAGTGATCCTTCAAATGGCGTCTGTGAGTGACACATGGTACAAACAACAAGCTGTAATTGAATTCTTGGTGGAGGAGAAAGAAAGTGTGAGAAACATTCACAAACAGTTGTGTGCTATGTATGGAAGTTCTGCGGTAGATAGGAGCACCGTTGGACGATGGGTGAAGAGAGTAAAGGCTTCAGGAAGTGGTAAAACGGAACTGGAAGATTGGCCACTGTCTACTACTACTACTACTACTATTCAGCACTTATAAAGTGCCACGCATGCAGCGCTGCACAGCTAACCTACAGGAGGTAGCCAACATACAGAGACAGTCCCTGCCCATCAGTGTCATGCTCATCGGAGCTTACAATCTAGTTAGAACAGTACATTAGTTATTACAGTACAGAGCATTAGTCAATTCTGCGCAAGGTACGGTGTGGTACAGTTTGGTCTACAGTTTGGTCATAAACGTTGATGGGGGGTTAGGGTAAGATGAGGAAGGAGTCAGGATCTGAATGCAACGGTGAAGAGGTAGGTCTTCAACCTGGATTTGAAGAGGGCCAGAGAGAATTCCTAGCGCACCAGACGCAGATAGGCTGTTCCAGGCGTATGGTGCAACAAGGTGAAAGGAGCGCAGTCGGGAGTTCGCGGTGCAGGTGAAAGGCATTGATAGAAGTAATTTGTTAGCGGAGCGCAAATTTCGAGAGGGGACGTAAGGAGAGATAAGAGATAAGAGGTATTGAGGGGCCATAGAGTGAATTCATTTATAGGTCAGCAGGAGAAGCTTGAATTGGATGAGGAATTGGACAGGGAGCCAATGAAGCGATTTGAGAAGAGGAGTAATGTGGGCATGGCGAGACTGGCAGAAGATTAGTCAAGCAGCGTGATTTTGTATAGATTGAAGGGGAAGGAGGTGACTCACGGGGAGACCGGTGAGGAGTAAGTTGCAGTAATTGAGGCGAGAGGAGATTAAGGAGTGGATAAGCGTTTTGGTAGTGTGTTCGGAGAGGAAGGGGTGGATTTTTCTGATATTGTAGAGAAAGAAGCGGCAGGTCTTAGCTACAAGTTGTATATGAGTGGAGAAGGAGACAGAGGTGTCAAAGATAACCCCTATATTGCGGGCTGAGGGAACAGGAAAGATAGTAGATCCATCCACATGGATTGAGAGGGGGGTGGGGGAGAGTAGGGGGGAGGAGTTGGGTGGAAAGACAAGGAGTTCGGTCTTGGCCATGTTCAGTTTTAATCGGCGATGAGACATCCAGACAGCGATGTCCGAAAGACAGGCAGATATCTTGGACTGGGTTGCCAGAGAAATATTAGGTGTAGAGAGGTAGATTTGGGAGTCCTCGGCATAGAGATGGTACTGAAAGCCATGGGAGGAGATAAACGCGCCAAGGCCTTGGGTATAGAGAGAGAAGAGAAGGGGGCCCAAGACAGATCCCTGGGGTACACCTACATGGAGCGGGGTAGGGGAGGAGGAGAGGCCACCAGAGCATACACTGAATGAGCGATGGGAGAGGTAGGAGGAGAACCAGGATAGTGCGGAGTCCTTGAAGCCAAGCGAGGAGAGGGTGGTGAGGAGAAGGTCGTGGTCAATGGTGTCAAAGGCATCAGAAAGGTCAAGAAGGATGAGGATAGAATAGAGGCCCTTAGATTTAGCCAGGAACAGGTCGTTGGTGACTTTTGTGAGTGCCGTTTCAGTGGAGTGTAGGGGACAGAAGCCAGATTGTAGGGGGTCCAGGAGGGCCTGGGAGGTGAAGAAGTCGAGGCAGCAACGGTGGACTGCTCATTCTAATAGTTTGGATATGAAGGGAAGGAGGGAGATGGGTCGATAGTTAGAAGGGCATGTGGGATCAAGTGAGGGTTTCTTGAGGAGGGGTGTGACAACAGCATGTTTGAAGTCAACAGGGACAGTTGCAGTGGAGAGTGAAAGGTTAAGGATATGAGTGATGGAGGGGACAATGGTGAAGGGGATGGAGCATAGGAGATGGGTGGGGATAGGGTCTGATAAACAGGTGGTGGGTTTGGAGGAGGAAAGGAGGAGTGCGGTTTCTGGGCGTCCTGCCTCAGCCACCAGTTCAGACAAGTTGCAGCGCCCTGCGATAGCTGCTAGCAGGCATTAAAATACTGTAAGCTGTTGCGGTGTGCCTTGCACACACCTTTGAATATCCCAAAGAGTCAATAATTGCCATTGCACTACCTCTACTGATGGAAAGCTGTACGGACAATTCCAGACTCATGATGCGCCGATCCGCACGAATAATGTCATCAGCGAGCTGCAACTTGTCTGGACTGGTGGCTGAGGCAGGACGCCCAGACCACGGCCGAACTTCCAGTTCCATTTTACCACTTCCTGAAGCCTTTACTCTCTTCACCCATCATCCAAAGGTGCTCCTATCTACCACAGAACTTCCATACACAGCACACAACCATTTGTGAATGTTTCTCACACTTTCTTTCTCCTCCACCAAGAATTCAATTAGAGCTCGTTGTTTGTACCGTGTGTCACTCACAGACACCATTTGAAGGACGACTGTAAAATTACACACGTGTCCTTTGAAGTTCCAAGTTACTACCCTTTCAATTTCACACCTCTATCTTCATTCTGGACTGAGAAAAAACATGTGGGGCATTACTTTCTGAGCAACCCTCGTATATACACATATTATATATCTGGATAGCAGGATCTGCTAACTGGATAAACTCCACTGAGAGGGATATTCCGTGGCACTAATTGGACAGTGGCAATCAATATCCCCTCTAACAGTACTAACACTGTCCACAGAGTGTCAGGGCAGTCTATGGGAGGGGTGCGGAAAGTCTAGTCCTAGCACTTATCCAGTTAGCAGCGATTTTCAGTCCACTAACCAGATAAGTGGCCACAGAAAGTTTGGTCAACAAAAAAGCTATCCTAACTTTGTGTGGCTTGGCTATATTCTGATGTCCGGACAACTAAACCAGTCAGCACTGAAATTGGATAGTCAGCACCGGAGGACATCTGGATTCCAGCGATGAGTATTTATTTATTTATTTAAACTTGTTTACGATTAACTATGTGGGCTGCTGCTGTACATGAAACTAAAACATTGTAACAATATAAGAGTAACAGGGGTAATCACAAACCGCAACTATTTACAATGTATTTTAGAAAGTGGTTGGATACGTCAAAGGTTAAACGTTTATACATATTTACAATAGTTTGGGCTGGTGAGTTGTAATAGTTAGGCTTGTTGTAGGGTTTTTTGTTTCTAAGGTGGTTGAGTATGTGGCTCCAGATGTGTTTTGTATTCTTCTTGGAAGAGGGACTATTTTGAGCTTTTTGGTTTTTTTCAGTTAAGCCATATCAGAGTATCCTCGTAGTGTTGAGGGTAGGGAGTTCCAAAGCGTGGGTGCGAATAAAGTGAATGTTTGATTGCATATGGATTGTTTCCTCTTTAGCTTCTGGGATGGGATTGCTAATAGGTTGGAGGCGGCATTTCTTCTTGACCTTTATTCATAGGCTTTGAGAAAAGGGTCTGGAGACTGTTAGCTGATTCGTTGTTGAGATTTTAAATATTGTGGTTAGAGCTTTGTATTTGATTCTGGCAATGATGGGAAGCCAAAGTAGCTGTATAAGTGTGGGGGTGATTGAAGGACTACAAAAAGGGACTGCTACTTCTGGAAGAGATCTACAATTGTAAGTATTCTGGGAATTTTTTCTAAATCTTGGGGAAAGGGGAATTCTTTAGATTAAAGCTGATTAATCTGTGTAAATTAGAATCCAGTAACATTTGTTAAATCAGTCAAGGCCTAATATCTGCAAAGAGCTTTTAATTAAATTGAAAAATCAACAAATAGCTTTCAATTTAAGTTTAAAACCCAGCAGAGAGCTTCTAGCTTAAATTTAATACTCAGTCAGGGCCTTGTACCAGCAAAGAGCTTTCAGTTTAAATTTAAAACACAGCAGAGCATTTTCTGGTTAAATTTAAAACCCAGCAGAGCGCTTTTAGTTTAAATTTAATACTCAGTCAGGGCCTAGTACCAGCAGAGAGCTTTAATTTAAATCAACACAGAGTATAACAGCATAAAAGGAAAAACAGGGTCAGTATTCTTTGAGCAATAAATTGTTTCTAGAGGCCTTTACAAAGAGGCCTTCTAGATAGGGGGCAAGAGACCTGTGAAATTGTTTTAAATAGGTGTTAAAGCCAAGTGACAGATCAAAGGGACATTTTGATAGACTCCCTCTATCCAAGCAAGGGCCGTGTGAATCACCCAGGAAATTGGTCAGAGAATGCCTTGCAAGCACAGGACAGGGTACAGTGTAGCAGCCAGCTTTTAATAAGTCTTCTTTCCCTCCCTCCCCATCTCCCACCCACCCCAGGATACTCATAGCTGTATAGGTGCTTAAACCTCTTAAAGGAAAGGAGGTACCATATTCACTCTCAGGTGCAGTTGTTTATCCTCATCAGGCATACATTAAGGACCTGAGGTTAAGCTTGAGGTGAACAAAATCCATTAGTATAAGTATCCCCAGCAAACATTAGTAAGTACACAAGTTAAATATCTAAACACAACCCTAAAACTAAGATGCAGACAGCAGTCCAGCAGCGAGATGGGGGCTTTCCAATCTTTTGCATTGAGTGTCACATGTATGATTTTCTCCCAGTTCGTGAGGGGTCATAGTAACATAGAAAATGATGGCAGATAAAGACCAGTATAGTCCATCTAGTCTGACCAGCAAGGTGGCAAGAGTTAAGTGCACCTGCCACTCCATGCTGGTCACCTCTCCCCATGCCTTTGTTTAGGGGTGGACCCACCGCTCCATGTAGGTCACCAATATTTGTTGAGATATAAGAGATAGTTATGTTTATTTTGATTTTATTCTGTTGCTATAAAAGGGATCCACTGTGTCCATCCCATGCCATTTTAAATTCTGTCACTGTGTTTTCCCTCACCACTTCCACCAGGGGAGCATTCCAAGCATCCACCACCCTTTCAGTGAAAAAGTACTTCCTGACATTGCCTTTCAGTTTACACCCTTGCAGCTTCATGTTATGCCCTTTAGTTTTACAGCTTCCCCATCTTTAGAAAAGGTTTGTTTGTTCATTAATACTCTTTACATATTTATAGGTCTGAATCATATCTCCCTTGTCCCTCCTCTTCAAGTCTTCAAGTCTCTTCTCATAAATCTTCTAACACAGGTTCCAAATCATTTTGGTCGCCTTTCTCTGAACTGTTTCCAGTCTTTTTATATCCTTTGCAAGATATGGTCTCCAAAACTGAACACAATATTCCAAGTGAGGCCTCACCAGCGACTTGTACAGTGGCATTAGTACCTCTTCCTTTCTGCTGGTAATTCCTCTTTGTATGCAATCAAGCATCCTTCTGGCTTTTGCCACCGCCTTGTAACACAGTTTCGCCACCTTGAGATCCTCAGAAACAATCACGCCAAGGTTCTTTCTCCTAGTCCATGCACACCAATCTCTCGCCCCCTTATCACATACAGTTCCCTTGGATTTATGCTTCCCAAGTGCATGACACTGCACTTCTTCACATTAAATCTTAACTGCCAGGCATTAGACCATTCTTCCAGCTTTTGTAGATCTTTCCTCATGTTATCCACTCCCTCAGGGGAGTCCACTCTGTTGGAAATTTTGGTTTCGTCTGCAAAGAGGCAGACTTTTCCATTCAGCAATATCATTCACAAATATATTGAACAGTACCGGCCCCAGGACCGAACCCTGGGGCACACCACTAATCACCTTCCTTTCATCCAAGTGAGTTCTGTTTACCATCACCTTCTGTCAGTCAAACATTTTCTGATCCAGTTTGCCATCTTGGGACCCTTCCCCAAGCTGTTGAATTTATTGATAAGCCTCCTATGAGGAACAGTATCAAAGGCTTTGCTGAAATCTAGGTAGATCATATTCATCGCATGCCCTTGATCTAGTTCTCACTCATTCAAAGAACTCAATCAGATTTGATAGGCAAGATTGTCCTTTGGTAAAACCATGTTGTCTCGGATCATGCAACCTGTTGGTTTCGAGGAAGTCCATTATTCGCTTTTTTCCCCACCACCGAGGTAAGGCTTACTGACCTGTAGTTTGTCACTTCTTCCCAACTACCACTTTTGTGGAGAGGTACCACATCAGCTCTTCTCCAGTCCTGTGGAACTTCTCCTGTCTCTAAGGATCTATTAAAAACATTCTTTAAAGGCCCTGCAAGGACCTCTCTGAGCTCTTTCAGTATCCTGGGATGTATCCCATCTGGTACCATAGCCTTGTCCACTTTCAGTTTTGCAAGCTGTTCTAACACATCATCTTTTGTGAATGGTGTGGTATCTACTCCATTCCCATTTGCATACTTACCAATCACAAGTGGTCCTTCTCCAGAATATTCTCTAGTGAAAACAGAGCATTAGTATTTGTTTAGGATTTTCGCTTTTTCAATGTCACTTTCCACAAATCCGTTCCCAGCACTTTTGATTCCTGCAATTCCACCTCTGATTTTCCTCCTCTCCTAAATATACCTGAAAAAAGTTTTGTCACCATACTTCACATCTTTAGCTATCTGCTTTTGATTTTGCTATCCTTATTTTTCTTTTTGTCTCTTTTAGTTTGATCTTGTATTCTTTTCTGTGTTCCTCTGCTTGTGAGCTTCTGAATTTTATGAAAGCTGTGTTTTTTGCCCTTATTTGAGCAGTCACTTCTTTGGAGAACCAAATACGCTTCCTTTTCCTCTTGTTTTTATTTACTTTCCTTCTGTATATATCTGTTGCACCTTTTATTGCCTCCTTTAGTTTAGCTCATTGTCATTCCACTTCCCTTATCCCCTCCCACCTTGCCAACTCCTCCTTCAGGTACTTGGCCATTTTACTGAAGTCAGTGTTTTTGAAGTCTAGGACTTTGAGCTTCCTGTGATTGGATTCTATCTTGGCTTTTATCTCAAAACCACACCATGTGATGATCGCTGCTGCTCACATGGGCACCCACCTGGGGATATTCGAAACACTATCTCCGTTAGTGAGCACTAAATCTAGCACGGGGGCTCTCCATGGTCGGTTCCATCACCATTTGTTTAAGTAATGCATCTTGGAAGGTATCCACATTTTTTTTTACTTCTTTCCAGATTTGCAGAAGGAACACTCCAATCCAGATTGGGTAGATTAAAGTCACCCAATATGATCACTTCTCCCTTCATGGCTATCTTTGCAATATCAATAATCAATTTGTTATCCATTGCTTCAGTTTGAGTTGGAGACCTGTAGACTACACCAGTATGGATGACAGTGCCATCTGCTCTTTCTAACACAATCCATAGCGCTTCTTCTTTTCCCCACATCCCCTGCATTTCAGCAGCTTTAATATTGCTTTTGACATATAGGGCTACTCCTTGTCCTTTTCTACCCTTTCTGCAATGCAATGTGTGCCTTCGAGTCAGTCCTGACTCCTGGCGACCCAGAAGCTCCTGGGTTTTCTTGGCAGTGTCACCGGAAGTAGATTGCCAGGCCTTTCTTCTGAGGCAATGGAGGGTTAAGTGACTTGCCCAAGGCCACAAGGAGTGCTAGTGGGACTCGAACCCTGGTTGCTTAGTTACCAAGCCAGTGTTCTAACCACTAGGCTACTCCTCCACCCTCTCTATCTCTTCTAAATAGATTATAGCCAGCTAGGGCTATATCCCATTCATGCAACTCGTTAAACCATGTTTCTGTAATGGCCACAATGTCCAAGTCCATTTCTACCATTAGGACTTTCAGATCAGGAACTTTGTTGGCTGGGTTTCGAGCATTTGTACTCATTGCTTTCCAAAATTTGTTGAATGGCTTGCCTGTGTTTTGCATGGATTTTGTTCTACACTCCCCATCCCGCTTGCCATTGATGTGGTGTTCAAAAGTGTGGCTGTTTCCAAAGTTGTTTTGCTTTTGCTGGGAGTGATGTACTGAACTTGTCCTCCTCCATCCGTCACCCCCTTTCCCTAGTTTGAATGCCTGCCCACATACTGCCTGAAGTTTTCACTTAGGATCCTTTTCCCTGTATTGAGAGATGTAGTCCATCAGCACAGTATAGACTCTTGTTGATCCATCTGTTTCCCCTTTCACCTATATATCTAAATTCTTCTTGTTTGCACCAGGTTTGAAGCCATGTATTAAAGTTGTTTATGTGATGCAGCCTTTCTGCCCCCTCATCATGAACAGGTAAAACATCTGAGAATGCTATAGTGTTAGCAATGGGCTTCTCTCCCAGAGTCTGAAAGTCCCCTTGAACTGCAGAGGCACTGTTTCAAGCCAGGTCATTTGTACCCAAGTGGATAAGAATATCAGTTTTGGAGTGCTCACTTTCTGCCCTAACTATACCAACAATTTGGTTTGTATTCCTGCTGGTGGAAAAGCCTGGGAGACAATTGACCATCCTCTCTCCTTTGAGCTGTGTTCCCAAGTTGGTGCCTCTGATGATGGAATCTCCAAGTAGCAGTATTTTTTTGTTTTGTGATTTTTTTTCTTCCTATTTGGTACATCATCAGTAGATTTGGCATTAAGTCTTTCATTTAAGGGCACTTCAGTTTCCATGGATTGGGCACCCTCATTATCCAAGGCAGAGAAGGCATTATACAGGGATATCTCTTGATGTATAGGGTGTCTCTGTGTTACAGGTCGCAACCTATCAGAGTCCACTGTGATCCATTTGTTCCTGGGCTGTTTGATTCTTTGTGGGAACGGTGGTGGATTTTGTTCAGTTTGTACCCTAGTGGAGGTGTGTTTAATTGTAGCTAATGCTTCCCTTAGTAGAGTCAATTCTTTATACATAGCAGCTAATTTGAGGTAGATAGGGCAAGCTCTTAGGTTCCAAATGATTCTTCTCAGAATGAAAGCACCACAGTTACTGCATTGAATACACAACATTCTGGCTCTGCTATCCTAGGAGGAGAAAAGGAGAAAATGTGGGTGTAACACCTAATTAAAGGACAGATATCAATGTATATGATGACTATATAGGCAATGCAACCCTGGGATGGGGTGAAGGGTAGAGTGGGCGGGAAGGTAAGTGTGCCTGGCCAGTAGGCCTTCTATGAACCGATGGCACACTCAGATATCTGATTTAAAGGCTATGCAAGGAACGTAGGCGGGCTGAAGATTCCTAAAAAACTATATTCAACGGGTAAGGTTTATCGAAAAAAAGGCGATTGTAAGGTTTGAAAGCCTTAGCTCAGTGTGTATTCTCTTGAAGTTCTGATAAGCAGACGTACATGTAAACTAAGTGCAAGGAGCTCTTTGCTCTCAGAGTCCGATCTCTGGAAACTAGAGTAGCAGACCTGGAGGACATATGGAACACAGAGAGGTACATAGATGAAACCTACAGGGATGTAGTACTGAAGTCCCTCCTCCAGTCTGGCAGCATCCCTGTTGCCATTAAGGAGAGAGGTCACGTGACAGGAGAGTATCACCCTGGTGTGGCAGGAAGTGATCCTGTAGCTAGGACCGGTCCTCCAAGTGATGTAAAACCCTCTCGCATTAAGGAGGCTTCTCCAGGGCCATGCGCCCATGAGGGAAGGTTTAGGACAGCTGTTATAGCTGGTGATTTGCTCATTAGGCATGTAGATAGTTGGGTGGCTGGTGGACATGAGGATCGCCTGGTAAAATGCCTGCCTGGTGCGAAGGCAGTGGACCTCACGTGCCACCTAGATAAGGTCTTATATAGTGCTGGGGAGGAGTCTGCTGTCTTAGTATATGTCAGTACCAGTGACATAGGAAACTGTGGTAGGGAGGATCTGGAGGCCAGATTTAAGCTTTTAGGCAGGAAGTTGAAATCCAGAACCTCCAGAGTAACAGTCTCCAAAATGCTTCCCATTCCACGCGCAGAACCAAAAAGGCAGGCAGAGCTCCAGAGTCTCAATACATGGATGAGACGGTGCAAAGAAGAGAGTCTTGGATTTGTTAGGAACTGGGGAACATTCTGGGGAAAGGAGGTGCTTTTCCAAAGGGATGGGCTCCACCTTAATCAGGATGGAACCAAGCTGCTGGCATTAACCTTTAAAAAGGAGATAGAGCAGTTTTAAAATTAGATAACAGGGAAAAGCCAACAGTCGCCCAGGAGTGCATGGTTCGGAACAATGTATCCTTGAAGGATACTAGCAAAAGATGGAAGTTAGGGCATATCAGCAAAGAAGTAAAGACAAAAGTAGCCCAAATGCCCTTAAGTATAGAGCAGACAGAGCTTAAATATTCCAAATTATCCCTGCCTGCCTACCGACAGCCAGATTAATATGAATAAAATACAGCCTCTAAAATGCTTGTATGCAAATGCCGGAAGTTTAAAAAATAAAATGGGAGAGTTAGAATATATAGCTCTAAATGAGAGATTAGATATAATTGGTATCCCAGAGACATGGTGGAAGGAGGACAACCAGTGGGATACTGTGATACCTAGGTACAAAATATATCGTAATGATAGAGCAGATCAAATTGGTGATGGGGTTGCACTCTATGTTATAGAGGGCACTGAGTCAAAAAAGGATTAAAGTTTTACAGGAAACAGAATTCACTGTAGAATCTCTATAGATTGAAAATCTATGTAGGAAGGCGATGGAGGTGGGGGTGTACTATCGCCTGGCCAGAGTGAACAAATGGAAGATGAAATTCTCAAAGAAATCAGGGAAGCTAATAAAAGTTACAGTACAGTAATGGGTGATTTCAATTACCCTGGTATCGACTGGATCAGCGTCACGGCAGGACATGCTAGGGAGATAAAGTTTCTAGATGAAATAAATAACTGCTTCTTAGAGCAGCTGGTTCATGAACAAACCAGAGCCATTTTGAACCTAGTCCTTAGTGGAACACAAGATCTGTTGCAAGAGATAAGGATGTTGGAGCCACTTGGCAATAGTGATCATAGCATGATCACGTTTGATTTAATAAATGGAGGAAGGACGGTAAGGAAATCTATAATAGTACTTTTTAACTTTCAAAGAGAGACTATGATAAAATGAGGAAAACGGGAGAAAAAACTAAAAGGAATAGTTGCAAAGGTTAAAGATTTACATCCATACCATGTTTTATGAAAAACGTAAGGAAGTCCAAAAAACTGCCAGCATGGTTGAAAGGTGAGCTCAGAGAGGCTGTTGTTGCCAAAAAAGCATCTTTCAGGAAATGGAAAAAGGAGCCAAATGACAAAACTGGAAACATAAACACTATCAAGATAGATGCAAGGCATTGATAAGGCAGGCAAAGAGAGAATTTAAGAAGCAGCTTGCTGTGGACACAAAAACACATAAGACTTTTTCAAGTACATTTCTATCAAAAAACCCATGACAGAGTCAGTTGGGTCATTAGATGATAGAGGGGTAAAAGGGGAATTGAGAGAGGAAAAGGCCATAGCGGAGAGACTGAATGAATTCTTTGCTTTGGTCTTTACTGAGCAAGATGTAGGTATGTTACCCATGACTGAAATGGTATTTAAAGGTGATGTCGCAGAAGAATTGAAAGAAATATCAATACACCAGGAAGATGTGTTACAACTATTAGATAAACTGAAGAGTAGCAAATCACCTGGACTGGATGGTATACATCCAAGGATGTTAAAAGAACTGAAATATGAGACTGCAGACCTGCTATTAGTAATCTGTGAACTATCATTAAAATCATCTGTAATACCTGAAGATTAGAGGATGGCCAATGTAACGCCAATTTTTAAAAAGGGTTCCAGGCGTGTTCCGGGAAACTACAGATCAGTGAGCCTGATGTCAGTACTGGGAAAAATGGTAGAAAGTATTATAAAGAACAAAATTACTGAACATGTAGATAGTCATGGTTTAATGGGAGACCGCCAACATGGCTTTAGCCAATGAAGGTCTTGTCTTACTAAGCTTTTATGTTTTTTTGAAGATGTGACTAAACAGGCAGACAAAGGTGAGTCGGTTGATATAGTGTACCTGGATTTTCAGAAAGTCTTTGACAAGGTCCCACATGAGAGACTTTTGACAAAATGTAAAAGTTATGGGATAGGAGGCAATGTACTATTTTGGATTGGCCACTGATGGAAACAGGATACTGGGCTTGATGGTCCTTAGTCTGTCCCAGTATGGCATCTCTTATGTTCTTATGTTATGGGATTGGCGGGGAGCACCATAGATTATTCGTGCTGCCATGTTCTCGGCCATCTGCAATGGGTGTTTTTTGGGAGGCCGTGGTAGATGGTGTTACCATAGTCGAGTACTGGGGTAGTCATGGTCTGGCAGATAGTCCAAAATAATTCTGGGCGGAGGTGTTTTAGTGTTCATAGTTTGTGGTATACAGAGGAGGTGGTTCTTTTTATCTGCGATAGGAACAACAATAGACCAGCAACTGAACTTCCAAAGTATTTTGTTTCTGTTTGACTTTGATTGTTATGTTGTCAAGTTTCAGTGTTGCTGGTGGTGATGTATAAGGCTTCTGTTTTCTCTGTTGATGGCCAGGTTGTGTAGGCTGAACCATTTGTGTGCTTCTGTGAAGGCTCTCCGTAAGTTAGAGAGGTCTGGGACAAGGAGGTTGATGGGAGTGAAAAACATTATGGCATCAGAGTAGATCCTATATTGTAAATTGTAAGTTTTGAATATCTGACACAGAGGTTGAATAATAATGTTGAAGAGGAGGGGTTGAGAGGCTTGAGCCTTGAGGTACTCTTGTTTGTTCAGTGAATGGGTTTGATAACTTGCTTCCACTTCACTTGCTATTTTCAAGAGTCTAAGTAGAAATGGAACCAGCTGACTGTAGTATCTCAGAGTCCAATCTCTGAGAGTCTCTGCAGATGTTAGTGGTGTGGGATAAAGTCGAAAGCAGAGGCAAGGTCGAGGAAAATGAGGATGAAGTTATTGGTGTTATATATACACACACATACGTGTGTTTTTTGTATTATATAATAAACCATTTTATAGAAATATGTATGCATGCATGCATATAAACTATATTTTGAAACACACTGAGACAATCTTTAAGATTATCTTATAACTGTATGTGTGCATTGTGTATACTGTATATGTATTATGTGTTTCCAAATGTAATCGTTTCATATTTGTGGATTGACATTTTATGGTTATGTTTTATATAGTATTTTAGTTTTATTTTATAGATAGGTATAGAGAGAGATTTAACAGATGTCTCTCAGCATTAGTATGCCATTTGTCTTATACGAGGTGCGATCAAAAGGTATTGAGACTTGTGCAAAACACAAGAAGTATAACACTGACATTTATTGCACTCGGTCTCCTTCAAAGTAGTCCCCTTCCAATAAAGCATAGTTACTCACCTGTAACAGGTGATCTCTGGGAACAGCAGGAATTTAGTCCTCACATATGGGTATCGTCGGTACCGACGGAGTCTGTGCAGGAACACTCCCCAGCGTCCAATTAGAAAGCTTTTGGGAGCATCCCACAGCGCCTGCGTGCTGCCTTCCCGCCTTTCCCAACTGCCTCTCTCCAGTTCAGTTTTAAAGCTGAGACAAAGAGAGAGAGAGGGAAAGGGAAAGAGATAGAGAGATATAACTCCTAGGGGAGGTGGGTGGGTTGTGAGGACTAAATTCCTGCTGTTCCCGGAGATCACCTGTTACAGGTGAGTAACTATGCTATCTCCAGGAACAAGCAGGAATGTAGTCATCACATATGGGGGACTACCTAGCTTTAGATGCCAGGGAGAGACCCCAGAGGTTGTGCATCCCTGAGAAGGTATGAACCGAGGCCCAGGTGGCAGCTCGACAGATGTTGTCGATAGACACAGAGTGCAGATGAGCCATTGAAGCTGCCATGGCTCTCACATTGTGAGTTGTGACATGGCCCTCCAGAGGAAGATTCTTATTCTGATAGGCAAAGGAAATACACTGAGCAATCCAGTTAGATAGTGTTCTCTTGGAGACTGGAAGTCCCAAATGAGAAGGATCAAAAGCAACAGAGTTGAGAGGACTTTCTATGTTGCTGTGTTCTTTGTAGGTAAAAGGCTAAAGCTCTTTTACAGTCCAAAGTAGGAAGGTTCCTTTCTGCATTTGATGCATGAGGCCTTGGAAAGAACACAGGTAGGTAGACCGCTTGGTTTAGATGAAAGGGCGAGACCACCTTTGGCATAAAGCGTGCATGAGTCCTAAGGACTACCTTGTCATGATGGAACCTTATATAAGGTGGGTCAGCTACTAGCGCTTGCAACTCACTGATGCGACGTGCTGATGTGATCGCAATGAGAAAGATAACCTTCCAAGAAAGGAATTTCAAGGAGGTAGTAGCTAAGGGTTCCAAAGGTGGCTTCATGAGCTGACCAAGAACCAAATTTACGTCCCATGCCACAGGTGGTGGCTTAATGGGAGGCTTAGTTAGCAGAAGGCCTCTCATAAATCTAGATATAAGAGGATGGGAGGAAATAGGTTGTCCATTTAGAGGCTTGAAGGAAGCTGCAATAGCACTCAAATGGAACCTCACTGAGTTAGTCTTAAGTCCTGCATTGGATAAATGAAGGAAGTACTCTAGTAATGATTCCAGAGATATGGTAATGGGGTTAAGACCCTTCTGCGAACACAATATGGTAAACCTTTTCCACTTGAAAGCATAAGAGCGTCTTGTGGAAGGCTTCCTGGAAGCATAAAGGATATCCTTTATTTGCTGAGGGAGGTTAAGATCATGGAGATCTAGGCCTTCAGCAACCAAGCCCTCAGATGCAGAGACTAGGGATTGGGATGCCATAACATTGCGTCCTCCTGAGATAGGAGATCTGGAGCAGACCCTAACTCCAGGGAGGGAGCTTGAGAGAGATGTAGAAGCAGAGAGTACCACACTTGCCGTGGCCAATGTGGAGCTATGAGAATCATGCGGCCTCTATCTCTCTGAAGCTTGAACAGGGTTTTGGGAATTAGGGGAATGGGTGGAAAGGCGTACAGGAAGTCTTGACCCCAGTAAAGGAGGAAAGCATCCCTAGCCTGAGCCCCCTGAGCCGGAATTCTGGAACAGAACCGGGGAAGTTTGGCATTCCACGGACTTGCAAAAAGGTCTATGTCCGGGGTTTCCCAAATTTGAAAAATCTTGGACACCTGGTCTGCATGTAGAGACCACTCGTGTGGAAGCAGAACTCGACTGAGTCTGTCTGCCCGAGAGTTTTGTATGCCTGGAAGATACACTGCCAGGGGATGAATCTGATGCTCTCTGGCGAGGGCCCATAGTCGCAAAGCTTCATTGCAAAGTGACAGAGAGCCTGTTCCCCCTGCTTGTTCACATAGAACATGGCTACTTGATTGTACGTATGAATGAGGATTGTCTTGCAGCTGAGCAGGGTGTGGAACACTCGAAGAGCAAGGAAGATTGCTCTGAGCTCCAAGAGATTGATATGTAGATGAGTCTCCTGTGGAGACCAGGTGCCTTGGGTGGAGAGGTCTTGCAGATGAGCTCCCCAACCCATCGGAGAAGCATCTGTTGTGAGAGTTGCCTGGGGTAAGGGTTGTTGAAAAGAGGACCCCAGCAACAGGTTTTGAGTGGACTTTCACCACTGGAGGGACAAAATAAGGCGACCTGTGTTTGCTATTTTGTCTGACAGGCATCCTGATGCCTGGGTCCATTGAGTGGATAAAGTCCACTGGGCTGCCCTCATATGGAGGCGAGCAGAGGGAACCACATGCACAGTAGATGCCATGTGGCCTAGTAGTTGTAACATTTCTCGGGCAGTGAGATGAGGTTTTAGCACTGCTTGAGAAGCTAACTGCACCATGTGAAGGCAACAGGCCTGGGGGAGATAGGCCCTTGCCTTTCTGGTATCCAGCAACGCTCCTATGAACTCTAAAGACTGAGTGGGAGTTAGACTGGATTTTGGGATGTTTATTACCAGACCCAAATACTGAAGGATACGCATTGTGCAGGATAGATAAGTCCTGGCCTCTGAATCTGTTGGGGCTCGAATGAGCCAGTCGTCTAAGTAGGGGAAGACAAATATCCCTAGAGTGCGGAGAAATGCTGCTACCACAGCCATGCATTTCGTGAACACCCTTGGTGCTGAGGCCAGGCCAAATGGAAGCACCCTGTATTGGTAGTGCTTTTCTTGAAAAAGGAACCGAAGGAACGTTTTGTGAGTTGGATGGATGAGAACATGGTTGTATGCATCCTTGAGATCTAGAGAACAAAGCCAATCCTGACTCTGAAGGTATGGCAGCAGAGTTCCAAGAGAAATCATCTTGAATTTCTCTTTGACAAGGAATTTGTTCAATTCCCTGAGGTCCAAGATAGGTTTGTATCCCCCTGTTTTCTTTGGGATAAGGAAATAGGGGGAGTAAAACCCTGTACCCTGGGCAAGAAGCATAGTGACCTCCTGACCTAACAGGTTGATGAGAGAGGCTGGAGAATTAAACTGCCTCATCATTGTGGGAGGGGGAATGCTCGAAAAATGAAGCTTGTACCCCTCTTTTATGATGGAGAGTGTCCAATGCTCTGCTGTTATCTGCCCCCATCTGGGGGCAAAGTGACACAACCTTCCTGGAATGGTGGAAGGCTCTGGTTCCCCGAGAGCCAGGAAGGCTAAGTTCTCTAGCTGAAAGTCAAAGGCCCTGTGGAGGCTGAGACTGCTGGGACGGCTGAGGCTTAGCAGTCTTTGCTTTCCTTTATTTGGGTGGTTGCTGACCTTTCCTGACAAGCTGACCTAATATCTTTTCTTTTCAGAAAAGAATGGTTTCTTGAAAGATTTCTTTCAAGCAGGATCAGCTGTGGACTTGGATAATCTGTTCAAGGTGGAGTTGTCAGCATCCAACTCATTGGCTTTTTCTTGCCAATCTTTACCAAACAGGTTCTCACCAGTACAAGGGATATTTCCCAGTTTGTCTTGTACCCAGAGCTCCAGATCAGATGCCTGGAGCCAAGCAATTCTACGTGCACCAATAGCAATAGCAGAGGTTCTGCTTATGCACTCAAAACAGTCAAAAGCTGCACAGTTAACAAATTTAGAAACATCTTGGATATGTTTGACCAATGTGAGAAAATCCTGCCTTCTATCCTCAGGAAGAAGAGGACTCAAAGCCTCTAAATCACCTGTGACTTCCTTGAGGAACATTCCCATGTATAGACTATAGGAACTGATCCTGGCAGAAAGCACGGAAGCTTGGAAGGCACGACGTCCAAAAGCATCCAAAGTTTGCACTCACGTCCTGGAGGATTAGAGGCATGCCTCTTTGCACTCTTGATCCTTCTCATAGCTGATTCCACTACAATAGAGTGGTGAGGAAGCTGAGTTTTTTGGAAACCAGGACAAGAAGGGACTCGATACAGAGTATCCAGTCTACGAGAATGAGGCGAGGTGGTAAGAGGTGTCTCCCACATTCTTAACATAAGATCATGCAAGATCTCATGGATGGGCAAGGTAGCTGCCTCCTTAGGAGTTTTGGGATATTGTAAAATTTCCAACTCCTTTGCTCTGGGCTCTGTTTCAGGGGCCACAGTAATGGAGAGACCCCCGAGCCACCTCCCTGATAAAATCCTGAAAGGAAATTCCTTCTGGAGGAGACATCCTGCGCTTAGGGGAGGAGGGCTCCTCTGGGAGAAGCATTCCTGCATCGACAGAACTATCAGAATCTTCAGATTCCTCTGAGGACTCGAAGTACCGACTGTCCAGGTGCTCTTGAAGAGCCCGATACCTGTACCGACCGAAGTTGGTACCGGGAATAATCGGTACTGGAGTATCGGTACTGGAAGGCATCGGATGACTGGGTGCCGGCAATGTGGACACCGATGTCGATGCCGGAGACGGTGCCAGTACCAGTTGAAATTTCTTATGCGGTTCCGAGGGCGTCGATGCTGCAAGGAGAGCCGCCAGACTGCGCTCAATAGCCAGGACTTTCTGGTCTATCGACGCTGCCGATGCCTGGATGTCGGTACCGGAGAAGATCGCCGGTACTCCGGAGCATGGCACCAGTAGTTCTGCTGTTGAGGCCTCGAACGTCCTGGAGCCCCGACAATGCTTTGGAAGCTGAAGCTTCCCGCTGGGGCAATTTTGCCGGTGCAGAATCCTCAAGGGCAACGCCAGAGGCAACTCGATACTTAGAAGGAGATCTACACTTTGAGGACCGGCTAGACTTGTGTTTAGTTACCTGAGATCCACGGAAGGAAGACGAAGCCCTGGAAGACGTCGATGCCACCGAAGCTGCATCAGAGGGAAACAGGGTACTGAGCTTGGCAGCTTGGTTCTGTCGACCTCTCTTGGACATCATGGTACAGGCCATACATTCCGAGATGGAATGGTCAGGACCTAAACATTTCAGACACCACTCATGGGTGTCAGTGACGGAGATGGTACCGCCACACTTGGTGCCCTTTTTAAAACCCGAAGAGGGTTTTTCCATTATGGAAAACATTTTGGGCCTAAAGCCCAAAAATGGCACGTGCACCTGGAAAAAATGGGAAAAAAGTACTAAGAAAACTTTTTTTTTAAAGAAAAGAAAGAAAAAACCGGCGGTACCGATAAAGCGTCGAGGAAGGCAGACGCGACCACAAAAAAGAAGGAAAATTTTCTGCGGTGACAGGAACACGACCTGCTGGCTCTGCGGAAAACGAAGAACTGGAGAGAGGCAGTTGGGAAAGGCGGGAAGGCAGCACGCAAGCGCTGTGGGATGCTCCCAAAAGCTTTCTAATTGGACGCTGGGGAGCGTTCCCGTGCAGGCTCCGTCGGTTCCGACGATACCCATATGTGATGACTACATTCCTGCTTGTTCCTGGAGATAACACATTTCCTCCAGTGTTCCTGCCACTGCTGGAAACTATTTTGAAATGTCTCTTTTGTTATGCTATGAAGCTGCTGTGTCGAATTTTCCATAATAGTGTCCAAGTCATCAAATCTCCTTCCTTTCAGTGGTAATTTCAGTTTTTGAAACAAGAAAAAGTCACAGGATGTGAGATCAGGTGAGTACCGAGGCTGATGGGCTTGCTCGGTGTTTGGCAAAGAACTGCTGGACAAAATGTGATGTATGAGCTGGGGCGTTATTGTGATTAAGCAACCATTCACCTTTCCTATGCAACTCTGGTCTCACAACGAATTGTATCTCTCGAACGAGTCAGAACTTGGACGTAGTGCACCTTATTGATGGTTTGGCCTTTTGAAGTATAGTCATGATGAACAATACCCTGATAATCAAAGAAAACTGTGAACATGACCTTGACATTGCTCACCTGATGGGCTTTCTTGGGTCTGGGAGAGGTTGGAATCTTTCATTGTGAGGACTGAGCTTTAGTTTCCGGGTCATAACCATAAACCCATGATTCATCACCAGTAATAATCTTTTTGATGAAATTTGAGTCATTTTCAACGCATTCCAACAACTCCCTGGCTGCAGGCAGTTGATCTTCTTTTTGGTCAGGGGACAGGAGTTTCGGCATGAATTTTGCAGACACACATTTCATCCCCAACTCAACAGTCAGAATGGACTATATCAACCCGAAACTGATGTCCATGATCTCAGCAAACTCCCTGATAGTCAAACAATTTGAGCGTATTGCGCATGCATTGCTTCAACTTTGTCTTCATTCCTGCTCGTGGATATCCTTCCAGAATGTTTGTCACTGTCAACACTTTGGAGGCCCTCTTGGAAACGTTTGTACCAGTCATAAGCACAACTCATATTCATCACCATATACTTGCTGTAACTTGTCATAAGTCTCTTTGCATGAATCTACAAGTTTCTGGCAGAATTTATGTTCAAATCTTTTTATTAATTTCACACACCTTACTAAATTTCACACACATTATATATCATCTAACTGACTATACAGCAAAATTTTCTAAACGGCAACACTGCCTTATAACATCAACCACTTCAACTTCAATGGTCAATTGTGCAAGAAGCATATCATATTACAGCAGACATCTCACTCTATCATTATATCCAATGGCTATCCCCCTACTTACTCTAAAAGCTATTCCCTCAGTCCCTCCCCCATCCCCACATCTCCATCCCCCTCCCCCATCCCTCCCTTCCTCTAATCTGTTTCCTTCTCCTTACTTATATCATATCATTTCACTGCACCTCTAGGTGTTAGTGACCCTATTTTACCTTCTAATACGTTTGACAGCACACTTCGTTCCTGTGGGGTCCGGGTATTCAAAACTGGCATCCATAGTTCTGTAAAGGCGTCCCACTGCTTCCCCCCAAGCTGTTTTGCAGTTAGCCTTTCCATCTGCATTAAATCTAAGAAAGCCACCTCCCATTGCTCCACCCCTGGGAGAGCCCCCTCCACTGTTCCCTCTAAGCTGTGCGCGTGTGCGCGCGCACACACCTTGCCGAGCGAGCGCACATACTTTACAACAGAGCGCACAAAAATTACAGCTCTGATTCTGATAGAAAACAACACAGATGTCTTAAAATTTAAAAGTTATGATTGTAATTACTAAATGAAGCGGGAAATTTCTAGCAATCGTCTATTTTCATTTAATTTGATTAAAATCAATGTGGTGTACATACTGTATTCTGACGTGTAGTCAAATTTTAAAGTATATAACTCCGAGTGTCATTATGTGGCGCACAAAAATTTAACCTTCCTTCAAAAGCTGCACACAGCTGATATTTTATGTGCACACAGCCTACAGAAAATTAGAGGGAACATTGGCCCCCTCCAGCCATCGACCCAACAGTACCTTTTTTACCACAAGGAAACCACGCTCCATAAGGAACCTTTGCTGCAGTTCTATCCAGCGCCCCATCACCTCCCAACTATGGAAGAGGCAAATTTCTAACCTTTGGGGGATCTGCCTCGCCGGCATCCCAGCTATCCTGGAGCAGACCTGTGACAACAATAACTGCACCTTGGGACATTTCCAAAATTTGTGTAGCAGTGTACCCTCCTCCAACCTGCACCACCTACAGTTATCATCATTCTGTAATCCCACCTTAGAAACATAGAAATATGATGACAGAAAAAGACCACATGGCCTATCTAGTCTGTCCTTCCATATCAACAACTAAAACAGCCCACTTTTTACCTTTAGAGATCCTCTGTGTTTATTCCATGCTTTTTTGAATTCAGTTACTGTCCTCATCTCTACCACCTCCACTGGGAGACTATTCCATGGATCCACTAATCTTTCCGTAAAGAAATATTTCTGCATATCACTCCTGAATCTATCTCCCTTCACCCTCATCCCATGTCCCCTCGTAGCAGAACTTGCTTTCAATTGAAAGAGGCTCTCTCCCTGAACATTTATGCCACAGAGGTATTTAAACATCTCAATCATATCACCTCTATCCCTCCTTTCCTCTAAGGTGTACATATTAAGATCCTTCAGTCTGTACTCATATGCTTTATAATGAAGACCACTAATCATTTTAGTAGCCACCTTCTGCACTGACTCCATCCGGTTCAGATCCTTTTGAAGGTGCGGTCTCCAGAATTGCACACTATACTCCAAATGAGGTTGCACCAAAGACTTATATAGAGGCAATATCACCTCCTTTTTTCTGCTAGCCATTCCTCTCCGTATGCACCCAAGCATCCTTCTAGCTTTTGCCGTCACCTTTTCTACCTGTTTAGCTACTTTAAGATCATCAGACACAACCACGCCTAGGTCTTGCTCTTCTTCAGTGGACAAAAGTACTTCACCCCCTATACTATATTGCTCCCTTGGATTGCTGCAGCCCAAATGCATGACCTTACATTTTTTAACATTAAATCCCAGCTGCCAGATTCTAGGCCATTCTTCAAGCTTAGCTAGATCCCTCCTCATGTTATCTACACCTTCCTGGGTGTCTACTCCATTGCAGATTTTGGTATCATCCGTAAAGAGGCAAACCTTACCTGACAGCCCTTCCGCTATATCAGTTATGTAGGCTCTCCATAAGAATTTGTATTGCACTTCCTGTAAATAGACCCATTTCACCCCAAGGGGAATCTCTGTAAAAGCAGACTGCAAGTGTTCCAGAGTGAGCCCCTCCACATCATCTGCCGTCCACCTCTCCAGCAGGCGAGGCAGGTAACGCTGATCGCCTATAAGGCGTACAATGCATCTGCCTTCCTCTATAGAAACCTCTCTCCCTATCAGTTACACAAATACATCCTTCGGGCCATGAGAGCCGACCAGAGTGGGGAACCCTTTTCTTTATTTCATCTATGTAGTGTCTTGCCTGTAAGTAGCAGTAGAACTCATGTTTATGCAGGCCATATTTCAAGTTGAGATTTTGAAAGCTGTCAATACCCACTCCTCCCTCTCTGCACATATCTCCAATACACACTAAACCTTTCTGAGCCCACCCTGTAAAGATCCCGGACACAAAACCTGGTTGGAACTCTGGGTTTCCCACTAATGGAAGCAACTGAGAACAATTCCAATCCCACCCATATCGCATACATAAGGCGTGCCATGCTGCTCTCAGCACTCCCATATAAATCCCACCACGCAGGGACTTTGGGAGGTCACGGCTCCAGGTATGCAGGATGTACAAGCAGTGGTACGGGGCATACATCCAGTTTAGTTGTCACGTTGGGGCACAGCCCGCCTTCACCATCCATAGCCCCCCAAGGTGCCTCGCCATATAACGAAAGTTATAGTTACGCACAGATGGAAGATCTAAGCCTCCTTCTTCTTGTCTTCGCTCTCAGAGGGATACGTGCACGTTTTCCCCTCCATAAAAAGTAACCCAGGTGTCGCTCAAAGCACTTCCAGTCCTTATCTAATAACCAAATGGCAGCATGCGGAGCACGTAAAGCCATCTTGGAAGCTCCACCATTGTGAACAATGCTATTCGGCCTCTCAGAGATAAAGGCAAGGTGACCACTTGTGAAAATTTGTCCGAGCTCTCTCCGACATTCCCGGTATATTACACTTATAGAGATGCTACGGGACATCTGGCAGCTGGATACCCAAGTATCGAATTGAGCTAGATGCCCAGGTCAGAGGGAAAGCACCCACCCACTCTTTCCTCACTCGTCCTCCCACATCCAGTGCCATTGACTTAACAACATTGATTTTAAGCCCAGAGAAGTCACCAAAATAGGCAATCAACTGGAGCGCCCACGCCAATGAAGCTTGCGGGTTTCTTAAGCAAAGAAGCATGTCGTCAGCAAAAGCACTTAGCTTCATCTCCTCCTCCTTACCCATGCGCACTCCCGCTACCTGTGCATCACTTTGAATTGTATGGAGAAGGGGCTCCAATGAGAGAACAAACAGGAGGGGGGGACGGGGGCATCTCTGCCTCGTACCTCTTCTCAATGTAAAAGGGTCAGAGAAAACCCCATTCACCCCCACCCTTGCCTGCGGGGTGGTGTATAAGATCTGAACCCACAACAAACCCAAAACCTTGCAAGGCGTCCCACAGATATTGCCACGCTACTCTATCAAACACTTTTTCAGCGTCCAAACTAACTAATAACAATGGAGTCTCCTCTATCATACAACATTCCATTCCCATGATCAATTTCGCAGTGTTCCTAGTAGCATCTTGCCCTCATACAAAACCCACCTGCCATGGGTCAATTAGTGCGTGTAAGTGGGAGTTCAGCCTACCCGCCAAGATCGAGGCCAGAATTTTTATGTCAAAGTTTATTAATGATATAGACCTATAAGAGGTTTGGTCTTGCAAATCCTTCCCCTCTTTCAGTAGTACCGTAATGTCTGCACACTTCATATCTCTGGGGAAGGATCCCTCCTGAAATACAGTTGCATACATTGCCAGCAAACTGGGAGTAATTTTGAGCTCAAGTATCTTATAGTACTCGGACCCAAATCCATCTGGGCCCGGGGCTTTATGAGGCTTACCAGCCTGAATGGCCTTCTGTATCTCCCCTCCCGAGATGGGAGCATTCAACACCCTTCGGTCTTCCTCTCTTAATTTTGGGAGACCCAGCGCATCTAGGAACCCCCGGCCTTTCTCATAATCCCTTTCCTCCTCTGTGTACAGTTTAGCATAAAAATCCCAAAATATGGCAGCTATCTGATGTGGCTGATGGTGCAGGGTTCTTTCCTCACTCCGTAAAACCAGAACAAAACGTGCACCCCCAGGATCTCTAACCACTCTGGCCAACAGTCTCCCAGATCTATTACCAAATTTGTACAAGTGATGCTTATAATATTGCAGAGTCATACAGGCTCTCCACTACAATAAAAGGACTTTGGATTTATCCAGACGATCTTTGACTCTTGCTCATTGTGCATCCCATGCCTCTCTACCTATGCATCTCACTTTCCCTCTTTTCTGAGAGAAAACAGAGAGCATATGAGGCCTCTGTGGATAAGAGAACATTACTCTGCTAGCTAATTGGTAATGTAAAGCTTGTGAAAGAGGAGAAGTTGTAGGTTTAATTTGAAAAATTCTGTGCTTGATTTCATTAAAAAAGCAGAAATAATCTCAGCTTGCTTTATAGTCTGGATTTAGGTAGGCCCTTATAGTTTTAAAAATGGGAAGACAGTCTTTTTTCTGCCCAATGCACCCAACTCTCACCCACCACAGGCACATTCCTTCATATATGTTAGTTATCCCAATTCAAAGCAAAAGAATGAAATTTGACCCCACAGTGTATTTTCATCAGCAAATGTTTAACCCTTAACCAGTTATTAGCAGTTCATTAGAAACAGAACATAAAATAATAGTATGAAATGTACCAATTAATCCTTAAATATTTTATATTAGTTTAGGTATCCCTACTCCTTCAGAAAATCTAAACAAACTCACCAATATAAAGATGCAGAGAACAGTCCAGAAGCGACAGGTGGGCTTATCCAGCCTTTGTCACTCAGTGTCACTATGATGGGGTTTATAGAATGCTAACCGCCTCTCTCCAAAGGGATTATCAACAGTCCCCTTTAAGAAAGGCTGCAGCCCAGAGTTAAGGGCTAGGAAGGCGTGGTTCTTAGTGAGAGGTTAAAAACCCAGCAGGCTGCAGGAGGGACAGAGACCCCTGGAATCAGAAGTTCTTCCAAGGCCAGCCGTGCAAAGGAGTTCTGAAGTAGGAGTTTAACTGGGGCTGGAGGAAGGGCAGGGAGAACCAGTTTGTGGAAGTTTAGCAAGCTGTGACAGAAGTAAGCTGATTTTTGTTTTCCCTGAACTACTATCTGTTCTGGGTTTTGCTCTGTGGAGGTTTAACAAGCTGGGACAGAATAAAAACTGCTTTTGTTTTCCCTAAACTGCTGTCTGGCCTGTGTTTTAAAGAAAACCCTTTTGCACTGCATGCCACACTATCACATATGGTGGCAGCTTGGGGATGTCCTCTAACCACGTGACTGAGAGTAAATGTACATCCCTCCCTTTCCACTGCACATCACACTATCACAGTCACATGTATGATTATCTCCCAGTTAGTGAGAGGTCGTATCTGTGGCCTTAGTGCAAAGAGATCCTGGCTCTCAGAAAACAAATCCCATCTCTCAAGGTTAGCATAATAGACTTGGAGGAGCTAAGGTATATAGAGGAGACCTAGAGAGACATAGAAAAATCTCACCTCCAGATAGGTAGATAGCTGAAATCCAGAACCTCTAGGGTAGCATTCACTGAAATATTCTATGTTCCACAAGCAGGACACAAGAGGAAGGAAGAGCTCCAGAGTCTCAATGCATGGATGAGACAATGGTACAGGGAAGAGGGCTTTAAAACTCATGGGAACTGGGCAACAGTCTATGGAAAAGAGGCCTTTTCCAGAAGTATGGGTCCACCTTAACCAAGGAAGAACATGGCTTCTGGCACTAACCTTTAAAAAGCAGATAGAGTGGCTTTTAAACTAGATAATGGGGGAAAACCAACAGCCACTCAGTGTGCATGGTTCAGAATAATGTATCTTTGAAGAACATTACAAAAATAAGGATGTTAGAGCATTCCAATAGAGAGGTTGCAATAAAGGTAAAAGTAGTTCAGATGACTAAGTAAAATTAGTACTATTAGTATTTAGTTCACACCTTTCCAGGAGAAGTCACATTTACAGTAGGTACGGTATGCATTTCTCTGTCCCCAAAAGTCTCACAATCTAAGTTTGTACCTGAGGTTAATGGAGGGTTAAGTGGTGTGCCCAAGGCCACAAGGAGTGCCAGTGGGATTTGAGCCCTGGTCTTTCAGGCTCTAGGCTGCTGCCTCAACCACTAGGCCATTCCTCCACTCAAGTACTTTGAAATGCCTGTATACAAATGCTAGAAGTCTAAAAAAAAATGGGAGATTGAGAATGTACAGCAGTATATAGGTAGATATAATAGAGTATAAACTATATCTCAAAGATGGGGCAAGATCAAATTAGCGGATAGTGGTCACTATATGTTAAAGAGAACATTGATGTGGATAGTGGTCAATATATGTTAAAGAGGACATTGAGTTAAACAGGATAAAAGTTCTGTAGGAAACAAAATGCACTGTAGAACCTTTATGGATAGAAATTCCATATGAGAAGAGTAAGGGAATGGCAGTGAAGGTGTACTACCATACAACTGGTCAGAACAGACAGACAGATGATAAAATGCTAACATAAATTAAGGAAGCTTATAAATCTGGAAACGCAGTAATAATGAGTGATTTACATTACCCCAGTATTGACTTGGTCAAGGTCACATCAGGTCATGCTAAGGAGATAAAGTTCCCAGATGAAATAAATGACAGCTTCATGGAGCAGCTAGCTCAGGAACAGATAAGAGGGGGAACTATTTTAAATTTAATATTTATTGAAATTTTAATAATACACTCAAGACAAAGTCTTGTACAGAAAAGAGATTCTCCAAAATATGAATAATAGCAGACATATTCTAAAGAAACTATTTTTACAGAGTACTGTCTTATAGTCCTTATGTTTAGAGGGGAGTGATTATAATACATCTAAGGTAAGAGAAGGAGTGGAGGAGTAGCCTGGTGGTTAGAGCACTGGCTTGGTAACCAAGCAACCAGGGTTCGATTCCCGCTAGCACTCCTTGTGGCCTTGGGCAAGTCACTTAATCCTCCATTGCCTCGGAAGAAAGGCCTGGCAATCTACTTCCAGTGACACTGCCAAGAAAACCCAGGAGCTTCTGGGTCACCAGGAGTCAGGACTGCAAGGTAAGAGAAACACCTCAAGGGATGCTTAGGAAATATTAACAACAACAAAAGCAAGATGACAGTGAGTGGCCCAAGTTATTTACAATACATGATGTGATTATGTCATACCCTCTGAAGTAACACCATGAATGGCATGTGTTACCACAGGTAACCTGGTGCTAATAAAGGCAACCAAGTCATTAGGCTAAAGAAAGACATATCTAACAGATTTATACAGCACCAAACATTTACAAGGAAATCTCAGATGGAAAGTATTCCCCAACTGCAACACCCCAGATTTTTGAAGCAAAAATTGCTTCCTTCTTTTCCGAGTCTCCTTCGCGATATCCGGAAAAACAGCAATCTTAAAACCACAGAAGTTATCCATTCTCTTCTTATGGGACATTTTAAGAAACCATTCCTTATCCGTGACCAAGTTACATGAAACCAATGGGGTAGATGGCTTGTATTCTTCTTCACTATAAACTTCCAAAAGATCAGAGATGCTTAAGATACCAACATTGGAAACCCCTTCTGCACCATCTGGTCTTTTTACCAGCAGGAAGATAGTAAATTTTTCTCAGAGATGGTATAAGCTCTTGTGGAACTTTTAAATCTTCAATCAGGTAATGCTTAAACATTTCTAGGGTCGCAACACCCCTCCACCCCCCCCCCCCCGACCTAGGGAAGTTTAAGACCCACAGATTCACAACACGAGCGGTATTTTCTAGGGCCTCTAACTTTAAGCGCAAAGCAATATTATCTTTAACCAAAGCAGCATTCAGTTCAGAAAATCTTATCAGTTGGCAATCATGATTCTCCACTTTTAACTTAACATAATCCATAGTACTTGCAGTAACAGCTACCAAATCTGAGTTCTTTTGAACTCAGATAGAGAGATCAGCTGTCTGCCTAGCCACGGCATCAGAAAGTGTTACAATGGCCTCCCAGATAACTTCCAGTGTGAATTTCCTTGGTTGCAGGAGAGACAACAGAAAAGGAGTGGAGGTTACAGCTGAGGGGGTCACAAATAGCTGGTCACCAATGTCAGGACCTCCGACTGGTGATATTCCCGCCACCAACGTGTCCCTTGGGGGTATACCAACTTCGCCGAAGTTGAGCCCACCGCCAGAAACTGAAGTATTCCCTTGGATGGAATCCAATACTTTACCCGCAGGCGAGTCGGCTACCTCAGATTGACAAGCACAGTGGTAGGCACACCTGGGTTTAACAGCGGTGTCCTCACATTAGGGAAAAGAGAGATATCAGCATCTGAAAGTGGCGGTGGGTCCTCTTTAGCCACCGCTGCTAAGCCAGACCTTATCCTCTGTTTCTTCTCCTTGGATACCTCCACAAAACGGTCCATTGGGACTGGGACTCCGAGGGAAATTCCCTTACCTTGCCTTTAGACATGGAAGAGGAAAGAGAGGCAACCACACACAACACTAACTTGAACATGCCCTCTTCTATCTTTGAGGGGGAGCTATTTTAGAACTAGTCCTTAGTGGAATGCAGTGGTATGAGAGGATAATAGTATTGGGGCCACTTGGCAATAGTGATCATTACATGACTAAATTTGATTTAATAAATGGAAAGAAGACAGCAAGAAATCTATTGCACTTAGCTTTCAAAAGGCAGACTATGACGATATGAGGAAAATGGTTAGGAAAAAATAACTAAAAGAAGCAGCCATGAAAGTTAAACGTTTAATTTTTTTTAAGAACTGAATAATGGGATTCAATCCTGAAGGAGTCTTTTAATGGCAAAACAATTGCCAATGTTGATTAATTTGGTCTGAAAACCTCTGATGCATTTAAGAATATGGATACATTTATAAGATAAGTGAATATTTCACCCTTTTGGGACAATTTGTTTTTAATAGTATTTGTGCACACACTTGAATTTGATTTTGATTTTGGACTGCATTATGGAGGTATTTCAGACCAATGACTGATAGATACACAGCCTGACATATAAGTTAATCACCCAGACTTCCCCCATTCTCTCTCACCCCCTAATCTAGGACTAACCTTATCCCCACTGCCCATGACTCCAAGCAACTGCCCGTGACACCAAGCAACCACACCTAACATGTTTACTTATCCTCAGTTAAACCAAAGCCTCAGGCAAAGCATATCTGTTCACAATGTTGTTTGTTATTTATCACAGTTGTTATAGTTACCCTGTTTTATTTACTTATTGTTCCATGTAACACAGATTGTTATCTTACTGTATGTAAACCGCTTTGCTTCCCAGATAAAGTGGTATAAAAAGAAACACAGAAAAATAAATAAATCTCACAGCTGTTAAAAATTAGCTTGGTATATCAAATTTTATAGACGGTTTTACATGGAGATCTTTTTTCATCACCTATTAAATTTTTGTTTCAGAGCAAAGGACATTATCAGTTGAATAGTTTGGTTGATGCTTTTGAATTATGGTGCTGGTACTGTATATATCATGGACTGCCCGAAGAACAAACCTAAGCTTTCCTTGGAAGCTCAGATGACAAGACTTCAACTTTCATACTTTGGACACATCATGCGAAGAGAGAGATCATTGCAGAAAGACATAATGCTTGACAAGGTAGAAGGTTACCATAAAAGAGGAAGGCCAGCAATGAGATGGACTGATACAATAACAGCAGCTATGGATACCACTCTATCAACAATGAGCCACTTGGCTGAAGACGAAGCAAAGTTTAGGTCAACTATCTAGAGGGTCGCCATGAGTCGACACTGACTTAACGGCACTTAACAACAACAACAGTTTGGTTGGAAGGGGGGGTTTTTGTTATCGTCTTGGTTTAAAAATTACATCTTGGAAGCCCAGACTAGATGTATTTAGAGCTTTAAAAAAGGTGGAAGGAATGCCAAATAACTGCTGGTATGGTTCAAAGGCGAGGTTAGGTAGGTATTAGACAAAAAAAAAGTATAAACTGGAAAAAGAACACAAATGAAGAAAACAGGTAACAGCATAAGCATTGGAAAATAAGCATTGCATGTCCCCTAGCCTTTCCACCATTTGAAGGAGTAAACAACCAATCTACATTTACCCATTCCACTCCATTCATAGACCTCTATCATATCTCCCCTCAGCTGCCTTTTTTTCTTGTTGAAGAACCCTAATCTTTTAAGCCTTTCCTCGTAGGGGTATCCTTCCAACTCCTTTAACACTTTAGTGGCTCTTCGCTGTACCTTTTCTAATTCTTCTATATCCTTTTTATGATATGGTGACCAGATTGCATACAAGGTGTTGCCACACCATGGAATAATACAGAGGCATTATATCTTTTTTTCCTTCATTCCTTTCCTTATGATTTCTAGCATTCGGTTTGTGTTCTTGGCTGACACAATGATGCCAAGATCCCTTTACTGGGTGGTGATTCTTAATGTGGAACCTTGCATCATGTAACCATAGTCTGGGTTGTTCTTCCCTAAAGCATAACTTTGCACTTGTCCACATTAAATTTCATCTGCTATTTGGACACCCAGTCTCCCAATTTTTTAAGGTCCTCTTGCAATGTTTCACAATACTCTTGTGTTTTAACAAATTTAATTAATTTTGTGTCATCTGCAAATTAGATCACCTCACTTATTATTCCCATTTCCAGGTCATCTGTAAATATGTTAAAAAGCAGCGGGGCCAGCAGAGATCCCTGGGGTACTCCACTATTTATCTTTCTCCACTGAAAAAAAATGGTCATTTAGCCCTATTCTGTTTTCTATCTTTTAACCACAATAGTACACCAGCCCCTATCTCATGTCTTTTTAATTTCCACAGAAGTCTCTCATGAGAGACCTTGTCCAAAGGCTTTCTGAAAATCTAGATACACTATATCAACCAGCTCACCTTTCATTATTTTACCTTTTTATTCAAACCTTAAAAAAATATAAGAGATTAGTGAGACAAGACTTTCCTTTGCTAAATCCATGTTGGCTTTCTGTCATTAAGCCATGACTATTTACATGTTCAGCAAATTTGCTTTTTAATAATGGTTTCTACCATTTTGCCTAGTACAGAAGTCAAGCTATAGTTTCCCAGATCACCCATGGAACACTCTTTAAATATTGGCATTATATTGGTTCCTCACCAATACTCATGTACTACCGATGATTTTAATGACAATTCACAGATTACTAAAAGTAGGTCTGCAATCTCATATGTCAGTTCTTTCAACACCCAGAGACGTATGCCATGTGGTCCAGGTTATTTGCTGCTCTTTAGTTTATCACATAACTATATTACATCTTCCTAATTTATGACTATTTATTTCAGTTCCTCTGATACATCTCCTTTAAATATCATTTCTGGCATGGGTAAGTTTCCTACATATTCTTTAGTAAAGACTGAAGCAAAGAATTCATTCAGTCTCTCCACTCTGGCCTTGTCTTCTCTTAGTGCCCCTTTTACCCCCTATAATCTAATGGTGTAATTTGCTGTCTCACAGGTGTTTTGCTACAAAAGCACTTGAAAAGAGTTTTATTATGCGCTTTTGCTTGCATGGCAAACTTCTTTCCAAATTCTCTCTTTGCCTGCTTTATTACTGCCTTGCATTTAACTTGGCAGTACTTGTGTTCTCTGTTTTCATTTGGCTCTTTTTTCCATTTTCTGAAGGATTCTCTCTTAGCTATAACAGCCTATCTGATTTCATCTTTAATCCATTCTGGCTATCATTTGGCCTTCTTTCCACCTTTCTTAAAGCATGGAATATATCTGGTCTGGTCTTCTAATATAGTCTTTTTAAATTATGCCCAGGCCTGATGTTAGCTCTGAATCTTTGCAGTTGCTCTTTTGTAGTATTTTCTTAACCATTTTCCCATAGTGTCCTTTTTGAAAAGGAAATGCTAGTGCAGTGGATTTCCGCATTTCCCCTTATGTCGGTTCCTGAACTAGCTGCTTTATGAAGCAGTCATTTATTTCATCCAGAAACTTTATCTCCCTAGCATGGCGTGATTTGTGGTTATGGTTTAATTTCACTTAATATACCGCCCTTCGAGCGGACAGCAAGGTGGTTTACAATAAAATTCCAAAAACTCAGAGAAGTATCAGAAAAGAACTGCAAATTATAGAGGAAAGAAGTAGAGGGAGAGAAGACAAACAAGTTAGGCATAGAAGAAAGAAGATAGTAGACATGCGGAAATAGATTGCCAGTCATACAGTGTTAGACAAGGGTTGCAGTTTGCGAGTCACAGGCACTGATCCGACCTCATACAGTATATGAGTCATCATTAAAAGCCTCAATAAAAACAATGTGTCTTTAAAGGAGATTTGAAGGCCTTACATGAAGGTTCCATATGTAAGCAAGGGGGAGGGCACTCAAAGCAGAGGCTAAAAAGAAGAAAGCTGTACACCAAGTACTTTCCAGTCTGGCGCAGGAGGGCCGGGGTAAATGAAATCTCCCATTATTACTGTGTTGTAAACTTTGCTAGCTTCACTAATTTCTGTTAGTATTTCATCACTGTCTGATCATTCTGGCCAGGCAGACGGTAGTACACTACCACTGCCATTCCCTTCTCCTGTTTACATAGAATTTCTATCCATAGAGATTTTACAGTGTATTTTGTTTCCTGCCAAACCTTTATCCTGTTTGAATCAATGGCCTCTGTAAGATACAGTGCCATCCCTCCACCTACGTGATTCTACCCTATCACTGCAATGTAGTTTGTAGCTTGGTATCACAGTGTCCAATTGATTATTCTCCTTCCACCAGGTGACTGAGATGCCAATTATATCTAACATCGTATTCAGTGCTATATATCCAAATTCTCTCATCTTATTTTTCAGACTTCTAGAATTTGCATGCAGGCATTGAAAAGTTTGGTTTTTTTGTTCATATTAACAGTCTGACTATCAGATGACAGGGGAAATTTGGAATCTTTTAACACTGTCTGATTTTTACTTAAAGGCACCTGGTTACTTCTACTTTTATTGGAATCTCTCTATCAAGATGCTCTAATTTCCCTTTTTGCTAGTATCCTTCAAAGATACATCATTCAAAACTATGCACTTGGGTGACTGTTGGCCTACCCCCATTATCTAGTTTAAAAGCTGCTCTATCTCCTTTATAAAGGTTAACGCGAGCAGATTGGTTCCTCCCTGGTTAAGGTGGAGCCTGCCCTTTCGGGAAAGCACCTCCTAGAATGTTGCTCAATTCCTAACAAATCCAAAACCCTCTTCCTTACACCATCGTCTTTTCCACACATTGAGACTTTAGAGTTTTTCCTTCCTCTTGTTGGGTCCTGTGCGTGGAACGGGAAGTATCTCTGAAATGCTAACCTGGACGTTCTAGATTTCAGCTTTTTATTAAAAAGCCTAAATTTGGCTTCCAGAACCTCTCTCTCCCACACTTTTCTATGTCATTGGTACCAACATGTACCAAGACAGCATGCTCTTCCCCGTCATTATCTAAAATCTTATCTAGGTGATGCATGAGATCTGCTACCTTTGCAACAGGCAGGCAGGTAACCAGGCAATCCTCACAACCACCAGCCACCCAGCTATCTACATGCCTAATGAACGAATTGACAATGGCCATCCTAACCCTTCCCTCATAGGCACATGCCCCTGAAGACATCCTCGATAGGAGAGGCCATTATGTCACTTGGACAACAGTTCCTAGCTACAAGATCACTTCCTGCCACACCAAGGTGATGTTCTCCTTTCAGATGACCTGTCTCCTCCAAGGCAGCAGAATGGAGGTGGGACTTCTCTGCTAAATCCCTGTAGGCCTCAGCTATATACCTCTCTGTCTGCCTCAGCTGCTCCATGTCTGATACTCTAGTCTCCAGAGATCAGACTTGTTCTCTGAGTAAAGAGCTCGTACACCCATAAGACCTCTCACTAACTGGGAGAAAATCATACATGTAATACTCCATGCAAGACTAAATAGCCCCTATCTGGCTGCTGGACTGCTTTCTGCATATTAGATTTAAAGATTTCCTTTAGCTATTTAAAGTTTTTCAGTTGTTTAAAGTTACTAGAGGAATAGGGCTACTTCAACCAATAGAATTATACCTAATAAAGAACTTTTAGTTTTCACCTCAAGAAGAACTGCAAGGACTTAATTAATCTACTCCTAAGGCTTAATAACATGCTGATTAAGATAAGCAGTTAAATCTGAGAATAAGATCATTCTTTTCCTCTTAACAGGAGGCTATAAATCAAGGATTATGCCTGAGGGGAGTGAGTGGGAGGGAAAGAAACACTAACTGTAAGCTTTCTTGTAATAGTATGCCCTAACTGGCTGAACAAAAAACAGAATTCTAAAATACACTGATTTTATCAGTTTTAACCAAAGAATTCCCTTTCCCCCAAGATTCAGAGAATTCCCCAGCAGGTAAATACTTACGAGTGCAGATTACTTCCCAGTAGTAGCAATCCCATGCCAGAAATAGTATTTAAAAGGTGACAATTCAGAGAAACTGGAGAAAATCTTGCTGAACCTGGAAGATGTAGTAGTAGCAGCAATTTGACAAGCTAAAGAGTATTAAAATCACCTGGACTGGATGGTATACGTCCCAAAGTGTTCAAAGCACTATTACTAGTCATTTGTAAGCCATCCTACAAATTATAGTACCTGAAGATTGGAGAGTGGTCAACATAAAACCAATTTTTCAAAAGGATTCTAGGGAGATCCAGGAAACTACAAACTGGTGATCTTGATATCAGAGCGGGCGAAAAAGTAGAAACAATTATAAAGAACAATATTACTGAACATATAGTCACAGTTTAATGGGACAAAGCCAACATGGATTTAGTCAAGGGAAGGTATGAACAAACATGTACAGCTGTTTGATTCAGCATACAGTATCTGGACTTATAGAAAGCTTTTGACAAGGACCCTTGGGAGAGAGATTTAAGAAAATTAAAAGAATCATGGGATAGGAGGCACTATCCTATTGTAGATTAGGAACTGGTTAAAAGACAGAAAACTAAGAGCATGAACCAAGGTCTATATGATCAATTTTCTCATTGGAGAAAGGTAAGTCACTCTTTTCCTCTTGCTGATTAAGAGTGACCCATGGATTTTTACCATTTTTATAGATGACCTAGAAATGGGAACAATGAATGAGGATCAAATTTGCATTTTACAAAAATTATTCAAAGTTGTAGAGGACCTTGAGAAATTGGGAAACTGGAACCCAAATGTTAGATGAAATTTAATACAGAAAGAACAATCCAGACTAGAGCTGCATGATGCAAGGTTCCATATTAGGAAACACCACCCAGGAATAGGATCTAGGTATCATTATGGATAATACATTGAAATCCTCTGCTCAGAGTGCAGCTGCAGCTGCAGCCAAGAAAACCATTAGAATGCTGGCAATTATAATAGCAAAGAAAACAGGGAATATTTAATGCCTCTGTATTGTTCCATGCTGTGACTGCATCTCGGATAGTGTGTGCAGGTCTGGTCATCACAAATAAAAGAAGATACAGCAGAATTAGAAAGATACAGAGAAGGGCAATCAAAATGCTGAACAAGATGGAAAGATACTCCAATAAGAAAAGCCCTAAAAAGTTAGGGGCTTTTTAGCTTTGAGAAGACACTACCAGCCAGGGCAAGAATCCGGGCTCAGACACTAATCCAGGCCCTCCAACTGCTGCAGATAGAATCCAGACCTTCTGTTCCTGTTATAAAGACACCACCAGCCAGGGATAGAATCCAGGTTCAAACATTGGTCCAGACCCTCCAGTTGTTGCAAACAGAATCCGCTGAGATAGGAGAGAAAAAGTGAGCTCTTACCAGCCTCCTGGGGCGCTGATGTTACTGGAGTACCAAGGAGTGGACACTCAACTCAGCCAGGAAGAGTTGGGCCTGCCTGTGCCTTTCTATGCAATGGCTGAGTAGGTCTGACCACATGATTGGCATCGACCCGTCTGAGATTTATCTGTGCCAGCTGCTATCTGTGAGGATCGTGATGCCAGAGGGGCACAGAAGGCTAATTCGAGGCTGCAGTCCTACCAAAGAGTGTGTCCTCTGCCCAGAGGAGCTCATGGAACTTTCAGTCAGACCACCCTGAGTATGCTGAGGGACAGATGGAAGTGTATGTATGATTAATTGATAGCACTAATAGTATTATAATCTAATTAATAATTCTATTAAGTTATCTCTTCTTCTAACTCTTCCTCTCCATTCTTCTCTTGTGGCGCTACATAATTTTTTCATCTTTTTTTGACACTCCCTAACCTTTTCCCCTTACACCAACAATCCTCATACCTCCCCTCCTTTTAACCCTCTCTCTACCTTTCCCATTTCCTCTCCCATCTTATCCTCCTCCCTCTCCTCAGCTCTCAAGCTTCAGTTTTTTCTCTCATTCATCCCTCTCCCCTCTCTCTCAAAAAATCTCATCCTTGTTTCTGCAGTTCTGTCTCCTCTCTGCTTTGCATTCTCCTCCTCCTTTTCAGTGGTGACATCAATCCTAACCCTGATCCCCTAGATTATTCTTTAACTTCCACTCTTCTCTCTATCGCTATACTCTCATCCGTATTCCTCTCCTCTCTCCCTTTCTCTTGTGCATTATGGAATGCTCATTCCATATCCAATAAACTTCCCTTTACTTACGAACTCTTCACTTCTAACTCTTTCTTAGCTCTCACTGAAACCTGACAAAGCCAGTCTGAAGTGGATCCAACAGGACTTAAGAGGGCCTGATAACTCTGCTTCAATTGCTGCCCTCTGTTATGGCGGCTACCAATTTTCCCACTCTCCTTGCCACTGGCTGTAGTGGTAGCGCTGGGTTTTTGTTTTCTCCTTCCTGTCAATTCTAACCCCTCCTTCTCACTCCTTTTCATCCTTTGAAATCCATTCCATCCGCCTTTTTAATTCCTTATCTCTCCATATATCTGTTATCTATAGACCTCCTGATAAATCCACCTCTACCTTTCTCTCTGACTGACTCCTGGCTTTCTCTGTTTCTTGATTTTTCTTCCACTTTCCTTATTGTTGGCGATTTTAACATTCATGTTGATAACCCTTCTGACCCCTATACTTCTAAACTCCTTTCCCTTACCTCCTTGGTTAACCTCCAACTTTGCTCTTCTGCTCCCACTCATTAAAACGGTCATTGCCTTGACCTGGTTTGCTTCTCTGTCTACCCTCCAATTTCTGTACATCAGTTCTTCCCTATCTGATCATCACCTTCTAACCTTCACCCTTCATCACTACCCAACTCAATCTTGCCCAGTCTCTTCCTACCTTTTTAGGAATCTTCATGCTATTGATCCTTTGGCTCCCTCTAGTATTGTCTCATCATCTCTTTCCTCCTCCTGGTTGTCTAGATCTGTTGATGAGACTAAGGTTTCCTATAATACTGCCCTCTCTTCTGATCTACATACTCTTGCTCCTCCTATTCCACATGCTGTAGGATGCACAGCATCTCAGCCCTGGTTATCTTACCCGCTATCTATGCTCCTGTGCCTGTTCAGCTGAGCGCTTTTGGCTCAAATCCTGCTCCCACTCTGACTTTCTTCACTTCAAATTCATGCTTACCTCCTTAGCTCTTGCCAAGCAAAACTACTATGTCCATCTGACTAAGTCTCTTGCCACTGTCCCTTGCCATCTCTTCTACCCTTCTAGATACCTTCCCCTTTGACCCTCCTCTCTTTCTGCCCAAACATTAGCTATTTCCATGACAAAATCCACAAGATCACTCTCCAATTCCCCACTAAATCAGCTTCAACCCCTCTTCTCCGACCTTAATATCAACTTTTCCCCTCAATATATTTTACTCTTTCTTCTTTCTTTAAGATCTCTGATGAGGAAACCTCTCATCTACTTTCATCCTCTAAACTTACTACTCACTCTTCTGATCCTATCCCCATCCTAATACTATTTCCTCCTCTATCATCCCTTCCATCTCACATATTCTCAGTCTCTCGTTCTCCACTGCCATGGTCACTTAAGCCCTAAAGCATGATGTGGTCACACCTCTCCTCAAGAAACCTTCTCTTGACCCTAGTTGTCCTATGGATCTATCTCCCTTCTTTCTTTCATTTCCAAACTTCTTGAGCATGCAGCCTTCTGTCATTGTCTTGAATTTCTTTCCTCTCAAGCCCTGCTTGATCCACTTCAATCTAGCTTTCGTCCCTCTCATTCTACCAAGACAGCACTTGCCAAAGTCTTCAGTGACTTATTCCTGGCTAAATCCAAAGGCCTTTATTCTATCTTCATCCTTCTTGACCTTTCTGCTGCTTTTGACACTTTCTCCTTGACACATTTTCCTCTCTTGGTTTTAGGGATTCTGCCCTGCCATGGTTCTCTTCTTATCGATCCCATCATTCTTTCAGTGTTTGTTCTGGTGGTTTCTCCTCTACTGCTATTGCACTCTCAGTTGATATACCTCAGAGCTTAGCCCTCTTCTTTTCTCGCTCTACACCCAGTCCCTTGGTGCTCTCATCTCCTCTTATGGATTTCAGTATCATTTTTATGCTGATAACTCTCAGATCTAGCTTTCTACACCTGATATCTCTTGGACACTCCAGTCTCGCATCTCTGCCTGCCTGTCTGACATCACCTGGATGTCTCACCGCTGTTTGAAATTAAACATGGCCAAAACTGAACTTCTTATTTTGCCCCCTAAACCTTCCTCCCCAGAAAGCGGACGGTACCCCAGAGCATGGCACCAGTAGTTCTTTCGAGGCTGAGGCCTCGAGAACATCCTGGAGCCCCGATAATGCTTTGGAAGCCGAAGCCTACCGCCGGGGCAATTTCGCTGGTACAGAACCCTCAAGGGCAACGCCAGAGGCATCTCGATACTTGGAACGAGATCTACTCTTTGAGGATCAGCCAGACTTATGTTTAATTACCTGAGATCCATGGGAGGAAGACGAAGCCCTGGAAGACGTTGATGCCACAGAGGCTGCATCGGAGGGAAAAATGGTGCTGAGCTTAGCAGATCGGTTTTGTCGACCCCTCTTGGACATCATGGCACAGGTCATATACTCCGAGATGGAGTGGTCAGGACCTAAACATTTAAAGCACCACTCATGGGTGTCGGTGACGGAGATGGTACCGCCACACTTGGTGCACTTTTTGAAACCCGAAGCAGGTTTTTCCATAGTAAAGGAAATTTTGGGCCTAAGGCCCAAAAAGGCGCGTGCACCTGAAGAAGAAAGGTTTGGAAAAAAATATTATTCTTTTTATTTTTTTAAAGAAAGAAAGAACCGGCAGTGCCAGTATAGCGTCGAGGGAAAGCAGACGCGACCACAAAAAAGAAGGAGAATAGGAAAACTTTTCTGCGGTGACAGGAAGAACAACCTGCTGGCTCCGCGGAAAATGAAGAACTGGAGAGAGGCAATTGGGAAAGGCGGGAAGGCAGCACACAGGCGCTGTGGGATGCTCCCAAAAGCTTTCTAATTGGACGCTGGGGAGCGTTCCCGCGCAGGCTCCGTCGGTACCGACGATACCCATATGTGAAGACTACATTCCTGCTTGTTCCTGGAGATGCAGTGTATCCATTTTAATTCATAACAGTGAGTCTTACATGAAATCCTGTTGAAAACCAGAAAGAGACTATGCCAATTTGTTTAGATTCATAAATGTAGGGAGTGGCTAACTACAAAAGTGGTATAAAGCATTAGTATCTTCCCAGAGACAGAATATAAATCAAAACAAGAGGGGTCTTAATGATTTAATTTTAATGTCAACTGAAATATCTTCACACAACTCTTGCTAGCAGTACTGCTTTAAATCCATAACAAACCACGAGTACACAGCTGTAAGTATCATTGTTTTACCTGGAAATGCTGCTCCATCACTTGGATTTTACCCTGGTCTGGACATTTCTTTAAAGCACGGTCTGCATACTGGAAAAGGATTTCTACCATCTGGGAGGAAATCAAAAGTATAGGTCTAAACATATATTTCACAGTATGTTTTATTCATATATGGTCTTAGCAATACAATGGTAAGATTTTCAGATCATCTAAAATAAATAGGCATACATATACCTGCAAGTTAACTAATTAACTTGCATATACCCGGTATTCTATGCAACGGATAACAATGAAAAAGACTCAATTATATTTTCGGTATATTTTTTGCAGCATTAGATTTCAGAGTTTTCATAACATAACACAGCAAAGTAAAAAGTAGAGAGGCGGTGTCACTACTTCCAAATTCTAATAGCTAAATAAATCTGGAAGTAAACTGGAATCTTTGCAAGACGTAATACATTTCAAAGGGCCAGAACAAAGATGTAAAATATCAGCTTTCAAAAGCAGGTCTGTTCTTCAGATACAGCAGAAAAATACCATTTTTACATTTACAGAAGGTGACATTTTACTTATCAGTTAATGTCCTTTCCTTGAGTCCTGATGGACCAGTCCAGACAAGTGGGTTGTGTTCCCTTATCAGCAGATTGGTGGAGACAAAGAACCAATGAAAAGCCCAGGTTTCAATGGAATCATTCTCATGACTCTATTCGCCTCAGCTACCAGAGGTCCCTCAGTATTTGTCCCAAAGCATATGGGAGAAAATCCTCACACAGCCCCAATCATGGGTAACAAGGAGTAGTCAACAGTCGAGAACTATGTACAGGAAAGCATAAACAGAAGGCTGTCTGTAGAAGATGAACCTGTAGAGTCAAGTATAAAAATCATAGCAGACCTAAGGATACAGCAAGCAAAAGAGCAGAGCAAATACCGTTTTAGGGGCAGGCCCTGGACTGATCTAGCAGGACTCAAGGAAAGTACATTAACTGGTAAATAAAATGTCACCTTTCATATCATCCTGCCAGACCATTCCAGACAAGTGGGATGTACAAAAGCTACAACATCACTGGGCGGGAGAAGACACAGAAGCTCGCAAATCTATTGAGCCAAAGGCTGTGTCAGCCCACACATGGACATCCAAGTGGCAGTGCTTGGCAAAAGTGGAAAGTGATGACTACGTTGCTGCCCAACAAATGTCTGCAGGAGCTACTGAGCTCCGCTCCACCCCCGACGACATTTGTGCTCTGGTAGAATGGGTGCACAAACCTTCCGAAACCAGCCACTTCCGTAATGGATATGCTGAGGTAATAGCCTCCTTAATCCAGAGTCCCAAAGTCGACCTGGCTGCTGTTTCACCCTTGCACGAGCCAGTAAACAGCGCCCGGTCCCATCTACCTTCCCCATGTCTTGTATGGGGAAGGTAGATGGGGGCGGGAAAGGGGTGGATCAGAGGCGGCGTTAGGGCAGGCAGTGGGCAGACATTGACCCTGGATGTACAGGGCCAATTCTAATGTTGGCCCTGTACATTCAGGGCCGGTGACTTGCATGGGGAACTTATTCCACTTCCGAGGTGGAATAAGTTCCCCTAGTCGCCAGGGATCAGTGGGCTTGGGGCACGGATGGGGCAGGGGGTCCAAGGACATTCCCCTACAGGCTGACCCTGTCCTTAGGAGGCCAGATTGGGGGTCAGCTGCAGAGCATCCACTTCAGGAGCTGGCGGCCGGAGATTGCAGCTCTTCAATGGAGCCACAGTGCCATAGCAACTGGATGCCATGGCAACGCGGCTCCACCGAAGAGCCCTGACTGAGTTAGCCGTATGTGCAGGCCTGTTCATGATTCTGATCCAGTGGGGCTAGACAGTTCTGGCCGGACGCACATAGGGCCTGGATGTGCAGGATGGAATCGGGCCTATAGGGGGTAATGCAGTAAAATTGCATTTACCATAGGAGTCACTAACCTGCGGTAACTCAGAACTGCAGTAAAAGAATAGCATCACTATTCACATTATTCCAAGGGAAATATAAAGCCAGCTCAAAGACAGTGGTAGTAGTGCAGGGAGCTCTTTGCTCTCAGGGAACGAGTCCGTTCTCTAGAGGCTAGAGTAGCAGACCTGGAAGACATAAGAAAGACAGAGAAGTACATGGACGAGACCTACAGGGATATAGTCCTGAAGTCCCACCTCCAGTCTGGCAGCATCCCTGTTGCCATGGAGGAGAGAGGTCACGTGACAGGAGAGCATCACCCTGGTGTGGCAGGAAGTGATCCTGTAACTAGGACCTGTCCTCCAGGTGATGTAAAACCCTCTCGCACCGAGGACGTTTCTCCAGGGCCATGTCCCCATGAGGGGAGGGTCAGGACAGCTGTTATAGTTGGTGATTCAATCATTAGGAATGTAGATAGCTGGGTGGCTGGTGGACGTGAGGATCGCCTGGTAACATGCCTGCCTGGTGCGAAGGTAGCAGATCTCACGCACCGCCTAGATAGGATCATAGATAGTGCTGGGGGGGAGTCTGCTTTCTTGGTACATGTTGGTACCAATGACATAGGAAAATGTGGTAGGGAAGTTCTGGAGGCTAAATTTAAGCTTTTAGGTAGGAAGTTGAAATCCAGAACTTCCAGGATAGCGTTCTCCGAAATGCTTCCTGTTCCACGTGCAGGACCCAAAAGACAGGCAGAGCTCCGGAGTCTCAATGCGTGGATGAGACAATGGTGCAAGGATGAGGGTTTTGGATTTGTTAGGAACTGGGGAACATTCTGGGGAAAGGGGGGGCTCTTCCGAAGGGATGGGCTTCACCTTAATCAGGATGGGACCAGACTGCTGGCATTAACCTTTAAAAAAGAGATAGAGAAGCTTTTAAACTAGAAAATAGGGGAAAGCCGACAGTCACCCAGGAGCGCATGGTTCGGACAAAGGTATCCTTGAAGGATACTACCAAAAGCAGTGAGGTTCCAAAAGGGAGTATAGTAGCCCAAATGCCCTTGAGTAAGGAGCAGACAGAGCATAAGGATTCCCAATTACCCATGCCTACCAATAGCCAGATTAATATTAATAAAATACAGTCTCTAAAATGCTTGTATGCCAATGCTAGAAGTCTAAACAATAAGATGGGAGAATTAGAATATATAGCACTAAATGAGAGGTTAGATATGATTGCACTCTCAGAGACATGGTGGAAGGAGGATAACCAGTGGGACACTGTGATACCTGGATACAAACTATATCGTAATGATAGAGCTGAACAAATTGGTGGAGGGGTTGCGCTCTATGTTAGAGAGGGCATTGAGTCAGAAAGGATTAAAGTTTTGCAGGGAACAAAATTTGCTGTAGAATCTCTATGGATTGAAATTCCATTTATGAAGGGGAAGGTGATGGCAGTGGGAGTATACTATCGACCACCTGGCCAGAATGAACAAATGGATGATGAAATGCTCAAAGAAATCAAGGAAGCTAACAAAAGCCACAACAGAGTAGTAATAATGGGTGATTTCAATTACCCCGGTATCGACTGGGACAGTGTCACAGCAGGACAAGCTAAAGAGATAAAGTTTCTAGATGAAATAAATGACTGCTTCTTGGAGCAGCTGATTCATGAACCGACCAGAGGGGAAGCCATACTGGACCTAGTCCTTAGTGGAACGCCAGATCTGGTGCAAGAAATAAGGGTGTTGGGACCACTTGGCAATAGTGATCATAGTATGATCATGTTTGATTTAATCAGTGGAGGACAGATAGTAAAGGAATCCACAGTACTACCTTTTAACTTTCAAAAGGGAGACTATGATAGAATGAGGAATATAGTTCGGAAAAAACTAAAAGGAGCGGTTCCAAAGGTTAAAGACTTACAGCAAGCTTGGGTGTTATTTAAAAATACTATCCTCGAAGCCCAGACCAGCTGTATTCCACGCATTAAGAAAAGTGGAAGAAAGTCCAAAAAACTGCCAGCATGGTTTAAAGGTGAGGTCAGAGAGGCTGTTGCTGCCAAAAGAGCAACCTTCAGGAAATGGAAAAAAGAGCCAAATGATGAAAACTGGAAACAGCACAAGCACTGGCAAGTTAAATGCAAAGCATTGATAAGGCAGGCAAAGCGGGAATTTGAGAAGAAACTTGCTACGGAAGCAAAAACACGAAATAAAGACTTTTTCAAGTACATTCGTAGCAAAAGGCCTGTGAGAGAGTCAATTGGACCATTAGATGATAGAGGGGCAAAAGGGGCAGTAAGAGGAGACAAGGCTATAGCAGAGAGACTGAATGAATTCTTTGCTTCGGTCTTTACTGAGGAAGATGTAGGGATGTTACCCAAGACTGAAGTGGTATTTAAAGGTGATACTGCAGAGGAATTGAGAGAAATATCGCTACACCGGGAAGATATATTACAACTATTTGATAAACTGAATAGTAGCAAATCACCTGGACCGGATGGTATACATCCCAGAGTGTTGAAAGAACTGAAATATGAGATTGCAGACCTGTTATTGGTAATCTGTGAACTTTCATTTAAATCATCTGTAATACCTGAAGATTGGAGGGTCGCCAACGTAACACAAATTTTTAAAAAGGGTTCCAGGGGTGACCCGGGAAATTACAGACCGGTGAGCCTGACGTCAGTACCAGGGAAAATGGTAGAAACCATCATAAAGAACAAAATTACACAGCATGTAGATAGTCATGGCCTAATGGGAGACAGCCAACATGGCTTTAGACAAGGAAGATCTTGTCTTACTAATCTGATCTGTTTTTTTGAAGGTGTGCATAAACAGGTAGACAAAGGTGAGTCGGTTGATATAGTGTATCTGGACTTTCAGAAAGCTTTTGACAAGGTCCCCCATCAGAGACTTTTGGCGAAGCTAAAAAGTCATGGGATAGGAGGCAGTGTACTATTGTGGATCGGGAACTGGTTAAAAGATAGAAAGCAGAGGGTAGCGCTAAATGGCCAATATTCCCAATGGAAAAAGGTGAATAGTGGAGTACCCCAGGGATCTGTACTGGGTCCGCTACTTTTTGACATATTCATAAATGACCTGGAAAAGGGAATAACTAGTGAGGTTATCAAATTTGCAGATGACACAAAACTGTTTAAAGTTGTTAAAACCCAAGAGGATTGTGGAAAACTGCAGGAGGATCTGGATAAATTGGAAGACTGGGCATCCAAATGGCAGATAAAATTTAATGTGGACAAGTGCAAAGTTATGCACCTAGGAAAGAACAACCCACACTATAGTTACACGATGCAAGGCTCCACATTAGAAACCACCACCCAGGAAAAAGATTTAGGAGTCATCGTGGATAACATGTTAAAACCCTCCGCCCAGTGTGCAGTGGCGGCCAAGAAAGCAAATAGAATGCTAGGTATCATAAGGAAAGGGATGGAGAATAAAACAAAGGATATTATAATGCCTCTGTATCGCTCCATGGTACGACCGCACCTTGAATATTGTGTGCAATTCTGGTCACCGTATCTTAAAAAGGACATAGAGTTATTAGAAAAAGTACAGAGAAGAGCCACCAAATTGGTGAAGGGGATGGAAGGCTACTCCTATGAAGAGAGGCTAAAAAGGTTAGGGCTCTTTAACCTAGAAAAGAGACGGCTGAGGGGAGATATGATAGAGGTGTATAAATTAATGAATGGAGTGGAACGGATAAACGTGGATCAATTGTTTACGCTATCAGAATATAGAAGGACTAGGGGACATGTAATGAAGCTACAGGGTAAACTATTTAAGACAAATAGGAGAAAATATTTCTTCACTCAACGTGTAATCAAACTCTGGAATCTGTTACCGGAGGATGTAGTAAGGGCTGTTAGTATAGCTGGGTTTAAAAAAGGTTTGGACAAGTTCCTGGAGGAAAGGTCCATAAACCACTATTAAAAAGGGACCCAGGATATCAATGCTTGGCCTAGTACAAGCACTGCAGAACCTGTGTCTTTTGGGGAAACTGCTAGGTACGTATGACCTAGATTGGCCACTGTTGGAAACAGGATACTGGGCTTGATGGACCTCGGTCTGACCCAGTATGGCATTTCTTATGTTCTTATGCGAGACTATCCCTAGGAGGGTCATGGGCATCATTTTAAACCCTGGACCATGATGGGCCAGAGCGATTAGGGATTGCAGCTATGCCAACACTTTCTAGTCCACTAGGGATTTTAATGGTAGACTCTAGGGTGGGCAAGGGAGGAGTCTAAGGAGGGAAGCTGCTATTTCTTAATTAGGATTAATTAATTAGGATTGGGGATCTATGGGGATGGGAGACATTGGTATATGAAATCAAGAGGGGGGCAGGGAAGCTGCCTGTTAGCTGAAGCCAGGGTAGGGAGGCCACCAGACTGCACAATAGGCTGTAGTCTGCAGCATCAGGCTGCGCACTGAGCAAGTGTTATTTTTCCACAAATAATGTAGCTTATGGTGATTTACTTTGAATACTAATGAAGTGTTTTGCAGACATTTGCATGCTCTGCATCCCTTTGGTATTCAACACATGCTGCAGTGGCAAATATGGGTTACAGTAAAATAACGCATGTTGATAACTACCCCCTAAATAGAATAACAAGATAATAATACCTTACAATATACAATTACAACGCATACATATTTAATCACACATATTAAAAGCTTGACAAAGTAGATACATAACCCCTTTCTGAAAATTTAAAGAGAGTCATGTTCCAAATGTATGGCTGTTGGTAAAGAATTCCAACATGTAGGACCAACATGTAAGATCATTAACTGAAAATGTTCGAGTATGCATCTGCATTTTACACGCAGTGGCCAAATAGGGACCAAGAGATATTCTTGTTGTGATGACCATAAAATACAGCTTTGTTTATGCCTTTACAATGCATCATCAGAAGAATAACTAGAATTATTATTTACAATTTTCAAAAGCTATATCCCAGTTTCCAAATCGTGACTCCAGCATCCTCATCTTCTGCCCCTTGGTCTCGACTGGATCGCCTTCTCAGCCCTTCCATTCACCTGACCTCTCCCCTTACACCTTCACTGCAGCCTTTTAAATTGCAGATCTCTATGCACTAAGACAGCTCTCCTTCACGACCTACTCCTGCAGTGTTCCCTGGATCTTTTATTCCTCACGGAGCCTGGCTCTAACCGGGTGAAGACCCAGTCTCCCAACTAATTTCTCTTCATTCTCCACTCCACGGTTCTCCCGGACTGGTGGTAGGGTTGCAGTATTCTATCGGTCTTCACTAAGCATCTCTGAGGAATATTGGTCTATAAATGATAATTGGGAGGTGGGTTTAGGGATAGTGTGGGATGATCTTAAAGTGGTTATAAGGGGGACAAGCTCATCATGTGGGTCCCATCTCAGATGCTCCACTACCCTGAATCTTTTACTGCTGCATCTTTCTACCCTTCCAACGACCTATTTTCTCCTGGTATATTTTACACCAACATTGTCCCCCTCCCTTTGGGATTTGCTTCTTTTTATAATATCAACTACGATAAAACTGAAGCAATGTTCGTCACCAGGAACCCCATCTTCATTCCACCACAAACTATCAGCATTCTAGACAAACTCATAGTAGTCAAAGATGAACTTAAGTACCTGGGTATCACAATGGACAGAGCTCTGAACCTGAAATCCCACAGCACCAAAACCGCAAACAAGGCCTATCAACATTTGAGGACCATCAGAAAGATCAAGCCAATACTCCGCCAGGACCACTTCCGCACAGTGTGCCAAGCACTCATTACACCTCTGCTTAAATATGGAAACTCATTATATCAAAGCCTCCCTCAGCAGACCTTACACCCACTCCAAATGGTGCAAAACACTGCAGTACGCATCATTACAGACACTCCAAGAACTGAGCACATCACTCCGTCTTACAGCAACTGTTCCCTGTAAAATAGTTATTTCCAAGTTATAATGCCCTGTTCAATGTAATTTCAGTTTGTTCAATGTAAACCGCACTGATGCAGAGTAGCGCGGTATATAAAAGAATGTAAACAAATAAATAAATAAACTGCACTGGCTCCCAATGATGGCCTGAGCAAAATTTAAAACAGTCCTGATCATCTTTAAAATCATTCACCATCTCTCGGCAGATGCACTCCAAGACATCATAACAAGGGATATCAGCAATAGACCAAGAAGGACCAATGATGGCAACATGATCGGCACACCTGCAGGATATCACAAGACTAAACAAACAACTTCAAGAAGAGCTCCTTCACTACTGGTGTCCACACTTTGGAACTCCCTTCCAACGAGCCTGAGGGCATTAAATGACATCATAGACTTCCGCAAGGCCCTTAAAACCCTGCTCTTTACAGAAACCTATCAGCAGACAGACAACAGTCTCCACCCGAACAATAATGCAACTACCTCCGCCAACTCAACATACAAATTCATTGTATAATGTTGTTAAGTACCCTCATGTTAAATGTAACCCTCCAATTGTGATGTGACCACTTTGATTGTAGGATAAGGTGGTATACAAATCTGTCTAAATAAATAAATAAATAAAATATCTGAAGCTTCTCTCTATTACCCTAACTTTTATATTTGGGCGACTTTAACATCCTCTAAACCCCATGACAAGCTATTCCTCACACATCTCTTGGATCTACATTTCACTCAGCATATTACACTTCCCACACACTCTCCTGGTCACACCCTCGATTTGATTATCACTTCATCTTCCTCTTCCTCTTCTCCAGTACAGATCTCCATTTTGCATCTCCCTTCGACAGATCACTTTCTCATTTCCTTTCACTGTTCCCACAAGATGCTGCCCTGCTCTGGCCTCTCTACGTCCAGTCCTATCAGATATTTCAGTAAAATCACCTCCGCTACGATAGCAGACCTCCCCTCCCCAACCCCATGATGCCATCTTCCCTTCCAACTTTGATACCCTTCCTGTTGATGAACAGGCCCATCAATGGAATGCTCTTCTTTCCTTGACCCTTGACACTCTTGCTCCCATCTGCGCAGTTCATATCAGGTCACGACACCATCACCCCTGGTACAACCCGGGTCTGCGTCTGGCTTGCACACATCTTTGTTATGCCGAACACTGATGGAGAGCAGCCGTTCACCCACTGCTCTAACTCGTTTTCATGAGTGCCATTGCTCCTATGGCCATATAATTGATAATGCTAAGAAGGATTATTATTCCACCCTCATTACTAATGCTTCTTCCCAGTCCAAACAATTACACTCTATTCTCACCAAACTGTCCCAATCCCCACATTGCCCTGCAGCCCCTTCTGAACAACCTTTCCCTGCACAGATGGCTATCTTCTTCCATGACAAGACTACAACAGGAATTTCTTCTCACTCATCCTGTTACAGATCTAGCTCTTCTCCCCCCCCCCCCCTGCTACTTTAACCCATACTTAGGCATCTTTTAATATGGTTTCTACAGTGGCTTTATCAAAACTTGTTTCTTCCACCCATAAGACTAGTTGTGCCCTGGACCTTATTCCATTCGCATGGCTCTCCAATTCCAACTTGGCTCTTCTCCCAATTGCTCTTTCTATCACTAATAGTCGTCTTACCTCAGGTACGTTTCCATCCCCCTGGAAGTCAGCCATTGTTCGCCCCTTGCTGAAAAATTCCTCCTTAGATAAATCAATCTCGTCAAATTATAGACCTGTCTCCAACTTACAGTTCCTTTGCAAACTACTTTAAAAATGTCTTCACTCAATTATCCACTCACCTTGAAACCTCAAACTCCCTTCATCCCTGTCAATATGGATTTCACTACGGCCATAGTACAGACACTATTCTTCTATCTCTACTTAGTGAAGTCCACCACTCCCTGGATCACGGGACTGTCACTATTGCTGTTTCTCTAGACCTCTTTTCTGCTTTTGATCTTATCAATCACAATCTCCTTCTCTTTCGTTTTCGTGGTACTGTCCTTCATTGGTTTAGATCCTTTCTTTCTCATTGCTGATCCCCTCACTTGTGGTGTGCCTCAGGGTTCTGTTCTTACCCCTCTTCTCTTCAATATCTTCTTGGCTCCTCTTGCACTTCTGGTTCAACAACTTGGTATTTTTGCCTATTACTATGCTGATGATATTCTTCTGCTTCTTCACACTGATCATTGTCTTCCTGATCTTTCTCCTCTGAACACTTGTCTTAACCATGTTGCCTCTTGGCTAGCCTCCCACTTCCTCAAGCTCAATCCCTCCAAAACCACAGCTACTTGGCTCTCCGGTTCACTTTCTCCCCTCCTCCCTCTCAACGGCACTCCAATCACTCTTCCACCCTCTTTATGTTACTTTGGGATCATTCTTTTTTTTTTTCTTTTTAGTGACATCAAGTCAGTGTTGACTCATAGTGACCCAGCTACCTCTGGGTTTTCTTGGCAATGTATCACTGGAAGTAGATTGCCAGTCTTTTCTTCCGAGGCAATGGAAAGTAAAGTGACTTGCCCAAAGTCACATTCTAGACTCCTCTTTATCCTTTCACCAACACATAAGTTCCATCATCCAACGTTCCTTCTTTTATTTACAACGTATTAGAGCCGTCCGCTCTACCCTCCCTACCTCTACCCTAATCACACTGCTGGTCTCCCTCATCTTATCTCACCTGGACTATTGCAATTCTGTTCTCGCTGGTCTCCCCCAATACGAGCTCAAGCGTCTCTAACTAATCCAGAATACTGTCGCTAAACTGCCTTTTTTCGCTTCTCGATTGGACCATGTTACTTGACTCCTCATCTGTCTGCACTACCACTACCACATACTGTCACAGCCCCTCCCAGTGGCAGCGTGCTGAAGGGTCAGGGTGGACATTTATTGTTTGTTGAAGTAGGAAACTAACTTAGACCAGATGCATTATGGTCCTTGTAGTTCCCTTCTTTATAAAGAATAGTTGTGTGAGCCTTGTGCAGGGTTAAATATAAGGTTTTATTCCCTTGATGCACTAAGGTTCTCAAAGAAGACAACAGAATTCACCTTGATTCAGGGATTCTACCAAAGTATTTACAAAGTCCAAAACTGTTATAAGAGCTTCACAGTCTTTTCCATTCAAGCAGGATTTTTCAACACGAACAGGTTAAATAAACACAAAAAGCTTCTTCTTTTCAGCTCAACAAAGCAGTGGCATTTTAGAGCATGTCTTATGCTATAACTCTGTGAGAGATTCTATACTCTCAGCTACACAGAGAGTACAGTCCATAGGGTATTCAGGTAGCAATGGTTCCGGTTCTACCAGCTCTATTTGCATATCCTCTTGTTCAGATATGGTGTCTGCTAAGCCTGAGCTTTCCCTAGGCAAAACTGGTTGTACTTCAGTAGTTCTCTCAAAGACTTTCCAGCCTGGCTGGATCTGGTCTGGCAAACAATTAATATGGCTTTTATCTAGGACCTTCTGCACAGGTTTCCAAAGCTTCCCCCAGCTTTGTTTCTTATAGCTATGGCTCTCGGGTTTACAAGCCTTTCTAGGACCTGGCTCACATTTAGGAAAGGAAGTGTGAATGTACCTTTGTTCTCTGAGACGTGCGTTGCTGGTATTCCCTCTACCAGGCACTCTCCTGCTTACTCTGTGTTCACTGAAGACTTCTTTCTGGAGTTTTCAGCATGGGCTTGTCCTTCCTGGAAGTTGTCCCTTCCTTGTAAGAACTTCAAGCTTAACTACCTTTCCTTCCGTAGCTGGAGCTTTCCCATTTCTCTCTCCTTAGTATCAGGGGCTTCTGTTGCTCTCTGTATCTGTGATCTCTCTGCTCCTGTATTCCTCTCCGTACTTGTGGTCCTCTCTGCTCCTGTGGTCGTCTCTGTACTCTCCTAACCGAGCACTGCTTATAAAGTCATTTCTCTAGTGAGCTTTCTGGCCCTCTACTCAGGTGTGTTTGATTAGCTATTGCATCATTACAATCTGGGTGTCAGCCTACCTTCTGCAGCCTCATGCGTGCTCCCTCTAGCTGCACTTCTTGGTAACTGCATTCTCTGTAAATCAGTTTCTTTAAAAGAAACGGAGTTTTCTTCTAACTCCATAGCTTCAGTAGTGTCAGCTTCATCACATATCCCCCCCCCCCCCTCTTAAGATATTTCGGGCTGGCATTGCATCGCCTGCACAGCACGTAATCCTAGACATGGCTTTTTCCTTGTGGTGTTGTTTTCCTGCTCTGTGCTCAACCTTATGTAATTTCTCCTCCCTCGGCCCTACTTCAGCTAAGGTGACTAAGGCCATTCGCTTATGCCATGGTCTGAGGACATTAATGTGATATACTTGCTGACGACCGCTCTTATTCACTACCCTATAGGACACTGGACCAAGTTGCTTAACCACTTTATATGGTCCTTTCCATTGGCCTTCAAATTTGGGAGTAGCCCCTGTCACCATCACTATCACCTTCTCGCCTATTGATAGTTGTCTTGGTTTCGTGTCCCTATCATAGTACTTTTTCTGTCACCCTTGACTGGCTTTTAATTTCTCCTCTGCTAATTGGGAGGTCCTCTGTAGATGACTCCTCAAGTCTCGCAGAAACTGGGGTACTCCTACTTCCTTTTCAACAGGTTCCACCCATTGTTCACGGAGTATGTCCAAAATCCCTCGTGGGGCACGTCCATACATCAGCTCATAGGGATATAGGGTGAAGTCCCCAAAGAAACTTGCGTCCGCTCTCGGCAAGCATATAATATGAACGGGAGCATGGTATCCCATTCCGCCATCTTACCGTCCAAGGCACGCCTCAACATTCGTTTTATGGTTTGGTTTAGTCTCTCCACTAACCCATTACACTGAGGATGATAGGTGGCTGTCTTGACGTGTCGTACGCCAAAGGCGTCCCACACTTGGGCCAAATACTTTGACATGAAGTTACTGCCCCTATCTGTTAGTACCTCCTGTGGAAAACCTATTTCACAAAATAGTTTTATTATTTCCGAGGCTATAGTCTGGGCTGATATGTTCCTTAAGGGAATAGCCCACAGAAATCTCGTGGCTTGGTCCACCATAACCAGCATATATTGAAAACCTCTGGGCGTTTTCAATAAGGGTCCTACTATATCCATAGCTATTCTCCAAGTTGGTTCCGATATAATGGGCATCGGAAGCAAAGGTACTTTGGGTGGTCGGGCAGAGGTTATTCTCTGGCAGGAGAAACAGGACTCGCAAAATCACGTGGTCTCTTTAAAGATTCCTGGCCAGTAAAATCGGGCTAGTATTTGGTCCAGGGTCCCCTGTACCCCTTTGTGACCTCCTACTGGGTGGTCATGAGCTAACCTCAAAACTAGGGACTTAAAAGTGGCGGGCACTATTAATTGCCTACGGACCGATCCGGTCTGAGGATCTACACTTTCCCTGTATAGCACCTCTTTATCGAACAGGAACCTTGGGAAAGGATGCCTTTCCACCTGGGCATACTCTAACGCCCGAGCGAGCGCGGGATCAGCTCTTTGCTCTTTGGTGAAAGATGGGAACCTTTTTACCAGCTCAGCCGGGACCCAGGGCAATCCCTGTCCTGCCTCTAACTCAGCTCTCCCGAGAGCAGCATCGCCTTTCTCTGCGTTTTTCCGCCTTAGCCTTCCTATTCCTTTCGGCTGGGGTGGTTATAAAGTCTTCATGTGAGCGCAACTCTGCTAGCGTTTCGTCCTGGGCTTCAGAGGTTTTGCATGGAGCTTTGGATTGGGTTCGTGTGGACACAAGGGCTTCGTGGGGAGATAGGCCCTTCTCCAACCCCTTTCTAAATTGGGGCCAGTCCCTGCCTAGCACTAAATCGTGTGGCAACTTGGGAACTCCGGCTACCAATATGTCCTTTTTCTATTCCTAATCCTTTTAATTAACAATTTATACACCGGATAGAAAGAAGAGGCTCCATGAATGCATTTAATTTTCACTTTTCCCTCTGCTCGGTTCGGTGCTGACTCAGCTTGATCTTCTATAACATGTCAGAGCTTCCTGGAGATCATGCTCTGATCTGCACCAGAATTGAGTAGAGCACTGGTGGTTATACCTTGTACCTTAACCTTTAACAAAAATCCTTCTCCTATCATTTTTGCATTTTCACTTATTAGTGCTGTACGTGCTTTACATTCATTCTGTACATGCCCTAACTTTCCACAATGAAAACATCTCTTTTCCTCAAAGTGCTTTCCTGGCTTAGGTATCCCAGCTTTTGAACCTCCTGATTTATACCTTGACACCCCTTCTGATGACTGCATCGTAGCCTCTGCTGCCGTTTTTGAAGCCTCACCACCTTTGTGAGTAGCTAATTCCACTTCAAAATATCTTTCTGCGAGGAGGATTGCTTCCTCAGTGGTACGGCAGTTTTGCAGTATCAGGAAGGTCTGCACCTCTTTGGGCACAGCAGCCATAAACTGCTCTAGTACAATAGTATCCAGTATTGTGTCTATGGTTTTACACTCGGGTCTCAACCATTTTATTATTAGGCTTTTAAGCCTTTGACCTAGAGCTTTCGGTGTTTCTCCGGCTTTAAGTCGGGTAGCTCTTAACATTCGGTTGTACACCATAGGAGTTAACCCAAAGCGATCTCTTATAGCCTTCGTTACTTCCGTGTAATTGTTGACAAGAGTTGCGGGCATAGCCCTATACGCAGACAACGCCTCTCCAGTGAGCAAGGTTGCCAGGCGTATGGCCCATTGCTCCTTTGGCCACCCTATTGTATGGGCTATCCTATCAAAGGATTCAAGAAAATCATCTATGTCATCACTAGGTGATAATTTTCCCCAATGTCAATGTCTCGTAAGACCACGGTCCTACCACACAGTTATTAGATACCGCATCTAGTTCTTGAGGAGACGGAACTGGTTCACTCGCTGTCCTCTGTTTAGCCAACCAAGCTTCCATTAACTCAAGCACGGGCTTTTGCTGCGCTTGCATGGCTGTCACCGCCTGTTCCTGCGTGTGATAAGCCATCTCCCGCTGCTTGTCGAATTGCGCCGCCATCCATTGCAGGATCTCTTTCGACTCCATGGTGGATACTTCCTATAGAGAGAAAAACAGAAAGAAAAAAAAAACAAGTGCGGTACTGGCAACTCCTTTGTCAGTCCCCCTTTTTACTGGATTCTCAGGACCTTTGCGCCTGAATCCACCACAGGTTATGCCCAATTACTTATTACCTGTATCAGGCGTTGACTCATGCTTTTAGAAAAGATGTGTCAGTCTACCGTCCAGCGCTCCACCAGTGCTGGCAGCAACACTTCACTGTTTCACTTGGTGCTCTTTTTTCCTTCTTTGAATGTGGCAGTTTCTTCCTGAATTGGTATATTCTTCTTTGCTTCCCAGAAGAAATCCAAAAAACTACGCCATTATGTCACAGCCCCTCCCGGTGGCAGCGTGCTGAAGGGTCAGGGCGGACATTTACTGTTTGTTGAAGTAGGAAACTAACTTAGACCAGATGCATTATGGTCCTTGTAGTTCCCTTCTTTATAAAGAATAGTTGTGCGAGCCTTGTGCAGGGTTAAATATAAGGTTTTATTCCCTTGATGCGCTAAGGTTCTCAAAGAAGATAACAGAATTCACCTTGATTCAGGGTTTCTACCAAAGTACTTACAAAGTCCAAAACTGTTATTTATTTATTTAGAAGGATTTAGTATACCGCCTTATCATTAAATCAAGGCGGTTATGACACTTCAAACAATCACACAATCATAATAATGTGTCTGTAGCATGCAGTGGGGGAATTGAGAAGAGTAGTGTGTGGTGCAGTGAGTTAGATTTTCTCGGTGAGCTATTTACATAATGATCCATATACATATATACAATAATGAGGCTGTTTGCAGGTTGTGCTGGGATCAAGATCCTGTATTGTTTTGAACGTGTTGAATAGGATCCATTAATGTGAGGTTCTTGAAATGGTCTGTGAATAGGGCAGTCTTGAGGAGTTTTCTGAAGTCTTTGAGGCTCTTGGTTGACCTTAGTTGGTCTGCCATGGAGTTCCATATAGCGGGTGCTGCCAGGGAGAGTGCCCTCCTTGAAGTGGCTTGCTTTGTTCTGGCAAATTCCTTTGGAGTTCTGATGGTGTCTAGGGTTGCTTTTCTTCTTGGTCTCTGGTTGTCATCTGTTTTTATGAGTGGTTGTAAGCTATCGGCTAAGAGGTTGTGTATTATTTTAAATGTGTGTAGTATAACTTTGAATTGGATTCGTGAGCTGATTGGGAGCCAGTGTAGGTGGTATAGTATGGGAGTGATGTGGTTGTAATTTGTGCAGTTTGTTATGAGTCATGCGGCTGTGTTTTGTGCCAGCTGTAGTGGATTTAGCGTAGTTACTCATCTGTAACAGGTGTTCTCCAGGAGCAGCAGGAATCAGTCCTCACATATGGGTGACGTCGGCGCCGACGGAGCCCTCGCGGAGCAATTTCCCCAGCTTTCAAAGAAAGCCTTTGGGAATTGCAGCGCGCATGCGCGGTCCCCTTCCCGCCCAAGGGTGCCATCTTGCTCAGTCTGATGACATAGCGAAAAGACAGCAAAAAATTAGCAAAAAACGAAAGCATAGAACTGCAACTCCAAGGGGAGGAGGGAGGGTTGTGAGGACTGATTCCTGCTGCTCCTGGAGAACACCTGTTACAGGTGAGTAACTACGCTTTCTCCAGGACCAAGCAGGAAGTCAGTCCTCACATATGGGACTCCCAAGCTTAAGGCTACCGGAGACCCTAAGCACAAAAATGAGCTCCCTCAAGCTCAGTAGCACAGAAGGAAGGAATCTTCTCTGAATATGTATCCAACCGGTAGCCCAACATCCGGGATGGAGGGTAGGAGTTGCCTATACCTCAAAGAGGTTACGGAGGACTGCCTGTCCGAAAGCACTGTCCCTGCGGGACTCCCTCTCCAGGCAGTAATGGGCTGCAAAAGTCTGGCTTGAAGACCAAGTAGCGGCCCAGCAGATGTCTGCCAATGGAACAGAGCGGAGGTAAGCCACTGACGTCGCCTTCGCCCGAACACGATGAGCCGTGACTCGACCTTCCAACGCGAGGCCGGCTGCCTCGTAAGCTTAAGCGATACAGTCAGCAATCCAGATGGACAGAGAACGCTTGGAGACAGGGAGCCCCAATTTGTTGGGGTCATAAGACACGAAGAGCTGAACAGCCCTTCTGTGCTCCCGCGTACGGTCAAGATAGAAGGTTAACGCCCTTCTACAGTCCAGGGTATGCAGGACCATTTCAGCTCGGCTGGAGTGTGGCCTGGGAAAGTAGGTCGGAAGTACCACCTCCTGGTTGATGTGAAAAGGGGAAACCACTTTGGGAAGAAACTTAGGGTGAGTCCGTAGGACTACCCGGTTCTTGTAGAACCTAGTGTAAGGAGGATCAGATACTAGGGCCTGCAGCTCACTAACGCGTCTAGCAGAAGTGAGGGCCACCAAGAACAAGGTTTTCCAGGAAAGAAAACGAAGAGGACAGGTAGCCATAGGCTCAAAAGGCGGACAGGTAATCCGCTGTAAAACCACATTGAGATCCCAGTTCGGGGCTGGCGGGCGCAAAGGTGGTTTAAGGAGAAGGAGGCCTCTGAGAAAACGAGCCACCAGAGGGTGGCTGGAAAGAGGTCTACCATCCACCGGCATGTGATGCGCAGAAAGAGCACTGAGGTGGACCTTGACCGAGTTGGACTTAAGTCCAAGATTGGAGAGAGAAAGCAAGTACTGCAAGACCACTGATGCTGAACAGGAGAAGGGGTCTTGAGACTGCTGAGTACACCAGACGGAGAACCGACGCCACTTAAGAGCGTAGGACTTCCGGGTGGAAGGCCTCCTGGAGGCCAAGACGACCTCTTCCACATCTGGAGGTAGCTGGAGAGGAGCAAGGACTACCCTTTCAGCAGCCAGGCCATCAGATGAAGGGACCGGAGGTTGGGGTGCAGGAGCGTCCCCTGATCCTGCGAGAGGAGGTCGGGCTGAAACCCCAGAGGAAGAGGGGTGTCCACCGCTAGCTGCATCAGAAGCGGGAACCAAGGTTGTCTCGGCCACCGGGAAGCCACTAGGATCATCGATGCTTTGTCTCTGAGAACTTTGAAGAGCGTCCGAGACACATGGGTGGAAAGGCATACAAGAGGCCTGTGGACCATGGAATCAGAAAAGCATCCGCCGCTACTCGGAGAGGATGCGGCCGTCGAGAGCAGAATCTGGGAAGCTGCCGGTTCAGAGGACTGGCAAACAGATCCATGGTGGGGAGGCCCCACCGGAGAAAGATCCGCTGAACCACAAGCGGATCCAATCTCCACTCGTGTGGTTGGAGGATCCTGCTCAGTTTGTCTGCCAGGTAGTTTTCTTGACCTGGGAGATAGACAGCTTTGAGGACGATGTTGCGATGGACGGCCCAAGAGCAGAGTTTCTGTGCTTCCTGACAGAGACGGAAGGAGCCGGTTCCGCCTTGTTTGTTCACGTAGAACATTGCAACCTGATTGTCTGTCTGGACTAGTACCGACTGGTGAGAAATCAGGTGAGAGAAGACTTTGAGCGCTGGGCGGATGGCTCTAAGCTCCAGGAAGTTTATCTGCTGAGCGGACTCCCAAGGAGTCCAGAGACCTTGAGTACAAGTCCCTTGGCAATGTGCTCCCCAACCCTGGAGAGAAGCATCGGTCGTCAGGACCTGAGAATGCGGAGGGGGCTGAAAAGTCACCCCTAGCACTAGGTTTGGCAGATGAAGCCACCATCATAGAGATGAGACCAGCTGGTCGGAGATCTGTACGGAGTCCGCTAGGCTCCCCGTGGCCTGATGCCATTGAGTGCGAAGGAACCACTGAGCAGGACGCATGTTCAGGCGGGCATTGGGGGTTACATGGACCGTGGAAGCCATATGGCCGAGCAGTCTCAGAAAGTGCCTGGCGGAGACCAGGGAATTGCTGTGAAAGTGGCTGGCGAGATCCATGAGCCGCTTGGCCCTGTCCAGAGGGAGAAAGGCCCACGCCTGAAGCGTGTCCAACCTGGCGCCTATGAACTCGAGATTTTGAGAGGGGAGCAAAGTGGACTTTGCGAAGTTTATGACAAAACCCAAGTGCTGGAGCAGAGCCACAGTGCGATGAGTAGCCTGAGTGGCTTCTTGGGCAGACTGGGCTCTGATGAGCCAGTCGTCCAGGTATGGGAACACAAAAAGACCTTGAAGTCTCAGATAGGCCGCCACCACTGCTAGGCATTTGGTGAACACCCTGGGGGCGGAGGATAGGCCAAAGGGCAGTACTCTGTACTGGTAATGATTTCCTCCCACAACAAACCTGAGATATTGTCTGTGGTCTGGATGAATAAGGATATGAGTATAGGCATCCTTTAGATCCAAGGAGCATAGCCAGTCTCCCTGCTGGAGGTAAGGCAGCAGGATTCCAAGGGTAAGCATTTTGAACTTTTCCTTTGCAAGGAACTTGTTGAGGTTTCGCAAGTCTAGGATGGGTCTGAGGCCTCCTGTTCTTTTTGGAATCAGGAAGTACCTGGAGTAAAACCCTTGACCCTTCAGGTGGTGGGGCACCGGTTCCACGGCTTATTCCTGAACGAGACTTGCTAACTCCTGAAGGAGTAAGTCCCTGTGCAGAGGGAGTCTGGAAGGCTCCCCTGGAAAGTAGGAGGGAGGTACCTGGTGAAAATGAAGAAGATAGCCCTTTTGAACTATGTGAAGCACCCAGGTATCTGTGGTGATGTTGGACCACCTGTGGGCAAAGTGGACCAGCCGGCCTCCTGTGCTGAGAAAAACCAGCTGAGGGGGAGAGGCTATGCTGAGGAAGTCAAAAACCCCCACCCTGCTGAGCAGGGGCCGGTGGTGCAGGCTTGGGGGCTTGCTGCCTACGGGACCCATTACCCCGTCCCTTGGCCTGCTTTTCCTGTGGGGGAGCCGCTGAGGCCTGATAGTGAGGGTAGTATTTATAGGCAGCAGCTTTCCTCGGGTAAAAGGGCTTTTTCCCCGAGGCCTTCTTCTTTTGAGAAGGGGCAGAGGTCTTCCTCTAGAGACGAGTCCTGGTGAGAGTCTCGGTCTCGATTTGTGCAGCCTTCTCATCCATGGGCTTGCCAAAGAGGTTATCACCTCGGCAGGGGACATCGACCAACTTGTCCTGTACCCAAGGCTCGAGGTCGGACGTCTGAAGCCAAGCCTGGCGGCGTCCACCGATGCCGGCCGCAGCTACTCCAGCCGACGCCTCAAAGCCATCGTAGGCTGCTCGAGAGATGAACTTGGAGCACTCTCGAATACCAGTAGACAAGGACTGGAACCTCTGCAAAGGTTCGTCGGAGAGACCAGCAGAGAACCCGGCTAGTTCCTTAGCCAGGTCCCGGAGATACATGCCCATGTAGAGCTGGTATGTCTGGACTCGACAAGCAAGCATAGAGCCCTGGAAGCACTTCCTACCGAGGGCATCCAGGCTTCGGGCTTCCCTACCAGGGAGCACCGAGGAGTGCATTTTTTGACTCTTTAGTCTATGCATGGCCGATTCCACCACCATAGAATGGTGCGGTAGTTGTGCCTTTTGGAAGCCAGGGCTCTTGCGGACTCGATAAATGGAATCGACCCACTTGCTTAACACCGGCGACGACGCCAGGCTCTCCCACATGCGGAAGAGAAGTCGTTCCAGCATCGGAGGAACCGGTACAATAAAAGCCTCCTTTGGGAGAGAGTCATATTGGAGGGCATCGAGTTCTTCGACTCGAGGCTCCTCCTCGGGATCCGCAGGGAAGGCCAAGGCCTTGGCCATATCCCTCACGAAGTCCGAGAACCGGGTATCCTCCGGGGGGGACCGTCTCCGAAGTTTGGACTCGGGGGAGTCCGAAGGAACACACCGAGTCCGAAAGGAACCAGGTGACTCTTCGTCCTCAGATTCCCAGGCCGACTCCTCGGAGGAGGAGTCGATAGGCTCCGGTCGGGCGGGCACTGATGCTATCCACCCCGACGCCAAGGGAGTCGGCGTCGACGACCTTGGTCCCGAACGGGAGGCCGAAGGAGACCTCGACCGAGGATCGACTCGAGCCCTCATGGACTCGAGGATCGGCTCGGTCTCCGGGGTCGATTTGGAGGTCGACGTCCTGGCGGTCAGGGCAGAAGCACCGGCGAGGCCAGCGATCAATGCCTGCTGCTGGTCCAAGAAGGCAGACAGACTGCACTCCAAGGCCGTCAACCTGAGTCCGAGCTCAGGAGACCAAGCAGCCCCTGACTCGGGCCCCGACGGCGTCGGGCCCGATGTCGGGTCCTTCGGAGGCGAGTCAACGAGGACAACAGTACTTACGTGAGCGGGCAAGTCCACCTCGAGTCGAGGATGTTTTGACGGCCTCTCCGTCTCCGAGGACCCGGGACGGGAATCGGGGCTATGCGACCTGGCCCTCGAGGAACCAGGAGCGTCCACCGATCCCGTCCTCGCGGGTTTCTTCTTCCGATGATGTTCCCGGGTAGGAGACCCCCTTTCAGAGGAACTCCGACGATGCTCAGGACCAGAGTCCCGTGACGTCGAAGCCTCTGACGAGGTCTGAGCCCGGCCGGAGTCAGAGAAGATACGCTCCCGCTGGTGCTGCCGACTCCTCAATGCTTTTGAGGACATTTTGCCGCATGGCCCACAGATCATGGAGTCATGATCTGGGCCGAGGCAGCGGAGGCAGAAGTCATGAGTGTCTGTAAGAGACATGAGTTTCTTACAGAGGTCACACTTTTTAAAGCCACTGGCAGCCATCGGGGGAAAAAGGGCCCCTGTGAGGTCGAATGACCAGGCTGCCAGGGAAAAAGGAAAAAAGCGCGAAATCTGTCACGAAGGACAAAAAACCGAAAAATAAAGGACGGACTCGCAACCGGCGTCGCGAGTCCGGGGAAGAAAAAAGAGAAAAATAGAGAAAAATCAACTTTTCTGCGGGGATTCACAGGCAACATCTGTAGGGCTCCGCGGAAAAAAGAAGACTGAGCAAGATGGCACCCTTGGGCGGGAAGGGGACCGCGCATGCGCGCTGCAATTCCCAAAGGCTTTCTTTGAAAGCTGGGGAAATTGCTCCGCGAGGGCTCTGTCGGCGCCGACGTCACCCATATGTGAGGACTGACTTCCTGCTTGGTCCTGGAGAAATTGTCTTTTTTGGTAGTCCTAGGTAGATGTGATTATAATAGTCTAGAGTGGGAGTGATTATGGCTTGACAGATTGTTCGGAAATGTTTGTGGGCGAGGATGGGTTTGAGCCTGCTGACTGTCCTCATTTTGATGTACGCGCTCTTTGTTGTTATAAGAGCTTCATAGTCTTTTCCATTCAAGCAGGATTTTTCAACACAAACAGGTTAAATAAACACAAAGCTTCTTTTCAGCTCAACAAAGCAGTGGCATTTTAGAGCATGTCTTATGCTATAACTCTGTGAGAGATTCTATACTCTCAGCTACACAGAGAGTACAGTCCATAGGGTATTCAGGCAGCAATGGTTCCGGTTCTACCAGCTCTATTTGCATATCCTCTTGTTCAGATATGGTGTCTGCTAAGCCTGAGCTTTCCCTAGGCAAAACTGGTTGTACTTCAGTAGTTCTCTCCAAGACTTTCCAGCCTGGCTGGACCTGGTCTGGCAAATAATTAATATTGCTTTTATCTAGGACCTTCTGCACAGGTTTCCAAAGCTTCCCCCAGCTTTGTTTCTTATAGCTATGGCTCTTAGATTTATAAGCCTTTCTAGGACCTGGCTCACATTTAGGAAAGGAAGTGTGAATGTACCTTTGTCTCTGAGACGTGCATTGCTGGTATTCCCTCTACCAGGCACTCTCCTGCTTACTCTGTGTTCAGCGAAGACTTCTTTCTGGAGCTTTTCAGCATGGGCTTGTCCTTCTTGGAAGTTGTCCCTTCCTTGTAAGGACTTTAAGCTTAACTGCCTTTCCTTCCGTAGTTGGAGCTTTCCCATTTCTCTCTCCTTAGTAGCAGGGGCTTCTGTTGCTCTCTTTATCTGTGATCCTCTCTGCTCCTGTATTCCTCTCCATACTTGTGGTCCTCTCTGCTCCTGTGGTCGTCTCTGTACTCTCCTAACCGAGCATTGCTTATAAAGCCGTTTCTCTAGTGAGCTTTCTGGCCCTCTACTCAGGTGTGTTTGATTAGCTATTGCATCATTACAATCTGGGTGTGTCAGCCTACCTTCTGCAGCCTCATGCGTGCTCCCTCTAGCTGCACTTCTTGGTAACTGCATTCTCTGTAAATCAGTTTCTTTAAAAGAAACAGAGTTTTCTCCTAACTCCATAGCTTCAGTAGTGTCAGCTTCATCACAATATACACTGGTATCCCACAATATATCTTTAATTTCATCATTCTTCATACACCACAATGCTGTGTTCGATCCATTCATATGAAGAGACTTTGCCTCCCCTCCCCCTTACAGGCACCTCAAATCTACCTATCACTCTGCCGCCTTCTTTCTCTGTCCCTCCCTTTGGAACAATCTTCCCTCTGATCTTTGTTCTGAACTCATATTCCACAGATCTAAAGCACAGCTTAAAGCCCATCTGTTCAATATAGCCTATGACCTTCCCCCTTGATTGCCCTTTCTTTCCCCCAGTTGCTCTAGCCCCTTACCTTACATTCTGTGTTTCCCCTCCTATCCTCACTACCCCCCAGTGCCCCGTCTATGTGTCCTACCTTCACTTTCCTATATTTTAATGGCATTATTTTCCTGTTATCGATGTTTGTACTGCCTTTATACATTATTGTATACTGCTTTGATGAGTGCTCTAAAAGTGGTATATCACATTTTAATAAATGAAATGAGAATCTGGGCCAGGAATCCAGAGTTTAAATTTGTGCCTCGATTAGACACACTGCAGATTTTGAACTGGGCAGAGAGTTGATTTTTAGGAGGTGAGAAGCACAAGGGGTGGATGTTTTTGTTAAATCGATTATACAGGGAAAGTCTGCTCCTTTGAAGAGCTGGAAGATACCTTAGGGTTGGAGGCAAGAGACTACTTTGCATGTTTACAAATTACACATTTAAAGCAACCAGAAAAGAAATCAGCTTATGAGGAGGATTTCAGTGCTCTTGAGTCTATGTGGTGTGGTGTGGTGTGGTGTGGTGTGGTTATAAAATAATCTAAAGGTTTGATTAGCTTGCTTTATGAGGTATTATTGGATAGAAATCCAGAGACCTTCAGGTATATGAGGGAGTGGGGCAGGGATCTAGGGGACGATCTGAAAGAACAACAATAGAAAAGAATTTTTAATGGAGTAGTTAATTCATCTCTTTTTGTACTTATTAAAGAGAATGCTTATACAATTATGATAAACAAAAAAGCACTCCAATAATACAAAAATGAAAAATTAAGGGAAACCTGTAGCCCTACTGAGATACAAACAAATCACACCGGGGGCAGAGGGAGGGTCTCAGAACACCGGGCATCAACCAGAGATTGAGGATAAATCTCACTCTAAACGCCCCTGTAACATCAGTGACCGACCCAACCGCCTTCCTATTGTGTAAAACACAATTTTTATGGCAAAAATGATCAAATCCAAAACAAAAAAATTCAGCTTGTTTTTATCATGAAGATCCCAATGCCGTAATCTTTGGCACCACATATGTGTTTCGCAATTACTGCTTCTTCAAGGAAAAAGCCAAACGCTGCCATAAAGACAAAAAACAAAAAAAAACACTCTCCACAACACACCCAAACCTATACCCTAACTATATCAAAAAATAAAAACAAAAACAATACCACTTACCACATCGTGATTAGACAAGTGAACCTTAAAGACCGGTAATACAAATACCATCGCGCTACTCACAAAGATGCCGCGCATGCGGTCTCAGTAATACCATCTCACTTATATCCAACAAACCAACTTCACCTGCAAACTCAGAATCTAAAAACACGCCACCAATCAATTTGCGCATTCAAACCCCCTGGAGACACAGTCCCCAGACGAAAAATCCACCGCTGTTCACGCGAATGGTCACTTACAGAGTGAAACCCCTATCCACCACCTCAATGCAAAAACACCTCATGTCTTCAAAGGTATGCCCTGCCTCAAGAAAATGCTGAACTAAAGGGGCTTCACGAACTTTACATCACAAGTCTACTGCGATGTTCAATAATTCTGACCCGAAGACTTCTTAAGGTCTTACCAATATATAAAAGATCACACGGGCAAAAGATCCCATATATTACCCCCGATGAATTACAAGAGGTGAGTTTTCTCAATTCATATATCCTATTATTATATTGAAAATCTTGAGTGTCAAAAGATACCCGGCAAATCGAACAATCCCCACACCTTCGATGTCCCCTTTCAACCAGAACAGGAGGACTCAATGAGCAAAGGGAGGCGGGGCTTAGTTTTTCTTTAATATTCTGGTTCCGTAACCACACACAGCAGGTATGGTTGTTAGTCAATTCCGGGACCACCCGTAATACATTCGCATGTTTATTTATGATGCGCTGGATTGCGATGAAACTGAATAAATTGGGAAAAGGCAAACTATTTTTTAAACACAATGGGTAGAGCACTTGAATAATGAAGGAAGGTGTTCCTATCAGTATCTTTATGAAAAACAGAAGTAATCCACCCCCGGGAAATCCTGCGAACCAATATATCCAGATAAGCAATCTCATCTTGATAATAAACTGAGGTGAATTGAATACAGGGATCTCGATCATTTAACCATCCAAAAAATTCAAGCAAAACCCCAAGGGGTCCCTGCCAGATCATAAAGATATTGTCTATGTATCTCCGCCAGAGCTTTACATAAGACGCATAGATGAACCCAGTTAGCCATTTCTTCTCGTAACACCCCATAAAAAGGTTTGCAATAGACGGGGCAAAAGTGGCACCCATGGTCACCCCCGAAATCTGCTGATAGATCACCCTCTCAAAAATGAAATAGTTCTGCCCTAAAGCTACCTTAGCCAAATTCAACACAAACCGGAGGAGCTCACCAGAAAGATTCCCACGACTACATAAAGCTATCTCAACTACCTCAATCGCTACCTCCTGGGGGATGCTAGTGTATAAGGCAACTACATCTAAAGTTACCAGTATTGTGTCAGGTTCAAATGCCCATTGTGAAGCCTCCTCAAAAATTTGTAAAAAGTGAGTGGTGTCTTTCACATATGAAGGTATGTCAACAAGTAAAGGTCTCAAAAAAGAATCCACAAATATTGACAATGGCTCCAGAATGGATCCTCTAGTGGAGGATCCTCTAGTGGAGGATTAACAATACTTTTATGAATCTTCGTAAGCAAATAAAACTTTGCGATTTTCAAGTGGTAAGTGGTATTGTTTTTATTTTTTGATATAGTTAGGGTATAGGTTTGGGTGTGTTGTGGAGAGTGATTTATTTGTTTTTTGTCTTTATGGCAGCGTTTGGCTTTTCCCTTGAAGAAGCATTAATTGCGAAACGCATTTGTGGTGCCGAAGAGTATGGCATTGGGATCTTAATGATAAAAACAAGCTAAATTTTTAGTTTTGGATTTGAAAATTTTTGCCATAAAAATTGTATTTCACACAATAGGAAGGCGGTTGGGTCGGTCACTGATGTTACAGGGGCGTTTAGAGTGAGGTTTATCCTCAATCTCTGGTTGATGCCTGGTGTTCTGAAACCCTCTCTCTGCCCCCCGGTGTGATTTGTTTGTATCTCAGTAGGGCTCCAGATTTCCCTTAATTTTTCATTTTTGTATTATTGGAATGATCTTTTGTTTGTTTTGATTTTTTCACTCTGTAAGTGACCTTTTGTCTTTGGGCTATACAATTATGATGCCATCTGCAATAGTATTAGACCCTTGATAGGATACAAAAAATGTTCCCTTTCTCCTTAGGCCTTTGTTGAAAAACATATAGGGAAAGGGGTATTTTCTTACATATTTGGTATTTATGCCCAAAAATTAAAAATTATTAGAAGGAGATCAAACATCTTATTCATCAGATTTTCTCCTGTGAATTTGTAACTAGATCCCAAATTATATTTACTAGGGTTGTAGCATGAAGGTAAGTAGAGATGGGCTATTATGGCTTCTGTGACTGCAGCACATTGTTAAATTGCATGGTGCTGAAAACAAGTGGAACCACCACTATTAAATCAGTGGTACTGTAGAATACATAAGATGGTTTGCATGAAAAAAATTGATTGCATTCAGGAGAAGAAATTATGAGAAGTCTGAATCTAATGGGGGGGGGGACGGGAAGGAAGAGGGGGAATGTCTCTGGTGGGGTGATTGAGGGTAATGAGGTGGGGGGGTTGAGGAGGGCTTGGAAGAGAAAAGGAAAGGTTAGGATAAAAACCTGTGTTATAAGATTGTCATCACTGAGATATAGTCATTTTGTTGTATGTTTTAATCTCCAATATAAAAAAAAAAGATTTAAATATATTAAAAAAAAAACACGCAGAAAAGATGGACAAGGGAACTGAAAGACATTTAACTTTTAGGTTCCCAACAGAGGGGATGAACCACAACATTGGATTCATGACCCACTATGAAAGCCTCAAACTCTTTTCTGAAGGTGGGCTTTACTTGAGCAATTCACTCAGAAGACTCAATAACTCAAGTGACTAATATCTGATAATTCTCTCGAGTTGGTGCTAATCTAGTTTCTCCAGCAACACAATCACATCTGAAGAAAAGGCTGTGAATTCTTGAAAAATATTATTCCAAAACATCCTTTTTCTTGACCATTTTAAAAGAATACAGTTTCCTAGTTACAGAACACTGCTTAAAATGTCAGCTGCTAGAAGTAAACTGTATCATGACACAGGAGCATGGTAGCACACTAGCATGAAAAGAGGAACAAGAAAACTCACCCTATCAGCAACCACAGCTCTTCTTTTGCTCAGATCTCCAGACAACCCTGTAACAGTTAAAAGAAGTCTATCAGGCATGCTTGCTCTTTGATCTGGAAACAACTACAAAAGAATGTCCTTGTATCTTTGTCTTCAGTGACATAACAATGGCCATACTCTGAAGTACAGAATTTCTCAATATATCACATCAATTTGTAGCAGCAAAGCGCAGACAAACCAATGATACCAGGAGTCTGTTCAGAAGGTCCAAATCATTTATTTGTGCACAAGTCTCAAGCAAGGCAATTTCAAAATGGCTGAGCAAAGTTTTCAAGCATTACAACAACTTTTATAGACTTCTGTTCCATTCTAGGTATAGAAAAACATTTCATTGGTCCCGGTACTCTCCCGTACCTCCCGTAGCCCTTCTATTGGTCCCGGTACTGATAAGTTTCTCCAATTATGTTTCTTCTGTGGGCTTCTGTGGGCATGACACCTGCCTGCCCCCCTTCTAGTCCCAATTACAATGGTCAGTTCATCAACTTGTTACTTTCACACTTTCAAGGCTATGGGACCATTTGTGCGTGCAGATGAGCAAGGTTCTGTAACTCATCTGTCAGCACTCCTCAATATTTCTCTGCAAATGTACTTTTTCTTATCAGTAACTTTAAAACACATCTTTTCTGTATTTTTCCATTTCTTAATTCTGCAATTCTGCTTATCTAAGCTAATTCAATATTTCTACTGAGTTCTTTCTTACAATAGCAGCATGTTGGGGGATGTGCAATCCTATATGCCTCTCCACAGGCCTCATTTACAGGTCAAGCTAGCCATGCTGGCCTGCCTATGTCAGACACCGTGGGTCACAGGCCTGCACCTGCCACAAATTCATAAGCACTAACCCTGGGGCATTCCAATCTGACCAGTGAAGAGAGGTTTAAACAAAAGGATCAATAAAGAATATGTCAAAGTTCTGAAAAGCCGTTAGGATGTGGAACAGTATTGAAGCTCAAACTTGTCTAGCTAAAATTAAATGTAGTTCAAGCTAGTACAGACACAATAGTAGAACCCTGTAAAAGTCTTCATACCCTTAAACATTTTTCAAATTATGCTATCTAAAAAATACATTGCAAAATATATCAAAGCAGGAATTTGTTTAAGAACATAAGATATGCCATCTGGGTCAGACCAAGATCCATCAAACCCAGTATCCTGTTTCAAACAGTGGCCAATCTAGGTCATACGTACCTAGCAATTTCCCCAAAAGACACAGGTTCCACAATGCTTGTATTGGGTCAAGCATTGATATTCTGGGTCCCTTCTTAATAATGGTTTATGGACCTTTCCTATAGGAACTTGTCCAAACCTTTTTTAAACCCAACTACACTAACAGCCTTTACTACATCCTCCGGTAACAAATTCCAGAGTTTCTATTTTCTTTTATTAGTCTTAAATAGTTTACCCTGTAGTTTCATTGCATGTCCCCTAGTCTTTCTATATTCTGATAACGTAAACAATCGAGCTACGTTTACCCGTTCCACTCCGTTCATTAATTTATAGACTTCTATCATATCTCCCCTCAGCCGTCTCTTTTCCAGGTTAAAGAGCCCTAACCTTTTTAGCCTTTCATAGGGGTATCCTTCCATCTCCTTTACCATTTTGGTGGCTCTTCTCTGAACCTTTTCTAATAACGCTATATCCTTTTTAAGATACGACAACCAGAATTGCACACAGAATTGCACATTTAAGGTGCAGTCTCACCATGGAACGATATAGAGGCATTATAATATCCTTTGTTTTATTTTCCATTCCTTTCCTTATGATACCTAGCATTCTCTTTGCTCTCTTGGCCGCCGCTGCACACTGGGCTGAGCGTTTTAACATGTTATCCACAATAACGCCTAAATTGTTTTCCTGGGTGGCGGTTTCTAATGTGGAACCTTGCATCGTGGAACCATAAGTTGGGTTGTTCTTCCCTAGGTGCACAACTCTTCACTTGTCCACATTAAATTTCATCTGCCATTTTGATGCCCAGTCTTCCAATTTATCAAGATCCTCTTGCAATTTTCCACAATCCTCTTGGCTTTTAACAACTTTAAATAGTTTTGTGTCATCTGCAAATCTGATAACCTCACTCGTTATTCCCTTTTCCATGTCATTTATGAATATGTCAAAAAGCAGCACAGATCCCTGAGGTACACCACTATTCACCTTTCTCCATTGTCAAAGGCTTTCTGAAAGTCCAAATACACTATATCAACAGACTCACCCTTTGTCTACCTGTTTATTCACACCTTCAAAAAAACATAACAGATTAGTAAGACAAGATCTTCCTTGTCTAAAGCCATGTTGGCTGTCTCCCATTAAGCCATGGCTATCTACATGTTCAGCAATTTTGTTCTTTATGATGGTTTCTAGCATTTTTCCCAGTACTGACGTCAGGCTCACTGATCTGTAGTTTCCCGGATCACCTCTGGAACCTTTTTTAAAAATTGGTGTTACGTTCGCCATCCTCCAATCTTCAGGTATTACAGATGATTTTAATAATAGTTCACAGATTACTAATAGCAGGTCTGCAATCTCATATTTCAGTTCTTTCAACACCCTTGGATGTATATCATCCGGCCCAGGTGATTTGCTACTCTTCAGTTTATCTAATAGTTGTAATACATCTTCCCGATGTATCGATATTTCCTTCAATTCTTCCGCACCTTTAAATACCACTTCAGTCATGGGTAACATCCCTACATCTTCCTCAGTAAAGACCGAAGCAAAAAATTCATTCAGTCTCTCTGCTATCGCCTTGTCACCTCTTAATGCCCCTTTAACCCCTCTACCATCTGATGGACCAACTGACACTCTCACAGGTTTTTTGCTACGAATGTACTTGAAAAAAGTCTTTATTACGCATTGTTGCTTCTGCAGCAAGTTTCTCAAATTCTCCCTTTGCCTGCCTTATCAATGTTTTGCATTTAACTTGCCAGTGCTTGTGCTGTTTCCAGGTTTCATTGTTTGGCTAATTTTTCCATTTCCTGAAAGATGCTTTTTTGGCAACAGCAGCCTCTCTGACCTCACCTTTAAACCATACTGGCAGTTTTTTGGATGTCCTTCCACTTTTCTTAAAGCGTGGAATACAGCTGGTCTGGGCTCCCAAGATAGTATTTTTCAACAAAACCCAAGCTTGATGTAAGTCTTTAACCTTTGCAACTGCTCTTTTTAGTTTTTTCTGAACTATTTTCCTCATTTTATCATAGTTTCTCTTTCAAAAGTTAAAAGATAGTACTGTGGATTTCCTTACTATCCCTCCTCCACTAATTAAATCAAACGCTATCATGCTATGATCACTATTGCCAAGTGGCCCCAACACCCTTATCTCTTGCACCAGATCTGGTGTTCCACTAAGGATTAGGTCCAATATGGCTTTCCCTCTGGTTGGTTCATGAACCAGCTGCTCCAAGAAGCAGTCATTTATTTCATCTAGGAACTTTATCTCCCTAGCATGTCCTGCTGTGACACTGACCTAGTCTATACTGGGGTAATTGAAATCACCCATTAGTGCTGTAACATTTGTTAGCTTCCTTGATTTCTTTGAGCATTTCATTATCCATTTGTTTATTCTGGCCAGGTCGATAGTACACCCCCACTGCCATCGCCTTCCCCTTTTTACATGGAATTTCAATCCATAGAGATTCCACAGCAAATTTTGTTTCCTGCAAAACTTTAATCCTTTATGACTCAATGCCCTCTCTAACATAGAGCGCAACCCCTTCACCAAGTTGATCAGCTCTATCATTACGATATATTCTGTACCCAGGTATCACAGTGTCCCACTGGTTGTCCTCCTTCCACCATGTCTCTGAGATTCCAATCATATCTAACCTCTCATTTACTGCTATATATTCTAACTCTCCCATCTTATTTTTTGGACTTCTAGCATTTGCATACAAGTATTTTAGAGACTGTATTGTATTCATATTAATTTGGCTATTGGTAGGCATGGGTAATTTGGGATCTTAAAGTTCTGTCTGCTCCATACTCGAGGGCATTTGGGCTACTTTACTCTTTTTTGGAAACTCTCTGCTTTTGGTAGTATCCTTTAAGGATACATTCTTCCAAACCATGCACTCTTGTGCGACTGTCGGCTTTCCCCTATTATCTAGTTTAAAAGCTGCTCTATCTCCTTTTTCAAAGTTAATGCCAGCAGCCTGGTTCCATCCCAGTTAAGGTGAAGCCTATCCCTTCGTAAGAGCCCCTCCTTTCCCCAGAACGTACCCCAGTTCCTAACAAATCCAAAACCATCCTTGCACCATCATCTCATCCACGCATTGAGACTGCGGAGCTCTGTCTGCCTTTTGGGTCCTGCGCGTAGAACAGGAAGCATTTCAGAGAACGCTACCTGGAAGTTCTGGATTTCAACTTCCTACCTAAAAGCCTAAATTTAGCCTCCAGAACCTCACTGATCTAAACATAAATCTATACTTTCAAAGTGAAAGAACAATTTTAGGAATATTGAGAAAGTAACTAAAAATAAGAAAAAGTCTTGATTGCATAAAACTTCATATCTTTTGTCACAGCAAACACCAATTAGCTGTTTCTAAAAAACAGGATCCATAATAAGCTAAATAGAACACACCTGTGTCCAATCACAAGTAGCCGATGTTGATGCAATACTCTTATGAGTAATTCAGCTTGATATACCGCCCTTTGCAAACATTCAGAACAGTTCACAAATCAACAAAATTACAAAAAGTGGCAAAAGGAAAATAATTCCAATTATGAAAGTAAATAGAAAGGTTTCAGGTAGATGCACCCTGAGTGGACTTGGGGCACAGCTCAATCTCAAATGTCTGCTCAGAAGAGTCTTAAATTTTGTATAGGTGGGTTTGAGACAAATAAAGGAAGTTAGATTGTTCCATAAGACAGGGGCTACGAAGAACAACTCTGAATTTTGGGTAGATTCAAATTTAGCTTTAGTGGGAGAGGAGGGGGGTGTAATCACAATCTATTGCCATGAAGAATGAATATAGCTATTCTTGTTATCTGAAATAAATTTTAAGCATAGGTCTAAACGTTCTGAACTAGGAGCTATCAAAAGAACTCTGGGATAAAGTTAATCAAGGGTACAGACTGGGAGAAGGTTATAAAAAAATATCAATATGTTTTGTCAAGTCCATTTTTGTAAAGTGTAAACAGTTTGGCATCACCAAAACACTGCCATAGACTAAGGAAACGTCTGAAGAAGGTGACAGACTCCTCAGTTTACTTTTAGTTTCATTTCATTAGGTGCGTTTTGCTTAGGCATAGCGCCTATTTTTGAGAGCTCAGGCAGCAGGGAACTTGTATGCATGTTTATGCACTAGCACAGCACCTTCTTACCCATGCCCAGTAACATGGATAAAATCAGCTAAGGACAAGCTCAGCCAATTTATCCACAAGATAATATGCACCCCCTCTAAGAAAGCGTAGTTACTCACCTGTAACAGGTGATCTCCGGGAACAGCAGGAATTTAGTCTTCACATATGGGTATCGTCGGTACCGACGGAGCCTGCACGGGAACGCTCCCCAGCGTCCAATAGGAATGCTTTTGGGAGCATCCCTCAGCACATATGCGCTGCCTTCCCGCCTTTCCAACTGTCCCTCTTCAGTTAAGTTTGCAACTGAGTGAAAGGATACAGGGAGAGAGGAAAGAGACAAAGGAGCTTGTTTACAAAGCCGCGGTAGCGGTTCGCGGTCGTTATCGGAGCCGCGGCCCCATTGAAATCAATGGGGTCGCGGCTCCGATAACGATCCCGAACCGCTACCGCAGCTTTGTAAACAAGCCCCAAAGAGATAGAGACACAGCTCCTAGGGGAGGTGGGTGGGTTGTGAAGACTAAGTTCCTGCTGTTCCCGGAGATCTCCTGCTACAGGTGAGTAACTACGCTATCTCCAGGAACAAGCAGGAATGTAGTATTCACATATGGGGGACTTCCTAGCTGAAGATGCCAGGGAGATAGCCCCAGGAAGGTGTCACCCTAGAAAGGTGGGAATCCTTCCTCCCCTGTATCTCTGGCATTCTACCAGGGTTGGTGGGTAGGAGTTGAATTAGGTCTGAACGAGATTTTGAAGAACAGCTTGGCCAAAGAAGGTATCCCGATGGGAGGCTTTATCCAGGCAGTAGTGGGCTGTGAAGGTGTGTTCCAAAACCCAGGTGGCTGCTCGACAAATGTCATTGATAGACACAGAGTGGAGATCAGCCAAGGAAGATGCCATGGCCCTCACGTTATGAGCTGTGACATGGTCCTGAAGAGGAAGACCCTTACTCTCATAAGCAAAGGATATGCATTGGGCAATCCATTCAGATAAAATTCTTTTGGAGGTTGGAAGTCCCAAATGACTAGGGTCAAAAGCTATAAAAAGTTGCGAGGACTTTCTAAGTTGCTGTGTTCTCTGTAGGTAAAAGGCTAAGGCTCTTTTACAATCCAAAGCATGAAGGTTTCTTTCTGCACTAGAGGCGTGAGGCCTCGGAAAAAAAACAGGAAGATAAACTGATTCAAATGAAAAGGCGAAACCACCTTTGGCATAAAGCGTGGATGAGTTCTAAGAACAACCTTATCATGATGAAATCTAGTATAAGGAGGTTCAGCCACTAAAGCTTGCAGTTCACTAATGCGACGTGCAGAGGTGATTGCAATTAGGAAGATGACCTTCCAGGTCAAAAGCTTAAGGGTTGTAGTGGCTAAAGGCTCAAAAGGCAGCTTCATGAGCTGCCCGAGAACTAGATTTAGATCCCATGCCACCGGTGGTGGATTAATGGGAGGTTTGGTTAATAGAAGACCTCTCATAAATCGGGATATGAGTGGATGAGAGGAAATTGGTTGTCCATTCAGAGGCTTATAAGAAGCTGCAATTTCACTAAGATGGACTCTTACCGAATTGGTCTTTAGACCAGAATTTGATAAGTGAAGGAGATACTCTAGTATCACTTCTAAAGATATGACAAGAGGGTTTAATCCCTTCTTGGAGCACCATATAGTAAAACGTTTCCACTTGAAGGCTGTCATAACGAGGAACCTATGAAGGAAATAGTTTTAGAAAAAAAACCCTGTTTTACATGGAACTGAGAAGATGCAGAGAGCGCAGTTCCAACGCAGCGCAGCACAGCACAGCCAGAGGGCGTATGAGCAGTTCCACAGAGCCAGAAGCAACGTGCTCTGACACTGATTGCATTAGTAGCAAGCAGTTTCACCTGAGATCAAGCCCAAAATGTTCAAACCAAAAATACCTTTATAAAGGAAACCAGATGGTAGAAGGGGGCAGCAGCAAGGAGAGCAGTAGTAAGAGCCGGCAAAGCAGCAAGGAGAGCCGTGGAAGCAACAGGAGCGGCGAAAGTAGCCTAACCAGGAACATAGCCAGAAGCAAGTATCACTGCAAGAGGCTCAGCAAGAGGCTCAGGATAGAGCACAGCCTGGAGCAGCAGTTTGGATAGCTGTGGGAAAAGGAACCTGGAACAGGACAGCTTCCACGTGCAGCCAACTCAAAGAGACAGAATCCAAAGGAGTTTCACTCAAAGGGATAGAGTCCAGAGAGGCCAAACATATTGGGACGGAGTCCATAGCAAAGCAAACAGAAGAAGCAGTTTGCCTGATAAAAGCAACTCTCCTAGCCCAAGTAAGTTCATTGTATCAAACCAGCAAGGAACAAGGAGGGGAAGTTCCTACTACAGAGATACCTTTGCTAAGAACCACAAAGGGTGGAAATCCATACCGGGTTTGCCTGATAGCCCTGAAAGCAGAGCACTGCATAGAACAGCTTGTCTGCCTGAGAAAGCACGTTACAAGGAGAGCTCTGGGTGTGGCAGCTTAGAGAAGCCAAGGTATGCAAAATCCTTAATTCTAAGAGAAAGTTTTACTGATGAAAACCCTGTTCAAAGAGTTAAACTTTATAAGGGGAGAAGAAGTAAAACTGACCTTTTAAAAGCATTTCCCCAAAGCTTAGTAAGAGAGTTATATGGGAAGCAAAAGAATCCCTGTGAGGAGTTAACAGGGAGTGAAAATTATCATTCATCTGAGGAGGGCAGTGACCCTGAGTCAATGGACTTTGAATATGAAAACAGTATTCCCATTCCTCAGGAGGAGCCGATGGAATGTAATCTTTGTTCAGCAGCTAGCATGAATTCCCTGCAAGATTTATGGAGAGAGAAGAACTCTGCTGATGGTGAAGCTTGTAACCATTTCTCTGCTGATATATTAATTTGTTTTGATTTAAAAGAAGCCTTAGCCCAGACTTACACTTAACTGTGAAACCTACAACAGTTGATTGTTTGAAATGTTGGTGGAACCTTTTTGTTAAAGAGAAGGACTGTATTTACTTTCTTTGTGTCTTACTGGACCTTAGCGTTGACCGGGGAAATAAAGCCTTGTTACTCTACACTTTGGCTTGAATCATCTTCATAAGGAGTTCTGTACTACAAGGACCAGAATCCTCTAGGCCCTTTGGGTCAATCACTCCTTAAAAATTAATTAAATGCGCCAGATGCCCTTACTCCAACCAACCACTAGAGGCACCTGGTGACAAGGCATAAGATCTTCTTGTGGAAAGTTTCCTAGAAGCTTGAAGGATATCCTTTACCTGTTGGGACAGGTTGAAATCCTGGAGGTCTAAGCCTTCAGCAACCAGGCCGTGAAATGCAGGGACTGGGGATTCGTGTGCCATAGCAATCCGTCCTCTTGGGAAAGGAGATCTGGCGCATGCCCTAACTCCAGAGGTGCAGCTTGAGAGAGACGTAGAAACAGGGGATACCACACTTGGCGTGGCCAACGTGGCGCTATGAGAATCATGCGACCCCTGTCTCTCTGAAGCTTGAAGAGTGTTTTGGGGATGAGGGGAATGGGTGGGAAGGCATAAAGGAAGTCATGACCCCAGTGAAGGAGAAAGGCATCCCTTACCTGACAATTGTGAGCCGGAATCCTGGAACAGAACCGGGGAAGTTTGGCATTCAGTGGACTTGCAAAGAGGTCTATGTCTGGAGTGCCCCAGAGATGAAATATCTTTGCCACCTGGTCTAGATGGAGGGACCACTCGTGAGGCAGCAGTACTCGACTGAGTTTGTCTGCCCAAAGGTTTTGAATGTCTGGAAGATATACCACTAGAAGGTGAATTTGATACTCTCTGGTGAGGGCCCATAGTTGTAAAGCTTCGTTGCATAATGACAGAGCGCCTGTCCCGCCCTGCTTGTTCACATAGAACATGGCTACTTGATTGTCCATCTGGACTAGGACTGTCTTGCAGCTGAACTAGGCGTGGAAAACTCGAAGAGCAAAATAGATTGCTCTTAATTCCAGGAGGTTTATGTGTAGACCAGCCTCCTGTGGAGTCCAGGTTCCCTGGGTAGAGAGATGATTCAGGTGTGCTCCCCAACCCACCTGTGATGCATCTGTTAAGGTGGCCTGAAAAAGGGGATGATGAAAAGGAGACCCCACTGTCAGATTTTCTAGTGATTGCCACCATTGGAGGAACAAAATTAGACGTTGAGAGTTTAATATTTTGTCTGATAAAAAGACCTGTGGCCTGTGTCCACTGTGTGGATAGGGTCCACTGAGCTGCTCGCATGTGGAGGCGAGCATATGGGACTACATGAATTGAGTATGCCATATGTCCCAGCAACTGTAGTAGTTCTCGAGCAGTTAGGGAGGATTTCCCTGCTGCTTGAGAAGCTAGTTGCATTATGTGAAGACACCGGGCCTGTGGAAGGAAAGCCTTTGCCTGTCTGGTATCTAGACAGGCCCCTATGAATTCCAGGCATTGGGAAGGAACAAGTTGGGATTTTGGGAAGTTTATTACCAACCCCAAATATTGGAGGATTCGCATTGTGCGAGACAGTGCAGTGCTGGCCTCTGCAACTGTAGGGGCTCGAATGAGCCAGTCATCTAAGCAAGGGAAGACGAATATTCCCAGGGTTCGCAGAAATGCAGCTACTACTGCCATGCATTTCGTGAATACCTCTGGTGCTGAAGCTAGACCACAGGGAAGAAACCTGTACTGGAAATGCTTTCCCCTGAAAAGGAATCGTAAGAATTTCCTGTGATCTGGATGGATCAGAATGTGAGTGTATGCATCCTTTAAGTCTAGAGAGCAAAGCCAATCCTGGCTTTGAAGGTTTGGCAAAAGAGTTCCTAGAGAAATAATTTTGAACTTCTCTCGAAACAGGCATTTGTTCAATTCTCTGAGGTCTAAAATGGGTCTGTGTCCTTCTGTTTTCTTTGGAATAAGAAAATAGGGGGAGTAGAACCCTGCACTCCGTTGAAGAATGGGTACCTCCTCTATTGCCCCTTGGGCAAGAAGTGTTGAGACCTCGTGATCTAGTAGATCATCTGCGGAGGTTGGAGAATTGAATTGTTTTAGAACTGTAGGAGGGGGCATGCTGTGAAAATGGAGCTTGTACCCCTCTCCTACAATGGACAGAGTCCAATCTTCTGCTGTTATCTGATGCCATCTCTTGGCAAAGTCACCAACCCCCAGTGAAAACAATATATAACCAAACTAACCAAAATTTCACTGCAATAGTACCACTTAAATACTTTTTCTTTTTGTCGGAGCTAAGCCGTGGGAGGGATATGATGTTTAACTTATCCCCCAGCCAGACTGCTAGCTACTTTTTATCTTTTTTGGACCTGTGATGTATAGACCTTGCCATATAGATAAAAATTCTTTTTATTACTTAACTGAAGTATCGTAATAGTTCCAAACAGTTCCGTTGCTCATAAAATTCCCAGTAGCCTCACGAATACGTCAAGCAGTGTTGACTGCACCGATGGTGTCACATTGCATCACTAACAACCATCGTTTTGAGGATCTAAAATGGACGATTATTGACCATATTCCACTCGATCCTAGAGGAGGTAATAGTTATCAAAAATTGCATAAATTAGAGCAAAGGTGGATATTTCAATTGGCATCAGTAGAACCGGGCGGACTCAATCGTGAGATTGAATGGCAAGGCATTCTTTGACGTAATTCTTACGTTTTCCAACATTAGACCAATCAGAGCAGGGATTCCCCTAACCAGTGGGGTGGGCCCTGTTATCATTGGACGGCTCCTGTTTAAATACGTGCAAACATTCTTCCGCATTCATCGAACAAGAATTGTACCTTTGCCGCATAGACGGCGTCTCTGGATACTTCGTTGCCTGAATTAGAGTGGATTAACAGCATTTGATACAGGGCCTGATGGCTCGAAACGCGCGCGTCATGCTACTGGGAATTTTATGAGCAACGGAACTGTTTGGAACTATTACGATACTTCAGTTAAGTAATAAAAAGAATTTTTATCTGTATGGCAAGGTCTATACATCACAGGTCCAAAAAAGATAAAAAGTAGCTAGCAGTCTGGCTGGGGGATAAGTTAAACATCATATCCCTCCCACGGCTTAGCTCCGACAAAAAGAAAAAGTATTTAAGTGGTACTATTGCAGTGAAATTTTGGTTAGTTTGGTTATCTCTTGGCAAAGTGGCATAACCTGCCTGGGATATTGGGGGGTTGGGAACCCCTCAGAGGCAGGAAGGCTAAGCTCTCTAGGAAGGAGTCAAAGCCCTTGAGGGGAATGAACATGCAGAGCTGGTTGGGCTCTCGGGCCTTCTGGCTTCTTTTGCTGTCTAGTTTGTCCCTTTTGGGCAACCTGACCCTGAGTTTGACTCTGCTGGGAATAGGAAGGATAAAATTTCCTCTTTTTGCTGAAAGAGGGTTTTTTATAAGGCTTCTGTTTGGCTGGAGTGGCTGTAGATTTCGACAATCTATCTAGAGTAGTATTGTCAGCATGTAACTCATTGGACTTTTCCTGCCAGTTCTTCCCAAAGAGATTTTCTCCCGTGCAAGGAATGTTGCCTAACTTGTCCTGTACCCAAGTCTCCAAGTCTGATGCCTGAAGCCAGGCAATAGCAGAGGTTTTGCTGATGCATTCAAAGCAGTCAAAGGCTGCATGATTTACAAACTTGGAGACATCTTGAGCATGCTTAACTAGAGCAAGAAAGTTTTGTCTCTTGTCATCTGGGAGAAATGGGCTCAAAAACTCCAAGTCTCCTGTAACTTCCTTGAGGAACATTCCCATATATTTATTTATTTATTTATTTATTTAACAGTTATTTCTATACCGCTCTTTCCCAAGTATCAAGTGCGGTTTACAAGGAACAGTAAGTTATATGGTATGAGATAGAGCATACCTAGTCGTTTTACAAAGAACAGGTGAAACTATTTACAAGTAACAATATAACGTTTGAACAGTAAAATATTAGAACATATATACATTGGAGGTACTTACAAATTATATCATGGATCGATATTTTAGTGCATAAATTATTTTAAATGTGACAAATCACATAATTATAAGGTTAGGGGAATCGTTATCTGTATATATGTGTGGTATGGTTAAGTATTATGTGGTTATGTAATTAATTGTTATGTGTTATGTTATGTAGTATTGTAGTATGGTTGTTAACCTGTGTCTCTTTGTGTATTCTGCTTAGGTAGTGTATTGTAGTGTAAAGTGAATAAATGAGTTTTTAATTTTTTTCTAAATTCCTTTATGTCTGACAATTTGCGAATGTTGTCAGGTAGATTATTCCAGAGGATAGGTGCTAAATGTGAGAAAGCCCTCTTGTTGGTTTGTTTTCTAGCTTTTGTATAATCTTTTGGTATTGCTATAGTGTTTGTGTTTCTGCTCCTGTGTGATCGTTTATCTATTTCTAAGTTAATGAGTGTATTGAGTGCAGATGGTGCTAGGTTATTTATTAGTTTAAAAGTGGTGACAAGAATTTTGTATTTTATTCTGCTGTAAATAGGTAACCAATGAAGTTCAGCCAGAATCGGTGTGATATGTTCTATTGAGCTTATATTCATTATAATCCTTGCTGCAATGTTCTGAGTTAGTTGTATCTTTTTAATATTTTGCTTTGTGATGCCGTTAAGGATTATATTTGCAAAATCAAAGTGTGGGGTTATGATAGCTTGAATTATAGTTATGAAGTCTTGTAAGTGAATCAATGGTCTTAATTGTTTCAATGTCTTGAGTTTGCAATGTATGTTTTTTGTCAGGTTTTTTATGTGTGAATCCATGTTGAGTTTATTGTCGAGTATCACACCTAGGTATTTTACTTCTTTTTTTATGTTGATCTCATGGTTATCTAGGGTAATGGTAATTGGAGGTGTGTATGTTTGATTTTTAGTGATAAATAGTACATCGGTTTTTGTGAAATTGATGTGTAAGTTCTGATCCTTAAGCCATTTTGTTAGTTCTTTAAAACATTCTGTTATTTGTTGTAGTGGTGGGTGCGGGATTTTAAATGGGAGGTAGAACATTATATCATCGGCGTAAACATGGTAATAGACGCCGTGACGTTTAAAAATGCTACTGACTGGTTGTAGGTAAATGTTAAATAGTAGTGCTGATAGAGCGGATCCCTGTGGAAGGCCTTGTTTGTTTGAAAGTGGTGGGTGTTTGTTTGAGAATTCTTACTGTTTGGGTTCTGTTTGATAGGTAGGATTTGAACCAGTTATAAACAGTAGATGTTATTCCAATTTGTTGAAGTCTGTTTAACATTGTTAAGTGATTGACGCTGTCAAATGCTACAGAGATGTCGAGGAATACTAGGATGAAGGATTGTTTAGTGTCATCAATTCCCCTTAATAAAGTGTCATAAAGGACTGTTAGTAAGGTTTCTACCCCATGGAATGGTCGGAAACCATATTGGTGTTCGTCAAGGAGGTTCAGTGTATCAATGAACTCCTGTAGTTGAGTTTGGACTATTTTTTCAATAAGTTTGGCCATGAAAGGAATACTCCATATGGGTCTGTATGATTTTGGGGATAATTTGCCTAAAGTGTTATTTTTAAGTATAGGTCGTATTTGAACATGTTTGAGAGATGGCGGTAAATAGCCTTTTTCTAGTGATAGGTTGACCAGAGGGAGGATGAAAGAAGAGAGTATTGAGAATGTCTTTTTTATCCAATCCACTGGGCATGGATCGAGATATGAGGTAGTTGTATTGATGTTAGATATAGTAGTTTTGAGAGTGGTCTTTGATATTAGGTTGAATTTGGACCAGTTATCTGAGGCAGTGTGCTTCATTTCAGTGTGTGTTATTGGGGGAGTCATTTGTGGTTTTGTTTTATTGATATAGTATTGTGCTAGTTCTTGTGGGGAAATATCTATGGATATTTCGTCTGAGTTGTATGTTTTGTTTGTTAGGTTCTGTATTATACAGAACAATTCCCTTGGTTGGTTAATGGAATTGGTGAGAATGTTAGAGTAATAGTTTCTCTTGGTACTGTCTGTTTCCTTATATATATGGAGGGTATTTATGTATTTCTCGTAATTTATTAGTGATTTGGATTGTCTCCATTTCCTTTCTTCCTTTCTTAATTGTCTTTTCAGTGTTTTGAGTGTCATGTTAAACCATGGGGCATCACTTTTTCCAATTTTATTGTCATTGCTATTATGGTGTGACTGGTTTGGTTTTCTTTCTGCAGCCATGGAGATTGTTTTGTTCCAATTTTTGATAGATTCCTCAAGATTTGTGGGTGTTAGAGTTAGGTGTGGAATTATTTGATCTAGAAATTCTTCTTCATTGAACCTTCTGAATATTTTAGTTTGTGGGGGTTGTGGTCTTTTTGTTTGATCGTTGTCAGTGATGGTGATATTGAATTTCAGAAGGTAGTGGTCTGACCAGGGGACGGGTATGTTTGAGAGTGATTCAGTGTTATATAAGTTGTGGAGTGATTTTGGAAGGAAGACCATGTCAAGTGTTTTTCCTTTATTGTGTGTTTGTTCTGTTATTATTTGGTGGAAGTCCAAATTGCTTATCGCGTCTAAGAAGTGATTTGATTGGTTGTTGGGTGTTGAGGGGAGATTAAAATCGCCCATTAGTATTTACTGGGTTTGTGTCTGTAGATGAGGCCAGTAATTCAATTAAATTGTCAGTATTATCTATGTCATATTCTGGTGGTCTATATATTAGGCACATCCTTATGTTTTTAATTTTTATAGTAAGCATGTCAACATTATCAATATTACCGGTTGAAATTAGTTTTGCATTGAGGTTTTTCTTTATTATCATGAGCACGCCTCCACCTTTTTTATGTGTTCTGTGGGTATGGAAGATCTCATACTCAGGTGTCTTTAATTGGTTTATGAATACTGAGTCTGTATCTTTGCGCCAGGTTTCTGTTATACAGACAATATCAGGTTTATTGTCATTGATGATGTCTGTAAATACTGGCAGTTTGTTTCTCATGGATCTTGCGTTAATGAGTTGGCAGGTGAGGGTTGTGTATTTCTGTGTATAAAGTGGTTGTGGTGAATCACGTTCTGGTGCAATTGTTATATATATAAGTCTAGATTGTCTGGGTCTAGGGTTGGGTGCTATTTTGAATGGAGACATTAAGTTGTCATAACGTGATGCACCTTGTATTTATAGGGATTGGTCTATTATACTTATTTTTTATACATTTTGTTAGGTCTATCAGTGTGAGGATTGTGACACTAATAAGTATAATCCTGATGGGAGAGGGAAATTGAGTAGGCATTGTTTGATTTTTAAGTAGTTTTTGTAGCTTATTATGTGATAAAAGGTTCCTAAAAATGGGTTTGTGCTAATGAGTGGGTTATATTTCTAATGCCTAGGTCTTACTAATGTTAAATCTACTTGGTTACAGTAAATCTAACCTGTAACATCAGTCTTGGTGAGGTTGTAATATTAATCGTGTAATATTGGCAACATTTGTAGCAGGGTCCTAATAACTGTGTGTAAATGTGAAAGCCTGCAACAATAATGTTGATAAATCAGTAACATTAATAGCAGAATATTAGCAACATTTGTAGCAGGATTCCTAACTATTTATAAATGTGAATTCAGTGTATTATTGTAACTACGAGCAAGATATCATACTTTTCAGACAGGTATATATACTTGCAGGATTTATCCACGGGAAACGGATATTTGGAAAGTAGATCAGCGCTCTTTAGCTCGTACTGTTCGTTGATGAGCATATATATGAACTGATCCTAGCTACGTAAAAGCATGGAAGCCTGAAAAGTTCAGTGCCCAAAAGCGTCCAGAGTCCTGCATTCATGACCTGGAGGATTGGATGCATACCTCTTTGCACTTTTTATCCTACGCATGGCTGACTCCACCACCATTGAATGGTGTGGCAGCTGAGTCTTTTGAAATCCAGGACATAGCGGAATTCGATACATAGTATCAAGTCTCCTAGAGTGAGGAGATGTAAGTCAGAGGTGTCTCCCACATTCTGAGAATCAAGTTATGCAGAATTTCATGGATGGGCAGAGTGGCTGCCTCCTTTGGAGCTTTAGGATATTGGAGAATTTCCAATTCCTTTACTCTGGGTTCCTCTTCAGGAGCCACTGTGATTGAAAGGCCCTTGGCCATATCACAAATAAAATCCTGAAAAGACATGTCCTCTGGAGGTGACATTCTGCGTTGGGGAGAAGAGGGATCTTCTGGGAGAAACCCTCTAGTACCAGCAGAATTGTCAGAGTCTTCGGAATAGGAGGATTCTCAAGTATCCCTGACCATGATGCTCATGCAAAGCACGGTCCCGGTATCGATTGATGTCTGTACCGAGTTGATCCGGTACTGATCTGTTGATTCCAGCCAAAGATGGCGTGGGAAGAATTCCCACTGGGGCCGGTACCGTCGGTGTCTGTACCGGTGTAGGTACCGGCATCGGTGCCAATGTCAGTGCCGGTGCCCGTTGGACTAACGGTACCGCAGCTGAAAGAAGAGCTGCGATGCTGCGTTTGATAGCAAGGAACCTCTGGCCTATCGACGCTGGCAATGCCTGGGTGTCGGTACCGGTGAAAACACCTGGGACCTCTGAGCATGGCACAGGTAGTTCTTGCGAGGTCGAGGCCCCGAAAACATCCTGGAGCCGCATTGATGCTTTGGATGCTGAAGCCTTCCGCCAGGGCTGCTTTGCCGGTGTGGTTCCCTCAAGGGCAATGCCAATGGCCTCTCGATGCTTAGCAGGAGAGCTACCCTTTGAGGACCGTCTTTTATGTTTAGTTACCTGAGATCCATGGGAGGAAGAGGAGGCCCTTGAAGATGTCGATGCAATGGATCTGGCATCCGAAGAAAAGAGGGTACCGAGCTTTGCAGCTCGGTTCTGTCTTCCTCTTTTAGTCATCCCCATACAGGAGAGACATTCAGATGGAGAATGTTCAGGCCCTAAACATTTAAGACACCGAGGGGCGGAGCTAGCCACTGAACAGAATGGACGCCTGAATTTTTGCTCCCGTTGCTGCCCAAGAATCCTGAACATATCCCGGTATTAAATTGAAGTTTGTACCCCCTACCTACATCAATAACACCGAAATATAGCTGGATGGCATCCCTGAAGCCTGCCCGGCTGGAATTTCCGCAGGGATCCGGCTCAGCAGCGAAACGATCCAAACCCGAAGTGGGTTCCCCGCAGAAAATGGCCGCGGGAGAGAAGGAGGGAGTGACTGCCGGTGGCCTACGTGAAGTGCTACAGGAATTGAAATGCGTTAAAGAAATGATCGCAGCCAATTCTAGTTCACTGAACATGATTCAAGAAGACTTACTGGAGGTAAAAGAGAAACTCCTCACCATCACCACTCGACTTAGTGCAGTTGAATTACAAACCCAGAAGCATGGCGTTGCATTAGAACAGCTGGGCCCTTTGGTCAAACGAGTCCGGCACATAGAAAGTCAGATTGAAGATCAAAACAACCATGCCCGTAGAAATAATATCCGCCTTGTTGGAGTCCCTGAAGGCGCTGAAGGCACCGATCCGATTGGATTTCTGGAAAAAACCATACCGGAGATGCTGCAGCTTGTCTTTGCAAGGCCTTTTGAACTAGAACGGGCCCATCAAATCCCAACACACAAAGCTGAAAACACACGATACCCGCGCCCACTCATAATGAAGGTACTGAGATACCCACAGGTCCTGCAGATCTTTCAAGCTGCACGGAAAGCCGGATCACTGCAAATCCAGGGACACAAAGTGGCACTCTATCCAGATTTGAGCGAGCAAACGGTAGATCGGAGAAAAGCGTTGCTGGCCTGTAGACCCATGCTACTAAGTGCACAGGCAAGATACGGGCTATACTACCCAGGAACCATGCGGGTCACGCTGCATAATGAAACGAGGAATTTTGTTGAAGCTGAAAAACTGAAAACTTTCCTACAAGAAAAATGCGGTATGGAAACCTGAGGTCAATATTCTGATCTCTCACGCAGTGTAGAGACCTCAGCATATACTCAGGGGGTGCGGCCGTGCGTTCTCACAAATTTTAGAACGCCTTAAGCCTTGTTAAACACCTCATTGACTGTATTTCTGTTGTTCTAAATAGTTTTAATTAACCAGATATTTCTGCTTGAAATGTAGGGGTGGCAACGGGAGGTCGGGGATGGTTACTGTTTCAGTGGATTGTGTTCACCTTAGCGATACAATGTTTGCCAGTTATGCAGTTATTTGTGTCAGTCCAGTCCAGTGCAAAACCCTCCACATACACGCAAAATGCAAGTGCGCGGCAGACCTATCCATAGGATAGCTTTCACCTATAAGACAGCTTATTCCAACATTGATGTCTAGTGATCTCCTAATGCTTTCGTTAAATGTAAAAGGTATTACTGGCCCTGTCAAGCGAAAGAAGATTTTAGCGTACTGCCAACAAAAAAAAGCAGATATTGCCCTCTTACAAGAGACACATTTAACAGATACTGAATCGCAGAAAGTAACCTCTAAATATTTCCAGGTGGCGGCCTCGGCCGCTGCCACTCAACGCAAAGGGGGGGTAATAATATTAGTGCGCAAATTCCTGCAATCCGCCATTACTGGCACACAGATTGATCCGCTAGGTCGATGGGCCAGAGTGACGATGAAAATAAATCAACAGCTTTACACATTCTTCAATATTTACGCACCCAACCTCGATGACCCTAACTTTTTCAAACTGATAGCTAAAGAAGTTACAGCCGCAGCTCACACCAATATCATCTTAGGGGGCGATTTCAATGTCATCTTGGATCCACTGTTAGATCGCACGCCTTATCGGGCTGTAGACAAAGTCAAATCGCAGGCGATTCTTAAAGGAATCATAACAGAGCTACACTTGGTAGACCCATGGCGCCTACTTCATCCCCAAGAAAGAGACTACACATTTTATTCCATCCCACATAATACCCAAACAAGGATCGATTTCTTCCTACTGTCCACAGAGCTGATGCCTCAAGTGTTGTCCGCAGAGATATATGCTACAACGGTATCGGATCACGCCGCTGTCTCCCTAGTGCTGGATACCAACATTACACAACATGTTCCGCCAAGATGGACATTTGATAAATCCCTACTAGCAGATGACTCCTTTGTACAGCTACTGTCAGGGGAAATTGAGACCTATTTTAAATATAATACACCTACTGATACCTCCATCTGGAGCTGGTGGGAAGGTTTTAAAGCGACAATACGAGCTCATATTACCACCTACACCATTAGACGGCGTAAAGCCAGGAAAAAAGAAAAAGATGAACTGGAACTCCAAATAAAAGCTGGGGAAAGGTTACTAGCCAAAAGAGCTGACTCAATGATATTGATTAGACTCCAAAAATTGCGATACCAATATAATGCTCTCCTCAACAAAGAAGCACTGAGTAGTATCCAGCTACAACGTAGTACATACTACTATGAAAGCAACCGCTCTGGATCCCTCTTAGCTCGGCAGCTCAAACCAAAGACCAGCAAGACCGCTATAGCGGCGTTGCAAGACAATTCCGGGGGCCTTCTCCTGAGATCTGACAAAATACTAGACCGCTGCAAAGAATTCTATGAGGAACTATATCGCTCGGATACCCAATGTAGTGACAAAGCCTTTGAAGATTTTGTCTCCAATATAGTAGGACCCACATTAACCAGTCATCAAAGTCGAACGCTGGAACAAGAGATCTCTGTAACTGAAATACAAGATGCGATCAAACAGATGGCTCGTGGCAAAGCCGCCGGTCCAGATGGTATCCCACTGGAATTCTATAATAAATACTGCATTCAATTGGCTCCCATGCTACAGATCTACTACAGTGGCCTACAAGATGAATCTCCAGAGATTGGAGCCCTGGCAGAGGCTGTGGTGGTAATTCACCCGAAACCGGGCAGGGATACACAAAAGATAGAGAATTACAGACCCATCTCTCTCCTAAACTCTGATTATAAAATCTATGCTAAAGTGCTTGCTAACCGATTAGGACGGATCTTAAAAGATTTGATACATGAGGATCAATGTGGATTTATACAAAACAGATCCACTACAGATAATGGAAGATTATTGGCACATGTACTGGCATCTGCCAAGACTAAGGCCGAGCCCCTGATAGGGCTAGCATTGGATGCCGAAAAAGCCTTCGATCGACTGGAATGGTCCTTTCTATTTCGATCCCTACGGTGGTTTGGGATAGGAGAAAAGTTCCTAAAACGCGTTGAATTGTTATATACCAAACCCACAGCTCGAATAGCGGTCAACTCACACCTCTCAGCCCCTTTTCAGTTGCAAAGAGGGACCAGACAGGGTTGCCCCCTGTCACCGATGCTTTTTAATTTAGCCCTGGAACCCTTATTAATAGCGATCCGACAGAAGGAAAACATAAAAGGAATTGAGTTAGCTGATGGTCCCTGTAAATTGTCAGCATATGCAGATGACCTGCTCATTTTTCTACAACCATCAGACCTTCCTAAAACACTGCAACTCATAGATGCATATTCAGCGATATCCGGATATAAAGTAAATCTGAATAAAACAACAATTATTCCTCTGAATGAACAGGTCAGCGAAGAAATGATGCGTGGATACCCCTTTCAATATGAGAAGTCATCCTTTAGATACCTGGGCGTGACCTATGGCACCACCTTGGAAGAGACTGTCGCAATCAACATTAAGATGTGTCAAGAAATTGTACATGATAACGTCTGCAGGTGGACCCCCCTTCATTTGAGTTGGTGGGGCAGGCTAGAAACGATAAAAATGATGTTGGTACCAAAACTCAGCTATATATTAAGTATGATTCCCTTACGCTTCCCGTCAGCCTTCTATAAGAAAATGAATAGTCAACTGATAGCCTTTTTATGGAACAGCCGAGTACCTAGAATAGCTGCCTGGAAACTGAAGTTACCTAATGCACAAGGAGGTGTCCATTTCCCAGATCTCGGCTGGCTGCACACTGCCTCTCTTTTAAAGCAGGGTGCTCAATGGGTCGACTCTGACGACACGGATAAAGGACCTAGATGGTTGAGTGTGGAGCGGGCCATACATTCCCCCCTACCTACATGGCTAATGGTTGGCACAGTAGTAGACCAGACTGTACCACATAATGCTATTATCCGAGAAACACAGCATGCCTGTCGATTATTGGCATCATGTATCGATGGAGGGGATGACTTCGCCGCAGATATGCCCTTATGGCTGAACCCGCGCCTTATCATCGGAGGGAAGCCTGTCTTATGGAAAAAATGGGTGGAACATGATCTTATAACCATTGGACAACTGATCAATGGAAGTGCATTTAAAACCTTTGACAGATTAAGAACGGAATTCCGATTGCCTAATACATGCTATTTCCAATGGTGTCAGCTCCGACACTGCATGAGCAAAGCGGGTGTGTCACCTGTCTTGATACGTACTGGATGGCCACTGCGACAGAAACTTCAAGAATTACAAACAGATGCCAAAGCTGTTTCGAGATGTGTTGCGATTCTCCGATCCAAAAGTGACAAGACATGTTTTAAGATACAGTCGGTGTGGGCTACTGAAACCGGTCAAGATATACCTCCGGAAAATTGGGACACTTTTTGGGGAACTCAAATACGTGCCACGAGAGCAGCGTCTCTCACACAATCTATGTACTTTATAGCACATCGAGCGCATATTACACCGGCTAAGAAAATGAAATGGACACTACAGGAGGGAAATCGATGTTGGTCCTGTAACATGGAAATTGGGACACTGGCACATATGTTGTTCCATTGTAAATCCCTGGAAATATATTGGAACAGAGTATGGGAACGCATATCACAAATCCTCAACTTACAAACTCCTATCACTTATCGGATAGTAATATATAAATCCATAGCTCTGGAACCTACTCTGATGAAATGGGATAGTAAACTGCTGGACTTAATGCTCGGGATAGCGCTTAAAATAGTTCTAATACACTGGAAGAATCTCGACAAAGCTTGTTTCGAGCATTGGTGGAGTCTCTTAATCCTACACAAGACCTACGAAGAGATCTATATAGCCAAGAACCCATGGTCTGGTAAACTAAGTAAGAAATGGTCAGCTTTACAAAATTATGTTTGATGAAAGTGATTGATGGAGGCTGCCTTGTGGAATGGTCTCTGCTGTAACCACATTGAACGGAGAGAGGGAGGGTGGCGTGCTGGCATGGACTGATACTAGTTCTTGTTAAAGTTATTGTACTGTCTTGTTCAAGTTATTATATTCTTTTGCTATTTTGATCAATAGCATCTGCTTGTATCCTTTTATATCATGATCGTTTGTACTGTTATTTTATATGTTTAAACTGAATAAAAACTACCATTAAAAAAAAAAAAAACATTTAAGACACCAATCACGGGTGTCAGTGGCGGAAATGGTACCGCCACACTTAGTACATTTTTTTTTTTTAAAACCACTAGTTGGTTTTTCCATGTTTTAGGAATATGGGGCCTAGTGCCCAAAATGGCACCTAGCACCGAAAAAGAAAAGTTTCTGAAGAGAAACAGTTCAAAGTATAAGGTGTTTTTTTGGAAAAGAAAATAAAGGAAATGGCATTACCGGTAAGTGTCGTGCAGAGGCAAACGCGACCAAAAGAAAAGAATTTTAAAGACGGAATTTTCTGCGGTGACAGGGTATGGATCCTGTCAGCTCCATGGAAAATGAAGAACCGAAGAGGGACAGTTGGAAAGGCGGGAAGGCAGTGTGCATGTGCTGAGGGATGCTCCCAAAAGCATTCCTATTGGACGCTGGGGAGCGTTCCCACACAGGCTCTGTCGTTATCGACGATACCCATATGTGAAGAGTACATTCCTGCTTGTTCCTGGAGATTACATACTTCCCTCCCTCCCTCAAACAAGCAACTATCCGTCCAATCGCCAAGAACACCTCACCAGATAATGCAGACCCAGCGTTATACCACCCAATCCCCAGCCTTCCCTTTCTAACCAAGATAATTGAAAAGATAGCAACAATTACAGAATCACATTGGCTCACACGCCCCTCTAGACCCCCACCAACATGGCTTTTGATGTAACCATAGTATCGAAACCCTTCTCAGAGAGCTCTTCGACAACCTGATCAGAGGGATCGACAACATAAAAAAGGGCTTGTTTCTCGTTTTCGTCGATATCTCCTCTGCATTCGACACAGTGTCCCACAGCATCTTCCTAAACAGACAAAGACTTTGGTCTCCACAACATCACACTTAAGTGGTTTCAATCTTACCTCAGCGACAACAAGTTAAAGTTGGAGCAAACACCTCTAGCCTGTTTGACCCAGTCCAGAGAGGGATCCTCACTATCTGTGCTGCTCTTCAACCTTTATATACAGCTGATATGCAACATTTTTAAAAGGCATAACGTTTACTATGCCATATATGCAGATGATATAATGGTCCACACCCCATTTCACTTGGACACCCCAGACTACACAACTATGACAGAATGTCTGCAAGAGATGACCAAATGGCTCTCCAACAACAATCTAAACATTAACTACAAAGACAGAGAATCACATTAGACACATCCTTTGCCACACCACTCTCAAGCGACTTGACAAACATCCATACCAGTAAAAAAAAAGAAGTGAGGTACCTTGGAGTCACCTTAGACCGCAGCTTGAACTTACAAGCACATATCAACAGTACCACCAGAAACGCATACCATAAGATGGTTATGATTAGAAGACTCAAACCCCTACTCAGTCAAGACCACTTCCGCACAGTCTGCCAAACTGTTATCATACCCATTCTGGACTACTGCAACTCCCTATACCAAAACAAACATCCCGGCCCCTGCAATTAGATCAAAATACTGCTGCTTGCATCATCACCGGATCAGCGAAGCAAGTCCATAATACACCCCTCTTGAACCAGCTTCACTGGCTCCTTGTCATCTCATGCATCAAATTCAAGACAGCCCTGAACATATTTAAAATCAGACAACATGTCTGCCAACATACTGCAGGGCCTGATATGCACGAACCCTAATATCAGACCACGGAGGTATAACACTATGGACACCATCCCAACCCCCAGCATCTTCATGAAGGCCAAACAGTCTACCACTGGAAGGGCATTATCCCTAGAGGCACCCGCCCTTTAGAACTCTCTTCCGGATGCAAGAGACTTTTGGAAGAAACAGAAAACCTTCCTCTACATGGACCACTTTAGGGATGTCACCTAGCGTTCCATTTCCTGGACTAACCTCCTCCTGGACTAACCTCCCCCTAGACATATGAACATCTGTAGATAGGCTACTGTATATAAGTCACACTGTAAATAAATTAAGCTTCCAGGAAACTCCCACATGCCTCCCTCACCTACATTACACTATAATCTGTTTAAGCTGACTGGCAAGCCGCTTTGATTAAGGATAAGGCAGTATAGAAAACCTGTTAAATAAATAAAAAAATAAAATAAAATGTGCAAGTCTAGTCAAAACACCACAGTTTATGTTCCCCTACCACGACAGGCTCTCTGAATGGTGGAGCTGTGCAATGGAAGAAGCTTCGGCTCATCTTGCAGTTTGACGTCTTGCAAAACATAGAGAGCGCTAATTGCCACATTGAAGTGTGAACCACCACATTGTTGAGGAGCTGCAGCCAAAGACAAGAATGAATGAGTGGGACTGGATGGAGGGGGCAATGGGGGGAAACCTGGGGGTGAGGCCCGAGATAGAGAGAGAGAGAGAGAGAGAGAGAGAGAGGGGGGGGGGGGAGTGAGCGAGCGAGCAAGCATGTGAGTGTGTCCGAGGGGTTGGGAGGCAGGGGGGATATGAAAGAGAGAAACTGGGGGAAGGCTGGTAGGGGAGTTATATAATAGAGAGATTGGGGGAAGGCTGGAAAGGTGGTCAGGAGAGAGAGAGAGAGAGAGAGAGAGACTAGAGGAAGCTGGGGGGGGGGGAGCTCATATGAGAGAAAGACAGACAGACACACACATGCATGCAGCCTCTGACATTTCCCATGACAAACACATATGCATGAAGCCCAACACACCTCATGACTTACACACATATGCAGCCAACACTCCCCATGATATGCACACCCCCTAACACTCCCCATGACACACACACATGTAGCCCTTCATACAAGATACAACAAACATATGTGCACCTCCTCCCTTAACATTTCCTATAAGGCACATACATGAGGGAGGAGTGGCCTAGTGGTTGGGGCAAGGTACTACAGGCCGGAAGGTCGGTGGTTCAAATCCCACTAGAGGACAGCAACCTTGGGCCGGAAGGACTGGGGTTTCTAGTCCCACAGGTGCTCCTTGTGGTCTTGGGCAAGTCACTTAACCCTCCATAGCCCATGTTCCCTGTAAGTATTAGTGTATGTGTCTCATATCCCCTCGTGTTAAATGTATCCCCCAACCGCTTTGACCCGGTGAAAAGGGGGATATAAATGCAGCTAAATAAATAAATAAACATGAACCCTATACATATTTATATGCCCAATTATAGAAATGGAGGAAACATGCCATTTTGACACGGTGCTAGTGTACATTTTTCAACTTATTTCATTTTATTATAAATCACCTATCCAATTAAATTTACATATTCATAACATTTTACATTTCATAAAATTTACATATTCATAAAATTTTAAACAAGTCATCATACAAAATTCTAATATTTATAACATACAGCACTATAAACTTATAAAAGCAAACCTAGTCTGAAAGAACAATGTCAGAGAGAGTCAATTCGCTCTGTAAGAGTGCTGGAACAAATAAGTTTCCAGTTTCCTACAAAATTTCAAAATGTTCTGCTCCACTCAAATATTGGATGGTGTCATAACCTGGAAAGCTTTAAAACAACTACAGAAGTCTGAGTGAGACTGGAGAAAATATCAATTGTTCAAACAGTTTCAAGATGCCACAAACACAGCTTATATAAGGACCATGGACAAAACTTGTGCAAATTAGACACGCTAAGATGGAGTCTGCCCACCAAACAGCTGAGAATTCTCACTAAACAGCTACAGTGAATGGAGAGAGACCCTACGCCCATTGTTTCAGCTCTGCTCATTAACAAAAGACAAACATCTTTGAAATGTGGCTCTAGGGCCTAACCAGGTCTGTCATAAATGACAAAGACCTGAGACCATTGGCTGGTGGAGGGGGTTCTCATCCAAATATTTGGTATCTAAAGAACACCTTCAAATTCACTAATTTAGATCTCTGAGCCCAGACCAAAATCAAACAACTGAGGACACAGGCCAGCTCACTAAGCTTATGTATGACCAAAAGAATACCTACCTAGGAGTCACCATAGATCAACGCCTCTCTCTATTCTCCCACATCAACATCATCACAAGGAGAGTATACAATAATTTCAAGACGGTATAACACTTCAGACCACTCCTGGGGTCTCATGATTTTCGCACAGTTCTTCAAGCACTTACTTTCCCTCATATTAATTATTATAACTTCATCTTTCAAGGCCTATCAAAATCCGCAATTCATCCACTACAATGAGCCTTGAACACTGCGGCGCGCGTTCTCTGCAACATCTCTAGAACCGAACATATCACCCCTCTACATAAACAGTTGAACTGGTTATCCAGCGCTGAAAGGATCAAATACAAGTCCAAACTCACAATTTTCAAAGTTATCCATGACCTATGTACCATGCACCTATAATCCCTGATTCAGAAGGCACCAGACAACAGAAGCAGAAGACCTGGCTCCCTCAACACGCTATGCATACCAGCACTAAACACCAAGACCAACTGCACAACATCAAAGAGAGCCTCTCCCTCGTTGCACCGACTCTATGGAATACAATCCCAGACATCCTCCATGCCACAAAGGACATAATGACCCCAGAAAGAATCTCAAAACCTTCCATTTCCTTAAGTGCTTCAACAACGATGAAACTTAACCAACCTGTGCACTACCACACTTTTATGAAATATCCCTCTCTCCCCTTCACCATCACCTCTATTGCACCCTCTCCCCCCCCCCCAGACATGTAAATAGGTTCCTGATGTGCATAAGTTATATAAATTAACCTGTACCATAGTTGATCCCTAGTAACATAGTAAATGACGGCAGAAAGACCAGTATGGTCCATCTAGTCTGCCCAGTAAGATGGCAAGAGTAGGTGCACCTGCCGCTCCGTGCGGGCCACCCCTCCCCATGTCTTTGCTCAGGGGGTGAACCCACCACTCCATGGAGGACACCTCTATTTGTTGAGAAATTAGATGGTTCAGTTTATTTTGATTTTATCCTCTTGCTGTAAAGGGATCCACTGTGTCTGTCCCATGCCATTTTGAAATCCGTCACCGTGTTTGCCCCCACCACTTCCATCGGGAGGGCGTTCCAAGCATCCACCACCCCTTTCTGTGAAAACATATTTCCTGACATTGCCTTTCAATTTACCCCCTTGCAGCTTCATGTTATGCCCTCTAGTTTTACAGCTTCCCCGTCTTTGGAAGAGGTTTGTTTGTTCATTATTTCTCTTTAAGTATTTAAAGGTCTGAATCATATCTCCCCTGCCCCTCCTCTCCTCCAAAGTGTACATGTTTAGGTTTTCAAGTCTCTTCTCATAAGGCTTCTGATGCAGGCTCCAAATCATTTTGGTCACCTTCCTCTGAACAGTTTCCAGTCTTTTTACATCTTTTGCAAGGTATGGTCTCCAAAACTGAACACAGTATTCCAAGTGAGGCCTCACCAGTGACTTGTACAGTGGCATAAGTACCTCTTCCTTTCTGCTGGTAATTCCTCTTTGTATGCAGCCCAACATCCTCCTGGCTTTTGCCACCGCCTTGCCGCACTGTTTTGCCACCTTGAGATCTTCAGAAATAATCACACCAAGGTCTTTCTCCTGATCTGTGCACACCAACCTCTCGCCCCCTATCGCGTACATTTCCTTTGGATTTCTGCTACCCAAGTGCATGACTGTGCACTTCTTTGCATTAAATCTTAATTGCCAAGCATTAGACCATTCTTCCAGTTTTTGTAGATCTTTCCTCATGTTAACCACTCCCTCAGGGGAGTCCACTCTGTTGCAAATTTTTGTGTCATCTGCAAAAAGACAGACTTTTCCATTCAGTCCTTCAGCAATATCACTCACAAATACATTGAACAGTGCCGGGTCCAGGACCGACCCCTGGGACACCCGCTAATCACCTTCCCTTCATCTGAGTGAGCTCCATTTACCATCACCTTCTGTCGTCTGTCAGTCAACCAATTTCTGATCCAATTTACCATCTTGGGATCCGTTCCCAAGCTACTGAGTTTATTGATAAGCCTCCTATGAGGAACAGTATCAAAGGCTTTGCTGAAATCCAGGTAGAAACATAGAAACATAGAAATATGACGACAGAAAAAGACCACATGGCCTATCTAGTCTGTCCTTCCATAACTACAACAGTCCCCTTTTTACCTTTAGAGATCCTCTGTGTTTGTCCCATGCTTTTTTGAATTCAGTTACTGTCCTCATCTCTACCACCTCCACTGGGAGACTATTCCACGGATCCACTACTCTTTCCATAAAGAAATATTTCCGCATATCACTCCTGAATCTATCTCCCTTCACCCTCATCCCATGTCCCCTCGTAGCAGAACTTGCTTTCAATTGAAAGAGGCTCTCTCCCTGAACATTTATGCCACGGAGGTATTTAAACATCTCAATCATATCACCTCTATCCCGCCTTTCCTCTAAGGTGTACATAGGTAGATGATATCCATCACATGCCCCTGATCTATTTCCCTGGTCACCCAGTCAAAGAACTCAATTAGATTTGTTTGGCAAGATCGTCCTTCGGTAAAACCATGTTGCCTCGGGTCTTGCAACCTGTTGGTTTTGAGAAAGTTCACTATTCGCTCTTCCAGGAGCACCTCCATTACTTTTCCTGCCACCGAGCTAAGGCTCACAGGCCTGTAGTTTCACACTTCTTCCCTGTCACCACTTTTGTGTAGAGGTATGACATTAGCCATTCTCCAGTCCTGAGGAACCTCTCCTGTTTCCAAGGATCTGTTGAAAACTCCTTTAACGGCCCTGCAAGAACCTCTCTGAGCTCTTTCAGTATCTTGGGATGTATCCCATCCGGTTCCATGGCCTTGCCCACTTTCAGTTTTGCAAGTTGCTCTAACACTTCATCTTTCTGTGAATGGTGTGGTATCTACTTCATTCCCATTTTTATATTTGGGAGTCAGAGGAGGTCCTTCTCCAGGACTTTCTTTAGTAAAAATAGAGCAGAAGTATTCGTTTAGCCATTTTGCTTTTTCAATATCACTTTCCACGAGTCCGTTTGCAGCACTTCTGAGTCCTGCAATTCCACCTCTGATCTTCTTCCTTTCCCGAATATACCTGAAGAAAGTTTTGTCACCACACTTAACATCTTTAGCCATCTTTTCCTCTGCCTTTGATTTTGCTATCCTTATTTCTCTTTTTGTCTCTGAGTTTGATCCTGTATTCATTTCTGTGTTCCTCTGTTTGTGAGCTTTTGAATTTTGCGAAAACTGTGTTTTTTGCCTTTATTTGAGCAGCCACTTCTTTGGAAAACCAAACAGGTTTTCTTCTCCTCTTGTTTTTGTTTACTTTTCTTGCATATTTATCTGTTGCCCCTTTTATTGCCACCTTTAGTTTAGCCCATTGCAATTCCACTTCCCTTATCTCCTTCCACCCTGTCAGCTTCTCTTTTAGGTACTCGGCCATTTTATTGAAGTCGGTGATTTTGAAGTTTAGGACTTTGAGCTTGCTATGCTTGGCCTGTACCATGGCTTTTATCTCAAACCACACCGTGTGATGATCGCTGCTGCTCACAGGGCACTTACGCAGACATTCGACATGCTATCACCGTTGGTGAGCACTAAATCCAGTGTTGAGCTTTCCCTGGTTGGTTCCATCACCATTTGTCTAAGTAACGCATCTTGGAGAACATCCACAATTTTTTTACTTCTTTCCAGATTTGCAGGAGGAGTAATCCAATCCACATCAGGTAGATTAAAGTCACCCAATATTATCACTTCCCCCTTTGTGGCTATATTGGCAATATCTATAATCAGTTCGTTATCTATCTCTTCAATTTGTGTTGGAGGTCTGTAGACTACAGCAGTATGGATGACAGTGCCATTTCCTCTTTCCAACACAATACAGAGCGCTTCTTCTTTTCCCCATGCCCCCTGCATTTCAGTAGCTTTAATATTGCTTTTGACATACAAGGCTACTCCTCCTCCTCTTCCATTTTCTCTGTCTCTTCTGAATAGATTATAGCCAGCTATGGCTATATCCCAATCATGCGATTCATTAAGCCATGTTTCTGTAATGGCCACAATGTCCAAATCCATTTCCACCATTAGGGCTTCCAGGTCCGGAACTTTGTTGGCTAAGCTTCGAGCATTTGTGCTCATTGCTTTCCAGCATTTAACTGGCTTGTGTGTATTTTGCATTGATTTTGTTCTACATATTTCCACTTGTTTTTGATGTGTGGTTTAAAAGTGTGGCCGTTTCTGATTTTAATCTGCTTTTGCAGGGGGTGACATCCAGAGCCTGACCTTCCACATCCATCACCCCCTTTTTCTAGTTTAAATGCATATTCACATATTGCTTGAATTTTTCACAGGATTCTTTTCCGTGCAAAAGAGAGATGTAGTCCATCAGCACAGTATAATCTCTTGTTGTTCCATCTGTTAACCCCAGTCGCCAATAAATTTGAATCCTTATTTGCACCAGGTCTGGAGCCATGTATTAAAGCTGTTAATGCGATTCAGCCTTTTTGCCCCCTTACCAAGAACAGGTAGAACCTCTGAGAATGCAACAGTGTTAACAATGGGCTTGAGTTTCTCTACCAGAGATTGGAATCCTTTTGGACTGTAGAGGCACTGTTTCTAGCCAGGTCATTTGTGCCCAAGTGGATAACATCATCAAGTTTGGAGCGTTCACTTTCTGCGCTAAGTATTTCAACAATGTGGTTTGTATTCCTGCTGGCTGAAGAGCCTGGGAGGCACTTGAGTATCTTCTCTCCTTTGAACTGTGTTCCCAAGTTGGTGCCACTGATGATGGAATCACCAAGTAGTAGTAGTTTGCTGTTTGGTGAGGTTTTCTTCATATTTGGTCCTTTAGCAGGAGATTGGGCATTGTCTGTTTCATTTAAGGGCCCTTCAGTTTTTTTGGATTGGGCATCCTCATTTGCCAAGGCAGAGAAGGCATTATGCAGGGATATCGCCTGATGCATAGGACGCCTCTGTGTCACAGGTCGCAATCTACCAGAACCCACTGTGATCCATTTGTTCCTGGGGTGTTTGATTCTTTGTGGGAGCGGTGGTGGACTTTGTTCAGTGTGTATCCTAGAAGAGGTGTGCTTCATTGCAGCCAGTTCCTCCCTCAGTTCCCCACTAAAACTTCCGTTTTATGTTAAGCCATTTTAGCTATGTTATTAACATGTAAACTGCTCTCACTCATAGATTAGCGATATATAAACACAGTTAAATAAATAAATAATAGAGCATGGAAACAATACAGGGGACATTTTGCCTGGTGCCCTAAAATTCAGCACCCAAGGGATGGTTCTTAAAGTGAATGACTGGTTTAGACATTGGTTGAGTGGAAGTTGACAAAGGGTACATGTAAATGGAGCTCACTCTGAGGAGAAGGTTGCTACCAGTGGTGTGCCGCAGGGATCTGTCCTTAAGTCGATTCTTTTTAACATTTCTGTTAATGATATTGTGGAAGGGCTATCGGGTAAAGTTTGCCTCTTTGAAGATGATACCAAAATCTACAAGGGAATAGACACTCAAGAAGGAGTAGATAACATGAGGAGAGATATAGCTAGCTAAGCTTGAAGAAAGGTTGAGAATTCGGCAACTCGGATTTAATGCTAAAAAATGCAGGGTCATGCATTTGGGCAGCAAAAATCTAAGGGAGCAGTAAAGAACTGGAGGTGAAGTATTCTGTCCATGAAATAAGAGCAGGACCTGGGGGGCGATTGTTTCTGATGATCTTGAGGTGGCTAACCAGGTAGAAAAGGTGACGGCAAAAGCTAGAAGGATGCATGGGTGCATAGGGAGAAGAATGGCCAGCAGAAAGGAGGCAGCAAAAGTGCCTCTGGTCTTTGGAGTATTGTAAGTAATTCTGGAGACCACACCATCAAAAGGATATAGAAAGGATGGAGTCGGTGCAGGGTGTGGCTACCAAAATGGTTGATGGGCTTCGTCATAAGGAATTAGGAGACAAAGATCTTAAAATGTATACTTTGGAGGAAAGACAAGAGAGAGGAGATAAAATAGAGACATTTAAATACTTACGTGGCATAAAAGCACAGGAGGAGACCCTCTTTCAATTGATTTTTTTTAATAACAGTTTAACTTTTTACAATAAGTAAAAATATGGACAAAAATAGCAAAAAAAAAAATAAAAAAAGGAAAATATTCCACCAATTTATACAAATCCTAGCTTCTTTCAATTGAAAGAAATCTCTGCAACAGGGGACATAAGATGAAGGTGAAAGAGGATAGACTCAGAAGTAATATGCAAAAATATTTTTTTTACAGAAAGAATGGTAGATGCATGGAATAGTGGAATAGTCTAAATAGAGACCACGACAGTTTCTGAATTCAAGAAAGCACAGGATAAATGCAGAAGCTCTCTAAAGTGAAAAAAACAAAAAGGGAGAAGGGCAGACTGGATAGGCCATATGGCCTTTTTCTGCCATCATGTTTCTATGTTCTATGATGTAATACTTTGGGAATTTGGGGAAATAGTGTGATACTCCAATAGAGCCTAAGAAAGGAGGCAAAAATGAAGCCACTGCTGAGAAAAGCCATACGATATACCATATAGTAGGCATGTCCAACAGCTAGATCGCGAACTACCTGTAGATCGTGGAGGGGTCAGAGGTAGATCGCCAACCCCACTTGGCTCCATCTCTCCAGCAGCTCGCCCCGTCGCTAGGAGAGAGCTTGTGCTCGCAGGTCGTCTGCCGAGGGCTTGCCACCACTGCTGATCCTTTGCCTGTCTTTTTTCCCTGCCTGTGGGAATCTTGCCTGCGGGTGTATAGGGGGCGCTGCTTGTTTTCGTGCCAATAGTTTGTGAGTATCCCAGGAGGCCATGCCCCATGACAAGACGCCACAGGCCCGGCATCATACCTGGTCTCCTACCTCTCAGAATCACCCATTTCTGCCCCCGCCCCATCACCCCTTAGAAGTGTGTTATATACCAGGTGACATCCATTCGCCCGGGCTTTACCTGAATACACTTACCGTATTAGTTGTGTCGTGTGCTGGTCGTTGGTCGCTTTATAGTTCACTTTCATTAAACGTTTTCGGGCAGACACAACAAAGTGTCAAGAATTTGGTGATTTTGGTGGGCTTTTCCAATTTTGTTCTAACTTGCCTATGCCTTGCCTTCAAATTGGTTCAAACCACTGTGACTTTTACTTGCCTCTGCAATTTTATTTTGCCTAGCCTTTGCGTTGATTCTACACTGTATGCAGAATTTATTAAATCGCGTGTGGTGGTATCTGAACTTGTTTGGCAGTATTTGATTTTATCTGGTTTGTTGGACAGGCGTTTGAGTTTTTTGATGATTGTTTTGTGGTATTTGATTATTGGTGCCAGTATGATGAATTCTTATTTTTGCTTTTAGAACTGCATGTGTGGTTTTGGCATCTCCAGTCCTTGTATTGCACATCCCGCAAGCAACACTAAACCCACTCCAGCTTGCAATGAATGCAGCCGCAAGAGTTCTATACGGAGTATCAAGGATGGACCACATCACACCAATTCTGAAGAAACTCCACTGGTTACCTATACATGCCAGACTTCATTACAAGATCTTAGTTATGACCTTCAAAGCCTTAAACAATCAGCCCCTCACATCCATCACTGAGATGATCCACATTACACCCCCTAACAGAATCAGAAGATCCACAGCGGTGAACACCCTGATAATCCCGAAAAGAAACAACGAAATGCACTAAGGCAACATCTAACAGGGCCTTCATGATCTATGCTCCTAGAGTTTGGAATGCCTCCCCACAGACATGCGAGTCATCACTAACCTGACTCAATTCAAGAAGGCACTGAAGCATCATCTGCTCTTAAGACACTACCCAGAAACCAGCTGTAGAAATCAGGCAGCAAGCACTCTCACCAGTCACCTTGACCCCCCCCCCCCCCCCCACAAATAACACACCCAGCAGGAAAAGGGGCAGCCAGCCCCACCTGTCCAGTCCTGAATAGACTATAGTTGGAAAGTATAGCCATTAGTGTAAATAACTTGTAGAAAGTTACCCCAGTTATGTCCAAGTTTTAGTTCCTGTTCACTGTAAATACAATGCGGTCCATCTGCATGGTATAAGTTTCTGTTGAATGTACACTGCACTGATATGAATAGCGCGGTATAGAAGAGATGTTAAATAAATAAACATCATCCAGAGGTCTTCAGTTCCTATTGATCTTTAATACTTTGGGACAGTGACAGTTTTGGACCAGATTCAGCCAGTGTTTATACTAACTTAGCAGATTTGGCCTTCTTACATCCAGCCACCCCAGTATAACAAAGATGAGTGTTCCAAAGAAGAGCAAAACCTACCACTTTCATGATGAATGGGAAATGGACTACTTCTTCATCATGGTGAAAGACAAGTGGTGGTGTCTAATTTGTAACGCCCCAGTATCCTTGCCCAAAAAGGGTAAACTGGAATGTCATTATAAGGCTCTGCATAGCAATAAGTTTGATGCTGATTTTCCATCCAAAAGTGAAATTCGTAAACTGAAGCTCAAAGAGCTTAAATCGAAATTGGCTACTCAGCAACAGTTGATGGCGAAGCCAAGGTCACATTCGGTCAATGCAACTATAGCATCCTTCAAGGTCAGCAACCTGATTGCAAAGAAATGCAAACCTTTCACTGAAGGAGAATTTGTAAAAGATTGTTTTCTTGAAGCAGCTGACAATCTTTTTGAAGGATTTAAAAATAAGATTGATCATAGCTGCTATTCAAGATGTACAATTGTCAAGAAGCACCGTCGTGCAGCGAATAGAAAAGATGTGTGAAGACACAACTGAACAATTGTTGGAGGATGTTTCAAATTGTGTTGCTTTCTCACTCCAACTGGATGAATCTACAGACATAAGAGACATAGCCCAGTGACTAGTCTTTATCCGGATGTTTTTTGAAGACTTCAGTGTTAAAGAACTACTACTTGGAATGATTTCTTTAAAAGGGAGAACTACCGGTCAGGAAATATTCAGTTCTTTCCATTCTTTTGTGACAAAGTGTAATCTTCCATTGCATAGACTTGTTTCCATCACTACTGATGGAGCAAGAGCAATGACAGGTGAGGTTAACGGTTTCCTAGCCCTCTGTAGACAGCATGACGACTTCCCAGATTTCCTTTCTTACCACTGCATCATTCACCAGCAAGTTTTGGCAAGCAAGAGACTCAATACAAAGACTGTCATGGACATCACTTTCAAAATTGTAAATTCAGTTTGTGGAAGATCACTTCAAAAATGGCTTTTCAATCTTACTCTTGATGAAGGGGCAGCGGAAATCATTTTGCACACAGATGTAAGGTGGCTAAGTAGGCACAAATTTCTGCAAAGATTTCGTGATTTGCTTAATGAAATAAGAAGTTTTTTGAAGGAGAGGGGAGATGACCAAGCAGAGTTGGAAGATGAGGAGTGGTTATGTGATCTGCCATTTCTTGCTGACTTTACAGGCAAACTAAGTGATATGAACCTTGAACTACAAGGTAAAAACAAATGCATTGGCGAGATGATGAGTACAGTTTCATCCTACAAGAGCAAATTTTGAGCTAATGATGACTGACCTTGAAAACAACACTTTTGATCATTTTCCTAATATGCAGGACCATCTGGGATAATATCCAAATTTTGTTTTTCAGAACGAGAAGTATGTGACAGAAATCTGTTCTGTTATCCAGGAATTCGAAAATACGTAGATTCTGTGACTTCCAAAAAATTGGAACAGTTGTGGAGTACTTGTCATACCCATTCAAAGTAGATGTGGACATTAAAGAAACTGTAGCTGCTATCAGTAAAAATTACTCTTTGAACAAGCCATCTCTTGAAAACGAGATATTAAACCTTAAAAATGACATTTTTCTCAAGACCCGTGCTGAACGAGAATCGTTTTGGAAGCTAGTGCCTAGAGACAAATTTTCCAACTTGAGAAGATGCAGTGAAGCTGTATTCTCTTATTTCGGTTCAACTTATTTGTGTGAATCTGTGTTTTTCCATTTGAAAATGATAAAGAGTTCACAACGTTCCAACATGACAGATGAACATCTCCAGGATTCCCTGAGACTGGCCCTCAGGCAATATTCACCCAACTTCAAAAAGCTGGTGGATGAAATGCAGGCTCAGACATCTCACTAATGAGCAAGAGTGAAATATTAGATTGTACAAGATCAGCCTGGCTCAATACTCAACCTAAATTTAACACAAATTACTCAATAAAAGTTAAAGAAAGTTATTACTCAATAAAACTTTAAGAAAAAATGTACTTTCCATTTCCCCCTCGCAGTTCTTACTGGACCTTCGTCTCTGTTTTGTGTTTGCTTAATTTGCTTAACAGCTGATCACATCCAAGTAAATGACAGAAGGTTCATTAAAAATGGGGGGGAGGGAGGGAATCCTCCAACTTTATTGGGTTAAAATTTAATCTGAAACTTTAATTTTTATGGTGGTAGATCACCAGCACTTTTGGCCGGAAAAGGTAGATCACGACCTGTTCGAAGTTGGACATGCCCGCCATATAGCATTTGCCAAGAAACACAGGAAAAGCAGGATGCATGTGAGAAAAGGTTTTGTGGTCTTATGAGATCAAAGCAAAAATTTTTAGGCTCAATGTTAAGATATTTGTGTGGCTTAAAACTAAGCACATAGGCCTACAAATAAAACTTAGTTACTCATCTGTAACAGGTGATCTCTGGGAACAGCAGGAATTTAGTCTTCACATATGGACGACATTGGTACCGACGGAGCCCGCACGGGAACGTTCTCCAGCGTTAAATTGGAAAGTTTTTGGGAGCATTCCACTTCATCTGCCTTCCCAACTTCCTCTCTTCAGTTGAGTCTGAAGTTGAGAAAAGAGAGTAAATGAAACCCTATAACTCCTAGGGGAGGAGCACGGGTTGTGAAGGCTAAATTCCTACCGTTCCCAGAGATCACCTGTTACAGGTGAGTAACTACACTATCTCCAGGAACAAACAGGAATGAAGTCTTCAGATATGGGACTCCTTAGCTCCCAGATGAAGTGACCTCAGAACCGGTGGAGGTTCGCTTCAGAATAGGCTCGAAGAGGTCATGGATCCCTCATGAATTTCTGGTATCGTCAAAGTCCGGGACGAGTATAGGAGTTGCTTCTAAATCTGAAAGAGGTGCTGGAGTACAGCTTGACCTAACATGGCATTCCAGCAGGAGTCCTTGTCCAGACACTAATGGGCAGCTAAGGTATGGATGGAAGATCAAGTTGCTGCCTTTCAAATTTTATCAATGACTATGCAGCGTAGTTTGTCATCGAGATTGCCATAGCACAAATGTTGTGAGCGGTGACTTGCCCATTAGTGCCTGGAAAAGGACTCCCTTGAAATGAGATGAACAACTGCGAGGCTTTACAATTATCTCACGTCCTTTGGAGACAGAAAGCCAACGCACGCTTGCAATCAAGAGGATGCAGAGTTGCTTCTGCTCGAGATGCATAAGGTTTAGGAAAGAAGACTGGAAGGTAAATTGACTGGTTTAAATGGAAAGGAGACACCACCTTTGGCATGAAGTGTGGGTGAGTCCGAAGGACGACTTTGTCATGGTGGAACCGGGTACAAGATGGGCCCGCCACCAAAGCCTGAAGCTCACTTATACCTCTAGCTGAAGTGAGGACAATTAGGAAGAGTACCTTCCAAGACAGGAACTTTAGTGAGGTCATGGCTAATGGTTCAAAGGGCGGCTTGAGAAGCTGCGTTAGAATGACATTGAGGTCCCAAGCTACTGGAGATGGCTTAATGGGTGGTTTGAACAGCAGGAGACCTCTCATGAAATGCATTACTTATGGTTGTGAGGAGATGGGCTGTCCATCGGGTAGGTGGTGAGAGGCTGCAATGGCACTGAGGTGGACTCTCATCAAGTTGGTTTTAAGACCTGTCAAGGATAGGTGGAGGAGATACTGAAGGAGTGATTCCTGTGGGGCAGAAAAGGGATGGAAATCTTTCTGGGAACACCAGACAGAGAATCTAAACCACTTAAATGTGGTGGAGGGCTTTCTAGAAGCCAAAAGGATCTCCTTAACCTCTTGTGTAAGGTCAAAGCCTTGTAATGCTATGCTCTCAGTAGCAAGCTATGAGGCGGTGAGACTGTGGATTGGGACAGAGTAGTGAGTCGTTGTCCTGGGAGAGGAGATCGGGTGCTGATCCCAATCACAGAGGATGAGTCTGAGTCAGACGCAGTAGCAGAGGAAACCACATTTACCGCAGCCAGTGAGGGGCTATGAGAATCATGAAGCTCTTGTCAGACTGAAGCTTAAAAAGTGTCTTGGGAATGAGGGGTATAGGAGGAAAAGCATAAAGCAGACCATGACCCCAGTGTAGGTGGAAGGCATCTACCTGTTGGTTGCTGGATGTCAGAGTTCTTGTGCTGAAGCAAGGGAGCTTGGCATTTTGTGGAGTCGCAAACAGGTCTATGCCTGGAGTTCCCCAGGTCTGTAGGATGTTGTATTCGTATGGAGAGACCATTCGTGGGCAAGGATTCGACTGAGCTTGTCTGCCAAAATATTGAACTCCCCGGGAAGGTACACCGCTTGGAGGTGTATCTGATGAGAAATGGCAAAGGACCAGAGGTGGAGAGCCTCCTCACAGAGGGCCCATGAGCCTGTCCCCTCCTTGCTTGTTCACATACAACCAGGCAACCTGATTGTCTGTCCTGACCAGGACTTGATGTGCGCTGAGGTGGTGTTGAAACACCTGGAGAACATTTGAGATATCACGAAGTTCCAGGAGATTGATTTGGAGTTGTGACTCCTGCATTGTCCAGAGCCCCTGTGTGGACAGGTTGCCCAGGTGTGCTTCCCAACCTAATTTAGAGGAATCCATCGTCAGAGTGCATTGGAGACATCTGAAAAGGTGACCCTACGAGCAGATTTTCTGGAGAACACCACCACTGAAGGGGCAGTGACTTGGATCCTGTCCCGGAGACGGCCCAAGGCCTGCTTCCACTGGGAGGCAAGAGTCCACTGGGCTATCCACATATGTAGTCGGGCATATGGAATGACATGTACATAGAGGCCATGTGCCCAAGGAGCTGCAGCATCTCTAGGGCAGTCAGATGGTCTCGTAGGAGCATCTGGGATGCTAGTTTGACTAGAAAGGCACAACAGAGCTGGGGCAGAAATGCCCTGGACTGTTGGGTGTCTAGCAGTGTTCCGATGAACTCTAACTTTTGAGTTAGAGCGAGTATCGATATTGGGAAGTTTATGACAAATCCCAAGTGTTGTAGTACTGAGTGTCTGATTTTATCAGCCAGTTGTCTAAGTAAGGGAAGATGAATATCCCTAGAAACCTTAGATATGTGGCCACGACTGCCATGCACTTTATGAAGACTCTTGGGGCAGAGGCGAGTCTGAAGTGAAGGACTCTGTATTAATAATGTTTTCCTTGAAAGGTGAAGCATAGATATTTCCTGTATCCTGGATGGATGAAGATATGTGTGTACACTTCTTTTAGATCTAGAAAACAGAGCCAGTCCTGACTCTGGAGGTAGGAAAGAAGAGTCCCAACAGAGATCATCTTGAACTTTTCATGGACTAGAAACCTGTTAAGGTTTCTGAGGTCCAGAATGGGCCTGTATTCTCCAATTTTCTTTGGAATGAGAAAGTACGGAGAGTAGAAGTCCATTCCCTGTTAGGATGTTGGGACATCTTCTATGGCACCTTCAGACAGAAGACACCTCGTCCTGCAAGACAGCAGTGAGTGGGGGTTGTGTTTGATATTCCCCCATGAAAGTAGAGGAGGACAGAGTTTGCAGATGAAGTCTATGCCCTTTCTGAACTATCATGAGGGTCCACTGCTCTGAAGTGATGAGATTCCCAGTCTGCCTGCTATGTTGAGGGTGTGAGAGAACTCCAGATGCAGGGTGGCAATGTTCTCTAGGAAAGAGTCAAAAACCAGGTGCAGACTGTGGCTGCGGAGCTTGTTGAGATTTAGTCACCTGTGGCTTCTTCTGTTGCTTAGGAGGCTGTTGCCTCTTCTGTGGGGCCTAATCCTGGTACTGAGAAGTAGGAAGATAAGAAGAATAGAATCTCTTCTTCTTAATGTAGAAAGACTTCTTTGCAGGTGTCTTTTTCCTAGCAGGGTCAGCTGTTGTTTAGGACAGTCTCTTTAGAATAGTGTTTTTTGACTCTAACTAAAAGCCTTATTTTGCCAGTCTTTCCCAAAGAGGTTTTCTCCTGTGCAAGGTATGTTGCCCAGCTTATCTTGAACCCACTGTTCAAGATCTGAGGCTTGAAGATATGCAATTCTACATGCCCCAATGCATATTGCTGATGCCCTGCTTTTGCATTCAAAAGCATCGAAGGTAGCCCTATTGACAAACTTCGAAACATTTTGACTGTGTCTACTAGGGAAAGAATCTGCTCTCTTGTCATCTGGGAGAGGAGTAACAAAGGCCTTGAGATCCCTGGACACCTCTTTGAGGAACACTCCCATATAGAGGATATAGGAGTTGATCCTAGCTGAGAGCACCAATGCTTGGAAGCATCAATGCTCAAAGGCTTCAAGAGTTCTCAATTCTCAACCTGGAGGATTAGAGGAGTGAGTTTTTGAGCTTTTGAATCAGCACATTGTCGATTTGACCACCATGGAGTGTGGGGGAGTTGCAGCATTTGGAAGTCAGGACACTCCAGTACCCCGTACATGGTATTCAGACGTCGACTATGAGGTGAGACTGTGAGGGGAGTCTCCAACATACGGAGCATAAGGTCATGAAGGATGTGGTGCACCGGCAGAGTGGCTGTCTCTTTGAGTGCTGTCGGGTATTGGAAGATCTCTAATTTCTCCACCCTCAGTTCCTTCTCCAATGTTATTGTGATAGAGAGACCCTTAGCTGGGTCTCAAATGAATTCCTGGAAAGACATGTCTTCCGAAGGTGACATACGTCGCTGATGAGGTGGGGAAGGGTCCAAAAGGAGGACCCAGGGCTCTCAGGAATCGAGTGACGCCACATCTGAAATGGAGGATTCAGAATCAGAGGACTCGAAGTATCGACAGGCACGATGTTCGCCTGAAGCTAAGTGCCAGTACCAATGCTCTGAGGTATCAGGCTCGGTGAGTTGCTTGGCTTTGGTACCGGAATCCGGTGATGGATTCACGGGAGGGCATGAATGGAAGCGATGTCATTGGAGCAGCACGGGAGGGCATGAATGGAAGCGATGTCATTGGAGCAGCCCTGATGTCGTGCCCAAAACCAGTGTCGATGTCAGTACCAGAACCGGTATCGACGGGCCAGTGCCTGGAGCCAATGGCTTCATAGGTACCAAGGCTTCCAGGAGAGCTACTAAGATCCCCTCGATGGCCAGTATGAACTGGTCAATCAAGGTTGCCGATGTCTGGGCATTGGTCTCAGGTGTTTGCGTTACCATCCTAGAGCATGGCACCAGTAGTTCTTCAGAGGTTGAGGCCTTGGGAGCATTCAGGAGCCCCTTGATGGCTTTGGAGGTCAGAGCCTCCCACCAGGGCTGTTTGGCAGGCCGATACACCTCTGAGGCAATGCCCCAGGGATCTCAATGCCTTGAACACGATCTACTCTGGAGGTTTTGTCCGACTTTGATGCGGACTTGTGCTTGGACTTTCAGGCTATCTGGGATCCATGGGAGGAGGAGGGGAGGAGGCCCTTGACAAGGTGGAGACCAACGACACCGTGTCCAAAGTGAAGATGTCCCACATTTAAAGGCCCGGTTCTGTAGGCCTGTTTTAGTCATCTTTTGACAGAGGGGACAGTCTGTTGACTGGTGTTCTGGGCCGAGGCATTTTAGATACCAGTCGTGTCTGTCAGTTGCTGAGATGGTGCTGGCACACTTGGAACAGTTTTTGAAACCACTTGTTGGTTTCTTCAAGCCTTCAACAGATGGGAAGGCAATAGTAGGCTCAAGGCCTGAAAGGGCATCAACATGCCCATTTTTTGGAAGGAAAATAAACTAAAGTAGAAGAAAAGAATAGAATAAATGAACTGGCGGTGTCTTCGACGGTGCCGGCGTCGACAGAAAGGCAGATGCTATCCACAAAAAGATAAGTTTTTTCTGCGGTGACAGGATTTGCTTCCTGCTGGCTCTGCGGAAAACAAAGAACTGAAGAGAGAGAGCTGGGAAGGCGGGAAGGCAGGAAGGCAGTCACACAGTGGAGTGCTCCCAAAGCTTTCCAATTGGATGCTGAGGAGCATTCCCGCACAGGCTCCGTCAGTACCGACGTCACCCATATGTGAAGACTACATTCCTGCTTGTTCCTGGAGATAGCTACCATCACTATGCTTTAAAGTATAGATGCTAAGGTATGAGGATTCTTTTGTAGTAGTTGTGACAGGGAGGCTTATGAAGATCAAAGGGAAATGGATGATGCAAAGTACAAGCAGATCCTGAAGAAAAACTAGTCTAACATAGGCCTGGAGCTGGCGAGAAGATTCACCTATCAGCAGGACAATGATAGCAAAGCCTAAGGCAAAAGCAACAATAGAATGGCTTAGTAAAAAATGAATGTCTGATTAACCCAGTCAAAGCTCAAGCCTGAATCCAATATAAAATCTGTGGAAGAAGAAAAGAAGAAGAAATGTATTCTTCTACAGCAGTGGTTCTCAACCCAGTCCTTGGGGCACACCTGGGCCAGTTGGGTTTTCAGGGTTCCTATAATGAGCATGCATGGGATAGATTTGCATGTTCTGCCTTCACTGTATGCAAACCTCATATATGCATATTCATTGTGGGAATTCTGAAAACCCAAGTGGCCTAGTTGTGCCTGAGGACAGGTTTGAGAACCTCTGTTCTAGAGAACTCTGTGAAGGGAATATGCATGAAGCTAAAAATCATCTCTACCTAAGTGAATAATGTGAAACGGCTGTATTCTCTGGTCACTTTTCCTTGTCAATAGAGGATTTAAGAACCAAGGACAGAGTTTTAACAACATGCTCGCTTTGATTTGTCCTGTAAATACTAAAGATATACACAGGCAAAACTTTCCATTTGGTTTGTTTTCAGATACTAAATTATTTGATTCATTCAGTTTCATTAAAATCCATTGGTGAAGCAATTTTGGACTATAACATTGATGTTTTCCATCCAGTTTGGATGAAACTTGCTTGGAGAAGTTGCCTAGAGAAGCCAGGGTTCAAATCCTACTGACACTCTCTTGCCTTAAGTACAAACTTAGAATATAATAACCTTGAAGGTGTGAGCTATGTTTAAATGAATTCCTCACTTAAGACTATTGCTGCATTTGTTAGTACAGAAACCAAGTCTTTGCGTGTGGATTTGCAAGAAGTTTCGAGAGTCCAAAAGGAACAGGAGGGGAAGTTGATCCATATGAATGGAGAACTTGAACAGGTTCAGGTCCTCCAGTGCGTCCACATTAAAGATCGGACTGTTACTGCTAGGAGAATGGAATATCTTGAAAATCAAATACGGAAGAACAATTTAAGACTGATTAATTTTCCTACATTTCCGTTACAGTCACCCTTGGAAATGGTTCGCAGATACCTTCAGGTGGTTTTGAAATTCTCCAGGGAGGAGCTACCCCCATTGACTACGGCTCAGTACCTTGCTGTGGGCCGGGGAGATCAAGGCGCGAGTGGTAGAATCCCAGGGTGTCTGTTCTGCACCATACAGCTTGACTTTCTCTGACACACAAACTGAGTCATTGCCCAGTCTCTCTGTACCTGAGCTCTGTTGATGCTCCTTGCTTTCTCCCTGTCTCTAGACTTGATAATTTTAACCACTATTCTCTCTGAAGTCTACACTGTCCTAACACACACTTCTCTCTAAAGTCCAAGAAAAAATGGCAAAGAAATGCTGCTGGCCTCAGATTCATGCACCATCAGCCATGGAATATGGAAGAGAGGCTGGGATAAACCTGTTTTGCTGCTTGTCAAAAGGTTTCAACATGGTAAGTCAAGTAACTCCTACTTCTTCCGTATTCCTTCCCAAGGTGACTCATTTCTAAGTATTAGGTTCATCAATGATTGAACCTATGACCATCAGGAGCAGAAAACGAGACTTACAGATGAAGCCACAAGAGCTGCACAGTTAAAGGTAAAGCCAGTCAACAATTATGCTCTGGGCAGCAGCAGGTGAGACACGCTCCCAAACAAACCCACTGGACCAGCATGGGATATCTCCTTGATTAGGATCCAAATACTGGTCCAATGGGCTCCTCCAGGGCTTCTCTCTCCTTCTTCTGTGCAAAGGATAATATTCATTGGCTTCTACTTGATTGTGCAGCATCTCTATCTCTATCTTCAAGATGCCAGCCTCCTCTAACATGGATCATGGGTTTGATCCCTATTGAATCTCATATTAAGACAAGCAAAAACAAATAGTCTTTTCCTGGCCCTATAGTCTATAATAGGTGACAAAGATAAATGGCTTTTCAGGTCATTCAGTACTCATGTTCATTTGATTCATTTCTAGGTATATTAACTGAAAATAATCTCATTTGTAGTGGTTTACCATTTGTCCAAAAACAAATGCACTTCCCTAGCAAACACATTCTTTATTTAATATGGAATATATTACCTGACCACTTATGTGAGATTATGGATTTAATGGATTTCAGAAAGAAATTAAAAACATACCTTATCAAGGAACACTTTGGTACTGAAGACTAGCCCCTAGCCATGCCTCAAGTCCTACATCCCCCTACCAAAATCCGAACACACCCCATCTATATTCTGTAACGTATCACTTCATCTATATAATCTATCCCAGCTTGTTACATGTATAAATTAATCCAAGTTGCATTTTTCATAATAATGTTCCATGGACACTTTTGTTTTGTTTTATTGTTCTATATTCATATTAGTTCTCTGTAAAACCTTCTTGGCTTTAAAATTAGGTGGTATATAAACCACCCAAATAAATAAATAATTCAGGTACTGTGCTAGATACCTGTCTGCCTAAGAACAAATCTTAGAAAAACATGATAATGCCTATTCATTTTTATTAATATTGTAAGAGTACCACTTGTGCATGCATACTCACCTACAACAGACTTTGCTTTGCCTTCATGAAAAGACCAAGCTAGAGCCAGTGCTTCTGTAAAACATTCTTGTTTCAGAAGATGATCAATTCTCTAAAAGAAAATAATATAGAATATACAACACAGAAGTTAGCACATGTCTATCTCCATACTTGACAAATTATATACCTACAGCCAATATGTAATATATTTCAGAAACATAAAATGTACTATCATATTTATGCAGATGATATGTTATACCTTCCATACAACACATCAAAACCCAACCTCCAGCAAATAGCCATATGTTTAAATGATGTGATGCAATGGCTCTTAGCACAAAACCTAAAGATAAATTATAAAAAAAAAACAGAAGTAGTTTTCATTACCAGGGACAAAGCGTAGTTACTCACCTGTAACGGATGTTCTCCAGGGACAGCAGGAATCAGTCCTCACATAGGGGTGACATCACTGCCAATGGAGCCCCCGCAGAAGCATCTCCACAGCTTTCAAAGAAAGTCTCTGGGAGATGCACCACGCATGTGTGGTCCCCTTCCCACCCAAGGGTGCCATCTTGACTCCATCCAATGACATAACTAAGACAGCAAAAATTAAAATATGGTAAAGCAGCAACTCCAAGGGAGGGTTGTGAGGACTGATCCCTGCTGTCCCCAGAGGACACCTGTTACAGGTGAGTAACTACACTTTCTTAGGGAACAAGCAAGAAGTCAGTCCTCACATATGGACTCCCCAGCTACAGACTACTGAGAAACTGTAAAAATGCCACGGAAACCTGCAAAGGGTGAGCTGTGAGCTGCAACAGTTGAGTCCTTACTGAGCGACTCTCACAAGACCCAAGTGTCTGGCGGGGAACTAGCACTCCAGAATCCTGAACACAGAAGGGTCGGAGGGCAGGAGTTCCCTCCATTTCAAAAAGATTAGGGAGTACGGCCTGGCCAAAGGCGCTGTCCCATTGGGACTCCCTCTTCAGGCAGTAGTGAGCTGTGAAGGTATGGACCGAAGACCAGATGGCGGCCCAGCAGATTTCTGTCATGGGAACGGAGCATAGATTTGCCACGGAAGTAACCATCGCCCTGACAGGGTGCACTGTGACCCTCTGGTCCAGTGAGATCCTTGCCTGCTCATAGGCAAGGATAATTCAGTCTGCCACCCAAGTGGACAGAGTTTATTTAGTCACTGGGAGTCCCAGATGACTGAGGTCATAGGATACGAAAAGCTGAGTTGCTTTGCGGTGGTCCTGAGTCCATTGTAGTCAGAAGGACAGGGCCCTTTTACAATCCAAAGTATGGGGAACTGTCTCTGCCCTATCGGCATGAGGCCTCAGAAAGAAGGTGGGTAGCACCATCTCCTCATTGAGGAGGAATGGAGACACCATCTTCATCAGAAACCTGGGGTTTGTGCGGAGTACCACCCTGCTCTTGTAGAACTTCGTGTAGGGGGGCTCTGCTATCAGAGTCTGGAGCTCGCTAACTCTGCGAGTAAATGTGAGTACCACAAGGAAGACAACCTTCCAGGAGAGGTACCTCAAGTGGCAGGTAGCCAGGGGCTCAAACGGCGGCTTAGTGAGCTGCAAGAGCACTACAGTGAGATCACACCCCACCACTGGAGGGCAGACAGGGGGTTTGGATAGCATGAGGCCCCGCAAGAACCGAGACAAGGGGCTGAGCCAAAAAGGATTTGCCCTCAACTGAATGGTGGTGAGCTGGATAGCACTCATGTACATTCTGACAGAGTTGGACTTTAGTTCCACCTGTGATAAATGGAGCAGGTACTGGAGTACCAATTGTACCGAGCAGGAGAAAGGGTTCGTACGCCTTTCAGCACACCACACCGAGAATCGGCACCACTCGAATGCATATGCGCTTCTTGTGGAAGACTTTACAAGAGGCCAGAAGAACGTCTTCCACATCCTGTGGGAGGTTGAAGGGAGCTAACGCTACCATTTCAGAAACCAAGCCATGAGTGACAGGGACCCCAGGTTGGGGTGTAGGAGAGAGTCCTGCTCCTGTGAGAGCAGTCCTGGGGCTCGGCCTAGGGAATTGGCAATGACGCAGACAGGGAGAGGAGCAGAGGGAACCAGGGTTTCCTGAGCCACCAAGGAGCTTCAGTATTAGTGATGCTCTGTCATGCTGGACCTTGAAGAGGGTCTTGGCAACCAGTGGTGTCTGTAGGAAGTGTAAAGAAGGACTTCCGTCCATGGAATGAGGAATGCATCTGCTATTACCCGGGATGGGTGCGGCTGGCGGGAGCAGAAGCAGGGCACTGCGTGATGTCCGGGCTGGTGAACAGGTCCACCAGGGGGACACCGCAAAGTAGAAACAGCCAAGAGGCCACTTTGGGATCCAAGCGACCCTCATGCGGCTGGAAGACTCTGCTCAGCTTGTCCGCCAGGGCATTGGCTTGGCCCGGGAGGTAGACCACTCTTAGGAGCATCCCACTGCATGTTGCATAGGAGCAGAGGGCTAACACCTCCTGGCAGAGGGAGTACAACCCATGACCCTTTGTTTTTTCATGTAGAAAACTGCGACTTGGTTGTGGGTCTGGATCAGCACCGACTGGAGCTGCAGCCGGCGGCAGAAGGCTCAGAGACCCAGAAATATCGCCTGGAGCTCCAGCAGATTGATTTGCATCTGGGATTCTGTCTGGGACCAGCTGCCTTTCATCTGGAGGTCTTAGCAATGTGCTCCTCAACCCAGTAAGGAAGCGTCTGTGGTGAGGACTCTCTGGAGGGTGGGTGCCTGGAAGGGCATCCCCGCCTGAAGATGACGAGAGATCTGCCACCATCCAAAGGAGTCTGCCAGCTGGTGGGTCAATTCTCACTTTGTCCCAGAGTCTGCCTCTGGCTTGTGTCCACTGAGAGTGGAGGCATCACTGGGCTGCTCTCATGTGCAGTCGGGCGTATGGGGTCATGTGAACCATGGAGGCCATGTGGCCCAGCAGGCAGAGGAGAAGCTGGACAAGTGGCAACCAACATCGCTGTACCTCTGCAGCTAGCCCCCTGAGGTGATCTGACTTCTCCTGAGAGAGAAAGGCCTTGGCCTGAATGGTGTCTAGCTAAGCCCCTATAAACTCCAACGAACTCTTTCGACAGCTATTTGAGGTACATGCCAATGTAGAGCTGGTAGGACTGGACCCGGCATATCAGCATCGAGCTCTGAAAACCTTCAAGCCGAGGGCATTGAGGATCTGGGCCTCCTGCCGGGGGACACCGAGAAGTGGGTCTTTTGGCTCTAGATTCTGCACATGGCAGACTCAATGACCATTTAGTTGTGCGGAAGCTGGGCTTTCTGGAACCCAGGACTTCGGTGGACTCTATACATGGAGTCGAGTCACATGCTGACAATGAGCACCGATGTCAGTGTCTCCCACATGCGGAGAAGGCGGCGCTGTAGGATCAGCAGAATGGGCACCAGGAGGGCCTCCTTCAGAGGGGCCTTATACTGGAGGATCTCCAGTTCCTCCGTGCACTGATCACCCTCCACCTCTGTCTCGATGTAGAGTGCCTTAGCCATCTCCCGCACAAAGTCGAGGAAGGCAACATCCTCTGGTGGGGGATGCCAGGGGGGGTCCAAAGGAACATTTCGGTGGTGCCAAGTGTCTGGGGACTCCTCATTCTTGGTCTCCCAATCGGACTGGAAGTCTGAAGTCAATTCTGAGGCTTTGTTGTAAACATGGTCGAGGTCTGAGCTGAGGGGCCCGGGGCCTCTGAAGACCTACGGTCCAAGCTGTGTGCGCTTCCTCGAGAGGACCAGTGACTTCATCTGATGCTGATGACTCTCTCAAGGCCAGTGGCGCTCAAGGATCGGCTTGACATCTGGGGAGGCCCTCGATGTTGAAGGTCCCATCATCAGGGCGGATAAATCGGACAAACCGGACATGAACACCCAGCTGCTGGATCACGAGGGCAGAGATACTGCACTCTAAGGCTGCCATCCTAGTTTCCATGCCAGATGGCTTTGCAACGGTCGATGCAGGCCCAGAGGGTTTCGGATCTAGCATCAGTTCAATCGGAGGGAGTACTCAACGACTGCCTTGGGTGTCTGAGGCTGGTCTGTGGGTACCGACAACTCCTTTTGGGGCAGTTTGAGAGGATGCTCTCGCTCTAATTCCTTAAATGCACACCTGGGACTGCAGGGCCCAAAGTGGGATTTTCCCATATTCTCGGACCCGGTCTCCAAGGAGGTCTTCGACTTCTTGTGTTCCACCTCTGGGGATTTCCTCTCGGATGAACCATGGTCGCAGGACTCCAAGGTGACCTGGACTTTGCGGTGCACTGAAGTACCAGAGGGGGCCCTGGAGCGGGGTATCACTGGAGATTCTAGCATGCAGTTGGACTTTTGGAAAAGTTTTCTGCTGCTGCTAACAGCTCTTAAGGGCCTTTGAGGTCATGGTCCTGCGAAGTTCACAATCTGAGTCGTCATGTTCCGGGCCAAGGCACCAGAGGCAGCAGTCATGCAGATCGGTGAGGGACATCATCCTGGTGCACCAATTGCATTTCTTGAAGCCGCTGGAGGCCATCAGAAAAAAGGGAGCCCTACAACCTGGCAGGGGTCGAAGGCCTTCGGCCAAGAATAGACACAAATGCCAGTAGAGGGATACCTCGAAGAAAAAAGTAAAAATGAAAAAATGAAACAGAGGAGCGACGCCAAGGTGAGCTGGCTTGGGGGCAGGAAAGGAACCAGTACGCAAACCAGACAGAACATAAGATATGCCATACTGGGTCAGACCAAGGTCCATAAAGCCCAGTATCCTGTTTCCAACAGTGGCCAATCGAGGTCACAAGTACCTAGCAGTTTCCCCAAAAGACACAGGTTCCACAATGCTTGAACTGGGACAAGCAGTGGATATCCCAGGTCCTCTTTAATAATGGTTTATGGACCTTTCCTCCAGGAAATTGTCCAAACCTTTTTTTAAACCTGGATACACTAACAGCTTTTACTACATCCTCTGGTAATGAATGTCAGAGTTTGATTACACGTTGAGTGAAAAAACATTTTCTCTTATTAGTCCTAAATAGGTTACCCTGTAGCTTCATTGCATGTCCCCTAGGTCTTTCTATATTTTGATGGCATTAACAATCAATCTACGTTTACCCGTTCCACTCCATTCATTAATTTTTAGGCCTCCATCATATCTCCCCTCAACCATCTCTTTTCCGGGATGAAGAGCCCTAACCTTTTTAGCCTCTCCTCATAGGGGTACCCTTCCATCCCCTTTACCATTTTTGTACCTCTTCTCTGTACCTTTTCTAATAATGCTATATCCTTTTTAAGATACGGCGACCAGAACTGCACAGAATATTCAAGGTGCGGTCGCACCATGGTACAATACAGAGGCATTATAATATCGTTTGTTTTATTCTCCATTTCCGATCCAATTCAAACTTCTCCTGCTGACTTATAAGTGCATTCACTCTGCAGCTCCTCACTACTTTTCCTTCTCTTATCTCTCCCTACCACCCCCTCCTCCCCCACCGAACTCTACTTTTCTGGCAAATTGCTGCTATCTGTGCCCTTCTCTTCTATTTCTAACGCCAGACTTCGCTCCTTTCACCTTGCTGCACCTTACGCCTGGAACAAATTGAGTCTTACGTCAGACGCCTTCTCTGACCCTTTCCAAACCAAGGCTGAAAACTCAACTCTCCGCTGCCGCTTTCGGATCTTGACTCACCTGATCTCCTTGTGTTTCCCTTGTGTTGTCTGTCTTGACTAGATTGTAAGCTCTGATGAGCAGGAACTGTCACTGCGTATGCCTTGTAGCGCTATAGAAATGCTCAGTAGTAGTAGCAGTAGTTTTACGTAGGGTTCGTTTGGTGGTGTTCATTTCACAGGGTATGTTAGTGTGTGGGTGGATAGTTGGTGTTGCTTATGTGATGTGACCAAAGTGTTCTATGTAGAGGAATGTCTTCAACTGGTTTCTGAAGTCCTTGGTATCGCTTGTGTTTCTAATATACTCCAGGAGGGAATTCCATAAGTTTGATGCATATAATGACAGTGCCCTGTTGGAGGTGGTCTGTTTGGTTTTGAAGTAATCTTTAGGTGTAATTAATGTGTTCTTACAGTTTGTTCTCGTTGGCCGGTTTTCAGGATATTTTGTTATCAGATCCTGAAGAGACTCAGCTGAGGTCTTATGTATTATTTTACAAATATTATGTGTGGCCTTGAACCTGATAAGACTCCTCATCGGTAGCCAGTGTAATTGGGCCAATGGCGGTGTTATGCGTTCATTTTTTGCTGTTCCAGTAATGATGCGTGCAATCGAGTTCTGGACTATCTGCAGTGGGTGTATAGTATGCACTAGCAGGCCGAGGTAGAATGAGTTGCAGTAGTCTAAAACCGGTGTGACTATGGCTTGTAGCACCATTCGGAAATCATTCTGGCTTAAGAGAGGCTTCAGTTTCCAGATGATTTTTAATTTGCGATATGCATGCTATGTTGTTCTGTTTATTTGGGATTGTAGGTTTAGATGCTGATCCAGTATGACCCCTAGGTATCTGACTTCTTTTCTGACAGCTATATTATTGTTCTTTAGTGTTATCACGCTAGGAGGAATGAAGGCCTTGTTTCTTGTTACTATTAGAGCTTCGGTTTTGTCATAATTTATGCTGAGGTTATTTGTGTTGAGCCATGTGGAAACTTCTGTGAGACATCCTGTTATGCTTGCATAGTCCGGAGATTCAACATTGAATGATGTGTACAACATATCGTCGTCATGATGTAGAAAAACAGTGGGCAAAACTGAAAGGGGATATTTTAAGGGCAACAAACCTTTTTGTTAGAAAGGTAAATAAATGTAAAAGGAAAAAGAGGCCGCTATAGTTCTCACACGAAGTAGCTGAAAAGGTGAAGAAAAAGAGGAAGGATTTCAGGAAATACAAGAGATCAGAGAGAGAGGAAGACAGGCATCTATATTTGTCAAAACTTAGAGAAGCTAGCAAAGTAGTCAGGAAAGCAAAGATACAAAAAGAAGAAGAAACAGCCAATGCAATAAAATGGGGAGATAAGACATTTTTCAGATATGTTAGTGAAAAAAGGAAGGGCAAAAGTGGTATTGTCACACTCAGGCGTGAAGGGGAGAAACATGCAGAATCTGATGAGGATACAGTGGAATTGCTTAACAAATAGTTCTGTTCTGGGTTCAAGAATGAAGGGCCAGGAGCAGGACCTCAGAAAACACCCACAAGTAGGAACAGAAGTAATGGGGAAATCAAATGATTTTCAGAAGACTGTGTTCGTGAGGAACTAGCTAAACTAAAAGTAGACAAAACCATGGGACCAGATGGGATACATCCGAGAATATTGAAAAAAACTTGAGGACGTTCTAACGGCTCCACTGAATGACCTTTTCAATGCTTCTTTGGAGTCAGGAGAGGCCCCAGAAGACTGGAGAAAGGCACATGTGGTCCCTTTACACAAATGCAGAAGTAAGGATGAGGTTGAAAACTACAGGCCGGTTAATCTAACCTCTGTGGTGAGTAAATTGGAAACTCTGCTAAAAGAGAGAATAGTAAGGCTTCTGGAGTCCAATGGATTGCAGGATCTGAGGCTACATGGGTTTACCAAAGGCAGGACTTGACAGACAAATCTAATCGATTTCTTTGACTGGGTGACCATGGAGTAGGATCAAGGCAGAGCCCTATATGTGGTGTACTTAGATTTCAGTAAAGCCTCTGACATCGTTCCGCACAAGCAACATATAAACAAACTGAGCACACTAGGGATGGACCAAATTGGGTTAGAAATTGGTTGAGTGGGAGGCGGCAAAGGGTACAGGTAAATGGAGCTCACTTTGAAGAGGTGGAAGTGGATACCAGTGGTGTGTCCCAGGGATCTGTCCTTGGTCCAATTCTTTTTAATATCTTTGTTAATGATATTGCAGAAGGGCTGTCAAGTAAGGTTTGCCTGTTTGTGGATGATACCAAAATCTGCAATAGAGTAGACACCCAGAAAGGACTAGATAGCATGAGGAGGGATCTAGCTCAGCTTGAAGAATAGTCTAGAATTTGGCAGCTGAGATTTAATGCTAAAAAATGCAGGGTCATGCATTTGGGCTGCAAAAATCCAAGGGTGTGGTATAGTGTAGGGGGTGAAGTACTTCCGTCCACTAAAGAAGAGCGGGATCTGGGCATGATTGTGTCGGATGATCTTAAAGTAGCTAAAAAGGTAGAAAAGGTGACGACAAAAGCTAGAAGGATGCTTGGGTGCATAGAAAGAGGAATGGCCAGCAGAAAAAGAAGGCATTAGTGCCTCTGTATAAATGTTTGGTGTGACCTCATTTGGAGTATTGTGTGCAATTCTAGAGACCGCACATTCAAAAGGATATAAACAGATTGGAGTCGGTGCAGAGGTGGTTACTAAAATGGTTGGTGGTCTTTGCAATTCTGGTCACCGTATCTTAAAAAGGATATAGCGATTTTAGAAAAGGTTCAGAGAAGAGCCACCAAAATGGTAAAGGGGATGGAAGGATACTCCTATGAAGAAAGGCTAAAAAGGTTGGGGCTCTTTAACCTGGAAAAGAGACGGCTGAGGGGAGATATGATAGAAGTCTATAAATTAATGAACGGAGTGGAACGGGTAAACGTAGATCGATTGTTTACCTTATCAGAATATAGAAAGACTAGGGGACATGCAATGAAGCTACAGGGTAAACTATTTAAGACTAATAAAAGAAAATATTTTTTCACTCAACATGTAATCAAACTCTGGAATTTGTTACCGGAGGATGTAGTAAAGGCTGTTAGTGTAGCTGGGTTTAAAAAAGGTTTGGACAAGTTCCTGGAGGAAAGGTCCATAAACCATTATTAAGAAGGGACCCAGGATATCAATGCTTGAACCAATACAAGCATTGTGGAACCTGTGTCCCTTGGGGAAACTGCTAGGTACGTATGACCTAGATTGGCCACTGTTGGAAACAGAATACTGGGCTTGATGGACCTTGGTCTGAACCAGTATAGCATATCTTATGTTCTTATGTTCTTATGTTATATAGCACGAGGACAGACTTAAAGATCTTAAGATATACTGTATACGTGACAGGAAAAGCGGGATAGAGGAGATATGATAGAGATGTTTAAATACCTCCATGGCATAAATGCACAGGAAAGGGGTCTCTTTTGACTGAAAGCAAGTTCTACTAAAAGGGGACATAGGGTGAGGGTGAAAAGGGATAGACTCGGGAGTAATACGCAGCAATATTTTTTTTACAGAAAGAGTGGTAGATGCGTGGAAAAATCTCCCAGTAGAGCTGATAGAGACAAGGACAGTATCTGAATTCAAAAAAGCATGGGACAAACAAAGAGAAAGGTAAAAAGGAGACTATTGTAGTTGATATAGAAGGGCAGATTGATAGACCAGGTGGTATTTTTCTGTCATCATGTTTCTATGAGCCTATAAATCAAAGATTTTGTCTGTGGTAGATATGAAGGAAATAAACACTGATAGAAAGTTAGCTTGTTACACTGTGCCCTAATTGGCATAACTCTAAAATTAAAGGTGCTATAATAATCATGGCTCCCTTGTCTCGAGGCTCAGGAGAGTTTTTGTTATGAGAATTATTGAAGGATATGCGCATGAAAGATCTTTCTCCCACTCTAAGAGAAAGGTGTCCTGGCTTGCCATGTATCTCTATCCCGGAGAAGAACTGTGGTGCTTGCTTGTATCAGGGAGTGGTGAACATATCTATTGAGGGAGTGCCCCACTCTCAAAAAATGCTCTGGGCCACCTTCTAGTCTAATGTCCACTTGGGGGTTGCAGCACCCAACTCCAGCCAGGAAAGTGGCCCCAGAGTCATCCAGTGAGAGCAGGCATAGTTCCACATCCTATTTCCCAGAACAGGCGTTAAGACTTCATTCTTCCCTGCTTACTGTACTACATGGCTGCTTGATTGTCTGTCTCAGTCATCACAACTTGGTTAGCCAACTGATCTCTGAAAGCCTTTAAAGCATTCAAAATTGCCCTCAATTCCAGGAAATTGATTGGATGGAATTTCTCTCCAGGGAGAACCATAAACCCTGAATATGAAACTCATTTACATGGCCTGTCCAGCCTAATTTGGACACATTTGTCATTAACAGGGAGAATTTGTAAAGGGATGCCTCCTTTCAGACTGGAATGAACCATCCACCCTAAACAGAGTATTCCGGAGCAGAACAGTGAGAGATATTACTTCTTGTAGTCTGTGTCCATTGTATGCATGGGGTCCACTGTGCTTGTCTTATTCTGTGATGTGCCAAGTGGGTAACATGTACAATTGAGGCCAAATAGCCCAACATCCTCAACATGTTCCATGTTGATGTCTGCTGACCTTTTTGAATTTCATCCACTGTGATGACCAGCTTAGTGAATCTTTCTGAAAGTATTAAGGCTTTTGTCCCAATCATGTCTAGCAGAGCTCTAATGAATTTCAATTTAGGCAACTGGAATAGATCTGACTTTGGAAAATTTATAACAAACCTTAGTAACTCCAGTACCCAGAAGGTTGTGCACACAGAACTATGAACCCCTTCATGAGAAGCACTCTGGACCAGTCAATCATCCAGACACAGAAATACCTGCACATCCAGACTGCATATCTGCACATCCAGACTGCATTGATAAGTTACAAATAGGGAAATTTTACTCACCTTTACTTTCCTTTTCTGGAGCTCTGCTAGACCGGTCCAGACAACAGGTTTATGTCCCCCAACCAGAAGATGTGAGACAGAAAAAACACTAGAACAGTGCTGTGAACTCATCACTGGCGCCTTATCCAGTACAGCTAAGGGCACTCTTCAATATAATCATAAAAAGAAATGAAACAGTGGACCACAGGTCCATAGGGCCCCTTTCCCCAGTCACATCACTCTGAAATCTGAACTAAGGAACTATGTACAGACAGCAGAAAAATACTCAATCAGGCAGAGAATAGCCACACTCGAGCTCAAGCACCCAGCCGTCACGGCAGGCCCGCCACCAGGGTGGATCCTGGACTGGTCTAGCAGAGCTCCAGGAAAGGAAATTAACGGTGAGTAAAATTTCCCCTTCCAGAGCACCCTGCTAAACCAGTCCAGACAACAGAGCAGTACCAAAGCTACTCCCCGTTGGGTGGGAGGACAAGGCCGTGGAAAATACACACGTGCCAAATTGGACAGCCGCCGTAGCATGCACATCCAAGCAGTAGTGAGGCACAAAGGTGGATAGGGAGGACCATGTTGCCACTCTGCAGATATCCAACAGTGTCACTGCAGCAAGTTCGGCCCAGGAGGTCACCAGCGTGCAAGTAGAGTGAGCTTTGAGGCCAGGAAGTGGTTTGCCCACCAAAAGGTAGGCGGAGGAAATGGCCTCATTAATCCAGCAACCCAAGGTCAGCTTTGTCGCCGCATGACCCTTGTGGAGTCTTGCAAACAGGACAAAAAGTTGGTCTGAAAGCCAAAAGCATTTGCGCTTCTAAATACTGCAACAGCGCTCTGCAGACATCTAAGTTGCGGAGCTCACGCTGCTGCTCAGCCCCGAAGGCTGGTAAGAATATTTCTTGATTGGCATGAAAGTCAGAAAAAAACCTTCAGAAGGAAGGAGGGAACCGGTCGCAAGGAAATCCCTCCATGAAGAAGGACAAGAAGGGGTCTCGACAGGAAAGAGCCTGAAGCTCGGAGATCCATCATGCAGAGGTGACTGCGACAAGAAACAGTCTTAAGGGTGAGATCCTTAAGGAAGACTCAATGCAGAAGTTCAAAGGGCGCTCCGCTAAGAGCAAATGACCGAGAGCCACCACATGGATACTGTTGGACGAACAGGTGGACAAAGGAACCGAATGCTTCTGAGAAAGCACCTGACATCCCAATGAGAAGCAAGGGACTGCCCCCTGTGCGGCCCCTTAAAGGCCGACAAAGCCGCTATTTGGACCCGTAAGAAATTACGCGTGAGACTGTGTTAGAACCCGTTCTGGAGAAAAGAGGTGGTGTCGGAAGCTCGCGCTTGCCAGGACAAACAAGGCCACTGTGTGCACCAGTGCACAAGACGCCGCCACACTCGGACATAGGCCAGGGATGTGGACTGCCTGCGTGCTCTGAGAAGTGTTGCTGCTACCTCTGGGGCGTAGCCATGGTGACTTAGCATCCACCTCTCAAGAACCATGCTGTAAATGAGAAGGGACTCAGATCCTCCATCTGGATGGGTCCCTGCTGTAAGAGGCCCCTCTGGGACCTTAAGGGTAGTGGGCTGTCGACTTGGAGCCGGATGAGGTCCACATACCACAGCCAATGAGGCCTGTCAGGAGCTACCATGACCAGAGGATACAGATGTCGCTCCATCCGGCAGAGCAGCCTGGGGATCATCGGCCATGGCAAAAAGACAGAGCAACAGGCCTGCTGGCCACAACAGAATTAACACATCACACCCGCGAATCCCAGTATTCTCTCCTTTGTGTTCAACCAGGTCATCATGAGATCCATCTCCAGGCGACCCCAGTGCCAGACAATCCATTGAAAAGCCCATGGGGCCAGCTCCCACTCGCTGGGATCTAGGCAATGCTGGTTGAGATAGTCTGCCTGGACATTGTCCTCTCTCCTGCAATATGCTGTGCTGAGAATGCCAGAAGGTTGCACTTGGCCCACAGGAACAGGAGGAGCATCTCCCTGGCCACCCTGGCAGTTCACATAAGCCACGGCAGTCACATTGTCGGACGTCATGTGCACTGCCTGACCCTGAAAGAGGGGCTAGAAGCGGAGCAGCGCAAGATGAATCGCTCTCACTTCAAGATGATTGATTGTCCAGCATGCTTCCATCAGCGACCACTCACCTTGTGCTGAGGAATGAAAACAATGAGCTCCCAAAAAGACTGGTGTCGGATGGTCAGAACAACCCATTCTGGCTGGTCGAATGGTATGAATTCCACCATATGCACGCATGAATTCCACTAGTAGAGACTGGCCCACATGGATGGAAACAGAGGAAGCTGAACTTCAAAGTCTTCGGATAACAGGAGGAGAGAAGGGCCCGCTGCAGGGGGCACAGGTGCACCTGGGTCCACAGTACCAGATTGAGGGCCACTGTAAGGGCAACCATTCCGGCCTGGGTGTCAAATTTTCCCCGAGGTACTCCATGACATGAGGGGGAACAAGGGAACTCTTGGTGTAGTTGACTATCCACCTGAGGTGATTGAGGAGCTGCAGGACTCAACAGACTGTGAGTTCTGCCTTGAAGCAGGACCACACCCGAATGAGCCAATCATCCAGATAAGGATGGATACAGATTCCCTTGCATCTCAATGCCGCTGCCATCACCACCATTACCTTGGAGAAGGTGAGCGGAGCGGTGGCAAGCCCAAATGGTAGGGCAGAGAACTGAAAATGCAGTCCGAGCACTGTGAAACGCAGATAGCATTGATGATCATCTCGGATGGGTACATGGAGATATGCTTCCGTGAGATCCAGTGTTGCCAGAAATTTGCCGGGACTGACAGCCTGAATAACCAAGCGGAGTGTCTCCATGTGGAAGCGAGGAATGCGCAAGCTGTGATTGATGCCCTGGAGATCAAGAATGGGGTGAAAGATGCCATCCTTCTTGGGACCACAAAGTAAATGGAGTAGCGGCCCAGTCCCTGCTTGTTATGCAGAACCGGCAGTAACGCCCCAAGGAGAAGGAGCTGCTGCGTCGTCGCTTGGATTGCCCGGTGCTTGAGGGCAGAGGACCAGGGACAGATCATAAAGGCCTCTGGAACGGGTCTGGCCAGATCGAGGGCATAGCCCCGCCGGACAACCTCCATAACCCATACATCGGACGCAGTATGAGCCCATTCCTAGTAAAACAAGCAGATGTGCCCACCAATCTGTGGTACCCCGGAATGGGCTCCAGCCCCTTCAATGGGAGGAGCAAGCCGCAGGTCCTGATTTCTTAGAGCTTCCTGTAGACGCTTGCGACTGCTGGGCACCCCGAAAAGAGTGGCCATAAGTGCTGGAAGTCGAATATGCCACAGACTGTTGCTGTGAGCGATAGCATCGGAAATCATGGCAGCCATAATTCTGATATCCTGATCTTCTGGCACTGGCCCCGGTTGTTGCAGAGTGGCAGGAGGCTGCCTTAGGTTTGTCCTCTGGCAGGTGCTCTGGCTTGACCTCACCAAGGTTCTTGACCAACATTTCTAATTCCTCTTCGGAGGAGACCACCTTTGAAGGGGAGGCCTGCCAGGTGCACCTTAGATGCCGTGTCCGCTGACCAACTGTGGAGCCAGATCCAGCGGTGGGCAAAATTCACAATTGTCACCACTTGGGTCGCCAGATGGAGCAAGTCATAGAAACTGTCTGCTAGAAAAGCCGCCATGGATTCCAGGTGTGTTGTAGCAGCATCCTCCGGCAGCAGTTGCACCCAGCATAGCAGGGCCCTTGCCGCCAGCCTGCCACATGCAGATGTCTGTAGCACCAAAGCAGAGGTGGAAAAGGCGGTCTTAAGAAGATTCTCCACCTTACGGTCCTGAGTATCCTTGAAAGCCGCTCTGCCCTCAACAGGGATAGTAGTGGTCTTAGTCACAGCGGTTATGAGAGAATCCACTTTGGGGTAATGCAGCCCCTGCTGAAGATCCACTGGGGATCAGGGATAAATACAGCCTAAATGCCGAGCCACTCGTAGTGAGGCATCTGGAACATCCCACTCCTCCATCAACAGCTGTTGCAGCTCAGAAGGGAACGGGAAGGCCTTGATTAGTGGACAAACCCCTTTGAGAATAGGGTTGGAGGTGGTGCAGCCTCAGGAAACCGTAGCTCTGCAGCCACCTGACTAATGAAGGATGCAAGCTCATCCCAGAGGAAAAGACGAATCACCCAGGAGAGGGTCTTCTCATCAGAAGAAGAAAACTCCTCCTTCCTCCAAACTGGAAGCCCCTGAAGATGAATCCTCAAGGTCATCAACAGGCTCCTCTTCCTCCAGTGGATCTAAGCCCCTGAGAACCCAGGCAAGGGTCTTATGCTGTCTCTTTGACCCTGAAGCGTCTGTCATGGTGGCTCTCTTTACCTCGTGGCCCCAGGACCCATGGACACCGCAGAGAGAGGGACTGCAGATGCTCGACTGCATGAAGACAGGTGGAACATGCAGAGAAACCATCCCTGCCTCCATTTCAAAGGTTCCATGCCTGCTTGAAAGTGGCTGCAAATTCTGAGGCATCCGCATCGCTGAGCTGAGTCATGCAACCAATCACATCTCCCCCCTGCAGGAGAAGAGCCAGCAGAGAACAATCATCCCGCTGAAGAACCGGTAGCAAAGGCTCCAATCCTGCTAAGCTATGCACAGTACAGAATCAGCTGGTGTAGAGTCAACCCCTGCCGAGGGCCCCTGTCTGCCGAAGCCCCGAGCCCTCCCCCGATGACTGACCCGGGTTGGCTGCGCAGGCCGCACACAATAGTTGTACAAGGCCTTGCTTGCGCTTGCTGCATGCAAGGCAGCGGGGGGCCTTGCTTGTCATGGCAGGATTGATGCAAGCGCGTGTCCATGCATGCGGCTGAGCCCAACTGAAAAATGTCAGGAAGTGGCCGCGGCCTGTGCCCTCACAGTTCTTTGTCATTCCAAAATGGCACAGCAGTGCAGCTCCACAACACACCCCTGCCTCAAGCCCTCAGGGGAGTGGAGGGGTAGGAGCCAAGTTTGCCGCAACAAGGAACAGGCTCTAGAAACCTCCTGGTGACAAAAAAGATAGGGGGAATAGGAAACAAAACAAAGGATAGCGCAATGCTCCTGTTTTCCTCCATGGTGTGACTGCAGTTTGAGTATTGTGTGCAATTCTGATCTTCGCATCTCAAAAAAAGATATAGCAGCATTAGAAAAAGTAGAGATGCTGAAGATATTGTACACTGCTTGTTCAGATTATGTCTGTATTTTCCTTGTTATTTGGTTTGCCCTTTTATTATAAACAGGCCCCCTCCATATATTGAGGGCTAGTGAGACTTGCCTTTATATTATGAATATGTATTTGCTTATTTTCAATTAGGATGAATTTCCTAGACTTTCTCTCTTTTCTGTAACAAGTGGATTACTTGTATGTTATTATTTCAAATTCAATAATTATAAAATGTAAAAAAAAAATAGTACAGAAAAGGGTGACCAAAACAATAAAGGGAATGGAATTACTCTCCTATGAGAAAAAGCTAAAGAGGTTAGGGCTCTTCAGCCTGGAGAACAAATGCCTGAGGGGAGACATGATAGAGATCTGTAAAATTCTGAGTAGAGTGGAACGGGAAGATGTGAATGCAATGTTTACTCTCTCAAAAAATACAAAGACTAGGGGACATGCCATGAAGCTACAAGGTAATACATTTAAAACAGATAGGAGAAAAAAAATTCTCTGAATGTATAATTTAACCTTTGGAACTCACTGTCAACAGATGCGGTAAAAGCAGGTAATATATCTGGGTTTAAAAAAGGTTTGGACAAGTTCCATCAACTGTTATTAACATAGTCCAAGAGAAAACAACTGCTTATTCCTGGGGATAAGAAGCTAAGGACTAACTACTTTTCGGATTTGTCAGGTATTTGTGACCTCAATTGACCATGTTGGGACATAGGATATTGGGCTTGATAGACCTTTGATCCAATCCAGTATGGCTGTTATGCAAACCTATAAAATCAGATGAGCAGGCAATGTAGAAAGCTGCATTAGGCTCTAGTGCAGAATTTTATTGGCTTTTTTTCTGGCACTAGTCTTACTCTCTAATGTAGAAAGCAAGCTAGCGCTGGAAAAGCACCAGTAAAACTACTGTGTTAAAGTATAGCACAGTGAGCATACTGATCATATGCAAAATAAGGAATATGAGATTGTTCCTGATGTAAAAAACTGTGCTGAAACTCAGCACAATTTTTTACTTGCTTTTTAATGCTGTATCTTTACATCTGTTTCAGGACGCAACCCAGGGAGTTTACTCTGATCCTGACCCATGCATCCCATAATGCATGGTATGGAGAGTTAGAAGCGTGCGGCAATGTTCTGCCCCCTTCCAACTTCTAAGGTACTGGGGAGGGCTTGGAGGAGGGTGGAGGATTAGGATTCACTAAACCACCAGGCTTTTTTCTGTTTTGGGGGTGGGACTGCATTGGGGCCACCAGACCTTTTTTCAATTTGGGGGTTGGGGGCATTGGAGTCACTAGGCCACCAGGGGATGTTAATGTTTGGAGGGGAACAAGAATTGGGGCATGATTGGGGGTCGGGCTGCTTGGGAAGTGCTAGACTTAATGCAGATCTCTGTGCACATGTGCCTGGCTTGCTTCCCTTGTTTAACACAGACCTTTTGCACATAACTAATTTGTATGCTATTTGTTTATAAAAAAAAAATCAAGAAACCTATACTCAAGACTACAGTACAGAATGGGTTATCATGTAGAGAATTATACAAAAATATAAACACGTAAATAAGAGGAAAAAGGATCTCAGGTGAAATCAAGACACAATAACATCTAACAGTATCTTGATCAACACCAGATATACTCAAAACAGACATGGGCCATCACATCATGGATCCTAAAAAAAAAACCCAGTCATCACTGCACAAAAAGTGATCATTAAACTCGCTTTAGGGAACCCTTCGCTAGAGCCTTTGCTCTGGGTTCTGGCCAGGGTGTCTGTATTGGCCCGAAAGTGTCTGGAGTAGGTAGGTCGGAATCCATCATAAAGTCTATTTCTAGCTTTAAAGGCACAAGAGAATTTATCAATTGAATTTACAATCTCTCTTTCTCCCAAGTCACAAAATTTCCAACTCGCAAGTTCAGATACCTCACCAGGATAGTGAGCAACTTTCAGACAGCCAATTCAATTGTCTTCTGTACTCATAAAACATTATTTACACAATTTCAAAATGCTGGCCTCATATAAAACTACCATTTGCACAGGGTAGCTGGCTTTAATGAATCCCATAAAACATAAATGTAATATAGTCACTATCCTACTTCTACCCCATAGAGAAACATACACTTACCTCTCTCCAGTTTCTCAATAGCATCACATGAACTGACTGGACAAAAGAGAAGAGAAACATGTTATTAGAACACAGAAGTGAATGTTTTAAATGATCAACTTGTGTTTCAGTATTCAAGCTTGCAGGAGAGCCTGTGCATTGATAGCCAGAAGGAAGAGATATTCTATCAATAAATATTCTATGCTAAAACAGTCACAGATTTTTGCTTTTGCCTCTTCTCACTGTTTTCATTCACATGCCACATTTTCTACTGTCAATACTCAAGACAGATTCTATTGAGGGAAATATCAAAAGCACTACCAATCAGCCGGGGAATACAAAAGATGCTGCATTATACACAGAATCTAGATAAACAGCTTTTTTCATTTCCCACTTCCCACCTTCACCTAGGTTTATCAGATAGTGAATTGTAGTTCTGCTGATCCTGACTATAATGTGGAGGTAATTCTATGATAGGGAACCTATGCAAGATAGACATATATGTTGTCCAAAACGCCTTTTAAACCCAGTTATGCTAGATGCATTGACAATATCTTCCAGCAATAAATTCCACAGCTTGAGAGTTTGAGTGAAAAAAATACTTTCGCCAATTCATTTTATATCAGCTTTTAGCAACATCAAGAGTCACCTAGTCCTAGTTCTATTTGACTCTTGAAGGAAAAAATAACAGTTCCTTATTAATCTTACTCATGATATAAATCTCCATTACAGTAACTCTTTCCATTGGGAAAACTGACCAGTTAATTTTACTCTTTACTTCTATCTTTAAAGTAGGTGTCAAAGAACAGTAAGACAGTGGCTCATAGGGGACCTTATCAAATGTCTTCTAACCAGATTTTTATTGGTTTACCTTTATCCACATTTTCATTCACGCCTTCATAGAATTCTAATAGATTAGCTAGATACAACCTCACTTTTCTAGACCCATGCTGGCTCATTCCTAATAAAATATATTTATCTATAGGACTAATAATTCTGTTTTTAAAAATAACTTTCAACATTTTATCCTGCACAAATGTCAAGCTAACCCATCTGTAGTTATCTGGATGACCCTGGCAATCTTTTGGAACATTGATCTTACATTGGCTACCCTCCAGTCCTCAGATACAGAGGCAGATTTGAATGATTGGTTATAGATTACCAGTAGTAGGCCTACAATTTCATATCTGAGTTGACTGAGAACTCGGGGGTGAATATCATCAGGTCACAGTGATTTGTTGCTACTTAATTTGTTAGTTTAAATTGTCAACTCTTGCAGATATACACAGATTATTCAAGCTCCTCTGGATCACCATCTACAAGGAATTTTTCCAGTATGGCTAGCATCCTCCACTGTAAAGACCAAAGCAAAGAATTAATTTAGTTTTTCTGCTATGGCCTTATTCTCCCTCAGTGAATATACCCAACCAGTTATCTATTGACCATATTGACTCCAGGTTTCTTGTTCTTAGTGTACTTGAAAAATATATTTTATTAGCTTTTGCTTCTTTGCAGGATCTACTCAAATTCTCTAATGATCTGCTTTATTAATGTTTTAGCTCTAGTTTGCCAATCTTTATCTTTATTGGAGGATTTAATATACTGTGCTTTCACTTACGCAGCAGGGTGGTTTACAACAGATAAACGGACTGCGGAGTATGAAAGAGGGAAAAGAACGCCATAATTAGATAGGAAAGAGTAGTACAGTCACACAGCAGTAAGAGGAAAAGAGGAGAGAAAGGTGGGAAGGGGGAAGGGGGAAGGGGAGGGCTAAGTATTTTAGATGGTCGAAATTTGAAAGCTAGCTGGAAAAGATGTGTCTTGAGTTGGGATTTGAATTTGTGGAAGGAAAGTTCCAGGCGAAGATCAGAGGGTAAGGAGTTCCAGAGGTGAAGGCTGAGAAAGAAAAAGACAGAATTGAGGGTGGACTCTAGATAAGCATGTGAGGCAGAGGGAAGGTGCAGATGGTTGGCATGAATGGTGTGAGGAACCTGATATGGGGAGTGGAGATGGAGAATGTCTGAGAGGTACCAAGGGGTGTTGGTGTGCAAGGCCTTATGAACCAATGTGAGTACTTTCTACTGAATCCGGTACTTGAGATGAAGCCAGTGGATGTCAATGAGAAGGTGGGTGATGTGATCGGTGCGTGTTGCATGAGTAATCTGGGCAGCAGTATTCTGGAGGAGTTGGATACAGTGGAGCTGATACTGAGGGAGACTGGCAACAGCAATGTTACAGTAGTCAATCTGAGACATGACAAGGGAAAAAAGAAGAGTGATCAAGGACAAAGAGGACAGGAAAGGGCGAATGACACAGATTTGTCTGAGGAAGAAATATGAATGGTGAATAAGTAAGAAAAGGTGATCCTGGAAAGAAAGTGCAGAATCAAGGCTGACAAAGAAGTAACAAAGAGAGTGAACCAGCGGTGAGCATCCAGGAGGGAGGGGGCCAAGGAGGAACAGGGGTCACTGAAGGTGAATCAGATCGCTGCAGTTTTGTCAGGGTTGAGGTGAAGGTAGTGTGAAGACATCCAGGAGGTAATTCGTGAAAGGCAGGAACTGAGAGGTGATAAGTCATGAACAGAGAGGTCGGTGTGATGTAAAAGAACAATATTATCAGCATAGCATGCCAAAATGCTATGCTATGCTGCTGGATTAGGAGGATGAAAGGGGCAGGAAGAAATTGAAGGGAAGGGGGACTGACACAGAACCCTGAGGTACACCACAGAGAAGAGGCATAGAGGGAGAGGAAAAATCACCAGAGAACAAAGACCTAATGGAACGAAATAAGTGAAACCAGTGCCATACAGACCCATGGACACGAGAGTCATGAAGGCAAGAGAAGAGAGTAGAGTGATCAACAAGATCAAAAGCGGAGGAAAGATCGAAAGAGATAGCTAAAGAAATGTCACCATGAACATGAGAGATGTGCAGTTTGTTAAGAAAAGAGAGCAGAATAAGTTTTGATGCTATAGCTAAAATGAGCTATAGAACCAAAACTATTCTGCTCTCTTTTAGATTGTCAGGTATGGAGACTGTGCACATGAAGGTGTGAGGACAGTTGGGTGAAGGCAAACTTTTCAAGAATCTATGATAGAAAAGGAAGATTCAAGACAGGTCAGTAGTATGCAGAGACAGAGGGATCTAAAAATATGGCTTTCTTAAGAAGGGGACAAATTAAGGCTAGTTTCCAGGGAGATGCCAGAGGAGAGACTAGTACTGACAATAGTGAGTGGGGGGGGGGGGGGCAGAAGGGTGAAAGGTGGTTCAAACAGCCATTTAGATGGGGTGGGGGGTCTGAGCAGCAGGTTGTCTTGTGTGATGAAGAAAGGGTCGATCAGTTCAGCAGAGGCGATGGCACGGAAGGAGGAGAAGTATGAGAGAGTGACGTGGGGGGGAAGACAGAGGGGAATGTGTGCGTGGGGGGGGCTGTCAAGGGAAGAGGTGATGGGCATTCGAAAAAAGTACAATGAAAGGCCTGAATCTTATTGTGAAAACAGTTGGCAAACTGGGCAGGATCTGCAGTGGTAGAAAGAGGACAAAGCAAGTTGGATGGATGAGGGGTGAAGAGGGATCTCACAACAGAATATAGTTGACGGGAGGAGTTAGGAGGAGATGAGATCAGAATAAAAGGACTTCTAGGCCTCGTGGATCAGGGAGCAATAGTGGTGGTGGCAGGACAGGAAGTACTGAAGGGAGTCAGGGGAGCGCTGCCTTCTCCAAATGCGCTCTTATTTCCTAATTTGATTTTGCTTTCCATTTTTTAAAGGCTGACCTTCCTGCTTTAATAATTGCTTTCATAGCACCATTTAGCCACACCAAAAGACATAAGAACATAAGATATGCCATACTGGGTCAGACCAAGGTCCATCAAAGCCCAGTATTCTGTTTCCAACAGTGGCCAATCTAGGTCATACGTACCTAGCAGTTTCCCCAAGGGACACAGGTTCCACAATGCTTGTATTGCTTCAAGCATTGATATCCTGGGTCCCTTCTTAATAATGGTTTATGGAACTTTCCTCCAGGAACTTGTCCAAACCCTTTTTAAACCCAGCTACACTAACAGCCTTTACTACATCCTCCGGTAACAAATTCCAGAGTCTGATTACACGTTGAGTGAAAAAATATTTTCTTTTATTAGTCTTAAATAGTTTACCCTGTAGCTTCATTGCATGTCCCCTAGTCTTTCTATATTCTGATAAGGTAAACAATCGATCTACGTTTACCCATTCCACTCCGTTCATTAATTTATAGACTTCTATCATATCTCCCCTCAGCCGTCTCTTTTCCAGGTTAAAGAGCCCTAACCTTTTTTAGCCTTTCTTCATAGGAGTATCCTTCCATCCCCTTTACCATTTTGGTGGCTCTTCTCTGAACCTTTTCTAAAATCGCTGTATCCTTTTTAACATACGACGACCAGAATTGCACACAATATTCAAGGTGCGGTCTCACCATGGAACGATATAAAGGCATTATAATATCTTTTGTTTTATTTTCCATTCCTTTCCTTATCATACCTAGCATTCTATTTGCTCTCTTGGCCACCGCTGCACACTGGGCCGAGGGTTTTAACATGGTATCCACAATGACGCCTAAAACTTTTTCCTGGGTGGTGGTTCCTAATGTGGAACCTTGCATCGTGTAACCATAGTTTGGGTTGTTCTTCCCTAGGTGCATAACCTTGCACTTGTCCACATTAAATTTAATCTGCCATTTTGATGCCCAGTCTTCCAATTTATCAAGATCCTCTTGCAGTTTTCCACAATCCTCTTGGGTTTTAACAACTTTAAATAGTTTTGTGTCATCTGCAAATTTGACAACCTCACTCGTTATTCCACTTTCCAGGTCATTTATGAATATGTCAAAAAGCAGCGGACCTAGCACAGATCCCTGGGGTACACCACTATTCACCTTTCTCCATTGGGAAAATTGGCCATTTAGCCCTACCCTCTGCTTTCTATCTTTTAACCAGTTCCTGATCCACAATAGTACACTGCCTCCTATCCCATGACTCTTTAGTTTTGCCAAAAGTCTCTGATGAGGGACCTTGTCAAAGGCTTTCTGAAAGTCCAGATACACAATATCAACCGACTCACCTTTGTCCACCTGATTATTCACTCCTTCAAAAAAACATAACAGATTAGTAAGACAAGATCTTCCTTGTCTAAAGCCATGTTGGCTGTCTCCCATTAGGTCATGACTATCTACATGCTGAGTAATTTTATTCTTTATGATGGTTTCTACCATTTTTCCCGGTACTGACGTCAGGCTCACCGGTCTGTAGTTTCCCGGATCACCCCTGGAACCCTTTTTAAAAATTGGTGTTACATTGGCGATCCTCCAATCTTCAGGTATTAGAGATGATTTTAATGATAGTTCACAGATTACTAATAGCAGGTCTGCAATCTCATATTTCAGTTCTTTCAACACCCTTTCAACACCTTTATCATATCCTCCCTCAGCCATCTCTTTTCTAAGTTGAAGAGACACAACCTTTTAAATCTCTCCTCATAAGGGTATCCCTTCCATTCCCTTTAGCATTTTTGTTGCTCTTCTTTGTACCTTTTCTAATTCAGCTATATCCTTTTTAAGATATGGCGACCAGAATTGCACACAATATTCAAGGTGTGGTCGCACTATGGAGCAATACAGAGGCATTATAATATCCTTTATTTTAGTCTCCATTCCTTCAGATTCCTAGCATTATATTTGCTTTCTTATCCGCCGTTGCCCACTGGGCAGCCTATGTTACCTTTATTTAAAACGTGCTTAATATAGGTGTTTTTTTAATTTCTCACATGGGTATTCTGTTATAAAATTACCCCTTTTAATATCTGCAGAAAGGGCAGGGAATGCCTATATTAATGCCTTTTCCTCAGTGTATAAGAAATGTACATACCTGATATTAGAATGTAAAGTCTATTGGAAGGGGGGATGTCAAAAGAAAAAAAAATCAGTTGCATAAATTTTCTGAAATATTCCTTTATTTTAGAATACTAAGCAAGAGCCCTTTCCAGTCCAGAGTGTGAAGGGACTTCTCAACTGGATTCTTATGTAGTTTAGGACAAAACGTAGTAAGCACTATTCCCTTAAGGTGTGACCACCTTTGGTGCGAAAGCATAGTTACTCACCTGTAATAAGTGTTCTCTGGGGACAGCAGGAATCAGTCCTCATATATGGGTGATGTCGGTGCCAACTGAGCCCACACAGAAGCATCCCCCCAGCTTTCAAAGAAAGCCTTTGGGAGATGCACCACGCATGGGTGGTCCCCTTTCCGCCCAAGGGGGCATCTTGCCTCAGTCTAATATAGTTAAGACAGCAAAAAAAACAACTCCAAGGGGAGGAGGGAGGGTTTTGAGGACCGATTCCTGCTATCCCCGGAGAACACCCATTACAGGTGAGTAAAGCACAGTTACCTACCTGCAACAGGTGATCTCTGGGAACAGCAGGAACAAGTCCCCACATATGGGTACGTCTGTACCGACGGAGTCTGCGCGGGAACGCTTCCCAGCGTCCAATCAAAGTGCCTTTGGAAGTATCCCACCACGCCTGCGTGCTGCCTTCCCGCCTTTCCCATCTGCCTCTCCTCAGTTAAGTTTTAAAGCTGAGACAAAGAGAGAGAGAGGAAAGGAAAGATAGATAGAGATACAACTCCTGGGGAGGTGGGTGGGTTGTGAAGACCCATTCCTGCTGTTCCCAGAGATCACCCGCCACAGGTAAGCAACTGTGCTATCTCCAGGAAGAGTAAATTAGACTTACCTGCTAATTGTTGTTCCTTAAGGAACTCTAGTCCAGTCCCGGAACCATAGAATTGTCAACCTCCACCAGCAGCTTTGGAGACTGAAAGATGTCATCGTTCTGATGTCACTGGTACAAATAGGCTAGATCCGCCCCCTTCCACCAGTACCTATTGACAAAGCAGACTCAGCAGACTCAGCAGAGCACCAAATAAGTAGGTATAGGAAAATATCTAACAAGACAGGATAGCAATGAAAAAACAAGAACCCCCACTGCCCCTGCCGCAAGGCGGTCCATACCGGAACTGTGAAACTTACGCATAGACCAATAACCGTCCTGAACAAACAGGATTACCGCACGTAGCGTCCACTAGGACCTGCTGCAGCAAACAAAACAGAGCCCCTGAGACCCTGACTCATCTCATCGCCTCTCTGAGCTCAACCACGTTGAAAAAGCCAACCAAGGACCCTTTCCTGTCCACCTCCTTGTCCTCCTCTCACATGAAACTTCAGGCTGCACGACATACGAATACTGGGAGGGATCTGGGACTGGACTTGAGTTCCTTAAGGAACAACAATTAGCAGGTAAGTCTAATTTACTCTTCCTTTGCGTCCCTCTAGTCCAGTCCCGGAACCATAGAGGATGTTACAGAGCAGTGAATATCAACGGGAGGGACCGGAAATCCCAGCCTGAAGAACAGCCGAACCAAACCGGCCATCTCCCCTCGCCTGCACATCCAGGCGATAATGCCGAGCAAAAGAATGCAACGAGGACCAGGTCGCCGCCATACAAATATCCGCGACTGGCACTAAGCTGACTTCCGCCCAAGACGCCGCCTGCGCTCTAGTGGAATGCGCCCGCTGGCCCACCGGAACCGCCTTGCCCTTCAAAATGTAGGCCGACGCAATAGCCTCCTTTAACCATCTAGAAATGGAAGACTTCGCCGCCGCCTCGCCCTTGCGCGGGCCCCCGAAGGCGACAAAGAGTCTGTCGGTCTTCCTGAATGACGCCGTCCTACGGAGATACTTCTTGAGCACCCGCCGCACATCCAACCAATGCAGACGGCCCCCCGACTGAGTTTTCTGTTCCGCCGAAAACACCATAGTGAGTGAGTGACGCAGATAAAGACCAGCATGGTCCATCTAGTCTGCCCAGCAAGATGGCAAGAGTAGGTGCACCTGTCGCTCTGTGCAGGCCACCCCTCCCCGTTTTTGTTTCTGTTTAGGGGTGAACCCACCACTCCATGTAGGACACCCTTATTTGTTCAGACGCTAGATAGTTCAGAAGTTAGATGGTACCGTTTATTTTGCTTTTATCCTGTTGCTGTAAAGGGATCCACTGTGTTTGTCCCATGCTGTTTTGAATTCCATCACCGTGTTTGCCCTCACCACTTCCATCGGGAGGGCATTCCAAGCATCCACCACCCTTTCAGTGAAGACGTTTGCTCTTCTTCATCTTTATTTGCTGAATGCATTCTAAATAGGTTGAACAGTCCACATGTCTCATTTTAAACTTTTAATTGCTGCTTTTAGTGTCATTCCAACTAATTTCTTTATTTTATCAATTTCTCCTCTTAAAGTTATACGGAGTGTGTCTCAACATAGACGAAGCAAATGTTTGTCTTCCATAAAACAGGTCGCAGTGTCTTGTCCAGTCTGTTTGGAAAGTACAATGCTCCACCTTAAGTCAAATCAAGAATCTACATGAAAATGCTGGGCTATATGTTATTCACAGTGCATGTGGTTCATTTTGCTCATCTCAAAATGAGGGGGCCAAAATGAGACTTAAAATTCCAATGAAAACAAAACATTCTCTTACTTTCCAAGATATTCACTTCAGCTCTTCTTCAAGCCATACTGCAAAGATGGACCACAGAAACCAACCTTCTCAAAGAGCTTTTCTGCCCCAACAATATCACTGTATATTCAGCACGGATACTTTCAACATTTAGTGGGGAGATCATGTCCACCAAGAGATCTGATTGAAGGATGAACAGCTTCAACACTTCGATCAGCAAGACCAGAGAGCAATTTTCTACTCTCTTCAGTATTTACCCACCTTCTTCAGGGGCAGTCTGTGCTGAGCCAATCTGACATCAAATGGCAATGTTTTATATCAATGAAAAAGGATGAACTGGATCCCTTTGACTATGCTGAGAGGAAGCATGAATATGAGATTTCTGGATTATAAATCAAATACCCTTTCAGGCCACCTACATCCCTGGAAACCCAAATCATTTGACAGACATATTCAAACAGAGTCCTTCAATGTCAGGAATGATCTACAAGCTCTCCAATCCATCTTCCAACTTTGGAAAAAGCCTTAAATAGACTTGCTCATCAACAGCATGAGTGACAAGCTACTTCTCTGCTGCTCACAATACACCATCTCTAACTTGCTTCACACCAGATATGCAAATAATACAGTGGGTTTGGCCCACTCCTTTTTGCATAAACAATACCTAAAAAGCAAAAACTTCAAAAGTTTCAGAAAAAGTCAAGCACAAAGCTTCTCATAACACCTCACTGGCCTCAACAAAATTGGCTACCCCTTCTCAAGTTTCAGCTCAACTTCCAAACAGAATCTAAGTGTCCCTAGCTTTTGATAATTCAAAATCAGAGTAGGCCCTTGAATCAGACTCTCAGCTTTCTAGCTTCATGGCCTGGAAGTTCTGCAATGCCTAGTTATTTCTTTCGGGTTGTCACATCCAATTCAAAAAAATTCTGATGGCAACAAGGAAACCTTTCAGAAAGAAATCCTATGCCATCAAGTGGAAGAGGTTTTTTATTTAAAGGGTAATTTTATAAAGTATTGTTCAGGTGTATATGTCAGTATTTGTGAGAAAAATGACATAAAATTACCTCCATGTGCAAGTACGAGTTATGACAAGTAAACACAAACTTGTATGTGATCCAGGCCTAGGCATGTTTGAGGGAGACATTTGGGTGGAGTGAACAGAATCAAGAAATACACACACATAAAATACACACCTAAACACACACTCTAGCTGTGTACATTTACACATCCTCCTGAGTTGGTGCAAATGTGCGCGGTCACCTTTTAGGCATGATTTCTCATACTTTTGTGCTGGTATCTCTAAAAACACAGACACCCATGTGTCTTTAATAAAACAGCCCTAAAATAGATGCTTACTTGGTCTCCCAACCTAGGCAATCTGTTATAAAAGTCCAAGACTATAATGGCCCAGCTTAATTGAAATCTTATTTATCTCTGTATGTACAGGGTCAGAGCTTGCACTCTTCCCAGCAGGCGCTTCTTGTCACACATGCGGGTGTTAGGTCTTATTTGATCTTTCATAAGAGATAAATCTTGGTTATTTAGTACTGGGGAGGGGGGAAACGAACTATTATTTTTTCTGTTCTGATTTTTTTGTAACTCACATTGCATTTTAGGATAAGGCGTGTATATCAAGTTTGTAAAAATAAATACAATAAAATAAAGATCCTATCATATGCCTACCAATTGCTGTCCTACAATAATGTCTACCACTTCCACCAGCAAGCCTGCCAAGATGATCTGTTAGAATATATCACAGTACCCAACTGACCTATCTTGTCTTCAGAAACTGAGCTCCAGCTTCCCACTGGCTGGTTGTCTTCAAATTCATGAAGGGTTTTTTTTCATGTCAGACCTCCACATCAGCAACTGAACCTGGTGTGCTTCTCTCTCATGAAACAAAGTTTTGCACCAATGGAATCTTTATCACTAATCTTTCTTACCCAGAAAGTACGATTCCTACTAGCAGTCGTTTAGGCAAGAAGGGTGAAAAGTTTCAAGCCCTTATCACAGATAAGCCATATAACTCAGTTCTAACACAATAGACATGTCTTCCGGTTACACCTCAAGTTACTACTGAAGGTAACCATACCTTTACACATTAATGAAGAGACACTTATTTATTACATAATTACCAGCATTTGTATTATGTACAAAACCCAAGATCTCGGTGGATCACAATTCACATGCATGATAACGTAAAAACTCAATAATAAAATCCAACAAATGCATAAAAACATAACAACTAAAAATGATCACATAAAATCATATCTATCTTCTACCCAGAGGCTCACAACCAGACAAGCAAGAAAGCTCTCCTGACCCTGGACTGTAAATAAGCTCTCGCTAGCTGAAAAATATAGTCCATTAGGAAACATATATAGCTCTTTGTCTCCTTTAACATCAAAAGACTTGGCAAAAAATATCATAGCAAATTGGCGAGTGGCATATACTCAACTCTGTTATGATCAAATAGGCACTTCCCTGCACAGTAAAGTCAAACTGCATTAGGTAACAGCCACTGCTGCAGCACTAGTTCTCTTATTTTTATTTATTTAAAAACATTTATATACTATCATTTGCTAAAGCATTCACAAGGTTTACAATGAAATAAAAATACAACTCCACTGACTCCACCCAACAGGATCCCTAACCCCTTAAGAAGAAAAGCGCCTAGTGGTTGGGGCAAGGTACTACAGGCCGGAAGGTCGGTGGTTCAAATCCCACTAGAGGACAGCAAACTTGGGCCGGAAGGACTGGGCTTTCTAGTCCCACAGGTGCTCCTTGTGTTCTTGGGCAAGCCACTTAACCCTCCTTTGCCCATGTTCCCTGTAAGTATTAGTGTATGTGTCTCATATCCCCTCATGTTAAATGTATCCCCCAATTGTGTTGTGACCACTTTGATTGAAGGATAAGGTGGTATACAAAACTGTCTAAATAAAATAAATAAATAATCCTGATCTTGAACCACCTGCCAAAAAAAAAAAAGAAACCACTACCCATCTTTACGGAAACAGGAAGTTTTTTAAAATGCCTTCCAAAATAACAGGTTTGTCTTCAACCTGAGTGCCAAAGGCAAAGTATTCCACAGGAAGGCAAGGCCACAACACCGAGATCAATAATAAAAGCCTTTATTTCAAAACCTCCAAGGTTTGGGTCTTGAACCTTGAAGGTTTTGAAATAAAGGTTTTTATTATTAATCTCAGTGGTGTGGTCATGCCTTCCTCCGCTCCTTATGGACTTGCTTGTGTTCTGTGGAGGTCCCTCCTGTTGTGTTCCCAAAGTATTCCTCACAGCAGGCACGACCACTGAGAAAAGTCTCGCACGCCAGCACTGCAAATGAACCTGGGACCAATCAGAGAGCTACAACAGACATTCACTTCCCAAGCGCAACATCTTATTGGGCCTATACCATTGCAGCAGCTCTCTCAAGTACCATGGGCCATTGCCCCATAAGACTTTAAACGCTAACACTAACAATTTAAACACATTTAATCGGGAGCCAAAGCAACTGTCACATCACCGCAGTCACCAAGTCACACCTCTGTAGGCCCCAAATGATTCATGCGGCTGTGTTCTGCACCACCTGCAGCTTCCTCAATATATATGCTGGTAGCCCCACATACAAGGCATTGCAATAAGCCAGGCACAACAATACCAATACCTGGACCACCCAATGCAAAGCATCTTGATCTAAACAGAGTCTGAGCTGCTGCACCAACCGCAAATTAACAAAAGCAGCACACACTACCTGCAAGACCTGTCGATGAAGGCAGAGCTCACCATCCATAATGACACCTAGGGGTATGTTTACTAAGCAGTCTTAACGTGCACCCGGCGATGGTGTGCAGGCTGCCATAAAAGGAGTGGGCGTTTCGGTCTTAACGTAGCAAAATGGGATTATCGCGTGATAACGTGCGCTGTGCACATTATCGGGCGACAAGCCGCTAAGCACGTTAACGCGCGGTAATCTTAAGTAGGCGCGCAGACATGCAAACACAGAAACAGAGGTGTAGCACAATGGTCAATACACCAACTGATGGTACAGGGGTCATGAGTTTGATCCCCCAGTGTGCCTAATGAATAAGGTTGGCTGAGGTGTTACCCTTTATGTTCCCCTTTATGTTCGAGTACTGCTTTTTGAGGCATTTTAGTTTTATTTTAATTAGTGCTGCCAGCAAACACACCCTCACAGTGGTGTAACCTAAGGTGCCGCATAAGGCACCCTATAAGGCACTCCAGAGGGCACATTATAAAGTGCACTGTCCGCCAAGGCACCCTATAATGTCCCCTATAAGACGCCTTATAAGGCACCTTATGAGGCGCTTTATAGGGCACCTTATAAGGCGCCCTATAGGGTGCCCTATACCCTATAAGGCGCCTTATGGGGCGCCTTATGAGGCACCTTAAGGTTACAGTACTCTAAGGATGTTTTTGCTGGCAGCACTAATGTACATTAAAAATAGACAATGCCTTGGACAGCCCTATCAAATAACCCCACTGTGGGTTCGAACCCATGACCTCTGGCTCCACAGGCAGTGAAGTAACCAGTGGGCTACATCTCTACAGCTGCTAACAAACCCCTGGCTGGCTACAGAAGGACTGCACGTCACCACACAAACATTCTGCTGTGGTTACCAGGATAGGGGCAACCCACCAATACCCATGATGCACATCACATGCAAATCAGCAGTCTACAGATGATCACAAGATGGGGTATGCACCCCACAGCACCTCAGCCTGGTAGAGGGTGCCGACGGTGTGTGTTAGTGGCACAGAGTAGCTACAGACCGTCACATTGTGTGGGTAGTGTGCTCACCCTGAGGGTGAGGTGGGGCGGCCAGCACCAGGTCCACAGCACCTTTTCCATGGCTGAAATAGGCCATGTCGCAGGTACCCATCAGTGCCAGTGTGTGTGATAGGTAGTTCCTGCAAACACACCTAGGATACATTAGTGTCCATCTGAAGTTGTCAATCAGGTCTAGCCCTTATGGGCTATGATGCACCCAGAATGGTGCATATTCTGTGTTGGTGCCATGGTAACATGATGTAAGTGACGGGGGTGTTTGGACCCATAGGCGGATTATGTACCACCACCCAACCCACCCTCTGTGGCTCAGGGTGGGAGACAGGATTCCCCCACCAACAGATCCACATTCTACCTCCCTGCAATGGTGGCAGTAGAGGTGGGCCATCAACCCCAGTCGTGCTGGGGAACAGACACCCTACAGGGCAGCCAATGCAGAGCTGTACACATCCCTAAGGCAATGGCAAAAAGACAGTAGGCCTGGAAATGCTCAGCTGCCCCGCACCACTATCTGACATTCTCCAGCAGCAAGCACAGTGAGTCACCAGCCGCTGCACCCTGCAAGGTGTTCCAGCCATGCACATATAACCGCAGACAGTCTGCTAGCTAGTCCACAGTGCATGATCCTGGAGGAGATGTGAGCACATCCACCAAGTAGATAAGTAGATGGAGTGGAGGAGTGGCCTAGTGGCTGGGGCAACGTACTTCAGGCCGGAAGGTCAGGGGTTCAAATCCCACTAGAGGACAGCAACCTTGGGCCGGAAGGACTGGGGTTTCTAGTCCCACAGCTGCTCCTTGTGGTCTTGGGCAAGCCACTTAACCCTCCATTGCCCATGTTCTCTGTGTATGTGTCTCATGTTAAATGTATCCCCCAATTGTGCTGTGACCACTTTGATTGAAGGATAAGGTGGTATACAAGACTGTCTAAATAAATAAATAAATAAAGTCAGTGGATTAGGCCCCAGAGAGGAGAACCTATATATATCACTTAGGAGAAATACAATATAGCACTATGGGGGAGCCTAGCCATGCCGCGGTCACTGTTCAGTCAGGGTGAGAGTGACCTCCCAGCAGGACATGCTGTGGCCACCCTGTCTGTGCAGGTTGTGGCCGGGCACTACAATGTCCAAACCATTGCCCTGTGCTGACGCATCCAGGCCAGGCCACCCTGTCCAGGCTATACCCACGGTACCTTGCTCCTTATTATGCACATTGGCAGGCCAATACTGGCAACAGTGCTAGCAGTGTGGGCTGAGGAAGGTGTTGGCAGCCACCACACCCTGGATAGACAGACACACACTCCCCACACCTATGCCAGCATTGTGCAACTATAGAGGTGTTTGGCAGCCCTGCTCACCGCACCAGTCCTGGGCACAGTGCAGGCATGGCTATGGTATGCAATACTGTTGGGGTCACTCCCCAGGGTGGTAAACATTGTCAGACACCAGACCTGAAGCACACTCCACAGACATCAGAAAGGTTGCTATGATGCAGCTCAATCAGCAAATTGTGCTTAGCTTAGGAATTGCTATCTGCCAGTGATCATAGCAACCTTTTGATAGATGTGTACCATATTCCCAGGTTTAGGGTGGCATTGCTAAGGTATGCAAGTGCTAGTATTGGGAGATGCACGCAGGGCCCAACATCCTGCCTCTCCAGGCGGCTTTGGATAATGGATCCTGTGGGTGCGGGTGTGTCTACTCCTGTTGGCCGCTGCTCTACGGCAGAGGTTCCCAACTCCGGTCCTGGTGGGCCAAACACTGATTGGGTTTTCATGCTGTACCTAATGAATATGTATGAGATACATCTGCATACCATGGGGGCAGCGCATAGACATGCAGCACAGCCATATTTTTTTTTAGAGGCAGCATGGAACCTGAATGGTGTTTGGCCCTCCAGGACTGCATTTGGGAGACTCTGCTCTAGGTAATGCACATGTTTATGGTGTCTGTGCTCTGTAGGGTAAAATGTATGCGTTTTGGGCATGTTTACGTTATCTGCAATAAAGGTTCTGTCTGTAGTACCACGTTTTAGTAGTGGGTAAAATATGGGGACTGGGTTGGCAGGAACCACAGCTGGGACTTGAACCTGTGACCTTCTGTTCCTGAACACACTTGTTGTGTGTACTGCACCACCGTGTTGCCACAGAGACAGTGCATTCCCTGGGGATACCATGACTGTTCATTAGACAGGGCCTGTCTTGTTGCAGTGCATGGCACCCACCTACAAAGGGCTAGGCCATGATCTGCTGTGGACAGCTGCCACTGCCCCCTCCACCACTGGTACCCCTCTGCCACCATGCTGACATGCCCTTCTGCTGGTGGTACGCAGTCTCAGGCCATCCAGTGTGCAGGTAGGCGGCTGCCTATGGTGCGGGTTCTGGGGTAGGGGTACCTGCATAGATGTCCACACTTCCCCCCAGCACCGCCTGCCAATGTTCTGTGCCATTGGGGATACCTGCTGGGTACTATCCCTTGTGACACTGTGGGAAACACACTCGTGCCCATGTTGGGCCCTCATCAGTTGCTGTCTGGCTGCTTTACTGTTGCAGCATTCCTATGGGCCACCTAGGCATCAACCTAGTCCGCACTGTGGCCCAGCTGCACCACAGCATGTGCCGCCTGCATCCCTCTGTGTCCCCTTTTCCAGCATCTGTCCAGTTGCCCATTCCGACATGCCCGCCATGCTGTTGCGGAACATGTGTGTGCCATAGGAAACCTGTCCAATAAAAAGGGAAAACCCTGATCAGCGCTATTTCACTGAGGGCTCATTCACCTTGTATGGGGACGGAGCATAGACCCTTCCAAAAATCATATCTTTTTTTTGGAGCTTTCTCAGGAGTGTTTTTTGATGTTTCCCATTAATATTACTATTGCCCAGCTTGGTTATGGTTTTTTTATATTTTCTTCTGGTCATTTTCAATGTTTATTTGCCCTTTTGTTCCATGCACATGTATCACACTTATCACGTTTTGTAGGTTTCCCTGGTTTTTCTGTACATTGCTGACGGAAATGGTTTCTTTTCCCTTTAAATCTGCTCTAACGCCAAGGTTTCACTGGCGTTAGTTTTCAGTTCTGGAATCCACAGCATTAGTGTGCAGGGAGCTTCTCCCCTCCCACTCTCCACCCATTGACCCTCTCTCTCCGCCCCTGGGGAGCCTTTCTCCACCCTCAGCGCTCATTTGCACCGCTGCAGGTGTTATCGCGCGCTGAGGTACTTTAGCGCCCGGTAACGTGCCTTCATTGGGCGATAAGGTACCTTATCGCCTGATAACGTCGCCAGGCGCACATTAAGATGGTTTAGTAAACATACCCCCTAGATTCCAGTTCTCATTCTTCCAGGGCAATCAAACACTCCCAATAGAGAGCCCTGCATGCAAACTCTCTTACTTTAAATCCCCACAAAGTAAGACTTCTGATTTACTGGCATTCAATAAAAGCTGATGAGACTGTACCCAAGCTGCAATTTCCTCCAAACAACAATTTACATGCTGCAGCACCACAGCCTCACCTTCCCCAAATTCAATCAAAAGCTGTATATCATCGGAATATAAAAAGTCCACAACCCATATTTCTGACAAATAGCGCCCAGTGGACTCATGTAGATGTTAAATAACCCTGGAGAAAATGCAGAACCCTGGGGAACTCCACAACCCAACTGCCGCACTGAAGAATATTGCGTCCCCCAGCATATACAAAATTGCCAATTCATCAAAAATGACACCAACCATTGGAGCACCACAACTCCAATCCCCAACGCCTTACAACGCATAATCATAATATTCAGATCTATCAAATCAAATGTGGCAGATAGATCTAAGGCCACCAGTATTAGGATCTGCATCTCTAGAGAGCATTTGAAAAGCAGCTACTTGTTTTTCGTTATATTCTTTTTTTGTCTGGACCGGACCTGTCCTCAGTAAGAGACAGTGCCTCTGGCACAGCAGTACCAAGAAATCTGTCCAGATTTATTTATTTTATTTATTTATTTAACAGTTCTTCTATACCGCTCTATTTTAGATCAGAGCGGTTTACATTTAACATCAACTATACAACGCAAGGAACTTTGAGTTGTATTTACAATAAACAGGGAGATCAACTTGGAAGTAACTATGTACATTCTTAATTCTATACATTGTATCACACTGGTACCTGATTTCAGGCAGAACATATCTACATTTTATTTACACTGGGGTACATTCTGAGCGATCAGTTGATTATCCTTTTTCATGCTGAGTCTGATTATTTACTTGTAATGAGAGATTGTCTGGGGGGCCATATGTATGGTTACTAAGGCTAGATTCAGGGTAGTATGTAGTGAACAGGTGCTGCTTTATTGCCTTCCTGAAGTGGGTTAGGTAAGTGATGTTCCGAATATAGGTAGGGAGAGCATTCCATGCTCTGGGAGCGTAAATCGTAAAGGCCCTATTTGTTGTTGTTCTCGTGCATTTTGTTATTACTTTTGGGACCTCTAGGGTGTTTTGCATTATGGATCTTCTATTTCTGTTCTGTGGTACTTTATGTATCATCTTGCTGAGGGCTGTGGGGGTCAGAGTGTTTGAGGCTTTGAAAGTTAAGGTTAGAACTTTGTGGAGGGTTCTTGCTTGAACAGGTAACCAATGGAGGTTCATCAGTACTGGCGTTATGTGCTCTCTCCGTGAAGCCCCTGTTAGTACTCTTGCAGCAGTGTTCATTGCAAGCTGGAGGGGAGCTAGCGTTGCTTGAGGGAGACCGTGTAGAATTACGTTGGCATAGTCGAAATGAGGTAATATTAATGCCTGATAGATCGATCGGTAGTCGCTGAAGTCGAGTAGCGGTCGGAGATGTTTTAAGGTCTTTATTTTCATGTATACTGTTTTTACTGTGTTTTTTATGTGAGTTTTCAGATCCAGGTGTTGATCCAGTGTAACGCCAAGGTAGCGGATTGTGGATTTGGTTTTCAGTTCTGTGTTGCCGATTTTTAAAGAGAGTGGAGGGGTGAAGTCCTGGTTCCTTGAGATGAAAAGGACATCTGTTTTACTGTAGTTGATTCTCATGTTTTGTGTGCTGAACCATTCTGCTACTGCCTCAAAACATCTTGTTAGAGGGGAGAGGTCCGGTTGGTTAGTCCTGAATGGGATGTATAGGAGGATGTCATCTGCGTAGGCTAAGCAGTTGACCTTGAATGAACGTGCTAGGGCACATATGGGCTGCATGTAGATGTTAAACATCAATGCAGATAGTGACGAGCCCTGTGGTACACCCTGGTTTTGTAAAAATAGTTCGGAGGTTGTGGAGCCTGACCTTACATGTTGCCATCTATTAGTCAGGTATGACTTGCACCACTTTAGGGCTGTTCCCTGAATTCCTTTCTCGCTGAGGCGTTGTATGAGTATCTTGTGACTCACCGAGTCGAAAGCCGCAGCGATGTCGAGGAATATGAGGGCGAATCCTTGATGAATTTTGTCGGTTCCAGAGACTAGATGGTCAAATAGGTTGGTGAGGAGGGTTTCAACCCCATGTGCTTCTCTGAACCCATGCTGGGAAGGATCCAATGGGGCTTCAGTATCAATATGCTGTTGGATTTGGCGCTGTACTAACTTTTCGATTACTTTGGCAAGCATGGGGATACTTGAAATTGGTCTGTATGATTCCACTTTCGATGGGTCCAGCTTGTTATTTTTTAGCAGTGGTCTGATGGATGTTTGTTTCAGACTTTGTGGAAACGATCCGGTTGTAAGAGATTGGTTTATTAATTCACTCAGATATTGGCTTAAGTCACATCGTAACTCCTTTATCCATAAAGCAGGGCATGGGTCATTGGGTGCGGTAGTAGGGTTGATTGCAGCGATTGTGTCTTCAATCTCTCTGCGTGATATTTTTTCAAATTTCAAATTTCAAATTTATTTTTTTATTTAGGAAATTTGTTATACTGCCAATTGCAACAGTCAAAGCCAACATCATGGGGGTTCACAACCAAAATGTTAACTGAATACATAGATAAGATATAAGAACCAGTACAAAAATTAACCCTAAAAACAGCAGTAAAAGACGTCTACTCTAGACAAAGACTGATAGTAGCCTAGAGTATCATAGCTTTTGACACATCATTGGAAAGGGAGTGAACAGGACAACATAATTCATCTATAAATATAATGTGATAACACAGGCCAAAAGAGGAAAGGGAGATAAACATCAACCCTGCTTGGCCAAAGCAATTGAGTGTGAAACATATATGTAATCTTGAAAGGCGTTATAAAAGAAGCAAATTTTTACCTATTTTTTAAATTTTTTTTATAGGGCTCAGTACAAATATCTGCAGGTAAAAAATTCCAGAATTTTATGCCAAGGTGGAGCACCTGATCAATTCATATCTTAAGTTTCGATAAGAAGGGGCTACTAGAAGATGTGCCCGAGATGACCTCAATTATCTGAGAGGTATAGGTAATAAGAAGGGAAAATAGATAGAATGGAAAGCCTGTATTATTAAGACCAGTGGAACAGGATCAGACTTTGATATGTTATACAATGAGAAATCAGAAGCCAATGTTTTTAATTATTAAGAGTGAAGTGGACTCTGTAATTTGCATCATATACTGTATTAGTTTCACAGAGGTTTTCTGAAACCTAGAATAAAAAAAATTATTGTGGGATGGAGTTAGATTCTAAGCCACAAAGAGATTCTGGAAGCTCAAATGGCCAAACCTGTAATGTCAGGAGTCCATTTCTAAACAATAGTGAGATATGAATATATGGAAAGAAGTCCAAGTCTCAGTGCTGAAAATCTCCATGGAGGCCAACCTCAAGTGGGCCACTGATGCAATTATGGCTCAGACATTATAAGATTTGAAATGACCCTTCAGCAGCATTTACAAGGTATAGAGCTCTGTAAACCGTGTAAATGCTTTGAATAACAGGCCCATAGTGTGCTTGGCAATGGCAGTTCCAGGTTTATTGGGGTCAAAGGAAGCAAATTCCGGCTGAACTTTAGTCCACTTCAAGTGGAAAGCTAAGGATCATTTGCAATATCAAGTGTACAAGGCACTCTCACCTGTGTGAGCAAGAGTCCAAAAGAAAAATATTAGCGGATGATTAACGGATAAAGGTAGATTTTTTACCACATTAGGAAGGAACTTCAGATGCGTGGGCAGATCCCCCCCTCCTCCCCATTGTTGAAAAACCTCAGGTAGGGTGGGGATCAGTCACTAAAGGCTGATGCTACTAACTATGCATGCTAAAACATATACATAGTAACATACGAGAGTTGTTCAGAAAGTAATGCCCCACATTATTTTTCTCGGCGAGTTTTCATTCAAAATGTATAAAAATCACTCACAGTATAAATTAACGTGTCCTTAACGCATATTATTTTTCTACATAATCTCCATCAACATCTATGGCCTTACGCCAGCGAGAAACGAGGGCATTAATTCCTCCTCTGTACCAGCTGATGTCCTGTTCATGCAACCATTTTTTTACAGCACGAATCACGCTCACGTCATCTTCAAACCTTGTTCACGCAGGCCATCCTTTAGTGGTCCAAACAGATGAAAATCTGATGGTGCCAGATCAGGATTGTAGGGTGGGTGGGGGAGCACTGTCCAACCAAATCTGGCGATTGCCTCTTGGGTTCAGAGGCTTGTGTGAGGGTGAGCATTATCGTGTTGAAGCAACATGTCTCCTGGATTACTGTTAGGCCACACTCACAAGTAACGCCGTTTCAGTTTTTGAAGGGTTTTGATGTACCTGTCTGAATTGATTGTTTCACCTCTCTCAAGCACATCCACCAGAATTACGCCATTAACGTCCCAAAAGACGGTGATCATCACTTTTCCAGAGGAAGGAATAGTCTTGAACTTCTTTTTTCTTGGTGAGTGAGCATGATGCCATTCCATGGACTGTCTTTTTGTCTCTGGTTCATAGTGGTGAGCCCAGGTTTCGTCACCTGTGACGATCCAGGACAAAAAGGCCTCCCCCTCACTTTCTTTCTCCTCCACCAAGAATTCAATTACAGCTCATTGTTTGTACCGTGTGTCACTCACAGACGACCTTTGAAGGATCACTACCGCCTCACTATTTGTCGGACGACTGTAAAATTACACACGTGTCCTTTGAAGTTCCAAGTTACTACCCTTTCAATTTCACACCTCTATCTTCATTCTGCACTGGGAAAAAACATGTGGGGCATTACTTTCTGAGCAACCCTCGTACATAGTAACAGTATATGACGGCAGATAAAGACAAGCATGGTCCATCTAGTCTGCCCAGCAAGGCGACAAGAGTAGGTGCACTTGCCGCTCCGTGCAGGTCGCCCCTCCCCCATGACAGCAGAAAAAGACCATATGGCCTAACTAGTCTGTCCTTCCATAACAACAACTACTGTATAGTCCTTTTTTATTTTCCTTTAGCGACTTCTGTGTTGTCCCATGCTTTCTTGAATTCAGATACTGTTCTTGTCTCTACCATTTCACCAGGGAGATTATGTCATGCATCTATAACCCTTTCCCTAAAGAAATATTTCTACATATTACTCCCGAGTCTATCCTGTTTCACACTCACCCTATGTTCCCTCATTGCAGAGTTTTCTTTCAATTGAAAGAGTCTCTCCTGTGCATTTATGCCACAGAGGTATTTAAACGTCTCTCATATCTCCTCTATCTAAATTTTCCTCCAAAGTATACATAATAAGATTTGTAAGTCTGTCCCCCATATGGTTTATAAAAAAAGACCACCAACCATTTTGGTAACCACCCTCTGCACAGACTCCATTCTGTTTATATCCTTTGGAAGGAGTGGTCTCCAGAATTGCACATAATACTCCAAATGAGGTCACACCAAAGACTTATACAAAAGCACTATCACCTCATTTTTCCTATTGGCTGTTACTCTCCTTATGCACCCAAGCATCCTTCTGGCTTTCACCATGCCGTTTGCTACCTGTTTAGCCATTTTAAGAACAACAGAAACAATCATGCCCAGGTCCCACTCTTCTTTTGTGGACAGAAGTACTTCACCCCCTATATACTATACTGCTCCCTTGGGTTTTTGCAGCCCAAATGCATAAACCTGTATTTTTTAGCCTTAAATCTCAGCTGCCAAATTCTCGACCATTCTTCAAACTTAGCTAGATCCCTCTTCATGTTATCTGCTCCTGCCTAGGTGTCTACTGTAGTGCAGATTTTGGTATCATCTGCAAAGAGGCAAACCTTACCCGATAACTCTTTCACAATATCACTAACAAAAATATTAAAAAGAATCACAAGAAGGACAGATGCCAGTGGCAGAGCACTGGTAACATCCTTCTCAGAGGAAGTGCCATTTACCTGTATCCTTTGTTTCCTCCCATCTAACCAATTTCTAACCCAGTCAGTCACTTTAGGATCCATCACTAGGTGCTCAATTTATTTATAAGTCACCTATGTGAAACAGTATCAAAGGCTTTACTGAAATCTAAGTATACCACATCTAGAGCTCTCCCTCGGTAAAACTCTATAGTCACCCGGCAAAGAAATCAACCAGATTTGTCTGACAAGTCCTGTCTCTGGTCAACTTATGCTGCCTCGAATCCTGCAATCCATTGGACTCCAGAAATCCCACCATCCTCCGGTTCAGCAATATTTCCATTCATTTACTCACCACAGAGGTCAAACTAACCAGCCTATAGCTTTCAGCCTCATCCTTATTTATGCATTTGTGTAAAGGGACCACATAAGCCTTTCTCCAGTCCTCTGAGACCATACCCAACACAAAAGAAGCACTAAAAATGTTAGACAGTGGAGTCACTAGAACTTACCAAAATTCCTTCAATACTCTCAGATGTATCCCATCTGGCCCCATTGCTTTGTCTACTTTTAGTTTAGCTACTTCATCACAAAAGTCTTCTGAAAATTGTTCAACATCCCCTTCACTTCTGTTCCTATTTGTGGGTGTGCTCCTGTGAACACAGAACAAAAATATCTGTTAAGCAATTTTGCTTTATCCTCATCAGCTTACACATATTCCTCCCCTTCACCCTTGAGTCTGACAATACCACTTTTGCACTTCCTCCTCTAACATATTTGAAAAATGTCTTGTCTACCCATTTTATTGAATAGCTATTTCTTCTTCTTTTTGTATCTTTGCTTTCCTCACTACTTTCCTAGCTTCTCTTTTACAAATAACCTCTTTTTGTGATCTCTTATATTTTTTAAAGGCCATCTCCTTTTTCTTCACCTTTTCAGCTACTTCTTTTGAGAACCACAGTGGCCTCCTTTACCTTTTACATTTATGTACTTTCTAACAAAAAGGTTTGTTGCCCTTAAAATATCCTTTTTCAGTTTTGCCCATTGCTTTTCTACATCCCCGAGGTGTTCCCATTCCACTAATGACTCAATGAGGTATTGTCCTATCATGGCAAAGTTAATTTTCCTAACTTCTAAGACCTCACTTTTGAATGGACTTTATCAGTCCTACTCCTAATACTGAACCACACTATTTGCTGATCACTGCATTCAAGATGATCTCCCACGATAACATAATAAACACTTTCCCCATGGTAAGCACCAGGTCCAATTTGGCCCCTTCACATGTGGGTTCTGTTACCAGTTGCTGAACCCAGGATCTCCTTTACTTCTAGATGATATAGCAGCAGGGATGTGCCAATCAACATTCATCATATTGAACTCACCTATAAGTAGCATTTCTCCTTTCATGGCAATAGTGCATACATCTTCTATTACATCTCTGTCAACTTCTGGCTGTGAAGGAGATCTGTATATCACACTAATCCTAATGAATTTCCCATTCCCTCTTTCTAATTTAACTCACGGTGCCTCTTCACTCCCTTGTAAGCTCTCTAATTCTATAGCTTTTTTTTTTTTTTTTTTACATATAGTGCCAATCCTCCTCCCCTTCTACCTGAATAAAATATAGCCTGGTATAATTATATCCCAATCATGGTTGTCCATGAACCATGTCTTCTTAACCACCACTAAATCCAAGTCAACCTCTTCCATTAAAGCCTCAACATCTGAGATCTTATTTCCCATACTACGGGCATTTATGCACACCGCTTTCTAGATGTTGCCCCTTATACCCATTTCTAGAGAGGTATTTAATGTTTCACTTTATTGAGGTTTTCTTCACCCATCCCCAACAAATCTAGTTTAAAGCCCTCTTTGGTAGGTTAGCCAGTCTGCTGCAGAAGATACTTTGACCCTTTTTGGACAGATGGATGCCATCTCTGCTCTGCAGCCCTTGGAAAATCATCCCATGGCCCAGGAAACCAAAACGCTCTCGATGACACTATCCATGCAACCATGTATTCATCTTCAGGATGCGAGCTTCTCACATTGGCCTCTACCCTCAACAAGGAGGATAGAAGAGCCCACCACTTGCACACTTATCTGCTTCACCCTCTCTCCCAGAGCCATGAAGTCACTCTTCATATACTCAGAGGAATACCCAGCAGTATTCATTTGTGCCAACATGGATGAGCAACATTGGATAATAGTCAGTAGGCTTGATGAGTCTTGGCAAACTCTCAATAACATCTTGGATTTTGGCACCTAGCAGACAGCATGCCTCCCTGGACATCAAGTCTGGTCAGCAGATGGATGCCTCAGTACCCCTCAGAAGAGAGTCACCAAGTACTGCTTTCTCTCACTTCCTTGTGGTCACTGATTCTGCAACTTTGGGGTACTTGAGCTCTGGTTCTTCCCTTTCCTGGGATGCTTTCACTTCCTCCACATCCAGGGCTGCATACTGGTTCTTCAATTTGAGGGCTGGAGTAGTTGGATTGTCGATTCTGCAGGCTCTGGTGACTCTTGTCCAACTCTCTTCATTCTATAGCATACCATCTTCACCTCTGTCGGAGAGTTTGGATGTTTCAAGAAGCATCTCATCGATGTACTGCACTTCTTGCAGTTTCGAATGCTTCTCAGCCTCGCCACCTATTCTCTGAGCTCCTACACTGGTTTCATGAGGGCTTCAGCTTGCAGGCATGTTGCACATGGAACCAGTCCCATGTCTGGCATTGGCCTGTCTGTCTGGACAGAGGCAGAAGTTATAACTGAGGCAACAGCTTTGGCACTACTATTTTTCCCAGTCATCGTTCAGTTGGTGGAGCTTTGGTACCTTCCTTGCTATGCTACCATCAAAAAAGTAAGACCTTTCAGCTTAAGTATTTCAGATCACAGACAGTTAGCAGCTGAAATGGAGCTTTTAGCAGCTGAGTCAGGACAACACTGAGGTCCCAAGCAAGCCCTGCATAAACCGAACTAGAAACCATACAGAGATGGTTTTACCTTCTTCAGAATGATGATATATACCAACTGCACGAGGGTGGATCCTAATGAAGTTGATTTTAAAATCTGAGAAAGTACCCAAAGCTGTTTTTGTGTGGGAGGGTAAAAAGGGTGCAGGGCATTTCCATCACATGACAATGTCTTCTTCTTAAAGTCAAAAGATCTCCCAGTGGAGTCTCCTTCTAGAAACCAGAATGACCTGCAGGCAGTTTAGGGTAGCTAAAGTTATCAATTCAATATTCAAAGCTGTGAAGGAAAGGAACCTGAATCTGCATGATTAGCGTTAGAGAAGATACCAGTTTGATGGAATTCCTTATGGAAAGTTCCAGAAGAGAAGGGAATCACACTTGTCTCAGCCAAGAGGGGGCAATGAGAAAGTGTAGTTACTCACCTGTAACAGGTGATCTCCGGAAACAGAAGGAATCAATCTTCACATATGAGTGACATCCCCCGACAGAGCCTGCGTGGGAATGCTCCCCAGCATCCAATATGAAAACTTTTGGAGGCATCCCACTCTGCCTGTGTACTTGCCTTCCCGCCTTCCCACCCCTTCTCCTCAGTGAGGTTTGTAGCTGAGAAGGAAAAAGAAAAGAAAAAAAATCCTGCTCAAGGAAACTCCTTGGGGAGGAAGGTGGGTTGTGAAGACTAATTCCTGCTGTTCCTGGAGATCACCTGTTACAGGTGAATAACTACGCTATCTCCAGGAACAAGCAGGAATGCAGTCTTCACATATGGGATTCCCTAGCTTAGGGCTACCAGGCCCTTGTGGCTAGTAGCAGGGTGTGACCAAAGGGGTAAAACCCATTAAATAACATGTGGAGTCTGCGGATCCACCGGATTCAACTCCTTGAGCACACTGTCATTAGAGATGGTAGCGGGGAGAAATAGAGGGCCGGAGGGAGGGAGTTATATTCAAGTCCGAAAGAGGTGCCAGAGTATGGCTTAGCCAAACATGTCCCTACAGGAGTCTTTGTCGACAGTAATGGGCCGCAAAAGTATGTATGGAGGATCATGTGGTGGCCTGGAGGATCTCTGATATGGAGACAGAACATAAAGGGGCCACCGAGGTGGCCATGGTACGAACATTGTGGGCTGTTACATGACCCTCTAAGGATAGGCCTGCTTGTGCGTAAGCAAAAAAAATGCAGTCTGCTAGCCAGTTAGATAAAGTTTGCTTTGTCACTGGTTTGCCCCGATGACAAGGGTCAAAGGAAACAAAGAGCTGAGAAGATTTTTTGTGAACCTTGGTTCTGTCTAAATAGTAGGCTAAAGCTCACTTGCAATCTAGAGTATGGAGCGACACTTCAGCCAGAGATGCATGTGGTTTTGGAAAAAAGGTTGGAAGGATGATTGACTGGTTAAGATGGAAGGGGGAAACCAACTCTGGCAGGATGCGCGGATGCATGCACAGGACCACCCGGTTAAGGTGGAATCTGGTATAGGGCAGATGAGCCACTAGGGCTTGCAACTCGCTTGTCTTGTGAGCTGAGGTGAGCACAACTAGGAAGGAAACCTTCCAGGTTAGAAATTTCAGTGAAGTAGAGGCTAGGGGCTCAAAGGGAGATTTGAGCAGTTCAGCGAGCATCACAATGAGGTCCCAGGCCACTGGTGGGGCCGGATTGGTGGTTTAATCAAGAGAAGACCACACATAAAGCGAGCCACTAAAGGATGAGAGGCCACTGTTTGTCCATCCACCGGTTGGTGCAAGGCCACAATGGCACTGAGGTGGGCCCTAATGGAATTAGTCTTAAGACCTGCAGTAGAAAGATAGAGGAGATACAGTGCCTTGGTTTTGTTCTGTTTTGTTGCATTATGTACAACCTGCAATGAAAATGGAGGTTCATTTGGATGTTAGGTAATGGACCTAACAATATAGAACAAATTGGTGAAGTGAAATGAAATAAAATACCTTGTATATATAAAAAAACAAGTAAAAACTGAAAAGTTGTGAGTGCATATGTATTCATCTCTTTTGCTATGAAACCCCTAAATAAGATCTGGTCCAACCAATTAAACTCAGAAGTCACATAATTCGTTGATTAGGATCTACCTGAGTGCAATCACTGTCACATGATGCCTATATAAATATACCTGTTCTGAAAGGCCCTTGACCCTGCAACACCACTAAGCAACATGAAGACCAAGGAGCACTCCAAACAGGTCAGAGACAACGTTGTGGAGAAGTATAGATCAGTGTTGGGTTATAAAAAAATATCCCAAATTCTGAATATCCCACGGAGCACCATTAAATCCATTTTAACAAAATAGAAAGCATACAGCACCATTACAAACCTGACAAAAGAAGGCCACCCACCAAAACTCGCAGACCGGTCAAGGAGGGTATTAATCAGAGATGCTACAAAGACAACAAGGATAACACTGAAGGAGCTGCAAAGATCCACAGCGGAGATGGGAGTATCTGTCCATAGGACAACTTTAAGCCATACACTCCACAGAGTGGAGCTTTATGGAAGAGTGGCCAGAAAAAAACATTGCATAAAGAAATAAAACACGTTTGGAGTTTGCACAACAGCATGTGGTGGACCCCCAAACACATGAAAAAAAGGTTCTCTCATCAGATGAGACAAATACTGAACTTTTTGGCCATCATGGGAAACGCCATGTGTGGCACAAACCCAACACTTCCTATCACCCCGAGAACACCATTCCCACAATGAAACATGGTGGTGGAAGCATCATGCTGTGGGGATATTTTTTACTGGCAGAGACAGGAAAACTGGTCAGGATTGAAGGAACGATGGATGGTATTAAATACAGGGCAATTCTAGAGGAAAACCTGTTTCAGTTTGCCAGAGATTTGAGACTGGGACGAAGGTTCACCTTCCAGCAGGACAATGATCCTAAACATACTGCTAAAGCTGGTTTAAAGGGAAACACTTAAATGTCTTGGAATAGCCTAGTCAAAGCCCAGCCCTCAATCCAATTGAGAATCTGTGGCATGACTTGAATATTGCTGTACACCAACATAACCCATCTAACTTAAAAGAGTTGGAGCAGTTTTACCTTGAGGAATGGGTGAAAATCCCAGTGGTGAGATGTGCTAAGCTAATAGAGACATGCCCCAAGAGATCTGCAGCTGTAATGTCTGGAATGCCCTACCTCCAGCAATCCTTGCCATCACAGACCTGACATCCTTTAGGAAGGCCTTAAAGACATACTTATTTCAACTAGCTTACGGCCAGCCATCCTGAACAAAGCCTATGTCCAGATTGCTTCTAGTTCCCCTGCCTGCATACTCCAAGTTCATCTCCCTGTATTTACATTTAATATAGCCGCCTGTTATTACTTGTTACTTACTGTTACTTGTTTCTAGTTCAGTATAAACTATTTTACTGTTTTCGTTATATGTAAACCACACTGATTTCACAGAGTGTGGTATATAAAAGCAAATTAATTAATTGATTGATTGATTTCAGAAAAAGGTGGCTCTACAATGTATTGACTTTGGGGGTGAATACATATGCACACTCCTGCTTTCAGGATTTTTTTGTCTTAATTATTTTTTTGTGTCACAATAAAGGATATTTTGCACCTTCAAAGTCGTAAGCATGTTGTGTATATCACATGGTACAAACCCCTAAAACTCCATTTTAATTCCAGGTTGTAATGCGACAAAACAGGACAAACAGAGAGGATGAAAACTTTTGCAATGCACTGTATTGAAGTAACAATTCCAACTGGCAACTGAAGGGACTGACACCCTTCTGAGACACCAAAGCGCAAATCTGAGCCATTTGAATTCATATGTATGTCGGGTAGCGTCCTTTCATGATGCCAGAAGGATATGTTCAACGTCCTCTAGGAGGTTCAGGTCCAAAAGGACAACTCTTTCAGCAGTCACACTGTCAGGCAGAGCACTCGAATATTGGGATGGAGAGGCATGCCCTGGTTCTGTAAGAGAAGGTCAGGCATGAATCCCAGACTGAGAGGCTGGTGCTGTGCTAGTCGAAGGAGGAAGGGAAACCATGGTTGACATGGCCAGAATGGAGCTATGAATATCATTGTCATCCTGTCGACTTGTAGCTTGAACAGAGTTCTGGGTATCAGGGGAATAGGTGGATAAGTGTAGAGCAGACACTTACCCCCAATGAAGGAGGAACGCATTGGAGGCCTGACTGAAACAGAAGCGAGGGAGCTGTGTGTTTAACGAGGTCGATTATGGGGATTCCCCATAATTTGAAAATGTGACCAGCCATACCGTGATGGAGAGTCCACTCTTGAGGTAGAAGGACTCGACTGAGTTTGTCTGCTAGAATACTGAGTTTCCTCGGGAGGTAAACTGCTCAGAATAGCATGTTGTGCAAGATAGCAAATATCTAGATGTGTAAAGTTTCCTCGCAAAGGAAGCAAGATCCCATACCTCCCTGCTTACTGATATAGAACATTTCCACTTGGTTGTCGGTTTGGATCAGGACCATTTGAGGATGAAACACTCAAAGGGCATTCACTATTGCCCGCAGTTTGAGGAGGTTGATCTGATGGGCAGATTCCTGGTGAGACTACAGACCCTATGTAGCTAGACCATCCAGGTAGACTCCCCACCCCTGATTGGAAGCAACTGTCGTAAGGGTACGTTGAGGTGGAGGCATCTGAAAAGGTGACCTGATGATCAGGTTTTGAGGTACGCATCGCCACTTGAGGAAGTTTGCTAACTGAGGAATGATGACGACCCTTTCACTAAGTCATCCCTTTGACTGTGTCCACTGAGAGGAAAGGGGTCCACTGCGCCTGACGCATGTGAAGATGGGCAAATGGAACCACATGTACGGTGGAGGCCATGTGCCTCAGTAGACAAAACATGCCCCTTGTTGTGATGAGGCACTATCGCTGAACCTGGCTTGCAAGTGCTATAAGGCGTTGCAGGCATTCTCCTAAGAAAACAACTTGGGCTTGAACTGTGTCTAGAAGTGCACCTATGAACTCCAATTTTTAAGTGGGAGCAAGGTGAGACTTTGGAAAGTTTATGACAAAGCCAAGATGTTGAAGTACAGTGACGGTGCAGTGAAGGGCCAGGTTTAGTACCCGAGGGGAATCACCCTTGATGAGCCAGTTGTCCAAGTAGGGAAAGATGAAGATGCCCAGGGTACGGAGGTAGGCTGCAACCACTGCTAGACATTTTATGAATATTCTTGGGACTGAAGCTAGGCCAAAAGATAGAACTTAGTACTGATAGCGAGTTCCTTGAAACATGAATCGCAGGTACTGTCTGTGAGAAGGATGCATGAGTATGTGAGTGTAGGCATCCTTGAGATCTAGAGAACAAAGCCAGTCGTCCCTCTGAAGGTATGGAAGCAGAGTTCCTAGGGAGACCAATTTGAATTTTTCTCGAAACAAGAACTTGTTGAGGGCTCGGAGATCTAGGAGGGTCTGAATTCCCCTCCACCCCCATCTTTTTGGGAATGAGGAAGTAACATGAGTAAAACTATAATCCTTCCTGTGTAGGATGATGTCTTTCTATGGCACCTTGCAACAGCAGACTGGACTTCCTGCTGCAGTAGGGTATATAGTGAAGGGGTTCCATGTGAAACTCCCCTGTGAAAAATGTTGGGGGGTAAACTTTTGAGAGTGCAGCTGATACCCCTTGAGGACCACATTCAAGGTCCACTGTTCTGTTGAGAGAAGCCACATGTAGGCAAAGTGGACCAAGTGGCCTTCAATGTGAGAGTGGTAGGGATCCCTCAGGGAAGTATGACTATGCTCTCTAGGAAGGAGTCAAAAAACAGTTGAAGGCTTGGCCTGTGGAGCTGGTTGGGAGCCTTAGGCCTCTTGGGCTGATGTGGGCATTGCTGCTTTTGTTGAGGCTGCCACTGCTGCTAATATGGGTAGAATGGATAAGATGGATAGTATCTCTTCTTTTAGGGTGGAAGGGCTTTTTGTTTGAGGTCTTCTATCTAGCAGGATCAGCTGTCTTTCTACAGAGGCATTAAGAGTGAGGTCAGCAGAAAGGGAGAAGTAACTAATGCTACTGTACAAGTCACTGGTGAGGCCTCACTTGGAATATTGTGTTCTGTTTTGGAGACCATATCTCGCAAAGGTTATAAAAAGACTGGAAATGATTCAGAGAAAGGCGACCAAAATGATTTGGAGCCTGCATGAGAAGACTTATGAGAAGAGACTTGAAGACCTAAATATGTACACTCTGGAGAAGAGGAAGGACAGGGGAGATATGATTCAGACCTTTAAATACTTAAAGAGTATTAATGAACAAACCAACCTCTTCCAAAGACAGGGATGCTGTAAAACTAGAGGGCATAACATGAAGCTGCAAAGGGTAAATTGAAAGGCAACGTCAGGAAATACTTTTTCATTGAAAGGGTGATGGATGCTTGGAATGACCTCCTGATGGACATGATGGGGGCAAAAACAGTAACAGAATTCAAAATAGCATGGGACAGACACAACGGTCCCTGAAGAACACCTGTTACAGGTGAGTAACTACTCTCTCCGGAAACAAGCAGGAAGTCAGTCATCATTTTATTTATTTATTTATTTTATTTATTTATTTAATAAATACTTATATACCGCACTTTCCCATGGATCAGGTGCGGTTTACAATAAACAGTGTTAAAGAAACAAGAACAGATAACGCTTGTTCTTCTTACATGGAACATCAACAAACTATATACAGTAGGCGTGTGCCTTAAATACATAAAACTAGATCTATTACATGTCAAACTACTAAATACATATTAACTTCTTGCAGAGTGTGTCACAACTATGTACATAAAATCTGTAACAGTGTATTTGGACTATATACATTGCAGTGCAGATTGGTGGTTAAACCATCGTGTGAAGAAATGTTGTAACCATGATAGATGAGTGAGTTAAGTTTTCATTATATGCTGTTAAATTAATATTTAAAATTTCTTCAGTTAACCTTTATCATTAATGGAAAAGGAATTATTCAGCGTGCCATAGTGAGATGTGAATAAATGGGTTTTTATTTTTTATCATATATGGGACTCCCAACCTACAGACTACCAAACAACCTATAAAAGCCACGGGCGACCCAAAAAACAGACCGTAAAGCAGTAGTGCACCATGAAAGTGTGCACAGAGGACCAGGTGGTGGCCCAGCAGATATCCAGTAAGGGCATCGAGTGCAGACTGGCCACCGAGGTTGCCATGGCACACACAGTGTGTGCAGTCACTTGAAACTCCAAAGAAAGCCCCACCTGTTGATAGGCGAAGGAAATGTAGTTGGCCACCCATCATGAGAGGGTCCACTTAGAGGCTGCGACCCCAAGTCAACTGGGGTCAAAAGAGACAAAGAGCTGCGCTGAGCAGCGGTGAGGCTGCGTCCTCTGGATGTAAAATGACAAGGCACATTTGTAGTCCATCATGTGTAGGAAAGCCTCTATTCTGGAGGAATGGGGCCTGGGAAAGAAGGTGGGTAACATCACCTCTTCATTCAAATGGAAGGCAGAGATGACCATTGGCAAAAATTTGGGGTGAGTCTGAAGGACGGTCCTGTTTCTGTAGAACCTGGTGTAGGGTGCATGGGCCACCAGTGCCTGCAGTTTGCTCTCAGGCCTGGCCAAGGTGAGCACCACAGGAACACAACTTTCCAAGAAAGGTACTTGAAATGGCAGGTAGCCAGGGGTTCAAAGGGCGGAGACTTCCCCAACACCACAATGAGGTCAATGCCACAGGTGGTGGATGGATCAGGGGCTGGAAGAGGAGGCGACCCTCGCATGAATTGACCCTCCAAGGGGTGCACCGACAAGGCTTGGCCATCCATTGCATGGTGGTGAATCGAGATGGTACAGAGGTGCACTGTGACTGTGTTGGATTTGAGGCCAGCCCCCGACATTTGCAGGAGGTATCACAAGATGTCCGACATCATGCAGGAGAAGGGATTAAGACCCTCATCCACACACCAGAGTGAAAACCTCTGGCACTTAAAGGCATATGTTCGTCATGTGAAGTCCTTACATGAGACAATCAGAACATCTTCTACCGCCCTAGAGAAGTGTTGATGTGCTATAGCTAGCCTCTCGGCATCCAGGCTGTCAGGACAAGGGACTGGAGGTTGGGGTGCATCAGTGTCCTGCTCTCCTGTGACAGCAGGTCTGGGGTGCTCCCCAGCAGCAGTGGATTCTCTGGGACAGCTGCAGAAGTAGGGGAAACCAGGGTTGTCTGGACCACCTAGGTGCGATGAATATGATGCAGGCCATTTTCGCTTGGAACTTGAGGACGGCTCGGGAAATCAGGGGCATAGCCGGGAACGCATACAGGAAGCCCCTGGACCAGGGGAGGAGGAAGTCATCTGCTGCTTCCCGTCCCCAGGCTGGCCTCCATGAGCAGAAGCATAGCAGCTGCATGTTCTCCAGACTCGCAAAAAAGTCTATCTCCAGGGTCCCCTGGTGTCAGAAGACCTCCACCAGCACTGCTGGGTTCAGTCGCCACTCGTGGTGCTGAAGGACTCAGCTCAGGCAGTCGGCCAGTATATTGTACTGGCCTGGCAAGTACACTGCTTTGAGGGAGATATTCTTCCCCGTTGTGAAGTTCCAAAGGTGCACCACCTCCCAGCAGAGGTGGTACGAGCCCGTGTTGTTGTTAAGTGCCGTCGAGTCGGAGTTGACTCATGGCGACCCTCTGGATAGCTATCCTAAATTGTGTTCGGTCTTCAGTCAGGCGGCTCATTGTTGACAGACTGGTACCCGTAGCTGCTGTTATTGTATCGATCCATCTCAATGCTGGCCTTCCTCTTTTGCGTTGACCTTCTATCTTGCCAAGCATGATGTCTTTCTCTAATGATCTCTCTCTTTGCATGATGTGTCCAAAGTATGAAAGTCTTGTCATCTGAGCTTCTAAAGAAAGCTTAGGTTTGATCTCCTCTAGTACCGACTGGTTCGTTCTTCGGGCAGTCCATGGTATACACAGTATTCGCCGCCAGCACCATAATTCAAAGGCATCAATTTTCTTCCTGTCTGTCTTTTTCACTGTCCAGCATTCACATCCATATGATGTTATTGAAAATACCATGGCTTGAACAAGTCGAATCTTTGTATGGAGAGAGACATCTCTGCTCTTGAGAATCTTATCTAGGTCTTTCATAGCCATTCTGCCAAGAGCAATGCGTCGTTTGATTTCTTGACTGCTTGTTGCTTCTTTATTGATAGTTGATCCAAGTAGGTTAAAGTTGTTCACAATTTCAATTTCTTCTCCTTCAATGATGAACCTGTTGATTATGCCAGTTGTCATGATCTTTGTCTTCTTTACATTAAGGTGCAGGCCCATTTTGAGACTATGTTCTTTGATTGTGAGAAGCAAATGTTTCAGATCATCTTCACTTTCAGCCAGTAATGTAGTATCATCAGTCTTCCACCAATCTTCACACCTCTGTTGTCTTCATACAGTCCTGCTTCTCTGATGATTTGTTCTGCATATAAATTAAACAGGTAGGGGGAAAGTATGCAGCCTTGTCTTACACCTTTGCTTATTTTAAACCATTCTGTTTCTCCTTGTTCCGTTCGAACTGTTGCTTCTTGATCAATGTACAGATTGCGCAAGAGAACGATCAGGTGTTCTGGTATACCCATGCTTCTTAATGTGGCCCAGAGTTTCTCATGGTTTACACAGTCAAAAGCCTTGCTATAGTCGATAAAGCACAAATAGATATCCTTTTGGTATCCTTTAGTCTTTTCAAGGATCCATCTCACATCCGCAATGATGTCTCTCATTCCTCGCCCTTTCCTGAACCCTGCTTGCACTTCAGGTAGTTCTTGTTCCAGGTATGGTTGTAGTCTCTTTTGAATAATCTTCAGTAGAATCTTGCTGGCATGTTGGATCAGAGCGATTGTTTGATAATTTCCACAGTCAGTTGGATCACCTTTCTTTAGTATTCGTATAAACACAGATCTTTTCCAGTCAGTTGGCCATGATGTTGTCTTCCATATTTCTTGGCAGAGCCTTGTAAGTATGGTAACAGCTGCATCAGATTGCTGCAATACTTCTATAGGAATGCCATCAATGCCTGGTACTTTGTTCTTTGATAAGGCTTTCAATGCTGCTTCAACTTCTTCTTTCATCACCAATGGTTCCCGATCATAAGGTACAGGTTGAAACGGCTGTTGGTCCACTTGATCTTTATCATATAAACACTCTGTATATTCCTTCCACCTTTTCTTGATCTTCTCAGCATCATTCAACATAGAACCTTGAGCATCTTGTAACATTCCAATTTGAGGCTGGAACATTTTCTTTAACTCTCGTAGCTTTAGGAAAGCCGATCTTGTTCTTCCTCTAATAGTTTCTGCTTCTATTTCCTTGAATGCGTCGTTGTAGTACTTTTCCTTGTCCTGTCTTGCTGCACGTTGGAAATCTCTGTTGAGTTCTGCGATTGTCTTTCTTTCTCCTCTGGCTTTAGCTTCTCTGCATTTCTGGGCAATTTTGAGAGTTTCTTCCGTCATCCATTTTGGCCGTTTTTGCTTTTTCACCTTTTGTAGAGACTTCTCGCTTTCTTCCAACACAACCTTCTTGATGTCATTCCATAACTCTTCCGGAGCTCTGTCATTTGTATCTAAAGCAGCAAATCGATTTTGCAGGCAGTCTTTAAATTCCAGTGGTATATTCTCAAGGTCATATTTTGCTGCATTCATGAGTGATTTTCTCTTTTTCAACTTTAACTTGAGTTTGCATACTAGTAGTTGATGATCTGTACCACAGTCAGCTCCAGGTTTTGTCTTTGTTGATGTTATAGAGCTTTTCCATCGTTAGACTTCCACAGATGTAGTCAATTTGATTTTTATACAATCCATTGGGTGAAGTCCATGTGTACAGTCGCCGCTTGTGTTGCTGGAAGAAGGTGTTTGAGATGAATAGATCATTGGTCTTGCAGAATTCTAACAGTCTTTCTCCAGCTTCATTTCTGTTGCCAAGTCCATATTTTCCAACTACTTTGCCTTCTTCTTTGTTGCCAACTTTTGCGTTCCAGTCACCCATGACTATCAGAATATCCTGTTTGCATGTTCTGTCAATTTCAGCTTGTACTTGTTCATAGAACTCTTCAATTTCATTCTCTTCTGCAGCTGTTGTTGGGGCATATACTTGAATTATAGTTGTGTTGATAGGCAATCCTTGTAGACGAATAGAGATTAAGCGTTCGCTGACTGCATTGTATTTCATTACAGTTCTTGCATGTTTCTTTATTATAAATGCAACACCATTTCTTCTTTGTCTTTCATTTCCAGCATAGTAGACCATGTGATCATCTGATGCAAAGTGCCCAATGCCAGTCCATTTCAGTTCACTGACACCCAACAGATCAAGTTGTACACATTCCATTTCATTCTTGACCACCTCCAACTTCCCTTGGTTCATGCTTCGTACGTTCCATGTTCCAATGTGTAAGACATCTTTACAGCTTCTGACTCTCATTTCATTTCATGTCTGGATGGACAAGCTGTTTGAAAACCAACCAGCTTGTCCATCCAGACATGAACTACCTGCCCTGCCAGATGCTCCTGAAAGACTCGCAGGGCATGATAGGCTACTCTGGTTCCAGCAGGTTGATCTGAGGCACTCTCCTCTGGTGACCATGGTCCTTGCGACTGCAGGTGATCACAATGGGCCCCCCCAGCATCCGTTGTAAGGATGCATTGGATTGGGGGAATCTAGAAGGGCAGGCTGGCTCTGAGGTTGAAGGGATCCTGTCACCAGGTGAGAGATGCCGCCAGGGCCGGCGTGATCTGGATGCTGTCCTCCAGGTGCCCCGAAGCCTGTGTCCATTGAGTGCTGAGTATCACTGAGCTTGTTAGATGATAGATGCCCTGATCCCCAAGAGGCATAGCATCTGCCTGGCTGTCACCACTAAGCCACCCTGCACTTCCTGCACTAGGGTGTATGGGCATTGTGTACGGTCCAGTGGCAGGAAGGCCCTCGCCTGAGTGAAATCCAATAGGGTGCCAATGAACTCCAAGCACTGGGTAGGCAGAAGATGAGACTTCAGGAAGTTGACCACAAACTCCAGGCACTGGAGCAGCCCTATGGTGCAATGCACTGCCTTCCACACATCCTCTGGCAAGCTGGCTCATATGAGCCAGTCGATCAGGTAAAAGACGAAAAACCCCAGGAGTCCTAGGCGCGTGGCCATGAAAACCAGGCATTTTGTGAATACCCAAGGAGCCAAGGCTAGGCCAAAAATGAGCACACTGCATTGATAGTGTCACCCGCTGATGACGAATCAGAGGTACTGACGGTGCCTTGGATGGATCAGGATGTGGGTGTAGCCATTTTTGAGATCCAAGGAGCATAGTCAATCTTCCTGCAGGAGGTACGGCAGCAAGGTTCCAGGGGATACCATTTTGAACTTTTCCTTTACCAGGAATTGGTTTAGGTCCCGCAGATCCAGAATGGGCTGGAAGCCCCCTGTTTTCTTGGGGACAAGGAAGTAGCAGTAGAACCCCCGATCCTGTAGAGGCGGGGGGACAGAATCCACTGCTCGATCCTCGAGCAAGACTGAGCTCCCGCTGCAGGAGCTCCCTGTGCAAGAGGCCATGGATAATTCCCCAGGGAAGAAGGGAGGAAGCAGCTGGGAGAAGTGGAGGTCATATCTCTCCCTGTACTTGCAGCACTCAGGCATCTGCTGTGATTGTCCGTGACAGGTGAGCAAAGTGGACTAGCCTGCCTCCCATGATCTTTGGACCTCTTACCTCCTGGGGTAGGGAGGCTATGCCCAAGGAGTCTAAAGCTCCCCCCAGGCTGCAGCTGGGGCACTGTTTGGGGCTTGAGGGCTTTTGGTTTATGGGGGCCATGCCCCTGACCCTTCGCCTGCTGCCCCTGAATGGAAGCGTGATAGGCCTGAAACTTGGGGTAGTTTCCGTAAGCCTTCTTGGCCTTCGGGTGGAAGGAGTTTTTCCCTGACGTCTTCCTGTGGGAAGGTTCAGACACTTTCTTGGACAGCCAGGTTCTGGTCATAAATTCCATCGCCAGCTCGTCAGCCTTCTCCGTCATGGGCTTGCCAAAGAGCTTTTCTCCCTGGCAAGGGGCATTGGCCAACTTGTCCTGAACCCACTACTTCAAGTCAGAGGACTGTAGCCAGGCAAGGTGGCAGGCACTAATGTCCCCCGCAGCTACCCGAGCCACCAACTCGAAGCCTTCGAAGCCCGCCCAAGTTTGAAACTTGGAGCACTCCTTGACCAATGACACCAGGGTCCTGAAGCACTCAAGAGGTTTGCCTGATAATCCAGCCAAGAACCCGGCGATCTCCTTCGCCTGGTCTCTCAGGTACATGCCCATATACAGCTGTTATGCCTGGATCCAGCCTGTGAGCATGGAACTCTGGAAATACTTCTTGCTAAAAGCATCCATGAAGTGGGCCTCCCTGCCAGAGGGCATCGAGGAATGTGTCTTTTGGCTTTTAATGCGAAGCATGGCCGATTCCACCACCATGGAGTTGTGTAGCAGTTGTCTCTTCTGGAAGCAGGGGTTCCAGCCGACTCGATACTGTGAAATAAGTCAATGGTTCACAATCGGCACCAACACCAGGGTCTCCCACATCCTGAACAGCAGCCGCTCCAGGATGGGGGGCATGTTCACCATCAGTGCCTCCCGAGGAGCCGCCTCATATTAAAGGATCTCGAAATCCTTGGTATGCAGCTTGTCCTCGGGCACCACCATGACCTGGGACATCTCCCTCACAAACTCCAGGAAGGCTAAATCCTCCGAAGATGATGGTGTGACGGAGACAGGTCAGAGGGGATGTCCTGGTGGAGGATGGTGTTGGGAGACTCCTTGTCTGTTTTCCACACCGACTCAGAGTCGGAGGAATCAGCAAGCACCCCACAGTCGTAGGACCAACTCTGCATCGACAACTCCCGGCATTGGAGCTCCTGCACTGCCACGCATCATGCTGCATTGAGCCTCGAGGCGGTCACCAACAGAGTCGGAACTGCCCCAGTCAGCTTCGCGGGGATGGATGTAACAACGTCCAGGAAAGTCCTCATCGAGGACAGCTCTGTGGCTGGCACTGACAATCCAGAGGTATCGGGAGTCGGGCCATGCTGTGCCTCAAGGAATGCAGCAAAGCTGTGTTCCAGAGCTGCCATCCTGGCCTTGATACCAGATAGCTCCGCAGCAGCATGCACTGGCCTCGAGGACATTGCGGCCAGTGTCGGGTCCCTGGTAAGGGAATCCTTGATGGTGATGGTGTCGGGGAACCCGACCCAATCCTCCAATTACATGGAAGACTCCTCCAGTCAGGGCTACTTAGAGGAACACTCCCAGCCGTCATCACAGGTGTCGGATTGAGGACTCCACGCCCAGGCACCAAAGGTCTTACCCACCAGGCTGGGGTCAGACCTCGACTTCGACAAAGCCCATGACGCACGGGGAAGGTCCTCGGAGGATGATTCTGATGCCCTTTGGGGGCGGAACAAAGCTGCATGGGGTCCTTCATCGAGGCGGGAAGGCTCCGCACCAGCTTCACTTTAATTAAAGCTACAGATCACCTGCACAGCCGCAGTTCTAAGAGGCAGGAGCCGCAGCTGCAGGAAGAGGAGAGAGCCACAATTTGCCTGGACATCCGTTATGTGAGAACTGTTGCTTTTTCTCTACCTTTTGTTATGAGCATAAAACATGTTTCTCTATATACAATATATATATTTTTGGATAAAAATAATATAGAATATATATTTATACCTATACTAATGAAAAATTTAAAAGCTTTTGAAAAATAAGTTGGCATCCTTGCCTGTTCCTCTGGTAGCTGCTTGGGAGCAGAAAGTCTTTGCATTCATTTTTTTCATTTTATGGAACCAGTTTCCTGTATTTTTACTATGCTTAAAATATTTGTTTTATTAATGGTGGTCCAAATTCAGTTTAGCTCCAGATTACTTTTTGAGGCCATATTTACATTAATTTTTATAACTTGTCCCTCTTATCACCCTTCTGACAGAACAAACAGAATACCTACAATACATTAGTAAGTTTGTTTTTACACAGCAGCAACTGGAATTTTAGATTGTGCAAGACAAACTGTAAATGTTGTTCCAATTTCTGTTATACCTCATTGGGCAGATGTAAAAAGAGATCACAAAAAATATATTTCTTTTACCTACACTTGTGTGTCAAGTATGTTAGTTTTCAATTTACTTATTTCTACTGGGACACCTGTTGGGTTTTTATTTCACACTAGTAGAAATTAAAACAAAAACAATTTACTTTTAAATTGCTTTGACCCCCTCATAAGCATTGACTATATAGCAAAGTCTGTTTCACTAAATTTGAAAGCAATAAGTGGGACTATAAATGCTATTTCACAACTCTCTCATAATGGCTTTTAAAGCTAGTTTCAAGCCAGTTATAAATGTGTTCCTTGTTAGCTAAAGACCATCTATTTCACAGTTTTTAAAACAAGTTTTCATATACTACAAGGTGATATGTTCATACTTGAGAGAAATGTTATTATAGCAGTGACCCCTGGCAACCATGGAACAGCGCTAGGGAATTAGCCTCAGAGGGGAATTACCCCTGAACCAGTGAGGGTACTTCAGTCACCGTGGCACTGGGGGGAGAGGGGGTGAGAGGTGAAATCAGTTTCCAAGCTCATGGTATACAGAAATGATGTAAGGACTCAATAGTGTAATTGGCATTTTTCTCAATGCCAGACAGTAAAAGGTCATCTTGTACAACAGGATTCACATCATACCATGGCTTCATATTGTTTTTAGATTTGATTACTTGCCATTACATATGAAAGAAAGTTAAGCACAGTAAATAGGCAATTCCCCTAAGAGGACTCAGAATCTTAAGTCTGTACAATATGTGGGCTACACATATATTGAGTTCTCTCTGCTCTGTTAAATCAAATCTATACAATAAGTTGGTGAAGAAAGCAAAACAGATTATAGCTAAATGCAAACAATGTTTACAAGAAGCCAGCACATCATCATACCAGATGATTGGTGTAGTCTGAACAGATTGCACTTTTCAAGCAATCTAGCAAGCTAAAATTAGTAAAGATGAGGTTTGGGTTTTTTTTAACATGATTAACTGCTTTAGGTCTTACAGTTGCATTACAATTTAGATAGCATTAAGAAAAGCTATGAAAAACTAACTTTGTGCATTAATTTTGTTTTAGTTTTGCTCTCATGAATGATGTCTATTAGATTTTCTCCTCTTGAGCTATATTTTTTGGATTTGATCAAATCTCAGCTTAAGGCAAGTCTAAAGCAGGCACACAAATTATTTTTTTGAGTTTCTACATAAATATTGTTTGGCTGTTAAGATTTAATGTGAAGAAGTGCAGTGTCATGCACTTGGGAAGCAGAAATCCAAGAGAATTGTATGCAATAGGCAGCAAGAGGTTGGTGTGCACGAAACAGGACCTTGGAGTGATTGTTTCTGAGGATCTCAAGGTGGTGAAACAGTGCGCAAGGCAGTGGCAAAAGCCTGAATTACTAGCAGAAAGGAAGAGGTACTAAGGCCACTGTACAAGTCGCTGGTGAGTTCTCACTTGAAATATCGTGTTCAGTTTTGGAGACCATATCTTGCAAAGGATAAAAAAAAAGACTGGAAACGGTTTAGAGGAAGGCAACCAAAATGATTTGGAGACTGTATCAGACTTAGGAGAAGAGACTTGAAGACCTAAATATGTACACTCTGGAAGAGAGGAGGATAGGGGAGATATGATTCAGACCTTTAAATACTTAGAGTATTCATGAACAAACAAACCTCTTCCAAAGATGGGGAAGCTATTAAACTAGAGGTCATAACATGAAGTTGCAGGGGGGTAAATTGAAAGGCAAAGTCGGGAAATACTTTTTCACTGAAAGGGTGGTGGATGCTTGGAATGCCCTCCCGATGGAAGTGGTGGGGGGCAAATACAGTGACACAGTGGATCCTTTTATAGCAACAGGATAAAAATAAAAATAAACATAACTATCTCTTATATCTCAAGAAATAGAGGTGACCTACACTTAGTGGTGGGTACACTCCTAAACAAAGGCATGGGGAGCAGCGACTTGCACGGAGTGGGACGTGCACCTACTCTTGCCGCCTTGCTGGGCAGACTAGATGGACCATGCTGGTCTTTATCTGACGTCATATACTATGTTACCATGAGGCGGGAAGGCTCCGCACCAGCTTCACTTTAATTTAAGCTACAGATCACTGGCGAGGTGGTGAGAAAAAGTATGAGGGCTAAGGTGGATATAAGTAAAGAGGATAGAAATGAGGTAGTTGGGAGTATGTGAAAGAAGGGACTAAGAGGTTAGGGAAGAAGTGATACAAGGGGAAAATGGGAGAGCAGGAGAGAAGGTAAGCAAGGGGAAGGAAGTGAGAGGAGGAGATGGAAAGTTGATAAGTAGGTAACATGCGGATAGAGGGAGATTGAGGGCAGGAGTGTGAAGGAGGGTTAAATTTGAGTGGATGGAGAGGTACACTGTTCCCTCTAAGCTGTGTGCGTGTGCGCGCGCACACACCTCGCCGAGCGAGCGCACATACTTTACAACAGAGTGCACAAAAATTATGGCTCTGATTCTGATAGAAAACAACACAGACGTCTTAAAATTTAAAAGTTATGATTGTAATTACTATAAATTTCCCGCTTCATTTAGTAATCGTCTATTTTCATTTAATTTGATTAAAATCAGTGTGGTGTACATCCTGTATTCTGATGTGTAGTCAAATTTTAAAGTATATAACTCCGAGTGTCGTTATGTGGCGCACAAAAATTTAACCTTCCTTCAAAAGCTGCACACAGCTTATATTTTATGCGCACACAGCCTTCAGAAAATTAGAGGGAACATTGGAGAGGTAGAAAAGAAATGGAAAAAAAGGCTGAAATGGAAAGGAAGGCAGATATGGAGGAGGAAAATAAGAAAGGACGACAGGAGAAATGACAACTGGATACCAGATCCTAGATAAAGAAACAACAGAGGAAAGCAGAAGAGACAGACACTGGGACCAAAGTGAATGGGAAAATAAAATACTCAGACAACAAAGGTAGTCAAAAATATTTTATTCTATATTTATTAGTTTGAATATGTCATGTTGGAAAATGCGTATCTCTGATTTCTCTGCATTTTGCTCACTACAAATGGAAATGCATTTTTGTTTCTATTTCTCCCCAACATTAGGGAAACTAGGTGGTCGCCTGGGGTGGCAGCTTATGGAGGGCAGCAAAGAACAGGGCTTTCAAAGCTGAACAATAAATTCTGATAACCGGGGTGGCATAATAACATAGTATATGATGGCAGATAAAGATTAGCATGGTCCATCTAGTCTGCCCATCAAGGCGGCAAGAGTAGGTGCACTTGCAGTTCCGTGCAGGTCAATCCACCACATGCTTTTGTTTAGGGGTATATCCACTGCTCCGTGTAGTTCACCCCTATTTGTTCAGATATAAGAGATAGTTATGCTTGTTTTGATTTTATCCTGTTGCTATAAAGGGATCCACTCTGTCTGTCCCATGCCATTTTGAATTCTGTCACTGTGTTTGCCCCCACCCATCAGGAGGGCATTCCAAGCATCTACTACTCTTTCAGTGAAAAAGTATTTCCTGACATTGCCTTTCAGTTTTGCAGCTTCATATTATGTCTTCTAGTATTACAGCTTCCCCGTCTTTGGAAGAGGTTTGTTTGTCCATTAATTCTCTAAGTATTTAAAGATCTGCGTGAGACAGGAAATGCCTGTTTCCCATCAGCGCCGGCTGGCTCAACTTTAAAGAGCGGCAGGAAAGGGAAACACTCAACTTTGCGGCTACGCAAAGCTGAGCTGGCGCGGGGGAAAAATAATGGCAGGGCTCTTCTGGGGAGGCGGGGGGCAGCGGGGCACTTCATTTTGCCACTGCTGCAGTGGCAGCAGCAGCAGCTTCTGTGACCGGGTTTTTTTTTTCTTTCAATTTCCCTTCAGAAGGTCTGGGGTTGGGCTGTTGTGGGGTGGGGTGGGGGGTAGCACTGGAAATAGTAATGGGCTGATGGGGGGAGGGCTAGGACTGGAAATGGGCTGAACAGGGGGGTTAAAACTGGAAATGGGCTGATGGGGGGTTAAGAATGGAAATAGGCTGATCTGGAGGGGGGGCTAGGACTGATAATGGGCTGTGGTGGGGTTAGGCCTGGAAATGGGCTGATTAGCAAGGCTAGGACAGGAAATGGGGTGATTGGGGCTGGGACTGGAAATGAACTTATTGGGAGGGTTAGGACTGGTAACGGGCTTATGGGGGCTAGCACTGGAAATGAGCTAGGACTGGTAATGGGCTGATTTGGGGGCTAGGACTGCAGTGGGCTGATAAGGGGGATAGGACTGGAAATGGGCTGGGACTGAAAATGGGATAATGGGGGAGGGGAGGAGAGTGCTGCTAGCCCTGGAAGTAAACTAGGGGCTAGGGCTACAAATGGGCTGATGCGGGGGGATGGGAGAACAGGACTGGAAGGGAGCAGATACTGAGAGGGTCTGCCAGGGGAAGGAGGGGGCAGGAAGGGAGCTGACATGGGGGAAGGAGGGGGCTGGCACTGAGAATGGACATGAGCTGATACCTGGGATGGAATTTGGACTTGAAGGGGCTGGACAGTGGGGAAGGAGGGGGACTGGAAGGGAATGGACACCAGTGGCAGACGTGGAAATGCAAGGCGGTTGACAATGAAAGGTAATGGGAGGGGAAGACTGGAAAGGGGACTGACACTGGGGAGGGTTACTGGAACTGGAAATGGGCTGATGGAAGGAAGTGAAGAAAACAAAAGAGATAAGAAATGGCAGATGGACAATAGACCACAGAAAGAGAGCTAAGAGAAGATAGGAAAGCAGAAGTCTCAGATCGGGACCAGCATGATCAGAGAATAAAATGGTCAGACAGCAAAGATAGAAAAAATAATTTTATTTAATTTTAGTGATTGGACTTTGTGCTATCTTTATATTTTACACAATATGGGGGAACTGCATCTCTTATTTATTTGATGCTGCACTGCATGCAGAGTTTGGCTTCTTGGGGTTTCAGTTTAAATTTTGTCTACATATTTTTATTTTACTTTAGATTGTGTTTACTTATCCTGTACTTGGAGGGGGTCTGTGTTCTGAGTGTGTGACTGAGGCCAGGTGTTCTGTTAACATTTAGTTTGTACATAAAGATCTATACTATACTGTAGTAATTTGACTTGTTTCAAATAGGTATATGAATGTTCCAGGGCCCACTGTAGTATTTAGTGACCTTTTTTTAGATGGGCTCCTTATGCGAGTTTTGGAAGTTGGTGCTGGTATGGTATGGTACGGTACGGTAGATGTGCTCTTTGTTGTAGGGTTTTGTATTAGTTCACAATATGCCTGGTATTGGAGAATGTTTGTTGTTGTTGTTGTTAGTAAGATGATCGGAATCAGATTTTTTTTTTTTAAGATATTGAGTTCTGTGGGTGAATGTCCTGGTTCTGCTCTGCATCCACTGTGGATGCAAAATATATGTTGAAAAAGAAAAAGCAAGAACCATAACGCAGTTTATAACAAAATAAAAATGAGTTATAATTTCGTTTTATAAACTGTGCTGTTGGTTCTCACTCTCTTTTAAAGTTCCTTGGTGTGCAACATCTTGCATTTCCCTCCATATAATCTAATCGGCTTTTTGGTTTGGTTCAGTCCCTGATTGGAGTTCTGAAAAAGCCCCACCCCCTCTACAGGTGTGGGGAGGGGGCGCCATCTCATCCTTCGCCTCAGGCAACAGATTGCCTTGAGCTGCCCCTGGTAGAGATGGGAATTGTTTGATAAAATTATTGCTTGTAATGAAATTGTTCAGAGATTGTTTTCTCTGTTTGATTTCTTGACACTGATATTTACTTGTAAATATTTGTAAGAAATTTGATTAAAGCAAAAAAAGCCACATAGTTGAGATTTTTAAAATTTTACCACAGATTTGCAAGGGAACTTTAAAAAGCCACAATGCTCCAATCTGAAGAAACTGAGCTTTCATAAGGAGGAACTGTTTCCTCATCTTGTGTATGACTATGGAAAATCAGAAAAAGCCATTAACAAAGTATTACAAAATAGCTCATGCCTATGTTTAAAATAAAGTCTTCAGTATAAGCTCCCAATCTGATTAAAAAACAAAGGTAATCAAAGTAGCTTTCTTCTCTGGAGGACTCCAAAACAGCTGTTAAAGTCAGATCATCTTAAGAAATCAGAGGTCTCCATTTAGCCAGCTGTCTGGGTCTCACCTTTAGGTGGTAGCACATACTATACCCAAGCAATAGGTGGCAACATTATCAGGGACAACCTTTAAAATATTTGTCAAGTATCTTTTTTTCCTCCAGGTTTCCTTTTTATTCATTTTCCAAGCAAACAGTTCCAAAACACAATCCTTGCCAAATACAACAATCTTAATACCTCCCCCGCCTGCCCACCCCACAGCCCTCCACAACCCATCTCACCCCCCAGTGTGTCATCCAATCAAATCTCTTACCTCCACTCAATTGTTCATAAGAGCATTCCCCCTCACCATTATCCATTTCCAGACACACACCCATTGTCATCCCATCTGCTCTCTCTTTCCCCACCTAATAGCAGTGAGCAAATTAATTTGATAAAAATCAATCATTCACCTTCTTTATATAGCCCCAAACCTGGAAGCACAGCCATTCTCCAGTTAGCTACGATCTCGTATCTAGCTACCACAATCAGATACGTCAACAGATTCCTAACCTGCACCAACCCTTCCTCCTTCCGTCTGTGCAACAGGAAAAGGGTCGGGTCACACTTCAGGGATATACCAAGAACTTCCTCTATAATCCCATTCACCCCTTCCCAGTAACTCCTCACCCTCCTGGCATTCCCACCACATATATGGAGTGGAGGAGTAGCCTAATAGTTAGAACACTGGCTTAGGAACCAAAAGACCAGGGTTCGATTACCACTAGCACTCCTTGAGGCCTTAGGCAAGTCACTTAACTCTCTATTGCCTCAGAAAAATCCAATTTATCAATGTCCCTGTTTAATATACATTATTGAGTTTAAGTTGTAATGTAAACCACTTTGACTAAAACGATAAAGCAGTATAAAAAAACCCTGATAAATAAATAAATATAATAAAACTACCCTTTTGCCCACATAATCTTCAACATTCCCCACTCTAACACTTTGTTCTTACAAAGCCTTTATGGAGAAAGGTGCCAAATAAACAAAACACTTATACCATTAACTGTTAATTGTGTTGCAACACACAACTTAGGAATCATTTTAATTATTTTCTGCCAAATTCCTGTTTCTTCAGCTCGCAGCCCTGGTATTGTCTTTACTCCTTTCTCTCCTTCTCCACATACATCCATCTGATAGCTAAGAGCTGCCGCTTTTCTCTGTAACGTTAACAAAATCTGCCCATTCCTTTCTGATCACACTACTAAGACACTAATCCACTCCTTAATCACCTCCCATCTTGACTATTGTAACCTTCTCCTTGCTTGTTTCTCTTTGAATCATCTCTCTCCCCTTCAATCTGTTCAACTCCCAGATGCGCGACTAATCTTCCGCCGGCCTCATTATGCTCATATTATCCCTCTTCTCAAGTCACTTCATTGGCTCCCTATCCGTTTCTGCATCCAATTCAAACTTCTCCTGCTGACCTATAAGTGCATTCACTCTGCAGTTCCTCACTACCTTTCCTTTCTTATCTCTCTCTACATCTCCCCTCGGGAACTCCGCTCATTTGGCAAATTGCTTCTATCTGTGCCCTTCTCTTCTATTGCTAACTCATGACTTCGCTGCTTCCACCTTGCTGCACCTTACGCCTGGAACAAACTACCTGAGTCTGTATGTCAGGTGCCTTTCTCTGACCCTTTTCAAATCCAGGCTGAAAACTCACCTCTTCGCTGCCACTTTCAGATCTTGACTCACCTGATCTCCTTATTTTTCTCTTGTGGCATCTGTCTTGCCTAGATTGTAAGCTCTGATAAGCAGGGACTGTCTCTTACATGTCTGTGCAGCACTGTGTACATTTTGTAACATTATAAAAATGCTCAGTAGTAGTAGTAGACCATTCCACTCCCAAGTCTCTTTCCCATTTTAGCATATAACCCACCTTACCTTCAAGTATCTTTAAAACATTTCTTTTGCATAAATCAAAGGAGACTTAGGAAAATTAATGAATCGGAGATCCTTCATCCTAGATATGTTTTCTAGGGACCCAAGTTTTCTATGTTTTAAACTTTCTTAAGCAACAATGTCTGATCATACACCAGTTTGTCCAACTTGCCTTCAACTACCTTAAGCCTGAACTTGCAATTGTTAATTTCAACATTAGCAGAAACAGTAACAAAGATTAACAACTTGCATTGCATAAAAATTCATTTGCCTTGATAAGGCTTTATTAAAAGCATTTATTGCCAACTATATGGATTATATGGTAATTTGCTGTGGCTTCTCCAGTCAAAATTTAAAAGGGAACAATTCTGTCAAAGATGAAACCTGAAGCAAAGTGTGAACAAGTCACTCCTGCTGTAGGCATATCCACTGCTGCACAAGCCAGTATTTTGGCTACCTCACTGCCCTTGTTTCCAGTCCCTATGGCATGGGCAGATGACTCTGCGATCTTCAGTTGTACAGTTAGTCTCCACAATCAGGTGGTTGCTTTTGGTCCACAGGTGTCAAGTTGGTCTCCATGACCAAGAAAGTTGCCAGGCTTCCTCCCACTGGTGACTTATGCAGTGAACCATCCTCAGGAGAATCAAGGGCGTCTGTGGTAAAGGAGGGGTACTAGGTTTCGCCTTCCTCTTCCTACCGTGGCCCACCATAAAGAAAAAACTTAAGAAAAAATGGCAAAAATTCCAGCACTGGTGCTCCATCATCTTGCTCCACCCACGCATGTTTTAATCATGACTGTACATTGCCTTGAATGTATTTGAATATGGTGGTATAGAAGTGTTTCAAATTAAATAGAAGAAAGAAAGATCAGGCCTATCTTTTTAAATAAAAGTCATGGAAACCCAGTCCAGATGTATTTTTGAACATCAAAGTTCTTAACCTTTGCAACTGCTCATTTTAGTTTTGTTTCTACAATTTTCTTCATTTTATCATAGTTCGCCTTTCGAAAGCTTAATGCTAGTGTAATAGATTTCCTTAGTATCCTCACTCCAAGTTATTAAGTCACATTTACATAGTAACATAGTATATGACAGCAGATAAAGACCATTATGGCCCTTCTAGTCTGCCCAGTAAGGTGGCTAGAGTGCTTGTAACTGCAGCTCTGTGCAGGTCATCCCTCTCTATGCCTGTATTTAGGGTTGTATCTGCTGCTCCATGTAGTCAAGCTCCCCCCTCCATTTATTGAAGCATAAAAGATATCTAGGTTTGCTTTGATTTCATCCTCTTGCTATAAAGGGATCCACCGAGTCTGTACCATGCCATCTTGAATTCTATCACTGTATTTGTCCCTACCACCTCTATTCCAAAGTATTTCCTGATGTTGTTTTAAAGTTTACTGCCTTACAGCTTCATCATATTGCCTCTACTTTTACAGCTTCCCCTTCTTTGAAAAAGGTTTGTTTGTTCATTGATACCCCTTAAGTATTTAAAGGTCTTTATCATATCTCCCCTCCTCTTCTCTAGGATATACATATTTAGATCTTCAAGTCTCCTCTCATATTTCTTCTGGCACAGGCTCCAAATCATTTTGGTCACCTTTCTCTGAACCGTTTCAAGTCTTTTTATGACATCTTTGTGAGGTATGGTCTCCAAAACTGAGCACAAGACTCCAAATGAGGCCTCACCAACAATTTGTACAAGGGCATTAATACCTCTTCCTTTCTGCTGGTTATTCCTCTCTGTATGCAGCCCAGCATCCTTCTAGCTTTGGCTACCGCCTTGTTGTATTGTTTCGCCACCTTGAGATCTTCAGACACTAGCACTCCAATGTCCCTCTCCTGGTCTGTGCACAAGAACCTCTCTCTCCCTATCACATTTCATTATTTATTTATTTAACAGTTTTTCTATACCGCCTATACACGATTTCTTAGGATTTCTGCATCCCAAGTACATAACTCTGCACTTCTTCGCATTAAATCTTAACTGTCAAGCACTAGATCATTCTTCCAGTGTTTTTAGATCTTTCCCTATATTGTCCACTCCCTCAGAAGCATCCACTCTGTGGCAAATTTTCGTGTCATCTGCAAAAAGGCAGACTTTTCCATTCAGCCCTTCCGCAATATCGCTCACAAATGCATTAAACAGTATCGGTCCCAGGACCGATCACTGAGGCACGTCACTGCGCACCTTTTATCTTTATTAGGTTTCTTAATAGACTGCACTTTCGGAGACCATCAGGGCGGTTTACAAAGTTGCAAAATGCACAGAAACAGCCCAAAGGCCAAGAAACAGAAAGGAACTACAATTCATAAAGGAAAGCAGCGGGCACTCTTAAGATGATGAGGAGGACAAGGACAAAGAGGATAGGAAAGTAGAGAGGGGGGACTAAGCAGAGAGTTCAGGAGGGAGGTCTTAAGCTAGGCAGAATAGGTGGGTTTTGAGAAGTGCATTGAATTTCGGATAGGATGGTTCCTGGCGGAGGGAAAGGAAGGGAGATCCAGGTGGAAGGGGGGCCAAATAGAAAAATGCTGAATTATGGGTACGCTCTAGATGAGCACGGGCTGGAAAGGGGAGTTCAAGGTGATTGATATGGATAGAACAGAGGCTGCAAGGGACAGAGCGGTAATGGAGGGAGTCCGCTAGATATTGTGGGGTGTGAGTATAAAGGGCTCTGTCAGTCATGATTAGGAGTTTGAAAATGATGCGCTGGGGAACCGGTAACCAATAGAGATGAATGAGATGTGGTGTGATATGGGTGTAGTGTGAGATATGGGATATAATCTGGGTGGCATTATTCTGAACCTTTTGCAGGCGGTGGATCTGGTGTTGAGGGAGACCGGCAAAAATGATATTGCATTAATCGATGTGAGAAATCACTAACGAGAGAAGCAAGGTAGTGAGTGAGGTGGGGGACAGAATGTCACTGATAGCCCTAATCTTACGGAAAAAGAAATAGGAATGGCATGTGAGGGTGGAGATGTGATTGTGAAAAAACAATTCTGGGTCAAGTATCATACCTAAGTAATGCATGGAAGTGACCAGGAGGATTGTATTACCACGGAGCTCAGAGGCAAGGAACGGAAGGGGGGGACCCCAAGTTAAACCACATTTCTTTCTTCTAAATGAGTTCCGTTTACTACTACCTTTTGTTGTCTGTCAGTCAACAATTTCTGATCCAGTTCACCACTTTGGGACCTATCCCTAGGCTGCTCAGTTTATTGATAAGCCTCCTATAAGGAACAGTATCAAAGGCTTTGCTGAAATCTAGCACGTCCTTGATTTAGTTCTCTGGTCACCCAGTCAAACATTTTATCATGTTATGATCAATATTGCCACATGGCCCCAACACAGTTACCTCTTCCACCAAATCCTGTGTTCCACCAAGGACTAGGTTTAAAATAGCTCTTCCTCTTGTTGGTTTCTCTATGAAGCAGATGTTTATTATATCTAGGAATGTCACCTCCCCGCCATGTCCTGATGACATTTATGCAATCAATATTTGGGTAACAGAAATCACTCATTAGTGTGTTGATAAATCTGTTAGCTTCTTCAATGTCTGTTAACTTTTCATCATCTATCCATTCATTCTGGACACATGGATGGTATTATATCCCACTATTATTGTTTGCCATTTGATCTAACCTATCTTTGTGATATACACTATTTGTACCCTGGTGTTGGTGTCCCATTGGTTATCTTCCTTCTACCAGTGCTTTATATTATGACTTTTCTATCTAATTCTTTCAGCTTCTAGCATTTACACACAAACATTTCAAAGTATGTTCTTTTTTGTTTATAACTTTCTTAGCAGATGACAGGGATCTTTTGTAATTTTTCAACTCTGTCTGCTCTGTTCTTCAGGACATTTGGGCTACTGTTTCCTTCATTGCAAGCTTTCTATCAGGATGCCCTAACTTCCCAGTTTTGATAGCACTCTTCAAAGATACCTCAAGCAAATCCAAAGCCAGCCCAACCATTATATAAGACTAGGAAGTCATCTAGGGCAACAGCTTCTGAGGGGTGATAAAGCATAGTTACTCACCTGTAACAGGTGATCTCCGGGAACAGAAGGAATTTAGTCCTCACACATGGGTATCGTCGGTACCGACGGAGCCTGAGCAGGAACGCTCCCCAGCGTCCAATCAGAAAGTTTTTGGGAGCATCCCACAGCACCTGCGTGCTGCCCTTCTCGCCTTTCCCAACTGCCTCTCTCCAGTTGAGTTTTAAAGCCGAGACAAAGAGAGAGAGAGAGGGAAAGGAAAGATAGATAGAGAGATACAACTCCTAGGGGAGGTGGGTGGGTTGTGAGGACTAAATTCCTGCTGTTCCCGGAGATCACCTGTTACAGGTGAGTAACTATGCTATCTCCAGGAACAAGCAGGAATATAGTCATCACATATGGGGACTCCCTAGCTTTAGATGCCAGGGAGAGACCCCAGAAGTTGTGTGTCCCTGAGAAGGGCTCCTCTTCCCCCCATGGATCTCTGGTATCCTACCAGGGATGGTGGGTAGGAGTTGATTAGGTATGGAACAGGTGTTTAAGAACAGCCTGACCAAACAAGGCATCCCGGCGGGAGTCCTTGTCCAAGCAGTAATTGGCTGTAAAGGTATGAACCGAGGCCAAAGTGGCTGCTCGACAGATGTCGTCGATAGACACAGAGTGTAGATGAGCCATAGAGGCTGCCATGACTCTCACTTTGTGAGCTGTGACATGGCCCTCCAGAGAAATGTTCTTACTCTGATAGGTGAAGGAAATACACTGAGCAATCCAGTTAGATAGTGTTCTCTTGGAGACTGGAAGTCCCAAATGAGAAGGATCAAAAACAACAAAGAGTTGAGAGAACTTTCTATGTTACTGTGTTCTTTGTAAGTAAAAAGCTAGAGATCTTTTACAGTCCAGGGTATGAAGATTCCTCTCTGCACTTGATGCATGAGGTCCTGGAAAAAACACAGGTAGGTAGACCTCTTGCTTCAGATGAAAAAGAGAGACCACTTTAGGCATAAAGTGTGGATGAGTCCTAAAGACTACCTTGTCATGATGGAACCTTGTATAAGGTGGATTAGCTACCAGCGTTTGCAACTCACTAATGCAGCGTGCTGATGTGATTGCAATGAAAAAGACAACCTTCCAAGAAAGAAATTTCAAGGAGGTGGTAGCTAATGGTTCAAAGGGTGGCTTCATGAGCTGCCCAAGAATCAGATTTAAGTCCCATGCCACCGGTGGTGGCCTAATGGGAGGCTTAGTCAGAAGAAGGCCTCTCATAAATCTTGCTATAAAAGGATGAAAGGAAATAGGCTGTCCATTTAGAGGCGTAAGGGAAGCTGCAATAGCACTCAAATGGACCCTGACTGAATTTGTCTTAAGGCCTGCGTTAGATAAATGAAGAAGATACTCCAGTAAAGATTCCAGAGGTATCGCAATAGGGTTAAGACCCTTTTCCGAACACCAAACCGTAAACCTCTTCCACCTGAAAGCATAAGAGCGTCTAGTGGAAGGTTTTCTGGAAGCATAAAGAATATCTTTTACTTGCTGAGAAAGATTAAGATCTTGGAGATCTAGGCCTTGAGCAACCAAGCCCTGAGATGCAGAGACTGGGTATTGGGATGCCATAACATTCCGTCCTCCTGGGATAGGAGATCTGGAGCAGACCCTAACTCCAGGGAGGGAGCTTGAGAGAGATGTAGAAGTAGAGGGTACCACACTTGGCATGGCCAATGTGGTGCTATGAGAATCATGCGGCCTCTGTTTCTCTGAAGCTTGAACAGGGTTTTGGGAATTAGGGGAATGGGTGGAAAGGCATACAGGAAGTCTTGACCCCATTAAAGGAGGAAAGCATCCCTGGCCTGAGCCCCCTGAGCCGGAGTTCTGGAACAGAATCGGGGAAGTTTGGCATTCCACGGACTTGCAAAGAGGTCTATGTCCGGGGTTCCCCAAAGTTGAAAAATCCTGGTCATCTGGTCTGTATGCAGAGACCACTCGTGTGGAAGCAGAACTCGACTGAGTCTGTCTGCCCAAGAGTTTTGAATGCCTGGAAGATACACTGCCAGAAGATGAATTTGATGCTCTCTGGCGAGGGCCCATACTCGCAAAGCTTCGTTGCAAAGCGACAGAGAGCCTGTTCCCCCTTGCTTGTTCACATAGAACATGGCTACTTGATTGTCCGTATGGATGAGGACTGTCTTGTAGCTGAGCAGGGAGTGGAACACTCGCAGAGCAGGGAGTGGAACACTCGCAGAGCAAGGAAGATTGCTCCGAGTTCCAAGAGATTGATATGTAGACAACTCTCTTGTGGAGACCAGGTGCCCTGGGTGGAGAGGTCTTGCAGATGAGCTCCCCAACCCATTGGAGAAGCATCTGTTGTGAGAGTTGCCTGGGGCAAGGGTTGCTGAAAGGGGGACCCCAGCAACAGGTTTTGAGTGGACTTCCACCACTGGAGGGACAAAATGAGGCGACTTGTGTTTGCTATTTTGTCTGACAGGCATCCTGATGCCTGGGTCCATTGGGTGGATAAAGTCCACTGAGCTGCCATCATGTGAAGGCGAGCATATGGAAACACATGCACGGTGGATGCCATGTGGCCTAGTAACTAACATTTCTCGAGCAGTAAAATGAGGCTTTTGCACTGCTTGAGAAGCTAACTGCACCAAGCGAAGGTAACAGGCCTGGGGAAGATAGGCCCTTGCCCTTGTAGTATCCAGCAACGCCTCTATGAACTCCAGAGACTGAGAAGGAGTTAGACTGGATTTTGGGATGTTTATTACCAGCCCTAAATACTGAAGGATACGCATTGTGCAGGATAGAGAAGTCTTGGCCTCTAACTGTGTTGGAGCTCGAATGAGCCAGTCGTCCAAGTAAGGGAAGACAAATATCCCTAGAGTGCAGAGAAATGCTGCTACAACAGCCATGCATTTCGTGAACACCCTTGGCGCCGAGGCCAGACCAGAAGGAAGCACCCTGTATTGGTAGTGCTTTCCTTGAAAAAGGAACTGAAGGAACTTTCCTGTGGGTTGGATGGATGAGGACATGAGTGTATGCATCCTTGAGATCTAGAGAACAAAGCCAATCCTGACTCTGAAGGTATGGTAGCAGAGCTCCGAGAGAAACCATCTTGAATTTCTCCTTGACAAGGAATTTGTTCAATTCTCTGAGATCTAGAATAGGCCTGTAACCCCCTGTTTTCATTGGAATAATAAAATAAGGGGAATAGAACCCTGTGCCCTTTTGATGGAGGTACTTCTTCTATTGCCCCTTGGGCAAGAAGGATGGTAACCTCCTGACCCAACAGGCTGATGAGAGAGGTCGGAGAATTGAACTGCTTCACTATTGTGTGAGGGGGCATGCTTGAAAAATGAAGCATGTACCCCTCCTTTATGATGGAAAGTGTCCAATGCTCTGCTGTTATCTGCCCCCATCTGTGGGCAAAATGACACAACCTTCCTGGAATGGTGGACGGTTCTGGTCCCTCCAGAACCAGAAAGGCTAAGTTCTCTAGCTGAAAGTCAAAGGCCCTGAGGAGGCTGAGGCTGCTGGGCCGGTGGAGGCCTAGTAGCCTTTGCTTTCTTCTGTTTGGGTGGTTGCTGATGTTTGCTTGAAAACTGACCTGCAGAAGATGCCTGCTGAGCATAAGCAGGATAAAATCTTCTCTTTTTAGAAAAAGATGTTTTCTTGAACAACTTTTTTCTAGCAGGATCAGCAGTGGACTTGGATAGTCTATCCAAGGTGGAATTTTCAGCATCCATTTCATTGGCTTTCTCCTGCCAATCTTTACCAAACAGGTTCTCACCAGTTCAAGGGATATTTCCCAATTTATCATGTACTCAGAGCTCTAGATCAGAAGCCTGGAGCCAAGCAATCCTACATGCACCTATGGCAATAGCCGAGGTTCTGCTTATACACTCAAAGCAGTCGAAGACTGCACGGTTGGAAAATTTGGAAACATCTTGGGCATGTTTGACCCAAGTGATAAAGTCCTGTCTTTTATCCTCAGAGATGAAAGGACTTAAAGTCAGTAAATTATCTGTGACCTCCTTTAGAAAAATTCCCATATAGAGACTATAGGAACTAATTCTGGCAGAAAGCATGGAAGCTTGAAAGACTCTACGTCCAAAAGCATCCAGGGTTCTGCACTCATGTCCTGGAGGATTAGAAGCATGCCTCTTTGCACTTCTGATCCTTCTCATAGCTGACTCCACCACAATAGAGTGGTGAGGAAGCTGAGTCTTATGGAAACCAGGACAAGGAGGGACTCGATACATAGTATCCAATCTACGAGAATGAGGAGAGGTGGTAAGAGGTGTTTTTCCCACATCCTCAACATGAGATCATATAAAATCTCATGAATGGGCAGGGTAGCTGCCTCCTTAGGAATTTGGGGATATTGTAGAATTTCCAACTCCTTGGCCCTTGGCTCTGTTTCAGGGGCCACAGTAATGGACAGGCCCCGAGCCACCTCCCTGATAAAGTCTTGGAAGAACATATCCTCTGGAGGAGACATCCTGCGTTTAGGGGAGGAGGACTCAGTTGGAAGAAGCATCGCTGCATCGACAGAAGTTTCAGAATCCTCAGAATCCTCTGAGGACTCGAAGTATCGTCTGTCCGGATGCTCTTGCAGAGCCCGATATCCGTACCGAGCAAGGTTGGTATCGGGAATAACCGGTACCGGAGAATCAGTACCGGAGGGCATCGGAGGACAGGGTGCCGGCGGAGCAGACACCAATGCTGATGTCGATGCTATCGGTACCGGTACCGATACCGATGCCGGTGCCGGTGCCATTGCCGGTGGAGTTGTCTGTCGCGGTACCACAGGCGTCGATGCCGCAAGGAAAGCCGCCAGACTGCGTTCCATAGCCAGAACTCTCTGGTCTATGGACGCTGCCAATGCCTGGATGTTGGTACCGGTGGAACCCACCGGTACTGCAGAGCATGGCACCAGGAGATCTGTCGAGGCCGAGCCATCGAGAACATCCTGGAACCCGATAATAATGCTTTGGAAGCCGAAGTCTCCCGCTGGGGTAATTTTGCCGGTGCAGAATCCTCGAGGGCAACGCCAGAGGCATCTCGATGCTTAGGAGGAGATCTACCCTTCGAGGACCGGCTAGATTTATGTTTAGATACCTGAGATCCACGGGAGGAAGAAGCAGCCCTGGAAGACGTCGATGCCACTGAAGCTGCATCAGAGGGAAACAGGGTACTGAGCTTGGCGGCTCGGTTCTGCCGACCTCTTTTAGACATCATGGCAAAGGACACACAATCCTTGATGGAGTGGTCAGAACCTAAACATTTTAGACACCATTCATGGGTGTCGGTGACGGAAATGGTACCGCCACACTTGGTGCACTTTTTAAAACCTGAGGCAGGTTTTTCCATGTTTGAGGAAAACGTTTTTGGGCCTAAGGCCCAAGAAAGGTGTGTGCACCTGAAAAAAAGGAAAAAGAAGATTTTTTTTTTTTTTTACAGAAAATAGAAAAGAAAATCCGGCGGTACCGGTAGAGTGTCGAAGAAGGCAGACGCAACCACAAAAAGAAAGAAAGAAAAAAGGGAATTCTGCGGTGACAGGAACACGATCTGCTGGCTCCGTGGAAAAAGAAGAACTGGAGAGAGGCAGTTGGGAAAGGCGGTAAGGCGGCACGCAGGCACTGTGGGATGCTCCCAAAAGCTTTCTGATTGGACGCTGGGGAGCGTTCCTGCGCAGGCTCCTTCGGTACTGACGATACCCATATGTGATGACTACATTCCTGCTTGTTCCTGGAGATAGAGAAGCAGTAGTCAAAGCAAAACAATAGATACTGTCAGCCACACAAACTCAGAGATCCATTAGCATATTTTATTAGCATCAGAGAAAATGGGCAAACATACACACAAAGCAAAGCTTAATATGTAAAAGTATGATGTTCAATTATGCGTTTTTATAGGATTGTTGTGGGAGGTGTAGTGTTTTGATGAGCATGATTTTGATAATCAAACTCAACAATCTAAGGAGCAGTGGTGTGTGAGGCTGAAAGTTTGCCTAGGGTGCCCAATACCCTTGGCACTGCCCCTGTCTAAACCATGTGCTCGAGCAACTTGTCAGCTTTCCCCCAGATTCTGGTTTAAAAGCTGCTCTCTCCTTTTTAAGCATTAGCACTAGCAGCCAGGTTCCACCCTGGTAAAGGTGGAGCTTATCTTTTTGGAAAAGGTTCCTGCTCTCCCAGAATGTTGCCCCATTCCTAATAAATCTAAATCACTCTTTCCTTCACCAGCACATTAACACTAGAAGCCCCAAAGTGCGTCAATTGATGCAAATGCATCTTCAAAGTTGTATACCAGCGCCACTGCTAGAACCATGTCAATCATGTTCCATGACTTTGTTAGCAGGGTCAAGATGTTCAAATATGTGCATCGAAAATTAATGACAGATGCACCACCTAGCGGGAAAATGAATTTATACCTAGAAGCCCCAAAGTATGTCAATCGACGCACTCAATTGTCTTGGATGCGTCAATTGACGTACTTTGGGGCTTCTAGGTATAAATTCATGTTCCCACTAGATGGCGCATCTCAATCACTGTTTACAGTTTTACTACGACATTACAAACAATAAACACACGATGACGCCATGTAATGACGTCACATACTGCATGTATTAAACAAATAAGTAACTTCACATTAATTCACATCTGCATTTTATGGTAAACGCAGTCGTCGTGATAATGCGTCAATTGACGCACTTTGGGGCTTCTAGGTAAAATTCCTTTTGGTGCTTCTAGTGTTAAGACACTGGTGCTCTGCCTGCCTCTTGTGTCTTGCACATGGAACAGAGATGATTTCTGAGAATGATACCCTCAAAGTTCTATGATTTCAACTTTCTATCTAAAAGCCAAAATTTGGCTTTGAGAACCTCACTTCTGCACTTTCCTATGTTACAGGTACTCACATCTACCAAGAAAGTCAGCTCCTCGCCAGCATCGTCTCAAATTCCACCTAAGTGATGTGTGAGGTCTACCACCATCACACCAGGCAGGCAGGTTTCTATGCAACATGCACTGTTGAAGCCATGTGGCCCAATATCCTCAACATATCCCATGCCGATATCTGCTGATTCGTTTTCATGTCTCTCTCAATGGAAACCATAGTGCTAATCCTCTCCTGTGGGATAGAGACTAACATAAGCCATGTTTAGCAAAGGTCCTATGAATGTCAATTAAGGTGGTGAGCTTAATTGTGCATATGGATAATTTATAATGAAGCCTACTAATTCCAGTATCCATATGGTTATGCATGGATCTTTGAGCTCCTTCTTGAAATGTACTCTTAACCAACCAATTATCTAGATAAGGAAACATGTACTCCCTGCTTACACAGATGCGCAACTACTATGACTAGACACTTCAAGAACACTCATGGAGCTGACATTAAACCAAAGAGCAGAACATGGTACTGCTATTGATATTTCCCTATACCAAATCTGAGATACTTCTGGTAACTGGGATGTTTCCCTATATGATTGTACACAGCCTTCAAAGTCCAGAGAACATAATCTTCTTTTGGAAGGAAGAGAACAAGGATGCCCAGGAAATCCAGTTTGAGCTTCTCTCAAAACAGAAATGTGTTCAAAGCTCTTTATAAGATGGGATAGAATACACCCATCTTTTTTATGATCAGATAAATACTTGGCATGAAATCCCTGCCCCCTTTCCCCCCTAATGACACGGGTTCACCCACACTGGTCTTTAAGAGGGTAAGGAGTTCCTTTATAAATATTTCCTGATCACCAAGATACTCTTGGTGGATAATTTGAGGTTGCTCAAATAGATGAAGTCTGTTTCTTAGACAGACAATGTTTAGAACCCACTGGCTGGAGGTTAGAAGGGGCCAACAGTTTGCAAAAACTCTCAGTTCCCTCTTACTGGTAGACTTCTCAACTTATTTACAATGACAAAGACAAAAATACTGCCAGGAATTTTTTTTAAGCAGTAGCTCTTACCTTTGTGCCCAAATAGAAGATCTGACCACCATAGCTGCAGATGGACTGGTAACAGGCTTTCTCTCCAACTAATGCCTAGAAAGAGACAACTAGCTTTTCATATGCAGACAACAGAAAATACTTTTGTTATTTCTACTTGATTTTCAAATTAACAATGTTTTTTTAAAATAGCAAGTCCACTTGAATAGGTAGGGTAAAACATATATGTTGTAGGGGATACCTTTCACTGGACCAACATAGATCAAGTCTGACTAGCTTTTGAAAATTATGCTCCCTTCATCAGGCTGAAATGTAGAGAGTTGGGCCAATCATCTAGAACTTGTTTATTGATCCTCAGCTCTACTTTGTTTTTAGGAACTGTAGGGCCAATCCAACAGCCCAGAAATTAGAACTCTTCTCTTTTAATGCAAACATTAAAACTGGGCATACATATTTATCCTGCAGAGGGGGTCTGTGAAAGGGAGACTAAAAAGAGAAATTAAAGTATGCATCACCTAAATGTAGAGTTTAGTGATGGTCCTACTCTAGTACACTGCATGCTGTCAGACGCCAGTTAGACATCTTAGGCTGCAATAAAAGTGGAACAAGCGAATGGCAACAAGTGTGGTGCCCCCACAGAGATCACTACCTATTACCATCCATGGTACTAGCACTTACAGCACCTTCCAATAACAAAAGTCACTTGTTAAAAGTAAGCATTTCAGAGTGATCACTATGGCAGATCATATGTATTCAGCTCATCAATGAAAATGAATTAGAAAGCTTAGGATGTATCCTCTTTCAAGTGGAAATCAATAAACATGAAGAAAGTCATTGTCTAGTTATATAGGGCTAATTTTATAAAGCATTCATCACATATAAAGTGTGTTGTACATGCAGGAAATGGCACAGAACCACCTTATTGTTGAAAAACTGTGTGTATAGTGGATCAGCCACTAAAGTCTGGAGCTCACAGATTCTGTGTGCCAGTGACTGCCAGCAGCAAAAGGACATCCAAGTCAGCTATTTGAGCTCAGAGGAATCCAATAGTCCTTCCCTTTTGAACAATTTGCGTTTAGCCATTCATGAAATTCAAGCAGTTATTTTTTAGGAACTCTCTTAAAACATATTTCAGAAGGCTTTTGAAGTTTAATGTTTTAGTTAAAATGATATTTTTGTTTTGTATTACATGATGATCTGTCTTACATGTCTTCCAAAGACGGGGAAGCTGTAAAACTAGAGGGAATAACATGAAGCTGCAAGGGGGTATATTGAAAGGCAATGTCAGGAAATACTTTTTCACTGAAAGGGTGGTGGATGCTTGGAATTCCCTCCATATGGAAGTGGTGGGGGCAAATACAGTGGCAGAATTCAAAATGGCATGGGACAGACACAACTATCTAATTTCTCAACAAACAGGGGTGCCCTACACGGAGCGGTGGGTTCAACACTAAACAAAGACATGGTGAGGGGTGACCTGCACGGAGTGGCAGGTGCACCTACTCTTGCTACCTTGATGGGCAGACTAGATGGACCATACTAGTCTTTATCTGCTGTCATTTACTATGTTACTATATGTTACTATGATGAGTTAGATGATTATATATGTGCTTTTGTAATGGCCCAGAAGAATATTTGATTGGTTGATATAAATTAAAATAGATGAAAATTAACTTCTATCAGCTGGATTAGAACAATGTTGGGTCCCAAGACACAGAGGACAGCTTCTTAAGTGGCTTCAACAGAAGCAACCCATACATAAATTGAAAAACTAAAGGCTGTAGAGCATTTACCTTCTACATGGTGGTAAGTAGTGCCAATTGCACTACAATGAAAACTAATGGAGTTTGTCTTGAGGCCAGACTCCAAAACATGTAGAAGGAAGTCCAGCAGTTTTTGTGTAGGGCACAAAAAGGGATTTAGGGTCTTTCTGATGCACCAAACTGCAAACCGCCTGCAATTGTAACTGTTAGACTATCTAATGGAGTCTCTCCAAGAAAACCTAAGACCCTGTAAGGTGAAATTAGACTTACCTGCTAATTGTTGTTCCTGGAGTGTAGATAGTCTAGTCCCGGACCTCTGGGTTCCCTATCTCATTCAGCAGCTTGGAGACTGAGAAACTCCTCCTTTTTTATGATGTCACCGATATATCTCCCCTGAATCCGCCTCCCAAGTTCAGTAACCTATTGACAAAGCAGACTCACCAGAGATACAAGTAAGCCTTTAACATCATGAATAAACACTTAACTGCAATCACCCATCTTGGCACAATCCCAATGGAACAGATAACACAACTATCATGACTTTAACTTAAGCAGGCCACTTCCTCCCTCACCCATGAGGGAATAACCCCTATGCATACAGAAAAAAAGCTGAAAGACCTCAATTGTCCCCGCCTTCTCTGACTTCTTTTATTGGATTATTTTTTTTCTCTTATATCGGATACTCAGTTGCGCCCTGCAGCCATGCCAGACTTCGGCAAGCAACAACATGCTCTTACCTGTTAAAGCGCTCCAGCCCAAAGGCGACTAGATAGTGAAAAATACACTGGGTGGGACACGGGACTAGACTGTCTACACTCCAGGAACAACAATTAGCAGGTAAGTCTAATTTCACCTTCCTGATCGTGATAGCCAGTCTAGTCCCGGACCTCTGGGTCAGTACCAGAGCAGTGAAAAGTGCTTCAAGCATGGGAGGGACCTGGAAGACCAGCCTGCAGAACTGCAGACCCAAAGCCTGTCTCCTCCGCCCTCTGCACCTCCAGTCGATAATGTTTAACAAAAGAATGCAAGGAAGACCAAGTAGCAGCCTTACAAATCTCCGCTGGAGGAACCAAACGCACCTCCGCCCAAGAGGAAGCCTACGCCCTAGTGGAATGTGCCCGAAGACCGTCGGGCACAGCTTTACCTTTCATCAGGTAAGCCGACGCAATGGCCTCTTTTATCCACCGAGCAATGGATCCCTTGGATGCCGATTCACCCTTTCTCGGCCCCGCGAAAGAAGAAAGAGTCTGTCCGACTTGCGGAAACATGCCGTCCGCCGCAAATATTTTTTCAGCGCCCTATGGACATCTAGCAGATGCAACTTTCTCGGTCCCGATGCCTTAGAGCCCTGAGAAAAGACCGGTAAGGAAATCTCCTAATTCACGTGAAACGGCAAAACCACCTTAGGAAGAAATCCCGATACCGTCCTTACCACCACCTTTGACGCAAAAAATGATAGATAGGGTTCTCTACAGGAGAGGGCTTGCAATTCCAAGACTCTTCTCGCCGAACAAATGGCCACCAAAAACACCACCTTGAGTGTAAGATCCTTGAGCGACGCCCGAGAAAACGGCTCGAAAGGCGCACGCTCCAACGCATCTAGAACGAACGGTAAATGCCACTTAGGAACTAGCGGGCTAGCAGGAGGTCGCGCTAAGGATACCGCCCGGAGAAAACCCTTGATGTCACACTGACCCCCCAGCACTTGCCCCCCTATCTTGCCTCTGTAACAGGACAACGCCGCCACCTGCACGCGGAGCGATGCTGCCGCCAGCCCTTTATCAAACCCGTCCTGCAGGAAGTCCAGAATCTGAGGAATGGATGACCTGAGCGCCTCACACTGCCTGTCCGCGCACCAGGCTTCAAAAACCCTCCAAACACGCACGTAACCTAGCGAGGTGGACCTCTTCCTGGCCCTCAACAGTGTAGCTACGACTGCCTCTGAATAGCCCCTGGATTTCAACCGCGCCCTTTCAAGAGCCAAGCCGTAAGAGAATCGATCCACATGAGACATGAAGAGAGGCCCTTGCGACAGCAGATCTGGGCGAACGGGAAGCCGCCAGGGCTTTGCCACCACCAGGCGCATCAGATCCCCGTACCAGGGCCTGCGAGGCCAGTCTGGGGCTATCAGAATTACTTGACCCCCGAAGCTTTCGACTCGCTGCAGGACTCTTCCTATCAGGACCCACGGGGGAAACGCAGAGTAGATGCCCCACCGGCCACTCCTGAACAAGAGCGTCTAATCCTTTCCGACATCCTTTCTCTTCTCCTGCTGAAAAAATGGTTGGCCTTTGCCGAAGGTCGCCATGAGATCCATGACTGGTACGCCCCACCGGCGTACCACCATCTCGAAGACCTCGGGATGGAGAACCCATTCCCCTGGGTCCACCCTCACTCGACTGAGGAAATCGGCCTGCACATTGTCCACCCCCGCTATAGGTGCCGCCGACAGATCCAGAAGATTCGCCTCCACCCAAGCACACAGGGCTTCGGCCTCTATTTCCAGCGCAGCGCTGCAGGTTCCGCCTTGCTTGTTGACATACGCCATCGCCGTGGCGTTGTCGGAGAACACTCGAACCGCCCTGCCTGCGACTAACGGCTGAAAACTCCGCAGAGCTAGGTACACTTCTCTCAATTCTAGTCTGTTGATTGACCATGCCTTCTCCTGGTCGTCCCAGCTCCTCTGAGCATAGCTGCCCTGACAATGTGCTCCCCAGCCCAGAAGACTGGCGTTCGTCATTAGAGGCACCCAGTGCGGAGCGTACAACGTCTTCCCACTCTCCAAAGACCCTGGACGCAACCACCACCGAAGGGACTGTCGAACCTCCAAAGGGCAGCGCAACCTTCGAGATAACGGGTCCCGTTGGTGCGACCAGCCCTCGCCCATGGAACTGTCTCTATGGAGGCCGCCATCGTGCCCAACACCTGAAGGTAATGCAACGCCGAGGGGGCTTTGCGCCGGAGAAACTGGACTATTAACCTGCGAAGGGCCCTCGCGCGCTCCCCCGTAAGGAAGACCCTGCCGACCCACGTGTCAAAGCGAGCCCCCAGATATTCCAGACTCTGCGAGGGAACCAGCTGGCTCTTTGCACAATTGACTACCCAGCCTAGCTCCTCCAGAAACGACACCACCCGTGCCGTAGCTGTCTCGCTCTCGGACCGTGACTTCACTTGGATTAGCCAATCGTCCAAATAAGGATGTACCAGAATGCCCTCCTTCCGGAGAGCCGCCGCCACCACCACCATGACCTTTGTGAAAGTGCGTGGCGCCGTCGCTAAGCCGAATGGTAGCGCTCGGAACTGAAAGTGCCCGAAGGGAACTGCGAATCTGAGAAACCTGCAATGCTCTGGTCTGATGGGAATGTGGAGGTAGGCCTCGGACAGATCTAGAGAAGAAACTCCCCTCTTCGCACCGCCACTATGACCGACCGCAGCGTCTCCATGTAGAAGTGCGACACCCGAAGGCAACGATTCACTCTCTTGAGATCCAATATAGGTCAGACTCCTCCATCTTTTTTTGGCATCACGAAATAAATGGAGTATCGACCGGACTCGCATTGGTTTGGCGGCACGGGCACTATCGCCCTGAGATCTAATAGCTTTTGGACAGTCTCCCGCAACGCCTTGCACTTGACGACGGACTTGCCGGGGGACTGCACGAAGGCCTCACGCACCGGTCTCAATTACTCCAGTGCGTAGCCCTCTCTGATAACCTCCAGAACCCATTGATCTTATGTTACTCGGACCCAGGCAGCATAAAACTCCTGTAACCTCCCTCCTATCGGCAGTAAGGGTGCCCGGGTCCCCCTTATCTCATTGCTGCTTTTTGTTAGCGAAGGACGAAGAAGAGGAAGGGCCAAAACCCCGTCCCGCTCCTCGAAATCCTCGGAAACCTTGACTTCTGTTAGGAAAACGACCTCTCTGGCTCGCACCAAACCTCTGGAACCGCGAGCATCGAAAATCGCGCTGTTGCCCCCTACTAGGCGTAAACGACTGGCTCGCCTTGGGTTTGTCCTCGGGTAACTTACCCCCTTTAGTTTCCCCTAAGTCCTTGAACAGCTTTTCCAAATCTTCCCCGAATAACAATCGGCCTTTAAAGGGCAGTTTACTCAATCGCGCCTTGGAAGAACTATCCGCATCCCAGTTGCGCAGCCACAAGTATCGCTGTGCCACCACTGCCGATGCCATGCTTTTGGACAGACCACGCATCAGATCATAATGAATGTCAGCTAAGTAGGCCGTGCCAGACTCTAACTTAGCCCCTTCGCTAGCATCCGAATTATCCTGATTCGCCTGTACCCGTTGGGACCAGCGAAGGCAGGCCCTAGCTACCCAAGCTCTGCAAATAGCAGCCTGAAGCGACAGGGCATTCACATCAAACACTTGACGTAACAAAACATCCAACTTTCTGTCCTGAGTGTCCTTAAGAGCCGCACTACCTTCCACTGGTATGGTGGTTTTCTTGGTGACTGCCGACACGGCCGCATCCACTTTGGGTGACTTAAACACTTCCTTATCCTGATCCAATAAGGGGTACAGCCGACCCATAACTCTGGCCCCCCTAAGGGGAGCTTCGGGCACGTTCCACTCTTCTTGAATCATCTCCCGAAACACCCTAAGCACCGGGAAAGCCCTTTGATTCCTTCTGAAAACCTGCACAAGGGATCCTCCAGAGAATCCTCTTCCGCCGTCCCTGGTGCCGGCATATTGAGGGCCTTTAACGCCTCCGCTATGAGTGCTGGAAGCTCATCTCTTCGGAAGACCCGCACCACTCTAGCCTGATCTTCCTTCTCCGAAAGCTCCCCTTCCTCCAGCTCCTCATCCACCTCTAAACCGTGGTCCTCTTCGTCGGACAAAGGTCCGTCCGAGGCTACAGAAGCCTCCCCAGATACACCCTCTAGACGAGACTTCTTAGCTCCCTGGAGAAGATCCTCGGCCTGAGCGGTCGGAGTGGGTCTCTTAAGCCTGCCTGCGACCTAAGACCCTGCCCCCTGCTGAGCAGTACCAAACACCATACGCTGGAGCAGCGTGACAAAATCCTGGGAAAAAATAGCCGCCAACTCTTTCAGAAAGAGAGCCGGAGGGATAGAGACGTCCGGCGCCGAAGAGGGCCCAGCCACGGGCTCCACCTGAGGCTCATCCGGAAGCAGTGACACTGATTTCTCCTTCTCGGCCTCTGATACTTCTCCTTTTCCGTCCCTGGACTGCTCCATCACTGCGGCCTCCCTGCCACAGGCCTTACACACTCCGGAAGCAGAGGCCCTCTTTAAGCCACAGACCAGGCAGAGAGGTCTAGAGGACATGGTAAGCGAGGCCAAGCTAATTCACTTATTACATTCTCTTATATACCGCCTTATTCTGCATCAGTGCGGTTTACATTGAACAAACTGAAATTACATTAAACAGGGCATTATAACTTGGATAATTCACTTGCAGCCCAGGCAGGCTGCTGAACTGAAAACTCCCCCCAAGAGCCCCAGCAGCCTAGCAGAACAAAAGTTGAGCGTCTCTGTTTTTTTTTTTTTTTTTTTTAAACACTAAAGTGAAAAGCAGGTAAGGCTCCTCTGCCCAAAGCGCTGATTTAAAACGCTGAACGATGCTCAGGAGAGCTCCTGCAAGGAAAACTGAGTGCCCCAGACAGCCGCGTTTACACGCGGTCCTGCCACACGGCTAGGCCCGGTGCCGGCAACGTCGCGCCAAAAATGCACTCGAAATTCTCTGAAACAACGCTTGCTTACCTCTTGGTCTGCAGAAACAAGCACTCTGCACCCTGTGCCCCAGAGTTCCTTGTCGGCGGTGCCGGAGATCGTGTCACCGAGAGACAGCTGCTTTCCCGCTTCAATCTGCTCTGACACAGAATGAGCTCTCACGGGCCGAGCCAGCCAGCGCTCTAACAGGCAGACCTCTGTGTGGCGCTGGCTGGGCTCTTCTCCAGCTCTCACTCCCCACTAACTGCAGCCAAGGTACCGAAGCAGGAAGGCTGCCGACCCGGATTCCCCTTAATCACCAGGCACCGTTGCCAGAATAACAGCCGCTGCGGCAGAGGGGAGGGGGGGGGGAGTGAGGAAGGAGCCTGCAGTTAACTTAAAGGCACAGCACCCCAAGTTAACCTTTGCACCAGGACCCCCAAATGGTGAACATTACACCCAGAATCTAACTGTCCCAAACTTAATTGTCTCTCAAGTGAGCCCGGACCTCCGGGCTCCAGTCCATCCAGCTGCTTGGAGACTGAGGTAACTGAACTTGGGAGGCGGATTCAGGGGAGATATATCGGTGACATCATAAAAAAGGAGAAGTTTCTCAGTCTCCAAGCTGCTGAATGAGATAGGGAACCCAGAGGTCCGGGACTAGACTGGCTATCACGATCAGGAACATGCTATCAGGCAGGTTAAGAGCAGTGGTATACAACTATATCAAAAGAAAAATTGTAAACACAATGCCCATAATTTTCCGTCTAACATCAATAACAAACATGGATACATTGTAGCACCAAAATTGTAGCATAAAGGAATTAACCTTATGAAACCGGACCCCATTTTTGTAGGAGTTGCCACAAAGCTACTAGGGGAGAAAAAACTACAAAGGAGTGCTATTGCAGGGGACAGAAGCGCCGGCAGACCCAAGATAAGAGTGTGGCTCTCAATAATAAAACAAAGAGGAACAGAAAGACAGCACATTATAAATTACTGCTCTCCGGGATACCTTCAAGCCACAAATGGGCATACTAATAATCCCATGCATGCCATCAGGAATCAGGAAACATATTGGGAATACCAAGCTATAATACAGTTGACAATAATCTAAATGCACTGCAAAATTCAATCGTGTCAGAAAAAAATCATACTATTTAAAGCAATTGCAACATTATGGGAATGAATAACTAAGACCAATAGACAAAAAAAGTAAGAATGTGTGTAAAGGGCTCAGGATCTTTTATGTTTAACTCTTTCTATTGTCAAAAACAATTTCCAACAATTCCAAAACATTGTTCATTGTTATAGCAGTACTTTTTTTTTACTGTTTCCATCCTCACCCTCTCCCCCACCCTCCTTCCTCTCTCCCCTCATACAAAATCTGGCTTATTTATTTTATAGCAGTAACAATATCTTTATACTACCCCCGTTAGGTGGTAGCTCTTACACACCACCAGAGAATGTTAACGCTTAGAACAAAACCATTGGCAACTTTTAACATTGTGGTTCATTCTTATTTCCCTTATCCTCCCCTTCCCCCTTCTCTCCCATGTCTCCTCCAGGTCTACTATGATCCCATCCCCCCGTATTCACTAACCCTCTCCCCTCTCCCCCCTCACTATCCTCTGTTGTCTGCCTCTGGAGTCCACAATGTAGGGTTCTGCCTATATCTCTAGACTTAGTGTGTTTAATGTAAGACATAATAATAATATGACTTCTCTCTCTCAGGGTTAAGGTCTGAACATATGGCTCCCATTCTTCTAAAAAAGTTTCTCTCAGGAGCTCATTCTTCTGCGCTCCCGCATGTTCTATCAGCATAAGCTCGTATATTTCTTTTTTTTCCATGCTTCCAAATTGGGTCCATTCCATACCACCCAATCCCACAGAATAAGACGATGGGCAACTAGGCCCATCCAATGCCGATACTTCCTCGGGACCCTTCCTGCGCTATCCATCAGTCCCAGTATCACTGCTTTTGGTTCAGCTGTTATACCCACTTTTAACAAATTACCTACATATCTGCATACTGCCCTCCAGTACTGGATTACCTTAGAACATTTCCACCACATATGCCCCAAGTTGGATCCCTCTTGACCACACCTGGGGCAGTCCGCTGTGCCTGCACTTCCTGCCCTATATGCTCTATTTGGGGCTTAGTGACTTCTCTGTATTATTCTGTACTGCATTTCTCCGTACTCTGAGCTGCTGCTACCCTGCGGAATCTGCTTAAGTGCCTCCATCACATTCTCTGCCGTTAAGTCTAATTGCAGATCCCGCAACAGTTCCGCTAATAATGTTTCTGCTTGTGTTTCCTCTAGTGCCAAGTACTCCTTCTGAAGCATTGTAATGCGCGCTTGCTGGGACATCCCTGCGTATATTAGCTCCTCCACACAGCAGAAAACTCCCCCCTACAAGTCCGAAACTGGTATACTGCGTATATAGCTGCTAACCTGCATGTATCTGAATATATTGGCTTTTGTTAGTCCGTACCACTCCCTCAATTCACTGAATGGGAGTATCCTGCCTTCTGTGCTGATCACCTTCTCAAGGACCATTATTCCCTTGGACTCCCATTTCCCAAAGACCGCTCCCTCCATCCCTGACTTGAAAGCACCATTACCATACAAAGGTAACATTGGGGTAGATTTTGGATTGCCTTGACATCGGCGGAACACTACTCTCCATTCCCACCGCATTGTTCTAAATATCACATGCTGGCTAAGTACCCAGAGGATAGTATTCACCATTGCATGCAAAACATATCGCAATGCCAGCGGCGAGGCCAGTACTTGCTCCATTGGCAGAAGAATGTAATCTGTTGTTGAACTAAGCCAATCCCTTAGGTTTCGCAACTGACACGCTATATTGTATCTTCGAATATCTGGCATCCCCATATCTCCCCGTTCCCATGGTTGCTGTAATAAACCCAAGCGGATTTGTGGTCTCCTGCCTCTCCATAAGAATGTGTTAAATATTTGGGCTAGCTGCTAAAGTTCATTCTGCATCATCAAGATGGGAAGCACTTGCAATACATATAGCCATTTGGGAAATATAATCATCTTGTACAGTGCTATCCGCCCACCCAAAGAGGGGGGGCGGTCTTGCCATCCCACCAGGTGATCTTTTGTGTTTATCAGAAGCGTCTTTACGTTTAGATTGTGCAGTTTCCCGGTTTCTGCAGTCAGTAAAATATCCAAACAATTAACTGTCATCGTGCTCCATTTTAGGGGAAATTCTCCCATCCAACTTGCCTGAATCCTGTGGTTTAATGGCATAGCTTCTGACTTTTCTAAATTTAACGCTAAGTCCAGAAAATTTCCCAAATTCTTCAAATGTGCGTAGCAGGACTGGTAGCGTTTCTTGCAGTGAACCCAAGTATACTAAAATATCATCAGCAAATGTCGAGATATGGAATTCCGCCTTCCCTCTACACGCTCCCAAGAGCCCAGGATGCATCCGTATGCACTCCAGCAAAGGATCCAGCATCAAAACAAAAAGTAGAGGGGATAGGGGACACCCCTATCTGGTCACCCTCCGTATAGGGAAGTCGTCTGATAGGGATTGGTTCACCAATATTTGTCCTTGTGGGTCTGAGAACAGCAAGCGCACGACCTCTCCAAAAAATCCACCCAGCCCCATGTGCTCCAACACCCTAAAAATATAATGCCATGCCTGGTCTAACACTTTTTCGGCCTCAAAACTAATCAGTAATGCGGGTACGTCTGCTATTTTCATCATGTAAAGAGCGGAGAGAATCTTCCCCATGTTCTTGATTATGTGCCTGTTCCGCACAAATCCTACCTGATCTTCATGTACTAGATGGGGTACTATTGGAGCTAAGCACTCTGCCATAACTTTGGCTAGTATCTTGATATCTACGTCCAATAGAGATATGGGCTGATAGGACTCCGGCATTAAGGGACCCCTGCCTTCTTTAGGAAGGACAGTAATAACTGCTCTATTAGTTTCATATAGGAATGCTGCCTCCTCACTAAGTCTGTGAAAGAGGCAGTTAATGACCCCGCCACTTGCTGCACCAACAGTTTGTAAAATTCTCCCCTGAATCCATCCATTCCAGGGGCTCGGCCCCTCTGCAATATCTTGATGGCCTTGGCTACGTCCATCGGGGTGATTGGGGCATTTAAAGCCTCCTGCTGGTCCACTGTTAGACATGGCAACTGAATTTGGCTCAAAAAAACTTGTTCTACTTCCCTATCTTCTGCTTCCATTTTGTACAAAGCAGCATAATAATTTTGGAATATTTCTTCTATTTGCTGTTGTGTATTTTTAATTTGGCCTACCCCATCCTGCATCGCACCCACATAACGCTGTACCCTATTAGCCTTTATTAGCCCTAGCAATAACTTCCCTGATTTATTTCCATAGTTGCATAACTTGTACCGGTAATACAATTGCGATTGTGTGACCCTCTCCTGGAGCAATGAGGCCACCTCTTTCTGCAGATGTAACATCTTTTCTTTCTTGTTCTGACTAGAGCATGCAAGGAACTGCTTTCTTGCTTTACAGAGTTCCCTTTCTAGTTGCAGCAAGCGCCGACTTTCTTGCATCTTCCAATGTCCCATATACCCTATGATTTGGCCTTTCATTACCGCTTTGGTGGCCTCCCAAAACAGTGTTGGATTCTCCTTGTGTGCCTCATTATTTTTGACATAATCCTCCCACTGCACCTTGAGAAAATCACCAAACTGCGTGTCCGAGTTTAAACCCAAGGGGTATCTTCATTGCGCACTCCTATTCCGGGTTCCCCATTATATATCTACCCAAATCAGCACATGGTCTGAGATCGGTATAGGTCCCACCTCCGTATGTGTCACCCTTGTAAAAAGTGTAGAGGACCCCAGAAAATAATCTATCCTAGAGTCTGTGTCATGCGCTCGTGATATATGTGTGTAATCTCTGTCTAATGGGTGTAAGGCCCTCCAGTAATCAACTAGATCGTAGCCCTCACATAGCCCTCTAACCCTTTGCGCTCTGTGGTCTCTCACTTTAGCGTTCTGCCTTGACCTGTCTATACTTTCCTCCATAACACAGTTAAAGTCTCCTCCAATGATTAATGGAACCTTCCCTGCTTCATCCAAACACTTATTAACCTTGGCACAGAACTGTGCATCGTATACATTAGGTGCGTATATGTTCATTAAGGCTATGTGTTGTCCATATATTTCCCCTATGACGAGGATGTATCTCCCCTCTGGATCCCCAGTAGTTTTTGTCATAACAAAGCTCACCTTTTGGTTTATTAATATGGCTATCCCTGCTTTCTTCCCTCCTGACGACGCTCCATATACCCACCAAGCCACCAACACCGGAGCTTACGGTGTTCAACTTTCGAGTGGCGAGTTTTTTGTAAAAAGACTATTTCCACCTGTTTATCACAGAGCACACTCAGGATTTTATGTTGCTTTATGGTGCTTCCTAATCCATATACATTCCACGATACAAATCGTAATCTTCTATCCATTGTCAATTAACCCATGGTTATATTTACTTTTGCTTTTATGTTTACAGTCCCCCCAGCCCAGGGCTCCCCCCAGTTCTTCCAAGCTTGCCACATGTTCAGACCTCCAAGACTTCTCCTTCGGTTATCTCTCCTCCTTTCCATATATCCCATCCCCCGCAGACACCAGAAGCAGATCCTTCCCTTCTTCCCAATAGCCTCAAAAAGTTACACAATTCCTGTTCCCCTCCCTTGTCCTTCCCCTTACTGTCCTCTCCTTGCTCCCCCCACCCCCCTCTGCCCCTCCCCCCATTCTGCCGTTTACTACTATTCCTCCCTCCCTCCCCTTCTCCATCTTCTTCACCCTGCCCCTCTTTCTGGAGGCCCACTACCAGGACCATTAGTGATGCAAACTATATATTTACCCACTGCCTTGTCTCAAAAATATTCCTTTGCCTAATTCCTACCTCCTTCTACCTCCTCCCCCTCATTTTACTAGCAAAATAATCAGTTCCTGTACTTCCCCCCCCCCCCCCCGCCATCTGTGACCCTCACACCCGTATTAAGCCAGAAGGCCACTGTTTACTGTTTTCATGCATTAGAATAACAGAGGATGGGTGGGAGGCCCCAAGACCCAGTGCCAATGTGTTTGCTTGGCTACAGTGTTGCACCATCATCATTCCTCCCTGCTCACACTGTGTTCTCAGGAACCTCCCCAACCCTTCCCCCACCGTGCCAACATCCCTTTCTTGTCATTGCTATTTATTAATTACCAGATTAAGGGGGATTGATACGCAGCCTCTTTTAACATTAGTAGCTTGTACTTTAATATAGCCTTTCCCAAAGATAAACTGTATTCAATTTAGCTATACAAAAAACAATTGTCCAACTTTATAACCTAATTTGTCAAATCACAATATAACTTCCACTTATGGTAACATTAATAATAATAATTCCATCGTTACCTTCTTATTCACCGTATTTGATTAATTACTCAGCGCGGGTAGAATGGATCAAAGTCTCTCTTCCACATATGACTGAAAGAGGCAGGCTAAGAGGAAAAAAAATCAAAAGGAAAGGGGACAGAAGGGAAACACAGAGAGGAGGGGAAGCGCTTTCACAGGCCCGAAGGTCTGCTGTCAGTGCCCATCCTCCACTGGGATGGGGCATTCAGGTCTAATTGTCGGAGTCTTACATGCATCTCCCCAGACAGTCTAGATCAAGTTCTTTTGTTCCTGACAATAACAATCATGGCGCTCAAAGATAATATATCATCCTGGCCCCGGCTATAACAATGTTCCAGCTAGTTAATGATATTCCTTTAGTGGGCTGGATCTTACTGGGTTCTTCGGGCCTGACAGTTGAATGCCAGCAGAAGAGTGTCAAGCGGGTTCTTCCGAAGCAGGTCCGGCCCTGGAGCCCCAGGTTACTATCTCCTTTGGCTCATTACCAGTCCATCTCTCAGTTTCGTCCAGAGTCCTCCGTTGCCAGAACTTCCCGAATACATGTCCTGTTTCCACTCCTTCCAAGGCAGGTAACTATCAGAGAATCTAATTGGCAACTGCCTCCAATTCCATTTCCAGGGTCTTCACCTCTCGGCCAGGCCATTGAGAAACGTCTGCACCGCTGTTGCGGCTGTAAATATGTGCTGCTGCCCTTGATATTCTACCTGGAGCATTGCCGGGTACATAAGTGCAATTCGTATGCTTTTACTTGTTAGTGCACCACATACACCGGCAAATTCTCGGCGGCGTTGACTAACTTGGGCCGAACAGTCTTGAAACACAAGGACTTTTTGCAACCCCTGTGTTTGACTTTGTTGGCTCCAGGCTGCTCGCAATATTGCCTCCTTTTGAGTATAATTAAGAAAGCACGCGATGACCACCCGTGGTCGGCCTGACCCTTACCATCTTTGTCCCAGCCGATGCGCTCTTTTAATTATAAGGGGTCCTGTTGGTGCTCCCAAAACCAGAAGAGCAGGTAACCATGTTTTCAAATAGCCCCTCAATTCAGATTCTTTTACTGATTCAGGGATACCAACAAACCAGAGATTTTTCCGTCTTCCCCTATTCTCCAGATTATCTAGTTTTTCCGCGTAAGCTTTCAATTTCTCTTCCATTTGTTTCATATCTTGGGACTGGCTCTGCTGCCTTCCCTCCATCTCCTCCAACCGTTGCTCCACCTGGCTTAATCTAGCATTACATTCGGCCACTGCCTGCCCCACCGGTGTAAACTGTTGAGAGCTTGGAATTGCCCTTCCAATGCCGCCGCCACTGGAGTGGAGGAGTGGCCTAGTGGTTGGGGCAAGGTACTTCAGGCCGGAAGGTCGGGGGTTCAAATCCCACTAGAGGACAGCAACCTTGGGCCGGAAGGACTGGGGTTTCTAGTCCCAAAGGTGCTCCTTGTGGTCTTGGGCAAGCCACTTAATCCTCCATAGCCCATGTTCCCTGTAAAAAATAGTTATCTCCAAGTTATAACACCCTGTTCAATGTAATTTCAGTTTGTTCAATGTAAACCGCACTGATGCAGAATAGCGCGGTATATAAGAGAATGTAAATAAATAAATAAATAAATAAAATAAAATTCGTGACCTCCTCTACTATTCCTAATTGCTGCTCTGATCGTGGGCTGGCTGGGGCAGACCATGCCATTTTAGGCTCTATGGCGCGAGACTTTTCTTTCTTTCCCGCCTTGGCTGCCATCGGGGGTAAGTTGTTCTTCGCTCGCCTTTTCAATTTCAATCTCACTTCAGCTCTCCGTCTCAGTAGATAGGAACCGAAAATAATGAGTTTTCCACTATTTATTGTCCATTTGCGGTGGTGTTTCCTGATGATCTGCAGCCACCGGCCCACTGCATCATGTGATATGGGTTCAGAATCTTATAACAGGACAGATGCCAATTGTAACCTACATTGGCCATGCGGGAGAATCTGGACCATTAAAAAGGGTGTCAGATGCCAAGCGTCATTACGTACCATAAAAATAATTAAATAAAAAGTAAAAAAGAGATAAGAGCCAAACAACTAAAGTGTGGTAAAAGGTCAAATAAATGTGACAACCAAAAATAACAAGAATTAAAAAAAAAGTATTTTTCCATTTCTCATCACTCACTGTGATGATAGCACTAGCTATGTGGTCGTTAGCTGATCTAACAATACCGCAATTATTGTTTTTGTTTTTCTTTAATGGCCATACGTCAACGTCCGCTTCCTTAATGATGATGATCTTCATGTACCTGGACACAGTATGTTATATGCATATGGAGATGTTGTATTAGTTATTCATTCATTTAATTATTTATTTGTATTTAGTTTCTTACATATTTTATTCATTTGGTAATGAATATGTGTTTTTCTGATAGTCTTTTATGGTGCTTTAGAGGTTGAATTTGTTTTTCAGATGAGCAAAGTCTGTATGATGTTATCTTATTTGTTTTAAAGATTTTTATTTGCCAAGTTTATTTTATTTGTTTGCTATTATTTTTCATTGATATGTTTTACTACTGTTCTTAATTTTCGTTTACTTTCTATGAGGCTACACCCACTGAAGAAGGCACATGCCATTGGGGTAGTGCTATAATAAAATTTGGATCTACTGCCAATTACTCTCTGCTCCTTTTTGTGCTGTGTTTTCTGTGTGAGACACTGCTCTCCTTTGGACTTAGGGAGAAGAATGGCCAGCAAGAAGCAGGTGGTGATAGTACCTCTGTATAAGTCTTTGGTAATATCTCATTTGGAGAGCTGTAGATCACACCTTCAAAAGGATATAAATAGGATGGAGTCTGTGCAGAGGGTGGCTACCAAAATGGTCAGCGGGCTTCATCATAAGGCATATGGGGACAAAGCTCTCAATACATATATGCTCGTACTTAGAGGAAAGGCAGGAGAGAGGAGATATGATAGAAACATTTAAATACCTCTGTGGCATATATGCACATGAAGAGAGCCTCTTTAGATTGAAAGAAAGCTCTGCAATGAGGGGACATAGGATGAAGGTGAAAGGGGAGAGACTTGGGAGTAATATGCAGACATATTTCTTTACGGAAAGAGTGGTGGATGCATGGAATAGTCACCTAGTGAAGGTAGTAGAGACCAGGACCAGTAGCTGAATTCAAGTAAGCACGGGACCAACACAGATCTCTAAAGGAAAAAAAGGGACTATAGTAGTTGCTATGGAAGGGCAGACTGGATAGACCCTATGGTCTTTTTCTGCCATCATGTTTCCATGTTAAGATTTGGGAGGAAGGGGAATGGAGGTTGCTATGAAGAGAGATCTAAGTGAATCATAGACTCCTTGATCAGAGTAACTGCCTCTCATCTTACCTCTAAAGAAATGTTCCTCTTTTCATGGAACATCAGTGGTGCCGACGATACCCATATGTGAAGACTACACTCCTGCTTGTTCCTGGAGATATAGCTAATCTCTATGTGTTTGATCTTGAGAAAAAGTTCTTAAGTAATCACCTTTTTAAGAATAATGTCAAGCTATGGATACGATATATCAATAGATGTTGGGGAACATGTCTGTGTGGGGCTCCATACATGAGGGCTCATTCTTGTTTGTCCAAGGAGAAAGACTTCATGTCATCTGCATGCACAAATAACTTTCTTATAAGTCTGGTAATCTGGGCCCAAACACTGCAAGCACCAGATGGAACCTCTGCATTGCATAAGGTCTTTCACATCACTCGCATTTTTTAAGCAGCTGGATGCCTTCTTTAAGGACATGCCACAAAAAAATTTGTCAAAAGTCAAGTTAAATGACTTACTTTTGAAAGAAAGATCAGTTCTGAGCCACCAAAACAACTGAAAAAATGGTGACGAGGAAAATGTGAATAAACAAACTCATATAAACATGATCATAAAATCTACCAAAGGAATCTAGGAAGAAGGGAAGCCCCACATTGTGAAAACATGAAGTTAAAATTACTTTTTGAAAGAAGTCTTTGCCATCCGGGGTAGGATTTCCTAACAGCTTCATGAAGATGAAAGAACAAGGAGGCCCGATGCAATGACAAAGTATGGGAAAGCAGACACAAAAGCTTCCTGCATGGGCTCCATCTAGATAGCCCTGCCAAGTTGCGAGGACTTGTCATCCTGCAGGTTCTTAAAAAAAATCCCAAAACCTTTCTGAAGGATTAGAAATGTAGTACACAAAGTCAAAGTATAAAAGATTTTGTCTTTAGAAGTGCAACTAGTGGCTTGTATGAAAATATGGCACAGTTTGACTAATCAAAATGATTGACAGCCTGCAAAGTACACTTAAAGCAGTAGCACCTTTTTCAAAAAGTATTAAGAACACATTAGGAGGATGAGACTTCAAGGTACGTAACAGTATTTTTGAGATGAGGGTAGCATTAGAAAGAAACCAACATTTTAAAACAAGAACACAGTGGTTGAGATCCACTGACCTAGACTATTCTTGTTTTAAAATTTAGGTTTTCCTTCTAATGCCACCCTCATCTCAAAAAATACTGTTAAGTACTTGAGCCCTCCAGCTGAGTTTTCAGAATATCCACAATGAATATGCATGCGACAGATCTGCATACCAAGAAGGCAGTGTATGCAAATCTCTCATGCATATTCACTGTGGATATCCTGAAAACCCAACTGGATGAGTGTGCCCTGAGAACCAGGTGGAAAAGCACGGGTCTAGGTAGGCCATTTGCACTCACCAGTGCTTGGCTGACATTGCCTCCTGTAGCCAAGGATTTAAAGTGGCTGCTATTATATACCAGCTGAACTTCAGAAATCTCTAGTGTCTCTAGCTCCTCTTGAGTCTGACGATCTATAACATGTAGCTTCTCAGCACTGTCCAGCAGTACCACTGTCCGAGAATTGATCCACTGCAAAAAATAACCATTTAAAAATAAGGTTTGTCACTGCGAACAATAATACAGCAATGCAGTAGGAACACCGCATGGTTCTGGTACTGATAACACGTAGTTACTCACCTGTAATAGGTATTCTCCAGGGACAGCAGGAATCAGTCCTCTCATATCGGTGACATTGGTGCCGATGGAGCCCTCGTAGAAGCATTTCCCCAGCTTTCAAAGAAAGCCTTTGGGAGATGCCACCACGCATGCGTGGTCTCCTTCCACTCAAGGGTGCCATCTTACTCAGTCAGATGACATAGCTAGAGCTGACAAGAAGATGGCAAAAATTATAGCAACTTCACGGGGAGGAGGGAGGGTTGTGAAGACTGATTCCCGCTGTCCCTGGAGAACACCTGTTACAGGTGAGTAACCGCTTTCTCCAAGAACAAGCAGGAAATCAGTCCTTACATATGGGACTCCCTAGCTCCAGGCTACCAAGAACCTACAGAAAACATGGCCGAGCCGTAAGCAGCCGCAAGCAAGTCAGGGGAGAGACTCTAAGGACCCCAGTGTCCAGGGAGAACCATCACTTCAGTAACCTGAACAAGAAGGGTCGGCGGGTAGGGCATTGCCTAGACCCTGAAGAGATTATGGAGTACAGCCTGGCCGAAGGCGCTGTCCCGTTGGACCTCCTTCTCCAAGCAGTAGTGAGCTGCAAAGATGTGGACTAAGGACCAGGTGATGGCCGGAAGATGTCTGCATAGGGACAGAGCACAAGCTTGCAAAAGAAGTTGCCATAGCCCTGACATTGTGTGCAGTGACCCAGCACTCCAACGAGAGCCCAGCCTGATCTGGACAAAGGCGATGCAATCTGCCACCCAGGTGGACAGGGTTCGCTTTGTAACAGCCTCCCCCAGGCGACTGGGGTTGTAGGAAATGAAAAGCTTTGAGGCTTTGCGATGGCCCTGGGTACGTTGCAGGTAGAAGGACAGGGCCCTCTTACAATCCAGAGTATGGAGAACAGCCACTGTCTTGTCGGTGTGGGGCCATGGGAAGAAGGTGGGGATCACCATCTCCTGATTAAGGTGAAACATGGAAACCACCTTCGGAAGGAATTTAGGGTGAGTGCAAAGCACAACCCTGTTCTTACAGAACCTGATGTAGAGTGGCTCGGCCACCAAGGCCTGAAGCTCGCTGGCTCTGCGTGCAGAGGTGAGTGCCACCAGGAAGACAACCTTCTAGGAGAGATAACACATATGGCAGGTACCAGAGGCTCAAAAGGTGGCTTGGTGAGCTGCATCAAGACCACACTGAGGTCCCATTCTGCCGGGGGTGGGCCGATGGGAGGCTCTGAGAGCAGAAGGCTCCGCATGAACCGGCTAATGAGGGGCTGAGCAGAAAGAGGTTTCTCCTCCATAGAATGGTGATGCGCCGAGAGTGCACCCTGAAAGAGTTGGACTTAAGTCCCGTGTGTGAGAGAAGAAGCAAGTACTGTAGCATTATGTGCACCTGTCAAGAGAATGGGTCAATCGTTGCTCTGTGTACCACAGTGAGAATCTGTGCCACTTGAAGGCATAGGCCCATCTCATGGAGTTTTCAAGAGAGGCCAGGATGACTTCCTCCAGCTCCCTTGGGAGGTTGAAGGGTGCTAAGGCAGCAGCTATGCTGTTACCATCAGGGGCCCCAGGATGTGGTGAAGAAGGGAGTCCTCCTCCTGGGTGTGTAGCCCCAGGGCATTCTCCAAAGGGACCGGGAACTCCAATGAGAGGCAGAGCAACAGGGGAAACCAAGGCTGCCTGGGCCACCAGGATCATGGAAGCCTTGTCCCACAGGATTTTGAAGAGGGTCTGGGCAATTAGTGGCATGGGTGGGAAGGCATACAGAAATCCCTCAACCCACAAGATGAGGAAGGTGTCTGCTTCTACCTGGGACAGGTGGTGCCTGGGGACAGCAGAAGTGGGGCAGCTTAGCGTTGGTCTGCTGGTGAAGAGTTTCAGACTGAAGGTGCCCCAGAGTCAGAAGAGCTGCTGTGCCACCCTGGGGTCTAGTCACCATTCGTGTGGTTGGAGGACCCTGTTCAGCCTGTCTGCTAGGGCATTGTCCTGGCCCAGAAGGTATACTGCCCTGAGGAGCATTCCCTGACTGATCGCGTATGAGCAGAGGGCTACTGCCTCCCGGCAGAGGCAGTAAGACCCTGTGTCCCCCTGTTTGTTCAGTTAGAACATCGTGACCCGTTGTCTGTTTGGACTAGCACTGACTGGTGCTGCAGGCAATGGTGGAAGGCCTTGATCACCAGAAAAATGGCCTTGAGCTCCATCAGGTTGATCTGCTACTGGCTTTCCACCAGGGACTAGATGCCCAGCGTGCGAAGTTCCTTGCAATGGGCACCCCAGTCCAGTAAGGAGGCATCCATGGTGATGACCCCCTGTGGATTTGGGGACTGGAAGGGCATGCCTTCCCGCAGATGTGTGTGGCCTGCAACAGTTGAATGACTCCGCTAGCTAGTGAGACACTACTACCTTGTCCTGGAGCATGCCTGTAGCTTGGGTCACTAGGAGTGGAGACACCATTGGACTGCTTGCATGTGAAGGAGGACATTGGGAACCACATGGACTGTGAACACCATGTGGCCCAGCAGGCAGAGCATAAACTGTGCCAACACTGCAAGATGGTGTTGCACTTCGACGGCCAGAGCACTGAGGCAACCTGCCCTCTCCAAGGGAAGAAAGGCCCTGGCCTGAAGTGTGTCCAGTCGAGCCCTTATGAACTCCAAGTCCTGTGTTGGAGTGAGGTGGAACTTGGGGTGGTTTATTACAAACCCCAGATACTGTAGTATGCTGATGGTGCACACTGTGGCCTGTTGACTTCAGTGGCTGTATCCCCTTGGAGACAGAGGAAGACAGCCACCACTGCCAGGCATTTGGTGAAGACTCTTGGTGTGGAGGTTAGACCGAAGGGTAGTGGTCACGCCTCACCATGATCCTTAAGGTATTGCCTGTGATTGGGATGAATAAGAATGTGGGTGTAAGCATTCTTTAGGTTCAAGGAGAATAGCCAATCTCCCTGCTGGAGGTAGGGTAGCAATGTTCCAAGGGAGAGCATCTTGAACGACTCCCACACCAGGAACTTGTTCAGGTTTTACAAGCCCAGAATGGGCCTTCTGTCCCCTGTTCTTTTTGGGACCAGAAAGCATCGGGAGTAGATTCCCCTGTCCCTGAGGTGGTGGGGTATGGCTCCACGGCTCTGTCCCTGAGGAGGCCTGCAAGTTCCTGTAGCAGCAGGGCTTGGTGCAGGGAAGTCTGAAAGGGCTCTCCAGGGAAGAAGGGGGGAGGTGTCTGGTCCAGGTGAAGGAGATAGCCTTCAGGGTCTACCTGAAGAACCCAGGAATCGGTGACAATGGTGGGTCACAGATTGGTAAAATGTACCAGACAGCCCCTGGTAGGCAGCTGTTCCCCCAGAGGTGCAGAGGCTATGCTCATGGCATCAAAACCCTGTCCCCATCTGGGCAGGAGCCAGGGTCTGGGGCTTGGGGCACTTAGGTTTGTGCAGACCTTGTCCTGCACCCTTGCCCTGGTGTGGGGTCTGGGGGACTGGTATTGGGAATATCCTTGGTAAGGCCGGCTTTTTCTCTGAAAGGGGGGCCTCTTCCCCGATGGTTTCTTCTTAGGAAGGGTGGAGGTCTTCCTTGAGAACCAAGTCCTCGTGAGGAAATCTGTCTCGATCTCCGTCGCCTTTTCCTCCATTGATTTGCCGAAGAGATTTTCACCGAGGCAGGGGACATCAAGGAGTTTCTCATGGATCCACTGCTTGAGATCCGATGCCTGGAGCCAGGCCTGGCATCCAGCGCCAATGCCTACGGTGGCCAACCCTCAAGTTTGACTCAAAGCCATTGTAGGCAGCCCAGGACACGTAGTTTGAGTATTCCCCAATGTACTTTGTGAGGGTTTGGAACCGCTGGAGGTGATTCCCACCGAGACCCACCAAGAAACCTGCAAGTTCCTTTACCAGATCCCTTAGGTACATGCCAATATATAGCTGGTAGGCTTGGAGTCGGCAACCCAGCATTGAGCCCTGGTAGCATTTAAGGCCGAGGCATCAAGGGTGCGGGACTCTCTGCCCGGGGGCACAGTGGAGTGAATCTTCAGGCTCTTTTGCCGGCGCATGGTCAACTCCACCACCATGGAGGTGTGCGGGAGTTGTGACTTCTGGAAGCTGGGGCCCCACTGGACCTTTTACATGGTGTCATGGTGTCGACTAACTATGGGTAGCGATGCCGGTGTCTCCCACATGTGGTGGAGGAGCCGCCGCCCAAAGATGGCGGGGACAGAAACTGTCAGGGCCTCCTTGGGTGGGGCCTCATATTGGAGGATTTCACGTTCCCCCATGCAAGGGTCTTCCTCCAACTCCATGGTGAGGGGCAGGGCTTTTGCCATGTCACAAACAAACACGAGGAACAATGTGTCTTCGGGCGGGGACTGGCACCTCCATGCCAAGGGAGATGGGTCCGATGGGAGATAGAGGTGCTTCTGCGTCTCCAGGGATGCCTCATCCTCAGACTCCCAGTTGAAGTAGTTGGTCGAGGACTTGATGACCGACTGCGCCGGTGGTGCAGGACCCGGGTTGGGGCCTCGGTGACCAATGGCAGTTGCTTGGCCAAAGCCACAAGTGCTCACCAGGGAGGATGTCACTCCTGCAGACTAGGAGCGAGATCGAGATCCACACCGAAGACTGGCTCAAGGCTCTGGGCTCTTGAGAATCATTTCGGTGGCCTGGGGAGTCACCAAATGTGAGGTCCCCATGGTCTTGGAATATGCACTGGCGGGACCGGGAATCGATGCCTGCTGTAAGGTGAGGAAGGCAGTGACACTGCGCTCCATAGCCATCATCCTAGCTTCCCACTCAAGATTTGCAGCCTTCGACGCGGACACCAGGGTCACTAGGTCTGACATCAGTGAGGAGAGGGAGTCCTCAATGAGACAAGCCTCGGGGTCCAGGACCCGTAGCCTGAGGCCTGCACGTCTGTTTGGGGAACCTTCGCTGTCCGCTCCCGCTCCGACTCCAACCTCTTGGGTTCTCTCTCTGCAGACTGTGGGACATGGCACGGGGCTTGATCCACTTGCCTGAGTCCCAGGATAAGGTCCTCGAGGGTTTCTTCTTCCTTTTGCGTTCCCGCTCCAGGGAACCCTTGTCAGACTGAACGTGGCCCCGGTCAGGTACCGCGGGGGCTTTATGTGACTCTGAGGACCCATGTGGGGCCTTAGAGTGCGAGGCTACCAGGGCAGAGTCCAACCTGTGGAAGATGTTGTCTTGCTTACGCTGACGGTGCTGGATGGCCTTCGGGGACTTTTTTTTTTTTTTTTTTTTTTTTACACACACAGGATGCAAAACTCCAGGTCATTATCGGTTCCTAGACACCGGAGACAGCAATCTTGTGTATCGGTAAGAGACATGTTTTTTGCGCACCGATCACACTTTTTAAACCTGCTGGCCATTGGGGCAAAAAGAACCCCGGCGAGACGGAAGATCCTCAACGTGGCCAGGGGACAGAAAAAAGGTGCGAACCATGATGGGGGACAAAAATCCTAAAATGGGTACAAGACTCGACACCAGGGCAATGAGTCCTGAGGCGGGAAAGGGACTGGTGCAAACAGAGAAGAGAAAGACAGTTTAATGCACAAATAAATCAACTTTTTCAGGGGAATTAAGACAGATGTCTGTTGAGCTCTGCAGAAAAAAGGAGACTGAGTAAGATGGCACCCTTGGGTAGGAAGGGAATCACGCATACGTGGTGGCATCTCCCAAAGGCTTTCTTTGAAAGCTGGGGAGATGCATCCGCGAGGGATCTGTCGGCACCAACATCACCTATATGTGAGGGCTGATTCCTGCTTGTTCCCGGAGAACAAGTCATCCTTCAGGTGCAAGGGGGAAAAAGTACCATTTAAAAGACAAGCATTGCTTTCATTATGGAAAACTGATCATTCTAAACACAATTACTTAGCTGCTGGCTAAAGGAGAAAACAGTTAAAAAAATTAAGTTTATTTGTTCAAATGAATTGAAACAAATTAAGCAATAGTCAGGTAACTGTATATAACAGGACTACCTATAGCAAGAAAGCATAGTTACTCACCTGTAACAGGTGATCTCCGGGAACAGCAGGAATTTAGTCTTCACATATGGGTATCATCGGTACCGACGGAGCCTGCGTGGGAACGCTCCCCAGCATCCAATTAGAAAGCATTCGGGAGCATCCCACAGCACCTGCGTGCTGCCTTCCCGCCTTTCCCAACTGCCTCTCTCCAGTTGAGTTTAAAGCTGAGACAAAGAGAAAGAGAGGGAAAGAGAAAGAGATAGATAGAGAGATACAACTTCTAGGGGAGATGGGTGGGTTGTGAAGAGTAAATTCCGGCTGTTCCCGGAGATCACCTGTTACAAGTCAGTAACAATGCTATCTCCAGGAACAAGCAGGAATGCATTCTTCACATATGGGGACTACCTAGCTTTAGATGCCAGGGAGAGACCCCAGAAGTTGTGTGTCCCTGAGAAAAGGGCTCCACTTCTCCCCCATGGATCTCTGGCATCCAACCAGGGATGGTGGGTAGGAGTTGATTAGGTATGGAACAGGTGTTGTAGAACAGCGTGACCAAACAAGGCATCCCGGCGGGAGTCCATGTCCAAGCAGTAATGGGCTGTGAAGGTATGAACCGAGGCCCAAGTGGCTGCTCGACAGATGTCGTCGATAGACAGATTGCAGATGAGCCATTGAAGCTGCCATGGCTCTCACACTGTGAGCTGTGACATGGCCCTCCAGAGGAAGACTCTTACTCTGATAGGCAAAGGAAATACACTGAGCAATCCAGTTGGAGAGTATTCTCTTGGAGACTGGAAGTCCCAAATGAGAAGGATCAAAAGCAACAAAAAGTTGAGAGGACTTTCTATGTTGCTGTGTTCTTTGCAAGTAAAAGGCTAAAGCTCTTTTACAGTCCAAAGTATGAAGATTCCTTTCTGCATTTGATGCATGAGGCCTTGGAAAAAACACAGGCAGGTAGACCGCTTGGTTTAGATGAAAAGGCAAGACCACCTTTGATATAAAATGTGGATGAGTCCTAAGGACTACCTTGTCATGATGGAACCTTGTATAAGGTGGATCAGCCACTAGTGCTACCTACCTACCTTTAGAGCTCGAGCATTTAAGAATCTATTGTAAATAGTTGAGAATATCTGTTATTTATTAAACCCTGTTATCCATGTTTTATCTCCTGTTCCTTGTAAACTTAACATTTGTTCTATGTTTAAGTACAAAATTGTTAAAATGTAAACCGCGCTGATAACAGAAGTGCGGTATATAAAAGCTGTTAAATAAATAAATAAATAGTGCCTGCAACTCACTGATGCGACGTGCTGATGGGATTGCAATGAGGAAGATAACCTTCCAAAAAAAAAAGTTCAATAAGGTAGTAGCTAAGGGTTCGAAAGGTGGCTTCATGAGCTGACCAAGAACCAGATTTAAGTCCCATGCCACCGGTGGTGGCTTAATGGGAGGCTTAGTTAGAAGAAGGCCTCTCATAAATCTTGCTATAAGAGGATGGGAGGAAATAGGTTGTCCATTTAGAGGCTTGAAAGAAGCTGCAATGGCACTTAAATGGACTCTTACTGAGTTAGTCTCAAGTCCTGCATTGGATAAATGAAGGAGATACTCCAGTAATGATTCCAGAGGTATTGCAAGTGGGCTAAGACCCTTCTGCGAGCACCATATGGTAAACCTTTTCCACTTGAAAGCATAAAAGCATCTTCTGGAAGGTTTTCTGGAAGCATAAAGGATATCCTTTACTTGCTGAGAAAGGTTAAGATCATGAAGATCTAGGCCTTCAACAACCAAGCCCTGAGATGCAGAGACTGGGGATTGGGGTGCCATAACATTCCGTCCTCCTGAGATAGAAGATCTGGAGCAGACCCTAACTCCAGAGAGGGAGCTTGAGAGAGATATAGAAGCAGAGGGTACCACACTTGCCGTGGCCAATGTAGAGCTATGAGAATCATACGGCCTCTGTCTCTCTGAAGCTTGAACAGGGTTTTGGGAATTAGGGGAATGGGTGGAAAGGCATACAGGAAGTCTTGACCCCAATGAAGGAGAAAAGCATCCCTGGCCTGAGAGCCCTGAGCCGGACGTCTGGAACAGAACCGGGGAAGTTTGGCATTCAATGGACTTGCAAAGCGGTCTATGTCCCGGGTTTCCCAAATTTGAAAAATCTTGGCCACCTGGTCTGCATGTAGAGACCATTCGTGTGGAAGCAGAACTCGACTGAGTCTGTCTGCCCAAAAGTTTTGGATGCCTGGAAGATACACTGCCAGGAGATGAATCTGATGCTCTTTGGCGAGGGCCCATAGTCGCAAAGCTTCATTGCAAAGCGACAGAGAGCCTGTTCCCCCCTGCTTGTTCATGTAGAACACGGCCACTTGATTGTCTGTATGAATGAGGACTGTCTTGTAGCTTAGCAGGGTGTGGAACACTCGAAGAGCAAGGAAGATTGCTCTGAGCTCGAAGAGATTGATGTGTAGATGAGTCCCCTGTGGAGTCCAAGTGCCTTGGGTGGAGAGGTCCTGCAAATGAGCTCCCCAACCCATTGGTGAAACATCTGTTGTGAGAGTTGCTTGGGGTAAAGGTTGTTGAAATGGAGACCCCACCAACAGGTTTTGAGTGGACTGCCACCATTGGAGGGACAAAATAAGGCGATTTGTGTTTGCTATTTTGTCTGACAGGCACCCTTATGCCTGGGTCCATTGAGTGGATAAAGTCCACTGGGCTGCTCTCATATGGAGATGAGTATAAGGAACCACATGCATGGTAGATGCCATGTGGCCTAGTAGCTGTAACATTTCTCGAGCAGTGAGATGAGGCTTTAGTACTGCTTGAGAAGCTAACTGCACCGTGCGAAGGCAACGGGCCTGAGGGAGATAGGCCCTTGCTTTTCTGGTGTCCAGCAAAGCTCCTATGAACTCTAGAGACTGAGTGGGAGTCAGGCTGGATTTTGGGATGTTTATAACCAGACCCAAATACTGAAGGATACGCATTGTGCAAGATAGAGAAAACCTGGCCTCTGACTCTGACGGGGCTCGAATGAGCCAGTCGTCTAAGTAGGGGAAGACAAATATTCATAGAGTGCGAAGAAATGCTGCTTTGTTTAGGTGGTTGCTGACTTTCGGGCAGGTTGACCTGCAGAATGTCCCTGCTGGGAATAAGAGGGATAAAATCTCTTCTTTTTGGAGAAGAATGTTTTTTTGAAAGATTTTTTCCTTGCAGGATCAGCTGTGGCTTTGGATAATCTATCCAAGGTAGAGTTGCAGCATCCAACTCATTGGCTTTCTCTTGCCAATTTTTTCCAGATAAATTCTCGCCTGTACAAGGGATATTGCCCAGTCTGTCCTGCACCCAAAGCTCCAAATCAGATGCCTGGAGCCAGGCAATTCTACATGCACCTATGGCAATGGCAGAGGTTCTGCTTATGCACTCAAAACAGTCAAAAGCTGCACGGTTGACAAACTTAGAAACATCCTGGGCATGTTTAACCAGTGTGAGAAAATCCTGCCTCTTATCATCAGGGAGAAGAGGACTCAAAACCTCTAAATCTCCTGTGACTTCTTTAAGGAACATTCCCATATACAAAATATGGGAAATGATCCTGGCAGAAAGCATGGAAGCCTGGAAAGTACGACGTCCAAAGGCATCCAAAGTTTGACACTCACGTCCTGAAGGATTAGAGGCATGCCTCTTTGCACTTCTGATCTTTCTCATAGATGATTCCACTACAATAGAGTGGTGAGGAAGCTGAGTTTTCTGGAAACCAGGACACGGAGGTACTTGATACATGGTATCCAGTCTACGAGAGTGAGGAGAGGTGGTAAGAGGTGTCTCCCACATTCTCAACATGAGATCATGTAAGATCTCATGGATAGGCAAAGTAGCTGCCTCCTTAGGAGCCTTGGGATATTGTAAAATCTCCAACTACTTTGCCCTGGGCTCTGTTTCAGGAGCCACAGTAATGGACAGACCTCGAGCCACCTCCCTGATGAAGTCCTGAAAGGAGATATCTTCTGGAGAAGACATCCTGCGTTTAGGAGAGGAAGGCTCCTCTGGGAGAAGTATTCCAGTACCGATGGAGCTGTCAGAATCCTCAGATTTCTCTGAGGATTCAAAGTACCTTCTGTCCGGATGCTCTTGTAGAGCCCGATACCCGTACCGACTGAAGTCGGTGCCGGGGGGAATTGGTACCAGTGTATCGGTACCGGAAGGAATAGCATGACTGGGTGCCGGCAATGCAGACACCGATGTCGATGCTGTCGGTACCGGTACCAATATCGGTGCCGGAGTCAGTGCCGGTACTGGTTGAACTGTCTGACGCGGTTCCGAGGGTGTCGATGCCGCAAGGAGAGCAGCCAGACTGCGCTCAATAGCCAGGAACCTGGGTGTCAGTACCGGAGAAAGCAGCCGGTATCCCATAGCATGGCACCAGTAGTCCTGCCGAGGTCGAGGCCTCGAGAACCTCCTGGAGCCCCGATAATGCTTTGGAAGCCGAAGCCGCCCGCCGGGGCAATTTTGCCGGTACAGAACCCTCAAGGGCAACGCCAGAGGCATCTCGATGCTTGGAAGGAGATCTACCCTTTGAGGACCAGCCAGACTTATGTTTAGTTACCTGAGATCCATGGGAGGAAGACGAAGCCCTGGAAGACGTCGATGCCACAGAGGCTGCATCGGAGGGAAAAAGGGTGCTGAGCTTAGCAGCTCGGTTTTGTCGACTCCTCTTGGACATCAGGGCACAGGCCATACACTCTGAAATGGAGTGGTTAGGACCTAAACATTTAAAACACCACTCATGGGTGTTGGTGACGGAGATGGTACTGCCACACTTGGTGCACTTCTTGAAACCCGAAGCGGGTTTTTCCATGGTTAGGAAATTTTGGGCCTAAGGCCCAAATAGGCGCATGCACCTGAGGAGGAAAAGTTTGGAAAAAAGAACTATATATATATAAGGAAGGCAGACACGACCACAAAAAAGAAGGAGAATGGAAATATTTTCTGCGGTGAGAGGAACGACGGCCTGCTGGCTCCGCGGAAAACGAAGAACTGGAGAGAGGCAGTTGGGAAAGGCGGGAAGGCAGCACGCAGGCGCTGTGGGATGCTCCCAAAAGCTTTCTAATTGGACGCTGGGGAGCGTTCCCGTGCAGGCTCCGTCGGTTCCGACAATACCCATATGTGAAGACTACATTCCTGCATGTTCCTGGAGATAACTATTGCTTTAAAATATATTGTATTTAAAATGAAATATGTAAAATGTTTCCATGGAAAATCAGTCAACTACAAATACCCATCAGACTCATCCATTTAATGGCTTCTAAACCTCACAGCAGAGTGACTGCTGGAATTAACTTTATATTGCTTATTACATGTTGAAAGAGCAAGAAAGGACAGGAAAAACACCAACCCCCTTATGCAAACAGGACCAAAAAATGTGATACATACTGTAAAGTTTATAAGGTCATAGTGCAGGTGAAGCTGCTTTTGCTTACTAACATGTATTGCTCCTGATTCATCTCTCTTTACCTGAAGAAAAGACAGAATACAATGAACATTGGGAGGATTCAGAGAGATCCTCAAACCCTAGAAAAATCATCAGTAATTAGGTGTCCATGCGAAGGATAATTTTATAAAAAGGTGCTTAGATTGTTAAAAGTCACATATGTTGTTCGGTCTAGTTGTAAAAGCAACATACCCATCTATGTGCCCTTATAAAAGTAGTCTCCATAAAAGTTCTGGTGCATAATTCCTTGTGCTCAAAGACAGAAGTAACTTGGTGTATGTATCAGGGATATAGATTTTGTAACATTTTGGTTTATTTTGTAATATTGCAAAGTAAATAGCATAATATTTCATTTAGTATACACTAAATAACACACATAATTTAACAACTACACATAGCATTACTTAATTGTATGCACTATAACAAAGCAGCACAAATAAAAAACAAAACAGTGAAACAAAACAAAAAAAAAACAAAAAACAGGCAGCTAGGAGGTATCCCTCTCTTCAAAGGTAGCTTTGCTCTTGTCTCTCTCCCTCTCCTCTTTCTTCCCTCTGCTGCACTATACTTTTTTGATTTTATGGAGTTCCTTTCCTTTCCCGTTTCCTATTATTTTTATTGTAAACTGCTGAGCAAGATGGTCTACTTTCTGCCATCATCTACTAGATTACTATGTAACATAATTTTCAGTATGCATACCACTCCCTTAGCATGTGCATGCCAATAAGGTGGTGTTTATCCCACCTCTGGTCCACCCATTCTCTACTCCTAGGAACTCTTATGCATATATTGCATAAAAGCCCTCGCTATGTTTCCATGTACCTAATTATTTAAACATTTATAGCTCGCACTATCTAAAATTCTAGGCAGCTTACAAAAAACAAATCATACATAAAATCAGTTTCAATAAATTTGTAAAACCAACACAGCCAAAAGCATAAAAAGCCAGACAAGATGTCAAATAAAACAAAACAAACTATAATTCCTTAACCCCCGTTGACTTCCCACCTTGTTAAATCTTCTTTCAGACCATCAATATGACTGATACCTCCCTAACCTAACACGATCACTCATAGAAGACCAATGTAACAAAAAAAAAAGGGCTTCAATTTCTTTCCATCCATATATGGATAACTGATCTCAGTTTGATAGGGAGGAAGTTCCATAATTGGGAAGCTACAACCAAAAAGGCATGAGCTCACATCTCCCTCAAATGAGTGTGGCTTAACGAGGTGATTTCTAAAAAAACCTTGCTCTGCCAGCACAGCATTGACCAGAAAGATACCGCCATAATACTGAACAAATATATTGTGGTGTCACTCTAGAGAACACATGCAACACCATCACCAGCACTTAAATTTTGCGTGCCACAACACTGGAAGCCAATGTAAAGAGGCCATTATTGGAGTTACATGCTCATACTGGCTAATTGTCAGTAGGTGTGCTGTAGTGTTCCGAACTATCTGGAAGGCGTGAAAAATTATCACTGTCCAAAAAAGGTTTTTAGTAGGTGAACTAATCGTAATTTTAAAATAATCTTGATAACCAAATGATTTCATTGTCAATCTAGAATCCGGCATCACCACTAAAATGCAGGCCTGACAAGCCATTAGAATCATGGGGGAGGGATATTCAGCAACAGCGGCTAGAGCTTGTAAGGCGGCTAACCATCGCCACTTTAGTCTAACCCTGGATATTCAATACTGGGGCCATATCCGGCCACTGACATTCAATACCCAGGGTCACCCAAGAACCCAGAAGCTAACTGAACAGTGGCGATATTGAGCCACTGCCCAGTTCACTTCCATGGGTAAAATCAGGCCAACCTTTGCCACATCTTACTTTACCCGCGTGTTGCTAACCGGGCAGCCTCTCAATATCGCCACTGCCTGGTTAGTGACAGATGCCACTTACACCCTGCCCCAGAACGCCCCTGACATGCCCTGATGATGTCTTGCACTGGGGCATGTAGCAGCGGCACCTGCAGATATCCGGTGGTACTAACCATGTTAGTGCCACTGAATATCCAGCTCAGTGACATTTGCAGTTTGCAGGATCCCCCCATTAATACTTTAATCACTACATCATTCAGCACATTCAACAGAGATCCGTAACAAGAACAAACTTTCAGTCTTGCCGACATTTAAAAACATCCAAATTGAAATTGTAATTCGCTAAAGGTCTCAGACTTATATGGCACACATTTTCAGACTTACAATACGTCCAATATCAGTGCCTGATAGCATCAACGACCTTTTTTGCGAGAAAAGCGGAGGGAGCATGAAGAAATAGTTTAAGATATGAAGCTAAGTATTCCCTAATAGTTGGACCTTGGACTGTCAGTGAAAATATTGAATTGAAGCGCTGACAGTATTACATACATGTGTTTTGAAAAACCAGGAATGAGGGAATAGTTCTATCTGCTTTCTCAATCACTGGATATTTCTCGCAAAAAGGTTGTTGATGCTATCAGGCACTGATATTGGACGTATTGTAAGTCTGAAAATGTGTGCCATATAAGTCTGAGACCTTTAGCGAATTACAAATTCAATTTGGATGCTTGTAAAGGCCAGAAGAGGTAGTAAAAAGAAGCTTAAAGTTCCACATTGATAATAGTGAGCGTATTGGGAGGTTCTCTATTACTAGTTAGTAAACGCTCAGAAAAATACTATAAATTGACATTTAAAAACAGACACCAATCATCCATCCCTTAGCTGCCTTTATAATCAAAAGCTAATTCTTTTTTCTTTATTGCAAAGGGAGAATATTTTGTGGTGCAAAGCTCTTTCAGTTAGAGTTCACTGTTTTTTGCTCCAATTACCCATTCATAGTTGCAGGGCCGGCCCGTCCATTAAGCAAGAATGTTTTTTGCACAGGGCCCCGCGTTTCAGGGGGCCCCGCGCAAAAAACATCTTTCATCCCAGATTCCCAGCTAAGTTTTAAAAAAAAAACCAGAAACCGGCTGCTGCTGCCGCTGCCGCCGTGGCAGCGGCAGAATGGAGAGGGGGGCCCATTTACAGTCCTTACCACCCCCCCCCCCATCAGCCCAGCTAAGTTAAAAAAAAAAAAACCAGAAACCGGCTGCTGCTGCTGCTGCCGCCGTGGCAGCGGCAGAATGAAGAATCCCGCGGGGCCCCCCTGTCCTGAAGTCTTCTATGCGGCCTCCGTCGGCTGTCAGAGCTGCGCGAAGAGAGAGAGCTTCTCCTCTCGCAGCTCTGTTAATCACGCCGCGGGGCTGATGGGAAATCCCATCAGCCCCGCGGCGGGATTAACAGAGCCGCGAGAAAGGGAAACTCTCCCTTCGCGCGGCTCTGAAAAGCCCGCGCTGAGGCCGCTTAGAAGACTGCTGGACAGGGGGGCCCCGCGGGATTCTCCATTCTGCCGCTGCCACGGCGGCAGCGGCAGCAGCAGCCGGTTACTTTTTTTATTTTTTAAAACTTAGCTGAGCTGATGGGGAGGGGGGGAGGGGTAAGGACTGTAAATGGGCTGATGGGGGGGGGTAAGGACTGTAAATGGGCTGATGGGGAGGGAGGGAGGGGGGTAAGGATTGTAAATGGGCTGATGGGGAGGGAGGGAGGGAGGGGTAAGGACTGTAAATGGGCTGATGGGGAGGGAGGGGGGATAAGGACTGTAAATGGGCTGATGGGGGGGTAAGGACTGTAAATGGGCTGATAGGGAGGGGGGTAAGGACTGCAAATGGCTGATGGGGGGGTAAGGACTGTAAATGGGCTGATGGGGAGGGAGGGAGGGAGGGAGGGGGTAAGGACTGTAAATGGGCTGATGGGGGGGAGGGAGGGAGGGGGGGGTAAGGACTGTAAATGGGCTGATGGGGGGGAGGGAGGGAGGGAGGGGGGGTAAGGACTGTAAATGGGCTGATGGGGGGAGGAGGGAGGGAGGGGGGGTAAGGACTGTAAATGGGCTGATGGGGAGGGAGGGAGGGAGGGGGGGTAAGGACTGTAAATGGGCTGATGGGGAGGGAGGGAGGGAGGGGGGGTAAGGACTGTAAATGGGCTGATGGGGGGGAGGGAGGGAGGGAGGGGGGTAAGGACTGTAAATGGGCTGATGGGGGGGTAAGGACTGTAAATGAGCTGATAGGGAGGGGGGGGTAAGGACTGTAAATGGGCTGATGGGGAGGGAGGGAGGGGGGTAAGGACTGTAAATGGGCTGATGGGGAGGGAGGGAGGGGGGGTAAGGACTGTAAATGGGCTGATGGGGAGGGAGGAAGGGGGGTAAGGACTGTAAATGGGCTGATGGGGGGGTAAGGACTGTAAATGGGCTGATGGGGAGGGAGGGAGGGGGGTAAGGACTGTAAATGGGATGATGGGGAGGGAGGGAGGGAGGGGGGTAAGGACTGAAAATGGGCTGATGGGGAGGGAGGGGGGTAAGGACTGTAAATGGGCTGATGGGGGGGTAGGACTGGTAATGGGCTATAGGGGATTCGGACTGGAAGTGGGCTGATGGGGGGGGGTTAAGACTGGGAATGGGCTATGGGGGGTTAGGACAGGTAATAGACTATGGAGGGGCTAAGACTGGAAATGGGCTGATGGGGGAAGTTATGACAGGTAATGGGCTATGGGGGGCTACGACTACAAGTGGGCTGATGGGGGGATTAGGACTGGAAACGGGCTATGGGGCGGTGGGCTAAGACTGGAAATGAGCTGTGGGGGGCGTTAGGACTGGTAATGGGCTGTGGGGGGCATTAGGACTGGTAATGGGCTATGGGGGGGTTACAACAGGTAATGGGCTATGGGGGGGTTACAACAGGTAATGGGCTATGGGGAGGTACGACTACAAGTGGGCTGATGGGGGGATTAGGACAGGTAATGGGCTGATGGGGGGTTACAACAGGTAATGGGCTATGGGGGGCTAGGACTACAAGTAGGCTGTTAGGGGGTTAGGACTGGTAAGGGGCTGTGGGGGGCGTTAGGACTGGAAATGGGCTGATGGGGGAAGTTATGACAGGTAATGGGCTATGGGGGGCTATGACTACAAGTGGGCTGATGGGTGGATTAGGACTGGCAACGGGCTATGGGGCGGTGGGCTAAGACTGGAAAGGGGCTGTGGGGGCGTTAGGACTGGTAATGGGGCTGTGGGGGGCAGGACTGGTAATGGGCTATGGGGGGTTACAACAGGTACTGGGCTATGGGGAGGTACGACTACAAGTGGGCTGATGGGGGGATTAGGACAGGTAATGGGCTGATGGGGGGTTACAACAGGTAGGCTGTTAGGGGGTTAGGACTGGTAATGGGCTGTGGGGGGCGTTAGAACTGTTAAAGTGCTTAGGTGGAGAAAACACTGGTAATGCTCTGGCGGGGTAAGAACTGGTAATGGGCTATGGGGGGGTTACAACAGGTAATGGGCTATAGGGAGCTACGACTACAAGTGGGCTGATGGGGGGGGTAGGACTGGTAATGGGCTATAGGGGATTCGGACTGGAAGTGGGCTGATGGGGGGGTTAAGACTGGGAATGGGCTAGGGGGGGTTAGGACAGGTAATAGACTATGGAGGGGCTAAGACTGGAAATGGGCTGATGGGGGAAGTTATGACAGGTAATGGGCTATGGGGGGCTACGACTACAAGTGGGCTGATGGGGGGATTAGGACTGGAAACGGGCTATGGGGCGGTGGGCTAAGACTGGAAATGGGCTGTGGGGGGTGTTAGGACTGGTAATGGGCTGTGGGGGGCATTAGGACTGGTAATGGGCTATGGGGGGTTACAACAGGTAATGGGCTATGGGGAGGTACGACTACAAGTGGGCTGATGGGGGGATTAGGACAGGTAATGGGCTATGGGGGGGTTAGGACAGGTAATGGGCTGATGGGGGGTTACAACAGGTAATGGGCTATGGGGGGCTAAGACTACAAGTAGGCTGATAGGGGTTTAGGACTGGAAATGGGCTGTGGGGGGCGTTAGGACTGGTAATGGGCTGTGGGGGCGTTAGGACTGGTAATGGGCTGTGGGGGCATTAGGATTGGAAATGGGCTGATGGGGGATTAGGACTGGAAATGGGCTGATGCAGGGACAAGAAGGGAGCAGATGCTGGGTGGGGCTGTAACTAGAAAGGAGCTGATGTTGGGGGAGGATTAGAATGGGATGGAGCTGGGAGAGTGAAATGGAGAGGGAAAAATATTTTGCGTGGGAGGGAAGACAAATCTACAATTGGCCGGATATTGGGAGAGTAAGTGGGGATTGAGGATGGAGGGATAAAATTTGAGTGGATGAAATAGGAATGAGGAAAGAGCAAAAGGAGAAAGATTAGTATGTTAAAGCAGATGTAGAGAGAGAATGGAAAAAAAAAACCAAGAAGACAGAAGAAAGGACAAATGGACAGCAGATGGAGAGTTAGCAGAAGACACGAAAAAAACCAGAAGAAAGTGGCTGGAACAATTGCAACTGAAAAAAAATGCACAAAAGGTAGAAAAATATCTCTTTATTTTGAATTTATTAACTGGAATATGTCAGCTCTGGGAAATGTGCATCATTAATTTTTGCGCTTTGTTTAGTACAAGAGGAAATTAATTTATAGTTTTATTTCTACAGTGTTGTTGTATATTCCAAGTTTGGCTTTTGGGGTTCCCAGTTTAATTATTGTCTTCCTGTTTCTAAATTGTGATTCCTTGTTTGGTGATGGTCTATGTTCTGCATGTGTAACTGAGCTGAGGTATTCTGTTTATGTAATTCCTATTTGACATTGCCACTTGTTCTTTCCCCAGTAGGTCATGTATTATTGTTCTCTGAAATGTATTGGTTTAATATTTGCAGTGTTGTCTTTTGATAGTTAGGGTATGGTGCTTTGTGAGTCCTGGTAGTGCTGTTAGGATACGGCAGGTTTGCTATGGGTTCTAAATGGGCAGTGTTTGTAGTAGTTCCTAATGTGCCTGGCGGTTGGTACTGGATTATAGTAATGTAGAAACCTTTTAGTCTTTCTTTATCCATATACTCATTAAGAGGCATGTTTACTAAAAGTTAGTAGTGTATGGTAACATTATGCAAATATTTATGCAAATGAGGCAGCTTATGCAAATGAGGCCCCGCACCAAGTCTCCACACATGGCCCCGCACCCCCCTTGGGCCGCCCCTGCATAGTTGACCTCATCAGGTGTTAGTGGCTCTTAATTAGCTTGAATAGGAGTTGGGCAGTTTAGTGCTATATAAATGTCTACAGGGCCTTGCAAGCACTGATATTCCTAACAGGGACTCCAATGCAACCAAGGTAATACTGTGTGTCTTTTAACTACAATCTCTCTACCTGAAAATTCTTAAAGGGATTTGGTTTTAATTTGTAAAAGCTAAATTATATTTTCTTTACTGCAAAGGGGAAATTTTTTGTGGTGTTCAGCCATGCTCTGTCTGTTAGAATTCACTGTTTTTTGTTCCGGCTACCCATTCACAGCTAGCTCTTTGAAGCCACTGACATCATCAAGTGTTAGATCTCTCCCTACTCATCCCCAGCTCTCACCTAACCCATGAGAGCATTCTTGCTTTATAGGGCAACTCCCCAATTAGCTACACGCAGGAACTTAGAACAGCACTGTTAAAACACACTTAAAAGAGGTTAACTGCTTTTTCTCTTACAGGACAGCTGAGAAACAGGCAGGTCTTTGGTAGGTCTCTCACTTTTACTTCAGCAGGTACCAAAAGCTCCAACAACTGAACAATGACTGAGAAACATCATATTGTCAAAGGTGTTGCTCCCGTTACAGCTTCTGCCTCTGTCCAGGCAGAGATCCCAATGCCAGTTGAAGGACTGGTTCCATGTGCGCGATGCCTGCATGCTGAAGCTCTCAGAAAACAAGTGGAGGAGCTCAGAGATGAAGTAGCAAGGTTGAGAAGCCAATGATGGTGGGTTCTGCTGGGACAATTCTTTTAGAAAGTGGCACCTCAGAGGAAAGGAGGGTGTAAGGCTGGAGGCTCTTTATTCTTGCTATCTTGATCTCTACTAAAGGAAAATCCACACGATGAAGGCAGCCGCCGACGGGAGATCAAAGGGCAAGCGCCCTTTAAAAGCGGCATGCTCCATCGGGAGCTCCCTCACACGCCACCGACGGGAGATCAAAGGGCAAGCGGCCCTTTAAAAGCGACATGCTCCATCAGACGGGCCCGCGCCTAAGGGCCCCACCAGAGGGCCCTTTGGTGTGGCCCTTAGGCGCAGGCCCGGGAGCACTCTGTTGTGAGCCGTGATCACTGCTCCTTCTAATCACCCTAGCTGCCTGGAGCCGGCCCTGGAACCGAGTAGGCACGATCGCTCCTCCACACTGCGCCTCCCGACCCCAACCATCTCACCACCACCACCTTTACCTTCAAGTAACTTTCCTTGACTTGCTGCCCACTGCTGGCATTGATCTTCTCTTCCATAACCTGCCTTGATCTTGCTACCCATTGTCTGCATAGAACTCCTACCCATTGCCTGCTTAGTACTGTTACCCACTGCCCGCATAGAGCTGTTACCCATTGTTTGCACTGAACTGCTACCTTTGTCTGCCTGGAACTGTTACCCACTGCCCATTGTCTGCTTAGAACTGTTACCCACCACCTGCACAGAACTGCTACCCACACGCCTACACAGAACTGCTACCCAGTGTTTGCATAGAACCACTACCCTGTGCTTGCATAGAACCACTACCTTGTGTTTGTATAGAACAGCTACCCAGTGTTTGCATAGAACGGCTACCCAGATAGAACTGTTACCCAGTGCCTGCTTAGAACTGCCGCCCTGTGCCTGCTTAGAACTGCTATCCAGTGTTTGCATAGAACTATTTGCATAGAACCACTACCCTGTGTTTGCATTGAACTGTTACCCAGTGCCTGCTTAGAACTGCTACCCAGTGTTTGCACAGAACTTGTGCCCAATTACCATGGCCCCACATCACATTGTCCTGTTCTTCCTCATCCTCCCCAACTGTTTCCCCTCCTTCCAACACCCCCCTCCTCTTCCCCCTACCTTCCTCACTTCGCCCTCCATTCTTTCCCCTTACCTAGCATCTGTTCTTGAGCTTCAGCACACCATCCCCCGCATTCAACCAACCCCTCTCTCTCTAAGGCAACCCCACCCTCGCTTCCGCCGTACCGTCTCCGCCTTTCCACGCTCTCTAATACTCCTCCTTCTTCTCTCATCAGGCAACATCAACCCCAACCCTGGCCCCCCTCGTTTTCTTTCTCACACTAAAAAGAGTTCCTCACGTACCTTATCTAATCTCATCCACATCCCGCTTCTCCCCCCCTCCACCCTCCCTCACTCATCCCCCAATCTCTCATACAGAGATATCAACCCCAACCTTATCTCCAATAAGAAATCCTCACATAACCTAACTGATACCAGCAATATCACCCCTCTCGCGCCCCACACTTCCCCTCTCTCAAGGCCCTCTTGGAGGGCACACACATCCAGACATATCCACCCGCACCCTGTTCCCTCCAAATCTCTACACTTCTCTAGAAATAAAGCCTCACGTTACTCTGATAAGAAATCCTCACGTAACTTACCTAACCTTATCCATGTCCCTCTCCTTCCTCCCGTTCTCATGTGCCCTATGGAACGCATGCTCAGTTACCAACAAACTTCCTTTTACCCATGATCTCTTTATCTCTAATGCCCTACACCTTCTCGCCCTGACTGAGACCTAGATGCCCCCAGATGACACCGTATCCATTGCTTCTCTCTGCTATGGGGGATACCAGTTCTCCCATACACCTCGATCTACTGGTCATGGTGGTGGTGTTGGTCTCCTCCTCTCTCCCTCCTGTCAATTCCAACCTCTCCTGCTACCTCAGTTACCCTCCCCTCTCTCCTTTGAAGTCCACTCCATTCGCCTCCTCCTACCACTTCCCCTCCATGTTGCTGTTATTTATCGCCCACCCGACAAATCCCAATCAACCTTTCTCACAGACTTCGATTCCTGGCTTTCCACCTTTCTTGATCCCTCTTCCCCCACTCTTATTCTCGGCGACTTTAACATTCACGTTGACAAACCCTCTGACCCCCACGCCTCAAAATTCCTTGCCCTCATCTCCTTGTACGACCTCCAACTCTGCTCCACCGCTCCTATTCACATATACAGCCACTGCCTTGACCTAATACTCTTCTCCAATTTCTCTACCTCTAACTTCCACAACTCAATCCTTACCTCATCTGACCACCACCTTTTAACCTTTATTCTTCAGCTTCCGCCATCTCAACCTCATCCTGTCTCGTCCGACCTATTTAGAAACCTCCATAATATTGATCCCGACTCTCTCCTCCACATTTCTCCATCTCTCTCCTCCATTATATCCTCCAAGTCCGTCGATGAGGCACTATCCTCCTACAATGCTATACTCTTCTCAGCTCTCGACACTTTTGCCCCACCCACCCCACGTCCAGTCAAATGATCTACTCCCCAGCCCTGGCTTTCGCCCACAACCCGTTATCTCCGCACCTGTGCACGTTCCGCTGAGCGTGCTTGGTCCAAATCCCGCTCCCCGGAGGACCTTCTACACTTCAAATTCATGCTTGGCTCCTTCCAGTCAGCCATAGCACTTGCAAAACAAGACTACTACATTCATCTGACCAACTCCCTTGCCTCTGAACCTCCTCGTCTCTTTAATACCCTCAATTCTCTCCTCAAAGTCCCCCTGCCCCCCCGTCTCGCCCTCCCTTTCTGCCCAAACCCTAGCTGACTACTTCTATGACAAAATCAACAAGATTATTCTCCAATTCCCCACCCCCTCATCTACCTCCTCCCCTTCCCAATTCTCCCCAACCCGTCCTTCCTCTGCCACCCTCTCCTCCTTCCCTCCGATCTCTGAAGAAACCGCAGTCCTTCTTACTTCCAACAAACCCACATGTTCATCTGACCCCATACCCACCCATCTCCTACACTATTGTACCCACCATCTCTCACATCCTCAAACTCTCACTCTCTACTGCAACTGTCCCTGTTGACTTCAAGCATGTTGTTGTCACACCTCTCCTTAAGAAACCCTCACTCGATCCCACATGCCCTTCTAACTATCAACCCATCTCCCTCCTTCCCTTCATATCCAAACTACTAGAACATGCAGTCCACCGCCGCTGCCTCAACTTCCTCACCTCCCAGGCCCTCCTGGACCCACTCCAATCTGGCTTTCGTCCCTTACATTCCACTGAAACGGCTCTCACAAGAGTCTCCAATGACCTATTCCTGGCTAAATCTAAGGGCCTCTACTCTATCCTCATTCTTCTTGACCTCTCCGCTGCCTTTGACACCATTGACCACAATCTTCTCCTCACCACCCTCTCCTCCCTTGGCATCAAGGACCTGGTACTGTCCTGGTTCTCCTCCTACCTCTCCCATCGCTCATTCAGTGTATGCTCTGCCGGCTCCTCCTCCTCCCCTACCCTGCTCCATGTAGGTGTACCACAGGGATCCGTCTTGGGCCCCCTCCTTTTCTCCCTCTACACCCAGGCCCTTTATTTATTTATTGAGACAGATTTGTATGCCACCTTTTCCTTCAATCAAGGTGGTCACGTCACATCACAATTGGAGGGTTACATTTAACATTAGGTACGTGTAATCATTTAGACAGCACAGTTACGTAACAGTATTTAGACAATGTTTGGACAGTACAATTGAAGAAACATTTAACATAAAGGTATTTGCTAATGAGGTGTGTTGAATTTGTGTGTGTGGATGGGATGGGTGTGTGCTTAGTTGGCGGAGGTAGTAGTGTTGCTGTTTGGGTAAGAGATGTTGCTTGAATGCTCATAGGTTTCTATAAATAACCATGTTTTGAGGTCTTGGCGCGTTTATCTCCTCCCATGGCTTTCAGTGCCATCTCTATGCCGATGACTCCCAAATCTACCTCTCTGCACCTACTATTTCTCCAGCAACCCAGTCCAAGATCTCTGCCTGCCTCTCTGACATCGCCGCCTGGATGTCTCTTCGCCGATTGAAACTGAACATGGCTAAGAATGAACTCCTTGTCTTTCCCCCCTACTCCTCCCCTCCTCTTCCCCCTTTCTCAGTCTTTGTGGACGGAGCTATTATCCTTCCTGTTCCCTCGGCCCGCAACCTAGGGGTTATCTTTGACACCTCTCTCTCCTTTTCCGCACATATCCAGCATGTAGCCAAGACCTGACATTTCTTCCTCTACAACATTGGCAAAATCTGCCCCTTCCTCTCTGAACACACCACCAAAACCCTTATCCACTCCTTAATCTCTTTTCGCCTCGATTATTGCAACCTATTCCTTGCTGGTCTTCCCATCAGCCACCTATACAAAATCACACTGCTCGAATAATCTTCCGCCAGCCTCGCCACGCCCACATTACTCCTCTTCTCAAGTCGCTTCACTGGCTCCCTGTCCAGTTCCGCATCCAATTCAAACTCTTCCTACTGACCTATAAATGCATTCACTCGGCGGCCCCTAAGTACCTCTCATCTCTTATCTCTCCCTACATCCCCTCTCAGAACCTGCGCTCCGCTAGCAAATCACTTCTATCTATGCCGTTCACCCGCACTGCTAACTCCCGACTTCGCTCCTTTCACCTTGCTCACGCCTGGAACAGCCTACCCATGTCTATACATCAGGCACCCTCCCTGGCCCTCTTCACCGTCACTTTCAGATCCTGACTTCTATCCTTATCTTATCTTAACTCCGTCAACTCTCATGACTATATGGTATCGACTTTACTGTGCCTTGTATTGACTTTACTGTGCCTTGCACTAATCTGACCTTTACCCTGTAATGTTCTGACTAGATTGTAAGCTCCGATGAGCATGACTCTGATGGGCAGGGACTGTCTCTTGCATTCTGGTTAACTCTTGTTGGTTGGCTGTACAGCGCTGTGTGCGTGGCGCTTTATAAGTGATAAATAGTAGTAGTAGTAGTAGTAGTAGTAGCAGTAGCAGCTGCTCATACCCTGAAACAGTCTTTCCCTACACAAGCAAGACGTTTAAGCCACCTCAGACCAGGCACAGAGATATAGGCTCTCCTGCTGGTTATGTAATCCTCTAAACATTTCTCTGCATCGGGCACAGACCTTAATAGCATGCCATTCTAATAAGCATAGCTCATTTGCTTATTATTTAAAAATGCATGGCATTACTGTGTGTGTATACTTTTCCTTTGCTGTTCACGCGTCAATCTCTTTTCTGCATTTGGCACACTGGAACTTGTGCGTATAAGTTGTATTATCTGTGCGTAAAGGGCACGTTAGTCTTTCTGCATCGGTCTGAATGTTGATCTCAGAGTAGTCTGCTCCTGCTGGCAAAATGTGGATGGCTCCAAGCAGTACTGGGATGCCCCTGTTCATCTCTGAGCCATACGTTTCCCCTTTAAATTCTGTCTCAAACAGTGGGTTCTCCTATGTAACTATACTATTAAAGCATGGAAACAATGGTCAAAGTGAGTGGGGCAGTTTATTAGGATGGAACAGACTTCCCATATTCTCCTGACAGGTAGGTCTGCAATGAGTAAATTTTACATACAAGGTAAAGAATGTATGCCCATTTCTGATATTTAAATGGAACGAGAAACACACAAGACAGCTTATTTTTTTCCATCTAACAAGACAATATCAGTGTTTCCACTCTGGTTCAAATTTCAAAATACTTATTAAAAATTAATTTTAGATATCATAGTATTGTCTACACAGGACTGAACCAGGGTGAAGTCCTGAGCAGGTTTTTAGAGTAATATCTGCTGGCCAGCCATAATTAGCACTAAAATGAGAGCTGCATCATGCTCCAGGCAGACTGCTTTGAGTATTTTGATTGCTGATGAATAGAAGGAAAGCAAAAGAAAAAGGAAACATACTACAATAGAACAGCAGATACTAGCAAAGTTAGCTACAGCTTCCTACTGCCCAGTGAACAAACATATCTGTGGCTGCACTGCGCTAGCTGCCCAAAAAAATCTGTGGTGTTAGAAAAGATGCTTATTCTTTTACCAAGAGGAAATGCACAACATCCCCTCGACAAAATGCCAGCATGGGATTCACCGAACTCTGCTGAGCTACGAAATGCCAGGCCAAGAGTGGGACACTGGAAGGATCCATCTGTGAGGAAAATCACATATAAACAATGTGAACAGTCTGCTAATTTATAGACAATCCATATTTAAACTTTAAATACATGCATGTCAGATTATATTCTAAAGTATACCATGCTCCTTTCTAAATAAATGGCACATCTCAGTTATTCCATGCCTGGATACATTTAGATAGATTGATTGATTTTTTTTTTTTTATTTATAAATTTCAAATAGAATCCTAAGAAACACTCCTACTAAAGATATACAGACAGGTCATCCATTACAAAACCACTAAAGTAACACAAAGAAACTAAAATGCAAGTGTACTAAAAAGCATTAGCTGCTACCATGGGGCTAAAGCAAATTTATTGCCTGGCAGTAGCAGCTAACGTGGGAGAAATGCAGATATTGGAGGCACTCTTCTGCGATATCTGCATTTCGCACAGTGGATTTGGGGGGGGGGGGGGAGAAGGCGATGGCTGCCGAAATCAGGACGCATCATGGCAGCAGATAACGCCACCTCAAGAAGCGGCATTATCTGCAGGTGAGCCTGTTTATGTGGTCATCTGCCTTGGAAGCCCCCAATGTTGCGACCAGGGGCCCCCCCCCCAATCCAACAATATTGTTGGTGCCATGGACTGTATAGTTCCATGGCACAGTCGGATCTGGGGGAGGGGCCCGAACGCAGCATTGGTGGGGAGGCCCAGTAACAATGAAGGGACAGTGCTAGTGAGAGCTCTATGCACCCAATCGCTACCTGTCCTTCCCTTGTACTTATTGCAGGCACACGTGATACTGCATCGGCACACCACACACTTATGCAAGTATCTGCAGGGAGAAAGCTGGGAACACCTCCCTCCCCCGCAGATACCTTGGGGGTTTAAGACTTACCACGATAGCTGCAAGAGGCTACTGCAGTTTAGCAGACATGCCCCTAAGCAAACATAATAAGGAAACAAAACCATGTAGTGAAAGATACAGCCTTGTTAGCCCATAAAGAGAGGGGGTGGAGACTCAGAATATTAGGTGATACAACTAATAACAAATTTAGCAAAAAAACATTAATTAGACCATATGCAATGAAACAGTAGAAAATTTACATTTGTTGGTTAGTTTAATTCTTCTCATGCGGCTATTTGATTTGTAATACAAAGTGATCACCATCCAATTCCTTTTTTCTAAATTTGAGGGCTGTTAAACAAGTGTATTGTTTTTCTACAAGACTATTTTTAATCAATCAATTCTTTATTGCATTGCAATAGTTCACTTTTTTCACATCTTAGGGATTTATCTTATCTTCCAGTATCACAACTTTAAGATCTTCTAGAAATTGCACTGATTTTGTAGAACACAGAGGATCTCTAAAGGTAAAAAGGGGACTGTTGTAGTTGTTGTTATGGAAGGACAGACTAGATAGGCCATGTGGTCTTTTTCTGTCATCATATTTCTATGTTTCTATTTCTATGAATCCAAATTACACAGTAAATCTTTGTTTGGTAGCTTCTTAGATCGTGGTTATCGAGGACAGAATTAAAAACAGCTTACAGAAGAACTCTTTACTGTAATTGTTGTTACTGCCGTTCAGAAATGATGTGGATGACACCCAAATGTAGGATAAGGTGGTATACAAATCTGTCTAAATAAATAAATGACTTTTTATATTATAATATATGCCAAAATTTGAGTCAATTTTCCACAAATATTGGTATGTATGTCTGGGAAGATTATTATGTATAGCCTATTACTGTGTAAAGAAACTCAAGGAAAGACTAAGTCCTTTATGTTCTCCACTGTTAGAGAAACAGTGTAGTTCAGACTTGCAAAAGAATCAAGTGGTTGGCCATTTTAAATGTGGCAACTGTTTAACATGGAAAATAACATGTGCTATGATTCATGTGAATTATATAATTAAATAGCCATGTACTATGTTTTATGTTAATAAAACAGTTTGAGCCTTGAGGAACGGAATTTCTGAACATCTTGGTGTGGTAAACAATGGTCTTAAAGAAGCCCCCTCGGTCAACCATTACATAAATGCACATGTTTCTGGGATGTTACAGTGTTTTGTCTCTGATCATATTCCTAAAGATGCCTGAGATGGAGATTGCGTGAATGTGCTTCTGCAGAGAGAACAAAAATGGGTATTTCCCCTTAAAAGTTTAGAACCTCATGGGCTTAGCACATCTATTGACTGATTTTGTTTTTTTTTTATTTTATTTATTAAATTTATTCAATTAACCAAAGAACAAACAAAATAATATAATAATATTCAAACAATGAAGAAAATTACAATTTTGCATTTTGAGAACCAATCATAAACCCACCTCCCTACCACCCACAAAATACTAAAACAAAGTAATAAATCATTCATTTTGAAGATGAATATACATCAAATGATTTCCAAATTCTTTCAACCTTGTCAAAACAATTTAAGAAGACAGAAGAAGCACATTCAAATTTATGAAGCTGACAAATAGAGTACCACCAGAAGGTGGCATTAAGTTCTAAGATATCTTTCCAGCAACGCTGTATTGCAACGGAGATCAGAATATCAAGTAACACTCTATTGTACTTATTTAACTTTTCTTGCAACCAAGCAGATCTTAAAAAAATAATTTGGATTGATAAATTGGATTCGAACTGAAGTATTTCACAAATAAATTCCCACATTTCAATCCAAAACGTTTTAACAGGACGACAATCAAAAAGCATATGAATCAGCGTTCCCACACCAGTGGTACACTGCCAACAGAGGCTTGACTGAGAAAGTCCTGCTCTATGCATATGAAGAGGGGTCCAAACTGCATGATGGGCAATAAAAAAAAAAAGAGATTGGGCTAGGCTACTTGACCTTGATGGTTTGATCGTGCGACCCCAAAACCTCTCAAAATCAATCACATCTGTGGTTAAAGCAAGATCAGATTCCCAAGTACATCTGAGTCCCAAAAGGGATGGGCCACCTTTTTCTCTAAATGATTTATATAAAAAGGAAGTTGGATTATTAACTTGCACAGCTTTATAGCAAATTTAAACCAAATCTGACATTGGAAAATGATTACTAATCCAAATATGCGATGATGTCAAGCAAGTAATAAGAAGATTAATCTTATATGCTTGTGAAGGCGATAAATTATAAATTTCCTTCAACCGCACTGCTGATATCATATTTTTGCCATCAACTAACTGACCGAGGTTAAACAAACCCTTACTAATCCAACCCTTCCAACAAATTGTTTTACCTTTCACATTAGCTGATTCAACCCTCAAAAAAGAAGGAGAGCGCGTAGGTTCCCCAATAACTAAATGATTAAGTTCACCCACGACCAAAGAAGAACCTTTCTCCTGATTAGCTGGGGGAGAATTCTTCACTTGCGGGGAAGAGTTTGAAGAAACCATACTTACAGTTGACTTTTCACTCAACGGAGTATCCAGTAATTGATTGTCAGACATCACTCTGCCCACAGACACATGTGCATCCATGGGTCCCACAGTTTTAACTGCCTTCGGTTGAGCAACCGGCTGAAGGCGTTTCTTTCTCTTCCCCATCCATGAGAGCCTATCTCGCCGAATCTGCGCCGAAGGGGCGGGACCTGCCCCTTTGGTTACGCCCCTTCAGACACGCACCACGGGCACACGCCCACTACGCGTCCTGCGTTGGGGGCAGAGTGTTATAGCCACAGGAAATCCAGCAGCCCCAATCAGAGAAGCAGGAGCGGGAACTGGGCCAATCAAAGATTGCAAGGCAGAATAAGCAGGAAACAAAGTAACTCCTCCTGTTTGATGTTTATTATTGTTCATAATGTTCAATATGTTAATTGGTAATAAACCTGCGACCAGTTGCTTCCAAGAACAGTTGTCGTTTAAGTTTGTTGGGGGGAACAACGGGGGGGGGGGGGGAGCATTCGGTTGAGAAGGGAGGTGAATGGTTGGCAGGGGGGAGCATCGAGTCCGGCTACCCAGTTACAGACATGTAGATTCTGTAAGAAAGAACTGGAACTAGCTACTCATCTCATAGTGAGTTGCAAAGTTCTGTTGGCAGAAATTTTCTATACAGAAGTGCCACCTTAATGTGCCTATCTCACAAATTGGAAACTCTGTAAACATAACATCACTGTATCAAAAAAGCACGTGGACCATGACCTTAAGTGAATTCTGGAGAATGAAGAGGTTATGATCATCTGGGACGTTCCAATTCCAAATGATAAATAGCTGGATGAAAGGAAGATTTCCAGGCACTAACCACCACTGAAAGGCCTCCCGCGTCTCCTGGGGACAGGGCAGTCTCTGCATCAAGCGACCGGTCTGATGAGACCATCTTTTGAGCAAAGCCCTCTGAAGCGGCCTCATGTGAGCTCTGGCCCAGGGTACCACCTCCAGGGTCGACGCCATCTTTCCTAAAAGTTGCAGATAGTGCCACCCTGTGGGGGCCGCTCTCTTCAGAAATGCGCAGATCAGCTCCCTTAGTCCCTGCACCCTGAGGAGCAGAAGAAAAACTCTCCCCTCCCTTGTGTCGAAGCAGGCCCCAAAATACTCCAACTCTTGAGAGGGCACTAGCCTGCTTCTTCTCCGTATTGACCACCCAACCTAGACTCAGCAAAAACTGGACCACCCGGTGGGTAGCCTCTTTGCTTTTGCTTCTCGACTTCACGCAGATTAACCAATCGTCCAGGTAAGGATGTACCAATACTCCCTGTCTTCCCAATGCCGCCGCCGCCGCCACCACCACCACCATCACCTTGGTGAAAGTTCACGGAGCTGTTGCCAGCCCGAATGGCAATGCCTGAAACTGAAAATGTCCCAGAGGAACCGCGAAGCGCAGAAACTGCTGATGCTCCCTGTGAATCGGTATGTGAAGATAGGCTTCTGTCAGATCTAGAAACGTTAGAAACTTACCGCAACGATGACCAATCTTAGGGTCTCCATTCGAAAATGTGTCACCCTGAGGAACCGATTGACCCCTTTGAGATCCAGAATTGGATGAAAGGTACCCTCCTTCTTTGGAGCCACAAAGGAGATCGCGTATCAACCGCAACCGAACTGGTCCTCCGGCACCAGTACCACCTCCTTCAATACCAGGAGCCTTTCTACCGTCTCCTACACCACCCGCTGCTTTGACCGAGCCCGGCATGGCGAGAGAATGAAAGCATCGACCACCGGACACTGGAACTCCAGAGCATAACCCTCTCAAATGACCAACACCCACTGGTCTGACGTAACTCGGGTCCAGGCAGGATAGAACTCCCTTAACCGACCCCCCCCAAGGGAATCAATCTCGCCTGGACCCCCCCGCACTTCACTGAGGTTTCTTGAAGGTCGAGGAAGATCCGAAACCTCTTCCTGCTCCTCTGAACCCACGAAACCCCTGGGACCTGTAAGTCGAGGGTCCCCGCTGAAACTGACCAAATCGTGGGGACCGAAAACAACAGAACTCACTCTGCTGATTTTTCATTGGTCCCTGGGAACGTCCAGGCTTCTGCTTATCCTCTGGTAGCCTTCCACCCTTGGATTCGCCGAGGTCTTTCACTAATTTATCCAAATCCTCCCCAAACAGGAGCTTGCCCCTGAAGGGGAGCTTACTTAGCCATGCCTTTGAGGAGCCATCCGCAGCACAGTTACAGAGCCACAAACATCTACGTGCCACTACCACAGACGCCATACTCCTGACCAGGCTTCGTATCATATCATATTGGATATCCGCCAGATAAGCCGCTCCAGTTTCCAACCGAGCCGTCTCCTCGGCCGCGTCCTCTAGCTGTCCCTTGTTAAGCCTCTGGCACCATCGCAAACATGCCGTTGCCACCCATGCCCCACAAATAGAAGCTTGCATGGAGAGGGCGTTAGCACTGAACACCTGCTTCAGCAACGAATCTAGGCACCAATCCTGTGCATCCTTAAGCGCTGCACTGGCTTCTACTGGTATCGTGGTCTTCTTGATAACAGCAGACACCGCCACATCTCCCTTAGGAGACTTAAACAGGTCCTTATCCTGGTCCGCCAAAGGGTAAAAGTTGAGCCATCACCCTGGACCCCTTCATCTCAGATTCCAGCATGTCCCATTCCTCTTGGATCATCTCCTTAAACACTCTATGTAATGGGAACATCTTCTGGGTCTTGCAAACTGCCTGTAATAACGGATCCTCTAACGCTGAATCCTCCCCCGGCGTCGAAGCCAGAATGTTCAGCGCCTTCAGCGTCTCGTAATGAGCGCCGGCAACTCTTCTCACCGGAACACCCACACCACTCGTAACTGATCCTCCTGCTCAGTGAGCTCCTCTTCCATCTCTAAATCCTCCAGCTGATCTTCCTCCGGAAGTAGCCTAGGCTTCTTCGAGGGCACACCGCCGGCTCCGAGATCTAGCTGCTGACCCGGGCGTTTTACCCCCAGTTCCACCTCCCCTGCCGCTGCAGACCCCGGCACCCCCCCTCCAAGGGCCTGCTGCAGCAGGGTTACAAATTGCTGTGAAAAAATCGCTGCTAAACCACCCTGGATCAGAGGAGCTGGAAAAGAGGGAATGTCTGGCGCCGAAGAGGGCCCTGCCACCGGCCCCAGGGCGGGTGGCGAAGAAGCCAGCGGATCAGATGAGCCTGGACTCTCTCCTTTCTGGCTTTCTCCGCCATCTCCCTCTGACAGCTCCGCCGAGGCCGCTTCCTGCAAGCACCCCTTGCATAACCCGACCTCCGACAGAGACCCTTTCTTCACTCCACAAAGCAAACACAACTGTTTGGACGGCATCCTGCCAGCCAGCCCTGTCAGAGCTATGGGAGCAAATTCCTAAGTAAAATTCAGCTTTTTCTTTTTTTTTTTTTTTAAATGAGCAAAACTAACAAACTAACCAAATTAAATGACTACCTCACTAAAATATCCGGAACTGTAAGTAAGGACTCCCCCTCAGCTCTTGAAAGCCCGTGTCAACGAACCCTAAAATCGCTGAAGCCTATTTGACCTGCCGTCCTACTTCCCATGCTTTTCACCACGCGACTGCGGCCTAACCGGGCCCTGACGCTGCGCTGCTTCACCAGCCTTTCCCGACACCTCTCAGCCGTGCCTTGCCAGACCGCAGCCAAAGCGTCGACTAGAGAACCTCGCACTCGCAGAAGAGAAAGAGGCCAGTGAAGTCCGATGCAAAGCGGCTCTGTGTCCGTCGCTGACATGAACTCCAGCAGCCGCAGACCTTCCTCTCACACTCTCTCTCTCTCCCCGACGCCGTTCAAAGACCGGCTCCTCACTCACGTGGTGAGGTCGGGAGCCGAGACCCCCCCCCCCCTCCTTTGCTCCCCACTGTTGACACTCCCGATGCCACTGCAGAGCACCTCAGTGGTGGGGGGGGGAGGGGAGGGAGGTAGAGACAGCCCCTGCAGACTGAAGCTCCCCTGCAGGCTGAAACTGTTCTCTCAGGTCCGTTGAAGCCAAAGCGCTTCTCTTATTTCCTTTTCCAAATAGAAAATTAACAAGCTGTCCTTACTTAGTACTCCAGTGAGTCCTGACCTCTAAGGTCAATACTCCTCGGCTGCTTTGGAGACTGAGCTTACTGGAGCGTGGAGGAGGATCCTAGCCTATTTATAGTGGAGTCACCAAAAGAGTGACGTGCTCAGTCTCCAATGCTGCGGGAGGAGGTGCTCAACCCTAGATGTCAGGACTAGACTGGAGGGACGAAAAGGAACTAAAGACTTACCTATATACTGAACACGTTGGACACTCACATAACCATACATAAGCTCTGGTTACATGACACTCCATCAGACAACCTTAAAATACCTTTAGTGCATAGTTTACAAGTTTTAAAGTGTGTATATAGTTTCATTCAAGTCTTAAAAGTTTAAAATATGTTAATTTGTTCTTCTAATATTCTATGCAGCAGGCAACTGTGAGCTCTCACTGTTCTGCAGAAGTTATGTTTTATAAAAGCTTGTTTTTCTATTCACATAGCTCCCAATTATGGTGCCTAAATGATTTTTTAAAGAGTTGAGATGAGGGTTTTCACAGTATATTTGGCAGAGGAAGAAACATCGAATTGCTCTTCAGACACTATCCACACCTAAAGATGGGAGGGGAAGGGTTGCCAAATGTATGGGTTAGTACTGGAATGACTTTCTGTTAGTGATTGATAATGAAATCACTCTAGGGAATTCTCAGCATGGGTGAATTTGGAAGCAACCTGGGAAAAACCTACATCTGTATATGCAGCCCTTGAAGTTACAAGCGGAGATGAAGGCCCATCCTTTTTAAAGGCTTTACAAAGATATTGACATCAGATTCATAAAACAGCAGGTACATCCTCATATTATACCTCCTTCACACCACTGATGGCACAAAGCTTTGTCAGAGATAAGGGTAAGGAATTTGGAAAACACATAACAGATCATTTGAAGACTCTTTTATACCTAAGATGTGCTTTGAGGAGTCATTTAGCTGACCATTTTGCAATTTTCAATAATTTCAATTACTACATTTTGCATACAAGCCTGTCTATAAAATACAATTTACTAGATATCCATTATCTCTTGGAAAGATATTATACCAGGATGAAAGTTTTAAACATGTCGGGCCCGATATTCGAAGAGCATTTACACAATTTACAACCCAGTAAACCGTGTAAATGCCCTAAATCGGGATATTCTACAGCACTTACATGGTTAGTGCCATTGAATATCCTCTTTAAAGCCCGCTACATGCCTCAGTGCTCTGCGGTTAGCTTCGGGGCTTGTTGGGGGCGTTCTGGAGTGGAGCAGAGGCAGAGACTGCTGCTACCTGGGTAGCAGTGATATTTCACCGCTACCTGGTTAGTGATCCGCAGCTAAAACGAGGCCAGTTTTTGGCTTGTCTAGTTTTATCCGCGGATGCTAACCAGGTAGTGGTGCAATATCGCCACTACCCGTATAGCCTTGGTGGTTCCAGGGCATGTGCAGCGATGCTGGATATTCAATGCTATTGCTGCAGCATTGAATATCCGGTGTTAAGGGTCGGCGGGCAGGGCTATGTACCGTAGTGGCACAGCCTGCCCAATACCATATCAGGCCCATCATTTCTAGATTATACAATGCACTACTAGATATTCATTAGAAACACTCATCATCATCATCATTCCAAAGAATTTGGGACAATGTATTGGGAAAAAAGAAAAATGTTTTGTGAAAAATAATCTGAGAATACACATATGAAATTTTCATTTCACCAAACTTGGTAGGGATTCAAGTTCAAATTCTGATGTGACTGTATCTACCTCCTTCGAGGTTGCATAGATGGAACCCTAAGATCTCATCTTTATGTTGGCCGAAGTGCAGTCAGCTCAGGGATTTCGATCATACATGGTGGTGGCTGTGCAGTGGTATAACTCTTCTGGAAAGAAGTTCTGCAGACGATTAGAGATATTACTGGAGTTGACCTCCCATTTTGATATGAGCTGTTTGTTTTGGGAGGGAAAGGAACCTCAGTCTCTTCCAAACATACTATACAGTTTATTTGGTGCCTGCTAATGGCAGCCCAGTGTGTAGTAGCCAAACTTGGAAGGATTCCTTACTCCCCTCGTAGGTGGTTTAAAAAATTTTCAGGTATTTTTGTCATGGAAAAGCTAACTTTTACTCTAAAAGAGAAAAAACTAAGCTTTTGGCAAATTTGTTTCAGAATAAGTAATATTTGGTTAGGGGATAGGATTGCTCTGCAAGGTGTATGTGATTTTGCATATGGTTGCTTCTGTCCGATATGGAGGGTTTGTTTTTTTTTACAGTACTGTAGTACATAGACACATGTTAGTCTTGCTCGGGTTGGGGGATGAAATTTAAGAATGTGCTAAAGACTGGAGACCATGTTTCTAGAGAGAAGGTTTTGAATGTGTCTTCTCACTTTCTAATTGTACACATCTTTTATCTCCTTCAAGGTTATTAATGAATAAAGAGATTTATAAAATGAAAGACCTTTGCAATTTGAAGGATGGAGAATTCTAGAAGTATAAAACACAAAACAGGAGCACTGCTCGCAAAGTCAACTGAAGAACCACAGAAGCGAGTAGATATAGAAGTCACAAACGCTTTATTGAGTGAAAAAACCCCAACGAGTTTCGGCGATTGCCCTCATCAGGGGGTACTAGAGGACAAACAAAACAATGTAATAAAATAAAACAACAACATTGTATAAAATATGAATCATAAAAACAATATTAAATATTATAAAAAAAAATATATATATATATATATAAACATAAACACGCATAAACAAACCATATGAAATAACAGACAATATAAGATAATAAAATCATAATATACTTACAAGTAATCTCTATCAATACACTAGATGAAGCGCCTATAGTAATAAAGATATGGCACAAAACCAATTGTGTAGTAGACAATGCTAAAAAATATATATGTAAAAAGAAAAATGCCATTAATAACATAAATAGAGCATTAAACAATTAAAAATGGCAATCAAACATCAAACAAAAACATAACAACAAAAAAATGGAAAACCCAGACCTAAAATGGAGCTATTAGCACTCCAAGACAAACTTGTCTTTGGAAAAGACCCTATACAATCATATAAACCCAAAGGAACCCAAATTGACAAACAATAAGATAAATATACATGTTGTGTAATCAAAAAGAAGAAACCTAAACATTATCAATAAAAATAATCATATGCAGCAACATTGTTGCAAACCACTAGAGGAGTAACAGGGGTTCTGAGGTTAAATGAAAGTGCAACTAGAAATGTTGAACAAAGGCAATTACCTAAAGCCCGTGACCAGGCTTATAACGTAAATTCTTAAAACCGGTATGTTTTCAGGATAAAAAATTCTGCCTAAAAACTACATAAACATAAAAAATGGCATGGAAAATGGAATTTATAAAATAACTGAATGAATAATCGCCAATGGTAGATGTTCCTAACAAAACGGAGCATTTGGTTTTTATGCTTATCTTTTGGGAAGGTCCTATAGGTAACAATCTTTGTTGACATTTGTCAGGTTCCGTTTTGTTAAGAACATCTACCATTGGCGATTATTCATTCAGTTTGGGTTTATATGATTAATAGCTCCATTTTAGGTCTGGGTTTTCCATTTTTTGGTGTTATGTTTTTGTTTGATGTTCTATTGCCATTTTTAATTGTTTAATGCTGTATTTATGTTATTAATGGCATTTTTCTTTTTACATATATATTTTTTAGCATTGTCTACTACACGATTGGTTTTGTGCCATATCTTTATTACTATATGCGCTTCATCTAGTGTATTGATAGAGATTACTTGTAAGTATATTATGATTATCTTATATTGTCTGCTATTTCATATGGTTTGTTTATGCATGTTTATGTTTATATATATATATATTTTATTTTTATAATATTTCGTATTGTTTTTATGATTCATATTTTATACAATGTTGTTGTTTTATTTTATTACATTGTTTTGTTTGTCCTCTAGTACCCCCTGATGAAGGCAATCGCCGAAACGCGTTGGGGTTTTTTCACTCAAAGCGTTTGTGACTTCCATATCTACTCGCTTCTGTGGTTCTTCAGAATTCTAGAAGCATATCCTGATGTTGAGAATTGAAAGTGTGTTTATATTTGTCTTTATTTGATATACTGTATTTATGCACACAAGCAATGTGGTTTACAATACATTTCTAAAGATTAAAAGAAACAGAAAAGAACTCCATTTATACAAGGAAAGAGGATAAAAAAGAAAGATTGCTGCAGAATGTAGAAGGGAGTGAGCTCTTAGTAGGCAATTTGGAGGGCATTCGAACAGGCAATTTCTGTACCATTCAGGGACTATTTTTAGGACTCAAGAGTCTGAGGTTACAAAGGGCCAACAACTTGCAAACCTGAGCTTCCCTCCAACCAAAAGACTGTCCAGGAGCAAGACAGCTATATTTTTCTAGGAGTCAATCCAACCCCCCTCTTCCCCAATTTTGGCTGGGATGCCAGCTGGGGTTTCTAAACCTTCCATTTCTGAGGATCGAGCCGAGAAGGTTGCCTAGTTTGAAAGAAGTAGGAGGGAGAAGAATACCTATACCTGAGAGAGTAATAGATCTCCATTGCCCTCCGATATGGAGTCTCCTAGATGAGGACGCTGGGTCAAAAGTACCCCTGGAGAGAGTTTTCAAGGTGTCTGTATGTTGCTTGATCATGGTCACAGCTTCATGACCTTATGTCCTGTAATGAGGCTGGAGCTATGGAAGATGCAGCCTTAGAAAAAAAAACTGTTTTGCATAGAGCTGAGAATGTGCAGAGAATGCAGTTGCATCGCAGTACAGCCAGAGGGGGCAAGAGTAATCCCACAGAGGCTGAAGCAACGTGCTCAGATACTGATTGCATTAGTGGCAATCAGTTACACCTGGGGCCAAGCCCAGGATGTTCAAACCAAAACTCCCTTTATAAGGGGAAACAGATAGCAGCAAGGGAGAGAGAGGAGAAGAGGGAGGAGGGGAGAGAAGAAAAGAGAGAGGAAAAGAAGGAGAAAGGGAAGGAGGAAGATAGAGAGGTGGAGAACCTCCAGTCTTGAAGGACTGGAAAGGGGGGCTGTTACTTCTGGAGAGAAATCTGAAATTGTGAGTATATACTTCTGGGAATTTTTCTGAAAGGAATTGTTTTTCTTTTAAAGCTAATTAATCTGTGAACCCACTATTTGTTTTGTTAAATCAGTCAGGGCCTAGTAGCAACAGTTTAAGATTCAATTTAAAAACACAGAAGAGAACTTTCTGGTTACCTTTCATACCCAGTAGACAGCTGTAGTTTAAATTTCATAGTCACTCAGGGCCTAGCATCAGCAAAGTACTTTTAGTTTCAAATTAAAACACAGAAGAGAGCTTTCTGGTTAAATTTAGAATCCAGCAGAGAGCTTGTAGTTTAAATTTCATAATAGGTTAGAGCCTAGTAGCAGCAAAGAGCTATAATTTAAATCAAATCAGAATATAGCTTACCTCAGCAGCACAGGACAAGGTACTGTGTAGCAGCCCTTTTTTAATAAGTGTTATATCCCTCCCTCCCTCCCCACACCCACCCTCCCCTGGGATAATCACAGCTTTATAGGTACTTGCACAACTTAAAAGACAGGAGGTGCTCTCAGGTGAAGCTCATTACCCAAATCAGTCATACACTAAGGACCTGAGATTAATTAAGTTTCAGGTGAACAAGGTATATTAAACTCCTTAGGTACAGTTTTAGTGGTATAAATATCCATTGCACCCTTTAGTACATATAGAACTTAAAGATCTAAACACAAACTTAAAACTAAGATGCAGATAGCAGTCCAGCAGCGGGATGTGGGCTTTCCAGTCTTTTGCATTGAGTGTCACATGTATGATTTTCTCCCAGCTGGTGAGAGGTCTTACGTGTGCACTAGGTGCAAGGAGCTCTCTGCTCTCAGGGAACGAGTCCGTTCTCTAGAGGCTAGAGTAGCAGACTTGGAAAACATAAAACAGACAGAGAGGTACATAGACGAGACCTACAGGGATATAGTCCTGAAGTCCCACCTCCAGTCTGGCAGCATCCCTGTTGCCATGGAGGAGAGAGGTCACGTGACAGAAGAGCATCACCCTGGTGTGGCAGAAAGTGATCCTGTAACTAGGACCTGTCCTCCAGGTGATGTAAACCCCTCTCGCACCGAGGAGGTTACTCCAGGGCCAAGTGCCCATGAGGGAAGGGTTAGGACAGCAGTTATAGTTGGTGATTCGATCATTAGGCATGTAGATAGCTGGGTGGCTGGTGGACGTGAGGATCGCCTGGTAACATGCCTGCCTGGTGCGAAGGTAGCGGACCTCACACACCACCTAGATAAGGTCTTAGATAGTGCTGGGGAGGAGTCTGCTGTCTTGGTACATGTTGGTACCAATGACATAGGAAAATGTGGTAGGGAGGTTCTGGAAGCTAAATTTAGGCTTTTAGGTAGGAAGTTGAAATCCAGAACTTCCAGGGTAGCGTTCTCCGAAATGCTTCCCGTTCCACGCGCAGGACCCAAAAGGCAGGCAGAGCTCCGGAGTCTCAATGCGTGGATGAGACAATGGTGCAGAGATGAGGGGTTCAGATTTGTTAGGAACTGGGGAACATTCTGGGGAAAGGAGGGGCTCTTCCAAAGGGATGGGCTTCACCTTAACCGGGATGGAACCAGGCTGCTGGCATTAACCTTTAAAAAGGAGATAGAGCAGCTTTTAAACTAGATAATAGGGGAAAGCCGACAGTCGCCCAAGAGCGCATGGTTCGGAAGAATGTATCCTTGAAGGATACTACAAAAAGCAGAGAGGTTCCAAGAAAGAGTAAAGTAGCCCAAATGCCCTCGAGTATGGAGCAGACAGAACTTAAAGATCCCAAATTACCCATGTCTACCAATAGCCAAATTAATATGAATAAAATACAGTCTCTAAAATGCTTGTATGCAAATGCTAGAAGTCTACAAAACAAGATGGGAGAGTTAGAATATATAGCACTAAACGAGATGTTAGATATGATTGGAATATCAGAGACATGGTGGAAGGAGGACAACCAGTGGGACACTGATACCTGGGTACAAACTATATCGAAATGATAGAGCTGATCAAATTGGTGGAGGGGTTGTGCTCTATGTTAGAGAGGGCATTGAGTCAGAAAGGATTAAAGTTTTGCAAGAAACAAAATTTGCTGTAGAATCTCTATGGATTGAAATTCCATGTAAAAAGGGGAAGGCGATGGCAGTGGGGGTGTACTATCGTCCGCCTGGCCAGAATGAACAAATGGATGATGAAATGCTCAAAGAAATCAAGGAAGCTAGCAAAAGTTACAGTGCAGTAATAATAATGGGTGATTTCAATTACCCCGGCATCGACTGGGTCAGTGTCACAACAGGACATGCTAGGGAGATAAAGTTCCTAGATGAAATAAATGACTGCTTCTTGGAGCAGCTGGTTCATGAACCAACCAGAGGGGAAGCAATATTAGACCTAGTCCTTAGTGGAACACCAGATGTAGTGCAAGAGATAAGGGTGTTGGGGCCACTTGGCAATAGTGATCATAGCATGATCGCCTTTGATTTAATTAGTGGAGGAGGGATAGTAAGGAAATCCACAGTACTACCCTTTAACTTTCGAAAGGGAGACTATGATAAAATGAGGAAAACTAATAGGTGCAGTTGCAAAGTTTAAAGACGTACATCAAGCTTGGGTGTTGTTGAAAAATACTATCTTGGAAGCCCAGACCAGCTGTATTCCACGCTTTAAGAAAAGTGGAAGGAAGTCCAAAAAACTGCCAGCATGGTTTAAAGGTGAGGTCAGAGGCTGTTGTTGCCAAAAAAGCATCTTTCAGGAAATGGAAAAAAGAGCCAAATGATGAAACCTGGAAACAGCACAAGCACTGGCAAGTCAAATGCAAGGCATTGATAAGGCAGGCAAAGAGAGAATTTGAGAAGCTTGCTGCGGAAGCAAAAACGCGAAATAAAGACCTTTTCAAGTACATTCGTAGCAAAAAACCTGTGAGAGAGTCAGTTGGTCCATTAGATGATAAAGGGGTTAAAGGAGCACTAAGAGGCGACAAGGCGATAGCGGAGAGACTGAATGAATTCTTTGCTTCGGTCTTTACTGAGGAAGATGTAGGGATGTTACCCATGACTGAAGTGGTATTTAAAGGTGTGGAAGAATTGAAGGAAATATCGATACATCGGGAAGATGTCTTACAACTATTAGATAAACTGAAGAGTAGCAAATCACCTGGGCCGGATGGTATACATCCAAGGGTGTTGAAAGAACTGAAATTTGAGATTGCAGACCTGCTATCAGTAATCTGTGAACTATCATTAAAATCATCTCTAATACCTGAGGATTGGAGGATCGCCAATGTAACACCAATTTTTAAAAAGGGTTCGAGGGGTGATCCGGGAAACTACAGACCGGTGAGCCTGACATCAGTACCGGGAAAAATGGTAGAAACCATCATAAAGAATAAAATTACTCAGCATTTAGATAGTCATGACCTAATGGGAGACAGCCAACAAGGCTTTAGACAAGGAAGATCTTGTCTTACTAATCTGTTATGTTTTTTTGAAGGAGTGAATAAACAGGTGGACAAAGGTGAGTCGGTTGATATTGTGTATCTGGACTTTCAGAAAGCCTTTGACAAGGTCCCTCATGAGAGACTTTTGGCAAAACTAAAGAGTCATGGGATAGGAGGCAGTGTACTACTGTGGATCAGGAACTGGTTAAAAGATAGAAAGCAGAGGGTAGGGCTAAATGGCCAATTTTCCCAATGGAGAAAGGTGAATAGTGGTGTACCCCAGGGATCTGTGCTGGGTCCGCTGCTTTTTGACATATTCATAAATGACCTGGAAAGTGGAATAACGAGTGAGGTTATCAAATTTGCTGATGACACAAAACTATTTAGAGTTGTTAAAACCCAGGAGGATTGTGGAAAATTGCAAGAGGATCTTGATAAATTGGAAGACTGGGCATCAAAATGGCAGATGAAATTTAATGTGGAGAAGTGCAAGGTTATGCACCTAGGGAAGAACAACCCAAACTATGGTTACACGATGCAAGGTTCCACATTAGGAACCACCACCCAGGAAAAAGATTTAGGCGTCCTTGTGGATACCATGTTAAAACCCTCGGCCCAGTGTGCAGCGGCGGCCAAGAGAGCAAATAGAATGCTAGGTATGATAAGGAAAGGAATGGAAAATAAAACAAAAGATATTATAATGCCTCTATATCGTTCCATGGTGAGACCGCACCTTGAATATTGTGTGCAATTCTGGTCGCCGTATCTTAAAAAGGATATAGCGATTTTAGAAAAGGTTCAGAGAAGAGCCACCAAAATGGTAAAGGGGATGGAAGTCTACTCCTATGAAGAAAGGCTAAAAAGGTTGGGGCTCTTTAACCTGGAAAAGAGACGGCTGAGGGGAGATATGATAGAAGTCTATAAATTAATGAACGGAGTGGAACGGGTAAACGTAGATCGATTGTTTACCTTATCAGAATATAGAAAGACTAGGGGACATGCAATGAAGCTACAGGGTAAACTATTTAAGACTAATAAAAGAAAATATTTTTTCACTCAACGTGTAATCAAACTCTGGAATTTGTTACCGGAGGATGTAGTAAAGGCTGTTAGTGTAGCTGGGTTTAAAAAAGGTTTGGACAAGTTCCTGGAGGAAAGGTCCATAAACCATTATTAAAAAGGGACCCAGGATATCAATGCTTGAACCAATACAAGCATTGTGGAACCTGTGTCCCTTGGGGAAACTGCTAGGTACGTATGACCTAGATTGGCCACTGTTGGAAACAGAATACTGGGCTTGATGGACCTTGGTCTGACCCAGTATGGCATATCTTATGTTCTTATGTTCTTAGGACCTGCAGGACAAGAGGAACGTGGAGCAGGAGAGATTCCACGTGGAGCCAGCCCAGAGGGACAGAATCCTGAGGAAGTTCACTCAGACGGATAGAGTCCAGAGGGGCAGAGCACAGTGGGATGGAGTCCAGAGAAAAGCTACCAGAAGAAACAGTTTGTCTGGTAGGAGTAACTCTTCCAGCCCAAGTAACTTTGTTGGATCAAGCTTACAAGGAACAAGGAAGAGAGCTTCCTATTATAAAGATACCTTTTCTGAGAACCACAGAGAGTGGGAATCCTTACCAGGTTTGCCTGAATTCCATGAAAGCAAAGCACTGCACAGAAAAGCCTATCTCCCCAGAGAAGTACGTCAGAAGGAGAGCTCTAGGTGTGGCAATTCCAGGAAGCCAAGGTATGCTGAATCTTTAATTCTAAAAGAAAGCCTTCCTAATAGAAACCCTGTTAAAGCAGCTAATCCCTATAAGGGGAGGGGAAGCAAAGCAGAGCTTTTTAAGACAATCCCTCATAGCTTAACAGGAAAGTTTTATTGGAAGCAAGATAGACCCTGTAAGTTTGTAACAGGGAGTGAAAACTACTATTCAAAGGAAGAAGCCAGTGACGCAGAGTCTATGGAAATTGAATGTGAGAATATTATTCCCATGACTCAAGAGGAATCCATGGACTGTAATTTCAGTTCTGCCACTAGTATTGAATCCTTGCTAGAATTGTAGACAGAAAAGAACTGTGCAACTGATGGTGAACCTTATAACCGTTTGTTTGCTGAATTGTTAAATTGCTTTGAACTAAAAGAAGCCTCAGCTAGGACTTGCATTCAACTGTGACGCCTATAACAGTTATCTGCTTGAATATTGGTGGAACCCCTTTTGATAAAGAAAAGGACTGTCTTTAATTTCTACTTGTCTTAGTGAATCATTGCGTTACAGGGGAAATAAAGCCTTGTTACCCTACACTTTTGGCTTGGATCATTTGTGCTCAAGGAGTTTGAACTACAAGGACCAGAATGCACTAGGCCCTTAAAGTCACATCGCTCCTTAAAAATAATAAATGTGCCAGATGCCCTTATAACCACTTACCACTAGGGGCACCTGGTGACAGTCCGAAGAAATTCTCTCCATGGCCCGGCACACCACAGAGTTGCACCTGCATAATGGGCTGTAAGTCTGAGGCCCAGAGCCATGAGAGTCCTCCTGCTCCTGTACAACCTTTCAGTTGAAGGAAGTTCACGCTCTTTGCAAACTGTTGGCTCCTTGTAACTTTAGACTTTCTCTTTATGCGTATCAAAAATATCATGTGTCACTTGGACAATGTCTTTCCACACTCCTTCCCCTGCATCACTAGGAAATGGTACTGCTCAATTTTCTCAGGAGAGAGAAAAATAGCAAATGTGGCAAGAAAGTCGATGCAGTCTGTATTGGTACCAACATCTGCGGAACTGACTGTAAGGGTTTCACTGGAACCGAGGCTACCAGTAAGGCCGCTAAGCTCCACTCGATGGCAAGAATGCGTTGATCCATGGAGTTTGCCGATGCTTGGGTATCAGTACCAGAATTGCAGGCCACGATCCCTGAACATGGCACCAGGAGCTCTCCAGAGGTGGAGGTCTTGGTAGTATCCTGGGACCCCACTAAGGCTTTGGAGGGAAGGTCCTCCCTCCAGGGTTGTTTGGCTAGTATATTCCTGGGATATATTTCCATACAATGGGAGGCAGTGTATGCAAATATATCTCATGAATATTCATTAGGGACATCATGAAAACCAGGCTGGATTACAGTGCACCAGGACCAGAGTAGGCCACTCCTGGTCTAGAGGATACTCCACTCAAAAGAAGGGGGGGGGGTAACTGGGCAAAACGGAGCAGATAGCCTTTGAGGACGACCTGTAGAGCCCAGGGTTTTGATGTTATTTGGGGCCACCTGTGGGCAAAATGGACCAGCCTGCTCACAATGTGAGAAAGCTGGGGTTCCTTCAGGGGAAGAGTGGCGATGGCTTAGAAGGTTGGGTTGATGAGAAGCCTGAGGCTTCTACTGATCTTGCTGGGCAGGATAGATCATGTAAGCCGGATAAGAAGGTTAATATTTCTTTTAAAGGGTTTCTTTACAGAGGCCTTCTTCCTGGAAGGATCTGCTGTTTTACCAGAGAGACTCTTCATGGCAAGGTCATCTGTCTCAATTTCACCAGCTTTTTCCCTCCAGCTCTTACCAAAGAGATTTTCACCTCTGCAAGGAATATCTGCGAGCTTGTCTTGGACGCACTGTTCCAGGTCCGAAGACTGCAACCCCTTCTGGCTGCAATACCCACCGCTGGAGCTCTGCTGGTAGACTCAAGAGTCAAAAGCTGCTCTAGTGATGAATTTAGAATAGTCTTGACAATGCTTAAAGACTCTATAGGCCTCTTGCCTTTCTAAAGGGATGACAGCAGAGAACTCGTTTAGGACTTGGACAATGTCTCTGAGGAATATGCCCATATAGAGCATATAGGAATTTATGCAGGAAGTCAACATCGATGCCTGGAAGCATCAGTGGCCAAAGGCATCGAGAGTATGCAATTCCCTCCCAGGAGGAACCGAAGAGCGGTTCTTAGTACTCTTGAGCCGGCACATGGTCAACTCAACCACCATAGAATGGTGAGGTTGTTGAGGTTTTTGGAAGCCCGGGGAATTGAGTGTCCACCGAGATAGAGAAAGCTCTGGTCATGTCACAGATAAAGACCTGGAAGTGTTGGGAAATTTGGCTTAGGGATAATTTTGCTCAGGTCTGCTTCATAAGTTTTCTATGACTGCATTCCTGCCTGTTTGCAATTTACACAAGCATCCTGTATGAATGGCACAGAAAAAACATGTGGGCTATGGAAAAAGAATATATATATGCGGCCTACTACAGTTTGGGTAGCCATACTTTGAACAGAAGTGTACAGAGCTTGGGCCCAGGAAAAAATACAGGCCAGGCTACAAAATAATGAGCATACTCTAGCCCTGAAGAATGCAATTAGTGCCATGAAATGGAAGAACACAAGTAGGACACAGGAATGCAGGAGGGATGCGGTCCACAGCACAGATAAGCAGAGACCTTGGAGACCTTGAAGCACCAGCCTCAGGCCCGGATAATCATGGGAGGGGGGATGAAGGAGCCTTAGCAAACTTTTGCAGACAGCTCTAGCAAACTTTTGCAGACAGCTCTAAGTTTTGTAGACAGCTTTACAACTTTTTGCAGACACCACAGCAAATTTTGCACACGGAAGACAGACTTGTGCAGGAGTTGCTACAGAGGGTATAGGGTATATAAGAGAGCAAGCTACAGAGCTCAGGGGTGACCTTCTCGCTCCCACTGCTGAGGGGGAGAGAACATTGCCCACACTCAGATCCCTAAGACAGACCTTTTTCCTGTGCTTATGGTTTTTGCTTGTACTAATTAAAAGAGCTTTGCTGACAAGTAACTGTGATCTGAGTTCTTTTTGTTTCTCCTCCTGGTGTACGGCCCCCATGTGCCCAAGTGATATTGGTGATTAGTGGACAGTCTTTTGTAGGTGGACCCTGCCTACAGAAGGACATGTCCTCCCTCTGGTGAGAACCATCAACATTCATGAGCAATGATGGGTCCAACAGCACATCACGGTGCCTTTGAGATACTAGGGATTCGGCCTCCGATTCCAAGGCATCGGAAAGGAACTCAAAATAGTGACAGTCACCGTGATGTCTCTGGCGCCAATCCAATGTCGAAGGATGATCTTGATGCCAATGGCCGTAGATGCTTGATGCCTGTTCCTCTTGCAGCTGATAGGATTTGGCTGGTTCCAGGCTCGGCATGGACCCCAAGGGTCCCAAAGACAGCAGTTCCAGACTCAGCTTTGAGGCCTGGGTCACCGAGGGCTTTGAGATGCCTGATTCCAGGCCCGGTATCAAGACTTGGGCTCCCAAGGGCCTCACTACTGACACATATGCCACCAGAAGCACAGCCAAATGCCTCTCGATGGCCAGCATGTACTGCTTGAGGGAGATGGAGGATGTCTGGGTGGACTCTGGTACAGGACTATGGACCACTATACTGGACAATGGAACCAGAGGCTCTCCCGAAATTGAAGCTTGGGTAGCACTCTGGAGCCCCTCTTGTTCTTTGGAGGTGGATTCCTCCCATCGGGGCTGCTTAGCTGGCTGTTCTCAGCTCTAAGGATCAGAATCCTGCCGAGGGGAGCTCTGAAGTCTATGTTCAAGGGAACGATCCCAGGAATCGTCATCAGTCCTCAACGTTGAAGGCAAGACAGGAAATGTCTGATTTAACCTACCGACACTCAGCACACCAGTGGGCTCAACTTTAACAGAGCCACAGGAAAGAAGGAAAATGCCATTCTTTCTTCCGGCTCTGCAGAGGTGAGCCAAGGTGCCAGGCTTTGGACCACCCTGGCTCCTTCTGAAGCTGGTCAGGCAGGTGAGGGGCTCTTCTGGGTGAGGGGCTGGGGGGGAAAGGACTGGGGCTGATCAGCGGGTTAGGACTGGTAATGGGCTTATGAGGGGTCTAAGACTGGAAATATGCTGGGACTGGAAATGGGCTAATGGGGAGGATAGGACTGGTAATGGGCTTATGAGGGCTAGGACTGGAATGGGCTGATGTGCAGGCTAGGACTGGAATGGGCTGATGGGGGGGGCTAGGATTGGAATGGGCTGATGGGGGGTGGCTAGGACTGAAAACAGGCTGGGACTGGAAATGGGCTGATGGGGGGGAGAGGAAGAAAGAGCAGCTGACCCTGGAAGAAAACTGGGGGATAGGACTAGAAATGGGCTGATGGGGGAGGGAAGAGAGCTGTTGGCCATGGAAGAAGACCGAGGGCTGGGACTGCAAATGGGCTGTTGGGGGGGGATGGAAGAAAGGAACTGGAAGGGAGCGGATGCTGAGAGGTGTTGTAACTAGAAGGGAGCTGATGGGGAAAACTAGAAAGGGATGGGGCTGGTAATAGAAAAGAAGAAGCTAGGGGAGCGATGATGGAGAGGGAAAAAGATATTTTGTGTGGGAGGGAAGAAAAATCTATGATTGGCCGGGTATTGGGAGAATAAGTGGGGATTGAGGATGGAGGGATGAAATTTGAGTGGATGAAAAAGGAATAAAGAAAGAAATGGAGGAAAGAGCAAATGGGGAAAGATCAGTATGTTAGAACAGATGTAGAGAGAGAATGTAAAAAACTAGGAGAGAAAAAGGACAAATGGAGAGTTAGCAGAAGACACAAAGAAAGCAGAAGAAAGCAACTGGAACAATTGCAACTGAAAAATAAAATGTCCAAATAAAAAGTAGAAAAAATCCCTATTTTATTTTGAATTTATTAACTGGAATGTGCCAGCTCCGGGAAATGTGCAACGTTAATATCTTTGCGTTTTGTTTAGTACAAGAAGAAATTAATTTATAGTTTTATTTCTCCAGTGTTGTACATTCCAAGTTTGGATTTTGAGGCTCACAGTTTAATTACTGTCTTGATAGTTCTAAATTGTGATCCCTTGTTCTATGTTTGGTGATGGTCTATGTTTACCATTTGTAACTGAGCTGCAGTATTCTGTTCATGTAGTTTCTATGTGACAGCTTCACTTGTTCTCTTTCCACAGTATTTATTTATTTTATTTATTTATTTATAATACATTTGTATACCGCATTTTCTAAGTGATCAAATGTGGTTTACAGTAAACAAAGCTTTGAATTGTACAGAACGGTACGTATTCAATTACATCGAACAGGGAACTATTTACATTGGTCTAACAATAAGTAAGAAGTAACTATATACATAGGTAGATCTGCTTTTTCTTCTTGTTTCGTGTGGGGTAATCCATTTTGTGTGTCTTTTCTTAGGATAGAGAGAAGGGATGTACTCAGAAGAAGGGGTGAGCTCAGGGTGGGTATCTTCAGTATTTTTATCTTTGCTTGCGTTGTTTGTGTTTCCAAAGTCTAGAGTAAACAGGTGGGTCTCGAGTTTCTTTTGGAAGGTGGAGAGGTCATTTATGGATTCATGTTATCTGGAAGGTTATTCCATAAGATGGGGGAGAAGTGGGAGAAAGCTCTATTGTTGATCATTTTTTTTGGCTTTCCTGAAGTCGGATGGAATAGTTAGTTCATTTTTGTTACATTCTCATTGGTTTCGAATGTTATTGTCTTTGGAAATGTGTGTATCGAGGTGGGATGGTGTGATGCCTTTAATACGTTTGAAAGTAGTTAGGAGTACTTTATACTGTATGTGGCTTTGGACTGGGAGTCAGTGAAGTTTGTATAATATAGGTGTAATATGTCTGCTAGTTTGACGTTTGAGGTTATTCTGGCTGCGACATTCTGGGCTAACTGAAGTTGTTTTATGGATTGTTTAGGTAGGCCTTGAAGGGTAATATTGCAGAAATCGAAGTGGGGTGTAATAATGGCAGTAGGAGATGTATTGGTTTAATATTTACAGTGTTGCCTTTTGAAAGGTAGAGTTTGGTGCTCTGAGTCCTGGTAATGCTGTTATGATACGGCGGATTTGCTATGGGCTATAAATGGGCAGGGTTAATCGTACTTCCTAATGTGCCTGGCAGTTGGCACTGGAGTAATGTAGAAATCTGGTAGTCTTTCTTTATCCTCACTGCCCATGCAAATAGTATTCAGACACTCATTAAGAGGCATGTTTACTAAAAGTTAATGTGCATTCACAAATGTTAATATGTGTTAAGTTCAGGAACACCCATTTATTTCTACTGGCACAATGGCACTTAACGCACATTAATATTTATCAAACATGCCCCTAAGTCATTGCCAGGACAAACAAAAAAAGGCTTGAAAGCTGCCTAAAATTTTAGATGTGCAACATATACATTTTAAAATATATAAATTACATTTTTGCAAATGACGTCCAGTGCATATGCATATCAGGCCCCGCAATGAGTCTCCACATATGGCCCTGTATCACCCTTGGGCTGCCCCTGTCTGTGACCAGAAAAACAAAAAAGGATGAGGTTGTTTGGAAAGGAACAATTTCCAAAGTGCTATGTTATGAAGCTGGGAAACTTGGAAGCTCTTAACAGAGATTTTAGACAAATCCTGGATTCTAACAATCCTATCCTAATGCACTATGGGACCTGCAGCATAATACTGTAAGAACTACAAATACCACACTGCTTTGGGAGGTAACATGAAAGCCAGAACTGACCCAAAAGTCACCCTCCTGGAAATAGGTAACTTGGCAGCAGGCCCAGATTTAGGCATAGGCAACATAGCTAACTGCTCAGGGCATCAGATTTTGAAGGCACCCAGTTCTGTTTGATCTAGAGCCATGTTTTATGATCTGGATTCAAATTTTAGATTTATTACTTTCCCTTTCTAAATCCAAACTCAAAATGAGTTACATACAGCTACACAAGTGATTTCCCTGCCCTACGGCTTTTCGGTTCTCCGTATGAAAGCCAACATCTTAAACATGGTCCTGCTTGGCCATTCTACAAGTTTATTTCTATGCTGCAGAAGCTAAAAAAGCCCCTTCCACTGAAGTACACCAGGTCAGTTTTGGAGAGCTTATTTCTCTGGTACCCCCACAGTTCAATCTGGCCCATTTTTGAATTAGATAGGTCTTTTCACCAATTTTTCTCACAAGTCAAACTTGGTACCATGTTATGTTATGTTAAATTTTGCCTCTTGAGAGACAAATATATTCTCAATCCCTTGTGCAGAATTTCTTTCCAACAAGAGTTGGACTGGACAGAAAAAAAAGGAACTTTTAAAATTTTGCTTTGTTACTTACGCGGCCATAGGGAAAAGTCATCCAAACTTTAAGAGAGGGCTTCAATCCAATAACCAGAATCTTTAAGAAAAACAACAAAACATGAAAAAAATTAAACACATTTTCTTACTTAAATGCTATAATGGAAATAAGTATATCTACATACATTGAATGCTTTCCAAATGGTCCTGTAACTCTCCCATCCTATTTACGCTCTGAAAGTTTACAGTCTGGAGGTTTTTAGCAACATAGTAACATAGTTTTTACTATGTTTTATGATGATATTTATTATTTCTAATGCATTTGTACTAATTCACTTAGAACTAACAAGGATGAGCACAACAGAAATGCAAGTTGAAACTTTAATGATTTATCTTTTTGACTGCATACTCCGCACCATTGATGACATTAAGAAAGGTATTATAATGATTTTTATAGACATCTCTGCAGCATTCGACTCAGTAAATCACAATAGATTATTAAATAGATTAGAGGAGATTGGTCTACATGGGGTCACTTTAAAATGGTTCCATTCCTATTTGACAGAGAGATTTTTACAAGTAAAGATAGGGGAAAAAACCTCTATGCCCATAAGAGTAATACAAGGTGTACCACAAGGATCTGCACTTTCATCGCTCCTTTTCAATATTTATATGCAACCAATATGCAAAATTCCTTTGAAAAGTGGAATTAAGTATACAATCTATGCTGATGATATTATGATTTTCACAACTATCACTATTGAGAACCCTGATTTCTCGGGCATTACAGAATGTCTCTCAGAAATGTCCAACTGGTGTAAAACAAACAACATGGAAATTAGGCAGGGCGCGGGCAGGGTCCTGGCGCCCGAGAGTAACCGGGTGCCGGTTAGGCGCGGGACCCTGCAAGCGTCAGGCGGCGGGGACGAGCGCGCCAAAGGGGAGAGCGTGCATCTTTTAATTTGATTGGCTCCGCGGGTGCACGTGCCGGGCGGAGCCAATCAATCGGGCCAAGCGGGCATGTGCTCCTGCCGCTGTTGCGAGCCTGGAGCACATGCTGCTGGCTGTCGGCGCGGCGTCTTCCTCTGTGGCCGGTCGTCGGTGGTTTTTCTGAGCGCGGGGCAGCTCCGACGCGGTTTTCCGGCGGCGGGACGGTGCTTGCTGCAGTAGGCAAGTTTTTTCTTGATCGGAGGGTCGGTTTTGGTGGCAGCTTGCTTCTGGGGGGCAATAGCGATACCGAGGAGTTTGGGCATGGCAGGGGGGGGTCGTGGGGCAAAAGGGGGGCCGGCAGTCAAGCAGGGGGGGGGGCCTTGAGGGGGCGGGGGGCGGCCCGGAGGCCGCAGTCAGGACGGGGAGTTGGGGGAGGGGGGCGGGGGGCTGGTAGGCCAAGGGGAGGCCTGCATCCGGTCCGGGGGGTTGGGGGGTCCCCTTCCATGCCGCGGGCTGCGGCTGGAGGCCGAGTTGCACGTGGCCGGCGTGGGGGGAGGGGGTCTCTGGGTGAGGGGGCTGTTGTGGCCCCGTTGGCCCACTCCACGGGGTAGGGCCCCCATGCGGGGGGTGCGGGGGGCGACGTCAGTGGGGAGGAGGGGGGCAGGCGTTCGTGGGGAGGGGGGGGTCGGTGTTGGGGGTGGGGCTGCCTCCGGGGGACTTGCGGTTGAGCCCTCCCTTGGCGATCGGGGCACTGAAGGTAGTCCAGGGCATGGGGGGCTGGTGATCCCGCCTGGGAGTGTTTTACCACCGGGCTCTTCCCCCCTTTGGGACCAGTGGGCGGCTGGGGGGCAGGGGTCCTCGCGGGCGGAGTGGTTGGGAGCTTGGCAGCCTTGGTCCCCTGGTTTCTCGCCTCTCTGCCCCCCTTTTTTCTCTTCGCAGGTTCCTTGGTTGTCCGCGCCTCGTGTCGTGTCGGCGGCGGGGGCTACGGCTGGTCTGGCGAACATGGATCCTGTTCCTGGTGCGCCCAGCGGGACGATGGCGGCGGATGGCGCTGCGCAAGGGGCCGGTCTGCAGCTGCTGACGGAGGATCCCCCAGGACGGTTGCCTGCTCCTGCCCCTGCGGGTTCGGCGGGAGGTGCTTCTGGTGAGTTGACTGCTTTGGGCAGAGCTCCGGGGGGGTCGGGGGCTGCCCGGTCGGGAAAAAGGGGTCAGAAGCGGAAACATGCGTGTCGTCGGAGGCGTGATTCGGACTCGTCGTCCTCTTCGTCGTCGGCGGACTCGGGGTCCTCAAGTGCGGAGGATGGGAGGGCGGCGACCCAGGGTGGCGATGCGTTGGCTGGGGCGGGCGCGGCGGTGTCCTCCGTTGCCTCCCTTTCGGAGCTGTGGGAGGGGGTTCCTCGGAAGTTACGGCGTCGGATAACGCGTAGGCAGTATATTGACATTTTCCGTTTGCTCGAGGGCAGGAAGCGCTCGGGTGATAGTAAAAAGAAGCGGAAAGAGGAGGAAAAGGCTGGGCGGCTTCACCGTGTTTCGCGCAATGTGGTCAATTGGGTCCGGGCTTTTTTGCGATTGGCGAGCGTTTGGGGGTGTCGTTGGCCGGACCAATTCGGTAGTCTATTGGCATATGCGGACTCGATCTTGGAGGCGTCGCCGGTGCACGAAGGTTGGTCATGGCTTAATTACGACGAAAAGTTTCGTGACAAAATGGAGGAGAACCGTTTGCTGACCTGGAGTACGCAGGATATTAGCCTTTGGTTAACGCAAATGTCGGTGAAAGGGGGTGGGGGGGGTAGGGGGGTCAGGGCGGGGTTGGGGGCGGCTGTCGGGGCGAACCGGTCCTTTCGGGGGGAGCCCCCCGCGGGGCAGGCACGCGCTGCCGTCGGGGTGGGCGGAGACGTGTGCTGGAGGTTCAACAGAGCCTCGTGCCCTTTCCCGGACTGCAAGTTCCGGCATGCGTGCTCCGTCTGTGGGGGGTCCCATTCCGCTTCCAAATGTGTTAAAAAAGGGAGCCCCTCCCTCCCGGGGTCCGGTCCCAAGTAGGCCGGCCGATTCGCTCCTGGCGCCCTCCCCTATTCGGGTCCCCGTTTTGCGTAGGTGGCTTCGCGGGTACCCCAAGGTGCATGACAAATTATGTTTGGAGAAGGGTTTTCAATTTGGCTTCGTTATTCCGGTGCGGGGTCGGGCGGCGGGCGTGGTGGCTCGTAATTCCCCCAGTGTCCGGCGCTGGCTCGAGGTGGCCCGGCGGAAGTTGTCGGCCGAGTTGCAGCTGGGCAGGGTGGCGGGGCCGTTCAGTGGCCCGCCTTTTCCGGATTTTGTGGTGTCCCCCTTGGGTGTGGTTCCCAAGAAGGAACCGGGGAAGTTTCGCCTCATTCATAATTTGTCTGCTCCGATGGGCTCCTCTGTCAATGAACTTATCCCGCGGGAGTTTTGTTCGGTGCGCTATGCCTCTTTCGATAGGGCGGCGGAGCTTGTGTCTCGGTCAGGTCCTGGGGCGTTAATGGCCAAGGTGGATTTGGAATCGGCTTTCCGACTGTTGCCCGTCCACCCTTCGTCTTTTCCGTTGTTGGGTTTCCGATTTGAGGGGGCGTATTACTACGATAAATGCATGCCGATGGGCTGTTCGGTGTCGTGCGCCTACTTTGAGAAGTTTAGTACCTTCCTGCATTGGAAGTTGGTGCGGGCGGTTGGCTGTTCGGGGGTGGTCCATTATCTGGATGATTTTCTGTTTGTGGGGGGGGCCGATTCTGTGCAGTGTGGTGCTTTATTAAGCGGTTTTATTTGCTTGGCGGCCGAACTGGGGGTGCCTCTAGCGGAGGGGAAGACGGTGGGCCCCGCGACAACGATAGTGTTCTTAGGCGTCGAGTTGGATTCACTGCGGATGGTGGCGCGGCTCCCCGGGGAGAAGGTGGGGAAGCTGCGGGTTCTCGTGGCCAACCTTTTGGCTTCCAGGAAAGTCACCTTGCGAGACGCGCAGGTTCTTCTTGGTTCCCTCAACTTTGCTTGTAAGGTCATTCCCATGGGGCGGGTGTTTAGTCGGCGGCTGGCAGCAGCGACGGCGGGTGTGCGCAAGCCGCATCACCATATCCGAGTGACGCGGGGTATGCGTGATGATTTGCGCGTTTGGGATGTCTTTTTGCGTGACTTCAATGGGGTGATGGTTTTGCGGGGCTCGGCAGTTACCTCCGAGGAGTTGCAATTGTACACGGATGCAGCTGGGGGAGTCGGATTGGGAATCTATTTTAATGGGGCGTGGTGTGCTGACCGGTGGCCGAGCGAGTGGGCGGCGAACGGCTTGGTTAGCAATATTACTTTCTTGGAGCTCTTCCCGATTTTGGTGGTGCTGGAGTTGTGGCCCGATAGGTTAGCCGACCGCGGGGTGTTGTGGTGGTGTGACAACGAGGCGGTGGTGCATGTGGTTAACCGTTTTTCTCCACGCTGTGGGGCAGTGGCGTCACTGATGCGCCAGGTCGTGCTGGCGTGTTTGCGCTTAAATGTGCACTTGCGTGCTCGTCACATACCAGGGCGTACTAATGATTTGGCTGATGCTCTTTCCCGTTTGCAGTTGGATCGGTTTCGGGAGTTGGCTCCGGATGCCGACCCGGTCGGGCTGACGGTCCCTTGGCACGTGTGGAGCGATGGCCTGCTACGATGAGGTGTCTTCTGCGAAGCTCGGTGGCGGACAGGACCTGGGAGGCGTATCGGATCGGTTGCGAGCGAGTGCAAGAGTTTTTGCAAGTGCAGGGATGGGATGGGGGGGTGGTCCCGGATCAGTTGCTGGGGGGATATGTTAGCTGGGCTAAGGAGCGGGGGGTTTCGCGATCGTCCGTGCGCTGCCATCTGGCGGGTTTCTTGTTTTTTGCCAAGGCGACGGGGTGGGAGGTGCCCGGGCGGGGTTTTTTGGCGCGACGTTTGCTTCAGGGCTGGGAGCGTTCTCAGCCGGGTCTCCGCGATCGTCGTCGTCCGGTTACGCACGACCTCCTGGTGCAGCTGTGCGCGGTGCTACCGGAGGTGGCCCGGTCGCCGTATGAGCGCGCGCTCTTTCGTGCGGTTTCTGCCTGGCGTTTTTTGGTGCCTTTCGCGTCGGGGAGTTGGTGGCCGCGTCGGCGGGTCCCGGGAATTGTTTGCTCCGGCGGCATGTGTGGATGGTGCATCCGCGGATGCGCGTGTTGCTGGCTCGGTCCAAGACGGACCAGCGGGGTAGGGGGCTTTGGGTGGTCCTCAGATTTACGGGAGGGCTTACCTGCCCGGTGGCCTCCATGCAGGGCTTCCTGGCCCTGCGCCCGGGGGGTGGCGGTGCGCTTTTTACGCATCAGGATGGTAGGGCATTGACGCGTTTTCAGTTCACGGCGGTTTTGCGGCTCGCGCTGACTCGGTTGGGCGAAGATCCTCGGCTTTTTTCGGCCCATTCTTTTCGCATCGGTGCGGCTACCAGCGCGGCGGCGGCAGGTTGCTCGGGTCTTCAGATTCAAAGTATTGGCAGGTGGCGGTCGACGGCATTCGAAGGGTACGTCCGTCTCTGACCTGGCCATTCCTGGGGGGGGGTGGGGGTTACTAATGTGGTTATGTTTTCTCTTCCAGATGGGGAGCCGAGAAAGCTGGTCTGCTGGATTCTGGGCCACTCTTTCGTTTACTGGGCGGGCCAGCGAGCGGCGGAGCGCCCCTTTGGGCCGAATCTCGGGCTGGCTGCGGACGAGGTGGCGATTTCATGGCTGGGCGAGCGGGGTCTGCGGTGGGAGCAGCTGCTGCCTTTGCTCCGTCACCATGGCCGCGTCAGGCAGCATCCAGCGATTCTCATCTTGCATCTCGGGGGCAACGATTTGGCTGCGTGGTCCTGCAAGCGGTTGATCAGGGCTGCTAAGCGGGATTTTGAATTGGTGCGTCGCCTGTTTCCGGGCGCTGCGTTGGTCTGGTCGGATATTGTTCCGAGGCCGGCGTGCTGGGATCAGCGGCGCTGGTCTCGTGGTCTGGCCAAAATCAACCGGCAAATTGGGAGGTGGGTGAGCGATCATGGCGGGTTTCAGGTGCAACACCCTTGGGCAGAGGTGTCTTGCGGGGGGTTGTTCAGGGGGGATGGAGTTCATTTGTCCCCTGTGGGAACTGATCTCCTCCTGAACGATTGGCAGGAGTTGTTGGAGCATCTCCTGAGGTCCCGGTAGCAAGGGTCGCAGCTTTCAGCAGGGGGGGGCGGCACAGGTGGTGATAGTGCCTGTGCCGGTGGCGGGATCCCGGAGGTTTCCGGGGTCCGGAGCCTTATCCCACTTGGGGTGGGGGCGGGGTGCCCTTGCCCGGATAACCCCTGGAAGACTTTTGCTAGTAATATGGCGAAGTCGGATAGGGGTTGGGTGAGCTCGGCCGTTGGGGGGTCCACGGCTGCAGCGGAGGCGGGGCCGCTTTGCTAGTAGCATGGCTGGCGGTATACCGCTCCGCTGGGTTGGGAGAGTGATGTACTCTTGGCATTACTGTTAATATGTTGCTGTTAAAAATAAAGCTGCGACCAGTTTGTTACCATGAAAATGTTGTCTGTGGTTTGTCCCATTGGGGGTGTAAGGGGGGGAAGGGGAGGGGGGGGCTGGGGTTTGGAGCTGGGGAAGCGCCGTGTCCGGCTACCCGGTTATTAATTTTAGCAAAACAGAGGCGTTATTTATTTCTCGTAACCATAATTTTGCGCATCCTCCTGACATCAAAATAGATAACTCAACTATTCCTATTAAATCAGAAGTGAAATATCTTGGAGTTACTCTGGATAATGAGTTGAATCTCAGATCACACATAAATAAGACAATTAAAAGCGCTTATTACAGAATGAAGCTCATCAAAAGACTAAGGCCGCTTCTTGATACTGTTCACTTCAGAAATGTTTGTCAAGCATTGATTACTCCATTACTTGACTTCTGTAATCCAATATATCTGGGTTTATCTAAGCAAGCACTTAAGCCTTTACAACTGGCGCAGAATACTGCTGCACGTATAATTTTTGGTCTATCAAGTAGAGAACATATAACTCCCATCCTGAAAGAGCTTCACTGGTTACCTATAGCTTTACGTGTAAAATATAAAACTATAATTTATATTTTCAAGATAAAACAACAATATTCTGCAGAAAGCCTGACATATCTCATACAGTCAGATATTAGCAACAGACCTAGAAGAAGAGGATCTGACAACAGAATCAGCTTATCAAATGATGTCAGAAAAACACGTAAAGACACCTCTGAAAGGGCTTTCTCTTTTGCTGCACCTTCCATCTGGAACTCTCTACCTAATGAGCTGAGAGCAGCTCAGGACATCAATGACTTTAGAAAGCAACTGAAAACATCTTTGTTTATAGAACACTACGGTCATGCAATTAACTAACTTAATTTGTCTGGAATGTAAATCATATACATATTGTATAATAGCTCACATTATAGTATAGCTCACTATGTAGATAATGCAACTCACTCTAACACATTATACCATAACTTTAACTTTTATTTCTTTACATTTTCTCACTAATACTCTTAATATCTTTGTTTGTAAGACCGCTTTGATTGTATGATAAGGCGGTATAGAAATCCAATTAAATAAATAAATAAAATATAAATTAACAAACAAACTAAACAGAAGGGCAGTTGCTCAGAATCTAAATTGATGCTGACCCAACACTTAATCATGCTTAAGAACAGGGGTGGCTCAAGACAATCTGCTGCCTGAGGCGAGAGACAAGATGGCATCCCCACCTCCTGCCCCAGCAACCAAAATGGAGGGGCCTCCTCAGAGCTCTAGTCAGGGAACAAGGGATCCCCTCACTTAGGACACTGGTAAGTTGGTTACCCCAAGAATAAAAAACCCCCAATGTATTCCCAGCCTATATAATTTGTTAAAACTTTGCAGCGATGGTTATATTCAGCAAATATTTTGCAGTTTAATTATGTAACCTGGGAATCTAATATAAAACATATAGGGGTATGTTTACTAAAGAGCGGTAGCGGCTTCCATGCGATTCAATGGGGCTACAGCTCCGACATCGCAAAAAAGCCGCTATCGCTGTTTAGTAAACATACTTCATAGACTCCTATCACTGTACACTGAAGCAACATGTATTTAATGTAAATATATACTCTGCAAAAGACAAAGGAGATGGAAGATAATTACACACCAAGGAGCAAAAAGAAAAAGCGAGAGCCACCGCGCTATTTATAACAAAATAAAATTATTATAACTAATTTTGGTGCTTTAAACTCTGCTGCTGTTCTTGCTTTTTCTTTTTGAACATATATTCTGTATCCAAAGAAACCCTTCTACCAACAATGGGTGCAGAGTAGAAATAGGGCATTTTCCCATAGAACTCAACATATCTAAAATAATTTCTGATTCTGGTGTCATCGTAGAAACATAAAAACATGACAGCAGAAAAAGACCACATGGCCTATCTAGTCTGCCCTTCCATATCAACCACTTCACACGCAATTTGTCTAATCTTATCCATATCCCTCTCCTTTCCCCTTCCACTCTCCCTTTCTCATCCGGAGATATCAACCCCAACCCTGGCCACCCTAGATTTCTGTCTCACTCTGAGAAGAGATCTTCATGCAACTTGTCTACTGTAATCTTATCCATATCCCTCTCCTTTCCCCTTCCACTCGCCCTTTCTCATGTGCCTTGTGGAACACACACTCTGTCTCTAATAAACTTGCTTTTACTTATGATCTCTTTATCTCTAATGCTCTACATCTTCTTGCCCTAACTGAGACCTGGCTCCTCCCAGATGATACTGCATCTACTGCCGGCTCTCTGACACGGGGGCTATCAGTTCTCCCACACGCCTCGTCCCACTGGCCGTGGTGGTAGTGCTGGGCTTCCACTTTCTCCCTCTTGCCAATTCCAACCCCTCCTGCTACCTCAGTCTCACTCCTTTCTCTCCTTTGAAGTCCATCCGCCTTTTCACTCCACTTCCTCTCCGAGTAGCTGTTATTTATCGACCTCCTGACAAGTCTGCTTCTACCTTCCTCACTGACTTTGACTCTTGGCTTTCCTTCTTTCTGGATTCCTCTTCCCCCCCCCCTCTTATTCTTGGGGATTTTAACATTCATGTCGATAACCCCTCTGATCCTTATGCTTTAGAGCTCCTCTCCCTTACCTCCTTGTTTGATCTCCAACTTTGTTCTACTGCCCCCACTCACCAGCATGGCCACTGCCTGGACCTGATATTTTTCTCTAATTCCTTACACTCAAACTTCCATAGCTCAGTTCTTCCCTTATCTGATCATCACCTTTTAAGCTTTAATCTTCATCTCCCACTGCCTCAGCCTCGTCCTGTCTCCCCAACCTATTTAGAAACCATCATGCTATTGATCCCTTGACTCTCTTCCACCATTTCTCCATCTCTTTCTTCCACTATGTCACCCAAGTCTATTGACGAGGCAGTAACTTCCTATAATGCTGCACTCTCCTCGGCTCTGGATGCTCTCGCTACACCCACCCCATGTCCAGTGAGACGTTCTGCACCCCAGCCCTGGATTTCATCCACTACCCGCTATCTACATTCCTGTGCCCCTTCTACTGAGCGTCCCTGGCTCAAATCCCGCTCCCCTGAAGACTTTCTACACTTCAAATTTATGCTTGTTTCTTTCCAGTCAGCCATAGCTCTTGCCAAACAAAACTACTATGTCCATCTGACTAACTCTCTTGCCTCTGATCCTCGCCGTCTCTTTACTACTCTCAGCTCTCTCCTCAAAGTGCCTCAGTCTCTGATCCCTCCCTCTCTTTCTGCCAAAACCCTGGCCGACTATTTCCATGACAAAATCCAAAAGATCACCCTCCAATTCCTCACAAACTCAGCTATTTCCCCTCCTCCCCCTCTCCACACCCAACTCTTCCCCCCCCCCCCCTTCCTTTGCTACCCTCTCTTCCTTTCCTGTCATCTCTGAAGAGGAAACTGCACACCTTCTTTCTTCCTCCAAACTCACCACCTGCTCCTCTGATCCTATCCCCACCGTCTCCTAAGACCCATCTCCACCACCGTTGTCCCTTCCATCTCTCATATTCTCAACGTTTCGCTCTCCACTGCAACTGTCCTTGCAGACTTGCAGACTTCAAGCATGCTGTGGTCACACCTCTCCTCAAGAAACCCTCACTTGATCCCACCTGTCCTTCTAATTATCGACCCATCTCTCTCCTCCTCTTCATTTCTAAACTTCATTTCTCCTGTTGCCTCAACTTCCTCTCCTCTCATGCCCTCCTGGATCCCTTAGAGTCTGGCTTTCGTCCTTTACGCTCTACTGAAACCAGGGCCGGCCCGTCCATTGAGCAAGAATGTTTTTTGCACAGGGCTCCGCGTTTCAGGGGGCCCCGCACAAAAAAACATTCTGCTACAGCCCAGGTAGATAAAAAAACAAACAAACCGGCTGCTGCTGCTGCCGCCATGGCAGCGGCAGAATCAAGCGTCCCGCGGGGCCCCCCCCTAGCCCGGCAGAGCCCTCCGTGCAGCATCAGCTCTTTCAGCATCGGCTTTCAGAGTCGCGCAGGGAGAGCTTCTCTCTCGCGACTCTGTTAAGCTCGCTGGGGCTGATGGGAAGTTTCCCATCAGCCCCAGCGGGCTTAATAGAGCCGCGAGAAAGGGAAACTCTCCCTTCGCGGCTCTGAAAAGGCCGCGCTGAGGGAGCTGATGCTGCCCGGAGGGGTCTGCCGGGCAGGGGGGGCCCGTGGGATGCTCGATTCTGCCGCTGCCACAGTGGCAGCAGCAGCCGGTTTGTTTTTATCTACCTGGGCGGAGGGGGGGAGTTAGGACTGGAAGTCAGCTGATGGGGGGGGGTTAGGACTAGTAATTGGGCTATAGGGGGGCTACGACTGGAAACGGGCTGATGGGGGAGTTAGGACTGCTAATGGGCTATGGAGGGGCTACGATTGGTCATGGGCTATGTGGGGGGCTAAGACTGGAAATGGGCTGACGGGGGGGTTAGGACTAGTAATTGGGCTATGGGGGGGGCTAGGACAGGAAATGGGCTGATGGGGGGGCTAGGACTAGTAATTTGGCTATGGGGGGGCTAGGACTGGAAATGGGCTGATGGGGGGGTTAGGACTGGAAATGGGCTGATGGGGGGATAGGACTGGAGGTGGGCTGAAGGGGGGGTTAGGACTGGAGGTGGGCTGAAGGGGGGGCTATGACTCGAAATGGGCTAATTGGGGTTTAGGACTGGTAATGGGCTATGGGGGTTAGGACTGGAAATGGGCTGATGGGGGGGTTAGGACTGGAAATGGGCTGAAGGGGGGTTAGAACTGTAGGTGGGCTGAAGGGGGGGTAGGACGGGAGGTGGGCTGATGGGGGGTTAGGACTGGAAATGGGCTGATAGGGGGCTAGGACTAGTAATGGGCTATGGGGAGGCTAAGACTGGAAATAGGCTGATGGGGGGCTAGGACTGGAGATGGGCTTACGGGGGGCTAGGACTGGAGATGGGCTTATGGGGGGCTAGGACTGGAGATGGGCTTATGGGGGGTGTTAGGAGTGCTAATGGGCTATGGGGGGTTAGGACGAGGTGGGATGATGGGGGGTTAGGACTAGTAATGGGCTATGGGGGGGCTAAGACTGGAAATGGGCTGGAGGGGATGCTAGGACTGGAAATGGGCTGAGTGGAAGGGGGAGCTTGGAATGGAAATGGGCTGAATGGGGGTAGAGGATAGATGCTGGCCCTGGAGTTGGGGGAGGCAGAGAAAAGATGGTGGCCACAGAGTGGGGTTGGAGGACAGATGGTGGACATGTGCTAGGGGTAGACAACAGATGTTGGACAAGGGATGGGAGGGCATAGGGAAATGGAGAGCAGATTCTGGGGCATGAAGCAGAAATAGGGGAGAAAGGCAGATGCTGGACATAGGCGCATGGAGGGAAGATGGTGGACATGGGCTGAAGGGGACAGAGGGTAGCTCGGTGGTCAGAGGTGGGGGCAGATGTGGCCACAGGGTGGGGGTGGGAGAACTCTTGGACAGATGGTAGATATGGGATGGGGATAGACAGCAGATGCTGGATGTTGGCAGGTGGGGCACGGAGGTGGAGGGAAGATGCTGGATACAGGGTGGGGGTAGGATACAGTTGCTGACCATGAGGTAAGGGAACAGAGAGCAGATGGTGGCCACAAATGGAAAGGCGATCAGGTGAGTCAGGATCCAAAAGCAGCAGCGAAGAGGTGAGCTTTCAACCTGGATTTGAAGAGGGTTAGAGAAGGTGCCTGGCGTACAGACACAGGTAGTTTGTTCCAGGCGTAAGGTGCAGCAAGGTGAAAGAGCGAAGTCTGGAGTTGGCATTAGGAAAGAAGGGCACAGATAGAAGCAGTTGGCCAGAAGAGCGGAGTTCCTGAGGGGGGGCTGTAAGGAAAGAGAAGAGAAGAAAGGTACTGAGGAGCCGCAGAGTAAATGCATTTATAGGTCAGCAGGAAAAGTTTGAACTGGATACGGAAAAGGATAGGGAGCCAGTGAAGTGACTTGAGAAGAGGAGTAATATGGGCATGATGAGGCTGGCAGAAGATTAGCTGTGCAGCGGAATGTTGAACAGATTGAAGGGGAGAGAGATGATTCAAAAGGAGACCAGCAAGGAGTAGGTTACAGTAGTCAAGACGGGAGGTGATTAAGGAGTGGATAAGTGTCTTAGTAGTGTGTTCAGAAAGGAAAGGGCAGATTTTGCTAATGCTATAGAGAAAGAAATGGCAGGTCTTAGCTACAAGATGGATATGTGTGGAGAAAGAGAGAGAGGAGTCAAAGACAACACCCAGATTGTGGGCCGAGGGAACAGGAAGGAGTTCAGAGCTGTCCACAGAGACTGAGAAAGGAGGAAGAGGATGGGAGGTTTTAGGGGGAAAGATAAGAAGTTCAATTTTGGCCATGTTCAATTTCAAGTGGCAGTGAGACATCCAGGCAGCAATGTCAGAGAGGCAGGCAAAGATCCGGGTCAGGATTGCCGGAGAGAGTTCAGGCGTAGAGAGGTAGATCTGGGAGTCATCAGCATACAGATGGTACTGAAAGCCATGGGAAGAGATAAGTGCACCAAGGGACTGGGTAGAGAGATAGAAAAGGAGCGGACCCAAGACAGATCCTTGGGGTACACCAACTGGGAACGGGGTAGCGGAGGAGGAGGAGCCACCAGAACACACACTGAAGGAGCAATGGGAGAGACAGGAGGAGAACCAGGATAGTACAGAGCTCTTAAAGGGGAGGGAGTGGCCTAGTGGTTAGGACAAGGTACTTCAGGCCGGAGGGCCGCGGGTTCAAGTCCCACCTGGGGACAGCAATCTCAGGCCGGAGGGACTGGGATTTCTAGTCCTATAGGCACTCCTTGTGGTCTTGGGCAAGCCACTTAACCCTCCATTGCCCATGTTCCCTGTAAGTATTAGCGTATGTGTGTCATATCCCTTCGTGTTAAATGTATCTCCCAATTGACCGCTTTGACCCGGTGAAAAGCGGGATATAAATACAGCTAAATAAAATAAATTAAAGCCAAGTGAGGACAGGGTATCGAGGAGAAGGTTGTGGTCAACGGTGTCGAAAGCAGCAGAGAGGTCAAGAAGGATGACGACAGTGTTGAAAAGGGCTGTTTTAGGTGTGGTAAAATGGGGCATATGATGAGAGACTGTACTATGCCAAGAAGCGATCTTCCCCAATCTGGGGTACATCAAGATGCTGTAGGAGCCAGTTATTCACATGCTCCAAACCCTGTTTTTACCCCTAACCAGCCTTCAATCATGACCCAATATTATGCAGAAACTGACGTGGACTATAGTGAGGACTGACTAGGCTTGGTTGGGTGCCCCAATACACAGGGAGAAAAATGCACTACTATTTTGGGGTATGAATTGCTTTTCCTGTTAGATACAGGTACCTCCACATCTGCCATAGTGCTATCTCAGTTACCTCCTCCTCTGTTTGAGGCACTGTCTACTGCCCCTAAAGTCCCTTGTGAAGGAATTGAGGGAAAAACTATAATGCACCGAAAATTGTCTGATGTGCCGCTTCTAGTGGAAGGGAAATTGTATCATACAGATTTCCTGGTTGGCCCTACTTTGCCTGTCAATTTGCTTGGCCGAGATTTTCTATCCAGAAACAAGACTGTTATCGGCTGGGAAACTCGCACTTTGACTTGTACCTTGTGTCCCCTGCAAGTTCAACAGCCTATAGCTGTGACACCGGCTGTTGTGACTGCTCCACCATTGGACACCCTTCCTTCAACCTTGTGGGCTGTGCCAGGTAATGATATTGGACATCTCAACATTTCTCCAGTCAAGATTGAAGTACGACCGGGAGCTCCACTACCATATGTGCGTCAGTACCCTTTGCCTACTGCTTCAGTGGCTGGAATACGGCCAGCGATTGAAAACCTGCTAACCCAGGGTGTGTTGGTACCCACTTCTTCTCCTTGCAATACTCCTATTTTACCTGTGCTGAAGGCTGATGGTAAGTCTTACAGATTTGTGAAAGATTTGAGAGCAATTAATCGTATTGTGTTACCAATTTTTCCTTTCGTACCCAATCCTCATGACATTTGGACTTGTATACCATGTAACTCTACCCACTTTTCAGTTATAGATTTAAGCTCTGCCTACTATTCCATACCAGTAGGGGAGGAGTCTAGATATTTACTGGCTTTCACGTATGAAGGGTGTCAGTATACCTGGACTACTCTTTCTCAAGGGTACACTGAGAGTCCTGCTTATTTTTCGCAGGCCCTTAAAGCTGCTTTGCAGGACTTGGCATTGGACAAATCTGTGTTAATACAGTATGTAGATGACTTACTTATTTGCTCTCCTTGTTATGATGCTTGTGTTGCTGATACTATGTTAACTCTTGTACATATCTCTCATTTGGGATTGAAAGTTAATTAGTCTAAGTTGCAATTTTCTTTGCCACAAGTGATATTTCTTGGTGTATGTCTCTCCTCAGCTGGATGCTCTATTACTGCTCAGAGAATTGGTCCTATTCTATCTATGCCTTTCCCTGCCACTGTACCTCTAATACACCGCTTTTTAGGACTTTTAGTATTTTGTCGCCAGTGGATTCCTGACTTTGCTGAACTTGCTGCTCCACTGTATGCCCTGCTTGGCCGTGAGGCTCCAGAGGGTATTATAGTTCCTACTGAAGCTCAGCATAATGCTTTCCACTCCTTGCGACAAGCTTTACTGACTTCTCCTTGTCTTTCTTTTCCGGATTATGCTTTACCTTTCTGTCTATGTAGATACGTCAACATCTGCTGCTGTGTGTGTTTTGGCACAACGCTTTCCTACTGGACTGAAGCCTTTAGGATATTTTTCCCAAGCCTTTGATCCTGTCGTTTCTGGCATGCCGCCATGTTTCCAATCTTTAGCTGCTGCAGTATTTGCTATACAGACTACAGATTTTCTTGTCCTTCAACATGAATTGCATGTTTACACTTCTCATTCAGTTGCTCGACTGTTTCATTTGGCTAAAACTCAACCTCTGTCCAGTTCTCGTTTATTGTTATTTGATTTGGCTATTTCCCAAGCACATGTTACCTTACATGAGGTCTCACTGTTACAGCCGGCTCAAATCTTGGCTTCTTTAGAACCACTGCTACACCTGTCTGATCCTGATGGAACTCATGATTGTCTTTCCTCTGTAACAGCCTATTCAAAGGCTAGGCCTGATCTATCTTCTGTCCCGTTGTCTAACCCTGACTGGGTTCTATTTACTGATGGTTCTGCTTTCCGTGATGAACAAGGGAATTTACTTGTTGGCTATGCTGTTACTAATGTAGATTCTGTAATAGAAGCAGGAGCATTGTCATTTGCTAGTGCCCAATTGGCAGAAGTGTTTGCTCTTATTCAGGCCTTGGAAATGTCTACGCATTTGGTTGTGAATATCCATAGCGACAGTAATTATGCAATTGGGGTTCTAAGGGATTTCGGCAATATTTGGGCTCAACATGGATTTTTAACAGCTGCTCATAATCTTATCAAACATGCCTGCTACATTAAACGTTTGCTTGCTGCAGTGCTTAAACCAGCTCAAGTGGCTGTGTTGAAATGTAAAGGACATGATCTTACTGGTTCTGTAGTGTCACAAGGCAATCAGTTTGTGGACCAGGCTGCTTAAGCTGCAGCAGCGGGACCTGCAGCTCCGTCACATCTCTTATTAACTTTTCATTCACCTGCAGCTTCTACTTCTGGCTCGTTATTATTGGACTTGATGCGTTCCCATCAGGACTCAGCTGACTTCACCGAAAAGCAAGAATGGCTATCTTGGGGAGCATCGCCTGATGCTTACGAAGCAGGGTGCTCAAGCATCGCAAACACTTCCAGAAGTGGAACCTGGAAACTGGGTGCTCATCAAGGATCCAGCACCGAAGTCTGCTCTGGCAGCGAGATTTCTGGGACCATTCCAAGTGTTGTTGGTGGGATATTCAACATTGAAAGTGAAAGGACAGAAAACCTGGATACACTTGGATCAGTGCAAGAAAGCTCCGTCCCCTGGATAAGACAACTTCCTTGTATACCGCCTAGACCAGATCCAGAAGAATTATTTGAAATTGAACTGAACTCACTTCCGCCCATTTTATCTCCACTTAACCAAGACAGTGGTTGTGAAGTAGTTGGACAATTACAACCTACTTCGGACTTGTCTACAGAGAATTGGTTAATATGTATGCTTGCAGTAGCGTTGGCACTGTTTTTGTGCTTTTTGCTCTGGTGTGTGGGAGCTCTCTCCCAGGTGCAGGGTGAGTGGAGGCTCTTGTGAAAATGTTATTAGAAAAACCAACGGTAGGACCTAAACAGGAAATAGTAGATGAATTGCTCCGAACCCTCAACCTTGTCCCTACTTCTTCAGTGGTCCAAGATCACACAGTTCCTGATCATACAGTCCCTGAGTATGATCCGTATGCTCCTTGAGCAAAACATGGAGTTCTCTATAATGTGTTTCATTCTCACATTTACTCCTTAATTCAGCGTTTTAATATTTCCAATTTCACAGTGTGCTTACCTCACCCAGCAGCTACGCAGTTTGGATTTTTGCCTAGACCTTGACCTGTTTCTTTGCAAGAACTAAAGGAGTTGTCTGTGAATGAAACCTTATTCAATCTCACTATAACATGGCCAGATGTAGCAACCCCTGCTCCAAGAATTATCAGTCCTCAGCCAGCGACCAACCCTTCTATTTGTTTTCAGAGAAAGGGAGCTTACCCTGTGGGGGAAACTCCTCTATCTAAATGTCAGACTGTTATGACTAATAATCATGTGCATTTAGTAATGGACTCTCCTACAGTGAGTTCTGTACAAGCCCATTCTAATCTAAGGGTAATGTTCTCCCATTTTAAGACTCGTCAGGACCAGTACGAATTACAGTATTATGACCAGGATGGGCTACCAATATATGGGAAGTACAGATTGCAGAAAAGCAAAGATGGTTCAGTATATGGTTATGTTGATAACTATGTATATCCCTATTTAGGATACTATCATCCATGGTTAAGGGATATTTGGCCTGGAACGGAAGTTCTGCTTACTGAACCTAAAGATTATAAGATTTGGCCTGATGGACTACTTGCCTTGGTGGGTCATTACTTGTGTGTGGAACTTTAGCCTATGTCCGACTGCCTGCTGATTGGTCTGGCAATTGCTACATAGCTACTCTTGACCTACCATGGAAACTGGTCCCTTATGAAACTTTACTTAGAGTGCCTTCTAGCCGTCATCGCAGAGCTGCAGATGACTACAGTGCGGATATACGTGCAGCAAGAAAATTACTAGATGATACTACTATGCTCACTCAACAATTAGTAAGCACCTTCACGGGAACAATTTGGCTGAGTACCTTTGGTGCCATACGTCCTACAGCACGATATGGTGAACAATTATTGCAAATCTATGCTCTAATAGAAGTAACAGCTCAGGATTTGACTGATGCTCTCACAGTCATGCAAGGTACTGTAGACAAACTGACTGCTCAAAATAGAATGGCCTTGGATTATATACTAGCCAAGGAAAATGGCGTGTGTGGTGTTGTACACGATCATTGCTGTACTCTTGATGATTCACAAAGCAAGGTGGTCTCTGGTATCCTAGAACAGGTGAGAAAAGAAACTCATTTCTCCAAAGATAATATAGAAGGAACTTCTGATTCTGTGTGGTCCTGGTTTGAAAATATGTGGGGTGGCTTGTCAGGTCCTGTAAAGGCCTTACTGACAGGTCTCTTTGGTTTCTTAGTAGCCCTCCTACTCCTAGGAATATGTCTTGCCTGTATTATGAAGTGTTGTGCTTCATATATGGCTAAGACCACAAACACCATTGCAGTCCTTAAGTTACGAAGTGTTCCCAGTACTGGAAATTTGCTCCATGAAATGCCCTTTTATGAAGAATGTGGTTCTGAGCAAAACTAGAACTTTAAGATTGGGCTCTGCCTTAGATTTTACCTTAAACTACACCATAGAGTGATCGCCGATGCTCAAATAGGCACCTGCCCAGACATTAGACACACTGTCTCCATTAGCAAGTACTAGATCTAGTGTTGAACCTTCCTTGGTGGGTTCCGTCAGCAGTTGTCTGAGCAAAGCCTCTTGTAGAACATTAACAATCTTTCTACTTCTTTCCATATTTGCAGATGAGATACTCTAAGCCACATCTGGCAAATGAAAGTCCCCCAATATCATCACATTTTCTTTTCTGCCATCCTTGCATATCGTTACTCAAGTTTCTGTCCATTTCATCCATTTGAGGAGGAGGTCTATAGACTACACTAGTGTGGACAGGAGTGCCATCTCCTCTTTCCAAAATACTCCATAGCACATCTTCTTTTCTTCAAACCCCCTAAATTTTAGCTGGTTAATACTGATTTTGACATAGCAGGCTACTCCTCCTCCTTTTCTGCCCTCTCTATCACTCCTAAAGCGTAGTTACTCACCTGTAACAGGTGTTCTCCAGGAGCAGCAGGAATCAGTCCTCACTTATGGGTGACGTCGGCGCCGACGGAGCCCTCGCGGAGCAATTTTCCCCAGCTTTCAAAGAAAGCCTTTGGGAATTGCAGCGCGCATGCGCGGTCCTCTTCCCGCCCAAGGGTGCCATCTTAGCCAGTCAGATGACATAGCTAAAAAAGACAGCATAAAAATTTGCAAAAAGAACTAAAGCAGGTGATTGCAACTCCAAGGGGAGGAGGGAGGGTTGTGAGGACTGATTCCTGCTGCTCCTGGAGAACACCTGTTACAGGTGAGTAACTACGCTTTCTCCAGGACCAAGCAGGAAGTCAGTCCTCACTTATGGGACTCCCAAGCTCAAGGCTACCGGAGACCCTAAGCACAAAAATGAGCTCCCTCTAGCTCAGCAGCACAGAAGGAAAGAATCTTCGCTGAATTATTACCCACCGGTAGCCCACATCCGGGATGGAGGGTAGGAGTTGCTCAGACCTCAAAGAGATTACGGAGGACTGCCTGTCCGAAAGCACTGTCCCTGCGGGACTCCCTCTCGAGACAGCAATGAGCCGTGACTCGACCTTCCAAGGAGAGTCGGGCTGCCCCATAAGCCCAAGAGATACAGTCCGCAACCCAGATGGACAGAGTACGCTTGGAGACCGGGAGCCCCAATTTATTGGGGTCAAAAGACACAAAAAGCTGAGCAGCTTTACGGTGCTCCCGCGTACGGTCAAGGTAGAAGTTCAATGCCCTTCTACAGTCCAGGGTATGGAGGACCGTTTCAGCTCGGCTGGAGTGTGGTCTGGGAAAGAAGGTTGGAAGTACCACCTCCTGATTGATGTGAAAAGGGGAGACCACTTTTGGAAGAAGTTTTGGGTGAGTCCGTAGGACTACCCTATTTTTGTAGAACCGAGTGTAAGGGGGATCAGACACGAGGGCCTGCAATTCACTTACGCGTCTAGCGGAAGTGAGGGCTATCAAGAACAGTGTTTTCCAAGAAAGAAAACGGAGAGAACAGGTAGCCATAGGTTCAAAAGGCGGACAGGTGATCCGCTGTAAAACCACATTCAGGTCCCAGTCAGGCGCTGGCGGGCGCAGAGGTGGTTTAAGTAGAAGGAGACCTCGGAGAAACCTCGCTACGAGAGGGTCGTTGGAGAGAGGTCTGCCGTCCACCGGCACATGATGTGCTGAAAGAGCACTGAGGTGAACTTTGACGGAGTTGGACTTAAGTCCCAGATTAGAGAGGTATAGCAAGTACTGCAAGATCACCGACACCGGGCAGGAGAAGGGATCCTGAGACTGTTGGGTACACCAAACGGAAAAAAACGACGCCATTTAAGGGCGTAGCATTTGCGGGTAGAAGGTCGTCGCGAAGCTAAGACGACCTCCTCCACCTCTGCTGGCAGGAGAAGGGGAGCAAGGACTACCCTCTCAGCAGCCAGGCCATTAGGTTGAGAGACCTGAGGTTGGGGTGTAGCAGAGACCCCTGATCCTGAGTGAGGAGATCCGGTTGTAACCCCAGAGGGAATGGATCCTCTACCGCTAATTGTAGCAGGAGTGGAAACCACGGCTGTCTGGGCCAGCGAGGGGCCACCAGGATCATGAAGGCTTTGTCTCGGAGAACCTTGAAAAGAGTCCGAGAGACTAGCGGGATGGGAGGGAAAGCGTACAAAAGGCTCCCCGACCATGAGAGTAGAAAAGCGTCCGCCGCAACTCGAAGGGGGTGTGGCTGACGAGAGCAGAAGCGAGGAAGTTGCCGGTTGTGAGGACTGGCAAAGAGATCCACCGTGGGGAGGCCCCACTTTAGAAAGAGCTTCTGAACTACCAAGGGATCCAGGCGCCACTCGTGCGGCTGGAGGATCCTGCTGAGTTTGTCCGCCAGGCAATTCTCTTGGCCTGGGAGATAAACTGCCTTGAGGAGAACGCCGTGACTGACGGCCCAAGAGCAGAGCTTCTGAGCTTCCCGGCAGAGAAGGAAGGAGCCCGTGCCCCCCTGCTTGTTCACGTAGAACATGGCAACTTGATTGTCCGTCTGGACAAGGACGGACTGGTGGGAGGTCAGGTGGGAGAAGGCCTTGAGAGCCAGGCGGATCGCTCTGAGCTCCAGGAAGTTGATCTGCTGAGCAGACTCCCACGTGGTCCAAAGGCCCTGAGTATGTGCCCCTTGGCAATGTGCTCCCCAGCCCAGGAGGGATGCATCTGTCGTCAGCACCCGGGCCGGCTGAGGTGGCTGAAAAGGCATGCCGAGCACCAGATTCGGCCGATGAAGCCACCACTGAAGAGACGAGGCCAGCGGCTCGGAGACGCGCACTAGGTCTGCTAGGCCGCCTGTGGCCTGTTGCCACTGCTTGCGGAGACACCATTGAGCAGGTCGCATATTCAGGCGGGCATTGGGGGTCACATGGACGGTGGAAGCCATATGGCCGAGTAGTCTCAGGAAGCGCCTGACGGAGACCAGGGGCTGGCTGCGGAAAACGGTCGGCTAGGTCCATGAGCCGTTGAGCCCTGTCGAGCGGTAGGAACGCTCGTGCCTGAGGAGTGTGCAGCCTTGCGCCGATGAACTCGAGATCCTGTGAGGGGAGCAAAGTGGACTTTGCGAAGTTTATAACAAAGCCCAAGTACTGCAGAAGAGTCACCGTGCGGCGCGTGGCGTTGGTGACCTCCGGAGCGGACGCTGCTCTGATGAGCCAGTCGTCGAGGTACGGAAAGACATAGAGGCCGTGAAGCCGGAGATGGGCCGCCACCACCGCGAGACATTTTGTGAAGACTCGCGGTGCGGAGGACAGGCCAAAGGGTAGTACTCTGTACTGGTAATGATTTCCTGCCACCACAAACCTTAGGTATTGGCGGTGGCTTGGGTGGATGAGGATGTGCGTGTAGGCATCCTTTAGATCCAAGGAGCATAGCCAATCTCCCTGCTGGAGGTAGGGCAGAAGGATTCCAAGGGTAAGCATCTTGAACTTCTCCCGCACGAGGAACTTGTTGAGGTTGCGCAAGTCCAGGATGGGTCTGAGGCCTCCTGTCCTTTTTGGTACTAGAAAATACCTGGAATAAAAGCCTTGACCTTTCAGGTGGTGGGGCACCGGTTCCACCGCCTGTTCCTGTAGAAGACCTGCTAACTCCTGAAGGAGTAATTCCCTGTGCAGAGGGGGTCGTGGAGGTTCTCCCGGAAAATAGGAGGGAGGGACCTGGTGGAAGTGGAGAAGATAGCCTTCTCGCACGACTTGAAGCACCCAGGCATCTGAGGTGATGCTGGACCACCTGTGGGCGAAGTGAACCAGCCGGCCTCCGGTGCTGGGAGGAACCAGCGGGGGGGGAGAGGCTATGCTTAAGGAGTCAAAAACCCCCACCCTGCTGAGCAGGGGCTGGTGGTGCAGGCTTGGGGGCTTGCTGCCTACGGGACCCGTTACCCAGTCCCTTGGCCTGCTGGCCCTGTTGGGGAGCTGCAGGGGCCTGATATTGGGGGTATTGTTTGTAGGCAGCCGCCTTCCTCGGGTAAAAGGACTTCTTTCCCGAGCCCTTCTTTTTCTGGGAAGGGGCGGAGGTCTTCCTAGAAAGCCTAGTCCTGGTGAGAGTCTCCGTCTCAATTTGTGCAGCCTTTCAGCCATGGGCTTGCCAAAGAGGTTTTCGCCTCGGCAGGGGACATCGACCAACTTGTCCTGCACCCAGGGCTCAAGGTCAGACGACTGAAGCCAAGCCTGTCGGCGGGCACCGATGCCGGCTGCGGCCACTCGAGCCGATGCTTCAAAGCCATCATAGGCTGCTCGGGATATGAATTTTGAGCATTCCCGAATGCCAGTGGACAAGGCCAGGAACCTCCGCAAGGGTTCCTCGGACAAACCAGCGGAGAATCCGGCTAGCTCTTTAGCCAGGTCTCGGAGATACATGCCCATGTATAGCTGGTAGGTCTGGACACGACACGCAAGCATAGAGCCCTGGAAACACTTCTTACCAAGGCCATCCAGGTTACGGGCCTCCCTGCCAGGAGGCACCGAGGAGTGCATCTTCTGGCTCTTAAGACGATGCATGGCCGATTCCACTACCATGGAATGGTGTGGTAGCTGTGCTTTTTGGAAGCCAGGGCTCTTGCGGACTCGATAGATAGAATCGACCCGCTTGCTCAGGACCGGCGAGGTGGCCGGACTCTCCCACATGCGGAAGAGTAGTCGTTCCAGCATGGGAGGAACCGGTACAGTAAAGTGTTCCCTGGCGGGAGAGTCATACTGGAGGGCGTCGAGCTCTTCGGCTCGAGGCTCCTCCTCGGGGTCCGCAGGGAAGGCCAAAGCCTTGGCCATATCCCTGACGAAGTCCGAGAACCGGGCATCCTCCGGGGGGGACTGCTTCCGAGGTTCGGACTCAGGTGAGTCCGAGGGGACACACCGAGTCCGAAAAGAATCAGGCGACTCTTCCTCTTCAGACTCCCAGACCGACTCCGACGAGGACTCGGTGGGGTCGGCCCGGGCAGGGCGCGGCGCCTGCCGCCCCGACGCCGAGGGAGTCGGCGTCGGCGACCTCGGTCCCGAACGGGAGGCCGAGGGTGACCTCGACCGAGGATCGACTCGAGTTCGCATCGACTCGAGGATCGGCTCGGTCTCCGGGGTCGACTTAGACGTCGACGTCCCGGCGGTCGGGGCAGCGGAGCCAGCGAAGCCAGCGAGCAGTGCCCGCTGCTGGTCCATGAAGGCAGACAGTCTGCTCTCCAAGGCCGTCAACCTGAGTCCGAGCTCAGGTGACCCAGCAGCCCCCGACTCGGGCCTCGACGGCGTCGGGCCCGACGTCGGCTGTCGCGGAGGCGAGTCCAGGAGGACCACGGGACTTACCCGAGCAGGCAGCTCCGACTCCAGGCGAGGTCGCTTCGTGAGGTGCTCCTTCTCCAAGGACCCGGGACGGCTATCGGGGCTATGCGACCTGGCCCTCGCGGAGCCAGGAGCGTCCACCGACGCCGCCCTCGCGGGTTTCACCTTCCGTCGATGGTCCCCGGAGGGAGAACCCCTGTCGGAGGAACTCCGGCGACGGTCCGAGCTGGAACCCCTGGACGCGGAGGCCTCCGACGAGGTCCGGGTACGGCTGGGGTCAGCGAAGATCCTATCCTGCTGATGCCGCCGACTTCTCAACGCTTTGGAGGACAGTTTGCCGCAGGGCCCACAGATCATTTCTTCATGATCCGGGCCCAGGCAGCGGAGGCAATGGTCGTGTGTGTCAGTCAGTGACATATTTCGGTCACACTGACCACACCGCTTGAAACCACTGGCAGCCATCGGGGGAAAAAGGGCCCCGGCGAGGTCAAAGGACCGGGCTGCCAGGGAAAAACCGAAAACGAAAACCGACTAAGTCAGAAAAACCGAAAAAGAAGAAGAGGACTCGTGACCGGCGTCGCGAGTCCGGGCGGGAAAAAGACCGGCGTCGAACCGAAGGAAAAAAGAGTAAATTATGAAGAAATATCAACTTTTTCGCGGGGACACGACGGGTACGTCTGTAGGGCTCCGCGGAAAAAAGAAGACTGGCTAAGATGGCACCCTTGGGCGGGAAGAGGACCGCGCATGCGCGCTGCAATTCCCAAAGGCTTTCTTTGAAAGCTGGGGAAAATTGCTCCGCGAGGGCTCCGTCGGCACCGACGTCACCCATAAGTGAGGACTGACTTCCTGCTTGGTCCTGGAGAAAAAGATAATATCTAGGTATGCAAATATCCCATTCATGAGACTTGAACCATGTTTCTGAAATAGCTCCAATATCCAAGTCCATTTCCATCATCAGGGTTTCCAAATCAGGAATTGTTTTGCCTAGATCATGAGCATTTGTGCTCATTGCCTTCTGGCAGGTTTGCATTGTCTTGTTTCTGTTTTGAGTGCATTTTATTCCTGATACCTCATCCCTTCGTTATTGGTGCATGAGTTAAGATGATGTCTTTTTCTATTATCACCATCACTGTAATGCTTTAGATGGGGATGACAACCTGAATTTTTTTTCCATCCATCAACCTCATTCTCTAGTTTAAATGCCGGCCTACATAATATGTCTGGATTTTTCACTCAGGATCTTTTTTCCTGCTACAAAAAGATGTGGACCATCATTACAGTATAGCCTCTTCTTGTTCCATCTATTGTCCCATCTAAAGGTTTCATGTTTACACCAGGATTGGAGCCACATATTAAAGCTGCTTGTGTGATAACACCTCTCTTCCCCCTTACCATGAATAGGTAGAACTTCTGAGAATGCCATAGTGCTGACAATGGGTTCAAAGTCTCTTTGCACTTCAGGAGTAGTTTCTAACTAGATCATTAGTTCCCCGATGAATATCATCCTCAATTTTAGAATCCTAACTTTCCTTTCTGACTTCACTAACAATCTCATTTGTACTGGTGCTGGATGAAAATCATGTTTGTTTGTTTATTTAAGTCTTTTTTTATACCGCGCTCTTTAGAATCAGTGTGGTTGGCAATTAACATTAAATTGTACAATGTAGAATGGAACGTACATTGAAACTTACATGTGAAGCATTTGACTACCTTGTGACCCTGGAACTGTGCTCCCAAGTCAATGCCTGTCAATGGAGTCTCCTAGTAGTAACAGTTTTCTGTTTTGAGTTTTTTTTGACAATGCCTGGGGCATTTCTGATATATAAGGTATCATCCCTTCTTGTCTAAGGCCACCTTTAGTTTCCATTAATGAGACATGCTCATTTACCAAGGTAGACAAGGTAATATTCAAGGCTATCGCTAGGTTAGGGGTTCTTAACCTGGAATCCATAAACCCTTATTTCAGGGGGTTCGTGAACTTAGATCAGAAAACATTTATTATGTTGTTGTTGTTGTTAAGTGCCGTCGAGTCGGAGTCGACTCATGGCGACCCTCTGGATAGCTATCCTAAATTGTGTTCGGTCTTCAGTCAGGCGGCTTATTGTTGACAGACTGGTACCCGTTGCTGCTGTTATTGTTTTGATCCATCTCATTGCTGGCCTTCCTCTTTTGCGTTGACCTTCTATCTTGCCAAGCATGATGTCTTTCTCTAATGATCTCTCTCTCCGCATGATGTGTCCAAAGTATGAAAGTCGAAGTCTTGTCATCTGAGTTTCTAAAGAAAGCTTAGGTTTGATCTCCTCTAGTACAGACTGGTTTGTTCTTCGGGCAGTCCATGGTATACACAGTATTCGCCGCCAGCACCATAATTCAAAGGCATCAATTTTCTTCCTGTCTATCTTTTTCACTGTCCAGCTTTCACATCCATATGATGTTATTGAAAATACCATGGCTTGAACAAGTCAAATCTTTGTATGGAGAGAGATATCTCTGCTCTTGAGAATCTTATCTAGGTCTTTCATAGCCATTCTGCCAAGAGCAATGCGTCGTCTGATTTCTTGACTGCTTGTTGCTTCTTTATTGATAGTTGATCCAAATAGGTTAAAGTTATTCACCATTTCAATTTCTTCTCCTTCGACGATGAACCTGTTGATTATGCCAGTTGTCATGATCTTTGTCTTCTTTACATTAAGGTGCAGGCCCATTTTGAGACTATGTTCTTTGATTGTGAGAAGCAAATGTTTCAGATCATCTTCACTTTCCGCCAGTAATGTGGTATCATCAGCATAGCGAAGGTTGTTGATGAGTCTTCCACCAATCTTCACACCTGTTGTCTTCATACAATCCTGCTTCTCTGATGATTTGTTCTGCATATAAATTAAACAGGTAGGGGGAAAGTATGCAGCCTTGTCTTACACCTTTGCTTATTTTAAACCATTCTGTTTCTCCTTGTTCTGTTCGAACTGTTGCTTCTTGATCAATGTACAGATTGTGCAAGAGAACGATCAGGTGTTCTGGTATACCCATGCTTCTTAATGTGGCCCAGAGTTTCTCATGGTTTACACAGTCAAAAGCTTTGCTATAGTCGATAAAGCACAAATAGATATCCTTTTGGTATTCTTTAGTCTTTTCAAGGATCCATCTCACATCCGCAATGATGTCTCTCGTTCCTTGCCCTTTTCTGAACCCTGCTTGCACTTCAGGTAGTTCTTGTTCCAGGTATGATTGTAGTCTCTTTTGAATAATCTTCAGTAGAATCTTGCTGGCATGTGGGATCAGAGCGATTGTGCGATAATTTCATTATATTTAGTTTCATTAACCTCTAAATGAAATTTAGCATTTTCTTCAATTATGAATGTAGGCAACAAACTGCAATAGTATTAAGCAATACCTGTGACTTTGTCACCAATAGACATCACAGATATTTTATATTACAGAGTTGTTACAAATATCTCAAAATATCATTTACACATCAAAATTACGGTAGTTATACTCATTGCTAGATCGAACATGATCACAATCTTTCTGTCTACAGACATTTATGTGACATAGCTGGCCAACTATCGGGCAACTCTGTGACTAGTAGTCGTTCAGCCACCAAACTGAATTAGCATGTTCTCATGTTGGTGACCCAGACACCTACACTGCTTTCCAGTATCCCCCATCTACAATTGCTTGTTGATAAATCTGTGGAAAGAGGCGAGTCATTTTCATTGTTAAAGTTTTGCAAAACTGGATGGTTCAAATGAGAGTTTTTAAATCTCCATAAGGCAGTGCAGCCTTTTGTAAAAGATAGGCGCATGGGCTACAAATGTAGACCACGTAAGTTTTATGTTTTTTTTTTAGCAAACACAACTTAAGCTGGAATGTTGATAGAAAGTAAGTATGATGAAGACTATGTATTATATGGTTTCACTTGCATTAACGACATGATGCAACACAAAAGTCACAATGTGCGAATGAAGCCAGCAAAACTGAAAGAGCACCTCACATCTGTCCATTTTGAAAATGCATTTAAAGATGTGGGGGGGGGGGGGCAGGTTTCATACAAAGAAACTAATTTTAAAAAAGCTGGGACACTTTCAAAACTTGGATTTACCATTTCACAAAAACCTTTTCTCGAAGCATCCTATAGAGTCGAACTCTGGAATTCGTTGCCAGAGGATGTAGTAAAAGCCATAAATGTAGCTTACTTTAAAAGAGGTTTGGACAATTTCATAGAGGAAAAGTCCATAACCCTTTATTAACGTGGACTGGGGAAATACATTGCTTACTGCTGGAATAAGCAGCATAGAACCTAGCTCCCTTTTGGGAACCTGACAGGTACATGTGACCTGGATTGGCTACTATTGGAAAGAGGATACTGGGCTTGAAGGACCTTTGGTCTGACCCAGAGTACAGCAATATCTTATGTTCTTAGTTGCTTACTGGATTGCCAAACAAAGAAGTCTCACACTATTGGAGAGGCTTTAGTAAAGCCATGTGCATTGGAAATGGTCAGGCTGATTTGTGACTAGAATAGAGGAAAAAACTGGAAGCATTTGCCTTGTCAAACAATGTGATATATTCTAGAATAGTTTATATTTCTTTTAACATTTTGAAGCAGGCCATTGAGGAATTGGAAGTCTCACCGATCCCCTTCAATATGCAACTGGATGACCAACATCTCTCTGAAACCAGCTTCTTGTTTGTTTTCAGTACATGCATGCTGATGCTATCAAAGAAGATTTCTTACATTGTGAATCCCGTTTGGAAACCATGAACATTTTGGAAATGGTAAAAAGTATTTTTGCAAACAAAATTTTGACTGAAAAGAAAAGTTTCTGCACAGATTGAGCAACTGCGATGCTTGGTAATACATCTAGCAAAAAAGAAAGTTCCTCATGTCGTCACAACTCTGCTTTTTACACAGACAGGCACAGGCAACAAAGACTCTTCCAGCAACCTTGAAAGAGGTTTTGCCAACAACCATAAAAATTATCACCTTTATCAGAAGAAAGTCTCTGAAACATTGCATTGTTTAAAAGACTCTGTCAAGAAATGAGAGCAGAATATGATGTGCTTCTCTACCACACAGAGGAGACTTTTGCACCCCTAACCCTCACAGCTTGGATATTGAGAGGCTAAAATTCAACTCTTTGAACCTGCCAATTGGAGTGGCTGATGTTCTCTTGGCTTTCAAGAGATTCCACTAGGAGGTCTAATGACTTCAAATGGCAGCTTGATGCTGGCTCCTTTGTAACTACTGGAGCTGCTAGCTCCCCCAGAGTAAGCACCATCATGAGCTATTCTTTCACTCTCTTAACCAAGCACTCCTTGAGGAGGGTATCATCAATCTCAGTCAAAATCATCGGAGTTGGTTGAGGAGTATCAGCACGGAGGTCATGGACCTTTGGAGTCTGGCATGGCCTCTCTAATAGCATGGAAGATGAGCTGTCTTCACAATGGGCTGTTTCAGAAGTTGTGTATCACTCGATTCCCTGGTGCTCCTGGCACTGTGCTCCAATTAAACCCTATGCCGATGCAGCGAAGCCTCCACCTGATGCGCGACATTAGAAATCTTCCCATGCCTTCAAAGTCGAGGATGACTCTTTCCTCTTCCTCGCAGAGGAATCAGTATTGGACTGATCCTGGGACTCCCCTACCGGTGGCTTGGCTTTGCGTGAGGTCAAGGACTCCCTTGATGCTGATGATGTAGCTCCCAGGTTCATGGAGACCAATGCTGCTGATGCCAATGGGTCAGTCTTCTCAGCTCCAAAACATTGACTGCATTTCTCCTCTTGACCCTTCAACCATCATTCTGTTATCTGCAAATGTAAATGACGTGAAGAGGGGCTACGGTCGAGCCACAGACACTGCAGACATCATTTATGGTTGTCTGTGACAGACATGATCCTGCAACACCAGGTGCACTTTTTAAACCTGCTGGCAAATTTCTGGATCATATCAAATGGAAAAATAGCCACCAAGAAATCAAATAGCTCAATTTTGAAGATAGAAAATACAAACTCAGCTGGATACACCTCAGACCTAGATGCAGCCTAATGGCTGCCAAAAGAAAACAAAGGAAACCTAGAAATTGGCTAAAAAAATCTGATTAGAGAAAACTAACAGGTAGAAATAGTAACACAGCCGCAGGTAGTAAAACAAAAGAAAAAGTGTTCTACATGCAAGACAACAAAAGGTGAAGTTTTATCAACAGTGACATGCACAGACCAGAAGTGTCTGATCGATTTTGTAAAAAAATAAGAGACTGAGATCCTCTGTTACAGTAGTGGTGGCAGGCAAGAAAGGGCATGCATGCGTTTGAGAGCTTTCTAAAAGCTTCTAGATGGAGCTGAGGTGGTTCCTGCATAGCTCTCTGTTGGCATCACCTCCCATACGCGAGGACTTAACCTGCTAGTCCACAGAGAAAGGAAGGAATCAAGATGTCAATAGCTGGAACTAAACAAGTTTTACAAATGAAAGATCATCTGTGACAGCAGAGCTCAGTCATAGAAAAAAGTGCAAGGAAAATGAGAGGAAAATTAAGATGACAACATTATTATGATATAGCTCAGGTTGAGACATGTTTATTCTCTGATTCACAATATATCAGTCGTTGATTACCTTAGTTAAAGAAGCCATAGCCAATAAGAAGTATTGAGTAATGGGATGATCTCTTATCTCTGTCTTTGCATGCAAGGGCTCAATGCAGCAAACTTCACCCTTGGAACCACTGAAAAGGCACCGAGACTCACATGTTCTCACACCCATGACTCTCCTGAAAGAAAAATCAAATTGCATACTGCAACTAATGGTCAATGGCACCAAATCATTCATATCTAAAGTCACAGCCTTTCTGGATCATCAAGAATGGTTTCCACTGACGTTAATCTATATTACCATGATTCCATTTGTCTGATATAAAACTCTCAGTTATGCAGATTACATAACCTTGCAATTATGTGGGTTATTCGTCTCTAGTTCTTTCTCTGATAACTAGCAAAAAACAGAATTATGAAGAGGTACTAATAGTTACAAACACGTATTGGCTAACAGCTGCAGAAGGAAGATTAATAAAATAATGAAGGACTTTTTTATCTGTAAACTGATTAGATACTGAGGCATATGAAGTATTAGCCTTCCTTTTAGACAACACCACATTAGGCACAAATAGCACAATTAGAAGTGGGTTTAATTACATTACTGTGTTGATAAGGAGGCCTAAGCTATGGTCATGCTACCCTGAGTGAGCCCAATCTCATCTGATCTCAGAAGCTAAGCAGGGTCATATCTGATTGGTATTTTGATGAGAGATCACCTTGGAATACCAGATGTTATTGTGTAGAAGAAAGGCCTTACAATCTACATATGCCTGCACCTTTCCAAAAAAAACAAACAAACCAGCAGATAGGGGACAACTAGTCACAGGGTCACCAGAAATTGGCACTGACTCAACGGCACTTAACAAGGAGGCCTACAACTACTGTAGGGATTTGAAAACCACACAATAACTTTACAAGAAAGTGAAATTACTTAGTTGAAATGTAGCTAATGATAACAGATTAAAATATTTATAAATGTAGGTCACATGATACACACCGCATGTGTCAATGGAGAAACTACTATAGAGCTGTCTAGAAAAAAAAGCTTTTTGAGCATAGTCAGGAACCTAAGCAATAATAATCATTAAAACTGGGTAGCATTTGGATAACAAAGACAGAAAGTGAGAAATAATTCCAAAAAAGGCAGAAGGGAGAGCTGTATGTCTTTGAACAGCAGCTGTAATCAGAGAACTAACATCAGATGTGTCATTCAACATCTGACATATTGAAATCCCCTATCAGTAGCACTTCCCATTTCTTAGTGATGCTGCGTATGTCTTCAATTAACTCTCCATCCACTTTTTCCTCTTGTGAGGGAGTTTTGTATATCATGCCAATGCAAATGGATTTCTTTCCCTTTTTCTAGTTTAGCCCACAGTGCCTCCTCTCTCCCTTTTAAGTTCCGTAGTTTCAAAGCTTTAATATTTTTTACATATAGTGCCACTACTCCTCCTCTTCGTCCTACTCTGTCCTTTCTGAATGAAGTATAGCCTGGTATAGTTACATCCCAGTTATGGTTTTCTGTGAACCATGTTTCTGTAACTGCTACTAAATCCAAGTCAGCCTCTCCCATTAAAGCTTCAACATCTGGGATCTTATTTCCCATGCTACAGGCATTTATACACACTGCTTTCCATATGTTGCCCCTTTTATCCATTTCCATAAAGATATTTAATGTTTCACTTACCTGTGGTCTTTCACTTACCTGGGGGCTTTCTTCATCCATCCCCAACGAATCTAGTTTAAAGCCCTCTTCAGTAGATTAGCCAGTCTGCTATTGAAGATACGTCAACCCTTCTTGGACAGATGGACACCATCTCTGCTCTGCAACCTTTGGAACAGCATCCCATGGTCCAGTAAACCAAAACGTTCTCGATGACACCATCCACACAGCCATACATTCATCTCCTGCATGCGAGCTTCTCTGCTTTGGCCTTTACCCTCAACAGGGAGGGTTGAAGAGAACACCACCTGCGCCCATATCTGCTTCACCCTCTCTCTGCCAGAGCCATGAAGACACTTTTGATACGCTCAGAGGGATATCTGGCAGTATCATTTGTGCAGACATGGATTAGCAACATTGGGTAATAGTCAGTGGGCTTGCTGAATCTCAGCAAACTCTCCATAACATCTCGGATTTTGGCACCTGGCAGACAGCTGGTCAGCAGACGGATGCTTCGGTACCCCTCAGAAGAGAGTCACCAACCACTACTATCCTTCACTTACTTGTGATCACTGATTCTGCAACTTTGGGGTGCTCGAGCCCTGGTTTTTCCCTTTCTTCTGTTTTTATTAGTTGTTTTATGTATAGTGGCTTTCAAGCATGCTGCAAATAGGTTATGTATGATCTTGAATATGATTTTTAGTATTTTGTATCTTATCCCACCAGTTAGTGGCAGCCAATGTAATTGCTTGTGAATTGGTGTAATGTGGTCAGATTTCTTTGTTCCCATTATAATTTGTGCTGTATTTTGGATGTCCTGGGAGTATGCTATTAAAGAAATCAAGATGTGGGAAAATCAGAGCCTGGAATACTGTTCAGAAGTCATTTGTTATTAAGAGAAGACATAGGTTCTGTAGGATCCTTATTTTTCTATACATAGCTCTGGCGGTTTTGCTGATGTGTGATGCTAAGTTTAGCTGCTGGTCCAGTGTTATACCTAGGCATTGTGCTTCCTATTTGACATCCAACTATGCTTTATTGACCTTTTGGTGGTATGAATGGGTTTTTTTGGTAATGTATAGGACTTCTGTTTTCTTGTAGTTTATTGTGAGGCTGTGTTCCATTAGCTATTGCGATACTTCATTGAAGCAGTTATGTTCTTGGTTTGGTCTGAGTTTGATGTGTTGTAAGGTGCGTATAGCATAATGTCACCAGCATAAATATGACAGTGCATTTTATGTTTTTGGAATATGTTGCATATATATGTTGAAGGGTACTGCTGATAATGCCAATCTTTGTGGGACTCCTTGGTATTGTTGGTACAGTGTGGATCTGTGTGGCCCTAGTTTCACCTGTTGGTAGAGGATTGATAGGTATGATTGGAACCATTTAAATGGGATGTTTCCAATTCCAATAGATGTTAGTCTTGCAAGTAGTAGATCATGAGGGATGGAGTTAAATTCTGTCGCTATATCTTGGAAGATTAGTAGATATCCTTGTTTAGATTTAGCAATCCGCTTTGTGAGTGCGTCCATGAGTAAGGTTATTAGGGTTTCAACTCCATGGTGGAGTTTGAAGCCATGCTGTTGTTGGTTCAGTGGAGCATGCATATCAAGGTGGTTTTTGAGTTGCTGCAGAACTACTTTCTCGATAATTTTTGATAGGAAGGGTAGGCTACATATGGGTCTGTAAGAAGCTGTATCTGCAGTGCTGCTTTTTTTAGTGCTGGATGTACCAATGACAATTTTTGCTCCTTCGGAATGTATCCTTGTTCGAGGGATAGTTGCGTTAGCTTGAGGAATGTGGGGGAGAATTCAGACCTGGTTATGTTAATCCAGCTGACTGGGCATAGATCAAGTGGAGCAGTGGTAGTGTTCAGGCTGTTTATATTTTCTCTGTCTGCTCTTGTGATTGGGTTGAAGGCTTGCCATTGTGTGTGTTAGCAATGTTAGTTTTATATATTATATATATAAATCTGTTTATTAAAACAATTAAAGCTATTTTACATACATCAACTAGTACACTATATTATACATTTGCATTTGTTAACATAGGGATCAGTGGTTTTATGTTTTTTTCCTTTTTAAAGTAAACCTCTTCCCCCTCCCCCATCTCTACCCCCCTCCCACCCTTTCCTTTAAAGCCATGCAGAACACATTGAGAACTCAATTGCGGGGTGCTGGGGAGCAGCGGTTGCTCTTACACCACTCCCACAGCGATCCCCCTGTCAAAGATTAGCAGTTCCTCTTCTATCGGTTCCCCTTATTTGTGGGTATTACTCAATTATCTCTCATCCTAGTCTTCTGTGAGTCCATGGCGATACTCATTCTTACCGCCTTAGTCTTATATTGAAAGCAATTCATTCCATGCTATTGGAGCTAATGTGTCTATATAAGGACCCCAAACTACCAAAACGTTTCCCCATTTCTTGATTTTCCCTTTTGCCTCCAATCGTTCCATCAGCATTAGGCAATGGAGGTCTGCATGCCACTCCCAATGAATCAGGGCAGTGACCTCCCTCCAGTGATGCAACAGGGCTTGCTTGCCCATCATGCAAGCCTTACGAACTAAAAGATGTACTCCCACTCCTTTGAGCCTGGCAGCAGACAGCTCATCGAATATAATAAGTGTCGCTGTCAGTTGAATAGCTTGCCCCACCAGTGATTCTAAATATCTATGCATCTGGGACCAACATCTAGTTAAACTTCTGTATGATCACCACATGTGGCCCAGGTCGGCCACAGGGGCCTGGCATCATGGACAGGCACCACTTGTATCCATCCCACTCCAAAAGGACCCGGCGAGTAGAAAACTATGCCCTACATAATACATGATATTGCAGCCCTTGTAGCCAGGCCTTGTGCATCAACACAGGTATACCCATGACTGCTCGTATCAGGGTCCCTTCATCTACTTGCACTCCCAATTCAGAAGCCCAAGCTCTCTCTACTATTGAAATATCACGAGCCGGGTGCCCCTGTTTCAGTTTACGAACAAACTCTGAGACAGAACTACATTTTTCTTCTCCCAAGACAAAAAACTGTATTACTTGTGCCGAGACTTCAGCTTGCAAGGCTTCCTGTGGGATAGAGCTAACAATGTCGTGCCTGTAGGTAGCCAAAGATGTGACTGGGTTTTATCTCAAATTCGTCACGAAGAGTCGAAAAAGTTTTACATGCCCACAGTCACATCAACTAAATGCCCCAGTTTGTTGAGTCCCTGACTAGCCCACTTTCTAAACATTGAGTTCTCCCTCCCTGGGGTAAAACATGGGTTTCCTTGTACCTTGTAAGGAGAGAAAACTTGTAAGGGTTGGTGATATCTGCCATTTTCCGCAAAGATGTTTCCATACCCACCGAAGAGTGTCAATCAAAAGAATGTGTGCAATCCATGGAGGCAGCTCACGACTTTCCAAGTGGAGCACTGCCATCAAAGAATATGGTGCCACAAACGCCTCCTCCAGCTCTCATGATTTAAAAAAATGCATATGACCAAGTCAATCTCTCAGATGGTGGAGATGAGAAGCCTTTGCGCATGTTGCTAAATCTGGGAGGCCTAACTCCACCCCACTTCCATGGGCCTTTCATTCTTTACAGTGCCACATGGGCTCATCCCTCTCTTCACAAGAAATGACGTAGAGCACAATCTAGTTGCATCATTTCCTTGTGTAGCAAACACAATGGCAAATTGTTGCCGAGTATATAAAATTTTGGGGAATAAGACCATGCGGAAGGCAGTGATATGCCCCATCATGGACAAAGACAGAGCCATCCAATCATGCATCTTATTCTGAACATAACACAGAGTAGCCTTATGATTCAGATGATGTAACAGCCCCAGGTTACTAGGCAATTGAATCCCATGATACCAGAATGCCTTTCCTGCCCATTGTAAGGGGAAATCTGCATTCCATTGAGGTCGTAAATATCCGGAGACGTCCAAAGCCTCTATTTTATCCATGTTAATCCTGAGTCCTGAAATCTGTTCAAAGTAGGTAAACTCAGCCAATAGATTTGTCAAAGAGGTCTGTGGGCAGGTAAGATGCACCAGTAAATCATCAGCGAAAGCCGAAAGTAAAAATTCTGACTGTCCAATGTGTACTCCCTGAACCCCAGGACAGTCCACCATCCTCCATACAAATAAGACAAAAAAGAGGGGAGACAGGGAGCCACTGCCAAGTACCCCTTCTGAGTGTAAATGGCTTAGAAAGATCTCCATTAACAAGAATGGTCATTGATGGCCTCTCATAGAGAGTTTTTACCATCCGGATGAAAGAGTCCCCCAACCCATAGCTAGGTAGCAACTTAAAGAGAGATTCCCAACTCACCCGGTCAAAGGCTTTCTCTGCATCGAAACTTATTAAAAGTGATGGGATATTATACGTATGTACTCATTCTAACAAAGCAATAATTTGTCCCATACTGGTAACTGCAGAGCGGCCTCTTACAAAGCCTACCTAGGAGGGATGTATGAGATCTGAAAGGAGGGACGCCAACTTGTTAGCTAGGATCTTAGCCCATAATTTCAAATCCATGTTAATTAAAAAAATGGGTCGGTATGACCCTGCCTGTTGAGGGTCTTTACCTGGTTTGAGGATTAAAGTAATATGCGCAGAGTTGGAGCCCCACCTAAATCAGCCAGTTTCTGTCCTCTTTTGATAAAGACCTAACAATGGGACAATCACTTGATCATGCAAAATCTTATAAAATTCTGCCGTATACCCATCAGGCCCTGGGGCCTGGCAGCATTGCGCACTATGGATAGTTCGTGACACCTCTTCCATCATAATAATTTGTGGCAATGAGAGACTACGAAGATAGTCCACCACCCTAGTGGGCAAGCCCAAGTCTCACCGATTCAGTTTCTGGCATGTCTCCCAGAACTGAACCAAAATCAAAGGGGTTGTTCAATGCATCTATCCATTTGCATCCCATAGCCTGGGAATGAAATTTGACTCCCGAGGGCCATGCAAGCATCATGCTAGTAGCTTCCCCGTTTTATCCCCATAGCAGTATAATTGATATTTATAATAAAGAAGGGACTTTTCAGCTCATTGATGTATTACCTCATTCAATGCGGCCTGCAATTCCAAGAGAGGGCCAAGGCAGATTGATCTAAGTTTCGGGTATAGTGTTTTTAAGCTTTTACCACTTGCTTCTCCAAACACAAAATTCTTATAAGTTTCTGCCGCCTAGCCATATAGGCAATTATTTCCCCCCGTAATACTACCTTCGCAGTCTCCCAGTACAGTTCGGGAGTCTCCCTGTGCTGGATGTTATAATGTTGGTAATCCTCCCTTTTCTCTAATAAAGTCGTACAAAATTGTTCATCATCATACACCTCTAAAGGGAAGCGCCACACATGTGCCTTATGCTCCACGAGCCCACGCCATATCTACCCAGATTGGGGTATGATCTGAAATTTCCATTGGGCCTATATATGCATCTTCCATCTGTGAAAATAAACCTGTGATTATGAGAATATAATCTAAACAAACATTCGACCCATGTGCTCAAGAATCATGTGTGTAGTCTTTTTCATTCGGATGAAGTAACCGCCAAGGGTCTACAAAATCCAATCAGTGCCTAAAACCTTGCAACATTCGGGTAACTCCAATACGTGCTTCCTGCCTTCCTCGCGATATAGCCATCTAAGGGTCCAATAGCCCATTAAAATCTCCTCCCACCACTACAGGGTCCATGGATAATCGTTCCACTTCGAGCGCTAGTTGGATGTAGAACTCTGCATCAGGTGAGTTTGGTCCATATACATTGCCTAGTCCTAGAGTTTGTCAATCCAGATCCCCCTGCAGCAATATATAGCGGCCTTGAAGGTCTGTATAAGTTTGTTTACATATGAAGTGAACCCTCTTATGGATCATAATTACCACTCCTCCCTTGTGTCCCTGCACAGGCACTCCAGACTTGCCCCACCCAATCTCTCCATAGTTTTGCGTGCTCTATATCAGTCTGGTGCATCACCTGGAGGAAGGCCATGTCACACCTATGGCGCACCACGGGTCTCAATATCTTCGCATGGTTAATGGTCCCCCAAGCCGCAAACATTCCATGAAATTATTCTCAGCCCGGATCACAAATTCCTAAGATATTAATCCATAGATATATGATATAAGTTTGGAGGGGTCCCCTCCAGTCCAGGGATCTCCCCCACTATTGTCCACTCCTTTACACCCGCAGAGGATATCAAACTAACCCATGTGAGTTTCTCCCTCCCTCCCTATATTTCTTCTCCTTGCCCTCCCCTTATACACAAACCCCAATATACGTCCATTCCACTCCTACCTCCTAGGGGTTTTCCATGATGTGTAGGCGCCCCCCCCCCCCATGTTGCATTACTATTCACTCCCTTCTCTCAGTAAGAACCCCTCATTCCTCCCATTATCAAAATGGTCTTATCTACTCTCTTCCACTTAGTACTTGATGTTGAGTCGATCAGCACCAAAGTGTTGCTTTGTCTTCCTTAGTACATACACCTCTCTCTCACTAATTCCAGTCTAGTCACTAAACACTTATTCAAATCCCCCTGGTAATAGTCAGCCAGTACATTCCATCCCGCCCGCATTACTGTCCCCATCCTAGCAAAAGCAGAACTTTCCATTATTATTTCAGATCTTATCCTCTACTGAACAACAAACAGAACTATTATATTATTTGCCATAAAATACAAACTTATGCAACTGAGCAATAAACATTTAACTTCCATTTTACTAGTAACTTTTCTAACATTCTCATGTATTTGCTTATATTAGAGGTGTTTTCCAGTTCAAAAGTATCTTGTGCCTCTTGGGGATCACTCAGTTAATGCCCCAGGTGCCTGCCGAGGTGCGTCTCAGGACCGCTGATGTGCATCTCAGGACCACCAAGGGAAGGTCAACAGATTGTGTGTCTGATCCTCTAGGCCTCTAGGTCCTTATCTCTGTTAAAAGCCTCAATGCTGTGGGATAGGCTTTCTCACCATATACTCTTGCCCTTTCAGTCTCAGACAGTCAGGCCATTCAAAAATTCCGTAGCTTCCGCCGGAGTACCAAACTATAGCTGGCGGCCCTGGTGCTCTACCCTGAGTCTTGCTGGGTATTGAAGGGAGAACCATAGGCCTTTAGTCAGCATCTGTCCACATACTGTGGCGAAATCTCTCCATTGTTTGCGGACTTGTGGGGAGTAGTCCTGGAAAAAATAAAATAAGTCCGGTCGAATGATCTGTGTGCCGCCAGGCCCGAGCTGCTCGCAATACTGTCTCCTTCTGAAGGTAACTATGGAATCTTGCGATGACAGCTTGAGGCCTGTTAGCTCCTTCCCCCTCAGGCCTATTCGGTAAACTTTCTCCAGGATGATTTTCCTGCAATGATTGCTGACGTTCATCAGTGTCCCTAATCAAATCTCTAAATAGCCGCATAGCTCATTGTCTTTAACCGATTCAGCAACTCCAACAAACCTTAAATTTTTCCGCCGTCCTCGATTCTCTAAGTCCTCCAACTTTTCATTCTGCTGCCGAAGTAAGTCCTCAATATTTTGGATCTTTTGGGTATGTTCCCGTTGTAGGTCCTCTACATCAGAGATCCTCTGCTCAGCTTGTGTCACGCAGCTCTCAACATCAGTCAAGGACTGTGCTAACTGGGAAAATTGGGAGAACAGTCCCTGTAGCTGTCTCTTGAGGACTGCTCATGTCTACTCTTCTACCAGGCCAGCAGTAGTTACCATGCTAGCGGCCACACTCCAAATTGCCGATTCTGCCATTTTAGGATCTGGAGCCCGAGTCCTCTCCTTCCGTGCAGCTTTCACCGCCATCTACTGATTTCCGTCTGTCGGGAGGTATTTTTCAGCTTCCTTCGTTTTCTCAACTATTTATTTGGTTCTCTGAGTGAGTAGGGCATCGAAGAAGATTAAGTTATTCCAGTTTATAGGGGAGGTTCCCCCAGAGCAGAGCAGACACACATTCTCTCCGCTCACCACATTACGTGATCTCCAGCAATGTTAGTTTTATTTGTGTTTGTAATTTAGTTTCCTTATATTTGGTCTTGCTTTGAAAGAAATCAGCCAGTAGTTGTGGGCAGGGGTGGTGTCTTGTTTTTTTATATTTGGGATCTTTTGTTAGAGAATGTGCTACTGTATGTCAAACACTTTTCTTGGACGGTTCAATGAACTTTGGATGAGTTTAGTATGGTATTCCTTTGAGTGTTGATCCTATTGCAGCATTCATACCTCAAAAAAAAAATTTCCTGTCATGATTTGACAATTTCCAATCTGTAATCAAACCGCTGCTGATCGCTGGAAGTAGCGGTATACAAATGTATACTAAATAAATAAATAAAATAAATTTAGTTTATGCATGCAATTTGTTTGGTCTTCTGGTTGTCGTTTTTTTTTTTTTTTTTTTTCCAACAATCTTTATTCAGAACAAAAACAAGAATACAAAGTAAAGTCCACATCTAGGAGACTCCCAGCTTAACAAGATAAGGAATTAAAATACAATAATAGGGATCAAAACTTAATCCAAGCCCAAATTACATAGAAAGAAAGAAAGTAACATTCAGGTAGACTCTTTACTAACCAAGAAAGCCTCAAATTGATTAACCTCAAGAAAGACATACTTGATACCTTCCAATTCCACTATACACTTACAAGGGTATTTCAAAAAGAAGGAAGCCCCAATAGCAAGAGTCCGGTCCTTCAAAGCCAAAAACGCTTTACGACGGGCCTGCGTGACCCTACTCACATCGGGAAAAATTTGTATAGGTTCCCCACAAAAGGCCAAGTTTTTCTTTTTAAAGTATAAATTAAAATCATATTTTTATCTTGTAATGATACAAAGGATACAAGCAGAGTAGCCCGCTGTGGAATCAAATCAACAGAAGACTCCAAAAAATTTGAAAGATCCAAGGACTCAGCTTCATTAGGTTTTCCTTCTTGTTTTTCAACCGGAGAGGAAGCCTGCGCTAAAGAAGACTTAGGAATATAATACAATGAGGAAAACTTAACAGAATCAACCTTATCAATCAGCAAGACTTCCTTTAAATACTTTTGAACTAAAATTAATGGTGAGAGATAATGGGTACAGGGAAAATTCAAAAAACGAAGATTTTTTAAACGATTACCATTCTCCAGAACCTCTAGCTGATGATGTACCAAAGTACTATCCTTTATGGAGGAAGATACAGCAGTCTCCACAACAGTAAAACGACCTTCCAATTTAGACAACCGTTTTTTTGAATCAGAAAACATAGCATCCTGATCTGAGAGTTTCTGAATCACTTCAACAGAGAAACGTTCTACTTGGGAGAAGGAGGTTCGAAGGGAACCTTCCATTCGCGCCACCAACTCCCAAACATCTTTTAATGAAACCTCAGATGGAACAGATATCTGCAAAGGTTCAGAAGAAAATTTAACAGGAGAAGGCATCAATGCATTCTGTCCCCCCACTGACAACAAAGAAGAGGCTTCCTGAATACAAGGAGGCAGTCCGCCGAGAGAAACCTCCGGGACAGAAACACACTCCAAATCTTCTCCCTTCCCGGGTTGGGCATCCCCAGGCGCAAAAGAGGACTCAGACACAGTACTCACGGACTCTCCGGAAGGATTATCCAAGGAGGGAGAAGTTCCAGCACCTACAAGATGGCGATCCATAGGGCCAGTAATTTTACCAACTTTTGCAGGAACCGATGGAAACACCTTCTTTCTCCGTCGTCCCATAAGTCCGTGTTAGAGCTCCTCAGGCTCCGAAGGGGCTCCAAAGGGGCAGGACCTGCCCCTTTGGTCACGCCCCTTCGGGCACGCGACCACGGGTGCGCGCCCGCGGGTCGTGTTCCGCGGTAAGCCGCAGATGATATAGCAGCCCGAAGGGGGGGGGCGGGGTCTCCCAGGTCCTCCTCCTCCAACCACCGCACGGATCCCCAGGTGCAGGAAACAAGCAGGAAATCTCACCGGAGCCGCGGTAAGCCGCAGGTGATATAGCAGCCCGAAGGGGGGGGCGGGGTCTCCCAGGTCCTCCTCCTCCAACCACCGCACGGATCCCCAGGTGCAGGAAACAAGCAGGAAATCTCACCGGAGCCGCGGTAAGCCGCAGGTGATATAGCAGCCCGAAGGGGGGGGCGGGGTCTCCCAGGTCCTCCTCCTCCAACCACCGCACGGATCCCCAGGTGCAGGAAACAAGCAGGAAATCTCACCGGAGCCGCGGTAAGCCGCAGGTGATATAGCAGCCCGAAGGGGGGGGCGGGGTCTCCCAGGTCCTCCTCCTCCAACCACCGCACGGATCCCCAGGTGCAGGAAACAAGCAGGAAATCTCACCGGAGCCGCGGTAAGCCGCAGGTGATATAGCAGCCCGAAGGGGGGGGCGGGGTCTCCCAGGTCCTCCTCCTCCAACCACCGCACGGATCCCCAGGTGCAGGAAGCAAGCAGAAAATCTCTGGTCTTCTGGTTGTTTTGAGCATCTCCTTTTGCACTCTATTTTTCTGAGTTCTCTCTTTATATTGCTTAGTTCTTTGTATACAAGCTTTCATTTTGTTTGTGTCTCATAGTGGATTTCTTTGGAGGTGCTGCCGCTACATTGTTTTCGACCTTGTTCCAGGTATTTGTTAGTATGTCAATGTCTGTTGTTTCTTAGTGATTTCTGTCAAGAATGATTGTCAAAGAATTGGAATCTGCGGTTTGCTGCGTTTCTGTACTTTGCAATTTGCATGCACTGGTTGGGTTGGGGAGCTGTAAAGTTACTGTTAGAAGTCATTTCTATAGGGGTGAAGATTAGATTGAGTATGTTTCCTTTTATATGTGTGGGTATGTCCACTATTTGTTGGTATTCTAGTGTACTCATGGCCTCAAGAAATGTGTTGGCATGTTTTGCGGACAGTGCCATGAGGATAAATTTTCCTAATAGGAGCAGGTGCTTGTTTTGAAAGATGTTCTTGCAGATTAATTCTAGTAGAGCAGTGAGGTCCTCATTATTTGTTGTTGGTGATATATAGTTTAAGCAAATTGTAAAGGTGTTTGCTTGATATTCTAAGTATATCTGTCTCATCTGTGTTTTCAGTTATTCTTTCGAATTTGAGGTTAGTTTTTGCTATTATAAGTACTCCTATCCTCTTCTGCTTGTTCTTGAACAGCTATAGTTTGGTATTCTTAGTTGATTAGTTAGTACTATGTCAGGCAATCCAGTCTGCACTTCCATACCAACTGCTATAGACCCTTTTTTTCCTTCAGAGATCTTCTGTGTTGGTCCCATGATTTTGTGAATTAAGATACTGTCCTGGTCTCAACTACCTCCACTGGGAGACTTCCATGCATCTACCACTCTTTCCGTAAAGTAATATTTCCACACATTACTCCTGAGTCTATCCCCTTTCACGTTCATCCTATGCCCCCTCACTGCAGAGCTTTCTTTCAATTGAATGAGGTTCTCTTGTGCATCTATGCCATAAAAGTATTTAAATTCCTCCATCATACCTACTCCATCCTGCCTTTCCTCCAAAGTATAGGTATTAAGATCTTTAATTCTTTAGCCATATGCCTTATGACAAAGCCCACTAACCCTTTTAATAACCACCAACTCCATCTCATTTATATCCTTTTGAAGGTGTGGTCTCCAGAATTACATACTACACTTCATAAGAGGTCTCACCAAAGACTTAGACGAAGGCACTATCACCTCCTTCTACCTACTGGCCATTCCTCTCCCTTTGCACTCAAGCATCCTTCTGGTTTTTGACATCACCTTTCTACCTGTTTAGCCACCTTAAGAGCTTTAGAAACAATCAAGCTCAAGTCCTATTCTTTTATGGACAAGTACTTTCATCCTCTATACTATGACTCCCTTGGATTTTTGCAGCCCAGCATTGCCCAGCATTTTTTAGCTTTAAATCTCAGCAGCAAAATTCTAGGTTATTCTTCAAGCTTAAATAAATCCCTCCTCATGTCATCTAGTCCTTCCTGGGTGTCTACTCTAATACAGATTTTAGTATCATCTGCAAAGAGGGAAACCTTACCACTATATCACTAACAAAAATCTTAAAAAGAACTGGACCAAGGACAGATACCTTCGGCACACCACTGGTTACATCCTTCTCCTCAGAGTGAGCTTCTTTTACCTGTACCCTTTGTCACTTCCCACTCAACCAATCTCTAACATAGTCACTCATTTTTGGATATATTCCTAGGGTGCTCAATTTATTTATAAGTCTTCTGTGTGGAACGGTTTCAAAGGTTTTTACTCAAATCTAAGTACAACACATCTAGAGCTCTCCCTTGGTCCAACTCTCTGGTCACCCAGTCAAAGAAATTAATGAGATTTGTCTAACAAGACCTTCCTCTAATAAAACCATGCTGCCTCGGATCCTGCAGTCCTCTGGATTCTAGAAAGCCTACTACCCTCTGTTTTAGCAGAATTTCCATTAATTTACTCATCATAGAGGTCAGACAAACCGACCTGTTGATCTCAACCTCATCCTTGCTTCCACTTTTGTGTAAAGGGACCACATGCACCTTTTTCCAGTCCACATGGATCACTCTGGACTCTAAAGAAACATTAAAAAGGTCAGAGAGTGGAGCTGCTAGAACTTCTCCAAGTTCCTTCAGTACCCTGGGATGTATTCCACCTGGGCCCATTGCCTTATCTACTTTTAGTTTAGCTAGTTCCTCACAAACCCAGTCTTCTAAAAATCATTCAAGGTTTCCTTCATTACTGTCCTATTTGTGGGTTTTTACTGAGGTCCTGCTCCTGGCCCCTCATCTGAATACAGAACAAAAATATTTGTTAAACAATTCTGCTTTATCCTCATCAGCTTCTACATATTCCTCCGCTTCACCCTTGACTGACAATACCACTTTTGCACTTCCTCCTCTCACTAGCATATTTGAAAAATGTCTTGTCCCCCCATATTGCTTGTGTAATGTTTTAATAAAATCAATCATCATCTAAAATAAAAATCCATCATAGTTCATTATAGTCCATATGCAAGAAGTGTAGCTAGAAATTCAGTTTCATATCAAAACGCTTGACTATGTAAGTGCATTAAAAAACTGTATTTATTTAGACAGATTTGATATACCGCTTTCTCATTAAATCAAAGCGGTTAGAACAGCAAACAATCAATATAATTGTGTGGTCAGAAATATGCAGTGGGTAAGTCGAGAAGAGTAGTGTGGGATGTAGTGTGCTAGATTTGCTGGTGAACTATATACATACATTCAAGGCTAGATCTATGTACAAAGATGAGCTATGAGTATGACCTACAGAAAGTTGTAGGGCTGCATGTGTTGGGGAAAGTTGGTATCCGGTTCAGGTGAAATCCTTGTTGTGTTCTGTAAAGAGAGTTGTTTTAAGCAGCTTTCTGAAATCCTTGAGATTGGTGGTTGATCTCAGATTGTCGGGGAGAGAGTTCCATAGGGCGGGAGCTGCCAGGGAAAGTGCCCTTCTTGATGTGTCCTGTCTAGTTTTGGTGAATTCTTTGGGGGTGCTGATGGTGTCCGAGGTTCTTTTTCTTCTAGGTCTTATGCTTTGATGAGTGGTTGTAGGCTGTTAGCTGAGAGGTTATGTATTATTTTTAATACATTTAGTAGTACAGTACTTTGAATCGGATTCGGGAGCTGATTGGGAGCCAGCGTAGGTGGTACAGGATGGGTATAATGTGGTCGTCTCCAGAGCAATCTGTAATTTCCCAGGACACAAACTTGGATATTACTTATCTTTTGGTATCACAGAGTCCATGAATACATTCTAATTGAACAAAATGCAGACCGTGGAAACCATAAAAAAACACAACTCTTTGATAAAGCATCTCTCGGCTGTGCCCTCACAATCTATATCACCTTCTATTTATTTATTTATTTATTTATTACAGTTGCTTATATACCGCACTATTCGGCATCAGCGCGGTTTACAGTATAACAAAGTGACCAATACACACATTCTGTTTGGTTTTACATCGAACAGGAATATAAACTTGGATAACAGGGGCTGAACTATATACATGAACTATTTACATGGAGTATGCTATATACATGAGGTAAAAAATTCCTATACATGAGGTAAAAATTCCTATAACATTCCTATAACATTGTTGAATTGCTCAATAAATGATGAATCCGTTTTGAATACTTGATACCTTGTGAGTATGTGCTGCAAAAGGGCGGTGATTCTTAGGTGGTGCTAACTAAATTCATCGCTGGTTGGGTAGTATTGGAGGAAGAGGTGATATTTGATTGCCTTCCTGAATTGGGTCAGGTCTGCTATAGCTCGAATGTCTGGTGGGAGTGCATTCCAACATTTGGGGACGTAAAGGCTGAAGGCCCTATTTGCTGTTGTATTATTGCATTTTGTCAAGGTCTATGAACAAACACAACCAGAAATTTCTATTGCCACAGAAGAACTTTCTTCCCCTTCACCAAATAACCATAACAAGGCAAATATAGCAGAGTTGCTCACCTGTAGCAGGTGTTCTCTGTGGACAGCAGGAATAAGTCCTCACGTATGGGTGACATCCCTTACGGAGCCCTGCATGAGAATGCTCCCCAGATTCCATTGGAAGCTTTTGGAAGGCTCCATTGCGCATGCACGCCTGTCTTCCCACCTGCCATGGCACCATCTTCTTCAGTGCAGTAATATACAGTAGCAATAGCGAAAAAACAACTCCTCAGGGAGGTGGGAGGGTTGTGAGGACTTATTCCTGCTGTCCACAGAGAACACCTGCTACAGGTGAATAACTACACTTTCTCTGTGGAAAAGCAGGAAGTCAGTCATGATGTATGGGACTCCCAAGCTACAGGCTATGGAAAACCGAGGAAGACAAAAGCCCAACAGAGGCACAAAAACTGGAGAAACAACAATGAACAGTGGGATAGTCCTCTAAGAGACTCGAATGATTCAGCATCATTAGCATACAACCTCACCAAGAGGTCTGATTTTTCAGTAGCCTGGACAGACAGAAGGGCCAGTGGAAAGGGATTTAACCTAATGCCGGAGTACGATTTGGCCAAAGTTGCTGTTATGTCGGGAATCCCCATCCAGACAGTAATGAGCTGTGAATGTGTGGACAGAAGACCACGTTGCAGCCCTGCAAATCTCCTCCATGGAGACAGAGCACAAGTTGGCCACTTACACAGCCATGACTTGGACATTGCAAGCTGTGATACTGCCATCACGGCTTAGTCCTGCCTGGGTATAAGCAAAAGAGATTCAGGCTACCAGCCAATTGGACAGCGTGCGTTTGGAGACGGCAGCGCCCAGCTTGCTGGGGTCGAAGGAGACAAACAGAGCTGGGTGGATCTTTGATGAGACTTCGTACGCTCAAGGTAGAAAGCCAACGCTCACTTGCAGTCCAATGTATGTAGCACAGCCTCCCCCCGGGTTGGTGTGAGGCCTGAGGGTAAATGCTGGCAGAAAGATTGATTGAGTCAGGTGAAAAGCAGAGATCAGCTTGGGTAGAAAATGTGGATGTGTGCACAAAACCTTCCTGTTATGGTGGAACCTCATGTATGGTGGGTGAGCTACCAAAGCCTGGAGCTCCCTGACATGGCATGCTGAAGTAACTACCACTAGGAACAAGACCTTCCAGGTTAGAAATTTCAAGGGGCAAAAGCAAGCGGCAAAAAGGGACCTGCCAAGGACCACATTGAGATCCCAAGCCACTGCAGGGGGTTTGAAAGGAGGCTTAGAGAGGAGCAAGCCCCAAGTGAAGCGAACCATCAAGGGCTGAGCAGAGATGGGCTTTCCTTCTGAGCCACAGTGGTAGGCCCTAGCTGCATTCAGATGGACTTTTATGGAGTTGGACATGAGAGGTGCAGGAGGTACTCAAGTAACTTGTCGATGCACAGGAGAAGGGATCTGGAGCCCTGTCAGCACACCAGGAAGATAACTTAAATGCATATGAGCAGCAGGGGAGGCCAGCAGTACTTCTGTGACATTCTCGTGCAGGTTGAGTTCTGAGAAGGGTTACCCCACTCAACATCCAAGCCCATGAGGGCCAGGGACTGGAAGTTGGGGTGCAAAAAGGTCCCGGGTCCTCCTGAGAGATGAGGTCTGGTTCAGAGCCCAGAAGAAGAGGCTCCTGCCGAGAAAGTTGAAGCAGCAGGGGGAAACACGGTAGCCTGGGCCAATACAAAGCAATGAGGATTATTGTGTCTCCGTCGGCCTGAAGCTTCAGCATGGTCTTCATCAATAGTGGAATAGGAGTGTATGCGTAAAGCAGGCCCACCTCCCAATGGAGGAGGAAGGCATCCGGCACTAGCCGGCTGCTGGAAGCCACACAGGAGAAGAACTGGTCCACCTGGGCATTGTGCAGAGTGGCAAATAGATCTACTGTGGGGGTAACCCCACTCCTGAAAGATCTGACCCACAATCTCCCTGTTGAGGGTCTACTTGTGCAGCTTCCCAGTCCAGGAGGTACAAACCCGTGCCACCCTGCTTGTTGACGTAGCACATGGCAACCAGGTTGCCCATTTGGATCAACACCACATTGTTGGCCAACTGCACCTGGAATGCATGAAGGGCATTTGCAATGGCCAGCTGTTCCAAGAAGTTGATCTGGTAAAGGATTTCTTGTGTGTAACGCAGACCTTGGGTGTGCAGACCATCCAGATGAGTCCCCAAGCCCAGCTTAGACAAATCAGTCAGCATTCTCTGGGGCGGTGATGCCTGGAACGGCAGACTCCTGAGCAGATTTTGTGCCGCCAGTGCAGGGACTAGGCGAGAGGCATGGTGACCACCACTCGGTCCCACAGGCAGCCAGTGTCTTGTTTCAACTGTGTACTCAGGGTCCACTGAGTTTGTCTCGAACAGAAATGCCAGGGGGGTGACTTGCACTGTTGAGGCAATGTGGCCAAGAACCTTCAGCATTCCCTGGGCTGTCTTGTGGCGCTTCTGCCGAACATCACCAATTAGTGCATTTAGCCTCTGCAAGCAATACATTGGGAGGAAAGCCCGAGCCCAAGTGGTGTTGAGAAGGGCCCCTATGAACGCCAGCTGTGTGCGGGATGGAGGTGAAATTTTAGGTAGTTGATCATGAACCCCAACTGCTCGAATACCTGGATGGTCAGGCGAGTTGATCATCAAACTCTGCCCGAAGTGGTGCTCTTTATGAGCCAGTCATCTAAGCAGGGAAGATGAAGATCCCCAGAGTCCAAAAATAGGAGGCCATCACCACAAGGCACTTTGTAAAGACTCAGGGTACTGATGCCAGTCCGAAGGGAAGTACTCTGTATTGGAAGTGACAATCCCCCAGAACAAACCTGAGATATTTTCTGTGAGTGGGATGGATCGATATGTGCATGTACACTTCCTTGAGATCAAGACAGCATAGTGTAACAGGGTAGACCCTGTACGAGCTGAGGAAGTGCAGGCCAGCACAAGGGAAAACAAACAAAATGACAGGGTAAACAAGAAACTGTCAGATAGTTACCCTGAGCAACGCAGGAACACGTGCAAGAGCTCAGTCAGGACACACCCAGTTAGCACAGGAGAGGAATTCACTTCACCTGACAGGGCTCAGCTAACTAAGGGTGGAGCAAGTGAACGTGGGTTTAAAACAAGCCCTCAGGCATTAGGAGATAGATACAGATGCAGACGCAGATGCGGATTGGGTTGGAGTTTGAGACCCGGATTTGGATTCAGACAAGGAGCAGGGCAAAGCCAGGAGCTGGTGCCAGAGCTGAGAGAGAGAGAGAGAGTGAAGCCGTGGCAGCCAAGGACACACTTGGAGAAGCTACAGAGAGGGCAGCTAAAGCCCTGGGAAACACGGCAAAGGTATGAGAATGCAAGAGAGAGCGACGAGGAAACTCTGGAGCAATTAGAATGCCCATATGAAGGTCAGAGGGAATCCGAGGACCTGAATGAGTCAGTAAGATATTCACAGCCAAGCAGGGTGTGTGAGCAGGAAAAACGCCAGAAGACTGCAGTTGCAGGTTATAGAGAGAAGCGTGATTACAAGGGAGATTTGCCTCGTGGAAAAAGGCAACCCTGGGCTTATGGGAATAAGCATACAAGCTCACATAATATAGAGGCTGAGAATATCCCTCTTTCTAGTTTTAAAACTCTCAAAGATAAAAGATTTTACCTACCAGAACAAGAGGAAGAGTTTTGTGATTGTCAGTTAGAAGCTCCGTCTGAAACTCCACGAACACTACAATTCAGCTCAGCTGGATCACACAAGGGAAAACGTGATTGGTTGAAAAGTTCCCTTAATTATTCTACAGGCAGAGTAAGGGAGAAGCTAACCTCTACTAAGAAGTACCAGCAGGGGCAGTGCCTGGGAAACCACTATACAAGAACATATGGTAATACCCAGAAAGGCTTTAGCCCGGTGAAGGAAAAGAACTTCCTTGTGGACGTACTTAGGCAGCAAGTCTCAGAGAGTACTCATGCAGGGCAGAATGAATCCCTGAATCAACCTGAGATAATGGAATACCAGGATGCTGGGGAGACTAATGTACAGGAGATAATGGACTGCTCTTTATTAGTAAGTGAACCTGAATTCTCCCTGAGATAGGGAAGTATCTTTGGTGGCTTAAACTCCAGTAAATACAGCCAGCCTGTAACTCTCTCAAGGCAGAAGAGAGATATCCTATTGGCAGCTATCTGGGTGAGAAACCTTATAGCCATATTTAACTTTGTGTTCATTTTGTTGTTTTATCCTTTAAAAGCTGAGGAAAGCAAGTTTTGTTTATATTTGTTTTGTACATGAAGTGTCCAAGCAAACATATGTTTGATGCTCCGTGAAGATAATATACCCTCAATGGGACGGGGAATAAAACCCATTTTTGAATTGAAGGAAGAAGCGTTTGAGTTATATTTATAAAAGCACAACTACTACCCTCCAGGGGCCTTGCAATACTGGAAGCTACCGCTTGGCCAGAGAGGGTGTGACAATAGCCAATCATACTTTTGTAGGTAGGGCAGCAGGGTTCCCAACGAGATCATCTCTCTAGCCTTGGACTTCTATTGACTTTGCGAAGAGGCTCGTTCCCCTGCAGGGAATGTCCACCAGCTTACTCTGGGGCCCACTGTTCCAGGTCAAACTTCTGGAGCCAGGCGAGCCGGCATGCCTCGATACCCACAGCCGCGATCCTGACGACTGATTCAAAGGTGCTGTAGGTCACCCAGACTATGTATCTGGAGCAATCCTTGACACGGCCCCCAAGGTTGCAAAAGGAGTCTAGACATTCAGAGGGGATATGGGACGTGAAGTCAACAGGGTCCAGCATGATGTCCTTGAGAAACATGTTCATGTACAGCTGGTACGAGAGCATGCTGACCACCAGCATGGAACCCTGGAAGCACTGCCTTCTGAAGGAGTCCAAGGTTCTCATCTCCCCTACCTAGGGACACTGAGGAATGGGTCTTAATGCTCTTTATCCTCTTCATGGCCAATTACAACACCATGGTGTGGGAGCTGAGGCTTCTCTAATCACAAAGTACACAGAGTCCAGCCACCAGCTAATTGCTGGCATTGTGAGAGGGTTCTCCCACATCCTCAAGAGCAACCTTTGCAGGATGAGGTGCATGGGCACCATCACCGCCTCCTAGGATCATCCTCAGACTCGAAGGAAAAGAGTATGGCCTTGCCATATCTTTAACAAAGTCCTAGAAGGACATGTCCTCTGGGAGAGACTTACACCACTCATACGGAGGTGAGGGGTCTGAAGAGAGGTCTGGGGATCTCTGGTCAAACACCACTGACTCCTCTCCTTAGTCTCCCAGCCATGGAGTCCGACTCCAAGAGGAAGCTGAAATAGTGTCAGGCTACCTCTCAGAACTGGTGCCGGCCATGCATTGAGGCCAGGTGTCAGTAGGACAGACATTGCACAGAGGGCTTCCGTGAATGCACTGGGAAATCAGACCCAGATACGCTGGAGAGGGAGATAGCTATGGGAACTGTCTGGGACATCGAAGAGCCAACTTGTTGCTGAGCCAGTACTACTGCCATACAAGCCTCAAGGGCTCAAAGGCATTCCTCCAGTAATGGGAAAAATCGTATCGCCAAAGCTGTTGCCCTATTACAGCTTCTGCCTCTGTCCAGACAGAGATCCCAATGCCAGTTGAAGGACCAGTTCCATGTGCAAGATGCTTGCATACTGAAGCTCTCAAAAAACAAGTGGAGGAGCTCAAAGAAGAGGTGGCGAGGCTGAGGAGCATTCAAGACATGAGAAGTACATTGATGAGATGCTTCCTGTAACATCCAAGTTCTCCAACTAAGGAGAAAATGGGAGCCTACAGAATGACGAAGGTTGGAAACAAGTCACCAGGGCCTGCAGAATTACCAATCCAACTTCTCCAGCCCTTGAAATGAAGAACCATTTTGGAAGAGGTGAAAGCATCTCTGGAAAGGGAAGAACCAGAGCTCAAGCATCCCAAAGTTGCAGAATCAGTGACCACAAGGAAGCGAAGGGTTGTGGTGGTTGGTGATTCTCTTCTGAGAGGTACTGAAGTGTCCATTTGCTGACCTGACTTGATGTCCAGAGAGGTATGCTGTCTGTCAGGTGCCAAAATCAGAGATGTTACAGAGAGTTTGCCGAGACTCATCAAGCCCACTGACTATTACTCGATGTTGCTCATGCATGTCGGCATAAATGATACTGCCAGGTATCCCTCTGATCGTATCAAAAGTGACTTCATGGCTCTGGCACAGAGGGTGAAGCAGAGAAGGGTGCAATGGGTGCCCTCTTCAATTCTCCCCATTGAGGGTAAAGGCCAAAGGAGAAAAGCTTGCATCCTGGACATGAATGCATGGCTGTGTGGATGGTGTCATTGAGAGCATTTTGGTTTCCTGGACCATGGTATGCTTTTCCAAGAGTTATAGAGCAAAAATGGCATCTATCTGTCCAAGAAGGGTTGACATGACTTCAGTAGCAGACTGGCTAAACTACTGAAAAGGGCTTTAAACTAGATTGGTTGGAGATGCATGAAGAAAGCCCCAAGGTAAATGAAACATTAAATAGCTTTATAGAAATAAGTAAAAGGGGCAACATCTGGAAGGCAGTGTCTATAAATACTCATAGCATGGGAAACAAGATCCCAGATGTTGAGGCTTTAATGGGAGAGGTTGATTTGGATTTAGTGGCAGTAACAGACATGGTTCACGGACAACCATGACTGGGATGTAACTGCACCAGCCTATATTTTATTCAGAAAGGATAGGGTAGGAAGAAGGGGAGGAGGAATGGCACTATATGTAAAAAAATATATTAAAGCTATAGAAATACAGGGTTTCAAAAGGGAGAGAGGAGGCACTGTGGGTTAAAATAAAAAAAGGGAAAGAAAAATATGTTTGCATTGGCGTGATATACAGACCTCCCCTCACAGGTTGAAGAGGTGGACGGAGAGTTAATTGAAGACATATGCAGCATTGCCAGGAAAGGGGAAGTGCTACTGATAGGGGATTTCAATATGCCAGATGTTGACTGGCACATCCCTGCTGCAGTATCATCTAGAAGTAAGGAGATCCTGGATTCTTAACAGGGAGAACTATTAAGGTAACTGGTAACAGAACACACACATGAAGGGGCATACTGGGCATAGTGCTTACCAATGGTGAAAGTGTTTCTGATGTTGTCTATGAAGTCTATAAATTAATAAACGGAGTGGAATGGGTAAACGTAGATCGATTGTTTACGCTATCAGAATATAGAAAGACTAGGGGACATGCAATGAAGCTACAGGGTAAACTATTTAAGACTAATAAAAGAAAATATTTTTTCACTCAACGTGTAATCAAACTCTGGAATTTGTTACCGGAGGATGTAGTAAAGGCTGTTAGTGTAGCTGGGTTTAAAAAAGGTTTGGAAAAGTTCCTGGAGGAAAGGTCCATAAACCATTATTAAGAAGGGACCCAGGATATCAATGTTTGACCCAGTACAAGCACTGTGGAACTTGTGACTTTTGGGGAAACTGCTAGGTACGTATGACCTAGATTGGCCACTGCTGGAAACAGGATACTGGGCTTGATGGACCTTGGTCTGACCCAGTATGGCATATCTTATGATCTTATGTTCTTATGTTGTAGTGGGAAATCATTTTGCATCCGGTGATCACCAGATGGTGTGGTTCAGTATTAGGACTACGGCTGATAAAATCCATTCAAAAGTGAGGGTCTTAGATTTTAGGAAAACTAACTTTGCCAAGATGGGCCAATACCTCAGGGAGTCGTTAGTGGGATGGGAACAGCTGGAGGCTGTAGAAAAACAGTGGGCAAAACTGAAAGGGGATATTTTATGAGCAACCAACTTTTTTGTTAAAATGGTAATTAAAAGGAAAAGGAAACCACTATGGTCTTCGAAAGGAGTAGCTGAAAAGATGAAGAAAAAGAGAGAGGGCTTCATGAAATACAAAAGATCACAGAGAGAGAAAGACAGGCATCTATATTTGGAAAAACTTAGAGAAGCTAGCAAAGTCATCAGGAAAGCAAAGATTCAGAAAGAGGAGGAAATAGCCAATGCAATAAAATTGGGGGGGGGGGGGGGGATAAGACATTTTTTGGATGTTAGTGAGAAGAGAAAAGGCAAAAGTGGTATTGTCAGATTCAAGGGTGAAGGGGAGGAATATGTAGAAGCTGATGAGGATAAAGTGGAATTGCTTTACAAATATTTCTGTTCTGTGTTCACAGATGAAGAACCAAGAGGACCTTAGAAAACACCCACAAACAGGAACAGAAGCGAGGGGCATCTTGAACGATTTTCAGAAGACTGTGTTCGTGAGAAGCTAGCTAAACTTAAAGAAGACAAAGCAATGGGACCAGATGGGATACAGCCGAGATTACTGAGGGATCTTGGGGACTTTCTAGCAGCTCCACTAACAGACCTTTTCAATGCCTCTTTGGAGTCGGGAGTGGTACCAGAGGACTGGAGAGAGGCACATCTAGACCATTTACACAAAAGTGGAAGTAAAGATATAGTTGAAAACTACAGGCAGTTTAGTTTAACCTCGGTGGCGAGTAAATTATTGAAAGTGCTGCTGAAAGAGAAAATAGTGAGGTTTTTGGAGTCCAATGGATTACTGGATCCGAGACAGCTTGGTTTCACCAGAGGCAGGTCTTGACAGACAAATCTCATTGATTTCTTTGACTGGATGACCAGGGAATTGGACTGAGGGAGAGCCCTAGATGTGGTGAATTTAGACTTTAGTAAAGTCTTTGACACTGTTCCGCACAGGCGACTGACAAACAAACTGAGCACCATAGGGATGGACCCTAAAGTTACTTCTTGGGTTAGAAACTGGTTGAGTGGGAAGTGACAAAGGGTACAAGTAAACAGAGCTCACTCTGAGAAGCGGGAGGTTACCAGTGGTGTACCCCAGGGATCTGTCCTTGATCCGATTCTTTTTAACATCTTTGTTAGTGATATTGCAGCAGGACTGTCGGGTAAAGTTTGCCTCTTTGCGGATGATACCAAAATCTGCAATAGACACCCAGGAAGGTATAGATAACATGAGGAGGGATCTAGCTAATCTTGAAGAATGGTCTAGAATTTGGCAGCTGATATTTAATGTTAAAAAATGCAAGGTCATGCATTTGGGCTGCAGCAATCCAAGGGAGCAATAGTATAGGGAGTGAAGTACTTCTGTCCACAAAAGAACGGGACTGAGGCGTGATTGTATCTGATGATCTTAAAGTAGCTAAACAGGTAGAAAAGGCGATGGTGAAAGCTAGAAGGATGCTTGGGTGCATAGGGAGAGGAATGGCCAGCAGAAGAAAGGAGGTGATAGTGCCTCTGTATAAGTCTTTGGTGCGACCTCACAATTGGAGCATTGTGTGCACCTTAAAAAAGATATAAACAGGCTGGAGTCAGTACAGAAGGTGGCTACTGAAATAGTTAGTGTCTTCGTTATAAAGCATATGAGAACAGACTTAAGGATCTTAATATGCATACTTTAGAGCAGTGGTTCTCAACCCTGTCCTCGGGACCCCACTAGCCAGTCGGGTTTTCAGGCTATCCACAATGAATATGAATGAGATATATATGCATTAGAAATAGCCTGCCAAACTGACTGGCTTGTGGCCCTCCAATGCTGGATTTGGGGACCCCGGCCTTACACCTCTGTCATTTAAGATTGTGAGTGGGCAAGGTACAGATGTCCAAGACATCAAAAAGATTAGATGGAATATGTCACATACCTCCTCGCCTCTCACCACCACCAAAATATTGTCTATTAGACAACTTTTGGTGGTGGTGAGAAACTAGGAGGGATGTGACACATTCTATCTACCCTTTTGATGTCGAGGACATCTGTACCTTGCCCACTCACAATCGTACTTGACAGAGGTGTACGGCAGGGGTCCCCAAATCCAGCACTGGAGGGCCACAAACCAGTCAGTTTGGCAGGCTATTTCTAATGCATATATATCTCATTCATATTCATTGTGGATAGCCTGAAAACCCGACTGGCTAGTGGGGTCCCGAGGACAGGGTTGAGAACCCCTGCTTTAGAGGAAAGGCGGAATAGAGGTGATATGATTGAGACGTTTATATACCTCCCTGGCATAAATGCACAGGAGGAGAGCCTCTTTCAATGGAAAGAAAGCTCTGCTATGAGTGGACAAAGGATGAGGGTGAAAGGGGATAGACTCAGGAGTAATATGCGGAAATATTTCTTTACGGAAAGAGTGGTAGATTCGTGGAATAGTTTCTCAGTGGAAGTAGTAGAGATTAGGAATGTACCTGAATTCAAAAAAGCATGAGACAAACACAGAGGATCTCTATAGGGAAAAGGACTGTTGTAGTGGTTGACATGGAAGGGCAGACTAAATAGGCCATGTGGTCTTTTTCTGCCTTCATGTTTCTATGAATTCAGACCATGATGTAGAGGGAGGGAGGGAATTAGTCATGAGTTCTAAAGAAAAATGTCAGGTTTAGTAATGGTTGCAAGGGTTAATTCTACTGGAGAGTAAAAGGAGAAAGAGAGATACCCAGAGAACTAGCAGAATCAGAAAGAACTAGAATGAAGGCAGAAAGCAGTCCCGATCTCCAAAAAGCAAGCTACAAACAAATAAATAAATAAGAACATAAGATATGCCATACTGGGTCAGACCGAGGTCCATCAGGCCCAGTATCCTGTTTCCAGCAGTGGCCAATCTAGGTCATACGTACTGCGACGCCCATGCTACCTGGGCCCAAGAGCTTACAGGTAGGGATGGCCTTTTTGATGCCCTTCAGGGGTGGAGCAGTAACACTTGGCCCCAGGGATTCTGGGCAATGTAGTTTGCTGGGCCTCCTGTAGGGCTGAGTTGTAATTGTGTGACTCGAGTAGAAAAAAGGCATGCAAGAACATTTATTTTAATGAGGATTTATTCCAGCGCATTAAAGTTCAGTGTCTTCAGACGCAAAAGAAATGCACATCCAACAAAAAGGTTTGAAAACAAACACACAGAAGTTGCAACAGATACACAGCTCTGCACAGCTGTTTCACAGTTCCTTTTCAGGCTCAGGCTAGGCAATCAGGTGATCCTTCAAATGAACTGAAACCAGTGTTTTCCAAACAGCATGGCTTCTCAGCTTTACCGTGTGATCAAGCTTATTCAAACATTCATAAGGTTCTCTCACAGTGGCAGCAGGTATGTCACACTTTATACTATATTACTTCATATAGTTTTAATGCTCTTTATCATGGTTATTCTCTATAACACAGGCAGAACAGTCCATGGCTAAATCCAACTCTGCTGAGGGCAGACATACGTCTAGTTGCATATCTTCCTCCTGGTCATTGGAATCCTGGCTAGGGTTATTAGCAAGTGCTGCCCTTTTCTCCAGAAATTCCCTAAACTGCTGAAGAAGTAATTCAGCTTGTTTAGGCACGTTTTCAGGCTGATAGCCTTCCTTCCTTTCAGGCAAACGTTTACTTAAGATTCCCAGCTCGGGGTAATTAGCTATGCTGTCCTTGTCCAAACAACAGCTCTCCGTGTGGGTAAATCCCTTCCCCCACTTATCACTAAGTGAATATGCTGGGTTTGTTCTTAGGGGTTTAACACATTCAGGAGATTTCTTAAACAAGCGGTCATAGCAAGAAATATCAGCTTTACCTTTTTCCAAGTCCTTTAAATAAGCATTGGTACCTTTTCTCCTGCTGACTTTCAGGGTTTGTACTTTAGCTTGCTTATCATCAGTTCCTGTGCTTTTCAGGTAAACGTCAGGCTGAACAATTTCCCCGTAGCTTCCTTTGCTATTGCCTTGGCTTTTAGTGCTGTGCATCCAGCTGCCTTTATTCCATGTATCAAGCCTGCTAGCTCCCTTAACCAAAGGCTCTACCTTATAGTGAGAGTGCCTCCAGGGTGAATCCTTGCACCACTGTTCACTGCTCCCCGGTTCTGCTCGGTTCTCAGGTGCTGGCTGCTTTTTCCTCCTCTCTCTCCAGCTCAAGTCATAATGCAAACCATTACGCTGTGACTTCCTTTGTAGCCTCCCTTGTGGCTTTCCTTGTAACTCCGGTAGCTCTCGTAGCTCACTCTATGGCCTTGGTAGCTCACTCTGTGGCCTTGGTAGCTTTCGTAACTCTCGTAGCTCTCCTTCTCTCCTAATTGCTTGCGTATTTAACAAGCCCTCACTTCCGTGCACTCCCTGACTCTCCCTTGGGCATGCCCAATCAGTGACTAGCCCTGTCTCCTCCCCTAAGGTGAGGTGTGGTTTTAGATCAGCTGAGTGTTTTTTTTTATTTCTGAGGTAAAAATCCTGCTTTTCAGTGCCGTACTGCTTTCCTCCTCAGGATTTTCTCCTATTTCCATCTCTTCTTGAGGGGCTTCCTCGTCACAGTACCTAGCAATATCCCCAAAAGACACAGGTTCCACAATGCTTGTACTGGGTCAAGCATTGATTATCCTGGGTCCCTTTTTAATAGTGGTTTATGGACCTTTCCTCCAGGAACTTGTCTAAACCTTTTTTAAACCCAGCTACACTAACAGCCCTTACACAGACACACAAACTTAGATAATAAAATAAATAGCACTAAACTAAATGTGAGAACGAGCACAGTTATTAAGTCTAGCAAAATGCTATGCTATAAATTTTAGAGGGGACTGTTGTAGTGGTTGATATGGAAGGGTAGACCAGATAGGTCATGTGGTCTTTTTCTGTCATCATGTTTCTATGTTTCTATGAAGGCATCAAGGTTGGGATTAAGACTTCTGCTGCTGACTCCAGCACCCCCATAGGGGACTCTTCGATGGTAGTGACATCGAGAGAAGTAAATATTGCCCAAAGCTCCAGAAAACTGATTTGAGACCGGCGGTCTTTCTGGGACCAACTGCCTTAAGTGCAGAGGTTTTCGCAATGAGCTCCCCATCCCAGCAGGGAGACATCTGTGGTGAGGACTCTGTGGGGTGGGTGCCTGGAAGGGCATCCCAGCCTGAAGATGGCAGGGAAGCTGCCACCAGTCAAGGGAGTCTGCCAGCTGGCGGGTCACACTCAACCTGTCCCGAAGCCTGTTCAAGGCTTGTGAACACTGGGAGTGGAGGCATCACTGAGCCGCCCTTATGTGCAGGTGGGTAATATGGGGTCACGTGGACGATGAAGGCCATGTGGCCCAGCAGACGGAGGAGAAGGCGAGCGGGCACCAACTGGCGGTGCTGCTCCTCTGCGTCTAGCACCCTGAGGCGTTCTGACCTCTTGGGCAGGAGGAAGGCCTTGGCCTGGAGGGTGTCTAGCTGAGTCCCAATGAACTCCAGGCAGTGAGCTGGAGAAAGGTGGGCTTGGGGTAGATGATGACGAACCCTAAGTGCTTCAGGATGTGGATGGTGCACTCTGTGGAGTGGTGCTCCTCTGCAGCTATGCCTCCACTTAAAAGTCAGTCGTCCAGGTAGGGAAAGATGAAGGCTCCTTGGAGACGAAGGTGGGCTGCGACCAGCACTAAGCACTTGGTGAAAACCCTTGGTGATGAAGCCAGCCCTAAGGGTAGCATTCTGTATTGGTAGTGATCCCATCCCACCATGAACTGGAGGTATTTTCGCTGGCTGGGATGGATCAGTATAAGCATCCTTCAGGTCTAAGGAGCATAGCCAGTCTCCCTGCTGGAGGTATGGCAACAGTGTTCCAAGGAACAGCATCAAACTTCTCCCTCACCAGGAGTTTGTTCAGATCCCACAGGTCCAGGATAGGCCTGAGGCCCCCTGTTCATTTGGGAATTAGGAAATATCTGAAGCCTTTGCCCGAGAGATGTCTGGACACTGGCTATACACACCTTGCTCTTGAGGAGGCCTCCTGGGAAGAACAAGGGTGGCATCTGCTGTAGATGGAGGAAGTAACCCTCTTTGAGCAGCAGCGATCATCACATGGTGTGGTTTGAGATAAAAGCCAAGGAAGGGTCCAATCACAGCAAGCTCAAAGTCCTAGACTTCAAAAACGCTGACTTCAGTAAAATGGCCAAGTGCCTGAAGGAGGAGTTGGCAGGGTGGGAGGGGATAAGGGAAGTGGAATTGCAGTGGGCGAAACTAAAGGAGACAATAAAAGAGGCAACAGATATATATGTAAGGAAAGTAAATAAAAACAAGAGGAAAAGTAAACCTATTTGGTTCTACAAAGAAGTGCTGCACGAATAAAGGCTAAAAAACACAGTTTTCACAAAATACAGAAGTTCACAAATAGAGGAACACAGAAAAGAACACAGGATAAAACTAAAAGAGATTTTAAAAAAAAGAGTAATAAAGGATAGCAAAATCAAAGGCAGAAGAATAGATGACTAAAGACAAACTTTTTTCAGGTATATCCGGGAGAGGAGGAAGATCAGAGGTGGAATTGTTAGAATAGCTTGCAAAACTGAATGCGGACAAAGTCATGGGACCGGATGGGATACATCCCAGGATACTGAACAAGCTCAGAGAGGTTCTTGCAGGGCCGTTAAAGGATGTTTTTAATAAATCCTTGGAGACAGGAGAAGTTCCACAGGACTAGAGAAGGGCCAATGTGGTACTTCTTCACAAAGTGGTAATAGGGAAAAAGTGACAAACTACAGGCCAGTAAGTCTTACCTTGGTTGCGGGAAAAGTAATGGAGGCGCTCCTGAAAGAGCGAATAGTGGACTTTCTCAAAACCAACAGGTCGCATGATCCGAGGCAACATGGTTTTACCAAAGGACAATCATGCCAAACAAATCTGAATGAGTTCTTTGACTGGGTAACCAGAGAACTAGATCAAGAGCATGCAATGGATATGATCTAACTAGATTTCAGCAAAGCCTTTGATACTGTTCCTCATAGGAGGCTTATCAATAAACTAAACTGCTTGTGGAAGGGTCCCAAGGTGGGGAACTGGATCAGAAACTGGTTGACTGACAGATGACAGAAGGTGATGGTAAACAGAACTCACTCGGATGAAAGCAAGGTGATTAACGTGTGCCCCAGAGTAAGGTCCCAGGACCGGTACGTTTCAATGTATTTATGAGTGATATTGCTGACAGACTGAATGGAAAAGTCTGTTTGTTTACAGATGACACAAAAATTTGTAACAGAGTGGACACCCCTAAGGGAGTGAATAACATAAGGAAAGATCTACCAAAGCTAGAAGAATGGTCTAATGCTTGGCAGTTAAGATTTAATGTGAAGAAGTGCAGTGTCATGCACTTGGGGAAGCAGAAATCCAAGGGAATTGTATGCAATAGGGGGCGAGAGGTTGGTTTGCATGGACCAGGAGAAGGATCTTGGAGTGATTGTTTCTGAGGATCCCAAAGTGACGAAACAGTGTGACAAAGCGGTGACAAAAGCCAGAAGGACGCTGGGTTGCATACAGAGAGGAACTACCAGCAGAAAGGAAGAGGTACTATTGTCATTGTACAAGTCGCTGGTGAGGCCTCACTTGGAATATTGTGTTCGGTTTTGGAGACCATATCTCGCAGAAAGACTTAAAACGGTTCAGAGGAAGGCAACCAAAATGATTTGGAGCCTGCACCAGCAGGGGAGATATGATACGGCCTTTAAATACTTAAAGAGTATTAATGAACAAACCTCTCCCAAAGACAGGGAAGCTGTAAAACTAGAAGGCATAACATGAAGCTGCAAGGGGGTAAACTGAAAGTCAATGTCAGGAAATACTTTTTCCATGAAAGGGTGGTGGATGCTTGGAATGCCTCCCGATGGAAGTGGTTGGGGCAAATACAGTGAAAGACTTCAAAATGGCATGGGACAGACACAGTGGATCCCTTTATATCAACAGGATAAAATCAAAATAAACAAACATAACTCTCTCTTATATCTCAACAAATAGGGATGACCTACATAGAGCAGTGGGTACACCCCTAAACAAAGCATGCAGAGGGATGACCTGCACGGAGCAGCAGGTGCACCTATACTCTTACCGCCATGTTGGTCTTTATCTGCCATCATATACTATGTTACTATGCTTGACATCTTGCCATATCCAGGAATCGGTGCTGATTGAGGACCACCTGTGGGCAAACAGGGTCATATGCCCCCCTGTGGACTGCTGAGGGCCTCCTGGGGGAGAGGAGGCCATGCCCAAGGAGTCAAAAACTCCCTCCAGGCTGGGCCGGGGCCTGAATCTTTTCTGCTTGTGGGGCCATGCCTTTGCCCCTTGTGTTGTTGACCTTGCTGTGGGACAGAGAAGGCTTGGCGCTGTGGAGCATTGCCAAAATCCCCCCTTGTTCCTTGGGAAGAAGGGATTCTTCCCCGGGGCTTTCTTATGGGGATGCAGAGAGGTCGTTTTAAAGAATCTGGGCCTTGTCAGGAACTCGGTCTCTGTCTCTGCAGCCTTGTCTGCCATGGGTTTTCTGAAGAGATTTTATCCAGTGCAAGGGATGTCAATGAGTTTGTCCTGGATCCACTGCTTGAGGTCAAACGACTGTAGCCATGCCTGGGCGTTGGGCCCTGATGCTCGCAGCAGCCACTCTGGCTGAAGACTCAAAGCCATCGTATGCTGCTAGACATAGGAATTTCAAGCACTCCTTGATTGCCAAGGCCAGTGACTTGAACCACTGGAGTGGTTCCTGTCGAGGTCTGCAGAGAAACTGGTGAGCTCCCTTGCCAGCTCCTTGAGTTACATACCAATGTACAACTGGTAAGATAAGCCAAGGGCATCCAGGGTCCAGGCCTCACTGCCAGGAGGCACTGAGGAATGAGTCTTTTGCCTTTTGAGTCGACGCATGGCCGACTCGACGACAATAGAGTTGTGAGATCCACTCTTTAATCACCTCCCATCTTGACTATTGTAACCTACTCCTTACTGGTCTCCCGCTGTATCATCTTTCTCCCCTTCAATCTGTTCAACACTCTGCTGCATGACTAATCTTCCACCAGCCGCATCATGCTCATATTACCCCTCTTCTCAAGTCCCTTCATTGGCTTCCTATCCATTTTCACATCCAGTTCAAACTTCTCCTGCTGATCTATAAGTGCATTCACTCTGCAGTTCCTCACTACATTTCCTCTCGTATCTCTCCGTGCACCCCTCCTCAGGAACTCTGCTCTTGTGGCAAACTGCTTCTATCTGTGCCCTTCTCTTCCATTGCTAACTCCAGATTTCACTCCTTTCACCTTGCTACTCCTTATGCCTGGAACAAACTATTTGAGTCTGTACATCAGGTACCTTGTCCGGCCCTTTTCAAATCCAGGCTAGAAACTCACCTCTTCGCTGCTGCTTTCAGTTCTTGACTCACCTGATCTCCTTTGTGTTTCCTTACCATTCCCCCTAGATTTATCCCATGTCTACACCTACTGTGTTGTCTGTCTTGACTAGATTGCAAGCTCTGAGGAGCAGAAACTGTCTCTTATATGACTGTGCAGTGCTGCGTACATCTTGTAGTGCTATACAAATGCTCACTACTAGTAGTAGTAGTAATAGTAGTAGTAGTAGTAGTAGTAGTAGTAGAGGTAGTTGTGTTTTCTGGAACCCTGGGCTTCGACATTGGGTCGAGCTGTCTGCTCACTATGGGCACAGACACCAGTGTCTCCTGCATACAGAGGAGGCGACGCTCGAGGATTGGAGGGATGGAAGGGCCTCGTACTGGAGGATCTCAAGTTCCTCCATGCGGGGATACTCCTCTACCTCTGTCTCGAAAGCAAGCACTTTTGCATTATCCCACATGAAGTCGAGGAAGGCAATGTCCTCGGTCAGGGAACAGTGCCAGGACACCTGTGGAGAGAGGTCTGAGGGCACATCTCGATGTTGCCAGGTGTCCGGGGACTCCTCATTGTCGGTCTCCCAGTCTGACTCGAAATCAGAGGTTAGAGTCCAAGACCCATGGACCCCAGAGGACCTGTGGTCCGAGCCACGTGCAGTGGCCGGGGAGAACCAGTGTCCCAAGGAACAGGACCAGGACCTCGTCTGATGCCAATGGCTCTCTCGAGGCTGGTGGTGCTAGAGTACCATCTCGACATCCAGGGAAGCCCTCGTTGTCAAGAGCCCAGTCACAGAGGAACCAGATATCATTGCCTGCTGTTGGACCAGGAGGGCAGAAATACTGCACTCCAGGGCCACCATCCTGGTCTCCATGCCAATTGACTCAGCAGCCTTTGACATGGACACCGATGGCTTTGAAGCCAGCATCTGTTCCGACCAGGGTGAGTCCTCAACCAGGATAGCCTTAGGGGTCAGAGGCCAATCACTGGATGCCGATGACTCTTTCTAGGGCAGCTTGTGAGGCTGCTCCCGCTCCGACCCCTCGGACTCATGCTGAGGACTGTGGGTCCTTGTGTGGAATTTACCGACTTTTCCAGACCCATCCTCCGAGGCAGACTGAGTTTTTTGAGCTCTTCCTGCAATCCACCTCTGGGGATTTCCTCTCAGAGGACCGAGATGGCCCAGGCATTGCAGTATACCAAGGTACCAGAGGCGGCTCCGGAGCATGGTGTCACCGGGGACTCAGACGCAGAGTCTGATTTGTAAAAAGATCTTTTCCTGCTGCAGTTGACAGTTCTTAATGGCCTTAGTCGTCATGTTCTGGCCCGAGATAACCGAGGCAGCAGTCATGTGGGTTGGTGAGGGACATCATACTGCACCGATCACATTTTTTGAAGCTGCTGGAAGCCATAGGGAAAAATGGGGCCCCACAACCCGGGCGAGGGTATGAGGCCTGTGGCCAAAATAGGGCGCAATGCACCAGTCAAGGGATACCTCAAGAAAAACAAGAAAACAAACCCAAGGAGCGACACCGAGGCAAGCTGGCTCGGAGGCGGGAAAGGAATCAGTACGCATATCAGATAAAATAAGACAAAAGAGAGACACTTTTTCTGGGGAAACGGGACAGACGTCCAGTGGGCTCGGTAGAAAAAAGGAGACTGAGGCAAGATGGCACCCTTGGGCGGGAAGGGGACCATGCATGCATGGTGCATCTTCCAAAGGCTTTCTTTGAAAGCTGGGAAAGATGCTTCCGCACAGGGTCCATCGGTGCCTACATCACCCATATGTGATGACTGACTTCCTGCTTGTTCCCAGAGAAATAAACAGATGCATTCAGATGGACAAATGGGCAGCGTGATGGATCCTCCCCAATTGTCATCAACGTGACTACTAACAAAAGCAAAATAAATAGATGTCTGCATGCTGTGTGTGTGCCTGTCTGCCCCTCTAGATATAGATATGCACACTGTAAACGGGTGTGCTGGTTATGAAGGCACCATCACCTTGGCAAGGTTATGGACTAACTGTCTTGCAAAGGATTGTGGTAATAGTAGTCCATTCATACAAGCTTTGCCTTTGAGATAAATGAAGAATGTTGTAGTTGGGTCAAGTATTTATTTATGGGGTAAATTAATCCACACACACAGATTTTACTTGGTAACACCTTAGGATAACTTCTCCAGGGTTTATATTCAAAAATAAACCATACAACTGAATGTTCATGCAAATTTCTTGCAAAAGTCCTTTAAGCAACAGAAAAGCTTCCTCTCAGTCACTGCTGACAACCTGCTCAGCAGTGCTGGGGTGAACAAATCAAAAGGAAAAAAAACCTCTTTACAAACAGCCTTCTTTTTCCACATTCAAAGCACTTTTATATCCAACGTGTGCACGGCTTGAGCTGTGCTTTGCTCTAACATCAGGTGGATAACAAGCTTCAGTCAATGGCTGGCTTCCTACTCTGCACACGTGTTTCATTTCCCCAAAAGCCTCTTTCTTTCCATACAAAACTTTCTGGGGAGCCAGTTACTAGAACATTCCTTTTGATGTTTGATTCTGCTTTCAGGATTTCTCTATGCTAGCAACCTTACATAAAGAACAATCCATGCACAAATCATCTTCCTCAGGAATTGCACCTTGTTCTTCCAATTGCATAGGTTCAATATCAATGTCTGGCTCAGAGGGCTTTGTTAACTGACCTCTATTGGGAGAGAAACTATTTCCCAGCAGTTTGCATTGCTCTAGGTTAGACAAACGTTCAGAGTTCATACCTGAGTCAAAGCTGGAATTAGGCTGTCTCCTTAGGTATTTTGGCCAGTAAGCATTGGAGCTTCTGTGACCTGTCCTCCAGTTTGTATTTCTGGACCTCAGGGCATCTGCTTCATACCTCTTCCAAAAGGTATTTGTGTTCCTTTTCTCCTTAGCTGCTTCTGTCCCCTTATCGGGTGCTGCTTTAGAGTTCCTAGCTGAGGATCTCCAAATCTCTGGTTTTCTCCAGTCCTTTGAAGCTGGTTTCTCCCAGGAATCTCTCCAAGAACACGTCTCTCTCTGTGCTCCTTCTCGTCCTCATGCCCTTCTCCGGTCCGTCTCAGTCTCCCTCTCTCTCTCTGTTCTCTGAATATTCTGTTCTGGTTTTAAAGTTCTTACTTTCCAACTCCTCCCTTGCACTCCTCAGGTGTTGGTGGTTAAGCTCTCTTCTGGCAGCTGATTGATTAGGAATGACGTAAGGGTTTTTCAGACTAGGCTTATGCTTCTCCTTAGCTCCACTAGGGGCTTTCTGCAGGTTACTGCAGCTTGGAATAAGCTGTCTTTTAGGGAAACATGCTGTTTTAATTTCTCTGACCTGCCAGAACAGGTCCCTTGATTAGGGTAAATTCCCTTCCTTTGCCACTACTCTCTGGGCTTCCTTATCACAACACACACACATATGTAATCACATTCAAAGTTGGTCATGTCGATACACTGCCTGCCATCACACAAGCACATCAGTTAACTTCAAAAACCACTGGAACACTGCTAAGTAGCTAGGAAGCAGAAACATTATGACTGCATATGCCCTCAGAAAGTAGCAACTGCTGGTGTCATGGCTGGTGTTTCTTATTGTAGAGCAGAGTTCAAATGCTGGTCTAGACCTAATCGAGAGGCAAATAGGCAGCAGTGAATTTTCTCCAGCATACCTGATTAGGTCTTCTGATGCCACACTGGTTGGGAAACACCATCTAATATGCCATGTTCCCATTTAGGCCCTTGTCAAATCTACATTGTCCAAGCACTGCATATGCCAATCCACTTCAAATAGTTTGCCTTTTCCCCCCCCCAATTGCCTTGTAACTTTATTCTATTTTGTTGCTAAAATCTTGGCCTAGGATTCATCTGTCATATGGAATTAACTATGAAGTTCTAATGCTGACATTACTCCATTAATGTCCTCAGCATATAAGTCTTTGGTTATTCTCTACCCATTTCACTAAATCCAAATACACATCTCCAACAACCCCTCCCAAGCCATCTTTAGAACCTTTCATCTCTTGGTCGCTTGCTCCTAGAAAAAACTGCTACATAACATTTGCCTCTTACATTCATCCGCCATGTTTGGCAACTGTTTCAGAACTTACCTTGTCACTGATGTTTTTCATAACTATTTTCTCATTCGCCTAAGCTTCTGGTTAAAAATTTCAGTAAACTACCTAAAAGTACTTTGGATACATAAATATAGGAAAAGAACAGAACATTCACACTCCACAGCACTGAGGGAGACACAAAGTATTAAGCAAATTGAGAGACAATTACTGTCAAATGTCACAGTGAACTCTTGAGATGTGACCATGTGTCTATTAGTGAAATGAATCCCAAAAGTCAGTAAAGCACAGTTACTTACCTGTAACAGGTGATCTCTTGGAACAGCAGGAATTAGTCCTCACATATGGGTACGTCGGTACCGACGGAGCCTGCGCGGGAATGCTCCCCAGCTTCCCAGAAAGAAAGCTTTTGGGGCATCCCACAGCGCATGCGCGCTGCCTTCCCGCCTTTCCTACCAACTCTCCTCAGTTCAAGTTTAAAGCTGAGACAATAGAGAGAGAGAGGAAAGGAAAGAGAAAGAGAGATACAACTCCTAGGGGAGGTGGGAGGGTTGTGAGGACTAATTCCTGCTGTTCCCAGAGATCACCTGTTACAGGTAAGTAACTGTGCTATCTCCAGGAACAAGCAGGAATAAGTCCTCACATATGGGGACTCCCTAGCTAAGATGCCTGGGAGATCCCCAAGGGTATGAGACCCTGAAGGGTTCCTCGTCTTCCTATGGATCTCAGGCATCCATTCAGGGAAGGAGGGCAGGAGTTGTTCAAGAATGGAACAGGTGTCTGAGGACAGCCTGACCAAACAAGGCATCCCGGCGGGAGTCCTTGTCCAAACAGTAATGGGCTGTGAAGGTATGAACCGAGGCCCAGGTGGCTGCTCGACAGATCTGATCGATGGACACAGAATGAAGATGAGCCATAGAGGTGCCATGGCCCTCACATTGTGAGCTGTGACATGGCTCTCCAGAGAAAGGCTATTACTCTGGTAAGCAAAAGAAATACACTGAGCAATCCAATTGGACAGTGTTCTTTTGGAGACTGGAAGTCCTAAATGAGAAGGATCAAAAGCAACAAAAAGCTGGGAAGACTTTCTATGTTGCTGTGTCCTGTGTAAGTAAAAAGCTAGAGCTCTTTTACAATCTAGAGTATGAAGGTTCCTCTCTGCAGTGGATGCATGAGGAGCTGGAAAAAAGACAGGTAAATATACCTTTTGATTAAGATGAAAAGGTGAGACCACTACTTTAGGCATAAAGTGAGGATTTGTCCTAAGGACTACCTTATCATGATGGAACCTTGTATAAGGTGGATTAGCCACTAAGGCCTGCAGTTCACTGATGCGGCGAGCAGAAGTGATTGCAATAAGGAAAATAACCTTCCAGGAAAGAAATTTCAAGGAGGTAGTGGATAAGGGTTCAAAAGGTGGCTTCATAAGCTGACCAAGAACCAAATTTAAATCCCATGCCACCGAAGGAGGTCGAATGGGAGGTTTAGTTAAAATTAGGCCTCTTATAAATCTTGCAATAAGAGGATGAGAGGAAACAGGTTGTCCATTGATAGGCTTAAGGGATGCTGCAATAGCACTTAAATGGACCCTTACTGAATTCGTCTTAAGGCCTGCATTGGAAAGATGCAGGAGATATTCTAATAGAGAATTCAGAGGAAGTGCCAGAGGGTCAAGACCCTTTTGAGCACACCAAATGGAAAATCTTTTCCATTTAAAGGCATACGAACGCCTAGTGGAAGGTTTCCTGGAAGCATGAAGGATATCCTTCACTTGCTGCGAAAGATTGAAGCCTTGAAGGTCTAGGCCTTCAGTAACCAAGCTCTGAGGTGAAGGGACTTGGGGTTTGGATGCCACAAAGTCCCCTCCTCCTGAGACAGAAGGTCTGGAGCAGCTCCTAAGTCCAGGGAGGGGGCTTGGGAGAGATGCAGAAGTAGAGGGTACCACACTTGGCATGGACAGCGTGGAGCTATGAGGATCATAGATCCTTGATCCCTCTGAAGTTCGAACAGAGTCTTGGGAATCAAAGGGATGGGTGGAAAGGCATACAGGAAGTCCTGACCCCAATGAAGGAGGAAGGCATCCTTGGCCTGAACTCCCTGACACGGGATTCTGGAACAGAACCGGGGAAGTTTGGCATTCCACGGACTTGCAAATAGGTCTATGTCTGGGGTACCCCATTCCTGGAAGATTCTGAGTACCTGATCCATGTGCAGGGACCATTCGTGCGGAAGCAGAACTCGACTGAGTCTGTCTGCCCAAGAGTTTTGAATTCCTGGGAGGTATACTGCCAGGAGATGGATTTGATGCTCTCTGGCGAAGGCCCATAATCTTAGAGCTTCGTTGCAAAGCGACAGAGAGCCAGTTCCTCCTTGCTTGTTTATGTAAAACATGGCTACCTGATTTGTCTGTTTGAATGAGGACTGTCTGGTAGCTGAGGAGGGTATGAAAGACCTTGAGAGCTAGGTACACTGCTCGAAGATCCAAGAGGTTGATATGGAGGGAGGTCTCCTGTGGGGACCAAGTGCCTTGGGTGGATAGGTCCTGTAGATGAGCTCCCCAACCTGTTTGGGAGGCATCTGTTGTGAGGATTGCTTGGGGCAACAAGGGTTGGAAGGGGGGCAACAAGGGTTGGAAGGGGGACCCCAGCAACAGATTTTGAGTGGATATCCACCATTGGAGAGACCAAAAGAGACGTTTGGAGTTTGCTATTTGGTCTGAGAGAGCTCCTGAAGCTTGAGTCCACTGGGTGGACAAAGTCCACTGAGCTGCTCTCATGTGTAGGCGAGCATAGGGCACCACATGTACTGTGGAAGCCATGTGGCCTAGTAGTTGTAGCATCTCCCGGGCAGTTAAGTGGTCCTTTGACTGAATCTGGGAGGCTAACTGCACTAGACGTTGGCAACGAGCCTGGGGAAGATAGGCTCTTGCAGTAGTGGTGTCCAACCAGGCCCCTGTGAATTCTAGGGACTGAGTAGGGGTGAGCTGAGACTTTGGGAGGTTTACCACAAGTCCCAGATACTGCAGAATGCACCTGGTGGTGTCCAGGGAAATTTGGGCTTCTGACTGGGATGGAGCTCGGATGAGCCAGTCGTCCAGATATGGGAAGACAAAGATTCCCAGAGTGCGCAGAAATGCAGCAACTATTGCCATGCATTTGGTGAACACTCTTGGAGCAGAGGCCAGACCGAAAGGAAGGACTCTGTATTGGTAATGTTTTCCCTGGAACAGAAAACGTAGGAATTTTCTGTGGGATGGATGGATGAGTATATGAGTGTACGCATCCTTGAGATCTAGAGAACAAAGCCAATCCTGACTTTGTAGGTATGGAAGGAGAGTGCCTAAAGAGAGCATCTTGAACTTCTCCTTGTATAGAAATTTGTTCAATTCTCGGAGATCTAGAATGGGTCTGAATCCCCCTGTTTTCTTTGGAATGAGAAAGTAGGGGGAGTAAAACCCTGACCCCTGTTGAAGAAGAGGAACTTCTTCTATGGCCCTCTGGGCCAGAAGGGCGGTTACCTCCTGATCCAGAAGGTCGAGGAGAGATGTGGGAGAATTGAAATGTCTCACCATGGTGTAGGGAGGAAGGTCTGAGAAATGAAGTTTGTAGCCCTCTCTGATGATGGAGAGGGTCCACTGCTCTGATGTGATTTGCTCCCATCTGGGAGCAAAAAGAGCCAACCTTCCTGGAATGGTGAGAGGTTCTGGGTGTTGTAGAGCCAGAAAGGTTAAGTTCTCTAGTATCAAGTCAAAACCCCTGAGGGGCTTGGGACTGCTGGGTTGCAGCAGCCCCTGCAAGTTTAGGCCTGGCCTGTTTAGGTTGCTGACGCTTAGTAGCAAAGCGACCTGTAGAAGACTGTTGACCAGAAGTGGAAGGAAATCTGTCCTTCTTGTAAAAAGACTTTTTAAAAGATTTTTTCTTGGCCGGAGTGGAGGTAGACTTAGAAAGTCTATCCAGAGCAGCATTTTCTGCATCCATTTGAGTGGCTTTAATTTGCCACTCCTTGCCAAATAGGTTTTCACCTGTACAGGGCAGATTTCCTAAACCGTCTTGAACCCAGGGTTCTAGATCAGAAGCCTGGAGCCAAGCAATTCTACGAGCAGCTATAGCAATGCCTGAGGCTCTGCTGGCACCTTCAAAAGAATCAAAGGCTGCCCTGTTGGAAAACTTTGAAATGTCTTGAGTATGCTTGAGCCAAAGAAGGAATTCATCCCTTTTATCTTCTGGAATAAAAGGGAGAAAGTTGTGCAGCTTTTCTGCAACTTCCTTCAGAAACATACCCACATAAAGGCTGTATGAATTGATTCTGCCAATAAGCATGCTAGCTTGGAAGATCTTCCTACCAAAAGCATCCAAGGTCCTGCATTCTCTTCCTGGAGGAGTAGAAGAGTGTCTTTTGGTACTCTTTATCTTCTTCATAGCTGACTGCACCACAATAGAGTGGTGAGGAAGCTGAGTTTTTTGAAATCCAGGAGAAGGAGGGACACGGTACATAGTGTCCAATCTACGAGAATGAGGAGAAAGGGTGAGAGGAGTCTCCCACAAGTCAATCAAGTGTTCTTGAAGAATTTCATGAATTGGCAAGGTGACTGCCTCTCTGGGAACCTTAGAGTATCCCAAAATATCTAATTTTTTTGCTCTAGGTTCTTTTTCAGAGGTTACTGAAATAGAGAGTCCTTTAGCTACTTCTACTATGAAGTCTTGAAAGGACAAATCCTCTGGAGGAGACATTCTCCTTTTTGGAGAAGAGGGCTCCTCAGGAAGGGTGATAGATACTTCAGGAGACTCATCCGATGACTCAGAATCATCAGATGAATCGAAGTATCGTCTGCCCGATTCCAAAGATCGATAGGCGTATCTATCGGTACCGACATCGGGTGCTCCCGGTACCGGGTCGGTACAGAGAAAGAGCCCAGGACAGGGAGCCAGAATCGGCATCCTGGCCGATGTCGATACAGCAGGTACCGGTATCGAGGTTGGTACCGGTACCAGCGCCGGTACCGACAACATGGCTTGTTGCGGTACCGACGGCGTCGCAGCCTTGATGAAAGCCAGTATGGCCTGCTGCATGGATTGCACAGTGTGATCCATGGACGCCACGACTGCCTGGATGTCGGTACCGGGAGATTGTGCCGGTACCCCAGAGCAGTCTAACAGGTGATCGGTCGCGGCCGTGCCATCGATGTCAACCTGTAACCCCATAGGAGGAGCTTTGGAAGCCGGAGCTTCACACCGGGGTTGTTTGGCTGGGGCAGGATCCTCAAGGGCAAGCCCGGAGGCATCTCGATACTTAGAGGGAGATTTGCCCTTTGAGGATCTGCTAAAAGTATGTTTGGTTACCTAAGATCCATCAGGAGAGGAAGACCTGGAAGATGTCGATGCCACCGCCGGTGCATCCGTGGGAAACAGCACATGGAGCTTGGCTGCTCGGTTCTGTAACCCTCGTTTAGACATTAGGGAACAGGACTGGCAATCCGGGACGGAGTGTTCAGGCCCCAAACATTTAAGACACCATTCATGGGTGTCTGTCACAGAAATTGTACTGCTACACTTAGTGCATTTTTTGAAGCCAGAGGCTGGTTTTTCCATGAGGGAAAGTTTCTTGTGGGTCTGGAGGCCTAAGAAGAAAAATACACCAAGTGAGGAAAAAGTATTATTATTATTTGGTTTTTTTTAGAAGAAAAGAAAAGAAAAGACCGGCGGTACCGGTCCGGCGTCGGGGAAGGCAGACACGCGACCAAAGAAATAGATTAAAATAAAGAACTTCTTCAGCGGTGACAGGAACACGACCTGCTGGCTCCGCAGAAAAGAAGAACTGAGGAGAGTTGGTAGGAAAGGCGGGAAGGCAGCGCGCATGTGCTGTGGGATGCCCCAAAAGCTTTCTTTCTGGGAAGCTGGGGAGCATTCCCGCGCAGGCTCCGTCGGTACCGACTTACCCATATGTGAGGACTTATTCCTGGAGATTAACTTATTTTCCACTAGTATGAAAGAGAGATACAATTCTCCTGCACAGTGCAAAACCAATCCAGTCTTCCTAGTTCACCATTAAGTTACTACATTAGACATGTTCCGATCACTTTATTTACGCCCTTCACATTGTTTCACTCTGCTCTGCCCTTGTTATCCATTTTCATTGGCTGATACTTCTAGCTCCCATTAATATCGAAATATGAGCCATCCAGATCCCCAAACTCAGCAGCTCTAATTCATCTGGTCTTCTGATTATTTTCCCTTATGTTCATGCTTTGCATTCTCATTATTCCTATGTATTATAAAAGAATAAATTTTCCTTACTTAAATGTCAACTCGAACACAGAGCCTCCACTGTCATTGCAAATGGCAAGAGTTGGGTCATCTGTAAACTGCAGAGAGAGAGAGGAAATATAAGATTACAAATCTTTGCCCGCTTTACTTTTAAAACCACTGCTTCATGAAACTGAATGTCAGTACAGATTAGGCATAAAGGCAAAACAAATGCAGTAAGGGAACATATTAGTGAAATGTGATCACCACATTCAAATACTTTAAAGGCTAGAATATTTAGAATTTCACTTAATTTTATGCTAGGCAAGCGAATTACAGCCTGTTTTAACAGTTTGATTGACCCTTCCTTATGGAAGGAAAGACAATGAATACGTAATTCAAATATTTATCATTAATTTTGGGGGGGAAGCCGGGGGTGTGGGGGGGAAGAAAGGGAATGAACAAATATCTACATCAGCATGTGCGTTAATGTCTGGTTCTGCAGTACTGTTCAATGTCAGATAAGTGATTTCCACTATTAGCTTTGCGCTTATTGATTTTGAAAATACGAAAAAAGGCTTCTGCCGACACAGAGGTTTTTTGGAGGTTTTTCTTTAACATTACTATAGTTGTCCTTCTGACTCATTATGGCTGCTGATACTTTTGCGTTCACTGAAGAGTATTTAGATAAATTACGACAACGAAAATCTTTGTTTGATTCATCTGCCCCTGAATCTGAGTCCGATAAACATCAGTCAATGCTTTCTCAACTTAAATCTTTACGTAAGCGGGGCATTCGGGCCCAACTCCATGGGGCAGCCATGCTTCAATATTTGAAAACACGTATTATACCTCGGGGTCTTCGGATGCCGAGAGCTCCCAAACTGTTTTCATCAGATACTGAGTTTGTTTCCAAATGGAACTGCATATTAAACAAATGCAGTTTTGATTTGATAGCTCTCATTATTGATCGGACTACTTTAGAGGAGGCATCTATTTCTCAGGAGGTATCTGACTTGAAAATTTCTCTTCAACAATCCTTGGGGGAGGAAACTTTTTCCATCAAGTTGGAAGACATGGATCGTCAACTTCAAAGTTTTTTTGATAACCTGCGGGTTTTTAAGTTTTAAATTTGAGGGATAAGAATGACTACGAGGCTGATCAAGTATATCATTGGATGTATGAGAAGCCGGACGTGGGAGTTACTGATACTTCTGATCCTTGCCCAGACAAGAGGGTCACGTTTGCTGAGTCCTCGGAAGACACGGATTCGAGTGAAGGCTCCAAAAGTGGTAGAAAGTCTTCTGGATTTATTAACCCTTCACGCACCCGCCGGCCTTACATCGACGATCGTTGGGAGCCCCCAAACAGCAGGCAACGTGCCCGTCGTCAACAGCAGTCTTAAATCTCTCTGGGACAGTTTTAACTCCAGCACAGTTGGAAGTTTTGGATCTTGGTCTCTTTCATCCCCACGGTCCCGTATGATCCGTTTGAGATGCGGATTGCCTTGTTTCATTTTTTTCGGAAATTGCAGATCCTCTGTTATTTTCATGGACGGGATAACACTGAGGGCTCCCTTGTGCGTCCTCCTTCCCGTTGGGTCCCTCCGGGTTTAACGGATCCTGCTATATCAGTCTATCAGTCCTTGGTGTTGCAAGAATTGTTGGAGTGTGAGAAGTCCTTTACACGCCGGTTCTCTAATGTTTCAAATGCACAACGTTCCGCCCTCAATGAATTGGTGATGCCGATTTAGTGGTGCGCGGGGCGGACAAAGGCAGTGCTGTGGTAATTCAAACCCGTACGACTTATGTCCAAGGAGCTTTGTCCCAGTTATCCGATCCTAAATATTACAAACTTCTGCCTGTGGACCCTACACCACAATTACAAATATTGATTAAATCTTTAGTGGATGATGCATGCCTCTGGGGTTGGATCACATCACGGGAAGCATCTTTTTTGCAGCAATGTCATCCTAGAATTCCAGCATTTTATACAGTCCCTAAGGTGCATAAATCCTTAGTCGACCCTCCGGGGCGCCCCATAGTATCCTGTAGGGGTTCCATTCTTGAGCCGCTATCTCAATTTAGTGACCTCTTTTTGAGGCAGGAAGCTCGACGGGTGAAATCTTACCTGCGGGACACATTGCATTTTCTGACCCTTTTGTCTGCAGTTTCTGGGACTCTGGCAGATTACCTTCTAGTGACATTGGACGTAGTAGCACTGTACACCAATATTCATTAGGAGGAGGCCCTATCCCTGTTGGAATCTGCTTTCACCACAGCACCTTCTCGGATCCCCAAATCCTTTCTTTTGGACTTAACCCGCTTGGTATTGACAAGAAACTATTTTGTCTTCCAAGGCCAGTTCTATCAACAGTGTCATGGAGTGGCGATGGGAGCCACAGTAGCGCCCTCAATTGCTACATTGTATCTGGCTGATATGGAGGAACGTTTCATCTATTTGGCTCCAGCTTTTCAGCATGTTCGTCTCTGGCTCCGTTTTCTGGATGATATTTTTTTGCTTTGGTCCTCCACTAGTGACCAGTTAGCTCTTTTTGTGGACTGGTTGAATAGTATAAAACCCAACATCCAGTTTACCTCACATGTTGACACTCAGAAGATGGAATTTTTGGATGTTTTGGTTCAAAAACAGGGGGACATCTTGACCGCCTCTTTATTCCGGAAACCGAGCCAACGGAATAATCTTTTACGTTACCACAGCCATCATGCCTCCTCTTTACGAAGGGGCCTCCCGGTTGGCCAGTTCCTGCGATTGCGTCGGATCTGCTCGTCTTTGCAGGATTTTAAAGATCAAGCACGGGATTTGCGCGCACGTCTTTTAGATCGTGGCTACCCCGCAGCAGTGATCCGTCGGGCATACATACGAGCCCGGTTTTCTCACAGGGAATGGCTTTTAGGCAACCTGGAGTCTCCATCAACTTCTCTTCCTGGCACCCTTCAACAGGAGGCGTCGGATATAATAACTGGGGTTCTTCCATTTACACAGTATACTTCACCTGTTACTGCTCTTTTGAAGAAACATTGGGGGATTTTGCATGTACACACCTGTTTTCAAAAACCCCTTCGTTTGGCTTACACCAACATCCGTGATCGCTTGGTACATGCGGTCCTTCCACTGGTTCCTTCTGTTGTTGATGATCGTCGTGTTGGCCATTGGTCCTGTCAAAATTGTAGATTTTGTGCCACTACCGAGGAGGGGGTTCATTGGTCGCATGCGTTCTCAGGCAGGTCTTTTTCTTTTACAGGTTATTCTACCTGTTTAACACCCTTTGTGGTGTATATCATCACCTGCCCCTGTAACTTGTCATACATTGGTAGAACCATTCATCCCGTTCGGGTTCGTCTGGGCGAGCACGCCTCACGATTGGCTACCAGGACTCTTTCAGCCCCCATAGTAGAACACTGTCTCAAAAATCAACACACTTTTGCGGATTTACGTTGGAGAGTAATCGATTTCATTCCTCTAGATCCCCGGGGCGGTGATCGGGAGCAAACACTTCAACGCTGTGAACAATGATGGATTTTTCAGCTCCAAACAGTTTTGCCTACAGGATTGAACTTGGAGTGTGATTGGTGGAGTTTACTTTAATCATGCTCCGTATTTCAGATTTTTTCAGATTTTTACAAAATTACTTCATTCAGAATTTCCCCTCCCCCTTTTTCTGGTGACGTTTTTAATGACGTATTTTGATGACTTTTTAGTGACGTTTTTTTCAGCAGCCATTCAGAGATCTTTTTGGTATTTTAAATTGCCTGGTGACTCTGGCGTTTTTTAAGGACGCGTATATTGATGGAAACAGCTTGATACAGAGCCCTTCCCGGGTTCGAAACATGCATGTCGCTGCTTTATTATTCTGCTGCCATTTCCGCTTAATGTCAGATAAGTGATTTCCACTATTATTAGCTTTGCGCTTATTGATTTTGAAAATACGAAAAAAGGCTTCTGCCGACACAGAGTGGGGAGCTTTTCCTCTCCCCGTCTCAGGTCGACTGATCCCGACAGAAAAAACATTTGTTTGCATGAGATGTTGTTTTGGTTTTTTGAATAATGTATGTTTGATAAAACAGATTCACAGGTGTTACATATGTTTTGACTTTTGTTTTGTGATCATTTGTGTGTCATCACATTTTTTGGAGGTTTTTTCTTTAACTGTACTGTTCAACTTGGCTAGCTTCTGCTGCCATTGCTGCTCCAGACTGTGAAACGTGAGATTAATTCACAAATGTCTGTCAGTCATGTTTTTGGTGCTTCTAGACAGAATTAAATGTGGAGGAGTAGCCTAATGGTTACAGCACTGGCTTGGTAAACAAGAGACCAGGGTTTGATTCCTATTAGCATTCCTTGTGGCCATGAGCAAGTCACTTAACCCTCCATTGCCTCGGAAGAAAAGACTAGCAATCTACTTCTGGTCACACTGCCAATAAAACCCAGGAACTGTTGGGTCGCCAGAAGTCAGCATTGACAAGAAGGCACACATTACAATAAATTGCAGACAGAATTAAGAGCAGAAATTTGGCATAAAATTGGAAACTATGGTCTGGAAAAAGCTAATCTCTCAGAAAAGTGTCAGGACCTACATGAAGCCTCTTGTGGTCTTTTTTCAGCTGCAGATTTAACAGGGTTGGAAAGCATAGTTACTCAGCTGTAGCAGGTGATTTCCGGGAACAGCAGGAATCAGTCTTCACATATGAGTTAATGTCACCGATGGAGCCCGCGTGAGAACGCTCCCCAGCGTTCAACAGAAAAGCCTTTGGGAGCATTCCATTGTGCCTCGTGTCTGCCTTCCCAACTCCTCTCTTCAGTTGAATTTACAGCTGAGAGGAAGAGAAAAATAAACAAACCCTACAACTCCTAGGGGAGGAGGGTGGTTGTGAAGACTAATGCCTGTTGTTGCCAAAGATCACCTGTTACAGGTGAGTAACTACGCTATCTCCAGGAACAAGCAGGAATGCAGTCTTCACATATGGGACTCACTAGCTCCCAGGTACTAGAGTGATATGGGGGGGGTGAAAAGCAGTTATCCCTGAGGCCAAAAGCTTGTAGCCAAAGAGCCTGGAAGAGTTGTGGACCACTGAACTTGATTCCAGGAGGCGATACTCCTCCAATGATAGGCTGGTATCTTGTAGAAGTCTGGGACAGAGGGTAGGAGTTGTGTCTAAGTCCCAAAGAGGTGCTGGAGTACAGCTTGGCCAAAGACACTGTCCTGACGGGAGTCTCTGTCCAGATAATAGTGTGAATATCCAGATAATAGTGTGAATTGAAAGTATGAATGAAGGACCAGGTAGCTGCCCAACAGATCTCCTCAATGGATACACCAAACGAAGATTGGCTACAGAGGTTGCCATAGCTCGGACATTATGAGCAGTGACATGACCCTTCAAAGAGAGTCCTGCTTGTGCATAAGTAAAAAACTTGCAATCTGCTATCCATTTGGATAAAGTACATTTCGTCACCGGTAAGCCTAAATGACTAAGATCAAAGGAGATGAATAATTGAAAGAATCTTCTGTGATCCTTTGTTCTATCCAAGTAGTAAGCCAGCGTGCACTTGCAGTCTAACGGGGGTAGCACTGCTTCAGCCTGAGACGCATGTGGTCAAGGGAAGAAAATAGGTAGGATCACCGATTGGTTCAGGTGGAAGGAGGAGACTATCTTTGGAAGGAAATGCGGATGGATATGCAGAACCACGTTGTCATGGTGGAACTGGGTATAAAATGGATCCATCACCACAGCCTGTAGTTCACTGATTTGGCGAGCCGATGTGAGGGCAACAAAAAAAATTACCTTCCAAGATAGAAACTTCAGTGAAGTGGTGGCAAAAGGCTTGAAAGGAGACTTTAGAATTTCAGCGAAAACACATTGAGATTCCAAGACACCAGAGGAGGCTTAATGGGCGTTTTGAACTGCAGCAGACCCCACATGAAGCATGCTACTAAGGGGAGCGAGGAGATAGGAAGTCCATCCAGTAGTCTGTGAGAGGCCACAACGGCACTAAGGTGAACTCTCACCGAGTTAGTTTTAATATCTGTTAAAGATAAGTGGAGGAGATATTGTAGAAGGGTCTCCACTGGGTAAGAAAAGGGGTCAATGTCCTTTGGGGAGCACCAGAGGGCAAGTCTATGTCACCTGAAGGCATAAGATCGCCTGGTGGAATCTTTGCGTGTTGCAAGGAGGACATCTTTGATGCCTGTGACAGGTCAAAGTCAGCGAGCACTATCCCTTCAGCAGCCACAACTGTAGTATATAATCAAAACTGCATATAGTTAAGAGCGGGTTGAATCAAGAAATCGATTGGGCAAGCCTCCTGTGACGTTGTGACGTTTTGCAACGTGATTGGTTCCTGTGATCATGTGGTATAAATTCAAGCTGAGCTTTTGGCATCCTAAAAGTTTGGATGCCATTTCTTTCTGCGGACTAAGGAGCATTGAAGCAGGACAAATGAACTGATTGTCCTAAACGCGGTGCTGTGTTCGTTGGTTCAGCCGCAAAGTTTGTGAAGGCATTTTTGACGCCGTGAAAATCTCTGTTTGGGAAAGTTCCGCCACTTGAAAGATTTGATGTGGGATTATCTTCTCAAGCTAAGTACTTGCAAATTTTGCACTTTTTGATTCACATTCTGAAGGTTTTGAAAAAGTTTAATAGTGGTAGGGCACGAATTGGTGTGCTTGTTTTTTCATGACTGAATTTGGGCTTTACATTCACAATAGCCTACTTTTGATTAAAACGGAAGAATGGCTACGGAGAGGGGAAGGTCTCTCAAGGCCAATTTTCCCAACAAAAACACTTTTAGGTTAAGCACTCAGCTATCTATTGGGCTGTATTTTTGGATTAGTATATTTCATTATAAGGCTCTGTTATATTGGTTTTCATTTTGTGTATTAATAATATGGGCTAGCAGGCAGCTGTTGCTGCTCAGGTATTATGCCTGCTTAATTAAATTTAGATACTGAGAACAGGATTCACTGCTTTGAAGGTCTTATGGGCTAACAGGGGAATTGGGCAAGTAGGCATCTGAACTTCAAATTAAAAAAGCACTGCTTAAGGAATAGGGTTTCTCAGATTAAAGGGTTGCGAGGCGAGTGTTTGAAATATCCTGAGGTGATTAGGGAGCATTTCATGCAGTTTTATACCAAACCATATTCTTTAGACTGCAATGGCAGTCAGGAGGAAACAGAAGCCTATCTGGTGTTATTCCCACTGCCAAGGCTTCATAAGGATCAGGCTTAATTTTTGAATAGGGAAACAGAGGTATACAGGAATCTGAACTGAGTAGGTCACCTGGCCATATGAGACAAGCTTATGAGCTCTGCTGCCAGCTGATCCCAAATCTTGGAAGAAATTGCTATTGAATCTTTTTTTTCTTTTCATTTTTATTAAACATATTCCAACTCCAAAATACAATGCCCAACCAGTGACAACTTCAACACCATACGTATTTATACACATTTATTTCCTCCCCCCATTCTCCTTTATTTTTCTTCTTTTTTTTAATGCTATACATATAAGGGGTTATTCTGTGCCATGAATAGCAGGGATGGACGGCCTGCCGGTTGTGCGAGGAAGTTAGATGAGGGCAGGGAAGGTGCAGCTCTGGGGCGGAGCCTGGGAGGTCGGTAGCCCTGGACGTACAGGGCCAATTCTAATGTCGGCCCTGTACGTCCAGGGCTGGCAACTTATACAGGGAAGTTATTCCACCTCCGAGGTGGAGTAGCTTCCCTGTATGTCATTTTGTGGCAGACCTGGGGCTTGCAGTGGGTAGGGGGGGAATGAAGGCAGTCCCCGCAGCCCGACCCTGGCCTTTGGAGGCTGGATCGGGGGGTCAGCTGCAGGGAATGAGGTCCTGTAGTCCAGCGACCAGCATCATGGCTCTTCAATGGAGCTGCGGTGCCATGGCAACATGACGCTGCGGCTCCATTGAGGAGCCTTGACTGAGTTAGCTGGGGACAGTCCTGCACGTATAGGCCAGACTGAATCGCAGGACTGTTCATGATTCTGATCCCTTGGGGCTAGACGTGCCCCGCAGGATCAGAATCGCGATCCCCTCTGTATGTCCCGTTCAGACAGGACATACAGATGTGACTGAAGTCCAGAATGGAATCAGGCTCATAAAGTCTGCATGTCAATCACGAACTAAATTCCCTCCGTTAAAGTTCCCCTTCATAGGTCTCTCCCACCTCTATAGCCATCCTCACACGCCCACTCATTGGTTCTGTACCACTTCTGCTCACCCTTGCTTGCAAGCTGTTAGCATGTGCATAAGGTAGAGATGGCATAACCTCCTGAGGAATCCACTTATTCCCGACACTGCTGATTGGGCTGTGTGTGCCGCTATCTCACAGCCATGATACAGTGTTGAATTACCCCCCACAGTCACCCAGGGACAGTCCCCACATCATGAAAAAGTAGGATTGTCACCGGTTGTCTGTTCAGCTGTATCCCTACCATTTCCTCTATCATATCAAGCACTAGACCCCAATAATTTTGCACTTTCCTACATTCCCACCACATGCAGAGTAGTGTCCCCCATTCCCCACAGTTGCACCAACAATTAGGCGTCTGCCTGACTCCCACCCTAAATAAACATTCAGGGGTGAGATACCACCTCATTAACAATTTATAACCATTCTCCACCAGATTTACCGCTATCGAGATCTTGGTTATACCCATGGAGATCTGATCCCATTCTTCTTCCCCTCATTCCACACCCAAATCCTTTTCCCATTTCCCCCTATAGGCTGGTTTGTGGGGTCCATCGGGGCCTAATCCCCAGTAGAGCTGCGATATTAACTCCTTTTCGCCCACTATTTCCATGCACACCACCTCAAATCAAGGCCTATCCTTCCTTAGGTCCCATTGCACTTCATTCTGGACAGAAAATGACAGTTGCACACAACTGTATCGATCTTGATGATCTAGCTGGTATGTATTCCTCAGTTCCTCAATGACCATACTTTCCTCCTCTGAATAAGTTGTCTAGTCTACAAAAGACCCCATGCTGCCCATTTCTGCCAAATCCTGAGTTCTGGCCCCTCTCCCTCAGTGAAACAATCAGACAATGGCGTAGCCGCAAATTTAGTTTTCCCCCTAGTAAAATCTGTCGATATCGGTATCCTATCCCGAGGGTCTGCCCTATGTAGGGGTTTCTCGACCCCTTGCTTCTTTTCCCCCAAATCCACCTTCCCAGCTTCCCTCACTGCGCACATTCATTTTCTATTTGCACCCAAGTCTTTGGGGGGTCTCACTTATCAACCCATACACCCCCTTAATTGAGCTGCTTCATAGTAGTGTTGTATGTTCGGTAATCCCAACCTCCCCTCACTCTATGGAGCACCTGCCTTGCTACTCAAGGAGGGCGTCCATTCCACACAAATCTGGCGATCTTCCACTGAATACCCCTTAAAACTTTGATGGGCACCTCTACCGGTAGTGCCTGGAACAAGTACATGAAGCATGATAGCAGCATCATTTTCATAGCCGTGATCCTGCCCAGCCAAGAGAGGTGGGTCTGGCTTCACTGCCGGAGTAAGTCATCCACGCTCCTCACCACTTGTTGATAATACCACCCATACAAATTTTTGTACTACTGCCCAATATTAATCCCCAAATATCTAATTCCCTTTCCTGCTATTTATATTCTCGCCTGCTGTGTATCCGTCAGTGAAACATCTAATATCTCCAATTTGGTCCAATTTAACCGAAATCCTGATAGGCAACCATACTCTCTCAATTCTCACATTATAAAGGGGAGTGACATGTGTGGTTTTGTTACAGCCAAAATGATATCATCCATAAATAAAGTTATTCTATGATCTCGGGTACAATCTGAATCGCGTGGATATCCTTGCTCATCCTGATCCTTGCTGCCAGTTGTTCTAAGATCAAAGCGAACAATAGTGGGGACAAGGGGTATCCCTGGCATGTTCCTTGTTCAATGGGGAACAACTGTGAATATCCCCCATTGACTCTGACACTTGCTCTTGGTGCCCTATATAAGGCCCAGACCCACTCTTGGAAGTGTTCCCCAAAGCCCATTCTAGCCATCACCTGAAGCATGAAATCCCATGAATCATGATCAAATGCTTTTTCCGCGTTGCATGAGGGCCTGTTTTGGGAATTGCTGTGCAATCCAGATAAGATTTAAAACCTCGGGTACACTGTTTGCTGCCTATCTACTGAGCATAAAGCCTGCCTGGTCTTCATGGACCAGAATGAGGATGACCATATTTCATCAGTTTGCTAACACCTTCGCCAGGATTTGTGTGTCAATGTTGAGCAGTGAAATTGGGTGATATGATGCGCAAACCTGCGGGTTCTTACCCTGCTTAGGTATCAGTGTTATACCCGCCCATCCCATTGTATCTGCCAGCCTCCATCCTGGCTCTAGGGAGATTATACATCAGGGGCTCCATTAAGCTATCCACAAATTTATGGTAGAAATGAGCCGTTAGTCCATTCAAGCCTGGCACTTTGTAAAGCTTCAGCCCCTTTATTACCTGCTGCATCTCCTCCCCATCTATCTTGCCTTCCAAGGTCTCCCTTAGATCCTCTTCTAGTTTATTGAGTGAGATAGATGCCAGGAAACTATCAATGTCTTCCATAAGGTGGGGGGGGGGGAGGGGGGTTGGGGCAGTGTATAATCTTTGATAAAAATCTACAAACTCTTTTTGCATATCATCTCTCTTGACAACCAATTGCCCACTTGCTCCTTTCAACACCACTATCTGTGCTCATGCTCTCTTCTGTCTAAGTTGATGTGCTAGGTATTTTCCTCCCTTATTGCCCCCCTCAAAAAATGCCTGGCGGGCCAATTGCATTCTATGGAGGATCTCTTCCATCTCGATAGCATTTATCTGGGCTCTCAGCACTAATACCTGGCCAAGATGTCGTCTCTGTGGATCCCTTATGTCTTCATCTGCCGCTTTTATAAGCTGATGGTGTAACTGTGTTAATTGCTCTCCTTTTTCACCCATGTGCCCCACTTTATCAGGACACCTGTACAGTTGCCTTAAACCTGTCCCACATGACATTCCAATCCATTTACCCATTATCATTCACGGCAAAATATTCCCCTATGGTGCTTTCAACCTCTCGGACCACGTGCTCATCTTCCAATAGGGCTTCATTCAACCGCCAGTACCTGGTCTCCCCCCCCCCCCCATCTACCCGACAATCTAGATCAATTTCTATGGGCACCTGGTTGGACCATGTTATAGCATCTATCTCTGCCCTCTTTATCCTCGACACCCCTTCACTGCCCACCCATATCATATCTATTTGTGAATAGGTGTTATGGACATAAGAGAAGTAAGTAAATTGTTGTGTACTCTTGGTGGAATAACTACCACACATCGACTATTCCTTGGTCGCAATAAATCTTTTGAAACGGGCCATGTCAGACCTCCTATGTTCCCCCCTTCCGGTCAAATCCCTCCTGGGGTCCCATGTTATATTGAAGTCACCCCCCATGATCAGTATCCCTTCTCCCAGGTTATGCAGCTGGTTACTGACCTCCTCGAAGAAAGGGCCTTGTGCTCCATTAGGGACATACACAGTCGCCAACCTGTACCAGACCAAATTGACCCTTAGGCGCACTAACAAATATTGGCCTGATTTATCCTGCACAACTTCCCCTACTTCCACTCTCGCCCCCTCTGCTACAAATATTGCAACACCTCTTCTCTTCCTTTCTATTTTGTTGGATGCAAAGAAGCTCAGCTGTGTTCATTTTGGGGCTACCGAGAATTCATATTTGTGCAGCAGATGCGTCTCTTGCACTAATGCAATGGTGGCCAGTAGCCTCCCCAACTCCTTAAATAGTTTTTGTCTTTTGAAAGGGGAGCTTAGCCCCCTGCACATTCATAGATATCACTTTAAGTGAAGACATTCCCCCCCTTCGCTGTTGTCGTCCCCTCCATCCCCTCCCCCCTCTCTTAGTCAAGTTATGTGCCGTGAGGTTGCCGTAATAGTGACAAAACAGATGGGCCTAGCTCTCCTACCCCCTCCTCCACACTCCACCTCTCCCCTACAACTAACCAGTCCCACCTTCTACTTCTCGGGACACCCCCCTCTTCCCTCCCTTGTACTACCCACTTCAGCCTACACCCACCTAGCAATCTTAACAAAACCATGGACCCCAAAAGCTCCTCCATTACGCCCCCCCCTCCCTCATTTCCTCCCTTTCCTTATTTCACAGTTCATTGTATATTCACCCACTCAAGTATTGTAGTGGCAATATATAGGCTGTTTGTCACTGGCACAAAGTCATCCATAGCAGTCCATGATCAATTTTACCCATTCCAAGCATGCTCAAGTTTGTTCTTCCCCATCTATTTTGGTACTCCAGGTCCCAGATTGTCGATGCAATCTTCTCCACTGGTGGTTTACTCTTTGCCAGCGAGGTTGATCTCTCCTAGGGGGCAGGGGTTCTTTGGATAGTACCCTCTCCAGTCCTGTTATACACCCCCTCCTCCAATGCATGGATGGCTCCCTCGTGATTTTGTACCTGCCAGCACTTCCCCCTTTTGGAAAGGATAGTCCAAATGGGAAAATACTATAATGAATGTTCTCGCTGCACACTTTCTGTACTATGCCCCTCATGCTCCTTCTCTTCTGCAAGATAATTTGCATTATATCTGTATATATGTCCACAGAACTGGTTTCCCATTATAGTGATCCATTTCCCCCCCCCCCCCCCGGCCTTTTTATCCACCAGCACTTTTAGGTCATAATCATGGAAGCAAGCAATTATATCGTGTGGTCTATTTTTATCCAGCCCTGGTCGTCCCAAAACACTATATGCCCTGTCAATCAGATAGTCTCTCCCTTCAACCTCTAGTCCTGCTGTTTGTAGCTAAGTCTTTACAATATTCTGTACCACTGTCACACAGTCTTGATTCTGCTCTCCTTCTGGCACTCCACAGAAGTGTAACTTATTGTATTTGGATCTATTTTCTTAATCCTCCAATTTGTCCTCAAGCTCCATTTGATGCTTGTCCACCTCACTCCATTTCTGTTCTAATGTAGAGGTAACTTCTCCTTGCTCTTCCACATGCCCGTCCAGGTCCTCGACTCTTCATCTGAGGTCCCCCAAGTCAGCCTGAACACTTTCAATGCCATTCGCGACTTCTTCCCACACTAGGATAATGTCGGCTTTTAAATCTCAGAACAACGCTCTTATCTCACTCTGCAGATTCGACCCTCATTTGTCCACTGCTACAGTGTCATCCTTTTTGTTCCCCTTCCCTTTATTATTGCATTTTTTCCTACTGGGGCTTGTACCCTCAGGTTCATAGGTTTTGGTGTCCCCACTGCTATTTTATCTGCCAGCTTTCAGGAGGGTGCAGCCACCACATTGAAGGTGTATTTGCGAAGATCAGCCCTTTTCCCCTTCTGAGCCATCTTCCCTCATTACCAAGCTCTCATTCGCATTGAGGGTTCCCGATTCAGTGCGGTAGGAGTGTGGTTATAGGGTAATTATTCCTTCGGCACACCAGAGTTCCGGCTTAAGTGGCCATCTTGCTCTATGTCGTCAACCACTATTGAATCTTGAGTATAAAAATATTTAACATTCCGTAAAAAGCTGAAATCAGTTTTATATTCTGAAGGTTTTTGGTAAATTTTTTGATGTACTATACATATTTATGATTGTAAAAATTTGTTCACTACTTAGAAGCCTGCGGATAGACAGTTTATAAATAAATTTGATTGATTATAATTATCTCACGCCTTTCTAGTAGCAGTTCAAGGTGAGTTACATTTAATTTAATTTATTAAAATTTATATATTGCCAGTATGGCAAAAAGTCAATCACTGGTTTACAAAAGATATAGACAGATAGATATATGTATAGAAATAGGACTCATGCCAAAACCGAAAAGTCCAACAAAGGAAGCACGAAACCACATGCAAATAGACCACCCAGTAGAAAACGTGGATTGCAATGAAGGAACGTATAAAATGTAACCTTTATTGAAACTTATTGTTATTCCTCTTCAGCCACTGACCCGACACAGGCCGTGTTTCGTGAAAGCCTTCTTCAGGGGCTTGAATGGCTGATTCTGATGTTATTGTGAGGTCCACGATTTTTGCCGTCGCGGAGTTTGGGCATCGCTTATACTTTTAAGCTCAGGTATCACCAAAGTATTTATATTGGTCACGTGTTCTCTTACACAGGTTTATCATCCTATATGATATTACAAGAGATAGTTCAGTAATTAATAACATCAGAATCAGCCATTCAAGCCCCTGAAGAAGGCTTTCACAAACACGGCCTGTGTCGGGCCAGTGGCTGAAGAGGAATAACAATAAGTTTCAATAAAGGTTACATTTTATACGTTCCTTCATTGCAATTCACGTTTTCTACTGGGTGGTAAAAATAGGACTCAAGAAGAAAAACTGAGCAGGTGCAGTAAAGGCAGTCAACAGACTTTATTAACCCCAATGCGTTTTGGCAGTCTCGGCCTTCCTCAGGGGGTACAAGCCTCAAAATAAAACAAATCCAAAACAAATGGTAAGAACTAAATAATAAGTTACAATACACAATCGTACATATAAAAAATAAAAACAACAAATTGTGCATTGTCAATTAAAAACAATTAAAAGTATGTTAAAAATCGTAATAAAAATGATGCGTTAAAACCAGGACATTGAAAGGAATGTGAATACAATATATGTATATGTACAAGAGAATAAAACATTTCAACATGCAAAAGCAAGCATAAAAACCACCCATCAGTGTACAAAAAGTGAACTTCTTGCAGGATTGGTTGACCTAAAGAAGGCTGGGCCAATCAATTTCGAGATTCAAACCTGAAGGAAAAAGTGTGTCCAATTTAAAGATCCATTCCTGTTCTCTCCACTGGAGCCAGGATGTGCAATCACCACCACGCAGGTTAAGTGGAATGAAATCAATAACCCGCCAATGTAATTAATCAAAGGAGTGATGATGTTGCAGGCAATGTTCCACAATAGGGGCCGAGATTGTGGCTGTCCATAAACGGGATGCATGCTCCGCCAAACGAGTCCGCATCATAAGGATGGTGCATCCCACATAAGCCAAATTACAAGAGCAAATCAAGAGGTATACAACAAAAGACGATGTACATGATGTGTTCCAGCGAAATGTAAACCAAAAGTTTTTTGCAGCAAAAAAACGACGACCTTGTAGAGAGGGAACAATAATGGCAGTGGTCGCAAGCCCATGGCCAGGATTGTCATGATGAGTGTGCAGCCCCTGTTGATGGACCTGTCACTCATCACGACAATCAGAGGTTCAAAAACATAGCTACTTTCGAGAGAAGTGTCTATTTTAGGAACAGCAAAAATAAGTCTGAATGATACTTGTTCTTTAGAAAGCCTTATAAATAACTCTAAAGTGGAAACTGTGTAGAAAGATAAGAACCCAATTGTAAATACTCATTACTGAGAAACAAAATACTCAAAAAAATGAATGGGAGAGATGCAACTTGCTACAAAGCTGTAACACAACCCATATCAAGTCTAAGCAGATAGAACAACAGTACAATCGTACTATTTCCAAAAAATAAATACTTACTCCCTGCCCTGGTTTAGCTCTTACCCAGGTCATAGTAACAGTGTATGACAGCAGATAAAAACCAATATGGCCCATCTAGTCTACCCAGTAAAGTCGCTTGAATAGTTGTACTCGCCACTCCGTGCAGGTCGTCCCCCTCTATGCATTTGTTTAGGGTTGTACCTGCTGCTCCGTGAAGGTCATCTCCCCATGCCTTTGCTTAGGGTTATACCCGCCGCTCCATGCAGGTCTTTCCCCGCTATTAGCTGAAGTATAAAAGATATGTACGTTTATTTTGATTGTATCCTCTTGCTATAAAAGGGATCCACTGTGTCTGTCCCATACCATTTTGAATTCCAAGGTCGAGGTGTAGTTCACATTCTCCGTTGTCCTTTATATGTTTACCTCTTTAACAAGCATCGTCTTACTTAGCCACACAATTCACAATACTCATTCTTCCATTTATTCCCACACACCTTACCAAACCCTTTCTCCCATACATCTTGCAGACCCCTAATATTCCTACTCCCATCATCATACAATGTATCTTCCTTCTCCCCCCTCACATTCAATCTGCTAGGAGCTGTCTATACACTCAAGAAAACCTATATACCAATTGTTTATATTGCTTGCCTGTGATTCTATGATTAGTTTTATAAGTCTGCACCTCAAAAGCAGATATTGCCTCCATCAGCACAAGCCAACACTGATAGGATGGTGCCTCCTCCACTGTCCAATACTTTAATATCATTTGTATGAACAGTGTAAGAGCTGTAAAAATAAACTTCTTTTTTACTCTCAAAAGAAGCCTTATTTACATCACTCCTTTTTATTTCATAATTTTGGAAAGGCCGCTAGATTCACATTTTTGCAGACATGTCTATCTATGCGGGTTTTTCTGGGAAGCATTCTGGGGATATTTGGAGGTAAGGTTTGTGCAGTTCCAGTGTTTGCACATCAATAACGGATTTCACATAGGCCAGCAAAATGAATAGAGTATTTTTTGAATGTCCCAATTTACACTTGCTATAAATCACAAATAAGAAGCAGACTTTGTCATCTTTTGGGACTGCTTGTGATGCTGGTGACTGAAGAATCTCTGCTTGCAATTCCTTGGCCAGAAAGTCATTTATGTCCACATAGATGTGTTTTATGCTACCTTCTGTTTTCCTGCACTCCTTATTGTTCCATTCTCAAACTACCTCCTTTCAAAAACTCCAGTACATTCCCTCTCCCTAACCACTCCCCTCCCCCCGCCTTGCCAATCTCATACTTCAAGTGTCCCTCTACATGGCCCAGGGTGTGCCAATCTTCCTGTTGGCCCAGCTGTCCAGTGCCTTGTGTCTATGTGTGACCATGTTCTCAGCTGCAGCTGTGTCTCTGTATGGTTCTCTGCTGCCTGGTATGTGTGTGCCTCAGTGTTCCCTGCTGCATCTGTCTCTTTGCTGGCAATTTATGTGCACGTGTGTCTCCATCCTCAACATTGTGCATATGTCTCAGTCCCAAAAGTATGTGCATGTGTCCCCAACATAGTGATTCAGTGCATGTTCAGTGCTGTAGGTGTTGGTACAGGGAGGCAGAAGCCATCGGTGGCTTGAACACATGGTTTGGACAGGTCATGCAGCTTGAGACATGCAGGGAACAAAGGAGAGCCACAAGGAGGCATCCATATCCAAGGGTATTCAGACCCAGAACCCAGTTCCTAGACCTAACGATGAGCAGTGCCTCACCAGGGTCCACTTTGACAAGGCAGCTACTCATCTCTGCCAGGAGCTAGAGCTTCTCCTCCGCTCCACCACATAGAAGGGCCAACCATGCCTGTCCACCTCAAGGTCACCACAGCCCTCGCCTTGTTTGCCACTGGCTATTTCCAGTCTGTGTTGGCTGCAGTAAGGTCTCCCCATATGGCAGCAGCTGATGGCTTCTCCGACTGGCGCAAGGTTCCTCCAGTTCCTCTGCTGCTAGTGCACCTCCACAGTATCCTAGCTCTTTGCCCCTCTATCTCTACCTGGTCCTTCACCTTGGTGCATGCAACACCCTCCACCTTGGCTACCATGGTCTGTGTAGAGGGAGGGGTCCTTCTCCAGGTATCTGGCCTTCAGCAGATCTTCTGTAGGTAGAACACAGCAAAAGACAAAAGGAGCAAACCCCTCGCAACAGGCCGAGTAGAACACAAAACAGCAAGTGGTAATGGTGGTCACGAGTGCTTTATTGTATCAAAGAGAGCCCCCAACGCGTTTCGGCTGAAGCCTTCCTCAGGGGGCTAGGAACTGCAAGCAAATATTAATAACAAAAATATACATAAAACATTAAAATTAAAATAAGATAAAAATGATAATTAAAAATTAAAAGGTTAACCTTGAGAATCAAATTTAAGTAATACATTAAAAACATATATGATAAAAACAATCTAAAACGCAAGGAAAGGCACATCAAAATTATAAATAAAACTCAAATGAGCATTTAAAGAATGAAGACAGAGAAAGAGATAAGGAGGAACAAAGACAAGGTATATACCTTAAATGTAAAAATACTTACAAATACACACAAAAGTGTGTTAATTTTCAAGGTAGTAACACCTAGTTGCACACAGCATATATTGAAATCCAGTATGTTAATCACCTCTGCAATAAAACTGAATCTTAAAAAACATAATTATTTAAATTAAAATAAAAACTGCATTCAATTATAGCTACAGTACAAAAAAATGAACCTAAAAATAATAAAGTAGTAATAGACAAAACAGAATATAAAAAGAGAGAAACAAACGAACATAAAAACTGAATTACAGGCATACAATTAAAAACATAATAACGGGAAGCCCACAGAGCAAAGCAGAATTCTTAATGAACAATAGCTAAGCTAGCGAAACCGTAGTAATCATGGCAGAGCAGACACGTGAATTTAAGAGAAAGTAAAGCTAAAATATGGAGGAATTAAAACAAAACAAATTATCATTGAAATAAGAGTGAGGGTGCAAGCAATAATAAATATATGTAAAAATATCTTTAAAAATTAAATATTTCATTAAAAAACGTGTTAAAAACCTTTTCACAGAGGACAGTAACAAGAAAGGGGGTCAAACTGATATAAAATAAAAATAAATATAAGAATAAATATAAAAAAGGGGCAAATATCAGGTGGGAACATTAAAAATATGTAAAAACATCACATGTATGGAAAACCAGCATGGGGCACAGACTTGTGTTATAAAAACAACTTGCGGATTGCTGATTGTTAAACAGGACTCCAAATATAATAATAAATAATAAATGCTTACTAAAATATATGGAAATAAAATACGTTTGGTGATAAAACAAATGATGTGAAGAAAACGTGAGAAGTATGTATGACTCACTTAACAGAAAATGTGAATTAGAATGGTGTCCAAAGGGCAATCAATAAGACTATGTGGTATAGAACATAAACAAAACAGTAAGAGCAACCAAATAAAACTATGTAATATCAAATAGAACTATGGGATCAAATAAAACTGTAGAGCAGACAATGTGGGATAGAACATTAAAAGTCCAGTAACAGCGAGAACCGGCAAAATGTCTGTCAAAGTGTAATAAGAAAACTGTTGATGCATACTCTAATCGAAAATGGTTATGTGAAAAACGAAGAAAGAAATTTTTACCTGTCGGTATATGCGCATGAAAAGCGTAGTTACTCACCTGTAACAGGTGATCTCCGGGAACAGCAGGAATTTAGTCTTCACATATGGGTATCATCGGTACCGACGGAGCCTGCACAGGAATGCTCCCCAGCGTCCAATAAGAACGCTTTTGGGAGCATCCCTCAGCACATGCGCACTGCCTTCCCGCCTTTCCAACTGTCCCTCTTCAGTTAAGTTTGTAGCTGAGTGAAAGGATAGAGGGAGAGAGGAAAGAGACAAAAGAGATAGAGAGACAACTCCTAGGGGAGGTGGGTGGGTTGTGAAGACTAAATTCCTGCTGTTTCAAGAGATCACCTGTTACAGGTGAGTAACTACACTATCTCCAGGAACAAGCAGGAATGTAGTCTTCACATATGGGGACTCCCCAGCTGAAAGATGCCAAGCAGTGACCCCAGCAAGCTGCGAACCCAGGTGAGATGGGTCATGCTTCCTCCCATGGACCTCTGGCATCCAAACAATGGACGGTGGGTAGGAGTTGTATTAAGTATGGAAAAGATGCTGGATAACAGCCTGGCCAAACGAGGCATCCCGACGGGAGTCCTTGTCTAAGCAGTAGTGGGCTGTGAAAGTGTGTACCGAAGCCCAAGTGGCTACTCTGCAGATGTCATCAATAGACACAGAATGAAGGTTAGCCGTTGAGGCTGCCATTGCTCTCACATTGTAAGCGGTGACATGGCCCTCGAGAGAATGTCCTTTACTCTAAGTATAGAATATGCAATCTGCAATCCATTTTGACAGAGTTCTTTTGGAAACTGGAAGTCCCAAATGACTAGAATCAAAAGCCACAAAAAGCTGAGAAGGTTTTCTATGTGGCTTAGTTCTTTGGAGATAAAAGGCTAAGGTTCTTTTACAATCCAATGTGTGAAGATTTCTTTCCGCACTAGAGGCATGAAGCCTAGGGAAGAATATAGGAAGATAAACTGACTGGTTTAAATGAAAGGCGAAACCACCTTTGGCATGAAGTGAGGATGAGTCCCAAGGACTACTTTATCATGGTGGAACCTTGTATAAGGAGGGCCAGCTACTAACGCCTGTAGTTAACTAATGCGTCTTGCAGAAGTGATGGCAATTAGGAAAATGACTTTCCATGAAAGAAACTTTAGGTCTGAAGTGGCTAAAGGTTCAAAGGTGACCAAGAACAAGATTCAGATCCCATGCCACCGGTGGTGGTTTAATGGGAGGTTTTGTTAAGAGTAGACCTCTCATAAATCTTGATACAAGTGAATGAGAGGAAATAGGTTGTCCATCGAAAGGTTTATGGAAAGCAGCAATAGCACCGAGATGGACTCTCACTGAATTGGTCTTTAGACCAGAAGTTGATAATTCGAAGAAATACTCTAGTAGCGAATCTACAGGCACCAAAAGGGGGTTAAGTTCCTTTTTTGAATACCAGACAGAGAACCTTTTCCACTTAAAAGCGTAGGAACGTCTTGTGGAAGGTTTTCTGGAAGCCAGAAGGATATCCTTTACTTGTTGAGAAGGGTCAATATCCTGGAATTCTAGGCTTTCAGTAACCAGGCCCTGAGATGTAGCGACTGGGGATTGGGATGCAGTAAGCATCTATCCTCCTGAGACAGAAGATATGGAGCATTCCCCAACGCCAGAGGAGTGGTTTGAGAGAGACGCAGAAGAAGAGGATACCACGTTTGTCGTGGCCAACATGGAGCTATGAGTATCATATGACCTCTGTCTCTCTGAAGTTTGAATAAAGTTTTGGGAATAAGGGGAATGGGTGGGAAGGCATAGATGAAGTCCTGACCACAGTGGAGTAGGAAAGCATCTCTTGCCTGACAGTTGTGAGCTGGGATTCTGGAACAGAACGGGGAAGTTTGGCATTCTGTGGACTTGCAAAGAGGTCTATATCTGGTGTTCCCCAGATTTGAAACACTCGAACAAGCTGGTATGAGTGGAGGGACCACTCATGTGGCAGCAGTATTCGACTGAGTCTGTCTGCCCATAAGTTTTGGATGCCCAGAAGGTATACCGCAAAGTGGTGAATTTGCAACTCTCTGGCGAGGGCCCATAGTCGCAAAGCTTCGATGCATAGCGACAGAGAGCCTGTTCCGCCTTTCTTGTTCACATAGAACATAGCTACCTGATTGTTGGTTTGGATCAGAACTGTCTTTTTGCTGAGATGGGCCTCAAAGACTTGAATAGTACTGAAGATGGCACTTAGCTCTAGGAGGTTTATGTGAAGGGAAACCTCCTGTGGGGTCCAGAGACCCTGAGTGGACAGATCGTGCAAGTGGGTCCCCCAACCCATCTTGGAAGCATCTGTTGTTAGGGTGGCCTGGTATAGAGGCTGCTGGAAAGGAGAGCCTACAAGGAGGTTTTCCAGAGATTGCCACCATTGCAGAGACGAAATCAGACATGTGGTGTTTCTAATCTTGTCCATTAGCTGACCCGAGGCCTGTGACCAATGAGAGGATAGGGTCCCCTGGGCTGCTCGCATGTGGAGGCGAGCATAGGGAACCACATGGACAGTGGATGCCATATGTCACAGAAGTTGAAGCATCTCTCGAGCAGTAAGGAACACCTTCATAGATGCTTGAGATGCTAGTTGTATTATCTTTAGACAGTGTGGCTGTGGCAAGAAAGCCTTTGACTGCCATGTGTCTGGACGAGCCCCTATGAATTCGAGAGCTTGAGAGGGGGTGAGATGAGATTTTGGGAGGTTTATGACCAGTCCCAAGTACTGAAGAATGCTCATTGCTTGAGAAAGAGCGAAGCCGGCCTCTGGAGCTGTCGATGCTCGAATGAGCCAATCGTCCAAGTAAGGGAAGACGAATATTCCCAGAGTCCTCATAAATGCTGCGACCACTGCCATGCACTTTGTGAAGACTCTTGGAGCAGAGGCCAGTCCGAAGGGAAGAACTCTGTACTCGAAGTGTCTTCCTTGGACCAGGAATCGAAGGAACTTCCTGTGATCTGAGGGGATGAGAATATGTGTGTACGCATCTCTTAGATCTAGAGAACATAGAAAGTCCTGACTTTGAAGGTATGGAAGGAGTGTCCCGAGGGAGATCATTTTGAACTTTTCTCGGAACAAATATTTATTTAATTCTCCGAGGTCTAGTGTAGGCCTGTGTCCCCCTGTCTTCCTTGGAATACGAAAATAGGGGAGTAAAGCACAGTTACTTACCTGTAACAGGTGATCTCTGAGAACAGCAGGAATAAGTCTTCACATATGGGGTACGTCGGTACCGACGGAGCCTGCGCGGGAACGCTCCCCAGCTTCCCAAAAAGGAAAGCTTTTGGGAGCATCCCACAGCGCCTGCGCGTTGCCTTCCCGCCTTTCCTAACCATCTCTCCTCAGTTCGAGTTTAAAGCTGAGACAATAGAGAGAGAGAGGAAAGGAAAGATAGAAAAAGAAATACAACTCCTAGGGGAGGTGGAAGGGTTGTGAAGACTTATTCCTGCTGTTCCCAGAGATCACCTGTTACAGGTACGTAACTGTGCTATCTCCAGGAACAAGCAGGAATGAGTCTTCGCATATGGGGACTCCCTAGCTAAGATGCCTGGGAGATCCCCAAGGATATGAGACCCTGGGAAGGGGTCTACTTCCTCCTATGGATCTCAGGCATCCATCCAGGGAAGGAGGGTAGGAGTTGTTTAAGAATGGAACAGATGTTTGAGGACAGCCTGACCAAACAAGGCATCCCGGCGGGAGTCCTTGTCCAAGCAGTAATGGGCTGTGAAGGTATGAACCGAGGCCCAGGTGGCTGCTCGACAGATCTGGTCGATGGACACAGAATTTAGATGAGCCATAGAGGTGGCCATGGCCCTCACATTATGAGCTGTGACATGGCTCTCCAGAGAAAGGTTCTTACTCTGGTAGGCGAAAGAAATACACTGAGCAATCCAATTGGACAGTGTTCTCTTAGAGACTGGAGGTCCCAAATGAGAAGGATCAAAAGCAACAAAAAGCTGGGAAGACTTTCTATGTTGCTGTGTCCTTTGTAAGTAAAAAGCAAGAGCTCTTTTACAATCCAGAGTATGAAGATTCTTCTCTGCACTGGATGCATGAGGAGCTGGAAAAAGACAGGTAAATATACCTCTTGATTAAGATGAAAAGGTGAGACCACATTAGGCATAAAGTGTGGATTTGTCCTAAGGACTACCTTATCATGATGGAACCTTGTATAAGGTGGATTAGCCACTAATGCCTGCAGTTCACTGATGTGGCAAGCTGAAGTGACTGCAATGAGGAAAATAACCTTCCAGGAAAGAAACGTCAAGGAGGTAGTGGCTAAGGGTTCAAAAGGTGGCTTCATAAGCTGACCAAGAACCAAATTTAAGTCCCATGCCACCGGAGGAGGCCTAATGGGAGGTTTAGTTAAAGTTAGGCCCATCATGAATCTTGCAATAAGAGGATGAGAGGAAATAGGTTGTCCATTGATGGGCTTAAGGGATGCTGCAATAGCACTCAAATGGACTCTTACTGAATTCCTTTTAAGGCCTGCATTGGAAAGATGCAGGAGATAGTCTAACAGAGAATTTAAAGGTAGTGCTAGAGGGTCAAGACCCCTTTCAGCACACCAAATGGAAAAACCTCTTCCATTTAAAAGCATAAGAACGCCTGGTGGAAGGTTTTCTGGAAGCATGGAGGATATCCTTCACTTGCTGAGAAAGATTCCAGTCTTGAAGGTCTAGGCCTTCAGTAACCAAGCTCTGGGGTTTGGGTGCCACAGAGTCCCTTCCTCCTGGGACAGAAGGTCTGGAGCAGCTCCCAAGTCCAGGGAGGGGGCTTGGGAGAGATGTAGAAGTAGAGGGTACCACACTTGGCATGGCCAGCGTGGAGCTATGAGGATCATAGATCCTTGATCCCTCTGGAGTTTGAACAGAGTCTTGGGAATCAAGGGAATGAGTGGAAATGCATACAGGAAGCCCTGACCCCAATGAAGGAGGAAGGCATCCTTGTCCTGAACTCCCTGACACGGAATTCTGGAACAGAACCGGGGAAGTTTGGCATTCCACGGACTTGCAAAGAGGTCTATGTCCGGGGTTCCCCATTCTTGGAAGATTCTGAGTACCTGATCCATGTGCAGGGACCATTCGTGTGGAAGCAGAACTCGACTGAGTCTGTCTGCCCAAGAGTTTTGGACTCCTGGGAGGTATACTGCCAGGAGATGGATTTGATGCTCTCTGGCGAAGGCCCACAATCTTAAAGCTTCGTTGCAAAGCGACAGAGAGCCAGTTCCTCCTTGTTTGTTTATGTAAAACATGGCTACTTGATTGTCCGTATGAATGAGGACTGTCTTGTAGCTGAGGAGGGTATGAAAGACCTTGAGAGCTAGAAAAACTGCTCGAAGCTCCAAGTGGTTGATATGAAGAGAGGTCTCCTGTGGAGACCAAGTGCCTTGAGTGGAGAGGTCCTGTAGATGGGCTCCCCAACCTGTTTGGGAGGCATCTGTTGTGAGGGTTGCTTGGGGCAGCAACTGTTGGAAGGGGGACCCCAGCAACAAATTTTGAGTGGATATCCACCATTGGAGAGACCAAAAGAGACGTTTGGTGGTTGCTATTTGGTCTGAGAGAGCTCCTGAAGCTTGAGTCCACTGGGTGGACAAAGTCCATTGAGCTGCTCTCATGTGTAGGCGAGCATAGGGTACCACATGTACTGTGGAAGCCATGTGGCCTAGCAGTTGTAGCATCTCCCGGGCAGTTAAGTGGCTCTTTGACAATCTGGGAGGCTAACTGCACAAGACGTTGGCAACGGGCCTGAGGAAGGTAGGCCCTTGCAGTAGTGGTATCCAACCAGGCCCTAAGAATTCTAGGGACTGAGTAGGGGTGAGCTGAGACTTTGGGAGGTTTACCACAAGTCCCAGATACTGCAGAATGCGCCTTGTGCGGTCCAGGGAAATCTGGGCCTCTGACTGGGATGGAGCTTGGATGAGCCAGTCGTCCAGGTATGGGAAGACAAATATTCCCAGAGTGCGTAGAAATGCAGCAACTATTGCCATGCATTTGGTGAACACTCTTGGAGCAGAGGCCAGACCGAAAGGAAGGACTCTGTATTGGTAATGTTTTCCTTGGAAAAGAAACCGTAGGAATCTTCTGTGAGAGGGATGGATGAGGACATGTGTGTACGCATCCTTGAGATCTAGAGAACAAAGCCAATCCTGACTTTGAAGGTATGGAAGGAGAGTGCCCAGAGAAAGCATCTTGAACTTCTCCTTGCATAGAAATTTGTTCAATTCTCTGAGATCTAAGATGGGCCTGTATCCCCCTGTCTTCTTTGGAATGAGAAAATAGGGGGAGTAGAACCCTGACCCTTGATGAAGAAGAGGAACTTCTTCTATTGCCCCTTGGGCAAGAAGGGTAGCTACCTCTTGACCTAGAAGGTCGAGAAGAGATGTGGGAGAATTGAAGTGTCTCACCATGGTGTGGGGAGGAAGGTCTGAGAAATGAAGCTTGTAGCCCTCTCTTATGATGGAGAGGATCCACTGCTCTGATATTATTTGCTCCCATCTGGGAGCAAAATGAGCCAACCTTCCTGGAATGGCGAGAGGATCTGGCTGCTTTAGAGCCAGAAAGGCTAAGTTCTCTAGCATCAAGTCAAAAACCCTGAGGAGGTTGGGCCTGCTGAGTTGCAGCAGCCCCTGTAGGCTTAGGCCTGGCCTGTTTAGGTTGCTGACGCTTAGTGGTAAAGCGACCTGTAGAAGATCGTTGGCCAGAAGTAGAAGGAAATCTGCCCTTTTTAAAGAAAGACTTTTTAAAAGGCTTTTTCTTGGCAGGAATGGAGGTTGACTTTGAAAGTCTATCCAGAGCAGAGTTTTCTGCATCCATTTGAGTGGCTTTTATTTGCCATTCTTTGCCAAATAGGTTTTCACCTGTACAGGGAAGATTTCCTAAGCCATCTTGAACCCAGGGTTCTAAATCAGAAGCCTGGAGCCAAGCAATTCTGCGAGCAGCTATGGCAATGCCCGAAGCTCTGCTGGCACCTTCAAAGGAGTCAAAGGCTGCCCTATTGGACAACTTTGAAATGTCTTGGGTATGCTTAAGCCAAATGAGGAATTCCTCCCTTTTATCCTCTGGAAGAAAAGGGAGGAAAGTGTGCAGCTTTTCTGCAACTTCTTTTAGAAACATACCCATGTAAAGACTATATGAGTTGATTCTGGCAATAAGCATACTGGCTTGGAAGATTTTCCTACCAAAAGCATCCAAGGTCCTGCATTCTCTTCCTGGAGGAGCAGAAGAGTGTCTCTTTGTACTCTTTATCCTTTTCATAGCTGACTGCACCACAATGGAATGGTGAGGAAGCTGAGTTTTATGAAATCCAGGACAGGGAGGAACACGATACATAGTGTCCCATCTGGAAGAATGAGGAGAGAGAGTGAGAGGAGTCTCCCATAGATCAATCATGTGTTCATAAAGAAACTCATGAATTGGTAAGGTGACTGCCTCTTTGGGAGCCTTAGAATAGCCTAAAATATCCAATTTTTTTGCTCTAGGCTCTGATTCAGAGGTTACTGAAATAGAAAGTCCTTTAGCTACTTCTCTTATGAAGTCTTGAAAGGACAAGTCCTCTGGAGGAGACATTCTTCTTTTTGGAGAAGGCGGCTCTTCAGGAAGGGCTATGGATACTTCAGGAGACTCGTCTGATGTATCAGAATCATCAGAGGAATCGAAGTATCGCCTGTCAGGGTGCTCTTCCAACGCTCGATACGCGTATCGAGCAGTATCGACATCGGGCGTCCCCGGTACCGGATCGGTACCGATAAGCAGCCCAGGACAAGGGACCGCAGCAGCCGGTATCCTGGTCGATGTCGATGTAGTCGGTACCGGTATCGGCGCTGGTGCCGGTACCGGAGCCGATACCGATAATGGAGTTTGTTTCGGTACCAGCGGCGTCGCAGCTTGAATGAAGGCCGTAATAGCCCGCTGCATGGACAGAACATTCCGATCCATAGACGCCATGAATGCCTGGAATTCGGTACCAGGAGATTGTGCCGGTACCCCAGAGCATTCTAACAGGTGATCGGTCGAGGCCGTGCCATCGATGTCAACCTGTAACCCCACAGGAGGAGCTTTGGAAGCCGGAGCTTCCTGCCAGGGTTGTTTTGCTGGTACAGGATCCTCGAGGGCAAGCCCGGAGGCATCTCGATGCTTAGAGGGAGATCTACCCTTCGAGGATCTGCTAGATTTATGTTTGGTTACCTGAGATCCATCAGGAGAAGAAGACCTGGAAGATGACGATGCTACTGACGCGGGAAACAGCACATGGAGCTTAGCTGCTCGGTTCTGTAAACCCCGTTTAGACATTAGAGAGCAGGAGGGACAATCCGGAATGGAGTGTTCAGGACCCAAACATTTAAGGCACCATTCATGGGTATCTGTAACAGAAATAGTACCGCTACACTTAGTGCATTTCTTGAACCCGGAGGCTGGTTTTTCCATGAGGAAAATTTTCTTGTAGGCCCTGAGGCCCAAGAGGAAAAATACACTAAGTGAAGAAAATATAGATTTTTATTTTTTTTTTTTAAAGAAAGAAAGAGAAAAAGACCGGCGGTACCGGTCCGGAGTCGGGGAAGGCAGACACGCGACCAAAGAAATAAAATAAAATAAAGAACTTCTTCAGCGGTGACAGGGCTCAACCTGCTGGCTCCGCGGCAAAGAAGAACTGAGGAGAGATGGTTAGGAAAGGCGGGAAGGCAACGCGCAGGTGCTGTGGGATGCTCCCAAAAGCTTTCCTTTTTGGGAAACTGGGGAGCGTTCCCGCGCAGGCTCCGTCGGTACCGACGTACCCCATATGTGAAGACTCATTCCTGCTTGTTCCTGGAGATAACCCCGAACCCTGTTGGGATATGGGTACTTCTTCGATTGCTCCTTGAGCGAGAAGTGATCTGACCTGCCACAAAAGGTTGGTGGCAGGGGTCTGAGAATTGAACTGTTTTATTATTGTAGGTGGGGGCAAGTTGAGAAAATGAATCTTGTACCCCAGTCATACAATGGACAGAGTCCAGTTTTCTGATGTTATTTGTTGCCTTCTTTTGGCAAAATAGCATAGTCTTCCTGGAATGGTTAAGGGTTCTGGAACTTTCAGCAGCAGAATGACTAAGTTCTCTAGGTAAAAGTCAAAGACCCTGAGGGAGCTGGGTCTGTTGGGCCATTTGAGCTCTGAGCTTGCGGCTTTCTTTGCTGTCTGTTCTGTTGTTGCCCCTTCTGGGGAACATGAAGCGGACAGTGGCTTTGATGGGTATAAGATGGGTAAGGCTTCTTTTTCTTGCTGAAAAAAGGTTTTTTTTGAATGTTTTCTTCTTTGTTGGGTTGGCTGTAGACTTTGATAGTCTATTCAAGGTAGTATTTTCAGATTCAAGCTGATTAGCCTTGTCCTGCCAGTCCTTGCCAAAGAGATTTTCTCCTGTACAAGGAATGTTTCCCAGCTTTTCTTGCACCCACTGTTCTAAGTCTGATGCTTGAAGCCAAGCAATACGATGTGCTCCAATGGATAGAGCAGAGGTTCTGCTAATACATTCAAAGCAATCAAAGGTAGCACAGTTCATGAATTTAGAGACATTCTGGGCGTGCTTGACCAGAATAAGGTAGTCTGCTCTTTTTTCCTCAGAGACACAAGGGCTAATGAGCTCTAAGTCTCTTGTGGCTTCTTCCAAGAACATTCCCATATAAAGAATATAGGAACTGATCCTGGCTGATAGCATGGAGAATTGAAAGCATCGAAGCCCAAAGGCATTGAGTGTCCTGGATTCCTGGCCTGGAGGATTAGAAGAATGTGTTTTAGCAATCTTGATTCTTCGCATGGCCGATTCCACTACCATTGAATGGTGTGGTAACTGAGATTTTTGAAAACCAGGACAACTTGGCACTCGGTACATAGAGTCAAGGCGTCGGGAATGTGAAGATATCGTTAAAGGAGTTTCCCACATTCTCAACATCACATCATGTAAGATCTTGTGAATGGGAAACATAGCTGCCTCCTTGGGAGCCATAGGGTATTGTAGAATTCTTAATTCTTCTGCCCTAGGTTTCTTTTCTGGAATCACAATGATTGCAAGGCCCTTTGCTAAATCAAGTATGAAATCCTGGAAGGACATATCTTCTGGAGGAGACATCCTGCGTTGAGGAGAAGGAGTTGAATCCTCTAGTAGGTTCACTCTGGTACCGGTAGAATCATCAGAGTCATCAGAATCGGAAGACTCAAAGGCACTTTATACCGGGTGCTCCCGTAACGCATGGTATCGGTACCGCTCAAAGTCGGTACTGAAATGTCTCGGTTCCTGATCCCCCGATACCCGAGATAGACTCAAGACTCGGATGGGGGGGGAAGCAGTCCTGTCAAAGCAGGTACGGTCAAGTACTGGTACCGATGTCGGTACTGATACCTGTTGAACCGTCTGTAGCGGTCCTAGCGGTACCGAAGCTGCTAAGAGGGAAGCTAGACTGCGTTCAATAGCAAGGATTTTTTTATCCATCGCTCCTGCTGATGCCTGGGTGTCGGTACCGGTGGAAGCGGCTACGACCCCAGAACATGGCACCAGTAGTTCTGCAGAGGTGGAAGCCTCTGGAACATCCTGGAGCCCCGTTAATGCTTTGGAGCCCGAAGACGCCCACCAGGGCTGTTTTGCCGGTGAACTATCCTTGAGGGCAACGCCAGTGGCATCTTGATACTTCGAGGACCGGCCAGTCTTAGAAGACTTAAGTTTAGTTACCTGAGATCCATGGGAGGAAGATGAAACCCTGGAGGACGTCAATGCAAGTGGCATCGTATCCGTGGCAAAAAGGGTACAGAGTTTTGCAGCTCTATTCTGCAGGCCCCTTTTGGTCATCCTCGTGAGGAGAGATACTCCATTGGACAATGTTCAGGACCTAAACATTTTAGACACCAATCATGGGTGTCGGTGACAGAAATGGTACCGCCACACTTTGAGCATTTTTTAAAACCACTAGCTGGGTTTCTCCATGTCTGAAGAAAAGTGGGCCTAGTGCCCAAAATGGCGCCTAGCACCAGAAACAGGGGAAAGACCCCTGAAGAAAAAGTTGTTTCTTTTTTTTTTTTTTTAAAGAAAGAAGAAGAAGAAACAGTGGTACCGGTAGGCGTCGAATGAAGGCAGACGCGACTACAAAAAAACAAAGAATAAAAGGAAATTTTCTGCAGTGACAGGGTACACGTCCTGTCGGCTCTGTGGAAAACAAAGAACTGAAGTGAGAAAGGTACAGAGGCGGGAAGGCAGCACGTATGCAATGTGGGGTGCTCCAAAAAGCGTTCCTATTGGACGCTGGGGAGCGTTCCTGAGCGGGCTCCGTCGGTATCGACGATACCCATATGTGAAGACTACATTCCTGCTTGTTCCTGGAGATCATCAAAAACAGCACTGAAACTTAATGGGATGCCGAAGATTTTCGCACCTTATAAAAGGTCAAAGAAGTAACAGGAAATATGCAAATGCATCAAAAACTGACATCACATGAACACTAGGACGATGACAAAGAGAATAATGGCAAGGAAACGGCAGACCCATCTCTGTCTTCATTCTTTAAATGCTCATTTCAGTTTTCATTGTTTATAATTTTGGTGGGCCTTTCCTTGTGTTTTAGATTGTTTTTATCATATATCTTTTTAATGTATTACTTTAATTTGGTTCTCAAGGTTAACGTTTTAATTTTTAATTATCATTTTTTCTCTTATTTATTTTAATTTTAATGTTTTACGTATATTTTTGTTATTAATATTTTTATTTGTTAAAATTTGCTTGCAGTTCTTAGCACCCTGAGGAAGGCTTTGGCCGAAATGCATTAGGACTCTCTTTGATACAATAAAGCACCCATGACCACCATTACCACTCGCTGTTTTATGTTCTACTCTTCTGTAGGTAGCACATGAAATGCACTTACTCATTCACCACGTGCAAGTCATACATTTACTCATTGTGATATCAACCTCATATGCTCATTCCACCTTAGATATCCATTCATGTCCTGATGTGCAGTGCAACTGAGGATGGCATTCTCAGTGCTGGACATGAACCCCATGCCTATTCACACTATACAAGTAATAAGTCCAAAGTAATATGAAGACCCACCATGGAGAGGAGCAGAAAGCTATGCCTTCCCATGCCAATCACACTGCATGTCCATCACAAACAAAATTTTCCCTAGCATGCATTTGGAGTGGCTGTTGTCAGGGCAGAGGATGAGGAAGTGGCCAATGCACAAATCTAATTACTGCTCACATACTGAGGCAAATGCCATGACAGCTAGTCACCCCTCAGAACTGATAATGCACGCTGCAGAAAGATAATCAAGTGGAGAAACTGCTGTTGGCGTAGAGGGTGGTCATGAGCTTTGTGCAGAGTGCAAGAACAAAAGTATAGTTACTCACTTGTAACAGGTGTTCTCCAGGGACAGCAGGAATCAGTTCTCACCATAAGGGTGACGTCAGTGCCGACGGAGACCACGTGGATCCACTCTTTCGGAGTTGTACAGCGCATGAGCAGTCACCTTCCCACCCAAGGGTTATCATCTAACCTTAGTATGATATAGCACATGACGGCAAAAAGAAAAAACTCCACGGGGAGGAGGGAGGGTTGTGAGGACTGACTCTTGCTATCCTTGGAAAACACCTGTTACAGGTGAGTAACTACGATTTCTCCGGGAACAAGCAGAAAGTCAGTCCGCACAAATGGGACTCCCAAGCTACAGGCTACTGAAAAAAACTGTAAAAGCAACAGGTGACTCAAAAATCAGACCATAGGGCAGTAGGGGGCGCTGTTTACCTGGAAGTCTGACACTGCTGCAGCAGCACCAGCAAAGATACAATCCCCTCTCTTCATAGGCTGGAGGGAAGGAGTTGCACTATTCCCTGTAGAGCTGATGAAGTACTGCCTGGCCGAAGACGCTATCCCTCTGGGAGGTCTCTTCCAAACAGTAATGCAGGGGGGACCAGGTGGCGGCCCGGCAGATATCCAGTAAGGGCACCAAGTACAGGCCGGCCACAGAGGCTGCCATGGTACACACATTGTGTGGAGTCACATGGCGCTCCAGAAAAAGCACCGCCTGTTTTTAGGCAAAGGAAACGCAGTCAGCCACCCACCATGAGAGAGTGCACTTAGAGACTGTGACCCCAAGTCAACTGGGATCAAAAGAGACAAAGAGCTGCGCTGAGCGGCGGTGGGGCTACATCCTCTGGATGTAAAAAGACAAGGCATGCTTGCAGTCCAGCGTGTGTAAGGAGGCCCTGGAGGAATGAGGCCTGAGAAAGAAGGTGGGTAACATCACATCTTGATTCAAGTGGAAGGCAGAGACGACTTTTGGCAAGAATGTGGGGCGAGTCCAAAGGACGACCTGTTCCTGTGGAACCTGATGTAGGGCGCATGGGCCACCAGCACCTGCAGTTTGCTCACATGCCTGGCCGAGGTGAGCGCCACCAGGAGCATGAATTTCCAAGAAAGGAACTTGAGATGGCAGGTAGCCAGGGGCTTGGAGGGTGGAGTCCTTATGCGAGGCAAGCAGAAAGCACAATTACTTACCTGTAACAGGTGATCTCTGGGAACAGCAGGAATAAGTCTTCACATATGGGTATCATCGGTACCGACGAAGCCTGCGCGGGAACGCTCCCCAGCATCCAAAAGGAAAGCTTTTGGGAGCATCCCACAGTGCCTGCGCGCTGCCTTCCCGCCTTTCCCAACCGCCTCTCTCCAGTTTGAGTTTTAAGCTGAGACAAAGAGAGAGAAAGGAAAGGAAAGATAGATAGAGAGATACAACTCCTAGGGGAGGTGGGGGGGTTGTGAAGACTTATTCCTGCTGTTCCCAGAGATCACCTGTTACAGGTAAGTAACTGTGCTATCTCCAGGAACAAGCAGGAATGAGAGTCTTCACATATGGGGACTCCCCAGCTTGAGATGCCAGGGAGATCCCAAAGGTTGTGAGTCCCTGAAAAGGGCTCCACCTCACCCCCATGGATCTCAGGCATTCAACCAGGGATGGGGGGTAGGAGTTGATTAGGTATGGAACAGGTGTTTGAGAACAGCCTGACCAAACAAGGCATCCCGGCGGGAGTCCTTTTCCAAGCAGTAATGGGCTGTAAAGGTATGAACCGAGGCCCAGGTGGCCGCTCGACAGATTTGGTCGATGGACACAGAGTTTAGATGAGCCATAGAGGCTGCCATGGCCCTCACATTGTGAGCTGTGACATGGCCTTCCAGAGAAAGGTTCTTACTCTGGTAGGCGAAGGAGATACACTGAGCAATCCAATTGGACAGAGTTCTCTTAGAGACTGGAAGTCCTAAATGAGAGGGATCAAAAGCAACAAATAGTTGAGAGGACTTTCTATGCTGCTGTGTCCTTTGTAAGTAAAAAGCAAGTGCTTTCTTACAATCCAGGGTATGAAGATTCCTCTCTGCAGTTGACGCATGAGATCCTGGAAAAAAAGACAGGTAAATACACCTCCTGGTTCAGATGAAAAGGTGAGACCACTTCAGGCATAAAGTGTGGATTAGTCCTGAAGACTACCTTGTCGTGATGGAACCTTGTATAAGGAGGATTAGCCACCAAGGCTTGCAGCTCACTGATATGGCGAGCTGAGGTGACTGCAATGAGAAAAATAACCTTCCAGGAAAGGAATTTCAAGGAGGTGGTGGCTAAGGGTTCAAAGGGTGGTTTTATAAGCTGTCCAAGAACCAAATTCAAATCCCATGCCACTGGTGGTGGTCTAATCGGAGGTTTAGTTAAAAGAAGGCCTCTCATGAATCTTGCAATAAGAGGATGAGAGGAAATAGGCTGTCCATTGAGAGGCTTAAGGGATGCTGCAATAGCACTCAAATGGACTCTTACTGAATTCATTTTAAGGCCTGCATGGGATAAATGCAGCAAATACTCTAGTAAAGAATTCAGAGGTATTGCAAGAGGGTTAAGACCCTTCTCTGCACACCAAATGGTAAATCTTTTCCATCTAAAAGCATAGGAGCGTCTAGTGGAAGGCTTTCTGGAAGCATAAAGGATATCCTTCACTTGCTGAGAAAGATGCAAATCTTGAAGGTCTAGGCCTTCAGCAACCAGGCTCTGAGGTGAAGAGACTGGGGATTTGGGTGCCACAACGTTCCCTCCTCCTGGGACAGGAGGTCTGGAGCAGATCCCAAGTCCAGGGAGGGAGCTTGAGAGAGATGCAGAAGTAGAGGGTACCACATTTGGCGTGGCCAATGTGGTGCTATGAGGATCATAGACCCCTTGTCTCTCTGAAGTTTGAAGAGTGTCTTGGGAATTAGGGGAATGGGTGGAAAGGCATAGAGGAAGTCTTGCCCTCAATGAAGGAGGAAGGCATCCCTGGCCTGAACTCCCTGACACGGAATCCTGGAACAGAACCGGGGAAGTTTGGCATTCCAGGGACTTGCAAAGAGGTCTATGTCCGGGGTTCCCCAAATTCGGAAGATCCTGGCTATCTGGTCCCCATGGAGGTACCATTCGTGTGAAAGCAGAACTCGACTGAGTCTGTCTGCCCAAGAGTTTTGAACCCTTGGAAGATACACTGCCATGAGATGAATTTGATGCTCTCTTGCAAAGGCCCACAATCTCAGAGCTTCGTTGCAAAGCGACAGAGAGCCAGTCCCGCCCTGCTTGTTCACGTAGAACATGGCTACTTGGTTGTCCGTGTGGATGAGGACTGTCTTGTAGCTGAGCAGGGTGTGAAAGACTCAGAGCTAGAAAAATTGCTCTGAGCTCTAAGAGGTTGATATGTAGAGATGTCTCCTGTGAAGACCAGATGCCTTGAGTGGAGAGATCTTGAAGATGAGCTCCCCAACCTCTTGGAGAGGCATCTGTTGTAAGGGTTGCTTGGGGTAACACCTGTTGAAAGGGGGACCCTAGCAACAGATTTTGAGTGGACTTCCACCACTGGAGAGAGCAAAAGAGGCGACTGGAGGTTGCTATTTTGTCTGACAGGCACCTTGATGCCTGGGTCCATTGGGTGGACAGAGTCCATTGAGCTGCCCTCATGTGAAGGCGAGCGTAAGGAACCACATGAACAGTGGATGCCATGTGGCCTAACAGTTGTAACATCTCTCAAGCAGTTAAATGGGATTTTAACTGAATTTGTGAGGCTAACTGCACCAAGCGTAGGCAACGGGCCTGGGGAAGATAGGCCCTTGCAGTTGTGGTATCCAGCAAGGCCCCTATGAACTCTAGAGACTGAGTAGGGGTGAGATGGGATTTTGGGATGTTTATTACAAGTCCCAGATACTGAAGGATACGCCTTGTGCAGGTTAGAGAAGTCTGGACCTCTGAGTGGGATGGAGCTCGGATGAGCCAGTCGTCCAGATATGGGAATACAAATATCCCGAGAGTGCGTAGAAATGCAGCTACTACTGACATGCATTTTGTGAACACCCTTGGTGCAGAGGCCAGACCGAAAGGAAGCACTATGTATTGGTAGTGCTTCCCTTAATAAAAGAACCAAAGGAACCTTCTGTGTGTTGGATGGATGAGGACATGGGTGTACGCATCCTTGAGGTCTAGAGAGCAAAGCCAATCCTGACTCTGAAGGTATGGAGAGTACCGAGAGAAATCATCTTGAATTTCTCCTTGCATAGAAACTTGTTCAATTCTCTGAGATCTAATATGGGTCTGTAGCCCCCTGTTTTCTTCAGGATAAGAAAGTAGGGGGGGTAGAACCCTGAGCCCTGTTGAAGAAGGGGTACTTCTCCTATTGCCCCTTGGGCAAGAAGGGTAGCAATCTCCTGACCCAGAAAGTCGAGGAGAGATGTCTGAGAATTGAACTGTCTCACCATGGTGTGAGGAGGAAGGTTTAAGAAATGAAGCTTGTACCCCTCCCTTATGATGGAGAGGGTCCATTGCTCTGCTCTGATTTGTTCCCACCTGGGAGCAAAATAAGCCAACCTTCCTGGAATGGTGAGAGGCTCTGGATGTTCTAGAGCCAGAAAGGCTAAGCTCTCTAGTTGTAAGTCAAAGGCCCTGAGGAGGTTGAGGCTGTTGGGCCGTACCAGTCCTAGCAGCCTTAGGCTTGGCCTGTTTCGGTTGTTGCTGTCTCTTTGTAGCAAAACGACTTGCAGAAGATGACTGCTGACCATAAGCAGAATAATATTTGGTCAGCAGGGAGGAGTGGCCTAGTGGTTAGGACAAGGTACTTCAGGCCGGAGGGCCGGGGGTTCAAGTCCCACCTGGGGACAGCAATCTCAGGCCGGAGGGACTGGGATTTCTAGTCCTATAGGTACTCCTTGTGGTCTTGGGCAAGCCACTTAACCCTCCATTGCCCATGTTCCCTGTAAGTATTAGCGTATGTGTGTCATATCCCCTCGTGTTAAATGTATCTCCCAATTGACCGCTTTGACCCGGTGAAAAGCGGGATATAAATACAGCTAAATAAATAAATAAATAAATAAAAATAAATTTTTGGGCAAAAACCCCTTTTTGAACAACCTTTTCTTAAAAGGAGCAGAAGTAGACTTTGAAAGTCTATCTAAAGCAGAATTTTCAGCATCCATCTGGGTGGACTTTGCTTGCCAATCTTTGCCAAAAAGGTTTTCACCTGTACAAGGAAGGTTTCCTAGTCCATCTTGAACCCAGGGTTCCAAATCAGAAGCTTGTAACCAAGCAACTCTGCGTGCACCTATGGCAATGGCCGAGGCTCTGCTGGCACCTTCAAAAGAGTCAAAGGCTGCACGGTTGGAAAACTTGGAAATATCCTGGGCATGTTTGAGCCAGGTGAGGAACTCTTCCCTTTTATCTTCTGAAATAAAAGGAGATAAAGTTTGCAGGTGATCTGTAACTTCTTTTAGAAACATCCCCATATAGAGACTATAGGAGTTGATTCTGGCAACAAGCATACTGGCCTGGAAAATTCTCCTGCCAAAGGCATCTAAGGTTCTGCATTCTCTTCCTGGAGGAGCAGAAGAGTGCCTTTTTGTACTCTTTATCTTCTTCATAGCAGAGTCCACCACAATGGAGTGGTGAGGAAGCTGAGTCTTATGGAAGCCAGGACAAGGAGGAACACGATACATGGTGTCCAACCTGCGAGAATGAGGGGAAGTGGTGAGAGGAGTCTCCCATATGCCCAACATGTGATCATAAAGAATCTCATATATTGGTAAAGTGGCTGCCTCTTTAGGAGTCTTAGGATATTGTAAAATATCTAGTTTTTTGGCTCTAGGCTCTGTCTCAGGGGCCACTGAGATGGAAAGGCCCCTGGCCACTTCCCTAATGAAGTCTTGAAAAGACAAGTCTTCTGGAGGAGACATTCTCCTTTTTGGAGAAGAGAGCTCCTGAGGATGGATCACCGATGCTTCGACAGAGACCTCTGATTCATCAAAGTCTTCAGAGGAATCGAAGTATCGCCTGTCTGGATGCTCCTGCAGAGCCCGATACGCATACCGGGTGGTATCGACATCGGGAGTGATCGGTACCGATTCGGTACCAATGGGCATCACAGAACAGTGTACCGCTGCAGTCGACACCGAAGCCGATGTCGATGCAATCGGTACCGGTGCCGGAGTCGGTATCGGCAACGGAGTTTGTTGCGGAACGAAGGCGTCTCAGCTTGTATGAATGCCGTGATGGCACGCTGCATGGTCAGGATATTCTGATCCATCGACGCAACCAATGTCTGGATGTCGGTACCAGTGGGAACCACCGGTACCCCAGAACATGGCAACAGGTGATCGGTCGAGGCCGAGCCATCGATGTCAACCTGTGACCCCATAGATAAAGCTTTGGAAGCCGGAGCCTCCCGCCGGGGTAATTTTGCCAGTGCGAATTCCTCGAGAGCAAGCCCGGAGGCATCTCAATACTTAGAGGGAGATTTACCCTTCGAGGACCGGCTGGACTTAAGTTTGGTTACCTGAGATCCATGTGAGGAAGAAGCAGCCCTGGAAGACGTCGATGCCACCGAAGCTGCATCAGAGGGAAACAGGGTACTGAGCTTGGCTGCTCGATTCTGTAGACCTCTTTTAGACATCATGGAACAGGACTCACAATCCGTAATGGAGTGGTCAGGACCTAAACATTTTAGACACCATTCATGGGTGTCGGTGACAGAAATAGTGCCGCTGCACTTCGTGCTTTTTTTAAACCCAGAGGCGGGCTTTTCCATGCGGAAAAATTTCCTAGGCCTAAGGCCAAAGAAGAAAATGCACTGAAGTGAGAAAAACAGTAGGGTTTTTTTTTTTTAGAAGAAAGAAAGAAAAGACCGGCGGTACCGGTCCAGCGTTGAGAAGGCAGACGCACGACCAAAGAAATAAAATAAAATAAAGAAATTCTTCAGCGGTGACAGGAACACGACCTGCTGGCTCCGTGGAAAAGAAGAACTGGAGAGAGGTGGTTGGGAAAGGCGGGAAGGCAGCGCGCAGGCGCTGTGGGATGCTCCCAAAAGCTTTCCTTTTGGACGCTGGGGAGCGTTCCCGCGCAGGCTCCGTCGGTACCGACGATACCCATTTGTGAAGACTCATTCCTGCTTGTTCCTGGAGATCATCTTCCACCACCCTGGAAAGGCGATGATGCACTATAGCTAGCCTCTCAGCATCTATGTGTCAGGACAAGGGACTGGGGGGTTGGGGTGCAACAGCGTTCCACTTTACTGTGACAGCAGGTTTGGGGCGCTCCCCAGCAGCATTGGGTCCCTCTGGGACCACTGCAGAAGTAGGGGGAACCAGGATTGCCTGAACCACCTGGGCGCAACAAATATGACCGAGGCTGCTTCCATTTGGATCTTGAGGGGGGCCCGGGGAACCAGGGGCATAGGCAATAATACATACAGGAAGCCCTTAGACCAGGGGAGGAGGAAGACGTCCACTGCTTCCTGTCCCCAGGCCGGCCTTCGCAAGCATATGTGTGGCAGATGCGTGTTCTCTGGACTGGAAAAGAGGTCTATCTTCGGGGTTCCCCAGCATCGGAAGACCTCCCCCAGGACTGCAGAGCTCAGTCGCCACTTGTTGGACTGGAGGACCCAGCTCAGGCAGTTGGCCAGTATATTGTCCTGGCCTGGGAAGTACATCAATTTGAGGGAGATGTTCTTCCCCGTTGCGAAATTCCAGAGGCGCATCACCTCTCAGCATAGGTGGTATGAGCCAGTGCCACCTTGCTTGTCGATGTAATACATCACCACCTGGTTGTCCATCTGGACCTGAACTACCTGCCCTGCCAGATGGTCCTGGAAGATATGCAGGGCATGATACAATGCTCGGAGTTCCATCAAGTTGATCTATGATGTATTCTCCTCTAGCGACCGTGGTTCTTACAACTGCAGGCGATCGCAGTGGGCCCCTCCAGCCCAGCTTGGACGTGTCCATTGTAAGGATGCTTTGGATTGGAGGAGCCTGGAAGAGCAGGCTGGCTCTGAGGTTGAGGGGGACCTGCCACCAGGTGAGAGACACCGCCAGGGCCAGGAAGATCTGGATGCGGGCCTCCAGATGGCCCAGAGCCTGTATCCACTGAGCTTGCCACATATGGAGGAGAGCAAAGGGGGTGACATGGACAGTAGATGCCATGTGCCCCAAGAGACAGAGCATCTGCCTGGCTGTCACCGCTGAGCTGCCCTGCACTGCCTGAACTAGGGCAGCTAGGCATTGCGCACGGTCTAATGGCAGGAAGGCCCTCGCCTAAGTGGAATCCAATAGGGTGCCAATGAACTCCAAACGCTGGATGAGCAAGAGATGAGACTTTGAAAAGTTGACCACAAAGTCCAGGCACTGGAGCAACCCTATGGTGCGATGCACTCTGCTGTGAACCTCTTCTAGCAAGCTGGCTCTTATGAGTCAGTCGTCCAGGTAGGGGAAAATGAAAAACCCCAAGAGCCAGAGGCGTGTGGCGATGACTGCCAGGCACTTTGTAAATACCAAAGAAACTGAGGTGGCAGACAACACTAACGGTGTCTTGGATGGATCACGATATGGATGTCGGCATCTTTGAGATCCAAGGAACATAGCCAATCTCCCTGCAGAAAGTAAGACAGCAAAATTCCACGAGATACCATTTTGAACTTTTTCTTGACCAGGAAGCGGTTGAGGTCCTGCAAATCCAGGATGGGCAGGAAGACCCCTGTTTTCTTGGCACAAGGAAGTAGTGGAAATAGAACTCCCGGCCCTGTAGAGGTTGGGGGACGAGCTCCATCGCCTCATCCTCAAGCAAAACCTCAAGCTCCCACTGCAGGAGCAAGGGGTCCATAGGTAATTCCCCTAGGAAGAAGGGAGGAGGCAACTGGGAGAAGTGAAGAAGGTACCCCTTCCTGACCACTTGCAGCACCCAGGTATCTGCGGTGATGGTCGACCACAGGTGAGCAAACTGGACTAACCTGCCTCCTGTGAACCTTGGGCCTCTTACAACCTGGGGAGGGAGGCTATGCACAAGGAGTCAAAAGCTACCCCCCTGCGGCTGGGGTGCTGATTGGGGGCTTTGGCTTAAGGGGGCCATGCCCCTGGCCCTTGGCCTACTGCCCCTGGGGGAGCGTGATAGGCCTGAAACTTGGGGTAGTTTCCGTAAGCCTTCTTGGCCTTTGGGTGGAAGGGCTTTTTCTTCAAAGTCTTCCTGCAGAAAGGTTCAGAGACTTTCTTGGACAGCCTAGTTCTGGTCATGAATTCCTTCTCCAGCTCATTGGCCTTCTCCATCATGGGCTTGCCAGAGGTTCTCTCCACAGCAAGGGACATCAGTCAACTTGTCCTGAATCCACTGCTCCAAGTCAGAGGACTGTAGCTAGGCAAGGCAGTGGGCACTAATACCCACCGTGACAACCCGAGCCTCGGACTCAAAGCCGTCAAAGGCCACCCGAGTTTGAAACTTGGAGTACATCAGGGTCCTGAAGCGCTCAAAAGGTTTGTCTAATAACCCAGCGAGCTCCTTCACCAGGTCTCTCAGGCAACATGCCCAGGTACAGATGGAATGCCTGGATCCAGGTGTTGACAACTCCCAGCATCGGAGCTCCTGAGTTGCCATGCCTGATGCCACATCGGGCCTCAAACAGTCACCAACAGAGTCAGCACCGCTTGAGCCAACCTCTCAAGGATGGGTGGAGCATCCTCCAAGGAGGTCCGTAATGGGGACAGCCTCGTGGCTGGTACAGACGACCCAGAGTACCAGGAGTCAGGCCCTGCTGCGCCTCAAGGGCATTACAGGGCTGCCATCCTGGCCTCGATGCCAGACAGCTCTGCAGCAGCATGCGCCGGCTTCTAGGGCGTCGGGGATGGCATCAGGTCCCTGGTAGGGGAAACCCGACCTGATCCCCCGACTCCATGGAAGACTCCTCCCACAGGGGCTGCTTAGAAGGGTGCTCCTGGCCATTGGCACCTGTGTCAGGCCGAGGGCTCCTTGCCCAGGCACCAGAGGTCTTACCCACCAGGCCAGGATCGGATCTCAACTTTGGCTTTGATGAAACCCATAATTTTATTTATTTATTTATTTAGTAAACATTTGTATACCGCTGCTTCCTACGATCAGCAGCGGTTTACTTTACAGAATCATTATGTATCGTATAATACAGAGATTTTTAGATGTACATTACGATTAGGCAATGATTTACATAAGACAGGAAAATCAGTTGGATCCAATATACATTTGATTGGGGTACACACAATCTAAGTATACATTTGATTGCAGGTGCGTGGGTGGGGCCCAAAATATACAAATATACATGATTACATACCGGTGTTTTAAATGCAGGCGTGGCAGGTAAAAGACATTTGTTGAGGTAGAGTGCACAGAGAAGGTCCTCCAAGGACTATACTGATGCTCGATGATCTCGCAGCTCTGACCGAGCCTGTGCGTGCAATGACGAGTTACCCGACACCAGAGTTTGCAGATCCTGAGGCAGACTTAACAAACAGCTCCTCCTGCCACCTTTCGCGTTCATTCCGGGTCTTAGCCAAAAGGCAGAGCGGACATGTCATCGTCTGCCCCAAGGCACTTAATGCAGGTACTATGGCGGTCCATATGGAACATAGCGCGGTCGCACTTGCCACACTGATTAAATCTGCTGGTCGAAGACATAGCGGGAAAAAGAGACTCCCATGAGGTCAAACTCAGATGTCTCGACCAGCTAGGCTGCGAACAAAAAACCCGCGTGCCAAAACAATAAAGGAAAAAATGAGGTACCCAAGCGAAAAGCATAACGCCAAGACAGTGGAATCGGACAGCAGAAAGGTGACTGAACCGATCCCAATGAAAAAATAGAAGAAAATTACTGAAGAACAATGGTAAAAATCAAATTTATTCCAGGTGCACAGACAACACATCTGTAGGGCCCCGCGGAAAAAAGAAGACTGAGGTAAGATGGCATCCTTGGGCGAGAAGGTGACCATGCTTCTGCGGTGTAACTCCCAAAGGCTTTTTTTGAAAGATGGGGAGTGGATCTGTACGGGCACCATCACCCATATGTGAGAACTGACTTCCTGCTTGTTCCCAGAGAAGGCAGATAATTCTGAATAGTGCTGAACAACCCCCATAGTAGCAGACCTGGAAAGTGTCTTATATGTCCCAATGAGCCCCCTTACATCTCAAATTCCTCCACTATTATTAGTTGTAGAGTGCTGCCAAGGGAATAGCCTGACCCTTGGGGAGCATCAGTATGGGACGCTACATCTATGCCCACAGTGCAACATGAAGAGAATGTTGCAAGAACAGCAGCCTCACCATTGTAGTATTACAGGTGCAAGGAGCTAAAACCACACCACACATAGCACGACGCCACCTTTGGTGACTGGTTTCAACTTCTCTCCTGCTGCACACACCACTGGAGAGGCATGGCACATTCACTTCCAATATGCTCCATCCCTTTCTCCCCTCAAACACTCATCAACAACTGTACTCTTCCTGCCCCCCTCACCTTTCAATTCTTTTTCCTTTGATTACTCCCTCTCCTGAAATCCCAAATCATGGCTCCCAAATAAGGTCATCCCCCCTCCTCAAAAAAACCAAAAATCATTACAATGAACAGCTGCACTGCAGTCTCTTGAGACATGCACTCCAGCTCCACACTGTGCCAAAAATCAGCAGTAGTCCCTCAGGCAAGAAACTCCTGCTGATACCACTGTCCACCCTTATGGTCTATTCCTATAGTCCTTTCAACATGGCTGTACTCACTAGAGCAGTCCCTGTGTAGAACCACTGTTGGTCAGGCTGTTCCTCATGGATGCAACTGATAAATGCTATTATTTCCTTCTCCCATGGCATTTCTCCAGGCAACCCCATAGCCATTCTTACGGTCCATCTGTAGTCACAACTATATGATAAGGGAACACCCGTATCCAACAGCCACCACTCAATTGATATTGAAGCAATCAACAGAAAAACACCTCTTTAAATCCTAAGCATTCGTCTTTACCAGACAATCCTGTAATGCCAATCCATGACTCACTTATTTATCCTCTGTGTATAAAGGCCTTAATACTGTCAGTATCCTCTACTCTCTCCCAGATTCATAGGAACTGATAGGTAGTAGTCAAACAGCATGAACTCTTAAGTATTCTTAACCAGGGTTGCATCACTTTACAAAGTTTCAATCCTTTCCTCCAAAGCAGGATAAACTTTTACTGTGAACATAAAGATAACGTCAAACCTTTCCAAGCTGAGTAGACTTTCAAACACAAGAACCAATATGGATTTATTCTTGGGAGGCAAGCAGGTAATAACATGAGGAAAACATTGTACCTTATGTCGAGGGCAAGGGCAATGAACTCCCCAGTGTTCCTATTGCTCCTACTCTCAAATGAAAAGGTGTTGAGTTCAGGGGGGGTTAATATTTGAAGTATTGTGAAGGCTAGGATTTGGTCCTAACTTTTTGGCATGAAATAGTGCTCTCTATTTTAAGCACAGGTTAATATGGGTTACTCTGGAGCCTTTCTGCTTTCATAGGAAACCAAATAAATATCTGCAAGCACGTGTGTGTTCCACTCAGGGGTGGCACAAGGGGGGGTGCGGGGCCATGTGCGGAGACTCATTGCGGGGCATCATTTGCATGAGGGGCATAATTTGCATGAGGGGCATAATTTACATAAATATTTGCATAATGTTAACATTCACTAACTTTTAGTAAACATGCCTCTTAATAAGTGTCTGGATAAAAAAAAAGACTACCAGATTTCTACATTGCTATACTCCAATGCCAATCGCCAGGCACATTAGCAAGTTCTATAAATATTGCCCATTTAGAACCCATAGCAAACCCACCATATTGTAACAGCACTACCAGGACTCACAAAGCACCACACTCTACCTATCAAAAGGCAACACTGCAAATATTAACCCAATACATCTCAGAGAATACCAATACATCTCCTACTGGAGACAGAAAACAAGTGGCACTGTCAAATAGAACTACATGAACAGAATACCTCAGCTCGGTTACACATGCAGAACATAGACCGTCAGCAAACAAAGAACAAGGAATCACAATTTATAAATAGGAAGACAATAATTAAATTAAGAATCCCTAAAGCCAAACTTGGAATGTACAACAACACTGGAGAAAAATCTATAAAATAATTTCCTCTTGTACTAAGCAAAAATGCAAAGACGTTAGCAATACACATTTCCCAGAGTTGACATATTCTAGTTAATAAATTCAAAATAAAAAAGTATTTTTCTACCTTTTGTTTGGGCATTTTATTTTTCAGGTACAATTGCTCCAGTAACTTTCTTCTGTTTGTGTCTTTTGCTAACTCTCCATTGTCTGCTGTCCATTTGTCCTTTCTTCTCTCTTCTAGATTTTTTCCATTCTCTCTCTACATCTGCTTTAACATACTGATCTTTCCCCTTTTGCTCTTTCCTCCACTTCTTTCTTTATTCCTTTATCATCCACTCAAATTTCACCCTTCCATCCTCAATCCCCACTTACTCTCCCAATACCTGGCCAATCGTAGATTTTTCTTCCCTCCCAAACAAAATATCATTTCCACTCTCTATTCTCATTTCCCCAGCCCTATCCCCCTTCTAGTCCTCCCCCAACATCAGCCCACTTCTAGTTCCAGCCCCACCCAGCATCTGCTCCCTTTTAGTTCCATTCTCCCATGCCCCCGGCATCAGCACATTTCCAGTCATAGCCTTCCCCAGTCCATTTCCAGTCCTAGCCCCCCCCCCATCAGCTATTTCTAGTCCTATTCCAGCCCCATCAGCCCATTTCCAGTCCAAGTTCCCCCCATCAGCCCATTTCCAATCCTATTCCAGCCGCACATCAGTCCATTTCCAGTCCAAGCTCCCCCCATCAGCCCATTTCCAATCCTAGCCCCCCCATCAGGCATTTCCAATCCTATTTCAGCCCCACTTTAACCCATTTCCAGTCCAAGCTCCTGCCGTCAGCCCATTTCCAATTCTAGCCCTCCATCAGCCCATTTATTTATTTATTTTATTTATTTACATTCTCTTATATACCGCGCTATTCTGCATCAGTGTGGTTTACATTGAACAAACTGAAATTACATTGAACAGGGCATTATAACTTGGAGATAACTATTTTACAGGGAACATGGGCTGTGGAGGGTTAAGTGGCTTGCCCAAGACCACAAGGAGCACCTGTGGGACTAGAAACCCCAGTCCTTCCGGCCCAAGGTTGCTGTCCTCTAGTGGGATTTGAACCCCCGACCTTCTGGCCTGAAGTATCTTGCCCCAACCACTAGGCCACTCCTCCAGTCCAGTCCTAACCCCTGCCCCACTCAGTCCACTTCTGATTATAGGCCCCCCTCAGCCCATTTCGAGCCCTAGCCCCCCCCTCCCCGAAGAGCCCCGTGGCTGGCTTTAGAGGCCCTGGCTCACCTCCCTACAGCGTCTCCCGGCAGGCTCAGAAACACCTCCCTATAACCGCTGAAGTGAAGAGCGCCATTTTTCTTCACTTCGGCAGCTGTGTTGTAATGTAGGTCGCTGGTGCGCTGAGTGCCAAAACACAGAAAATGTCCTTTGACATCCGATGCTACAGTGACCAACATTACAATACAGCTGCTGAAGAGAAGAAAAACAGCACTCTTCACTTTGGCGGCTGTAGGGAGGTGTTTCTGAGCCTGCCGGGAGCTGCTGTAGGGAGGCGAGCCGGAGCGTGCTGGGAGCCGAACAACATGTGCAGGATGTTGTTGGCGCGGGGCATCCTGAAGCGCGGAGCCCTGTGTGAACAACATGCTCGCACAATGGACGAGCTGGCCCTGGTTCCACTTCTATTTTGGACTCCTTTCTGTTGTGAGACAGACTAGAGAGAGCTCTAGAGCTTATAGCGTAGCATTATGCTAGACTTCATAACTGTGCTCACTCTCACTTTTTAGTTCATTGCTGTTTACTTTATTGTATGAGTTTTTGGTTCTGTGTATTTATTTATTTATAGCTTGCTCTGTTTTTTTTTAATATGGGCTGCTTTCCTATCTGTTGCTTTCTGTCTTCGTTCTAGTTCTTTCTGAATCTACTAGTTCTCTAGGTACTTCTCTTTCTCCTTTTCTCTCCAGTTGAATTAATCTTGCAACCATTACTAAACCTGACATTTTCCTTCAGAAATCATGACTAGTTCCCTCCCTCCCTCCCCTCGCCCATCTAGAACATTTTAATTATTTTAACTAATTTGCCTTATTGTTAACCCTTGTTATTTTTCCTATATTACCATTGTACTGTTATGTTTATACTGTGTTTGTTTCCCTTGCCTATAACCTTTGTATTTCTTGTGACCGCTTTGATTGAAGGAAAAGGCGGTATAGAAAACTTGTTAAATAAATAAATAAATGGTCTGAATTCATAGAAACATGACTGCAGAAAAAGACCCTATGGCCTATCTAGTCTGCCCTTCCATATCAACCACTACAACAGTCCTTTTCCCTTTAGAGATCCTCTGTGTTTGTTCAATGCTTTTTTGAATTCAGATAATGTCCTCATCTCTACCACCTCCACTGGGAGACTATTCCACAAATCTATCACTCTTTCCGCAAAGAAAAATGTATGCATATTACTCCTGAATCTATCCCCTTTCTCCCTCATCCTATGTCCCTTAGTAGCAGAGCTTGCTTTCAATAGAAAGAGGCTTTTCTGTGCATTTATGCCAGAGAGGTATTTAAATGTCTCAATTACATCACCTCTATCCCGTCTTTCCCCTAAAGTATACATATTAAGATTCTTAAGTCTATCCTCATATGCTTTATAATGAAGACCACTAACCATTTTAGTAGCCACCCTCTGTACTGACTCCAACCTATTTATATCCTTTTGAAGGTGCGGTCTCCAGAATTGCACACAATACTCCAAATGAGGTTGCACCAAAGACATATACAGAGGCACTATCACCTCCTTTCTTCTATTGTCCATTCTTCTCCCTATGTACCCAAGCATCCTTCTAGCTTTCGCCGATGCCTTTTCTACTTTAAGATCATCAGACACAGTCACACCTAGGTCCCGGCTCTTCTTTTGTGGACAGAAGTACTATATCACACCCTTTGATTGCTGCAGCCCAAATGCATGACCCTGCATTTTTTACATTAAATCTCAGCTACCAAATTCTAGAGCATTCTTCAAGCTTAGCTAGATCCCTCCTTATGTTATCTACACCTTCCTGGATGTCTACTCTATTGCACATTTTGGTATCATCCACAAAGAGGCAAGTCTTACCCGACAGCCGTTCCGCAATATCACTAAATAAAGATGTTAAAAAGAATTGGACTAAGGACGGATCCCTGGGGCACACCACTGGTAACCTCCTCCTCAGAGTGAGCTCCATTTACCTGTACCCTTTGTCGCCTCCCACTCAACCAATTTCTAACCCAGTAACTTTAAGGTCCATCCCTAGGGTGCTCAATTTGTTTATACGTTGTCTGTGTGGAACGGTGTCAAAGGCTTTACTGAAATCTAAATACACTGAAATCTAAATACCTTCCTCTAGCTCGTTAACAGTATTCTTAGCTATACTCCAACCTACTGGGGCTTCCTCTCTTGCCTCACCATATCATATCAAATCTGTTCAGATCCGTAGTTCCTCTTCTCCATCCAGCCAATGGCTCCACATTTCATTGTATTCTTGATGCTAACTCTTCTCAATGTTTTCCCTTCATTCACACAATTTCAAACTCCAAGTACTAACTATCAAATCCCTACTTTCTTCACTTCTCCAAATTTTGTCTTCATCCCTATAGAATGTACACTCTGCCTCCAACAAACTTAACTACATTCATGATCTCTTTCCCTCTAATGCTCTGCATCTTCTTTTTATAACTGACACTTGGCTTAACCCTGAAGACTGTACTTCAGCTGCTGCCCTTTGTCATGGAGGCTATCTTTTCTACCATACACCTCACCCAGTTGGCCACAATGGTGGTGTTAGGTTGCTACTTTCTCCTTCCTGTAGGTTTCAACACCTTCTTCCACTCCAGTCTTACTTGTAATTCTTTTGAAATTCATGCAGTCCATTTAGTTACTCCACTACTTCACTAGATAGCTGTCATTTATCAACTCCACCCCCCCCCCCCCTGACAAGTTCACCTCTTCCTTTCTCACTGACTTTGACAACTGGCTTTCCTTTTCTCTTGAACCATCTTCCTCTTCCTTAATCTTGGGGACTTCAACATTGATGTTGACGAGCTCTCTGATTTTTTTGTTTCAAACTCCTTGCCTTAGCCTCCTCATTCAACCTGCAACTATGTTTTCATGTCTCTACCTACCAACATGGTCAATGCCTCGACCCATCTTTCTCCAGCTGCTCACCCTCAAGCCTCTTCTCGTCAGTTCTTCCCTTATCTGACCATCATCTGCTGATGTTCACTCTTAGCCACACCCCACCACAGTCTGTTGAACCTTCAGCTGTCTCCAATGCACTCTCATCATCTCTCCCAACTACTATGTCATCTGAGTATGTTGGATGAGGCAGTCTCTTCCTAAAGCACTGTACTCTTTTCTGCCTGGGATGCTCTTGCTCTTTCTATTCCACACCCTGTGAGGTGTAGTGTATCTCCAAATTCCGTTACCTATGTTCCTGTGCCCACTCTGCTGAGTGTCTTTGGCTTAAATCTCATGCCCATGCTGACTTCATACACTTCCAATTCATGCTAACCTCCTTCCAATCTGCCATAGCACTCTCCAAGCAAGAGTACTATATTCATCTGACAAACTCTCTTGGCTCTGACTTTCATTGTCTCTTTGCAGAACTCAATTCTCTTCTCAAAGTGCTTTCACCCCCAACCCCTCCTTCGCTTTCTACCCAGATTTTGGCTATTTCCACTTTCACTTGAGTTCTCCACTGGTTTCTCTCCATCCCCATTTCCATCTCTTCACTCGCAGATCCTTCCTTCAACTCCTGTCACCCTTTCTCTCTTTACTAAAATCACCACCAAATTATGTCCCAAAATTCCAAAGAATTGCTGAAAAAGACATGAGCTTGTGTGTTTGGTGCAAATATATTTGCCAAAATGACTTTTACATTCCCTAAAAGACCAATAAAAATCAGATACCAGCCCTGCTTAACAGTTATGTGTTTATCTAATTGAAAATGACACTTATCTGCCAAAAGCATGGCCACAGCCTGTTTATGTGCAAACATTCAGTGTAATAAATTTGATCCATCCTTCCCTTTCAATTTTAAATGTTCTGCAGCAGAGAGGCAAGTCTCTTGTAAAAAAAAAAATAACTACTTCAGCCTTCAGTTTCCTCGGGTTGGTTAATACCTTTTTCCTTTTTATCGTGGAGTGTAAGCCCCAAATATTCCAGGTAACTAGTCTTGTCATTGTTCCCAATCTTTATAGGCACTGATCCTCCACTCACCATTAATATCCGCACACCAATCCCAGTGTAGCAAACTTTCCATCATCAGACATCCCCTTCCCCACCACCTGTCATTGCTTTCCCAAGTAGAGCCTACTGACATATGCAAATGAAGCCTGCAATGGACTTCTGCACATGGTTCCACATACCTTACCATTCCCCACAGGCTGCCCCTGGACAACAGCATGCGTATTTGTTATGGTTCATATGTAGGTAATCCCAGAGGGCAAAGCAGCAAGGTACACATGTACACGCAAAAAAGTACACAGACAATTGCACCTGGCTTGGAGCAGGTGTAAACTTGTATAAGAGTGTGCTACTGGGACACTTCTGAGAGCCTATTTTACAAAGGTATAAAAGCATATATGTTGCCTTAATAAAACAGTTTTGGGAAATTTTTACAGATGCCCTGTTATAAAATTACTCCCTAAAAACAGAGATATAAATCAGCAAATATTTCAATATAAAAACTTAGAAGAATTCCTCACCACATACACACAGCTTTATATTTATACCTTGATGTGCAGAATTGCTGTTCCTGGAGGATGGGCATCTGTTATAGATCGTAAGAGTTTTCCACTGGCGAGGTCCCACATGGTAATCTGCAAACAAAAGGAATTAAATTGTGTGACAGGACAATACTATTCAGTGTCAAAAAATCATGAGGGAATTCTGTATAACATAAAAAGTACATGAAAATCCTGGCTGAGAAAACGAGAAACTCAGAAATTTGTATCAAAAAGCGTAGTTACTCACCTGTAGCAGATGTTCTCCGAGAACAGCAAGAATCAGTCCTCACATATGGGTGACATCGGTTCCGATGGAGCCCATGCGGTATCCACTCCCCAGCTTTCATAGAAAGCCTTGGAGTTTTACCACACATGTGTGGTCATCTTCCCACCCAAAGGTGCCATCTTACCTCAGAATGATGAGAGAGCTTAAAGAAGCATAAAGCGTAGTTACTTACCTGTAACAGGTGATCTCCGGGAACAGCAGGAATTTAGTCCTCACATATGGGTATTGTCGGTACCGACGGAGCCTGCGCAGGAACGCTCCCCAGCGTCCAATAGGAATGCTTTTGGGAACATCCCTCAGCACCACTGTTCCCTCTAAGCTGTGCGCGTTTGCGCGCGCGCGCACACACCTCGCCGAGTGAGCGCACATACTTTACAACAGAGCGCACAAAAATTACGGCTCTGATTCTGATAGAAAACAGCACAGACGTCTTAAAATTTAAAAGTTATGATTGTAATTACTAGAAATATCCCGCTTCATTTAGTAATCGTCTATTTTCATTTAATTTTATTAAAATCAATGTGATGTACATACTGTATTCTGGCGTGTAGTCAAATTTTAAAGTATATAACTCCGAGTGTCGTTATGTGGCGCACAAAAATTTAACCTTCCTTCAAAAGCTGCAGACAGCTGATATTTTATGCGCACACAGCCTGCAGAAAATTAGAGGGAACATTGCTCAGCACATGCGCGCTGCCTTCCTGCCTTTCCAACTGTCCCTCTTCAATTAAGTTTGTAGCTGAGTGAAAGGATAGACGGAGAGAGGAAAGAGACAAAGAGAGAGATAGAGAGACATCTCCTAGGGGAGGTGGGTGGGTTGTGAAGGCTAAATTCCTGCTGTTCCCGGAGATCACCTGTTACAGGTGAGTAACTACGCTTTCTCCAGGAACAAGCAGGAATGTAGTCCTCACATATGGGGACTCCCTAGCTGAAGATGCCAGGGAGATAGCCCCAGGAAGGTGTCAGCGTCTAAGGTGAGAATCCTTCCTCCCATGGATCCATGGCATCCCACCAGGGCCGGTGGGTAGGAGCTGAATTAGGTCTGGAAGAGATTTTGAAGAACAGCTTGGCCAAAGAAGGCATCCCGACGGGAGGCTTTGTCTAGGCAGTAGTGGGCTGTGAAGGTGTGTACCGAAGACCAGGTGGCTGCTCGACAAATGTCATCGATAGACACAGAGTGGAGATTAGCCATAGAAGCTGCCATGGCTCTCTCAGATGCTGTCGATAGACACAGAGTGTAGATGAGCCATTGAAACTGCCATGGCTCTCACATTATGAGCTGTGACATGGCCCTCAACAGGAAGATTCTTACTCTGATAGGTAAAGGAAATACACTGATCAATCCAGTTGGACAGTGATCTCTTGGGGACTGGAAGTCCCAAATGAGAAGGATCAAAAGCAACAAAGAGTTGAGAGGACTTTCTGTGTTGCTGTGTTCTCTGTATGTAAAAGGCTAAAGTATGAAGACTCCTTTCAGCATTTGATGCATGAGGCTTTGGAAAAAACACGGGCAGGTAGACCGCTTGATTCAAATGAAAAGGCGAGACCACCTTTGGCATAAAGTGTGGATGAGTCCTAAGGACTACCTTGTCATGATGGAATCTCGTATAAGGAGGATCAGCCACTAGTGCTTGAAAGTCAGTGATGTGACGTGCTGATGTGATTGCAATGAGAAAAATAACTTTCCAGGAAAGGAATTTCAATGAGGTAGTGGCTAAGGGTTCGAAAGGTGGCTTCATGAGCTGGCCAAGAACCAGGTTTAAGTCCCATGCCACCGGCGATGGCCTAATGGGAGGCTTAGTTAAAAGAAGGCCTCTCATAAATCTTGCTATAAGAGGATGGGAGGAAATGGGTTGTCCATTTAGAGGCTTGAAAGAAGCTGCAATAGCACTTAAATGGACTCTTACTGAGTTAGTCTTGAGTCCTGCATTGGATAAATGAAGGAGATACTCAAGTAATGCTTCCAGTGGTGTCGCAAGGGGGTTGAGACCCTTCTGCGAGCACCATATGCTAAACCTTTTCCACTTGAAAGCGTAAGAGCGTCTTGTGGAAGGTTTCCTGGAAACATAAAGGATATCCTTTACTTGCTGAGAAAGGCCAAGATCATGGAAATCCAGGCCTTCAGCAACCAAGCCCTGAGGTGTAGAGATTGGGGATTGGGATGCCGTTCTCCTGAGACAGGAGGTCTGGAGCAGACCCTAACTCCAGAGATGGAGCTTGAGAGAGATGTAGAAGCAGAGGGTACCACACTTGGCGTGGCCAATGTGTAGCTATGAGAATCATGCGGCCTCTGTCTCTCTGAAGCTTGAACAGGGTCTTGGGAATTAGAGGAATGGGTGGAAAGGCATAAAGGAAGTCTTGACCCCAGTGAAGGAGGAAAGCATCCTTGGCCTGGAGAACCCTGGAACAGAGCCGGGGAAGTTTGGCATTCCACGGACTTGCAAAAAGGTCTATGTCCGGGGTTCCCCAGAATTGTAAAATCCTGGTCACTTGGTCTGCATGTAGAGACCATTCGTGTGGAAGCAGAACTCGACTGAGTTTGTCTGCCTAAGAGTTTTGGATGCCTGGAAGATACACTGCCAGGAGATGAATCTGATGCTCTCTGGCGAGGGCCCATAGCCGCAGAGCTTCATTGCAAAGCGACAGAGAGCCTGTTCCTCCCTGCTTGTTGACGCAGAACATGGCCACTTGATTGTCCGTATGAATTAGGACTGGCTTGTGGCTGAGCAGGGTGTGGAACACCTGGAGAGCAAGGAAAATTGCTCTGAGTTTTAAGAGATTGATGTGTAGATGAGACTCCTGTGGAGTTGAAGCACCTTGGGTGGAGAAGTCTTGCAGATGAGCCCCCCACCCCCTTGGTGAGGCATCTGTTGTGAGAGTTGCCTGGGGCAAAGGTTGTTGAAAAGGGGACCCCATCAACAGGTTTTGAGTGGACTGCCACCATTGGAGAGACAGAATAAGGCAATTTATGATTGCTATTTTGTCTGACTGGCATCCTGATGCCTGGGTTCATTAGGTGGATAAAGTCCACTGGGCTGCTCTCATATGGAGGCGAGCATAAAGAACCACATGCACCGTGGATGCCATGTGGCCGAGTAGCCGTAACATTTCTCGAGCAGTGAGGTGAGATCTTTGCACTGCCTGAGAAGCTAACTGCACCATGCGAAGAGAGCAGGTCTGAGGAAGAAAAGCTTTTGTTTTTCTGGTGTCCAACCAAGCTCCTATGAACTCTAAAGACTGAGTGGGAGTAAGGTTGGATTTTGGAATATTTATGATCAGACCCAAGTATTGAAGGATATGCATTGTGCAGGCTAGAGAAGACCTGGCCTCTGACTCTGATGGGGCTCGAATGAGCCAGTCGTCTAAGTAGGGGAAGACGAATATTCCCAGAGTGCGGAGAAATGCTGATATCACAGCCATGCACTTCGTAAACACCCTTGGAGCTGAGGCCAGGCCAAAAGGAAGCACCCTGTATTGGTAGTGCTTTCCCTGAAACAGGAACCAAAGGAACCTCCTGTGAGCTGGATGGATGAGAACATGAGTGTACGCATCCTTGAGATCTAGAGAACAAAGCCAATCCTGACTCTGAAGGTATGGCAGCAGAGTTCCTAGAGAAACCATTTTGAATTTCTCTTTGAACAGGAATTTGTTCAATTCTCTGAGGTCTAAAATAGGCCTGTGTCCCTCTGTTTTCTTTGGAATAAGGAAGTAGGGGGAGTAAAACCCTGTACCCTGTTGAGGGATAGGTGGTACTTCTATTGCCCCTTGGGCAAGAAGCATAGTAACCTCGTGCCTCAACAGGGTGACAAGAGGCGTTTGAGAATTGAACTGTCTCACCATTGTTGGAGGGGGCATGCAGCGAAAATGAAGCTTGTACCCCTCTTTTATAATGGAGAAAGTCCAGTGTTCTGCTGTTATTTGTCCCCATCTGGGGGCAAAATGAGACAACCTTCCTGGGATGGAGGAAGGCTCTGGTCCATTGAGAACCAGGAAAGGTAAGTTCTCTAGATGGAAATCAAAGGCCTTGTGGAGGCTGAGACTGCTGAGATGGTTGAGGCTGAGCAGTCTGTGCCTTCCTTTGTTTGGGTGGTTGCTGACGTTTTCAAACAGCTGGGCCTGCAGATCGTCCCTGCTGTGAATAAGCAGGATAAAACTTCTTCTTCTTGGAGAAGAATGGTTTCTTGAAAGATTTCTTTCTTGCAGGATCAGCTGTGGCCTTGGATAACCTATCCATGGTGGAGTTGTCAGCATTCAACTCATTGGCCTTTTCTTGCCAATTTTTACCAAATAGGTTCTCACCTGTGCAAGGGATATTACCCAGTTTGTCTTGCACCCAGAGCTCCAAATCAGATGCCTGGAGCCAGGCAATTCTACGTGCACCTATGGCAATGGCAGAGGTTCTGCTTATGCACTCAAAACTGTCAAAAGCTGCACAGTTGACAAACTTAGAAACATCCAGGGCATGCTTGACCAGTGTGAGAAAATCCTGTCTTCTGTCCTCAGGAAGAAGAGGAATTCAAAACTTCTAAGTCACCTGTGACTTCTTTAAGGAACATTCCCATATAGAGAATATAGGAACTGATCCTGGCAGAAAGCATGGAGGCCTGGAAGACACGACGTCCAAAGGCATCCAGAGTTCTACACTCACGTCCTGGAGGATTAGAGGTATGCCTCTTTGCACTTCTGATCCTTCTCATAGCTGATTCCACTACAATAGAGTGGTGAGGCAGCTGAGTCTTTTGGAAACCAGGACAAGGAACATAAGAACATAAGATATGCCATACTGGGTCAGACCAGGGTCCATCAAGCCCAGTATTCTGTTTCCAACAGTGGCCAATCTAGGTCATATGTACCTAGCAGTATCCCCAAGAGACACATGTTCCACAATGCTTGTACTGGGTCAAGCATTGATATCTTCGGTCACATCTTAATAATGGTTTATGGACCTTTCCTCCAGGAACTTGTCCAAACCTTTTTTAAACCCAGCTACACTAACAGCCTTTACTAATCCTCCGTTAACAAATTCCAGAGTTTGATTACACGTTGAGTGAAAAAATATTTTCTTTTATTAGTCTTAAATAGTTTACCCTGTAGCTTCATTGCATGTCCCCTAGTCTTTCTATATTCTGATAAGGTAAACAATCGATCTACGTTTACCCATTCCACTCCGTTCATTCATTTATAGACTTCTATCATATCTCCCCTCAGCCGTCTCTTTTTCAGGTTAAAGAGCCCTAACCTTTTTAGCCTTTCTTCATAGGAGTATCCTTCCATCCCCTTTACCATTTTGGTGGCTCTTCTCTGAACCTTTTCTAAAATCGCTATATCCTTTTTAAGATACGGCGACCAGAATTGCACACAATATTCAAGGTGCCATCTCACCATGAAACGATATAGAGGGACAGTACATTGGATCCAGTCTCCGAGAATGAGGAGAGGTGGTAAGAGGTGTTTCGCACATTCTTAGCATGAGATCATGGAAGATCTCATGGATAGGCAAAGTGGCTGCCTCTTTGGGAGGCTTGGGATATTGTAGAATCTCCAACTCCTTTGCCCTGAGCTCTGTTTCAGGAGCCACAGTAATAGAAAGCCCTCGAGCCACCTCCCTGATAAAATCCTGAAAGGAAATATCCTCAGGAGGAGACATCCTGCGTTTAGGAGAGGAAGGCTCCTCAGGAAGAAGTACTCCGATACTGACAGAGCTATCGGAATCCTCGGAGTCTTCCGAGGATTCAAAGTACCTTCTATCCTGATGCTCTTGAAGAGCCCGATAACCGTACCGATCGAAGTCGGTACCGGGGGGAATCGGTACCGGTGTGTTGGTACCGGAAGGCATCGCATGCTTGGGTGCCAGGAAGGCAGACAGCGATGCCTATGCCGATGGTGTCGGTACCAGTACCGAAACCGGTGCCGGCATCGATGCCAGTACCGGTTGGACTGTCTGACGCGGTTCCAAGGGGGTCGATGCCGCAAGGAGAGCCGCCAGACTGCGTTCAATAGCCAGGAACTTCTGGTCTATCGACGCCGCCGATGCCTGGTTATCGGTACCGGAGAAGACAGCCGGTACCCCAGAGCATGGCACCAGTAGTTCTGACGAGGTCGATGCCTCGAGAACATCCTGGAGCCCCAATAATGCTTTGGAAGCCGAAGCCTCCTGCCGGGGCAATTTTGCCGGTGCAGAATCCTCAAGGGCAACGCCAGAGGCATCTCGATGCTTAGAAGGAGATCTACCCTTTGAGGACCGGCTGGAATTATGTTTTGTTACCTGAGATCCATGGGAGGAAGACTAAGCCCTGGACGACATTGATGCCACCGAAGCTGCATCGGAGGGAAAAAGGGTGCTGAGTTTAGCAGCTCGATTCTGTCGACCTCTTTTGGAGAGCATGGCACAAGCCAAGCACTTGGAGATGGAGTGGTCAGGACCTAAACATTTGAGACACCACTCATGGGTGTCAGTGACGGAGATGGTACTGCCACACTTTGTGCACTTTTTAAAACCCGAGGAGGGTTTCTCCATAGTGGAGAAAATCTTTGGGCCTAAGGCCCAAAAAGGCATGTGCACCTGAAAGAAAAGTCAGAAAAAAAAGAATTTTTTTTTTAAAAGAAAGAAGAACCGGCGGTACCAATGTGGCGTCGAAGGCAGACGCAACCACAAAAAAAAAAAAAAAAAAGAAATAAAACGAAAATTTTCTGCGGGGACAGGAACGACGACCTGCTGGCTCCGCGGAAAACGAAGAACTGGAGAGAGGCAATTGGGAAAGGCGGGAAGGCAGCACGCAGGTGCCATGGGATGCTCCCAAAAGCTTTCCTATTGGACGCTGGGGAGCGTTCCCACGCAGGCTCCGTCGGTGTCAACGATACCCATATGTGAAGACTACATTCCTGCTTGTTCCTGGAGATATGTGTGTACAAACATTTTATGAAGTACGCAAGCATATCACAACTCTACCTCTGCTCTTCCCAAAATACGTTCCTAGCAATTCCTCTGTACAGATCAAATAAAAGCAGGCTTCAGTTCACCAAATGAACAGCATATCCACAAATGACTGGTCTCAATTAATCAAGCACTGATTCTCTACACCACAGTGCACACTACTGTACCTGTGACATAGAGCCTACCCACTCTGATTACATTTTGTGCCAAGTTCCATAATGAAATAAACTTTGGCTAATCATGGAAACCCTTCCCATGTACAATTCCCAATAATGAGTGGATACTCGTGCATACTAGTGCCATGGAGAATATAGATGCCTGGAATGGGAAACAGAGATGGAAAGAGGTTCCAAGGAGATTCTAGACCATATTTGGCTGTTGGAACACCACGACACTAACTGGATAAGTGCCTCAGAGTGATATTCAGTAACACTGTACAGACAGTGCTGCTGAATATTTCTTCCGACTGCTATCCAGATAGTGTTGGGATGGTCCAACAGCTGAGCAAGGGCAGAGCTGCAATTTATCTGTACAGCAGCAACTTTTAGGACCACTATAAGGATGATTAGATGGCTATGAATCTAGAAGCACTGAAATTTGCTGCTATACAGATAGTGCCATTACTGATTGCAGTAATCTGATATTCAGCAGCAGCAACTATCTGGATACCAGTGCTGAATATCCGATTTTCATTTAGGAGAGGCTACTGGAATTTTAAAAAATGCCGACCGTCAAGGCTAAATACTGACCCATGCAATTTTATTCTGCTGTTAGTACTGCTATTTTATATATTCTCCCTCCTTTTTAATCTTAACAGCTAAATGTAAAATAGTATGCCAATGAAATTATATTAATCTGAATCAGTGCTGTCAGATAGAATTCAAAGACAGTTCTGGGTGGTGGTGATCATCCTCAGGTGCCTACTAGCCTCAGGGTGGGGGGGGGGGGCTATCATTGGGCATATAATACCAGTTCTAGTGAGGACTAGCTCAGAATTCATTATTGACGAGTTCTAGGCTTGGCCAGGAGTGCAAAAAAAACAGATCCATGCCAAGGCCCTGTCCCAGCTCTATGCATCCTAGTGAAGAAAGTCTATGCTGAACATCCCTGGGCATTGACAAAATACAGTAAAACTTGTCTAGATTAGTGATAAAACTATGAATCCCTGATCTTTTAGCTGTTGGATGCTTGTACTATTTCCAATTATTTGTTAATTTTATTAGCACCATGCTTGTCACTGGTCAGTTATCCACATTAAGTTTGTATGTTTCATCTGTAGGTATAATTTCTAAGAACTGGGTGACTTCTGGAGTCTCAGTACACCTAAAAACCAACAGAGAACAGCTTGCGAGGTAGGGTACATGAGCAGGAGACAGCAAAGGTTGCAGACAGGAGATTGTCAGAATAGGGGCACAAGCACAGCTTGAAATAAACTCTGAGTATTAGGAGTAGTGCTGGGCTATTATGCGACATGAGGATGCTTGTTCCATAAACTAGAACAATGGTTCTCAATCTTGCCCTCAGGACAAACCCAGTTCGTCAGACTTTCAAGCTATCCACAGCAAATATTAAATGCAAATCTGTCTCATGAATATTCATTGACGATAACTTGAAAAACAGACTGGGTTGAAAATCTCTGCTCTAGAAGAATGCTGAGGAAACTTGAATATATTTAACAGCCTTCATCTAATTTATTTTTTTTTATTATATCTGAACAGTATGTGGCATCTTCAGCTGCAGATTCCTTCCTCAGATAGTACTGTATATGTAAGGCAGTTGTTCTCAGCGCTGGTCCCAATGACCACAAACAGGCCTGCTATTCAGGATGCACGCAATGAATATTCACCAGATATATCCACATACACTAGAGTCTAAGAACCAAGCTAATCTGCCTTACTTTGATTACTCTGACACACAGACCCGTCTGTGGCACCAATAACCCTTAACTTGAGATCTGATTCTGGAAGGTACATAAAAATATAGAATCATACACCTATATCGCACAAGCATGTACACTGCAAATGCTTGGCCATGCCTGCGATAATGCTAATGAAACTTCTTTTTCCCCCAATTCTCTGCCTCACCTGTCCTTTTGCAAATCCGCACAGCAGTCGGGAGCAGTTGCTGTTGATACTAAGAGCAGAGATGGCACCATACTGAGCTCCAACCGCCGTGCTGCCCAAGCATAGCCGCAGGGCCTGGTTTGGATCTAGGTGCAAAATAATAAACACAGTGAGGAGTAGACAGCACAGCGATTAAAAAAAATACTTAATGATTATAACAATAATAATGTTGATACTCCTTACAAACAAAATGATATATCTACACAATATTTACACAAGCTATTTTTGCTGAAACTCACCCATGCCTACTTTGACCAAACAAAAATGCAATCTATGGGGGTCTTTTACTAACGGGTACTAGCTGGCAGCACATGTTCTGGCAGGCACTGAAGGCACGCTGGGACACACGTCAGCTAGAATGAAAACAAACATGACAGCATGGGATAATATACACGCTAACTGTGCAACCTATGGTAGGACTGTTGGTGGGTAGGTATGGGGCAGTGAGTAGGTGCAGTGACTCAGCGCAATTAGCGCTGGGTTCACACAGTGCACTAACTGCATTAGTGTGGGCTCACCTAATGCCACCTCAATAGGTGGCGTTAGTGCACCTGCGCTAATGCCGCCCGCATTAGGGGGAAGTGCTCCATGTTAATTGTTGGGGGAAATGTTTTCCACACCATCTACAGTTACCACGGTGGTGTTGCACCTAATGTGCCATAGTTTCAGTGCTTTTGGCACGTTACGTGCAACACCCTAGCACCCTTTAGTAAAAGTGTCTCTATATGTATACATACAGCCCAATTTGCTTCTATTATTAACTCTATAGTTAATTTCTGCTTGCTATTGTTGATTGCCTTGTATCTCTGAGCTACTATTTGCTATATTGCATTTTTATAGCTATTGTTAATATTTTTATTGCAAACCACAGTTACCTTGATCTGATGCCGTATATCAAATTAAATCAATCAATAAAATATCATGTATTATAGAGAAAGAGGTGAAAGTATGAACAGGCTTTCCATCTGTGATGGAAGCTAAGCAAAGAATGTTTATGTATCCATTCATTTTTCTCATCCCTCTATCCTTCCAAAGACAGACCAATTCTATGTTCAAAACATATTAGGTAGGCAACAGAAAAACCATGCTAACAACGCTAACTTCAAAAACACATGGAAGGCATACAGCAAGAGGATCCCCTTCACTGCTCCTCTCCCGGGTGGAAAAATTGACAAAAATAGCAGTTGGTCTACTAAAATAAACAAGATGGCATTAACAGAGCATGGCAAATATCACATATCAATGCTTAAAAGTAGAATTTTAACCAGTTTTAAAACTTCATCTCAGTTCTATATATAAAAACATAAGACGTGCCAGGCTGGGTCACAGCAAAAGTTCATCAAGCCCAGCATCCTGTCTGAAAGTGGCAACCCAGGTCATAAGTATCTAGCTGGATCCCAAACAGTAAATCCAGTCCTTATTTCTCATACCCAGAAATGAGTGACCACTATAACTTTTCCTCCAGAAACCTATCTAAACTATTTTAAACCCAACTTTGCTGTCTTCATCACAAATTTCGACAAATTTCACAGCTTAATAGTACACCAAGCAAGAAAAGACTCTCTCAGATTTGTTTTAGATGTGCTTACCTATTCACTTCATGAAGTGTTCCCTCATCCTAGCACTATTTGAAAGGATAAACAACCATTCTTAATTACCTATTAGACCCCAAGCATGGATTTTACAGGCTTGTATCATATTAGCCTTACTTCATAGGGAAGCCATTCCATCCACTTTATACTTATAGTTGCCCTTCTCTACACCTTTTCTAGTTCTATCCTTTTTGAAATGGGAAGATCAGACATATACACAGTACTGAAGGTGCTGTCATGCCATGAAATGATACATTATAATATTCTCTATTTTATACCATTCCTTTACACATTAACTCTTAATTTTGTTTGATTTTTCATTACCATACACTGATCTGAAGATTTTAACCTATTATCCACAATGACTCCTTATACCACTATTACCTACCGTTTATATACTGCTACTAGACCTTTGCAGCGCTGTACAAATACACAGAAAGACAGTCCTGCTCCGTAGAGCTTACAATCTGTTAAGACAAACAGAACACCAGGGGACAAGGGAATTCATAGGGAAATGATTAAAAAAATACAAACAAGTGATGATAGGAGGATAAGGGTTCAGGATCCAAAGGCAGACTTGAAAAAATGATTTTTTTTTAATTGGATTTGAATGGGACCAAGGATGGAGCTGGACATACTGACTCAGGTAGGCTATTCCAGGCAAACAATGCAGCAATGTACAGAAAGAAAATAGTATGGAGTTGGCAGTAAAAGAGAACAGCATAGATAACAGTGATTTACTTGATGAGCAGAGTCACTGGGAAGGGGTGTAGGGAGAGATAAGAGCACAGGTAGAATGAATGCATTTGTAGGTCAGCAGGAGAAGTTTGAACTGTTTATGGAAACAGATAGGGAGCCAATAAAATGACGTGAAAAGGAAGTTTACATGAGCACAGCGATACTGGCAGAAGATTAGCTGTGCAGCAGAGTTTTGGACAGATTGAAGGGAAGGATGGATGATTCAATGGGTTTAGTAAATGGATGGGAATGGGATCCAAGGAGCAGGTAGCGAGTTTGGAGGAGGAGCGAAGATGTACAGTTTCCTCCTCAGTGATTTTAGTAAAGGAAGAAAGGGTACATCACAAAAATGAAAAACAACTCCACACTTTAACCAACAGTAGTATACGTAACTCTGCACTAAAAAGGTTTGTAGTGCCGTGACAACGGGGAGCACAGACCTCAGAACAATCCTCAGATATTCATTGAATACTTCAAAGCCAAGAAACCTGGCTTCAGTAATCCAACAAGAGGAAATTTACATCAATGGTCTGTAGCCAACCCCTCCATCCGTCAAACAGCACTAAAGAACCCTAGATATCAATAAACTGATGGGAATTCAAACTAGAAGTCGCTTTAACAGATATCACTTCTCATGAAATAATCATAAACACATATCAAGGCAACTTATCATAGGGCCCTCTACATTTAACTTTTCATTGAACTTTTCCACATTCAAACATTTAAATATATTCCAATACAGGAGAAGGCTCCTATAGAACAGAAAAACCGATCAGCATAAAATGCAGTCTTTAGCTCAATCTTCCAAGATGGTCATTGCAGTATCAACCCCGACGCCACAATCAGACGTCCTTCTTAGCGTTTTGCAGACGCTGCCTCAGGGGGGTATAATATAAAACAATAAAAACAATAAAAAAGTGCTAAATTTTCATACTACAAAAAGACACACTCCCCTATATCAGAGCAAACAAAACCCGAATATCTTACCCGACCTACGTCTTCTCCACAGACCCACTGCTCAGCTGAAATGACCCTCAACCCGATTTCACTGCTATCACTGCAAGTCGGTGAACTCATGTCCCAACTCCAAACAATGATTTACCAGCGTCTTGCAGACGTGATAGCAATTAGGAAAATGACTTTCCATGAAAGAAACTTTAGCTCCAAAGTAGCTAAAGGTTCAAAGGGTGGCTTCATGAGTTGACCCAGAACAAGATTAAGATCCCATGCCACCGGAGGTGGTTTGATGGGAGGTTTTGTTAAAAGGAGACCCCTCATAAATCTTGAAACAAGAGGATGAGAGGAAATTGGTTGTCCATCAAAGGGTTTATGAGATGCAGCAATAGCACTAAGACAGACGCTAAAAGAATTTGTCTTGAGACCAGAAGCTGATAAGTGAAGGAGATAGTCCAGAAGGGACTCTACTGGTACCAAGAGGGGATTAAGTCCCCTCTGGGAACACCAGACTTTCTTCCACTTAAAAGAGTAAGAACGCCTTGTGGAAGGTTTTCTGGAAGCTAGAAGAATATCCTTCACTTGTTGGGAAAGGCCTAGATCTTGAAATTCTATGCCTTGAGTAGCCAGGCCTTGAGATGAAGGGACTGTGGATTTGGGTGTAGTAGTGATCTGTTGTTCTGGGACAGAAGATCCGGAGCACTCCCCAACACCAGAGGAGTGGCTCGGGAGAGACCTAAGAGAAGAGGATACCATGTTTGCCTTGGCCAACAGGGAGCTATGAGTATCATGAGACCTCTGTCTCTCTGGAATTTGAATAAAGTCTTGGGAATTAGAGGAATTGGTGGGAAGGCATAGAGAAAATCCTGGCCCCAATGGAGCAGGAATGCATCCCTCGCCTGACAATTTTGAGCTACAAGTCTGGAACAGTACTGGGGAAGTTTGGCATTCTGTGGACTTGCAAAGAGGTCTATGTCTGGTGTTCCCCAGACTTGAAATACTCGAGCAAGATGATATGAGTGGAGAGACCACTCATGTGGCAGCAGGACTCAGCTGAGCCGGTCCGCCCAAACGTTTTGAATGCCTGGAAGGTATACTGCCAATAAACGAATGTGATGCTCTCTGGCAAAGGCCCACAGTTGCAAAGCTTCGTTGCATAACTGCAGAGAGCCTGTTCCGCCTTGTTTGTTTAGGTAAAACATGGCCACTTGTCAGTTTGCACCAGAACTGTTTTGTTTACGAGATGGAAGCAAAAGACTCGAATAGCATTGGAAATGGCCCTTAGTTCTAGGAGGTTTATTTGAAGAGTAGCCTCCTGTGGGGTCCAGAGACCCTGGGTAGACAGATCGCCCAAGTGGGCTCCCCAACCCAACTTGGATGCATCCGTCGTCAGGACAGCCTGAGGTAGGGGTTGCTGAAAAGGAGAGCCTACTGTAAGGTTTTCCAGAGATTTCCACCAATGCAGAGATGCAATCAGGCGTGTAGTAACTCTGATCTTGTCTGACAGGCATCCTGAGGCCTGAGACCATTGGGAAGCTAAGGTCCACTGGGCCACTCGCATGTGAAGGCGTGCATAAGGAATCACATGGACTGTAGATGCCATGTGTCCTAGACGTCAAAGCATCTGTCGGGCAGTGAGGAAGGTTTCTAGCACTGCTTGAGATGCTAGTTCAATCATGCACAGAAAGCGAGGCTGAGGCAGGAAAGCCTTTGACTGCTGTGTGTCCAAGCGAGCCCCTATAAACTCGAGGGATTGAGATGGGGTGCGCTGGGACTTTGGAAGGTTTATGATCCATCCCAAGTACTGTAGTATGTGCACTGCTCGGGAAAGAGCATGACTTGCCTCTAGAGCTGATGGTGCTCGGATGAGCCAATCGTCTAAGTAAGGGAAGACAAAAATTCCTAGAGTCCTCATAAATGCTGCTACTACTGCCATGCATTTTGTGAAGACCCTTGGAGGAGAGGTCAGTCCGAAAGGAAGGACCCTGTACTGAAAATGTCTTCCTTTGACTAGGAATCGAAGGAATGTTCTGTGATCAGCATGAATAAGGATATGCATGTAAGCATCCCTTAAATCTAGAGAACATAGCCAATCTTGCTCGTGAAGGTATGGAAGAAGTGTGCCAAGGGAGATCATTTTGAACCTTTCTCGGACTAAATATTTGTTCAATTCTCTGAGGTCCAGGATTGGTCTTAGTCCCCCTGACTTCTTTGGAATGAGAAAATAGGGGGAATAGAATCCTGTGCCCTGCTGGGACATTGGAACCTCTTCTACAGCCCCTTGAGCCAGAAGAGTGGAGACCTCTTGTCACAACAGGTCTGAGACCGGTGGTTGAGATTTGAACTGCTTTATTAGCATGGATGGGGGCAAGCTGAGGAAATGAAGCTTGTATCCCGGAGTCACGATAGATAGAGTCCAGTCTTCTGATGTGATTTGTTGCCATCTTTTGGCAAAATGGCAGATACGGCCTGGAATATTTAAAGGTTCTGGGCTTAGAATAGGAAGAATGGCTAAGTTCTCTAGACAATAGTCAAAGACCCTGGGGAGGCTGGGTCTGCCGAGCCTGCTGAGCCTTCTGAGCTTGTGTATTTCTTTGTCTAGTTTGTTGTTGCCCCTTCTGGGGAACATGTGTTTGCTGGGTGGAAGATGGATAGAACAACTTCTTTTTAGAGAAAAAGGTTTTTTTGAAAAACTTTTTCTTGGCTGGGTTAGCTGTAGATTTTGATAATCTGTTTAAAGTTGTATTATCAGTGTCAATTTCATTAGCTTTGAGCTGCCAATCCTTGCAAAAAGAGATTTTCTCCTGTGCAAGGAATGTTTCCCAGCTTATCTTGCACCCATTCCTCCAAGTCTGAAGCTTGGAGATAGGCAATATGATGTGCTCCTATGATATAGCAGAAGTCCTGCTAATACATTCTAAACAGTCAAAGGTAGCACGATTCATAAACTTAGAGACATTTTGAGCATGTTTGACTAAAGTCAAATGATCTGTCCGTTTATCCTCTTGAAGAAAAGGGTTCAAAAGTTCCAAGTCTTTTGTAAACTGCTCAAGAAACATTCCCATGTATAATATATTAGAACTGATTCTTGCTGATAGCATGGAGGACTGAAAGCATTGACGATCAAAGGAATCCAGTGTTCTAGACTCACGACCTGGTGGATTGGAAGAATGTCTTTTAGCACTCTTAATCCGCCTCATGGTGGACTCTGCCACCATAGAATGATGTGGTAACTGAGTCTTCTGAAACCCTGGACAAGGTGATACTCGATACATAGTGTCAAGACGTCTAGAGTGTGGAGATACTGTTAAAGGAGCTTCCCACATTCTTAACATTACATCATGTAAGATCTGGTGTATAGGAAGCATAGCTGCCTCCTTTGGAGCCAAAGGATATTGAAGAAAGCATATTACTCACCTGTAAAAGGTGATCTCCGGGAACAGCAGGAATTTAGTCCTCACATATGGGTATCATCGGTACCGACGGAGCCTGCGTGGGAACGCTCCCCAGCGTCCAATCAGAACGCTTTTGGGAGCATCCCACAGCGCCTGCGTGCTGCCTTCCTGCCTTTCCCAACTGCCTCTCTCCAGTTGAGTTTTAAAGCTGAGACAAAGAGAGAGAGGGAAAGGAAAGAGATAGAGAGATACAACTCCTAGGGGAAGTGGGTGGGTTGTAAGGACTAAATTCCTGCTGTTCCCGTAGATCACCTGTTACAGGTGAGTAACTATGCTATCTCCAGGAACAAGCAGGAATGTACTCATCACATATGGGGACTCCCTAGCTTTAGGTGCCAGGGAGAGACCCCAGAAGTTGTGTGTCCCTTAAAAAGGGCTCCACTTCCCCCCATGGATCTCTGACATCCTACCAGGGATGGTGGGCAGGAGTTGATTAGGTATGGAACAGGTGTTTGAGAACAGCCTGACCAAACAAGGCATCCCAGCGGGAGTCCTTCTCCAAGCAGTAATGGGCTGTGAAGGTATGAACCGAGGCCCAAGTGGTTGCTCGACAGATGTCGTCAATAGACACAGAGTGGAGATGAGTCATTGAGGCTGCCATGGCTCTCACATTGTGAGCTGTGACATGGCCCTCCAGAGAAAGGCTCTTACTCTGATAGGCAAAGGAAATACACTGAGCAATCCAGTTAGATAGTGTTCTCTTGGAGGCTAGAAGCCCCAAATGAGAAGGATCAAAAGCAACAAAGAGTTGAGAGGACTTTCTATGCTGCTGTGTTCTTTGTAAGTAAAAAGCTAGAGCTCTTTTACAGTCCAAGGTATGAAGATTCCTTTCTGCATTTGATGCATGAGGTCCTGGAAAAAAGACAGGTAGGTAGACCTCTTGGTTTAGATGAAAAGGCGAGACCACCTTAGGCATAAAGTGTGAATGAGTGCTAAGGACTACCTTGTCATGATGGAACCTTGTATAAGGTGGATTAGCTACTAGCGCTTGCAACTCACTAATGCGGCGTGCTGATGTGATTGCAAAGAGAAAGATAACTTTCCAAGAAAGGAATTTTAAGGAGGTGGTAGCTAAAGGTTCGAAAGGTAGCTTCATGAGCTGCCCAAGAACCAGGTTTAAGTCCCATGCCACTGGAGGTAGTCTAATGGGAGGCTTAGTTAGAAGGAGGCCTCTCATAAATCTTGCTATGAGAGGATGAGAGGAAATAGGCTGTCCATTTAGAGGTTTAAGAGAAGCTGCAATAGCACTCAAATGGACTCTTACTGAATTTGTCTTAAGGCCTGCATTAGATAAATGGAGGAGATACTCCAACAAAGATTGCAGAGGTATCGCAAGGGGGTTAAGAGCCTTTTCCGAACACCAAATAGTAAACCTTTTCCACTTGAAAGCATAAGAGCGTCTAGTGGAAGGTTTTCTGGAAGCATAAAGAACATCTTTCACTTGCTGAGAAAGATTAAGATCTTGGAGATCTAGGCCTTCAGCAACCAAGCCCTGAGATGCAGAGACTGGGGATTGGGATGCCATAACATTCCGTTCTCCTGAGATAGGAGATCTGGAGCAGACCCTAACTCCAGGGAGGGAGCTTGAGAGAGATGTAGAAGCAGAGGGTACCACACTTGCCGTGGCCAATGTGGTGCTATGAGAATCATGTGGCCTCTGTCTCTCTGAAGCTTGAAGAGGGTTTTGGGAATTTGGGGAATGGGTGGAAAGACATACAGGAAGTCTTGACCCCAGTAAAGGAGGAAAGCATCCCTGGCCTGAGCCCCCTGAGCCGGAATTCTGGAACAGAACCGGGGAAGTTTGGCATTCCACGGACTTGCAAAGAGGTCTATGTCCGGAGTTCCCCAAAATTGAAATATCCTGGTCACCTAGTCTGCATGCAGAGACCACTCGTGTGGAAGCAGAACTCGACTGAGTGTCCGCCCAAGAGTTTTGAATGCCTGGAAGATATACTGCCAGCAGATGAATCTAATGCTCTCTGGCGAGGGCCCATAGTCACAAAGCTTCGTTGCAAAGCGACAGAGAGCCCGTTCCCCCCTGCTTGTTCACATAGAACATGGCTACTTGATTGTCCATATGAATGAGGACTATCTTGTAGCTGAGCAGGGAGTGGAACACTCGCAGAGCCAGGAAAATTGCTCTGAGTTCCAAGAGATTGATATGTAGACAACTCTCTTGCGGAGACCAGGTGCCCTAGGTGGAGAGGTTTTGCAGATGAGCTCCCCAACCCTTTGGAGAAGCATCTGTTGTGAGAGTTGCTTGGGGTAAGGGTTGTTGAAAGGGGCACCCCAGCAACAGGTTTTGAGTAGACCTCCACCATTGGAGGGACAAAATGAGGCGACTTGTGTTTGCTATTTTGTCTGACAGGCACCCTGATGCCTGGGTCCATTGGGGGGATAAAGTCCACTGAGCTACCCTCATGTGGAGGCAAGCATATGGAACCACATGCACGGTGGATGCCATGTGGCCTAGTAATTGCAACATTTCTCGAGCAGTTAGATGGGGCTTTAGCACTGCTTGAGAAGCTAATTGCACCAAGCGAAGGCAACGGGCCTGGGGAAGATAGGCTCTTGCCCTTGTGGTATCCAGGAAAGCTCCTATGAATGCTAAAGATTGAGTGGAAGTTAGACTAGATTTTTGGATGTTTATTACCAGCCAGCCCTAAATACTGAAGGATACGCATTGTGCAGGATAGAGAAGTCTTGGCCTCTGACTGTGTTGGAGCTCGAATGAGCCAGTCATCCAAGTAAGGGAAGACGAATATTCCTAGAGTGCGGAGAAATGCTGCTATCACAGCCATGCATTTCGTGAACACCCTTGGTGCTGAGGCCAGACCAAAAGGAAGTACCCTGTATTGGTAGTGCTTTCCTTGAAAAAGGAACCGAAGGAACCTTCTGTTGGATGGATGAGGACATGGGTGTATGCATCCTTGAGATCTAGAGAACAAAGGCAATCCTGACTCTGAAGGTATGGTAGCAGAGCTCCGAGAGAAATCTTGAATTTCTTCTTGACAATGAATTTGTTCAATTCTCTGAGATCTAAGATAGGTCTGTAACCCCCTGTTTTCTTTGGAATAAGAAAATAAGGGGAATAGAACCCTATGCCCTGTTGATGAAGAGGTACTTCTTCTATTGCCCCTTGGGCAAGAAGGATGGCAACCTCCTGACCTAACAGGTCGATGAGAGAGGTCGGAGAATTGAACTGCTTCACTATTGTGTGAGGGGGCATGCTTGAAAAATGAAGTTTGTACCCGTCCTTTATGATGGAGAGTGTCCAATGCTCTGCTGTTATTTGCCCCCATCTGGGGGCAAAATGACAACCTTCCTGGAATGGTGGATGGTTCTGGTCCTTCCAGAACCAGAAAGGCTATGTTCTCTAGCTGAAAATCAAAGGCCCTGAGGAGGCTGAGGCTGCTGGGCCGGTGGAGGCCTAGCAGCCTTTGCTTTCTTCTGTTTGGGTGGTTGCTGACGTTTGCTTGAAAACTGACCTGCAGAAGATGCCTGCTGACTATAAGCAGGATAAAATCTTTTCTTTTTAGAAAAAGATGTTTTCTTTAACAACTTCTTTCTAACAGGATCAGCAGTGGACTTGGATAGTCTATCCAAGGTGGAATTTTCAGCATCCATTTCATTGGCTTTCTCCTGCCAATCTTTACCAAACAGGTTCTCACCAGTACAAGGGATATTTCCCAATTTATCTTGTACCCAGAGCTCTAAATCAAATGCCTGGAGCCAAGCAATTCTACGTGCACCTATGGCTATAGCCGAGGTTCTGCTTATACACTCAAAGCAGTCAAAGGCTGCACGGTTGGAGAATTTAGAGACATCTTGGGCATCTTTGACCCAAGTGAGAAAGTCCTGTCTTTTATCCTCAGAAATGAAAGGACTTAAAGTCTGTAAATTATCTGTGACCTCCTTTAGGAACATTCCCATGTAGAGACTATAGGAACTGATTCTTGCAGCAAGCATGGAAGCTTGGAAGACTCTATGTCCAAAAGCATCCAGGGTTCTGCACTCACATCCTGGAGGATTAGAGGCATGTCTTTTTGCACTTCTGATCCTTCTCATAGTTGACTCCACCACAATAGAGTGGTGAGGAAGTTGAGTCTTATGGAACCCAGGACAAGGAGGAACTCGAACCCAGTAAGAAACGTGGAATGCAACGAAAAGACGTGAAGTAAAAATCTTTTTATTTCTTTATTCTACTCCAGCCACCGGATTTTTACTTCACGTCTTTTCGTTGCATTCCACGTTTCTTACTGGGTCCTTGTCGCATGTGGAACCGTGCTCATTTGTTGGGTCATCAAGGAGGGACTCGATACATAGTATCCAATCTATGAGAATGAGGAGAGGTGGTAAGAGGTGTTTCCCACATCCTCAACATGAGATCATATAGAATCTCATGAATGGGTAAGGTAGCTGCCTCCTTAGGAGTTTTGGGATATTGTAAAATTTCCAACTTCTTGGCCCTTGGCTCTCTTTCAGGGGCCACAGTAATGGGCAGGCCCCGAGCCACCTCCCTGATGAAGTCTTGGAAGGACATGTCCTCTGGAGGTGACATCCTGCGTTTAGGGGAGGATGACTCCTCTGGAAGAAGCATCGCTGCATCGACAGAACTTTCAGAATCCTCAGCTTCTTCTGAGGGCTCGAAGTACCGTCTGTCCGGATGCTCCTGTACAGCCCGATACCCGTACTGAACAAGGTCGGTACCGGGAATAACCGGTACCGGAGAATCGGTACCAGAGGGCATCGAAGGACAGGGTACCGGCAGAGCAGACACCGTTGCCGATGTTGATGCTATCAGTACCGGTACCGATACCGGTGCCAGTGCCGGTACCGGTGGAATTGTCTGTCACGCTACCAAGGGCGTCGATGCCGCTAGGAAAGCCGCCAGACTGCGTTCCATAGACAGAATTCTCTGGTCCATGAACGCTGCCAATGCCTGGATGTTGTTACCGGTGGAGACCACCGGTACCCCAGAGCATGGCACCAGGAGATCTGTCGAGGCCGAGCCATCGAGAACATCCTGGAACCCCGATAATGCTTTGGAAGCCGAAGCCTCCCGCCAGGGTAATTTTGCCGGTGCAGAATTCTCGAGGGCAACGCCAGAGGCATATCAATGCTTAGAAGGAGATCTACCCTTCGAGGACCGGCTGGATTTATGTTTAGTTATCTGAGATCCACAGGAGGAAGAAGCAGCCCTGGAAGACGTCGATGCCACCGAAGCCGCATCAGAGGAAAACAGGGTACTGAGCTTGGCAGCTCGGTTCTGCTGACCTCTTTTAGACATCATGGCACAGGACACACAATCCGTGATGTAGTGGTCAGGACCTAAACATTTTAACCACCATTCATGGGTGTCGGTGACGGAAATGGTACCGCCACACTTGGTGTACTTTTTAAAACCTGAGGCAGGTTTTTCCATGTTAAGGAAAATGTTTTTGGGCCTAAGGCCCAAAAAAAGCGTGTGCACCTGAAGAAAAGAAAAAAGATTTTTTTTTTTTTTTTTTACAGAAATAAGAGGAGAAAGACCGGCGGTACTGGTAGAGCGTCGAAGAAGGCAGACGCGACCAGAAAAATAAATAAAGAAAAAAGAAATTCTTCTGCAGTGACAGGAAACACGACCTGCTGGCTCCGCGGAAAAAGAAGAACTGGAGAGAGGCAGTTGGGAAAGGCGGGAAGGCAGCACGCAGGTGCTGTGGGATGCTCCCAAAAGCATTCTGATTGGACGCTGGGGAGCGTTCCTGCGCGGGCTCCGTCGGTACCGACGATACCCATATGTGATGACTACATTCCTGCTTGTTCCTGGAGATTTTTCAATTCTTCTGCCCTAGGCTCCTTTTCTGGTACTACTGTAATGGCAAGACCCTTTGCCATATCACGTACAAAATCATAAAAAGACATATCCTCAGGAGGAGACATTCTGCATTGACGAGGAGGAGTTGAATCTTGTAAAAGTTCAGCTCTGGTACCGGTGGAATCATCCGAGTCATCGGAATCAGAAGACTCAAAAGGAGGAAGCACCGGGTTCTCCCGAAGCAGATGGCGTTGGTACCGCTCGATGTCGGTACCGAAACGAATCAGTACCTGATCTCCCATGCTGGAGAGAGATTCCAAACTCGGTAGCGGGGGAAGTATGCCTGTTGAAGCAGGTACCGAGGGCACTGGCTGCCTGCGGAACCGTCTGCAGCGACTTTAGCGGTATCGAAAAAGCTAAAAGAGTCGCTAGACTGCATTCGATAGCGAGGAGTCTGAAGGGACGCACTGGGTCTGGAAAGTGTTCAGGGACTCCTCGTCCTCAGTCTCCCACACCGACTCCTCCGAGGAGGAATCGGGGGACTCCGGCAGTGTGGGCCTCGGTACCACCTACCCCGACGCCGAGGGTATCGGCGTCGACAACCTCGGCCCTGCACGGGAGGTTGAGGGAGACCTTGACCGAGGATCGACTTGAGACTTCATTGACTCGAGGATCGGCTCGGTCTCTGGGGTCGACTTAGACGTCGAGGTCCTGGTGGTCGGGGCAGATGCACCGTTCAGACCGGCAAGCAGCACCCACTGCTGTTCCATGAAGGCAGCTAAGCTGCTCTCCAAGGCCGTCAACCTGAGTCCATGCTCAGGAGACTCAGCAGCCCCGGACTCATGCCCCAACGGCGTAGGGCCCAACGTCGGCTCCCCCGGAAGAAAGTCCATGAGGACAGCTGCACTTACGTGACTCGGGGACTCCAGCTCCACACGAGTTAACTTGGACGGCCTCTCCGATTCCGAGAGCCCGGGGTGGCAGTCAGGGCTACGCGACCTGGCCCTCGAGGAACCAGGAGTCTCCAACAACGCTGCCCTCGCGAGCTTCTTCTTCCTTCTGTGCTCCCGGGTGAAACCCCGACGGTGCTCAAGGTCAGACTCCCGAGATGTCGAGGCCTCTGACGAAGTCCGGGCCCGGCCGGACGCAGAGTCAGAGAAAATTCACTCACGTTGATGCTGACAGCTCCGAAGCGCCTTCAACGACATCTTGCTGCACGGGCCACAGGGTCATGGTTGGGCCTGAGGCAACGGAGACAGTCATGTGTGTCGGTGAGAGACATAAGTTTCTTGCACCGATCACACTTTTTGAACCCGCTGGCAGCCATCGGGGGAAAAAGGGCCCCTGCAAGGTCAAAAGACCGGGCTGCCAGTGAAAACACAAAGAGCGTGAACGCTAATCACGAAGGACAAAAAACTCTGGACTCGATACCGGTGTACCGAGCCCAGGCGGGAAGGGGAACCGGCGTCGAACCAGATAAGACACAGCAAAAATCACAGAAAAAAAATCAACTTTTCCCGGGTGACACAAACTCATGTCCATTGGGCTCCGCGGAAAAAGAAAGACTGAGCAAGATGGCACCCTTGGGAGGGAAGGGGACCGCGCATGCACGCTGCATTCCCAAAGGCTTTCCTTGAAAGCTGGGGAAATGCTCCGAACGGGGGCTCCGTCAGCGCCGACGTCACCCATATGTGAAGACTGACTTCCTGCTTGGTCCTGGAGAATAGTAAGATATATCACACTTGGTCAAACCAAGGTCCATCAGGCCCAGTATCCTGTTTCCAACAGTGGCCAATCCAGGTCACAAGTACTTAGCAGTTTCCCAAAAAGACACACAGGTTCCACAATGCTTGCATTGCAGCAAGCAGTGAATTTCCTGGGCCCTCTTTAATAATGGTTTATGGACTTTTCCTCCAGGAACTTGTCCAAACCTTTTTTAAACTCAGTTACACTAACAACTTTTACTACACCCTCCGATAACGAATTCCAGAGTTTGAGTACATGTTGAATGAAAAAAATATTTTCTCTTAATTGTCTTAAACGAGTTACACTGTAGCTTCATTGCACGTCCCTTAGTCTTTCTACTTTTTGATGGCATAAACAATCAATCTACGTTTACCTGTTCCACTCCATTCTTAAATTTATAGATCTTTATCATATCTCCTCTCAGCCATCTCTTTTCTAAGTTGAAAAGCCCTAACCTTTTAAGCTTCTCCTCATAGGGGTATCCTTCCATCCCCTTTACCATTTTAGTGGCTCTTCTCGGTACCTTTTCTAATTCCGCTATATCCTTTTTAAGATGCCGCAACCAGAATTCCATACAAAATTCAAGGTGCAGTGACACCATGGAACGATACAGACGCATTATAATATCCTTGGTTTTATTTTCCATTCCTTTCCTTATGGTTCCTAGCATTCTATTTGAATTCTTGGCTGCCAGTGAACACTGGGTGGAGAGCTTCAACGTGTTATCCACGATGATGCCTAAATCTTTTTCCTGAGTGGTGACTCCTAATGTGCAACCTTGCATTGTGTAGCCATGGTTTAGGATGTTCTTTCCTATATGCATAACTTTGCACTTGTCCACGTTAAATTTCATCTGCCATTTGAACGTTGAGTCTTCCAATTTATCAATGTCCTCTTGTAATTTTTCACAATCCTCTTGGGTTTAACAACTTTGAAGAATTTTGTGTCATCTGCAAATTTGATCACTCATTAATCACAGTTCCAGGTCATTTACAAACATGTTTACAAGCAGCAGACCCAGCACAGATCCCTGGGATACTCCACTATTCACTTTTCCCCATTGGGAAAATTGGCCATTTAGCCCTACCCTCTGTTTTCTATCTTTTAACTAGTTCCTGATCCACAATAGTACACTGCCTCCTATCCCATGACTTTTTAATTTCGCCAAGAGTCTCTCATGAGGGATCTTATCAAAGGCTTTCTGAAAATCCAGATGGACTATAATCGACCAGCTCACCTTTGTCTACCTGTTTATTCACACCTTCAAAACAATATAACTGATTAGTAAGAGAAGACCTTCCTTGGCTAAAGCCATGTTGGCTTTCTCCCATTAAACCATGACTACCTACATGTTTAGTAAATTTGTTCTTTATAATAGTTTCTATCATTTTGCTCGGTACTGATGTCAGGCTCACTGATCCGTAGTTTCCCGAATCACCCCTGCAACCCTTTTTAAAAATTCAAAAGCTTGCAAACAGAGGAACACAGAAAGGAATACAAGATCAAACTAAAAGAGACAAAAAGAAAAATAAGGAAAGCAAAATCAAAGGCAGAGGAAAAGATGGCTAAAGATGTGAAGTATGGAGACAAAACTTTCTTCAGGTATATTCGGGAGAGGAGGAAAATCAGAGGTGGAACTGCAGGACTCAGAAGTGACATTAAAAAAGCGAAATTGCTAAACAAATACTTTGGCTCTGTTTTTACTAAAGAAAATCCTGGAGAAGGACCACCTGTGACTTACAAATATAAAAATGGGAATGAAGTAGATACCACACAATTCAATGAAGATGATGTGTTAGAACAACTTGAAAAACTGAAAGTGGACAAGGCTATGGGACCGGATGGGATACATCCCAGGATAGTGAAAGAGCTCAGAGAGGTTCTGGCATGGCCGTTAAAGGATGTTTTCAACAGATCCTTGGAAACAGGAGAGGTTCCTCAGGACTGGAGAAGGTCTGATGTGGTACCTCTTCACAAAAGTGGTGACAAACTACAGGCCCGTGAGCCTTACCTCGGTGGTGGGAAAAGTAATGGAGGCGCTCCTGAAAGAGCGAATAGTGGACTTTCTCGAAACCAACAGGTTGCATGATCCAAGGCAACATGGTTTTACCAAAGGACAATCTTGCCAAACAAATCTGATTGAGTTCTTTGACTGGGTGACCAGAGAACTAGATCAGGGGCATGTGATGGATGTCATCTACCTGGATTTCAGCAAAGCCTTTGATACGTTTCCTCATAGAAGGCTTATCAATAAACTCAATCGTTTGGGGATGGGTCCCAAGGTGGTGAACTGGATCAGAAATAGGTTGACTGACGACAGAAGGTGATGGTAAATGGAGCTCACTCGGATGAAAGGAGGGTGATTAGCGGGGTGCCCCAGGGTTTGGATCTGGACCCGGCACTGTTCAATGTATTTGTGACTGATATTGCTGAAGGACTGCATGGAAAAGTCTGTCTTTTTGCAGATGACACAAAATTTTGCAACAGAGTGGACTCCCCTGAGAGAGTGGATAACATGAGGAAAGATCTACAAAAGCTGGAAGAATGGTCTAATGCTTGGCAGTTAACATTTAATGTGAAAAAGTCCAGTATCATGCACTTGGGAAGCAGAAATCCAAGGGAAATGTACACGATAGAGGGCGAAACGGTGTGCACGGAACAGGAGAAGGACCATGGTGTGATTATTTCCGAGGATCTCAAGGTGGCAAAACAGTGCGACAAGGCGGTGGCAAAAACCAGGAGGATGTTGGGCTGCATACAAAGCAGTTACTTACCTGTAACAGGTGATCTCTGGGAACAGCAGGAATAAGTCTTCACATATGGGTATCGTCGGTACCGAAGGAGCATGCGCGGGAACGCTCCCCAGCATCCAAAAGGAAAGCTTTTGGGAGCATCCCACAGCGCCTGCGCGCTGCCTTCCCGCCTTTCCCAACTGCCTCTCTCCAGTTCGAGTTTTAAGCTGAGACAAAGAGAGCGAGAGAAAGGAAAGGAAAGATAGATAGAGAGATACAACTCCTAGGGGAGGTGGGTGGGTTGTGAAGACTTATTCCTGCTGTTCCCAGAGATCACCTGTTACAGGTAAGTAACTGTGCTATCTCCAGGAACAAGCAGGATTGAGTCTTCACATATGGGGACTCCCCAGCTAGAGATGCCAGGGAGATCCCAAAGGTTGTGAGTCCCTGATAAGGGCTCCACCTCACCCCCATGGATCTCGGGCATCCAACTAGGGATGGGGGGTAGGAGTTGATTAGGTATGGAACAGGTGTTTGAGAACAGCCTGACCAAACAAGGCATCCCGGTGGGAGTCCTTGTAAAAGCAGTAATGGGCTGTAAAGGTATGAACCGAGGCCTAGGTGGCCGCTCGACAGATTTGGTCGATTGACACAGAATTTAGATGAGCCATAGAGGCTGCCATGGCCCTCACATTGTGAGCTGTGACATGGCCTTCCAGAGAAAGGTTCTTACTCTGGTAGGCGAAGGAAATACATTGAGCAATCCAATTGGACAGAGTTCTCTTAGAGACTGGAAGTCCTAAATGAGAGGGATCAAAAGCAACAAATAGTTGAGAGGACTTTCTATGTTGCTGTGTCCTTTGTAAGTGAAAAGCAAGTGCTCTCTTACAATCCAGGGTATAAAGATTCCTCTCTGCAGTTGATGCATAAGGTCCTGGAAAAAAGACAGGTAAATACACCTCCTGGTTCAGATGAAAAGGTGAGACCACTTTAGGCATAAAGTGTGGATTAGTCCTGAGGACTACCTTGTCATGATGGAACCTTGTATAAGGAGGATTAGCCACCAAGGCTTGCAGCTCACTGATACGGCGAGCTGAGGTGACTGCAATGAGAAAAATAACCTTCCAGGAAAGGAATTTCAAGGAGGTAGTGGCTAAGGGTTCAAAGGGTGGCTTTATAAGCTGGCCAAGAACCAAATTCAAATTCAAATCCCATGCCACTGGAGGTGGTCTAATGGGAGGTTTAGCTAAAAGAAGGCTTCTCATGAATCTTGCAATAAGAGGATGAGAGGAAATAGGTTGTCCATTGAGAGGCTTAAGGGATGCTGCAATAGCACTCAAATGGACTCTTACTGAATTTGTTTTAAGGCCTGCATGGGATAGATTTTATTTATTTATTTATTTATTTACCATCTCTTATATACCGCACTATTCATCATCAGCGCGGTTTACATGGAACAAAATGCTCAGTACATTTAACACATATGAGTTTACAGGTAACAGGGCATAAATAACTTGGATAACCGGGGTAACTATTTACAAAACATACTACATGGAATCATATGCACAGAGGTTTCATAGGATGCAGCAGATACTCTAGTAAAGAATTCAGAGGTATTGCAAGAGGGTTAAGACCCTTCTCTGCACACCAAATGGTAAATCTTTTCCATTTAAAAGCACAGGAACGTCTAGTGGAAGGCCTTCTGGAAGCATGAAGGATATCCTTCACTTGCTGAGAAAGATGCAAATCTTGAAGGTCTAGGCCTTCAGCAACCAGGCTCTGAGGTGAAGAGACTGGGGATTTGGGTGCCACAACGTTCCCTCCTCCTGGGACAGGAGGTCTGGAGCAGATCCCAAGTCCAGGGAGGGAGCTTGAGAGAGATGCAGAAGTAGAGGGTACCACACTTGGCGTGGCCAGTGTGGTGCTATGAGGATCATAGACCCCTTGTCTCTCTGAAGTTTGAAGAGTGTCTTGGGAATTGGGGGAATGGGTGGAAAGGCATAGAGGAAGTCATCCCTGGCCTGAATTCCGACACGGAATCCTGGAACAGAACCGGGGAAGTTTGGCATTCCACGGACTTGCAAAGAGGTCTATGTCCGGGGTTCCCCAAATTCGGAAGATCCTGGCTATCTGGTCCCCATGGAGGGACCATTCGTGTGGAAGCAGACCTCGACTGAGTCTGTCTGCCCAAGAGTTTTGAACCCCTGGAAGATACACTGCCACAATCTCAGAGCTTCATTGCAAAGTGACAGAGAGCCAGTCCCGCCCTGCTTGCTCACGTACAACATGGCTACTTGGTTGTCCGTGTGGATGAGGACTGTCTTGTAGCTGAGCAGGGTGTGGAAGACTCTGAGAGCTAGAAAAATTGCTCTGAGCTCTAAGAGGTTGATATATAGAGATGTCTCCTGTGAAGACCAGATGCCTTGAGTGGAGAGATCTTGAAGATGAGCTCCCCAACCTCTTGGAGAGGCATCTATTGTAAGGGTTGCTTGGGGTAACACCTGTTGAAAGGGGGACCTCCACCACTGGAGAGACCAAAAGAGGCGACTGGAGGTTGCTATTTTGTCTGACAGGCAACCTAATGCCTGGGTACATTGGGTGGACAGAGTCCACTGAGCTGCCCTCATGTGAAGGCGAGCATAAGGAACCACATGCACAGTGGATGCCATGTGGCCTAACAGTTGTAACATCTCTCGAGCAGTTAAATGGGATTTTAACTGAATTTGTGAGGCTAACTGCACCAAGCGTAGTCAATGGGCCTGGGGAAGATAGGCCCTTGCAGTTGTGGTATCCAGCAAGGCCCCTATGAACTCTAGAGACTGAGTAAGGGTGAGATGGGATTTTGGAAAGTTTATTACAAGTCCCAGATTCTGAAGGATACGCCTTGTGCAGGTTAGAGAAATCTGGGCCTCTGATTGGGATGGAGCTCGGATGAGCCAGTCGTCCAGATATGGGAATACGAATATCCCTAGAGTGCGTAGAAATGCAGCTACTACTGCCATGCATTTTGTGAACAACCTTGGTGCAGAGGCCAGACCGAAAGGAAGCACTCTGTATTGGTAGTGCTTTCCTTGATAAACGAACCGAAGGAACCTGCTGTGTGTTGGATGGATGAGGACATGGGTGTACGCATCCTTGAGGTCTAGAGAGCAAAGCCAATCCTGACTCTGAAGGTATGGAAGGAGAGTACCGAGAGAAATCATCTTGAATTTCTCCTTGCATAGAAACTTGTTCAATTCTCTGAGATCTAATATGGGTCTGTAGCCCCCTGTTTTCTTTGGGATAAGAAAGTAGGGGGAGTAGAACCCTCAGCCCTGTTGAAGAAGGGGCACTTCTTCTATTGCCCCTTGGGCAAGAAGGGTAGCAATCTCCTGACCCAGAAGGTCGAGGAGAGATGTCTGAGAATTGAACTGTCTCACCATGGTGTGAGGAGGAAGGTTTAAGAAATGAAGTTTGTACCCTTCCCCTTATGATAGAGAGGGTCCATTGCTCTCCTGTGATTTGCTCCCACCTGGGAGTAAAGTAAGCCAACCTTCCTGGAATGGTGAGAGGCTCTGGATGTTCTAAAGTCAGAAAGGCTAAGCTCTATAGTTGTAAGTCAAAGGCCCTGAGGAGGCTGAGGCTGTTGGGCCATAGCAGTCCTAGCAGCCTTAGGCTTGGCATGTTTCGGTTGTTGCTGTCTCTTTATAGCAAAACGACCTGCAGAAGATGACTGCTGACCATAAGCAGAACAATATTTCCTTTTTTTGGGAAAAAAACCCTTTTTGAACAACCTTTTCTTAAAAGGAGCAGAGGTAGACTTTGAAAGTCTATCTAAAGCAGAATTTTCAGCATCCATTTGGGTGGCCTTTGCTTGCCAATCTTTGCCAAAAAGGTTTTCACCTGTACAAGGAAGGTTTCCTAGTCCATCTTGAACCCAGGGTTCCAAATCAGAAGCTTGTAACCAAGCAACTCTTCGTGCACCTATGGCAATGGCCGAGGCTCTGCTGGCACCTTCAAAAGAGTAAAAGGCTGCACGGTTGGAAAACTTGGAAATATCCTGAGCATGTTTGAGCCAGGTGAGGAACTCTTCCCTTTTATCTTCTGAAATAAAAGGAAATAAAGTTTGCAGGTGATCTGTAACTTCTTTTAGAAACATCCCCATATAGAGACTATAGGAGTTGATTCTGGCAACAAGCATACTGGCCTGGAAAATTCTCCTGCCAAAGGCATCTAAGGTTCTGCATTCTCTTCCTGGAGGAGCAGAAGAGTGCCTTTTTGTACTCTATCTTCTTCATAGCAGACTCCACCACAATGGAGTGGTGAGGAAGCTGAGTCTTATGGAATCCAGGACAAGGAGGAACACGATACATGGTGTCCAACCTGCGAGAATGAGGGGAAGTGTTGAGAGGAGTCTCCCATATGCCCAACATGTGATCATAAAGAATCTCATGTATTGTTAAAGCGGCTGCCTCTTTAGGAGCCTTAGGATATTGTAAAATATCTAATTTTTTGGCTCTAGGCTCTGTCTCAGGGGCCACTGAGATGGAAAGGCCCCTGGCCACTTCCCTAATGAAGTCTTGAAAAGACAAGTCTTCTGGAGGAGACATTCTCCTTTTTGGAGAAGAGGGCTCCTGAGGATGGATCACCGATGCTTCGACAGAGACCTCTGATTCATCAGAGTCTTCAGAGGAATCGAAGTATCGCCTGTCTGGATGCTCCAGCAGAGCCCGATATGCGTACCGGGTGGTATCGACATCGGGAGTGATCGGTACCAATTCGGTACCGATGGGCATCACAGAACAGTGTACCGCTGCAGTCGACCCCGAAGCGGATGTCGATGCAATCGGTACCGGCACCGGAACCGATGTCGGTACCGGTGCCGGAGTCAGTACCGGCAACGGAGTTTGTTGCGGTACCGAAGGCGTCGCAGCTTGTATGAATGCCGTGATGGCACGCTGCATGGTCAGGATATTCTGATCCATCGACGCAACCAATGTCTGGATGTCGGTACCAGTGGAAACCACCGGTACCCCAGAGCATGGCAACAGGTGATCGGTCGAGGCCGTGCCATCGATGTCAACCTGTGATCCCATAGATAAAGCTTTGGAAGCCGGAGCCTCCCGCCGGGATAATTTTGCCAGTGCAGATTCCTCGAGGACAAGCCCGGAGGCCTCGATACTTAGAGGGAGATTTACCCTTCAAGGACCGGCTGGATTTAATTTGGTTACCTGAGATCCATGTGAGGAAGAAGCAGCCCTGGAAGACGTCGATGCAACCGAAGCTGCATCCGAGGGAAACAGGGTACTGAGATTAGCTGCTCGATTCTGTAGACCTCTTTTAGACATCATGGAGCAGGACTCACAATCCGCAATGGAGTGGTCAGGACCTAGACATTTTAGACACCATTCATGGGTGTCGGTGACAGAAATAGTGCCGCTGCACTTCGTGCATTTTTTAAATCCAGATGCGGGCTTTTCCATGAGGAAAAATTTCGTAGGCCTAAGGCCAAAGGAGAAAATGCACTGAAATGAGAAAAACAGTAGGTTTTTTTTTTTAGAATAAAGAAAGAAAAGTCCGGCGGTACTGGTCCAGCGTCGAGAAGGCAGACACGCGACCAAAGAAATAAAATAAAATAAAGAAATTCTTCAGCGGTGACAGGAATACGACCTGCTGGCTCCGCAGAAAAGAAGAACTGGAGAAAGGCGGTTGGGAAAGGCGGGAAGGCAGCACGCAGGCGCTGTGAGATGCTCCCAAAAGCTTGCCGTTTGGACGCTGGGGAGCGTTCCCACGCAGGCTCCGTCGGTACCGACGATACCCATATGTGAAGACTCATTCCTGCTTGTTCCTGGAGATAGAGGAATTACCAGAAGTAAGGAAGAGGTACTTATGCCACTGTACAAGTCACTGGTGAGGCCTCACTTGGAATACTGTGTTCAGTTTTGGAGACCATATCTTGCAAAGGATGTAAAAAGACTGGAAACTGTTCAGAGGAAGGCGACAAAATGATTTGGCACCTGCGTCAGAAGCCTTATGAGAAGAGACTTGAAGACCTAAATATGTACACTCTGGAGAAGAGGAGAGGCAGGGGAGATATGATTCAGACCTTTAAATACTTAAAGAGAAATAATGAACAAACCAACCTCTTCCAAAGACGGGGAAGCTGTAAAACTAGAGGGCATAACATGAAGCTGCAAGGGGGTAAATTGAAAGGCAATGTCAGGAAATACTTTTTCACTGAAAGGGTGGTGGATGATTGGAATGCCCTCCCGATGGAAGTGGTGGGGGGCAAATACAGTGAAATAATTCAAAATGGCATGGGACAGACACAGTGGATCCCTTTACAGCAACAGGATAAAATCAAAACAAACCTTAACTATCTAATTTCTCAAGAAATAGGGGTGTCCTACACAGAGCGGTGGGTTCACCCCTAAACAAAGACATGGGGAAGGATGGCGTGCACGGAGCGTCAGGTGCACCTACTCTTGCCATCTTACTGGGCAGACTAGATGGACCATACTGGTCTTTATCTGCCGTGATTTACTATGTTACTATATTGGCCATTCCTCAATCTTCAGATATTACAGATGATTTTAATGATAGCTCACTGATTACTAATAGTAATCTTCAGCAAGCTTTTTTCACATTCTCTCTTTGCCTGCCTTATCAATGCCTTGCATCTAACTTACCAGTGCTTATGTTGCTTCCAGTTTTCATCATTTGGCTCCTTTTTCCATGTCCTGAAAGATGCTTTCTTGGCTACAACAGCCTCTTTGACTTCACCTTTAAACCTTGCTGGTAGTTTTATGGACTTCCTTCCACTTTTCTTAAAGCATGGAATACAGTCTGGCATTCCAAGATAGTATTTTTAAACACCACCCATGCTTGATGTAAATCTTTAACCTTTGTAACCACTCCTTTTAGTTTTTCTATTTTCCTCATTTTATCACAGTCTCCCCCTTTTGAAAGTTAAAAGGTAATACTGTGGATTTCCTTGCTGTCCTTGCTCCATTTATTAAATGAAACACGAACATGTTATGATCACTATTGCCAAGTGGCCCCAACACCCATATCTCTTGCACCAGATCTTGTGTACCACTAAGGACTAGGTCCAAAATGGTTTACCCTCGTCAGTTCATGAACCAGCTGCTCCAAGAAGCAGTCATTTATTTCATCTAGAAACTTATCTCTCTAGCATGTCCTGACGATACCGGGGTAATTGAAATCACCCGTTATTATTACTGTGTTGTAACTTTTGCTAGTTTCCAAGATTTCTTTAAGCATTTCATCATACATTTGTTCATTCTGCCTGACGGTCAGTAGTACACCCCCACTGCCATCGTCTTTCCTTTTTTATATGGAATTTCAATCCATAGAGATTCTACAATGTATTTTGTTTACTGCCAAACTTGAATCCTGTGTAACTCAATGCCCTCTCTAACTAGAGTGCAACCCCTCCACCAATTTGATCTACTCTATCATTGCGATATAATTTGTATCCAGGTATCACAGTGTCCCTCTGGTTGTCCTCCTTCCACCAGCTCTCTGAGATACCAATCATATCTAACCTCATTTAGTGCTATATATTCTAACTTTCCATCTTATTTTTTAGACTTCTATCATTTGCATACAAACATTTTAGAGGTTGTATTTTATTCATATTATTCTGATCATCAGTAGGCAGGGGTAACTTGGAATCTTTAAGCTCTGCCTGCTCTGTACTTAAGAGCATTCGGGTTACTTTTGTCTTTATTGGAACCTCTCTGTCAAAATGCCCTAACTTCAGTCTTTTGCTAGTATCCTTCAAGGATACATTGTTTCAAACCATGCACTCATGAGCAACTGTCAGCTTTCCCCTATTATTTAGTTTAAAAGCTGCTCTGTCTCCTTTTTAAAGGTTAATGCCAGCTGCAAGGTTCCATCTCGGTTAATGTGGAGCACATACCTTCAGAAAAGCCCTTTCTTTCCCCAGAATGTTGTCCCGCTCCTAAAAAATACAAAACCTTCTTCCTTGCACTATCGCCTCATCCAAGCTTTGAGACTCTGAAGCTCTGTCTGCCTTTTGGGTCCTATGCATGGAACGGGAAGGATTTCTGAGAATGCTACCCTGGAAATTATGGATTTCAACTTAAAAGCCCAAATTTGGCCTCCAGAACCTCCCTATCACACTTTCCTATGTCATCGATACCAACATGTACCAGGGACAGCAGACTCCTCCCCAGCGCTATCTAAAACCTTCTCTAGGTAGCGCGAGAGGTCCGCTACCTTTGCACCAGTTAAGCATGTTACCTGTTAATCATCATCTACTTGATGATAAAACTGAATGTTAATTAACTGTTTCAGCCCTATTTTTTTCAGCAGTTTTTTTAGCTTTCTGAAATTTAATTGTTGCTATTGTCTGTTGTCATGATTTATTGGGAATGTTTGTTGTCCACCTTGAACTTTATGAGAAGGCGGTATATAAATATTTTTAAATAAATAAAATTAACTCTCATAGTTTTAGGAAAGATGATCTTGTTCTTCCTCTAATAGTTTCTGATTCTATTTCCTCGCATGCATCTTTATGGTACTTCTCTTTGTCTTGTCTTGCTGCATGTTGGAAATCTGTGTTAAGTTCTGTGATTACCTCTCTTTCTCTTCGGCTTTCGCTTCTCTGCATTTCTGCCCAATTTTCAGAGTTTCTTTGGTCATCCATGTTAGCCATTTTTGCTTTTTTATTTTTTGTAGAGAGTCTTCTTACTTTCTTCGAGCACAAATTTCTTGATATCATTCCATAACGCTAATGCTGTCATTTGTGTTCAAAGCGGTGAATCGATTTCACAGGCAGTTTTAAATTCTGGTGGTATATTGTCAAGATCATATTTTACTACATTCCTGAATGGCTTGCTCTTTTTTAACTTTAGTTTGAATTTATATCCTTATAGCTGGTGATATGTACCACAGTCAGCTCTAGATTTTGTCTTTGTTGATACTATTGAGTTTTTCCGTCATTGACTTCCACAGATATAGTCAATCTGATTTTTGTATAATCCATTGGGTGAGGTCCATATATATAGTCACGTCTTGTATTGCTGGAAGGTATTTGGGATGAATAGATTGTTGGACTTGCAGAATTCTATCAGTCTTTTTCCAGCTTTGTTTGTTGCCAAGCCAATATTTTCCAACCACTTTGCCTCCTTCTTTAATGCCAACTTTTGTGTTCCAGTTGCCCATGACTATCAGGATATCTTGTTTGCATGTTCTGTCAATTTCAGCTTGTACTTGTTCATACAACTGATCCACTTCTTCCTCTTCTGCAGCTGCTGTTGGTGCATATACATGAATAATAAGTTGTATTAATGAGCATTCTTTGTAGACAAATTAGGCGCTCACTGATTGCATTATGTTTCAATACAGTTCTTGTTTCTTTTTAATTAGAAACATAGAAACATGACGACAGAAAAAGACCACAAGGCCCATCTAGTCTGTCCTTCCATAACAACAACTACAACAGTCCACTTTTTACCTTTAGAGATCCTCTGTGTTGGTCCCATGCTTTTTTGAATTCAGTTACTGTCCTCATCTCCACTGGGAGACCATTCCACGGATCCACTACTCTTTCCGTAAAGAAATATTTCCGCATATCACTCCTGAATCTATCTCCCTTCACCCTCATCCCATGTCCCCTCATAGCAGAACTTGCTTTCAATTGAAAGAGGCTCTCTCCCTGAACATTTATGCCACGGAGGTATTTAAACATCTCAATCATATCACCTCTATCCCGCCTTTCCTCTAAGGTGTACATATTAAGATCTTTAAGTCTGTCCTCATATGCTTTATAATGAAGCCCATTAATCATTTTAGTAGCAACCCTCTGCACCGACTCCATCCTGTTCACATCCTTTTGAAGGTGCGGTCTCCAGAATTGCACACCATACTCCAAATGAGGTCGCACCAAAGACTTATACAGAGGCATTTTCACCTCCTTTTTTCTGCTAGCCATTCCTCTCCGTATGCACCCAAGCATCCTTCTAGCTTTTGCTGTCGCCTTTTCTACCTGTTTAGCTACTTTAAGATCATCAGACACAACCACGCCTAGGTCCCGCTCTTCTTTAGTGGACAAAAGTACTTCACCTCCTATACTGTATTGCTCCCTTGGATTGCTGCAGCCCAAATGCATGACCTTACATTTTTTTAACATTAAATCCCAGCTGCCAAATTCTAGACCATTCTTCAAGCTTAGCTAGATCCCTCCTCATGTTATCTACACCTTCCTGGGTGTCTACTCTATTGCAGATTTTGGTATCATCCGCAAAGAGGCAAACCTTACCCGACAGCCCTTCCGCTATATCACTAACAAAGATGTTAAAAAGAATCGGACCAAGGACAGATCCCTGGGGCACACCACTGGTAACATCCTTCTCCTCAGAGTGAGCTCCATTTACTTGTACTCTTTGTCGCCTCCCACCCAACCAATTTCTAACCCAAGCAGTAACTTTAGGGTCCATCCCTAGGGTGCTCAGTTTGTTTATAAGTCGCCTGTGAGGAACAGTGTCAAAGGCTTTACGGAAATCTAAATACACCACATCTAGAGCTCTCCCTCGGTCCAACTCCCTGGTCACCCAGTCAAAGAAATCAATCAGATTTGTCTGACAAGACCTGCCTCTGGTGAATCCATGCTGCCTCGGATCCTGTAATCCGCCGGACTCCAGAAACCTCCCTATTTTCTCTTTCAGCAGCGTTTCCAATAATTTACTCATCACCGAAGTTAAACTAACTGGCCTGTAGTTTTCAACCGCATCCTTACTTCCGCTTTTGTGTAAAGGCACCACATGAGCCTCTCTCCAGTCCTTTGGCATCACTCCCGACTCCAACGAGGCATTGAAAAGGTCAGTCAGTGGAGTTGCTAGAACGTCCCCAAGTTCCCTCAGTATTCTAGGGTGTATCCCATCCGGTCCCATCGCTTTGTCTACTTTAAGTTGAGCTAGTTTCTCACGAACACAGTCTTTTGAAAATTGTTCAAGATGTCCCTCGCTTCTGTTCCTATTTGTGGGTGTTTTCTGAGGTCCTGCTCCTGGTTCTTCATCTGTGAACACAGAACAAAAATATTTGTTAAGCAATTCCGCTTTATCCTTATCAGCTTCTACATATTCCCCCCCTGCACCCCTGAGTCTGACAATACCACTTTTGCCCTTCCTCTTCTCACTAATATATCTGAAAAATGTCTTATCCCCCCATTTTATTGCATTGGCTATTTCCTCCTCCTTTTGAATCTTTGCCTTCTTGACTACTTTGCTAGCTTCTCTAAGTTTTTCCAAATACAGATGCCTGTCTTCCTCTCTCTGTGATCTCTTGTATTTCATGAAGGCCTCCCTCTTTTTCTTCACTTTTTCAGCTACTTCCTTCGAAAACCATAGCGGTCTCCTGTTCCTTTTGCCTTTATTTATCATTTTAACAAAAAGGTTGGTTGCCTTTAAAATACCCCCTTTCAGTTTTGCCCACTGTTTTTCTACATCCCCCAGCTGTTCCCATCCCACTAACGGCTCCCTGAGGTATTGGCCCATCTTCGCAAAGTTAGTCTTCCTAAAGTCTAAGATCTTCACCTTGGAATGGATTCTATCAGCCCTAGTCCTAATACTGAACCACACCATCTGGTGATCACTGGATGCAAAATGATCTCCCACTACAACATCAGAAACACTTTCACCATTGGTAAGCACCAAGTCCAGTATGGCCCCTTCACGTGTGGGGTCTGTTACCAATTGCCTGAATAGTTCTCCCTGTAGAGAATCCAGGATCTCCTTACTTCTAGATGATACTGCAGCAGGAATGTGCCAATCAACATCTGGCATATTGAAATCTCCTAGCAGTAGCACTTCCCCTTTCCTAGCAATGCTGCGTATGTCTTCAATTAACTCTCTGTCCACCTCTTCCTCTTGTGAGGGAGGTCTGTATATCACACCAATGCAAATAGATTTCTCTTTCCCTCTTTCTAGTTTAACCCACAATGCCTCCTACAAATGCAAAACCATTTTCTTCTTTGTCTTTCATTTCCAGCATAGTATACCATGCGATCATCAGATTCCAAGTGCCCTATGCCAGTACATTTCAGTTCGCTGACACCCAACAGATCAAGTTGTATACGTTCCATTTCATTCTTGATCACCTCCGACTTTGCTTGGTTCATGCTTCGTACATTCCATGTTCCATATGAAAGACATCTTTGCAGCTTCTGACTCTCAATTCATGAGCAACTACATCAGCAGGCAGACATACCAAGGGCTTTGATCCAACCACATCATATATGCTAGCTTTACTCTGAAAAGTCTTCAACCTCATCTCCAGTAATCTGTTGAGTGCCTTCCAATCTGGAGTTTTATCTTCCAGCACTATATCGCAATTTGTTTTGTTGTGACTATTCATTGGGTTTTTATGGCAAGATACAGAAGAGGATTGCCAGACCTTATTTCCAAGTAGGTGATGTTAGTTTTGTTGCCGTTGTCACAGAAATGTGATCCTCTGCCTCCAACACTGTCTCATTCTGCCTAAAAAGCCAGCTAGTTGTGGGGTCACCAGAGGAAGTTTGGGAAGTCCAGTGATAGTCTCTCTGCAAATTAGAAAAGGCATATGAATTTGAGGGTCCTCCAGATTCTGACTAGGTCCCTGAGAGATTTGTTTAAACAATATTTAATAGAGATTTTAAAGTTCCAATTGAGGCTATATAGCCCTTGCCTAGCACTTGTTATATTCCAGCGAAGGGTTGGAACTCTCTGGAAGCAAAGCTCAAGTTAGCCTCCTTAGATCAAGTGCAAGTATCTATGAATAACTTGGATCCTGCTGCCATGTTAAAGCAATCTGGAGGAGAAATTCAATGTAGTACTCTTATTGGACCCAATATTCAGCAGCGGCGGCTAGTGCAGCTAAAACAGCTAGCTGCCACACTGAACTTTAGACCTGGATATTCAATGCCATGGTCATATCCAGCCACTGGTATTCAATATCCAGGTCAGCTTATTGCAATGAAGCTAACCAGGCAGCAGCGATATTCAGCAGCTGCTCGGTTAGCTTCGGCATAAAAATTTAGGCCATCCTTTCAGGTGCCTAACTATTCCCACTGCCTGGTTATCTCCGGGTTCTGCCTCCACTCTGCTCCCAGAACACATGATGCTAGTGCAGCCGAATATCCCAGACAGTGTGATTAACATAGTTGGCAGGTCTGCTAACTGCATTCATTGCTTTAGCTCCCCCTCCCCATTGTTTCTTTTGTCCTTGAATCTGTCAAGAACTCTATAATAAATTTTATTTTCGACTCAGGAATGAAAAGTTTATGGGTCAACCAATATATATTTTTTTGATTTTTTTCTATCAAACGCAGACTAAGAGGTTATGATTACTAGTGACATCTGTTGAAATTAGAAATAACTTATTTTGAAAAGTAGTAAATGTGTTATCCATGCTCTACAGCAGAGGTACTCAAATCCAGTTCTGGAGGGCCGAAAACCAGACAGGTTTTCGGGATATCCCTAATGAATATGCATGAGATATTTGCATGCACTGCCTCCACTGTATTTGAATCTATGTTATGCATATTCATTAGGGATATCCCGAAAACCTGACTGGTTTGTGGCCCTCCAGGATTGGATTTGAGTACCTCTGCTCTACAGAGACCGGATGACAGATTTTAAAGGAATAGGTGGATATATCTAAATAAGGATCCTCATACTTTAGGCATGCCTTCTTTGTTGCACGGATTTTGCACATACGGTCTGGCATGCAGAGTTAGTAGGTGCTTTTCAGCAAATACATGCGTCTGTACTAAGCAAAGCAAATCAGACTCAGAAGTCATACAGCAAACATACAGACAACCCACTGGGTCTCATTTTCACAAATTAACTTACTGAACAGACCAGAGGTATCATTTTTGTCCATATTGTAGATTCTCTTAACATTTTCAAACAGATAAAAAAAGTAATATGGGAAAAGAACTCAGGAACATGCAGAGTGCAAAATACCGTACCTTTTCCTTTATAATCCAAGTTGAAAGGGAAAAGAGACAAAAAAAGGAAATCAAGATAAAGAAAGTGCATGAACAAAAGAAAAACAGTGACAGTATTCCAATATCAAAGGCAAACATACAGAAGCTAAAGAACAAGACTATGTCCTGCTACAATGAAACTTATTATTGGATATGCAGCAGTATTATGAAAAGAAAAGCACAGAGTAGGAGATTTTAAGAGAGTATCCTGCCACTTGGGTCACTCACACAGAAGCAACAGAAATATACCACCCAATTACTTTGTCTAGCCCGAAAACATGCCTCATTCTGGCGCAAGAAGTCAAACCAATCAAATCCAACAAAAACCTATCATCTATGATTTACTTTTTATTGTGTTTGATACTGCAAACTTTTTAACAGATCAGTAGCAATTTCAACTTGGCCCAGCAGTCTTTGAAATGCTACAGCGTTGATGTACTGTAAATATCCCTCAAAGAAGAGAAAACAACTTTTGCAAGATAAACATTTTCAGTAATTTGAGGCTTTCTTCTGGTGTGCACAACACCTGGTTGATCTTTTATACCCCATCATCATCACCACTGAACAGAAGCATGCAGCTCTAAGCCATACTCATAGATTTATACAGCACCATTACAAAATGAACAAGAGCTTTTCTTTATGTGCAACAAGCCTGAATCAAAAACAAAATAATTTTCACAAACATTTTTTCTCCTTTTTCGGACATAACTCTGTATTTTTCCTTATGTATCTCTGCAGAAGTATTTTAATTTAGATGACTTGAGTCAAATGAGTTGAGACGCGCATTTAAGATGTCCTCCTTGTCTCCAAGAACTCTATATTGTTAATAATCTTCTATACTGTCTATAAAAATTTTAAAAATCTCAAATAAAGCCATTTCTGGCATTTCAACACACTCATATCAGCTGTTACATAAAATATTTCACACAATAGTCAGAGTAACGTAAAGGGTAGTTACTCACCTGTAGCAGGTGATCTCAGGGAACAGCAGGAATTTATTCCTCACATATGGGTGACGTCGGTACCAACTGAGCCTGCGCGAGAAGCTCTCCAGCTAGAAACAGGAAAGCCTTTGGGAGCAGTCCACTGCGCCTGCACTGCTACTTTCCTACTCTTCTAACTGATTCTCCTCAGTACTCTTTTTTCTGTGGAGCCGACATGATCTCTCCTTTAACTGCTGAAGAACTGCTGCCTTCACCAGTATCACCAATACTCCTTATTCTTATAAATTCTTCTATTTCTAATCTTCCTCTTCTTCTTGATATATCGGTACCGAAGTCACTACATTTCTGCTTGATCCTGGAGATTAGCCTTTATGGTTATAACAGAAAAAACTGATCTGAAATAATCAACATTTGGCAAACCAATGTCATCATGCCAAAAAACATTTAAATGTGCGTGTCTATCATGTGCATATCTACCCATGGGAATTCACGCCACAAAGCCAAGATCCTCTGCTTCCACACTGCAACCAGTTTCCCAGGATGTCATTGCCTGGATATAGAAACATGACAGCCTATCCAGTCTGCCCTTCCATACCAAATACAACAGTCCCTTTTTTCTCCTGCAGAGATCTTTTGTGCTTGTTACATGCTTTCTTGAATTCAAACACAGTCCTCACCTCTGCTACCTCCACTGGGAGGCTATTCCACACATCTACCACTCATTCTGTAAAGAAATATTTCCACATATTACTCTTGAGCCTATCCCTTTTCACCTTCATCCTGTGCCCCTCGTAGCAGAGCTTTCTTTCAATTGAAAGAGGCTCTCCTTCTGTGCATTTATGCCACAGAGGTATTTAAAATCTCTCTCTCATATGTCCTCTCTCCCACCTTTCCTCCAAAGTAGACATATTGAAATCTTTAAGTCTGTTCCCATGTCCCTTATTACGAAGCCCACTGACCATTTTTGGTAGCCACACTCTGCTCCGATTCCATCCTGTTTATATCTTTTTGAAGGTGTGATCTCCGGAAATGCACACAATTAGAGCTGGCCCAAAGGTTTCTGCCACCCTAGGCAGACACCTCGGCCTTGCTGCCCGCCACCCCCATCCCCCGCTGATGCTGTCCCTCTCAGCTGCCACTGACTCAGTCTCAGGAGGGAGAGATGGGCAGCAGCAGCCACTGCAGTTTTTGAAAATACTGCCACTGCCCACCTCCCCCCCAAATGGAATTGGCAGCAGCTTTGGGGGGGGGGGGGCATGGCCGCCCATGTGTGCTGCCACCACTGCCCACCCAGGCTGGCCTCCCTAGGTGGCCGCCTAGCTTGTCTAGTGGACGGGCTAGCCCTGCACACAATATTCCAAATGAATTCTCATCAAAGACTTATACAGAGGCGCTATCACGTCCTTCCTGTTGGCCATTCTTCTCTCTATACACCCAGCATCTTTCCCGCTTTTGCCATCACCTTTTCTATTTGTTTAGCTATCTTAAGATAATCAGAAACAATTATGCCCAGATGTCGCTGTTCTTTCATGGACAGAAGTACTTCACCCCTTATACTGTACTGCTCCCTTGGCTTTCTGCAGCCCAAATGCATGACCCTGCATTTTTTAAGCATTAAATCTCAGCTGCCAAATTCTCAACCATTCTTCAAGCATCACTAGATCCCTCCTCATGTTATTTACTCCTTCCGGGTATCTACTCTATTGCAGATTTTGGTATCAGCAAAGAAGCAAACCTTATCAGACAGCTCTTCTGCAATATCACTAACAAAAACAAAGAATCAGACCAAGGACTGATTCCTGAAGCACACCACTCTTCAGTTTATCAAACAGCTGTAATACATCTTCCCAGTGTACCAATATTTTTTTCAATTCTTCTGCAGTATCACCTTTAAATACCACTTCAGTCATGGATAACATCCCTACATCTTCCTCAGTAAAGACCGAAGACTTATTAAAAGCTGGTTGCTACACAGTACCCTGTCTTGTGCTTCTAAGGTAATCTGTGACTAATTTCCAGGGGGAGTCCCACAGCTCTTGCTTGGATAGAGGGAGTCTTGGGTCTAAATTTAACCAGAAAGCTCTCTTCTGTGTTTTAAATTTAAACTGAAAGCTCTTTGCTGCTACTAGGCCCTGACTAATTTAACAAATACACTGGGTTCACAGATTAATCAGCTTTAATTTAAAGAATTCCTTTTTCCCCAAGATTTAGAAAAATTCCCAGAAATAAATACTTACAATTGCAGATCTCTCTCCAGAAGTAGCAGTCCCCTTTTGTAGTCCTTCATATATTTTCAGCATGAGTGCTGAAAATACATGCATAAGTGATTTAAGCGTTCACCAGCTGCCAGCACTGTACAATTTATTATGAATATCAGACTACATCATTTTACATAAATATTTTCATGTGCAAAAATAATAGTTGGAGGTCACATGAAGTGCTGAGAGTGTAGGCGGCTGTGCTGTGTCTTTGGCTCCATAGCTGCCTGATCAATCTGCCCTCATCCTCGTGGTGTATGTGACCAAGAATAGAAAGGCTAGTATATGATCATCTCTGCTGATATAGGGATAGATTTGTGCTGAAATCACATGCTGAGATTACTACTACTACTATTTAACATTTATAAAGTGCTACCAACGCAGCGCTGTACAGACATATAAGAGTGACGGTCCCTGCTCGTTAGAGCTTACAATCTAATCAAGACGAAAAACACAGAGCAAAATTCTAGTTAGAGCAAAACCAGGTTAGTTGTCTCCCATTACTACTAATAGTACTACTGCACATTTCTATTTAAACACTACATTACATTACATAACAATACATTACATCAGGTTACAATACATTACATTAAGGGTTACAATACAGGCAAGCTGGGCATCATGGGCTACATTACAACACATCATGGAATATACTTGGAGGATGCTTACATGGTGACGTTTCGCGTGGTTCCGCTGCATCTGGCCAGTTCTTCGGTGGAGTTGCTGGAGTGAGGAGGAGGAGGAGGCTGCAGCCCTTCCACAGTGTCGCACCTAAGGGCCACGCCAAAGGAACGCTTCAGTTTTTAAATCTGGTGCCGGGGTGTTTCTTCGGCCTGATTGGCTATGCGGTGGGGAGCAGGGAGGAGCATACCTGCCTGCTCCCTTCCCCATTGCCGATCGGGCCAGTGGCTGGAAATGGCTTCTAAAGCCCCACTTAAAGATAAAGACTATGCTAAGCCTCAGAAGGGCAAGATGGAAAAGAAGGCTTGTGAAGCTGTAAGGACTCAAAGAGGAACAGATCAGTCACAGAAGCAATAGTGAATGTGCTGGAGGGAAAGTTTGAGAAACTTTCAGAACAAATGTCCTCGATATCCCAAACATTAGAAGATTGTGTGTCCCAGGTGTATGAGGTGGAATGCTGGGTTTCAGATGCAGAGGAGAGTCTTTTGGGCCTGCAGTCATGCGTGTAGATGCCACAGACAAAAATAGTGGAGTGTGAGTTGAAGTTGGTCGATCTGGAGAATCGTTTTCAGCGCAATAACCTGCATTTGATGGGCCTGCTTGAATCATTGTTGAAGTCAGAATTGATAGTTATTTTGGAGCAATGGCTACCAATGGCACTACCCATGGATCAGCAACTGGATAAGCTGTGGGTGGAACAAGTGCACCAGATGGGCCCAAAAAAAGCAGAGGATTTACGACAGAGAGTGGTCATTCCTAAAATGTATAACTATGCTCATAAATCTGCATTTTTGCAAGACTACGGGAAGTCTAGCAAACTTCGCTATCTGAATTAAAAAAATCAAAACAGATGACAACTCAGCATGGATAACTGCACAGTGTAGGGCCTATGCTAAGGTGTGCGGTCAACAAGTGGACAAAAATATCTATTTTATCATGCCCTAGCCAGCTCAACTGTGACTTTGGTTTGACGGGGATTCTGAAGTGTATGAATCCCCAGCCATAGTTAAGGACTGCTTCTCTTGACAACGAATGGAGCCCCTTTTCTACAGCAGGGTTGGGGTGGGTTACTGGCATGTTTGAATGATCTTTTGCCATGAAATACTGCAGTATATATGTTTGGTTTTAATGTTGATTTTAACTGGAGTTGGCAGTATGGGTCTTAATATGGGGGATTTTTCTTATTTCTCTGTTTTGTGAATGTATGATTGTTACTAAGGGGAGTGTATGCATTGTTAGGAGTTAGGAAAGGGTGAGATGGTGATCTGCAACATAATCAAGGAGGGAGTGTGAGGAGGAATCGATTGGGAGCCAGAAAATGGTAATGTGATTCTACTCCATTGTGAGTGATTTTTGTAAGGTGGGAATTGGAGGAAAGGGACAGGGTGGAAGGGGCATGTAGTAGGTGAGGTGGAGAATGGGTGTTGGGTCAACAGCATGGGGGAAAATCAAGGGATTTGTGAAGATGTGGCAATGGTAGGTACTGTGGTGTGAAGGGGTGACAGGTGGGGGCTATGCACCTGGAGCCATGGTGGGATATGAGTGTGTGTTTGGTTCGAGTGGTAGTGGGTTGAGTGCTTGAATGAATGGGAAGAATTACACTAATTTCCTGGAATGTGTTTGGGATCAGGACTCCTGTGAAGTGCTATAAAATGTTAAAGGAGCGCTGAAGCCAAGGAGACCAAATAGTGTGTTTACAGGAGACCTGGCTGGATGAGGCCGAGCACCTGAAATTGCGCCATGATTGGGTGGGGGAAGTGTTTTCAGCATATTCAAGGCAGACAAGGGCTGGGATGGCTATATTAGTAAGGAAGAGGGTGGCACAAAGTGTTGATAGTCACTGATGAACCAGGAGGTCAATATCATATTTTATTAGACTTACAGCAGGGACAGAAAATGATTTTGGCAAATGTTTATACCCAAATATAAGAGATATAGATTTCTTGAATGAAGTTTCCCAACATTTAGTAGCCTTGGGGAGTTTCCCCAATGATAGCAGTGGTGGATTTTAATATGGTAATGGATGGGAGGTTCGAGCGATAGTCCAGTAATGGGGGGGGGGAGGGGGTGGCAGAGGGTTAAATAATGTATGTCCATTGGGACCTAATTGATGCTTGGTGGGCTCTACACCCTCCAGAAAAAGATCATACACATCTTGCCAGGGCACATGATGCTGCATTTAGGTTGTACTATATTTTTCTATCAACAGACTGGTTCGCCAGAGTGAGGAAAGCAGAGCTAAGTCCACTTGATTTCTGATCATGTTTTGTTTTGGGCGGAGTTAGAGGATGTTCTGGGAACTCATGAAAGGCATAAGTGGGTTTATACTAGTGGGGCATACCAAGATCAGTAGTTTCAGACTTATATTCTGGATAAATGGAATGATTACAATAATGATGTTCAACATAAGGAGGAGGGTATTTTGTTCTGGGACATAGCGAAAGCAGTCCTCCAAGGCGAGGCAATTGCCTATGTGGCTAAGAAAAAGATTATGTTGAATAGCTAACTGCTGCAACTTGAAAGTCAGTTGCAGGGGCCCAAGCAACAATTTGAATATCTTCCTACTCAGACAGAGATCAGTTTTTCACTGTTCAAACTGCATTGAAAGCATAGCTACTCCCCTGTAACAGGTGTTCTCCAGGAACAGCAGGAATCAGTCCTCACATATGGGTGATGTTGGTGCCGATGGAGCCTGCGCGGAGTGCCATCTTGCTCAGTCAGATGACAAGGCTAAGACAGCAATAAGAAATAAAATAAGGTAGGGAGGCAACTCCCAGGAGAGGAGGGAGGGTTGTGAGGACTGATTCCTGCTGTCCCTGGAGAACACCTGTTACAGGTGAGTAACTATGCTTTCTCCAAGAACAAGCAGGAAGTCAGCCCTCATATAAGGGACTCCGTAGCTCCAGGTTGCTGAGGACTGAACCAAGACAGCACCAACGGCGACCAATCGGGCGGCCGTGAGTTGCATAATGTGAGTCCCCACTGAGAGACTCTGCAAGACCCTAGCGTCCAGCAACACTATCACTCTGGTAGCCTGAACACAGAAGGATCGGAGAGCAAAAGTTGCCTACACCCCGAGAATATTGCAGAGTACCTCCTGGCCAAAGGCGCTGTCCCTGCAGGACTCATTCTCCAGGAAGTAGTAAGCTGCGAACATATGAACTGCAGACCATGTGGCGGCCCTGCAGATTTCTGTCACCAGCACTGAGCGGAGGTTGGTCACCAATGGAGCCACTGGCCTCACGCGATGCACTGTGATCCGGTGCTCGAGGGGGAGGCCATCTTGCTCACAGGCGAGGGCAATACAGTCTGCCACCCAAGTGGACAGAGTTCACTTAGTCACGGGGCGCCCGTTTACTGGGGTCATAAGACATGAAAAGTTGAGTAGCTCTTCAATGTGCCAAAGTCCATTACAAGTAGGAGGACAGGGCCTTTGCAATCTTGCGTTTGAAGTATTAGTTCCTCCCTGCCGGCAAGGGGCTGCGTGAAGAAGATGGGAAGGACCACCTCGTGATTGAGGTGGAAAGGACACCACCTCTGGGAGGAATTTGAGGTATGTGCAGAGCACTACCCTGTTCTTATAGAACCTCGTATATGGTGGTCCGCTACCAGGGCCTGGAGTTTTCTCACCCTTCGAGCGGATTTGAGGGCCCCAGGAAGGCCACTTTCCAAGACAGGTATCGAAGGTAGCAAGTGGCCAGGGGCTCAAATAGTGGTTTAGTGAGTTGGGAGGGCACCACGTTGAGGTCCCATTCCGCTGCCAGAGGGGGCCTTGATCAACAGGAGGCCCCAGAGGAACCTACAGACCAGGGGCTGGCTAGAGAGGGGTTTCCCCTCGATAGGGTGGTAGTGCATGGCTATGGTACTGAGATGCATCATCACTGAGTTGGATTTCAGCCCGGTGTATGAAAGGTGCAATAGGTACTGAAGAACCAGTTGCACATGGCAGGAAAAGGAATTCTCCTCCTTCTCTGCACACCAGACAGAGAACCGTCTCCAATTAAAGGCAAAGGCCCGACTTGTGGAGGGTTTTCGAGAGGCCAGTAGGATCTCCTTGACCTCCCCTGGTAGGTTAAAGGGGGCCAGTGCTACCCTTTCAGCAGCCACGCTGTTAGCAATAGCAACCCCAGGTTGTAGTGAAGAAGGGAGCCCTCCTCATGGGACAGGAGGTCAGGGGCTTTGGCCCAGTGAGATTGGGACTGCCACTGACGGGGATAGCAGCAGAGGGAACCATGGTTGCCTGGGCTACCTGGGTGCGATCAGTATGACTGATGCCTCCTTGCTCTGCACCTTGAAGAGAGTCTTGGCGACCAGGCGGGGTCGGTGGGAATGCATACAGTAGGCCCTCCAACCACGAGACTAGGAAGGTGTCTGCCACCACTCTCCCTGGGTGCAGTTGGTGCGAGTAGAAGTGCAGTAGCTGTGCATTGTCTGGGGAAGCAAAAAGGTCCATCACTGGCCTGCCCCAACAGTGGAAGAGCTGCTTCGTTACCCTGGGGTTCAAGCGCCACCGTGTGGGCGAAGGACGCTGCTCAACCTGTCTGCAAAGCAGTTGTCCTGGCCTGGCAGGTATACCGCTCTCAGGAGCATGCCGTTGCACACTGCAAAGGAGAAGAGAGCAACCGCTTCCTGTTTGAGGGAGGACAAGCCCATGCCCCCCTGCTTATTGATATAAAACACGGCCACCTGGTTGTCCATCAGAATCAGGAAAGGTTGGTGCTGGAATGCTTGCAGGGCCAGGAAAATTGCCCTGAGTTTGAAGAGATTGATCTGCAAGAGTGACACCTCCTGGGACCAGCTGCCTTGCCTGCGGCGGTTCCCATAATGTGCCCCCCCAACCCAGGAGGGAGGCATCTATTGTCAGGGGCCTCGGTGGTGTGGGTGCTTGGAATGGCATTCCTGCCCGGAGGTGGGGCAAGTTTTGTCACCAAGTGAGGGATTCCACCAAGTGAGGGATTCCGCCAATTGGCGGGTGAACTCTGACTGTCTCGTAGCCTGCCCATGACTTGAGTCTACTGTGAGCAGAGGCACTATTGAGCTGTCTGCATGTGTAGGCGGGCTAGTGGTATGACATGAAACATTGAGGCCTTGTAGCCCACAGGCAGAGAAGGCAGCAAGCTGGCACAGAGTGGTGGCTTTGCACCTCTCCTGCCAGTTGTATGAGGTGGTCTGCCCTTTCTCTTGGAAGGACAGCCTTGATCTGTAGCATGCCCAATTGTGCTCCTAGGAACTCCAGACTTTGGGTTGGAGCAACATGGGATTTGGGGTAGTTGACGCCTCTGATTAGCTAGTCGTCCAGATAGGGAAAAACAAAAGACCACTGAAGATGCAGGTGAGCGGCTACCACTGCCAAGCACTTGGTAAAGACCCTTGGCGAGGATGCCAGGACAAAGGGCATCACTTAGTACTGGTAGTGCCCTCCTCCCACCATGAACCATAGGTACTCTGTGGGAGGGGTGGATAGGATGTGAGGGTGTGCATCCTTTAGGTCCAAGGAGCACAGCCAATCTCCCTGATGGAGGTAGGACAGCAGTGTTCCAAGGGAGAGCATCTTGAACTTCTCCCTCACCAGAAACGTGTTCTAGTTTGGCAGGTCTAGTATGGGTCTGAGGCCCCCTGTTCTTTTGGGGACAAGGAAGTACCTTGAGTAGAAGCCCTTCCCCCACAGATGCCAGGATACAGGCTTTACAGCATTGTCCCTGAGCAGACCTGCGAGCTCTGAGAGCAGAAGTCTGGTGAAGGAGAGGTCGCACTGGCTCTCCTGGAAAGAACCTGGGTGATACTTGTTGTAAGTGGAGGAGGTACCCCTCCTTTACCACCTGCAGCACCCACTGGTCTGAGGCCACCTTGGTCGACCTTCGGGCAAAGAGTGCAAGGCGGCCCCCTGTAAGCTGGTGAGGGGTTTCCAAGGGAGGGGAGGGCCCTGCCCTGGGAGTCAAAAGTTACCCCCTTGTTGGGCTGGAGCAGGGGCTTGGGGCTTCTGAGTCTTGGGCTTCTGAGCTACTTGGCCCTGCCTTTTGGGGTGAGAACCCTGTTGCTGGCCCGTGAAGGTCTGGTAGCAGAGACTCTGCTGGAAGTGCCCCTTTTTCCCAGGGAATAGGAGCGTTTTCCCTGAGGGTTTTTTGTGGGGGAAAGAAGAAGCCTTCTTCGAGAGCCTCTGGTGGATCATCACTTCTGCCTCTATCTCGGCCGCCTTGTTGGCCATTGGTTTGCCGAACAAGTTCTCACTGGTGCAGGGGACATTGAGCAGCTTGTCCTGGACCCACTGCTCAAGATTCAAGGACTGTAACCAGGCTTGGTGTTGGGCTCTGATGCCGGCTGCTGCTACTCGAGCCACTGACTCAAATCTGTCGTAGGCCACCCAGGAGAGGAACCTGGAGCAGTCCTTGAGGTTTCCCGGCCAGTCCCGTTGAGAACCCAGACAACTCCTGGGTCAGGGCCTTCAATCAAGTACATACCTATGTATAGTTCATAGGCCTGGATTCAACACCCCAGCATAGAACCCTGGTAACATTTGCATCACAGGGCACTGAGGGCTCTAGCATCTCTGCCAGGGGGGACAGAAAAGTAGTCTTCTGGCTTTTGAGTTTTTGCATGGTTGACTCGACAACCATGGAGTTATGTGGGAGTTGGGAGTTATGTGGGAGTTGGGACTTATGGAACCCCGGCCCCTTCCTGACACAGTATATGGCATCAAGGCGTTAAGTGACCACCTGCACAGATGCTGGGGTCTCCCACATTTGCAGCAGTAGCTGCTTGAGGATCGACTGTACTGGCACTGTGATAGTCTCTTTGGTTGGAGACTGGAACTGGAGGATCTCCAGCTCCTCGGTGTAGGGGTCCTCATCCGCCTCTGTTTGCACCGAAAGGGCCCTGGTCATATTCCTGACAAAGTCGTGGAAGGTCATGTCCTCTGGAGAACAATGGCGTGGAGGTGCCGGGGGAAACGGGTCCAAGGGGATGTCTCGGTGCCGTCTGGTTTCTGGAGAGGCCTCGTCGGTCTCCCAATCAGAGTCAAGAGGGGACGACGAGTCCAAGGCCCTGTGAATCCTTGGCTCAAGGCCTGACCCAAAGGATCAGGACCCTCCCAAGGACCTAGGGTCAGAGTCTCGGAAACTGGCCAGGGAGGACCAGATTCCCCAGGACCTCGACAAGGGGGCCAAAGATTTACCCGAGGCCAGTGGTGCTCGGAGCTCGGCTCAACAACCTGGGACTCCCCTGCAGTCAGGGGCCCAGTCATTGGGGCAGATGATGCAGACGAACAGTTATCATTGCCATAGCCAGAATAGCAGTGATGTTCTGCTCAATGGCAGCCATTCTGGATTCCAAGCCAGAAGACTTCACAGCTTTTAGCGCAGGCACCGAGGATCTCGGAATGAAGTCGGCACTCTCACAAGTGTGTTCTTCAGGACCCTCACATGGTCTCTGCCGGCTAAGGCATCCTTCTTGAGGACCTTGCTAAGACGTTTTTTTTTGAGTCACCCGAGTTCCTCTGGGCAGTCTTACCAGGTTTCACCGGTAATGCCTTGACAGACTTTGAGGATTTTTTCTTTTTCCCGCTCAGGGTCCGACGTCTTGTCATAGCAGCCGCCACCGAGGAACTCCGAGGACACTTGGCCCTTTTTGGAAGTGCTGGGCTTAGAGCTTGGTGTCGTGGAGGCCAGTGCCGAATCAGACCTGGAGACCAATTTCTCTTGCAACTCTGATCTCTTTCTATTTGTTTTAGGCATCATGGCCTGACACAGAATGTAGGATGTGCTATCATGGTCCAATCCCAAGCAGCGTAGGCAGCAGTCATGGGTGTAAGGTGACAGACATGGTTTGACTGCAGTGGTCACATTTTTTGAACCCACCAGGAGACATGATGGGGAGACATCCGGCTGGGGTCGATGATCCCAGGACGAAAAAGGGCACAAAAGCCAGTCGAGGCAAGCCTCGATCAAAAAAAGGTGAAAAGAGCTGAGAACAGAACCGGGCCCAATGCAGGCTCAAGGCGGAAAGAGGAACTGGTACGCAAACCAGGAACAGCTCATTTTAAAGGCTATAGCAAGGATTTTTTCTGGGGAAATTGAACTGACGTCCATTGGGCTCTGTGGAAAAAAGGAGATTGAGCAAGATGGCACCCTTGGGTGGGAAGGGGACCACGCATGTGTGGTAGCATTCTCAAAGGCTTTCTTTGAAAGCTGGGGAAATGCTCCATGCAGGCTCAGTCGGCGCAGATGTCACCCATATGTGAGGACTGACTTCCTGTTTGTTCCTGGAGAATAACCTTACATGAATGCATCAAAAAGGATCTCACTTATTATAAATGTAAACTTTTTCGCTATGGGACTAGAATGAGAAAACCTTTTGGTAAGCTCGAAAAAACCATGACCTGGGCCTCAGCCTGAAAATGCCATTCAGGGCAGGCCGGGTTTAATGGTGAACTTGGGAGCAGAGACTGCAAAATCTTTTGCAGACTTATCAAAACCTGTATGTGATAGAAGGACGATAAAACTCTGCAAGTGTTGGTGCATAGATTTTTTGTGTAGAGGGGTAGGCCGCATTTGCATTGGCAGGTTTTGGTCCAGCTGAGAGATGCAGGGGGACTGGTGCTGACAGATTTAGGCCTGTATGATAAGATCTGTATATCGCATCATGTGGATGACTAGTTATGGAGAACGTCTGTTCATACTCCCTTGAGTTGGAAGCAAGCCTTCACTCAGCCATTCAATTTGGCATATATTTTGCATGTGAAATCTATCCTCTTACCAATAGAGATTAAGCATAATGTGATTAGTCAGCCCCCAAGACAAGTACGGCAGTGGGTGTGTGCTAACAAGGGAATTTGCATGGGTGTTAACTCCTTTTTGCCTCTGAGAGGGAATTTGAAGTTCCCTGTAGGTTATAGAAATGACTAGTGAGATCTCCCTCTACTGGGCTGTGAGAGAATTGCATGGAGTGGAACAACTGGTAGATGATCAAGGGGGGGTTTTGTCTTTTTGTAAAGTAGCAGTAGAATATCAATTGGGCCGGAGAGACACCTTTGGGTACCTTCAGGCCCGATACTATATTTTGTCATTGGGAAGGGAGTTCTTGGTAGAGATCAGAGAGGAAATGAAGGAAGAATTGTGTGGTAAAGTGAAAAGGATAATAGGGTGGCTTGATTATACAAAACAAGGGTACAAGAGTTGCCTCAAGTGGACAACGGGCTGGGTAGAAGGGGAGTTGGGAGTTACAGTTACAGTGAATAATATTCTTCAAAATCCACCTAAAGTCCAGGCCCTTTCAGAGAATGTGGGACTGCAGGAACAGTAGCACAATTTCCTTTGTTGCCCTTCACCAAGCTGTTAAGATGCAGCTTCCTGGGGATGGCAAGGTTGCACATTAGAAATCACCACCTAGGAAAAGGCTCTAGATGTCATCATGGATACTACCTCAAAACCCTCTGCTTACTGTGCAGTAGCAGCCAAGAAAGCAAATAGAATGCTAAGAATCATAAGGAAAGGATTGGAGAAAATAACCCAAGGATATTATAATGCCTCTGTAGCATTCCATGTTGCGACTGCACCTTGAGCATCGTGCACAGTTCTGGTCGGCATATCTAAAAAAAGGATATAGCAGAATTGGAAAAGCTACAAAGAAGATAGACCAAAATGATTAAGATGATGGAAGAACACAAGAAATGCCATACTGGATCAGACCAAGGTCCATCAAAGCCCAGTATTTTGTTTTCAAACACTGGTCAACCTAGGTCACAAGTACCTGGCAGGTACCCAAAGTCCACAGCTTCCACAATGCTCGTCCTGTGGTAAGCAGCAGATTTCCTGGGTCCTCTTTAATAATGATTTTTGGACCTGTCCTCCAGGAACTTTTCCAAACCTTTTTTAAACCCAGCTACACTAACAGCTTTTACTACATCCTTCGGTAACAAATTCCAGAGTTTGATTACGCGTTGAGTGAAAAAATATTTTCTCTTATTAGTCTTAAATGGGTTACATTATAGCTTCATTGTGTGTCCTCTAGCCTTTCTACTTTTTGATGGCGTAAACAACCAATTTACGTTAACCCGTTCCACTCCATTCATTAATTTATAGACTTCTATCATATCGCTCCTCAGCCTTCTCTTTTCCAAGTTGAAAAGCCCTCATCTTTTAAGCCTTTCCTATGAGGAATGTCTTAAAAAGTTAAGGTTCTTCAGCTTCAAAAAATGACGGCCAAGGGGAGATATTATAGAGGTCTATAAAATTAATAGTAGAATGGGTAATTGTAGATCAGTTGTTTATTCCATCTAAAAGTAGAAAGACTAGGGGGACACACAATGAAGCTACAGTTTAGCACATTTAAAAATAATCAAAGAAAATATTTTTTCACTCAATGAATAATCAAACCCTGGAATTCGCTGTCGAAGGATATAGTACAAGCTGTTAGTGTAGCTAGGTTTAAAAAATGTTTGGACGAGTTCCTGTAGGAAAATTCCATAAACCATTATTAAAGATGACTGGAGAAATCCACTGCTTACCCCCCTGAGATAAGCAGCATGGAATCGGTCTACCTTCTGGAACCTGATAAGTACTTCTGACCTGGATTGGCCACTGTTGGAAACAGGATACTGTGCTCGATGGACTTTTGGTCTGACCCAATATTGTATATCTTATGTTCTATTCTGGTACATTTGTTTTGGGATTGTGAGATCATTCAAAGTTTTTAGAACAAAGTAAATGGGTATGTGGGAGATTTGTTTGGTATGGATGTAAGCATGCATATGGTGTTAATTGTTAGATAATTATTTTGCTAGGATGGGTTCCCTGAGAATGGGGCAAAAGAGACTCCAAAGTAAAGCTTTCATACTGGCAAAGAAATGTATACTAATTCAATGGATGACGCAGGTACCATCCACTCTTATACAATAGAGAGATCTACACTATTGCATGAGTTAATGGTAATGGCAAAACTCACTACAAGTTCAGGACAGTAAATAGCAAGAATTTCAAGCCACTTGGGAAACAGTCTGGCAGTGATTACCTCATAAGGTTCAACACCTGGATCTTAAATCCTGACAAGCTAGTTGAGCAGTATATGTAAGGGGATGGGAAATCACCATTGACCCCGAGAGTGTGTTGGGGGCTCAGGGCGGTGGGGATGCTTAAAGAGAGGGATTGAGGTCCCTATAAATAAGAACCGTTGTATGAGTACCAATCTGTTCTGTGAGTTTAAAGTGGCTTTGGGACAGGGTTGGGGGGGGGAATAAAGTGGAAAAATGAATAATGTACAAGGATGCTAAAGCCTTTGTTCATTGTTATTGGCTGTGCTATTTAAGGGCCATAATGAATGCATCATGGCCATTGTTATTTTTTCATTTACTTATATGCCTACTATGTATTGACTTAGGTTGCTGTTTGTTTAATAAAGAGATATATTTAAAAAATGGAACAATTGTTAAACCACAGAAATATCAGAAAGGAGTCAAACCCTCTTCTAGCAACACAACCGGCGACTATACACATGGACTTTACCCAGTGGATTGTACAAAATTCAAATTCACTACTTCTGTGGAAGTCAACAATGGAAAAGGTCAATAATATCAACAAAGACAAAACCTGGAGCTAAATGTGGTACAGATCACCAACACCTATGTATGCAAACTCAAGCTAAAGTGAAAAAGAGCAAGCCACTCGCGAATGTAGTAAAATATGGCCTTGAGAATATACCACCGGAATTGAAAGACTGTCTGCAAAATTGATTTGCTGCTTTGGATACAAATGACAGAGCACTAGAAGAGTTATGGGATGACATCATTAAAGTTGTGCTTGAAGAAAATGAGAAATCTCTACAAAAGGTGAAAAAGCAAAAACAGACAAAATGGATGACCAAAGAAACTCAGAAAATTGCCCAGAAATGCAGAGAAGTTAAAGCCAGAGGAGAAAGAGGCAATCACAGAACTCAGAGATTTCCAACATGCAGCAAGACAAGACAAGGAGAAGTACTATAAAGATATGTGCAAGGAAACAGAATCAGAAACTATGAGAGGAAGAACAAGATCGGCTTTCCTAAAGCTACGAGTTAAAGAGAAAATTCCAGCCTTGAATTGGAATGCTACAAGATGCTCAATGATCTATGTCGAATGATGCTGAGAAGATCAAGAAAAGGTGGAAAGAATATAAAGAGTTTTACCATAAAGATCAAGTGGACCAACAGCCGTTTCAACCTGTACCTTATGATCAGGAACTATTGGAGATGAAAGAAGTCATCAAAGCAGCATTGAAAGGATTATCAAAGAACAAAGCACTGAGCACTGATGGCATTCCCACTGAAGTTTTACAGCAATTGGATGCAGCTGTTACCATACTTACGGAGCACTGCCAGGAAATTTTGAAGACAACATCATGGCCCACTGACTGGAAAAGATCTGTGTTTATACCAATGCTGAAGAAAGGTGATTGACTGACTCTGGAAATTATCGCACAATCGCTCTGATCCCACATGCCAGCAATATTCTACTCAAAATGACTCAGCAGAGATTACAATCACAGCTGGAACAAGAACTGCCTGGTGCAAGCAGGGTTCCAGAAAGGGCAAGGAATGAGACATCATCGCAGATGTAAGATGAATCCTTGAAAAGATGAAAGAATACTAAAAGGATATCTATATGTGTTTTATTGACTAAGCAAGGCTTTTGACTGTGTAAACCATGAGAAATGCTGGGTCACATTAAAAAGCATGGGTATACCAGAACATCTGATAGTTCTCTTGCACAACCTTTACATTGAGCAAGAAGCAACAGTTCAAACGGAACAAGGAGAAATAGAATGATTTAATATCAGCAAGGGTGTACGACAAGACTGTATACTTTCCGCCTATCTGTTTAATTTATATGCAGAACAAATCATCAGAGAAGCAGGACTGTATGAAGACAAAGGTGTGAAGATTGGTGGAAAACTCATCAACAACCTTTGCTATGCTGATGATACCATAATACTGGCTGAAAGTGAAGATGATCTGAAACATTCGCTCCTCAAGATCAAGGAACATAGTCTTAAAATGGACCTGCACCTTAACATTAAGATGACAAAGATCTTGACATCTGGCAAAATCAATAAGTTCATCGCTGATTGAGTAGAAATTGAAATAGTAGACAACTTTAACCTGCTTGGATCAATAATCAATAAAGAAACAAAAAACAGTCAAGAAATCTGACGACGCATTGCTCTTGGCAGCACAGCTATGAAAGATTTAGACAAGATTCTCAAGAACAGAGATGTCTCTCTCCGTACAAAGATTTGTCTTGTCCAAATCATGGTATTTTCGATAACATCATATGGATGCAAAAGTTGGACAGTGAAAAAGAAAGACAAGAAGAAAATTGATGCCTTTGAATTATGGTGCTGGTGAAGAATACCATGCATACTATGAACTGCCAGAAGAACAAACCAGTCAGTAATAGAGATTAAACCTAAGCTTTCTTTAGAAGCTCAGATGACAAGACTTCGACTTTCATACTTTGGACACATCATGTGAAGGAGATCATTTGAGAAAGACATCATGCCTGGCAAGGTCGAAGGTCAACGCAAAAGAGGAAGACCAGCAATGAGATGGATCAATACAATAACGGCAGCTATGGATACCACTCTATCAACAATGAATTACCTGACTGAAGACCAAACACAGTTTAGGATGACAACAACAAGAATTATTTTCCCAGAGAATGAAAACAGGAGTGCAACCTACAAGAAAAAGACCTTGTATGTTGACATAGTTAGTGAAGTTGAAAGGTTCATGTGGGTGACTTTCTTCCGACTGCCTAACAGTTCCTGCTACATATACTCCCAGTTAAGATTAAAAATTCTATCTGTAGCCGACTCTGAAACTGTGAAAACAGTCTTCCTACTGAATAAAGCACAGTGATCCTGTAACAGGTGATCTCTGGGAACAGCAGGAATAAGTCTTCACATATGGGTATCGTCGGTACCGACGGAGCCTGCGCAGGAACGCTCCCCAGCGTCCAAAAGGAAAGCATTTGGGAGCATCCCACAGCGCCTGCGCGCTGCCTTCCCGTCTTTCCTAACCGCCTCTCTCCAGTTCGAGTTTTAAAGCTGAGACAAAGAGAGAGTGAGGAAAGGAAAGAAAGAGAGAGATACAACTCCTAGGGGAGGTGGGTGGGTTGTGAAGACTTATTCCTGCTGTTCCCAGAGATCACCTGTTACAGGTAAGTAACTGTGCTATCTCCAGGAACAAGCAGGAATGAGACTTCACATATGGGGACTCCCCAGCTAGAGATGCCTGGGAGATCACCCAGGTTGTGAGTCCCTGGGAAGGGCTCTAACTCCACCCATGAATCTCAGGCATCCAGCCAGGGATGGAAGGTAGGAATTGGTTAGGTATGGAACAGGTGTTTGAGAACAGCCTGACCAAACAAGGCATCCCGGCGGGAGTCCTTGTCCAAGCAGTAATGGGCTGTGAAGGTATGAACCGAGGCCCAGGTGGCCGCTCGACAGATCTGGTCGATGGAAACAGAATTTAGATGAGCCATAGAGGCTGCCATGGCCCTCACACTGTGAGCTGTGACATGGCCCTCCAGAGAAAGGTTCTTACTCTTGTAGGCGAAAGAAATACACTGAACAATCCAATTGGACAGAGTTCTCTTATAGACTGGAAGTCCTAAATGAGAGGGATCAAAAGCAACAAAGAGTTGAGAGGACTTTCTATGTTGCTGTGTCCTTTGTAAGTAAAAAGCAAGAGCTCTTTTACAATCCAGGGTATGAAGATTCCTCTTTGCACTTGAAGCATGAGGTCCTGGAAAAAAGACAGGTAAATAAATCTCCTGGTTCAGATGAAAAGGTGAGACCACTTTAGGCATAAAGTGTGGATTAGTCCTGAGGACTACCTTGTCATGATGGAACCTTGTATAAGGAGGATTAGCCACTAAGGTTTGCAGCTCACTGATGCGGCGAGTTGAAGTGACTGCAATGAGAAAAATAACCTTCCAGGAAAGGAATTTCAAGGAGGTAGTGGCTAAGGGTTCAAAGGGTGGCTGCCTAAGCTGGCCAAAAACCAGCTTCAAGTCCCATGCCACTGGAGGTGGTCTGATGGCAAGTTTAGTCAAAAGAAGGCCTCTCATGAATCTTGCTATGAGAGGAAATAGGTTGTCCATTGAGAGGTTTAAGGGATGCTGCAATAGCACTCAAATGGACTCTTACTGAATTTGTTTTAAGGCCTACATGGGATAAATGCAGCAAATACTCTAGTAAAGAATTCAGAGGTATTGCAAGAGGGTTAAGACCCTTCTCTGCACACCAAATGCTAAACCTTTCCCTTAGGCAGTGGCACACACGTGAGCACCAAGACCACATTTACACATCGGCATCACTTCAGCAGATCAGCAGCTTGAGCTCCCCTCGGTCGAGCTCGCCCCCTCTCAACAGCCCTGTCTCTCCTCAAACGTTCTACTGCCAGCACAGCCTTCCTCACCACCAGAGCAACAGAGCGTAAGAACTGGATACAAGACGAATAACTCAGAGGACCTAAGGTACAAACTAGCCGACACATGGTGCCTACCTATCTGAATTACTATACCTCATTGCTATACCTGAATTGCTACACGTCATTGCTACACTGTATTGTTGCACTATATTGCTACCCCTCATCGCTACACCTTAATTGCTATACTGCATTGCCACACTATATTGCTGCACTACTAAACTGCTACACCTCATTGCTACACTGTATTGATACATTATATTGCTGCACTGTATTGCTATACCGAATTGCTATACTGCATTGCCACACTATATTGCTGCACTACTAAACTGCTATACCTCATTGCTACACTGTATTGATACATTATATCGCTGCACTGTATTGCTAGACCGAATTGATATACCTCATTGCCACACTGTATTGATACATTATATTGCTGCACTGTATTGCTATACCGAATTGATATACCTCATTGCCACACTGTATTGACACATTATATTGCTGCACTGTATTGCTATACCGAATTGATATACCTCATTACCACACTATATTGCTATACTATATTGCTACACTGTACTGCTCTACTGAATCACTACTTTGAAGTGCTAAACACCTCCACTAACACAACACAGCACTAGAAAAACACATGCAACATCACAAAACACCAGTAACCTAGAAACGTCTCATTCCGGAAACATAAATGGCTTACCCATTACTTACTTTTGCCCTACTCTATACACTGGTCAGCACACTCTATGAATCAGTTGTATTGGCAGATGGATGCAACCCCATCCAACTACTAAAGAGTGCAAACTTTAAATCATACAACAACCAATACCACCGGCACTCAAACCCTTCACACAGAAGACTGTCACACTTAATATATATAGCCATAGAGACCTCAAACTCCACAAAACATAAAAACACAAAGCATCAACAAGAACTAAGGTGCGCCCTTATCAACGCACGTTCGGTCCGTAATAAATGGCCGGTAATCACTGACCTAATCACTATGCACAATCTAGACATGCTAATGGTCACAGAAACATGGATCTCTGAATCCGACAATGTCATATTAAATCACCTTACACCACCTAACTTTTCGATCTATACCTGTAATAGGGAAAACAAAAGAGGAGGAGGTGTACTGATCCTTGCAAAAACATTGTTACAATACCGGACTAGCCTTACCAAGAGCACGCAACTCCTGAATACACTAACCATCACCAACAAATACAATACTATTAACCTCATTTACAGAACCCCAGGAATTGGATCAGATGAGCTCTCAGACATCATTGACCTAGCATGTAATCCAGAAGACTCCTCCAAACCTAACTGGCTACTAGGAGACCTTAATCTCGCTTCCACTCAACCCACCCTAGCCAAAGCCTTCCTCGAAGCAATGGCTGACCTCAACTACAAGCAGGCTATAACTGATCCCACCCACCAAGGAGGAAACCCCCTTGACCTAATATTCATCCCACATACCGCCATGAGTACATCAAACCAATTTGACCTTACTATCTCACCAGTCCCCTGGTCAGACCACAATCTAATAACATTCCATTTACCAATGCAACACTCTACGAGCCACCGCCCAAGTGCAACGGAAACATCAGGAACCACACGATTCAAGCAACTCAACAGGGAAACAATCGTTAGTGACGTTCTCCCAAAGCTTGATCAACCAGCAACCAACCTGAATGACATGATGTCCAACTGGAACGAGACCCTCTCCCATTACGCTCAACAACCTGCCAACAACAAAAAAAACCGCATCGGACAGAAGAGACACCAAGAAACACGCCGCCCCATGGTTTTCCCCGGAACTACGAGCGTCCCTACTCCGACTCAGAAAACTCGAAAGGAAATGGAGAGCGACTAAAAATACCTCAGACCAAGCCATCTATCAACAATATCTGAAGACCCATCGCGAATCAACGTGGGCCAAAAGGAAACAATTCCATGCAGAAATTCTCAGCCGCTCACTAAATAAGCCAAGAGACCTTTTCCAGCTGGTGAAATCCCTTACCAACCAACCTTCCCCTCCTCAACAAGAAGGTATTCAGCCACAAGCATATGCGAATTACATCCAATCAAAATCAATAAAGGTAACTACAATGGCATCATCACTTCATCTTAACCATACCACAAATCCCAAAACCACTCTTTCCCAGTCCACACTCACCAAACTCTCACCGCCATCAACAAAGACCATTAAAGAAGTAATTGCATCAATCAACGCCACGACCGCACCAACCGACCCCTGCCCAGCGCACTGGATCAAGACAATGCGCACGGAGTTCAGCCCTATCATAGCCAACATCACCAAGCTGTCATTTGAAACAGGAGTTTTCCCAGATGCGCTCAAGCACACATCCATCCGCCCACTACTAAAAAACAATCAACTTGACCCAAAGAAAGAGGAATCTTACAGACCAATCTCCAGTATCCCTTTTCTGGCTAAGATCCTAGAGAGAATAACCCTTAGACAGATCCAGCAGCATGTTGACTCCTCCTCACCACTGGATCCCTCTCAACATGGATTCAGAGAAGCACACGGTATCGAAACCCTACTGACAACATTAACCAGTTCACTGATCAATGGAATTGACAGTATAAAGAATGGCTTCGCACTAATCTTCCTTGATATATCAGCAGCGTTTGACTCCGTAGACCACCTGCAGCTTCTCACCCGGCTACATGAGAAGGGAATCCGAGATCAAGCGTGGGACTGGTGTAAATCCTACCTCGAAGGCAGATGTCAACAAGTCCGGATTCAAAGCACCACCTCCGAACCTTTCCAACAGCACCAAGGTGTACCCCAAGGATCCTCCCTCTCCGCGTTGCTCTTTAACATCTATATGCAACCAATCTGTGACATTGCCCGTTCATTTGGCATATCGTGTCTTATGTATGCCGATGATGTCCTGCTATTCACACCCATTGTCATCAATTGTCCCGACTATACAGTGCTAGTTGACTGCTTCAACACAATAACTGACTGGCTACTCACTCAGAACCTCCGGATAAACTTCAAAAAAACGGAAGTACTAATGATCACAAGGAATAAAGCCTTCTCTCCGCCACCAACACTCAAAGTCAGAGACGCGGAACTTCCAATCAAATCCAACATACGATATCTCGGGGTAATTCTTGATCAACAACTCAACTTCAAGGAACATATCAAACGCACTGTCAAGACCATCTATTTCAAGATAAAAACCCTACGGCATCTTAGGCCCATGATGGAATCCGCGGATTTCCGCACCATCTTCCAGGCACTAGTCACACCGCACTTCGACTATGCCAACATAGTTCTACATGGCCTTCCAAAGAGCTCCCTCAAACCATTACAGCTAGCCATGAATGCGGCAGCCCGTGTGCTCTACGGAACCTCAAGGGTCGACCACATCTCCCCCATTCTAAAGGAACTACACTGGCTTCCCATAAGCAGTAGAATCCTGTACAAAACCCTCCTCATTACCTTCAAGGCCTTCAACATGATAGCTCCCCCATCCATTTCCGACCTCATAACGCGTTCTCCAGACAACAGATCCAGGAGATCCCAGGCTGCCAACATGCTACTTATACCAATTGAATCCACAAAACTCAACCAGATCACCACCAATAGGGCTTTCAGGAACTATGCCCCTGTATGCTGGAACAAACTCCCCCCACACATTAGAGCTATTAGAGACCTTATTCAATTTAGAAAAGCCCTCAAACACCACCTTTTTCTCTTACATTATAGCCATCCCGATACCCCATTACCTCCCACACACCCCCACTATATCATACAGCCGCTACATGATGTAAAACACTGTAATCATACCTAATATGTAATACAATCGATTTGTACATAGTTTCCTAAGTTTGCTATAAACTTGAATGTAAATAGTTCCCCAAGTTCTCCTCCATGTTAACTCCCCGTTTTATGTAAACGACGGCCAATGTATCTGGTCAAGTGTTCTATTGTTTTGATGTAAACCGCGCTGATGACAAATAGCGCGGTATATAAGAAATGTTAAATAAATAAATAAATAAATAAATAAATTTAAAAGCATAGGAACGTCTAGTGGAAGGCTTTCTGGAAGCATGAAGGATATCCTTCACTTGCTGAGAATGATGCAAATCTTGAAGGTCTAGGCCTTCAGCAACCAGGCTCTGAGGTGAAGAGACTGGGGATTTGGGTGCCACAATGTTCCCTCCTCCTGGGACAGGAGGTCTGGAGCAGATCCCAAGTCCAGGGAGGGAGTTTCAGAGAGATGCAGAAGTAGAGGGCACCACACTTGGCATGGCCAATGTGGTGCTATGAGGATCATAGACCCCTTGTCTCTCTGAAGTTTGAAGAGTGTCTTGGGAATTAGGGGAATGGGTGGAAAGGCATAGAGGAAGTCTTGCCCCCAATGGAGGAGGAAGGCATCCCTGGCCTGAACTCCCTGACACGGAATTCTGGAACAGAACCGGGGGACGTTTGGCATTCCACGGACTTGCAAACAAGTCTATGTCTGGGGTTCCCCAAATTCGAAAGATCCTGGCTATCTGGTCCCCATGGAGGGACCATTCGTGTGGAAGCAGAACTCGATTGAGTCTGTCTGCCCAAGAGTTTTGAACCCCTGGCAGATACACTGCCATGAGATGAATTTGATGCTCTCTGGCGAAGGCCCACAATCTCAGAGCTTCGTTGCAAAGCGACAGAGAGCCAGTCCCGCCTGCTTGTTCACGTAGAACATGGCTACCTGATTGTCCGTGTGGATGAGGACTGTCTTGTAGCTGAGCAGGGTGTGGAAGACTGAGAGCTAGAAAAATTGCTCTGAGCTCTAAGAGGTTGATATGTAGAGATGTCTCCTGTAAAGACCAGATGCCTTGAGTGGAGAGATCTTGAAGATGAACTCCCCAACCTCTTGGAGAGGCATCTGTTGTAAGGGTTGTTTGGGGTAACACCTGTTGAAAGGGGGACCCCAGCAACAGATTCTGAGTGGACTTCCACCACTGGAGGGACCAAATGAGGCGACTGGAGGTTGCTATTTTGTCTGACAGGCAACCTGATGCCTGGGTCAATTGGGTGGACAGAGTCCACAGAGCTGCCCTCATGTGAAGGCGAGCGTAAGGAACCACATGCACAGTGGATGCCATGTGGCCTAACAGTTGTAACATCTCTCGAGCAGTTAAATGGGATTTTAACTGAATTTGTGAGGCTAACTGCACCAAACGTAGGCAACGGCCCTGGGGAAGATAGGCCTTTGCAGTTGTGGTATCCAGCAAGGCCCCTATGAACTCTAGAGACTGAGTAGGGGTGAGCTGGGATTTTGGAATGTTTATGACAAGTCCCAAGTACTGAAGGATACGCCTTGTGCAGGTTAGAGAAATCTGGGCCTCTGACTGGGATGGAGCTCGGATAAGCCAGTCGTCCAGATATGGGAATACAAATATCCCTAGAGTGCGTAGAAATGCAGCTACTACTGCCATGCATTTTGTGAACACCCTTGGTGCAGAGGCCAGACCGAAAGGAAGCACTCTGTATTGGTAGTGCTTTCCTTGATAAACGAACCGAAGGAACCTTCTGTGTGTTGGATGTATGAGGACATGGGTGTACGCATCCTTGAGGTATAGAGAGCAAAGCCAATCCTGACTCTGAAGGTATGGAAGGAGAGTACCGAGAGAAATCATCTTGAATTTCTCCTTGCATAGAAACTTGTTCAATTCTCTGAGATCTAATATGGGTCTGTAGCCCCCTGTTTTCTTTGGGATAAGAAAGTAGGGGGAGTAGAACCCTGAGCCCTGTTGAAGAAGGGGTACCTCTTCTATTGCCCCTTGGGCAAAAAGGGTAGCAATCTCCTGGCCCCAAGGTTCGAGGAGACATGTCTGAGAATTGAACTGTCTCACCATGGTGTGAGGAGGAAAGTTTAAGAAATGAAGCTTGTACCCCTCCCTTATGATGGAGAGGGTCCATTGTTCTGCTGTGATTTGTTCCCACCTGGGAGCAAAGGAAGCCAACCTTCCTGGAATGGTGAGAGGCTCTGGATGTTCTAGAGCCAGAAAGGCTAAGCTCTCTAGCTGGAAGGAGGCTGAGGCTGTTGGGCCGTAGCAGTTCTAGCAGCCTTAGGCTTGGCCTGTTTTGGTTGTCGCTGTCTATTTGTAGCAAAACGACCTGCAGAAGATGCCTTCTGACCATAAGCAGAATAATATTTCCCTTTTTTGGGAAAAAAACTCTTTTTGAACAACCTTTTCTTAAAAGGAGCAGAAGTAGACTTTGAAAGTCTATCTAAAGCAGAATTTTCAGCATCCATCTGGGTGGCCTTTTCTTGCCAATCTTTGCCAAAAAGGTTTTCACCTGTACCAGGAAGGTTTCCTAGTCCATCTTGAACACAGGGTTCCAAATCAGAAGCTTGTAACCAAGCAACTCTGCGTGCACCTATGGCAATGGCCGAGGCTCTGCTGGCACCTTCAAAAGAGTCAAAGGCTGCACGGTTGGAAAACTTGGAAATATCCTGGGCATGTTTGAGCCAGGTGAGGAACTCTTCCCTTTTATCTTCTGAAATAAAAGGAGATAAAGTTTGCAGGTGATCTGTAACTTCTTTTAGAAACATCCCCATATAGAGACTATAGGAGTTGATTCTGGCAACAAGCATACTGGCCTGGAAAATTCTCCTGCCAAAGGCATCTAAGGTTCTGCATTCTCTTCCTGGAGGAGCAGAAGAGTGCCTTTTTGTACTCTTTATCTTCTTCATAGCAGACTCCACCACAATGGAGTGGTGAGGAAGCTGAGTCTTATGGAAGCCAGGACAAGGAGGAACACGATACATGGTGTCCAACCTGCGAGAATGAGGGGAAGTGGTGAGAGGAGTCTCCCATATGCCCAACATGTGATCATAAAGAATCTCATGTATTGGTAAAGTGGCTGCCTCTTTAGGAGCCTTAGGATATTGTAAAATATCTAATTTTTTGGCTCTAGGCTCTGTCTCAGGGGCCACTGAGATGGAAAGACCCCTGGCCACTTCCCTAATGAAGTCTTGAAAAGACAAGTCTTCTGGAGGAGACATTCTCCTTTTTGGAGAAGAGGGCTCCTGAGGATGGATCACCGATGCTTCGACAGAGACCCCTGATTCATCAGAGTCCTCAGAGGAATCGAAGTATCGTCTGTCTGGATGTTCCTGCAGAGCCCGATACGCGTACTGGGTGGTATCGACATCGGGAGTGATCGGTACCGATTCGGTACTGATGGGCATCACAGAACAGTGTACCACTGCATTCGACACCGAAGCGGATGTCGATGCAATCGGTACCGGCACCGGAACCAATGTTGTTACCGGTGCCGGAGTTGGCACCGGCAACGGAGTTTGTTGCGGTACCGAAGGCGTCGCAGCTTGTATGAATGCCGTGATGGCACGCTGCATGGTCAGGATATTCTGATCCATCGACGCAACCAATGTCTGGATGTCGGTACCAGTGGGAACCACCGGTACCCCAGAACATGGCAACAGGTCGAGGCCGAGCCATCAATGTCAACCTGTGACCCCATAGAAAAAGCATTGGAAGCCGGAGCCTCCCGCCAGGGTAATTTTGCTGGTGCGGATTCCTCGAGGGCAAGCCCGGAGGCATCTCGATACTTAGAGGGAGATTTACCCTTCGAGGACCGGCTGGATTTAAGTTTGGTTACCCGAGATCCATGTGATGAAGAAGCAGCCCTGGAAGACGTCGATGCAACCGAAGCTGCATCAGAGGGAAACAGGATACTGAGCTTAGCTGCTCGATTCTGTAAACCTCTTTTAGACATCATGGAGCAGGACTCACAATCCACAATGGAGTGGTCAGGACCTAAACATTTTAGACACCATTCATGGATGTCGGTGACAGAAATAGTGCCGCTGCACTTCGTGCATTTTTTAAACCCAGAGGCGGGCTTTTCCATGAGGAAAAATTTCTTAGGCCCAAGGCCAAAGAAGAAAATGCACTGAAGTGAGAAAACAGTAGGTTTTTTTTTTTTAGAATAAAGAAAGAAAAGACCGGCGGTACCGGTCCAGCGTCGAGAAGGCAGACGCGCGACCAAAGAAATAAAATAAAATAAAGAAATTCTTCAGCGGTGACAGGAACACGACCTGCTGGCTCCGCGGAAAAGAAGAACTGGAGAGAGGCGGTTAGGAAAGGCGGGAAGGCAGCGCGCAGGCGCTGTGGGATGCTCCCAAAAGCTTTCCTTTTGGACGCTGGGAAGCATTCCCGCGCAGGCTCCGTCGGTACCGACAATACCCATATGTGAAGACTCATTCCTGCTTGTTCCTGGAGATCCCAAATTACAGTGATCAGCTCAAAAATGTAACATTAGCAATTTTCCCCAGCATGTAACTATATTATTCAAATTATTTCTCCTCTTATAAAAAACAAAAGAAGATATACTTTTGAGCTGATTTATTGTTGTGGTCATAATTACTTCTGCTGAAAAAACATTTTAAAGGTTTGCCATTCTAACTTTTAAAAAAGCCTCTCTCTAAGGGTTATCAAACCTATCACACCTTATTCTTAAATAATGTTCCCTTATTTTGTTTGTAACTGCACTGGTAAAAAGATGTATTTATTAAAAGTTTTTATAACTCGTCCTTCTAATAAAAATGAGGGCAACATCCATAAAAATAATTACATATACTGGCCACAAAGATCAGCATCTTGCTCACAATATAAAACCTGCAAGTTTGTTGTAAGATTCCATTAGAGTCATGTGGTGCATTTGTATGCTATAATTAGATCTCCTCTTCCATGTCTTTTTTTTTCTAATACACATAACATTTAACATATGTATCATAGTATAGTATGGCAGAAAAAAAAAACAACCAACCCTATCCAATCTCCCCAGATATTCCTGCCACACTGCAAGAATATGTCCCAGATGCCAGCCATAGAGCATGACCATTTCTAAGATATCTCCTCTTATCCAGGACTATTCTGTCATCTTCCTTATCTGTACTATATCCTCTTGGACATATAAGCATGCAAGATCCACCACTTAGTTCACCATTCAGTACTTCTCCCTTACCACCTTTAATTATAAAGCTTTGTAATGACTGAAATACCTACAAATAGTAGTGTGGCTTTTGCCCAAACATCTGACTCTAAGGTCCCCTGCATAGTCTGCCAGACACACCCAATTGTGTAGGCACCAACATTTCTGCTAGAACTTCCAATTATTACTATACCTGCAGCATGCCAGATAGACCCAGCTGATAATTTCTAAATTTGGTCTGACAACCAACTAATGTAGCAGTAGAAGGATATCCTCATCTCTTGTTTCTCTATATACCACCTAATTCATGCCATTAATTTACTTAATGTGTGATGGACTAGATAAGTGTGTTTTTATTTTATGTCAGTTTTGAATGATTAAGACTATGGCATGAGAATTTTTTAAAAGAATAAAAAAGGGGCATGTACTGCGTGTGAGGTCGAGTGTTCTCTCTTCCTCTTGCGGTTTATACCCAACAAAAATATGGTGAAGTGTTGAGGGGAGGATTCACGGTATTGTTTGAAATTACTGATCACTTATATTTGAATACCGGTTTTCTGGGACTATTATATTTGATTAATTTACTTAAGCCTTTTTTACTGATTAGTGTTAGCAAAAATGTCCTCATTCAAAGTATATTGCAGTTGACTATTCTTGCACTTGTTCTAATCAAATCTCCTCTGCAAACTACCTGCTTGAAGTATTTAAGTCCTTATGTAAAATCAGTTAATCCTGCTGAATTAAATATCAGTAGCAGCCTTGCTTCCCAAAAGCTTCGTTGCTGGAAGGAAAAATGCATATTAACTTACCAAATATTAAGGCCAGTCCATGTGAGGTTCCCACTGCTATCAAATTTGATACAGCCTGTAAAAGGCAAGAAGAAAGGTTTACATTTAAAAATGTTAGAGAGATACATAACTCAGAGACATTTGTGAACAGTTTTAAAAGATTAAAGTTGTAGCATCCCTGTTGTTTCTGGCCACTTTGCAAACAGAAGGTAAAGCCATTTGCCATTACATTTTTATGAAGCTGCAGGAAGCCTTCTAGAAGCAGACAGAAATATAAATGAAAGAAAAATAAATTAGGTGCTGTAACACCATTTCTTCAAAGTCGTTCACCTGTGCAGGTGCACCATCCTTTAGTCCATCTGTACAATGATCTCACTGACTATAGAGGTGCAAGCGCATTTGGTGAGGACAAAAACCCATTACAGACTTTTCTCAATTCCAGTGCAACTTTTGCTCTCCCCAGTTCTTGAATATATTTGATGTTTGCATGGTTTCAACTATGTATGTCTACCTTGTAAGCTGCCTAGAACAAATGTGATAAGTGGGTTAAAAATTAATAAAATGAAAAACTTATGCAAAAATCTAGCTTTTTTTTTACTCTTCTTGTAGCACTGAATTTGGAGCCAAAAGGTCATCTGAGGTGAAGTACGGCACGTTAAGATTACTCAAGATCCCTGGAGACCCAAGCAGCACCACCCATAACTCTCCCTAACCATCCCCCTGCAAAATAAAAAAACTAGTGCCCAAGTGGACCCTGACCCCCCCAACCCACCTCTAAAGCTGGCAAGCAGGAGCAATGCCCACTCACTCCTGTCTCCAGTGCCACTGTCTTCTAAAATGGCGGTGCCTGACCACTAGCAATGCACTGGGATGGAGTGCGGGGGGGGGGGGGGGGGCGTCATTCTATCAAATAAACTGGTCAACATGAAGAAATCATCACAAATAATTTCATGTGTATAGATAACCTAGATGAACAATGTTCAAAATCAGTTTTGTTTCTGTTATATCACGTCAGGTTTGAAAGATGATAGAGTCGAATTGACAAACTGTCAGTGATTATTCTACTAATATTGATTGGTACTTAGTTGTCAGGTTAATTATTTTGATTATGTATTTGGTAATAGCAACATTAAAGAAATCAGAGACAAAATAATCATGTCAAGACAGTGTAGAAATCATTCCAATGTTTTTTTGTATGTATGTGGTTCATTTGCTACTGTATCTTAACATTGTACCATAACGTCAGATCTTCGCAAAATGTACAAGTTATATTTTGGATGCCCATTGGGTGACCAGGAAAAGCCATGGGTACCTCACATCATTTGCACTGCCTGCACAAATGGACTAAATGATTGGTTAAATGGAAGGAAAACAGCAATGCCATTTGCTGTATCAATGATATGGCGGGAACCGAGAAACCACCATGACGACTACTGTTTTTGTCTGGTTAATATCACAGGGTTCTCTGCGAAGAACAAGCACAACATTGTTTATCTAAATCTTATATCTGCAATACGACCTGTCCCAATAGACGAAACACTTCCTGTTCCAGTTCCTCCACAGGACGGGCTGTCTTCTGTACCAGACGAAATAGAGTTCGATGAAGCTGCAAGTGGCAGCTAACCTAGAGTCAGAAGATGCAGCCTATGTGCCAGATGAAGGCGATGGCAACCCAGAGAAATTCAGCCAAGAAGAGTTTAGAGATCTTACACGAGACTTGGCACTCTCAAAAGATAAAGCAAAACTCCTTGCTTCAAGGCTGAGGGAAAAGAACTTACATCAAAAGAATGTTCTCATTTGCCACTATTGCACGCACAATCGTAATTTAGCGACGTTCTTTAAATAGACGGTCTAATGTGCTATTGCAACGATATCGACAGACTTTTTGGAGTCCTCTTACAAGTTCACAGAGAGTCAGAATGGTGCTTACTCATTGATTCTTCAACAAAAATCCTCAAGACCATTCTTATTCATAACAGCAACATAAAGATGTCTATTCCAATTGCACACTCTATCCACCTCAAGTAGAAATATGATAACCTGCAGATATTGCTAAAATCTATGCGCTATGGAGTCTATTCTGAGTCACAGAGAGTGGGGATGGACGTCCCATTGGGATGTCCATGCCCGCTATTCGTCTGCCCTTCCCGTCATTGCCAAGCCTCCCAATACGAAGAGGGAATTTGTACAGGAAAGTTAGACGGGGGCAGGAAAGGGGCAGTGCAGAGATGGGGCGGGCAGTAGGCGATCTCCTGCCCCAGACGTGCAGGGCCGATTCTGATGTCAGCTCTGTACGTCCGGGGCCGGCAGAGTAGACGGGGAACTTATTCCACCTCTGAGGTGGAATAAGTTCCCCTAGATGGGAGGACCAGGGCGCGTCAAAGGCTGGTGGGCCACAGAAGATTCCCCCACAGCCCAACCCTGGCCTTGGGAGGCCATATCTGGGGATGGGCTGCGGGGAATGAATCCAGTCATCGGCGAATGGGAATCACGGCTCCATTCAAGAGCCCTGACTGAGTTAGCTGGGCAGGTGCCTGTATGTACAGGCTGCACGGAATCGGGTCCGGGCCTGCATGTACAGGCTTAGACGGGATTCTGATTCCATGGGGGATAGACGTGCCCTGTGGGATCAGAATCCCATCTACCTCTGTGCGTCCGGTTCCGACCGGATGCACAGACGTTGGGACGTCCAACACGGAATAGGCCTCCACAACAATTACCAGTGAAAGATTAGCGGGGATCTTAAGGTTATTGGCATGCTGATGGGCATGCAAGGTGGATTTACCAAATATTGCTGTTTTCTTTGCTTCTGGGACAGTCACGCTGTCAAAGATCATTATGCTGTTCATGCCTGGCCTTTAAGAACTTCCTAAAATCTAGAAAGCAGATATGATGTTAGTCATGTCCCATTAGTCGATCCAGCAAACATTTTTCTTCCTCCTTTGCATATAAAACTGGGTTTAATGAAAAATTTAGTGAAAAGAATTGCGCAAACAAATTCAAAAGGATTTCAGTATTTTGTTTCTAAATTTCCAAAGATCAGAGCATCAAAAATGAAAGAAGGCATTTTTGTAGGGCCACAAATAAGACAGGCGATGGTGGATGAAGATTTTGAAAAATGCCTGGATGCTTTGGAACTTGAAATGTGGCAAGCCTTTAAAGTGGATCTGTGAAAACTTGCTGGGTAATCACAACTCGCCAGATGATGCTGATGGAGTACAGAGGTTACTTGACACATATCATAAACTTGATTGCTGCATGTTATTGAAAATGCTCATCATGCACTCACATCTTCAATTTTTTCCACCAAACGGGTGAAGTGAGTAATAAACAGGGTAAGAGGTTTCATCAAGACTTTAGGCCATGGAAAAACATTACAAAGGATTCTGGGATGAAAGAATGATGGCAGATTACTGCTGGATGTTGTATTGTGACAATTCAGACAACTTCACAGCACAAAGTCTTCTGTAAAACATTTCTAGTGCATTTCTTACAAACAAACATGCCAAATATAGTTATTAGCATGTGTGACATCTGACTTTTTCAATGTTCATAATATGTAACATTTTACAGATATGGATATCATCTCTAAAACCTTATGAGCTACAGAAAAAATAAATTACAGATATAGAATCAGCTTGAAAGACTGCTTTAGAAAAACCTGATTTCACTTTTGATGATGAGAAAAAAATACTTTGGTGTAAATCGAAGCACTCCCTTATTTGGCATACTGACCCCTAGCAAAGTGTCTCAATACACCACTAGGAATCATGCACCTCCATTTTGGAAGATGGTGGCATGAGGAAAGGGGCACCGCTTGGATGCCTCCTCAGACAAGGTAAATATAGCTAGTAGAGGGAAAGTCCAGTTGGCTACTGTCACGCCCATAGCCCCTTACAGCAGTGTGGAGGGGCATGCTTGTTATAGCAGATTCCTCCACTTCAGCAATGTGCCTGACTGACTAACTTTGAAGTGCACCATGGGAAAGGTAGTCCAGTCAGGTTACACTTGACTTTTAGGCAGAAAAACACTCTTTTGTAGTTGGTCGAGAGTTAAGGCATTGACAGAATTTATTTATGAGGTAAACGCAAATAAGGTTCACAAATTGTCACCTATTGGATTTCTTCTCCAGGATTATATTTAGTATAACAGGATATAACTGAACTTAAGCACAAACAGCTTGCAATGTCTTTCAATGCAAAGCAGAAAGTCCTTTCCACAGCCACTGCTAGCAAACGTGCCTAGCAGTGCTGTTTAAAACAAAACCAAAATTATCAGCTTCACATAAACAGCTCTCTTTTCTGTTCCAAAAGAAACGTCTTAAATCCACCGTGAGTACGGCATAAGCTCTGCACTGCACTGACTTCAGCTGGTCAATGAGCAAACAATTAAGCAGCTGCAGACATTCTCAGCACAAGTATTTTCCTTATCAAAGAACATTTTCACTTCACATACAGGCTCTCTAGGGTACTGGACTCTGGAAGGTTCCCTTATGATGTATTCCCTCTCAGGACTTCTTTGTGCTTGGCAGTTTGGCATAAAGAACAGTCCATGTAAGAATCATCTTCTTCCAGAACTAATTCCTGTTCTCCTAGCTGCATGGGTTCTACTTCTGGCTCAGAGGGCTTAGGAGACTGCCTCCCATCAGGACAAGCGCTGTCTCCAGCAAATCTGTAATGCTCCCTATCAGACAGGCTTCCAAAACTCATACCTGGGTCAAGGCTTGGTTCAGTGGTTCCTCCCTCATATTCTGGCCAGCATGTATCTGAGCTTCCCTGTCTTGTCCTCCAGGATGAGCTCTTGATTCTCAGGGCTTCAGCTCCATTTCTCCTCCAGTAGGCATTCCTACTCCTTCTCCTCGCTCCCCTCCCAAATATTCTGTCCTAGCTTTAAACCTCCCAGGCGCTAACCCTGCCCTTTCTCCTCTCAGGTGTTGTAAATCAGTCTGCCTCTTGCCAGCTGAGTAATTGGGAAAGTCAGTGATGTAAGGGTTCCTTACTCTGCACTTGCTTTCCCCCTCCTTCTCACCACTAGGGACACTCTGCAACCTATTGCAGCCTGGTACAATCTGGTTTCTAGCTACAACTGAGGTTTTGTATCTCTGACCTGGCAATACAGGTCCTTTGATAAAGCACAGTTACTTACCTGTAACAGGTGATCTCTGGGAACAGCAGGAATAAGTCTTCACATATAGGTACGTCGGTACCGACGGAGTCTGCGCGGGAACGCTTCCCAGCGTCCAATCAAAACGCTTTTGGAAGCATCCCACCACGCCTGTGTGCTGCCTTCCCGCCTTCCCAACTGCCTCTCCTCAGTTAAGTTTTAAAGCCGAGACAAAGAGAGAGAGAGGAAAGGAAAGATAGATAAAGAGATACAACTCCTAGGGGAGGTGGGTGGGCTGTGAAGACTTATTCCTGCTATTCCCAGAGATCACCTGTTACAGGTAAGTAACTGTGCTATCTCCAGGAACAAGCAGGAATGAGTCTTCACATATGGGGACTCCCAAGCTGAGATGCCCAGAGGGAGTCCTAGCATGTTGCGGATGTAGAAGAGCCATGCTGCTCCCCAGAATCTCAGGTATCCTGGGGATGGAGGGTAGGAGTTGAATACAGAAAAGGTGCTGTGGAACAGCTGAACTAGAACAGGACCTCTACAGAGAAGAACCCTGTAGAGAGGAGATCTAGTGGTAAAAATTGAGATATGGGCCTCCCTTGTTGGCATTGCAAGTCTACTGAGGTTGATATGGATCTGTTAGAAGAACCATTGGAAAACCTCAAGGAGTACTTCACTGAGAGTAGAGGTAAGAAAAGTAGAAAAACAAGTGGAGGTCAGAACCCTTCAGGGTGAAGAAATAGCCCCAGGGAGAAACTGGGGTAGGCAAAAAGAGGTAGGACTTCAGCGGAAGACGCAGAAAGTACCATTAAGAAAGTTTAAGCTGTGTTGGTCCAAGAAGATCTAATCCTAGGACCAAAAGAAAAAAAAAAAGAGTCTGACCCTGCTGGACTGGCAGTAGAAACAGTCCATGTAGGAGAGAAAGGGTGTGGAAACCCCTGTATCTGATAAGAAGTTAAGGACAGACTTAGGAAGCGCTAAGCTTTAGATAAGAACATAAGAACATAAGATATGCCATACTGGGTCAGACCAAGGTCCATCAAGCCCAGTATTCTGTTTCCAACAGTGGCCAATCTAGGTCATACGTACCTAGCAGTTTCCCCAAGGGACACAGGTTCCACAATGCTTGTATTGGTTCAAGCATTGATATCCTGGGTCCCTTCTTAATAATGGTTTATGGACCTTTCCTCCAGGAACTTGTCCAAACCTTTTTTAAACCCAGCTACACTAACAGCCTTTACTACATCCTCCGGTAACAAATTCCAGAGTTTGATTACACGTTGAGTGAAAAAATATTTTCTTTTATTAGTCTTAAATAGTTTACCCTGTAGCTTCATTGCATGTCCCCTAGTCTTTCTATATTCTGATAAGGTAAACAATCGATCTACGTTTACCCGTTCCACTCCGTTCATTAATTTATAGACTTCTATCATATCTCCCCTCAGCCGTCTCTTTTCCAGGTTAAAGAGCCCCAACCTTTTTAGCCTTTCTTCATAGGAGTAGCCTTCCATCCCCTTTACCATTTTGGTGGCTCTTCTCTGAACCTTTTCTAAAATTGCTATATCCTTTTTAAGATATGGCGACCAGTTACGCAGTGTCTTTCCTGAATGTGTTAAAGAAAGAAAAAGGGGACATGGAGAACTTCAGGGGTACCTAACCCTGAAAGGTTATGGTAAGACACGTTTGTTGATCACCACAGGAAGTGGTTATGTGTGTAGAACCCTAAGTATGCTGGTAAAGCATTCATAGAGGTGGTGCCCATCTGTCAGGATCATATAGGAATGTATGAATATCTGAATGTAAACAGACAGATAGATAAGTATGTGGATACATATCTACTTAAAAGATATACACATATATATACATATATATATACACATATACATACATATAAATATACACATATATATACACATACATACATTCCTAAAGTTATACACATATAGAGTATATATGCATATATATACGGAGAGACCTGTATGGGCAGAAGATACACAGATAGATATATATAAATAAATTATATATATATATATATATATATATATATATATATATGTATGTATGTATGTATGTATATGAATAGGTAGGCATGTAGACAGATGTCTCCAGGTATGTGGATGAAATGAAGAAATGTCAATAGAAATTGATCCCCATAGGAGTATGGGGAGAGAAAAGATTCATCTAACAGCAAGGAGGGTGATACTCGCTTGAATAGATGCATCAAGAATCTTCCTTCCCTGGTTATGATTGAAAAAGTCAGGGGAATAGAGTCCCTGACAAAAGAGAGTCTAAATCCGTTTCAGAATTTGAGCTCTTAAATAACCAGGATAGCCTACATGGAAAAAGGCAGAGGATAACTTCAGTCTGCAGGCAGCAAGTCCAGATTTCTCCAGAACCGCAGTATGGAGAATGGATAGAGGACGTCACTGGAGGAAGATACCATAGTGACCTGTCTACAAGGGCAGATGGGTATCAGGCGTCCTTTAATTGCCACTGAAACAAAAAAGATCTCTGGCGAGAAGACCAAGGGGATATGGACCAAGCCAGGGAATTTGCCATTCTTTAGGTTGTCACGTGAAGAAAAGGCTTAAGCCTCAGGTCTCAAAAGAGATTTTAGATGAGATGGTAGGGAACACCTACCAGACATGAAAAATATGACTGGGGAAAACCTTCCTAACCCTCTGGGGTTATCTGCTAGACAAGATATGATGCTCTCTAGCAAGGGCCCATAGTGCAAAGCTACTCTGTAGAGTTGCAGAGAGCATGCTGCAGGTTAGTTAGAAGAAAAATCTGGCTGTTAAAAGCCAGTGGGTAAGAACTATTCTGCCAAGGACAAAGAATAGAAGTTAACCAAGCAGTCTGTGATAATAGGATTTTCCAAACGAGATTGATAACCTGTTTGGGGTTTAGCACTGAGGCTAGAAGAATAGCTAGTGGAGGAGAAGCCCTGGTTGTGTGGTGAACAGAACCAATGACTTAACCACTAGGAATTAGTGTATCTGCAGCAACTACCAGGGCAGCGGCAAAAAATTTCTTTTCCCATCTTTTTTAGATTGGAAAAAAGAGACAACAGACATAGTAGGACTATCTAGTGTCTGATGAGCTGCCCTAAGGAAATAAAGGGGGAGACAACTCCTAAATGGAGAATCCCTCTGTGGAACAGGTAGAGGACCATAGGGGCTTACCAGTGTAAAAGAGCCACTCTTACAAACCAGATGCTGTAGCAAGAGGGAGGTAAGACAGAGGTGAAGGAGACTGACTATGAAAGAAGTCTCTGAAGGTAAGATGATACATGCCAGTACAGGGAAACAACTGTCTTATTAATAGTTGTCATTTCTCTTTTCCCGAAAAGGAAGAGAAACCTGTCAAGTGAGGGCATGATCATCATGAAGACTCTTAGAGTAAAGGAAAAAATGTCTCAAGAAGAGACATCTTGAAAAAGTTAAGATAAATTTAGTGCAGATACTTCAGCAAAAAGAAGTAGACTGCCCCTGTAACCAGCAACACAAGGGGAAAAAGACTTATTTAAAACCCTGCGACTGCTGGGTTTGTGGACCCTGTTGAGGTTGTGGTTTCTTCAGACTAGGGCAATGTTTCCCCTGTTTGGGAACATCTGAATGATGGGCAGAAGAAGAATAAAACTTTTTCCCCCTAGGGGAAGAAAGTTGGGTAGGACATTTCCTACCAACTGGGAAAGAGGAAGGCGCAGAACAGCCTCTGGAAACAGGAATGTCAGTGGTTAACTGAGCAACCTGGAGTAAAGACTCCTTGTTAAAGAGATTTTCTCCAGTGCAAGGAGTATTTCCCAGTTTTTCTTGAACCCATTTGTCTAAGTTTGAAGCCTGGAGCCAGGCTTTACGTCGTGCCCCTATAGCCATAGCAGAAGTTCTGCTAACAGACTCACAGGAGTCCAGGGAAGCACAAATAAGGAACCTAGATATATTTTGAGCATGACTAACCAGGGAGGAATAGTCTGCACTTATAGTCTCTTGAAGAAAAGGAGTCAAAGATAGTAATTTCTTTGTGATCTCATCAAGAGATAATCCCATATAGAAAATATATGAGAGAATTCTTGCTGAAAGCATGGATGCCTGGAAGGTTTGGCGTCCAAAGGCATCTAAAGTCTTAGACTCACGACCTGGCGGATAAGAAGAGTGCTTTTTAGTACTCTTCACCCGCCTCATTGCTGATTCAACAACAATGGAATGATGAGGAAGTTGAGTCTTTTGAAAACCTGGAGAGGGAGGCACCTGATATAGAAGATCAGTTGTCCTAGAAGGTGGGGGCACCGTTAAAGGAGCTTCCCACATTCGTAGAAGGAGACCCTGCAAGGAATGATGCAAAGGAAGCATGATGGTATCCTTTGCTGTCCCAGGAATATACAGGGGTTCCGCATTGCCTTGTGTAGGATCCTGTCCAGGCATAGAAATGGCAAGTGATCTCATCATATCCATGAGAAAAGCTTGAAAAGAAAAATCCCCAGAGGGAAATTCTTTTGGACAGGCTAGATCTGCTGAAGAACTAGCATTGGCACCGGAGGATCTATCCCACCTTATAGGAATATAAGATCCTGAATGGTGGAGATTCCTAGAGAATAGTCGCCGGTACCGCAGGGGGTCGGGACCAGCAACAGTCGGTAGCATATCGTCCATGCTAGGGATCGATTCCAAACTCGGTATCGAGGGAAGCGAGCCTGAAGAGGGAAGCATGGAAGGCACCGACAACCATGGTAATGTGGATACCGGTACCGACTCCGGCACCGTATCCGGTACCAGTGGATGAAGGCCAGCCGGTGACAACTCTATCGGTATGGAAGAAGCCGAGAGTGCCGGACATGGATCATCGGAACCGTGCCTTCGGTACCGTTTGGTGTCGGTACCAAGGCAAGTCGGTACCCAGTCCTCCAGACTGGAGATCGATTCCAGACTCGGCATCGAAGGAAGCGAGTCTATCGAAGCACATCTGGAGGGTACCGACGTCGGTACTAGTATCGGTACCGGGATCGATACCGATACTGGAGGGTCGGCCTGGAGCGTATCCAACGGTCCCGTAAGTACCGAGGACGCCAGACAACGATCCTTGGTGAGGAATGTTTCATCCAACACCATTGCTGATGCCGGGGTATTGGTACCGCTCGAAGCGGATGCCACCACCGAGCATAGCACAGGTATGTTCTGTGAGGGGTGAACCTCAGGAACAATCTGAAACTCCACACAGGCTTTGGAGGCCGAAGACTCCCACCGGGGTTTTAAAACCAGTATGTTCTCGAGGGCAAGGCCAGAGGCATCTCTAAGCTGTGCATGAGATCTACCACTCGAGGACTGGCTAGTTTTAACAGACTGTTTTTGGGTTACCTGATTCCGTGTAGAAGAAGTGGTCGGTGCCCTGAAGCTGGATGGGGACCGCGTATCGAGGGAAACCCGATGCTGAAGACTTCTTCCGATAATACTATTGCAGGAGGGACACTCCGGGGGAAAATGGTCAGGACCCAAACCGGCCAGATACCAATTAGGGGTGTCTAAAGTTAATTTTGTACCGCCGCAGTTTGAACATTTCTTGGGAATAGTGACTGGCGGTTCCATGAGAGAAAGTGAGTAGGCCTAGCAGGCCTAAGAAAACCGTGAGGCACTAAGAAGAAAAAATACTCCTTAAAAAGGAAAATTTTACAAGAAAAAAGGAGAGAAAAACACCGGCGGTACCGGTGGCGTCGGGGAAGGCAGCCGCGACCACAAGAAAACGAAAAAATAGAAGAAGAATTTTCTGCAGTGACAGGAGGACATCCTGCCGGCTCCGCGGAAAAACGAAAACTGAGGAGAGGCAGTTGGGAAGGCAGGAAGGCAGCACGCAGGCGTGGTGGGATGCTTCCAAAAGTGTTTTGATTGGACGCTGGGAAGCGTTCCTGCGCAGACTCCGTCGGTACCAACGTACCCATATGTGAAGACTCATTCCTGCTTGTTCCTGGAGATGGGTAAATACCCCCTCTTTATCCTTCTTTCCTGGGCGCTGATAAGTTTCCTTATCACACTACTGAAGGTTCCCCAGTCGAGGCCTTTCTGTGCCAGGTGCCCTGGCTCAAGGTGTTCCAGGGGCAGAGAAAGTGTAGTTACTTACCTATAACAGGTGATCTCTGGGAACAGCAGGAATTTAGTCCTCACATATGGGTATCGTCGGTACCGACGGAGCCTGCACGGGAACGCTCCCCAGCGTCCAATAGGAACGCTTTTGGGAGCATCCATCAGCACATGCGCGCTGCCTTCCCGCCTTTCAAACTGTCCCTCTTCAGTTAAGTTTGTAGCTGAGTGAAAGGATAGAGGGAGCGAGGAAAGAGACAAAGAGAGAGAGAGAACTCCTAGGGGAGGTGGGTGGGTTGTGAGGACTAAATTCCTGCTGTTCCCAGAGATCACCTGTTACAGGTGAGTAACTACGCTATCTCCAGGAACAAGCAGGAATGTAGTCCTCACATATGTGGACTCCCTAGCTGATGATGCCAGGGAGATAGCTCCAGGAAGGTGCCACCGTTGAAGGTGAGAATCCTTCCTCCCATGGATCTCTGGCATCCCACCAGGGTTGGTGGGTGGGAGTTGGTTTAGGTTTGAAAGAGATTTTGAAGAACAGCTTGGCCAAAGAAGGCATCCCGATGGGAGTCTTTATCTAGGCAGTAGTGGGCTGTGAAGGTGTGTACCGAAGCCTAGGTGGCTGCTCGACAAATGTCGTCGATAGACACAGAGTGGAGATTAGCCATAGAAGCTGCCATGGCTCTCACATTATGAGCTGTGACATGTTCCTGAAGAGGAAGACCCTTACTCTCATAAGCAAAGGATATGCATTGGGCAATCCATTTAGATAAAGTTCTTTTGGAGACTGGAAGTCCCGAGTGACTAGGGTCAAAAGCTATAAAAGGTTGTGAGCAATGTTCCCTCTAATTTTCCGTAGGCTGTGTGCGCATAAAAAATATCAGCTGTGCAGCTTTTGAAGGAAAGTTAAATTTTTGTGCGCCACATAATGACACTCGGAGTTATATACTTTAAAATTTGACTACATGTCAGAATACAGTATGTACACGACATTGATCTAAATCAAATTAAATGAAAATAGACGATTACTAAATGAAGCAGAATTTCTAGCAATTACAATCACAACTTTTAAATTTTAAGACATTTATGTTTTTTTCTATCAGAATCAGAACAGTAATTTTTGTGCGCTCTGTTGTAAAGTATGTGCGCTCGCTCGGTGAGGTGTGTGCGCGCGCACACGCGCACAGCTTAGAGGGAACAGTGGTTGTGAGGACTTTCTATGTTGCTGTGTTCTTTGTATGTAAAAGGCCAAGGCCCTTTTACAATCCAAAGTATGAAGGTTTCTTTCTGCATTAGAGGCGTGAAAAAATACAGGAAGGTAAATTGATTGATTTAAATGAAAAGGCGAAACCACCTTCGGCATAAAATGTGGGTGAGTTCGAAGAACAACCTTATCATGATGAAATCTAGTATAAGGAGGATCAGCCACTAAAGCTTGCAATTCACTAATGGGACGGGCAGAGGTGATTGCAATTAGGAAGATGACCTTCCAGGTGAAAAACTTAAGGGCTGCAGTGGCTAAAGGCTCAAAAGGCGGCTTCATGAGCTGCCCGAGAACTAGATTTAGATCCCATGCCACCGGTGGTGGCTTGATGGGAGGTTTAGTTAATAAAAGGCCTCTCATAAACCTTGATAGGAGTGGATGAGAGGAAATTGGTTGTCCATTTAGAGGCTTATAAGAAGCTGCAATTGCATTAAGATGGACTCTTACCAAATTTGTCTTTAACCCAGAATTCGATAAGTGAAGGAGATACTCTAGTATCGATTCTAAAGGTATGACCCGGGGGTTTAATCCCCTCTTAGAGCACCATATGGTAAAACGTTTCCACTTGAAGGCATAAGATCTTCTAGTGGAAAGTTTCCTAGAAGCGTGAAGGATATCTTTTACCTGCTGGGACAGGTTGAAATCCTGGAGGTTTAAGCCTTCAGCAACCAGGCCGTGAGGTGCAGGGACTAGGGATTCGGGTGCCATAGCATCCGTTCTCCTGGGAAAGGAGATCTGGAGCATGACCTAACTCCAGAAGTGCCGCTTGAGAGTGATGTAGAAGAAGGGAATACCACGTTTGGCGTGGCCATCGTGATGCTATGAGAATCATGCGTCCCCTGTCTCTCTGAAGCTTGAAGAGTGTTTTGGGGATGAGGGGAATGGGTGGGAAGGCATAAAGGAAGTCCTGACCCCAGTGAAGGAGGAAGGCATTCCTTGCCTGAGAGTTGTGAGCCGGAATCCTGGAACAGAACCAGGGAAGTTTGGCATTCAGTGGACTTGCAAAGATGTCTATGTCTGGAGTGCCCCAGAGATGAAATATCTTTGCCACCTGGTCTAGGTGGAGGGACCACTCGTGAGGTAGCAGTACTTGACTGAGTTTGTCTGCCCAAAGGTTTTGAATCCAAACAATATATAATGGTCACCTCTTGGAGCGAATACTACTTGTAATGTAAATAAAAACTTCACGCTCTCACGTTCACCAATTGAAACAATCTAATCTTCAAAAGAAATATGTTACTATTTTTCACTTCCTATTAGAGGTCTCAGACAAAACTCACAGCTCTTTTGTGTGGGCTAAAACTCTGCCCTCATATTGAGCTGCTATTGGCATCAATGACCTTTCAAAAAAAAATTTTCAGATTCATTTCCATATTATGACTTGCTTATTGAACTTGAAAAACAAGCACTTAGCTTCATTGTGGAAATGTTATTTCTTCACAAGACAGCTCATTGAGCGAATCTCAATGCCAAAATTTTAAGGCGCCCAAAGCGTTTCACTGCGTTCGTTTCATCAGGGGATTATCACCCATTTCTTAACTCTGCATAGCAGAAAATTAGAAAAATAATCAATTAAACAATCCACATTCTACGTTTCATTAACATCCTTTTTCATATCGTGGATATTATTCAAAACTCCTAACCTGATGCCGCACACGTATCAAACTCAGAATCAAAAATCAGAAGAGATTATGTCACACTCAATCTTGCAACTATTCTCGAGCTGGGGACGCCGCGCATGCGGTCTCGAGACTAGCCCCTTCCATTTATAACACCTTCATAAAAACCCCGCCCTCTCTGACGCTGATGCAAATCATTCTTCAGATACAAACCGCCCAATCCAGTCTTCCATTCAAACCATAAGGAGACACTGTGTTAAGATTATATATCCATCTCTGTTCCCTAATGAGTAATGTTTGTTCCATAGTTTTGCCCAAGATATTGGTTTCCACTCTATCCACACAAAAACACCGCAATTGTTCAAACACATGTTCTTTACACAAACAATGTTGTACCAATGGTGCCTCCAATATCTTGCATTTAAAACGACTCCGATGTTCTCCCATTCTGATTTTCAGTGACCGGGTAGTTTTACCGATGTACATAAGAACATAAGAACATAAGATATGCCATACTGGGTCAGACCTAGGTCCATCAAGCCCAGTATTCTGTTTCCAACAGTGGCCAAACTAGGTCAGTACAGTAACTCACATGGACATTTGATGGCATATACTATAAAAGATGATGTACAAGTCGTTTGTTTCTTCAACAGATTCTCACTTAATACAGTTGACGGGTTTAAAGGACATAATACAGCTGGACTTAAGTAAGGGTCTATCATATGTTCCTACTAGAGTTCATGACTCATTTCAATTCAGAGTGGATTTAGAAAGTCTAATGAGAAAATTAAATTTAAAGAACTTTTTTGCGTCATTGGGTGGGGAAGTGAACCCGGTGCCATTAGAAGGAGTTGTGAACAACGTCCAAGGTTCTGGGAATCAAAATATGTTACGTTCAAAATTGCCTCTAAGATCAACATGGTCTCCACCAGGCCCGATACATCCAGCATTGCTTGTATTTAAGGAGTTAGTGCTTAATGATGTTCAGATTTTGGAGAAATCTCGTGTGAGGCAACGCACTAGGTTAGCCAGAGAGGAACAGGACAACTTATGTGAATTGTAACGGCGAACTGATATTGTAATACGGCGTGCAGACAAGGGGGGAGCAGTGGTAGTGCTGAATAGAGAATATTATGTATCCGAAGCATTAAATCAATTGCAGGATCAATTGGTTTATAAGGTATTGTCAGAAGATCCTAGTAAAGCGTTACAGCTTGAAATTAAGAGGATTACTCAAGAAGCTTTGCATAATCATTTTCTTGAGTTTAAGGAACATCGGTATTTGAATGTTACATCATTCACTGTAGCGAAATTCTACACAGTGCCAAAGATCCATAAGAGTCAGCAGAATCCACCCGGAAGACCTATTGTATCGACTAGAGGGATGCTGTTTGAACCAATTTCAACGTTTTTAGATTCATATTTGCGTCCGTTATTGCTAACCATTCCATCATATGTGAAGGATACAACACATTTTTTGAATGTTCTTGATGGTTTAGCTCATTGGGCATCTTCGATGGAGGTCTTATTGGTAACCATGGACGTCGTGTCCCTGTACACCAACATCCCACAAACAGCTGCATATCAAATAGTGGAACAAACTCTACGTCATCGAGGAGACCTTGGGGAGGGCCAGATTGTATTCTTGCTGCAGTTGGCGTATTTGGTCATATACAAGAATTTTTTTTGTATTTGAAGACGTTTTATATCAACAGAAGCCAGGGGTGGCAATGGGGGCCATGTGTGCACCCTCAATAGCCAATCTCTATATGGGAGAGTTCGAAAGGATCTGGATTACGTCATCCCCCTATAAAGAGAATATTGTAACATGGCGACGGTATATCGATGACGTGTTCATGCTATGGCATGGCACGGAAAATGATCTGTCATCGTTTTTTCAATGGCTTAATTGTTGTGATCAAAATATTAAGTTTACCTATACTCATCATAGAGATACAATAACGTATCTGGATTTGTCAATCAGAAGGGGAAGAATGGCCTGGGAGACCTCGGTTTACTGTAAAAAGACTGATCGTAATACTTTTTTGCATTATGACAGTGTGCATCCGAAACAGCTAAAGGAGAGTTTACCATTGTCTCAGTTCTTACGGTATAGGAGAAACTGTTCTAGTATTGATGATTTTAGGAATAAGTCTAAACAATTAAGGAGACATTTTGAAGCACGAGGTTATCCACCAAAAATTGTGAAACAAGCATATGTACGAGCTCTATACAATGATTGGGGTTTGTTAATCTCATCACCCGATACTCCCCTTTAAGTATAGACATACAAAGGATTTTGAGGAAACATAGTAAGGTTATAAAAACAGTCCCGGGTTTAAGGGATAAGAAGATAAGATGTGTTTGGCGTAGGAATAATAATTTTAAAGACCACCTGAGTCCAGCTGTATTACGACCTTTAAACCCATCAACTGTATTAAGTGAGAATATGGGACATAAGAAATGTGGAGAATGCAATATATGCGACATCTTGTGCGACAGTTTATTTACAAAGGAATCACTTATCTGTTGAAGAAACAAATGACTTGTACATCATCTTTTGTAGTATATGCCATCAAATGTCCATGTGAGTTACGGTACATTAGTAAAACTACCCGGTCACTGAAAATCAGAATGGGAGAACATCGGAGTCGTTTAAAATACAAGATATTGGAGGCACCATTGGTACAACATTGTTTGTGTAAAGAACATGTGTTTGAACAATTGCGGTGTTTTTGTGCAGATAGAGTGGAAACCAATATCTTGGGCAAAACTATGGAAAGCACAGTTACTTACCTGTAACAGGTGATCTCTGGGAACAGCAGGAATAAGTCTTCACATATGGGGTATCGTCGGTACCGACGGAGCCTGCGCGGGAACGCTCCCCAGCGTCCAGAAAGAAAGCTTTTGGGAGCATCCCACAACGCCTGCGCGCTGCCTTCCCGCCTTTCCCAACCGCCTCTCTCCAGTTCGAGTTTTAAGCTGAGACAAAGAGAGAGAGAGAGGAAAGGAAAGACAGATAAAGAGATACAACTCCTAGGGGAGGTGGGTGGGTTGTGAAGACTTATTCCTGCTGTTCCCAGAGATCACCTGTTACAGGTAAGTAACTGTGCTATCTCCAGGAACAAGCAGGAATGAGTCTTCACAAATGGGGACCCCCCAGCTAGAGATGCCAGGGAGATCTCCAAGGTTGTGAGTCCCTGAGAAGGGCTCTACCTGCCCCATGGATCTCGGGCATCCAACCAGGGATGGGGGGTAGGAGTTGATTAGGTATGGAACAGGTGTTTGAGAACAGCCTGACCAAACAAGGCATCCCGGAGGGAGTCCTTGTCCAAACAGTAATGGGCTCTAAAGGTATGAACCGAGGCCCAGGTGGCCGCTCGACAGATTTGGTCAATGGACACAGAGTTCAGATGAGCCATAGAGGCTGCCATGGCCCTCACATTGTGAGCTGTGATATGGCCCTCCAGAGAAAGGTTCTTACTCTGGTAGGCGAAAGAAATACACTGAGCAATCCAATTGGACAGAGTTCTCTTAGAGACTGGAAGTCCCAAATGAGAGGGATCAAAAGCAACAAAGAGTTGAGAGGACTTTCTATGTTGCTGTGTCTTTTGTAAGTAAAAAGCGAGCGCTCTCTTACAATCCAGGGTATGGAGATTCCTTTCTGCACTTGATGCATGAGGTCCTGGAAAAAAGACAGGTAAATAGACCACCTGGTTCAGATGAAAAGGTGAGACCACTTTAGGCATAAAGTGTGGATTAGTCCTGAGGACTACCTTGTCATGATGGAACCTTGTATAAGGAGGATTAGCCACCAAGGCTTGCAGCTCACTGATGCGGCGAGCTGAGGTGACTGCAATGAGAAAAGAAACCTTCCAGGAAAGAAATTTCAAGGAGGTAGTGGCTAAGGGTTCAAAGGGTGGCTTCATAAGCTGGCCAAGAACCAAATTCAAGTCCCATGCCACTGGAGGTGGTCTAATGGGAGGTTTAGTTAAAAGAAGGCCTCTCATGAATCTTGCAATAAGAGGATGAGAGGAAATAGGCTGTCCATTGAGAGGCTTAAGGAATGCTGCAATAGCACTCAAATGGACTCTTACTGAATTCGTTTTAAGGCCTGCATGGGATAAATGCAGCAAATACTCTAGTAAAGAATTCAGAGGTATTGCAAGGGGGTTAAGACCCTTCTGTGCACACCAAATGGTAAACCTTTTCCATTTAAAAGCATAGGAACGTCTAGTGGAAGGCTTTCTGGAAACATGAAGGATATCCTTCACCTGCTGAGAAAGATGCGAATCTTGAAGGTCTAGGCCTTCAGCAACCAGGCTCTGAGATGAAGAGACTGGGGATTTGGGTGCCACAACGTTCCTACCTCCTGGGACAGGAGGTCTGGAGCACATCCCAAGTTCAGGGAGGGAGCTTGATAGAGATGCAGAAGTAGAGGGTACCACAATTGGCGTGGCCAATGTGGTGCTATGAGGATCATAGACCCCTAGTCTCTCTGAAGTTTGAACAGTGTCTTGGGAATTAGGGGAATGGGTGGAAAGGCATAGAGGAAGTCTTGCCCCCAATGAAGGAGGAAGGCATCCCTGGCCTAAACTCCCTGACACGGAATCCTGGAACAGAACCGGGGAAGTTTGGCATTCCACGGACTTGCAAAGAGGTCTATGTCCGGGGTTCCCCAAATTCGGAAGATCCTGGCTATCTGGTCCCCATGGAGGGACCATTCGTGTGGAAGCATAACTCGGCTGAGTCTGTCTGCCCAAGAGTTTTGAACCCCTGGAAGATACACTGCCACGAGATGAATTTGATGCTCTCTGGCGAAGGCCCACAATCTCAAAGCTTCGTTGCAAAGCGACAGAGAGCCAGTCCCGCCCTGACTGTTCACGAAGAACATGGCTACTTGGTTGTCCGTGTGAATGAGGACTGTCTTGTAGCTGAGCAGGGTGTGGAAGACTCTGAGAGCTAGAAGAATTGCTCTGAGCTCCAAGAGGTTGATATGTAGAGATGTCTCTTGTGGAGACCAGATGCCCTGGGTGGAGAGATCTTGTAGATGAGCTCCCCAACCCCTTGGAGAGGCATCTGTTGTAAGGGTTACTTGGGGTAGTGACTGTTGAAAGGGGGACCCCAGCAACAGATTTTGAGTGGACTTCCACCACTGGAGAGACCAGAAGAGGCGACTGGAGGTTGCTATCTTGTCTGACAGGCACCCTGATGCCTGGGTCCTTTGGGTGGACAGAGTCCACTGAGCTGCCCTCATGTGAAGGCGAGCATAAGGAACCACATGCACGGTGGATGCCATGTGGCCTAACAGTTGTAACATTTCTCGAGCAATTAAATGGGACTTTAACTGAATTTGTGAGGCTAACTGCACCAAGCGTAGGCAACGGGCCTGGGGAAGATAGGCCCTTGCAGTTGTGGTATCCAGGAAGGCCCCTATGAACTCTAATGACTGAGTAGGGGTGAGATGGGATTTTGGAATGTTTATTACAAGTCCCAGATACTGAAGAACACGCCTTGTGCAGGCTAGGGAAGTCTGGGCCTCTGACTGGGACGGAGCTCGGATGAGCCAGTCGTCCAGATATGGGAATACAAATATTCCTAGAGTACGTAGAAATGCAGCTACTACTGCCATGCATTTTGTGAACACTCTTGGAGCAGAGGCCAGACCGAAAGGAAGCACTCTGTATTGGTAGTGCTTTCCTTGATAAAGGAACCTTCTGTGTGTTGGATGGATGAGGATATGGGTGTACGCATCCTTGAGATCTAGAAAACAAAGCCAATCCTGACTCTGAAGATATGGAAGGAGAGCACCGAGAGAAATCATCTTGAATTTCTCCTTGCATAGAAACTTGTTCAATTCTCTGAGATCTAATATGGGTCTGTAGCCCCCTGCTTTCTTTGGGATAAGAAAATAGGGGGAGTAGAACCCTGAGTCCTGTTGAAGAAGGGGTGCTTCTTCTATTGCCCTTTGGGCAAGAAGGGTAGCAATCTCCTGACTCAGAAGGTCGAGGAGAGATGTTGGAGAATTGAACTGTCTCACCATGGTGTGGGGAGGAAGGTTTAAGAAATGAAGCTTGTACCCCTCCCTTATGATGGAGAGGGTCCATTGCTCTGCTGTGACTTGTTCCCATCTGGGAGCAAAGTGGGCTAACCTTCCTGGAATGGTGAGAGGTTCTGGTTCTTCTAGAGCCAGAAAGGCTAAGTTCTCTAGATGTGAGTCAAAGGCCCTGAGGAGGCTGAGGCTGTTGGGCCGTAGCAGTCCTTGCAGCCTTAGGCTTGGCTTGTTTAGGTTGTTGCTGACGCTTTGCAGCAAAACGACCTGCAGAAGATGCCTGCTGACCATAAACAGGATAATATTTCCCCTTTTTCGGAAAGAAAGCCTTTTTGAATAACCTTTTTCTAACAGGAGCAGAAGTAGACTTTGAAAGTGTATCTAAGGAAGAAATCTCAGCATCCATCTGAGTGGCCTTTACTTGCCAATCCTTGCCAAAAAGGTTTTCACCTGTACAAGGAAGATTTCCTAATCCATCCTGGACCCAGGGTTCCAAATCAGAAGCTTGCAACCAAGCAACTCTGCATGCACCTATGGCAATAGCCGAGGCTCTGCTGGCACACTCAAAAGAGTCAAAGGCTGCACGGTTGGAAAATTTGGAAACATCCTGGGCATGTTTAAGCCAGGTGAGAAACTCCTCCCTTTTATCTGAGATAAAAGGAGATAAAGTTTGCAGATGATCTGTAACTTTCTTTAGAAACATCCTCATATAGAGACTATAGGAGTTGATTCTGGCAGTAAGCATATTGGCCTGGAAAATTCTCCGGCCAAAAGCATCCAAGGTTCTGCATTCTCTTCCTGAAGGATTAGATGAGTGTCCTTTTGCACTCCATCTTCTTCATAGCAGACTCCACCACAATAGAGTGGTGAGGAAGCTGAGTCTTATGAAAGCCAGGGCAAGGAGGAACACGGTACATGGTGTCCAACCTGCGAGAATGAGGGGAGGTAGTGAGAGGTGTCTCCCATATGCCCAACATGTGATCATAAAGGATCTCATGAATTGGTAAAGTAGCTGCCTCTTTAGGTGCCTTAGGATATTGTAAAATATCTAATTTCTTTGTTCTAGGCTCTGGTTCAGGGGCCACTGAAATGGAGAGGCCCCTTGCCACTTCCCTAATGAAGTCTTGAAAAGACAAGTCTTAGGAGGAGACATTCTTCTTTTTGGAGAAGAGGGCTCCTGAGGAAGGAGTACTGATGCTTCGACAGAAGCCTCTGATTCATCAGAGTCTTCGGAGGAATCAAAGTATCGCCTGCCTGGATGCTCTTGCAAAGCCCAATACGCGTACCGAGTGGTATCGACATCGGGAGCGATCGGTACTGATGGGCATCACAGAATAGGGTACCGCTGCAGTCGACACCGAAGCCGATGTCGATGCAATCGGTACCGGCACCAGAACCGGTACCGACAACGGAGTTTGTTGCGGTACCGGAGGCATCGCAGCTTGTATGAATGCCGTAATGGCACGCTGCATGGTCAGAATATTCTGATCCATCGACGCAACCAATGTCTGGATGTCAGTACCAGTGGAAACCACCGGTACCCCAGAACATGGCAACAGGTGATCGGTCGAGGCCACACCATCGATGTCAACCTGTGACCCCATAGATAAAGCTTTGGAAGCCGGAGCTTCCCGCCGGGGTAATTTTGCCGGTGTGGGATCCTCGAGAGCAAGCCCAGAGGCATCTCGATACTTAGAGGGAAATCTACCCTTCGAGGACCGGCTGGACTTATGTTTGGTTACCCGAGATCCATGGGAGGAAGAAGCAGCCCTGGAAGATGTCGATACCACCGAAGCTGCATCAGAGGGAAACAGGGTACTGAGCTTGGCCGCTAGATTCTGTCGACCTCTTTTAGACATCATGGAACAGGACTCACAATCGGTGATGGAGTGGTCAGAGCCCAAACATTTTAGACACCAGTCATGGGTGTCGGTGATAGAAAGAGTACCGCTGCACTTCGTACACTTTTTAAACCCGGAAGCGGGCTTTTCCATGAGGAAAATTTTTCTAGGCCTAATGCCGAAAAGGAAAAAATGCACAGAAGTGGGAAACGGTGGTTTGTTTTTTGGGGTTTTTTTAAAGAAGAAAAAGGAAAAGACCAGCGGTACCGGTCCGACGTCGAAGAAGGCAAGACGCGCGACCAAAGAAATAAAGAAAAATAAATAATTTCTTCAGCGGTGACAGGAACACGACCTGCTGGCTCCGCGGAAAAGAAGAACTGGAGAGAGGCGGTTGGGAAAGGCGGGAAGGCAGCGCACAGGCGCTGTGGGATGCTCCCAAAAGCTTTCTTTCTGGACGCTGGGGAGCGTTCCCGCACAGGCTCCATCGGTACCGACGATACCCCATATGTGAAGACTCATTCCTGCTTGTTCCTGGAGATCAAACATTACTCATTAGGGAACAGAGATGGATATATAATCTTAACACAGTGTCTCCTTATGGTTTGAATGGAAGACTGGATTGGGCGGTTTGTATCTGAAGAATGATTTGCATCAATGTCAGAGAGGGCGGGGATTTTATGAAGGTGTTTTAAATGGAAGGGGCTAGTCTCGAGACCGCATGCGCGGCGTCCCCAGCTCGAGAATAGTTGCAAGATTGAGTGTGACATAATCTCTTCTGATTTTTGATTCTGAGCTTGATACGTGTGCGGCATCAGGTTAGGAGTTTTGAATAATATCCACGATATGAAAAAGGATGTTAATGAAACGTAGAATGTGGATTGTTTAATTGATTATTTTTCTACTATGTGGAGTTAAGAAATGGGTGATAATCCCCAGATGAAACGAATGCAGTGAAACGCTTTGTGCGCCTTAAAATTTTGGCGTTGGGATTCGCTCAATGAGCTGTCTTGTGAAGAAATAACATTTCCACAATGAAGCTAAGTACTTGTTTTTTAAGTTCAATAGGCAAGTCATAATATGGAAATGAAGCTGAAAAATTTTTTTTGAAAGGTCACTGATGCCAATAGCAGCTCAATATGAGGGCAGAGTTTTAGCCGACAGAAAAGAGCTGTGAGTTTTGTCTGAGACCTATAATAGGAAGTGAAAAATAGTAACATATTTCTTTTGAAGATTCGATTGTTTCAATTGGTGAACGTGAGAGTGTGAAGTTTTTATTTACATTACAAAGGTTTTGAATGCCTGGAAGATATACCACTAAAAGGTGAATTTGATGCTCTCTAGCGAAGGCCCACAGGCCTAAAGCTTCATAGCATAACGACAGAGAGCCTGGTCCGCCCTGCTTGTTCACATAGAACATGGCTACTCGATTGTCCGTCTGGACTAGGAATGTCTTGTAGCTGAGCTGAGCGTGGAATACTCGAAGAGCTAAATAGATTGCTCTTAATTCCAGGTGGTTTATTTGTAACCCAACCTCCTGTGGAGTCCAGGTGCCCTGGGTAGAGAGATGATTCAGGTGTGCTCCCCAACCCACCTGTGATGCATCTGTTAGGGTGGCCTGAAAGAGGGGTTGATGAAAAGGAGACCCCACTGTCAGATTTTCTAGTGATTGCCACCATTGGAGGGACAAAACTAGTCGTTGAGAGATTGTTATTTTGTCCGACAAATGACCTGTGGCCTGTGTCCACTGTGTGAAGAGGGTCCACTGAGCTGCTCGCATGTGGAGGCGAGCATATGGGACTACATGAACTGTGGATGCCATGTGTCCCAGTAACTGTAGTAGCTCTCGAGCAGTGAGGGAGGATCTGCCTACTGCCTGAGAAGCTAGTTGCATTATGCAAAGACACCGGGCTTGTGGAAGGAAAGCCCTTGCCTGTCTGGTATCTAGACAGGCACCTATGAATTCTAGGCATTGGGAAGGAACTAGTTGAGATTTTGGGAAGTTTATTACCAATCCCAAGTATTGGAGGATTTGGATTGTACGGGACAGTGCAGTGCTGGCCTCTGCAACTGTGGGGGCTCGAATGAGCCAGTCGTCTAAGTAAGGGAAGACAAAAATCCCCAGGGTTCGTAGAAATGCTGCTACTACTGCCATGCATTTCGTGAATACCCTTGGTGCTGAAGCCAGACCAAAAGGAAGAACCCTGTACTAGAAGTGTCTTCCCCTAAAAAGGAAACGTAAACATTTCCTGTGATCTGGATGGATAGAATGTGAGTGTATGCATCCTTTAAGTCTAGAAAGCAAAGCCAGTCCTGGCTTTGAAGGTATGGCAGAAGAGTTCCTAGAGAAATCATTTTGAATTTCTCTCGAAACAGATATTTGTTCAATTCTCTGAGGTCTAGAATGTGTCTGTGTCCTCCTGTTTTCTTTGGAATAAGGAAATAGGGGGAGTAGAACCCTGCACCCTGTTGAAGAATGGGTACTTCCTCTATTGCTCCTTGGGCAAGAAGTGTGGAGACCTCGTGATCTAGCAGATTGTCTGCAGAGGTTTGTGAATTGAATTGCTTTAGAATTGTAGGAGGGTGTATGCTGTGAAAATGAAGTTTGTACCCCTCTCCTACAATGGACAAAGTCCAATCTTCTGCTGTTATCTGATGCCATCTGTTGACAAAGTGGCATAACCTGCCAGGAATGTTGGGGGTTGGGGACCCCTCAAAGGCAGGAAGGCAAAGCTCTCTAGGAAGGAGTCAAAGCCCTTGAGGGGGCTGGACCTGGAGAGCTGGTTGGGCTCTCGGGCCTTTTGGTTTCTTTTGCCGTCTAGTTTGTCCCTCTTGGGCAACCTGACCTGGAGTCTGACTCTGCTGGGTATAGGAAGGATAAAACTTCCTCTTTTTGCTAAAAGAGGGTTTTTTATAAGGCTTCCTTTTGGCTGGAGTGGCTGTAGACTGACAATCTATCTAAGGTAGAACTATCAGCATCTAACTCATTAGCCTTTTCCTGCCAGTTCTTGCCGAAGAGATTCTCCCCAGTGCAAGGAATATTGCCTAACTTGTCCTGTACCCAAGTCTCCAAGTCTGATGCCTGCAGCCAGGCAATCCATCGTGCGCCAATGGCAATAGCAGAAGTTCTGCTGATGCATTTGAAGCAGTCAAAGGCTGCACGATTGACAAACTTGGAGACATCCTGAGCATGCTTAACTAGAACAAGAAAATCTTGCCTCTTATCATATGGGAGAAATGGGCTCATAAGTTCCAAGTCTCCTGTGACTTCTTTGAGGAACATTCCCATATATAGGATATATGAACTGATCCTAGCTGACAGCATGGAAGTTTGAAACGTTCTGCGTCCAAAAGCATCCAGAGTCCTGCATTCACGACCTGGAAGATTGGATGCATGCCTCTTTGCACTTTTCATCCTATGCATGGCTGATTCCACTACCATTGAATGGTGTGGCAGCTGAGTTTTCTGAAATCCAGGACATGGTGGAACTCGATACATAGTATCAAGTCTCCTAGAGTGAGGAGAAGTAGTCAGAGGTGTCTCCCACATTCTAAGCATCAAGCTATGCAGAATTTCATGGATAGGAAGAGTGGCTTCCTCCTTAGGAGTTTTAGGATATTGGAGAATTTCCAGTTCCTTTGCTCTGGGTTCCTCTTGAGGAGCTACTGTGATTGAAAAACCTTTGGCCATATCACGGATGGAATCCTGGAATGACATGTCCTCGAAGGTGACATTCTGCGTTGGGGAGAAGAAGGATCTTCTAGGAGAAACCCTCTAGTGCCAGCAGAATTGTCAGAGTCTTCGGAATCGGAGGAATCAAAGTATTCCTGACCCCGATGCTTTTGCAAAGCACGATCCCAGTACCGATCGAAGTCGGTACCGAGGTGACCCGGTACCGCTTTGTTAATTCCAGCCAGAGATGACATGGGAAGAGTTCCCACCGGGGCCAGTACCATTGGTACCAGCATCGTCGGTGTCTGTACCGGTGTCGGTACCGGTGTCTGTACTGGCATCGGTGTCGATGTCGGTACCGGTGCCCTTGGGACCACCGGTACCGCAGCTGAAAGAAGAGCTGCGATACTGCGCTCGATAGCAAGAAACCTCTGATCTATCGACGCTGCTGATGCCTGGGTGTCGGTACCGGTAAGAACAGCCGGAACCCCCAAGCATGGCACAGGTAGTTCTTGCGAGGTTGAAGCCTCGAGAACATCCTGAAGCCCCATTGATGCTTTGGAAGCCGAAGCCTCCCGCCAGGGCTGTTTTGCCGGTATGGTTCCCTCAAGGGCAATGCCAATGGCCTCTCGATGCTTAGCAGGAAAGCTACCCTTTGAGGACCGGCTTTTATGTTTAGTTACCTGAGATCCATGGGAGGATGAAGAGGCCCTTAAAGATGTCGATGCAATGCATCTGGCATCTGAAGAAAAGAGGGTACCAAGCTTTGCGGCCCGGTTCTGTCTTCCTCTTTTGGTCATCCCCATGCAGGAGAGACATTCAGTTGGAGAATGATCAGGTCCTAAACATTTTAGACACCAATCATGCGTGTCGGGGACGGAAATGGTACCGCCACACTTAGTATATTTTTTAAAACCACTAGTTGGCTTTTCCATGGATTTAGGAAAATGGGACCTAATGCCCAAAATGGCACCTAGCACCAAAGAGGAAAGTTTCTGAAAAGAAACAGTTTAAGTTTAAGGGTTTTTTTGTTTTATGAAAAGAACCGGCGGTACCGGTAGGCGTCGTGCAGTAGGCAAACGCAACCACAAGAAAGAAATTTAAAGACGGAATTTTCTGCGGTGACAGGGAATAGATCCTGTCGGTTCCGTGGAAAATGAAGAACTGAAGAGGGACAGTTGGAAAGGCGGGAAGGCAGTGCGCATGTGCTGAGGGATGCTCCCAAAAGCGTTCCTATTGGACGCTGGGGAGCGTTCCCGCGCAGGCTCCGTCGGTACCGACGATACCCATATGTGAGGACTACATTCCTGCTTGTTCCTGGAGATAATCAGGACCCATTGGGCCATCAGGGATTTTTTTCAATGTGGGTCCGTGGCAGCCAGGACCTACTGGGCTGTCAAGCAGATTTTGCAAGGTGAAGGTAGAGAATGAGGAGTTGAAGTGGCTTTTCTTTTAATGTCTTCTTTCCTGTCAGTGCATACGCCAGTCCGAACTCACATACTGACAGGGAGGGAAAAAAACATTTTACTCATACTGCAGCAAATGAACGCATATTACTGCGGCAGTGAGTGTGTGCCGTTTTCTGACAGCACAAGCGGTTTTGTTTTGTTTTGTTTTTTACACTACATAGGGTGTAAAAGGTTTTTTTAGCACATGCTTTAGAACACTGTCCAATGAAGCTTAGCACAGTGTTCTAATGCATCACTTACTGAAGCAAGGCCTTTGCGTTTATAAAGCTCTCTCAGGTTACTAATTCCAAGGGACGTAACAGCAGGCACAGTGAATGCTGAAATCCCTCCTGAAAAAAAGATGTCCATACTTGCTGAAGCCACAAAATAATCTCCAAGATGAATGGAAACAAAGGACACCACAAAATGACAGAGACAGTTATTGAACTACAGTGTCAATCATTCTGATAATGGCATACAGATCCTCTCCTGAGCAGAAACTTTATGCACCACCATGGTGTTTAAGAACTAAGACCTGCAAATATCCACTAAATGTAAATGATCCTTTCACTTACACTGTTCCGCAGAAAAGGAAGAAAGGCAACCACCCGAATGACATGAAAGGCAGAGACTACCTTAGGCAAGAACAAGGGACTGGCAGGAGAGACATGGCCAGAGCCGGCCCCCGTCCACATGGCCTGCCGCAGGCTAGCCATGGCCTGCCATGGGTTACAAAGCGGAGGCACAGAGCCGCCACTTTAAATATACTGCCGCCATCTGCCTCCACCCCCAAGACAGAATCAGCGTCGTGGCTCAGCAGGGGCGGCATGGCTGGGGTTTCTGCCTGGGGTGACAGAAACCCTTGGGCTGGCCCTGGACAGAAAAAGATGAATAGTGGAGTGCTCCAGGGATCTGTGCTGGGCCTCCTGCTTTTTAACATATTCATAAATGACCTGAAAATAGGAATGAGAGAGGTGATCAAATTTGCAGATAACACAAAATTATTCCAAGTTGTTAAAACAACAATAGTGAAAAATTGCAAGAGGACCTTGATAAATTAGAAGAATGGACGTTCAAATGGCAGATGAATTTGGAGAAGTGCAAAGTTATGCACCTAGGAAAGAGCAATCCAAACTATGGTTACACGATACAAAGTTCCACATTAGGAACCTCCACCTAGGAAAACAATTTAGGCATCATCATAGATAACACACTTTGAAACCCTCCACTCAGTATGCAGAGGCAGCCAAGAAGGCAAATAGAATGCTAGGAATCATAAAGAAAGTAATGGAGAATAAAACAAAGGATATTATAATGCCTCTGTATCATTTCATGGTGCGACTGTACCTTAAATATTGTGTGTAGTTCTGGTCGCCGTATCTTAAAAAGGATAGCGTTAGCCAAAGTAGAGATAAGCTGGGAGTAGTATGATTGTTTGACCGCGTGGATAAGAGAACGGTAGTGTTGATGACAAGAGTGGAAATATTGTAAAGCATCCGGGGTGCGGTGTTTGCGCCAGAGGTGTTCTGAATGACTCAGATAAGCATGGTGTAAGAGAAGACTGGGGTGATACCAAGGATGTCTAGAGGGCCGGTAAGGTGGATGTGGACGGAGGGGGGCCAGGTGATCTAGGGCGGTGGACAGGCAAGAATTCCATGTGGAGAATTAGTCATTCAGAGGAAGGGTGGAGAAGTCAAAGGGCAGTAGTTGATCAGAAGGTAGAAATTTGACCAAAATGGAGGCAGTGATATGGCAAGAGAACCGGGAGAGGGCAGAGGTAGCGATGAGGGAGCGGCAGAAAGAAATGGAGAGGATTGCAATGAAAAAGAATGCTGAGGTGATTGGCCCAAGATAGGGGGAGTGGGGAGGGAGAGAAGGGGGCCAGTGAGGAACCAAAGGGGGGGGGGGTTATGAGGAGATCAAGAATGTGACTAGCTACATGAGTCGGGAAGGAGATGTGCTGACAAAGAGCAAGATCCCGGAGAAGAGAAATAAAGGTATGATCCCGAGAAGAGGTAGGTGAATGAAAGTGCATGTTAAAGTCACCTAAGAGCACCAGATGGGGTAACTGGAGGGAAATCTCTGTTATGGTGAGAAGAAGGGCTTCCCAGAAGGATGGAGGGATTGAAGGTGGGGAATAGATGAGGAGAAAGTGAGTAGGTGGGGAGGAACGCAGGCAGAGGAGCAGCGATTCTGGGTAATGGAGAGCAGAAGTGTGAACCAGATTCAGAGGCAAATTGGAACAAAAAAAGCAGCAACCTCCCTACGTGAATGGTCCAGAACAGGGGGGGTGGGGGGGGGGGAGTAGAGAGAGCAAAGTAACCCGGAGGAAGACAGCAGGTAAGGAGAAGATCCTCACCCTCTCTCAGCCAGGTCTCAGTAACAAAGAGCATATCCAGGGAGTTTTGAACCATCAAATCATGCACCAGCAGAGTTTTGGTGCGGAGGGAAGGACAGTTCACCAGGACCAAGCACAGACGTAACTGAGGAGGATCAAAAGGGAGACAGTGGGAAAGGGAAGATGAAAGGCAAAGAAACAAGGTTCTGAAGAATCTGAGAAAGCCAACCCGAGGGCCAGGGTATTGAGACCACAGGGTGGACGTCCCAGTGCACAAGAATCGCAGCCATAGCAAGGAGAGAGCAGAGAATAGTGATCATGACTGGGAGAGAGATACAGAGAAGGCATTTACCCAGGACAGCGAGGAGCTGAAGACCTAGTGTGAGGACGTTAGCAGCTGCAAAGTGACAGGGCGGAGCAACTGCATCACTGAAGTCGCCCCAAGGAGCTTGTCTAAGGAGCATGTCCTGCTCCTTGGATGCGTGCCCATGGTGCACTCCGCTGTGGCGCAGTCCGCCACTGCACCTACTTAAACAAGCCTTCAGTGGATACCATGCAGATAATAGCTGCATGTCACTTCCTGAAGGGCGGGCTTTAGGGCTGAGTAATGAAGTAACCTGTGGAAACAGTACAGGGAGACAAATAAAGCAGCATTCACAACATTACAGCCAAAAGACATCAAAGCAGATGAAAGGCATATTTTTCTCTCAGCACATAATTAAGCTTTGGAACTTATTGCCAGAGGATGTGGTTAAAGAAGTTAGCGTAGCTGGGTTTAAAAAAGGTTTGAGAAAATTCCTGGAGGAAAAATCCATAAACCATTAAAAGGTAGACCAAGAGAAAACTGCTACTTATCCATTGGATAAGTAGCATGGAACTGTCTACTTATGGGATATGCCAAGTACTCGTGACCTAGATTGACAACTGTTGGAAATAGGATACTGGGCTTGATAGACTTTTGGTCTGACCCAGTATGGCAGTTCTTATGTTATGTACCTCAGGATGAAAAGAAGGTGATTAGTGGGGTTCGGTCCTGGGCCCGGCACTTTTCAATGTATTTGTGAGTGATATTGCTGAAGGACTGAATGGAAAAGTCTGTCTTTTTGCAGATGACACAAAAAATTGCAGGAGTGGACTCCCCCGAGGGAGTGGATAACATGAGGAAAGATCTACAAAGGCTGGAAGAATGGTCTAATGCTTGGCAATTATGATTTAATGCGAAAACGTGCAGTGTCATGCACTTAGGTAGCAGAAATCCAAGGGAAATGTACGCAATAGGGGGCGAGAGGTTGGTGTGCATGGTTCAGGAGAAAGACCTTGGTGTGATTATCTCTGATGATCTCAAGGTGGCAAAACAGTGCGACAAGGCGGTGGCAAAAGCCAGGAGGATGTTGGGCTGCATACAAAGAGGGATTACCAGCAGAAAGGAAGAGGTACTTATGCCACTGTACAGGTCGCTGGTGAGGGCTCACTTGGACTACTGTGTTCAGTTTTGGAGGCCATATCTTGCAAAAGATGTAAAAAGACTGGAAACTGTTCAGAGGAAGGCAACCAAAATGATTTGGAGCCTGCGTAAGAAACCTTATGAGAAGAGGCTTGAAGACCTAAATATGTACACTTTGGAGGAGAGGAGGGATAGGGGAGATATGATTCAGACCTTTAAATATTTAAAGAGGAACGATGAACAAACAAACCTCTTCCAAAGACGGGGAAGCTGCAAAACTAGAGGGCATAACATGAAGCTGAAAGGTGGAAAATTGAAAGGTAATGTCAGGAAATATTTTTTCACTGAAAGGGTGGTGGATGCTTGGAATGCTCTCCCGATGGAAGTGGTGGGGGCAAACACGGTGACGGAATTCAAAACAGCATGGGCCAAGCACAGCGGATCCCTTTACAGCAACAGGATAAAAACAAAATAAACTGAACCATCTAACTTCTCAACAAATAGGGGTGTCCTACATGGAGTGGTGGGTCCACCCCTAAACAAAGACATGGGGAGTGGTGGCCTGCACAGAGCGACAGGTGCACCTACTCTTGCCGTATTGCTGGGCAGACGGGATGGACCAAGCTGGTCTTTATCTGCCGTCATTTACTATGTTACTATGATATAATGGAATTACAAAAGGTAGAGAGAACAGCCATAAAATGGTAAAGGGGATGGAAGGATACCCCTATGAGGAGAGGCTTAAAAGATTAGGGCTCTTCAGCCTGGAAGAGAGACAGCTGAGGGGAGATATGATAGAGGTCTAAAAATTAATGAATGGAGTGGAACATGTAAATTACGATAGCATAGTTACTCACCTGTAACAGGTGATCTTCGGGAACAGCAGGAATTTAGTCTTCACATATGGGTGATGTCGGTACCAACGGAGCCCATGTGGGAACGCTCCCCGGCATCCAATAGGAAAGCTATTGGGAGCATCCCACTGCGCCTGCATAGCTGCCTTCCCGCCTTTGCCATTGTCCCTCCCTCAGTTGAGCTTGTAGCTGAGATAAAAGGAGAGGAGAAAAGAAAACCTACAACTCCTAGGAGAGGAGGATGGGTTGTGAAGACTAAATTCCTGCTGTTCCTGGAGATCACCTGTTACAGGTGAGTAACTACGCCATCTCCAGGAACAAGCAGGAATGTAGTCTTCACTGTAGTCTGGAAGATACCAGAGAGAGACCTCAGAATCAGTAATGATTCTCCTCAGGAGAGGCTAAAAGAGGTCATGGATCCTCCATGGATGTCTGGTATCGAAAATTCCAGGACAATGGGTAGGAGTTGCTCTGAAAGAGATGCTGGAGAACAGCCTGGCCAAACATGGCATCCCAGCGGGAGGCCTTGTCCAGACAGTCGTGAGCAGCAAATGTATGGACTGAAGATCAAGTTGCTGCTTTACAGATTTCTTCAATAGCCACAGAGTGTAGATTTGCCATCGAGGTGGCCATAGCCCGAACATTATGGGCAGTGACATGACCTTCAAGCAAAAGTGATGCAGTCTGCTATCCATTTGGAAAGGGTACGCTTGGATATTGGCAACCCCAGATGACTTGGTTCAAAGAAGACGAACAATTGAGAAGCACCTCGGTGTTTTTTTGTCCTCTGAAGGTAGAATGCTAAAGCACTTTTACAATCCAGAGTGTTGAGGGTTGCCTCTGCCCTTGATGAATGTGTTCTAAGGAAAAAGACAGGAAGGTAAACTGCCTGATTCAGATAAAAGAGTGAAACAACTTTCGTCATAAAGTGAGGACGAGTCCTAAGGACAATCTTCTCATGGTGGAACCGGGTGTAAGGAGGTTCGGCCACCAAGACCTGAAGCTCACCAATGCATCTTGCTGAAGTGAGAGCAATAAGGAAGATGATCTTTCATGATAGAAACTTGAGCAAGGTTGTGGCTAAAGGGTCAAAGGACGGTTTGAGAAGTGTATTTATTTATTTAAACGGATTTCTATACCGCCTTTTCCTACAATCAAAGCGGTCTACACCGCAAACAATCAACAAAATACTGTGTCTATTGTGCGCATGCATTGATTGGTGAGAGCGTGTGTGTGTAGCTTGTCGATGATTCTTGGTGAGCTATTTACAACGTGCCTAGAACAACATTAACGTCCCATGCCAATGGCGGTGGTCTGATGGGAGGCTTGGTTAAAAGAAGTCTTCTCATAAAGCGTGAGATGAGCGGCTACGAGGAGATGGGCTGCCCATCTAAGTGATGACGAGAGGCTGAAATTGCACTGAAGTGCACTCTCACCGAGTTGGTCTTGAGACCAGAGGAGGAAAGGTGGAGGAGATATTGGAGATGTGCCTCCACCGGAGGGATTAAGATCCCTTTGTGAACACCAGAATGAGAATCTATGCCACTTAAAGCATAGGAACGTCTGGTGGATGGCTTTCTGGAAGCTAAAAGGATGTCCTTAACCTCCTGAGAAAGGTTAAGGTGCTGAAAAGCAATGCCTTCAAAAGCCATGCTGTGAGGTGGAGAGACTGCGGACTGGGATGGAGCAGTGTCCCCTCCCTTTGAGAGAGTAGATCTGGAGCAGATCCGAGATCTATTGGCTGAGTCTGAGACAGACATAGCAGGAGAGGAAACCACAGTTGACATGGCCAGCGCGAGGCTGTGAGTATTATGGAGCCTCTGTCCACCTGAAGTTTGAACAATTTTGGACATTAGGGGAATGGGGGGAAAGGCGTAAAGTAGGCTTTGTCCCCAGTGGAGGTGAAAAGCATCCATCTGTTGATTGTCCGAAGTGAGAGTCCTGGTGCAGAAACGAGGGAGCTTGACATTCTGAGGGGTGGCAAAGAGGTCTATCTCTGGAGTCCCCCAGATCCGAAAGATGTAGGATACTGTCTCTACATGGAGAGACCATTCATGGGGAAGAAGGATCCGACTCAGTTTGTCTGCTAAGATATTTTGTTGGCCTGGAAGATACACCACTTGTAGATGGATGTGATGAGCAATGACAAAGGGCCAGAGAAGTAGAGCCTCCCTGCAGAGGGACCAAGAGCCTGTCCCTCCCTGCTTGTTCACAAAGAACATGGCAACTTGACTGTCAGTTTGGACCAGGACTCTATGGTAAGAAAGGTGTTCCTGAAATACTTTGAGAGCACTGAAGATGGCTCGAAGTTCCAGGAGATTTATTTGGAGTCATGACTCCTGTGGTGACCAGAGGCCCTGAGTGAAGAGATGCCCTAGATGGGCTCCCCAGCCCAGTTTGGATGCATCCATCGTTAGGGTACATTGATGTGGAGGCATCTGAAAAGGTGATCCTACAAGGAGATTTTCTGAGGAACAAGTATCTTGTTCTCGAGATGACCTGAGGCTTCAGGCCACTGGGAAGTCAGAGTCCATTGTGCTGTGCACATGTGGAGCTGGACATATGGGACTACATGCACCATTGATGTCATATGGCCTAGAAGTTGCAGCATTTCTCGGGCAGTGAGGTAGTCCTTGAGACATGCCTGAGATGCCAGCTGATTGAGTTGAGTGCAGCGTGGTTGGGGCAAGAATGCCTTTGACTATTGAGTGTTTAAGAGAGCCCCTAAGAACTCTAGAGTCTGAGTGGGAGCTAGTTGGGACTTTGGAAGATTTACAACGAAGCACAAGTGTCGTAGCACCTGCATGGTGAGTGATATAGACATGCTGGCTTCCTAAGAGGTGCTTGCTCTTATGAGCCTGTCGTCCAAGTAAGGGAAGACAAGTATTCCCAGAGTTCTTAGGAACGTGGCTATGACTGCCATGCATTTTGTGAAGACTCTTGGGGCAGAGGCTAGTCCGAATGGAAGGACCCTGTATTGACAATGTCTTCCTTGAAACATGAAGTGTAGGAACTTTCTGTGTTCTGGATGAATCAGGATATGAGTATACGCTTCTTTTAAGTCTAGAGAACAGAATCAGTCCTGACTCTGGAGAAAGGGGAGAAGGGTCCCTAGAGAGACTATTTTGAACTTCTCGCGTACGAGAAACTTGTTTAGGTTCCTGAGGTCCAGGATGGGCCTGTATCCTCCTGTTTTCTTTGGGATGAGAAAGTATGGAGAATAAAAGTAATTTTCCTGCTGGGATGTTGGAACCTCTTCTATTGCACCCTGCAATAGAAGGAAGGTGACCTCCTGTAGTAACAGAGCAGTGAGGAGGGGGGGGGGGGGGTTGAGAATGATACTCTCTTACTGAGGTACAGGGGGGCAGGCTTTGAAGATAAAGCCTGTACCACTCCCTGACTATCTTCAAAGTCCACTTCTCTGAGGTGATCAGATGCCATCTGTGGGCACAATGGCACAGTCTGCTGGCAATGTGGAGGGAATGGGGGTTTCTCCAGAGGCAGAGTAGCTATGTTCTCTAGGAAGGAGTCAAAAACCAGGAGCAGGCTGAGTCTGCTAAGCTGGCTGCACCTTAAAAGTCTGTAACTTCCTCTGCTGTTTTGAAGGTTGCTGTCCCTTTGGGGGAGCATGATGCTGGCACTGAGAAGCAGGGGTGTAAAAAGAATAGTACTACTATTTCTTTGTAAAGGCGGTTTTCTTTGCTGCCTTCTTTTTAGCTGGGTTGGCAGTGGATCTTGAAAGACTATTCAGGGTAGTGTTTTCAGATTCCAACTGAGATGCTTTGTCTTGCCAATACTTGCCAAAAAGATTTTCACTGCTGTAAGGAATATTAAAAGGATGGTAATCTACTTCCGGTGATACATTGCCAAGAAAACCCAGAGGTAGCTGGGTCGCTATGACTCAACACTGACTTGATGGCACTAAAAAAAAAAAAAGGAATATTACCCAAATTATTTTGAACCCATTGTTCAAGATCCAAAGCTTGTAGTCATGCAATTCTAGATGCACCGATGCAAATTGATGTAGCTCTACTGGTGCACTCAAAACAATCAAAGGTTGCTCTATTGACAAACTTTGAGACATTATGAACATGCTTGACTACAGTGAGGTAGTCTGCTCTTTTGTCATCAGGGATGATTCTAAATCCCTAGTTACCTCCTTGAAGAACATACCCATGTAGAGTATGTAGAAACAGATTCTGGTTGACAGCATGGAGGCCTGAAAACAACTTCGACCAAAAGCATCGAGAGTTCTCGATTCCCTACCTGGAGGGTTGGAGGAATGTGTCTTTGCACTCTTGATTCAAAGCACTGTCAATTCCACTACCACTGAGTGGTGAGGCAATTGTGTCTTTTGAAAACCGGGACATTCCGGTACTCGTACATGGTATCAAGCCGTCAAATATGTGGAGAAATGGTAAAGAGGTGTCTCCCACATACAGAGCATAAGGTCATGGAGAATGCGGTGAATAGAAAGTGTGGCCGCTTCCTTAGGAGCTATGGGTATTGGCGAAAGAGTAGTTACTCACATATAAATAAGTGTTAAATAAATAAATAAATGTAACAGGTGTTCTCCAGGAGCAGCAGGAATCAGTCCTCACATATGGGTGTCATCGGCACTGATGAAGCCCCAGCGGAGCATTTCCCCAGCTTTCTATGAAAGCCTTTGGGAATGCAGGCACGCATGCGCGGTTCCCTTCCCGCCTAAAGGTGCCATCTTACCTCAGTCAAATGACATAGCTAAGAACAGCATACAAAAATGAAAAAATAAACTATGTACAACTGCAACTCCCAGGGGAGGAGGGAGGGTTGTGAGGACTGATTACTGCTGCTCCTGGAGAACACCTGTTACAGGTGAGTAACTACTCTTTCTCCAGGACCAAGCAGGAAGTCAGTCCTCACATATGGGTGACTCCCTAGCTCTGGGCTACCGAGGAACCCAGGCTGAACAAGAGAACTCCCTCTAGTCTCAGCAGCAAAGAAAGGCTTTTCAAGGACACAACCTCCACCGGTAGCCCAACAGAAGGCAGGAGTTGCCTAAACCTCAAAGAGATTCTGGAGTACTGCCTGGCCAAAAGCACTGTCCTTATGGGACTCCATCTCCAGGCAGTAATGGGCTGCAAAAGTCTGGCTTGAAGACCAAGTTGCAGCCCTGCAGATGTCTACCAAGGGCACAGAGCAGAGATGAGCACTGAGATAGCCATTGCCCTGACACGATGGGCCGTGACCCTTCCCTGCAAAGGAAGGTCAGCCGCCTTGTAAGCCCAGGTGACAGTCAGCCACCCAGATGGTCAAGGTACGCTTGGACACAGCTAACCCCAACTTATTGGGGTCAAAAAATACAAAGAGCTGAGTAGCCCTTCTATGCCCCTGCGTACGGTCAAGGTAGAAGGATAAGGCCCTCCTACAGTCCAGGGTATGCAGGACTGCTTCAGCCTGGCTATCATGAGGCCTAGGGAAGAATGTTGGAAGAACCACCTCCTGATTGAGGTGGAAAGAGGAGACAACCTTAGGGAGGAACTTTGGATGAGTCCTGAGGACTACCCTGTTCCTGTAAATCCTGGTGTAAGGCCTGTCACAGACCAGGGCTTGAAGCTCACTTACTTGCCTAGCTGAGGTAAGGGCTATTAGGAAGAGTGTCTCCCAGGAGAGGAAGCATAGTGGACAAGTAGCCATCGGCTCAAAAGGTGGGCGAGTCAGCTGCTGCAAGACCACATTCAGCTCCCACTCAGGGGCAGGAGGACGGATGGGAGGCTTGAGCAAAAGCAAGCCCCTGAGAAAGCGGGACACCAAGGGGTGACCAGAGAGAGACTGCCCCTCTACCAATGAGTGGTGAGCTGCTAGAGCTCAGAGGTGGACCCGAACAGAATTGAATTTAAGACCTTGATTTGACAAGTGCAGTAAGTACTGAAGGACTACTGGCACAGTACAGGAGAAAGGATCTTCTGTACGTAGCTTACACCACACAGAAAACCTCTTCCGTTTGAGAGCATAGGTTTTCCTGGTGGACTGTTTCCTAGAGGCTAGGACAACCTCCTCAACCTCCTGAGGCAGGCCCCAGGGAGCCAAGACTACCCTTGCAGCCTCCAGGCCATCAAATTGAGAGACTTGAGATTGGGGTGCAGAAGGGAACCCTGGTCCTGTGTGAGAAGGTTGGGTTGCAACCCCAGAGGTAGTGGAGGATCCACCGCTAGTTGAAGCAGAAGAAGAAACCAAGGCTGTCTCGGCCATCTGGGAGCTACCAGCAGGACCGAGGCTTTGTCCTTAAGAACCTTGAACAGGGTTCGGGCCACCAAGGGCGTGGGAGGAAACGCATAGAGGAGGCCCTGAGACCAAGATATCAGAAAAGCATCCGGTGCTATCCGCAGAGGATGTGGTTGCCTGGAGCAGAACTTTGGCAGTTGCTTGTTCAGTGGGCTGGCAAAAAGATCCATCAAAGGAAGACCCCATTTGAGAAAGATCTTCTGAACTACCGAAGGATGCAGCTGCCACTCGTGGGGCTGCAGAATCCTGCTAAACCTGTCTGCCAGGTAGTTGTCCTGGCCTGGAAGGTACACAGCCTTGAGGAGCATGTTGTGCTTGAGGGCAAAAGAACAAATGTCCTGAGCCTCTTGACAAAGGATCCTGGACCAAGTTCTGCCCTGTTTGTTCACATAAAACATGGCAACTTGGTTGTCTGTCTGAATCAGGACAGACTGGTGAGCCAGGGCAGGAGTGAAAGCTTTGAGTGCTAACCGAATAGCTCTGAGTTCGAGGAGATTGATCTGCTGTGCAGCTTCCCAGGGAGACCAGAGGCCCTGGGTGCACTTGCCCAGACAATGAGCTCCCCAGCCTTGCAGGGAGGCATCTGTTGTCATCACTACTGTGTACCCTGGAATCTGAAAAGGCACCCCTTTCAGTAGATTGGGTGGGTGCAGCCACCAGTTGAGGGAGTGCAAAAATGGTCTGGACACCCTTATCCTGTCTCTGAGGCTGCCTGTGGCCTGTGACCACTGAGTCCGAAGGCACCACTGTGCAGGCCTCATATGGAGCCTGGCATTGGGGGTCACATGTACTGTCGAAGCCATGTGGCCTAGAAGCCGCAGGCAGAGACCAGGGACCTGCTGAGAAACTGACTTGCCAAGGCCATCAACCTTTGGGCTCTGTTTTCCGGCAAGAATGCCTTTGCCAGGAGAGAGTCCAACCTTGCCCCTATGAACTCCAAGTTCTGGGAAGGGAGCAAAGTGGACTTTGCGAAGTTTATAACAAATCCCAGGCGTTGTATAAGAGCAATGGTCCTGAGGGTGGCTTGATTGGCCTCCTGACCTGTCTGACCCCTGATGAGCCAGTCGTCCAGATAGGGGAAGACAAAGATGCCCTGATTTCTCAGGTAGGCCGCCACCACTGCTAGGCACTTTGTGAAGACTCTGGGGGCGGAGGTGAGGCCGAAAGGCAGCACTCTGTACTGATAATGGTTTCCTCCCACGATGAACCTCAGGTACTTTCTGTGGTCTGGATGAATGAGGATGTGAGTGTACGCATCCTTTAGATCTAAGGAGCATAGCCAATCTCCCTGCTGTAGGTAGGGCAGAAGGGTTCCAAGAGTAAGCATCTTGAACTTTTCTTTCACTAGGAACTTGTTGAGGTTCCTGAGGTCCAGAATGGGACAAAGGTCACTGGTCCTTTTCAGCACCAGGAAATACCTGGAGTAGAATCCGTGACCTTGCAAGTGGGGAGACACAGGCTCCACCGCCCTGTCCACCAACAGACCCTGAAGCTCCTGACGGAGAAGGTCTGTGTGCAGAGGAGGCCTTGGAGGCTCCCCTGGAAAGTATGGGGGTGGCAGTTGGTGGAAATGGAGGGCATAGCCCTTGTGGACCATCTCCAGTACCCAACTGTCCCCGGTGATAAGGGGCCACTGGTGGGCAAAGAGGGAGAGACGACCTCCTGTGCAGGGTTGGGAGAGCAGTGGAGGAGAGGCTATGCTCAAGGAGTCAAAACCCCCCACCCTGCTGAGTGGTAGCAGGGGCCTGAGGCTTGGGGGTCCTCTGCCTACAGGGCCATTACCCTGGCCCTTGGCTTGCTGACCCTGGGGGGCAGCTTGGGCAGCCTGATATTGTGGGTACTATTTGTAGGCAGTGCCCTTCCTCGGGTAAAAGGGCTTTTTACCCGAGCCCTTCTTTTTATGAGAAGGGGCAGAGGTCTTCCTCGACAGCCTTGTCCGAGTGAGGTGCTCGGTCTCGAGCTGAGTGGCCTTCTCGGTCATGGGCTTGCCAAAAAGGTTTTTAACTTGGTAAGGGACATCGACCAACTTGTCCTGAACCCATGGCTCGAGGTCCGATGACTACAGCCATGCCTGGCGTCGAGCCGCGATGCCGGCTGCTGCAACTCGGGCCGAAGCCTCGAAGCCATCGTAGGCGGCGCAGGACATGAACTTAGAGCACTCCCGAATCCCCGAGGACAAGGACTTAAATCTCTGCAAGGGTTCCCCGGAGAGACCAGCAGAGAACCCAGCCAACTCCTTGGCCAGATCCTGCAAGTACATGCCCATGTACAGCTGGTAAGACTGGACACGGCAAGCAAGCATCGAGCCCTGAAAGCACTTTCTACCGATACCATCGAGGTTTCGGGCCTCCCTGCCAGGAGGCACCACGGAGTGCATCTTCTGATTCTTCAGACGATGCATGGCCGATGGTGTGGTAGCTGTGCCTTCTGAAAACCAGGGCTCTTCCAGAGCCGATAGATCGAATCGACTCGCTTGCTAAGAACCGGCGCCGAGGCCGGTGCCTCCCACATACGGAAGAGGAGCCGTTCCAGCATCGGAGGAACCGGGACAGTAAAGGCCTCCTTCGGAGGAGAGTCATACTGCAGCGCCTCGAGCTCTTCAGCTCGAGGCTCTTCCTCGGGATCCGCCAGAATAGCCAAGGCAGTGGCCATATCCCGGACGAACTCCGAGAACCGGGTGTCCTCCGGGGGGGACCTACTCCGGGGCTCAGACTGCGGTGAGTCCAAAGGGACGCACCAAGTCTTAAAGGTATCAGGAGACTCCTCGTCCTCCATCTCCCAAGCCGACTCGTCCGAGGAAGAGTCGGGGTCCGACCCCGCGGGGCCCTGGAGCACCCGCCCCAACGCCGGAAGCACCGGCGTCGACGCCCTCGGTCCCGAACGGGAGGTCGAGGGAGACCGCAACCGAGGTTGACTCCGAGCCACGATGGACTCGAGTATCGGCTCGGTCTCCGGGGTCGAATTCAACGTCGATGTCCCGGTGGTCGGGGCAGATGCACCAGACAGGCTGGCCATCAGTGCCCGCTGCTCCTCCATGAAGGCAGACATTCTGCTCTCCAAGGCTGTCATCCTGAGACCCAGCTCGGGAGACGCAGCAGCCACCGACTCGGGCCCCGGCGGTGCCGGGCACGACGTCAGCTCCCTGGGAGGAGAGTCCACGAGGACTACAGGGCTTACACGTCCAGCAGACTCCGGCTCCACACGAGGAACTTTGACAGGCTTCTCCGGTTCCACAGGCCCGGGGCGACGGTCGGGGTTCTTAGACCTGGCCCTCGAGGAGCCAGGGACCTCTTCCGACGATGCCCTCGCGAGCCGTTTCTTCCTCTTGTGTTCCCGGTCAGGGGACCCCCTGTCCGAGGAGCTTCGACGGCGCTCGGGATCGGAATCCCGAGATGTCGAGGCCTCAGACGAGGTCCGGGCCTGGCCGGAGGCTGAGTCCGAGAAAAGCCTTTCCTTTTGCTGCTGGCGACTTCGTAGTGCCTTGGAAGACATTTTTTCACAGGCCCCAAATGACTTAGGATCGTGGTTGGGGCCGAGGCACCGAAGGCAGCAGTCGTGTGTGTTGGTGAGAGACATTAGTTTCTTACACTGATCACGCTTCTTAAAACCACTGGAAGCCATCGGGGAAAAAAGAGTCCCCGCGAGGTCAAAGGACCGGCCTTCCAGGGAAAAAGAGAAAAAAGGGCGCGAACGCCAGCCACGAAGGGCAAAAACCGAAAAAGAAGAATCAGGCTCGATACCGGTGTACCGAACCCGGCGGGAGGGGAACCGGCGTTGAACCAGTAGAAAGAGAGCAAAAAATCGCTGAAAAATCTAATTTTAACCGGGAAAACTGGATACACGTCCGGTGGGCTTCACGGAAAAAAAGAGACTAAGGTAAGATGGCACCTTTAGGCGGGAAGGGAACCGCGCATGCGTGCCTGCATTCCCAAAGGCTTTCATAGAAAGCTGGGGAAATGCTCCGCTGGGGCTTCATTGGCGCCGATGACACCCATATGTGAGGACTGACTTCCTGCTTGGTCCTGGAGAATTTCCAATTCTTCAGTTCTAGGCTTTTTCTCAGATGTCACTGTTAGGGAAAGGCCCCTGGTAACATTGTGTATAAATTATTGAAAAAACACATGTCCTCTAGCGGAGGTATGCGACGTTGCGGAGATGGGGACGGGTCCTCCGGTAGCCTTTCTAGGCCTCGAGTATCAGCCGATTCGTCATCCGATGAATCCGATTCCAAAGACTCAAAGAATCAGCAGGGGGGGGGGGGGTTTGTTCACGTTCCGTTATAACGCAGTACCTATCAAAGTCGTTACCCGGAACCTGCTTAGGCGGAACCTTGGTACCAGAAATAAACTCAAGGGCAGGCATGTAACCTGGTGTGGTTTGGACCGGTACCGAAGACGGTGCCAGCGTTTGCAGAACCAACGGTAAAGTCTTTACTGGAACTGAGGTTGCCAGTAAGGCCACTAAGTTCCGCACGATGGCCAGTATGCACTGATCCATGTAGCTTGCCGATGCTTGGGATATAGCATTATTAGAAAAAGTACAGAGAAGAGCCACCAAAATGGTAAAGGGGATGGAAGGATACCCTGATGAAGAGAGGCTAAAAAGGTTAGGGCTCTTCAACATGGAAAAGAGATGGCTAAGGGGACATATGATAGAGGTCTATAAATTAATGAATGAAGTGGAACAGGTAAATAAATCGATTGTTTACGCCATAAAAATATTGAAAGATTGGGGGGGGGGGCATGCAATAAAGCTACAGAGTAACCTATTTAAGACTAATAAGAGAAAATATTTTTTCAGTCAACGTGTAATCAAACTGTGGAATTTGCTACCGGAGGATGTAGTAAAAGCTGTTAGTGTAGCCGGGTTTAAAAAAGGTTTGGACAAGTTCCTGGAAGAAAGGTCCATAAACCATTATTAAAGGGGACCCAGAATATCCACTGTTTGACCCAACATAATAAATTGTGGAAACTGTGTCTTTTGGGGAAACTGCTAAGTACTTGTGACCTAGATTGGCCACTGTTGGAAACAGGATACTGGGCTTGATGGACCTTGGTCTGACCCAGTATGGCATATTTTATGTTAGGTATCGGTACCGGAGTTGCGGGCCGCAATCTCTGAACATGGCACCAGGAGTTCACTGGAGGTGGAGGCCTCGGGAGCGTCCTAGGACCCCACCTCCCCCCAGGAAGGGTCCTCCCGCTGGGGCTGTTTGGCCAGTGTATCCCCCTCCTGGGCAACGCTCGAGCCATCTCGATACTTAGGAGATCTACCCTTGTGGGGGTGGCCAGTCTTCGATGAAGACTTATGTTTGGATATATGAGATCCATGGGAGGAAAACGATGCACTCAATGACGTCAATGCTAAAGAGACTGCATTGGAGACAAAGAAGGTACCTAACTTTGCAGTCCAATTCTGTAGGCCTATCTTCATCATCTACCTGCAGAGGGGACATTCTGAGGTTTGATGGTCAGGACCTAGGCATTTTAGACACCAGTCAAGGTGTCTGTGGCAGAGATGATACTGCCACACTTAGAACATTTTTTAAACCCATTGGTTGGTTTTTCCATTTTGTCAGAAACTGATTGGAAGGCCTGGGCCTAATATGGCATTTATGCATCTGAAGAAAGAATTTCTACAACTATTTTTTTTTTTTTAAAGAAAGAACCGACCGGGAGTCGGTACCAGCGTCGACGGGAAGGCAGATGCGAATCACAAAAAATATAAAAAACAGGAATTTTCTGCAGTAACAGGATTTGCTTCCTGCCAACTCCGCGGAAAGCGAAGAACTGAGAAGGGAGAGTGGCAAAGGCGGGAAGGCAGCTACTCAAGCACAGTGGAATGATCCCAAAAGCTTTCCTATTAGATGCTGGGGAGCGTTCCCGCGCGGGCTCTGTTGGTACTGACGACACCCATATGTGAAGACTAAGTTCCTACTTGTTCCTTAAGAGCAACTGTTTATGCCATGAAAAAGTAGAAAGACTAGGGGACATGTAAGGAAGCTACAATGTAAACCATTTAAGATTAATAAGAGAAAAGCGTAGCTATTCACCTGTAACAGGTGTTCTCCGGGGACAGCAGGAATCGGTCCTCACATATGGGTGATGTCGGCACTGACGGAGCCCTCGCAGAAGCATCCCTCCAGCTTTCAAAGAAAGCCTTTTGGGGATGCCACCACACATGCGTGGTCCCCTTCCGCCCAAGGGTGCCATCTTGCTCAGTCAGACGACACAGCTAAAAAATGGCAAAAATAAAAGATGGTAAAGGAGCAACGCCAAGGGGAGAAGGGAGGGGTTGTGAGGACTGATTCCTGCTGTCCCCAGAGAACACCTGTTACAGATGAATAACTACGCTTTCTCTGGGAACAAGCAGAAAGTCAGTCCTCACATGGGACTCCCTAGCTACAGGCTACCGAAAGCCCATAGCAAAAATAGGGGTTCCCTCATGGGAAGCCGCAAGGAGTAGCAATTTAGACCATGTACACAGACCACAGTAGGACCCCTGTGTCTGATGAAACCAGCACTCCGGTAGCCTGAACACCGAAGGGTCGGAGAGTAGTTGACTAAACCCCGAAAAGGTTACAGAGCACAGCCTGGCCAAAGGCACTGTCCCATCAGGACTCTCTTTCCAGGCAGTAATGGGCTGCAAAGATATGGACTGAAGACCAGGTGGCGGCCCGGCAGATGTCCACCATCGGGACAGAGCACAAGTTTGCCACTGAGGCCTCCATGGCCCTGACATGGTGCACTGTGACGTGGCCTTCCAGCAGGAGCCTCGCCTGCTCATAAGCGAGGGCAATACAGTCCGCCATCAATGTGGACAGTGTACACTTGGTCACCATCTCCCCAAGCCTACTGGGGTCATAGGAGATGAAAAGCTGAGAAGCTTTGTGGTGGCTCAGAGTGCGTTGGATATAGAAGGACAAAGCCTTCTTACAGTCCAAGGTGTGAAGGACCATCTCCGCCCGAATGAAGTGAGGTCTTGGAAATAAGGTAAGAAGCACCACTTCCTGGTTGAGATGGAAGGGCGACACTACCTTCGGCAGGAATTTGGGGTGCGTGTGAAGCACCACTCTGTTCTTGTAGAACCTAGTATAGGGCGACTCCGCCACAACAGCCTGAAGCTCACTAAATCTGCGAGCGGAGGTAAGCGCAACCAGGAAAGCCACCTTCCAAGAGAGGTAGCAAAGGTGGCAAGTAGCCAGATGCTCGAAGAGCAGGCGAGTAAGCTGCCCCAATACTACGTTGAGGTCCCATTCAGTTGCCAGAAGGCAAACTGGGAGCTTCGATAAGAGCAGGCCCTGAAGAAAATGGGTCACCAAGAGTTGGACCGAGAGGGACTTACCATCCACTGGATGGTGGTGCATCGCCAGGGAACTAAGGTGCACTCGGACAGAGTCAGACTTGAGCCTGGATTGAGAGAGGTGGAGAAGGTACTGTAACACCAGTGCCGCCAAGCAGGTGAAATGGATAGCTCCGTGTTCGGCGAACCAAACCAAGAACCTGCGCCATTTGAGGGCGTAAGCCTTTCTGGTAGAGGCCTTGCGAGAGGCCAGCAGAATGTCTTCCACCTCAACCGGAAGGTTGAAAGGGGCCAGAGTCGCCCTCTCAGCAGCCACACTGTCAGCGACAGGGACCCCAGGTTGGGGTGCAAGAGAGTCCCCTTCCTGAGATAGGAGTCCCAGGGCAGTCCCCAAGGGAATGGGGGTCTCCATCGTCAACTGGAGGAGCAGCGGAAACCACAGTTGCCTGGGCCACCAAGGAGCTATCAGGATGAGTGAGGCCGTCGCAGAGGGTCCTGAACAAGGTCTTTGTGATCAGTGGCATAGGAGGGAAGGTGTACATCCTGGAGGAAAGGTCCATAAACCATTATTAAGAAGGGACCCAGGATATCAATGCTTGAACCAATACAAGCATCGTGGAACCTGTGTCCCTTGGGGAAACTGCTAGGTACATATGACCTAGATTGGCCACTGTTGGAAACAGAATACTGGGCTTGATGGACCTTGGTCTGACCCAGTATGGCATATCTTATGTTCTTATGTTATGTTCTTACATGAGGCCTTCCGACCATGAGACAAGGAACACGTCCATTACCACCCTGGAGAGGTGGGCCTGCTGGAACAGAAAAGGGGCAACTGAAAGTTGTCCGGGCTGGCGAACAGGTCCATCTCGGGCTCCCCCCAGAGCTGGAAGAGCCGACTGGCTACCCTGGGGTCCAGCTGCCACTCATGCGACTGGAGGACTCTGCTCAGCCTGTCGGCCAGAAGGTTTGTCCTGGCCTGGCTGGTGCACTGCCTGCAGGAGGATACCCTGTTGGATTGCGTATGAGCAGAGGACCAGTGCCTCAACAAAGGGTACGAGACCCCATGCTCCCCTCTTTGTTCACGTAGATCACCACCACCTGTTTGTCTGCCTGGACCAGCACCGGCTGGAGATGCAGGTGGTGACAGAAGACTATCAGGGATAAGTGTATGGCTCGGAGCTGCAGGAGGCTGATCTGCTGGGTGCTCTCGTCTGGTGACCAGTTGCCCTGGGTACGGAAATCTCCACAGTGGGCTCCTCAGTCGAACAGGGAGGCGTCCATGGTGAGGACCCTTGAGGGACTTGGGGCCTGAAAAGGCATGCCTGCCTTGAGATGCTGGAGAGACTGCCACCAAACCAGGGAGTCCGCTAGTTGGTGGGTCACAGAGACTCTGTCTCGGAGGTGACCCGGGGCTTGAGACCACTGGTCCCGGAGACACCACTGTGCCGCCCTCATGTGGAGGCGAGCACCGGAGGTGACGTGGACCGTGGAGGCCATGTGCCCGAGGAGATGCAGAAGAAGCCGAGCGGGCACCGAGGGATGGCACTGAATGTCCCAAGTCAGAGTCCTGAGACGATTAGCCTGGTCCCTGGGCAAGAATGCCTTCAACTGGAGTGTGTCGATCTTTGCCCTGATGAATTCCAGACACTGTGTCAGGAGGAGGTGAGACTTGGGGTAGTTTATGACAAACCCCAAGTGTTGCAGAACCTGGATGGTGCGTGTGGTGGCCTGCTGCACCTCTGAGGCTGTGCCTTCCTTTATGAGCCAGTTGTCCAGGTAGGGAAAGACGAAGATCCCCTGGAAACGGAGGAAGAAGGCCACAACTGCCAGGCATTTTGTGAAGACTCTTGGAGCAGAGGCCAAGCCAAAGGGGCGCACCCTGTACTGAAAATGCCTGCCCCCCACTACAAACCGCAGGTACTGCCTGTGGTTGGGGTGAATGAGGATGTGGGTATAAGCATCCTTGAGATCTAAGGAGCATAGCCAGCCTCCCTGCTGGAGGTATGGCAGCAATGTTCCAAGGGAGAGCATCTTGAACTTCTCCCTCAACAGGAATTTGTTGAGGTTGCGCAGATCGAGGATGGGCCTTAGGCCCCCTGTCCTTTTTGGCATCAGGAAGTACCTGGAATAGAACCCCTTGCCCTTGAGATGGTGGGGCACCGGTTCAACCACTTTGTCCTCGAGAAGACCTGCCAACTCCTTCAGTAGAAGGTCCCGGTGGAGGGGAGACCTGAGGGGCTCTCCCGGAAATAAGGTGTAGGTGTCTGAGTCAGGTGAAAAAGGTAACCCTTCCTGACTACCCGAAGTGCCCAGGAGTCGGTGGTGATTGTCAACCACCTCTGGGCATAGAGGGCCAGATGTTCCCCTGTGGGCTGCTGATCTCCTTGGGGTAGATAGGCTATGCTCAAGGAGACAAAACCCATGCCCATGTCCCAACAGGCCTGCTGACCCTGTTGGGGAGCTGGGGAGGCCTGAAAAGGTGGGTAGTTTCTATAAGCTGCTCCCTTCCTCTCATTTCTCCCTATTTCCCCCCTCGTGTACTCCGTTCTTCTTCCAAGTTGCTTCTTGCTATGCTCTTCTCCTCTATTGCCAACTCCAGATTCCGCTCTTTTCACCTTGCTGTTCCCTGTGCTTGGAATAAACTTCCTTTATCTATATGTCAGGCATCTTCTTTGCCCCTCTTCAAACTCAAGTTAAAAGCTCATCTTTTCACCTCTGCCTTTGGCTCTTGATTTTGCTGTTCTCCTTCCTTCTCCTCTTTTATTTCACCTTTCTTTCTTCCGCTTACACTTGTTCTTACCTCTTTCCTTTGTCCTGTCTATCCTGCTCTTGTCTCTTTGCCCTTGTTCTTATCTTCTTCTACTCCTTTTCTTGCTTTGTCTTTTTAGATTGTAAGCTCTTTTGAGCAGAGACTGTATTTTTGTGTTTTCATTGTACAGCGCTGCGTGCACCTGGTAGCACTTTATAAATGCTTAGTAGTAGTAGTAGTAAAATGACTTTTTACCCGAGCCTTTCCATCAGGAAGCGGCAGCGGTCTTTCTGGAGAGCCTGGTCCTCGTCATGAACTCTGTCTCCAGCTCGGCTTGTCAGTCATGGTTTTGCCAAAGAGGTTCTCTCCTTAGCAGGGGACATCGACCAATTTGTCCTGAACCCACTGTTCGAGGTTGGACGACTGTAGCCAAGCTTGGCGGCATGCACCAATGCCAGTCACCACTACTCAAGCCGCTGACTTGAACACATCATAGGCCGCTCAAGACATGAATTTGAAGCACTCACTGACTGCCTTGGCCAGGTTCTTAAACCGCTGCAAGGGTTCCTCGGAGAGAACAGCTCAGAACCCAGCGAGTTCCTTCACCAGGTCTCTCAGGTACATAACCCATGTACAGCTGATAGGCCTGGATGTGGCCGATGAGCATTGAGCCCTGGTAGCACTTTCTGCCGAGGGCATCCAAAGTGCGGGCCTCCCTGCTGGGGGGAACCAGGGAGTGCATCTTCTAGCTTTTCAGCCAGCGCATGGCCGACTCCACCACCATGGAGTTATGTGGCAGCTGTGACTTTTGGAAGACCGGGCTCCAGCAAACTCAATACATTGAGTCGAGCCGTTTGCTCACCACCAGTACCGAAGCTGTCATCTCCCACATTCGGAGCATCAGCAATTCCAGGATGGGGGGGATGGGTACCATGAGAGATTCCCACAACTCATCCACCCGAGAGTCCTCCTCCGACTCAGTCGGGAATGCCAGGGCTTTTGACATATCCTTGATGAAATCAAGCCCATATCCTCCAGCGGGGACCACTCTCGGAGCTCCAATATGGGAGAGTCAGATGGGACGATGCAGGGGCGACGGGTATTGGGGAACTCCTCATCCTCCGTCTTCCATTCGGAGTAGTCCATCAAGGACTCGTAGAAGGGCTGCTCTGCAGGGCCCCAGATGCCCTGCGGCCAGCACCCAGAATACTTGCCAAAGATGACTGCAGTCCCGTCGAGCGGGACTCAGATCACAACCTCGGCCGAGGATCGGCTCGGCTCAGCCTCCGGGGACATCTTGGACGTTGTGACACGGAAGATCTGCCCTGTGCCTTTAAAACACAGAAATCTGCTGGGTTTAGCTCAGATTCTGACAGGCAGGGAGATCAAAAGCTTCCCAGTTACCATAGGCAACCAAAACAGGCTGAGACTAGCTAGCAAACACTCCCCAGTTAATCAGGAGAACAGTTTTCACATGGGCAAGAAAACGCCCCGAAGGCTGTATAAAGAATGTCCAAAGCAAACAGAGTTAGACCAGAGAGAGCAGAGAGATCAGGGAGATCTCGGAGAGCAGGAAGTTCACGAGGAACAGGAAGCTGCAGAAGCTTGGCAAGTAAGAGGAAACTTGCAGGTCTCAGACGGAGATTCAGAATATTCCTATACTGACTCTGAATTACCTGACCCTTGGAGCAGAAAGCCAAGGAGGAATTTGCAAAGGGAAACAAAGCCACCTGCAACAAGAGGGATTAGTTACAGGAAATACTCACCTCTGACACAGTGTGATTTTCCCAGGCACAGAGCTCAGTGGAAGGAACGTGAGGCAGCTGGTAAGAAGCCATATATAATTGAAAAGCAGAGCTGCTTGAAATACTTGCAACCCTGTGAGAGGGAAAGTAATTCGGTTGAAGACATTTGTATGAGTGATGAGGATGAATGTATGTCTCTAAAACCCTGCAGAAGACTTCCAAGAGAAAAGTCTGTCAGGACCAGAACAGGACAGTGTTATGAGCTAATGCCAGGCACAAGAGGTAGGAGATTGAAAAGCTACAAAGAGAAAGCAGGTTTAAACAGAGCTGTTTCTCCATCCTGCTTTTACAAGCTACCTGATAACTACCTGCCTTACTGTGGAGAGGGCTGTGATGAGAGTTCAGAGACTGATTTGAGGAGGTTTCAAACTTTCTGCCCTAGAGAAAATAATGTGGTTGAAGAACCAATGATTACAGAACCAAGTAGCTTAAATCCCTGTATTGAGGACATGGATTGCTCTTTGTTAATGGCTGATATAAGTTCTCTGCGCTAGCTAAAGACAAGAGTGCCTTGTAGAGAGCTGAATGAGCACAGAAGAGACTGTCAGCATTTTCATTTGGATTCTGTTTATTATTATTCCTGTTTTTGTTCAAGCGAGAAGCTGTGTTTTGTTTTCACCTTCAGTTTGCCAGAAGCATGGCTACATTTTGAGTTCTTGTGTTTTGTACTGTTTTTGAAAATCCAAACCCCGGGAGGGGAATAAAATCCTTCTTAAACCTGACCACTCAGTCTCAACTACTCCTTTTCATAAAGAAAGGTCAGGCCCAGCAGTGTGACTGGCTGCCTACGCCTCAGTCCAGCCACGGCTGGTGACATAAATGGCGTAGTAATTTGGATTTTTGAAAAAAAAAAAGAAAAAAAAAAAAAAAGAGTACTACCCAAGGTTTTTTTCCTAAGAGAGGATACAATTGGCTGAAGAAAAAAAAACAGCAGCGAAGGAAAAACCTGAAAGAGGAAATCCTGACACAGAGTGGACGTCCACAGGCTGACCTGAAGGAGGCATGCAAAGAACCTTTCTCAACGCGAGATCCTACACCGTGCTGAGGTATAAGTAGGTGGGCACGGGTGGTGAGGATTGCTGAGAAAGGGGAGGAAGATATACCTTGCTAAAAGGCAGACAGGAAAAAGAAAAAAAAATATATTGTGCGGCACTTGGTGGGCCCTGTTTTTTTCTCTCCCATACAGGTACACTTCGACGCTGGGATGGATCCCCAGGACATGCTCCGAGGATGGAGGAACAATGGAGAGCCCAGAGTGAGCTCGCACGACAAGCCCAGGACAGGACTATGGCAGCACTGGCTGCACAGCAGAAGCCACTCCTGGACTTGCTAACCACGCTGCTGAAGAGGACACCCACCACAGATGAGGAAGGCGTACCGGTACCACCTGTGGTAGGACTGAAAAACTGTAGTGCATTGGCACTGGGACCTTTGCAAAAGACTGACAATTTTGACGACTACTCTGATGCCTTTGAAAGGATTGCGGAGGCGGCTAAATGGCCACTAGACCAGTGGGCCGTTAGGTTCACCATGTCTTTAACCGGAGAGGCATTGGCGGCCTACAAGGGCCTACAATTACCCGGACGTAAAACTAGCACTACATAAAACTAGCACTACGTAAAACACCTACGCACTATCGACGTCTTTTTAGAGAGGCAAGGCTCTTGCCTAAAGAGACGCCGAAAGCTTTGATGCAGCGACTTAAAGGTCTAGCAACAAAATGGCTTGCTCCAGAGAAGGCAACAGTGGAATCCTTGATGGACGCTGTGCTCCTTGAGCAATATTTTGAGGCTGTACCGCCGGAAGTAAAAGCTTTTTTGTTGTTACAGAAGTGCAAATCCACTAGGGAAGCAGCTGAACTGACAGAATGTTATTTTGAAGCTGAGTTAGCCGGGGCTTCCAGGGATAGCATTCTAAGAGTAACGGGCATGGAAAGAATGCCAGGTATAAAGAAAGCCTATACTCATAAGGTACAGAGGGAAAATGTAAGTAAATATGATGTGATGAAATGTTTTCAATGCGGGAAAAGTGGTCACATGCGCAGGGACTGTGAAGAGCACATAGCCCTTGTATCAGGAGGGGAGAGACGCAGTGGGGAAGAATTTGTTATAGACGTCCAGGTGGAGGGTGTAGATGCTGTAGCGCTCCTTGATTCCGGAGCGGATCAGAGTATGGTCTCACAAGAAATGTGGAAGACCATTCAGGCCCATAACCCTTCCCTGTTGAATTGTGTGGATGGACGTGTGAAAGTAAGATGCGTGCATGGTGCCTCCTCTTTTTACCCAATGTATGAGATGTGTGTGAATGGGTTGAATACTAGGGAGAAGGTACACATGGCAGTTGTCCCCCGACTTCCCTTTAAGGTAGTCCTAGGGCGTGACTGGCCCCCATTTGAGGAGGAAATGGGAAAAGGCCTCAAAGGAAAGTTAGGCCCCAGCCAGATAAAACCTCTAGGAGAAAAGGCACAACCTGAGACCCCAAAAACTGAGGCCATTGCCCAAAAGATCCCGAGTGCTTTATTTGGGAAACCACAGGTAGAAGGGGGGTCCTCAGCTAAAAAGAGGTTTGTGTTAAAATTCACAAAAACATCCCCGCATGCAAAAGGCCCACAAAGAGCTACCGAAGCCTCAGCAGGCTATGACCTGTTTAGTAACGAGGATGCAATAGTTCCCAAGGGAGGGAAGGCCCTCATTGACACAGGGGTAAAAATTCAAATTCCTGAAGGGTGCTATGGCTGCATAGCACCGCAGTCTGGCCTAGCGGTCAAACATTCTCGATTGACATCGGGGCGGGGGTGATAGACCCTGATTACCGTGGTGTGGTCAAGGCCCTACTCTTCAACTTCGGTGAAGAGGATTTTGCAGTGAAAAAGGGTGAAAGAATAGCCCAGTTAATCTGTGAACGGGTGGGTTTCCCCGTGTTAGGAGAGACACCCTCATTAACTTCCACAAGCCGTGGGTCTGGAGGGTTTGGCTCCACAGGGATGAAGGATGTTAAGGGCTTAGCAGCCATTGCTGAGGAAAAGAAAGAGGAGGACTTAGGTCCCCAGCCCTCAGATTGGAGGGAACAACCTGAGATACGTACAGGTACGGACCTGTCGGAGCACCAACAGGCAGATTTAGCCAGGCTATTACGGAAGTTCTCCGATGTCCTGACGGCTGTGCCCGGCGAAACACGCCTAGTGGCACATGAGGTCATCACAATCCCGGGGAAGATAATTAGATAGCGCCCGTATAGGTTGCCGGAGGCAAAGAAAAACAAAGTTATTGCCCAGGTTAAGGAGATGGTAGAAATGGGCGTAATTGAGGAGTCCCATAGTCCATGATCTAGTCCTATAGTCCTAGTCCCAAAACCAGACGGAACGCTCCATTTTTGTATCGATTTTAGGCAAATTAATGCTATATCACAGTTCGACGCATACCCCATGCCGAGAATTGATGATCTGTTAGATCGGTTAGGACAGGCTAGGTTTCTAACAACCCTAGACTTAACCAAGGGATACTGGCAAATCCCATTAACAAGGGATTCTAAGCCGAAGACAGCTTTTTCCACCCCAATAGGCCTATACCAGTTTAGACGTATGCCGTTTGGGCTACACGGCGCGGCGGCAACATGCCAGCGGCTTATTGATCAAGTCCTGAGGCCGCACCAAGAATATGCGTTAGCCTACATGGATGACGTTATCATCCATAGCAGCACATGGCTTGAACACTTATCCCGGATAGAGGCGGTATTACAGGCCATCCGGAAAGCTGGTCTCACCCTAAACCCGAAGAAATGTCTTTTTGTGGCTAGGGAGGCCAAATACCTGGGACATCTGGTTGGGAATGGGCTAGTGAAACCACTAGCGGATAAAATTGAGAGTGTGAGAAACCTCCCAAGACCGATAGAGAAGAAGCATGTCCGTAGCTTCTTAGGTCTGATAGGCTACTATCGGAGATTTATCCCCAGGTTTGCAGAGGAAAGTAGTCTTTTTACTGAAATGATTTTAAAAAATGCCCCAAATAAGGTGCGCTGGACTCCAGAGGCAGAAGAAGCTTTTATCTCCCTTAAGGAGAAATTATGTAAAGCTCCTGTCTTGAGGGGGGTCGATTTTTAGACTTCCGTTTATAGTCCAGACAGATGCCTCTGAGACTGGACTGGGGGGGCAGTCATGTCTCAGAGATTCGACGGTGTGGAACACCCAGTCACCTATTTAAGTAGGAAGCTGCCAAATGCAGAGCGGAAATACTCAACTGTAGAAAGGGAATGCTTAGCCATCAAATGGGGGCGATAGAAGCATTACGATTTTACTTGACAGGGCGTAAATTCCTGTTAGTAACGGATCATGCGCCGTTAAAATGGCTTAGCCAAATGCGCAATAACAATGCCCGACTGACGCGATGGCACTTGGCTTTGCAAGCCTTTAGTTTCGAAGTACAGCATAGAGCAGGAAAGCTGCATGGCAATGCGGATGCTTTAAGTAGAATTACGCGCTGTCCGACGAGGACGTCCGCAGCTCGTAATATCTTAAGGAAGAGGATGTGTGACACGGAAGATCTGCCCTGTGCCTTTAAAACACAGAAATCTGATGGGTTTAGCTCAGATTCTGACAGGCAGGGAGATCAAAAGCTTCCCAGTTACCATAGGCAACCAAAAGAGGCTGAGACACGAGGTCTGAAGTCACGCCTAGCTAGCAAACACTCCCCAGTTAATCAGGAGAACAGTTTTCATATGGGCAAGAAAACGCCCCGAAGGCTGTATAAAGAATGTCCAAAGCAAACAGAGTTAGACCAGAGAGAGCAGAGAGATCAGGGAGATCTCGGAGAGCAGGAAGTTCACGAGGAACAGGAAGCTGCAGAAGCTTGGCAAGTAAGAGGAAACTTGCAGGTCTCAGACGGAGGTTCAGAATATTCCTATACTGACTCTGAATTACCTGACCCTTGGAGCAGAAAGCCAAGGAGGAATTTGCAAAGGGAAACAAAGCCACCTGCAACAAGAGGGATTAGTTACAGGAAATACTCACCTCTGACGCAGTGTGATTTTCCCAGGCACAGAGCTCAGTGGAAGGAACGTGAGGCAGCTGGTAAGAAGCCATATATAATTGAAAAGCAGAGCTGCTTGAAATACTTGCAACCCTGTGAGAGGGAAAGTAATTCGGTTGAAGACATTTGTATGAGTGATGAGGATGAATGTATGTCTCTAAAACCCTGCAGAAGACTTCCAAGAGAAAAGTCTGTCAGGACCAGAACAGGACAGTGTTATGAGCTAATGCCAGGCACAAGAGGTAGGAGATTGAAAAGCTACAAAGAGAAAGCAGGTTTAAACAGAGCTGTTTCTCCGTCCTGCTTTTACAAGCTACCTGATAACTGCCTGCCTTACTGTGGAGAGGGCTGTGATGAGAGTTCAGAGACTGATTTGAGGAGGTTTCAAACTTTCTGCCCTAGAGAAAATAATGTGGTTGAAGAACCAATGATTACAGAACCAAGTAGCTTAAATCCCTGTATTGAGGACATGGATTGCTCTTTGTTAATGGCTGATATAAGTTCTCTGCGCTAGCTAAAGACAAGAGTGCCTTGTAGAGAGCTGAATGAGCACAGAAGAGACTGTCAGCATTTTCATTTGGATTCTGTTTATTATTATTCCTGTTTTTGTTCAAGCGAGAAGCTGTGTTTTGTTTTCACCTTCAGTTTGCCAGAAGCATGGCTACATTTTGAGTTCTTGTGTTTTGTACTGTTTTTGAAAATCCAAACCCCGGGAGGGGAATAAAATCCTTCTTAAACCTGACCACTCAGTCTCAACTACTCCTTTTCATAAAGAAAGGTCAGGCCCAGCAGTGTGACTGGCTGCCTACGCCTCAGTCCAGCCACTGCTGGTGACAACGTGGAGGGCCCGGTGATTGGGGAAGATGAACCTGTCGTGCCAAACAGCGCCTGCTGCTGGTCCATGAAGGCAGACAAACTGCACTGAAGGGCTACCATTCTGAACTCCAGACCAGAAGGCTCCACAGCCTTTGGCACAGGCACTGAGGGACTCGGGCCCGATGCCAGCTTCCCCAAAGGGGAACCTTTGACGAGGATGGTGTCTCAGGACTAAGGCCAGTCCATGGTCAGACCCTTTCAGGGGACCTTCGCAGGACACTCCTTCTCCGAAGCCTCGGATGAACGTCTTGGACTGTGGGACCAGGGCCGGGAAGCACCTAGCCAGTTGGAACCATCCAAGGACGCCGCCTTCGAGGGTTTCTTCTTCTTCCTGGGCTCCCTCAAGGGAGACCCCCTTACTGAGGACCCACGATGAGGCTCTGGTTCGGGAGGCTCTGCCCGAGACATCGGGGTCTCAGATGAGGCCCTGGCCTTCGGAGGCACCGGGGACTCAGGGAAAAATGCATCATGCTGCTGCTGGAAGCTCTTGAGGGCCTTACTGGACATCCTTTTGCAGAGACTGCAGGCTGCTGGGTCATGGTCTGGCCCAAGGCAGTGGAGACAGCAGTCATGTGTGTCGGTCAAAGACATAATTTTAGAGCACTGATCAGACTTCTTAAAGCCACTGGTAGCCATGGGGGAAAAAAGTACCCCTGCGAAGTCAAAGACTCTCCAGGCTGCCAGTGGGCGACTGCTGGCTTTCCCATGTTATCTAGTTTAAAAGCTGCTATGTCACCTTTGTAAAGATTAATGCCAGCAGCCTGGTTCCATCCTGGTTAAGGTGGAGCCCATCCCTTGGAAAAGCCTCTCCTTTCCCTAGAATATTGCCTAGTAACTAAAACCCTCTTCTTTGCACCATCATGTCATCCACACATTGGAGCTCTGCTTGCCTTTTGGGTCCTGCGTGTGGAACGGAAAGAATTATGGAGAATGCTACCCTGTAGTTTTCATTCTTTTCTTTCCTGGCATCTTTGCGCCTTTTTTTCTCCCACTGGCAGTTGATTTTCCGGGTCCTCTTTAATAATGGTTTATGAAACTTTTCTCCAGGAACTTGTCCAAACCTTTTTTTAAACCCAGCTACACTAACAGCTTTTACTACATCCTCTGGTAATGAATTCCAGAGTTTGATTAAGCGTTGAATGAAAAAATATTTTCTCTTATTTGTCTTAAATGGGTTACATTGTAGCTTCATTGCATGTCCCTTAATCTTTCTACTTTTTGATAGCGCAAAAAACTGATCTACTTTTACCCATTCCACTCCACTCCATTCATTAATTTATAGATCTCTATCATATCTCCCCTCAGCCGTCTCTTTTCCAGGTTGAAGAGCCCTAACCTTTTAAGCCTTTCCTCATAGGGGTATCCTTCCATCCCCTTTACCATTTTGGTGGCTCTTCTCTGTACCTTTTCTAATTCCACTATATCCTTTTTAAGATAAGGTGCCCAGAATTGCACATAATATTCAAGGTGTAGTCACACCATAGAACGATGCAGAGGCATTATAATATCCTTTGTTTTATTCTCCATTCCTTTCCTTATGATTACAAGCATTCTATTTGCTTTCTTGGCCGCCACTGCACACTGGGTAGAGGGTTTCAACATGTTATCCACAATGATGCCTAAATCTTTTTCCTGGGTGATGGTTCCTAAAGTGGAACCTTGCATTGTATAACAATAGTTTGGGTTGTTCTTTCCTACAGTAGGTGCATAACTCTGCACTTGTCCACGTTAAATTTCATCTGCAATTTGAATGTCCATTTTTCCAATTTATTAAGGCCCTTTTGCAATTTTTCACAATCCTCTTGGGTTTTAATAACTTTGAATAATTTTGTGTCATCTGCAAATTTGATGATCTCACTCATTCCCATTTCCAGGTCATTTACAAATATGTTAAAAAGCAGCGGACCCAGCACAGATCCCTGAGGTACTTCACCTTCCTCCATTGGGAAAATTGGCCATTTAGGCCTGTTGTTGTTGTTAAGTGCCGTCGAGTCGGAGTCGACTCATGGCAACCCTCTGGATAGCTATCCTAAATTGTGTTCGGTCTTCAGTCAGGCGGCTCATTGTTGATAGACTGGTACCCGTAGCTGCTGTTATTGTAGTGATCCATCTCATTGCTGGCCTTCCTCTTTTATGTTGACCTTCTATCTTGCCAAGCATGATGTCTTTCTTGATCTCTCGCTTCGCCTGATGTGTCCAAAGTATGAAAGTCGAAGTCTTGTCATCTGAGCTTCTAAAGAAAGCTTAGGTTTGATCTCCTCTAGTACCGACTGGTTTGTTCTTCGGGCAGTCCATGGTATACACAGTATTTGCCGCCAGCACCATAATTCAAAGACATCAATTTTCTTCCTGTCTATCTTTTTCACTGTCCAGCTTTCACATCCATATGATGTTATTGAAAATACCATGGCTTGAACAAGTCGAATCTTTGTATGGAGAGAGACATCTCTGCTCTTGAGAATCTTATCTAGGTCTTTCATAGCCATTCTGCCAAGAGCAATGCATCGTCTGATTTCTTGACTGCTTGTTGCTTCTTTATTGATAGTTGATCCAAGTAGGTTAAAAAGTGGTTCATGATTTCAATTTCTTCTCCTTCAACGATGAACCTGTTGATTATACCAGTTGTCATGATCTTTGTCTTCTTTACATTAAGGTGCAGGCCCATTTTGAGACTATGTTCTTTGATTGTGAGAAGCAAATGTTTCAGATCATCTTCACTTTCAGCCAGTAATGTGGTATCAAAAATCAAAACATGGACAGCCAGAAAATCAGCAATCAAAACCTAAAAAAACATTCATTAAACCCAAAATTCCTAATAGAATAAACAATTTTTAATGTCGGGATCCGCAGACAAGAGCCGGGGAGGGGAGAAAATCCCCGCTCAGTGTCGGCAGAAGCCTTTTGTTTGTTTTATCAAAAACCAAAAACACAGTAGTGCAAATCACTTATCTGATGGTAATGTGGTATCAGCATAGCAAAGGTTGTTGATTTGTCTTCCACAAATCTTCACACCTCTGTTGTCTTCATACAATCCTGCTTCTCTGATGATTTGTTCTGCATATAAATTAAACAGATAGGGGGAAAGTATGCAGCCTTGTCTTACACCTTTGCTTATTTTAAACCATTCTGTTTCTCCTTGTTCCGTTCGAACTGTTGCTTCTTGATCAATGTACAGATTGTGCAAGAGTACGATCAGGTGTTCTGGTATACCCATGTTTCTTAATGTGGCCCAGAGTTTCTCATGGTTTACACAGTCAAAAGCTTTGCTATAGTCGATAAAGCACAAATAGATAACCTTTTGTTATTCTTTAGTCTTTTCAAGGATCCATTTCACATCCGCAATGATGTCTCTCGTTCCTCGCCCTTTCCTGAACCCTGCTTGCACTTCAGGTAGTTCTTGTTCCAGGTATGGTTGTAGTCTCTTTTGAATAATCTTCAGTAGAATCTTGCTGGCATGTGGGATCAGAGCGACTGTGCGATAATTTCCAGAGTCAGTTGAATCACCTTTCTTTAGTATTGGTATAAAGACAGATCTTTTCCAGTCAGTTGGCCATGATGCTGTCTTCCATATTTCTTGGCAGAGCCTTGTAAGTACAGTAACAGCTGCATCAGATTGCTGTAATACTTTTAAGGGAATGCTATCAAGGCTTGGTGCTTTGTCCTTTGATAAGGCTTTCAATGCTGCTTCAACTTCTTCTTTCATCACCAATGGTTACCAATCATAAGGTACAGGTTGAAACAGCTGTTGGTCCACTTGATCTTTATCATATAAAAACTCTGTATATTCCTTTCATCTTTTCTTGATCTTCTCAGCATCATTCAACATAGAACCTTGAGCATCTTGTAACATTCCAATACGAGGCTGGAACTTTTTCTTTAACTCTCGTAGCTTTAGGAAAGCCGATCTTGTTCTTCCTCTAATAGTTTCTGCTTCTGTTTCCTTGCATGCGTCATTGTAGTACTTTTCCTTGTCCTGTCTTGCTGCACGTTGGAAATCTCTGTTGAGTTCTGTGATTGTCTTTCTTTCTCCTCTGGCTTTATCTTCTCTGCGTTTCTAGGCAATTTTCAGAGTTTCTTTCGTCATCCATTTTGGCCGTTTTTTCTTTTTCACCTTTTGTAGAGACTTCTTGCATTCTTCCAACACAACCTTCTTAATGTCATTCCATAACTCTTCTGGAGCTCTGTCATTTGTATCTAAAGCAGCAAATCGATTTTGCAGGCGATCTTTAAATTCCAGTGGTATATTCTCAAGGTCATATTTTGCTGCATTCATGAGTAGTTTGCTCTTTTTCAACTTTAGCTTGAGTTTGCATACTAGTAGTTGATGAGGTGAGGTGAGGTCAGAGGCTGTTGTTGCCAAGAAAGCATCTTTCAGGAAATGGAAAAAAGAGCCAAACGATGAAACCTGGAAACAGCACAAGCACTGGCAGGTCAAATGCAAGGCATTGATAAAGAAGGCAAAGAGAGAATTTGAGAAGAAGCTTGCTGCGGAAGCAAAAACGCGAAATAAACATTTTTTTCAAGTACATTCGTAGCAAAAAACCTGTGAGAGAGTCAGTTGGACCATTAGATGATAGAGGAGTAAAAGGAGCACTAAGAGGCGACAAGGCGATAGCGGAGAGACTGAATGAATTCTTTGCTTCGGTCTTTACTGAGGAAGATGTAGGCATGTTACCCATGACTTAAGTGGTATTTACAGGTGCGGAAGAATTGAAGGAAATATCGATACATCGGGAAGATGTATTACAACTATTAGATAAACTGAAGAGTAGCAAATCACCTGGGCCAGATGGTATACATCCAAGGGTGTTGAAAGAACTGAAATATGAGATTGCAGACCTGCTATTAGTAATCTGTGAACTATCATTAAAATAATCTCTAATACCTGAAGATTGGCGGATCGCCAATGTAACACCAATTTTTAAAAAGGGTTCGAAGGGTGATCCGGGAAACTACAGACCGGTGAGCCTCACGTCAGTACCGGGAAAAATGGTAGAAACCATCATAAAGAATAAAATTACTCAGCATGTAGATAGTCATGGCCAAATGGGAGACAGCCAACATGGCTTTAGACAAGGAAGATCTTGTCTTACTAATCTGTTATGTTTTTTTGAAAGTGTGAATAAACAGGTGGACAAATGTGAGTCGGTTGATATAGTGTATCTGGACTTTCAGAAAGCCTTTGACAAGGTCCCTCATCAGAGACCTTTGGCAAAACTAAAGAGTCATGGGATAGGAGGCAGTGTACTACTGTGGATCAGGAACTGGTTAAAAGATAGAAAGCAGAGGGTTGGGCTAAATGGCCAATTTTCCCAATGGAGAAGTGTGAATAGTGGTGTACCCCAGGGATCTGTGCTGGGTCCACTGCTTTTTGACATATTCATAAATGACCTGGAAAGTGGAGTAACGAGTGAGGTTATCAAATTTGCAAATGACACAAAACTATTTAAAGTTGTTAAAACCCAAGAGGATTGTGGAAAATTGCAAGAGGATCTTGATAAATTGGAAGACTGGGCATCAAAATGGCAGATGAAATTTAATGTGGACAAGTGCAAAGTTATGCACCTAGGGAAGAACAACCCAAACTTGGTTACACGATGCAAGGTTCCACATTAGGAACCACCACCCAGGAAAAAGATTTAGGCGTCATTGTGGATAACATGTTAAACCCCTCGGCCCAGTGTGCAGCGGCAGCCAAGAGAGCAAATAGAATACTAGGTATCATAAGGAAAGGAATGGAAAATAAAACAAAAGATATTATAATGCCTCTATACCGTTCCATGGTGAGACCGCACCTTGAATATTGTGTGCAATTCTGGTCGCCGTATCTTATAAAGGATATAGCGTTATTAGAAAAGGTTCAGAGAAGAGCCATCAAAATGGTAAAGGGGATGGAAGGATACTCCTATGAAGAAAGGCTAAAAAGGTTAGGGCTCTTTAACCTGGAAAAGAGATGGCTGAGGGGAGATATGATAGAAGTCTATATATTCATGAACGGAGTGGAACGGGTAAATGTAGATCGACTGTTTACGTTATCAGAATATAGAAAGACTAGGGGACATGCAATGAAGCTACAGGGTAAACTATTTAAGACTAATAAAAGAAAATATTTTTTCACTCAACGTGTAATCAAACTCTGGAATTTGTTACCGGAGGATGTAGTAAAGGCTGTTAGTGTAGCTGGGTTTAAAAAAGGTTTGGACAAGTTCCTGGAGGAAAGGTCCATAAACCATTATTAAGAAGGGACCCAGGATATCAATTCTTGACCTAGTACAAGCATTGCAGAACCTGTGTCTTTTGGGGAAACTGCTAGGTACGTATGACCTAGATTGGTCACTGTTGGAAACAGGATACTGGGCTTGATGGACCTTGGTCTAACCCAGTATGGCATATCTTATGTTCTAATGTTCTTTTGATCTGTACCACAGTCAGCTCCAGGTTTTGTCTTTGTTGATGTTATAGAGCTTTTCCATCGTTGACTTCCACAGATGTAATCAATTTGATTTTTATACAATCCATTGGGTGAAGTCCATGTGTACAGTCACTGCTTGTGTTGCTGGAAGAAGGTGTTACCCTCTGCTCTCTATCTTTTAACCAGTTCCTGATCCACAATGGTAGACTGCCTCCTATCCCATTACTTTTTAATTTTGCCAATAGTACCTCATGAGGATCAATGTCTCGAAATGTTCTCGGGGCAGCACTTGAACCACACTTTATTTTAAACTTTTAAACTAATTTTTTTTAAATGACCTTTTTATATATATTCTCATTCAAGATAGGAAATAATGACGCTTTTGTTCTTTTCAGTTTATTGGCTACACTCCTGAAGCAGCTTATTTGCAAAATTCAGCCGCGTTGAGTGTAACGGCATTGGGTATAATGGTACTGGCTGAAAGATATATGCAGAAAAGTTTGATTTTTTTGCATATTAAGTGAATTTTTCAAAAACTAAAATAATAAAATTAAGTATGTTGAGGGTTTTTTCTGAATTATCAGGACAAGTGCCCTAGACTTAAATAAGGGGTCTAAGCTATTATTGTTGGGACAGTACTGAGGTCTTTTCCACTTCTTTAATAAAATATTGGATATTTTTGTTATCATTGTTTCCACCAACACCAGTACTCAGCACAATCACAATGATAGCACAGCAGTGGAATTTGAACCCTGGCTGCAAAGGTCCTAGTCCACTGCTCTAACCATTAGGTTATTGCTAAACGTCCATGGTCTGGAATACTATTCTAGGGATGTCTATGTAAACACCTCCACAGACTTCCATATCGGGCATGTCCATGTTCATGAACTTGTGCTTTAACTTGGACGTACCTGCTTTTTCCCTCCCAGATGTTCTGGCTTGGATGTGCCATATTGCACTTAAATATGTGAAGTGGCATTTTACAAATGACATTCAAATGCCCACCAGCGCAATATTCAGCAGTGCTATTTGAACAGCACTGCTGAATATTTCCCCCGACCACCTTAGCATTAAACCTGTGGGTGGAGCCAGGGTGGAGTAGATGGTTACATAGTTAATGAATATGCAGTTTCATTGCTGATACTATCTGGATAGCAGTGATATTCAGACCGCTAACCGAACAACAAACTGCATAAAGCTACAGTACGCCACAAAAAAGCATGCCTAACTTTATGCAGTTTTGCTATCTGGATAACTGTCTGAATATCACTGCTATCCAAATAGCGTCAGCAGTGAAACTGCATATTCAGCACCAGAGGATATCTGTATTCCAGCGCAGAATATCTAGTTTAATTTTTAAATGTATTTATTTATTTTGTTTACAAGATTTATTATACCGCCATTTGGAACAACGGTCATCAAAGCAATCTACAATAACCATTTACAAACTGTCTATGTAGGCAGTATACAAATACAGTAGGCTTAGGGAAAAAATATCACAACAATCAGATAGCTGGAATCACATACATAATTCAGTGATACACAAGAAAAAGACAAAATAATACAGCTAACCCAGAATAGCCACATCACGTAAAAAGCGTAGTTACTCACCTGTAACAGGTGTTCTCCAGGAGCAGCAGGAATCAGTCCTCACTTATGGGTGACGTCGGCGCCGACGGAGCCCTCGCGGAGCAATTTTCCCCAGCTTTCAAAGAAAGCCTTTGGGAATTGCAGCGCGCATGCGCGGTCGTCTTCCCGCCCGAGGGTGCCATCTTAGCCAGTCAGATGACATAGCTAAAAAAGACAGCATAAAAATTTGCAAAAAAGAACATAAGCAGACGATTGCAACTCCAAGGGGAGGAGGGAGGGTAGTGAGGACTGATTCCTGCTGCTCCTGGAGAACACCTGTTACAGGTGAGTAACTACGCTTTCTCCAGGACCAAGCAGGAAGTCAGTCCTCACTTATGGGACTCCCAAGCTCAAGGCTACCGGAGACCCTAAGCACAAAAATGAGCTCCCTCTAGCTCAGCAGCACAGAAGGATAGAATCTTCGCTGAATTATCACCCACCGGTAGCCCACATCCGGGATGGAGGGTAGGAGTTGCTCAGACCTCAAAGAGATTACGGAGGACTGCCTGTCCGAAAGCACTGTCCCTACGGGACTCCCTCTCGAGACAGTAATGGACCGCAAAAGTCTGGCTCGAAGACCAAGTAGCGGCCCGGCAGATGTCTGCCAGCGGAACAGAGCGGAGGTAAGCCACTGACGTGGCCTTTGCCCGAACGCAATGAGCCGTGACTCGACTTTCTAAGGAGAGTCCGGCTGCCCCATAAGCCCAAGAGATACAGTCCGCAACCCAGATGGACAGAGTACGCTTGGAGACCGGGAGCCCCAATTTATTGGGGTCAAAAGACACAAAAAGCTGAGCAGCTTTACGGTGCTCCCGCGTACGGTCAAGGTAGAAGTTCAATGTCCTTCTACAGTCCAGGGTATGGAGGACCGTTTCAGCTCGGCTGGAGTGTGGTCTGGGAAAGAAGGTTGGAAGTACCACCTCCTGATTGATGTGAAAAGGGGAGACCACTTTAGGCAGAAATTTTGGGTGAGTCCGTAGGACTACCCTATTCTTGTAGAACCTAGTGTAAGGGGGATCAGACACGAGGGCCTGCAATTCACTTACGCGTCTAGCGGAAGTGAGGGCTATCAAGAACAGTGTTTTCCAAGACAGAAAACGGAGAGAACAGGTAGCCATAGGTTCAAAAGGCGGACAGGTGATCCGCTGCAAAACCACATTCAGGTCCCAGTCAGGCGCTGGCGGGCGCAGAGGTGGTTTAAGTAGAAGGAGACCTTGGAGAAACCTCGCTACGAGAGGGTCATTGGAGAGAGGTCTGCCGTCCACTGGCACATGATGTGCTGAAAGAGCACTGAGGTGAACTTTGACGGAGTTGGACTTAAGTCCCAGATTAGAGAGGTGCAGCAAGTACTGCAAGATCACCGACACCGGGCAGGAGAAGGGATCCTGAGACTGTTGGGTACACCAGACTGCAAAGCGACGCCATTTAAGGGCGTAGCATTTGCGGGTAGAAGGCCGACGCGAAGCTAAGACGACCTCCTCCACCTCCGCCGGCAGGAGAAGGGGAGCAAGGACTACCCTCTCAGCAGCCAGGCCATGAGGTTGAGAGACCTGAGGTTGGGGTGCAGAAGGGACCCCTGATCCTGAGTGAGGAGATCCGGTTGTACCCCCAGAGGGATTGGATCCTCCACCGCCAGTTGCAGCAGGAGCGGAAACCACGGCTGCCTGGGCCAGCGAGGGGCCACCAGGATCATGAAGGCTTTGTCTCGGAGAACCTTGAAAAGAGTCCGAGAGACCAGCGGGATGGGAGGGAAAGCGTACAGAAGGCTCCCCGACCACGAGATCAGAAAGGCGTCCGCCGCAACCCGAAGGGGGTGTGGCTGACGAGAGCAGAAGCGAGGAAGCTGCCGGTTGTGAGGACTGGCAAAGAGATCCACCGTGGGGAGACCCCACTTGAGGAAGAGCTTCTGAACTACCAAGGGATCCAGACGCCACACGTGCGGCTGGAGGACCCTGCTGAGTTTGTCTGCAAGGCAATTTTCTTGGCCCGGGAGATAAACTGCCTTGAGGAGAATGCCGTGACTGACGGCCCAAGAGCAGAGCTTCTGTGCCTCTCGGCAGAGGAGGAAGGAGCCCGTGACCCCTGCTTGTTCACGTAGAACATGGCAACTTGATTGTCCGTCTGGACAAGGACGGACTGTTGGGAAGTCAGGTGGGAGAAGGCCTTGAGAGCTAGGCGGATCGCCCTGAGCTCCAGGAAGTTGATCTGCTGAGCAGACTCCCACGTGGTCCAGAGGCCCTGAGTACGTGCCTCTTGGCAATGTGCTCCCCAGCCCAGGAGGGATGCATCGGTGGTCAGCACCCGGGTCGGCTGAGGTGACTGGAAAGGCATTCCGAATATCAGGTTCGGCTGCCGGAGCCACCACCGGAGAGACGAGAGCAGCGGCTCGGAGACGCGCACTAGGTCTGCCAGGCCGCCTGTGGCTTGTCGCCACTGCTGGCGGAGACACCATTGAGCAGACCGCATATTCAGGCGGGCATTGGGGGTCACATGGACGGTGGAAGCCATATGGCCGAGCAGTCTCAGGAAGCGCCTGGCGGAGACCAGGGGCTGGCTGCGAAAGCGGTCGGCTAGGTCCATGAGCCGTTGAGCCCTGTCGAGCGGTAGGTACGCTCGTGTCCGAGGAGTGTGCAGCCTTGCGCCGATGAACTCGAGATCCTGTGAGGGGAGCAAAGTGGACTTTGCGAAGTTTATGACAAAGCCCAAGTGCTGCAGCAGAGTCACCGTGCGGCACGTGGCGTTGGTGACCCCCTGAGCGGACGCTGCTCTGATGAGCCAGTCGTCGAGGTACGGAAAGACATAGAGGCCGTGAAGCCGGAGATGGGCCGCCACGACCGCGAGACATTTTGTGAAGACTCGCGGTGCGGAGGATAGGCCAAAGGGCAATACTCTGTACTGGTAATGATTTCCTGCCACCACAAACCTTAGGTATTGGCGGTGGCTTGGGTGGATGAGGATGTGCGTGTAGGCATCCTTTAGATCCAAGGAGCATAGCCAATCTCCCTGCTGGAGGTAGGGCAGAAGGATTCCAAGGGTAAGCATTTGGAACTTCTCCCGCACAAGGAACTTGTTGAGGTTGCGCAAGTCCAGGATGGGTCTGAGGCCCCCTGTTCTCTTTGGTATCAGAAAGTACCTTGAATAAAAGCCTTGACCTCTCAGGTGGTGGGGCACCGGTTCCACCGCCTGTTCCTGCAGAAGACCTGCTAACTCCTGAAGGAGCAACTCCCTGTGCAGAGGGGGCGCGAAGGTTCTCCCGGAAAATAGGAGGGAGGGACCTGATGGAAGTGGAGAAGGTAGCCTTCTCGCACGACCTGAAGTACCCAGGCATCTGCGGTGATGCTGGACCACCTGTGGGCGAAGTGAACCAGCCGGCCTCCGGTGCTGGGAGGAACCAGCGGGGGGGGAGAGGCTATGCTGAGCGAGTCAAAAACCCCCACCCTGCTGAGCAGGGGCTGGTGGTGCAGGCTTGGGGGCTTGCTGCCTACGGGACCCGTTACCCCGTCCCTTGGCCTGCTGGCCCTGTTGGGGAGCTGCAGGGGCCTGATAATGGGGGTACTGTTTGTAGGCAGCCGCCTTCCTCGGGTAAAAGGACTTTTTTCCCGAGCCCTTCTTTTTCTGGGAAGGGGCGGAGGTCTTCCTAGAAAGCCTGGTCCTGGTGAGAGTCTCAGTCTCAATTTGTGCAGCCTTTTCCGCCATGGGCTTGCCAAAGAGGTTTTCGCCTCGGCAGGGGACATCGACCAACTTGTCCTGTACCCAGGGCTCAAGGTCCGACGACTGAAGCCAAGCCTGTCGGCGGGCACCGATGCCGGCTGCGGCCACTCTAGCCGAGGCCTCAAAGCCATCATAGGCTGCTCGGGACATGAACTTTGAGCATTCCCGAATGCCCGTGGACAAGGCTAGGAACCTCCGCAAGGGCTCCTCGGAGAGACCAGCGGAGAATCCGGCTAGCTCTTTAGCCAGATCCCGGAGATACATGCCCATGTAGAGCTGGTAAGTCTGGACACGACATGCGAGCATAGAGCCCTGGAAGCACTTCTTGCCAAGGCCATCCAGGTTACGGGCTTCCCTTCCAGGAGGCACCGAGGAGTGCATCTTCTGGCTCTTAAGACGATGCATGGCCGATTCCACTACCATGGAATGGTGTGGCAGCTGTGCCTTCTGAAAGCCAGGGCTCTTGCGGACCCGATAGATAGAATCGACCCGCTTGCTCAGGACCGGCGAGGAGGCCGGACTCTCCCACATGCGGAAGAGTAGTCGTTCCAGCATAGGAGGAACCGGCACAGTAAAGTGCTCCCTCGCGGGAGAGTCATACTGGAGGGCGTCGAGCTCTTCGGCTTGAGGCTCCTCCTCGGGATCCGCAGGGAAGGCCAAAGCCTTGGCCATATCCCTAACGAAGTCCGAGAACCGGGCATCCTCCGGGGGGACTGCTTCCGAGGCTCGGACCCCGGTGAGTCCGATGGGACACACCGAGTCCGGAAAGAATCAGGTGACTCTTCCTCCTCAGACTCCCAGACCGACTCCGACGAGGACTCGGTGGGGTCGGCCCGGGCAGGGTGCGGCGCCAGCCGTCCCGACGTCGAGGGAGTCGGCGTCGGCGACCTCGGTCCCGAACGGGAGGCCGAGGGTGACCTCGACCGAGGATCGACTCGAGTTCTCATTGACTCGAGGATCGGCTCGGTCTCCGGGGTCGACTTGGACGTCGACGTCCCGGCGGTCGGGGCAGCGGCGCCAGCGAGGCCAGCGAGCAGTGCCCGCTGCTGGTCCATGAAGGCAGACAGTCTGCTCTCCAAGGCCGTCAACCTGAGTCCGAGCTCAGGTGACCCAGCAGCCCCCGACTCGGGCCCCGACGGCGTCGGGCCCGACGTCGGCTGTCGCGGAGGCGAGTCCAGAAGGACCACAGGACTTACCCGGGCAGGCATCTCCGACTCCAGGCGAGGTCGCTTCGGGATGTGTTCCTTCTCCAAGGACCCGGGGCGGCTGTCGGGGCTATGCGACCGGGCCCTCGCGGAACCAGGAGCGTCCACCGACGCCGCCCTCGCGGGTTTTTCCTTCCGACGATGGTCCCCGGAGGGAGAACCCCGGTCGGAGGAGCTCCGGCGACGGTCCGAGCTGGAGCCTTTCGACGCGGAGGCCTCCGACGAGGTCCGGGTACGGCTGGGGTCAGCGAAGATTCTCTCACGCTGATGCCGCCGACTCCTCAACGCCTTTGAGGACAGTTTGCTGCAGGGCCCACAGATCAGTTCCTCATGATCCGGGCCCAGGCAGCGGAGGCAAAAGTCGTGTGTGTCGGTTAGTGACATATTTCGGTCACACCGACCACACCGCTTAAACCCACTGGCAGCCATCGGGGGAAAAAGGGCCCCTGCGAGGTCAAAGGACCGGGCTGCCAGGGAAACCGAAAACGAAAGCTGACTAAGTCAGAAAAACCGAAAAAAGTAAGCGGACTCGAGACCGGCGTCGCGAGTCCGGGCGGGAAAGCGATCGGCGTCGAACCGAAAGGAAAAAGAATAAAATAATGAAGAAAATCGACTTTTTCGCGGGGACAAGACGGGGACGTCTGTAGGGCTCCGCGGAAAAAAGAAGACTGGCTAAGATGGCACCCTCGGGCGGGAAGACGACCGCGCATGCGCGCTGCAATTCCCAAAGGCTTTCTTTGAAAGCTGGGGAAAATTGCTCCGCGAGGGCTCCGTCGGCGCCGACGTCACCCATAAGTGAGGACTGACTTCCTGCTTGGTCCTGGAGAATCTAAGTTATATTAAATGTTTTATAAAGAAGCCAATGCTTTATACCCAGTTTAAATTTTTTTTATGACTTTTCAGAATGTAAGGAGGTAGTGAATTACAGAGTATTGGTGCCATAAAACTAAAGGCTGCCATTTGAGTCCTTTCAAGCTTAAAAGGAAAGGGAGATGGAATAGTCAAAAGATTAGATTGAGATGATCTCAACAAACGCATCAAAAAATGATAAACAAATAGGAATATTAATTCATTACAATAGTCCAGTTTACTAAAAACTAAAGTCTGAACTAAAGTGCTGATATCTTTATTATTAAGACAATAGCACAGGGAACAGATTGGGCTCAGTGAAGCAAAACTGTTCCTCACAATCACTGAGATTTGTTCCTGAAATGATAACTTTGAATCAAGTAGAACCCCGAGTGAACAAATACAGTTCCTGGTTGGAAGAGGACTTCCAGACAGAGTAGGTAAAAAAAAAAGTTGGAAGGACCTTAATCTTAGGGAACCATATTGCTTCATATCTGGATGCTTTAAGTATGAGTCTGTGATCAGAGAGCCAGTTCATAATTGTTTTAAAGGCCTGATTAGATGATTCTTGAAAAGAACTATCCCAGGTTGAAGGTGTAACCAAGATCTGGATATCAAATGCAAAGAAAAACGGACTGAATCTAAGATCCTGAATTATAGTTCCTAAATGTGCTAGACAGACGTTAAAAAGTAAGGGATTAATATTGAGCCCTAAAGAACACCAGAAGTAAGAGAGCAACTCTTAGAGAAAGCATAGTTACTCACCTGTAACAGGTGTTCTCCAGGAACAGCAGAAATCAGTCCTCACATATGGGTGACATCGGCGCCGACGGAGCCCATACAGAGCATTTCCCCAGCTTTCAAAGAAAGCCTTTGGGAATGCTACTACACATGCGTGGTCCCCTTCCCGCCCAAGGGTGCCATCTTGCTCAGTCAGATGACATAGCTAAGACGGCAGTCGGGCAAAAACAAAAATGGCAACTCTAAGGGGAGGAGGGGGGTTTGTGAGGACTGATTCCTGCTGTTCTCAGAGAACACCTGTTACAGGTGAGTAACTACGCTTTCTCCAGGAACAAGCAGGAGAGATCAGTCCTCACATATGGGACCTCCCTAGCTCCAGGCTGCCGAGGATCAAATCACGACAGTACCAATGGGGACAGTGAGTTGCAGAATGGGAGACCCCGATGAGAGACTCTGCAAGACCTTAGAGTCCAGCAACACTATCACTCCGGTAGCCTGAACACAGAGGGTCGGAGGGCAGGAGCTGCCTACATGCCAAGAATATTACGTAGCACTGCTTGACCAAAGGCACTGTCCCTACGGGATTCACTTTCCAGGCAGTAGTGTGCTGCGAACGTGTGAATGGATGACCAAGTGGCGGCTCTGCAAATTTTTGTCACCAGCACAGACCGGAGGTGGGCCACCGATGTGGCCATCACCCTCACGCGATGTGCTGTGATCTGGTGCTCCAGGGAGAGGCCCTCCCGCTCAAAGGCGAGGGCAATGCAGTCGGCCACCCAAGAGGATAGGGCACGCTTGGTTACATGGAGCCCCAGTCTGCTGTGTTCATGGGACACAAAAAGCTGAGGTGCTTTGCGGTGGCCCTGGGTCCACTGCAGATAGAAGGACAGGGCCCGTTTACCGTCCAATGTGTGGGGTATGAGCTTTTCCCTGCCAGCATGAGGCCGTGGATAGAAGGTGGGGAGCATCACCTCCTGGTTGAGGTGAAACAGGGATACCACCTTTGGGAGGAACATAGGGTGAGTGTGAAGCACTACCCTGTTCTTCAAGAACCTGGTGTATGGGAAGGTCTGCTACCAGCGCTTGAAGCTCACTGACTCTGCGAAATGAAGTCAGGGCCACCAGGAAGGCCACCTTTCAGGACAGGTATCTGAGGTGGCAAATGGCCAGTGGCTCAAACGATGGCCTAGTTAGCAGGGAGAGCACCACGCAGAGGTCCCATTCTGCTGCCGGAGGGCAGATAGGGAGCTTGGAAAGCAGAAGGCCCCATAGAGCTCTGCACTCTCAGCTATGCTATTCAATATTTACCTCAAACCACTCTACTTTATAATAAGGACTCATAATGTCAACTTCCACATATACGCAGATGACATTATGCTCTATGGTCCCATAACGACGACAAATCCAACAAATCCTGAACTAACAAGCTGCTTCAACGATGTCTCCAAATGGCTTCAGGAAAATAATCTCACAATAAACCTCAAAAAAACAGAAGCATTGTTTGTCACAAAGGACCAAACCTCCCCCCCCCCACCCCCGATGCACCTCACACTGGGAACAACCCAAATAAAAGTCCAAACCCATATCAAATATTTAGGGATCATCCTGGATCAATCACTATCTTTAAAACAACAGATTGCAAAAACAGCAAAGACAATATTTTTCAAAGCCATGATGTTACAGCACCTCAGACCTCTTCTAGACCCACAAGATTTCAGAAGAGTCTGGCAGACTATGATGCTCCCTCACCTGAACTACTGTAACGCGATATACCAAGGGCTCCCGGCCAACAGTCTCAATCCACTGCGTACAGCCCTCAATATGACAAAGAAGATCATCCAAAAAGGAAAGAAATATGACCACATCAAACCCATACTGAGAGATCTTCACATTCTCCCTCTAGAAGCACGGATCAAATATAAAACAGTCCTAATTCATAAAGCATTTCACCAGCAACAAGCCACACAAATTACCCTGTTATAATGTCCAAGTTCCAGAAGACCATCACGACAGGCCACATGTGACTTACTGTCCATACCATATGAGAAGACCAAATTTAACCAGCAAACTTGTAACCGCGCATTTGACTTATATGCCCCCACACTCTGGAATGCACTCCCACCCAGTATCCAAAGCAACACAGACCTCTCCTCATTCCGGAAACAACTTAAGACCCATTTGGCATTCACCCGGGACATGAACAACGAAGCACCCATTGAACCCAACCTGAAACTCAGAAACAGACCGAAAATAGACTGTGCAACTGAAATGTATATAATTTTGAACCTCCTGGTGATGGTAACCCCCTCACCCCCTGTAAATATGAGATACCATGTTTCTCTATAACCCCTCTCTCTTGTAAATATGAGAACATGTTTTACTGTAACCTCCCCCCCCCCACACTTCTATTTTGTAAACCGCTTTGACCCAGTGAAAAGCGGTATATAAGCACAGCTAAATAAATAAATAAATGAGGGGCTGGCTAGATAAGGGCTTTTCCCCCACCGGGAGATGGTGGTGAATGGCTATGGTGCTCAGATGCACCCAAAATGAGCTAGATTTCAGCTCTGTGCGTGACAGATGCACTAGGTATTGGAGTACCCGCTGGACGTGGCAAGAGAATGGGTTCTCCTTCCTATCTGCGCACCACGGAGCGAACCTGCGCCATTTAAAGACATAAGCCCTCCTCGTGGAGGGCTTCCTGAAGGCTAGCAGGATTTCCTCAATCTCTTGTGGTAGGTTGGGCAGGGCAGCCAGGCCTTTAGAGTCAATGACCCCACATTGAGGTGCAGAAGGTAGCCCTCCTCCTGCATCAGGAGGTCCGAGGCTCAGTCCAGGGGTACTCGGAGTGTTGCCGCCAGCAAGAGCAGTAGTGGGAACCAGGGTTGCCTGGGCCACTTGGGAGCAATCAGTATCACTGATGTCCTCTTGTTCTGATTTTTGAAGAGAGTCTGCGCGACCAAGGGAGCCGGTGGGAATGCATACAGCAGTCCCTCGGACCATGAGATCAGGAACACGTCTGCTGCTACCCTCTGTGGATGCGGCTGCCTGGAGCAGAAGCGAGCCAGCAGAGTATTGTCAGGAAAGGCGGTCCATCTCGAGCCAGCCACTTCAGGGTCGAGACGCCACTTGTGAGGGCAGAGAACTCTGCCGAGTCTGTCTGCCAGGTAGTTGTCCTGGCCCGGGAGGTAGACCGCTCACAGGAGCAATGCCACTGTGCACTGCAAAGCAGAGGAGGGCTACAGCCTCCTGGCAGAGGAAGTACGAAATCCGTACTCCCCTGCTTGTTTATATAGAACATCGTGACATAGTTGTCCATCTGGACCAGCACAGGCCTGTTCCGCAAGAGGGAGCGGAACGCACATAGGGTGAGGGCTACCGCCTGAAGTTTCAGGAGGTTGATCTGTAGTAGACACTCCTCCCTGGACCAGCAACCCTGAGTGCGGTGAACTCTGCAGTGAGCTCCCCAGCACTAGAGAGGCATCTGCAGTCAGGGTACACTGCGGTGGGGGCATCTGGAAGGGTATCCATGCCCAAAGGAGGCCCTGGTTCTGCCACCAGAGTCGGTCCGTGACCTGGGTCCACTGTGTACACAGGCACCACTGGGCTGTCTGCATGTGCAGGTGGGCTAGGGGTGTGACATGGACCATGGAGGCTATGTGTCCCAGCAGGTAGAGAAGGCGAGCCGGCACCATTGTGCTGTGCTGAACCTCCCCTACCAGCTGTTTGAGGTTTTCCGCCCTTTCCTGAGGAAGGAGGGCTCCGGCCCACACCATGTTCAGCTGAGCACCGATGAACTCTAGATCCTGCACCAGAGAGAGATGCAATTTGGGGTAGCTGATGATGAACCCCAGGTGCTGCAGGAGGAGAATGGTATGTTCTGTGCCCTGACTGGCCTCTGCGGCTGTGTCGCCCTTGATAAGCCAGTCATCCAGGTAGGAGAAGACGAACACACCTTGTAGGCGCAGATGGGTGGCTACCACTGCTAGAAACTTTGTGAACACTCTTGGTGAGGAGGCCAGGGGGAAGTACCCTGTATTGGTAATAACATCCCCCTACCATGAATCTCAGGTATTGCCGGTGAGATGGGTGGACCAGGATGTCTTGAAAGACTAGAAAATGGGACTGTTACTTCTGGAGAGAGATCTGCAATTGTGAGTATATACTTCTGGGAATTTTCTGAAAGGAATTCTTTTTATTAAAGCTAATTAATCTGTGAACCCACTATTTTTTGTTAAATCAGTCAGGGCCTAGTAGCAGCAGTTTAAGTTTACATTTAAAACACAGAAGAGAGCTTTCTGGTTAAATTTCATATCCAGCAGAGAGCTTGTAGTTTAAATTTAATAGTCATTCAGGGCCTAGCATCAGCAAAGTACTTTTAGTTTAAATTTAAAACTCAGAAGAGAGCTTTCTGGTTAAATTTAGAACCCAGCAGAGCGCTTGTAGTTTAAATTTCATAATAAGTTAGAGCCTAGCAGCAGCAAAGAGCTATAATTTAAATCAAATAAGAATATAGTTTACCTCAGCAGCACAGGACAGGGTACTGTGTAGCAGCCCTCTTTTAATAAGTGTTATGACTGCTTCTTGGAGCAGCTGGTTCATGAACCGACCAGAGGGGAAGCCATATTAGACCTAGTCCTTAGTGGAACACCAGATCTAGTGCAAGAGATAAGGGTGTTGGGGCTACTTGGCAATAGTGATCATAGCATGATCGCCTTTGATTTAATTAGATTTACTGAGGAAGATGTAGGGATGTTACCCATGACTGAAGTGGTATTTAAAGGTGCGGAAGAATTGAAGGAAATATCGATACATCGGGAAGATGTATTACAACTATTAGATAAACTGAAGAGTGGCAAATCACCTGGGCCGGATGGTATACATCCAAGGGTGTTGAAAGAACTGATATATGAGACTGCAGACCTGCTATTAGTAATCTGTGAACTATCATTAAAATCATCTCTAATACATTGGCGATCCTCCAATCTTCAGGTAACACCAATTTTTAAAAAGGGTTCCAGGGGTGATCCAGGAAACTACAGACTGGTGAGCCTCACGTCAGTACCGGGAAAAATGGTAGAAACCATCATAAAGAATAAAATTACTCAGCATGTAGATAGTCATGGCCTAATGGGAGACAGCCAACATGACTTTAGACAAGGAAGATCTTGTCTTACTAATCTGTTATGTTTTTTTGAAAGTGTGAATAAACAGGTGGACAAAGGTGAGTCGGCTGATATAGTGTATCTGGACTTTCAGAAAGCCTTTGAAAAGGTCCCTCATCAGAGACTTTTGGCAAAACTAAAGAGTCATGGGATAGGAGGCAGTGTACTACTGTGGATCAAGAACTGGTTAAAAGATCGAAAGCAGAGGGTTGGGCTAAATGGCCAATTTTCCCAATGGAGAAAGGTGAAGAGTGGTATACCCCAGGCATCTGTGCTGGGTCCGCTGCTTTTTGACATATTCATAAATGACCTGGAAAGTGGAATAACGAGTGAGGTTATCAAATTTGCAGATGACACAAAACTATTTGAAGTTGTTAAAACCCAAGAGGATTGTGGAAAATTGCAAGAGGATCTTGATAAATTAGAAGACTGGGCATCAAAATGGCAGATGAAATTTAATGTGGACAAGTGCAAAGTTATGCACCTAGGGAAGAACAACCCAAACTATGGTTACACCATGCAAGGTTCCACATTAGGAACCACCACCCAGGAAAAAGATTTAGGCGTCATTGTGGATAACATGTTAAAACACTCAGCCCAGTGTGCAGCGGCAGCCAAGAGAGCAAATAGAATGCTAGGTATCATAAGGAAAGGAATGGAAAATAAAACAAAAGATATTATAATGTCTTTATATCGTTCCATGGTGAGACCGCACCTTGAATATTGTGTGCAATTCTGGTCGCCGTATCTTAAAAAGGATATAGAGTTATTCGAAAAGGTTCAGAGAAGAGCCACCAAAATGGTAAAGGGGATGGAAGGATACTCCTATGAAGAAAGGCTAAAAAGGTTAGGGCTCTTTAACCTGGAAAAGAGACGGCTGAGGGGAGATATGACAGAAGTCTATAAATTAATGAACGGAGTGGAACGGGTAAACGTAGATCGATTGTTTACGTTATCAGAATATAGAAAGACTAGGGGACATGCAATGAAGCTACAGGGTAAACTATTTAAGACTAATAAAAGAAAATATTTTTTCACTCAACGTGTAATCAAACTCTGGAATTTGTTACCAGAGGATGTAGTAAAGGCTGTTAGTGTAGCTGGGTTTAAAAAAGGTTTGGACAAGTTCCTGGAGGAAAGGTCCATAAACCATTATTAAGAAGGGACCCAGGATATCAATGCTTGACCCAGTACAAGCATTGCGGAACCTGTGTCTTTTGGGGAAACTGCTAGGTACGTATGACCTAGATTGGCCACTGTTGGAAACAGGATACTGGGCTTGATGGACCTTGGTCTGACCCAGAATGGCATATCCTATGTTCTTATCCTTTAGGTCTAAGGAGCAAAGCCAGTCTTCCTGCTGGAGGTAGGGCAGCAGTGTCCCAAGGGAGAGCATTTTGAACTTCTCCCTCACCAGGAACTTGTTCAGGTCTCAGAGGTCCAGAATGGGCCTGAGATCCCAGTTCTCTCAGGGAGAAGAAAGTACCTTGAGTAGAAGCCCTTGCCCCAGAGGTGCTGGGGAAAAGGCTCTACCACCATGTCCCTTAGTAGACCTGATAGCTCCAAGAGCAGGAAGGCCTGATGAAGGAGAGGTTGCACTGGCTCTCCTGGAAAATGCCCCAGAGGTGGTAGTTGGAAGCAGAGGTGGTAACCCTCCTTCACCACCAGGAGCGCCCACTGGTTTGAGGTGACCTTGGACTACCTGTGAGCAAAGAGTACCAAGGTGCCTCCTGTGGGCTGGTGAGGGTCTCCCAGGGGAAGGGAGGTCCCACTCTGGGAATCAAAAGCTCCCATCAGGTTGAGCCGGAGCTGGTGTCTGCAGCTCGAAAGGCTTTGGTTTCCTGGGTCCATGTCCCTGGCCCTTGGGCTAGGGTCCCTGGTGCTGCTGGCTTGGAAAGGCCTGTTAGTGGTGACTCTGATGGAAAGGGCCCTTCTTCCTCGAAAAAGTTGGCCTTTTCTCCGAAGCTTTCTTACGGGGAAGGATAGAGGTCTTCTTTGAGAGCCTCTGACTGGTCACCACCTCAGCCTCAATCTCAGCCGCCTTGTCGGCCATAGGATTTCCAAATAGATTCTCCCCAGTGCAGGGGACATCCAGCAGTTTTTCCTGGACCCATTACTTGAGGTCAGAGGTCTGCAGCCAGGTCTGATGCTGAGCACCAATGCCTGCGACTGCTATCCAGGCTGCAGCCTCGAACAGGAACTTGGATAGTCCAGGATAGTGACTACCAAGGTCTAGAACCATTACAGGGGTTCCCAGGCGAGCCCTGCTGAGAAGCCAGTAAGCTCCTGGATGAGGCTCTTAAGATACATCCCTATGCAGAGCTCATAGGTTTGTATCCGGCAATCCAGCATGGACCCTTGGAAACATTTACACCCCAGGGCATCGAAGGCCTTGGTCTCTCTACCCGGGTATACAGAAGAATAAGTCTTCTGGCTCTTAAGCTTTTGCATCGAGAAATCCACCACCATGGAATTGTAGTAAAGTTGGGCTTTCTGGAAGCCTGGACTCCTCTTGATGCGGTAGATGGCATCGAGGCATTGGCTGACCACTGGCACTGAGGCTGGGGTCTCCCACATCCATAGGAGCAGCCTTTTAAGGATGGGTTTCACTGGCACCAACAGAGCCTCCTTTGGGGGAGAGTCATACTGGAGGAGGCGGGTCCTTCTCTGACTCGGTGGGGACCGAGAGAGCTTGGGCCATGTCCCGGACAAAGTCGGGGAATGGTGCCGGAGTTCCGGGGGAAACGACTCTGAGGGGATGTCTCAGTGTCGAGAGGTCTCGGGGGCGGTGGGGGCCTCAACATCGGTCTGACAGTCTGACTCTGAGGGCATCGAGGAGGCTCAGAGCTTCTGCACCTCGAGGTCTGCATCAGGGAATCGAGACCCCCTGACCGGTCTCAGGTCAGACTCCCGGAAACTAGCTGGGAAGGACAAGATACCAGAGGATCAGGACTGGGAACCTTGATCAGTGCCGAGGGCTGGCCTGAGGCCGATAGCGCTCAGAGCCCGGCTTGACACCCGGAGACAACATGCAGTCGAGGGCCCAGTTGTCAGGGCAGAAGATGCGAACGAATCTGACATCATCACCTGCTGCATGGTCAGGATAGCAGAGACACACTGTTCCAGGACCGCCATTTTGGCCTCAATGCCAGAAGGCTCTACAGCTTTCGGCACAGGCACAGAGGGTTTCAGGCCTGGCACCGGTGCTCTGGTGAGCACGTCCTCTACAAGGACCGCGGCCTCGGGAGCCTCACATGGTCACTGCCAGCCGAGGACTCCTTCCTAGAGACCATAGGAGGGCACTGCTCGGAGTCGCCCGAGTCCCGCCGTGGGACCTTACCGGGTTTCCCCAGTGGAACCTTGACTAGCTTCAAGGATTTTTTTTCTTTTTCTTGCCAGGGCCTGGCGTCTTTCTGGAGGAGCCGCTGGTGCGGGTCTCTGAAGACATCAGAGTCTCATGGGAGGTGCTCGGCTTCAGGCTTGACAGGGAAGATGGAGCAGAGCTAGACCACAGGAACATCTTCTCCTGTAACTTCAACCGTTTCTTATTAGTCCGAGGGGTCATGGCCTGACACAGGTCACAGGAGGTAATGTCGTGGTCCGGGCCAAGGCAGTGCAAGCAGCAGTCCTGGGTGTCTGTGACAGACATAATTTGACTGCAACGATCACACATTTTAAAGCCACTGGAGACATGGTGGATCACAACCAGACAGGGTTGACAACCCCCGGGCAAAAAAGAGCATGAACGCAAATGAATGAAAAAAAGAGAAAGGAGCAGAGAACAGCAAGGGGGACTGGGACGGCGCCGGCTCGAAGCAGGAAGAGGAACTGGTACGCAAACCTGGAAAAACTCACTAAAAGGATAATTTTTAAGGAATTTTTCCAGGAACACAGGACATGCGTCCATTGGGCTCTGCGGAAAAAAAAAAAAAGAAACTGAGCAAGATGGCACCCTTGGGTGGGAAGGGGACCCACGCATGTGTGGTAGCATTCCCAAAGGCTTTCTTTGAAAGTTGGGGAAATGCTCCACGCAGGCTCTGTTGGCGCAGACATCATCCATATGTGAGAACTGACTTCCTGCTTGTTCCTGGAGAAAGTGTAGTTGCTTACCTGTAATGGAGGTACTCCGTAGACAGCAGGGGTATGCAGTCACACTCGATGGCAATGTCCCCCGGACTGAGCCTTGAACAGATCTCCCACACCTCAAAGAAGCTTTGTTGCTTCACTGAGCATGCGTGTCTGCTTCCTGCCTGCCTGCACTGAGAGAATCAATTCATACCAAAGCAGAGAACAAACAGAAAGAAACGTTCTGAGAGAAGAGGCGCCATAAAGGTACCACAAACAGATGCTAGTCTGTTTGTAGGTGCTAACTCTTTAGATTTATTTTTTATTTTTTCCAGGGAAGGCAGGCGAGGAGGGTGAGACTTCATACCCCTGCTGTCTACAGAGAATCCCAGTTACGGGTAAGCAATTACACTTTCTTTAGAGACAAGCAAGGGGATGCAGTCACACTCAATGGTGAGTCTAGAGATAGGGACCGCCTCGTTGTGTAACTTTGCTGGTCTGAAAAGTCTCTGTAATCTGGCCGGCCACAAACTTAGCTCGGTGAAGGAGAAGAATCAGGTAGCAAACAGAGTCCGGTGAACAACCTGGCCAAAGGCAAAGTCCGTCGCGAAGGAACAATCCAAACTGTAGTGCTTGGCGAAGGTGTAGATGGATGACCATGTAGCTGCCTTGCAGATGTCCTAGGTGGAGAGAGAAGCCAGACTGGCAGTGGAGGTGACCGTGGCATTGAGCTAGTGAGGGACAACATGCCCTGAAGAAAGTAGAGCTGCTTGCTCATAACAGAAAGCAATGCAGTTCACAATCCACAAGTGAATGGTCAGCTTTGCTGCTGGTTGTCCAGGGTTATTGGGACTGAAGGTCAGGAACAACTGAGACGACCTGTGGAGAGGCTCAATATGATACAGATAGTAGAGAGAAGGGCTCTTCTGCAGTCCAAGGTATACAATTTCTCCTCTGGAGAGCCAATAGGGACATTCGGAAAGAAGGCAAAGAGCACTAAGGGCTAGTTGATGTGAAAGTCAGAGCCCACCTTCGGGAGAAATTTAGGATGTGTCCGGAGGACAACTTTGTCATAGAAAAATGGAGTATATATGGGGGATAATGCTTGAATTTCCCCCAGATGTCTGGCTGAAGTGATGGCGATGAGGAAGACGGTTTTCCAGGTGAGATGTTTAAGTGAAGAGGACAAGAGAGGCTCAAATGGCAGATGCATTAGCTAAGATAAAAGAACATTAAGGTCCCAGGCTGCCGTAGATGGTCGGATGGGAGGACTGGTGTTAATGAGACTCCTCATGAATCGGGAAACCACCAGATTAACTGAAATGTGTTTGCCATTGACAGAGTCATGCGAAGCAGTAATAGCTGAATGATGAAAACATACTGAATTAGTCTGCAGGCCTGAGTGGGACAGGTGAAGGAGATAAGACAAAAGCTGGCTCACCGAGTAGTGATCTGGATCCTGCTCATTCAATGCGGCCCAGTGGACAAAACAGGCCTATTTGTGCTGATGCAAATGCTGCAAGGGGGGGTCTTCAAGAAGCAGCGAGAACAGAGAGGACATCATGTGGCAGTGAAGAAATCAATGCTTAGTTCCCCAGAGGTATAGGAGAATCCTGCAGCAGCACCAGCAGATGGGGAAACCAAAGCTGGTGGGGGCATCATGGTGCTATCGAAATGACTGCTGCTTTACCTTGCTTGAAACTTGAGCAAGACCTGCATGATGAGCAGAAACGGAGGAAACATATACAGAAGACTATGAGACAGGTCAGTGCAAAGGCATCAAGCGCTCACTTCTGGAGGCACAGCCAAATTGAGCAGAAGATGGAATACTTGGCGTTGTCCACAGAGGTGGATAGGTCCACCTCCGGTTCCCCCCAAAAAGCAAAGATGTTTTGAATGACAGCAGCATCAAGGGACCATTTGTGCAGATCCAGCTGGTGGCTCAAGTTGTCAGCTAACTGGTTGCGAGTCCCTGGAAAGTAGGACGTTCGCAGCGTAGCATCTAAGGAAAGAGCAAAAGTCCATAGTCATGTGTCTCACAATAAAGATCAAGAGAGACTGTACTGACCTGCTTGTTGATGAAACACATAGAAACCTGGTTGTCGATGCATACCAGGACAATCTTGTGGTGCACCCAGTCGGCAAACACAATGAGGGCTTAGTAAACCACTCAGAGTTCAAGCACATTGATATGCAAAGCCTGTTCCTGGGGAGACCAGGCACCCTGAGTGGAAAGACTGAGTAGATGGGCTCCTCAGCCGTACATGGATGCCCTGGTGATAATGACGATGTGATGCAGCGGAATCTAGAAGGGGCATCCCTCAAAAGGTTGGTCGGAGTCACCCACCACCAGAGGTTGTCGAGGAGGACTGCTTGCTGCAGGCCTTCGATATAAATCCTGGCCTGGAGGAGATGGGTGCATTGACACCAGTCGAGTCTGAGATGCCATTGCAGAGGGCAAATGTGTAATCGAGTGAGAGGCACTGCATGTTCAGATGCCGCCATGTGCCCCAGGAGACATAGAAGCAGACGGGCCAGCGCTAATCAGCGTGTGACCAGGGTGCTGCTGAAGAACTGCAAGACTTGAACCTTCTGATCAGAAAGGAAGGTCTTGGCTTGCAGAGTGTCTAAATGCGCCCCAATAAAATCCAGACTTTTTCTGAGGGAAGGGCTCAGACTTCTCGGCATCAAGGACAACACAGAGGGACTGCAAAGTGACAGCAACATCCTGCACCACTCGGGCTGCTATATCTTGGGAGGCACCCAAGATCAGCCAATCATCTAGGTATGGGTAAACACAGTGGCTCTGATACCGAAGGTGGGCTGCGACAACCGTGAAACACTTGGTGAAAATACGAGGGGCAGAGGAGAGACCAAAAGGAAGAACTTTGTATGGATAGTGATAGTTGAGTAAGATGAACTGAAGGAACTTCCAGTGGAGGGGGTGGATAGGGATATGGGTGTAGGCATCCTTGAGATCTAGTGAGGCAAACCAATCCCGAGGACTGAGTAGGAGAAGGATTGTGCTCAAAGAGTGCATTTTGAACTTTTCCCGCTTGATGAAAAGATTGAGGTAATGGAGATCGAGGATCGGTCGAAGGCCACCGGACTTTTTGGGGGTCAGAAAAAAATGGGAATAAAATCCTGACCCCTCTCAGGAAGTGAGACAAGCTTGATAGCCTCATTGAGGAGGAGCCGAGTTATCTCCTTTGCCAGTTGGAACACATGTAGCTCTGAGGAATGGTCAGACAGAGCTGGGGGCCGAGGAGGCGGTGACACATCGAAGCAAAGCTTGTATCCTGACTGAATAATAAAGAGAACCCAGCGGTCCATAGTGATGGACTGCCAGGCCTCTGTGAAGTGCCGGATGTGACCCACCAAACAAAAGATAGTCAAAATCTGTGGGAGGGTTTGGGAAGGGTAATCTGCGGGAGCGCCTGTGTTTTCCTCTCTAGTGCGCAACCCCACTGGGAGTATGACTGATACGGCTGACCTGAGCCTGAGGGAGGGCTGCCACAAGTAGGGCTGGTAGCGCTGCCATGGGTAAAATTGTTGAAAATAACTATAATGGAACGGACAATGATAAGATGGCAAAGAGGAGCAGCACGTGGAGGAAGCAGACTCCGCTGTCTGAGCGGAGAGTTCTCAAACCAAGGTGCTATGGTCCTTGACATCCAAGACCACCTACTGAACCTTAGATCCAAAGAGACTGTCACCTTGACATGGGGGCATTAACCAAGCAGTCATGAAGGTCCTCACATAGACCGGACACACAAAGCCATGCAGTGCGTCTGGCTGAAATAGCCGAAGCCACAGACTGGGCCACGGAGTCGTAGATTTCATACGTGGCACAAATGATATGGTAAAGGGATTTGTGTAAGTCCACAGTCAAAGAAGCTGGATCAGCGAAGGAGGGGTCATCCAGCTGCAGCTGCAGCAGCAGATTATGAAGAGTTCCATGGGTGATCCAGGAAACTACAGACCGGTGAGCCTTTATCTTTATCAAATTACTTGATATACTGCCCAACATCTAAGTAGTTTACAATAAAGAAAAAAAAATTACGAGCTGTAGGAAAAGAAAAGAAACATCATAACAAGACAGGAAAGGAGAGAAAAGTAAAGAAGAGAAAAGAAAAGAAAAGGTAGAGAGACTGGTGGGAGGGGGATAGAGGAGGATACAAACTGAGGGTGTCAGGGTAGGATCAAATGGTAGGAAGTGGGAGGTCAAAGGTGACAGTAAATAGATGGGTTTTCAGCAACGCCTTGAATCTTAGAAAGAAGAGATCAAGGCGGAGGGAGGGAGAGTTCCAAAGAAGGGGGCCAAGAAAGAAGACGGCAGAAGAGCGTACAAAATTACTGAACATGTAGATAGTCATGGTTTAAGGGGAGAAAGCCAACATGGCTTTTGCCAAGGAAGGTCTTCTCTTACTAATCTGTTATATTTTTTTGAAGGTGTGAACAGAGCCGTGCGAGTGGTGCGGTCACATGGGGCGCAAGTATAGAAAGGGGTGCCAATATCAACCCTTGGCTTTCAGGAAGCTCAAACAGAATGAGTTACTGCATGTGTGGGGTGTAGGAGGGCACCAAATTCATTAGTCGCACAGGGTGCATATCTACCTTGGTACGGTCCTGGGTGTGAATAAACAGGTAGACAAAGGTGAGCTGGTCAATATAGTCCATCTGGATTTTCAGAAAGCCTTTGACAAGGTCCTTCATGAGAGATTCTTGGCAAAATTAAAAAGTCATGGGATAGGAGGCAGTGTACTATTGTGGGTCAGAACTGATTAAAAGATAGAAAGCAGAGGATAGGGTTAAATGGCCAATTTTCCCAGTGGAGAAAGGTGAATAGTGGAGTACGACAGGGATCTGTTCTGGGTCCGCTGCTTTTTAACATTCGTAAATGACATGGAAATGGGACTAACGAGCGAGGTAACGCACCTAGGAAAGAAAAACCCAAATTATGGTTACACGATGCAAGGTTTTACATTAGGAACCACCATCCAGGAAAAAGATTTAAGTGTCATCATGGATAACATGTTGAAACCCTCTGTGCAGTGTGCAACAGCAGCCAAGAAGGCAAATAGAATGCTAGGAATCATAAGGAATGGAATGCAGAATAAAACAAAGGACATTATAATGCCTCTGTACTGTTCCATGGTGCGACTGCTCCTTGAATATTGTGTGCAGTTCTGATCACTGTATCTTAAAAAGGATATAGCAGAATTAGAAAAAGTACAGAGGCGAGCCACCAAAATGGTAATAGGGATGGAAGGATACCCCTATGAAGTGAGGCTTAAAAGGTTAGGGCTCTTCAATCTGGAAAAGAGATGGCTGAGGAGAGATATGATAGAGGTCTATAAATGAATGGAGTGGAAAAGATAAACATAGATCCATTGTTTACGCAATCAAAAAGTAGAAAGACTTACATGCAATGAAGCTACAGCATAACCCATTCATGACTAATAAGAGAAAATATTTTTCACTCAACGTGTAATCAAAACACTCTGGAATTTGTTACCAGAGGATGTAGTAAAAGCTGTTAGTACAGCCAGGTTTAAAAAAGGTTTGGACAAGTTCCTGGAAGAATGGTCCATAAACCTAAAGAGGACACGGGAAATCCACTGCTTGCACCAATACAAGCATTGTGGAATCTGTGTGTTTTTTGGGGAAACTGCCAGGTACTTGTGACCTAGATTGGCCACTGTTGGAAACAGGATACTGGGCTTGATAGACCTTGGTCTGATCCAGTATGGTATTTCTTATGTTCTTATGTACTGCAGCATGTGTAACTGATGAGCTAGGATGTACATAGCAAGAGTACTGCTTTGCTAAGATTTATGTCCTATAGCATCTAGGATGCACTGCTCTTTTCCTGGAGGAACCTGGGATGGCAGTTTAGTGTCCTTGGATTGTCTAAGGACTGCCTCAGATATGACTGACTGATGGGGAACCTGAGAATGAAGGACCTTGTACTTGAAGTCAATGCATCAGGACATAGTAACATAGTAACAGACATAGTAACATAGTAAATGACAGCAGATAAAGACCAGCATGGTCCATCCAGTCTGCCCAGCAAATATACGGCAAGAGTAGGTGCACCTGTCGCTCCATGCAGGCCACTCTTCCCCATGTCTTTGTTTAGGGGTGGACCCACCACTCCATGTAAGACACCCCTATTTGTTGAGAAGTTAGATAGTTCAGTTTATTTTGTTTTTATCCTGTTGCTATAAAGGGATCCGCGGTGCTTGTCCCATCCTGTTTTGAATTCCGTCACCGTGTTTGCCCCCGCTACTTCCATCGGGAGAGCATTCCAAGCATCCACCACCCTTTCAGTGAAAAAATATTTCCTGATATTGCCTTTCAATTTTCCACCTTGCAGCTTCATGTTATGCCCTCTAGTTTTGCAGCTTCCCGTCTTTGGAAGAGGTTTGTTTGTTCATCGTTCCTCTTTAAGTATTTAAAGGTCTGAATCATATCTCCCCTATCCCTCCTCTCCTCCAAAGTGTACATATTTAGGTCTTCAAGTCTCTTCTCATAGGGTTTCTTACGCAGGCTCCAAATCATTTTGGTCGCCTTCCTCTGAACAGTTTCCAGTCTTTTTACATCTTTTGCAAGATATGGTCTCCAAAACTGAATGCAGCACTGCCTGAAGATGGGGTCTTCCAGATGGAAGATTGCAGGTCACGAAGGACCTGATGCACAGGACGTGCAGGGACCTCCTTAGAGAACAGCCAGTTTTTAAAATGGAGTGAAAATCCCACTTGTTAGTTGAGGACTGGAAGGCATTCAGAGCCAGAGCCCAGGAGTGTTTCTGGAGAAACTTCGGATAGGAAAGATCCTCGGGTGGATCATCCTATAAGTCCTGTTCCAGGGATATCGAAACAGGACTCATATAGGACTCATATGGCTCGCAAGGATAGGATGGGAAGGAACAATTGTCCTCATTGAGGGGGAATGGAGGGGATCCCAGGATCTCCTGTGCAGAGGGATCTGAAGGAGTGCGGGGCTGCGCATCAACCCCCTAAGGGGAGGCCTGCAAGAGCATGAAACTGTCCTGAAGAAATTTCTGGAGAAGAGAAATGAGGGAAGACTGAGAAGCCTGTGGGGCCTCCCCGAGTAGGGGGAGGACTGCCAGGCATGGAGGGCAGAGTTTTGCGCTTAGAATGGTGCTTACCTGACTGTACTGTTGGAGGGAGCTGATGCTTAGGCTTAGCCTTAGCCTTTTGACCAGACAAAGGCATGTTCCCCAGAGAAACTGAGGAGGAAGCCAACGTACTAGGAGTCAGTTCAGGAGAGGGAGGGGTACTGCCTGACAGCAGCAGTAGCCAAGGGGAAGCCCCAGAACCTGCAGCCGAGCCCAGAGGTGACAACAACAGTGCTGCGGCTGCTTTAAAAGACCTCTCCCTCCCCCAAAGCCTGTACTTGGCCCGATGGGGGGAGTGATGAGAGGAGTCTGATATGAGAGCTGGCCCGCAGACGCGGTAGACACCGAGCAAGGCCTGGCTCTAGTAAAGTGAACAGCTCCTTGACATGTAAAGAATAAAATTGTATTTATTTATTTAACAATTTTTCCATACCGCCTTATCTTAAAATCAAGGCGGTTTACAATAAAACTTCAATTTACAGAGAACTTTCAATAGGAACTATTAAAAACTTTATCCTATTACAGAATAACTTCCTTCAGCTGACGAAGCGTGGCTACAATTTTAAAAGCACTTTCCCGCTGTCGCGTGGTGAAGTGCAGGCAGACACATTTATCTTTTGTCAGCTTTGGTGAAATACAGGCAGAAACGTTTATCTTTTTTACTGCCTGACCTCTTGAAAATCAAACTGCTGAAAAAACACAGTAGCGGAAGCAACCCAGTGTAAAAGCCGAATAAGGGAAATGCGAAAAAAGCTTAAAATGCTGATTGTCTCAGCACAGGCAGGCGAGAAGCAGACACGCATGCTCAGTGAAGCAACAAAGCTTCTCTGAGCTTGAGAAATCCGCTCAAGGCTCAGTCTAGGGACTTCACCATCGAGTGTGATTGCATTCCCCTGTTCGTCTCCGAAGAAGGTATTATTAACTGCAATTATGAAAGTTCTGGAAGAAAAAGAAGAAGAAAACCAATGGAAAAATGTACTAGTCACTCCAATTTCTTGGAGTCTGTTAAGCATGATATAAATCAATTAAATTAAAATCTGAACTTGGATCCAATTGTATTAGAAGTACATCCTGTCCATTTGCCCAATAAACACAAATCTTATTTAGCATGGCCAACAGCGCTGACTCCGTGCTATGCCTATGACAAAGCCCTGAATGTTTTGTAGGAAGAACATCAGTGGCATCCAAAATGTTGGTCAGCTGCTGGAAAACCACTTTTTCAGTCATTTCTGCTTAAAAAATTAAGATTTGATATAGGCCGGTAGTTAGTAAAAAGAAGGGGGTCTAACTTCCATTTCTTAAGTAAAGGTTGACTATAACTTTCCTTACACACCGCCGGAATCATTCCCTCTGTTAACTTAGAGTTTACCAAATTCAGGATCTGAGACGATGAGTCAGGGGCAACCTTCTTCCAAAACCAAATGAGAAATGCCCCAAGAAGAAGCCTCCCTGTATTGATAGAGGAAAGAATCCTAGATAGACCAAATTCAGAGTCGGTACTTTAAAAAAAAAAAAAAAACAACACAGCTGCGAAATGTAAATATTGAGCCCTAAAGCCCTAGCCTAATCCAATCTGTCAGGCAGGCTGCACAGATATCTAAAATGTCAAATGTCTCGGCAATAGCCATGCCAGTGTTGACAGTTGTTTAGATCATTACCACATTTTGTGATGGGAAAGGAGCTGGATATAAATGAAGTGAGGACTTTGTATGCTCATCTGCTCAAGGAGAATTATCTTGTGAGCAGTCATGCTCTATGGTTGGCAGGTGGGATATATCTTACAGAATGGCAAGGATAACAGAGGCAAACTAGATGGGCTAGTCTATCTTTTTTCTGCTGTTATTCAATATTTTTTTGCAGTACTATGTACAATCTACATTGGAAGACAGAAAAAAAAAGAACTGGAGTGGGTACCCAAACTAATAGTTATGTAACTTCAGAGTGGAGCAGCCTTAATATATGCAAACAGTTTCAGCCCTGTGCATGCCAGAATGACATGTTCTGACTATTCGATACTCAATGGTTTGAGAGTCCATGGTATGAGTTTGCATAATATTCAAACGCTAAGGAGATCTACGCACGAAAGTGAAAGAACTAACAATGTAGTAACATGCCTCAAGATAATGCGTAGTTACTCACCTGGTGTTCTCCAGGGATAGCAGGCATCAGTTCTCACATATGAGTGATGTCGGCGCCAACGGAGCTCATGTGGAAGCATCTCCCCAGCTTTCACAGAAATCCTTTGGGAGATGCACCACACATGTGTGGTCCCCTTCCCGCCCAAGAATGCTATCTTGCCTCAGTCTAATGACATAGCTAAGATGGCAAAAATTTAAATACAGTAAAGAAGCAACCCCAAGAGGAGGAGGGAGGATTGTGAGGACTGATTCCTGCTGTCCCCGGAGAACACCTGTTACAGGCGAGTAACTACGCTTTCTCCAGGAACAAGCAGGAAGTCAATCCTCACATATAGGACTCCCCAGCTATAGGCTACCGAGAACTTGTACAAATGCCATGGGCAACCAGAGAGGTGAGCCGTAAGCTGCAGCAGTTGAGTCCCAACTGAGACACTCTTGCAAGACCCAAGTGTCCGGCGGGGAACCAGCACTCCGGTAGCCTGAACACAGAAGAGTCTGAGGACAGGAGTTGCTTACACCACAAAGAGATTACAGAGCATGGCCTGGCCGAAGGCACTGTCCCATTGGGACTCCCTCTCCAGGCAGTAGTGAGCTGAAAAAGTATAAACTGAAGACCAGGTGGTGGCCTCGCAGATTTCTATCAAAGGTACAGAACGCAGATTTGCTAGGAGGTAGCCATGGCTCTGACATGGTGCGCCATGACCCGGTGGTCTAGTGAAATCCCAGCCTGCTCATAGGCGAGTGCAATGCAATCCACCACCCAAGTGGACAGAGTTTGCTTGGTTACTGGAAGCCCCAATCGACTGGGGTCATAGGAGACAAAGAGCTGAGGTGCTTTGCAGTGGGGCCCTGAGTCCACTGCAGATAGAAGGACAGGGCCCTCTTACAATTCAGAGTATGGAGAATGGTCTCTGCTTTGCTGGCGTGAGGCCCCGGAACGAAGGTGGGGAGCACCATCTCCTGATTGAGGTGGAATAGGGACACTACCTCTGGCAGAAACTTGGGGGGTGTGGGGAGCCACCACCCTGTTCTTGTAGAACCTCATGTAGGGCATCTCTGCCATCAGAGCCTGGAGCCTGCTGATCCTGCGAGCCAAAGTGAAAGGCAACATTCCAGGGGAGGTACTGCAGGTGGCAGTTAGCCAGGGGCTCAAACGGCGGTTTAGTGAGCTGTGAGAGCAACATACTGAGATCCCACTCTGCAGTTGGTGGGCAGATAGGGCTTGGACAACATAAGGTCCTACAGGAAATGAGAGACAAGGGGCTGAGCTGAGAGGGGCTTCACTTGACAGCATGGTAGTGCGGTGCACTTTGATTGAGCTGGACTTCAGTCCCACCTGGGAAAGGTGGAGTAGGTACTGGAGCACTAGCTGCACCGAGCAGGAGAATGGGTTCACCTGCCTCTCAGCGCACCACACCGAAAATCGATGCCACTTGAAAGTGTGCACCGTTCTCATGGAGGTCTTGCTGGAGACCAGAAGGACCTCCTCCACGTCATGTGGGAGATTGAAGGGAGTGAGAGCTGCCCTGTCATCAGCCAGGCCATGAGAGACAGGGGACCCCAGGTTGGGGTACAGGAGAGAGCCCTCCTTCTGTGAAAGTAATCCTTGAGGGCAGCCCAGGGGAATCAGAGGTGCTGCTGACAGACAGAGAAGCAGCGGGAACCAAGGTTGCCTGGGCCACTGGGGGGCTACCAGAATCAGTGATGCCCTGTCGCACTGGACCTTGAAGGAGGGTCTTTGCGACCAGTGGTGTCGGCAGGAAGACAAAGTAGGTCTTCCATCCATGGGATGACAAACGCATCTGCCGCCACCCAAGATGGATGCGGCTGGCGGGAACAGAAACGGGGTAACTGCATGTTGTCTGGGCTGGCAAATAAGTCCACTAGGGGAACAGCCCAGAGTCAGAACAGCCAGAAGGCAAAATGGGGGTCCAGGAGCCACTTGTGCGGTTAGAGAACTCTGCTCAGCCTGTCCACCAGGGTGTTGTCCAGGCCCAGGAGGTAGACTGCCCGCAGGAGCATCCCATTGCATGTCACATATGAGGAGAGGGCTACTACCTCCTGACAGAGAGTATGACCCCGTGCCTCCTTGTTTGTTGACTCAGAACATTGCGAATTGGTTGTCCATCTGGACCAGCACCAACTGGTGCTGCAACCAGTGGCGAAAGGCTCAGAGGGCCAGAAATATCACCTGGAGCTCCAAGAGGTTGATCTGTAACTGGCACTGCGTCTGGGACCACGTGCCTTGGTTGCGGAGATCCTCGCAATGGGCTCCTCAACCTCGCAGAGAGGCACCCGCAGTAAGAACAGAAGATATGCCATACTGGGTCAGACCAAGGTCCATCAAGCCCAGTATCCTGTTTCCAACAGTGGCCAATCTAGATCACAAGTACCTAGCAGTTTCCCCAAAAGACACACGTTCCACAATGCTTGAATTGGGGCAAGCAGTGGATATTCTGGGTCCACTTTAATAATGGTTTATGTATCTTTCCTCCAGGAACTTGTCCAAACTTTTTTTAAACCCGGATACACTAACAGCTTTTACTACATCCTCCGGTAGCATATTCCAGAGTTTGATTACCCGTTGAGTGAAAAAATATTTTCTCTTATTAATCTTAAATAAGTTACCCTGCAACTTCGTTGCATGCCCCCTAGTCTTTCTATATTTTGATGGTGTAAACAATCGATCTACATTTACCCATTACACTCCATTCATTAACTTATAGACCACTATCATATCTCCCCTCAGCCGTCTCTTTTCCAGGTTGAAGAGCCCTAACCATTTTAATATCTCTTCATGGGTTATCCTTCCATCCCCTTTACCATTTTGGTGGCTCTTCTCTGTACCTTTTCTAATAATGCAATACCCTTTTTAAGATACAGCGGGTGGGTGCCTGGAAGGGCATCCCAGCCAGAAGGTGGCGGGGGTCTGCCACCAGTCGAGGGAGTCCGCCAGTTGGCAAGTCATTTTCACCCTGTCTCGAAGCCTGCTCGTAGGTTGTGTCACTGGGAGCAGAGGCACCACTGAGCCACCCTCATATACAGGTAGGTGTAAGGGGTTATGTGGATGGTGGAGGCCATGTAGAACACCAGATGGAGGAGAAGTTGAGCGGGCACTGACCGACAGTGCTGCACTTCTGCGGCTAGTGCCCTGAGGTGTTCTGTCTTCTCCAGATGGAGGAAGGCCTTGGCCTGGAGGGTGTCCAGATGAGACACTATGAACTCCAGGCACTGCACCGGAGAAAGGTGGTACTTGGATTAGTTGATGATGAATGCCAGATGCTGTAGGACGTGGATGGTGCGATTGGTGGTGTAGTGCATCTCTGCAGCTGTGCCTCCCCTTATGAGTTGTCGTCCAAGTAGGGAAAGACAAAGGCCCCTCCCTTGGAGATGAAGGTGGGCTGCGACCACTGCTAAGCATTTGGTGAAGACCCTTGGTAATGACGCCAGCCCGAAGGGTAGCATCCTGTACTGGTAGTGACCACCTTCCACCATAAACCAGAGGTATTGTTGGTGGATGGGATGGATCAGGATGTGTGTGTAAACATCTTTCAGGTCTAAGGGGCATAGCCAGTCTCAATGCTGGAGGTAAAGCAGCAGTGTTCAAAGGGAAAGCATCTTGAACTTCTCCCTCACCAGAAATCTGCTCAAGTCCCATAGGTCCAGGAAGGACCTGAGGTCCCCTTTCTGGTTGGGAACAAGGAACTATCTGCAGTAGAAGCCTTTGCCCCAAAGATGTTTGAGCACTGGCATCAACACCTTGTCCATGAGGAGGCCTGCAAGCTTGGTGAGGAGCAGAGCCTGGTGAAGGAGAGGAATTACAGGTTCTTCTAGGAAGAACGAGGGTGGTGTCTGTGCAGATGGAGAAGGTATCCCTCTTTGACTACTTGCAACACCCAGGAGTCAGTGATGGAGGACCACCTGTAGGCAAACAGGGCCAAATGTCCACACCGTGGACTGCTGAGGGCCTCCAGGGGGAGAGGAGGCCATACCTAAGGAGTCAAAAACTCCATCCAGGCTGGGCCGGGGCCGGGGCCAGTGCATGGGCCTTAGAGGTCTTAGGCTTGCAGGGACCATGCCCTTGCCCCTTGGACTGTTGCCCCTATGTGGGGCAGAGAAGGCCTGGTACTGTGGGGCATTACCAAATACCCCTTTCTTTCTCAGGAAGAAGGGCTTCTTCCCCAGGGCCTTCTTACGGGAGTGAACTAAGGTCTTCTTCGAGAGTCTGGTCCTGGTCAGGAATTCAGTCTTTATTTCCGCAGTCTTGTCTTACCATGGGCTTTCCGAAGAGGGTCTCTCCAGTGCAAGACACATCGATGAGTTTGTCCTGACCCACTGCTAGAGGTCAGACGACTGCAGCCACGCCTGATGTTGAACCCCAATGATCACGGCGGCCACTCTGGCTGAGGAATCAAAACCACTGTATGCTGCTCGAGACAGGAACTTCGCGCACTCCTTGACTGCTGAGGCCAGTGACTTGAACCGCTGAAGAGGTTCCCCATTGAGGCCTGCAGAGAAACTGGCGAACTCCCTCGCCAGTTCCTTTAGGTACATGCTGATGTACAACTGGTAGGACTGGACTCGGCAAACTCATATCGAGCTCTGGTTGCATTTTCGCCCGAGGGCGTCAAAGGTCCAGGCCTCCCAACCTGCGGGCTCCGAGGAATGTGTCTTTTGGTTCTTGAGTCACCGCATAGCCAACTCAACGACCATCAAATTGTGAGGGAGCTGGGTTTTTTGAAACCCAGGCTTCGGTGAACTCGGTACATGGAGTCGAGCTGTCTGCTCACAATGGGCATGATGCTGATGTTTCCCAAATATAGAGGAGAAGTCGCTCGAGGATCGGAGAGATGGGAGGCCTCGTTCGGAGGGGCCTCATACTAGAGGATCTCAAGTTCCTCCGTGCGGGGATCCTCCTCCGCTTCAGTCTCTAACACAAAGTCGAGGAAGGCAACGTCCTCGGGCGGGGAAGGTGCCGGGGCACCTGAGAAAATGGGTCTGAGGGCACCTTTCGGTGTCGCTGGGTATCCGGGGACTCCTCATCCTAGGTCTCCCAGTCTGACTCAAAGTCAGAGGAAGAATCCAAGGCACTGCGGCTCCCGTTGTCGGGCCTCGAGCCTTAATGCCCGCAACCCCTGGAAGACCTACGATCTGAGAAGCATGCACTCACTGGAGAGAACTGGTGTCCCGAGTAACAGAACAGGATCTCATCCAATGCGTCTCTTGAGGTGGATCGGCTCGACGACCAGGGAAGCCCTCGAGGTCGAGGGTTTGGTCATCGGGACAGATGAACCAGAAGAACCAGACATCAACTGCCTGCTGCTGTGCCAGGAGGGCAGTGATACTGTGCACTCCAAGGCCGTCATCCTGGTCTCCATGCCAGATGGCTCCACAGTCTTCGACGTGGGCACCAATGGTTTCAGGCCCGGCGTCGGTTCCGTTGAGGGGGAGTCCTTGACTAGAATGGCCTCGGGGGTCCAAGAAGGAAACACACGGAGCAAGAGTGTGATGACACAAGCGCTTTTATTGGAATCCCCAACGCGTTTCGGCAGGGTTGCCTTCCTCAGGGGGTGGTAAACTTACAAATATAAAATAAACATGAATGTATTAATAAACACACAATATATAGTAAAATTAGTGATAAAAACAATGATGAATATATGATGATAAAAATAACAACAAACAATCTAAGCTAACCGGGCATGGCGAATGAAGAGATAACACTGAAAACATAAATAATAAAGATATATCCATAATTAAAATGTTCCAAACGTAAAAAACTGAATAAAACCTTAAAAACATAATGATAAAATACTAATCAATAAGAATATATAAAATAATAAATAATTAGGAACATATATACAAAATAATTAAAAACCAATCATAATGGCATCATATTATAACCACTAGTAAACAAGTATGAGTCAATTATTGTTGTAACATGTTAATAAAAATATAAATAATATGTATAAAACAATAAATATCATACTAAACCATATAAAAAACCACATTGTAAAACATCGCAGGGCAGGAACAGAGGATAAAACCAATAATTGCGAAAATTAATGACATCGGAGGACCTCGTAAGGTCATATAGAGACATGATTAAAAAGAGAGGGAAGATAATTAAATAAAGCAGAGAATTTAATAGTACTCACTCAGCGCGCACATCAACAGTGAAAAATCCAGCTGCTGAGAGTGAGGGGGACAGAAGGCTGAAAGCCTACAGCTAGGTATCCAAATAAAAACACATCAGATTAAAGTACAAAGACGTCACAAACTTCATATAAACTTATAGAGTATGATAATAAAAATAACAGGCAGAATCATTTTTGGTGTAGGGTATGTAGAAAACTGATACACCTTAAAAAAGGAGGATAAAACTGAAACCTGAAACGCTGCTATTTGGCTGTACTAACGAAGCAGGGTACTTGACACCCAAAGAGAACGCCTTCCTAACAGTTACGCATCCAATCACTCCGACAATATATATGATTCCAAAGATCCATAAGTCCTTACACAATCCACCAGGACGCCCGATAGTGTCCGCTCTAGGGTCGCTTTTAGAACCCATTTCTAAATTCCTTGATGTTTTCCTGAGACCCTTTGTCGTCAAAATTGATTCGTATGTTCAGGACTCTACACATATTATCAATATTCTACAAGATTTTCCACATTATCACAACCAATTATTGTTAGTTACCTTAGACATTAACTCTCTCTATACTAATATTCCCCAAAAAGAGGCCCTAGAGGTTTTAGCAGATACACTCATTCAGAGACCAAAACCCGTCCGTACACCCACATTTTTTTTGACCCAATTAGCAAAGGTAGCCATGACTGAGAATTATTTTGCTTTTAAAGGCATTTTTTATAAACAGATAAAGGGGGTGGCCATGGGATCCTCCATGGCCCCAGATATTGCCAACCTATACGTGGCAGATTTCGAAAGAAAGTATTTAAAAACGCATCCATTCCAGTCCAACATTCGTCTCTGGAGGAGATATATTGATGACGTCTTAGTTATATGGGAAGGTACTGAACAAACACTTTTAACATTTTTTGAGTGGCTTAATACACTAGATTCTAATCTTCAATTTGATGGTACATTCAGTAACAATCAAATATCATATTTGGACATAAAAATTAAAAAAGGAGAGACAGGGTTCCTTACAGAACTTTATCGGAAACCCACGGACAGAAACACTTTGTTACAGTATAATAAGTTTCCATAATGCGTCTCTGAAAAACAACCTGCCAATAAGTCAATTTCTCAGAGTCAGGAGACTCTGTACCACGGAAGAGGATTTCAAGAAACACGCAGTAGATATGAAACACAGATTCCAACAGCGGGGTTATCCCACACGCTACATTAAGGAGGCTTACTATAGAGCAAGCACCACAGATAGAGCAATACTGTTGCATAAAAAAGAACGAGCCAAACAAGACAGAATTGTATGTCCCTTGACCTTCACTAACTATACTAAAGATATAACCAACATTTTAAGACAACAATGGGATTTGCTTTCACCCCTTCTACCTTTTGTAAATAAAAATGTTATGGTAGCACATAAACGAAACCCAAATCTGTCTGATTTGCTAGTATCATCTGCTCTTCCGCTGCACAGACACAGCACTACATTAAAGGGCCACTTTAAGTGTGGCGCATGCTCAGTTTGCACTCATGTGATCACCACTAAAGAAGTTTTCTCCCATCCAGTTACACATCACAAAATATATTTACATTCTTTTTCCAACTGCAAAACCGAGCATGTCATTTATGTTATAATTTGTCCTTGCAACCTACTTTATGTAGGAAAAACTAAAAGACAAGTACGCACTAGAATAGTGGAACATAGGAGTTGTATCCATAGAGGAATACCCGATAAGCCCTTAGTAGCCCATTGGAAAGAAAAAAAATCACACCGGGGGGCGGAGCCTGATGTCCAGCGGGTAGGACGCTTTGCGTTGAAGCTCCCGAGAGGCCTACTCAGAATCCTGACTTAATATCTATATAAATTTACTATTTCGCTCCGAGCTGACCGGGGCACCTCGGGGGGGATGGCGGCCCATAAATCAGCGCGCTTGGACTTCGGGTCTCCTTCTTCTTCTCACGGAAAACGCTCCAAAACAGAGGTGTCCTCCCCACAGAAGATGGTTCCATTTCGTGAAAACCCCGCAATACACCTGGAGATTTTGGAGGAAATACGCGGCGTGAAGGAATTGGTGCAGTCCAATGGAGAAGCGCTTCGAGCCATGCGAGAAGACTTTGGAGTGCTCCAGGACCGACTTGAAGGTCTTTCATTACGGCAGGACAATATGGCGGGGGTCCTCGACTCGCACGAGGTGCGCTTGGGCAAACTGGACAAGGCTGAGCGCCAGATACAGAATCTTCAAAAGGAGTTGGAAGATAGCAATAATCGAGCCCGTCGCAACAATGTGAGGCTCCTCGGAATGCCGGAGGGGGTGGAAGCAGGAGATATAAGAGAATTCTTGCTCAAAACTCTTCCCTCCTTGCTGAAGATTACTTTTCACAGAGAACTGGAAATCGATCGAGCACACCGTGTTCCTGCCCGCATGGCGCTCAACCGCACGACCCCCCGGCCTATTATCTTTAGCTTGCTACGATATCAACAAGTGGAACAAATTTTACATGCTGCCCGAGCGAATCATCATTTGGAATTTGAAGGTCGTAAGGTCTCCTTCTTTCCTGATTTGGCAAAACCTACCGTTGACCGTCGGAAGAAACTCCTTGCTCTTCGCCCTCGACTTCAACAGCTACAGGCTCGCTTTGGCCTGTTGTATCCAGCGAAGCTCCGAGTGACTCTCCACAACCAGACCAGGACGTTCGAGGATCCTGATCTACTATCAACATTTTTGGACTCCAAAGAAGCAGAGCAGATGCGCTAATCCCAAATCTTGGACTCTTATCTGCCGGCTCTGTCCGCCATTTTGAAGGGCCCGATGCGGCGGTCATAGCCCAGCACAGAAATAGTCTGGACTCTCTTTCTTTCTCTGTATGACTTTTGTCTTTGGTCTCCTATCCCTTCATGATGTGTGCCTCGGTCGGATTCGGAGCACGCACAGTCCTACAGGTTATGTGTTTTTTCAATTTCGGCCTTCTCTGGGGTTTCTCCCCGCAGACACATGGTCGCCAGTAATTTTGGGGTTTTGCTTCTCCTCTACCGTACTGCGGTTTTCTTTGTTAATGTGGGGCGCTTCATTGTATTATATTAGCTTATTTTTCCTATGTCATGTGTACAGCCAGATACAGTCAGTTTGAGGGACACAGTGAAATTATGTGTGCTATCATGCTCAGAATTTTAACTTTTCTGAATGGCCTTATGTAAAATCTTATTATTCATCGTCAAAGGCATTACTGGTCCACTCAAAGGAAAGAAAATCCTTAGCTATCTTAGCCACGAGCATGTTGATTTGGTGTTTCTTCAGGAAACGCATTACACTCTGCTGAAACACTGAAACTCAATGCTAGGCCTCACATGGTCGCTGCCTATTCTCCCACCGTTTCCAAATGGTACGGGATAGCCATTCTGGTTAAGAAGTCTTTGCACGCTACTGTACCTGATATTAGCGCTGACATGGAGGGTAGATGGGCCCGTGTACACCTTGAGGTTGGAGATAGTGAATTCACGTGTATTTGCACTATGCCCCGAATGTGGACAACCCTGCTTACTATGCAAGTTTTGCGCAGTTGGCCTCGGCCTCCGCCAATGCTCCATTAATACTTGGTGGCGATTTTACTCAAGTGTTCCCTCAATCTTTTCTTCTCAAACAAGGTGCTCGTTGGTTGGAAGATCCAGTACCGAGCAGACCTGTGTGGCTAGATATAGTAGCGGGCCTTTGCTAACCGATTTCTCTTACCTTACTCCCTGGTATGACTCTCCCATTAGACTCCCACTATCCACCAATGCTTTTCGACACTTTAGGTGCCTTTAATACTCTTATGCAACCTTTCGACTCCCGACTCTGGTCAGTGCAACTTCAGCATTGTATTCGGCGCACTAGAGTACTCCCGCCATCGGCACTCTCTGCATAGGGTTGATTGGAGACTTCCGATCTCTCGGTAGTTCACCGGGTGTAGCATCCAATTTTACTAAACCTTATGTAATGCTATCACTAGAGATACCTCTATAGCGCAGAAAGTATGGGAGAGAGAATTGCATGTGACTTTGACCTCGGAGCAATGGAGCCTTATCTGGAGCAGAGGGACACGGGTTCCCGACCCGCCTCACTCACTCAGACCCTCTTCTTTCTAGCCCACCGGTGTTTTTACACTCTTCACAGATTAGACAAATGGAACACTACTCAGGGTAATGGTTGCTGGACACGTCCTGCGGCCATTGGTTTATTGCTTCATGTTATGCATGAATATCCCGCACTACAGTATTACTGGCGTCGGGTCTGGGGTCGTATTTAGTCTATATCGCACTCTCAGGAGTCCCTTTCTTGGAGGATAGTGGGACTTCGCCCAGTTGCGGGGATCCCCTCTCTCCCAAAAATGGCTTATCTCCTTTCGAACTTTATGCTTGGCATTGCTATTTCCCTAATTAAGTAATACTGGGAAATTAGTTCCCATCTGAGCCTCAATGAATGGTGGAATCATGCCTGTCTCTACAGTAAATATGAACAAATACCTCGTCTGTTCGCTTCCTCCGTTCAGACTCCTTCTCATTGGTCTCAATGGAAGATGCTCAATGAATATGTACATTTTGCTAAAAGCTCTCATCTGACTGTCTAACTTTGTATATATCTCTGTCTCATGATCATGCTGTATTGTGGATACTTTTTTGATCGTTTGATGTATAATCACTGTTAATTGGAAGCGCTCACATGCTGATACAAACGGGTAGAGAAGAAGCACCGGGGTGGGGGGTAATGGGTTTACTTTTCCTTATTGTATACTTGTTTTGTCTCTTTTGGTGTGTTGTTTCTTTTGTTTGTTGCAAAATGAAAATAAAAGTTTAAAAAAAAAAAAAGAAAAAAAATCACACCATTAGTGACCTGAAATTTTCCGTTCTCAGATTAGTTACACCAAATTGGAGAGGAGGTGATATAGATAAGGTATTACTGAAGCTTGAACAACGGTACATTTTTGAATTAGATAGTTTAGAGCCCAAGGGGTTAAACCAGGAATTCGATCTTTCCGTTTTTTTATAACTTGGTTTGAGCAGCTGCAAAGTATTTATAGGCATCCCATAATTCACATTCAAATACACCTCAAAGAGTGTTTTTACACAACATGTGTTCTTTACTCCCTCCGGATTCTCAGTCATTGTTTCAGCAATAACATATCTCACACTCTGTACTATTGTTTCATTTCCTCTCCAAGGGACTTCCCCTCAGCACGAACTTTTTATCATCTTTAACATTTATATACAATGTTTTTCGTGAAGGTGATTCTGCCTTGAAATGTGATACTTGCGACGCCCCCTTTTTTTGGCACGAGTTTCAGCGTTTTTAAATACCCCGTTTTCAACTCAGTTGTCCATTTGCATTTTTGGAGTTAGTACCGGCATTTTCTCATTTTGGTTGGTAAGTTCTGCATTTTTCTGATCTATTTCACCTTCCCCTTAACATTTGCCAAAATTTTACTGCTTCATTCTCCACTGTTTCCTTGTACATGCACGATTGCCCTTACATCAAGCAAGTTTTTGCATTAGAGGCAGGAGCCTTACAATAAATTCTGATTTACTTTCGGCGTCGCGATGTGTACATGGATGAGTTAGGTATTTTACATTCATGACTATCTATAATTTAAATTTTTGGCTTTTCAGATGGTCTTGAGCATTTCTAGTAATACCTTAAAGTTTTGTGTGTTCACTTCATCCGTACGGTTTTCCGATGACGGCACGGTGCCGCGGTGAGGCAGTTTTCTCATTTCCAAAGGGTTAAGCATACATCCTCCTCACAAAAGTAGTATAATTTTTAATATTCACATAAGGTACTTATTTTTAGCCTTTTATCATCACTATAGTTGGTCTCCTACACAGAAGCATTTGATGCTTATTTCTCCCGTATTGCACAACAATTTTTTAACTACCTGCGTTGATCATACACATTGTGTTTAACTACCGTTGGTCTTTTCCATCAGTTCACATTGATTTTCTCCAATTATTGGCAAAATTTTATTCATGAGACTGCGACTGTAACTACCACACCAAAGATTCTCCGTGGGGCTGTGAGTATTGTGTGCTCCAATTACCACGAATATACATTTTAAAGAGATTCGTTAGTACAGCCAAATAGCAGCGTTTCAGGTTTCAGTTTTATCCTCCTTTTTTTAAGGTGTATCAGTTTTCTACATACCCTACACCAAAAATGATTCTGCCTGTTATTTTTATTATCACACTCTATAAGTTTATATGAAGTTTGTGACGTCTTTGTACTTTAATCTGATGTGTTTTTATTTGGACACCTAGCTGTAGGCTTTCAGCCTTCTGTCCCCCTCACTCTCATCAGCTGGATTGTTCACTGTTGATGTGCGCGCTGAGTACGTACTATTAAATTCTCTGCTTTATTTAATTATCTTCCCTCTCTTTTTAATCATGTCTCTATATGACCTTACGAGGTCCTCCGATATCATTAATTTTCTCAATTATTGGTTTTATCCTCTGCTCCTGCCCTGCGATGTTTTACAATGTGGTTTTTTATATGGTTTAGTATGGTATTTATTGTTTTATACATATTATTTATGTTTTTATTAACATGTTACAACAATAATTGACTCATACTTGTTTACTAGTGGTTATAATATGATGCCATTATGATTGTTTTTTAATTATTTTGTATATATGTTCCTAATTATTTATTATTTTATATATTCTTATTGATTAGTATTTTATCATTATGTTTTTAAGGTTTTATTCAGTTTTTTACGTTTGGAACATTTTAATTATGGATATATCTTTATTATTTATGTTTTCAGTGTTATCTCTTCATTCGCCATGCCCGGTTAGCTTAGATTGTTTGTTGTTATTTTTATCATCATATATTCATCATTGTTTTTATCACTAATTTTACTATATATTGTGTGTTTATTAATACATTCATGTATATACCTCCTGTATATACAATCCAAAGCTAATTATATTTTGTACATAGGTTTTTAGTTCCCCTGTTGCTCCAAGTTTATGCTCCTGTTACAATGTATGTTCCAAGTTTAAACTCCTGTTACAATGTAAGCACAGAACAGACTTCTGACTGTGCACCCTTGTTGTATGTAAACCGCACTGATAACAAATAGCGCGGTATATAAAAGTTATAAAATAAAATAAAATAAATAAATTTTATATTTGTAAGTTTACCACCCCCTGAGGAAGGCAACCCTGCCGAAACGCGTTGGGGATTCCAATAAAAGCACTTGTGTCATCACACTCTTGCTCCGTGTGTTTCCTGCTCAGTTTTGCAAGAGCTGCTGCTCTCTTTGTGCCTCTCGGGGGTCCAAGGCCAGTCGCCTGATGCTGACAACTTTTTCCGGGGCAGCCAGTGAGCCCACTCTCGCTCTGACCCCTCAGACTCATGCCAGGTACTGCGGGGCATGGTGTGAAATTTACCCATTTTCCAGACCTGTCCTCCGAGACGGCCTTCGAGGTTTTTGAGCTATTCTTGCATTCCACCTCCGGGGAGTTCTTCTCAGAGAAGTCGCGGCCAGAGGACTCTGATGCAGCTCGAGCATTGCAGGACAACATGATACCAGATGGGGCCCCTGGAGCGTGGTATCACCAGGGACTCCGGCGCAGAGTCAGATCTATAGAATAACTTCTCCTGCTGCAGCTGGTGGCTCTTGATGGCCTTTGTGGACATGGGCTTGCAAAGGTCGCAGCCAGAGTTGTCGGTAGTCTGACCTGAGGCAACAGAGGCAGCAGTCATGTGGGTCAGTGAAGGTTATCATCTTACTGCACCAATCATATTTTTTTAAGCCACTGGAGGCCATAGGGAAAAAACAGGTCCTCGAACCTGGACGAGGGTTCAAGGCCTACTGGCCTACTGCGTGGTGCATCTCCCAAAGGCTTTCTTTGAAAGCTGGAGAGAAGCTTCCGCATGGACTCAGTCAGCACCAACATCACCCATATGTGAGGACTGACTTCCTACTTATTCTCGGAGAAAACAACATAATTTAACAGAACAAAATCATGATACAGGTTCATGAAAAAACAAATTTGGTAAAAGACTACAACTAAATTTAGATTAGAAAGGAAGTCATAAACAAACATTAAGAAAAAGGTAACTGTAAACAAATTTAAAAGAAAAGATTAAAAAACCCATACAATTTTCTGTATACTTATGTATACTTACAATTGCAGTTGGTAAGCCAGCATTCACTTTCTCCTAAAAACAAAAAACACATACCTATAAACAGAGCAAAATTGCAGGCTGTCCTTCCATACACATTTTAGCTTAAAGAAAAAAATGGTTTTGCATAATCATGCCCCAGTAGCAACATTTTCATCAGAGTCTAACGTTCAAGATCATCATTAATGGCTTCAACATCTTTGGCCAAACTAATTTATCTCCATGACCTGGAAACAGGTTTCATCTCATCACACATCTTACAATGTTGCAAAGATGATCTGGGGTCAAAGTCATATCATGTCTACCAGAATATGAGCATCCATGCGCTACTGCATTATGAGGATCATTTTCTAAACTTTTCTTGCACATAGAAGAAATTTTATAAAATTACCCCACAGGGTTCAATGCATACTTCTATACGACACACATGTGAGCATGTTCTGCACATGTGAACACTGCAAAGTGCAGAAGCTATAAACACACACACACAGGGCCGGCCTATCCATTGTGTGAGAATGCTGTTCGCACAGGGCCCTGTGCTTCAGGGGGCCCCACGCCAATATCATCCCACATTGGATGGCAGGCAGGGCAGCTTTAGAGGGAGCAGGAGAGACTCCGGCTCACCTCTTACAGCTGCCATAGTGAAGCGCGTCTTTTTCCTTCACTTCAGCAGCAGTACTGAAGTTTAGAATGCTGCCGTGCTGAGTGCCGGGAAACAGGAAGGCCCTTTGACCTCAGCGTGGTCAAATGGATGGGGAAGCTAGGACTGGAAATGGGCTGATGGTGGGGCTAGGATAGGACTGGAAATGGGCTGATGGGGGGGGCTAGGATAGGACTGGAAATGGATGGGGAGCTAGGACTGGAAATGGGCTGATGGTGGGGCTAGGATAGGACTGGAAATGGGCTGATGGGCGGCTAGGATTGGAAATGGGCTGATGCGGGGACTAGAAGGGAGCGGATGCAACTCAGTCTTTCCCTTATCTGACCACCACCTCTTAAGTTTTCTTATTCATCATCCCCCATCTCAGCCTCGTCCTGTCTCCACTAATCTTTTCAGAAACTTTCTTGCTATTGATCCCTTAGCCCTCTCCTCATCTTTGGCTTAAATCCCGCTGCTGTGCTGACCTTCTTCACTATAAATTTATGCTTTTCTCATTCCAATCAGCCATAGCACTTGCCAAACAAGCCTACTTCACCCATCTGACTAACTCTTTCGCCTCTGATCCTCGTCGTCTCTTTAATAATCTCAATTCTCTCCTCAATGTGCCTCCACCGCTGATTCCTCCCTTCCTGCCCAAACACTAGCCGATTTCTTCCATGACAAAATCCATAAGATTACCCTCCAATTCCCCATTACCCCTTCTACCTCACCTTTCTCCCCACTAACTTCTGCTACCCTCTTCTCCTTCCCTGTGGTCTCTGATGAAACAGCACCACTCCTTTCTTCCTCCAAACCCACCACCTGCTCCTTCGACCCCATCACCACCCGTCTCGTATGCCTCATCTCATCCTCTATTGTCCCTTCCATTTCTCATATCTTCAACCTATCCCTCTCCACTGCTACCTTCCCTACTGACTTCAAGCATGCCATAGTCACACCCCTCCTCAATAAACCCTCACTCGATCCTACCTGTCCGTCTAACTATCGACCCATCTCTCTCCTTCCCTTTATCTCTAAACTACTTGAGCATGCTGTCCATCTTCGCTGTCTCGATTTCCTTTCGTCTCATGCCCTTCTTGATCCTTTACAGTCCGGCTTCAGTCCCTTGCACTCCACTGAAACAGCTCTCACTAAAGTATCAAATGACTTGTTTCTAGCAAAATCCAAAGGTCTTTATTTTGTTCTCATCCTTCTTGATCTTTCTGCTGCTTTTGACACTGTTGACCACAACCTTCTTCTTATCACCCTGTCATCGCTCGGCTTTAGAGGCTCTGTACTGTCTTGGTTCTCCTCTTATCTTTCCCATCGTTCTTTTAGTGTGTGTTCTGATGGCTCCTCCTCTGCCACCCCGCTCCCAGTTGGTGTTCCCCAGGGTTCTGTCCTGGGACCGCTCCTCTTCTCTCTCTATACCCAATCTCTTGGTGCTCTTTATCTCTTCCCATGGCTTTCATTACCATCTCTATGCTGATGACTCTCAAATCTACCTCTCTTCGCCTGATATCTCTCCAGCAATCCATGACAAGATCACTGTTTGCCTTTCAGACATTGATACTTGGATGTCTCACCGCCACTTGAAATTAAATATGACAAAGACTGAACTCCTTATCTTTCCCCCCAATGCCTCCCCTCCTCTACCTCCTTTCTCAGTCTCTGTGGATAACTTTAATCCTTCCTGTCTCTTCGGCCCGCAACCTGGGTGTTATCTTTGACTCCTCTCTTTTTCTCCACTCATATCCAACTCGTAGCTAAGACTTGCCGTTTCTTCCTTTATAACATTAACAAAATTTGCCCCTTCCTTTCTGATGACACTATTAAAATGATTGTCCACTCCTTGATCACCTCCCATCTTGATTACTGCAATATTATCCTTGCTGGCCTTCCCGCAAACCATCTCTTTCCCCTTCAATCAATTCAACATTCTGCTGCTCGACTAATTTTCCGTCTGCATCGCTTTTCCCATGTCACTCCTCTTCTCAAGTCCCTTCATTGGCTTCCCATCCACTTTCAGATCCAATTCAAACTCCTCCTCTTATTTATTTATTTACATTCTCTTATATACCGCGCTATTCTGCATCAGTGCGGTTTACATTGAACAAACTGAAATTACATTGAACAGGGCATTATAACTTGGAGATAACTATTTTACAGGGAACATGGGCTATGGAGGGTTAAGTGGCTTGCCCAAGACCTATAAATGCATTCACTCTTCAGCCCCCCACTACCTATCATCTCTTATCTCTCCTTACATCCCCTCTCGCGTTCTTCGCTCTTCGAACAGCCTTCGTCTATCTATGCCCTCCACACGTACTGCTAATTCTAGACTTCGCTCCTTTCACCTGGCTGCACCCTTTGCCTGGAACAATCTACCTCTGTCTGTGCACAATGCACCCTCTGGACCTCCAGATTGAAAACCTCTATTGCTTTCTGTTCTTGATTCTTGTTTTTGCTCTTCTTGTTTATTATATACTTTGTCTTACTTGATTGTATTTGTATTTTGTGATCTTCTTGACTAGATTGTGAGCTCTGATGAGCAGGGACTGCCTTTTATTCATGTATGTACAGCACTTCGTACGTTTGAAGTGCTTTATAAATGTTAAATAGATAGATGCTGGGTGGGGCTGGAACTAGAAGGGAGCTGATGTTGGGGCAGGACTAGAATGGGATGGGGCTGGAAGACTGAAATGGAGAGGGGAAAAATATTTTGTGTGGGAGGGAAGAAAAATCTACGATTGGCCGGGTATTGGGAGAGTAAGTGGGGATTGAGGATGAAGGGGTAAAATTTGAGTAGATGAAAAAGGAATAAAGAAAGAGATGGAGGAAAGAACAAAAGGAGAAAGATCAGTATGTTAAAGCAGATGTAGAAAGAGAATGGAAAAAAACAAGAAAGGACAAATGGACAGCAGACAATGGAGAGAGAGCAGAAGACAAGAAGAAACCAGAAGAAAGTGACTGCAGCAACTGCAACTGAAAAATAAAATGTACAAACAACAAAAGGTAGAAAAATATTTTTTTATTTTGAATTTATTAACTGGAATATGTCAGCTCTGGGAAATGTGCGTCTTTAATGTCTGCATTTTGTTTAGAACAAGTGGAAATTAATTTATAGTTTTATTTCTGCACTGTTGTACATTCCAAGTTTGGCTTTTGGGGGTCCCAGTTTAGTTACAGTCTTCCTATTTCTAAATTGTGATCCCTTGTTCTTTGTTTGGTGATGGTCTGTGTTCTGCATGTGTAACCGAGCTGAGGTATTGTGTTTATATTTGATAGTGCAATGTGTTCTCTTTCCCCAGTAGGAGACGTATTGGTATTTTCTGAGATGTACTGGTTTAATATTTGCAATGTTGCCTTTTGATAGATAGGGTATGGTGCTTAATGAGTCCTGGTAGTACTGTTATGATATGGTGGGTTGCTATGGGTTCTAAATGGGCAGTGTTTGTAGTACTTCCTAATGTGCCTGGGGTTGGCACTGGAGTATAGTATAGTAATGTAGAAATCTTTCCTCACATATGGGTGACGTTGACGGAGCCCGCATGGATCCACTCCCCAGCTTTCAAAGAAAGCTTTTGGAAGATGCACCGCGCATGTGCACTCACCTTCCTGCTCAAAGCTACCATCTTGCCTCAGTAAAATACCATAGCACAAGATGGCAAAAAATGAACAAAAAGAAAACAACTCCCAGGAGAGGAGGGAGGGTTGTGAGGAGTGATTTCTGCTGTCCCTGGAGAACACCTGTTACAGGTGAGTAAATACACTTTCTCCAGGAAGTCAGTCCTCACATATGGGACTTCCAAGCTACAAGCTACCGAAAAAACCTGTAAAAGCCACAGATGACCCAAAAAACAGACTGTAAGGGCAGCAGAGGGTGCTGGTTGGCTGGTAGTTTGAACTACAGCAGCAGCATCAAAGATGCAATCCCACCCTCGGTAGCCGGGACACAGGGCTAGAGAGAAGGAGTTGCATTATTCCCTGAAGAGTGTGATAAGGAAGCTTATCAAGGTTCAGGGAGTAATGACAAAAGAGGAGAATTTACTCTGATTAAGGGACCTGTGCTGGCAGGTTATAGAAATAAGAGAGCTTGTTTCCCTAAAAGACTACATGTTCCAGAATGCACCAGTATGCAGAAAGTCCCTAGGGGAGCTGGAGTGGAAAAGCATGAATCTAATCAGAGAAAGCATTATGTCATCCCTAATCAAACAGCCTCTAGAAGAATGCTTAATCCACAACACCTGAAGAATGCAAGGGTGGAGTTGCAATCTAAGCCCTTTAAACTAGAGGGCAATCTTCAGGAAGACAGAAGGAGAAAGAGACGGAGACAGAGACAGAGAAGGGGAATCAGAAGGAGAATGAGAACAGAAGGAAGAACAACCGGAAACTGAAGGAACAAGGACAAGGAATCAGACGGTCCAAGAGAGGAGCTCAGAGAAGTACCTATGCCTGGAGAGATACCCGGGGGAAAGAAGGATCAGAGGACTGGAGAAAGCCAGACGTCTGTAGATCCACAGCCAGGGACCCTCAAGCAACACCTAGGAAGAGGTCTGTTGCAGCTAAGGAGAAAAGGAGCCCAAATACCTCTTGGAGGATGTCTAGAGAAAAGATCCTGAGGTCCAGAGATACCAACTGGAGGACAGGACACAGAAGCTCTATTGCATACTGGCCAGAATACCAGAAGAAGCAGCCTGACGCTTGCCTGGATTCAGGTAGGAACTGTGAACGTTTCTCTAGCTTTGAGCAGTGCAAACAGCAGGGAAAGAGTAGTTACTCACCTGTAACAGGTGTTCTCCAGGAGCAGCAGGAATCAGTCCTCACATATGGGTGACGTCGGTGCCGACGGAGCCCTCGCGGAACAATTTCCCCAGCTTTCAAAGAAAGCCTTTGGGAATTGCAGTGCGCATGCGCGGTCCCTTCCCGCCCAAGGGTGCCATCTTGCTCAGTCTGATGACATAGCTAAAAGACAGCAAAAAAATTAGCAAAAAACGAAATGATAGGACTGCAACTCCAAGGGGAGGAGGGAGGGTTGTGAGGACTGATTCCTGCTGCTCCTGGAGAACACCTGTTACAGGTGAGTAACTACTCTTTCTCCAGGACCAAGCAGGAAGTCAGTCCTCACATATGGGACTCCCTAGCTTAAGGCTACCGGAGACCTCAAGCGGAAAAATGAGCTCCCTCTAGCTCAGTAGCACAGAAGGAAGGAATCTTCTCTGAAAACGCCCCCGGCCGGTAGCCCAACACCAGAGCCGGAGGGTAGGAGTTGCCTAAACCTCAAAGAGATTATGGAGGACTGCCTGTCCAAAAGCACTGTCCCTGCGGGACTCCCTCTCCAGGCAGTAATGGGCCGCAAAAGTCTGGCTTGAAGACCAAGTAGCAGCCTGGCAGATGTCTGCCAACGGAACAGAGCAGAGATGAGCCACTGACGCAGCCTTTGCCCTAACTCGATGAGCCGTGACTCGACCCTCCAACGAGAGGCCGGCCGCCCCATAAGCCCAAGCGATACAATCAGCAACCCATATGGACAAAGTACGCTTGGAGACAGGGAGCCCCAACTTATTGGGGTCAAAGGAAACGAAGAGCTGAACAACCCTCCGATGCTCCCGCGTACGGTCAAGGTAGAAGGACAAGGCCCACCTACAGTCCAGGGTATGCAGGACCATTTCAGCTCGGCTGGCGTGCGGCCTGGGAAAGAAGGTCGGAAGAACCACCTCCTGGTTGAGATGAAAAGGAGAAACCACTTTTGGAAGAAACTTAGGGTGAGTCCCGTAAGACTACCCGATTCCTGCAGAACCTAGTGTAAGGAGGATCAGACACTAGGGCCTGCAGTTCACTAACGCGCCTAGCAGAGGTAAGGGCTACCAAAAACAAGGTTTTCCAGGAAAGAAAACGAAGAGGGCAGGTAGCCATAGGTTCAAAGGGCGGACAGGTAATCCGCTGCAAGACCACATTCAGATCCCATTCAGGGGCTGGTGGGCGCAAAGGAGGCTTAAGGAGAAGGAGGCCTCGGAGAAAACGGACCACCAAAGGGTGGTTGGAAAGAGGCCTGCCGTCCACCGGTGTGTGATGCGCAGAGAGAGCACTGAGGTGGACTCTGACAGAGTTGGACTTAAGGCCAAGATTAGAGAGGTAAAGCAAATATTGCAAGACCACTGCCACCAAAGCAGGAGAAGGGATTCTCAGACTGCTGAGCACACCATACGGAGAACCGACGCCACTTAAGAGCGTAGGACTTCCGGGTGGATGGCCATCTGGAGGCCAAGACGACCTCTTCCACTTCCCGAGGCAGCAGGAGGGGAGCAAGGACTACCCTTTCAGCAGCCAGGCCATCAGATGAAGGGACCGGAGGTTGGGGTGTAGGAGAGTCCCCTGATCCTGTGACAGGAGATCGGGTTGAAACCCCAGAGGAAGAGGAGTGTCCACCGCCAGCTGCAGCAGAAGCGGGAACCATGGTTGTCTCGGCCACCGGGGAGCCACCAGGATCATCGAGGCTCTGTCCCTGAGAACCTTGAAGAGCGTCCGAGACACTAGTGGCATGGGAGGAAAGGCATACAAGAGGCCCGTGGACCATGGAATCAGAAAAGCATCCGCCGCTACTCTGAGAGGATGCGGTTGTCGAGAGCAGAATCTGGGAAGTTGCCGGTTCAGAGGACTGGCAAACAGATCCATGGAGAAAGATCTGTTGAACCACCAACGGATCCAATCTCCACTCGTGTGGTTGGAGGATCCTGCTCAGCTTGTCTGCCAGGTAATTTTCCTGACCTGGGAGATAGACAGCTTTGAGGAGGATGCCGTGGCCGACGGCCCAAGAGCACAGTTTTTGTGCCTCCTGACAGAGAAGAAAGGAGCCTGTGCCCCTTGTTTGTTCACGTAGAACATTGCAACTTGATTGTCGGTCTGGACCAGCACAGACTGGTGAGAAGTGAGGTGGGAGAAGGCTCTCAGAGCTAGGCGGATGGCTCTGAGCTCCAGGAAGTTTATCTGCTGAGCAGACTCCCAAGGAGTCCAGAGGCCTTGAGTACATGTCCCTTGGCAATGTGCTCCCCAACCCAGGAGAGAAGCATCGGATGTCAGTACCTGAGAAGGCGGAGGAGATTGAAAATCCACTTCCAGCACTAGGTTTGGCAGATGAAGCCACCACCGCAGAGAAGAGACCAGCAGGTCGGATATCTGTACCGAGTCCGCCAGGCTTCCTGTGGCCTGATGCCATTGAGTGCGAAAGCACCACTGAGCAGGTCGCATGTTCAGGCGGGCATTGGGGGTTACATGGACCGTGGAAGCCATATGGCCGAGCAGTCTCAGAAATTGCCTGGCAGAGACCAGGGAATTGCTGTGAAAGTGGCTGGTGAGATCCATGAGCCTGTGGGCCCTGTCCAGAGGCAGGAAGGCCCGCATCTGTAGTGTGTCCAACCTGGCGCCTATGAATTCGAGATTTTGAGAGGGGAGCAAAGTGGACTTTGCGAAGTTTATGACAAATCCCAAGTGCTGAAGTAGAGTCACAGTGCGATGAGTGGCTTGAGTGGCTTCTTGGGAAGACGGGGCTCTGATGAGCCAGTCGTCCAGGTATGGAAACACAAAAAGGCCTTGAAGTCTTAGATTGGCCTATCCTCCGCCCCCAGGGTGTTCACCAAATGCCTAGCAGTGGTGGCGGCCTAAGGGCAGTACTCTGTACTGATAAGGATTTCCTCCCACAACAAACCTGAGATATTGTCTGTGGTCTGGATGAATAAGGATGTGCGTATACGCATCCTTTAGATCTAAGGAGCATAGCCAGTCTCCCTGCTGGAGGTAGGGCAGCAGGATTCCAAGGGTAAGCATCTTGAACTTTTCCCTTTCCAGGAACTTGTTGAGGTTTCGCAAGTCCAGGATGGGTCTGAGGCCTCCTGTTCTTTTTGCTACCAGAAAGTACCTGGAATAAAAGCCGTGACCTCTCAGGTGTTGGGGCACCGGTTCCACAGCCTGTTCCTGAAGAAGACTTGCTAACTCCTGAAGGAGTAAGTCCCTGTGCAGAGGGAGTCTTGGAGGCTCCCCTGGAAAGTAGGAGGGAGGTACCTGGTGAAAGTGTAGAAGATAGCCTTTTTGAACTATATAAAGCACCCAGGTATCTGATGTGATGGCTGACCACCTGTGGGCAAAGTGGACCAGCCGGCCTCCTGTGCTGAGAGAAACCAGCGGAGGGGAAGAGGCTATGCTGACGGAGTCAAAAACCCCCACCCTGCTGAGCAGGGGCCGGTGTTGTGGGCTTGGGGGCCTGCTGCCTACGGGACCCATTACCCCGTCCCTTGGCCTGCTGACCCTGTTGGGGAGCTGCTGAGGCCTGAAAATGAGGGTAGTGTTTATAGGCAGCTGCCTTCCTCGGATAAAAGGGCTTTTTCCCCGAGCCCTTCTTCTTCTGAGAAGGGGCAGAGGTTTTTCTGGACAGCCGAGTCCTGGTCAGAGTCTCGGTCTCGATCTGTGCAGCCTTTTCAGCCATGGGCTTGCCAAAGAGGTTTTCACCTCTGCAGGGGACATCGACCAACTTGTCCTGTACCCATGGCTCGAGATCAGATGACTGAAGCCAAGCCTGTCGGCGGGCACCGATGCCGGCTCCGGCTACCTGAGCCGATGCTTCGAAGCCATCGTAGGCTGCTTGAGAAATAAACTTCGAGCACTCTCGAATACCAGTGGACAAGGCCTGGAACCTCTGCAAAGGTTCCTCGGAGAGACCAGCAGAGAACCCGGCAATCTCCTTTGCCAGGTCCCGGAGATACATGCCCATGTAGAGATGGTAGGTCTGGACTCGACAAGCAAGCATAGAGCCCTGGAAGCACTTCCTACCGAGGGCATCCAGGTCCTGAACCTCCAGGCCGGGAGGCACAGAGGAGTGCATCTTCTGACTCTTGAGTCGATGCATGGCCGATTCCACCACCATGGAATGGTGCGGTAGTTGTGCCTTTTGGAACCCGGGGCTCTTGCGGACTCGATAAATGGAATTGACCCGCTTGCTTAACACCGGCGCCGACGCCGGCTCTCCCACATGCGGGAGAGAAGTCGCTCCAGCATCGAAGGAACCGGTACAGTAAAGGCCTCCTTCGGGGGAGAGTCATACTGGAGGGCATCGAGCTCTTCGGCTCGAGGCTCCTCCTCGGGATCCATGGGGAATGCCAAGGCCTTGGCCATATCCCGCACGAAGTCCGAGAACCGGGTGTCCTCCGGGGGGGGGGACGTCTCCGAGGTTCGGACTCGGGCGAGTCCGATGGGATGCACCGAGTCCGAAAAGTACCGGGTGACTCTTCGTCCTCCGTCTCCCAGCCCGACTCCTCGGAGGAGGAATCCAGCGGCTCCGGTCAGGCGGGTACCGATGCCCTCCGCCCCGACGCCGAGGCCGGCATCGATGATCTCGGTCCCGAATGGGAGGCCGAGGGAGACCGTGACCGAGGATCGACTCGAGCTCGCATGGACTCAAAGATCGGCTCGGTCTCCGGGGTCGACGTCCCGGTGGTCGGGGCAGATGCACCGGCAAGGCCAGCAATCAATGCCCGCTGCTGGTCCATGAAGGCAGCGAAACTGCTCTCCAAGGCCGTCAACCTGAGTCCGAGCTCAGGAGACCCAGCAGCCCCCGACTCGGGCCCCGAAGGCATTGGGCCCTACGTCGGCTCCTTCAGAGGCGAGTCCACGAGGACTACAGTACTCACGTGTCCAGGAGACTCCATCTCGAGACGAGGATGTTTTGAAGGCCTCTCCGACTCCGAGGACCCGGGACGGCTATCAGGGCTATGCGACCTGGCCCTCGAGGAACCAGGAGCGTCCACCGACGCCGCCCTCGCGGGTTTTTTCTTCCTATGATGTTCCCGGGCAGGAGACCCCCGCTCAGAGGAACTCCGACGATGCTCAGGACTGGAGTCCCGGGACGTCGAAGCCTCTGACGAGGTCCGGGCCCGGCCGGACGCGGAGTCAGAGAAGATTCGTTCTTTTTGATGCTGCCGACTCAACGCTTTTGAGGACATTTTGCCACATGGACCACAGATTATCGGGTCATAATCGGGTCCAAGGCAGCGGAGGCAGCAGTCGTGTGTGTCGGTAAGAGACATAAGCTTCTTAGAGCGATAACACTTTTTAAACCCGCTGGCAGCCATTGGGGGAGAAAGGGCCCCTGAGAGGTCAAAAAAGACAGGGCTGCCAGTGAAAAAAGAAAAATGGCGCGAACGCTAGTCACGAAGGACAAAAACCAAAAAAATAAAGAACGGACTCGATACCGGCGTATCGGGCCCGGGCGGGAAAAGGATCCGGCGTCGAACCGAGAAAAGAATATTAAATAAAATCAACTTTTTCAGCGGCGATCACAAACAACGTCTGTAGGGCTCTGCGTAAAAAAGAAGACTGAGCAAGATGGCACCCTTGGGCGGGAAGGAGACCGCGCATGCGTGCTGCAATTCCCAAAGGCTTTCTTTGAAAGCTGGGGAAATTGTTCCGCGAGGGCTCCGTCGGCGCCGACGTCACCCATATGTGAGGACTGACTTCCTGCTTGGTCCTGGAGAAACAGTTTCTCTCCATATATAGGTCAATTCCTAAAGCCCTCTGAGTCAGACGGAGAAACAGAATCTATGCAATTTCAAGAGCAAGGTTTAATATCTGATACAGAGGATAATTATATGGACTGTTCTTTGAGTAGGTTGTTATTTTAGGAAAATCCTAAATATCAGAGCAAACATCAAAAGGAAACATTCTAAATATGGGCTTCCCATAAAGTTTTGTTGAAAAGGAAAAGCTTTTGGGAAAGCTTTGCACGTGTGCTGAAGTCAAGCTACTGATTGCAGTTAATTGTCACCTGTTGGTGGAGGAGAGCCCAGAACAAGCCGTGCACACGTAGGATTTTAAAGTTCTTTTCTGTATGGAGAAAGTGAGCTATGTTTTGTATAAAGAAGTTTTCCTTTTTGATTTGCTTTTCCCCCAGCACTGCTAAGAAGTTTATTAGCAGTGGCTGAAAGAAGCCTTTCTGTTCCATAAAGGACTTTGATTCTTATTTCTATAAGATTTTCAGTTGCCTTATTTTGTGTTGAATAAACCCTGGAGAAGTTATCTGGAAGGTGTTACCAAGCATATCTGTGTGTGGGATAATCACCCCATAAATAAATTCTAATTTTTGCCTTACACTCGACCAACTACAAGAGTCTTCATTATTTTAAAAAGGCAAGCTTTGTGTGAATGGACTTCAATAACCACAATCCTTTGCAAGACAGTTAATTTGCATACTTGCCAAGATGGTGGTACCTTCATAACAAGCACCCCCTTTTACAAGAGACGATGGAGAACAGCCTGGCCGAAGGCACTATCCCTCTGAGAGGTCTCCTCCAGACAGTAGTGCACCAGAAAGATGTGCACGGAAGACCAGGTAGCCGCACAGCAGATGTCCAATAAGGGTACCAACCATAGGCTAGCTACAGAGGCCGCCAGGGCCCACACACTGTGCGCCGTCACATATTGTTCCAGAGAGAGTCCCGCCGGCTGGTAGGCAAACGTAATGCAGTCGGCCACCCTCCTTAAGAGAGTACACTTGGAGACTGCTGTCCCCAAGCGGCTGGGATCAAATGACAAAAAGGGTTGAGTAGAGCGGAGTTCGAGCTTGTTGCTCTGCGAGGAATTTTTCTCTGGGGACCAAGGTCCCTGTGACTGGAGGTGGATGCAGTAGACTCTCCAGTCCATCTTGGAGGCATCCGTGGTGAGGACATGCTGAACTTGACGGGCCTGAAACAGCAGACCTGCTTTCAGGTTGCGGAGGTCCTATCACCAGGCAAGGGAAGTCACCAAGGCTGGCGTGATCTGGATGCAGACCCCCAGGTAGCCCATTGCCTGCGCCCACTGGGCACTTAGGGTCCATTGGGCTTGCCACATCCACAGATGGCAAAGGGGGTCACATGGACAGTGGACGCCTGCACTTGCTGTGCCAGAGCGGCGAAACACTGAGCCTGGCTCAGGGGCAGGAAAGTCTTTGCCTGAGTAGAGTTGAGCAATGCTCCGATGAACTCCATGGACTGCGTCAGGACGAGGTTGGACTTTGGAAAGTTCACCACGAACCCTAGGTGGTGCAGCAGCTCCAACGTGCACTGGGTCACATTGTGCATCTCGCCCGGCATGCCAGCCTGCATGAGTCAGTCGTCCAAGTATGGGAAGACTCAGAGGAGTTGGAGGTGCGCGGCTACGACTGCCAGGCACTTTGTGAACACCTGCGGGGCAGAGGCGAGGCCAAAAGGAAGCACCCTGTACTGGTAGTGACAGCCTCCAAGCATGAACCAGAGGAACTGACAGTGCTGTGGGTAGATCAAGATGTGGGTATATGAATCTCTGAGATCCAAGGAGCATAGCCAATCTCCCTGGAGGAGGCAAGGCAGCAAGATTCCAAGGGATATCATTTTTAACTTCTCCTTGACCAGGAAGCCATTGAGGTCCCAAAGGTCCAAGATGGGCCTGAAGCCCCTGTTTTCTTGGGGACCAAAAAGTAGCGGGAGTAGAACCTCCATCACTGCAGATGGGGTAGGTCAGGCTTGACTGCCCAGTCCTCGAGCAACAACTCGAGCTCTGCCTGGAGTAGCTCCCTGTGCAAGGGGTCATTGGTAATTCCCCTGTAAAGTGAGGAGGGGGCAGCTGGGTGAAGAGAAGGAGGTACCCCTCCGTGACTATGCGCAGCACCCAGGTGTCTGCCATGATGGCCAACCACTGGTGTGCAAAATGAACCAGCCGACCCCCTGTGAACCTTGGGCCTGCTACCTCCTGAGGGAGGGAGGCTATGCCCAAGGAGTCAAGAGCTCCCCCCAGACTGTGACTGAGCCGCTGTTTGGGGCTTGGGATCCTTGGGCTTACGGGACCATGTCCTGTGCTCTTGGTCTGCTGCTCCTGATGGGGAGTGGGGTAGGCCTGGAACTTGGGGTAGCTTCCGTACACGTTCTAAGTCTTCAGGTGGAAGGTCTTTTTACCCGAAGCTTTCCTGCGGGAAGCAATAAGTAGTGACAAGCAAGACGTCAGTCCTTACATATGGGTGATGTCGGCACCAACGGAGCCCACATGGATCAACTCCCCAGCTTTCAAAGAAAAAGCTGCTTGCTTGTCACTACTTCTTGCTTGTCCCTATACCTTCTTGGACAACCTGATTCTGTTCATGAATTCCTCCAGCTCGTCAGCCTTCTGTCATGGGCTTGTCAAAGAGTCTATCTCCCTGGCAAGGGACATTGGCTAGTATGTTTTGCACCCATTGCTCCAAGTCAGAGAACTGTAGCCAGGCAAGGCAGTGGGGCACTAATGCCCAACTTGGCCACCGACTCAAAACCATTGAAGGCTGCTCGAGTTTGAAATTTGGGGCATTCCTTGACCGAGGAAACCAGAGTCCGAAAATGTTCAAGGGGCTCACATCTGACAGCCCAGCTGAGAACCTGGCGAGCTCCTTCACTAGGTCTCTTAGGTACATGCCCATGTATAGCTGGTAGGCCTGGATCCGGACAGTGAGCATCAAACCCTGGAAGCACTTTCTCCCAAACACATCCACAGTGCAGGTCTCCCTGCCCAGGGGTACCGAGGAGTGCCTCTTCTGGCTCTTGATTCGATGCATAGCCAACTCCACCACCATGGAATTGTGTGGGAGCTGTGCTTTCTGGAATCCTGGGCTCTTGCCGACTCGATACTGGGAATCGAGTCGACAGTTCACGATTGGCACTGTCACCAGGTTCTCCCACATCCTGAACAGGAGGCGTTCAAGGATGGGGGGCATGGGTAACATCAGTGCCTCATTAGGAGGTGCCTCGTACTACAGGATCCAGGTCCTCAGCACGAGGTTCATCCTCCAGCACCGCCATGAAGGCAAGGGCCTGGGACATCAACCATATGAACTCGAGGAAGGCCAAGTCCTCCGGGGGAGACCGCTGCTGGAGGTGCAGTGGGGAAAGGTTGGAGGAGACGTCACAATGGTGTCAGGTGATTCCTCTTCCATCTCCCAGTCCGATTCTGACCCCGAGGAGTCAATCAATGCACGGTGGTCCCCAGACTGACTCTGTGCCGAGAATTCCAGACACCATTGGTCCAATGATGTCATGTCGGTAATCGACGGCCTTGACGCTGACTGAGTGAGGCGCTCCAGAAATGGAGGTGCCTCCTCCAGGGACATCATCAGCGAGGAGGTTCCCGTGTGGGGCATCGAAGACCCAGAGGGACCAGGAGTCAGGCCCCGCTGTGCCTCAAGGAAAGCTATAAAGCAACATTCGAGAGCAACCATGCAAACCTCGATGCCCAAGGGCTCTGCAGCTGCTCCAGACAGCATTGGGGCCGGAGTCGATTCCCTGGCCGGGGAGTTCTGGATGATGATAGAGTAAGGAGTGACTTGCTGCTCCTTTGATACCGGTGTCTCATCCCTGCACGGCTGCTTCGATGGGCGCTCCCGTCTATCATTTCCCAAGTTGCGCCAAGGCTGAGTCAAAGAGAACTTAACCCCGACATCGGAGAAGTCTTCGGTGTCGATGTCCACAAGAAGTCGTCCAACGAGGACTCCAACCGAGCCTGGGCGCACAACACCGTGTCGCCCGTCTCTGGCATCAAGGGAAGGGATTCCGCCCCATATGCCAAGCCAGAGCTAGACTTGCCAAACAGCTCTCCCTGCCACCTTTCACGGTCTCTCTGGGTTTTAGCCAACATGAGGAGGCAAAGTGGGCAGGAGGACCAGTCGTGGTCTCTCCAGAGGCACTTGATGCAGGTGGACTGACGGTCCGTATGGGACATCATGTGATTGCACTTCCCACACTGCTTAAAACCACTGATTGAGAACATGGCAGGGAAAACGAGGTCAAACTTGGATGTCTTGACCAGGAAGGCCATGAGAAAAATCCCACGTGACGAAAAAGCAAAAATTAGGAAAAAGCACCCAAGCGAAAAACAAGGATGCTGAGACAAGACTCTGGTGTGGAAGGTGATCAAATCGAGCACTCAGTAATGGTAAAGAAAGTACAAGTAGGGTCAAAAACAATCAGCTTTTAATGGGGTGCACAGATGGGGTGTCACCAGGTTCCATGGAAAAAGGCAGACTGAGGCAATATGGCAGCTTTGAGTGGGAAAGTGACCACACATGCAGGGTGTATCTCCCAAAAGCTTTTTCTTTGAAAGCTGGGGAGTTGATCCATGTGGGCTCCGTCGGTGCTGACATCACCCATATGTAAGGACTAACTTCTTGCTTGTTCCCGGAGAATAAATGTATTTATTTTACAAAAATATGGTTAAAATCAACAAGGCAGAGGATCATGTGATGCAGTGAGCAGGAAGGATGTGCATGTGCTCTGCTCTGGGGTAATCTCCCTACAATCTGCAAAATTAACCTTTTCAGAAAGCCCCCCGATAATGATCGTATTCTTCGTATAATCAGAAGATTGATAAGTATGAAAAGAAACTCACCGGAAAGACGGGACCCAGTGGATGGCTGCAAAATCTTCCCGCAAAGATAGGACACGGGGCCCAGATCTTAAAATGGCAGAGACCATGAGATCCAATGTGCCTGAAGCCACAGCAGCCACGACGGGCATAGTGGAGGAGATGACATGAGCCATGGTAGTAGCTCTCAAGAGCAGGCTGGAGGGTTTATCCGCACAGTTGACCCAGCTGATCCAGTCTATGCCCGATGTTGGAGGTCATGTAGCCCAATCTGATCAAAGGATATCGGATGTAGAGGACCTCCAAAGGGAGCATTCCAAAGCCATCCATAGACTTGAAAGCCAGCTGTGCCCAGCAAGGTGAAAAATTAGAAGATCTGGAGAACCGAGGGTGGCGGAAAAATTTGCAGTTTATAGGAGTTGCTGAAACAGTGAAGGATAATGAATGCCGGGGTTATATGGAAGCTTGGATTGCAACCCTGTTGCAGATAGGTGATTAAAGCAGGAAAGTAAACTTGGAGCGAGTGCACCATATAGGCCCTAGGCGGGAAGGGACGAACAAGCCAGGGCGGTTATTGCACGATTTCACAATTATGTGCAAAAGGAGGGGGTACTGAGAGTGGCGCGGGCCAGATGGCAGGCAGGACATGCTGCACTAGACATTTTAGTGTTTCAAGATTATTCATCCCAAGTGAGTAAACAGCGGAGAGACTTTGCACAGGTTTGTGGACAGTTGATGTCTAAGGATCTGCAGTTTTCTCTTCAGTATCCAAATTAAAGGTGGAATATCAGGGCCAGCAGCTTCAGTTTGGGACACCAGCGGATGCATTGCAGTTTGTAAATGGCATTTCAGTATGAAGACTGTTGAAAATGTTCCTAGTGAGCTGCCTATAAGATTGGTCGGCGAATAATTGAGACTGAGCAGAGAACTGAAAGACCTGGTGGAGGAGACTCTGTAGCTCCCTCCCGTAGCCCAGCAGATCTCTGAAACGAAAGTGGGGAGTATTGTAGAGATGTTAAGACCTCCAGATAGGACACTAATTCATAATATTTTTGAATGGATAAGGCAATGTATAAGTTAAATGGCTGAGTTGTTATTAAGTTTATTTTACATGTTAGATCTTCTAGGAGTTAATAATTCTGTTATTGCTCAAACGGAAAATTAAATTTGATATAATGCTGTTCCATATAAGGGAAAGGGAATTAGAGGGGCAAACATCAGCAGGTAGAGGGCTTGGAGATAAGGGGGGGAGGTAGGGAATTAAGTGTTGATAATGGGGGGGGGACATAGGGGATCCTCTACATATCACAAGGATCCTAGGAGGATGGAAGGGGAGGGAGTAGTGGAAGAAGCGTGTGAATGGATTGAGGGGGCTAGGGGGAAGGGACATAAGAACATAAGATATGCCATACTGGGTCAGACCAAGGTCCATCAAGCCCAGTATCCTGTTTCCAACAGTGGCCAATCTAGGTCATACGTACCTAGCAGTTTCCCCAAAAGACAGGTTCCGCAATGCTTGTACTGGGTCAAACATTGATATCCTGGGTCTCTTCTTAATAATGGTTTATGGACCTTTCCTCCAGGAGCTTGTCCAAACCTTTTTTAAACCCAGCTACACTAACAGCCTTTACTACATCCTCCGGTAACAATTTCCAGAGTTTGATTACACGTTGAGTGAAAAAATATTTTCTTTTATTAGTCTTAAATAGTTTACCTTGTAGCTTCATTGCATGTCCCCTAGTCTTTCTATATTCTGATAACGTAAACAATCGATCTACGTTTACCCATTCCACTCCGTTCATTAATCTATAGACTTCTATCATATCTCCCCTCAGCTGTCTCTTTTCCAGGTTAAAGAGCTCTAACCTTTTTAGCCTTTCTTCATAGGAGTATCCTTCCATCCCCTTCACCATTTTGGTGGCTCTTCTCTGAACCTTTCTAATAACTCTATATCCTTTTTAAGATACGGCGACCAGAATTGCACACAATATTCAAGGTGCGGTCTCACCATGGAACGATATAGAGGCATTATAATATCTTTTGTTTTATTTTCCATTCCTTTCCTTATGATACCTAGCATTCTATTTGCTCTCTTGGCTGCCGCTGCACACTGGGTCGAGGGTTTTAACATGTTATCCACAATGACGCCTAAATCTTTTTCCTGGGTGGTGGTTCCTAATGTGGAACCATGCATTGTGTAACCATAGTTTGTTATGTTCTTTCCTAGGTGCATAACTTTGCACTTGTCCACATTAAATTTCATCTGCCATTTTGATGCCCAGTCTTCCAATTTATCAAGATCCTCTTGCAATTTTCCACAATCCTCTTGGGTTTTAACAACTTCAAATAGTTTTGTCTCATCTGCAAATTTGATAACCTCACTCGTTATTCCGCTTTCCAGGTCATTTATGAATATGTCAAAGAGCAGCGGACCCAGCACATATCCCTGGGGTACACCACTATTCACCTTTCTCCATTGGGAAAATTGGCCATTTAACCCAACCCTCTGCTTTCTATCTTTTAACCAGTTCTTGATCCACAGTAGTACACTGCCTCCTATCCCATGACTCTTTAGTTTTGCCAAAGGTCTCTGATGAGGGACCTTGTCAAAGGCTTTCTGAAAGTCCAGATACACTATATCAACCGACTCACCTTTGTCCACCTGTTTATTCACACTTTCAAAAAAACATAACAGATTAGTAAGACAAGATCTTCCTTGTCTAATGGGCTGTCTCCCATTAGGCCATGACTATCTACATGCTGAGTAATTTTATTCTTTATGATGGTTTCTACCATTTTTCCCGGTACTGACGTGAGGCTCACCAGTCTGTAGTTTCCTGGATCACCCCTGGAACCCTTTTTAAAAATTGGCATTACATTGGCGATCCTCCAATCTTCAGGTATTAGAGATGATTTTAATGATAGTTCACAGATTACTAATAGCAGGTCTGCAATCTCATATTTCAGTTCTTTCAACACCCTTGGATGTATACCATCCGGCCCAGGTGATTTGCTACTCTTCAGTTTATCTAATAGTTGTAATACATCTTTCCGATGTATCGATACTTTCTTCAATTCTTCCGCACCTTTAAATACCACTTCAGTCATGGGTAACATCCCTACATCTTCCTCAGTAAATCTAATTAAATCAAAGGCGATCATGCTATGATCACTATTGCCAAGTGGTCCCAACACCCTTATCTCTTGCACTAGATCTGGGTTCCACTAAGGACTAGGTCTAATATGGCTTCCCCTCTGGTCGGTTCATGAACCAGCTGCTTCAAGAAGCAGTCATTTATGTCATCTAGGAACTTTATCTCCCTAGCATGTCCTGCCGTGACACTGACCCAGTCGATACCGGGGTAATTGAAATCACCCATTATTATGACTGTGCTGTAACTTTTGTTAGCTTCCTTGATTTCTTTGAGCATTTCATCATCCATTTGTTCATTCTGGCCCGGTGGTCAATAGTACACCCCCACTGCCATCACCTTCCCCTTTTTACATGGAATTTCAATCCATAGAGATTCTACAGCAAATTTTGTTTCCTGAAAAACTTTAATCCTTTCTGACTCAATGCCCTCTCTAACATAGAGCGCAACCCCTCCACCAATTTGATCAGCTCTATCATTACGATACAGTTTGTACCCAGGTATCACAGTGTCCCACTGGTTGTCCTCCTTCCACCATGTCTCTGATATTCCAATCATATCTAACCTCTCATTTATTGCTATATATTCTAACTCTCCCATCTTATTTTTTAGACTTCTAGCATTTGCATACAAGCATTTTAGAGACTGTATTTTATTCATATTAATTTGGCTATTGGTAGACATGGGTAATTTGGGATCTTTAAGCTCTGTCTGCTCCATACTCGAGGGCATTTGGGCTACTTTACTCTTTTGTGGAGCCTCTCTGCTTTTGGTAGTATCCTTCAAGGATACATTCTTCCGAACCATCCGCTCTTGGGCGACTGTCAGCTTTCCCCTATTATCTTCCGAAGGGGTGGCCTTCACCTTAACTGGGATGGAACCAGGCTGCTGGCATTAACCTTTAAAAAGGAGATAGAGCAGCTTTTAAACTAGATAATAGGGGAGAGCCGACAGTCGCCCAAGAGCGCATGGTTCGGAACAATGTATCCTTGAAGGATACTATCAAAAAAATGAAGTTAGGGCACATCAGCAGAGAAGTTCCAATAAAAACGATGCCCTTGAGTACAGAGCAGACAGAGTTTAAAGATTCCAAATTACCCGTCTACCGATAAACAGATTAATATGAATAAAATACAGTCTCTAAAACGCTTGTATGCAAATGCTATAAGTCTAAAAACTAAGATGGGAGAGTTACAATATAGAGCACTAAATGATGTTAGATATGATTGGTATCTCAGAGACATGGTGGAAGGAGGACAACCAGTGGGACACTGTGATACCTGGGTACAAACTATATCATAATGATAGAGCTGATCAAATTGGTGGAGGGGTTGCACTGTATCTTAGAGAGGACATTGAGTCACAAAGGATTCAAGTTTTGCAGGAAACAAAATTCGCTGTAGAATCTCTATGGATTAAAATTCCATGTAAAAAGGGGAAGGCGATGGCAATGGGGTTGTACTATCAACCGCCTGGCCAGAATGAACAAACGGATGATGAAATGCTCAAAGAAATCAGGGAAGCTAAGAAAAGTTACAGAACAGTAATAATGGGTGATTTCAATTACCCGGATATTGACTGGGTCAGTGTCACGGCAGGACATGCTAGGGAGATAAAGTTTCTAGATGAAATAAATGACTGCTTCTTGGAGCAGCTGGTTCATGAACCGACCAGAGGGGAAGCCATTTTGGACTTATTCCTTAGTGGAACACCAGATCTGGTGCAAGAGATAAGGGTGTTGGGGCCACTTGGCAATAGTGATCATAGCATGATCACATTTGATATAATTAATGGAGTAGGAATGGTAAGGAAATCCACGGTACCACCTTTTAACATTCAAAAGGGAGACTATGATAAAATGAGGAAAATAGTTAAGAAAAAACTAAAAGGAGCAGCTGCAAAGGTTAAAGACTTACATCAAGCTTGGGGGGTGTTTAAAAATATTATCTTGGAAGCCCAGACCAGCTGTATTCCATGCTTTAAGAAAAGTGGAAGTCCAAAAAACTGCCAGCATGGTTTAAAGGTGAGGTCAGAAAGGCTGTTGCCAAAAAAGCATCTTTCAGGAAATGGGAAAAAAGAGCCAAATGACGAAAACAGGAAACAGCACAAGCATTGGCAATTTAAATACAAGACATTGATAAGGCAGGCAAAGAGAGAATATGAGAAGAAACTTGCTGTGGAAGCAAAAACACGTAATACTTTTTCAAGTACATTCATACCAAAAAACCTGTGTGAGAGTCAGTTGGACCATTAGATGATAGAGGGATAAAAGGGGCAGTAAGAGGGGACAAGGCTACAGCAGAGAGACTGAATGACTTCTTTATTGATTTATTTTATTTTATTTATAAATACTTATATACCGAACTTTCCCATGGATAAGGTGCGGTTTACAATGAACAAAAGTATGTATGGGTGCAATATTTTACAAATACCAATTCATAGTACATAGAACATGTGTAAACCTTTACAATAAAACTTATAACGTGATTACAGTGACTATAACTTGATTTCATTAACTATGTACAATGCAACTTTTTACAACGAGGGGATTGGCACCTTAGTACATTGTAGCCCCTAGTCTGGATTATGACAGGTATGTTATGTCCTATTTCCCTTTGTCATTTTGTGTTACTGTGTTTGACTGAGCACCATAGTGCATCTTGAATAAGTGTGTTTTCAGTTTTTTACGGAATTCTCTAATGTCCATTAGATTTCTGACCTCGTCTGGTAGTGCGTTAAAGAGGATGGGTTCAGAGTGTGAAACTGCCTTATTGTTGGTTGATTTTTTAGCCTTTGTAAAGTCTTTCGGAATCTTTATTTTATTTGCATTTTTACTCCTTTGGTTGCATTTTGGTGTTTCTTTGGTAATTAGTGTGCTGAGAACCGAAAGGGCTATGTTATTTATTAATTTAAATGTTGTTACTAGGATTTTATGGAATTCTTTGCTTCGGTCTTTACTGAGGAAGATGTAGGGATGTTACCCATGACTGAAGTGGTATTTAAAGGTGATACTGCGGAAGAATTGAAAGAAATATCAATACATCGGGAAGATGTATTACAACTATTTGATAAACTGAAGAGTAGCAAATCACCTGGACCGGATGGTATATATCCAAGGGTGTTGAAAGAACTGAAATATGAGATTTCAGACCTGCTATTAGTAATTTGTGAACTATCATTAAAATCATCTGTAATACCTGAAGATTGGAGGCTCACCAATATAATGCCAATTTTTAAAAAGGGTTTCAGGGGTGATCCGGGAAACTACAGACCGGTGAGCCTGACGTCAGTACAGGAAAAAATGGTAGAAACCATCACAAAGAACAAAATTATCCAACTTGTCATGGCTTAATGGGAAACAGCCAATACGGCTTTAGACAAGGAAGATCTTGTCTTACTAATCTGTTATTTTTTTTGAAGGTATGAATAAACAGATAGACAAAGGTTACTCAGTTGATATAGTGTATCTGGACTTTCAGAAAGCCTTTGACAAGGTCCCTCATTAAAGACTTTTGGCAAAACTAAAAAGTCATGGGATAGGAGACAGTGTACTATTGTGGATCAGGAAATGGTTAGAAGATAGAAAGCAGAGGGTAGGGCTAAATGGCCAATTTTCCCAATGGAAAAAAGGTGAATAGTGGAGTACTGCAGGGATCTGTGCTGGGTCTGCTGCTTTTTGACATATTCATAAATGACCTGGAAAAGGGAATAATGAGTGAGGTTATCAAATTTACAGAGGACACAAAACTATTTGAAATTGTTAAAACCCAAGAGGAACGTGGAAAATTGCAAGAGGATCTTGATAAATTGGAAGACTGGGCATCCAAATGGCAGATGACATTTAGGGGTATGTTTACTAAACTGTGGTAATGTCATTCGCGTTAGGTTCCGTGGTAAAGGTACAGATGCCCATATAAAGGCATGGGCGTTGCATCGTTACAGCAAGCTGTAGCAGCTAACGAGCGTTACAAGGCACCTTGTAAGGCACCCTATAGGGCCTCCTAGGCTAAGCGCCATATTAGGCACCCTTGGACAAGGCACCACAGAAGGCACCCTGGGCTATGGAACCATAGGTTAAGGTGGCCTAAAAAGGTTATGGTGTCCTAGGTTAGTGTGCCCTAGGGACTGCAAGGTGCCTCAGGATGATATGCATGACCTGTGCGGAACAGAGACAGATGTAGCCCTAACACTAGATAGAGCACTCAGGAAAGGCAATGAACAGGTGAGTGAAGGAGGGAGAAGTAGGAGCCACTGGACCTGCCATCTCTGCAGGCATACCATGTGCCTGCCAGTACTGATGACAAACATGGTGGGGCTACAGACCATGCCATTGTGCAGGTTCTGTGTTCACCCTGAGGGATAGGATGGGTGCCCAGCACTAGGTCCGCAGTACATGTGGTGCTAGAGATAGGTCCTGCTGTACATCCCCATCACTACCAGTGTGTGACAGGTGTTCCTTGCAGTGCAGCCGAAGGTAATTTGGTGTCCATCTGTATCCTGGAGTCACATGCGGCCCTGTGGGATCAAACACCAGCCAGATTGGTGTGTACCCCGTGTTAGGGTCTGGCTAACATGGGCAGCTGTTATCAGGGCAGAGGGGTTCCTAGAATTGCATGAGGTGTGTGTAGCAGTGCCTTTATAGGTCACAGTGGTATACACTACATACCCCAAAGGGCCCACATCACCCTTTTTGTAGGTAAAGAACAGGTGCCCCCGCCCCAGGGAAGCAACCTCCATCCTGTTTGTATGAGACAGCCCTCCAGGGTTGGTGGGCCAGAGCCATACCTATGACTGGGGCAGTGGCAGACCAGCAGCAATGCTGGGGTTAGGTCTGGGAAACCCCAAATGCCTCCCACCACTGTCTGCCAGTCACCAGCAGACAGCACAGTCAGACTGTACCTTAAAGGTGTTCTGACCATGCACAGTCTAACTGCAGACAGTCCACCAGCCTGCTCACAGAGGAACTACGTGCAGCAAGCAGGCAACTCAGTGATTGGGACCCCCAGGACTGGGGAACACAAATATATCACTGGAGGCAGATAGTGTAGACGCTATGTGGGAACCTAGCCCTGCCATGGTCACTGCTCGGTCAGAGTGAGTGCCCTCCCAGCATGCCATGCTGTGGCCACCCTGTCCATGCAGGTGGTGGTCAGGCACTACAGTGTCCCAGCCATTGCCCCACACCCTGTGAAGATGCATCCTGGCCAATCTGCCCTGTCTGGGCCATACCCAAAATACCTTGCTCCTCATTATGCACCTATTCAGGCTAACACTGGTAACAGTGGGACATTTTGGGCCCAGTGAAGGGTGGGCAGCCACAGAACAATGGATAGACATACACACACGCTCACTCCTATTGCAGCATTGTACAAAGATAGGGGTGGTTGGCAACCCTGCCTGCCACAGTGGTCCTGATCACAGTGCTGACATTACTAAACTGTGCAGGGGGTAGTAGTAGTGCTCTGGTGATAACTTCAGCTCAATGCTGGGGCCCACAGCCTGACTCTCCATGCATCTTTGGATCGTGGAGCCTGTGTAGGTGGGTGTTTGTACCCCTGTTCGCCGCTGCTTTGGGCTTTGCACATGTTGCTGTTGTATCTGCATTGTAGGGTAAAACATAGGGACATGCTCTGCAGGAACCACAGCTGGGGCTTGAACCTGTGACCATCTGCTTCTGGACACACTGGCTGGGTGTACTGCACCACACTGTTGCCACAGATGCACAATAGTCCCTGGGGCTACCTGTACTTTTCCTCAGCCAGACTTTGTATGTTGCACTTCACACTGCGTACTGATGCAGGGCATGGCCTTGGTCTACTGCAGGGAGGTGGCACTGCCCCTTCCAGCACAGGCACACCCCCTCCTGCCAAGCTGACATGGCCATTTGCTGTCGGTGCTGGTAGTGCGCAGTCCCAGGCCATCCACTGTGCAGGTAGGCGCCCGCCTAGGGAGAGGATCCCGGGGTGGGGGGGCATACATGGACATCCTCACACCCCCCCCCATCACTGCCTACCAATATTATGTCCCTTCCACATGGGGGCAGGATGGCTGGGGGGATGTCAGGTCAGTGCCCTAGCAACTATTGGCTAGGGTGAACCAGGTAGATATAGCTGGATTGTGTTTGGCCTTGGTCAGCTGCTGTCTTGCTGATTTCCAGTTTCTATGTTACTATGTGCCACATAGGCGCCCGCCTGGCCCACCCTGTGCCCCAGCTGCCCATGCTACATGTCCCGCCTGCGGCCCCCTATGCCCCATTTGCACCATCGCCATAGTGGCCATTCATACTTTGGCACTATGGTGTTGCTGAAAATGGAGCACTACTATCACATTTCTTGGGCTCCCTGCCTAGGCTGTACATTGCTGACACTTAAATGGTTTCTCTCTCCTGCAAATGTGCATCTAACGGCAGGTTTTCATTCGCGGTAGGATTCAGCCCTTCAGTTCAGCGCGTTAGTGTGAAAGGGGCCTCTCCCCGCCCACTCTCCGCCCACTGACCCCTTCTCTCAGTCCTCTCTCCACCTTCTGCGGTGTTTACCGCGGCTGGGGACATTAACGATCGTTAAGTAACGTTAACACGCGTTAACGTTACATAACGCGTGGTATGTAACCTTACTGCAGTTTAGCAAACATACCCCTTAATGTGGACAAGTGCAAAGTTATGCACCTAGGAAAGAACAACCCAAACTATGGTTACACGATGGAAGGTTCCACATTGGGAACCACCACCCAGGAAAAAGATTTAGGCGTCATCGTTGATAACATGTTAAAACCCTCCGCCCAGTGTGCAGCGGTGGCCAAGAGAGCAAATAGAATGCTAGGTATCATAAGGAAAGGAATGGAAAATAAAACAATGGATATTATAATGCCTCTGTATCGTTCCATGGTGCGACCGCACCTTGAATATTGTGTGCAATTCTGGTCACCGTATCTTAAAAAGGATATAGCATTATTCAAAAAGGTTCAGAGAAGAGCCACCAAAATGGTAAAGAGGCTGGAAGGATACTCCTATGAAGAGAGGCTAAAAAGGTTAGGGCTCTTCAACCTGGAAAAGAGACAGCTGAGGGGAGATATGATAGAGGTCTATAAATTAATGAATGGAGTGGAACGGGTAAACGTAGATTGATTGTTTACATCATCAGAATATAAAAAGACTAGGGGACATGGAATGAAGCTACAGGGTAACCTATTTAAGACTAATAAGAGAAAATATTTTTTCACTCAACGTGTAATCAAACTCTGGAATTTGTTACCGGAGGATGTAGTAAAAGCTGTTAGTGTAGCTAAGGTTTGGACAAGTTCCTGGAGGAAAGGTCCATAAACCATTCTTAAAAGGGACCCAGGATATCATTGCTTGACTCAATACAAGCATTGAGGAACCTGTGTCTTTTGGGGAGACTGCTAGGTACTTATGACCTAGATTGGCCACTGTTGGAAACAGGATACTGGGCTTGATGGACCTTGGTCTGACCCAGTAAGGCATATCTTTTGTTCTTATGACATTGCTTAGCATGCAAGATCACTGTCATAGCTCCCTCCCCTTCATTCTATATCTTTTTCATTCATCCATTCTTGTCTCTAGCTGCAGCTCTTCAAAAACATGGCAGCTCACACTTCTCGGCTCTCTGCAAGGTGCAGCTGCACGGTGCAAGAATTTTGGGTGCTTTCCCGGTTTCTTATTTGCAAGACTTCTAAATGCAAAACACTGGTCAACCTTGAAATCATTACTGACTTTAAAAGGCCCTAATCTGTAGTATCTTTGTGAGCTGAACACGAATATAACATTTAAAAAATTGTATTGGCTCTCGTTTTGAAGATATTGTATGTAGTTCATTTTTGACGTTTCACCGTGTAAATTTATCCAGTAGAACATAAACAACATCCCAAATAAGCCTTGAATGATGTAATATTGCATCACATTGCATAATACCAGCATGTACACACCATCCAGAGTTGATTGCATCATTTTCTGATACAATGCAATACTACTGCCAGACGGCTGCTGAAGCCATCTGACGTCAGCAGTGTACTATACGCAGTCGGAAAGGTTGAGCATTTAAAATATTTCAGACTGTGTGCGAGACAGTTTAAGCTACTTTTACATGTAACTTTTATTAATCATATAAGTTTAGCCATTTAGGTACAATACAGAACAGTAATGCCGCGAAAGTACGTTAATACCGTTGACAATTTCTGCTACATTTGTGGGGAAGTGACACTTACCAACCAGAAGAAAAGTATCACTTCTCAACTGAAGAAGGCATATCATCTTTACTTCGGATGCAAGATTGGTGACCAAGACAAGCCTTGGGCCCCGTAAATATGCTGCGCTACATGTACAACACAGCTTTCACAGTAGTTGAATTGCAAAAGACCATCAATGCCGTTTGCAGTCCCCATGGTGTGGAGAGAGCCAAGCAACCACATAAATGACTGTTACTTCTGCTTGGTTCCTCCTCTTTCTAGCGGAATAACGAAGCAAAAGAAGTCGAGCATAGTCTACCCTAACATTCCGTCTGCATTGAGACCAGTTCCACATGGTGAGGGACTTCCTATTCCAGAACCTCCATCAGAATAGTCTCTTGATTCATCTGATGAGGACAAGGGCGAGCCGACCTGTTCTTCTCCTGGTCCGTCAGCATACAGTGACCCAGATTTTCACTGGGATGCATTATCAACTCCACACAGAATAACACAGGAAGAACTAAATGACCTGGTTCGTGATTTGGACTTATCCAAGAACAAGGCAGAATTGCTGGGATCAAGACTCCAACAATGGAATCTTCTAGAAGATGACATTACTTCATATCGAAAGCGCCACCAGCAGTTGGAGCCTTTCTTCAGAAAGGAAAGTAAACTGGTATTCTGTTCCAATATTGAAAGCCTCATGAATGCCTTAAAAATCATTCATGAGCCACAAGACTGGAAACTATTTATTGACTCTTCAAAACCGAGTCTGAAGGCTGTGCTTTTGAACAATGGAAACAGTCTTCCATCTATTCCAGTAGCGCATGCCGTCCACATGAAAGAGACACACGATACATTAAAGCATCTACTGACTTCCATTAACTATAACAAGTACAGCTGGCACCTCTGTGGTGACTTGAAGGTAGTTGCCCTTTTTAATGGGACTGCAGCAGGGATATATAAAATACATGTGTTTCATATGTGAGTGCGATAGCCGAGCAAGGGATTGGCACTACTTGAGGAAGGAATGGAGTCGCAGACAAAATGTAACAGTTGGAGAGAAGAATATCCAGCACCCAGCTCTGGTTGAGGCTCACAAAATCCTGCTACCACCCCTTCACATCAAACTAGGTTTGATGAAAAACTTTGTGAAAGCCATGGACCGCACCTTTGCCAGCTTTCCGATACCTGTATGAAAAATTCCCTCGACTCAGCGAAGCAAAGATTAAAGAGGGAGTTTTTGGGGTCCTCAGATTCGAGAGCTCTTCAAAGATGACCGGTTCAACAACTTGCTGCAGTGTGATGCGAAACAAGCATGGAATGCTTTTCGCCTAGTGTCAACAAACCTTCTCAGGAATGTTAGGGCAGAAAACTACAAGGAACTAGTAGAAGACATGCTGATGCAGTATCAGAAACTTGGCTGCAATATGTCTCTAAAGATCCATTTCCTTGATTCCCATCTCGATTTCTTTCCTGACAACTGTGGTATGGTTAGTGATGAACAGGGCGAACGTTTTCACCAGGATATTGCAACGATGGAGCAAAGACACCAGGGAAAATGGTCCACTACAATGCTGGTTGACTACTGCTGGACACTCCCCAAAGAAGCTCCCAAACAGCTGTACAAGAGACAGGCGAAAAAAAATCTAAGAAGTAGTCTATGACTTCGTTTTTTTACAGGTATTAACTGAAGGTCTATTATATTTACTATTGACATGCATTTCATGATGTAAACACTAATTCTTGTAGATTACAAAAAAGCTAGAGCCAACTTTGCAATTTCACTATCATATTCATGTTCAGCATATAAAAATTGATAAGAAATGACTATTTTTATTTCAGTAACATGACTTTTGTAAAAATTTGTTGACCAGTGAAATCAGTCTAAACGTCCTCCACTGCGCAGCTCCACCATTCAGAGAGCTGATAGCAGTAGGGAAAAGTGTGAACTGCCATGTTTTTGAAGAGCTGCAGCTAGAGACAAGAATAGGGGAAGTGTGAACCGTGGCATTTTGATTAGGTTTGCATGCCGCTGAACCCTCAGCAACAGAAACTATGCCTAGGGGAAACGTACCTAAAAAGGAACTCTCAATCTGCTAAAGAGAGAATGAGGGGTCAGAAGCTAATCTCAGTAGCTAAGTCCAGGAGGGCAAGGATCATGGAGTTTAAAGGGATATCAAACTGGCTTCGTCAGTACTTAGAGGTAACTGAGATTTTGTGTGTCTTTGGAAGAAGAAAGGAGAGAAATGTTGGATAAGTCATACCTGGAAGATCGATTGCAGTCATACCTGGAAGATCGATTGCAACAAGTTAGGACAGTTGCAGGCACCTCTGAACCTTTCCATCTAAAACAAGGAGTACCTCAGGGCTCATCTCTATCAGCGCTGCTATTTAATATTTACATGCAGCCTCTATGCGATATCACTCGCTCCTTTGGCATATCCTCGCTAATCTATGTGGATGATGTGCTAATATTCACACCAATCAATGTCACGCTCCCAGATTACACAACACTAGTTGACTGCTTTAACGCTATAGCAGACTGGCTCCTCTCCCAGAATATGCGGATAAACTATAAAAAAACAGAGGTACTGATAGTCACGAAGAACAGAGAATTCTCACCCCCTGAGACCCTAAAAGTACGAGACGCGGACCTCCCAATCAAGCCCTCCATAAGATACCTTGGAGTAGTACTGGACCATCGACTGGACTTTAAAGAACATGTCAACCGTACGGTAAAAACCATTTATTTCAAGATAAGGACCCTGCGTCATCTGAAAAATATGCTTGACCCAGACAGCTTCAGGACCATATTCCAAGCAATAGTCACTCCCCATTTCGACTATGCGAACATAATACTCCATGGTCTCCCAAAAAACACCCTAAATACACTACAACTAGCCATGAATGCTGCAGCCCAGGTTCTATACGGAGCCTCAAAGAGCGACCATATTACCCCCATCCTAATGGAACTACACTGGCTTCTCATAAGCTGCAGAATTGCCTATAAGGCCCTTCTCATGACCTTTAAAGCGCTCAACACTATAGCCCCTTCATCAATCTCAAACCTCCTCAATCACACTCCCAACATCAGATCCAGGAGATCAGTAGCTGCAAATACCCTGGCTACACCACCTGAGGCCACAAAATGCACACGTTCAACAACAGACAGGGCATTCGCATACTATGAACCCAGAAGCTGGAATAACCTACCTCCCACCATCAGAGCAATTACGGACCTCAAGCAATTCAGAAAAGCCATAAAGCACCACCTCTTCCTTTTACACTTCTCCCAATCCCAAGGCACATCAACAACCCTCTAACGCATTCCAAGCCCTCATAGTAAAAATTGTAAAATTGTAAATACCTTATTCACTCAAGATGTTAATAATAAATGCCATTTGTTGTATATAGGTTCATAACGAATATGTACAAAGTTTCCCAAAGTTATAATCCCAGTTGAATTCTCCTGTTATATGTAAACTCATAACAGCCTGTTGCTTGTAATGAGCATTCTTGTTTAATGTGAACCGCGCTGATGAAAAAGAGTGCGGTATAGAAGAACTGTAAATAAAATAAATAAAATAAATAATAAGTTCAAAGTCTCCTCTAACAGTTTCCTTGGGGTTAGAGATGGAGTTGGAGTCTGGATATTTACAACTGTCTAGTTCAGCAGTGAAGAACTGCATAAACTGTGACTTTATCATTTTTTGAAATGAGCACTCTTGCTACAATTTTTCTAAGAAAGTTTTTGAAAATCTTTTCTTTGGTTTGGAACAAAACCCGGATTGGAGTGTTCTGTTTTGAAGTGGAAAATGAAAGGAGTGACTGATTCCTGTGCTAAAGGTCTCGTTCCATGAACCTTTCACCAATGGCTGTGTGCTTGAGACCAGAGTGAGCTGCAGCCCCTGAAGTATGTGTTCTTGGAGGTTGAGGCCCTGACTGGGAGCACAGAGACCTCAGGGGCTATAGAACATATTTACAATAGTATTCTACAATTTGTACATACCAATTTAAATATGGTGTTGTAAAAAATATTATATTACATTTTATTCTCCTCTGCCAACTTTTGTTTTATTAAAAGGGGGCTGAATTTTTGTGCTCTCTTTACCTAATCACATCAGGCCAGATATTCAAATGGAATCATCTGTTCACCAGCAGATGGTAAATGTATAACTCCATCATCTCTGGATTTTCACTATTGGGCCAGTTAGAGGAATTTTTGGTCTGATACTATTAGCATAGTAGAGAAGTAGATGCAGGGCAGAGCAAGGGCAGTGATGTAACTATCTGGATAATGTCAATATCCATTGGAGGCAGCCACAGTGACCACATTACCTGTATAGGCTGTACCACTGAATATGTGTAGTGGTGCAGCAGTGGCATAGCAAGGGAGGGGCAGTGGGTGTGGCCTGCCCTGGATGCCAGCCAGGAGAGGGGGTGCACCCCTGCCGGGCCCACAGAAGCAAAACGGCGAAGTTACGATTAAGCTGGCTTGTAGTGGTGCCTTGTGCACCAGGGCTGGCGCTCTTCTCTCCAAGCCAAAGTCTCATGAATTGCGAGACTTCGTCCAGGATGGCAAGCCAGTTTAATCGTAAGTTTGACGTACTTCATCTGTGGGCCCAGCTGGTGGGGGGGCTGCATTGTGGCGTGTAGCACCACACCACGTAGGGAGGGCAGCCACCATGGGTGCCACTGGGAGTACTACTGTGGTGCTGAATATACATATTAAAACACCAGTGTTTAAATTAATACAGTCGCCACCATTATCAAATATCAGGGTAACTGTTTATATTTGTTTTATTGAGACAAGAAAGAGAAAAAATGGTCATACTCATTTACCATTTCAAACAGTCACAAACTAACTCTGTTCTTTAAAATTAGCTGTGATGAGCATACCTTACCTTAATCTGAACTGACATCTTGAAATTAAAACTAAAAATAATAGATGACCAACTATAAAATCATGTCTAGAAATTAAAAGTTACCAATCTACATGCATGTTTTACAAAATAACTAGTACTTGTACACATTTACACCATTTTCAGAGCAGGTGTGAATTTGTGCATGAGAATTTTGCACTACTGCGGACAGTTTTTGGTGCTTGTTTTATAAAGATACAAGTGACTATGTTGCAGAGGAGGAAATCTGCTCAGCATTACTATAAAGTAGTTTGAAGAATAAAGCTGTTTAACTTTTTATTATGAAAGAAAAAACCACACACTTTCTATAAAAAACTTTATTCTTGAATAGAATACGAGTAAAAAAAAATTCAGGGAGAGCTGGCTGCTAGCCTTTCTGTAAGCTATCCGTAATTAATCATGGGGGTCTGATAGAATATTTTTTTTTATTATGAGCAATACTTTTAAAAGAGGAATTAATTGATAGAACTGGGAGTTTTCTATTATTTGAAGTACTCTTTATTAAATAAGCACCTTTCTGGAAGTTTGATGGACAACGTGTTATAAAATTAATATATATACAGAGATAGGGAAAAAAAAAGCCACTTACTGCTGCAGATACGATTTGTGCAGAAATGCCCTTTAGAAGAGAACGGCGCATCACTGATCCATGCCGTGAGAAAGCATCATGCAGTTTCTTCCGCCTAAGCATAGTGTATAGAAAGCATAGTTACTCACCAGTAGCAGGAGTTCTCCGTGAACAGCAGGAATAAGTTCTCATGTATAGGTGACAACACCGAATGAGCTCTGCATGGAACACTCCCCAGCTTCTAATAGAAGTTTTTGGGAGGCTCCATCACGCATGCACGCCTGTCTTCCCACCTGCCATGGTGCTATCTTCCCCATTATGAACAAAAACCTGTAATAGAAGATAACTCCACGGGGAAGTGGGAGGGTTGTGAGGACTTATTCCTGCTGTCCATGCAGAACACCTGCTACAGGTGAGTAACTATGCTTTCTCTATGGATGAGCAGGAAGTAAGTTCTTTTATAAGGGACTCCCAAGCTACAGGCTACTGAAAACAGAGGAGGTCAAAAAGCCCAACAAGAGCCATGAAACAAAAAACGGAGAAACAATAAGTAGTAGCAGAGATAGTCCCCTGGGGGAACTCACTGACTCAAAATCCATATCACACAGCTCCACACATCAGTGCTCTTGCTCTATAAGGAGTCTTTTACATAGCCTGGATGGACAGAAGGGCCTCAGTGGGAAGGAGCTAAACCTAGTCCCCAAAATGATGCCAGAGTACAGACTGGCCGAAGCTGCTGTTGCATTGGGAATCTTCCTTCCAGACAATAGTGTGATGTGAATGTGAATCAAAGACTACGCTGTAGCCCTGCAGATCTCTTCCACGGAGGTCGAACGTAAGTTGGCCACAATCAGCGCAGCCATGGCTCTGACATTGTGAGCTGTGACATGCCCATCAAGGTTACACCAGCCTGGGCATAAGCAAAAGAGATGCACTCCACTAGCCAAATGTACAATGTGCATTTGGAAATGGCAGCTCAGAGCTTGCTGGGGTCAAGAGAGACAAACAGCTAGGTGGACTTTCGTTGGGTCCTCGTCCATTCAAGATAGAAGGCCAAAACGCAATTGCAGTCCATCGTGTGCAATGTTGCCTCCCCCCTGTGGGCGTGACACCTGGGAAAGAAGGTCGGCAATATCACCGCTTGGTTAAGATGGAAAGTGGAAATCACCTTCAAAAGGAAATGCAGATGAATGCGTAACACCACTCTATTAAAGTGGATGAACCACCAGGGCCTAGAGTTCACTGACATGGCGTGCTGAGGTAACTGCCACCAGAAAGACAACCTTCCAGGTCAGGAACTTCAGAGGACTGGAAGTGGCTCAAAAGGCATTGAAATGAGCTGGGCCAAAATCACATTGACGTCCCAAGCCACCGCCAGCCAGGGGCCTGAAAGGAGGCTTAGAGAGGAGCAGACCTTGCATAAAGCGAACCACCAGAGATGGAGCTGAGATGGACTTTCGCCCTGAGCCACGATGGAGGCCCCAGTCATGCTCAGGTGAACCCGGATAGAACTGGAGACCTGACTCCGAGAGGTGCAGAAGGTACTCATGCAACCTATCGACAGGGCAAGAGAAGGGATCCAGAGCCCAGTCAGCAAACCAGGCAGTTAACTGTTTCCACTTGAAGGCATAAGACCTCATCGTTGAAGCTCTCCTGGAGGCCACAGGATCTCCGTGACTCCCTTCAGTAGATTGGGCTCTGACAGGGCTATCCGCTCAACATCCACCCTGTAAGGGCCAAGGACCGGACGCTAGGGTGGAGCAGACACCCCTCCCCCCTCAAGTGATAAGGTCCAAAACTGAACCCAACTGCAGAGATTCCCGACAAGAGAGCTGCAACAACAGGGGAAACCATAGCTGTCTGGGTCAACATGAAGCAATGAGAATCATCGAGCCCTTGTCAGCCTCAAGTTTCCACAGGGTCTTCAATGTGAGCAGAATAAGGGTTACATGTAAAGCAGGTCCACACCCCAATGCAGGAGGAAGGCATCTGGCACCAGTCAGTCTTTTGAAGTGACCCTGGAGCAGAACCGATCCACTTGGGCATTGCTCGGAGTGGCAAACAGATCTATCAAGGGATTACCCCACGACTGAAAGATCCGAGCCATGACCTCCCTGTTCAGAGTCCTCTCATGTGGCTGTATGACATGGCTCAGCTGATCTGTCGGGAGTTGAGCTCCCCTGGCAGATAAATTGCTCTCAACTCCATACCCTGCGCTATGGCAAACTTCCACAAGTGGACCACCTCCCAACACAAAAGATACAACCCCTGTGCCCCCCCCCCCCCCCGCTTGTTGATGTATTACATCACCACCTGATTGTTGATCCGGATCAGAACAATCTGGTTGACAAGGTGGTATCTGAATGCCCTGAGGGTGTTTGTTATGGCACAGAGCTCCAGGAAGTTGATCTGATGAAGGCTCTCTCATTCAGACCATATGCCTTGCATGCAAAGGTCATCCAGATGTGCTCCCCAGCCCAGCTTGAATGCGTCAGTCATCTGGGGGGGGGGGGGGGCGGGCGACACCTGGAAGAGGAGACTCCTGAGCAGGTTCTGAGAATCTAGCCATCAATTCAGTCACTGGACCAGAGGCATGGAGACAGCCAGTGGCTTGTTTCCACTGAGTACTAAGAGTCCACTAAGCTTGTTTCATCAACAAATGAACCAGGGGAGTGAGGTGCACTGTCGAGACCATATTCTTGAGCACCTTCAACATCTCACGAGTCATTATCTGGCACCTCTGCTGGACATCGTGGACCAAGGCAGTCAGCCTCTGCAGACGGTCCAGCAAAAAAAAGGCCCGAGCTTGAGTGGTGTCAAGGAGAGCTCTGATAAACTCCAGCTGCTGGGAGGGCTGGAGGTGGGACTTGGGGTAGTTCATTACGAACCCCAACAGCTCGAGCACCTGGGTGGTTTACTGAATTGACTGACAAACTCCATCCAGAGTGGAGCTCTGAGTGAACCTGTTGTCCAAGTAGGGGTAGACAAACACCCCCAGGATCTGGAGACAAGCGGCTACTACCGCAAGGCACTTCGTGAAGATGAGGGGTGCTGAGGGCAGACCAAAGGGAAGCCCAGGGTACTGGATGTGCTGCCCCCAGGAAAAACCAGAAACATTTCCTGTGGGTGGGATGGATGGAGATGTGCATATAAGCATCCTTGAGATCCAAAGCATAGCTAATCATTTCTCTGAAGGTAAAGGAGCAGAGTCCCCAGAAAGACCATCTTGAACTTTTCTCACACCAGAAAAAATGTTGAGGTCTCAGAGGTCCAGAATGGGCTGAAACTCCCACACCATCTTCTTGGAAACCAGGAAGCACCTGGAATAGAACCCCCATTCTACCCGAGTGGGAGGCACAGGTTCTATGGCAAGACTGGCCAGAAGGGTGGCGATCTCTCCTTGCAGCAGGTTGAGGTGCAGGGGGTCCAGGAGATATTCCCTCGGGGGAGGGGGGAAGGGTGGCGGTGGGTCAGTGAGGTGCAGCATATAGCTACTGTGGACTAACTCCCAAACGTCTGAGGCGATGAGAGGCCACCTGTTGGCAAACTGGATGTGCCACCACGCCTCCTCCCCCCACCACCTGGAGGTTTCCCTCTGCTGCAACTGCTATGCTCCACAGGAACCAGTCAAAACCTCGCCTCCAGCTTTGGTTGCGGGGCCAGCTGGGCTTTCTCTCATCGATGCTGGTGAGGGGCCTGCGCTTTTTGCTGCGAGCTTTGAAGGCTTGGAAAGTACCTGCACTTACACTGGTAATAAGATTTCTTCGGTCCCTGGTACCTCTTGCGAAAGGGATCACAAGTCTTCCTCGAGAGACTGGAGAGGGTGATATGCTGTTTCTCTATATCATCAGCCTTGGATTCCACCTGCTCCCTGAAGAGGTTCTCCCCTCTGCACGACACATCTGCCGGCTTGTTCTAGACAAACTGCTCAAAGTCTGAGGAATGGAGCCAGGGAAACCCCAATGCCCACCACCACTGCCCTGCAGACTGACTCCAAGGGATCATAGGCAACCCAGACCATGTACTTGAATCAATCCTTGCAAAAGCTCACCAGGGCATGGTAGGTGTCCAGCTGCTCTGGGGGCATAAACAAACCCCAGCTCAGCAAGGTCCAGCACGATGTCCTTTAGGAACATGATCATGTACAGTTGCTATGATAGAATCCTGGCCACCAACATTGAGCTCCGGCAGCAATGCTAGCCAAAGGAATCCAATGTCCATGCCTCCCTACCCAGAAGCATCGAGCAGCGAGTCTTCTTGTTCTTGATTCTTTTCAGGGTAGACTCCACCAGCAGAATGTGGTGCGGAAGTTGAGGCTTCTCAAACTCAGGGGCCTTTTGGACCCAATACATAGAGTCCAGCCTCCTGTTGACAGTGGGTATTGTGAGGGGATTCTCCAACTATCTGCAACCTCTGCAAGATCCAGTGCACTGGCACCAGCATCACCTCCTTCAAGGGGTACTGGAGGATCTCCAGCTTCTCTGCCCTGGGCACATCCTTCGCCTACAGGGAAAAGGGGGTGGCCTTAGCCATATCCCTGACAAAGTCCTGAAATGACATGTCCTTAGGATGAGACTTCCAGTGTTCATAAAGAGGAGAAGGGTCTGACAGAAGTTCAGGAGATCTGCTATCCGATAGGACTTCCAAATTCCATGTCGGTCACCCAGCTGTCTCAGACTCCAACGCCGAAAGGAAATCGAAGTATTGTTGGGACTCCTCCCCATGGTCCCTCCGATTGCGCAATGAGGGGAAGCGTCAATGGGATCAATGATGCATCAAGTGTTTCCTAGGTTTCACCTGGACATCGGACCCCAATACACTCAACAGCAAAATAGCCGTGGGAACCGGCGTCAACTCCGATGGATGCCCCAATGCTGCTTCACAGAGTATCGGTTGAACGATATGTGATGACAATACCATCAACACCACGGGCCAAGCCTGTTTTCGTGCCAGCACTGCCGCCATGTGGGCCTCAATGACCATAAGAACATAAGAACATAAGATATGCCATACTGGGTCAGACCAAGGTCCATCAAGCCCAGTATTCTGTTTCCAACAGTGGCCAATCTAGGTCATACGTACCTAGCAGTTTCCCCAAGGGACACAGGTTCCACAATGCTTGTATTGGTTCAAGCATTGATATCCTGGGTCCCTTCTTAATAATGGTTTATGGACCTTTCCTCCAGGAACTTGTCCAAACCTTTTTTAAACCCAGCTACACTAACAGCCTTTACTACATCCTCCGGTAACAAATTCCAGAGTTTGATTACACGTTGAGTGAAAAAATATTTTCTTTTATTAGTCTTAAATAGTTTACCCTGTAGCTTCATTGCATGTCCCCTAGTCTTTCTATATTCTGATAAGGTAAACAATCGATCTACGTTTACCCGTTCCACTCCGTTCATTAATTTATAGACTTCTATCATATCTCCCCTCAGCCGTCTCTTTTCCAGGTTAAAGAGCCCCAACCTTTTTAGCCTTTCTTCATAGGAGTAGCCTTCCATCCCCTTTACCATTTTGGTGGCTCTTCTCTGAACCTTTTCTAAAATCGCTATATCCTTTTTAAGATACGGCGACCAGAATTGCACACAATATTCAAGGTGCGGTCTCACCATGGAACGATATAGAGGCATTATAATATCTTTTGTTTTATTTTCCATTCCTTTCCTTATCATACCTAGCATTCTATTTGCTCTCTTGGCCGCCGCTGCACACTGGGCCGAGGGTTTTAACATGGTATCCACAAGGACGCCTAAATCTTTTTCTTGGGTGGTGGTTCCTAATGTGGAACCTTGCATCGTGTAACCATAGTTTGGGTTGTTCTTCCCTAGGTGCATAACCTTGCACTTCTCCACATTAAATTTCATCTGCCATTTTGATGCCCAGTCTTCCAATTTATCAAGATCCTCTTGCAATTTTCCACAATCCTCCTGGGTTTTAACAACTTTAAATAGTTGATCTCTGGAAGGGGCGGTATAGAAGAAATAGATAAATAAAAATAAATAAATAAAATAAAATAAAATAAATAGTTTTGTGTCATCAGCAAATTTGATAACCTCACTCGTTATTCCACTTTCCAGGTCATTTATGAATATGTCAAAAAGCAGCGGACCCAGCACAGATCCCTGGGGTACACCACTATTCACTTTTCTCCATTGGGAAAATTGGCCATTTAGCCCTACCCTCTGCTTTCTATCTTTTAACCAGTTCCTGATCCACAGTAGTACACTGCCTCCTATCCCATGACTCTTTAGTTTTGCCAAAAGTCTCTCATGAGGGACCTTGTCAAAGGCTTTCTGAAAGTCCAGATACACAATATCAACCGACTCACCTTTGTCCACCTGTTTATTCACTCCTTCAAAAAAACATAACAGATTAGTAAGACAAGATCTTCCTTGTCTAAAGCCATGTTGGCTGTCTCCCATTAGGTCATGACTATCTATATGCTGAGTAATTTTATTCTTTATGATGGTTTCTACCATTTTTCCCGGTACTGATGTCAGGCTCACCGGTCTGTAGTTTCCCGGATCACCCCTCGAACCCTTTTTAAAAATTGGTGTTACATTGGCGATCCTCCAATCCTCAGGTATTAGAGATGATTTTAATGATAGTTCACAGATTACTGATAGCAGGTCTGCAATCTCAAATTTCAGTTCTTTCAACACCCTTGGATGTATACCATCCGGCCCAGGTGATTTGCTACTCTTCAGTTTATCTAATAGTTGTAAGACATCTTCCCGATGTATCGATATTTCCTTCAATTCTTCCACACCTTTAAATACCACTTCAGTCGTGGGTAACATCCCTACATCTTCCTCAGTAAAGACCGAAGCAAAGAATTCATTCAGTCTCTCCGCTATCGCCCTGTCGCCTCTTAGTGCTCCTTTAACCCCTTTATCATCTAATGGACCAACTGACTCTCTCACGGGTTTTTTGCTACGAATGTACTTGAAAAGGTCTTTATTTCGCGTTTTTGCTTCCGCAGCAAGCTTCTTCTCAAATTCTCTCTTTGCCTGCCTTATCAATGCCTTGCATTTGACTTGCCAGTGCTTGTGCTGTTTCCAGGTTTCATCATTTGGCTCTTTTTTCCATTTCTTGAAAGATGCTTTTTTGGCAACAACAGCCTCTCTGACCTCAGCTTTAAACCATGCTGGCAATTTTTTAGACTTCCTTCCACTTTTCTTAAAGCGTGGAATACAGCTGGTCTGGGCTTCCAAGATAGTATTTTTCAACAACACCCAAGCTTGATGTACGTCTTTAACCTTTGCAACTGCTCCTTTTAGTTTTTTCTTAACTGTTTTCCTCATTCTATCATAGTCTCCCTTTCGAAAGTTAAAGGGTAGTACTGTGGATTTCCTTACTATCCCTCCTCCACTAATTAAATCAAAGGCGATCATGCTATGATCACTATTGCCAAGTGGCCCCAACACCCTTATCTCTTGCACTACATCTGGTGTTCCACTAAGGACTAGGTCTAATATTGCTTCCCCTCTGGTCGGTTCATGAACCAGCTGCTCCAAGAAGCAGTCATTTATTTCATCTAGGAACTTTATCTCCCTAGCATGTCCTGTTGTGACACTGACCCAGTCGATGCCGGGGTAATTGAAATCACCCATTATTATTACTGCACTGTAACTTTTGCTAGCTTCCTTGATTTCTTTGAGCATTTCATCATCCATTTGTTCATTCTGGCCAGGCGGACGATAGTACACCCCCACTGCCATCGCCTTCCCCTTTTTACATGGAATTTCAATCCATAGAGATTCTACAGCAAATTTTGTTTCTTGCAAAACTTTAATCCTTTCTGATTCAATGCCCTCTCTAACATAGAGCGCAACCCCTCCACCAATTTGATCAGCTCTATCATTTCGATATAGTTTGTACCCAGGTATCACAGTGTCCCACTGGTTGTCCTCCTTCCACCATGTCTCTGATATTCCAATCATATCTAACCTCTCGTTTAGTGCTATATATTCTAACTCTCCCATCTTGTTTTGTAGACTTCTAGCATTTGCAGGTTGTGCTCCTTGAGGACTGCTGCTTCTAAGGCCTTGAGGCCAGAACTGCTTTGGCCACCATCTGTAGCATCCCCTTGAAGGCACTGAGCTGTGAACATTGTGGAATGCACAGCACTCCTCTGGCACCATGGAAACTCATTGCTCCCGCTGGGATACCTTAGCAGGCCGTTCCCAGCCATCGCTCTCAGCATCACGTCAGGAAGGGCTCTGATGTGCATGGGCCTTAGTCCTGTGCTCAGACAGGTCCCCTTTCGATATCGACAGGGTTGTTTCCTTCCTCAGTCCAATGTCAATGGAAAGCCGCCTCTCCAGGCCTCTGTGGTCCTGAGTGAGCACAAGAATCCCTCAATGTTGACGCCTCAGCATGCCCTAGCCCGGCCATCGGGACCAAAGCCAGAGCAGACTATGTGGACTCCGAGCACTGCTCGAAGAGGGACTCCCACTGCTTATCCCGATCCTTCAGGCCCCTTCTCATCATCTGCAGGTACAGACTGCAAGAGGAGGGCTGATGGTCGGGTTTCAAGCATTGAAGGCAACAGTTATGCTTGTCCATGACTGAAATAACCTGGACACATTTCGTACATTTCTTAAAATCGATGGCCAACTTTTGTGACATGACCAGGAAGATGGCCAAGTTGAGGTCAAAAGGCTCCATGGTGCCTGTCATGGGAAAAAAAAATGGAGAAATCCAAAAAAGGTACAAAAAATTGAGAGGTAGCATCAGAATCGGGCAGAAGCAATGTGGGACTGACACTACAAATGGCAGGTGAACAATTCAAGTGAAAAAGGCCCCCAAAGTGAAAAAAAAGACACATTTATCGCGGTAGTGCAAACACATCTTAGGAGCTCTGCATAAAACAAAGGCTGGGGAAGATGGTGCTGCAGCAGGTGGGAAGGCAGGCGCGCATGCACAGTGGAACATTTCCAATAAAAGCTGGGGAGCGTTCCCACAAAGGGGCTCCATCAGTGACATCACCCATATGTGAGAACTTATTTCCTGCTTGTCCACAGAGAAACAAACACACATGTTCTTAAAAGGCTTAAGATCAATGAGCATGGTTGCCAACTGGCAGCCCTATGATTGCAGTAACAGTTCAGCCATTAGGTTTGACAATAGAATTTACAACAAAGACATTAAATACACATTTGAATTACTAAAGGTCAGCCCAGCAAGGGATGGGGGGGGGGGGGGGTAAGAGAAGAGGATGAGATAAGCATGCCTCCTGGACATATTGCAAAACCCTTCGAATGGGTATGTCTGTGTGCGCACACACAAATATATAAACATGCATTATGATCACGCGTGTGTGTGTATACGGGCACGCACGTGTGAATCTGTTTGTGGTAGTTCTATGTAGTTTGTGACCAATGGGATATAGGAGAAATATAGTGCCTTAAAGGGTTTCTATGCAGCAGGAATTGGTACTGCCTCCCGCATAGAAATGCATTCGGCCATTTTGTCGGACAACCTAGATCTATGGAACCATCAATCCAATCTGGCCCATTTTCAAAAACTCTGTTTCCTTTCTCTTTTTCTCCTCCAGTACAAATTTGGTCCCATTTCATTAAAGTTCTGGAGAGTTATTTTGTCCAAGACCAATATTCTCAACCCCTTGTGTGTAATTCTTTTCTAATCCATTGGACTGGAAAGAATAAAAAAAAAAAAAGCCCCATCTACAGTCCTTTAAACTACTGCCTACCATTCAAACACACTGTATTACTTACCTGATAATTTCTTTTCTTGGAATCCAGCTAGGCCAGTCCAGACAAGTAAGTTATGCATCCCCTGCCAACAGATGACGGAGACAGAGAAAGATTAGAAGCTTCCAGGGCCATCAACACTAATATTAGGATTAGTACAGCTAAGTATTCAGTATTTATCTAACAAGCCCCATGCCAAAATTCAACAAAAAAAACACCCCCCTCCCCCCACAAGGAACCCACCCTGGGAAGGTCAAAAATTTTCTGATATGAAAGAAACAGTCTATACAGCAAATCTGAGAGGTCAAAATACAATGGAAGCAGTAGTGAACTTCCCTGGGGCAGGTCCTGGACTGATTTAGTGGAATTCCAGAAGAGGAAATTAACATGTAAGTAAAATGTCACTTTCCTGTTCATCCTGCTAGACCAGTTCAGACAGGCAGAATTATGACTATCTGATGGGAGGAAGACATGGCTGCTCTGAGAACCTCAACACCAAAGATTGCATGTACTCTGGTTTATCAAAAGGTATGCCAAGAAGACAAAGAAGCCGCCTGGCAAATGTCTAATGAGGCTACCACCCTGGTTTCAGCCCAAGAAGACACTTGCGCATGAGTGAGCACGCAACTCTTAATAGCACCAGCCTTGCCCCTCAACATACAGGCAAAGGCAACTGCATCCCTGATCCAGTGGCCCAGAGTAGAATTGGAAACTGCCTACCCTTTGCATGGCTCCCCAAACAAGATGAACAGTCTGTCCATCATACGAAAGGCTTAGACACGTTCAAATAGCGGAGCAGCACTCTGCAAATGTTGACAAGGAAGAGAAATCACCTAGTTGACATGAAAGGCCAAAACTACCTTGAGCAAGAAGGAAGGGAAAGGCTGAAGAGTCTCTGCTCCCACAAAAAAAAGACAAGTACAGATCCTGAAAGGTCAGATCCTGCAGCCCTGAAATATGCTGGGCCGAATAAATTGTCACCAAGGAAACTGTTCAGAGAGAAATCCTTCAGGGTGGAATGTTTGAAAGGTTCAAATGGATGACCCATAAATGTCCGCAGCACCAAACTAAGATCCCAGGGCAGAACAGCAGCCCAGACAGGAGGGCATAAATGCCAAACATTCCCCCACTCCCGAAGAAACCGAGACACATCATGGTGAGATGCTAAAGTGCAACCAGCAACTAGCTCCCAAAGCAAGCCACGCCACTTCCTGCAAATTGCAGAGAGCTCAAGAGCCCCTTGTCCAAACCTGCCTGAAGAAATGCTAAAAGACCTTGCTCCATACACTTCGCCTGAAACAGGAGTCAGACCAAGATTATAGGCCAGACAGGTAGAACTGGGCCAAGCCTTCAGCAGAGTGGAAATCACTGATGGAGAATACCCCTTATGCTTCAGGCGGTGCCTCTCAAGGGCCAAGCCATACGCAAGAATGGAGCCAGGTTGTCCAGAAGGACAAGCCTTTGGCACAGTAGACCCATCCACTGAGGAATAGGAAAGGACCACCCCACCAGCAACCACATAAGTCTGCATTCCAAAGTCCTTAAGATCACCAACTATAGATAATTCTCTATCTTCTGCAACACTCGACATAGAATAAACACATACAGAAGAGACCCCTATGGCCACAACTGTACCAGCACTTCTATGCTACCAGAGCCAAGCTCCTTTCACTAACTGAAGTAAGCCACTACCTTGGCATTCACCTGCATTGCTATCAAATCCAGTACTGCACAAACCCAAAGCTTCACCACTTCAAGAAAGACCTACAGTCCAGTTTCCTCTCCTCTGGATCAGGAAGACTGAGGAAGTCTGCTTCAACATTCATTGCCCACAATATTTCATTTATTTATTTATTTATTTTTATTTCTTATATACCGCGCTCTTTTAATCAGTGCGGTTTACATATGAACAAATTTAAACACAATGACATGGTCAGCATTGTTTTTTTACAATGAACAGGGTACAAAAACCTGGCAGTAAACAGGGTTAACTATATACAAGAACATGGCGGTAAACAAGGTTGACTATATACATGGTATATTTATTTGGTTAATTACATGGAAGTGGTAAATAAATAAATCACAAGTACAATATAAATACAGTATGGATAGAGTGTGCAAGTATGAACCGTCATGATTAGCCATTTTCTACCGGGGTCAAGTGGGAAAGACCAGCATGAGGGCTATGTTCATTCGGAGTAGCTTCCGGGTAGTATATTAGGAACAGATGATATTTTAAGGCCTTTCTGAACGTCATTAGGCTTGTGATGGCTCTGATTTCAGGTGGAAGGGCATTCCAGGCTCTGGGCACAAACAGTGAGAAGGCCCTAGAGGCTGTTGATTTAGAGCATTTCATAAGGAGTTTCGGAAGGTCAATGGAGTTCAATGTCACAGATCTCCTGGATCCGTTAGCTGGAGTGACATATATCATATTGCTGATAGGTGATAGAGATGGGCTCTTTGAGGTTTTAAAAGTCATGACCAGGGTTTTATATAGGGTTCTGGCCTGGAGGGGTAACCAATGTAAACTCTTCAGTATTGGGGTTATGTGCTCTGAGCGTGGAGCACCTACAAGAATTCTCGCGGCTGCATTCATGGCCAGACGGAGGGGGTTTAGAGATATGCTGTGCAGTCATCACCCTCAGATGGTGCTTTGCTCAAGAGAATAACTGACTCTTTGAGCCACAGTCTTGCTCTTGTTGCCTCCTTGTTGATTGATGTACACTACCACCATCACATTGACCGAGAACACCCAGATCACTCACCTCTGCACTCGGGCATGAAAGTGAAGCAAAGCTAGCTGAATGGTATGGGTCTCCAGCCTGTTGGTTACCAAGCTGCCTTGCAGGGTGACCGAACATCATCCCTGTGCCATCTGGCCCAAGCAGCAAGCTCCCCAGCCCAAGAGGCTGGCATTTGATGTCAGAATCACCCACTGCAGAGTTTCCAAAGCCAACCCCCCCAGACAAGTTGAGAGTTGAGGCCATCACAACAGGCTCCTTTCCACCAATGGTAAGAAGGGGAGATTAATCTCATAATCCTGTGACAGTGGAGATCAGTGCAACAGCAGCACCCTTGCCTAAAGCATATAATTCGTGCTATCACTGATCTATCCCTTTTTAGAAAGGCTCTCAAATCCCACCTTTTCCCCCAATATTACCTGACCAGCTAACCAATCTCTATCCTTACCCTATAACTAATAACAAATCCTGTTGTGTATACTTGTAAATACTCATGTAAATAGTTGCAGTAATGACGTCCCATGTTTTATCCAAGTTCTCTGACCTTGTTCTCTGTAAAACCAAACAGTTTATTGTTCTGGTCTGTTGTTATATTGTGAACCGCGCTGATGCTGAATAGAGCGGTATATAAGAGCCTGTAATAAATAAAAATAAATAAATAAATAAATAAATAATTCAGCATGGCTGCCATGGACTCCAAGAACTGCAAATAATCCAGGGTCCTAGGAGCCTGCTGGGCTCAAGAGCTTGGCCTGTCTCTCCTTGGGTTGGAAAACCCTGCCCAGGCAGGTATCAAAGCATGCTCAAAGGTATTCCAGAGACTGGATCGACACCAGATGACTCTTGGTTTGGTTCATTACTCAGCCCAAGCTCTCTAGGAGCTGCTGAACCTGGCTTGTTGTGACTCAGCCATCCCGATGTGACTTGATGCAAATAAGCCAGTCATCCAGGTAAGGGTGAACCCTGGTACACTTGTGGTGCAGAGCTACCATCACCATCATAATCATCAACATCAACAGAACCTTGAAGAAAGTCCTGGGGATCATGGCTACACCAAAAGGCAAAGCCTAAAACTGGAAATGCTTTCCCAGGATGGCAAGCCACAGAAAACCTTCCGATTCCTTCAAGTAAGGATAAGGAAGTGGGCTTCAGCCAGATCCAGGGATGCTGGAAACTCCTCCTTCCTGACTGCCTGAATGACAGACCAAAGAGTCTTCACGTGGCAGACATCCAAAGGCAGGCACAGACCGCTTTGAAGTCAAAGACCAGATGAAAGGAACCACCCTTTTTTGGGAACCACAAAGTAAATGGAATATCATCACTTGCCATGCTCAAGAGGAGGCAAGGGTACAATGGCCCAAAGCTGGAGAAACCTTTCCAGCATGGTCTTGAGCACTGCTCTTTTGAGCAAAGAACCATAAGGAAACATTACAAAGGCAGCCAAGATAGGCTTTGCACATTCCAAGACATAACTGTGTTGAGAACCCACTGATCCTGAGTAATCTGGGCCCATTTCTTGTAAAAGTGGTGGATAAAGCCACCCACCTTAAGCATGTTGGAATGGGCTTCCTGAATGTCACTGGCTGGGGCAGAAGGCACTGGTCCAAGAGACGTCATTGTCATTGACCCCCTGGCCTCCCAAAAAGGCAGAGAGTTGCCTCCCTGAACTGACTGTTTATCGGGCCAATATTGCCTTGTCCCTAAAAAAGAACCGAGACGACGACTGTCACAAAGAAACCTTAAGCTTGTCCTCCAGCAGCTGCTGTAGCTTAGCTTCTCCCAAATCATTGATAAGAAGGGCAACTTCATCAAACAGGACTTGGAGGCCATATCCATGGAGGCCTGAAGGTCAAGTGCTAAAGCACAGAAGACTGTCTTCAGGAGCATCTCCACCACAGTCCTGCTGATCCAGAGAGAGGCACCACCTTCCACAGGAATAGTGGTGTGTTTAGTGAGTCACCACCAAGGCGTTCACCTTAGAGAATGTAACGACGCAGGGTGGGCGTCCAGGTCGCTTGTTTCGCTGGCTCTCCACTCCAGATTTCCAATCCAGTCCAGTGTTCTGGGTAAGAGGTCCCAACAAGCAGTTTTCTACCACAGCAACTGTGTTCCAGCTGTGGGAGTACCAATGAAGTCCAAAACTCAGAATACTGCACTTACCTCAGCAACAGTGCCGTGTTGTGCCTTCACTCAAACAGTACAAAAACAAAGACAAGCATACACATGCAGTTCCCAAGAAGCGCAAGTAAAATCCTTTATATATCTCCTTTGAAGTCCTCAGGTGGGAAGCACATGTCCCAACTCCCTCCAACAAATGAACAGTCTTCCTTATGCTAGCAGCGGTGTCCCTGAAACCCACAACTTTACAGCTGTGTTAACAGCCCTCCTTCCTTCCTTCAGGTTTCACTTTACTTGCCTGAAGCCTCCCCAAGGGCTACTTCAGTAACTGCTTCAAGAGCAAATAACATCCATGGGTTCAGAAGAATCTTGTTTCCCAAACTCCACAGCTTCCATCGACTCTTCAAGACAGTGAGAAGTACATTGATGAGATGCTTCTTGCAGCAACCAGGCTCTCCAGCACAGGAGAAGATGGGTGCCAACAGAATGTCGATGGTTGGACAAAAGTCACCAGAGCCTGCAAAATCACCAATCCAACTTCTCCAGCCCTTGAATTGAAGAACCATTATGCAGCCCTGGAAGTGGAGGAGGTGAAAGCATCCCTGGAAAGGGAAGAACCAGAGTTCAAGTACCCCATAGTTGCAGAATCAGTGACCAGAAGGAAACAAAGGGTAGTGGTGGTTGGAGACTCTCTTCTGAGGGGTACTGAGGCGTCCATCTGCCGACCAGACTTGATGTCCAGAGAGGTATGCTGTCTGCCTGGTGCCAAGATCCAAGATGTTACGGAGAGTTTGCCGAGACTCATCAAGCCCACTGACTATTACCCAATGTTGCTAATCCATGTTGGAACAAATCATAGTGCCAGGTATACCTCGGAACGTATCAAAAGTGACTTCATGGCTCTGGGACAGAGGGTGAAGCAGGTAGGTGCACAGGTGGTGTTCTCTTCAATCCTCCCTGTTGAGGGTAAAGGCCAAGGCAGAGAGGCTCGCATCCTGGAGATGAATGCATGGCTGCGTGGATGGTGTCTTCGAGAGCGTTTTGGTTTCCTAGACCATGGGATGCTGTTCCAAGGGTTGCAGAGCAGAGATGGCATCCATCTGTCCAAGAAAGGTCAACGCATCTTTGGTAGTAGACTGGCTAATCTACTGAACAGGGCTTTAAACTAGATTCGTTGGGGATGGGTGAAGAAAGCCCCCAGGTAAGTGAAAGCCCCCAGGTAGGTGATACATTAAATACCTTTATGGAAATGGGTAACAAGAGTAACATATGGAAAGCAATGTGTATTAATGCCCGTAGCATGGGAAATAAGATCCCTGAAGAAGTTGAAGCTTTGGTGGGAGTGGCTGACTTGGATTTAGTGGCAGTTACAGAAACATGGTTCACAGAAAACCATGACTGGGATGTAACTATACCTGGCTATACTTTATTCAGAAAGGACAGGGTAGGAAGAAGGGGAGGAGGAGTGGCACTATATGTAAAAACTACTATTAAAGCTTTGGAATTACAGAGCTTAAAAGGGAGAGAGGAGGCATTGTGGGTTAAACTAGAAAGAGGGAAAGAGAAATCTATTTGCATTGGTGTGATATACAGACCTCCCTCACAAGAGGAAGAGGTGGACAGAGTTAATTGAAGACATACGCAGCATTGCTAGGAAAGGGGAAGTGCTACTGCTAGGAGATTTCAATATGCCAGATGTTGATTGGCACATTCCTGCTGCAGTATCATCTAGAAGTAAGGAGATCCTGGATTCTCTACAGGGAGAACTATTCAGGCAATTGGTAACAGACCCCACACGTGAAGGGGCTATACTGGACTTGGTGCTTACCAATGGTGAAAGTGTTTCTGATGTTGTAGTGGGAGATCATTTTGCATCCAGTGATCACCAGATGGTGTGGTTCAGTATTAGGACTAGGGCTGTTAGAATCCATTCCAAGGTGAAGATCTTAGACTTTAGGAAGACTAACTTTGCGAAGATGGGCCAATACCTCAGGGAGTCGTTAGTGGGATGGGAACAGCTGGGGGATGTAGAAAAACAGTGGGCAAAACTGAAAGGGGGTATTTTAAAGGCAACCAACCTTTTTGTTAAAATGGCAAATAAAGGCAAAAGGAACAGGAGACCGCTATGGTTTTCGAAGGAAGTAGCTGAAAAAGTGAAGAAAAAGAGGGAAGCCTTCATGAAATACAAGAGATCACAGAGAGAGGAAGACAGGCATCTGTATTTGGAAAAACTTAGAGAAGCTAGCAAAGTAGTCAAGAAGGCAGAGATTCAAAAGGAGGAGGAAATAGCCAATGCAATAAAATGGGGGGATAAACATTTTTCAGATATATTAGTGAGAAGCGGAAGGGCAAAAGTGGTATTGTCAGACTCAAGGGTGCAGGGGGGGAATATGTAGAAGCTGATAAGGATAAAGCGGAATTGCTTAACAAATATTTTTGTTCTGTGTTCACAGATGAAGAACCAGGAGGAGGACCTCAGAAAACACCCACAAATAAGAACAGAAGCGAGGGACATCTTGAACAATTTTCAGAAGACTGTGTTCGTGAGAAACTAGCTCAACTTAAAGTAGACAAAGCGATGGGACCGGATGGGATACACCCTAGAATACTGAGGGAACTTGGGGACGTTCTAGCAACTCCACTGACTGACCTTTTCAATGCCTCGTTGGAGTCGGAGGTGGTGCCAAAGGACTGGAGAGAGGCTCATGTGGTGCCTTTACACAAAAGCGGAAGTAAGGATGTGGTTGAAAACTACAGGCCGGTTAGTTTAACTTCGGTGGTGAGTAAATTATTGGAAACGCTGCTGAAAGAGAAAATAGTGAGGTTTCTGGAGTCCGGCGGATTACAGGATCCGAGGCAGCATGGATTCACCAGAGGCAGGTCTTGTCAGACAAATCTGATTGATTTCTTTGACTGGGTGACCAGGGAGTTGGACCGAGGGAGAGCTCTAGATGTGGTGTATTTAGATTTCAGTAAAGCCTTTGACACTGTTCCTCACAGGCGACTTATAAACAAACTGAGCACCCTAGGGATGGACCCTAAAGTTACTGCTTGGGTTAGAAATTGGTTGGGTGGGAGGCGACAAAGAGTACAAGTATATGGAGCTCACTCTGAGGAGAAGGATGTTACCAGTGGTGTGCCCCAGGGATCTGTCCTTGGTCCGATTCTTTTTAACATCTTTGTTAGTGATATAGCGGAAGGGCTGTCGGGTAAGGTTTGCCTCTTTGCGGATGATACCAAAATCTGCAATAGAGTAGACACCCAGGAAGGTGTAGATAACATGAGGAGGGATCTAGCTAAGCTTGAAGAATGGTCTAGAATTTGGCAGCTGGGATTTAATGTTAAAAAATGTAAGGTCATGCATTTGGGCTGCAGCAATCCAAGGGAGCAATACAGTATAGGAGGTGAAGTACTTTTGTCCACTAAAGAAGAGCGGGACCTAGGCGTGGTTGTGTCTGATGATCTTAAAGTAGCTAAACAGGTAGAAAAGGCGACAGCAAAAGCTAGAAGGATGCTTGGGTGCATACGGAGAGGAATGGCTAGCAGAAAAAAGGAGGTGATAATGCCTCTGTATAAGTCTTTGGTGCGACCTCATTTGGAGTATGGTGTGCAATTCTGGAGACCGCACCTTCAAAAGGATGTGAACAGGATGGAGTCGGTGCAGAGGGTTGCTACTAAAACGATTAATGGGCTTCATTATAAAGCATATGAGGACAGACTTAAGGATCTTAATATGTACATCTTAGAGGAAAGGCGGGATAGAGGTGATATGATTGAGATGTTTAAATACCTCCGTGGCATAAATGTTCAGGGAGAGAGCCTCTTTCAATTGAAAGCAAGTTCTGCTACGAGGGGACATGGGATGAGGGTGAAGGGAGATAGATTCAGGAGTGATATGCGGAAATATTTCTTTACGGAAAGAGTAGTGGATCCGTGGAATAGTCTCCCAGTGGAGGTGGTAGAGATGAGGACAGTAACTGAATTCAAAAAAGCATGGGACCAACACAGAGGATCTCTAAAGGTAAAAAGTGGACTGTTGTAGTTGTTATGGAAGGACAGACTAGATGGGCCTTGTGGTCTTTTTCTGTCATCATGTTTCTATGTTTCTATGTTTCTTCCTGGTCTGCTCCTCTTTCCCCCTCAGTCTGAGGCCGAGGGACAATTTCACAAGCAGGGGCAGGCAACCCCTCCCCCTTCCAGTCTCCTTTCAGTGCTAGGGAGTATTGCCTGGTAAGCCAAGGATACTGGGCTTGATCAGAAACCTACCACGTCCTGGCAGACTGGCTCCATCTCTTTCTAGATGGTATCATAGCAAGAGACGTTTTCCTTTCTTCAGGCCAGGCTGGGTTGGCCTACAGGATCTAGGCTTTCCCTGTGGCTACAAAGTTCCTGCACTATCACAAAGGGATTCTCTCCTCAGGTTTATCCCAGTTGATCACCACACATCCCTTGTCTGAAGACACTGCGATGCACCGAATAATCTTCTACATCTTCTGGTGGGTCTACAATTCTGGAGAGAGCATCTGTATTTCCTAGCAGCTTTCCTGCCCATGCTCCACATGATAGATATATATTTGTAGGGCCAGGTACCACCTACTGAATCTGGAATTATTTTTCTGCATCTGGTTTAACCATTTCAAGGGGGCATGATCAGTTATTAGAGTGAAGGTTCGGCACATTAAATAATACTTAAGGGCCTCTATAGCCCATTTAATGGCCAAACACTCCTCCTCTATAATGGCATAATTTTTCTCAGGGGGCGCTAGCTTTCTGTTTAGAGATACAGAATGGGATATTCTTCCCCCTCATGGTCTTGGGACAGAACGGCCCCAGATCCTTTTCGGAGGCATCTGTTTGTAATATAAACAGTTTAGTGAAATCTAGCCCTCGTAGTACGGGTTCTCTACACAGACTGTTTCGTAGGTTTGCTAAGGCGGCCTGTTCTTCTTCAACATGTCAGTGAGGAGGCTAGAATCCTCCACAAAGCTAGGAATAAACAGCCTGTAATATCTCACTAATCCCAGGAAATCCCTCAACTGCTTTTTGGTCTTTGGTTGGGGAAATTCCCAGATACTCTACACGTTATCGAGTAAAGGTTTTATTCTTCTCTGTCTCATAAACACCTCCTGCCAGTTGAAAACGCACTTGCGAGGATTTAAGATGAGCCTTGCCTCCTTAATGACTCCAAGATGGCCCTTACAATAGGGATGTAGGTTTTCACATCTGGGCTGAAAATGACGTCACCACGTATGCAGCCACGTACTCTTGATGACATCGGAGGATGTGATCGAAGAGCCTCTGACAGGTAGCCGAGGCCCCATTAAGGCCAAAGGACATTCGTCGAAACTGGTATAACCCTATCGGGTGCTAAAGGATGCTTTGGGACGGAATTCCTTGGCTAGGGAAATCTGTCAGTACCCTTTAGTGAGGTCAAGAGTGGTCAAGTATTGTGCTTGCCCTAACCTATCTAAGAGTTCATCAACCCAAGGCATGGGATATGCACCAAAGGTTGAGATGGCATTAACCTGACAGACATCAATGCAGAACTGTTGCGTGCCATCTGGTTTTGGCACTAGCACAATGGGACTAGACCAAGGACTTTTGGATCCTTTGACCACCCCAAATTTCTCCATTTCCTGAACCTGATTAATAACCTCCTGTATTTTGGCCATGGGTAACCTGTAAGGACGTTGCCTCATGATTTTCTCAGGTACTGTAAGTATTTCAGGGGTGATAAGGTGGGTTTCGCCTGAGGCGGACGTTAGCACGTCCTGGAAATTCTTAAACAACTCTGATAAGTCTGCCTCTTGTTTGGGACTCAGACTCACTCCTATAAGAGGTTTCTTCTTTTCATAAAAAACACTAACTTGGGGACCCAAATCTTCCCCTTCCTCGTCTTTTATGGAGACGGACAGAGCCTGCCTTTTACGCCATGGTTTTTCTGCACGGAATTTATTCTGGCTGACGGAATAACCCGGAAGCTGCTTTTATAAGTGAAACAAAGATCTTTGTAAAGATAACTATTTGGCTTTTTGGAACCAAAATTAGGGCATTATACTTGCTGGTTTGAGTGATTTTTTTGAATTTTGCAGAGGTAGCCAGCCATTAGTTAAGGTTGTTACTGAAATAAGAATTCTTTGCTGGCAGCTCAGGCTGCTTGACAATATCATAGTAACATAGCATATGATGGCAAATAAAGACCAGCATAGTCCACATAATCTGCCCAGCAAGGTGGCAAGAATAGGTGCACCTACTGCTCTGTGCAGGTTGCATACCAATGCCTTTGTTTAGGGGTGTACCCACCGCTCTGTGCAGGTCACCCCTATTTGTTGAGATATAAGAGATAATTATGTTTATTTTGATTTTATCCTGCTGCTATAAAGGGATCCACTGTGTCTGTCCCATGCCATTTCAAAAACTGTCACTGTATTTGCCCCCACCACTTCCATCGGGAGGGCATTTCAAGCATCCACCACCTTTCAGTGAAAAAGTATTTCCTGGCATTGCCTTTCAATTTACCCGCTTGCAGCTTCATGTTATGCCCTCTAGTTTTACAGCTTCCCCTCTTTGGAAGAGGTTTGTTTGCTCATTAATAATCTTTAAGTATTGAAAGATCTGAATCATATCTCCCCTGTCCCTCCTCTCCTCCAGAGTGTACATATTTAGGTTTTCAAGTCTCTCTCATAAATCTTCCGATGCAGGCTGCAAATCATTTTGGTCACCTTCCTCTAAACAGTTTCCAGTCTTTTTATATCCTTTGCGAGATATGGTCTCTAAAACTGAACACAATATTCCAAGTAAGGACTCACCAGCGACTTGTACAGTGGCATTAGTACCTCTTCCTTTCTGCTGGTAATTCCCCTCTATATGCAACCCAGCTTCCTTCTGGCTTTTGCCGCCGTCTTGTCACACTGTTTTGCCACCTTGAGATCCTCAGAAACAATCACTCCAAGGTCCTTCTCCTGGTCTGGTCACACCAACCTCTTGCCCCTTATTACGTACAATTCCCTTGGATTTCTGCTTCCCAAATGCATGACACTGCACTTCTTCACATTAAATCTTAACTGCCAAGCATTAGATCATTCTTCCAGCTTTTGTAGATCTTTCCTCATGTTTTCCATTCCCTCAGGGAAGTCCACTCTGTTGCTAATTTTCATGTCATCTGCAAAAAGACAGGCTTTTCCCTTCAGTCCTTCAGCAATATCACTCACAAATACATTGAACAGTGCCGATCCCAGGAATGAACCCTGGGGCACACCGCTAATCACCTTCCTTTCATCCGAGTGAGTTCCGTTTACCATCACCTTCTGTCATCTGTCAGTCAACCAATTTCTGATCTAGTTCACCACTTTGGGACCATTCCCAAGCTGTTGAGTTTATTGATAAGCCTCCTGTGAGGAACAGTATCAAAAGCTTTGCTGAAATCCAGGTAGATGACCTCCATCGCATGCCCTTGCTCTAGCTCTCTGGTTACCCATTCAAAAAACTCAATCAGATTTGTTTGGCATGATTGTCCTTTGGTAAAACCATGTTGCCTCGGATCATGCAATCTGTTGGTTTCAAGAAAGTCCACTATTCACTCTTTTAGGAACACCTCCATTACTTTTCCTGCTACTGAGGTAAGATTAACTGGCCTGTAGTTTGTCACTTCTTCCCTGTTCCACTTTTGTGAAGAGGTTCCACATCAACCCTTCTCCAGTCCTTTGGAACTGCTCCTGTCTCCAAGGATCTATTAAAAACATCCTTTAACAGCCTTGCAAGAACCTCTCTGGGCTCTTTCAGTATCCTAGGATGTATTCCATCTGGTCCCATGGCATTTTACACTTTCAGTTTTGCAAGCTGTTCTACACATCATCTTCTGTGAATGGTGTGGTATCTACTCCATTCCCATTTGTACATTTGTCAATCACAGGTGGTCCTTCTCCAGGATTTTCTTTAGTAAAAACAGAGCAGAAATATTTATTTAGCATTTTCGCTTTTTCAAAGTCACTTACCACAAATCCGTTCCCAGCATTTTTGAGTCCTGCAATGCTACCTCTGATTTTCCTCCTCTCCCGAATATACCTGAAGAAAGTTTTGTCACCACACTTCAGCACAGTTACTCACCTGTAACAGGTGATCTCCGGGAACAGCAGGAATTTAGTCTTCACATATGGGTATCGTCAGTACCGACGGAGCCTCGCGGGAACGCTCCCCAACGTCCAATAGGAAAGCTTTTGGGAGCATCCCACAGCGCCTGCGTGCTGCCTTCCCGCCTTTCCCTCTCCAGTTGAGTTTAAAGCTGAGACAGAGAGAGACAGAGAGAGAAAGAGAGACACACAACTCCTAGGGGAGGTGGGTGGGTTGTGAAGACTAAATTCCTGCTGTTCCCGGAGATCACCAGTTACAGGTGAGTAACTATGCTATCTCCAGGAACAAGCAGGAATGTAGTCTTCACATATGGGGACTCCCTAGCTGCAGATGCCAGGGAGAAGGCCCCAGAAGAAGTGTGCCCGTACAAAAAGGCTCCACTTCCCCCATGGATCTCTGGCATCCTACCAGGGATGGTGGGTAGGAGTTAAGTATGGAACAGGTGTTGAAGAACAGCCTGACCAAACAAGGCATCCCGGCGGGAGTTCTTGTCTAAGCAGTAATGGGCTGTAAAGGTATAAACCGAAGCCCAAGTAGCTGCTCGACAGATGTCGTCGATAGACACAGAGTGAAGATGAGCCATAGAGGCTGCCATGGCTCTCACATTGTGAGCTGTGACATGGCCTTCAAGAGGAAGGTTCTTGCTCTCATAGGCAAAAGAAATACACTGTGCAATCTAGCTGGACAGTGTTCTTTTGGAGACTGGAAGTCCCAAATGACTAGGATCAAAAGCAACAAATAGTTGAGAGGACTTTCTATGTTGCTGTGTCCTTTGCAAATAAAAGGCCAAAGCCCTTTTACAGTCTAAAGTATGAAGATTCCTTTCTGCATTTGAGGCGTGAGGCCTTGGGAAGAATACAGGAAGATAAACCGCTTGGTTTAAATTAAAAGGTGACACCACCTTTGGCATAAAGTGTGGATGAGTCCTAAGGACGGACTACCTTATCATGATGGAACCTTGTATAAGGAGCATTACTCTATCCAAAGTGATATTGTCAGCATCTATCTCATTAGCTTTTTCCTGCCAATTCTTGCCAAAGAGATTCTCTCCTGTGCAAGGAACATTCCCTAGTTTATCCTGTACCCAAATTCCAAGTCAGATGCTTGGAGCCAGGCAATCCTACGTGCACCTAAAAGCTGCACAATTCACAAACTTGGAAACATCCTGAGCATGTTCGACAAGGGTGAGATAATCTTGCCTCTTATCAGGAAGGAGAGGGCTCATAAGCTCTAAATCTCCTGTGAGCTCCTTAAGGAACATTCCCATATATAAGATATAGGAACTGATCCTAGCAGAAAGCATGGAAGCCTGGAAGGTTCGACGTCCAAAGGCATCAAGAGTCCTACACTCACGTCCTGGAGGATTAGATGCATGCCTTTTTGCACTCTTTATCCTTCTCATTGCTGACTCCACCACCATGGAATGGCGTGGTAATTGAGTCTTCTGAAACCCAGGACAAGGAGGAACTCAATACATGGTGTTGAGTCTTCGAGAGTGAGGAGATGTGGTTAGAGGTGTTTCCCATATCCTTAACATGAGATCATGCAAGATCTCATGAATAGGTAAGGTAGCTGCCTCCTTAGGAGCTTTAGGGTATTGCAGGATTTCTAATTTCTTTGCCCTAGGCTCTTTTTCAGGAGCCACTGTGATGGAAAGACCTCGAGCCTCATCTCGGATAAAATCCTGAAAGGACATATCCTCTGGTGGAAACATCCTACGCTGAGGAGAAAAAGAATCCTCAGGAAGAAGTACTCTGGTATCGGCAGAGCTTTCAGAGTCTTCAGACTCATCCGAGGATTTAAAGTATCTCCGATCTGGGTGATCGTACAAGGCACGGTACCGATCGAAGTCGGTATCGGAGTGGTCCAGTACCGACCTGTTGATACCAGATGGATACACATGACTCGGTCCCGGTAGAATACCTGCCGATGTCGATGCAGTCGGTACCGGTACCAGTTGAATTGTCTAAAGCGGTCTCAAGGGCATTGAGGACGTGAAAAGAGCCGCCAGACTGCGTTCAATAGACAAAAATCTCTGGTCTATCGACACTGCCGATGCTTGGGTATCGGTACCGGATGAAGCAGCTGGTACCACAGAGCATGGCAGCAGTAGTTCTGCCGAGGATGAAACCTCGAGAACATCCTGGAGCCCCGTTAGTGCTTTGGAAGCCGAAGCCTCCCACCGGGGCAATTTTGACGGTGAAAGTCCCTCAAGGGCAATGCCAGAGGCATCTCGCTATCTAGAAGGAGATCTACCCTTTGAGGACCGGCTAGATTTGTGCTTAGTTACCTGATATCCATGGGAGGAAGACGAAGCCCTGGATGTCGTCGATGCCATGGAGGCTGCATCGGATGGAAAAAGGGTGCTAAGCTTAGCAGCTCAGTTCTGCCAGCCCCTTTTCGACATCATCCCACAGGCAACACACTATGAAATAGAGTGGTCAGGACCAATGTTCCCTCTAATTTTCTGTAGGCGGTGTGCGCATAAAATATCAGCTGTGTGCAGCTTTTGAAGGAGGGTTAAATTTTTGTGCGCCACATAATGACACTCGGAGTTATATACTTTAAAATCAATGTGGTGTACATACTGTATTCTGACGTGTAGTCAAATTTTAATCAAATTAAATGAAAATAGACGATTACTAAAGGAAGTGGGAAATTCCTAGTAATTGCAATCATAACTTTTACATTTTAAGACGTCTGTGTTGTTTTCTATCAAAATCAGAGCCGTAATATTTGTGCGCTCTGTTGTAAAATATGTGCGCTCGCTCGGCGAGGTGTGTGCGCGTGCACACGCGCACAGCTTAGAGGGAACAGTGGTCAGGACCTAAACATTTGAGGCACCACTCATTGGCGTCAGTGACGGAAATGGTACCGCCACACTTAGAACACTTTTTAAATCCCAAAGCGGGTTTTTCCATTCTGAAGGAAAAGTTGGGCCTAGTGCCCAAAATGGCACGTGGCACCCGAGAAGAGAATTACTGGAGAAAGACTCCAGAAAAAAAGTTTTTTTTTTTTTTTTTTTAAGAAAAGAAAGAACCACCACCGGCGGTACCGGTGTAGCGTCGAGGGAAGGCAGACACTACCACAAAAAAGAAGAACAGAAGGGATATTTTCTCTGCGGTGACAGGATGTGCGACCTGTCGGCTCCGTGGAAAACGAAAAACTGGAGAGGGACAGTTGGGAAAGGCGGGAAGGCAGCATGCAAGCGCTGTAGGATGCTCCCAAAAGCTTTCCTATTGGATGCTGGGGAGCGTTCCCGTGCAGGCTCCGTCGGTACCAACGATGCCCATATGTGAAGACTACATTCCTGCTTGTTCCTGGAGATACATCTTTAGCCATCTTTTCTTCTGCCTTTGATTTTGCTATCCTTATTTCTCTTTTTGTCTCTTTTAGTTTGATCCTGTATTCCTTTCTATGTTCCTCTGTTTGCAAACTTCTGAATTTTGTGAAAGCTGTGTTTTTTGTTTTATCAGAGAGCATGACGCAACAGAAGCCAGCTGTCTTCAGATAAGTAAACAAATTTAAGACAAATAGTTATGAGCTTGTGAGTTTCTGCTGACTTTATTTCCTCCACAGGTTCACCATTTAAGTATTGTTTGATAGAGCTCATTTTGCCTAAAATGTGAATTGGTTGTATTCTATTTGGTTGGTAGTTTTAGCAGCAGGTATTGCCAAGGCGCCTTGTAGTACCTTCAGCTCTGTTAAGTTCAAAAATTTAATAAATTTTAGTAATAGATTACAATATTGCATATTCTAACAAACGGGCATTCTTTTAAGCCAGTGATGTTGAGCGCATTGTTTCCCCTATGGCTTTGAGTAGCCACATAGAGGGACAAGGTATTATCCTGAGGCTTTTTCTACCTAGCTAAATATTAGAGTGTGTTGTTGCCCTCGATTTTGTACCTATTTAGTTGGCCTGAAAAATTGATATAGTGTATTGTATGGTAGTTAAAAGTCGGAGTTGTGTGGAGTCATTGATACCATGGTTTTAGCACATTGATTTGGTAAATTTGTTTCCGGCCCTTTTTATTCACTAGCTCATAAGGGCATTCCCCTCTCCCCCCCAATCTGTTTACAGGCATGGGTCATCTCCACTTAGATGTGAATTTGTGGGGGGTCATCTGAGATCATGACAAGCACTTTGTCACCCTCCTCCAGACTTCTAGGCTGTGCATTGCATACATAGTATTTCTTTTGCCGCTCTTGATTTTGTCTCAGATGCTCTTAAGCCTGTTTAGAAATCCTACTTAACCTCCCTTTTAGGTCCTTAAGAAAGGCCGTACAGTTTGCGGATCCCTCTCTGGCTCTACCCATTTTTCCTTTAGTATATCAAGAACTCCTCTAGGAGGATGTCCATACAATAATTCGAAGGGTGAGACACCCAGCGAGGTCTGGATACCCTTGCGACAAGCGTAAAGCGTGAATGGTAGCAACTGATCCCACTCAATGTAATCCCTATTTAACCCTCGTATCAGTATTGCTTTCAGGGTTTTGTTAAATCTCTCTACCAAACCATTTGTTTGTAGGTGGTAGGCAGAGGTCTTGATGTGGCTTATCTCAAATGCCTCCCATACTTGCCATAGCCAGTTGGACTTAAAATTAATACCCCTATCTGTCAATACTTCCCTTGGGAAGCCTCTCAGCTTACTGGCTATGACCTTAGCAGATATACTTCTTAAAGAGAAGACCCACAGGAAGCAAGTGGCTTGATCCATAATAACCAAAATATATGTAAATCCTCTGGAGGTTTTAATAAGGGGGCCTATTATGTCCATTGCTAGCCGAGTCACAGGAAAGGGGTTGAGGGGAACCAGAGGACAAGAGGCTGACATCTGCTGGCACTGAGGGCAAGAGGAACAATATTGCATTACCTCCTTAAACATTCCGGGTCAATAAAATCCTTGAAGTATCTGGTTTAGGGTACCCTGGATTCCGTTGTGCCCTGATAGGGGGTGATCATGTGTGAGGACCAGGTCTTTGAAGTTTCGGGGAACCACCAATTGCTTTTTCATCCCAGGACTGGCAGGATTTGGACTCTCCCTATAAAGCATTCCCTGTTTCAATATGAACCTGGGGAAACCACCCTTATTAGGGCAAGAGGCCTGCTTGTGGGCACAGCCCAGGGTCGAGTCAGCCTTCTGTTCATGCATGAAAGAAGGGAACTTGTTCATCTATTCCTCCGGTGCCCACAGCATCTCCTACCCTAGCCATAGGTCTTGCCCTCCCCCGGGTTCTATTTCTCCTTTCCTTCTTCCTGAAACTCTTCTCCTTCTTCTTTCCCCGTGGCTCCAATTACATCTCCCTGTTGGGAACGGGTGGAGACTAGCCCTTCCACTCCTTTCAGACACCTTACAAAAGAGGGAAAATCCTGCCCTAATACCAAGGCATGGGGTAACCTGGGGAGTACAGCTAGGGGAATTTTTCTACGGAAACCCAGGCCTTGAATGAATAAGTCATACAAGGGGTATGAGATGGAAGCGCCATGTACACATCTAATCCTCATGACACCTTGATACTTATTCTCTTCCTTCTGGAGACGAGCTCTTATAACCTCCTATACCTTCCGTAATATCATACTCTGGTCAGCCCCGAAGTCTAATAACGCCTTGGTGGGAACCCCCTCCACAGACCTCTTGGAAACATTCTCCATTAGGCTTTTCCCCTCCAATTCCTCCAGACCATCTCTGGCCTTACACTCCTTTTTCATGTGCCCTTTTTTCCGCACACTGGAAACATTTTAATTCTTCCCTTCCGCTCTCCTGAATAGGGGCCTTTTCCTTTTCCACCTTATCTTCCCGGGGCCTACTCCTAGAGTGGACCAGTGGCCCTGCCTGCAGAGTGGTCCTCAGAAGGACCCCAGAATGAGACTTGGCCAACTGCCCCTCAAAGTATAGCTCAGCCGCTCTAGTGGCTTCCTCTATGGACTGACATCCTTGCTGTATGAGCCACTTCCTTTGTTCCCCAGGAACAGCAAAAAGATATTGCTCTAAAACAACTTTCTCTACAATGTGAGCTGCTGTTTTACCCTCGGAGTCCAGCCACTTATTTTCTAAGTCCTTTAATCTCTGGGCAAGGGCCCTGAGCTTTTCATCCTGGGCTAGCGTTGTTTCCCTAGACTTGCCTATATGAGTCTTTTGTCAGGTATAATCTATCCTTAATAGCCGCCTTAATGATGGGATAGTCCATGGCCTATCAATGACAATGTTAGTCTGACAGCCAACTGTTCCGGTGGCCAACCCACCGTGATGGCTACGCATGCAAAGGTTTCCAAAAAATCATCAATGTCACCATTTTTCCCCAGTTTCCCCAAATGAAAAGGGTCCGTAATTTTGTAGTTCTACTGCACTAGCAGGAGAAGCTACAGAGGCCATCCTCATGGGTGGTTCCACTCCTTTTTCCTCTGGTGCAGCTGTCAGGAAACCTTGCAACAAGTCCAACAGGGGATGCTGTTGCTCCTACATAGCAGGTAAGCCGGACTGCTGTGTCCTTTGTGATTCCTTCTGTTGTTTCTAGAACTATGCAGCCATCCATTGGAACACCTCCTTCGGATCCATTTGAAGAGGTCCTGCAAAAAGAAAAAGGAAAAAAAAAAAGTGTGGCTCTCTTAGGCACCCGCCTAGTCCCTAAAACCTGCTGGCTCCTCCACCCCCTTTTTCTGGCAGTTTCCCTCCTCAGCAGTGTGCAGTACCCACCAATTTTCCCACTAACCTGCGCTGGGTCCGCCGCCAACATTCCTGCCGGCGGGGGGAGGTGCAGAGCGATCGACGCTCTGCCCCTTCCCCCACCGGCAGGAATGCCGGCGGAGGACCCGGCGCAGATTAAAGAGAACACAAATGTTCTCTTTAATCTGTGCCGGGTCCTCCGCCAGCATTCCTGCCGGTGGGGGAAGGGGCAGAGCGTCGATCGCTCTGCACCTCCCCCCGCCGGCAGGAATGTTGGCGGCGGACCCAGCGCAGGTTAGCGGGAACATTGGTGCCCACCCTAGATGCTCTTACCTGGCATGGCCACTGATAATCACTTTGGCTGAGGAGTTGGGGTTCTTCCTGCTTCCAGATTCCCAGCATGATAGTTACAATGAAGAAATCCTGCCAGCTACGCCACTTGTAATGTTGAACAAGGGGCAGGGTGTTTTACTGGCTCTCCACTCAAACACTCCAATCAGGATTTCCAATCCAGTCCAGGGTTTTGGACAAGAGGTCCCAACAAGCAGTTTTCTTACACAGCAATTATCAGGAGTATGTTCAGCTGTGGGAGTTCCCACTGATGTCCAACACTTAGAACACTGTTCTTACCTCAGCAACAGTGCCATGCTGTGCCTTCACTTCAAACAGTACATTCACAAGCAGTTCCCTAGAAGCACAAGTAAAATCCTTTCTCTCTCTCTCCTGGAAGTCCTCAGGTGGGAAGAATGTGTCCCACCATCCTCCAATAAATGAACAGTCTTCCTTATGTTAGCAGTGGTGTCCCTGAAACCCACAGCTCTAACATCTGTGCTAACAGCCCTCCCCTCCCTTCCTTCAGGTTTCACTTTACATGCCTGAAGTCTCCCCACGAGCTGCTTCAGTAACCGCTTCAAGAGCAAAGTACATCCATGGGTTCAGAAGAATCTTGTTCCCCAAACTCCACAGCTTCCATCGGCTTTTCCTGGTCTGCTCTTCCTTCCCTCTTAGTCTGAGGCCCAGGGGACATTTTCAAAAGCAGGAACAGGCAACCCTCCAGCCTCCTTTTGGTGCTAGGGAATATTGCCGGGTAAGCCAAAAATATTGGGCTTGATCAGAAAACTGCCACATCCTGGCTCCAAGCTAGCATTATTGCAGGAGCCTTTCTCCTTTCTTCAGGCCAGGACGAGTTTTGGCCAGACCTACAGTATCTAGGTTTTCCTTGTGGCTGCACTATTACAAAGGGATTCTCTCCTCGGGTTTTTCCCGGCTGATTACCACAAGAAACACAGCCAAACATTCATGTTTTTCTGAAGGAAGGCTTATAATCTGCTCATTACCTTACCCTCTCAGAGAAGACACTCCTATTCCATAAGAACTATGCACCTGACTACTTGGGGAAGAGGGAAAAGCTCTAGAAGGTCAAAGCATTCCCTCCATATGGGATCCACATCTGAATTCTCCTCCACAGCTACCTCCGTAATGAGGAGGGCTATAGAAATATGCGTAATCAGCAAGGACAACTCCTCTGGCAGAAAAGGCGAATGGCCAATTAGTCATTACCCTCCCCCCTGGAGAGCGTTCACGCTGGGTAGAAGTTACCAATAGTGTGTCACAGGGATCTGTCCTTGATCCAATTCTTTTTAACATCTTTGTTAGTGATATTACGGAAGGGTTGTCGGGTAAGGTTTGCCTCTTTGCGGATGATACCAAAAACTGCAATAGAGTAGACACCCAGGAAGGAGTAGATAACATGAGAAGGGATCTAGCTAAGCTTGAAGAATGGTCAAGAATTTGGCAGCTGAGATTTAATGCTAAAAAATGCAGCATCATGCATTTGGGTGCAAAAATCCAAGGGAGCAGTACAGTGTCCACAAGAGTGGAACCTGGGCATAATTGTTTCTGATAATCTTAAGGTGGCTAGACAGGTAGAAAAGGTGATAGCGAAAGCCAGAAGGATGCTTGTGTGCATAGGGAGAGGAATGGCCAGCAGAAAAAAAGGAGGCGATAGTGCTGCTGTATAAGTCTCTGGTGCGATCTCATTTGGAGTATTGTGTGCAATTCTGGAGACCACATCTTCAAAAGGCCATAAATAGGATGTAGACGGTGCAGAGGATGGCTACTAAAATGGTTAGTGGTCTTCATTATAAATCATATGAGGACAGATTTAAAGATCTTAATATGTATATGTTAGAGGAAAGGTGGGATAGAGGAGATATGAGAGAGTCGTTTAAATACCTCCGTGGCATAAATGCACAAGAGGAGAGCCTCTTTTGATTGAAAGCAAGTTCTGCTACGAGGGGACATACGATGAGAGTGAAAGGGGATAGACTCAGGAGTAATATGAGGAAATATTTCTTTACAGAAAGAGAGGTAGATACGTGGAATAGTCTCCCAGTGGAGGTGGTAGAGACAAGGACAGTATCTGAATTCAGAAAAGTCTTGAACAAACACAGAAGATCTCTAAAGGAAAGGAAGGGACTTTAGTATCTGATATGGAAGGGCAGACTAGATAGACCATGTGGTTTCTTTCTGCCATCATGTTTCTATGTGCTTTAAAATCTGCAATCACCCTTAGATAGCACCAGAGCACAGTTCTGCCACAAGCAAAAGGCCTTCTGCATAAACTGCATGAAATTCAGTGAAAACACTCCATAGGGCACCGGGAGAGAAGTGAACTCTGAAGAGGCTCCAGCTGATGCCTAAAAGGGGGGAGGGCTGAATAACAGAGGGCTTCCGATCTATCTTTTTTCACTGAAAGGGTGGTGGATGCTTGGAATGCCCTCCCGATGGAAGTGGTGGGGGCAAACACGGTGACAGAATTCAAAACGGCATGGGACAAACACAGTGGATCCCTTTACAGCAACAGGATAAAAACAAAATAAATGGTACCATCTAACTTCGAAACCATCTAACGTCTCAACAAATAGGGGTGTCCTACATGGAGTGGTGGGTTCACCCCTAAACAAAGAGATGGGGAGGGGTGGACTGCACAGAGGTGCACCTACTCTTGCCATCTTGTTGGGCAGACTAGATGGACCATGCTGGTCTTTATCTGCCGTCATTTACTATGTTACTATGTACCGTAGGGTCAAAAAGCTGCGAGGCTGACAAGCCATGGTCTCCTAAAATGGCAGCAGTTCCCACCATTTCCAATGGTATAGGGATGACTGGGGAAGCATGTTTCTCTGGCTTCAGATGTGCCAGTTAGGACGGGTAACTTCTCTGGTGCCCATTGGCCAATGCCCCTCCTGTGTCCAACATGCAGTCATGACACAAGACTTTCATCATCACAACAGGCAAACATGCAGTCCAAGCCAAGTAGCACTGGCTGCAGCCCAGGATGCTCAAAAGCCGAAACACCTCCAAAAGACTCAACGCTGTCAAAGTCTCGCGAGCTTGACTACTGAAAGCAATTGGCAGAGGCGCAGAGCAGGTTAAGCCAAAGAAGATGTCAAAACGCACTCCCCTCTTCCTGCAGGCACAGCATTCAGATCAGGTGGTTGAGCCCTGCAGGAGGAGCAACAGAGCACTACCGGGTCTCTCACACCACAATCCCCCCTGCCCCCCCCAGGAGCTGAGACGACTGGAAACTAGGTTCTGGATCAAACAGAAGGAAAAACAGACCGCTCCGGGATCTCTCTATACATACAACACTGGGGGGGGGGGGGGGGGGGGAGTGAAGAAGAAAGAGAGAGGGAGGAACAGAGAAAAGGAAAAGTAAGGTGCAGACAACTGGACCCCAAGGGCAACCTTACCAATTCCTTCCTTAAGCTCAACTGGTCAACTAGACTGAAAGGGAGACAAACAATGCCCCCCCCCCCTTCTCTATGGGTGCTCATTCAATGAAGTACCTAACAAATAGGCCCAGGGAGCCACCACAAGTCCTAGTTTGAGAAAGTGTCCTTCAGGATGGCCACCCAGAGCTTCAAGGACAGAAATTATTCCATAAGGGGAAAAAAAAAAATCATACCTCAGGCTGTGAGCCCAGCAGCAGCTCACAGTAAAAAGAACATCAGCTGCACCACTCCAGCAACCATAATCTGCTGGAGACAAAGAAATACCGAAGTGTGTCCCTAGATGTACCAATTCCAATACCAGTGATGTCATCACTGGAAGCTTCTAGTCTTTCTCTGTCTCCATCATCTGCTGGCAGGGGCACTGTCCACTCATCTGGACTGGCAGGATGAACTGGGTCAGGTTTCGTTTTTATTTCTATCTGATTCAAAACAAATTTAAACCAGAAAATATCAATGCAGCTCCAGTTTTCATTAACTGTCAAACTTACTCTAGAGAATAAGAAATCTTGGGAAGCATAATCCATCCATCCCAGGAGGAGGAGGAGTAGCCTAGTGATTGGGGCAAGGTACTTCAGGCCGGAAGGTCGGGGGTTCAAATCCCACTAGAGGACAGCAACCTTGGGCCGGAAGGACTGGGGTTTCTAGTCCCACAGATGCTCCTTGTGGTCTTGGGCAAGCCACTTAACCCTCCATTGCCCATGTTCCCTGTAAGTATTAGTGTATGTGTCTCATATCTCCGCGTGTTAAATGTATCCCCCAATTGTGTTGTGACCGCTTTGATTGAAGGATAAGGCGGTATACAAAATTGTCTAAATAATAATAATAAATAATCCTCCTCCCAAGATAACCGGGAATCTTAGGAGATGCAGACAGAACTCTTCCAAGACAAATGGGAATCACAGGAGATGTAGGCAATATCAAAGCCATCTCTTTCCAAATACGATTCAGATTAATCTGAAATTTACCATTTTTGATTTATTTCAGATTCTCATTTTTCACTGAACCAGAAGCCTCAATAAAGGTGGTTTCTGAGCAGGAGTCTCACTTTAGATCTATTTTTTGGTGCACTACTAACCACTAAAAACTAAAATGCAGAAAAGGTGCTTACACGAGGAGAATTTGCAATGCATTTAGGAAATTAGGCAAAAATTGGATCAAATTCCCATCAAAACCTGAACAGGTCATGAAAACTCAAACTGGTTAAAAAAATGGACAAAAATCAAACTTTGGCTAATCTAATCAAAATAAGGTCCGGTCTACGACTTACATTCATTTTGGAAAGAATTATATAAAAGAATTAATGTCTGTCTGTATCCATAAGCACAATAATACCTGAAAAAATAGTTGTAAATTCACAAAATTTGGCATGCAGAAAGAAAATGTAAATATCTTATATGAGTCTCAGAACTACAAACATCAATCAGTATTTTCACAGAACTGAGCCTCCAGCAAACTCACAATGCTTTCTATGGGAAATAGAGACTAACATAATGCTGACTGGTGCTCCATTCCCAAAGCTTCTCTTCCCCTTCCAGCACCTTGCCACAGAGTAACACAGAGGCAGTAAAAATAATTGAAACAGCAGTTGAAGGATGATATCAAAAAACAACTTCAAAGCTACCTCCACTATACTGCCAAAGTCTCACAGATCCCCTACACCACTAATCTCCCCTCCTTACCCCCCCCCCCCCCACACACACACACACCTGCCTCCAGGCACACCCAAACAGAAGCAGAGTGGTGCAAAACAAAAAGAAAAAAAATCACACATCTACACTAAGCCAACTCTCCACATTTCTCAGTTCATGAATCCCAAGGCACACGCCCCAGACACACAACCACCAAATGCATATCTTACCCATACACACACACTTGTTGAGAGTGTGGTTGGGGCAAGTATAACCTCCAACTCCAAGTATAACAGGTGTTCTCCGGGGACAGCAGGAATCAGTCCTCACATATGGATGACATTGGTGCCGATGAGCCCATGTGGAAGAATCTTCCCAGCTTTCAAAGAAAGCGTTTGAGAATGCTACCACACCCAAGGATGCCATCTTGCTCAGTCAGATGGCATAGCTAAGACGGCAGTCAGGCAAAAACAAAAACGACAACTCTAAGGGGAGGAGGGAGGGTTGTGAGGACTGATTCCTGCTGTTCCCAGACAACACCTGTTACAGGTGAGTAACTACGCTGTCTCTGGGAACAAGCAGGAAGTCAGTCCTGACATATGGGACTACCCAGCTACAGGCTATCGAGAACCTGTAAAAATGCCACAGCGACATCCAAAAGGTGAGCTGTCAGCAGCAGCAGTTGAGTCCCTACTGAGAGACTCTTGCAAGACCCAAGTGTCCAGCAGGGAACCAGCACTGGTAGCCTGAATACAGAAGGGTTGGAGGGCAGGAAATGCCTACACCCCAAAGAGATTACAGAACATGGCCTGGCCGAAGGTGCTGTCCTGTCGGGACTCTCTCTCCTCACAGTAGTGAGCTGCGAAGGTAGGGACCGAAGACCAGGTGGCAGCCCGGCAGATTTCCATCATGGGGATGGAACACAGATTTACTACAGAAGTACCCATGGCCCTAACACAGTGCACCGTGACCATCTGGTCCAGTGAGATCTCCACCTGCTCATAGGCGAGAATAATGCAGTCCGCCACCCAAGTGGACAGAGCTCGCTTAGTCACTGGGAGTTTCAGACAACTGGGGTCAAAGGGTACAAAACGTTGTGGTGCTTTGCAGTTGCCCCAAGTCCGTTGCAGATAGAAGGACAGGACCCTTTTAAAGTCCAAAGTATGGAGAACGGTCTCTGCCCTGCCAGCGTGAGGCCTCGGATAGAAGATGGGGAGCACCACCACCTGAATGAGGTGGAATGGGGACACCACCTTCAGCAGAAAATTAGGGTATGTGCGAAGCACTACCCTGTTCTTATAGAACCTTGTGTAGGGCGGCTCTGTATCAGAGCCTGCAGCTCGCTGACCCTGCAAGCTGATGTGAGTGCCACAAGGAAGACTACCTTCCAGGAGAGGTACCTCAAGTAGCAGGTAGCCAGGGGCTCAAACGGTGGCTTAGTGAGTTGAGAGAGTACCACACTGAGATCCCATTCTGCTGGAGGACGGACGGGGTGTTTGGATAGCATGAGGCCACGCAAGAACCAAGAGAAGAGACAAGGGGCTGAGCCAAGAGGGGCTTGCCCTCAACTGAATGGTGGTGTGCTGCAATAGCGCTCATGTGCACTCTGACCGAGTTGGACTTTAGTCCCACCTGTGACAGATGCAGCAGGTATTGCAGTACCACCTGTACAGAGCAGGAGAGCGGGTTGTCCATCTTTTGGTGCACATACGCCATTCTTGTGGAGACTTTAAGAGAGGCCAGAAGAACCTCTTCCAAGTCCCGTGGAAGGCTGAAGGGCGCTAACACTACCCTTTCCACAGCCAAGCCATGAGTGGCACGGACCTCAAGTTGGGGTGTAGGAGAGAGCCCTGCTCCTGTGAGAGAGTAGCCCTGGGGCTCGGCCCAGGGGAATCTGCGACACTGCCAACAAGGAGAGGAGCAGCGGGAAGCAGGGTTGCCTGGGCCACCTGGAAGCTATCAGTATTAGTGATGTTCTGTCATGCTGGACCTTGCAAGGGTCTTCGGTGCCAGTGGTGTTGGCGGGAAGGCATAAAGAAGGCTTTCCCATCCATGGCATGAGGAATGCATCTGCTGTCACCCGGGATGGATGCGGCTGGCGGGAGCAGAAGTGGGGCAACTGTGTGTTGTCCGGACTGGCGAACAGGTCCACCAGAGGGACATCCCAAAGTCAAAACAGCCAGGAGGCCATTTCGGGATCCAGGCACCACTCGTGCGGCAGGAGAACTCTGCTCAACTTGTCCACCAGGATATTGTCTTGGCCTGGGAGGTAGACCGCTCTTAGGAGCATCACATTGCGTGTCACATAGGAGTAGAGGGCTACCACCTCCTGGCAGAGGGAGTACGACCCCGTGTCCCCTTTTTTGTTCATGTAGAACATTGCGACTTAGTTGTCAGTCTGGTCCAGCACCGACTTTTGCTGCAGCTTGTGGCCGAAGGCCCGGTAAGCCAGCAGTATCGCCCGGAGTTCCAGCAAATTCATTTGCATCTGGGATTCCATCTGGGACCAGCTACCTTGCATCTGGAGGTCCTCGCAATGCACTCCCCAACCCAGTAAGGAGAAGTCCATGGTGAGGACCTTCTGGGGGGTGGGGGATGTGCCTGAAAGTACATCCCGGCCTGAAGGTGAAAAGGGATCTACCACCGTCCAAGTGAGTCTGCCAGATGGTGGGTCACCCTCACTCTATCCTAGAGCCTAACTGTGGCTTGTGTCCACTGAGAGCGGAGGCACCACTGGGCCGCTCTCATGTGTAGTTGGGCATATGGGGTCACATGAACCATGGAGGCCATGTGGCCCACCAGGCAGAGAAGAAGCCGGTCATATAGCAACCAGCATCGCTGTATCCTTGTAGCTAGCCCCCTGAGACAATCTGACCTCTCCTAAGGGAGGAATGCCTGGAGGGCATCTAGTTGAGTCCCTACAAACTCCAGGCGTTGAGTCAGAGAGATGGGACTTGGGGTAGTTGACGATAAACCACTGATGCTGCAGGGCGTTGATGGTGCGCCCTGTGGCACACTGCGCCTCTGCAGCTGTGCCTCCCCTTAAGAGCCAGTTGTTCAGGTGGGGAAAGATGAAGGCCCCTTGGAGACGGAAATGAGCTGCGACCACAGCAAGGCACTTGGTGAAGACCATTGGCAATGAGGCCAGCCCGAAGGGCAGCACCCTGTATTGGTAGTGCATCAATGTTTCAATGGACAGCATTTTGAATGTTTCCCTTATCAGGAACTTGTTCAGATCCCGCAGGGCCAGGATGGGCCTAAGGCCCCCTGTTCTCTTGGGGATGAGGAAGTACCTGGAGTAGAAGTCGGTGCCTCAGAAATGTTTTGGCACTGGCTCCACCACTTTGCCCTTGAGGAGACCTGCGAGCTCAGTGAGGAGCAGGTTCTGGTGGAGAAGAGGTCTTATGGGCTCTACTGGAATATATGAAGGTGGCATCTGCTGTAGGTGGAGGAGGTAGCCCTCCTTGACCACTTGTAGGACTCAGATATCGGTGGTGATGATGGACCACCTATGGGCAAACAGGGCCAGCTGCCTCCTGTAGGCTACCGGGGACCTCCAATGAGAGAGGAGGCCATGCCCCAGCTCCCCCCAGGCTGAGCCGGAGCCGGCACCTGGGATTTTGGGGTCTTTTGCTTACTGGGGCCGTGCCCCTGTCCCTTGTGCTGTTGGCTGTGCTGAGGGGCCGAGAATGCTTGGAACTATGAGGTGCTGCCAAAGCCGTCCTTTTTCCTCGGGAAGAAGGATTTCTTTCCCGGGACCTTCTTTCAGGGATGCACAGAGGTCTTTTTTGAGAGTCTGGTCTTCGTTTGGAACTCAGTCTCAATCTCTGCTACTTCATCTGCCATGCGTTTCCCGAAGAGGTTCTCTCCAATGCAGGGGACATCAATAAGTTTGTCCTGAACCCATTGTTTGAGGTCAGACGATTGCAGCTATGCCTGGCGTGGGGCCCTGATTGCGGCCATCCTGGCTGCCGACTCAAAGCCGTTGTAAGCTGCTTGAGACAGGAACTTCGAGCACTCTGACCACAGAGATTTGAACCTCTGGAGGGGTTCCCCATTGAGGCCTGCCAAGAACCCACCAAGCTCCTTTGACAGCTCTTTAAGGTACATGCCAATGTACAGCTGGTAGGACTGGACCTGGTATGTCAGCATCAAGCCCTGAAAAGCCTTCCAGCTGAGGGCATCGAGGGTCCAAGCCTCTTTGCCAGTGGGCACCAACACTGGTGTCTCCCACATGTAGAGGAGGCATTTCTAGGATCAGCACAACAGGCACCATGAGGGCCTCCTTCGGATGGGCCTCATACTGGAGGATCTCCAATTCCTCCATGTGCAGATCCTCCCTCCGCCTCGATGGGGAGCACCCTAGCCATGTCCCGCACAAAGTCAAAGAAGGCAACATCCTTAGGCATGGAGTGGAATTGGAACACCGGGGACGGGTCAGAAGGAACACCTCGATGGTGCTGAGTGTCTGGGGACTCCTCATCCTCCATCTCCCAATCGGACTGGAAGTCTGAGGTCAATTCTGAGGTTTTGCGGTCACCATGGTCAAAGGAATGGGACCGGGACATCATCCAGTGCCGATGGCTCTCTCGAGGCTGGTGGCACTCAAGGAGCAACTTGACGTCCAAGGAAGCCCTCGATATCGAGGATCCCATCATTGAGATGGATGAACTGGATGAACCAGACATGAATGTCCACTGCTGGGCCACAAGGGCAAAGATACTGCACTCTAAAGCCGCCATTCTGGTCTCCATGCCAGTTGGCTTTGTAGCCTTCGATGCGGACTCCAAGGGTTTGGGTCTGGCATCAGGTCCGTCGAGGGGGAGTCCTCGACGATGACTGCCTCGGGTGTCCGAGGTTGGTCAGTTGGTACCAGCTCCTTTCGGGTTAGTGAGCAGCCACTCCCACTCAGACACCTCCGACACACCAAGGACTGCGGGGCTTGGAGTGGGATTTTCCCATCTTCCCAGACCCAATCTCCGAGGTCTTCGAGGACTTCGACTTCTTGCATTCCACCTCTGGGGATTTTCTCTCATAGAAACTGCAGCCGTGGGCAAGGTGGCCAAGACTTCATGGAGCACTGAGGTACCAGAGGGGGCCCTGGAGCGGGGTGTTGCCGGAGACTCTGGCGGGAAGTCAGACTTTTGGAAAAAAAATTTCTGCTGCTGATGACGGTTCTTAAGGGCCTTTGAGGTCATGGTCCTGCAAAGTTCACAGTCTAAGTCGTTATGTTCTGGGCCAAGGCACCAGAAGCAGCAGTCATGCGGATCGATGAGGGACATCATCTTGGTGCATCAATCACGCGTTTCTTGAAGCCACTGGAAGCCATCAGTAAAAAGGGTGCCCTGCCGCCTGTTAGGGGTCTGAGGCCTTCGGTTGAAAAAAAGGCACGAACAACAGTTGAGGAATACCTCGAAAAATAAAGCAAAAATGAAGGAAGAAACCTGAGGAGAAACGCCAAGGCGAGCTGGCTTGGGCGTGGGACAGGAACTGGTACACAAACCAGGCAAAAAGATATCAAAAAACACACTTTTTCCGGGGGAAACTGGACAAATGTCCAGAGGGCTCTGCAGAAAAAAGGAGATTGAGGCAAGATGGCACCCTTGCGGGGAAGGGGACCATGTATGCATGGTGCATCTCCCAAAGGCTTTGTTTGAAAGCTGGAGAGATGCTTCCGCCTGGGCTCCACCAAGCGCTGACGTCACCCATATGTGAGGACTGACTTCCTGCTGATTCCTGGAGAAACATCCCTACACCACCCTACTCACGCAATCCCCAAAAACTCATTCATGCACACAAACCTCTCCATGTTCAAACACACACACACCCCAATACACTCCATCTGTTTCCCCATATAAACACACATGCCCCACCCATTCATACAGTCTTCATGCCCACAGAACCACCCACTATCTGCATACAAAGGCAGACATAACTCCAAACAAACATGCATTTCACAGCATCCCACACACACAGCCTTCCCAAAACAATCCCCAGCTACAGATTCCCCTACTCAGCCACACACAGTCCTAGTCCACATGCAGCCCTCCCAACATCTATACACATTTTTATATACCAAACAACATCCTCACAACACCCCCCCCCCCCATACACACACACTATCACACTTCCATCCCCCTAAATACACCCACAATACAAAACACACATCTTCTACAGCTCTATATGGGAAACAATTCCTGAAGTCGGGCCTCTGTACACCTTCCCTATTTTATTCATATATAAATGACTATTGACTTTTGTTATAGGCATATCCCTAATTATGAAGAGAAACAAAAAAAGAAATCTACTGCTGAAATAGGAAATTCAAGGCTAAAATGTAGAGTCAATATATTCAGATCTGTCAAAACAATTAGCTATCTCAGAGACCTGAAAACCTGCACAGGAATAGGCCACCTTATCTGAGCTAATTAAATGGCAAGATACAAACAGGGATGCCTCTGTCACATCTTGGAATACTCCTTAGAGAACAAAGTTTCACCAAAATACATCAAAGAACTGATTTATGACATTTAGCAACATATGAAATAAGGCTTTAAATTAATACAGTTAACAAGCTGGTATTTGAGAGAAAAAGATTTTGCCTACTGCTATAATGGAAGCATAAGAATTGGCATGTTCATCATCTAATACCTTTTTAGGTGTGTACGATCCCCACTGTCTGAGCTCGCCAAGGATGATGTATCACAAGAGTGTGTATCAACAGTTTCTATATTTAAGAGAGCAGGATCCTCTGGAATAAAAGACTCGTCTTCATCATCAGTCTGAAAACAGAAATAATTGGAGGGGTGTAACTAGAGACAAGGTGGCACAATAGAATGCATTGCTGGAAAAGGTGACATTTTACTTATGTTTATGTTTATTTTATTTGATATACCACCTTTCAATAAAAAAAAAACACAAAGCGGTTTACAATTCCATAATTACAAAGAGGGCCAATGGCCGAGAAAGTGAAAAGAAGTTACAATAAATGACAGTCAAGCATACCAGATAGGAGTTAACAATACTGAGAGAGAGGGAGAGACAGGATCACATGGGGGGAGTAGGGAGGTCAAACACAGAAGAGAACAAATGGGTTTTTAAGCGGGCTTTAAAAGTGCTGTGGTTCTGTTCCAGTCTAACGGAGGTTGGTAGGGAATTCCAGAGTGCAGGTCCAGCAAAGAAAAATGCAGAAGGGCGGGTAGATTGTAAATGGGCACGAGCAGGAGAGGGAAGGTGGAAGCGATTTATGTGCATTGACCAGAAAGAATGACTGGGAGTGGGAGACTGAATGAGATCTGCCAAATATTGTGGAGTGTGAGTGTAAACAACTTGGTGGACCAATGTGAGAAGTTTAAAGCGAATGCCAAAATCTAGGGAGAGCCAGTGAAGATGAATGAGGAGAGGGGTTACGTGCTCCTGACGTGTAGAGTGGGAAATGATGTGTGCAGCCGTGTTTTGAATACGTTGCAGTCTATGCAATTGGGACTGGAGAATACCGGCAAGGACAGAGTTACAAAAGTCAAGACGCGACATAACAAGGGAAAGCATAAGAGTGGTGAGGGCCGATGGGGTAAGAAAGGGGCGAATAGTGCAAATTTGACGGAGAAAGAAGAAAGAGGATCTGGTGATATGGGAGATGTGAACCCGAAAAGAAAGATCAGAGTCAAGGAAAACACCGAGATAGCGAAAACAAGACACCAAAGGGATGGGTAAGCCAGAAAGGGATGGGCTACCTGAAGAGGACTACCATGAGTAAACCAAATGGCAAGTGTCTTAGATAAGTTTAAGTGCAAGCAGTTAGTGATTAGCCATTCAGCAACAGAGCGAAGACAAGAATTATGGGGTGGAAGATCTGGGTGGAGGGCAGAGGTGTGGTGCAGAAGAATAAGATCATCGGCGTAGTAGAAAGCAGATATTCCAAATTGTTGTACCAAAAGAGAGAGAGGTGCCAAGAACATATTAAATAGTAGAGGAGCCAGTACTGAGCCTTGGGGAAAAGTGCAAAGGAAAGGGGTCGGAAGAAACAGCTGAGGTACAACGAGAGAGGACAGTACAAGACCGGGTGAAAAGATAGGAATCAAACCACCGAGACAGTGCCACGAACACCAGCCTCGCGCAAACGGGAAAGAAGAAGAGAGTGATCAACAAGATCAAAGGCTGCTGAGAGATCAAGGGATACCGCCACCGAAAAATCACCACGATCGTGTGCAATGTGTAGTTCATTAAGGAAAGCAAGGAGAACTGTTTCAACACTATGACCTGAACGAAAACCAGATTGATGGAGAAAGCAAGTGGTGTCCAAGTGGTGGGATAGTTGAGCGAAGACTGCTTTCTTAAGTATTTTGGCAAGAAAAGGGAGGTTAGAGACAGGACGATAGTGAGCAGGAATAAGAGGGTCAAGGGAGGACTTTTTGAGAAAGCATAGTTACTCATCTGTAACAGGTGTTCTCCAGGAGCAGCAGGAATCAGTCCTCACATATGGGTGACGTTGGCGCCGACGGAGCACCCATGAGGAGCATTTCCCCAGCTTTCAAAGAAAGCTTTTGGGAATGCAGCGCGCATGCGCGGTCCCCTTCCTGCCCAAGGGTGCCATCTTGCTCAGTCTGACGACATAGCTAAAAGACAGCAAAAAACAAAATAAATTATATGACTGCAACTCCAAGGGGAGGAGGGAGGGTTGTGAGGACTGATTCCTGCTGCTCCTGGAGAACACCTGTTACAAGTGAGTAACTATGCTTTCTCCAGGACCAAGCAGGAAGTCAGTCCTCACATATGGGACTCCCCAGCTTAAGGCTACCGGGGACCCAAAGCTGAAAAAATGAGCTCCCTCTAGAGCCTCGGCATGTGTGAAAAGAACCTTCTCTGAGAACACCCCCGAACGGTAGCCCAACAACAGGGCCGGAGGGTAGGAGTTGCCTATACCTCAAAGAGATTACGGAGTACCGCCTGTCCAAAAGCACTGTCCCTGCGGGACTCTCTCTCGAGGCAGTAGTGGGCCGCAAAGGTCTGGCTTGAAGACCAAGTAGCGGCCCGGCAGATGTCTGCCAACGGAACAGAGCGGAGATGAGCCACTGACACAGCCTTCGCCCTGACACAATGAGCTGTAACTCGACCCTGCAATGAGAGGCCGGCTGCCCTGTAAGCCCAAGCGATACAGTCAGCTACCTATAAGGAGAAAATATGCTTGGAGACAGCCAGCCCCAACTTATTGGGGTCAAAAGAGACGAAGAGCTGAACAGCCCTCCGGTGCTCCCGCGTATGGTCAAGGTAGAAGGACAACACCCTCCTACAGTCCAGGGTATGCAAGACCATCTCAGCCCGGCTGGCATGCGGCCTGGGAAAGAAAGTTGGAAGAACCACCTCCTGATTAAGGTGGAAGGAGAAGACAACCTTAGGAAGGAACTTAGGGTGAGTCCGTAAGACTACTCTGTTCCTATAGAACCTAGTATTAAAGGTGCATCTGATACTAGGGTCTAAAGCTCACTCACTCACCTTGCTGAGGTAAGGGCTACCAGAAACAACACTTTCCAGGAGAGAAAACGCAGAGGGCAAGTAGCCATAGGTTCAAATGGTGGGCAAGTAAGCCGTTGCAAGACCACATTTAAATCCCATTCAGGGGCAGGGGGACGGACTGGAGGCTTAAGCAAAAGCAGGCCTCTGAGGAAGCGAGCCACCAAAGGATGGCTTGAGAGAGACTGATCCTCCACTGGGGAGTGGTGTGCTGAAAGAGCACTAAGATGAACTCTCACAGAACTGGACTTAAGGCCTACGTTGGACAGGTGCAGCAAATATTGCAGCACCACTGGTACCAGGCATGAGAAAGGATTCTCGTTGTGTTGAGTACACCAGGTAGAGAATCTACGCCACTTAAGGGCATAAGACGTTCGTGTGGACTGCCTCCTAGAGGCCAAGACCACGTCCTCCACTTCCCTAGGCAGTACTAAGGGCGCTAGAACTACCCTTTCAGCAGCCAGGCCATCAAATTGAGGGACTGGAGATTGGGGTGTAAGAGAGAGCCCTGCTCCTGAGACAGGAGATCGGGTTGCATCCCCAGAGGAAGAGAAGTGTCCACTGCTAGTTGCAAAAGAAGTGGGAACCAAGGTTGCCTGGGCCACCTGGGGGCCACCAGGATTACTGAGGCCTTGTCCCGGATCACTTTGAACAGTGTCTTGGACACTAGAGGCGTGGGAGGAAACGCATATAGGAGGCCTGTAGACCATGGAATGAGAAACACATCCGCTGCTACTCTGAGAGGATGCGGTTGTCTGGAGCAGAACCTGGGCAGTTGACGGTTCAGCGGACTGGCAAAGAGATCTATGGCTGGAAGACCCCATCTCAGGAAGATCTGTTGAACCACTAAGGGATTCAACTGCCATTCGTGTGGCTGCAGGATCCTGCTCAATCTGTCCGCCAAGTAATTCTCCTGACCTGGGAGATAGACCGCTTTGAGAAGAATGCCGTGACTGACTGCCGAGGAGCACAGTTTCTGCACTTGCTGACATAGAAGGCGGGACCCTGTGCCCCCTTGTTTGTTCACATAGAACATAGCAACTTGATCTGATTGAGACGGACAGGCGGACTGGTGAGAGATGAGATGGGAGAAAGTTCTCAGGGCTAAGCGGATAGCTCTTAGTTCTAAAAGATTGATCTGCTGTGCGGCCTCCCAAGGAGAGCACAGGCCTTGAGTACATGCTGTTTGGCAATGTGCACCCCAACCTTGAAGAGAAGCATCGGTTGTGAGCACTTGAGAGTGTGGAGGTGTCTGAAAAAACACCCCGTGCACTAGATTCGTAAGATGAAGCCACCACTGCAGAGAAGACTCTAGTAGTTTGGACACCCTCACTCTGTCCGTGAGGCTTCCTGTGGCTTGATGCCACTGAGGCCCCATTGAGCTGGCCTCATGTGTAGATGGGCATTTGGAGTTACATGGACCGTGGAAGCCATGTGGCCTAAGAGCCTCAGGAATTGTCTGGCGGAGACCAGAGAATTGTTGCGGAACTGCCTGGCTAGATTCATCAATCTGTGGACCCTGTCCACGGATAAAAAGGCCTTTGCCTGAAGGGTCTCCAGTCTTGCTCCTAAGAACTCCATGTTCTGTGAGGGGTGCAAAGTGGACTTTGCGAAGTTTATAACAAACCCCAGGTGCTGAAGCAGAGCGACAGTGCGAAGGGTGGCTTGATTGGCCTCCTGTGGGGATTGACCCCTGATGAGCCAGTCGTCCAGGTATGGAAAGACAAAGAGGCCTTGAACCCTTAGTTAGGCCGCCACCACTGCCAGGCACTTGGTGAATACCCTGGGGGCGGAGGTTAGGCCAAAAGGTAGTACTCTGTACTGATAGTGGTTTCCTGCCACTACAAATCTGAGATATTGTCTGTCTTCTGGATGAATGAGGATGTGAGTATAAGCATCCTTTAGGTCTAAGGAGCATAGCCAATCTCCCTGCTGGAGGTAGGGCAGCAGGATTCCAAGGGTAAGCATCTTGAACTTTTCCCTCTCCAGGAACTTGAGATTTCGCAAGTCTAGGATGGGCCTGAGGCCTCCTGTTCTTTTTGGTACCAGACAGTACCTGGAATAGAAGCCCTGACCTCTCAGGTGGTGGGGCACTGGTTCCACTGCCTGTTCCTTTACAAGACTTGCCAACTCCTGCAGGAGTAAGTCCCTGTGCAGAGGAAGTCTTGGAGGCTCCCCTGGAAAATAGGAGGGGGTACCTCGTGGAAGTGGAGGAGATAGCCCCTCTGGACTATACTTAGTACCCAGGTATCCCTTGTTACGGCTGACCACCTGTGGGTGTAAAGGGTCAGCCGGCCTCCTGTGCTGATGTGGGCCAGCTGAGGAGGAGAGACTATGCCACTGGAGTCAAAACCCCGCTCCCTGCTGTGCAGGAGGCGGAGCTAACGGCTTGGGGGTTTTCTGCCTATGGGGCCCATGTCCCTGCCCCTTGGCCTGCTGACCCTGTTGGGGAGCTACAGAGGCCTGAAAAAGAGGGTACTGTTTATAGGCAGATGACTTCCTCGGGTAAAAGGTCTTTTTTCCCCGAGCCCTTCTTCTGAGAAGGGGCAGAGGTTTTCCTGGACAGCCTTGTCCGGGTAAGAGTCTCGGTCTCGGGTTCTGCAGCCTTTTCAGCCATGGGCTTGCCAAAGAGGTTTTCATCTCGGCAGGGGACATCGACCAACTTGTCCTGCACCCATGGCTCGAGGTCCGATGACTGTAGCCAGGCCTGACAGCGTGCACCGATGCCGGCAGCGGCTACCCGGGCCGAAGCCTCAAAGCCATCATAGGCTGCTCGAGAGATAAACTTCGAGCACTCATGAATACCCGATGACAGAGCATTGAACCTCTGCAAAGGTTCCTCGGAGAGACCAGCAGAGAACCCGGCAATCTCCTTTGCCAGGTCTCGAAGGTACATGTCCATGTACAGCTGGTAGGTCTGGACACGGCAAGCAAGCATAGAGCCCTGGAAGCACTTCTTACCGAGGGCATCCAGGTTCCGGGCCTCCCGGCCGGGAAGCACCAAGGAGTACATCTTCTGACTCTTTAGACGATGCATGGCCGATTCCACAACCATGGAGTGGTGCGGTAATTGTGCCTTTTGGAACCCGGGGCTCTTGCGGACTCGATAGATGGAATTGACCCGCTTGATCAAAACCGGCGTCGAGGCCGGCGCCTCCCACATGCGGAAGAGCAACCGTTCCAGCATCGGAGGCACCGGTACAGTAAAGGCCTCTTTTGGAGGAGAGTCATACTGTAGGGCCTCGAGCTCCTCGGCTCGAGGCTCCTCCTCGGGATCCGCGGGGAATGCCAAGGCCTTGGCCATATCCCACACGAAGTCCGAGAAACGGGTATCCTCCGGTGGGGACTGTCTCCGAGGCTCGGACTCCGGTGAGTCCGATGGGACACACCGAGTCCAAAAGGTTTCGGGTGACTCCTCATCCTTCGTTTCCCAGCCGGACCCCTCGGAGGAGGAATCAAGCGGCTCCGGTCGGGCAGGCACCGATGCCATCCGCCCCGAAGCCAAGGGTACCGGCGTCAACGACCTCGGTCTCAGGCGGGAGGCCGAGGGAGACCTTGGCCGTGGATCGACTCGAGCACGCATGGACTCGAGGATCTGCTTGGCCTCCGGGGTCACTTGGACATCGATGTCCCGGTGGTCGGGGCAGATACACCGGAGAGACTGGCGATCAGTGCCCGCTGCTGTTCCATGAAGGCAGCCAAGCTGCACTCCAAGGCCATCAACCTGAGTCCGAGCTCAGGAGACTCAGCAGCCCCCGACAGCGGCTCCCCTGGAGGAGAGTCCACGAGGACTACAGTACTCACATGACCCGGGAACTCCATCTCCACACGAGGTTGTTTTGCAAGCCTCTCCGACTCCGAAGACCCAGGACAGCGCTCGGGGCTATGCGACTTGGCCCTCGAGGAGCCAAGTGCGTCCACCGACGCCACCCTCGCGGGTTTTTTCTTCTTGCGATGTTCCCGAAAAGGGAGACCCTCTCTCAGAGGAACCTCGGTGCTGCTCAGGGCCGGAGTCCCGAGACATCGAGGCCTCTGACCAAGTCCAGGCCTGTCCGGACACGGAGTCAGAGAAGATTCTTTCCTTTTGGTGCTGCCGACTCCTCAACGCCTTCGAGGACATTTTCCCCACACGGACCACAGATCATCGGGTCATGATCGGGTCCGAGGCACCGGAGGCAGCAGTCATGTGTGTCGGTGAGAGACATAAGTTTCTTACACCGATCACACTTTTTAAACCCGCTGGCAGCCATCGGGGGATAAAGGGCCCCTGCGAGGTCAAAAGACAGGGCTGCCAGTGAAAACAGAAAAATGGCGTATACGCTAGTCACTAAAGACAAAAACCAAAAAATGAAGTCTGGGCTCGATACCGATGTATCGGGCCCAGGCGGGAAAGGGAAACCGGCGTCGAACCAAAGAAAACGGGTCCACGCAGAATAATATCAACTTTTTCCTCGGGTGATAACGAAACACGTCCGTCGGGCTCCGAGGAAAAAAAGAAGACTGAGCAAGATGGCACCCTTGGGTGGGAAGGGGACCGCGCATGCACACTGCATTCCCAAAGGCTTTCTTTGAAAGCTGGGGAAATGCTCTGCAAGGGGGCTCCATCGGCGCAGACGTCACCCATATGTGAGGACTGACTTCCTGCTTGGTCCTGGAGAAACTGCAGCACCACTGGTACCAGGCATGAGAAAGGATCCTCCTTGTGTTGGGCACACCAGGTGGAGAATCTATGCCACTTAAGAACATATGACTTCCGAGTGGACTGCCTCTTAGAGGCCAAGACCACGTCCTCCACTTCCCTAGGCAACAGTAAGGGTGCTAGAACTACCCTTTCTGCAGCCAGGCCATCAGGTTGAGGGACTGGAGATTGGGGTGTAAGAGAGATCCCTGCTCCTGAGACAGGAGATCGGGTTGCATCCCCAGAGGAAGAGGAGCGTCCACCGCTAGTTGTAAAAGAAGTGGGAACCACGGTTGCCTTGGCCGTCTGGGGGCCACCAGGATCACCGAGGCCTTGTCCCGGATCACTTTGAACAGTTTTTTGGGCACTAGAGGCGTGGGAGGAAACGCATATAGGAGGCCTGTAGACCATGGTATGAGAAATGCATCCGCTGCTACTCTGAGAGGATGCGGTTGTCTGGAGCAGAACCTGGGCAGTTGACGGTTCAGTGGACTGGCAAACAGATCCATGGTGGGAAGATCCCATCTTAGAAGATCTGTTGAACTACCAGAGGATTCAACTTGTGATAAGGAAGCTTATCATAGTTCAGGAAGAAATAATACAAGAGGTGAATTGGCTCTGAATAAGCAACCTGTGCTGGCTGGTAAAAGCACTAAAACAGAGTGTTTACCTAAAAGACTACCAGACCCAGAATGCACTGGTTTACAGAAAGCCTCTAGGAGAGCTGAAGTAGGGAAACATGTGCTTAATCAGAGAAGCAATGATGTAATCCCTAATCACACATCTCCTAGGGCAGGGCTTAATTCAGAACACCTGCAGTGTGCTAGGGTGGAGCGGCCATCTAGGCACTTTAAAGCTAGAAGGAATTCATCAGACAGACAGCAAAAGCAAGGAAGAGCAAGGACAGCAAGGACAGCACGGGAGCTGGAGAAGGAGAGACTGATCGTGAACAGAAGGAAGAACAGCAAGACGTCCAGAAGGTCTAAGAAAGGAGCCCAAGGCAGTACGTATGCTGGGAGAGATTCTTGGGGCAAGCATTCTTCATTGGACTGGAAGAAGCCAGAGGCTTGGAGATATACAGCCAGGAACCCCCAGACGGCACCTGTAAAGGAGACAGCTGCATCTACAGAAAGAAGGAGCTCTAATACCTATTTGAGGAGGTATGGGAAAAGAGACCTAAAGTCCAGAGATTCTGACTGGAGAGCTGGGCACAGATGTTTTGCTACCTACTGGCCAAAATACCCAGAGAGGAAACCTAATGGCAACGTGATCTCAGGTATGAACTCTGATCTGTTCCCTAACTTTGCACAAGGAAGACAGCAGGGAAACAGTTTCTATCCTGGTAGAGATCAGTTAGAGAAATCCTCTGAGCCAATGTATGAAAGTGATCCTATGATATTTCAAGAGCAAGGGGAAATATCAAATGAGGAAGCTGAATGTATGGATTGTTCTCTTTCTAAACTGCTGTTCTAAAGTAATCCTCAGATAAGGATCAAACACCAAAAGGAACTGTACTGATTTTTAGTTTCCCAGAAAAGTTTCTTTGAGAGAAAGCTTTGGGGAAAGTTGGAGCCACGTGGAGAGTGGGCCAGCAATGGTTTGCAGCTGGTTAAGCACCTGTGATTAGAGCAAGGCACACGTGCACGTGGGACTTTGGAAAAAAATCTTCTCTGTGTGAAAGGAAGAAAGCTGGTTTTTTTTTTATAAAGAAAATTTTCCTTTTGGATTTATTTTTCATTCCAGCACTGCTAAGAAAGTTTATTAGCAGGGGCTAGAAGAAAGACCTTTTCTGTTCCATCAAGGTCTTTACTAAGTTGTTGCATAAGTAATTCAGTTGCCTTATTTGTTTTGTTTCCTGAATAAAACTTCTGGAGAAATTATCCTGTTGATGTTACCAAGCATATCTGTGCGAGGGAATAATACCCCATAAATAAAATCTGTTTTCTGCTTTACACTCGAGCAACTACAATTCTTTATTCTTGTTAAACGGCTAGTTTTTTGTGTGAAGGAACTACAAGACCCACAATCCTTTGCAGGTCAAGTAAATACATGTCCTTGCCAAGATTGTGGAACTTTCACAACAAGCACCCCCGTTTACAAACTGCCATTCGTGTGGCTGTAGGATCCTGCTCAACTTGTCTGCCAGGTAATTCTCCTGTCCAGGGAGATAGACCGCCTTGAGAAGTATGCCATGATTGACTGCCCAGGAGCACAGGTCCTGTGCTTCCTGACAAAGAGGTCGGGACCCTGTGACCCCTTGCTTGTTCACATAGTAACTTGATTGTCCATCTGAACTAAGACGGACTGCTGAGAGAGGACATGAGAGAAAGTCCGCAGGGCTAAGCGGATCGCTCTGAGCTCTAGGAAATTGATTTGCTGTGTGGCCTCCCAAGGAGACCACAGGCCTTGAGTGCATGCTCCTTGGCAATGTGCACCCCAACCTTGAAGAGAAGCATCAGTTGTCAGCACTTGAGAGTGTGGAGGTGCTTGAAAAGGCACTCCGTGCAGCAGATTCGGAAGATGAAGCCACCACTGCAGAGAAGCTGCCAGTAGCTTGGACACCCTTACTTTGTCCGTCAGGTTTCCTGTGGCCTGCAGCCATTGAGTCCTGAGGCCCCACTGAGCTGGCCTCATGTGCAGACGGGCATTTGGAGTTACATGGACCGTAGATGCCATGTGGCCCAAGAGCCTTAGGAATTGTCTGGCGGAGACTAGAGAACCGCTGTGGAACTGTCTGGCCATATCCATCAGTCTGTGGGCCCTGTCCATGGGTAAAAAGGCCTTCGTCTGAAAGGTGTCTAGTCTTGCTCCTATGAACTCCATGTTTTGTGAGGGGCGCAAAGCGGACTTTGAGAAGTTTATGACAAACCCCAGATGCTGGAGAAGAGAGACAGTGCGGAGGGTGGCTTGATTGGTCTCCTGTGGAGACTAACCCCTGATGAGCCAGTCGTCCAGGTATGGAAAGACAAAGTGTCCTTGAACTCTGAGATAGGCCGCCACCACCGCCAGGCACTTGGTGAAAACCCTAGGGGCGGAGGTTAGGCCAAATGGGAGTACCCTGTACTGGTAATGGTTTCCTCCCACTACAAATTGGAGATATTGTCTGTGGGCTGGATGAATAAGGATGTGATTATACGCATCCTTTAGATCTAAGGAGCATAGCCAATCTCCCTGCTGGAGGTAGGGCAGCAGGATTCCAAGGGTAAGCATCTTGAACTTTTCCCTCTCCAGGAACTTGTTGAGATTGCGCAACTCTAGGATGGGCCTGAAGCCTCCTGTCCTTTTTGGTACCAGAAAGTACCTGGAATAGAAGCCCTGACCTCTCAGGTGGTGGGGCACAGGTTCCACCGCCTGCTCTTTTAGAAGACCTGCCAACTCCTGCAGGAGTAAGTCCCTGTGCAGAGGGAGTCTTGGAGGCTCCCCTGGAAAGTAGGAGGGAGGTATCTGGTGGAAGTGGAGGAGATAGCCTCTCTGGACTATGCTTAGCAAGCAGGTATCCCTTGTTACGGCTGACCACCTGTGGGCATACAGGGTCAGCCGGCCTCCTGTGCTGAGAGGGGCCAGCTGAGGAGGAGAGGCTATGCCGCTGGAGTCAAAACCCCGCTCCCTGATGTGCAGGAGCTAGAGCTGGTGGCTTGGGGGTTTTCTGCCTACGGGGCCCATGTCCCTGCCCCTTGGCCTGCTGACCCTGTTGGGAGCTACAGAGGCCTGAAAGTGAGGGTATGATTTGTAGGCAGATGACTTCCTCGGGTAAAAGGTCTTTTTTCCCCGAGCCCTTCTTCTTCTGAGAAGGGGCAGAGGTTTTTCTGGACAGCCTTGTCCGGGTAAGAGTCTCGGACTCGAGTTCTGCAGCCTTTTCAGCCATGGTCTTGCCAAAGAGGTTTTCACCTCGGCAGGGGACATCGACCAACTTGTCCTGCACCCATGGCTCGAGGTCCGATGACTGTAGCCAGGCCTGACGGCGTGCACCGATGCCGGCCACGGCTACTCGGGCCGAAGCCTCAAAGCCATAATAGGCTGCTCGAGAGATAAACTTCGAACACTCCCGGATCCCCGATGACAGGGCCTTGAACCTCTGCAAAGGTTCCACGGAGAGACCAGCAGAGAACCCGGCAATCTCCTTTGCCAGGTCTCGAAGGTACATGCCCATGTACAGCTGCGTAGGTCTGGACATGGCAAGCAAGCATTGAGCCCTGGAAGCACTTTCTACCGAGGGCATCCAGGTTCCGGGCTTCCCGGCAGGGAGGCACCGAGGAGTGCATCTTCTGACTTTTCAGACGATGCATGGCCGATTCCACAATCATGGAGTGGTGCGGTAATTGTGCCTTTTGGAACCGAGGGCTCTTGCGGACTCGATAGATGGAATTGACCCGCTTGCTCAGAACTGTCATCGAGGCCAGCGCCTCGTACATATGGAAGAGCAACCGTTCCAGCATCGGAGGAACCGGTACAGTAAAGGCCTCCTTGGGGGGAGAGTCATACTGCAGGACCTCGAGCTTCTCGGCTCGAGGCTCCTCTTCGGGATCCGCGTGGAAGGCCAAGGCTTTGGCCATGTCCCGCACGAAGTCCGAGAACCGGGTGTCCTCCAGGGGGGACTGTCTCCGAGGCTCGGACTCCAGTGAGTCCGAATGGACACACCGGGTCCGAAATGTGTCCGGGAACTCCTCGTCCTCCCAGACCGACCCCTCGGAGGAGGAATCGAGTGGCTCCGGTCGGGCAGGCACCGATGCTATCCACCCTGACGCCGAGGGTACCGGCGTAGACAACCTCGGTCCCGAACAGGAGGCCGAGGGAGACCATGGCCGAGGATCGACTTGAGAGTGCATGGACTCTAGGATCGGCTCGGCCTCTGGGGTCGACTTGGACGTCAATATCCCGGTGGTCGGGGCAGATGCACCGGTGAGACCGGTGATCAGTGCCCGCTGCTGCTCCATGAAGGCAGCCAAGCTGCTCTCCAAGGCCGTCAACCTGAGTCCGAGCTCAGGAGACTCAGCAGCCCCCGACTCGGGCCCCGACGGCTGCTCCCCCGGAGGAGAGTCCACGAGTACTACAGTACTCACGTGACCCGGGGACTCCATCTCTACACGAGTTTGTTTAGCAGGCCACTCCGACTCCGAAGACCCGGGTCGGTGCTCAGGGCTATGCGACCTGGCCCTGAAGGAACCAAGTGCATCCGACGCCGCCTTCGTGGGTTTCTTCTTCCTGCGATGCTCCCGCAAGGGAGACCCCCTCTCAGAGGAACACGGCGATGCTCGGGATCGGAGTCCCGGGACATCGAGGCCTCTGACGAAGTCCGGGCCCGGCCGGACGCTGAATCAGAGAAGATTCTTTCTTTTTGGTGCTGCCGGCTCCTCAATGTCTTCGAGGACATTTTCCCACACATGCCACAGATCATCGGGTCATGATCAGGCCCGAGGCAGCGGAGGCAGCAGTCATGTGTGTCAATGAGAGACATAAGTTTCTTACACCGATCACACTTTTTAAACCCGCTGGCAGCCATCGGGGGAAAAAGGGCCCCTGCGAGGTCAAACGACAGGGCTGCCAGTGAAAAATAGAAAAATGGCATGTACGCTAGCCACTAAGGACAAAAAACAAAAAATGAAGTCCAGGCTCGATACTAGTGTACCGGGCCCAGGCGGGAAAGGGAAACCGGCGTCGAACCGAAGAAAACACGGGTCCACGCCGAAAAATCAACTTTTTCCTCAGGTGAAAACGAAACACGTCCGTCGGGCTCCACGGAAAAAAGAAGACTGAGCAAGATGGCATCCTTGGGCGGGAAGGGGACCGCGCATGCGTGCTGCATTCCCAAAGGCTTTCTTTGAAAGCTGAGGAAATGCTCCGCATGGGGGCTCCATCGGCACAGATGTCACCCATATGTGAGGACTGACTTCCTGCTTGGTCCTGGAGAATAGGGCAAATGACAGTTCCAAGGATGGGGAAAAGTACCAGTGGAGAGACTAGTGTTAATCATGGTAAGTATCGAGGGAAGAAAAGTAAGAGAGGGTGTGAGAAGCCATGAGGAGGGTATGGGATCATGGGAGCAAGTGTTTTTATTGGAGGAATCAAAGCGTAGTTACTCACCTGTAACAGGTGATCTTCGGTAACAGCAGGAATTTAGTCTTCACATATGGGTATCGTCGGTACAGATTGGGCCCGCGCGGGAATGCTCCCCAGCGTCCAATAGGACGGCTTTTGGGAGCATCCCATAGCGCCTGCGGGCTGCCTTCCTGCCTTTCCCAATGTCCCTCTTCAGTTGAGTTTATAGCTGAGACAAAGGAGAGAGAGAGAGAGAGAGACAACTCCTAGGGGAGGTGGGTGGGTTGTGAAGACTAAATTCCTGCTGTTCCCGGAGATCACCTGTTACAGGTGAGTAACTACACTTATCTCCAGGAACAAGCAGGAATGTAGTCTTCACATATGGGGACTCCTTAAAAGATGCCAGGGAGACGGCCCCAGGAAGCTGCAACCCATTGCGAGATGGGCCATGCTTCCTCCCATGGATCTCTGGCATCCCACCAGAAATGGTGGGTAGGAGTTGAATTAAGTCTGTAAGAGATGTTGAAGAACAGACTGGCCAAACAAGGCATCCCGGCGGGAGTCCTTGTCTAAGCAGTAGTGGGGTGTAAAGGTATGTACCGAAGCCCAAGTGGCTGTTCAACAAATGTCGTCGATAGATACAGAGTGAAGGCTAGCCACAGAGGTTGCCATGGCTCTCACATTGTGAGCTGTGACATGGCCTTCAAGAGGAAGACCCTTACTCTCACAGGCAAAGGATATGCATTGTGCAATCCAGTTAGACAGAGTTCTTTTGGAAACTGGAAGTCCCAAATGACTAGAATCAAAAGCAATAAAGAGTTGAGAAGATTTTCGACTTTGCTGTGTTCTTTGTAGGTAAAAAGATAAAGCTCTTTTACAGTCCAAGGTATGAAGGTTCCTTTCTGCATTGGAGGCATGGGGCCTTGGAAAGAATACAGGAAGGTAAACCGCTTGGTTTAAATGGAAAGGGGAAACCACCTTTGGCATAAAGTGTGGATGAGTCCTAAGAATGACTTTATGGTGAAATCTTGTTTAACGAGGATCAGCCACTAGAGCTTGCAATTCACTAATGTGGCATGCGGAGGTGATTGCAATTAGGAAGATGACTTTCCAGGAAAGGAATTTCAGAGATGTAGTGGCTAAAGGCTCAAAGGGCGGTTTCATGAGCTGCCCGAGAACAAGATTCAAATCCCATGCCACCGGTGGTGGTCTAATGGGAGGTTTTGTTAATAGAAGACCTCTCATAAATCTTGTTATAAGTGGATGAGAGGAAATAGATTGTCCCTTTAGAGGCTTGTAGGAAGCTGCAATAGCACTAAGATGGACTCTTACTGAATTGGTCTTAAGACCAGCATTTGATAAATGAAGGAGGTACTCCAGTACCGATTCCAGAGGTATCGCAAGGGGGTTAAGTCCCATTTGAGAACACCATATGGTAAACCGTTTCCACTTAAAGGCATATGATCGTTTTGTGGAAGGTTTTCTAGAAGCCTGTAGGATATCTTTTACCTGTTGGGAAAGGTTAAGATCCTGCAGGTCTAGGCTTTCAGCAACCAGGCCCTGAGATGCAGGGACTGGGGATTCGGGTGCCATAGCGTCCCATTCTCTTGGGAGAGAAGATCTGGAGCACACCCCAACTCCTGAGGTGCAGCTTGAGAGAGATGTAGAAGCAGAGGATACCACATTTGCCGTGGTCAACGTGGAGCTATGAGAATCATACAACCTCTGTCTCTCTGAAGCTTAAATAGTGTTTTGGGGATGAGGGGAATGGGTGGGAAGGCATAGAGGAAGTCTTGACCCCAGTGAAGGAAGAAGGTGTCCCTTGCCTGACAATCTCGAGCCGGAATTCTGGAAGAGAATCGGGGAAATTTGGAATTCAGTGGACTTGCAAAGAGGTCTATGTCTGGGGTTCCCCAGATTTGAAATATTTGGGCGACCTGGTCTGAGTGGAGAGACCATTTGTGTGGCAGCAGTACTCGGTGAGTTTGTCTGCCCAAAGGTTTTGAATGCCTGGAAGATATACCACGAGGAGGTGAATATGATGCTCTCTGGCGAGGGCCTATAGTCGTAAAGCTTCATTGCATAACGACAGAGAGCCGGTTCCGCCCTGCTTGTTCACGTAGAACATGGCTACTTCATTGTCCGTCTGGACTAGGACTGTCTTGTAGCGGAGCTGGGCTTGGAATACTCAAAGAGCAAGGAAGATGCTCTGAGTTCCAGGAGGTTTATGTGAAGACAAGCCATCTGTGGAGTCCAGGTACCCTGGGTAGAGAGATCATGCAGGTGGGCCCCCCATCCCACCTGTGATGTATCTGTAGTTAGAGTGGCCTGGAATAGGGGTTGCTGGAAAGTAGACCCCACCAGAAGGTTCTCCAGTGATTGCCACCATTGGAGGGATGAAACAAAACATTGTGAGTTTGATATTTTGTCTGACAGGCGACCTGTGGCCTGTGTCCACTGAGTGGATAGGGTCTGCAGGGCTGCTCGCATGTGGAGGCAAGCATAGGGAAACACACGTACAGTGGATGCCATATGTCCAAGTAGTTAGAGCATTTTTCGAGCAGTCAGGCAAGTCTTCACTGCTGCTTGGGAAGCTAGCTGCACTGTGCGCAGGCAGCAGGGCTGTGGAAGGAAAGCCCTTGACTGTCTGGTATCTAGACAAGCTCCTATGAATTCTAGGGACTGAGTAGGAGCAAGATGGGATTTTGGGAGGTTTATGACCAATCCCAAATATTGAAAGATTCGCATTGTGTGAGACAGAGCAGAGCTGGCTTCTGGAGCCGTGGGGGCTTGAATGAGCCAGTCATCTAAGTAAGGGAAGACGAATATCCCTAGAGTTCGCAGGAATGCAGCAACTACCGCAATGCATTTCGTGAATACTCTTGGTGCCGAAGCCAGACAAAAGGGAAGAACTTTGTATTGGAAGTGTTTTTCCTGGAAAAGGAACTACAGGAATTTCCTGTGATCTGGATGGATGAGAATATGCATCCTTTAGATCTAGAGAACAAAGCCAATCCTCACTGTGAAGGTATGGCAGAAGAGTTCCTAGAGAGAGCATTTTGAATTTCTCTCGGAACAGATATTTGTTCAATTCTCTGAGGTCTAAAATGGGTCTGTCCCCTCCTGTTTTCTTTGGGATAAGAAAATAGAGGGAGTAGAACCCTGTACCCTGTTATAGAATGGGTACTTCTTCTATTGCTCCTTGAGCAAGGAGTGTTGTGACCTCCTGACCTAAGAGATTGTTGGCAGGGATCTGAAAATTGGACTGTCTTACAATTGTAGGAGGGGGCATGCTGTGAAAATGAAGCTAGTATCCCTCTCGTACAATGGACAGAGTCCAATTTTCTGCTGTTATTTGGTGCCATCTGTTGGTAAAATGATACAACCTGCCAGGGATGGCTAAGGGTTCTGGACCATTCAGGGACAGGAAGGCTAAGTTCTCTAGGTAGGAGTCAAAACCCCTGAGGAGGTTGAGCCTGTGGAGCTGGATGAGCTCTTGGCCCTTTTGGCTTCTTTTGTTGCCTAGTTTGTTGCTGTTGTCCCTTTTGGGCAGCCTGAACAGGACTTCTTATGCCCAGGGGCACGGTCCTGTTCAGGCTGCCCAAAAGGGACAACAGCAACAAACTAGGCAACAAAAGAAGCCAAAAGGGCCAAGAGCTCAGCCAGCTCCACAGGCTCAACCTCCTCAGGGGTTTTGACTCCTACCTAGAGAACTTAGCCTTCCTGCCCCTGAACGGTCCAGAACCCTTAGCCATCCCTGGCAGGTTGTATCATTTTGCCAAAAGATGGCATCAAATAACAGCAGAAAATTGGACTCTGTCCATTGTGGAGTGGAGGAGTGGCCTAGTGGTTGGGGCAAGGTACTTCATGCCGGAAGGTCGGGGGTTCAAATCCCACTAGAGGACAGCAACCTTGGGCCAGAAGGACTGGGGTTTCTAGTCCCACAGGTGCGTCTTGTGGTCTTGGGCAAGCCACTTAACTATTTTACAGGGAACATGGGCTATGGAGGGTTATCTCCAAGTTATAATGCCCTGTTCAATGTAATTTCAGTTTGTTCAATGTAAACTGCACTGATGCAGAATAGCGCGGTATATAAGAGAATGTAAATAAATAAATAAAATAAAATAAGGATAAACTTCCTTTTTTTGCTGAAAAAAGGGTTTTTTATAGGATTTCTTTTTGGCTGGGTTGGCTGTAGATTTTGACAATCTATCCAGGGTGATATTGTCAGTATCTATTTCATTAGCCTTTTCCTGCCAATTCTTGCCAAAGAGATTTTCTCCTGTGCAAGGGATACTTCCCAATTTATCTTGTACCCAAAAGTTCCAAGTCGGATGCCTGAAGCCAGGCAATCCGACGTGCACCAATGGCAATAGCAGAGGTTCTGCTGATGCATTCAAAGCAGTCCAAGGCTGCACGGTTTACAAACTTGGAAACATCCTGAGCATGTCTGACAAGATTAAGAGAGTCTTGTCGTTTATCATCAGGAAGAAGGGGGCTCATAAGCTCCAAGTCTCCTGTGACCTCTTTGAGGAACATTCCCATATATATGATATAGGAGCTGATCCTTGCCGAGAGCATGGAAGCATTGACGCCCAAAGGCATCGAGAGTCCTGCACTCACGGCCTGGAGGATTGGAAGCATGCCTCTTTGCACTCTTCATCCTACGCATAACTGATTCCACTACCATTGAATGGTGTTGTAACTGAGTTTTTTGGAAGCCAGGGCAAGGTGGAACTCGATGTATCGAGCCTCCAAGAGTGAGGAGATGTGGTTAAAGGTGTTTACCACATCCTCAGCATAAGATCATGTAGGATCTGATGAATAGGCAGAGTAGCTGCTTCCTTGGGAGCCTTAGGGTATTGAAGGATTTCCAATTCCTGTGCCCTAGGCTCCTTTTCAGGAGTTACCATGATTGCAAGGCCTCAAACCACATCACGAATAAAATCCTGAAAGGACATGTCCTCTGGAGGAGACATTCTGCGTTGGGGAGAAGAAGATGGTTCCTCCGGAAGAAGTACTCTGGTATCGGCAGAGTCATTAGAATCATCGGAATCGGAAGATTCAAAATATCTCTGATCCCGGTGCAGAGCACGGTGTCGGTATCGAGGTGTCTCAGTACTAATCTGTCGATGCCGGTGATAGACTGAAGACTCGGCATGGGGGGGGGGGTATACCCACCGAAGCCAGTGCCGTCGGTACCGGTGCCTGTTGAACCGTCTGTAACGGTCAACAGTACCAAAGCCGTGAGAAGAGCTACCAGACTGCGTTCGATAGCGAGAAACCTCTGATATAGCGACACTGCCGATGCTTGGGTGTCGGTACCGGTAGAAATGGCCAGAACCCCAGAACATGTCACCAGTAGTTTTGCCGAAGTGGAGGCCTCGAACATCCTGGAGCCACGTTAGTGCTTTGGAAGCTGAAGCTGAAGCCTCCGGCCAGGGCTGTTTTGCCGGTGAAGTTTCCTCAAGGGCAACGCCAATTGCCTCTCGATGCCTAGAAGGAGATCTACCCTTTGAGGACCGGCTAGATTTATGTTTAGTTACCTGAGATCCATGGGAGGAAGATGAGGCTCTGGAAGACGTTGATGCAATGGACATTGCATCTGAAGCAAAAAGGGTACCGAGTTTTGCAGCTCTATTCTGCAGGCCCCTTTTAGTCATCTTCCTACAGGAGAAGCACTCCGATGGAGAATGGTCAGGGCCTAAACATTTAACACACCAGTCATGGGTGTCGGTGACGGATATGGTACCGCTACACTTAGAACATTTTTTTTTTAAACCAGTAGCTGGTTTTTCCATTTTTAAGGAAAATGGGCCTAGTGCCCGAAATGGCGCCTAGCACCGAGGAAAAAAGGTTTCTGAAGAAAAATACCTCAGAGCTATATATTTATTTATTTTTTATTTATTTATTTTTTTTAAGAAAAGAAGAAAGAAGAACTGGCGGTACCAGAAGGCATCGAACGAAGGCAGACGTGACCAAAAAAATAAAGAATAAAGAAGGAATTTTCTGCGGTGACAGGGTATGCGACCTGTCGGCTCCGCGGAAAACGAAGAACTGAAGAGGGATAGTGGGAAAGGTGGGAAGGCAGTACGCAGGCGCTGTGGGATGCTCCCAAAAGCGTTCCTATTGGACGCTGGGGAGCATTCCCGCGCGGGCTCAGTCTGTACCGAAGATACACATATGTGAAGACTACATTCCTGCATGTTCCTGGAGATTAGATTTAATAAGCTTGGAAATTGTAATAGGGTGAAATGAGACTCAGACATGTGAAAGCTGGAATACGGGGGGGGGGGGGAGAGGAGGGGGGGGGAGAGGAGGAAGAGGGGAGGAGATAGGAGGGGGGACAGTGTGGTAGTGATGCCCTAAGGTCAAGAATCTTTGCATTGAAGAAAGAAGCCAATTGCGAAGGGGAAGGAGAAGGTGTCAGCTAGGAGGACACGGAATTGAAATCTGGCTGGAGTGCGGTGAGGGACCTGAGAACTGTATAGAGGTGACAGGATTGATTTGAGGCAGAGGAGATAGCCGCAGAAAAATATGATTGTTTGCTCTGGTGAACCTGAGAGCGATAATGGGAATGATGTGCCTTGAAAGACAGCAGAGAGGATGGAGAGCGTGCCTTTCTCCAAAATCGCTCCGCCCAACGGAGTTGGGAATGAAGGAGGCGAAGACCGCAGTGAAACCAGGGCTGTAAGAGCCGATGGCGAGAGGGGCAGGGCTGTAGTGGTGCTAATTGATCTAAGGTGTCCGAAAGACAAGAGGACCAATGGGAAACCTGTGAGTCAGGAGAGATGCAACCTGCTCCAAATAGGAGCGTCCCCTTAAAGGCCAGCTGAACCAAGCGGGCTTTGGAAGATTTGTCTAACACCCAGTGAAAGAGTCAAATCCAATGCCGTGACCAAGTAGCCAGGGCACCACCCCTGGCCACCAGGGGCACAAGGTTATATATGGCATCAGCATGAAAGGCCATAGCCGACTCCAAATAGTATACTTAGGCAGAAGAGACTGAATCCACTCGCTGGTGCAAACCTCCAGCTGCAGAATAGTTGCCGACACAGCAAATTGGTTCTTCAGCAAGGAATCAAACTTGCAGTCCAGGACATCCTTTAAGACTGATCCACTTTCCACGGTAATGGTGGTCCATCAGATAACCGTAGTGACCTGAACATCCACCTTGGGAATGCTAACACACTCATTGCACTCCTCCTTGGGGAGAGGGCAGAGCTTCTCATAGACCCTTAATCCTTTAGGCAGGAAATCATGCGAGTCCCACTCAGATCGAATCATATTATCTCCTAGCTCTCCCGGTCACATCGGAACACTTGGCCTGCACCGACGATGCAGTCTCTTGCACAAATCACTCCAGCACACTGGCAATCGGCATGAGGAAGGGACATTGAAACACAAGGTGGTAAGCTCCACCCCCTGTCTTACACATCAGCAGCCAGAGCCAATCACAACTTTTAAAAGAAGAGCACTTGGACTAAACACTTCCTCTTAGCTCTCCTGGCCACAATGAAACACTCGGCCTGCACAGATGGTGCAGTCTCTTGCCCCAATCACTCCAGCACACTGACAATCGGCACCAGGGACATCAAAACACAAGGAGGTAAGCTCCACCTTTGTCTTACACGTCAGCAGCCAGAGCCGATCACGGCTTTTAAAAGAAGGGCGCTTCAGGCATGCCTGCACCTAAGGGCCATGCCAAAGAGCCCTTAGACATGGCCCTTAAAGTAACCTTAAGAGTTAAAGGTTCCTTGGGAAAATTTATCACTGTTAGGCCTGCACTCAGACCCAGTGTGACACGATATCTCATCAGAAGCTCTGAGATACAGTACCAGACAAGAAGAACTAACCCATACTGGCCAGCATGGAAGGAAGAAGGAAAAAGGTACACTATGTTAATTGTCCACACCCTACTCCTTTAATTATAGCCGCACTCCTTACAGATGCAATGAGAATGAATCATAGCACTCATATCCCCATAATACACAATCATAGGCTCCATTGGGATATCATTCAAACACTTCAAACACACTGTCAACACCTCAAAAGGAACTGCATCCTAGTTATGACTGGCCTACACAGAGATCACGATACGAGTCTTACAAGCAACAGAATACAGACACACCAATGATGGGCCCTCATCAATGCTCGATCCGCCCGAAATTAAATCCAGAGATTAGTGGACTTTATCCAGAAGCATGAGCTAGACTTACTATCCATCACTGAGACATGGTTCTCTGAGACCAACTCTGTACTCCTTAACCAGTTGTGTCCCCCAACATATTCAATCCATAACTGCAATAGAACATCCAGCAGAGGAGGAGGGGTATGCATAATAGCTAGATGTAACTAAAACTAAACACCATTGACACAATTTATTTATTTATTTGTATGCTTTTCTATACCGCCCCTTCCAGAGATCAGGGGCGGTTTACAAAGAACAAATTAAAACCATTAAATATTGAAATTACATAGAACATTTTGGCACAACAAAAACTATGATACATGGGAAACAAATTTAACTATTTACAGATAATAATAACGACTTCTGTAAATGGTTATCTACAGAGAACAATTTAAACCAGACGTTGATGATTAATTTTCATATAGCAAGACAATGTATCATAGATGTCAATGGATACTTGCAATGGGAAGTGATTCTTTGACTTATGTAGGATAAACTTGGGTCAGTTGCGTCGTGTATTCTTGTGATCAGTGTTCAAGTGAGGGCTGTGAGTTGATGTAGTGTTGGGCAAAAAGGTATGTTTTAAGCTCTTTCCTGAAAGAAATAAGGTCTTTAATCTCTCTCAGGTTGAGTGGTAACATCGACATATAAATAATACACAATAACATCGACATATAAATAATACACATATAAATAAGCCAAGGGAGCTATTCAACATTGTGAAGTCACAGCTAAAGGAACCCAATAAACAGACAACACAAGAGAGAATATGCCCCAAAGAAATGGCAAATTATCTCCGCTCCAAATATACACCAGCCCTCCAGGTTCCTCCTTCCAACCACATGGATTCTGGAAAATATCGAAACCATGATCCAGAACCTCAACACAAGTCCCTTAGCACTCGACCCCTGCCCAGTGTCCTGGGTCAAGGTTGTCAGAATGCACCTGAGCCCCTTTCTACAGAGTATCATCCATGCATCCCTTTCCCAAGGCTACTTGCCCAAAGCACTGAAACAAAGCTAAATCCGATCACTTCTAAAAAAGCATGAATCTCAACAGCGCCACTCTGTCCTCATATAGGCCAATATCCAGTATCCCTTTTGTTTCAAAAATAGTAGAAAAAAAAACACTTTACAAATGCAGCTCCAAAACTATATTAACGACCATGACAATGGACCATTAGCAGCATGAGTTCAGACAGAACCACAGCACTGAAACTCTTCTTACATCCCTGATTAATATACAGCCCTTACTTGTTCTCAAAACACCACTCAGGGCTTCCTACTCATATTCCTTGACATCTCTTCTGCCTTCGATTCCCTCCCCATCACCAACTCCTGCAGAGACTCCATAACATTGGACTCCGAGATACTATAATGGACTGGTTTCACTCCTACCTGGAAGATCATAGCCAGCAATTGAGAATCGGACACAAAACCTCACACCCATTCATCCAACAACGAGTAGTACCTCAAGGCTCAAGACTTTCAGCCCTCCTATTCAATATTTTCCTCCAGCCTCTATGCACAATATTCAAAGAGCACAAAAAATAGATTACCAGATATATACGGACGATGATATGTTCTTCACAATGTTCAATATCTCAAAACCAAACTTCACCTGTATATATAAATGCTTCTCAGATGTGAAACAGTGGCTTCAATCTCACAACCTATTCATTAACCAACAGAAAACAGAGGCCCTCCACATATTCACAGATCCATCCTTTTCTCCACCATAATTCTTTTGACTCGAAAACTTCACCATCCAAGTGAAATCCGAAGTCATATTGGACATATTGGCATCATAATGGACCAGAAGTTAAATTTCCAAGCTCAAATAAAGAGAACTAACTCACTCCATCTACCACAAATTAACACTAGTAAAGAATCCACGCCCCCTACTAAACCCAGACCTATTCCGTATGGCTTGCCAAGCCTCAATTACATCCATTCTAGACTACTGCAATATCATATACCATGGCCTCCCTAAGCATGCACTACACCCTCTCCAAATGGTCCAGAACACCACTGTGAGAATAATACACAAAGCTCCTCAACACACACATATCACACTCATATTAAGGCAACTTCATTGGCTCCCTATACTTGCAAGAATAAAATACAAGCAACTTCATTGGCTCCCTATACTTGCAAGAATAAGATACAAAGCACTAATTGTAACATTCAAAGTCATATATAACAAATCAGCAACCTATCTACAGCCTCTCCTATCACAACCCAAAAACGACAGGCTTCGCAGACACAGTCCATCCAAACTCAAAAAACGAGCAGCAAACAAGCCACACGCAACCGTTCATTCTCACTCTTTGCCTCAACTATTTCAAATTCATTACCACCAGATCTAAGAGGATGCTCAGACCATAGGAAAAGACTGAAAATTTATCTAGTCTAAGAACACTTTAGCGCAGCAGTACCCCCAAAATCTCAACCAGGTTGCAACCCTGAACAACCAATCACGTAAGCACACAACTAGCTTGCTCTTCATCTGAACAATGTAAAAATCTATGTGACTGTAATGATCAGTGCAATGAACATTGTTATCACATAGTTAAGCCAATTTACTATCCCTATGCTTGGTTCATTGTACAACAGTGTGCAGTCCATGCCCTGTTAAGCTCTGCTATATGTAAACCATCTTGAATGGTAGAAAGGCGGTATATAAATAAGGAACAGGAAGAGAGAAGTGGAGTTCCACACCCCCTGAAGCAGTGGGTGTACTTTAGGCTCCTGCTCCATGCCAGAAGAATCCGTCAAGTTTAAGACGGATAAGACTTTGAAAAACGCCATAACTGCGGTCCCCGGCAGAGAGGGAGAATACACACCCTCCCAGGGGCGACTCCGAAGCTACCATACAGGAAAGGCAAGTCCAGAATTCAAGGACAAGGCTCCTCCTTTCTTGCCAGAGGTCAGACAATGATTCCTGGAAGAAGACAGAGAGTCAGGGTAAGTATCACAGAGCACGCGTTAAGGCTGCATGGGACCACAAGCGTGCATTAACCGCGCTTTTATAGAGCATGTGTTAGAGGCACTAGGGAAGGAGTGCACGTTAAAGCCACTTGGGCGGAACACACGTGGGGACCATACGATCTACAGGCGCACAAGGTAAAAACATTACTAGCACAAGCAGAAAATGACAGGAAACCCCCACCTAGCACCAATGGTCACTGGCAGTCCACCCCAAATTTCGTCCCTCAGAGAGGGAACCAGGAGCCCCAAAGGACAATGACAAGGTCAAGCCTCGATACTCACTCCCTGAGAGCCTGGGCAGAGAAGCTATGCTGGGCTCAGCTCTACTCCCCTAAAATTACCTCTGTATGAAAGAAGGCTGGCAGGCAGATCCCTCGGAAATCTTCAGAGCAGTGTGGGGGGGGGGAGGGGTACTGAGGTTGTGTGAGGCTGCTACAGACTTCCAGATCCTTCCATTTGTGGCTACTCAACATTCTGATAAGGACATGGAGCTGAACAGATTTTCCCTGGTCCTATGGCTACCAAAAATATTGCAGTCTAGTAGAGCCTTCCACGTCGCGCTGAAGTGAGAGAGTCACCCCTTTAGGGCTTGAGGTAGTCGTTCGCGAGTGTTTAATCAATCTCTTTTCTTCAGATTTTCCAGAGAGAGGGAAAAATCCATCTATCATCTTCTGCAGACTAATAAATACTGAAGGGTCCTCTGGTGGCTGAGGCTAATAGGCATGGAACGACATCATTAAAACAGAGGCTTTTCACTGGTCTTTGTTTCCACCAATATGCTGGTAGGGGAACACAACCTACTTGTCTGGACTGGTCTAGTGGGACGATATGGAAAGGGCAATGAAATACCTTCAATTTATGGCACAAAAACTTCTCACTATAAAATAAAGTTACTTATGTACTACAGATGTTCTGCTAGGACAGGGAGGATACTAGTCCTCACAAATGAGTGATGTCATCTAACAGAGCCCAAGGGTAGAGAATTGTTTACAAAGCTGTAGAGCTTTCTAGAAGCTGAAGGCTCATTTAGGGCGCCTGGTGCTAGATCTGCTCAAAAGGAAGTTCACCTGTACTAAGCCACATACTGGAAAAATATCTCAGAAAGTTCTTAGCTGGAAGAGAACAGCTGGGGGGGGTGTGGCAAAAGTAGAAAAATAGAAGGCAGCAAACCATTTTTATTTTAGAAAACTAAATAAAAGTAAGAGGAAATTGAGGGTGCTATGGTTCTTGAAATAAGTAAATGAAAAAGTTAGAGAAAAGAGGTTCGCCTTCATGAACTACAAGAGATCACAGAAAGAGGAAGACAAGCAACAATATCTAAAAAAGCTAAGAGATACTAGGGAAATAATCAGAAAAACAATGATGCAAATGGAAGAAAAAATAACCAATACAGTAAAATATGGGGGACATGACTTTTTTTTTTTAATTTTTAAGATATGCTAGTGTTAGGAGGAAATTTAAAAATGGTATTGTCAGATTTGGGGATAAAGGGGAGGAATATATAGAAACTGATGAGGATAAAGCAGAATTGCTCAACAAATATTTCTATTTTGTGTTCACAGATGAAAGACCAGGAATGGAACCTCAGAAAAGCAAACACAAATAGGAATGGAAGAGAGGTAGGCCTCGAATGATTTTTAGAACTGTTTTTGTGAGAAACTAGCTAAACTAAAAGTAGATAAGACAATGGGGCTGGATGGGATTCAGAGGGTACTGAAAGATGAGGAAAGTTTTGAGGGCTCTGCTGTCTGATCTTTTCAATGCTTTGTGAATTGGGAGAGGTCACAAAGGACTGAAGAAGGGTGGATGTGGATGTGGTCCCCCTCCATAAAAGTAGGGAGGGGGTATGAGGGGGGAATGTGGAGGGGGTCATCATGTGTGGCGGAGAGAAGGGCCGGGTGGGTGAGTTAGAAGCGGTGTGTGCGACAGTATGCATGGCTGAGTTAGAAGCGGACTATGTGTGGGTATTCATACGCAAATGGGGGTGAGGAGTTGGGGGCAGTAGAGTGCGTTCCTGTTGTGAGATAGGTATTTTAGCCCCCTTCCCCCGATACAAACAAATTCTCAACTCCCACTCTTGGGCAGTCTTTCCTACCTTCCACCTTCTCCCACACTTTCTCCCTCTCTCCTCCTGCCCCGACCACCCTGCCCCATTTTACTACCCTTTCCAATCTAGCCTCCCTCTCCAGCCCCCAGCCCTCCCAGCCCCTTGCCCCTCCCCTCTGCCCTTTGAATTCTCTTCCATATAACATAAAAAAAAAACCCCTTGCTGTTTAGAGTAGTTACTCACCTGTAACGGGTGTTCTCCAGGAGCAGCAGGAATTAGTCCTCACATATAGGTGACGTCGGCGCCAACGGAGCCCCCGTGCAGAGCATTTCCCCAGCTTTCAAAGAAAGCCTTTGGGAATGCAGCACGCCTGCGCGGTCACCTTCCCACCCAAGGGTGCCACCTTGCTCAGTCTGATGACATAGCTAAAAGACAGCAAAAACCAAAGGATATGACTGCAACTTCAGGGGAGGAGGGAGGGTTGTGAGGACCGATTCCTGCTGCTCCTGGAGAGCACCTGTTACAGGTGAGTAACTACTCTTTATCCAGGACCAAGCAGGAAGTCAGTCCTCTAGGCTACCGGGGACCCTAAGCTGAAAAAATGGCTCCCTCTCAAGAGCCTCAGCATTCGTGATATCCTCTGAGAACGCCCCCATACGGTAGCCCAACACAAGGGCCGGAGGGTAGGAGTTGCCTAAACCTCAAAGAGATTACGGAGTACTGCCTGTCCGAAAGCACTGTCCCTTCGGGACTCTCTCTCGAGGCAGTAGTGGGCTGCAAAGGTCTGGCTTGAAGACCAAGTAGCAGCCCGGAAGATGAGCTACTGACGCGGCTTTTGCCCTGACACGGTGGGCCATGACTCAACCCTGCAAGGGGAGGTCGGCTGCCTTGTACGCCCAAGCGATACAATCTGCTACCCAAGTGGACAACGTATGCTTGGAGACAGGTAAACCCAATTTATTAGGGTCAAAGCAGACGAAGAACTGAGTAGCCCTTCGATGCCCCCGTGTATGTTCAATGTAAAAGGACAACGCCCTTTTACAGTCCAGTCCAGAGTATGCAAGACTGTCTCAGCCCAGCTGGTATGCGGCCTGGGAAAGAAGGTCGGAAGAACCACCTCCTGGTTGAGGTGGAAAGAGGAGACCACTTTTGGAAGGAACTTCGGATGAGTCCGAAGGACCACCCTGTTCCTATAGAACCGTGTGTACGGTGTATCAGAAACCAGAGCCTGTAGTTCACTCACACGTCTGGCCAAGGTAAGAGCTACCAGGAAGAGCGTCTTCCAAGAAAGGAAGCATAAATGGCAAGTAGCCATCGGCTCAAACAGTGGGAGAGTAAGTTGTTGCAAAACCACGTTCAAGTCCCACTCAGTGGCAGGTGGACGAATCTGAGGCTTGAGCAAAAGCTGGCCTCTGAGGAAGCGGGACACCAAGGGGTGAACCGACAGCGACTGTCCCTCCACCGGTGAGTGGTGTGCTGAAGGAGCACTGAGGTGGAACCGAACAGAGTTGGACTTAAGGCCTAGGTCTGACAGGTGAAGTAGGTATTGTAGCACTACTGGCACAAGGCAGGAGAAAGGATCTTCATTGTGCTGAGCACACCACACTGAGAACCTGCGCCACTTGAGTGCATAGGACTTTCTGGTGGATTGCCTCCTCGAGGCGAAGACCACCTCCTCAACTTCCCTAGGTAGAAGCAAGGGAGCTAGCACTATCCTTTCAGCAGCCAGGCCATCAGATTGAGGGATCTGAGATTGGGGTGCAGAAGGGAGCCCTGATCCTGAGAAAGGAGATTGGGTTGCAACCCCAGAGGGAATGGAGTTTCCACTGCCAACTGCAGAAGAAGTGGAAACCACGGTTGCCTCGGCCATCTGGGGGCTACCAGAATCACCGAGGCCTTGTCCCGTAGAATCTTGAACAGAGTTCGGGCCACCAGGGGCGTGGGAAGAAATGCATACAGGAGGCTCGTAGACCAAGAGATCAGAAATGCATCTGCTGCCATTCTCAGGGAATGTGGCTGTCTAGAGCAAAACCTGGGCAGCTGACGGTTCAGTGGACTGCCAAAGAGATCGATGGATGGTAGTCCCCATCGTAGAAAGATCTGCTGAGAATCCTCCTTAGTTTGTCTGCCAAAAAGTTCTCCTGACCAGGTAGATAAACTGCTTTGAGAAACATGCCTTGTTTGACTGCAAAGGAGCAAAGAGCCTGCGCCTCCTGACATAGGAGTCTGGACCTGTGCCCCTTGCTTGTTCACATAGAACATTGCTACCTGATTGTCTGTCTGAACTAAGACAGATTGGTGAGAGAGGGCATGAGAAAATGTCTGTAGAGCCAAGCGGATTGCTCACAGTTCCAAAAGATTGATTCGTTATGTGGCCTCCCGAGGAGACCAGAGGCCTTGAGTGCACGTTCCCTGGCAATGTGCACCCCAGCCCTTTAAGGAAGCATCGGTCGCCAGCACCCTGGTGTGTGCTGGGGCTGGAAAGGGTACCCCCCTGAGAAGGTTTGAGAGATGTAGCCACCACTGCAAGGAGTCCAAGAGTGGTTTGGATACCTTTACTCTGTCTCGGAGGTCGCCTGTGGCTTGTGCCCACTGAGCTCTGAGGCACCACTGAGCCGTCCGCATGTGCAGACAGGCATTCGGGGTCACATGTACCGTGGATGCCATGTGGCCCAGGAGCCACAGGAAGTATCTGGCGGAGAAATGAGAATTGCTTTGGAACTGGTTGGCCAAGTCCATCAACCTGTGGGCCCTATCCTCGGGCAAGTAAGCTCTTGCCTGCAGGGTGTCTAATCTTGCCCCTATAAACTCTAGGTTCTGTGAGGGGAGCAAAGTGGACTTTGAGTGGTTCATGTCAAAGCCCAGATGCTGAAGAAGAGAGACTGTGCGAAGAGTGGCTTGTCTGGCCTCCTGGAGAGACTGACCTCTGATGAGTCAGTCGTCCAGGTATGGGAAGACAAAAATTCCCTGATTTCTGAGATAAGCCGCCACCATCGCCAGGCATTTGATGAAAACCCTGGGGGTGGAAGTTAGGCCAAAGGGAAGCACTTTGTACTGGAAATGGCTTCCTCCCACCACAAATCTGAGATATTGTCTGTGGTCTGGATGGATGAGAATGTGAGTATAAGCATCCTTTAGGTCTAAGGAGCATAGCCAATTTCCCTGCTGGAGGTAGGGCAGCAGTATCCCAAGGATAAGCATCTTGAACTTTTCCCTCTCCAGAAACTTGTTTAGGTTTCGGAGGTCTAGGATAGGCCGGAGGACTCCTGTCCTTTTTGGTACCAGAAAGTACCTGGAGTAGAAGCCTTGCCCTTTCAGATGGTGAGGCTCCGGTTCCACCGCCTGTTCCTTTAAAAGACTTGCCAACTCCTGAAGGAGGAGGTTTCTGTGCAGAGGGAGTTTTGGAGGCTCCCGTGGAATGTAGGAGGTGGGTATCTGCTGGAAGTGGAGCAGGTAGCTCTTTTGGACTATGCCGAGGACCCAGGTATCCCTTGTGATGGCTGGCCACCTGTAGGCGTACAGGGTCAGCCCACCTCCTGTGCTGAGTAGAGCCAGCTGTGGAGAAGAGGCTATGCTGTGGGAGTCAAAACCCCGCTCCCTGCTGGGCAGGAGCCGGAGCTGGCGGCTTGGGGGTCTTCTGCCTACGGGGCCCAAGCCCCTGCCCCTGGCCTGCTGGCCCTGTTGGGGTGCTGGAGAGGCCCGATATCGAGGGTAGGATTTGTAGGCAGCACCCTTCCTCTGGAAAAAGGGCTTCTTCCCCGAGCCCTTCTTTTTCTGAGAAGGGGCAGAAGTCTTCCTGGACAGCCTTGTCCTGGTGAGAGTCTCAGTCTCGATTTCCTCAGCCTTTTCAGTCATGGTCTTACCAAAGAGGTTTTCACCTCGGCAAGTGACATCGACCAACTTGTCCTGCCCCCATAGCTCCAGGTCTGATGACGACTGTAGCCAGGCCTGACGCCGTGTACCGATGCCAGCCGAAGCCTCAAAGCCATCATAGGCTACTCGAGAGAAACTTCGAGCACTCTCGAATCCCTGTTGACAAAGCCTTGAACCTCTGCAAAGGTTTCTCAGAGAGGGCAGCTGAGAACCCGGCAATCTCCTTTGCCAGGTCTCATAGGTATATGCCCATGTACAGCTGGTAGGTCTGAACACGGCAAGACAGCATAGAGCCCTGGAAGCACTTTCTGCCGAGGGCATCCAGGTTCCGGGTCTCCCGTCCGGGGGGCACTGAGGAGTGCATCTTCTGACTCTTTAGACGGTGCATGGCCGATTCCACAACCATAGAGAGGTGCGGTAGCTGCGCCTTTTGGAACCCAGGGCTCTTACAGACTCGATAAATGGAATCGACCCGTTTGCTAAGAACCGGCGTCAAGGCCGGTGCCTCCCACATAAGGAAGAGCAGCCATTCCAGCATCGGAGGAACCGGTACAGTAAAAGCTTCCTTCGGAGGAAAATCATACTGGAGGGCATCGAGCTCCTCAGCTCGAGGCTCCTCCTCGGCGTCTGCAGGGAAGGCCAAGGCCATGTCCCTCACGAAGTCTGAGAACCGGGTATCCTCCGGGGGGGGGGGGGGGGGGGGCACGGTCTCCGAGGCTCGGACTCCGGTGAGTCCGAAGGGATGTACCAGGTATGGAAGGTGTCCAGGGACTCCTCGTCCTCCATCTCCCACTCCGACTCTTCCGAAGAGGAATCGAGCGGCTCTGGCCGTGTGGGCCTCGGTGCCACCCGCCCCAACGCCGAAGGTATCGGCATTGACGACCTCGGCCCCGCACAGGAGGTCGAGAGGGACCTTGACTGAGGATCGGCTCGGTCTCCGGGGTCAACTTAGACGTTGAGGTCCTGGTGGTCGGGGCAGATGCACCGGTCGGGGCAGATGCACCGGTCAGACCCGCTGCTGTTCCATGAAGGCAGCCAAGCTGCTCTCCAAGGCCGTCAACCTGAGTCCAAGCTCAGGAGACTCAGTAGCCCCCGACTCGGCTCCCCCGGAGGAGAGTCTACGAGGTCAACTGCACTTACGTGACTCGGGGGCTCCGGCTCCACACGAGGTAGCTTGGAAGGCCTCTCCAACTCTGAGAGCCCAGGGCGGCGGTCAGGGATACGCAACCTGGCCCTCGAGGAACCAAGATCCTCCACTGATGCCGCCCTCGCGAGCTTTTTCTTCCTTCGGTGCTCCCGGGAGGGAGACTCCCTTTCAGAGGAACCCCGATGGCGCTCGGGGTCGGAGTCCTGCGATGTCGAAGCCTCTGATGAAGTCCGGGCCCGGCCGGACGCAGAGTCAGAGAAAATTCTCTCACGCTGATGCTGATGGCTCCGAAGCGCCTTCAACGACATTTTGCCGCATGGGCCACAGGCCAGCGGGTCATGGTCGGGCCCGAGGCATCAGAGGCAGCAGTCATGTGTGTTGGTGAGAGACATAAGTGTCTTGCACCGATCATACTTTTTGAACCCGCTGGCAGCCATCAGGGGGAAAAAGGGCCTCTGCAAGGTCAAAAGACCGGGCTGCCAGTGAAAACACAAAAAGAGCGTGAACGCTAGTCACGAAGGACAAAAAACGAACACAAGTCCGGACTCAATACCGGTGTACCGCACCCAGGAGGGAAGGGGAACCAGCGTCGAACCGGATAATGCATTCGAAAATCGCAGAAAAAAAATCAACTTTTTCCGGGTGACACGAACTTACGTCCGTCAAGCTCCATGGAAAAAGAAAGACTGAGCAAGATGGCACCCTTGGGCGGGAAGGGGACCGCACTAGCGTGCTGCATTCCCAAAGGCTTTCATTGAAGCTGGGAAAATGCTCCGCACGGGGGCTCCGCCAGCGCCGACGTCACCCATATGTGAGGACTGACTTCCTGCTTGGTCCTGGAGAAAAGGTGCCTTCCTTTTCTTGACGGCGTGGCCTGCTTCCCTCTTCCTATGGCTGGCAGGTCCTGGTGTCTCCAGCTGTGGAAGTAGCCTGATGTGCTCTTCAGCTGGTGCTGGATGGGGTCTCTGCTGCAACAGGCATCATCTTTGCTGTGGCCGTGACATGGTAGGCCAGCAGTGGATGGGGTTCCAGCTAACAGACACACTGTATATTCATGGCAACCTCCAGAACTGTGTTGCTTCTGGACGTATAGGTTTGTTTGCACCCATGAAAACCAACTTACGCGTACAGACAAAATAAATAAAACAAAAAAAAATAATAGTGCACCACAACAGGCGATATTTATGCGAAACATCATCAGCCCATTTTTGTCCATGTAGAGAGGAGAAAAGCCACAACACAGGACATCCACCTACTTTTATGGTACAAAGATATGTAACAATGCAAAACAAAATAAGGAGAAGAATGGATTTTTGAAGTTCTTATAATTCCAGTTCTGCTCTCATTAAGTGATTTTCTTACCTCATTTAAGATGCTTTCCAGCGTTGGAGGAGTGTCTACTTGTGGGATATCAAATTCTTTGTCATCTATCTACAGAGAGGGAAAAAAATCTGAGTTCCAACTGCATAAACATTTTCCTGTGTTCATATCAGTCAACAAACCCTAAACCCTTGCACTAATGTTACAAGCATACTGAGGGGTTTATTTATTTATTTGTGGCACTTGATATACCACCAAAAGCCAAAGCTATCAAAGCAGTTTACAATGTAAAAAACACACAAAATATCAAAACGATATGATATAAAAAGGAGACAAGAAGAGTAAATAAGGAGGAGGATTACAAATTCTGAGACGTGAGGGGGGGGGGGGGGCATTAGTGATAATGAGAACCAGACAAATAAATAAGTAAAACCAGGAAAAGACAAAAAGCATCAATGAAAAATGGGATAGGTCACAAATCTGACACAAAACTTAGAGAGTCTTATTACCAGGGCTGGAAATTTCCCAGGCACCTGATCAAACAGACACCTTAAATTTCCATTAGGGCAAAAAGAGCCAAAACAAAATGATACCATGGTTCTGTAATGGAACTTCGCTATCCTAATTTGGATTAAAGAGAAAGAGAAGGAAAATAATGTCTGGTCATAGCTTTTCTGAATGTCTCCAAAGAATAGCCCTACAGCTTCCAGGGAATGTTCTCTAACCCCTGCTCCCACCCATCAGCAAGAGAGTCAGAAGGCTGGAGGTGCAGGATAAAGCAAAACTACCTGGGGCTGATGCTTCTCCCCCTCCAGTGCACTGCTTTGTTAACTAGGAATCTTCCCAAGATGAGATAAGTATTACTTGGTTCATGGACAGGGGAGGGTACTACACCATTGGAATATCTCTAGTCGAGAGCCTCCTCAGTGCGGGGTGCCATATATCAGACAACCTCAAAGAACGTACCTTTTTTTTTCTCCTATGATAATATAAGGAAATAGTTATGAAAAAGAAAAAAGAGCAACTGTAAAGGTTGAAGAGTTTACATCAGGCTTGGATGTTGTCTAAAAATATTATCCTGGAAGCCCAGACTAGATATATTCCATATTTAAAAAAGATGGAAAGAAGGCCAAACAACTGCTGGCATGATTTGAAGGCGAGGTGTGAGAGGCTATTATAGCTAAAAAAAAAAAAAAAAAACAGCTTCAAGAAAATGGAAAAAGGAACCAAATGACAAAAAATGTTTCCTACATTGATAAGGCAGGCAAAGAGAGAATTTGAAAAAAAGCTTGCCATGGAAGCAAAAACTCCAAATAAAAAACGTTTCAGGCACATTCATAGCAAAACCCTAAGAGAGCCAGTTAGACGACAGAAGGGTAAAAAGGGGCACTAAGGGAGGACAAGGCCATAGTAGAGATTGAATTAATTCTTTGCTTCAGTATTTACTAAAGAAGATGTAGAGAAGTTACCCATGACAGAAATGCAATTTAAAGGTGATGTATCAGAGGAATTGAAACAAATCTCGATAAACTGAAAAGATGTAATACAGCCAAGAAAGCAAACTGAATGCTATGAAACATAAGGAAATGAACAATGAATAAAACAAAGGCTATTATAATACTTCTGTATCATACATGGTGCAGCCACACCTTGCATATTGTGGCCACCATGTCTAAAAAATAATATAGCGGATTTAGAAAAGGTACAGAGAAGAATGGCGAAAGAGATAAGGATGGAAGGATACCCCACTATGAGGAAAGGCTTAAACGGTTAGGACTTTTCAACTTGAAAAAGAGACGGCTGAGGGGAGATATGAGAGAGGTCTACAAAATAATGTATGCAGTGGAACAGGTAAACATGAATAGAAAGACTAGGGGACCATAATGAAGCTACAAAGTAGCACATTTAAGAATAGTCAGAGAAAATATATTTTCACTCAACATGTAATCAAACTCTGGAACTTCTTGCCAAAGGAAATAGTAAAAGCTGTTAGTATAGCTGGGTTTAAAAGAGGGTTGGACAAGTTTTTGGAAGAAAAGTCCATAAACCATTATTAAAGTGGACTTGGAAATCCAATGCTTACCCCTGGGATAGGAAGCATGGAATCTATCTACCTTGTGGGATCCTGACAGGTATTGTGACCTGATTGGTCACTGTTGAAAACAGGATTCAGGGGTTGATGGACCTTTGGTCTGCAGTACGGCTTTATCTTATGTTCTAATGGGACAGTTTCTCCAAATGGGTTCATTTTGTAAATTACACAAAACACCAGCCGTAAAGAGCAATCCAAAAGGCAAAACACGCAAAAAGCTCTAAACATAAGAATGAACTCAACCAAATTACTCAAAAAATCTTTTCTAAAACAATTATACTATCAAGTCAATCAAGGCAGTAATGATCTCAGGATGGCTAAGACCCTACATATAGTGAAAAAAATCACTATAGGGAATAGCAGACGCTCACATCATAGGTCAATTAGCCACCATACTCACACACTCCAGTAGAGAGTCCGTAAGCTTTTACATTTCTGAGTTATTATATTATTAAATGGTTCCCCCTGAAGAAGCCTGTGTGTGGCGAAACGGGAGCTTTCGTCGGGTGTAGCCTATTGTTATGAGTATTTTATGGAAGTATTGTATTTTCTGACTCTCTGGGCCTTTGCGCTGGAGTTCTTCGGCTAAGCGATTTTACAGCGGCATGGCTGAACATTGATGGAACGGCTGTTTTGAAGACTTCTTTGAGATAAGTACTGGATGGCCTCTTTAGTAGAATTTGTATAAGGAAGGTTCTAATTTCTGTATCTTTCCTTTGTTTAGGGAGTTACAGTCCGTTCCCTCTGGTATCATCGTTTCAGTATGTTATAATGATGCTTGGAATGTATTTCTGTATGTCGTGAATGGTGTATGTGTGTATCTATTTAGGTTAGTGTTTATGGTTTCCCAGAAGTAATAGTGTGGTTTTTGGAAATTATTAAAAGTATAACGGAATGGAGTGTGTGAGTATGGTGGCTAATTGACCTATGATGTGAGCGTCTGCTAGTCCCTATAGTGATTTTTTCACTATATGTAGGGTCTTAGCCATCCTGAGGTCATTACTGCCTTGATTGACTTGATAGTATAATTGTTTTAGAAAAGATTTTTTGAGTAATTTGGTTGAGTTCATTCTTATGTTTGGAGCTTTTTGCGTGTTTTTTCATTTTGTAAATACCATGACAGTAAGTGAATTTTATGTTGTGCTCCCCTTTGACCCCTTGTTTTGTGTTCACAGATGAAGAACCAGGAGCAGGACCTCAGAAAACACCCACAAATAAGAACAGAAGCGAGGGACATCTTGAACAATTTTCAGAAGACTGTGTTCGTGAGAAACTAGCTCAACTTAAAGTAGACAAAGCAATGGGACCGGATGAGATACACTCTAAAATACTGAGGGAACTTGGGGACGTTCTAGCAACTCCACTGACTGACCTTTTCAATGCCTCGTTGGAGTCGGGAGTGGTGCCAAAGGACTGGAGAGAGGCTCATGTGGTGCCTTTACACAAAAGCGGAAGTAAGGATGTGGTTGAAAACTACAGGCCGGTTAGTTTAACTTTGGTGGTGAGTAAATTATTGGAAACGCTGCTGAAAGAGAAAATAGTGAGGTTTCTGGAGTCCAGCGGATTACAGGATCCGAGGCAGCATGGATTCACCAGAGGCAGGTCTTGCCAGACAAATCTGATTGATTTCTTTGACTGGGTGACCAGGGAGTTGGAATGAGGGAGAGCTCTAGATGTGGTGTATTTAGATTTCAGTAAAGCCTTTGACACTGTTCCTCACAGGCGACTTATAAACAAACTGAGCACCCTAGGGATGGGCCCTAAAGTTACTGCTTGGGTTAGAAATTGGTTGGGTGGGAGGCGACAAAGAGTACAAGTAAATGGAGCTCACTCTGAGGAGAAGGATGTTACCAGTGGTGTGCCCCAGGGATCTGTCCTTGGTCCGATTCTTTTTAACATCTTTGTTAGTGATATAGCGGAAGGGCTGTCGGGTAAGGTTTGCCGCTTTGCAGATGATACCAAAATCTGCAATAGAGTAGACACCCAGGAAGGTGTAGATAACATGAGGAGGGATCTAGCTAAGCTTGAAGAATGGTCTAGAATTTGGCAGCTGGGATTTAATGTTAAAAAATGTAAGGTCATGCATTTGGGCTGCAGCAATCCAAGGGAGCAATACAGTATAGGAGGTGAAGTACTTTTGTCCACTAAAGAAGAGAGGGACCTAGGCGTGGTTGTGTCTGATGATCTTAAAGTAGCTAAACAGGTAGAAAAGGCGACGCAAAAGCTAGAAGGATGCTTGGGTGCATACGGAGAGGAATGGCTAGCAGAAAAAAGGAGGTGATAATGCCTCTGTATAAGTCTTTGGTGCGACCTCATTTGGAGTATGGTGCGCAATTCTGGAGACCGCACCTTCAAAAGGATGTGAACAGGATGGAGTCGGTGCAGAGGGTGACTACTAAAATGATTAGTGGGCTTCATTATAAAGCATATGAGGACAGACTTAAGGATCTTAATATGTACACCTTAGAGGAAAGGCGGGATAGAGGTGATATGATTGAGATGTTTAAATAACTCCGTGGCATAAATGTTCAGGGAGAGAGCCTCTTTCAATTGAAAGCAAGTTCTGCTACGAGGGGACATGGGATGAGGGTGAAGGGAGATAGATTCAGGAGTGATATGCGGAAATATTTCTTTACAGAAAGAGTAGTGGATCCATGGAATAGTCTCCCAGTGGAGGTGGTAGAGATGAGGACAGTAACTGAATTCAAAAAAGCATGGGACCAACAGAGGATCTCTAAAGGTAAAAAGTGGACTGTTGTAGTTGTTGTTATGGAAGGACAGACTAGATAGGCCATGTGGTCTTTTTCTGTCATCATGTTTCTATGTTTCTTGCTATCCACTGTGGATCATTTGATGGTTTTTCAGATCCGATGACCAAGTGAAACTCTTATTGCACTCAGTACATGTAAAAGGTTTCTTTTGGAATAGTTTCTCCAAATGGGTGAGTTCTGTGCATACCATGCCAGTCATTAACCTTACTTCTAAGTCAGCATATGTGGAGTATGACCTCAGTCTCTCAAATTTATTCCTAATACTCGGTGAAGTACGTGCATCATGTCAAAGACAGCCTCCCTCTGGAGTTCATAAGATGTTAAGTATATGGGTAATTTATCAAGGTGTACTTGGAAATTCCTCTTAATTAAACCTCTTAATTAAACCTGTTACATCCAACACGATGGGAAATAACTATCTTTCTGCCACATTTTCTTGGTCTCTGACTACATTTCTCGGTATTTGAAGATTTTCTCCCTCTCAATGCGATTCACAGAGTAGTCACTTGGAATTGACACCTCTATAATCAATGCAGTTCTGGTATTTTTCTCCTTTACTATTATATCCGGCTGCCTTTCTTTCCACTGTGAATCATTTGATGGTTTCTAAGACCCAATGACCAAGTGAAACGTTTATTGCATTCAGTGCATGTAAAACGTTTTTTTGGGGGGGGTTTTCGGAAAAGTTTCTCCAAATGGGTTAGTTTTGTGCATACCATGACAGTCATGAACCTCACTTCTAAGCCAGGGTATGTGGAGTATGATTTCAATCTCTCAAATTTACTGCTAATGCTCAGTGTAGTACTTGCATCGTGCCAAAGAGAGCCTCCCTCTGGAGTTTGTAAAATGTTGAGAATGAGTAATTTATCAAGCTTGGAAGTTCCTCTTAAATCTGTGGAACATGATGGGAAATAACTCTTTCTGCCACATTTTCTTGGTCTCCGACTGCATTTCTTGGTACTTGAAAATTTTCTCCCTCTCAACAAGATTCACAGAGTAGTTGCTTGGTGTTCTTCTCCTTTACTACTATATCCGGCTTCCTTGCATTCAACTTTTTAATCAATTGGAATGGGAGTATCCCAGGTGGTCACAACCTCTTCATTCTCTGTAATTTTTTTGGGTCATGATCCCAGCAAGGCCAGCTTAAAAGGTGAACTAGTAAGACACTGGCTCAGGGTGCACAATAGGGGTGCAGGAAGCCTGCTTCACTGGCTCACTCTCTCTGCTTCCTGAGCCGCAGCAGTTTTAAACATTAACACTGCCGTGGGGGCATTTGCTTTTGCTCTTGCAGCTGTATTAATGCTCAGCACAGCTGTGGAGGGAAAGGCAAATTCTCCGATGGTTGTTTCTGCAGGGAGGGATTGGCTGATACTGGGGCTGTGGAGAGGGCTGATAAAGGGACTGGGGGGGCTGACTGATACTGGCAATGGGCTGATACTGGGAAGGGGGGGGCTAGGTCTGGAAATAGTTAGATAAAGGGGCTTGGGGCTGGTACTGGAAATGGGCTCTTACACGGACCGGGGGGAGGCTGACTAATACAGGCAATGGGATGATATTGGGGCTGGGGTGCTGGGACAGAAAATGGGACGATACCAGGGCTGCGGAGATGGGACTGGAAGGGAGCTAATTCTTGGGTTGGTGTGATGGGACTGGAAGAGAGCCGATTCTGGCAAATGCTAAAGTTGGAGTAGAAAAAAAAAAAAAAAAGAGGGAGAAGCTGGGGGAGTGAGAAGGGAGAGGACAGATATTGTGGGGAGTGGGGAAGAAGCAACTAAGCGAAGGTTGAGAGGGAGGGGAATAAGAACGCATATTGAGGGTAAAGAGGAGGAAAGACAAGGTTAATAAATATTGGAGAAGGAAGTAAATGGGTAGGTTCTGGGAAAGGGCAGTGGGAGGCAGAAGGGAAGTTATTAAGGACATGGGATGTGGGAAAGCAGGGATTCTGACAGGTGGGGGACTCAAAGATTGGGTAAGAAAATAGAAGAAAGATTCTAAGATAGGCTGAGTACTGGGAGTTTAAGTGGAGGGGGCTTGGGTGGGAATATGAGTGGGAATTTGGAGTTGCTTGGTGGGTATAGCACAGTTACTTACCTGTAACAGGTGATCTCTGGGAACAGCAGGAATAAGTCTTCACATATGGGTACGTCGGTACCGACGGAGTCTGCACGGGAATGCTCCCCAGCATCCAATCAGAAAGCTTTTGGGAGCATCCCTCGCGCCTGCGCGCTGACTTCCCGCCTTTTCCACTGCCTCTCCTCAGTTGAGTTTCATAGCTGAGACAAAAGGAGAGAAAGAGGAAAGGAAGATAGATAGATACAACTCCTAGGGGAGGTGGGTGGGTTGTGAAGACTTATTCCTGCTGTTCCCAGAGATCACCTGCTACAGGTAAGTAACTGTGCTATCTCCAGGAACAAGCAGGAATGAGTCTTCACATATGGGGACTCCCTAGCTATAGATGCCAGGGGGAGATCCCATAAAATGCGTGTCCCTGGATCAAGAGTGCATTTTCCACACAGGAATCTCCGGCATCCCATGAGGGATGGGGGGTAGGAGTTGAGAAGAAAGGAGCTGTAAGGAAAAACAGCGAACCTAAGGACTACAGAGAGGAGTCCTTGGTATGTATGATAAGTACCATTAAAATTATTTAATGAACAATTATAATATGGAGCTTACCTACTGGATTGTAGGAAGTAGAGAGTGGGATGGAGTCTACTGGAGATGCAGTAGCAGAATCCTCAAGGTGATCTCACAGCAGTGAGGATGAAGGTCCAAACTGGAATTAGCCGGAGACCCAGGTGTCAACTGGGGCAGGATAAGAACGGCAGGTCTTCAACGGAAAGCTTTATGGGAAAAGCTGAAAACTCTTTTAGATACAGAGTCATTAACATTGAGGACTAAAAGAAGAAGACTGACGGATTTGGACAACTAGCCCAGTCCTAGAGGGAAGAAGGGGTATGAAAAAAACCCATATTCCCAAGGAGAACAGATGTGTACTCAGATTAAAGAAGATGTACACTGTCTTTCCTAGCTGGTGAGAGATAGGAAAGATATTGAAGCTTGATGCTTCAAGGATAGGGAGACCTAGAGCAAAGTGGAAGCTGTTAGCAGCACAGCAGTGGTTGTGTGCATAACAGCTCCCACATACTGAGGAACAGTATGAAATATGGAAATCCACTGTCTGGAACATTTAAGAAGGTAAAAATTTTATAGCATAGACAGTTAGGGAGATAGTATGTAATACATATCGACCTATAAAAAGCCTCTCAACAGATATATATACCTATATATATATATATATATATATGGGGATATATATACCTATATATATATATATATATATGGGGATATATATACCTATATATATATATATATATATGGGGATATATATACCTATATATATATATATGGGGATATATCTAAATATATATATATATATTGCGATATATATATATATATATATATATATATATATATATATATATGTGTGTGTGTGTGTGTGTGTGTGTGTGTGTGTGTGTGTGTGTGTGTGTGTGTGTGTAAAGAGATTATATATATATATATATTATATACACACACACATATATATATATATATATGTGTGTGTGTAAAGATATATATATGTGTGTGTAAAGATATATATATATATATATATATAAATTATATATATATATATATATATATATATATATATATAAGGGCATAACTTATGCACACACAGCTTACAGACATATGTATGTAGATGCATATATAGAGATATATACATACATGAATATGAGTCTGAAGATACATATCTGCAACTAAGCCCCATAAGAACATTCACATGGGGAATGTGAAGGGGAAAGATTCATCCAATAACAAGAGGGTGAAACCCACTTGACAGATATATAGAGAATCTATTTCCGTGGGCTAAGAGGATGCAGGAATGCAATCCAGTAAAATAACCAGGATGGTTGCGTGAAAAACAGAGGATAATATTACTCTGTAAAGAGCAAGTCGGGAGTCCTTTAGAACTCTGACATGGCAGATGGACAGAAAACGCATAGAAGATACCAGGATGACCCACAGGAGGGACATAGGGATATCATGCGTTACTAGTAGAATATGTGCTGTCCATGAGGAGTAGGATAGCATTTTGCCAAGCTGTAAGGAAAAAAAAAAAAAAAAAAAAAAAAAAAAAAAATGGTATATTCCTGCAGGATTGGGAACTCCTTGGACATTCACGCAGAAAAAGCTTATATTCTGTATTATAACAGGAGACAAGAGGGTGTGGAGAACCCTCACAGTCATGGGAATGATTTATAAGCTTTTTTCTACTATATAGAATAGCCCTCAGAGACAAAGTTCAATGCTCTGTAGCAAGGGCCCATAGTAGAAAGCTTCTCTGAAGATTGCAGAGAGCATTGTGCAGGAGAATTATGAGATAAGACTGACTGAAGTCAGGTGTGTTGCCACATCCTAGGAGAAGGAGATGGCTAGAAAGAAGATAATGTGAGAAGCCTAAAGTGAGTAGGATTATCCAAGATAGATGAGGACTAGCTTGGAATCACTACTGAGGCTAGACAAAAATTGTGGAAGATAGACTGGAACCTGTGGAAAAGTACCAGTAGTTCAATCACTGGAACTCCTGCATGCACAGTAGCTGAAAAAGACAGCAGAGAGAATCTTTCTGTGCAAAACAAAGAGAAACAGACAAAGGGAGAGGAGATATTCCTGTCCCTGTCTGATGAGTTATCTTGAGAATGTATTCAAGGAAACAAAAAGTCTACACTGGAATGAAAGGCTAGAGAAACTTTTCAGTATGGTACTACTCAGTCAGGGGAAACCCTGGATGAGAGGGTAGAGAAACCAGGTAATTGGAGGGTGACTTACCCATATGGTGAGTCAGCTGAAGGAAAAAATGTTCATGTTGGGACAGAAACCATCATGGGATAGTTGCCACTTCCCTTCTTGATAGTAAGAAGAGGAGAATTCTGTAACCCATGGACAAGAATATCCTGACAGCTTAGCATACTGAAAAAAGGAAAACCAGTGTAGAACTTTAAGAAAAAACAGTGAACAAACTTCTGCTAAGAAGAAGTTAACTGTAGATTGCAACCTTCAGAACCTATGGTTGCTGGGTATGCTAAGACTGGCTAGAGTTTGGAAACTTCAGACTAGGACGAGGTGTCCCTTGCTTGGGTACATCTGGATGATGGGCAGGAGAAGAATGAAACCTTCTTTTCTTGGGGAAAGAAGGTTTGGTAGGACATTTCCTACCTCCTGGGGAAGAAGGCGGCTTAGAATGGTCTCCAGAACCAGGGAAGTCAGTGGAGCAATGAGCAACCTGACGTAAAGACTCCTTATTGAAGAGATTTTCTCCAGTACAAGGAGAATTACCCAGTGTGTGTTGTGCCCATCTGCTCAAGTCTGAAGCTTGGAGCCAGGCTCTACGACATGCTCCAATGGCAATAGCAGAGGATCTGCTAACAGACTCAAAAGAGTCTAGAGAAGCACGAGAAAGAAACCAAGAGATATTCCGGCTATGACTAAGAAGTAAGGAATAGTCAGCAGCCTTAGGCTCTGACAAAAAAGGAGTCAAAAGAGATAATTTCTTTGTGACTTCCTGGAGTGTTAGACTCATATAAAATATATAAGAAATAATTCTTGATGCCAGCATAGATGTTTGGAAGGTTTGACGTCCAAAGGCATCAAGTGCTCTAGATGCACGACCTGGCGGATAAGAAGAATGCTTCTTCTTGCTTTTTACCTTCCTCATTGCTGATTCCACTACAATGGAATGATGGGGAAGTTGAGTCTTTTGAAACCCTGGAGAGGGGGGCACCTGATACAGAACATTAGTTGCTGTAGAAGGTGAGGGAACCCTTAAAGGTGATTCCCATATTCTCAGAAGAAGATCCTGCAAAGAATGATGTAAAGGAAGCATTATATTTTCCTTTTCTGCAGGAGAGCCTTGGTTAAGATCATTGCCAGGGATAGGAATAGCAAGAAAGGTTGCCATGTCAAGGAGAAAGTTCTGAAAAGAAGGATCTCCAATGGGAACCATCCCTGGGTAGGCTAAGGTTGAAGAAGCAACCTGAGCACCAGAGGATGTACTGGTCTGGTGCAGAAAAAGAACCCTACTAGATGGATAGTGATACTGGCAGTCACGATTTGAGGCAGTTAGTACTGCATCGCCCATGCCAGGTATCGATTCCAAACTAGGCATAGAAAGGATCGACGGTACCAATGTAACTGCAGGAATCGACATCGATACCGATACCATCATCGGAGGCTGCTCAAGCGGTACCGAGGTAACCAGAGAGTCTTGGTGAATATCCTCAGTACTGTGTAATCGGAAACGATAAGGGTTGGTTCCAAGACGCGCCGGTACCCAGTCATCTAGACTAGATATCGATTCCAGACTCGGCATCGAAGGGAGCGAGTCTATCGATGCATGTCTAGAGGGCACCAACGTCGGTGGTGGTATCGGCGATGCCGATACAGGAAAGTCACTCTGGGTCGCATCGATCGGTCCCGAAGGTACCGAGGATGCCAGATGACGATCCCTGGTGAAGAGTGGAACACTCGACACCGGTGCTGGGGTATCGGTACCGCCCGAAGCGGATACCACCACCGAGCATGGCTCAGGTATGTTCTGTGAGGGGTGAGCCCCAGGAACAATCTGAAACCCCTGAAATGCTTTGGAGCCCGAAGACTACCGCCGGGGTTTTAATGCCAATGGGATCTTGAGGGCAAGGCCGGAGCCATCATCATGCTTGGCATGAGACCTACCACTCAAGGATTGGCAAGTCTTAACAGACTGTTTGTGGGTTACCTGATCCTGTAGAGAAGAAAAAAACGGTGCCTTCACTGCCGGAGGGAAAACGGTATCGAGGGAAACTCGAAAGAGGGAAGGTCTTCTCACAGTATTGTAGCCTGATAGTTCAGGGGAAAAAAGGGTCAGGACCCAAACAGGTTAGACACCAGTTATTGGAGTCTAAAAAGAAAACTGTGTTTCCACAGTGAAGGCACTTCTTAGGGGAAGAAGGCTCCATGATGAAGAGGCCTTGTAGGCCCAAAAAGTTAAGACAGAAGCAGAGGGAAAAATCTCTCTGAGTTTAAGAAAAAGAAAAGAAAAAACCACCGGCGGTACCAGTGGCGGCGGGAAAAACAGCCGCGACCACAAGAAAACAAGAAATGAAGAATTTAAAGAAAAAAGTTTCTGCGGTGACAGGACGACATCCTGCCGGCTCCGCAGAAAAACAAAAACTGAGGAGAGGCAGTGGAAAAGGCGGGAAGTCAGCGCGCAGGCGCGAGGGATGCTCCCAAAAGCTTTCTGATTGGATGCTGGGGAGCATTCCCGTGCAGGCTCCATCGGTACCGACGTACCCATATGTGAAGACTCATTCCTGCTTGTTCCTGGAGATAGTGGGGACTAAGAAATTGACAGGAGATTAAGAAAACAGTAGGGACCAGATGATTGGGTGAGAGGTATGAATAGGGATTTGAGACCAAATGCAGAAATATGAGGGGGTCTGAAGGCCATGGAGGGGTTGGGAGGCAGTTGAAAAGAACAGAGTGCTATGGGGTGGATGAGAACTACAGGAATGGACAGGTCTTCCTTGAAGCAGGTCAAAGAGGGTAGAAATTGGAAAAGTGAAAGGGGAAATGGAAGCCTCAATGGGAGTAAGATATAATAAAGGCCTGAAGGTGGAGAGAAGTGTTAGTGAATGAGCTGGAGCTGGTAAAGGGATAAGAAGCTGAAGGTGGTAAATGAGACTGGAGAGCAAGTTTTTGTGTTATGATGCACAATGTCTAGCTATGGAGGGAGTTAGTGGTGTTGTCACTGATGTGAGACTAGAATATGAAGCAATTTTTTTTGTATGTTGAGATGTAAAGTAAAACACCCTACCTTCTGCTCTGCATCTACTGTTGGGAGAATTTTATTGGTGATTCTGGGAGTATTCCATATGAATGAATAATTATGCCCTATCAGACTTATATTTAAAGGCAATTAGGCAGTCGCTGGCAAACACATAATTAGCCTAACCACATATTTTCAAAAAATATACAGATATCAGGCTTTTAAAATCGAGAATGGCCAGATATCTGTATACTTGTGGGGCATGTTAGGGGAGGAGCAAGAGTAGACCAGAAAATTATCCAGATAGTTGCAATATTCAGCCACTATTCAGGTAAGTTACACATTTAGTTTAGGTCTGCGGAATACCAGGCCTAGCCTAAAGAGATAATACAATGACCACACCATCACTACGTGTATATTCAGCATGCTATCTATATGGTTAGAGACACAGAATACACAAATTAAGTTAAATGGGAGGGTGGCATTTAACAAGCCAGTGGACTGAAATTTTACCTCTGTTTGTGCAACTTATACTGCAAGAACGGACCCAAGGTGGGGGGGAGGGGCACAAAAGCCAAAGCTGGTTCAAGGTGTTACAACCCCTTGAGCCAGCCTTGGATCCCAGTGCTTTTCCAGCACAGTGATGTTGTAGTGTTTACAGAGTTTCCAATGGATAAGACGTGCTACTTTTTTGTGCCTTTCTGTATAGGAATTTTCTGCCATCGGAACTTCACAGCCAGTTATGAGATGAGCCACCGTTTCCAGCTCTTTCTTACAGAATCTATATATGTCTGTCTGTTTTGACAGTTCTTTCAATGCTCACTGTAAACCATCTCGTCCATAATCTGCTGTTCTGGGTTGCAACCATCAATCTCTCATCCTTCGGTTTCAATTCACTCCTTCTTAGCCATTCATGTGTCTCTTTTTGATCTACAAAGGGCTCCTGGAGTAAATGGAAATTACACTAACCTGGTAATTGTAGTTCCTGTAGGATCCAGTTTAGTCCTCCACAATCGGGTAGTGCACCTTCTACTGCAGCCTGGAGACTGGACCAATCAAATCTTCTGTAGTACATATCCAGCTGGAGCTCCCAGAAGCCCCCCAGTGTACTAGTAACAAAGCATACTTAACGAAGCAACACTTCATAGTATTAAACAATATACTTCCCCCCCTGGAATAACCAACTCCCTCCCCAAACGAGGAAGTCAGACATGGCATGGCGCCTGCCCCGACGCCATTAAATTTACACAGAGTCATAGCGATAAGCACCGCTGTCGACAGAGTCCGAACGGGACGAAAAAACCGTCTCATAGTCACCCGCTCGGGACAGCGCGCCGCTAGAGCATACAGATAGTCGGGAGGGAAGGAGGACTAAACTGGATCCTACAGGAACTACAATTACCAGGTTAGTGTAATTTCCATTTCCTGTGCGGATATCCAGTTTAGTCCTCCACAATCGGGATGTAACAGAGCAGTTAAGACCGGGCGGGACCTTGCCAGCCGGCGCGCCAAACCGCCGAACCAGAACAGGAATCCCGAGCCGCTGACACATCCAAGCGATAGTGCCTGCTGAAAGCATGCAGAGACGACCAAGTGGCCGCCTTACAGATCTCTGCCGGCGGCACCAGGCTATGCTCCGCCCAAGAGGTCGCCTGAGCCCGAGTAGAATGAGCTCGGAGCCCCTCCGGAACCGGCCGCGCTGCAACAGATACGCGGACGCGATCGCTTCCTTGAGCCATCGAGCAATGGAGGCCTTAGCCGCCGCCTCACCTTTCCTTGCACCCCCAAAGAGCACAAAGAGCCGATCAGTCTTCCGAAAGGGCTCAGTAGACTGTAATACCGACGCAGCGTGCGGCCCACATCAAGCCGGTGAAGACCCTTGTCCACCGACTCGACAGAACTCGCCGAAAGCACTGGCAGAAACACCGCCTGATTCAGGTGAAAAGGAGACACTATCTTTGGCAGAAAGGAAGGAACCGGACGGAGCACAAACCGCTCCGCGGAAAAAGACAAGAAAGGCTCTCGGCAGGACAAAGCATGAAGATCCGAAATGCGCCTTGCCGAGCAAATGGCTACCAGAAAAACCGTCTTCAAGGAGAGATCCTTCAAAGACGCCCTCCGCAAGGGCTCAAAGGGTTCCCGCACCAGAGCTCGCAGAACTAGATTCAAATCCCACGGAGGAATCAACGTTCTGCGGGAAGGCCGTAAATGAAAAACGGCGGTCAAGAAACGCCGCACATCCGCATGAGCACCGAGAAGGCGGCCCAAGACCTTGCCTCTATAACAAGAGATCGCTGCCACCTGAACCTTCAGGGAACTGGCCGCGAGACCTTTCTCGAACCCATCCTGAAGAAAACTTAACACGACGGGCACAGAAGCCGTCGCCGCCCGGACTCCCCGCCGGGAGCACCAGTTCTCAAAAATCCTCCAAATTCGAACATAAGTAAGAGAAGTGGATGACTTTCTTGCCCGCAGTAAGGTGGAAATCACCGCGGGCGAATAGCCCTGCTTTTTCAGCCGAGCCCTCTCAATGTCCAAACCGTAAGCGAGAATCGAGCCACCTGGGGCAACCGCAAGGGCCCCTGAAGGAGAAGGTCCGGCAGCGCAGGAAGGCGCCACGGAACGCCGTCTCGAAGCCGGACGAGGTCGGCATACCAGGGTCTCCGGGGCCAATCCGGAGCCACCAACAGCACTCGACCCCGATGGCACTCGATGCGCTGAACGACCCGGCCGATGAGTGCCCACGGAGGGAAGACATACAGGAGCCCGGCCGTCGGCCACGGCTGAATGAGAGCGTCGAGTCCCTCGGACATTCGCTCCCGCCGTCTGCTGAAGAAGCGACTCGTCCTGGCCGTTTGGAAGGTCGCCATGAGATTCATGATGGGCGGACCCCACCGCCGAACTATTTGCGCATATACTTGTGGATTTAACTCCCACTCTCCGGGGTCCACCCGCACTCTGCTGAGAAAAGTCTGCCTGGACATTTTCTGCGCCTGCTATGTGTGCCGCCGAGATTGCCGGCAGACGAGTCTGCCCCCAACTGAACAAGGCCGTCGCCTCTGTTTCCAGTGCCATGCTCCCTGTGCCCCCTTGGCGATTGATGTACGCCACCGTGGTCGCATTGTCCGACCAGACTCGGACCGCCCGACCCAGGACCAGAGGCTCCAGGGCCAATAAGGCAAGCCTGACCGCCCGAAGCTCGAGACGGTTGATCGACCAAGAGGCTTCCCGGGAGAACCACACCCCCTGTGTGAAGCGGGTCTCGCAGTGCGCTCCCCAGCCGGCTAAGCTCGCATCCGTAGTGAGAGGAACCCACCGAGGAGGCTCCAAGGGAATCCCCCGCGTCAAATTCTCGGAGGAGAGCCACCATCGGAGCGACCGTCGCACTGTCTTCGGGCAGGGCAATCTCCTGTTCAAGGAGTCGCACTGGTTGGACCAACGGCGAAGGAGTGCCCTCTGTAGCGGGCGCATGTGGAACCGCGGCCACAGCACCACCTCCAAGGTCGCCGCCATCGTTCCGAGGAGCCGCAAGTACCACCACGCCGACGGAGCGGGCATCCCCCGAAGAAGTCGGACAAGAGTCCGCAACGCCAGGACGCGGCGCTCGGGGAGGCATACCAGTCCCCGGGCGGTGTCGAAACGCACCCCCAGATACTCGAGGTCCTGCGAGGGAGGCAGACAACTCTTTCGTTCGTTCACCACCCAGCCGAGAGAACGCAGCAGAGCCACTACCTTGCTTGTGACTCGCATGCACTCCCGACTGGATTTGCTCGTATTAACCAGTCGTCGAGATATGGATGGACCAAAATGCCCTCCTTGCGCAAGGCCGCCGCGACGACCACCATCACCTTGGTGAAGGTGCGCGGAGCCGTAAGCTAAGCCGAACGGCATGGCCCGGAACTGGAAGTGGCCCCACGGAAACGCAAAGCGGAGAAAACCGCTGATGAGATGGATGTATCGGAATGTGCAGATAGGCCTCGGTAAGATCGAGGGACGTTAAAAACTCCCCCTGTCGCACTGCTACAATGACTGACCGCAGGGTTTCCATACGGAAATGCGGCACCCCTGATGTGCGCGATTCACGCCTTCGAGGTCCAAGATCGGACGCAGGGAGTCGCCCTTTTTGGGGACCACAAAATAGATGGAGTAGCGACCGGCGCCTCTTTCCAAGGGAGGAACCAGGATCACAGCTCCCAAAGTTAACAACCGATCCAGGGTCACGCGGATGTCCCGCGTCTTTTGCTCGACCCCTGCTGGGAGACAGAACAAAGGAATCTGGAAGCGGGAACGCAAACTCCAGAGCATAACCTTCTTCTATAATCTGTAGCACCCAGCGATCTGACGTAATTTGGGCCCAAGAAGGAAGAAAGTCGCGCAAGCGACCCCCGATAATCGGGCCCCCCTCCAGAGCCTGCCTCGCGTCATTGTGGCTTGCGCCCAAAGGAAGAGACCGAGGAAGAGGCGGCTCCGGAAAACCTCTGCCGGATCCTCGGAAACCACGAAAGCCTTGATTACGGGCTCCAAACCGGCTCCGCTGCGATGCCCACAGGCGGGAGGAACGAAACCGGCGCTGATCCCGAACGGACCCCCGCGCCGAAGAGGAGGGCCTGGTGGACCTTGGCTTATCCTCCGGAAGCCGGCCCCCCTTGGACTCACCGAGATCCTTTACCAATTTCTCGAGAGCCTCCCCAAATAACAATCTGCCCTTAAAGGGCAGTTTACTACTGAGGCGGGACTTGGAAGAACCGTCCGCCGCCCAGTTGCGCAACCAGAGGGACCGGCGCGCCGCAACCGCGGATGCCATACTATTAGCCAACGCGCGGATTAAATCATAAAACAGATCCGCCAAATAGGCCGAGCCGGACTCCAACCGGGTAACCTCCAACAGGCCCTGCTGGTCTAGCCCGGGGCTCGAGCGCAATCGCTGCGACCACCGCAGACACGACCGAGCCACCCAAGCCCCACAAATAGAGGCTTGCAATGACACGGCATCAGTATCGAAGGTTTGCTTGAACAAATTATCCACCTTCTTATCCTGACCGTCCTTGAGGGCCGCCGCTCCCTCAACCGGGATGGTGGTTTTCTTGGTCACTGCGGAAACCACAGCATCCACCCGTGGGGACTTGAACCAGTCCCTGTCCTCGTCGGCAAGGGGATAAAGCCGATTCATGGTCCGAATCCCCTTCCAACCGGATTCCGGGTGCTCCCACTCCGCTAGGATCATCTGTTCGACCACGCGGTGGACGGGAAAAACCACCTGGGCATCTCTGACTGCCTGAATCAGGGGATCCACAAGACCCTCCTCCTCCAGGGACCGCACCGCCGAAAGGTTAAGCGCCTGAAGGGACTCCGTTACCAGAGGAACCAGCTCGTCCCTACGGAACACTCGAATGACCCGAGCCTGATCCTCCAGCTCAGGGATCTCCCCATCCTCCAACTCCTCCGCTTCAGCCTCAGGATCGCCCTCCGCCTCGGAATCCAGAAGACCCAGGGCATCCTGCTCCTGTTCCCCCAACCGAAGCCGCTTGACCCCGGGTTGTGAGGAGCACTGAGCCGCCCCCGAGGACCCCGAGGGAAGAGAGGGGGGGCAAACTTCCGGCAACTGACCGGACCTGCTCAAGCGGAACGCCTGATGCATGAGGAGCACGAAATCAGGGGAGAATTCCATAGGTGGGACAACTGTAGCCGCCTGCTGCAGCGCAGCCACCGACCCAGACTGAGGGATGCTCGGAGAAAGAATACTGTCCCCTGAAGTAGAAGCATCCCCAGGGGTAGCCTGCTCCTGAACATTCACAGATTGCTCTATCCCTGCGGGCACTGCAGCACAGCCCCTGCAGATGCCAGAGTCAGTCCCTGCCGCTCTGCGGGACCCACAAATCACACATTGGGGTATGGAAGCCATCCCAAGGCCACCTCCGCCCAACGGGATAGAATGGAACAGTCACAGGAAAACCCACAGCCCAGGGGCAATCCTATGCAAATCAGCCCCGGATTAAAATTAAAACTTTTTTTTTTTTTTTTTTTTTTACAAGAAATAAACTACTCCCCAGACTCCCTGGGGTGCCCTGAGCAAAATCGCCAGCAAAAGGAACCCCAAAAAACGCTAGGGGAACCTGCACAAGTGAGCAAAAGTGCCTTAAAAGCACACTTTAAAAATCCAAAATGGCCGCCGCACTGTTTCACCCGCGGCAAAAAACGGCGCGAAAATACAACCAAATAATATGGAAAATAAATAAAACGACCCTGTAATGCAGGGCAAACGACCAATTTGAAGAAAAATTGCCAAATGGGCTCAGGAGAGCCTACAGAAACGCTGGCAGCTCTGACAGAGCACTGCTCACAAATAAAGAAGTGAAAACTCCTACCAGCTCAGGAACAGCAAGGACACAGTCAACATCTCCCAGTGCCAGTCACTGCTGTATCAGGTATGGCAATTCCCCGTACTGTCCAGGGGAAGCTCACCCAGGGCTGTTAAAATTTGCCAGGCAGGAAGGCAGGAGCCTGCAGGTCTGACTCCCCCCTAGTCTCCTGTGACAATGCTCCAGGGAGCCAGGCTTCTTTTCCTTTTTCCTTTTAAAGATACAGCTAGCTATTAAATAAATAGTAAGTAAATGTCCCAAAAACAAACCCTAAAAGACTAACTAACAAGTGTTGCTCCTGCAAGAGTCACTCAGTGTGCCCAGGAGGACACACTTTTACGTCTTCAAGCTGCAAGAGACTGGACACACTGGGGGGCTTCTGGGAGCTCCAGCTGGATATGTACTACAGAAGATTTGATTGGTCCAGTCTCCAGGCTGCAGTAGAAGGTGCACTACCCGATTGTGGAGGACTAAACTGGATATCCGCACAGGAACACTCTATTTCCACTGTATTTGTGCATTTGCCACTTGATTTTAATCATTTGCTGACCTAATTCTTTTTTTTAATTTAAAATTTTTTTATTCAACAACTCTCATAATACAGCATTTTCACACACTCTCATTACATACTTATAGATCCATCCATTATCACCTGTATTCCACTATCCACTCAATTGTCCCACAGATTTTACTGTTTCTTCCTTTTCTTACATTCTCCCGTACTTACAATCATATACTATATCATAAACCTTTTACATACATATTTTCTTATATCAAAACATATCTTAAAACCTTTCTCCCCATGGGAACCTTTTAGCCAAAGTCCATACATTTTCTCCATTACCTCCTCCCTTTACTCCAACTCTTTTATGCTGCTCTTACTTTATATTTGAGCTTTTTATGAAAGTCTTATTCAACTCAATTCCATACACAAACATGCACAAATCACATTTGATAATGTTTACAACTTACACCATTTAGCATATATTGCCCCCCTAATCCTCCCCTGTTACCCTTCTCTCTCCCCCCCCCCCCCCCAGGTACACCAACATACTCTGCCATTCACTGTCAAACTTAGACCACCTCTGTCTACGAATTGCTGTCAGTTTTTCCATTAAATAAATGTGATGGAGCCTATCCTCACAGTGCTCCACCTGAGGCAGCACCACCTGTTTCCACTGATAGGCTACTTCATATCTCGCTGCACTGAGACAGACTATGATTTGCTTCCTTCCCTTCCTTGGGCCTCCATCCCTCCACCATCCAAATAGAAAAATTTCCAGGTCCCTCCTTATTTCCACTCCCACCACCCGCTGTATCCACCACCTCTGAATCTCTGCCCAAAAGAGTTGAATCCGTGGACATGTCCACCAAACATGGAATATGGACCCCCTCCTCCCCACAATTCCTCCAGCACCCCTTTGTCACTGCCGGGAACATCCTACTCAGTGGTGTGTAGTACCATCTCATAACTTTATGCCAGTTCTCCCTAATAGCCACCGATATGGGTAGTTGACGAGCTTGATCCAAAATATCTTTCCACTGTCAGATCTCTAGTGTTCTACCCATCTCCTTTTCCCAAGTCAGCATATATCCAGTTTTCCCCTCCCCTCACTGCCTTGTATAACACTGATATCAACCCCCGAGACCGCTTTTTTCCCATACCATATTGTATCAAGATTAGTATAGTCCCGGCTCTAACCCTTCCTTGCCTAATTTTTTCCATAAATAATATATCACCTGTCTATAATGAAATAACCCACCCACTCACCCCTAGTTGGTGCTTATCTTGCAGTTCCTCAAATGGGACCCAGTCTCCCCCATCTATAATCTGATAGAACCATCTTAGGCCTTCCCGCTCCCACTGTTTAAATATCCCTCCCTCTCGTCCTGGAATGAAGTCCCCGTGTAACACAAAGTTTGCATCACCGAAAAACAGGGGTCCCCACCACCCCCAACGAAGCCCCGCACTCTGTCCCAAATCCGAAAGACATGGCCCACAAATGGGTTCTCGTGGGTTCGGGATCCCCACTCCTTCCTATTCATCCACAGGAGTGCCTCCAGAGGCCGCCCCGTAATCTCTGCTTCCTCCAAAGCCATAAAAGTTTTCCTTTCCCCTCCCTCTCTCCAATCCATCAAGTGCCTAATCTGGGATGCCCAATAATAGGCCTGTAGGTCCGGAACCCCCAGTCCTCCCTCCTCCCGAGACAAATACATTACTGCCCAGGCAATTCTCAGTGGCCTTTTCCTCCAGATAAAGTGGAATACTTTACCTTGAAGCTCCCACATGGGCCCCACCGGGATCGCTATGGGGAAAGCCTGGAAGTAGTAAAGCATCCTGGGAAGAATATTCATTTTAACCGCTGCTGTATGGCCCATCCACGTTATTTCTGTATCCATCCACTCCCGCAGATTGGCTCACTACTCTCCACAGCTGGGGATAATTCGCCTCATATAAGCTCTGGGGATGAGCCCTTATTTGTACCCCCAAATATTTAATGGCCTTCCACGCCCACTTAAATGAATACTTTTTCTTTAGCCAGTCTAACTCTGCACCCTCGATATTGATATTAAGTGCCTCTGTCTTGTCCATATTCATCTTAAAGCCTGAGACCATGCCATACTGCTCAATCACATCCAATACTCTCGCCAATGTTTCCTCCGGCTGTGTTACCATTAAAAGAACATCATCTGCAAATAAAGAGATTTTGTGCTGCCTCCCCTCCACCAATAAACCCCGGATTCCCTCATCCATTCTTATCATCTGTGCCAGGCGTTCCACAGCTAGTGCAAAGAGCAATGGAGAAAGTGGGCACCCCTGTCGCGTGCCCCTTTCTAGTTTGAATGTCTCAGAATATCTACCATTAATTCGCACCCTAGCCTGGGGTTTATTATATAGGGCACGCACCCAATTTAAGTAGTTAGACCCAAAACCCATCTTATGCATTACTGCAAACAAAAAGGCCCAGCTAACGCGATCAAATGCTTTTTCATCGGACAGCACCATCATTTTTACCCGCTGTTGGCGCGCCTCCCAAATCACGTCTAACAAACACTCTCTTGATATTATCGGAGGCTTGCCGTCCACTTATAAACCCCGTTTGATCTATATCAATGAGAGAGGGCAACCTCTGTGCCAATCGATTAGTCAGCACTTTTGCCAAGATCTTCACATCCGTATTAAGCAATGATATTTGACGATAGGTAAGGATCCCTTGTATTGTGGATCCTATCTTTGGTAGCACTGCGACACCAGCTGTCAGCATTTCCAGAGACAATTGTCCACCCTCTCCCAGTATCCCATTAAACATCCTCTCCAAGAACTCCAACACCTCCTCTCTGAAAATCTTATAAAAAGTATTAGTCAACCCATCTAGTCCCGGTGCTTTACCAGAAGGCAATTCCTTAATCACCTTCTCAATTTCTTCTCGGTGTATTCTCCCCTCCAACCATGCCCCCCATCTCCTCCCCTACCTTAGGTAGTTCTAGCTTCTCCAGAAATTCCTGTATGCTGGTTGTTACCCTCCCCTCCTCTTGCTGAGAATACAATTCAGAATAGAATTGACAAAATCGATCTCCAATTTGCTTTCCTGTCTGCAATAAAATCACCGCCCCTTCCCTTAATCACCACTATGGAATTCGCTATCTCCCGTTTCCTAAATTTACAGGTCAGCAATCTCCCTGCTCTATCTCCCCACTCATAAAACCTTTGTTTTACCTTCTCCATTTGAAAGGCAATGGACTCGGGCTGCAATTTATGTAATTCCATTCTTAATTGATTCAAATACTTCAACTTCCAAGCTGTACCTTGTACACTGTATTGCTTTGTGGCATTCTTAATCTCTTCATGTAACTGCTCTTCTTTTTCCTTCCTGTTCTTTTTAATCTTGGCTGCCCACATAATTAAATGCCCCCTAATCACTGCTTTCATCCCCTCCCACACTCCGCACCTCCCCATTATTATTCATCTGCCAATACTCCTGAAGGAACTTCTTGACATCTTGGACAACTTCTTCCCTCTTGAGGAGACTCTCATTCAACCGCCAGAAACGTAGTCCCCCCTCCCTTCTCGAATTTTGACCTACGTCGAAACATGATCCGACCACGTGATATTACCAATCACCACCTCCCTCACTCTTAGCTCCCATAATTTATCCACTAGCAGATAACTGATCCGACTAAAGGTCTTATGTGGATGTGAGTAAAAGGTATATATATTCCCCCCCCCCCATTGTGCACCCTTCAGAATCCAATAGATGAAATTTCCTAAGCAAGCCTTTCACTATATGTCGACATTTCGCATTTCCATCTCCCCCCCCCCCCTTGCCTGTCTATCCCATCCAGGGTGTAATGTCAAATTGAAATCGCTCCCCAGCACCAAATTTCCCCTGGACAGTTCGAGCCAAGATCTCACGGACTTCCCTCCAAAAGGGGGCTTGTCCCGAATTAGGGGCATAAATGTTTGCCAAAGTTACCTTTTCCCCCCATCCATTCACCAATAAGTATTAAGACCCTTCCGGCATTGTCCCTAACTGCATCCCCAACTTGTAGAAGGCACCCCCTCTGCACCAAAATGGCCACACCCTCTTTCCTCTCCCTCTTGTCCCTGCTCTCCTTTCGCTCTCCCAAAATACTGTTGTGGGAACTGCCTACAGGACAGTAAGCCCTCATTCTTTATGTTTTAAATGAGTTTCCTGAACCAAAATAATATCCCATTGTGACCTCTCTGCCTCCCTGAACAAGTGCTGTCTCTTCTGTGGGCTATTCAGCCCTTTGGCATTTATAGTGCCTATTCTCACTATGACATCTGTTGGAGATATGCTGGTGCATCTTACTTGACCCCCTCAAAACCCTCCCCTCCCCCCTCCCTTCCCATCTCCGTCCCCATTAACCAGTCCCCACTGAGGGAACCTTCCTCTTATAAGTAGTGACATTCTGCCCAGCGCCCTCCACTGCCGCTCATTCCACACATCCCCCCCCCTTACCCAATGTACCGCTTCCTCCTCCCCAACCCCTCATGCCCCCCCTCTTCTTCCTCTATTTCTGCACTTTTAAATCTTATATCACCCCCTCCCAACCCACTACGTACGCCCCCTCACTATTAGTCCATATTGGACTCTGAAGAAGTTCTCACTCCTCCCACTATGCATTTGACTTTTAAACAACTGAACAATGCCCTCCAACTGACCCCCACCCCTACCTCCAACCCCCAAGGGATTCCTTCCAAAGATAACATTAAAACATATCCATTTGTAAAAGGATTAGCTATCAGCTCCAAATCCTTCCTGCTACTTCTGCCCCACAATTTATTTTTATTTATTTAACAGTATTTATATACTGCCGTTTCCTTAAACCAGGATGGCTTATATTGAATTCCAACTGTTTCATTGTAACAAGGTGTTTTACATTCAACTCAATAACTTGCATACATTATAACAAGGGTGGGGGAGAGGGCTCGGAGGCGATATCATGGAGTTCCATGGAATCAAAGGAGCGATGGTCAGAAATGGACATATCAGAGTCTGACGCCAGTGAGTATCAACTTGTGAGGAAGCTTCACAAGTAATCTTAACAGAATATTTTCATAACTTATTTACAATGATGCACCCAAAAGCGCCTCATCCCAACCCAACTGCTCCAAAGCAACCCATAGCTTTCTCTACCCCCTTCCCAATCCATAACTGCCCTTAATAGCGCAGCTTCATGTTGTTGTTGTTGTTGTTGTTGTTAAGTGCCATCGAGGTGGTGTCCACTCATGGCGATCATCTGGATAGTTGACCTAAACTGTGTTCGGTCTTCAGTCAGATGGCTCATTGTTGATAGAGTGGCACCCATAGCTGCTGTTATCAATCCATCTCATTGCTGGCCTTCCTCTTTTGCGTTGACCTTCTACCTTGCCAAGCATTATGTCTTTCTCCAATGATCTCTCTCTTCGCATGATGTGTCCAAAGTGTGAACGTCGAAGTCTTGTCATCTGAGCTTCTAAGGAAAACTTAGATTTGATCTCCATATACGTTATTGAAAATACCATGGCTTGAGCAAGTCAAATCTTTGCATGGAGAGAGACATCTCTGCTCTTGAGAATCTTGTCTGAATCTTGAATCTTGTCTAGGTCCTTCATAGCCATTCTGCCAAGAACAATGTGTCGTCAGATTTCTTGACTGCTTGTTCTTTCTTTATTGATTGTTGATCCAAGTATGTTAAAGTTGTCCACTGTTTCAATTTATTTTCCATCAATGATGAACTTACTGATTTTGCCAGTTGTCAGGATCTCTACATTCAGGTGCAAGCCCATTTTAAGACAATGTTCCTTGATCTTGAGAAGTAAATGTTTCAGATCATCTTCACTTTCAGCCAGTAATGTGGTATCATCAGTACAGCGAAGGTTGTTGATGAGTTCCCCAATCTTCATACCTCTGTTGTCTTCAATAGTCCTGATTCTCTGATGATTTGCTCTGCATATAAATTAAAAAGGTAGGGGGAAAGTATACAGCCTTTTCGTACACCTTTCCTGATTTTAAACCATTCTATTTCTCCTTGTTCCATACAAACTGTTGCTTCTTGATCAAAGGTTGTGCAAGAGAACAATCAGGTGTTCTGGTATACTAATGCTTCTTAATGTGGCTCAGAGTCTCTCATGGTTTACACAGTCAAAAGCCTTGCTATAGTCAATAAAACACAGATATCCTTTTGGTATTCTTTTGTCTTTGCAAGGATCCATCTCACATCTGTGATGATGTCTCTTGTTCCTCGCCCTTTCCTGAACCCTGCTTGCACTTCAGGCAATTTTCGTTCCAGGTATGGTTGCAGTCTCCGCTGAATAATCTTGAGTAGAATCTTGCTGCCATGTGAGATCAAAGAGATTGTGCAATAATTTCCACGGTTCGCTGGATCACCTTTCTTTAGTATTGGTGCCACCTGTTGGCAAAATGACACATCCTGCCTGGAATGTTTAGGGGTTCTGGACCCTTCAGAGGCAGGAACGCTAAGCTCTCTAGGAAGGAGTCAAAGCCCTTGAGGGGGCTGAGCCTGTGGAGTTGGTTGAGCTCTCGGGCCTTTTGGCTTCTTTTGTTGTCTGGATTGTTGCCGTTGTCCCTTTTGGGCAACCTGACCCTAACCTTGCTCTTGCTGGTTATAGGATGGATAAAACTTCCTCTTTTTGCTGAAAAAGGGTTTTTTATAGGGTTTCTTTTTGGCTGGAGTGGCTGTAGATATTGCTTCTCTTCATCGGATAGAGTAAATTTTTTTTCATTGTTGCTTTCACTGATTTTGGCAGACACTATGGGGTATATTTACTAAACCGGGCTAACGGTTAACCCGGGCTATCTGCAACTAGGTCCCATTGAATAATATGGGACCTAGTGGCAGATAGTCCGGGTTAACTGTTAGCCCGGTTTAGTAAACATACCCCTATGAGCTGTTCACTCAGTTGTTCAAAATCATATCCATGAACAGCCTAGGGTTGCAGTAGGCACTATTGTACTAAGACCAACGTTTGATTTCCGAGTTCTGCTTCTGCTCCCCAGGCTGAACAGGGTTGAGAACGCTGAGAAGAGAGGTAGACAGGGTGCCCGTACAATGGTGACAACTACTGTGGATAAACATATCATATTCTGAAGAGCACCATAAGGACCGTCAGTGCAATAGCTGAGCCAGGTAGAGAGAGGTAGATATAAAATTAGGTAGAAATCCTGGGTAGGTGTAAATAAGGTTAACACTGACATAAGCAAACACAGACTCATTTTGATTTAGGAAGAAGTGTAGGTCTGGTACCTGGGACCTGTTCTGAACCACTGTGGCCTGTTCATACACCAAAAGCCTGAACCGAAGATGGATTTTTGGTACAAGCAATTTCTGCTGTGTTCAAGCTTTAAACCTGCTGACTTCAAGCAATTGCCTGCCAAATTTATGTGCACATACAGCAAAACTATTGCTCCCAGCTATGACTAGGTGCAAGAGAACTCGCTCCTGAGGCAGTCTCATTCAGAGACTGTCTTACTGGTCCTAACATTTGCAACAAATGTATGAACCTGCATATCAACATCTTTCTCTCACCATGGACCTTTGTTTGGAAAAGGACCACCTGACAACTGCTGCCTGATTCACTAAAAGATGTTTCAAAGTATCCGAGACCTGCCAATCACCATGCTGTGATGAGAAATTCAGGACAAGGAATTACATGCTGGGTACGGAGGGACGCATGCACGTATGTACTACTTTTGGTCTCACTTTAGATTCACTTTCTACTTTTTGCCACATTCTGCCATTTGGCAGTCTTCAGCCCTCCTGCCTGCCTGTCTCCAGCTGGAAAGTCAGATAGTGTGCAAGGCCAAAGACTAACATCAGAAAGAAGTAACAAGACTCTCCCACAGATCTGAGACTCTGCATTATCACGCCTACCCAGAGCAATCAACATTGTACAGTTCAGCCAGCTCTACAGGACCACGTGCCGTTCCAGAGACTGTCTCGGACCCAGCTACAATCATCCTTCTGGTAAAGCTAAGGAACTGGTCTTAATCTTCCAGGTGGGTGGTTTAGTTAGACAGACAGTTAATTTTCTGTCCTTTTCCCAGGTGCACAGCAAACTTCTGACTTTGGTTGAAACTCAGTGATTCATTATCTCTGTAACTGTAATCATAGAGCTGCTTAATAGCTCATAATTCTAATTTATTCTATATTTTTCTAAGAATAGTCTAACTTATATATAGTATATAAATATACACAAAAGATTTGTGTCTCCCTCTCTTACGTGATTCATTAACAAATAGACCCATAAAACTCCACGCAAAAAGGAAAGGAGCAATTTGCCCTAGACTATCAATCGAGTATATTTATTTATTTATTTCTGATAATCCTCCCAGAAGCCAAAGAGAGTATGCAGAAAACTGAGAGAAAAAAATAAATCATATCCATTTCAACTTAAAGCTAAGCATGCCATCTAGTGTCAAAAAGAGCTTATAAGAGCTAGCTAGTAAATAAAGAGTTTTCAAAGCTATACTGATCCAAGAGAAAACAGAATTCTCTGCAGGCTGCAATACTGCTTCCGCCGCTTAAGCAAATTTGCTTATCTATAACAGGGGTTCTCCACAGACATCAGAGAAATGCAGCAACACTCTATGGTGATATCCAGGACAGAACTAGTGTGTGCCGAGCACTCCTCCAGCCTGCATGACCCGGTCCTCTGACAATCTCTTGAGTGCCAGTCCATTCAGAGCATAGATGCAGTACTGGAGGTCCCCCCCCCCCAAACACTTTTTTTTCAGGGGAAGGTGGGACAATGAGTATGGCTGCATTTCCCCTGCTGTCTACAGAGAAACCTGATTACAGGTAAGCAACTTCACTTTCTACTAAACAAGCAGGGCCAATGCAGCCATGGTGAAACCAGAACTTTAGGCGATATTTAAAATTACTCTCCCTCATGGCCCAGAGGTACTATGGATGGTGGCATGTAATCTTGATGTAGGAATTTAACTAGCAGAAAGGTTTTTGAAGACTGTTTGGCCAAAAGCCAGCATCTTGAAGGGAGGCTTGGTCCCAAACAGTAATGCTTTGTAAAGGTATGGAAGGACACTTAATTCATAGCTGTCCTGAAGTCTGCTGCAGAAGTAACCTTTGCCTTGAGCTGATGTAGGTCCAGTGTTCCTGAAGGCAGCATATACCCTTGTATGTAACAGAAGTTAATACAGTCAGACACCCATATTAATAGTCTTTTTGGAGGTTGGTTTGACAGAATTATTTGGATTGTAGGTGACAAAAAGCTGAGATGTTTTCCTAACCTCCTTTGTTACCTGGAGGTAGTAAAGTAGTGCATGCCTGCAGTTTAACGTATGTAGAGAAGACTCTGAATTTTCCATCTTTGAATTGGGGAAAAATGTTGCAGTGACCTTAGGAAGGAATCTGGGATGTGTTTGAAGAACAGCACAATTGTGGAAAAACTGAGTATAGGAAAGATAATGCGCAAGCACTTGGAGCTCACTGATCCTCCTAGCAGAAGTGATGGCCACCAGGAAATCTGTTTTCCATGAGAAATATTTCAATAAGGCAAGCCCCAAGAGTTCAAAAGGATAGTCCATAAGTTTAGCGAAAACACCACAGATATCCTAGGTAGGAGATAGAGGTTTTGTGGGAGGCCTCATGAATATGGAACCCATGGGATCGATGGACAGAAGCTTCCCCTCCACTCGGTCATGGTAGGCAATTATTTCCACCACGTAAATCCTTACAGACATTTTGAGACCTGAATCAGAGAAGTGGAGAAGGTAAGAGGATATGATTTGCCAGACAAGAGAAAGGATTTTGATTGTGGGTGGCAGCCCATTGTGCAAATCACTTCCATTTGCTTCGATAGGATCTGCATGTTGAAGGCCCTCTACAAGCCATTATGATGTTCTTTTCATTCTGGGATACTGGAAAGCGGTCTATGAGTTGCCATTCAATCTCTACATCACTGGAGACGGGCTGTTCAGATTTGGGTGGATTAGTCTCTTTTTCTGTCCGCATAAAGTGGGACTGTGGAACAGGAACAGAGGTGGCTTTGAGTTGAGGATGAGAAGCCTGGGCCAACCAGGAGCAATTAGAATCATTTGCACCTTATCCTTGCAAACTATTTGCAATACTTTTTAGATTAGCAGAAAATAGAGGAATAGCGTAGAGAAGCCCTGTGTTCTATGGGATTGTGAATGCATCATGTGCCACATGCTATAGGTTTGGGCAAATGGAGAAAAACTATGTGCATTTGGCTTGTCCACCATTGCAAAGAATCTATCTCCGGGGTTCGCCATAACTGAAAGATGGTCTACAACCCTCTGGTCAAGGGACCACTTGTGTGGATCCAGCTGGCAGTTGAGAGAGAGTCTACCAGCTGATTCTCTTGACCAGGTAGATAGACCACTTGAAGGGTGACTTCTAGGGAACCTGCTAAATGCCAAATTTCGTTGCTTGAAGGCATAAAGGGAGGGGATCCTTGGTCACCCTGTTTGCTGATGTCAAACTTGCTATTTGGTTGTCGGTTCTGACCATGATAATCTTTATTACTATTACTTAATCATTTATATAGCACTACTAGGCATACACAGCACTGTACACATACGCATAAAAGATAGCAAGCTTTGGGGCAGGAACTATATGCCAAGACTTTCAAACAGAACAAAAGAAGACTAGGGAATTCTTCAGGAGAAGGATTAAAATTCATATGGATGTAGAAAGAAGAATAAGGGGGGGGGGGCAGAATCCAAAATAGCCTCAAAAAGATGAGTTTTAAGCCTTGATTTGAATAGGGCCAGAGACAGAGCCTGATGTACCAACTCAGGTAGTCTATTTCAGGCATACAAGGTGGAAATAATGGAGTCTGGACTTGGCAGTAGAAGAGTAGGGAACAGATAAAAGTGATCTACTTGATGAGCACAGTTGCTGGGGAGGGGTATAGTGAGAGATAAGAGGAGAGGTAATGAGGAGTCTCAGAATGAATGCATTTGTAAGTCAGAAGGAGAAGTTTGAACTGTATGCGGAAAGAGAGAGAGCCAGTGAAGCAACTTGAGAACCTTTCCTTGCAGCAGTGTTTTGAAGGCATTTATGGCATTGAAGACTACTCTTAATTCCAGAAGATAGAAAGATATGTATGTATGAAACTGGTTCACCAGCTTTGAGTGCTTACATGTGAAATATTTGCCCCCAAACAATCGCAGAAACATCTGTGGGCAGGACAATAGCTGGTGTTGTAAACAGGTGTCCGACAAGGAGATTGCCTGGATGCATCCACCAACTCGAGGTGTGTTTGATTAAAAAATGAGAATCTTTTTCCTGAGGCACTGTCATTGATGATCCCAACATAGTTTCAGGTGCCATCGCAATAGTCTCATGTGAAGTCTTGTCAGAAGCAGAACATGCATCAAGCAACTGAACTACTGCTTCAGCGTCACGACACGTTTTCAAATGCCTGCACACAGTTACAGCCTGGCGCTCCTGCCCCCTCCAACAGGAAGTTGTTTCAGAGTGGCAGGCTATGAGCGCTTAGGCATTAAGACCCTCCTTGCGCTGTGGAGGTCTAGAGCATTGTTGATATCTTCATCTTGGGTAAAATTACTGAAAATACTGGTAGTGGCAAGATCTTCATTAAGAATGTTGGTTACTTTTTCAGTAGTGTAACAAGGTTTGTAGTGCTGCAGAGAGCTCTTTCACTGCTGAGCTGTCATCCTTTATTTGGGAGACTGCCTCCGTTCCTTTGAATCCACAAAAGATAGTCCATGCCCTGTGCCTGGGGCACAGTCTTATCATGAAGATCTTCCCTCAAACCCGATACCTTAAGCTATATTGTTCACTGAGCCAAAATGGCCAAGGCTGCTGTGCAATGTGTGTCACATATGGAACAAATTAGATAAGTGAATTCTTGCAAACTTACGCAAAGAGGCTCCTGCTGATTTAACAGCTTATGATGATGGTGTAAAATTTAAAGTTGGTAAGCCATGATCTCCATAAGCAAGCATGGCATGCTGGTAAACCTTTTTCTCCATCTTATGATCCCTGCCCAGAGGAACTTGATTTAGAGGCTTAGCAAATTTATTATGGTTATAAGCTTGATTTATTATGCGTCTGATACCACTGACTGAATAGGGAGGTGAATATGGCCATAGCCTGGGGTACAGAAAGGACCTTCTACTTTTATGTGAGTCTCTGAGAGGTGGGTCAGACAAACAATGGGGTTTTCCAGATAGACAGCTGTAGATCCTGAAGAATCTGGTGTATTGGTAGTGCTATAACCTCTTTGGGTGCACCACATGATTGCAGGTTGGATTGAAAATCCTTTTTATTAACTGATGTGAGGTTGGCAATAGGGCCACGGATTTTCTGTAAAGAATTTGGACAGGAATATGCCTCATTGGAGCCTTATGGGAAAACATTGTCATGTGGTGGTTGACCAAACAAAACACAAAGGAGGTTACACTTCTACGAAAGAGTCAATCACCGCACAGAAGGAGCAGAAACACAGACCATGCCTTGTAAGCACAAAGATACTTTATTCTGAATTGCCTGACTTGGCCACGTTTCGGCAGTAAAGCCTTCGTCAGGAGTCAGACTTTCAAAATAGCGAAAAAAACTCTTAAAGAGGTGTGTCATTATAAAGCGCATAAAACAATGGATTTTTCAATGTTCTGTTTTTTGTGAAATGATAAAAAGTTAAAGTGTTTTGAACTATTGCTTATGTCTTAATTGGGCATAGGTTGGACTAACAATGACATAAGAGCAACTCTGGCTTTGTGGCCTTGTTTCTTTTGGCTCTCTTGCTGAAAGCACTATCTGCTCGCTATATTTGAGGTCCTTTTCCAATTAAATATTTGATGTTGTTCTAAAGAATCTTTTTTCAGGGTGTGATTATTGTATTTTTTTAAATTATATTTCTATGTGGCGTTACAGTGAAAAATTTGTTAACTGTCTTGAGTGTTCCATGAGGTTTAGGGAGGTGGGGACAATTCTAATGCCAATACAACAAAAAGGTATTGCTACCTGCAAAGAATCCAGATTACAAGCACAGGCCTTCATTTCCAGCTTTTACCAAGCACTTCCAATGTATATAGACTTCTACTGTACTTTTCATATTTTTTAAACCAGTTTTCACTCCGATTCCAAAGCCTTTTTAAATATCTTGATCAGATACTTTTATTTCATATTTACAGCAGATTGGAGAGGCTGATGGATCAAATGCAAACCTTCAAACAAAAAGCGGAAACAATGCTCTGATCAAAAGTGGAGCGTAATGATGTTTATAGCATCACTGTTGAAGGTTCTCGTTTTACCCAGTATGCATATACTCAATCCTTTGGCCATTTATAGCATCACCCCACATCTGATATGTCAAACTGCATCTTTTCTTTATTTTATCCTCAATGAAGATTAGCAGCTCCTGCTTTTAAATTATAAAAAATATTGAAAATATTTATACTGATGATGTTTACTCAGTTTTGATGTTTTAAATTAAACAAGGATATATACCACAAATATTTCACGCAAATATATTGTCTTAAAATGAGGTGTCTAAAGGGTTAGCCAACAAACTTAGAAAGAGACTTCTCATCACACTACTAAAAGCATTCACACCAAAATACTGTGCATTAACAAAAGAACATTTAAAAAAACAAAGGAAAATTAACAATATATATAATAATATAATATATTATATAATAATAGAAGATAGATATCAAATAATAAAATAGAAGACTTACAAAATCACTTTTGGAGTCTAGTTCCTTTTCTAGGTCTAAGTCGCTGAACTTTGGTGGCAGAACTGTATCCACAGTCAAAGATTTATTCAGATCATCTTCAAAATTTTCCATTGCTGAGATGTTTGCCATTTCTCTCTCATTGCTCCTCTGTGCATCATCCATTATTTCTTGCAAATGAAAACAAGAGTTGATAAATGCGACATATAATCCGTCTATAGTCCTGATCATTTTAATAATCATAATTTTAAACAAGCACATACGCCTATAGCTTTATGAAAGTAATCTTGATATTTTAAGAATTTCATAGTTTGGCCAAAAGTTTTATAAAAGTCTAATAAAATAGAATGCTGAAACTAGTCTCCAACTGTCCAGATATGGCAACAGTTCTTGGCTGAAGTCCATATGCCAGGCGCTGCTTCCAGAATCCTGTGCCTTGAATCCAGCCGCTAGGTGTCATCCTTGAGTGTCAAAGCAGCATTCATAGCCCCCAGCGAAGAGAGTAGTGATCATCACTCAAGGATGACACCTAGCGGCTGGATTCAAGGCACAGGATTCTGGAAGCAGCGCCTGGCGTATGGACTTCAGCCAAGAACTGTTGCCATAATTAGTACACTAGATACATTAGGAAGGGATGGGCACAAAAAATAGGGGAAAAGAATATAGGCCAACAGGGGATCTCAGCACCAGAACCCCAGCCCTGGTTCCGATTGACCTGAAGATCCAAACAAGGAAGAAGAAACCATAACTAGGTTAAAAAAAATGGATGTATCCAGCCAGCGGAATTATCCATCTCAGGAGTGGTGGAGTTAGGCTAATGGTTAGAGTGGCGTGGTTGTGAACCATGAAAGCCAGGGTTCAAATCCCACCGATTATCTCGGACAAGTCACATAATCCTGTCTCAGGTACAAACCGACTGTAAACCCCCTGGGGACAAGGGAATACCTACTGTATCTGCATGTAACTCACCTTGAGCTACCACTGAAAAGGGTGTGCACTAAATCCAAAACACCTTCCATTCTATTCCCTCAGCTTAAGTCTAATAAAAGTTGTAGCCTCTATGTTCTAGGCAGTATTATTGAAAGTATTCCTATAAGTGGAACATAATAATGGCATCCGTGCATATAGCACTACACAATATAATTCACATGATTAAAATGCACCTACCCTACTGATAAAAAGGTATTCAACGCTGCAGGTAAATAACAGTATCCCAAGTTTAAAACATGTTGAAATGCTTTCAAGAAGCCCAGCACTTCAACATGCGTGACCCCAAATGTGTAGGTTTTCAAACTTCCCTCACTCTCCCATTGCATAATATATCAGCTTCATTCAAATATATCAAAATGGTATAAATAAATCCCAGGAAGTATGTAGCCTTCAGTGGTAACAAAGTTCTGGAACAAGAGGTCATGATAGAATGCTCCAAAATGTTAAACTCGAGAATAAGAAAGTATTACTTCACAAAAAGGATGGTCAATTGCTGGAACAGCCTCCCATGGGAAATGGGGAAAGCAAAAAAGGAGAGTTGCATACGTGTAATAGGTGCTTTCCGTAGACAGAAGGGGAATGCAGCCACACTGGATGATGGTGTCCTCCATGTGGAACTGGTGTGCAGCACATTCTTCCAGCTTAGGAAGCCTCTCTTTTTAAAACCTCCGAGCATGCTCATTCTCCCCTATATAAACCATGATCCCTCTTCCTTCCTTTCAGTCTACCACACAGTTGTTGCTGCTACTGTATCTCTGGGGCAACGGTGGGAGGGAAGGAGTGGCTCAAGTCCACTGCTGTCTACGGAGAACCCCCATTACAAGTATGCAACTCTGTTTTCATTGTCGTCAGGTAGGGAGGAATGCAGGCACATTGGATGGTGAATCCAAAGCTTAGAGTCATCTTGCTAGTTAGTGATGATATAAATCCTGGACACAGCATGGGGCATAGGTTTTCAACCCAGTCCTCGGGGAACCCTAGGCCAGTCAGGTTTTCAGGATTTCCACAATGAATATGCATGAGATAGATTTGCATACAATGAAGGCAGAACATGAAAATCTCTCTCATGCATATTCATTCTGGGAATCCTGAAAACCTGACTGGCCTAGGGTTCCCCGAGGACTGGGTTGAAAACCCCTGGTCATGGGTAGTAGACATGCTCATAAGGCAAAGAGATTGTGGAGTACCAGTTGCCTGAAAGCACTATCCTATTGCAGTACAGAATACAGGTGGCCACACTGTAGATGTTTGTAATGGGGGTACAGCAAAGGTTTGCAACAGAGATTTCTGTGGTCCTAAGGTGATGTGCTTTACTTTTGCCAGAGGATAACTTGTTGGCTTCAGAGTAACATAAACTGATTCAGTCAAAGGCCCAGTGGGCGCAGTGTTTATTTATTTATTTATTTACATTCTCTTATATACCGCGCTATTCTGCATCAGTGCGGTTTACATTAAACAAACTGAAATTATATTGAACAGGGCATTATAACTTGGAGATAACTATTTTACAGGGAACATGGGCTATGGAGGGTTAAATGGCTTGCCCAAGACCACAAGGAGCACCTGTGGGACTAGAAACCCCAGTCCTTCCGGCCCAAGGTTGCTGTCCTAGTGGGATTTGAACCCCCGACCTTCCGGCCTGAAGTACCTTGCCCCAACCACTAGGTCACTCCTCCACTTGTTTAGATGCTAGGAGGCCATACTTGTTTGAATTAAATGTGAAACAACAGTTCAGAGGTTTTCCATATATATCTTTGGTGCCTTTCGGGTAATATAAGAGGGCACGGCAGCAATTGAGGGAGTATAGACTAGCATTAGGGCTAGGGAAGTAGGCTGGCAGGACTATGGATTGGTTAAGATGAAATGCCGAAACTACTTTTAGTATGAATTTAGGATGGGTGCAGAAGGCTAAACTTGTTATGGAGGAATTGTGTCTAAAGGGGATAGTGCACTAGGACCTGCAGCTCACTAGCGCTTCTTGCAAAGATAATGGCAACTAAAAATAAGGTTTTCCTTAGGGAAGCTTCCCAGGCAGTCTGAAGGGGGCTTCTAAGTTGTGCTAGCACAACAGTTAAGTCCCATGATAGCTTTGGGTCTTCCAACAGCAGCTTCATGTTATTTATTTATTTAGCTGGTTATCTATACCGCCTTTCAGAACGTCAAGGTGGTTTACAAAGAACAAGTCAAACAGTAATGTACATGGAACATCTGCAATAACCATAACATCACACATACTAACTGGCAGAAGCTAGGGATGACAGAAAGAACCTATGTAACATAATCCTGAGGAAAACAGATCCTCTATGCTACGGGTGGGAGGGGAAGGGGAGGGGAAAATGAAGATCGGAAGGGAACTAAATTCTATAATGTTTACCAAAGCTGGAGACATGATTAGTTAGACATATCTATTTACTGATCACTTTGACAATGCACTTATCTTCTTGCAGAAGTCTCCCAGGTTATTTGTTGTTTGAATATTGTTTGGAAGGCTATTCCAGATCTTTGGTGTCAATAGGGAGAACTCCCTATTTGATGTGGCTTGTGTGCTTTTCCTGTTTATTTGCGGAATGGCAAGTGTGGATCGCATGCTGGTTCTTCTGGGCCTACTGGGGTTGCTTTTTGGAGTACAGACTGAAGGTATTTGGAAGACAGCTGATGGCATGCACTGAAGGTAATAATTAAGGCTTTGTATTTGGTGTGGGCTTTAATGGGGAGCAGTGAAAGTGTTTAAGTATTGGTGTTGTGTGATCCTCTTTGGGGATTCCTGTAAGAACTCTGGCAGCTCTGTTCCGTGCCAGCTGAAGTGGATGTATTGCTTATGCTGGTAGCCCATGGAGGGTGATATTAAAATAGTCCAGATGAGGCATGACCATGGCCTGGAATACTGTGCAGAAATCATGGTGATCCAGGAGCAGATGGAGACCCCAAACTGTTTTTATTTTCTGATATGTCAGCTTTATTGTAGTGTGTTGCTGGAGGGTTAGGCCTTGGTCCAGAGTAATTCCGAGATATTGTACTAGGGATTTGACTTGAAGCTGAACCCCTGGTTTGTCAATGTGTGTTGGCGGTGTAAAATTTGTGTCTTTAATAAGGACTTCAGTCTTTTGGTAATTTATGAGTAAGCTGTGGGAGGTTAACCAATTTACCATAGCTATGAAGTACTTCTATCAAAGGAGAATGTACAGGCCATAAAGTGGAGAATGGCACATATAACATGGTATCATCAGCATATATGTGGAATAAAACATTATGTGATCTGATATCACATATAGGTTGTAAGATCATGTTAAATAAAAGAGCTGAAAGAGCAGAGCCTTGTGGGACACCTTGGACAAGTTCAGTCTGGGTGGCTTTCATACCATCTACTCTTAAATACTGTTGTCGTTGGATTAAGTAAGAGGAGAACCATTTGAGGGTCTTGTTGTTTTGTTGTTTGAAGGCAGTGGAGGAATGCTGTGTGAGGTACTGAGTCAAAGGCAGCAGTTATATCCAAGAAGATGAGAACAAAGCCTTGATGTGGTTTTTGGATTCCGTAATGAAAGCTTATCCATTAGGGCTGTGATAAGGGTTTCTACCCTATGGATGGGCCTGAATCCATGTTGCTGCAGGTCAAGGGGAGTGTGGGAATTGACATGGTCTTGGAGTTGGTGCTGAACAGTTTTCTCAATGATCTTGGTGAGGAATGGCAGACTGGAGATAGAATGGTAAATACTAGGGGCCGATGGAGATGAGCTGGGGTTCTTGAGGATAGGCATATGGAGGCCTGTTTAAGGCTAGGTGGCATGTAGCCTTGAGAGAGGAAGAGATTTGTGATCTAGAGCAGCGCAAGTTAACTTAATGCAGCTCACTAGGCAAGTGTATCTAGGGGAGACGTTGTGTTTAGACTGGTTATAATATTTTCTAGGTGATCCTGGGTTATAAGGAGGAATGTGTTCCAAGGCTGGTAGTTTGCCTGCATTTCTAAGTGGAAGAGGTGTGGCTTTGCAAATTGTCCTTTTTGGTAGTTTTGATTTGGAAGTGTATGGATGAGACTTGAGGTGAGGGGTTTTCTGGTTTAGTGTTCTAGGCAGGGTTCCACAGGAAAGATTTTGCTAGGTTAAAGAGCTTCCTAGGTCAGTTAATTGAGGTAAAGATGAGTTCTGAATGATAATCTCTTTTAGTTTTGTTAATGTTAGTTTGGTTTTCATGTAACCTGCTCAAGTAGTTGTCACGGTCTAGTTTGATTTTCTAATTTCCATAGGTTTTGCTTGTTGTTTCTATGTTTGGAGGTCTACCATAGTGCTGGGTGATGTTTCCTATTAGAACCTTTTCTTTGTGGGGCCATTGCTGCTCTGGACAGTGTTTCATTCCAGTTATGCACTAAACTGTCAAGGTCAGTGGAGCTTGTATCTAGCTGTGGTAAGACTGAGTTTAAGAATTTGTCTTTATCCCATCTCTTAAATCTCCTTGTGGGTGTTGGCAGCTTTCAATTTTGGAGCGCAGTCTGGACATAAGGAATGTGAAAGCTGAGAATTTTGTGGTCAGACAAAGGGGTCAAGAGTGGCACTGGGGGCGACTGGGGATTGGCCTGATTATGTCGGTTGCTAATAAAGATGAGGTCAAGGATCCCACCTCTCTCATATATTCATTACTTGTTTAAAATCCAGTGCTTTCACTGCTTCCATGATGAGGTCAGCAGTCTTTTTTGGGATGGATGGAAGGATGAAGTCACCTAATATTACTTGTTTAACCTGAGGGAATAGATCACAGGCCCTTTGGAGGCTAGATGAGAGTTGATCACTATATTCTGTTGGAAATCTATATAGTAGACAGAGTGTTAGGTATTTATGTATTGTTATGAGCATTTGAGCCCTGGAGTTGATATTACATTGATTTGGCACAGGCACAGATGTCGTTTAGCAAGGATGAAGACGCCACTGTCTCTGTGATGAGTCCTGGAACAATGGAATAGGTTGAGGTTTGCTGTTAAAAGTTCGTTCATTAGGACAATGTCAATGTCTGTAAGCCAGGATTTGGTGAAACACATGACGTCTGTTGTTGTTAAGTGTCTCAAGTCGGTGTCGACTCATGGCAACCCTCTGGATAGTTGTCCTAAATTGTGTTCAATCTTCAGTCAGACGGCTCATTGTTGACAGACTGGCACCCATAGCTGCTGTTATTGTATTGATCCATCTCATTGTTGGCCTTCTTCTTTTGCATTGACCTGCTACCCTGCCAAATATGATGTCTTTCTCTAATGATCTCTCTCTTCGCATGATGTGTCCAAAGTTATGAAAGTCAAAGTCTTATCATCTGAGCTTCTAAAGAAAGCATAGGTTTGATCTTCTCTAGTACTGACTGGTTTGTTCTTTGGGCAGTCCATGGTATACACAGTATTCTTCGCCAGCACCATAATTCAAAGGCATCAATTTTCTTCTTGTCTATCTTTTTCACTGTCCAACTTTCACATCCATATGATGTTATCGAAAATGCCATGGCTTGAACAAGTCAATTCTTTGTATGGAAAGAGACATCTCAGCTCTTGAGAATCTTGTCTAGATCCTTCATAGCCATTCTGCCAAGAGCAATGCATCGTCGAATTTCTTGACTGCTTGTTGCTTCTTTATTAATAGTTAATCCAAGTAGGTTAAAAGTTGTCAACTATTTCAATTTCTTCTCCATCAACGATGAACTTATTCATTTTTTTCCCAGTTGTCAGGATCTTTGTCTTCTTAACATTAAGATGCAGACCTATTTTAAGACTATATTCCTTGACCTTGAGAAGCAAATATTTCAAATAGTCTTCACTTTCAGCCAGTAATGTGGTATCATCAGCATAGCGAAGGTTGTTGATGAGTCTTCCACCAATCTTCACATCTCTATTGTCTTCATACAGTCCTGCTTCTCTGATGATTTGTTCTGCATATAAATTAAAGAGGTAGGGGAAATGTATGCAGCCTTGTCATACACCTTTGTTGATTTTAAACCATTCTGTTTCTCCTAGTTCCGTTCGAACTACTGCTTCTCGATCAGTGTAAAGGTTATGCAAGAGAACGATCAGGTGTTGTGGTATACCCATGCTTCTTAACGTGGCCCAGAGTTTCTCATGGTTTACACTGTCAAAAGCCTTGCTGCAGTCAATAAAACACATATAGATATCCTTTTGGTATTCTTTTGTCTTTTCAAGGATCCATCTCACATGCGCGATTATGTCTCTCGTTCCTCTCCCTTTCCTGAACCCTGCTTGCACTTCAGGCAGTTCTCGTTCCAGGTATTGTCGTAGTCTCTGCTGAATGATCTTGAGTAGAATCTTGCTGGCATGTGGGATCAGAGCGATTGTGCAATAACTTCCACAGTCAGTCGGGTCACCTTTCTTCAAGTATTGGTTTAAACACAGATCTTTTCCAGTCAGTTGGCCATGAATGTGTCTTCCAAATTTCCTAGAAGAGCCTTGTAAGTACTGTAACAGCTTTATCTGATTGCTGTAATAACTCAGTGGGAATGTCATCAATGCCTGGTGCTTTGTTCTTTGATAAGCCTTTGAATGCTGCTTCGACTTCTTCTTTCATCACCAATGGTTCCTGATCATAAGGTACAGGTTGAAATGGTTGTTGGTCCACTTGATCTTTATGATATAATGACTCTGTATATTCTTTACACCTTTTCTTGATCTTCTCAGCATCATTCAACATGGATCCTTGAGCATCTTGTAGCATTCCAATTCAAGGCTGGAATTTTTTCTTCAAATCTCGTAGCTTTAGAAAAGCCGACCTTGTTCTTCCTTTAATAGCTTCTAATTCTATTTCCTTGCATGCGTCATTGTAGTATTTCTCCTTGTCTTGTCACACGTTGCAAATCTCTGTTGAGTTCTGCGTTTGCTTCTCTTTCTCCTCTGGCTTTAGCTTCTCTGTGTTTCTGGACAATTTTCAGAGTTTCTTCAGTCATCCATTTTGTCCGTTTTTGCTTTTTCACCTTAAGTAGAGAGACATCGCTTTCTTCCAATACAACCTTCTTGATGTCATCCCATAACTCTTCTGGAACTCTGTCATTGGTATCTAAAGCAGCAAATCAATTTTTCAGGCAGTCCTTAAATTCCACTGGTATATTCTCAAGATCATATTTTGCTACATTCATGAACGGCTTGCTCTTTTTCAACTAGTAGTTGGTGACCTGTTCCTCAGCTCCAGTTTTCTCTCTTTGTTGATGTTATCAAGCTTTTCTATCGTTGTCGTCCACAGATGTAGTCAATTTGTTTTCTGTAGAATCCATTGGGTGAAGTCCACGTGTACAGTTGGCGCTTGTGTTGCTGGAAGAAGGTGTTTGAGATGAATAGATCATTGGTCTTGCATAATTCTATCAGTCTTTCTCCAGCTTTGTTTCTGTTGCCAAATCCATATTTTCCAACCACTTTGCCACCTTCTTTGTTGCCAACTTTTGCGTTCCAGTCACCATTGACTATCAGGATATCCTGTTTGCATGTTCTGTCAATTTCAGCCTGTTCATAGAACTCATCAACGTCTTCCTCTTCTGCAGCTGTTGTTGGAGCATATACCTGAAATATAGTTGTGCCGATGGGCTTTCCTCGTAGACGAATAGAAATTACGCATTCACTGACTGCATTGTATTTCATTACAGTTCTTGCAAGTTTCTTCTTAACTATAAATGCAACACCATTTCTTCTTTGTCTTTCATTTCCAGCATAGTAAACCATATGATCATTAGATGCAAAGTGCCCAAAGCCAGTCCATTTCAGTTCACTGATGCCCAACAGATTTGAGTTGTACACGTTCCATTTCATTCTTGACCACCTCCAACTTCCCTTGGTTCATGCTTCATACATTCCATGTTCCAATATATAAGATATCTTTGCAACCTTGATATCTAACTTCTGGTAATTAAAGTAGTCAGAAAGGAGTGGGATCTTGTTCTCTGTGGATCTTGCATTAAGTAGCACACATTTCAGGTGGTTTGAGGTTAATGTGTGTGTACAGTAATAAGCTGAGATGTTATCTAGCGGCTCAACTCTGATTACTGCTCTAGGGTTTCTGCATGTTAATGAGCCCTTTTATGACTCTGGACTGTAGAAGATGCTGTGTTATCAGTTTGCATTCTATTTTGTCCTAGTTGGCTGCTAGCACCAAAAAGGAGATGTTTCGCCAAGATAGTTTTGAGCTTTGACTTAGAAAAAAGCAGTAAACTTACTCAGTTCATCTGTAACTGAACAACTGAAATTATCAAGATGATTTTCTAAACTCCACCAAGTGAATCTCTTTCACTTAAGGCAATATGATTTCTTGGTAGATATTTTCCTGGAGGCTAGAATGATGTTCCACACTTCCCTGGAAACTGGAATATGGGAAAATTATTTTACAGTTATTCATTCATTGGTGATATACCTGAGAGAAGAGAGTTACAACAGTCTATCTCAAGCAAAACATCTACAACTCATACAGAACACAGCAGTAAGACTTAGAGTTGTGGTCAACATTATTGACAGCCTTGCAGTTTAGGTATGTTGTGTACAATATCTTGAGAAATAATTGGAAATATTCCAACTATATGTAGTCATAATATTTTAATAGTATGCTCAAAGTTTTGTTTTGTAGATGTTTGTGCAACTTAAACATAGAAATCTCTGCAGAAAAAAAGATATATGACTTGGGCAGGATTAATGGCACCTTTCACTAATATTTGGTTGCACAACCCTTGGCAGTGATGACAGCCTCCAAATGTTTCTTGTAGCCATCTATAAGTTTTGTAGATCAGTCAGCTGGTTGTTTCTCCCACTCTTCAACTGCAATTTGTTCCTACTCATGAATGTTTCCAGGATTCTTTTTACTAATGGGCAGATTTCAGCTCTTTCCAAAGGTTCTCAATTGGATTAAGATCAGGACTCATTGATGGCCAGTCCATTTGTTCCTTTTTAACCAACCATTCTTTTGTACTTTTTGATGTATGTTTTGGGTCATTGTCCTGCTGGAGGACCCATCACCTTTGACCCAGATCTAGCCCTAGCTTTCTGAAACTAGGCAGCACAGTTTGCTTCAATATACCTTGGTAGTCCTCTGATTTCATGATTCCTTTAATACATTCCAGGCCTCCAGTTCCTGAGGCAGCAAAAGAGCCCCACAACATTAAGGAACCTCCACCATATTTAACTTTAGGAAGGGCAATTTTTTCTTTATAAGCTTCATTTCTTTGCCTGTAAAAATGTATCACTGGTCTGCACTGCCAAAGAGTTCAAGTTTGGTATTATCAGTCCACAGAACATTTTCCCAGAAGGACTCTGGTTTCTCAAGGTAGGTTTGGGCAAAGTTCAGTCGTGCCTTTTTATGTCTTTGAGCAGTGGGGTCCTCCTTGGTTTTTGCCCATAAAGTCTATCTTTGTTTAGTGTGCAGTGTATGGGGCACATCATTTCAGAAGAAGTAATTAGTCCTTACCTGCTAATTAGTGTTCCTGAAGGAACGACAGCCCAGTCCCTTTACTTCTGGGTTGCGCAACCCTTCCAGCAGCTTGGAGGCTGAGCCCATCCTTTTTGAGGATGGTGCGGTATAAATACCAGTGGCACCACCCCCAGGCCCCAGTAAACTTAATGAAAAAGCAGACTTAACCAATAAATAGCCTATAAAAAAAACTAACACACCACAAGATAAAACTTTTTTTTGAAACTGTAGAAAGCAAGGGGGGGGGCAGAAGGGAGGAGGAGGCTTACCTGAGCCCGCCCTAGCCTTCCCCCACCCTCGTCCTGTAATACCCTTGCAAGGGACCCTTCCGATCTGGCCTTGACTTCGGTCCGCAGACCTCCCTATTCCTACGGGAAAAAAATTCTGCCAACTGAAGAACCCGGGTGGGATCAGGGACTGGACTGTCGTTCCTTCAGGAACACTAATTAGCAGGTAAGGACTAATTACTTCTTCCTTATCATCACTCCAGTCCAGTCCCTTTACTTCTGGGATGTGACAGAGCAGTTCAAACCTGGGTGGGATTCGCCATCCCGGACCGAAGTACGGCGTCCCCAAACCTAGTATCAGCTGCTCTCTGAACATCCAGCCTGTAGTGTTTGGTAAAGGTGTGCAGGGACGACCAGGTAGCCACTCTGCAAATGTCCAGCGGGGGAACTAAGCTATACTCTGCCCAGGAAGTTGCCTGTGCCCTAGTCGAGTGCGCGCGCAAACCTCCTGGAACCTGCTTGCCCTTTAGGAGGTAAGCGGAGGCAATAGCTTCCCTGATCCACCTAGAGATGGAAGCCTTGGCCGCCGCCTCCCCTTTGTGCGGCCTTCCGAATTGGACGAATAGACGTTCGGATCTTCGAAAGGGCGCCGTGCGGGAAAGGTAACGCTTCAGCACTCTCTGCACGTCCAGAAGACGTAGCTTCTCGTCATCCCCTTGTTGTCCGTCCCCAGAGAAGGAAGGAAGCAAAACTGGTTGGTTCACATGGAAAGGGGAGATGACCTTCAGCAAGAAGGAGGGGACTGTCCGCAAGACCACCTTATCCCTGAAGAACAAAAGGAAAGGGGGTCTAGAGGACAGTGCCTGAAGTTCCGAGACACGCCTGGCCGAGCAAATAGCACCCAGAAAGACCGTCTTCAGAGTCAAATCCTTTAGGGAGGCTTTCTTTGCTGGCTCGAAAGGCTCTCTAGTCAAGGCATTTAATACCAGGTTGAGATCCCAAGGGGGGATTACCGCAATTTGCTGAGGTCGCAGACGCCTAACCGCTCTCAGGAACCTGGCCACATTGGCGTGAGCCCCTAAGGATTTTCCGTGGATTTTACCTCTAAAACAAGAAATGGCCGCCACCTGGACCAGTAAGGAGCTGGGCGCTAGACCTTCCTCAAAGCCTGCTTGCAAAAATTCCAGGACCTCCGGGACAGAGGCCGCAAAGGGTTTCTTCCGGTGTTCTGCACACCAAGCTTCGAATATGCGCCACACTCTCACGTAGGAAAGACAGGTTGAGCGCTTCCGCACGCTCAACAGAGTTGAAATTATTGAACCCAAATAACCCCGCTTCCGGAGCCGTGCCCTTTCAATAGCCAGACCGTAAGCGAGAATCGATCCACGTGAGGCATCCAAACTGGCCCCTGCCTCAACAGGTCCTTTCTGCAGGGGAGCCGCCATGGCCGATCCGCCGTTAACCTCACTAGCTCTGCATACCAAGGGCAGCGAGGCCAATCCGGAGCTATGAGGACCACCAAACCTTGGTGGGCTTCCACCCGCTGCAGAACCCTTCCGATGAGTGCCCATGGAGGAAACACATACTGGAGCCCCTCTGCAGGCCACCTCTGAACCAGGGCATCTAAGCCCTCGGACATCCTTTCCTTCCTGCGACTAAAGAATCGGCTTGCCTTGGCTGTAGCGTAGCGTGCCATGAGATCCATGACTGAGGGCCCCCAAAGGGCTACTACCTGGTCGAAGACCTCCTGCGCCAGCTCCCACTCTCCGTGGTCTATCTGGAACCTGCTGAGGTAATCGGCTGTCACATTGTCCGTTCCCGCCACGTATTGTGCCGAAAGGGCTGTCAATTGAGCTTCGGCCCACTGAAACAGGCTGTCCGCTTCCTTTTCTAAGGAGGGACTGCTTGTTCCCCCCTGGCGGTTGATGTAGGCCACCGCGGTGACATTGTCGGAGAGAACGCGTATTGCTCTTTGTCGAACTAGAGGCTCGAGTGCTCTGAGTGCTAGGGCTACCGCTCGTAATTCCAGTCTGTTGATGGACCACTGGGACTCCCGAGGCCCAGCAACCCTGGGCAAACTGACCCTCGCAATGAGCCCCCCAGCCTGACAAACTGGTGTCCGTCGTCAGCAGCATCCACTGAGGAGGTTCGAGAGGCATCCCGCGATTCAGGTTCCTTGGGCACCGCCACCATTGGAGTGCCTTCTTGGTTCGAGGAGGGCAGGGCAGTCGCATGGACAAAGGATGACACTGGTGGGACCAACGACGTAACAAGGCCCACTGCAAAGGACGCAAATGAGCCCTGGCCCATGGCACTACCTCGATCGCCGCAGCCATGGTGCCCAGCAATTGAAGGTAATGCCAGGCCGTAGGGTTTCGCCTGCTCAGGAACTGCGAAACGAGGATCCTTAGGTCCCCTGATCTTTTCTTGGACAGAAATACTCTTCCTTTCCTGGTGTCGAACCGTGCTCCGAGATATTCGATCTCCTGAGTGGGAATCAAGCAGCTCTTTGCCCGATTGATGACCCATCCTAACTCCTCCAGGACTTCTATCACTCTGATTGTAGCCGTGCGACTCTCTGCTTCTGACTTTGCCCATATCAGCCAATCGTCCAGGTAGGATGTACCATAATTCCCTCTTTTCGTAGAGCCGCTGCTACCACCACCATTACTTTGGTGAAAGTCCGGGGGGCTGTCGCCAGACCGAAGGGCAGCGCCTGGAACTGAAAGTGACCCCTTGGTACCGCAAACCTCAGGAACTGCTGATGGGATCTTCGGACTGGGATATGCAGATAAGCTTCCGTCAAATCCAGGGAAGTTAGGAACTCTCCGCTCCTTACTGCTACAATGACCGACTTTAGAGTTTCCATATGAAAATGAGGTACCTTGAGACAGCGATTGACTTGTTTTAGATCCAGGATCGGACGAAAGGAACCTTCCTTCTTTGGTACGACAAAATTAATTGAGTATCGACCGGAGACGCATTGCTCTACCGGCACAGGAACCACCGCTCCGAGCTCTATGAGTCTTGAGAGCGTGTCTTCTATCGCTGCCCTCTTTTCCGAACCACAGGGAGACTGAATAAAGGCAGGAAGTATTTGCTTTGCAAATTCGAGAGCGTATCCCTCTCGGATGACTTCCAGGACCCATTGATCGGACGTGACCCGGGACCAGGCGGGAAGAAACTGCCTTAAAACGACCCCCCACCGGCAGTCCGCCCTTCTGGTCCCCCGCCTCGGTTTTCTTGGTCCTGCAGCAGAGGAAGAGGCCCCAAAGCCTCTACCTGCCCCTTGAAACCCTCTGAAGCTTTGACCCCTTGAAGGGAAACGACCCCTTGGAAAGGGGTTCGACCTGGCAGGACGAAACCTCCGGGGATCCCTTGGTTGGTTCCGCACCGGAACCAGAGAGCGTCCCTGTTTCGGTCTGTCTTCCAGAAGCCTGCCTCCCTTAGATTCGCCAAGATCCTTTACCAACTTGTCTAGGTCTTCTCCAAACAGCAGCTTCCCCTTAAACAGAAGACGACTCAGGCGCGACTTTGAAGAGGCATCTGCTGCCCAATTACGTAGCCACAAATAACGCCTAGGTGCTACCACATAGGCCATGTTCTTAGCTAGGCTCCGGATGAGGTCATACTGGCTATCCGCCAGGAAGGCTGTGCCAGATTCCAACCTAGCCGTAATAGCCTGCGCGTCCTCTGAGGTACCCTCCGCTAGCTGAAGTTGCTGGGACCATCTCAAGCAAGCCCGAGCCACCCAAGCTCCCGCCACCGTGCCATGTGAAAGGGACGTGAGAGGCTCTTCGCTTATCTGCCTTGCGCGCTTGAGTGATACCCCGGAGTCCTGGGTGCTTGCCCTCAATGGCCTGGTCCCCCCACCTTCCTTTGCCTTGCTCGACTCTCCTGCCCCAAGCCCCTGCTTGCGCATACAATAGGCCTTGTGCAGCAAGAGGACGAAATCAGGAGAGAAGAGATCGCAGGGACCCTCTTCCCCACCGGAAGTAAAGGGGAGGGACAGAGGAGGAACGGGCAAGATCGAGGCAGAAGGAGGAGGGGAATGGGACCCCCCTTCCTCCCCCAGCGGGTCTCCAGACCCTTGAGAAACCTGAGCCATGGACCCCTGGATTTCCTGTTCCACAGAAGCAGCCTCTGCAGCACAACCCCTGCAGATCCCTGTTTCCGAGGCCGTACCCCTCCGAGTGCCGCAGGACGAGCACCGAGGCTTGCCAGTCATGTCCTTTGAGGCAATACTAGAATTCCTGTGTAGCTAACAGATTTAATAATTCCCAGATTGCATAAATTCAACTCGGGAGTTCAAAGGTCCTTCCCCTCCCCCAATCAGTAAATTACAGCCCAGCAATAATTTAAAGAAATAAAACTTAAATTAATCAAAGTTTAAAATTAATCAAAAGGTTAAATTAATCAAACCCAGTGAATTAATTCTTTTAATTTCTCCCCAGTACTTGCTGTTTTGCTGCTCCCGTTTCGCGCATTGCTCCAGTCCGGGGAGCCAGCCGCGCTCCGCTGGCTCGCACGTGGTAGGCCGCAGCCACGTGGAGTCCTAACCGGCGGTCGGCGTCTCTGCACGCGCCGCCAGTTTGCTTTGGAGGCCGCCAACTGAATCAGCGCTGGATGTAGACTCCGGAGTTGCCCCGATGCTCCGACGCACCGGGAGCTGCAGCGCGAGGCCGCGGGGAAGATCGCAGTGCCGCCTCCAGCGCTTCGCCACCCGGGGGCTTTGGCGCGAGGCAGGGCAAGCCTACAGGGAAGGTCCTGGGGAGTCAGCAGGCCAAGGACGCGTGAGGAGGTTTCCCCAGTTCTCTCCGCTGCTGCCGGCAAGCCTCCTCCTCCGGGCTGGGAGCTCCGATACTGAGCAGAAGGTAGGAGTAAGGGGGAGGGTGGGGGGGGGGGAAGGAGAATAAACTTAAAGGAGCAGTACCCTAAAAAGGGAACGCAAAGGAAATAAGGATTAAAGAAAGAAATAGAAATAAAGGTTAAAATAAATTAAAATTAAATTAAAAGACTCCAGTAAGCCCTTGGCTTACGGAACCCTCCAGCTGCTTGGAGGCTGAGAATACTGGGGCCTGGGGGTGGTGCCACTGGTATTTATACCGCACCATCCTCAAAAAGGATGGGCTCAGCCTCCAAGCTTCTGGAAGGGTTGCGCAACCCAGAAGTAAAGGGACTGGACTGGAGTGACGATAAGGAACAGTCTTAAGCTCTTTGAGATGTTGTATGAAGTGTTTTTCCAACAGTTAGCACAAACCTTTGAAGACTTCTTGGATTAAATTTTCCTCTTCCCACTATGTCTTGGGAGGTTCTTGACAGTTCCATGAGCAGAAAACATCTTAATAACATTGCAAACTGTAGAGACAGGAATCCCAAGGTCTTTAGAGATGGCCTTGTACCCCTTTAAAGATTGATATTGGTGAGAATGGCTTTTCTGACAGTCTCTGGCAGCTCTCATCTTCACCACTGTGAAAATGGAACAGGGAGTGAATGTGGCCATTTTAAACATTAGAGCCACCATTCACTGGTTGATTCAAGCCAGATGAGTACTGACAATTGATCACTCCCCTCTCACACCTCTACCACTCCAGCTAAGACTATTCAAAATCCGCAGAGAAGGTTCAAAAAGTTTGAAAAAGAAAAATTTCTAAATCATATTTTCCCTCAACTTGACCCTATGCCTTTAAACCTAGATGATACAATTCAAAACTGGAATGACACAACAGCCAACACCACCATCACAACACCTCCCTCCATCTACACCCAAAAAACAATCCGTAGGATGGTACGCATGCAAACTGAAAATAATCAAAAATAATCTGCGCAGAATAGAGTGCAGGTGGAGACACCAAAATCAAATATACTAGAAATGCTCTACATGAGCACATTGCAAACCTACCGAAAAACAAATCAAGAAGAAAAAGGAATATTACTCTAATATTCTAAGTAAGTCACTCAACCGTCCCCGTGAACGCTTTTAAATTGTAAAATTCCTTTCATGCAACAAATCCTATGACAACCACTCAAAGACTACCATAGACCCCCCCCCCCTAAATCCTTGCAGATTTCTATAAGGATAAGCTAAACCCACATAAGACCCATCTCACTCCTACAATACCAAATATACCTTCTCCATCGATTTCATGGTCAACCTTCACCAGAATTGGGAAAGATTCTCTTAAAATCATATTCAAATTAAACACAACTACATCCTACCTCAACCCTTGTCCTGTTACCTGGATAAAGGCTACCAAATCAGAATTATCCTCATACATACTTAATATAATAAACTACTCCCTCAAACAAGGTTACAAGCCCCTCTCCTTAAAACATGCAGTAATTCGCCCTATCCTATGTTCAAATCTTTTTATTTGCACACAGTAAATATACAAACATAATATAAATCAAAGAAATGCCACTAGAAATAATCTTACAGGACATAAGAAATCAAATATACATATTTATATATAGCCATAGTCCACATCAAAGAAAGAAAGAGAACAAAAGAAGAGGAAAAAAATTAGGAAAACAAACAAACAGAGATAAGGAGGAAACAAATCCTCCTCCACCCTATCATACTTATGAGCCAAAACAAAACTAAGAACCCAAAACCCCTTCCACTTTTTTATCTGCTAAGAATTTCTCTAATTGTATAGGATCATAAAAAACATATGTCACACCCTGCAAGGATATAATACACTTGCAGGGGTAACGCAAAAAAGAAAGTGGCCCCTAATTCCACAACTTTAGACCTCAGGGCCAAACTCCTTCTATGCAACCGAGTACTCCTAGTAACATCCGGGAATACATTAATTTTTTGACCACAAAATTTAGAGTCCTTATATTTAAAAAAGGATTTCACGACCCTAAGCTTATCAGCAAATGAAACAAAGGAAACCAACAAAGTGGCCCACTTAGCAATCTCATCACTTGAATCTTCCAAGAATTTTGTCAAATCCTGGTTGATATCAAGAGACAAGATATCAAGACATTGAGCTTACTGCACTGGCCAGCCTACCTACTTATGCTCACCTCTCCTTCTCTTCTGCCCTTCCCGTACTCTTCATTCATCAAATACCAATTTTTTAGTAACTCCCACAAAACGCACCCTACGCTTAGACGTCTATCGGTCTGTTGCTTTCTTTTTTCAAGCCCCTTATCTGTGGAAAACCATGCCCACTGTACTTCAAATGGAATCCTCCTATATAAAAGTTCAAGTCTGGTCTGAAGACCTGACTTTGTAATCAGACCTTTGAATAAATCTTTCTTCTTTTGGTTCCTGAAGCAAGATGCTGATCCCACTTCCTTCCTATTATTTCTTCTGCAATTATTTGTTTAAACGGTTGTTGCTCTTAGATTGAAATTATTGTGCCACTTCTCTGCCCCTCCCTTAATGTTTCACGGCTTGTTTTCTGACTGTCTTTTTTTTGTCCTTGTACTCCCTGCAATCAAGAAACTATTAATTTGTTAACTGCTATGTTATAATAAACCATTTTTCTGGTTTTAAATTTCAGACTGGATAGGCCATGTGGTCTTTTTCTGTCGTCATTTTTCTGTTTCTATACTGTGTTATTTTATTTTGTATGATTTTATTGGCATGATATGCACTGTGTATGGTTTTTTTTGTTACCCGCCTCCGTGTTTGTGCGGGCTATAAATCCTTTTAAATAAATAAATACCAAATCACAGTAAATAAATAAATGCTGACAGGGCCAATAATCAATGGCCGATGTATAGGAAAGTGCCCTCTTGCTGGGTCTGAAGAAAAAAAAAAAAAAGAGTGCTCTTCCAGTGTCATAGTTTTCTCTGCTGCAAGGATTAGTAGGAGGGAGAATCTGTATCATGAAAAAACAGGCAGAGAATGGTCCAAGGACTTTCTAGGACCATACGTATATCCTGGAGCTGCCCTCTAGAGGAGAGTCCTGTGAGGAGGCATTCACTGCGGTAGGGGCAGTTCAGGTGGAATGTCTGGCTGGCTTGGTTTGACTCCAGGAGGGACCTTGGAGCCTATAATCCCACTCAATGAATGCTGACAGTCCTGCCTGAAGGACAGCTGGTTGGTGGGTATCTCAGTTTATTCCCGCAGACGTATCTGTATCGTGTTCGCCTAGTGGATTTTGGGTTCCTTGATGGATGCAGAGTTGTCAGATCATTCCTAAGCCCTTTAAGGGATGGTTTAGGCCAGCCTGAGACTTTGGATGTGCACTTGGTGAGTTACAGCCAAGTTTTCAGGGTCTCTCCATAAAAGAGTCTCCCTGAGACAATCTGATCAGGTAGGGAATGTTGGCACCTGCTCTGTTACGCTTTCAGCAGCGACAGGTTGTTTTTCCTACCCCCTCCATAGTGGAGTTGGGGACGTAATCTTTGGAACATGCAGATCTGCAAAGGGAACTTCGTTCTAGCATGTACAGAACCTAGAGCGGCGATCTTCGGACTTCTTTTTGTATGAGACCCTTTGGGGCTAGCATTACAGCAGTCGAGCAAGGCCCAACTGAACTTTCCCATGGCATTTACTTTCCAGGGTGAACACCTTTAACTATTTCTCCCCATCTGTGTTAGATGCTGCCTCTGCAAGGCCGGACTTCATCCTTGAAACCTAGATATGGTACCGCCATACCTTTACTAAAGGTGCTAAGGGGTGGTAGCAGCACCTTTCTGCATACAGAGGCCCAGCTGCCCATACCTGGACATTGGCAGGCCCAGTTAGTGTCTTTAGGGTTGCCTAAAAGTAACAGAAATTTTTATCCCAATGAAAACCAGTGTTCCCCACTAACATAAACACTTAACGTATTAAAGCAATTGTTGCAGAAAATGTACAAGGATTAGCGCAATTGAATCATTGGAAGCAATTTTGCATTTTTAAATTGAATACAGTGATCCCAAAGGGTTTAAAAAGTGGAGCTCAAGTGATAATTCTTAATTTGTTATCTTTAGGCCCCTGTAGAGAGGGAAATGATGTTATATAAAGCTGGTAAAAAACACACCAGGTCCATTATGAAGAGCGCCATGGATGAAAAAAAGGACCATATGAAGATTTGAATGTACTAAGTGCATTATTGGTTTAGCAGAATAAAGCTTTTTCCCTGAAGCAGAACCAAGAAATGGAAAGAGGTCTGAAACAAAGAGTTTCAGCGATACTCGTGTTGAATAGTAACCTAAAGCTTTGGGAGGAATACAATATTTACAACAAGGGTGAGGAATGAGAGACATTATCGTGGATGGGAGATGGATCTTTGAAAAGACAAAAGAATACCAAAAGGATATCCATATGTGTTTTAATGACTGTATAAACCATGAGAAACTCTAGGCCATATTAAGAAGCATGGGTATACCAGAACACCTGATCGAACTGTTGCTTCTTGAACAATGTAAAACGTTGTGCAGAGAACGAACGGAATTAGGAGAAACAGAATGGTTTAAAAATCAGCAAAGGTGTACAACAAGGCTGCATACTTTCCCCCTACCTCTTTAAATTTATATGCAAAACAAATCATCAGAGAAGCAGGACTGTATGAAGACAACCAAAGTATAAAGGTATGGTGGAAGACTCAAACAACCTTCACTATGCTGATAATACCACATTACTGGCTGAAAGTGAAGATGATTTGAAACATTTGCTTTTCAAGATCAAGGAATATAGTCTTAAAATGGGTCTGCACCATAACATTAAGACGACAAAGATCCTGACAACTAACAAAATCAACAGGTTCACCATTGATGGAGAAGAAATTGAAATAGTTGACAGCTTTAAATTACTTGGATCAACAATCAATAAAGAAAGGACTAGCACTCAAGAAATCTGATTACGTATTGCTCTTAGTAGAATGGCTATGAAGGACCTAGACAAGATTTTCAAGAGCAGAGATGTCTCTTTCCATACAAAGATTCGACTTGTGCAAGCCATGGTATTTTTTATGATGTCACATGGATGCAAAAGTTGGACAGTGAAAAAGATAGACAGGAAGAAAATTGATACCTATGAATTATGGTGCTGGCAACGAATACTGTGTATATAATGGTCTGACGAAGAACAAACTAGTCAGTACTAGAGGAGATCAAACCTAATAAGCTTTCCTTAGCTGCTCAGATGACAAGACTTCAACTTTCATACTTTGGATACATCATGCAAAGAGAGATCATTGGAAGAAGACATAATGCTTGCCAACGTAGAAGGTCACCATAAAAGAGGAAGGCCGGCAATGAGATGGATCAATACAATAACAGCAGCTATGGATACCACTCTATCAACAATGAGCCGCTTGGCTGAAGACTTAACAAAGTTTAGGTCAACTATCAAGAGGGTCGCCAGGAGTCAACACAGACTCTTACGGCACTTAACAACAATAATAATAATAAAGCAAAAAGGACTAGCAGGATGAGCTAGATGATTTTAACATGGTCTGACAAAAAGAATTGATTTAATTCTTTAGTATTCACATCTAAGGTGACAAGCTGGATTTCCACTGCCTGGAAAGGCTGCAGCCAGGGAAAAGCTGTCCTAAAAGCACTTAGTTTTCTCCTACAATGTGGTCCGATTCTGTGTGGGAAGTCCATCAGCTGGGCGAAGTAAGAGCGCAGCCCTCCCATGCAGAATCTCAGAAGTGCAAGGCAATGCCTTCAGGTACCTTATGTTTTGACCACTCCAACGAATGGCGATTGTGGGGCTCTCAAGTGTAGGGAGAATCCACAGATAGCAGGTTTTGGGGCCCACCCCTGGAAGTGGCCAGGGAAAGAATGCTGCAGCTTCCTCCCTGTCCCTAGGACAGTCATCCTCGGCATAGGTTAGCAGCTTATGTGATATTGGTGATCCTAGGCACTCTGGTGAGACTTCATACACCATGTTTCACTTGGATCAAGTGGTGTGGCCCTTCTATGGCTCTAAGAAAAAGGACCTGCAATAAGAAACTCAGCGGTAGCACTGAGCAAGGCAATTTCCCAGTGCCTTCTTTCTTAGCATCTGGCCCTTGTTGGTGCATGCTGGTCAGTTTGTGCTCTTTGGTAACCTCCCAGCTTAGGGGCCTAGGGAGTCTCTATGCCCGTAGCAGATGTTAGAGCTTTTCAGCAGTTTGACCACAGCTTGGCCCTGAATCTACAGGCATCATTTCCAGGGGATTCCCTGGGAGGTATCTTGGTAGGCTCATGTGGTTGATGGCTCTGGAAGGACCCTTCCTTGGGTCCATGTGCGAGGCCTCCCAGGTGGGTTGGTGCCTTACAATCCATTCTGGGGGACTTTGGCACCTGCTGTAGGGTATCTGTGTTGCAGCCTTTGGAGTTAATTGTACATTTCTGATTCTCTGGACGGCAACTTTCACTGTCCACCCTTCATAGAGAAGGATCCTCAAAGAGACTCCTTGCTGTGTTTGGGCAGAGGGTGTTGCTCATCACAATTTCTCATTTCTCCCCTTGAACAATCCTGCTCCATCCTCGGCAGTTTGAGGCAAATGCTGGCAGAGGTTAGCTCCTCTATTGTCCATTTTCCCCAGGAGACCATTTTTAAAGATCACTACAATCTGTGCTTCAATTTTACTTAAATTAATGGAGAGACCATTCGGTACACCACTGTAAAATAGTATAAATCTCAGGAGCTGTAAAGATTGTATAGAGGCTGTGTTTTTATACAGACAAAATAAGAGAAGATCAGCATAAAGGCAATAAAGAATATTCAGCTCAAGCAGTGTAGTATGAAGTGGAATCATATAAATGTTAAATAGAAGTAGACAATGGGAATCGTTATGGTACATCCGAGTCCAACTGAAACCATCTGGGTTCTCACTTGTTGTCTATCATATTTCACCTGCTCATCAGGCCTTACATTGGTTGCCTATTGAGTACATAAAAACATAAGATATGCCATACTGGGTCAGACCAAGGTCCATCAAGCCCAGTATCCTGTTTCCAACAGTGGCCAATCTAGGTCATACGTACCTAGCAGTATTAAATTGGCGTATTAAATTTAACACAATGCTGCTGTTTATAATTAGAAACTCAATTGCACTTCCAACAGAAACATAAAACCTGTCACATGGATTATTGCAGTCATAAGAGGGAAAGTTTGTTGTGGTGCCTTCTCTGCAAGTATCATCTCGGGCTGGAACGTGTGGGAAGATTTTTTTTTATGGCAGCACCAGAATACTGGAATAAGCTGACTGATTTGGTTAGGAATGAAAGGATCAGCAGAGCTTCCATTAGAAGTTGAAGGCTTTTTATTTTTCAGTTGCTTTTTTTATAGGCAGAGGGAGCAGAGAGTTTTGGAATTATTGTTTTATGTTTTAGTTATATATTTTTCTCTATGAATGTATTGAAATGTTTATTCCTTGTCACCTATGCTAGACAAGTAGGATATCCTCCTCCCACCAGCAGATGGTAATAAAGCCAAACTGTTTGGCACCTGTATATAGCCAGTGGGTATTCTCTGTCTCCAGCAGATAGATGGACATATGGACTTGTACAGTTACAAAAAATGGCAGAGGCTCCTAGTGAATCTCTATTCCACATGGAAACCAAGGGCCAGGGCCAGGGCCAAGGGTGAAGAAAAGGCAAGTCATGGGTGGTCGATTTCCTTCTCCATATGAAACCAGGTTTGGAGGTTTGTGTTCCTGCCTGTTGTGTAGAGTTCCCCTATACAGACATGGATAAGGTTACCAGATTTTTTGTAGACAACTTTGGGACATTTATCTGAAGCATCATGGGGAGGGAGGCAGAAGTGACATCTTAGTTCCAGATTTGAGCAACAAGGTGTGGAAGTGAAAAAAGGATTCATGACCATGTCCCCCCCCCCTCCTCCTCCTCCCCCATGTCCATTCCATGACAGGAATTTCATCACTTCCAAGCAGACACATCAATGGAGAAATAGAAAAACAGTGATGCGTTTCTCCCATACTGTGCAAAATATAAAGATAATGGATCTAAAACCAGACATTTTCAAATCATTAAATTGGAAATACATTTCTTTCTACCACCTCTGTTCCCATTATTGGACTCAGGGACAGGAGGCTGTCAAACAGGTGGGAATTGGGGACACAGACAATCCCCAAAAATAAGGGACATCTGGTAACCTTAGATATGGCAACCGAGTGCCCGATGTGGCAGGGCCCAGCCAAGCCCCATGTAGGGGTGTTAAGTCTGTGATATCTGCCTGGGAGGGCAGTGGACATGGGAGGTTACTGCAGACTGTATAGCCACTGTATACCCCGAGGGAGGGGTAGATTCTGATCAGATAACTTCCCTTCTTGAAGCAGGAGATCCTCCCCACCAGTTCTTCACATGGACTCCTGGATACTGCAGTGCCAGTAAGCTGGCAAGGCTGTAGAAGACAGGTAAATGTTGCAAGCTTTCATGTTAAGTGTTGCCTTCCAGGCTTCCAGCTGCAAACTAGTATGTGAAACACCTCATTACCTAGTGTAGAAATGGACAGGTAAAGGGATACCAGAATCCCCAATATGTAATTGAAGATGGATGCTGCCAAACAAAGACTCATTTACCTTGATAAAACTGTATGTGCCACAATGAACTAAACCTACTTGTTTGGCCTGCGGGCTTTAACAGTACTCAAGATAACTAGTATTGTTTTGAAGTTCAGATACAAATGTTTCTTCCCAGCTTGCACCGTGTAAACTAAAAAGATGCATCTGGTGTGCTTCATTGCCTAGTAATGCAACAAAACTCGTTTTAACTATGTGAAGTACTATGTGCCAGACTAACTAGTTTGCACCATGTGCCTTACCAACGCTCAGATAAGCTAACATTGGTGTAGATTTCTCAGCAGGTATTGTCTATTATATTACCAGTACTATCAGGATTACCATATGAGTACTAATGAATGGCAAAAGAAAAGTAAATGAAACACCTCATTTGCCTAGCAATGCCACAATACATAAGCACATTTCAATGTAGAAGTGCTATGTGCTATAATGCACTAGTTCATCCTGTGCTTAGATGAGCAAGCATTGCTTTAGTTTATTTATCAATGCAGCTATTACATATCATGATAGCAATGCAGCCCATTTTAAGATATCTGTGCTAATGAACTGAGAAAATGAAATGAAGCACGTTACTACTTGACACTGCAACAAATCCAAAGCATAGTTACTTGCTTAAAGATCTGTAAGCTAAAATGTACTACGTCTGACTGATTTCACATGAGTTTCATTCTATTAGCTCCCAAGGTACTTAGTGAGGCTGGCATTGCTTTAAGCATCAATACAGGTGTTTCCTCTCATGAAAACAATATAGCTAGGCTTACAAATGGTTTGCTAATGAGGCGATTCCTATTGCTTTGGACCTCATCACCCTGTAGAGCAAGAAAACAGGAACAGTTTCCTGGGTAAAAGTGTGGATGCCAGAAGGTACTGACTGCTGTTGTTATTCTTAAGTGCCGTTGAACCAATACTGACTCATGGCGACCATCTAGACAGTTGTCCTAAACTGTGTTTGGACTTCAGTCAGATAGCAAATTGTTGATAAGGTAACGTCCACAGCTGCCGTTATTGTATTTATCTATCACATTGCTGGCCTTCCCTCTTTTGCACTGACCTTCAATTTTTCCAATCATGATGTCTTTCTCCAGTGATCTCCTTCTTTGCATGATGTGTCCAAAGTAGGAAAGTTGAAGTCTTGTCATCTGAGCTTCTAAAGAAAGTTTAGGTTATCTCCTCTAGTACCGACTGATTTCAGGCAGTCCATGGTATACACAGTGTTCTTCACCAGCACCATAAATTGAAGGCATCAATTTTCTTCCCGTCTTTCTTCTTCACCGTCCAGCTTTCACATCCATATGACATTACTGAAAGTACCATGGCTTGGACAAGTCGAATCTTTGTATGCAGAGATACATCTCTACACTTTAGAATGTTGTCTAGGTCCTTCACAGCCATTCTGCCAAGAGCAATGCGTCGTCTGATTTCTCAACTGCTTGTTGTTTCTTTACCGATTATAATCAGTGAATAATATATCAATAATTGATATTATAAAAATAATATAAATAATAATGTCATCAATAATTATTGATCCAAACAGGTTAAAGTTGTGTACTATTTCTATTTCTTCTCCATCAAGATGGCAAAATCAATAATTTCAAATTGTCAGGATCTTTGTCTTCTTCATGATAAAGGTGCAGGCCCATTTTAAGAATATGTTCCTTGCCCTTGATAAGCAAATGTGTTAGCTTGTCTTCACTTTCAGCCGGTAATGTGGTATCGTCAGCAAAGTTAAGATTGTTATGAGTCTTACACCAATTTTCACACCTTGATTGTCTTCTTACTGTCCTGCTTCTTTGATGATTTGTTAGACATAAATTAAACAGGTAGGGGGAAACTATGCGACCTTTTTCATACATCTTTACTAATTTTAAATTATTCCCTTTGTTCCATTCAAATTGCTGTTTCTTGATCAATGTGAAAGTTGCTTATGAAAATTAGAAGGCATTCTGGTATAACTATGCTTCTTAATGTGGCCCAGAATTTCTCCTGATTTACGCAAAGGCCTTACTGTAGAATCAAACACACACATATAGACATGCTTTTGTTATTCGTTTGTCTTTTCAAGGATCCATTTCACATCCATGATGATGTCTCTCGTTCCTCGCCTTTTCCTGAACTCTGCTTGCACTTTAGGCAGTTCACGTTCCAGGTATGGCTGTAGTCTCCACTGAATTATCTTGAGTAGAATCCTATTGGCATGTGGGATTAGAGCAATTGTGCGATAATTTCCAGTCAATTGCATCACCTTTCTTCAGTATTAGTATGAACAAAGATCTTTTCCAATCAGTTGGCCATAATGTCTTACATATATCCTGACAGAGTCTTGTAAGCATTGTAACAGCTGCATCTGATTGCTGTAATACTTTAATGGGAATGCCATCAATGCCCAATGCTTTGTTCTTTGATAATGCTTTCAATGCTGCTTCGATTTCTTCTTTCATCGCCAATTGTTCCTGATCATATGATAGATATTGAAACAGCTGTTGGTCCACTTGGTCTTTATGGTATAATGACTGTGTATTCTTTCCATGTTTTCTTGATCTTCTCAGCATCATTCAATATGGACCTTTGAACATCTTTTAACACTCCAATTTAAAATTCTCTCTAACTCTCATAGCTTTGGAAAGCCAATCTTGTTCTAATAGTTTCTGATTTTATTTCTTTGTATGTGTTATTGTAGTACTTCTCCTGTTGTCTTGTCTTGTCTTGCTGCATGTTGGAAATCTCCTACATTCTGTGATTACCTCTTTCTCTTCTGGCTTTTGCTTCTCTGCGTTTATGGGCTATTTTCAGAGTTTCTTCAGTCATCCTTTTTTGCAGCTTCACCTTTTGACAAGACTTCTCACTTTCTTCGAGCACAACTTTCCTGATGTTATCTTCTGGAGCTCGGTCATCTGAATCCAAAAGCAGCAAATCAATTTCACAGGAAACCTTGAAAGTCTAGTGGTATATTTTCAAGATCATGTTTTGCTACATTCATGAGTGGCTTGGTCTTTTTCAACTTTAGTTTGATTTTGCATACTAGTAGCTGGTGATTTGTATCACAGTAAGACCAGGTTTTGTCTTTGTTGATGTTATTGGGTTTTTCCATTGTTGTCTTCCACAGATGTAATCAATTTGATTTTTGTACAATCCATTGGATGAAATCTATGTGTACAGTTGCTGCTTGTGTTGCTGGAAGGTGGTGTTAGAGATGAATAAATAGAATTCTGCAAGACCAACAATCAGTCTTTCTCCAGCTTCATTTTCGTTGCTGTCCATATTTTTCAACCACTTTACTGCCAACCTTTACATTCCAGTCACCCATTACTACCAAGATACCTTGTTGGAATGTCCTGTCAATTTCAGCATGTACTTGTTCATAGACCTTATCAATTTTTTCCTCTTCTGCAACTCTTGTTGGCGCATATACCTGAATAATAGTGGTGTCGATGGGCATTCCTCATAGACAATGGAAAGTAGGCATTGACTGATTGCATTGTATTTCATTAGTTTTAGCAAGTTGCTTCTTAATGAGAAGGTATTGCCTTTCTGGCATAGTATACCATGTGGTCATCAGATTCAAAGTGCCCGATGCCAGTGCATTCCAGATTGCTGATATCCAACAGATCAAGTTGTACACATTCCATTTCATTCTGGACTTCCTACAACATCCCTTGGTTCTTGCTTCATATGTTTCATGTTGCAATATGTAAGACATCTTTGCAGCTTCTTATCTTACATCAGCAGTCAGACATCCTGAGATGTTTGATTCAACCACATCATAAAAGCTAGCTTTACTCTGAAAGATTTTCAGCTCATCCCTAGTAGCCTGTTGAGACCCCTAGGTCAGAAGGTACTCATCTTCTACTATATTGCAATTTGTTTTGTCATCACTATCCATTGGGTTTCCGTGGCAAAATATAGAAGTAGATCATCAGGCCTTTCATCCGCACAGGTAATGTTAGCGTTGTTACCATTGTCACAGAAATGTGACCCTCCCCCGCCAACAGTCCCATTCTGCTGCTGCCCAGATGAGTGGTTTGTCTTTGTCTGGCACCTCAGCTGAGAACTGTCCATCTTGAAAGACGCTGCCAGTAGTTCAGCTATCGATAGCTTAGTTCTCAGCATCACTGATGCACATAAGCCCTCATAACACAAGCTGCAAACTGGAGGATTCAGAGGGTATTAAAACTAGTTAATTTAGCATTTGTTCACTTTGATCAGTTCTGATTGTGTGTAAAGGGGATAGCCTTTCCTGTGCAAGGCTGCCAGGTTTACAGGGCTTGTACATAAGATTTGCTGATTGATGTAAAATCAATCATTTACCCAATTTTCTAGTAATATAAATGCACAGAAGCACATTTATCTGCCTATGGTTATGCATGCCAGTGTTCTGGCTAGTTTGGTATGAATTTAATCCAGTATGCTCTCATAGTACTAAAACGGGCTAGCATTAGATACAGTATCAATGCAGTTGTTCTTCTCATGAAATCAAGGCTGTCTTTCTTTAAAAATCTGTGCAAATGACTACTTACCTATCAGAGTCACTATAGCGGCAATCTGATTGTTTAGTATTCATGTAATTTAATTTTGAGAAAAGGCCCTTGGTGAAATCCCTGTTGGCCCAGCAGTTAAGCAAATGTAAAAAGGGAGAAAGGAGAAAAGTTACCTTTTTGCTGGCTCTTCTTTAGCTCCAAGAATTGTGTTTCCCCATGTTTGACATAGGCTGCTTATTTATAGGCAGCCTAATTAATTGATTGCAAGTTGATAGGGAGCTCCAGAGGTGGCAGAAAGATGAAGCGATCACACCCTCTGAGACTACATCTCCTAGAAGGTCGTCTCTGCCTAGCTTGTGCTTTGAAGCTCATAGCCGTTCACAATGCTGATCCTGCCAATTCTCCTGTATGGATCAGAAACATGGACTATGCTCAAACCTGACTTGAACAAACTCGAAGTCTTTCAAATGCGATGCCTGAGATAGATATTGAGTGTCTCTCTTCGTGACTGCCATCAAAACAAGACAATTCAGACAATGTGCGACCATCAATCTTCAGTCGAAGAACAAATCCAAAAAGACACAGACTGCGCTTGTTTGGCCACATTTGCAGAATGAACACCAGTTGGCTGCCATAGAAACTCCTCTGGCGAGAGTAACCTGTTCACTGGAGGGTTCAACAAGCAGCACCAAAGAAAATGTGGCTCAAACACATTGAGGAAGACCTAAGGATCCAACGACTGACCATCAATGAGGCGAGAAATGTTTCCACTGATCGCTAAGCTTAAAGCAACACACGCAATCTAACGGCAAATACAGCAGCATATTGGCTGAGAGGACAGCCTTCTCTCCAAATGCCAGCTAGGGATTTAAGAAGAAGAAGAAGAAGAGCTATTCACATATTGCTGAGACTTGAGACTTCGTAAACACAAAACAGTTTTTTTCGTTCACTGTCACCAATAACTGGATTAGAATGTCCGATCACCAGTATTTCAACTTTTTTCTGAGGTCTCAGTACTATATTGGCAAGGTCTCATAGACTTCCGTCATAGTGAGGCCAATTGCCTAATCACATCAGCGACCTCAAGATAATACCAACAGTTCCCTGTTTCTCAGCGAAGTGTTCTATGAGACAAAACTCTTCTAAATACTTTGATCTTAGCATAAAGACAAGCAAAAAATTAGTTGCACTTCCCACTGGTCAAGGGTCCTGTTCTCTCTTAACGTGTTGTTTAGATCCCAACGTCAAATCCCCGGCACCGCTTAGACGTTTCACTAGGTTGTTTCCTCAGGGGATCATTGCTTTTCATTTTTATCTGTAGATAAAGTAAACGCAATCACTTTCCAATCCCACTTACTTTCCCTTAAACTACTCTACAAAAATAACTCTCATTTATCAAAGATAAAAGATAAAATCCTACCAAATGATGCTGCCCACGTTTTCTCTCTCGGCAATGACAAACTACTCTCGATGTACGAAGGGAATTCAAACGGTTCCACAAAAAACGCCGCGCATGTCCGGTAAGCTCACCCCCCTCCATTTTTAAAGGCCACTTAAAACATCCATAGAGATGACTCATCCTCCAGCTTAAAGGCATACCTCCCCTTCAAATATTCTCCAATATTACACAAGTCCTCCTCCACCATGGAACCTGCTGGCCCTCAATAGCCTTAGGGGCTGATACATATTTAATATACTCTGAACTCCACTCCAAACTCGACTTATTCTCCCCAAAGGGACCTTCCCTATACTTATTCACAGAGTTTATCTCCACAGAACCTTCAATTCCCAAGTACCGTTCTCCAAGGTGAACAGATAAATAAATAGCCATATCTCTTCACATTCATACACATGCCGCCCACTCTACAACGTTATTTAAACCTTTAGGCACCACAGTGTCAAGTGTATAAATCAAACGCTGCTCCTGTAACACCAGTGTCTGATCCAATGTCTTCCCCGCGCGACCCTGCGAAATCTCAAAGTATTCCCCCTTGAGCACAGGGATTCAGAAAATATTTAGAAGACATGCTAATGTACTTAAATTAGTACCGGGGCTTCAAGATAAACATGTTCGGTGCGTTTGGCAAAGGCACCGGAACCTAAAAGAATGGGTGAGCCCGGCGGTTTTACCTACACCAAGTGAGGGAATGACACTTAGTCAGGGGGCCATAAGCCGTGTGGAGGCTGTGACATCTGTGATTTAACGATTGCAACGTCGTCATTCGAATATCATAGGACGGTTTATACACTGAGACAAAAGACCACATGTGAATCTCGAAATGTAGTGTACGCGATAGTTTGCCCTTGTGGACTTTGCTATGTGGGGAAGACTATTAGACCGTTCTGTGTACGGATGAGGGAACATCGAAGTCGTTTACATTGCAAGGTGCTTGAAGCTCCTCTGGTAGCACATTGCTTACAAAAAAACCATGTTTTTGAACAACTTAGATGTCTCTGCTTGATACAGATTGCGCGGGGAAGACATTGGATCAGACACTGGTGTTACAGGAGCAGCGCTTGATTTATACACTTGACACTGTGGTGCCTAAAGGTTTAAATAACGTTGTAGAGTGGGCGGCATGTGTATGAATGTGAAGAGATATGGCTATTTATTTATCTGTTCACCTTGGAGAATGGTACTTGGGAATTGAAGGTTCTGTGGAGATAAACTCTGTGAATAAGTACAGGGAAGGTCCCTTTGGGGAGAATAAGTCGAGTTTGGAGTGGAGTTCAGAGTATATTAAATATGTATCAGCCCCTAAGGCTATTGAGGGCCAGCAGGTTCCATGGTGGAGGAGGACTTGTGTAATATTGGAGAATATTTGAAGGGGAGGTATGCCTTTAAGCTGGAGGATGAGTCATCTCTATGGATGTTTTAAGTGGCCTTTAAAAATGGAAGGGGGTGAGCTTACCGGACATGCGCGGCATTTTTTGTGGAACCGTTTGAATTCCCTTCGTACATCGAGAGTAGTTTGTCATTGCCGAGAGAGAAAACGTGGGCAGCATCATTTGGTAGGATTTTATCTTTTATCTTTGATAAATGAGAGTTATTTTTGTAGAGTAGTTTAAGGGAAAGTAAGTGGGATTGGAAAGTGACTGCGTTTGCTTTTCATTTTTATCTGTAGATAAAGTTATGATCCCCTGAGGAAACAACCTAGTGAAACGTCTAAGCGGTGCCGGGGATTTGACGTTGGGATCTAAACAACACGTTAAGAGAGAACAGGACCCTTGACCAGTGGGAAGTGCAACTAATTTTTTGCTTGTCTTTATGCTAAGATCAAAGTATTTAGAAGAGTTTTGTCTCATAGAACACTTCGCTGAGAAACAGGGAACTGTTGGTATTATCTTGAGGTCGCTGATGTGATTAGGCAATTGGCCTCACTATGACGGATGTCTATGAGACCTTGCCAATATAGTACTGAGACCTCAGAAAAAAGTTGAAATACTGGTGATCGGACATTCTAATCCAGTTATTGGTGACAGTGAACGAAAAAAACTGTTTTGTGTTTACGAAGTAATCGTTCAAGCAGTGAGGGCTTTTGAAATTTTGTGTTGAGACTTGAGGCTTAGCACAGGTCCTGTGCTGGATTTGAGGGATTAGCAGCCCTTCTTCTCGCCAGCATATGGCACAGAAATGGAATAAGCCAGTAAAAAAGGGAAAGAAAATGTGGCTGCCAGGATAAGGGAATAGTTCCCTTAGGTGAAGGGTATGCTTGTGAAAGCAGATTTGCATTGGCAAGCTGGCAACAGAGGATTCTTGCCAAGGCAAACCATAGTAGGTCTGTGCTCCTCAGTAATGAGAACATGGCAACCTGCTCCATCAAGGATTTCTTACCAGTTTGGGACTGCTCAGAGATACAGTAGGTGCTGAGCAAAGATCAGGGTCTAAACAGCCAAGCTGTCCAGGGCAAGGGAAAGTGTCCTTCATGCCAGCGACTCTGTGCTTCAGCTAACATCTATTAAGACACAGTGCTATGTAAAGCACAGTGTTCATCGCCACGGATAGCGCTGGTGCAAAGGCCAGTGCTCATCACTGCTAAATGCAATGGTACGAAGGCCAGTGCTCATCAAGGCGACATGTGGATGCCAGATATGTGCTCATTAATGTATGCCCATGTTTACGCCAGCATATAGAACATCTGGATGCTAAACTCACCATCCATCTTCAGCCCTCCCCCGCTCAGCTCACGGCAACCGTCTCTTCCCTCCCTCTCAGGCCCACTTGGAGTTGACCTGTCACTCTGCTTTCTTTTTCCTGGCCCCGGCCTTTGGAATTCCCTCTCTCCCTCCCAACCTGCACACGGAGCTGTCCTTTTCACGATTCAAGGGCTTGCTTAAAACTCACCTCCAACAAAATTCGACCTCCCCAACCCCTAACTTCCCTCCCTGTTTGTCAGCCCCCTTTCCCTCCTCCTACAATCAGGAGCTTTCAGTTCTATTTCCTTTTGCTTTTTCTCTTTCTCTGCCTCTCTCTTTCCTGTCTAAACATTGGCATTCCTCTTTTCTTCTATTTCTTGTTTGCAGCCTGTTTTTATTGTACACCGCCCTGAGGCATGTGCCTGGGCAGTATATCAAGCAACAAAATAAAGATAAATAAGCTAAGGCAAACACTTTATTGTTGTCTACACTGAAGCAGTGCCAGGCCTCACAGAGACAGAGAAGCACTCTCTGCACCTAGTGGTGCTGTGCACTAAGCCAGCATTTGTAGAGATTGCCCTAGAAGAATCAATGATTCTTTAAAAAAAAAAAAAAATCTTTTTATGATGATATGATGGTGCAAGGCTAGACAGTGGCCCTGCTGTCTCTACATGAGTGGCTGACCATCTTGGTTTCCAGCTAGTATGCCCTAAAGAGTCCATAGGTCAGAGTTTCAGGGGCCATAGGAACAGATTTACTCCTGCTCAGACTGGGAATTTGACATGGCATCCTGATCCTTGAACAGGAAGTAGAGCGTAGCTGGATTTTAATGGTGGGCCCAGTTTCAATACCAAAATCTGGGCCTGTTGCCAATTAAGGGTGCAGAGAGTTCCCTCTATGTAATGCACAAGGTTATGTATTGCCAGAGGTACATGAGGAGCAGCAGAGGTGATCTGTGGCCGCTAGGAGAGGTCAAGCGTTCAAACCACTGTCTTGGAACAGCAGTCTATGCATGACTCACATGCCTCAGCAGTTGATCATTTCCACTACAGATTGTGAGGAGTGTTATTTAGCCAGCAAGTAAAGAAAAGTACTTCTGTACTGATATGCTCCTCAATTCATCTGACAGACCCACTTACAATCCTGGGTACTCCAGCAAGAAGAGGGAAAGGTTAAGGCCTCCATCTTCAGAGGCACTATGGATGCTAGCATGGCTGTCTATGTTACAATAGGCCAGCAATTGCTGGGGAATCGGCCAGAGATATCCATAGCATTAGAGACTTATAAGGTGACCCAATGCCTCACTGCAACACTCTAGGTTAATGAGGCTGTTGCATTTTAGGAGCCATGGAGCATGTAGAGTCGGACGTACCTACAAAGGGGAGTTGTGGCCTTCTTCCACCTAGAGTAAGGTGGCAAGTCCCACTCGTCAGGACTGGTCTGGCCTAGACAACAAGGTTTGTTCAATTATGACTTACCTGATAACTGTCTTTCCTTTAGTCTTGCCAGATCAGTCCAGAATCCGAGCCTGGAAGATCTTAATATCCAAGAAGCACTGGATATAAGAAACCTCAGCAGGCTTAGCCTGAACTGCAGCGGCTTTTTTTTGACAGATGAACTAGATGACATCTCTAATAAGAGCTCACAAGGGAAATATCACCTATTGTAAGTAGTGCTGGAAACACAGAAGCAGCCACAACAGGGATGGCCAACCTGTGGCACATTGCATGATTTCAAGTAGCGCAGTAGGAGTTGACTGCCACTTGGAGCCAAACATTGTGTTAGCGCAGCAGTCAGTGGGTGAGTGGGCTGACTGCACTGACCACGGGGTGCAGTACAGGGTCAGCCGGTGAAGCGTGGGAACGGCACCATTTTAGGCTAGTGTTGCTTTTTGCCATTGGTGGTGTTTGGAAGGTGGGAACGGACGTTCTTCAAAGATGTTAAAATTATCAACAATTCCTCTTATAAAAATGCTTAACAGGGCTACATCACATATGTCAGCAGATTTGTCCAAAGCTAAAGAAAAGAAAGTACAAGTATGGGTAAGGTCTTTCAGTTGCTCAGATACAAGACGCACTGAAGATCTTTCCCATGGTGTAACTGTGCTTGGACAGACTGATTTTGTCTGCTTTTTTTTTTTCCTCAAGATTTTTATAACCAAGACATCTTGCAAATATTTGGAGACAAGGCTTAACAATTTCTTCTCCACAGAGGAAGGCTTCTGTTTCTTAGCCAATGCAAAGGCAATTTCGTAGGATGCTTCAGTCATCACCACACTTTCACAACTTCTTTTATTTCATCCTTTTTCTTAAATCGCATACTCTTTCCGTAACTCAGACCCAAGCACTAACTTCAGATTTTCTTCCTTATCAGCATGATGTTTTTATAGTGTCTAATAAGATCATGTCTTCTATTATCTGAGAGAGTGGTTTCACAAACAATGCACAACAGTTTTCCTGACAGACCCGCAATAAATAAGAACTCATTTTCCCACTCTTCATTAAATTGACACTTACTATCACTTTCTACTTTTCTTTTGCTCATTTTCTTTTGCACTGTGATGGGTAATTGACTGTAAAAACCGACTTCAATTAACTGACCTCAATTGTTTACAAAGAGATGGAGTTTGAAGGCTCCACCCACCCAAACAAGAAAATGTGAATGACTGATTCAAATATGAAGAATTCTCTGCAGCTCTTAGTAACTAATTTAACTCCAAACATTACTAGCTTGGCGAAATCAAAGCAGATTCAAAAGTCTCATTAAAAGTAAGTAATGTTTATCTTGTCTTTTATATTAAATCATTTTATGTAAGAATGCTAAATATGCCCATATTAACATATTTTTACAGAACTAAATGGGGGTGCAAGTGTTGCATGGTGCATCTGAACTAGAGCGTGAAATAATTGGCACATGGAAGGCAAAAGGCTGGCCATCCCTGAGCCACAAGTATACTGACTGGCTTCTCACCTGCACTGGGCTATACCTCTAAGGTGGAATAAGCTGGCCATCTCCCTGGTGATCACCAGACATACAAGGCCGTGACTGGAATCGTCCCTGTACATCTGGAGGTGAGTCACACCCACGCGCCGGCTCTGTGCGTGCAGGGGGTCTAGGAGATGACATACGGTGAAGGCGGATAGCAGGGCTGGATGTCCCATCGGGATGTCCAGCCCCTCTATTCACCTTCCTGGATTGGGCACTTAATGAACCAAGCTATTCTATGATTTTTTTCTCATTTAATTTTCTAAGGATTTCTTGAATGAGTTTTTCACTTAGCTGTTATGCAGTAGGATGTGTGGCTGCATGAAACCTGCACTATTTAAATGCATCTTACTTAAGGACCAGGAGTTCTCAACCCAGTCAGGTTTACAGTATAGCTACAATAAAGATGCATGAGAGAGATTTGCATACAATGGAGACAGTGCATGTAAATCTCTCATATGCATATTCATCGTGGCTATCCTGAAAATCTGACTGGCTAGGTGTATCCCGAGGACTAGGATAAGAACCCTTGTTCTAGACCGTAAGTCAAAGGATGATCATTTTCGAAAAGGGGCCCAAACTTTCTATAGCCACTTTAAAATCTGGATTAATTATTCAAAAGTGTTTAGTGGGGGAAAGGGGCACTGGAGGATGAATATAAAATGATCATATTTTTTATGTAAGTCGCCTCTCACAGGGCACTCCCTGTTTAGGCAAGCGACTAACTATGAGAACTACTAAGCAGGAAAGACTGAACGCAGTATATGATCAGGATTCTTCCAGTAGGGATCTAGAAGACTCAAGGAGATCACGCACATTATTTTCAATAAAAGTCTCCATGCATTAAGTATTGTTCCAAACAAAATCATACTTTACTGAATTCACAAATCAAACAAAGCTATATAGAAGGTATCAAACAGAGAACATGTGAAGGTATCAAGCAGACAAAAATACAACAGTTCCTTAAAACTATATAGACTCCTCATCTACCATTTATTAAATCAATATCAAAATAAATGGCCAGTGAAAACAGTCAAATAAGCAACCACCCTGGCCCTCTTGATTTCATGAAAAACAGTCTTCTCCTTTGTTCTCCAAGTGAGAGAGTACACTTTCTCAATGAAGAAAAAGAAACAGTCCTTCCGCTAGGAAAGCTTATACCTCCTGCTGCCTCTCTGGATGTTGTCAACCCCAGTGTTCCTTTAGTCATCTAAACAGTTTACCCAAAACAAGATCCACTTCAAAGAGATGGGCTATATACATTACTCATAAAATTATTACACCCCCCTGGACACTCCTGCTCCAGAAAGGTTCTCTACTTTTGGCACATGTTGAAGGCTCACACAGTATATACGTTTATATACCTTTATCTTTATTTTAGCACTTGATTGACCATCAAGTGGTATATAGAACTGGTTTCTCTGTGGGAAATCAGGTTAAAATATTAATGCTGAAGAAATTGAACACCAACCTAAACATTTTCATGGAAATCATCTCATGCTCTTGGGATCCCATTTATTAATAGCGGCTACAATTATAGACATACCACCACACTAATCTATAAAATCACATTCAATATGAAGCAATATGGTCTTGAAAAAGAATCAGACACATTATTGTTTGACAAGTCTGTTAACCAAATTCATAGATTATTATTAAGGGGCATCACGACCTTCAAAGAACCCTCTGTAATCTGAATGATAACTATGGCTGAAAACTATGGCCACTCTTGGGGCAGTTTGCCTCCTCTTATCCACCAGGATTCATCCTTATTTTGCTTAAACAAGTAGTCTCTTTAAAATGTAAATCACACCCACCCATGGGAGCAAAGTTACAGAAGGAATAAGAAATTTAGTAAGCAACACTGCTAGGAGATGAGAACCAGGGCACACAATCCACAGCCCAAGAAAAGAATCCAGAACTGGCAAGTTTTGAGCACAATAATTTAACCCAGGGCTTGACAAATCCTAGGTGCCAGGTCACCATGGGGCCTAGAAATTGCACCCGTACTTGGGATTTCATGCCCCCAAATGTTTTTGGTGCGAGCCATTGCACCTGAACAAAGGTCATGCATCTTTACTTTCCCACCTCAATTGGTGGTGTCGCATTTTAAATGCAGCTGCAGACAGCACAAGAGGAATGGTAAGTGAAAGACTGGGTGAAGGCAGGAGAGAGACACACAGACTGGGTGAAAGTTGGGGGGGAGAGGGCTATAAGAAAAAGACTAAGGGAAAGCTGAGAGGAGCTATGACAGAGATTGATGAAAGCTGGGGGAGCTGAGAGAGAGACTAGACAAAGGAAGAGTGGGAGGCTAAGAGAAAAAAAAAAGGAGAGAGAGAGAGAAACTGGATGAAGTTTAAGGGCTCTAAGAGACACATTTTTTGGTGGGTTGCTATTTATATTTCTGGCCTAATAATGAAAACACAAATATTTATGATCAAAATTGGTTTTATTGTTTTTCAAAATATTCTCCATGAAGATCAATACACTTTTGCATGCGTTTGAACCAATTTTCGAAGCACTTTTTCCACTCCGATTGAGGTATCTCCAAAACATGCGTTTTGAATGCATCAACCGCATCTTCGGGTGTCGAAAATCGTTGACCACGTAATTTGTTTTTGATGTGCGGGAATAAAAAGAAGTCATTGGGTGCCAAATCAGGGCTGTACGGCGGATGACCTATCAATTCGATGTTTTGGCCGGTCAAAAATTCCTTTGTTTGAGCCGATGTGTGAGAGCTCACATTGTCACGATGAAGAATTATTCGCCTCTTCTTCGACTTTTTCCGAATTTCTCCGAAGACTTCTGGTAAACAAATGGTCGTGTACCATTCAGAATTGACCGTCCTACGTTGCTCTAATGGCACTGTCGCCACGTGACCGGTAATGCCGAAGAAACAGGCAACCATTTGCTTCGATGTGCTTCTTCCGTGAACAACTTTTGTTGGATTTGGCTCGTCTTGGAAGACCCATACAGTCGATTGCTGTTTTGTTTCGGGCTCATATGCATCGATCCATGATTCGTCACCTGTGTAGATGTTATACACAGTCTTTGATGCACCTTGAACGTATTTTTTCAACATTTCCTTGCACCAATCAACACGAGCCTTCTTTTGAGCGTTTGTCAGATTATGCGGGATCCAACGCGAACAAATCTTTTTTACGGCCAAATGATCATGCAATATCTTATTGATGCTTGTCATTCTAATGCCCAAAGATGCCTCAATCTCATGGTATGTCACATGACGATCTTGCTTTATCAGTTCACACACAGCATCGATATTTTCTGGCACAACAACCGATTTTGGACAACCCTGATGGAATTCATCCTGGAGCGAACGTCGGCCACAATTGAATTCGTTATACCAGTTTTTTACAGTGCTGTAGGATGGTGCTTTATCACCGAATAAAAAATTAAGTTCATCGATGCACTCTTGTCTTGATAATCCACGTCGAAAGTTATGAAAAATAAATCGCACGAAAATGTTCGAGTTAATTCCATTTTTCGCCCGAGATGAATTTTTCAAGTTACTGTAAACAACAAATCACGCTCAAATGATAATGTTATGAATAAGGTTATGTTAAACAATGACAATGTTTCCAATGGAACCATTGAACTTGTACTGTAAGGCCGTGGTAATACATGAAACAACAAAGGAAGTTGCCTCAGGTGCAGCCATAAAGTGTCACTAATATGCTGCTGACAGCATATCACTAGAGATGGTGCAAAGGGAAAGAGGAGAAGGGTCACTACCTCATGTTGCCAATATGCAATGGCACCTTAAGGACTTGATTTATTTATTTAGTTAGACTCTCAGATTAGCGGTATATAAACATAACTAAGCAGTTTACATAACAATGGTGCCTGGGGTGGCTTTACATGGAACAATGTACATTAGAGCATAAATTAACAGTGAACATTATACAGAACAGTAAACACAACAATTCCAAAGTAACATCTTATAAAACAGCAGAGGGGAGGAGGGTATTAAGCTTTATATTAAACAGAAATGGGGAAAATAGTAAATCAAGCCCTAAAACCAAGCTACGAGATATTATATATATATATATATATATATATATATATATATATATATATCGTGGGGTGGGGTGGGGTGGGGTAGGACACGAGTTGGAGGGGTACTATACACTAGGTCGTGGCGACCAGCTCCAAAATTTTGAGCGTGACTCTTAGATTCAAAGAAAATTGGTCAGGCCCGTATTAACCCCACAGGTACAGCCCAGTGCACTGAGATGCGGGCAGCTGTAGCCCTTCATCTTCTATACTAAATCAGCAACCCTATTACCAGAACACATCAGGAGAGAAGTCGAAATTGTCAGAACTGGCCCACAGCCTGCCCTATGAGCCGGTTTCTCCAGCAGGTCTCAGCGTTCTTTTCTCCTCTAGCTTAGGAAAGCCCTGGCTGGAAGAGAAGCACCAGCGCATCTGTTATCTCCCTTAGCCACTCTCCGTTTCCTCTACCTACACCAAGTAGCCTGGGGATCTGTCCCAGGGGCCCCAAGAGCCCCGGAATTCCTGTATCAGAGAGAACAGCAGTGTAAGTCTGTCCTCAGAAACCCACAGCCACAGAAGGCAAAAGGCCCTTACTCACAGCTACTGAAACTAGGACCAGTCCACCACCACCAGTCGCAGCCTATCAACGCACACATGCGCACACTTCGCGGTTACGCCCTCTCCCGTTTCCCCAGAGAAGCCACCGTCTCTACTTTCAGACCGAAGCCAAAATGAAGAGGAAAACGGAAGTGAACTGAGAGATCAAAGCGAGGCTTGAAACGCAGGAGTGCGCTTGCGAGTTATGTTCGTCATTGAAGTGCGCTGTTTGTTGGAAGGAAAGGACGGAGATGGTCGAGTAGCCTTTGGGAGGTTATTTGTTAAATGAGATAACTGCTGTGACGAAGATTTTATTTTGCTGTGTTGCGTGCATTTTGACTTCTGCTTCTCCAGATCATTGTGCAAGGTATGTGTTCAAACCCCGAGTTCTCCACAGATATTTGCATTCAGTGGTGAAAAAAACAAACAAAACCTACATATAGTAATTTTCGCTGTCTCTCCTCTTGCCATGGGACATGCCGCTTTTTATCTATTTTTTCAGCTTTCATTATTACGTCATGTTTTATCCGGTATACTCTTGTGAAGCATTTGTTCTTGATGTTGTTCTTGGGAAGAAAGTTGTGTTTTTCCTCATTTTAACCACGTTGATTTGTTTAAAAAATTTAAAGTATTGTAATGATCTGAGTTGCGCAATGTGGTTTTATTTAAATAGCTTTTTGTTTTCTTTTGGAAGAAATATATGTTATGGCGCTTTACAAAACGATTTCTATTAGTTGTAATAGTAGTAGAAATATTGGTATAGTACAGACCTTAGTTCGATCTTGGAGTATCTTAATCTCCCAGACATCTGAACACAGTGGCTCTCCACCCACTCCTTGGGCCATACCCCCACCATTCGGATGTTCAGGTTAACTATAACCAATCCATAGGACAGCCTTCATTCACTGTATGCAAATTTTATCTTGTGCGTATTCATGTTGGATAACCTGAAAACTTGACTGGTCGGGTGTGTCCAAAGGACTGGGTTGAAAATCTGTGCCTTGGCACAAATCTTGGAGCAGATCTGACCTTGACTTTTAAGACCTGAATTTTTTTTGCTAACTGTATTTAACTTTGAAAAGGTGGCATATTAATCTACTTGAATTAAATTCTAAGGGCCTGATATTCAAAAAAAGCTGGGCTCCTAAATTTGTGCACTATTTTCAGATACGCTTGGGATGGATTTTCAGCTGAAAACTTAAGCTTCTAATTTAGGATCTTAAAATTTATGCTAATAAATCATTTGCCTAGATTTATCAACCTAATTTAGATGTCTAGTGCTGAAAATCCATGCTAAGCTTCAGTTTTTTTCCCCCACCCTAAATCTTCTCCCATTGCTACTCACTTTTTATGCTCATAAATTTAGAAGTTTAGGGAAATTTCAAGAACATATTTAAGCATTCAGAGGCCAGTTCAGGAACATAAATCCTTTGAATATTGTGCTGTTAATATATACCTACCTTTTCTTTTTTAGATGCCATGAATGTTAATAATTGTTTGCTTGTTTGTTTTAGTTTTAAATTGAACTTTCCAAACCTCTCCTGCAGCTTCCACAGCCAGTTGAGTTTTCAGAATATCAGCCCTGGATATGTGCAAAATAAATATGCAGGCACTGGAGACTTAGCATATGCAGATTTCTCATGCTTATTCTGGATATTCTGAAAACTTGATGAGCTGTAGTGCCCACAGGACAGGTTTGGGAAACCCTGACTTAAGATTACATAAATTGATACAAGTCTGTAGTGAATTACTTTATTACCAAGCACTGGATGAGGTCACCATCTTTCAAAACTGCATTTCCCTGTTGTCTACTGAGATACCTTTCCAATTCAGTTGTTAGGTAATATAAATCAAATATGGTTGTAAATATGGCGTGTACTTTATTGGTGAGAATGACTTTTCTAGTATTCTTATATAAAGTATTAGTTTCTGTGATTTAACTAGTATCAAAAATACCATTTGATAAAAGCATTTCATGTGATCAACTTGCCTTCTTGAATGTATTTGTGCTAAAGGTCCAGTCCTTGACAGGCAACAGACTTAAACCTGGATCTTTTGTGCAACAGTGCACTGTACTGTCACTAAGCTATCCACCTTCTCATTTTAATTCATTAGAGAAAAAGTATATTTTTATTTTTATTCATCACTTGTCATATTTTACAGCATTGGTAAAAGGTACTGCCACTGCTATAATGTTATGAAAAAAGGAACACGTGTTTCCCCACATCACTCTTCTGTTATATATGAACTCATAGTCTCTGAATAAGAGGATAATATAATTTTATATGATTTTTTGGATTTTTGGTCTCTGAAAAGCACCTGGATTGATGACAATTGAGGAAAAAATGTTCAGCACTTTAGGTGATGGCTTAATCTACCGGTATCTGTCAGTCCATTCGGAGACGCACAAAGCCTGCAAATAATTTGCTGATTTGGGGGGAAAGTGTCCTGTCATGCACTCTTTCAAAAGTAGCTTAAATCTGTTAAGGAAGAGGTCATTTTTCAATCAGGACAAAGTTGAACTGTGCTAGGAAATACAGGCATAAGGATGTTTTTCATTTATTTTCACATGCATGCTGGTCTTAGTCCAATTCCCAGCCTTATTTCTGATGGATCATGGTACAGTTTTCAATCTTTTTGATTACTACCAATCTTAACCATATTCGAACTAGCAGTTTTAAGGCAAAAAATTGTTGAGCCATGTGCCATTCCAAATATTGGCTTTGATGATTCATACGTTCATTAAGAAAAGTTTGTCATTTATGCAATGTGTGCAGTCTAGTCAGTGCTGACTCCTGGAGACCCTGGGTTTTCTTGGCAAGGTGTGACCAGAAGTAGATTGCCATGCTTTTCTTCCAAGTCAATGGAGGGTAAAGTGATTTTCCCAAGGCCACAAGGAGTTCACATGAAGTAAACTACCCCATGCTGCGACTTATTCCTCCTGGTGGCCAATGTAGATGATGGCAGGCTTATCAATAGTCTAATGAGTTCAGAAGCTTCTCTGCGATTACTGCCTATTGCATCTGACAATAGAGCATTCAGGGGTGACAAGTACTCCTATTTTCTTGTCATTTATAGAGATAACAAAATATAAGTGGGGTAGTTTTTACTTGATATTGTTATTCAGCTGCAGAAATGTACAGTTCCCATCTAGCTTCTACTACAAATTCAAACTGAACTGCAAGCCACAAGAAAGGCTATGAGTAATGCAGATTATCAACATACTTTTTTCATGCCACATACCGTATTGTTAGACAAAGTTCATGGGTATTCATGTAAAGGTATTATAAATAGTGAAGTTAATCTCATCCGATAAAATGCCTAATGCAGAGGTATGACATTTCTGATTATCAGATCACTATTGGCAACCAGAAAATCAATACTGGCCAGGTACTCCATTAAACCCTGAGCAGGCCATAGGGGTCAGGAGTCAAAAAGTACCTTTTCTCAGGCGTTGCTGCTTATGTCTTCTATTGTGGTTCTAAATAGTTTTCTAATTGCCTCTCCTTTTAATTTCAGAATTTCATTAGGTGGACTTCTTTAAAAAGGGAACCATTAAACTAGGTCCCAGAGATAAAGTGAATTTGATTTGGCTTTTGGTAAAGAAATAGTGTTTAGTGCACCCCTGCCAGCACCATGAAGGTGGCAGTAGAAGGTTGCTGCCATGGTGAGCTGGATAAAATCTACGAGACCATTCAGTTCTTGGAGAAAAAGGAGAATGTTAAGGTGGACCTTTTGTTGTGCTGTGGGGACTTTCAAGCAGTCAGGAATGAAGCAGACATGAAATGTATGGCCGTGCCCCCTAAATACCGACAGATGCAAACTTTCTACAAGTAAGTGAATCCGGTTAGATATGTATTATTTGGTGGTTTTAGTGTGTGTGTTGTGCTCTTGGAGAGATGGAACAAGTCAAACTATAGTGCTGTTGCTACACTAGTAGTATTGCACATTCTTAAATGGTAGCTCAGCAAATCCCAGGTGCCATTTTGCTGTGGTGCCTAGAAGTATCATTCTAGTGCCCTGGATTTAATGCTCCTGATTTTGGTTTCAGCTATTGAACATGGTGTTTCAGAATCCACCCCCTCCCCCCCAAACTGGCTCACAAGGCGATCTGATATGTGAAGCAAAGAAAGAAGTTGCTTCAGGTGCAGCTTCAATGGGTCACTTGGGGTGGTGGGAGGGGACAGAGGATTAAGGCCATTGCCTTCTGTTGTCTTTGTGCCGTGACACTTTAAGGGCATGATTTATTAAGCTTTTTTCTTTTTCCCATAGAAAATAGGGAAAATGGTCTTAGTAAATTCAGGGTTTTTTAGGTTTTTAAGCCCTGTACTGAGAGATTGGTGGGGGGTATGCACACTGACCTAGGTCGCAGCAGCCAGCTCCTAAATTTTTAGGCTGGCTTCTCGATTCCAATTTTGTCAGGCCCTATCTTAAGTCATCATAAGATTAAAGAGCAATTATGTGACTGTTTTTAAGGCAGGTCAGTATGTCCTGCTAAATTTGTATGGCTCTTGTTCAGAATGGTTTTGTTACATACCCTTCTTCCATTGTCTGCATTATTGTCTTAAATCAAATGAAGGCTGCATGTCCATGCAGTGCAAATTTAAGCTAGTTAATGGCAGGAGCAACTTGCTCACAAGTATCATTCCAACCTTTTGCTTTGTGCTAGTGTGGTGCCACATCCAGTGATAAGAGTGAGTATAGAAGAATGGTTAAATAAATACATTGGAAGCCCATTAGTTGATACAAAGCTTTGAAAGGGCGGTTTTTCCCTTCTAGGAGTGTGGCACTCTCTGTATAAGGACTTGTGGAGTAGACGGTGTCAAAGTTGAAATACTGTGTTAAGATTTTTCTTGGATTGATAGACTGACTCATTATTGAGCTGCTGACATTGAGTTAAACAATTAAACTAGTTTATGAAGACCTAATTACCATTAGTAGAACATTTTTTTTTAACAAAATGTCTTTCTTTTTTTTTGGGCATCTTTGACAGCAACAGATTTTCTATCATACCCTCTTAACCTAGAACCAGATTCATTATTATGGCTTCATAGACTGTCTTACTATCCAAACTTGTATTAGTTTGAGCAACGCTGGCTGATGTTATAGGAAGCTTTCTCATTTGCAGAGTAATCATTCCAATCTTCCTGGATTAGACTAGTTCTAGCAGGTTGGCCATATAACTCCAGATCATAAAGATCCATGTTTCTAAAATGTTCTGCAGTAGAAATTGAAAGGCGAACACTGGCATGTCTGTTTACCATATGCTTCTCAAATGCCCCATCTCCTGCGAAAACATTACTTCTCTTGTCAAAAATATATTTGCCAGCACTTCCCTCAAGGGAATTTTGTTTAATTATAATTAGCTGGAGCATGAGTAGAATATCATTGCTAAAACCTTGCAAACAGCGTTACGTTTTTTTTGTTTATTTCCTATATTGTTAAGACTCTGTTTATTTTTTTTTTTTTATGTTCAACTACAAAACAGGTATTACTCTGGAGAGAAGAAGGCTCCTGTACTCACCATCTTTATAGGAGGCAATCATGAAGCCTCTAATCACTTGCAGGAACTGCCCTATGGAGGATGGGTGGCACCAAACATATATTACCTTGGTACTAAAGGATTTTGGTTCCCATTATATAGAGTATGTGAGCAATGGGGTAAACCAGGACCTGATCAGCTTCCCCTAAAAATCAGCTAGCAAGCCTGCCATCAAGTCTTTGGTGATCTACACAATAGTAATAACCATAGTTGGGTGTAGAACTAGCTTCATATTGTGTGTGTTAAACCTTCAGAACCAGTAGGTTCTGATTGCCTGTCATTTAATTCCAGTGCAATTTGCTGGCTTGGACTCTAGGTAGAGAAACCTTTTATGCATCAGCTTTAAAGGGTAACTGATGGAACAAGCCATGATTAACAGCTCTAAACTTAAAACACTGAGGGGCCCTTTTACTAAATCCCACTAAGGCTTTGCACTTGAACGCACATTTTTAATGCACAGTAAGGGCAAAGTCTCCACGTTAACAGTCGATGGCGTGATCAGTATGTTTCCAGTAGTTCACACACACATGCACGCATTAATATGGAGCACAACTTAAGTGGATGCACTTAACAATACTTAATAGAAGTATCATTAGGTGCATCCATAATTGACACACTGACAGTGATTGTGGACCAATGTGCCCTCCATGCCCACAGTCAACTCCTAACCCACCCACTCTCTACATTAGCATGCGATGGCCAGTTAACGTGTGTTTTGGTGACCGGTAGCTGGCATGCCCGCGTGTTAGCATTCACCACAGCCAGTTATTGCAAGCTAAAACTGATGTTAACCAATTAGTGGCATTGAGTAAAAGAGAAGCTAAAGCTACTATTGACAAACTTGCATTAAAATACAAGTGTAGCATGCTGTAATTACCACAGGATTTTCCAGTACTATCGGACAATTGCCACCAGGCGGAAGACTGCAAAAAGACATTTCCTTCCACCAACCCCTTCTCATACTTACTAAGTATCCCTGATGTCTGAGAGCAGGAGTCGCTCATGTAGTAGTATTTTTTTTTTTTAAAAAGGGCATAGGACCCCCTACTAGATACCAGAGATACTGAGATGGGGCTAGAAACACTGTGGGATTTTGTAGAAGGGGGATAAAGCTTAATGGAGGGGAGAACATCTTTTCACATGTGTTCTCCAGCAGATGACCAGTTGCCCTTACCACTGTGCTACTATAGGTTTGGAAAATTTAAGCTTATGAGGAGGTGATTTCCTGTTTCTTTTTTAAATGCAATACTAGCCGATAACACAAGCCCCATGAGCACTGATTCATGCGTTAGCAAGTTAGCTCTCTGAGAGAGGGTAGTTTTAACTCCAGAGATGTAATTAGCTTGTCAAAGTTAGTGCAAGCTGTGTTGTATTTGCTTCGCATTCATATGTCAATCTTTAGCATGAGTTTAGCCAGATTTATTTGTTAGAGCTGCATTATCATGACATAGGATGCATTACAAACAAATAATCTGTTGCTGGCCAATTAACTCATGTTATTAAATAAGGCTCTAAGCATTTCTGAAAAAACAGGTTCTTATTGGAGCACTTCCCTGCAAAAATGTTCTTGGATTAATACTCTTTATTAGCTTATCTGTGTCATGTGCTTAATTATGCAAGACATTTTTTGCACATTGCCATAGCTGGGAACTTGCAGCGGAGTGTGACACTTTTTTAAAGGCCCACTTCATATGGTGGCTGCATTTGAAAATGTTCTCAAGGCCTTAATCAGAGGTCCCCTCCCCAGCCCTTTATGTGAGCATTTAATTCTTTAAAGGGTACTCCTGATGATTCTGAGGGGGAGGGGGGCACCGCCAAGCACTAGTGGTCTAATGTGCTTCAGACCTTTTCCCACCCCCCACCCAGCCATGACCCAGGGCTAATTGTTGAAACATGCCCTGCTGTCTCTGGGTACTGTGCCTATAAAACTAAAAAAAAAATGAGGACCAACCTTACCTCCAGATTCCAGCTCACCCAGTGAGTCCAAGGATCAATGGTGACAAGAGTGATTCCCCCTCCCCTCCAACCTGATCTTGCCTTAGTGGCTGTTATATTCAACATGGTGGGTGCTGACACTTTTAACAGTAGTGCCATGAGTACGACCATAAAGGGATTGCCAAACAAGGATACCTGCGAACCCAGTCCTTCCAGCCCCAACCCGGATGTGTGCTGTTATTTGGCAGTCTTGAACACTTGCAGTAGTACCACAAGACTACATTTAAGGGTCAGCAGCCACAATTTTGAACGCAGCAGCTGACATCAGCAGCAAGTGGGGATCGCTTCTGCCTTCATTATTCTTGCATGAGTTGGGGTCCCTGGGGGGAGGAGATAGTTTAGCCCTGCCCTGTTCTGTGGATTTTTTTCTTTTAACGAAAAGGACCTGAAGGTAGCAGGGCATTTTGCAATGCTCTAATCCTAGGTTGGGACTGGCGGGGACAGCTTTGGAGCACTAGACCACCAGGGCTTGGAGATCCCTCCAGAAGCATTAGGAGGGACCCTTTTAAGCTATTAGCTATCTGTGTCGGGGCTAGTGAGGGGGGTTGCGAGGACCACTGGCCTACTAAGGATCAAAGGCTTGTAGGGAAGTCTGAATGCACTTTAAATTGTGTCATTGCCTTGCATACTTTGGCCCTCTACTCTACTCTCCATTTTTTTCCTGGGATGTGCAGAAAACTAGCCACAACTAGATTGGTTTTCTTCTGAAAACAGGGCTTGCAAAGCCTTTTTTGCTTACTCATTTTCTTAATTTTTTTGGAATTAAAGAGATGCTTTACATGAATTTGCACCACAGCAGCTCATTACATGAAAGTTTATTTAAATTTGCCAGTAAAGAACATTTATGATAAAAACATAGTGCCTAGAAATGCAAAAATGGCAAATTTCAGCTGTTCTGTGCTTATTTTCACACAAAATGCACTCTTGCAAAGTGACTTCTCATTTTAGTACATGAACCCTTCCTGCATTTTTATCTGTAAATAAGAAATTGTGGACCTAGTTAGTTAAAAGCACATTCTGTATTTTTAGATGGATAGTTTTTTGTAACTGAAGATAAATGTTACATTTCAGATATTAAGTAGGCAAAGTTTTATCTCCTCTTCTCTCCACAGATACCTTCTCTGTGGTTTAATAGATAACTTAGATCAGAGGATAAACCTGCTCCTTTTCATTTTACACCTTTTTGGCAATTTCACTTTTTTCTCATCATTCATCACATGGTCTAGCTTTTTGTTTCCCTAATCCTTTCGTTTTTCACCACCCATAGTATCTGCCTTAAGGTCTACTCTCCATCAGTTAGATGGGCTGACTGATTAGTTCCCTCCAAAGTTCTTGACACTGTTCTTCATGGCTAGTTGATGAGATCTTGCTGACAACCAGCCATATCTTTGCTAGCTCTTCTGGCCAGATGCATTGTGTCCCAATTGTCTGACAACTGTGACACAATGCTAACTTCATCAGTCCTAAGAAAAAAGGCACACACTTAAGCATAACACCCAGTAGTGCAACATCTTGCATATTTCCTTTCCATGCTCTCACTGCCTTAATGTTACCATGTAGAGTACTCTATGCAGGAACTCAGTCATTGTTCTCTTATGCTTTCAGGCTATGCTGGGGTTGTAAATTATCGTGGGATTAGAATTGGAGGCATCTCAGGAATTTTCAAATCTCATGATTACAAAAAAGGTAACTTTTATTATGTAAAATGTTCATGTGAAGAAGTTCATCAACCAAAGCTTCAAGGATTTGCAAATGCCCACTAGAACAGCATCCTTGCTGGCAGAATGGAGGTTAACGTTTGTTTTTGAAACATTACAGGCCATTTTGAATGCCCTCCATACAGCCAGCAGACTGTCAGAAGTGCTTATCATGTGAGAAACATTGATGTATTCAAACTCAAGCAGGTCAGTGGAAGACCGTTTCATATCAAGACTTGAAATCAGCACAGAGGCTTTTAAAGAGTTTTTCTTAAGAATGTTAGGACTGCACATCTGACTTAATTTTACAGTCAGTAATGCAGTGGCAAATAGCTGCTGTTCCTAATCAAGAATGGATTTGCCAGGATGGGCTAATTAAGGACTGAAAATATTTTGATCACCTAGCATCCAGCTGCCTCAAATTTGGTGCTTGTGCCTGGAAGAAGAGCCAAGCTTAGAGGGGACATCAGATGCTGTTTGCAGTTGGGAAGAGATCTGGGCCTGGAAAGGATAGCTGTTCCTTATCGTCCCTCCAGTCCCGGAACCTCTGGGGTTTAGCACCTTCTCCAGCAGCTTTGGAGACTGAGCACGTCATCTTTTGGTGATCCTGGTATAAATAGCAGAGGATCGCCTCTCCTCACCAGTAGTCTCAGTCTCCAAGCAGCTGGAGAGGTGGTGAGCCTGGGGTTTCAGGATTCGCTGGAGGACAACTAAGGAGTGTAGTGTAGTGTAGGGAGTAGTTGATAGGTTAAAAAAAAAAGGTAGGGGGGAGAAGGCAAAAGAATAGAGAGAGCAGACCTGGCTTTGCTGCTCCTCTATCTCTGGCTATTATCTTTTTACCTTACTATTGCTCTTCCTCCTCCCCACCCCCCTCACACATCCTGCCACGGATCGACGGAGGGCAGTTCGAGAAGGGAGAGAGACAGACAGCCTCCTGGTTCCCGAACCCACGTTAATGGGTGAGGAACCAGTGGTAGGCTCGTGGCAGTGAATGGCGCAGTTTCGGCAGGAGCACCAAGCACAGTGACCGGTGGTGGAGTGTATTTCCCCCTCAGCGCTGAAGCCGCGATTACGGCTGAGCGCTTGTGCGGACAGGCGCGGCTGCAGCAATCACTGTTAAGGGCAGGCTCCGGCGAGAGCGAAGGTGAGTCTGGGCAGGAAATTGAGCTGTACAAAATTTTCATGGCGGGCCGGGGTTCAGAGAGCGCACCAGTTGCTGTGTAGGCAGCAGCCTGACCGCGTGGTGAGCACGTGGGTACATGGAACAGGCCTTTTTGCGGGGGCGGTTGAGTCCTAGCGGGGCTGGCCTTAGGCTTACAGAATTCAAGTTTTATTTTACTGGGCTGTGTTCTGGCAGTGTGATAGATATATATAGATAGATAGATATATAGATATGTGTGTGTATATATATGTGTTGTTTTCTTTGGTGGTGTTTGAATTGGGTGGCTGCCCGGGGGGGGGAACTAGGTTCCTGCTAGGTTTTGGTGTGTATCTACAGACAGTAATTTTGGAGGGCATTTCTGCAGGGGCTTAGCTGCAGGAAGGGATGCCTTCTAAGCCCCAATGTCTTGTGTGTGGATCGAGCCGGGGGGGGGGCAGTGTCGGAGATGGGAGTTTGTAGGGGCTGCATTTGGGAGGCAGCCTCCATGGAGCAAAGTTTGGAAGAGGATCCGGAGGCTCAGAAGGATCCTACTGTAAGTCTTCCTGAGTCCGGCGAGGGCTCCACTCCGTCTCAGGAACAGAGGGCGGGGTCCTCAACATCGCAGGGGCTGTCCTCAGTTCTGGTGTTGGGGCAGGGAGGATTCCCTGCGATGTTTTCTCCTGACATCTTTTTATTGCTTCACCAGGCGTTTTGTTTACGGCAGCGGGGTCCGGAGGGAGGTTCCGCTGAGCTGGAGCACATTAGTAAGTGGCCGGGGTCTACAGTTAGTGTAGGAGCAGGCAGCGTCCCCTTGAGCCAAGGCGTTTGTGGGAGGACACAGAGCGATCAGAGGTTTTTGAAGGTTTGGACTCGGCACCAGGGGCTGCCCAAGGGGGTGCGGGGCCATGTGCGGAAACTCAGTGGGGGCCTCATTTGCATAAGGGACCTCATTTGCATAAATATTTGCATAATGTTACCATACACTAACGTTTAGTAAACATGCCTTTTAATGAGTGTATGGATAAAGAAAGAAAGACTAAACGATTTCTACATTACTATAATCCAGTGCCAACTGCCAGGCACATTAGGAACTACTACAAACACTGCCCATTTAGAACCCATAGCAAACCCGCCGTATAATAACAGCACTACCAGGACTCACAAAGCACCATACCCTACCTATCAAAAGGAAACACTGCAAATATTAAACCAATACATTTCAGAGAATAACAATACATGACCTACTGGGGAAAGAGAACAAGTGGCAATGTCAAATAGGAATTACATAAACAGAATACCTCAGCTCAGTTACACATGCAGAACATAGACCATCACCAAACAAGGAATCACAATTTAGAAACAGGAAGACAATAATTAAACTGGGAACCCCAAAAGCCAAACTTGGAATGTACAACAACACTAGAAATAAAACTATAAATGTATTTCCTCTTGTACTAAACAAAGCGCAGACGTTAATGATGCACATTTCCCAGAGCTGACATATTCCAGTTAATAAATTCAAAATAAAGAGAGATTTTTCTACCTTTTTGTGCATTTTTTTTCAGTTGCAATTGCTCCAGACACTTTCTTCTGGTTTCTTCGTGTCTTCTGCTAACTCTCCATCGTCTGCTGTCCATTTGTCCTTTCTTCTTTCTTCTAGTTTTTTTCCATTCTCTCTCTACATCTGCTTTAACATACTAATCTTTCTCCTTTTGCTCTTTCCTCATTCCTATTTCGTCCACTCAAAGTTTACCCCTCCATCCTCAATCCCCACTTACTCTCCCAATATCCGGCCAATTGTAGATTTGTCTTCCCTTCCACACAATATTTTTTCCCTCTCCATTTCACTCTTCCAGCTCCATCCCATTCTAATCCTCCCCCAACATCAGCTCCCTTCTAGTCCCCCCCCATAAGCCCATTTCCAATCCTATCCTAGCCCCACTATCAGCCCATTTCCAGTCCTAGCTCCCCCATCCATTTCCAGTCCTATCCGAGTCCCTCCATCAGCTCATTTCCAAACCCAGCCCCCCATCAGCCCATTTCTAGTCCTTTCCTAGCCCCACTATCAGCCCATGTCAAATCCTAGCTCCCCTCCACTCAGCCCAATCCAAGCCCCTCCATGAGTCCATTTCAATCCAAGCCAAGCCCCCACCACAGCCCATTTCCAATCTTAGCACCCCCCAACAGCCCATTTCCAGTCCTATCCTAGCCCCTCTATCAGCCCATTTCCTGACCTAACCCCCCCCCACTCAGCCCATTTCCATTCCAAGCCCCCCGTCCCCATCAGCTATTTGCAGTTCAAGCCCCCCTTCCACTCAGCCCATTTCCAGTCCTAGCAACCCCCCTGCCCATTACTAGTCCTAAGCCCCCCCATAACCCATTACCAGTCCTAAGCCCCCCATCAGCCCACTTCCAGTCCTAACCCCATCACCCCATTTTCAGCCTTAGCCCCCCCATAGCCCATTACTAGTCCTAACCCCCCCATCAGCCCATTACCAGTCCTAGCCACCCCATAACCCATTACTAGTCCTAACCCCCCCATCAGCCCACTTCCAGTCTTAGCCCCCCCCCCATAGCCCATTACCAGTCCTAACCCCCTCCCCCCATCAGCCCAGGTAGATTTAAAAAAACAAACCGGCTGCCGCCGTGGTAGCGACAGAATCAAGCGTCCCACCGCGGGGCCCCCCTGACCGGCAGAGCCTCCCTACAGCATCAGCTCCCGCGTCCCAAAGCGCGGGCTTTCAGAGCCGCGAGAGTTTCCCTTTCTCGCGGCTCTGTTAATCCTGCCAGGGCTAATGGGATTTTCCATCAGCCCCGGCGGGCTTAACAGAGCCGCGAGAGGTCAGAGAAGCTTTCCCTTCGCGGCTCTGAAAGCCCGCGCTTTAGGACTCGGGAGCTGATGCTGCAGGGAGGCTCTGCCGGGCAGGGGGGGTCCCGCGGGACGCTTGATTCTGCTGCTGCCATGGTGGCAGCCGCAGTAGTAACCGTGTGTTTTGTTTTTTTTGTTTTTTTTTTAATCTACTTGGGCTGATGTAGAATGTTTTTTGCACGGGGCCCCCTGAATCGCAGGACCCGGTGCAAAAAAAACATTCTTGCTCAATGGACGGGCCGGTCCTGCTCGGCACAGGAGGAGTTGGACGAGGAGTTAGAGGAAGGTGAGCAAGCGGAGCCGGAGGACCAGGCTAGAGGAGTTAGGGTGTTCCGTAAGGAGGAGTTGCCAGCACTCATTGCAGAAACTCTAAAAACTCTAAACATGCCTTCAAGTGTTCCCTCGGAGGAGGTGGCGTTGGAGGATCCATTGTTGCAGGCATTCCGTAAGACCCAAAGCACATTTTCAATTCACAGGGTAGTGCGTGACATGATTCAGCAGGAATGGGATATGCTGGAGGCCGGCCTTAAGGGGTCCAGGGTTATGGCCTGCCTCTATCCCCTATCTGATCAGGATCGCTAACTATTCTGCTCACCTAAGGTTGATGCGGCGGTTTCAGTGGTTACCAAGAAGACAACGATCCCGGTGGAAGAAAGTGCAGCTCTGAAAGATGTTCAAGGTAGGAAATTGGATACCTTATTGAAACAGGTGTTTTGATATTAGTGCTCTCTCAATGCAGGCCTCTATCTCAGGAGCCTGGGTGGCTAGGGCTTGCCTTCGCTGGTCGCAGCGCATTCGCATAGAGCACGACGCTGAGCAAGGAGAGGACGTGGGTTGGTTGGAATCTGGAGTGTCGTACCTCGCAGATATTCATTATGATCTTATTAGAGGACTAGCGAAGAGTATGGCCTCGGTAGTTGCAGCAAGGCGCTATTTGTGGCTGCGTAACTGGGCGGCGGATACGTCTTCGAAGGTGCATTTGAGTAAGCTTCCTTTCAGGGGAAAGCTCCTCTTTGGTGAAGACTTGGACAAGTTAGTGAAGGACCTGGGAGAGTCCAAGGGAGGGCGTTTTCCAGAAGATAAGCAGAAGCAGAACAGACCTAATGCTACAGCTAAGGGACCACAAAGGGAGTTCCGGCGTTTTCGTTCTTCTCGGTTCGGTCAGTTTCAGAGGGGACGTTTTCTCTCTAGAAATCAGGGGTTTCGAGGGTTTCGGAGAGCAGGCAGGGGATTCGCTGCTCCCGCATCCTCAAACCTTAGGAAATCTCAATGAAACGAGGAGGGCCCAGGAGGTAGTAGAACCCGTACGGGGGTGGGGGGGGGGTGGCTGTTGGATTTTTATCCGGCCTGGGTCCAAATCACGTCAGATTAGTGGGTGTTGGAGGTGATTCGAGAAGGGTATGCTCTAGAGTTTCAACATCTAGTGGTCAGTTCGTTCGTTCAGTCGCCTTGCAAGGCGCAGGCCAAGCAAGTGGCGGTTCAGGATACCTTGGACAGACTTTTACATCTCAAGGCTGTAGTGCCGGTGCCTCCTGAACAATACGGTTGCGGTCGATACTCCATATATTTCGTGGTTCCCAAAAAGGAGGGTACCTTTCGTCCCATTTTGGATCTCAAGCGAGTAAATCGCTGTCTTAGAGTGTCCCATTTTCATATGGAAACGCTGCAGTCGGTGATAGCGGTAAGAAAGGGCGAGTTTCTGACGTTGTATTGTCGGAGGCGTACTTTCACATCCCGATCCAGCAGGAACATTAGCAATTTCTCAGGTTTGCAGTGCCGATGGGTCATTTTCAGTTCCAAGCGTTGTCATTTGGGTTGGCAACAGCTCCACGGACGTTTACCAAAGTGATGGTGGTAGTGGCAGCGGCACTGCGCAGAGGAGGAGTTCTGGTGCATCCCTATTTGGATAACTGGTTAATACGCGCAAAGTCGAAGAGCGAAAGCGAGTCAGCCACGACTCGGGTGGTGCAACTTCTCCAGAGTTTAGGTTGGGTAGTAAATTTTCCCAAGAGCAGGTTGACTCCATCGCAGACCCTCGTTTACCTGGGAGCTCGTTTCGACACAGACATAGGAAAGGTTTTTCTTCCAGATGAGCGAGCGCAGGGCTTGCGAGTTCTAGTGCACAAGTTTCTGGGCAAGGGACCCCACGGCGTGGCAGTATCTACAGCTTTTAGGAACAATGGCAGCCACGCTCGAGCTTGGCCCGTGGGCAAGGGCCCACATGAGGCCCTTACAGAGGGCATTGCTTCGCAGGTGGTTGCATCAGTCAGACTCGCTATCTCAAAGGCTCATCTGCCCGTCGGAAGTACGGTTAGCCCTTCAGTGGTGGCTCAGTCCAGGCTGTCTGGAGAAGGGAATGCTGCTAGAGTCCCCGTCCTGGAAACCATTGACGACAGATGCCAGTTTGGGGGGATGGGGAGCGCATTTCGACAGACAGTTTGCTCAGGGGCAATGGTGGGGCCTGGAGAAGCAGTGGTCCATAAACTGGCTGGAGATGAGAGCGGTACTCTTGGCTCTCCAAGTGGGTGTGAGGGGAAAGGCGATTAGAGTTCTTTCAGACAACGCAACCACGGTAGCTTACATCAACTGGCAAGGAGGCACCGGAAGCATATAATTGGAAGAGGAAGCCGATCAGCTGTTGGCTTGGGCCGAGACGAATCTTCTGGCTCTGTTGGCACAGCATGTAGCAGGAGTGGACAATGTGGAGGCCGATTTCTTGAGTCGTCACTGTGTGTATCCCGGAGATTGGATTCTGCATCCGGAGGTGTTTCGGCAGATAGTGCGCCATTGGGGGAGGCCTCTAATGGATCTAATGGCGATGTGCGAGTCGTCAAAGGCCAGTCACTTCTTCAGCAGAAGACAGGAACAGATGTCGGAAGGTCTCGATGCGCTAATGCAGCGGTGGCCGATGGAGGGTCTCCTGTATGTGTTTCTGCCATGGGCACTAATAAGTCAAGTGGTTCAGAGACTAGAAGGGCACCACGGTTTGGTTATCCTGGTAGCGCCAGATTGGCCAAAAAGATCATGGTATGCGGATCTAGTATGCCTTCTGGTGGATCAGCCATGGCGGCTTCCAGCTCGGAAGGACCTCTTAATGCAGGGTCCTCTTCGCATGTCTCAAGTGGATCGGTTCTCGCTTACGGCCTGGCTCTTGAAAGGGCAAGGCTGAGGTCCAAGAGATATTCTGCAGCGGTGGTGTCCACCTTGTTGAAAGCCAGGCGAAGGTCTACTTCATTGGCGTATATCAGAGTATGGCGTATATTCGAAGCATGGTGTGCGGACAGAAGCTTGCAGCCTACAAAGGCTTTGATATCGCAGATTCTATTCTTTCTGCAGGACGGTTTTGAGAAAAGGTTTGCGGCTATTTCTCTATGGGTACAGTTGGCAGCGCTTTCCTGTTATAGGGGGAAGGTGCAAGGCGAGGTGTTAGGTGCACATACTGATGTAAAAAGGTTTTTGAGGGCAGTGTCGCTTTTGAGGCCGCTGTGTAGAGTAACGGTGCCATCATGGACCTTCATTTGGTATTAGAAGCGTTGGTCCGGGAGCCGTTGGGGAAGGCGTCTCTTAAAGATCTTACACTTAAAGTGGTGTTTCTGGTAGCCATTTGTTCATGCGTAGGATTTCGGAATTACAGGCTTTGTCATGTAGGGAACCTTTCCTGTCTGTCTTGGAACAGAAGGTTGTCTTGAGGCCGGTACCATTGTTTCTGCCCAAGGTGGTATCGGTGTTTCATGTAAATCAGGTAGTTTTCATTACCGGTCTTCAAGGGTGGCGGCGGCTCTTGGATGTGCGGCGCATTCTTTGAAGGTATCTAAAGGTTACAGTTTCTTTCCGCAGATTGGATAGATTGTTTGTGCTATTTGGAGGGCCTAGGAAAGGGGAAGCAGCGGTGAAATCTTCCATTTCCGGATGGCTCAAGGAAGCAATTGCTTTAGCATACATTTTGAAAGGAAAGTTGGTGCCGGAAGGGATGAGGGTGCATTCGACAAGAGCGCAGGCTGCTGCTTGGGCAGAATATAGTTTGGTGCCGGCCAGTGAGATTTGTAAAGCAGCAACCTGGTTGACATTGCATTCTTTTGTCAAACATTACCGTCTGGATGTTCAAGTGACTAGGGATGCTTGCTTTGGATCAGCAGTGCTTCAGGCTGGTTTGGCAGGTCCCTCCTGTTAGTTTTACTGCTCTGTTACATCCCCAGAGGTTCCGGGACTGGACTGGAGGGATTATAAGGAAGGTGAAATTAGACTTACCTGCTAATTGTTGTTCCTTGAGGAGCTCCAGTCCAATCCCGGATCCCACCCGGTGTGACTGGAGTCTGAAGTGGAGGCGATAAGAGTACAGAGGTGGATTCCGCTGGTAGGTGTCCTTTCTTACAGGTAAGAGAACTCAGGTTGGTCCATTGTCCTCTTTAGGGAGGAGACAGAGGGACAGACCTGTGCAGCAGACGGTGAGTGGCCCCTCTAAAAGGGGGGAGTTCATTGAACGTTCATTTCATGTTCCTTTAATAGTTAATGCAGCATAGTCAGTTGAAGAGCTATTAAATATATATATATTTGTATTTGGGTTAACTGCTTATTTGTAGCTCCGATGTAGTCTGCTTTGTCAATAGGTGCTGGCGAGGAGAGGCAGTCCTCGGCTATTTATATCAGGGTCATCAAAAAGATGACGTGCTCAGTCTCCAAAGCTGCTGGAGGAGGTACTAAAACCTAGAGGTTCCGGGACTGGACTGGAGTTCCTCAAGGAACAACAATTAGCAGGTAAGTCTAATTTCACCTTGTGGGCTGGTTGCTGAAAAATGTGGCGGTCAGAAGGCTGGGCGTACTTCAAAGAAAGGTAAAACAAAAATATAAATAATGCAGCAAGAGTTTAAAAAAATACATTGTGGCAGGGGGAGGGAGGAATAATGCCAGTGCTCAAGTTTTTCCAAACATTTTCCATCCTTGAGTTGATCTTAGTCAAATTAGAACAAGCTGAAAACAAGAAACGCAGGTGTTTGAAATTCTGCTTTTCCTACTCATATGACCTTCACGTCAATATTCTTGGGTACAAACTTTGCGGGGGAAAAACTAGCAACAGCACTTGAATTTTTAGTGCTTATCAAGCTTTGATTTGGAGAACAATTTAATTTAAAATGTTGTTCCAACAAAGGGGAAATTTTAATCATACCTGGAATCATTTCCTTGAATCCTGCTAGATCAGATGAGTAGGTTATGCTCCTTTGCCAGTAGGGGGAGGCAAACTTGAGCATCTTTCAATGATGTTATCAGAAGGTATAACCATTAGTGCAACACTGAGAGAAGCCAGTAAGACACTTCCCGTGCAATAAGCAAGACCTGAAAAACTCGGAGATAACTCAAGGACCATTAGAAAAAATAGCAGGCAGCCTTTGGAATAAACAGTTGGAACAAATATTTATTTGGCTCTTACCATAGTCTAATTTGAGCAGACATGGCAACAAAATACAGTGCAAAGGCAGCAGAGCTTCTCAACCCATAGTAAAGTCTTTCAGAGCAAGTTCTGGACTGGTCTAGCAGTATAAAAGAAAATAATCAGGTATGATTAAAATGTCTCTCTCCTTTTCATCCTGCTAGACCAGTCCAGACAAGTGGGATTACCCAAGCAATCGGGACACAATGCCGGGGAAGGCGACTCTGGCTAGAACAAGCATATAATATTCTATGGGCTAATTTTAAAAGTAGTAAAAAAAAATAAGGGTGGCCTGTGCTCAACTTACCTGCGCTGCTCAGGGGCTCTACAGAGTCTTTTGCTCCTCATCAGCCAACCAAGCACTAGTAACCCAAGAAAGTGATGCTGGATCCTGGGTGCCTGTACCATAGTGTAGGCCTTAACTTTCCAGGCCTGATCTGCATCAGTCCACACACCTTGCTACCTGCTGGAGGCAGACAATTTCTGGCTTCTCAGATTGCTGTACTAGTGGTTATACCTTCTGATGGCATCATTGAAAAATGCTCAAGTCTGCCACCACCTGCCACTCGTCTGGACTAGTCTAGCAGAATAAGGAAGAAGGTAAAATAGCTTTTTCTACTTTCATCTTGCTCCTTGCTACAGCAGCCAAGGGATACGAATGAGAGCAACAGAATTAGGCCAGAAAGCGTAGTTACTCACCTGTAACAGGTGTTCTCAGGGACAGCAAGAATCAGTCCTCACATATGGGTGGCGTCGGCGCAGACGGAGCCCTCATGCGGAGCAATCCCCAGCTTTCGAAGAAAGCCTTTGGGATTGCATCACACATGCGCTGTTCCCTTCCTGCCCAAGGGTGCCATCTTGCTCAGTCAAATGACATAACTAAAAGACAGCAAAATTAATAAAATCAATAATAGGACTGCAACTCCAGGGGAGGAGGGAGGGTCGTGAGACTGATTCCTGCTGTCCCTGGAGAAAGCACAGTTACTTACCTGTAACAGGTGATCTCTGGGAACAGCAGGAATAAGTCTTCACATATGGGTTTCGTTGGTACCGACGGAGCCTGTGCGGGAACGCTCCCCAGCGTCCAATCAGAAAGCCTTTGGGAGCATCCCACAGCGCCTGCGTGCTGCCTTCCCGCCTTTCCCAACTGTCTCTCCTCAGTTGAGTTTTAAATCTGAGACAAAGAGAGAGAGAGAGAGGGAAAGGAAAGATAGAGAGATATAACTCCTAGGGGAGGTGGGTGGGTTGTGAAGACTTATTCCTGCTGTTCCCAGAGATCACCTGTTACAGGTAAGTAGCTGTGCTATCTCCAGGAACAAGCAGGAATGAGTCTTCACATATGGGGACTCCCTAGCTTTAGATGCCAGGGAGAGACCCTAGAAGTTGCGTGTCCCTGGAACAGGGCTCCACTTTCCCCCATGGATCTCTGGCATCCCATCAGGGATGGTGGGTAGGAGTTAAGTATGGAACAGGTGTTTGAGAACAGCCTGACCAAACAAGGCATCCCGGCGGGAGTCCTTGTCCAAGTAGTAATGGGCTGTGAAGGTATGAACCGAGGCCCAAGTGGCTGCTCGACAGATGTCGTCAATAGACACAGAGTTCAGATGAGCCATTGAGGCTGCCATGGCTCTCACATTGTGAGCTGTGACATGGCCCTCCAGAGAAAGGTTCTTACTCTGATAGGCGAAAGAAATACACTGGGCAATCCAGTTAGATAGTGTTCTCTTGGAGACTGGTAGTCCCAAATGAGGATCAAAGGCAACAAAGAGCTGAGAGGACTTTCTATGTTGCTGTGTCCTCTGTAAGTAAAAAGCTAGAGCTCTTTTACAGTCCAGGGTATGAAGATTCCTCTCTGCACTTGATGCATGAGGTCCTGGAAAAAAGACAGGTAGGTAGACGTCCTGGTTGAGGTGAAAAGGCGAGACCACTTTAGGCATAAAGTGTGGATGAGTCCTAAGGACTACCTTGTCATGATGGAACCTTGTATAAGGTGGATTAGCTACGAGTGCTTGCAATTCACTAATACGACGTGCTGATGTGATTGCAATGAGAGAGAACTTTCCAAGAAAGGTATTTCAAGGAGGTGGTAGCCAAAGGTTCAAAAGGCGGCTTCATAAGCTGACCAAGAACCAGGTTGAAGTCCCATGCCATCGGAGGTGGTCTAATGGGAGGCTTTGTTAAAAGGAGGCCTCTCATGAACCTTGCTACAAGAGGATGAGAGGAAATATGTTGTCCATTTAGAGGCTTAAGGGAAGCTGCAATAGCACTCAAATGGACCCTTACTGAATTTGTTTTAAGGCCTGCATTAGACAGATGGAGGAGATACTCCAGCAAAGATTCCAGAGGTATGGCAAGGGGGTTAAGACCCTTTTCAGAGCACCAGATAGTAAACCTCTTCCACTTGAAAGCATAAGAACGTCTAGTGGAAGGTTTTCTGGAAGCATAAAGAACATCTTTCACCTGTTGAGAAAGATGAAGATCTTGGAGATCTAGGCCTTCAGCAACTAAGCCCTGAGATGCAGAGACTGGGGATTGGGATGCCATAACTTTCCGTCCTCTTGAGATAGGAGATCTGGAGCAGACCCTAACTCGAGGGAGGGAGCTTGCAAGAGATGTAGAAGCAGAGGGTACCACACTTGCCGTGGCCAATGTGGAGCTATGAGAATCATGTGGCCTCTGTCTCTCTGAAGCTTGAAGAGGGTTTTGGGAATTAGGGGAATGGGTGGAAAGGCATACAGGAAGTCTTGACCCCAGTGAAGGAGGAAAGCATCCCTTGCCTGAGCTCCCTGAGCCGGAGTTCTGGAACAGAACCGGGGAAGTTTGGCATTCCATGGACTTGCAAAGAGGTCTATGTCCGGGGTTCCCCAAATCTGAAAAATTCTGGCCACCTGGTCCACATGTAGGGACCACTCGTGTGGAAGCAGAACTCGACTGAGCCTGTCTGCCCAAGAGTTTTGAACGCCTGGAAGATAAACTGCCAGAAGATGAATCTGATGCTCTCTGGCGAGGGCCCACAGTCGCAAAGCTTCGTTGCAAAGCGACAGAGAGCCAGTTCCCCCCCCCCCTGCTTGTTCACATAGAACATGGTTACCTGATTGTCCGTGTGGATAAGGACTGTCTTGCAGCTGAGCAGGGTGTGGAACACCCGCAGAGCAAGGAAGATTGCTCTGAGTTCCAAGAGATTGATATGTAGACAACTCTCCTGTGGGGACTAGATGCCCTGGGTGGAGAGGTCTTGCAGATGAGCTCCCCACCCCATTGGAGAAGCATCTGTTGTGAGAGTTGCTTGGGGTAGAGACTGCTGAAAGGGGGACCCCAGCAACAGGTTTTTTTTGTGTTTTTTGTGGTTTTTTTTTATTTAAAAGGCAGCACATATTACAACAGGCAATAGTCGTACAAGCTATATGCAGAATACAATAACAAGAATGACATTGCAAAAACATAGGCAACAAATAAAGAAACCAACAAAGCTCCTTTTTTTTTCCCCTCTAGGGCAATATTTTAATCCCCCCCCCCCCCAGCAAACAACCAAGATAACTCCCAGTACACTCTACCCACCCCCTCTACCCTCCAACCCCCCCCCCCACCCCTCCTCACAGCCCCCCCCCCCACTCCCCTGCCATAACTTCTGTACCAGGTAAGAAGCAGGGAAGACTCCAATGGACCAGACCACACGGGAAAGAGGAAGAACCCAGGGATGCCACCGCACAAGAAAGCACAAGGCTACCACCTCCAAGATATATAAATAACACGTGAGGCACTAGGAACCATACTTGAAAACAAAAGCTTCCCACACTCGCTCAAAGTGAGGCAGCCGCATCCTTCCAGCCGCCACCTCACGTTCCATAGTGTACATTTCCCACATCCGGTCCAACCAGCTATAAAAGGCCGGAGGCCGAATCTGTTTCCAAGCAGCAGCCAGCGCCAGCCGAGCAGCATTCAACCCATGATGAATCAAGGCTAACTGAGGAGACCGAGCACCAGGAACATTCACACCGAACAGAAAAATGCCCGGATCCTAAGGAATGTCCAACCCAACCAAGTGCTGTAACCGGTACTGAATCCCCCTCCAAAAAATTCGGATGCATGGATAGAACCACCAGACATGCACCAAAGAGCCCCTCCGACCACACTGCCGCCAGCACATACCCGATGCCCCCGGATACACTCGAGCAACCCGCGCAGGCGTCATGTACCATCTATTTTATAATTAGTTTCACGGGCATTACACCACCAAACATTTCCAAAGCCTACCCTCAACCTGTTCCCAGCGCTGCTCAGTATAGTTAAGCCCCAAGTCCAAATTCCATTGCTCTCTATGCTTGCCGGCACCCAACTGCTGAGCCTGCAAGTGAGCATACAGGACAGCAATAACACCCTTCGTGGTAGTACACTCCTCACAAAAGCGCTCAACATCAGTCAAGTCCCGCGCAACTTGAGACCGAACGGCTCTATCCCGCACCCAGTGAGCCACCTGAGTATACTGAAAAGCAAGACAGTCGGGAATATCAAATTCTCCCCGAAGCACACTAAAAGAATGCAACCCACCCTCCTCAAAGAGCTGACCGACACGGCTAAGTCCCTTATGCCCCCACAGCCGAAAAGCGGGGTCGGTCTTCCCAGGGGGAAATAAAGCATTATCCACAATTGGCGCCAAGGGAGACAGGGCCATCCCCCGAGGCCAAAGAAAGTTGTCCCAACATTGAAGAGTATGTAGGATATAGGGATTACTCAAACGCAAACCACCGTGCAACTTGGAACTGAGCCACAACCGATCCCCCAATCCCGCCCCCCCCCCGAAAGATACATTTCCATTTGTACCCAGCGTTTGTTGCTAGCAGTATTCATCCACTCCACCTCAGCGCGACACTGCGCCGCCGCATAATAACTCTGAAGGTTAGGCGCCCCCATACCCCCACAGCATGTGTGCATATAAAGAATCCGTCGCGCTATGCGGGGACGACGATTCCGCCAGATAAACTTCATAAGCAGCGTTTGCCAAGCGACCAAGGTTCCCCGAGGCAAAGGTATAGAAAGTACTTGAAAAAGGTATAAAAACCTCGGAACAACCACCATCTTAACCACTGCTATACGCCCAAACCAAGACAACATCAAACTGGCCCAGGACTCCAGGTCTCGCCAAACCTGTTGAAGTAAAGGTCCATAATTGTCCCTATAGAGCGCAGCCGGATCAACGGTCAGATTCACACCTAAGTAACGAGAACCCGTCACCCACCGAAATGGATAAGTAGCCTTCAATTGTAAGCAGAGCGCCTCTGGGACCCCAACATTTAAATTCTCAGATTTAGTATAATTAATTTTGAACCCGGAAACTTGCGAAAATGCCTCAAAAAGTTGCATAGTAGCTGAAAGAGACCCAACCGGATTCACCAACGATAATATAATATCGTCCGCAAAAAGTGCAATTTTGTACTCAGAGGGGCCCAACCGAACGCCCAAAATGTCCGGATGCTCACGAAAGCCCTGCGCCAAAGGCTCCATCTCCAAAGCAAACAACGGCGACAAAGGACACCCCTGCCGAGTCCTCCTTTCCAACATAAAACTCCCCGACTGACCCCCATTAACCCGGACACAGGCTGTAGGACCTTGATAGAGGTACAGAACCCAACGCGTAAAGTGAGGCCCGAACCCCATCTTATCTAGCACACACCAGAGATAGCCCCAGCTGACTCGGTCAAAGGCCTTCTCAGCGTCAACTCCCACCAAAAGCGTCGGCTGAGAGTCCTGCAGCAACAGGTTTTGAGGGGACTTCCACCACTGGAGGGACAAAATGAGGTGACTTGTGTTTGTTATTTTGTCTGACAGGCAGTCTAATGCCTGGGTCCATTGGGTGGATAAAGTCCACTGAGCTGCCCTCATGTGAAGGTGAGCATATGGTACCACATGCACGGTGGATGCCATGTGGCCTAGTAACTGTAACGTCTCTCGAGCAGTTAAGTGGGGCTTCAACTCTGCTTGAGAAGCTAACTGCACCAAGCGAAGGCAACGGGCCTGGGGGAGATAGGCCCTTGCCCTTGTGGTATCCAGCAACACCCCTATAAACTCCAGGGACTGAGTAGGGGTTAAATTGGATTTTGGGATGTTTATGATCAGCCCTAAATACTGAAGGATACGCATTGTGCAGGCTAGAGAACTCTTGGCCTCTGACTGGATGGGAGCTCGAATGAGCCAGTCGTCCAAATAAGGGAAGACGAATATTCCCAGAGTACGCAGAAATGCAGCTACCACTGCTATGCATTTCGTGAACACCCTTGGTGCAGAGGCCAGACCAAAAGGGAGCACTCTGTATTGATAGTGCTTCTCTTGAAAAAGGAACTGAAGGAACCTTCTGTGAGTTGGATGGATGAGAACATGGGTGTACGCATTCTTGAGATCTAGAGAACAAAGCCAATCCTGACTCTGAAGGTATGGAAGCAGAGTTCCCAGAGAAATCATTTTGAATTTTTTCTTGACTAGGAATCTGTTCAATTCTCTGAGATCTAAGATGGGTCTGTAGCCCCCTGTTTTCTTTGGAATAAGAAAATAGGGGGAGTAGAAACCTGTGCCCTGTTGTTGAAGAGGCACTTCCTCTATTGCCCCCTGGGCGAGAAGGGTGGCAATCTCCTGCCCCAACAGGTTGAGGAGGGAGGTTGGAGAATTGAACTGGTGCACTCTTGTGTGAGGGGGCAAGCTTGAAAAAGGAAGTTTGTACCCCTCTTTTATGATGGAGAGTGTCCAATGCTCTGCTGTAATTTGTCCCCCCACCTGGGAGCAAAATGACATAACCTTCCTGGAATGGTGGAGGGCTCTGGTTCTTCCAGAGCCAGGAAGGCTAAGTTCTCTAGCGGAAAGTCAAAGGCCCTGAGGGGGCTGAGGTTGCTGGGCTGGAGGAGGCCTAGCAGCCTTTGCTTTGTTCTGTTTGGATGATTGCTGACGTTTGGTAGGGAACTGAGCTGCAGAAGATGCCCGCTGGCCATAAGCAGGATAAAATCTTCCCTTTTTAGAAAAAGGTGCTTTCTTGAACAACCTTTTCTTAACAGGAGCAGCTGTAGACTTGGATAGTCTATCCAAGGCAGAATTTTCAGCATCCATCTGATTGGCCTTTGCTTGCCAATCTTTACCAACAGGTTTTCCCCTGTACAAGGGATATTTCCCAATTCATCTTGTACCCAGATCTCCAAATCAGATGCTTGAAGCCAAGCAATTCTACGTGCACCTATAGCAATAGCTGAGGCTCTGCTTACACATTCAAAGGAGTCGAAAATTGCATGGTTGGAGAATTTGGAGATATCTTGCGCATGTTTGAGCCAAGTGAGAGAGTCCTGTTTTTTATCCTCAGAAATGAAAGGACTTAAAGTCTGCAAATGATCAGTGACTTCTGGAAGCTTGGAAGACTCTACGTCCAAAAGCATCCAGGGTTCTACATTCACGTCCTGGAGGATTAGAGGCATGTCTTTTGGCACTTCTAATCTTTCTCATAGCAGACTCAAACACAATAGAGTGGTGAGGAAGCTGAGTTTTATGGAAACCAGGACAAGGGACACGATACATGGTATCTAACCTGCGAGAATGAGGAGAGGTGGTAAGAGGTGCTTCCCACATCCTCAACATGAGCTCATACAAAAGCTCATGAACAGGCAAGGTAGCTGCCTCCTTAGGAGTTTAGGATATTGTAAAATATCTAACTCCTTGGCTCTGGGTTCTGTCTCAGGGGCCACCGTGAAGGATAGGCCCCGAGCCACCTCCTTGATGAAGTCTTGAAAAGACAAGTCCTCTGGAGGAGACATCCTTCCGTTTAGGAGAGGACTCCTCCTGTGGAAGAAGCATCACTGCATCGACAAGACTCTTCAGAATCTTCAGAGGAATCAAAGTATCGTCTGTCCGGATGCTCTTGCAAAGCCCGATACCCGTACCGATCGGTATCGGGAATAACCGGTACCGGGGTATCGGTACCGGAGGGCTTCAGAGGACAGAGTACCGGCATAGCAGACACCGAAGCCGATGTCGATGCCACCGGACCTGGGATCGGTACCGATGGCGGTGCTAGAGCCGGTACTGGTGAAGTAGTCTGTTGCGGTACCAGGGGCATCGATGCCACAAGGAAAGCCGCCAGACTGCGTTCTATGGACAGAATCCTCTGATCCATCGACGCCGCCAATGCTTGGAAGTCGGTACCGGGGGAAGCCACCGGTACCCCAGAGCATAGCACCAGGTGATCTGTCGAGGCCACGCCATCGAGATCATCCTGGAACCCCGATAATGCTGCTTTGGAAGCCGAAGCCTCCCGCCGGGGTAATTTTGCCGGGGTAGAATCCTCGAGGGCAACGCCAGAGGCATCTCGATGCTTAGAAGGAGATCTACCCTTCGAGGACCGGCTGGATTTATGTTTAGTTACCTGAGATCCATGTGAGGAAGAAGAAGCCCTGGAACACATCGATGCCACAGAAGCCGCATCAGAGGGAAACAGGGTACTGAGCTTGGCAGCTCGGTTCTGCCGACCTCTTTTAGACATCATAGAACAGGACATACAATCTGTGATGGAATGGTCAGGACCACTGTTCCCTCTAAGCTGTGCGCGTGCACACACCTCGCCAAGCGAGCGCACATACTTTACAACAGAGCGCACAAAAATTATGGTTCTGATTCTGATAGAAAACAACACAGACGTCTTAAAATTTAAAAGTTGTGATTTGTAATTACTAGAAATTTTCCCCTTCATTTAGTAATCGTCTATTTTCATTTAATTTGATTAAAATCAATGTGGTGTACATACTATATTCTGACATGTAGTCAAATTTTAAAGTATGTAACTGAGTGCCGTTATGTGGCACACACAAATTTAACCCTCCTTCAAAAGCTGCACAGCTGATATTTTATTCGCACACAGCCTACAGAAAATTAGAGGGAACATTGGTCAGGACCTAAACATTTTAGACACCAGTTGTGGGTGTCGGTGACGGAAATGGTACCGCCACATTTTGTGCAACACTTAAACCCTGAGGCAGGCTTTTCCATGTTAAGGAAAAAATGTTTTGGGCCTAAGGCCCAAAACGCAAGTGCACCTGAAGAAAAAAGAAAAAGGAAAAGTCTTTCTTTTCTTCTTTTAAAAAAAAAAAAAAAAAAGAGACCGGCGGTACCGGTAGAGCATCGAAGAAAGCAGACGCGACACAAAAGAAATAAAGAAATTCTTCTGCGGTGACAGGAACACGACCTGCTGGCTCCATGGAAAAAGAAGAACTGAGGAGAGACAGTTGGGAAAGGCGGGAAGGCAGCACGCAGGCGCTGTGGGATGCTCCCAAAGGCTTTCTGATTGGACGCTGGGGAGCGTTCCCGCGCAGGCTCCGTCAGTACCGACGAAACCCATATGTGAAGACTCATTCCTGCTTGTTCCTGGAGATCACCTGTTACAGGTGAGTAACTACGCTTTCTCCGGAACAAGCAGGAAGTCAATCCTCACATGTGGGACTCCCTAGTTATAGGCTACCGAGAACCCATAACTAAAAAATAGGCTCCCTCTAGGAGAGCCGCAGCAGCCATGATAGGAGTTCAACCGAGCGGTAGCCTGACCCCAAAGGGACTCCCCTATCCACGCAGTAATGGGCCACAAAAGTCTAGCTTGAAGACCAGGTGGCGGCCCGGCAGATGTCTGCCAGCCGAACAGAGCGGAAGTGAGCCACTGATGCCGGCTTAGCCCTGATCCGGTGGGCCATGACTTGACCCTGCAACAGGAGATCGGCCGCCCTGTATGCGCAGGCGATACAATCCGCCACCCAATTGGATAAGGTACACTTGGAGACAGGCATCCCCAGCTTACTGGGGTCATAAGAGACGAAGAGCTGAGAAGCCCTTCGATGTCCCCGCGTACACTCCATGTAGAAGGCCAAAGCCCTCCTGCACACCCTGGACTGTAAAACTGCTTCTGCCTGACTGGCATGTGGCCTGGGAAAGAAGGTCGGAAGAACCACCTCCTGGTTGAGGTGGAACGAGACTACTTTCGGAAGGAACTTGGGATGAGTGCGAAGCACCACCCTGTTCCTATAGAACCGTGTGTACGGTCTATCAGACACCAGAGCCTGCAGCTCACTTACTCATCTGGCCGATGTGAGGGCCACCAAGAAATGCGCTTTCCAAGAGAGGAAGCGGAGATGGCAGGTAGCCATCGGCTCAAACGGTGGGCGAGTAAGCTGCTCTAAGACCACATTCAAGTCCCATTCGGTCGCTGGGGGGCGAACTGGGGTTTCAGCAGAAGTAAACCTCTCAGGAACCTGGACACCAAAGGGTGCACAGATAGAGGCCGTCCTTCCACTGGAGAGTGGTGTGCTGACAAGGCACTAAGGTGGACAGAGTTTGACTTAAGGCCTAAATCTGAGAGGTGCAGCAGATACTGCAATACCACCGACACTTGGCAGGAGAAGGGGTCTTCTGCCTGTTTGTTACACCACACCTCAAACCTATGCCACTTGAACGCATAGGTCTTCTAGTCGATTGCCTCCTTGAGGCGAGCAGTACATTCTCTGCATTCTTGTGGAGGAGAAGTGGTGCAAGCACTACCCTTTCAGCAGCCATGCCATGAGGTTGGGGTGCATCAGGGTGTCCCCCCTCTCCTGTGAAAGGAGGCTGGGGTGCAATCCCAGAGGAATCGGGGCCTCTGCCACCAGTTGAAGCAGCAGAGAAAACCATGGCTGCTTCGGCCACCTGGGAGCTATCAGGATGACTGAGGCCTTGTCCTGAAGGACCTTGAACATAGTCCGAGCCACCAGAGGCGTGGGGGGAAACATACAGGAGGCCCACCAACCATGATATTAGGAAAGCATCTGCAGCCACCCTGCTGGGGTGTGGCTGTCTGGAGCAGAAGTGGGGCAACTGGTAATTTTGTGGGCTCACAAACAGATCTATGGATGGACGCCCCAGCACTGGAACAGCTGCTGGACTACACTGGGATCCAGTTGCCATTCGTGCGGCTGTAGGATTCTGCTGAGCCTGTCTGCTGAGAAGTTTTCCTGACTTGGCAAGTAAACTGCTTTCGAGGTGCATACCTTGGCTGACTGCAAATGAGCATAAGTCCAGGGTCTCTTGGCATAGGATGCAAGACCCTGTGCCCCCCTGCTTGTTCACATAGAACATTGCCACTTGGTTGTCTGTCTGAATTAGGACAGGCTTATGAGCCAAGGTTGGACAGAAGGTTTGCAGAGCTAGGCGAATAGCTTGAATCTCTAGGAGATTGATTTGTTGTGTGCTCTCTTGTGGAGACCACATACCCTGAGTGCACAATTCCTGGCAATGGGCTCCCCAGCCCAGTAAGGATGCATCCGTGGTCAGCACTCTCATGTGCGTGGGAGGCTGAAAAGGCACTCCCTCCAGTAGGTTGCGTGGTTGAAGCCACCATGTCAATGACCGCACTAGTCGTTTGGACACCTTTATGGTGTCTCTTGAGTCGACCTGTGGCCTGTGTCCACTGGTCTCTGAGGCACCACTGAGCTGTTCTCATGTGGAGGCGAGCATTGGGTGTCACATGTACCATGGAGGCCATGTGACCGAGCATGCGCAGAAAGTGCCATACTGAGATCTGAGACTCACTTGCTGCACTAGGGCCAGATGTGTCTGTGCCCTGTCCTCCAGTAAATGCACTCTTGCTTGAATGGTATCTAACCTTGCTCCTATGAACTCCAGTCCCTGAGAGGGAACCAAAGTGGACTTTGTGTAATTTATCACAAACCCTAGGTGCTGTAGCAACTGAATAGTGCGAGATGTGGCCTGTTGGGCCTCCAGGGTTGACTGGGCTCTGATGAGCCAGTTGTCCAAGTAGAGGAAGACAAATACCCCCTGATTTCTTAGGAAGGCCGCCACTACCGCTAGGCACTTTGTAAACACCCTGGGTGCAGAAGCTAGGCTAAATGGAAGCACCTTGTACTGGAAGTGGTTTTCCTCCCACCACAAATCGTAGATATTGTCTGTGGTCTGGATGAATGAGGATGTGCGTATAAGCATCCTTTAGGTCTAAGGAGCATAGCCAATCTCCCTGGCGGAGGTAAGGCAGCAATATTCCAAGGGAAAGCATCTTGAACTTTTCCCTCACCAGGAACTTGTTTAAGTTGCGCAGGTCAAGGATGGGTCTTAGGCCTCCAGTTCTCTTTGGTATCAGAAAATACCTGGAGTAGAAGCCCTTCCCCTTCAGGTGGTGTGGCACTGGTTCTACCGCCTGATCCTCGAAGACCTGCCAACTCCTTTAAGAGAAGGTCCCTGTGAAGAGGGGGGTCTGAGAGGCTCCCCTGGAAAGTAAGAGGGAGGCGCCTGGGTGAGATGTAGCCGATAGCCCACCTGGACTATCTGGAGAACCCAGGTATCTGTAGTGATGGCTGGCCACCTGTGGGCATACAGGGTCAGCCTTCCTCCTGTGCATGGCTTCGCCTCCTTTGAGAGAGGGACTATGCTCTGGGAGTCAAAAAGCCCCTCCAGGCTGGGCCGGAGCTGGTGCCTGGGGCTTGGAGGCTTTTTGCTTACACGGGCCATGCCCCTGTCCCTTGGCCTGCTGCCCTTTTTGGGGAGCTGGGGAGGCCTGATATGAGGGGTAGTTGCGGTAAGCAGTACCTTTCCTCGGGGGGGGAAAAGGGCTTTTTTCCTGAGCCCGTCTTCTCAAGTCTTGTCCGGGTCAGGTACTCGGACTCTATCTTGGCAGCCTTCTCTGTCATGGGCTTGCCGAAGAGGTTTTCACCCAGGTAAGGGACATCGACCAACTTGTCCTGTACCCATGGTTCCAGGTCCGACGACTGTAGCCATGCCTGGCGGCGTGCACTGATGCCGGTGACAGCTACTTGGGCCGACACCTTGAAGCCGTCATAGGCTGCTTGAGTCATAAACTTCGAGCACTCCCAGATTCCTGTGGGCAAGACCTTGAAGCGCTGCAAAGGTCCCTCGGAGAGAGCAGCTGAGAACCTGGCAGTCTCCTTTGCCAGGTCTTGTAGGTACATGCCCATGTACAGCTGGTACGTCTGGATTCGGCATGCTAGCATCGAGCCCTAATAGCACTTTCTGCTGAGGGCATCCATGTTGTGGGCCTCCTGGCCAGGAGGCACCAAGGAATGCATCTTCTGGCTCTTGAGCCGGCGCATGGCCGATTCCACAACCATGGAGTTGTGCGGCAGTTGTGCGCTTTGGAATCCAGGGCTCTTGCGAACTCGATAGATGGAATCGATTCGTCTGCCGAGCACCGGCATCGAGGCCGGTGTCTCCCACATGCGGAGCATCAGCCTTTCCAGAATGAGAGGCATTGGTACAGTAAGGACTTCCCGAGGGGGAAAGTCATACTGGAGGATCTCGGGCTCAAGGCTCCTCCTTGCCTCCGCCAGGAATGACAAAGCCTTTGCCATGTCCCGGACGAAGTCCAAGAACCGGGTGTCTTCCGGGGGGGGGACCTTCTCTGAGGTTCAGAACCCAGAGAATCCGAGGGAATATACTTGGTCCGGTGGGTGTCTGGTGACTCCTCGTCCTCCGTTTCCCACCCGGACCCCTCCAAGGAGGAATCGAGCGGCTCCGGCCTCGAGGGCTTCGGTCTCGACTGCCCCGACGCCGGTGGAATCGGCGTCGACGACCTCGCTTCCGGATGGGAGATCGAGGGGGGACCTTGGCCGAGGATCGACTCAAGACCTTAGTGACTCGAGGATCAGCTCGGCCTCCGGGGTCGACTTTGACGTCAAAGTCCCGGTGGTCTTGGCAGATAGCCGGTTTCACCAGTCCATCAGTGCCCGCTGCTGGTCCATGAAGGCAGCCATGCTGTGCTCCAAGGCCGCCATCCTGAGACCGAGCTCAGGAGGCTCCTTAGCCCCCGAGTCGGAACCTGATGCCGTCTGGCCCGATGCCGGCTCTCCCAGAGGAGAGTCTACAATGAGGACGGTGCTTACCTGCCTCGGTGTCTCCGGTTCCTCGCGAGGGAGTTTTGCAGGCCTCTCCGACTCTAAGGTTCCAGGGTGGCGGGTCAGGCTCCGCGACCTATCCCACAAGGGAGCAGGCCGTTTGGAGCCATCTGAGGACACAGCCCTCATGGATTTTCTCTTCCTCCGGTGTTCCTGCGAGGGAGACCCCCTTTCAGAAGACACTCAATGCTGTTCAGAGTCAGAAAGCTCCCGAGATGTCGAGGCCTCCAATGAGGTCCAGGCCCGGGCGGGTGCGGACTCGGGAAAAATTTTATCATATTGCTGCTGCCTGCTCCTCAAGGCCTTGGAAGGCGTCTTCTTACATGGGCCACAGACCATCGGGTCATGGTCGGGCCCGAGGCAACGGAGGCAGCAGTCATGTGTGTCGGTGAGAGACATTAACTTCGTGCACCAATCACACTTTTTAAACCCGCTGGCAGCCATCGGGGGAAAAAGGGCCCCTGTGAGGTCAAATGACCGGACTGCCAGTTGAAAGGAAAAAGAGCGCGAACGCTAGTCTCTAAGGACAAAAACTGAAAATTTTGACCGGACTCGATACCGGTGTACCAAGCCGAGGCGGGAAGGGGAACCGGCGTCGCACCGGCTAAGTAGAAAAGTAATTTTCTGGCATTTTTTTAAACACTTTTTTCACGAGGGAACTTGAACGACGTCTGTTGGACTCTGTGGGGAAAAAAGGAGACTGAGCAAGATGGCACCCTTGGGCAGGAAGGGGACTGCACATGCGTGATGCAATCCCAAAGGCTTTCTTCAAAAGCTGGGGATTGCTCCGCATGAGGGCTCCATTGGTGCCGACGCCACCCATATGTGAGGACTGACTTCCTGCTTGTTCCTGGGGAAAGTATTTAAGAATTGCAGTATGGCGGGGAGTGTTTGTCTGCAATCCTGTGTTCCTGTGGAGGAGAGAGTGCAGCTGGCCTTGCAATCAGCCGGCCCGTGTGGGGCAGCCACAGCGACGTCATCAAACGGCCCCGATAAAGCTGCAACGGTGTTTTTGCGGCGACAGCCGTTGGTGCCTATTTTTGGCGTATCCAAAGGGGAAGTTCAGGCCCCTTGTGAGCCCCTTAGGAGTTCATTGGGAGTTGAAGTTTGGCTGTTGCTTCACTTCTACAAATGCCTGGTGGAAAGAGGAAAAAGAAACCTACATCAGAGGTCATTGGAGGCCCCATGGATAAGCATGTGATCTCGACGCCGGCTGCTTCTAAGCCAGGTACTGCTCTCGTTGCTCCTTCTGTTGAGGGAGCCAGCCTTAGCTCTTTGGAGCAAACTCCTCCACTTCCACCTGGTTTTCTAGAACTTTCAGATGTGCTTTCTTCTTCCTTGAGTTCTTCTGAGTTAGGTGTGCTCCCTAAAGTGGTTACTTGGAAGGAGCTTACCGTTTCTCCAGTTAAAACTCAAGCATCGTCAATTTCATTGTTGGACTGATCTGAGTGTATTTTGACTGATACTGTTCCTGCTTTGTGTCAATTCACAAAAGATTTGATTGCTAAATTTCAAAGCTTGGATTCTCAAATTGCTTCTTTAAATTCTACTGTTATGAATGTGGATAAACAAGTTAATTCATTTTCCTTATTTCAGGCTAGTGTTATGAAAGATAGTACGTTTATACAGCAGAAACTTGAAAATATGGAGAATTTATCTCGTAGCAGGAATTTACGGGTACTTAATTTTCCTTGCACATCTCTTATTTCTCCTTCAGTTCTCTTAAGGAAATACCTAAAGGATGTCCTTCTCTTGTCTAATGCGGATACTTTGTTGTTACTTAAGTGTTACTTTGTTCCCTCTAAAGTTGGGGTATCCAATGTAGATGAGGTAGTTGAAGACCTTGATGGTAGAAATGAATTTAATTTGACGGCATTTCTAGAGGATACTCAAGATTTGATCTCGACTAGGGCTACCTTGTTAGTATCTTTGTCCTCAGATGATGATAAAGTAGATAGTCTCAAAGCATATTTTTGAAAGAAAGATTTATTATTTTGTGGAGATAAAGTATCTATATTTCCTGATGTGTCTCGTGCTACACAAATTCGTAGGACACTGTTTCTGGCAAATGTAGAGTCCTTGCTTTGGACGCTACCTTTTTTTCTCAGATACCCCTGCAAATGTCTGGTTTCATTAGGTTACGATAAATATGTCTTATCTGTTGCTTATTTAGAAAAATGGATTCTTGATGGCTCTTTGTATTTGTTTCTTCTGCTCTATTTCTTCTAGGTGCAAGTGAGTAGGAAATAGGCTAGGTTATTTATGTTAACTGGGGATGCCTGTAGTTTAGAGGCTTTCTCCAGTTTTGTTTTCTTCTGTTATTTCTTGTGGTCTTCTTCCCCGAAACATGGGCTAATGTACCTTTTTTGCTTATGCTATGTATTGAAATATTATGGTGGATTATTTTGTATTTCTGTATTTGCTGCTTTTTATTTGATAATTTGTATTATCAGTAAAATCTCATAAATAAACAATTAAAAAAAAATTGCAGTATAGCATACTGAGTCTCCAGCATCTTTACATTTCTATATAATATGCTTCAAATTTGAAGTGAAATTACTCTATTTCACATAGAAAAGCAAGCAGTACTAAAGTTTGTGGCACTGATCACTGTTTACAATAGTATATGAAACAAATTAGTATGCAGTATAGGCAATGCAATCAAATCTCTTATGCATATTCATTGTGGGTATCCTGAACACCAGGCTAGCTAAGGTACACCACCAGGACTGGCTTGAGAAATGCTGCTCCACAGCTAGGTTCTTAGGTTTAGTTGGCTTTTGGTACAGAACGTGCACCAATTTCATGGATTTTTTTTTCACCAGTTACTTTCTGTATCCTTTTTGGAGATATATCATCCACTAAAGTGCCATCAAATATCTGTGTAAAGTTTGTTGTTTTACAAAAGTATCCAGTTGTCTTGAGCACTATCGCAGCATTGAATCTTGGCCTTTGTTGTACTATATTAGAGGGCTGCTTTTTAGACAAGTGGAGGATAATTTTATAACAGGGTGCCTAGGTTAAGATGCAAAGTCGGTACCTACATAAGTGCTGTTTTATAAAGATGGATAGCCTAGCCTAGCCCAGGCACACATTTGTCTTATAAAATGCTAGCATAAGTGGCAGAATTCATGCCTTGAATGCAGGCGTGGACATTTTACACTCTTTTTTTTGCGAGTGGGTGTAAATGTTTGCATATAAAATTAAACAAGTATACATGCAGATTAAGGTATTTTATAATCTACATATATACTTGTGAACTTGTCCTGTGCTCTGCCCAGAATGCACGCCCAGCCACAGAAACCAATAAAGTACGCACCTGCATGACAAGGAATGTACATTTTAAACCAGTCAGTATTTTTATAAAAGGCCTTTGATACATGAAAAAGACTTTATAAAATTACCACCTTCAAGTTCAGAATAAATGCTGGTGTCTAAGGCATCCATTTACACTGCTAAGACAAATTTTCGATTATCTTAATTTCATCTGCATACAGCATATTTCTTGATTGTTTTTCTATAGAAACTAGATTCAGTAAGATGAAAATTATCCTAAAATGGCCAGCTCATTTCAGCACCATGCAGTTTTCACTTAAGTTGTGGTATCTCTTCATGCAGCTAAAGCAGCCCCTGGATATCTTCCTGTCACATGATTGGCCAAGAAGCATTTATCACTATGGCAACAAGAAGCAACTTCTTACCAAAAAGGCCTTTTTACGCCAGGAAGTGGAAAACAACACATTAGGCAGTCCTGCTGCTTCCGAGCTCTTGCATCACCTCAAACCCTCATACTGGTTCTCTGCACATCTGCATGTGAAATTTGCAGCTTTACTGCAGCACCTGGTAAGACAAAAAAAGTACTCTGATGTATTGTTCGGATTGTTTTTGGAGGATACTGTTAATTCCTTCTCCCCTCTATGTCCCTTTTGGCATTTGATCATCATGTTTTCCTTATCCTGCTAGACTAGTCCCAGATGAGTGGGTTATGCTCCTCAAACAGCAAGTGGAAGAAGACCAGTGTAACTTTTAGTGGTGCTATCACTTGTATATTCGTTGGAGCAACACTGAGAGAAGCTAGTATAGTCTGTCTCCAGCAGGTTGCAAGGTGTATGGACTGCAGCAGTGCTGATCTGTCTTCCCTAGTCAGATCAGTTTTACTGGCCTCTGTGTTGATACAGTTGTCCTGTGTCCAGCACTGTTAACCATGGGTTCCAGAAAAATGGTGGGCCCCTGTTAACTATGGGGCCCCTGAAGTGGGCTGGTAATTCTGGGCTCAGGGCCTCTTCCTCTCATTGTCCTATGTCTGCATGTTCTGCTTATTATCCCTATTTTTAATTTTTGTCCTCTTTCTTTCTTTGGCTCTGTATTTTGTTTGTGTGTTTTGGGGTTTTTTTTGTCTTTTATGGCTTGAATAAAGTAGCTTTAACAAAACACCTTTCGGTAATAAGACCTTCCTGGGCGGCCTTTTTCCATTGAGGCTATTTTCTTCTTTGATCATGTTTTGAGCTCTGCCGCAATGCCAGGTGCACAGATGTGTTCTGCTTGCAGCTCTCATAGCTGGCTCTTTTTGCTCCAGATGTGCCCAGAGGTTCTCTATCATATTTTATTTCAATAATATTGGGAAATGGTCTGACGATGCCGTATCAAAGCTGCAGCTAAGCAAGCTCCACTTTTAAGGGAAAACCTGGAGAAGCTGGTGAAAGACCTCTGAGAGGCTGCCTGCTCGGGAGCTGGTAAGCCCTTAGTATGAGATTGTTCAGGCCCCTTATGAGGGGATAGGTGGTGAGGGAGTCTCAGGCTGGTTTACTCGGAATGGACCCTCATCACATCAGACCAGTGGCTCCTTGAAGTCCTCAAAAAGCAGTGCATGCTGGAGTTTGCGGATCCCCTTCGGGCTGCCTTTGGTGGAATTTTCTTGTGGCTCCTTAACGAAAAGAGCAGCAGTCGAAAATTCTTTAGGCCTTCCTTCATATGCAGGCTATTATATCCATGCGCTCTGCAAAAGAACGTAGGGCGGTATTCCATTTACTGCGTGGTACCCATAAAAAGGCAAGTCCTTTCAACCTATTCTGGACCTAAAGGTAGTCAGTCAGTGCCATGCTAAGTGTGCTCTAATTTCTACATGGAGACCCTCGGGCCTGTAATTGCATTGGTCTTTCAATGGAGTTTTTAACATTCTTGGACAGTTTCAAAGCCTAATTCATACTTTGATCTGTGAGCAACATCTATGGTTCCCCCATGTCTGTGTCCTGGGCTGCCAAGTTCATTTCCATGCCCTTGTTTTTTGGCCTGGCCTGGCCTGGCCATAATGCCACACATTTTCTCAAACAAAGGTCGTGGTGGTGGCCTTTCTGCGAAAGCAAGGAATCCAGGTTTACGAATACTTAGATGACTGGCTGGTTCAGACTGACAAAAAGGAGCGAGATGCAAAAAAGGATAATTTTTATTGGCAAAAAAAGGCGCCTAAAACAAAAGATAAATTATAAATATAATAAAAATTACAAAACATTATTACAGAATATATTAAATAAAATAACAAATATATAAAAATGACAAACCAAGTGAAAAATCAAAGCAGTGCTCGTTGGTCTCCAATAATAAAAAAGATAAAAGGACTGGTACTGTAACAATGCAATAATAATAAAATGGAACATATATGCCATTAAATGGAAGGGTTACATGGTGGGTACCATTATGATAGAGCATAAGAATATGCATATTTATAAATTGAAACACAAAAGCCGGAGAGGGGGGGAGGGAGGGGGAGAGAGGGAGGATGTGGAGGAAAAAAAGGGGAGAAGGACAGAAACGAGCATGAACAACAATCAAGGATCAGGTGGAGAGAATAGCTCCGATGAAGACAGCACAGCAGAGGACTCAATGTTGCGATGCTGGAATGTTATAAAGCTGCACTTGAAAGCAGATGAACCACTTATCAGTAGAAGCAATTGTTACCACCTCTTTTTGTGTACAGTAAGCTCTCAAAACATATCAGGTTCTATATAAAACCAAATTTAAAATAGGTTAAAAACATACATACATTAATAAAGTATATACTGAGTAAAACACAATTACGTGATGCCCAAAAGGTAAAAGTGGAAATAAAACTAAGAATAGGCTCCTGTCAAACATAATTTTGAGTCAGGACGTGGTGAATTCCACCCACAAATGCTACCAAGGGAAAGGGAGACTAAGGCCACAGAATGGATATAGGCTGCTTATGAGGCAGAGACCCTATCATGAACATTAAAAAGATAGGGTGGGGGTGAACATAGATCATGTGGACTTTTTCGACCCTCATGTTTCTATCTAGTCTGCCCTTCCATATCAAATACTAAAGTCCCTTCCTTTTCCTTTAGAGATCTTCTTTGTTTGCCCCATGCTTTTTTGAATTCAGATACTGTCTTTATCTCTACTACATCCACTCGGAGACTATTCCACCCATCTACCACTTTTTCCATAAGTCTATCCCCTGAATCTATCCCCTTTCATCCTTATCTTATGTCCCCTCCTAGCAGAACTTACCTTCGTGGCATAAATGCACAAGAGGAGAGCCTCTTTCAACTGAAAGCATTTAAATGTCTCTAACGTATACATATTAAGATTTTTTAAATCTGTCCTCAAATGCTTTATAATGAAGACCACTAACCATTTTAGTAACCACCCTCTGCACTGACTCCATTCTATTTATGTCTTTTTGAAGGTGTGATCTCCAGAATTGCACACAATATTCCAAATGAGGACACACCAGAGACTTATACAGAGGCACTATATCCTCCTCTTTTTCTGCTGGCCATTCCTCTCCCTATACACCCAAGCATCCTTCTGACTTTTGTCGTCACCTGTTCTACCTGTTTAGCCCCTTTTTAAGATCATCAGAAACAATCATACCCAGGTCCTGCTCTTCTTTTGTGGACAGAAGAACTGTGCCCTCTCCACTGTACCGCTCCCTTGGATTTTTGCAGTCCAAATGCATGACCCTGCATTTTTTAGTATTAAATCTCAGCTGCCAAATTCTTGACCATTCTTCAAGTTTAGCTAGATCCCCCCTCATGTTATCTACCCCTTCCTGGGTGTCAACCCGATCGCAGATTTTGGTGGCATCAGCAGAGAGAGAAACCTTACATAACAGCCCTTCCGCAAAGTTGCTAACAAAAATGTTAAAAAGGATCGGACTAAGGACAGATCCCTGTGGCAGACCACTAGCAACATCCTTCTCCTCAGAATGAGCTCCATTTACCTTTACCCTTTGTTTCCTTCCACTCAACCAATTTCTAACCCAGTCAGTCACTTTAGAGCCCATTCATAGGGTGCTCTGTTTATAAGTTGCTTGTGCAGAATGGTGTCAAAGGCTTTACTGAAATCTACGTACACCACACATCTAGGGCTCTCCCTCGGGCTCACTTCTGGATCACCCATTCAAATAAATCAATCAGATGTTCTGACAAGACCTCCCTCTGGTAAACTCATGCTGCCTCGGATCCTGCAATCCAGAAACCTCACTATCCTCCCTTAACAGCGTTTCCAATAATTTACTCACCACAGAGGTTTGACTAACCAGCCTGTAGTTTTCAACCTCATCCTTCTACTTTTGTGGAAAGGGACCACGTGCCTTTCTCCAGTCCTCTGGGACCACTTCTGACTCTAAAGAAACATTGAAAGGCTCAGTCAATTCAGCTGCAATAATGTCCCCAAGTTCCTTCAGTATTCTCAGATGTATCCCATCTGATCTCATCGCTTTGTCTACTTTTAGTTTAGCTAGTTTCTCATGAAAACAGTCTTCTGAAAAGCGTTCAAGATCACCGTCACTTCTTGTCCTATTTGTGGGTGTTTTCTGAGGTCCTGTTCCTGGTCCTTCATCTGTGAACACAGAACAGAAATATTTGTTAAGTAATTCCGTTATCTTCAGGAACAAGCAGGAATGTAGTCTTCACATATGGGGTATCGTCGGTACCGACGGAGCCTGCGTGGGAACGCTCCCCAGCGTTCCCACAGAAAGCTTTTGGGAGCATCCCATAGCGCCTGCATGCTGCCTTCCCGCCTTTCCCAACTGCCTCTCTCCAGTTCTTCATTTTCTGCGGAGCCAGAAGGTCGTTTTTCTGTCACCGCAGAAATTATCCCATATTTTTCATTCTTTTTTGTGGTAGCATCTGCCTTCCTCGACACTATATCGGTACCGCCGATTCTTTCTTAAAAGATTACACTTTTTTTTTTTTTTTTAATCTGGATTTTCCAGCCTTTTTTCTCTCGGGTGCCACGCGCCATTTTGGGCACTAGGCCCAATTTTTCCTCAACATGGAAAAACCCTCTTCGGGTTTTAAAAAGTGTTCCAAGTGTGGCGGTACCATCTCAGTCACCGACACTCACGAGTGGTGCCTCAAATGTTTAGGTCCTGACCACTCCATCTCGGAGTGTGTTACCTGTGGAATGATGTCGAAGAGGGGTCGGCAGAACCAAGCTGCTAAGCTTAGCACCCTTTTTCCCTCCGATGCAGCATCCCTGGCATCGACATCTTCCAGGACTTCGTCTTCCTCCCATGGATCTCAGGTAACAAGCACTATCGGGGCTCCAGGATGTTCTCGAGGCCTCAACTTCGGCAGAACTACTGGTGCCATGCTCTGGGGTACCGGCCGCTTCGTCTGGTACCAACACCCAGGCATCGGGAGTGTCAATTGACCAGAGATTCCTGGCTATTGAGGGCAGTCTGGCGGCTCTCCTTGCGGCATCGGTGCCTTCGGGACTGCTTCAGACAGTTCAACCGGTATCAACACCAGTTCCGGCACCGGTATCGGTACCGGTACTGACAGCATCGACATCGGTGAGTGTGCTTCCAACACCGAGTCATGCTATTTCCTTTGGTATTGACAGGGCGGTACCGACTTCGATCGATACCGGTATCGTGCTTTACAAGAGCACCCGGACAGAAGATATTTTGAATCCTCCGATGACTCTCAGAGCTCTGTCGATGCCAGAGTACTTCTCTCTGAGGAGCCGCCTTCTCCTAAACGTAGGATGTCTCCTCCAGAGGATATATCCTTTCAGGATTTCATCAGGGCAGAGCCCAGAGCAGAGGAGTTGGAGATTTTACAATATCCTAAAGCTCCCAAGGAAGCGGCTACTTTACCTATTCATGAGATCTTGCATGATCTCATGTTAAGAATGTGGGAAACACCTCTTACCACCTCTCCTCATTCCCGTAGGCTGGATACCATGTATCGAGTGCCTCCTTGTCCTGGTTTTCAAAAAACTCAGTTGCCACACCACTCCATAGTGGTGGAGTCAGCTATAAGAAGGATCAAGAGTGCAAAAAGATATGCATCTAATCTTCCAGGACGTGAATGTAGGACTCTTGATGCCTTTGGGCGTCGAACATTCCAGGCCTCTATGCTTTCTGCCAGGATTAGTTCCCACATCTTATGTATGGGAATGTTCCTTAAAGAGGTTACAGGAGATCTAGAGCTTATGAGCCCTCTCCTTCCTGAAGATAAGAGGCAGGAGTTTCTCACACTGGTTAAACATGCCCAGGATGTTTCTAAATTTGTCAATCATGCAGCTTTTGACTGTTTCGAGTGCATAAGCAGAACCTCTGCCATTGCCATAGGTGCTCGTAGGATTGCCTGGCTCCAGGCATCTGACTTAGAACGCTGGGTACACGACAAACTGGGGAATATCCCTTGTACAGGCGAAAATCTCTTTGGCAAAAATTGGCAAGAGAAAGCTAATGAGCTGGATGCTGATAACACCACTTTGGATAGACTATCCAAGACTACAGCTGATCCTGCAAGGAGAAAATCCTACAAGAAACCATTCTTCTCTAAAAAGAAGAGGTTTTACCCCTCCTATACCCAGCAGGTGCATTCTGCAGGTCAGTCCACCCGAAAGGGACAGCAGCCCCCAAAGCAAAGGAAACCAAAGACTGCTAAGCCTCAACCGGCCCAGCAGACTCAGCCTCCACAGGGGTTTTGACTCCCCATCTAGAGAACTTGGCCTTCCTGGCCCTGAACGGGCCAGAGCCTTCCACCATCCCAGGAAGGTTGTGTCATTTTGCCCCCAGATGGGGGCAGATAACAGCAGAAGAATGGACTCTTCCATTGTAAGAGAGGGGAGGTACAAGCTTCATTTCTTCAACATGCCCCCGCCTACAGTGGTAAGACAGTTCAATTCTCAGGCTTCTCTCAACACTCAGTTGAGTCAAGAGGTCAGTTTAGTTCTTGCCCATGGGGCAAAAGAAGACGTACCCATTTCTCAACAGGGTACAGGGTTTTACTCCCCTTATTTCCTTATTCCAAAGAAAACAGGGGGACACAGACCCATTTTAGACCTCAGAGAACTGAACAAATTCCTGTTTAAAGAGAAATTCAAGATGATTTCTCTGGGAACTCTGCTGCCATACCTTCAGAGTCAGGATTGGCTTTGTTCTCTAGATCTCAAGGATGCGTACACTCATGTTCTCATCCATCCAACTCACCGAAGGTTCCTTCGTTTTCTTTTTCAAGGAAAGCACTACCAGTACAGGGTGCTTCCTTTTGGCCTGGCCTCAGCACCAAGGGTGTTTACGAAATGCATGGCTGTAGTAGCAGCATTTCTTCGCACTCTAGGAATATTCGTCTTCCCCTACTTAGACGACTGGCTTATTCGAGCCCCATCAGAGTCAGAGGCCAGAATTTCCCTATCTTGCACAATGCGTATCCTTCAGTACTTGGGCCTGGTCATAAACATCCCAAAATCCAGCCTAACTCTCACTCTCTCTCTAGAGTTTATAGGAGCTCTGCTGGATACCAGAAAAGCAAGGGCCTATCTTCCACAGGTCAGCTACCTTCGCATTGTGCAGTTAGCTTCCCAGGCAGTGTTAAAGACTCCTTTCACTGCTCGGGAAATGTTACAACTACTAAGGCACATGGCATCTACCGTGCACGTGGTTCCCTATGCTCGCCTCCATATGAGAGAAGCCCAGTGGACTCTATCCACTCAGTGGACTCAGGCATCAGGTTGCCTTTTAGACAAAATAGCAAACACAAGTCATCTTATTTTGTCTCTACAATGGTGGCAGTCAACCCAAAACCTGTTGGTGGTGTCCCCTTTCCAGCAACCCCTACCCCAGGTCACTCTTAACAACAGACGCCTCACAAGTGGGTTGGGGAGCTCATCTGCAAGATCTCTCTACCCAAGGCACCTGGACTCCACAGGAGACCCACTTACATATCAATCTAGTACTCAGAGCAATCTTCCTTGCACTTTGAGTTTTCCATACCCAGCTTAGCTAGAAGACAGTCCTAATTCAGACGGACAATCAAGTAGCTATGTTCTATCTGAACAAGCAGGGAGGAACAGGCTCTCTGTCGCTTTGCAACTCGCCAGAGCATCAGATTCATCTCCTTGCGGTGTATCTGCCAGGCATTTAAAACTCTTGAGCAGACAGACTCAGTCGAGTTCTGCCTCCACACAAATGGTCTCTCCATGCAGACCAGGTAGCGCAAATTTTTCAAATTTGGGAAACTCTGGACAATAGACCTCTTTGCAAGTCCATTGAATGCCAAACTTCCCCGGTTCTGTTCCAGAGGTCCGGCTCAGGGTTCTCAGGCCAGGGATGCTTTCCTCCTCCATTGGGGTCAGGACTTCCTATATGCCTTTCCACCCATTCCCCTAATTCCCAAGACCCTATTCCAGCTTCAGAGAGACAAAGGCCACATGATTCTCATAGCTCCACATTGGCCACGGCAGCTGTGGTACCCTCTGCTCCTGCATCTCTCTCAAGCTCCATCTCTGGAGTTAGGATCTGCTCCAGATCTCCTGTCTCAGGAGGACGGGATGTTGTGGCATCCCAATCCCCACTCTCTGCATCTTAGGGCCTGGTTGCTGAGAGCCTAGACCTTCATGGTCTTAACCTTTCTCAACAAGTAAGGGATGTCCTTTGTGCTTCCAGGAAACCTTCCACAAGACGTTCTTATGCTTTCAAGTGGAAAAGGTTTTCCATATGGTGTTCGCAAAAGGGTCTTCACCCCTCTGCGATACCTCTGGAATCATTACTGGAGTATCTCCTTCATTTATCTAATGCAGGACTTAAGACTAACTCAGTAAGAGTCCATTTAAGTGCTATTTCAGCTTCTTTAAAAAAGCCTTTTAAATGGCTTTTTAAACCTATTTCCTCTCATCCTCTCATAGCGAGATTTATGAGGGGCCTTCTTCTAACTAAGCCTCCCATTAGGCCACCTCCAGTGGCATGGGACCTGAATCTGGTTCTTGGGCAGCTCATGAAGCCGCCTTTTGAACCTTTAGCTACTACCTCCTTGAAATTCCTTTCCTGGAAAGTTATCTTTCTCATTGCAATCGCATCAGCACGTCGCATCAGTGAATTGCAAGCTTTAGTTGCTGATCCTCCTTACACGAGGTTCCATCATGATAAGGTAGACCTTAGGACTCATCAACACTTTATGCCAAAGATGGTCTCACCTTTTCATTTAAACCAGGCGGTTTACCTGCCTGTATTTTTTCCAAGGCCTCATGCTTCAAATGCAGAAAGGAATCTTCATACTTTGGACTGTAAAAGAGCACTTGCCTTTTACTTACAAAGAACACAGCAACATAGAAAGTCCTCCCAACTCTTTGTTGCTTTCGATCCTTCTCATTTGGGACTTCCAGTCTCCAAGAGAACATTGTCCAACTGGATTGCACAGTGTATTTCTTGTGCCTATCAGAGTAAGAATCTTTCTCTGGAAGGCCATGTCACAGCTCACAGTGTGAGAGCCATAGCAGCCTCAATGGCTCATCTACACTCTGTGTCTTTTGACGACATCTGTCAAGCAGCTACCTGGGCCTCGGTTCATACCTTCACAGCCCATTACTGCTTAAACAAGGACTCCCGCCGGGATGCCTTGTTTGGTCAGGCTGTTATACAGCACCTGTTCCATACTTAATCAACTCCTACCCACCTTTCCCGGTAGGATGCCAGAGATCCATGGGGGGAAGTGGAGCCCTTTCACAAGGGCACACAACATCTGGGGTTTCTCCCTGGCATCTGTAGCTAGGGAGTCCCCATATGTGAAGACTACATTCCTGCTTGTTCCTGGAGATAGCATAGTTATTCACCTGTAACAGGTGATCTCCGGGAACAGCAGGAATTTAGTCTTCACAACCCACCCACCTCCCCTAGGAGTTGTATCTCTCCTTTTCTTTTCTTTCCCTCTCTCTTTGTCTCAGCTTTAAAACTCAACTGGAGAGAGGCGGTTGGGAAAGGCGGGAAGGCAGCACACAGGCGCTGTGGGATGCTCCCAAAAGCTTTCTAATTGGACGCTGGGGAGCGTTCCCGCACAGGCTCCGTCAGTACCGATGATGCCCCATATGTGAAGACTAAATTCCTGCTGTTCCCGGAGATCACCTGTTACAGTTGAGTAACTGTGCTTTATCCTCCTCAGCGTCTGCATAATCCTCGACTTCACCTTCATGTCTGACAATACCTCTTTTGCACTTCCTTCTGTCACTAACACATCGGCAAAATGTCTTCCCCCCCCCCCCCCCCCAACAATTTATTGTACTGGCTATTTCTTTTTGTTTTTGTATCTTTGCTTTCCTGACTACTTTGCTAGATTTTCTGTTTTTCCAAATATATATGCTTGTCTCCCTCTCTCTGTGATCTCTTGTATTTTATGAAGGCCCTCTTTTTTTTTTCTTTATCTTTTCAGCTACTTGTTTTGAGAATCATAGTGGCCTCCTTTTTGTATAATTAAATAAATAAAAGGAGGCCACTATTACTTAAGAATTTTCTATACTGCCTTTTTGTGTAATCAAAGCGGTTTACAAGGAACAAAAAACATTACATACGAACATGATTAAAAATACAGTAAAAGGAAATGGATTATACAAAAAGATAAATTAACATTTTGAGCTAAATAGTTTAATAATGTACAATGTAGTATTGAACTATTTAACTCAGAAAAGTACTTGTCAAATGTTAACTTATTTACAATGTGGTTATGAAAGACAGACATGTACAGAGTTAAGGGAGGGTTAGGTACTGGTAAGAAGGGGTTGAATTGGAAGGTTAAGTTTGATAACGTGTTTTGGCTCAAAGTATACCAAAATGCTCATTAAAAAGGTGACTTGAGATCTTTATGAAATATGGTCGGGTCAGAAGTAAACCTTAGTTTCTCCAGAGAGAAAGTTCTATAGTATTGGTGTTTGCTCTATTACTCATGGAACGGCTAGATTTACGATACTCCGGGGGAACAATTAATGTGTTTTGCATACATCCTCTTCTTAGTCGTTCATTCGAGGTTACTGTGAGAAAGGTGGATAGATTCGATGGTGCTATGTTCTTCAGCAGTGGTCATCGGTAATTTTATATTTAATTCTGCTTTGGATTGGTAACCAATGGAGATTATATAAGATTGGGGTTGTGTGCTTTCTGAGTTATGCATGCAGCCATATGTTGAGCCATCTGTAGCTGATTTAATGCTTATTTCGAAAGTCTCTGCAGAATGCTATTACAATAATCTATGTGAGGGGAATATCATTGCTAGGAGTACGGATCTGAAATCATAGTTTGATAGTAGAGATCTCAACTGTTGTATCATCCTTAATTTCTTATAGATTGCACTAGTGGTGAATTTTATATGTATCGTTAAGCTGAGGGTCCAATTAAGGGTGTTAGAAAGGTATTTGATTTCATTTTTTACTTCTAGAATGGCCTCTTAACATTTAGATTTGTGGGTGAGGTAAAGCCTTGATTCCTAGTAAGAAATAGTATTTCAGATTTTTTGAAGTTTAACCAGTGTGAAATTTCATTGAAGCATGATATAATTTGGATGAATTTAGGTTTTGTTATGTCAAAGGGTAGGTACAACGTTATATCATCGGCATAGATCCAATAACCAATTTTGAATCTTTGAATAATGTGACATATAGGCTGAAGGTAGATATTAAATAATAGGGCAGAGCGGGCTGACCCTTGAGGTAAACCATGTTATATACATTAGATGTTTGTTTGTTTGACCGATTTTTAACTTGTTGTGAGAGCCAGCCGGATAGGTAAGATTGAAACAAACAAAGCATGGTGCCTTATATCCCAGTTTGCTTGAGCCTTTAAAAAAAATAAGATGATTAAATGAATCAGAGGCAAAAGCAATGTCTAGGAATATAAAATGAATGCTTGTTTTGAATTATCTATTCCTTTTATGTGATTGTTAAAGAGGTTAGTAGGAGTCTCAATGCCATGGTTCATTCTGAATCCATGTTGATGTTCATTCATAGGGACATGCAGATCAATGTGGTCTTGAAGATGGTTTTGGACGATTTTCTAAATTTTAGCTAGGAACGGAATGCTAGATATTGGCCTGTATGATGCAGGACATGATTTATCCATGAGCTTGTGTTTTAAAACGGGACAGATTAGGATTTATTTTAGGGCTTCAGGCATGTACTCTTGAGCCAACGACATATTGACTATATTGAAAATGACTGGCTAACTGTTGCAAGTTCAGTGCAGATTGCTATTTTTATTCAGCTGACCGGGCATGTTGTAGTATTTTATTTATTTATTTAACATACTTTTTATGTACCGTTCCTTCCAGAGATCAGGGGCAGTTTACATTGAACTTAATAACTATGTACAGTTAACTTGTTAGAATTATTTTACAGACAACTATATACAATTAAGATTGGATATAAGGTTATGTAGGTAATCTAGGTTGACTTGCTGGAATGCAGGCCATATCATGAGGTGTGTCAAGTGGGTAGTTGGAGACAGTATAAAATGGTTAGTTGATGGCTTTAATTTGTCTGTATAGTGATTTGCCAGAACTTGGGGATATATGTTAAGATTGTTTGTGTTGTCATTAGAGGCATGAGTTGGAGATTTCACACGTTTCAAATAATTCTCTAGGGCGGTTCAGGGAATTCAATAAGATTTTTGTATGGTATTCCCTCTTTTTATTATTGATAGAATCATGGTACTGTATATTTTAAGTATGTTCATGTAAAGTAGCCTATCATCAGATTTAGAGATTCTCCAATTACTCTCCAACTTCCTTAAGTGTCTCTTTTTTTATATACCTTATTTCCTGTAAGTACCGTTGTTCACATCTTTTTGTGTTTTCTGTTAGAACGGGAGGCTGGTACAGTAGAAGCCCAGGATATAATTTTGTTCGTTTGTCAGAATGTCATTTAATTTGCTAAAGTCGGGATTAATATTTATTTATTTATTTATTTATTTCAGTGCTTTTCTATACCGCCCCTTCCAGAGATCAGGGGCGGTTTACAAGGAACTTAAACAACAATATAGCAGAACATTGCAATATTGAATTACATTAAACATTAGTTGAGTAAAAACAAGGAACTTAAACAACAATATAGCAGAACAGTGCAATATTGAATTACATTAAATATTAGGTGAACATAAACTAGGTTACATAATAACTAGGTTAAGTGGAAAACAATGTGAGGGTTATTAACATAAAAGGAAGTATAAAACTATGTTACAAGGAGTCATAAAACTATATGCGGAAGGATCTCCTTTAGGAATGCATCCTTATCAAATTTCTTAAACCTTATATGAGGATTGGTTGGGTATTTAGGTGTGGAATAAGGAAATTGGTATAATGATGTGAAATTGATTAGGTAGTGATCTGACCAAGAAACGGATAATATTTGAGGATCCGTGGTTTTTGGATGTTCACAGATTTTATTAGGTAGAAATATTAAATCTAGTGTATTCCCTTTGTGTGTTGGAACGTTTAGGTATTTGTTGATAGGACATGTCTGACATGGCTTTGAAGAAAGTCAGTGCTTGAGCATTGTGCAGAGAGGCTGGGTTAAAGTCCCCTAGTAGTATTAATTGCTTTTTTACTGTAGAAGAGCATACTCTTTCTAAGATAGTTGTAAGACTCATTTTGTTTGCTGTACAGATCTCTGACATCTGACCCAAACAGAGATGCTTATTTTCTATAATTAGAATATCCATGCCTTCATTGTTAGATACAGTAGTAAGAGGAAAGCATTATGCTCCCTCTTAATGATAATGAAGAAACCACCTCCACGCTTAAATGGAAAACATCATAGTTTGGGATCTTCAGGTAGTTAAATAGGACCCTGTTTCTGAATAGCCAAGTTTCAGTAATGAACATGATACCTGGATTAGCATCATAGTAGCATAGTAAATGACGGCAGATAAAGACCAGTATGGTCCATCTAGTCTGCCCAGCAAGACTGCCGCCTCATTGATGAGGTCTTTGATAACTGGTATTTCCTTATCGTACCTCCAGTCCAGTCCCGCACCTCTGGGATTGTGTACCTCACAGCAGCTTGGAGACTGAGCATGTCATCTTTTGATGACAGTCTTGTACTTATACAGCTGGCATAGCTGACCAGCCCTAGCATGCTCAGTCTCCAAGCAGCTGGAGAGGTGGTGAGCCAGGGTACGGGGTTCACTGAAGGAGCAAATAAGGACTTTAGCTGTAGTTAGGTTCTTGATTGGTTTGCATTCGGGTCTAGCAAGCCTCTTCTTTCTTTTGGTTAGCAAAAAAAAAGAGGGAAAAAGGTTAGGTTTATAAGGCAGGACTTCATTTGGGACAGAAGGCCATCTTAAGATCCTCCCTTTCCCCTCCCCAGGTGTTCCGGGGGGTTTGTTGGGGGGTGACTCCCGAACCCATCATCGGGAGAGAAGCCGCCACGCAGAGAGAGCTGAGCCAGCAGACAGCTCCCAGGCAGCCCCCTCCGCGCCGAAGCCAGAGCATAGTGGCTGAGCATGAGGGGAAGGTAATATCTGTGCTGCAGTTCTCCCGAAGCCAAAGCTATCGTGGTAGGAGGTAAGCGGGGCCCTGGTGGTTTGTTTCAGTCGGGTCCAGGAGCCAGGCAGCAGAGTGGCGCAATGGAATGTTGACAAAGAGCCAGGCTGAGCTGGGGCGCGGCATAAAGCTGCGTGGCTGAGGCGCGAGGGAGAAAAGGAGCGCCTTTTTTTTTTATTCTCGGCGGTCCAGCACAGCAGGCAGCTCTCTAGCGGCGTTTCCTTTCTCAGTCGGGGGAAAACATTTGCCAGTGATTCACCCTCCCCCCCCCCCCCGCCATTGTAGGTAATGTAGGGAAACAGAAGTCCCTGCTATATTTATTTTAATCAAGCTGTTTAAGCTAGTTTTTCACTTTCACTTTCACTTCACTTCTTCATTTTACTTAGATTAAACTACGTACAATTAAATTAAGCTAGTTCATTTGGGTAATTAATTTAATTAATTTATTTGATTTAATTTATTTAGAGTGGCTGTGGGGCAGGCGGAGACAGACCATAGGTGTTCCCATCATACCGGTCAGACTGCAGTGCATGGTCTGCTGCACCCAGCAGGTCGCGGTCTCTGAGGCCAGCATCTGCCTAGGCTGCATGCATGAGGCTACATCAGTGGAAAAGGACCTGCACACTCAGCCAAGGCAGGAAGGAACTCCATTCCCGTCTCGGGACCCCCAGGACTCGGAGGGATTTGCACAGGCATCAGTGGAGCCAGCTTCGGGGCCTTTGGCTACTCCCAAACCCTCTACAGCGCAGAGCCCAGGAGTGGGGCGGATCCCGGGGGAATTTTCGCCAGAGTTTATCCTGCTTCTGCACAAGGCGTTTTGTCTGCGCCAGCAGGGGTGGGGGAAATGCACCCCGGCGCCAGAGCACTGCCCTAAGGAAAGCGGACATGAAAGAGAGAGAATCGGAGGTGGCGGCTCCTAAGAGGGCTAGGTCCTCAGAGGAGTGGCATGAACAGTCTCCATTGTCTGAGGGGATGGATGACGTAGACATGGACATGGATCTTGATTGGCAAGGTGAAGAGTTGAAAGAAGGTGAGATCATGGAGCAGGAAGATCAGTCACAGATTGTGCGGGTATTCTGTCGGGAATAGTTGCCGGCGCTCATCAGGGAGTTCTTGAAGACCCTTAATATGCCCACCAACCTGCCACCAGCAGAGGAGGAGCTGGAGGATTCACTGCTACAGGCAATACATAAGATGCAGAAGGTTTTTCCGGTGCATAGATTAGTAAGGCAGATGATCCAGGATGAATGGGATCTGCCAAGCGGGCCTTAGAGGGGGTGCGTGCCATGGTGCGCCTGTACCTACTGCCGGAACGTGAACTGCTTTGCTTGCTGAAGGTGACAATTCAGGTGGAAGGTGGTGCAGCCCTCAAGGATGGCCAGGACAGGAAGTTGGGCACCTTATTAAAACAGGCCTTTGATATCAACACCTTTTCCCTGCAGGCCTCCATTTGCAGGGCTTGGGTGGCTAGAGCCTGCCTCAGCTGGTTGTAACGGGTTCAGCAGCCGGGAGAGCCGGCGACAGACCTCTTGGGGGAGACAGCCAAATTGGAATCGGGGGCACCCACTACGATCTCATTAGAGGACTATATCTAAAAGCATGGCCTCTAGTAGCAGTGCAATGCTACCTGTGGCTGCGGAACTGGGCGGCGGACAGTTCCTCTAAATCCCGCCTTAACAAGCTCCCCTTCAAAGGGAAACTTCTCTTTTTGGAGAAGATCTGGACAAATTGCTCAAGGACTTGGGCAAGTCCAAGGGAGGTCGCTTGCCCGAGGATAAGCCAAAGCACAGCTGTACTCGGTCTTTGAGTAAGGGACAGCCGCGAGACTTTAAGCATTTTCATGCGTCCCACTTTACTCAATACCAGAGGAGCAGATTCCCCTCTAGGAGATGGGGGTTTCAAGGAGTGGGCCGGAGTTTCGGCACCGCCTTAACCTCGGGGTCCTGGAAAGCGAGAGGGGCCTAGTGGGAGGGTGCAACCTGTGGGAGGTCGATTGTAGGATTTCTACCCCACCTGGGCCAAGATCACATTGGACCAGTGGGTCCTGTAGCTCATCCGGGAGGACTATGCTCTCAAGTGGGCTCATCCAGTAGGCCATTACTTCGTTCAGTCTCCCTGCAAGGCGCCAGGCGAAGCGGCGGTAGTAGTAAGAGAGACCTTGACACGGCTTCTGCAGTTAAGAGCCGTAGTACCAGTGCCTTGAGACCAGTATGGTTGCAGTCAGTACTCCATTTATTTCGTGGTGCCCAAAAAGGGGGGCTCCTTTCACCTGATTTTTGATCTCAAGAGAATGAACCGTTGTCTGCGGGTACTGCATTTTCATATGGAAACATTGCAATACGTCATAGTAGCAGTGAGAAGTGGGGAATTTCTGACATCCCTCAATCTCACGGAGTTGTATCTGCATATTCCCATCTGGCCAGAACATCAGCAGTTTCTCTGCTTCGCGGCGCAAATGGGACATTTCCAGTTTTGGGCTTTGCCGTTTGGATTGACAGTGGCTCCGCATACCTTCACCAAGGTCATGGTGGTGGCAGCGGGACTCTGCAAGGAAGGAGTTCTCGTGCACCTGTATCTTGACAATTGGCTGATCAGGGCGAAATCCAGAGACGAAAGTGAAAAAGCAACAAAACGGGTGATGCAGTTGCTTCAGTTTTGGTTGGGTGGTCAATGAGGTCGAGCCATTTGGTGCCATCCCAGGAGCTGGAGTATTTGGGAGCACACTTCAACACCAGTGTAGGGAAGGTTTTCCTCCCAGGGACTGCGGCGCTTGGTGCACCAGTTTCTGAAGATAGCAGCGCCATCGACCTGGCATTATCTGCAGGTCCTTGGGACCATGGCAACTACGTTCGAACTGATTCCATGGGCAAGAGCACACATTTGGCTGTTGCAGAGAGCTCTGTTCCACCAGTGGCCGCACCAAACATAGCCTTTGTCCAGGATGCTCCCCTGTCCACAGAAGAACAGGAGAGCTCTCCAGTTGTGGCTTTGCCCAGGGAACTTGGAGGGGAGCATGCCTCTCGAGTCGCCGAGCTGGATACCGCTGATGACTGACGCCAGTCTGTCCAGATGGGAGGCTCATTGCAGAGGTCGCTTTGCACAGAGACAATGGAGCCCACAGGAGGACCCGTAGGTCAATCAACAGATTGGAGATGCGTGCAGTGACCCTGGCAATGTTCCCTCTAATTTTCTGTAGGCTGTGTGCGCATAAAATATCAGCTGTGCAACTTTTGAAGGAAGGTTAAATTTTTGTGCGCCACATAACGATACTTGGAGTTATATACTTTAAAATTTGACTACACGTCAGAATACAGTATGTACACCACATTGATTGCACTAGAAAATATTGTAGAACTTGTGAAAACCATAAATACACAACAACTTTTCAATTTTAAGAACGTCTGTGTTTTCTATCAGAATCAGAACCGTAATTTTTGTGCGCTCTGTTGTAAAGTATGTGCGCTCACTCGGCGAGGTGTGTGCGCGCGCACACGCGCACAGCTTAGAGGGAACAGTGGACCCTGGCACTCTGAAACTTTGGGCCATGGTTGCAGAGGAAGGCGGTCCGGGTCCTCTCAGACAATGCAACCACGGTAGCCTATATCAGCTGCTAGGGAGGCATGGGCAGAGTAGCCTTAGAAGACGAAACAGAACTGCTGTTCGGCTGGAAGGAAAGTCTGCTCCAGGCGTTATCAACAGCGCACATTGTGGGGTTCGACAACGTGATAGCAGACTACCTAAGCCGAGTGCACATGGACCCCAGTGAGTGCATCTCAACCAGGAAGTGTTCGTGCAGGTGGTCATGGACCTAAAGACAACGTTAGTCGAGCAAGGCGAACCGCTTTTTCAGCAGGAGAAGACAGTATGTCAGAGGGCCTAGATGCTCTAGTACAAAGATGGCCCGAGGAGGGTCTTCTCTATGTGTTTCCTCTGTGGGCACTCATAGGTTGGGTTGTACAGCGCATAAAGACTCACCGGTGGTACGTCATTCTTATCACCCCATATTAGCCAATGTGCCCATGGTGTGCTGACCTGATGAGGATTCAGGAGGACTGACCCTGGCAGCTTTTGGCGTGAGGATCTCCTGATTCAGGGGCTGGTACACATGCCTCAGGTGGCTCAATTCTCGCTTATGGCATGGCTCTTGAAAGGGTGAGGCTGAAGAAGAAAGAAGAAGCTTGTTGCTTATGTGAGTATTTTTGTTCACTGTAAACCGCACTAATGATAGCGCGGTATAAAAGAACTGTAAATAAATAAATAAATAAGGGTATAAAGGTCTGGTAATAGCAACCTTTCTGAAGGCCCGGAAGAGGCCTAGCTGTCTAGCTTATATCCGGGTATGGTGCATATTTGAGTCGTGGTGCATGGATAGGCAGGCTCATTTTGTCCATGGCATCCGTTCTGGATATCCTAGTGTTCTTGCAGGCCGACTTCTGTAAGGGCTTAGCCGCTAGTTCCTTGAGGGTTCAACTGGTGGCAATTTCCTGTTATCAGGAAAAGTTCCAAGGGATGACATTAGGTACTCACCCTGACATGCTGAGATTTCTGAGGGTGGTGGGCCACCTTCAACCTCCGCAGAGGTGAGGAGTACCACCGTGGGACCTCAATTTGGTGCTAACCGCACTTGCCAGGGAACACTTTGAGCCGTTGAGTTGGGTATCGCTGAAGGATTTGACCCTGAAGACACTTTTTCTTGTGGTGATCTGCTCGGCACGCAGGATTTTGGAGCTTCAGGCCTTGTCGTGCCAGGAGCCCTTCCTTTCCTTTTCAAGGGAGGTTGTCCTTCGGCCAGTACCCTCCTTCCTGCCCAAGGTGGTTTCAGCCTTTCATTTGAGCTAGTCTGTTTCCCTGCCTGTTCTAACAAAAGTAGAAGTGGATGTGGACAATCTCCAGTTACAGCACCCGAGAATAGGTGCCATATAGGAGTTTCAGCGTCCTTCTATTGGGCACCATCTTTTTCCAACTAAGTTTTTTTAATGTATTTAAAAAATTATAAATTAGTTGATGGCCTGTGATTAAGATTGTGGGGTTTGCCATGTTACTTTCGCAAGTGCATACCTCGCTCCCCCTTCACTGAGGCCTGCCCAATCATCTCTGGTTAGCTTTGGTTCTTGTCCCCATTTTCTTTTAGCACAAATTTGATAATGTGAACAGACCTTACACTCTGGTTCTTTTTGTTTTGGTTATTTAGCTTAGGTGTGAGAGCCAAACGAGGAGTTTTTTGTTGCTAGTAAAACTCAAAGTAAAAAAAAAACTGAAGACTTTAAATACTTGCAAGAGAGGCCTTGTAGAGGAATAGGGAGAAGGAGAGAAAAAAGCACACCCTAGATGTGTAGTCAGATAGTACTAGTTAGAGAACAGAGGCAATAAAGTGTTGAGAAAGAAGACACAGCGCTGCAGAGGGCAGGAGCTTGGTAAAGGACAGACAGAGGATAGGGGACACACTGACAAAACAGAAATACATACAGAACGATAAATAAATAAGTTAGATTCTGAATAGACACAGGAAAATACTTGAAAAGAGCATACAAAGTTAAATGAAGCTTTCAGTGAGGGTGTTCACCCAAGCAGGAGCCACCAGCAAATGGTGTCTTATTTTTTATTTGGGGCCTGTTTTTTGTTAAAGATTATCCTTCTTTGCACCTCACTCCTTTTTGTTTGTTTTCCTTTGCAAGTGTGTGTGCTCTTTTGTGGACCCTTGGTTCAGTCTGACTTCATGGAGACATCCAGAACAGATGGTACCCAGGTGAATTGGTTTGGAGAAGCTTTGATGGGCGATCAACGACCCAAGAGCAACCTAGTTCCTTCCCAGAACTTGGGGTATTTTGATGCCCGCTTCAACACTTGCTTGGGAAAGGTGTTTCTCACCCTGGAAAGGCTGGTTTGCAGCTGCAGGGACACCTTTTGACTCGCTGGTCTCCCTACTCTCAGTGGTTCGAGCAGCACATCTCTCCTCAGAAGATCAAGGGAGAAATGACCTGGTGGTTACGGACTCTCCTTCAAATAACAGGATTTCTCTGGATGCGTTGGATTGGGTGATAGTCACTACAAATGCCATCCTGCTGGGCTGGGGGGGGGGTTTATTTATTTAGCAACATTTCTCTACCGCTGCATCTACAAGTCAGCGGTGTACAGAGAACAAGAATGTTAAGAACTTTACATGGAACATGGTTGATAACGGGTTAAAATTTACATAAAACGTATTTGAGAACAGGTTAACTATTTTAAACAATAGAAAAAACATGTGATACTTAACATTGTAAAGAACAGGGTGGGGGAGATTATTGTGCATGGAGTGAGCAGAACATAGGGTAGCTACAGTATGAGCCTAAGTTACAAGTCCAAAATGATCCAGTAATAGGCGAGACTTTAGTTTATGCTGAGACTCTTTAATGTCAGTTAAGGAGCATGTTTCTGGTGTGAGGGAGTTCCAAATAGTGGGCCATAGAATTCAAAGGCTCTGCTGGAGGTAGATAGGAGAGAATGTGGTTGGGACAGCTAAGAGACTGTGGCTGGGTTTTCTCCTAGATCTGTTGAGAGACTCAAGAATGAGGTACTATAGGATATTTTTAGAGAGGCCATGGAGGGTTTTGAAGATGGTGAGGGCAACTTTATATTTGATTCTCAAGTAGATGGGGAGGCAGCTTCAGGATTGGAGTGATGTATGCTTGTTGACTGGTACTTGTGGTGATTCTGGCGGCTGTGTTCTGTGCAAGATGTGGATTTTGGGAGTTCCTGATATATTATGTTAGCATAGTCAAGAATTTGGGGGGGGGGAGGTGATTGCTTGAAAGACATTTCTAAAGTAGTCTTGTCCAGGAGGGGACAAAGCTTTTGTACGGTCTGTGTTAGTTTGTTCAGGGTGCTGGTCCCCTCATTAAAACTAGAAGTCAGAGCAGTCGGGGAATTCTTGGATTATATACACCACTGCCGTGTATTAACGAGCCATGTGATGCTTGCAGTGCCGTGGTGGTCACAGAGGTGGTAGAGCTCTGTTATTGGGCTAAGGATCAAATCTGTTGGTAGCCCACATACTGGGCATTGAAAACATGTAGGCTGGCTATGAAGGACCTAGACAAGATTCACAAGAGCAGAGATGTCTCTCTCTCCATACAAAGATTCAACTCGTTTAAGCCATAGTATTTTCAGTAACATCATATGATGCGAAGGGTGGGCAGTGAAAAAGATAGACAGGAAGAAAATTGATGCCTTTGAATTATGGACTGCCCGAAGTACAAACCAGTCAGTACTAGAGATCAAACCTAAGCTTTTTTTAGAAGCTCGGATGACAAGACTTTGACTTTCATACTTTGGACACATGTGAAGAGAGATCATTAGAGAAAGACATCATGCTTGGCAAGGTAGGTCAATGCAAAAGAGGAAGGCTGGCAATGAGAAGGATCGATAAAATAACAGCAGCCATGGGTGCCACTCTTTCAACAATGAGTTGCCTGACTGAAGACTGAACACAGTTTAGAACAACTATCCACAGGGTCACCATGAGTCGACACCAACTCGACGGCACTTAACAACAACAGGCTGACTTCTTGAGTGAAAGCACCATGGATCTTTGTGAGTGGGAGCTAAGCCCTCGCACATTTGACCTCATCATACAAAGATGGGGTTTGGCAGCATTCAATCCAATGGCCACCCAGGGGTATGCCAAAGTGAACTTTTTTCTTTTTTTTTTTTTCCATGGGCAGTGAGCTTGAATGCCTATTTTCAGGAATCGCCCCAGAAGGGGCTCCTGCATGCCTTTCTCCTGTAGCCCAGGGGTGGCCATTCTAATGGTGCCAAACTGGCTGCACATACCATGGCACCGCTAGAATGCCAGTGGATCTCTTGAGCCTGTTGGCGGGATCCACTCTATTGCTGTTTCAGGAGAGGGGACCTCTGTGGTAGGGTCCCTTTTTTCATGGAGGATCTCATTACCTTTCTGCTTGCTGCTAAGAGGCGTAAGTTGTCGGAGGATATTTTTGAGTGGTAGGCCAGAGGGCATGTACACCCTTGACCTATGTGAGGGTCTGGAGATCCTTTGAGAGGTGGCATTACTGTCAGGCCCTGCATGCCAGGAAGGTGGGTATAGTCACAGTTTTGTTTTTCTTACAGTCCAGATTGGACTATTATATAGCTCTGAATTCTCTAAAGGTTCAGGTGGTGGCCATTGCCTTCTACTAGGGGCATGTTCAGGGAGTGTGCTTAGAGGTGCACATTGATGTGCCCTGCTTCCTGAAAGGGAAGATACATGACATACAGACATACATGACATACAGCAGATAATCTGTCTGTATGCCCAGTTGTACCGCAGTGGAGTCCTCCTCCAATGTTGACACTGAAAGGTCACCTTTGAGCCCCTTCATATGGACTTTTTAAAGGATTTGAAGCTGAAGGTAGTATTCCTGGTGACTGTTTCATCTGCTTGACATATGTCGGAGCTACAGACCTTCTGTCATCTCCTGTCTGAGAACCGTTCCATCCTTTCTCCGAAAAGTGTTCTTTCATCCTAATTGGTCAGTGGTCCTGTCTTTTGTGTCTATTGGACTTGAGAAGGGTGTTAGTGAAGTATCTGGAGCTTACTAATTCATTCCGACAATTAGATTATCTCTCTGTCCTATTCAGTGGTCTTGTGAAAGAACAGGCAACAGCCAAGTTTTCCATTGCCTGCTGTATTAAGGAGGCTATTTAGTTCAGCCTACCTTCTGTGTGAGGACTGCATGCTGGAGGGAGTCGGATCAGTCCACTGAGCAAAATCTACCTTGGTGAATCTGGAGAACATCTCTAATACCTGGTCATCTCTGAGCACCTTCATGAAGCACTATTAGTTACATGCAGGAGTTGAAACGGATGCGCCTTAGGCAAAGCACATCTATTTAGAGCATCGTCTTCCTTCCATCCTGGGTTCTGACTGCTTGGGTATGCCCCACTTGTCTGAACAGGTCTAGCAGGGTGATAAAGAAGGAGAAATTTTCCTTACCTGCTAATTTCCTTTCCTTAACTTCTGCTAGACAAGTCCAGAGCCCACACTGGAGGACTACTTCTAAGGTTTGGGTGCCCTGCTACATTTTCAGTGTCATTGCCTAATGCAGAGTAAAGTATGGTAAGAACCAAAGGTTTGTACAAAATTATTATTGATTAATGCAGCATAACAAGGTGGTGGCCAAAGCCAGAAGGATGTTAGACCGCACACAGAGAGGAATAACCAACAGGAAGAAGGAAGTATTAGTGCCCCTGTACAGGTTATTAGTAAGGCCTCGCTTGGCGTATTATGTTCAGGTTTGCAGACTGTACCTTACAAAGGATATAAAAATACTTGAAATGGTTCATAGGAAGAGGTGACCAAGATGATATGGGGCCTGCATCAGAGGGCATATGGGAAAAGCCTTGAAGACCTACATATGTATACCCGAGAGGGGATATGATGCAAATGTTTAAATATTTAAAGGGTATTAATGAACAATCAAACCTTTTTTCAAAGACAGGAAAACTGTAGAACTAGAGGACATGCTTTTAAATTGACCTCCTTGCAGCTTCATTTTAACATTAGGAAACCCCTGGAATGCCCTCCTGAAGGAGGTAGTGGGAGGAAAACTGTGATGGAATTCAAAAAGGCATGGGACAAAATCACTACATAGCAAAAGGATGAAATCAGAGTAAATGTAAATTTCTAATTACTGGGCAGACTAGATGGTCTCTCTTGGCCATCATTCTCTGTTACTATATGTTACTACTACTTTTTTTCTGAGACATTTCAGTCTTGAAGTGTCATACTGGCGTCTTTCAGTGCTGCAGGGTAACACAGAATGAGTAACGTAGGGAGGTCACAGGTGCATTATTGAATAAAATCCCCTACACGTTTTGACAGATGCCTTCTTCAGGGGGTACATATCCTCAGAAAAAAAAGAGTAGTTACTCACCTGTAACAGATGTTCTCCAGGAGCAGCAGGAATAAGTCCTCACTTATGGGTGACGTCGATGGAGCCCCCGTGCGGAGCATTTCCCCAGCTTTCTAAGAAAGCCTTTGGGAATACTGCACACATGCGCGGTCCCCTTCCCACCCAAAGGTGCCATCTTGCTCAGTCCAATGACATAGCTAAAAGACAGCACATAAAAAAAATGTAAAAATGAACTATGTACAACTGCAACTCCAAGGGGGAGAGGAGGGAGGGTTGTGAGGACTGATTCCTGCTGCTCCTGGAGAACACCTGTTACAGGTGAGTAACTACTCTTTCTCCAGGACCAAGCAGGAAGTCAGTCCTCACTTATGGGACTGCCCAGCTTCAGGCTACCGGGGACCCAGAGCTGAAAAAATGAGCTCCCTCTAGCCGCAGCATCAGAGAGAGGATTTCACTGAAAGATACCCCCACCGGTAGCCCAACCAGAGGGCTGGAGGGTAGGAGTTGCTTAAACCTCAAAGAGATTCCGGAGCACTGCCTGACCGAAAGCACTGTCCCTATGGGACTCCCTCTCTAGGCAGTAATGGGCTGCAAAAGTCTGGCTTGAGGACCAAGTTGCAGCCCTGTAGATGTCTGCCAACGGTACAGAGCGGAGATGAGCTACTGAGGCAGCCATTGCCCTGGCACGGTGGGCTGTGACCCGACCCTGCAAGGGAAGGTCAGCTGCCCTGTAAGCCCAGGTGATAGTTAGCCACCCAGATGGACAAGGTACGCTTGGAGACAGGTAACCCCAAGTTATTAGGGTTAAAAGATACAAAGAGCTGAATAGCCCTCCTATGCCCCTGCGTATGCTCAATGTAGAAGGATAAGGCCCTACTACAGTCCAGGGTATGCAGGACTGTCTCAGCCCGGCTGGCATGGGACCTAGGGAAGAACGTTGGAAGAAACACCTCCTGGTTGAGGTGGAAAGAGGAGACAACCTTTGGGAGGAACTTAGGATGAATCCTAAGGACTACCCTGTTCCTATAAAAACGAGTGTAAGGCCTGTCACAGACCAGGGCTTGAAGCTCACTCACTCACCTGGCCGAGGTCAGGGCCACAAGGAATAGAGCCTTCCAAGAAAGGAAGCGGAGAGGACATGTAGCCATCGGCTCAAACGGTGGGCGAGTCAGTTGCTGCAAGACCACATTCAACTCCCACTCAGGGGCCGGTGGACAGAGAGGAGGCTTGAGCAAGAGCAAGCCTCTGAGAAACCTGGACACCAAGGGGTGAACCAACAGAGTGTCCTTCCACCAGTGAGTGGTGAGCTGCTAGAGCAGAGAAGTGGACCCGAACCGAATTGGACTTAAGGCCTTGACTGGACAAGTGCAGTAGATACTGAAGCACTACTGGTACAGTGCAGGCGAAAGGATCCTCCTTGCGCTGCTGACACCACACGGAGAACCTTCTCCACTTCAGGGCATAGGTTTTCCTGGTGGATTGCTTTCTAGAGGCCAAGACCACCTCTTCCACTTCCCGGGGTAGGCCCCAGGGAGCCAACACTACCCTTGCAGCCTCCAGGCCATCAAATTGAGAGATTTGAGATTGGGGTGCAGAAGGGAACCGTGATCCTGAGAGAAGATCAGGTTGCAACCCCAGAGGTAGTGGTGTTTCCACGGCTAGCTGAAGCAGAAGTGGAAACCAGGGCTGCCTCGGCCACCTGGGAGCTATCAGAAGTACCAAGGCCTTGTCCCTCAGTATCTTGAACAAGGTTCGGGCCACCAGAGGCGTGGGAGAAAACGCATACAGGAGGCCCTGGGACCAAGAAATCAAGAAGGCATCTGCTGCTAACCTCAGGGGATGCGGTTGCCTGGAACAGAACCTGGGCAGCTGCCGGTTCAGGGGACTGGCAAAGAGATCTATGGATGGAAGTCCCCATCTCAGGAACATTTTCTGAACCACCAAGGGGTGTAGTTGCCACTCGTGGGGTTACAGAACCCTGCTGAATTTGTCTGCCAGGAAGTTTTCCTGGCCAGAGAGATAAACAGCCTTGAGAAACATGTGTTTGAGAGCAAAAGAGCAAAGAGCCTGTGCCTCTCGACACAGGAGCCTGGACCCGTGTCTCCCTGTTTGTACACATAGAACATGGCCACTTGATTGTCCGTCTGTACCAGAACAGACTGGTGAGCCAGGGTGTGAGAGAAGGTTTTGAGGGCTAAGCGAATAGCCCGGAGTTCCAGAAGGTTGATTTGCTGTGTGGCCTCCCATGGAGACCACAGGCCCTGGGTGCACCTGTCCAAGCAATGTGCACCCCAGCCCTGCAAGGAGGCATTGGTGGTCAACACCACTGTGGCAACAGGCACCTGAAAAGGCACCCCCTGTAATAAGTTGGGAGGGTGTAGCCACCACTGTAGGGAGTCCAGAAATGGTTTGGAGACCCGCACTTTGTCTGTGAGGCTTCCTGTGGCTTGTTTCCACTCAGTTTGAAGACACCATTGTGCAGGCCTCATGTGGAGGCGGGCATTGGGGGTCACATGCACTGTCGATGCCATGTGGCCCAGGAGCTTTAGACAGAGTCTGGCGGAGGCCTGTGGCCTGCTCAGAAACTGGTTTGCCAAGTCTGAGTCTTTGAGCCCTGTCTCTTGGCAAGTAAGCCTTTGCTTGCAGGGAGTCCAACCTTGCCCCTATGAACTCTAGGTTCTGGGAGGAGAGCAAAGTGGACTTTGCGAAGTTTATGACAAAGCCTAGGTGTTGGAGAGAGACAATTCTGAGGGTGGCTTGCCGGTCCTCCTGGGAAGTCTGACCCCTGATGAGCCAGTCGTCCAGGTAGGGGAAGACAAAAACACCCTGATTCCGTAAGTAGGCCGCCACCACCGCCAGGCACTTTGTAAAGACCCTTGGGGCGGAGGTCAGGCCAAAGGGCAGTACTCTGTACTTGTAATGGTTTCCTCCCACAATGAACCTGAGGTACTTTCTGTGGTCTGGATGAATGAGGATGTGAGTGTATGCATCCTTTAGATCTAAGGAGCATAGCCAATCTCCCTGCTGGAGGTAGGGCAGAAGTGTTCCAAGAGTAAGCATCTTGAACCTTTCTTTCTCCAAGAACTTGTTGAGATTCCTGAGGTCGAGAATAGGCCTGAGGTCCCCGGTTCTCTTTGATACGAGGAAGTGCCTGGAGTAGAACCTGTGACCTTGCAGGTGGGAAGGTACCGGCTCCACCGCCTGGTCTAGAAGTAGACCTTGAAGTTCTTGAAGGAGGAGGTCTGTGTGCAGAGGAGGTCTTGGAGGCTCTCCTGGGAAGTAGGTAGGAGGCAACTGCTGGAAATGGAGCATATAGCCCTTGTGGACTATGCTTAACACCCAAGCATCTCCTGTAATGGGTGGCCACCTGTGGGCAAACAGGACTAGACGACCTCCTGTGCAGAGATGGGACAGCAGAGGTGGAAAGGTTATGCTGTGGGAGTCAAAAACCCCCTCCCTGCTGGGTAGGAGCAGGAGCCGGAGGCTTGGGGGTCTTCTGCCTTCGGGGCCCATGTCCCTGCCCCTTGGCCTGCTGACCCTGCTGGGGAGGCCTGGTACTGAGGGAAAGGTTTGTAGGCAGCTGCCTTCCTCGGGTAAAAGGACTTCTTACCCGAGCCTTTCTTCCTCTGAGAAGGGGCAGAGGTTTTTCTGGACAGCCTTGTCCTAGTCAGGTGCTCGGTTTCGAGCTCAGCCGCCTTCTCGGCCATGGGCTTGCCAAAAAGGTTCTCCCCTCGGCAAGGGACATCGACCAACTTGTCCTGCACCCAGGGCTCGAGGTCCGATGACTGCAACCATGCCTGGCGTCGGGCCCCAATGCTGGCTGCCGCTACACGGGCTGAAGCCTCGAAGCCATCGTAGGCCGCTCGGGACATGAACTTTGAGCATTCCCGGATTCCCGAGGACAAGGTCTTGAACCTCTGCAAAGGTTCCCCAGAGAGGCCAGCAGAGAACCCGGCAAGTTCCTTCTCCAGGTCTCAGAGGTACATGCCCATGTACAGCTGGTAAGACTGGACACGGCAAGCAAGCATCGAGCCCTGGAAGCACTTTCTGCTGAAAGCATCCAGGTTCCGGGCCTTCCTGCCGGGAGGCACCGCAGAGTGCATCTTCTGGCTTTTCAGATGATGCATAGCCGATTCCACCACCATGGAATTGTGCGGCAGCTTCGCCTTCTGGAAACCAGGGCTCTTACGGAGTCGATAGATGGAATCGACCTGCTTGCTCAAAACCGGTGCCGAGGCCGGTGCCTCCCACATCCGGAAGAGGAGCCGTTCCAGCATCGGAGGAACAGGCACAGTAAAGGACTCCTTCGGAGGCGAGTCATACTGGAGGGCCTCGCTCTTTGGCTCGAGGCTCCTCCGTGGGAATCGCCAAAGCCTTGGCCATGTCCCTGACGAACTCAGAGAACCTGGTGTCCTCCGGAGGAGACCTACTCCGGGGCTCGGACTGCGGTGAGTCCGAAGGGACGCACCGAGTCCGAAAAGTATCGGGGGGACTCCTCGTCCTCTGTCTCCCACGCGGACTCATCCGAAGAGGAATCAGGGGGCTCCGACCGCGCGGGCCTCGGTGGCACCCGCCCCGACGCCGAAGGCACTGGCGTCGACACCCTTGTTTCTGAGCGGGAGGTCGAGGGTGACTGTGACTGAGGACGACCGCGAACCTTCATGGTCTCGACTCTCGCGTATCGGCTCGGTCTCCGGAGTCGACAGACGTCAATGTCCCGGTGGTCAGGGCAGATGAACCAGCGAGGCTGGCCATCAGTACCCGCTGCTGATCCATGAAGGCAGACAATCTGCACTCCAAGGCTGTCAGCCTGAGTCCAAGCTCAGGAGACTCAGCAGCCACCGACTCGGGCCCCGGCAGCGCCAGGCCCTACGTCGGCTCCCTAGGAGGAGAGTCCACGAGGACAACAGGACTTACGTGTCCGGCGGGCTCCGTCTCCACACGAGGTATCTTGGACGGCGGCTTCTGCTCCAAGGGCCCGGGACGGCGGTCGGGGGTCCGAGACCTGGCCCTCGATGAACCAGGGACCTCCTCCGACGCCGCCCTCACGAGCCATTTCTTCCTCTTACGTTCCCGATCGGGGGACCCCCTGTCCGAGGAACCCTGGCGATGCTCGGGATCAGACTCCCGAGACGTTGAGGCCTCGGACAAGGTCTGGGCCCGGCCGGAGGCAGAGTCAGAAAAAATCCGTTCTTTCTGATGCTGGCGGCTTCGTAGTGCCTTTGTGGACATTTTGTCACACAAGACACAGACCTTAGGATCATGATCCGGTCCGAGGCATCGAAGGTAGCAGTCGTGTGTGTCGGTGAGAGACATCAGTTTCTTGCACCGATCACACTTTTTGAAACCTCTGGAAGCCATCTGGGGAAAAAAGGGCCCCGCGAGGTCAAAGGACCGGTCTTCCATGGAAAAGACAAAAAGGGCACGAACGCCAACCACGAAGGGCAAAAACCGAAAAATAGAAGACGGGCTCGATACTGGTGTACCGAACCTGGCGGGAAGGGGAACCGGCATTGAACCGGAGAAAAAAGTACGATGAAATCGCAAGAAAAAACAAACTTTTCCGGGTGACATGGACAGACGTCCTGTGGGCTCCACGGAAAAAGAAAGACTGAGCAAGATGGCACCTTTAGGCGGGAAGGGGACCGCGCATGCGTGCAGTATTCCCAAAGGTTTTCTTAGAAAGCTGGGGAAATGCTCCGCACGGGGGCTCCATCGACGTCAATGTCACCCATAAGTGAGGACTGACTTCCTGCTTGGTCCTGGAGAATAAATAATAACATAATTCTAAACAATATTAAAACATATGTAAAAACTAATACTGAACAAATACATAAATAACTCAATAAATATCAAAACAGTTAAAAACAATAAATATCAAAACAGTTAAAAACAATAAATATGTTAAAATCAAAAAACTTAAGGCGGCAGGTAAGACAATAAAAGTGCCTGGTCACATCATAGTACACAAACCACATATACAAACCCAAAGCTGGGGCAGAAAAGGGAGAGTGAGGAGGAGGAGGAGGAGCTAAGGTGTGCCATATCCAATATCTATTTAAAATAAATAAATAAATAAAGGTTCTCACAGTGGCACACTGTGGAAATGTATCTTAACAAGATCACCAATAACTGAAAAAATAAATTTGTAGAAATAAAGCAGGAGCCTGTCAGAAAACAGTTTGTCAGTGATGGAATCCACTCCCTCATACTACTATATCTGATGGAGAGGTAAATACATCTATACCCTCAGTACAGCAAAAAATAACCTTCATTCTTAATTTTAAATAAGAGGCTACTGTGGGGAAGGGGAGGGGTATATATCAGCACCATGTCACGGGGTTCTAAATTATAATGGAGGGTCAGAGCCAGAAGAAACACAAGCACAAATTAAAAATGGGAGTACTTTTAAAATGTGAATAGCAAAGTTAAAGGTGGAGCAGCCACAATAGTTTAATAAATAGAAGGGCATGAAGTGTGTGAGCAAATATATTCCTTACTCTACGGGGAGCAAAAGAACACGCTGATGTCTCCTTTCAATATCCAATAGAGACTAAATTCGTGCACGGGAGCCGGAGCACTTTTAAATCTTCCTTCATTTGTAAGACACCATTATTTGTTCTTAGGGCTGTTTTTGCCAGTATGTCTGTCTGTGATTAGATGGTTTTGGCAAGGTATGTTTATGCTATAAAGATTCGAACAACATTAAAGATCATTTGTGGATCACATACAAATTAGGGACCCTTGACCTTTTTGGAGCATAAGAACATAAGATATGCCATACTGGGTCAGACCAAGGTCCATCAAGTCCAGTATCCTGTTTCCAACAGTGGCCAATCTAGGTCATAAGTACCTAGCAGTCTCCCCAAAAGACACAGGTTCCTCAATGCTTGTATTGGGTCAAGCAGTGATATCCTGGGTCCCTTTTAATAATGGTTTATGGACCTTTCTTTCCTCCAGGAACTTGTCCAAACCTTTTTTAAACCCATCCACACTAGCAGCTTTTACTACATCCTCCGGTAACAAATTCCAGAGTTTGATTAAACGTTGAGTAAAAAAATATTTTTTTTTTATTAGTCTTAAATAGGTTACCCTGTAGCTTCATTGCATGTCCCCAAGTTCTTTTATATTCTGACGACGTAAACAATCAATCTACATTTACCCGTTCCAACTCCATTCATTAATTTATAGACTTCTATCATATCTCCCTTCAGCCGTCTCTTTTCCAGGTTGAAGAACCCCTTCTTAGCCTCTCTTCATAGAAGTATCCTTTCATCCCCTTTACCATTTTGGTGGCTCTTCTCTGCACCTTTTCTATTAACGCTATATCCTTTTTAAGATATGGCGACCAGAATTGCACACAATATTCAAGGTGCGGTCGTACCATGGAACGATACAGAGGCATTATAATATCCTTTGTTTTATTTTCCATTCCTTTCCTTATGATACCTAGCATTTTATTTGCTCTCTTTGCCACTGCTGCACACTGGGCGGACAGTTTCAACATGTTATCCACAATGACGCTTAAATCTTTTTCCTGGGTAGTGGTTCTCAGTGTGGAACCTTGCATTGTGTAACCATAGTTTGGGTTGTTCTTTCTTAGGTGCATAACTTTACACTTGTCCACATTAAATTTCATCTGCCATTTAAGGAAGATTTAAAAGTGCTGCAGCTCCTGCGCATGAGTTTAGTGTCTATTGGATGATTGAAAGGAGCCTATGGTATGTTCTTTTGCTCCCTATAAGGTAAGGAATATATTTGCTCACACACTTCATGCCCTTCTGTTTATTAAACGATTGTGGCTGCTCCACCTTTAACTTTGCTATTTACATTTTTTAAGTACTCCTGTTTTTAATTTGGGTTTGGGTTTCTTACAGCTCTGACCCTCCGTTACATTTAGTACCCTATGACATGGTGCTGATATATACCCCCTCCCCTTCCCCACAATAGCCTCTTGTTTAAAATTAAGAATGAATATTTATTTTTTGCTGTACTGAGGGTATAGATGTTACCATATCTGATGGAGAGGTAAATACACGAGGAAGTGGATTCCATCATTGACATAACAATACTGTTTTCTGATAGACTCCTGCTTTATTTTTGCAGATTTATTTTTTCAGTTATTGGTCAAAATACATTTCCACAGTGTGCCATTGTGAGTACCCTTTTTTATAGATATTGGATATGGAACACCTTAGCTCCTCCTCCTCATCTCTCCCTTTTCTGTCCAAGCTTTGGATTTGTATATGTGGTTTGTGTACTATGTGACCAGGCACTTTTACTGTCTTATCTGCCTTAGGTTTTGTGATTTTTAACATGTTTTTTTATTGTTTTTAACTGTGTTTTGATATTTATTGTTATTTATATATTTGTTCAGTATTAGTTTTTGTATATGTTTTATATATTATTGTTTTTAATTATGTTCTTATTTATTTTTTTTCTGAGGATGTGTACTCCCTGAGGAAGGCATCTGCCGAAACTCGTAGAGGTTTTTATTCAATAAAAGCATCTGTGACTTCCATATGCCACATGCTCTTTGTGTTCCCTTGTACGTACTGTGAGGGTGTCTGCTCTGCTTGTGTCCATTCGTCTTTCAGTGCTGTACCAGCGTATATACAAGTGATGGCATAACTAAAAATTGCTCTGCTCTCCATCCAGAACGTGGAGGTAGATCATAACCCACTTTTGTAGACTGGTCTAGTAGGATTTAAGGAAAGGGAATTTAGCAGGTATGATAAATTTCTTCTTTGATAAGATTGCAATATAGCAACAAAATGAAATCAAGTCTGAAGAAGGGGTTAAAAGCCAGTAAGCGATCTTGTGGAATTGAATCTAAACATGAATGAGATGATTCAGGGGCAAATTGAATAACCTTGATCAGGTTTGAATGAAACGTTTTTGATGGCCCAATAAAAGCTATCAGGACCTGCAAAGAATCCACTTTAAGACAGGCTGTATAACATATGTTCTGTACTTGTAGGAATTGTTTCATATTTATATTTTTCAGGCAAATGGGAAAGGACAGCTGCCGAAAGCAACCAAATTTTTAGCTTTGGATAAATGCCTACCCCACAGGGACTTTTTACAGGTACAAAATTAAATGGCACTGCTGAGAAATTACATGTGCATAAAATCTGTTACGATTTCCCATTAGGTCTGCTGGCTAAGAATATAAAAATGTTACCACAGTACCAGATATGGGGCTGATAGTATGTACCACTTCATCTCCTTTTTCTTTCCTCATTACCTTAGGTGGTTGATGTGGTCCATGACCCCAATGTGCCTGATTGCCTGGAGTATGATCTTGAATGGCTTGCCATTCTGAAGACTACAAATGATTTGATCAACATAACTCCAAAATTGTGGAATATGCCTGAAAACAATGGCCTCCATGCAAAGTGAGTTAGAGACCTTCATTTTTAGTTTTCTTGGTTTTATCAATCTTTTCGCGAGAACCCACAACAAAAACCAGGAGAAAATCAGAAGAAAATGACTATTCGTATTTCCATGTAAATATTATTTTTATTTTGGTAGGTGAAAGTTAGACCAAAAAAATATATTAAGCTAATTTGGGAGCCTCCCCTTCTCTAGGATACTAAGCTCTTTATATATACCGCTATTTCCGCTACTGATCGCTGGAAGTAGCGGTATACAAATGTACGCTAAATAAATAAAAAGTAACGTAACATTCAAAATAGGGTTAAATTAATTTTAATGACCTCTTTCCTGCCGCCTCTTCTCTTCTTGGCATTTCCTTTTTCATTTCTGTCTGCTTTCTCTTTCCTATTGCGTCTTCTCAGTCATTCCCCTCTCTTTCTATCTTCACCTGCATCCAGGAGCATGTTTACTAAACTGTGGTTCCAGGGTACCATGCAGTTTGAGCACTGTGCTAAAACCCCTGCACTATCCTGGTAGCGTGCACTGGGGTGGGGACTAGGTGGGGAGATGAGCATTCCCAGAACATCATGGCTAGCACGGGCATTAGCAGCTTGCACTTGATGCTGGTTGAAACTAATGCCACCTCAGTGAGTGGCGTTTGCTGAATCCGCAGCCCACAGTAGCATGCAGCTTGCCTGCACTACCTCCCTGCCGTTAGCGATGAGCCCCACATGCACATTACTGGCGCGGGGCTTTGCAAACACGCCCCCTTTCATCCACGTCCCTCCAATTCAGTCCATACAATTGGGTAGTGTCCGCCCTCCAGCAGCTGGAGACTGATATGCAAATCTTTCTGATGATGTCACCCCCCCCCCCCCCAAACCTAGAGGACCTTCCCTCTTTTGCCAGTATCTTCAGTAGCTGGTAGGCAGACTTCCTTGGTGTCTGTCTGCCTGGTATTAGAGATTTTGGCATATGTGGAGTACACAGTGCAGAGCTGTCCTGTACGGAAGTCTCCCTGCACAGATTGTTACAGCAACAAAGTTTTAAAAAAAAAAAAAAAAAAAAGTGTGCAGACCTGGAGCCCTTCGGTGAGTGGGGAGAGACTTCTGTGGAATATCCATGAGCTGTTGAATCAGCATCAGGTCTCCCAACAGTAGCAGACAGCCTTGAGGTTTGAGCAGGATCCTGGTCAGCCATCTCAAGCTGAAGCAGTGTGTTCCCACTAGCAGTTAGTGCGGCTGTGTGATAGGCGGCCTCATCAGCATATTGCGATCAGCAGACAATAAAGCGGGGTTGCTTGGTTTCGGTCCTTTGTGGGCTCTGATGCCAAGCTCGAAAGCAGTCTGTGCTGCATGTGGATGCACGCTGCTCCTCTTTCACAAGTGGGTTGTTGCTGTGAAAGGGAGAGCCGTGATGCTGAGGGAAGGCGGGAGGGGCTGGAACTGCTTGGCAGATCAACGATATACACGGCAAGCCTGGTGCAGGAAATAGGCCTCACTGCCTCTTCTCCAGCCAGCTGGGATGTTTCCCGTGCCAAGTCTCCCGCAGCCATTTTTCAGAGGCCACAGGGTCTGCTGTGGTCTGCACACTAGTTGGTCCTTTGGCATTAGAAACAGAGAGCCAGGGGGACACAAGAGAAAGCGTCTCTATTTCCTCCAGAGTTTGTACTGCTCCTTCATAGAGTATACAGACTGGAGCAAGGTCATATCTTGGGGACAGCGCTTTCCGCTGGGGGTACAGGAGCCCCTAAGCGCTCCCTGCCTCCTGTTGCTGAGCAGGGCATGTTGAAGCATTTATTCTCCAGGACCAAGCAGGAAGTCAGTCCTCACTTATGGGTGACGTCGGCGCCGACGGAGCCCTCGCGGAGCAATTTTCCCCAGCTTTCAAAGAAAGCCTTTGGGAATTGCAGCGCGCATGCGCGGTAGTCTTCCCGCCCGAAGGTGCCATCTTAGCCAGTCTTCTTTTTTCCGCGGAGCCCTACAGACGTCCCCGTCTTGTCCCCGCGAAAAAGTTGATTTTCCTCTGTATTTATCCTTTTTTCTTTCGGTTCGACGCCGGTCGTTTTCCCGCCCGGACTCGCGACGCCGGTCTCGAGTCCTCTAACGGTTTTTCGGTTTTTCTGACTTAGTCAGCTTTCGTTTTCGTTTTTTCCCTGGCAGCCCGGTCCTTTGACCTCGCAGGGGCCCTTTTTCCCCCGATGGCTGCCAGTGGCTTTAAGCGGTGTGGTCGGTGTGTGACCGAAATATGTCACTCACCGACTCACACGACCTTTGCCTCCGCTGCCTGGGCCCAGATCACGAGGAACTGATCTGTGGGCCCTGCAGCAAACTGTCCTCGAAGGCGTTGAGAAGTCGGCGGCATCAGCGCGAAAGAATCTTCGCTGACCCCAGCCGTACCCGGACCTCGTCGGAGGCCTCACTGTCGAAAGGCTCCAGTTCGGACCGTCGACGGAGCTCCTCCGACCGGGGTTCTCCCTCCGGGGACCATCGACGGAAGGAAAAACCCGCGAGGGCGGCGTCGGTGGACGCTCCTGGCTCCGCGAGGGCCAGGTCGCATAGCCCCGACAGCCGCCCCGGGTCCTTGGAGAAGGAACACCTCCCGAAGCGACCTCGCCTGGAGTCGGAGATGCCTGCCCGGGTAAGTCCTGTTGTCCTTCTGGACTCGCCTCCGCGTCAGCCGACGTCGGGCCCGACGCCGTCGGGGCCCGAGTCGGGGGCTGCTGGGTCGCCTGAGCTCGGACTCAGGTTGACGGCCTTGGAGAGCAGATTGTCTGCCTTCATGGACCAGCAGCGGGCACTGCTCGCTGGCTTCGCTGGCGTCGCTGCCCCGACCGCCGGGACGTCGACGTCCAAGTCGACCCCGGAGACCGAGCCGATCCTCGAGTCGATGAGAACTCGAGTCGATCCTCGGTCGAGGTCGCCCTCGGCCTCCCGTTCGGGACCGAGGTCGCCGACGCCGACTCCCTCGGCGTCGGGGCGGCTGGCGCCGCACCCTGCCCGAGCCGACCCCACCGAGTCCTCGTCGGAGTCGGTCTGGGAGTCTGAGGAGGAAGAGTCACCTGATTCTTTCCGGACTCGGTGTGTCCCATCGGACTCTCCGGAGTCCGAGCCTCGGAAGCAGTCCCCCCCGGAGGATGCCCGGTTCTCGGATTTCGTTAGGGATATGGCCAAAGCTTTGGCCTTCCCTGCGGACCCCGAGGAGGAGCCTCGAGCCGAAGAGCTCGACGCCCTCCAGTATGACTCTCCCGCGAGGGAGCACTTTACTGTGCCGGTTCCTCCTATGCTGGAACGACTACTCTTCCGCATGTGGGAGAGTCCGGCCTCCTCGCCGGTCCTGAGCAAGCGGGTCGATTCTATCTATCGAGTCCGCAAGAGCCCTGGCTTTCAAAAGGCGCAGTTGCCACACCATTCCATGGTAGTGGAATCGGCCATGCATCGTCTTAAGAGCCAGAAGATGCACTCCTCGGTGCCTCCTGGAAGGGAGGCCCGTAACCTGGATGGCCTTGGCAAAAAGTGCTTCCAGGGCTCTATGCTCGCCTGTCGTGTCCAGACTTACCAGCTCTACATGGGCATGTATCTCAGGGATCTGGCTAAAGAGCTAGCCGGCTTCTCCGCTGGTTTGTCCGAGGAACCCTTGCGGAGGTTCCTAGCCTTGTCCACAGGTATTCGGGAATGCTCAAAGTTCATGTCCCGAGCAGCCTATGATGGCTTTGAAGCCTCGGCTCGAGTAGCCGCAGCCGGCATCGGTGCCCGCCGACAGGCTTGGCTTCAGTCGTCCGACCTTGAGCCCTGGGTACAGGACAAGTTGGTCGATGTCCCCTGCCGAGGCGAAAACCTCTTTGGCAAGCCCATGGCGGAAAAGGCTGCACAAATTGAGACTGAGACTCTCACCAGGACCAGGCTTTCTAGGAAGACCTCCGCCCCTTCCCAGAAAAAGAAGGGCTCGGGAAAAAAGACCTTTTACCCGAGGAAGGCGGCTGCCTACAAACAATACCCCCATTATCAGGCCCCTGCAGCTCCCCAACAGGGCCAGCAGGCCAAGGGACGGGGTAACGGGTCCCGTAGGCAGCAAGCCCCCAAGCCTGCGCCACCAGCCCCTGCTCAGCAGGGTGGGGGTTTTTGACTCGCTCAGCATAGCCTCTCCCCCCCCGCTGGTTCCCCCCAGCACCGGAGGCCGGCTGGTTCACTTCGCCGACAGGTGGTCCAGCATCACCGCAGATGCCTGGGTGCTTCAGGTCGTGCGAGAGGGCTACCTTCTCCACTTCCATCAGGTCCCTCCCTCCTATTTTCCGGGAGAGCCTCCGCGCCCCCCTCTGCACAGGGAGTTGCTCCTTCAGGAGTTAGCAGGTCTTCTGCAGGATCAGGCGGTGGAACCGGTGCCACACCACCTGAGAGGTCAGGGCTTCTATTCAAGGTATTTTCTGATACCAAAGAGAACAGGAGGCCTCCGACCCATCCTGGACTTGCGCAACCTCAACAAGTTCCTTGTGCGGGAGAAGTTCAAAATGCTTACCCTTGGAATCCTTCTGCCCTACCTCCAGCAGGGAGATTGGCTATGCTCCTTGGATCTAAAGGATGCTTACACGCACATCCTCATCCACCCAAGCCACCGACAATACCTAAGGTTTGTGGTGGCAGGAAATCATTACCAGTACAGAGTACTGCCCTTCGGCCTGTCCTCCGCACCGCGAGTCTTCACAAAATGTCTCGCGGTCGTGGCGGCCCATCTCCGGCTTCACGGCCTCTATGTTTTTCCGTACCTCGACGACTGGCTCATCAGAGCAGCATCCGCTCAGGAGGTCACCACCGCCACGTGCCGCACGGTGACTCTGCTGCAGCACTTGGGCTTTGTCATCAACTTCGCAAAGTCCACTTTGCTCCCCTCACAGGATCTCGAGTTCATCGGCGCAAGGCTGCACACCCCTCAGGCGCGAGCGTACCTACCGCTCGACAGGGCTCAGCGGCTCATGGACCTAGCCGACCGCTTTCGCAGCCAGCCCCTGGTCTCCGCCAGGCGCTTCCTGAGACTGCTCGGCCATATGGCTTCCACCGTCCATGTGACCCCCAATGCCCGCCTGAATATGCGGCCTGCTCAGTGGTGTCTCCGCCAGCAGTGGCGACAGGCCACGGGCGGCCTAGCAGACCTGGTGCGCGTCTCCGAGCCGCTGGTCTCGTCTATCCGGTGGTGGCTCCGGCAGCCGAACCTGGTATTGGGAATGCCTTTCCAGTCACCTCAGCCGACCCGGGTGCTGACCACCGATGCATCCCTCCTGGGCTGGGGAGCCCATTGCCAAGAGGCACGTACTCAGGGCCTCTGGACCAAGTGGGAGTCTGCTCAGCAGATCAACTTCCTGGAGCTCAGGGCGATCCGCCTAGCTCTCAAGGCCTTCTCCCACCTGACCTCCCAACAGTCCGTCCTTGTCCAGACGGACAATCAAGTTGCCATGTTCTACGTGAACAAGCAGGGGGGCACGGGCTCCTTCCTCCTCTGCCGGGAGGCACAGAAGCTCTGCTCTTGGGCCGTCAGTCACGGCATTCTCCTCAAGGCAGTTTATCTCCCGGGCCAAGAAAATTGCCTGGCGGACAAACTCAGCAGGGTCCTCCAGCCGCACGAGTGGCGTCTGGACCCCTTGATCGTTCAGAAGCTCTTCCTCAGGTGGGGCCTCCCCACAGTGGATCTCTTTGCCAGTCCTCACAACCGGCAGCTTCCTCGCTTCTGCTCTCGTCAGCCTCACCCCCTTCGGGTGGCGGCGGACGCCTTTCTGATCTCATGGTCGGGGAGCCTTCTGTACGCTTTCCCTCCCATCCCGTTAGTCTCTCGGACCCTTTTCAAGGTTCTCCGAGACAAAGCTTTCGTGATCCTGGTGGCCCCTCGCTGGCCCAGGCAGCCGTGGTTTCCGCTCTTGCTGCAACTGGCGGTGGAGGATCCAATCCCTCTGGGGGTGCAACCGGATCTCCTCACCCAGGATCAGGGGTCCCTACTGCACCCCAACCTCAGGTCTCTCAACCTCATGGCCTGGCTGCTGAGAGGGTAGTCCTTGCTCCTCTCCTCTTGCCGGCAGAGGTGGAGGAGGTCGTCTTGGCTTCGCGGCGGCCTTCTACCCGCAAATGCTACGCCCTTAAATGGCGTCGCTTTGCAGTCTGGTGTACCCAACAGTCTCAGGATCCCTTCTCCTGCCCGGTGTCGGTGATCTTACAGTACTTGCTACACCTCTCTAATCTGGGACTTAAGTCCAACTCCGTCAAAGTTCACCTCAGTGCTCTTTCCGCACATCATGTGCCGGTGGACGGCAGACCTCTCTCCAACGACCCTCTCGTAGCGAGGTTTCTCCGAGGTCTCCTACTACTTAAACCACCTCTGCGCCCGCCAGCGCCTGACTGGGACCTGAATGTGGTTTTGCAGCGGATCACCTGTCCGCCTTTTGAACCTATGGCTACCTGCTCTCTCCGTTTTCTGTCTTGGAAAACGCTGTTCTTGATAGCCCTCACTTCCGCTAGGCGCGTAAGTGAATTACAGGCCCTCGTGTCTGATCCCCCCTACACTCGGTTCTACAAGAATAGGGTAGTCCTACGGACTCACCCAAAGTTTCTGCCTAAAGTGGTCTCCCCTTTTCACTTGAATCAGGAGGTGGTACTTCCAACCTTCTTTCCCAGACCACACTCCAGCCGAGCTGAGACGGTCCTCCATACCCTGGACTGTAGAAGGGCGTTGAACTTCTACCTTGACCGTACGCGGGAGCACCGTAAAGCTGCGCAGCTTTTTGTGTCCTTTGACCCCAATAAATTGGGGCTCCCGGTCTCCAAGCGTACTCTGTCCATCTGGGTTGCGGACTGTATCTCTTGGGCTTATGGGGCAGCCGGACTCGCCTTAGAAAGTCGAGTCACGGCTCATTGCGTTCGGGCAAAGGCCACGTCAGTGGCTTACCTCCGCTCTGTTCCGCTGGCAGACATCTGCCGGGCCGCTACTTGGTCTTCGAGCCAGACTTTTGCGGTCCATTACTGTCTCGAGAGGGAGTCCCGTAGGGACAGTGCTTTCGGACAGGCAGTCCTCCGTAATCTCTTTGAGGTCTGAGCAACTCCTACCCTCCATCCCGGATGTGGGCTACCGGTGGGTGATAATTCAGCGAAGATTCTATCCTTCTGTGCTGCTGAGCTAGAGGGAGCTCATTTTTGTGCTTAGGGTCTCCGGTAGCCTTGAGCTTGGGAGTCCCATAAGTGAGGACTGACTTCCTGCTTGGTCCTGGAGAAAGCGTAGTTACTCACCTGTAACAGGTGTTCTCCAGGAGCAGCAGGAATCAGTCCTCACTACCCTCCCTCCTCCCCTTGGAGTTGCAATCGTCTGCTTATGTTCTTTTTGCAAATTTTTATGCTGTCTTTTTTAGCTATGTCATCTGACTGGCTAAGATGGCACCTTCGGGCGGGAAGACTACCGCGCATGCGCGCTGCAATTCCCAAAGGCTTTCTTTGAAAGCTGGGGAAAATTGCTCCGCGAGGGCTCCGTCGGCGCCGACGTCACCCATAAGTGAGGACTGATTCCTGCTGCTCCTGGAGAACACCTGTTACAGGTGAGTAACTACGCTTACCTCACAGAGGTAAGCAGAGATAGAGAGGGGGGAGAATGTGGAGGAGGAGGAAGATGCTGGGGAGGGTCCCTCTATCTTAGAGAATGACATAGAGCCCTGGGTTTGGAGAAGGAGGCAGAGGACCCCACAATTGTGAGGGTCTTCCGTAAGGAAGAGCTGATGTCACAGATTTCACAATCACTAGTGGCATTGAACCTTCCTTTTAGGACACAGCAGAATAAGATACCCTTGGAGGACCCTCTGTTGTAGGGCATAAAGATGTCACAGAATTCTTTCCCTATCTATAAGGTGGTTATGCAGATGATCGAGCTGGAATGGGAGGTCCCTGAGGCTGGGCAAGTTTGATTCTGTCTCAACAGATGACTTACCTGGGAGCCTGATTCAACACTGGACTGGTTTGGTTTCGTTGAGGGAGGAGCGAGTTCTCAAGCTTCAAACCCTGTTGCGACAATTTCTCTGGACGACAAGCCTGTTGGCGTGGCATTACCTGCAGGTGCTTGGTCTGATGGCAGCAGCGCTATACTTGGTATCCTGGGCCAGATTTCATATGCAACCTCTGCAGAGGGCCTTGCTGTCGAGATGGTCGCCCCAGCACCACTCCTTATCTCGCAGGCTTCAGTGCACAGGAGTATAAAGGTAGAGTTACAGTAGTGGCTGCAGAGAAGCAATTTGACGAAGAGAGTGTCGCTGAAGCAGCCCAGTTTGGATCGTGGTGACCACGGATGCCAGTGTGAATGACTGGGGAGCGCATTGCTGCTCACAGGTGGCTTAGGGGAAATGGTCAATGGAGGAGAGCTCCTGGTCCATCAATTGGCTCGAAATTCAGGCGGTCTGGATGGTGCTGCAGCACTTTGCAGATCTCCTGGAGCATCGTGCAATCTGAGTGTTTTCAGATCGTGTATATCAACAGACAGGGTGACACAGTGAGTGAGGTGTTGACTACAGAGGTGGCACCTCTCCTTTGTTGGGCCAAGTTTCACCTAAGCACCCTCTTGGTGGCATATGTGGTCAGAAAGGACAACGTCCAGGTTGACTATCTCAGTCACCATCAGATATATGCGGCAGAGTGGGCTCTGGCTGAGTCGGTATTCGAGAGCATCATGCGGCGCTGGGGTTGACAGGTCATGGATCTCATAGCGACTGCAGACAATGTCAAGGTAGGCTGTTTCTACAGCAGAAGACGGGAGCGAAGGTTTGGATGCCTTGGCTCAGTGCTGTCTGGCGGAGGGGCTTCTTTGTGTGTGTTCTCCCTGGGCACTGATAGGTCAGGTGCTGCATCGCATTATGAGTCATCACGCTCGAGTGATCCTAGTGGCGCCCGATTGGCCTCTGCATCCATTGTATCTGGATCTGGTCTGTCTGGTGGACCAGCCTTGGCAGTTGCCACAAACACCCAACCTGCTCTCACAGGGGCTAATACAAATGTTGCAGGTGAATCTATTGTCATTTACGGCTTGGCTGTGAGTGGGTGCGGCTGTTGAAGCGAGGTTATTCTGCTAGAGTGATTGCTACACTGTTAAAGGCCAGGAAGAGGTCCACCTCTCTATCTTATATTTGCATTTGGCAGGTGTTTTGAAGCCTGGTGTGATGAGAGAGGTTGGCGACCTTTGGGAACGTCAGTGGTTGACATCCTTGCCTTTTTGCAGGATGGTTGGGATAAGAGGTTGGCTCTGAACTCTCCGAAGGTGCAGATAGCCACTGTGGCCCGCTACAGGGGTAAGTTTCAGGGGATGCCTTTGGCTTCTCATCTGGATGTTAGATGGTTTCTGCGGGCTGTGAAGCAGCTTAGGCCACCGACACACACGGTCACCCCTTGTTGGGATTTTAATATAGTGTAATCGGGCTTGGTCACAACCCTGTTTGAGCCCCTGAATCAAGCCTCTTTGAAAGATCCGACCCTGAAAGTGGTTTTCTTGATGACTATCTGCTCAGCCGATCGTATTTCTGAGTTGCAGGCTTTATCCTGTCGGGATCCTTCCTGCTCATATCTAAGGAGCATGTGGTTCTTTGAACCGTTCCTCCTTTTTTACCCAAGGTGGTCTCTCCATTTCATGTCAACCAGGTGGTGTCTCTCCCGGTGTTTGCAGGTTCACAAGAAGAGAATGGAGACCCTTGGTTGCATTGTCTCGATGTTCGGAGAGTGTTGCAATGCTATTTGAAGCGTACGCAGCCCTTCTGGAAATCGGATCAACTTTTATCTTGTTTTGGCGGTCCTCCTTGTGGGGAGGCCACGTCCAAGGCTTCGATTTCTTGGTGAGTTAAGGGAGCAATTGCCAGTCGGTGCCTGATGGGTTGCAAGCACATTCCACAAGATCTCAAATGACTTCCTGGGTGGAGGTTAGTTTGGTGCCGCCAGGGGACATCTGTAGGGCGGTAACATGTCTTCATTGCATACGTTCGCACAGCATTATTGTTTGGATGTGCAGACAAGTGCAGAGGTGCTTTTTGGCACTCAAGTGTTGCGGGCGGGGTTTGTGAGTCCCTCCCATCGTTAGTTAGTGCTATGGTACATCCAGATTGTCTGGACTGGATTGGAGGGATGTAGATGAAGGGGAAATTTTAGAACTTGCCTGCTACTTTGCTTTCATGGAGTCCCCTCCATTCCAGTCCAGGACACACCCTGGTGTCTGGATTGAGTATGTGGTGAGCCACCCGGATTGAGAGTTAAGCAGACAGGATCCGGTCTGTGGAGGAGAACTATAGTTCATTGGTCTTACGGTCTGTTCTTGGATCCGACGGAGGGCTTTGGTGTGTTTTGGCTGCACAAGCAAAATTTTTAAAAAATAAAGAAAGAAGAGAGAGAAACAAAGTACAAAATAAGAAAACAAGTGTTGGTCAGGATGCACATCGGAGAGAAGCGATGGGACATGCTCTGCTGTGTTGTGCAGTTGTGTTGTGTTTTGTGAAGCGTTAAGTTAGCTTTAGTGTATAGTTATCTTCATTTGGGATGGTGCTGTACAGTTGCTTTGAAGAGTGATACTGGCAGGAAGAGGGAAGGTCCTCTAGGGGGTGATATCACCAGAAAAATTTGCATATCGGTCTTCAGCTGCTGGTGGGTGGACACTACTAGATTGTCTGGACTGGATTGGAGGGACTCTGTAAAAGCAAATTAGCGGGTAAGCTCTAATTTCCCCATTGTCTTACCTCTTTTTGTGGTGGTCTCTCCTCAGTAGCAGCTTTAGTAACAGCTCTGGAATTCCTCCCCGGGAGCAACTGCGAAGTTCTATTCAGTGGTGCTCCAGCAGTGATTGTAGCTTCCTTCAGTAACTGCTGTGGTAGCAGCTTTGGTCTTCCTCTTCTGGTGCAAATCCAGTAGCAACTCAGGACCCTCTGCTAAAGCCAATCTCCCTCTACCAGTGACTTCCTTCTTCCTCTTGCATTGCAAGTGTGCAGTCTTGGCTGCAGCATGCATGACCTGTTCATGTAAATTTTTTCTGCATGTACATTCCTGCTCAGTTCTTGTGCATGTCCCACTGTCTCTTTTCAGGGAGAGGAGATGCTGGAAAACATCAGGGATCTGCAGCTATTTAAATTGATTTTCACCATCGCAAACAAACCAGAAATTTTTTTAATTGATTTTACAATGATTCTTTCTTTTATACATTTTTTGATTTAAACCACTCTGATATTGTTTTGGAAGAAGGGCAGTATCACAAGATTTCAAACATACACATAATGAAAGACTCTAGAGGTGAGTCAGACTCTGGCTATTCGGGACTGGGCATTTACATTTCATTATAGTCTCATAAACTTCCAACAGGTTGTAAATGCACCTATTGGCAGGGCAGAGTTAGATGTGAAGAAAATATTGGACACTTCTGAAATCCTTATATGGAAGGTGTGTTTTTTTTCTTTTCACATGAACATGCATGGACTCCTTCCCATAGCGTGAGTATAGCATTATCAAAGAGCCATGAAAGGACTGACATGCATCTAAAGGATGTATTTTATTTGTAATCTCTGTAGGTGGGACTTCAGTGCTACAGAAGAAACCATGAAAGAGGTGCTAAATGAAATAAGTGAAGACCTCCGTGTTCCTTCCAATTTCAGCATCACAGCTGTGTGCTATGACCCCAGCAACCTCCAAAATCACAGGGAACCTATTCACATTGTTAACCCACAGACAACAGAGTTCTGTGCCCTCCTAGGACTAATTGACATCAATGCTATGATTGGAGAGTTAGAAAAGACTGGAGGAGACGAAGTAGCTGAAGAGGATGATATGGACAGTACAGGATCAGCCGAGGAGCCCAGTGAGTACAACACAGACACATCGGGTTTATCTTCATCTATTAATCCTGATGAAATAGCCCTGGATGAGGATGAGGAAGAAGAAGCTGTAGATAGCAGCAGCATTCAATCTGTGGAACCTTCTCCAGACCACGTTCCAGAATTCTCTATGAGTTTCTCTGACATTCGTATCCTGCCAGAGTCTATGGTAGTATCCTCTGATGATGCAATGGACTCTGCTAATGATGAACTAGAGAAATCTGGCAATAATAGCCAGACAGAAGGGGAACAAAAAAGTCCCAGTGGAAGACCTTTAAAACGGATCAGCAATGAGAATGAAAATAGTGGAATCAAAATAATTAAGAGACGGAATCAAGCAATATATGCTTCAAAAGAAGAAGATGAGTGTTAACATTACAAATGCATTCTCTGAAAACAAATGTATGCTAGCTGCACCTGTTTTAACTTTTATACATGCATTTTAAATTTATACCCCTTCTTCACCACCCCCCCCCCTTGTTGTTAATCTTCAGCATTGCAAAGATCCTCTTGAAGGATTTTGCTTTAGATCATCAGACAGTGTTGTTGGTTTCTGTAACATGCTGGAATAATTTATCTATAAATAATCTTTATTCATTCTTTTTACTTTTATCAGTTTGCATTTTAGTGACTAGTTTTATTTTAGCAGCCCCTTCAATGGCAGTTAAGTGTTGACATATACATTGGACATTTGCTTGCTGCCTTTTATTTCTGGCATGTACAAGCTGCTTCTTTCAAACAGAATGTTTTTGTTTTGTTTTTTTCTTTAAGCACCATCAAGTTTGTTTTTAAACCAGGAATTTAAACTGGGAATTCTTGGGTGGCAATTTTTAGTTCAGAGACGGCTCCCTTGTTTTTGATATTGCCTGTCATTAAGAAGCACCTATGTCATGAGATCAAATTTTGAGTGTTTATTTATAAGATTTCTTTGTCCAGAGTCATGGATAGCTTTTTCCAATTCAAGGCTTTAATTTAAAAAAAAATGTTTTTTTTTTTAGAAATATGGATGACACCTCATTTGATGGACGTTTACATATTTTGGGCCACCAGGAAAATATTATGTATGAAACTTTATAAAAATGTCAGGATGTATTAATAATGTGACTTAAGGATTGTATATCTATTCTTGTATGTAGGGAAAAATAAGCAACGCTGCTCACCTATAATAGATGTTTTCCATAGACAGCAAGATTGATGAGGCACAAATCATCTGATAGCACCAAGATAGAACTGCTCTCCTTTGGCCCTGAACTTCTAGTATAAATTTCTGAGCATGTATGACTCTTTCCACATGTAACGATCTCAACTCCTCGGTTTGTTTCAAAGTTCCAGCATAGAAGCAATTCTTGGGGAGGTAGGAGGAGATGTGGCCTTATCAATCCTGCTATCTAAGAGAAACGCCTATTACAGGTGAGCAATGTTGCTTTTTACATTCAACAAGCAGAACCAAGTCAGGCACACAAATGGATTACTCATAAAAGTAGGACTGCTCCTTGTTATAAATAGTCTGTCTTCAGAGTGGCCTGCAATAAATGGTGCCAATGTTGCATGTGCAGACAGAGATTGGCCAGCACAGCTTGACCAAAGTCACTGTTCTTTGCTGAGGCTTGGTCTAGACAGTAATGTACAATAAATGTATGAATACGGGACCTTGTAGCTTTCTTTATAGATGGTATTTACTAAGACAGACTTTAGGAGTGCAGTAGTTGTGATTTGACTTGTTAATGAGAGGAATATTCACTTGCTCAAAACAAAAGTAGCCAATTGGCTGGTGTTCTGCATCTAAAGTTTTTTGTAACTAGAAAGCCAGGTCTATGACAGATGTTTAAATACCTCCATGGCATAAATGCACAGGAGAGTCTCTTTCAATTGAAGACAAGCTCTGCTATGAGGGGACATAGGTTGAGGATGATAGGGGAGAGACTCAGGAGTAATATGCGGAAATATTTCTTTACGGAAAGAGTGGTAGATGCATGGAATAGTCTCTCAGTGGAGGTGATAGAGAGGAGGACAATATCTGAATTCAAAAAAGCATGAGACAAACACAGAGGCTTTCTAAAGGAAAAAAGGGGACTATTCCTTATCATTCCTCCAGTTTAGTCTTCCACATCTGGGTTGTGTACCTCCTCCTGCAGCTTGGAGACTGGGCATGTCAAAGTCATGATATCACTGGATATAGCCTGCTGGTATTTCCCATAAGCCCCAGTGTGTCCATTCTCCATGCAGCAGGAGGACATAGTGAGCCTAGGTGCTGGGCTCACTTAAAGAACAGATAGGGAGCAGTTAGGTAGCCTTTTAGTTGAAGGTTAAATTTTGGTTTGATCACTATGGTTTAATTTCGTTTATATAATCTAATTTACTTTATTAGCGCCTGTGTTTGAAGGGAAAAAAAAAAGGTAAAACAGATTTTGAACTGGCCATTGGCTGTGGCCTCTACTCTCTCTTCAGTTCATTTTGCTGTGGTTCAGATCCCCCTAGCAGCTCTCCCCTCCCTGCCTGTACGGAGGGGAGCACAACGCTCTCCTCTGCAGGTCCCAATCAGCCGTCCGGCGTCAGGGCGAGGGGCAGGAGGAAGATATTCTCGCTCCGCAGCTAGCCACTCGCGGTAAGAGCCAGCCCTTTTTATGGGATTGAGTGGAATTTAAAGCCGGGGGACCGCATCATTAATGGCCCAAGGGCTGGATGAGCTTACAGAGTTGTTGTTTTTTTTTGGCTGACGTGGCAGTTTTGGCACCATATCAGGAGCAGGTCAGCGGCGGACATTTTGTTTCTGCACACCATGCCACATGGCGGCCTCCCGCAGTTCAAATCGCATCGGAGTTTAGTTTGTGTTCGTTTTCTTTATCTTCTTTATTGCTTTTGTTTATTAATTAGGTCAAGCTCCGTAGAATAGAATTGGGGCTGTAAGTTAATACTTTATTAGAGTGCAACGGGACACGATAGTGCTTATTAACAGGCTCATATGTGTGGTTTAATGCAAGGTTGTTCAGGGCACTTGCTTGCGTTCCCTGTGTTCATGGTCAAGCCAGAATGGGGGAGAACCAGAGCAGAGGAGCTTGGGCGGCAAAGATAATTTGAGCGCGAAACAGAGCCGGTTGAGACTGGAGCCTTTCCCGTGGTCTAGTGGCCACAGCAGCATTCAGTGGCACGTTAGCGGGGTAGGATTAGTGGACAACATGCTGTTTGGTTGTGCACAGCATAATTCTAATGCATTTACATTGCCTGTATATCAGTTCAATTTTAAGAAGGAAAAAAAAACAAACAAAGCAACCTGAGGGGGTTTAATAGGGAGGCGCAGCCCCTCGATAGTCAGCACTTGGAGCAGGGATGGCAGCTTCAGGAAGCCGTAGCGCCACAGCCTGGAGCAGGAATGGAAGAGCTCAAGGGCCATAGGAACTAACGGAGACTCCCCTTCAGCACGAAGGTGCCCCTGTCTGAACAGGACCAACTCCTTTAGATAGGGAGGCATTCCTACCAGTGAAGGCTCAAGATGTCCTTTCTTAAGAAGCGGCAGGAAAACCTGGCAGGGATAGTGTTAGAGTTAAGCCGCCATTGCGCGTTTCTAAACTAAACAACGATCATAATATCAGGTGGCGTGGCTGAATTGTATGGTACAACGTGAATTTCTAGAGTGTCCAGGATTTTCCGAGATCAGGGTAGGTTGGTACGGGTCTCCTACTGGCATTTCTTAGCAGAAATTAATTCTTCTGGCATGTCTGGCCATGCTGGAGTTTCACGGACTAGGGAAGTCATGAAAAAAAAAACCAGCATAGGTTAGCTTATGCCTAGATTGCACTGGTTTCCATTATGTCTGAAATAGAATCAGTTACTCTGTCTTCCACCCCCCAAGTAAAAAAAAAAAAAAAAAAAAAAAAAAGGCAAAATAAAACAAAACAAAAAAAAAAAAGGCAAAATAAAACAAAAAAAAAAGTTTCTTTACTTTCTCTAATGGCCTATGCAGTTGGTAGGGATACTGCAGCCGAAAGTAGCTGGTATGGGCTACAAGAGTAGCTAAGCTCTCCTCTTGGTTTCGTCTTGGGGGGGGGGGGATTTAGGACCTGGTAGGCAAGGCTTCTGGCTGGTGTGTCCTTGAACTTGCCGGTCGCTAGGAGCTGGCATTTAGCCTACTGCTCTGAACCTCTCTATAGGTGGTAGAGGATCTGCACAGGCGTTGGTCTTGGCAGAAATCGGTCTCCAGATGGGTTTAGGAGTCGGTGAGCGAGACCTCAACCATCTGGATGCTTTGGAGGCTGGGGGAAAAGATCTCGATCGATCTAGGGGATGGAATCGGCCTCGGACTAAGGAAATTCTTGTTTTCTTGGGGGAGCGAGACCTGTCTTGAATTCGAGGAATAATACTAAAGATGGACTCCTATCACAGGGGGTGTTCCAAGTTTGGCTGGAGAGCGGTGGCGTCCGGCCAAGGGGATCTAGAGCTAATGCGCGAGGGTTACACTCGCATTTTGGTTGGCCGCTTCTAGAGGAGTTCACCCTGGGCCATTGCAAGGATGGCTAGGGGAGGTCTGTTTCCTGGCACATGTTGGCTCTCCTCGGGCAGGTAGTAGGAGCTGTACCGATGAGGGGGATCATACGTTCATGGTGGCGGTATGCTAGGGAGAGTACTTGACTTTCCTTGTCTTCGTGGGGGACGTATGTTCACATCCCAATCGGGGCGGCTCATCAAATGTCTCTTCGGTTTGCTCTTCTTGGGGACATTATCAGACACAAGCATTCCTTTCGGTCTGGTGACGACTCCGTGTTTTTTCACCAAGATCATGTGGTGGCAGTGGCATTGTGTAGGGAGGAGCTCTGGCTTAACCTTATCTCGACGATTGGGGGACTCCGGTGCAGTCCAAGACCAAGAGTGTTCAGGTGGCAGGCTAGGTGGTGCAGTTCTGCAGAGTCTCAGCTGAGGGGTCAGTCTGACCAAGAGCAGCTTAGTTTAGCCCCAGGATCCCCAATATCTGGGCGTACGATTCGAGATTCAAAGAGCAGCAGTGTTCCTGCCGAATCGTCAAGTGCTTCGGCAGCTGGTGCGCAAGTTCAGGTCTGTTCTGGCGCACTCAACATGGAGTTCCCTTCCCGTGCTGGGGACAATGGCGGCGATCTTGGAGGTAGTTCCATGAGCCAGATTTCATTGCAAACGTTACAGAGGGCGCTGCTTCACAGTTGGTTGAATCGGTCTGACTCGTTAAGCAAGCGACTGCCCTGCTCTCCCCGGGTCGGGCAGTTTCTTCGGTGGCGGCTAGTTCCTGGATCTCTAAAAGCAGGGATGTCTCTGGAGCAGCCGGAGTGGCTCCCTTTGACGGATGTGAGTCGCGCGGGATGGGGAGCATATTGCGGGATTTCTTCACACAGGGCACTTGGACTGTGCAGGAGAGCACATAGTCAAGCCACCGGCTAGGGCTGAGAACGGCCTGGCTAGCACTGCAAATGGTCGAATTTATAGTGACAAGTGGTGCAGGAGCTATCCGACAATTTCGTGACGGTAGCCTGCTTCAAGCAACCGGGCGGTATGGGAAGTGTGCCCATGGAAGAGGAAGCAGATACACTGTTCTCTGGAGGAGAGCCTCGGCTACCATCGATCTCGGCGGGACACATTGCAGGATAGGGCAGTGTGATGGCAGATTTGCTCAGCGGGGTCCGAGCGGATGCTGGGGGAGAAGAGTGGCATCCGGACATATTTGCGTCGCATGTGGGGACAGCCAATCATGGTTCTCATGGCGACTTGTCAGTCAGCAAAAACAGATCGTTTCTTCCGCAGACAACGAGAGAGATGGTCAGAAGGAAGCGACGTCCTGATGCAATCCTGGCTGTCGTCAGGTCTACTCTGTCTCCCCTCCTGGGGCGCTCTAGGACGTGTTCAGTGTATCAAAGCACATCATAGAAAAGTGCTGTTGGTGACTCCGGACTGGCCATGATGCCCACGGTATGACAATCTCATTCATTAGCTTGTTAGAGACTGCCGGCAGGTTACCGACATTGGAGAATCTGTTACCGGGAGCACTCGTAAGCCGAATGGCGCAGCGCTTCGAGGCACATCGGGGAAGAGTCCTGTTGGTGGCCCAAATTGGCCAAGGCGACCATGGTATGCCGATCTGGTTCGGCTACTCGAAGGACAGCCTTGGAGATTGTTACGGGACGACCTGCTACTTCAGGGTCCGCTTCAAATGCCTCCGGTGGATCGGTTCTCGCTTACGGTTTAGCCATTGAAAGGGCGAGGTTTAGAAAAAGAAAAAAAAAAAGGCTACTCAAGTGCGGTCATTGGGACTCTACTACGAACCAGGAAGAAGTCTATCTCCCTTCCTTATGTCCGCATAGGGCATATATTTGAAGACGGGTGTTCGCAGCGGCAGGTTCGGGCAGCTACGGTTTCTGTTCCCGTCGTGTTGAGCTTTCTGCAAGAGTTATTTTATTTATTTAGACAGTTTTGTATACCGCCTTATCCTTCAATCAAAGCGGTCACAACACAATTGGGGGATACATTTAACACGCAGGGATATGAGAGACATACACTAATACTTACAGGGAACATGGGCAATGGAGGGTTAAGATGGTTTTGAGAAAGGACTGGCGGCCAGTTCCTTATGACTGCAGCTAGCAGCGTTAGCATGCTATAGAGGAAAGGTTCAGGGGGTGGTTCTAGGGTCTCACAGCGATGGGGTGCGTTCCTTAAAGCGGTGTCTAGGTTGCGGTCCACGCATAGGGTTTTAGTACCGCCTTGGGATCTCAATCTTGTGTTAGGAGCCTTGACAAGGGCACCCTTTGAACCTTAATCCAGGCTTCCATTAAGGATGTAACATTACAAACAGAGGGTTTTTTTGGTAGCCATTTGTTCAGCAAGGCGGGTTTCGGAGCTGCAAGCGTTATCTTGTCGAGCACTGGTCTTGTCCTTCTCTAGGGAAAAGGTGGTGTTGCGACCAGTTCCATCCCTTTTACCCAAAGTAGTTTCTCCGTTTCTCTTGAATCAAGCTGTATTCTTGCCAGCGTTGGACTCCGCCGAGGGGAACTGCTCGGACAGTAATCTTCGTCACTTAGATGTAAAGAGAGTGTTGCAACAATATTTAAAGGTCTCAGAGGTTTTTTGTAAATCTGAACGGCTTTTTGTGCTGTTGGGCGGTCCCCGTAAAGGGGAAGCAGCTGCCAAAGCTTCTATTTCCAGATGGGTCCGGGAAGCTGTCGTGTCAGCGTATATGTTGCAAGGTCGTCAGGTGCCAGAGGGCTTCCAGGCTCATTATACTAGAGCACAGGTGACGTCATGGGCGAAACACAGCTTGGTGTCGCCATAGCGGCTACCTGGTCTTCTCTTCATGCATTCAATAGACACTACCGCTTGAACGTTATGACTGCAAATGATGCCTGTTTCGGATCGGCGTTGTTGCGTTCCGGGTGTAAAGGTCCCTCCCAATGATTACTGCTCTGATACATCCCAGACGTGGAGGACTAAACTGGAGGAACAATAAGGAAATAGAAATTACACTTACCTGGTAATTGTTGTTCCTTGAGGAACTCCAGTTTAGTCCTCATTCCCGCCTGAGGGGTGATTAGTTCAAAGGTTCTTTTCAGATGGAGGGGAGCATCAGTTTCGAGGAGTGGAGAAATCCTTTCAGTCTTTGGATCACAGTGAGTATTGCTCTCTGACCTGTTTACTTCCTTTTCTCTTATTCGTTTTACGGGGTGGAACAGGTAAAGTAAAAGAATAGGAGAAACGTGAATGTAAAAAAAGAAAAGAAAAAAGATTTTTTTGAAAGTCCTTCTGATTAAGGGATTGCTACTTTAGTTTTCACTTAATGTGGTGGTTTCAGTTAAAGTTGAATTATAGCTACTTATTTGTTGCTCCTTTGAGTCTGCTTTAACAATAGTACACTGGGGCTGATGGGAGATACCAGCAGGCTATATCCAGTGATGTCATGACTTTGACATGCCCAGTCTCTAAGCTGCAGGAGGAGGTACACAACCCAGAGGTGGAGGACTAAACTGGAGTTCCTCAAGGAACAACAATTACCAGGTAAGTGTAATTTCTATTTGTAGTTGATATGGAAGGGCAGACTAAATGGGCCATGTGGTCTTTTTCTGCTATCATGTTTCTATTGCAATCAGTGTTCCCTCTAATTTTCTGTAGGCTGTGTGCGCATAAAATATCAGCTGTGCAGCTTTTGAAGGAAGGTTAAATTTTTGTGCGCCACATAACGACACTCGGAGTTATATACTTTAAAATTTGACTACATGTCAGAATACAGTATGTACACACATTGATTGCACTAGAAAATATTGTAGAACTTGTGAAAACCATAAATATACAACTTTTCAATTTTAAGAACGTCTGTGGTGTTTTCTATCAGAATGAAAACCGTAATTTTTGTGCGCTCTGTTGTAAAGTATGTGCGCTCACTCGGCGAGGTGTGTGCGCAAGCACACGCGCACAGCTTAGAGGGAACAGTGATTGCAATCAAAGGAGACAAAATGACTTGGATTTCCTAAAGGAAGTAATTCAGTTAAGGTAATAAGTGAAAGCTTGTTTACAGTCTAGTGTAAGGAAGGCTTTCTCATGTGTCTTCGGACAAAAGATGGTAATGACCACCTTAGGTAAAAACTTAGGGTGTGTTCAAAGAACCACTTTGTGGTGGTAAAACTGAAGGTGTGGTTCATAAGTTTCCAGTGCTTGAATTTCACTGACAATGCTAGCTGAGTTACTTGCTACTAGGAAGGGTACCTTCCAGGTTCAAAAGGTGTCTCCAAAAGAGGATAGTATGAAATTCTCCGGGAACAAGCAGGAAGTCAGTCCTCGCATATGGGTGACATCGGCACCAACAGAGCCCTCACGGAAGCATACCCCCAGCTTTCAAAGAAAGCCTATGGGAGATGCTACCACACATGCGTGGTCGCCTTCTCGCCCAAGGGTACCATCCTGCTCTGTCTCCTTTATCTTGCGGAGCCCTTCAGACGTCAGTCTGGCTTGTCCCTGGAAAAACTTGAATTTTATTTTCTACTGAGTTTCATACTTGCTTCCGGTACTGCATCGGTACTCTTCCTGCCACCCGACCTCACTGTCTGCATCAAGTTCGGGTCCCTTTTTTGTAGTTTTTCCTTTTTGGGGGTTGTCTTACCTGTTTTCCAATGAGTCTTCGACCTTGCTGGGGGATGTTTTTCCCCCATGGCTGCCAGTGGCTTCAAGAAGTGTGATCGGTGTACCAAAATTATGTCCTTGACCGATACACACAACTGCTGCCTTTGGTGTCTTGGGACGGACCACGACCCTACAGCATGCAGTCTCTGCAAAAAGATGTCGAGCAAGACCCTCAAGAGCCGCCAGCAGCAGCACGATAAGTTTTTCCCCCGAGTCCCCGGTGCCTTTGAAGGCCAGAGCCTCATCTGAAGCCATGACATCTCAGGCAGGCCCCTCCGAACCTGAGCGGTGCCATGGTTCTCCAGAAAGAGGATCTCCCTCAAGGGACCCAAGAAGAAGACAATCTCGAATGCAACATCCCTGGATGGATCCCAGGCTGGGTATGTCCTGAGCCAAGACGCTCATCCGAGGGATCGGAAAGGGAGCGACCTGCAAAGGTCCCCTGAAAGGAATCTACCTCGGATCAGCCTCGGTCGCCAGACACTATCCTCATCGAGGACTCCCCTTTGGGGGAATCTGCATCGAGCCTGAGTCCCTCGGTGCCCACGCCAATGGCTGGAGTCCAGAATGGCGGCCCTGGAGCACAGTTTGTCTGCCTTCATGGACCAGCAGCAGGCGCTGTTGTTTGCTACTACTGGTTCATTTGCCTCAACCACCAGGCCCTCGACATCAGACGTCCCCAAAGGGTGAGCCGATCCTCGAGTTACTTCAGCCTCAAGTCGATCCTTGGCTGCGGTCTTGATCCGGTTCCCGCTCGATGGGGCTGCGATTGTCCCCAGCCAGTGCATTTGGCACCAGCCATGGGGCCCCAGTGCCCATGGACCAGCCTTCCTTCGAGTCCTCTACGGGCTACTCTGAGTGGGAGACTGAGGATGAGGAGTCGCCCAACACCAATCACCATTGCCACATCCCTTTGGACTCTCCTACTTCGGAGGCCCGGCACCGGTCTCCGCCAGAGGACAATGGGGTTCCTTGATCGTCAAGGAGATGTCCAAGGCCCTAGCGTTCCTGACAGAATCGGAGGAGGACCCTTAGGCGGATGAGTTAGAAATCCTCCAGTACGAGGCCCCACCCAGAGAATTGCTCATGGTGCCAATCCCTCCCATCCTGGAACGGTTGATGCTCCGCATGTGGAAGATACCGGCATCGGTGCCAGTGGTGAGCAAGTGGCTTGACTCGATGTATCAAGTCCGCTGGAGCCCGGGCTTCCAGAATTCACAGCTGCCACACAACTCCATGGTGGTGGAGTTGGCCATGTGTCGCCTAAAGAGTCAGAACACTCTCTCCTCGGTGCCCCCTGGCAGGGAGGCACGCACTTTGGACGCCCTCGGAAAAAATTGTTACCAGGGCTTGATGCTCATTGGCCGCATCCAGGCCTATCAGCTGTACATGGGCATGTAACTGAGAGACCCGGTGAAGGAACTCGCCAGGTTCTCAGCTGGTCTGTCCGAGGAACCCCTGCAGCGGTTCAGGAACCTGGCCAAGGCCATCCATTAGAGCGCCAAGTTTGTGTCTCAAGCAGCCTATGATGGATTTGAGTCGGTGGCATGAGTAGCAGCAGAGGGCATCGGTGCCCGACGCAAGGCTTGGCTACAGTCGTCTGACCTCTAACAATGGGTTCAGGGCAAACTGGTCAATGTACCCATGCCAAGGAGAGAACCTCTTTGGCAAGCCCATGACTGACAAAGCTGCCGAGCTGGAGACTGAGTTCATGATGAGGGCCAGGCTCTCAAAAAGACCATGCCCTTCCCCGATGGAAGGGCTCGGGTAAAAAGCCCTTCTACCCAAGGAAAAGGGCTGCTTACAGAAACTACCACCTTTTCAGGCCTCCCCGACTCCCCAGCAGGGTCATCAGGCCAAGGAACATGGGCATGGCCCTCGTCAGCAGAAGGCTTCCAAAGCTCAGGCACCGCCACGGCCCAGCGAGGGGTAGCTTTTGACTCCTTGGGCATAGCTTCTGCACCCCAAGGAAGTCAGCAGCCCAGAGGGGGACATCTGATCCACTATGCTCTAAGGTGGCTAACAATCACCACTGATTCCTGGGCACTTCAAGTGGTCAAGGAGGGTTACCTCCTCCATCTGACTCAGAGACCTTCCCCTTATTTTCCGGGAGAGCCCCTCAGATCTCCACTTCATCAGGACCTTCTACTGAAGGAGTTTGCAGGTCTTTTCGAGGACAAAGCGGTGGAACCAGTGCCCCACCATCTCAAGGGCAGGACTATTCCAGGTACTTCCTCGTGCCAAAAAGAATAGGAGGCCTAAGGTCCATCCTCAACCTGCGCAACCTCAACAAGTTCCTGGTGAGAGAAAAGTTTAAGATGCTCTCCCTTGGAGCATTGCTGCCTTATCTCCAGCAGGAAGATTGGCTAAGCTCCTTGGATCTGAAGAATACCTGTACCCACATCCTCATTCACCCCAACCACAGGCAGTACCTGCAGTTCATGGTTGGGGTGCAGAAACATCCAGTACAGGGTGCTGCCTTTTTGGCTTGGCATCTGCCCCAAGGGTCTTCACAAAATGCCTGGCAGTTGTGGCCGCCTTCCAGGGGATCTTTGTCTTCCCCTACCTGGACGACTGGCTCATAAAGGGAGGCGCGACCTCAGAGGTGCAGCAGGTGACTGCATGCCGCACCATCCAGGTCCTGCAGCAGTTGGTGTTTGTGATAAACTACCCTCAAGTCTCACCTCCTTCCAACACATTGTCTGGAGTTCATTGGGGCCAGACTGGACATCCTCCAGGCAAAGGCCTTCCTGCCCAGGGACCGAGCCGACCACCTTAGGGCCATGGCACTGGACATACAGCTCCATCCCTCGGTGTCCGCTTGGCTCCTTTTGCGCCTCCTCAGGCACATGGCCTCCCCGGTCCACATCACCCCAGACGCCTGCCTCCATATGAGGGCCATGCAGTGTTGCCTTCAGTACCAATGGACACAGGCCATGGGGCACCTCTGGGGCAAAGTCTCAGTGACCTGCTGGCAGACTCCCCCAGTGTCTCCAGGCAGAGATGCCTTTTCAAACCCCAAGCCCCTTAAGGGTGCTCACCACTTAAGGGTCCTCACCACGGATGCCTCCCTGCTCGGCTGGGGAGCCCACTGCGAGGAACTCCATACCCAGGGCATCTGGTCGCAAGACGAAAGCATCCAGCAGATCAACCTTCTGGAGCTACAAGTGATATACTTAGCCCTCCGAGCTTTTTGCCACCACCTACATCACAAGCCAATGTTGGTCCAGATAGACAACCAGGTGGCGATGTTCTATGTGAACAAACAGGGAGGCATGGGATCTCATGCACTCTGCTGAGAGGCGGTGGTCCTCTGCTCCTTCACAGTCTGACAGGGTATACTCCTGCTGACAGATTGAGCAGGGTCCTCCAACCGCACGAGTGGCAGCTGGACCCCAGTGTGGCCGACCAGCTCTGGGGGGGGGAACCGGTGATGGATCTGTTCGCCAGCCCAGACAACTACTAGTTGCCCCACTTCTGCCCCTGGCAGGCCCATCCCTTCAGGGTGGCGGGGACACTGACCACAAGACGAGGAATGAGGGCCTCATGTATGCCTTCCCTCCCATGCCACTGATTGCCAAAATCTTGTTCAGGACCCTCTGCGACAAGGCCTCGCTCATCCTGATAGCCCCTCAATGGCCCAGGCAACTGTGGTTCCCGCTGCTTCTCTGATTGTTTCAGACCCTCATCCCATTGGGGAACTCTCCAGGGTTCCTGTCTCAGGAGGGGGGCTCTCTTCTGCACCCCAACTTGGGGGTCTCTGTCACTGACAGCATGGCTGCTGAAAGGGTGACCCTAGCCCCTCTGAACCTCTCAGGTGAGGTAGAGTACTCACCTGTAACAAGTGTGTTCTCCAGGAGCAGCAGGAATCTGTCCTCACATATGGGTGACATCAATGTCGATGGAGCCCTTGCGGAGCATTTCCCCAGCTTTCCAAGAAAGCCTTTGGGAATGCAAGCACGCATGCGCAGTTCCCTTCCAGCCTAAAGGTGCCATCTTGCTCAGTCAAATGACATAGCTAAAAACAGCACACAAAAATGTAAAAATAAAGTATGTACAACTGCAACTCCCAGGGGAGGAGGGAGGGTTGTGAGGACTGATTCCTGCTGCTCCTGGAGAACACCTGTTACAGGTGAGTAACTACTCTTTCTCCAGGACCAAGCAGGAAGTCAGCCCTCACATATGGGTGACTCCCTAGCTCTGGGCTATCAAGGAACCCAAGCTAAACAAGAGAACTCCCTCTAGTCCCAGCATCAAAGAAAGGCTTTCCACTGACAAAACCTCCACCGGTAGCCCAACGGAGGGCAGGAGTTGCCTAATCCTCAAAGAGATTCCAGAGTACTGCCTGGCCAAAAGCACTGTACCTACGGGACTCCCTTTCCAGACAGTAATGGGCCGCAAACGTCTGGCTTGAGGACCAAGTTGCAGCCCTGCAGATGTCCACCAACGGTACAGAGTGGAGGTGAGCCACTGAGGCAGCCATTGCCCTAACACGATGGGCCGTGACCAGAACCTGCAAAGGAAGGTCAGCCGCCCTGTAAGCCCAGGTGATACAGTCAGCTACCCAGGTGGACAAGGTACGCTTGGACACAGCTAAGCCCAAATTATTAGGGTCAAAAGATATGAAGAGCTGAGTAGCCCTTCTATGCCCCTGCGTACGGTCAAGGTAGAAAGATAAGGCCCTCCTACAGTCCAGGGTATGCAGAACTGCTTCAGCCTGGCTTGCATGAGGCCTAGGGAAGAATGTTGGAAGAACCACCTCTTGGTTAAGGTGGAAGGAGGAGAAAACTTTTGGGAGGAACTTTGGATGAGTCCTAAGGACTACCCTGTTCCTATAGAAGCGGGTGTAAGGCCTGTCACAGACCAGGGCCTGAAGCTCACTCACTCGCCTGGCCGAGGTTAGGGCTATCAAGAAGAGTGTCTTCTAGGAGAGGAAGCGTAGAGGGCAAGTAGCCATCGGCTCAAAAGGTGGGCGAGTCAGTTGCTGCAAGACCACATTCAACTCCCACTCAGGAGCTGGAGGATGGATTGGAGGCTTGAGCAAAAGCAAGCCTCTGAGAAAACGGGACACCAAGGGGTGAACCGACAGAGAATGTCCTTCCACCAGTGAGTGGTGAGCTGCTAGGGCTGAGAGGTGGACCTGAACCGAATTGGACTTAAGTCCCTGATTTGATAAGTGCAGTAAGTACTGAAGCACTACTGGTACAGTACAGGAGAAAGGATCCTCTGTACGTAGCTGACACCACACAGAAAACCTTCTCCATTTGAGAGCATAGGTTTTCCTAGTGGACTGTTTCCTAGAGGCTAGAACCTCCTCAACTTCCTGAGGTAGGCCCCAGGGAGCCAAAATTACCCTTGCAGCCTCCAGGCCATCAAACTGAGAGCTTTGAGATTGGGGTGCAGAAGAGAACCCTGATCCTGAGAGAGGAGGTCGGGTTGCAACCCCAGAGGCAGTGGAGGATCCACCGCCAGCTGAAGCAGAAGTGGGAACCAAGGCTGTCTTGGCCACCTGGGAGCTACCAGCAGGACCGAGGCCTTGTCCTGAAGAATCTTGAACAGGGTCCGGGCCACCAAGGGCGTGGGAGGAAACGCATACAGGAGGCCCTGAGACCATGGAATCAGAAGAGGATCTGTTGCTATCCACAGAGGATGCGGTTGCCTGGAGCAAAACTTTGGCAGCTGTTTGTTCAGTGGACTGGCAAACAGATCTATGGTTGGAAGTCCCCCATTTCAGGAAAATCTTCTGAACCACCAAAGGATGAAGCTGCCACTCGTGGGGCTGTAGAATCCTGCTCAACCTGTCGGCCAGGTAGTTTTCCTGGCCAGGGAGATACACAGCCTTGAGGAGCATGTTGTGCCTGAGAGCAAACAAGCAAAGGTCCTGTGCCTCCTGACAAAGGAGCCTGGACCCAGTCCTGCCCTGCTTGTTCACATAGAACATGGCTACTTGGTTGTCTGTTTGAACTAGGACAGACTGATGAGCCAGGGTTGGAGAGAAAGTTTTGAGGGCTAACCGAATAGCCCTGCGTTCCAATAGATTGATTTGCTGTGTGGCTTCCCAGGGAGACCACAGGCCCTGGGTGCACTTGCCTAGACAATAAGCTCCCCAGCCCTGCAGGGAGACGTCCGTGGTCAACACCACTGTGAACCCAGGAATCTGAAAAGGCACCCCTTGCAGCAGATTGGGTGGGTGCAGCCACCAGCTGAGGGAGTTCAGAAATTGTCTGGACACCCTTATCCTGTCTCTGAGGCTGCCTGTGACCACTGAGTCCGAAGGCACCACTGTGCAGGCCTCATATGGAGCCTGGCATTGGGGGTCACATGTACTGTCAAAGCCATGTGGCCAAGAAGCCTCAGGCAGAGTGGCAGAGACCAGTGACCTGCTGAGAAACTGGCTTGCCAAGTTTATCAGTCTTTGGGCTCTGTCGTCTGGCAAGAATGCCTTTGCCAGCAGAGAGTCCAACCTTGCCCCTATGAACTCCAAGTTCTGGGAGGGGAGAAAAGTGGACTTTGCGAAGTTTATTACAAACCTCAGGCTTTGAAGAAGAGCAATAGTTCTGAGGGTGGCTTGTCTGGCCTCCTGGCATGTCTGACCCCTGATGAGCCAGTCGTCCAGATAGGGGAAGACAGATTCCCTGATTTCTCAGGTAGGCTGCCACCATTGCCAGGCATTTGGTAAAGACCCTGGGAGCAGAGGTGAGGCCGAAAGGCAGTACTCTGTACTGATAATGGTTTCCTCCCACAATGAACCTGAGGTACTTTCTGTGGTCTGGATGAATGAGGATGTGAGTGTACGCATCCTTTAGATGTAAGGAGCAAAGCCAATCTCCCTGCTGGAGGTAGGGCAGAAGTGTTCCAAGAGTAAGCATCTTGAACTTTTCCTCCTGTAGGAATTTGTTGAGATTTCTGAGGTCTAGAATAGGCCGAAGGCCACCGGTTCTTTTGGGTACCAGGAAATACCTGGAGTAGAACCCTTGACCTTGTAAGTGTGGAGGCACAGGCTCCACTGCCCTGTCCACCAACAGACCTTGAAGCTCCTGAAGAAGAAGATCTGTGTGCAGGGGAGGCCTTGGAGGTTCCCCTGGAAAGTATGGAGGAGGCAGCTGTTGGAAGTGGAGCAGATAGCCCCTGTGGACTATGCTTAACACCCAACTGTCTCCAGTGATGAGTGGCCACTTGTGGGCAAACAGGGCGAGGCGACCTCCTGTTCAAGGCTGGGAGAGCAGGGACGGAGAGGCTATGCCTAAGGAGTAAAAAAAAACCCACCCTGCTGCGTGGGAGCAGGGGCCGGAGGCTTGGGAGTCCTCTGCCTACGGGGCCCATTACCCTGCCCCTTGGCTTGCCTACCCTGAGGGGCAGCTTGGGCGGCCTGGTACTATGGGTACTGTTTGTAGGCAGTGCCCTTCCTCGGGTAGAAGGGCTTTTTACCCGAGCCCTTCTTTTTGTGAGAAGGGGCAGAAGTCTTCCTAGACAGCCTTGTCCTCATGAGGTGCTCGGTTTTGAGCTGTGCAGCCTTCTCGGTCATGGGCTTGCCAAAAAGGTTCTCACCTCGGCAAGGGACATCGACCAACTTGTCCTGAACCCATGGCTCGAGGTCCGATGACTGCAGCCATGCCTGGCATCAAGCCGCGATGCCAGCTGCCACAACATGGGCCGAAGCCTCGAAGCCATCGTAGGCAGCGCGGGACATAAACTTGGAGCATTCCCGGATCCCCGATGACAAGGACTTGAACCTCTGCAAGGGTTCCCCGGAGAGACCAGCAGAGAACCCGGCCAGCTCCTTGGCCAAGTCTCGCAAGTACATGCCCATGTACAGCTGGTAAGACTGGACACGGCAAGCAAGCATCGAGCCCTGGAAGCACTTTCTACCAAAGCCATCGAGGTTCCGGGCCTCCCTGCTAGGGGGCAGTGCGGAGTGCATCTTCTGACTTTTCAGGCGATGTATGGTCGATTCCACCACCATGGAATGGTGTGGTAGCTGCGCCTTTTGAAAGCCAGGGCTCTTCCGGAGTCAATAGATAGAATCGACCCGCTTGCTTAGAACCAGCGCCGAGGCCGGTGCCTCCCACATCCGGAAGAGGAGCCGTTCCAGCATCGGAGGAACCAAAACAGTAAAGGCCTCCTTCGGAGGAGAGTCATACTGTAGGGCCTCGAGCTCTTCGGCTCAAGGCTCCTCCTCGGGATCCGCAGGGATAGCCAACGCAGTGGTCATATCCCAGACGAACTCAGAGAACCGGGTATCCTCTGGAGGGGATCTACTCCGGAGTTCAGACTGCAGTGAGTCCGATGGGACGCACCGAGTCCTGAAGGTGTCGGGTGACTCCTCGTCCTCTGTCTCCCAGGTGGACTCATCCGATGAGGAATCGGGGTCCGACCTCGCGGGGCCTGTGAGCACCCGCCCCGACGCCGAAGGCACCGGCGTCAACGACCTCGGTCCCGAACGGGAGGACGAGGGAGACCTCGAGCCTTCATGGTCTCGAGTATCGGCTCGGTCTCCGGGGTCGACTTCGATGTCGATGCACCAGATAGGCTGGCCATCAGTGCCCGCTGCTGTTCCATGAAGGCAGACAGTCTGCTCTCCAAGGCTGTCAGCCTGAGACCCAGCTCAGGAGACTCAGCAGCCCCCGACTTGGGCCCCGGCGGCGGCTCTCTGGGAGTTGAGTCCACGAGGACTACAGGACTTATGTGTCCAGCAGACTCTGGCTCCACTCGAGGTACCTTGGGATGCTTCTCCTGTTCCACGGGCCCGGGGCAACGGTCAGGGGTCTGAGGACCTAGCCCTCGCGAGCCGCTTCTTCCTCTTTCGTTCCTGGTCGGGGGACCCCCTGTCCGAGGAGCCCCGATGGTGCTCGGGATCCGATTCCCGAGATGTTGAGGCCTCAGATGAGGTCCGGGCCCGGCCGAGTCAGACAAAAGCCTTTCCTTTTGGTGCTGACGACTTCGAAGCGCCTTGGAAGACATTTTTCCACATGGCCCACAGATCTTAGGATTGTGGTCAGGACCGAGGCACCAAAGGCAGCAGTCGTGTGTGTCGGTGAGAGATATTAGCTTCTTGCACCGATCACACTTTTTGAACCCACTGGAAGCCATCGGGGGAAAAAAGAGTCCCCGCAAGGTCAAAGGACCGGCCTTCCAAGGAAAAAGAAAAAAAGGGCGCGAACGCCAGCCACGAAGGGCAAAAACCGAAAAAAGATGATCAGGCTCGATACCGGTGTACCGAACCCGGCGGGAGGGGAACCGGCATCGAACCGGAGAAAAAATAGTGAAAGAATCGCGAAAAAATCTAACTATTTTCCGGGAGGACTAGGACACACGTCCGGTGGGCTTCACGGAAAAAGAGAGACTGAGCAAGATGGCACCTTTAGGCGGGAAGGGAACCGCGCATGCGTGCCTGCATTCCCAAAGGCTTTCTTGGAAAGCTGGGGAAATGCTCCGCAAGGGCTCCATCGACGTCGATGTTATCCATATGTGAGGACTGACTTCCTGCTTGGTCCTGGAGAAAGAGGAGATCCTGCTGGCATCTCGTAAGGCTTCCACTAGGAAAGCTTATACTTTCAAATGGCGCAGGTTTTCAATTTGGCGTGCAGGGCACAGGATGGACCCATTTTCCTGCCCAGTGGGATTGGTGTTACAGTACCTTCTCCACCTCTTGCAATCCAGGCTTAAGTCTAGTTCTGTCAGGGTGCACCTCAGTGCCCTGGTGGCACACCACCACCCAGTGGATGGCAAACACCTCTTGGTACAGCTGCTGGTGATCTGCTTGCTAAGGAGTCTGCTCTTATCAAAACCCCCGGTTTGCCTCTGGCGACCGAGTGGGACCCCAATGTAGTATTGGGGCAGCTCACTCACCCACCCTTTGAGCCTCTGGCTACTTGCCACATACGATACCTCTCGTGGAAGACTGCATTCCTGGTCACACTCACCTCTGCTCGCAGAGTCAGCAAACTTCAGGCCTTAGTGGCAGAGGTGTCCTATATCAGGTTCTATAAGAACAGGATGGTGCTCCGCACGCACCCTAAATTCCTTCCGAAGGGGGTATCGTCCTTCCATCTCAACCAGGAAGTGGTACTTCCCACCTTCTTTCCAAGACCTCACACCAGTAGGGGTGAGACGGTCCTTCTACATCCAGTGTACTCGGGGCCACCACAAAGCTGCTCAGCTATTTGTCTCATATGACCCCAGTCGTCTGGGGGAGGCGGTGATCAAATGTACGCTGTCTACCTGGGTAGCAGACTGTATCGCCCTTGCCTATGAGCAGGCAGGGCTCCTGCTGGAAGGCTGTGTCATGGTGAACTGTGTCAGGGCCATGGTGGCCTTGGTAGTAAACCTGCGCTCTGTCCCGATGGTGGACATATGCTGGGCTGCCACCTGGTCTTCAGTCCATACCCTCGCAGCTCATTACTGCCTGGAAAGAAAGTCCTATTGGGACAGTGTCATCAGCCAGGCTGTGCTCTGTAATCTTTTCGGGGTTTAGGCAACTCCTACCCTCCGACCCTTCTGTGTTCAGGCTAGCGGGGTGCTGGTTTTCACCGGACACAAGGGTTCTACTGTAGTCTGTAACTATGGACTCAATTGCTGCTGCTCGCGGCTCCCCTTGAGGGAGACCGTGTTTTTTTGCTATGGTCTTTCGGTAGGCTATAGCTTGATAGCCCAGAGCTAGGGAGTCACCCATATGTGAGGACTGACTTCCTGCTTGTTCCCGGAGAAAGCATAGTTACTCACCTGTAACAGATGTTCTCCAGGGTTAGCAGGAATCAGTCCTCACAACCCTCCCTCCTCCCTTTGGAGTTGCTTCTTTACCATCTTTTGCAGTCTTTTAGCTATGTCATCTGACTGAGCAAGATGGCACCTTGGGTGGGAAGGGGACTTACGCATGCGTGGTAGCATCTCCTAAAGGCTTTCTTTGAAATCTGAGGGGATGCTTCCTCGAGGGCTCCGTTAGTGCAAATGTCACCCATATGTGAAGACTGATTCTGCTGTCCCCAGAGAACATATGTTACAGGTGAGTAACTATGCTTTAAGTTCCCAAAGGCCGAGAGGTTTCTGTAATGGAGGTCTAACATGAAGACGACTTTTTTCACGAAGTGAACAGTTAATACTGCATTGTGATGCTGGAAGGTTATTCACAGACACATGATACACAGCTAGAGCGCTGAGATGCGCTCTAATGAAGAACTGCTAAAGCCCCAGACAGTATAAATTAAAGTGAATTAACCTGGATTTAGCTCACACCTTTCTTTCTGAGTTACATTCAGACCTAGTATATATTTTCATATCCCCAGAAGGTTTATAATCTGTTTGTACCTGAGGCAATGGAGGGATAAGTGATGCGCTCAAGATCACAAGAGATCCACACAGAAGTAGAACTGCTATCAACATAGTACATTTTGAACCATCAACCTTTCATTCGGTTCTGCGTCAGGATGCGCCTTTCAAAAATTACTTGCTGCTGTCATCTTACTCCCCAAGTACTCAAAATTCCAAAAAGCTTTCAGTGCTTAAAAACAAACTATCTTAGAAAGCATGGCACTCTTTCCTCGTGCTGCAATTTTGCTATATGTATGGTTTAGAACTGTTTAGGCAGTTACAGTGCAGGACTTTTTCATCACAATACTTGTTTAATAAAAGAGCAAATGGACCAATGTATAAATTGAAGAAATATTTTTCTAACGGATGGTCTGATAAAAAAATATTACAATGATATGGAAATACATCTTTGCTCTGGTGGATCGATTATTTGTGATTTTGGTTCTGTATCGATTGTGAATTGGGATTTTGCAAGATCACAAGAAGCAACTGGTGCTTAGATTGTAAGCTCTAATGAGCAGGCACTGTGTCTTAACGTCTATATACAGCACTGCATATGCCTTATAGCACTATACAAATGATTAATAGTATTAGAATTCAAGCCTAACATCCCTGGTTTTTCAGCCTGCTGCTCTAACCAGTCAGAATGGTAGTGGGTGGACACGTGACTGAATTGTGTCAGTTTGAGAACCACCAGATGGAAAACCTTTACCTCTTGAAAGCATAAGTATGTGAACCCCTGGTGAAAAGACGGTTGTAGGTGAAAATAGTGTGTGAAGTTGCAGTGGATTAGGCTATTTTTTTCTAATGTTCAGTCTTTTTAAATATGCTGCTTATTTTGTTTATTTTTCAAGTAGACTTCATTGCAGTTGAATTTTTTTTCAAGATATCAAACCTTTATCTCTTCTGTATCTTTGTTTTGTTTATGTAAATTTGTAATGTTTTGACAAAAGATTATGTACTGTACAGTACATGTATACAACCTGTATGTATGTGTACATATGCTGGCCATATAAGATATTGTGAATTTGTAAGATTTCTCTGAGTTTCTAACTAAATAAGAATTAAATGGTACAAAACTACCTCTTTTCAAAGTTCTTCAGGCTATTATTTTTCCCCCTTTCCCCATAATGGGCAGTTATTGCTTATTGACTAGAATCCACCAACCCCTCCCACGTGTCGGGCATAATTTTGTATATTTTGTTTGCAGAGTTATGCTAAAACTAGGGTCAAAATTTTCCTAATTTGGAGTAGTGTTCATAAACAAACATTTGCTCTCCACTGTAGATGGTTTCCTAGTAGAGATGAAAATGTGGCAAGGGCAAACACTAATTGTTGCTCAATTGCCATGCTGTGAAGGCTAGAGGCTTCAAATCTGGATGAAGGATTTAGCCTTAGGATTGGGTTATTGGCATTGGGAAGGGCAGAAGCTATCTTGGAGAAAGAACTGCTAGCATTTGAACAAGAGAGAACCAGTTTTGTTGAAGCCAGTATGGCACTGTTAGGATCATGGTGCTGCTTCTCTGTTGGAACTTCTGCAGAACTCTTGATGTGAAATGAATTGGAGAGCAGGCATACAGAAAAAGCCAAGTTCTTTGTAGAGTCAGAGCATCTGGTGCAAGGCAGTGGCGGACAGGAGCCAGGAACAATAAAGTGGAAGTTTAGCGCTTTCCCTGCTTCTGCTTATTATGCATTTTAGGCATATGCAGCACTGTACATATAGAGACGTTCCCCACTCCGGAAAAAAGGAGTTTAGGTGGGATGAATCTAAGGATCATTCTTGAGGCAGAAGGACTCTGCTGAGCTGGTTGGCTAATTGGTTGTTTGGTCCAAAATGTAGATTGCCATAGCCAGTTCCACCCAGAAACAAGCTAATTTCCTAATCCTGGTAGACTATCAACAAAGACAGCCCATACCCCTTGGGTATTTATAAAACACTGGTACCTGGTTGTCTGTTTGAATTAAGAGTGAAGAATATTGAAAAAGATGAAGGCAAACTCAAAGCATAGTAAATCGCTCTGAGCTTGAAGTGATTGATATGAAGGCTCTTATATCTAGATCCACCTGCCTTGGAGAATGATTGATTTGACTGTTGCTGAGGTGAGCTCCTTGGTTTGTCTCTGTAATATTTGTGGTCAGGCTGAACTTGTGCTGCCACAGTGCCAAGTGAACAACTATAATATAGTTTGTAGTCAAAGAGGAGGGCAAAGAACTGATGAACGAGGCTGTAAGCATTGATCCCACTGGGGCCATCTTGTTTTCAGATGAGTGAAAAACCTAGATGAACTGCAGCAATTATTGTGTAGCTGTTACCTAGGTTTCAGGCTGTATAAGAACAGAAGTGCTTAATTTTAATGCTTGGGTTTTGTCCTCTGGGCAGAAACGTTTTGGGGTTTTTTTTGGCTTTTCCAGTACTATACCTATAAATACGATAATGAGCGTAGTGCTGATTTCTGGAAGTTTCATGAGAAATCCTAGAAGATTAACTGAGTGTAATAGACTATGACCCTGATTCAAAGAACTGTGTCTCTGAAGAGGCCACCAGAAGCCAACCTTCTAGGTAGGGAAATATTTGAGGACCGTTTTGGTAGAGGTATGCAGTGTCTACTACAAAGCACTTTGTAAATACAATGGAGGCCAATGCCAGGCTGAAAGGTAGTACTTTGGTCGTCAGAGGACATATCTCAGATTTAAGCTTCAATCCAACCTTTACCAGTACAATCTCCTTTGGTTAGTAGAGGAAGGATGAAAGGGAGAGTGGTCATTTTATGAATTTTTCCTTGAGCAGAAACTTAAGGCAGTAGCCATCCACAGTGGTGCTATGGACTCGAGAATCTATTGTAATCTTCTGCCAAGAAAAATGACTGAACTTGAGTTCCTATAGGAAAGGCAGCTTGAATATTGTGGTCAAAAGGAAGGTTGTATTTGTGTGTGGGGGTTTTAGCGGAGCAAGAACTACTGGTTTAGGGTAAGCTGCTTTGGTCGTTGCTCCTTTTAAAATAGGATGCTGTACTTTTTGAGAACATTTGTTATAATAAGTGGGTTGTTTCCCTACCAGCTGATACATGGAGACAGAGAGAGCCAATGAAATGCCTGGGTTTCAATGACATCACTCCCATGCCTTTATCAACCTGAGCCACTACACGGCAACTCAGTATTTTTCTGTCTCCAGAAATGGTGGTTGGATTTGTTTCAGCTGTGATAGAATCTGAACAAATAAGGATCTGATTGAGAGGAAAAGATTGATTTTCATTCATGAATATCCACCTGCGGGTGACTCACTTGAGCGCAGCATGGGAGGCTCCACTAGTCTGTCTTTTCGTTAGCCATAAGAGGAGGGGAAATTGGTTCAGCTCTACACTCTTATCCTGTTAAGGACTGTTGAGCAGCCATAAAAATGGAAGGATTGTATTTAAGCTGCCTCGCACAACCTTAATGCCCCCCTGCCTCCCTCCTTTGCCCTCCTCCCCTCCCTTCCCCTCCCCTCTGAAGATTGAAGAAGGCTCTCAAAAGTATGGGGCTGCAAGCCAGTTTAAAAACAAAAAGGAAAATTGCAAAGGGGAGCAGCAGTGAGCCTGGCATTGTTTTTCCTGGCTGAGACTCCCAGAGGGTAAGTACCAAGGCTTGACTGTCATTGTCCTTGTTGGGGGCTCCCGCAGGCGACCATTTGGAGCGTAAGTTGGGGTGGACTGCAGGAGGTCATTGACCAGCATCGGGGTTTTCCTGCCATTTTCCAATGCACACCGTTAACCTTTTTCTGTCTGTGCCTTGTGGCTGAGCAACCCTAATAGGTTTTCTGCCTGAGCAGATCCAACACATGTTCTGCCTATGTGCCTGTTACCTATGTTCCTGTGCCAATGTGGCCTTAGCACGCGCAAGTGTTTACCTTACCTTAACTTTGTCATCTTCCAAGAAGCGTTGTTTGGCCTGTGACAGGCAGAGTGCCTCATCTGCCTGTTCCATAAGGAAGAGCTGGCAGCATTACTAGATCAAGTTTCATCCACCTTGAATTGGGCTGGTGCTCCAGCAGTGGGCACAGGTCCATCCACTCCTACAGAGTGTGGAATCCACAACAGTCTTCATGTTTTCAAGAACATGATCCGGTCGGTATTGGACCTTCCCGATTCCCTGCCTAAGGCAGTTAAGGTGTGTAAGGGGATGTATGCTCTCCTGAAGGTGGAGTGCATCGTGTGATTAAGCACGCCTATGGTGATGCGCAAGTCATAGAGGTCACGATGTGAACCACAATTCCCATGGAAAGCAGATCTGCCTTAAAGTATACTCTACTCTGGATTGAATGGTAGCCTCTTTGCTGAGAAGCCAGTTTGCAGCACGGCTGCTGATCTTCAGTTAGCGATGTATGCAGGCATGACGTTTCAATCCCTCCTCTAGTGCCTTCTGTCTCTCCCGCCAGATGAGACTACCTCTTTTGGAGCCAGTTGTTGCCTTCCTTCTGATGCCATCTATGATCTAATCTGCTTGGCAGCTAGAGATATTGCCCTCTTGATGGTGACATGGCTTTGCCACTGGGCAGCAGACTTGTCCCCCAAAGCCCAGCTAACTCAACTGGCCTTTAAGAAAAGCTCCTTTTTGGGGCCGATCAGGAAGAGTTTGTGAAGGATTTGGGTGAGGCCAAGTCTTATTGCCTTCCAGAGGATAGACTGAAAGACCTGGGAAGCATACAGGGCTGTTTTTCCTCTTCAGCCTCCGCCCATCCACTGTGGGCATGATGGACTGATTTCCAGAGGCCTCAGGACTCCTGGCATTATCATCCTGGAAAGCCTTTCTTCTCTGGTTTTGGATTTCGGGACCCACCCTCAGCCCTTTTGAGGGGCTCATGGGCCCAGAGATTCTATCCCCTCCAGAGGGAATTCCTACAGTTCCTCACAATGAAGGTTTCGGGAACCCATTCCCAGACACCTCCAGTTAAGGGCGGTCTTTGCCTTTTCTTCAGGAGTGGGCCTGGATCACGAAGGATCACTGGGTGCTACACTCCAATCAAAACTGCTATGTCCTGGAATGCAAGATGTTGATCCTGGAGGCATTTGTCATCTTCCCATGTGGTTCAACAGTCAAAAGAGCAGCTGTACAGGTCACTTTGAACAAGTTACTAAACTTGAAAGCAGTGGTGCCAGTTCCCCCAGCTGAATAGAACAAGAGCAGATATTTCATCTATTTTGTGGTGCCAAAGAAGGATGGATCCTTCCTGCCAATTTTCGACCTCAAAGGAGTCCATACTCATTTGTGTATTCTTCACTACTGAATGGAAATGCTGAGATCTGTGATTCAGGTGGTGCTTAGAGTGGAGCTCCTATCATCTCTGTAAGAACACAGGAACATAAGAAATGCCTTACTGGATCAGACCAAGGTCCATCAAGCCCAGTATCCTGTTTCCAACAGTGGCTAATCCAGGCCACAGATACCTGGTAGGTTCCCAAAGAGGCACACGGGTTCCACAATGTTTGTTCCTCTTTAATAATGGTTTATTGACCTTTCTTCCAGGAACTTGTCCAAACGTTTTTTAAACCCAGCTACACTAACAGCTTTTACTACTCCAGTAACGAATTCCAGAGTTTCATTACGCGTTGAGTACAAAAATATTTTCACTTATTTGTCTGTCTGAAATGGGTTGCATTGTAGCTTCATTGTGTGGTCTTTCTACTTTTTGATGGCGTAAACAACCAATCTACGTTTACCTGTTCCACTCCATTCATGAATTTATAGACCTCTATCATATCACCCCTCAGCCATCTCTTTTCCAAATTGAAGAGCCAGGACCTTTTAAGCCTCTCCTCATAGGTCTATCCTTCCATTCCCTTTACCATTTTTGTTGCTTTTCTTTGTACCTTTTCGAATTCAGCTATATTCTTTTTAAGATATGGCGAGCAGAATTGCCCACAATATTCAATGTGTGGCTGCACCATGGAATAATACAGAGGCATTATATTATCCTTTATTTTATTCACCATTCCTTTCCTTATGATTCCTAACATTCTATTTGCTTTCTTGGCCTCTGCTGTACACTGGACAGAGGGTTTCATGTATTATCCACGATAATGCCTAAATCTTACCTGGGTGATGGTTTTTAAGGTGTGGTACCTTGCATCGTGTAACCATAGTTTGGGTTTTTCTTTCCTAGGTGCATAACTTTGCACTTGTCCACATTAAATTTAATCTGCCATTTAGGCGTCTAATTTTTCAAGGTGCTCTTACAATTTTTCATAATCCTCTTGCATTTTAACAAGTTTGAATAATTTTGTCTCATCTGCAATTTTGATCACCTCACTCGTTATTCCTATTTCCTGTATTTGGCCAAAGGTTCTTTTCATATCCCGATCTAGGAGGATCAGCAAATTTCTGCATTTTACCATGCTTGGCTTGCATTTTCAGTTCACTGCCCTTTAGCCTCTCTACTGTCTCATGAACATTCTCCAAGATCTTGATGATGTTGGCAGCTGTGCTATGGTGCCAAAGAATTTATGTACACCCATTTCTAGATGACTAGCTTATCCAAACCCGTTCTCTGTCGGAGACATCTTGGGTGTTGGTTTGAGTGGTGTCCTTTCTAGAAGGCCTCAGCTGGGTGATGAGTCAGTTGGAGTCTTCCCAATCCCTGGAATTTGTGGAAGCACAGTTAGATACTGGAGTGGGCAGTACCTTCCTGCTGGAGGAGAGAGTGCAAAGTTTGTTGGAACGACTTGTAGTGTTCTGTTCTCAGTCTCCCAGGGTTTGGGATTATCTACAGCTTTTCGGCTTGATGGCAGCGGCAATCAAAATGGTGCTGTGGGTACGTGCCTATATGAGTCCGTTCCAGCATTTTTTTGCTGTCTCAGTGGTCCCTGAGTTCTCAGGAGTTTGAGCTCCAGCTGGGTGTGAGAGCTGATTTGATGTGGTGGCATCAGCCATGCATCTGAAGAGCATGCTGCTGGATGATCACTTGTGGCTTCTTTGGATGACAGATTGCCAGTCTTATGGGCTAGAGAGCCCTTGTCAAGGCTGAATGATTCAAGGTCGTTGGAGCCTCAGGGAAGCAGTGCAGCCCATCATCTGGTTGGCCCTCTTGCGTTTCCAGCCCTCGGTCAAGGGCAGAGTGGTGCGAGTGTGTTCTTGGACAATGCCATGGCAGTAACATATGCTGCCTTGGCAATTGACATGAGAAGGGCCAGAGTTGTCCTAAAGATGACTCTCTTGGTTGACTGAGTGGAAAACCACCTAGTTCTGTTGGCTCAGCACATTGCTGGGATGGACAACATGGAGGTGGACTTCCTCTGTCATCAGTCTCTCGATCCTGGAGAGCATGAGTTAAGTCAGGAACCATTTCAGAAGATTCTTTGCCATTGGCGATGCCACAAGCTGGATTTGATTGGTGACCTAGTTCAATGCCCAGTGTGTCGTTTCTTCAGTCACTGCACAGAAGTGAGTTCTGAGGGCATTGATGCCCTGGTTCAGTCCTGAGGGCATTGATGCCCTGGTTCAGTCCTGGCCAAGATGGTGTCTGCTGTGTGCGTTTCCTCCATGACCTCTGGTGGGACATGTGTTTTGGTGCATAGTGCTCCATCCAGGGTCGATTGGAGTGGCCTGATGCAGCTCCTGCAGAAACCTGCTCTGTATCTGCCCCCAGTTTGGGGCCTGTTGTGTCAGGGGCTGATTGTCCTGGGTGACCTAGCTGACGTGTATAAGCTATTCTGCATTGGTAGTTTCCACTGTTATCTAAACCCAAAGAGATTCCACCAGCCTGGCGCCTCTGAGTGTTTGGTGTGGTGCACAAAAAGCTTGTTCCTGAGGCAGCAAAGTTGCCCACTCTGTTGGCCTTTTCCATTAAAGTCCTGAAATATCTTCTACATTAAAGAATGGGAATATTCTGAAAGCTGGAGGGAGGCCGAAGACTCATCTGCTACAGCCACTGAAACTGAAGGAGACGGGATGGACTGTTTTTGTAGTAGTTCAGTCATATGCTTGCACATATAATTGTGCAGAAGTTTAAAGGTCAGTGCTGAAGAGATCTTTAGCTATATGTGGAAGATCTGCACTGTATACTCGCATTGCAATGTGGGTCTGGCACTCCCAGAGTCTGACCACTTATTTTTGGATTGCAGCAATGTTACACTGGTGTGCTTGTTTCTCCAGGAACAAGTAGGAAGTCGGTCCTCACTTATGGGTGACATCGGCACCGACGGAGCCAGCGCAGAGCAATTCCCCAGCTTTCAAAGAAAATCTTTGGGATTTCTGCCATGAATGTAGAGTTCTCTTCCTGCCCAAAGGTGCCATCTTGCTCAGTCTCCCTTTTTCCGCAGAGCCCTTTGGACACACGTCCTCGTCCCTCAGAAAATGTTTTCATGACTTTAACCTTTTTGGTCTTTTTTCCGGTTGCACCGGTCCTCTTCCGTCCTCCCCTTCGCCCCTGCTCCAGCTGTGGGCTAGGGGATCCCTTTTTTGACTTTTTTTTTTTTTAGTGGATTTTTTTCTTTTGGGCCCATTTCACGCCCTTTTTTCCTCCAACTGCTGGCCTAGAGAGTTTTCGACCTCGCAGGGGCCCTTTTTGCCCCCATGGCCACCGGCTTTAAGAAATGTGCCAGATGCTCCAAAAACATGCTGCTCACGGACACCCACGACTGCTGTCTATGGTGTCTGGGGGCTGACTACAACCCGGAGCTCTGCTCGCTTTGTAAGAAAGTGTCTGCTAAGGCCTTGCTGAGCCGCAGAGGTCCAATGACATTTTCCGCAAGACAGCCCCGGGATCCCCGGTGGCACCTTTCCCTACTGATCCATTGATTTGTGGGGTCTCCCGCAGTGACCCCAGGCCTCACTCCGATCAGGGTTCACCCGAGGTGGAACAGCGAAAGACGATGACTACCTCAGAGTCACTGTCGGGGGCTCTGGACAAGCGCGATCGTTCTCTCGCTCATTCCCTTAGCCCTCCCCGGTGTTCCCGAGAGTTGGGCAAGGAGTGGCCTCGAAAGGTGCTTCGTATGGACACGGAGGCCTCCGGCAATGGCATCCAGTCTCCTGAGGGTCTTCCCAGTGAGGACCCCCTCTCCTCCACGCCAAACCCCAGTAACCCCGGCATCTGCATCGCAGGGACTCACTCCCGAGTGGGAGTCCTGTATGCTGGCACTGGAGTGCAGTGTTTCTGCCTTCCTCGCTGTCCAGCAGGTGCTTTTGCCCAGCACAGCTGGCTTGTGCTTTGAGACCGAAGGTCACCCGACTGGAGTCCAAAAACTGCCTTGGAAACCCCCCAGAGATGAGGGCCTCATGAGGGTCTTTGGCTTCCCTTGCACCAGGCTTATTTGCAGCAAGAGCTGAACAACCTCCTTGGTCAACAGGCGGTTGAAAGAGTTCCGCCGCACCTCTGAGGTCAGGAATTTTATTCCCGGTACTTCCTCATTCCGAAAAGGATGGGGGGCCTACACCCCATCATCGACCTCAGGAATCTGAACAAGTCTCTGGTGCGGGAGATGTTCAAAATGCTATCCCTTGGCTATGCTCCTTGGATCTCAGAGATACTTACGCCCACATGCCTGTCCACCCCAAGCACAGGAAGTATCTGCATTTCAGGGTGCAGGGAGAGCACTTCCAGTACAAAGTGCTCCCCTTTGGGCTTGTGTCTGCCCCGCAAGTTTTCACCAACTGCCTGTCAGCAGCTGCAGGGCATATCCGTCTACCCTTACTTAGACGATTGGCTCATCTCCGGCACCTCAGCAGAGGAGGTTCACCTCTCTGCTTCATGCACGGTCCTCCTCCTCGAGCGCCTCTGTTTCCTGATCAACTACTCCAAATCCCACCTCATACCGATGCGGACCCTGGAGTTCATTGGCGCTCTTCTCGACACAGAATGTGTGACTGCCTTTCTCCCTCGAGCACATGCGGATTGGCTCTGCGCTCTGTCTGCCGAGGTCCAAGGCCGGCCCAGGGTCTTAGCACGGGCCATGCTGCGCCTCCTGGCACATGGCCTCGACTGTCCATGTCGTGCCCCATGTTCACATGTACATGCGAGTGGCCCAATGGTGCCTCAGAGTGCAATGGGCCCAAGCCTCGGGCTGCGTCTGGGACCCCCTCTGGGTGTCTCACAGCCTAGTCGAGTCCCCTAGTCTGGTGGCAGGACCCCCAGAGCCTCCTTCGGGGCATGCCCCCCCCGACTCGTCCGCACAAACTCATCTTGACGACTGATGCCTCACTGTTGGGCTGGGGATCTCACTGTGACCACCTCTACACCCAGGGGCAGTAGTCACGCGAAGAAGCTGCGAGCGGTCTGGTTGGCCTTGAAGGTCTTCGAGTACCACCTGAAGAGCAGGTCGGTGCTCGTGCAGACCAACAACAGAATCACGATGTTCTACATAAACAAGGAGGGGGGCACGGGCTCCTGCCTCCTCTGTCAGGAGGCAGTCCTCTGCTCCTTCACAGTGTGCCAGGGAATGACCCTGTCTACCTCCCGGGCCAAGAAAATGTCCTCGCGGACAGGCTTAGCAGGCTTCTCCACCTGCACGAGTGGCGCTTGAGTTCAGAGGTGGTTCTCCACCTGTTCCGGTGCTGGGGGACTCTGTCCATGTACCTGTTCTCCAGCCTGGTGAATGTGCAGTTTCCCCACTTCTGCGGGCAGATACCACATCTGAGCAGGGTGGCCCCGGATGCGTTCCTCCTGAACTTTACCTCTGGGCTTCTGTATGCATTCCCTCCCACTCCTCTCCTTGTGCGACCCAGCCTCTGTGATTCTCGTGGTTCCTTCGTGGCCTCGGCACCTTTGGTTCCTGCTTCTACTTTGGCTCTCGTCAGAGCCTCCCCTCCCCCTGGGTAGTGCCCCAGGACTGCTGATGCAGGAGGAGGGACGGGTGCTTCACTCGAACTTCGTCTCGCTATCCTTGATAGCCTGGTGGCTGAATGGATCTCTTTAGCCTCACTGCACCTCCCCAGTGGAGATAGAGGACGTCCTTCTCGCATCGAGGAAGGATGCAATGAGGCGGACCTACACACTGAAGTGGCGGCAGTTTTCGATCTGGTGCTCTGACCTGTTCTGCTCCACCTGTTGGGTTCTCCAGTTCCTTCTCCACCTCTCGCAGGTGGGACTGAAGTCCAACTCGGTCAGGGTTCACCTGAGCACCATCTCGGCCAACCACTTGCCTGTTGAAGGTAAACCCCTCTCTGGCCAGCCTCTGGTCTCCTGCTTCGTGTGGGGCCTCCTGTTTTCCAAACCACCCATTCAGCCTTTCCTGGCAGAATGGGACCTGAACATTGTGCTCATGCAGCTGATGTGGCCGCCCTTCGAGCTGATGGAGATGTGCTCGCTCCAGCACACCTCTTCGAAGGTGGTTTTCCTGGTGGCGCTGACCTCGGCGCGGCAAGTCAGCAAACTTCAAGCCCTGATGGCCGAGGGCCCCTCCACCAGGTTTTACAAGAACATGGTGGTCCTTCGCACCCACCCCAAGTTCCTACAGAAGATTGTCTTGGATTTCCACCTCAATCAGGAGGTGGCCTGGCTGACTTTCTTCCCTAGACCTCACGCCGACTAGCATCGGAGGTCCTGCATATACTTGACTGCAAGAGGGCTCTCGCTTTCTACCTGCAGCTCACCCAAGGTCATCGTAAGTCCGACTTGCTCTTCATCGCCTATAATCCCAACTGCCTGGGGCTGGCAGTCACCAAGCTCACTCTCTCCATCTGGGTGGTGGAGTGCATCACCTTCACCCAGGCAAAGGCAGGCGCCCTGTTGGATCATCGGTCACTATGCATAGCATCCATGGCTTTGCTGCGCTCAGTGCCTCTGATGGACATCTGCCAGCTGTGACCTGATCTTCAGCGAATACCTTTGCTTTGCACTACTGCCTGGAGAGGGAGTCCTGCCGGGACAGCGCCTTCGGGCCAGGCTCTATGCCGTAGTCTGTTCGGGGTATAAGCAACTCCTGCCTTCTGACCCTTCTTCTGTTACCGTGAGCTTGCCTTGAAGGCCCGAGGACCCGGGCTTCCTTCGGACATCGGCTTCTGCTCACAGCCTCGTGGAGGTGTTTTTAGCTTATAGATTTGGTAGCCTGTAGCTGGGGAGTCCCATAAGTGAGGACTGCTTGTTCCTGGAGAAAGCGTAGTTACTCACCTGTAAGAGGTGTTCTCCAGGGACAGCAGGCATCAGTCCTCACTACCCTCCTGCCTACCCTGAAGAGTTGCAATTTTTTTTTATCCTTTCCTTGCCATCTGCTTAGCTTAGTTGGGGCTCTAGCTTTGGGACCTGACTGAGCAAGATGGCACCTTTGGGTGGGAAGAGGATCATGCATGCGTGGCAGCAATCCCAAAGGCTTTCTTTGAAAGCTGGGGACTTGCTCCGTGTGGGCTCCGTCAGTGCCGATATCACCTATAAGTGAGGACTGATTCCTGTTGTTCCTGGAGAACACCTGTTACAGGTGCGTAACTATGCTTTCTTTTTCCAACAGAAGGAACAGAAGTAATCAGCATGACTTCAGGCTCTTGCATCAAAAGCAGCTGTGTGGGGGACTGATGGGCACAGCCCTCTGTGCTAACTTGCTGGCACAATCACATGCTACCACTGCCCACATTAGTAAAAATGCTGCTTAGTTACTGCACCTGGCAGTTAAATGCAGATTTTGAGAAGATAGTTGCTTTAGGTAGAGAGGTATTTTTCTTTGAAAATTTCTGAAGAAAGGGTTCTGTCTTAGTTTGCCTTGTAATGCTTATGAAAACAATTGAATCTCTTTGAACTCTGGAGGGGGTGAATGTATGAACATAGTTTACAGTCCTTTTGATTATGGGTGGGTTGCAGGCAGAGAAGACACTTTGAGTCAGTACTGAAGTTCTGGCTTTTTCTGTTGTATTTTTGACAAGGCTGCCTTTCTAACTTTGATGTTTCTCTTTAAAACAAGTGCTGCTGAAAAGGGTCAACAACTTTTTCAAGTACTCTGCCACAGAGAACTTAGGTTTGCATCCATTTGGCAGAGCAGAAAAAACAAAATATAGAAGCTCAGAGACTGTGCATGCTCAGAACCTTTAGTGTAAAGGGAAAGCCAATTCCATTCTGGCCTTGTTAGTTAATGTTACTTCATATGTGCCTGACTTGGTCCTGCTTGTCATTGGAAAATGTGCTGTAGCTTTTTAATCTTTATGTAGGGTCAAGATAATCAAGCAGTTGTGTAAAGAAGCTAGCTTGAACTCAAACTGCTTTCTTCTGTTAGTTGAACTGTTTCTGGTACATTTGAATGACTGGGCATGAAATTATCACAGAAATGAGATGCTCAAGGTAAAACAATGATTTCTTGCAGGCTTAGTAACTGTTATTGTCTGTAATGTGGAACTTATGTTTTAGTCTTGAGAGGTATCCAACATCAATGGTGTGAGCTGCAGTGATTGCTAATACGAGGGAGTAACGATTTAATTTTTAGATTGCAAAAACTTAAATAAGCCAACTGTGTAGTTCAGCAATCAGTTTATAGGCTGTTTGTAAAAGTTTTGAGTTTGATTCCCTGGTTTATCTTTTGCTGAATAGGCTGGCTATTTATATATTAAATAAATAAATATATACTGTAGTACTTGAATATTCATCCAAAATGATTTATAATGAAAACCCATCCCCTACTAGGGTCAAGGATGCTATGGAGCCACTGTATTCTGTTATCTGCTGTGCTAACAGTTAAAGTGCACTAACTAGTTTATGGTTGATTCTAGGCTTTCTATACTATCTCCCTTAAAATACAAAGTGGTTTAGAAAAATAATAAAAAAGGAGACACATTGGTAATGGTAGCAAAGAACCACCCAGAATGAGAAGCAGACCATGTCGCTAGAGGCAGCTCCCCCCACCAAAGCCCCTGGAGAAGTGTGCTTTAAAAGCAGCTTGAAAGTTCTTATGGATGGGTTCTCAGCAAAGTGCTAATGGTAGATTGTTCCATAAAGGAGGGGCTATGAAGAAAGTGGCCAAGCATCTGGTAGATTCCAGATGTGTACAAAATACTGGTGGCAGAATGAGCTTATTACCATGAAGCAGTCTTATGATCTGCCCACAGACAACATGAAGAATAGTTAATGAGGCAAGGTAGGGTAGTGTCACTTTGAAATCCTCTATGGGTCAGAACAAACTTTAAATTGAATGTGGAAGTATACTGGAAACCAGTGATAAACTGTATTACGAGAGGGGCAATGTTAAATTTATGTGCATGGGCTAAAATCCATATAGCAGTAGTCTGAAGATGGTTAATGAAGAACAGTGGAAGACCTGTTTTAGATAATGCTATAGTAGTCAAGGCAAGAGGTAATAAATGCAAGAGTCAAAGTATGAAGAAAGTCTGTTTCAAAAAATGGATATAAGATACGAAGCTGATGAAGAGTGGGAAAAGTATACCAATAAAGAGATGCGGAAGGAACTGATGAATGATATGGGTGTCCCAGGTAAAATGTGAGAGAGAACTGGTTGAGACAAGGCAACCATGATCCAGGTATCAGTGGTCATAGCAGAATTCAGTTTAAATTTGAAATTCACTAACCATTGTCTCATCACAGGTAAGGTCCTTTCCTTGAGTCCTGCTAGACCATTCCAGAAAAGCCTGTTGTGTCCCTCCAAAAGCAAAAACGGAGACAAAAAAAATTTCCAGAGGTTTCTTATGATCTCATCCTGCTATATTAGTAGATGCTGTTAAGGGCACACTTCAGTAATTGTACCCAAGCACACAGTCAAGAATCCCTGACCTCTCACAACTTCTGAGGATAACAAGGTTCAACAGTACAAGGAACCATAAGTATGTACAGGATCATCTTTGGACAGAAGGCCTGTCAAGAAGCTATGGGCTCACAGGGCCAACCATAGAGAAACATAGTAAACTATAGCAGACTACGGGAATAGGTCCTAGACTGATCTAGCAGGACTCCAAGGAAAGGACATTATCCGATAAGTAAAATGTTGCCTTCTGTATCTTCCTGCTAGACCAGTCCAGACAAGTATGATGTACCAAAGCTACGATTCAACTAGTGGGAAGAAGACACTGCAGCTTTCAAGACTGCTGAGCAAAAGGCTGTACCTACCCAAGCATGTACATTCAAGCGGTAATGCCTGACAAAAGTGGAAAGGGATGCTTACGTTGCTGCCTGACAAATAACTGAGGGGGCAACTAAGCCACGTCTGCCCTAGAGGCTGCCTGCACCCAAGTGGAGTGGGCATGAAACCTCTCCAGAATCATTTGGTTCCGCAATAAATATGCTGAGGCAATGGCCTTCTTGATCCAGCACCCAGGAGTAGACTTGGTGGCCACGTAACCCTTACATGGCCCTGCAAACACCACAAATAGATGGTCTGATCTGCAAAAGGAGTTAGCAACCTTGAGATAACTAGAGAAACACTCCTGATATCCACCAGTCAATGGTCCTTATCCTTCCCTTGGCTCTGTTCCTTAGAAAAGGAGGGCAGACAGACCACCTGATTAACATGAAAGGATGACACCATCTTGAGCAAGAAGGAGGGGCTGGGACAAATGTACACAGCCTCCTCTGAGAGTGACAAGTAAGGATCCCTGCACAACAATGTCTGCAACTCAGAGATATGTCTCACTGAGCAGATTGTAACCAAGACAACAGTCTTAAGGGACAGATCTTTAAGTGTGGCCCACTTCAGCAGTTCAACGGGCTTCAAAATCAGGGCCTGGAGAGTTAGCAGAGATCTGAAGGGGGAATGACTGAATGCAAGGTAGAACATAAGTGTTGTACCCCCTGAAGGAAATGAGACACATCTGGGTGTGAGGCTGTAGGCTACCCTGCCACTGGACCCCTGAAGGATGACAAGATACCACCTGAACCTTCAGGGAGCTAAAGGAGAGCCTCTTGTCAAGGCCATCCTAAAGAAAGGTAAGCAAGCAAGGTAAAGTCCACCTTATTAAGACCAACCTGATGCTCATGGAACCAGTGCTCAAACAGGCACCTGACGCACATGTAAGCAAGGCTGGTAGACCCTTTGCTTGCTTTTAGGAGTGTGGAAACCATGGCAGGATAATAGCCCTTAAGTGCTAAAACATCATCTCTCGAGCCAGGCTGTATATAAGAAGGAAGACAGGTCATCCAGAAGAACCGGCCCCTGCTACAACAACCCCCAGGCTGTGGGATGTCACAGTGGATATTCCTGAACCACAGCCTCTGTTGCCAATCCTGTGCCACAAGGACAACCCAGCCCAGATGTCGCACTATGCGGCAAAGCGCATGCCCCAAGAGCAGCCACAGAGGAAACACATACATACAGCAGATACTGCTTTGGCCAGAGCTGAACCAGGGCATCAATGTCCTTGGAGTCTGCTTCCTTGCAGTGACTGAAGAATCTGTGCACTTTGGCATTGGACTTGACCACCATCCATTTCAAGATAGCCCCATAAGTCCATAATCTGCTGAAATTCAGCTGGTTCAACTCGCACTCCACAGGATCGAGGAGGTGGCAATTAAAAAGGTTTGCCTCCACATTGTCAATACCTGCATTGTGTTGCATCGAGAGAGCTAGGAGGTTCCTTTCCATGCAGAGGAGAACAAGAGAGCCATCTCCAGGGGCACTCCAGCACTCTTCATACTCTCTTGCCAGTTGACATACGCTACTGTGGCATTGTCCGATAATAACCAGACCAAGCACTGGAGGCGTAGCAGGGTCAAATGAATGGCCCTTGCCTCAAGGCGATTTATAAAATAGCTAGAAGGGGGCATGGCCCTGAGCCAATCGGCCCTCATAATGGGCTCTCCAGCCAACCAGGCTGGCATCCATCAACAGGAAGGAACCATGACTTATCATCCAGTGGCATTCTGTCCTCAGATGCTGGAACTGCTCCCACCAATGCAGGCTGAACCACACCGAGGGAGGGGAAGCCTGACCTCTAAATCCTTATAGCTTGGAGACCAGCAAGACAGCAAGAATCTCTACAGCGGCCTTGTATGAGCTCATGCCCAAGGAATCAATTTGATTAATGCCACCATCAAGCTGAGAATCTGTAGGCAGTCTTGAACTCTGGAAGGCTGCCAGCTTTGACAACAACCTTCTGACTCTTCGGGTAGGAAGACCCTGCCCACACAAGTCTTCTAGCAACAGGGAAGGCTGTAATTGACTCTTCCCATGGTTGATCACCCAGCTGAGACTCTCCAGGAATTGTACCACTCAAACCAACACCTGAGATGTTTCTCACTGTGACCTGGCTTGGATGAGCTAGTCATCCAGATATGGCTGAACACAGACCCCTTATGCCTCAGCACTGTGGCTGCCACTACCATGACCTTCCAGAATGTCCACAGAGCGGTGGAGAGGCCAAAGGGAAGGTCAGCAAACTAAAAATGGGAGCTGGGGGGAGGATCCAAGATGACAGCAGCCCTGCTCCGACTGGTCTGCTGCGTTTGCTCCACCTGCTGCGATTACTTTGCCTTTGAGTTGCTTTTTTCCTCGCCCCTGCTGGGGAAAAGAAAGGGGAAAGTGAAATCTTACCCTATGAGTGATCCTTCTCCTGGTCAGCAGTGTATTACGCAGTTTATGACTCCCGGGTGTCAAAGGCTATTGCTGTGAGTACTGGAGTTGGCTCTAAGGCAGCTCATTCAGTGTTGAATGTGAGTCTGAACTCCAAGCAGTGTATTCCACCAAGGGAGCCTGGTCCACCGCAAAGCACAGAGCAACTTGGATCCACAACAGCCGAGGTTCAGCTGATTGGTTTGGATTCGATAGCAGGGAAGTTCTGGCAGTTGGTGTGCTTACTGTGTTGCCGGAGAAGCCCAGTATGCAAGGAGAGAGGGCTGTGTTGGCTGCTGGAGCAGGTATGAGTGGATTTGGTGGTTATGAGTGGGGTTCAGCGGTTGCCCCAGAGGATCTGGATGTCCAGCAAACCAGGACTTTTCCATCATTGCCCTCCTCAGGAAAACAGCACCCTGGTTAGACCTGTGGTAGTGATGCTGGACGCGATTTGGACAGCCGTTGTACAGCTGAAAAGGTCAGTTTCCAAGCATCTGGAAATGGTGGAGGATTCCACTCAGATGCTTCAGGTTCAGATGAAGTTGCAAGAAGAAGCTCGCTCTCAAGTTGAAGCGAAGGTGGATTCTTTGAGTGTTCAAGTGCAAATTGTGCAGTCTACAAGTCAGTTTCTTGTACGGGATAACTCTAACATACATGGGCAATTAGAGAAATTTCAGAATTTCTCTAAGTGGTTAAATTTACATTTTGTCAATTTTCCAAAGTCTTCTGTGACTCCTATGGAATTATTTAAGAAATATCTACTGGGAGAGGTCACGTGATGCGGGCAGAGTAGTGGTCACATCCTAGGTGCGCTCCGCAGCCCCCTAGCCCAAACCGGCGATTTAAACCGGAAAAAAGCAGCGCGTCCGAGCCCTGCCCTAGCGAGGAGTGTACCGGAGCTTTCACTGCCTTGGTAGCCGACCTCCGAGTGGAAGTAAGGGGCATGGCGACGGCGGTAAAGACCACCCGCAGAGACAGAGAGCGCATGGTGGGGACCGGCAAGATGGCGGAGCCGTCGGGGGCGCCAAGCTCTCCGAAAACCCCGGCATACCTCGATGAGGTGTCAGCAGCTGTAGCAGCAGCCCTGTCCTCCCAATTTTCAGCCCTCCATGATAAAATGGATGGGCTACAGAGCTCCGTTGATGCCCTGGGGAGCCGACAGAGAGAGGCGGAAGACAGACTGGGCCAGACAGAGGATAGGGTGGAGACGCTGTCCCGAGAGGTGGCCGGCCTGAAGTCCCAAGTAGAATCGCAGAACGCAAAACTTGACGACATAGAAAACAGATCTAGACGAAATAACCTTCGGATAATGGGGGTTCCGGAGTCGGTGGCAGACAAAGATCTTCACCATTACCTGGAATCCCTGATGGCATTGCTGTTGAAGGACTCAGGCCAGGCAGAGCCGATGCAGATTGAGCGGGCTCATCGGGTAGGCCGAGTTCAGGCCCGAGACGGACGGCCCCGGATCGTGCTGGTGAAGTTTCTGCGTTTCCCAGAGAAAGAGCGGCTACTGCGAGCGGCCCGGCTGACTGGAGAGATTGTACACAATAATACCAAACTGCGGATCGCGCAGGATTACTCCGTTGCTCTTAGTCAGAGGCGTAGGGAATATGCGCCGCTCTGTGAGCAACTTATAAAGGCTAAGATCCGCTTCACAGTTCAGTATCCTGCCCGCCTGCATGTGACACACGAGGGTGTCCATCGTGCCTTCGACTCTGCTGCGGCCGCGCGCAAACATATGTGGAGCAGATAGCTACGCGGGAGCGAGTAGATCGCCTACCTCCCTCAACAACCTGAAGATTTGGAGATGTATTTTTCTTCTTTTTACACTGTGGATGGGTAGCATACCCTATTTTGACATCTGAAGCGAACTGCCTGCTCCCGGCCGGAGAATGTACACCTGATCAGGACTTTGCTACTTTGTTGCTCCTTTTGTTACAATTGTTCTTGTGCTGTGTTACTGTTATTCGGTTTGTTTTTCTCTGGGGAGCTTGGTCAGCCGCTTCCCGGGTAGGAGGGGTAGTGGGCTCTCCCCTGCAGGGAGATGGGAGATTCCCCGTGGTTGCGACCCTGGTCGGGGCCTACGGGGCATGGCATTCATCGGCGAGGTAAGCCGGGGGGGGCACCCCGATAATGGGGTCCCCCCCCCCCCCGCTTTTCTCCCCCTCCCCCTCTCTTTTTTGTGTTTGCTCTTATTTTTATTTTATTTTTATTTTTACTTTTTATTTTTATTTTTATATACTTTATTTTTCTCTTTGCCCCACTGCTTGGGTGGGATTCGGGGAGCTCGGCGAGTGGTTGAACAGGGTGGAATGATGGTGCAGGAGGGGGGGTTTGATTGTGTGAGGGGGACGTTGTATATAGCAGGGCTGTGGGACTTGGCTAGCCCTTAGGAAAGTAAGGTCTGCTGAGGGCATAGGGGACAGTTACGGGGCTGGGGTAGGGGGTGGCGGTAAAGGGCACTTAGTGGGACCTTAATAGACTCCCTAGGGAGGAGGGGGAGGAGGACATAGGGTTTGGGGTATCACGAGGGGGGGGAGTAGGGTTAGACAAGGGGGGGGGAGGGTGGCCGCGGCCCAGCAGGAAGGTTATGATGTTGGCGGGCGTAGTGAATGGCCCGATAGAGCTGTGAAGGGATCTGTTGTGTCTCCATGGGGGACAGAGTGGTTTTGGTATGTATGGCAAATCCTCTGGAGCATGAGGAACTTTCTGAGGGGGGGGTCCTTGGAGGGGGGGGGGAGTGGGAGGAGGGGGGGAGGAGTTGGGGGGAGGGTAAGTGTTGAGGGAGGTGGGGGTCAGAAGTCACCATGGCTACCTGGGTTGATCACACTACTGGGTGGAGGGAGCACCTCCTCACCGAAGGGGGGACTTCAGGCTGGGGGGGTCCTGCCCTATTCCAACAGTATACTGGAGAAATATCGCCTGTATGAATATGACCCACCCTGAAGGTAGTCTCCTGGAATGTGTGTGGTATAGGGAATCCCATTAAGAGATATAAAGTGTTGCAGGCTTTAGCCAGACTGAAATGCGATGTCGCTATGCTACAGGAGACCCACCAGACGGCCGATGAGCACGCCAAACTACAGAAAATGTGGGTGGGGCAGAGTTGGGGTGCCCCGGCAACGGGGAAAAAGGGTGGAGTGGTCATTCTGCTCAGTACGCAGGTTCGTTTTGAGATGGAGCAGCAGTACTCAGACCCAGAGGGCAGATATATCTTGTTATATGGCTATTTGGAAGGCCGACCCATTGTGCTGGGCAATGTGTATGGGCCCAATGTAGCGGATCGGGCGTTCTACGCCCGACTGGCCTCTCGGGTGGAACAGCTGCCGGATGTTCCTCTGATTTTGTCTGGGGATTTAAATGGGGTGTTGGATATGGAATTGGATACGTGCGGAACTGGAAACGTGAGAACGCGTGCCCCGACTACTAAAGTGCTGCGGGAGTTGTGTCGCCGTCTGGGGACGGTGGACCCCTGGCGCTTGCTGCATCCATTGGACAAAGATTTCACTCATCAGTCGCGGGCACACGGCTCCAGCGCGCGCATTGATTACATTTTGGTATCAGAGGGCTTGTTTGAAAGGGTAGCGGAGGCGCAAATAGCCCCCTCGGCAGTATCTGATCATGCCCCGGTCTGGGTGGAATTCCGATGGGGGGGCTCGGTCACATCCGCGCGTATCTGGCGGTTTCCCTTAGACCTGTACTATGACACTAATTTCCGAACCCACCTCGGGCAGTGCTGGCAGGATTTCATGACTTATAATGAGCAGCATAAGGCAGAACCGGAATTACTGTGGGAGACAGCCAAGGTGGTGTTGCGGGGAAATGTTATTGAATACGTCACGCGGAAGCGTAAATTGCTGGCGGCACAAATCATTCAGTTAGAAAAACAAGTAGTTCGTGCCCGAAGACGATGTGCGGGGGATCCCAGAGGAGCTCATAAGCGTAGACTTTGGGAGCTGCAAACGTCTCTCAATAAGCTGTTGCATCAGAGGGCGAAGAAGTCCCATATGTACTATCGTTACCAACTCTACCGTTATGGGGACAGACCGGGGAAGCTTCTGGCACGCTGCCTGCGAGGCAGCCGGGCGTCCCGACTGATCGCAGCACTTCGGGATGAGCAGGGGGTTTTGCAGAGAGATAAAAGGGCCATAGCCCACTCGTTTAGGTCTTTTTTCCAGCAGCTCTATGCGCGACGTGAGGGGTCTCCTGCCGCTATGCAGAACTACTTACGAGAACTTCACCTGCCGAAAGTGGGGGCAGAACAGCGGGCGTACCTGGATGCCCCGATAACAGTGGAGGAAGTCCGTAGAGTTATACAGACAGCTGCATGCTGTAAGGCACCGGGCCCCGACGGTTTCGGGGCAGAGTATTATAAAATATTGGGGGATCTTGTGCCCCCAACCCTAGTGGCTGCATACCACCATAGAATAGCACAGGGCAGATTTGAATGGGGCCTTAATCACGCCTATATTACTCTAATACCGAAGCCTGGCAAAGATCCCACTCAGGCGTCATCTTACCGGCCGATTTCCCTGTTGAACTTTGACCTTAAAGTACTGGCTAAAGTTTTGGCAGATCGACTGGCTTCGGTGTTGGGGGACCTGGTGCACGACTCCCAAGTTGGCTTTGTCAGGGGGAGATATGCCGTGCGAAATCTGCGAAAAATCGTGACATCTCTTGAGTGGGTGCATGAGCGTAATTTGCCGTCGTTGTTAGTCAGTTTTGACGCAGAAAAGGCGTTTGACCAAGTACACTGGGACTACTTGAAGGGCCTTCTGCCATGCTACGGGCTCGGTGACTCCTTTTGTAAGATGGTGGAGTTATTGTATGCAAACCCTACGGCTGGCATCTTGTGTAATGGGGTGTTGTCAGAAAACTTTAGCCTGGAGAGGGGCACGCGTCAGGGATGCCCCCTTTCCCCCTGCTCTTGGTGCTGACCTTAGACCCGCTGATACGGCGAATAGAGGAGTCTCCTACTATCACCGGGGTACGTATTGGACCATACGGGTTTAAAGTGGCGGCTTTTGCAGACGACCTACTAGTTCACCTTACGAAGCCCCGACAATCATTGCCCCGGCTGTTGGAGGAGTTTTCTCTCTACGGCAGATTTGCAGGCCTCAGGCTTAACTTGGATAAATCGGAGGCACTGGATGTGGATGGGAGTTTGAAAGACAGCTGGCCTGGGATTTTTCCGCTTCGATGGGCCGCAGAGTCTTTTGTCTACCTTGGTATTTTACTAACCGAGTACCCTCTCAGATGTATAAAGCGAACTTCGAGCGTATTTTTTCCAAGGTTAGAGGACAGTTACAGGCTTGGGCACCACTTCCCTTATCCCTTCTGGGGCGGGTAGCCGCCTTGGGGATGGTGGTTCTCCCTAGGGTGCTTTATTGGCTGCAAACTCTCCCGGTCTGGCTGATGAAACGGGATTTGCGGCGTCTTGACAGGGAAATTCGGGGGTTCCTTTGGAAGGGTGCAAGAGCGCGTATACCACTGGCCCGGATGAGAGGAGGGTGGAAGTCCGGAGGGGTGGGGGTTCCAGACATTTGGAAATATGCCTTGGCCTGTCAAGCCAGACATCTCGCTGATTGGTTGGGGGACACTGAGGTCTATACTCCCCGAGCCTTAGAGGAGGCCTTTGTGGCGCCACACTCCCTCGATGCGGTATTGCATTTAAAGAGGGGGGTTTTGCCGGCTCGCCTGATGAGCAGTGTTCTGCTACAGGCAACCCGGTGCTCATGGCAACAGCTAAATAGATATTGGGGGTGCAACCCGGCGGTCTCTAGCTGGCTGCCACTGCGGGGAAATGCTTGTTTTACTCCGGGCTCAGATTCGGTGCCCTTTCAGCCTTGGGAGCAGTCGGGGATTAGGCGTTTGGGTCATGTGGTGGACTCAGAGGGGAGATGTAAGGCTTTGGATGTCCTTTGTGGGGAATATGGTCTGAGCCCTGGGAAGTCCATTTTTGCATATGTGCAATTGGCCCATTACGTGGGAACGCTGTCAGAGCGAGAATTACACATAGAGCACTCGGCGCGGATTCTTGAATTTTTTGCCCTGGGGCAGGCATCGCCACCAACTATTGCTCTGTTTAAGAGAAAGTTGGATCTACTGGACCCGCCCTCGGATTATGCGGCGGTGGAACGTTCATGGGCAAGAGAGTTGGACCGGGAGATCCCTGAGGGCTCTGTTCAGGGCGCACTGGGTCGGATTGCGGACCTGGTGGAGGGGGCCCGGTGGCGTGAGATTCAGTTCAAATGCATTATACGAGCCCACTTCTCGCCGCGGAGAGCGCTGAAGAGCTGTATCACAACCTATGGGGGATGTCCCAAATGTAGCTGTGCTTTGGCGGATTTGGGCCATATGTGGTGGGGGTGCCCCGTTATTCGCCGGTATTGGTTGCGAATTGGCAAGTACCTGGGCGGCTTGCTACAGCAGCAGATTTGCTGGTCGGGGGTGTCCGTGATTTTGGATCAGACGGGACCACTTCACCCTAAGGGCAGATGGGAAGGTTTATTGGTGCGGAAGGCCTGTCTGGTGGGTAAGGGTCCTATTCTACACCGGTGGAGGGAACCCACCGGCCCTACGTTCTGGGAATGGCGTAACAGCCTGCATCAGTTCATGCTCCTGGAACGGAGGAGTGCGCGGCGACATCCTCGGCGATGGGCTACCTTTTTGCTAGTCTGGATGCCTTACATACACACACTGGGACCTAAAACCCGTAGTGAGGTGCTCAAGGTTGTATAGTGGGGGTGGTGGGGGGGGGCGCCCCCCCCCCCCGTTGGGGCCGCGGGGGGGCCTCCCGGGTGGGGGGGGTATCTGGGTGCATTTGATACGGTAATGTGCATCTTCAAATTGTTTGTTGGGTTACTCCCAGGGTGGTGGATAAGAGGCAGCCCTACCCGGGAGGTGCCATGATATATGATGACTGTATATGACTGGCGATTGTTTGGTTATTTTGCTTATTACTGTATGTTATGTCATTAATAAACAGATTTTGAAAAAAAAAAAAAAGAAATATCTACTGGACATTTTGGGGGTTCCTGAGAAAGCCACTCCTCTCATTTCTTGGGTATATTACCTGCCTATGAAAAAGAGATTTAGTAGTGTTGTAGCTGCTGCTTTTGGATCTTAACTCACCTGATTTTCTTTTTCTGTCCCCCTTGTTTATCTCTGCCTACACCTTCTGTGTTGTCTGTCTTGACTAGATTGTAAGTTCTGATGAGCAGGGACTGTCTCTTAACATGTCTGTGCAGCGCTGCGTACGACTTGTAGTGCTATACAAATGCTCAGTAGTAGTAGTAGTACTACTAGTGGATGGCAGTCAGGAGTGCGTTTCAATGGATGCGGGCCCACGCCTGAGGGCCTCGCCAGAGGGCCCTTAGGCAGAGGCCTACAACAAAACGCCTAATCGACATCCGACGGATCCACCTCTCAAGTAAAAAGCAGCTTGAGCTCCCCTTGGGTTGAGCTCGCGCCCAACACACACATCGAAACAGTGACAGCGATACTCAAGCACATAGCAGCCTGAGCTCTTTGAGAACTGAGATCACCCCTTCAGCAACACGACCAAAGTCTCAGAGCACAGCAAGTATAACTGTTCTATTGACAATAACTAGCTTTAAATATACCTCAGCCAGCTCAGAAGGAGCAACTAGCCTCTTCATGCTAGCAACCCTCATTCAACTATATTTTTGTCAAAATTGTCACCAGTAACCTGCTCCCTTATGCACTATTGCCAATAGCCATTATACTGTAGTAGTATACTGCCACTAGTCATACATTCCTTTAGGAATTATTGCCAACCTGCTACAAATACTGTTGTCGGTATTAATTTAGTCCCCATCCCTCTCATACTGTTATTTACAAATCAATAGTCATTATACTGTTGCCAGTACTAATTAGCCTTTATACTGTTGCCAGTAATAATTAGTCATTATACTGCTGCCAGTAATTAGTCCTCATACTCATCTTTCATACATTGCACTAACGTCTGTATCCCTTTATACTGTTGTTAGTAATAATTAGTCACTGTACTGTTACCAGTAACCTCATACACTGTGATACTGTTGTTGTAACCCAGTAGTCATTATACTGTTGCCAGTAGCCACCCAGACCAGTAATTTCATACTGTTGCCAGTATTTTCATACACTGTGATACTGTTGTTTGTAACCTAGTAGTCATTATACTGTTGCCAGTAGCCACCCAGTCCATTGGAAACTGTGACAGACGGCTATTTATTAATTCCCATACTCATCCCCCATACCCTACTATACTATTGTCTGTACCGTACTACTAGTAATCTAGAATGTACAAAGTCCCATTATCACTCATTACCCTCCTCACCCTTGGTCTCCCCTGCGTCACAAATGCCCTTAACCAGGATACCAGCTTCATACCAATACTACATACAAATGGAAGGAGATGGTATGAATTCCCCCACCACACAACGGCAAAAAACAACTATACACCCTACTCACATCTACTTAACATTCCTCTACAAGTCATCAACAAGACACAAGCTGAGAAACACCATCGCCAATGACTACTGAAATGTGCGTTGATAAATGTCAGATCAGTACGATCAAAATGGCCTGCAGCCATGGACCTGATTCCACGATACAATCTTGACATCCTGATGGTCACGGAAACATGGCTATCTGATTGTGACAACGTTCTCCTGAATCAGATGCTGCCACCAGGATTCGATCTTTACACATGCCACAGGTCCACTCAGAAAGGAGGTGGGACGCTCATCCTCGCCAAAGCAGATCTAAACTTCAAGCTATGCAACTCCTCCAGCTCAGCCCACCTTGACTCCCTCACCATATCTAATGAACTCTGCTCAATCAACCTTCTTTATCGAGCACCCTCCCCATTACCGGATGACCTTCCAACAATAATTGAACTCGCATGCACAACATCCACCTCACGCTCTCCAAATTGGTTAGTTGGTGATTTCAACCTCCCATCTCTCCATGACAGCCACTCAGCAGCATTTCTAGATGCACTAGAGGATCTAGGCTACAAACAATACGTCGACTCACCCACTCACACTAAGGGAGGTAAACTAGACCTCATTTTTGCACCTCATTTCAACACCTCAACACACCAAGCCCTTGCACTGTCTGTTCTACCAGTGCCATGGTCAGATCACAACCTTATCCAATTCAATATACCCACCTCTACTTCTCGCAAGAGCCAAATACCATCTAACACACCTGGAACCCACACAGCTCGCTTTCAACCTCTCAACCGTGACACTGTCCTAGAAAGCCTTCAACCACTTATGACCAACACCACCCTCAACTTAGACGACCTTATAGCCGCCTCATGTCCATTGCACAATGACAAGAAAACGAGAACACGCGCCATGGTTCTCTACTGACCTTCGTACATCTCTCAACCACCTATGCAAACTTGAGAGACAGTGGCGAAGAACCCACTCACCAGAGGCCCTTGCAGCATATAATTCACACTTAGATACCCACCGTGGGAAGATAACACTGAGTAGGAAACTCTACCACACAAACTTATTAAAATGCTCCATCAATAAACCACATGCACTATTCAGGTTAGTAAAATCCATAACAGGAGAGCCAGTTTCAGCCCAACCTGCAATGCCTCAGCCACAGGACTACGCAAACTACCTACAATCAAAAATGATTAAGGCCAGCACGAACATAAATATCAACAACCCCTCCGTAGCACTCAAGGCATCCCCAATAACACCATTTTGTAATTTCAACACAGTATCAACTAGTGAGATTGAGAACATTATCGCCTCCATCAATCCTAGCACGGCACCTAATGACCCATGCCCAGCCAGCTGGATCAAAGATCTGCGACACGATCTAAGCCAAATCTTGTGCAAGATGCTGAACCAGTCCTTTCTAACTGGCTCATTCCCCCAGTGTCTGAAACACACTTCTATCAGGCCCCTACTGAAAAACAGTAAACTTGATCCATCCAAAGTCGAATCATTTAGGCCAATCTCGAGCATCCCCCAACTTGCAAAAATCATCGAGAAAGCTGCTCAACAACAGATCCAGCATCACACTGACACGGAAGCACCACTAGACCAATCACAACATGATTCAGAGAAGCACATGGAGTTGACACAATCCTTACAACCCTATTCAATGATCTGGTCACAGGAATAAACAGCATCCAACAAGGATTTGTCCTCATCTTTCTAGACATCTCTGCCGCCTTCGACTCTGTGAATCACGATATACTTCTGCAACGACTGATAGAAAAGGGGATTCGAAGCACAGCACTGGAATGGTGTAAATCCTACCTTTCCAATAGGTGGCAACAAGTCAAAACAGGCCAGGAATCCTCGGAACCATTCCTACAATCTCAAGGTGTACCACAAGGATCTTCCTTATCGGCACTAATGTTCAATATATATATGCAGCCGATATGTGAATTGATCCGATCCTTCAACGTACAATGCCTGGCATACGCAGATGACATCCTCATATACATGCCGTTCAAAATTGACCAACCAGTGTTTTCCCCAATAATCAATTGTTTTGGAGCAGTAGTTGAATGGCTGCTGTCACAAAACTTACGAATCAATCATAGCAAAACTGATGTTCTTTTTGTGACAAGGAACCGTAAGTTCGTACCTCCTCCATCGATACTGGTCAACAACATAGAATTGACGTCCAAACCCACAATCAGATATCTCGGCATCACTTTGGATCAACACCTGGATATGACAATGCATGTGAAGAATGTGACAAAGACTATATATCATAAGATCAGAACACTACGCCACCTCCGCCCCCTACTTGATTACACTGACTACCGATCGACCTTCCAGGCATTAGTCCTCCCACATCTAGATTTTGCTAACATCCTCCTCCACGGGATCTCTCAATCAACTTTAAATCCGCTTCGTCTGGCTATGAATGCAGCTGCAAGAGTCCTCTCTGGGTCACCAAGATCTGCTCACATAACGCCTATCATGAAAGACCTACACTGGCTACCTCTTCAAGCCAGACTCCACTATAAGTCACTAATCCTGACCTTCAAAGCCATGAATAATTACCCACCCACACCAATCAGCAACCTAATTCACAGCACCCTCGAAAATAGAAACAGGAGAACTACTGCTACGAACACCTTAATAGTTCCTAAGATGATGACATCATGTACTAAAGCTACGTCAAACAGAGCTTTCTCAATATTCGCCCCTCTAAACTGGAATACACTTCCCTATGAAATCCGTGGCATCAAAAGCCTAATACAATTCCGAAAAGCCGTGAAACACCATTTGTTCACAAAATGTTACCCAGAAGTTATCCTGGACACTCACACATCTACCAAGCTTCCCACATACCCCAGATGCCTTAGCACTCTAATACAACCAGAAAATGGTTAGACTACACGATAGCCCACAAGATAAACAAGATAACCATTTAACTGCTCCACCCACAGGAATTCACATACAATATCCAATCGAGTATAGAATATTGTATATAATTAAAGTATATATATATAGTATAAAGTTAACTGTACATAGTTTTCCCGGTTATCCCATGTATTATCTTTCCCTGTTCTTTGTAAACTGTAGCCTGTTATCTCATTGTATTTTTTGAGTTACATTTAATAGTTGAATGTTCATTGTTCTAAATATGTTCTATGTAAAATAATAGTACTCTATTATTAAAGTTTGTTACCTGTAAACCGCTACTGATCGCTGGAAGTGGCGGTATAGAAAAGATGTATAAATAAATAAATAAATAAATTCAATGTTGCTTGTATGCATTGCAGTATGTTTTGTTCATTGTACACTGCACTGATTTAAATAGCGCGGTATAGAAAAAATGTTAAATAAATAAATACTCTTAATTTGACTCAAGTTTTGAAAGATTCTGCAGTGGAAGGACTACAGAGAACAACCTTGATGGTAACCTTTGTTTTTGAGCCCGATAGTGCTTGGATCCTTAGACTTTATTTTTGTAACAGAAAGAAATTATTTCTTGGTCCAAAGGTCTGGGTGTTTCCAGATATTTCTTTTGTTACTCAATCTAAGAGGTGTCAATTTCTCTTGATGCGTTCTGAAGTGGCGTCCTTGAGTATTTCCTTTTTTATTTTTTAAAGTTTCCCTGTAAATGTTTGTTGAAATATGACATCCAGCTGAATTTATGGCCCTCATATCCTGGATGTAGTGAGGTTTAGGGCTCATGCTGCCTCTTTTCTTTTATTTAGAGAAACATAGAAATATGATGACAGAAAAAGACCACATGGCCTATCTAGTCTGTCATTCCATATCAACAACTACAACAGTCCCCTTTTTACCTTTAGAGATCCTCTGTGTTTGTCCCATGCTTTTTTGAATTCATGGAGGCGTGGCTCAGTGGTTGGGACAGGTTACCTCAGGCCGGAGGGCCAAGGGTTCAATTCCCGCATGGGGACAAGTAACCTCAGGCCGGAGGGACTGAGGTCTCTAGTCCCATGGCTGCCCCTTGTGGCCTTGGGCAAGCCACTTAACCCTCCATTGCCTCAGGTACACTTAGATTGTGAGCCCTTTGGGGACAAGGGAATAAAAAAGTACCTGTTAGTATATACGTGTAAACAGCTCTGATGCGTAAGTAAAGGGTGGTATATCAAATGCCTAAACCATAAACCATCTCTACCACCTCCACTGGGAGACTATTCCACGGATCCACTACTCCTTCCGTAAAGAAATATTTCCACATATCACTCCTGAATCTATCTCCCTTCACCCTCATCCCATGTCCCCTTGTAGCAGAACTTGCTTTCAATTGAAAGAGGTTTTATTCCTTTCTTTTGAATGTAAAATTTGTTTGATCTAGCCTTATTTTCTAATGGGACCCCCCTCCCCCCCTTCATTTCTGGGCTATTAAAGGGAAGTGCATCTTGTTTGTTTTTCCTATATTTTTATGTAATGTTTTTCTGATTTGTTTGCTTTGTATTTATCATGTTTCTATTATTTCAAGTAATATTGCTTGATATGTATATTTTGAAATGCTTATAAATAAAACAATTTAAAAAAAATGAGAGCTGAGAACTGTGAATCGAAGGGAAGGCTGCTGATCCTTGTGAACAGAAATGTAGAAATTAGGCCTCGGCCAGATCAAAGGAAGTCAGAAACGCCCTGCATCATGCTGCCTGTATCACTGATCATAGAGTATCCATATGGAAGTGCAAGGTTCGCAGGTGTGCGTTTACCTTCTTGAGATTGAGAATTGGACAGAAGGGCCTATTCTCCTTCAGCACCACAAAATAATGGAGTACTGTCCCCTGCTCCACTTGGCAGAGGGGACTGGGTTGACCACCTTTAGACTGAGCAATCTTTTCAACATAGCTTAAATGGCAACTCTCTTGGCCACAAAGGGAGATAATGAAGTGTCTAGGATAGGATCCCTGCATTCCAGAACATAGCCATGTTGTGTGGTGTCTAGCACCCAATGATCTCAGTGACCCACTCCTGGTAGAAATGCCGTAACCTGCTGCCCATGGAGGCACCCCAGAATAGGCCCCCAAACCGTCATCATGTTGGACAGAATTTCTGAAGGTGGTAGATTCCTGGGGTCAGTGAGCCCCACAAAAGGACTATGTCTGGGACCGAAAAGCTGAAAAGCTGGGCTTTCCAGGTGATACAGATGGGAATCCTGGGAACTTAGGGGTTCCATGGTATTGGGAACGAGGTAAGTGGGGTGGAGGCCAAGGAGGAGGATGTGCCTATTCATTTCCCCAGCTCCTTGAGCCTATCTTCTGGGAAGCGGTGAGGTTTGAACATGCCCAAATCCTTAACCAGCTTTTCATGTCTCCACAAACAAGCTTCCCTTCAAAGGCAAGCTGGGACAAACAGGAATTGAAGCAGAGTCTGCTGCCCAGTGGCAAAGCCACAGCCAGTGTTGCGCCATCATTGAAAAGGCAACATCCTTAACCACCAAGCAGACTAGATCATACATAGCATCCAACAGAAAGGCTGTCAGGATAAACTAATAAGATGTATTGCAACAGGTGCTCTGGTCCTGCGGGCACCACCACCTCTGCATGCTACAGCCACATGCAGATCCAGGACTCGCAAAGCTAATGTGTAGTGAGATGTGTACTTAGCACATGTAACACAGCTAATACATTCAGGCAGCACGAGGTGGAAACCGGTGGGGGAAAAAAACCTATACCTCACTAATAGTCGCCCCAATCAGCTCAGGACCCAATAGGTACACCGCTCAGTGGATTAAGTCAGGAAGCTCCCCAAAATCAGATCAGACAGAGACTTAGTTTTGGTACTCATCCCTGGGGAGCCCATGGCAGGAAGACTGTGCTGGGCTCAGTGCTACTCCCTGGCTGTCAGGGCCTGCAGGCATATACCTCTGAGAAGCCTTCTAATCTTTGGAGGAGGGAGAGATGACGGAGGTTGTATGAGATGAAGAATCCTTAACAAAATAGAGCAATAACCTTCTCTATGTGGCAATACCGAAAACAGCACCAGTTTTAAAAGTGACTCTAGTGGAACCTCCAGTGTTGTGCTCCAGTGAGAAAGTCACTTCTAAGGGTGGTTACTCACAAGTTAAATTGACACTCTCTCTCTCATTTTTCACCAGAGCTGCATCAATGCATTTACCATCTGCTGGAGACACAGAATTACTGAGGTGTGCCCCTAGCTGCATCGACTGGTAGAGCAGGATGAGGTCAAAAGAAAACTGAAATTATTTTCTTTCTCCACCTCTGCTGGTGAGAGGACACAACTCACTTGTCTGAACTGGTCTAGTAGGAAAATATGGAAGTCTAAATTTAGCTGGAATAGATCTGGTGAGGTATAACTAGCAGGAACAAAAATATGTCATCAGCATAACAGAAGACATTAATGCTATGATCTTGGCTTGGCATTATTAAAGGACTCATGAAAATGTTAAAGAGAAGGGGTGCTGCAGACTAAATTGTGCAGAGTGGATGAAAGACAGCAAGAATAGAGAAAGCGCTCCCAGAGAAAAAAAAAAGAGGAAAGCCGAGAGAATGTTCGAATGTAGTCTGATGTCATAGAGTTGTGATATTAATAAGGAGGAATGGTCTACCAAGTCAAAAGCAACTGAGAGATCTAGTGAGATCTACCCTCTTCCAGGCAGCTATCTCCCCAATTCCACAGTAGTTGTTAAGGTATCCTTATACACTATTGGTTCTCTTGTTTTCTGCTCTCTTGAAATGTTCTCTTTACCTCTTCCTCTTGCTATCCTCCTGATTCCTGTCTGTTGAGACAGGAGGCTTGCCAAGATAAATTACTCCTTTGATAAATTGCACAGGGATTCTCTAAAGCCCACAAAATGCTTCTGTGTTCCTCTTTATTAGAACCTACAAAAGCCACACATATTGTCTCATCAAGTGACCAGCTGTTGATTGGTCTCATTAACTGCTGTTCACTTATGAATAAGTGTATTCTTGGATAATAGACTCTAGCAGCTCCTCCTCCTTACAGCGATGTAGCTGAGCGAAGGGGAGGCCTCCTTTTTGTTTCAGATCTCCTCCTCCCCCCCCCCTCCCCCTCCCCAACACACACTTTTTACTTATTTTTATAAAGCTAGGACAGGGAGGAGATTTTGAATTTAACTCTGGCCTTTTCAGTAATAGCTCAAGGCAAGTTGCATTCAGGTTGTACCGGAAGCAATGGAGTGTTAAGTGATGTATGCCTTAATCACAAGGATCATCAATGTGATTTGAACCCTGGTTTTCAGGGATTTGCCTGTCTTCTTTCCATGCCTTTATGTCAAAATTTCTTTATTGAGACAAGTGTAAACAATTGACCACAGTATGAACAAATGACATTTCAATGCTAATATAGCGTGGTACTTCTTTCTCAACATATAGTTCCAAAAACAACAACAAACAAAGGAAATTAGAACTTATCTAGACAAGAATTTGTGTCTCGGCATTTTCTTTTTAAGTCCCCCGCAGTTTCCCAGTACTACCCTTATCCAGAACAACTTCAAGAATAACAATAACTCTCTCTAATACATCTTCCCCGGTTTCCCCCATTCCCTCCTTCCACCCCCTCCCAATCCCCACCCTGCTCCAAACCCAGTGTCACAAAATGAGAGCATACATCCCCAGCATACCAACCAAACACACAAATATGAAGGTAGTTCCTAGCATAGCTATCCGAGAGAAAACCACAGCCCTCCTCAGACATAGGGTCATATAGTAACATCTCCCCTATACATTTAGCACAGCACTCCAATCCTGGGGCAACAAAACATCTATGTACGGGGACCATAGGGCCAGAAATACATCCCAGTGTTTCCCACCTGTTTGTTTGGCTATTAACTTCTCCATATACATCAACTCTAGCATTGATTTTTCCCACATCACCACTCCAGGAGGGCAGCCCTCAATCCATCTGCTCAGTAAGGCTTTCTTCATTAATAAAAAGCCTCTCTCCAGGAGTGGCCTATGCTTGGCAGCTATTGACCTGGCACGCCTACTCCAATTATGCAGCAAACATATCTCTCGCTGACAGAGCTGCTCTATACCCATCCAATCCTCCATCCTATTACAAGCCTGGGTCCAGAGAGATTGCACCAACGAACAGTCCCAGAATTTGTGCAGTAAAGTTCCTACATCCCTACTACACCATCCACACGCGTCAGACACTCTAAGTCCGATCTTAAATGCCCATTTATCAGTGGTATAGGCTCTCCAGAGGAATTTATATTGCAATTCCTGTAAATAGATCCACAATGTTCCTTTCAGCACCCTCTCAAAAGCCTCCTGCAAAGTGTCCACCGACGCCCCATCCAACCCCTCGCTACTCCATCTTCGAGCTAATTCAGAAAGGAACATCCTGTCTCCCTTGGGACGTATCAGGTTCCTACACTCTTCCTCACTCATATTACTTTCAACCAGTTTCTGCGGTACTACTCGAGGGAGTCCGGCCGCTTCCTGAGCCCCTCCTCCCATAGATAATCCCCCCATGTAATGCCGCACTTGCAAATCACCATAGAAATCATGCTTGTGAAGCAGATAGCGAGCTTTCAGGGTTTGGAAACTGTCAACAACTTCCCCCTCCTGTCATAAATATATCTCCAATGCAAACAATCCCCTTTTTCTCCCATCCTTGGAATAAGTTAGGTGCTGAGAAGCCCGGGGGAAAATCAGGGTTGCCCACCAAAGGAAGCAGAGGCAACCGTCTCCAGATCCACCCAAAACGAAGACATAATAGTCGCCATGCTGCTCTGAGAGCACTGAGATATCCTCCAATTTTCCTCCCCCGTACCACAGTAGATCGGTCAGCATGAAGCATATATAAACAATGATATGGGGCACATGCTGCGCTCAGTTGCGGTAGCGGGGCACATCCCCCCTCCTCCCCCCTCCTCCCCCAACACCACCCATATGTGCCTGGCCAAGTAGCGGAGGTTATAATTCTTCAGTATGGGTAGTTCCAGCCCTCCCTCATCCCTTCTTCTCATTAAGGCTCTAAGTGGAATCCAGGACCTCTTACCCCTCCAAAGGAACCCCCGCAGGTATTTCTCAAAAGTTCTCCAATCTCTGCCCAAGATCCATATAGGTAATAGGCGGAGGACATATAGCCATCTAGGGAGCTCCACCATCTTAAACAGTGCTATCCGCCCTCTCAAAGACAAAGGCAGGCCTCGCCAATTAGCCAAAGTTTTCTTAGTTTTATCTAACATGCCCGGTACATTCACCTGGTACAGGTTCTCTGGACGGTCTGGCAGCTGTATCCCCAAATATTTAATAGACCCTTCCGCCCATACAAGCGGAAAGGGGCCTTCCCACATCGGCCGGACTCGCCCACCAACATCTAACACCACCGACTTTAACGCATTAATTTTTAGCCCAGAGAAGTCACCAAAGTCTTTTATCAGCTGTAGGATGCACTGCAGGGATTGTTGCGGCTTCGTAAGGCAGAGTAACATATCATCTGCAAAAGCACTGAGCTTCATTTCTTCTCCGCCCATCTGCACCCCTCCTATCTGCGGGTTATCTTGAATGGCCCATAGTAGAGGTTCCAATGCCAGTACAAATAAAAGGGGGGACAAGGGGCAGCCCTGCCGGGTACCTCTTTCCAAGGTAAATGGTTCAGAAAAAGCACCATTCGTTCCGACTCTTGCCATGGGGCTCGCATATAACGCTTGAATCCATTTCACAAACCTCCCATTCATTCCAAAACTATGCAGCACATCCCACAAATAGACCCATGCGACCCTATCGAACGCTTTTTCAGCATCTAGGCTCACCAAAAGCAAAGCCTGCTCTCGGCATAAACAATCCTCCATGCCTAGTAGTAGCTTGGCAATGTTTTTAGTCGCCTCTCTCCCTTGCACAAACCCCACCTGTCAGGGATCTATAAGAGATGGTAGGATAGAGTTTAGCCTTCCTGCCAGCACTGAGGCCAAGATCTTCATATCACAGTTTATGAGGGAAATAGGCCTATAGGAGGCAGGGTCTGCCAAGTCCTTCCCCAGCTTTAGGATCACTGTGATATCTGCACATCGCATATCTCTAGGGAACTCTCCCACTGAGCAAGCAAAATCAAACATCGCCACCAAGGATGGGGCCAACCTAGGTGCCAGCATTTTATAGTATTCTACCCCGAAGCCATCGGGTCCTGGGGCTTTGTGCAGCTTCCCTTTCTTAATCCCTGCTAATATCTCCCATACCGTCAATGGTGCATTTAACAGCAGCAAGTCCTCCTCCGACACTCTAGGTAGGGCCAATTTGCTGAGAAACTCTGTCCCTTTCTGAAAATCTCTCTCCTCCTCACTATATAGTTGGGCATAGAAAGCTCGGAAGACCTTCGCTATCTGCACTGGTTGATGCTGTAGGTTCCCCCCTTCAACCTTAAGCACAGGTACGAATCGAGTACCCCCTGGATCCTTGACTAGTTTCGCTACAGGTTTCCCTGTCCTATTACCAAATTGGTATAGCTGATGTTTATAATATTGCAAAGACAAAGTAGCCCTTCTCTGAAGTATCTCATTGAGCGCTAGTTGGGATCTTGCATACTCCTGCTGAACAGACTTAACGTTACTGCGAGCAAGCTTAGCTTGTAGGTCTTGTATTTTCCGTTCCAAGCCAATAATACTGCGATCTAGATGCTGGCGCCTCTTAGCTGTGTACGCTATGATAGCCCCTCTCATCACCGCCTTACTGGCCTCCCAAAAAAGTGCCGGGGAACATTGCGACGTGTCATTAAAGTGGACATATTCATCCCACTGCTTCTCAAGATAGGCTTTAAAGTCTTTCTCCTCCCACAGGTAAGCGGGAAACCGCCACTTCGCCCCCGAGGGACCCTGGCTATCCCATGTTATCCAGACCATTCCATGATCAGAAACTACAACTGGCTCAATCCCCGCCTGCACCACCTTGGAGAGCCCTCCCTCACTCACGAGAATATAATCAATGCGAGACCAAGTGAGATGAGCTCTCGAATGATGAGTATATTCACGCACTCCAGGATGGAGGACTCTCCACCCATCTACAAGATCTCCCATTTTGCAGAGAAAGCCGATCCCCCTTTTCCTCCACGAGCCACCTCCAACTCTCTGAGATTTATCCAGATAAGGGTCGTGGGGGCAATTAAAATCTCCAGCCACAATCATCTTGCTCCGCTCTGCTTTCCTTATGAATTCCAACATCATCTTGAAAAAATCATGATCATAGACATTTGGAGCATAAATGTTAGCCAGTCAAAGGTCTTCATTATATACTTTAACATGCATCATAATGTATCTTCCATTGGGATCCACCTGCATGCTACTTACATCAAATGGGATACCCCGTTTCACAAGTATCACTACCCCTGCCCTCTTGGTGCCTGAGGATGCCCCATGGGCACTGTTCCCTCTAAGCTGTGCGCGTGCACACATCTTGCCGAGTGAGCGCACATACTTTACAACAGAGCGCACAAAAATTACGGTTCTGATTCTGATAGAAAACAACACAGACGTCTTAAAATTTAAAAGTTGTTGTGTATTGATGGTTTTCATAAGTTCTGCAATATTTTCTAGTGCAATCAATGTGGTGTACATACTGTATTCTGATGTGTAATCAAATTTTAAAGTATATAACTCCAAGTGTCGTTATGTGGCGCACAAAAATTTAACCTTCCTTCAAAAGCTGCACAGCTGATACTTTATGCGCACACAGCCTACAGAAAATTAGAGGGAACATTGCCCATGGGAGACCGCCACTCAGTCTCTCTTTAACTTTTGATGTTCCAGAACACTCAAATGAGTTTCCTGCAGCATCGCAATATGTACCCCTTTCCTTTTAAGCGCCTTTAATATCTTAGCACGCTTTACTGGAGATCCTATTCCCCCCACATTCCAAGAGATATATTTTACATTAGGTGTAATCTCTGAAATAGATCCTCTGCTGTTTACTTCCACTACGAATCCTACTCCAGGAGGCGCCCAGCCTCTCCCCTGGAGTCAGCTCCGGGTCCCTCTGTTCCCCACATAGGCCTCAGTATCGATGCATTATTCTACTCAACCTGTGTATGCTCCAAAATACAATGCTACTGCAGCTCCCCCTACCCCACCCCTCCCTACCCTTACCCCTTCCCAACCCCCAACCCCACCCACCATAGAGTTTACAAGCACAATCCCCACTCCCCCTTGCAATGCAAGACTGCCAACTCCTCCAGTTAGACCCCTCCACACTCCCTCTTCACCCATCCTCACACACACACATCCATGCAGGCAGTCACACATATACCCCCCCCCCTCCCTCCCTCCCTCCCATTCATCCCCACAGCCTTTAACATTCTTCACCCTGCCGAGGCAGGTACTCCCAACTAGGAGTTAGATCACTGTCTATACACCTCCGGGTCGCCCCTCCATGAGCAACAAAACAAACAAAAACTGAAGGCAACTTTTCAAACATCTCCAGAGTCCACCTGCATCGAGTCCATCTTGAAACCTCTGCACTGCAGTCGGCTCGGCCACTGCTCACTCTATCAAAGCAAAGTAGCGTAGTCCCACACAAAACTCTCCAATCTGTCGCTTGCCTTAAGCCTTCTCAGCCTGATGGCCATGCTCTGTCATAGCAAGAAATTTCCTCGCCACAGATGCCTGCTCGAATGAATGCATTGTACCTTTGTGAAATACCTTCAAAATGGCCGGATAGATTAGAGCAAAACGAATCCCTCCTTTCACCAGCTCGCTGCAAACAGGCGAGACCTCCTTGTGTCGCGCCGCCAAGGTCGCCGAGTAATCTTGAAACATGAGCACTGTTGCATTGTCCAGCTTAAGATCTCTCAGTTTTCTATACGCCTGCAGCAAAAGCGATTTGTGCTGAAAGTTTAACAGGCGGGCCAGCACTGGCCTTGGTTTATCCCTGCCGCTTAATCGCTGCCCCAGCCTATGGGCTCTTTCAACTTTGATTTGTCCAAGCATATCTGTTAGGCCCAATTCTTTCGGTAACCACTCTTCAAACAGGTGTGCAAGTTGTCCCTCAGCCCATGACTCTGGCACTCCTATCAAGTGAAGGTTATTCCGTCGCGATCGATTCTCCAGATCGTCTACCTTCTGCATCAGAGCCTCAATCTGCTTTTTATGTTTATGGCTGCTCCTCTCCAAGGCCAATTCACTCTCCTCCAGCACATTCACTCTCTGCTCAACTTCCTCCACTCATCTTGTAATTTCAGCAAAGGTCTCACCCATCTCCTCGAGTTTCCTCATTACTGTGTCAAACTTTGGTTCCAGGAGCTTTACCACCTCCTGCGCAACCTCTTCCGAACATGAATCCACACTTTCTTTCCCAGGAGAGTCAGGCGTTACAGCGGATCGGGCCGCGGCCGCCATCTTGGTATCTTTCTGGCCCGTGACTTTTTCTCTTCTCCCCGCTGCCTTCATCGTTACCACCAGGTGAGCCAGTCAGAGTATCACAATGCACCCTATAGACAAATAGGCAGACCCCCGCCGTTCGCTATGTTTTTTTTTTTTGCCAAGTTATTCGCAAGTTTCTTGGGGCGGCCCGGGAGCGAGACGAGGAAGCTCCTCACCCACTCATGTGCTCACGTGATCCTCCTTTCCATGCCTTTAAAGGTTAGGGAATTTCCACTCTTATTCTGAGGTCCTGTTACTTAGGTTTGATATGAACATGGAGTTTTGCTGTGGATGAAGACTAAATACAGTTTAGGACAACTATCTAGAGGGTTGCCATTAGTTGACACTGACTTGACAGCACTTAATATCATCATCAACTATTCTTCTGATACATATTGCTCCTCCTCCCTCCTTCATATGCAGAATTGCTGGAGGAACTTCATTCTGTAATAACTGAGGTATTCTTTTCCTCAGAGAATGTGCTAATTTTTGGATGACCTTAGTATCCATGTCCTTTTAGTGCTTCTGAAATAGACTTTTTAACAATCATGGATAGTTTGGTTTTAACTCATGTCCTTTCGCATACTAATACAGCAGTCATATTTTGGACTTTGTCTTTTCCTCACACACTCTACTTTTGACATTTTTATACTTAAGGATAGTGATCTGATCAGAAAACTGCTAAAGTGTCAGCCAAGGTAATTTGCCACCCCCTATTTTAAATATGAAAGCATAGTTACTCACCTGTAACAGGTGTTCTCCGGGGACAGCAGGCATCGGTCCTCACATATGGATGATGTCAGCACTGACGGAGCCCTCGCGGAAGCATCCCCCCAGCTTTGAACAAAAGCCTTTGGGAGATGTCACCACGCATGCGTGGCCCCCTTCCCGCCCAAAGGGGCCATCTTGCTCAGTCAGATGACATAGCTCGAAGACGGCAAAAATAAAAGATGGTAAAAGAGCAACTCCAAGGGGAAGAGGGAGGATTGTGAGGACTGATTACTGCTGTCCCTGGAGAAACCAGTATTCAGGTAGCCTGAACACAGAAGGGTTGCAGGGTAGGAGTTGCCTAGACCCCAAAAAGTTTACCGAGCACAGGTTAGCCGAAGGCAGTGTCCCATCAGGACTCTCTTTCCAGGCAGTAATGGGCTGCGAAGGTATGGACTGAAGATCAAGTGGCGGCCCAGCAAATGTCCACCATTGGGACAGAGTGCAAGTTTGCCACTGAAGCCACCATGGCCCTGACATGGTGTGCTGTGATACGGCCTTCCAGCAGGAGCCTCGCCTGCTCATAAGCGAAGGCGATACAGTTCATCACCCAGGTGGACAGCGTACGCTTGGTCACCATCTCTCCCAGCCTACTGGGATCGTAGGAGTTGAAAAGCTGAGAAGCCTTGCAGTGGCCCTGAGTGCATTGGATATAGAAGGACAATGCCCGCTTACAATCCAAGGTGTGCAGGACTATCTCCGCCTGACTGGAGTGAGGTCTTGGGAAGAAGGTAAGCACCACCTCCTGGTTAAGATGAAAGGGCGACACTACCTTTGGCAGGAATTTAGGGTGCATGCAAAGCACCACCCACTACAATGAATGTCTACCCTTTGCCAACAGGTGCAAGTAATGTGGTGAACACTGTTCATGATAGGAATTGGGGATTGTAATTATTTCTCATGAATGAGGAACTCCCGGTAAGTGCAGATCTCTGAGAAGTTGGAAGGAACCCTGGGGAGGGTTCTCTTTTCTTTGTAAAGAGCAGAATGCCCTGGAATGAGTTCACTCTGCGAGGGGAGTGAGAACCTTGGAAAGTATTGCAGTTCCAGCGATGTCCGGTGAGCTCTTGCTGGTCCTTGAAAATCTGGGAGACAGGGTGTAAATCTCATGCTGGGCTGTACCCATATCTGCAGCAGGTCTCCAAGATAACAACTTCTGGCATCTTAGAACAATGTAGGTAAGGTAAATTAGCAAGTCAGATCTGTAACTTCAGGATAAGGATTGGCTCTAAGGAATAAGGTGGGGCATGTGCCACAGCTGGAAAAGGCACTGCTCTCCCGGCACGACGGTGAGTCTGGATGCAAACTGGGTCCTTTACCTTCTTAATAAAGATCTGTGCCCTTTTTATAGCTTCTTTCAGTCTGGACCCTCTGACTTTCCACGTCTTATTTCCCACAACCCTGCCAGTTTCTCCTTCAGGTATTGCTCCACTTTGCTTAAGTTAGCATGTTTGAAGTCCAGTACTTTGAGCTTGATGTGTCTAGATATTAGTTTAGTTTTCCTATCAAACCATACTATATGATGATAACTGCTGCCTAGGTGGGCCCCTGTCTGGGCTTTAAACACACATTGGATTTGGGAATACTAGATCCAATGTCACTCCTTGTGAGTTCCATTATCATTTGCCTGCATAGAGTTCCTTGAAAGACAAGTTCTTCTTTCTGATTCTACAGATTGCACTGTTTACTCTAGTCCACATCAGGTAGGTTGAAATCACCTAGCAACAGCACCCCCCTCCCCCCTTCATTTGTAATTTTTGGATATCTACTACCAGATCTCTATCCAGTTCCTTTGTGTGAGATGGAAGAGTATAGACAACATCATTGTGGATGTAAATGCCATTATCTCTTTCCAGGACAGTCCACAGCGCTTCTTCTTTGCTTCACATCCCCTGTATTTCAGTCACTTTGATGTCATTCTTGACGTGAAGTGCTACTCCTCCCCATTTTTGACCATCCCTCCACAATAGATTATAACCCAGTATGGCTGTATCCCAGTCATAGGACTCATTAAGCCATGCAATAACAATGTGTAAAGTCCTCCAACATTCATACTCGCAGATCTGGAATTTGGTATTTATTCTGTGAGTGCTTGTATTCATCATTTTCCCATGGTCCAGGAAACTAAAACACTCTCGACTGACACCATCCACATAGCCATGCATTCATCTCCAGGATGTAAGCTTTTCTGCCTTGGCCTTTACCCTCAACAGGGAGGATTGAAGAGAACACCACCTGGGCACCTATCTGCTTCCTCCTCTTTCCCAGAGCCTTAAAGTCACTCTTGGTATGCTCGGAGAGATATCTAGCAATATCATTTGTGCCAACATGGATGAGCATCATTGGATAATAGTCAGTAGACTTGTTGAGTCTCGGCAAACTCTCAGTAACATCTTGGATTTTGGCACCTAGCAAACAGCATATTTCCCTGGACATCAAGTCTGGTTGGCAAATGGATGCCTCAGTAACCCTCAGAAGAGAGTCACCAACCACCACTGGAGGATGGTTTCCTGGATCATGGGATGATTTTCCAAGGGATGCAGAGCAGAGTTGGCTTCCACTTATCCAAGAAGGGTCAAAGTGTCTTCCGCAGCAGACTGGCTAACCTACTGAAGAGGGCTTTAAACTAGATTTGTTGGGGATGGATGAAAAAGCCCCTAGGTAAGTAAAAGCTCTCAGGTAAGTAGAATATTAAGTATCTCGTGTAGAAATGGGTAAAAGCGGCAATATCTGGAAAGTAGTGTGCATCAATGCCCATAGTATGAGAAATAAATAAATGGAGCTCACTCTGAGGAGAAGGATGTTACCAGTGGTGTGCCCCAGGGATCTGTCCTTGGTCTGATTCATTTTAACATCTTTGTTAGTGATATAGCGGAAAGGCTGTCGGGTAAGGTTTGCCTCTTTGCAGATGATACCAAAATCTGCAATAGAGTAGACACCCAGGAAAGTGTAAATAACATGAGGAGGGATCTAGCTAAGCTTGAAGAATGGTCTAGAATTTGGCAGCTGGGATTCAATGTTAAAAAATGTAAGGTCATGCATTTGGGCTGCAGCAATCCAAGGGAGCAATATAGTATAGGGGGTGAAGTACTTTTGTCCACTAAAGAAGAGCGGGACCTAGGCGTGGTTGTGTCTGATGATCTTAAAGTAGCTAAACAGGTAGAAAAGGCGACGGCAAAAGCTAGGAGGATGCTTGGGTGCATACGGAGAGGAATGGCTAGCAGAAAAAAGGAGGTGATAATGCCTCTGTATAAGTCTTTGGTGTATAGTGGAGTATAGTGTGCAATTCTGGAGACCGCACCTTTGGAGTATAGTGTGCAATTCTGGAGACCGCACCTTCAAAAGGATGTGAACAGGATGGAGTCGGTGCAGAGGGTGGCTACTAAAATGATTAGTGGGCTTCATTATAAAGCATATGAGGACAGACTTAAGGATCTGAATATGTACACCTTAGAGGAAAGGCGGGATAGAGGTGATATGATTGAGATGTTTAAATACCTCCGTGGCATAAATGTTCAGGGAGAGAGCCTCTTTCAATTGAAAGCAAATTCTGCTACGAGGGGACATGGGATGAAGGTGAAGGGAGATAAATTCAGGAGTGATATGCGGAAATATTTCTTTACGGAAAGAGTAGTGGATCCATGGAATAGTCTCCCAGTGGAGGTAGTAGAGATGAGGACAGTAACTGAATTCAAAAAAGCATGGGACCAACACAGAGGATCTCTAAAGGTAAAAAGTGGACTGTTGTAGTTGTTGATATGGAAGGACAGACTAGATAGGCCATGTGGTCTTTTTCTGTCATCATGTTTCTATGTTTCTAATAGAAAACATATGCAGTATTTCCAGGAAAAGAAAAGTGCTACTGATAGGTAAATTCAATATGCTGAATGTTGACTGGCACATCCCTGCTATGGTGTTATCCAGGGGTAGTTTCTCCTAATGGGTTAGTTTTGCGCATACTATGGCAGTCGTGAACCTCACTTCTAAGCCAGGGTATGTGGAATATGATCTTAATCTCTCAAATGTACTGCTAATGCTCAGCATAATACTTGCATCGTGCCAAAGAGAGCCTCCTGCTGGAGTTCATAAGATGTAACATGTATGGGTAGTTTGTCAAGATGTGCTGGAAATTCTTTTTTATCAGGCCTGTGGCTCCCAGTACAACGGGAAATATTTCTGTATCTTTCTGCCACATTTTCTTGGTCTCTGATTGCATTTCTTGATACTTCAAGATCTTTACCCCCTCCACGCGATTCACAGAATAATCACCTGGTACCGACACTTCTATTATCAATGCCATTCTGGTGGTGTTCTCCTTTACCACTATGTCAGGTTTTCTGGCATCCAGTTTCTTATCCGTCGGAATGGGAATATCCCAGGCGATCATAACCTCTTCATTCTCTGTTATTCTCTTCGGGTCATGATCCCAATGCTTTTCAGGGACAGTGATGTTGTAGTGTTTACAAAGTTTCCAGTGAAGGAGACGTGCTACTTTGTTGTGCCTTTCCATATAGAAATTTTCCGCCATCAGAACTTCACAGCCTGCTATTAGGTGAGTCACTGTTTCCAGCTCTTTCTTACAGAATCGGCATATGTCTGTTGTGCCAGTTTTTTCAATACATGCTGTAAACCATCTACTATTTACTACTATTTAGCACTTATAAAGTGCCACACACACAGCGCTGTACAGCTAGCCAGTCTCATCTGCAAGCTGCTGTCCTTGGCTGCAACTATCAATCTTTCTTCCTTCGGTTTCAGTCTGCCTTTCCTCAACCATTCATGTGTCCGTTCTTGATCGACAAAAGGTTTTTGGAGTAACACTCTGTATTTTCCACTGTATTTGTGCATTTGCCACTTGTTTTTTCCTCGTCGGCTGATCTAATTTATAGGATTTGTAGCATAAATATGGCAGTACATTATCTCCTCTTTACTCGTATCTGCAGAATTCCACTTAACTGTAGTTAATCCTCTTAGCTTTTTCATAAATTTCTGTGGTTTATCTCCTGCCACAGTGGGTCCATGAACAGGTTCACCATGGCCTTTATCTGTGGCAGGGATGTTATCTGCTTCTGCAACACTTGCACTATCGCAACCACCATTGTTAGCCCTAGTGTTTAAGCTACGGGTGAGCACCTTTTTATCCTGGGCGACATGCGGCCAGTATGTATTTTTCTTCTTTGTTCCTAGCATAATTTAATTGTAGTGTTGCCTTGCTGAGATTTGATATAGATGTTATACAACGGGGTCACCATGTGAAGGTACCTATCAAGACTTGAGGAGGGAACTTTATTCTCTCCCCCTAAGATACCACATCAATTCAAGAATTGCTGCACACACCACAAGTAAGGAGATCCTAGATTCTCTACAGGGAGAACTATTCTGGGAACTGTTAACCAAATTAAGCTGTGAAGGGCCATACTGGACCTGGTGCTTACCAATGGGGAAAGTGTTTCAGATTTTGTAGAGTGGTTCAGTATTAGGACTAGGGCTGATAAAGTACATTCAAAAGAGTGTGTTTTATTTAGGAAATATAATGTTGCCAAGATGGGACAATATCTCAAGGAGTCATTAGCGGGATGGGAACAAGCTGGGGGATGTAGAAAAACTATCACTCACTCCAAAAGTAACAAAAAATGTTATGTTAAATTCATTAGGTAATATTCACGCTACTGTTCTTTATATATAAACAAAAGAAAACATAAAGGAGGTCTCAAACTTATTCGGCATGTTTTCAAGCAGAAAGATATCCAAATGCTTATGCCATCTTGCATCAACGACCATCCTTTACGACAATGCAGTTTATAAATGTACAAATCAAAAATTTGCTTAACGTCTGATTTTTCTTCAGGACAACTGCACAAGCTATTGCTTTTCCCAACGCCTCACTACGGCGCCTTTCAAGCGTTTTGCTTCATAAAGCTTCATCAGGGGCAGAAAAACGCTGTCAACAAAAAACAGATATACCAAAATTCCATTATAAAATAAACTCATACCCATCCCATAACAATATCAATTCTATCCATTCACATACCAATCTCATAAGACCAACTTTCAAAAAACAGCACTACATATATATGGGGTTAAACAAAATAGCAAACTCCAAACAACTTCATCAAAACTAGTCATCAAAACTATTAAAATCACAACCTTTCATTATTGTGTCTTTTTTGTTGACAGTGTTTTTCTGCCCCTGATGAAGCTTTATGAAGCGGAATGCTTGAAAGGCGCCGTAGTGAGGCGTTGGGAAAAGCAATAGCTTGTGCAGTTGTCCTAAGAAAAATCAGAAGTTAAGCAAATTTTTGATTTGTACATTTATAAACTGCATTGTCGTAAAGGATGGTCGTTGATGCAAGATGGCATAAGCATTTGGATATCTTTCTGCTTGAAAATATGCCAAATAAGTCTGAGACCTCTTTTATGTTTTCTTTTGTTTATGTATAAAGAACAAATAACAGTAGAGTGAATATTACCTAATGAATTTAACATAACATTTTTTGTTACTTTTGGAGTGAGAGTTTTTTGGCAGAATTCTCCACCCTAAGAACTGACCATTTTGGGGGATGTAGAAAAGCAATGGGCAAAACTGAAAGGGGATATTTTAAAGGCAACAACCCTTTTCTTAGGAAAGTAAATAAATGTAAAAGAAAAAGGAGTCCACTATGGTTCTCAAAAGAAGTAGGTGAAAACGTGGCCTTCCAAAATACAAAATATCACAAAAAGAGAAAGACAAGTATTAATATTTGGAAAGACTTAGAGAAGCTAGGAAGTCAGTAAGGAGAGCAAAGACAAAAATAGAAGAAAAAACAGCCATTGCAGTGAAAAGTGTAAGTTACTCACCTGTAGCAGGTATTCTCCGTGAACAGGAGGAATAAGTCCTCACTTATGGGTGACATTCCCTGATGGAGCCCCCCACATGGGACTGCTCCCCAGCTTCCACCGGAAGCTTTTGGAAGACTCCATCGCACATGCACGCCTGCCTTCTCACCCATTGCAGTGCCATCTTATCCTCAGTAGAATACAAAAGCTAAGAACATAAGATATGCCATACTGGGTCAGACAAAGGTCCATCAAGCCCAGTATCCCGTTTCCAACAGTGGCCAATCTAGGTCATACGTACCTAGCAGTTTCCCCAAAAGACACAGGTTCCGCAATGCTTGTACTGGGTCAAGCATTGATATCCTGGATCCCTTCTTAATAATGGCTTATGGACCTTTCCTCCAGGAACTTGTCCAAACCTTTTTTAAACCCAGCTACAATAACAGCCTTTACTACATCCTCCGGTAACAAATTCCAGAGTTTGATTACACGTTGAGTGAAAAAATATTTTCTTCTATTAGTCTTAAATAGTTTACCCTGTAGCTTCATTGCATGTCCCCTAGTCTTTCTATATTCTGATAACGTAAACAATCAATCTACGTCTACCCGTTCCACTCCGTTCATTAATTTATAGACTTCTATCATATCTCCCCTCAGCCGTCACTTTTCCAGGTTAAAGAGCCCTAACCTTTTTAGCCTTTCTTCATAGGAGTATCCTTCCATCCCCTTTACCATTTTGGTGGCTCTTCTCTGAACCTTTTCTAATAACGCTATATCCTGTTTAAGATACGGCGACCAGAATTGCACACAATATTCAAGGTGCGGTCTCACCATGGAATGATATAGAGGCATTATAATCTCTTTTGTTTTATTTTCTATTCCTTTCCTTATGATACCTAGCATTCTATTTGCTCTCTTGGCCGCCGGTGCACACTGGGCCGAGGGTTTTAACATGTTATCCACAATGGCACCTAAATCTTTTTCCTGTGTGGTGGTTCCTAATGTGGAGCCTTGCATCGTGTAAATGTAGTTTGGGTTGTTCTTCCCTAGGTGCATAACTTTGCACTTGTCCACATTAAATTTCATCTGCCATTTTGATGCCCAGTCTTCCAATTTATCAAGATCCTCTTGCAATTTTCCACAATCCTCTTGGGTTTTAACAACTTTAAATAGTTTTGTGTCATCTGCAAATTTGATAACCTCACTTGTTATTCCACTTTCCAGGCCATTTATGAATATGTCAAAAAGCAGCAGACCCAGCACAGATTCCTGGGGTACACCACTATTCACCTTTCTCCATTGGGAAAATTGGCCATTTAGCCCAACCCTCTGCTTTCTATCTTTTAACCAGTTCCTGATCCACAGTAGTACACTGCCTCCTATCCCATGACTCTTTAGTTTTGCCAAAAGTCTCTGATGAGGGACCTTGTCAAAGGCTTTCTGAAAGTCCAGATACACTATATCAACCGACTCACCTTTGTCCACCTGTTTATTCACACCTTCAAAAAAACATAACAGATTAGTAAGACAAGATCTTCCTTGTCTAAAGCCATGTTGGCTGTCTCCCATTAGGCCATGACTATCTACATGCTGAGTAATTTTGTTCTTTTTGATGGTTTCTACAATTGTTCCCTGTATGGACGTCAGGCTCACCGGTCTGTAGTTTCCCGGATCACCCCTGGAACCCTTTTTAAAAATTGGTGTTACATTGGCGATCCTCCAATCTTCAGGTATTAGAGATGATTTTAATGATAGTTCACAGATTACTAATAGCAGGTCTGCAATCTCATATTTTAGTTCTTTCAACACCCTTGGATGTATACCATCCGGCCCAGGTGATTTGCTACTCTTCAGTTTATCTAATAGTTATAATACATCTTCCCGATGTATCAATATTTCCTTCAATTCTTCTGCACCTTTAAATACCACTTCAGTCATGGGTAACATCCCTACATCTTCCTCAGTAAAGACCGAAGCAAAGAATTCATTCAGTCTCTCCGCTATCGCCTTGTCGCCTCTTAGTGCCCCTTTAATTCCTCTATCATCTAATGGACCAACTGACTCTCACAGGTTTTTTGCTGCGAATGTACTTGAAAAAATCTTTATTTCGCGTTTTTGCTTCCGCAGCAAGCTTCTTCTCTAATTCTCCCTTTGCCTGCTTTATCAATGCCTTGCTTTTGACTTGCCAGTGCTTGTGCTGTTTCCAGGTTTCGTCGTTTGGCTCTTTTTTCCATTTCCTGAAAGATGCTTTTTTGACTAGTAGCCAAAACAACTCCAAAGGGAAGTAGGAGGATTGTGAGGACTTATTCCTGCTGTTCACAGAGAGCACCTGCTACAGGTGAGTAACTACACTGTCTTCGTGAACAAGCAGGAAGAAGTCCTCATGTATAGGAGTCGCAAGCTACAGGCTATCAAACACTTGAAAAACAGCCCAACTGGGGCAACAAGAATCAGAAAAACAGTGTGTGTGATCCCTCTTCAGGACCCAACCAATTCAACGTCCACAGCAGACATCAACATCAGGATGACTATTTCAGTAGCCTGGACAGACAGAAGGGCCTGTGGGAAAGAGTTGATCCTAAGTTTCAAACAGATGCTGGAGAATGGCTTGGCCAAAGTTACTGTCATGCCAGGAATCCCTATTCACGGAATAGTGGGCTGTGAAGGTGTGGACTGAGGACCACATGGCAGCCCTACAAATCTCCTCTGTGGAGATAGAGTGCAGATTGGCCATGGATGTAGCCATGGTCCAGACATTGTGGGCCATGATATAACCCTCAAGGCTCAGCCCTGCCTGAGCAAAGGCAAAGGATATGCAATCTGCTAGCCAAATGGACAGCGTGCGTTTGGAAACAACCACACCCAGCTTGTTGGGGTCATAGGAGACGAACTGAGTAGAGTAATGGTGCGAACTGCTCTGCTCAAAGTAGAAGATCAGCGCATGCTTATAGTCCGTGTGCAGCTGGGCCTCTGCCCTGTTGGCATGAGGCCTAGGAAAGAAGACTGGCAGTACTATTCACTGGTTAAGGTGAAGAGCCGAAACCACCTTTGGCAAGAAACGTGGGGGGGTGCAGAGCACCACTTGATTATGATGGAACCACATGTATGGCAGCTGAGTCACTAGAGTCTGCAGCTCACTGACTCGGCGAGCCAAAGTGAGCACCATAAGAAAAGACTACCTTCCAGGTCATAAATTTCAGCAGACAGGTAGCAAGCAGCTCGAAAGGCACTGACAACAATTGGCCCAAGACCACATTAAAATCCATGCGATGGGCAGGAGCTTAATTGGAGGCCACAACAGGAGCAAATCTCACATGAAGCTGGCCACAAGGGGCTGAGTGGAATGGGCTTCCCTTCCAAGCCCCGATGGTAGGCCCCAATTACACTCAGGTGTACTCAAACAGAGTTAGGCTTGAGGCTCGAATTGGATAGATGCAAGAGGTACTTCAACAAGCTTTCCACTGAGCATGAGAAAGGGTCCAGTGCCTTGTTCACACACCAGAGCAAAACCTGTGCCACTTGAAGGCATAAGCGCAGTGAGTGGAGTCCTCGAGGGAGTCCAGGACATCCGTCACCTCCCCTGGTAAGTTAAGCTTGTACAAGATTACCTGCTCAGCATCCACGCTGTGAAGGCCAGGGACCAGACGATTGGGTGCAGAAGGGTCCCGTCCTCCTGAGAGATAAGGTCGGGGTCATAACCCAGCTGGACAGACTTCGGACAGGAGAGCTGGAGCAGCAGCAAGAACCATGGCTGCCTGGGACAGTACGGGGTGATGAGGATCATGGTCTCCCTGTCCGCCTGAAGCTTGGGGAATGTCTTCACCACCAGAAGAATCAGTGGGTAAGCATAGAGCAGACTCACCTCCCAGTGCAGGAAGCTGGCATCGGACGCTAGCTTGCCCCTCACAGCCAGGGGGGAACAGAAGCGGTCCACCTGCACATTACGCAGTGAAGCAAAGAGGTCCACTGTTGGAATACTCCACTCTGTGTAGATGCGTTCCATCACTCTCCTGTTTAGGTTCCACTCATGGGGCTGGAGCACATGGTTGAGATGATCTGCTAGAGTGTTAAGTTTTCCAGGTAGGTAGGTTGACCACAGCTCCATGCCATGGTCCAATGCGAACTTTCAGAGGCGCATCGCATTCAAACACTGGAGATATGAGCCCGTGCCTCCCTGTTTGTTGACGTAGAACATGGCCACCTAGTCATCCATCTGGATAAGGACTACCTAGAAGACCTTGAGGGCATTTGCAATCACCTGCAGTTCCAGAATGTTCATCTCCTGCTCTTCCCAGAGGCTCTGCATCCACAGGCCATCCAAGTGTGCGCCCCAGCGCAGTTTGGATGCGTCAGTGGTGTGTGTCCCATGGGGTGGCCTCGGCTGAAAGAGAACATAAGATATGCCATACTGGGTCAGACCGAGGTCCATCAAGCCCAGTATCCTGTTTCCAACAGTGGCCAATCTAGGTCATACGCAGTTAGCAATATCCCCAAAAGACACAGGTTCCACAATGCTTGTACTAGGTCAAGCATTGATTATCCTGGGTCCCTTTTTAATAGTGGTTTATGGACCTTTCCTCCAGGAACTTGTACAAACCTTTTTTAAACCCAGCTACACTAACAGCCCTTACTACATCCTCCGGTAACAAATTCCAGAGTTTGATTACACGTTGAGTGAAAAAATATTTTCTCTTATTTGTCTTAAATAGTTTACTCTGTAGCTTCATTGCATGTCCCGTAGTCTTTCTATATTCTGATAGCGTAAACAATTGATCCACGTTTACCTGCTCCACTCCATTCATTAATTTATAGACCTCTATCATATCTCCCCTCAGCCGTCTCTTTTCCAGGTTGAAGAGCCCCAACCTTTGTAGCCTCTCTTCATAGGAGTAGCCTTTCATCCCCTTCACCATTTTGGTGGCTCTTCTCTGTACTTTTTCTAATAATGCTATGTCCTTTTTAAGATACGGTGACCAGAACTGCACACAATATTCAAGGTGCGGTCGTACCATGGAACGATACAGAGGCATTATAATATCCTATCTCCAGGAACAAGCAGGAATGAGTCTTCACATATGGGTACGTCGGTACCGACGGAGCCTGCACGGGAATGCTCCCCAGCATCCAATCAGAAAGCTTTTGGAAGCATCCCTCGCGCCTGCGCACTGCCTTCCCGCCTTTTCCACTGCCTCTCCTCAGTTTTCGTTTTTCCGCGGAGCCAGCAGGACGTCCTCCTGTCACCGCAGAAAGTTTTTTCTTCAAATTCTTTATTTTTTTGTTTTCTTGTGGTCGCGGCTGTTTTTCCCGCCGCCACCCGTACCGCCGGTGGGTTTTTCTTTTCCTTTTCTTAAACTCAGGGAAATTTTTCCCTCAGTTTGTCTTAAATATTTTGGGCCTACAAGGCCTCCCCATCATGGAGCCGCCTTCTCCTAAGAAGTGCATTCACTGTGGAAGCACAGTTTTCTTTTTAGACTCCAATGCCTGGTGTCTAACCTGTTTGGGTCCTGACCCTTTTTCCCCTGAACAATCAGGCTGCAAAACTGTGAGAAGAACTTCCCTCTTTCGAGTTTCCCTCGATACCGTTTTCCCTCCCGGAGTGAGGGCACCGGCCTTTTCTTCTCTACAGGATCAGGTAACCCACAGTCTGTTAAGACTAGCCAATCCTTGAGTGGTAGGTCTCATGCCAAGCATGATGACGGCTCCGGCCTTGCCCTCAAGACCCCATTGGCATTAAAACCCCGGCGGGAGTCTACGGGCTCCAAAGCATTTCAGGGGTTTCAGGTTGTTCCTGGGGCTCACCCCTCACAGAACATACCTGAGCCATGTTCGGTGGTGGCATCCGCTTCGAGCGGTACCGATACCCCGGCATCGGCTCCGGTGTTGAGTGATCCACTCTTCACCAGGGATCATCATCGGGCGTTCTCGGTACCTTCGGGACCGATCGATACGACCCGGACCGACTTTCCTGTATCGACATCATCGCCGATACCACCACCGACGTCGGTACCCTCTAGACATGCATCGATGGACTCGCTCCCTTCGATGCCGAGTCTGGAATCGATATCTAGTCTAAATGACTGGGTACCGACGCGTCTTGGAACCGACCCTTATCGTTTCCGGATACGCAGTACTGAGGATATTCACCAAGCGTTCTGGTTGCCTCGGTACCGCTTGAGCAGCCTCCGATGACTGCTTCGAGGGCGTTACCGTCTCCGATTCTGACTCAGCTACCGGTATCGGTATCGATGTCGGTTCCTGCAGTTACATCGGCACCATCGATCCTCTCTATGCTTAGTTTGGAATCGATACCTGGCATGGATGATGCAGTACTGACTGCCTCAAATCGTGACTACCAGTACCACTATCCATCTAGTGGGGTTCTTTTTCTGCACCGGACCAATACATCCTCTGGTGCTCAGGCTGCTCCTTCAACCTTAGCCTGCCCAGGGATAGTTTCCATTGGAGATCCCTCTTTTCAGAAATTTCTCCTTGACATGGCAATGTTTCTTGCTATTCCTATCCCTGGCTGTGATCCTACTCGAGGCTCTCCTGCAGAAACGGAAAATATAATGCTTCCTTTACATCATTCTTTGCAGGATCTTCTTCTGAGAATATGGGAATCACCTTTAAGCGTTCCCTCACCTTCTACAGCAACTAATGTTCTGTATCAGGTGCCCCCCTCTCCAGGGTTTCAAAAGCCTCAACTTCCCCATCATTCCATTGTAGTGGAATCAGCAATGAGGAAGGTAAAAAGCAAGAAGAAGCATTCTTCTTATCCGCCAGGTCGTGCATCTAGAGCACTTGATGCCTTTGGACGTCAAACCTTCCAAACATCTATGCTGGCATCAAGGATTATCTCTTATATTTTTATATGAGTCTATCTCTCCAGGAGGTCACAAAGAAATTCTCTTTTGACTCCTTTTCTATCAGAGCCTAAGGCTGCAGACCATTCCTTACTTCTTAGTCATAGCCAGAATCTTTCTTGGTTTCTTCCTCGTGCTTCTCTAGACTCTTTTGAGTCTGTTAGCAGATCCTCTGCTATTGCCATAGGAGCACGTCGTAGAGCCTGGCTCTAGGCTTCAGACTTGAGCAGATGGGCACAACATACACTGGGTAATTCTCCTTGTACTGGAGAAAATCTCTTCAATAAGGAGGTTTTACGTCAGGTTGCTCTCTGCTCCACTGACTTCCCTGGTTCTAGAAACCGTCCTAAGCCTTCTTCTTCCCCAGGAGGTAGGAAATGTCCTACCAAACCTTCTTTCCCTAAGAAAAGAAGGTTTCACTCTTCTCCTGCCCATCATCCAGATGTACCCAAGCAGGGGACACCTCGTCCTGGTCTGAAGAATCCAAACTCTAGCCAGTCTGAGCATACCCAGCAACCATAGGTTCCTGAAGGTTGCAACCTACAGTTAACCTCTTCTTAGCAGAAGTTTGTTCACTGTTTTTTTCTTTAAAGCTCTACACATGGCTTCCTTTCTTCAGGATATACTGAACTGTCAGGATATTCTTGTCTATGGGTTACAGATTTCTCCTCTTCTTCCTACCAAGAAGAGAAGTTAACTACTATCCCATGATAGTTTCTGTCCCAACATAAACATTTTTTTCTTCAGCTGACTCACCATATGGTAAGTCACCCTTCAGTTCTTGTTTTTCTACCCTCTCATCCAGGTTTTCTCCTGATTGAGTGGTACCATACTGTACACCTTTCATTCCAGTGTAGAGTTTTTCTTTGAATAAATTCTCTGGACAGCTTATCAGACAGGGACAGGACTACTCCTCTCCCTTTGTCTTTTCTCTCTGTGTTTTTCACAGGAAGATTCCCTCTGCTGTCTCTTTCAGTTGCTGTTCATGCAGGAGTTCCAGTGATTGATCTACTGGTACTTTTCCAAAAGTTCCAGTCTGTCTAGCCTTAGTAGTGATTCCACGATAGTCCTCATCTATCTTGGATAATCCTACTCACTTCAGGCTTCTTACATTATCTTCTTTCTGGCCATCTCCATTTCCTTGGATTTGGCAACACAGCTGACCTACAGTCAGTTTTATCTCCTAATTCTCCTGCATAATGCTCTCTGCAATCTTCAGAAAAGCTTTCTACTATGGGCCCTTGCTAGAGAGCGTTGAACTTTGTCTCTGATGGCTATTCCATATAGTAAAAAATGCTTATCAGTCATTTCCCATGACTGTGAGGGTTCTCCACACCCTCTTGTCTCCTGTTATAATACAGGATATAAGCTTTTTCTGCGTGAATGTCCAAGGACTTTCACAATCCTGCAGGAATATGCTCTTTTTTCCTTACAGCTTGGCCTTATGCTATCCTACTCCTCATGGACAGCACATATTCTACTAGTAACGCATGATACCCCTGTGTCCCTCCAGTGGGTCATCCTGGTATCTCCCTCTATGCGTTTTCTGTCCATTTACCATGTCAGAGTTCTACAGAACTCACGACTTGCTCTCTACAGACTGATATTATCCTCAGTTTTTTCAGCAACCATCCTGGTTATTTCACTGGATAGCATTCCCCCACCCTCTTAGCCCAGGAGGAATAGATTCTCTATATATCTTTTCAAGTAGGTTCCACCTTCTTGTTATTAGATGAATCTTTCTCCTTCACATCTCTCATGTGAATGTTCTTATGGGGCTTAGTTGCAGACATGTATCTTCAAACTTACATATTCATGTATGTATATATCTCTATTATTTCTATACATACATATGTCTGTAAGCTGTGTGTGCATGGGTTATGCCCCTATATTTATATATATATATATACTTACATATACATACATATACATACATACATACATACATACATACATACATACATATATATATTGTCACGGGCCTCGTGGTAAGAGACTCCGTAGACCCTCTAGGCGACTGCCTAGGGGTATTATGGTTATGATTGATCTGCCTTCTCTTCTGTACACAGAGTCAGTCAGTCAAAGTGGTAAAGCATAATAGGGTTTTATTCCCGTTCCCTGGCGGATATCATTTCTTTGCAAAAGCACACAGAACAATAAACAAAACTAAACGAAAACAGCTGGAATGTTATTTCTTTCTTCCTTGTTCCTTTCACAAGTTACATCAGCATAAAGATGTTATTTCATCTGATAAACAGATTGTACAATCCATCGGCTCCGGCTCTGAGTAAGTGTTTACTGCTTTCCCACTGTGTTAAGCCTGGACTGCATCTATCACTCCCCGGGTCCCATTCACTGCATGTGCTGGAGCTGGGTTCATTTGCTGTGGGAAGATAAGCTCTCTTCTCTCCCAGACACTTGTCTAAATCAGGATTATAAAAACCTGCTCTAGAGAAAGTCTCTTTATGGTAAGCCTCCCTTGGCTCCCTTACTTGGAAGTCTGCATGCCTTCCTATATTAAAACTCTGCCCAGAGCAATGCTTGTTAAAACTCCCAGCTTCTCTTCTCTCCCAAACACAAGGCTTTAAACTTGTTACCTTACAGGAGGTTCTGTAGTTAGCTGTGGGGTTTCTTTCTCCTGGCAAAGCTTTACTGGCTTGAAGAAAGTTTCTCCGTGACTTGGGTAATTCCCCCAAGGTAGTGTCCCACTTCCTGTTTGAGTGGAAAACCTCTCCGGTACTATCTCTCCAGAGATCAGTTTCTCTACTGCTCCACTGCCCTTTCCTGGAGCTTCCCTTGAGAGCTCTTGGTCCTCCCAGACCTCCAAAGTCTCTCCTGGAATTGGAACGTCTCCTGGGACCCTGTGTCTCTCTCTGTCTCTGAGTCTGGCTTGTCTGATGCTGGATCTCCACCTGCATCTGACTGCCACTCTCCTCCTCAGAGTCAGTCTGGCTCTCTCTCTTGCTTCCTTTCGTGCTTCCCCTCTTGCTTCCTCTTCCTGGTTCTAACCAGGGCTTTTTGTACCTCCCCCCTCTGCACATTACGTCAGCTTCTGGGGACAGGTGTTTCTGATGAGATTCCTCAATTCTATCTGCGTCACTGCTAAGGAAAGGAAACCTCATTTTAAACCTCTTCTGTTCTACTTGTGCTGACGGCACCGGCTGCTCAGCCATTCTTAGACATGCTGAATCCTCCTGCCCAGCCAAGTTTGAGGTGAGTTCTTCCTTTTTGCTAGTTTCAACAGGCTTTCTATAGCTTACTGTATCACATATCCCCCTCTTAAGACATTCCGGGATGGGGGACAATCGTACTCACAGCCCAGAATCTCCACAAGAATCTTATCCTTCCTGCTGGACCCGCTGTCTAGTACTGTATTGTGTTGCCAGGAGTCCTTCCGATCCGCTCCCATTGCTCTACCCTTGCCTGTTATCCAAGAGCGGCTAGCTGCGGCCATTCTCTCCTGCCAAGGCTTCAATATGTTGACGTGGTAGGTTTGTAGACGACCTTTGTCATTCTCTACCACATATGTCACTGGACCTTTTTGCTGCACTACTGTATACGGACCTTTCCACTGGGCCTCGAATTTGGGCCCAGGGTCAGCGACCATTACTACCACTTTGTCACCAATGGACAATTGTCGCATCTTTTTGCCCCTATCATAGTGCTTCTTTTGGCTTCGCTGACTGCCTTGCCCATGCTCTTCTGCGACTCGCGAAACCCTTTGTAGGCGACTTCGGAGTTTACACAGAAATTGGGGAAACCCCTATTTCCTTCGCCTCGGGCTCGACCCACTGGTCTCTTAGAATATCTTGGACCCCCGTGGCGCCCGCCCGAACATTAGCTCGTAATGAGATATTCCCAGTGAAGCTTGGATCCGCTCCCTACTGGCATACAGGGTAAAGGGAAGCAGAATATCCCAGTCAGCCATCTGTCCGTCCAACGCTCTTCTTAAGAGCTGTTTAAGGGTCTGGTTAAAACGCTCGACCAGACCATTGGTCTGCGGATGGTATGCCGAGGTTTTTATGTGAAGGATGCCGAACGCATCCCATACCTGTGCTAGATGCTTGGAAACAAAATTGCTCCCCCTATCTGTCAGCATCTCCCTGGGGAACCCCACCTCACAGAACAGTTTAATCAGCTCTGCGGCTATAAATCTGGCCGATATGTTCCTTAAAGGTATCGCCCAAGGAAATTTTGTGGCACAGTCCATTACTACAAGGATATATTGATAACCTCTGGGGGTTTTTATTAATGGACCCACTATGTCCATTGCCATCCGGTGAATTGGCTCAGTTATCGTCGGGGTCTGCACTAGGGGAACCCCTACTGGCTTGACAGCACTTACTCGCTGACATGAAGGGCACGCTTCACAGAACCGCTTTGTCTCTCGGAAGACGCACGGCCAATAGAAACGCTCTAGGATCTGGTCTAGAGTGCCTTGAATCCCCTTATGTCCTCCAACAGGGTGATCGTGGGCTAGTCGTAATACTACGGCTTTAAAGGTAGTGGGAACCACCAGCTGCTTCCTAATGGCCCCAGTATGAGGGTTGCTGCTCTCTCTATACAGGATGTCTTCTTCTATTAAGAACCTGGGGAGCACATCCCTATCTCTCTGGGCGAACTCAAAAGCGTGTTTAAGCACTGGGTCTGACCTTTGTTCCCCTGGAAATGATGGAAATTTCTTTACTAGGTCACTGGGTACCCAGGGTAAACCTTGCCTATCGGTTACTCCAGCCCTCACCTGAGCCCGGTGGTGTCTTTCCTGGCGTTTATCGCCTTTACTTTTCTTTTCCTCCTTAGAGGGGGTGCACATTAACTCCTCATGATGGGGAAGTTCACTTAGGCCCTCCTCTAGAACCTCATTTTCCTCTCCTGAAGGTTCTTGTTCCATCCCTGTGTGATCAGAGTTATCTGTTGGTGATTCACCCTGTGCTTCCTCAGCCTTTGCTTGAGAGCGGGTGGACACCATTCCTCCCTTTATGGGTGTATCCTCCCCCATACCTCGGTAAAAAGGCGGCCAATCCCTACCTAGTACGATATCATACGGTAGGTTAGGGATTATTGCTATCCGGATCTCTCTCCGGGTGCCTAAACCCTTAATTTGTATTCTGTAAAGAGGATACTGGGTGGTCGCTCCGTGCACACATTTTATGCTTGCCTTTCCATCTTGCTGACTCGGGGGAAAATCCTTTCTGGCCTGTATGATGTCCCAAAACTTTCGGGAGACCATACTTTGATCGGCCCCCGAGTCTAGCAAGGCTCTGGCCGGGACCCCTTCCACCTCCACATCAAGGCGGAATCCCTGTGGTACATGCTCATTACCTCCTGTTATCAAGGCTGTGCAGTCGGGGCAATACCTTTTCACATGCCCTACCTTTCCACACTTAAAACATGTTACAACAATATTGTTATTAATTCTCTTAGGCAAACATTCTTTCATGCAATGTGTGTCTACTGGAAAACCTTCCTTTAACTTTGCAGGACTGGTGCAGCCCAACTTCCACTAAGTGCTTCTGGATATCTTTTTAGCCATCTCGGCTTCAAGAAACCGTTCCGTAAGCTGCGCTGCCTTTATGGAGGTTGTGCAGTCTTGCAACGTTAAAAAGGTTTTTATTTCTGAAGGAACTGCCTCAAAATACTGCTCGAAGACAATTAGGTCAATCAGGCTATCCACTGTTTTACCTTCGGGCTCTAACCATTTTAACACTAAACTGCGCACCCTATGGCACAGTGCTTTAGGCGTTTCACCTGCTTGTAACTTTGTGGACCTAAGCATTCTCCGCTATACAGCTGGTGTTAGGCCTAGCCTATCCCTTACTGCCTTTTTGATTTCTGCGTACTCATCTGCCAAAGCGGCAGGCATTGCTCGGTACGCTGCCTGAGCTTCTCCCGTTAGGGATGCGGCGAGTCTAACTGCCCACTGCTCCTTAGGCCAGTGCGCGTGGAGAGCTACTCTCTCGAATGACTCTATAAAGTCATCAAAATTGTCTTTATCTGTCATGTGTCCAAATGTCCATATCCCACACTGTGGTGGGCCTACCCCACTGAAGGCTTCTGGTGTTGTCTTCCTTTGTGATCCTTCCAGTAGTGTCTGCACGAGGTCCATCAGGGGTTTCTGCTGCGCTTGGAGAGCAGCAAGGGCCTGTTCTTGGTTCTGCTGGGCCAGGTCCCTTTGCTTATCAAATTGTAAGCTCATGCAGCGCAGAACCTCCTGGACGTCCATCTTCAGCTGTTACTCTGCAAAACACAACCACAACAAACACCAAGTGCGGTACCGCTGGACAAAAAGACTTTTCCTTCCTTTTTTTTTTTTTTTTCAAAAAGCAACCCCTTCTCACTCCGGATCCTCCCCAGCCTATGCCCAAATACCTTTTACCTGGACTAGGTGGCGGGTCCCGCTTTGAGAAGGTGCTTGTGCGCTGTAGTCCACTCCGGCTCGTTCTGGATCCTTCCGGGCGTGGCAACTTCCGCTCCTTCCATTGAGCTTGTGCAACGTCCTGGTGGGCTTGCTTCCAGAATGAAAAATCCGCCCCACCTACACCATTTGTCACGGGCCTCGTGGTAAGAGACTCCGTAGACCCTCTAGGTGACTGCCTAGGGGTATTGTGGTTATGATTGATCTGCCTTCTCTTCTGTACACAGAGTCAGTCAGTCAAAGTGGTAAAGCAAAATAGGGTTTTATTCCCGTTCCCTGGCGGATATCATTTCTTTGCAAAAGCACACAGAACAATAAACAAAACTAAACGAAAACAGCTGGAATGTTATTTCTTTCTTCCTTGTTCCTTTCACAAGTTACATCAGCATAAAGATGTTATTTCATCTGATAAACAGATTGTACAATCCATCGGCTCCGGCTCTGAGTAAGTGTTACTGCTTTCCCACTGTGTTAAGCCTGGACTGCATCTATCACTCCCCGGGTCCCATTCACTGCATGTGCTGGAGCTGGGTTCATTTGCTGTGGGAAGGTAAGCTCTCTTCTCTCCCAGACACTTGTCTAAATCAGGATTATAAAAACCTGCTGTAGAGAAAGTCTCTTTATGGTAAGCCTCCCTTGGCTCCCTTACTTGGAAGTCTGCATGCCTTCCTATATTAAAACTCTGCCCAGAGCAATGCTTGTTAAAACTCCCAGCTTCTCTTCTCTCCCAAACACAAGGCTTTAAACTTGTTACCTTACAGGAGGTTCTGTAGTTAGCTGTGGGGTTTC